>OY728165.1:1387115877-1397115877 GCA_963277665.1 Viscum album
GAGTTATGGGATTTTGTAATATGTAAAATCGTAGTCCATGTTATATCAACCCTTTTTAGATCTTTGATCACATTGAAGTAGTGGACTATAGACTAGTATTCCAACCTTACTTGTCTCAGGTACATGATATATTCCATGTATCACTCTCGAGGAAGTACATAAGTAACCCATATCATCTAATCAATATAGAGGTGGTACCATTAGAGAATGACCACTATTATGAAGAGATACTTGTGATGATCTTCGATCATAGTGAAAATTTTCTACCAAATAAGATGATGCACCTCTTCAATGTATTGTGGAAAAACTACATGTTTGAAGAAGCTACATGGGAACCAAAGGAAGTGATGAGGTAGATTTAACTTCTTCTATTTTAGTGTGGGAAACGGAAATTGAAATGAAAAAATTTTTTAGGGGGGGAAGGTTGTAACGACCCGTACTATTATGAATAAAATACGTTTTATTTAATTAAATGTTTTATTGATATAGAAAATATTGGGACTCATTTTAATTTATTGTATCCAATTATATTTAAATTATAGTTAAGAATCCTTAAAGCTGACAATATAGCAGTTGAATAGTGATCGCATGACTAGTATAAATATAGTTTTAAAAAAAATTGACACACACAAAGTAAGTAATGGAAACAACCATTAGGATCATACCCTATAAATCCCATTTATCAAAACTTCATAGGGATATGACATTTATTTTCATTTCTATAGACCAATACCAATCAGATATTCAACAATTTACTAATGATAAAATCATTTATGGGTGATTTTTAAACTCATTGATATCATAACCCAAACCATGTTCATCATATAGGCCAATGAAATGCCCACCATCACACCCCTTACTCGTAGGGTGTATACTAGTGTAATAATGGGATATGTAACAAGACCATAACATTATGATTATGTGTATTATTTTTTATAGAATAAATAATACACTTTCATTCTATTATTGTTAATTTATAAATGATTTTTAAAGAACAAATAGAATTTTTGGATAATATTTAAATTTAATTAAGAAATTTAATTCTAAGAAATCATACATTTTTTAATTATATAATGTTTTAATAAAATATTTTTAATAAAATAAATTTATTAAATATAAATGACCATATAATTTATAAGAAGTCAATTGTAATTTTTATTAAGGATTGATAACTATTTTTATCAAAACCGGTTAATTTTTAATAAATGTGGATTTTTATTATAAAGCGAAAATTAAAATATTTATAAAATTATTTAAATAAATTCTTAAATTTTTTTGAATCTGGACCTCAAAATTATTCAATAGTTAATTTTTCATAATATAATGAGACACTAGTCTTTTTGGGTAAAAATTAAACACCTTATAAATATGTAATGTGTTTTATGAAATAATAAAGATCCAATAGTGGTATAATAAAATATTATAATTGGTATCATCACTAAATATAAGTTTTTATTTTATGTTATATAATTTATGTTATGTTTTATTTATTTTATAAATCCTTAGTGAACCCACCATGACATATAAAATATTTTATGATCTCAAAATCATTTCCTTGAAAGTGTGACTCACATACAATTAAGAAGAAGAAATATATTAATAGCTTTAGTCCTTATCCATTTAAAATAATTTATACCACACCCATTTTCCTGAAACCATGTTAAAAACCCATGGGTTGGTTTTTGGTTTTAAATATTTTAGTGTGTAGTTTCTATAACTAAAATAATAAATAATTCACCCACCTTTTAAATATAAACAAACATAAAAACCCATTCCAATTCCCTCATGATCATTGAATCTAAATGACTATATTCCCCCTACACCATTGTGTCCTCCCAAGGCACCCCTAATCTTCCAAAAATCCTCTCGTAATCCATTGGTATCACACATCCATGTAAGGGATCTTCATACCTTTTATTTAATTAATATTTCATTCTATGTTATTACATTTATTATATTTTATACCTATGCTTGGATGTGTTATTAAAAATCATTACTAGATTCCATTTGATTTATAAATTATGACATTCCATTTCACTCTCATTTATCCTTCTTAGGAACCCATATGTACACCCATTACCATGCCGAATTTTCATAAGGGATCCTTAATTTAATTCCCTTACCATTTTTGTCCATGTTTCCTTATATTGTAATACACTATTGTTTTTTAATTAAAAATTATGGGGTATGTTTTACCACCACCCCTATATTGTCTTTATTATGTTGTAATGATGAGGGAACCCTTCAACACTCATGAATCACCCCCATGTACAGTTATTAACATGTCAAAATAATTTAAGGGATTTCTCTCTCCTCATGTCCATTCAAGAATCTCTTATATTATACATCTCAAAATCCATTACTTATATAGGGATACCATTATCCACGATCCCTTTAATTCCCATTTCATGTATAAATGATGAGATGCCCCTTTCCCTCTCATCATGTAGTGATAACGGTGCCCATTTTTCTATCGAGTGTATTCAACTTTATCAACATATACACATTTATTATATATATTTATATATTTATATTTCTTTCTTTTATCCTTGAAAAAATTATGATGTTGAAGGAATCGATGTTATAAGATATATGTGGATCACTTACTAATGATATTAAAATGTTCATGAAGGGTGCGCTGTGATAGTGTTCTAATTCATTGGGTAATGTATAGAATCAAGATATGTCATATTTGGACATGGGTTAACCTAATTCCTTTATAAGAATTTTTTCAATACTGTTGGGACAGAGGTTACCTGATTCCATTATGATAATGATGAAGTGTTTTAAGATGTATCCACTTTACCATTTTATTATAACAATGCAATATCACGCCTTTATGTTCATGTTTCTTTTATTCACCATTTATATTATAATTGAAAAACATGTATTGTATTATTCATGATATGCCTTATTTACTCTCTTACTAGTCATTATAGCTCTCCCTTTCCTTAGGTATGTTCTCAATATATCCCATGTATGGCTAGGAACAATGGAATTTTTTTTGTCATGTAATAAAATGTTTCAATAAATATGTTTTATTTTATGTTAGAACTTTTCATGTAATCTACCCAATCCCCAATGAAACATGACCTCTCAATCTAATTTGTTATATTAAGGGAACTTTTATGTAATAAATAAGGTTAAATACGAAATAAAGATCATGGTTGTTATAAAATTTATATTACTCAAGGAATTTATGATAATGTAATGCATTAAAGCATTACAACCAATATTTCCACGAATAATGACTGGTATACAAATTCTAATTGGTTCCTAATATGATTCAGGGGATGCATACCCTCATTTCATCAAGGAACATAAAAATACATAAATATATGGAAGATAAAAATAATATGGGTCACTTAGTGGAGGAATCCAATATATTGTAATAAGATAAATAAAAAAATAGAAAGTTCTATTCCATGCAATATGGGTATTTTCTATATTTGGGTCAACTATTCACATAAATGAATCATTAAAAAATATCAATTATTTCTTATAGTCCAATAATTTTCTCTCGAAACAGTAAATCTAGAAAATAAAATTATGGGGAGTAAATTGTAATATCACAACCCAAAGACACTGAATGCTTCACTGTACAGGTGGGACACATGGACTTATATTCATTTCCCATTAGGCCAATAGATACTGACTAGAAGCTATGTCCTATGGTGTGTCTATGGGGAGATTGTATCCATAATTCATAGAAATTAAATATTAATAAACATATAAAAGAATTAATATAAGAAGATAAGAAATTAAAATTCTATTGAAGATAAAAATCAAAAAATATAATAATAATAAATAATAAAAAATAGGCTTGTAAAAATTGTGATCATTATATGTCCATAAAAAAGTGGTGAATCATGTATAAAGGAATCTAGAACAATACATGTATCAAAATAAATAATTTATGAAGATTACTAATTCTAGATAGCAAAATGAGCCTAGCATATACCTGTTCTCCTCTAAACAAAAATAATGAACAATTCAAGATTCATATATTGAAAGGTTTCCTTGATCACAACCAATATCCATGATAGTTTCCATGTACCCAACAACACCTTGAACATAGTGTGAGATTACACTCAGTTGAACACCACTAAAATTATCTATAACTAATCCAATATATATAATATAAATAGGGCAGTGTGATGTATATCATAGGTATATCAATAAAGAAGGTAATCATCCATAGAGACATAATATTGTCAATCCAAACATCGATCCCTATGAACAATAGCCAAGATCCCATAATCATGGGTAGATGTAAATACTGTGAAAGAACGTGATACTATATAGTCTAACAAATGTATTGAAATACACATACTAGGTGTAACTATAATGTATTGTAAAAATATCAACAGAGGACACACCATGTAATGTAGTGTTAACATATTAAATTTTCATGTCATGTAGTGAATTATCATACCACTAAGGATTGTATACAATGTATAGAATACTGATTAATACTCGTTAGATCCTAGGAAAATCTAGACATAGGATTCATAATGACATGTGAGGATTCCTTGTAGAATGTCAACAATGAATTTCAAAATGAGTCCAGTCATGATGGATCAAAGGGGTATCATGGCATCTGGAATCTTATATAATGTTGATAAAAATACTAAATTGGAATAAAGAATAAATTACTGTAATCGACATCCATGGAGTATAATTTTCTATAACATCTTCTAGAATATGTATCCTAGTATATTATCTCTAGCATCAACTAGAATAAACAGTTCATCATATCTTTCCATACCATCTAACATTCTATGAGTTAATCCAACACATTTATTCAATTTTAATTCATCATAAATAACATATTTATCATTATGTATTACACAGAAATGGTGTCAAAAATCACTCCAAACTATTCAATTAAAATAAATCTTTTCAATTACAATGGAACATGAAAATAAGGTACTAAAAACCTTAAAATATTCATTTAACTCTCACTTATGCACTAACTAAAATTGATGATCTCGCATGCACCCAACACGGTGGAACAAAATAGGGAAAACACAATGTCACACCCCCTATGTGTTTTAGATTGGGGCCAACTACTTGTAAAAATCTCAAAGGTAAATTTTTAAAACCTCGATCTATTAAAATATTACTAATTAATATATTAAATTAATTTTCAATGTAATTATAGAAATTTTAGTATTTGAAAAATCAATAAAATGGAATATATAACACCAAACATTGAGGGAATGGTATCAACCTCCAACCACATACACATGGAAGAGATATCATACAATATCAACTTCTGATTTAGTCAATATCTATAGTATAGTGAATAATATATTAAAACAATAGAAGCATGGAATATAATCATGAGCCTAAATAACTCTATTGATTAAAAGGGAATCAAATAATGAATCAAGATGAATGGTGAACGAACCATCACATATCTGATGAGTCAAATAGTGTTCGTATACAAGTTTGAATAGTGAAATGGTAGCCAATCCTATTATATGATCATCAAAGGGAGATCTTAATGAAAAATTGATCCACTAGAATGAAGGAGGAAAATAAATTGGGTTTCAAAAAATTTATGTGGTAGAATGGTCATATCAAACCTTTAATGTAGGTCTCACTATTTGTCTAAATGGTTATAAAAACCATGTTCCAAGAATACTACCTTCTCTATATTAAGGGGGACCTCACAAGGCTCATGTTCAAGTTTTGGCAAACCATGTGGCATGCATCTTTTGGGGATTCCAGAGCCCCCGCATTTGTGTGCACCACTATATGCATGGTTTCCTCATACCATGTAGCCTTCTCCTTCGCTCTATCTAGCCCCATGTGATAACTCTTAACCATGAATCTTGGGTATAACAGACCATATAACCCCATATTTATTCTCCAAAGTTTAGGCTCCATGATCTGAATAATCTCCAAAAAACCCCATTTCCCACTTAATGTATATATACACTCACATTATTTCAATAACAAGGAGTACAATTAAAAACAATGACATCTTTACCTCTATGGAAGACTCGTGATCATAAATTATATATTTTTGGAGTGAAATTGATGTATACAGTATGAAAATTAAATGTTATGGATGATGGATGGATTTTAAAGTCATATGTTTTGTTGTTTAGAGAAGATTCACATTGGGGGTCTATGATTAGTCGTAGAATGTATTCATATAGATTTATTCCCTAAGATGATGTTGACAAATTATTTCTAGTTCCATTTATTCATAATTTAGTTGGATAAGATAGAGTTTCTAATATATCTAATCTTAATTGTAATACTCTGAGGTTTAAACTATATTATAGTGAGACCATTGAGAGATAGATACTGGATGTATGTTTAATGAATCAATTTATAGATTGGATTGGAATACCATTTTCATATCAGAAATATTTTCTTAGTCTCTACCACCATTCAAGATGGTATATTAATACATGATTTTATAACATATATATATCATTGAAATATTATTTTTTGTGGTTTCAAATGAAAATGGTTATAGTGGACCATGTTTTGAGAATCCTAATCTCTCAGCAGGTTGAGGATGAGCATTAATGGTAATATATCAAGTTGCAATATTTAATATTTATCATGTGGATATGGGAGAAGATGAAGACTAATTATTAGTAGGCTTACTAGAGATTTATTGGAGTTATTATTCCATATGGTTGATAGTGGAGAGGTTCATAAGTTCTTCTCTCTAAATCTCAATTCATGAATATAATATGGTGGAATACATGTTCAACATAAATATTCATGAAATTATAATGATTCACAAAGTTCTAGTTTTGATTTTATCAACTTAACCCATTTTTTGTTGGATATATTTTTTTACATACATAAATATATCCATTGGTACATAATTGATTAAGTGTAAGGATAATCCTACCCAAATACATGGACAGTCTGAATAGTCTTTCAAAATGTGGGAATATTGTCTTAGGAATTGTGTAATGGTTTTTTGTGGCTCCAGATGGTGAATATTCCATTAGAGAAGTCATCATATAATAAAAATTATTAGTAATTGATATATAATTCTTCTTTTTGAATTATTTTATGGTCTTCTTTATTATTCTCCAAATTGTTGGATGAAATTATGAGAGACAAACTAATGGGACCCAGCCTTGTGAAATTTACAATAGATAACATTCTTTTTTGATTATAAAGGGAATGTCGATAGAAGAGTTTTAAAAAAATTATAATGATCATCATAGATCACCGTTTTCATTTATGGTTAATTATCATCCATTCTTGATAATCTCAACAAAACATGGGAATCAACGTTTTGGAATGAATGATAAGTTATTTCCATAGAAAATATAAACTTTTTATGTATATGAACATGTTTGTTAGTTGGAATATTATTCTTATTTACCACCAATGTTAACTTATGTATAAAATGTGTTTCATGTGTCTATGTTGAAGAAGTACCAACCAGGTCCTAACAATGTAAATTTATGGGATCACATTGACCTATAAATATCTACTACATTGATTCATTCTCCATTAAAGATTATGGATAGGATAAAAACAATCATTAATTGGAAAAGAATTTTTTTCTGTAGGATTTATGGAAACATGTTCTGATTTTGGATGAAACATGTGATGGTGAGATAGAAATTTAAGAGCAATAAACTAATCTCTTTCCAGATGAAATGGGATTTCTCTAATCCATGGTTAAAAAGACCAGTGATTAGTGAATATAGGACGTATGTTTTAGATACATGAACGACAATTAAAATATTTTGAGACTATATATTTCTAATATTATATTTTGGGAAGTTGTAATGATTTATGAAATGTTTTTTTTGGATTTTATATAGGATCATGGTTTGTACACTATTAGTAATAATCATACACTATCTTTATGAAACTGTGCATAGGATGAAGATGGTCACTACAAAGGCACAAAGTTGGTGTATGGTTTTACCAAACCTAGTGAGATATATGATGAAATTGTGAAACATGAAACTATGGTTAAATAATAGGCATCTCATGGTTAGTTTAACCATTCCATTCAATCATGATATTCAACAATGAGAGTGGTTTAATTAAGATAATAGCACCACATCGTTGGTGCATGGTTTTTCAAATTGTCTAGACTAATGATGAAGTGTGTAGTTGGCACCCCTAAAATTATGTCTCTAACCCTAATTATGTCTCAAAACAACCATAAATCCTTTATTATTTATATATCCATTGATCTATTTTCTCCCTCGGCATGAGAGGTTGTAACATCCCATTTAAATAAAAAATATCACATTTTGATATTTATTAATATTTTGGAATTAAATATTAATTTTACTTTTAATGGGATGATATGATCGATGGCTTACCTGATATGCAAAAATATGTTTTTCTAATGTCATATGTTACACACAATGTAGAGTCATACTAAAAAATTATAATAATAATAATATTATTATTATTTTAAATGGTAGTTATCCCCTATTCGTTTTATTTACAGGAATGAACAGAACTAACCATATTATGATTAACCAAGATTCATAAATATTTTTATATTTATCAAATGAATTTTAGAGGCTTACAATAAAATTGAATCCTATTTTAAGCATAAATACTATAATATTTTTAAAATGTAGTTTTACATCCTTTTGAAGGAAAACCATTATTAAATCTAGTTTTCATCCCTTTTATATGATTTATTTGAAAAAAATAATCTTCCTCTTTAGAACTAAGATATAAATATATGAATTAGAAAAAATTTGGTTAATTTTCTGATATTGTTCATTTTTAATGAATAGTTAAAAATACTGCATTTTATGTCAAAACCGTCTTTTAATATAATTTATTTATTTCATTATATTGTCATTTTATTTTTTTTAAACATTAATTGGATTTTATTTATATCATTTAATCCAATTTTGATCATTATGAGTAAATTAACATTGAAATTGGACATAAACAAATGTCAATATTTTGATAGTAAATATTTTTTAGAAACATGCTCTTTGGATTTAATAAAGGGAATTATTTTTAAATTAATTTATACATCATCTGTGTTTTTAAATTTTAGAAATGGATTTCATATTTGGAAATAGGATGATAAAATTGTGTAAATAGGTATCTTTTAATTTTAGGCATTATGAATAGTAACATTAAAAAAATATTTTATTTACCAAGGTTAAAGGGTAAATATAGTAAATAAGGGTAAAAATTATTATTATAAAATTATTAAATTACCATAAAAATGTTTATCCCTATTTGATGATACATGTATGAGCATGGAAATCCTTGGGTCGATTTTGGAACCCTGTGGGGCCACTTGTAAGGGAAAATGACACCTTATTAAAATTAATATAAAGTTCAGGAAAGTGTAACATATACAAAATTTTTTTGTAAACGAATTTATTTATATTTTTATTTAAAGGATAATTTTGAATATAAATTGTTAATAAAATTAAATAATAAATCCTACATCATGTTATTTTTTTTATATATTTTAGACATCAATTAAATAATATTATTTATGACACAATGATGATGTAATGATTACATCATTGATGAATGTTTTAAATAAATGAGATTATAGATAAGAAAATAAATTTATTTTGAAACTATTTATGCCATAGATTAATTTTAGAGCTAATTATAACTTGTTATATTTGAATTAATTTTGGTTGTTAGAATGAATAATGTTTTTATTGATTTCATTAAAGTATTGATATGAATAGGTTAAAATTGACATTTATTAGTTTTTGAAATGAATAATATTTTATTAAATTATCAAATAATCCTAAAAATCTAATATTTGAAAAAATGAAAAATATTATCCTAACAAGTCCATTAATTATACTTTTTGTTTCCCCATTCATTTTATTGTAACTATACTAACCATGTAGTATGAATATACAAGAAGAAATGGTAAAACAAAAATAAGTTAACTATGGATTAAACCAAAATGATAAGGTTAAATATGAAACCAAAACTTGTATAAAACCTATTGGTTGAGTGATTTTATAATATTATTAACCTTATATTCGAATTTAATGTGCATGGGACCTTTTGAAATCTAAATTAAATTTATAATAAAATAATATTTTCAAGCATTCATAAATAACCCCTACTCCCCCTTATAAAAGGCCATCACCTCTATCACCATTAATCACACCTCTCAAGCCCATTGGATCATTAAAAATCTTCCAAAATAAGCTCAAAAGATCCATATCTTATTAATAGATTCCTTCTTCTAGGTAACATGTAATTCAAGAAAGATTTTATGTTTAAACCAAAGGGAGTTACCCGATTTAAAGGTAATGTCTTCTCTCGAGTTCTATTCTTTTATTTTGCTTCTCATACCACTTAAACTCTCTTTATTACATTATTTTATAATCAATATAGTATCTTCAATATAATAGTATTTTTTATGATAAATAATAAATCTAAATGAACACAAACCTCCATCTAATGTATTTAGAACATACTGAATCTGTGGACAATGAACCGTTGCCTCACGAAACAATGATTTCTCAATTATCTCCTACCACCTCTCATTGTAGCCATTATGATATAGTTATATTTATATGTGATATATTATATATATATTTTCTCAATGCTCTATTATTTTTCTTTTATGTCAATCCTTTATGGTTTACATAATTTGTAAATATGATAATTTAATTTGAGGGAGTGCGAACTACCTCACCCCCAATGTTATATGACACATTCATACTATACATGGAATGTATAGAGGATGATGTTAAAGACCGTATGTAACGTATATATAAATTTTACATTATAATGTAATAATAATATAAATTTTTGTCATTTAGTTTCTATTTCATTAAAAATAAAAAAAATGAAATGAAAATAGAATTAATGCCTACCAATGGCTTACCATCTCCATGAATGGTTCATTACCACTGCATATATGCAAAAGATATGGACTATTCTAAATAACAATATAATAGATAAATAAGATATATATTATATTTAAATCATGAATTTGATTATAGAGATAATGGAATTTTTACCACATGAACATTTTGTAATTATAACAAGTTAATTATTGACACAAGTTCTATACAATGACAAAATGTCCGATATGAACTAAAATAATTAATTTGTTTTTGTAGAAATGTAAAATGTCATATAAAAAAATAATAAACCTGAAAATTTTATTAATAATTGAAAATAAAACTTATTTTTATTATTCAAGAAGAATAAGGATCATACAAGACAACTCAGACATGTGGAAAAAGGTTTTCATCTCAATTTTTATTCTCGCGAGATTCATGCTATATTTGCCAGTATTCCATTTAGTATTGGGTTTTTAGTTCCCATGATTGTTTTATTTGTTTCATATAATTTAATTTATGGGTATTTACTTCTTCATTTTATGGTCCTTCATTCGTGGGGTGAATGCTTTGTATGTTACCAAATCAGTAAGGGAACCATTCAACTTCCACTATTAGTCATAGACTTATTTTTGTAATGTATTTTAAATTAAATTTTCATATGATAGAATATGTTCTTATAATATCATTATTTCTATAAATATTATGTCCATGTGATGAGATACCTTTATCTCTTCCATCATATCATTTTAATAATTTTTAATTGACGCCATTAGCCTGCTGAATTTTTGTTAGGGAAGTTCTTAACCTAATTTCATTTTATTGAGATAAACTTATTCATGTTGATTATGATGTTATATGAATATGTATGAATGAAAGAATATTTTTTTAGCGTTTAATATCCAATCATATTGAGATTATTTATATTTTCACACATAATTATTTAATTGATTTATCTTTAATCTATGGATACATCTTTATAATGGATTTTGTTTCAATTTACATTCCATTGAGACTTCATTGTTGTCATGTGCCAATGCACTTTTATATATTGTATATACTATCCTTTTTCATATTATATCATGAATAAATTTATTATTAGGATATTATAATGTTTTTATTAAATTTTATTCTCAAATTATTTGTATTAAATCATCTCTGACTTGGTTAAAAACTCATTAACAAAAATATTGTTTTAAAGATTTAATATTCTAAATCGTTCTCATTAATTTACATGTTTTAAAAATGGTTTTAAGGATTTATTTATAATGATATAAATTTTTTAAATTAAAATTCCTTTAAAAAAATTCAATGTGGTATGTAAAATTTTAATTAAAAAATATCTTTATTAAATGGTTTTAATATTTTTTTTTAAAATGAATTGATTATGTCAATAAATTAAAATTATATATTGTAACTACAATTTTGAGATGTTATCATTATTTTATGATTGTTTTATGTGTTTGGATTATAGTTATTGGGAACATTTTACGTATATGGGTGGTTCCATGATAAACCTATGGTTGGTGAGCCCGAGATAGCTTTCCAATGAATTGGGTAACGTGACAAAGGTAAATGTTAATGATTCCATGATGATATTTAAGGAATATACATTGATGGGTATTCCAAATTCTACTCCAAATATATCTGTGATAGCCACAATGTATGTATGATATGGATGATACAAGTTAACATTATGATTTATGATTTTTATGTTTTATTCATAGATCTTATGATTTTGAGAGGTATGTTAAAGAAATTATGTTTTAATATTGAGATGTATGATTTCCTTTTTTTTGTATATATTCATGATCTAATGTTTTATTTCCTTATTTTATACCACTTGTTGAGATTTTAATGCCCATACCATGTCTTTGAAATGGTTTCTACAAGACATAATGATTAATAGGGTCATGGATGGGATCACAGAAAAGTCATGTTGTCTGAAACATAAAACTAGACAGGTTTACTTTTTTAAGAGTTTTTAATTTATGAAAAAATGGATTCTATGTAGAAGTGTCCAATTGTAATTTTAAAATTGTTATATATATTTATGACCTAATTATCTGAATCATTAATCCTGAAATGATCCTCAATTGTGAATTATCTATATAAATCATGATTTTGTAATGTTTAAGGCTGGGGCCTTACAGTTGGAATTAGAGGTCAGTTTAGATAACTTTAGTGGTTATGGTTTTATTTAAGCATAATTTACAAAACCATAACAGTTAGAATATAATAAAGATCCATAATTTTTTTAGATAACGCTAGCAATTTTATGATAACATGATTAAGTATACCATAGTGTTTAACATCTTCATATCATATTATTTGATGATTTAACTGATATACTCAGACTGTCATTTTTGGGTTTAGTAAATTGTTGGATCTAGCATGAACACGTAACAATGGACGTGAAGAAAACTGGGACTGTTTTCTAAATAAGCATGCGAATGAAATGGGGGCTTCAATGAAAACTATTTTGATTATTCTCTACCACCTATATGGATTCCGTATTGAGCACCTGTACCTTGGTGAATTTTCTAATGCATCTTATATGTCAGAATCAAATCCATATGGAATTTTATGAAATTATCATATAGGTAAGTATATTCAAAACCCAATGTGTCAGGGATGGGAAAAGAAACACCTAGTAAAATGATTAAAAGAGAGAAGAAGTTGTTTCAGATGTGGTAATGATGGACATAAAGCAATAAATGGATTTGAAAAATTATGCATCTAGTGGAATATAGGAAAGGGAAAATGTTATTTCCCTAGGATCAATGGAATGTTTTAAATGTAGTGCGCAAGTTCATTATACAACTAGATATAATAAAAAAGGATTCGGGAAGGGGATGATTATAGTCAAACAAATATATGTTTACCAATTACTAATTCTATTCCTATTGAAGATGACTAAACTGACAAAGAAAAATTAAA
The DNA here is from genome assembly GCA_963277665.1 of Viscum album. NCBI lineage: Eukaryota > Viridiplantae > Streptophyta > Magnoliopsida > Santalales > Viscaceae > Viscum > Viscum album. The sequence goes on from OY728165.1 coordinate 1,387,129,629, forward strand.
GGTATAGATTATTTCTTAGCTGATAGTTTGACATTATTGATTCATAGGATATAATTCATGATTTTGTTTTTAGGAAAGAAGTATTATGGAATAATTTGGAAAATAATGGTTGATGGATCATGAAGAACATTTAATGTTTATGAAGTCATCATATATAGTATTCAAGAGGTATGGTACATTTTATGAGGATGAAATGCTTAAAATTATTGAGGATCTTTTGATTATGGGATTACTTTGGATGACTTTTTTATAGTATGTTTAAACCTAATGTTTGTAAAGTGAAAATGTTAATCAAGGAAGAATTATCTTTTATTTTGTGTATATTAATATAATGAACCATTTTAGTTTATATGATCCTTGAATTTGAGCCAATTACATTTTATTATTCATTGGGATTAAAATGCGAAGTATGAGATACCATTTGTGGTTAAAATAAGTTATGTTTTTTTGAGGAATTTATCTCATTTTATTGAATGTTTAAAAAATTATATAGTTTTTTAAAAATAACAACATGTAGTCCATGGGACAACCTTTCGCATCAGACAAATATGAGGGAATTGAACCCATAAGCAAAGTTCAACTGGGATTTATTTCCTACCACTGAACTACATGATGTCCCTCGTTAGTATGGATTATTCTATTTAGTTAAATGATTTTATGGATGAAGAATATGTTGATTTTTGGAACATATTATTTATCAAATGGAGATCCTTATTATAGGAAAATTATACGAGATTATGTGATAATGGTTATTTTTGAAGAGGTTCTCTCTATAAGGAAACAATATATGCCTATGAAAAATATAATAATTTGGTACTTCAAGTGATGAGTAATGGTAGAATTTTATTTTGGTAGAATATACTTTTTAATTGTGGACATATATAAATATGGTTTTTACTGAAATTATTAACCGATTATAGATATTATGTGATTCATTATTAAGATTTGATGATGTTATTTGGAGATAAATAATAGAATTTATTGTTGATGGAAAGGTGATAAAATCATTATGAATTTTTGGGATTCATTCAAAGTTTGTATTATATTGAGTTATTTTAAAGAAAATTTCTTATTGAATTGTATTTGTTGATCTTTGGGAACTATTTGTTCAATTTTGAAGATTAAGAGTTGTTTTTATTTTTGTAAAAGATTATCCTTATATGGATAATCCTATCTTGTACTAAATTTTTTTGTTTTGGTTATAGTTTAAAGATAAAATAAATATATAGTTAATTATTTATTTATTATGTTATTCTCTAGGAGTTGATTTTAGCTCTTCAGGTGTGACCAAATCATCTTGATAACTCATTGTTTTGTGAAATTATTAATTTTTTGTAGAAATTTAGTAATGAATGAATTTCCACATGAAATGTAAGGATGTTTCCTTATGTTCTTAGTCACGGCCTTAAATAACTTCCCTAAATTTATAAGAAATATATTAAAATTAAACGTTGACTATTTACATTTCCTTCTGGGGAATCAGACACTGTTTAACCCATCACAAGTTTATGGTTTTTAGATCATTATCATTCTCCTTATCATGTTTTATATCACTGTCCATCAGAACATGACAGTTAGTTTATTCTCCATATCCATGTTTTAATGGAATCTTTGTATGGGTTATCTCATGTGGCCTTTTTAATTTTCTTTCATTCTTTTAAAGTGATTGTTTTATTTAATCTTTTTCCGATGTGTGGTTTTCATTGAAGTTTCCTCAACCAAATTTAAAATTACGAGGATGCAATTTCTAAACTCGTGGAAGGATGTAACATCCTAGGTAAATAAACAAATATGAAATTTTTGTATTTATTAATATTTTTGAATTATATAAAATTTTAATTTAAAGGGGAATATTTTTTTGATGACTTAATCAACATGAAAAGATAGGTTTATCCGAAGACTTATGCTGTACACAATGCTGCATTATACATAATAATAATAATAATATAATATTATTTTAAATGGTAGTTAATTCATAACCATTTTATTGTAATGAATGAATATAATTAAAAATATTGTGATTAAAAATGTTAGATAATTGTTTTTAAATTTATCCAATGAATTTTAGAGGCTTAAAATACCATTTAATATAATTTTAAATATAAATTCATGAATATTTTTAAAATGTAGTTTTACTGCATTTTGGTGGAGAACCCTTTTTAAATCTAGTTTTTGTCACTATTATACATTTTATTTAACAAAATAAAAATATTCCTTATAATTGGGAGATCAAAAAATAACTTAGATAAAATTTTGGTATTTTTCTGATAAAGTACATTTTTTAATGAATTGTGAAAAATACTGCATTTTAAGTCAAAATGGCCTTTTAAGTTAATTTTTTTATCTGATTATATTGAACAATTAATTTGTTTTAATGTGTAATTATAATATAATATTATCATTTAATCAGATTGTTTTCATTTTAAGTCATTTCACATTTATATAGGACATAAACCAATGTCAATATTTTGATAGTTATTATTTCTTAAAAACACACTATTTGGAATTCACAACAGGAACTAATTTCAAATTTATTTCAGAAACATATTTGTTTTAATTTGGGAGAAATGGATTTTATATTTGGAATTAGGAGGTCCAAATTTTTTAATTTGTTAACTTTTATTCCTTGACATTATGAATAGTAACTTCTTTAAATATTTTATTTACCATGGTTAAAGTGTAAATATGGAATAAAAAGAAATAAAATTATTATTATAATAATATTAAATTACCCTAAAAAATCTCTTTACCCTATTGGATTATACAAGTCTGACTAGGATAATCCTTAGGATTAGTTTGGGACCCAATGGAGCAACTTCTAACTAAAAAGGACACTTTATTATAATTAATTTAAAGTTAAGGATTATGTAACATAAACACAAAATGTTTTGAAAAAAAAAACTATATAGCGATATAAATAATATCCTTTTGACTATAAATATTAATTATAATGATAAAACTATTTCATACATCATTGAAAATTATTTATTATTTTTAGGCAACAAAAAAATTTTGTTCTTATGACACAATGATGATGCAATGATAATCTCATTAATGAATGTTTTAAATAAATGTTATTATAAATATAAAATTAAATTTATTTTGAAACTATTTATGTCATCGAAGAATTTAGAGATAATTTAAATCTATTATATTTGAATTAATTTTGGTTTTTTTGAAATAATCAAGTTGTTATAGATTTTTAAAAGGATTGAAATGAATAGTTTAAAAAGTGACATAAAGTTGTTTTAAAAATGAATAATATTTTATTAAATGATAAATTAATTCTAAGAATATATGGTTATTCCAAATGAAATATATGATGTTAAAAATTTCATTAATGTTCCATTTTTCATCTATTGTAATTTTACAGTAACTATATTATCCATAATGTATGAATATACAAAAAGACATGGTAAAAATTAAATAAGGTAACTAAGGGTTAAAACATAATGATAAGGTTATATAAGAAACCAAAACTTTTCTAAAACCTATTAGTTGAGTTTATAGAGTAATAATAACTTTATATTTTAATTTAATTATATGGGGACCTTAATAAATAAAAATTTCTTTTATAATAAAATAATATTTTCAGATTTTCCTAAAGATCCTCTCCTCCCCATTTTAAAAGTCCATCACTTCTAACCCATTACTCACACCTCTAAAACTATATATATAATTCCAAATCTATCAAAATAAGATCCAAATATCCCTAAATTCCTCTTATAGTATTTCCCCTAGGGATAAGTCTATTTATGAATGCCTTTTGGTTCAAAGTATAGGGAGTTACCCAATTTAAAGGAAACATCTTTTCTCGAGTTCTTTTCATTTATATTCCTTCACCAACCACCTATACACTCTTTATTCAATTAATGTATGACACAAAAAGTATAATAATTATTCTATGTTATTTTATGAGATGTATTAGAACTAAAATTACACACACCTCTATCAAATGGATTTTTAACATACTGTTTCTGTGGACAACGAACTACTGCCTCACGAAACGAAGATTTTTCAATTATCTCTTACCGCCTCTAATGGTGGTCATTATTATGGAAATGTATTAATATGTGATATATATTATATTTATACTGTCTATATCCTCTTTTATTTTTCATTTATTTCATACCTTCATGGTGTCCATAATGGGTAAATACGATAATTTCATTTCGGGAATTGCATACTACCGCCCCTTAAAAGTGATATGAATCCTTTATACCATACATGGAACATATAAATTATGGTGTTAATGAAATTATATAACATATATTAAATATTATATTATAGGTTAATTGTAATATACCTATGATTCATTTTTTTCGTTAAAAATTAAATAAATGAAATGAAAGTAGTGTTCAAGCGTATGTACGACTTACCATCTCCAGGAACGGTACATTTCATTTCCATATATCAAAATGATATGGAAAATTATAAATACCTATATACTAGAAAAATATGATATATATGATATTTAAATTAGGAATAATATTCTTCAGATAATTCTCTTTTTACCACCTGAACAAATTGTAATTATAACAAGTTGATTTTCGACTAATGTTCTCAACATCGAAAAATGTGTGATATGAACTAAAATAAAAATCTAATTGTTATAGCAAGGTAATAAGTGATATAGAAGGAATATTAAAAAATAAAAGGTTCAATGGAATGTATAAATTAACTTATGTTTATTATTAAATAAGAACAAGGAACATACAAGACAAGTCATACATGAGGTAAGGGGTTTTCATATCACTTTTTATTCCCTAGATTTTAATGACCTATTTTATACTATTTACTTTTTTGTGGTGAATGTACATCCTATGTTTGTATTATTATTGTAATATAATTTAATTTATCTGTATTTACATATTTATTGTATGATCCTTCTTTCATGGGTTATAAGATTTGAAAGTTACCAAATCAGAAAGGGAACCATTCACCTTCCACTTTTAGTCAAAGAATTATTTTTTATGTCTTTTAATTTACATTTTATTATGTTCAGATATTCACTTCAATATCATTATTTGGTAAATTTTATGTCTAGGTTATGGGATACCCATTTCTCTACCATCTACTAATTGTTTGAATTTCTAAGGGACGTGTTTATGATGCCGAATTTTTGTTAGGGTACTTATTAACCCAATATCAATAATTTGGGTCAAAGCTCTACTTGTTGATTAAGTAATTAAATGAATAATTTTTAATGACCAGTGATTGTTTTATACTGAATAACCAATAATATTTAGTTTATTTTTATTATTCACACATATTTATGTAATTGATTCATTCAAAATCTACAGATACTCTCTTTATAATGGATTTCATCTAAATTTACAATCCATTAAGACTTATTTTTTGTTATATGCCAGTTAAATTTTATATGGTGTATATATTATCCTTTGTCATATTATATCATGAATAACATTATTATTATGATACTATAAAGTTTTTATTAAATGTTATTCCTAAATTATTTTTACTCAATCATCTCCCATTTGGTTCAGAGCTCCGTAACTAAAATGTTGTTTTAATGATTTATTTTTCTAAATCTTTCTCAATAATTTCTATGATTTTAAAATGGTTTTATGGATTTAATTATATTGATATAAATTTTTGAAATTAAAAATCCTTTCAAAATATTCAAATTGGTATGCGATATTTTGATTCAAAAATCTCTTTAATAAATGGTTTGAAAAATGGTTTGATAAAGAAATGATTATGTCTATATCATGAAATTAAATATTGTAAATACATTGTGGAATGGTTATCTTTCAATTTTTATTGTTTTATGTTTTATGATTATGGTTCCTAGAAATTATTTATGTATATGGGTGGTTCTGTGATGAAACTATGGTGGATGAGAACGAGATAGCTCTCCAATGCATTGGGTAACGTGATAGAGGTAAACGTTAATATTTCTCCAAATAGATTGAGGGAATATATTGTGATGGGTACTCAAAATGTAACTCCTTATGTAGTTGGGACAACTACAATGTCAATATAACATGGATGCCAAAAGTTACTATTTGTAATTATGATTTTATTGTTTTTTTCAATAATAATATTATTTTGTCAGTTATGTTAATGAAATTATGTTTTAATATTGAAATGTATGATTTTTTTATTTGTATTTATTCATAACCTAATGTTTTATTTCCTTATTTTATAAACATTACTGATATTTTTATGCTTATCCAATGTTTTTGAAATGTTTTCCACTTGACTTAATGATGAATAGGGTCATGGTTGGGATCATGGAAAAGTCATGTTGTATAAAACATAGAACTATACATGTTTCTTTTTTATGAGTTTTTATTTTATGAAAAAATGGATGATGAGTAGAAATATCTACTATTAATATTCAAATTGTGATGTATATTTCATGAAATAATTCTCTAAAGATCTCAAACTGAATAGATCCTCAATTGGTAAAGATAAACATAATTAAAGACTGTGAAATTTTTAAGGCAGGAGCCTCACATAGATGATCCCATTCAACCCAGAAGTCATTATTAGAGAATAAATGTTTGTTGGAAGTGGTAATTTTAATGTAGGTCATAGTTATTAATTTATTTTCATAGATTAGTTATTCCTCTCTATTATTCAATCATATATCTATTTTTTAGAGGATATATATATGTTATTTTATTGGACTATAGATGTTTTATCATTAGATTTATTGAAGTAGAAAATATTTTATCTTGGATATAGAGTTTCTTATTGTAGTTATTCATTTTCTCCAACCATTTAATATTTAGGTGGAAAATATATTGTCTCCACATGAAAAATAAATTCAAAAATAAATTTTTATTAAATGATTTTTATGAAATGATCTTGAAACTCTAAGGTTGTTCTTAATAAAATAATGCATTGATTATGTATTTTTAAATTAAAAGAAGTCATTTGATTTCAATGAAAACCAATTATTTTTATTTTAAAATGATGATTTTTAAATTATGGTTCGGATTTAAATTCATGGGTGTTATTTTTGAAATGATTTATAAAAATGATTTTTTATGTGAAATTTTTTTATCATGTTTTTCAGAATACATTATTGGTATGATTGAATTCATTGGAATGGCCTTGTAGAAGGGGTGTGTTCTATTTGGGAAACTTGTATTGGTCACCTTATGATGACTTGGATGATCAATTATTGCAATCTCATGAGTGTGGAAATTTCAATTTGGTCTGCATGGAGTGTGTAAGAATGTGGCTATGGGTATGATAAATAACATGAAATTAATTTAGGACGTGATAGTGGTCTTCTTTTATAAATTGTTTTTGGTTTTGATATAAATTGCTTAATATTATATTAATAAAATTAAGTAGATATAACTTACATGTTTTGTTCAATTATTTTGTGTTACAATTAATTTCAGAATCCCTACTGTGGTTAGACTCATACTTTTCTTTGGCCCTATTTTGTGCATTCATAAGTCATCTCTCAATATACATGTAAAAGAAAGGTATATTGGTTTTTTAGGGGTGTTTTCTGATAACGTTGGAATATCTTTTGGAGTTTCATCTTGAAAAGTAGTCTGGTGTTTCTTGGAATTATGTATTCTGTGTGTCTTGGATCTTGGAGCCTCTTTTCTCTTTTTTGGATATATATTTTTTCCTTCTTCTCTTACTGTGGTAATGTTAAATATTTTTATTATATTTTCAGTTGTATATTATAGTCATGCATAAAATATTGGATTTTTTGTTTATTTTTATGTGGTTTTCTTGTTTAATCATTAAATTTAATATCATCCCAAAAATTTTCTTGAAGCCATTGTAATTTATTTCCAACATTTTGGTGTCTTCGTGATGTCATGTACAACCTAGTAGAAAACCTACATCTTGGAATTACAATGTGGTGGGGTAATATTTTACATGTATTTATTATAAATAAAAATTATATATAACTAAAAAATTTTATGATATAATCTTATACATATAATTATACTCTATGGTAGTCATAGGGTTATTTTCTCTAATATATATCTTCTAAAATATAGTTCTGAATGTTTTAACTACACTTCATATGATACCATCTATATATATTTGAGACCTAGTATACTAGATTCAGTGGTCACATTATTTCATTGGAAACATAAATAATTAATAACATCAATTATTACTAAATTGTTTAATATCTTTTTAATATTAGATATATTCCTTATACCCATAATATTATTAAAAACCTATAATAAAAAAAACATTACATTCTTTGGGAACACAATTTTTCCCTTTCCCATTTTCCTACATATGATTCATAATACACATTAGAAATCTTTGGTAAAGTAAACATATGAAATGTATGAGCATATATTATTAGTAATTCTATGTGTACATCGATTAATATCATGAATAAATAAGGTATAACAGACATGGCTATAAAAATTTCTGAATAAACCTGTCATAGAATTAATAAATTTTTCATGAAGAATAATATTGAAAGAAGAAATTATGATCAAATCATACCAAACAAAAAATTACATTATAATTAATCTAATCCATTGATGTTGCTAATAATAAAATAATCACATGGACATCAATAACATATCTCATTATTAGGGAATTCATAAGGTTGGAAATAATAAACATTGTGTGAAAGCCTTGTGACATGAAAAACTACATAAATGGATAATACCTCATCCAAATAACCATAAATTTTTGAATCATGAGACCTATAAATGCATTGATGGGATACAGTGGTCTGAGTCTTTAATATTATATGTCCAATGATTTTGTTGTATGAAAGGTGTGAATTGTAACGAAGTTAAACAATCATATTAAAAAACTATAGTATTTAACTCTAGTTATTTATGTAATAAATATACATAAAAATTAACCATATAGAGTAATGTGGATATTTATATAAATATATTACATTCCCATTATAGTGTTATATTTTTAAAATAATGATAACATAGATGATCATACTTTAATAAGATTTCTGGAATATTTATCAAAGAAAATAAACTATTCAATTAGAAGAATAGGTTTAATATCTAAATAACCCCAAATAATTATGGAAATAGTTATATTTGAAAATAAATTTGTATAAATACTTTTGATGATTCAAAGAAATAAGGGGTCATGACTGTATGTAATTACGTACATTCATTATTTGTTACAAAATAGTTCATTCACAGATTTTGTAAAACATGAATGGATTCTTTATTGGAAAATAAGAATAATATTCCATTTAAAATATCTCAAAAAAATATGATATTTATTTAAAAAATATAAATAATAAATTTATATTATTTAAAACAATGTCAAAAAAATTTATTGAAAATGTTGATATGAAAGAGAAATGATTTTCAAAAAAAATAAATTAAGTTGACTTTTCATAAAAATTTGATTTTGATATATTATAAAATTAATGATATAAATTTGAAAAGAGAACATGTAATTCATATAAATAAATAAATTATCAGAAAATATATTTATTTTATGCTATAATTGTAATATTATTTTATCAGTGGAAACATAAACATTAAGAACAATCAATACTGAAGGCAATGTAAAATAACCCATCACCACTTTAGAAACTATTGAATCATCACTCCAATAAAAGAAATAATTATAATTGAAACATTAAATATAGTGAATATAAATATATTAATGCTATAAAATATATTATTTGATTCTAATATGAAACCCAAAAGAAATAAGTGGTGTATATGGAATATGTCTCTTTGAATTATAAGTGAAACCTGAAACTTTTACCTTAGGTCCAACATTCATTATATGATTCCAAACCTCAATTATAAAGAATTTATATTTATTATAATTAAATTTAAGGACTGTAATTTTGAATATAAATCCATATATGATGTAGTAATAATTTTTTATCAGTAGTTTATTTTTCATTCCTTATAAATATCACTATTTTGTGTTATCACTGCTTCAATTTTCATGTATGTTTTGGTTATGTAGTTTGGATCCATATATATTGATCATGATTAATTCCCATAAATAATTGTAATCATGATATAAATATAATATATATTCATTATATAAATATTTAAATAATCAATAAATGTTAGTGATAGATATATTACATACACTGTTCAACGAGATGGTATATTGCACATAGGGAAGGAATTTTGTTTTATTAATTACGATTTGAAATAAATATAGGAAAATAAAAACAAAATAAATAAAGAGTTATTATATATGCTATTAAATATGTATCCATTAAATATATCCTTTTACTATCAATTTCAATATAAAAAGAATGCATCGCATCACTTCATGAAGTCAGTAGTCCATAGGTACACATGAGCGATGTTATTATTTTCCAAAATATTAGAAGGTAAGAATATAGATGTGATATTTTAATTCCATATGTATAATTATTTCATAAATATAATATAAGGTAATTATTTATACCATTATATCCATCTTTGAGAGGCAGTGATGTAAAAATAAATGCATTGGTTCATGAGGCGGTAGTCAGTCGTACAAAAGATCAATGATTTTGTTTTCATTTTGATAGAAGTGGGGATTGAAATAGGCTATTCATTTAACATAAAAATTATTATATTTAATATTTTTTTATTATAATATTATAATATTTTGAAAATAGTTAAAGGATTAGAGGAAGAAAATAAATGAAGACACTGGGTAAAGAACTATCCCTCTTCTTCATAAAAACCCTTTTAGTATTAAACATAGATCTACACTATTATGGTATTCTGAGAAATCTAGATACTACAGTCTATGAAGATTAATGAAACTATTTTAGTTTGGTAGGTATTAGCCAATCCAATGGAATATTTAGGTGTTTATTGAAGATAATAGTTATTATCGTTTTACAATTTGGAAGGACGACACACTTGGAATTTCAAAAAATAATTAAATATAACCATGATTTGAACATAAACATGGATCCAAAATCTAAAATTAATTAACCGTATATGATATAATGTCTATATATTATAATTAATATTATGTATTCATGTTTTAGGTAACTAAAATCAATATATTTGTAGTTCACCTCCTTAGAAAATCTATTTTAACCCTAAATGTTGTAATTAAATCTGACTATTTTTTCAGTTCATAGTGACTAAAAATTAAGTTTTAATTTTTCAATAAAATATATTTTTATTATTGAATATATAAAATCTATTTTAGGAAGTTAAATATGTTTAATTGGATGATTTTAATTTGAAATTAAATGTGTAAATACAATCAAAAAAATTGTTTTCCAATGATATGTTTTCTTTATTATAAAATGATTCTATACCCAAAATCGACATAAAATTATTAAAATGATATTAATTAGGTTAAATATAATTTAATTGAACAAAACGAAGTTTTAATACATTTTTAAAATAAAATTTATCTTTATAAATTATTTAAATGAAAATTTAGTTATTTAGAAAAAATTATAATTGAATATTTATTGAAATTTTTATATTTTCAAAAAAAAATATCAAAAATTCACTCTAAGATAACCTTGAAATGCAAATTAAAAAAATTATTACTACTAATATGTATTATTTTTTACATGGTAAGGATTTTTATAAACATACCATGAGACCAGTTACTAGGAAGACAAAATTAGTTTCCTCAGGATCCAAAATGGGGATGATTTCGGTCATATTATCCTCTCATAGAGTAGGGTCTGTTCTAACAACGGGGTTAAATTAACAATCACTTGAATCTATTGATGTGAATGGAATTGATTTGGGATTCCTACCTTAGTGAAAGTTTACTACTATTTAGGTAACCATTATGGGGGTTCATAGAAGAATTTTCATGATGATAATGGTACTTTTGAGTGAGCTTCATGACAATTTCATGTTTTTATTATGATAATTAGTTTATTAGTTTATTATGAATGAAGTATTTTGGGAGGACATTATCAGGAACATCTATGAACACATATAGTTATTTTAGGGATAAGTCACTATGAAATTTTAAGGGAATGAGCATCAGAACATTATTTACCCTCCAAATTCAATATATACTTTTACTAATACAAATAATTATAGTTATGCTTGGGTAGATTGATAAAACATAGGTAATAACTAATAAATTGTCTGAATATTAGTTCATCTTACACCATTTCTATAGGTAAGTATGTGATCAACTATTCTATAAAATTTATCATTAATAACAGATCCATTATAATTTTCTTAAGAGGTGTCGTGTTGGTCATCTGCATCAATTGAATCACAACATGTTAACTACACACCACATATAGAATCAAAGTCTAGTTCTAATGAATTTATTGACTCAAAAAACATTTTTATACATCGAAGTACAATAAGGTACATCTAATTATTATATAAAAAATTTCCTCATGCTCCAATTGGTAGGAAAAAGTGTGTTGATCATCCTTACAATGATTGTCACTTTAATCCAGAAAGTCCAAGGGAATTCCAAGAGTTAAAAAGTGATATACTATACGATGGTACTATGGGAGATGATTATTTTGGTATATGTTTCAGATATTTATTTGGATTTAATGTGTATAAGACACAATATTGTTAACATACGATAAAATACAAGAAGGGTACAATCATTAAATGTAGTGATCACAACTGATAGAGCTCCAAGTACCACATCTCATAGTGAGACCTATTGGGTGATCAATATTGAGAGAAAATGGATACATTTAATTTTATTCAAATATTGGGGTAAATTATTCATAATGTATAAGGATTCATCTTTAATGGAATTGATGATGCAATTGGTGGATATCATGGTAGTCCTTGAGAGATTGAACATTCATAATGTCTGGAAGAATAAGGATTTTATTTAATTGATATTTTCTTTAATAAATATTTTCCACCAACTCAATACATAGAGAATAGAAACGTTAGATATTTTTGATTCATGATTTATAAAAATTTATCCTCATTCATAAATGATGGATTCCATTTATGAGTTAGAGCTTCGTGAAAAATTCTAGGGATTAAAAGACTAGTTTACCTAATGGATGTCCTCAATTATCAAAATTAAAATTATTTGGTGATCATGTGGTGCCAAGTTTAGTTTTTAATGATGATTTATAATTTAACATGGAGTACTTTTTATAATGAATATTTTCTGGTGAATCGCTATTTTGATTTATAACTCCAAATCTTAGAGATAAGATAATCCCACTAAGGTTACAGAAGACAGATTCATTTTTAGAGTAGTAATTGTATATTCTTTTTGATCCGGGGTGTCACTAGTATACTTTGAGCGAAGAGATATTTTAATATATTATATATTTTTGGAAAAGTTATAGGATAATCTAGGTTAACCTCTAGAGATATTATTGATGAAGTATGGTGGGGCTTAGCTAATAGTTTCCCAAGAGTTGGGGGTGGAATCTCCCAAATCTCTTTTCGTTCTATTAGTATAAGTATTGCTTACTCAAGAACTGTGTGGGTATATCACACCCCTATTACGGTAAAAAATTATATGAATTTCAACTACAACATTTTATATAATGTAAATGAAAATTTACACTTCTCCTATTATTTTCCTCAGTCATATTAATACATTGAATTGAATTGATTGAATTGTTTTGACAAATCTATTATTCTTGTATGAAGAGTGTACATTAATTGATTATGAGGTTAATTCCTATAAAATGCGGGATTATATGAAAAATTTTACCTATAGTTCTTTTGGAATAGACACATTAGCATGTGAGATTGGTTGATCACCATTAGGTACCAAAGACCCCATCATTCTTCTAATAGATTCTGATATCATAGAGATATATATGATATCTAATAATTTAAACAGTTTATTCTAAAAAACAATTCACAACATACATTGTATTATGGTAATTATATTAATATATATGGAGACTTTTGATTGGATTAAATATTATTGAGGTGTAATTGGCCATAATGGAAATGTCACCAACCTAGTGGGTGTTGCAGAAATTCATAGAGTTTCTTTAGAGAATGAAGGAATTTGTACAGTCACATATAAGGTAAGGTAACACACTAATAATCTATAAATCTTATTAGATCTTTTAGCGAATACATAAGTTGAGTTTTCACATGTTATAAGGATAATAGTGCACCTTGAAGAGCCACTTCCTCCATCTGATCCCAACAAACCAATTAATGTCTAGTACACCAATGGTGGAGTCGAAGGTCATGTGTCTATATTTCTCGATTGGACTCTTCTTATCATATGAACCCTTTCTTTATGACAAGGATGTCTTATCCATATAAATGGATGAAGAGAACTTACTGATCTAGTGTAGGTAGTGAATATAAATTACTCTTATATATTGCATTTTTTATCTTCATCTCGGTCACATTGATTATAAAATCAACTAAAAAATATCCAAACCCATGTTATTCATTATTTATGCCCAAAAAAAGAGAAAATAGTAGACCATTTGTGTAAAAATAGTGCATGAAAATAGAGGGTGAGATAGGACCAGAATGGGGTATTAATCATTATGAAATAACTCCATGAGGAATAAAACATTTGTAATAATTCTAGATGTTTTCTTTTACATGTGAATATGTAATATTCTTGAGGGTAAAACACCATGGTGTTTCAAATACACATGAGTAAAGGGTAATGTGGGTAGTTGTATATTATGACAACATTAGTCTGAAATAATCCCTTCACCAAACTGATATTTTAGCAACAGTCATTTAGCATCGATTTATTAAACAACCACTAAACCATTAATTTTTTTCATACCGACGACACTACCCCCACCTGACACCCCTAACCCCCCACCCTACTCCCAACTCCCCCAATTATTACAGGCCACATCTTCACCCCATCAACTCCCTCTCGGCACCTCACCGTCGCTTCACCGCCCCCTAGGATCATCCACTAGAGTCTGTATTCTCTACTATAACATAATTTTATGAAGATAATTGATTTATTACATTATCATATTCATGCATATAGTCATGATGCACTTCAATTGATCCATGATTTTCATAACATAATGAACTCATTTTATAACCCACCCATATTCTCAAATCATGATATATAGCTCATGTTACATTATGTTAAAGCATTTATGTTATTTCATATGATGCCCCAATTCAACATATTCATATTATTTTATTTCATTACTGATTATAAATAAATTAGATAATTTCAAGTGTGTAATAATCAAAATATTGGAAAAATATTATATCACATGGCAGTCTTGTGGTTATAAGCAATTCGACTTATAATTTTTATATATAATGAATTAATTTTCGCTATTAGTATAATATTAAAACATGTTGATGAGTTTAAATGTTTTATAATCCTATGTAGGTTGAAATATTATTATATTAGATAAATATATTTTTTCCATTGTTTGGAGTAATTGTGTCTCCTAAACATGTTAGTGAAAACATATAATGAATAACATTTTATGATGGGTTAAATTTTCCAAAACCATATGACTAAATAGTGTGCACGATTCAAATTTAAAACTAGTTATTTATTTTCTTTTACGGTGATCAATTTAAAAATAATTCGGGTATCTTCATTCTTATTGAACAATTGTATGACACTCATGAATACCCCCTTAGTTTCAACCATTTTATTTTAGTTTCATTTGTGGTTTTTTTTTACCATTTAAGATAACACTTAAGTAAATTTGAAAAACACATCTTCCTCCCTTCATCAAGCTTCTCGTTATCACAATTTCAATATTTTATTCCTCTAATATTGATATAGTTTCTAATATTTTTCCACTAATCTAATTTTATTATAACATTCATTATTTTAGGGATCATTATGATGGTTTAATGGTTTTTCTTTCCATCTTGACTAGAATAAAACCCATTATCATAATGTTTAATGATTATATGTAGGATTATATATATGATTCATTATAATATAACTACAATATTAAATTATTATATGAATGAAATTATTAAAAAAGGTTTAATTGTTATATAATTTATGGTTAATTATTTTCCATTAAAAAAATTATTTTCACAATTTTTTCATTTGG
The DNA here is from genome assembly GCA_963277665.1 of Viscum album. Lineage (NCBI taxonomy): Eukaryota > Viridiplantae > Streptophyta > Magnoliopsida > Santalales > Viscaceae > Viscum > Viscum album. Next base: position 1,387,145,563 of record OY728165.1, read on the forward strand.
AATAAATTAGAATTCTAAAATTTCAATACTAAAAAATATATTTCCTGAATGATATTACCATAAGTAGTGTTAGGAAATATATCCCTTAATGTAACATGAAAAAATTTATATTACCTTAAATGACAGATTCATTATAAATAAAAATGTTGTTTTTGAATATTTTAAAAAGGATATAAAAAGAATTAACCTTGAGTTCTAGATATCATTCTTTGACGATATCATCTCCTATTCCCATTTATTGTAATATCTTATGATGTTATCTAATTTAGTTAATAAGGTTGATGAAAAGGATTGTATTCTAGAACTATCTAATCATTTACTCACTAATATTGAATCCTTATTCACTAGAAGTGGTGTAACATATTGGGTGATTGAGAATGGTCAATAGTATCCACACCCAAATCAATGACTATATCACTACCATAAAGTGGTACAAGAAGAATTGGATACACTGAATGATGATCAAATGTAGATCTATGTCTTTTTTCATCAACTGAAACACCTGGAACTATCTCAATTGGCCTTTATTTAGGAACAAAATAGTTTCCTCAAAAACTAGATCAACATAATATACTCTTTTAGTATATTAAATTACTCTAGATACTTGAATCTAACCAACATCTTACATTGTAGACATGACCAATGGCAACAATGTATTTTCTCTAACCACATCTGATTCCATCACCTTTCTAGTAGTCACCATATTAGGAGGTGCTACATCCCTACTAGGTGATGAGGTTTGCGATGCCTACCCCACTAGGCAACACCATCTTAACCTACAAGAATTAAAGTGTTTTAATTAGTGTCCCTTTATTATCTAATAGTCATAAATATCATGAAATATATTATTTTAGTCTTACATTATGTTACTAAATGTCTATTATTTATATCCACATATTTTTTACTTAAATCCTGGTCGTTCAACATAAATTTTTTTGTAATTATTAATTTTTTACTTTCCTCTTCCAAAATGATTCATAAACAACATCATTTATCATAAAAGGTTCTGCTTTAGACTATTGATCAAGATATATAATACATACAGATATAGAAACTATACTTTCTGAATTTACAAATATATTTTAGAAATCATAGTTTGAACAATCTTACACAGAACCTCCCACATAGGCTCTAAATACTTAACTAGAATCTTCTCAATGGAAGTGGTTCTATTCAGGCTTTCAAAAACCTATTTTGGTCATATTGTACATGTACAAACCAAGGCATAACAAAAAATTTGCTTCCCTTCATGGGGAAAATGATGATTCACAACATAGTCCACAAATGAAGACATTACATCTTTCCCATTTACATTTGATGATATAATATACTATATTATATTGGACTGAAATCAACATTCCTCTTGAACACATTTAACTCTTCCTCAAACAAAAAACTAGAATTTTTATCGTCAAAAAATATACACCTTGAAACATAATGACCTTGTTTAGTAGCATCTCAGTGTTGTTTAACCAGCTCATATCAACCACCTTCCCTATGAGAGCTCTATGTGGAACATCAATTTATTTTTCTTTCTTGGATGAACTAGTGGTTCCCTCATATATATTCATATATTATACCATGGCTGTTAGGTCGACTCTGAATAAAAGTGACTAAAATAAAATAAAATATAAACACAAATAAGATAATAAAATTAAATAAATTAATTCCTAAAGACACAATATGCATACTTTAAATATAAAACAGAATAAATTTTAAAAATAAAATTAAAACAAAATTAAATCATTTAATTGAAATTTTTAAATAAAACAAAATAAAATAAAACCTTTTAAATTAAAATAAACAATATTATCTTTTTATAATATCAAAATTATCACATGTGAGGGGTTTAGTAAACATATATACTAAGTGATTCTTAGTAGTGATAAACTCATGAGTAATTACACCTTTTTTACTCATATGATTATGATCATATGTGGAAAAAATTGATCTGAATCCCTATTCAGGAGTACCCCTATGTGGATCCAATCATACAAGAATATGGTGTTTTATAAGAGGAATATCCTAACATGTATAACCCTGACATGAATCTCATTATGAGGTAAATTTTATGTGAATCATTTTATGTAAGGAATTTTTCATTTTATATAATATCACACAAATTGTATTTTAATCTAATCCAATTTCATCAGTGCCTTCTCAAACACATTTCATTCATCGAAATATGAATTGGGATTTATTATGAAAAAAATAAATATTTCATATATAATAATTTTACATATCAATTTTCTCTCCCCATTGACGACCACAATTCAAACCCACCTTATCAACATATTGGGGTTAGGGAGGAACATTCTCCAACCATTTTCTCCTTCTAAAATTATCTTCCACTAAATTGAATTTAATGATTGAATTTTTTGAGAGGATGATGAAATTGAATTTCATAATATAGTAGTAAATGAATTTGGATAAATTAATGACAATGTGTTCCATTCTTGAAATATAAAAATATTGTTATAAATTATGAAAATCATAAAATTTAAAAAGTTATTTGAAATATTATATATATTTTGTTTGTTAGTACTATGCATATGTGATCATTTTTATTATTTTTTTCATATTTTTTAATACATGTTCTAAGAATAGTTTTATTTTATTATATAATTGGAATAATAAAGAGGATGCATTAAAAGATTTCGTTTATCACATCGACAGTTGAAGATCTATTTATTTCCGTCCCTATTGCAATTGAGACACCATCCACTTTCCCCATACACCATATCCCCCCTGCACCATCTCTCACAAAATCTGTCAGAATCCCTTCATCTCATCCATTATCTCCTTCACTTTTAGGAACCTCATGAGTGAGGTAGCAGTTCCCCACTTCTTGTTCATCACAAGGATACTGAAGGTTTTCTACTTTCGTTACAAATTTTAATATGAATAAATTTTTTGCAATTTTTTTATAATAACTGTTTCTTCCTAAAAGATGGATACAATGAATGTATGAAGACAATTATGAATATTTCAAATGTTTGGAATCTCACTGGAGAGAATATAGTTGTCCCATTAGATTCCTATAGGGTGTCTATGGATGATGCTGCTGGAATACATGGGCAGAATCTGTGCCAGTTGGCTATAGAGCTGGTTTCTCTTTATATTAGGTATGATGATTGGAATAATATGTGTTCAACATGGAAAAATTATGTCTATTATTACCAATTAATGATATATTTAATACATTATGGGTTAATTAAATGTTAATATTTTATTAAATTATAATATTTTCAAAATGAATTTTTGTGTACATATGTTATTCATCTTTATAGTTGCTGATGTGCTAGCATGAAAGTGGGTTATGAAAATTCTTGCCACGAAATGGAAATAATCTTAATATATATTGTGGAGTTATTTCAACGATACATCATTGACCGCCCAACACATGTATGATAAGATACCCTACGGGATACCCAAAGTGAAATGATATTTTATTATTGATAGACATCGTGATGAGAAGTAGATGGTATTTAAATATATATTAATATACTAATCTCATTTTTCATTTTTAGATGTATATGAAAATGTTAGTCCATTGAATATATTAATATTAAATTACAATTTATTTATTTTAGGATCTTTCATGTATGAATGCATCATGCTGTGATAAGCATGTCATCCCTCACATATCATGGTTAAAGGGATTTTCTAGAAGCCGATCAAACCTAGTAATATTTTCATTAGTTAAAATATTTTTAGGAAAAATTATCTATATAATATAGAAGATTTTTTATTTATAATCGATTAATTTAGTCATTTCATTTAGGGAACCCGACATCCCGATCCGTTGTGTTGTTATATATTCACAAAAATCTGATGGATGTTTTGTTAACGAACCTACCAAATATGTTGGGGTATGAACTCATTTTTAATTATAATAAATTATTATCAGTTATCATGATGTTAATATATATTATTATAATTTCAATGATATTTTATTTATAGGTAAAAAAATAAAAAAAATATGGTATGTCAATCCTACACAGTCCTACTCAGTCTCCAAGGATAACCCAGTTAGTAAAGTCCATGGGAATGAGCATCCAAGTCGAGAGAGTGGGGTGGTTTTGGGACCCATACCATCTGAGGTATTTGGATGTTTACCAGGGATTTCAGATACATATACTAATGTTTATAGTCAGTTCTTATCCCATGATGCTCAGAGGGATATTTTTTATATACAAAACACATTTTAGGAACATGGGACTCATATATCTTCTTTGAAAAAAATGTTGATTTGTTAATATCAGAAAAAACCAGATTTTTCCCTAGTGGTATAGAATCGACTGGGGGTGGGAAGGTAAATAAATAAATAACAATGATTTAGTTTGAAAAAAATTATTGGTTTTATGGTTAAATACAAATATACAACAATATTTTATTTTGAATATAATGTTCTTACAGGTGCCTGTTACAGGAAGTAGAGGCGGAATTGGAGAGGATGGCAATATGTGTTCATCATCAGATAGTGATTAGTGGAGTGGGTTCGAAAAATAGTACTTATATATGTATCATTTGTGGAATAGAGTAGTCTACAAAAAAATTTAGGAACTAACATTTTCTTGATATCACGTGTTTCCTTTTATGTATTATGAACTTGGTCTTCCAAAGACAGTATAAATATACAATCTGTATGTTTTATTAATGAATATTTATATTTATGAATCATAAAATAATATGTGAAAAATTTATATTTTGATATAAATATATATAGGTGTAGTGGATCAGGAAGAGGTTATTGGTTTTATTTCTAAAATAATCGTTTGTTTATCAAAGAGATAATGGTATCAACATTGTGGATAATGAAGGAGTTTTTAGTAGTTTTAACTTTTTAAGAATAGTTTCACCATGGAGCAGCTATGGGGCCTAGCCACCTATTCAAATAATATGACAATGTATTTTTATATTTATATTGTTTAGGGGGTTTCATAATTTAACATTTGGATGTTTAATGTTATTCTAGTTTTATAGGAATGAATATTTAAAACATTCATGTTTTAATGTTTGTTGGATAAAAAATGCACAGGTTTATAGTATTATAGGTATTATTATTGATAGTATAGATGATTTAATGCAATAGGTTTAATGGAATTACTGTTTATTAGTATAATTTTCTTGTTTTTAGGTTTCCAATTTTTTTATGATTTAGGTTTAATATATTTCTGGTTTGTAGGTTTCTAGTCACAATTTGTTTTATTTTTTGAATATATTAAATAGTTTATGCATTTTTTGTTTTTTAAGATAATGTTTTATTGGAATTCATGTCATATGTTTCAATTTTTTTACCATTCCATTTTTTAGTTTTTCATTATTCATGTTTTCATGTTTATAAATTTCTTTTCAATATTTTAAATTCATATGTTCCCATGAATTATAATTTATAAAATTTCTAGAAATATCATATCCATTTTTTATATTTTAATATATATATATATTTCATATTTATTAAGATTAATTTTATTAGGTTTTTGGATTTGATGTTTGATGATTTCATATGTTTTAATTTTTTGTATAATAGTTGGATGTTTGAAAAAAAAAATTGTTTTAAATAAAGAAGTTTGTAATATTGTAGTCTTTTAATAATTGATATATCATATTTAATGATCTATATAGTTAAAACATTATTGTATATAGGTATGAGGATTCCATAATTTTTATCCTATATTTTCTTGTTTTATTTTGTAAAAAATCATCACTTTTATTGTTTTTGGGTGAATGTTTTCCAGTTTGGAAAATTCATGTTTGGAAGATTAATTTTTTTTGGATTACATGTTTATATGTTTTATAGTTATAGTTACTGGGCCTATAGAATATATAGTAATTTTTTATTTTAAATATACCTTTATCTTTATTTTAAACAGATGCTTTGTAAATGAACCACATTTCTCTATGGTGCAAACCACAACTATAATTTTGTATTATACATTCAGTTACGGTTACAACCACCGCTACACACATGAATGGTATAAATTTAGCAGTTGTTTTTTGGTTTTAGAGGTGGGTATTGTAAAAAAAATTGTAGTGGTTTTTTGAACCACCACAAAAAATTTATCATTTTGCATCACTATTTCACCGTGGTTAGAGTGGTTGTTGTGGTATTTTTTCCGGGAAAAAATGAAATGATTTTTAGCGGCAACATAAACCACCGCAAAAATAGATTACATTTTTTCCTAGAAAATTGGTGTGAAAACTACAATAATTACTTTAAAATATTGTGACTATGTCGGTTACCAAAAAAACAATTCTAAATTGAAGAAAATAAATTTTATTGTATTCCATCCCCCAATTTAGTAGTGGATTTATAAAACCGTCCCACAATCATATGTAGGTAGTTGAAACCACTAACATAGAAAAAAAACCCATTGTTATAAGTTGATATTTTTTTAGTGAGTATGACGAAATTTACATATAGGTAGATGATGGAAATTTACAACATTCAAAATATTATTTCCAATAACATATTTCCAAATTCATATCCTCTATTATGTGTACTCTAAAAAGGTGGATGTCTATGAGTTGGTTGTTATTCTTCCAAATTTGGGGATTTCATTTTGAAAGAAATGTGTCTTTTTCCAAATCAGTGAATTTTTATCCCTATCATCTAGAGGTATTATTAAGAAAATTTATAGAACTCTAAGGGTTACACTAATAAGAATAATTTATATTGATAATATCACTAAAATAGAAGGAAACCCATCTATCCAAAAATGTACATGAAATTTGCAACTAATTGTGTGACGTGGAAAGGATGTTCGATCATTAAATACATAGCATTCTTGTGAGATATATTGGTTTTCTTATTTTTATATCACATATATTTGAAAGAATGTGGCCTAATATTTTTTATCATCATTTCATGGATAATGGGGTGCTAGGTTTTAAGGTCCCAAAACTATTAACAAGTATATTATAATATTTATTTTCATTAAACACATTATAAAGAAAAGTCATTTTATTTTCATATATTAAGGACTAATGTGGTGTAGCCTTTTACATCCATTCATATCAAAATGATGGGTTTCACCTTTTTTATCATGGAAACATGACTAGTAGGTTTTCCTTATATGGGCTTTAAAATAGCACGATTTAGTGTTCCATTTAGGAAAATGAAATTACGAAATATGGATGGGTGTTTTAGGTCATTAAACTGTGACCAATGGTGTTCTATTTAGGATCTGGAAACCAACACTATGGGGTGTTCCATTAATGGTTATACATTTATTACTAAGAGGTGTTCCTTTTAGGGTATTGTCACTAAGAACGAGGGGTGTGCCTATTAAATCCATGATAAAAAAATATAGTTGTTGGTTTATGATCATGAAACAAGCAATAGTTGTGTTCCTTTTATTGTTATGACACAATGACGATATGATGTTTTAGTATAAATTCATTCAACTAGGATTGAAGGGTGTGATTATTTTAATTTCATGATGTTTGGATTAGGGTGCGAACATCATTCTAATATCATGCTCTTTAGATGGAAGAGATGCATTAAAGAACCAGATGCACATAAATTGTATATGTACCTGTTTGAATGAAATTAGATCTTACCATGTGAGTCATAACAGATATGGGAATCAATTGTAGATAAACAAGGGAAAATGATTCATATGAGAAAAAAATGGAGGGAGATGGGTTGTGGTACAAATATTTTAATGTGAACAAAAGAAATAAATAAAGTCATGTAAGATATGTTTTATGAGAGGCCATCAAACCAATTCAATCTTTAAACATTAAATAAAACAATGGGTTGTTACACATAATTTGTTAAAACTATTCATGAAAAAATAAATATTTACTAGTGGTAAATTAAAATCTATAAGGATAAAATAACAATATATGAGAAATATAGACTCTAGATGATTAATTACCATGGATTCCAAACATATATTAAACTACCATGATTCTAGAAATGTCGATAAACATGTGTAGGATAGCCACTATCATAATTTTTAACATGGAATCCACTGAACATTTATTCAATGAATCATCATGGACATATGCACAGGATTAGAGTAGGTCCATTGGGATCAATCCCAAATCTATAAAAGATCTCATTTGGAAATGGAATATTTCTTTGGTTTAAATTAAGGATACCAATAGTTTGCTGAAAATAATAGGAGAAAAAAATTATAGTTCTTATATTATAGGGGATAGAACTATTGGTATTTTTAATATTGATTGGGTATATCAACATAGGTATATTCTCATTCACGAGAATATGATTTTCCTCTAAATGCATTTCCCAAAATCTATAAGAGTGGAAATGAGAAAATAGTTGAATAATTTATCAGGGTGAGAAATAAAATACTTCATTTTGTAAAGAGTATATTCTAATAGCTTGAGTTTTGTTGTTCTGGATTTTACGGTCATACAACTTTCATCACGGGAGGAGAAAACCTATTTATCAAGGGGGAATAAAACCCAATGACAATATTGAAGATCTGAATGAGGAATTCATGAAGATTATGTTCATGATACATGAACCATGTAAGGTTGATTTTATTTTAATTCATCTAAAATTAAGGCAAAAGTTTTTAATATCATGTCTCAATAAGGAGGAGAAATTGGGCAGTCCACATTGATATGGGGTTAAAAATGACACATAAAATTAAATCCTTTATGAATATACGATCAACATAAAGATGAGTGTACACAGTATAAAGCCATGATTCATGGAAATCAAATTATAGTTAATGGAATTGAAATTGGAAGTCCCCATAAAGATTAGTTTTATATCAGATTCGGGTTGGATAAGGTAATCGTTGATAGAAGCACATGATAAGATATGGGTAGAAAATTGAGTAATTTTCATGAGGGCTCATGATCAGGGATATGAGAATCCATAAATATATTTTGAAATGGTAATGAACCCACACATGTTTCTTTAGATACCATTTGTAACATATTGATATTTTAATTCAGGAATATTATGTTCAATAGCGTATTAGACATGATACACAGGACTGAAATGGACCGTGAAATATATTATATATATATGAACAATATAACCTAGCCATTAAGATTCTGGGATATTAATTAGATATATATAAAATATAAAATAAATAAAAATCTCATTAAAAATTAAATTTTATTGATAAAATTTTATTAAATAAATAATCAAAATTTAGTGAATTTATGTTATTCATAAATACACATGTTCTTCAAATATGGTTATTACTATTTTCTGAGAAAAAAATTTAATTAATTTTGGAAAAAATTGTATATTTTATTTTATAAAATTAAATCAAAATTTTACAGATTAATATCAAAGTAAAATGGATGACATTTAGTTATTTTTGTTGAAATGATTGGTTTTTCATTGAATATTGAAAACAATTTATTTATGAAATTATATAATTTATTTTTTGGATAAATTAATATAAAATTCATGATTTTTTTGGATTTTATATTGATGTTAAATATGGTACATTTTATTTCTAAAAATATAGATTATTTAATTTGAGTTGTAAATTTTTATAATTTGGGGTATTATTTATTTTTTTCTTAAAAAGAAGGTTGTTTGCAATATTTTTTAAAGAAGATAATATTTTTTCAATTTTAATTCATTTGAATAAAACCTAATGAATATTTAATTAAATTATATTTATAGATTATATAGAAATATATATTAATTTTTATCTATATATTATTTATTATTAGTAATTGATTTTCTGTAAAGTCAACTTTTCCTTAAAAAATGTATTTCCCTAAAAAAGAATTTTTTTCACACTTTCTAGGATTATTATAAAATGAATTTATTATTATTATAGGTAATTAATTTATAAAAATAGATTCCATATTTCTAATAATAAAAATTATAACTATTTAATAAGGAAAACATTCATTTTTTTATAATGAATATTGAAAACAATAAAAAATTTGCATCGTTGAAAAATTGAAAATCACATTTTCATTGTATAAAACCAAGTGATAAGATAGTTACTTTTCTATCATCAGTTGGATAGGATAAATTAATTTCAAGCATTATTATAATTAGATTGATTATTATTTTTTTGGGATACATTCCCATGAAAGTTTCAAATATAATTTTTTACATAATGAATTGTCAAAATGGCAGCCTCTTGTAATTAAATATCTATTTTACATCGATAAATGGAAATAATTAAGTGGTGTACTAATAAAAAATTTTAATTTTTAAATAATTAAATATTCATAATGAAAATAAATTTATAATATTTATTAATTTTAATATTTCCATAAATTCTTATGCAGCACCAAAAATGTTATGATTTAATATAAGGTAAAGAAAATAATTATATTAAAAATAATAATATTAATATAATTTTATTCAGTAATTTTTTTTAAAAAAATTAGATGAGTGAAAATTTTTATAAAGTGTTTAAGGTTATATATTCATGTTATTCTATTGTCTCAATGTTTTTATAGTGAAAGTAAATTAACAGAGTCAAATATGACTTTAAGAATATTAAAAATATGCTTTTTCAACTGGTTTTAAATCCTGTAAAATAATAAACTTTCCCCAAATAATGGTAAATGAATGATAATATCTTTTATTTTCAATTTATACTCCTTTTAATCTATTATATGATTTTTCATGACCCATAATGTTTAAAAACCATATTACCATATAAGTTGTAAAATATTATTAAAAGGTTTTAAAAAATGATATTGGGGAAAACACCACCTTAAAACTGTGTAATTATTATTGTATGAAATAATTTAAATTAAAAATCATATTATAATATATAAAAATCAATTTTATTTCTATTATAATTTGCAAATTCATATATATTAATTTAATGCCATATGAAATTCAAAAGGTTCCCCACCCATCTCTTGTAAATGGAATACCATATTCTCACAATGAAACATTTCCCAAACCATTTTGTTCATCTAGGAATTAATAAAATACATTATTTAATTATTATTTTCATGTCCTAGATGGATTTTATTGACTTGAAATCTCTCATAGGATTTCTTATGTTGTATACATAGAGAGGTTGTTTGAATAAGAGGTATTCCTCGTAAACTAGAGAAATTTATTATTATTTTGATTCTAGTTGCATCATATATTATTAAACCATGAGGATATAATAAAATCATAATCTACCATATATTGATTTTATTTATGGTGATAATTTTCCTGTAGTTATATTCTATTCCATCAAATTAGAAATGAAACTATCACTTTTGTGTACATTGGAATACAACCTCATGAACTAATGCAAATTTTTCCATGACCACATAACATTGATTAGTTTAATGAAAGAAAACTATATATATATGATACATATAAAAGATTTATCATTCATAAATGAAAATATATCATTCAATTTATTACATTTCTATACATTTGATAATGCTAACGTCATTCATGTGTTTCTATGGATTACCACCACTCGTAAGCGATGTGGTTGATTTATCGTAAGCATGTCATATTAAAAATATATATAAGTGTATTTAATGAAATTATATGATATTATAATTATAATTATATATATATATATTATAAATGGAAATTTATTTATTTTGATACTTATAATTTAAAATTTGACACATTATTCATGCTTACATACGCCATATCATCTCCATGATTGTAACATAGATAATTTTTCATAACAATCACTATTTATTTATTATAAATGTATAATTGTTTTATAAAAATGATAATTATTTCTCTATAAATATTCATCATATAATTTAACAATGTTAATATTTTCCATAGGAAATCGACTGATCTCATTTTAGAAAAATAAACCGGACATCATCAAGACTTATGGAATGAAACTAATTAATAATATAAATAAATATAACATGGGTATAAATATAAAAAAAGGGTTAAGAAATATGAAAATGGTTTTAATTAATTCTAGGAATTATGATTTTTTATTACACATGAATATGAATAACATATATGAAGAGTTAGTCATGTGGTAAGGGATTTCGTCTAAAATTCAATTCATTGAGTAATTTTGTTAATATTATTTCCCTTATATCCTTTTTTTATTATATGCTATAAAATTTTCATTTAATATCATTAATAAATTTTAATTATTATTATTTTATGTCTAAATTATAATTATTACATCAATATTTATTTCAAATGAAAGTTATCAAGTAGTAATTGATTTCAAAACTCAATTTTTTTCATTGGTGTATATTAGTTATCCATTTTATTTGATATTTTGTGATTATGGATGTAATTTATTTTTAATATTTTATGTTTTATTTAAAAAAATATTTTTATTTACATTTGGCATATATTTAACTAATTGTTTATAAATTCATAGTTCAATATTATGATCTTTGTAAGAGATTTCATTTCAATGTACACTAAATTGAGACATATTAATATTATACAAGTATTTTTTATGACATTCATCGGCGTCTTATTTCATATGTTATAACATGAATATATTTTTCTTAATGGTATTTAACTATTCATATCAATTTATTTTTTTCAAAGGGTTTATGATTTTGACGATTCTATAATTGTATGGGTTTATCTCACAGTCAATTCATTATTCTAGATTTTTTCTCTTTAAGTCACCACTAGGATAATTATTTAATGTTTATATCATAAAAAATATATTATTGTAATCTATTTATTCATGATAAATTACAATAACATTTCAAATTTAGAGTAATTTCTACTTAATTATTTTGTGAAAGAATTTTATGAAATGATTACATTATTTATCTCTTTGGTAAAGAAAACATTTTCTTCTACATCAATGATTTATAAAAATGTATTGAATAAAATTTTTAATATTCAGATATGATTGGTTAAAGTATTTTTTACCCATGATTGTATTTTTACTGAAAAAATTAATTAATTTTTTTATTGTCGGGGTGAGGTACTTTTTAAATGTTTACTAAAAATGTGAATGGAATCATTAATTTAACATACATGACATGAAATAGGATCACTTTATAATGGTCACTCATTTCATTAAATCTTATTTTCCATGTTTCCATTATTCTTATCAATAAAAATTTATTTTTTAATATTATTGAAATTATATGTTCTTAAAAGTGTATTTCAATGTTAAAATGATATTTTACTATAGAATTTTCTAATGTTATTTTTTTAATAATAAAAACAAACCATTAATTTACATATAAATATATCAAAATATATTGTAATGATACCATTATTATATTTTCTCTATATTTTTTATGATGAGTTTGACAATGGAATGTATTAATATTTTTATCTTAATTAATTTAGTATTCATTAAATATATCTTCTGACGTTCAATTTTATATGGTTATTAATAATTTAATTAGAATTAAATATAAAAATTATTTGTATCATGGGAAAATAACATTACCATATTATCCTAGAGTTGGAGGTTAATTTATTACATTGGTGATATATACATCGAATCACAACTGGTGGGACTAAATAGTTTAGTATTATTGGATAGTAGATTCTTATAAATTTATATTATTACATTTAAATACACAAAATAATCCTATATTGATAATATAATTATTCTATTTTGGATATCCATGAATGTCATTGGTAGTAATATTCTTGGATTCATTGAAAAATAAAAAATATAAGATGGATTTAATAATATTAGTTAAGGTTATGTAACATAGAAGATAAGATTGGGAAATAACTCAAAATCAATAAATAATATTGTATATGTAAAGGTAAATATCTAAAAAAATTACATTTATCCAATATCATTACAATCATTATTAGATATTATATAAAAATTTAATAATGTTAATAACCAAACATACAAACCATTTAATGAATAACATGAGAAAAAAATTTCCCTTGGTAAAATAAATGCAATAATACACTGTAGAAAATAAATGTCTTATTAATGAAGTAAATGATTAATTATATACATCATGATCTCAGGAATATTGATACCATTAATATCAAGATCATGTTTAATGAAAATTTAACTAATGTGCAGGTAAACACAATAATACAATTTAAATAATCCTGGCCAACAAATTCATCCCATGAGACTCTAAATGCATAGTGTGGCTATCTACAGCTTGACCCCACCATTAACTACATTTCAAATGTATTCTTCAAAATTTTAATGATCTATTTAATTCATCAACAATGTTCCTTAATAAAAATATTTCCATATCGATCAAGGAATTTAGATTAATAATAATTTCTTAAATCCATCATATAACATTGAATGTATTATATAATATTTAGAAATGATATATGGGTTTTTTCATAAGAAAAGACATAACATATAATATTAATATTCATGTGAAATGTAAGATGTAGTATTAAATAAAGGTGAATATTTCATGTGAGAGTAAATAATTGTAAATATTAATGATGTAAGTGAATATAAATTATTTCCCTAGTCAAACTGGTTGAGAAACACAAAATTAAAATTTATGGATGGTATCACTAAAACATATATAAAATGATTTATTAACAATATAAAGGGTTGATTTCATTAAGGAAATAAAATACCAAAATATGATCTTTAAAAATATCAGAGTTAAAATAGCCATTTAAATTTTTAAATAATTTTTTAAAGCTAAAAATTTATATAATGTTAGGAAATCCATATTCATAAAAACTGACTTTTTTAAAACGAATTGTAATATTTATTAAATTATTGCACATGATATACAAATTATATGTTCTTAAATATGACGAAGAAAATATTATTCATCATTTTTGAATGAAATGTCAAAAAGTACATTATTTTTAAAAATATTAGATGATTCATTTTTCAAAATATTTATCACAATATTATTATTGATATATATAAAAATAAATAATAATAGTAAATCATTTCAAAAAACGCATTTAAAGCAATGTATTTGGAAGAAAATTGATTTTCAACTGAAGAGAAGTTAGATATTAAAAATCCATTTTCATAATAATTTTATGTACCAAAGAGAGGAAAATTCTAAAAATATATGAAAACATCCTAAATAAACTAAGGAAAATAAAAAAAATGTGGATTATTAGATAATAGTTAAATAAATTTTATCAGTGGATTTTCATTATCAGTAACCTAGATTAAAATGTGATTGAAACATAATTATATTAAACCATTGGAAGGTTTTGAATCGTAAAAATCTGTACATGAATAAAATAAAATCTAAAAATAAGTGCCATGGAGAAAAAGATTCATGATATAAAATATCATAAATAAAGTGTACACACATCATAAAAAAGATATGTTTTATATGACATATGTCCTAATGAAGAATATTTGAGATGAGAACCCATTAATTTTTCATTATGATGATGTGAGAACAAATAAATGAATTTGATTTTCTCTCATCCAACTAAGGATGTAAAAAATAAGAAAGGAATATTTCATTATCCCAGGTGGGAAGGATGGGATCTGAATTAGAGACCCTATGTTTTCCTCTTCAATTCATTGAAGATAATGAAGGAATTGAAACTCCCAAAGCACCACTCAACTCTGGTGGGGGTTCAATAACTCAATGATCATGTTTAAGAAAGAAGGTATGTCCTCCATATCCATCATTAGCCCAAATATATATAGTTCTACTCCCCTATCTCCATGGTGATAATCTTGAATTGTTGGAAAGGTGGTCTCAGGTAACCACATTTGCACGAGATTTGAAGTAAAACATTGATTCAAATGATGTTTTTATGCTGCCTTTGACTGAATTTGAGAAAAAAAATTGGAAACTTTTTTTTGAATTTGGAATCCACCAGTCATACTACTAGGATTTAACTCAGATGTGGTTTCAGACTATTAAGCTTTCACTCATGAAAATCCATTATTATTTGGACAAATGAGAGGGTATGAATGTATCCATTGGAATTAGGCCCATGTAACCCTTCATGTGACAGTTGGACGAGTGGCCATTAGAATGTAGATTCATGATTTAACGATGATGGTTTCGAGAACGGTTCATTCTAAATAGGAATTTTTTAGATTAAATTTCCATTTTAAATCATTTCTTTGGATGAAATTGTCATGGTTCAAACATACCATTAAAAGAGTCAATTAAAAATAAAAATAAAATTTATTGAGTAGAATTAAAAAATTAATTGAGAATTTGTATCAAATTCAAATCTTCATAAAAAATAGGCAATGAAACATAATATAGTAAATATTTATTATGCACATAATATAAAATTATTAGTGACAACGAATAAGAAATATTTTCCTACAAAAATAAATTTATGTATTAATTATTTTCACTTGTTAATTTTGAAGTCAAATCCAGTTTTATTATATAATTAAATATAAAACATAATAGACCATGATGTTTAAAGGATTCATGATATTACATATTTTTGGGGTAGCATATTGATAATATAATATCATATATTATTTCTTCAAATAATTAATTATGGGTTTTTAATGATATATTTGAAAATGCACTTGGTTTATGAAAATTTTTCTTAGAAATAGGTTCCCAAGAGTTCAAAGAAGAAAATGAAGAAAAAAAGAATATGTTACATATTACATATCGTGAAGCATCATTTTAAGTCATGTAATAGAGTTCACTGGATTTCACATGTCTTCAACCAATTCATTGCTCATGTCGTGAAGTATACATGAGAAGAATAAATTACCCATCATGAGATTAGGATACCAGTCATGAACCACATGAATGAGAAATCCACACTAATGATTTTGTTGGAAAGAGTATAAATATCATTGGACTATGATAAAAGTCATTAAAATAGTATACAAGTTATGGGTGAGATATGCGTGTATACTGAAACTAGATATATTTACATTGATTAAACATTATACAATGTGAATATCATTACACGTTGTGTAATTTCTATGTTATCAATAAAGCATCCTGATAAGAGTTTTAGAAATCTTAGAGAGTGGAGGTCTTTTATGTTTCTCATTCCATGGAGTAAAGTTTTGTACCCTTCCCTCTAAAATCAAATTTCAACACTTTTAACAATATTATTATTAAATACAAGTGTCATCGATGGCTTTTCATCATCACCTTCATTTACCTTTATTATATCCACCATAATTCATCATCAACCATTGATGAGTTCTTGTAAAATCCATTTCAGTTCTCCTTACTTATAAGTAAATTATTTAATTGTGATTTAATTAATTTTAATCATGATTTCATAATCATTCTAGTTTGTGATTATAAACCATTACATGTGTATCAAAATTTAAATTCAATATTTTTAGCATGTCAACCATGGTTTCAATTATTCAATTATTTATACTTATTCAAACAATTGGTGGATATACCACCTAGGGTAGGGATCAAGAGTAGTTGAATCTGAATTCCTAATATCATTCATTCTAATGTTTATTTCCTTATAGTATAAGTAATCATGATAAATAATCAATGTTTATCTAATTGAATTAAATGACCATGATCATATGATATTTAAGTGAAGGACCATATCCTGGTATATGTATATTAGATTATGAACAAAAGAAAAATATACATTATTCATTATAATAGAATCTTAATACATATAGGTTGTAATTATTTCAAACTCATGTAATAGTCACCTAATAGATTGAACTAGTTTATTTGATCAAAATCAACTAGAATCTTTGGCAGTTTTCACTGCTGAAAACCCATGATCCTTCCATGATAGAGTTCAGATCATCGTTTCTCCATATACCCAAATTTTATCACGATACATCTCTCATTGAAGAAACCATTAACCACCATAGAATTATTATTTCACTTATTTAATAAAATATGAAAAGAATCCTACCTAAAGGGTATTTACACATCAATTTTTAGTGAAATAGTTTTCTTCTCATGGGATCGAATATAAACTATTGATGTAATATGAATATGTATTAAGTGATGTTTTAGAAATCAATAATTTATATATAACATCATCCAATGTGAATTACAGGTGGTGTGTGGGCATTTAAAATTCTGGTGTGTGTCATTGTTTCGCAAAACATTTCATGCACCAATGTTATTTGACTAATTCAAAGAGTCGTCGGAGAAAAGAAAAACTAGCCTTCGATCTCAAGATCTATCCTTAGTTTCATGCACACCACTAGTCAACTATGGGTGATAGAAAAAATCAAGAGGGACCTAAACCACATTAACCTCTGAATATGCATCAATTAGTACCTAGATACCAACCTATATGACAAGAAAAACCAATCATTGATTATGGATTTCTATAAATACATGGATCAATCCAAAACATAGTGAGACCTCTTGTCCAATATCATATAATTAAAATCAATCCTATACACATTAATATTATCTAGAATGTGGGAAAATTTAGTGGTCATTAGAGTGAAAATCTACATGGTCAAATCTCCAACTTACTTGAATTTTGTGATGCCTTTGGATGCCAATGTGTATCATTAGATGCAACAAGACTCCATGTCATCCAATTTTCCATCATATATCAGGATAAGGGATGGATTATAAGTCAATATGCGTAGTCAATCATGACATGGGATGATATTTCTAAGAAGTTCTATAGAAAATATTTTCTAGAAATAAAGACTTGGAATCACTTAAATGATATTCCAAACATCACATAGATGGATGGATAATAATTATGGGAAATATGGGATAGATTTAAGGTGTTGATTGAGGAAATTCCCAGACCATGGACATGACATGATGATCTAGATAAAAACCTTCTACCATGGCCTACAGCTAGCCACCCGAACAATAGTCTATATTTTGGTTGATGGTGGACTAATGTTCAAAACACTAGTAGCAGGGAGATCCATAAAAAATGAATTCCCACATAATTCCATCATATAAGAAAGTTATTATGGACATCATTGACATGGTATCTTCCATTTGGATTAGAATAAAAGATTATTATTACATGATAAATTGCTCAAAAAAATATAGAATCATTTAAGCTGCTATAATGACCCATACTTTACATACATTGTTAATACTTCAAAATTGAACCATACTTATTACAACATATAACAAAACCACGAAAGGGCCGTTTAGGTATAGTGACTTTAGAAACTGGGAAACATAAACAACTGGTTCATAAAGAGTCTACACTATCTCCCATTTATTTCATCATATCTATAGTCCCTTTTGGAATATCTTACTTAATAAGCTTCTTCCTGAACTCGGGAAATAAAACATAGAAAGGGTGAGCTCAAATGCTCAGTAAGGGTAAACAATATAAATATCAATCACATCATATTCATAAGAACCTAACATCTTGGAAATCATAACCTGCAAAATAGAGCATAATCTCATAACATGGGATAACTCATAGTAGTGAAATGAAATCCCAATAATCATAACTTAAAACATGAAAATTTGTGGCATACACACATAATCATGGAGAATCATTTCTTATTAGTCAACACTCATTGCCAAGACTATCTTAGTGGACAAAGTCTATTTCTGAACCGAGTTCACTCCTCGTTTCAGTACTGTTTCACTGAACTGTTATAACCTACCGTTCCAGCCATGTCTATCTCATGAGATATAAAATCTTTACCCAATTAATTTGGGTTAGATATAAGTCACACCCATCTCATAATTATACCATTATTATGTGTGCCACAAAATCATAAATCATACATCATTGCATAACTCATGTAATAAATATGGGATTCTTAAACAACATAACATCATAAAACAATTCATATAAGATAAAATAATTCATAAAAATAATTCCATCACAACATAATAAAATCAATGCAATAATACGGATTGAAATAGAACCCTATATTATCTTAGATGGAAAATAATTTTTATAAAACACTTGAACTCCCCTCTTGAGGAAAATATCCTTTCTACTTCAAAAACATTTTCCTTTCATGTCATACAATTTTAAACTAAAAGAATATGATTAAAAATAAACACGAAAAATTGTAAAGGAATATTCTTGGAAAAAATGTTTTGAAAATCCATTCATGCCATATAAGTTAAAAAACATTCTTCCCGTACTTTTGTCAGAAAAGTCAAAAACTACCTCGTATGAAAAACGACAAAATATTACTTTCATATATTTTACTAAAAACACACCGAAGGGTAAAATTGGATTTAAACAATTGTAGGTGGATGGAGATAATATTACATATTGTGGAAACATGTATGTGGATGATAAAATATAGCCCATTAAATACCAAAGTATAAACAGTCTCAGATAAAAATGTGATTGTGATATTTCCCTTACCTTAGGTCCAATTTTCTTTGTAAGTGTCTGAACATCCTGTATAATGATTTAAATAATGTTATTGACTTATTAAATAATCATTCTTATTGTTATGATATCATATATGGTCATATTCTTAGCTTCTTATTAGAAATATTTCATTACTACTTGTTATTCAGGTGTTTATTACTTTTTGTTCTTATGCGTGTTTGTTGAATAAATTATTATTCTTCTCTTTAGGTTATAGATACCTCATTTCCAGATTAGTATTAGTGTAATATATATCATATTCATTCATTCAATACATTTATATAATTATTATGTAATGAAGATCATGTAGAACGAATTACATCACATTGTGGAGACGGTATTCCGTAAGTACGCACGAGCGATGATATCGTTCCGATGATCATGGAATTGTATTGGAGTGTATGTATACTATTTCAGAATAAATACCATTTTACAGTAATCATATATATTCATTAATTTCACCCTCATACCAATCCAAGTATGTTGGTGGTGGAAAATAGATTAAACCACGGTGTGGAGACGGTATTTCGTACGTACGCACGCGCGGTGATTTTGTTTTCCATAGGATGGATAGATAGTGAAATTGGGTTATTTCATACTTATAATAACATATCAGTATATTAGTGATACTTATGTTATTACTTAATAATTAAACAACTAAATAAGAAGAAGTGGATTAAGAAATAAAGATGAAAGAATCGGTAACAGACATTACCTATTCTTTGAAGCGCTTCATTGAGACTTCCTTTTAGGGCACTAAACATGGACTTTGAAGAAGAACAGGGCTTCTAGGATGTCTCATGAGAAGTGGAGAGGAGAAATTGGCAGGGTTTGGCCGAGCTTGAAGGATCAATGTGGTGTGAGGAAGAGAGGGAGGAGGTGCCTTTTTATAAGGGAGGAGAGGGGCACCTTTGGAATAACTAAAAATATTATTTTATTATAAAGTCAAATTCGGGTTTTTATTTCTCCAAATTGATATATTTAGAATATAAGGTGGTTAGGGGTCGTAATACTCTCATAAAATATAATTTAGACAAGTTTAGGTATCAATTTTAACCTTATCATTTAGATTTAACTTTAATTTAGATAATTTATCTTTTACCGTGTCTTCTTGTTTTCATGCACTATAAGGTTAATAAACATACTATATAAAGACAAACGAACCCCAAGTTGTTCATTATTAACATATATAACCTTATCTAAGTTACATGGCCGATCCTTAGATTTTTATTAATAAAATAATAATTAATAATATAATATATTTTAAAAAAACTATTTTTTGTCAATTTTGACACTATTTAGTACTTGATTTTTGTGAAAATCACAACAGAATGAATAGATCCAAAACAATTTCTTAAATCAATACTAACATGTCATATTAACCTATAAAATTAGTTTAATTCATAAAATGTCTCAAATTACATTTATTTGGTTATTTATAACATCAATTATGTCAATATTTCATTATTTAGATAATTACTGCATCATCTTTGTGTCATAAATAAATTAAATTATTTAATGTCTTAAAATTAAAAATAAAATACCATTATGTAGGAAATATTTTTATATTTATAATGAATATTTATAGTCGAATTTATCTTATGTATAACCCTATATTAAAAATTATATACTTATTAAACTTTGATTTTAACTATTTTAACCCTTCTTTAAGTAAAATGATAATAAATGTCCTAATCTAATCAAAGTGGACCTAAATGGTAATATTTTATTCCTAAGGTTGTTTTTGGTCGAATTAAACTTATCCAATAGATTTAGGACATGTGTTAGGGTAATAATAATATCACTTTTACCCTTAATTACCCTATTTACTTTTAACTGTGGTAAATAAAATTAAAAAGTTACTATTCACCAAAAAAATTATTTTCATCTCATTGAACCACATTTTACATACTGACATCAACCATGTCTCTTGGATTTTCGAAATTCCACTCACAGAAGCGGTGAAATTATGTTTTATGAAAAATTTAGTTTTTTTAACTACCACTTAGTGGTTTCATTATTCATCAAAAATTGAAAGATTTCAGAAAAATACCAAAATTTCACCCTAGGCTAATTTCGATATTCCGAATCCAAATATGGAGTCCATTTTGAAAAATAAAATTTCTAAAATTTTAAAAAGTGGTTATTACTATTCATTACGGGTAGTTTTAATAATATTTTAATATCATATCGTTGTTTAGTGAAACTCGGTATTGTGCATGACGCAAGCTATAGAGGAAGGCCATGGTTGCATGTGTAGTGAGAGATTCCTTTGATGATTTAAAGAAAACAATATATTTATCATAAAAGTCTCGGGCGTTACATTCTACCCACCTTAAAATGAATTTCTCCCTCGAAATTCATCACTTTGTAACAAACAGATGCGGACACCTCTCCCTCATCATATCCTCAAGCTCCCATGTAGCTTCTTCTAATTGGTGGTTCCTCCATAAAACTTTCACCAATCGAGTGGTCTTGTTTTGTAGGACTTTTTTGCTACGATCCATAATCTCTATCGGCTGTTCTTCATAAAAAGATCTTGCTCTAGCGGTAAAACTTCTGAGCTGAGTACATGTGAAGGATCATGTATGTACTTTTTCAGGAGAGATACATGGAACACATCGTGAACTTGAGAGAGATTCGGTGGAAGCGCCAACCGGTAAGCTACCTTTCCAACACGATACAGTATTTCGAAAGGACCGATATATCTAGGGCTTAACTTCCCCTTCTTTCCAAATCGAATGACCCTCTTCTAGGGATATATTCGTAAGAACACTTTATCACCCTCTTCAAACTCTAGGTCTTTTCTTCAGTTGTCGGCATAACTTTTCTGTCAACTCTGAACTACTCTTATGTGTTGTTGAATAGATCTGACCATTTCTTCCATTTCATCAATGAGATTAGGTCCTAATAGCTTTATTTCCCTAACTTCATCCCAGCAAGATGGATTCCTGCATTTCTTTCCATAGACAGCTCCATAAGGATCCATCTGAATACTGGAGTGAAAGTTATTATTATAAGAAAATTCCACCAAAGGTAGGTGTTGATCCCATCCACCTTTTAAATCCATAGAGCAAGCTCTCAACATATCTTCTAGAGTTTGAATTGTTCTCTCAGACTGACCATTTGTCTGAGGATGATAAGCAGTGATGAAACTCAACTCTATATCTAGAGTATGCTGAAGAATTCGCCAGAACATCGAGGTAAATCTCGGATCCCGATCAGATATTATAGAAAGTGGTACTCCATTCAATCTTACCACTTCCGTTAAATATATCCTGGCAAGCTGATCCAGAGAGAAATCCTCTCTAATAGCAATGATGTGTGTAGACATTGTAAGAAGATCAACTATGACCCAGATAGCATTATTTCCTTTGGATGTTTTAGGAAGTCCTGTGACAAAGTCTATAGTGAGGTTTTCCCATTTCCATTCGGGTATGGGTAATGGTTGTAAAATCCCCTTAGACTTTTTTCTCTCAGCTTTAACTAGCTGACAAACCAATCATCGATATACATATTCAGCAACATCTCTTTTCATGCCATCCCAATAGAAGTACTACTTCCGGTCCCTATACATCTTCGTGCTTCCAGGATGAATAGAGAATGAAGAACTATGAGCCTCATCTAGAAGCTCCTTCTTTAATTCGGGGGTGGGAGGAACACAAACCTGATTCCTGAAATTTATTATCCCATCACAATCCAGGTTCAATTCAGGAACATTTCTCACCTTCTTTTGTAACTCTACATCTTCTTTCTATGCCTCTTTAATCTTCACATGTATAGACGCTTGAACATTCATTTGAGAAAGATATTATTTTCCCCATTACATTATAATTCCAAGTTCCATCCTTTGTAAATCCATAAATATGGGATCTTTTGTGATCATCATCGTGGATAAACTGGCATGGTCTTGTCGACTAAATGCATCTGCCACCTTGTTTTCTTTCCTAGGGTGGTAATGAATTGAGCAGTCGTAATCCTTAATCAGCTCCAACCATCTTCTTAGGCGCATATTCAGCTTATTTTGTGTGAAAATATATTTTAAACATTTATTATCAGTATAAATATCACACATTTCACCATAAAGATAATGCCTCCAAATATTTAATGCACACTCCAAATCATGAGTGGGGTAATTTCGCTCTTGGATTTTCAACTGTTGTGAGGCATAAGCTATCACCATATAATTTTGCATGAGAACACATCCCAACCCCTTCTTGGATGCATCACTATAGATCACAAAACTTTCTCCACTACAAGGAAGCGTGAGTACAGGTGCACTGGATAACCTTCTTTTCAACTCCGTGAAATTCTCTTCACATTCTTCTGTCCAAACAAACTTAACCACTTTCCGAGTCAACTTAGTGAGTGGATTAGATAATAGTGAAAAATCAATCACAAAACGTCGATAATATCCATCCAATCCAAGAAAACTTCGGATCTTAGTTATTGTTGTTGGTCTCGACCATCTTTCGATAACCTCGGTTTTTTCTAGATCCACAGATATCCCCTCTTCTAAGATTATGTGACCCAAAAATGAAACCTTTTGAAGCCAAAATTCACACTTGGTAAATTTGGCATAAATCTTCTCCTTTCTCAGGGTCTTCAATATAATTCTCAAATGATCTTCATGTTCTTCCTTTCCCTTTGAATAGACAAGAATATCGTCTATAAATACTACCACAAATTTATCAAGATAGTCTATAAAGACTCTATTCATCAGATCCATGAAGATAGCAGGGGCATTAGTAAGACCAAATGGAATCACTATAAATTCATAGTGTCCATACCTTGTTCGGAAAGCCGTCTTTGGTATATACTCCCTTTTGAACCTTAATTGATGAAACCTTGAACGAAGATCAATCTTGGAAAAGTATTGAGCTCCACGTAGTTGGTTAAATAAATCATCAATGCGTGGGAGAGGATATTTGTTCTTGATAGTGAGCTTGTTAAGTTCTCGAAAATCAATGCAGATTCTCATTGATCCATCATTCTTGTTAACAGATAGAACGGGTGCTCCCCAAGGTGACTCACTAGGGCGTATTAATCTCTTATCAAGATTCTCTTGGAGTTACTTCTTCAATTCATGTAACTCAATTGGGGCCATTCAATAAAGTGTATTTGAAATAGGCAAAGCACCCGGTGCGAGTTCTACTGAAAACTCAACTTCACGATTCGGTGGAAGACCCATAAATTCCTCTGGAAAGACATCATCAAACTCCCGTACAATGGAAATATTATTAATCGTGAGTTTCTCACCATCCATTTTAGATAAATAACCCTCATTTAGTGGAATAAAGACCCATAAGATGGAAGAAATTTCCACTGGAAGGTTATGTTCATCCTTGTATCGATAGACGATGATAGATTGATCTGGAATATGAAATGTGACTTCCCGTCTTTGTCAATTGATATGAGCTCCATATAAAGAAAGCTAATCCATGCCAAGAATCGCATCAAATTCAACTATAGGAAGGATCACAAGATTTGTAGGAAGCACTTTCCCACAAACATCAATCGGGGAAGAATTATAAACTTTTGATGCGACTATTGTTCCATTAGGTGTTGACACAACCTACTAAACATCTAATTGTTGAGGTAATATGGTGATACCCTTAGAAAAATCTTCAGAAATAAAAGAGTGGGTGGATCCAGAATCAAATAAAACATTTTCTACTTTAGAGTGGATGGTAAGTGTACCTTTCACCACATCGTTATTGTACTCCACATCACTGATTGAAATTGCATGTGACTTTCCTTTTTCATTAGCCTTAAGAGTTTGTTAACGTCGACCATCATCATCATCCCTTGGATTAGGGCATTTATTGGCATAATTTCCCATCTCCTTGCACTTGAATCCTTGAAGTGTAGTAGGTTCATTCTGTGTATCCCTTCCTTTGTTTGCATCATTATACATCTTCTTCCCATCATTGAGGCATTCAAATGCCCGATGACCTTCCTTTCCACATTTGAAACATTTACTTGTCCCTTTAAGATAACTCCCTCCATGTTTCTTTCCACACATTGAGCATAAGGGAAAGCTCATCTTCATTTCTGTGTGCTCTTTAGATTTTCCTTTGAATTCCATTTTCCTCTTCTTATCAAACCCATATGACTGATGGGTTACTCCAATATCCATCTCAATATTGAGAGCACATCGAATGATTTCCTCACAGCTATTGAAGTCCCTTATGGATAACTCACTTCGAAGACTTGGTTTTAAGTCACTAAAGAATCGATCGATCTTACTCTTAGGTTGGATAATAATAACAGAAGCGTACCTTGCAAGTCTTGTAAAATTTTCTTCACAGGTACCAACATATTTGTCATCCATTTGCTTCAGTTCAAGAAACTCTTTCTCCATCTTTGTTCGGAGAATACGAGGGAAGTACTTATTGAAAAATAAGTTCTTGAACTCATTCCATTCCATGGACTCAATTTCATCCCTTTTCCTCGTATTGTTAATAAGATTCCACCATTGATCATCATCTCCTTCCAAACGATACACTTCTAGGATGACTTTATCATGTTCAGAACATTATAGAACTGAAAATATCTTTTCAGTATTACTAATCCATTGTTCAGAAACTAATGGATCAGTAGACCCACTGAATGAAGGTGGACTCTGCCTCATGAAGGATTCAAAAGAATGTTGCTCCTTCCTTTGCTCGTTTGGATGTCCTGCATGATTCATATCTTGACAATGTTGTGTGAGCATGGATAAATGATTTTTCATTCCATCTCCCATAACGTTTGGTTGCTCTGGAGGACAATCATTGCATTGCACGTCACATTCCATATTAACATGGTTCCTTCGAGTTCCAGCCATTGACTAAAACCAAGAAGAATCGTATGAGCAACACTAATTATAATAGGAAAACCACACAATCAAGAATAAAATTTCACACTTAAGGTCTTATCCTAGGTTATTCATGGTCATTTCTAAAACACTAAGATTGTGTTCTCTTCTTAGAATTATCCTCAGGGTTCTTACTAACGCTTTCACATTCTAGTTTCCAAAGGTTAACTATACCTTTCCTATGATACCAACTATAACGACCCATACTTTACATACATTGTTAATACTTAAAAATTGAAGCATACTTATTACAACATATATCAAAACCACGAATAAACCGTATAAGTATAGTGTCTTTAGAAACTGGGAAACATAAACAACTGGTTCATAAAGTGTCTACACTATCTCCCATTTATTTCATCATATCTATAGTCCCTTTTGGCATATCTTACTTAATAAGCTTCTTCCTGACCTGGGGAATGAATACATACAAAATGGTGAGCTCAAATTCTCAGTAATGGTAAACAAAATTAATATCAATCACATCATATTCATAAGAACCTAACATCTTGGAAATATTAACCTGCAAAAGAGAGCATAATTTCATAACATGGGATAACTCATAGTAGTGAAATGAAATCCCAATAATCTTAACATAAAACATGAAACTTTGTGGAATACACACATAATCATATATAATCATTTATTATTAGTCAAGACTCATTTCCAAGACTATCTTAGTGGACAAAGTCCATTTCTGAACCAAGTTCACTCCTCGTTTATGTCCAGTTTCACTGAACCGGTATAACCTACCGTTCCAACCATGTCTATCTCATGAGATATAAAATCTTTACCCAATTCATTGGAGGGAGATATAGGTCCCAACCATATCATAATTACACCATTCTTATGTGTGCCAAAAAATCATAAATCATACATCATTGCATAACTCATGTAATAAAAATCGGATTCTTAAACAACATGACATCATAAAACAATTCATATAAAATAAAATAATTCATAAAAGTAATTCCATCACAACATAATAAAATCAATGAAATAATAGGGACTGAAATAGAACCCTATATTATCTTAGATGGAAAATAATTTTGATAAAACACTTGAACTCCATTCTTGAGGAAAACATCCTTTCTACTTCAAAAACATTTTCCTTTCATGTCATACAATTTTAAACTAAAAGAAGCTGAATAAAAATAAACATTAAAACATGTAAAGGAAGATTCTTGGAATTAATTTTTTAAAAATCCATTCATGCCATATAAGATAAAAAAACATTATTCCCGTACTTTTGTCGGAAAAGTCAAAAAGTACCTCGTACAAAAAATGAAAAAAGATTCCTTTCATTTCTTTTACTAAAAACTGACCGAAGGGTAAAATTGGATTTAAACAATTTTAGTTGGATGGAAATAATATTACATATTGTGGAAACATGGATGTGGATGATAAAATACGCCCTAGTAAATACCGAAGTATAAACAATCTCGGATAAAAATGAGATTGTGATATTTCCCTTACCTTAGATCCAATTTTCTTCGTAAGTGTCCGAACCTCCTGAATAATGATTTAAATAATGTTAATGACTTATTACATAATCATACATATTTTTATGATATCATATATGGTCATATTCTTAGCTTCTTATTAGTAATATTTCATTTCTACTTGCTATTCGGGTGTTTATTAATTTTTGTTCTTATGCGTGTTTGTGGAATAATTTCTTATTCTTCCCTTTAGGTTATAGATACCTCATTTCCAGAATTTTATTAGTGTAATATATATCATATTAATTCATTCAATTCATTTATATAATTATTATGCAATGAAGATCATGTAGAACGAATTACATCACATCGTGGAGACGGTATTCCGTACGTATGTACGAGCGATGATATCGTTCCCATGATCGTGGAATTGTATGGGATTGTATGTATACTATTTCAGAATCAATTAAATTTACAAATAATCATATATATTCATTAATTTCACCCTTATACCCATCCAAGTAAGTTGGTGGTGTAAAATAGATTACACCATGGCGTGGAGACGATATTCTGTACGTACGAACGCGCGGTGATTTCATTTTCCGTAGGATGGATAGATGGTGAAAAAGGGTTCCATCATACATATAATAACATATCTGTATATGAGTGATACTGATGTTATTACTTCATAGTGAAACAATTAAATAAGAAGAAGTGGAAGAAGAAATAAAGATGAAAGAATCGGTAACGGACATTACCTCTTCATTGAAGCGCTTCTTTGAGACTTCCATTTAGGGCACTAAACATGGTCATTGATGAAGACCAGGACTTCTAGTATGTCTCTAGGGAATTTTAGAGGATAAATTGGCAGGTTTTGGCCGATCTTGATGGGTCAAAGTGGTGTGAGTAACAGAGGGAGGATGTGCCTTTTTATAAGGGAGGAGAGGGGCACCTTTGGAATAACTAAATATATTATTTTATTATAATGTCAAATTCGGTTTCTAATAGCTAAAAATTGATATATTTCAAAGATAAGGTGAGTAGGTGTCTCAATCCTCTCATACAATAGAATTTATACAAGTTTAGGTATCGATTTTAACCTTATCATTTAGATTTAACTTTAAGTTAGATAATTTAACTTTTACTGTGTCTTCTTGTTTTCTTGCACTATAAGGTTAATAAACATAAAATATAAAGACAAAATAACCCCAAGTTGTTTATTATTAAGATATATAACCTTATATAAGTCATTTTTCAGAACTTTATATTTTTAGGAATAAAATAACAATTAATAATATAATATTTGTTTTAAAAACT
The DNA here is from genome assembly GCA_963277665.1 of Viscum album. Taxonomy (NCBI): domain Eukaryota; kingdom Viridiplantae; phylum Streptophyta; class Magnoliopsida; order Santalales; family Viscaceae; genus Viscum; species Viscum album. Next base: position 1,387,175,309 of record OY728165.1, read on the forward strand.
ATTTTATGTCAATTTTGACAGTATTTAGTAATTGATTTTTTTGAAAATCATAACAGAATGATTAGTTCGAAAAAAATTAATTAAATCAATACTAACATGTCATATTATCCTATTCAATTAGTGGAATTCATTAAAAGTCTAAAATTACATTTATTTGGCTATTTATAACATCCATTATGTCAATACTTCATTAATAAGATAATTATTGCATCATATTTGTGTCATAAATAAATTAAATTATTTAATGTCTAAAAATTACAAATAAAATACAATTATGTAGGAAATATTTTTATCTTTCTAATGAATATTTATAGTCGAGTTTATCTTATGTATAAACCTATATTAAAAATGATATACTTATTAAACTTTGATTTTAACTATTTTAACCCTTTTTTACGTAAATTGATAATAAATGTCCTAATCTAATCCAAGTGGACCTAAATGGTAATATTTTATTCCTAAGGATGTTTTTGGTCGAATTAAACTTATCCAATAGAATTAGGACATGTGTTAGGGTAATAATAATATCTTTTTTACCCTTAATTACCCTATTTACTTTTAACTGTGGTAAATAAAAGTAAAAAGTTATTGTTCATAAAAAAATTATTTTCATCTCATTGAACCAAATTTTACTTACTGACATCAACCGTGTCTCTTGGATTTTTTAAATTCCACTCACAGTAGCGGTAATATTATGTTTTATGAAAAATTCAGTTTTTTTAACTACCACTTAGTGTTTCACTATTCATCAAAAATTGAAAATTTTCAGAAAAATACCAAAATTTTACCCTTGGATAATTTCGATATTCCGAATCCAAAAATGAAGTCCATTTTGAAAAATAAAATTTATAAAATTTCAAAAAGTAGTTATTACTATTCATAACGGCTAGTTTTAATAATATTATAATAGCATATCATTGTTTAGTGAAACTTGGTATTGCGTATGATGCAAGCTATCGAGGAAGGTCGTGGTTGCGTGTGTAGTGTAAGATTTCTTTGATGATTTAAAAAAACAAAATATTTCTCATAAATGTCTCGGGCGTTACAGATCCCTAATACAAAACCCCTCATGCACCTGTGATGGAGATTAAGTCATGAGAAATGTCTGGTGACCCAAAATTATATCACGACAGAAACACATTAGTTGACGAACCACAAGATCATGATTTTAGTTATGTCTATTACTATTAGTAAAACCCAAAATTCCAATAGAAGGAACAATATTATTAGTAGAGGTTGGATCCGTAGCCCCGTTAGAATAGTCAATGCTATTATCTGCATAAAAGTTCTCAAGCACCATTTAAAAATCAAGGACTACCAGGGTATCCACCCATTCACCCTAAACCAAGACCAAAACAACATGTGAATCAAATAAATTTCTCCAAATGATCAATATAACTATTTCATACACCATATCCAATTCCTCATCATCAACATGTTTTTCTCCAAATTAACTTAGAGAACTTCATCGATATCCTTTTTTAAAAGGTGAACCAGTGAAGGACTACTATAGAGATGAAGATACATAAACAGTGAGATTCCTTGCAATATCATGAGGTTCAAATGGGAAATATATCAAAGACCTTGACTAATTGATTACCTAGTACTATACCTAGTAAAACATAGACATACCAAAGGTTATATGACAAAGATGTAGTGCTATGGAGTTGAATGATTTTGTACTTTCAAAAAGATAATGAAATTGAAGAATGGAAACTATAAGATCCTAATAAACAACCAAAAATAAAGGAAGATGTTTCTAAAACCCCACAAGAGGATCCTCAAGAAGTGTCACTAAATTTAGGAACACAAAATTATATGAAACCAAATAATGTATTTTATGTTTATAAACCTCTATATAATCCAACTCTTACTTTTACAGATAGAGAGAGACATTTCATTCATGAGTCACAATTAAATAAATTCAAGATGTGTTCAAGCAGCACCACATCAACAAACAATTTTCTATATCTGATTCTCAAATGAATAAGTATAAAAATTTATGAAAGTAAATGTTATCAAACAAAATAAAAATGGATGATAATGGTTTCATTTCATTAATTGAATAATTCTATAATGTGGTTCAGTAGAATATCCCCCAAAAGATGACAGATCCAGAAAATTTTCAGATTCAATGTCCTATTTGATATTGAAATTTTGGAAGAGCTCTTGTTCGATCTGTGATCTAACATAAACATAATTCCAATGATTCTATCTCATAATTTGGTACTCTAAGATCCCAAAACTACATGAGTGGAACAGAAACTTGAAGATCGATCAGTGAACTATCCTGGAGGAATTCTCCAGGATGCTCTAGTCAAAGTCATAAAATCTATATTTAATAAATAATTCAATGTTCCATACATGGATGAATAATGTGACATCCCCATAATTATAGGAAGAACAATCCTATCCATAGTAAAGTATCCGATAAATTTGAATCAAGGAAATATGATCATTCAAGTTGAATAAGACCAACTAGTCTTGAGCCTCATTAAGGAATCCCAATAATTGGAAAATTTTGTCGATTGCAATGTCATACCTCTTACCCATGATGAAAATGAATACATGGAAATATAAGAATAATTTGATGAGTTACCCTTATAGGTAAAAGGACAATAGCATTTTGAGGATAGTAATTCAACGAACCTCTTAGAAGAGATACATTCCCACATTTCACCCCCTCAGTTATTCAAGCTCCTATATAGGATTTTTAGCCTTCACCTTGTACCATTATGTATTCATACTTAAGAGATTCTACCTCCCGAATAGTGGTCGAAATCATTGAAATATATTAGTCAAAATATGAAAACTTTGATGATGTATTTAATAGAAACAAATAGTTAATTACCATGGGAGTGGCATAAATCAAAGGAATCATACCAAATATATAAATTTATAAAAGCATACATGAAGTGGATGCGAAACCCAAACATCAGCCACAATGGTGGATAATACCACCCATAAAGGAAGTTTTAAAAAATTATGAGTATTATATATATATAATCTTTTCAATTTCTAATTAAAAATGGGTGAGTCATATATCAGTTGTGGCTAGAAATGGAAGAATTAGCGTAGAAAATATAGATGAAAATTAATTTATCCAAACACATATCATCACTGGATGGAGAGTTTGTGTGGATTATATAATCTTGAATGCTAAAATATGAAAATAACATTTTCCATTTCCCTTCATAGATAAAATGTGGGAATGAAATATATGAAACATGTTATACTATTTCATGAATAGATATTCAGGGTACAACCAAATTGAATTCAACCCAAATGATTATTCAAAGACCACTATCACATGACAATTTGGATGCTTCCCCTATAGACGTATGTCATTAAGAATTTTCAATGATCCAAAAACATTTCAGAGAAGCATGAAAAATATTTTTTATGATATGGGAGATTAATTCCATGAAATCATCATGGATGACTTCACCCTCTATGGATGATCGTATTATGTTTGCCTATAAAATATGGTCCTATTTTAGAATGTCGTAATGAAAGAATCATAGCCTTCAATTGGGAGAAGTACCATTTTTCGGTTCAATGGGGAATATTCCACAAGGATAAAATCATTAAGGAATGAATGGAAGTCAATCCATATAATATCAAATTCATTAAGGATTTACGTTGATCAACCACAGTTATGGGTATAAGAAGATTCTTAGGACATGTTGTGTTGTACAAGCAAATTTTCAAAGAATTTTCAAAAGGTTCATTACCATTGACACACCTGTAGTCAAAATATGTTTCTTTTTAATTCACTAATAAATGTTGGAATTTATTCAATAAAATGATTAGATGGTCAATAGTACCTTGAGTAATCATTCACTCAACTAGGATAAAGAGTTATAACCAATCTGGGATGGCATTAATTATTCTATTGGTGTTTTGTTAGGAAAATGAGTTAGTCACATCATTTGTCTTCTCTAAAATACCAAGCATACTCTGAATAGATCCCAAGTCAAAAGAACAACTACGGAGGAAAAAGTCATTGATGTCTTGTAGGCCTTTGGAAAATTCCGATCTTATATGGTCTTATCTAAGGTGGTTTCTCATGCCAGTCAGTTTTAATTAAGGTAAATAATGAACTAAAAGGACACCAATAAAAGTATTTTAAGGTGGATAAAACTATTAGAATAATTATATATTGTGATCAAAGACACCAAGAATAGATAATTTGGTCACCTATCATTTATATTGACTTCTTCAGCAAGTCATCAATGAAGAAGATGATACTGATATCGAATTTCATTTCTCAGATGAAACCATGATTATAATTAATGGGAAACTATGTTAATATGTTATTGAAAATCATAATACCATAATATTTCTATGTCAATTAATTTTATAAAATCATTTGAAAAGAATTTAGGATGAATTAAAACAATACTATTTGAATGAACCACTCATGTTCATGAGTTGCACTGATGGATTATTAAGATGATCCCTACAATAATTAAAAAACTCCCACATGATAGAAATGTTACAAAAGGCACCATCCGGATTCCAAAATAATCTCAAGAACATTGTAGAAAAAATTATGCAATGTGATCTTTTCTAGCCAATGCTACACCAACATGAGAGGGAATTTTTTAAAAGTATTGGTAGTTTCCAGAAAAAATGGAATATTGGGAAAAAGAATAACATACCTCAAAACAGTATCAAGGAAATATAAATATTTGACAATTAGTAAATACACGTCATAAGACAATTCCCTATTTTATATGGAAAATAATACATTATAGTTGGAGTCTACTACATCAAAAAGTGGGTAGAAGATGAAGTAACCTCACTAGACATATCGAATGTAGTCATGAACATTCTAAAAAATAATGTATTTTCATGATTTGAATTTCATGTATTACTCATTAATGATAAAGGAACAAATTTTAGAAAACCAATAGTGAAAGGATTTTATGGAATGTAAATAATTCGGTATAATATTGGAACTCCCTACAACTTGCAATCATGTGGGAAATTGGAATTGTCAAATAGGGAGATCAAGAAATTTTTTGAGAAATCAATGAACACCATACAAAGTGATAAGAGTATAATAAAAGATTATGCGCTATGGAAATATGGTATGAACTAAAAAATACACATAGGAACAACACCATTCAAACTATTTTAATGGGAAATAGTGTCATTATCTAGTTGAACTAGAGAATTTATCATACATGGAAATCAAGAAGTTGATTTTGGATTCTAAGAAAACTGGAGATGCTCAAATTCTGCACTTAATAGAACTGGAAGAAATTATAAAGGATTCATATTACTATTCTTGCATCTAAAATGAATAAATAAATAAATGATGCGATCGACACATTGCAAGGCGTATCTTTTTCTCATAGAATAATGTCCTCTTATCCAACTCAAGATTGAAACTATTACATGGAATGAAAAAATCTCAATGGATTGTCCCTTTTTATGTTTTTTTATGTTTTACCTTGTGGGGCCAACGAAATTCAATGATTGGGTGTATCACCTTTTACAGTGAATGGAAAACAGATTGAAAATCTTCCATGAACCCTTCCATAATGGTTGTATCATCATTCTAATGTTAATTTGATTTATATTTGATTGAATCTCTCAATGTTGAAAGAAAGGATGACAAGGTGACAACCAATGTTTGGTCATATTTGCCTACATTAGATCAGTTTAGCCATATAGAAATTTCAAATAAGCTGAGAGATAGATGTTAGGGGCTAAAACCAATTTTTACAAAAAAAATCAAAATACATGTTATGTAACCCTATTACATGATGTGGAATCTTTCGGTGACAAACCCATAAAATAACTATTACACAAAGTGAACCAATATTACACGTCATGTAAATATATGTATTTATTTTATAAAATGTTCATGATCCCTTGGTTCATATCCTATAATCCATCATCATTATTTTGACCATCACCCTCCCTCATAAATACATGAACCCCTTATCCTCCCTCACATGCATTCTTCCTCCCTCTCCTCCCTTTCTAATCACTAATTCCTCTCTCTAGGTTTCCCAAACCCAAGAAACACAACCTCTTACTCTCTAAAAACACACCCCTCCTTCATATGGATCACACACAGAAACATTAATTGAACAAATGAACCCCTCATTCTCATTCAGACTCCACTGATCCCAACCTTCTGTCCTGAACCGAACCACCATAATCATCCAACGTCGATGTAAAAGTGATAGATGATACACCTGAAACCTAATGAATTATATTACAACCATGATGAGAAGTCACCTACCATTCTCCCATGTGTTACCACACTATAAAAATCTTTTTTACCTCATACATCATCTCGTGTTGCACCTATCTCTTAGGCTGACTCCTTATCCACCTCTGAGGATTTCTCCATTGACGAAAATCTCAACATGTACAATTTAATATCTTTTTCCAGACCAAGGAACCATGTCAACATCATTAGGCTACATTCCAAGCTGATGAATAAAAAATAAGAACCTTGACACTACCATCCTATCACGACTGAACATCAGTGTTACCCTCCTCGACCTCCTAGAGACAGTGCTTGTGGACTAAATCATCATGATACATGAGGAGACCTATAGGGATAAATTTCTAGAGTATATGTCCACATTAGATTTGTAAATTGATAGCCTTAGCTTTTTACTTGGTTTTCCACCACATTTTTTTCGTTCACTTAGATTAGTAATGGCCACACAACATATACAGACGATTTTTCCACATCCGATTCCTTTTCGAAAAATTAGCTATAACCAACCTATGAAAATTCACAATGCTTATGGGAGACATTTTCATGATCCCCTCAAATAACCTATGACCCACATATAATAATATCTACCCATATAGAGAGTCCATCTTTTATGATTCTTTATAGGTCAATGACACATGGGTTGTTTTCTTGGGATGGGTCACATAGGAGTGTAATTTAGGTCTATTTGATTATTATTTTGGAATTCATGGGAGTTCCACCCATAAACATGGATACATAGTTCACTAAAAATTACAAGGCTTATGCCCAGAAAACATCAAGGTACTTTAATGGGATGATCAATTATTACTCACTTGAACAGATACCTCAATGTTTTTTATAGCTCTTCCTATTACATTCCTAGGAACTATTAATCTGAATTACTTTGTGATTCAACAAATGATACATATTTTAAGGAATGATAATGATATATACTACTAGGCACCCACTGCTCATCAAGTAGCATCAGCGGAGGTCCATATGTCAATTGTAGGAGGAACATCAGCTGAGCCACACACCACATCCCCACCAACACTACCCACTCAAACTCTAACCTTTACATCCACATGTACCCTCCCTCAACAAACCCATCCCACCCTGATATATATATTTATATAATATGATTTTTTACATCATGGTGATCCTGTTATATATATCCACACATTTTCACTTTTCCTTTGCAATGCCTCCTGACTTCACCACTCCACCAACAACAACCCTACTCTGCCCATCCTCTTCTATCATTCCCAAACCATCTGAGGCCCAACCAGAACTATCCACCAAATATCACTATCCCTGTATCCCTGTTAGAGTATGTAGCTGAGAAGGCCTGGCATGGTAAGTGGTTCGATACTGCAACATCCACCGAGTTACCCGTAATAATTCCATAAACCAAGCCCACAACCTCCCTTAAGATCTGTACATCTCCACCACCCAACTCAACCGATATATCTAGCTCCATGACTACACTATCAATCACTTCTCTGTTATCCTTTTCTACAACTACTACCATTGAACATACCAGACAGCAACATCCACCACCACCAGATGATTGGGAGTTGATGATGGAGGAAATTTTTTACTTTCATGACTAATATCAGTCAACTAATTTTCACATTATTGGTCATAGAATTTTTGTCATACAATGTGTAATTTTCAATTTATCATTTTTGTAGACCCATTTTTTTGATCATTTATATATATATATATATATATGGTAATTAATTTTTTTTCACAATTATAATTGTATTTATTTTAATATATTTCAAAATTACTATTGCCAAGTATAGATCCTCTCTATCATCCATATTTTTCAATGGACTGGTTCGACCATCTATTTTGGTCCAATGGGTGACTCGGTGCATTACTGATGTTGAAAATAAATGTCAGGAACATTACATAGATATATATGCCCAGTAGAAAACACAATTACCTGTAATTCAATTCCATCAACATATAATTTATTATCACAGATCCCTGATGTATTCAATCCTGATAAGAGACCCTACGAGATGGGGGACACTACAACTAATAGCTATAAATGTAAGAGGATGTACTGAGTTGATGGACCAAGCAACAAGATATTTTTTTCCTTCAATTTTTTAACGATGACCTATTATAGCATTATTAGAGATAACCCCTAATTGTTATTTATCTAGATTGACTCTTCATGTTGGGTTATTTTCTTTCACAATTGGGGTCTCTTTTAATGTTTTTGTAAAAATCCATAGAATTTAAATAAAATTGGTTATCATGGTTATATATTTTCAAACTTTCCTATTAAATTTTCTTTCAAAATATCAACACCTATGGACTAATAATTTATCTAGTTCATGAATTGTTTGCTAAAATATTTTTTAGGTGGCCCAACAAAATCAAATGAAACCCAATTTTTACTTATGGATTGACACATATTACATGGATATATTTATTCCCTCAGTTTTAAAAAATTCAAAATATCATTTACTTTTTTTGTGGTTTATTTCTTATACCACCCCCACAAATCCTTCCATGGGAAATGTGGACACTGTAACCTTCTATTTCTGGGAGGTGTTTTGGTAATTTGTTTTTTCACTACACATGGATTTATTCATATTCTCACTTGTCTAGGAGAAATTTTTTAAAAATATAATTTTTCATTAATCGTGAAAAACATTACTCCCATTTAAATAAAAGAAAATGTTATGTTTTAATTTATTAGAATACATGTTTTTTCTCTATTTAAATGTTTATTATGATTTATAAGATTATAAATTTTTATCATATTCATCATTTTTTGAATTATAGTTAATTAAATGAATACAAGATTTTATACTACATGTATTTTCCAGTTTCAATTTTTTTTCTCATTACCAATGATGATTCTAAGCCTACAATAATTGAATATTATTTATGAGAGCATTTATTGAGTGATAACTAGGATATGTAAACATATCAAAACATGTATTGAGATATTTTTTATTCTGTCACTAAAAATTATAATTTTAAAATTATTGATTGAATATTTTTTGAGAAACTATTCTAGGAGACCCAAAATGCATCTTTCCATCATTAAAGCCATAGTTTCCATGAATAATTATTTAGGATGAAGCTATTAGAAAGATATTTTCCATTCCTACACTAATCATTGTCTAATTCATGACTTTTGTATTAAAATTTTTTTGGGGAGGCATTCAAAAAGACTGAGATGATTCTAATACATATATTTAATTTATGATCATCAGACTATTTTGTTGTAAATGATATGCAATTTTTAAATTTTCACTTCAATGTAGTTAATTGGTAAACTACAAAAGAAAGGAAAAATTGATATGGGTTATGTATTTGAGTGGTAGAAAATCACCATTTCCAAATCGATGAATCTCATGAAGGATCCTATATTTTTAAGAGTTAGATGTGGCATCTAGCATAGACATAATATATAAAATATAAAAATAAAAATAAAAATGAAAAATGAATAGAATATGTATCAATTATTCTTGTACTTGACATATATGTGGATAAAACAAGGGATGATGGTATTGTATACTTTATTAGCTTTGATGAGTAAACATTCTTGCACTTATGAAAAAATCCATGCATTATATATCAGAGAATAACCTCCTTTTAGTCGTGATTTTTTCTTTTAACCGACCTACCCAATGCGCTAGATTCATTACAACCCAAATTGATGAATCCATAATGAATAATTTTTCACTTCTCCTTATAAATTTAAGATTATAGAACCAATTAATGACTGTGGTTTGGAGCATGTACTTAGGGAATGAGCATAAATACAATAGTGATCTTTACCTATATTATCAAAGGAAACCCCCTCTTCTCTATTCTCCATACATATAGATCCTTTTAGTTGAAAATTCATTAAAAAATACCTTCCTTGCTTACCTTAAAAAATCATAGAGGGATATTTTTATTAAACCCTCACAATAAATTTTTTTTTAAATATAAAGAGGTTATACATAAAACATGTATCATTCAATGGAAATAGTTTTCATATAATTTATTATTCCAAATCCATTAAATATTATTCATCCAATATGATATAATAAAAAAATTATCTACATATACTTTAATATTTTTTTCAATTTCAGATCATATATCCTTCCCTTATTTCAAAAACTGGGAAACTAAATAGGCGAACCAATTTAATGTGGACTACCTCTTCATGAACTGATATAATTCATCTTCCATCACCACTTTTCACAGATGGTTTTAATGATTGATTTAATATATATATATATATATATTATTGAAATATTTTTCATTATATAATGATTATATATCATATAATTTGTTACATTTCCATCCAATTAAAAATTATAACATTATTCATGAATATGTTGTACAAAACAATGCAATTTTCTCATAACCAAATCACACGAATCATATATATATATATATATATATATATATTTATTTAGAAAAATAATAACTTATTCGGCTTATGATTATCATTTTGAAATTATATAATAATGCATACCTTATTTCCTTAAAGATCATTGATGTATGGAAATTTTACTCATGCGTACATATGACTTACTATCTCCATGATTGTAACATTATTAATTTTTCATAATTATATTTATTTATTTTATTAAATGTATAAGTAATTTATAAATATTAAAATTATTTTATGATTATTATTCTCTATATTATTTCACAATGGACAATTTTATCGTAGTTAACCTACCTATTTCATTATGGGTAAATAAACCAAAAATTCCCAAAATGTTTGGCCTGAAAATAATAGATTAGGTAATTAAATATAAAAAGATAACAATTTAAATATAAGGAATAAAAAACATGAAATTTTATATCAATAATTTAAATAATTAATATAAATTTATTATTTTTTATGATAATGAAAATATGAGATTATTCATACATGGGGAAAGGAATTTCATCACAATTTCTATTTATCGAGTCAAATAGGAATGTTTTTCTTCTAAGGTCATTTATATGGTGTATATGATACCAATTATAGATTATATATATTGAATATTTCATATATCATGGTATTTTATATTTCAATTTTGATTATTTCATCGAATGGCATTTGACATAAATTTTATCAAGTAGTATGTGGAAACATAACTAAATTTCATTCTATTGGGATATATTAATTATTTATTGTATTCGATAATTTAATATTATATGGGTAATGAATTTTGAATATTTTAGTTTGTATTTCATATATTTTTTATTTGATTTTTTTTTTCAGATAATCTATTCATTAACTAATTATCACTTCAACAGTTTTGTATTTGTATGATATATAAAATAAATTTCCACTCTATTGTGAAATATTTGGTATTATGAATCATTATTATAAGGATTATCCAAAGAAATTTAATATTTTATATAATGAATGGAATTATATTAATTTTAATTTAATATAAAATTTTTGTTATTTCATTCATGGAGGTAACATGTAAAGCCCTAAACCTGCTCTTCCGGATTTAGTAATAAAATATGATGCGTAAATTTTTATTTAACAAAAACATAAAATTACACAATAAATTATAAATTACAATAACTTTTATGGTCTAGGTTTTTTAGAATTATAGAAAAAAATTACATATTATTATGCCATTACAATATATAAATAAATGAATAAATATTTTCAAGTTCCCTTCATCCTTGTATAAAGAAATAATCATTTGAAATTCTACTAATGGTGTGAAATGTTTTTTAAATTTTTTTTAGAGAATTATATTTCCCAGTAAGGGGTTTTGAAATCATTAGAATATAATTTCTAATCATGAATATAAATCTCCCTAAAAACATTTTATCAAATAATTTTTTTAGACTTTAAATTTAATAAATATATTTCTATCCAAAAATACATTAAGAGTATTTTGATTTTGAAAACCATTTTAATAGAAGAAAAAAAATATTTCTTTGAAATAATTAATTGATATATCAATCAAGAATCATTGAAAATAATAAAATTTTATGGATAAATCATGATACTTAGTAGACACAAAGAAGAACATTTTTCCACAAGCAGTATCAAAAGTAGGATTTTTCCCCTCGAGGTCTATATATTACTCACCATACATTATCAAATCATATGATAGTGAAACCAAAAATTTTAGGTAACCATTTTATTGGTTATTAATTTATCATTAGATAACCTATAAAATTTAAAATTAATATATATATTATTTTCATAGATGAAAATATCCTTATAAATACTATTTATTAATTAGGGTAAATATTCATAAAAAGAGAGAGTTAGGATAAATCAATCATTCCCTAAAAATAACTTCTATCTAAAACATATAAATATGAATTCATTAAAATTAAATTAGTTAATTTTATAAAAATTCATGAGTTTTAAAAAAAATTATAATATGGACATAACCACACGTCTGACGCTGATTGATAAATCAAAATCATTATTCACATAAACATATATAATCCATTAATTTCTAGTTCAGGTATCACATCAGATCAAATAATTAATTTTCTTGTTAAAAAAATTTAATACTCATTAAATTTAATGTTAAACAATAACAAGTCACGTTTTTTAATAACTTATAGTATATATGAAAATATAATATTTTGAAAAGGATAAAATAATTTTTTTGATTTACCTAAATTCGAATCCTTTACAAATCAAACAGAAAATTATGTATAAATTCATTATTTAGGAATAAAAAAACATTTTCAAGGGTTATAGAATAAATCTATATACATATATATGATAAATTGTTTAAATTCAAACTAATTTACTAAATTAATAAAAATACAAACCTATTACTTGAGAATAAATGATATAATCATTAAAAAAAAATTGAATTCACTTACCTCAGAATGGACCAATGAAGCCTACTATCAGGAGCTTAACATACAAGATTGAAGAAGAAAAAATTAGAGAAACTGTGTTAAGAGAATTATTCTGTTCTTCTTTAATAGAATTAAATAATGGATGAAAATATGTATATATATATTCTACTATATAAAAGTGAAATATAATATATTTTTTTATATTTTCTTCAAAAGTAATAGTAGTATTAAAGGATTGTTTAGAAAAAAATCATATGACTAAGACATGAAATTCTATTCTCATTAGATTGAAAATAAAGAATAATAATTCATTAAGAATATATGTATATATAATAAATATAAATCTATAAAATGGTTAGCTAAATAGAATTTGAAACTTTGAAAAGAGAGATCAAATAGTGAATATTATTAATCATTTAAGACACTCCAAATCTAATTGGTCTAAATAATTAAATATTATATAATATATATATATATATATAATCATCTAAAATGTTATCTGTAGATCAAAACAAAAAAAATTACCTTCAATTCATAGTCCATTATTAAACCAAATGAAAAGAAATATGAAGATTAAAATCAATATTAATGGAAAACATGGACATCGAATAAAAATTGAAGGAGAAAATGGGGAAGAATATGAACATGTATGTTATGAAAAAAAATCCTCTCAATTAGAAGATTTATACACGTGAAATGAAAAATATGAAATAAAAACCACACATTATCATGATTTGAAGATGACTTGACATCAAAAACCTCATTCGGTCAATCCTCACTTAGAAAAATATACTTCACCAATGATTGATCATTGTCCTAATTTTGGTTCCTCGTCAATCAACCTCCTGGACCGAGTCAATTCCTTGGGATAATTTTCCCTGCTAGTGCTCAACATCCATCTTTCTCATCCGATAAATGAAACTTGTTCCATCAAACATAATCGACCCCTTCGCTCGACCTCTCTATTATAACTGAGTCATCTATTTTGTTTCCCCAAAAGCGGATCAACCTCACAGGCCCTCTTTCCTTGTTTCACTATTTTTTTTCTTTTCTTCAATTTATAAAACAATTATATTTAATTATTCATTATATATATATATATTAAAAATAAACATAAATTATAAATATGGATTGAAATATTATTTATATTAATAATTGAAACTAATTAATTTATATTTAATACATATATTATATATAAATGTTTATTTCAAATAGTTTATATACATTTCAAAATAAATATCTTAGAAAAATAAAATATACATAATATTAATTTTTTATTTCTGTAAAATTTAACCTAACATATTAGTATTTTATTATTTCAATCATTAACATTTTAGAATGAATAAAACAAATAATTTATTCAAATATAAAATTAAAAATATTCATTCTAATTATCTAATATTAATTATAATCTTGAAAATTAATTGTCAATAGTTTTAAATAATATAATATAATATTTTCAAAAAAATTAATATCATTTAATAATGTAAAATAAAGAAAATAATATTTCATATTTGCTCCAGAAAAATATATATAATTTTATTATACATTATTTTATTTTTATTAACATATTAATATACACATTCTTGAAATATAATGTAATATATTATAATTTGAATTAAAATATATTTTGATTATAGAAAATATAATAGTTTCATAGTAGTTTTTATTTTAATCATTTGGTATATATTTTAAAATTATTAACAAACACATAATGAAAAATTAAATTTAAATTTATTTGGATGTTAAATTATTCCTACCTTAAATGAGTTACGCCATCAAAATTCATTTTCAAGAAATAATAAAATTGATAGTATTTATTTTTTGATATTAGAAATAGATGAATTTATAAGGGAGTCTATTTACCAAGTAGTAAGAATGAAAAATATATCCCTAAGAATTAATTTTCCTCAAAAAACAATCTGTAATCCATAATTTTTACTAGCCCATTAATATGATAGCAATTGTTAAACCTTGAATCCACACTTTCATATTCAACAATACTATTTTATATTTAATTATTTTTATGAAATGATAAATAAAAATTAAATATTAATGTATATATTTGAAGAACATTTACAATCTAGGTTTTAGAGAGTTATTCAAAACTATACATATATTTAGATCTATAGAAAATATATAAAATAGACTAAATATTTTCATTTTCACTACACCCTTAATCAAACTAATGACCATAAAAAATTATACTACAAATTTGATAAATAATTTAAAAATGTGGTGATTAATAAAATTATTTATAAGGGGTTTTAAATCCATTTGGAAATACACTCATTCATACAATATATATATATTTGAAAAAATTTATGAAATAAATTTTATGATGAAAAAATACATTACATGGAAATATATATCGTAAAATTTTGTAATGGTATTTAAATTTTGAAAATAATATAATTTCCAAACATATAAAATTTTTTGATATTTTTTGGATTTATCCATAAAAAATATTTTAATAAAAACATGTATGGGTTAATTGGTATACTCAATATACACAATGAAAAACATGTACCCATAGTAGTATCAACTTTTTGGGAAATGTCCTCTTCACATATTGTGGTAACTATAAATACATTATCATATCATTTGACACTCAATTACTGAACTTTACGAAAACATTTTAGTGGCACATCCTTTCTCATTACATAACCAAAAAAATCTCAATTTCTTTCAAAAATAAATTTCATAGATTAAAATATCCTTATAACTTCCTTTCATGTAAGAGGCTCAATATTCATAAAATATTATAGTTTGGATGAATCTAACTTTTACCAAGCTATAGATAAATTTTAGGGATATAAACATAATTTCTATAATATTAAGTCAATTAAATGTATAAAAATACATGAGATATTAAGAATATTAGTATAATATGGTCATATAATCAAGGTTTAAATTATTTTCAAAACACTATTATTCAAATAATCTATTCATTATCTAATTATAACTTCAATAGTTTAGTATTTCTATAAGTTTTCATGTAATTATACCCTCTATAGTGACATATATGGTATTATGAAACTATTATTTATGAGGATTCTCTAGCAACCATATGATATTTTATATAATAAATTACATTATACATAAGGTACTTAATATTAAATTTTATATTATTTCTTTAATGGTGGTTATTTCTAATACCTCAAACCCAAAATTATGGATTCAATACTAAAATGTATTGTGTAATTTCTTTTTTAAACAATAAATTCAAATAATACAATACATTATTTATTTCCATAACTTATCTATACTAGGTTTTTCATAATTAGATTCAAAAGTACATATATCTATAGAATGAAAAAATATAAACAATTTATAAAATATAATTATTTGAACAACCTCATTATATAATCAAATAATCCTTATTAATTATACTAACCCAATGAGAAATTATTTAAAACATAAGATGAGAATTAGATATCCCTATTATAATTTTAAATTCATTATAAAATAAGTTCTTACAAAAAAAATCCCCTTAAAGATATTTTATCAAATAAAATATTTGATAATATAAAACATTAAACTATAATTTTTATCTCAAAATCTATTATTGGAATTTTATTTTGAAAACCAATTAAATTCCCAAAATAAATATTTCATTTAAATAATTCATAGATTTATCTTCTAAGAACCATTGAATGTAATAAACATTTATGGATAAATATTCATACTCAATAGACACAAATAAAAAATATTGCCAATAGAAGTATAACAAGTTAGAATGTGTACCCATGAGGTCTGGGGTTTACACCCCAAATTAAATCATATCATATGGTACTCCAAAACCATATTTCATGGAAATATTTTACTGGTTCTTCCTTTCCCATTCATAACCTGAAAAAATTAAAATTATTACATTTATTATTGTTATAGAAGAATATATTCTTATAAACAATATGTATTAGAGAAGCTCAATATTCATAAAATGATAGCGTTATGATAAATAGACCTTTCTAAAAAAAATAACATATTATTAAATGAAATAAATATAATTATTTTAAAATTAAATGAGTTAATTTTATATAATTAATTAGATTTAAATAACATTCAAATAGTGTGGACATATCAACATGAGTGACATTAGTGGATAAATAAAAATCATTTCTAACATAAAATGATATCATCTATTGATTCCTAGTCCTTTCATCACATAACATGAAATAATAACTTTTCATATTAATAAAATGAAATACTATTTAAATATAATGATAAACAACTAAAAATCATTTTTTTAAATTATTTTAAATTACAAATGAAAATAATTTTTTTAAATGGATAAAATCATAATTTTGATAATGAATAATAGAAATTCATATAATTTTCAAATCAAATCATAATATTGATATATAATCATTCATTATAAATAGAAATATCTTTTTCAATGGATTTTTAATAACACCAATTAATATATATATATATATGCTAAATATTTTATATTTAAAAACATTTCATGTAACAAAGAAATGAAAATATCTTACTAGAAGATCATTAATATAAACAATGAAAAACATAATGACTTCCCTTTCTTCAAAATGAATCAATGTATCCTATTTCCTAGAGAAGAAATACTCGATACTTGAGGAACAAATTAGATAAATGGTTTTCATAGAATGAGTTTGGTCATCATTAATGGAAGAAAAAAATGGCTGAAAATATGTATATATAGTGTTTTATCTATATTTAATTAATGTATAATATTTTTTAAATTTGATATCTTTTGTAATAAGACTTTAGTAAAATAAATAATTTTGAATAAATGAATCCTGTAATCAAGACATAAAATTAAATTATCTATGTCTTGAAAATAAATAAAAAAAATTCATTGGGAATATATGTTATATTTATTGCTATAAAATGGGAATCTGAATTGAATTTGAATCGTTGAAAAAAAGAACCAACAAAAATATTTTTTTAAGTGTTTAATATACTCCAAATAAAATTAGTCAAAATCAATCGATATGATGGAATATATATATAATATATACATAATCATCCAAGATGAAATATACAAACCACAAATAATTAAATATGATTTAATTTTATATTTATATTCTTTATGAAACTAAAAGGACTGTAGTACCAATAAAAAAATGCATATTAATAGAAAATAATGAATCTTGATAACAATTGATAGAGAAAAATAAGGTTGAATATGAAATGTCATTACAAAAAAAATCCTCATAATAAGAATATTCGAACACATAAAATGAAGAAAAACCTCCATCGATCCATCAAGGATTGAAGAGGATCCTAGATAGAAACCATCGTCCAATCAAACCTCACTCAGAAACAAATCCCTAACGAGTGGATGATCACCTTCTCGAATATGGTTCCTCATCTATTAGCCTCTTATATCATGACACTGCTTTTGGTATAATCTACTCCATGGCCCACATCTTACTCTACCAAAAACCAAAGCTAGTTCCCTTAATAACAGTAGACCCCTCCACTAATCCACTGTAGTAAATTTGAGTTGTTTATTTGGTATCCCCTAAATGGCTCAACCTTAAATACCCTTTACCATCATTTCACTATTTCTTTAATTATTATGAACAATTTTTAAAATAAATCTATTTAATGTTTCATTATATATATATATATTAACAATACACATAAATTATAAATCTAGATTAAAATATTTATTATATATTCAATTCCACATAATTAATTTAAATTTTAAAAAATTAATTTATAGAAAAAAATGTTTACATCTTATGTGTTTTATTGAATTTCATTAGAATGTTTTAATAAAAAACTGAAATATAAATAATAATAATTTTATTCATTTATAAAATTTAACAAAACATATTAATTCATTATTTTTTATATCATAGTCATTTTGAAAACAAAGAATCATATAATTTTTATGATAAATAAAATTAAATACATTCATTTAAATTGTTTACTTTTAAATGTAATTTAAAAAATGTCATTTAAATCGTTTTCTAAATAAATTTATATTATTTTAAAAAAATTAATTTAAAATCGTAATATAATATAAATAAAAATATATTTCATTTTTGATTAATAAAAATACATATAATAAAATATAAATAAAATATTTTTTGTTAAAATATATAAATACTAATTCTTGAAATATAATTTAATATGTTATAATTTGAAACATTTTTTTTTATTTTAGAAAATATAATAGCTTCATAAATGTTTTTATTCATATAATTTAAAGTTATTTTTAATGTATAAAAAATAAATATTAAAAAGTAATATTTTAATTTATTTGGATGTCACATCCATCCCCACTTAAATGAAATTTTTCCTTTAAAATTCGTATTCTAGTCCTTTGACAAATTTTAATTTCCATTTTTGTAATTACAAAATTGTGTAACTTATAAGGGAACATAATTACTTGGGATCACAATATATAATTTCATCCCATGGAATTTATTTTCCTCAAACAATTATTCCTAATATATAATTTTTAGTAAAAAATTTCTATGATACCAATTGTGAATCCCTAAATCCACTCTTTCGGATTTATCACTCCAATTTTCTATTAAAAAATATTTATTAAAATATAAATGAAAGTTACACAGTAGGGTATAAATTCAAGGAACTAATCATATCTAGGTTTTAGAAAATGGCTCAAAATCATACATATATTAAACTCTATATAAAATATAAACAATCGACTAAATATACTCATATATGTTACTACCATAATCAAAGAATGTACCTTAAAAAATTTACTATACCTGAGATAAATAATTAAAAAATAGTGTGTGCATTAAATTTTCCAATAATTTTTTTTAATTACATTTGAGAATAATATTTATTACAAATAACACCTATCATAGAAAACATTCTCTCAAATAAAATAATTTATAAAATAAATAATTAAGATGGAAATATATTCCTCAAAATGCTCTAATTGTAATTTAATTTTGAAAGCCATTAAATTATCAAATATAAATAATTATTTAAAAAATAATAGGATTTACCATTTAAAAACATTTAAAACAAAATCTATTTTAGTTATTATTCTTAATACGTAATAGATAGAAAAAAAATAATTTAGAAACTAGAAGTTTCGCATGTAATAATTTGTCCCCTTGATTTTCTTGGTTTACTTCGAATACATTTCCATATAATTCAATACATAGGTACCAAATTTTATGAGAATATTTTTGTGGTTCTTCATTTCTCATTTAATATCCTAAAATTTTTTAAATTCATATATTTATTAATTTCTAAAAATAAAATATCATAATAACTTCTCTACATGGAATCGATGTAATATTCATAAAAGCGGAGATTGTAGAGATATTTACTATTCAACAATATATAATTAAAATTAATGGACATAAACAATATTTCAATAAAATTATATCTATTACTTATATAAAAATTTATATGATTTTAAGAACATTGGTAGAATATTTACATATCCAAATTGATGGAATTAAATAATAAAAAATAAATCTTTGACTAATATATTTGTTCTATAATTATCACATCAATAGTTCAGTATTTTTATGACATTTCATCTAAATTTACACTCTATAGTGACATATTTTTTTTATTATGGACCTATTTTTTTAGTTTTATCCACTAAAAATTTGATGATTTATAATGAGAATTACATCATATTTAAGGTATTTAATGTTAAATAAATTTTTATTTCTCTAAAGATTGTAATTTGAAAATCCCTGAACCCACACATTCATATTTAGTACCAAAATATTATGTGTAATTTATTTTATTAAACTATAATTTAAAATTAAAAAATAAATTATATACTCAAATAACTTTTCTAGTCTAGCTTTTTGAAAAATATACAAAACATTACAAATAGTTATAGAATCAAAAAAATATAATCAAATGAATAAATATCATCATGTGAATTGCATACATATACAATGAAGAACCCATAAAATTATTCTATAAGTGTGAAAACTATTTAAATCATTGGGTGAAATTATATTTCCTAGTAAGGGGTTTTAAATCCATTGGAATATAATTTTCTTTCAATAATATAAATATTTTAAATAAAAATTCATCCAATAAAATATTTAATAAAATAGATATTTGAAAACAAAATGTCTATCTCAAAATCCATTAATATTATTTTAAATTGAAAAACCATTTAATTTGAAAAAATATTTCATGAAATAATTCATGGATTTATCCATTATGAACATTTGAAAATAAGAAAATTTTATTATTTGGTCATAATAATCGGTATACACAAAGAAAAACATTTGGAAAAAAGTATAATAACAAGTAGGAAGGTTTCCCCTTTAGGTTAGGGGTTTACTCTCCATACCTTATCATATCATATGATACTCAAACACCAAATTTTAGGATATAAATGTATTTTTATTTTGTTAATCATTTAATAACATGATAAAATTTGAAATTAGTACAAAAATTATTTTCATAAAAAAATTATTATCATAACTTCATTGTACTGATGATGATCAATATTCAAAAAATAAGATTTAGTATAAATAAACCATACGACAACAAGTACTTATATTTAATGGATATAAGTATAATTTTTATAAAATTAAATTTGATAATTGAATAAAATTATTGAGATGTCAATAACATTTTTATAGTATGCTCATACCCATATGAATGACATTAATTTCTAAATAAAAGTCATTATTAACATAAAAATGATAAAACCCAATGATTACATGTTCATTCATCACATCAAATGAAATAATAAATTTTCTTATTAATAAAATGTAATATTATTTAAATTTATGGTTAAAAAATTAAAAATTAAAATTCATTATTATTTTACAATATAAGTAAAATATATGTTTTTGAATGGAATAAAATAAAACTTTTTTGAAGGATTGAAATAAATTCATATCAGATTCAAATCAAAATATAATTTGGTTATATATTCATTCATTAGAAATAAATATATTTGTTAGAAGGGTTTTAAAATATATATACATAAACTTGATAATTATTTTAAACTGAAAAGCAAATAGCACACTAATAAAATTGAAAATATCATACTAGAATATTGAAGATATAAATATTAAAGACACATAGTGACTTCCCTTAACTCATAACAGATCAAGGTATCCTACTACCAGGAGATGAACTTATTGGATTCTTGAAGTAAATATTAGATAAATGATGTTTTTAGAATGAGTTAGGTATTCTTTAATGGGATAAAATAATGGCTTAAAATATGAATATATAGATGTTAGAATATAATTAAGTGAATATAATTATTTATTAATTTATATATTATGTAAGAAGACTTTAATTTTTAACTAATGGTTTAGAAAAAAAATATATGATTAATTAATAAAATTTAATTCATTATGGATTGAAAAGAAAGAATAATCATTTATTAGGAATATATATATATATATATATATTATAAATATATTAATGGGAATCTAAAGAGAAGTTGAAAATTTTAAAAAACTGAACCAATAATTATAATTGTTGAGATATTAATATACTCCTAAACAGATTAGTTAAAATTAATTAATATAATAGATTATATTTTTATCAGTCTTCTTAATTTATATCTACAACTAAAATAAATTAAAAAAATATTTTTCTTCTATTTATATTATTTTCTCAAACCAAAAGTAAGTTAGTATGAAGCAAAAAACACATATTGGCGGAAAAAATTGACCACTGATAACAATAAAAGGAGAAATATGAGGAATAATACCCACAAGTCACTTCCAAAAAAATCCTTGAAACCAGAATAGTCAATCACCGAAAATGAAAAATAAACAATCACCCACCTCATATAATCAAGAACTGAATAGGATCTGAGATCGAATATCTTACCTAGTTGAACCTCACTCATAAATAAATCCTTTTCCAATTGTCAACCACTATCCTGAGCTGGGTTCCACTTCCCTCGTCATCCACAACCGAGTCAATGCCTTTTGTCAATTCTACTTTTTTTCAACCTGTATATTTCTCAGCCAAAAATAGATGCAATTTACCTCATTTTTATCCGACCCATCCACTCGGCCTCCCTGTAAAAATCAATCCCGCAATTAGCCCCCCCCCCCAAATGGCTCGACCACACAGACCATGTATCTTCATTTCACTATGTTTTTAATTATTTCCATCTATTTTTTTAAATTATAATATATAAATTTTCATGTTATATATATTTATATTTATATTTATTACAGTACACATAAATTATAAATCATGTTTAAAATATTTATTATATTAAAAATTCCAAATAAATAATTTATATTTCACAAAAATTTTATTTTTAGAATGTGTTTATTTGTAATGATTTATTGCATTTCAAAACAATGTTTTAATAAAGAAAATTCATATATATGTAATCAAAATTTTATTCATTGAATATTATTTAACATTATATATATATATATATTATATTATTTTTATCAATCTTATATTAAAAATAAAGAGTAACATATTTTTTTCATAGTTCAAATTATCTACTTTTAATTATAATATCAACAATGGATTATATATATTCTTCAATAGAAAATTATAATATATTCAAAACATTTAAGTTAATATCGTAGTTTAGTAGTAAAAAAAATATATTTATGCTTTGTGTAAGAAAGATACATCTAATTATACATTGGATTAATTTATTTTCATTATGATAAAAAATAATATTTCATGAAATATAAAGAAGTATTTTTTTTTATTTGAAACAAAATATATTTTGATTATACAAAATATCATATTTTTAAATTAGTTTTTATTTAAATCCATTCACGGTTATTTTTAAATTATTATGAAAAATATAATTAAAATTATTATTTTAATCTATTCAGATGTTACATTATTCACACCTTAAATGAATTTCACCCAATAAATTTATTTTTTGGTCATAAATAAATTCTAAATTTCCATTTTTAGAATTAAGACATTTTAAAAAATTTATATTGGAATATAATTACCCATGAGTATAAAAGAAAATTATATCCCTTAGAACTTATTTTCCTCTAATAATGATTCCTAATATCTAATGTTTTTATCCCATTTTTATGATACCAAATTTGATGCCCTGAACCCAAACATTATGATTAAATGCAAAAATGTTTCTATTAATTCATTTTCTTAAAATATAACTGATTTTTTCATAGAAATTATACATTTCATGAACATTTATAGACTAGGTTTTATTTAATCAGTTTATACCTTTCATATATTCATTGGAATAGAAAACAAAAAAAAATTGACTACATATATTATTCATGGTTACTTCCATAAACAAATAACACACCATCAGAAATTATACTTAACTTGTGATAAATAGATTAAAATATATGTTCAGCAATAAATTTCTTAGTGATGGTTTTTATTTCCGTAAGGAAATATTTTTTTATAATATATATATCAACTTAAAAATATTTTATCAAATACAATATTTGATAAAAAATATGATTGACATCGAAATATCTACCTCAAAATCCAATAACGATATATTAAGTTTAAAAATAATTTAATTTTCAGATCTAAATAATTATTTGAAAAAATTGTTGAATTATTCCTTTTGAGAAATTTAAAACTAAACAAATTTTATTGATTAATCATTATACTCATCAGATCCAAAGAAATATATATATCCACTGGAATTATCTCTTATAAGAATTTGTTCTCTTGAGGTCATAGATCTACTCATCGTAACTCTTCATGTCATTCAATACTAAAATACAAAATATTATGTAACCATTTTACTATTTATTCCTTTTGTATTTCATAACCTAAAAATTTTTATACTCTTACATTAATTAATTTCATTGATAAAAATATCCTCATAAATTCTTTACAATGAAGAGGCTCAATGTTAATAAAAATCATTATTTTGGATAAATACTCTGTTCCACAATATGTAATTACATTTACTTGACATAAATATATTTTCTACAATATTAAATGAATTAATAGTATAAAAATGCATGATATGTAAATAAATTTTTTATAATATGGCCATATCAAATGAATGACATTCATTGATTAAAAAATAATTCTTCCCATAAAATGATATCATACATTTATTTTTAGGGTATTCATCACATCATATGAAATAAAAAAAATTATTATTAAAAAAATCAATTACTATATAAATTTTAATTTATAAAACAGGAAATCTATATTTATTTGATTTTTAAATTGTAGCTGATAATAGTAGTTTTTTTGAAAAGGATAAAATAATAATTTTTTGAAGGAATTACATAAATTTATAACCTTTACATTTAAAAACATTATTTATATATATAGATACATACAATATATATAAATAAAAATATTACATAGAAAGGTTTTAAAAGAAATCATTATATACATTTTGTGGATAATTAGTTGAAATTCTAAAACACATCCAATACAAATAAAAATAAAAATAAACATTCTAAAAAATATTCAAAATAATCATTAAAATAATACAATGACTTCACAAACCATAGAATGGATCAAGGAAGCCTAGTAGTTGGTGTTTAATTTACTAGACGCTTGAGAACCAAATTAGAGAATGAGTGTTTGGAAAATGAGTTTGGTTTTCTTTAATGGAAGAAAATAATTGATATAAGTGTGCGTATATAGTAATTCGGCAATACATAAGTGAAATATTATATATATATATATATATATATTCTACTTTTAGATATCCTATGGTAAGACATACAATATCTATTAATTACATAAGAGAATAGAGTCTTTAATCAAGTTAGAATAGTCTATTTTATATGGCATAAAATGTATGAATAAAAATTGATTGGGAATATATATATATATATATTCATATATATATATACCTAAATCAGGGGAATATGAATAAAAATAGAGACATTGAAAAAAATTGAGACAACATTGATGTTTGTTATGATTTTATGATAAAACGTATCAAATTGGTTCAAACCATTTGAGATGGATATATATATATATATATATATCTAATGAGATGAATTGATGTATACAAACCAAAACAAATAAAAAGGATTTACATTTTGTTCAGTGATTGATCTCAACCAAAAAGTAAAGTAGTATGAAGAAAGGAAATCCTTAATGATGGGAAATAGGGACCATTGAAAACAATCAAATGTGAAAAATGAAAATGAAGAAAAACATATCAATTATTAAAAAACAATTATTACAAAAATCATACTTGAGATCTTAAAAATAAAAAAAAACCTACCTCACTTCATCGGAGATCGATGATGATATGATATAAAAACATTAATATGATCGAACCTTGCTTGGAAGGGATTGCCTAACTAGTTGTTGAGCTCCTTTCCAGAATTGTTTCCTCCTCACTCAACCTTCTAGATCAAGTCATATACATTGGCTGATTCTCCCTATCGGTGAAGAACCTCCATCTTTCTTCAATGAAAATTAACCAGGTTCCCTCTTCTATAGTCAAACCATCCATTTCCCCCTGGACCAAAATTGATCCCTTAATTAGTTTTACCAAAAAGTGGATAAACCTAATGACCCCTTATCCTCATTTCAATCTATTATATTTAATTTTGTTCATCATCTTTTAGTAAAATTTTATTTAATGTTTCATTATATATATATAAATATATTTATATTAACAATACAATAAATTTATAAATCTAGATTAAAATATTAATTATATTCATAATTCTGAATAATTATTTTATCTTTTAAAAAAAATTCCGTTAAAAATATTTTATTTCAAGGTATATATTAAACTTCATAATTAATATCTAATGAAAATATTTTAATCCCCACAATTAGAATTACATTTCAAAATAATTTCCCTTAACATTTTAATATTTTATTATTTCTATCATCTATATTTTAGAATGAAGTAAATAATTATTTTTTTATGATAAAATTTACTAATTTAATCAAAATAATTTACATTTAATTTCAATTTGGACAATAAATATTAAATATTATTCGACAAAATAATATAATATATCTAAAAAATTTAATATTAATTCACACGTTAAAATAATTACCATTATATTTCTACATTGTTTATGAAAAATATATTTTTTTGAATAATATATAAATTTATTTTCATTAGGATATACAAATAGTATTTCTTGAAATATAATTTAATTTTATGTATTTTGAATCGAATATAATTTTTATTATAAATTTTTTTTATAGTTATAAATGTTATTTTTTAAATATTTTTTATTAGGCATTATATTATAAAAAAACATATAATTTAAATTACTATTTTAGTTTCTTGTGATGTTACACTGTGATTCAATTTTTTCAAATTCTTTACGGGGTTGTTTCACAATATTATTATTTTTTGGAATTTTTTATGTTTAATTTCTCAAATGGAATATTATATTATATTTATATTTTAATCCTAATATATTTTCTTCCCCATTTTTTATTATATAACTTTTTTGTAATATATACATTTTCCCTCATAAAATATAAAATAATTTAATTTTTTTTAATAAAATTCAAAAAAAAATAACATTTTAGTCAAAATACCATTTTCCACCAATTCTATTTTTTCTAAATAAAAACCGATATTGTTTTGAATATTCACCTATTGTTGTTTAAATACATTTTTCCCACGATTTGATTTTAAAAAAATATTTTAAAAGGAATATGTCTAACATTTTTTTGACCAATGTACTTATTTTATTTTTATAAAAAATTGAATGAAATCATTATTTCAAAATACATTATATAAAAATAATTTCCTTATATCATGAATGATCAATGCATTGGAGAATAATTTAAATTTTTTATTTTTCCTTTCAAATAATCTTTAGTTCCTAATATTCTATAAATTATTTTTCCATAAAGTTTATATTAAAGGTAAAAGGATGTTTTCATCAATATTTCATTTTGTGTTATTTTTATGGAATTTCTATTAATCTATGTCAAAAAACCCTATAATAAATATATACTCAACAATAGAAATATATTTATTATACCATAATTATTATTTCATAGGATGTGTTTTAATTTTTTTGAAGAGGTATTGTATTGATATTCACTTAAATGAATAATTTTGAAACATTCACATTAATGTGACCATTGTGAATTACATTTCTAATTAATATCCATATTATTTATACTAGGAATATGAATACTACCTAAAATATGTACAATTTTTTAGAAATTATGTTAATCATTTAAACTAGTTTGAATGACTGAGGACATAAAGACACTCCATAATCATTTCTCATTACAGATATTATTGATATCGAATTTTATAAATTAATTTTATAAACCATTTCATATATGGGGAATTGATTGGAAATATAGTGATAAAAAATGTATTTAATTATGTATTATCCTCATAAATATATATGAATCATGAGTAAAATTAGTAATCTAGCATTAAATGGGTTTCTAGTGTATACATACAAATCAATTAATCTATCTTAGAAAAATGTCATGAGATTATAAATGTCAAGATGTCTAATATTATGATGTCCAATATAAATCATTTATTTCATTGAGAACGAAATCCTAATTACCAATTACATAATCACGTTTCAATTATAAATTTATGCATTTAATCCATAAGTTATTTATTAAATTAAATGTGCTTTCAGTTATTTGAAATTCCATATTGATTATACCGAATTAACTTACAATATCACAAATTATATAGAACTATTATTGAGAATTTTAGAATACTTTTACATTTTTTCTTTTACCAATGTTGTGAATAAGTAATCATGGAATGATTTCTAAAATTCATAAGTTTATTCTTTCAATAATTTTTATTTAATTTTTCACATATAATTTGATTTTCAATTATGTACCCAGTTTAACAAGACTAATAAACAATTTGATCCTTTGGGATATTGTGTGTTTTTTTGTATTCCAACAAAGTAATGCAATAATAGCATCTATAAATTTTAGATAGGGTGTTTAAAACATTTCATATAGCCATCACATATATAAATAATAGTGTATTTTCATAGAGTACGATCTTAAAAGGATCCTGACATGAGTCAAAATAGTATCCCAATTTTTTGGATGAAATGGGTTAGATTTTGTTGTTGGGTTACATAATTCGAATTAAAAAATAATTATTTACCCAATGAAGTTTCATTGAAGCCTAACAATGTTCTCTTGGGTGTGATGTTTTCCAAAAATAAAGGCAGGTTGTGGTAGAAGACCAACCACACAAAAGGGGTCAGAACTCCTCTAATGACTGATGCATTATGTAATTTTAATTTATGTGATAAAGATGGTATTTTATTGATTAATTTCATATATAATTTATTTCTTTTTCATACTATAATTTTATATTAAATGTATGTTATTCAGTGTTTAATTTTATCCATCAATGATATTAATATCACATTTTAATTTCATACAATGATATATCCTTGTCATGTAGTATAAAGATAACTTTATAGGAAATATGGGGGAGTTAGTAGACATTGATGTCAATGGATCATGATCATTTAAATTAAATGGTAATCTATATCCTCTACTATAATTTCAGTCATTGTTTTGTTAAGAAATAAGGGAATGTATAAAACTATTAATCTGATATGATAACACTATACAAGGATTCGTTTATCAGGCATAAAATGTTAGAATAACCACCATATAAAAATAAGATGACGGGGAAAATGATTTTCTGGAATAATTGATAAACCATCATAATGTATTAAAATGATTGCGAGATTCATTGTAATGGAATTAAAAATCATTGTGATAAAATAAGATTTAGGGAAGGGAAAATCATGAATTCTTGGATCTATGTTGAAAAAGATACCAAAAATACATCAATTGTAACCATTTACAATTTTTTAAATAGGGGTTACACCATATTAATTTCCATCAGAGGGAAAAATACTATTGATCATTGACCACATTGAAGACATGGGATCATTTATGTTTTTAGGAATAAGATTCCACAAGATTATGTACCATGAATGGGAGGTGTGATGAGACTCGGGTGTTATTCCCTCACTATAGGGGGTCACAATTCTAATTATGAAATTTATGGTGCTTGTAATACTGTAGAGACATGTTATGTGGATATGGAAGAGAAAAATTCACATTGGGATTTAATCACCCCATAGATACACCATTCTGAACCAGTCGCATCGATGGGGTGCACCAGGCATGATGGAGTAACAAATCCAATAGATGAATAATAATGCATTGATCTTGTCTCATTGATGACTCTGTTTGTCCCATATCATATATAATTTAATGATATAGAGAATGTACTATTATTATGTGTTGGATATAGATAAATTTTGTAGTAAACCCAATATTGGGTGGATGTGTTTTAGTTATAATATAGATAGCCTCTTAGAGAAATAATAGATAATTGACACTGGGTTTCTACTAGTTTAAAGTCTGGATTCTCAGATCATGTGGATGAAGTGGCCAATATAACACTTGAAATTGGAATAAATCATCAGGAATTCGAAATCCCAGTGGAAATATAGATGGCCTCTAATGGATATGCACATTGTTTAAGGAAATGATTCCTCAAACATGGTATACTACAAATTTAAGGTCATGTAGCTTGGATAACAGAATTTTCCTTTTGAAGTCATGTCACTGGGAATAAGTGTGATATAATTTATAGACAAACATTATACATGGTGACCATGATGCACTGTATCAACAATATTTTAATTAATAACTATATCAGGGGAGTATCCACAAGGATTGTGATCAATATTTTTAGAAAAATGGATTGAAATTTATAGTTATATAGCTTATAATATCTCCTTATTGATGGGTAACTATATTAATATTAGATGGAAAAGGATTCCCAATGAAGGGGATTCAAGAGCATGAATACATGGAGATAATGTGAGAACTAAATCTAATACAATGATAGATTGATATAACTTTAAGTTGTCATATTGTGGAGAATGATTCATGGTTCACATAGTTTTTGGGAATTTTATCAAGATTTGTATAGATCTTATTGAGGAAATAATGAGTGGGGGAGAAAAGGTGGACACATTATTGAGAAACGTATTGATAAAATTAAAATGGGGTTGTTAAAATTATCATTAATGTGTGAATAATTGGTCATGGTGGTAAATATCATGGGTAAGACCATGAAATGGAAGAAAGATAACAATATAGGTCATGTGTAATGAGAATCAACCCACATGTAGTTCTTTGTGGTGATTTTGTAAAGTGACTGACATCATATTAGAGAAGGCATCAACTTGGGTGAGTAATCTATAAATATACTATTTATTAACAATTAATCAAAATTATATAATTTAGAGAATTTAATTTCATTTAACTTGTATTTAAATTCTATTCAATTTATGTGTTTTCAAATATTCTATTAATAAATTTTATTTTACATTATGTGGAATGGGTTATAAAAAATATAGTTTTAGTTCATATAGATCTTACTATATTTTCTAATTATTTAGGATATGTATCTAGGATTTTTTAGAACAAAACAAGAAGTTAAACAATATACTTATTTTGGAAAAAAAAATTAGTGGGAGGCCTGAAGTGATCCTCATCCATGGTGATCAATGATTGAAAACATTTGGAGTAAAAATTGTTAATAGATATGGGGATATAATCACTAGTATAATTAATTGGTGTTTTCCTTCAACGTATATTTAAAATTCATAAGTCAATCAGTAGGTAAAATTATATGGATGTGGGATAGTAAAATTTCTTATGAAACCCTTTGGCCACATAATATATATAGACCATAAAATTTTACAGTTCATGGATCATATCTCCAAATATGGCATAAAAATCACAATCAAGGAATTGAGGAGTTATATCCATCACCAAATACTAATAAAAAACTATCCAGAGTGATAGTAGGTAAACATAAATTTATGGAAGTACCGGTGTTACTTATATAAATGATCAATGAGTAACTTGGGTGGAGGAATAGGTTATCAATCACTATGTCCATAAATAATCAGAGATACTTTGAGGCTAGATATTCATTTTTAATACATATTCATTTATATAAAGATAAATATGAATTTATGGAATGCCAAAATTATTTTATTGTCTCATTCAAGATAATAGAAACTATAGATGCGATGGATGTTGTACTTGGATTCAAAATTAATAAACTCAATGAAATGTATGATAGATCCTTTCTCAATGTGAATAGTGTGATGGATCCAAAATAGTTGAATGATATGGTATTTCAATAATTTGATCATGAATTTCACCTATATTCCTTGAGGGTGATAAATATATCATACTTATCATATATGTAAATTTCGTTAATTCTAATCACGAATAGGAGGGTTTTTAAAGGCTGGTAAGTACCCATAACTACAATTCCCCATATAGATATGTGTAAATGGTACATAATAGGATTGGGATTTTTTAGATCTGGTTAAATAAAGTCAATGTGATCCTTCCATGAATTAAACTTCCTGATTAAATCCCAAAAACACAAACCATAATGGGGTAAAAATAGAAAAATATTTAGATCTGGAGAGAGAGAATAAATTTTTATTAATGAGACCCACATGTCCCATCATGAACCTATTATATTATGATAGGAATTTAAATTCCTTGAATATTAAAGATATAAATTTTCTCAATGATATTCTTATAGAAAACACATAGTATGTTGGGGATATCACATAAGATGAAATTTACAATTCATAAGAAGATTTTATCATGATCAAACTAGTTTGATAGAAAAATACCATGACAGAGTTACTCAATCAAAGGATTCATCAAATTAGACTCAATATCCTGTAAAAAGGAATTTGCAGTACATGTGTTGGTAGATATTCCAAATTTTGATTCACATATCATCTCTCATCATTTGTAGTGAAAAGTGTCATAAATTTCTATTGAATGATGTGAATAGTCATGAAATCTTATATATGACCATTAAGGTATGTGACTATGTCTTCCAATCCTTCCACATACTCGTTCTGATACAAAAATACATGTGACACATTTATCTCATTTTAAATTATTAATTTATCTTAGAGGTGTGCTTGAGAATGTGTATTATGAACACTTTTTTAATAGGGTTGTTTTTTTATGAAAAACTGAGAGTAACCATTCACATGAAACCAGGGTACCTCATTCTCAAGAACCAATTTAAGACTAGTAATTAGGTATTGATATTCATCCAAATTTATATTGAAAATATTTCAGAGGAGGAACAAATATTAATTATGGGATTTTCAGTGAGTGATAGAGATAATTCAAATTATTAAGCTATTGAGTGCATGGTTTTACATCACTATTAAAATTTGGATTTAAAATGAACAATAAAAGTGAATTTTCAAACATAATTTTTTTATTGAAAAAGATAATATATTAATTTGGGATGTTTATATCTAGGGGACGCTCTATTAGGGTTCGGGGAAATAATATAATATTCTATTATTTCTTTACAACCATATATTAAATGATCCTCATGTTAAACTAATGATTAACCACATCCACATACACTAATAATCTATTTACTATGTGATTGTTGAGGTTATAATTCAGTGAGATGACATAAGGATTCACATTGTTTTCACTATTACATAAATATTAACATTGTGTTCACTATTTTGTTTTCCCACAAAATTTGTTTCCTATGATTATTTTATATTTCAAAAAAGTTTCCAAAATGTTTGTTCGTAGAACTATAACACCCAATGGTTTTGTATCCAAAGGAACTATCATAAAAATGTTGTTTCTCGGTAGGAATTTTGGCCAATGATGCTTTAGTACTCTCATTTTTCGATATGTTTGGACATCGGGCCCATTAAACCCTTTTTGACAGAATTATTTCCCTAAATGGGAATCTCATTTATTTATAATAAATTTTCTTGAATCCTTTTTTGATTTCCAAGTATTATTTCATTTATCTAAGAGTTAAAAATCATTTATTTTTATACATTTATCTTAGGGTCGTCTATATGTATCATTAATCCTTAATTAGTAGATTAATCTATATGTATAAGAGGTATTGCATTGATGGTAGCCTCTAATGTACAATTTATATATTCTTTGGTTGTTATTATGATTATATTCGTTCACATGCAACTGAGTCAGTTCTCTAGAGAATATTTTATCAGGGGATATGGGAGTAGTTTTCATGTTAGGATTAGACCGATGAATGAGCATACAATTTATTCTTTGAAATTAATTAGAACAAAAATATTTTGATGTCATTTAATTGGTAACATAAATCCTTTTATAGTCATTTGATGATGACCTAACCATACGGTTTACTATCATGCAACAATGAATTCAAAGCATAAGGTTCCTAGTCAACCATCTGTGTGGGACATATGCTAAGGAGGCCCATAGATCCAGGAAGGTGTATGGATTCCCATTATGAATTATACTATTCTGGGAATGTGTCCCATATAGAATAGTGTGGATTTGGGGTGTTATATTTAGACCACTTGGAGGCTTCCTACATATCCCATTTGGATGGTAATCAAAGTCTATGCATTTTGGTTGTGAGGAACCCCACCAATAGAGGCCCTTGGGTTTGTCTCAAAGATTATTATTTACCTTTGAGATAATTAAAATGTCGATTACTATGGAATAGGATTCTTATTTATAGGTTGTGGATTACACATGGAAGGAGGATCAATGATTAATATTACTTGGGATTACTCTTGATGGTGACTTATAGAAGGTTTGATATTTTATGAATCATATGAAAAACGTTTACCTCTAATCCCATGTGAGTCATCCATGGTTTAATGAACAAGGGGTATCATAATATCAAGGATACCATGTGGAATGTATTTCCCATTGGCTGGATACATGGTCATGAGGATCCACACCAATGGGGGAACATTGAAGGGAGGTGAGGAGAATATTCAATGGATGATCCAGTTCCAAAAAATTCATATGATCTTATAGGTTCCATGATCATGGTTTTCCCTTGATCACATTAGTCTAAGATGAGACATTATTGAATGTGAAAGAAATGTGGATGTCAATTGTCTAGAAAACCACACACTTCCCCACCTCCAATAATGGAATTGGTCATAGATATGGTAGAGAAAGGAGGGGATACTACTACCCATCCCCTCTTTGATCTTGTTTCTAGGTGGTAAAGAGGAGACAGAGTGATACCTCTTACAAGAAATGATATAGGATTACTCCCTGTGGTATTCCTTCAAATTATTGATACAACAAGGCAGGTTAATCTCATTCCATGTTATATGGAAAAGTAATGTTAATCCTTACCTTTCACATTGGGAACTGGAGGCAATGAGTGTTAGAGATGACAAGGGTACGACAAGTTCTTGGACATTGTATCTGTGACCAAGAACATCCTAAAACAATCATGTGGAAAGATATCCTCATGAAAATATGGAGAAAAACACAAATTAACCACAAGTACCCAATCCAAACAACTAGATAAGTGTAGGAAACATCTGACCCTATGAATACAAACCCATATTGGGGACATGTGGGTGTGATACATTACATGGTTATGTATGCTCAGAGGATTTTGTGGTGGTTTCATTTTGGACTCCATGATATTATCAATAATAATGAGGATATTCATTTCTATGGATGAAATTTAGTAAGTCCTAATGAATGAATTTTTTTGGATTGATGTTAGGATGAACACCGAGGGCCCACCCAGGTGGTGCTCCACGATGGTAGGTCTGGGAGATCTGCTGACACCTAAGATGATGAACAACCCTGGAGACTACACATGGGAGCTGTTTTTCTAAATATTTCAAGGCTCTCCACATGTGTTTCGAAAATTTACTCATGTAGGTCATTATTTGAGGATGGTAATGTCATGTTAGTCATTGTTAGCCACTGTTTGAGTGAATACCTCACACAGTTTTTGTTTGGATTAAACCCTAAGAGGTCATTATATTCACTATACCAATTCAATTAAAACTTCTTTAGGCTTTTTAAGTATACATAGGAGGTTTCATTGATCATTAATAGAGGAATAAGTGGAATAAATCATCAGTTGGACATCAAGAATCTTCATCCATATATATAATGACCATAATGTCATATTTGTCGGAAAATATAGGCCCTTTGGTGAAGGGGATATCTCGCTCAGGTGTCTCTATCTGGTGGATCATGCATGTTAATGTGAAGGCCAATCACATAGACCAATGGTTATGCTGATCACACTGGCTGACTGGTTGGTTCCCAGAGCGATGACTCTTCTTTAAGGTACATGGGTGAAAGAACTTTGGAGTCTTTCACTATCCTTGGCCTTCTGAAAAAATCAATTCACCTTATTCACGTTAACATAAGGTATTTTCCCTTCTCTTATATGCATCCATATTGAGGAATGAAGTGTCAACAATGATTTATTATTGTTGCAAAAAATTAACTAAACTTATTTCATTTCCTTATTTTAATATTGTATTCATAAATAATTATGAAGGTTTAAATTTCATATATTACTAATGACCTATGTTTCCATTGGTGGCTGGGTACTCATAAAACATAATTTAATACGATTTTGTTTGAATATAGAAGAGCCTATTTTCTATCAAATAATATCATCAAATCATAAATAATCAATTAGTAAATGGAAATAAATAAAATAATCTATGTTATATAGAAAGCAATGAATTTTTTAATCATTTCAAATAAAAAACCATAACGTTAATGAAGAGGAAGATAAAATAAAATGGGAGATTATAATTTAAAACCATTTTATTTTATATTGTTTATCAAAAATGGAATACCATCATGTATCCAATATTATACATCACTATATACATCTAAAAAAATTTACATTTGAGAGAAATATATATATATATATATATTTATAGTGTAAAAGGATATGGTTATAGATGTATAAATTTGAATATTGGAATATTTGAGAAATTAATTTTTTTCCAAATTGAAATAATAGGATGACTATTTATATAAAGAATGAAAAATATATATAAAAGGATGAAATGATTATTTGGTTCATTCCAATATCTATAAAAATTTTAGAAAAATACAGGTATGTATGCAAAATTTAAATCACAAATAGTGAGCTAATGTCAATGTTAATTAGTCCAATATAGCTTTTATATTAGGAACCACATTCATCATAATATGTTGGAACTAACACTTATGTTCAAAATAAAAAATGTTTTGAAAATATTTTTAAATACTATAGTAAAATTTTAATATTGAATAGTAACCATATAATTTTTTATATCTACCAAAAATGTATAGATGAAAGTATTAAGACTTTAATTTTATTTCAATTTTAAAATACAATTTTCAATTAAAAATATTAATTAAAATAACATATTTTTTCAATATAGTGAAATTATATCATTTATTATAAAATATCATTATATGTTATGTCTATAAAATACCCCACACATACCATTTTTCACTGCATGGAAAATTTAAATATTAATTTTTTATTATATAACCAATCTAAAAAAACAATTTCAATAGTGTATTTTTTTTAAATTTCATCTTAAACGATTCATAATGAATATTATATGTGAAACAATTTAAAAAATATTTCATCTCTCATATACACCACATTAATTTCACTATTTGAATCAATACACTATTTATAACCTACCTTCTTAAAAACGGTGTCACTCATTAATAAAGGAAAAATATGATATTTTTTATGCTTCTATTAATAATGAATGATTTTTATAATTTTTATATAATTATATATTCTGTATTCAACCGAAAAACTAATATTAATTATTACAAGGAGTAATTAATGGGTTTTTAGATAGTTTTGGTTTAATAGGTAATGGTTTAAAAAATTTATGGTTTTATATAGGTGGATAATCTACTATATAAATTTTTGGATCAAATAAAAAAATATTAGTGGAAACTATTTATGTCAAATATACATATAAAATATTTCACTAAAATAATCAATTTTTTATATTTGTCACATATTATTCAATGAAATTATATGAAAAATTTCTCTCATATGAACTTTTTATATCAATTTATTTATATATATGTATCTTTTTTCTATTATTTATCATCTCTCATAATTTATTTTATAAATATTTACTATAATAAGAAATAAAAATTGAAATCCAATATAATATAATTTGTAATACCATACATTTCTATTTCCTAAGTATAACTGGACATATTAAAATGTTACAAAATATATTATCTTTCTACTACTGAAATAACAATATTAATATCTTTAGACACATTTATTTGAAATAAAATCATGGGAAAATTCAAAAGGTTGAATATGTATGAAAATTTTTCCTCAAACAAAGGACAACTATAATATTATTAATTGTTCTTACGGGTATAAAATAACGAATCAATATAAAAGGAAGTATAAATTGATTTAATAATGGGTAAAAACACATTTGAAATTATGTTTTCAAATATTCATACACCTATAATATTGTTTTTTAAAATATATCCAATATATTCTATCTTGCTAAACACATATCAATATTCTATTAGAGATTGGATTTAATATATTAGAATATGTCACAAAGTCTAACAATACCTCTATGTATGGGAAAAGTTTATTGGTTAGACAATAATTAAAATATATATCAATAATTAAGAATTGTTAAAATTGATTATGGAAAATATTAATTATTTAATAAGAAAAATATCAGCAATAATTTATATTTCTATTTAAAAAAATATTACAATATTTTAAAAAGAAATATGATACTAGATAATGTCTGTTATATTTTTTTTATGCTAATTATTCAATAATGAATATAATGTAATTAAAATAAAAATAATGAAATAAATAAAAAATAGTGAAAAAATTATTTATTTACTTCATAATGTATAAAATTGGTTCTCAGAACCATTTAAATGTATCAATGTAACTAGCATAACCACAAAATTTAATATATTAATATGAAATTAAAAAATTAAAAAATATGAACAATCACATATACGATGATATGTTAATGAAAATTATAACAACCTCATGTGGTGATGTAATCATTCATTGTGATGTTATATATTACAAGTGTAGGGAATCATTAAAATTATTACATTATCCACTACTAATGTAATTAATGATTATTATTATAGCCTCTTATATGATACCTAAATCTCTATATATAAAACATTATGTAAAACAAATGGTCTAATCATTTTATAACATGAATTATTAAGAATCAAAATGAACCTAAATTTGTATTGAATGACATCTTATAACACATAAAACATCATCTTCCATGATATCTTATAATGGGTTTATATTGATCATTATTTTCAGTACCTTGATTTATCAAATGATTATTATTAAATTCCTAAATCTCATAATATTATCTATTTTTATGATCACCATTATGGGTAAAATCCATACTTCATTTTTTTGGTTCACAATATATTTTATTCTCTATATCTATAAAATGATCGAATGCTATCCCAATGTATATCAATATAATAAAATGTCTATGGTATTTTTTTCAGATTATAATTCCAAAGATTATTTTTAATTATGTTTATCTAAAATATCCAATCAGATTGTTCTGTTCTCTCAAATATTTTCATCAAAAAATGATTTAAAAAATAGAATTTTTTATCACATATATGTGTGTTGGAATTGAATGTTTATCTGTCTCCCTATACATCCAACAGAGGGAAAAAAATTATTACAAATTTTTTACCCCTCATAACCGATGATTTCATTTAGTATTATAAATCCTAAAAAATAACACCAAAAAAATCGTCTATAACATAAAATTTCTCATTCATGATAGCCTTAGCCTTTACCCATATAATAATACACAGAAAAGAAACATTATTGTATATGAAACCAAATGATCTAAGAAAATGAATTATAAGATCAATTATAAATATATGAATAATTACATGGAATAATATGAATTCAATAAGTATATCATGTCTCAATGAATGATTTCCATTTTCTATAAATAATGAAAAATATTTACAATCCAATAATAAATATTAAAAAATTTGGACTATATATTTCTGAATCTGAAACCATCCATGTTATCTATTGAGGTCGAAAAATCATAAAATGAGGAAATGTATAAGAGAAAATACAATTACAATCCATCTCATAATCGGATAATTTTATCCATATTGATTATTTAAAATATTTTTTTATTTCATGGGATACCCTACACATGGATCTAGAAACATCAAATATATTTTTAAATTTTGTGTATTTTATAATTTATTAAAATTTACAAGGAAATGTGATAGTAAACAAAATTATCATTCATGTGATGTGTTCTAAATGATGTATAAAAATGATCATATAGAAATATATAACCATGATAAACATTCATAAAGGCATCAACATCTAATATCCATGGGATCCTTCTCATGTAATTTGAAACTATGTTATATAAACCATTTAGTTTCTAATTTGATTTTTAAACAATATAATAAATAAAATAATATATATTTATATATTTTCCATAATTCTACTTCCGGAGATTCATTGATTCTACTTGGTTAGAGGAAATAGCTTTATTTATCAATGACTTATTAATATAATTTATCTATAGAAAAAATAATAGAAGATATTACTTTTCCTCAGTTTTTAGTTTTTTAGGAATCCATTTTCTTGGGGGGATATTCCTTCATCTGTATATATTCCGCCACCCCTCATGATAAGACTACTGAAGATGAGGTTTTTGACAAATCATGAATAATAATGATTAGAAGCACTCATCGTTGACATTATATGTAGGGGGATTGGTTGGGTCATTCATCATATCATCAATACCTACAATTAATTACATAAATAAATAAAAAATTATAATACTTAAAAATAAATTGAGATTCAAATAATTTAATATTATTATTTCCTATGATAAATAATTGATTAAAATATACATGTCCCATGATATTTAAATCCTCAGAAAAAATTGTAGTATATGGAAATGTGTAAATAATATTAACATGATAATTTTAAACCATAATAAAATCTAATTTTTTACCTTCAAAAGTGAGATGAATTTATGGATCTAAAAAATATTAATATTTAATTCCTATTTTATAGAAATATAATACTTTTTTACCCATAAATATTTTGAATGTAATAAAATAAGGACCATTAATCAGTAAAAAATTCATCAGATAAAACTAAATATTTCCAATTTCAATAGAAAATAATTTATATATATATTATGATGATACATAGTTAATTAAATTTTCTACATGTTGTACTTTAATAATATAATCTTCTGAATCATTGAAATGTTTCATTTATTATTTATCCTTTACACATGAAAATAAGAAAAAATATATCCTTAAAGAAAAAATTATAAATAAAAATGCTTCTCCAAAGAATGAAGTCACGGAATGAAAGGGGAAGTTTCTATTATGCATGGATTGATTTAATTTAATATATATTTTATTAAAACTCTCTAAAATTATTGAACCAAAATAAAAAATTCTACTTCCAACTTAGTTTTTATTTTTTGGAATCTTTTTTATATTGGAATAACTATAATATGGATAACCTACTATGAATTAGTGATTTTATAAATTATATAAACCTATTAAAATATTTCCCACTTTTTCATTTCAACATCCAATAATGTGGGGGTTAAAAATAATATTTATTTTTGTAGTTCAATAAGCTCCATAATTCAAAAGAAATTTTTTTATGAATTTGGAGTGAACATTAGAAGATATATATTATAATATCCATCCAAAATAGCTGATTATCACTCACAAAATATCTAAATGTAAAATATCTAATTTAATAAAGAGACTATAAATATGATAATAGGTACTTTTTTATCCCTTAAAATGTAATTTTTTTTAAATTAAACGGAAAATGCATTAGTTCCAATGAAGGTGAGTGATATATAAATTAAAACATTGGTACCAAAATATGTGCCTAATGAATATCCTAATAATATGGTTGAAAAAAAATAATTGTCAAAAGGGATTCAAATATAAAAATAAAATAAATTAATATCACACAATTAGAAATAACATGTAGAGAAATAGAATATGAATAAAAAATTTTAATTTATGTATGAGTGGTTTAATCAATATAAACTTTTGTAAAGTAAATTTTGGTATCAACCTAGCCATAATACACATAAAATGTGTAATAATTATATAATCCCTACATTATAAATTGGAAAAACCATAAAAATGTATTGATAGTTGGATAAAAATGGCATAAAATGATTATATAGAAATCATCAAATAAGAATTTACTAGAGTGTTAAATAATAAATTATACAATTTAAACACTAAATTCCATAAAAGGGATTCCATTTTATAATTTACAATAATTTTTTAAACTTCTATAGGTATAATGATGAAATAAAAATATAATGTCCAATTTATAATCTCCTAGTGTAAATAAACATTTTGGATGTTTATGTATCATTATGATATATGAACACCTATATGTAATCCATCAATATAAATCAAAACACAATTATATATTTATAATAAATACTGATATATTTGTTAAGATATAATCTAACTAAAATTAAAAAATATCTAGAATTACTTAACTAAGGATCCTAAAACAAATATATTATTATAAAAATGAAACTAACCAAAATTTCTTAGTTTACTGAACATCTCATTGTACATGAAAATCATAGACCTTACCATGTTGGATCTAACGTGTAAAAAATATTTCTTATAAGTTAGATATAATAATTTAATTTTATCCATATTATATTTATTCCATTTCATTATTTTTATTTTTTAAATCACCTCATGTATTGGGATATTTATCTCAACATACATCAATATATCTAATATAACCTCTTTTCTAATTACAAAAATCGTAATGTTTCATTTTAATATCTCGATAATAGATTATTGGTGACATAATTATAATTCATTTATTTTTATTTGAACATTTTTATTCACATTTTGATTAGCAATGACATTTCTTTAATAGGGATTTTTGGATGGTGGGGTGAATTCGAATAAAAAGGCCAGGGTTGATGTCTCAATATTTTTTCCCTCTTCTTTATGTGATTTCACTAAAATTGAAAATACTATTTAGAGTTGGTTGGATGATAATTTTACTTATATTGATGTATAAATGTTCATATAGGGTCATCACAATATTTTATATTTGTGTCGTCTTTTACCTTAATTCCATATCATTAGTCGTTAGCTCATTAATATATTATTTCAAAAATAAATATAATTATTTTATAATTTTGGTTATGATATCCTTATTTATTCATAGGATACATAATAAGGTGTGTCATAATTCATTAATGGTTTTTGAATAAAATATTGTTAAGTTATGGATTATCCACTGTATTGTAATATATGTGACCAAAATTATTTCCTAAAACCTGAAATCAAACAATGATGAAATTATTTTAATTTTTTTTATTGTTGATGTTGTAAAATTATTCATTTAAAGTTATTAAAATTATTTTTACAATTGTTAATATATTACATAAAAATAATATATCTTATCTCCCATATATTTAGGAAAAATAACTTTTCGGATAGACCTATGAAATTAAAATGATATTATTCTTCCAAGGATTGGATCACGATTTAGTCTGAGCTCATTAAATTTACCCCACTATATTAGTAAACTCAATTATTATACTAAAAATCAAATGACTCTTAATAGTTTATGTATTTCAAAACTTGATCATTCAATAAAATTTTTATTAGATTTCATATCTATTAAGAGTTTTATATAATAATTAAAATTAACTTATGAGATTATTTTAGTGGGTTTTTTAAATTTTATTTTCATATGTTAACATTCATTATGATCCACTACATGTATATAGAATATTTATTGAAATATTTAATATGAATTATCCTATATATTTGTTGATATGTGTAGCTATCAAAAATCACAATTTATATCTCCTAGTACTCATATGTTGATTCACATTCTATACAATTTAACCATGATATAACCTTTTAATTTTTTTGTTCATGATTATATAAAAATTATATAGAAAAAATTATGTCCTAAATAATTTCATATTATTTCCTATTTTGGTTACAAATTATAAAAACATCTTTGGATTCACAATAATGTAATAATGGGAAATTTATAAATTTAGTTTTTTTCCTTTTGGATATTTATATGGTTAATTATTGAAATGCAATATATTTTG
This sequence comes from Viscum album, assembly GCA_963277665.1. Lineage (NCBI taxonomy): Eukaryota > Viridiplantae > Streptophyta > Magnoliopsida > Santalales > Viscaceae > Viscum > Viscum album. Next base: position 1,387,219,295 of record OY728165.1, read on the forward strand.
GTGGAGTTCATATTAGAGTTTTTAATAGATTTAATATTAAATTTAGCTGAAATCTGTACTAACATAATATTGAACATAATTTCTGATTGAAGAGTATTGTATAAAATAAATTGTTTTGATGGTTAATATTAGGTGTATATGACACTCAAATTGTTTTATCATGGTCAACTGATTCACATAACAATGTTATTCTTCGATTCATACATACGGGTTCTATTATTTTCAATGGTCTAATAATTGATAAAATCCATATATGCATTAATTTTAACACATCCCTTAGTATAAAATTATAAGAATCATGCATTAATGCTATGATTTTACTTTTTCATGTAAATAAAAAATAACATTATGATCAGTTCATTTCATCAATTAGAGATAAATAAAATTAATAAAATTTTATTATTATATAAAAAATTGGATCTGGTTAATGGTTTAAAAGAAAAACACTAAGAAGGGTGATGAAATTATAATATAATAAGAATGGGCTAGAATAAGAGAAAATATGAAAATATGACGAAAATTATAATAATTATAAAAGATGCCTAATATAGATTTAGTAGAAAACATGATCTGTGAAATCATTACAAATTTGATGATCCTAGTCCCTATACCACACAAAATAATTTTGATTTATAATATATACAGTATACTAGATAATGTAGATCGTTATTAATGAGGATGAACTATATTAGTTAATACCATATAGAATATATGTGAAAATGAATAAAAATAAAATATTATAAATTTTATGATGATGTTTTTTATATATTAAAAAAATACAAAAAATATCAATTATTATTTATTTAATATGAAAGTGAAAATAATATGACTCTCCATATTATTTTTATATTAATAATTTTCATTAAAAATAAAATAAAAAATGAATTACTATCAAACAATTTTTTAACATCAAAACCCTTTGCAAATTATCATGAATATAATAAAATGAGTAATATAATAAATGGAAATACACTAGGATAAAACATTATAGTAACATGAACTGATTATTATTTTAATTTAAAACTCTGTGTTACAGTCAACTTGGGAAAAATATCCACATTAGAAATGTGATGAATTTGGTTTTAATATTTTTTTGGATAAATCTATAAAGTAATCATGAGTTTTGTTATTTTTCTAATTGAAATATGATTTTTTATATTCAAACATTAAAAAATATTTCATGTTATATTTTTATTGATTTCTTGACCAAATAAAAAGAAAAAAATTATTAATTTATAATGAATAAAATGAATATTGACTACTATTTAGAGAAATATTTGAATAATATAGAATCCAAATACATTACCATTATAATAATTAAGTTTACATACAAATCATTGCTATTAATTAGTGTTTATCATAGTTTTCATAGTAGTTCAAATTTACGAACAAATTTTACAAAATTGTTTTTTTCCAAAAAACAAATATTTCAAAAAAAATTATGTAACTAAGGCCTATTTTAGAATACTTGTTATCAATCAGTAACAGTCACTAACATGTCATGTGAAAATATTTATTGAGTGTGATGTATATATGCATTCTTTAATCAATGTTGTAATATAATTATAATTTAAAACATTAACTCATAAACATTATTCATGATTAAAATCAAATATATATTTTAATTGAAATTTTAAAATATCAATATAGTCCTTCTTCTGACATATACATTTTTCATACACATAAATACCCTAAAATTCAATATAGTTTCTTATTTTTAGAGAATATTATGTATTGAAAAATAATGAATACAAAAATTTTGATAACTTTTATTGATTTCAAGAATAGGATAACAATACTTTGGACCTCATATTGAGGACTATATCATTTATGAATGCCTAATTATATAGATAATTCTATATATTTTTGGTAAGGTTGGGATAATATCTTAAGGTTTTTTAATACCCATACTATCATAACAGAAAAATGTAGAGAATGAAAATAGTCTCTTATGATAGGTTACATTACCTATATAATATTAATGATATCATAAGGATATACATGTAAATATCATCCCATGATATGATAAAATATGTTATAATGTTAATCAATAACAATCATACATTTTGATAGGTACCACCTTTTTGGTTTAACCTCTATTGTACTCATACAGAATAGAAAAAATTGAGTTATAAAATAATGAAATAAAACCATTTATCAACATCAATTTAAAATATTTTATACATATTCATTGTGATAATATACATTTATAACATGTGATATGTCTCTTGAACAAACATACATGTATACATATGATTTTCATGTATACATAGGTCAATTTTTAGGATTTGATTATAATTATAATTATAATACAACCCATTATATCCCAATATAAATGAATATATACAATAATGAAGGAATTTTGTGGAGTTCATTTAATAATATTCATCATATATCAATAAATAAATAAATATGTTTACCGAGTTTCAATAATTTTTAACCATGCCATTAAAAAAATTAAAATATTTATATTTATTATACATTTCAGAAACATATTTTTTGTATATATTCGGAGATTATAATATTTCTATATCGATATAAAATGGTTTAGGATGTCCATATACTTTATAGAAATAACATGTTTTTAGAATTAAAATCCCCAGAAATAATCCACACTATCACAAGGTTTACATATGAAACACATAGATCAATTTATTCATGACACATGGAAATAAAATTAATAGTTTAAGTAATATAAAATAACATCATTTTGAATAAATATTACATGTCTGATGTTGTTTTTTTAAACACATTGACACAAATTTTTTTATATGTTATTGAGTTTTTCTTATCTAAATAATGTTATTAACTGAAAAATGACTAACAATTGTTATTTATTTATTTATTCATTGAAATGTGATTATTCGTTAAAATAAGAATAATATTTTTTAGTTTTAGTTATTTTTATTTGTTTAATGTTTAATAATTAATTCTGCATTAACCTCAATTTATTATTATTATTATTTTGATTTAATTAAAAAAATTATTTCCATTCCATTAAATAATTTAGTATTTAATTTAATGGTTAAATAATTATTTTTATATATTCATTATAATTTTTTATTTTTATTTTTTTATTTTCTTATTTTATTATTTAGATTCATTAATATTTTTACTGTCTAAAATAATATTGTTTTAGTTTTATATTTTAATCATAGTTTTTTTTCATCTCCATAAAATTTGAAATTTATTTCTTTTTACAGTAATGTATATATTAATAATATGATTTTTTATTTTAAATTAAAATAATTAATTTATCATTTGTAATTATAATTTTATATCTATTTTTCATTTAAATTTATTATTAATTTTCCATTTGTGTTATTGTGCATCTTAGTTATTGCTATCGTTCATCAATGGTAAAATTTTTCTACAACCCAAGAAAGAGTAACCATGTACTAATCACTTGTAGAAACATCTTAATCAACAACTAGAATATATCCTCCATCGATATATATGAATTACCTTAAGAACCCAGTTTCACACTGCAAATGCTAACCATAAACCTCCATCCACCCCTCACCACATGTACCAACACCCCTCATCCATCACAAAATCTTCCATCGTCACCATGCCTCTACCTACGACCATCGGCCCCATCCACCAAAAGTAACACCCTCATCTATTGGTATCACCCTACATTGATAGAAGATCCTAAAATCTACCACCTTGATATGAACATCGATATTAGAACTCATCTACCAGTCCTCCAATGATTGAAACCATCTATCGGCTCACCAGAGTGTTTGTTCCATGATCATCTCATGGATATGGAACTCCAAACCACAATTCATGAAGCTGAGATATGGAAAGTGACGCATTAGGATTTCCCAAACATTGAAGGTAACATTAACCAAAAATATGATTCCAATTTGAAATTTACCAAACATGATGAAAAAATACCAAATATATCAAGGAAGAGGGATAAACGTGACCTATAAAACCAATTGAAGAAGACTTACAGAGTTTGTGTCGCTTTTAAAGGAGAAAATATTAAGAATCAATACAAGAGTCACCGCACTATTGGAGACTTGATGACTGCGACATATGATTCTACCAAATTCTTACCCCCTAAAAGATGAAGACATGATAAATATGATGAATAAATGGACAACTTAATATTTAAATTAAAAAATAATAGATAAAATAAATAAATTAATTAATAAAATAATATTAATAATGATAACTATTATATGTATATATATTTATAATAACATGTATATGGAAATAAGAATAGAAATATATATAATCGGTATATGAATTGTAACATCCCGTGTAAATAAAGGATGTTATATTTTCATATATATTAATATTGGTTAATTAAATATTAATTTTATTTTAAAGGGGTGTTATGTTTGATCGTATACCAAATGATAAACAATGTGATTCGTTGAAATATTATGTTTCACCCAATGTTGAGTTATAATGAAAAATAATAATATTATATTATTATTTTAAATGGTAGTTAACGCATAGCCATTGTATTGGCAAGAATAAATAGAACTGACTAAAATATGATTATACATGTTTTGATAAATGTCTTTTACATTATAAAATATAATTTAGAGGCTTAAAATGTGAATTAATCCAATTTTAAGTATAAATACTCTAATATTCTTTAAAAGATTGATTTACAACTTTTTGATAGAGAACCCTTTTTAAATATTGTTTTTTTTCACAATTATAAATTTAATTTGACAAAATAAACTTCTTTTTTTGAATAGGTACTTCATGATTTACATTGGGTAAAATTTTGGTATTTTTTGATAAAGATAATTTTTAATGAATAGTAAAAAATAGTTCATTTTAATTCCAAAATGCCTTTAAATTAATTTTTTTATATGGTTATATAATCTTTTTAATTGGTTTTAAAATGTAATAAGATTATATTTTTATCATTTAATCCAATGTTGGTCAATTTTAGTATTTTCACTTTGATATTGGATATAAACAAATGACAATCTATTGATTGTTATTATTTCATAAAAACACTCTTTCTGGTTTTGGTAGTGAGAATTAATTTAAAATTAATTACTGAAACATTTATGTTTTGATTTTGGAATAATATTAAACATTTTTGGATTTAGAATAACAAATTTATCTTATGATATTTTTTTTTTATTTTTCTGAAAACCTTCATTTTTTTATGAATCGTGAAAAGTCGTACTTAGTAGTTTAAAAGACTTTTCCTTTCAAATGAAATTTTACCACCTTTGTGTATTGAAGTTTAAAAATATGACAAACATAGATGCCATCAGAAATATAAATTTTGTTCAATGGGATGAAAATAATTTTTGTTGGGCAATAACTTGTGATTTTTATTTACCACGGTTAAAGATAAATACGAAAATTCATGATATAAATAATGTTATAATAATATAAAATTACTATAACACTTATCCTAACCTTCTTGGATGAGTCATGGATGACCAATAAATTATTTGTGAGAAACTTCTGGCCTTTAAAATCAACTTTCGTATGATAATTACATTGATAATTTTTTATTTAAGGTAAAAGTAAAAATTTACTAAACATGTATCGTATTTCTAAAACAGTTTTAATGTGGGGTTATATAAATGATATATTTGACAATAAATATTCATTAAAAAGTTATATATATTTAATACATCATGTTATTTTAATTATAATTAGTAGAACTTAAATAAGTAAATTTATTTATGAAACAATGATGATGTAATGATTACCTTATTAATAAAAGTTTTAAATAAATGAGATTATAAATGTTCAAATAAATTTTTATTAAATATATTTATTCCAGAAAATAATTTTAGGGATGAGTATGAATTATTATATTTTAATCATTGTAATTTTTTTAAAATATTCATGTTGTTATATATATTTAAAAAAAGACTTGATAAGAACTGTATTTAAATAAACATAAATAAGGTTTTAAATAAATATAAATTAAATTAAATGATATATTAATCATACAAATAAAATATATGGCCAAATTACATAGATAAAGGTTATAATGTCAATAATTAACCATTTGTGTTTTTACTATCTTTTTATGTTAACAATATTTACCAAATAGTATGAATATATAAGAGAACATGGTAAAAGTTAAATAAGTTATCAAAGGGATAAATAAAAATGATAAGGATTAAAAAAATAATTAAAAGTTGTCCAATTCTTATTTGATGATTTTATTTTGAATTATATGATCATTATCTTCAATTAAATATGTTTTTATCCTTTTGAAACTGATACTCATTTTATAATAAAATTATATTTTCCAACATTCCTAAAGAGCCTGTCACGACCCGTCCCCCAGGGCCCGTGATGTGACTACCCCAAGCACGCCATCCATAGGTAGGGGCTGCAGACTAGCACCAAATGTGTAAAATCCCTAAACTATGAAGGCATTTCCCTTATAAAGTATATTCACACACAATTAGAGTACAAACTAGAAGTAGACACTAAGTAAAAACTATATACAATGGACTTCTGAAAAGTAAACGGGTTGTAAATACAATCCCAACTATATGGTACAATTACAACTAAAAAGGGACTATACAGCTGAATGGTGAAAAGCAGCTCTTGGAATTTCCACTATGGATCCTAACTAATGGGTAGGTATAGATATCCTCCTCAGCACTCCACATCCTTCAGTCTCCTCCATGTACTAACACATCATAAGGTCCACCTCCGAGTGTCGTCCAATCCTGGTGCTCTCAGCCTCCGTCAGCGTTGTCTATCGCATGCATCCAACATAATGAGGTTCGGGCATAGCCCTTGTAGGGTGAGTATAACGATACTCAGTAGGGACCCCGAGACAACCAAGGAATCTCAAAATCTTCAAAGGACAAACTATAGAGTAATAAATCAACGGATTTCCATTACTTAGGTATATACCCATATAGATACATAAGTTATCATGTAAACCTTCTCAATCACGAGGAAAACATAGAGGTCACTGAATCAACTCAAACAGGTATACAACATATGTAGAGAGATAGAGATTATATGTTATAGGCACTGAATAATTTATGATGTCGGGGCCACACATGATCGAGGACCAGCTATTCTGTTGGACCAACACATGATCCATGAACAACATTTGGAGCTATTGGACCAACACATGATCCAGGACATGCTATGTTATCGAACCAACACATGACCCAAGACCATCTATTCTGTCAAACCAACACATGATCCAGAAATAGAAGTCAAAAATGTTGGACCAACAAATGATCTAGGAATAGTCATCAGAACTATTGGACCAACACATGATCCAGGAACAATCAACAGTGCACAACAAGCCATAGGGATTCCACAAAATCACGCTTGATTCTGGGAGGGTCCGCTCCTCATTCCAAGTTTCAATAAACCAACATCAATGATGTCCCTTGTAGAAATATATCAAAGGTCTATCTATTCGTAGGGGTCTCAACACAACATATGACGCGTCAATCAGACACACAGTCTGTGAGTTATTAGCTTTTTAGTTCTGGGGGTCCGGTTGGATTCATTTACGATTCAACCTGAATATATCAAAATATTTCCCCGAACTCTATTGGGGTATACTCAAGGTACAGTCGTGTTCCATGAAAACCAGTGTCACTGATGGTTCATCAAACAGTCGTCTGGTTCCAAATTTATGGCCAAAAAAAGTAATAGAGTCATTAATGGGTCGGGTCTGATTGGACCCGGTCAGACTGACTTGACCCAACCCAGTCTCGGCCGACCTGGTCTGGGTCAACCCATACATACCCATTGGGTCTGAACCGGACCATTGGGAGGGACAAGACATTAGGTTCATCCTGGTCTACTGGGCCAGGCCCAGCTGACTGTGTGGGTGGTTCAGCCCGGAGGCCACCATGTAGGGGGCTCGGCCCGAAGGCCGAGTCTGGTTCAACCAGTGCTACGAGGGGTGAGAAATGACGACCTGGCCCGGGAGGCCATCTGGTATCACCAGCGATTCCGTGAGGGACGTCGCAGGTCGGTTCAGGAGTCCGGAATCCTGGAGGCCTGTGGGCAGGCTGGTGGGGGGCGGGCAGCGCGCGATAAGCGCGGGTACCCGAGGGCAGCGCGCGGTAGGCGTGGTTACGCGAGGGCAGCGTCAGGTGGCCACGGGAAGGCTCCCTGGGTGCCGGGAAACGCACCGGGAGGCCGCGGGCAGGCGGCCTGTATGTCGGGAAGTGCACTGGGAGTATGTGGGCAGGCGGCCTCAGCACCGGGCAGGCCATGGGCAGGCGGGTTCGGTGGTCGGTGGCAGTCGAGTATTGTCGGTTCGGCGCAGCTCGGGCTGACGTGGGACAGCCGTGTTCGGCTCAGAACACCAATGTGATGCGGGGGCAGCGCGGTTTGCAGAGGTCGTGTTTGGTTGGGCCGCATCCTCCACATTTACGGTGGTATCAATTAGTTCAACATTAAGATAATATGAACAACAATTAATGAAATCACATTGTATCGATTCTATTCATTCTATGATGAGAAGATGAACTGAAAAACATCAACATGCAATAACCCCCTTCATTTTGATTAGCTGTCATTTTTCATTCACTTACAGTGTTACAGAAGAAGACCAGGAAGGTCTTCATTCATCACGTACGCTAAGTCCTCTTCTAGTACAATATTCGCATGACAGTCATGGATGTGGTTCCACATCGGTAGATGTCCAGGGAAGGAGTCGAAGAGTATCGGCGTTCTTCATCGGTGGAGCGTTCATCATTCTTCGTTAAGAGATTTTCTCCCTATCTTTCCACCTCCCAAGATCCACCATATTCCCAAATGAAAATAATAGTGGAAGGGTTTGTATATATTTTTGTTGGAACAACAATTTAAAAAGTAATTACTTAAATAATTGGATCCACCTAATTAATACATGAGAGCTTTCATGGATTAATTAGGGGGGTAAAGGGTGTTTCTCCCCATTTAATGGGTGGTTGAGGAATTCAAGTGGTTATCCCCCATTAATGAGGAAGAGTTAACAGGTTTTTTTCCTCCTCCATCAATAGGGATCTGGTGGTCCCCACCCCTAATATTTAAAAGGGAGGTTATGTGGTCTTAGGTGGTCCCCATGTCGTAACCTCTAGCATGACGTTATGCTTGGGTGGGCCCGACCACCATAACCTCCAAAGGGAGGTTAAGGTGTGGTGGTCCCACCTCAAACTCCCATGAGGAGGTTTTAACCACACAACCTCCACAAGGAGGTTGAAAATAAAATAAAGTGTTAGCTCACATTATTTTATCATTTTTTTATAGAAACCCAAAAAAATAACATTTAATCCCGAAAATATGCCATCGATTTGAGAGTCTTTTAAAGAAAATTCTGGTGTGGCGAGTTCAATGGTGCCCTTATATTTTAGTTCTGTGCACCGGTTCAAGAGTTATAAAATCTTTCTCGTACTTTTATAGAATGTACCCGAACAAAACATCAGAAATTTATTCCAGGCACATCGGGCCTCAGAATCACGCGCCGTCAATTTTCACGTACTCGTAAAAATCGCATGTATTAAAAAAATTCCACCAGATTTCAGGGTCTTTACATTATCCCCACCATATGGATTTACATACCCATAAGCTACAACTTGAACAAATATAATAAATGGGGGTACTGAGAAAGCATCTGAGCCTCTTGCTCTCATGTGATCTCCTGGACGTTTCCATGCTACCAGCGAATGTGAACCCGAGATATCGACCATCCACATAGGTCTCTCTCTTGTCAATCCTCAATCTCTACTGGAACCTCTGTGAAATTATCTCCATCGTCGATGTCCAAATCTCCATTTTCGATAATATGAGATGGGTCGTGGACGTATCTCTTCAACTGAAATATGTGGAAGACTTCATGCACTCGGTGTAACTGAGGTGCATGATCTAAGCCGTAAACCACCTCACCAACTCCGCTGGGGACCTGAAATGTTCCGATTAATCTCATAGATAACTTGACGCCATGGAAAAATCCTCGTTTACCTCGTCAGGTTGTGACCTATAGAAAGATGTGGTCGCCATCCTAGAACTCTAGAGGTCTCTATCTCTTGTTAGTATTTGACTTCTACCTACTCTATGCAGTCTTCATCCACTCATGGATAATCTTCACCATCTCTGTGGTTGCCTGTATCATCTCTGGTCCCACTATTGTTGACTCTCCTGGGTCTATCCACCACGGTGGTGATTTGCAAGGTCGACCATACAAGTCCTCAAACGGTGTCATCCATATGGTGGAGTGATAGATGTTGTGGTATGAAAACTCCGCCAAAGGTAAGTGATCCTCCCAAATGCGAATGAAGTTGAGGACACATGCACGGAGCATGTCCTCGAGGGTCTGAAGGGTACTCTAATTCTGACCATCCATATGAGGATGGAAGGCAGTGCTCAGACGTAGTTGCGTCCCGAAAGCCTCATGTAACCCATTCTATAGCCGTGAATTAAAATTGATGTCACAATCAGAGACAATAGAAGAAGGTACTCTATGTAGCTGCACAATCACCTGCACATAGAGGCATCCCAAGATATCTATTGAACCCTACTCTCTTATCGGTATGATGTGGGCCGACTTGGTGAGTCAGTCGACGATCACCCAAATCGAGTAGTGACCCCTGGATGTACATGGATGAACTATCACTAACTCCATGGATATCCCATCCCACTTCAACTCTGGGACCTCTAAAGGCTGACCGAAGCCTGCTGGTACCTAGTGCTCTGCCTTCACTTGCTGACAAGTGATGCATCAAGAGACAAACTCTACCACAACATTCTTCATACCTAGACACAAGTGCGGTCATCGAAGATCCTACCACATCTTCGCCACTCCTAGATGTACCACTAGATGCGAAGTGTTGAACTCCCTAAAAACAGCCTCCTGATGAGATACCGTACCATGGTATGTCTTTGAAGAAGAAGACGTGGTCCGCACCTTCAGAAAATCCATCAATTGCTTGTCCTATGGATATCTGATCACGTTGTGTCTTGCAGTCATCATCCCCATGATTTGCCTCCCTGAATCACTATAGTTGTATAGGAGTGACTGTAAAATACTAAAGGAATGATGCCTGATCTCTATCCACAAATGATTTCTATAGAGCAGTCAGCTGATCTATCACCTCTCCTAGATGTTGTATACCAGATCTCCTACTGAGCACATCAGCAAAAACATTCCCCTTCCCAAGATTATAGACTATCTCGATGTCATAGTCCTGGAGGAACTCAAACTGACATCGTTGTCTTAGGTTTAGTTCCTTAAGGGAGAAGACATACCTGAGACTCTTTTGATCAGATTACACGGTAAAATGATCTCCCATCAGATAATGTCACCACATATTCAATGTGAAGACCACTTTTGCTAAATCCATGTCAGTGGTGGTATAGTTCTGCTCATGTTATCTTAGCATCCAAGAACCATTTTCGCTCACTTCTCACTCCAGCATCAGGACACATTTGAGTCCGGACCCTGATGCATCACAATAAATTACATACTCTATGCCTTCCTCTGGAAGCCTCATGTTTGGGGTAGTAGTCATCCTCTTCTTTATCTATTGAAATATCTGCAGTAATCTCTCCAACCACACGAAGGGTTTCCCCTTCTTCGCCAAGGAATATAGTGTTTCTATAACTATAGAGATGTCTGGTACAAAGATAAGTCTGGCTAACTCATTAGTGATCGACTGCACCATCTTATGCATGAGTCCAAATTGTGTTGCCTTTATTTTTCTTTTTCCCATACAAAGAAAACCCCATCCCAATGTCGTATATAAACCACAACCTTTTTCCCTAATACAATAAATATGAGTGTAATCTTTGGATGTCAATTCCAAACCAAATCTAACATCGTAAGACCTCGACGCTGCCACCAAGTGGTTCCAACCAAAACTCTTTCCTCAAGGGTCAGATAACACCATCGGTGAAAGTGTGATTATCGAGTCTCCACCCAATGGTATCTCCTGAACTGAGGGTCATGTAAACAGTTTAACAGTAAACTCTAGGTCTTGGAAAATATTAGTGGAAGGATGGAATGATTGGTACATATGTCTATTGTTACAGAAGATATTAGTAGACACATATTGTACCTCAAATAATTTCCAGAGCCTTTGTTTCGCATTCCGTGATCACATTTCGTTACTCTCTTCCCATGTCCCCTAGCTCCCTGAGCCTCGGGGGTTCCACATAAAGGGGAGCATGTAACATGTCGAAGTTTACACCAATTCATGATACTCTCCTAGCTATCCTTCTATGTATGATTCCCTGTAGATTTATCAATCCTTAACATTCCTCTTCCTAAAACATTTTCACACACTCATGTCTCTGAGACTGGTGAAAATCTCCTTCTTTCCCACTACTAACATTCACTTGTTATATCCGCTCGGCCAAAAAACATCTGACTACAAAGGTTATCTCTAGCATCATAACATAAGAAGGAATGCATAGAGGAATTTAGATGGATCATATGTCCTTTATACACACCTCCCTCGGATGTTTGAGCCATGAAGCTCTGATCACACCGTATTCATCAAGTACCTAGAATGATTGGTATGCCTCTATGAATACTCAGCTACCGACATGTCTTCCTTCTGAAGATATAGAAGTTCTAGGGAACTATCAACCACCTCCTCATGCCAGTCCTCACCTGCCTGTGAGTCGGGCTTGCCTCAGATGCTGAGGGGTATCTAATGCTGAAACACGTGTAAGGAACTAAGCCTACATGTTTCTTATACTTGTACAACTGGTTGTGACTACTGACCAACATGTAGTGATATTGCTGACATACTACCTGGAGGTACATTCTTGGGTAATGGTCCACGTACCATGGCTTCATCACTATGTGGATGGTCCTCATGGTCACTCACTAAAAAACTCTATTAGATAATATAACTATGTCCTCTACGGGTGTCTCAACTAGGAAGAGAACTCTAGAAATCACATCCAGCCAGTCCTCTTCTACATGGGAATATGTCTCGCCTCACAACCTCAGAGGCCACTCCCACTAGTACTCGTGCAATGAGCACAGTCGGCGTGCATTGTATGCCAGTGTGGTTGGTGGAATCTACCTCCTAATGAGTGGTGGTGCTACTGGTACACCACCCGATGGTGCCAACATAGTAAGAGAGCCCTGCACCAGAGCCTCGTTGCTCGGTGGGCCATCATCATGTAATCTCTCGAGAACCCTAGATGGATGTCTATGCAGCAGCATCCAGATAAAGAACATGTGTGCCACTATTAGTAAGTTATACCTAGTTAGATGACTCAAATAGTTCACAAGGAAGACTCTTGAAAACAAACTTGCAATCAGTGTTTTTGTGCACGGTGTTGAAAATCAGAGTCAAGGTCATGGTTTATAGATACGTCCCCCGCCGCACCAACACTGGACTCCTTGGACTAAAAACCACACTCATTACTCTTAAAACTATTTCTTCAAAGAAAATAATGATCAGAGACCTATGATCAGTGGAAGAACCGTCTCCTCTAATACCAATTTTTCACATCTCATCCCCCGGGGCCCGTTCCGTGAATACCCCAAGCCCGGCTTCCATAGGACAGGGCCTTGCAACTAACAAAAGTGGTGTCAAATCTCTAATCTGGGAATTCATTTCCTTTATAAACGTTATGCACACACAATAAAAGAACAAACTGGAAACAAACACTAAGTAAAAACTATATGCAGAGGATTTCTAAAAAGTAAAGGGGCTAGAAATACAAGCCCAATTGTATGTTACAAGTAGAACTAAAATGGTACTAAACAACTAAAATGTGAAAATCAGCTCTTGGAACGTCCACCACAGATCCTACCAGATGGGTAGGTACAGATATCTTCATCAGCACTCCACATTCATTAGCCACCTCTATGTACTGATTCGTTGTAAGCTCCACCTCCGAGTACCGTCTATTCCTGGTGCTCTCAGCCTCCATTAGTGTTGTTCATCGTTTGTATCCATCAAAATGAGGTCTGGGCATAGCCTGTGTAGGGTGAGTTTAATGATACACGGTAGGGACCCCGAGACCACCAATGTCTCTCAAAATCCACCTAGGACAAACAATAAATTAATAAATAAATGGATAGCCATTACATAGTTATATATCCATACATATACATATGTTCTCAAGTAACACATCTTAATCACATGGAAAACACAGAAGTCACTAACTCATCTCACACAGGTATACACCATATGTAGAGAGATATTGATGATCAGATATATCCACAGAATCAACTAATCTGTGAGACTCACACAGGATCATGGACCAGCTATTCTGTTTTAACAATACAGGATCCACAAACAGATGCTGGAGTTGTCGGACCAACACATGATCCAGGACCAGCTAAACTGTCAGACCAAAACATGATCCAGTACCATCTATTCTGTCGGACCCACACATGATCCATGAATAGTAGTCAAAACTGTCAGACCAACACATGATCCAGGAATAGTCATCAGAACTATCAGACCAACACAAATCCTGGAGCAGTCAACAGTGCACAGCCAGCCCCAATGTTCCCCCAAAGCTCGCTTGATTCTGGGAGGGTATGATCCTTAATCAATGTGTTGATAGATAAAATGCCACTAAGTCCCACGTAGAAGTACCTCAAAGGTCTGTCTCGTCATAAGGGTCTCAACAAAATAGACGACGCGTCAATCGGATTCATGGTCTGTGAGTTATTAGCAATTTTGTCCAGGGGGCCCGGTTGGATTCGTGTACGATCCAACCTAACCATATGTCAATATTAACCCGAACTTTAGTGGGTTATACTCAAGGGAACATTGGGACCCAAAAAAACCAATGTCGCTGACGACACTTCAAATGATCGTTTAGTGCCAATGTTACTTCTAAAGGAAGTAACAGGGTCGGTAATGGGTCTTGGTCCGGTCCGACTCGGTCAGACTGACTCGGCCCAACCCAGTTTGTGCTGACCTGTTCTGGGCCAACCTGGATAGACCCATTGGGTCTGACCCGGTCCGTTTGGAAGGTCAGCCTGTTTGTTCAACCCGGTCCGATGGGCACGACCTAGTGGAATGCGAGGGTGGTTCGACCAGGAGGTCGCCGCGTATGTGGCTCGGCCCGAAGCATGAGGCTGATTAGGCCAGTGCTGCGACGGGCGCTGCTCGGCAACGCGACCCGGGAGGCCAGCCGGTTCAGCCAGAGACGCTGTGAGGGACGTCAAGGGTCGGCTCGGTTGGCCGCCTACCCGGAGGCCAGTGGGGAGGACGGCAGGGCGCGGGCAAGCCACGGGGTGGCGTGGGCAGCGTGCAGTAGTCACGGGCAGGTGCGGCCCAAGCCCCAGGAGGCCATGGGCAGGTGGCCAGGGCGCTGGGTGGTGCGCCAAAAGGCCGGATAGGTGCTGGGAAGTGCACCAGGAGGGTGGAGGGGAACCGGGAGGCATGCTGAGAGACTGCCTGAAGGCGGCCTGGGTGCTGGGCAGCGCGTCGGGATGCCGCTGGCAGGCATCCTGGGTGCCGGGCAGGTCGTCGGGAGGCCGACTCGGCGCTAGGCAGTGTGCCGGTAGGCCGGCTAGCCACCGGGTAGTGCACAGGGAGGCTGTAGGGGTGTCGGAAAGCACTCCAGGAGGCCGCAGGCAGGCGGACTGGGCGTCAGGCAGGTCGCGGGTAGGCGGGTTCGGCAGTCGGTGGCGGCTGGGCAGGCCGGTTCGGCACGGCTCTGGCCGGTGCGGGACGGTGGTGATTGGTTGGGAACACTGGTTTGTTGTGGGGGAAGTGCGGTTCATGGAGGCCACAGGTAGCATGGCCTTTGTCGTTTCCACCTTCATCGCCTCATTGCTACTTCGAAGAACACCTCAAGAAAGAAAAATCGACGGAGGATTTCGGGCCATGATAGGGTGGCCCACATCCTCCGTGTTTAAGGTGGTATCAATTGGTTCATCAAGAAAAGAATATGAAAACAATTAATTACATCACATAGTATCGATTCATTTCATTCAATGATGAGAAGAAGAAACTAAAAGCATCAACATTTAATAAACCCCATTCTTTTGATTTTCGATCGTTCGTCATTCATTGACGGCGTTGTGGAAGAAGATGACGATGGGCTTCGTTCTTTGTGTATGACAAGAACTCTTCCACTCCCGTATTCAGAAGATGGTTTGTGGAAGTGGTTCCATGTCAGTAGATGTACAGCGAAGGAGTCGAAGAAGATAATAATTCTTCGTCGGGGGAGCGTTCATCATTCTTCGTTGAGAGATTTTCTCACCACCATTCCTCATCCCAAGTTCCACCAAATTCACAAAAGAAAATAATTGAGGAATGGTTTGTCTATTATTTTTTATGGCACAAAAATTCAAAAAGGAATTAATTAAACAAGTGGGTCTACCTAATTAATGCCTGAGATTTGTACATGATTAATTAGGGGAGGTCAAGGGGGTTTCTCCCCATTAAATAGGGGGTTGAGGAATTCAAGTGGTGCTCGCTCATTAATGAGGGAGAGTTGAGAGGTTTTATCCTCATCAGTCAATAGGGGTCGGGTGGTCCCCACCCCTATTATTTAAAAGGGAGGTTATGTGGTCCCGGGTGGTCCCCACATCATAACCTCTCACTAGAGTTTATGCTCAGGCGGGCCCCACCACAATAACCTCCCAACGGAGGATAATGTGTGGTGGACCCACCTCCAACTCCCATGAGGATGTTTTAACCATCCAACCTTCACATGGTGGATAAAAATAAAATAATGTGTTAACTCGCATTATTTTATTTTATTTTTTTTAAACCCAAAAACTAATTTTTAATCCTATCCTTCTGTCGTCGAGGTTAAAGTCTTATTAAGAGAATATTGTTGCTCCGAGTTCAACGATTCCCTCAGATTTCAGTTTTGAGCACCAGATCAAGAGTTATAAAATCTCGCTCGTACGTTTACCGAATTTACCTGAACAAAACATTAGAAATTGATTCCGGGCACACTGGACTTCGGAATCACGTGCCTTCAATTTACATGGACTCATAAAAATCCCATTTATTAAAAATAATTCAACGGGATTTTAGGGTCTCAATAGAGCCCATCCCACCCACATAAATGGCCATCACCTCTAACCCATTACTCACACCACTAAATCCCCTTTGCTCATCCATCCTATTCCCAAATAATCTCCCAAGATCCCAATAATCTACCTAGAAGCATTACCTTTGGCAGAGGGCACTTCAATAAGTCCTTTTGGTTCAAACCCGAGGGATATAACTGATTTAAAGGTAACGTATTACCGGAATTTATATTCTTTTATTTTACTTATTCAATACCTATTCTCTTTTTATTCATTTTTTACATAACAACACCAGTATCTTCAATATACTAGGTTTTTTTGGAGAAGGATTCAAACTACTCTTATACACACCTCCATCTTATAGATATAGAACATAATGTTTCTATGGACGATGAACTACATCCTCACAAAACGATGATTGTTCAATATTCTCCTTCCACATCTTATAGTGGCCATTATTATGGAACTATTATTATAGAAGATAAATATTATATTTATTTTTTCTCTATGATTCATGAATTTTCTTTTATAACACAACTTTATGAATTTCATGTTGTATTTATAAATGGTAATTTCAATTGAGAAGGTTTGGATTATTTCCCCATCAAAGTGATTTGACTCGTTCATACCATTCATCGAATGTATAAAGGATGGAGTTAATGAAAATACATAACGTATATAAAATATGATATTATATTACTATAATAATATACCTATGTATAATATTTTTCATTACATTTAAAATGAAAAAATTGAAATGGATGTAGGATTCATGAGTACGTACGACATACCATCTCCATGAATGGTGCATTTCATTTTCATATATCGAAATGACATGGAATAATCTAAATAATTGTATATTGAATATATATGATATATAGATCATGAATATCATTCCAGAGATAATTGAATTTCGGCCAAATGGAAATTTTATAATTATAAGATGTTCATTTTTGAATCATGTTCCAAATATTGAAAAAATTTCCTATATGAATTCAAATAATTAAATAATTTTTATATCAAGGTAATATGAATTATTAATGGAACAATAAATATGAAAACATTTCCTATGAAAGTAAATATTAACTTCTAATTATTATTCAAGAAATTAATGAACGAATGGGTCAAGTCGTACATGAGGTAAGGGACTTCATTTCAATATCATTTCGTTGAGGAATATTTTGATAATATTCAACTCATTCATTGATAAAATATATAATAAACTCATTTGACTATTATTTTCATTCAATGGGAATATTGTTTCTATAATTATTTTTACTAAACATAAAAAGGAATGTTTTTAACATTTGCGATGACAATGAACTTTTCGCCGCTTTAATCATTATTTGGATTCCTCTATAAGACTTAATGTTTTTAAAATAAAATAAATCATTTATTCCCTATTTGGAGTTTTAGTATTGAAAATGGATTTTGAAATAGATTTATTTTCTCAATATCTGGGAATGATTTCATGGTATTGGAAATGAAATTTTATTAGTGACATTCAATATTTTATGAGTTATGACTTTATAATGGTATAAAGTCATTTAATGGTTTGTTAGGTGATAAAAAAAATAAATGGTGGTTCCATGATATACTAGGATAGATTTTTAAATTATAACCTCTAAAAAACTGGGTTTGGAAGTCCGTCATATGGCTATTCCATTTTTTGATATGTGTGGAAGTCGGCCGTATGGTTATTCAATTTAAGTATATTTATTTCCTAAGTGATGTTTATATATTATGTGTTCTTTATCTGGGTATTATGGCAATATTTTGGTTTAAAAAGGTTAATCATTGATATTTTATTCATTGAGGATTATTTACTAATTCATAAATTTGAAAAGTACTACTTATAATAGTGTACTCAAGGTTTACTTGTTGTTTTACAAAATACCAGTTTTCCTAGTTTGTGTTTCCCTTACTGATGTTTTTTATGCTCATCCCATGTTTTTTTGAAATGTTTTTCTTAGGACATAAATATGAATAGGGTCAAGGATGACATCATGGAAAATTCATGTTGTCTAAAATAAGGAACTAGACATGACTCTTTTTTTTCAAGAGGTTTTATTTAATGAAAAAAGGAAACAGAGTAGAAGTGTCTACATGTAATATTTTAAATTATTATATATATTTTATGACTTAATTATCTAATGATATAAAACTAAAAATATTACCAATATGAATAGTGAACATAATTCATGATTGTGTGATGTTTAAGGCTGTGACATTATAGTTGGTATCAGAAGTCAGTTTAGACAACATTGGGAGATAGGGTATTTTTAAATTAATATCCATAAATTAATTAATGGGACGATTGAAATGATAGAACATTTAAAGATTAATATTTATCCTAACATAATATATATTTGAGTTCAAAATGGTTTTCCGTAGAGGAAATAGGGTAGATATGATTGGATGACATCAGGAGGAAAACAACCTTCCAAATCAACGTCCTAATATGGTAAAAATCAGAATTGAACAGTTTTTTGTCATGGAGGATTAGTTGACACAGGTGATAGTTGGTTGTTTTATTTATTGATGACACTTTGGTATATTCCATATATAATGAGTAACATGAAAGTCATTTAAATTTTTCATGGAAATTTTGAAGGAAAATAAATTGTAAGAGAAATTCTGCAAATGTGAGTTTTTATTACAAAAAATCTCATTCCTTGGTCACATTGTTTCAAAATAGTTCATAACAATTGATCCTTCTAAAAAATGTTATTGGATAATGTCCAAGGCTGACCAATACAATAAAGATCCATTTTTTTCCTGGTTAGTCAGGTTATTAATAGAGGTTTGTTAAAGACAATTCATGGTTTCTCTAGCATGCTGACTAATTTTACTCGAAATGTTCTTATGTTCATTACAAAAAAATAATGTGATGGTTGTTTTCATGAATTGAAACGATTATTGGTGAATGCTCCATATTTTTTTACTTCCATCCAGAAATGGAAAGTTTGTTATCTATAGTGATTCTTCGTTGAAAGGACAAGGTTGTGTCTCAATACAGAATGATCAGGTAAATTCTTATGCTTCATGTCAAATGAAACATCATGAGTTAAATTACCATATACAGGATTTGGATTTTTCTGTTATTGTTTTTTAATTAAAAATTTGGAGACATCATTTGTAATGTGTAAAGTGTGAAATATGTACTGATAAAAAAAATTTGAGGTATATATTCACTCAGAAGGAATTAAACATGAGATAGAGGATATGTTTAGAATTAATTAGGGATTTTAATTTAACTGTCCATTATCATCTGGGAAAGGAAACTAAATTTCTGTATGCATTGTGTAAAAATAGTAATGATACCTAAACCATGCCATGTTTGGAACAAGATCCTTTTGTTTTTGATTTGATGAATTTTGAATTGGAAGTTGTTAGTGCATGAAATTCTTCAGTTTTTTTTAGTTATCAGTATAATATTCCATAAAAGATGGAATAAGGAATGTGTAGAAAATGAAAGTGAGTTGAAAAAAATTGTATAATTGATTCAAAAGGATATGATACATATGTTTAATATTTATAGAGACTATGTTTTTAGCTTTGGAAAGATAATATGTGTGCCTTTTGATTCCCAGTTGAAGAAAGAGTTATTATGTGATGCTCATAGTTCTCGGTTTTCCGTACATCTATATTGTACTAAAATGTACAAATATCATCGGGTCTATTCTTAGTGGGATGGAATGAAAAGAGGAATTGGTGACTTTAAAATGAGGTGTATTAATTTTCAACATGTTAATGTAGAGAGATAGTTACCGAAATGAATGCTTCAGCCTTTACTCGTGCTAGAGTGGAAATGGAAAAATATATCCATGGACTTCATTGTGGGATTACCAATGACATCTCATTGATACAATGCAATCTAGGTTATTTTTGATTGATTGACTAAAATTTCTCATTTTCATTCTATTTAGAAACATTGTCTCTAGATCAACATTCTTAGTTCTTTGTTAAATAAATAGTCATGTTACATAGAGTTCTCATCTCTATTATATATTTATTATGATCCTAGTTTTACTTCTATATTTTTTAAAGGCCTTTAGATGTCATTGGGTATTGAGTTAAATTTTAGTACATTTTTTATCTACAATAATGTGGCCAGTTAGAAAAAACAATTCCGACATTGGAATATATGATACATGTTACTTCAATGGATTACCAGGGATGTTGGGACTAACATCTTTCTTCGGTTGAATTTTATTATAATAATAGATTTCATTCTCATTTACATATGGAACCATTTGATTAATTATATGGAAAGCAGTGTCAAACTCCAACTACTTGAGATGAAGTAGGTGGAAGGAAGTTAAGTGGACCACAATTGGTAGAAGGGATTTCTTGAAAAGTTTAGATGATTCAGAAGTAAATGAGAATTTCTCAGAGATGTTAGAAAATTTATGTGGAGAACAGAAGGTTTAATCTTTCTTTTTATGTAGGTGATCATGTATTTCTCAATGTTTCTCCATGGAAAAGCGTGATGTTTGTTTGATAAGATGGTAATGTTGAGTCCAATGTTAATTGGACCCTATCAAATATTGGAGAATGTTGGATTAGTTTCCTATAGAGTGGATTTACCTAAATGTTTATTGATGGTACATAAGGTTTTGTTCATGTTTCATTATTGAGAATGTATATACCGGATCTATCTTCTGTTTTGAGTAAAGAGGTAGTTCAGTTGGACGAGAGAATCTTTCTTATGAGGAACAACCAGTTGATATTCTTGACCGGATGGAGAATGTGATGCGGAATAAGTTAATTCATAAGTTAATGGTTTTGTGGAAATATCATATGGTAGAAGAAGTAACTTGGGAATTAAAAAATTATATAAGGGATAAATACCCTCATTTATTTGATAAGTGAATAAAATTGGGAGTACGCGATTTCCAAATGGGGTAAGGATGTAACATACTAGGTAAATAAAGGATATGATATTTTCATATTTATTAATAATTGTGAATTAAATATTAATTTTACATCAAAGAAGATTCTATATTAGATGGAATACCTTATATATAACAACATGATTCATTGAAATCTTAAGTTTCACACAATGTTGAGTTTTACTGAAAAATGATAATATAGTATTATTATTTTAAATGTTAGTAAAATCGCAGCTGTTGTATTAGAGAGAAATAAAACAACTAACAACAATAAGATTATAGACTATTGTTAAATATTTTCACCATTGTCCAAGAAAATTTATATAAATAAAATTTGAATGAATCCAATTTTAAGTATAAATACTCTATTATTCTTTAAACGGCCGATTTACCACCTTTTGATTGTGAACTCATTGTAAATATAGTTTTGTCCCTTTTAAATATTCAGTTTGACAAAAAAAGTTTTGTATAGAAGCGATATATTAAAATTTACATTGACTAAAATTTTGGTAATTTTTTGAAAAAGTTTATTTTGTAAATGAATAGTAAAAAATACAACATCTACTAACTATAAATATGCTAGGATTTCCTCCAATCCACGTTTCCAATCTAAAACAACCCACGTATATGCTCCTCATGTCTTCTACATACCTTCAATGCATCAATCACTCGGTCCTTTTAGGCCTCTCCCGCATGCGATTTCCTTAGATTGTCATCCTGAACATGCTTTATCTCATGTCGAGCTTGGGTTCCCACACCCCTAACTATCCTTCCCCAATTCCCATCTTCACATCATATCACTGGCTTTGCCTCTTCTCAATCCCTCTCTCCTCTTTACTCTTGTCGCCTCCACTACCCCGCCTTTATCTCGCCTTCGCCTCCTCCTCTCGCCTCGACCTCCTACACCACCGCCTCCTCCTCCACTACGTTCATCCCTACCTTGGAATATGCCTTGGGATATGACTCCCCTATTTTCTAGCCATCCATATACTAAACATTCATATTCTCCACTTTCAACCCTCCCTCTAACTCGCTCTCTGCCTTCACCTCCACCTTCGTCTCCCCCTCCAACTGTCACGTCTTCCATTTTTAGAACATGATGATCCTCATTGATCAACTAGTCCCTAGATAATAGAATTTTCCATTTTTATTTATTCTTTTGATGAAAATGGATCTATGCCTTAATCATTCTGTTTTTTTGGCATAAGCTCTGAGAGGAATTACACCAATAAACAAACTAAGGGATTGGGAGCTAGAAATAAATTTCTTCCCTCGAATATGAATTCTTTTGGCCACACATTCTGGTATACAGTCTGAAAATTCTCCTGACATTTCAATGAAATTCTCATAGTTAATCTTATTGTAAAAATAATGTAGGGATATAATTGAAGAATATGAAATGATGAAGTCCTTGGAGGACTTATATGAGGAGAACGACTTTCAATAGAGTTATGATTTCATCAGTCATTGTTTCATTAGTTTGACAGTATCATTTTTTAAGAAACCTTAATATATGGGATTGCAATTGAAGTGGATGTGGTATTAAGTGAGATTAGACAAGGTGGAGATGAGTATATGGGAGTTCTGTGAGTTGTTGAATCATTTAGTGGATAATAGCGATACATATTTTGATAAACCACATATCGAGCATCTATTGTAGACATCACTTCCTAGATGATGATTAGCTTCACTTTACTATCTTGATACATGGTATGCAAGTAATTTTATCATCTCATCAGTTGTACTATAAATGGTTGATCCAACATTGATATCAGATCTTGTGAAAGATCTTCTTCCTCATTTTAGGGAGCTACCTCATCGGGCTTTTGTAGGTTGGATTTTAATTTCTAGCTAAGTAAATATAACATTCATTGATTATATTCCTAATCTAAATACACAATCACAAGTGACACATTTTTTCTCGGTTGAAATTTCCATGAATCCATAGTTCATCACAAGGTCATTTAATATAAGTTCAGTATAAAATCATAAACTATTTTACCTATCAAGGTTTTAATCTATTACCGATTTTGAATATTTTAAAAAGAATCCATCAACTCGACTTCATCTGAATCTGAACTGTAAAATTCATCAATCATGTAGGTGAAAAATTAAATTAGAACAAAATCAATTTCTATAGAACTGTTGATTGTTAAGTTTCATTCATTTTATTGTTTTTTTTCGCTACATTGAATTTTAATTTTAAGACACTGAATTCATATCATAAATCTTGTTCCTTTTTTATCTTTAATCATCCTCCATTAAGTCTTAATGCAATGGAAAGGATTTATAATAGAATATATGAATTGACAAGGATGATTGTGGTGTAGTTATGCAGCATTACACAGGTCGATGGCATATAAAAATTTCATGAATGAGGAGGATATATAGAACCTAAAATGGATTTATGTTTTCATGTATGATGCATATTTTTACATATTTACTTGTATTCAAGTGAAAGCTAAATTACAAAGAAAAAAATTAAACACACAAATTTAAGGAATGTCTTATCCCCCAAACCCCCAATTCTCCTCCCTCGATTCCCATATCAACATCCTATCCCTGGCTTCACATCTTCTACATTCTTCTCCCCTCTTTCTTCACATCACATCCCCCCTCCCACCTCTGCCTACTCTTTCCTTGTCCCCCTCTTCCACCGCCTCCCAAACCATGTTCATATATGCCTTGTTCTTTACCTCTATCTATGACTCCACCTATTTATACACATCTATATCCTCATTATTCACCTTCTCATCCTTCAACTCCCGCTCTGACTTTCTCTCTTATTCAATCTACCTCCCCCTTCGACTATATCTCTTCCTCCTCCGACTCGACTCTGACTACCCCACTATATAAATCCTTCCCTACCTTGATCTAATCATCTACATCAAAATATAATTTCTCATTTATGGTAGGGATTCATTGATTTCATATCTATCCCTCGATCTCCGATGTTCTTCATTGTATATCATGCGCATCGTCTCCACCTCCTAAGGCAATGGGTTTTAGAGATGGCATGACTCGATAGTCTCCTCCATGGAGAGTAGCGTCATTAGGGGCCATGGTAATTGATTCTTCATGACGATCAATGAGGGTTTATATGTGATGGGAAAATGGGAGAGGGATATGGGGGTGGCAGATTGTATATCCTGCATAAAAAGTGTCTTTTTGAGGGTGTATGACGAATAAAAGGACTCTACATCCACCTCTACCTAATTTCACCACTGTTGATCCCGAATTACTTATCACATCATCCATGTCTCTCAATTTATTTTATTCTTTCTTCCTACATACAACATCAATGTTGATGTTTTTTCATTCCGACCCATTCATCCATTCCAAAGATGAAACAACTCACATGTTTTCATTATTGAGAACGATGTCCTCGGGGGCTCCGGGAAATGATTCTTTAATACGGGTGACCAAGGGTTGTAGATGATGAGGAAATGCGAGTGGGATTTATGGGAAATGGATTGTAGACCTTGCGTAAAGAATGTTTTATAGAATCCTCAAGGAAAATGTAGAAAATTGGCCTCCACTTTTACCTCCTTTAACCACTCTTGATCCCTAATTGCTTTTCAATTCACCCATGACTTTTGATTTATTTCATTCCTTCTTCATACATCCAGCATCAGTGCTGTATTATTTTCATTCCATCCCTTTTAGTGATTCCAGGTATGATTCAAATTAATCCTATCTCTGATAAAGGCTATCAATATTTTTAGTTATAGGGTCCATTTTGTTTAAATGAGTCTATTAAAATTTTGATAAACGGAGTTGAATTTTTAGATGTTGGAGTCTGATTTTTATTGGTTGTTTATTTTATTGAATTATTTTTTCTCCTGGTGCATGTTTTGTGCTGGCGAAGTGTGAGAGCTTCATATGACGTTAGGAAATAAAGGATTGTATGATATTGAGATGAATCAATTTTTATAGGAGGTCTTCAACAAGAGGCATTATTGTAGGCCACATCGCCCTCTGGAAAATGAAGATCACTAAAATCTAAAACCCTCTTTCCCAAATTTCCAAAAAACCCGATTTGAACCTGATTACTAGGAACATTAAGAATAATACACGAATAAAAAATCCTTCTCAGAAATGATATAATATTGAAAGATTTATATCTTTTGATAGAGATTATTTTTATATTAATTGATAATTTAAAGGTATTTTTCTTATATGGGAGTTCATTTTTTGAATCATGATGATATATTTTTATGCAATATGAAAAAATGATTATGTAACAAGGTTTTTGGAATATTTTTCAACCTTATATATATGAATCTATTATCACATTCCATTAGTACCTGTTATATAATGAGTTAGTGGATTTTTTTGTCAAGCTAAAATGTGCATGAAAATACATGAGAATTTATTTTGTCAATTTTGTAGTAATTTTCAATCCCACTCAAAATTAAGGGGTATTTATTCCATATTTTAACCCTAGGTTTTTTTTAATTATGTAATTTATTTTTTTAGATTTTCAATTATTGTATTTAGATTTATCACTATCCTCTATTATATTATTTATCAAACTATTTTGGGTTTTGTTTTCACTCTATATGAGACTACGGTTATGGATCTATATAACACGAGCTATGTTTTTATACTATGGAAAATTTAAGATGAATATATCGTCATGTTTCTCTATTGATGTTTCTTATCAATTTATTGACATATCTATATTATTATTTTATCTATTTCACACTATCTTATTCATTGTTTCCTAATATTTAATTACCCCCATAAAAAGTGTGAATAATCCTTGGATGAATGCGTACTCATTGGATGAACCATTCATATATTATTAACATCATAGTGTTGCCTCATCTCCAATGTGTCATTGTCAGATGATTCAATGAATGGATTATTTGGGATGAGAGGCCAAGGGTTGTACACTATGGGGTATTACAAGAGGGATATAGGGGCGGTGGAATGTGGAGCCTATGTGAATATGTATGTACTCATATTAACTTTGGTTAGAATGTGTATTAATTTTTAAATCATCTCCCCCATTGGGGTTCAGTTATCACCTATTATTGTAGTGACCAATGTTGATTTTAATTTGGTTTCATAATCTTTTCCTGTATGGGGGTTTTATTGTTTTAGAACCTTCTTCCCCTAATGGTGTTTGTTCAGGTGTTTTGTGTAATCAATTAGGTGCATCTTGCAACCTATTTGGAAGCCCTCGATAATATTTCCTATGGTGAAGGGTAAGGATCTAGAGGTGTGGTGATGTTGTGTGTAGTATGAATCCACTATTATGATACACATAGTGTGGATGCTATAAATGAAAATCTCTACCACTGCTATCATCTATTTTCATGAATGTGTTGATTTATGCATTGTTTGGGTGGTGGACTTTCAGGAACAGTTTGTAGTGCTTTCTACCCATGTTGTGTGTGACAGCGGAGTGGTATATGGTTTGGATAGTAAAAGTTTGTTTTCTGGTTTCAGTTTGTGGGCATATGAAGACTCAAGTCCAATCATCAAACACTATGTAAATCGTAGTATGATCATTTTTTTGAATTTTATATGACTTTCATATTTATTTTCTTCCTTCTATGATTTGTAAATGGTTTAAACTGAATTTGAGATTTTAGATTGTTTTCTATGAAGTGGATATATTATTGTGATAGGCTTGGGAAACCATATTTTTTAGGCTAAATAATATTACATTGTGCGAGGAGGCATTTAAATACATGTATATTTTATCTAACTATGTTTATAAGATTATGATAATAACTATGGCCATCAACACACAACCCAATGGGACAATTAAACTGCACATATGGGAGTAAATCCCACTATGTAGAAGTCCATCCATGTTGATTTCCCAAGGAAACTGGGGGACGAAGAAGTTGAATAGGCATGATGGATCCCACAAGGGATTCATAGAGAGGTAGCATTGGGGAGACATGATAGCTGAGGAATAGGATGCATACAGTTTTTGCGGATACTCACAATTGGAACTCTAATTATTTTCTATGGTGTAATAGAAATCTTTATCTTGTATAGTACATCTATGAGATAAAATGGCTTGTAAGAACTATTCAACTTCAATTAAATGATATGTGATGAAGTTATGCCATCTGATTAAATTTATATGTGCTATTGGGCCACATATTAATATTATACCTTATTTCATAGGGTTTTTTCAATGCTGACAACAAAAAAAGAATTGGCATGATATTGTGAATAATATGATACTCTGATTTGTAACCATAAGGTGGGAACTACAACCATGGTCAATGTGGAACCATGAGTTGTGACCGTATGAAAGGAAATATGATTTTATAGTGGATTGTGTGATCATGTACAGTGTGATGGATTTTATGATCATGCACTACATTGTGGGACCATCCGATGGTGATTTTTCGATAGTAAAACTTATTTTTTTATGTCTTTGTTCTAACATACATTCAATGGTTGTAATTTCATTGAATTATCTTTATATTATCATTTGTTTAATTATTTATTCCCTTTGTGTAGTATTATTATTATTTAAATATAATCTCTAAATGTCTTGTGTATGTAATTTCTCATATTATATTAAGTTTAATTTGTGAACAAATAAATGTAGGAAGGAGAATAATTTTAATATACTCTTGGTATATTTTATATGTATAAATTTCTATTATTTCTGTAGTTTTTTAACATGTATTTTATATCACATTTTTCAGGTTTAGTTACATTGTATCTCACTACATATATTGTCCCACACTCCATGCATTGTCTCTCATTAAAATGTATTAGAATACATTACTTCATATATTATATCCCACAAAGTGTTGCATCTCACTAAAATTTATAATGAAATAGTGGCATTAATGTTATTTTTCAACATTATATTATATTCATTGTAATTTATTTAATGATGTACCTAAAATCCGTCATTTTTTACGTCTCATGCAATTTTCAGTTTCAATTTATTCCATTCACCATTAACTCAAAGAAAATATCATACAAAATTATTCAAATGTTTTTATTTTTTAATATCATTTTATTGGTGTGTTAAATTCAATAATGAAATCCAGTTTCATTTTTTCAATTTTATATTTCTTCTATTAAATGAATGAATCTTTTAAATTTGAAAAAATCATTATCAAAAACTGCTTCGGTGTTCATTTGCATCATATTTGACTTAATTTTAATTATAACATTTTTGTTGTATATTATATATATAGTAAGTGAATAGTGTACCTGAAGAATTTCTAAATTTTCATTATTTCAATATCATTCAATCATTTATAGTAGAAGAATTTATAATGTAATATACTGATATTGATGCATCATTCTCATGGTTTAATTTTATCTATCTTTTATGAAGATCAACCTTTACATAATTTCAATTGACCCAATCAATTTAAAAATTAATTATAATTAATTCTATTATAATATGTTAGAAAATGCTTCACTCTTTATAAATATACAAAAAATCAATAATTTTCCTTCACGTCTTTGTGCAATATTCAGTTACAGTTTAATGCATTCAGCACTAACTCCAAAAAATAGTCTTCTATAAAACTATTCAATTGTTTATATTTCCAATATCAACTAATTGATGTATTTAATTTAATATAGAAAGAATCTATATAGTTTTTTCCAGGACTAAGTTAGGAAAATGATGTGATGTAATTAAGTCTCAACTTACTTGTATGAAATCCATTATCAATACCATAGAGCATAATTTTAATTACATATGTATCCTTATCATATATCTACCACCTATGTGACGGGTTCCCAAATAATGAAGAATACCAATTATTATTTACTATCATATTTTATTCTATTTCATTATATAATTTGCCTACATATTTAATAATTCTAACTTATGAACACATGTGTGAATTTGTAATTATGTGATTATGTCATGGAACTGTACCAGTTGGGTACTATTTTTAATTTGAAACAGCCTTTTAATCTAATTTATTTATAAGGTTAGAATATTTTTTTAGTTTTTTATATGTGTAATTAGATTCTATTTTTACAATTTAATACAATGTTGTCCATTGGAAGTAATTTCACATTGAAATTTGATATAAACTAATGTAATTCATTTGATATTTATTAATTCATAAAAAATAATATATGGTTTTCCCTCGATAATAAAATTAAATTAATTTATTCAACTTCAATGTTTTTAATTTGGAAAAAACACATTATTTTTGGATTTAGAATATCAAATTTAGCTTCGAATGAGTTTTTGTTATTTTTCTGAAACCTTCTCTTTTTGATGAAATGTGAAAAATACAACTTAGTTGATAAAAACATAAATTTTCTTTTAAATGAAATTTTTCCATTTATATGAATTGAATTTCAAAAATTTAACATACATGATTAATATTTTTATATAAAATCTGGGTGAATGGGATAAAATTAATTTTTGGTGAATAGTAACTTTTGGTTTTTATTTACTTTGGTTAAAGTTAAATAGGATAATTAAAGGTAAAAAAAATATTATAATAATATAAAATAACTATAACACATTTCCTAACCATATTAGATGATTCATGGATGAGTTATAAAATATTAGAGTGAGACGTTTGGCCTTTGAAATCCACTTGAGGAAGATAACTAAAATAATATAATTTTATTTAAATTAAAAATAAAACTATCATAAAAATGTATTGTTTTGACAAAAAAATATTATTGTTGGGTTATATAAATAATATATTTGAATATAAATATTAATTAAAAATATAAAAATATTTCCTACATCACAATATTTTAATTATAATTTTTCGTCATCAAATAAATGAATTTATTTATAACACTGTCATTATGTAATGATTACCTCATAAATAAATTTTTTAAATAAATGATATTATAAATGTTAAAATAAAATTAGTTTGAAACATTTTATTCCATCCATTAATTTTAGGGATGATTATGACTTGTTATCTAAGAATTAATGTAGGTTTTTTGAAATAATAATGTTGTTATTTATTTTTCTAAATATCTTCATATGAATAGTATTTATATTGACATAAATGGGTTTTAAAATCCATCAATATTTAATTAAATGATATAATAATCCTAAAAATTGATGATTTTCCTAAATTACATAGATAAGGTTTATAATGTTATTAATGAACCACTTGTGGGTCTATTTTTATTTTATGGTAACTATATTAACCATATAGTATGAATAGATAAGAGAACATGGTAAAAGATAAATTTGTTATCAAAGTCTTAAATAAAAAAGATAAGGATTAAAAAATATCCAAAACCTGCCCAATTATTATTGGATGATTTTTTTCGACTTATATGCACTGTATCCTTGAATTAAATTTATTTTTTACCTTTTGAAACTGAAAATCATTTTATAATAAAACAATATTTTTAATCTTTCCTAAATATCCCCTCCTCCCCATTATAAAAGGCCACCACCTCTATCCAATTAATCACACCTCTTGAGGTCCTTAGCTCAACCAACCTATTAAAAAATAATCTCTTAATATCCATATATTCAACTTATAAGCTTTATGATATGCAAAATGCACATCAATAAATCATTTTGGTTTAGGCTAAAGGGAGTTACACCATTTAAAGACAATGTCTTCCCTCAAGTTATCTAATTCTATTTTACTTCTTCACACCCTATGAACGTTTTATTCATTATTTAAATAAAAACTAGTACCCTAAATAATATATGTTTTCTAATGGGTTGGATTCAGACTACACCTACACACACCTCCATCTAGTCTGTATAGAACATAATGTTTATGTTGATGGCGATGTACGACCTCACCAAATGACGATTGCTTAATCTTCTTCTACCACCATTTCTAGTTGCAAATATATTAGAAATAAATTTATATATTATATATATCCTATTTATTTTGTCTATATTCTTCAGTAATTATATTTTATGACATAATTTTATGCTTTTCATGTTATATATATACGATAATTTCATTTGAGGAAGTGTGCACTACCGCCCCCTAAAAATGTTATGACCCGTTCATACCATACATGGAACATATAATGGTTGTTGTTAATGAAGTTATGTATTATATATATAATATTATATTATATTATAATAATCATATACTTATGTACAATTTGATTTTCATTCAATTAAAAATGAAAATAATTAAATGCAAGTAGCGTTCATTCGTACGTACGACTTACCTTCTCCATGAACGGTGCATTTCATTTTCATATATCTTAATGATATGGAACATTATAAATACAGATTTAATATATATATATATATATATATTATATATATGATATATAAATCGTGATTATCATTCTGGAGATAAATGACTTCGACCCTAGAGAAAATTTATAGTTATATCATGTTTATTTTTTATTCAAGTTCCGAACATCGACAAAATATCCGATATTAACTCAAATAATTATCTAATTGTTATAGAAAGGTAATAATTTTTATTAAAATAATAATAAAATTGTAATATTTTCTTAATAATATAATAATTAACTTATGTTTATTTTCACAAAATTAATGAATGAACGGGTCATGTCGGGCATGAGGTTATGGACTTTATCTCAATCTCCATTCACCGAGGCATGTTTTGATAATATACATATCCTTCATTTATACAGAATATAATAAACCGCTTTGATTTTAATTTCTGTCCAAGGGAATATTTTTTCACCAAATAATTTTACTAAATGGAAAAAAGGATGGTTTTTTACATTTACGTCGACAATCACCTCTCCGTTGACGTAATCATTATTTGGATTCATTTATAAGACTTGATGCTATTAAAAGAAAAATAAATCCCTTATTACCTTTTTGAGAGTTTTGGTATTGGAAATTTCTTTTTAAATAGATTAATTTTTTTCAATATAATGAAATTATTTCTTGTCACATAAAATGAAATGTTATTAGTGAAATGTAATCTTTTATGTGTTATTATTTTATAACCGTACATGGATATTTTATAAGAGGTTATGTGATAAACCTAATGGCGGGTAGTTTCATGATAAAATAGGAAAGGTGGATACATTATATCATCCAATGCATTGGGTATGGAAGTTATCTTTATTGCTATTCCATTTAGTGATATGTGTGGATGTCGATCATATGGTTATTTAATTTATGAATGTTTATGTCCATAGTTACTTTAATATCTTATATGTCCTTTCTATCAGTTTTATGGTAATATTTTGGTTACCAAACGGTAAGGAATGATATTTTATTCAGTTAAGAGTATTTACTAATTCATAATGGTGAAAATTACTACTTTTGATAATGTATTCTTGGTTTATTTGTAGATTTAAAAAATGAACAGTTTTTCTACTTTGTATTTCCCTTACTGATATTTTTATGGTCATCCCATGTTTTCTAATTTTTTTCACAAGAAATAAAGATGATTAGGGTCATGGATGGGATTGTGTAAAAGGAAAGCTGTCTAAAATAAGGAACTAGACATGAATAATTTTTTCAAAAGATTTTATTTTATCAAAAAAATGGATACTTAGTTGAATTTTATACATGCAATATGTCAAATTGTTATGGTTAAGTTATGACCTGATTCGCTAAATCTCTAAATCTTAAAAGATACTTAATGTGAATTGTTAACATAATTCAATAGTATTTAATATTTAAATCTATGTATTGATATTAATATATATATATTTATTAATCTATATATTTGTATTAAAACGTTTTTATAATTACTATATTAAATATAATTTAGTCGT
The DNA here is from genome assembly GCA_963277665.1 of Viscum album. NCBI lineage: Eukaryota > Viridiplantae > Streptophyta > Magnoliopsida > Santalales > Viscaceae > Viscum > Viscum album. The sequence goes on from OY728165.1 coordinate 1,387,252,814, forward strand.
AATAATATGTTATAAAAATTGATTTCTTATATATATAAATATATTTAATACTAGTATAACAATATTAAGTAATATATATAGACAATGAATGTAGTCAGGGATCCCCAAATTTGAAATTAGAGGAAGTTATTTTCTATCATGTTTTCTTTTAATTTCATGACATGTAATCATTTTTTCATGTTTTTTATTTCATCAGGTAAGATCTCTACTAGAGGAAATCATGGGGACTGAAATTTCTTCACTCGACGATAACAAACATTGAATGATCCATGTGGAGGTAATTTGAGAGTGGGATCAGGTATTTATGCTTGGCATGTATCCATGAGGATTTTATTATTTAATTAGATTCAGATAATTAATCAGTCACCATTATGGAGGTGGAGGTATAATGAATGTACTGTGTGGTGGAATGATAGATCATCTAGATGTTGTGTTAAGAGGTGCAGATAGAGGATGGGAAAAAATAGAAGATTTTTAATGATAGAGGGACCACTTCATAACTCCAGAAGCATGACAAACATACCATCCTAGATTTGGAAATATGATAGACTAAAACACATACACCATTTTCTTAATTATTCATTATTTCATTCTCTTTGAACAACACTGTTTTAGATTCTATTAACATGTTTAATGTGATCATGATTTTTTACTAAACACCATTGGGATTCTTGGTTGTGTTTGTTAATATAATTTATTATGATCAAAAATTAAATCAACTATTTATTTAACTATATATATATCTACATTCAATAATAATGTTCTACAATACCTGAATAATAAGTGAAAACTGTTCGTGATCAATATTTAATTTAAACTGTCTTATATCCGAGGTCTAAATTGAAAAGTGAATCATGCTTAGTAGAAAGAAGCCCAATGAATATGATAGTCAATTTTAACATATTGATTACTTATATTTCTCAATCAAAAAACGAATGATCATTTCTATTAATAAAAAATAGAGTTCATTTAGTCACAGGTTGACCTAATGAAAAATCATGTTAGCCACATTGAATAAGTTCATGGTGTTCCAATTCAAATTCCTTAATAAAGGAAATCATTATAGTAACTAACTACCTAGTTTACCCAATTTATCAATTGAATTTCCCTTTGTTTTTTATATTTTTTGTATTTCCTACTATTCTTCATCATACTCACATTCAGAATCACATAAATATTAATTCTAATCATTTCTTCATCACCATCATCCACTATTTCTTGTTTTTTCTAAATTGTTTTTTATGTTGAATTATTTTTTGTCACCCCCAGACAAATTTGTCCTTCCCTATAGATGGAACCTCTAAACACACTAATACATATATATTTTATGTAGGATTACAAATATTATTTTTTAACACATACAATGACACATTAATCAATTTTAATGTAATAAAAAGTAACAAATAACTTTATTATATCACATTCTATGATATAATATGTTAGACTAAATTCATTGAATTCACTATTTCCATGAAATGGTAAATCAGACCATTAGATAGGCAATGCATGAAACTAGAAATTAAAAAGCATCACTATTAGAAGTAAATTTTCACTAACTAGTGAAATAAATATAACAAAACTATTTGGTAAATCACTCATTCAAGGGAATGATAAATTGGACCACTATATAGAAAAATACAACGTCGCTAGAAAATAATATATTAAACTACTCACTTGAAAAATTAAATCAATGGGGAATAAAATATCTATAGACTATTTAGATTTTTTCACAAGCCACTGACTACATATAAAATCAATTATATCATACACAAAATCATCACGTTGTTGAGTTGATAATATAAATCCTTTTATTGAAATTTATTCCTTAAGTTAGTTATTCATCACATTTACACGAAAATACCTAAACATTCAGATAAGGACTAGAGTAGGTAATTCCCATCAAAATAAAACCCCATAAATAGTATATTGTTGCATTTTAATTGTACATTTTCCAAAAAAAATTATCACACATTCCTTTCATGATTCCAGTGATAACAATGCATGTTTTGTTCATTCCTATATACTCATCATGAGCTTTACCATCCAATTTATAACCCATAAAACCTAATATTAAACTCTATGGGAATATATATACATAAAAAACTAGAATCCCATTTCAGAGGACTTATAATAATTCTATCATCTTGAAATCATAATTCATCTCCACCACAATCATTCCATTAATGAGAATCATTAATATTATTTATTCATCTAGAATATTTTTCATAAACTATAATTAAATTGAAATCTCACGAAGTGAGATAACATATTCTTTTTTCACTAACTCATACAATCCCTATTCCAGAATTATGAAAAAACCCACTAGAATATTGCCCAAATTTCATATTCTGGGAATATGTCCACTTATGATTATAATTTTCATCAAATAAATGCTCATAATAATACCATTATATGTTCATATTTCATCCCTACTAGTGAATTTATCCAATATTCAATAGATAATGTTGGCATGTAACCCCACTAAAGTATATATTATAATTCAATATATATGTTAAAACATCAATACCCATGTCCATTATAGCTATCAAAATCAATTACTCAATGATAGACAAGCTCCCTTGAATCTACCACTACTAAAATCATAAATTTCACTAGACTACAATAGTAAAGTGTCTAAATTACCATGATATATTTTGTGGGATCTTATTTCATGATTTAATAATATAATAAAAAATTGCCTATTTTCATCCATTCCATATCTTTTATCACTAGTCATGCGATTACCTATATAAAAAAACCTTCACATCATATTGTATAAGTCAGTGGAATTCCATTAACTTAATAAAATATTCCATTTAACTATTTAATGGATTTTATAACAAATTTTCATAAATAATGCATACTTAGTACTATGGTGAAAGACTCACTAAGTGGTGTCGTGTAATCGAAATATATAAAATATTTATAAATAAATAATATAGAAAACACCTAATCTACCATAGAGATAATAATTTTATTTTAAAAATTAAATCATTTTCAATTTAATTAGTATTTGTTTAAAATCATTGAATAACTCATGGATATATTTATATATAGAAAAAAATTACAAATCATGAGGCACGTAACACAACAATTAAGTGAATCATGATTTACTACTACAGAAAATGGATTTCATTATAATATATTTAAATGAGATTTATAATTTAATGAAATTGAAAAATAAAAGTGTCCAAATTCAAATAGAAAAAAAAATTTATTCAAAAGTGGTTGTTTTGAATGGTTTTATTGAATTTTTTAATTTTTTAAATTTAATACTTTTGATAATTTATATTTATAAAAATTATTTCAATAAAATATATTAATTAATAAAAAAATAACATAAAGATATTGATGAGTTATTTAAGTATTGAAATTGAATAATAGTTTCAAAATTTATGTCTAAATGAAAATGTATTATTTTTAGACATTTTTTATTATGTGATTTTATTTAGAAGTTATATTTTATAATTTAAAGTGTCAAAATTATTATAAATTATAGTTTATAAAATTATAATAAATTAATTATAATTCATTCATTTTTAAAAATTATAGATAATTAAATACATAATCATATGATGCCAAAATGTAATATTTTATTGAATTAAATTATTCTAGAAATATAAATTAATCATTACTAATGAGAACATTTAATGAGATTTGTAGATAATATGTTAATATAAAAAAATTTATATTTATCCAATAGTTTCTTCTTGGAATTAAATAATAAAATATCATTTTTATGATTAATGAAAACTATTTTAGGTTGGAAATATAATTCGAAAATAATAAATAAAGTTATCAGTACAAATAAATAAATTTAATGATTTTTTGGTAATATATAAAATATAAATAATATACATTCATAGAATTATTTCTTTTAAGGATGGATTCAAAAAAATAACTATTAAAGATATTTTTTTAAAGTATTCGGTTTTATTCCTATTGTACCCTAATATTAAATTAAATTATTCTTCATTTGGAGAACTAATTTGATTAAATGAAATTAATATTTTTTTATAGTATCGAATTTATATCATGGGGATTTGGTGGTATTTGTTTACAATCATTGTTTTATAGGTGAGTAGTGAAAATATCGCATTGACGAATAACCTTACATTAATTTCATCATTATGAAATATATTAGAACTAAAAATCTTTGTAACCTTGAGTTAGGAAAAATATATATTTATAGATTGAAATAGATCATGTAAACTAATGTACTCAATTTATCTTCTCGTGCATGAATTTAAGAAACATAAGATATATATATTCTAAAGAAAATATATTTTATCCCATTACCAATAATTATGTATTGAATGTGATAAGATGTTCTGGATTTATTTTAAAATTAGATATTAATTTTTACAATTAATGTAATAAATAAATTTTAAATAAATTTTTTACAAGATTTATATATAATTCTTTTTCATACAAATATTTTCCTAACATATATTTTTCATTGTGATATTTATTCATTAATAAAATTAAATTTTTATTTATAGAAATTTAATCTTGTAAAATTAATTCCATATTTGGAAGAAAAAACTTTAAATTAGTTAATAACATCGATTTCATTTTAAGAGAACATAGAATAGTTATCATGGAATAATTTAAGTCATCACAATAAATGTCAAAATTTTGAAGTGGGGTTAAAAAACAGATAGGGAATCCAATAATAGTAAAAAATTATCATTATGCAATTTTTCAACAATATTTGGACCACCCCTAACCTTATATTTGAAGCAAGGTCTAATTTTGGGTGACCCCAATCACATATAAAAGGGGACATATAATCATCCCTTCTCAAAAAAATGGTAGAATATTTATTCAACCAATTTTTAAAAAATACCTCCCCAACCCCCTTATAAATCACATTAATTATATGATCTCACAATGAGTCTAACACGAGAAGGACTATGGTGTAATCCCGAGGTGGTTACCCAAACAAACGATAACTGTTTTAGTCGAGTTATTTCATGTTTATTTATTTTTAACCATTCTATAAATATATTATGTCAAGAATAATATAATTAAATTCTTATAATAAATCTCCTAAAATTTTATTATTTTTATGGAATAACCATTATCAACCTCCCGTTTATCCAATTAAAAATGATTGTGTCTCTATTGTGTATGTGTTAACTACAACCTCTGTAAAGGGATATATTTAATATATCATCACAACATCATATATATTGATATATATATATATATAATAAATTAATATGATTGTTTTTACATTTTTTGGATTTTTAAATGATAAATTATTATTTACATTCTATAATATCCATCCATTGTAAAATAACAACAATACCTATGGTGGGGACAAATGCTTCCACAATTGTATGTTGACCATTTTTCATAATCAATTTACTTGGATGGTTATAAATATTAATATTATAAATAAAAATGAAATTTATGACATTATCAATAATTTTTATGATAGGGAAAAAATAATGTATTGAAAACATCAATCTAAAATATGCATATAAAAGAGAAAATTTGACGCCCGAATATTGATTTTAAAAAACATTATTCAATAATTGTGATATTAAAAATTATAAGATAATGATATATATTAATATGATTATAATAGTATGATTATTTTTTAAATTTGTTGTAATTAGGAATTTAAAATAAATGATTTTATAGATTTTATGATGTAATTTGAGACTTGGGGTTAGAATTTATGTCACAATCTCAATTTATATTGGGATTTTGTATGTTCAAATTTATATTGGGGATAACATGTAAAACACCAAGGATTCAAAAGGTACTATTTTTTGAAAAATTAATTTTCATTGGTGTCATTAATTACACAAAATACATTGTTATTTCAGTGGAACATGAAACGTTGTCTTAACTTGTGATATATATAAAACCAAGTTTTAAATAGAATTAGATATATTATAAACGAGACTATTACAACCATTCCATTAAAAATAGTTATTTAAATATTAATAAGGAAATTTTAAATATTATTTACTTTCATTTTATTGAAACAAATGTTATACATAATAAAATACATATTTTTCATTGAAGTCTTTATATGCTTCAAAAATACTATTTTTCAATAAAATATAGTTTATATATTTAATAATAAATAATATAATTAATACTCGAAACATTTTTAAATTAAATCAGTAAAATACAAATAATCTTATCATTTACAATTTCAATATTATATTATGGTGAATTTTCATAATTTTTATGAAAAATATCAATTTTTTATTAGTAGGCAATTAAAATAAATTTTAAATGAAACATTCCTTCTCATATAATTTATTTATAAATATAAACATCATTTTAACATGGGTTTAAGGTAAAATTAGTTCAGTTTTTAATATATAAATCCAATGGTGGTCCTTTTATTCAAATTCATGTTGAATTTATACATAAAAGCGATTTAAAATTCTAAATTTGTACACTTTAAAAACATGTTTCCTAACTATATCAGCGAGGTTATTTTTAAATTTAAAATTTCCACATGTGTGAAATGAATTTGAAAAAATTTGTTTCATAATATTAATCCTCATAATTAAATATTTATAATATGGTCAACATATTGTTTTTGCAAAAATGAAGAGTAAATGTGGAAAAAATTTGTTATTGTAGTCACGGAAAAAATGTGTTTATCGGGGGTTAAACTAAAATGAAAATTGTGGAAAAGAAGTAAATATTTTTATCAAATTTATTTAATGAGTTTAGTTCTATTTTTTCCATAATATTCTTCCAGATATTTCAATTTGTATCCATTTCCCAAGGTCATTGACCTAGATAATAATTAAAGAAAATAAAAAATAATAAGAAGACTGTTTTATTTGTTTTAATATCTATAAATCCTTTATATATGATGAATAAAACATATGAGTTTTTATATATATAATTATAAAATATATTTGATTATTTATCATTATAATTTATTTAAATTTTTTTGTATACAATAATTACTTCAAATTCATATGAAACCCCAACACAGTAATTCTTTTGATACCAATTAAATAAAAATAATGAGACTAATAAAATTTAACGTGAAGTAAATTGAATGAATAATTGTGTTACATTATTTTTCAGCATGAATGTTTCATAATACACATTTTCTGACATTATATACTCCAATCATATTATTACCTTGATATTTTTAAATTCAAATTATATGAATAAGGTCCAAATTGACATTAATGTTATTTTAAGGAAAATTATATGTCATTCTATTATTTAAAATTATTAAAAATAATTTATTATTACATATTATTCTAAATGAAAATTAATTTAAAATATGTTCCATTAATGGAACACATATTCATTTTAATGATTATATTTACCCCTAAATAAAAATAACCAGATTTGTGTGGTTAAAGTTAATGTAGTGTTATTTCACGTTACAAGCCCTTGTGTTAATATTATCATCCTACCAAAATTTCATTAAAAATTTTAATTAGTTATTATATTTATAATTATTTTTTATAAATTATATAATAAGGGTCTTTTTTTTCTTAAAGGATAAATTACTTTGGTTAAAAAACTAGTTACTATTATTAAAAACCAAAATTGTAAAACAATGAAAACATATTATTTATGTATTGAAATGTTTAAACAAATGTATCACTGTGTGGTGGAGGATTTAAAATACATCATAATCTATCCAAACCATTAATTAAAATATTTTTGTAAAATTTAATAAATATTTTCCTCTTAATAGTGAATACTTTTGTGTATTTATAACAATAAATCTCATTTTCATCTATAAAAGGGAACTCAATTTCCTCCATTATTCAAACCTTCATTAATATTTGGTTCATCCAGGACCATAATAAATAAACTATAAAATTCCATTAACACGTTATATAAGGCATATTTTGGTCAGAAATATATCCTAAGATGGAGTTTAGTCAAAATTAAAAAGTATACAAGAAAAAGATGCAACATTCATTAACAATAATCATTGTATTATTTCTTACTCCAAACCTTTGAATTATATAAATTTAATTTTTATATAATAATTTTATTATCATAAAATAATATTAATTTAATGTTAATTACCAAAAAACACAACAACATCCATAATATGGGTTATGAAATCATCGTTATTTTTTAAGATGGGATATTATGTTGACAACCGACATTGTTTGTTTTTCCATTACCAACTATCAAGGTTGTTAAAAAATATGGATTTAATATTTATATATGATATTTGTATGTTTTAAATATATTATTTAATTATCATTATTTAATTTTAATATCACACAAACATTGACGCTTACCATTTTATGGGAATATGATATTGTCGCTCTTGTATGTGGTGGACTATCGGCTTATAAATCATTATGATTCATTAATTATTTACATGAAATGAATTTAGGATTAATTTAGTTAAAATATTATATATATATGTAATAAAAAAATATTTTTTTATAATGTAACATTTATTATTCTTTATTTCAATCCGAAAAATGAAAATAGTGTTCATGCATACATACGACCTATCGTCTCAATTAACAGTGCTTCATATTTTCTATATCTAAATATTTTGGAATAATATTAATGCGTATAATGAATATATTTGATGCTTATATATGGAATATAATTATGGATATGATTTAACCATAATCAAATTATTAGGGAAGTAATATAACACAAATACATATATAAAAAACAAAGAAGTTATTACAAAAAACATAACATTAAAATTGAATTGTTAAAAATGGGGTAGTAAAAGGGTCATTTGAAATTAATATTTGGTATGATATAATTGAAACTAGTTCCATAATATATATATATATATATATATATATATATAATTAACATATATTTTCTCTATAATAGTTATTAATGAGTTGAAAGGTTGCTTAGACTTAATTTTAGGTATTTTTTTCTCGTATTGAAATTATTTGAGGCACATTCCAAATTCACCACCTATTTATATTATGTGTTCTATGTACTAAAAATTTATTTAATTTTTTATTATCATAAAATAGTTATTTATATTTGTGTATCTATCTAGGTGTATCTCGTTTCTGTGGTTTTACAGTTCTAATTATAACAAATCAATATTCTTTTTTCCACAATTTTCCTACATTAATATAGATTTTATGATTTGCACCAATATTATATATGAAGAATATATAAAACTAAATTGAGATGTAATATCATTAATTTTTTATTCTCAAGATATTAGATTTTTCATTTAATGTTACTCTTTCAAGTGTCATATTTTTTAATGTTACAATAGTGGAAAAGATTGTACATTACAATACCCTCATTTAGCAGGATTATTTACGGATATGCTTCTAATCGGAAAATATTAGGATCAATATCCCATGAAAATGATAGATATTGTAATCATATTTATATGTCAAGATAAAAAAAATTTCCCTTTTATTTTACGGTCTTTATTTACTCAATATTTTTAAATAACTTTTTTTATAAAAAATCATATTTTCAGTCGAAAACTATATTTCTTCCAAAACCACATTTTTTAAAATGTTTTCAAAAATGTATTAAAATTTTAAAATAATAATTTATAATTTAAAAAATAAATTCTTTAAAATATTATAAAATATACATTATAAGTTATAATTTTAATTTCAATGAAATGGATTATTATTCTCTTTAAAAATTGATTATTCAAGGATGAGTCAATTTCCTTAACAACTGCTTTGAATGATAATTAATAATAATTTACCAAATAAGATGATATACTTTGATTAGAATTATGATATAATATGGATATTAACTTAGGATAACATTCATATTATTTCTCCTGATCTTTTATGACTATGTGGACATGATGTTTATGAAACACCTTTTTATTACATGGGTTACAGCATAATAAAATCATTATGAAACTGATTCATTTATTTATAGGTCATGAAATCACGAAATTATGAAATTATTATCAATCATCTAACTTTTATAAAGGTCATGTTATGATGAAATAATTATGAATTTCATTTTATTTCACATGTTAGGATATGATGAATGTTTCATGATGTTTTGTAACTCCTATGATTGATTTTCATTATGAGATGGGTAGGAAATATATATCTCTCCAATGAATTTTTTAAATATAAATGATACACATGATTAGAAGGTATATGAATTTATATCACATTATTGAAAATTAGGTTACATGTGTTGTCAATACTGACCTGAAATTGGTTACACAAGTGGTTATTCCAAACAAAAATTTGGTAAAAGAGTGGTTAGCCAGAGACTATTAGTTTATGAATGTCATTGTGGGTGTAAAGACCTGGAAATTTCATGGAAATTTTTTTCTTAAATACATTGGAATTTTACGAGTATGTGGCTTCTGACGGCACTTGATTCCAAAGCCCGGTGTGCTAGGAATCAATTTCTGAAATTTAGCTCAGGTACATTCAGTAAAGGAATGAGTAGGTTTTTCAATCTTTTGAACTGGAGCTCGGAATACAAATCTGAGGGCACTAATAAACTCGCAACACCAGTAATTTCATAAGGTGACCTTTTCCGCAGTTTCGTTTTATGAGGGTTGAGAATTTCAATTTGGGAAATTAGTTTAAAATAAATAAAATTGGTAGAACAATTTTATTTTATAACTTTGGAAGTTAATTCCTCCCATGGGAAGTTGTTGGTGGGGCCCACAGCCATCCAACTTCAAATGTGTGGATATTTGAAAGGTGGGCCCCACACGAGCCCCGACCTTTCACCTTCCCCTAAACTCTTTAAACCCCCTACATTAATTTTTAAACTCCTCTTTTATTGTGTAAACTCTCCCTCTCCCTCTCACCCTCTTTATTACTTGCCATCACATGCTAATCAATGTAATCAAACTCTTCATTTATTTAATTAATGGATTTGAATTTTTCAATGCTTTGCATGTTTAATTAAAATAACCGGTAGACTTATTTTAATTCTGTTTTCTCATGTTTTCATTGGGGAAATATTGGAGAGAGAGCTCTTGTGAAAGAAGAAGGGAGTTCCTCCATTGTTGAAGAACATCAACCCTGCGACAAAGAAAGAAGACTTCTTCGACGATGAACGTCGGTTCCACGAAGAACAATTTTCGCGCCTTCATTTCTTTTCTCTGCGACAAGAGAGCAGATGCTGCTTCCTCCTCAGACGCACTCCAACGTCGCCTATGAATCCATTCCTCACGATGCCGTCTTCCACGACGCCTGACGTGTGACGTCAATTATTCGAGGTAGGGGGTTTTTATACAATTTTAGTTGATTAATATTGTACATGTTCCTAATTGTTTTCTATGAATTAATTTGGTCATTTGTTACCACCTAATGCAGACAGCGCAAGCTAAATGAACACAGCCCGATGGACCTCCTCAAGAGCTTGATTTTTTTGGAATCGACAACCGGAACTGGAACACGAAAGAGGCCAGCGGTGCAAGGGACACCGTCGCACATGCAAAGAATGCCACGGCCAAGGAGGACACGACGGAGGAAGCACGTTGTCGTCGCACCAAACCGGGAACACTGAGCCGCGGCCAGGGCAGTTCACAGTGGAGGAAGCAGGCGTCGTCTCACCGACTGTGTGGATGGACCTACGGCCCGCTACGTGGGCTGCTTCGGGGGAAGGACCGGCCAGCCTGTCGGCCGGCTGGGCGGATCAAAGCCACGACGCCAGGAGGGCGCTGCGGTGGAGAACCTGCGGCTTGCACGGCGGGCCGCTTGCACCAGAAGCCGGGCAGGCTCCATCCGGCCATTTAGGAAGGGCGGCGCCACATGGCCCCTCCTGTTCGGGCAGTCGAAGGGTTGTGCCCCCTCAAACCGCTCGGCCTCCTGGCCGAGCCAGTGGGGCAGCGCCCAGCCGGGCCGCGCTGTGCCCGGCCAGACCGCGTTTCCTCAGTTCGGGTCGTGCCCCTTCGGGACTGGCCAAACCCCTTCGGGATAGGCCACATCTCGTTGGGCCCGACCACACATTTCATCGGGCTGTTCCGACACCCCTACTGGGTCAGACCCGATAAAACTATGTTAACCCGACTTGTCGGTCCACTGGGCTTAACGGGTCGAGCCAGTATTCACTTAAAGGTGAATAATTCAAAGAACGTGCGTCCAATCGACACACTGTCTACGGAACTGAGACCCTATTGATGAGGTGATTCTTTTGCGATACTCTATGTGAGTTTTGGGAATCTATGTAAAACAGCTAGGTTTGGACGAGTATATTTCTAACAGGGCCCCTGGGATGGGAATGCTAATATATCACAGACCGAGCGTCCAATTGATGCACCGTCTATCACATTGAGTTCATTTTGACGAGATAGAACATTGGGATACATCAATTCCGGACTTTGTTATAGTTGATGTATTGACCCCCCTAACTCATGAAATAGACCCTCCGAGAATCGATCATTCTGTGTGCTATAACCCTAGAACTGAATGCGACAATGACAAATACCATGATGGGATCCTATGTGGGTTCGACGACGATGATGACTATAATTGGATCCTATGTGGGTTCGGCAGCGATGACGACTGTACTATGATCCTCCATTGGTTCTGCAGTGATGACGAATGTAATTGGATCCTTCGTGTGTTAGGCAACAATGGTTACTGTACTTGGATTCTATGTGGGTTTAGCAATGATGACTTCTGTACTTGGATCCTACGTGGGTTCGGCAGAGGAGAAGATGCAGAGGCTACATATAATCATCCCCACCCTTCTTCTTGAGTATTATACCTATTTGAGAAGAGTCATGAATATTCAATCATTACCATTGGTGTGATTTACTTCATTCCTATGTGGACTGGGTTGTGCATGGACTCGAGAGTTGTAGCCGAACTGGATTGCTGACTTAGGTATATGTATGGGCATATACTTAAGAAGAGTCGGTTGATAATTCGTGATTGTATCATTCCTTTGTGGTTTATCCTTTGTGGATTTTGGGAGACCTTCGAGGGTCTTGGGGTCCCTACTAAGTATCGTATACCCACCCCTACACTGGCTACACCCGTGTTATGTTGTGTTGGATGCAGATGATTAATAGCACTGATCGAGGTGGAGGCTTGTGGATCTGGACGGTACTCGGGGTTGGACCACTAGATAGATGTTCACTTAGTGGACGGAAAGACCCGATGAGATGAGGAGACCATCTGTACCAACCCTTGATATGGGATATCCAGAGGATGACTCAGTGGTTGCTTCTTTACTTTAATGTTGTTGTACTTTCTTTTCAGTTGTAGAGTACTTTCAGTAGGGTTTGTATACTGGCCCATTTATATTTCAGCACCTACTTTTGTACTTAGTTTAATTGGTGTATACTTCAGTTTTGTACTCTGTTGTGTTTGTGTACATTTATAAAGGCAATGCCTTCCCTTTTTATCGAGACTTATGCCTTTGGTTCTAGTTGCCAGCCCCTGGCCTATGGAAGGCGGGCTTCGGGTAGTCACGACACGACCCTGAGGACAGGACATGACAAATTGGTATCAAAGGAGTCGGTTTTACCACAAAAACTCAGGACTCTGATATTATTTCTCTGTGAAGTAATAGTGCTAAGAGTATTGAGTGTGGTTTTAAGTCCATGGAGTACAGTGTTGGTGCGGCGGCCGACGTATCCATACACCAGGACCCTGACTCCTGATTTTTGACTTAGTGCACGAAAACACTAATTGCATGTGTGTTTCAAATGTTTTCTTTGTGATAACTTTTTGTCAGCTCACCAATTATACTATATTAAACTATGGCGCACTTGTTTCTTTTTAGGATGGCCCCAAAAAGGTATCCAGCTAGGGTTCCAAGCTATCTGTGAGATGTCATCCCACCGAGCAACGAGGCCTCAGTGCAGGGCCCCATTACAGTAGAGGTGACAGTGGTACCATTACCCACTGATCCACCGATGCCACCAGCCACAGCCACAGCCACAGAGAGTGCATGACATCTAAGTGCGTTGCACGAGTTTCAGCGATAGAGGCAGCCCAGGTTCCGTGGAGAGGCAGACCCTCAGGGAGCCGAGGATTGGCTGGAGTCTATCGTCAGAGTCTTCATATTGGTAGGGACACCAGTAAACCTTATGGTGATCCTTGCCATGAGTCTCCTGCACACAGTAGCAGGTAGATAATGGAGCCTGATGCTCCAGATTCACGACATGGTATCACTACTTTGGATGGACTTTGAGAACCACTTCTGCTTGGAGATTGTTCCAGCCACCCGCCGTGTAGTGCGCATTCAGGAGTTACTACAGCTGCTGCAGGGTTGTATGACAGTAGCCCAGTACTCGGTGAGATTTACCGACCTCTCACGCTACTCCATGGACATTGTATGAGTCCCATTCTTTCAGGCCCAGACCTTCGAGCAGGGAATGAGGCATGAGATCAGGGCTTCGATGGCCTCCCTCAGCATTCCGAAACACGCAGGAGTACTGGAGTGATCCCTTCTTGTGTAGAGCTTTCTTTTTGTGATGATTCCAGTAGCGAGACCCCCCACAGGACGACACGTAGTAGAGTCTTCTGCAGCCGTCAGTAGACCGGTGTCGCAGAGGTCCAAGCGGACCAGGCCATCAGGTAGAAGAACTCAAGATACTGGTTCAGATGTGAGGGGCACACGGAGCAAAGCCATCCATACGAGGGGCTTGCAGTGCTATGCATGCAGCGGGTATTTCCACATGGCACGGGACTACCCGAACCGCCATTCAGATGAGAAGTAGATAGTAGAGGGACCTCCCAGGCAGATGCATAGGATCGACTGTGGTAGTCCGCAGCGAGTATGAGGATGATGTAAAGGAGGTGGACGAGCAGCGGGTGGTGGACGGCGCTTCGAGGATCTACCACCACCACCACCAGGGGGAACACCCCGACCACAGGGAGCAGGCAGACAAGGGCAGACTCAGCTCCATGCAGTTGAGTCCTATGACCTTGGGACACCTGAGATGATTCGAGGTACTATATGTGACTACTCCACCTTTGATGCAGTTCTTATTGACACAGGAGCGAGTCATTCATTCATTGTTGTTGCCCTTGTTCGGAGCTCGGGTATTCCGACAGGGCCATCAGATCATTACTTAAAGATAGAGACTCCTACAAGAGCAGACTTGATGATATACTGATTTACTCGACTGCTGAGGAGGAGAACACCTACAACTTGTGGGTTGTACAGGACACACTCTGAGAGCACACACTTTATGGTAAGCTCTCAAAGTGCCAGTTCTGGATTCGAGAGGTTCAATTCTTGGGGCACGTCATATCGGAGGCATGATTTGTTGTTGATCCTGCGAAGATTGAGGCAGTACTTGCTTGGGAGCCACCTAGGAGCGTGACGTAGGTGTGAAGTTTCTTAGGGCTAGATGGGTACTATCTGAGATTTGTGCCATATTTATCCAGAGTTTCAGCACCAATTTCATCATTGATGAAGAAGGGGAAACCGTTTGTGTGGTCAGATAGATTCCAGTAGATCTTCCAGGAACTGAGACAGAAGTTGACCAGTGCGCCCATCATGAGGCTACCTGGGGAGGGCGTTGGGTACATGGTTTACTGCGACTCATCAGGGACCAGACTCAGGTGTGACCTGATGCAAGAGCAGGTAGTGATCACCTATGGTTCACAGCAGTTGAGGAATCATGAGAAGAACTATGATTCCCATGACCTGCAGTTAGCAGCAGTGGTCTTCGCCCTGAAGATGTGGCAGCACTATCTGATGGGTGTGCGCTTTACAGTCTACTCTGACCACCAGAGTCTGAGGTACATTTTTTCGCAGAAGGACATGAACTTGAGACAACGTCGATGGCTTGAGTTCCTCTAGGATAGTGACTTTGAGATAGTATATACTCTTGAAAAGTGGAACTTTTTGGCTGGTGCTCTCAATAGGAGATCATGCATTCATATACTTAGAGAGGAGATAGAGCAGTTAGCCGCTTTGTAGATATCCTTAGTGGATAGAGAAGGGACAAATTTTCTACAGTCCCTCACAGTTACTCATCCACTACTTCAGCAGGTCAGAGAGGCACAACGTGGGGAAGTTGACCTTGAGACGCGACATGCTCATATTTCCACAGTGCAAGATCCTGATGGATTTTATGAGAGAGGAGTGAACGTTATCCTCTTCAGGGGACATACCATGGTACCAGTTGCACTGTAGGAGAAAGTGCTGAGGGATTTTCACACTTCCCCTATAGCGGTACATCCTGGAGTGACGAAGATGTACCAGGACCTCAGATGACAGCACTGGTGGCCGGGTATGAAGAAGGATGTAACAGAGTTTGTTTCACGATGCCAAACCTGCCAGCAAGTGAATGCGGAGCACCAGGTACCTGCAGGCTTGGAACAACCCTTAGAGGTTCCGGAGTGGAAGTGGGATGGGATATCCATGGATTTCGTGTTGGGTCTTCCATGTACTACTAGGGGACACGACTCAATCTGGGATATCGTCGACCGAATCACCATGTCATCCCACTTTCTTCCAATCAGAGTGAAGGGCTCAGTAGAGAGCTTGGGACACCTCTACGATCATGAGATCACACGGCTTCATGGTGTTCCATCATCTATCATCTCCGATCGAGATACTCACATTACTTCCCGGCTTTGAAAGGGGTTTTATGAGGAATTTGGGATGCAGCTACGCCTGAGCATCGCCTTTCATCCTCAGATGGATGGCCAGATAGAGAGAACCATTCAGACTCTCTAGGACATGCTCTGTGCATGTTTCCTTGACTTTTGTCATAGCTGGGAGGATCACCTAACCTTGTTGGAGTTTTCATAAAACAAAAGCTACCACTCCACTATCGGGATGGCACGATACGAGGAACTATACGACCGAACTTGTAGATCACCTCTTGTTGGGCTGGCTGTCACGAACCAAATCTGGTCTCCATCAAAACCAGCACACGGCCCGGCCCACGACAAGGCTAGAAGAGCGTTCCCCATCCCCACGGGCTGGAATATGTGCCCGAGTATCATAAAATGAAGTTTGATAAGGATTTAACAGAGTTTATAAACCTTAAACAACAAACAAACTCAATAAAATGAATCTAGATTTTTCAAATAAACCCATATTTTACAAAATTCAGAACTAATATACATGTTTTAAAACAACTCATTAAGACTATAAAAAAGTCACAAATTCAAAATGAAACATCCTAAGAACCCTCATGGAAAGGGGTGCTTCCCTCAATCCTTCACAACAAGACTTCACCACCAAGGACCTGCTAGAAACCCGAACCACTAGAATTAAAAACTGTATCCAAACCTGCAACAACAAAATAACCAAGCCTACATACACCCAAGGGTGTAATTATGGTGTTATCCAATGCCTAGTAGGATACCACCACTAAGAGATTCCATGTCATAAACATTCAAAGACAAAATTTAGTAGGTTTTCATAAACAGAAATTGCTATTTACAATTTCTATAAGATTAAACAAAAAACATAAAATAGTTTTAATGTGGGTTATCATTAAGAATCAAAACTTTAAAAAAAAATTTCCACACTACTGGATTTTCTAGAAAACCATTCTATATGATGATGGTAATAACAAAGTAACTAATGAGCACAAGCAGTAGGAAATAAACCATAGGCACTAGATCGTTGTAGGTCCCAGGCACCTCGTATCTCGGTGAGAGTAACCATCAAAATATATATTCTCATGCACAAGCCACTAGTAGGGAACATACCCATAACCTAGTGGTCCCCAATCATCATCATCATAGTTTAGTTAGAGTTTTAAGCATCAATCTTTCTATGTGAAACTGAGGCAAAACCCCACGGATTCACTAGCATACTAGTACACATCCACCCACCTAGATACTCGGGTTTTCCCCCTGTGCTAAGATAAGTTCAACAAGTCAATAAATATACTTTGCACATAAAAATATCATTTTCACATCACATGTTCACCAAATATCCCACATGTATTCCACACGAGACTAAATAAATGCACTTTTCATTCAAATGAATTTTGAAATCATACTCACACAAAAAATATCCCACAACCGATTTTTCACATCTTTCACAATTCAACAAAACCATTAACAATTTTATATAATCATTACCATGATTCTAAAAATCACATAACATCCACCTCATATGTTACATAATACCCTTTTCATAAACCAAGTCCATTTTTCACATCAGACTCACGCAAAACATCCTGAATACACGTTTCACACCCACATCCCAATTTCATAAATCTCCTTGAAAAATTATAAAACATTTCCAAAATGTTGTACAACATAGATGACCACTTCTGGTTTCAAAAACTCATTTTAGGAACATACTATCACCAAAACAGTACATAAGGAACCATTTCACACTATGTGTAACTCATTAATTCAATAACAATTTTCATAAAACCAACCCAAGAGGTGCAACCATGGTTTGCAAACAAAACCCATTTCATAACCATAATTGAAGACCAAAATAATGAAAATAACAATACAAAGCAGAATTGGCTCCCCAAAAAACATTTATTAAACCACCCCCAATCTTTATACAAATACATCAAACAATTCCACAAATGGTACACATGAAAAACACATGTTTTCAAAAAGTACTTTCAAGAAGTAAAACATGGTTTCACACCATAAAACCATTCAAAAACCCCATTAAAAGGCCCACATGACATTAAGTCATTAACAAACCATAATTTCCATCCCCTTACAACACTAATAAATCACTTTCACATGTTATAAAGAACACACAAACATTTCCCTCAAGAGCCACGCATGAAAACACCCAATTCCAATAAAAAATACAAATACAAAATTAAACACTTAACCAAATCCCTCAAAAAATATTTTTTGTACCATACACAACAGATTTGAAACATACTAAATTAATAAACCAAGCAATCTAAATTATAATAAAATGGTTATACATGGAATCACCTACCTTTTATGTCGAAACACTCAAACCATGGTGCGAAATATAAACCGCACCACAGTCAAACATCAAGGAAGTGAAATCCAACCTAAAACCAGAAGATTTCAAACAAAATACAAGATATAAAACCCTAGAATTTATCCCTAAAATCTATTCATTAGGAACCATATGGATAAGGTATGAAACCCTAAGCACATTGAATGTAACCCTAAGAAAATTGAAAGAAGTATGAAGAAAACCATCTTCTTTGGGGGATCTTGTAGAAATCACCTCACATACACCAGTATCTGAAAATAAAAATAGCCAAATATTTAGGGGTTGATCAAAAACGTTTTAGGAGGTCATTTAGGAACTATAATGGAGGTAAAATATTAAGAATTGAGAGATTTAAGAAGGGATGAAGTTACCTCATCAATTCATTACGATTTGAGACACCCTATGAAGTTCTACCTTAATTAGTGATTTCAATGTGGTCCAAAGAGGGGGGGGGGAGGCAACGGTAGCACGCCTGGGATTCCTAGGGTCGAAAGAGAGGTGGAATCACCCAAAAAATCATTATAATGAATATGATATTAAAAAATTAAAAAAAACAATTTAAAACTGGGAAATGGAATTTCGGGATGGCCCTATTCTTAAAAAAAACACAAATACCCCTTTGTTATTGATTCCCTAAGGGGTCCAAACTACAATGGTGGTGTTAATATGTCAAGGGATAACATTTAAGAATTGGAATGGGTGAAACAATTTATGAAATTCAAACGTTATAGAAGAAATAATATATATTTTTAAATCTGGAATTGGGCTCACAGTTTGGCCGAATTCACGAAAACTCACCCATTCAATATTAAAAGCTTGAGAGACCACAAAAACAAAGCATAAATAGAAATTAAATTAAATTTAACATTAAAATAAGTCATGTATGTGACAATTCTACCCACCATTAAAACTGTCCGTCCTTGGAAAGCTACAAAAGGCCAGATACCAAATCCAAACCCAACTGATAAACCAAGATGTACTTCTTTGCAATTCTTCGCCCCCAAGGGCCAAAACATCTCCAGAGATCAATTATGTATTGAATAATCACACAACTCAAACCTACACAAATTTCCAGAAATGATCAATCACATTCATACATTATCCCAAAATGAATCTTCTCAAACATAATCCAAACAAGACTCAAGCAATTCACCCAAACGGACAACAACATTGAACAAGGTTACACTTACCTTGCATTATCTAAACCATTGGGAGCTCTCCAATCCCAACATTTACTCAAAGAAGATGTTGGTATCCAGATAGTTCCAAACTAGAATACCTACCACCAATCCAACACCATATATAAATCTGAGTTATTGGTATGGGGGGACACAAAAATGCACCCCACCATAAGAGGCAACCTATATTATTTTCTAACACATAATCAAGACACTAACAGGGGGCCTAAATGAACTCCCTTGTAAAAATGGTAGAATTCAATTCAATGTTTACGAAGGAACATATATGAGAATCATAGTGGATCTACCCACCATAAGAACCAACCATCTTAACCGACCATCATGGTCCGACAAAGAAAGACCCAATTTTTTTAAGGTTTGGGAATGGAGTAGGGTCAGTCCACACGGTTTAGGAAATTCTGCACTAACTGGGAATATCATTCTTTTTTGCATGGATTCCTGGAACATGGTCACTACTAATCAATCAAAAACTTTTTCCTCAGCACTTCTATCCAAATTTCCAACTATTCTCTAATGAATCAATGGAAACCAAAGGGGGAAGGAATTATATTAGGTGATGACATGGGTACAAGCCCCTCAACCTATTTCCACTGAATGGGAACAATGGAAGAAAGATGATGAAACAAGAGGTTTAAACACTTAATATCTTTCATACAGAGGATAAGACATTGTACATTGGTTTAAAAAACCCTAGTATTTCCCCGGACTATGAGTCAGCATCTCTCTAAGACCTATGGATGGAGCTCAAACGATTGACGCATCTTCGACCTCACAATTATGATTTGGAAACCCCCCCTGAATGAGAATTATTCGTTCAGTTCCACCAATAACTATACTGAAATCCTTGATAATATTTCCAAGACATGACACATTTCAAACTCACTTTACCCTAACTCGATATTTCACTGAAACATGTCTTATAAAATGAACACACGTCGCTACTTGTTTCTTAGAGTGAGAAACTATACAATTAAATAACACATATAATCACCTTCATCTAAAATGGATGATTTTGATGTATTTTCAAGGGAAAAATTCTCCCAACATAAGGAGACTCTTAGAGTATTGCACTAATTTCACCGTTAAAGTCAATCGGGTGCACGAAATCACAAGGCTTCATCGAACATGACCATTGTGACTGATATAAACAGTGCATGGAGTGGGACCTTATACAACATCCCCGAACAACACTCAATTATCAAAAGTGTCCACAATATCATCTAATGACCAGATTTCCCACACAGGTAGTTTATTGTGAACTCCTTCTTCAAAGAGACTATGATGGACCAAGAGGACCTCTTAGACACCATCCAGATACTCATCCATGCTAACAACCCCAGACCACTTCCACCTTTAGAAAATCAGGAAGATTAAGAATCTAAGGTCTCTTTCAACCTTCCATGATAACTCTCACACTACAAGTGAATACACAAAACCAGGAATGGAAAGGGTGTAGACTCAATCTAAAAATATCATGAAAAAATTACTTATATTGATCTACTAGAGGTTATTAAAATTGAGAAACAATCCGGGTTGTACTTCAGTTGTGAACAAACCTTTAATGGGGGCATACCTTATCCAACAAGAGAACCCAAGGACCCAACCAAGCTGGTCCATTGGTAAAAATGTGCCAAAAATCAGATCCAAACTCATTAAGGGAACCTCCATAAGGGGCTCCCGAAACATATCTCATAGGAGACTACTAACAGGTCCTTCTATCCAGCTTACCGACCAAACACAACCCCAAAATACAACTCGAACAGGAGGGGTTCTTGGAATCAAAACATCCCAAAACATCAACATTTTCAAAAAAAAAACATAATACACACCATCCCAAACAACTAATAAATACATCATGAATATGATTTAAAATAATCTTTTTGAAAATAAATGATTCATTGATTAGCGTATCCACTAATGGTACCCCATGGGCCTTACACATGCATGTTGTTGTGCCATAATGGGCACCCTCCTCATATCCAACCAACAACCCATCCATCCTTGCCATTAACCATCCATCATCCCATATAACCCCATGCATGTGGTCGCTCATGGAAATACCAACGGTTAAAATAAAAAGAATCTTTATACTTTTCAAAACCAAAATAGTCAACCAATACCTTCTTTTTATCAAAACATCTAACCACGCAATCACTCCCAAATTACATCTTAACAAGATTTTCAGAAAATAACAATCATTTAAATGAAAACCCACTTTGAATTCATACACATAAATTTCAAAACATCTCATCCCATTAAAACTAATTTCAATAGATTAGAAAACTCTATTGGAAACACATTTTCAAAACCAACGTCAGTATAGTTTCGAATTTCAAAAGAGGTGTAAACACATAATTTTACATTTTAAAATAATTCTAAATATTCAGATCCAACATTTCATAAATCAATCCATTCAATCTTTATTTGGAAATCATTTCACAAAAACATTACACTTCTTAATACCAAGTCACTTTAAAACCAAAGTTCCAATATTTAAAACAAAAGAACACAAGACAATGCGAGAGGAAACTAGTTTCAGGGGGTGACATGGAAATATGGTTGGAGGCCATATTTTAATAACTTCACTATTACAGAGAGTGTTCTAGGGAATATCACCACCTCCACATGGCTTTCCAGGCCCTGCGAGCTCACTGAGACCATTAGCCCAACTATATTTTCATTTCACCAAATAATCATCAATCTAATAAATCCAAAGGACTAATATAAATCCTGACATCACTTGGAGACTTGAATCACACCATGAGGTGTGGTGATCAGCCAGATAACTCATAAATATAATGCCAAGTCCCGACAATCCTAACATAAGACTATCTTGACTGTTCCACAAATAACGTGACCCAAAGAGAGCGAAACTCCTCTGATATCATTTTTTCTTGAACTGAATCTGGTCTCCATCAAAACCAACACCAGACCTAGCCTGCAACAAGGCTCTAAGGGTGTTCCTGATCCCCACGTGCTGGCACAAGTTCACGGTTATCCTAAAATGATGTTTTGGAACTATATACCTGAGTTTATAAACATTAAACAACAAACAAACTCAATAAAATGAATCTGCATTTTTAAAAAAAACCATTTTTACAAAATTCAGAACTAAATTACATGTTCTAAAACAACTCATAAAGACTATATAAGAGGGAAAAAAATCTAAATGAAATAGCCCAAGAACCCTCATGGTAAGCGGCGCCTCCCTCGTTCCATATCCACAGGACTTCACCACCAAGGAATAGCTAGAAACCCGAACCACTAGAACTAAAAACTATATCCAAAACTGCACCAACAAAATAACCAAGTATACATACACACAAGGGTGTAATTAGGGTGTGATCCAATTACCAGTTAGATACCACCACTTATAGATTCTGTGTGATAAACATTAAAAGACAAAACTCTTGCAGGTTTTCATAAATATAAAAGGCAAGTTACAATTTTTAAAAGATTAAACAAAAATATTTAAAATAGTTTTAAAGTGGTTTATCATTAAGAATCCACACTTTTAAAAAAATAATGTCAAACTATTGGATTTTCCATCCAACCATTCTGTATGCCGACAATAATCACAAAATAACTCATTAGTACAAGCAATAGAAAATAATCCCTAGGCACTAGCTCGTTGTGGGTACCAGGTACCTCGTAACTGAGTGAGAGTAAACATCACAATATTCGTTCTCGTGCACGAGCCACTAGTAGGGAACATAACGATAACATAGTGACCCCAAATCATAATCATCACAATTTTTTTAGAGTTGTAATCGACAATATTTCTAAGTGAAACTTAGGCCAAACCCCAAGGATTCACTATCATACTAGTACACATCCACCCACCTAGATACTCGTGTTTTCTCCTTATGCTCAGACAATTTCATAAAGTCAACAACTATACTTTGCACCTAAAAATATCATTTTCACATCACAATTTCACCAAACATCCCACATGTATTCCACACAAGTCTAAAAAAATCCACATTTTCATTCAAATGAATTTTGATATCATACTCACACAAAAAATAGCACAAAACGGATTTTGCACATCTTTCACAATACAAATAAACCATTAAAAATTTTATAAAATCTTTCCCAAGATGATAAACATCACATAACAGCCCCCTCACATGTTACATAATACCATTTTCATAAACCAAGTACATTTTTCACATCACACTCACACAAAACAGCCCGAAAACATGTTTCGTACCCACGTCCAAATTTCATAAATCACCTCAACAAATTAAAAAACATTTCCAAAATGTTATACAACATAAATAACCCCTTTATGTTTCAAAAACACATTTTAGGAACATACTATCACCAATAAAGAACATAAGAAACCATTTCCCACATTGTGTAACTCAAAAAATCATTTACAATTTTCATTAAACCAACCCAAGAGGTGCAACCATGGTTTGCATACGAAAACCATTTCAAAACCCTAATTCAAGAATAAAACAATGCCAATAACAATACAAAGCAGAATTGGCAGCCCTAGAAACATTTATTATACCTCCCCCATGTTTTATTCAAATACCTCAAACAATACCACTAAGGTACACATGAAAAACACATGTTTTCACAATCACGTTCAAGAAGTAAAACATGGTTTCATACATTAAAACCATTCAAAAACACCAATAAAAGGCCCACATGACAATAAGGCATTGAAAAACCATAATTCTCATCCCATTTCAACAGTAATAAACCACTTTCACAGGTTATAAAATACACACAAACATTTCCCCAAGTGCCACGAATGCAAAGCAACCAATTCCAAGAAAAAATGAAACTACAAAATTAAACACTTAACCAAATCCATCAAAAAATAGTTTTTGCACCACACAAAACAGATTTGAAACTTACTAAATTAATAAAACAAGCAAGATAACATATCATAAAATTTTTATACATTGAATCTCTTACCTTTTATGTCGAAACACACAAAACATTGTGTGAAAGGTACACCGCACCACCGCCGCACCTCAAAGAAGTGAAATCCAACCTAAAACTAGAATATTTCATAGAAAACACTAGATATCAAACACTAGGATTAAACCCAAAATTCTAGAAATTAGTAACCTTATGGATAAGTTATAAAACACTAATCACATTGAATGTAACCCTAAGGAAATTTAATGAAGAATGAAGAAGACCAACTTACTTGAGGGATCTTGTAGAAATCGCCTCTCACACACCAGTAGCTAAATTTGAAAACATCAAAAAATTTAGGGGTTGTTCGAATAAGATTTAAGAGGTCATATAGGAATTTAAATGGAAGGAAAATAGGAAGAATTGGGAGGGTTAAGAAGGGATGAAGTTACATCATTAATTCTGGACGATTTGAGACAACATTGAAGTTCTTCCCTAATTCGTGATTTCAAAAAGCTCCAAGGAGGGGGGAAAGGAAATGGTAGTTATCCTGGTATTCTTAGGGTCGAAAGGGAGGTGTAATCACTGAATCATTCATTATAATGAATATGATATTAAAAAGTTAAAATAACAATTTAAAAATTGGAAAATGTGCTTTCGGGTTGGCCGAATTCTTAAATAAAAACCCAAATACCCCATTGTTATTGATTCCCTATGGGGTACAAACAATAATTATGGTTTTAATATGTCAGGGGGGGGACCATTTTGGAATTTTAATGGGTAAAAAATATTAAAATATGAGAAAATTATTAAAAAAAGTACATTTAAATCTGGAATTGGGCTCACGGGTTGGCCTAATTCGAGGAAATTCACCAATTCCACCTTAAAAGCATGAGAGACCCCAAAAAACCATAAATAGAAATTAAATTAAAATTAACATTAAAATATTCCATTTATGTGATACTGACCCTGGGGAGTCAGCACTTGTAGGAACAGAGATGGTTCATGCTATGACGGAGAAGGTGCAAATCATCCAGCAGCAGATAAGGACTGCACAGAACAGACAGAATTCATATGCTGATAGGATACAGAGACCACTAGAGTTCGAGGATGGAGAAATCATTTTCTTACGGGTCTCACCTTGACGTGGATTACAGAGATTTGGCTAGGACGACATGTTATCTATGCGCTTCATCGGACCTTTCTAGGTCCTCAGTAGGGTATGCATGGTGGCTTACCACATGGCCCTTCCACCTTAGTTGAAATGGTTGCATGACGTCTTCCACGTATCTCAGCTGAGGAGATACATGCACGACCCGAACCACATCATAGATCATGGGGATCTGTAAATCAATGACAGGGCTACATTCAAAGAGGTTCTGGTGGAGATCGAGGATCGACAAGAGCATGTCCTATGTGGACGATCGATTCCTCTGGTGCGCATTCGTTGGAAGCACGAGAACCTCCGGGATAGCACATGTAAGGGGAAGGCTCTGATGTGTGCATAATACCCTCATTTGTTTTCCTAGTTTATGATGTATCTTTACAGGTATGTAAAGACCTAATGTGGGAGTAATGTTAAGACCCGAAAATTTCATGGACTTTTTTTTCTTAAATACTTTTGAATTTTACTATTCTATGGCTTCTGACGACACTTGATTCTGAGGCCCGGTGTGCCCAAAATCTATTTCTGAAGTTTAACCCAGGTATGTTCAGTAAACCAATGATCGGGTTTTTCTATATTTTGAACCGGTTCTCAGAATTGAAATCCGAGGGCACCAATGAACTCCCAGTGCCGGTAATTTTTTATGGGGACCATTACCGTAGTTTCATTTTAAGCGGGTTGAGAATTTTTATTTGGGAAATTATTTTAAAATAAATAAAATTGTTAGAAATATTTTATTTTATAACGTTGGAAGTTAATTCCTCCCATGGGAAGTTGTTGGTGGATCCCAAAACCATCCAACTTCCCAGGTGTGGATATTTGAAAGGTGGGGCCCACACGATCCAAAAACTTTCACCTTCCCCTAATCTTCATAAACCCTTTTCTTTAATTGGTAATTTCATCTTTAATTGTGCAAAATCTTCCGCTCCATCTCTCCTTCTTTATTACTTTCCAACACATGCTAATCAATGTAATAAAACTATTTAATTATTTAATTAATGGATTTTAATTTTTGAATTCTTGGAAAGTTAAATTAAGATAAGTGGTATCATTATTTAAAATTGGTTGGCACATGTTGGGTTGTGGGAAATATTGGAGAGAGAGCTCTTCTGAAACAAGAAGGGAGTTTCTCCATTGTTGAAGAACATCAACCCTCCGACGAAGAACAACGTCTTCGTCGACGAAGAACGTAGGTTCCACAAAGAATGATCTTCACGCCTTCCTTTCAATTCTCCGCGACAAGTGAGGAGACGCCACTTCCTCCTCGGACGTACTCCAACGTCGCCTACGAATCCTTTCTCTGCAATGTCATCTTCCACAACACCCGATGTGCGACATCAATTATTCGAGGTAGGGGGATTTTATACAATTTTAGTAGATTAAAATTGTACGTGATCCTCATTGTTTTCACTGAAACGAATTTGGTCATGTTTTACCACTTAACGCTGAGGGCACAGGCAGAATGAACATTGCCTGACAACCCACCCCTAGAACGTGATCTTTTTGGAATCGACGTCTAGATGTGGAACACGGAAGAGGCTGGTGGCACAAGGGCTACCGTCGCACATGAAAATAAAGTTGCTGCCAAGAGGGCCGTGGTGGAGGAAGCATGACGTCGTCATGCCGTGACGGGAACATGGAGCCTTGGCCAGGGTAGGTCGTGGTGGATGAAAAAGGCGCTGTCATGCCGGATGTGTGGATGGAACTACGGCCCGCTATGCGGGGGCCATTGACAAAACGACTGGCCGGTTGGGCGGAGTAAAGCTGCGATGCCAGGAGGTCTCCACCTTGGAGAACCAGCAGCCCCCATGGCGGCCCGCTTGCACCAGAAGGCCGGTCGGCTCCAGCCGGATGGTTAGGGAGGGCGGCGCCATTTGGCGCTACCGGTTTGGGCAGCCGTTGCCCCCCCCCCTCGGACCGCTCGGTGTCTGGGCCAGGCCTTCAGGGAAGCGCCCAGCTGAGCCACGCCCAGCCGGGTCACGCCCAGCCGGGCCACACCCCGCCGAAACGGACCGCTTCTGGTCGGGCCCTGTCTCCTCAGGCCGGGCCGCGCCACTTCAGGTCGGGCCGAACCCCTTAGAAATAGCCCATGTCTCTTTGGGCTAGGCCACTCATTTCTTCGAGCTGGTCCGACACCCCTGCCATGTCAGACCTGCTAAAAATAGGTTTACCCGACCCATCGGCCCAATGGGCTTAACGGGCCAGGCTCGTATTCACATAAAGGTGACTAATTCAAAGACCGTGTGTCCGATCAACCTGTCGTCTGCAGCAATGAGACCCTATCAACGAGGAGGTACTTTTTTGATACTCTAATTTGGTTTTGGGAATCTTTGGAAAACTATCGAGTTTGGATGAGTATATTTCAAACTAGGCCCCTGGGATAGAAATGCCAATATCTCACAAACAGGGAGTCTGAAAGACGTGCCATCTATCACGTTGAGTTCCTTTTGAAGAGATGGAACATTGGGATAACTAAACTCCGGACTTTGTGATAGTTTTTGTATTGACCCCCTCCCCTTACTCGAGGATCGGACCCTCCCAGAATCGAGTGTGCTATGTGCGGGAACCCTAGAGCTTGCTGCGACTGCGACAACTACTGTGATGGGATCCTCCATGGGTTCAACGATGATGAAAAGTGTACATGGATCCTACATGGGTTCGGAAGCGATGATGACTGTACTAGAATCCTCCGTTGGTTCTGCAGTGATGACGACTATACTTGGATCCTCTATGGATTCAGCAGTGATGGTTATTGTACTTGGATCTGACGTGGGTTCGGCAGTGACGACTTCTATAATTGGATCCTATGTGGGTTCCGTGGAGGAGATTATTTAGAGGCTACATATAATAACCTCCACCCTTCTTCATGAGTAGTATACCTGTGTGAGCTGAGTCTTGACTATTTAATCATTACCATTGGTGTGACTGCCTTTTTTCTTGTATGTACTCAGTTGTGCATGGGATCGACAGTTGGAGTCGAACTGGAATTGATGACATAGGTATATGTATGGAAATATACCTAAGTAGAGTCTGTTGATACTTCGTTATTGTATATTTCTTTGCGGTTTATCCTTTTTGGATTATGGGAGACCTTTTTTGGGTCTTGGGGTCCATACTGAGTATCATATACTAACCACGGCACGGGATATGCATGTTCCACATTGTGTTGGATGTAGAAGACATACAACACTGATCGAGGTGGAGGCTTGTGGAGCCGGATGGTACCAGGGGGTGGACCACTAGATGGGACGTACACTGAGCGGATGACCGGAACCGAGGAGATGAGGAGACAACTTGTACCCACCCTTCAGGTGGGATATCTGGAGGACGACTCAGTGCTTGTTGATTTACTTTACTACTATTGTAAATTCATTTCATTTGTATGGTAATTTTAGTTGGGTTTGAATACTGGCCCATTTTCATTTCAGAACCTACTTTTGTACTCAGTTTACATAGTGCTTAATTCAGTTGTGTAGTCTGTTTTGTTTGTTTACTTTTATAAAGGCAATGCCTTACCTTTTTATAGGGATTTACACCTTTGGTTCTATTCAAAAGACCATGGCCTTTGGAAGTCAGGCATAGGGTAGTCACGACACGGGCCCCAAGGACAGGTCGTGATAGTGGGATTCTCTGAAATTAAATTTTCTATTATAATGTTTAAGCTAAAAATATATATATTGTTCTAATTTAACGAACTGACGATCATTTTCTTGATTTCCTTTTGATTTATTTCTTTTGAACTTTTGATCATTATTCCATGACTCAGGATTATGTTAATTGATTTACATGGTATTATTTACATATCTTATGATAATGTCCACATAACATTATATTCATTTTATTATTATATATCTCCATTTACTAACAATACTAGGTTCTAAGCTTACCATTTAATATGTTTCCTATCCATTGATTATAATTAATTTTTTTAATTATGGTATGTCTTGGAAAAGTAGATAAGGGGTTGATATTTATTGTATATGGTGAAGATAATTCACCAATTTTAAAGATTATTTATCTATGATTCCAATGGACTTAAACTATTATGGTCCTCATGTGGGTTTTGGTGTAATCTAATGAATATTCCAAAAATTAATGTAATACCCCTGTATAAAAATCATGTGATTCTATATTTTGTATTATTGAATATGTTTAGATAAACATTAGAAAATATTATGAGAATCTATTAGTTACATCACAATGCGTATTTATATTTATATGTATTTTTATGACTCTAAGGATATATCTATGGATTAGTTTAAGTATAAGGGAATGACCTGGATTTTGGTAAAGGGTAGAGTGAGTGGTCTCCAAATAATTACATCCCTTTCTGGATACTACAAGTCGATTTGGATATCGTACAGATATATTGAGGGGTAATAACATGGAAAACACTATATTGAGATAGAATCGATTGTGAGGTTGTCCATGACAATGGACCTTGATGATCACCTAGTATAGCACTCTTAGGGGTATTAGTTAAAATTTAAAAACCCTTTATTAACCACCATAAAGGATTTATATATACGATCAATACGGATGACCTATGATAATCAATTGATTTATATATTAAATAAGTTTTAATGATGTAGATATCATATAAGTTTTTTACCATTATTTTGTGGTTTTGTGCTCGGAATAGTGTTTCTCATATTATGCCTTTTTGTTTTTAGTATGTGGGGGAACCAAACAGAACTATGTTAACAATGAATGTGATGGAAAATTAGATGATAGTATTCCATATTAGATGATGAATAATGTAATGGGTTTTGTGATTATTTATAATTATCTATCATGGTATATTATTAACTTCATGATCATTGGTGATATTCTAAACACATAAGATAAGTGGGATAGGGAAATTGATGAAATATCATACGGTAATGAATGTAGATGAACAACGATTAGGTTTCATTAATGACTTGATAGTGTTAGTATCAACATGGTGGATATCTCAAATAAAGGGGAATATGTAATCTGTCTGGAAAATAAGTTTATAAATTGATAAATATTTCATGATTTCATTTTTTAATGTGTGAGGAACATAGACATTACCCAAATCAATTACCAGAATAAGTTATTTAATTAAGGACCAATGAATGACCGATTCCATAAAAATTAATGAAATTCAATTGTTGATGCTTTTTTTTCCAGAGTGTTGAGAAATAGAAGGATTATTAAATATATGTTTGTCCTTATGAATCCGAAAGAATATGGTGAACAAGGTAGATGTCTTATAAAATTGATTTAATGAAAAAGTTATATTCATGTAAAAAAGATGATTAATGTAAATGAGTACCTTAATATGTTATTAAGGTTGTTTTAATAAGTTTTGGATACAAATATCATTGATTTGGAAAACATAATTGGATATTATTGGATAATTTAAAATGGATTAATGATTTATTGACAATGCGGATTATATTATCAATGATAGATCATACATAAATATTATATAAATGGAATATATTCAATTATATGGGTTTTTATTCATCAAATATGGAAATATGCATATTTTAATTATTATTCTAATGTAATTTAGGTTATTTATAATATTCAATAGAGTACATGATGAAGGTAATAATGAGTATGGTAAACTGTAACATAGTTAAACATTATGAAATAAATGGGACAAATGTTTTTTTGATTTTGAGAAATTCTGTATCCTTATTACTATTGAGTCAATAAGGTTTTCCTTATGATTTTTCCATTCCTTATTGTTTTGAAAATCACAAACACCTTATCTTTAAGAAAATATTTTTTATTATATACTTTTCCATTATAACGAAAATTTCTTTCTTTAAGTAAATGTATTCTTACCATATTTTCATTGTTCATATTTTGATTTAGTATAAAATTTGGATTCATATTTGTAACCTTGTAATCCTATATGTACTTAAATATGAATCATTTTTCTTTTAGTATCCAAATTGTGTTTGTGAACTGTAATGATGTTCCACTCTGAATACTGGATGTGAACTGTAATGAAGTTCCACTCCGAATTGTGGATGTGAAATATAATGAAGGTCCGCTCCGAATTCAGGATGTGAACATTAATAATGATCCACTCTGAATTATAGATACAAACACTATGGAAGTTCCACTCTTAATTCTAGACTCCGAACTTCTATTAGTTTGACTACGAACTTTTATGAGTTCGACTCCAAACTTTTACTAGTTCGACTCCGAACTTCTATGAGTTCGACTCCGAACATTTACTAGTTTGACTCCAAACATCTATGAGTTCGACTCCAAACATTTATGAGTTCAACTCCTAACTTTTACTAGTTCAAATCAAACTTCTATGTGTTCGACTACGAACTTTTACTAGTTCAACACCGAACTCTTTAAGTTCATATTCTGAACTCTGGTGATACCAGACTCCGAATTTCCCTAGAAATTCGGACTCCGGATTTATACAGAATTTTGGTTCTGAATTCCTAAAAAATAGAATCCAATTATCCTTTTGTTATCGACTCCAAATTTCATTTTGGATAGACGCCATGTTCGATTCTAGTTAGACTCCAAACTTTTATTTTGGTTACATTAAGAACTTTTTACTTACACTCCGATTTTTAATCTTGTTATAAAACGATATTGTGCTTTCAGTTACACATGTTTTCTTATAAAACAATGTCATCCATTCTGTTTCTCACTAACCATTGGTTGAGTGACATGTGTACAGGTCCCTCTGAAATTTAAGGAAAATGTGACTTTTAGAGAAGGGAGCTGACTGTTGGAACTTCTCCTATAAATAGGTGCTCATTTGAATGATCTCTACAAGAAGTTGATCAATCTAGAGACCACACACTGTTAAGGTGATATCTAGAGAGAGAATCTTTTTATTCCTAGTGCGTAATGAACAGCTCTTTCAGATTGCTTCATGAGACTCTGATTGTTGGTGATTACAATTGAGGGCTTCCAGGGATAGGTAGACAGAGGTTCCAACACCTTGAAGTTGAGGTCTTCCTTGCTGAGGAAGACAGAGGTTCTAACTACCTTGAAGATGAGGGCATGTGGGGATAGAAAGACAGAGACTATGATCTTCGTATCGAGGGATTACCTGGGTGTGGGTAAGCCAGACTTCATTGAAAGTATAAATCAAGGGACCTTTATAAAAGGTTGTTGGATACCCTTCTCTTTGGGTTTAAAGATGTATATCTTGTTACTTATTTTTGTTACAAGTTTTTCTGCTGAATTTTTATATTGTGTTGAAAGTATAACCTTCTTATATTTCCTTACACATGTAGTCTGATTCATTTATATTCTATATGATTTAACGTATAATCTCATATTGTAAACTTTGGTTAAGTTTCAATTTCCAGATCCATATTCCCAGAACCGGTTTTTTGGAATCACTTTCCAGTTTTAAGCAATTGTGTAGAACTAGAAGTTTATAACTTAATACCTTCTTCCAATTCTCCAATTGGTATTAGAGGTGTTGTGAATTTTCTTTTTTTAACATTGATAAACATAGATCATTCCTTGTTTAAGGAAATTTTTAAAGTGTACAATTCACCCCCCTCTTGTATATTGAGCATCTACATCATTATTTTGATCCTATAATTTCATAATATTTATATTTTAATTATTAAAATGGGCCATAAGGTTAAAATTTCCTTAAATTGTTTATACTGAACATTCAATGTTGTTTTAGAGATTAATGTCTTACATTTTTATATGAATATTTATTCATATCGTATTACTCATGGTAACCATTTTTTGTGATTATAACTAATCATTTTGTTAATGGATCTTAGGATCCATTAGATCTTCACAGATAAAAAATTCACCTCAATTTCTAGTGGAATATAGTGATGTGGAATTGAGAATTAAATAAATATAGTGTCATATTTTTCATCTAAAATTGAATGAAATTAAGTAAGTATATCTTGAAATGAAATTATATGAATTTAAGAAATGGTTCTATAAAATTAATGGGTTTGATATTAAGGGACTTTGATTGGCCTATTTGTTTTAAGACTTTATGATCACTATCATTCTCTTGACCATGTACTCTAGAACTCTTTAATGTTTATTGGGTTTTATTTTTCACTTCAATGTCGTTTTCTTTACTTCTCATATAAATTATACTATTTGGAAACACATTATATGTTATTAAAGATGACCTTAATACATCTATTTTGTAGAGGCCTAGAAATTTCAATGAAATTTCTTTTCTTAATTTTCTTTGGAATTTTATGATTCTGTAGTATCTGACGGCGCCTGATTCCGAGGCCCGGTGTGCCTTGAATCAATTTCTGATGTTTTTTTCGGGTACGTTCAGTTAAGGTATGGGCGGGTTTTTCTATATTTTGAATCGGTGCTCAGAATTAAAATCTGAGGACACCGATGAACTCGCAGAGTCAGTATTCATCTAAGGGGACCATTACCGCAGTTGCATTTGGATGGGACGAGAAGTTTTATTTTTGGGTTTCTTAATAATTTAAATAATTTGCTGTGTTACGCAAATTATTTTATGTTGTGGTTATTTCCTTCAATGTGACGTTGGAGGTGGGTCCCAAAAACCACATAACTTCCCTTGGAGGATCTAACTAAGGGTGGGTCCCACACCATCCACCAACCATTCAAATCCTTCATTAACTCCCTTAAACCCTCTTTTATCCTGTGGAATTCCACTAAAATTTGGAGCCTCTCCATCCCCCTCCCATTAATGTTTCCAACAAAAATGCCTTAATTAATTCAATTTTCATTTTGAATTAATTTGAAATACATGGGAATGTTATATTATGGGAGGGACTTATTATTAAATTGCCTTGGAAAATATTAGTGGGGGTATTTTGGAGAACTAAGGAGAGGAGTTGGATTGTTCATCCAGTGAGGAACATAAAGAAGATGAAGAACGAGGTTCTCTCCACAAAGAACATCCTCCTTTATTTTTACTCCGCTTCAAGGGTGAATACATCAGCATGAAGAATGTGGACTACGCTTCCTACTTGGACACACCCTGACGTCATCTTTGAATCCTCTTTCTGCGGCGCGACAACGTGCAACATCATATTCGAGGTAGGGGATATTGTGTAATTTTTTATATGTGATTTATACCCTCGAACATGGGTGATTATTTGTTGGGTGATTTTTTGAACCAATAACGTGGTGGGTATGGGCTAAGGAACAAGTTCAGACCCACCACCAACTTGTTCATGATGCATGATTTGTTGGGAAAAGGGTGACCAGAATAGAAACGACGTTTTGTGGACCGTCAAAGTGTAGAGCAAAACCTGAGAGGGACGCAGGTGAAGACAAGAGAAAAAACGGACCACCGGAATGAATCTAGTGGCCTACAAATTATATTGGCAGCACAGATCACCGACACCGTCATGCCGGCGATCGGAGGTGGCTACCGGCACCGGCCGAATGCATTGGGGTAGTCTCGCCCTAGCGCGCTGCCGGCATAAGACCACTGCTTCACCGGCCGCGGTGGCAGTGGAGTGAAACCCGCGCCGCGCGAGTGCTGAGATGGCTGGGAGCTGCCAACCTGGAACCGCCGTTATGAAGAACCAAGGGAGGCCACGCTCCCCACCTCGCTTATCCAGCTCAGCTGAGCTGCGGCCGGCCACCAGGCCGGAACGCTTGTGCGCGGATCGTGCCACCTGCACGCGGGCTGGCCAGCTTGCCGCGCGGGGGGCCACCCCCGCGCGAGCTAGTCCATAACTGCCTGACCAGGATTCGCCTGCTGGGCCAGGCCATGCCCTATCTGGCGGGACCCAAACCCGGGTCGGTTCCTACCGGTTCGGGCTGACCCATGGTGGGTTGGGCCGGGTTGGACCAGGCCCAGCCCCCCCTCTACCGACCATTTTCGGTTCATCGCCCATAACAAGAGCTACATACCTCCGATCGATGCACCATCAGTTGCGTAGGATTATTTGGATAGATTTGGTCATTTATTTATATTAAACTCATGGTTTTGGCGAGGATTGGGTATGGCCTAGTTGGTTCATCCCCGAAACAAACCGGGACCTCGGAGCGGAAACACTTATAGCATAAGGACCGAACGTCCGATTGGCGTGCCATAAACTAAGTTGGATTCATTTTGATGAGGCGGTTCTTTTGGAATAATCCACTTGGGGTTCGGATGCAGTTGGAGTATAGTCGGGTTGGTTTTATCATAAAAACATACCGAGCCCTAGGAACGGAAAAGCCAATAGCACTCAGACCAGACGTTCGTTTGACGAATCGTCAACGGCATTGGTAATCTCGTTGAGAAACGGTATTTTTGAGTTTACCCCATGGGATTTTGGGGTATAGTTGAGATATGGTCGGGTTGGTTCGTACACAAAACCAACTGGGCCCCCAGGACAAAAATGATTATATCTCTCAGACCGGGCGTCTGAATGACGTGATGTCTGTAGCTTTGAAACCCCTACAACGTTGTTGACCATTGAGAATCTTCTTCAGGGAAATTCGTGAAACTTGGAGTATTGAACACTAGCTCATGGAGTGGATCCTCCTACATGCGAGCATACTGAGTACGGAGACCTAGTAGCTGGCTGAGACCTGATGACAGCTTGTCCGATTCGTTTCCGAGTGACTTGACTTGCCTAGTGAGGAGTAATACTGTGTGAGGTGGAAGACCCATAGCAGGGGAGTGCTACTAAGTGAGGCAGCAGACCCGCAGTACTCGACAGGAGAGTACCTCTATAGGCTATCAAGGGGAGCGCTACTGTGTGAGGCGGCAGACCCATGGTAGGGAGCGCTACTGTGTGAAGCAGCAGACCCATGGTACTCGACAGGAGGAGTACCTCAGCAGTCTAAGGATAGTGAGTAGCACCTCGGATTCGACATAGTATTATAGTGCTCGAAAAAGGAAGCGTTTTCAAGCATCTGTGGTTTCGACATAATTAATAAAATCCTCGATTGATCTGAGTCAATGACCTTTTTGTTTTCCTCATGATTGAGATGGGTTACATGATAACATAGGTATATGTATGGGAATATACATAAGTAATGGTTATCCATTTAAATCATACTTTTTGGTTATCCATGTTGGATTTTTTGAGACCTAGAGGGTCTCGGGGTACCTACTGAGTATTGTTAAACTCACCCCTATACAGGATATGCCTGGACATCGTTGTGTTGGATTCAGATGATGGGAAATGCTGACCGAGGTACAGAGTAAGAAGTATGGATGGTACTGAAGGTGGAATTCACGACGAGACGGTATCTGGAGGAGACGTATGGGCATGGAGCACTAAGAATGATTTCAATACCTACAATTTAGGTAGGATATGTGGTGGATGAATCTGGAGCTGCTAGCCACCATCTAGTTGGTTTTTTTCTTTTTCAGATGTACTTTCTTTCTGTTGTACATGAACCTTTTTTTGGGTTTGTATTCCGGTCTCTTTTGTAATTTCAGTATACTTGTTATACAACTTTACTTAGTCTTTGCTTCTTCTTGTACTTTGGTTTTGTGTATTACCTTATATAAAGTAAATTTCTTCCCTTTTTTATGGAATTATGCATTTGGTTCTAGTCACCAGCCCCTGGCCTATGGAAAGAGGGAATGGGGTAGTCACGATGTGGGCCCCAGGGGATGGGTATTGATAAATTGGTATCAGAGGATTTCAGTTCTATCACAAAACTAGGACTCTGATATTTTCTTTCTGTGAAGCAATAGTGTAAAGGGAACTATGTGTGGTTTTTAGTTTAGGGAGTCTAGTGTTTGTGTAGGCGGATGACATATCCATACACCAGGACCCTGACTTTTGATTTCTAACTCATTGCACAAAACACTGATTGCGTGTGAGTTTTAAATAGTTTTCATTAAGTCATCTCAGACCAGGTTGTCTCACCAGGTATAATCATTGACCATGTCGCATCTATTTATTTCAGGATGCATCCCTGCGGATGACTAGTAATGGCCCTGAGAGTTGTATGTACTAACAGCCTGCCGAATGACGAGGTCATTGTATAGGTCCCTCTTCTACTTGAGGCAACAATGGTACTGCCAACCATTGGGCCAATGATGCCACCAACCCCAGTAGCAAGCGATGAACGATGCTTGAGCGCACTGCACAAGTTCCAGAGCTAGAGGCCACCTAGGCTCTGGGGAGAGACAAACCCATAGG
This sequence comes from Viscum album, assembly GCA_963277665.1. Taxonomy (NCBI): domain Eukaryota; kingdom Viridiplantae; phylum Streptophyta; class Magnoliopsida; order Santalales; family Viscaceae; genus Viscum; species Viscum album. The sequence continues at coordinate 1,387,290,985 of OY728165.1, forward strand.
CGGATGAGGATTGACTGGAGGCTGTGGTGAGAGTTTTCATGCTAATAGGGACCCCATCAGATATCATGGTGATCCTTGCTACCATCCTCCTTCAAGTATTAGCAGGTAGATGGTGGATCCTGATGCTCTAGATGCATGACGAGGCGACACTTCTATGGGAAGACTTCGAGAGTCGGTTCTATGTGGAGTTTGTACCACCCACGCTTCGAGTGGTGCGGATACCGGAGCTACTGCATATACAACAGGGTAGCATGATGGTGGCGTAGTACTCAGTGAAGTTTGCTAAACTCTTGCGCTACTCCAGTGATTTGGTACTGGAACCATTCATCAGGGCCCAGACCATTGAGCGGGGACTCAGGCGAGAGATCAGAGCTTCAGTTATATCTCATAACATCCCCTTGCAGACAGGTGTATTGGAGCGATCCCTCTTAGTGGAGAGTTTCCTTACTGGGAAGTCTCCATCAGTAGGACCCACCACTAGCCGACATACAGCGGAGTCTTCTGAAGCTTGCAGTAGAAAGATGACGCAGTGGTCCAAGAGGACCAGACCTATAGGTGGTCGACCGCAAGACTCAGGTTCGGTAGAGTGGGGCAGCCAAGGTGGAGACAGAGCCAGACCTGCCAGTCAGTGTTACTCATGTGGCGGACATGGTCACATGGCTCCTGACTATCCGACCCACCGCTCGGATGTTCAACAGATAGATTAAGGACCTCCCAGGAAGAGGAATAGGTTGGATCCTGAAGGACCGCAAGGAGCATGAGACCATGGAAGAGGATTTGGTCGTCTAGCTGGGGGTGGAAGACGCTTCAAGGTGCTGCCAACACCACCACCAACGAGGTCGACCCAGACTATAGGGAACATGTGGACAGGGGAGAGCACATCTTTTGGAAACTGAATCATATGACCATGTAACTCTGGAATTAGGTGGACAGGAGAGGGACTAGTTCTAAGCATGGAAGAATTTGTTCTTAGTGCTTCTAGCTTCCTTGATTTTGTTGTTTGTGGTTTCATTATGTCTTTTTACTTTGAGCTACAGTAATAAAAGACACATATCCTTATGACGATATCTTTCCTTCCTTTTTGTGTGGCTAATACTAAGAGGTTCCAGTTAAAACTATTCACATGACCCTCACTTTTGATATTTCTATTGGAGGAGACCCAGTAACCACACACTGATGAAGACAATGTAACTCAACCCTTGGAGATGAGTGTAACATTTGGATCTCTTGGTAGTAGCGTCGGGACTTATGACATCATCTATGAAATGAATTTGTATCAATAATGTCAGGATATACTATTTTAGGTAAAGGATGTGGTTCATATAGAGGATGATACCATATTTCCCTTTTCGGATGAGGAAAAATCATAGCAGATCCTGTAGAACGTAGGCAAAGAATGGTGAAGTCGAGTTTTTACAATTGGCTAGTCTCAGCCATTTTTTGTTGAGTGAACGGTTTATAGTTCACTACAATCTAAATAGTCTCAGGTGTATCTTCTCTCAGAAAGACCTGAACATGAGACAACGACGATGGATTGAGTTCCTCCAGGACTATGACTTCGAGATAGTCTATACTCCAAGGAAGGGGAACGTGGTAATAGATGCTCTCAGTAAGAGTTAAGGTATTCAGCTGTTAGGAGATGCGACATGGTAGATGGATTCCTTACATATATCATTTTTTGATAGAGATCGTACAACCTATCTACAGTCTCTTAAAGTCACTCCTCCACTTCTTCGGCAGAGTAAGCGAGGTGGCTTACTGTCTGGCCCTTCCACCTCAGTTACATCAGGTGCCCCACGTCTTCTACATATATTAGTTGAGGATATGCATGCATGATTCTTCCCACAACATCGTCCATGGGGAGATGGAAATCAATGATGGGGGGAATTTCACAGAGGTTCCAGTGTAGATTGAGAATTTACATGAGAGGGTCCTGTGTGGATGGTTTATTTCTATGGTGTACATTCACTAGCAACACGTGACCTCCAAGAGAGCTCATGAGAGCGGGAGGATCATATGTGTGCTCAGTACCCTCTTTTCATTCCCCAGTGTGTGTTGTAGCTTTACTGGGACGTAAATACCTGATGTGAGTGTAATTTAAAGGCCTGAAAATTTCATGAAATTTTATTTTATTAATTTATTTGGAATTTTGTGAGGTCTTAGTTTCTGAAGACACATGATTCTGAGTCCCGGTGTGTCTGGAATCAATTTATGATGTTTTGTTCCGGTATGTACTGTAAACGTACGAGTGGATTTTTCTATCTTTTGAACTGGTTCATGGAATTGAAATACGAGGACACTGATTAACTCACAACGTCGATATTCATCTAAGAGGACCTTTACCACAGTTGTGTTTGGACAGGAGGAGATGTTTTATTTTGGGGTTTCTTAAAAATTTAAATAATTTTTTTTGTTACCCAAATTATTTTATGTGGTGCTTATTTCCTCCAAAGGGAAGTTAGAGATGGGTCACACACCCCACATAACTTCCCATTGGAGGATCTAAGTAAGGGTAGGGCCCAAACGAGCCCCCAACCTTTCAACTCCTTCATTAACTCCCTTAGACATAAATTTTTCCTAAAAAAAGTGTCTTAATTAATTCAATTGTCATTTTGAATTAATTTGAAATACATGGAAATGTTATATTATGGGAGTTCCTTATTATTATATTGGTTGAGGAAATATTGGTGGGGGAATTTTGGGAGAAATAAGAAGAGGAGAAGGTTTTCTCATCTAGTGTGGAATGTGAAAAAGACGATGAATGATGTTCTCTCCATGAATAACTTCATACTTTATTCTTCCTCCACGTCAAGGGTGAAGACATCGCTGCGAGGAAGGTTGACTACACTTCCTCCTCGGACGCACCCTGACGTCATCTTCGAATCCTCTTTCCGTGGCTCGATGACGTGCAACATCATATTCGAGGTAGGGGGATAATGTGTAATTTTATATATGTGATTTATACCCCTGAACTTGGACAATTATTTGTTGGGTGGTTTTTTGAACCACTAATGCTATGGGAACGGGCTAACGAACTAGTATGGACCCACCGCCAACTTTTTCATGATGTGTTATTTGTTGGGAAATGGGTGAATGAAGGGAAATGCCAGTTTTAAGACTATTGTTGTGTAGAGAAAATCCGGAGAGGGTTGTAGGCACAATAGAGAGCTAAAACGGACCACTGGAATGACTTCGGTGGCCCGTAGAAGATTGCGGCGGCGCGGGTCGTCGGTGCGGCGGTGCCGGCGCACAGAGGTGGAATCTGGCACCGGCCGGACGCCTGGGGGCAGCGGGGCCCTAGCGCGCTATTGGCGGATGACCGTGTTGCATCGGCCACCGGCGGAAGACTGAGGTGGCACTGGCCACAGCGGCGGTGGAGTGGAACCCACGCCGCATGGGTTCCGGGAAGGTTGGGCGACGCCAGCCTGGGGCCACCGTTATGAAGAACCATTGGAGCCCCCCACCCCCCGCTCAGCCCGCCTGGCCGAGATGCAGACGACCACTGGGCTGGACCACTGGTGCTCGGGCCGAGCCGCCTGCTCGCGGGTCGGGCTTCGCCCGCCGGTCCGACCCAGGGCGGGTTGCGCCGGGTCGGACAAGGCCCAGACCCCCCTCTATGGACCATTCTCCATTAATCTCCCATAACATGAGCTTCGGACCTCCGATTGATGCAACGTTAGTTTTTTAGTATTCCTCGGATCGAGATGGTCATTTCAGTTTATTACACTCTAGGTTTTGGTGAAGTTTGGGTATGGTCGGGTTGGATCGATCCCGAAACAAAACGGGCCCTCTGAGAAGAAACGCTTATAACGTAAGTAAAGGACATCCGATTGATGTGACATCAACTAAGTTGGTTTTATATTGATGAGAAGGGTCTTTTGGAATACTCCAGTCAAGGTTTGTATGCAGTTGGAGTGCTGTCGGGTTTGTTTTAGCTCAAAAACGAACCGGGACACTGAACGGAAATCCCAATATCTCCCAGTCCGGACGTCCGTTTGATGAACCGTCAGTGGAGTTGGTAATCTTGTTGAGAAATGGTAAATTTGAGTATTCCACATGGGAGTTCAAGGTAGATTTGATATACGGTCTGGTTGGTTCGTACACAAAAACAACAGGGCCCTCGAGACAAAATGGTTAATAACTCACAGACTGGGCGTCCGATTCATGCGTCGTCTGTTGCATTGAAAACCCTATGACGTGGCGAAACTTTGAGATAATTCTTCGTGGGACTTCGTGACACTTGGAGTATCGACCAGTAGCTCGTCGATTGGATCCTCTAAGAGACGAGAATACGGAATACGGAGACCTAGTAGCTGGCTGAGACCTGATGACTACTTGTCCGATTCGTTTTAAAGTGACTTGACTAGCCCATTGGGGAGAAATACTATGTGAGGTGGAGGACCCATGGCAGAGGAGCACTACAATGTTAGGAGTCAGTGCAGAGGTACTCGATAGGAGGAGTACCTCTGTAGGCTATTAGGGGTAGTGATGATGTGTGAGGCGGTAGACCCATGGCGGGGGGGGTGCTACTGTATGGGGCAGCAGACCCGAGGTACTCGAAAGGAGGAGTACCTTAATAGTCTATGTTTAGTGAGTTGCACCTCGGAGTCATGAAAAGACTATTATGGTAGAAATAGGAGGAGTATTCCTACATCCGTGGTTTTGACATCCTGAATAAATTTCTGGTTTGAGCTAATTCAATGACATTTTTGTTTTCCTCATGATTGAGATGGGTTACTTGATATGTTTGGTATATCTATGGGAACATAACTAAGTAATGGTTATCTGTTGAAATCATACATTGTGGTCATATTTGTGGGTTTTTGTGAGACCTAGAGGGTCTCGGGGTCCCTACTGAGTATTGTTATACTCACCCCGGCACAAGCTATGCCCGCACCTCGTTGTGTTGGATGCAGACGACAGATAACGCTGACCAAGGTAGAGAGTACGAAGTCTGGACTGTACCGGAGGTGGACCTCACGACGAGATTGTATCTGGAGGAGATGGATAGACATGGAGCACTAAGGAGTATTTTTTTCCTACCCTTTATGTAGGATCTGTGGTGGATGATCCAAGAGCTTCTAGACACCATCCAATTGTTTTTTTCTTTTCTAGTTGTACTTTCTTTCAGTTGTAGCTGTACCATTTTGTTGGGCTTGTATTCCGGCATATTTTGTACTATCCTCATACTTATTATATTGAATTACTTAGAGTTTTATTCCCCTTTTACTTTGGTTGGGTGTATTACGTTTTATAAAAGCAATTCCTTCCCAGTTTTTAGGGAATTATGACTTCGGTGCTAGTCGCCAGCCCCTGGCCTATGTATGGAAGGCTTGGGGTAGTCACGATGCAGGTTGCGAGAGACGGGTCGTGACATATTTATATTTTTGAATAATATAGTCTATTAATCCTTTTTATGTTATGGGTTTTATGAAATAATCCTTTAAATATTAATCTATTGGGGTTTCAGATGCATTTTGAAGGATAAATTCAATTTTTGGGGTGTTGAACGTAAAACCCCGAGTTTCCAAGAATTATTATTTTTGAATAATTAAATTTATTTATAGAGTTTAATTACATAGAACACAATGTTAATATTGTGCTACACCATACACTAGATTAGCTCTAATTGCACACAACATTGAGCATTAACAAATTTGTGATATGTTATTAATGTGACTCTTATAACCTAGCAGTTAGAATTACAGATGTGAATTGTAAAAAATATTGATTAAAATTTTTGTATAATTGTTATATATAAATAACACATATTTGATATAAATAAATAATTTATTTAATTTCTTTATATGTTGGAAAAATATTAATTTTCAAAATAATATATTTTATGTATTTGTAAACAATAAAAAAATTAATAATTGAAACAATAATAAAATTAATTCAATATAATATAAATAATATTTCAGTTCATAATGTCAAAATTATCATAGGTGATCATTCATCATTTTGATTTTTATTATAATTTTTTTGAATAGTGAAAAATACTAAACATAATATTAAAACTTTAGTTTTTTATTTTTAATTATTTCAATAGTTAAATATTATTTTAAATTTTATTTCATGTCAAATTAGTTCAATTATACATTTATTAATTCACATTAGGTCATTTGAATCATTTTTACATTGAATTTAGTTATAAAACATTGTAAAAATTTGATCAATTCCTTTATAAACCCACTTTCTCATCATATATGTTGGATTGGTTTTTAATTAAAATTTTCACTTATGTGAAATGTATATAGAATGTTTTATTCCACATTTGTAACTGATATTATTTATAGTCTCTGTTAATTTCAACTAGATTGTTTACCTGAATGAATAGTGGTTATTGTTAAAATTAATTGTCGCAACTAAGATAAAAAATTTGCTTACGAGGTGTTAAATAAGAATCATAATATTGAAAATAACATCAAATATTTTTTTAATTTAATTAGATGATTTCATTAAGATTTTGGAAATTAAAATCACTAAAATATTCATATAATTACAATATTGTTTTTAATATGGCCATAATTATCTGTTATGTATAGATAAGGAGAAAAGTTACTTTTAATAATTTTAATATCTATAAAGCCTTCACATAGTGAAAACCCTACATTGGGTTGTATATATAATTATTATAAATAAATGAGGATTTTTTAATTATAATTTTTTTTATTTTTTAGTGAGAAAATTACATTACATGAATAATAAACAACAACACATTAATTATTTATTTAACATATAAGAAAAATAAATGATACTATAAATATTAGAAGTCAAATAAATTAAATAATTTATTACTCTATATTATTTTTTGTAGATGAAAATATTTTTAACACTAGTTTTAAGATAATAAAATATTATTCTATAATAATATTTAAATTTTTAAATTCAATTTAAGTTAATATTCTTAAAATTGACCTTAATTTTATTTAATGAAAAATTATATTTTATTAAATAATTTTAAATTTATAAAATCCTATATTATAGAAAGTTTTTTCAAAATAGAAATACTGATAAACTATTTTCTAGTCATGGTAATGTTTTTTTATAATAAACATATTGACCACTAAATAGTATTAAATATGGTAGCATATCAATGGTTAAATCAGTGTTTTTACACTTTATTTTTTCTTGTGTTAAAATTAATTTCAAATACACATTGTAATTTTTTTTAAAATAGATATTACATTTAAAAAATGGGTACACATTATCATGTAAGTATCATTTTAATTTTAGTATGAAATAATAAATTTCTTACGTTACAAAACAAGTTACCAATAGGAAAAACCAAAATGGTAAAAATAATGCTACAAAAAAGTGAAAGAAAAAAATTGTTTAAAACTTTTTATTGATAGGGTTGAATGTATGGGTCAACCCTATAATTACTATAAACAATTATTATCAATTTTTATCCAATTTTTGTAATATTGACCTATAAATTTGGAATACTTTTTAATATTTAAAATAATTCCATTCTATCTAAACTATAAAAGAGAACTAAATTTCTTCCACTCTTCAAACCAACATACCTTTTTGGTTCTACCAACACGCACCCAAATAACAAATAAACATTTATCCTTATATCCTAGAGAAATTGTTTTTGGTATAAAACCATCATTGAAATTATTTTAGAGAAAACCTATGGAGGATTCCCGTAGAAGAGGTAACTGTCATCAATGATCATCATTGCTTAATTTATTCCAAAAACCCCTAAAATATTTTTTCTAATTAGTATATAATATAAAATTTATATTACCAGTTATTTTATTTTTATTTTCAATTCATGAAAAAAATATCCACTTCCATCAAATGGGTTACAATACCATCATTCATGTGTTTGGTAGACTACTTCCATGTGAACATATGTCATTCATTTTTCTACTACTACCTATAAAGGATTGTAATAATGGTGGAATTATTGTTTATATATGATATATATTATATTGACGATGTAATTAGGATTCTAATATTTTTACATAACACATAACATCACATTTCATAATTTGTGGGAATATGATAGCTGCACTCATGTGGACCACAGACTACAACATTGTGAAGTAATGTGATTTGATTATGTAATACAAAGAAGGTATTAAGGAATATTTAATGAAATTATGTTATATTAATTACATAAAAATGATAATTTAATTATAATATATCATATATCTTTTTTCATAAAATATTACACAAAAATGGAAACAATATTCATGTGTACGTAAGACTTACCTTCTCCATAAAAAAATCCTTTTACATTTCAAAATCTAAATATTTTTTAAGTCTATAATTAGTAAATATATAATATATATGATATTTATACCATGGTTATCATTCTGTATATGATGTAACTATTATCAGTGTAAGAGGTCAAAAAATATAACAAATCAAAACATATATAAAAACCAAAGTAGTTGTTACCCAAAATGTGGTTCTCAGAAGCAGCAGCATGTTTCTCCCATGTTTCTTCTTATTTTTTTGAATGTATGTAGGGATGATTCTGGCATGTCTCATGATATTCTGGTGAAAGCCTATGAAGATGTGTTGGATTGTTTTAAATGGTCTCTTATAGCTTGTTTTTTGTTCGTCAAATCCTTCTTTCATTGTTTTCATAAAGATGATGGACTCGTGGGGGCTCTTGATCCCAACCAAGGTGTCGATTTTTCATAGCAATTCATTCTTTATTGTTCTAGGTTCTGAAGAGGATTTTATTTTTTCATGGTGTAAAGTGCCTCAGATTTTTGGGAATTAGATATTTAAACTCTCTCATTGGACTTTGGATTCTCACAAGGGAAATGAAAGTGTGATGGTGGCAGTGTGGATATCTTTACCGGGCCATCCTTTACCTTTTCACAATGGTGTGATCTTGAAAGCCATAGGGGACTCTCTAGGGGGATTCCTGTTCTTGGAAGACCATGAGTAGAATGGGAAATAAAGCTTAACGTCGAGGATTTTTGTGGAGCATGATTTTTCTTTTCCTCTTCTGGACAAGAAATCTCGGAGTGTTACGGGTGTTTTTTCTTGGTCCCAAGATATTGTGAACCCAGTATTTCCGAGGTTCTGTTCGCACTGCTTTCTTCAAGGCCACTCGATCAAATTGTGAAGGGGAAAACGAAGAGGGGGGCGTGGTACTGGTGTTCTTTTTCTTCTAAAAGGGGAGGAATTAATTGTGGTCCAACGGAGGATTTAGAGATCTCTAGTCAGGTATGGGTTGAAAAAAGGCCTATAATGTTTTATCTTCTTATTTGGGAGTTAATTCCCCTACTCTATCTGAGGAGTTTTTTTGGAGTCTCCATTTGAAAAATATGTTAGTAATTCTTATCTGGTTTCTTTGGAGTGTGTTTGTATCTCGTTTTAGGGGCATTTGGTGTCCTGGGTAGGTGTTTTGTGGCCTCCAATTTATTTCTCTATGCTTGTTTTGTCTTCACAGAGTGTGTTGAATTTCTATGGTTTTCAGGCGTCACGATTTGGTACAGTTGGTTCTTTTATACAAGATGTTAGGGATAACTTCCAGGATCTTCTGACTGGAAGGGACGGGCTGGAAGATGGATCATCATGTTCAAAGCTATTTTTTAGCTAACTGATTGAGAAGTTGTTTTTTCAGTGTATCTAGTCCCTCAAAGCAGAAGGAATTCAATGATATATTTCCTGGTTTTAAGGAGAAAAGGGGGACCCTTAAGGGTTAGTCTCTTTCAAATTCTCTGCCAAAGACATCCTAGAATATGTGTAATGGATTTTTTACAAGAACTAAAATGTGATAATTATATGAATTTTTTTCTTCCAATGATGATATGACCATGGATCCTAGGGTTAAAGCCAGACGTTCTTTATCAAAATGATTTCTTTTATATTATGAAACTCTCGTGGTCTTGCGGCCTGAGGGATGTACGAATTTTTGGCTGTTGAAATTACGAAATATAAGGTTGGTGTGGAAGAAATTCTAGAGTACAAACTGAATTCATCAATGATTGGGGAGGTCTCTCATAATTTACATATGCAAGAATGCATGCGTGTTGATTGAGTTAATCATTTTATTTGGATTTTCTGAATAAAGGAGGTTGATGTGGTTCGTGTTAAAGTTGGGGTTCACTTCATAATGGTAAAAGTTAGTACAGGTTTTGATTGGATATATATTTTCATTGTTTATGGTATTAGTGACATGATGAAGAGGGTGCTGTTATCTCAGGATCTGGATGAGTTTGACTCGGAAGATCTCTCATGGATTTTTTGTGGAGATTTTAATGTTGTTTTTGACCCGGATGAGAGGAAAGGAAGAGACGAATTTCCGCATGTGTCCAGTACAATATTTTCTCTATTTTTGGTGAGAAAAGGCCTGCTGGACATGGGCTTTCATGGGGACCGTATTAATTTGTGTATCAATCAGAAGGTCAGTCGACGTTTTTGGAGTCGTTTAGATTGATGTCTAGAAAATGGGCATGTTATCCATATGATTCCTTATGCAAAGGTGGACCACATTATCCAGGGGATTTCAGATCATTCTCCCCTACTTGTATCATACATTCTTAGGGAGGGTTGTGGTGAGAGGTTCTGTTTTCACGCTCACTGGACAGAACATGTGGCTTTTCCTAAGGTTGTGGAGGATAGTTGGAAGGCGTCGGTGCCGGGATTTTCATGGGTGGTTGTTCACAATAAATTTATGAGTTTGAATCTAAGACTCCAGGCTTAGGTTAAGTGTCTATGAAGCAATAATAAAGAGGTACCTAATATCCAACATGATGTTGACAGAATGGTGGAAGTCTTGAAGAAGTTTTGGATGACATGGTGTTTGAAAATTTATTTCATAAGAAAAATAATTGGGCATCATTGATTCTGAAACTAGAACGTGCTGCTAGGGAGATTTGAATGGTGAAATGTCTACATGAAGGGGATATGAACTCAGCATATTTTCATTCTTGTATTAGGTAGATAAGAAGGGTAAGTAAGCCTAATTTTTTACTGGAGGATGGATCGTACTCAACTGATAGAGATTTTGGAAAATTGGATTTTTTGTTTTTTCAAAAATCTTCTTGAAGTTCCTAAAAATAGGACAGATAGTGGGTATCTGAGTGGTAATTATAAAATTTTAGAATGGATTCCCAGCTTCTTTTCTAAACAAGATAATAAGGTCTTGGACGAAATCCCAGGTGAGAAGAAAATTTATGCTGCTTTGATGAATCTTAATCTAGAAAGTGCTTCGGGGCCAGATGGTTAACCTTATGCTTTTTATAGGGGATCTTGAGAGATTATTAAAGAAGATATTATCATGTCTATTCAATAATTCTATTAGGGGAACATTATCCTGGGGGTGGCTGTATCTACTACTTTGGTTATGATTTCCAAGGTCATAAATACTTCTTTTATTCAGGACTATCATCCTGTTAGTATATGCAATTTTCCTTATAAAACCTTATCAAGAATTGTTAATTCAAGATTGACCAATTATATTGCTCGAGGGATATCTCTTGAACACCATAGGTTTGTTAAAGTATGGTCTATTCAGGTAGTAGTGGCTTTGGATCAAGATATTATCTGTGATATTAACATCAAAACACATTGTTCTAATATGGCCATTAAATTGGCAATGAGTATGGCCTATGATCGTACAGAATGGGGTTTGATTAATAAGGTTTTTAATTGTATGAGTTTCTTCTCATGGGCTATAGACATTTTTTTAGATGCATTAGATCATCCTATACGGAAGTGTCTTTCATGGTCAAAACACACGGGTTTTTAACACTTCTCATGCTCTAAGGTAAGGAGATCATATCTCTCCGATTCTTTTAATTCTTATGTAGGATTCTATTATTCGCATCATTAATAAAAAAATATAAATGGGGTGGATTCTTCTTTATCGTAGACCCATGAATCACCAAGAAATTTCTCATATAATGTTTGAATATGATACCCTTATTTTCAGTAATGGTAATGGATGGTTTGATAAGGTTCTAATGGATATTCTACATGAATATTTTCATTGGAGTGGCTAGGTAATAATCAATCTAAAAGCAGTATTTTTTTATCAAAGAACTATGGTGTTAGTCAATTTAGATCCTTGTGCAACAGGCCGGACATACAAAGGGGTACATTATGGATGTTGTATCTTGGATCACGTATAACTCCAGGTCATGTTTGGATTTGTGACATTGATGGAAATTAGAATAAAATTGGCATCCGTGTGTTGAATTAGAAGAATCACTTTTAATATTTTTGTGGTCGCATGACGCTGATTAATAGTTCCTTGGGGGGGGGGGACATCCCTAATCATGATATTTCAGGTTGTAATGTTCTAAAGGGAGTCATTTAAGCCCTTGATAATGTGCTGGATGGTTTTATTTAGGATTCTCATATGGAAGGTAAAAGACATTGGGATTCATGGAGTATGCTGGAAAGGCCGGTCAATGAGGGAGGTATCAATGTGAGAAGAAGGGCTGGGGTTATTCATGGTATGCATGCAAGGATTTCATGGGAAGTGGTGGAAATGAGGACCCTTTGGGGGAAGATTATGTCTAAAATTTTTGCTTCTCATGGTTTTTTCCTTGTGGATATTAGATCAGGATCTGATTCATTGCATTTAGTACCGTTCCATATGGATTATTGGTAGGGGATGTTTCTTTTGGGAACTCCAATTGGGTGAGAGTTACCTTAGGATTTATTTTTTGTCCTGATCCCATGATAACTTTTAAAGAGGCCAGTAATTATCCATCCTATATTGACATAATTCTGAACAAAGATTATAATGAAATCTATTATCTTATTGAGCTGAATTCAGATCTGTATAGATGTGTTTTCTTAGCTTCTAATTCGGGTTACTTCAAGATGAATGATTTTTTTTTGAATCTCATCTACTAAAAGTTATAAATATCCCAAGAATAGAATGGTTTTCTGTGAAGAAAATACCAATAAAATTCAATTTCCTTTTATGGATAATAAGGAATCAATCCTTGTCCCAGGATGAGAATGTAAAAAGGCTGGGTATCAACATGATTTCTAAATGTCATTGTTGTAGGGTTCATAAGAGGAGAGCTCACATTACCAATATTTTGAGAGTGATTGGGCCATGGTAGTGTGGGGATTCATGGGTGAATTCATTGGTTTTATGAAACCTAACATAATAGATGTTTCTTTCCTCAAATTATGGTTCCATGGAGCTACTGGAGAGAGTCCAGAAAAAATGGCCAGATATGTGAATCTAAATATAGGCTCTTGGTGTATTTGGTTGGAAAGGAACATAACCACATTTGTGGGAATGAGATTTTCGTGGGAATCTATTGTTGTGAGGATTAAATGTTTTCTTGTGGATATGGTTGTTGGAATAAAAAATTGGAATATGGTTCCTTCTTTTCACATTCTACAGGTACTGCAGGATGTAGTCCAATATTCTGATTTGGTGGGAAGGGTAAATGCATATGTTAGTCTCTTCCTAGTAGGGGAATGAAGTTAAAAATTGATGGTTCATGCATGTCTGGCTTTATAATGGGTGGTGGAGTGGTCCTAGATCCCAAAAGGGAGGTTCTGTTAGCTTTTGCAGCCTTCTATGGGAACTGTAGCTCTATTAAGGGAGAGCCTAAGGCCTTGGGGTCTGGAATCAGTATCTGTGAGCATAGGGGATTGAATATCAACATAATAGAGATTGATTCGAAGTTATTTATCTTTTTTTCATGAAGGGTAATATTTCTTGTCCTTGGGATATATCTTATATTATCAGGAGGGTTCGGTCGAAGCTGGAAAACAAGGGGATTCATGTGAATCATACGTGGTGAGAGGGAAATCTTGTGGCATATTACATTGCATCGATGGCAGAAAAAACTCAAGGTACTAATGTGTCTGTTTTTGTGAAAATTCATCATTTTAAAGCTGAGGGGATTAACCTGATTATTGGAGACCATCTTGGACTCCACTACTTTAGGCCCCCTAACGTGATAGTTTTTTTGGCCTTTCCCACGACTCCTTTGTAGGGATTCTTAATAAAAATTCATTGTTGGTAAATAATAAAAGGGTAATCATAGGGTCATAAAAATTCTTATATTTTAATAAATATATGATTATTATAATAAAAAAATTAATATAAACTTACATATAATAAATTTGATTTTCGAATGAGTATGAAGGATCTCAATAATTAAAATAAGGGATTTTCTTCTCACATTTTACTTTTGTGGGACATATTCTATATTCACCACCTATTTATATTAAATGGAATACATAAAACATATTAATTTAATTTAATATAATTATACATATTTTTATTATGTTATATATTTTCATTTTCAGATATCTTTTTTGGGGGTGTTTACGGTTAAAATGTTACCTAAACGATATTGGATTTTTTTTCAGTTTTCATTATTTGTGACAGATATTATGTTTTCACCCTATATTCCTTTTGTAGTATATATAAAAACACTTTAACATGTAATATCATTAATTAATTTATTAGAATGATATTTTATGATAAATTTATTGTTACTCTTTAATGGGTATTATTATTTTATGTTACTGATGTTGTAATGATTATACATTTCATTCTCATCGTTCAATAGGATTATTTATTATTAATCTTTAAATGATAACATAATATGATATATCGATCTAGAAAATCATTACTTTTCTTTTATATGGTAATTTCATTAGAATACAGATTTCCCATTAATATTATTACCTTTATTTACTCAATATTTCAAAATTACATTTTCTATGAAATTTAATATTATAGGTCGAAAACACTTTCCTTCAACTGTAATTTTTTATAAATGTTCACAATTTTTTAAGAAATATTTTTTCAATGAGGAAAATAAATCATTAGTAAATTATTTTATGTGATTATAATTTCTTCTTTTATCATTATTCATTCATAGTTTTAAATATATTATTTTGATATTTTTTATGTATTCGTCTAATAATGGTTATTTAACTCAAGAAATGATCCAATTGATTGATCAAAATAATTTTACATCCATATTGAAATACTATGATTTAAATTATTTTTTCAGGGGGATGTAAACCACAAATATCATTCCTATTATTTCTTTGATTGATTTGTGATGATGATAAAATTATGTTTATAAATCCTTTTACTCTTCTATATGTTACACGATGATAAAATTCATATAAAACTCACTTTTTTTCACAAGTCATTCGATGATGAAATGATGGAATGATTATATAAACTATATATTTTCTATAGGTTATGATATTGTAAAATATTTATGATATTTATTTCATTTCATTGGTGTTGATAAAATAATTTTTATGTACTTATGGAATATATATATATATATGATTGATTTTCAATATGCGACATGTGATACCTATGTGTCTCTACAATGAATTCGATGAAGATAAATGAAATATCACCACAAAATGGTACAAGTGTGGTAATCCAAATCTCAAAATGGAGGGTACATTAGAGGTTAAGACCAGACCAAATGAGGGTATAAGGGAGGACATTCCACAACCGAAGATGGTACTCAACTAGTTGTCCCTAACCTACACATTAAGAATTTCATTGTGGGTACCTTGGAAATAAAATTTTTTATGCATAATTTGTATTCCTAAAAATCATGTTTTATTCCAGTGTAATTATCTTAGGGATCATGTTCTGTATTTTATTATGATTCCTACCTTTTTAATTTCAAATCATGATACAATGACTTAGGATTATGTTCTTTAATATTAATTTTTTTATTTTTATATGATATTATCATGTCATCATAACAATATTTTGTTGTTATGATTATGTATCAAAATTTTTTACCCTTATTGAGCATTTAATCTCACATTTTCTAACATTTCATTTTCCCATATTATTAACAGTGGTTTTAAATATTGTACATTTTGATGACTAAAAAAGGGGAAGAGATTTAAGGGATATGTTGAAGATCATTGACCATGTTATAAGATTATGTATTAATGATTTCAATGAAACTAAGCGATTATGACCATCATACAGCTATTCTTGGTATGTAATGAATATTCATCAAAATTTATATAATATTTAAAATTGAAAATCTTGGATCACTAAATTTTTTTTGATGTATCAATCTTAAACAAAAAATATATATATAATTCTAATAATTTTATTTCTAAGATTTATACTTATTATTTGCATATTTCACCTCATTGATAATGAAAAACGATGAAATAATTATTTTTTAAGACGCTCTGATATTATTTTTAAATTTTTTCTAGGATTCATTTTCCTCCATTACCATGATTATTGATTTTTTATTAAATTTATTATATAACATATATTAATTGGTAATGGTATTTTTAATAAATTTTTTAAATTTATAAAAAAATATTAAGTGTTTTATTCTTTTCACATTTGAATTTTCCATTTTTGTAATTTAGTTGAAAATTATAAAAAGTATGGTTTCATAATCCTTATGTAATAAAAATATTGTCTAAACATATTATTATTTATTTTTCTTGAAGATTCCTTTATAATAGAATTTTTTTTATAAATGGAAGTATCCTTATTAGTTTTTTTTAATTTTTTTAATTTTTGATTGGTATAAGTGGGAATATATGATTTCCCTTTTTTTTACAAAAATGTTTATATTACATTAATAAATCTATATTTATTTATGTAGGAATCCTATTTGAAATTTTAATATTCAATATTGAGAAGATATAATGATTCTATACAATTCATTTTTCAACATGGATTATGATTATGATATTCTTAGTATGTTTATAAAAAAACACATTTCATTCCCATTGGTTAAGCTATTATGAAATTTTGAATATTTTTTGATCATTTTGAACATTTTTTCTTGAATTACATTTTGTTATTGGTTGGTCATTAAATAAATATACAAAAATTATGTTGTCTATATCATGATATCTCATGAGATAATTTGAAATGGAATGGTCCAAATCACCTTTTCGATTATATAAACTATGATTTTCGGAATTTTGAGTGAACCCATTCCACTATGGGATGATTATAACTATGTTATGATTGTCCTATAAGTTAATTTTTTTACTAAGGAAATGATATTATATGTTTTATGTATTCTAAAACCATAGTTTTTATGCATATGATAATCTATCAGAACATATGATTGATTATTGATTATTTCATACCATTATGACTCATGAATTTTAGTACTATTAATGATTTTGTCATGGGTCCTGATTTATGGTTAATAAAATGAGAGGCATGAATTTTTTAGTTATGATAACGTTATCATACTATTAGGAAAAAAATATAATCTATTATGATCCTAAATATATATATATATCTCTCTCATGTATACCCATTTATGAATTCAATATAAACATTTCTTATGATCTAATTTTTCTATTTTATAAAAAAAATTATTTAATATGACATTTTTAAGATGATATTTCATATAGATGTATAATATTTTTTTAAATAATTTTTTTGTTTATAGGATTAAATGAGACTACACCTTTACTAATATATGTTATGGTTCCAATGATATATTTTTAAAATTCATGTAAAATTATGAAATATTTATGTATGTTATTTTTGGGTAACCTCAGTTAGATTGAGGGTAATGATTAGAATTTTTGGTTATTAGATTACTTATTTTGGGGTATTAGAGGACACCATACAAATAAAAATAGGTAGAATTCAATAAATTGATAAAATGGTAAAAATTTAATACAATGTATCATTTTTAGTTTCTATGAAAAAAATATCCATTCTATGATAAAATCATATGGATTCATTATCTAAAACATATTAACCTATGAGTATTAACTCTAAAAATGGATACTTTTTTGTTAATTCTATTTTCTCTCAACACATGAAAAAGGGGCCCAACTCTACATCCAGCTTGACACTACAAGAGGATTTGATTTGGATAATTCAAATTATATTTATGACTCATTTTTAGGTGTATCAAGCATAAATATTTGGGGAAATCATAACATAAAATATTTTCATGTTATGATGGAATATTTTGTTTTATTATTGAATATTTCTGTATTATTCCCCTAAATTGTTAATTTGGATTTTCAAAAGAACATATAAATAGTGTTATGAATATTACAATGACTCCTTAAAGAGTGATAATGGATTAGTTAAATGAAATAATGATGTTACTCTTGAATAATCCAGATAAGGGATAAATATTTCCTAGGTAATCACTATAATATGAAGATGTTCTGTTTATTTTGATAGAATTAAGGTTTAATGAATATTTTTAATTATTATTGGGAAAATAAAAAATTTATGTATAAAGAAAAATTATATCACACCCTATATTTATGAATAAATTGATCAACTACATGAAGATAAATAGTTTTTAATGAGTGAAAAATGATTTAGATAAAATAAATTAATGTTCACTATAGAAGGATACACACAATAAATCATTCCATCCAAACATTGAACATTATTAATTTATATTGTTTTCATTAAATATTAACAATTCCCAGGAAATCATCACAGATATAATTAACTAGGTATTTAATTTTAACCATGGTAATTCAATGACAATATTTAAATATTATATTCATATAAATTACAAGATATATGAAGATAATTATGATCACATTAATATTATGTTGATGGCGACAAGGAAGGCTTATATTATTTGAAATTTTTTACATATTTAAATTCTTTAAACATAATGTTTTATAATAGGGTCTTTTAATTACATGAATTATTATATTGGTGGATCCTTTAATGATGAATATAATTAATATGTGTCCTAGAGTATCCACTATGACTAAGATCTATAGTATTATTAGATTTTCATGATACAATCAATGTATTGTGATACATTTCTCAAGGATATTTAGTCAACTAATGATATTAACATAGATAGGAGTCATTCCTATATATATCGATTAATTTGAAGAGGATTACATGGAGATGAATGGATGGTTGGTTAGGGAACCTCTGTCCACACTACCCACCAATAAAAATACTTTTTTGGTATAAAATGATGTATCAATGAAGGTAATAGTGTTTTTATACTAAATAATTACATTTTAGTAGCATATTCCCCAATCTAATCTAAAAATCATGAGTAAAATTACCAGCCTAGTGATTTGAATTTATCAGTGGTACTTTTTCATAAAAAATATAGAATCATTTTTATTTTGGATGAAATGTTATATATATATATATATAATGATCATAAAATGAAGATTAATATATTCAAATAAATTGATTTTAATAGGTATTATTATATATTGGTTCGTTTGATTATAAATTATGATTTCCTCAATATGTTACCAACCTTCAAAGATGAATAATGTGGATTAAAATTTGAGATAAAAGGTTATTTCTCACATGTCCATGATTAGGATTTAGAAATATCCAATACATTTTTATTTTTAGAGTATGTACATTATAATAATATGGGAAGGGGATAAATCTTATCATTATCATAGGAGTTTTCCACCACCAATATATGTAAAAAAATATAGTGGTGAAAAAGATTATATGAAACTTCAATTAGAGTAAAATAATGTTATTGTTTTCAAACATGATCATGATGTAATGAGAAAAATCAGGGACTATATTTGTGTCTCTTTAGTACCAGATTAAGAGAAAGGAATATCAGATTAAGATCATTTAAAATTTTTATCTATCCTTCCTTAATTCAAAATGATGATTAACAATATCAATAAAAATTTATAGTGGGACAGAATAAATAGGAAAATTAGAGAGTATATATCATTGTTCAGGGAATTTCAGAATTTTGATTATGAATTTATGAATTAAAAGTGGTTAATGAAATAACTAAACATAGGATTTGATACTGTGGAAAAAACCCCATTTATTTCGTTGTAGTAATCCCATAAATATATATTTTAAATTATTCTTTTTGGGTTATAGTCATAAAACATATAAATTAAACACATTAAATTACAATAAGAGTTTTTTATTTATCAACATTTCATGATATGTTTATGTAATTTGAATGTATTTAATTTGTACCAATCTCAATAGTATCTAGTTAATATAGATGGTTTACATTGATGTTTCAAGGAATTATATTACACTAATTTAAAAGGTGATTGAAAATTTAAAATTCATATCATTCTTATAATGATGGTTAGTCTTTGAAATCCATTGAAACACTCGATGATATATTGAGATCGTGACATATGGATGTCAATATTTGTGAAGATCAGCACCTTCCCCTGGTAAAATTTTTCATTCAAAAAAATCATTCAAAAATTATCTTTGAATTTCCAACTGATGTACTAAAGGGAATTAATTCCACAACAATATGATGTTTTGTTGATGTTGGAGAATTTATGTGATTGGGAGCTGAGAAAATTGAGAAAATTATAGATAAGGATAGAATTATTCTACATTACATCTGGTCAGCTTGGATTCTAAAGACATGTAATTTTTATATCCATTGTTGCGATATAATATATGGTGCTAGTGGAATGAAATTTAATTGAATATATCCATATATTATTCTAATGATAATTTGAAAATGGGGAATATGAGATATAGATATATGGGTCCCTCTAAGTTTCTTTGTATATTATGATGGTATCTTATCAATTGATTCTTCCATTGAACCTCCACATATTTTATGATTCTTAACATATTTATCACATTCTATGGAATTCAATAAATTCTTCTATAAATGTACTAAAATCAGCGTATATATATCTAAAACATGCCTATTTATCATGAGAATCAATAAAAAGAGATTTTATATCAAAGAGATAATGTTATTTAGAATATGTCCAATAAAATTGCCAACATTTTGTTAGAAAGTCATCTGTTTAAGATTATATATCAGAACCTATTGAGGTAATAATGTTTAAATCCCACCATTTTTTCTTCATTGTAATTTAATATTGAGGTTAATTTTATTTAAATGGGAGGAAAATAAAACAACAAATTATTGTTGAATATATTATCTATATTTTTAAATTGATGTGTTTAAAGACATAAATTTTATAAAATGTTGAATAATTATTTATGAATATAAATGATGTAATATATTATGTGAGAGTAAAATAATATTGATAAATAAAGTACATTTTATATTGATTGGAACCCAATTAACTTAAATAGATACATATGATTCAAAAGAGAATCCTTTTAACCGTTTAGAATAGTTATGCATTTCTATTAATTATAATGAAATTATAAATTAAGTGTTGGTTTTTTGTGATTCATATATATTTAATTAAAATTTTATAATTAAGATAATTATTTAAAATAAAATATTTTTTCATAAAATAGAATCATAAATTATTATTCTATTATTTTATTATTATAATACAATTTTGTGATACCTTCATAAAGTATTTAATGTGTTTTTAAATCGGTTATTGTTTTTAAACAAGTGTTTTTGGATTAAATTATTTTATTAATTAAAAATTTATTTTCATATATTTAGAAATAAAATCAAAATGTTTATTTTGGGATTTTTATGAAATACAAGAATTCATATTGAATAGTTTAATACCATAATTTACAAAATAATCTGAATACATGAATTATTGAGTCAAGGAAAATTCTATGGTGATGTATTCACCCCTAGTTCTATCTCACATGACCATAATAGTATATATAGTAAAAATAACTAACTATATTTTTTTTATTGAGAAAAATAATAAAATAATGATTAAAATAATAAACCCCCCATCTTATACTGTAAATACCACACACACCACTTAATCTCGTCAAACCTCTAAAATTTTGAAACATGTCAAATTTCTACCCAATATCCTTACCAAGCCTCTTCCCCATGTCCATGAATATCTGGTCTCACCAAAAGGACAAAACCAATGGCCTTAAAGAGGTTCTCAAGGAGTATATTTTATGCTGTAAAAATAATCTTTCATTTTATTTTATTTTATTTTAAATTATTTTATTTTATTATAATATATTCACCTCCCCTTACACAAGAGTAATAAGAAATAAATTTTCTTATATATACAATATTTGGTTTATTTTTACGGAAAAATTCATCATCATACTTATTCTCTTATCCCTCTTATAATAAATAAATCACTCCCTATGATGAGTCGATGTACCGAAATCATTGAGGATGTTTTCTAAATATCCATTACAAACTTCATCTAAAATAATAAATATTGTTTAATTATGGAATGAAATTTATATATGTGGGATATATTTTTTTTAATTAACATATATAAATAAAATTAAGTTATATAACAAAACATGTTTGTGATTATCAAAGAACTTCTAGTATGATCTAAATGAATAACAATAATGTTTTATATAGTTATTAATCATAATATATTTAAAAAATGACCTATAGTGTCATTTAATATTCTGAAAAAATAATGATACAATTTAATTACACTTCTGGAGTTTCACTTTCATTTGATAATAAATCCAATTACAAATTGACCATGGATACAATGTAATTAATGTACCCACAACAATGTATATAATAAAAGATTATAAATAAATGAGTGCCATAATTTTATTAAATTATCATATAATGTGTTATAAAAAAGTGTGTGTTTCTACCAAATATTAATAACACTATGTTAACATTTATAACAGAGGATTAGAAACATTTTATGTATAAATAACCAGATGTAAAGGAATTCTTAACCCAATTTCCATTCTTTGGGATAAACTTCTACTTCAATGATTTTTTCATAATATAATTATTTTTTAAATGAAATATAATTATATTATGTTTTGTTAGGTGTATTTTTATTCAATATTCATATTCCTTTCATTTTATCAAATCTAAATTCAATGATATGGTATTTGTAATATACTTTTCTTTTCAAATACTCTTTTAAATTTGAATTTATAAAAAATTCAAGGGAATTTTTAAATGATTGCATTCTTATTTAATAATTATGTTATCATTATTGGGAATTGATTATGATGATGTTTGAGACATCAATATTCCAATTATATATTGGGTATGTTTATATTCGAGTTCGGTCGTACGGTAACTGCAAGTGTAACTCAGATGGTTACTCCAAAAGGTAGCTGTGAGGGTTACATTGTAAGGTAGTCATGAGGGTTAAAAATAATATTGTGTCCATAAAGGTTACAATATAAATTAATTAAATCTCTATGATACAAAAAAAATTTATTTATGTTTTCAATGTTTTGTGGAAATGTCATTCTTTCACAATGTAACAATGTGATAATTATTAGGTGAGAAGATTTTCATTATAAAAATGATTTCATATTTATATACATAATCATTTACTGAAGGATTCTATCCTTTTTATATTCCATATTAAAATTTTGTTCTCATCCGAAGTTTCAAAATGTATTTATTGGGTTTAAGGATGGGTAAGATAAATCTAGAATCCAATCTAAATGTCTTGACAAATTTTCATTCATAGTTTTTATGTTTTTATTAAAAAAAATTGTATTATTGATGAAATGGAAAAAAAATTAGAAGTAACCACATGTTATTATTGTGAGATGATATGTACAAATAATGTACCATTTTTTAGACTATAAACAAAATATATCTTTCGAAATGAATTAAGAGAATTTTGAATGAATTTAATAAATTTCTAAATGTTTAAGCCTGTGTCCTTATAGTTGGGATCAGAGCATGGTTTAGATAACTTTAGTGATTTAAATGACGCTAATAGATTACAATAAATGGTTTCTACCATAAATTTTTTCTGAAATTTTATATAATTTAAATATTAAAATGTTGCATCATCTATGATATGTCTATCTAGAGTGGTTGTTCGTAGAAGGAAAAAAGAAGATGATGTATGAAGGCACCAAGACGATGACATCATTTTGAATCTGTAACCTAGAATGGTTGTGATTTTTACTGAGGACATTTTGACAGTATTGGACCAGGTTATGAAGGTTATATCTAGAGGTGGTATATATGCAGAAGAACAATCTGAATAACCAAAAATAAGCATGATTCTAGTGGAATAGTTTAGGAGGAATCAGCGGCTTATATTCCATGGATCTTTAAACTAAGGGTAGATGAAGGTTTGATTAAATCCATTTAAAATATATCTGATGTCATGAAGAGTTAAAATAAAAAAATGATTGCCTTTTCATTTATTATTTTTATGTCGAAGCTGAATAGTGGTGGTCAATGGCTAAGAATATCAAGGATATTGAGTAGATTGATTCCTTTGAATGAGATGAATTTATGAAAATATTAATTAGAAATTATTTTCCTATGGGGGTTAGAATTAGGATGGAAAAAAATCCTTGAATTGAATAATGATGACAAGAATTTAGTGGTTATGTATGAAGTAAACTTCACTTGGTTGGGATGGTATGCTCTAAATATTATTCCAGATCTTGAGAGAAAAATGAATTATTTTTTACTTAAGATTAATGAAAATAGATGAAAGGGAATTGGCCACTTGCGAAATCCTATGTTTTGAGAAACTTTTCTAATTTTATGAGAGTGTATTAAATATTTATTTTAATTATCACATATATTTTGATAACAAGAACAATAAGTGGGTGATATGGAAATAGATGGAAATGAATCAATCGATGAAATATGAAGGTAAGAAAGGAAAATTTCTAGTTTTTGAAAAGTGTGGTACAAAGCAACTTGGAGAGTTCATTAAGAGAAATGGGAAATGTTTTTGTTTGTGTTATGTTTGTATATATGGAATGATATTTTAATGAAAACTAGTTTATGATAATTTTTTTAAAGAAATCTATAAACTGTTTTAAATGTGGTGTAGTGGGTCATTATTAAAATACCATCCCAAATAATGATTTGAATAATGAAAAGAATATTTATTATATGTATAAATATGTAGTGATAACCTTTGTGGCTACATCAACAGATGTTGGACAGTGAAATTATGTTTTATTGGGTACTTTATTTCATTGCTAATATTTTCTTAATGTCTTGTTTGTTATAGGGACTACGCATTCCATTATTTATGAGAAATTTTCTAGTAATCTGAAAACTTCACATTAACAAATAAGGCAAAAACATATTTTTAAAACACCATTGGAAAATATTATATGAAAAATAAATTACAAAAATATTACTTTTGTTGTCTGTGGAAAGATATTTCATAAAAACCTTATTGTGTTTCCATTATTAATGTTCAATGTCAGTCTAGGTAAGGAATGGATTTATGTTTATCATGCTAATATTGAATATAGATATAAAGAAGTTCTTTTTAAATATATACAATTTTTATATAACAATGAACTCATATAATTGATAACACAATAGAAAGCTAAGAAACAATTTAAATATGGAAATTAATGGTACCATGAACATATTGTTGAAAACCAGGGAACTATACCGATTAATGATGTTTCAGTGAAAAATGGATACCTAGACAATTTTCTAGATGAGTTGTCTAGTGTTATACCTGATTGGGATGTTTTATTTTCCAATGACATAGTTCCCGATGTCAATACAATTTTAAAACCCCATTATCTAATTGATCACATGGATCTTAATTAATTAAAAATCATTTGTAGGAGTTTCTTGATAAAGGATTCTTTTATCATAGAAAATTACCATGGGGGTGATACAATTTTTTTCATAAAAATGAAAAATGAAACCATGAGACATTGCATTGATTCTAAAGTTTTTAATAACATTTTTATTTATAAAAGGTATCAATTAACTCTAATCATTTTCATTTTATATTAAATCTAGGGGGATCATTATTTTTCAAAGATTGACATGAGGTCCACATACATTCATCTAAAGGTGAAGATGAATGAAATTCTGAAAATAGATTTATGTACTAGATATTTGAGTTAGGCTTTTATTTTTATGCCCTCTGGTTTAATATATTACCATGTTGTATTCTTTGATCTTATGAATAGAATTTTACAAGAACATTTTAAAATGTTTTCTTATCCTTATTGGTGAAATTTTTGACTTTATGTAGATCACGAGAAACATTAATGTATTGTCTTGAAAACTCTCAATGAGATTCATTGTAGAAAATTTATCAAATGTTTTTTTGGTGAAACAATTTTTTTAAATAGAAACAATTTAAAAAAGATAGAATAGAAATTAATCTTGATAAAACAAAAGTTGTTGATGATTGTCCATGTCCTACCAGTGTTACAAATAGTTAATGTTTTCTTGGATTAGTAGGTTATCACCAATTAATTTTTAATATCATTTCATTGTTTTAGATCCCAATCACTAAACTGACATGAAAGGGGTTAATATTATTTGGAAATAAGAATACGATTTTTTATTTCAGGAACTGAAGAAAGTATTGGTGAATGCCTTATTTTAGGCCCTTCCATCCAGAAATCGTGAGTTTTTCATCAATAGTGATGCTTAATTTATGGTTATTGGTCTCATTATGGTAATGAATGATCAATTAATTGCCTATGATTAATGAAAATTGAAACCTCATGAGTTAAATTTTCCGACACATGATTTTTAATTAGAATATTATTTTTTATAATAATTTTTGGAGGAATCATTTATACATATCCAAATGTGAAATATATACTGACCATAAAATTATGAATAATATATTCACAATGAATTATTTATAAATATGGTGGAGAATATGTCTTGAACTGTTAAAATATTTTTATTACACGGTTAATTACTATCCTAGAAAATCATACAATGTGGCAGATGACTTGAGATGAATACATCATGAAACATTGACCATGTTATCTTTGGAATTAAATAACCTAATTTTTTATTTGATGAATATTTAATTTTATGTTGTTGGTGTAGGAAATTTATTGGTATTGTTTTAGTTTTCAGTTACATAGTCTATCTTAGATATAATTAAAAATTAACACATGTTAGGTCATGAGATACAAAAAATGTTGAAAGGTGAAAAGTGTATGTTCTTAGAATTTAATGTTGATAAATATTTTTCTCTATAATCTCAGAAGAAGTTATGTGTGATTAGTGATTCTCAGATAATGAAATAATTATTGTCTGAATCTCATAGTTCTCCATTTTCTATTCATCATTGTATTACAAGGATCTATGTAGATCATCATGAGTATTAATGGTAGGATAGAATGAAAAAATACATATTTTACCATGAAATGATTGACCAGTCAACATACTAAACAAGAGTGAAAATATCCAAAATGGTTGATTTAGCCATTTGTAATACCAGATTGGAAATTTGAAAATATATTTAGGGACATCGTAGTGGGACTACCAATGAACTCTCAAGGTAACAATACCATTTGGTTTATTGTTGAATGACTAACTAAATTAGCACATTTCATTCCTAATCAAGATACTTTCACATTGGATGATATTTCTCTACATTACTTCAAAAATATTTTCAAGTTATATAGAGTTCGCCATTTCATTTTATCTTACTGAGATCCCATGTTCTCTTCAAAATTTTGGAAAGGCCTTCTGAAATCAGAGGGAAAAAAATTAATTTTTAGCCATAGATTTTATCCTCAATATGATGAACAGTCTGAGAAAAAAATTCAAAAAATGAAGTATATGCTTCGAGAATTTTCAAAGGAATTACATAGAAATTTTTATCATCATCATTCTTTATTATAACTGTTTTTATAATAATAGTATTCATTCTTGTATTCAGATGGTTTATTTTGATCCATTTTATGGGATTCTTGGATGAAATACATCACTCTAGGATGGTGTCGATGAAATGAAGTTGATAGGACCAGAATTAGTAGATGAAGTATAGGGGATATTGAATATTAACCAGAAACACATGAGGAAATATCAGCGTAGGAAGAAAAGTTATGCAAATAACCATTGAATGTAATTTTCTTTTGAAGTATGAGATAATGTTTTTCATATAATTAAAATTTAGAATTGAGTTATGATTTTTGGTAAGAAAGGAAATATATGTACATGATTCAATGGACCATATGAATTTAGGTATAAAGTTAGAACAATTTCCTAATGAGTATATTTTCCTTCAATTTTATCTCTGGTATAATTTTTTTCTTTTTTTATGTGGATAAATTATATTCAATATTCATCTCATGTTTGGATCCCAAAAGTAGTTCATCTTGAAGGGAACCAATCTTATAAAGATAAACCTACAAATATTCATTAATGTAGAGAGTATCTATTATAGAATAATTTAATTCATTATGTTATGGTTTTGTAGAGAATCCATTTGGGTGAGGAAGCAGCTTGGGAATCTGAAAATGCCACGAGGGAAAGATACCAAAACATGATTAAAAATTAAATATAAATAACGAGGACATAATTTCTAGATGTTTTGGTTAATTTAACAACACATCTAGTTATAAAATAACATTTTTTCATTCTATAATTAAGAAGTTAAATTCATTGAAAATTAATAATTAAATAAGTTGTATTTATAGGAATTTTGAAATTTATAATGATGAAAAAGTAACTTTTCCATAGGAATAGTAACATGAGAAATTTGAATAGTAATTTGTCCAATAGAAAGGAATCCTTACCTAATAATGTATAAATAATATTTATCCATATTATAAGACAAATGAGTACATATTTAGTTCATTAAAAAAGAAAATAATTGCCTAGCAAATAATAAAATTAGTGTTGTATTTTTGTGAGACATAAATTTTAATTTCCAATTTAATTAATATAATGATTTAAAATAAAATATATAATTATAAACGAGATTTATAATTTATTATTATTATTTTTTCTTCTGATTATAATATAATTTTACGATATTTTAATTAACTTTTCAATTTTTTATCAAATTAGTTATTCTTTTAAAAATGGGTTTTTTGTAAGAAATTATTATTTTAATTTAAAATTTAATATACCATATTTAGAAAATTATTTCAAAAAAATGAATTTCATTTATGAATTATATACATAAAAAATGGTTTGGGTGACTTTTTGGAATTTTTTAAATACATGAATTTTTTGTGTATAATGAAATGTGATAATTTACCAAAGTAGCTGAATACATGAATTTTTGAGTTATGGATGATGTTTGGCTGAGGTAAAAACCAGGGTATCAAACTCACATTCAATAATTATGTTATTTACTCATAATAAAAAACACTATTATTTTTCTTCAAAAAAATAATAAAATAATGATTGAAGACATTGGAATCCCCCCTCTCCTATACTTTAAATACCAACCCTGACCCACATATCCTCACTTCTTTAAGGATTTCTGCCTTGAAATTCTTTTACCCAATCATCTTCTCAAGCAGGTTTCCCATGTCCATGACCTATTAGTCTCACTAAATATCCAAAACCAAAGGCCTTAAAAAGGATTTCAAGGATGATATTTTAAGAGGCTATAATCCGCTTTCATTTAATATTAAATATTAACATAACCTTATCCAAGAAGAATTAAAAATATATTTTTTACAATATATAATTTATTTTTAACATTTTTATGGAATGATTCATTATCATGCTTCTTCTCCTATCTATATAATTCTAAAAAAACATCATTTTTGATGGGTTGATTTACCAACATATTGTACAACTTGTTCTCAATTTCCATTACTGCATTCAAGAATGGTCATAAAAACATTTTAATGATTGAAACAAATTTTGATGTTTATTATTTATCCTGTTTTGTTCTTTGTAATTAACATGTATACATGATATTAAGTTAAATAATAAAATTATTTTGTAATTATTGAAGAACCGTTAAAATGATCTAAAAAAATAACATTATTGATTTATCTAAGGACTCATAATCATATATGAAAACAAAATGATTTTTGGAATCATTTAATTATTTGGAAATATATTAATACAATTTCAGTTTACATCTGTGGTTTCTAAAACATTCAATAAAATACAAATTATGAACTGACCATTGATAATATGTATTAAAAACACCTGACACAATGGAAATAAAACATATTATTAGTAAATTGGTTGAATTATGTTATAAAATGATCATATATGGTGTCATAAAAATGAATGTGATTCTTTAAAATATTAATAACAATTTTTAACCATTATACTATATGTTTAAATACTTTTTATGTATGATGAACCTAATGTATGGGAATTATTATCCTAATTTCATTTCATTGGGGTAACCTACTACTACAATGAATCTGTCATGATAAGATTATTTTAGAAATAAAATATAATAATAGTATTTTTATATTAATTTATAAATAATATAAAAATTTAATTCTTTTTAATAATTCTTTTTTCAATAATATTGCAATTTTAAGGGATTTTTATTTAAAAATAATCTTCTAAATTTATATTTTTAGAAAATTAAATGGTATATATTAATTCTAGTATTCTTGTATTATAATTATATAATGGTTATTGCTTACTAAATATGATTATGGTTTGGACCTATATCTCCCTCAACCACATTGGGTTTGTTCATGTGAGAGTTCAGCTATATGCATACTTGTTGTTTAACTACAACAGTTATGTTTAATGGTAGTCGTGAGGGTTATATAATATTGTATAAATTATGGTTACATTGTAAGGAATCCATTAGGGTTACAAATAATATTTTATCCATGATGTTTAAAATCTTATATATGTAATTCCTCAAGACACCAAAATTGTTTTTTTATTTATTCAATTTTTTATGGAAATATAATGTTTCACAAATTAACTATGGGATAAATAATGGGATAAAATTATGTATTTGTGCATAATTATTTAGTATGTTTATAAGTATTAATGTAATAACAGTTTCTATCCTTCATTTTATATTCCATTCTCATAATTTTGTGCTCATACCATGTTTTAAAATGTTTTTTGTTCACTCATTTTAAGGATGGGAAACAAAAAAGAAGAATCCATGATGATTTTATGAGTAATTTTAATGAGAATATTTTATGTTATTTATTAATAATATTTATATAATAGAATAATTGGATATTGGGTTAGTCGTAGCCAACTTTTATGCTTATGGATTTATATGTATTAATAATGTCCTAATTTTATAAAACTCTAAAGTAGAAATATATTTGGGAATGTAATAAGTGAATTCTAAATGAATTTTCATGATAATTAATTACTATGATTGGGTGCTTATAAAAAATTCCCCCAAACATAGAGTAATGTGAATATATGATAGTATGGGGTAGAAATTTCATTAGAAAATAATATTTTGATAGGTTTAATATGTTTTTAAAAACCTATCGTTTTTAACCCCTTAGTTATCATGTTATATTATCAACCAAAAAAACTTCTTTTTAAATCATAATGGGTTACAATTTAACATATAAGGTAACTATTGAATCAAGAATGGGAAAAGCATGATATTTTTGTCTATATTTTATTCTAATAGTCAAATTTCATTATTTTAATAAATTTTTAAATAATATCATACAATATTATTATGGTAAAATATTTTCAATGTCATATTTCACCCAATTGAAATAATTTTACTTAAAATACATAATGAAAATTTATAGAGCACAAGTAATCAATCTAATTTTTTTCATTAAGTATTTATAAAATCATTTTTTTAATAAAAGAATACAAACTGAGGAAAAATTTCTATTAAATTTATAAATATTTTATAATTTATAAAAACATGATATAAATTTTGGACATTAAAATTATTTCATTAATAAAAAACTTGAAATTTATATTCATTAATAACATGATTTTTTTCAAAGGTCGAAGGATACAAGATATTTATCAATAGAAGTGTGATATTATTTAACATTTGTTTCATTAAATATATCTTATTTAATTTTCATAGACATTTGTTAATTTATAAAACTCATTTCTTGTACAAGGTGAAAAGTTTATAAATTCCTTCATTTAATAAAAATTTTGATAAAAAATTGGCCTTATCAGTATGTTTTAACATAGATTGACCTGATTTTCCCTTTTTTGAAGTGAAAATGTAACTAGTGGTAATATACATATTGGATAAAAATTAAATAGGACATTATAACAAATATGATTCTATTGATTCAAAATTTGGAATTGGTGTAATCAAATTCAATACATTTAATTTGTAGAAATAAATTTAAAAAAATCATAAGAGGTGATGAAATTCAGTTATTATAAAAATACAATTTTTATGAAAAAAATTTGATTTTTTAATAACACATGTATAATATATATATTAGGTGTACTTTTATAAAAATTAATAAAAGTATAATGTATGAATTCTATTAAAATAATTCACCAGTAATAAAAAATATAATTTATTCATATAAACACATTGTAGACATAATGTTTTTTAATAAAAACATTTGTTTTGTTATTAAAATATTATTATTTTTATTTATAAATAAATTATTACAAATGAATATATTTTATAAAAATTTAAGATATAATTTTAATAATTATTCATTACTATTCATATGCATGATTCAACTGGCATATAAAAATCTATAAATTTAAATAATAATACTTGAACATTATATCATGGATTGATTATGGACGGTGTTATGTGTAATTAAATCCATAAAAAAATTAAAAGATTAATATATTCTAGTAACATAGGGGGTTACATTCTAACCATATTAAAATGAAATTAATCCAAAAAATTCATTACTATAGAAAAAATTAATGAATAAATAATTATATCATTACATACACAAGTTCCCATATAGGTTCATATAATTTATTTATTTTACTAAAAACATTTACCATGTGAGTATTAAGGCTCCATATGGAGTTATCTCTATCCTCAAAACACGATTTTTCATTTTCATAATAACACGTCTGGGTTATGTGGGGACCTCAAAAAACTGGATATAAAAATAAAAAATCACCCAATATATTCATTACACAAAAAACCTGATCCAAAAGTCATCATTAAAATTTTAAAATTCAAATTCAGACATTTAAAACCATAATACATGGGAATGAGAGGAGCCTTAGAAACCCACCATCAGGGAGACACCTAACTACCATCATATCCTTACCATCCTAACAACTCAGCACTGTCACTACCATCACGCCATCAAATCAACAAAGTCATCTCTTCATATGTTCATCATTATTGGCCTCTTCATTGATGCCAATCGCCTAAACAATGCCACCATCATCTTTTCAAATCCTATCTCATCATGACTATCATATCCTTTGACACACCACTGCCTTCATTGTCGCTGATCCATTCCACATATGAATGTTTAAATCCAAAAATATCATATTGTCATCATCACCCTTCACAAGACAACATGCAGACCAAAAAAGGAATCATCCAAACAAAGATTATACCTCCAGGAACACTAATAACAACTGTAATAGTACCCCCTAAATCTTAGGTGGCATCCACTCTATTAGACTTACCCAACGAGGGGAGGTGATACCCAATGATGGAGAAATTTAGGAGAAACATTGAGTCATCTTAGGGAGTCATGATCTTCAATGAAATTGCTCATCCAAACTGAAACTCCTCTATCACCTAAACCCAGTCCAGGCCAATTAGAACCCCCACCACAATGCACATCACAAACCAAAACCTTTTAAAAACCATCAAACCTGAACAACATATAAGGTAGTAGTGGATATGGAGGCTAGAGTAGAGTACATGTTTCTCTGACTTCCATAGTAATCCTTGACTAAGGATGCACCATACTAACCATAAAACATCATTGATGAACCATCACAAGAAAACCAGAGACCAAATATCCATAGAAACTCCTCATCAAAAATAGAAATGCCATCCATAAACACCATCGAACAAGGTAGGTGGAAATGAGATTGAAACCATAAAAATAAAATGATTTTGAAATCCAAAGAAGATGGAATGAAAAGGAGATATAAAGAGTGGTCGATGATAAAACCCTAAAAAAGGAGTCATGCCAGACACATGCTACTGAAAAGAAGATCTGGGTATGAAACCCTAATAATACGGATGGAGGTATCTCCAGGTAGCTCAAAAAAAGATAACAGAGTATATGAGGACACTCCAGCCCTGGGGGATTGAAGCCGAGGCAAAAGTAGAAAAGCACACTTCGGATATCATGATGGGAGAGAACGTGGCAATCAAATCATAGATAATTCTCTCTATAATCCATATTTTTAACAGTTTTTTCTCTTATGTAATTTCGTATTCTAGTGATATTTCCTATAAACTAAGTGCATGAGATGGTTCACATATGTACTACCTTATTCATGATACATGTAACACATCATGTACTTGAGAGAGAAATGGTGTAAATACCAACTGATACGATACCATCCATACTAAATCAAGAATATAAAAAGGGAAAATATACCATGGGAACAACTATCCCTTCATTCCAAATCCCATCACCCTCACTAATATAGAAATTAATAATATGAACTTCTCACTAACATTACACACTGAATCACATCTAAGATAATCAGAATAATGTTTATACTGACTCTGAACATCTTTGATGTGTTGTTGAATGGTTAATATTTACCTAAAATTTTCATATAAATCTTAGTTCACAACAAAAATCATTATCTATCTTCATCTTATTAATTTGTTGTTGTACACATTATTCCATAGAGGGATTAATAAGGATAAAACTAAATTCTCGAGTAAAGGCTATTAGAGTAAAAAAACTCAACTAGATGAAGGTGATGATCCCTAGAGCCATTCAATTTAATTTAATAATATATCATTATATAATCTATGTTTTGAAGATTTATTTTATTCTCAAAACATTTTTAAGGCTGATAAAAAGTTCAAAAAATTTCTATATGTCTAAATCCCAACAAATAATTTATCATAACACCGTGGTATAACTCATATCCCATTCATAAAAAATATAACTTGATACTACATGTAACCATACAACATCCTTAATGTGTATCCTATGAAATTGACTTAAATAAAATAATATCTTCTTGTAAAAGTATATTCTTTTTTATGATAATATAATATAAACCATATAGAATTATTCCAATGAGATTTTATGGGAATTTTGATTAAAAAAATACATGGTGATGTCTTCTGATTTCCATTTCAGTATAAGATATATTTGTAAAATTCATTTAGAATATTGTCTCTCATTGTTAAATTTTTTAAATAATGATCACTAAGATACAATCTCTTAAAATTCTCCCTTTATTACACCCCTCTGAAAATACTCAATCAGATCTCTGTATATCTTCCTACAATATGTATGTATAGATAATGAGGAATAAAAATATTCCATTAACACATCCATTTAATATAGTTTTGATGAATGATATATGATATTAATAAAACCTAACATTGCATCATATTAATGTTTAATATAAGGAACATTTCATCCCATCATTTTCATCTCTGCGTTACACTAAAATGGTTATGTAATCATCATATAGATATATTGTAGAAAACCCTTTGATAATAGTTGTATTTAACACATTACATTAATATTTGGCGATACAAACGTTAAAATTCTTGAAATATAGGATATTTTTTATTCTCACAATATATATTTTGACATGGTACTTTTGAAATAGGGGATCATGTTTTCTTTCCCAGGGTGGTAATTTATTGACAAGTCATAATATTTAACAATTTATTACCATCTTTCTTAGTGTATTCAAATCATCTAATGTGAAATATAAATGAAAATTTTATTATCAGTATTTATATCACAACTTTCTTCATTAAAATATCATAGTCATGTTGTTAATGCAAAAATTTATAAAATTATCTAAAAATCACTATTTTGGTAAGTTTTCTCGTGAAACCTCAATTAGAATAAAGCATAATCTTTCACCATATCATTATGAATGTGAATGCATCCTAATCCCGTATTTTATTAATCTCTATAGATTAAAAACTTGTTCTCTTAGAATGGATACGTAAGAGTTGTTTTAATGAATAAAATTCTATATAGTTCCTTGACTTTTTCTTCACATTCATTTATACGACACGTCATAGCACAATTCTATGTTAACTCAGGGAGAGTATTAGATAGTACATGGAAATTCAAAATAAATTTCCAATAATATCCATCCAAAACATGAAATCTATAGTTCTATGTACATTTGATTATTTGGAAATAACTTGAATACCCATTTATTTGAATGGTCTATTAATATTCATTGACATGAGATTATATAAACCATTAATGAAACATTATTAAGTAAAATTTCACACTTGGTTTATTTCATATAAATATTATCATTCCTCATCATATATAACCCAATTCTAAAATGATATTTTGGTTATAAGTTTCACATTTAAAATACAGTAATATCATCTATAAATGTATCCACAATCTGATCAAGGTAATCTCAAAATTCCTTATTCATTAAATACCTAAATATAAAGGAAGAATTAGTAAGGCCAAATGGTATAATAATAAATTCATAGTTTTTATACCTTATATATAATCATGTCTTGGTTATATCATCCTTATTGACATTTAACTGATGATATCCTAAATGAAGATTAATCCAGTAATTTTATTGAAATAAGTGAAATTGATCAAAATAGTCATTAAGATAGGGGTTTGGATAATTGTTCTTTATTGTGATCCTTTTCAGTATTGATAATAAATGTAGAGTCATGTTGATCAATATTTATTCATTAAAAAAATAAAAATAACAAGGGCACCCTTAAGTGAAACCCATGTCATAATAAAACATTTTTCAATATTTTTTTGGAGTTTATTTATAAATTATAGTTACTTAATGGGGAAATTATAGTGGGAGTATTTTAAATAGTTTTATCACCAGGTGTGAGTTCAATTGAAAAATAAAATTATCGATTTAGTGGAAGGGAAGGAATCTCTTCCAAAAAAACACCACCAAACTCTCACACAATAGGAATATGATTTATGATGAGTATCTATCCTACCGTATGAGATTAATGCTATTTTTGAATAGGAATCAAGGCCTATACGATTTTCTTTATTTCCACATGACATTCATATTTGTCATCACACTCATATATAATCATGCGTGGTCTTGAATATCAAATGTTACTAGAATTAATAATTAATTTATGTGGGATTTATATAGATAATTCCATTTTATTCATAAGATAACATCAATTTCTAATAGAGGTAGAATAAAAATATTTTTAGGAGGCACATTCACATAAAAAAATGGCGAAGATAAATAGACGTCAGATGTGATCATCAAACAATTATCAAATTTCATTTCTAATTCTACATCTAATCATTATGGTGGAATTTTAATACCCTTTTGAAATTACAAAAATATAAAATAGTGGGTAGATATAGATTCAAAAAACACATTTTCTAGTCAACAATAGATACTATGTGTACCTTTCATAACATTGTTATTTTACCACTCATTATAATTATCGATCACATAGAATTTCCCTTTTTTATAAGATTAAGAGGATCCTCCCAACGAAAATCATCATTAACCATCAAATTATGTAATTGGTTATCATAATTCCTATAAAAAATTCAATCGAAACACATGTGGGAGGGTGGTTCATTATATAGATATTTCCCTATATTTTAATATTTAGATAAATTCATCCCATTGTATTGATAATAATGTTTATGATGTTTATCCTTTACACACATAAAACACTTAACAAATAAATTAGGAATATATCATCTTTTTTCCCTTCCACACATTAATCACAAAGGAGAGATATATTTATTCACTTCATGGTTTTATGAATTCAAATTGAATGTGGACTTTTTAATTTTCAAAACCATGTTATTGTTGGATTAATCCATTCATTATTCTCTAAAAGATAATAAAAATATTGATTTATTCATGGTTATATATATCCCTTTAAGGATAATTCATTCAGATACAAATATTATGAAAATAAATAATCAATCAAACTTACTTTCCTGTTGATTGATAATAACATAGTAATAGCGTATAATTAATATAGTATTTTACTAAATTGTACTAGAAAATTTTTCATCCTTCAATTTAAGCCAATGAAATTCCACCTCTACATTCATATACTGAATATGTGGACAAAATGTAGTTTAAAATAAACAACTATACTCATCTGACTTTATAGACTCAATTTCATTCTATTGATTCATGTTCTTGATAAGAGTGAATAACTAATCAATTTCATATTCAAAATGGTCTAAATATATAATATATTTCTCAGTATACAAAACCTAATTTATCGAAAATATATTTTCAGTGGTAATGATCTAATCCACAGTGACAGGTGGATATGTGTCCCGACCAAATGAAGGTTTACATGTCATTATGAAGGACTAAATATAATTTGTTTCATTATTTTCTCATTTATAATCTCATCATGATTCATATCTTATGAATGTTGTGTGACAATAACAATGATAGTTTTCATTAATTATCCAAAAAATTGGTTTGTCTACAATAAAATAATTTCATTTTCCATGAAATTTTAATTAACACTGTTCATTCTTATTATAGAAATTCTCTAAAACTAAAAATAAATGTTCGATGAATAATAATTGTATTGGGAAACCACATAATAATAAAGAAATTATCGGATGTATAAATCATGAAATAATATTTTAAATATTGACACCATAGGTTTTACATATCTTATTTATAGTCATTTGTCAAATAATTCTTTAAATTTCAAAAATTGTTATTTAATTTAAAAAATATACCCCCTTGTGTGTAAAAATTTGTGTCAATTAAGGTTTATTATCATGTACAATGTAACTGTTATGTAATTTAAAATTTCATTGGTTTTATTGTTATTACCTCAATGAAGATCTTTCCTAGAACAATATCCACTTGTAATATCAAGATAGGGATGTAATGTATTGGAAAATTTCACTTTATCATTCACCAAAATTGCACGGTATATTAAATATGTAGACATATCTTAGACTTATCTCTATGGATATCGTTGATGTTTTATCATCATTGATCCAAATGTAATTTAACCATTCATATGATACCAACTATAGCTTACCTATATTCTCTTACATATATAATATATTCTAATATAATAAAATAAATTTCATTTTAAAAAAAACACATTTGAAGAGAATAATTATTTAGTTTCATTCGAAACATGGATAAACAAACAAATAGTATATAAGTAAAAAAAATTGCCCCTACTATGTTATTCATATCTAGCACACTTCTTGGTAAAATCATACATAATTCCATTCTCCATATCTTGAGGAATTTGAAGATAATATTAGGTGATATCAATTGTTCAGTAAATGTAATGAAGGGATATATCATCATAACTGGAACATATGGGTTTGAGAACATAAAAATTATTTGAAATTCATTCAATGAAAACAATAGTTTATACACATGATACATAACATAAATCTTGGTTTTTCATAATACTTTATTAATAATGGAATAAATAAACATGATCCATTGTAACATACCATTGGAATTAGACATAAATTTGTGACATATAAATAACAATAGGATAACATTTCGTTAATAATCATGGCACATTTAGTAGACTATAATAGTATACTTGGTTCATTCACCAAACCAATATATTAGGAACAGATTAATCAAGAGACTATCATAGTAGATAGAGTACCATACTGAATGGGGTTCACATATCATTCAATTCATATTATCTCATCATATATACAAATTTATCAAATTTATTGGATGGAGATATAGGCCCTACCTACCACATTATGAAAATCATACATATTTGTGCCCAATGATCATAGAAAATTCACCTTTTCAGAACCCATGGATATAATTGAGTTTCATAAACATTTCAATATAGAATAATCCGTGAAAAAATATATTCCATAATCATTTCAACATATCATGACACAATGTAATTGAATAAATTTCATTCACATAATTTAAATATAGAAACATAGAATAATAATATAGATGATATCCTTGGATCATAAACCTAATAATTAATAATATTATCAAAAGATGTTACCATAGGTGAAATATTTCGTAAATCTTAACTCTATCATTTATTGAAAAAAAATCTCATTTTCTCATTGAAATTCCTTTTTTTTAAAAAATAATTTTAAAATATTAGTGAACAATTTTTCATTTAAAATAACATATGAAACATGAACTATAATTTTTAATTCATATAATTTCCTTTATTTTGGTAATTTCTCTTTATTTAATTGATGTTAATATTTTACCTTTTATTTGTAGTTTTATAGAAAAGGTCAAAAAGTACCTCCATTGCAAAATGAAAGGATGATAAAATTTAATCTATTTTATAAAAAGTTAAAAAATTTAAAAAAATACTATCAATAATTATTGGATAATAGTTAAAATGTAGTTAGAAAACAAGGATCATGAATAATTTTATTTTTCAAAAAATAATTAAATAAGGGTGAATTTCCTTAAATAAAATAATTTTTATCTTATGTACAATATTTTACAAAAATGAATGGAAAAAATGAATTTTAATGAAATATATATATGATACGAAAATTCATGATTTTCTTGAGGGATATATTATAACATAATCATTACAAATCACAATAAATAATCATATTGAAGAAAAAAACCATTAATTCATTGGTTTTATTCGAATCATAAGAACTATGAATGAAAACCCATTAAATGTGTATGTAAATAATTTTAAATTTCAAGTGAATCATCATAAAATAAATCCAGGGATATTTTATGAAAAACATAAAAGAAAAAAGCGTGAATATGGATGTGTCTCACTGAAATAAAATTAAGATGAAAATCATTTAACATTAGTTCCACTTGATTCAAAGGCAATCTTACCTTAGGTATAATAATATTAATTTTTTTACAAATCCTTATCATTATTAGGTAAAGACTAAAAATATCATATATATCCTCTATATAAAAATATAGTATAATTCATACTAATTTAAAAAGAAAATAAAACTAAACCATACAAGGATATGACAAGCCATATGTATAGAAGAACACAATATTCACTTGTTAACAGATGAAATGAATGATATAAATAAATTATTAACATCTAAAAATAATTATTATATATTATAAATAATAATTTTTTATTAAATCTATATTTATTACAGACGTAGTAAAATGGAAATGAAAATAATTACTTTTTGGTTGTGGTAGTCCACACGTATGCATGAGCAGTGTCATCATTTTCCAATATATTGGAAGTAAAGAAGAAACATTTTCGTAAAGAAATTAATTATGTCATAATTAACATATATTTAAATTAAAACCATAAAAAATATCCATCCAAAATATATAGTGAATAAAAATAAATTTTTTCACAATGTGAAGAGGGTAAGGAATACACACACACATGTAATACTACCACTACCAATTTGAGGGTAATGGTAGAATGAATTTGGTTTAATACAAAAAAATTATCTTTATTTTGTTGATTTTAATACATTAAGAAGAATATAATATATTTTGAGGATGTAAAATAATAATTGAAAATAGAGGGATTGATTATGGATATTATCTCTCTTTTTATATAACTTCTTTAGATCGCACATAATAGATCCCAAGGTAATTATTTAGGGAACAAAAGTAAAAAATTCATGTTTTTAAGGAAGTTAGGAATATATTATTCAGTGATTTCATATATATAAGGTTTGTGGTTGTGTGAAATGGGAAATGATGGGTTACCTTTTATAAATGAGAAGTGGGGCCCTCTTGGAATTTCTCTATATAATAATGTAAAATAACATCATTCACAAGGAAATATTCCTACAAAAGGATAGTTAATTCAATCTAATATATTATGGCGTTTAAATTAAATCCACCAGAAAAATTTGGATTGGATTATGTGGTGTTTTTTAAATAATGAGAACTATGATACAATCTCTTAAAATTATCCCTTTATTACACCCCTCTGAAAATACTCAATCAAATCTCTGTATATGTTCCTACAATATGTATGTATAGATAATGAGGAATAAAAATATTCCATTAACACATCAATGTAATATAGTATTGATGAATGATATATGATATTCATAAAACCTAACATTGCATCATATTAATGTTTAATATAAGGAACATTTCAGCCCATCATTTGCATCTTTGCGTTACACTAACATGATTATTTAATCATCATATAGATATATTGTAGAAAATCCTTTGATAATAGTTGTATTTAACACATTACATTAATATTTTGCGATACAAACGTT
The DNA here is from genome assembly GCA_963277665.1 of Viscum album. Lineage (NCBI taxonomy): Eukaryota > Viridiplantae > Streptophyta > Magnoliopsida > Santalales > Viscaceae > Viscum > Viscum album. The sequence continues at coordinate 1,387,332,809 of OY728165.1, forward strand.
AAAATTCTAGAAATATTGGATATTTTTTATTCTCACAATACATATTATGACATGGTCCTTTTGAAATTGGGGATCATGTTTTCTTTCCCAGGGTGGTAATGTATTGACAAGTCATAATATTTAACAATTTCTTACCATCTTCCTTAGTGTATTCAAATCATCTAATGTGAAATATAAATGAAAATTTTATTATCAGTATTTATATCCCAACTTTCTTTATTAAAATATCATAGTCATGTTGTTAATGCAAAAATTTATAAAATTATCTAAAAATCACTATTTGGGTAAGTTTTCTCATGAAACATCAATTAGAATAAAGCATAATCTTTCACCATATCATTATGAATGTGAATGCATCCTAATCCCGTATTTTATTAATCTCTATAGAGTAAAAACTTGTTCTCATAGAAGAGATATGTAAGAGTTGTTTTAATGAATAAAATTCTATATAGTTCATTGAATTTCTCTTCACATTCATTTATACAACACGTCATAGCACAATTCTATGTTAACTCAGTGAGAGTATTAGATAGTACATGGAAATTCAAAATAAATTTCGAATAATATCCATCCAAAACATGGAATATATAGTTCTATGTACATTTGATTATTTGGAAATAACTTGAATACCCAATTTATTTGAATGGTCTATTAATATTCATTGACATGAGATTATATAAACCATTAATGAAACATTATGAAGTAAAATTTCACACTTGGTTTATTTCTTATAAATATTATCATTCCTCATCATATATAACCCAATTCTAAAATGATATTTTGGTTATATGTTTCACATTTAAAATACAATAATATCATCTATAAATGTATCCACAATCAGATCAAGGTAATCTCAAAATTCCTTATTCATTAAATCCCTAAATATAAAGGGGGAATTAGTAAGGCCAAATGGTATAACAATAATTTCATAGTTTTTATACCTTATATATAATCATGTCTTGGTTATATCATCCTTATTGACATTTAATTGATGATATCCTAAATGAAGATTAATCCAGTAATTTTATTGAAATACATGAAATTGATCAAAATAGTCATTAAGATAGGGTTTAGGATAATTGTTCTTTATTGTGATCCTTTTCAGTATTGATAATAAATGTAGAGTCATGTTGATCAATATTTATTCATTATAAAAATAACAAGGGAACCCTTAAGTGAAACCCATGTCATAATAAAACATTTTTCAATATTTTTTTAGAGTTCATTTATAAATTATAGTAACTTAATGGGGAAATTCTAGTGGGCATATTTTAAATAGTTGTATCACCAGGTGTGAGTTCAATTGAAAAATAAAATTATCGATTTAGTGGAAGGGAAGTAATCTCTTCCAAAAAAACACCACCAAACTCTCACACAATAGGAATATAATTTATGATGCGTATCTATCCTGCCATATGAGATTGATACTATTTTTGAATAGGAATCAAAGCCTATACGATTTTCATTATTTCCACATCACGTTCATATTTTTCATCACACTCATATATAATCATCTATGGTCTTGAATATCAAATGTTACTAGAATTAATAATTAATTTTTGTGGGATTTATATAGAAAATTCCATTTTATTCATAAGATAACATCAATTTCTACTAGAGGTAGAATAAAAAAAATTTTAGGAGGCACATTCACATAAAAAAATGGCGAAGATTCATAGACTTCATATGTGATCATCAAACAATTATCAAATTTCAGTTCAAATTATACATCTAATCATTATGGTGGAATTTTAATACCATTTTGAAATTACAAAAATATAAAATAGTGGGTAGATATAGATTCAAAAAACACATTTTCTAGTCAACAATAGAAACCATGTGTACCTTCCATAACATTGTTATTTTACCACTCATTATAATTATCGATCACATAGAATTGCCCTTTTTTATAAGATTAAGAGGATCCTCACAACGAAAATCATCATTAACCATCAAATTATGTAATTGGTTATCATAATTCTTATAAAAAATTCAATCGAAATACATGTGGGAGGGTGGTGCATTATATAGATATTTCCCTATATTTTAATTTTTAGATAAATTCATCCCGTTGTATTGATAATAATGTTTATGATGTTTATCCTTTACACACATAAAAAACTTAACAAATAAATTATGAATATATCATAATTGTTTCCTTCCACACATTAATCATAAAGGAGAGATATATTTCTTCACTTCATGGTTTTATGAATTCAAATTGAATGTGGACTTTTTTATTTTCAAAACCATGTTATTGTTGGATAAATCCATTATTTATTCTCTAAAATATAATAAAAATATTGATTTATTCATGGTCATATATATCTCATTAAGGATAATTCATTCAGAGACAAATATTATGAAAATAATTAATCAATCAAACTTACTTTCCTGTTAATTGATAATAACATAGTAATAGCCTATAATTAATATAGTATATTACTAAATTGTACTAGAAAATTCTGCATCCTTCAATTTAAGCCAATGAAATTCCACCTCTACATTCATATACTGAATATGTGGAAAAATGTAGTTTAAAATAAACTACTATACTCATCTGACTTTATAGACTCAATTTCATTCTATTGATTCATGTTCTTGATAAGAGTGAATAAATAATCAATTTCATATTAAAAATGGACCAAATATATAATATATATCTCAGTATACAAAACCTAATTTATCGAAAATATATTTTCAGTGGTAATGATCTAATCCACAGTGACAAGTGGATTTGTGTCCCGACAAAATGAAGGTGTACATGTCATTATGAAGGACTAAATATAATTTGTTTCATTATTTTCTCATTTATAAACTCATCATGATTCATATCTTATGAATGTTGTGTGAAAATAACAATGATAGTTTTCATTCATTATCCAAAAAATTGGTTTGTCTACATTAAAATAATTTCATTTTCCATCAAATTTATAATTAACATTGTTCATTCTTATTATAGAAATTCTCTAAAACTAATAATAAAACATTGATGAATAATAATTGTATTTGGAAACCACATAATAATAAAAAAGTTATCGGATGTATAAATGATGAAAAAATATTTTAAATATTGAAACCATAGGTTTTACATATCTTATTTATAGTCATTTTTCAAATCATTCTTTAAATTTCAAAATTTGTTATTTAATTTAAAAAATATTCCCCCTTGTGTGTAAAACATTGTATCAATTATCATTTATTATCATGTACAATGTAACCGTTATGTAAAATAAAATTTCATTGGTTTTATAGTTATTACCTCAATGAAGATCTTCCCCAGAACAATATCCACTTGTAATATCAAGATAGGGATGTAATGTATTGGAAAAATTCACTCTATCATTCACCAAAATTGCACGGTATATTACAATATATAGACATATCATAGACTTATCTCTATGGTGATCGTTGATGTTTTATCATCATTGATCCAAATGTAATTTAACCATTCATATGATACCAACTATAGCTTACCTATATTCTGTAACATATATAATATATTCTAATATAATAAAATAAATTTCATTTTACAAAAAACACATTTAAAGAGAATAATTATTTAGTTTCATTCGAAACATGGATAAACAAACAAAAAGTATATAAGTAAACAAAATCATCCCCTACTATGTTATTCATATCTATCACACTTCTTGGTAAAATCTTACATAATACCATTCTCCATATCTTGGGGAATTGGAAGATAATATTAGGTGATATCAATTGTTCATTAAATGTAAAGAAGGGATATATCATCATAATCGGAACATATGGGTTTGAGAACATAACAAATATTTGAAAATCATTCAATGAAAACAATTGTTTATACACATGATACATAACATAAATCATGGTTTTTCATAATACATTATTAATAATGGAATAAATAAACATGATCCATTGTAACATACCATTGGAATTAGACATAAATTTGTGACATATAAATAACAATATGATAACATTTTGTTAATAACCAAGGCACATTTAGTAGACTATAATAGTATACTTGGTTCATTCACCAAACGAATATTTTAGGAACAGATTAATCAAGAGACTATCATAGTGGATAGAGTACCATATTGAATGGGGTTCACATATCATTCAATTCATATTATCTCATCAGATATAAAAATTTATCAAATTTATTGGATGGAGATATAGGCCCTACCTACCACATTATGAAAATCATACATATTTGTGCCCAATGATCATAGAAAATTCACCATTTCAGAACCCATGGAAATAATTGAGTTTTATAAACATTTCAATATAGAATAATCTGTGAAAAAATATATTCCATAAACATTTCAACATATCATGACACAATGAAATTGAATAAATTTCATTCACATAATTTAAATATAGAAACATAGAATAATAATATAGATGATATCCTTGGACCATAAACCTAATAATTCATAATATTATCAAAAGATGTTACCATAGGTGCAATATTTCTTAAATCGTTACTCTATCATTTATTGAAAAAAATATCATTTTCTCATTGAAATTCCTTTAAAAAAATAATTTTAAAATATTAGTGAACAATTATTCATTTAAAATAACATATGAAACATGAACTGTAATTTTTAATTCATATAATTTTCTTTATTTTGGTAATTTCTCTTTATTTAATTGATGTTAATATTTTACATTTTATTTGTAGTTTTATAGAAAAGGTCCAAAAGTACCTCCATTGCAAAATTAAAGAATGATAAAATTTAATCTATTTTATAAAAAGTTAAAAAATTAAAAAAATACTATAAATAATTATTGGATAATAGTCAAAATGTATTTAGAAAACATGGATCATGAATAATTATATTTTTCAAAAAATAATTTAATAAGGGTGAATTTCCTTAAATAAAATAATATTTATCTTATGTACAATATTTTACAAAAATGAATGGAAAAAATGAATTTTAATGAAATATAAATATGATACGAAAATTCATGATTTTCTTGAGGGATATATTATAACATAATCATTACAAATCACAATAAATAATCATATTGAAGAAAAAAACCATTAATTCATTGGTTTTATTTGAATCATAAGAACTATGAATGAAAACCCATTAAATGTGTATGTAAATAATTTTAAAATTCAAGTGAATCATCATAAACTAAATCAAGGGATATTTTATGAAAAACATAAAAGAAAAAAGTGTGAATATGGATGTGTCTCACTGAAATAAAATTAAGATGAAAATCATTTAACGTTAGTTCCACTTGATTCAAAGGCAATATTACCTTAGGTATAATAATATTAATTTTTTACATATCCTTATCATTATTATGTAAAGACTAAAAATATCATATATATCCTTTATATAAAAATATAGTATAATTCCTACTAATTTAAAAGGAAAATAAAACTAAACCATACATGGATATGACAAGCCATATGTATAGATGAACACAATATTCACTTGTCAACAGATGAAATGAATGATATAAATAAATTATTAACATCTAAAAATAAATATTAAATATTATAAATAATATTTTTTTATTAAATCCTTATTTATTACATACGTAGTAAAATGGAAATGAAAATAATTACTTTTTGGTTGTGGTAGTCCACACGTATGCATAAGAAGTGTCATAATTTTCCAGTATATTGGAAGTAAAGAAGAAAAATTTTCGTAAAGAAATTAATTATGTCATAATTAACATATATTTTAATTAAAACCATAAAAAATATCCATCCAAAATTTATGGTGAATAAAAATTAATGTTTTCACAATGTGAAGAGGGTAAGGAATACACACACACACATGTAATACTACCACTACCAATTTGTGGGTAATGGTATAATGACTTTGGTTTAATACAAAAAAATTGTGTTTATTTAGTTGATTTTAATACATTAAGAATAATATAATATATTTTGAGGAGGTAAAATAATAATTGAAAATAGAGGGATTGATTATGGATATTATCTCTCTTTTTATATAACTTCTTTAGATCGCACATAATAGATCCCAAGGTAATTATTTAGGGAACAAAAGTAAAAAATTCATGTTTTTAAGGAAGTTAGGAATATATTATTTGGTGATTGCATATATATAAGTTTTGTGGTTGTGTGAAAAGGGAAATGATGGGTTACCTTTTATAAATGAGAAGTGGGGCCCTCCTGGAATTTCTATATATAATAATGTAAAATAACTTCATTCACAAGGAAATATTCCTACAAAAGGATAGTTACTTCAATATAATATATTATGGGGTTTAAATTAAATCCAGCAGCAAAATTTGGATTGGATTATGTGGTGTTTTTTAAATAATGAGCACTAAGATACAATCTCTTAAAATTCTCCCTTTATTACATCCCAATGAAAATACTCAATCAGATCTCTGTATATCTTCCTACAATATGTATGTATAGATAATGAGGAACAAAAATATTCCATTAACACATCCATTTAATATTGTATTGATGAATGATATATGATATTCATAAAACCTAACATTGTATCATATTAATGTTTAATATAATGAACATTTCATCCCATCATTTGCATCTCTGCATTACACTAACATGGTTATTTAATCATCATATAGATATATTGTAGAAAATACTTTGACAATAGTTGTATTTAACACATTACATTAATATTTTGAGATACAAACGTTAAAATTCTAGAAATATTGGATATTTTTTTTTTCTCACAATATATATTATGACATGGTCCTTTTGAAATAGGGGATCATGTTTTCTTTCCCAGGGTGGTAATGTATTGACAAGTCATAATATTTAACAATTTCTTACCATCTTCCTTAGTGTATTCAAATCATCTAATGTGAAATATAAATTAAAATTTTATTATCAGTGTTTATATCACAACTTTCTTCATTAAAATATCATAGTCATGTTGTTAATGCAAAAATTTATAAAATTATCTAAAAATCACTATTTGGGTAAGTTTTCTCATGAAACCTCAATTAGAATAAAACATAATCTTTCAACATATCATTATTAATGTGAATGCATCCTAATCCCGTATTTTATTAATCTCTATAGAGTAAAAACTTGTTCTCTTATAAGGGATACGTAAGAGTTATTTTAATGAATAAAATTATATATAGTTCCTTGAATTTTTCTTCACATTCATTTAAACGACACGTCATAGAACAATTCTATGTTAACTCAGGGAGAGTATAAGATAGTACATGGAAATTCAATATAAATTTCTAATAATATCCATCCAAAACATGAAATCTATAGTTATATGTACATTTTATTATTTGGAAATAACTTGAATACACATTTACTTGAATGGTCTATTAATATTCATTGACATGAGATTATATAAACCATTAATGAAACATTACGAAGTAAAATTTCACACTTGGTTTATTTCTTATAAATATTATCATTCCTCATCATATATAACCCAATTATAAAATGATATTTTGGTTATAAGTTTCACATTTAAAATACAATAATATCATCTATAAATGTATCCACAATCTGATCAAGGTAATCTCAAAATTCCTTATTCATTAAATCCCAAAATATAATGGGGGAATTAGTAAGGCAAATGGTATAACAATAAATTCATAGTTTTTATACCTTATATATAATCATGTCTTGGTTATATCATCCTTATTGACATTTAGTTGATGATATCCTAAATGAAGATTAATCCAGTAATTTTATTGAACTAAGTGAAATTGATCAAAATAGTCATTAAGATAGGGTTTAGGATAATTGTTCTTTATTGTGATACTTTTTAGTATTGATAATAAATGTAGAGTCATGTTGATCAATATTTATTCATTAAAAAAATAACAAGGGCACCCTTAAGTGAAACCCATGTCATAATAAAACATTTTTCAATATTTTTTTGGAGTTTATTTATAAATTATAGTAACTTAATGGGGAAATTCTAGTGTGAATATTTTAAATAGTTGTATCACCATGTGTGAGTTCAATTGAAAAATAAAATTATCGATTTAGTGGAACGGAAGTAATCTCTTCCAAAAAAACACTACCAAACTCTCACACAATAGGAATATAATTTATGATGAGTATCTATCCTACCATATGAGATTAATCCTATTTTTGAATAGGTATCAAGGCCTATACAATTTTCTTTATTTCCACATGACGTTCATATTTGTCATCACACTCATATATAATCATCTGTGGTCTTGAATATCAAATGTTACCAGAATTAATAATTAATTTATGAGGGATTTATATAGAAATTCCCATTTTATTCATAAAATAACATCAATTTCTACTAGAGGTAGAATAAATATATTTTTAGGAGGCACATTCACATAAAAAATGGCGAAGATTCATAGACTTCATATGTGATCATCAAACAATTATCAAATTTCATTTCTAATTCTACATCTAATCATTATGGTGGAATTTTAATACCCTTTTGAAATTACAAAAATATAAAATAGTGGGTAGATATAGATTCAAAAAACACATTTTCTAGTCAACAATAGATACCATGTGTACCTTTCATAACATTGTTATTTTACCACTCATTATAATTATCGATCACATAAAATTGCCCTTTTTTATAAGATTAAGAGGATCCTCACAATGAAAATCATCATTAACCATCTAATTATGTAATTGGTTATCGTAATTCCTATAAAAAATTCAATCAAAACACATATGGGAGGGTGGTGAATTATATAGATATTTCCCTATATTTTAATATTTAGATAAATTCATCCCATTGTATTGATAATAATTTTTATGATGTTTATCCTTTACACACATAAAACACTTACCAAATAAATTAAGAATATATCATCATTGTTTCCTTCCACACATTAATCATAAAGGAGAGATATATTTATTCACTTCATGGTTTTATGAATTCAAATTGAATGTGGACTTTTTTCTTTTCAAAACCATGTTATTGTTGGATAAATCCATTCATTATTTTCTAAGAGATAATAAAAATATTGATTTATTCATGGTTATATATATCCCTTTAAGGATAATTCATTCAGAGACAAATATTATGAAAATAAATAATCAATCAAAATTACTTTCCTGTTGATTGATAATAACATAGTAATAGCCTATAATTAATATAGTATTTTACTAAATTGTACTAGAAAATTTTTCATCCTTCAATTTTAGCCAATGAAATTCCACCTCTACATTCATATACTGAATATGTGGAAAAAATGTAGTTTAAAATAAACTACTATACTCATCTGACTTTATAGACTCAATTTCATTCTATTGATTCATGTTCTTTATAAGAGTGAATAAATAATTAATTTCATATTCAAAATGGTCTAAATATATAATATATTTCTCAGTATACAAAAACTAATTTATCAAAAATATATTTTCAGTGGTAATGATCTAATCCACAGTGACAGGTGGATTTGTGTCCCGACAAAATGAAGGTGTACATGTCATTATGAAGGACTAAATATAATTTGTTTCATTATTTTCTCACATATAAACTCATCATGATTCATATCTTATGAATGTTTTGTGACAATAACAATGAGAGTTTTCATTCATTATCCAAAAAAATGGTTTGTCTACATTAAAATAATATCATTTTCCATCAAATTTATAATTAACACTATTCATTATTATTATAGAAAGTCTCTAAAACTAAAAATAAAAGTTTTATGAATAATAATTGTATTGGGAAAACACATAATAATAAAAAAGTTATCGGATGTATAAATCATGAAAAAATATTTTAAATATTGACACCATAGGTTTTACATATCTTATTTATAGTCATTTGTCAAATCATTCTTTACATTCCAAAAATTGTTGTTTAATTTAAAAAATATACCCCCTTGTGTGTAAAACATTGTATCAATTAAGGTTTATTATCATGTACAATGTAACTGTTATGTAAAATAAAATTTCATTGGTTTTATAGTTATTACCTCAATGAAGATCTTCCCCAGAACAATATCCACTTGTAATATCAAGATAGGGATGTAATGTATTGGAAAAATTCACTCAATCATTCACCAAAATTGCACGGTATATTACAATATATAGACATATCTTAGACTTATCTCTATGGTTATCGTTGATGTTTTATCATTATTGATCTAATGGTAATTTAACCATTCATATGATACCAACTATAGCTTACCTATATTCTCTTACATATATAATATATTCTAATATAATAAAATAAATTTCATTTTACAAAAAACACATTTGAAGAGAATAATTATTGAGTTTCATTCGAAACATGGATAAACAAACAAATAGTATATAAGTAAACAAAATCATCCTCTGCTATGTTATTCATATCTATCACACTTCTTGGTAAAATCTTACATAATACCATTCTCCATATCTTGGGGAATTGGAAGATAATATTAGGTGATATCAATTGTTCAGTAAATGTAAAGAAGGGATATATCATCATAACTGGAACATATGGGTTTGAGAACATAAAAAATATTTGAAAATCATTCAATGAAAACAATAGTTTATACACATGATACATAACATAAATCTTGGTTTTTAATAATACTTTATTAATAATGGAATAAATAAACATGATCCATTGTAACATACCATTGGAATTAGACATAAATTTGTGACATATAAAGAACAATATGATAACATTTCGTTAATAATCAAGGCACATTTAATAGACTATAATAGTATACTTGTTTCATTCACCAAACCAATATATTAGGAACAGATTAATCAAGAGACTATCATAGTGGATAGAGTACCATACTGAATGGGGTTCACATATCATTCAATTCATATTATCTCATCAGATATACAAATTTATCAAATTTATTGGATGGAGATATAGGCCCTACCTACCACATTATGAAAATCATACATATTTGTGCCCAATGATCATAGAAAATTCACCATTTCAGAACCCATGGAAATAATTGAGTTTCATAAACATTTCAATATAGAATAATCTGTGAAAAAATATATTCCATAAACATTTCAACATATCATGACACAATGAAATTGAATAAATTTCATTCACATAATTTAAATATAGAATCATTGAATAAAAATATAGATGATATCCTTGGATCATAAATCTAATAATTCATAATTTTATCAAAAGATGTTACCATAGGTGCAATATTTCTTAAATCGTAACTCTATCATTTATTGAAAAAAATCTCATTTTCTCATTGAAATTCCTTTAAAAAAATAATTTTAAAATATTAGTGAACAATTTTTCATTTAAAATAACATATGAAACATGAACTGTAATTTTTAATTCATATAATTTTCTTTATTTTGGTAATTTCTCTTTATTTAATTGATGTTAATATTTTAAATTTTATTTATAGTTTTATAGAAAAGGTCCAAAAGTACCTCCATTGCAAAATAAAAGGATGATAAAATTTAATCTATTTTATAAAAAGTTAAAAAATTTAAAAAAATACTATAAATAATTATTGGATAATAGTCAAAATGTATTTAGAAAACATGGATCATGAATAATTTTATTTTTCAAAAAATATTTAAATAAAGGTGAATTTCCTTAAATAAAATAATTTTTATCTTATGTACAATATTTTACAAAAATGAATGGGAAAATGAATTTTAATGAAATATATATGTGATACGAAAATTCATGATTTTCTTGAGGGATGTATTATAACATAATCATTACAAATCACAATAAATAATCATATTGAAGTAAAAAAACCATTAATTCATTGGTTTTATTCGAATCATAAGAACTATGAATGAAAACCCATTAAATGTGTGTGTAAATAATTTTAAATTTCTAGTGAATCATCATAAAATAAATCCAGGGATATTTTTTGAAAAATATAAAACCAAAAAAAGTGTGATTATGGATGTGTATCACTGAAATAAAATTAATATGAAAATCATTTAACATTAGTTCCACATGATTCAAAGGAAATCATACCTTAGGTATAATAATATTAATTTTTTTACAAATCCTTATCATTATTAGGGAAAGAGTAAAAATATCATATATATCCTCTATATAAAAATATAGTATAATTCATACTAATTTAAAAGAAAATAAAACTAAACCATACAAGGATATGACAAGCCATATGTATAGATGAACACAATATTCACTTGTCAACAGATGAAATGAATGATAGAAATAAATTATTAACATCTAAAAATAATTATTATATATTATAAATAATATTTTTTTATTACATCTATATTTATTACAGACATAGTATAATGGAAATGAAAATAATTACTTCTTGGTTGTGGTAGTCCACACGTATGCATGAGCAGTTTCATCATTTTCTAATATATTGGAAGTAAAGAAAAAACATTTTCGTAAAGAAATTAGTTATGTCATAATTAACATATATTTTAATTAAAACCATAAAAAATATCCATCCAAAATTTATGGTGAATAAAAATTAATATTTTCACAATGTGAATAGGGTAAGGCATACACATACACACATGTAATACTACCACTACCAATTTGAGGGTAATGGTAGAATGAATTTGGTTTAATACAAAAAAATTATGTTTATTTTGTTGATTTTAATACATTAAGAAGAATATAATATATTTTGAGGAGGTAAAATAATAATTGAAAATAGAGGGATTGATTATGGTTATTATCTCTCTTTTTATATAACTTCTTTAGATCGCACATAATAGATCCCAAGGTAATTATTTAGGGAACAAAAGTAAAAAATTTATGTTTTTAAGGAATTTAGGAATATATTATTTGGTGATTTCATATATATAAGGCTTGTGGTTGTGTGAAAAGGGAAATGATGGGTTACCTTTTATAAATGAGATGTGGGGCCATCTTGGAATTTCTCTATATAATAATGTAAAATAACTTCATTCAAAAGGAAATATTCCTACAAAAGGATAATTAATTCAATCTAATATATTATGGGGTTTAAATTAAATCCAGCAGCAAAATTTGGATTGGATTATGTGGTGTTTTTGAAATAATAATTTTTTCCATTTAGTTAACCGATTTTATCATTAACCATTATAATGTATCTTTCACTCTTAAAGGGTTATAATTTTACATATAAGAAAACTATTGAATTATAAATGAAAAAACAAGGATACTTTTTCCCATTTAATATCCTAATTTTACTCCCTATTTATTTTAATAATTTTTAAACATCCTAATAAAATAATTCTTTAAATAAATATCATCAATACCAATATTATATTTATAAAGTTAATATGTATTATATGACATAATAACACTTTTCAGTTAGAATATAATCATTTATAAAAATAATAATATGTCAAGTTGGAATATTAAATTTCAGGACCATTATAAATAACTCAAATTATATCACGTTAAATATATATATATAATCATTTATTCTATTTTATAATTTATTGAATATATACAGTGACAGCATTGTATAATAATTTAGAATAATTATATAATTTCATAAAATTATAATTAAATATAAATCATGAATATCATTTCATTAAGACCAAAATATACTTTTACATTTATTCATAACATTCATTTTCCCATTTATGGATAGAAAAGAGATATTTAAAACTAAGAGAGTGATATTTTGTAACATTCCATGTTCAAAATATTATATATGTCATTTTCGTGGGAAAATATACATTATAAAAATAAGGATTGAGCATATAATTATAACGGATGAATTAAATTTGTTAACTATGAATTTGGATGAATGATTATGGAATTATCACAATCTTTTGACCTTAATTTACCCTCATACCCTTTATCAAGGGGAATATTTTTACCACATTTATTCAAAATATTGAACAAAAATTAAAAAGGGAATATTAACCCAATTTGAACTCATAGAATTAAAATATTAAATCCATTTAAAAAAATCAATATATATAATAAGAGGAAAATAATTTCAGAAAAACATAAAATATTGGACCAAATATTTTTTTTAGAACAATATAGGTGTTCGCATAGAATTTGAGTTATTCTTATATCATGCATAATAAACATAATAATTGTATTTATTAAAATTTATTGATTTATTTCTATAATTTCTATTAAAATCATTCATATTAGTTATTAATTAAATTTATTTACATTAAAACTCATTTATGAAATAAAATTTTCAAAAAATATTTCATTTATTTAAAAATGGTTATTATCATAATATATAATTAATTGTTATATAATGAATTAATTTTATACAAGCATAAATAAAAAAATCATAATTTAATGAAAACTATTCATACCAGCAAATGTTATAGATATATTCTAACTTTAAAATTAATTTACAATATATTAATAGTATATCTATGTCCATTAAACGTTGGTGTTGTATATTACACATGAAATTGATAAAATAAAATTATTTCAAGATAGATAAATTATAAAATTTTGTTGTTCTTTAATATTGATTATATAATCATTACTATATAGAATTCATATAATCATTCCCTTCATCAAAGATCTTTCAATATTCTCTTTAATCGAATCCTTCAAGGATTATGGGAAAATACAAAAGTTTACATTCATAGAATATGTATATATATAAGCTGAGTTCTATCAATTATATTTCTTTTTATACATATACTAAACCTGTTGTATCCAAAATACTGATTATTAAAATATCATAAATATATAGATATTTTATTTTTATTTTTAAAATACCATTTACCTCCTCTTCTAAATCCAATTAGAAATAAATTTATCGCTCGTGTGTACAAGTGGACTACAACCCCTACATTGAGATATAAATCATGTTCCTTCAAAATTATTCACACATTGTTATTGTTATATATATTACAGTTTTGATATAATATATCTACTTTATATTAATTATTATTGAATGGAATAGTACTATTTACCTTTTTCATTCCATTCATCGACCAATGGAAATGTCACTTGTTCGTAGATACAAACTACTATATCAATGTAGTGCAAAAATTCATTTTTCATCACTATTTAATATTAATTTTTATAAATAATTATAATTTATATTTTTTATATTTATATGATTATTAATAAAATTTATATGAATAATCCTTGATAAATTTGAAAGGATCACAAATATGGAACGAAAACATACTTGGAAGACCATGTAGTTAAAACATGGAATGATGAAGAAAAGAAATGATTGTCAAAAAACAATAGATGACATGTTATCAGTGAAAAATATAATGTATTTTTAGTATTATTATGATTAATATATAAATGAATAACAAGTTTAAATTTTTTATA
Source organism: Viscum album (assembly GCA_963277665.1). Classification (NCBI taxonomy): domain Eukaryota; kingdom Viridiplantae; phylum Streptophyta; class Magnoliopsida; order Santalales; family Viscaceae; genus Viscum; species Viscum album. The sequence goes on from OY728165.1 coordinate 1,387,347,979, forward strand.
TAGGAAAATAAAGAACATAATATGTAATAAAAATATGATCTAAGGGGGTTTCATCACAATTTATCTTCTTTGAGACATGTTTTAATATTATAAACTAGTTTGTTATAACTATGGGGTGTATACAATCAAAAAGAAGAATTTAGAAAAATAAATTAATTAACTCATGTAATTTAGAGACCCAGTTGGTTTTTGGGATTCTAGATACTTATGTATCATTTATTACTAAATTTTTAAGGGGTTTTTTTAAATATCATTTTTACTGTGATAGTTTTTGCTAAAATGTTACAATGATGAAATTTTGTGATATATCACTACAAAATAATTATTTCTTTCAAGTATTTATATTTCAATTTGGATAACCATTAGATGAAAAAATTGTGATGGTTGGTGAATTAGTATGGGAGGAATATGTATAAAATTTAAATGTTTTATATGTTTTTAGACATCTTTCACTTGATTAGTGAATGGTTCTCTTTTATTATTAACCTATTATAAAAAAAATATGCAGATAAAAATTAAATCACATTAAAATTGATATTTTATTGAATTTCATCAAAATTTTAGATTATAATATCATAATTGAATAATGGTTATTATCCTAGTTGAACACAATATTCCTTTTATTATTAATGAAAGTAGAGGGATGGGTTTGAAATTTAACATACGTTTCTAGAATTGACCACATACTTGAAAGATTAATTAGTAAATCAAAATATAATGAATGTCAAACAATACCTTATAAATTGATCATTATTTGTAGAACATGGAATATTAAATTGAACCGAGTAAATCTATTTTGATTAAATTGAATGAAAAAATAAACTGGATGCCTCTATTTCACATTTATCAGTCGAATATTATAGATATGTAGAAATAAATTATATATAATATACTTATTTATTCATAGTAATATAATGATTTTACATTCTAATATACTAATAATGAATCAATACATAATAATAAAAATTTATGTATGTAATATACCCATTATTTTTATTATTATATAAAATATTTAATAAATTAAATTTCATTCCATGTTAAATAATAATTCCTTTCAGAATAATGTTAAACAACTAAATAAAATCCCTCAGTAAATTCATTAGCACATTATTCTTCTGTTTAATGGTAATCACATGAATTCCAATCCAAATAAAAAAATTTAAGATTACTATTTTATGTCCGGTCAGAATTATTATTCATTGAATACTTCAATTATCTGAGAATTTTTTATAGACATCAATTCTTATATTTTTTTTCAAATAGTTATATTCACCTAAATAGACATGAGGTCACACATGAATTTTCAATCAGGTTTGAGTGATTATGCTAGGAAATCACTATGTTTTATTTTGAATGTATATTTAACTGTAACAACCAGAATAAGTTATTTTAGTAAAAATTCCCTTTCTCATTGGGTATGATTAAGTGAACATATATCCCTTTTTAATATTTGTTTCATTTTCAGAACTATTAGTTTTCAAGATCACTTTCATCACAAAAATACATGGAATAACATAGTTAATGTAATATATGCCTCCCATAATTTGTATTCAGTACTATATTCCTGTAAATACATATAAAATATATATATATATATTACATCTATGTTCATATATGTGGGAAAATGTATTTTTCATGTGAACCAAAAATCAAAAAACAATATTAAAAAACATGATATAGTTTTGTGGATAATTATCATCCTAAAACTAAGATGTTTTTTTGGGACACATTATTCATTTATAAGGATGAATGATGGTCCGATTTTCGATTTTATTTTATATTAAAATTGAGTTCTCTCAAATACTTCAGATGTGGATCATTGTCAAAGATGATCAATTTTAGTAGGAATGTTTTATTGCCTTTATTATGGTATTCATGTCTCCTATAATCATCTTATTGTGTCCATTTAAAAAAAATAGAGTATCAAAGATATGTATTTTAAAAATTCATATTCTTTAGTAAATTAACCATAATCAAGTTTCTGTGAAGTATAATATCATTTCAATCGTTCTAACATGATCTTAGCTTTATTATTTCATAAATATTCACTCACATGCATGAATGAAGGACACACACATTTGCTTTAATATTTTCTAATATGAATGCGTCATTGAAATTATTTATTATCTATTGTGGTATAGTTTTTATTTTTATAAATTTATTAATTAAATACATCAATTTCATTCATGTTGTTGAGAAGATATTCTATGACCCATTTTTTGAACATAAATTGTGGACATATATTGTCCTCAGATGTGTCATGGCTCATCCCACAGGGACCATGTTTTGACTGCCCCAAAACCGCCTTCAATAGTCCAGGGATTGATGTATAGAATCGAAAAGGATTGTCCCTAAAATGGGAAGGAAACTCTTTTAAACATGCAATCACATGGACCAGGTACACAATAATAACAAACCACCTAGTATAACTACCAAATGTAAATGTGTAAAATAAAGAATAATGGACCATTATAAAAACCCAACAAAAATAGAGTACATCAAAATGGAAAAACATCTCATGAGGTCATCCACCATGAATCCTACCAGGAGGGTAGGTAATTCTCATCACTGCGGCTCTCCAAGTCAATTGGTTACCTCCATACACCGTCTAGTAATCGTTCCCAAATCTATGTCAATATTGTCTTTCGTATGCACAAGACACCACAAGGTTTGGGTGAAACCTCTATAGGGGTTAGTATTACAATACCCAATAGGCACCCTACGACCCCCGATGGTCTCTGGGAAATCCAAAAAGTAAAATCCACAATGCAAGATCTAAATCAAAAGGCAAAATGTAAAAGACAACTCGCACGAGGTATATAACCTAAATAACTTGAATAAGGATGATTAGTCATAATGATAAATCATATTATTCTATTGAGAAAATCCATTGTTTAACCATGAATAAACCTTTCTATTTTCTATCCAAACAAGGTCGCAAGTCACGAATCCACACTAGGTTGTATGTCATTGATCCACAAAGGGTCATAATTAGTTGATCCACATAAGGTCGCAAGTCATCGATCCACACAGGTTCATAAGTCATCGATCCAAACAAGGTTATCACATAGAGTCATATGTCATAGACCCACATAGGGTCTTAAGTCATCGATGTGTATGGTTTTTTAAGTTGATGATCCTTGATGATCCACTCTAAGGCTGGTCTATGTCATTTTTCACTACTGTTGATCCACACAGGGTTAATCTGAGGCCAATCCAGGAAGGGTTTCTTTTCACTAGACATCTAGCCTTAGGATACCCACACAAGGGTAATTGAGTTCTATATATTCTTCTCCTCAAGCCATTGTTCAATCCTAATCTACATCTAAGTCCCACGAAGAAGTAACTCGAAGAATTGTCATGTCATAAGGGTTCCAACACAATAGACGACTCCTCAATCGAACACTTTTTCTTTTTGTTATATGCATTTTAGTACCAAGGGCCCTATTGGATTTGAGTTCAATCCATCCTGGTTGTACACCAACATTCCCCAAAACCTTGGTGTATTATATCAAAAGTAACTTCTCGTCTTAAGGGTTCCAGCACCGTATATGGTTCATCAAACGGACGCCCTATTTAGATGTTATGTCCCTTTATGTGAAACTGGGTCAAATGATGTTGGGTTATGGACTAACCCGACCCAACACAGTCTAGGATGACCCAACCCAGTATGGGTTGACCCAAAATCACCTGGGTCTGACCCAGACCCCTAGGCCTAATCTGGACTAGCTAGTCCTGGCCCGGTCAGTCCCACTGGGCGATAGTCCCAAACCGACCCACTCGTCCGAGCTCGGCCCTCCGGCCCAGAGGACTATCCCTACAAGTTTTCTAGGCATGTCCCATCATCCAGGATTGGTCTATTCTCTACCGAATGGACATGGTTAATTAGGATCCTCCAAAAGTAGTGACAGTCTAATACCGCTTCATCTAACCGGTCCGTTGGGACCGCTTGATGGATGGACCCGCGGGCATAGGTCCCCATGCTGCCATGACAGCCCAGTGGCTGACAACGCCTCCTCTATAGTGCACCGCCATCTGATCAGAAATTGGACAACACTGCTACATACCAACACATTCGTCAGCACCAGTGGCCCAACAGAATGTTCATTGGACCATCAGACTCACTATGATGGTCTGTTCTTCATCATTTCTGCGCCTATGGGCCTCATGGGATGCAGCCTTTATCGTGTGGTCCTCGAAAACAAATTTGAGATATGTTCATTTATCTAACTCAAATAATGCACAAAGATAAACTTCAGTGGAGGGTCCATGCCTTTTTCATTTCTTCCCATGCCCTCTGCATTAGTGTTATAACATTGGAAGGAATCATTCAACACAAGATAATGATTAAACCCAAATCAATTTCCTACCTATTTTTATGAACCGTAGATCCACCCATTAGTGGGTTGATCCATATTTATCATAATTTTTCAATAATGAGGTATGATAAATAATTAAAAACATAGAAAATATTAATTCTCATACATTGAACTCATTGGAAAATGCTGCAGATGAGGGAGAAGAAGAAGATATGTGTGTGTTTTCGTTCGTCAAACTGCAGATCGATTCCTTAATGAGCCTCTCCAAAACATTATTCTTCATTGTAATAAGCCTTCATCGGTGCCTCATCCAAGATTTAAATCATGGTTCTAAAATCTGCTATCCTTAAACGAATTTATTACCTTTTTATAGTTAAATAGTTTTAACTCCCCCTCATTTATGTGGTTCATTAATGAGTTAATTAATGAACACATTATTTAACTGATGGCGTGGTTACCCAACAAAGTGTAACATGATATTTAATGACATATTTTAATAACTTGTTAACTATGTCTCCCCATCACCATTTCTCACGATTTTTAACGAAATCAAAAATTACATTCAGTTATATTGTTACCTTTTTTCCGAAAGCCTGAAAATTAACTACTTCATCAAACCCTTGCAGATCCAATGTAATCTTAACCTAATAGAATATTGGCACTAAAAATTATATTTTTTCCTATGAATTTTAATCTGAGCATTGGTTCCTATGATATAAAACCACTCATGCATGTTTTCAGTACGTAACATAAAAAATTTCAAAAATATGTTATGGGCTCTCTAGGCCTCAGAATCGTGAAACATAAATTTTCACAGTCTCGTAGTAATTCCAAATAATTAAAAAAGTCATAAAAAAGATTCCGGTTTTTGTTGGGTGTTACATAATACCAACGACATCGCTAAGTTAAATTATAAACTAGATGAGAGGGATTTGATGTTTATAGTCTCAATTAGTTAGATAGAACATAACAAATCAATTGTATAACCATGAAATATTCATATCATTTTAGTGTAGAGGGAAAACAATCTCAATATGCTATACCAAAACAATTTTACACTATGTCAAGAACTACATAACATGAATTATAATTATACTTCACACTTTAGATGACCATAGTGTTTGAAAACCATGAACGATTCATGAATTACCCCCATGGTCCATTACACACCCTTGAGTAGTAAATGAGAACCCTTGTTGGCACTATATGCTCATTAATCACATTACCACCACATGTGTTCACTGTGGGTGTTATGAAACCCTTCTCTTGAACCGTCCACTTTGTTGAAAAACATTGGATTACTCTCCAATTTGTTTGACATTGTTCCAAATTATTAGTGATTGATATTACTTTGTTAGCTTACTTGGCTGGCCAATTTTTTTATTTAAATCAAAATACTGATTAAAATTAATATGAATTATTCTTCCAAGAAAATATAATTAATTCCTGAAAATAATGTATCCTTCTTATAAAAATGAAATTATTTCCCTATTTTTTATTTAATTGACCTAAAATTATTCCAATAAATTACCCTTTTTATGGAGTTAATAAATTTATCAAACTAATCTTTATCAAATTATTTATATCTATCTTGATGGACTATATGAGGATGGAGAATATCTCTTCTTTATTATTTTGGATTGTGTGATACACACTTGGACTCATTAATTTAACATGTACACATGATCATCATTTATCAATGTTACATAGAGAATATTTCAATCATGAATTCAAATTACATTAAATGAATCTATAAAAATTATCGAATTATCCCCGCCTCATATCCAAATCTGATCATTGTTTTTGGATAGTTTGAACTGAATCGTAAAAAATATTTATGAAAATATAAATCAACATACATTTTGTTATTATTCTTTAATAAATAATGGACAACACATTTATAAAAAGCAATAATTACACATAACTATGATCTTCAATATCCTCTTTTGTGATTTTTATTAATTCCACCAAAAAAATGATTTTAATATATTCATCCAATTCTAATATATGAATTATTACATCTCTCTTCATTTCTCCATGATATTTTAATTTTATACCATCCCAATTATTGATTAGAAATTAAATGAACAAATTATAAGATGATATCATTTATTTTATAAACAATGTTCGATCAACAATTCTACTTAGTAAATATATGGTAAACCCAGTTGTAAAAAAATAGGTTTTAATTTAAACAATCAATGTTATTTATTCTCTATATAGAATACGGCACAAAATAAAATACCATTACTAGAATCTTTCCTTTGGGATTGTTTAACTATTTCTAGGATGACAGTAATTTGGTGATACCAATTGATAAAATGAATTTGTCAATAGATTAGAACAACTTGTTAAAAAATATTTTTCATGAAATATCTATCCTATAATTCATGTACTCTTGTAAACATGTGAGTTGAAAAAATTCAAGTATAGCGGAAAGGTTAAATTTTTTATATCAGTTATCGAACTTTTTTATGATTCTTTTTTTCATGTACATGATTCATTTATGTTCTCACCCCCTTATAATTATAATTATCTAAATTTTTTTAATAGGGATTATAGATTGTCCCCAAATACATTAACAATGAATTTTTGAACATGTACCTTATATAGATGTCATATTTTGAATGATATATAAGACTATGAGAACATTTTTCAAAATTACCCATCATTTGATGATTTCTTGTTTTAATTCATCAATATGAATCCATTAATTAGTTGTTCTTCAAAATTCCAACTGATGTGAATGAATATTTTTATGGTCACATATTTGATACGTACTTCCAATTTATTGGTTAAAAATAATTACATGATAATATTCATCAATTTTAATATATAATAATTTGAAATAAATAATCATCAAAGTATCAGTAGGTTGATAAAATGAGGATAGTTATTTCTAAAAATCAGGGAATATATATTCCATATTATAGATGTGGAAGCAAAATTTCATATATTTAGTTCTCCAAATGAGTATTTTAGTCACATCCAATTAAATATAGAATGAAAAAAATTATCTGGGAAATAAGGTAGATATCCTTTTTATTTTAGTGAGATAATAAAGGATGAGAATTTTTTCTCATCCACGGAACTCCATTTTTAGCTCCTCCTTGTAAGAGTGAACTCCTCCGAAAAATGATAATGAATTTATTGGATGGTTTGAGAATTACAGAGTCCCTAAATTCTTCAGTAATGAACATTTGTAGAGTTCTCATTTTTCCCATTGGCCATCAAGGATCATTCATCACTTTATATATTATAATTTTCTTTTAGTATTTCTTATTAATATTAGGATATAATTAAAAAAATAATATATGATGTTTCAAAATCCTTTTCACCATGTATTCATTAAAACTTATATTTTATTTTTATCAATTATTTACAACCACTCATAAAATATTATTTCTTCAGGTAGAATAATTATAATACTATTAGAATATTATTTCTATTCCAGTTAATTCATTTTCCATGATCTGTGAACATCATATAGCTTGATTAAAAGTATATCATTTTGATTATGCCTAAAAAGATTTTTATATACATATTCAGTATTATGTTTTCTTTTTTTAGACAGTTTTTATTGTTCAAAGGACAGACTTAACCTTTTCTGCATAAGATCCCATCCATTAATTATTATATTAAAGTATTTATTATAGTCATATCTGGTGTAATGTTCTCACATATAAAAGAATAAGTATATTTTGTTTATTATATAAATTACTCAAATCATATTTGTTTTTTTGGATCATCCTTTTTTTATATTAATCTAAGGATGAAATTATTTTATTCTTGATAGAATTCATCATAATTTTCATTGTAAATATATTACATTGATTATTCCCCAAGGTAGAACAATATTTATCTTCTATTTTCCTTTTCTTTTTCAATTTAATTTTTATTCCACATACATGAGTTATTTTTATTTTCATACATCTTCACGGTTACCACTTTCATTGATAACAAATATAAGAAGCATTAACATTAAAATCTATTTCAAACTGTCATATTCTTACTCTTCATATGTTGTTTTTTTAAAAATTCTATATTTATCCACCATGATGTTGGTATCCATTCATTTTCACACAATGACATATTATATAAATAACTAGGTGAAATATGTCGAAATCGTTCCAAAATCCAACAATAACAAAAAAATAATGATCAACCCATTAAAATGTATGTTTTGATAATTTAATATTCATTATATTTTTTCATTCACATGACTTTTCAAATGGGATTATTTTTTGGAACAACAATTTATACCATTTTTTTCCATCACTATAGATGTATTGGCAGTCTATACATCATTTTTCATCACCCATATTGTTTTTTGAAACATCACTTAGGATATACCAAGAATTATCCAAATATTTGTTATCAATGATGGATAATAAATTATTATATGAGACTGTTAGAGACTGAGCATAGAATGATATTGAATTAAACGTTCAATAAGGAATATTATTATTAGGATAAGAATTTTATTTTTATGTCTGTGTGGGTGATAATCATTATGTAATTTCTCTTTTAATAACCTATTTTGAAGGCTCAGCTCAAACATCTTCAAAACGCACTAGTTTTACTCCATGTTCATGAAATTTCTTTCATATGATAGATTTATAATCCTAAAATGATTTCAATTTATCATCAAATTCATTATTTATTCTCATATCATCATCATAATTTGATATATTATTCTCCTATATAAATTTATCAAGATCGTTGATCTTGTTTCCCTTGATTTCAATATTAGCATTCTATTCACCAATAATATTATTATGGTTTTCTTCAAATGAATAGTAGTTCTCGTCACCCCTCTTAATAAATTTATATTATTCAATATTTCATTAAAATAATCCATCCTAATATGGTGAACTCTTTTAAAATATCATTTATCATATAAGTTTTTAGTTAACACTATTTTCTGTGATCTACTCCTACAATCACCCTCTATTCCACTACACTCTATCATCTTATCTTCTTCTTATATAAGATATATTTCTTCACTGGAGGTATTCATCAAAAATATATTATACTCATTATTTGAGGAATTTAAATAACCACTTCTAATTTATTTTCCCATTATAAATTTATAAATCATATCTTATACCTATTTATTAGCTTCTTGAGGTTGAATTTTAGTACATTTTTTCTTTGATTGACAAAAATGATCATTAACACCCATCCATGAATTTTTTTCTTATTAATAATTCACTAGGTTACAAATTAATCATTACCTTTCCAAATTATGGATGATTTATTCATCTTTCTCAATTCCTTCTTTCATATATTCTTCAACGTCAAATCTATAGATAAAATATTAATATTATATAGATACAACTACTACTAGATTAAATTCAATTAAAAATTGTGGAGAGAATTCAAATAATCAATAAAAATAAATAATTGAATCCTAATATACGTGTGAGATATATCTCTAATACCTATTTTTAGGGTCAATTTTAAGAGAGACACACTGAGAGGGGTGATTAAATATGGGATGATAATTTATCAATTTTCATACTAAATCCATTCTTATAACTCTATATCTTGATCAATCAATGCTTATCCATTATTATTGAATTTTAATTATCTTGAATTCACATAAATAAATATATCATAATGAAAAATAGGATTTCAGGAAATTTCAATTCTTGTGTAGATTATTATGTCCTAGGTCAACAGTGATTATTATCCCTCTAACAAATAATGTTCTTTTTAATATCAATAAATGAAAAGGAAAGGATATGAACATGAACTTATTCATATATAAATGAATATGTACAATAATGATTATTAATTTAATAACATGATGAATGATGTTGACAAACCCCTTTTAATGTGATTATGAAATGTGAAACAAATACTATCTAATTGACCCCCAAAAGTGACCCACTTCCTCTAAATGCATCAATAAAATTGATATGAATGTTTTAAATTATTTTATTGGATGTCTTTGATATTTAAAAATAATCTAATTTGCTTAAAATTCTTCAGATAGAGTAATATTAATAAATTTAATATTAATATTCTAATAATTTAAAGATACACCATACCAAAAGTTTTAATTGTATCAACTCTTCAATATTTTCCTTACTACAACAAATATTTTTTAAACGTAATTTCACTCAACTTTAAATATAATTTGATGAATGAAAAATATTTCATTACTAAATAATATCTCTCAATTAATTCCCTGAAATAACATGGATATTTTTTAAGATAATAGCATGCCAGACATAGAATATACTATAGAGAATCAAGAATAACATACAATGATATTTCATCATTTTTTTTGAATATTTATAATATTAAAAAACAAAATCATAATGAACATAATATTTTTTAGAATTTTGAATCATATAAAGACTAATAATATTTAACAACTGATCTATTTCATCTCCCACTACATTCATTATAAGAAAAACCCTTCAGAAACATGTCATACTTAATAAAATTGTTAATAACCAATGGAATGGAAACATAAGAAATAATGACATGGGATGCTTTATAAGGGTAATACAAGGAGATAGGTAATAATAACTTGAAGATAAGTTTATGAGGAAATGAGAAATTTTTTTAAAACCATAGCCTATATATTAATGTCTATAATAATGTGTCATCGAAAAAATATATACATTTTATAAAACATGAATCATAAGGTAATAAAAGAACATGTTCCATGAGATCAAAACATTAGAATAATAAATGTTGAATAATCAATATATATAAGAATATAATTTCATTTTTATATTAGTTAAGGCTAACTTCTATGTCAATCATTATATAAAATTTCCCCAATTTAACTATTTTAACTTCCAGTTCCATCCCTATCTTATTGAACAAGGATAACTCCCCATTCAAGCCCAAAATTACTGATTAAAGTTCACACTACTTTAGATCTGGTAATAATAACCATGTTTCAGTCCCCATTCCAAACTATATAACAAAGCTATGTTCACTCCCCATTCCATCCCTTTATGATACATGTGGTATAAATATTTACCCAATTCATTGAGGGGAGATATTTTTCCCAAAAATCACATAATGAAAACAATATTTAGGTGTGCTATAAGATAATAGAAATTCAGAATACAATATAAATTGATATGAAATGTGTGTTGTAAATATTTCACGATAACATAATGTGAATTAAACTAATAGGTTTCATAATCATCTCATCACATAATAACTAATGAAAATAAGTGGGTTTCATAAGAAATTTTATATGGTATAACACAAGAAAGTGAATTAGAAATAATAAATATCATTCAATCAAATCATGAAACACTCAATGAAATGAAAATAATGGTATCCTTGGATTGTATCCAACTAATTTAAAACATACACAGATAGATTTAATATTATATGGAAAATAGTATTGAAACATCATTTAAAAATACATTGAGGAAAATATTACTTTCACTTTGAATTTTTTTTAAAAACATACAACATTTTGAAAACCATTTTATACTAATATAAACTGGAAATAATATAAAAGAATATTTTATGAAATGATTTTTCCTACAGTGGGAAAATTACGTTCCTGATATATGTAAAAAAATAATGATTCATTTCACATATTCAGTATAAAGAAAATTTCAATTTTTTGCAAAACAACATTAATAATTAATTAAAAACATATTTAAAATTTAAACATGTGTAATAATTTATTTATGAAATAATAATAAATTCCTGAAAAGTTATTCTGAAATCGTTTCCTAAAAAGAAAAATTGATTTCTGACCGAAGAAAAAAATAAAGTTAAAATATATTTAAAACACTTTTAATACTATAATTATTACCATATAGTGTAAAAATTTAATAATTACATGAAAATTTAATGATAATATAGTATATAATATAATAAATTACTTTATTTGGATATTGATCATAAGATGTTATCATGAATAACATAATCATCAATAATCTTGACAAATGATGAGATTGTAACAAAAAATATTTTCTACTCTAGTAAATTTGAATCAGGATACCCATGATTTAATAAAATAAAATGGATCTTAAAATTTCATGACAATATGAATTCATGAGATAATTTTTGGAAAATTTATTTATATACACATCCCGAAAAATAGAGGTTTATAATAGAGAATATACCTCAAATAATGAATATTGAGAAAAATTCCATTCCCATATTCCTTCAATTCTGTATCACACATTAAAACCTCTATTATAATTAATATATTTTGAGTAAGAATATATTATTTTCTGGTGACCTTTTAATATGTGTTTATAAAAAATTCCTTGTTAGTGATTTGTTTCATGTATTAACCCATTCTTTAGATATGTTTTGATATGTTATATTATTAGTCCTATTAAATAAATCAGGATTTCATCATCTATAAAATTATAAATATGATATTAATATCTTATATATATATATAGAGTATATATTTATTTATATTAATCTATAATATTTATTGATAGGAAATGAAATACACCATTCATGGACACGGTAGACCCAATATACACATTAACAAAAAATTTCAATTTCATGTCGGGTTTATAAAAAGGAATGTAAATTATATATATTATCATTACTGAATCATGGTTAAATTTTATATATCTCAAATATTTGTTACACCCATCCGTAATAAATTATAATTAATTCATCAAAAAATAACAGAGATTTCTGGGTTTGTAGTCTTCCGTACACAAGAACATTTTATCAGATTCCAACAATTTTTATATTATGAAGGTAACAGATAAATAATAATTAAAAAATCATAAAAAATCTTCAATATCATAAATATCATATATTATTTATAAATCCCACATTATATCCAACTGTGAGGGGTGGTAATGAAAAAATGAAGTAGAATGGTTTGTGATGTGGTATTCTTTCGTACACATTAATGATTATTTTGTAACCCATTTGATGGAATTGGATATTGTTTTAGGTCATTACCATTATATAAAATAACTTATTATATGTTTGATACTATTTTTATTATATAACAAAGTTTTAATAAAAATTAATGGCTATTGTGGGAGAAATAAATCAATTGTTCTCATTGATGAACATTACCTCTTCTTCGGGAATCCACCATAGGGATTCACTAAATGAATTCATATGATAGATTTATTCCAAAAATAAGTCTTCTAAGATGAGGTCTATGATTTTGGTTTGTGATATGTGTATGAAATGGCTGAATAAAATTTTTTATATCATTTAAATAATAGAAGAGTGGAGGGGGAATTTTTATGTGGGGAGAAGACGCACATGGTATTATTTAAGTCAATTGTGTGGTCCCAAGTTTTTCATTAGTAAAAGGGTCCAATCTGAACAGTTAGATAATTTTAGTGGTGTAATCATTGAAATGTATCCATAAAACTATTTTAAACTAATTTATGGGTTACTTTCAACCATATCATTGTGGTTTCAACCATAGTAATCCCATATTTACATTAACTGCCATAAATAATTTTGATATCATTCATTTTTCATATAGTTCAAAAATTAAATTTAAATCATTTGTTAATAAAAATTTTGTTGACTAAAAATATTGAATCTATTTATACAAATTAAAATCAATGATTTTGATACATTGAATTGAAAATTAATCTCTTAGAGGCAATAATAAAGATGGTTTCTGAAGAGAAAAGGTTCCCAAGTTTATGATATTTTATATCAAAATCCAATATGAAATTGATTCAAATGACTTAATTTAGATTATTAGATGTCTGATTATAATAATTTAACTTTATTGCCATTTATATTGTAATTTTAAATTATAAATATATTATATAAAAATGCACTTTCCAAATTATATTCATTACTTTTCACTATTCATCATGAAACGAATATTTTCAGAAACAATACCAAAAATTCAACCTAATATCATTTTGAAATTTAGATTTAAAGTATTTTTTTTACATTAACATATTAATTTTTTAAAAACATTTCAAATGAATTTTTATATTTTTCACAAATATACATAAAAAATATTTATTTGAAGAAATAGTATTTTTAGAATATATTAACACATTCTAGAAAATAATGTTTTAAATATAAATATGTTTTCATAATATAAAACAATTATGAGTTATATATAAAAAGTAGTTATTACCATTCATTCAACTAGATTTAATGACTTTGTTATAACGGTAATAATTAAATAATACTAATAATATACCCTGGTTTTATTACATCTTTGTATTTTACAATAGATATTAACTCAATGGTTCATGTAGCACAAGTGTATCATTGTATTACATATACAAAAATATACCAATTAAATTTATTTATTTTCAATGAAAAACATTAATACATAGGGTGTTACATTCTATCAACTTTTAAATGAATTTCTCCATCAAATGTTTTTACACTTATAAAAACAAATCAGGATACTTTTTCGTCATCATATACTAAAGTCCAAATATAGATTCCTCATAACATTTACAATGTGAGACGTATGGTTTGATAGAACATTCTCACTATGATTTAAAATCTCCATTGGGTGATCTTCATAAGAATGATCTTGTTTTATTGGTTTAATCTATGTGTTTTGTAGATGTGAAGATTCATGTATATTCATTTTTTGGGGAGATACATGGAACTTATCATGGACTTGATAGTGATATTGTGTAAGAACAAAATTCTTTGATAATATCACGATATTATCAAGAATATTAAAGTGAAAAATATATGTAGGGATTTTTTCCCTTTTGGCTAAATTTTATAACCCTCTTGCTTAATGAAATTCATAGAAATAGCTTATCAATAACTTCGATTTATAGATCATGACAGTTATTTTTAGTATGAATTTTATTATAACTCCATGCTTCGTTGATGTGTTGCTGAATAAATCTACCCCTATATTAAATTTCATAATATATATATATATATATCAGTTTCCAATGTCATTATTTCTTCAAATTCACTTAATAAAATTGGTGCTCTACAATTCCTTACATAGAGGGATTCATAAGGATCCATCGAAATGATTGAGTTAAAGTTATTTATGTAGAAAACCCAAAATATAGAATGGTTTTGATCCTAACCTCCATTGAAATCCAATGTAGAATATTTAAACATTAACTCTTGTCTTAGAGTTACTCTTTCATTTTGACCATCTATCAGAGTATGATATATAGTGATGAAAATCAACACTATATCAAGAGTGTGAAAAAGACTTTATAAAAATTTTAAGGTAACATCAGATACCAATCAGATACAATAAAATATGGTACTTCATGTTTCCATAAAACATCATTAATGTATATTCATGAAATCTGATGCTTGTTGAATTAGTAAGGTATTCATCAAAAACACAAATGGAATTATTACCTTTAGATATTTTTTTGATTCTAATGACAACATCAGTGATGATTTTTTCCCGTGTACATTATGGTTTGGGAAATGGATATAACATCCATTTATAATTTTGTCCTTCAACCTAAATATGTCGATACACTAAGAAACACAATATATGTCTATGATATCTCTATTAATTTCACCCCACTAGAAGTAATCATTCAAATATTTATACATATTCATAATTCCTGGATGAATAGAGAATGAATAACTATGAGTTTCAACTAACACCTCCTTCTTCATATCTAGAATGGAAGAAATACATACACGGTTCATGAACCATATTTTTCCATCATGATCATGGTCACACTCATGAATATTCAGAACATTTATTTTTTTGTTCTATATATTCCTTCAGCACCTATTTAATATTTACATTGATAGATGGTTGAAAATTAATTTGAGAAATATACGTTTTTTACAATTCCATCATGATTTCCAGATACATCCTTTTAAAATATGAAAATATTGAATATTTTAGCATCCTTATCATGGATTAGAAATCATGATCCTTTTTACTCAAATCATTGGTAACATTATATTTTTTTAGGGTCGTAATATATTATATTGTCAAAAACATTAATAAATTTTATCCTTCCTCTCTAGTGTATGTTCAACTCATTATATGTGAATATATAGTTTAAAATTTTTCAATAAGTATATATATTATTGTTTTCACTGTATATATAATTCATCCATATATTTAATTAGAAAATTATGGTCTGTAAACCCAAATAATTATTTCATTACTTTTATGAATAAATCCTATATTTTTATGTCAAATAATATATGACCATGTATTTATTCAAAATTTAACATATCAATCCCTTCATAGATGCATATATTTACCATAAAACATATCGTCACAATATGGTAATGTAATCATGGGATCACTAACGGATCATTCCTTTAGTTCCTTAAAATTTTCCTCAAATTCTTGTGTAGAAGGTATCACAACTCCAATATGAGTTAAATTGGTCATAGGATTATATTTTTTTGACAAATTCTCTATAATTCAAAAATAACACACATCTAAAATAATAAAAATATGGATATCAATCAAAATGGTTTGTTTGGGACAACATTGAATTTCCTCTATATTTATCGATCTACTGATAGACCCTATCGTTAGATAATTTGATCCAAAATGAATCCTTTATGACCAAAATCCACTCTTTTTATATTTCTCATATAGTTTATTCTTCCATAGGATATTTATAAGAATTATCAATGGATCTTAATTCCATGTTTTCTCATTTTATAGATAAGAATATTATCTATAAAGAATACCAAAAACTTATCAATGGAATACATATACATAATCTATTCATTAAATCCATAAAGATAAATTTAAACTAATTAGACTAAAAGGAAACACTATATACTAGAAAAGCTCAGTCAGAGGCAAGCCCCGACCCATTTATTAAATAAAAAAAAAGTGCAGAAAATAGTTAAAATAAGGTTTAAGAAGTAACTACATGTCATAAAAGTCATACCCATCACCACATCCATAATTATTCTCTTCCTCCACCATAGCTATTTCACATTCTGAGCTATCATGTTGCTTCAAAATCATGGCATACTTCCTTCTAAGATTCAACTTCTCCAAGGAAAGAAACTCCTTAGAAGCATTCGCTTCCATGATCTCCTTCCCGACAGAAGACCTAGAGGACATAGGCTTTGGAAAGTATGTATAATCTTTCCTCACCCGTCTTTGTGGTGGTGCTGTCATCAAATACATATGCACAGAAACTTGCTTTCTTCCACCCTGCACAACATCACTGTACAAAGTCTGAGTCATGCTGCCAGAATTTTCTTTATCACTATCAATGCAGTCCGCCCAATGTCTAGAGATGTGCACATCACTATAATCCTCCTTCTCCTCCCATTCCTTATGAGTTCCATTGTTAGTGTCAACCACTGCAAGTCAATGTGATTGATCAACGAAGACATGATTAACATTTACCCCATTCAGCACATCATCCTCCCGGCCTACAAAAGTACTACTCTCCACTTCCCTTGAGCAGTACTCATTAAAAACATTCACAAGAACTCCATCTCCAGCATTCTTCTCTTTCAAACCGCAAGAGACATCGGGAGTTTCCACACATTTATCCTAAAAAGAAAAGTCACTCGAATGCATACCCTTTTCCTGGCCTGGAGCCGAGTCATCATCCAGGAATCCAGCAGAGCAGTTGCTAAGAGAAATTCCAACATCCTGCTTCGCAAAAGATGACTTCAGTCCAGCTGAACTCCTCACCTGGCCACCATCTTCATTGAAAACCTTCTTTAGAGGGATTTTAATGTTTTCCTAATACTCTCCTCATGAGTTTTCACCATTTCCTTGTTCATCCGGAGCCAAATCATTTATAGAAGATTGGCTCAAAGTTCACGACCACATGTGAGCTTTCACCATTGAGTAATCCTCAGCAACAGAATGCACATTGGAGCCCCCTGAAACTTTAGTCGAAGTAGAAGCTTGATCAATTCCATGCATCAGGCCAGCCTCCCCCAAATCACGTAGTAAACTTGTGAAAACATCCATGACCAACATCCATAGTGGAACCAAACTTGGCTGTTTCAGCACAACACTCTCACCACCGGGCATGGCATCCTCCAACAGAAGCTGGGGCATCACATGTTGATTTGGTAGCCAACCATCTGATTGAAACCTCCCCTACAGCGCCAGAGACTGCCCAACAGCACCATTGTGAAGACCCAGACTCTCAGGGTCCATTCCGTTTCCAAAAATCCGAATCTTAAAGGGGAAGCATCTCGACGTGAGGCCGATCTGTGTGACCGATCAGTGCCACTGATCTGTGAAAGCAATTGAGGAGACCGATGGGTTAGAGCGATCGGTGAGACCGATCGGATCGACTAATCGGTGAGACCGATCGGTGAGACCGACCGGTGAGAGGGATCGGTGAGACCGACCAGTGAAACGGATTTGTGAGACAGACCGATCGGTGATACCGATCGGTGTCACCCAGCCTTTTCGGGGTTTTTCCAATAGCGCCTCCCTTTTGCGCAAATTGGGTTATAAACCATATTTTGACCCCTTTAAGCCTGTTTTAAAGCTCGGTAACACCAATAAATTTTTTAATTAAATATTTAATGAATTAACCTAGTGTGTGCATCAGTTTAAACCGCCATAACCTTTAATATCGTGTGGGGTCGCTTAGTCAACCCACGACCCCCGCTCCCTACGCGGTTCCACATTGTTATCTGAACCGTCCCCGACCCTTATAAACTATAGGGTTTTCCATGTGTTTCTTATTTTCGTACCCTATGCTAATAGTACCGTTTGTTCAAATGAACCACTTTTCGTTCAAGCGAGCTGCATCGCTATCCGTGGAGTTCCGCGCCCAGTATCAGCGTTGATCATTGATCAAAAAGTATGTAATTTCTCCTTCGTCTCTCCCTTTTGTGTATCATGCGGTGTGGGAATGCTTTTGATTCTGTATAATTGGATGAACCAAACCTAAATAAAGATAATGAATAGATTCTATAAGGAATGAAAAGGGGGGTGGCTATGATTGATAATGCTACTCTGTTTTATGATCTTCTTTTCTGAATTTTGTGGGATTACGCCTACTGAAAATCATGGTCCTTGGTGGTCTTTCTCTGTGCACTAATGAAGCCCTGGTGATGTTTTATATGGCTTGTTTTGTAGTTGTGAACTCCTACTATAAAAAGGAAATTGTTTAATCACGTATATCCAGATGAATAAATTTAGGCATCAGGATCAATCCATTCTGTGATAACCTCAGTTAATGTTCATGGAAATTGAAATCATGGAGTGTGTTAAATCTTATAAATCTGAAAATACTGGAATGGGCATACTTAGTGGTGGTGGTTTGGCTATTTTTCCTTCATGGTCTGTTTGCTGTTTGATGTGGGTGGGGATGATATCCCCTGTTGTTATGGATTAAGTGGTTGTGAATTTTTTTAAGACCAGGAGGTTACCTTGTTGATATAACGAATTGGGGTAGAATCCTCTGTTGTCAAGAAACCTTTTGGCTCCGGCATATTGGACATGGGGTTGTATCTTGGGGTTTTCTTTGGTTGTTGTGGATTTACGAGAGAACCGTGTGTGGATGTTGTAGTTAATTCTTGAATTTTTTATTTCAAGGACATGTTCTTATGCTTACTAGTTGCCCAAGTAGGTGCAGAACTAAATTAAACATCACTAATGATCATGAAAAAGAATGGGAAATTGGGTTTTGTTGGCAAGAGTTTGGATGCAAACTTGAGTGTTGTTTGTGTTCCTTAGGCTGGCTGAAAAACCTAAACATGGGAAAGTGGAACTGGGTACCCAAACATCAATGTTCTCTTATTATATATATTACTTGACTTACGTTGTTTGGGGAGTGTTCCTTGGTGAGGCTTGGCTGGATAGTTAACCTTGTTAGGTGTTTGGTTTTCTCCTTTTCTCACAGGAATTTAGTATGTTCCCCCACATATGCACGAGAGCCTTTGGTTTTCCCTACTGAGTATACTTGTATGCTCACCCTACGTATATAAAACTGCTTTTAGGTTTCCAGGAGGATTTCGGGGATTGTGTGGGACCATACTAGCTCGGACCGTTGTGGAAGCTGTAGTTGTTGTTTTTCATTCATTGGTACTTTACCCTTGTAGTCACTTTGTACCTTGTGGATTTTATCTTTTTTATCATGTATTGGGAATGGTTCTTGGGTTTACTTCTACTTTAATTATTTGTTGTTATTGGGATTTACCATCTTATCTCCCGATCATATTAAGAGGAAAATAGTAATTCTTTCCATTTAGTATATGATTCAATACCCTCGGTGCTAGTCTCCACTCTGGGACCTATTGAATGTGGGTTTTGGGGGTCATTATCTCTCCTTCAACTTAAAGAAGGAAGGGAATGGCAATCTGCTGACCCTTCCCTCCTTTTGGTGAAGGCCGGTCATGAAAGAATGGTATCAGAGGAGGTTGAGAGATAGGATAAAGTCTGGAGTCAGGCACAATGAGGATTGCATGGGATGATAGGGTAACAGTGTTGGGTGACCTTCGTGCGTGAATTAGGCCAGGGTAGTACTGATAGGACACGAGATTTTAGGGCCCCCCGTGATCCGATGCAAGGACTCTGGACCTACCGAACGACCAAGTGAGGCCATACTGATTACAGGGTAGAGGACCTAGGAAAGTCACATGCATCATAATAACTTGTGTTCTCGTGTTTCATGGGTGTTTTGGGAATTTAAATCAATAAAATGATTAAGAATTTTTTTTCAGAATAGTATTCTGCACTACATGGGCTTAGGCATTCCTTGTTTACCTTGCAGCTATGGCACCTGGAAGGCGTCCATGTGTGGTACATGAGATCGATACCCCAGAGACTACCTTGGCTGATTAGCATAGAGCTGATTGAGAGGTGGATGACGACTAGTGGAAGAAGACACTTCGGGCCTTCCAGTGACAGACCCTTGAGAATTATGAGGGCATCACCTCTGATATGAAGATAGAGGGATGGATAGAGGAGCTAGTGATATCCTTCGGCTTGATCCGGGCTCCGACTGAGTACTGGGTTCCTCTGGCCATCAACCAGATGTGGGGAGCGGCACATCAGTGGTAGACGTTTTACCTGGGGGTGAGGAGAGAGGCTGAGGTCGCATCGGCTGATTTCGAGAGGGAGTTTTGGGCAGAATTCCTCTCTTTGATGATGAAGGCAGAAAACAGACAGGAACTACTATCCCTCCAATAGGGGAGTATGTCAGTGACGGATCTTTGAATCATGTTCAAGGACCTCCTACATTTTTTCTCTAGACCTCTTTCCCGATGAGGAGTCTGGGGCATGATTTTTGGAGGAGGCACTCCGACCCTCCCTCCAGTATGATGTTACCCCCTTTACCCTGCCGATGTAATTGGAGGTCCAAAAGAAGGCCGAAGTGGTGGAGAGGATGCACACTCTAGGAGTTTTGTCACAAGAGTGGATACAACTGGGACCATCGAAGGGGAAGGCTGTCAAAACCAGGCCTCCAGTGTCTTGACCCTCCAGGTTCCGACCTGTAGGGGGCAGGCCGGAGCAGTTCCAGTTTTGGTCCCTGGGTCCTTTTCCTTTCCCTTCGGGCCTGGGACCGTGGTGCTTCGTCTGTTGGAGGCATGGACATCTCCAGAGTTAGTGCCCGGACCGGGTACAGTATGGAAGTGATGGAATGTCCCAGCACCCGCCCCAGCACCAGCTTCCAGCCAGGCCTTTCCAGGAGCAGCAGCAGGGACATCGAGCTCCCTCTCCTCCGAGGGCAGACGTAGGAGGAGGAGGCCGACCTCAAGGAGCTCCTCAAGGACCTCGATCGGGGCGTGGTCATGGAGGTGGCCAAAAGCCTAGGTGCAGAGGAGCTGGGTGTGGATAGTTACACGCCGTGAAGGCAGTTGTTCCAGCAGGGAAGTAGGTTGTTTGAGGTATGATCAGTTTGATCAGTACCCTTTCCTACGCCTTGTTTGATACCAGATCTTCACACTCCTTTGTTTCACCATGTCTAGCCCGTGCCCTAGGTCTATATTTTGAGAGACTTCCTGTGACCCTGGTGATGAGCACACCAGTCAGAGGTCATACCAACTTGTTATTTGTTTTTCGAGGATGTAGACTGATAATAGTGCCACATCAATCGGTTAGGGATCTTCTTCTGCTACACATACATCCATATGATGTCATCCTAAGCATCGACTGGCAATTCTCTATGTGTGCCATCATCGACTGCATCTGAGGAAGGGTTGTGTTCTCAGACATGGGTGGCCGACATGTTTCCTTCACCAGCGAGTGGAGCAGCCAGAAGGGAAACAGCCGAGAGGAACCCCTCCTCTCATTGTTAGCTGAGCAGTCTGTAGATTCAATAGATGCTGAAATGGTGGAGGTGCCAGAGATCATCCGTGAGTTTATAGACATCTTTCCTAAGGAGGTGATGACTCTACACCCTTGATGTGATATCGAGTTCAGGATAGACTTACAGCTCCGCACTCGTCCGTTTTTGATGGCTCCTTACCGGATGGCACCTTCGGAGCTATGGGAGTTGTGGATTCAGATTGACGATTTGATGAAGAGGGGTTTTGTTCGACCAAGTGCGTCACCTTGGGTTGCTCTGGTCTTGTTCGAAAAGAAGGCAGATGGTGGTCTCAGGTTGTGCATAGACTACAGGACGCTGAATTAGGTGATGATCAAGAACCGCTATCCTCTTCCGAGGATAGACGATCTTTTCGACCAGATGAAAGGGGCAGGGTGGTTTTTAAATATCGACCTATGGTCTAGGTACCAGTAGCTGAGAGTAATGGAGGGAGACATCAAAAAATACGGCCTTCTGGTGTAGATGTGGACACTTCACTTTCATAGTCATGCCCTTCGGTGTTACGAACTCCCCGGCTGTGTTCATGGGGCTTATGAACTAAATCATCTGGGAGTACCAAGATCGGTTCATAGTTGTGTTCATCAACGACAACCTGATCCATTCAAGATCAGAGGAGGACCATGCGGAGCACCTGAGGACGGTTTTAGAGGTCCTCTGATAGCACCAAATCTATGGTAAGTTGTCAAAATGCAGGTTCTGGACAAGAGAAGTGCAATTCCTCGGGTACGTGGTGTCCAAGCAGGGGGTAGCGGTGGACCCATCAATGGCTAAGGCAATAGTTTCTTGGGAATCACCCAAGAATGTGGCAGAGGTTCGTAGTTTCTTCGGGCTGGAAGGTTACTATCGGATGCTCGTACCCAACTTCTCCCAAATTCAATCCCCTTTGACATCCCTGACCAAGAAAGACCAGGTTTTCGTGTGGAGTGAGCAATGCGAGTCAGCCTTCAGCTATCTGAATGAGAAGTTTGTTAGTGCCCCAGTGCTAAGATTACAAGATGAGGGGCGGCGTATGATGTGTTCTGTGATGCTTCAGGAGAAGGCATGGGATATATGTTGATGGAGCGACAAGGGGTGATCCCTTATTTGTCTAGGATGCTATTCCCTCATGAGCGTAATTATTCCACCCATGATCTGTAGCATGCAGTGGTCATTTTTGCATTGAAGTTATGGCGGCACTACCTCATTGGAGAACGCTTTGTGGTCTTCACCGATAACAAAAGCATGTGGTATATCTTCTCCCAACGGGACCTAAACTTGTGAAAGAAAAGGTGGATGGAGTTCCTCCAGGATTAAAAATTCTAGTTTTCCTACACTTTATAGAAGGAGAATGTAGTGAATGATTCCTTGAGCAGGAGGATGCAGAAGGATGCGGTCCGAGAGTTGGTAGACACCTGGGAGGCGATGGAGGAGTTGGCTGCCATACACATGTAAGTGAGGATGGATAGCGGGAGAGGTTTCTTGTATCAGATGACAGTGTAGTCTTCTCTATTGCAGCAAGTAGATGAGTCTTAGTGGGGAGAGCTGAGTTCAAAGTGTTGCATGATCGAGTTGACCAGAGGAATGCTCTGGAAGGGTGGACGAAGGATGGCCAAAACCTGATTCTTTTCCAAGTAAATCTGTTTGTTCCAGAGGAGATGCGCGACAAGGTTCCCTGTGAGTTCCACAAATCACCCCTAGCAGTACACCCTAGAGCTTCCAAGATGTATCAGAGATTTAAGAGACAGTTTTGGTGGACCGTAGTGAAGAGAGAAGTGGCAGATATTATGGCCAAGTGCTTAGTGTGTCAGCAAGTGAAGGGTGAACACCAAGTTCCAGGCGGCCTATTGCAGTCTCTAGATGTCCCCAAGTGGAAGTAGGATGACATCTCGATGGATTTTGTCATGGGACTACCCATGGTCCAAGGGGGATACGACACCATATGGGTGGTATTGGACCTGATGATGAAATCAGCTCACTTTCTGGCGATCAATGAGTCGAGTGCAGTGGATTCTTAGGCACAAAAGTATGTGGATGAGGTGGTGCGTTGCATGGAGTTCTGAGGTTTATAGTCTCAGATTGGGATGCACAGTTTACCTCTTGAATATGGAGTGGGTTGCAGCAAGCTTTGGGCACCCAGCTACACCTTAGCACTGCTTTCTGTCCCCATACATATGGACAGACAGAGCGCACCATCCAGACCATGGAGGATATGATGAAGGAATGTGTTCTGGACTCAGTAAGATCATGGGTGTGATACTTTCCTTTGGTAGAGTTTTCCTACAATAATAGTTATCACTATAACATAGGTATGGCCCCATTTTAAGCCTTGTACGGGAGGCCATTCCATTCAATAGTGTGTTGGTCCGAAGTAGGAGAGGCAGGCATCCTTGTCCTGGAGGTGGTGCAGAGATTGACAGAGAAGGTTCAGCTCATACGGGAAAGGATGAAGGCATCCCAGGACTGACAGAAGTCGTATGTTGATGCCAGGAGGTGGCCCTTGGAGTTTGAGGTTAGAGACCATGTGTTCTTGATGGTCTTCCCTCGGTGTGGACAACAGAGGTTTGTAAGAGGGAGTAAGCTCTCTCTGAGGTTCATCGGACCCTTCGAAGTGTTGTGGTGGGTCGGTGATGTGGCTTATTATCTAGTACTAACACCACCACTACTGTTGATTCATGATTTATTCCATGTGTACCACCTTTGTCGATACCTGCATGATGGTTGACACGTCCTTGATTAGGGAGAGCTAGACATCGAGGACGACGTGACCTTTGTGGAGAGACTAGTGATGATCGGGGATCGCAAGGAAAATGTGCTTCGTGGGAGAACCATTCCCTTGGTTCGTGTGTTATGGATACATGGTGGGCTTGAGGAGTATACGTGGGAGAGGGAAGAAAAAGTGAATTCCCAGTACCCAGAGTTGTTTTGAGTTTTGTACTGTTCAGTTTATAGCTGTTGTGGTATAACGTTTTACCTTGTTGGATATGAAATACTAGTTTTCTTTCCAAATAATGTGTGTGAAAATTCATGGCTAAGGGAAGGGGAGGACCCGACCCCTAATCAAGATGCATTAAGGGGGATGCGATTAAACCCATGCGGATGAGTCAGTGCTGCCCAAAGCGGATAATATCATGACATGGGGAAGGAGACTCCCCAACCCACATGGCTGGGCGGTTTGACATGGTATATTGCTTGGTTCTTGGAAGGGAGGTATTCTTAGTTAACAATGAGGTTCACTCATGAGATGTATCTTTAGAGGTGATTGATTGGACCCACTCTTTTCTTCTGTGTTATTTAAATTATCGAGGGTAGGAATAGATTGAGAGGTACCTGATGTGATGACCCAGACTCTCAGGTTCTATTCCTTTACTAAAAATCCAGATCCTAATGTGGTAGCGTCTCAGCGTGGGGCCGATCGGCACGACAGATCGGTGCCACCGATCTGTGAGAATGATGAGTGAGACTGATCAGCACGACCGATTGGTGAGATGGTTCGGCGCAACCGATTAGTGAGACCGATCAGTGCGACTGACCGGTGAGACCGATTTGTGAGACCGACCGATCGGTGAGACTGATCGGTGTCACCCAGCCTTGTCGGGATTTTTTCAGTAGCGCCTCCCTTTTGCGAAAAGATGGTTTTAAACCATATTTTGACCCTTTTAAGCTTGTTTTAAAGCCTGGTAACTCCCATAAATTTTTTAATTAGATATTTAGTGAATTAACCTGGTGTGTGCGTCATTTTAAACTTCCCGACCCTTTTATAATGTGTGGGGCCACGTGGTCAACCCATGACCCCCGCTCCTTACGTGTTTCCACGTTGTTTTCTCAACCATTCCCAGACCTTATAACCAAAAGGGTTTGCCTTGGCCTTATTATTTTCTCACCCTGTGTTATTAGTACCCTTCATTCAGATGAACCTCTTTTCATTCAGGCGAGCCGCATCACTATCCGTGGAGTTCTGCGCCCAGGCTCAGCAACGATCGTTGATCAACAAGTAGGGAATTTCTCCTTCGTCTCTCCCTTTTGTGTATCATGAAGGGTGGGCATGCTTTTGATTATTTATAATTGGATGAACCAAACCTAAATAAAGATAATGAACAAATTCTATAAGGAATGAATGGGGGATATGATTGATAATGCTGCTCTGTTTTATGATCTTCTTTTCTAAATTTTGCGGGCTTACGCCTACTGAAAATAATGGTCGTTGGTGGTATTTGTCTGTGCACTAATGAACACCTGGTGATGATTTATATGGCATGTTTTGTAGTTGTGAAATATTGATATAAAATGGAAATTGGATAATCACGTATATCCAGCTGAATAAATTGAGGCATCAGGATCAATCCTTTCTTGATAACCCCGGTTAAAGTACACGAAAATTGAAATCATGGAGTGTGTTAAATCTTATAAATCTGAAAATACCGGCATGGTCTTGCTTAGTGGATGTGGTTTGGATTTTTTTCCATCACATGTCGTTTGCTGGGTGATGTGGGTGGAGATGGGATCCCCTGTTGTTATGGATTCAGTGGTTGTGGATTTTTTTAAGACCGTGTGGTTACCTTGTTGATATCACGAATTGGGGTGGAATCCTCTATTGCTGACAAACCTTTTGGATCCTGAATATTAGACATGGGGTTGTATCATGGGGTTTTATTTGTTTTTTGTGTATTTATGAGAGAATTGGGGGTGGATGTTGTAGTTAATGCTTGACTGTTTGATTTCCTGGACTTGTGCTTATGCTTACTAGTTTCTTATGTTGGTGCAAAACTTAAATGAACATCACTAGTGAACATTAAAATGAATGGGACAAATGGATTTTGTTGGTGAGAGTTGTGACTCAGAATTGAGTTCTGTTTTTGTTCCTTATGTTGGCTGAAAAACCTAAACATGGGAAAGTGGCATGGGGTACCCAAACATCGATGTGCACTTATTATATATATTACATGACTTGCGTTGTTTGGGGAATGTTCTTTGGTGAGGCTTGGGTGGATAGTTTACCTTTTTAGGTGTTTGGTTTACTACTTTTCTCATGGGACTTTAGTACATTCCCCCACTTTTTCACAAGAGTCTTTGGTTTTCCCTACTGAGTATACTTGTATGCTCACCCTACTTATATAAAACTTCTTTCTAGTTTCCAGGAAAACTTTGGGGATCGCACGAGACCATACTAGCTCAGACCTTTGGGGCAGTTGCATTTTCTATTTTTCATTCTTTGGTACATTACCCTTGTAGTCACTTTGTACATTGTGGATTTTTACTTTTTATCATGCATTGGTAATGGTTCTTGGTTTTACTTTTACATTCGTTATTTGGTGTTGTTGGGATTTACCATCTTATCTCCATATCTTATTAAGAGGAAAAGGGTAATGCCTTTCATTTAGTATATGATTCAATACCCTTGGTGCTAGTTGCCACTCTGGCACCTATTGATGGCAGGTTTCAGGGGTCATTATCTATCCTTCAACTTAAAGAAGGAAGGGTCTTACAATCTGATGACCCTTCCCTCCTTTTGGTGAAGGCGGGTTGTGACAACCATCATAGATATCTAAAGCCACAGATCCCCAACCAAGCACCTTTCTGCTCAATGAGCCATTCTGGAAAGAAGAAGCACAATGACCCAACCGATTACATGAACTACAAAACTCCATCCATGACTCAAACGTGACGGCTTATCGCCACCAATATTCTTTCCCATCAGTAATACACACCCGATCAACCGGGGGATTTGAAATATCAATCTCCACATAGATACGAGGGAATATTGGATGACAAAAAGCGTTAGTTTTTGAATCAGAAGACAGATACAGACCTATCAGATTTTTTAGGGGAGGAAAAATAGAAGGATTCTGAAAGGGAAGTGGATGACTGGGAAAACATACCCACATTGTTGTGCTAGGGTTATCACGCTGCATATTAAATTCAAAATTCCACCTAAGAAGATTGAAAGAGGAACCACAACATCGTCAGGGGGCTTTAGACCATGAAGTTATGAGATCATCAACCGAAGAAAATTGTATCATTATATGACTTCAGTCAAGGAGACCAATAACAGCATGATCCTGAAGATCCCAGACTTCGAAGGGAAAGCGGTCAAACGCATCGACCGAGGGTCTCTGTTGACGAAACTGAGCCACCAATGTTAACTTGAATAGAACCAAGGCCGAGTTGAACTCTGAAGGTTCTAAATAGATCTGGGGTGAGCCACATACCATCTCTGGAACTTTCGGTCAAATCAGAATCTGTGGAAGTGATGGCAGAAATTCAGGATTAGAAAAAGGAACAAAAGTGGGAGGACACATTTCGGGCAATGTATGAGCAGGAACTGCAACCTCTAATGGGGAGGGAGGAGACATTATCTCCATCGCCGGAGTTAGGGTTTCATCGTCGCATCACCATCATCTCCATCGTAATTGGAAAATTTTCATGTGTGTAAAGGATGCTGATTGGGATAAAAGGAAACACTATATATTCATAGTATTCTTTCATTATACGTAAATCAGTCAATCATGTATCTTAATTACATACCCACAATTTTTGATATCCATAATGATCATCAATTATATAAATTTGCAGGGATTTTCATAGTGATCAAACAAGTCATCATCACAGGTAAGTTGATACATGTTCTTAATTGTGTTATTTTTCATCTCCCAACAACCAATACAATGTGGCATTGATCCATATTTCTTTTTATGAAATGTAATAGGATCACCCCATGGTGAAACACATGCTGAATGAGCCCCCTTGTATAGTTTCATAGTGTCTCTTCTTCAATTACTATATCCCAATTAGGAAAATTTTATTGGGAATCATTGAAAATGGTTTTGATCTAATAATGATTTATATTGAAAAATAAACATTACATTTAGGTGGAATGCTATGAAATTATTACAGAAATACAATAGAAAATTCCCACACAATATAAATATAATATATTTCAATATTATCCACTAAAATGTTTAATTAATAACCCTTATGAACTGTAATTAAGACCCATTCAATGAATATTTTGTCCCTATGAAGCTCATACTTCCCATTACATTAATTTTCTATCATATGATACGTTGGAATATAAATATCGACTAACATTCCATGACAATTGATGTGGTATTTATGTAGAGAAATATCATCCATGCCTGATAATACATAAAATTCCACCAGATGAATAATTACATGATTCTAAGGAATTACATACTAAAATATATCAACCAAATACAAACCATGAACTTGAGATGCAACCATCATGGTATTACGGGTTTTCAGAAACAATTATATATCTAATTGATTTGGTGGAATCATAATACCCAATATAGTAATTCAAATATGATATAATTTGAATAACTATATTCAAATAAGACAATATTGGTTCAATATTATATAATAAGTGTAAATTTCTTAACAACGTTAACACACCCCTTATCAGAAAATGAGATCTTCAGATATTTCCTTTTCTCTCATTAAAAGAGTTCTCTAACACTAATATTTTTAATTAACATTCATATTTGTGAATTGGTTATCATAATTCACATTCTCCTTATACATTAACCATTAATGTTTTGTGGGTTCATTATTTGTATGTTTTTTATCTATTTTCATTGTTATATAACCTTTTCTCATCACATTATCAATCACATACACATAGGCCTTCCCTTACACATATAAAATATTTATTTGTTACCCTCATGTCAATATTCTCCATGATTTTTTCTATACATTAAGCATAAAATAAATCATATCTTTATTATCCATGTATTTACGATTTTCGTCTAAAATCCATTATACATTTCTTTTTGAAACCATGAGATTAATTTATTATTATACCCCTTATTTACTCCTTGAAATGAATTGAATAATCTATTCATAAAGAAAGATGATACATCTGGATAAATCCCTTCAGATACGTGTTAATAATGTAATGAAAATCAATATGCCATATTTTCATGATTCTTGATAATACTAATAGTCTACCTCACAATAATTCTAAACTTTTTCTAATATGTAACAATGGATTCATC
The DNA here is from genome assembly GCA_963277665.1 of Viscum album. Taxonomy (NCBI): domain Eukaryota; kingdom Viridiplantae; phylum Streptophyta; class Magnoliopsida; order Santalales; family Viscaceae; genus Viscum; species Viscum album. The sequence continues at coordinate 1,387,378,492 of OY728165.1, forward strand.
ATCCTTTTTCTTTAACTATTTGAACTAATTCTATATCATTGTATGAAAAATAATATGAATGTACATACTAAAATATATTTTTTAACTCATCCCAATCCATAGATTCAATTTCATCATGTTCCCTTTTATTATTGAAAATTTTCAACCATTGATCTATTTCATGTTCCAAACAGTAGACATCTAGAATGACTTTTTCATGTTTTGAAAACTAGATAATGAGAAATATCATTTAAGTGGTATTGATCAAATTCATAGAGACTAGTGGATTAGTGGATCCATTGAAAGGAGTAGGATAATGCCTCATGATGGACTCAAAATAACATTGTTCCATCTTTTGTACGTTTGGGTGTCAATTATGAGTAAAATCTTGAGAAAGTAGTGCGAGAATAATAAAAATATTGTTCAATCCATAGCCCATATAAATATGATTATTAGGAGTAAAATAATTGATATTTCGATTAAACTCAAAATTAACCTCTATCTTAATGTTTCATTCATTGAGTAATACCCCAATGAATGGTGTAATAAAAAAATATTATTTTGGAATATGTAATGTTAAAAAATTAATCATTGGTTATCGAAATCATGAATACTTATTGATTAAACTATGAAACCTTAGTTTTATCCAATGTCACTTATATAAATGTTCTATTTAAATCCTACATGAAGGTTTATTGAAATCTTGTCAATTTCCTAAACATATCCACAAGGAATGTCAAACCAATGTGTGAAAAGGCTTATTTTCTTAGACTACTTCCATATTGAGTCTTTCTCATTACATTGTTTCCTGGGTTATTACCCTAAAGTCATATATTATATATCCATATCCTCATATAGTAGCTATACTGATAATTTATTACATGAAAACCCTTTGATGTATTCTTCTCAAAAATTTGAGGACATATTCTAATACATTCACACAACCTTTGACTTTTCCATCAGCTTTTCCTTAAGGATTTCACTGAGGTTTTCTTTTCCTATGTTCCAATGGTGAACTAAAAATATCATTGAATAACACAAATAGATAAATAGTCTTGTAAAACATATATATGACATCATTGTTTTAAGTGTATTCATTACACTACCCAAACACGTGCCTGGCGACCATCATTGTTTTGATCTTTTGAGAATATAGAAACATAAACGATGGTATTTCAGTGAGATATATAATATCCCACTAAATTCTTCATAACAATCTTACTAATTCATAATATAATACATAATACAATTCATCATAACATTAGAGTAGAATACATAAGATAGGGAGAGGTTAAATTCTCAATAGTTGTAAATAATGGAGATATGAAATCATAACATTAATAAAAGTTTATGAGAACGTGATCATAACATTTTCAATTCAATACCTTCATATCAAAGATCAAAATAGTGATTCTTGGAATATATATTGGATTCTCATAAGTTAATAATGATAAAATATTTCAAGAAAAGGGAAATGAGGGAAAAAAAATTGAATAATACATGGAGTTTTTTGGAGTAAACATATACACAGAAAAATAACTTCCATATTAGTCAAGGATCACTACCTAGGCCATCATAGTGGAAATATACCCTTATTGAACTAGTATTACAATGCATTCAATACATTTTCTTCTAAATTGAGGTCACCACCCAATCTAGCCCTATCATACTAAAATGATTATAGTACCTATTGTAGCACTATCTTACTAAAACTGGGTCACTACCAATGTATTCATTGTATTACTAAATTAGTTAAACTCCTAAATATATTTTATTATATCTGATAAGTTATAAATATATTCCCAATTCATTAAAGTGGTATATAGGCCACAAATGTATATAATTGAAACCATGTTTATATGTACCACTATATACTAAATGTTCAACACATCCTAACCCTTCATATAAAATGGGTACCATAACCATTCATAATATCATAAATTATAGAAAAGATATAAGTTTCATATTCATTTCATCATTGAATATCTTGTTATATAATTTGGTTTTATATGCATTTACAAATTTTATAACATATAAAAGAGAAATAAGATTCATAAATAAAATTTTATCAGAGAATAAACCACTCAGAGACAGAATATTAATGTTATCCTTGGATTATAAAAATATTAAGTCAAAGGAAATAGAAATGGATGTCATCATAGATATAAAATAATTTTGAATAATAATTTTATGCAATTTTTATGGAAAATAACATTTCCACTTTAAAATTTATTTTAAAACTATAAATTTTAAAAACTTTTTAATTGAAAACAACATCGAAAAAATATTAAATAAATCATTTAAGAAATTTTTTTTCATGATGTCAAAAAAATATGTTCATGTCACACTTGAAAAAACAGTTTCCTTTCAAATATTCTATACAGTATAGAAATGATTTTTTAGAGAAAGATGATATGATTACATTTAATAAAAAAATAAAATTTAAAAATCTATAATTTATTTTATAATAAATCATTTTGAGAGTAACCAAAAAATTTTGATAAAATCTTTAGAAAATGTTATTTTTGAGTAAAAAATATTTCTGATAAAAGGGATAAATAAACTCATATTTTCATAATATCATATTTTGTGTAACCATAAGTAAAAAAGTGTTTATAAATTGTAATATTAATAGAAAATATAAATATAACCATTGTAGAATAAAATATGTGAGTTTCCTAAATGATGGATCATAATATCTTATCATTGAAAACATAATCAAAAACACTACCGATAAATAAATATATTGTAATATGAAATATTTTCATGTTTGGTAACATTGAATAGTAATCCCCCTAAAGGAATAAAATAAAATAAAAATTTTAAATATCAAAAGGATAAATAAATAATATTTCTTATACTTAAAATTTGTTTTATAAACATCTTATGGGAATATATAAGTGCATAAAATAACATATGTCATATATATGGAAAATAGAGAAATAAATCCATTACATGTCTCGACATCCATTACAAAATTCAAGCCACTTTTATAATAAATATATGTTTATTATAGATATATTCCATAACCATATATATATATATATCATAACATATATTATTTACTTATGACTGTTTATTACATTATTATTAATAATTCTTGGTTATTGTTTTGCTTTATGTAATAACATCTTTTTCATATATATTTTTAGTGGTTATATTTTTTGTCCTCAAAAATTAAACATGGTTGCATCATATCCCAATTGTTAAATACAATATAAATATAATATAAAATCATAATATATGTATATATAGTAATCCAAATAAAATTACTAGGAAATGAATTAAATTGATCGTGAATAATGTATATCGTATGCATGACAGAATACTATTTTTTCATTTTCATATTTGGCTGAAAGAAATAGAATTGAATGATATATATTATCATTATTTAATATTCGATATGTAATATATTTTTAATTATTGTTAAATTCAACCATAATACATTCAAAGTAATGTGTAAACAAATTATATCACTTTGTGACTTCAAAGTTTGTCGTACACCGGAATGACATTATCATATACCTGTAAAAATAAAAGTATGAAGGAATGTGTGATATATTAATTTTAGAGAAATAATAAAATAATTATTTTCATAAATACATTTTTTTAAATTTAAATCAATTATTATTTATAACCATGAGAAGATGTAATGAAAAAATCTAATACATCAGTTCCTGAGGCGATAGTCTACAATAATAATGAATTATTATTTCATAAAAAATTTGATTTATATGGGGACGTTTTTCTGTCATGTTCAAAAAATAAAAATATCAAATAATTTTGATGAAACTAAAGTGATTATAAAATCATGTTATTGTAGGAATTAATGTTTTTGGAGAAGTAAAAAAATAAAAAATTCTTATTGATAAACATTTCCACTTGTTTGTGTATCTAATTTGGTTTTCACTAAAATCCTTCTAGGATGGATTTATATTTAAATAAGGATTAAAATATGAGTTTATAGAAGTTGAGATATGATTTGGGAAGGTATTTATGAATAAAAAATGATTTTATGGTTTGAAGAAGAATATATGGGTGGCCTTTTATATGTGGGGGAGAGGATAAACATGCTATTTTTGAATATAATTGAGTTCTCCCATAATTTTTATTTTTTAAAAGAGTCAAAAAAAATATAACATTTATTGATTCTTAGTGGTGAAATGATAAGAATATAGTCATCAAAATAATTTAATATAGGTATTTATGTTATGTTTACCATAATAATTTAGATTAACCCCTCGGTAATCAAATTTTTGTCTTAACCCTTGTGATTATATTTTTCTCCATTCACTTTTTATGTTGATGAGAAATTATTTTTTTACCTTGTTATATAATATAAATAATGAATAGTATAGAAATTTAATCCAATTTTTAAAATTAAAATAACATATGTGTAAAATTTTAATTAAAAATTTATCTTGTAATTGCGATGATAAAAAAAGTTATTATAGAGATAATATTAAAAAACATACCAGTTTTTATATAAACGTTCAATATTAAATTTAATCTAGTGATCTAAATTGGATTAATGGATTTATAATTGATAATATTAAACATTGAAACAAATTTCAAATATATTTAACATTTTTAATTAATTATAAGAAATTCTAGTTTTGAATTAAAATTCAGTATTTTTTATATTTCATCAAAAAACATACTTTTTTGAAAAATCCAAAAAAACACTCTATGATATATATGATAAGACTACTTCTAAAATGATGTATATTTTATCAAATTAAATTTATATGTGTTTGAATAAATAAATTTTTTCTAATTTCTAAATATAAAAGGAAACATTTTTGGGAAATAATATTCTTGCTACATATAATGATATTATCAAATATTAAGTATTTTTATCTATATGTTTTTTATATACAACCATTATATATTATATTTAAAAATTATTTTTTACTATTAATTTCACGTGGTTTTATTTCATGTTGATAAGGGTCAAAAATGAATAATATATATATTTTATATCAATTTTTTTGTTATAACTCAGGGTCATGTAATGCAAGCTAACCTAGTGTTACGTGAAACTCAAGCACAACTTTATATTCTATGTATCAAAAGAAATCAATGAAATTTAATTTATTTGAAAAAAATCATAAAACATCTTAGTGATGCATAGACAAAATATTATTATTAATATTTTATGTTCTTTCTCAGTCATTATCCATTATTTTCATTCAGTTCCATGTGGGTTTTTATATTCAAAAAGATTCATTTGTTTTATTCATACTACTATATTTGGTTAAATGTTAATGGGATGATACATCTCCAATAAATTTTAGTGTTAGTAAATATAAACCAATTATATGGTTTTGTTTATATCTCTTGATACACACTAGGATATGTCACTCATAAAATATCTCTCCTTTTCTTCATGGCGTCTTAAGAGAATGTGGATCCTTCTTCCACTTTGGCTATCTTCACACAATTGTATTATTGTGGGATAACCTTATTTGAAAAACAATGAACTAAATAAAATTATTAACATCATTAGATGATTTTTATGATTCATATTCAAAATGATTTTCCTTTAAATACAAATACATTATATATCATCATTAAATAAATTCATATTTTTTAAGAAGAAGCAATGTTCCTGTGAACTAAAAATAGAGAAAATATCCTAAAAACTCAACATAGTTTGTTAGATATTCTTATTCACAAATATAGTATTGTTCATGGTCTATCCTCATAAATTAGAAATATTTAAAAAGGCTCATTAGGTTCTATGTTTTTTTGAGAAAAATTTAACATATCAAATTTTTGAGCAGTAGATCACGTCACAAATGATCTAAATTTTTATTTTTATTGAAAAAACACATATAAAATATTCATGAAACCTTTGATATAAATTTTTTCATTTATGATAAACATTGTGTGTTATGAAAGTTTTTTAAATATCTCATATGTGTATGGTTAATTAATCCACACTAGGTTTTGGTGGTGGTATCCCATCAAACATGATCCCATCTTTTTATTTTCTGATGAAGAAATCACATGAAATTATGAATAAAAAATAAATTAAATTTCATATATTCCGATATTAACAACCCACTTTATTTCATTATCTATAATGTCATTTTATTTATCATTGAATAAGCACATTAATTCAAGGTAATTATTGGAAATATTATGTTCTGATAGTCTTGTTGAACTCGTTATTTCAACATGATTACCCAAGACAGTCTTATATAATTTGAAAAATTATTCTAACTACATAGTGTAGTTATTATATGAACTGAATGAGTGATGGTTGAATATGTTGAATAGTCTTTATTTGTTACCTCACTATAGATAGAACAAGGTACTTATGTTGTCTATGTATCTTTTTTACTGTAGATGAATAATAAAGTATACCTCCCATCGGCCATTTTTTCCCACCAAATTAAGATCCTCTTAAAAATTTCTTGTTCCCATTTACTCATGAATATGAATTGGGGTTCCAAAATCATAACAAAACTACACACACACATTACCCAAATGGATCACCCCATACCCATTGGTGGTGTATGGGATCCCCAGGTAGAGTTATACTATCATAAATCCTCATTATTATCCTGTGTCATTCCTCTAGGTTTTATGCTCCCATTCTCCAAAACATACCAACATGGGGGATTTTATGTTATGGATCTTCCACATGGTTATCCTAATTCCACATGTGTGGGATTGAACTATCCTAGGGATCTGTTATTGTTTCCCATATATTCTGATTAACAACTCTGTGCTTTCAAAAAACACTAGGAATGAATTTCCCAGCCAACTAAAATGTATTCTTCAAAATAAATGGACCATTATGAAAAATATTAATGAATATTCAATTTAATAGTATTGAATTAAAAATTATTCATTAAAATTTATCTTTTCACACATTACATAACATCAACCAATATGATATTATTAAATTATTTATAGTAGACTACAATGATCATTTCATGTTGTAGATTCAATCATAATCGTTATTATGAATTTGTGTAACCCAAAATCCCACATTTTATAAACAAATAGAAATGTTCATCCATTATTTGATTTATATGAATAATTTTTCCAGAATGAAATTCTATTTCTTTTGTTGAATCCATAAAAATTTTCAATGAATTACAATTTCAACTCAAAATTTGATCACTAATTCTCTAAAGATGGAACAAAATAATCAAAACCATAGTATTTGGATTACAAAAGAACATGCAATATATTTTTCTTCTTAATGATAGATTACCATAATAATTGAAAAAAAACTAGAAACAGAAATTAAGATATTTAATTTCATGATATTAAATTTTTTTCATTTAATTTTTATCTTAATATATTTTCAATAAACATAAATAGTGGTTTTAATTAAATTAGACTATAGTTTTCCCTTCAGTCATTAATATTTTATATCCATGACTATATTTTTCCAAAATTATTTCATGCAATTTTATATTATTTCCAATGACTCTAAACCTATATAGTTCACATGTGTGGATTTCTATTGAAAGACTTGAAATATTTATCTAATATTATTTAATATATATATATATATATATATATATATCTGAAAACTATACGTCCCTATAGTTGGAATCATTGGCATGTTTAGTTACTTTTTGATGATATAATTAAGAAAAATTAGTTATAACCATTAGAATAATCATTTATACTCGATAACTTCCTATGTACTTATAATGTAAGGAATTATGTTACCCTAAAAAAATACATAATTGTCATAATACTAAAAATAAAAGAACATTTTTCTAAGATTTATCTAGGGGTAATAGATACTAAAAAGAGTTTAGCAATTATATATTGGTCATCATTCTGGTGCACATGGAGGTTACTTGTTTGGAAACTTGTTCGATACTCTTGGGTTTATTCATAATTTATTTAATTTTTTATATATGATATATTATAAAAGGTTTGAATAGATAATTTCCCTTTATTACCTCAATGATACCAATGTTTTCAATGATTGAATATAATTTATAATGAATAAGAAATCCTAAAATTAATTTTCTCGATTATATGATATCCCACTATAATTATTGTTTCTCGAAATATTATTTTTTTTCTTTTATTCAATGTCTGGAACATAAAGAGACCATATTAAATTGAAATGTAATAAAAAATAAAATGAATTTCTTCTAGGGAAAAAGACGTATATATGACTCGGAATGTGGGACCTTGTGATTTTTCATCACCATCTATCAATATAAATTATCGACAACATAATCATAGGTGAGTTTAAATATATTCCAACTAAGAGGAAAATTTTAATTAATGAATATTAATGTGCCAATGGTTACCGAGGAAAAATGATCAATTTTGTAATGTCAACAACATGGGAGGAGCAGCCTATATTGTGTATTAATAAAAGGGGAAGGTGGTTTCTATAATTATATTAAAGGTATAGAAAAATGAATTTACAAAAAAATTTATGTATTATATATATCGTGTGAAGTTATTATTAGAGATAATTGCATTTTATAATGGATAACTCAATGCCCAAGAAAGCTTGTATGCTACTTAATTCATTAAAGTGGATAAATATAGTTAAGGAACACATATCATCCATGCCATATTTATGGAATCAATATTAATGTTTATTATAATATTCCCTATAAAAAGTAAATTATTATTATCTTTAGGACTTTGATGTGATTTTGAGCATTGATATGTCTCTCAACATATATCCTATATGAGTTTCTAGATTAAGCTAATCAGATTTTATATCATAAACCTCCTACTTATTTCCTATTTTTGGGTGGATCAAAAAGAAACTCCAATGAATATTATAAAATTTTATTTATCTTCATTGTTATTAAATGTGAGTGTATAACATAGATGGTTGGGTGAAACTCAAAATCCTAAATGTTACTTCTATGTTAATTTTTACCTATTTATTTTTGAAAGAGTCTCCTAGTCTTTTGACAAAACATGAACATCTAATTTCAATAAAATCCACCCCCAATTACACACCTATTTAGACGAATCTATATAGAATGGACATGATTGAGGTTTAGGGATTTAAAAGGATAAAAATTATAGAATCATTATAAGGGATTTATATGGACATTTGTATCACTATTTGGAATACAATAAAATTTATTATATTTAAATGATGATGAATGAGTGACTATTTTTCTTATTAATAACGTCACAATATCTTGATAATGAAAAGGTATTATTTGGCCAATATTGATAAATTTTTTAATCATTTATGTAGAGATATTTATTTTTCTATGATTGATCTTAAATCTAGAAAATATATTTTGAGGGTAAAAAGTTACGAGAATTTCAATAAAATACTCCACTCGATGTATATACAAAAAATAATTTATAGTGATACTATTTTTCCTTCCTAATTAATCAACTAACTTAATCTATTGAAAGATTATACTCTTCACATATAACATTGACAACTTTTTGATTGACATTATAGATGAAATAATTATATATTCTATGATAATTAATGATCTTTTATAAAATATCAAGATAATATTTATGACCTTATAAATGAAAAAATTTATACAAAATTTACCAAGAATGAATTTTTCCTATTGGTAGAATAATTTCTGGGAAAAATAATCTAACATGATGGTATATCAGTGGATATATCATTGATTTATTTTATTATAAAATTTCCAAAAAAAACTATTTGTACAAAAATCTATATTTTATTAGATTGGATAGAAATTATTGACTTTTTGTTAATTATTTTACATGTCTATCTAATATACACACCATGTTAGCTTAGAAGAGAGTATAGTTCTTTTAATATGATGAGTATAATTAAATGTTCAATTAATAAAAGTGAATTATGGGAAATTAACTTATACTCACACAACATGAATGTAGAGAAAAATATGTGATTCATAGTGATTCATCAATGAATGGCATGTGATATATTCCAATGTAAAATGATATCATGATATCTTATTCCTTGATCCAAATTATTGTTCATGAGATGATGTAACAAACCCATTATTTTGACTCTTTAGTGGTAATCATTACATATATATATGAGGAAATTATATTTATAGTGACTATTATGATATAAATACTTATCAAAAATTTATTTTTTATACTAACCCAGAATGAGTTTAAAATACAAAAAATAATATTTCTGTATTTTATTAAGTATTAGTAATCCTCAGTACACTACAAGACATGGATAGATGACTTTTTTTTATTCATTGATGTAAAATTCTAATGTGATGATGTCATTAATGATGATAAAAAATGATCTAATATTTTACAATTTACAATGTATCATGCAAAAAATTTCAATGGATGTGGAGAAATATTATTTTTTCCAAAATGAATTATCAACCATTTATCAATTTAAATATTAAAGTGGTGATGAATGTGTATGTGGTGCTATATTAGAGGATGAAAATTATTCTGAGATCAAAAATAATAATTATGGAATTCTATGGTTTGAGAACAGAGTATGTTTCCCTTCAATATCATACGTTAAGATTTACCTATTGAAAGACTAACATAACTCATAATTAACTATTCATCAATGAAGAGTGAAGATGTATATAGATATAAAATAGTGATATTGGAATAATAAATTAATACTGATATTTAGGATTCTTTATAACATTCCATAGTATGTTTTTATGTTATTTAATTGAGATTTAATTAAAAGGGGTTGTTATAACCATTTCCCATTTGAGAATATAAATTATAAAAAATCAACATGTTTTTCTTCATTTGGATCACCATAACATATAATGGCCACAATTAAGTTTCGGTTATAATAGATCATCATTAAAATTTATCATAGTATATAAGTATTAGATAATATTTCATTATTGATTAGATTTATATCATATAAATTATGAAATAGGTCATGTTACATGGTATTCCATATTATTTGATATTTTTTTAGGATATGAGGATTTAATCTTTTTTAAGTCCTAAAAAAAATATAGATAATGTGTTGTATTTTAATATTTATTATCATCCATAGAGATATATTTAGAAATAGAAGGCCATATTTCCCCTATATAATATATTTAGCTACTATTCAATATATTTTTAAGGTGGTTGAGATCCAAACCTTTTTCATACTGTGTTTTATTATAAAATATATCACTAGATAATTTATATAAATATTAAAAAAATAAAATTATACAAGTAAATATATATCTCTGAAATTTTGGGATGGAGTAGGAAACATAAATATATTGGGACCTTATACCATTGAGGGAATGGTGTAGAATTTACTCCTTGTTACATCTTTATAAGGATGCTCAATGTGAAAAGAATAATAATAATAGTCATTTGGATGATCTAGAATTAAATGTTTTTGAGATGATTTTTATTTGAATTTATCCTTGTAATAATGTTGTTTGATTAATAAAAATGGGCATGAATATACATAGGAGTATTATTCCCTTTATAATCATGATACTATAAGGGCTATAACATATCACATTTCACGCCACCCAAATCTCTCTCATGTGGACAATGTATTCCCCTTATCTATCTCAAGTAAGTATATACATGATGCATTAAAATAACTAATATCAAAGGATATGAATGTTTATCATGCTATTTACTATGAAAAATAAATTTTATAAATCATGGATTGTAGATATAAACATCAATGGAACAAGTGTACTCTTATGGATAAAGGTCTCTTCTAGATTAAAATTTTTTAAAAACATATATGGGAACCTAAGGATATCAAGAAGTTGAGACATTGTCATATATTTACACCAGATTAGTAGAATTTAATGGGATAAATTAATATTTAGTGGGCCATAATGTATCACTCAATGAATTAATATGTGATTCTTTATAAATAAAAATTCAAGTATTTGTTAAGTTGCCTTACATGAGGTCATGAACCAATATAAAAAGACATATATTTATCCTTTATAACCAATTCGTATAATTAGTATGTATTAATATTAGAAATCATTTTACAGAAAATACTTATAATTGTTATAATTGATTAATATTTATTTATTAATGCATAATAAATAATTAAACAATTTTCTATAAAATATTTTTACACTTGAAAAATATGATTTCTTAAAAAATATTTTTAACAAATTTTTTCAAATTGAATTAATTATTCATTTATAAAAATAATTAAAATATAATTATATTAAATTGATATTATTTTTAAATTCATTAGGTCAATATTATTTTAGGTTTATTTTTAGGAATTTTCTAAAGAGTTTATTAGTGATTAGTGAAAAAATAATGATTTTAGTAAAAATCATAATTTAATTACAATTAAATGAATTATTTTGTTTGAATTATATATAACATAATTTATTTATCCCTTAATTATAATTATTCTAATTTATTACATTGGAATAATATATATACTTTATCTTGTTATAAGTAATTTTTTCGGTTAAAACCCAATTTTCTAAAAAAAAATCATGTGAGTAAAATTTTTTATTATTAATAAAATTATTTTAAATATATTAGTATTTAATTAATTAAATTTTCATATCATAGGTTCAACAGAATATTTTAATATTAATTTTTATCTTAAGTAAAATAACAGAAGTAAATTTTTTTCTACTTAAAATTTTATTTTTCCAAAATGGGTGTTCATTATGGTTTGTACTTTATATTTAAATTTAATTAAAACAATTATATAAATTTAATATGATAATTATATATAATATTTTGAATCAAGATAATTTATATAATTTAATAGGTGTAAATAAATTTTTTATCATAGTGATCTATTAAAATATTATAATTTTGTTTCTACAGTTGTGGTTAATATTGTTTTTTCAGGGGGAATAAGCTAAGAGAAAAGTGAAATATTTCTTCCCAAACATCCCAAATTTTATTTTTTATTATATTAATAAATTATAATATCTTTCCTATAATTCCCGGTCATTTTTATTCTTATTCACATGCAGGTGACCAAATATCATTGAAATCATTTATGAAATTACATGTGTGTCCCTCCACTAAATTTTAAAAGACCACATCTGCACTACTATTATTAACACCATTAAGCATAATATATTGTAAAATAACTGTTATAAAAAATTATTATAATATGGACCTTCATCCAGTATCATCCCTCATTCTATAAATTAAATTATATTATTACTTATTGAGTAAGCCAAAGGAGGTCTCTCAAAGAATAGGTTTAGTTCTTATTCAAGATCATTCAACTTTATTTCCTCTTATACCTACAATATAATTTTTGTATTCACAAAAACATTATGGATATAATATCATTGATAAATTTGGATGTTATTTTGATTATTTCACAACCATTTACCACCACTTCATAATCCAATGGGAGATGAATGTATCGTTTATTTTTACATATAGAAAAATGCCTCAACCAAAGGATATGAGTCATTTTCCACCACCTTCATTAATGGATTGTTTTTAATATAATATTAATATATATATATAAGAGGATTATGTTATAATAATTTTTCTATATATTTTAATTATTTTTTATGTTCATTTCATTTCATCAAATGAAAAATATAAATGTCACTTATGAATACATAGGAACTATTGTCTTATCAAAGTGTGGTAATTAATTTTTCATCAACTCAATATATTAATTATTAAAAAATTTATCTAATTAATTATTGTTATATTTTTATAATGATTTAATTTACTTATAGTAATAAACCACGATAAATTTAAAATTTATATTTCCACTAAATCAAAACATATATGAAAATTGGAAAAGATAACACATGAAATGATGATAATAATTAAATATTGTTAATGAAAATAATGTAAGATTCAATTAATAAAATAAATATTGTACAAAAAATATGGTAATTTGTATTTAAAAAATTAATAATAAAATTAAATTTATTATAATGCTGGGTATAATTCGTATGATTCTATATATACATGAGGTATCGATTTTTCATCTTAGTTCCTCTTCATTGATACATGTTTTAATGTTATGCTAAATTTTTTTTTTCTCTATCTTATTCAAAGAATTTATTTTAGAATAATTCTTGATTTAATGCATGGAATTTATAGAACCATATTATTATCAATCCTCTAATTACTTTTTTATTATAAATTATTAAATCTATATGTGAATTAGGTTACTATCCCATTTTAGTAGGACTGTTTATGCATAAACATCCCAATGAAGACATTTTGTGATATATATCCAAAATATTGTATATATTTTTCTCCTATAGTTATTTTTGGATATGAAATATTTTCCATTCATTTAATTACATTTTTTATCTCACTAAATTTGAAGAATTTTTTTAAGGAAAACTAAATTTCATTCTCTTAGTTGGAAATATTTTCTATCTATGTATACATGTTTATAAAAATGCTTCTCAGAATATTTTTTATTTTCATTGGACACCAAACCTCCATGGTCCTTAGGTATATTTTATTATGCAATATATTGGTTATTCATATATAATAATATCATAATTAAATATGAAATTTAGGGTTATATATAAGATTAATGGGGTGTGTCAATGTGATTAGTCTCCCAACTCTAATGTTATCCATTTATTTAAATACATTTACACACCCACAATATAATTGATTTTTATTTTATAATATAACGAGATTAATTAAGAATCCCAAATCATTCTATTATATTTTATTAATTTTTTTTAAATAAGGATGTGGATAATGATGAAATTTACCTTGATTATAAAGGGGAATATGAAAGGTGAATATTTAAGAATTGTTAAAAAAGTGTTTGATTAAATGATGTTTAGAGATATTGAAATGAAATATTTAATTATTTTATGTTTTATACATCATCCATCATAAATAGAATTTTATCTAGTGTAATTATAATTGTGTGAATACTTTCTTCATGAATCTTATATGGTAATTAAAATGACTACAAAACTGTGAATGAATCTTGAATAAAATTGTGATGGTGCTTTATGTCCTGGGAAAGGAAACACAATACTCAATGGGTGTTGTGGGGGTGAAACAATGTCCAAGAATCATCCACACACATCTCATAGGATTGTTTTGAGAAATAAATTATCAATATTAAAATTAAGAAGTGGAAAATGTCGTATTGTCATCAAATGTGGATTTCTAGAGAAACATTGAAATTGATTAAAAAAAACACATTCCGTGTTTGGTCATGGAGGGGTTATGTTAATGGAAAATATAGGGGTGAATTGTAGACATTTAAAAAATAAATCGAGTTTAAAAATTAAAATTGGAATGTGATAATATCACATGTTAGATAACATAACCACAATGATATAATAACGAAGAGAGGAAAAAATAAATAAATTAATAAATTTACACAAAATATTCTTATAATAGTTATGATCAAAATGATATTTCTATAACATTGACCCATATGATGAACTATGAGGCATATAAACCACTACATTTTATAACTTTTTTATAGTGAAAACACTTTACATTTACCTTTTTTAACATAATGGAGACTAAACCATTTCCATGGAATTTTAATGGCTCAGAAAAAACTAAATTTTTTAATGGAAAAGACAAAACTTATACATTTACAAGATTTATTCCAATCACTATACTTGTTTTGGTTTAGACAGAACCATGTATTTTATATGTGAAAAATGAACCCATTTTTTAACTGGTGATAACCCAATATATAATTTCACATGATCAGATATATCCACTTATATGATATTCGTTAATATGAACCTTATCATATACGTGGAAATGATGAAAAATAATATTATATTACAAGTTCTTTCATCTAGTGTTTAATAGGTTATTCAGAACTGATTTATCTATGGGGATATTATAAACCAAGTCATACATTTATTTCATAGTATAACATAGCATATTATTCAATATGTGGGCCAATACATCTTTGAAATTTATAACCCAAATAATCAACAGAATGATTTAATCTAACGGAGAAATATTTATGAATATGATGGTGTTTGGATCTGGTAAAGAATATTCTTTTCCTGATTATAAAATATTTAATCATGGGAATCATATATTTTAAATTTTCATAGAGATGAAAAATGAAGCTCCCTGACTCATTTGGGTACTATACAACCAAAATGAATTTATGTATACCCATCCATATATTACTAAACTACATTAATTGATAATTTTTTACACCAAAATAATAATGATTATTCTCTTTATAAATTCAAATGACAGAATCTTTGGGTGGTCAATGCGTTTAATTATAATGTAAAAATTAAATGCATGATGTATAGAAATATATCATCATAAAAATATATAGTTAATAAAATAATAAATTTATCTATAATAGTTGATAATAATTTTTTTGGAATACTTTTTTAATTCATGTGAGAGTAATGGTTGAAATTCCCAAAAAATACAAATTTCAATTTTTTTATTTCTCACTCATTTAGTATTCTTTAAAACTCATTTATTATAGAGATAAAAAATATTAAAAAAAATTATAATACTATTTAAATATATATATTTTTATATTAAAAAATATATAATATAAGAGATAAAATATTCATATTTTGGTATGTTTAATTTTGAGTACCACATTTTCAAATATATCAGGTTTAATACACTGATATACTAAATCCCATTTTAATCTCAATTAATTATTTATAAAACAATCTAAACATCATGATATTTAATCCTATATTGAAATATATAGAGCATGAATGTAAAATCCATAAAAAGTTAATAACATAGGTGAATAACATAGTAAAATTCACATAGGGGAGTCACACAGTTGATTTATGTTTAATGATTGACCAAATGTTAAAGGAAAAACATTTATATGAATAGAAAAGGTAATAAATTACATGAATTGATGATTCAAATGCCGTTCAAAAGAAGTTTTTGAGGGAGTAATTTTTTTCATATGAAGACACCACATTATCTTTCAAAAATATCAAATAACAATTTATATTTATACCTTAGTAAAAACATCACTAAATGATGTTTTTTTGATGAAGTGTAGGTGGTGGTTGAAAATAAAATGTTCACTAATAATATGTGGTCAAAATTAAATTAAATACAAGGAAAAAGGATATAAATATCATAATGTGGAATGGAAAGAATAAATGGATCAAGAGGATATAATTTAGGAAGAATTATTGTACTAATAAAAAATAACTTTATAATATATTTTCATTTTTCTTATAATAGGTTTGGATGAACAATGTTTAATTTTATACTCTATATTACATTTTAAACAGTAATTATGATTAAGTTTCAACAAAATAACTTTTTTAAATGAGAAGGTGTTCACTAAATCGTTTAGAGGGGATCGTAACACTATATGAAAATGTAGAAAAAATGGATTTTATGAGTGAATTATAAAATATAATGATTGATTATATATCCCTATTAAAATAGAGTATAAATATAGAAGAGGTCACCTAATAGTTCATTATTAATTTTATTACATAAGAGATTACACCAATTTTATTTGTGATAAAATATCATTGTAATGATATTTTTATGAAAATAGATAAAGATAATTAATTGAAGTAAAATTTCATCACTCTCAAGTATTTTCTGTAAATTTTATGAAATAGTTGTATAGTTATAGCTTTAATTTTAATAGTGACAGATTCCATGTTGTGAAAAAATATAATATTATTTTATATTTTCAGGAGAGAATAATCACCTCATCTGATAAGATGAATGTCACATCAAGATCCTAGGAAAAAAATATATAAAAATATATATTATTAAAAAATATAAATTCAATGATGAATCATAATGAATGGAACCAAAAAATATATAGGCCACAAGGTGATATTATTGATCAAGAATTGGTTAGACCCATAGTATGGGGTTTGAAGACAAAAATCCCATGGATGAGAAAAAAATCCAATATTATGATTATCTCAAAAAAAAGAGACCATACATGTTATGATTCCATTTTCTCGATGTTTTATTTAGACTATCATCAGTCACCTGGATACAATATATAATTGGAAGAAGGAATGGAAAGGTAATGATTCTATAAGGATATTTTCCACTTCAATGACTGAAAAAGAAATAAATTATCCTAGAAAAAGGCCCCATATAAATGAATATAGTTTCATTGTTTTATCTAATGATGATGATCTACAATGAAGGTTTTATCAACAAAAAAGATATATAAAATCCCAAAAACTCTCTTGGAATCATAAATAAATAATATCAAGTAAAATAATAGTTTGAACATTTTGTGAACAAGTGGAATACCTAGAAAATGATAATCTACAAATGAGGACGAATAGTTACAATACGGTACTATTGGAAATTAATAATATGTTTTCAAATGTTGGTACAAAGTAAAAATTACACACAAAAAATATACATATATTTTGGAAAAAAATTTAGAGGCAATATCTAGTAAGAATATTTCATAACAAGATTCTTAATAAAGTGTGATCAATTCAAATATGGTGGATTAACCCAATAAAAGGAATGATGCCAATTCTAACATCTATAAAGAGAACTATATAAGAGATATCACTCAATAGATATCCAATGGAATTAATATGATTATCTTCAAAACTAGAAATGTTGATAACGATGAAGTTGTAGATACGAAAATATTCCTTTCCCAAAAATATGAAAATGTAAAACTGAAATATTAACGAAAAGTATTTGGTCAATCCTGACCATTCCTACTCAGTTACATTATGAAAGAATATTCGATATATCAAATGATTGTGATATCCCACACATTGACACCAAAAACTTGTGTCAAGAGAAAAAATATTAGTGGATGTTATGTGAAAGAATAAAATGATACCCTTATTTAGATAGAAATTCAAGATTCATATGAATATTTGGAATATTAAATGTATCTATATATATGAATGTGTAATTTAAATTTTTGTTGACATTATAAACAGGTTTATTATCAAATATTTCTGAATTATTTGATATGAAATGTGATATAAATCATAGGTTATGTTAAGAATTTAATATCCGTGATATGTTTTACATTTTTTATTGGAAATAATAAATGACATGAGAAATATAAATTAAATTATTTCCTACACCAATCCTATGCTTATTAGGATTTTAATAGATATTAACATCTCAAATTTTAACTTTGGTAAATTCATATATTGAATACACAGAGAATTCATTTCATGAATAGATATTGGATGACGAATTTTTTTAGATGATACATACTCCATCCAAAAATTTCATTCATTTTATTTTATAGGATTTTGATAATCAATATGCTGTTGGGGAAAAAGTATAAATATGTTTTGGAACTGGGGAAGGAGACAGATGAATAGAAATCCATGTCAACCATTATACGTGTATTTAAATCCTATGTGGAATTCCACACCAAAATTAAAGACTAATGGGAGTATACATTTATTAGAGTTTCATCCCAAAAATCAACATGGATAAATATTTGAAAATAAAATAATGAATACAGAAAAATATGTTATAATATTATGTTCCCCCTATAAATTATTCCCAATAATTTGGATTATTCATTATTTGAATTTGAAATATAGTTTTTTTCAAATAAATATTAAGCGGTAGGATGTTATTAATAGAAACTTACTCCATATTAATTTTTTTAAAAAAATTAATCAAATTTTAATTTATGGACATTAAGGATGTTATCCACCTAGTCATTGACAATTATGATAAATTATTAGGTTAAGGTGACTGTAGTGTGGTTGATAATTATAATTGTAATTTCTTAATTATTGGAT
This sequence comes from Viscum album, assembly GCA_963277665.1. Classification (NCBI taxonomy): domain Eukaryota; kingdom Viridiplantae; phylum Streptophyta; class Magnoliopsida; order Santalales; family Viscaceae; genus Viscum; species Viscum album. The sequence continues at coordinate 1,387,398,102 of OY728165.1, forward strand.
TTTTTAACAACGACTATTAAAGGGCTAATTTTTTATAAAATTTGGAATATAGAAAAAAGGATATCTAATGGATGTTTTAATGATATAGGGAATTATAAAAAGAGTCCCACATGGTAAAAAATATTAAGATATAATTGTGAAGGAGTCACAAATAATTTTATATTGATTTTCAAAACATGTGTAAGCCCACACCGTAATCAATAGTCCTGGTCAATTTGATGAAGGACACAAGTGTTACAACACCCATAATGTTGTTTGTATTTAGAGTAAAATATACAACTAGGTAAACTAGAAAGAGACCAAACCCTCGTTCCCCCAATAGTGTAATTATAATGAACTCATGAACAATAATAAAGGCCAATAAGGTCTTAGTTCATTTCCCGACATGGTTAAAATGACCAAATACATTTTACCATGTGAGAGTAAGGATTGTGGTGCAATGGACGAGTTCTTATGAAAAATGGGGATTGATAAAAATTACTAAACTGAAGTACATTGTCAAAGTGATGTGTTGAAGACATAAAATATATTCTGGAAAACATGGGATGGACAACATATTTGGGAATGTAACGATGGCTCAAGGGGAACACTATGAATCAAGGAGAATCCTCTTATGGGTGTTCGGTTATTCGATGATCCTCATAAATATCTGTTGGTACTCTGAGACAAAACATCAAACATCATTTGATGATGATGTAGTTCATATTGATTTTGAATAAAAAAAACCAATAGTTTTAACACATAATGTCGAAGGGTGTGATGATGGGTGATGTCTAAATTTTAGGAGAAATAGTTATGAAAATGGGTGAAATTTTTTTAAATTCTTCCATAATCATGTGTTTTAGTATTGTACCATGATTCTTGCCTAATGTGACTATTTTTTAGTTTCATAGATAGATATTAAATGGAATGTTATTTTCACATTGAGAAGTGAAATAGTTTGAGGCAGAATAAGATATGTTTTTTGTAAATGGAATAAATCATAGGGGAAATTCATTAGGTTTTTGGATGTTTTTCATATACCATAATGTTATAATAGGGATCCAGTCTTTTTTCTTACCATCTCTTTAAAATTTTGAGATTTATAAATTGTAAAGAATAATATGAACATAGTACACAAATTATTATCTTATTAATATATATTAATATGGATTCATTACATATGATAGTATTATAAGAATAATAATTACTTTGTAAATACATAATGTTAAAAAAAATATGAGTAAAGAGATTTTCATAAAATAAAGAAGTAGGAATGATCCCCATTAATGAGATATAATATAATAATATGATGTAATAGTAGTTGTTCACAATCATTCTATGATGTGTAGTATAAGAACATTAATTAAATATACAGACATGGTGATGATAAGAAAGTGATATTGGTAAAGGGACCATCATTCTATAAACAATGTATATTAAATCCATTAAATTTATATTACGCGGTGAAGGGAATATTTAAGGATGTTACCCTTGGGAAGAAACGATCTATCTATAAAACATTATAAGAGAGTGAATACATGGAATAGAAGTGTTTTTAATGTGGTTTAGTGAATTGAAATTATCTTTCCATTCTTTTTTAAAATTTCCCACCGAGGGTGAACCATGTAAAATAAATTGTCCCTATTTATATTAGGCATAGTGACCAAGACTAATCAAGTAATATAAATCATTCCTGGTAAAATAAAATCACATGGGACCCTCAATATTTATGGGTTCTCTTCCATATATTGATTGTGGGTCACTAAAATGAAATCATTTTTCAGTTTGTTAAGACATTTCATTCCCTAAATAAACCTATTATCTAGTTAATAACACTTTAATATCCTATTAAGTGACCAACAAGATCACTATATTAATTTATAATGATTTTAAATCTCGTTGATGTTTAATATAACCAATAAGTCATGATATTTTCAATTAATATACCATTACTCATATTATTACTGAAGGTGGGATGGATTTATCTGTGGCCATTCATTAATTTTACTCTTATATCTGATGTGTAATTTATCTAAGTATATCCATTTTATTGTTTCGGAAAAGTCATGTATATTGTTTATTAAATTTTTATCATCTAAAAAATATCACAATTTAGTGGTGATTCATAGATTTCATAAATATTATAATTGTAATTGGGTGTAGTTTTAATGATCTAGCTATTTGATCAATTCTGTAATCTTTGAGTAACAATAAAGATTTTATTAAATTATTTGATATTATATTGAAATTAAATGAATTTATTTTAATTATTTTATTATATTAAATTTTTATGGTGACATTTTTTCCCATATTGATATAAGATTTTTGGTGAGTGGATTTTAGTATATGTTTTTTATAACATGAGTAAAATGAAATATTTGAGGTTTCAAAAGGGTATATGATTTAATGTGGTTGGTTTCAGTAATTATGTATGTTGTCTTAAAATAAATCATATTTTATTATAAATTAATTTATTAAATTTGATTTAAATACTCTCCTTGTGGTGTTATATAATTTTTTTGTTCAAGATTTTACAATGTATCATGGTGACGGTGGTTTGTTATGTAAGGTGTATGGTTTCATTGATGTAATATCATGAAATTAATAATAGATATGTGGAGGCCATTGATTTATATTACACAATGGTAAACTATTATGATGGAATACATTCTGTCATCAAATTTTTTAAGGATTATGGATTACACTTTGTTACCAAAATTTTTCATCGACGTGGGGGTTGTGTAACCTAATGTAATCAATATTTATAAAATAATCAAGTGTATTGTCAATATTTTATTTTATGGAATGTTTGTGTATATATTATTAATTGAATGTTATTTTTTTATTATTATACACATTTCCCTTTGGAATTTTTTATTCTCGAAATAATATTTCGAAAAATGTTGGTATTATTCTATGAATATTCTTGTTCAATTTTTTCATAAATAACGTATAAATTTTATATTCCTCAATTATTTTTTTTTAAATCATTAATTTATTGATTTAGAGTTAAATTTTTCATCCCTCTCATCACATCCATCTCTTATTTTAAAGGTATTGTTTCATTTAATTTTCATTCTTTCATTATTTTGGGGGTTTACGATACATTTTTGAAGGAAAGGGCGGGTTTTCTTGATTTGGGCTAAAATGGGAGCCCATTTTCATAATTAATAACCATTATTTTCTTTTATAACTCAATATATTTTCAAACAAAATCACATATTCCACTTCCAACAGGTCCTTCCATATCATATTAACACTAACATATAAATTTGGACCCTCTAAAAATTCATAATCCTGGTTTATTAGGTGTTTTATTTAAGGAAATGGGAAAACCCATAAACCCATTTCTGATTTTAAAAAAAATTGTTTATTTAATATATTATTATTTTTTTAAGTTTTTTTATTTGATAACACATTCCACATGAATCCAATCGACCTAAACACACAACCATCTTCATGTATCCCTCTTGGGAGATCATATCCATCACATATTAGGGTAACAATTATCAAGAATTCTCAAAAAATACAGAAGTGAAGAGGTAATTTGTTTCCTTCATAACCCATTAATTTTTATATCTTTTCCCCCATTAACAATCCTACATAACCTTATAAACCTTATTCTATGCTCACATTAATTTTTGGATTTTTCAAAATTCACCTAATGCTATATTTGGGTGTTTTATTTTAGATATCTACAGTAAGTGGGTTTCCTCTCATGTTTATCCAATTTGATTAGGGTTTCGTGCACTTTTCATGTGGTAATAAAAGGTACATTAACATGTTTTCATACCTATGGTTTGATTTTGTGTCATATTTTTAAAAATTTTGGATTAGGGATTTACTTAACTTCCTCATGGTGTAGATGTGGTGCGATTGATGTTTTACACAATAGTTTGGGTTTTTTGCCCCAAATGATAGGTGATTCCATGTGTAGAAATAATTGGATGAGTTAGTTATTCATGATTTATATTTTTATCATGATTCTATTCCACGTTGTTTGGTGTGAAAATTATATTGTGTATCATTTGTTAAGTGGTTGGTTTTAATTTTTCATTTCTGTGAAAAATGAATATTTGTTTTGGGTATTCCATAACATATTTATTTGGGTTGTTTTTGATTCATGGAATTGTTATATTATTGATGTAATGGTTTCTAATTCTGGTTTGATGTGATATTGGTATGATTTTGGTATTAAAAGATGATTTTAGAAGGATTTTATGTTCAAAACAATGTTACACTTCATGAAATTATTATGTAAAGGTTTAAAATTGTTTCTTGAATTATGTAAGAGGTGAAACTATGTTTCCAAAATATTTTGGTAGGAGTGTACATTTCAAATGGTATATTTTAATGGTAATGTTTTGTGATGTGATGTGTACTATCTTCTAAATCTTTTGTAAAATTGAATAAAGGATTTTTTTGATGTGTGAAAGAATGGTGAAATGTGTTGTGTGTTGTTTTGGTGTGTGTATGATTTCCAAAATGAATTTGAATGAATAAGGGGATCATGTGACATATCTGTTGTTTTTTGGTGTGTCTGTGAGTTTGGAGTGGTATTTTCTATTGAAAATTTCATTCCATGGCTTGTGGAAATTTTTTGGAACAAGGGGGAAACCCCGGGTATCAAGTTAGGTGGACGTGTACTAGTATTCTATTGATCTCGTGGGTTTTGGTCCCTATTTCACATAACATGTTTGATGATGAAAACACTAAATAAAATATGATGATGATGATTATTATGATGGGGGACCACTAAGTTATGGTTATTATCCATACTAGTCACTTATGTGGATGAGAACAGATATTTGAATGGTTAATTTCACCATGATATAATGTACATGGGACACACAACGAGATAGTGTCTAGGTTTGTTTACCATTTTTATTTCTCATTGGATATATTATTCCTAAAATAAGAATACTGTATGACTGGGTGAAAAGATTCAGTATATTTTTAATTCTATTAAAAAGGGTTTATTTCTTATAAATTATCCAACTTTGAAGCTGTTTTTATTTTAAATTTCATGGTATAGAAATTGTATCTAGCATTTCATGTTTACATAACATGCATTCTTTTTTCATATAATTATTTTCACATGAAATATTTTATTTGTTTAGTCCAACAATGTTTTTTCTCACACCCTACATACACCTTTGGGTGTAGATGGACTTGGTTATTTTGTTGTCTGTTTGGGTGATGCTTTTATTTCCAATGGTTCAGGTTTTTACGGGTTCTTCTTAGTGCAGTGTTGCGAAGATGGCTTGCAGGCAGGGACACTTTCCATGAGAAGATTCTTGGGCTATAATTTTTTGTTTTTTCAAATGAACTAGACTTTAAACATGGTTTTAAATTGTGTGATTCAATTATGAAATATTTTAAAATATGTATTGGTTTGAAAAATCCATATTTTCATTTTTGGATTCACTTGTTTCTTTATGATTATAAACTCCAGAAAATCATTCCCAAAATTTATTTTATGATACCCAGGAACTTGTTCCCGCCCATGGGGATTAGTAAATTCCTTGATGTATTTCACGGGTAGTGTTTTGGGATGGTTTTGATGGGGACTAGATCTGCTTCATGAAAAAATGGAATTAGAGGTCCAGGTTAACTCTCTTAGGTCATGTTATTTGGGGATGTGTCGGGATATTCCAGAGCTAGGGTTCTCAAGACATGAAATTTCAATTATGAGTAGGGTGTATGGCCATTAAACATTATGATGGGATTCAATTCACTAGGGTATGTCTGGATTTATCTGAGTACTTTTGTTTTCATGGGTCATCGACGATTAGGGATCGGAAGAGAGATTTAGTTCATGGCCTCAGTGAGCTTGTAGGGCCCGGAAATCCATGTTGAGCCAGGGATATTTTCCTAAAATATTCTCTTTGATGGTGAAGTGTTTGGTGTACGGCCACAAACTATATGTCCATGTCACCCCCCAAAAATAGTTTCCTCTCACATTGCCTTGTGTCCTATTGTTTTGGAATCTTGGAAGACTGGTTTTAAAATTATAAATACGACTTGATTTATAAAAGGGGGGATTTTAATAAATGATTTTTAAACAAAGTGGACGTGGATTAATTTCTAAAATGGTGGAGATAAATTTTTAGAACTATTTAGAAATAGTAAATGGTATGATAACACCCCTTTAAATGAATGAATTGTGTTAGAATCGTTTTTGAAAATATATTCCAAATAGGATTTTCTGAATTATAGACAACTGTTGTTAGTTGAATGAAATGTTTTTGGGAATTTATGTGTGGGGTAATAAGATAAATTTTGATTTGATAACTAGTAATCATTTAAAGTGTTTTTTAAATAATTGGAATATTGTTTATATAAGAATAGTTGGGCTATTAAATGGATAGGTGATGGTGAAAGGGTGTTTTCTTTAAAAAAAATATGGAGTGGTTTGAAAATGGATAAAATTTTTTTAAATTAATATTTAGATTGAAATGGATTTTTAATTTAAATAATTGTGGCTTTCTAATTTTTTTGTAGGATTTAAATAAGTTTTTTTCTATAGATTATAGTTTCTAAAAAAAGGGAAGTGTCAGTTGAATGTTTTTTTTAAAAGTGGAAGGAATTTTTGTTTAAACCATTGTTATTTTAATGAGAGACCAAATTAATTGGGTTATTTGGAATGATGGATGGTTAATGGAACTAATGGATGAGTTCTAGGATGAATATGAGGGTTCCTAGTTAGGCACAGAAACATGCATGTGTGTACCCCAAAAGATAACATTGGTGGGTACGCTAACCACCAACTCATTTAATTTCAATGAAGTGACATATTTTGAATGAAAACATGATGTATTGATGACCGGTTTGTGTGGTGTGCCTTATTTGTTTTTTTGGAAAAAAAATTGGATGTTTTTCATTAGAAATCATTCATGTTTGATAGTTGTTTTGGGTTTTTGTTCGGTTCGTATGTTGGGCTGAAGGGATGGTTAGAGGTCTCTTTGATAAAATTTTTGGAGGTCCTTGTAATGGATCCTTCGTGTGTTAATTTCTGACTAGTGATATTTTTTGAATAATGGACCATCATTTTTGGGTCTTTAGGTTCTCTCGTTGGATTGGGTATGACCCCATAATGATTTAATGCCTGACTGAAGTGCATCCCATATTTCTTCTCTATTGGAATGTCCTCTAATTGATAAATTCAAGGAGTATTTATCGAGATTTTGAGGTTGAGACAACACCATATCCTTTATTTTTTTTTGGATCCTATTGTAGTTTAAGTGTTTACCTAATTCGCCTAAGGTGGGAGTGGTCTGGGGTTGTCAGTGTGAAAGGTTTTCTTATAGGGCCTATCAGTCTTTCATCAATCACTATGAAATGAGGGTTCATGCTAAACTAATGGTGTTGGGAATGTGGTAATGCGGGACTGATATGATCATTTTTAATAATTCGTGTACTGTAAGGGACTCACCATAAGTTCCCTATCCAAATATTATTTATATCAGTCATAGGACCATGATCAGTGACACCTTGAAATGTCATGTTCTCTTTTTAACTACAAATGTGATTGTTACGAATTTTTTTGATAGTCTTTGTTTTGTCAGAAGTGTGCCTCCATTTGGAAAATCATTAAATCCTCTATTTAGATGATCTTTTTTTAATATGGACTTTCCTCTTTCAATTCATAATCTTATTAAACAAGTTGTGATGTGTGTAAAAATTCTAAGAACATGTTTCAGAAAAATTTAAGGTTTTGGTAATGTATGATTGGATGTGTTTCATTGAACCCATCATCAATTATAGTTTTGTTGTTTGTGGCACTGAAAGTAGAAGTTTTGTTCGAGTGTTTCCCAAGGCCTGACTGTGGGACTGAAGATGGTTCGATCATCTAGGCTCTATCCATAGGTCCTAGAGTTAATATGACAAATAGTCCAGGAAATCCCAGGTTCGTTAAAAATAATTGGTCTAATTCCTGTCCCAGGTATGAAAGATGTGAATGGTTTAAACTTCTAGTATTTTCGTAATTCTTCAGTTGTTCTCATTTAGTTAAAATAGGTGGAGAATATCGTTCCCATATTATCTACAAAGTTCTTGATTTCCCCATTAGATTCATTTATTGTTTTACAAAAAAAGTATGAAAATAAGGATAAGACGATGGTAGCACATGGTTCACCCATAGTTAGTAGTAATAGTGAACCAACCAAGGAAACTATGTGATAAAAGACAGAAGATATCACATGGTATACACATGGCCATTCTCCTTACCCCATGTATCTTGGAAATTTTTCCCCTTTGGAAAGAATGATATCCATGTTTATCCCATGATATACCAAACTGTGCAGACTAACTCTGTGGTCATGCAAACTCATTAAATTTTGCAGACTTTTCATGTCGGGTCATGCTAGTCAGTTATGATGGTTCAATATTATGGTGGGGTGATCCACTATATTCCTCATGTATGTTATTTTGGATAATTCTAATGAAATTATAAACTTATTTTAGAGAGTCCATTTAGTACTCTCCCTTTTAGTGTCCTTATTCCGTCACAAGAAAATTAAGTTTCCCCTTATGGTGGGGAGTCTATTTGTGTCTCCCCATATCAGTAAAAAGTTTTTTCCTAGTGTTGGTATAACAATAGGTAGTCTCATTCAGAGTTATCTAACCACCAGCTTCCTCCTTGAGTAAGCATTTGTATTAGAGTGTTTTCCACTGTATTTGTTTTGATGTAAGACTGTGGTGACCTCGTTAGTTTTCATTGTTTGTTCTATCTTAGTTTCCTAAGTCTTGTTCAGATAATGTTTGAGATATTATGTTTTGGGATGTAGTTTTAATATTCTTGATCATTTCAGTAAGTGCTATATGTTTTTTTGGGGAGCTTAATCCTTCATGGATTGATAAAGTTGAGGATTTTTGGCCTTTCGGGGGCGGGCAAATAATAGCCAATGAGTCCATTTTGGCCTTTCAGTTGGGTAGGGTTTTTTATTATGGTCTTGCCATGGATTTCTGAGGGAGAAATTTTTTATCATGGGGATAATTTTCACATCCATGAATTCTATTAATGGTATTTATTATTTAATTTCCAATTTTTATGGGATTTTCATTTAATTTTAGTGGAATGGTTGAGTTTTCATGATTTGCACCAAACCACGAAGGCATTTCCATAATTAAAAAATATTTTTTTATAACTATTTCATTTGTCAACATTTTTTAACCATTATAATTCAAAATTTTCCTCTCCTAATCTATTAACACCACCATATATATTTTGAATCTCAAGGAATCCATAATCATGGTGGAGTTCCGTTTTTATTTAAAGAATTGGGCTAGACCATATGCATATTTCCAGTTTGTTTAAAAAAATTTAATTTTGATATATTATTCATTTTTTACACTTTTTTGGTGATTCAACTAACCACCCGAAGCCAAATACTATAAGAGCTCGCACATCATCATGTCTCCCTCATTGGAACTAATTTCCATCATGGATTAGGGTGAATCCTCTCAGGAATTCTCAAATCATCCAGATTTGAAGAGGTAATTTGTTTCCTTCATAACTCCTTCAATTTTAAAACTGTTCCCCCATTAATGTTCTTTCATGATATACATAGAAATATTAGATCCTTAGATTTCTTTTTAGATGTTTGTAAATTTTTCTACCGGTGTATTTGGTGTGTTTTATTCAAGATATCTCATGATGGCGGGTTCCCTCTCAAGTTGCTCTAATTTTCATATTATTTCTTCAACTTTTCATGACGTTCTAAAACATATCGAATCTAGGTATCATACCTAGTGTTTTATTTTGTGTCATTTTAGTGAAATGTTTTGGATTAGGGCTCGATTTCACTTCTTTGTGGTGCAACGGTGGAGCGATTGATGTTTCACACAACAATTTGGAGTTTTTGGCACAAATTGTAGGTGAATCCAAGTGTATTCTTTATCATATGAGTTAGTTCTACTTGATTTATATATTTGGCATGATTTTTTCCATACATTTTGTGTAAAAATTATATTTGATATCATTTTTTAAGTGGTGGTTTACAAAGTGGATTTTTTGTGCAAAAATTAATATTTGGGGTGTGTATTCCAGGTTTTATTCATTGGAGTTGTTTTATGATTCATGTAATAGAATTATTAAATTATTTTATGTCTGAAATCTTGTTAATTGTGATATTTTTATGATTTTTGTCTTAAAATATGGGTTTTAAATGGATATTTTATTTCAAACATGGTTACACTACTTGGAGTTGATTTGTGAAGGTTTTAAATGGTTTTTTGATTTATGTAATAGTTTCAAAAATGATCACAAAAATTTTTGGTAGGAGTGTATTTTGGAAATTTTATATTTTAATGTGTATGTGTGGTTATGTTATGTGTACTATCTTGGAATGTTTTTTTAAAATTGTTTAACGGATTTGGTGATGTGTGAATGAGAGGTGAAACGTGTTGTAGTCTGTTCTAGTGTGAGTATGGTTTCCAAAATGAATTTGAATGAAAAAGGGGATCATGAGACATGTGTATCGGTTGTTTAGTGTGTGTGACTTAGAAGTTTTATTTTATTGTGAAAATTTTATTTTCATGGTTTGTGGAATTTTTTTGATAACAAGAGGGAAAACCCGGTTAACTAGGTGGGTGTATGGGTCCTTGTATAATAGTGATCCCATGGGGTTTGGCCCTCGTTTCATGTAGTTAGTTTGACGATGAAGACACTATGTAAACTATGATGATGATTATGATGATGTTTGGGGACCATTAGTTTATGGGACTGATCCCTTCTAGTGGCTTGTGTGCACGAGAACAGATATATGTATGGTTATATTCACTGAGATAAAAGGTATCTTGGACCTAGAACGAGCTGGTGCCTTAGGTTGTTTCCCATTGCTAGTGCTAATTGGATATATTATACCTACTATCGACATATGGAATGTTTGGCTGGAAAAAATCAGTAGCTATTTGGTTTTATTTAAAATATATTATTTAATTTAATGTACCCCACTTAAAATCAATTTTTATTTAATGATTCATCTTTTATAAATCATTACTATCATTTCTTGTTTAAAAAACATTCATGATTTTTGTCTTATAAGGATTATCACATGGAATCATTTAGTGGCGAAATCCAATTGGGCTTCTTCACACATCCTACATACACCTTTGAGTGTGTGTAGACATGGTTATATTATCACAGTTTTGGGTAATGCATTTAGTTCCAATGGATTAGTTTTTTAATGGTCCCTCTTGGTGATGTTTTGTGGAGATGGTTTAAGGGAGATTCGTCTTTCAATGAGGTGGTTCTTGGGATATCCTTTATGGGTTTGTTCCTTTGAAAATGTTTTTAATCATTATTTCAAATTGTGTGATTCATTTCTAAAATTTACTAAAATATGTTTTGTATTGAATAATCCATATTTCTTTTATTGGATTCACTTTTTGCTATATTTTTATAAACCCAAGTAAATCAATCCAATATTTCAATTTATGATACCCTAGAACTTATGTAAGCCCATGGGGATCGTGACCGCCCTTCGGTTCCTTCTATGGTCCTTTTTTCTGTATGTTTTGATGGAAACCTGATCTGGTTTGTGAAACATATATGTCTGGGATGATCCATCAACTAATGAAGATGGTGTATTAATACCTTCCCACTCTAATAATAAATATTCATGATGCATAAATTAATTATATCATAGTATAGAATCTTTTCTCATTAAATTAAGTGTTACGAAGTCATTTAATTATGAATATATCTACTATTTTTTCTTAATTAATGATTATATTACATGAATAAATAATCTTTTTGATAAATTTTATAACATCCCTTTATTTTATCCTACCATATTTGATTTTTTCAAGAGTTTAGTATCAGCTTTTGATATCTTTTTCTCTATTTTCCAACTCTTATAATGGGTTTCAATAGTATAATCCATTGGGAATTATGTTGAAAGAGTTTGTAATTTGTTTATGGTTTTATTGGAATGACATGGGAGGGATTACTATAGATTTAAATAAGAATAATATAATTTCTATGTTGTATAGTTATTCATTTAACTTGGAAAGGCCATTTCAGACCCTAAAATAAACCATAATGAGTTTTACCCCACGAATTTTTGGTAATATAAAATGAATACACCCTATGTTACAATATAAACACCACTTCCCAGTGGCTCATAATATTTTAAGTATGATAAATATTATGTATATGATATATTATTTAATTTAATGTTAAATAAACTGTATTTTAATGTGGTTATATTATATGTTATATGAAGGATGTAGTTTCTTTATGGATTTTTTATTATACCATGGTGATGAAATATTTTATAATTGAGTACATTGTGTGTTTATTTATTTATTGAATGATTTTTTTTCATATAGACCTGAAACCAATGGTTCATGGGTTGATTCATTATAAGATAGATCACAAACATATAATATTATCCCCTAACCTATAGATAATTAGCTGGTATGGGCCCTTTGTGGGTAATTATATATCCTTTCACCTATGTGATTTATTTTATAATTGAGATAGACCAACCTATATTTTTTACTCATATTACATGATTATACACCCATCTGTTCCATAATAGTTTTGAAATGATTTAATTTGGGTTGTTTTTTACAATAAAATATATATGATCAATAACTTGTATATCGATAAATGAGGTTACTGTTCCAAAATGATATCTACAGGACTAATTATTTGATAATGATAGGGGTTTTTATTACTCTTTTCACATAATCCTAAGATATTTTAATTTTTATAATATAGTTTCACGATAACACTATGTGATATGTTATAAATATCATCAAAATGGTGTTTATAATGGAACCTCCAATTGAATCCAAGAAACAAAGGTAGAATAATACCATGAAGGAGCTTATTTACTATCTTGGTAATCCATCAATTATCTTTGATATGACCATGAAAATATTACTAACACCATGCATATAAATAAGGATTATTTACATTTCTTACTACCTCAACATGAAAAATGTCATATGATCATAAGGATGAATATGTTGGGTATAAAAGATTATTATTTATCCACTTCACTAAAATAAATGATCTAAATTTATATTATTCACATAAGGGAAACATGATCAATTTTTTAAATATAGGCATGCGATGGTCGTTTATATTTGGAATATAGATATGAAGGCATTGATATTTTAGTGTTTGGTGGGGATAATCATAGTATACTGTCTAGTGGTGACACTCACAATTTAGATTCTATTGAGGAAATCAGAGTTTAGAGTAATATGTGGACATTAAAATATTTGATTATAGGGGGGAAACTCATTATTTTGAGTGTAGTGGGGATTCTCATGGGAGGAAATCCCCATTACTTAACAAAATTAGGGGATTAATTCCCTCTAGGATAGTGATCAATTTATGGGGATACCACCTAGGAAGGGATTCAAAAGATATCAATAGTTATATGATTAATCTTTAAAGAGGCATCTTACATATCCTATTAATAGGTTGCGATGACCAATTAATTATTTCTACGTTGTTTATAGTCAGTTTTTGGGATTGGTCCATATAAACTAATAACATTGCACAAGGAAACCTATATATTTAGCAAAATAAAAACATGCTATTTAATGGTTCATACACATTGGTATTCTTTGAAATATTTATACTATATGATGGAATCGCACGCCTTTTGTGAATAATAAATGGTTTTAGGCTTCCAAAAATTATTCTAGAACCATTTAGGATTCAAATTTATAAGTGGATAAAGAATAAAATTTGTTATGTTAATTTTCTTTCATACATGAATATATATTTGGTAAACATTTTACCAATATTCCATCACACTCATGGAATAAATTCTCATCTAATGGAGGAAAAAATTCCAATGAAAAACACATTTTGATAAAATAAATAAGTAATGTGAGACATTAACTTATTAAATATATTCTCCCCATTTACAAAAAAACTCACTTCCAAGAAAAACGTTATCGTGATAATGTTTCAGTCATTTTTCAATTCATTTAAGTTCTATACTTGAGATAATTTAAAAAATAGTCACTTATCATAGTTGATGGATATATTTCGATTAATAATCCATAATAATTAAAACTCATGGTTGTATGAAGTGATATATATCAAATTAACATGCATCAACAAAATATTGATAAATCCAAAAAAATGGTGTGTTGAGGGGTATTTATAGGCTTATATATTGGCATTGAACCTTAAATGGTGTTTATTGAACATTGGGTTGAATGATTTCCATAGTCTATACATTCATTTGAACATTAAAAATTAACTAATTAAGGCATGTGTTTTCATGATATGATTTCATTTTTTCTAAAAAAATAAAATTATTTTCATTATTATCTTTGATCTAGTTTCTATTCAATTTTCATAGAACACATGTCACACTTGGTTTTTCATGTCATTTTTTGATCAATTTAGTTGGAAATCTCAATCATTATCTTGGGTTTTGGGTGAGTTTAAAGTATAGTTTCTAAATTCCATCGATGTCTACTAATCGTACCATGGGATCCTCATAGCATGTTTGTGAGGTTCTTAGAGAAAAGTGTGGTTAATTAAATATTTGGTCCAAATAGTGACCCCATATGTATATTTAAAAACATATTTTTATTTCCTTTATAACTCCATTGATGTTTAAAATTTTCACCAATTACACTTTCCACATTTCATCCCCTGACATATTTAAACCACTGTATTCATTTGACCCCATATGAATTAATAATTATGGTGGATTTGGGTTAATTATTCAACTATTGGGCCAGCCCCTAAGCACATTTCTAGATTAAAAAAATATAAAGTTTATTTTATACTATATTTATTTTCTTTAGTATATTTAACTCATTATAGATCACACTATAGGAAATAATAATCTAGGAGCACCCCCATGTTCCATTTTCACTCTTTGGACATCATCTTTATAGGGTATTTTTTTTAACATCCTCAATGATTATCAAATCATCCATAATTATTAAGGTAATTTGATTCATTGATAAATCATTCATGATTTAAATTATTTCACCAAAATTATTATTCCATGGTTTCTAACTTCATATGGATCTTTTACCTTGAGTTCCAAGCCATTCCATCTTCTATATGGTGGTGGATTTAAGGGATGATGAAGAGTTCTCTAGTTATCAAGGTACATTTCAATCTTTTTTATCCTCCTTCATCCACCTCCTACAAATTTTTATAGTCTATATCTTATCCCATGGTAATCAAAATACTAGGTTTATGTTACACCATGATTTGTTATGGGCTGTTTATATTTTTTGGCTTCTATTCATATATTATTGTTTTATAACCCCTTGAAAGGTGTAATTGTGTGTTCATTTCCATTCCGCCATGGTTTTAAGGTAGGTTCTCAATATTACTACCTTTATAATTCAATATTCAATATTTATTGATTTTTTCACCATATAATAATTCTATATATTTTTTTACACCCATTGGTTTATTTATTTATTGTTAAAGAATGGTAGTTTATGACTGGTTTTGTAAAAAATTGTATTATTTCAGTTAAAGTGTGTGCCCTAAGTGTTTCATTAAATGATACATTTTCTCTCACACCTATATTGTAATTTTTAGAACCTATTTTTTCTATTTAAATATATTTTTTCATGAAAATTTGGTTTTATATCCTTTTAAGTGTCAAATAGTGTTTGTTTTAATAATTGTTTCATGCCTTGTTTTGGAGAAAGTGCCTAGTTGGATTTTGTGAGCTCATTGTGATATAAAATGATTGATTTCAATTATGAAAAATATTTTTATCATGTAAATAAATTGTTCTAGTCTTCTAATAGTGGTTTAAATCTATTTTGGGTTTTATAATGATGTGAGTATCGGGTTTTAGGGTGTTTTGGCTTGTGTTCCTGTTAAATGGCCCCTTCGGCACCATTATATAAATGGATGGGTTTTGAATGTGGGGATTTATTTTTTATAGGATTATTTAAATGTTATATTGATAAAAATGGTGTGTTTATACCTCTTTATTAATAGAAGATTTTTTTCATTAGATAAATGTCATTTTTGGGAAAAAATTTAAGGGAATGTTTGACATGTTTCTTGAAAAAATGGTTTTCATGTGTATTACATATTGTATCATTTAGAGCCACATTATGGTCTATGAAATTGATTTATTAAATGTTTTTGTGGTTGAAAAATATTCTTTGTTATGTTATTGATGGTTGTTTGTCCTTAAAAGTTAAATTTTTAATGGATTTTTCTTTTCAAATAATCATTATATTTCTTGAAATTGTTTTATAAAAAGTTAAAGTTGTTTATTGATCTGGGAAATAAATGTTAATCGTGCTTGTGAGATGTTTTTTTGTATGATTTTGGAATGAAATATTCATGTGAATAATGTAGTTTATAATATTTGGAACTTGATTTTTCACTAAAGGTAATCCATGGTATCTCGGTGGGATGACATGTACATGTATGATAGTGATATAGAGTGGTTTCATCCCTATTTCACGTAGAATGTTTGATTATGAAAAAACTAGCTAAAATTTTATTATTGTAACGTCCCGACCCCAGTTACCCAGAGTCGGTGCATTATTACATAACATTAGCATGATCACAAGAAAGATCTAATCTCGAAAGACCGATTGGTTTAGTAGCCTTGGAAACACTAGATATATTCATAAGTTTTACATTTCATCATAAAATGAAAAACTAATACAACAACATAATGTTTCCACAATCCACACTATTAACCCCTCATAAAATCCCTGCAGGTCATTCATAACTTACTTCTTCACATCCTGGTAAAAATAAAACATAGAAAAGGGGTGAGCTCAAATGCCCTGTTAGGATAACAATATAGCGGAAACTTTCATAAATAAGAATAAACATTTAAGGAAATGTATAACTAAAACAAAATCCTTTTAAATATGAACTTTCAACATGGTATGGCATAAATAAATTGAAATAATGCCATTTACTTATTCACATGGATATTCTAGTAATCGAATAATCATATGCAAAAATCAATAACCACTTTCATAATGTTGGAATGCATAATGCTAGACTATCATAACCACATAGCCAAGGCCTCGTGCCAAGACTACAAATAAGATTTTGTCAATGCCTTGTGCCAAGACACTAGTTTGTCTCATGAGACCTACCGATGCATCGAGGAGCTATAGCGGGCTCCACCTGTCACATATTAAGTCCAATGCATTCCCATATGAAAAGGTTTAAATATAACATACACATTCATATTAAAACTAGCATACGAAATGTCAATAATATCACCATAAACTATGAATGGTATAAAAATAGCACATCCACAGTCAAACATATCACAAAACCTTCAATACAATATAGAAGTTTTGTATCATAATAAATCAACTTCATATAATCTTAAAATCCATCAAAGGATGTTGACATAGATGAAATCAAAATTCTTTTTAAAGAAATATCTCCTTTTATTTTGAAATAATTAAAGATCCATATAAAATAAAACATTTTCTTTGAAAATATTCTTATAAGCTTGTAAGGGAAGCTTTGAAGATTTTATAATGGCGGAAAATAGCCGCACCCGCCGTATAAGTTAAAAAAACATTCTTACCTTAATTCTGTCGAAAAGGTTAAAAGGGACCTTGTTTTGAAAACGATGGAAAGATTCCATTATATACCACTTATAAAAGTCAAAAATGGTATAAATGACTTTAACTCATATTCTAGTAAATAGTAAAAATGTTTTGAAATACATTTTTAAGAAACATGGATGTGGATGATAAAGAGATCCCAGTAGATTATTACATATAAACAACCTCGGATAATGAAGAGATTGTGAAATAACCCTTACCTTGTACTTTTCCTTGGTTGGGGTAGGTTAACCTCCTGTATAATGGTGAAATAATTGTTAATAAATTATACAAGAATCATATACATTAATATGATATCATATATGATCTTTTAATATTGATTTGATAATAATATCTTAGTATTATCATTATATCGGGTGTTAACTTACTTGTTTTCTTTTATATGTTTTGTTACGTAAGACATGTTTGTAAAGGATAGGTTGTATATTATTCATATCCAGAATGATATCAAGTCCTTAAACATCATTTTTAAATCATCAAATGATAATTATACTTGAATGGATACGATGGAGAATGAATCTCATCGCGTTCGTGGAGACGGTAGTCCGTACGTACGCACGAGTGACAATATCATTCTTTTGATATTAAAATAATATATAAATGTATGGTATATCATATATACAGAATAATTAACATGTTATATTTATTATTTACATGAGTCACACATCATTATTATACCCATCCAAATAATATTATATTGAATAACAATTACACCACGACGTGGAGACGGTAAGCCGTACGTACGCACGTATGGTGACATGTTATTCAAAGGGTGGATAGAATACTGAATATGGTTGTACCATATTTATAATAACATCACAGTATATGTGAGATACTGGAGTTATTATTTTAGAATGGTTAGAACAAATAAAGAAGAAGTGGAAGAAGAAAGGAACTTTAAAAGGGGTGGTGAAAACATTACCTCTTCTTCGGGTTCTTCCTTTTTATTTGATCAAAAGGGCTCCTTCGGTTGGCTTTATGATCAAACTAAGGCCTCTAGGTTGTAGTGAGGGATGTTGGGAGAGTATTTGGGCAGAGTTTGGCCGAACCAAAAGGCTTTGAAGGTGTGAAGAAATGAGAAGGAGGAGTGCCCTTTTATAAGAGGGGTGAGGGGCACCTTTGGAAAAGCTAGAAATATTAATTTATAATAATTTCATATTCGGTTTATAATGGCTCCAAAGTTGATTATTAAAAGGTTAAGGTAGGTATGGGTCGAAAAAAACTCATCCAATAGAATTTAGACAGGTTTGGGTACTTATATTGACCTTATCTTTAAGTATTAACTCTAAGTTAATTTGTTTCACTTTTACAATGTCTCTTTGTATTTTTATATAATATGGTTAATAAACTTACTACATACATCCAAGAGACCCCCAAGTGGTCCATTAATGATGAAACTATCATTATATAAGTCTCTTGGCCGAACCTTAGATTTTTAGGAATTTAATATCAATTAATAATATAATATTTGTTTTAAGAACTCTTTTATGTCAATTTTGACACTATTCAATAGTTGATTTTTGTGAAACTCATAACAGATTGATTACTTCGAAAAAAGTCAATTAAATAAATCCTAATATATCTTATTATCCTAGAAAATTATTTTAATTCATTAAAAGTTTCATATTATATTTTTTTGGTATTTATAATATCAATTATTTTAATTTTTCACTATTATAGTAATTACTGCATCATCATTGTGTCATAAATAAAATAAATTATTTAATGTCTAAAAATTATAAATAAAATATAATTATGTAGGAAATCTTTTTATCTTTCTAATTAATATTTATAATCTAAAATCCAACTTATATAACCCTATGTAACAATTGTTTTTCAAAAAGATATATGCTTGTGTCATTTTTGTATTCATTTTGACTTAATTAAAATAAAGTGTCATTATCACTTAAAAGTGGATCCATGGGGTCCCAAAATCGACCCAAAGATGCCCATGGTCGACAATGTATCAACCAATAGGGTTAAGACACGTTTTATGGTAATTTAGTATTATTATAATATTATTTTTTTAACCCTTATTTACCGGATTTACCCTTAACCATGGTAAATAAAATATTTACCACAGTAATTATTCAAAATGTCTAAAAATAAAAGTTACCTATTTACACAATTTGAAAATCCTGATTCCAAATATGGAATCCATTTTCCTAAATTCAAAACACAGAAGTGGCAGAAATTAATTTAAAATTAATTCCCGCTGTCAAAACAAAAAGCGTGTTTTTAAGAGATAATAACTATCAAAATATTGACACTTGTTTATGTTCGGTTTAATTGTAAAATTATGTCCAATGACCAACATTATATTAAATGGTAAAAATATATTCTAAATATACTTTAAAACTACTAAAATTCATAATTTATCACTATTAATTATTTTGATTAAAAAAGTTGTTTTTAATTAAAATTTAGTAATTTTCACTATTCATCAAAATATGAAAGTTATCCGAAATGTACCAAAATTTCACCTTAGGCTAAATTCTATATTCCGAATCCAAAAATGAAGTCCATTTTCAAATATAAAATATATATAATTTCAAAAAGTAGGTATTAATATTCATAACGGCTAGTTTGATTGGTTGTGGTGTGTGTTAAAACTCAAGGTTGCGTACAACACACGCTACTGTATTATTCAAAGAAAGCGTACCGTGGAAGCTTGGGATGTTTAATTTTTAATTTTTGATGTACCCATTATTCAAAAAGTTTAAAATATTGTATTTAAAAAGGGTTCACTATTAAAAGTTGATAAAAGTGAAATACTGAAAATTAATTTGTTCTTGCATTATGACTAAGAAACTCATAATATGGATTCTAAAATTATAAGGATTATATAATGTTTAAAAAGTAGTTAATGCTATTCATGACCTCTTTTAATGGATTTTTTTTGTAAGTCAAGGTGTGATTGAACTCGGTGTTGTGTGTAGTGCAAGTTATTGAATTATTTTGAAGAAATAACACACTATGAAATCTTGGGGTGTTACATTCTCCCCTCCTTCAATAAATTGCGTCCTCACAATTTGAAATTATTCTTCGAAAATAAAATGTTGAAAATAGATAATATATTTGTGGGAAAACCCACATCGGAAATTGGGTTACTAAAATTTAGTCTTAATACGAGGAAAAGAGAAATGAAATGGTCACCAACAAATTATGATCTCGATTAGGAGAACATTGGTGGTAATTAGAAACATATAATTGGAGGAAAAACGTAAATATTTATAGGTAGTGATTGAGGTCATCAATCACAAACAAGTATAAAATTGAGGTCCTTAAACTCATCAATCTATGATTATTTGAAATACCATCGGTTCAACAAAACATAAGGTATTGGGATAACACATTTATGACATTTCAAAATATCTTAGTTGAAATCCCACATCGAAAAATGAATTAATGAGGCCTCTATTTAAAATAAAGAGTGGAAAGTATGAAGATTACCGAAAATAACACATACTAGGGTTCCATGTAGGAAAATATGGATATGGAAGTGAAATCTAACCATCAATTATCTCATTGAGAGTGGTAGAGAGCATGTCTATGAAAAGGCCAACAATCCCAAAGCCATAAATTAGTGATGATATAAGGTACCATCTAGGACAACATTTTTGTTCTAAGTTACTTTTATTAATGTTGAGGAATTTATTTATGAGATTGGCTAAGATCATAAGGAGATATACTTACATTATAATTAGAGTTTTATCCACTAATAAATTTCTACCACAAACTCATCTTTCACTCTAAAAGATAATAGAATGTAAAAAAAATTCTATTTACACTATTCGTATAGGGTTCCAAAATAAAAGAATTTATAATTCTTCTACAAGATATTTTAATAAAAACTACATTATTTAATCCAGGACATCTCGTGGGCCAGTGGTAGGTGATACACCCTTGTCGCCCTTCGGTTGCGGGTTCAAGTCTCGTAGCCTTGCCGGACGCGACGGGTTGCCGCCCGACCTCCGGGTTGTCCTTTTATGGAAATCCAAAATAATCCAAACTAGAACTATCCAAAATACTTCTGTCCAAACTCATAGTCCAACATTTATAAGGAAGGTAAACATAATATAGATCCTTTTTACCCCGTAATAGCATATGAATACCTTCATCATGTATTACCATATTCATTATTGATTACATTCATGCTCCCTTATTCCATATAGAATGCTGGATATACTTCATTAATCCAAAAATGTTTTAAACCCCAACAATGATGGAATATACAAATCATTAATCACTTCCAAGGTAGTCAAGAATATCTAATATAATTTATCCAAAACAATCTTGTATTATTCCAAAATCACTACCTCGGTATCAGAACTATATTATGGTTTATCATTCTCTCAACCATATATTTTCCAAAAATTTATCCTGCTATTGAGTCACTTTTCTTTATTCCACACAATCTCAAGTCCTTAATGAAATAGTACTGCAGTACAATCCTTATATACTCCATAATTATTATAACAAGTACATTGTTGATACAACACTCAATTGACATAATCAACATAAGAACTCTAATCATTCCTCTTCATTTGTGGTAGTATCATAACTTGATTATTATCCAATAACATCATTTGCGGCATAGTCTGATGACTGGGACATAGGTTCGCGTAGTGTCCAAACTCCTTGCAAATGAAGCATTGTAAATTTGAAACCATTTTCTTACCCTTGCAGTCACGTGCTTTGTGCCCTTTTCCTCCACACTTATAACAAACTCCCATTCCCTTCAGGCAAGTTCCAGGGTGTTTCTTTCCACAGTTACCACATATGAGAAAATTCTTCTTTTCCCTCTTCCGTTTATCCATCTTTCTCTCTTCCATCATTTTCTTCTCTTGCTTCCCTTCAAAGCCATAGGACTCAGTAAACTCTTTACTTATCTTATCAACACATGATATTATTTCTTCATATGATGATAATACAAGGGAGACTATTTCTCTTATAAATTCTAGCTTAAGACCATGAAAGATATGATCCTTCCTTCTCTTTGGATCATGTGCATTTCTGGAGTTCTCATTCCTTCTACTGGGCGCCATTTCTAAACAATGGCATATACTAGATCAGTTTATGAATCAAAATACATAATCCCATACTTATAAAACACTTAACATAAATTGAACTATTTATGGATATAATCCATAATAATAAAAATATCTCCTTTGAGGATGTATATACTCATAAACCCTTCATAATGATTTGTAAAGAAAGTGACAGTTATCCTAAGCATATCCCCCGGGAGTGTCGTAACCAACAGTGCAGCAAGGCCCGTTGTCGTGCACCAGTTCCCCTTCGAGTCTAGCTCAAAGCGGTGTTTTCAGGTTTTACCCCTTGGTACATCTGTGCCAGAGCCGCCTCTACCTGCTCGTATCTAGACAGGGATGTATTGCTCGGAAAACTCACAAAATCTCTAGAATACCAAAATTCTAGGAAGTTCTTCTACACTAATCCTCAATGTTCATCTTAGGTCTACGTGCTCTAATCAGAGTTTATCTAAATCTAGCTTCCAAGGTTTGTACTAAACTTCCTCTGATACCAACTGTAACGCCCCGACCCCAGTTACCCAGAGTCGGTGCATTATTACATAACATTAGCATGATCACAAGAAAGATCAAATCTCGAAAGACCGATTGGTTTAGTAGCCTTGGAAACACTAGATATATTCATAAGTTTTACATTAAATCAAAAAATGAAAAACTAATACAACAACATAATGTTTCCACAATCCACACTATTAACCCCTCATAAAATCCCTGCAGGTCATTCATAACTTACTTCTTCACATCTTGGGAAAAATAAAACATAGAAAAGGGGTGAGCTCAAATACCCAGTAAGGATAACAATATAGCGGAAACTTTCATAAATAAGAATAAACATTTAAGGAAATGTATAACTAAAACAAAATCCTTTTAAATATGAACTTTCAACATGGTATGGCATAAATAAAATGAAATAATTCCATTTACTTATTCACATGGATATTCTACCAATCGAATAATCATATGCAAAAATCAATAACCACTTTCATAATGTTGGAATGCATAATGCTAGACTATCATAACCACATAGCCAAGGCCTCGTGCCAAGACTACAAATAAGATTTTTTCAAGGCCTTGTGCCAAGACACTAGTTTGTCTCATGAGACCTACCGATGCATCGAGGAGCTATAGCGGGCTCCACCCGTCACATATTAAGTCCAATGCATTCCCATATGAAAAGGTTTAAATATAACATAAACATTCGTATTAAAACTAGCATACAAAATGTCAATAATATCACCATAAACTATGAATGGTATAAAAATAGCACATCCACAGTCAAACATATCACAAAACCTTCAATACAATATAGAAGTTTTGTATCATAATAAATCAACTTCAAATAATCTTAAAATCCATCAAAGGATGTTGACATAGATGAAATCAAAATTCTTTTTAAAGAAATATCTCCTTTTATTTTGAAATAATTTAAGATCCATATAAAATAAAACATTTTCTTTGAAAATATTCTTATAAGCTTGTAAGGGAAGCTTTGAATATTTTATAACGGCGGAAAATAGCCGCACCCGCCGTATAAGTTAAAAAAAACATTCTTACCTTAATTTTGTCGAAAAGGTTAAAAGGGACCTTGTTTTGAAAACGACGGAAAGATTCCTTTATAAACCACTTATAAAAGTAAAAAAGGGTATAAATGACTTTAACTCATATTCTAGTAAATAGTAAAAATGTTTTGAAATACATTTTTAAGAAACATGGATGTGGATGATAAAGAGATCCCAGTAGATTATTACATATAAACAACCTCGGATAATGAAGAGATTGTGAAATAACCCTTACCTTTTACTTTTCCTTGGTTGGGGTAGGTTAACCTCCTGTATAATGGTGAAATAATTGTTATTAAATTATACAAGAATCATATACATTAATATGATATCACATATGATCTTTTAATATTGATTTGATAATAATATCTTAGTATTATCATTATATCGGGTGTTAACTTACTTGTTTTCTTTTATATGTTTTGTTACGTAAGACATGTTTGTAAAGGATAGGTTGTATATTATTCATATCCAGAATGATATCAAGTCCTTAAACATCATTTTTAAATCATCAAATGATAATTATACTTGAATGGATACGATGGAGAATGAATCTCACCGCGTTCGTGGAGACAGTAGTCCGTACGTACGCACGAGTGACAATATCATTCTTTTGATATTAAAATAATATATAAATGGATTGTATATCATATATACAGAATCATTAACATGTTATATTTATTATTTACATGAGTTACAAATCATTATTATACCCATCCAAATAATATTATATTGAATAACAATTACACCACGACGTGGAGACGGTAAGCCGTACGTACGCACGTATGGTGACATGTAATTCAAAGGGTGGATAGAATACTAAATATGGTTGTACCATATTTATAATAACATCACAGTATATGTGGGATACTGGAGTTATTATTTTAGAATGGTTAGAACAAATAAAGAAGAAGTGGAAGAAGAAATGAACTTTAAAAGGGGTGGTGAAAACATTACCTCTTCTTCGGGTTCTTCCTTTTTATTTGATCAAAAGGGCTCCTTAGGTTGGCTTTCTGATCAAAATAAGGCCTCTAGTTTGTAGTGAGGGATGTTGGGAGAGTATTTGGTCAGAGTTTGGCCGATCCAAAAGGCTTTGAAGGTGTGAAGAAATGAGAAGGAGGAGTGCCCTTTTATAAGAGGGGAGAGGGGCACCTTTGGAAAATCTAGAAATATTAATTTATAATAAATTCATATTCGGTTTCTAATGGCTCCAAAGTTTATTATTCAAAGGTTAATGTGGGAATGGGTCGAAAAAAACTCAACCAATAGAATTTAGACAGGTTTGGGTACTTATATTGACCTTATCTTTAAGTATTAACTCTAAGTTAATTAGTTTCACTTTTACAATGTCTCTTTGTATTTTTATATAATATGGTTAATAAACTTACTACATAAATCCAAGCGACCCCCAAGTGGTCCATTAATTATTAACCTATTATTATATAAGTCTCTTGGCCGAACCTTAGATTTTTAGGAATTTAATATCAATTAATAATATAATATTTTTTTAAGAACTCTTTTATGTCAATTTTGACACTATTCAATAGTTGATTTTTGTGAAACTCATAACAGATTGATTACTTCGAAAAAAGTCAATTAAATCAATACTAATATATCATATTATCCTATAAAATTAGTTTAATTCATTAAAAGTTTCATATTTTATTTTTTTGGGTATTTATAATATCAATTAGTTTAATTTTTCACTATTATAGTAATTACTGCATCATCATTGTGTCATAAATAAAATAAATTATTTAATGTCTAAAAATTATAAATAAAATATCATTATGTAGGAACTCTGTGTATCTTTCTAATTAATATTTATAATCTAAAATCCAACTTATATAACCCTATGTAAAAATTGTTTTTCTAAAAGATATATGCTTGTGTCATTTTTGTATTCATTTTGACTTAATTAAAATAAAGTGTCATTATCACTTACAAGTGGATCCATGGGGTCCCAAAAACGACCCAAAGATGCCCATGGTCGACCATGTATCAACCAATAGGGTTAAAACACGTTTTAGGGTAATTTAGTATTATTATAATATTATTTGTTTAACCCTTATTTACCGGATTTACCCTTAACCATGGTAAATAAAATATTTACCACAGTAATTATTCAAAATGTCTAAAAATAAAAGATACCTATTTACACAATTTGATAATCCTGATTACAAATATTGAATACATTTTCCTAAATTAAAAACACATAAGTAGAAGAAATTAATTTAAAATTAATTCCCGCTGTCAAAATAAAAAGCGTGTTTTTAAGAGATAATAACTATCAAAAGATTGACACTTGTTTATGTTCGGTTTAATTGTAAAATTATGTCCAATGACCAACATTATATTAAATGGTAAAAATATATTCTAAATATACATTAAAACTACTAAAATTCATAATTTATCACTATTAATTATTTTGATTAAAAAGGTTGTTTTTAATTAAAATTTAGTAATTTTCATTATTCATCAAAATATGAAAGTTATCCGAAATGTACCAAAATTTCACCTTAGGATAAATTCGATATTCCGAATCCAAAAATGAAGTCCATTTTCAAATATAAAATATATATAATTTCAAAAAGTAGGTATTAATATTCATAACGGCAAGTTTGATTGGTTGTGGTGTGTGTTAAAACTCAAGGTTACGTACAACACACGCTACTGTATTATTCAAAGAAAGCGTACCGTGGAAGCTTGGGATGTTAAATTTTAAATTTTTGATGTCCCCATTTAGTCAAAAAGTTTAAAATATTGTATTTAAAAAGGGTTCACTATTCAAAGTTGATAAAAGTGCAATACTGAAAATGAATTTGTTCTTGCATTATGACTAAGAAACTCATAATATGGATTCTAAAATTATAAGGATTATATAAAGTTTAAAATGTAGTTAATTCTATTCATGACCTCTTTTAATGGATTTTTTTTGTAAGTCAAGGTGTGATTGAACTCGGTGTTGTGTGTAGTGAAAGTTATTGAATTATTTTGAAGAAATAACACACTATGAAATCTTGGGGTGTTACAATTATTATTCTGTGTACCAAAAGGTTATTGGTATTTTTTCAATACTAGTGGCTATGTAATGAGAACAAAAAAAATTATTGTTACTTTAGCAATGAGATACGAGTTACCTGGGGATCACAATGAAATAGTTCCTATGAGTTTTCTCATGACTAGTTCTCATTGGATATATATTATTCAACATCATCATATAATGTATTTGGATTGAAAATTCAGTGACATGTGTTTTTATTTAAAAGTTTTATTTCATTATACCATACCCCTTGAATTTATTTTTATATTAATGTTTTTTATCTATGGAAAATTTTATAGCATTATTATATATAAACCGTAACAGATTTTTTCTGATAACATCCATAACATGAAACCTTTTTGGAGAAAATCATTTTAAATATTGTATTTAAAACATGAAATTTATTTTTATTTTATTTTATGTGGATGAGCATTGGGAATAGAATATTTGGGTAAAATAATATGTTTTAATACTCATGCCTATAGTTTTCTTTTGTTTTTTATCCCCTCTACAGGTTTCAGATTGAGATTGGTTTCCATGAGAAACATGTGCTCATTTTTTTGAGAGTGGCTAGAGCAGTAACATGTAGTTAGATGGTCATAAGGTATAATTGGTTTTGTAGTATCATTCAGGTGTACATTCAGTTCTGTCATATAAATTATATTGGTTCAGTTTTTTTAAACATTTTTATTGGGTTGTCCTTTATTTCTACAGTTTTTCTAGTTTTTTATATTTGGGAGAAATAATTTCATTATTTACCATATTGATTCCCTTAGTGCCTGTCTCCATCCCAGGATGACAGGGAATGCCTTTCGGGACATATCGTGGAGGGGCCTAAGTGATCAGTTCGGTGTTGACTTAGGCTGGTTCGTTACAAAATGGTTACAAAAGAAAATGTATCTTAGAGGGCCGTGCATAATAGAGATTCCATTTTTTATAGGTGATGTCAAGATAGATGTATTAGGATTTTCAGGACTTAAGGGGTAGGTTTGGAAATATCATCGTGAACTTTTTCTCGTTCTGATGCTCAGGTGTCCATGGGAATTCTAATTTTATTCAATTCTTTAGTTCTTAATGATTGTTTGGTCTTGGGATAAGACGATTGGAATTGGAATATTTTTCATTGTGCAATCACAGAGCTATAAAATCCATGTGGAGTGGGGGTATGGTTTTGATAATTCTCACCATGTTTTTGGTTTGTTTGGCATGTGGCTGCCAAACAAATGGTCAAGTCACCTAATGACACTAGTTCCCTATTATGGGTCACTTGGTCCATTGTTGAATTAAAATGTTATTTTAAAAATATTTGTGTGAGAATTTTAGAAATTCATTCCCAAATTTTTATATAATAAAATTTTTGGAAGGATTAGTTTTGTGAAACAAATCTTGGAAATAATGAAAACATGATTTAACAGGATTTGATTTTACTTAATATAAATATGTGGTTTGTTGAAATAAAATATTTTGAATGCATGGATCATTTTAAGGTGATTTTGAATCTTTTTTTTTAATTTGTTGTTTTGGACTGTAAAATAGTTTTTTAATCTGATGAATTGTTTTTTTAATTGGTTTTGAGATATTGGTGTTTTTATAGAAAGAATCATGGTCTCTATGGGCATCAGAATATGAAAATATACCTTTCTGAATTATATAAAATGGGAAAGGTATGTTTGAATGGAATTCTTGTTTTGGTATCTGTTTTAAAATAAATGAAATATGTTCTAAATCAAATGGTTCTTGAAAATGTGTGGTTTGTAGATTCGAAAAATGTTTTAAATAATGTTAGGGTATTTTAGAGGAGATCTATGGGGTTTCATTATCAATATTGGTAAAATGGTTTTTATGTGGAAATAAGAAAATTGTTTTTAACTTTGAGGATAGTGTGAATATGGAAGTTAAATGATTGTTGAAGTGGGTTTATTTATTTTGGATTGCAAAATGAGGATGTTTGTTTTATCCTTTGGTGTTTTCATGGGTTCTCATATTTAAGGATTGGTATAGATATGTAGATGTTTTCCCAGTATGAAAAAGTGGTTGGGTGCCATTGATAACACAAGAATGTTTATGTTTGTGAGACTTGATGAAATACCATTGGTGAATTCAGAAATACACCATTTTAGTTTCTTTTCTGATGATATTTATGGTGAATATTTTTATAGTATTTGTAAACTATTGTTTATGTGGGTTTCATTTTCATGATTTATATATTTTTTTTGTTTATTATGATTCCCCATGATATGGAAGTTATACTCTCAGTATGTCTTGTGATATGATATTGTTGGTGGCTTGGTTTTGGAGAAATTTCCAGTGGATTTCTATGGATATGATATATTTTTTTATTTGTCCATGGATGTTTTTCTGTAAGAAATAATAATAGTTTTACAAAATAAGGATTCGTTTCAAGGGTTAAATCTACCTCTTTGAATGATGAATCAACATGTTTCCTAGAATAGAGGGATGTTTGTGCTCAAATTAAAAAAACATTCTGATATTGTGATTCAATTAGTTTTCTTAGGTATGATTGGTTATATTAATTAGCTTCATCGTGTTGTTTGTTCATTATACACCCCATTCAAGGTGTTAGAGAATTCTTGATAAGTATTGTCCAAATATCGGTTGGGGTAAATGTGTTTGGTTTTAGATATTATGTATAATAAGTTATTGTGATCCTTATCTGATGATTGTGAGGTAGATTATTCTTTAACCATCAGAGCTACATCTGTATGTCTTATTGTGAAACTAGTGTATAGTTATGTGTTATAGTGATTTGGGGAGTGTAGATAAGATTGTGCCTCCACCATTGTGGTAAGGTGGTTTTTGGAATTTCTATTGTGGTTTCTCATCACTATAAATATAATTTTGTGGTAATGGGAATAGTGGACTTACCCCTCATGTGGTGTCTATGGTTATATCATATTGGATTCAATCTTCTAGTCAGTTCTCTTTTTTTAGAGCACCAATGTGAATTGAGTGTGATATTGGATTTTATCCATCCATATGTGAAAATTTGTGGGTGGTTTTCATCATTGGTTACAAGGGTCAAATCATTGGGACCCTTCCATCACCTCCAAGTGAGGTGTTGGTTTTTGGTCTATGTGAGACGTTTTTTCTATGTTCTTGTACACTCAATTTGGGAGAGAATACATTTAATTATCATCTTGTGTATTTATTTCCTGTGGATGGTAGGATATTGTAAGGGATTTTTGATTGTCCTCTTTGGGAGAAGACAAATTCAAGATCATATGAAAACTTGTTTGTCAATGTTGGATAGTTTTTAATAGTGGGAAGTCTCTTATACTACACATGAAATATTTGGATTTCATGATTATATTTGGTTTGGGGTGGTCATTAAGATATTTTTTTAAGGCCGAACAACAATTTATTTTATTGGTTGTGGATGAGTGACATGATACTTCCATTGATTCTTGGGACGTGGTTGTGATTTTTTGTTTCATTTCAGGAAAGTATATTATGTTCCATTATTGGGGTGAAATTTCCTTAAATTAAGAGGCTTGATTGGGTTATTTATTAAGCCTTAGGTGTTGATCAATAGATTGAATGTATTATGGCTTTCTAGGGTTGGAAAACTGTAATGGGGGGTAAAATTTTCATACCCAGTTTTTCATGTCATAGTTTCAAACTATTTTGTTGAAAATACCAATACTATTCATTTTTTTTGGTAGAGTTGAATGTTGAGTTATGAAGTTTAATAAATATAAATTTATTATACCAAGTTATCCCATATCTTTTTTGGGGGGTTTTGAGAAAAGGTTGGTTACATAATGATTTGGGACAAACCATGGGCCCATTTCTAGATTTAAAAACAATCATTGTTTCTTTTATAAATCCGTCGTTTTATAAAAATTTATCCCATTCCACTTCCCTCTTGACCTAAACCAGCCTATTCAAACCACTATATCCCTTTATTCCTTCTTAAGAATATATATTCATGGTGGATTTTGATTATTTTATCAGGTATTGGGCCATCACGTGATCTCATTCCATGTTTAAAAAATATATATTGTTTCATTTGAATAAATTTAATGTTGTAATATTAATTTGTTATTACAGCACTCACTAGGGTCCAAACAACAAGTCTCACCTCCATGAAACATGATCCCTTTTGTAATTTTTATTGGGGATTAGGGTGGACATTTTTAGGTATCTCAAATCATCCATATTTACACAGGTAATTTGTTTCATTCATTAATCACTCATGTTCTACACTATTTCAACCAAATATTATTTTCAAGGTTCTTAAAAACCTATGGATCATCTCTATTGAGTTAAAATCCATTCCATCACCTCTATGAGGGTGGATCTATTGGTTGAAGAATAGTTCTCTAGTTATGAAAGTGAGTATCCCTCTTTTTTCTCCTCCTACATCCTCCTCCTTCCAATTTTTCTTGCCTCTATCTTCTCCCCTAGTCATGAAATGCCTATTTTTATTTTGTTCCATGATTTTTATGGGTTATTTGTCGTTTGGGGTTGGTATTCATAGGTTTAGGTTTTATAAACCCTCAAAAGGTGTTATCAGCTGTGTGTTTCCATTTTTCCATTGTTTTGAGGTAGGTTATCCCATGAAATACATTTATAATTAAATAATCATATTTATCATTCAGTTTTCACATTATATGTATTCTAGGTATTTATTTCCACCCTTTTAATTAATTATTTAGTGTTCAAGAAGGGTATCTTATGCCTTATTGTGAAAATATTATGTTATTTTGGTTAAAATGTGAACACTTATTGTATTTTTAATAGTTCCATTTTTTTCACCTGATGTATAATGATTTGTAACTAATTTAGTTATATTAAAAAATTTCATGAATATCTGGGTTTATAACATTTGTGTGTTAAATATAATTTGTTTTATTAATTGTTGGATGCCTCATTTTCGGGAATGTGCCTAGTAGGATTTTATGTGCTCAAGGTAATATTAACTAATTTTTTTTCTAAGAAAAATATTGGTATCACTTGATTTAATGTTTTTTTCCATTATGTGGGTTCCAATCAGGTTTTGGTTATTATAATGAAGTGATTATCGATTTATTGTGTTTTTTGGCATGTATTCTCAGTAAATGGCTTGTTTCGCACCATTAAAATAATGTTTGGCTTTTGAACGTGTAACCTGAGTTTTTATGCAGTTATTCTAAGTGGTATTTTTTTGACAATGGTTTCTTTACACCACTTTTTGAATTATGTAATTTTTTCTTTTGATAAAC
This sequence comes from Viscum album, assembly GCA_963277665.1. Classification (NCBI taxonomy): domain Eukaryota; kingdom Viridiplantae; phylum Streptophyta; class Magnoliopsida; order Santalales; family Viscaceae; genus Viscum; species Viscum album. The sequence continues at coordinate 1,387,430,539 of OY728165.1, forward strand.
GTTTTTTTTATGAAGAATTCTTAAAGTCTCGGTTGGAATTTTTCTTTTAAAAATAGTTTTCATGTGTACATAATGTTGTATCATTTGGATACATATTACGGTCCATGAAATAGATTTATTAAATGGTGTTTTTACTAAAAAAATATAGTTTCATTTGGTAAAGGTAGGATCATGGTCTTAAATTTTATTTTTTTAATAGATTCTCGGTGAAAATCTTCATTATAATTCTTGAAATTATTTTATGAAAATTTTATGTGGTTTATGGATCCGTGAATTACATGTGAAGCATTCTTGTAAGATGATAGTGTGTGTATGATTTTGGAATGAAATATACATTTCAAATTTGTATTAGAAAATATGTGGAAGTTTATTGAACACTAAATGGAATCTCGAGTATTTAGATGGGTGGATGTGTACTAGTATTCTAGCGATCCGGAGTGGTCGCATCCACGTTTCATGTAGAAATTTTGATGATGAAAACACTAACTAATGTATTATGATGACATTGGGGGCCACAATGTTATGGGTAATTGTTCCCTACATGTGGCTAGTGTATTAGAATATATATTATTATGGTTACATTCACATCGATATATGAGGTATCTGGGGAACACAATGATCTAGTTCCCAGGGGTGTTCCCATGACTAGTGCTCATTGGATATATTGTATTTACAATTGGAAGATGGTGTATTTCGATGGAGAAATTTTTTATCATGTGTATTTTATTATAATGATTAATTTATTTAGTAATCACACTTGAAAATTATTTTCATTTTGAAGATACATATCTATGGAAACAATTATTTAATTCTTGTGTAAAAAAACATTCATGATCCTTTTTGATTACTTCCATAGAAAGAATAATTGTTTTTAAAACATAAATAACAATATATTGAATTTAAAATAATAAATTGATGGTTAATTTATTTTAAGTGGATGTGAATTGGTAATATAATGTCAAGAGAACCTTTTGTGTTTTAATATTCGCACGTATAATTTTCTTCTATTTTTATCCATTCTGACGTTTTTAGCTTCAGTTAGGCCACATTTAGAAACATGGGATAATTAGGTTGGAGAGTTACTAGAGTGGTCACATGGAGTTAGTTAGTCATCAGGTCCAGTTGGTTTAGTTGTATTGTTCAGTTGTTCTTTCAGTTTTGTTCTATAAATAATATCATTTCATTTTTAAATAAATTTGTATTGTCTAGTCACTTTTTTCTACTAAATTCATTAATATATATATATATATTGATGAAATTGTTCTCTTGTTTATTCTATTTATTCTCTTGGTTTGTGAATCCATCCTAGGTGGTTCATGAATGACTTTCGGAACATGTCGTAGAGTGGCTAGAGTCACCGGATCAAGGTCGACTCAGGCTGGTTCATGACACCACAGAACATCCATTCATAATTTAATCTAATAGTTACTGGGAGGATATAATATATATGTATAAGCCATTTTTTTACATTTCATTCCATTATAAAACATCCCAGGTTTTGGAAAGGTCATCATTTCCCTCTTTAGAACCATAAGGGGCGCAAATCTATCAACTACTTTAATTAAACTAGCCTATTACCATTTATTGGATAACTGATTATTCATATGATTTATAAATTATATGAAATTCATAGATATAATGAAATCATCACTTATTTTTCATAGTACTCTTTAACTGCAAATTATAAAAAATGCTTTTGAAAACCTCTATAAATTAGGCATTATGAGAGAAAAATATTTTCATTAAAAAAATTATAGAATATAAACTATCAAATGAAACATCCATAATGTCTTACCAACCCCTTGATGATATCATCGTATGAATACAGATGATGTATAATATATAGAAAGATTGATCTTATTATAATGATAATGAACACCATCTAATGTTATATAAATGTCTTACATATAATTTGAGGAACTACCCTTTGGGTAACACCATATTATTATAGAATCTATTTCCATTAAATTAATCCATTATTTTTATTGAATTGAGATACACTCAATACTGATCTTATGTGAATATTTATTTTTATAAATGTTAAATAAAATAAATTAATAGATTTATATGTGAATCAAACATGGAAATATAAATTATTGTTTAATTTAAATGATTCTAATTAACTAATAAAAATTTTATCAAATATATAGTAATTTAATTTAGGATTTTCTCATTTGTTTAATAATGTTATATATAAAATGAATTGATAAAATTAATGTGATTATTCCTAAAATTAATTATTAACATCCATTGAATAATTGTGCTACTATAAGAAACGCTAATCAAATTATTCAGTGAAAAAATTGTTTTTCTAAATAAACAATATTTTTATTATATATGCTTTAATTTAATTATATAATTTCAAATGATAAAAGTATAATTATTAATCAAATTAATTGTTTATATATTTAAAAACTAAATAAATGATTCAATTATTATTATTTTATTGAATAAGTTATAATTAAATTATATGCTTGAAAATAAATATTTCATAAATTTTTTATTTTGTACGTTATCTGTAAATTTATTAAAATTAATTTTTATCAAAAATATAAATTAAATACACAATAATAGTTTATAAATAATTAATAAAATTCTCAAAATTTGGTTATAATTCATAATATATATATATCTATATATTACAAGGGTAACTTTTAGTTTCCTTAGAAGTGAAAAAATATGTAAAAAATTATAATTGGAGGAAAAAGTCTGAAAATATCAAAATCCTATATCTATATATTCATATATATGAAAATAATCAACCTCAACGCATCCCATATCTATTATATATATTAAATAGGGTTTCATTTTATATTTTAAATGACAATTTATATTTCATGTAATGGGTATTTGTAAAAAATACACTTAAAAACCTATAAAAGGCCCATCCCTTAACCATGAAAACAAAAAAAGTTCCCATGAATTTATATATAATCATCATAAAAAATATCTACCTTTTAATCATATCTCAGTATTAGGAAGCCCAAACCAGAGGAATATGATTAAAATCATTTATTTCCAAAAGGACCTCTAAGAGAAGATTCGATTTAGTAATATAAGTATTATCATAATCATAAGAATTATTTTATATCTAACTCACCTACCTACAAATATATCAGATATATAATATTAATAATATTTTTTTTAAAATATTCTTCATCATTAAATATTATATTATTATTTTAATAATAAAATTTTCTTACTCATTCACCACTTATAATGTTTTCTTTTCTAGTATATTCAACCACCTATATGAACGATTACATATCATTTATATCATGAAAGAGTGAGAATACATAAGATATGGTAATAATATGAAATAATTTTAAATTTATTATTTTCAAATAATTTATAGATTGCAATAACTATAAATATATTATTTAATAAAATCAAATATTTTATCATTTCAAAATTAAAAAAATTGATTTGGAAGCATTCCATGTGAACCTTCACCATATGTTCTATGAAATAACCCTATAAGTAAATAAATATAAAAAACCATATTTCACATTTACTAAAATTTACCAGATATTATTATCCCATTATAATGTAGAAATTACTTGTATCATCAAAATGTAATATGCAAGAGAGAAAAGAATAACTAGCTCATAAATATTAGTTTTATGAATAAAAAACTAATATATGGTTAAAATAATATAAATTAAATTAAATAATTAAATTCAATACCAATGAAATTATTATTCACATTATAAGTAAAAATAAATTTATTATACAATGAGTTTGATCACATCTGAAAAAGTGGATGTTTAATATAAGAGTTTATTTTCGAACCTCATTTAAAATTCAAGGTTATTAATGATATTTTAATATTATTTGACATTATTTATTCATTATACAAAATTATTTATATAATTTATCATCCTTTTTTTATTTCATTGAATTAAATATTGTTCTGGAAATTTCACTTTTCTTAGGGTTCATAATTCATCTAAAAAGATACCTGTAAGGGGAACTGACCTTATATATTCTTTTATGTGAGAAATCCTACTCATCCATGTTTCTATAAATTATATCTTCAGATCAATAAATATTAAAATAATTAAATTAAAATATAATTTCACTTTTTATTATCATTTAATATATTCATAAATATTTTTAAACTATTTTTTCATGATTTCCCCATAGTTATTTTTCTATAAGTATTTACTCTCTTTAAAATAGTTTGATAATAATATTTTTTTAACTTATTTAAACATTATATAAATGATGATAAAACATTGACAATTATATTTAATAATACTCCACTTCATATTTGATTTTTTATATATATAATGATATTTAAATTCTCAATGTTTTCTAATTTTTTTTAAATATATGTTTTTAAAATTATACATAGTATTTACTCAAATTTTTCAATTTAATATCGTAGATGAATTATATGGTTTTTTTATAACTAACCCCTCATTTTTATGTTTATTATCCTTAATTGCGAATATGTTTTATTGCAACAACCAACATTCCACCTCAAGATGGCTTCTGATAATGTTTTATGTATATTTTCATAAAAATGTTTCCTTCCATGAGGTGATTAAGTTGTGATAGAATTATTATCGTTATAATTTTACAATTACTCCCATATATATTATTTTATTTATATGATTGGTGGGACCATAATTTGAAATCCCAAAATTTGAATTGAGTAATGGTTTATATCATAAGAGATGAGATAAGAGGTATTGGGTATTTATCAAAGTTCAATAATGTATAAGTGTAATATAGAGTAAACCAATTACAAAAATGTACTCTATCAATAATGATATAATGTTGTGGGTAGTGGGACATGGAAAATAATATTATTTTCAATTCATATCTTTGTGAAAAAATTATATAACTTATTATTTTGACTATATTATAAATTCACGATTCATTATTGTTGACTCAAGTTTTCACACCCCTATTACATATGTTTTATTTTTTTCTGAAGCATTAGAAAAAATCTCATTGTTTGTTGTGATACCCTATGGGCTCAAATTTATGATTAATATTGAGATTTATTTATCGATTTTGAGGTTCTAGCGTCTCTAGAGAGCAGAGAGTGTAAATATTTGTGTTTTAAAAAAAGAGGCTATAGATATGGTTTAGGCACATAGTTAGTGAACCATTGGGGTTAATATGAGATATAGATATAAGAGAACTGATGGATTATTTCGTTGTCTTAGAATTGTTTTTTAAAAAATTATCCTATAAGAAAAATATATGGGTGGATGATTTATTTTCTATATTCTTCTACATGTCTCGAGAATTATTGGTCTAACCATACAATTATCCCAATGAAACCATGCAACATGGTTTTCTAGGTACAGATTCTACCGTATGGTTAGAACATCATTTATATTAATATGAATATTGACTATGATATGAAATAAAATATTCCTAAACAAGAAAAATTTCCTTGATTTTACTTACCAATATTTACATTAATTTCAATATCATCCCACATTAGCATTAATCTGGACCTCCTTAGTGCTCTATTGGCTTCTCTCTTTGATTCATAGTAGGTCCATGATTATTTTGGGTGGAATACCTTGTGGTATGTTCTATTTAATGTCAATTTATCTTATGCACACTTAACCATTCATAGATATCTCTTTCTATTGATCCATTATAACCCAATGTAGGCTATTATTAAAATATCTATGGTTTTAGATGGAGAATTTGTGATATATATTTTTGATTAATGATCATATGGACTGGATATCTATATTTCCCAACACATGTTTGTAAGGAAAAGTGTGTTTCATAATTCATGATATAGGTGTGTCTATCATATATGTTTACACTTTTCATACCTATGGTCTCATTAATGACATTTTTTTAATTTATTATTTTTAATCAATAATTGGTGCGCAATCATTGATTAAAATGAAATTTTTGATCTTTATGAAAAATACTTATGCACTTGATGTTTTTCATTCAATACCGTAATGGTTTTTTTGAAAATTAAACATCGTTTCAAGAGGGGAATCATTGCGATATAGAAATATAATATGTATTAAAACATTGTCCGAAAAAAATTAAATTGATTTGAATTATATATTTTTTATGAAATTTAAATTTTATGTCATGAAAGTAATAATAATGTAATAGAACATTGGGAGGTAATTTGGGTATGAGAAATAACTAATAATATGTGAGATGTTGTGGAGATAACTATCACCTGGGGAAGGTCCAATTATTCCATATTTTCTATTGGATGTCCATTCAATGAAAATGAATTTCGCAAACATTAGAGCTCCATTATATTAGAAATTGTGTATTGTAAGGACCATGAAATTTACCAAAGAAATATTCATTCATATAATTATGTTATATATTATAAAACATATAAATTTCTTTTAAAACCTAATAAAAACATTGTTCTCGTAATGAAATAAGAGAACCTATAATGAAATAAGAGGTATTCATAGAAATAAGAGAACATATAATGATGAAATAGTAATATGACCATTGAAATAATAATATAGATTTTAAGAATATTAAATCGGCCTATATAAAAGTAAACACCTATATGAAATAATAAATAATTGTTTTTTATATTATAAATTAATATATTATACATTTATATCATGGTATGAGTAATTAAATAATAAAAAAATGGTAAATTATGTGTTCGATTTTTTATTATGCGTAAATATTTATTTAAAATTTTATAATTATTTATATGGTTTACAAAAAGTACTTCCTAAAAATAGATAAATAAATTAATATTTTATTAGTTTAAATGTTGTAAGAGAATTATATTTTACCTTAATAAATTTTCCAATGTGTCCTAAAATATATTATAATAGTAAAATTTGTATGTTTTGAATAAATGATTAATTTTTTTAAAAAAGAATTTTCTCATATTTGAATTTTTTTTAAATACTGTTCATTTATGAAATATTAATTTCGATAAATGATATGGTTATATTTTTTTATATAATATTTAAATTCTTGGTGAATTGTGAAAAATGATATTTTATAGAATTTAACATTATAAGTAAATATTATTTTTATTGGTTAATGTTTTATTCATGGATGATGTAAGTTCCCATTTTCTAGTACTCATATGCTATAATAACAATACATTGTCATTGTAATCATCAATATTGATTTTCTTGTGCCAAAATAATAAACTATGGTATAAATTAATCAGAAAACACCCCTCTCCTCCCCTATAAATACTACCCTAAAAACACTTCTCCACACAACTAATATCACTTGAATTTTTCTATAATTGTATCCAATTCCCCTACGATGAATCTTCACCAAATCTAGGTCATTATTTCTCATAAAATGACCATTTATATGTGCCTTAAGTAGGCTCTCAAGGTGATGACATTCAATAGCTAAAACTCTCTTTTTTATATTATTTTCTATTCTTTTCTTATCCTCCCCTTATCTACTATATATACATTGATATGATAACTCAAGTATAATACATATAATATAACTTTATTGTCTTAATGGAATATCTGTCATCAATTCATTTCTCCTCTCCTTTTGTTCTAAACATGAAAATTTCATTTTTGGGGTATTGATTCACCACATTCGTGGATGACGAGTATTTGTTTCATGATACCACCTTCAACTATGGTAATAAATCAATTATCATTATAAAAATTATAAATTTTTTATTAAGGATTATTCAATGTTTTGGAACCATTATATATACATAATATTAAATAAAATGATTCTAGTTTTTAATGGTCTTAAAAAATCAGTCGAAATAAACTATTCATTTTTCACCAACATTTTATATAATGAATCATCTTCATGTAAAAAAATAAAATGATATATTAGACCATTTAAATTTATATATTTGAATTAATACAATATAATTCTTCTTCGATAGTTTTCCTTCCATTTTAAAAGTATACCCATAATTATACTCAAGGGAACCAATCATAACATCATGAAATGAATGCATCTTGAAATATAAACTTAATTCTATAAACCATATAATTGTCCCAAATGAACACAATAAAATTTCAAAAAATAAAATATATGTTTAATAAGTTTTTTATTAAACAATTAATGGATATGATTTTATTTTAAAGTACATTAAGTTCATGTGAATATCACTTTCATACATAATGTTTGTGTTTTTCTCTGAACCTCTATTTTCCATTGGGATGTGCTCTCTGTCTTTCTACATCTATATAACTATTAATTAATATTATGTACTACACATAAATTATATATTTATGTTCTAGAAATATGTACGTATCCTAATTTATATTTCTTTTATGATGAAATACATGTCTTATAAGGTTCTCTTTTAAATTCCTCATGATAAGTAAACATGATTAAAGGGAAAATACCAAATTTCTTAACCATATTAAAGTGAACTCAATAAATTGTTTTAATAAACCATTATTTTTTTTAATTTCACCCATTCCATCATGAAAAAAATATCATTTTTTATTTCTAGATTTATAAAAATTTATTTTTATGTCCACAATAGAGTCTCTTTAACATTTTCACTTAAACCCCGCAAAGTGGTTTATTTCTAATGATTAATTAACACTATTATTAGATTTTTTAATTTTCGATGGGAAACATTTATCATGATTTATACCTATTTTTCATTTTAATTTCCATTTATGATTTAAATATCTTCCTTTAAGGATATCATTAAAAACAATCATATGGATATTTTTTATGAGATGATTAGGATACCCATTTCATTCCATGGGTATCGTTTATGTTTATACATCTTGTTTAACTATTTATGTGGGGAAAATATGAATAGAAATTTTATGATGGGTGAAACCATATATAACTCCAATACATTGTGTAATTTTAGTAACATGATATGTCATTTTGGGATAGGGAGTAAACATAATTCCTCTATGGGACATTATCCCCATGAGATATAGTCATTGCAGTTATCCTTGACTCATGTTTATAAAATTGTATATATTGCGTCCACATTCTTATTTAGCCTTGATTACATGATTCCATGTTCTATATGTTATTATTCTATATGTTTATTATTGTTCCAGGATATTTTATCTCATCATATTGGGCCTTCTAACGTATGTGATATTCTTTATTCATATGGTTATTCCCTAAAGAGGGATTTTAGGTACTAAATTTGTTCATGTATTTCCTAGTTTATTATATAAATTTGTACGATATTAAAGGAAGTTAGGAAATCATTATAGAGTTTAAATAAAATAATTTTTCATTTATATTTCATGATTTTTAATTAAGTACATAATATATATAAATACACCAACATTTATGATCTATAGTTTGAATTTGATGGCTAATTATCCTTTAATTAGTGTAATAATATTTTTAAATGGTTTGGGTTAGTAAATTTATTATTTTTCTTATTTTACTACACCACATTGTTGTTATTGCCCCACTATGATTTGACAATATATCATGTTTATTTTTACATTATATGATCAATTTCCCACTAAATATGGATGCTGATTATTGAAACATGTTTCACTCAACTACTTATACATAAATGATAAAATAAATTTAATATTGGTTTATTTAATTTAATATGATAAAAATTTGAAATAAAAATAATGTGTGATTTTTATTTTGAAAATGGGTTTTCTAGAAATTTTTAAATTTCTTTATATAATGAACTAAAAAATTGTTGTGGATTAAAATTATATATATATTTATCATGGTATCTTAGTATGACTAATTAATCACACTATAATTTTCATTATGAGTGTTTGTAGACATGGTTATAGAGGGTGTAGGTAATATGAAATGTTGTTTATATAGAACTAATATCATAGTTCATGTTTTTATCCATTGGGTTTGGTTTGAGGTGAAAAATTGTCATGAAGTTATTGGCCAATGGAAGGAAATGACATCCTTTATGTTGGTATTTTATTTTTTTAAATAATATGATCCAATTTGTTGTTTCTATATTTGTGGTATGGTTTTTAGTGTTAAAAATTATATAACATGATATTTTTTATGATGCACTATTGTTTCTTACTTATCTAATATCGGTTGACATTAAAATCGTTCAAATTAACTTTTTGATAAATTTGTTCTTCAAACCATCCAACATCAATCAATAATTCTATTTATGACTTTTGTAACTATAATTAAGAGGAAATTATTTTTTACCTACACTGGGATATTATAAATTGTTAATAATGGATCATGTTATTAATAAATCCTTAACTCATGCTTTTTTATCACCCTATTGTATATTTGGTCCTTGATAGTCTAGAGATTAAACTAATAGAACTGAAGACGTAGTATTAGTTTTTATCTCTCTCTATATATTTTATGATAGACCTCAATATAATATAATTATTGTGGGGTTTTATGATATTTTTATTTATAGTTTTATCCTTCTTGGATTCATCTTTATAAATTTTTATTGTGATAAATGAATGAAATATTATATTTAATGGTTTCCATTAGTTCTATTATATTGACTATGGATCATTAAATAAGATTGTATCTAAAGTCTATAGATAATGATACAATGAATGTTTTTTGGTAAATCCCATGATTGACTAATGATTGGTGGAAATGAATTTATTAAGAATCCACTTCAAGGGCCAAGTTTCCAACATTGGACACAAAATGATGGTGGACCATGATTTGAAATTATCTATTCATCATGAACTAATAATTCATAGTGATAATGAAACCATAGAATTAGAATAATTTATCAGGATAATTTATAATATTTTCCATTTACTAAATACTCTAGAGGAATCTATTTCTGGTTTTTTCACAAATATATTTGAGGGTCGTTGACCGATGCAATGGTAATCTCTTGTGTATTACATGTTGAAAAATTATCACACATGGAACTCATTCAATAATTAAATCATTCAATAATTATATCATTATACATTGCTATTGGAAAATGAATGCAATGTTATTTCTCAAATGTGGGGTGATCTTCTTAACAGAGATTATTCAACATCTATAGCCATGATTGTGCACATTATTCATGATATTTCTTCCAATGGTTATCACAAGGTTCTTTTGATTGAGATGGAATAAAAGGATTATATTTAGTCTTTACTGATTATTATTTGACTTCCCACATTTATAATTGTTAAAAACAATTAATATTTGTATGAGGTAGATATATCTATGAACAAAAGCCTTTTCAATGAATAAGTATTTGAAGGAGGGTTCCTGAGTTTATTTTCTATTGAATAGAGGTTGTGTGGGGAACACCACTAAGGTAACGAAAATAGTGTGAAATATCCGTAAATGAATAATCAGGTGATTTTTAATAGTATTGTCTAAAATTAAAGATAATTTTTTAGCATCCATTGTATTACATACATGTGGAAAATATTTTTATCGTTATCATTTATGTGAGAGAGAATGAAATGGAAGTAAAGATGGGTCTTCCATTACAAGGTGATATTTTTTAATATATGATGTATAAAAAAGGTGAATGGATCTCAACCTCACACATGGATGGAGCTTATAGTTTTAATAAATAGTGGTATCATGGTATAAATATTGCTGTTGCAATGTATGTACATGTGGATTCAGAGGAAATACTAGAAACTAGGATAGGTACAGTGTTTATTGAATCTTATATAGTTATGGAATTATTTTATATATGGGTATCCTAATACATTATATTATCTAATAATATTGATGTATTGTTATTATGATTATATATTATACATTTCATGATGAATCCTTCCAATCATATGGGAATTTATTCAGAACAATGTTTCTGATGTTTTGAGTGTTTGATGATGGAGAAATACCATGATAATATCTGAGTTATTTTAATTCATGATTTTAACATCATTAATCATAAAATTATATTGTATTAGACAATTAAATATAAATAATATATTGATATCTATCATCATATGGTGGATTTTCATTTTTCTAATGGATTGAGTCATGTATTTTAAGTTGAGTGATGTACTTGCTCAAGGAGAGAAGGTCATGTTACCACTTCTTATAATATGATATCATTGATCTAAATTGAAATGATAATTGATTTTATATATTCTCATCCTAGTGTTCTTCTTCTATCTATAGTGACTGAGTATCATAATGTTTTTATAAATTATTTTCCAAGGTTCCCTCCTTATTAGGAAATTAATTTTACAATATAAATGTTTTCAAGGATTATTCACTTCTCACTATCATTGTTCAATATGGAACCTATTGAATTAATAGAGGTAATGTTTTGTCTGGAGGATCATGAGGGTATGTAATTTATTAATCATTGAATTTCTCATAGAGAATCAACATTTTTCATTTCCATGAATGTTATAATTAGTATCTACCATTTTATTTATTGATAGGAACTGAATAATGATATATTTTAAGAAATTATAGACCTTCCATAGGATTGTTGAACTTTTTGTTCAAATCAAGGGTTCCACGCTTTTTTAAGGATCAATTTGGGATTTGGGAACCGTTAGTGAGGGTATGAGAGGATGAAAATTTAGTGATGGAGTTCAGGATTACGTATGTGAATTATCTGTATATAGTCAGGATATTTGAACTTTTTAATGCTACAGTAATTTTTGTGTATTTGATTAATATAATACTCCATAAAATAATTAATTCCTTCATGGTTTTTTTGTGGATGCTATCATTGTTTAATTTATGAAAAAATAGAATCTTGATATTAATTTGAATATTATCCCTATAATCTAAACATTAAATCATTTATAAGGTAATATATAAACATTTAAACAATATAATTATGATTTAACATCATGATATGTTAAAAGTTGAAAATTATGTTTGATATACTATACAAGACACTAAACTAGGCATAAAAAACATAAAATTACATTATTATAACATAGCCATCCAAAAATAGTAGTTAAATTGGTTTGAATGAATTAGATTTACAAAATTATGTAAATTATATGCTTTACAAATATTTAAAATAATTTATTTTGTTATTAATTAATTATAACTGAATATAAAAATCATACTAATTGTAAAAAAATGATTTCCCAAAAATGCACTTATTTTCTCAATATGTGTTTTTGGAAATAAATTTAATTAAAAAAATTAGTGGTTGATTATAATGAAATTTATAAAATATATATACAATTTAATGTTCTCTAATTTATATAATATTTCTTTAAATAATTAAATAATAATAATGTATTTTAAATGATTACAAAAATGTATTTTTCTAAAAAATGGTAATGTGATATATTTTATACTTATATAAAAATTAAATTTTTCAAAATTTAGTAAATTTATTTCAAAAAATAAAATACCTTTTTAAATAAAATTTTATAATTATCATAAATTTAATTAGTTATTTTTTTTAAAAAATGACTAATTTTTTCAATAAATAGTTAAATTTTATTTTTTTATTAAAAAATTCATCTTTGTTTAACTATTCAGAATCATAAATTTTTTATATGGTCTAAAATTTTAGAAAAAATTAATAATATTCATATTAACTTAATTTAGATCATGTTAAACTCTTTAATAATGATACTTTATATAAATTTTTTATACATATGAAAACATTTCTTTGGAAACCCACTTATTCATTAAGCTTATATGATTAAATTATAATTAAATTCTAATAATTATACGATGTTAATTAAAAAATTTATTACATTTTTTAAAAAATCATAATAAGAATTAGTTATTAATATAATCATAAATATAATTTAATGATATTTTTAAATTGAAAAAATAAATTATAATATTTAAGGTTAAACTGGTTTACTGAGGGTAAAAATAAAATTATATATGATAAAATTACCTTTCCAAATATCTAATTTCAATCTATTGAAATATATCAAACCTAATAATTATAATTTTATAGAATGATATATTTATAAGACTATTCAGGTGTATAAAATGTGTGTATATATTTATCTTTTCAAAAAATCAATGTGTATCCTCTCAGACACAAAGAAAATAACTCCCCCGGTCCTATAGTCTTTAGAATCCCATGACATATTGGTTTTTCCAAAAACTACCCAAAATTATATTTTCACATCCCATCAATTGACCTAATTTTTTAATAAACATAATATCATTCAATTATTGATTTGGGAATAATCCTATAGAAGTTGTCTCATGAGGAAGAATAGTTCTTATCCTTGATTTTTCACTTTATTTCTTCTTCATACACTACAAAATATTCAATAAATATCATAATATAATATAACCAATATATCCCATATAATTATATGTTATTATTTTAATATAAAAACATATATATATATATATATCTATCTCTCTATTCTTCTATAAAATAGGAAATTAACTCGTCGATCATGTGTATGGTGGACTTCCTCCTCATGAAGCAGTATAATTAATTTCCTATAACCTTTTCTCTTGGATGGATATATAAACTAATTAAATATACACACACACACACATATATATATATATATAATTTTTATAAAATAATTAAAATTATATACTTTTAATATTTTATATAACATTTTACCTTATATCATATTGGATGATTATAAGATTACTCTTCCAAACACGTGGATTACTGTATATTTGAAGCGATGTGAATGTTTTATGTTTTTTAATTGATATGAAAATATATACATTAAATGAATTAATATGAAATGTCTTGTATAATAATGATTTTATAAATGTTAATTACTATTTAACATCCTTTATCAATATCTATTAAAAAGTGAAAATACCATTCTTGTGCATTTATGGCCAACTATATCCATAATTAATTTAATTCAATTTTCTATCCCTAAATTTTAGGGAATAATATATTTTCATATATATTCATATATATGATATTTATATCATTAATAATATATTTCATATAACAAAATAATGATCAATTTACACTCAGTAAAACTACCAAACAAAAACATAGATTAAAAACGAAGATGTTGTCACACGGAATAGAGATATTAAATATATATTATTATTCAAATGGTAATAAAATTTTATAAGGAAATAAAATATTTTATAATATATATTATTATTGTTATATAATGAATTTTTCATAAATATAAATTTTTTATACAGGATTCACAACCATATATGGTGGAAATAATTCTTGAGGTATTGTATAATTTCTAAATTTACCTTTTATTGAGACACATTTTATATTAGGAACCCATGTTATCATATATGGTGAATAAAATCCTCCAAATTGATTTAATGTCATTATTTTTTTTAGTATTCATGGTATTATAATATTTATATTAAAATTATTTAATGTACAAGTATTTTTCTAGAGTGTTACTAGGTTGTAATGGGTTTTATTATTCCATTTCTTTTCTATGGGTTATATTTTTTATAAATTAATTTTTTGTTATAAATTTTTTTTTGTAATGAATTTTAAAAATAATATGTTTTAATTCCACTTTTAATGATTCTTTTCAATTATTTACAAAAAATACATTCATTTTTTAATTCCCAATTGAAATTTTTGAACATTTTAATGGATCCTCATCTCAATTTTACATCATCTAGTCATTTTCCAAATTCCATAATTATTTTTTTGGTATATTAATCCCTATTGGTATGTTATATAATTAATATATTTATCATAATTGTGTTTATAATGTTTTTTAAATGTAATTTCATTTATGGTGTTCATGATTCGTAAAATACCATGATGGTGATGGTCTTTTTCAAAATATCATCATTATTCTAGATTCTTTATATTTTATACATCCATAACCTCAAGTATAATTACATAAAATATGTATATTAAACCCAATATATTTTCATATCATGTTTTTTATCATTATATTTTCATATAATAGTACAAATATTTAATCTTGTATAGATAAATTGACTAAGAAAAATTTTTCATTAAAAACTGTCTATAATTTTAACTTTTGTGGAAAATTAATATTCATCCAAATACATGTTTTCTAAAAGAATCATAATTTTTTTATATTGTCCAATTTTTTATTACAGAAATAATAATATATTTCTTACTAGTATGAAATTTTTTAATTGTACTATTCCAATCATTTTTATATGGTGTACATTTTAACTTGTCTTCTAAAATTTTGAAAAAAATAATTCTTTTAATATAATCTATGTGAAAAACATTTCCATAATGATGACCAAATTTTTTTTGAATATTTATTTACAATTCAAAATTTTTATTTTAAAATAAAATTTTTTCTTAATTTTTTTGAAATATTGTAGACTTTATATATTTTTTAAAAGTAAATTGTGTTTTTCATCAAAAACATTTACACTAATATATTTAATATTGTTCAATATATGTAAAAACTGTTTGTTGAATATAATTTTGATGATATTATGCAATGATAACATAAATATTATTTTTATGGATGGATTATGATTTTTTTATTGGTTATGCTCTAAATTAATAGAATTCCCCATAAAAATATATATTAGTTGTTATTATGTTTATTTACTTAAAAAGTGTTATCAATTTCTATAATAAATTTTTAATATAAAATCTTACATTTACTAGGATTATTGATTGGAGAAATTAGTAGCATTTTGTATCATATATTTTCCAATAATTGTTTTTGTATATTATGTTTCACCCCACTCAATTTATGAATTTATATGAAATATTATTCCATTAGTGGGTCGTGTTATATCCCCTTGATGCATTGGTATGCCACGTGAGAGGAACTAGTTTGGTAATTTGGCTAAGTCATTAACTATTTTGTCAAAATGTCTTATCACAAATCCATGAAGTTGTGTTTATGGAATCAATCAATATGAATTACAAAATTAAATTATTTTTTATTTATTTATATTTTATTTTTTGAATATTTATGAAATCCATAGTTATTATTGATGATCATGTGATTAATATATGTTATTATGTTTACCATTATTTATTCCATCTATATTAATCTTAATGATCTTTTAACTAATTAAATGGGATGGGTTCTAGGTTACTTACCTTTTCATGTCGACTATTACATATTTATTAATGATTGATTACACTTTAAACATATATATATTGATTGTTAGATATGACCCCATTGTTATATTTCCATTACACAGAATTCCATGAAGTTTATTCTAATTTATATACAGGGATATGATAATTTGAATAATGGTGTTCTAAAAGAAAATTATATGATGTATTTCTTTCCATTATAATTTGTTATTACTACATTTATATAGTCTTCCATTACTATTAAACTATTCATTTCATCATGATGTCATTCCATGTGTTTAGGGGCCATTTAATAATGTAATCAATGACTTTAGGACTCTAGGGTTGAGGTTTTTAATGATGGAGTTAGTGGAAGTTTTTTAGTAAACTTGTAAACTAGATTTAAGAATGAATATATTAGTAAATACAGGACAATGAATAAATTTGTGTAAAGTATAATTACAAGATAACATCCTAATGTATTGATATTATATATTTTATGTCAACTTTATTGATATAAAACCATATATTACTATTAAAGCATGATATGGATGTGGTACTATTATACCTAGGATTAATAACACTATAAATGAAACATTAATATTTGACTCGATCATTACCCAGTGCATGAAATTGGGCCTTGTTGCACAACTGGTTTGACACTCTATTAAGATGTGCCTTATATAATTCACAAATTATATACAAACCATGAGGTATTTGAAAATTTTATTATGAATTGAAAACATTCCAATATAAGGTAACGTTTTTATTATGAGATTAGTTATGATAAATTTTTTAATTTATGTTTTGTGTTTCACTAGTTATGGTATTATAAATTATTTTTCATTATGTTTTGATATAATATAAAATATTCAATTTTGTTATAAATGGTATCTAATATAAGTAATTTGAATCATATAAATACATGTAATTAATATAGTGATTACCATTATGGTAAAGGTAATGAGGATTGTTCTGGATCTATATTAGGAACTGGAAAATTTATAACTATTTTTGGTAATATGATTTATGTTATTAAAAATATCGATGTTCTTATAGATAATCTTATATACCTAAAATGCATTGTAATAATTTTAGACCTCTTAATAGGTTCGAGAACACCATTATTTAGTGTGACTAAATATACATATGAAGTTGTGCAATGGATAAGATCAACGGATGAGATATTTTTTCTTTAGAAAATAATAAAATAAAGAAGGTTTTTATGGATGATTATAATGGTCTAGGGGATGTTTCATGAACCAGTCCAGGATACCATCCAAATATGGTACCCAACATAATATTCCATATACTCAACATGAATTCATGGTCCCCATGGCCATGAAACTCCCACCCCGACAATAAAAATAGATACATGGAATGACTTATCTATACTTTAAGAATAAATCATGAAATATCGATACATTAAAATAAAAGAAAATTTGATGAAAAATTTGAATAATATTATTCCATGACCAAATAATATATATTGTGCCAATACAGATCAAAATCCAATTGAAATAAATGATACATGTGTGATAAAAAAACTGAAAGGACATCATAACCAATAACTACTAATATCAATGATATTTGGGAAATTCCCATGTATATCACCACTATCTTCACATCCCAACAAACAGAATCCTTACCCCCTCATTTTTCACCATTCTTTTACCTCCATCAAAATACATAACATGATCTACACAACACTGACGGGGTTTTTGGGGATTGAGATTGAGAGACTCAGTAGTATCCCACCCAGGTGTTCCATAACATGTCCCTATATAAAAACATAAATAATCCAAAATTTAATAAAAAAAGGCATTGTAATCAGTTAAAACATATTTATATCAAAATCATAGAAAAATATTCCATTTTTACACATTTATAAATATTATAGGTAAAAAATAAATTAATATCACATATATCAAAATACATAATAAAATAAGATAAGTACAAACAATGCATAGGTACACCAATAATAGGGTCTCTATCAATCATCCAATACTGATACCAAATAAATAAGAATATAAAATCCTATACATCATTCCCTTACAAATATTAATCGAATCTAGGGAATTGATGAACACCATAGAAATTGAACCATTGGAAATTTTGTAACATGTCACTAGGACACTTATACGTGGGAGTAGAGGAACAACCCAGGGGTGAATCCCAAAATATAAATAATGAATAATGAATAATTCCAATTCTCCCACCTCTATACCTAAGGAATCCCCATTTGATACATTTTAAAAATCAATTTATCATACTGATTGTTTAAAAAAAATTCAATAATAGTTTTCATAATACTTTGATAATCCTTTTTAATTTTCAAAATATTAGGGAATAAATTATTTTCTAAAAAATTGATTATACACAAAAAAATAAATAAATCATGTTAGTTAATTGATAATATATTTTATAAAACCATAAAATTCATCATTCATACAATATAGTCAAAAATGATATCATGTCCCATAATCTCCGGTTACACACACCTACAATATGATCCACCAACACCATAACGAACAAAAGGACAACACTGGAGGCCCTATTAGAAAATTAATTGTATTAGAACGTAATCTAAAAAATGATATGGTGGAGATGATAAGTCATATAATACCTCAATGCAAATTCCCATGCTTCACTGAAACCATTAAAGGACAAACCCCTAGATTATAATCTCACAATATATCATGAAAAATCACATGAAAATAAAGATGTATTGAATTGAATATAAAAATGTGGCCCAAAACATGAATCATTAGTACTAAAAATGAATAATGATAAATTTCATTTACATATAGATATTTAGAACAACCACCATAGAGATTATGTTCTAATAAATGTGATCAAGAAGGAATGGATACACCCAAAATTTCTTGTTACAGCCTTAGGGATCAGGGAAGAGGCCTACACATTTTAATAATTTAAAGAGGTTATCTGTATATGGGATAAAACCTATTGATCAGGAATGGTTAAAATGGAGAATTTAATTTTCCTTTTCTAAATCCTTACACCATCATGAACATTGAAAATTTAATCAACATTTGTGAAATTAATCCCAATTGTTCAACTCTCAAATTGAACATCTTTTAAGGATTGTAAATATTTTATTCTTGGAACCAGACTAATTGAATATGTGGAACAAAATATTCAAATGTTTTACCATGTTCATTAAATGAATATGTTTAGAAGGTAGTGAATAATTTAGGTACTATAATAATACCCATAACATACACAAAATCCTTCAATTGTTGAAAATAAACTCTTAATAATTAATCGAGATGTATATTATAAATCTTTGTTATTACAAACCCCCACAAAAAGACATCCCATGCCAAAAACGTCACGTGGAAAAAGGGTATTAGAGAAAATGGTCATGAATTCAACACTATGATATTTTTGAAATACTTTCATCAAACTATGTTACTTATTTTTGTATATTACGTCACATGTATAACAAATTTTATCTTGTGTTACACCGAACCCTAATTTTAAAAAAATGTTTCATATATTTAAAATAATTTTATATAATAATAATCACATAACCAGTGTTATGTATGTTATGAATATTATTAAAATAAATTTTATCAAATATATTTTTTACACATATATATAAAATTATTTCTTATAATGGTCAATTAATTGAAAATAATAATAATAAAATATTTAAAAGTAAATGATTTTTATTTTGAAGAAATAAACTTATTCAAAAAAATAGTTTGGTGAGTTATTTTATTGACATTTTTATATAATATACTTATTATACCATTTGACATCAATATTATTTGTTTTATATAAAATAAACAATAATAAAAACAATTTAATGCTTAAGAACATTATTTTTATAAAATATTCTTTTATACCATTTTTGAGATTTTAATTTTATTTTATACTTTATTGAAACTTTTAGAATAATTATTTTTAACAATGATTTTCATTATTTATTCATCACTCTAAAATTATTTTAGGGTAACATTTTTATTATTTTATGAAAATATCAATTTTTTACGCATACTTAAAACTACTGAATTTAAATTTAAAACGTCCTTTACATTTAAAATATCTCTAAAACTATATTATATTTCAAATTTTTTTAAAAATATAATTAGTTAAATTATATATCAATTAAAACAACATTTTTAATTGGAGTTATTTTCATATTTAATTTTCAAAATAAAAACTTATGAACATTTGAACATTTTCACATTGAAAATATGTTTTCCCATTGGATATATGAGAATACATTTAAAATAAACTATTCAAAAAATTTGAATTAATTTTGGAAAAATGGATTCTATATTCTGAATGAGTATAATTTATATTAACTAACATATTAAAATGAATTTTCAACCAAAATTTATAGTAAAAATAGTATAAATTATTTACGGTAGTTATGGTAAAAATTGTTTTACTAGGGGTTAAACGAAAATGATAATCATTAAAATGACCTAAAATTATATAAAATTTATTATATTTATAAATTAATACCATATAATGTATATTTATCAGTATGAATCCATTTTGGACTCATATGGCTTGTGAAAAACATGGATATGCCTTTTTGTTTTAAATAATTACTTGTGTGCCACTCACATCACTTATAGAAGTCTATCCCATTAAATCTGCTCTTAAAATAATAAAAAACATTTGGTTATGATAATAACTTCTCAAATAACTTCCCAAAATTACTCCTCCCATAATATAATCCATATTTTGGTCATAAAACTAAACACAAAATTATATTTGTTTAATTATAAAGAGGCTACCTGAGGAAAACGCAATGTCCTTTATCAAGTGTACTTATTTTATTTCATCCCCCAGGACCTTAAATTATTTTTAAAACTTGCTGATATAATATTTTCATTATAATAAATATATATAATTATTATGGGTTATGTTAATTTCCCAAAAACTTGGCCACATTTGTTAAATAGGCTATGAAATCATCTTTCATATATGTGTTGGACTACTTACCTGCTGACCGATATAATTTATTTTTCCATTGTAACCTATCATGGATTTTTATGATGTGTATTTAATTTATATATATTATTATTGTAACATAATTATAATAATTGAGTCATTATATCATTTATACCATTTATATTCCATTTTATATGGGATGTGATAATGTCACTCATGTGTACGACAGACTTCCATCTCAAGAAGCGACATGCTTCATTTTTCTGTAACACATTAAATAAATGACCAAATAACTATTTTCATGATTATATGTATTATAAAAGATATCATAATGATATTATTTAAAGATATTTTATTCGTAAAACATTTTATATCTTTTTCATTTTTAGCTTTTCACTCACTAAAATATGATAATATCATTCATGAACGTCTGGACTACCACCTTCACGAAGCAATGTGACACTCTCTTTTTATCGTCACCACACATAGATCAAATGTATAATTATATATAAATAATAAATATGATATTATTATCATTCTGGAAAAATAAAATAATACTTAGATTTTTTCTATAATGATCATTAAAAAATTTAAATGTTACACATGTTCATATGTGACCAACCATCTCAATGATCATAACGTACTTCATTTATTAAAAACATCATTCATGATTATTATTAAATGTATTATTTAGTAATAAATATTTTAATTATCAAACTATAATTTTTCTATATATTTTTTTACCATGATCAATGTATTATTATCAGAAATGAAAAATCAAAATATATATGAAAAAACGTTATTACCTAAAATAAGATTTTAACAAGGAATTGTTAATAAATAGATAATGAATGGTCATAAAAATTATATATCGTAATTTATATATATATGACTGTATAATCACTTTATAATAATCTTATATTTAATATATGAATAATTGGATCATGTTTGAATGATGTCAGAATTTATGTTTATGGATTTCTAGTTACATTATTTTTTCTCGAAGACATTTTCAAATTAATAAATTATGTTTTTTGTATATACTTATACATTGATGTATTATATCATGAATATATTTATTTTCTTAATAATAATATTTTAATTTTATGATTTGTGTTATTCGACTTAATGATCAAAATGATTGCTATTGTAGTACGGGAATTTCATCTCACTCTTTACATCTTTGAGAGACATAACATATTCACAGCATATTTCATTTATGTTTTTTATAAAGTAACCATGAATTTAATTTATTATTATTAATAAAAATATTATAGGGTACTAAATATCTAATTGAGGATCTCCCTTTCATTGGGTCTATGGATCCAAAGAACTAAAAGCGGTAAGGTATTTTTATCTCAAATTGAATTATGTCGGACATACATTATATTATTCATATGTATTCATAGATACATTTTATATACTTCCATATTGAATTGTTTTATCCTATATTTTTTTTTATTTTCATGACATTAAATTTCTCATTTTATGTTATGCTTTAAATGGGTCGATGATTCAAATGATACCAAAGTGGAAAGAGTTTTATAATAAAATATAATCATTTATCAGGATTATTTATTTATTTTCTTTTTATAATAATGTATTATAATAAACCTATCAATAAAATCAAATATTTTATAATCCTCTGGTTATTTATTTCGTTTACATGTTTTCCCTTCATTATCCCATCGTTATGTACTCAATGGGTCAATATAATATTTTAATAAAAATTATCTTTATTTCCCTCTTTAGTCAAAACATATTATTTCTTCAAAACCCATTATTTATAAAACAAATAAATATTTTTTACTATTATAAAATTAACTTATTAATTTAACAGTTATTTATTTTGGTCTTTTAATTTTTTATAAAAATAATCATATTGTCATTTTCCAATAAATAACCATTTTCTATTTCTAAAATATAAATGGATTCATTATTTTAAAACATTCAGATTTAATTGAATTTACCAAAATCATAAAAATTATTTTAAATTAAGATTCATCTATATTTGGACCTTAACTGACTATCAAACTAAAAAATGAATAGAAGTATTGAGTTCATTATGTTTTTAGGTAGTAGATACCATGAACGAAATTTGAATCAATTTTTTATACGTTTATAATATGGAAAGTGTAGTCATTATAAAAATTGATGTCCTAAGGAGTGGGGTCTTGAATAGAACCAACAATGAGGTATGTGTAATGATTTTTTTGTTTCTTATGTAGTTAATATGAATGAATTGTTAATAGAAAGGGGAATTTTGGAATAATACGATGAATCATTGTTAATGGAATAATTATGATGTTGAATAATTGACTTTTTTGTGCATTGGAATTATATAATTATGTAATATTAATCATAATATATGAATGTATTATTTTTATTTGTTTTAAATTGAGGATTTTGAAAAAAAAATCGAATCATACTGATTACCTAGAAAATTGGATTAGTAAAACGGAGTAATAATTTGGAAAACACATTTTTAAGGGATGATATCAATTAATATGTTTTAGATTTTGAGAAGATGATGTTTGGATAATGAAATATTGGATACAGATAATTAAATTGGATATTGTTGATTAACATAGAAATAATTACTAATTTGTTGAATTTTATTTATATAATCACTAAAAATTTCATAATTTTTTTTCATTTGAGGAATATATCCTATAATATGCGTTTTAAGTAAGGAATGATAAATCATGTATATTTTCAATATGCTTTTTTTATTAATTCTAGTTATTAACATGTTTTAAGAGAATTCAAAATTTTGGTATTCCCATGTTTTCTATGTGACCGTCGATATACACTTTTAGATATATGTGGAATTAATGTTAGTCTAATTTTTAGAAATTCTAGAAGAGCTATATAGTTAACCATTTATGAAATGGTTGATGATAATCATTGGATGAGGTATTAGAGATAAATATATTAATTAAACATATGATTATTTATCAATATTGGATAGAGAGTGATATTATTTTTTATCATATATATGTATTTAGTAATATATAATTAAATTAGGTATCCTACTAATTTCATCATACATTAATCATTCATCTCTTATACTTATAGATGAAGCATAAATTGATCCAAGGATGAAAAAAGAAAAAATTATTCTTATGAAATAAATTGATATCATGCTTTTACATTTTCATATGTTCACTGTATATATGGAAATGGAATTATACATCAATAGGAAATGGTTATTTAAATTAAAAAATCATGTTATCATCATTTTAATAAAATCATGTACATTTTTTTTTTGATCTCTCATTTATGGTATATTGGTCAATAATTTACTCCGGACCACGTTCTCCATCACTCTCTCTCATTATATGGGTTTTCGTTTTTTCTACTATGTCGATGTTTTCATATCCTACCATTTTTCAACATTTTAGAAATCATGTATATTTTAATCCATATGAAATTATCATATCATATTCTCTTTTTGAAATTCTGTGTTTCTTAACCCTTTTCATGATGCGAGTTACTATGATGGAATATTCAAAATATAAAACAACTATTACAGAGTGATATTACAATGGGTAAAAAAATTAGGGGTGTTTAATTTTGAATCCATTTTATTTTGGGAAATTTATTTTTTTCGAATTAATTTAATGTTGTTTATATTTTTTGTTAGGTGAAAAACTGAGTATAGCCTGTGTTACTGTAAAACCAAAATTCAAAGTAAACATATTCTACAATTAGAATATATTTATATAATTGCTATCACAAATCTATTGAAAAAGAGGGATTCAATATGATTATATGTATTATGAAAATATATCCTTTACACATTTTTTTAAAATTATCACTTCGGCAACAAATTAATTAAAAATAAAAATATATTACTATTTAAAAATAAAATAAATCATTATCGAAAAAATATTTAAAAAAATATCTATAAAACCATACACAGCATGTGAATGATTTTATTTAGATAAGTATATTATATATTAAATAATATATTTAATATCATCTTAATTTTTTCATGAAAACATATAAGAATATGTCTAATTTCAGAATAAAAAATGAATTTTTCAAAAAAATTGTTCTTGCAATTATTACGCATCTATTTTTAAAAGTAAATCTTGAAACATTGAGAATTCTTTATTTTATAAATAAATTACTTTTATTGTACTCATAATTGAAAATATATATGAGTTTGTGTTATGAGACTTTTGAAAAGAATGTCATTATATAAATAGTGAAAAATACTTAATTTTGATTGAAAATTGTCTCATTGTTAAAATTAATTATAAATTATTATTAATTTTTTATATACTTTTTTATTATATATATTTCAATTATATATAATTCAATCTAGTACATTACATTATGTATTTATATATTAAAATTTTTTATACAAACCATGTAATTATCTATACATTTTACTCGTTTAGAGAACAATTTTTCTTCAAATCTAAGGGGTTATTTTCAATTTATCATATTCTAATTATATTAATATAATTTGAAAACATGGAATGCAATTTTTTTATCTATGTAAATTATATTATATAATATGTTCAAATTATTTTTTACCCTAATGAATAATATAAATATTAAATATTATTTAATATGCTTATGATAAAAAAGGGTTTATCAGTGGTGTTAAACTAAAATGATAAGGGCTAATAAGGCATAAAAAATTTTATAAAATATATTTTATGTAAATATTTTTAACCTAACATGTATAATTATCCTTAATACTCAATTTTTAACATAGTTTTAATGTGAAAAACAGTGGTACACTAATTTCATTTTAAAACCACTCACCACACCCTATTAGTCCACCACTCTTCCATCATAATCACATCATAAAACACATTTTCATTAAAAGAATAATTTTTTTATTAATATAGTAATTATTTTATAGTATTTATTTTATATATTATGGAACCATGTTCAATGTAACATCTTTGAAAATAAAAATTGTACCATATATTAAAAATAATGTAGATCATACCTGAAACATGATTTTAACATTGAATTAGATATAAATTGGAAACGAATAGTCATATGAAAATAATATATGGTATATTATATATATATATATATATTTTTTGTTAAATAATATATTATAAATATTTATATAATTATTATACATTTTTTAAAACATTCATGAAGGAAGTAGATACTAATGGTAATGGATTTCAAGTCTCTATTTTATTTCTAGGAGACATATGAATATTCATCACTTGTTTTATTAGAATGGTTTATGTACTTACCTACTAAAATTATATATATTTATTCTCTGTATTTTCATAAAAATGGTTTTATTTTATGTTTTTCAATATTATGGATTATGATCAATAATATTATTTATGCAGCAAGGGATTCCATTCATAATGTTTTCTTATATGAGACATAATCCATATGCATTAACTATTTAACTTACATGGGGTATACACTTACAATTATTTTACATTATGATTAATAACCTAAAAATTATTGGGTTTGGCATATCAATTATAGGATCTATCTTTCCTGGGATCTGTGTTTTAAATGTTAAAAATGTTTTTTTTCTATGGAATTTTCTTTTTGGGAAATTTTTTTTATTATAAATATATAATATTATATGAGGTATAAATTGTGAAAATATTACTTGTTATATCACAAATCTAAAATTTTTATTGGTATTAAATGTTTCATATTGTGTTATTATTTAATAAGGACTAAAATTTGAAAGATACCAATATTTTCATGGTTTTATGATACAATCTTATCATCTGTACAAATTGTTTATGGTTATGTATTCATCGATAATATACTATGTTAAAATCTCATGATACTCTACATACATCTTGAGAATACATGTTTGCCTTAAATTTCAATATATTTGTGTACTAATGAGGTCAAATGATTTTCTATAAATATTATTCATTTTTCTCTATTGTGGAAAGCCTGTTTTTATTCCAAATACTTGTTTTAAACAAATATTTCAAATATTTATTTTGTTCTTATTTTAATGAATTATCAATGAAATATTTATTATTTTTTTGATTTTTTACATGATTTTTTGAATGGAATTATAATTTATTTTTTCAATAAATTACCATTTTTCATTCATTGAAAACTTGAAAGGAATTTTTATATTAATATGAATGGAATGAATATAATTTATAACTGTAATGACCATTATTTTCATTTAATATTACAATATATGTATTCAGTTTTATTTTCTATCAAATGGATTTCAATAATATTTTATGAATTTGATGTTTTAAATATATTTCTTCAATGAATGGTTATCTTCCACAGGAAATTTTCTAAGTTATTTATATTTCAAAATAATTTATTATTTATGATGACATCCTTTGATGAAACTTAGGTATTGTTCAATAAATCATCCATGGATAATATTCATAGTATGTATCTTAATTGATTATGATTACATGATATATATTAATCCTGTATCAATTAAACAGGTTATACAAGGATAATTTTTTTGAAAATATTATTTTTCATCCATATGTTATGAAATAATGAAATGGAAAATTTATTATCAAAGCTATCAGATTTCTACATTTTATAGAGTGATGAAATGTTTTTTAAATGCATAAAATTTTTTCGGTTATCATATGATTAATTTTTTATGATCCTATGGAAAAATATATATAATAATTTCATTACTATAGGTTTTTGAATAATATCATCCTCC
Organism: Viscum album; assembly: GCA_963277665.1. NCBI lineage: Eukaryota > Viridiplantae > Streptophyta > Magnoliopsida > Santalales > Viscaceae > Viscum > Viscum album. Next base: position 1,387,458,975 of record OY728165.1, read on the forward strand.
AATGCTTTGGGAAATGACTTATACCTTCTAATATAGACATGGTTAGAATTGGGGGGGAACCCTGTTCAGTTGAGGAATTTGTCAGATATGATAGTCTTTGGGTTGATCCTTAACTACTATGATGGAATTTTTATTTTACCCATTTTACTATCAAATATTGGAAGTGAGAGTTTACTAGAATAGAAATTTTTTTCATTTTTATTCTTTATAATTTAATGTCTTATTCCAATTATAGGCTCTCATGTATCATATAATTTGATTCTCATATGATTCATGTCTTATAAACTATAAATGATTATTATATGAATCAATATTATGATATTTGATATATATGATATGGTTTCAAAATGCTATTATCAAATTATCATACTCGTATGTCCATGTCATGCTTATGTATATCTCCTTTTGACCCTATATGTGAACCTAATATCATCCTTTCTTACATTTCCTATTGATAGGTTATGAAGAAATTTTTATGCACGTTATGTTTGTGAAGATAATGAAAGGGGTATATATTTATTAGATATGTAGATGATCATTCACCAAATTAGATTTTTGTGTACACAGTATCCAATGACAATAAAATATTACAGCCGTTAGGTGTGTGATTTTGTAATGTATTATAAAATCATATAAAAATGGTAATATCTTTGTAAAAAAAGCACATGCCTTTATAAGGACACATCCCCCTTAGTAATGATTTACACTACCATGTCTCATGAGAATATATTATATGTCTCCATTTCACTATAAAAACTGGATATATATCCAATGAAATAATTTCACATGTGATTAAAAAATCCCCATTAGTTTCTCTAAAATTTAATCATCTATTACAATCCAAGTTTCAAGCAATAATGGAATGTTAAAGGGTTAGGTATGGTATTTCCTGAGCTGATATATATGTAAAACATCATTAATAACTCTCTATTGAGATATTCATACACATAAAATATGAAACCTTCACAATTCTCTTAGTGACATCATATAGTCCAACAAATATAAGAGCCATTATTTCCAATTTCCCAATCTGCAGTTACCCAAACGAGAATAAATCTTCAATAAAACATGACAAAGTATGGAAAATCATATGAATGAAATCAATTATCTTCATATGATTTTCTTCAACTTATAGCTTTAACTATATTTCTATGTGTACCATGACTCCTCGTTGTTCTATCTCAAATTATACATAATCAATAAGATAGGAATCCCCCACATATATCTGGAAAAATAGTAGATATTCATGGGTGACAGTACGAAGCCTCGAAGGGTTCCATTATGATCAAGTACTAGTATGTGATGTTATAATAAAAATCTGCAAGTCCCGGATAGCTATTTTATGTCCCACTAAACTAAAAGTTGCACAAATGGAGTATATCTTCCATGATTTAAATAGTTGGATATTTCATACAATCTATCCATAGATGGTATGTTATACTCAAACTAACTAGATTCCCCATTAACACATGGATAATTTTATAGATCAAATAGGTAAACCTAGGTTCTCTATCTAAAATGATAGCACAATGGTCCCTATGTAACCACCACCCATATATCATTCATCTATGGGGAATCAGTGGTAATCCAAAAACAATTATCCATTGACTCCTCGTAGCTTTTACTAACTAGTACAAGATTAATATAGAGAAAACCATAGGGTTTTATATAAAATTTATTGAGTTTATGTTAGGTATAATGATTTTCAAGAAAATGAGAAATTTTTTACTTCATTTTTCATAGATAGAAACAACATATCATATTAAAATACTTCATCATAGATCCTTGATTAATCAAAAATGAATAAATATGAATGTTAAAAAACCGATCTCTTCAAAGATGCTGGGATAGATAACTGATCCCAAAAAATGGACAATACCATTAGTTAGGAGAGCCTATTATGATAATATCTCCTAACCATATATTATTTTTATAATTAACCAAAAAATTTAATCCTATTGATGATCATACATAATATATTTATAGATATATAATGATAAGTGATCACTATTTAGAACAATTACTTAAACATCATGCTAAATGTCTCGATGAAACTAAGTGATGAGACCTAAAATGGTTCACTAAAATTTTTCTTCAAAAACATCATATAATGCCTCATTCCAATTTAGATCATCTACAATGGAATTTCTCTTCCTCACGATGTTACCGATGTTTATGTTAAATAGTTGAATGAATTACACCCACTACCTATCTATGATATTCTTGTATTTCATATAAAAAATATATATTATATTCTTCTGGTCAGAAAAAATGATAAACCACTCTCTAATGAGATAGTTACACAGAAATTTAAGAACATGTATAAATATGTCAAGATGTAAATCATGATTGGGGTAATTCTTCTCATGTCGAAAAAGCAAACTAGATTTATTGGACACAACATGATCATCCTATTTAAGAATAAAACCTAGGCCCATCCCAAAATCATCATTGTAAATAAAATACCCCTTACTATGGTTATGTAAGATAATAATATTATTCAATGTCAGAATAATTTCTAGTTCATATAATTATAATTGAGATTTCATATCCCATGTAAACCTCACCGTCTACATGGAAAGACACGTAATGGGAGACTCAAGGATTATAAAATCCTTGGATAACCACTGATAACATCCTGTTAGACCAGGGAAAATCGAAATATCGACAATTTTTTATGACCTAACCCTTTAAAATACAACCATCACCTTATATAGATCAACTAAAAAACCACATTTCTAAATTTCATACCTAAATAACATCACTTATTAGATATATAAATTTTTATTATAAATATTTCCACTAATTTGGTGATTACACATGATTTAAAGAAAAATATTTAGAGGGTTCTCAGGATCACTATCATATCTCAAATAATCTAGAATTTTATATACTAATTCAAAGATATAGGTGTCTTGGTACTAATGGAATATTTGGTTCATTAGAACCATTAAAACTATTGGATATTATTTCAATCCAAATTATATCAAAATATATTAGTAAAGGCCATACATGTTCTTGAAATGTATCTTCACTATATCAATCTACAAAAACCTGTACTAAATATATCTCAAATGATTATTAATATTCAATCACTAACTCAACCCCTTTAATTGATCATATAAATTTTCCACATTTTTAAAATAATAATTATTCTTAACCATAAACCGCTTCCACATCTAATAGTCTATGATAATTCAATGTGAACCATCAACCTTCATGGCCAATAACACAAGTGTTTTCTGAGGAATGACTGTATAGTGAAATAAACATCACCAATTAAATCATCTAAATTATTCTTGATCTATTTTATCTTCACTTGATCCCTATGATAAAATTTTATTAACGTTAGCATAGTAGCTGATACAAAATAAATTTGAAACTATATATACCAATATGGAGCAAGACCATAGAGTTATTTTTGTGGGAAATCAGGAAAATCCATTAAAACCATGGTAAGATTAACAATATAAGAAATGTCATCATGCTTTACTAACATGATAGATAAAACCTATTGATCTATAGTTGGAATTGTTCTATATAACCAGAACTCAAATCCCAATCTCACTGAAACACCTGAGATATACTATAAATAGAAAGGTGAGAGTCATGAAAATATAAAAAACATATAATGATTATTTTTAAATAAATCATTCATAATAATGACATAAAATATATCTATATTGATAATGAGAAAATTCCAGACTAAATCCATGTCAGCTAAAAAGACATAAAAGGCAGGGAAATGAAACCAATTAACATTCCTCTTTCTAATATGTGTCACAATATCCATAATAATGAATTAAATCTCTATTATATTTTTGATCATATCAAACAAATAGAATGATATAAATTATTTTGAGTAATAAATATCAAATAAATATGTTTCTATATAAGATGAAACAAAGAAGGTCCAGCTCACTATCATCAGACCCACATCATCCTCCATCATAAATTGTCCCACTCTCTTATGGTTAATAAATACAGAGTCATATGGATAGTTCCCTATATATATTCATGTATCTATATATTCCATATTGACCATTTTAGTTTATGATCCCTGAATATGATGATGTTTAGACATATCCTAACACAATTGATGTAAATGGATATAGAGGCCCCAAAAATTGATCACCTTGGAAAATTCAGAACAAGAACTCGTGGTACTCCCAATATTCCACACTAATAGCCTAACAAGGGAATAATACAAGATATAACTATTAATATAGAGGTGGATCGCTTCTATGAACAACCTCCATCACTTGTGAACTAACTATTCCACTTTATCTTCTTTCCCTGTGCACCACTGAAATATCCATTTGGTTAAAGGGAAGGGTTATAATTGCCAATATTTATTAGCATTTCCATTTCCTCTATCACAACCATATACACCATATCCACAAATGTATAATATTTTTTCATAAAAACCCGTGATTTTATATCCATTCACAAAACCAACTGGTATAATTATGTAATTGGATGATCATTTGTTAATAACATTGGTGAGAAATGAACATTCTCCATGAATTTATTGGTGTGTGATGACATCAAACAATCTATATTCTATAGTGAGTTGATCTCTATGTACTTTTCATACATATATGACTCCCGATAAATCTTTTGGAGGAAAAGAGTATTGAAACACATATAATCCAAGCCCACATTCCCATTTTTCAATACCAAGGTGTCCCACTATCACTTGATTGGACTCTAGAGTCTGATTGATATGTACGTACCTTAATATCTTTTGGAATATATATGAAGAAGATAATCCGATCAATTTCATCCAATTATTCCTTTACCTTTTGGGACTCATTCATACCCATAATGGATGGGAAATTCTCATGTATTAAATCCCATGAACAATTCATTTCTCCTTTATCTTCTTGTTATACCTTAACCAAAATGTTATGTACATATTGTACATTTTGGTCCCTTTCTTAAAATTACCACATTATAGCCTATAAAATTATGATTTAATGGTGTAATTATTTGAGAATAATTGACTACATCCTTTTGTGGAAACCAAGGAAAATATCTCAAAGGCATACTTATACATAATAAATAATGGATAATGATCAAACTGTTGAGTAATCAATGTTCGTACTAGAAAACCAAATTAAAAAACATTGATTAATGTCAATACTCAACATAATATAATAACATCACAATATCCAAAGTTAACAAGAGTGTTTTTATGGTAGGATTATATTAAGAAATCACGGAAACCATTATTCTCAAGTATTGAGAATCCTATATCATATCTAAAAAAGGTCCCATGATAATGAATCTTGAAGAAAAACTAATGTTTTGATGATAATTTATCTCAAAAAAATATAAGATACACTCATAATATAGTAAATTAATCTTTATTTCTCATACCAAAATATTATTAACAATCTCCATAGTTTGGAAACATTCATTTCAGAATCCAAAAAACATAGGTAACTATTTAAATAAACTAGATGTAGAAGACATAAAATATTCAAAAATAACATAATGAAATAGTGAATGGGAAAATAGGAATAAATATATGCCATTACCCAAGAGAAGATGTGTTTGTAAAACAACACATATTCATGGTAAAACAATAGATACATGTATAAAAAATACGTAATTGAAAACTAATATAACAACAACAACTCCATGTGATGTGTGGGAAACAGCCCATCATATCATCACCAGTTACCCGACCAAACAAAGAAAAAACCTCAATGAAAAACTATAGAGTCGTTCTTTTACCTATTTCTAATTACATAACCAAGCTTATACACAACCAATTGTGTGTGCGTGGTTTGATATTAATAGATTCAATAGGATCCCATGCATGTCTTCCATAACAATTATCAATGTCAAATTCAAAATATTATAAAATTTAATGAATTAATGTCATGATAATTATTTTACCTAATTTATATCAATTTCATGGAAACACATTACCCTTTTTCAATATTACAAAATAATGGATATATAATAGTATCTAATCATTTCATATATATCAAAACAGATAATAAATTCCTTGAAGTAAAAAATATATTACATGTACATCACTCCAAGGATCAGTATAGGTCCGGCTATATAGTAAATTATTACCCAAATATATATAATCATGTGTATCAAGCCCATAGACATATATATTGAATGTATATAGTATATGAAAATCCCAAAAATTGAACCTGATAATTGTTTCTAACATATAAAAGCATACTTAGACTATGTATCATATCAAAAAGCAATGGTTAAACCTCCCCCCCCCACTAATAGTTACAATAACTAATGTATATTTATAAACATTATGTCAATGTTCCTATGGTTTATAGTGTGGTTCATATTCTATATCGTTCAACCAAACCATTATTTGAACTCAATTTTATAAATCCATTTCACAATTCATTGAAAATCCATTTTCTCTTTCCAAAACACGTGGAACCATCATATATCTCAAGAACATGTTTTCATACATGAAAATAATTAAATATTGTGATTTCATTTATAAAATATTTTATAAAACCAATGATTTTATTGATCAACCAACATAGTCTATATATATAACCACTTACCTCAAACATAGATCCCACAACCACAAAATGAGATCTAAAAACACTAGAATAAATTAATGAAAAAATTACCATGAATCGATTTCCAAATATTTTAATAAAATCCATGAAATAAAACAGATAAAATATTGTATAGTACACAACACACCTCATATAAATCTCACCTGGTGAACCACAAACAAAAAAGGACCATACCCTATAGGATGATATCACAAATGGATCAAGAAGATTCATATGAGTATCAACATGTGATCAATATAATCCATAAAAATTGTATGATTTCATAGCTGCAATAAGTGAAATTGAAGAACTATAAAGGTGTATTACCCATATAGACGCATTAGAACAACCATAGAGGTCTCAATCCAAATGACGGGATATGAATGGAGATGAGACAACCAAAATATCCAACCATACCCTAAGTGATCATGGAGATTTCTTTTACAGTGATTGATTGAAATGTGGATACACATGCAGTGCATAAAACCTATGGATTACATGTGATCCATGGAAACAATTTAAGTTTGACATAATAAATCCTTATATATGTATGCATTATAGAAATGGTGTTTCCTCAGGTATAATTATTCAAAATCAACCCTTTAAAAAGGTAAATAAGTTTTAAGACATGTAAATTTATTAGAATAATTACCAACCCCACCAAATAATTTCAGAAACCAAATCATGTTGTGGGTCCAATTAATGATGTTAATCTTCCTAGAAGGTAGCGAGACATCACATTTCTTCAAAAAATCACCAAAACAACTCCAATGCTATGTGACAATGATAAAAAAACATTAAAATTAATAGATATATTCTATTTTAATGGGGATCTTATTTGATGTGGATAAATGGTGTTCATTGATTCAGAAAACTAAATATGAAAAAATAATAAAAAACAAGGGGTAAATAGAAATTAATGTACTCTTCCTTGAAAATTACATTCCTCAGGGGAAATGAGGTGATTTTAAGAGACAATTGTAGATTCCCATAAAAAATTAATGATCCAAATGTTTTTATGGGTGTAAAAAAATTATAATGTCATACAAGTATGTTATAGACTATATATGTCTTCTATAGAAACCATTTGATCATTTATTTGGCGGGATTAATCCAATCCATTGAAGGAAAATATTTTTTCCAATCTTCCCATGTTACAAGAATATGATATAATGTGCTATGAATATTGAGAAATAATTATCCATGTCTTACAACTTTTAATAGATGAATGATATTTAAATAGCTACATTATGTTTTTTGGAATCTCATAATAAGTATATTTTTGAAATTTACATGACTATATTATAAATTAATTGAAATTTATTTTGGTTAGAAATAATTTATATGAGTCTTATGATTATCTATTTATGAAGTAGAGTAATTTTAACAGTGGGATTATTGTTAAGTATTTTTAGATTAATGTATTATCAGATAACATGTACTGACATTTTTTAGATGGTGTCTAGAGATATGAGAAATGACTATTCATCCTTTGATGGATATTATCATATGTTACAAGTTATTTTTAGTGCTTTAGTTGTGGATAATTCAACATGAATATTCATAAGAATACTAGATGGTGTTTAAATTCAAAAAGGGGAAAAATATAGATTATAGAAATAAATAATGTAAGTACATTTTCATATTTTCTCTATCATAATAGTAAAACTATTTCTCAACATTGAAACAAATATATATGAATGTTAAAAAATTCTATTTACATTCATTTCCAATGGAATTTTCACCCATCATAGATTTATGGTATATTGATTGTATAATTTCTCATGGCCTTTAACTTTCTAAAGATCAATGATTTCTATCACACTCTACCATAATATTATTATTAAAATATTTTGTGATGTACATATCATAAATTCTAAATATTATTTCCTTAATCTAAACCCATTTATGATTAATTCTAGATAACCTTTGCAATACCCTTTCTCTCTAATCAATTAAATGTTTTATTAATCATTTAAGTAATGGGGCATTCAAAATGTATTTTAAAATTTAAAACCTTCATTTATTAAAAAAATAACATTCGTTGGTTGAAATTTATTTAATATAGTGAGATTGTAATACCTTGAGATTTTAAAAGAGAATTAATATGTTTAATAGTATATATGACACACAACATCATGCTTAAACAACCCCCAAAATATATTATTTATGTATGAACATTATAATGTAGTTTTCAAATTGGAATGAATGTATATGAAAAACTAAATTAGTATATGTGTTTTCTAGTCACGTATAAAGTTAATACATTTGTTATCAATTTATTAAAATTAATAACAAAATTCATTCAAAAGTAGATAATTTTTTTTGTGAAATCGGTTTTTTATGCATAAAAGATGTTTTTATATTATTTAATATAATTAAAAAATATTAGTAAATGACTATTCTATAATTTATAAATATTATATATTCAATTTAATGTTTCATCATTCTTCCATTTTATTCATAGGAATGAGAAAAAATAAATCCAATTGGATGGTATAAAAAAAATATTCCTCTAAAAATGGTTTATTGGGATTTTTTTCCCTTTTTTAAACTCAATTTCGTCCACATTTAGTAAAATTATTTTTTTAAATAATCATGTCAATATTATCATATAGATAATACATGAATTTTTTTTGAAAAGGTTATTTTTTGATGAATAATGAAAATTGAAATTTTTTATTGAAAATTCAATTTACGTTTAGAGAACTCAAAAACTGAAATTTAATTTTAATTATTTATAGTAGTAATTTACTTACATTATAATATTATTTAGAAAATTAGGTAAAATGAATAAATTTTGCATTAAAATGTTACAAATAATTTTTTTCATTCCTAGGAAAACATTACTTTATAAATAGATTTTACAGCCTATATGTTGGTAAACATTGAAAAACATTGTTCCACTTATATGATATGAATTGGTAAAAATTCATCACAAATAAGGAAATAACAAAATTAAAATTAATTAATATGTTTATCATGGGTTTTTTTATTAATGAATATTAAAAAAATTCATATATAAATACCCTAGTTTTGGCTAAAACAGATATTCTAGCGGTTAATCTAAAGGGGTAAGGTTTAAAATAACCTAAAAATTGTATTATTATTTTTTAAATATTTATACCATATACCATCATATCATCATTATTGGTCCATTTTATAGTCTTATTTGGTGTTCTGAAAATGTGCATATCTTTTTCTTTTAAAAAATATAAGTGTATTCTCTGCCGAACATATATACGGACACCCCTCCCCACTACAAATGGAACTCCAAAATCCATTGTATTGGCCAATAACAACATGAATACCATAATAATACATAATCCCATGTCCTAGAGTCCTTTAAAATAATTAAACCATTCTAGGAATTCTATAGGTTTACGCATTGAGATATTTGTTGAAGAATAGTTATTAATCATGACTGCGTGTTTTTATTTTACTCATTCATATAACACTATAATATTTTTATAAACAATGATTAAAGAATAATAATTGTATATAACCCATACTGATATGTTATTATGTAAATGTAATAACCTACCTCAATATCCCCAATAAGTAAATGGGTAATGGAACTATCGATCATGTGTATGAAGGACTATTTCGTTGCAAACCGATGTAATTATGTTTTCATCACATTAAATCATGGACATATATAATAATTTTTTATATAAATATATATATTATTTAATACATGTTGATACTTATAGAATATATAATATCATATATTTCTTTTCACCTCCCATCCTTTTAGAAATTGAAAACATTTCATGTGTATATATGTGGACTACCTCCCCCATGAAGAGATGTGATACATTATTCAATGTAGTTTTACATGGATTGTACTATGGGTTTATTTAAGAAAACATTATAGTTTCAATGGTATAATAATTATTTTTTAATTTAAATTAAATTATAAGATACTTTTTCCCATCAATCTAAAATTGAAAACAATGTTCATGTGTACATAAAATATATGATATGAATGAATAATGAAATTTATTTTTCTATCTTTTACATTTATGTATTAATATATATAAATATAATATAAATATAAATTATATTTATACCATGATTAAAATATTAGAGATATTTGAAATATAATCAATGTAAAAGTACAAAAAATATCAAACTAAAACATACATGAAAAATGGTGTAGTTATCACCTATAATAGTGATTTTAATAATGAATTGTTAAGAACATCGTGATAAAATGGTTTATGTAAATAATATATGGTATGATATATATTATTATGGTTCATTAAAATATATATATATATATATATTTAATAAATTAAATTCTTCATTACAGTTAATTAAAACATTAATGAAAGAAATTTGATTACATGTGAGGGATTTTTCCATAATTCTGCTTTCATTGATGAATGTTTCGATATAATGAAACTAATTTCATTATATTATTTATATAATAAAAATTTTTCATATAATATAATGATAAATCAATTATTCATGATATATTTTTTATATTTTAATTATTTCATCTGAGGTATTTAAAGGGATGTTACCTAGTGGTAAAGGGTTTTATAACTAAATTTTGTTAACGTGGGTAATATTTATTTTTCATTGTCTAAGATATTCTAATATAATGTAATTCATGTGTATTTATAATATTATGATTCATTTTTAATTATTTTATTTGGGTTTAAATTTTATACACATATTTGATTCATAGATCAATTTTCACTTCAATGTTATGACAATTTTAACGGTTTTTCATCTCACTCTTTCTTTCATTAGACATATTCCATTTTCACCACCCATTTAATTTTTATGGCGTATGTATTATTCAGTTGTCATTTTATATAATAAATATATTTATATTAGTGGTATTTAATGTTTAATTTCATTTTATTTTAGTCATAGTGTTAATGATTCAAATGTTAAACCAATTTTTTGGGTTTATTTTTCAATATCATCGTTATTTAGAATTGATTCTGTTTATCCCCCCTAGAGGATTTTTTTTATCATTTGTAGGTTATAATATAAATATATTTTTTAATCATATATTTATTAATTCATGTTTTATGTAATATTACAATTTTCCTCTCTTGGGTAATTATAATTATTGATAAAAATTTTCAATAAAATTTGAAATTATTCCCCTTTAGAATTAAAAATAAATTTGATTCCAAATTCTTGTTTGATAAAAATAGTTTCATGAACATTTTTTAATATTCATTAATCATTTATTAATTATATATATACAAATGTATTGGTTTTAAAAATGTTTAAAATGATATTTTCCTTTGATTTTCTAAATGAGATGATTTTTTATTTTTCATATAAAAATGTTAAAAGAATATTTTATAAAACATAAATGGAATGAAAATAATTTCCCACCATCATGATCACTCAATTTTTTAAAGACTAATTTAAAATTTTACAATTATATTTACATATTATTAATATACCTTAGTATTTTCAAAATAAATGAGTCATTAAATATGTGAAAACAATATAAAAGTATTATTTTCCTCAATAAATTTTCTAATAATATTTTAAATTAATATTATCTATGGATTCATCATTTGTTGAATTAGATGCTGAGGATAAATTCAATTGATAACATTAAAAATATTTCTCTATATGGTTTGTGATCAGTTTAAATTGGAATGTTTCTTTCAATAGTATTTCTATATTACCATGGACGGTTTATGATTATGTTTATAGATTAGGGGAAATATTATCATTTTCATGAAATCTATTCAATATGAATATTTTCATTTATTATGTTTATTTGTTGGAGAATTTATTTACATTTCATTTTATATTATATCAATACAAATGTTTTTGATTATCTTGTTTCATAGCTTTCATATGATTAATGAATTTCATTCAATATGTGAGGAGTGGGGAATATTATAGCCCGAGAATGCATCGATATGTGTCATCTGACAAAATCAGTGGTGTATTTGGATGATTCCATACCAATTTGTATATTATATCGTATAATGAGTACATACTGGTGTAATAATGATTTATTTCATTCTTCATTCTGTTATTAATAGATTATTTAACGATATAACTGATATTATTTAATATGATATGATATCCATATTAATGTTTTATGATTATGGGATTATTATATGAAAATATAAAATCATAATTTGTTCCAACAGTATTACTAATCATGAAAATGGTATTTATAAAATGGAATGTGTTTTTGGTTATTTACTTTTCAATATTGAGTATTCCATATTTATTCATGATATATTTCACTCAACACATACCGATATTGAACAATAGATCTTACACGTTTCCTATATTTTATTCCCATCATATTACAAAAAGTATATTATGATTGATATGAAGGGATATGATAAATATAACAATAGTGTTCTAAAATAAAATTATATGTTTAAGGTTATGTTATCAATTTTAATATAAGATTAATGTATATATATTATTCTACAATACTGAACTATTATATTATTCAGTTCTGATAAATTGTATGTAGTGCACATTTAAAAATGGAACCAGATTCTTTGGGATACTAGGTTAAAAGTGTTTATATATTAGAATAAATATTTGGGCCATGTGATTATTAATAATGGTTCCCCATTGGATAATGAATGTATTTAATAAGGATTTTCTTTTGAGAATTATAAAAATATTTTTTTCATCTGGAGTTTCTTGGTATTATCTGGCTATTCTAGGTTATTTATTTATGGCTTCTTTAGGATTTCATCTCATATTATATATTTGACTCATATTTAACTGATATTTACTTTAGAACCAATATTGATTATTCTTTATCATGTGTTTTTTATGGTGTATACTATTGCATCTTAGATATGTGTATGGGTTTTGGTATGATATATAGGAGAAATTTTGTAGCCTATGAATTTAGAGAATTATTCCACAGGGTATGAACTACCTAATACATGATAATGACTGGGAGAAAATGATACATTCTATTATGAGATGTAACTAGTTCCTCTTCAATAGTAGTTTATAATATTTTCAGAAAAAAACATATTATAATGTATAGATTCACTTAGAAAGATTTGAACAAAAGATAAATACACTGGGTGGTGTATCTATAGACCATTGATATTTATATTTCTTTAACACTCATAAAGTAATTTTTTCTCATGGATGAATTGAATAGAACACATCTATCTTAAAAAGTTAATAAATTGTTTCAAATTGGAGCTTTATTGACTTGTGTTGTAATATCTCACCACTTCTAATTGGGTTGAAAAGTATGAAGGATATTACTTGTCCTTATGATACATCCCTAATATGCAAAAGGATGGAAAAAAATTCCATGGAAATTATTAACAAGAGGGTGATGAATTTACATTTGGAAGAAAACATCCAACCAAACACAACATAACCAAAATACTATATGATGCATGATAAAAAAAAGTAAGTGTACTCAGATTAAAAACATTTTTATAAATACCATCTTCCAAGAGTACCAGAACAAATATCTAGAAAACATCAATGTACATAGTAGAAACATAACCAATAAAACACCAAGACTCAAAGACAATCTCCACGATCCAATAAGCACGATGCTCCAACACCACCAACATCCCATGTAACACTAATAACCGCTAGAGAAATATGATACATTTCCTTTTATTGGGTCTCAATAAAATATATATATATAATCACCAATGTTTGAAAGTTGTGTTGAGTAATGAAACTCAATATTTTTTTCCCAAATTACTTACCTACTCAGGCCACTAGGATAGAACATGTTAGAATAATTTTTGAAATAAGTTATATACAAAAATTTCTAAAACATTTTATATCAAAATATAAAAAAGATACATAACGAAGATGTTTGCAAAAATAATTATGTTTCCAAGGAATGAAACCAAAAAAATGATATAAAACCATTTCATAAAACCCATTTTCAAATAACACATTCTAGTACACAAATTCAATCATCTAACCATGCATGAAAAATGTACCTTTATATACTTTACAGTGGTGGTTCATTATTCTACTATGTCTTCACTTAGTGGACCTCCTCTATGGGGGTACATCATGCTCATATTCATACCATCATTTTGGTGGGGGTACTTCACACCCTTATTCATCCCAATGAATATGAAAACACATCATAGAACCACGCCAAAACCATTCCTAACCAAAGTGTGCCAAAAACATTTCAAAAAAATACATATTTTTTGAAAACTATTTTTCCAAGAATAAAAACAAACAATAATTTTATAATCATCATTTATGAATCATATTACCAATTCATGTTTCCAAAAACCCCAAATGTCCCAATTTGCACTAATTGTCACTGAAGTGGATTTTTATCAAGTATTTCACAACAGATTAAAAATCTATTTGATGAAAAAACATAAATTGGATGTCAAAACTTCATATTATATATAGATGTGTTGATATTGAGGCCTCATAGATTTGGTTTTACGTCGAAAAAAATAAGTACACTCAAACGCCACTGAAACCAAGTTGAATCACTAAAAACCTACCTTAGAAATATTCCCCTTAAAACCAAAAGGCCAAATATAATAACATTTTCAGTCACCAAACTATGATCTATCAACATTTAATGTAGATACAGAAAACTAAAATAGATATAGAATTCGATATATGGAAAAAATATAATAATTACAAACAACGATGACTTATCACAATAATTATGCTATAACACAGCATGAAATGCCTCTGAATTTCGTCTAATTCGATGGGAAGAGTTTATCCAACCATTGAGAGGGAAATATCCCATTTTCGGTAATTTAGGGGGAAACAAGGAATTAAAACGGAATACTAACAAAGATCTATAATGTTAGGATCTAGTTTTTGGATCGTGCTTAGTTAGTCACACAATCATGAAAGTTGTTTTCTATATGTGTTCCAATTTATATTTCATGAAGGACCCCTGTAAGGCTGGATTGCATGGTTTCTAAACCATGGTACACCAATTAATATTCCCACTTTCTCATGTGGCATGGTTTCTCTTAAGCTCCTACATAGTTTAGACGAATTGTGGGCCACCCGTGAGCCTTCCCCATTAGCCTTTATGACAGTGTTCACAGATTCCAATATGTGTTTCATGTCTTTCACAAATCATTCCCCATAAAATAACCTTCATAAAATCCCTAATAAAACTAAAATTTTATACAATCTCTCCCAAAAATTAAAAATGAACTCCACATATATTAAAATAATAAAGAAAGGGTTACATACTTGAAACAGGGGGTACTACATTCTCACCACCATATTTTTTGTGTCCCCATAAAGTATAAACAATTCATTACACTGAACATATATTGAACTTTTATCGTAAATATATTTCTTAGGCTCCCACGTCTAATATTATACATCACCATGTTTCCTCAATACTTCCTATGTAATTATTCTTTTTCAATGAAATCCTTTATCCCTCACATAAAAAATCTATAGCTACATGTTTACCAAAGAAGCATCCAACTCTAGGGAAATGTGATCCAATATTATGAAAAGATTAGGATCAGTCTGAAACTTTATAAACTAGGATACATGAAAAAAATTTCACTGTACTAAACTCTGGTGGAAAAGACAACTGATATTTCACCTCACCTACCCATTCCATTATCTCAATATGGTTTATGTATTGGGGGAATAACAATAACTAAATTTTAAAAATATGATTTTCAGGACATGGGGTGATATTCAAGAACACACAATCACTAAAAATGAAGGAAAATATTCTTTTATGTGGATCAACATTCGATTTATGAGGACTCATAGTTGTCTCCATCTATTTTTATCAACAGATTCTTTTCCATTTATTCATTGATAGAGTTCATCCCAACTAGTTAATTATCTATTATTTCTACCCAAAAAAGTGGAGAAAAATAATAATTCCCATATAATGTTACAAAACGAGCCATATGTATAATGTCATGATAGTTTTTCTTATAAGGGAACTCCACTAATGGAACATCATCTTCTCATGGGCCACAAAAATTCATTACACAATCATGTAACATGTATTCCATTGATTGTATATTCCTTTAGGATTCTACATCCATCTAATGATCATAAACCGTACTCAATGTTAACTGAGTCCAAGGAAATATTTTTAAGTATTTATAGAAATGAGTTTCAGTCCTTATATCTTTGTCTGATATGTTCATAACCAAAATTACATGCCACTTTACCACTTCTCGGGTATATATTTTGACTAGTCCCCCACCATATTAGATTCAACAATATGGATTAAATGAGATTACCTTATGATTTGATCCAACATCACCAATATGGAATCATGATTCCAAAATATTATAGAATGACCATTTCAAAAATACAAGGATAAATTATCTAAATTCAAAATAGGTATAGGTAAAAACTGTAAAATAATAGTTGGTCACTGATGCTCTGCCTTAAATAGCTGACAAGTTAAACATCATTATTCATATTCAGACACCTTCCTTTTCATACAAACACACAAAAAATATTTTTTCAAATTCATATACATCATATATATTCTATAAATAATATCCCACCATTAATGTAGGTAATAATGAAGATGTTTTTTCTGATAATCCATAGGTACAACCATCAGATTTATAAACCATAATGTAGAAGTCTCATCTAGCTTCCATCCCTTAGTTTTCTTCGTACCATTGAGATTTGAACTCGTTACCATGAATTATACATTAGATTTTAATTCCACATGAACCATTTCAACTAAATCATGAACAAATGAAACATGAAGTAAAAAAGTTACATCACCCTAATATTTATATTCTAAGTTCATGTTGGCTAGAACTGACATCTCAGAAGCATATTTTTTAAACTGAAAATATGATATTATAGTTAATTAATCTACCAAAAAATTTCACTTCTCATTGTATAAATAATTTCATTGTCAAATATTTAGAGATACTCTATATATCTTCTCTGTATAATATTCAAATCTCCTGGTTATAAAATATATTTCATGATTTTATTATCTATATAGACAGAATATTTCTTGCCAAATAGTTAATGATAACATGTCTTAAAATAATGGAATATTCAAGAAAAATCTATATCATGATTTTGGTTTTTCTTCTACTGAATATTTAAATTCATTGAGCCATAAGAAACAACATTCCATTATTATGAGATAATATATACCAACCCTGATCCCGAATCATTACAATTTAGCATGTAGTGATATTCTCATTCTGGTAGTACCAAGATAGGTGTTGATGTATGGTGAACATTTATCTCTTGAAAAGACCTGTGCAATTTCTCTTCCCATTGAAATGGAAGAATATTATTTATCAATGATTTTATAGGCATATATAGTCATGAGAACTCATGAACAAATCATCATTAATAACAAGAGAGGCCAAGAAAATGATTTATCTTAAATATATAATTATGATATTTCTATGATATAATATATTTTATATGTTTTAGATATATATATAAAAAAATCATTTAGAAATTACATGGCCACGAAAACATACCATGTATAACAAAAAATCACACTTTGATAATTTATCATACAATCGCTGGTCCCTTAAGATTCCCATCATTGTCGCCATCTATTTCACATGGTCAACACATTTCCAGGAATACCAAAATATGTTGTCATCAAACATGACCATAAAATAATCTGTATATTAAAGAAATATATGATTCCTTAGTTTTATAATGACCACTACTTCATTCCAAATATGGTAAGGAATCACTATTTATTCAGAATGGCTATATATTATTCTAAAAGTTTTCTTTGGAATAATCTCCTTCTATACTAGAAATTGGTGATATATGGAACCAAATACAATTATAAATAACCATTAATCTCTCCTAAATTGATTGAATATATTGTCAATACTTGGATGTTGATACCTATTAATTATCTGAACATGGTAAGTATTAGGACAATCCATACCCAAAAATAGAGTTACATCTAGATTTTTCACAAATAAAACTAGTGCCACCCATAGAGATGTTCTCGGTCAAATACACTCATTACTTTCCATATATTCCAACTGCACATCCAATTACAATAGTTTTTTTGGTTCCATCAAATAAGATGGAATGTAGATAGAACTATTCCCTGAGATGAGGTCAACCATAAACTCCACTTCCATTATATATGTTATCTTAGAAAAATTATCTACAAAAACATTTGAGAAATAATCATCTACTTCTAGAAAATTGTTTTCCTTGATCTCTTTAATTGACTCAAAATAAACTCCACCAACCGGTTTGATATCACTCTAACTTATATTGTTAACAAGCTTGTTGCACCTACTCATACATTGTTTTCTCCTATAAAGATATTCTTGATACAGTCCTCAGTTTCAAAACAAGATATTCCACCATAACAGAATGTGTGAGTCTTATACATTGACAACTAATCGATACAAAATATTATATCAGAAACATATATCTCTATCATAATGGAATATCATGTGATATCATCTTTATTAGTAGTTATAAGACATTATCTATACACCAAGGATCAACATCCTCTTTTACAAAGTGGATTTTGAAATTTTATCATAGAATATTATCTCAAAATTTATACATTACAAGTCAATAACATAAGAAGATAAAATGGAATTATATTTACCCGTATAAAACAATGATGGCATAAGGGTGGAATTAAAAATAATCAAACCTCCCAAAGTTGATGGTCTAAACTGATCATTCAGCATAACCTTATCATGTGCCTATAATTTCTTTCCCATGAAACTTTTTTCATTGTTTTCATATTAATATTTCACTTACTATGGATTCATGGTTTTTCTAGAATCACTATGGCTAGCTTTGTTCTACTAATGAGAGGTATTTTACTACTTTCATAATGTCGAATCGAACAACACCTGTGACACCAGAGAAGTGTCTTGAACACTCAACCCTGGAGGATTGATACAGTACACAAGATATTACCCATATTATGATATTTATGACATTATCTAGGTTGTGTTGTCTAATATCTCTTCATGTCGTTGAGTAAACCACATAGGAAACACCACAATTTTTCTTGGGTCATGGTTAAAGGTTCACTAATCCATCTATCTAATTCTGAGTCATACTCCCACCTTGGAAATAAGTGTATCTCTTCTGGTTACTCCCATCATTATATTTCCCACCATTTCACATTGGTTTCAACATAATTCATCATCCCATAGCTCATGATATCTACCATTTAGCCACAATCAATATTCCCCATCTATGTATAACATGTAATTCAATAGAAAACAACATTCATGTGAATCTGTTGACTCATACCCATCTCATATATATGTGCCTTCATGGGAATAGTAGTAGAAACTTCATGTGAAATGTGAAAAAATTCATGAACATATATAGATAATCCATGATAGAATTATTTTCCATCTTCAGCCAAAGAAGACTATAGTTAATTGAATTATGAACATGTGAGGATATGATTATTTTTTGAATAATTATTCTAAAAACACCAATGAATGTATTTGTTCCAATTTATCCTAAATAGATAAATCCCACATTTAACATGAAATTTCATCCAATAAATAATCCGCCTACATGAAATTAGATATTTTAGGTCTACAAACAAAATAAAAGATACCATTCATCTAGATCAAGAACACCTCTACCATTTTTAGTTCCTAATCACCCAAAATGAAGGGTGTATTTTTATTTTAGAATCGGGTTGAGTGATCCAAATTACAACTCTCATCCCTTTACTTCCAACAGTTCGAAAACATAAATGATTGAACAATACTCTGAATTATCTATGGGTTAACATGCGGTTTAGGTGTAACTACATTCCTAGCATCCTGCTCTGGTAGTTTTCTATGATGCATAGTCAGTGATATTTTCTATAAACACAATAAACTCCATATGTATCACTCACTATAAACTCAAGGATTTATATTTAAAATTAAAAAACATCAAACAATCACAAAATTTCTTTCAAAAATAAACTTTTTCTATGTTATTCCATTTTTTAAAAAATAGTCTCAACATTATTTGAAAAATAAAATCTATCTCCCAAATATCATGACCATGATATTTTTTAAAATCTTACATTTGAAATCAAAATTCTTATTCTTCAATAAATCAACTCGTTTACACCAAAAAATAAATCATTACTCAAACCGGTATATGAACTCATAGTCGGAGGACATTTTTTCAAATTCTTGTCATTCTCTTCTTATTGGAAAAACCCCTAACAATGAGATTTTAAATCATATTAGTGACTACAAAATACTTTTGTAACTGACTCTCTAGTAACATGATGTTTAAAATAAAATGTTTATATACTTCTATTTAATTTTTTAAATTTCATGTCCTGGTGATCCTACCCCTTTTTACCAATCAGGCAGAAGGGATATAAAATAATGAATTTCAACTCCATGACCAATAGAACTAAGGACCACATGGTCTAGAAATTATTTTGGAAGTATCAAATCTTATATGATCTGTAACATAAATATCATTATCATTTATTTTAAAATGAAGAAGGATATTACATGGCCTTAAAATACATTACAAAGATGCCAAAGTCTAGAAATAAATTCTAAGTATTTTATTAAATTATGGGGGATAATTTCCCATTTTAAATAAAAAAACCAACAAACACACCTTATACAAACTACTACATGAATAATGATAAAAAAATTAAATCAACTCTATATAAAACCATTTATATCAATACCAACTATCAAGGGTAACACAATGGATGTATACAAAACATTAAAGTACCCAGCAGATGACCTGACCAACCAAACTCGAAGACCCTAAAACAAACTCCACGCTAAAGGCTCAAACCCCAACCACATCCCATGTGCCACTAATAAAATTTTCATAAATGTGATACATTAACTTTGGTTATGTCACATTAAATGATATCATCGGAGGAAAAAATATCCAATGTATGGGTGACTAATAAAACTCAGTAGGCTCTCCAAAAATGGCTTCACTAATCATGCCACTAAGATATAACATGTTATCAAAATTTGATTAATTATTTATATAAAATAATTTAAAAAATAATCTATATCAAAATATAATCATATTATGTAACCAAATGATCTGTTTAAATAATCCAAGATGAATGGGAACCAACTAATAAATTCTATAAACACCTAAAAATAACTACAATTTTTGAATAAAAAATTCTATTTCAAATATCCACAAGTCCAACCTTGAATGAAATCTATACATCCCTATACTCATGAGTAGAGATTCATCCTTTCATTAATCCATCACTTAGTGGACCACTTTGATGGGGTTACTTCACACACATGTCTATTCTAATCTTTTTATTGGGGTACATCACACCCTTATCCATCCCAAGGAATATAGAAAAAATTATATATAGGCAGGCCAAACCCATTCCTAACCCAAGTGTTCTAAACCCATTTCAAGAAATAAAAATATTTACTGAAAACCATTTTTCCATAAATAAAATACAACATTCATTTTAAAATCATAATTTTAAAATCATATTACCAAATCCCCATTCAAACATAACCCCAAATTTCCAAATATCTACAAAATGTAACTCAAGCGGGTATTTATAAATCATTACTCTATAAATTCAAAATAAATTTCTAATAATACTCTAAATTTTGAAATAATACATATTATTATACATAGATGATTTTATAATGAAGCCACAACCCTTGAGTTTTATATTCAAAATGATGAATGACACTTAAATGCCAATGAATCCATGTTGAATATCCAATAACTCTCCTTGTATCCCATCCCCTAGGTACAAAAATACAAAATCTAATCATATATGGTATCAAATATCTTATATCTATCTACAATGAAAGTAGATATAAGAAATTGATAGAGATAGAGAAGTAGATATGTGGAAAACCACCAAGAACAACCAAGAATGAATACTTACTGCATGACTCTAGCTTCAACACACCATAAAACACCTCCCAGTTGCTTCCAATTTGATGGGAATATGTTATCTATCCTTTTATATAACAAAATCACGAGTTATGAAAATTTTGGGGAAACATGAGGAATTAAAACTAAAAACTGGCCATGATTCACAATTTTAGTATATTGTTTGTTGATTATGCATTGTTAGTGTCATGGAAAGTAAAAACATATGTTAACCATGTTCCAACGTCATTGTAAAGTATGATCCATTCATGGTTGTGTCACACTGCTTCTAGACCATGAACCATCCATGCCAAATCCCACTATCTCAAATTAAATGGTTTCTATAATGAGTTTTCATAGTTTGGACAAATCGTGCAGCACCAATGTGCCTCCTCCTTACCCTTTGTCTCATTGTGCATGGTTTTTTTATGTGTCATATGGTTTAATAAAATCTTCCACAAATCATTAATATTTAATAAATACAAAGAAACATGTCAAAAGTTATCAAATTCACCCAAACATCACAAATAATCATTACATACTTAAAAAACATAAATAAAGGGTTACAAACATGAAATATAGGGTTCTACATCTTTTCTATCATGCTCTTGGTTGATGAGAGAGCATACAGACATGAATTACTATTTTTTTCTAATATTGGATCACATATATATGATCATATTTGGCTTATACATAATTATAATGTAAATATTCGGCACATTATGATAAATATTTATAGTGGGAACACTATATCTATGTAATCATGAACTCTTGAAGAATTTATGCGTTTCATAATTATTATTATTGTTATAATTCATTAGAAATAAAAATTAAAATATATTGGAAATTGATTCATCTATTCTATAAATAATAAGTCTAGCAGGATGTATCCTGGAAAAATATTTCACATCTATTATCTAGGATTGAGATGATAAATTGTTGATTTTTTGTCTTTGTTTCTAATTTGTTAGGGAATCAGCATGAAAAACACATGATCTACTTATTTATAAAAAAATTTACATATTATAGTGTTTAAATGGGATGAGATAGTGAGTAGAACAATGATTTTTAATCCTTGGACTCTATGTGGTAAATATGAGATAGGGGTGATTATTGATTGATTCATGATAGGGTTTGATAGAGATTGAGGATATTGGAAACTTGTAAATGAAATATATAGTTAGGAACCATAGTTTGACATCCCGTAGGGTATCTGATAGATACTTGTTGTTTATAGAGTGGTATTATAGTTTATTTTATATAGTGGTGGTTTCTCAATAAAATTGATGCACAATATGTCATCTTCAAATAGAAGGATAATATGATAGACCCACAGAAATTCAGGAAAACATGACTTGGCCATGTTTGAAAGAATTCATTGGATCATTGGAAAAATAGAAATTATTATATGTGTTTTCATGTGACAATAGTTATCATTTTTTGAGGAGTATTTATCTATTTGAATCAGTTTATGGGAGGACAGGTATATCACATATTTGTAGTTTATTGGTGGGATAATTTTTCTTCAATATACCGAGATCCCATAGGAGATGATGAAATTTGTGTAGTTTATTGGTAAAATAATAGATATAGATCATAGAACCTAGAAAAAATTTTATATTCATCATTTTTTCTATTAGAGTTTGATTTAGCTAATTTTAGTTTCCTTATAGTATAACATTTTTTGTAATAAATTTGTTTTCCAGGGCTGGGTATGTTTTCGCCTCATCATATCATTTTGTTTTATATTGAAGAGAAAATCTGTATGTTGATCCTATAAATATGCACGTATTTTGATATGATTTTAAGAATATATATATATATATATATATTTATTTATTATATTCCATGGATCATAAATTCTATTATCTTTTGATGTTTACATACAAAAGTAACCATCATATATTCAAAATAAAAAAATCATTATTTTAATATTGAATATGAGATCCTAACATAGATACCAATATTAAAACAATTAATTTATTAATTTTGAATCCATTAAATATATATTTTATTTATTATATTTTATTATTTTAATTTATTGGATTTTTATGAATTCTGTGATTCAATTTCATCATACCGGACTATTCGTTTCCTTGGTTATCATGACTGATTCACTAGTATACATGTATTAAAGATCATGTTAAATGAAAATAGTTAAATATAATTTATATTATAAGTTACTAATGAAAATATAGAATATTAAATAAATTTATATATTATTTTTTCTATTTATGTGTATGATTGATTTGATAAAACTGTAATGATAACCTGTTAGATTATTTTGGCCAATTTTTGATAATCACAAACCATTTTTTTTGTTATTTAATATTATGTAATATGATGATTCTAGAACACTAATTAAGTTGAAATATCCATTTTAAAATATATTTCATCCATTATAATAATTTTATGACCCTCTTGAAGGTATTAATGGAAAATAAAAATATCAGCATCCATGATGTTTGTTAATCTAAACCTTGTGGATGATGTTAGTATTTTTAGAATAAAATTAGAAGAGAATATAATTTATGGTTCATATACCATTAAGATTATAACATTACAATATATATTAATAATTTAACTGTCATGAAACTATGGGATATTAAGTGATTATAGTATAAGAAAATAATATAAATTGAAAAGTTATTGAAAGAAAACAAAAGGGGAATTTACCTTCTGAAATCCGTCTCCTAAAGAACCACTTTAAGGAATTGTGTTTAGTATTTTTTTGAGACAAAATATTCTATATGTGGGGGGAATCATTGGAGTTTATTTAAAATTATTAAGAACAATATTGATGTATTTTATGGTTTCAGGATAAGGGGTGGTGAGGGTAGGTACTTATAGTGAAAGGATATTAGCGTTTTTAATTATTATTTTCTCTCAAGACTATGAATACTGATGATTATTGGGAATAAATATAGTAAATATTTCATGTTATTTTGAACCAAAATTTCTAAAATATCCATACATAATCCAAGACTCAATAATTCACATATTTATCTTATACCATAAATAATCGAATTTCATTATTCACAAAAAATTCAACTATTTTAGAAAAATAAAAAACACTCACCCAAAATATTTTTTCAAAACATATTACAATAAAATTAAATCAATAAAAATAATTCCAATTTTTAAAATATGAGAAATTTAATTTTTTTTTTGAAACAATTAGTTATTTGTAAAATAACGATGTTAAAATTATAAATTATTTTCTAATTCAAGGAAAACATAAATAAAGTATTATAAAATTATCCTATAACAATAATACAAAATAATATTAATTAATTAATCTATTTTTGAAAAATAAAATTTCTCAAAACAATATATTGATTTTAAAATTGTAACTAAACATTTACGATTTACAAATATAACAACACATAATTTATATTTTTTTCTAAAATTTATATATTTAATCCAAGATATAAATATATATACCATAATTTCATTTATAACATACCAAAAAAAATTTCAACCTTTATATGTGAGGTAACTATTACATTGGTTGCTTTAAATTGCTTTATCATAACATTACTATTCCAACAATCATGTTTCAATTACTATGGTATATGTTCATTAATTTCAAGAAATACCGCTTATTTAATTATTTAATCATTTATAATATCTGTATTATGTTCTCTATGTGATTTGATGAGATATATACTAGATTAAAAAATTATATGAATGCAATTTCCATAGATAAATTTTTCAGTCAGTCCATTCTTCCCACCTTTTGAAAATTTACCCACAAAATGTTGTTTTTGAAAACAATCGGGGAAATAGGTTAGCGAAATTATCTTTCATCTCATCCCCTAGATCCCATGTTTCTTATTAATACATATGATTCTACTATAGAATTTTGAATATTTTTGTTGACTTTTTCATATACCTTTGTCTCTATGGTCCAATATCTTTATCGTCTGATACTTGTAAGATAGATAACTCTCCAACAGTACAACCTATGAATTCATTACATCAAAGGGTTCTAGTTTGTAACTCATCATGAGGGATGCATGGGGTATATCATATACATGGGAAATGGTTAGTGTGTGTGCCAGTTCAATGAAAATATCCCCAACATTATCAATAATATTCAATGGGCTAATGCACATAGGACTCTAATTTCATTTCTTCCCAAATATCATTATCCTCTTATATGTAGATGAGTGGTGGAATACCATGTCTCCGAACATAAACTATAGGTATCATCAATGATTGTTTTTATAGATCATATATTAACTTTAGGTTACCTTGATATGTTGCTGAATGGTTTTTACTATTTCTACTATTACTTCAATAATTTCTGGTATAAACATCATATGTACACTGACATGATTGCAATGTGTAAGTGTTTTTCATCCTTTTCTATAATGGGATTCATATGCTAAAATTGTAATGCTCAAGTGGAAACAATTTTCATAAGAGTACCCAACCATAGGTAGATGTTAGTCCTAACCTCTTATGAATTCCATATAATTAGATATCAACATGTATACTACTATTTGAATAGTTAACTCAGATTATCCCGTAGTTGGAGGATAATAAGCTATTCTGAAGTTTGTATCAATGATTAGAGAAAGTTGGATAAATTTATAAAACATAAGGGTAAATATCATATCAAGATCAAGTATAATAGATAGTGGTACTACATCCAGCCTCACCACTTGTATAATATATATCCATGACATCACATCAAGAGATAAGTCCTCTCAAATTGTGATAATATTAGAAATCATTGTAAGAGGATACAGAAAGACCTATATAACATTATATCATCTAGGTGTCTCTATATGTCTAGTGATAAAATCCATTGATATATATTACATATTTTATATTTGTATGGAAAATGGATTTCTCATCCCCTTAGACTTTCTCCTTTCATCATTCACTTGTTGACAAACCATGAACTTTGGTGTATATTCAGTGATCCCCTTCTTCATATTGTACCACTAATAGTGAATTCTATGATCTTTATACATCTCTTGCATCCTAGATGAATATATAAGGTTGATCTATTTTTTTCAATTATAATCTAATTATTTATCTTCATATTAAAGTATACACATATTCGGGACCGAAATTTTTAGACTCATCATCATGAATTTAGAACTCTAACTACTTAAAATATATAATAGCTTCTACCTTTTGTGAATTTACTCATCATTTTTTTATTCCTGTAATTTTTATATAAGGGATGGTTAAGGAGTCATTTGAGAATTCATTGGAATTGTTCCTTTGGAATTGGTTCACATTTCCATTCTATGGAATTCTAAAAATTCTGGATCAAATTAAATTATCATTTTTAACAATGATTCAAGATCATTTCTATTTAGAGTATCCACCACTTTATTAGCTTTACCTAAACGGAAAGAGTGAGAAGTTATAATTTATGATTTGATCTGACCATATTTGTAGGTGTATATTAATCGCATTATATGTGAATATATATTTGATGCTTTTATGGTCATTATATAGCACACACTTCGCTCCATATTGATTATTTCTATTGATTTTAAATGCAATGATCACAGCTGCCAAATCCAAATAATGTGTGGGATAGATTTTCTAATAATCTTTTAACTTCCTTGGGGCATAGAATATTAATTTTCCATTTTTCATTAATACACAACATATCTCATTCTTTGATGAATCATTTTACTCCCCAAAGGGTTTCCCACTTGTCAGAAGTGTGAGTACTTGGTGTAGTGATACTCATATTTTACATATCTTTCAATATGTCTTCACATTCATTAGCCTAGATATGCATCACTCTCATCCAAGTCATCTTGGTTAGTGGGTTTTTCAATCATGATAAGTAGTTCAAAAAAAGGTAATACCCATCTCGTCCAAGGTATATTCGTATCACCATTACATTTACCACTCTAGGCCACTTTTCAGGATCCTTTAATTTAAAAGGGTCTATAGGTATCCCATTGTAGGTGATAAAATTCCCCATGAATGTTAATTCTTCCTTACATAGTTCACAGCTATTACACATTCCAAAAAATTTCTACATTTCCAATGTCATTACCAAGATATTGAAATACTCATCATGTTCCCCCTTGTTCATGGAGTATATCATAATATCATCAATATATACTACAACAAATATTTCAAAGAAACCTCTGAAACTATATCCATTAAGTCTATAAAAATTTAATATAGCATTGGGGAATAAAAAGGGTGAATTTTTGAACT
The DNA here is from genome assembly GCA_963277665.1 of Viscum album. NCBI lineage: Eukaryota > Viridiplantae > Streptophyta > Magnoliopsida > Santalales > Viscaceae > Viscum > Viscum album. Next base: position 1,387,487,567 of record OY728165.1, read on the forward strand.
CGTATTGTCCATACCTTATTTCAATGGTAGTCTTGTGAATATTTTCCTTCTTCACCTGTAATTGGTGATATCCTGAAAATGGTCCACCTTAGAGAAATACTTGGCCTAACATATTAGATTAGATAAATCATCTATCCAAGGAAGGGGATACATGTTTTTATCACAATTTTATTGATATCTCGATAATCGATGAATATGTAAATTGATCCATCCTTCTTCTTGAAAAAGAGGTCATTTTCACTCCATAATGAAGAAGTCAGTTGTATACAGACCATACGCTAAATCTGTTTTAAATTAATCTTTAATTATTCCAAATATAAGGTGGACATTAAAACGGTTTATTTGATATCAGAAAATATATGGGAATATATTTAATTGGGAATTCGATATCAGTCAATAAGAAGATAGATAAATAACTCAGGTAATACATTAGTGTATTCCATCACAATGGGACTGTTTTCGAGAATTGTTCCCTCCATTGTCTCAATAATTTGTGATAGATAGTCTTCCTTATAAGGAAATAGTATACACAATAAAAACATTGATTATGAAAGGGATTCATCCTCCAAATAATATTTGTACAGATTTATTTCTTGATTCGATATGTAAGGAGTTCTATCCTTTTCTTGATAGTTGATATTGGATTTGTATATAGATAGCATATATAATCCCAATATTTAATCAAACTCCACATAAAAAGTATGAAAAAAATTTGTTGGATGATTAGTAAAAATACATTTACTAGGGGACTTATATACTATGGATATAATAAATTCCCCATTTTTTTCTCATAGATAACCCAACCACTATATTTTCACATGGTGTTTGAATTGTTCTAATAAACATTAATAATTTTAAATAATGTGTTTACCAAGAATAAAATAGTATGTTCGATAATCATGATTGAATAACTCGAAAACCTACCCACACATATTTGTTATTCTCCACTTTAGAATTAGTGATAGAATATTCCCATCCTTGGGGCCATATATGTTATTGATATTGATTACCTCGATCAACCCTTGGGTTAGGGAAACATCTCTCATAATCACTATGTTCCCTGTAGTTGAAACTCTTCACTATAACTGATTTTTTATTGAAACCATTCTATATTCCTCCACATTCTCATATTCCTCATATGCTTTCACAAATTATATTTTAGATAGCCCTCTATTACAAAATTGAAGCATATTTGGGGTTTTTTAGATAGTTCCAAGGATTCATTTTCCCACAACATTAACATGGTGGATTTGGGGTTTTCAAGTTATCATGGTATTAATATCTTGAAACTCTCTTGTTAAAATAAATTTTCTAGTTATCGTCTCTTCTTACACGACAATAATGAAATTCCACAATATCTATTTGGAACATAAGGTCACGAAATAAAATATCCTTAAAGATATCAAAGTCTCGAATCCCCAATTCTTTTCATAGACTCATCTATAGTTCTCTAAAGAAGAGATCAACCTTTCATTCATTTTCCATGAAAGAGTCAGAGAGTTATCATAAATGTTTTGGGATGTTTTCTTCAAATGACATGATAGACTCATCTTTTTTTATTTAGAATACGGAACTAAAACCTTATCATAATATGAAAAAATCAGTGGAAAATATTTATTGAAAAATATTTTCTGGATATCTTCTCATTCCATGGAATCAATTTTCTCATTGGAATTCATGTTCATGATCTGATTCCACCACAGATTAGCTTACCTATAAAAACGACAGACCTACATCCCACCATTCTATTCTTATTATAAGTAAGGTATATATAATATATTATCAATAGATTTTTCTATTGTACAATGAGGAGGGTATTAGATGATCCAATAAACATGGGATGCATTATAATATAATTTATTATACCACAACATTCACATTCATAGTTGAAGGTTGAAATTTCTCACAATGAATTTTATTATTGATATCTTGAGTAACATGTTATACTTATGTAATGATTTTATGAGAACCCTAAACCATAAAATTTTTCATTTAATTAGTGACATTGTCTCATTTCTTATCACATTTATTATTTGCATGAGTTCTCTGATATCCATCATTTTTAAAAAATGATGTACAATTCGAGGGATTTAATTAATATCTAATAAGAATAAAAAAATGAAAATTTTAAAATGGAATGATAAAAATGTAAATTAAAATTATATCATATCTTGTAATTAGATAAGCATCAATCTGGGATATCCATGGTCATAGAATTATCCCTAGGGTTCGTAATATTTTTTTTCTAGTCTAAATATAAAAAAATAACTAGAACTTTATCTAAAAACACTATAGTCACTTAAGCCTTATAAAAATATTAATACATGATTTTAATCTTAAATATTCATCACCAACATTCCAAGGATCGTACATTATGGTGTATTTGGAAGAAGTTGTACATAATTAAACAGCATGAAACAAAAATAAAAACAGCTTAATTTAATCTTCATAATGAGATCGTAACATCCATTTATCACTTTAAAATGAATCTGATATCATGGGGAATACATGAAAAAATTTATGAGATAAAAATACCAGTAAAAGAAAAAACATATGAATAAATCATAGAACATAGCATAGAAGTCATAACATTATATCAAAAAAATCATGTAAAATAAATAAACACAATGAATCATAACATGTATAAAATAGTATCATGTAATTTGGGAATCATATGAATGTAGTATAAATATAAAATGGAACACAATTAGGAGTCATGGATAACATCCATGACCATTTCAGATTTCGGAAGATGATTCAAGGATAACATTCAAGACCATTGCACATAGCAGACCAAGTCCTATAAAGGAAATATGTTTAATCACTATACCAACATAACTTATATTGAGACTAAACATTACAGAACACATTATATCTCAATATTGGTGATTCAATAATAACATGTTCAAACATATGTGTTCCCTATGAATAATCATACATATTAAATAAACTTAAGGGTTTCCTATGGAAGGAAATGGGTATCATTATCATGTCATAAGTCATACAAAATTGGAATATCATAAAACTTTTCCTTGAAAAAATTTATTTAAATCATATATGAATATTCATATGGTAAAATGGGAATAAAAATGTTATGTGATGTCAAATTTAAGTGAAAAAATGTAAAAATAAAATTTATGAAACGTTATAAATGATGTATATTAGTGCAGTTTAAGTGAAAATATTAATGACTCTTTAAAATGGAAAAGGATTAATTATCTGAATAATCTAGAAATAAAATATGATATATTTTCATAATAAAATTAGTGATTTTAGAAATATAATGGCGTTTTGAAACATATTATAAAATTAATTTGAATGTGACTGAGAAATCATAAAGTTACCTTTATTCGGACATTCTTATCAGGTGGAATTGAGAAGGGATCCTTATGAACCATGAATTTCACAATAAATAAATGAAGAATTTATCTAGTTACATATTATGGGAATATAGAGATATAATATATGAGTAATATATAATAATTATTAAGAATTATTTTGGGTTAATGATTGGGAAACTGTATTATGAATGAAAAATGGAGGATCTATAAGAATCACATACCTTATGTATTAAAGTGTTCAACACAAGAACATATTATACTCAAAAATAAATTTTTTCACAATAATTAATTAATTTAGAATCTAAAATATATGAATTTTATAAAGTATCATTTTATTAGTATCATTGTGGTCTTTTTAGATTTTTTATGAGATTCAATTCCAACATTTTGGAATGTTTATTTCATTGGTTTTCATGATCGGTTCACATGTATGTATGTATAAAAGATCATGTAAAATTAAGGAATTTATCCTAAATTGAGTTTATATGTTATTAATGAACACGTATAAGATTAAATTTTCTTATATTTATTTCTTTTCTAGATATGTGGACGAATCAATACATAAAAGAGTAGGTACATTTCCACACTGTTGTTGGTTGGGTTGTAAGGGTTTGGGGGTGAGGTTAGGTCATACAGTCCATTCCCTTAATCCTGATATTTAATGCATTTTTATTCCTTGTCTTGTGTTTTTTGGTGGAAGCTGCAATATATATGTTTAAAAACATTAATTGTAGCCATTTATATAATTTTGGCATCTTTTCTATCATGATAAACTACTTTGGTTTTTTTATTTAATATTATTTATATATAATGATTCTAGAATAATAAATAAGTTTCCCTATAAATATTCGACTCTAGTTTAACAATTATAAGGGGTTTTTTATCAAACCTGACTGATTTACTCTGAAATTAAAAATCATCTTATCAGATATTGTTGAATAGACTCTTCATAGATGATGGTTTTATTTTTAGAATAATTGGGGTAGAGAAGAGAATTGATGGTGGATATATCATTAATATAATAAAATATTAGAATAAGAAATATAATAGATTTATCTTTATTCTTTTGTATATATACTTTTGAGGGAAGACGATAAAATAAAATAAATTTAAAATAAATTATAAGAAAAAGAAAGAGGATTTTACATTATCAACATCTTTTCCATGAGAACCTCCATAGGAAATTGGGTTCTGTATTTTGTTGAGAAAAATGATCTTGGACTTGGTGGGAGATTCTTGGGAGAGTATTGCATATAATTTGGACAACCATTTTGTATTTTTAGTTATGAGGTGAAGGGGTGATGAGGGGTGGTATTTATAGTGAGAGGAGATAACTTTTTTATATTATAATTTTGTTCCTTGTTTGGGCTCAGGTCTATGAAGAGTATTGATTATTTTAACAAAATACCACATCTATTTAATATTTTTGAAACCAAATGTTCTTACACCATTAGTACATCATTCATGACTCAATAATTCATATATTTAGCTTATACACTAAATTACAACATTTCACTATTTAACAAAAAATTAACTATAATAGAATAATCCCAAAAATTTTATGAAAACAATTTATTGAAGTGTAATATTAAAAATGTTTCTCTGTTTGTTGAATATAACATTAAAAATATGATAAATTTAATTTTTAATAAAAATCATCATTAATTTTAAAAAAATTACCATTTTAAAAGAATAATAGATGTTATTACCCATTGTAAATTTAATTAATGTCTCATAAAATTTTATTATAATTAAATGAGAAATATATATTAATTAATGAATCTATTTTATGAAAATAAATTTTATTTTAATAATTATTAATAATGATAATATATTAAATAATCATTCACGCCAACACTAAACTTATCATTTCTAAAACAATTTTTAACATGTACCAAGAAATAAATATATCACATTTTCATTTATGAGATACCCAATTTTTATTTACACATTCATAGGTGAGATTATTATTCTATTGGTCATTCTACTATTCAAAATTTGCACAATACTATTCAAATGTTTAAGTAACTATTCATTCAATATATGTTCTTTTATTTCCAGAAATACCTCTTATTTTATTTATTCATCATTTACATAGTTTCTATTGTGTTCTATATGTAATTTTATGATATTTATAATATATGATAAAATTATTATAAGGGAATTTCGATTGATAAATGGTTGGGTTGTTATAATAAAGCTAGTTTCTTATCGATTAGATATACATATTTGGTCGACTTCAATCATTGTTTTGATCATATTTTTTCAAATATAGAAGTATCTACTAGATCCATGGCGCATTATTGAGTGGGATGATATGGGGATTTAATGGTAAACATTGGTGTTTAATATGAATTTTTTTTAAAGGATCAACATTGTTATATCTTGAATGTAAGGATGATCATATTATATCAATTGAGATTGTAGTGTGGCTAGGTATCCCATAAGACATTGGATTTTGAAGCCTTAATGAGGAAATAATTCATTATCTATTTTTAGGATCATGATCAAAATCCTTACTAGTGAGATGATGTTTTTATTTTACTAAAAATTATAACACCCAGTAGGTCATATTAAATATTAGTTTAGAGATTGGTATATCTCTTTTGAGGTTTTATAATATATCATGACACAATATTTGAAAATTTGGAGTTTTAGGGAAGACATTATGGAGACATGGGTTAGGTCTATGGTTTTTGATAATTTTAAAGTAACCATGCGCTATAGAGATATGAGTTCTAGTGGAGATTGTAACACACTTTAAATGGATTTTTCAACCATATGAGCCACTAAAATAAATTTTATTAAAGATGTTGTTGGTCTAGTGTTTTTCACAATAGTTGATCACTATTTTTATAACTATTAATATATTTACAAGAAACTATGTGACTTGGAATTGTAGGTATAGTGTCCACCACACAGTTATAACAATGTATTTATAACCATAATTCCTAATAGAGAAACCCATTCAAACCCTCTTAAAATGGAAATTTACCCAAATTTCCTTGGTTGTTTTTAACTATATTCTCCTTATAATAAATCAATATATTTAACCAAACCCCCAAATATTTTTTATGATATTACCATTGATTCCATGGTGATAATTGATCATTTCAGTTATTTGAATTTCCGATTTTTTTATTTTTTTCAAACAATTTCTCTTAATTTCCCTATATCTATCCATGAACACTTTTTTTCAATAATCCATTAAGAAAAATTGAGGAATATGATTATAAGATATAATGAGTGTGATAGATAAAATAATATGTTCATTGTTGATATATAATTGTGAGGAGGGTAAATATTTTTCCCTATAACTATTTTAGAAATATAGATGGGTTTTATCATTCTTGATGTAAGTACCTTTATCCTATGGCCTATCTCATAACATGAATTGTCTTCTTATTTCTCCCTTTGGTTATTTATTTTGATATTGATGGTTTTTAATACTTGGGAGCTATTTTATGTTTTATGGATATTAGAAGTATATTCATAATTTGTAATCATTAAAAACTAGATTTATCCAAATGAGTCATTTGTTTAACTTCCTCAAAGGTGGGATTGAAATTGAAATATTATTTCAATACTAGAAGTGGTGGGTTATATATATGTAAAAATTTTTAGGAAAATATTTCAAAGATGTGAAAAAGGTATTCCTTGTAAATTATTTATAAAATTTGTTATTTTTTCCTATGTTATGTCACATCCTTTTCCTATTATGTTTTCTAAGCTACATCATAACATTAATAATATTTACATTCCATGTAATTAGGTTAAAAGTCATGTAAATTTCCATTTACACAAATCATAAATAGATAAACATGGCATGTAGGTTCATGGCCTAAAAATATTACATAATGTGAAAACCTATTACAGGACTTCTAATAAATAATGAGGTTAAATACTAACATAATGCATTGGGTTTTTAGATGTTACCCTATAAACTTAATTAGACCATGTGTAAAAAAAATAAAGAACCTAGTAATTTCCCAAGAATATAATTTTAATGGTTTCATGCAGGTGTATTATCATTCTTCAAATGATCAACTTTACGCTTCCCAACCTACGATAAATTGCAGGCTATTTTAGAAGAATTTACACCATTTAGGGCACCCCATTTGGGCGATTGATCCTAGAAAATCCTTTTTTTCTATGGTTTTATTCAATTAATATTTCTCTGAAATAAAATTTGGATCCTTTATACCATTTATGGTTTTTTAGGATGGTCATGATCCAAGGTTTTCATGATAGATCTTTTATACCATTGTTAATTCAACCATTCTCCATCAATTGAGGGCTTTGGTTGGGTGAACACTCAACCATTGTTCTGAGGAAGGTTTTATATTTTTCAATTATCATTTTATTGATTGTAATTGTGTCTATGTAATTACATAATTTAAATTTTCATGATTGTAAATTAAAAATTAAATTTAAATAATTATTTAGTTAATTAAGTAATGGGGGTATAAAATTGGTGGAATATTGGGATTATGAAATTGGTTAATTAATGGGGTCACATAATTATACTATAGTATGAGTTAATGCCTTGGTTAGTGTATCCTTGATAGTTAGATTAATTATATGATAAAATGTGATAAATTAATAAATATGAAATTGTTCAACTATTCCATATGATAAATGGGAAGAACCATTATCTGAATTGGAAATCATAATGGGAATCTATGATGGGAATGTTATATAAGATGGTTAATGATGTTAACCATGTTTTATATACATTTTGATATCTGTGGTAATGATTAACTGACAGAGTATAATGCTCAAAATACCCATATATATCATAACTATGTTTGACAAGGATTGATGCTCTAAATACCCATATGATGCATAAAGTGTGGTGTAAGAATTTATTTTCTAAATACCCATAAGGATCCAGACCAGACGATCCAGACCATTGGTATTTTCATTGTATTGGGGTTCAATGTGAATATGACATGGTATGGGAATAAAATGGAAAATATATTCATGAAGGAAATGAATTTGATTCCCTATGATATATAGTTCAAATTATAGCACATTCCAAACCACGTATTGATGATTTTTGTGTAATTATGAACCTTATAAATTATATAGTTAATTAAATAATAATGAGATGTTATAATTATTTATATATGTACAATCCATTTTTATTTATACATATTTAGACACTATTATAAACAATATTTTATTTTATTTTATGTTTTTAGTGGCCTACTGAGTTGTACTCATACCTTACTCTGTCTAGTTTATTGGTTCCAAAATAGAATTCATGTTTGTAGGACATGATAAGGTAATGATTCCAATGTAATTTTAATGAGTTGTTCTAGACAATGGATGATGTAACAAAATGTGATGTCAATTCCCATTTGTGTGTTTTTAATGTCTTGAATTTTAATCAATTGAAAATTTTCACATATAAGGTTGGACATATCAACTGCATTAATTTTGGATGTTTTTTTAATTTTTTTATATCATCTGATACTGGTCTTTATTGGAATGGTATTATTATGGTTATTGGTTATTATAAATTGGCTATTTTTTATTTATTTAGGTTGTTTTATTAATTTGACAAGGTGGAAATTTTCTCCACATGTAATATAAATTACACACTCATTTCCATTCAGTATCCTAGGGAATATGGGGAGGTGCACCTAAAGTCATCCAATGAACCAGCTTGGGGCACCATTGTGTGGTACCCGAGTCGAGACATTATAAATTGTATTAGGAGAATTTTTTATTTTTATTTTTATTTTCATGTTGTGTGGGAATCATATAAAATAGATTAATCTGTTTCAGGCCTTTGTTATGAGATCATGCATGGTAGTAGAGAACCAATGCATGAGGGAATCTCAAGTACCCTTAGTGTGATTTATTTTTTTGATACTATAATAGTTGGATGTTATATCACTGTCGGTGATTTACTTTTTTTGTGGTATCAATTTTTTATAATTTACTCATGGTTTTCTATTAATTAAAAATTGTGTAAGAATGCATCATTCTAGGTGCTCATAATTTATTAATAAATATATCATCTAAGTTGTTCACAAAAAAAGCCTGTTTTGTGTGAGTTATTTAAAGGAAATTATTTAATTTTTTGAGTAATTTTTAAAATAAAAATGGTTCATAATAGGAAATTGGAAAGTATTAAGTATTCTAATGGGATAAATTGTAATGGATATGTTGGATTTTTATGAGATACATGAATAATGGAAATATTTTTCCCAATGATTTCCTCTAATCAAGTGAGGGATGGTTGAGGGTAGTGAAAGCACCCCATTTTTAGACCATGCGGAGGGTTATGGGGGATATTTGTATGTATTTATGTGAATACCTCTTGTTAAAGTGTGAAGGAGGTTTATTATTAATCCTAATATATGTGCATGGTATTTGAGATATACTTATACATATTGATTCTGCTTTATAAGAAGGTGTGAGGATATGGCATGGAATGATCATCTATTAGTTAAACATGAGGATTCGATAGATCCAAGAGAGGGAGAAAAAGATTAGTTCTATTAGAACATTTATAAATTTATATAGTATATAGAGAGTGACCCGAAGAAGTTTGGGAAGAGTGTATTTGATTTAAAAAGGGAGTCCTAGTTGCATCACCCTTAACATTCAACGTAGACGGTGGACCTAAGGTAGATAAGATAGAGATTTAGTCTATCCAAAATATTATTTTCCATTTGCATACTCCCTCGGAAAACAGTTTTATACTAGAATAAAATATTTTATGTGGAAAACAGAAGCATTGTTGGGACATATAGACTCAGGATATATAGAAGGCAAATATCGATTGGAAGGTTGTTAAAGTGAATTTTTTGGACCACTTTTACCCTACGACACTTAGGAATGAAAAAAAAGATGTGTTTATGAGGTTAAACCATGGGAAAATTTCCATAATGGGATATGATAGATTATTCACTTATTTTAATTAATTTATCCCCTCATCGGAAGGATATGAGGCTACTGTAGATAAATGTTTTCAATATGGGTTTAAATGTAAGATTAAAACCCATATTATTATCTTTAAGCAGATTTTTTTAAATGTGGTGAATCGTTACCTCATTTATGAGGGGAATATAAAGGAGGATTAAAGTGGAGGACATGTTATTTCTACTAGACATATATAATTTATGTTTTCTAGTTGTTTGATTTATCCCTTCAAGAATGTAAAATATTGATATTAAATATAGAGTGGAATGGTGTTTGAGTTATTTACACAAGCCATTACTCGAGTTATCTACCACCATTGATGTATGATGGGTCACTTTAATAAAAAATACACCAAACACTAGTAGATTTATGAGATTGAGGTAAAATGGGACATCTGTAATTCTTATATTGGAACCAATGATAGAGGATTAATAATTGAGGATATAGTCATATTTAGAGTACAAGGAGTGGGTCATCTACCCAATATCGGTCTGGTAGTTTTTGGTTAACTGGTTCTGATGGTCGAGCCATTTAATGAGGTACATTGTGGAAAGTGCACCCACATTAGAAATGTAGTGCAGTTCATGAGACTATGACTGCAACACATGGATGTGGGGTAAGAAAATTTCATGTAGTTACGCACGTAATTGTAGATAGAGATTATAGAAGATAAAATGCAAGAGGATATATTATTATATCTTCTAGAAATTTTGGTGCATTATTTAATATAGGATACATTCAATCTTTTATATCTAAAAAACTGATGAATGTGTTGAGTCTGGCGATCGAGTTTGTGAATGAGATTATAATCATCGATACACATTTGTTATGAATGGTCAAGAGACATCATTCTTGGAAAGGGAATTTCTATCAAATATGGAGAGAATCATTTTACATAGGATCTCTACATACATGACATGTTAGGATTTGACTTCATTTTTGGTGTGGGGTGGTTGGTTGCATTCTAGAACAAATAAATCGTTATTATTGGAGAGTGGATTTAATGGTTTTTGAGGGTGACCATTATGTTCATAATGATAAGGGTGATACACTTGTTTTCCATGTAGGTAAAATTCATAAGAAACTGGGGGAGCTCCCTACGTAGGTGGAAAGTCTTTTATTGGATGAAGTGGGAGTAAATCAGCATCTCTTTCCACCTACATTGAAATAGATCTTGGACATGTCTTTTCTAGAATTTGTTTTTCTTACAACTGAGATATATGTGGAGTATATAATTTATCTCATTCATGTTGATGAGATGGTTTATATTCCACCATATAGAATGGTTTCAACAGAGCATCAATATGTCAATAATCTGCTAGAAGATATAATGGATAAGGGATTTATCAGTTTGGGTACAGTGCATTATGGTTCTCAAGTCATGGTTTCAAACAAAGATTATTGAAGTATTCACTTATGCATTGATTACCTAAAGTTAAAATTACATTGAACAACCAATATCCTCTTATACATCTTGATGAAATCTCTTTACAATTTAGTGGATCATGTGTTTTTTCAAATATTGATTAAATATTGGGGTATCATCAGTTGAGAGTTCGACATTATGATATACCACAGATAAGTTTTTGAATAAGTTTATCCTATATGTGTTCATAATAATGCAATTTGGGAGGATGGATTATCCTAAAAAATTTATCGACTTGATGAGCAAAATATTCCACGCATCCCTCAATCAATTTTTTTTATCATTTTAGTACGATCTATTTGTCATGAAGATAATACCACCCATATTATCATGAATATGATTTACACCAAGATATCCATGTATAAATTATTGATCTACAGGGTATATTTCATAGTTCAGATCAACCCAGGGGAAAGAATCTCAGTGGACCTAAATAATGTTCAGGAAGTGGTTTTTTAAGAGAATTGTAATAATGTTTTTGATATCTATAGATTTCTGTTTTTGGAAGGTTATTATTAGAGGTTCATTCTGGACTATTCCCTCTTAGAATGAAAAATTATAGAATGGAACATGAAGGAGATTACAGTTTAATGTTCTGAAGCATTTCAGAATTCATTTTAAGTGAAAATAAGAATTTAACAACAACACCAATTTTGATCCTACTCATGACAGGCAATGTATAAAACATATTTCTTTCATATGGGATATGAATTGGAGTTATATTGACATAGGGGGATGAATATTTGTGTAAGAGTAGTGGTAGTTTATGGCACATTAATTGAATTTCACTATACATGTTCTCGAGTTATTGATTGTGATTTATGCCTTGAGGTGTTGGAGGAATTATCCATTGGGAGAAAATTTTTCTATGTATACTAATCATAAGAGTATAAATTTTATATTTTTTAATGATATTTTAATCTTACAAATTTTATAATATTTGTGTATATGAATTAATTGGATTTTGATCTAGAATATACACAAGGGAAGGTTAATAGTGTGGTTAACACTTTAATAATGAAAATCAAAATCATGATGTTCGTGACTCTAATTCAAAGTGGAAGATGATGAAATTTAGGGGTGAAATTATTATTATGGTTCAAGGGTTCTAGGAGTTTATTACCCTAATATCAGTATCAATGGAATCCATAATTTTTTTCCTTATTAAAGAGAGATAGTATAAGGATCTTGAGTGTCTGATCGTGATGGAAATCCTTAATTATGTTGAGTCGCCTTCAGATTAGACTATATATGAGGTTGATATCATATATGTAAGGGGTTAGGTAGTTGTTATCACTTGTATGTGGTAGGATATTCATCCTGAATTTCATTCCTCAAAGTGTGTTGTGCATCTTGGTTAAACCAAAATGTATTGTGACCTATCTTGACAGTATTGATGGCCATGCCCAAAAAAGTATTTTAGTGAGTTAGTGACACAATGTTATATATTTCAATAGGTTAAGGCCATGTTAAAATAAATTTTTGATTTAATATTTACATTACCCATTCTAGGATATAATTGATATGAAATTAATATTACAACAACCCGATATTTTTTGAATTATTTTTTTCAATTAAATTTATCATTTTTTAAAATTATTGTATTCCACACAACATTGAAAATAATTTATTTTATATTAAAGAACGATATTTGGATTACTTTGTACACAAAACCAAGTTTATCATAAACTAAATGAAACATAAATTTCATCTTTATATACATGGTACATTGAGTTTATATTGAGTTACATAAAACAATATCTTCCCTTGATTTCTCACATAACACGCAAGACTGAGATTTGCTAAAAAAATATCATATCATTTAAATTTTATGATTTAATATAATAAGATATAACCTTGCATTTAAATTATTTGTTATGAATACAATAAAATAATTTATTAAAACACGTGGTCTACACAAATATAAGATGAATTCATAGGATACACATTAATTCAAATGAATATTGGAAATTATTTGAATAGAAAGTAAAGTATTATTATTTTTATGGTCACAAGGTTTTTTAACATAATAAATTAAATTTATTACAATTTATGAGTTATATCATTGTAATATATATTTTATATATTAATTAAAATGATTTTTATTATCATCCAATATATTCAACCTACATAAGAAAATAACAATCCAAATTTTATTCTTAAAACTATATTTTTTATAAAAATACTTTTACCCCTATTAATGATGAAGCCATTTTAAATTCAATTTTTGAAATTTTTATAGACCTAATTTGAAATCATAAAATTATTATTTATAAGAGAATCATACAAGTAATGTTAGGTTAAATTGTTTTTATTTTTCTCTAAGGTTTCATTTTTTAGTGAGTAGTTAAATATACTGGATTCTAATTCAAAATTGATATTTCTTCTAATACATTTAAAAGGTTAAGTAGTATTTAAAATTAGTTTAAGAGTTTAATTAGATAATATATTTATAAATTATTCCAATTTAGTCCATTTGAACCAATTTTAAATCGAAATTTTATGAAAACACATAGCTTATTTTTTGTCATTTTTACTATAAAACCACTCATTATCGTCCTGTTAGTGGTAATAATATTAAATTAATTTCTACCACATTGATGATTCGGATTTGAAAAATTAGATTCCTTATTTCTAATATTAATAATTTATAATTTATAATATAGTCAACTTATTTAAAAAAAATATTAAATATAATTATACTTAATGACGTCGATTAAGGTAAAATGAAACTTAACCAATGACTAAACATTGAATTTAAAACCCAAAATGGCATAGAAACATGTTCAAGAGCTATGTTTTAGAAATATTTTAACCCTATACTATCTTGGATAATGAATTTTATATTATATCATCCAATTGAAAAGTGAAAATGTGTATGTAATTCCATTTCAAAATCATTACAAGAGTTCCACTCCTCCACTATAAAAAGTCATCTTCTCCTCTCACTTCTTCAAACCTCTCAAACCACTTATGGTCAAACAGGATCTTCTCAAATATCATCCCAAAAACCATATCATACACCTTTATTCTTACCTTCAGGTATAAAATCTTCCATGTAAGCCCTTTGATGAAACCCAAATGGAGTTACCTGATTAAGAGGTAACACCCTCACTCAAACTCCTTTCTTTTGTTTTCATTCTCAACACCATATAATATTCTTCTTTAATGATTGTATACAAAAAAGTATCCTAAATATAATTGGATGTTTTCATCATTATTTTATGACCTAAACTAAGGCATACACACTCATCTAATGGATAAAAAACATACTTTTCATGTGTTTTTCAAACTACTGCCTCCTTAAATGATGACTGTTTATTTTTCAAATAACGCCTCTCAAACTGTACATTATGATAGAAATTATGTTTAAATTTGTTATATATTATATTTTTTATCTATTATATTTATTATGTATTTAATTATTTAATACCTTTTACACACAGATATTTATACATCAATTTGGTGTAAATACGATAATTTCACTTTAGGATGTGTGGACTCCCACCCACTCAAATCGGGCTGATTTGTTCACACAATACATTGAATGTATTAGCGATGGGATTAGTAAAAATATACGATATATATATGATATAATAATTATAATGGAATTATAATATATAAATATATACATATATGTCTTTTACTTTCTTTCTATCAATACGTCACCAAAATGGAAGGAGTGGCCATTCGTACGTAGATCCTTCCATATCCATGAACCATGTATTCCATTTCATTCATCTATATTATATTGATTATGATAATAAAAATATAATTAATATAAATTATAATTAAATAATGTTTTAAATTAATTAAATCATGTTTTACATTATTTAAATTATTATATAATTATAATCAACTATATATATAAAAAATTAAGATGCATGTGAAGAACAAAGCCAATATTACCCAAAGTGAAACCTTAATATAGTGTTATTATGAAATGAGTAATATGATTCCATAATAAAACCATTTACGATATTAGATATCAGAATGTGGTCCCTTAATATATTTATAATTAATATATATATATATATATATATATTATATGGGATGCTTGAAAGTGTATGATGGGATTCATGACATAAGGTAAGGGAATTGCACGTCACTATATATTATGTGAGATACATGCTTTATTCAACACACATTCCTTTTATGTGGAGTTTGTACTTCTCACAGATGTATTATATGATTCAATTAATAAAAATAATATTTCATTAAATATCCAATTTATGGTTTATCTATCATGTGATTTATATTTCAAATGTAACCAAATCGGTAAAATATGTTTGTCTCAATTTTTCTTCTTTGAGACCAATGCCATGTTATGAACCTATATTTTCTCATGAGGTGTTTATACTACCATTGAAATTTTATATTTGGGATCTATTTATTTTCAGGATATGTTTACATAAAGATATTTTCATTTTCTTACCCGGGTAGTAGGGTTCAAAGGTACCAAGTGGTAGGAGTTTATTGAAACAATCTCAATTCTTTTCAGGATTGTTTTTGTTTCTATTTCCTTCGATGTAATCATCTGGTCAATATCTCAAAAAAATTCATGAATTTTATTCTACTATGGTTATTAATTATTTATTCTTTTATCTCTTCCATTTTTCAACTTATTAGTAAATAATATAGTTAATAAATTATATTTATGAATGATTGGAATTATCATATCTTTGGTCAAAAATTTATGTTCCATCAATACCATGTTTTTTAAAAAGAGTTTTCAAGAATATTCTATTATTAAACGACAATAATTAAAAGGAAATTTTTCCATTTTAACCTAGGTTTTTAATTAAAAACTTTTTCACTTTTCAAACAAGGAATTTTTGATACCTTTTACCGTACAAATGGAATGTTCTTCTTACGTCATACAACATGTGCAGATTTAACAACCATAAATTTTTTGAAGCTTCTTTTGGATGATTGAATGGTTAAATTTTTTATAATATGTTTTCGAAAAAACTATTATATTATACAAAATTAATTTCGAAATGTTTTCAAGATTTTTTCATAAAATTTCAACTTATTTTTCAAGGTATGCGTGTTTCAAAATTTATGAAAATTTATTTTATTTGTTTTTAAGGAAAATTTATTCAAAAATGTTTTAAAAACTTCATATTAAATTTTTAAAGGAAATTTTTTTTCAAAATGTTATCATGTTTAAAATATTTTTTTTCAAGTAAATTTGTTTTCAAAATGATTTCAATATTCATCTATATGTTTTTTAGGAAAATGGTTTTCAAATGTTTTTCAAGGCTTATTTATAAATCTGTAAAGTATTTTTTAAAAACAAATTTTAAAATTTTTTCAATCCATTTTAAAAAGTATTCATAGAAATCGTTTTTAAAATGGTTTCAATATCCCTTTATATTTTTTCAAAGATAAATGGTTCCAAATGTTTTTACAATATTTATTTGTAGCATTAAATTTTATTTTCATGAAAATTATTTTCAGAAGGTTTTTATGTTTGAGATATAAATTTTCAATGAATAAAGTTTATTTTTATCATGAAAAAATTTCAAAATATCATTACAAGTTATTTTCTATCTATGATGATATATATTTATTTTACTCTTCCCTTATGAGAAATGATCCAATGGATTCATTCATATTATTTATTGAATCGTTTGTATTTAGATTTAATGATTCTTATAACACTATTTTGACTTCCATGGGTTATATCCTTTTCAAACCCTCTACATTCCAAGGGTTGTTCTATGATAAAATGATTATCAAACATGACTTTTTCTATAGGTTATTATAGGATTACATTTTTACTAAATCGATTTAATTTATGGGGTATGGTATGATTGATTATGTATTCTTTTACATGTATGATTGATTTTATTTTGAGATGGATGGGACTTAAATATCCCTCCAATGAATTGGGTAATTGTAAATTTTCTATGAGCTCAAAGGGTACACAAGATGGAATCCCAAGCATAAAATAATATGGTACCATGATTTTTATCCCAATCCCCAATCAAGAGGGTACACAGGAAGAATTCCCATGCCCGAAACAAGAGGCTACAAGGGAAGATATCCAATGCATTAAACAATATGATACATGGGAGGGAATCCCATGATCGAAGCAGGTACACTAGTAATTATCCCAAGCCTAAATGGTTAAAAATGACTTATAAGGTAGCCTTGACGTAGGGTAATTATATGCTTATGGGTTTTTCACAATTCCTTGTTTTATTTCAATTTTATAATACCCTGGATTATGTATATTATTTTATTTATGATTCATGTCACGTGAACTACAATGATTTGTACCATGATTAATTTTTTTATATTTCATACCAAGGGTATGATATTATAATGTTATAAACACATTCTCAAACCCATATGATAATGTTAATTCCTATACGTATCCCTATATTACCCTTACTGAGTATCTGATATCACCCCCATTTTATGTTTCCTTCCCAATGTTATGACGATATGCATTAATTATAATGTGTATAAGAATGGTGATATTCATGAAGAACCTAGTGGATGATAATTTAGTTCATACTTGTTCTGGAGTTTATGTTTCCATGTTTCCAAAGACACTAAAATAATACAGCCTTTGGGTGTCCATTGGTATATTGTTTTATGTAATATAGAAAAGTGATGTAATTTTAATGTATGAAAACAGGGGACCCTATAACTATAGATTTTGTTGTAGGTTTTCTATGTATGCCTCGCAATATTGATTATATATGTGTACATTTGGAATGATTGATGAATGTAGAAAATGTATTTCCTATATCGGAAATCTTCTTAGTGGATCAATTTTGGTATAATTATTTTTGAGAAATAGTCTGTATTCATAATGTTCTATAGAGCATAATTTTATTATGTGACTCATATTTTGATACATTCATATGGAAAGGCTGGTAGAATGATTTAGATATGTAGTTATTTTTTAGTAAACATTTCTATCCATAGATATATGTAAAGTCAAAATATATTATACATGTTTTGGAGGATATTCTTCGGTTTGAATTCTAGACATTGGTTGGTCTTGGGATAAACACTTACCACTCATTGAGATCACGTATAACTATAGTTATCAACAAATTTTTCACATAGAAAAATATGAGGCAGTTTATGGTAGGACATGAATATCGCCTATATGCTGAATAGGGGAAGGCGAGTAAGAGTTTTTTGGACTGAGTATTGTGCAGGAGACATCGGAGTAGGTTTGGTTTATTGGGAATTATATTTAAATGACTTAAAATATGTAGAATATATATTTACATTGAATTGGAAAACTTATAGAGTTTATAATGTGAGATCATGTATTCCTTAAGATGTCACCTATAATGGGTCACTATAGGATTTGATGGTAGGGAATGTAGGTAACCAGATTTGTTGTATATTGTGAAATTTGTAAGTTAATAATGTTGGTGGAAAACTGATTGGATCATTAATAGAGGTATATAAATTTGAAATATGATTTTTATATTTCATATCTATAGAAGTATCACAATGAACATTCTCATACGATTAATATTGATGATGTTTATTTTTAGGGCTATCTATTTTTTGAGGAGCATCAGATATTTGTTATGGATCACAGTGAAAATTTCTCTCAGTGAAAGATCATGCTGATAATTTGAGTATTGTGGAATCATAGACATGTATAGGAGGAAAAATGTTAGAGATAAGATAATATGTAGTCTCAGTGGAATAATATTTTTTCCTTAGGAGTTATGTGATGCTTGGGAGTGTATATTAAGGATGAGCTATTATAAGGTGGGGAGATCGTAAGACCCCATCCTTTTTATAGATAATTGTATTCCTTTGGGATGAAAAAGGAATTAATAAGACATACACACCATGTAAATGGGATACACAATGTATAAAATCCTCTAGACACATGTCTTGAAAGGTTGCATGGGCTGGACTGGTTCATGACAAGAAAGTATTACACACCATTTAATCCTATTACATGATGAATAATATGTAATAAGGACAAATACAAACCCTAGGTGATGGATTTTTTATCATAATCCTGTATGAAAAATAATATGACTTCTAATGGAATTACCTGCACTATAATTTTCATAACATTAAATTCTAAAGGTGTCATGTGGGTGTAATCTCATTTTTTATCCATGTTGTTTTCCTACTATTGACCTAGAATGAATTTCATGTTATATTGGAAGGCTATTTAATATTTCAAACGTCCCATTTTTTTGATTGATGCCTTGTAAGAGTTTTTTTCAATAGTTACATTTCATTTTTTATTCTCTCGAAAAACATGTGGATCTATATTAATGTTGTTGGTTTTGGGGTTGATCATGATCCTAGTTTTTTTCCCAAGATCAATTCTTCACTTGTTAGTCCAACAACTCTAAATCAATAAAAGGTTAGGTTTGAGTGAGTGTTCATCAACGATCATGATAATAGTTTTCTATTTTTCAATTCCAATAGTCTGGTTTAAAATTGAGTATATTTAATTGTGGAATTTCAATGTTAACATTTTTAAATTGTGTCATTAAATGAAGTAATTAATTTGTTAATTAATAAATGTGATTACAATTTTTTTAATATTGGGATTATGAATAATATTTACTAATGTGATTATTTAATTGGATGCCAATGGTAATTAAAGATTAGTCTTTCCTAACATTTAATGGTTTGTGGATTATATAATAAAATGAGATAAATGATTTAATATTGAATTTTACATATTATTCACTGTGATAACTGTGATGAACCATGAATTTAAATGATAATTTCAATGATAATCAATGATGAGAATGTTTATTAGAAGGTTAATAATGTTTAACATTTTATATATATATTGTGAATTATGTGATAACGAGTGTGGTACATGGAATGAATATCAAAATACCCCTATGAGATCATGTGTGTCAGATATGGATTGATGCACTGAATTCCAATATGAACTATGATGTTTAGGACATGGATTGATGCTCCAAATACCTATAGGGTTCTTAACCTGATGTTCGAGGTCCATGATATTGGCATTGGACAATGGTTCTATATGACTAGGATATGAACGCAAAATTAAATTCATAATTAAATCCATGAAAAAATGATTATTACTACATATGATATGGTTTTTACACATTCCTAGGATAAATCAGGTATTGATGGATAGGGTGTTATCATGAACCCAAATGTTTTTGGGATAATTAATGAATAACAAAATGATATAGCTATTTACTTATGTATAGTACATTATTATTTATACTTCTTCATACATTGTAATATATTTGATTTTTTTATTACTTTTTTGTGGTTTTCTTTTAATTTCTACTCATAGCCTACTGAAGCTCTCTGATTGGTACCCGAATAGACTTCATGATTGCATGACAAGATGAGATTAAGATCCATATTTTAGATTGATGAGTTAGGATGGAGCCTGGATGAGGAACAAAACATGATTTTCGGGAATACATGGTAGTTTTAATAGTTTTTTATTTTTTTTCTCATTAGAAAATTTTCTCATATATGGAATGCCTTATCAACTTATTCAATTTTGGAAATTGTTTTCCTATTTTGGTTTATCAAGAGACAATGGTCAGTATTGGCTATGGTATTATTCATGTTATTGGTCATTGACAATGGGTTGTTGTTTATTTATTTTTGTTATTTTTGTTCTCTAATAATCATTTAATTGTCTCCCCATGTAATATATATTGGACCATCACTGCTACTCGGTAGCCTCTAGCATACTAGGAGGTATATGCGAGTTCATGTAGTGAATCAGATCAGGGCACAACCACTTGGCACCCTCGTCTGGACATTACATATTGAACATAATAATTATGTGATTATAAATTGGGAAGACTAGGGGGTTTGGGTAATACTATATATATGTGATCCCTTGTTTATTTAGCTATCCCTAGTGGTGAAATACATAATGACCTACTCACTAGTAGGTAGATTTTCTATGAAACTGTGGTTTTCAAAATTTAAATTTCACTCATACTAGATACTCTTTATTTTTTCCGTATTTCAATATGTGAATGTTTTTTTATTGTACATTGTGAGAATTTAGGATATATCATATTTGTTTTTACATGATATTCTTATTTTTAAATAGGATATGATTATTAATGGTTTAAAAACCTACATTACTAAACTACTAATACCTCATAGAAAAATTCTATGTCATATTTCTTGGTTTAATGTAATATGACATGTTATTCCAAAAAACCAGAGGGTTCTTATTATGTATAAAATGATTTCTTCTATGAAGGTATTAATAATATATTTTAAATAATGGTCTAATAGATTCAGGTGTTTATACATTTCATAGATTCTCTGTTGGTATCCTAATAATATTTACTACTCACACACTACATTGAACATTATGTGTTTATTCCCTTGGTGTTACTCTATATAGGTTAAGGGAAGAGTGACATGTAGGAGAAGACACTCAAAAGTTAGGATTCATTCTGGTGGGTTGGGATGGAGGTGATATATGGTCATAAGGACATTGACCCTTGGGACTCAGTAGGTTCAATTTTTAGGGCATTAGTATTTACAACATGACTTTGTGAACTAGTTTGTTGAATATACATTTATTGTTATAATATGGTTGAAATATGATGTTTCATTTTAAATCTATTAGGATACTTTTATATCATATTTTCATATGTATATTATTAGTGAATTCCTTATTATATACTTTTTATGGTTCTTTATATACTATCATCAACCCATGGTGATTTTCAATGCATTTCAGGTCCTATGGGGGGCCAATTCAATTGATTTTGTTTGTTATCCTTAGTTGATTTACTACATTTATGGTCTAATTTTAATTTGGTTTGATTCTATTTTGTTATTTATATGATCATGTATTATATTATCATTCCAGTATACTTATCTTATTCTAACATATGATTTTTGAGTTATTAATCAAATGGGTTACTCTGTCTGGGAATTTCAGATCACCCATTGTCTTATTTTCATTCCCCGCCTTATAATGGTGGTTGTTTTATATGATATCTATATATGTGTATAATGATTCTATAGTTTATTTCGTAGATGTTGAATCTTCTATATTATAAGAATGTTATGTGTATAATATTCAACAAAACTAAACCTATAGGTTAATAGATGTGATTTATTGTGTGATATATTGAATAATCTTGTAAAATGATGAAATATGTATGCATGTTATGGCGAGGATATACCAGTTTTTTTCAGTGAATGTTTTGGTTATCTTTTAGAATTATGTTATGATGAGTATGTGTATATGAGACAAAACCTATGTTGAACCAATAGTAATGAAATAATAACTTAAAATATCATAGGTTTATATGATGTGGTCTTCATTTATGGAATCATAAAATTTATTTCCATTATCATATAAATTCATAGTCTCTCAATTTCATGATACTCATGATAACCATATTTATTTATGTAATGGTTGGATGAAAGAATCATTAAATTGTAGTGGTCATGGGTATAGTCGATTTTTAAAAAATAATTTTTTGAGACTAGTTATATTAATTACTACAGGTCTTGAATTGTCTCATAGACTATTAATTCATATTAAAAATGACTATTCATTAAATTATCAGTTTAAAAAAATTCATAATGATTACATCTTATGTCTAAAACTAATCTCATATTGAGGACTATGGTAATTTTCATCCTTTAAATTATGTTATTCTACATGTAGTTTGATTTGATTTGATTTTGGTTATGGATTGGATCATTCAATATATATCTCATATTTATAGCTGGGATCTAGAATACATAATCCACTTCCTAAATCAACCCATTATCATCTATCGTTTTTAGTCAATGTATGAATAGTGAATGGAAGTTACCTCCACTATATAACTTGTGTTACCAAGTAATGAGGAACATATAGATCAAATTAAAATATATAAAATCAATATTAAATTTATGTTAGCATGGGAATATTTTGATTTATTTCAAGAATAGTTTTCCAGTATCCCACTAGATCATGAGATTGTGTATTAAATAGAAGAAATTCCAGTTTCTATGAAAATATTATATAGTCCTTATTAAATGGACTTTATTGCATTGAAATAATCGATGAAGGAACATTAAGAGAATATTGTTATGGTTTTATATAACCATGTTCACCATCATGTAATGAAACAACCATTTTTATTATAAATAAAGACATATCATTAAGTCCATATATTTATTATCATGAAATTAAATATATCCAAATTAAAAAATGTGTTCTGCACACCATGTTGATGAATTATTTGGTTAACTGTGAGGATCTCAATAAATATATATGATTAACATACAATATAGATAACAAAAATTAATATTTAAGGCATAGTATGTATCAAATAAAACATTCCAATAATTATATTGAATCTTTTAATTCATAATGATTTCAATAAATACATAATAATATATTTAATATCATCATTGATCTTATAAATAATGGTTTATCACTTTATTTTGAACAATTTATTGTTGTTTTTATATAATATATTCTCATTAATTTTATTATAATTAATGAAAATGGATGTAACATCCCACCCCTTTTTGTTGGATTGAGAATTTGGAGAGATGAAACTAGGCCTTAAGCGATGTTCCCAAAGCACCAAATGCTGGAAATAAATGTAAAGGGATTTAAGAATTAATTTGGGATCAATTTTCCCATTAGATAAACCAACCGACCAAAAATGAAGTTACCAAGATAACTACATGATGAATGATAACATAGAATCCCAAACCGTATAAGACTAAAAGACATCAAAAATAATCCATAAAATTTCCTAAAAACATACAAAACCAAACCATACCAAAGAAATATCAGATCAACAAGGGGAAAACTAAAAAAGAGACCGAACATAAACCAAGACATGCTCCACTACTACACACTAAGATCAAAGATCCATATACCATTACATCACCAAAGCATCACGACGATCCACTGGTAAATTGAGATACATTACATTTACGTATGCCTAGAATTACAATATCTAAAATAGCACCAATGTTCCAAGAAGGGGGTGAGTAAAAATAATCAGTAGGTTTTCCCCCAATGACTTACCTACACATGACACTAGGATAATCTATTTTTATAATTATATTTAATAATTTATATTAATAAATTAGTGTAACCATTTGCAATATTCAAATCACAACCTTGAAATAAAATCACCCACCCAACTAATCACAATATAAGGAAATCCATCAACCATTCCATAATCCATTTTTTAACATTTCTTATAAGCATATCAATTTCCACCTTTCATAGGAACACCTAATAAAGAAAAACCATAGAGTTTCACATGACCAAAATGGTAAACTATCATGGTGGAACATCCCATCCAAGTCGTCACACTTCTTTACCAATCAATTGGTACTTTCAGACTTCTTATCATTGACGGTAGCCCTTATGTACACTATTTATCCCCTATTTTATAATGGTACTCCCCACCCACAGCACATCCAAATAAACATAAGAAAAAATTAAAAATCCACTAAACTAGATAATACACACATAGGGCCACAATAAGATACAAATAACACTTTTCGAAAAAACAATACCTTAACCACATAAATAATTCCAATGCAAGCCATATTCACAACAATAAATCACTCATTTATTGTAAACACCCAATATTGTATTTTCCATTCCAAACCATATTAAAAAAACAACATTTTTATTGAAATTCACCATTCATAAAACAATTTACATAATTTAATCCGTTATTTATTTTAAAAATCATTTTTAAAATAGAAGAATAAATCCATTTTTTCAACAATATCCCATTTAATACAAAATCCTAAAATCATCACTAAGCGGGTTTCCACCATAATTATCGCATCATATTCACAAATAATTTCATGAAAAATAAATTAATTACAAAGAAGGCATCAATTAATTACAAAGAGGAGTCGAGAGAGAAGACACCTTCTATAGGGTTTCGATGAAATCAACTCCTATGTAATTTAACCAGAAATATGTGTAAATGAAACACCATAACTACTCTAGATCACATTCCATATCATCAAAAATCCAAAAAATTAACACTTTGGGAAACCAGAACTGTAGATCTACATGAAACATATGTAGATCTTGAACACCAAGAGAGAGAGAGAGCGAGTAGTGGATCCAGAGAAAACCCCATGCAACTAAGATGAATGACATAACCAAGAAGAACATCTGTCAATCCACCATGAAATTCAAAATAATTTATTATCTAATCGTTGGTAGAGCACCTATAACCATTGGTAACAATGAATCCCATGTATGATTCATATGGGATAAGAAATTAATGAAATATGGAAAATCCCGATTGATCCCAATTTTTTAAAAACTCATTTATTCGTTGGGCATGGTTATATTAAACAGTTAGTCAAACCTTACACTATTCATGAAGATTATACTTCCTCTATGAGAACCTCATATGACATATTCTCATAGTTATAATTTTTTAAAAATATGTTTGAAGCTCATTGTCTCATTCAACATAGTTACATGGGCATTCTTAAGAGTTTCACCTAATATATCTCAAATTGTGTGCCCTTAAAAAAGCATCCAAATATTTCTAAAATCATCCCAAACTATCACAAACATTATCCAAAAACATTGAAAATATAAAAAAGGAATAAAAAAATTTACATACCTCATTATGGGGGTGATATAATGGAGATCATTTGAGGACTCTAATGTCCAATGCTTTTATCAATTCAATTATCATTAAAAATATGTGTGTGAAATATTTTATGATATAGAAAACACAATATAAGAATAATTGTTTTTAATTAAATCATTATAAAATAAATATAAACAAAATATGATCATTAGGAATTATGAACGTCAAGAATTATTTTTATTTATAATATTACCTTCATAAAATGATAAATATAATTAGTGTATTCTAAGAGGAATTATGAGAGGTGATTTACGTAGAAGTATGAATGATGTATTAATGTAGTATAATTGTTCCTTATGAAGCTTGTTTTTTATATAATGGGAGGGACATATCATCATTCGGTGACACACTTCACTATTCCCAAGCTAAAATTCAACAACTGAGGCTCAAGAAGAATCATCTAAGAGAGATTCTCAAGATTGTTTAAATCACCACAATATTAAAATTTTACAAAACTAGCCATGAAAGTATCATTTTGGAATTACATACCCTAAATGATTATACTAGTATAAGAATAAATTATGTATCAATTGTATGTTTAATATTTATGTGTAAATGGTTTTTAAAAAGTTTTTTTCTTTAATCTATTTCCATTTTTTTAAAACATTTGTATGAGAAAATTTGCTAAGGGTGGATTTTTTTTCAAGAATCTTTAATAAATACCAATATATTTAATTAATAGAAAAATAAAATGAAATAAAATTTTTATATATGATAAAATTAAAATTTCAGACAATAAAATCATAATTATATATTTCAAAAAATTATGATTTTCTTGAGATATAATTTTATATTATAATTTTTTTTGTAAGTAAATATTATTTTGATCAACTGGTTTTAGTAAAATATAATTTTTTATAACATTTTTTGAATGTATAAGTGATTTTTATAGGTTTTTGAAATGTGATTATGTCATAAAAACGATTTATTTCAATAAATATTGATATTATATTAATAATAAATTTATTATATTTAGAAAATGACATTGATATAGATGATTTCTTTTTTTGAATTATCACATTGAAGTAACCATAAGATATATTTTTTGTATTTTTCTAAAAGGGTTTCATTTTTTCTATATTATGTTATACTATATAAGTAAAATGATTTATTGTAGTAGGGATGGGGTATTTTTTTGAGGAGTTATATATAAATATATATATATATATATAATCCCCTTTACAATATAATCACATTTCTTTTACTATTGAGTCATAGGATGGGCCACCTTTGAATTCATAATAATTTATTCTAATATTTTAATCTAAATAACCCCTCTCCTCAACTTATAAAATCGTCCCACGCAACAAAATTTGTAAACATTTAAAATTCAAATCATTATACTAAAATAATTCACAACATCTTTCTCCAAATCATTGATGTGAGGATTTCACCGAAGGACCGAACTAATGATCCTTATGGTGTATCATAAGAGTTAACATCCAACTTAAGATGTAGTATACTCATCCAAATTGTTAAAAATTATTTTCTTCTTATACCGCCTAAAATAAATTATATCATTTATGGTATAATAACATTTCTATCATTAATAAAAAATTATTATATAAATGGGATATTAATTATCAAATATCCTTCCACTGTATTCAAGAAAACATTTTTCATTTTATGGTATGTTCATTGACTTCATAAAAAAAATTCATTTTTCATCACTGAAATAATTGTTTTTTTATTAATAATATTGTGGTATAAATTTAAAAAACCATTTTTTCTCATGTTTTTAATGGATAATTTGTCAAAATGATTAATAAAACTAAATAAATTAATCACATTATGAAACCGACGTGAAATAAGGAACTGTATAACAAAAACATTTTTTCCAAATTAAACATCCTGATTTCATAACACATACTGAAATTTGGGTCTATATAAACATCATTAATTTCATTAAAATAATTACATTATACATTCAATGTTATTGTATAATTAGAAACAATCATTAAAAATTATATATAAAAAAATACAACCATTTAGAATTGTAATAAAAATCCACATGAAGTTAGATTTTATCATAAAATCATACTCTAATAGATTATGGCTAATATAAATGTATATTATACATCAAATATAGGCAAAGACGTTTGTAAATAAATTTTTTAAAATTTTTATTTTGATTATTAGTATAATTATACAAACGTGTAAAATGAAACATGTTCTGGATGTGAGGTATCATTATAACTGCAATCATTATTTTTCAGTCACAAATTCCATTTAGTTTTCCCCCATTGACGTTGTCTACTTATCATGTAAATATTTCATATTAAAAATAGATCTTATATATATATATATACATTTTTTACATCAACTTTTTTTGTTGGGGATAACACATGCTCTTTACATAAACTAGTCAATTAAATATTTTATATTAACCCATGTGAAAACAATATGTCAAGGTTATATATATTTGATTATACTTCTCCATATAATTATTTTAACCTTAAATTGTTTCTAAAAACTACATTTTATGTAAAATTTATTTTGTTCATTTATAGTTTTACAAAAAACAATATGTAAACACTAATTTTAAAAATAATTATCACTTTCTATTGGAACATTCCCTGTATGATTTAGATAAATCACAAGATCTATAAAAAATTATTAATGATTTAATATAGATATTTTTTTTATGGTGTAAACTTTAACTATCTAGGTTAGAGAGCCTAATAGGAAAATGAACAACGATAAACTATCTTTATGCCATGGAATTTATAAGAGGAATGATGAAAACATTATGTGTGATGGTAAATGAGATGATTTCCTAAATTAGACACCAAACCTAATGGGAATATGAGTAGATTACAATAGTGTTGAACTTACCCAATAAACTTATGTCATGAATAATACGTTGAATCCTGTTTAATTCTCTATTATTATTGAAAATAATATGTTTTTTAACCCATTTTGTTAAACATTATCACACTTTTAGTAGATCATTTGATATCTTAATCATTGGACAATACATTAATTCTATTAA
This sequence comes from Viscum album, assembly GCA_963277665.1. Classification (NCBI taxonomy): domain Eukaryota; kingdom Viridiplantae; phylum Streptophyta; class Magnoliopsida; order Santalales; family Viscaceae; genus Viscum; species Viscum album. Next base: position 1,387,516,904 of record OY728165.1, read on the forward strand.
TAAGATATATATATACCAATTCCATGAAAATGATAATTTCATACTCCTAGTATATCACATAATTGGATAACATGATTAGTGGTCGAAATTTATCAACAATTTCATTACAAATAAAGATATAATATCATTGAAGTGGTAATGATTCATGATTGGTTTTCAATAAATGTTCTCTTAACACTTTAAATCTTCAAATTGGGTTGTTTTAATATTAAATTAAGTTAAATAGAATATAATCTATTAAGTCTTAATGATGTAATCTATAGACTCCCAAGCCTTTTACACATACTATTAATTGATTTCAAACATAATTACACGTGCAATATTTAACAAGGACTGAAATGTATAATTTCTTAGGAAAACTAGGTAAATAATTAAGAAACATGTAACAACAATTTCAAATATTTTTATTAATATTAATAATGATATTTTAACATTCTTTAAAATCCTAAAAATTCATAGGATAAACTAAGGAATATATATACAAAAGTAATGAGCTAAAAATAATCTTATGTGAATAAACATGGGAATGAATAATATCACATTAGTTAGAATGAACAACAAGGTAACATAAAAGGAATTTATTAAGAATAAAAATTTTAAATAATAAAATATTAAACCTAGAATCATATAATCAAATAAACATAGTAAAAAGGTAGAAACACATAACATTACATAAACACGAGTCAATGATAACTATCAAGACTGTAAAACATTGTGAACAAGGTAACATAATGGCATCAATATACACAAAAATTCCAGACATAAAATCTCATGGGACTAAAACATTACCAAATTCCTTAGAGTTATATCAGGATAAATCCACCATAACATGTTCATGTATATGTGTACCACATAATAAATAAAACATAATGAATAAATATAAGGGTTAATAATTTAATGAAAATTTTATCATAATCATGTCCTAAGGCATAACCAAATGAATTTTGAAAATGTTATCCATGAAATAATGGATTTATATAATTAATGAAAAATTGGAAAGGATGTATAATAATAGATCATTAATAATGATATCCAGCTGAAGTGGAATCATTTTAATATTAGTTATCTATCTTTATAAATGATCTTATTTCGTATAAAGAGTATTTAAATACTATTAGTTAATAGTTATTTCAATAAATTAGAAATAAACTAAAATATTTCATCATGTTAAATTAGTGATTTTGGAGAAAAAATAGAGGCTAAAAATAGTTTTTATAGATAACTAATAAATTGGTATGAAAATTTAATTATCTTTTTAATAAGGATTTGTTTTTAAGATGAATTGAGAACTGAACCTTATAAAACATGTAATTTACAATAAAATATATATAATTTTCCCCAAATATATATGTTTGGTATATATAAGTATAATATATTCGAAATATATAAGAAAACTAAAGAGGAAATTTTATCATGGATGGTGAAAACATATCCCAAATGAAATGTGGAGGTTTGAGGGATCCCTTCCTTATGTTAAAATTTGTTTATCACATGAACATAATGCATTTAATAATCAAATTAGATTAATTAATTTTTCAATTAATTAATAATTAATTATTTATTTGATTTATAATAATTTAATTTGGTTCTTTTATGGAAATTTTTATTAGTTATATGGTTCAATTTCACCATTAAGGGATTGTTTGTTTCATGCTTTCATGGTTGTTTTCCCTTTATTATAATTATTGATGTTCTTGTTGAATGGGAAGGTATTGTCGAAGAAAAATAAAATTTTATTCATACCCATTCAGATGTTTAAGAGGTATTCTATATAATATTAACTTATAAAATTAGGATTATTTATATGATAAAACAAAAATGATAACTGTTTAGTTTATTTTTGTGGGGTTTCCATCCATCGTGAACTAGTTTTGTTTTATTAAGTACTATATCTATATATTAGTACAAAGACATGGAAAAATTTATAATATACTAATTAAAATCTTATTTTACCCTAATAATAGTTTTATGGCCAACCTTGAAGGCGATAATGGAAAGTGAAAACACATTATCCATAGATATGGGTAATCACACTAATTTGGAAAATGGTTCCCTTTATTTGAATAAGAAGAGTTGAGATATAATGGATGTATAAAAATATTTCATTATTGATATAAAATTTCAGTATATAAAATATGAAAAATTAATTATTATTTGATGGATGAATTTTTTTAGGAGAAATTAGAAGAATAAAAAAATTAAGATAGGTGGTTAATGAAAGTTACCACATGAATATCACATCCTGTGAGGATCTATTTAGATACTTGAAATTGGTATGTTGGTGAGACCGGAATGATAATGACACGAGGATAGTGGGTATTTTTTTCATCATATATTTTTAAGGGTTTGTGGTTTGGCTTTTGTGAGTAAATTGAGTTTTGATGGGTGATATTTATCATAGAGGACAAGGGTGTTTTTAAATATTTCAAAAATTAAATTATAATAAATTCATTTTCTAGCTAAATTCCCACAAATGGAAATGGATTTGAAGATATGATATGATAAGGTTGTAATCTGATCAACCAATATAATTTATGCATATCTTGTTTCTAAATTAAACATTGTTATTTTGATTAAATATTCGTTACCATTTTTTTATTTTCATATACGATAAAAACATTGTGAATATTAAATTTTTTTTAATTTTTACATATATGATATGAATTAGACTAAAATGTAAAATTTATAAAATATTAGATCATATAAAAGAACTAATTATTTTTTATATATTTATATTAATTTTTCATATTTTTATGATATATTAATCCTATAATACAACATTATTGTCAAATTTAACACTATTGAATATATTGAAATTTAAAAACATCAAAGAAAACATGTTAAATTAAGAAATAAAACTATATTATTATATAATTAAAATTCCAGGATCATCAATAAATTTCATGTACCGCATTTAGTATATCATATTATATTACTTTAAAATTTTATTGTCAGTTAATTTAATTTTTTCTATATTTTAATAAATATTTCACCACCGTTGTGTAATAATTTAAGAAAAATATATACATTATAATATTTTTCAAATAAATTATCATGATGAAGGTAGATATTATATATTTTGAAAAATATTTATAGTATAGTATAAATTTTGTTTAACCTGATATTAAAAATAGTATACTTATTAAAAATAATAGTGTTCTATTTTGTTTCTATTCATATTAACCCAAAATAAAAGTGGTATATTTATTATCTTTCAAACTCTTAATTACAAATATGTATTTCATTTTTAAAAAAATAAAAACACATAAGTGAAAATTTTGATTTTAAAATTATAAAGGAAAAAATCAGGGAAAAACAATTTTTCCCAAACATACCCTTTTTATGTACAAAATGTTTTAATAATAAATTCATGTATAAATATAATTTAAACTGAAGAAAATATATTATATATAATAAATATGACATGATGATTCTTTAAAACTAATCCAAAATTGAATTTTAATTTGTAAAGGAATTAAAGAATACACAGTTTTCATTGTAAATCTTAATTTTACACAATTCATTTAAATTTTAAACTATTATAAAAATACAAGAAATTCATTATCTAATAAAATTTACATGATGAATTTGAAATAGATGTTAATTTTTTAAAATAATTTTTATTAATTCATGAAAATAAAATATAATTTTTTCTCATAGTATGACATAAAATCATTTTTATTATGAAAACATATTTATGAGAAAATAGAAACTATATTTATAATTAGTTATTTATTTTAGTTGATTTTATTGATTAAGAATATGTTTATTACTAATAATACCTTCCAATTCAATAGGTTGGTCATATTAATTGTGTTAAAATGATAATATTTTAATTGAATATTATAATTCATTTTAGCTCAATATTGTATGCAACACAATCAGTTGAAGAAATTAAATTAGTTAAAAATAAGTATTTCATTCAAATATTGGGGTGTTACATTAATCCCCCATTATAAATTTTATAACTTGAAATTATATTTTATATACAAAGATGAAAATACGTTATAGCACTTTCCCTTCATCGCTTCCCCAGGTTTCCATGTTGCTTCTTCATATTAGTGGTTCTTCAATAGTAATTAAAATTGGTGGTAGGGATTGTTTTTTATAACATTATGTCTATGGTATATGATATTAACATTCTAATCCACAAATGATGGTTAATGTTTAGACTATACCTCCTCTCTATTTTGTTTATATGATGTATTTTGTAAGTGTTTATTTTTTAGGCATACATGGAATGCATCATGTACATGATATAGGGTTGGTAGAAGTGATAGTCAATATGCCACAACTTCACTACAATCATGAATATCACAAGGTATGATTTTCCTAGGACTTCACATTCCCTTATTCCCAAATCTTATTACTCTCTTCCACGGAGATCGTCTGAAGAATACCTTATCATTAATCATAAATTGTTTTCCCAATGATGATTTTTGTATATCTTATCTTTCGACTTTGGAAATCCCTAATGTGATATTGAATAGTCTTTACATTTTCTACAATTTAATCAACCCTTCCAGGTTCCAGAATATTATTTGTACCAACATTATACTAGAATGATGTGCTTATACATCAATCTGATAAAGGGCCCTTTTTGTAGCCATTTGGATGATCGAGTGGAATCCAATATTGTAAAAGAACATAAACATTGGATGATGTTGATACAATCCCATTTTGAAGTATATTAATCAGGATATCAACATGTATTACTATTTATATATTGTCCACATAGACTGGCTATTAGATTGAGGGTGATAATTTTTAATGAAGTTCAATTTAGTGATTAGAGCATGTTGGAGACTTTTCATGGACATTTATGTAAATATCAGATCTTTATTAGATAAAGTTTTAATGGTACTCCAAGTAGAATCACCACTTAAATTAGGTATATCTTTCTATGTTGATTGATTTGTAAGTCCATTATAATTGAAATAATGTGATCTTCTTTTTTTAGATAATCCATGAAAACCCATATTGAATTATTTCATGAGGATGTATTTAAATTTATATTGAAATGGTCCGTGGTGATGTTTTCTCATTTCTATATAGGTATATGTAATTGTTTCACCCTACCCTAAGTCTGTTTCCTTTCCACCATTACATTCTAATCATCTAATCACTTTTACGTGTATTCAGTGATCTCCATCTTCACTGTGTCCCACTTATTGTGATCTCATAGATCTCAATATATCTTTTTTTCTCCCTAGGTGGATAGTTAAGGTTGTGGTATCTGAATCTTTTATAGTCTCCTCCATTATTTTATTTATTGATGATACAGATATACTTTCCAAAAATCAGTTAACACCATCCTCATCAATTTTAACCATTTGTTATTTCTCATTTCTGATATATTAAACCATATTTTTTATTGTACACCTCATTTAATAAAGAATATATTATCTTATCTATAAGATATTTTTGAGGAATTATTTTATAAAGATATTATTACGTTACTTCCCTTACGATTCCCATGCCCATCCATTGTATTTAATATAACACTGGATCCATATTAATTTTCATCATTGAAAATGTTGAAGGATTTTATCTATATAATGAATCTACCTAGTTATTTTCTATAGTTGTATGGTAGTTGATATTGAATTCATTATCCTTGATGATCTATCACCATCATTGTTTATTCATTTTATATTAATTATTATGAATATATATTAGAGGCTCTTGTAGTCAGTATATATATAAAACATCTCCCCATAAATTTAATGCCTGTTGATTTTCAATGTGATGATCACAACAACATATTCCATATCATATAGGTGATATTTATTCTTATGAACATTAAAATTCATTGACTTTTAGGATATCACATTATTATTTTTCAATAGTACTCAACATAATACCTTCAATTATTGAATATTGTGTACCACAAAGTGTTCTACACTAATTGTTAATATCGGTATTGGTGTTGTAATTTTCCACACACCGACTCATTGAAGTAGTCTTCACATTTACTAGTCCATATAAACATTATTTCTGTTTGAGTCATCTTATTTATAAGGTATATAAATCATGTTATTTTTTAAAAAATTCAGTGTTAATACAATGAAATACAAAAAAAATTATGGATCTCCCTTATAGTGTCTATTTAGGTCCACTCCTGAATTAATGTTTCCTCACATGGCTACATATATATCCAATTGTTGGTTATAACATGTCCCAATAATGGCACTTTTTACATTCATAACATGCATTGATTATAATTTGCATATAGTTTCTCAAATTACAATGTCTTGGGAAATGAATTTTAATTCCCCTCATGCTTGTCCTTCATCTAGGAGTATATCAGGAATTCATATATAAGGACTACATAAATATTTTCAATGTAATATCTAATGACTCAATTCATTAATTCCCTGAATATTTATAGAACATTAGTGCGTCCGAAAAGCATCAATTTGACCTAATTCCTTCCATACCTCATTGGAAAGAAATTCACGGGAATATCAACCTTCTTAACCATTAATTTTTGATATACTGACCAAAGGTACACCATAAAGAAATATATAGTACAACATAGTTGGTCAAAAAAATCATATATCTATAGAAGTTGATAATTTATATTTACAGTTATTTTTTTGATATCATTATAATCAAATGATATTTTTATTGATAAATATTTATTATTAACAAAGAGGACCAGATAACCACAAGCTGAATCAAATGGGTATATAAAACACTTATCTAGATTTTCATTCAACTACATTCTCAATTATTCCAAATTATTGGAATTCATTCTATATGTTATATTCGATATTATAAGAGATCCATGTATATGTTAAATTTGGAACTAAACCAATAATTTAAGAGGAAGACTGATAAATTCATTAGGGAACACATTATTTTTGTAAATAAAAATAATAATGATCCTTCCCTTTTTATAAATCATTTGTGCTTGATATTATTGATTATAGGAAAATACTATCCAAACACGAGTTGATGTTTTTGATATAGATTCATCCTCCTGCTCACACTTATACCGAAATCAAGTATTCCTTGGGAGGTGAACAGTTAACTCTCCCTCTATATAGTTGATATTTTATTTGTATAATTAGAGTTAATAAATTCCCAATATAGCATAAAACTAATAAAAAATTAGTAAGATCATATGATATGGTAGGCTTGTTCGACATACCTTGACCATAGAGGAGTTATATACACTAGATTAATTTATTTCCCAATTCCACCATCTTAGAGATAACACCCAGAACAATTATATTCAAATGTGGTGTTTGAATAGTTATACTCAACAATGAACGATATAAAAGAATGCATAGAACCAAAATTAAATAACACATTGACTATTATTGAATTAGTGAAAAGCATACCTATCACCAAAAATTTTTTAGACTTCATCTCGGCATTATTGATAACATATGACCTTCCATTCATCCATTGAGGTGGTTATCGTTTATTATCTCCGACAACCCTTGGTATGGGGCTTTGAATCACATAATTATAATATTCCTTGAAGTTGAAACATTTTATTATAAGATATATATTCAATTTAACCATACATTATTCTTCTACAATAGTGGTATTATTCATATCCAATCAGGAATGATTATCTATATTCCAATTTTTTTCAAATTTTATGTAACTCTTAGTTCCCTTCCAAAAATTTTATAGACCATCCTCGAAAATATTTTACACATGGGATGTTGGGTTTTATTTATTATATGGTATTATTATATTGGTCCTCCCTTATTAATTCTAATCATCAAATTTTTATATATTAGCACATGAAACCTATGAGAGTGTCCAATATCCATCTCATCCTTAAGGGAAAATTTGAGAATCACTTCATGGTATTCAATGTATTTAATTTCCAATTATATTTCTGGAATTTTCATTAATCATATAAATAAGTGATTTATATTTATTTCAGGATTCATGAAAAATATGGAGGAATATCATGGACTCCTTTTAATGTTTTATTCTTATGTTATGATAGACTCATAACACTTTTTCTTCAGTCCATGGAACACAATCAATATTAAGATAGATAGTTTGGGGAATATATTTATTGATTAATAATTTATTGAATTATTCACACTGCATGGAACAAAATTCAAATTTATAATTTTTATTTCTTATCATTGTTCATGACTGACCATCTACCCCATAAAAATTTCTACATGCCAGTAGGACATTATCTTCTTCTGATTAGTAGAGTGCATATAATAGTTTCTTAAAGGAGATAATTCATTATTCCATGATGATGGGATCAGAAGATCCACTAAAGGCAGTCGTCCATTATCTGATAATTTATTCGATTGAAACATTATCATTATTAAGGGAATGTGTTTTTTTCTCTATGATTCATGTTATTATTCATTACTTAGGTAATTCGTGCTATTAATATCATGATTTTATGAGATCTGGTACACATTAGGTTTTGTATATAATTATGTAAATTTTTACATTTCCAATGAAATTGGTTTTTATCATAGTTTCTACTCTTTATATAAAATTTCTAAAAATAAAAATTAAATAAAATATGGGGGGCTTGAATAAATAGATAATGATCACATTAAAAGAAACTGTAAACATATAATGATAAACTTATTAATGGATAGTATATCCTAAATATTGATTCCCTGTGATTCAATATGAGTTATCTATTTTGACAGAACTACCCCCCTAGTTATTACTAATTCCTTATGGTCCTAATCCCCCCCAAAAAATATTCCATTCCAAGATACCAACAATAAAAACTCAATCTATTTACACATATTGTTACATTATTTTAATCATAGTGAAAAATAAAATAAAAATTGTATTTAAATGACTCTTGTATTTGAAATAATCTATATATACTCAGAAATAAATAAACAAGAATAATTTTGTTTATTAATTTTCATAATGATCACCTCACTCCCATTGATCTCCTAAAACATTATAAGATAACCTACGGAATAAAACATAAAAATACTCGATCTAAAAATCCCTTTAATGGAATAAAAATTAGAATGAATCATTAGACATGAATTATAAGTCATAACAAGATATCCTAAATGACAAAGTTGTTTAATTAACATAAGTAATTATGACATATATAACATGGAATAATATGATCATGGAAACATAAGAAACTTGAAAAAACACATTACATTACAAATTCATTCGTGAGGGCTAACATTAAAGGCCATATCACATAGTAGACAGTGTCCCATAATGTATTAGGTTTACTCCATAATCTCTTACATAACTTCTTTTGGGAAATAAAAATTTTCCAATGCATTGGATTTCTACATGGGAATATCCATAATGACATGTTCAAGCATGTGTGTTCCATATAAGGAATAAAACATAATGAATAAACAAAACAGTTACAAAGGAAATAAATGGATATCTTAATCATGACATAAGGCATAAAAAATTGTTGTATAACAATTTTATCAATGAAATAATGGATTTAAATAATTCATTTACAAAAATAAATGAAATATATAAATATATCATGAATATTAAAGTATATATAACGTGAGAAAACTTGAAAAAGTTTTTATGTGACAATAAAAATGTGGCATATAATAAAAAAGAATAATTATAGAGGGTAATAAAAATATTATTTACCTCAACAATTAATGTACTAAAATTATTATTAATGATAAATTAAGTTTTTTTAGAATAATCATTGCAAATATAAATATTTTAGGTAGTGTAATTAAAAATTAGAATGAAAAAGAGAAGTTATTTTTAATTAGGATTGATAATTGAGAGGAATTTATAATGGAACCTTTAAAACAAGTTATTTACCCATAAAAGAAACATTAAGTTAGAGACATATAAATTAGTTGTTAAAATACACATAATATTGGAGAATTTATTAACAATAAATTTCTTTTATAAGATATAATGTTTGACCCAATGGAAAAATGGACGTTCAAGGGGATCCTTAACATTATGTGTGTATGCATTCTGAAATATTACATAATGTTTATGATAATAAAATTACATTCACTAAATTATCAATATGTAAGTAATTCCTTATGTGTATAATTTTTTATAATTTCAATAATTTCATTTAAGGAAATTTCATGGATTTATAATATTCAATATCATCATTTCAGGAGAGTCTTTCTCATGGTTTCATGGTTGTTTAACTTGTTTATAATTATATAAGATAATGTAGAATAGGAATACTATTTCCAGTTGGAAATAAAATTGACTTCATACAATTATATATTATTCAATTGTATTTTATATCATTTTAATTTCTAACATTATAATGAATCATATGATAAAACATTAATGTTAAAATGTTAGATTATTTTGGAGGTGTCTAAATCCATCATGAAGTAGTTTTGTTTTATTTAATAATATATATATATAAGTTCCAAAACATGGACTATGTTATAATATGCATATTAAATTCTTATTTGACCATAACTATCATTTTATGACCATCATAAATGGTGATAATGAAAAATGAAAACTTATTATCTATAGAGACAATTAATCGCCATAATATCAATATTTTTTTGGTTTCTTTGAATAATAGGAGATGAGGGAAAAGGGTTGGATAGAAAATATTACATTATGAATATAAATTTCCAATAAATACATGACAGTATAGTTAGAATTCATTGATGTATTAATTAGGTGAAGATAAAGTAGAAGAAGAGATGAAATTAAGGGAGGTGGTAAAATAAAGTTATCTCTTCAATATCACCTCATTGATGGATCCATTTAGGAACATGAAATCATTCTATTGGTGAGAAAAGAATCACATGGACGTGAGGGATATTATGAGTATTTTTTTGTGATATATTGTTAATGATTAATGGTTTGGTCGGTGTTTGGAAATGGGGTTGTGGGTGGTGTTATTTATAAGGGGGGATATGGAGTGCTTATGATATTTCATAAAATATTAAATTATAATATATTTTTATTCTATAAAAATGAAATGAGATGGAAAAGGATTCAAAAAAATACAATATAAGTTTTTCATGTCATCAAATAATAGAATTTATACTTTTGAATATTTTAAACAATAACTTTTTGTGTAACCCTTAATTAAAATATTTTATTTTTAACTATGTTAACAACTTTTAAAATATTAAAAGGTTGTAAGATTTATATATGTGTTTTCAATAAAACCATAAATGAACAAATTATTAAATTTAAAATCATATCATAATATATTTTTATTCATTAATGTTTTTTTATTATTTTTAAATAATTTAATAAAATATAAATCACATAAAATCTAATTATTGTCAAATTTAAACTATTCAATACTATCACATTAAATAACAACAAGACAATAAATAAAATTCAATTAAACTATTTTATTATATCCTAAACATGTCATGTTTATATATATAAATCTTTTATCATAAAAATATATATAATTATATTAATTTTAATATTTTTATTATCTTTTAATATATTTCTTAGTTGAATAATTAATGCATCTGTGTTGTGTATTCATTTTGGGAAATTATATAAATCATGAAAATTTTAAAAAGATATAAGGATGAATATAAATTTTAAATATGTTTAAATAATATTTACTAATTATTATATCTAATATTTTAACCCATATTTAGAATATTATACTTATTAAAAATAATATTGTAACATTTTTTCTACTTTATATTACTTTAATAAAGTCTCAGTTATTTTCATGAAAATTGTCCCTTAAATAACTCATTTGTTAACCTTAAGTGAAAATAGTATAATTTGATTCATTCAATAATAATTTTTATAAATTAATATATCCATATCACTTATTTTTAATCTATATTTTCGTAATTTACCAACCACCTAATTGATAAATTTTTGTACATTACTTTTTATATTAAAAAAGGTTATTATTTAATAAATTTTGAACTCATGATTATAAATATATAATCAATTTGTATAATTTAAAATCATAGAAGTGTGAAAAATTATTGTGAAATTCAATTTTCAAAACTAACGAAAATCAATTTTTCTAAAACATTCCATTTTATGTAAAAAAAAAATTATTAATTTCAAGTACAAAATTCATTTCGATGAAATTATATTTGATTATATAAAATAAAATTTTACTACTGATAGATATGAACTAATAAATAATATAACAATACATTGTAAATATTTTAATGTAATATTTTGTTTTCAGTGTAAATTTTTATTTTTCAATATTCCTTAAAATATCAAAATTTTAGAAATTTCTTAACATATCATGCTAAGATAATTTATAGATGATTAATTAAAAAATTATATTTCCATTTCCAATTAAATATTTTAAATGTTTAAACATTTAATATATTTAATTTTTCATAGAATTATATACTATTTTTTAAATTAAATCATAGTTTTCAAGAATAAATTGTCGTTATTAATTATTATGTGCATATTTCATTATAACAAATATAATTCATAATATGGTTATTCTTATTAATATCCTTCAATTAAATATCTATGAATAATTATAATTTAATTGTAATTATATTTTTATAGTATATCATGGTTAGTTAACACTCTGTGTTGCATAAAAAACAATCTAATGATGAAATTAAAATATTTACAGGGAAATATTTTATAAAAATATCATTTTTTTAGTAAATAATCACAAGAATTTACCGATATTATTAATTTTTTTCACTTAACCTAGAATTATAATTGGAAACATCCATATTTTACTAATTCCAATTCATTTAAAAGACACATATATAAGAGACATTGATAGCTATAAGGAAAGAAATATTGTATTCCTTCAAATTAGAGATGCAGATTGTAGATTCTCAAGAAAACAATGGGAGTATATATATAAAGAGGATAACATAGTATAAATTTATTAGATCATTTGATAAATATAATATAGATTTGTATATATAGCTTCTACCATGTCATACATGGGGGAAAAAGTTTCCCCGAAACTTCTTCAAGAGAACTGGGATATGATTCATATGTGGAATATATGGGATCATATAAATTAAAGTCGAAGGAAGATGAATAATTACCTTAATGTTATGGATGAATAAAATTTTTGAATAAATTTTCATGCAATAGTATAATTTTTCAAATATTAGGAACAAATACAATATGCAAGAACATTATCTAAGACAATAGTTTTTTAATTTAACTAATGAAAACACCCAACAATGCCAGTAAAGAATGGTTGGAATCATGAAATCACTACTAAATTTTTGGATCACTAAGAAAATTTTTCAATATGTGTCTCATTTATTGATCCATCAATATTGAATAGACTATCTGATTTTGGGTCTAATTTTTTTTTGTATTCTACATATTTCTATATAATTATTCAATCACCACCTAATAATAAAGAGGTTCTATTATCAGTGAAATAAATATGGATATTCATTATTCTTATGTATATTAATCCTTCCTTACAAATATTTTGCGGATGAATAAAGAAAAAAACAATGTAAGAATCCCTCTTGTGGAATTAGATATTATACATGTATATGTCTTATTGAAAATATATATGGTCAAGAGAATTAAATCCCTTAATATATATGATTTCATAAATATAATCTAAAAACACTAAGGAGGAGGATGAATATCCATTTGAAACATATTCTCATGCATTGATATTATTTCCTCACTCAAAATCATGTCATGTACAAATGACCATGACAATGTACACTATTAATATTTATGGAATTCACATTGTGATAGAATATGTTGATGTATTCTATGAGGTGTTTCTTGGTGTCCCTCTTGACCGATAGGTTCATTTTATAACTGGACATTTACATAAAGGTCTTTCCATATCAATGACTCTTTATAGAATAAACCCTATTGAATTTTATGAATAAAAGAAGAAACAATATTAGAATATTGACTAGGGTTTTATATGAACATGTGCATCACTATAGGGAGAACATATCCTCTTTTTATTTCCTACGAATGATCCCATGTTCCTATATATTTATAATCAAAAACTCAAAAAATATGGATAAATTACTAGTTAACCATTCCATATATTTTTTTATATGTTCAACAAACTATGTGAGGCACAATAGTTCTCTTATAGAGTTTTTTATATAGAGAAAATTGTATGATGGTGATGCAGAATATTCCCAAGACATCCTTTTGAAAAATTCATATACACATTGAGTTTATTGTAATTCCCTTGAGAAATATCAATGCTCAAGAAATTTTCATGGACAAAATGAATATATTCTTTATTATTTTACATAATAAATTTGTGAATTTATTTATAGATATTATTCATATATATTTTAAATGGTTGGAGGAACATGATGATAATTTGAGGACTGTGTTGAAGACATTAAAAAATTTAATGATATATATAAATTATTGTATATTATTATTTGGGAAGGGGAAACTATCAATCTAGTGAAATGTGATCAGAATATGGGATATATTTTGGATCTTTAATGGAGAATGGTAGTTTACGAAGACACGTGGTAAAAATATATAATATTTATCCATAGTGTTCTCTAGTTATATGGGTACAATCATTTTTATTTGACCAACGTATGATTACTACCTCAATGATTTGGAAAAGTATCAGCATTACATAATCATTGAATCGATCATTAGTATAGCCTATCACTACCAAACTAATATACAATCTTGTTTGACTATCTCTAAACATGACGACTTGTTTCACTCCATGTTAATATTCATTAATAGTGGACACGGACAATATTTTTCATTGGTAATGTTATAATAATATAATAACATCCACTAATTATTTATATGGATCATAATGAATCCATCTATGAAATGAAATTTCATTTTCAAAAATGATTGTTAGAAGTAAAATAATATTATCTATTGATAATTGAAGTTGTTAATGAAATTATATTGATCATTAAATCCATTCAGCAACACATTAATGACACACAGAGTAAATTGAACATCCATACTATTTATTATCAATAAGATCTGGTGGTTGAGGTTGGGTATAAATTGTTCATTCATATATCTCTCGGTAAGATATTCATGTTGTTTTTTTAAGGGAATCTTTTTTCTAAAAGACATTGAAAATTTTGATGTTATTGATTGTATCAGAGTCGTGACCTATTAATTTTCACACCCACTTGCCCTACTTAATGAGAATGGAAAGTTCCTTGAATCTATCTTGAGGATGTGCATGCCTAATAAAATTTATTTACTACATCAAAATGAGGTATAGATGGATAATTATTTTTTTATTAGAAGAAGACAATGAGGATCATTGACCATTGACATTATGTTTAACTGAAAAAGATATAACACCTGGGTTAATTTAATTTGGAAAAAATATATGCTTCAGTAAGAAAAAAGGAACCTAGAAGAAGGAATGAAATAGAACAAGCCTCACTAGTTTCTACCTTAATATATATAATGACCATAGAAACAGGCGGGGGACCATAACCTTTACTAAAAAATGAAAAAAAATACTAGACCCTTTTGATAAAGGTTAAGGGTGTACCCATTACCTGTCTGAAGGCCATAAGGATGACAACCTAACCAAAAAAACACCCAAGGGCCCAATGATGAGACCCAATTCATCAAACCAACCTGAAAAGGCCAACATAAGGAAACCAAAAATTGTAAAAAACCACCATTGTTGCCTCCAAAAGCCATGGACGTACACTGGCACCATAATTGGATAAATCGAATAAAAACCACTAAAGTGAAACACATCAAAAATGACAAGAAAAATCCAGAAATCATCTAGGCATTGCCAATTTCACAAAAATATCAGTCGCAAAATACAATTTTGGAATCGAACCCACCACACCAGACACCAAAATAGCATCAGTCAATGCTAGGACCAAACTGTCACTGCCATGGTCCACCACTCTTCTGAGGTATAATAATGATGTCTCCGCCATTTAAATGCCAATTCATACTCCACCAAGCGTCATTCAGCCTATAATAAAACCCCACCACTAAAAGTCATTATTGGCCCTATACCAGATCTTCCATGAGTATAAGTTATAGACGAAGCTAGAATACCTCTGAGGCCTACCTCTCTTCCCGATATGAAGTAAGAAACCTCTTTTCACTCCTTCGAACCGTCAATGTTAACATCTGAATAGATCCGGTATGGATCTAGACCATCGAAGACATAGAATAAATCCATTATCCACTAGAAGAGACATCTCCATAGGCCATGATCCTTTTTCCACAATCTTGTACCATGACGCCATCGTAGAATCCCTACTTTCTCCCAATGAACCTTCAAATCAGAAATCTATTATGACCAATGTGTGATACAATGATCTGAAGCACATACATCACTAAAGAAACCCTAAGGTTCAAAGCACTGTTAGTCGAAGCCGATATCTATAATCATATTTTATGGATTAATTTAATAAGGGGGAATAATTTAACAACTAATAAATTTATAAATTATATTTTTCTTTGAAATATAGACATGTGTTATATTAAATTGGATAAATAACATTATAAGAGTAAGAAAATATTTTATTGGAACATTAAAAAATCAATATTGAGATAATATGATCATTGGAAACTATACATACTACTTATATTTCCAATATAAAATGAAAATTTTAATTGTAACACCCCAATCTTCCATGGTATGCTTCTCGCTGAATAATACAGTAGCGTGTGTTGTACGCAACTTCATGTTCTAACACACACCACAACTAATAAAACTAGCCGTTATGAATAGTAATACCCACTTTTTGAAATTTTATAAATTTTATCGTTCAAAATGGACATCATTTTTTTATTTTTAATATCAAAATTAGCCTAGGGTGAAATTTTGGTACATTTTGGATAACTTTCATATTTTGATGAATAGTGAAAATTACTAAAATTTATTTAAAAACAACTTTTTTAATCGAAATAATTAATATTGATAAATTATGAATTTGAGTGGTTTTAAAGTATATTTATAATATATTTTTACCATTTAATACAATTTTGGTCATTGGACATAACTTCACATTTAAAGCAGACAAAAACAAGTTTCAATCTTTTGATAGTTATTATCTCTTAAAAACATGTGTTTTGTTTTAACAACGGGAAATAATTTTAAATTAATTTCTGCCACTTCTATGTTTTGAATATGAAAAAATGGATTCGATATTTTTAATCAGGATGTCCAAATTTTGTAAATAGGTAACTATTATTTTCAGACATTTTGAATAATTACTTCGGTAAATATTTTATTTACCATGGTTAAAGGGTAAATCCAGTAAATAAGGGAACAAAATTATATTATAATAATAATAAATTACCGTAAAACATGTCCTAACCTTATTGGTTGATACATGTATGACCATGGTCATCTTTGGGTCTATTTTGGGACCCTACGTATCTACTTGTATGTGATAATGACACTTTATATTAATTAAGTTAATGTAAATACAAAAATTACATAAGCTTATATATTTTAGAAAAACAATTTTTACATAGGATTATATATGTTGGATTTTAGACTATAAATATTCATTAGAAAGATAAAAATATTTCCAATTTAATGGTATTTTATTTATAATTTTTAGAAATTTAATAATTAAATTTATTTATGGCACAATAATGATGTAGTATTTTCCTTTTTAATGAAAGAATCAAATAATTGGCATTATAAATGTTAAAATAAATATAATTTTTAAGTTTTGATAAAATAAAAGAATTTTATTGGTTATTATGACATTTTCTGATTTCTTAAATGTATTTGGTTCGAATTAATAAATTTATTATGACTTTAAAAAAATTATTCAGTAGTGTCAAAATTGAAATAAAAGAGTATTTAAAACAAGTATTATATTATTAATTGATATTAAATTCCTAAAAATCTAAGGTTCGTCCAAGATACTTATATCATGATAGTTGTATCATTAATATACCACTTGGGGGGTCTCTTGGATTTATTTGGTATGTTTATTAACTATATAATATAAAAATATAAAGTGATATGGTAAATGTCAATCTAATTAACTAAGATTTTAAACTAAATGATAAGGTTAATATAATGATCAAAACCTATCTAAAATCTATCGGTTGAGTGTTTTCCGACCTATAACCACCTTTACCTTTAAATAATCCACTTTGGAGCCATTCGAAACCGAATATGAATTTATTATAAAATAATATTTCTTCCTTTTCCAAAGGTGCCCCTCACCCCTCTTATAAAAGGGCACTACCCCTTCTCACTAATTCACACATCCAAATCCTTTTGGTTCAGACAACCCCTGCCAAAATACTCTCTCAACTTCCCCAAATTCAACCTAGATGCCTTATTTTGATCATAAATCCATCCTAAGGAGCCATTTTGATCAAATCAAAAGGAAGAACCCGATGAAGAGGTAACTTCTTCACCACCCTCTTTAAAGTTCCTTTCTTCTTCAACATATTATTTCCTTGTTATTTAACTCTAAAACAACAATTAAAATATATTATATATAATATTATGTTATTATAATTATGGTACAAACAAATTCATTATTTTATCCATCCCTTGAATGACATGTCACCATGCGTGCGTACGTACGACCTACCGTCTCCACGTTGTGGTGTAATTGTTACTCAATATATTATTATTTATATGGGTATAATAATGATGTATAATTCATGTAAATAATAAATATGTTATGATAATAATTCTGTCTATATGATATACCATCCAATTATATATTATTATAATTACAAAAGATTGATTTTGTCGCTCGTGCGTACGTACGGATAACCGTCTCCACGAACACGATGAGATTCATTCCCCATCATATCCATTAAAGACTAAGTTTCATTTGATGAATAAAAATAATTTTTATAAACATGATATAATTCAGGATATGAATAATATACATCCCATCCATAACAAATACGGCTCTCCTAACAAATAATATAATGGAAAATGAATCTGTTAACACCCGTAACGACGATAATACTAATATATTATTAACAAATAAATGATAAAAGATCATATATGATATCATATTAATTTAAATTATTCTTGTATAATTCAATAAAAATTATTTCAAAATTATACAGGAGGTTTACTTACCTTCGACCAAGGAAAAATTACAAAGTAAAGGGTTTTTTATCTCACTTTTAATTCCATGAGAATTCCATTATTCACCACTTATTTAATTAATGTGGTGTGTGTACTACCCATGATTGTATTCATTATGTAATATACATTAATTTATGGATATTTACATCATCATTGTGTGATAATTTTTTCATGGTTGTATGTTTCGTAAGTTACTTATTCGATATGGGAATTTGAAATTTCAATTTCCACTCATTCAGCTTTACGCATACATCATTGATTATTTTACTCCAAGATTATGTGTGGAATAACTATTCATTTTCTTATGTCATAACTTCCACTCCCTTTTCTATGGATATACTTTTGATACACATAGTCACTCCGTTGATAAATTCTCAAGTGATCGGTATGAACTTGATAAGAGTAGTTTTTTACATAATCTCTATTTGTTGAGTTAAATATCCAATTCATTGGTGTTGTTTTTACATGAATATGTGTGAATGTCCTATGACTGAATTACACTGAATATCCAAACACATTGAGTTTATTTATATTTTTTTCACAAAATTATGTCATTGACTTATCCTTAACCTAAGGATACAGTCTTTATAATAAATTTCATCTCAATTTACATTCCATTGAGACTTCTTTGTTGTAATACGCTAATTCACATTTATGTGGTGTATATAATGTACTTTGACATAATATATCATGAATCCATTTATTCTCATGGTATTACAAAGTTTTGATTACCTCAATTATGTGTATTCAAGTGTCTCTATTTTGGTTAGAAACTCTAACAAAAATATCATTTTTAAATTTTTTAATGATTTATTATTCTAAATCATTCTCATTAATGTCCATGTTTCAAAAATGGTTTTATAGATTTATTTATAGGGAAATTAAAGTTTTCAAATCAAAATTCCTTTTAAAAGATTCAATGTGGTATGGGACACTTTGATTCAAAAATCTATTTTTATATTGATTCTTGACAAATAGTGTTACTTTTAAATGATTTCAAGAAAAAGGAGGATATTTCTCTCTAATAGTTTTGTTGATTATTTCCATCTATGTCAATATCCTTCATTATTCTCAATTGAGGTTTATCTGATACAATACAATCTTCCATATTGTATCGAATGAGTTATGATTGACTTTGGAGGTGCTATTTTTATACCATTCATGGTTTGTGGTGAAATTATTGACATTTGGTATGCTAGTTTTAATACGAATGTTTATGTTATGTTTAAACCTGTTCATATGAGGAATGCATTGAACTTATTATGTGATGGGTGGAGCCCGCTATAGCTCCTCGATGCATCGGTAGGTCTCATGAGACAAACTAGTGTCTTGGCATGAGGCTTTGACAAAATCATATTTGTAGTCTTGGACTGAGGCCTTGGATATGTGGTTATGATAGTCTGGTATTATGCATTCCATAATTATGAAAGTTGTTATTGATATTTCATGAGATTATTCGACTAGATGAATATCCATGTGAATAAGTAAATGGAATTATTTCATTATACCTTTTCCATGTTATGCTGATGTTCATGTTTAAAAGGCTTTTGTTTTAGTTATACATTTCCTTAAGTGTTTTATGCTTATCTATGAATGATTCTGCTATATTGTTATCCTTACTGAGCATCTGAGCTCACCCCATTCAAAGTTTTATTTTTCCCAGTATGTGAAGAAGTAATTTATGAATGTCCTACAGGGATAGTATGAGGGGATATGATGACAAGATGCTGTTGAAGTTTTTTTACCTTATGATATAATGTAATACATATGAATATATCTAGTGTTTTCAAGACTACTAAACTAATCGATCTTTTGCGACATGATCCTTTGTGATCATTCCAATGTTATTTAATAATGCACCGACTATAGGTAACTGGGGTCAGGGCGTTACAGTTGGTATCATAGGAAGTTTAGTACAAACCTCGGGAGCTAGATTTAGATAAACTCTGATTAGAGCACATAGCCCTAGGATAGACTTTGAGGTTTAGTATAGAAGAACTTCCTAGAATATAGGTGTTGTAGAGATTTTGTGAGTTTTCTAAGAAATACATCCCTGTATGGATATGAGCAGGTAGAGGAAGCTCTGGCACAGATGTACCTAGGGGTAAAACCCGAAAACACCGCTTTGAGCTAGACTCAAACGGGAACTGGTTCACGACAACGGGTCCTTTCTAAACTGATGGTTACGACACTCCTCGAGGATATGCTTAGGATAATTTACATTTTCTTTACAAACTGATTTGAATTATTATATATAAGATGAGAGTAAATGACCCTGGTTTGTCCTAATTTGTTTCAATTGAGAATATGATGACATTATATTCTCTAAATGATTTTATGACTACTGTTACTCACACAATGCTTTGTGGTTTTAGTCAATGGCTAGATTCCAAGGAAGTCATAGTGATTTTGAGAATGATGTAAAAGGTGGGAATGGTTGTGGTAATGAGAAAGAAAATGGAATATTGATAGATGTAAAAGATATTGTTTTCATGCCAAATCAATTTTCCAAAAATATGATCAACAATATATATATTAACCAATTCCCAAACTCAACAAAGAAGAGAAAGGAGATGAATGATAAGAGCTCCAACAGTGGAGGCCATGGAGAAAGAAATCCTCAATTTCCATCATGCAGGAAATGTGGAAGGAGACGCCCATGAAAGTGTCTCAATGGGAAAAAGAAATGCTTTACGTGCGGGAAGGAAGGACATAAGGTGAAGAATTGCCGAAGAAAAATGAAGAGTGCTATGGAAGAAGATAAAAATGGTCCCAATAATCCATTTGCAGTCATTTTCTGTAAATGCAGAGGACATGTCCATTACTGGAGTGAATTCCCTATTATATAGGATATTTTCATGGTCAAAGAAGAATCTATGTGGAAATAAATTGTTGGAGAAATGTTTAAAAAGTATTAGTAGTCCGTATTGATGGGTTTACATTAGAATAATTTTCTCTTGTATTTGTAACCCTGCAGTTTTCCATGTGATAATGATATTTGAGGAAGAATTATCTTTTCTCTTGTGGATATAGTTATAAATAACTATTTGGGTTTATATGATCATTGGGTTTGAGGAAATGACAAGTTATTATAATTTGGGATGAAAATGCAAGGTATGATATAACATTTGTGGTTAAATTATGTTATGGTTATTTTGAGGAATTTATCTCATTTTGGTAATGTTATAAAATATAGTTTTTAAAAAAGGACAACACATAGACCATGTGACAACCCATTGCGTCGGACAAAGCTGTGGGAATCGAAACCACAACCAAAGTTTGATTGGGATTTATCGCCTACCACTAGACTACATGAAGTCCCTGGTTAGTGTGACTATTATTTTTAGTTAAATGATTTTATTGATCAATAATAATTTAATTTGGGATCTTATGTCTTTTAAAATGAATACCCTTTTTATAGTAAAATGATTTGGTGATTAAGTGATAAATGTTATTTTGGAAGATGTTCACATTGTTGGGAACACCGTATACCCAAGGAAAATAGAATAGTATGGGATTTCATTTGAGGAGTAAATGTTGATTTTTATCTATGTTTTTATTGTGGATTTATAGTGATTTGGATTATTTATGGAAATGATGAACATATAATAGAGAATATTTGATTAGGTTAATTAATTTTACATATGTGACTTTAAGAGTAATTGAAGTCATTTGGAGATACCATTTAACGTGGAAGACTACATAACCAAATTCTTCTATGTTTTGAGTTTCAGTATTACTATGGCTTTTATTAATGGATTTTAAGGATAATTAATTATTGAATGCTAATTACTTAACTTTGGGGTATTGTTGGTTTAATTTTAGAAATTAAGATTAGTGTTTCTTTTCTAATGAAATAACCCTTTGGGGGGTCATCAGATCTTATACTAACCATTTTTGTTTTGATTAATCTCTAAAGACAGGGTAAATATATAGATTATTCTTCATGGATCATGTGATTCTATAAGAATTTTATTGTAGATCTTCTAGTGTTACCAAGTCTTATGAAATACTCATCGTTTAAAAATGAGTTAGTAGTAGAAATTTATTAAAGAATTAAACATTACTTAAAAATTATGTATATCTCTTTGTGTTCTTATTAAATCTCATAAATGAATTCCTTGTCTTTATGTATTGTAACTTAAAAATAATAATAATAAAAATGGTTTCTGTTTATTTTTCCTACTGGGAAACTAATGACCATTTGTCCCATCACAAATTTTTGGTTTTTTTATTGTTAACATTCTCTTGATCATGTTTACTATCCCTCTCCATCAGAACATGACACTTATTTTATCATCCATATCCATGTTTTTCTACATGGAATCATAGTATCGGTTATCTCGGGTGACCTTTGCACTTCTCTTTCTTTCTTTTAAAGTGAATGTTTTATTGACTCTTTTTCTGATGTGGGACTTTCCATTATATTCCCAAGACTAATTTTAAAATTTTCGAGGACGCAATTTATTGAAGGAGGGGAGAATGTCACACCCCAATCATCCACGGTACGGTTCTCGCTGAATAATACAGTAGTGTGTGTTGTACGCAACTTCAAGTTCTAACACACACCACAACTAATAAAACTAGCTGTTACGAATAGTAATACCCACTTTTTGAAATTTTATAAATTTTATCATTCAAAATGGACTTCATTTTTGGATTCAAAAAATATAAATTAGCCTAGGGTGAAATTTTTGTACTTTTCGGATAACTTTCATATTTTGATGAATAGTGAAAATTACTAAATTTTAATTAAAAACTAATTTTTTAATCAAAATAATTAGTAGTGTTAAACTATGAATTTGAGTGGTTTTAAAGTATATTTAGAATATATTTTTACCATTTAATACAATTTTGGTCATTTGACATAATTTCACATTTAAACCAGACATAAACAAGTGTCAATATTTTGATAGTTATTATCACTTAAAACACGCTTTTTCTTTTAACAAAGGGAATTAATTTTAAATTAATTTTTTCCACTGATGTGTTTTTAATTTCGAAAAATAGATTCCATATTTGAAATCATGATGTCCAAATTGTGTAAATAGGTAACTATTTTTTTAGACATTTTGAATAATTACTTCGGTAAATATTTTGTTTACCATGGTTAAAGGGTAAATCCGGTAAATAAGGGTAAAAAATAATATTATAATAATAATAAATTAACCTAAAACGTTTCCTAACCTTATTTTTTGATACATGTCTGACCATGGGCATATTTGGGTTGATTTTGGGACCCCATGGATCCACGAGATGTGATCATGACACTTTATATTAATTATGTTAAAGTAAATACAAAAATGACATAAGCTTATATCTTTTAGAAAAATAATTTTTACATAGGGTTATATAGGTTGGATTTTCCACTATAAATATTCATTATAAATATAAAAAGATTTCCATATAATGGTATTTTATTTATAATTTTTAGAAATTTAATAATTAAATTTATTTATGGCACAATAATGATGTTGTATATTCTTTATTAATGAAAGAATCAAATAATTGGCATTATAAATGTTAAAATAAATATAATTTGAAATTTTTTATGACATACAGGAATTTTATTAGTTAATATGACATGTTATTATTTCTTAAATGAAGTGTTTTTTGATTAATAAAGTTTTTATGACTTTAAAATAATCAATTATTGAATAGTGTCAAAATTGACATAAAGTATTTTTCAAAACAAATATTATATTATTAATTGATATTCAGTTCCTAAAAATCTAAGGTTTGGCCAAGAGACTTATATCCTGATAGGTGTATAATTAATAGACCACTTGGGGGTCTCTTGGATTTATTTTGTATGTTTATTAACTATATAATATAAAAATACAAAGTAACATGGTAAATATCAATCTAATTAACTAAGAGTTTAAACTAAAAGATATGATTAATATAATGATCAAAATCAGTCTCAAATCTATAGTTTGCGTGGTTATAGACCAATCCCCACCATAAACTTTAAATAATACACTTTTCCGCCATTAGAAATGGAATATTTATTTATTATAAAATAATATATCTAGATTTTCCAAAGGTGCCCCTCACCCCTCTTATAAAAGGGAACTCCCCCTTCTCTCTAACTCACACATCCAAAGCCTTTTGGTTCGTCCAAAACATGCCCAAATACTCAGTAAACATTCCTCAATTAAACATAAAGGCCTTAGTTTGATCATTAATCCATCCTAAGGATCCCTTTTGATCAAGTCAAAAGGAAGAACCTGAAGAAGAGGTAACGTCTTCACCACCCCCTTTAAAGTTCCTTTCTTCTTAAACATATTCCTTCCTTGTTATTTCCATTATAAGATAACAAATCCTGTATATTCTATATAATGTGATGTTATTATAATTATGGAACAAAAAAACTCATTATTTTATCCATCCCTTGAATGACATGTCACCATACGTGCGTACGTGCAGCTTACCGTCTCCATGTTGTGGTGAAATTGTTATTCAATATATTATTATTTATATGGGTATAAAAATGATGTATAATTCATGTAAATAATAAATATAACATGATAATAATTCTTTCTATAAGATATATCATCCAATTATATATTATTTTAATACCAAGTGAATGATTTTGTCGCTCGTGCGTACGTAAGGATTATCGTCTCCACGAACGCGATGAGATTAATTCCCCATCATATCCATTCAAGAGTAAATTTCATTTGATGAATAAAAATAAATTTTAGAGAAATTATATAATTCTGGATATCAATAATATACATCCCATCCATAATAAATACAGCTCGCATAACAAATAATACAATGGAAAACGAATTCGTTAACACCAAAAACGACGGTATTACTACGATATTATTAACAAATCAATTTTAAAATATAATATTTGATATCATATTAATGTAAATGATTTTTTTATAATTCAATAACAATTATTTCACCATTATACAGGTGGTTATCCTACCATCAACCAAGGAAAAAGTATAAAGTAAGGGGTTTCTTATCTCACTTTGAATTCCATGAGAATTCTATTCTTCACCACTTATTTATTGCATGTGGTGTGTCTACTACCCATGATTGTATTAATTGTGTAATATAATTTAATTTATGGATATTTACATCATCATTGTGTGATCCTTTTTTCATGTGTGTATGTTTCGTAAGTTACCTAATCGATAAGGGAAATTGAAATTTCAATTTCCACTCATTCGTCTTTACTCATACTTCATTGATTATTTTACTCCATGATTTTGTGTGGAATCACTATTCATTTGCTTATGTCATAACTTCCACTCCCTTTTATATGGATATAAATTTAATACACATAATCACTCCATTGATAAATTCTCAAGTGATTGGTATGAACTTGATAAGAGTAATTTTTAACTCAATCCCTATTTGTTGAGTTAAATATTCCATTCATTGGTGTTGTTTTTAAAAGTATATATGTGAATGTCCTCTGATTGAATTAGACTGAATATCCAATCATATTGAGTGCATTTATATTTTTTACATATAATTATGTCTTTGATTTATCCTTAACCAAAGGATATAGTCTTTATAAGAAATTTCATCTCAATTTAAATTCCATTTAGGCAGCTTTGACGTTATACACCAGTTCATTTTTATGTGGTGTATATAATGTACTTTAACATAGTATATCATGAATCCCTTTATTCTCATGATATTACAAAGTTCTGATTACCTCAATTATTTGTATTCAAGTGTCTCTTTTTTTTAGAAACTCTAACTAAAATATCATTTTTAAATGTTTTAAAGATTTATTATTCTAAATCTTTCTCATTAATGTCCATGTTTCAAAAGTAGTTTTAAGGATTTATTTATATGGACATTAATGTTTTCAAATCAAAATTCCCGTAAAAAGTTTAAAATTGGTATGGGACACTTTGATTCAAAAATATATTTTTTAATGGCTTCTTGATAAATAGTGACTTTTAAAAGATTTCAAGAAAAAGGGGGATATTTCTCTTTAATAGTTTGGACGATTATTTCCATATATGTCAATATCCTTAATTATTATCGATTGAGGTTAATCTAATACAATACAATATTCCATATTGTATCGAATGAGTTATGTTTGACTGTGGATTTGCTATTTTTATACCATTCATGGTTTGTGGTTAAATTATTGACATTTTGTATGCTAGTTTTAATAAGAATATTTATGTTATGTTTAAACCTATTCATATGAGGAATGCATTGGACTTAGTAAGTGACGGGTGGAGCCCGCTATAGTTACTCGATAAATCTGTAGGTCTCATTAGACAAACTAGTGTCTTGGCACGAGTCCTTGAAAAAATCTTATTTGTAGTCTTGGCACGATGCCTTAACTATGTGGTTATGATAGTCTGGCATTATGCATTACATCATTATGAAAGTGGTTATTGATATTTCATGTGATTATTCGACTAGTAGAATATCCATGTGAATAAGTAAATGGCATTATTTCATTTTACCTTTTCCATAATATGTTGATGTTCGTGTTTAAAAGGCTTTTCTTTTAGTTATAAATTTACTTAAGTGTTTATTATTTTCTATGAAAGCTTCTACTGTATTGTTATCCCTACTGAGTATCTGTGCTCACCCCTTTAAATGTTTTATTTTTCCCAAGATGTGAAGATGTAATTTATGAATGTCCTACAATAGTATGAGGGGATATGATGACAAGATGTTGCTGCAGTTTTTTTAACTTATGATGTAATGTAATACTTATTAATATATCTAGTATTTTCAAGACTACTAAACTAATCGGTCTTTTGAGACTTGATCCTTTGTGATCATTCCAATGTTATGTAATAATACACCGAATCTGGGTAACTGGGGTCCAGGAGTTACATTAATTAGTGTATATTAAGGGTATTGATGAGTGGAATTTGATGACGATGGGAGGAATTGGGACTTTGTCAAGTAGGATTGTGACATTTGAAGCTCAATTTTAAGAGAATGGATGGGATGTAACATCGATGGGTTCACCCTTTACTTATCCAATGTAAAAGATAAATAGACGAGGCTCAATAAAAATCATCTAATATAGAAGTTAATGTTTTAGGAAATCACAACAAGATCAATGTTAGATATATCACCAAATGAATGTATCATAATTTCAGACGAGACCATGATGAATTATGAATGAGTAAAAAGGGGTTATATATATTTTATATAAATTGAATTGATTAGTAAATCGATCTATAAATTAAATTATTTTTACTCTATTATCATTTTATTTTTAATATATTTGGATGATATTTATTTTGGGATACATTCATTTTTTAGCATATCTTAAAAAATGAAGTTATATCATAAGAAAATGAAAGAATCTTCTTTTATGATATTATAAATGTATTAAAAATTTAAATATTAATTACAATTTTGGAAAAATATATGATTTTTTTGTAATAAATACTCATGTTAAATTTAAAGTGTTTAAATCTATTTAATAGTGATAAAACTGTTTAGTGAAATAATACACAAAATTATAAAATAATTATATGAAAAAGTATTAATTTTTCTATTTTTCTGAAAACTTATTATCATGGCCCCCTCCACAAAAATTCTAAAATGAGGAGAGAGTTATTATGACCCCCAAGTCCTACCTCTATATGCCCCTGGGTTAGAAACTAGTATTTAGGGTAATCTTAAAGTATTGGAGCCATTTCCCACAAAAAATTAAGTAGGATTGTAATATAACATAGAAAACCAATAAAAACACCGTATAAAATATAAATATAAACCAAAAATAAACCCACAATGCACAAATAAAAAAAGGTTACTTATAATGGCTTAAAACAATATACTGAAAATAAAAATATATAGTTGTAACCCAATAGTATACCCAACCCAGCTAGTAATTTCTATATCATTCCCCAAATTCCAATTAGAAACTAGAAAACCAATTTATATATGTAGGATGATAATAACATGTATAATCAGTAGTGAAATAACTAAGGTACCAAGTGCACTTGTGAATAACGAATGTTATTGCACCAATAAACACACAAAGGAAAAAAAGAACATATGTATGACATCTAACCAATCCTAGCTTCATAATGGCTCACTCACCAAATGATATATCTAATATAATAATATAGAAAAAAATAATTAAAATGAATTTTTCAACCCTAACACTTCCCCCACTCACATTCCACTCTAACACCCCAATGTCGAACATCTAATTCTCCCTTACATTGCAAAAATACCACATCACGTCACATCACATCATACCCTTTGAATCCTGGGCCACACATTATAACACACCACATCCTGCCTACTAACACATTGACCACAAATCTCATCACATCCAACCCACATAAACCTTGTAAAAACATCACATTAGATCTTCCTTATAGACACCTAGGATACCACTCACATCACATCATGCCCACAAACACTATTTCAACACATCAAATCACATCACATACCAGTCAAAGACACATGGAAGACACATAACCTCTAAATAATATCCAACACAATCCCATATATCTAATGATGTAGAAATACATGGGGAGAGTGGTAACCATCCATCCATGTTACCACGATCCAAGATATTTTGTAAAACATAGAAATTGACACTTATATGTTTTGGTAATGATATAAAACTTGGCTGTGGAGTGTATAATATAATTTAAAAATATGATATATAGATAGCACACAATAAAGAGCCTTTAGGTTCCTGAACACAATCCTAGTTCACACCGCATCACCACCATTTCACCACACACTAGTTGTATCATGTGATTCCACAAGTATATGCAAAACAAAACAACCAACATAAAATCCACACAATTATTTTTCACATTCGGTAATATTTTTTAAAACATTTCATCATTAACAATTTCATTTTACATTCTAATAGTAATTAATTTATTCAATTAAATTATCTAATTACCACACATCCATTTCCAGTATATCTTTATTATCTACATTAAAATTTTGTTTCATTTATCCTCACAGATTGTTTCATGGATGACCAACAAACCATCTTAACCACACAACAATACAACTGGCCTAGACCACACAACCATTGATACAACATAACAAAACAAAAATATTCATCATATGAAATAACCATATATTACAACCACACAAAATATCCACCACGCCTCACACTATTACACACCTAAACCACATACCAAATTTGCACACTTAATCACACAATTGACCACATAATATCTACACAATCAATCTCTACATCATATTACAACACATCACATAGATCATCTAGTCACATCAATCACCACATAATAGAAAAAACCACATAAATTAACAAAACTATAAAAATGACCCAATATAAACATTAATTTACTTTAAATATTATTTTTATGGGATTTCACCACCATACTTCTCTAATAAAAAGGGGTATTTTCACACAAAAACCACATGGGACACTTTATTATTAGCCAAATATACATTCCGTATACTTTATTTTAATGTATGTTCACACATAAACATTAAAAGGGTTATCATTATAGAAAATATATCGTGTAATCAAGGAACAAACAGTAATTATTTTCTGAATTGGAAACAATCATGCATAATATCATCAATAACATGTATCAACGAATTAAAAAATGAAAATTATATGAATTCTCATCAATTAAACTATGATAATTGATTATCTGATTATGTAAAAACATGAAATACACCCAAAATTAAGGAAAATCATTAAAAACCAACACATAACTTGTAAATGGTTGAGGATGAGGATCCCCCATCATTAAAAAAATTATTTATCTCAGTACACACCAAACGATGATGAAGAATGAATCTATAAAATACCACCACACATGGAACACGTCGATCAACTGACACTATATAAAAGTTTTTTCAAAACACATTCCATGAACACCCCCAACCTAAATCATCACCATTGTAGAAGTTCTCTGAAGAATAATGAAAGGAAAACCCATGAGGATGAGTGGAGAGACCATAATAAAATGAGAACTAGAATCAACCCGTACCTAAGGACTGAAGTATGATAATAATGTATTGGTAATAGTTTAGAATATATTATGAATTAGTTAGAAATAAAATGATGGAAGGGTGAATTAATGAATAATAATTAGTCAAAAAAGAATTTAAAATCCTATAACATGTCTATTTCATGTTTTGTAACATCATAATGGAGGGTAATTCATAGGGTCCCATGATTTTCTTGAATGACACCACATACAAATCATGAAAATACCAATTTTGGATTTCCTCAAAAATTGAAATTATGAATTCCTTTAATTAATTACATATCATGTACTAATTTCATGATGTAAATACATTTCACTATTTCAATTTATACCAGATACAAGGCATGAAATTTATAGCTACACAATACAATAATCACCAATTTATTTCATGAAAATAATTCATGAAGGGATTGTCCAATAGAAGGTCAACTGCACCACCAACCACCCTGTAATCGCTTCAACCCTCCCCTGAAATACCTTTAACACGCCAAACTGAAAGTGGTACAGGTCAGGAAAGAAAGTACCATAACATAATATACCTCTAAAAAATGTGTTCCCTCAATAATAAAAAATAAACATGAAGAACAGAAGCTGTCAAAAAAATCACCCTCAATAAAACTCTCATGAATCTAGTAACCATTACCACAATAAAAATTCCATCAAATGAAACTCCTAGGAAACATCTTACAAAAACACATCAACATATAACCAAATTAACCTATATATTTCCAATACCAACCACTTCCACAACTAATAAACAACACTGAACCAATATTATATATCCCAGAATTATATAATCCATGTTAAGATTTTATCCACCCTGGGTAGAACTAACTCATCCACACAATTTAAATTTCATAATAGTATAATGAAACTTGATTTGGTGTAACATACTCCCCTTTTCATGTGTCCAAAACATTATCACACATCATTAATCATTTAAAATAGCACATATCCTAACATAGAAGAAACATCACTCATACAATAAAAATGATAACAAAGAAATTCTCAGAAAAACGTGAGGTATTGGGCAAGCATTTTCATCACTCTCTACCAAGTACTCTCTTCTAGGTCATCATTCCCCCAAAAGAATGAACCAAGGTAAGTTGTAGCATCCTCAAACCCAGTAACAAGAAGCTGGTGATTTATTTATTACATTGGAATAAAATTTAAGGAATAATATCTGAAAAGACTAAATAGTTTAGTTGTCATGGTAAAAAATATACACACATGATTCCAATAATAAATATGAAAACATAAATTTCAACATTATATATTATTGAAAATAAAATTATTCCATCTAGAATATACATGTATATCAAACATGTTTAATTTAGTGTATTCCTGAGAGATGAAAAAAATAAGGGTGCTCTAATATTCTCATTAATGGTTATGTAATATAGAAGCTATCAAGAATAAATTATAATAATCAATATAGAATGGTAAATAACTAAAAAAAATGCCTATCATGAAAAAATAAGGAATAATTAATATTTTAAAATAAATAACTTAAACAAATTTTATTTAGTCAATAACTAATAATGAAATGTATCTAGAGATATCATATCTATGAAAATATAACAGATATTAATTGTAACTGATTTCATATTGAAGTAAATTCTTAATTTTTAGACATCATGCCCCTGGTACATGATACCTCTACCATCAGTACATTTCACAAGATGATTAAAAGTATAGGTAAATTCCCCTTGAATTATAGAATAATTTAATTCTACTAAGAGAAATTATTGTGCATCAAGGATATATATAAATTCAAGCTACACCAATCAGAATTGGTCTAAATAAATCCTCATATAATGAATAAATTATTTTATTAAATAATCAATATTACTAAAATTAAATAATTGTATTGATTAATGAATACCAATTTAACAAAATTTCATAGATAAAAAAATAAAATATTTTTTTTATTTTTTATTTACAAATAATAAAAGATATGAATATTATTGATATCCAGGACAAATAATATGGTTATTTATGGGAAATTTAATGTCTAAAATTCATAAAAATGTCAATAGGTCAAGTTAAAGTTATTGAATACCAAATAATATAGAGAGTTGAATGCCAATATTATCTTTTTTCAATTTAATCATAAACCAATTAGTGAAAAAATAAGGATAATATCAATACATTATATTCCCATTGGATTTATGTATAAATGTTTGTTTCTATTATTGAATATAAATACCATAAAATAGTATTAAAAACATTATTATTAAAAATATTCTTTCTATTTTGAATCAAAATACAATAAAATGTTCGGAAATTTTATTGGAAATATATTTATTTCTTAATATTCTTTGAAACATATAATCTATGTTTTAATACAGTCGAGTTGGCGTGATGGATGCTAATTTAGCACTTGTTGTAAAGGATAATATAAATGTTCTTTTCCATTTTTTGTAAAATCCAAATGATATTTGTTTATAAAATTATAAGATATTCCATTGAAAGAAAAATTTATTGTGTAAAAAAGTAAAAAAAATCCATTAATAAAACAATTTTAAATTTTTCATAAAAATATTATTTCAATTTTTGAAATAATTATTTTGGACAAAAATAGATTTATTACAGAAGAGATAAATGATGTCATATTTTCATAAAAAAAATCCCAATTAATTTATATAGAAATGATATGAAAAATAATACTGTAATTTGAAAATATATTTAATAAAAATTGTAGAAGAAAGTATAATCAGTTAAATATTAAAATTTCAAATAATTTGTTTCAACTAAAATTAACAATTAAAAATCTCAATTAAAATTGTATTTTAATATGAACTATTAAAAATATCATAAATTTGAAGAGATAATAAATCAATGAATCAATTATGTATTTCAAATATAAATCCAAAAACAAAATTCAATACCTCATAAATTAATAAATTTTCATTGGACACATAATCATTGAATGATAGTATCAATGAAGTAGACTGTTAATCGGATGAACATATTTTCATTTAAGAAATCCTTTAACTCATGCTTCCATGTGATTGATAATTTTGAATCCTTATGTATAGTGGGTTTCAAAAAGTTATTAAATTAAAACCGAAATATATTAATATTTATTATACCACATATCATCCTTTTATATCAACTTATTACCTTTTAATTGATAGTATTTCATTATTTTCATTATTTGGGAGGATAATTTCCATGTTTTCTCATGCATGTATTGTCATTAAAGATATGGTTCTTGATAATATTATAATGTTATAAAAAATAATAAATGAAAATAATCACATAAATACCATTATTTTACATCAATTATAATTTTAAACACAATCATTAACGACAGTTTATAATAATGAAGTATGTGGGGATCATGGACACGGTATGCAGTACATAGACATTAGTGATGTTTCCATTTTTTAACTGAACATGATGGAAATTTGGAAAGTAGTGATTTATATTTCATTAAATATAATAATATAATAGTTTCCAAATTATATATATATATATATAATTCATGTCATGTGGTGATGAAAAGAGATTTGCATCACTCTCTGAAGGAAGAAATCCACATGTACATGAACAATGTTATCATATTTAGGTGTGTTAAATGAAATGAATGAAAATGATATATTAAAATTAAAAATTATTTATATTGAGATTATATAATTCTTATTTCATTTATATAACATATATTTAATAAATTTACCATTGTCATCTTCTATTTAATGTATTAGTAAAAGATAAATCACATCACTTTTCGAGTCGGTAGTCCTCTATACACATGAGAAAAAATATCATATATCCTATCGAATGGAAGGTAAAAATAGTTTTATGACAAAGTGACTAAATATTTATAAATATGTTATAAATATCATATATATTATTTATATCCATTATCATACCCAATAATGAAAGTTGGTACTGGAAGAACGAATGACATCATTTCGCAAGGCTGTAGTCCATCGGACACTTGAACAATGATTTTATAATCAATTTGATGGAAGTGGATATTTTTTAGGTCATTAAATAATTGTAAAATCCTAATAGTATTCTTATGATTCATATGTTTTCATATCATCATGTATTAATTATTATTTATGATTCAAGTATCTTCCTTCGGTTTACACTAAATCATTCATAGGTATGATTTCTAAATAATATATGTATTATATAATGATATTAGGGACTTTGGGATGTTATTTTGATAGGTATTGTCACACCATACTTGGGTTTTCAATGTGATGAAGAGATGAATGTGGGTATCCTTTTATATGTGGGGGAGGGGACACCCTTGGTATTTTTAAAAATAATTGATTAATATAAATGTTTTCACATGTTACAAGGGTAAAAATTGAAAATTTTATCTCTATATAGATATAAGGGTATAAATATTTCATTAAAATATTTTTTTGAAAACTCTAATGGTCATTTTTGAACTTATCTTTTTAGATTAACCCTCAGTATACCAATTTTTATTTTAACTACGGTATGTAATTTTAACTACATTCAATATTCACGTTAATCTAAAATTATTTTTATTTTAATATAAACTATATATAATTATGATTACAATAATTTAATATATTTTTATATATTCAACACATAAAATGGGAAAATATATGTACAAATTACCCCCATAAATGTAATGGGAAGCCAGATTTTAATGTGAAAATTTTAAAAGTATTCAATTTTTTTAAATATAAATTGAAAAATAAAATGATGAAAATGAATTAAATTGGATTTATTTTTATATAAATGAATTAAAAAAATTTTAAAAACAATTAAAAATACAATTTATAATTATAATCTATTTAAATGGTAAGGTAGTTTTCAATTAAAATTCAATATTTTTTACTCGTTCTCCAAAAATGAATCATTTCAGAAAAATCCCAAAAATTCACTATAATATAATTTTGGTGTCCCAATATTAAAAATAATGTATATTGTTTCATCTTAATTTTTTAAATTTGGTAAAAATTAATTTTATATTATGTGCAAAAATCATGATTAAACTTTCGTTTAGAAAAATTGAGATTTTCAGATAATGTTTTTTTCGATTAAATGAATCTTATTTATTTTTATAATCAATTGATAACAATAATTTTAATATTTTATTTATTAGAATTCATAAAAAAATCAAATTTATATGTGTTGAACATTAAATTAAATAGAAATACTTTATTAAAAATTCACATTTTCATTAAACATTGTGTTACATGTAATAAAATCATAACTCAGTGTTTCATGTAATAAATAATAAAAATCGTGTTGCGTGTAATTCAAGATAAAATTATTGTTTCTGTTAATGGAAGATATTGAGATGATTTGTAACACCTCAAGCTTCCACGGTATGTTTCCCTATGAATAATGTAATAGCATTCATTGTACGCAACTTTGAGAGTCGAACACACTACGACCAATCAAACTAGCCGTTATGAATAGTGATACCCACTTTTTGAAATTTTATAAATTTTATTTTTCAAAATGGAATTCATTTTTGAGTTTGGAATATTGAAATTACCTTTGGGTTAATTTTTGGTATTTTTCAGAAAACATTCAATTTTTGATGAATAGTGAAAAACACTTCATTGTTGGTTAAAACTAACTTTTTATTTAAATAATTATTTATATTATATAAATTTAATTTAGGTCAAAATGTATACATAATACCTATATATTATCAAGTTAATTCATTTAGGTCATTTTATAATAATTTTAGATATATAAAATTTTTATTGAACTTTTTACCGTCCTTTACCCACCTCCTAGGTGCATTTGTGAATTTGCATAAAACATAATTTTACCACTTATGTGAGGTTAATTTCAAAAATCAGAGAGAAATGGTCAATATCAGTAAGTAAAATGTGGTTCAATAAGATGAAAATTATTTTCGGTGAATAGTAACATTTGACTTTTATATACCACGATTAAAA
The DNA here is from genome assembly GCA_963277665.1 of Viscum album. Taxonomy (NCBI): domain Eukaryota; kingdom Viridiplantae; phylum Streptophyta; class Magnoliopsida; order Santalales; family Viscaceae; genus Viscum; species Viscum album. Next base: position 1,387,553,758 of record OY728165.1, read on the forward strand.
GTAAATAGGGTAATTATGGGTAAATGGATATCATAATTACCCTAACACATGTCTTAATTCAATTTTATAAGTATAATTAGACCAAAAAACAATCTAAGGAATACAATTTTATCCTTTTTGGTCCACTTTGATTATAATAGAATAGTTATTATTTATTTATTTAAAGAAGAGTTAAAAGAGTAAAATTCAAAGTTTAATAACTAAAAAAATTTAATATAGGGTTACGCATAAGATAAGTTTGACAATAAATATTAAATATAAAAATAAAAATATTTCCTACATAATGTTATTTTATTTATATTTTTTAGACAATAAATTATTTAACATATTTACGACATAATGATGATGCAGTTATTACCGTATTAATGAAACATTAAAATAATTGATATTATAAATAAACAAACAAATGTAAATTGTGAATTTTGATGAATTAGACTAATTTTCTAGGTTAATATGACATGTTAGGGTTGATTAAATAATTTTTTTGAAGTAATCTTGTTGTTATGACTTTCACAAAATCCAAATATTAAATAGTGTCAAAACTGACATAGTTGAGTTTTTAAAACAAGTAATATATATCAATTGATAAAATATTCCTAAATATATAATGATCATCCAAAATACATATTTATATATATTAATAATGAACCACTTGGGGTTCTCTTGGCATGATATAGTATGTTTATTAACCATATCATATAAAAATGAAAAGAGACATGCTATATGTAATACTATTTAACTAAGAGTTAAATATAAAATGTAAGGTTAATATGATGACCTAAACATGTCTAAAACCTATTGTTTGATTGTTTTTATACCATCTCCAACATATACTTGAAATTATTCATTTTGTAACCATTTGAAATAGAAAATTATTATATTATAAAATAATATTTCATGCTTTTCCAAAAGTTACCCTTAACTCTCTTATAAAAGGTCACTTCCCCTTATCTTAATTTCACACCCCCAAATCCATTTGGATCGGCCAAACACTATCCAAATATACTCCCAACTCCCCTCACTAAACCCTAGATGCCTTCCTTTAGGTCAGAAAGCCAACATAACGATCCCTTTTGATCAAATCAAAATGAAGAACCCGAAGAAGAGGTAAATATTTCATCACCTCTTTCATGTTCTTTTCTTCATCCACATCCTCTTTATTTTTTTATTATATTATAAAATAATAACTATTGTATACACTACATACTTTATTGTTATTATAAATATGGTACAACAATATTTTTTATTTTATCCATCCAATAAATGACAAAGTTTCCATACGTGTGTACGTACGGCTTACCGTCTCCACATCGTGGTGTAGCTAGATATTCAAACACTTTATTATTGGGATGGGTATTATAATGAGTATAAATGATGTAAATAATAAAAATAACATGTTAATTATTCTGTATATATGATATACCATCCAATTACATATGATTTTACCATTAATATAATGATATTGTCGCTCGTGCGTACGTACGGATTACCGTCTCCATGAACGCGATGAGATTCATTCCTCATCGTAATCATTAAAGAATAATTTTTATTTTATGATTAAAAATAAATTTTATGAACATAATATCATTTTTTTATGAATAGAATACATCCTATCCATAACAAACATGTCTTACATAACCATGAATATAGAGTAAAATGAATTAGTTAGACCTGAAACGATATTACTACTAAAATATTATTAACAAAGAAGTATTATAAAATCTTATATGATATAATATTTATTTATATAAATCTTATATAATTTAATAATAGTGTTTTAACTATTATAAAATCGTCTAACATACCATCGACCAAGAAAAATTACAATGTATGGGTTAATTTCACAATCTCTTTATTATCCGAGGTTGTTTCTACAAAAGTATCTATTGAGACCTCTTTATCGTCCACCTCCATGTTTTCTTAAAAATGAAATTAAAAAAATCTTAATATTTACTATAATATGGGTTAAAGTCATTTATACCCTTATTTGACCATATATTGTTTTAAAGTAATCTTTTCGATGTTTTCCAAACAAGGTACTTTATAACCATTTTGAAAAAATAAATGTAAGAATGTCTTTTTTTAACATTTACAGTGGGTGTGGCTATTTTCAACCGTTATATCACCATCAATGATTCCCATACCAGTTTATATGAATATTTTCAAAATAAATATTTTCTTTTATAATTATTTAACTTTTAATTGACTTCAAAATAAAAAGATAATTTCTCTAAAAAAGTTTTGATTTCATCTATGTCATCATCCTTTGATGGATTTTATTCTTTTTTGAAGCTGATTTATTTTGATACAATACATCTATATTGTATTGAAGGATTTTTGGTATTATTGAATTTTGATGTGTTATTTTTACACCATTCATGGATTATTCATAATGAATTGAAATTTCATATGCTATTTTTAATATGAATGTTTATGTTATGTTTAAACCTTTTCATATGAGGAATGCATTGGATTTAGTAAATTATGGGTGGAGCCCACTATATATTTTCAATTCATTGGTGGGTCTCATGAGACAAACTAGTGTCTTGTCACGGGTCCTTAACAAAATATTATTTTTAGTCTTGGCACAAGGCCTTGACTATGTGGATATGAAGTCTGTCATTATTCATTCCATCATTATGAAAGTGGCTATTAATATTTCATTTGATTATTCAACTAGTATAATATCCATGTGAATAAATAAATGCAATAATTTGATTTTATATTTTCCATATTATAGTTAAGTTTATGTTTAATATTCTTTTGTTTTATTCTTATATATTTCCTTAATTAGTTATTCTTATTTATGAAATTTTCTTCTATATTATTATCCTTACTGAGCATCTGAGCTCACCCCTTTCTATGTTTTATTTTTTCCAGGATGAGAAGAAGTATTTTATGGTTGACCAACAGGGATAGGATAATGATATAAGTATGTTCAAAAGGGGAAAAAATGTTGTTGATGTTTTTATTTCATGATGCAATGTAAAACTTATGATTGTTTCTCGTACATCCAAAGCTACTAAATTGATCGGTCTTTCGGGATTTCATCCATTGTGATCATTCCAATGTAATGTAATAATACACTGAATCTAGGTAACTGGGGTCAAGGCATTACAGTTGGTATCAGATTAATTTTAGTACCAACCTTGGAATCTATATTTAGAAAAACACTAATTGGAGAACACCTCCCTAAGATAGACTTTGAGAATTAGTGTAGATGAAAATCCTAAAATTTTGGTACTATAGAGATTCTGTGAGTTTTCCAAGAAATATATCCTTGTATGGATACGAGTAGGTATAGGTGGATCTGGTACAGATGTACGTATGGGTAAAACCCGATAACTTTACTTTGATCTAGACTTGAACGTGAACTGCTCCACGATAATGGTCCTTGCTGATCTCTTGGTTACGACACTCCCTAAGGATATGCTTTGGAAAATTCTAATTTTATTTACAAAAAATTATGAAGGTTTTATGAGTATATAGATACTCAGAGAAATCATATTTAAGATTATATATTACATCCATAAATTGTTCAATTTATGTTAACTGTTTTACAACTTTATAATTATGTATAGTGATTCATAAAAAATCTAGTACATGACATTTTTTAGATATGATGCCTAGTGGAAGTAATTGAAACTTTGACAATGCACGTAATCCACGTAGGGATTTCCCTCCTACTATGGATAATTACAGTGGATCTGGTGAAGAAACTTTTTCTAATCATCTTATTACTATAATGGCACAACTCACTCATGTTATGAATAATAACCTTACCCTTATAGAGCTCCCAGATCCACAACGTGAAGGATTAATGTTAGGCAGCTTCATTATGCAACAAACACCAACATTCAATGGGAGAAAAAATCCATTAGTAGCTGAGCAATGGATATATTCCTTAGAGAATATATTTCATTATTTAGCGAGTAGCAAAAGGGAAAAAGTTGTCATGGTTGTTTTTCACCTTACGGGAGATGCAGATCAATGGTGTTCATTAATCCAAAACACAAAGGAAGATGAAGAAGTATCGAACATGTAATGGAGGAATTTTAAAGATATTTTCTTAGAAAAATATTTTATTCATGACCATCGAGCGGATATGGAAAGGCAATTTTTGAGTCTGAGAGAAAATAAGGATGTTACTGTCGCAAAATATGTGGCTAACTTCACAAGGATAGAAAGGCATGCTACAGATTATATACATAACCCAAAGAGTATGATTGATCGATTCCCTGATGGGTTAAAACCATTCCTTCGACAAGAATTAGTCTCACAATTATTTTTATCATAAGAAGATATTGTCTCATGTGCTATCAAGACAGAAAAATAATTCTCTGTCTTACAACATTAAAAAAAGCTGGATAAGTAGAGATCTTATGAACACACTATAAATGGAAATAAGGGGAAGAAAAAAAGTTGAATATCTATAATGCGGTAAATGAGGGAAGAAACAATGTGTTACTTCCATGACGGGAATGGGAGTCTATTAAATGTGTGGTTAAAAAGGCCACCATGATCATGATTGTAAGGGGAAGAAAGAGGCCATCAATGTTAAATAATACAATTGTAGATAAAAGGGGCATTATGCAAAAGAGTGTCTTAAGTGCCAAGGAAACATACCCGAGAAAAGGCCAAGGGATCAAAGGAAAGCTTATGTGATCACTATTACTGAGGTCGAAGCTCCGAAAGATGTGGTAGTAGGTAATTTAATGGTTTTCTAAAGTTTGTACAATGCATTATTTGATTCTTGATCATATCCTAGTTTCATATCTTCTTAGTTTTCTACCAAAATTAGATATTTACAATTTTATTTATCAAGGGAGTTATCAGTAAAAACTCATAAGGGAAGTATCATTAAAACATTGTTTTGTGAATCGGTTCCCAATAGGGCATATAAATGTTCTTTATATGTTGATCTCATCATCATACCTCTTATTGAATTTGATATAATCGTTAGTATGTATTGACATTTGAACCATGATGTGATAATTATCTTTAATTAGAAAGAGGTTAAAATTATCGATGATGAAAAGTATTACATTCTCTTTAGAGAAGAAACATAACCACCTAATTCTTATCTAGATCCTCCCCTAGTAGCTCAATAAAATTCAATTATTGGGGAATAAGAGAATGAAATAAATATGGATGAGGAAGAGAATGTTCGAATAGAGAATGTACTTATTGTGCAATAATATGTTGATTTGTTTCCAGAGGATTTACCTCGACAATATCCAGAATGAGAAATTTAGTTTTCCAATGATTTAATTACTGGTACAAGGACCATATCAAAGTCCTCATATAGATTGGCCACTATGGAATTAGTGGAACTAAAGAAACAACTTGAGGAACTGAGTAACACTGGATTTATTCGCTCTAGTGTTTCCTCATGGGTATCCCCTGCCCTTTTATTTAATAAGAAAGATGGATTTATGAGGTTGTGCATTTACTATAGGGAGATCGATGTATAAAAATAAAGAATGTGTATCCCCTACCTCACATTGATGATTTATTCGACCGACTTCATAGAGCTCAATATTTTTCAAAGTTTGATCTTCCATCTAGATATCATCAGTTGTGTGTTTAGAAGGAATACATTTTGAGAACAGCATTTTGAACTAGGTATGAGCGTTACGAGTTTACTTTAATGCCTTTTGGATTGACTAATTCACCCTCTCTCTTCATGGATCCAATGAATAGAGTTATCAAGGAATATCATGATGAATTTTTAGTGATATTAATTGATGATATTTTGGTATACTCAAAAATCTACGAAGATCATGATAATCACTTGCGTATTATCCTATGGAATCTTAGAAGAAATTATTTATATGGGAAATTTAGCAAGTGTGAATTCTGGTTTCTAGAGATTTCTTTTATTGGTCATATTGTCTCTAAGTATGGAATCTCTATTGATCCTTCAAATGTAACACCCACGACTTTTATGTGAAATATTTTGTTTTATATGTTATATAAATCATCAAAGGAATCTTTCACTACACACAACACTAGCTTGGCTTGCTTTACACGCAACTGTGGCCTTCCTCGATATCTTGTGTCGTATGCAATACTGAGTTTCACTAAACAATGATATGCTATTAAAATATTATTAAAACTAGCTTTCATGAATAGTAATAACCACTTTTTGAAATTTTATAAATTTTATTTTTCAAAATGGACTTCATTTTTGGATTTGGAATATCGAAATTGGCCTAGGGTGAAATTTTGGTATTTTTCTGAAAACTTTCAATTTTTGATTAATAGTGAAACCACTAAGTGGTAGTTAAAAAACTGAATTTTTCATAAAACATAATTTTACCGCTTATGTGAGTGGAATTTCGAAAATCCGAGAGACACAGTTGATGTCAGTAAGTAAAATGTGGTTCAATGAGATGAAAATCATTTTTTGGGGAATAGTAACTTTTTACATATTTTTACCGCGGTTAAAAGTAAATAGGGTAATTAAGGGTAAAAATGATATTATTATTACCCTAACACATGTCCACATTCTACTGGACCAGTGTAATTCGACCAAAAACAACCTTAGGAATAAAATATGACCATTTAGTCCCACTTGGATTAGATTAGGACATTTATTATTAATTTATTTAAAGAAGGGCTAAAATACATAAAATCAAATTTTAATAAGTAAATCATTTTTAATATGGGGTTATACATAAGATAAATTCTACTATAAATATTCATTATAAATCTAAAAAGATTTTCTAAATAATGATATTTTATTTTTAATATTTAGACTTTTAATATGTTAATGTATTTATGACACAAAGATGATGCAATAATTATCTAATTAATGAAATATTGACATAATTGATGTTATAAATACCCAAATAAATGTAATTTGAGACTTTTTATTAATTACACTAATTTTCTAGGTTAATATGACATGTTAGTACTGATTTAAGTAACTTTTTTAGAACTAATCATTCTGTTATGATTTTCAAAAAAATCAATTACTAAATAGTGTCAAAATTGACATAAAATTGTTTTTAAAAACAATATTATATTATTAATTTTTATTTTATTTCTAAAAATCTAAGGTTCGGTCAAATGACATAGATAAGGTTATATATTTTAATAATAAACAACTTTGGGTTCATTTGGCTTGATATAGTAAGATTGTTAACCTTATAGTGTAAGAAAACAAGAAGACACGGTAAAAGATAAATTATCTAACTTAAAGTTAAATCTAAATGATAAGGTTAAAATTGAAACCTAAACTTCTCTAAATTCTATTGGATGAGATTATTACGACCCCTACACACCTTATCTTCGAAATATATCAATTTGGACCTATTAAAAACCGAATTTGACATTATAATAAAATAATATTTTTTGTTTTTCCAAAAGTGCCCCTCTCCTCTCTTATAAAAGGGCACCTCCTCCCCATCTTCCTCACACCACATTGAGCCTTCAAGCTCGGCCATCCCCTGGAATGTTCTCCTCTCCACTTCCCTAGAAACATCCTAGAGGTTCTGGTTTTCTCCAAAGACCTATTTTAGTGCCCTAAAAGGAGGTCTCAAAGAAGCACTTTAAAGAAGAGGTAATGTCCGTTACCGATTCTTTCATTTTTATTTCTTCTTCCACTTCATCTTCTTTAGTTGTTTCATTATGAATTAATAACATCTGCATCACTCATATACTGATATGTTATTATAAGTATGAAACAACCCAATTTCACCATCTATCCATCCTATAGAAAAATAAATCACCGCGCGTGCGTACGTACGGAATACCGTCTTCACGCCGTGGTGTAATATATTTGTTACCACCACCTTACTTGAATGTGTATAATGGTGTAAATAATGGAAATATATGACTATTATAAATTTATATTGATTCTTAAATAGTATAAATACACTCCAATACAATTCCACAATCATAGGAACGATATCATCACTCGTGCGTACGTACGGAATACCATCTCTACGATGTGATGCGACTCGTTCTACATGATCTTCATTTCATAATGATTATATAAATAAATTTATTGAATGAATATGATATATATTACACTAATACCATTCTGTAAATGAGGTAACTATATCCTAAAGAGAAGAATTAGAATTTATTCGACAAAACACGCATACGAACAAAAAGTAATAAACACCCGAATAAAAAGTAGTAATGAAATATTACTAATAAAAAGCTAAAAATATGACCATATATAATATCATAACAATAAGTATGATTCTGTAATAATTCAATAACATTATCTAAATCATTATACAGGAGGTTCGGACACTTACGAAGCAAATCAGACCAAAGGTAAGGGAAATATCACAATCTAATTTTTATCCGAGATTTTTTATACTTTGGAATTTACTAGGGTGTATTTTATCATCCAAATTCATGTTTCCTCAATATGTAATATTTATATCCTTATAAAATATTTTATATCCAATTTTACCCTTCGGTGAGTTTTTATTAAAAGATATGAAAGGAATATTTTGTCGTTTTTCGTACGAGGTACTTTTTTTCCTTTTCCGACAAAAGTACGAGAAGAATGTTTTTTTAACTTATACAGCATGAATGGACTTTAAAAAAAAATTCCAAGAATTTTTCTTTAAAAGTTTCCAGTTTATTTTTAATCAACATGTTTTAGTTTATAATTGTATGACATGTTAAGAAAAGAAAATTGTTTTTGAAGTAGAAAGGATATTTTCCTCGAGAATGGAGTTCAAGTGTTTTATCAAAATTATTTTCCATCTAAGATAATAAAGGGTTACGTTTCTATCCCTATTATTACATTGATTTGATTATGTTGTGATGGAAATATTTTTATGAATTCCTTTATCTTATATGATTTGTTTTATGATGTCCCGATGTTTAAGATTTCCATTATTATTACATGGGTTATGCAATGATGTATGATTTATGATTTTGTGTCACACATAAGAATGGTATCATTATGAGAAAGTTGGGACCTATATCTCCCTCCAATGAATTGGGTAATTATTTTATATCTCATGAGATAGACATGGCCGGAACGGTGGGTTATACCGGTTCAGTGAAACAGGACTGAAATGAGGAGTGAACTCGGTTCAGAAATGGACTTTGTCCACTAAGATAGTCTTGGAAATGAGTCTTGACTAATAATAAATGATTCTCTATGATTATGTGTGTATGCCACAAATTTTCATGTTTTATGTTATGATTATTGGGATTCCATTTCACTACTATGATTTATCCCATGTTATGAAATTATTCTCTCTTTTGCAGGTTAAGATTTCCAAAAGTTATGTTCTTATGAATATGATGTGATTGATATTTCTTTTGTTTAAACTTACTGAGCATTTGAGCTCACCCTTTTGTATGTTTTCTTTCCCCAAGTCAGGAAGAAGGTTATTAAGTAATATGTACCAAAAAGGACTATAGATATGTTGAAATAAATGGGAGACAATGTAGACGCTTTATGAACCAGTTGTTTATGTTTCCAAGTTTCTAAAGACACTATACCTATACGGTCCTTTCATGGTTTTTTTATATGTTGTAATAAGTATGCTTCAATTTTGAAGTATTAACAATGTATGTAAAGTATGGGTCGTTATAGTTTGTATCAGAGGAAAGGTATAGTCATCCTATGGAAACTAGGTTGTGAAAGCCTTAGTAAGAACCCTAAGGATAAGTCTAAGCATAGAACACAATCTTAGTGTTTTATAAATGGCCATGAATAACCTAGGATAAGACCTTAAGTGTGAAATTCTATTCTTGATTATGTGGTTTTCCTATTATAATTAGTGTTTCTCACACTTTTATTCTTGGTTTTAGTCAATGGCTTGAAACCAGAGGAATCGTGTTAATGCGGAATGCGACGGGCAATGCAATGATTGTCCCCCTGAGCAACCAAACGTTATGGGAGCTGGAATGCAAAATCTTGTAGCCATGCTCACACAACTTTCTCAAGCTATGAATCATGAAGGACTTCCAAATGATCAAAGGAATGTGCAAAATTCTGTTGAATCCTTCATGAGACAGTGTCCACCTTCATTCAGCGGATATACTGATCCATTAGTTGCTGAACAATGGATTAGTACTACTGAAAAGATATTTTCAGTTCTATAATGTTCTGAGCATCATAAAGTCATCTTAGCAGTGTATCGTTTGGAAGGTGATGCTGATCAATGGTGTAATCTTATTAAGAATATGAGGCAAAGGGATGAAATTGAGTCCATGGAATGGGACGAGTTCAAGAACTTATTTTTCAATAAGTACTTCCCTCGTATTCTCCGAACAAAGATGGAGAAAGAGTTTCTTGAACAGATGAAAAAGGATGATGAACCTGTTGGTACCTATGAAGCAAATTTTACAAGACTTCCAGGCTACGCTTCTGGTATTATTATCCAACCTGAGAGTAAGATCGATCGATTCTTTAGTGACTTTAAACCAAGTCTTCGAAGGGCCTTATCCATAAGGGACTTCAATATCTACGAGGAAATCATTCGATGTGCTCTCAAAGTTGAGATGGAGATTGGAGTAACCCATCATTCATATGGGTTTGATAGGAAGATGAAAATTGAATTCAAAGGAAACTCTAAAGAGCACACTGAAAAGAATATGATCTTTCCCTAATGCCCAATGTGTGGAAAGAAACATAGAGGGAGTTGTCTTAAAGGGACAAGTAAATGTTTCAAGTGTGGAAAGTAAGGTCATCTGGCATTTGAATATCGTGATGATGGGAAGAAGTTGTCTAATGATGCAAACAAAGGAAGGGATACACATAATGAACCTACTACAATTCAATTTTTAAAGTGCAAGGAGATGGGACATTATGAAAATAAATGCCCTAATCAAAGGGTTGATGATGATGGTCGACGTCAACAATCTCTTAATGCTAAAGACAAAGGAATGTCGCATGCAATTTCTATCAGTGATGTGGAGTACGATAACGATGTGGTGAAACGTACACTTACCATCCACTCTAAAGTAGCAAATGTTTTTTTTGATTCTGGATCCACCCACTCCTTTATTTATGAAGAATTTTCTAAGGATATCACCGTATTACCTCAACAATTAGATGTTGAGTTAGCTGTGACAACACTTAATGGAAAAACAGTTGCATCAAAGGTTTATAATTCTTCTCCGATCGAAGTTTGTGGGAAAGTGCTTCCTTCAAATCTTGTGATCCTTCCTATAGTGTAATTTTATGTGATTATTGGCATGGATTGACTTTCTTTATATGGAGCTCATATCAATTTCCTAAGAAGGGAAGTCACATTTCATATTCCAAACCAATCTATGATCGTCTATCAATGCAAGGATGAACATAACCTTCCTGTGGAAATTCCTTCTACCTTATGGGTCTTGATTCCTCTAAATGAAGGTTATTTATCTCAAATGGTTGGTGAGAAACTCACGATTAAGAATATGAAATTGTATGGGAATTTGATGATGTCTTTCCGGAGGAATTACCGGGTCTTTCACCAAATCGTGAAGTTGAGTTTTCAATAGAACTCGTACCGGGTGCTTTTCCTATTTCAAATACACCTTATAGAATGGCCCCAATTAAGTTGTAGGAATTGAAGAAGCAACTCCAAGAGAATATTTATAAGGGATTCATACGCCCTAGTGCGTCACCTTGGAGAGCACATATTCTATTTGTTAAGAAGAAAGATGGATCAATGAGACTTTTCATTGATTATCGATAACATAACAAGATCACTATCAAGAACAAATATCCTCTCCCACGCATTGATGACTTATTTGACCAACTACACAGAGCTCAATACTTTTCCAAGATTGATCTTCATTCAGGGTATCATCAATTAAGGGTCAAAAGGGAGGATATACCAAAGACGACTTTCCATACAAGGTATAGACACTATGAATTTATAGTGATGCCATTCGGTCTTACTAATGCCCCTGCTATATTCATGGATCTGATGAATAGAGTCTTTAGAGACTATCTTGATCAGTTTTTGGAAGTCTTTATAGATGATATTCTTGTCTATTCAAAGATCAAGGAAGAACATGAATATCACTTGAGAATTATATTGAATACCCTGAGAAAGGAGAAGCTTTATGCCAAATTTACCAAGTATGAATTTTGGCTTCTAAAAGTTTCATTTTTGGGTCACATAATCACAAAAGAGGGGATATCTGTGGATCCAGCAAAAACAGAGGTTATCGAAAGATAGTCGAGGCCAACAACAATGACTGAGATCTGAAGTTTTCGTGATTTGGATGGATATTATCGACGTTTTGTGAAAGCTTTTCCACGATTACCTAATCCACTCACCAAGTTGACTCGCAAAGGAGTTATGTTTGTTTTGATGGAAGAATGTGAATAGAATTTCAAGGAGTTGAAAAGAAGGTTATCCAGTACACCTGTGCTCACACTGCCTTGTTGTGGAGAAAGGATTGTGATCTATAGTGATGCATCCAAGAAGGGATTGGGGTGTGTTCTTATGGAAAATGATATGGTGATAGCTTATGCCTCACGACAGTTAAAAATCCATGAGCAAAATTACCCAACACATGATTTTGAGTTAGCTATGGTAATATTTGCATTAAATATTTCGTGGCATTATCTTTATGGAGAAAGGTTTGAAATTTATATTGATCATAAAAGTTTAAAGTATGTTTTCACACAAAAGGAGATGAATATGCATCAATGAAGATGGTTGGAGCTGATTAAGGATTATGACTGCTCAATCCATTACCACCCTGGGAAAGCAAACAAGGTGGCAGATGCATTAAGTCGACAAGACCATGCCAGTTTATCCATGATGAGGATCACAAAAGATCCAATATTTATGGATTTACAATGGATGGATCTTGGAATTATAATGGAAGGGGGAAAATATTATCGTTCTCAAATGAATGTTCAACTATCTATACATGTGAAGATTAAAGAGGCACAAAAAGAAGATGTCGAGTTACAAAAGAAGGTGAGAAATGTTCCTGAATTCATCCTTGATTTTGATGGGATAATAATGTTCAGGAATCGGGTTTGTGTTCCTCCCATCCCGGAATTAAAGAAGGAGCTGCTGGATGAGGCTCATAGTTCTTCATTCTCTATTCATCCTGGAAGAACGAAGATGTATAGGGACCTGAAAGAGTACTTCGGGTGGGATGGCATGAAAGGAAATGTTGCTGAATATGTCTCTCGATGGTTGGTTTGTCAGCAAGTTAAAGCTGAGAGACAGAAGTCTAAGGGGATGTTACAACCATTACCGATACCCGAATGGAAATGGAAAAACATCACTATGGGCTTTGTCATAGTACTTCCTAAAACATCCAAAGGCAATAATGTTATCTGGGTCATAGTTATCATCTTACCAAGTCTGCACACTTCATTGCTATTAGAGATTATTTCTCTCTGGATCAGCTTGCCAGGATATATGTAAAGGAAGTGGTAAGATTTCATGGAGTACCATTCTCTATTATATCTGATCGGGATCCGAGATTTACCTCGAAGTTATGGCGAAGTCTTCAGCATACTCTGGATACAGAGTTGAGTTCCAGCACTGCTTATCATCCTCAGAAAGATGGTCAGTCTGAGAGAACAATTCAAACTGTAGAAGATATGTTGAGAGCTTTCTCTATGGATTTCAAAGGTGGTTGGGATCAACACCTACCATTGGTCGAATTTTCTTATAATAATAGTTGTCACTCCAGTATTCAGATGGCTCCTTATGAGGCTCTCTATGGAAAGAAATGCAGGACTCCAACATGCTGGGATGAAGTTGGGGAAAGAAAGCTATTAGGACCTGATCTCGTTGATGAAATGGTAGAAAAGGTCAGATCTATTAAACAACACATAAGAGCAGCTCAGAGTCGACAGAAAAGTTATGCCGACAACCGAAAAAAAGACCTAGAGTTTGAAGTGGTTGATAAAGTTTTCTTACGAATATCTCTCTGGAAGAGAGTCATGAGATTTGGAAAGAAGGGGATGTTGAGCCCTAGATATATCGGTCCTTTCGAAATACTGGATCGTGTCGGGAAGGTAGCTTACCGATTGGTGCTTCCCCCGAATCTCTCTCAAGTACACGATGTGTTCCATGTATCTATCCTGAGAAAGTACATACCCGATCCTTCACATGTACTCAGTTCAGAAGTTGTACCGCTAGAGCAAGGTCTTTCTTATGAAGAACAGCCGATAGAGATTCTGGATCGTAGCGAAAAAGTCCTATGAAACAAGACCACTCGCTTGGTGAAATTTTTATGGAGGGACCAAAAATTAGAAGAATCTACATGGGAGCTTGAGGATATGATGAGGGAGAGGTATCCTCATCTGTTTGTTACAAAGTGACAAATTTCGAGTGTGAAATTTATTTTAAGGGGGGTAGAATGTAACACCCGAGACTTTTATGTGAAATATTTTGTTTTTATTTTATAAAAATCATCAAAGGAATCTTTCACTACACACAACACTAGCTTGGCTTGCTTTACACGCAACTGCGGCTTTCTCGATAGCTTGTGTCGTACGCAATACCGAGTTTCACTAAACAATGATATCCTATTAAAATATTATTAAAACTAGCCGTTATTAATAGTAATAACCACCTTTTGAAATTGTATAAATTTTATTTTTCAAAATGGACTTCATTTTTGGATTCGGAATATCGAAATTAGCCTAGGGTAAAATTTTGGTATTTTTCTGAACACTTTCAATTTTTGATTAATAGTGAAACCGCTAAGTGGTAGTTAAAAAATTGAATTTTTCATAAAACATACTTTTACCGCTTATGTGAGTGGAATTTTGAAAATCTGAGAGACACAGTTGATGTCAGTAAGTAAAATTTGGTTCAATGAGATGAAAATCATTTTTTGGTGAATAGTATCTTTTTATTTTTTTACCACGGTTAAAAGTAGATAGGGTAATTAAGGGTAAAAATGATATTATTATTACCCTAACACATGTAAAAATTCTACAGGACAAGTTTAATTCGACCAAAAACAACCTTAGGAATAAAATATGACCATTTAGTCCCACTAGGATTAGATTAGGACATTTATTATTAATTTATTTAAAGAAGGGCTAAAATAGTTAAAATCAAAGTTTAATAAGTAAATAATTTTTAATATGGGGTTATACAAAAGATAAATTCGTCTATAAATATTCATTAAAAATCTAAAAAGATTTCCTACATAATTATATTTTATTTTTAATTTTTAGACTTTAAATAAGTTTATGTATTTATGACACAAAGATGATGCAATAATTATCTTATTAATGAAATATTGACATAATTGATGTTATAAATACCCAAATAAATGTAATTTGAGACTTTTTATGAATTACACTAATTTTTTAGGTCACTATGAAATGTTAGTATTGATTTAAGTAACTTCTTTTGAACTAATCATTCAGTTATGATTTTCACAAAAATCAATTACTAAATAGTGTCAAAGTAGACATAAAATAGTTTTTTTTAAATATTATATTATTAATTGTTATTTTATTTCTAAAAATCTAAGGTTAGGCCAAATAACTTATATAAGTTTATATATTTTAATAATAAACAACTTGGGGTTCGTTTGGCTTGATATAGTAAGTTTATTAACCTTATAGTGTAAGAAAACAAGAAGACACGGTAAAAGTTAAATTATCTAACTTAAAGTTAAATCTAAATGATAAGGTTAAAATTGATACCTAAACTTGTCTAAATTCTATTTTATGAGAGTATTTCGACCCCTACCCACCTTATATTCGAAATATATCAATTAGGAGCTATTAAAAACCGAATTTTACATTATAATAAAATAATATTTTTAGTTATTCCAAAGGTGCCCCTCTCCTCCCTTATAAAAGGGCACCTCCTCCCCCTCTTCTTCATACCACATTGAGCCTTCAAGATCGGCCAACCCCTCTAAATTTCTCCTCTCCACTTCCCTAGAAACATCCTAGAGGTTCTGGTCTTCTTCAAAGACCTATTTTAGTGCCCTATAGGAGGTCTCAAAGAAGCACTTCAAAGAAGAGGTAATGTCTGTTACCGATTCTTTCATCTTTATTTCTTCTTCCACTTCTTCTTCTTTAGTTGTATAATTATGAAGTAATAACATTAGTATCACTCATATACTGATATGTTATTATAAGTATGAAACAACCCTATTTAACCATCTATCCATCCTACGGAAAAAGAAATCTCCGCGCGTGCGTACGTACGGAATACCGTCTCCACGCCGTGGTGTAATCTATTTTCCACCACCACCTTACTTGAATGGGTATAATGGTGTAAATATTGACTGTATATTACTATTATAAATTGATATTGATTCTTAAATAGTATAAATACACTCCAATACAATTTCACAATCATAGGAACGATATCATCACTCGTGTGTACGTACAGAATACCGTCTCCACGATGTGATGTGACTCGTTCTACATGATCTTCATTTCATAATGATTATATAAATGAATTTAATTAATGAATATGATATATATTACACTAATACCATTCTATAAATGAGGTATCTATAACCTAAAGAGATGAATAATAATTTATTCGACAAAACACGCATAAGAACAAAAAGTAATAAACATCCGGATAACAAGTAGTAATGAAATATTACTAATAAGAAGCTAAGAATATGACCATATATGATATCATAACAATAAGTATGATTCTGGAATAAGTCAATAACATTATTTAACTCATTATACAGGAGGTTCGGACACTTACGAAGCAAATCGGACCTAAGGTAAGGGAAATATCACAATCTCATTTTTATCCGAGATTGTTTATACTTTGAAATTTACTGGGCTGTATTTTATCATCCACATCCATGTTTCCTCAATATGTAATATTTATATCCTTCTACAATAGTTAATATCTAATTTTACCCTTCAGTGAATTTTTAGTAAAAGATATGAAAGGAATCTTTTGTCATTTTTTGTACGAGGTACTTTTTTGACTTTTCCGACAAAAGTACAAGAAGAATGTTTTTTTAACTTATACGACATGAATGGATTTTAAAAAATTATTTCCATGAATCTTCCTTTAAAAGTTTCCAGTTTATTTTTAATCAACTTCTTTTATTTTATAATTGTATGACATGTTAAGCATGGAAAATTGTTTTTGAAGTATAAAGGATATTTTACTCAAGAATGGAGTTCAAGTGTTTTATCAAAATTATTTTCCATCTAAGATAATAAAGGGTTCTGTTTCTATACCTATTATTACATTGATTTGATTATGTTGTGATGGAAATATTTTTATGAATTCCTTTATCTTATATTAATTGTTTTATGATGTCCCGATGTTTAAGATTCCGATTTTTATTACATGGTTTATGCAATGATGTATGATTTATGATTTTGTGGAACACATAAGAATGGTATCATTATGAGATTGGTGGGACCAATATCTCCCTCCAATTCATTGGGTAAAGATTTTATATCTCATGATATAGACATGGATGGAATTGTAGGTTATACCGTTTCAGTGAAACAGGACTGAAACAAGGAGTGAACTCGGTTCAAAAATGGACTTTGTCCACTAAGATAGTCTTGGCAATGAGTCTTGACTAATAAGAAATGATTCTCTATGATTATGAGTGTAAGCCACAAATTTTCATGTTTTATGTTGTGATTATTGGGATTCCATTTCACTACTATGATTTATCGCATGTTATGAAATTATGCTCTCTTTTTCAGGTTAAGATTTCCAAAAGTTATGTTCTTATGAATATGATGTGATTGATATTTCTTTTGATTACCCTTACAGAGCATTTGAGCTCACCCTTTTGTATGTTTTCTTTCCCCAGATCAGGAAGATGGTTATTAAGTAAGATATGTCAAAAGGGACTATAGATATGATGAAATAAATGGGAGACAATGTAGACGCTTTATGAACCAGTTGTTTATGTTTCCCAGTTTCTAAAGACACTATACCTATATGGTCCTTTCATGGTTTTGTTATATGTTGTGATAAGTATGCTTCAATTTTGAAGTATTAACAATATATGTAATGTATGGGTCGTTATATCAAATACCACGGAAATCCATGAATGGATATCACCAACAAGTATAACTGAGGAATGCTGTTTTATTGGTTTAGTAGGTTATTATCAACGTTTCATCCAGAATTTTGCCCAGTTTTCCAAAACATTAACCAAGATCACATGTAAAGGGGTTGAATTTATTTAGACAAAATAAGGTGAAGAGTTTTTTGAATAATTGAAGAGAATATTAGTCAATTATCATATCTTGACACTACCATCATGGAACGATGGATTTTTTTATAGTGATTCTTCAATGAAAGGAATTGGTTGTGTCCTTAAATAGAATGTAAGAGTTATTTCATATGCATCACGTCAGCTAAAAATTCATGATAAAAACTATCCTACTCATGATCTTGAGTTAGAAGCTGTAATCCTTTCTATGAAGTTATGGAGACACTATCTCTATGGTGAAAATGTGAGATTTATTCTGACCACAAGAGTTTGATGTATATTTTCTCCTAGAAATAAATCAACATGAGGTAAACAAGATGGCTTGAACTACTCATTTTTTATGATTCCACTATACACTACCACATGGGAATGTCCAATAAGGTTCCAGATGCTTTGAGTAGAAAGGATCATTAAGTTTAAAACAATATGAGAGTTGAAAGGAATCCTATTTTCATGGATCAAGTAAATACGGATATGGGAATAACCATGGAAGGTGAAACATCATTAATTTTTGAAATGGTTTCATAACCATATTTACTAGAAATTATAAAGAGTTATTAGACTGATGATGAGGAGTTTCAAAAGAATATTAAATCTGTAAATGATGGTAGATTGAGTGACTTTGTATATGAAGATGGAATTTTGAAATTTAGGAAGAGACTTTCTACTCCTGATATACCTGATCTAAAAGGGAATTGTTTGATGATTCTCATAGCTCAAATTTCCCTATACACCCATGGAGAACCATGATGTATAGATATTTGAAGAAACAGTTTTGGTGGGACAACATGAAAAGGATGATTGCAGATTTTGTGTCAAGGTGTATGGTTTTCCAACAAGTGAAAAAGGGAAGACAATATCTTGGAGGAGTCATTAAACCTTTTCCCATTCCTAAGTGGAAATTGGATGATACAATGAGAGAATTTTTCATGGGGATACCAATGAATCATAGAAGGAATAATGCAATATGGGTCATTATTGATCATTCTACCAAGTCAGCACATTTTCTTTCTATAAGAGAAGATTTACCACTTGAAGGTTTAGAAACACTTAATATTACTAAATTTTTAAGATATCCTAGATTACCACTATTGATTATTAATGATCTTGATCCCCATTTTACACCACGATTCATGAAATTTCTTAAAAAATCCCAGGTTACTAAACTTCATTTGAGCACTCCCCACCACCCTCAAACAAATGGAATTTCAGAACAGACTATTAAAACATTAGAATACATATTTAAATCATTCTCACATGACATTCAAGGTATGTGTGATAAATATTTACCCCTGGTAGAATCTTTCTATAATAATAGCGTTCTTTCAAGTATTTAGATGGCACAATATGGAGAATTATATGGAAATAGATGTCGCACACCAATTTGTTGGGATGATGTTGGTGAAAGATAACTCGTAGGCCCATAACATGTTGAGGAAATTATAGAGAAGGTGAAGGTTATCTAAACCCACATCAATGTAGGTCAACGTAGGTAGAAGAGCTATACCGATAACCGAAGGAATGATTTGTATTCTCATGTTGGAGATAATGTTTTTTTAAAGGTATCTCCATGGAAGGGAGTTATACGATTGGGTAAAAAGGGTAAATTATGTCCCATTTACATCGAACCATTGGAAATTCTAGAGTGAATTGGGGTTGTATCTTACCATTTGGAAATGCCACCAAGTCTCTCCAAAGTTCACGATGTGTTACATGCATCGCTAGTGAGTAAATAAATTCCTGACACAACGCATGTACTCAACTATGAAGAAATTAAACTGGAACCTGATTTATAATATTGTGAAGAGCCTATCTAGGTTCTTGATACCAGAGAACAAGTTTTGAGAAATTGGATGACTCGTCTGGTAAATTTTATATGGATAAACCATAAGATGGAAGAGGCAACGTGGGAACCAGAGGAACTTATGATGAAGAACCACCTGATTCCTTTTGTGTGGTAGTATTCTCAAAATTACTTGGATGAAATTATTTGGAGGGAAGAATGTAACCCCCCCCCCCCAATCTTCCATAGTACGTTTACCTTTGAATAATGTAATAGCTTGTGTTGTACGCAACATCGAGATTCTAACACAACACGACCAATCAAACTAGTCATTATGAATAGTTAAACCCACTTTTTTAAATTAAATAAAATTCATTTTTTAAAATGGACTTCATTTTGGAATTTGGAATATCAAAACTATCTTTGGGTGAATTTTTGGTATATTACTGAAAACATTCAATTTTTAATGAATAGTGAAAAAAACTGCGTTATTGGTTAAAGTTGACTTTTAATTAAATAATTATTTATTTTAGTTAAATTTATTTTAGGTCAAAATAGACACATAATAACTATATAAGTTCAAATTATTTCATTGGAGTCATTTTATAATAATTTTAGATATATACTTTTGTTATTGAAATTTTTACTGTCTTTTACCCACCTCCTAGGAGCATTTAAAAATTTGCATAAATGTAAATTATACCACTTTATTTAGTTTAATTTCAAAAATATAACAGAAACGGTAAATATTAGTAAGTAAAATGTGATTCAATATGATGAAAAAAAATTCATGAACAGTAACATATGACTTTTATTTAGCGCAGTTAAAAGTAAATAGGGTAATTAATGTTAAACTTGATATCATAATTACCCGAATACATGTCCTAAATCTATTGGATAAGTATATTTATACAAAAAACCTTAGAATAAAATATTATCCTCTTTGGTCCACTTGGATTATATTAGGAAATTTATTGTTATTTTATTTAAAGAAGAGTTAAAAGAGTTAAATTAAATGTTAATTTACTAAACTATTTTCAATATAAGAATACACATAAGATAATTTTGACTATATATATGCTTTATAAAGATAATAATATTTCATACATAATGGTATTTTATTTATAATTTTTAGACATTATATAATTTAATTTCTTTATAATACAATGATGATAGAGTAATTACCTTATGAATGAATGATTAAAATAATTTATATTATAAATATCCAAAAAAATTTAATTTGTGATGATTGTTGAATAAAACTAATTTCATATCTTTTTATGAAATTTTAGGGTTTATTAAATAAATTTTGTTGAATTAATCATGTTTTTATGATTTTCATAAAAACCAAATTCTAAATAGTGACAAAATTGACAAAATTGAGTTATTAAAACAAATATTATATTATTAATTCATAGTATATTCATAAAAATATAATTTTATATAAAAGGACATAGATAATGATATATATATTTATAATGAACACTTTTTGTTCAATTTTATTGTTATAGTATGTTTATTAACAATGTAATATATAAACATACAGGGAAATGGTAAATGTCAAACTATTTAACTAAGAGTAAAATGTAATGATAAGGTTAATATGCTGACCTAAACCTGTATAAAATCTATTTTTTGAGAGGTTTAGGACCTATCCCCACCTTATTCTCTAAATATTGTATTTTGGATCCATTAGAAACAGAAATTTTTTTTATTATAAAATAATATTTCAAAATTCTCCTAAAGTGACCCTCACCTCTCTTATAAAAAAGCACTTCCACTTCCTGTAATTTCACACCCCCAAAGCCATTTGTCTTGGAAAACCCAGCCCAAATATCCCCCAAAATCCCATCACATCATCATATTTCCCTTTAATTGGACATAAATTTAACCTACAGTGCCCTTTTGATCAAATCATAAGGAAGAACCAAAAGAAGAGATAAATACTCCATCAACTCTTTCATCTTCTTTTTCTTCATCCACTTTCTCTTTCTTTGTTTTTTTCAATATAAAATAATAAGTCCAGTACCTTATACATAATATGATGTTATTATAAATATGGTTCAAACTTATTCATTATTCAATCCATCCTATAAATAACAAAGTCACCATACTTGCAAACGTACAGCTTACCGTCTCCACGTCATGTTGTAGTTTGTCATTCAAACACATCATTATTTGGATGGGTATAATAATGAGTATAAATGATGTAAATAATAAATAAAACATGTTAATGATTCATTATATATAATATAAAATCAAATTACATATGATTTTACCAAAAATAGATTCATATTTTCGATCGTGCGTACATACAGATTACAGTCTCCATGAATGCGATGATATTCATTTCCCATCGTAATCATTCAAGAATAATTTTAATTTTATTATTAAAAATAGTTTTTATGAATATCATATAATTATTTATATGAATAAAATAAATCCTATCCATAAAAATCATGTCTTATATAACCTATCTTATAAAGGAAAATATATCAGTTCACACGTGAAACAATGATACTACTAAAATATTATTATCAAAGCAATATTATAAGATCATATATAAGATCATAATTATGTATATGATTCTTTTATAATTTAATAACAATGTTTTAACTATTATAATTTATTTTAACATAGCATTGACCAAGGAAAAGTACATGGTAAGGGTTAATTTGACAATCTCTTTATTATTCGAGGTTGTTTTTACGTAAGTATCTACGGGTACCAATTTATCATCCACATAAGTGTTTTCTTAAAAATGTAATTAAATACATTTTTAATATTTAATATACTATATATTAACGTAATTTATACCCTTATTTGACTGTATACGTTTTGAAAGGAATATTTCCTCATTTTCAAAACAAGGTACTTTTTGTCCTTTTCGACCAAATTAAGGTAAGAATGTCTTTTTTTTTACTTATACGGTGTGTGGGGATATTTTCCACCATTATTTCATCGTCAAATATTCCCATACAAGATTATAAGATAATTTTCAAAATAAATGTTTTCATTTATAATTATATGATTTTAAATGATTTCAAAATATAAAGAGATATTTCTATAAAAATGTTTTAATTTCATCTATGTCAACATCCGTTGATTGATTTTAAGATTTTTTTAAGTTGATTTATATTGATAGAAAAAATTCATATTGTATTGATGGTTTTGTGATATTTTTTATTCTTGATGTGTAATTTTTACACCATTCATGGTTTATGGATAAATTATTGACATATCATATTCTAGTTTTAATATGAATGTTTATGTTATGTTTATACCTTTTCATATGAGGAGTGCATTGGACTTAGTAAGTGATGGGTGGATCCCGTGATTGCTCTTCGATGCATCGGTAGGTCTCATGAGACAAAACAGTGTCTTAGAACAAATCCTTGACAAAATCTTATTTTTAGTCTTGTCACAAGGCCTTGATTATGTGGTTATAATGTTTGGAATTATGCATTCCATCATTAAGAAAGTTACTATTGATATTTCAAGTGATTATTTGACTATTTAAATATCCATGTGAATAATAAAATGGAATTATTTGATTTTATATTTCCAATTTTATGTTTAAGATTAAGTATAAAAGGCTTTTGTTTTAGTCTTATATATTGCCTTGAATTTTTTTTCTTATTTATGAAATTTTCTGCTATATTTTTATCCTTACTGAGAATCTGAGCTCACCCCTTTCGTTGTTATATTTTTTCCAGGATGTGAATAAGTATCTTATGGTTAACCTACAGGGATAAGATAAGGATATAAGTGAGTTCCAAAGGGTAAAAAATTTTCTTGATATTTTTATTTCATGATGTATTTTAAAACTTATGAATAAATCTAGTACTTATAAGGCTACTAAATTAATTGGTATTTCACGATTTGATCCCTTGTAATCATGTCAATGTTATTTAATAATCCATCGACAATGGGTAACTGGGGTAGGGTAATTACATGATTGATGTTATTTAAAAATAAAACTACCATACAGTCTATGGGTTTTATATTAACATTTACACTTTTTTTTATTCACACATGTTGTGGAATATTATGTTCATATTCTAGAATTATAGGGTGTTACAATCTATTTTTCTTAAATATATAACTTCTTGAAAATTTAAAATTTATCTTTATATTAAAGGGTTTTATATTATAAAAAACCATTTTTGTGAAAACCCACATCCTAAAATAGATTAATAAAATAATCTATTAATAAGAGAGATATAGTATTATAAATGACATATAGGATAATATATAACTTGCCTTCTTTTTAAGATAAATCTGGTGGAAGGTGAATATGTCCATATATAAATAATGAATAAATAATTTGTAGCATCTAGGTAAATAAAGAATAAGAGAGTTTCATATTTCTTAATATTTGTTAATTAAATATTAATTTTACATAAAATTTTATGCTATGTTCGATGGCGTCCCCAATACAAAATAATGGGTTTCTTTGAAATCTCTTGTTGCATACAAGGCTGAGTAATACTGAAAAATAATAAAATAATAATATTTAAAATAATACATAAGGCCTAGATGTTGTATTGGTGAGAATGAACATAAAAAACCACAATATGACTATACATGTTTGTTAAATGTTTTTACAATTATCCAATAATAGTAAGATGGATAAAATGTGAATGAGGCTAATTTTAAGAAAAAAGATCTTATATTCATTAAAAGGTTGATATACCACCTTTTGAAGGTGAACCATTTTAAATCATGTTTTTTTCACTTATATATGTTATATTTTAAAAATTAAAACTTTTCTTTAGAATAGGTACATCAAAATTAACTTTGAAATAAATTTTGGAATTTTTCTAAAAAAGTTCATTTCTTAAGGAATAATGAAAAATAATACATTTTAATTCAAATCATCCTTTTAATAAAATTTATTTATATGGTTATATTACCTTTATAATTGCTGTTAATGTTTAATTATATTATATTTTTACAATTTAATCCAATTTTGGTAAATGGATGTAATTTTATTTTGAAATTGATCTAAAACAAGTGTCAATCTTATGATAGATATTACTTCTTAAAAACATGGTATTTCTCTTGAAAACATGAATTGATTTTAAATTTATTTCAGCATCTTCTATGTTTTTAATTTGGTAAAAATGGATTACATATATGGAATCAGGACATCCAAATTATGTAAATAGGTAACTTTTATTTTTATACATTATGACTAGTAACCCCAGTAAATATTTTATTTACCCTGGCTAAAGGGTAAATTTTGTAAATAATGGTAAAAATAATAATCTAATAATATTTATTTAACCTAACATGTGTCCTAATCGTATTTTATAATACATTTCCGACCATGGAAATCGTTCGGTGGATTTTAGATTCCTATGGTGCCACTTGCATGTGAAATTTTCACTTTATAAAAATTAATTTAATGTTATGGGAAATGTGACATAAACATATATCTCTTAGTAAAATAATTATTATAATGGTTTATGTAAGGTATAATTTATACTATAAATAGTCACTAAAAATATAAAATGATTTCCTACATCATGGTATTTTATATATAATTTTTATTCATTAAATAAATTTATTTATTCATGAGACAATGGTGATGCAGTAATTGCCTTATTAATAAACGATTAAAATAAATGATTCAAAATTATTAATATAAATTGAATCTGAATCTTTTCAAGACATCCAAAAAATTTATATATTAGGATGAATTTTTATCTTCTAATTAATTAAGGTTTTTTGAAATAATCATGTTGTTATAGATTTTTTAATTGTCTTCATATGAAGAGTATATAAATTGACATAAATGAGTTTTTGAAACAATTGATATTTTATTAAATGATACAATAATCCTAAAAATATAATATTCGTCCAAATGAAAAATATGATGTTAAAAATCCATTAATAATCCATTTTGGGTCGTTGGGAATTGTATATAAAATATATTAACCATATAGAATGAGTGTATAAGAAAACATTGTAAAAGACAAATAAGTTAACAAAGGGTTAAATAAAAAAGATAAGTATTAAATAGTATCGACAATCTTTTCCAATTCTTATTAGATTAATTTTTTTCAACTAATATACAAATTATATTATAATTAAATACCTATTGGACCTTTTGATGCCAAAATAATTATATAATAAAATAATACTTTCAAATATTCTTAAAGAGCCTCTCCTCCCTCTTATAAAAGGCCACCACATCTAACCCATTACACAGTCCTCTCAAACACCATATCCCATCCAAAATATGTTCCTAGAATCTCCCAACATCCATATAATTCTACAAAGAGCCCTAACATAGACATAAAACACTTAAAGAAATCCTTTTGTTCAAACCAAAGGGAGTTACCTAATTTAAAGGCTACATCATCTCTCAAGTTCTTTTCATTTATTTTCCTTTCCAACCCACTAAACTCTATTTATTCCATTATTTTATAAAAAAAAGAGTATCTCCAATATACTAGGTTTTTTTAATATTTGTATTCCACAACCACACACCTCCATCTAATGGAAATGAACAAACTATTTTTGTCGATGACGAACTTCTTCCTCATGAAATGATGATTTATAAATTATCTCCTACCGCCTCTTATGGAGTCCATTAAGATAAGACTATTTTTATATATGATATATATAATATTTATATGTATCTATGCTTATTTTTTCATTTATGTAATACCTTTATGGTTTCTATAATATGTAAATGCAATAATTTTATTTGAGAAAGTGCAGACTATCGCCCCCTCAATGTGATATGACTCCTTCATATCATACAAAGTATGGAGTTACTGAAAATTTATATTATATTATACTAGAATTATAATATACCTATTTATCATTGAGTTGTCATTCTATTGAATATGAAATAGATATTGATGTAGCGTTCATGCCGACGAACTAATTACAGTCTCCATAAATGGTGCATTTCATTATTTATCTCCAAATGTTATGTAATGTTATAAACACATATATATACTGGATATATATGATATATATGATATCTAAATAATTATTATCATTATGAATATAATTTACTTTTTTCCACATAGAATACATGTAATTATAAGAAGTACATTTTTGACTCAAATACCAAATATTGACAAAATGGTCATTATTAACTTAAATGATTTTGTAATGATCATAACAAGGTAATAATTATATAAAACGAACAATAAAAATGAAAAATGATCTAAAGAATGTATAAATTAACTTTAGTTTATTACTCATGAGATTAAAGAATGAACACGTCAAGTCGAACACAAGGTAAGGGACTTCGTCACAATCCCCAATCATTGAGGCATATGTTGATTTATATATATATATCTTTTATATGTGTATAAACCCCTTTAATTTAAATTTCAATGAAAGGGAATCTTTTTCTACATAGTGTTTTACTATACGAAAAAAGGGAATGTTTCATTTTATCTTTTGCGGTGATAATGACCCTTCCTCCATCGTGAACATTATTTGATATTTGGCTTCCATAACAAGCCCTAATGTTTTTTAAATACCATATACTCTTTTATGTATATTGGTATTGAAAATGGTTTGATAATGGATTATTTATGTCAATATATTTAAAAGATATATTGTGATTTAAATGTGGAAATTTATCTTTCCATTATTTTGTTTTATAAATATGATATGGTTCTTGGGAATTATTTACATATATGGGAGATTCCATGATAAACTATGGGTGAGTGAGCCTAATATAGCTCTCCAAATGGTTTATGGATCACCCAGCATCAGAGGACCCTATAGAGGTACTCTAAAGGGAGATTTAAAGTTTGAAAGAATCGTTGCTACAGAAGTAGGAGGATGCTAACTTCATTTTTTTATGCGACAAACAAAAGACCTTAATTCAGAGACTGTTGGAGGTTGAGAAGGACTATAAACAACATGCTAGAGTCAGGTGGCTCAAAGAAAGAGACAGAAACACTGGTTTTTTCCATGCCTTCTTGAAAGAAAGATAGAATTCTAACGTCAGCATCAGGTGAGAGGATGGGTCCTTCTCCTCTGACATCATTGCAGCCAGAAATTTGGATTTAGCTCACTTCGAATGATTATGGAAGGGTGAGAATAAACGAATCACAGAAGATGAGAATTTATTACCTGACCAAGAAGCATTTATGGAGAAAATTACTTAGATGGTGGGATCTGAGGAAAATGATGGTTTAATATCGTTACCTCATGAAGGGGAGATATGGGAGGGGGTTCGTAGTTTTCCCTTGGAAAGTGCTCTTGGACCCGATGGATTTCTGGCGGTTTCATATGTGATAAATTGGGGGTTTTTGGGACCTTCGGTGATCGAGGCCGTGTGGAATTTTTTCATAGGTGGTAGCCTTAACGGGGGCTCATGTGCGCCTAGAGTGGTGTTGATTCCCATGGTGAAAGACCCTTGTTATGTTAGTCAGTATAGACCCATCTGTCTTTGCAATGTATCCTACAAAATATTTGCATCTATTATCTCCAGGAGGTTTTGTAAGCTGCTTCCGTGGATAATTTCTCACTAACAACATGGATTTGTACAAGGAAATTGCATCCAAGGATCTGTGGGAGTGGATCGGGAATTATTAGATGATGTTGATAAAATGATGATTGGATCCAATGTTATTACTCAGGTGGACATGGACAATGCTTATGAAAAGATGTAATGGAATTTTATTATACAGGAGATGAGTAAAATGGGCTTTTAGGAAAAGATTTGTGACTTGTGGTTCTAGTGTTATTCTTCCCCTTGGAGGTCCATATATCTATTGGGAAAGAGTTTTGGTTTCTTTAAAAGTGTGAGAGGAGTCCGGCAGAGTTATCCACTTTCCCCTACCTTATTCATTATTTCTCAGGAAGCCCTATCTCAGAATTTCCAAATTCTCTTGGGAGACAAAATGATAAGACCTTATCGGTCTAAGGTTTCAGATATATGTTCCCACATTTTTTTTCTGATGAAATTTTAATCTTTGTTAATGGAAGTCGATCATCTTTGGCAAAAACCATGCACCTCATGTTAATTTATGGTAGCCTAAGTGGGAAACAGATTAATCTAGGGAAAAGTAATGTGTTTATTTCCAACAAATTTCCAAGGAGAAGAGCTCTGGATATTCCTGACATTCTGGGAATAACCCAGAGGTAGTATCCTATGAATTACCTAGGGGAACATATTTTGAAGGGCTGTGTAAAGAAGGTATTCTTCAAGGATCTTTTGAGAAAAACGACTGGGAGAGTCCTGAACTAGATGAACAGGTTCCTGTCCTTTGGGGGAAGGGTGTCTCGGAACAACAGTGTGGTTTCTTCTATCCCAATGTATTTTCTATCTATTTTCACTCCTCCCAATGGGATGATTGGGTCGATGGAGAATGTGATGAACTATTTCATTTGGGATGTGAACCTAGTGGGAAGGTCTCATTGGGATTCGTGGTCTAGGATGGCTAAACTAGTGGAGGAGGGTGGTGTAGGTCTGAGGGACATTGCTTCTACTATACAGGCCATGAAAGATAGACTTGCCTGGGATTTTTGGAGGGGAGGTCGATGTGGTCTTAGGTCATTAGTAGGAAATATGGGAACAATTGGGTGGATTGGGAGGTCATGAAACTTTCTAGGTTGGGGAAGACTATCAGGTCCCAGCTGGATTTTCATAAGGCATCTGGAAAGTGGCTATTGGGACAAGGGAATGTCAATTTATGGAGGGACAATTGGTTGGGAGAGAGGTTGTACATTCCGCACTATCTGGTTCCAGATTTATCTGCGGAGGAGGCTTGCGATTATCCAAGACTGTTAGAATCCATCCTAAATAGAGATCAATTCCAGTTTTACAAGGAAATTATTTTTTTTCGAGGAGGATGATAAATTCAGTTCTACGGAGGCAAAGTTAGGTCGTTTCAATGGGAGATATTTCTGCCTATTGACATAGTAGGACAGAGAGAGGGATGAGCTGTGGGAACGATTGTGGTGTAATGAGATCCCAACAAAATTCAATTTTCTGGTTTGGCACACCTGAAAATATACTCTGCCTACTAATGAAAACATCCAGAAGAAGGGGGGTCCATATGGCTTTGAGATGTTTATGTTGTGACAGTCCACAGGCTAAGTTGGTTTCTCACTTATTCAGTTAGAGCGACTGGGCACACGGGTTTTGGTCCAGCATGACTAGAGTGGGAGTTTTGGTCAGGGAATGAGATTCATTATAGGAGCACTTCTTGGTTTGGTTTTTAGGGACAGAACCAGAGTAGATAAAATAAAAAATTTGGTGCATCATTGATATGGCAGTAATATAGTATATCTGGGAAGCTAGGAACATGGCTAGAAATGAGAGCTTCCCCTCGTTTTGCATGCTCTAGCTGAGGATGCGAAGACTGGTTCATAAGCTGGGAAATCAGTTAAAAAAGGTATGTTTTCTCATTCTCTTTGCAACTTTCTCAACAAGTCAGTGGGGTCTCCGAGTTCGCATGGATGCTGTATTTGCTAGAAGCCTCTGGTGAAACGGCTGAAGCTGAATGTGGATGGGTATCTTCTTCATGGATTTATGTGGTGAGGAGGGATGGTCCAAGATGGGAAATGTTTTGTTCTGCTGGCCTTTAGTAGCTACCACAAGATTGGGTGCTCCTTGGTCGCTGAGTTACGTGTTCTACTCGCGGGGATTAAACTGTGTAATAGATTCTTCCTGGATTTCGCGGTCTTGGAATCTGGCTCGGAGGTGCTAGTCTGGGCGCTCAGGGCTATGGGTGAGGTACCGTGGCCTCTGATTTATCTGGTTCATAGCTGAAATTTAGAGATCCCCAGAGACTGTGTGGTTCGGCATGTCCCAAGGGAAGCTAATTTTTCTGTGGATTCTCTTTCTCGAAGGGGCATACCTGAGGATCCTTTGGTGATTTATTATATTTTTGGCTCATTACCCCAGGAATGTAATTTATTTGTCCAAGGAGATTCCTTAGGGATTTATCACTTTAGACCTTCATGACATTTTGGTTCCTGTAGGGTGTCCACCAAATTATTTTAACAAAAAAACATTTTCAGTGACACAAGCTACCTGTATGATTTAAGATTTCCATGTTTTATTCATAAATATTTTTTATGAGGTATGTTATAGATCATAATTTTTGTATGTATTGTTGTAATAATAACCTCATTATTTATTTTATATCCCTTACTGAGCTTTTTATTCTCATCCTGTGTTTTTGAAATGTTTTCCATAGGGTATAAGGTACGGTAAGAGAAACGAAAAATTCCAAAATATTTATATAATGAAATTAATGCTTGTTTTCTTCTAAGATTATTTATTTTTAATACTGTGTAGAAGTGTCTACTTTGTAATTTTTTGAGATGTAATGTAAGAGTTATTGTAGTACCCTCGGTTTGGTGGGTTAATACAGTTATGGCCTAATTATCTAAAACTATAAACCTATAAATATCCACAATGTGAATTATATACATAAATCAAGATTATATAATGTTTTAAGTCTGGGTCCTTATAGTTGGTATCAATGTTTGGTTTAGATATATTTAGGAGATGTAATATTCTTAAATTAATAACCATAAAATAATTTATAGTTTAACCAAAATGATGTAGAATTTACATATTACCATGTAACTTATTTTAGTATATTTTAGGGTTATGAATGGTTTCCCAAATAAGAAACAGTGCATATTTGATGGGATGACATCATGAGAAAGACAAGCTTCCAAATAAAAAACCTAAGATGGTCAGAATCATAACTGAGCAGTTTGTTGAAGTGATGACATAGTTGACAAAGGATATAATTGGTGGTGGTATCCTGGCACGAGATCAGCTAGATCAACCACAGAGGAAAATTTCTTGGTTTATAATTTCATAAGGAAACATCCCCCTTCATTTATAAGATCATAAAACCCTATTCTAGCAGAAGAGTTGATTAAAGAACTATAAAATATTGTCGCTGTCATTGGGTGTTTATAACATCAATCGTTTAGTCTCTATATTTACCGTTTTGAATGAGAAGCCGATAAATGATGGTTGATAGTTAAAAATATCAGGTATAATGAGGAAATTTATGCTCCTTATTGGGATGAATTCAATAGTATATTTCATGAGAATATTTTCCTAAGGTAGTTCATCATAGGATGGAAAAAAAATTCCTAGAATTAAGGTAGGAGTATGACTGATTTTCTACATATGAAGCAAAATTAACTCGACTATAAAGGTATGATCCTATTTTTATATGAGATATTGATAGTAAAATATATCAT
The DNA here is from genome assembly GCA_963277665.1 of Viscum album. Classification (NCBI taxonomy): domain Eukaryota; kingdom Viridiplantae; phylum Streptophyta; class Magnoliopsida; order Santalales; family Viscaceae; genus Viscum; species Viscum album. The sequence goes on from OY728165.1 coordinate 1,387,585,907, forward strand.
TTTTACTCAGGATTAATGAAAAGGATCAAATTATTTTAGGTTTTCATGAGTTCAAAAGTTACGAAAACCTTGTTCTATGTGTGGGGAAAGTAGAAATGGAGTGTGTCGATGATCATGTGTTCTTTGAAAAACAATAGAATAAGATGTCAACGTGGTAAATTAATGGGATGAACTCTTCCAAAAATGTATGATGGTAAGAAACATATGTTTATGGTTTGTGAAAATTATGGTAAAAAGCCCACTAGGGAATTTCTTTTGAATTCTGGAATGTTTTACTTATGTGGTAAAATGGGACATAAGGATCGTAATTTCATTGAAAAATATTAGGGTAATGTTAAGAAAAAATTATATTTACAGTCAGTAAAATGTTTTATGTGAAATGAAAAGTTTAATTATGAAAATGAGGGTCCAATGAAGAACTCAACTAAGTGAATACAACAAGACTACATGAGGTGGTGAATTATTTTTCAACTACATCAGCATATGTTCGGCCATCGAATGAAGTAGTATTAGGTACACTATTTTATTTAATGTATGCCAATATGTTATTTCAAGTAAGGTTTACACATTCATTAATTTCTGAAAAGTTTTCAAGTAAATTGAAAATTCCATCTCAAGATATTAATTTTAAACTTAGGGTAAAAACACCGGGATGAAATGTTACGATAATGAAATTATAAAAACCATCATGTCCTTATATGCAAAAAGAATCAAATTGAAAACTTTATTGTTTTGCCTCTAGTTTAGTTGGATTTAATTTTGGGTATGGATTGGATTTCCATTTATCATTCTATGACTGCCATCATAGATATAGAGGTTTCTTTTCAGAAAGAATTTTAGTTTGTGTATAAGAATGAGACCATACATTTGATAACATATTAGGAAGCTGAGAAATTTGTAATAGTTGTAAATTAATTATACCTTTCACATAGTGTTAAAAACAAATGAAATGTTAATATTAATGATGTTATAGTGGTAAAAGATTATCTTGTAGTTTTTTCTGATGATATTCCTTCAATAATACCTAATCAGGAATTTAAATTTACTTTTGACTTAGTTACAGATTCTAAGAAAATTTCAATACCCCCTTATCGAATGGATCAAATTGAAAATTTACTATTACTGATGCAACTTCATGATTCATTAGAGAAAGGTTTCATTTGACCTCACACAACACCATGGGGTGCCCCTATCTTGGTTCTTTAAATGAATGATGGTTAGATGAGATTGAGCATTGATTTTGGATCATTGAATTACACCGCATTTTTGAAAAAGTGTCTTTTTCCACATTTCGATGATTTATTTGATCAGCTCTAGGGAGCTCAGTGTTTTTCATAGATTTACATGAGGTTTGGGTTCAATCAGTTGAAGGTAATGGAAGTATACATTCCAAATACTGTGTTTCACACTAGATATGTCTATTATTAATTTTTGGTTATGCCTATTTGGTTTATTAATTCACTAACTATGTTCATGGATATTATGAATAGAATTTTCAATGAATTCCTGGACATGTTTTTGGTTGTGATCAATGAAGATATTTTGGGTTATTAAAAATGTAAAAATAATCATGAATGTTATTTAAGAGTTTTCTTTCATTCCTTAAATGAAAATAAATTGTATGGGAAATTCAGTAAGTGTGAGTTTTGGGTAAAAAAATTACATACCATAGTCACATTGTTCCAAAAAATGGCATAACAATTGATCCTTTAAAAACAAAATTTGTTGAAGAATGGCCAGGATCCAAAAATATTATTGATATTCGTAGTTTTCATGGTTTGGGAGGTTGTTATTGGAGGTTTTTTGAAACTTTTTCATGGTTATGTATCCCACTAACTAGATTAACTCAAAAATGTGTTAAGTTCATATTGGCAAAACAATGTGATGATTGGATTCAAAAATTGAAAAGAATATTGGTGAATAATCCAGTTTTGGAACATCCTTATAGAAATGGTTTTTTTATCTACAATAATGCATTGTTAAAAGGAATTGGTTTTGTGCTAATTTAGAATGATTAGGTAATTGGTTATTCTTCACATCAGTTGAAGCCTCATGAGTTAAATTACCCTACACATGATTTGGAATTTTCTACTGTTGTCTTTGCTTTAAAAATTTGGTGGCCTCATCTGTTTGGAGTAAAATGTGAAATATATACTGACCAAAAATGATTTAATTATATATTTACTTAGAAGGAATGGATACTGAGAAATACTTGATTGCTGGAATTAATCTTGGATTATGATTCCACAATTAGTTCCCATCCACGAAAAGAAAATAAAGTGGCTAATTCTTTGAGTTGGAAAAGTAATTCTATATTAACCATGTTATGTTTGTAACAAGATATTTTGATTAATGATTTGTAAAGTCAAATAAATAATAACCCATTGAACTTATATAACGTCACTATAATGATAAGATATTTTATAATAATATCAAATGATATATAACTGAAAATTTCATTCCATTTATTCAATAACAGAGAATGAAATGCATCCAGATATAATATCAATAGAAAAAATTCATAGATAATAATAGTAATATAATTATAAATGATGGAAATGGATTATTATTGAACACTGTGTATTAGTAACATGTTTCCTATAACATCATTAACATTCCCAAAATAGATTAAAGTACAAGTAAACCCCCATTTAATTCTAGCTTAACATGATTCTCTTATGCCATATACCAAATCATCATGAGGATATATAATATTGATCCCCAACCATTACTATAGGTCCAATGTATTCTTTATATATTGAATAAACTATATATTTCATGAATCAACATCCATTACCAAAATATATCCTTATATAGTAATGAATGAAGATTTAACAATATTTTACATATACAGAAGTATTAAAACTAAAACACCATATGTATAAATGAGATATAGTTTAAAAAATAATAATATCCATGAAAAATAATATAGATATTATGGGGAAATTTAATTTCCATTTGTGATAGGAGATTGAAAATATCATGGGCAAGTAAATGAATCTAAAATTGAAAAAAGTAGTTAATGTCAATAATATCCTTGGAAAAAATAATCATAAACCATCTATAGAAAGAATAAGGATAGTACTGACAAAATATAAACCCATTAAATAAATTATAATGTGTCATTTTCATTTGTGAATTGAAATACTATACAATTCTCCTTAAAATTTTCTTGAGGAATTTTTTTTATTTAGAATTTGTTTTGAAAAAAAGGTCACAAAACATTTTGAAAATATATTTCATTAAATGTAACCATTGAAACATTTTTTGTTTTTGTTAAAACATATAACTCCTCATGAAGAAAAAAATCATGATCATGTCATACAGATTAAATAAACTGATCCATTCAATTTTTTGGGTAAAATCCATACAAGATTTTTTTTAAATGATATAAGCTTCCATTGAAAATTCTTTTAAATAGAAAAAATGTGTAAAACAATACATAAATAAATAATTTATATGTGGTCAAAAAAAATTGAATACATTTTTATTAAACAAGGTTTTCAGATAAAATATCTTTTTTTCAATTATTGAAATGATATTTAAAATTTATATAAGCATTTTTTCAATTAATTTAATTACCAAAGAGTGGAAAATTGAAATATTACATGAAAAAAATCATGAATTAATAGTATAAAAACAAAATAAAATAGTATTACTTGGAAATGTTTAAAAATTTTCCATCATCATAATTTCATGATTAAATTTAAATAATTATAATGAAATTGATAAATAACTCTTTACATTGATCAAAATATTGAAATGCTAATTAATCTTTGAATATGTATAAAACAACTATAAATACACAAGTACATAAAAACCCTTTATGTTGAGAAATAACCTTTTAGGTAAGTAAAATATAAATATTTATAAAACATGCGTAAGTAATACATAAGGTAATAAAAATTCATTACACACATAACCTTATAATGACATAATCAGTGAAGTAGAATATTAACCCAATGAACAGAAATTGAGTTAGGAAATCCCATACCTCCTGTGTATTTTGATTAAACATTCATTAACTTCTGATATAGTGGAATTAAACATGTTAATAAGTAAAACAAAAACCATAATCATATTTATAATATAATTAATAATCCTTTTATAACATCTTTTCTCTCATTCATTAATTATCATTCATTATTTTCATTGTTTTTCAGTGTTACTTGTCGCCTTTATCATTCATGTTTCTTCTTTAAAGATATGGTTCATACATATATTATATACATATATAATATATTGAATAATAATCATCACCTACTTTTTATATTATAAAATATATATACTTTTATGTCTAATCATGAATGATGTTTATGAAAAATGAATTATATTAATATCATAGAGACTGTACATCATACACATGCAAGAGTAATAGTTCCATTTTTCACTCATTATTATATACAATTGTAAAGTAATTTTTTTATTCATCTATAATGACAATAATATCAAAATTACCATATTATATAAATATATATCATATAGGTAGTTCACTCGTAAAAATAGAGTCACATCTCTATGTGAAGGTGTTAGTCCACACGTACAGGAGCGATGTTATCACCTTAATCGGAGGGAAAATGTGTGAAATAAAATGATACATTATCATTAAATAATGAAAATTATTTCATTAATTTAATTATTAGTTAATTTATAAAACATATTATCATTTAAATTAACCATATCACATTCTATAGTGAAAGGAGAATCAAAAAGTTTCGTGAGATGGTAGTCCTCCGTACACATGAAAATTATTATCATATCTACTAATTAATAGAATTTAAGAAATATATATATGATATATTTAATAAATATATATAAATTTTATATAAATATAATATATACATATACAATTTATATACATAATTCTACAGAACCAATGATGTTGGTAATGGAAGAACCAATGACATCTCTTCGTGAGGTGATAATTCGACATACGGGTGAAACATGATTTTATAACAAAACTGATGGAAGTGGAGTAATTATAGATCATGAAATGTATCTAATTACAATCCAAAATATATAAGAAAAATATTTTATTATATCAATATTTCAAAATAAGAATTTATGGATGTGGAGAAATAAATAAAATAAATAATCTTGTTGAAGAACATGAACTATTTTTCGAGAATACACATTAGGTTTGGACAAAAGTATTCATAGGTTCTACTCCATCCAAAAAAAGTGCCACTATAATTTTTTTTTTGTAATTTTGGAAGTGATTTGGGAAGGTATTTTCTAATCCAAAAGGTTATTAATGTGTGTATATGAGATTAAAGTGGGTGACATTGTATGTGCAGGGGAGGTGACACACCTGGTATTTTTAAAATGTATATTTTGCATCCAAAATTTTCATATGTAAAAAGGTTCATGAAGGGAAAATATTTTTACCCTGTAAGTTTAATGGTATAAATAATACAATAAAAATGTTTTTATAAAATTCTTATGTAATTTTTACACTTACTTTTTTCTTTAACCCTAGAAGAACCCAATTTGACTTTAACCATTGTAAATAAATATTATTATTTTCAATATTCATATTATTGAAAAAATATTTTTAATTTACTATATATTATAAATTATTATCAATACTAATACATAATCGAATTATAATAATTCAATTAAAATAATTATAAAAATATGATTAAAATTAATCTTGTAGAAGTGATGAGAAAGATGCGTTTAAATTAGAAATGTTCAAAAGGATACAATGATTTTATATCTATATACAAAATGAAAATGATTTGAAGGACCCAAATTTTATTAATTTATATAAAATGAATTTTTTTACATAAAAACTAATTAAAACAATAATTTATCATTATAATATATTTGTTCAAAATAGAATATTTTAATTTATATCCAGTGCATTTCACTATTTATCAAAAAAATAATGTTTTTCTGAAAATTCCAAAACAAACGATGAATTATAATTATTGCTTGGAAATTTTAAACATTGAACTTATTTTTGTTTATATTTATTTAGAATGTGTTAAAAATAAATATTAAATTATGTGTGAAAATCAAAATTAAACCTTCTTTATGAAAAATACACTTCTTCATAAAACAATTGTTTTTATATGAAAATATTAGTATTTTATTTTTAATAAATAGATAACCATAATTTATAAGACATAGTTATTACTATTCATAAATAAAATTCCAATATCTAGGTGAAAAATATTATTTTAAATAATAATAATTTAATAATATTTCATATTTCTTTTAATCTCAGTGTTCCATGAAATTCATGTTTAACTATGTGTAGCATATATTGTAAGCTAAACGTTAATGTTTCTTGCATTTCAAGATAATCATTGTATTTGTTTTAATAAATTAGTTTTAATATATTGAGGTTATTTAAAAATAAATATCGTTTACATCACCAAGGTGTTATATTGCATCTACACTCAATGTTTAATATCATAAAGGATATCACATGAGATATTGATATTCTATAATTTCTTGGTGTTATAAGAAAGTCCTCCAATGGGGAAACTTCCCTTTATGTTCTTGGATCGCTTCTGGAGATTCCAGGAATTATGAATCATTCTTGATTTTCAAATCTCCCTAATTAAAAATGTTGGAGTCATCATCAAGATATCAATGATTTTGAGACTCATAGAAGCCATCATAGATCCTATACAATGATTGAAACACAAATAGATATTTAACCACCGAAATATGCATCCATGACTAAAAAACCAAAAAAAACTGGGCTTAATCATACTCCCCCTACAAATCCTCCCCTACCCACTTTGAGGGAAGACTCTCAAGAACACATGGTCTCCAACCTAAAAAATCACAATACCTCTACCCATGACCATCATAATCATTATGACATACAATAATGACCTCAACTACTCCAGGCCCAATTAGACCTTCATGGTCATGATCTAAACCACATCAGGTCCATGAACTCCTAAATCTATAACCTCTATCCAGCATAGTGGAGAACAACATGGTTTCTCATGAAATGCCCAAATAGAGCCACACCAATGGAAGAGTGATAGATATTTTTGTATGAAAATAATATCAAAGGTAGTTTTCATATCAAAGATCATCCAATGTCCAATAGACATTCCATTAAAATTTCCTCTAGTTTCTTGATGTCATAATCTATCATCCCACTAATCTGAGAGTAGAAAGTAGTGCTATGGTGAAACTATAAAACAAATTAAAACAAAAATCCCCTCTAGAATAATGTGGTAAAATAAGTATCCTCATTTGAGATTATGGTCTTTGATTCACCATGAATCATATATATATTGTCCCCATAACACTTTACTAAATCATCCACAACACTCAAATCACAGATTTACATGAATTTAGCCTATTTTTTCATTCAATCAACTATCACCAAAACCATATCACATTAACCCTAATATTGGGATAACCTGATGAAAAAATTCATTGATATGTCTTCCTATTTCCACTAAATTACATCCAAGGATGGGTTGACACCTCCCAGAACGTGGTGTTCCTATTTCATTTGTTGATAGAACATTAATTTTTCCACAATTTCATCAACTGAATGTTTTATCCTTAGCCAAAAAATTAACCTCCTCAAACCATGATACAACATTTTTACACATCGATGTAACACAATAGGTGAGTATTGAAACTAATGGATAACTCCCTCATGCATCACCAGTGTTAAAAACAACCCCCCTAAAACAACACCTGGTTTGGATCATCATTTGACCTTGCCTTAGAAGAATCACCATGCCCAACATGATCATGCCTCATTACGAACTCTAAATCACCACTCTGCGATTCCACCACCAATAGCGTATAATATGGATCTAAAGCCATATAATTATGATGAACTCAACCACTTCACTCCCCGTTGCTAATATTCATTATTTGAAACTATTCCTTCTATTCTAAATATCCTAAATCTTTAGAGACCCATCCTCTCATGAATTCCAACTCAACTCATTTAGAACTACGTTACCCTTAAATGGGGTGTAAAATATATCAAAATAAAAATTATGATTAAAATCCATCCACCTAATCTAGTTTATATTCAGATAGTAATAAAATAAAAATTATCTTACGATCTTGTAGTCCATGAAAACCAAAAAATGCTCACTAATGTGGTAATTCCAACACAAAATTAGCGTAAACAAAATTACCTCCAATTCTATTTCCTGAGTGAAATAGTTACATGAATGGATATATAATAACTTAATCTAATAATATATCCCCATTTTATAATGTATCAAGTCACATCCAAATCCCAGATTGAATGCAATGCAAAAATAAACAATAACGAAAACACCCTCCATAGTCAACTGAAACATTGAAGAAATAATAAACATCCCCTATAGATAATTGAACAATATCTAAAAAATATATATTTACATAAATTATTATCCCTTAATGGTTTAAATTTTTCTACAAGCTGAAACACCTTAGAAATTGGAAATAAACACCCACTCATAGAATAGAAGATCAATAAAACATTGATTTGATTTCACATTGATGGGTGTTTCATAAGAAACAAGTACCCATGAAATATATAGGTTGACTACCGCACCATACTGAGACATCACAAGTCAAAGAAAACACACAACTCATATCTATAATTCCCACATAGGAAATATACCATGTAGTTTTTGGTTATGATGGACCTCAAAACGACTCTAAGTTTCTATACAATGTCATTCTCTGATATAAAATAAACTAAGATATCATCAATCATCATGATCATGAATCGGTCCAATAAATTAAGTATCATGGATTTCATAATCCCCATTAACGTGTATGGTGCATTTGTAACATCGAACAACAATATTAAAACTCAATATGTCCAAACATACAATGGAATGAAGTCCTCTAAACATCATCATCTTTAACCATAAATTAGTTAAATAGAGAACACATACCAATATTCACAAACCAACTATCCCCTATCAACTAGTAGAACATGTCATCTATTCTTAGAAGAGGGAAATACTTTAGGACCATTCCTTTATTCATCCACTAGTTGTCTATACAAAACCACATACTACTATGTGACTTATTAGAGAATGAATCTAGTGTATCCGCATAGAAAAACATGGGTGAATGATCCTTTTATAAATAAAATCATCCACTTGCATCCTCAATTCATGAAACTCTATAGGAACAATCCAATAAGGTGACGTTGAAATAGGATACACGTCTCGATTAAACACTTGCCAAGACATAACATCTTGTTGATGATGGTGTTCCATAAAGACCTCTATAAATAACTCCAGGAACTCCTACACAACCCTAGGGACACCCACCACAAGTTATTTTACAGAAATATCATCCAATCGTGACAAAAGAATCTTTATGTTTCTACAATAAAAATGATAACCTGACTCGCCATAGAGTTCCACTCTGGACACACCACATCAGAAATTGAAACTCATCTCCAAATGAATTAAATGGTTACACACATATAATAGTTGAAATTCAATCCAAGGATAATATCATATTTTAGTATCTTAAAAATTAAGATGCTTTCAACTAATCGGCGTTACACCATCACCTGTCAATACGCTTGAAATATATCAAATAATGAATCGTGACAACAAACTAGAATATATGGCACCAAAGGTGAATTAATAATCACCTTTTCCTATCCGAACGTTTTAGAATAATAGGGATAAACAATGTATTTCATGTCTATGGAATCAATTAAAGGTCACATAAGGGTTTGTGATAATCTAATTACACCTAAAAAATATCATCTATGATTTCCATGCCACCTCAAATGAGTTAATATAACCATGCCCATCTACTGTAGCTCTCAACTTTTAGTATGAATTAACACATGTTTTCATAGGTCATTATGTATGTGTAAAATCCAGAGGCTTCAAAATTTCATCCACACAAGGAATCAGATACTAAAAAACAAACTACAGTCTATGCCACTAGATGTTCCTTAGAGGAAAGTCCATTTGCTGAATTGTGTCCTAACTACCAATCTAAAATTTTCCTCCTTGGGATGTTGGTAAATGACAATTGGTTTTCCCATATCTACCAAATATTTTTCATGAAAATAGAAAAAACATAGAAGGAACTCAAAAACCACCTTCCCTAGTAGTCGAGAAATAACTTCCATGACCTATTCACCATTGAACAAAACCCTAAATGATGAAACACCCAAGGCCCACTGCCTAATGCACTGATCCTCAAAACACCCAACCAGATACTCTTTTGAGGCTCAAATCCCTTTGAATAAATCCTTTCGATTACCTCAACCATTTTCTATAACATTATATACTTTGGGAGAGTTAGTGGAATTACCACATACATTATCCCTTGGTAAAAAACCTCATACAAATTCCTTTATTTGGAATGCTCATCTACAAAAACAGCATGGGAAAGGTGAATGAGTTCATTAATCCTTATCACATGATCTTTGACACTAAACATACAATGTTGAAGAATTATAATAAACTTCCTCTTGGATTCTATCTTTTTAAATAAAATGAACTACTCCAAGAACTCCCATTGATAGTTGGATAACAACACATCTTCCTCTCTTTAGTCCCTAATATGTAATGTCCACCACAGACACACATCACCACTTATCTGACCAGCTGAAACCAATACCCCAAAATCATATCTTTAATGAACCATAATTAAATAAAAATTGATCTACTTCAACCAACACTCTATCTAATGAAAATAGTGGCTCCCATTCTACATACCCAAACTCTTCCACTGAAGCACATACAATATCTACCTTCGTGCCTCATCCTCATTTTTCATTTGAATCCTCTCGTGATCAACCAGACCAGTTTGATGAAATAAATTGGCCTAAACAACTTGTGGATGATGACCAAGAGTAATTCATGAAAAGTAATTATAACACCCTAATCCTAGTAGTGTGTAATTTTATTAATTATTATTTAATTTATTCAATTTAATTTTGACAAAAATAATATTTCAGGAACACAAAAAATTCACAATGACTTCACATCTCATAGGTTTCTAATTATATATCATATCAACCTCCCATGGTAATTATAATCTCAAAGATTGTGCACTGGATGATGAGCGACCCTAAAAAATCATTTCCTAGCATGTATCCAAGGACTATGTCACAAACCTTTGCCAAATTTCTCCATTAACATTCTATCCCATTCAAATTTTAATTTTTCGAACATAAATGTACATTCTATCTCTCAAACAAACCTTTAATTCCAATTTGTTAAAACCCACCTCCCTAATGATACTATGGGGAGGTGAGAGGGTTGATTAACCATTATTCCTACCACTAGTAGGCTCTAGGTTGGGTATATTCATTGTGTGTATAAGAATAAATAAATAATGGGATTTATTACCCTCTATATATGAAACAGGTACATAAGATTGGATTAAAAACAACAAAACAACTCCAACATTATATATAATGTTTAATTGAAAAAACAGAAAAAATTAATGAATAAATTATAACATATACATATAATGGTCCCTAAAAATATACCACAATGATAAATGTAGACTATTGATTCATCATAATATCTAACCAAGATAATAATTCCCTTATTGGTCCCCATAGTCCTTCTTGAACTAGAAATAGTTTATATATATAGGGTGACTGTAATTGGTTTACTCAGTAGGGACATAACCGAGGCCTCGAGTAGATATGCAGAATGACCATCCTATGAACCTGCGAAAAAAAATTATAAACAAAAAGAAACTACAATATTTATCTCACCAAGACAATCCTCAGCATGTATCACTCACCAAATCAAACAACCAATATAATAATATATCATTGATATCACTACAAATCAATGTTATACACTTACACATCCCCACTAATTATCCATTTTTATACACGAACTTCAAACACCCTATGCCCCATCCCTTATACAAATACCACAACACATCATATCACATCCCACCCAAAGACACTAGGGCTACACATCACATCAAATCACATCTTACCGATAGACACCTAGATGACACATCACTTTACATCACATCATATCCCAAAATAAGACACATGGTCTAAAGAACGCATAATATCTCACCCACAAACATTGGGGAAACAAATAACTACATGTCCCTAAAGAATACACCTATGGAACACATCACATAATATCACATCCCACATGATGAAACCTCGGCTACATGTCATTGTTGGGTAATCTCCATCATGATCTGGTATCACTAATGTTGAAGGAATTCTGGGGGAGAGGCGATGTCTAACCACTTATCTCTCCACCATCCTTGATGTTAAAAATACACTTGAAACACAGCACCACTAAGAACTATTAATGTTAACCAACTTGAGTGGAGAAAATATAAAATATCATTAAAATAAATGACATATAGATATAATAAAATCCCCTACCTATAGCTTCACCTCAAGAGCACTAGACAAAACCACATCACCACAACCATACCGCACATAACCCATCAAAACTAGTAAAACATATATATATATATATATCTAGCAACACAGAACCAACTCATAAGACCGAAAACATTTCCCACATTCAATTATTAATTTATCCACATTTTTTCTTTACAGATTTCATTTCACAATGCACTACTATTCCATTGATTTAATTTATTTATTTAATTATCACAAATCAATTTCAAGTCAATATGATTATCAAATAGCCTATTTTGTTCAGTTTATTATCATAGGTCATACCATGTATAACATGGAAATTATCTCAACCATTCCATACAAATACTGGTCCAACTCACACCATAACCACAATGGCATCACACGTCTTCCATCGTAACCAGGTTACATTTCTCATGTCATCTCACCAAAACACCCACATATTTTATCTGTCACACACCCACAACAACCAAGAACCATAACCATAGTGACCAAACCAAAAGCCAAAAACCATCCCTTGAAAAACATTAACTGCATAAAAAACCTCAATTTACCACTACACATCATCAACCCCATGAATTACATGAAATTTAACCATAACCACATCAAAAATATGTGCACTACATCAGAAAATTTCCCAAATCACATACATGATTTTCAACCATAAAATTATATCCCCACACATTACAATGTATAGTTGGTCACCTAAATCAACAAAGAATAACCCAAACCATGTGAGGAAACACAACGATTACAAGCATAAAACATGAACACTAACAATCATCCACAATTATTCTTGTGAATTTATCACATTACTTATTTATTTTACATTTCTGTTATCACACAAATCACATTCTATGGGAGGCGATTTTATTTCCATGATATACATTCCCTATCATTTATTTTTTGTTTTAATGACAAAAATACATATAATGGACATTAGAGTATAAAAAATTCATTCTAAATAGTGTAACCAAAAGTTATTTTTAGAATTGGAAAAAGGACATATGTAATATAATTAAAAACATAAATAAAATTATTAAATAATGAGAAAAATATATATATTCCCATAAATTAGAAAATTCCATTATATTATCAAATGTTTTAGACTATTAAAATATAAACCATGTTAGGGAAATGTTTGAAAATACCACACATAGCATGTAAAAGGAGGGAATGATGTTTTCCTCTCTCAAGGAAGTTTCTTGAATTCCTTTTTCACTATAGAGAAAAGAGACAAGTTCCTAAATACCATAAACACATAGGGGACTCACATATTAACCAACCCTAAACCAAGGGTTTTTTAAAATGAAAACCATACTCACCCATAAATCCCCCATTTTCATAGTGGATATTTGACGAAGAACTGAAGAAAAAAACCATAGTGTAGTGAAGATAGCTCACCCTGAATCAACAATGGGAATCTATCAGAACCCAATGATCGGGTTTATTGATGAAGAGAAGGAAGAATCTTAAAAAGTACCTAATGTTCACCTAGATAAAATTGTAATCAATGTAGTAAAAATGAATACAATAGATCTAGAAAAACTATTTGAAAATCATTAACCCACCCATTTCTTGTCATGTAACACCATTACAGCATGTAATTCATGGGTCCAGTGGTGTACATAACATGGACTGCAAAAAATATATGAAAATATCATATTCATGTTTTATATGAAATTAATTTCTCTTATAAACATAAATAATTACACAATATGTACTAATTTCATTTTGTGAATCTGTTTGGTTGTTTCCCCTTAGCCCAGAGGAATGCTTTGAAACCAAAAAACTATAGTATACATAAAAAAATTTACATATTATAAACAAATCATAATTTTAATATACTAAAATATCTCTTTTCAACCTATAATGGAAATGTAATCACTTCAAACCTCTTATAAAAAACTTATAACAAGAAAAAATGGAAAAGTGATGACCCATGAAGGTACATACCGTTACATTAATCATTTCATTGAAATAGTTTTATTAATAAATATGGATTTAATTTAAAGATTAAATAAAATTTAATTATATAATTATTTTTCATAAATGTATTCCATCATTAGAATCAGCATGTAAAAATTATATTCGATTAATTGTTTTTAAAATGTTTTATTTTTATTGAATACTAGAATATTGTATAAGTTCAAATTATGTATCCTATTGTGTAATATTTTATATAGTTTTTTATATTTATATAAGTTATTATTATATAATAATATCTTTTTTCACTTTCATTCATAATCCTCATACTATTCAGCAACACGACTGTTCCCTTTTTTACGAAATAATATTTTATTGTAATTTTTTTTTTCAAATTCCCATTACATTACATAATAAAAACCACACTTCACCACCCCAGTTATATACATTATAACATAAATAAACTCTACCCAAATCTAATAAAAAATTTAACCCCGCATTTTATAAGTTCTTTTCTCGCAAAATAACCAAACAAAGGATCGTTAAGGTGTAGTCTAATAGTGAATATCCAAAACAATTTCAATATTATCAACTGAATTATCATAAATTATTTTCCATTTATTCCTAATCAATTCTATTCTATCTTTCTAATATACTAAATTTAGTATAATTAATATAGTGAAGTGTATTTATATTAAATGAATATTTATTAACTGAATTCTTCTCATTATTTTAAAATATTTAAAGAGTGTTCTTATTATGGTTAGTTCACTACCTCAATAAAAAACATATATCATTTTTCATGAATTCATTATGGATTAATTTAATAAAAATATTAGTATCCAAATTCATAAAATATGTATATTAAATATTCTTCTATATTCTACGATGGATAATTACATAAATGATTAAATAGAAATAACTAAGTTCACCATTAGTAGAGAAACCATAATAATTAAATAACCATACGGTAAAAATATTTATACTAAATGAATCATCATTTTGAAAAAACACATATTTATGTTTGGGTCTATATAAAAAAAATAATGAAATTAAAATCATTCCATTACTCTTCCTATTTCATGATTTTATTAAAAAGTGTATTTTGTAGTTAATGATACAATAACACAACCTTATATCAATCAAACCAAATTTTATCGGAAGGAAAAGAACATAAGAATATACCAATATAATATGAGTAAACAAATAATTATTATTATAATACAAAAAATATTTTTGAAAAATATTTTGAAATAAGTAATTAAAAAAATTAATTAGATTTTTTCATGATATTAGACATAGAATACAACATTCTTGACCACCTTATCCCAATAAATTAAGGAAAATATTTCATTAAAATTTCTTCCCAATAAATTGATGGTTTTGAGTTTTGGAGAATGAAGGAAAAATTTCCTATGAAAATACATGTTATTTAAATCTATTATATATTTTTTCTGTTATATATTAAAATAATTAATCAATAATTATTCTTTAACCTCTATCACACATTTTTCACATAAGAAACTATTATATATAGATCTTACTTTAAATATCATTTGAAATTGGGAAAATGGATACATAATAAATTTGAGAGAATGGATTCATAGTATGGTCAAACAAAGGTAATAACAAAAAATCTCATAACTGATAATAAAATTATTATAATGGAATAATCCTGATACATATGAAACATATAAAAAATAATTCATAGATCGTAAATAAATACATATGTCTTGTAATATTAAAATACTTGAATCAAAATATTATAGAAAATAGAATCAATGAACATGTTCCATAAGGGAATAACATAGTCATTTGAATAAGAATAAAATCTAAAAATATAATTTCAAAACAATATAAATATGAAAAAACCAAATGTATTGGGAGTTTTTTTAGAAAAAAAAATTATTCTCATGCCTATGTGAACAAACTCTTGATGACCACTTTGGAAAATGTGACACAAACCTTCATGCCCACATCGCTGTGAAAATATCTTGTTATGTCACACCTTATTATTTCATCATGTATGAAAATATGCTAATTTATTCATGGATGATATAGGACATCACATACTATCATACATAAATATATATGTGATAAAAAATAATTCATCGTATCATAAAGAACCGAAAAAATGAAAAATATTTTTATATCCTTCTAAAATGGAATCACTTTAGGGAAAAAATAATATAAAAAATAAACATTACAAGATAAACACATGGATAAAAAATAGGATCCAATTTCATCAAGTAACATTATAGGTAGAAATTCTTAATTACATATTATAAAGCATATATTATTTACACTATATAGATAATGGGTATACATTCAATATAATAATTTCCTAAATCAATATTTTTAAGGTATCACTTTTTAAACCATTAAATTAATTTAATAAAATATTGTAAATTCATGGAAGGTTGGAATTTTAAGAGAAATTATGTTCATAAATTTTGACTATCCAGGTAAGTAAACATTATGATGGATCATTTCCATGATAGAAAGGAATTTACATAATCTATTCAAATAAAGAAGGAGGATGGTATAAATTAAAGATTATCATTGATCATGAATTATATATAACAATTTAATATGAAAGATGAAAAATAATGTTTGGATTTTTTAGAAGAAAACAATTTCAAAATTTGGAATATTCTTGATCATTTAACATATTTTCATATGATGTATTTTATAAAGCTATGAGCAAAATTATTTCTTGTGAAACCATTATTTCAATAATGGTGGTTCAATGAAATAATCATTAATAATCATTAGAATGAAATTGTTTTCACATTTTGATGAAAATAATGAATACATAAAATATTAAACTTTTATTCAATATTTAAAAAGAAGGATGAGTAGTAGAAAATGACCATACTAAATTATTTAGGAATCTGTATGTAAATTTTGAAGAGAATATAATGAATATAGACTTGTTAATAGGCAGGTTCCCATCTAAGGAGAATATATAGTGCTAGTTTCACTTAATGTAAACATTCACAAAAAATATAACTCCTAGGTTAATGATGTTTTAATGGGGCAAGTAAAACCACATGAGTATCAAATGAAAATAAATAGGTATTATAAAAAGTAAAAATATCCAAATGGTTATATTAACTTTTAAATATATATATATATATAAAAGACTGTATATGAATCAATAACAATTGGTGTGTCATTTTAATAAAACAAACATTTAATATATTTTAAATAGAAGTTTTTTTAAAGAAAGAATTTTATATTTCCCCTAAACATGATTATGGTAAAATAAATTCACTAATAATTATTCAAACCAAATTAAAGGAATATTATTTTATATTAATAAATGTATCATGAAATTGCACATGAGACAATGATCCTATTAGATTTAATATTTATTCCAAATGAATAGTTTCAATATCATGTTTAAAATAATAACTGTTATAATAACTAATTTTGGAAACATATTATTACATAACACTAAATATAATTTTCATTTATAATCATTATCTGTTATTATATTAGTTGGGTTTTACTTATTTTCCGTTATTAGATTTTAATAACTTTGGAAGTTTGTTCTTGTTACATAAAATAAGTGTATATATTCAATATTCTACCATATTTTGTCATTAAATAATAATTATATTTACTATAATGGAAAATAAATAATGATTTTTTGTCTTATAATTTTCATTAATGTGTATTTAATTCATTATCACTAATGTTGAAATATATTACATCAGAATTTCTTTATTACCTTAAATAAAGAAAGTTATTTTCTAAATAATTTCGGAAGATATATTTTCACACAATACATAAAAATAATTAACTAAATATTTTTTTCATAGTATAAAATTAATTATGTTTTTATTATAATCCATTATATATTTTTGTGGCATATTTCATTTGTGATGTTAAATCAACCCATATATGTACATAACATGACAAAATGATGATTATGAGGTGATTTAGATGCAATATCTTTATACAAATAATATAATTATTTTATATACTATTTATTTGAGTGATATATTTTAATTATAATGAACTTGGAAAAATATTAATTTGGATAATAAGTGATGATTATGAAATAATTACATACTATTAATCTAATGTATTTCATTCTATATTATCTCATTTAAGATGATAAATTTTATATTGTTTGACTATATATATAATTAATAATAGGATATTCCATTTATTTTACATGGAAATTATAAATATCATATTTATTAAAATAATCATTTAAAAATTTTATTAGGACTAATAATGAAAGGTGGAAATGAAAATCAGAAAACATACATCAATGTAGGTGGTCGTGTAACACCCCAGGTAAATAAAGAGTATTGAATTTTCACATTTATCCATAATTGTGAATAAAATATTAATATTACTTTAAGGGGGATGCTATGCTCGATGGCGTACCCAATACGCAACAACAAGTTTCATAGGAATCTTACGTTGCACTCTAATAATAAAATAATATTATTTTAAATGGTAGTTAACACCTAGCTGTTGTGATGGAAGTAATGAATAGAAAAAACTAAAAAATGATTATATATGTTTTTCAAATATTTTTTACTTTTAACAATAAATGGTAGAGGATTAAAATGCGAATGAATTCATTTTTAAGCGTAAACATTCTAATATTCTTTAAAAGGTCGATTAACCGCATTTTGATGGCGAACCACTTTTAAATCCACTTTTTGACAATTTTATGTGTTATATTTTTCAAAATAAAATTCTTCTTTATGCTCGGGACATAAAAATTTACTTTGTTTCAACTTTTAGTATTTTTCCGAAAAAATTCATTTTTAAATGAATAGTGAAAAATGTTGTATTTTAATTCAAAACTTATTTTTAATCTAATTTATTTATATGATTCGATTATATTTTCAATTGGTTTTAAAGTGAAATTAGAATATATTTTTACTGTTTAATCCAATATTGGTCGTTGGAATTAATTTCACTTTGAAATCGGACTTAAACTAGTGTCAATCTTTTGATTTATTTTGTATCATAAAAACACGCTATTTGCTTTGACAGCAGGAATTATTTATTAAATTAATTAATGAAACTTATATGTTTTGAATCTTTTAAAATAGACATCATTTTTTAATTCGGAATATCCAATATAGCTTAGGGTGATTTTTTGGTAATTTTCTGAAAGACTTTAATTTTTGATGAATAGTGAAACCACTAAGTTGTACTTATAAAAACTGATTTTCCGTTTAAATGAAATTTTTCCATCTTTGTGTTTTTAATTTCATAAATCTTACATACATGGTTGTCATTAAGAAGTAAATTGTGGTTCAATGGGATTAAGATAAGTTTTTGTTGAATAGTAAATTATTATGTTTTTTATCGCGATTAGAGGTAATTAGTGTAGTTTTAGGTAAGAATAATGTTTTAATAAAATTAAATGACCTAGACACATGTCCTACCCTCATTGGATGAGTCATGGCTGACCAATACAATCCATGGGTCAACTTGGGGACCCCATGGAGCCACTTTGGATGGGAAATGACATAAATAACATTTTATTTAATGTTAAAATAAAAATTACACAAACATGAGATGTTTTACTAAAACAATTGTTACATGGGGTTAAAATTCATATTTTTGACTATAAATATGAATTAGAAGGAGAAAAAGATTTCCTACATCATTATATTTATTTATAATTTTTAGACATTAAATATATTAAATTATTTATGGCAGCATGATGATGCAACGATTACCTCATTAATAATGGATTTAAATAAAATGGAAAGATAATGTAAAATCTAAGAACTACACATGTCCAAAATATATTGGATGGGTGGATTTAGAACCCTTATCACCTTATCCTTGAAACACATCAATGTGGGACCATTAAAGTCCGAAACTCATTCTGAAATGAAGTAACATTTCTTTACTTTCCAAGAGTGCCCCTCCTCTCCTCTTATAAAAGGCCCCCACCTCAACCTCTTTACTCACACTTCCAAAGCCTTTCGCTCGGCCAGCCCCTGCCCATTTTGTATCTCCACGTCAATATATAACTTCTTGAAGCCTCACATTGGGCAGAAGTCTTCCCAGGGAATCCTTTGAGCTCAAACCAAAGGGAGATACCCGATTTTAAGGTAATGTTTTCACTTGAGTCCTTTTGTTTTATTTTGCTTCTCCAACCCCATAAACTCTTTTTATTTATTTCTTTTTTAACAACTCCAGTATCTTCAATATAATAGGATGTTTTTATAATAATTATTCGAGCAACACTTACACACACCTACATCTAATGGTTAAAGATCATACTGTTTCTATGGATGGCGAATTTCTGCCTCACGAAATGATGATTGTTCAACACTCATATATCACCTTCAAAGGTGGCCATTAAGATGTAACTATATTTATATATTATATATAATATGTTTATTTTTTACTTAAGATTCTGTTTTTTTCATTTATGGAATATCTTTATGGTTTCCATTATCGGTAAACGCGATATCTTCATTTAAGGAAGTGCGGACTACCGACCCCTCAAAGTGGTTTGATTCATTAATACCATATTTGGGACATATAAAGGATGGAGTTATAATACTATATATGATATTATATTGGAATTATAATAGACCTTTATATAATTATTATTCCATTCCATAAAATATGAAATATAAATGAAAGTAGCGTTCATGCGTACGTACGGCATACCGTCTCCATGAACGGTGCCTTTCTTTTTTTATCTCCAAATGATATGGAATATTATAAAATGAATATTTACTGGATATATATGATATTTTAATCATTAATACTATTCTGGAAATTATTTACTTATAACTACATGGGAAAATCATTTTTCAAACAAGTTCATTTTTGACTCATGTACCAAACATCGGCAAAAACGTCTGATATGAAATAACATTAGTAAACAATAATTATAACATTATAATATGTGATATGAACTGAATAATAATCTTTAAATGAGGTCCTTAGGCAATTATAAAATGATCATAGTTTATTATTCAGGTATATAAAGAAATGAACAAGACAAGTCGGACTTGAGGTAAGGGATCTGACTCATCTCTTTCTTTTAAAGTATACTCTTTTATGTCATTACTGTTAATCGTCATATTTCTTGTTATTGGGATATTATTTTATATTACTATTACTGTAATTTTTATGTTCATATGATTAGAGACCCTATTCTCTCTCATCAATCCATTATGGACGTTTTGAGTGGCGCCATTAGGCTGCCGAATTTTCGTAAGAGATTCAACCTCTCCCTTTCTTTTTAAGTACTCTCCTTTATATCAATTCTTTTAAGATCCTATTTGTTATGTTGGGGGATGTTATTTTATATTCCTATTTATTTAAACTTTATGTTGATATGATGACAGACCCTATTTCCTCTCATCAATCCATTTTGGAAGTTTTAAGTGGCGCCGTTAGGCTGCCGGGTCTTCGTAAGAGATTTTTCATCTCACTTTTATTCCCGTGAGATTTATGCTAAATTTGCCACAATTTCCTTTGAGTGGTGTATTTACTGCCCATTATTTTACTCATTGTGTAATATACTTTCATTTATGAGTATTTACATCAATGTTGTATTGTCCTTCTTTCACGGGGCGTATGTTTTGAAAGATACCCATGTCGGTAAGGGAACCTTTCACCCTCCTCTTTTTGAAAGACTTCTTTTGTTATGTCTTTTAATTCACATACTATTATGTTGGGATATGTTGTTATATATCCTTATTGGTTTAAATTTTATGTCCATGTGATGAGATGCCCTTTTTTATCTCTCATCAACTCATTTTCTGAATTTTGTAGTGACGCCATTAGGCTGTAAAATTTTTGCAAGGGAACTTCTTAACCCAAATTTGATTCTTTGGGATAGACATGTACTCCATGAATATGTCGTTCTCTGAATATGTGTTTATATCCTCCGATTGTTTTACACTTAATATCCACATATATTTGGTGTATTTTTTTGTCACACATAATTATGTAATTGATTTGTCCTTAAACCAAGGATACCGTCTTTGTAAGGGACTTCATCTCAATCTCCTTTCATTGATGAATATTTTGTTTTATAAACAACTTTATTTTATAATGTGTATAAACACATTTGACTTTTACATTTATCCAAAAGGAATCTTTGTTATATGAAGCATTTTACAAAACGACAAAAGGGAATGTTTTTGTCATACGTATGCGGCGATAATGACTTCTCTGCTGCCGTGACCATTATTTGAGTCTCGGCTTCCTCTATAAGCCATACCTTCTTTTTAAAAGAAAAATAAATACCATGTTTTATTTTTCTTTTATTTTGGAATTGAAAATGGTTTTCATAAGGTTTTTATATCAATGTGTTTTATTGATATCTTGTGATTGAAATGTGGAAATGTTATGTTTCCTTTTTGCATGTTTTACGTGATAAGATTATGTTATGGTTCTTGGGAATTTTTATGAAGACGGGTGGTTCCATGATAAACTAAGGGCTGGTGAGCCCGATATAGCTCTCCAATGAATTGGGTAATGTGAAGGAGTGAAACGTTATGGTTTCTCCGAAGTGATTTAGTGAATATACTGTGGTGGGTATTCCAAACGTAACCAAGAGGGTTACTCCCTACATAAGAATGTTATGAATGCCTCATGTTACCATTTATGTCTTATGATTTCTACGATTTATTCATGATTTTATGAGTTGTGTTAAAATGCTTATGTTTTATGGGTAAAGTATGATTTCATTCATATGTATACATGTACTCATTTTCCGTTCCATATTTTTGTATCCCTTACTAAGCTTTTTATGCTCATCCCATGTTTTTGAAATGTTTTTCACAGGTCAAGGGAAGGGTACATGATATGATGATAGTGTCAAGGAAGTTTCAAGAAAGAATCCATGTTTTATTTTAAATATGTTTCTGTTGATGGGAAAAATGAATACTATCTTTTATGTAACCACTTTGTTTAAATGTGGAATGTAATGAAAGTTTAAGGATCTAATTCTCTAAAACTCTAAAACTAAAAAGATCCTCAATGTGTAATATTGTAATAACTCAATATTAAGTAAGGTTTAAGTTTGGGGCTTTATAGTTGTTATCAATGGTCGGTTTAGATATCTTTAGAGGTTAGGGTCTTATTTTAGCATAAGTGACATTACCAAAATGGTTAGGATTTCAGAAAGAGTCATAGTTTTTAGATACAGTGAATGAGTAAGTATATCTTCCTCATTAGTAAATGATGGTTTTGTTGATATACTCACACTGACATTTTTGGTCTTAGTAAATGGTTGTATCTAGCAGGCACCAAAGTGACAATAGGTTTGAATAAACTGTGGTGGCTCTCTGATTAAGAGACTGGATGAAATGGGGGATTCAATGAGGAAACTCGTGGTTGTTCTAAACCAACTATCTAGGAGTCATGATCAACCACATGTACCTTGGTATGTTCTGTAATGCATCATATATGAGATGACCAATCGATGTGGAAGTTCAGGTAATAATTATAAAGGTACCCATTATGGTTTATATAATCCTTACTTTTGAGTTAATTATGGGTTATTATATGTAATGATGGAAAATGAAAGGCATGAGATAAACTTGAGGTTACAATATGTTATGATTATTTTTGAAGATTTTATCTCATTTTGGGGAATGTTTTATGAATTATATAGTTTGGAAAAAATAACAACACGCAGACCGTGTGACAACCCGTTGCGTCAGACAAAGCCGCGGGAATCGAACCCACAACCAAAGTGCTACTGGTATTTATCGCCTACCACTGGACTATGTGAAGTCCCTGGTTAGTTTGACTAATTATTTTTAGTTATATGATTTTATGAATTAATAGAAATTTGATTTTGGGTTATCTATGGAAATTTATTAACCTATCATGGAGGATATGTGATTAGGTTAATTACTTTTCAATACGAGACATTTAGAGCAACTGATGTTGTTTGGAGATAAATGTTACGATTTAACTTGGAAGAATATGTGAATAAATCCTTCAAATATTTCGGTTTCAATCTAAGTTTGGTTTACTTTGAAGAATTTTATGGACAAATTTTTTTTCGAATGGTCCTCGTTGAACTCTGGGTTTTGTTGGACAAATTTTGGAGATTAAGAATAGATTTTATTTTTATAAAGGGTTATCCTTTTCTGGATTGTTTGATCTTGTACTAACCTTTTTGGTTTTGGTATTGGTTAGATTCTAAGAAAATGGGAAGTATATAGTTCTCTTTTGTGATTTAGTGATTCTCTAGAAATTGATTATAGTACTCTTAATGTGAATAAGTCTTCCTAAATACTCATCTTTTAGAGAAAATATGAGTTTGATTAAGGAATCTAGTAAAAGATGAAAGTCTAAATGAAAAGTAAGTATGTTTCATTATGATTTAGTTAAGTTCAAAAATAAATTCCACAATGAAAAGTAACTTAAAAAAATGTTGTCTGTTAACTTTTCCTACTGGGGAATCGAATACCGTTTAACCCATCACAAGATTGTTATTTTCATATGGTTAACTTTATCCTAGACATGTTTACTATCACTCTCCATCAAAACATGACCCTTTTTTTCCTCCATGACAATATTTTCAAACATGGAATCCTAGTATGGGTTAACTCGGGTGACCTTTTTACTTATCTTTCTTTATTTTAAAGTGATTTTTTTACTGACTCTTGTTCCGATATGGGATTTTCAATGAAGTTTCCAGGCCCAATTTTAAAATTGCGAGGATGCAATTCTCAAAAGGGGGGAAGGATGTAACACCCTAGGTAAATAAAGAGTATGTCATTTTCACATTTATTGATAATTGTGAATAAAATATTAATTTTACTTTAAAGGGGACGCTATACTCGATGGCGTACCCAATACGCAACAACGAGTTTCTTGGGAATCTTACGTTGCACTCTAATAATAAAATAATATTATTTTAAATGTTAGTTAACGCCTAGCTGTTGTGATGGCGGAAATTAATAGAACTAACTACAAAATGATTATATATGTTTGTCAAATATTTTTTACTTTTTACAATAAATGTTAGAGGATTAAAAATGTGAATGAATCCAGTTTTAAGCATAAACATTCTAATATTCTTTCAAAGGTCGATTAACCACATTTTGATGGCGAACCTCTTTTAAATCCACTTTTGACAATTTTATGTGTTATATTTGACTAAATAAAATTCTTCTATAGAATCGGAACATCAAAATTTACTTTGTGTAAACTTTTGGTATTTTTCCGAAAAAGTTCGATTTTTAATGAATAGTGAAAAATATTGTATTTTAATTCAAATCCCCTTTTTAATCTAATTTATTTATATTATTAGATTATCTTTTGAATTGGTTTTAAAGTGAAATTAGAATATATTTTTACCATTTAATTCAATAGTTTTCGTTGAATTAATTTCACTTTGAAATCGGACTTAACCTAGTGTCAATCTTGTGATATATTTTGTTTCATAAAAACAAGATATTTGTTTTGACATCGGGAATTAATTATTAAATTAATTAATGAAACTTATATGTTTTGAATTTTTTAAAATAGACATCATTTTTGAATTCGGAATATCAAATATAGCTTAGGGTGAATTTTTGGTAATTTTCTGAAAAACTTCAATTTTTGATGAATAGTGAAACCACTAAGTGGTACTTATAAAAACTAATTTTCCGTTTAAATCAAATTTTTCCATATTTGTGTTTTGAATTTCAATAATACGACATACATGGTTGTCATTAAGAAGTAAAATGTGGTTCAATGGAATTAAAATAACTTTTTGGTGAATAGTAACTTATTAAGTTTTTAATTGTGATTAGAGGTAATTAGTGTAGTTTAAGGTAAGAATAATGTTTTAATTAAATGAAATTACCTATAAACATGTCCTACCCTCATTGGATGAGTCATGGCCGATGAAGAAAATCCATGGGTCAACTTGGGGACCCCATGGAGTCACTTTGGTTGGGAAATGACATAAATAGCTTTTTATTTAATGTTAAGGTAAAAATGACACAAACATGAGATGTTTTACTCAAACAATTGTTACATGGGGTTATACAATTCATATTTTTGACTATAAATATCCATCAGAAATATAAAAATATTTCCTACATCATTATATTTTCTTACTATTTTTTAGACATTAAATATATTAAATTATTTATGACATCATGCTGATGCAGCGATTACCTCATTAATAAAGGATTTAAATAAAATGGAATGATAATGTAAAATCTAAAACCTACACATGTCCAAAACCTATTGGATGAGTGGATTTAAAACCCTTATCATCTTATCCTTGAAACAAATCAATGTGGGACCATTACAATCCGAAACTCGTTCTAAAATAAAGTAACATTTCATTACTTTCCAAGAGTGCCCCTCCTCTCCTCTTATAAAATGCCCCCACCTCTACCTCTTTACCCACACACCCAAAGCCTTTGTATTGGCCAAGCCATACCCATTTTTTATATACACATCCCTCTATAACTCCTTGAAGCCTCATTTTGGGTAGAAGTCTTCCCAAGGAAGCCTTTGAGCTCAAACCAAAGGGATTTACCCGATTTTAAGGTAATGTCTTCACTTGAGTCCTTTTGTTTTATTTTGCTTCTCCAACCCCATAAACACTTTTTATTTATTTCTTTTGTAACAACTATAGTATATTCAATATACTAGGATGTTTTTATAAGAAGTATTCGATCTACACATACACACACCTATATCTAATTGTTAAAGAACATACTGTTTCCGTGGATGGCGAATTTCTGCCTCACGAAATGATGATTGTTCAACACTCATATATCAACTTCAAAGGTGGACATTAAGATGTCACTATATTTATATATTATATATAATATTTTTATGTGTTACTTAATGAAGTGCACTGTGTTGCATTTGTTGTCAATGAGGCATGAAGTTGTCTTGGAATGAATGGAAGTCAAGGAATGTCAAGATGTGAATGACAAAGGTTGTGATGGTGTTGGTAAAGAATGGAGAATGGCCATGGAACTTAGAGGACTGTCACTTAGGAGATTCACTAAGTGGCATTGGAGAATATGGTTGAAACATTCTCCATGGAAATCAGACGATTTTTGAGCTGCTCTTAAAGTTCCAAGGACTTGTATCAACTGGATACAATGTCACAACATGATTAGAAGACCATGCATTGTAGTGACAATGCATGAGGAGTTGAAGAAGCAAGATGATCCATTCACTACTTCTAAGTGGACGAAGTGGTTTAATGAAGTCCATGCACTATCACTTAGTGCATGTGAATCAGAAGATGTTCCAATTGATCTCTGATTAGATCAATGAAGTTTATTGAAGAAATATTTGATTCAGGAGCTCGGTTGAAGATGAAGAAAGCTTCGGGAATTCCATTCTTAAATGTTGATTATATGTTGATGAAAAATGGAGGAATTATAATGAAGAAGATTAATACTTGAATTCTTAAGAAGAAGATGAAGGAGAATAAAGGCTTGAAGTGGTTCTCTTGATATGGCATGATTTCATGGAGGACTTTGATTTTTGACAAAGTCTTATTCAAGACTTAGCCAAAAAATGTGCCACCAAGGAGGCTAGCCGAGGGATCACCCAAGGCACATATGGGCCTAAGGCGCCACGCCCATGGGGAACCCTCAAGGCCAAGGCGCTCCCTGAGGCAAGGCAGGGGCCGTGTATAAGCCCCGAGGACACACGGTGATGAAGCCCGCGCAGCGTGAGCGCGAGGAGCGCGCCCCGTGAGTGTGCATAGTGGGCGCTAGGAGCGCGCCCGCAGGGATCAGAGTGGGCGCAGAGCGCGCCTGCAGGGAGAACACGGTGCGGGGCGGCACCGTGGAGGGAGGAGATTCAATTGAGGGGGCTGGGGGAGCGGCATATTGATAAACCGCGGAAAAACCGCGCCCCGTTTCGATGTGGGACGCGGAAAAATTCACCGGGAGTGAATTCTGGTCGTCCATCTCATCGTGCGCCCGATCCGAGCCGCTCATCTAATCCTGCGGTGAGACGATCTGATCCAGGCCGTTGAAGATCTGATCCGACGGCCCCGGCATCGTCTCCCACCTTCGGCCATGCAGAGCCCTCCCGCGAGCAGCCGCTGAACCAGAGGCATCCCGACGATGGTTTTCGAGCTCCCGGCCACCTCTGATCAAGCTGAAGGGTCCATTGAGATCGTCTGGCCCTATGGAACTCGTCCATGGTTTAAAATGAGCCTGCATGTAACAAATGAAGATTTTCGATGTTCAGCCGAGGCAAGCAAAGCTTCCGAGGCCACGTGGTTGGTGGTTTGCATGGTTTGGACCTAAACCGAAGGCCGTGCATGCGTTCTGAGTCGCATGCACGTAGAGGAAAAAAAATGAGCCCGCGTGAAACCGAGAATAAAAATAAAGATTTGGAAAGATTTTCAAAGAACCGAAAATCTCAGTGGATCAAGATTTAAATCCCGCGGATGTTTTGAGGATTCCTCTGCCTATAAAAGGAGAGCCCGAAGCACAGAGAAGCTTGCTGATCCTTTGTTGAAAACTTGGAGTCCCTCGTGTGCCTCTGCCTTGTGAAGAAGAAGCCGCCGCGCAAAGATTTGCGTGGTTGAAGTCCCCAGCGCGCTAATCCTTTGCGCGGCAGGAAGACCTCATGGCCGCAACACTCTGCGCGCCCGAGGCTTGTTCCCTCTCTGCCCGCACCCTTGTGCGGCAGGAGGAAGTGCCCGCGGGTGCAGCACTTGGGCACCCCGCGGCAAGAGGAGTTTGCGCGCTCGAAGGGTTGCGCGCCCGTGGAGCCTTGCACCTGAGGACCTACGCGACCCAAGGCAGTAGCCAGCTGCACCTTGCATGCCTTCAGTTGGTTGGTGTTCGGGCTGTGTGTGTAAAAACAGAAGAAGGCAGTGTGTGTGTGCAATGTTGAGGAGAACCCGAGGCCTTTGTGCCTTGTGTGCAATTTGAAGAAGAAGGCCGAGACCACACCATTATGTGTGTGTGCTAAAGTGAAGGAAGTAAGCCGAGGCCAAGTGTGTTCCAAGTGGAAAAGAGGACCCGAGGCATTCATGCCTTGTGTGTGCACCAAGTGAAGACACATTTTGTGTGGGCAAAATTGAATAACAACCTACGGGTTAAGGGTGTGCAACAAGAAGTGGGAAGAGACCCAAGTAAAGTGTGTGCAAAACAAATAACAATTTATGTGTACTTGAACAAGTAACAAGAAGGCCGAACCTAGGTGTGTGCACTAAGAAGTGTGTATGCACTTAGAAGAAGAAAAGGGAGGACATCCACACTAAAGTATAACACACATTCAAGTGTGTAATAAAATTGAATAAAGTGTGTGAAGAAGTGAGAAGTTGGTGTGTGCTTAAAGATACTACACCCTTTGTGGGTTTACTGCACCAAGAAGAGAAGAAGGGGAGTGCATGCATGCATGCATGCACGTGCACACGTGAACAGTGCTAAATCAGTGGTGTGAATCTGAGGAGTCCAAGACTTGAAGATCTTGAAGAGATTTGAGAACCCATGCTATCAGTGCATGAAGATGAAGAGTTTCAATGCACTCAGTGCATGATGTTGAAGTGAAGTGAGACTGGACCAGAATGAAGTTAAAGACATCAATTGTCTGAGTATTCAGTAATTGGAAAGAGGCCAGGTCATCCTTAGAAGAAGGAGATAAATCCTGAGCAAGACGAGAAGACCTGTTCACCACAAGTGATCAGAAGAAGAGCAAGGCCAGCAGCCTTTATCCCAGGCTGCTGAGGATACTTGAAGAACGTAAAGTGAAGAAGAGCTACTCGTGCGACTCGAGGAGCCAAGAGAAGACCCTGTGGGACTCAGGGAGAAGAAGTCTTCAGTGGGATTCTGGAGCAGGCCAGTGGGACTCTGGTAACACTGTGTGAAGCAGTTTAAAGACCCTCCTGTGGGACTCAGGAGAGATACTGTGGGAAGCTGTATCGACCATTGTAATTCTAACAAGTTATAATGGGAGAATCCATGCTGGGAGAGCATGGCAAGGATTTAGGCCTTTGGTGCCGAACCTTGTAAATCCTTGTGTCCTGTGCCTTTTCATTACTGCATCATTCGGGAAAGGTTGAGAGATACAAGAAGAGTGGATCGAGGTTTTAACCAGTCATATAGGTTTAATTGATAAGAATCAATTAGTAAAAAGTTTTAAGGGATCACTGATTCACCCCTCCCCCTCTCAGTGATTCACACTGATCTGGGCACTTCAATTGGTATCAGAGGGGAGGTTGCCTCTAAAAGATCCAAGGGAGTCTTTATGAAGTGCAGATTTGAGGAAATGAGCGACCAGCCTCAAATGGAGATATCTGCCAAGACTCAGAAAAATAGAAAGAAGAAACAGGCCAAGATGATGAAGAAAGCATGTCCTAGCTGTGATGAAGTTGAAACAATGAATGATCTTCAGAGTGCACTCAAATATCTTCAGAAGACAGTTCCCATTGAAGTGGCAAAGTGTATAGCTACAGGCATCCATGATCTTCATGAAGAAAAATCACAGTTAGAAGAAGAAGCCAATGAAATGGAAGATCAATTGGCAAAAAGGGTTGGCATAACCAACACTCTCAGAAAGCTGGTGAAGGCTAAAGATGAAACCGTTTCTCTTTGCAATGAAAGATATGAAGACACTGCTGAAGAATTGAAAAGAAGCCTTTCTGAGAAAGAATTATTTATGATATTAGTCAAAGATGTTTTCCATGCACTGGAAAAGAGGCACAAAGTGTCAATGGTTGTCAGAGATGCTCAACTAGAAGACAAAGTCAAAAGGGTGAAGGAGCTTGAAAACTCATTTCTTGAAATGAAGCAGGTGCATGAAGACCAGATAAAACAGCTGGAAGAGAAATGGGAAGGAAGGCTAAGAACAATTGAGGATGAGAAGAACTCCCTCAACATGAAGTGTTTTGAAGTGGAGGTGATATTGAAACATCTGCAATCACCTAAAGATGAATCCTCCCAGTCAGCTTCAAGAAGACATGTTGCTTCTCAAGTATGCTTTGAGCAGGATGATTCTAAGAGAAAGACATCCTCTTATAAAAGTGCAACATCTTCTATAAAGAAGGTACCATCCATACCATCATGTATTGATGCTTCTAATTGTGTTTCCACAAAAAGTGCAGGATGGAAAAATAATTCCAAACAAGTATGGATGAAGAAAATGAAGAAGCAGAGCCCTCCTGAAACAACACAACTTGTCAAGAAAAGTACCCAGCAATCAGAAGGACTGAAAAGGTCAAGATTTGTGGGTCAGTGTTGGTGTTGTAACAAGTATGGGCATTGTGCAAAGGATTGTTGGTACAATCCACTGAATGCCAAAGCACAGAGGAAGCCCATGCTTAGGGGGAGCAAGCCAGAGGAAAAGAAGAAACATCCACAGGTCCAGAGACATCTGTTTACTGCAAATAGATTTGGATTACTTGAAAACATCTGGAATGATGGAAAAAGTGGTCAAAAAGATACATGTCAGTATCCAACTGTATCCAGAGCTCAAAATAAGAAAAGATCACAGAACCTGGCTCAAAAAGATTCCTTGGGAAGCAAGAAGAAAGTTGAAGATGCTCCCAAGAAGGTTTTGAAAAAGGAAAAGAAGTCCTTGAAGTCTAAATCCAAGAAGGGTGATGCATCCAGAAGGACCACCAAGAAATGCTTCTACTGTGGAAAGAAAGGACACACCATGGATCTTTTTGAACAAGCCATGGAATTGAATAGAAGCAGACTGGACTCAAACAGACAATCAATCCAAAAGAAGCAGAAGGGATTGATTGAAAACAAGTTTCCTAAGAAAGGTAGCTTGAAAGTATCAAAAGAACCATGTGGAATTTCCAAAACTGAGGCCACTCTTCCAAATGATTTACTAGTCATATGGCCAAATCGGTTGCAACTTGCCAGAGATCTGCAAAAAGCTGAAGATAAAGTTCTGGCAATTGCTAAGGCAAAAGGGAAGAAGAAGATTTCACATGAAGATATGTTGAGATCCACACCAGCACAAACATCAATGAAGATCAAATATGCAAGTGTGAAGACTGGTGAAAATGGGACATCTCGGTTGAGAGAATCTTCTCAACCTTGATGTTCACATTGATGAACCAAGGAGGTTCCATCTTATTCCCTAATCACTTGTATTTACATGTGCTAACATTACAGGGAATTGAAGATGATGATCATTCTCATCTGGAGGATGGTTTGGACAGAATGTAGTGCACCCCTTGAGGGGGAGCCAATCTGGAGAAGATGGTATTCTAAGATTTAATATCATCTTGAGAAAAGTGAAGGTATTCCAATCATACTTTCATCCCTTGTTTCTTAATTGAGTTTATCTTGTCAATTAAGGGGGAGTATGGATTGAAGGAAAATGGATGAAAGGGGGAGCTTTATCTTTGCATTGAACTTTCTAATGAGTTTTGTGAAGCATGTGCAGGATTTAGCAATTCATTGTTATATCTGAAAAATTTCAAACCCCTAAGCATGATCTCACATGTGTAGAGAATTATGGACAGCTTTGAATTCCTTGGTCATATAACTCTTGTTTTCTACACCGGGTTAGCCCAAGTAGACTTAGAGCTGATTTACTAAAGGTTCTTTGCTAAAGAGAACATGTGACATCATCCCTCTCTCAGTGTTTTTCAAGAAAATACTTTTCAAAGGGAGGAAGAGATATTTTTGAAAGTGAACCACACCACACCTTTGCATTTGATTGCCAATAAGGGGGAGAAAATATTGGCACACATATTGACCCATTCATATGTGCTGAAGGAGTGTATTGACAACAAATACAAAGGGGGAGATTGAAGTGCACTGTGTTGCATTTGTTGTCAATGAGGCATGAAGTTGTCTTGGAATGAATGGAAGTCAAGGAATGTCAAGATGTGGATGAAAAAGGTTGTGATGGTGTTGGTAAAGAATGGAGAATGGCCATGGAACTTAGAGGAATGTCACTTAGGAGATTCACTAAGTGGAATTGGAGAATATGGTTGAAACATTCTCCATGGAAATCAGACAATTGTTGAGCTGCTCTTAAAGTTCCAAGGACTTGTATCAACTGGATACAATGTCACAACATGATTAGAAGACCATGCATTGTAGTGACAATGCATGAGGAGTTGAAGAAGCAAGATGATCCATTCACTACTTCTAAGTGGACGAAGTGGTTTAATAAAGTCCATGCACTATCACTTAGTGCATGTGAATCAGAAGATGTTCCAATTGATCTCTGATTAGATAAATGAAGTTTATTGAAGAAATATTTGATTCAGGAGCTCGGTTGAAGATGAAGAAACCTTCGGGAATTCCATTCTTAAATGTTGATTATATGTTGAAGAAAAATGGAGGAATTCTAATGAAGAAGATTAATACTTGAATTCTTAAGAAGAAGATGAAGGAGAAGAAAGGCTTGAAGTGGTTCTCTTGATATGGCTTGATTTCATGGAGGAATTTGTTTTTTGACAAAGTATTATTCAAGACTTAGCCAAAAAATGTGCCACCAAGGAGGCCAACCGAGGGATCACCCAAGGCACATATAGGCCTAAGGCGCCACGCCCATGGGGAACCCTCAAGGCCAAGGCGCTCCCTGAGGCAAGGCAGGGGCCGTGTATAAGCCCCGAGGCCACGCGGTGATGAAGCCCGCGCAGCGTGAGCGCGAGGAGCGCGCCCGTGAGTGTGCATAGTGGGCGCTAGGAGCACGCCCGCAGGGAGCAGAGTGGGCGCAGAGCGCGCCCGCAGGGAGAACACGGTGCGGGGCGGCACCGTGGAGGGAGGAGATTCAATTGAGGGGGCTGGGGGAGCGGAATATTGATAAACCGCGGAAAAACCACGCCCCGTTTCGATGTGGGACGCGGAAAAATTCACCGGGAGTGAATTCTGGCCGTCCTTCTCATCGCGCACCCGATCCGAGCCGCACATCTAATCCCGCGGCGAGGCGATCTGATCCAGGCCGTTGAAGATCTGATCCGACGGCCCCGGCATCGTCTCCCACCTTCGGCCATGCAGAGACCTCCTGCGAGCAGCCGCTGAACCAGAGGCATCCCGACGATGGTTTTCGAGCTCCAGGCCACCTTTGATCAAGCTGAAGGGTCCATTGAGATCGTCTGGCCCTATGGAACTCGTCCATGGTTTAAAATGAGCCTGCATGCAACAAATGAAGATTTCTGATGTTTGGCCGAGGCAAGCAAAGCTACCGAGGCCACGTGGTTGGTGGTTTGCATGGTTTGGACCTAAACCGAAGGCCGTGCATGCGTTCTGAGTCGCATGCACGTAGAGGAACAAAAAATAAATGAGCCCGCGTGAAACCGAGAATAAAAATAAGGATTTGAAAAGATTTTCAAAGAACCGAAAATCTCAGTGGATCAAGATTTAAATCCCGCGGATGTTTTGAGGATTCCTCTGCCTATAAAAGGAGAGCCCGAAGCACAGAGAAGCTTGCTGATCTTTTGTTGAAAACATGGAGTCCCGCGTGTGCCTCTGCCTCGCGAAGAAGAAGCTGCCGCGCAAAGATTTGCGCGGCTGAAGTCCCCTGCACGCTAATCCTTTGCGTGGCAGGAAGACCTCGTGGCCGCAACACTCTGCGCGCCCGAGGCTTGTTCCCTCTCTGCCCGCACCCTTGTGCGGCAGAAGGAAGTGCCCGCGGGTGCAGCACTTGCGCACCCCGTGGCAAGAGGAGTTTGCGCGCTCGAAGGGTTGCGCGCCTGTGGAGCCTTGAACCTGAGGACCTACGCGACCCAAGGCAGTAGCCAGCTGCACCTTGCGTGCCTTCAGTTGGTTGGTGTTCGGGCTGTGTGTGTAAAAACAGAAGAAGGCAGTGTGTGTGTGCAAAGTTGAGGAGAACCCGAGGCCTTTGTGCCTTGTGTGCAATTTGAAGAAGAAGGCCGAGACCACACCATTATGTGTGTGTGCTAAAGTGAAGGAAGTAAGCCGAGGCCAAGTGTGTGCCA
Organism: Viscum album; assembly: GCA_963277665.1. Taxonomy (NCBI): domain Eukaryota; kingdom Viridiplantae; phylum Streptophyta; class Magnoliopsida; order Santalales; family Viscaceae; genus Viscum; species Viscum album. Next base: position 1,387,621,048 of record OY728165.1, read on the forward strand.
AGTGGAAAAGAGGACCCGAGGTTTTCATGCCTTGTGTGTGCACCAAGTGAAGACACATTTTGTGTGGGCAAAATTGAAGAACAACCTACGGGTTAAGGGTGTGCAACAAGAAGTGGGAAGAGACCCAAGTCAAGTGTGTGCAAAACAAAGAACAATTTATGTGTACTTGAACAAGTAACAAGAAGGCCGAACCTAGGTGTGTGCACTAAGAAGTGTGTATACACTTAGAAGAAGAAAAGGGAGGACATCCACACTAAAGTATAACACACATTCAAGTGTGTAAGCAAATTGAATAAAGTGTGTGAAGAAGTGAGAAGTTGGTGTGTGCTTAAAGATACTACACCCTTTGTGGGTTTACTGCACCAAGAAGAGAAGAAGGGGAGTGCATGCATGCATGCATGCACGTGCACACGTGAACAGTGCTAAATCAGTGGTGTGCATCTGAGGAGTCCAAGACTTGAAGATCTTGAAGAGATTTGAGAACCCATGCTATCAGTGCATGAAGATGAAGAGTTGCCATGCACTTAGTGCATGATGTTGAAGTGAAGTGAGACTAGACCAGACTGAAGTTAAAGACATCAATTGTCTGAGTATTCAGTAATTGGAAAGAGGCCAGGTCATCCTTAGAAGAAGGAGATAAATCCTGAGCAAGACGAGAAGACCTGTTCACCACAAGTGATCAGAAGAAGAGCAAGGCCAGCAGCCTTTATCCCAGGCTGCTGAGGATACTTGAAGAACTTAAAGTGAAGAAGAGCTACTCGTGTGACTCGAGGAGCCAAGAGAAGACCCTGTGGGACTCAGGGAGAAGAAGTCTTCAGTGGGATTCTGGAGCAGGCCAGTGGGACTCTGGTAACACCGTGTGAAGCAGTATAAAGACCCTCCTGTGGGACTCAGGAGAGATACGGTGGGAAGCTATATCGACCATTGTAATTCTAACAAGTTATAATGGGAGAATCCATGCTGGGAGAGCATGGCAAGGATGTAGGCCTTTGGTGCCGAACCTTGTAAATCCTTGTGTCCTGTGCCTTTTCATTACTGCATCATTCGGGAAAGGTTGAGAGATACAAGAAGAGTGGATCGAGGTTTTAACCAGCCATAGAGGTTTAATTGATAAGAATCAATTAGTAAAAAGTTTTAATGGATCACTGATTCACCCCCTCCCCCTCTCAGTGATTCACACTGATCTGGGCACTTCACTTAAGATTATTTATTTTTCATTTATGGCATATCTTTGTGGTTTCCATTATGGGTGAACGTGATATCTTCATATAAGGAAGTGCGGACTGTCGCCCCCTCAAAGTGATTTGATTTGTTAATACCATATGTGGGACGTATAAAGGATGGAGTTATTATAATATATATGATATTATACTGGAATTATAATATACCTTTATATCATTATTATTTCATTCCATAAAATACGAAATAGAAATGAAAGTAGTGTTTATCCATACGTACGGCCTACCGTCTCCATGAACGGTGCTTTTCATTTTTTATCTCTAAATGATATGGAATAGTATAAAATGAATATGTACTGAATATATATGATATTTCAATCATTAATATTATTCTGTGAAATATTTACTTATAACTACATGGGAAATAATTTTTCAAACAAGTTCATTTTTGACTGATGTACCAAAAATCGGCAAAAACAGCTGATATGAACTAACATTATAAAACAATTATTATAACATTATAATATGTGATATGAACTGAATATTAATCTTTAAAGGAGGTCCTTAGGCAATTATAAATTGACCAATGTTTGTTATTCAGGAATATAATGAAACGAACAAGACAAGTTAGACTTGAGGGAAGGGATCCGACTCCTCTCTTTCTTTTAAACTACACTCTTTTATGTCATTCCTGTTAAAGATCATATTTCTTGTTATTGGGATATTATTTTATATGAATCTTACTGTAATTTATATTTTAATATTATTAGAGACCCTATTCTCTCTCATCAATCCATTTTGGATGTTTTGAGTGGCGTTGTTAGGCTGCCGAATTTTCGTAAGAGATCCAACCTCTCTCTTTCTTTTTAAGTACTCTCCTTTATGTCACTTCATTTAATATCCTCTTTGTTATGTTGGGGTATGTTCTTTTATATTACACTTTCTGTAAACTTTATGTTGATATGATGAGATACCCTATTTCCTCTCATCAATCCATTTTGGAAGTTTTAAGTGGCGTCGTTAGGCTACCGAGTCTTTGTTAGAGATTTTTCATCTCACTTTTATTCCCGTGAGATTTATGCTACATTTGCCACATTTTCCTTTGAGTGGTGTATGTATTGCCCATTATTTTACCCATTGTGTAATATACTTTCATTTATGAGTATTTACATCAATTTTGTATTGTCCTTCTTTCGCGGGGCGTATGTTTCGAAAGATACCCATGTCGGTAAGGGAACCTTTCACCATCCTCTTTTTAAAAGACTTCTTTTGTTATGTCTTTTAATTCACATATTATTATGTTGGGATATGTTCTTATATATCCATATTGGTTTAAATTTTATGTCCATGTGATGAGATACCCTTTTTTATCTCTCATCAACTCATTTTCTGAATTTTGTAGTGACGCCGTTAGGCTGTCAAATTTTTTCAAGGGAACTTCTTAACCCAAATTTGATTCTTTGGGATAGACATGTACTCCTTGAATATGTCATTATACGAATATGTGTGAATAACCTCCGATTGTTTTACAGTTAATATCCACTTATATTTTTTGTATTCATTTGTCACACATAATTATGTAATTGATTTGTCCATAGACCAAGGATACTGTCTTTGTAAGGGACTCCGTCTCAATCTCTTTTCATTGAGGCATATTTTGTTTTATACACAACTTTCCTTTATACGGTGTATAAACCCCTTTGACTTTTACGTTTATCCAAAAAAAATCGTTGTTATATGATGCATTTTACAAAACAACAAAAGGGAATGTTTTTGTCATATGTATGCGGCGATAATGACTTCTCCGTCACCGTGACCACTATTTGAGTCTCGGCTTCCTCTACAATCCATACCTTATTTTTAAAAGAAAAATAAATATCGTGTTTTACTTTTCTTTTATTTTTTATTGAAAATGGTTTTCATAAGGTTTTTATATCAATGTGTTTTATTGATATCTTGTGATTGAAATGTGGAAATATTATGTTTCCTTTATGCATGTTTTATGTGATACGATTATGTTATGGTTCTTAGGCATTGTTACGATGACGGGTGGTTCCGTGATAAACTAAGGGTGGGTGTGCCCGATATAGCTCTTCAATGCATTGGGTAACTCGAAGGAGTGAAACGTTATGGTTTCTCTGAAGAGATTTAGGGAATATACTGTGGTGGGTACTCCAAACGTAACCAAGAGGGTTACTCCCTACGTAAGAATGTTATGAATGTCTCAAGTTACCTTTTATGTCTTATGATTTCTATAATTTATTCATGATTTTATGAGGTATGTTAAAATGCTTATGTTTTATGGGTAAAGTATGATTACATTCATATGTATACATGTACTCATTTTATTTTCCATATTTTTATATCCCTTACTGAGCTTTTTATGCTCATCCCATGTTTTTGAAATGTTTTTCACGGGGCAAGGGAAGGGTATATGATATGATGATAGTTTCAAGGATGTGTCAAGAAATAATCCATGTTTTATTTTAAATCTGTTTCTGTTGATTGGAAAAATGGATACTATATTTTATGTAACTACTTTGTTTAAATGTAGAATGTAATGCATGTTTTATGATCTAATTCTCTAAAAGTCTAAACCTGAAAAGATCCTCAATGTGTAATCTTATAATAACTCAAGATTAAGTAAGGTTTAAAGCTGTGGTCTTATAGGTCTCCCACACAGATGCTTTGGTGTTGAATTCACATTCACAGAACATACGACAAGAACAACCTGGTTCTTAATTTAAGAATTCAAAAAAATTTAAATATATCATAATTATTTATTAAATTACAATTTTAGACCATCCATGTATGTGTAGTGTGGAATAAGAACCATTTTTATTCCTAGAGGTGGTAGTATGTACACACACACAATTCACATTTTTTTGTATTACAAAATGAATAGGGGTGGTTTCTAATTCATGGGAAATAAATATAATAATATTAATTCAATATAATTATTATTTTTATTCAATTTAATTATTTTTAAATATTATTTTTTGAAGAAACCTTACACATAATTAAATTCAAAGGATAAAGGAGTTGTTTGAAAGTTATAGCTCACAACATGTATTATCTCCATTGAAATTGATGTTACACAATTTAATAATTGTATTCCAAGAGGAATATGGTCTATTTTTGGTTGATTGGATTGTGTGGGAGTCGATTGGGTGGAGTTTGGAATTAATATATAGTATTTCATGCAAGGGGATTTATTGGGATGGATGACCCATTTAGATGTGTAATGGGGTGGAATTTCTATGATTGAAAAAAGAATCTGTAATTGGTAGTCAAACTCAATGTTATTGAAACCATAGTTGATTAATAATTAATAGGGGAAGTTAAATGAATTTTCCAAACCTCAAAAAATAAATTAAAAATAGGTTTACAATCATGTTAGGCCCTCTATTTATTATGTTACTCATTTAAAATTTTAGTTTTCACGAGAGTAATTAGATTTTTCTTAGGTAAATTATCATTTCTTCCAAAAAAATAAAATATTACTTTTTATATAATTTTTAACTAATGATACAAAAATTAAAAATCATTATATTTTATTTATTTTATTAAATTAATAAAAATTAATTTTAAAATAATAACTGTAAAATCTTGTATCAATAATTATTATGGAATAACATTATTCATGTTCCAAAACATTAGATATGTTTTTGTAAATGAAAATAAACATTTAAAAATTTTTAATATCACTTATAAAATACATATTTTATAATTGATATTTTTTTAGTGAATTCCAAATTCATACTTATATACTAATTGTATTATAAAATTCAAGTTAATTATTAAAATGAAAATATTCATTATTCATATAAAATTAAATATTATTAGAAATATATTAAAAATAAATCTTATTCTAATATTGTTCATAAAATCCAAATACAATGTTATTTTTTTCAAATTCACATTTGAATATTTATAAATTTTGTAATTAAAAACAAAAAATATAGTGAAAATTTTATTTATAGGAAAAAACCTTGGATATATTAAGTAACCATTTTCCAAAAAAAAATCATTAATCTGGCATTAAAATAAAAATTTATTGTTTAATTGAAATAAACATATTCCCTCATATGAAATATGAATATTGTATTTTGTATTTTTATGCATAATTTAATTTGGATTGAATTGACATTTCAAAAAGTAGAAAAAACCATGATATATCTGTTCATATAAATATTTTATTACATGTTGATATAATACAATTTTATAGCTAACAAAACCTTTATAATACTCTCATTTGTCATAATTATCATGTATGGAATGGTTTCATTTTTCAGTGGATGTTCACCAAGTATGGATTTTTTTAAATCACCATGAGCATGAACTTGTCCCATATATGGTTTAGTTCAACCTATAATTTATTGAATTTAACTTAAGCTCTCACAATGGAAAACCCTATAGAAGATTCCACTCTTCTGATATCAGTCAAATGGTATTTATATGAAAAAAACCACTTTATTATTCCTTTTCTCCTTTAATTATCTATTGATTATTTGAATTTGTTACAATAATTTATTTTAGATATCGTTTACTAGTTATATTTAATATGAAAATTTTATCATGGTTTTTAGTTTTAGTTTGGAATTGTGTGTAAAACATAATATTTTTATTTAATTAGAATTTATTATGAAAATATTTGTTATAATTTTATAACTCTTTAAATAGATTGAGTACTTGTAATTTCAATTATTTATTACAGTGGTATATATGTGATCTTACTCTTAACATATTCATCATTCTTGATATAATTATAATATGACATATACTTTACTCAATTAGTTTATATGAAGTTAGATGCCTTTCCTCAAATAACATTATCCAATCATAAAATCCTTTATCCCAATATTTATATACATGAATCTTATATCAATAAATACATATCCCATTACAAATTAAATGTCAAAAAATTACATCACATATAAAAAATATCTTGATAGAAATTAAAATTATCATTAACCCTAAAATGGTGTAAAGTAACACAAATAATATTATGTAATACAATCACAAAAATTGTACTTCCCAAAATATATCATGAATAAATTATAAATCACATGGTTACCAATATTTTTATCACTAATTCACTATTTAAGAGACAACTATGACCGTAAAATCAATCATATAATAATCATAAGTGTTATACATACATCTATCATGTATCCATTAATAGTTATCCAAAAAAATAAAAAATCTTATATAAATTCCCTTCCATGATAATTAATAACATTTAGTATTTATTTCAAATAAATTAAGGAAAATATATGAAGAAAAATATATAGTTTTTCACAAAAAACTCATAACATTTACAAAATATAGAATATTATAGATGAATATATGTCTCTATTGAGAAAATATGAGCGCATCAATATTTATTTTCAAATATGATATCAACATTTAAACCTTTTATAATGCAAAAAAATTCACCCTTTCAATAAAAAGTGTAATATAATATGATTCTAAGCCATTTAGTCATACTTCCTTGTTCATTTATATGACATAGTGGTTTCTGGATACATATATTTCAGAAATTTATTTTCATGAACTTATATCAATAAAATAGTAAATCCAAATCAATTAGGATTATATCTAATAGGTTCAGAGTAAATTATCTTATGAATTTGGAAACACAACCATAAATAATGACACCTTAAATTCACCATTTAATACTATAAGAATAATATAAATTTCCTTAATTTATGTTCTCTAATATTTATTTACCCAATATATTAATTTTATTATTAAATAAACACATAAAAATTTTTCATATTTATAATGTGGCTAACCAATACTTACCCCCAAGTGAATCTCCCAAGGTGTCCAATTATATAGAAACCCATATCTATAATCCATTTTAATTAATGATATATTACATTAAGATGCCATTAAAACAACCCCAAAATATCATGAATCCATGTTCAGTTAGATGATTAGGAACATGGAATAACAACATATAATAGAAACAAAATAACATAAGACAAAACTCCATAACGTGGTAATAAAATTATATTCCTTTTAAAAAAATTCATTTATAACATGGGGATGTACTTAAGAAATGGTAGGGTTATAAAATACAGTAAGGGAATAAAAATAATATCAAAAGTTATTTTAAAACATGTCATCCCATAGGAATATGAAGATAACATAAGGGTGGTGAGAATCATAATCTTGAATAATTTGGCATGACAAAAATTTATAGTATAAAAGAATCAATATAATATAGAAACAACATAAAACATGGAATAAGAATATGTCATTTCTAAATATTTATTCAAAATAACATAATTTTTGTAGGATAACGTTCCATGAAAGATAGATAAAATCTCATGACAGAAATAAATTACCAATTTCATTAAATGATTATATTATTTTGAGCCTACTGATCACATTTAGATCACGTACACACATAATTATGACACATAGATTATACAACATAAGGATGTATTACATGTATTTTAACCTCATTAATAATCATTAAAGGTAAAATAAAACCAAATACCCAATCAATGAAATATATTTAAATCTAGGGTAATATAATTCAGTGTAAAATTGATATGGGTATTTACTAAACAAAATATTGTAAGGTAAATAGTAGGATAATTTTAGCAATATTACTACTAGATATAATAGATTATATATTGTATGAATGCGAGTGAAATGGTTAATAAATATATGAGAGTAATAAATAAAATATAGTTATGATTGAAAACATATCCCAACATTAACAATTAGAAATAAAAAACAATGACCTGAATACGGTTCTTGAATAAAGAGGTTATGGGGAGAATCTACATCCTTGATAGTGCACTATTGAAAGATAGTTTGTAGACTCATTAGAGATTGGGGCACATTGAGAGGGATCTAGATCGATAATGGGTTATTGATTTTGTTCTTTAATGTTTTTTGATTGATGATTAATTGGGGGATGGGTGGGTTTAAATAGAAAAATATCGTGGAATTATATATAAATTACCAAACATATTTTTTTGAGTTTATAACTAAATTTAATTTAAAACAGACATACCAATGTTTTTTACAATTGTTTCTACAAATTCGGATTTTTAATTTTTATTTTATATGACTTAAAATTGATAAAATAAAAATAATTCCATTTTACTTGTATAAGTAAGTCTAGATTATAAATAAATTATTCTCAAATTGTAAAATATAGTATTGATTTTTGGGGTTACATTATGTTTTTATAAAAAAATTCAAATAACATCGAAACAATTATTTAAGAGTGGAATATCATATTACTATTGAATAATATTTTTATTATTTAATACATCACTTTAAGGATTTTATAATTTTATGATACATATCAAATACTTATTCCTTATTTTATATCGACCAAAAAAATTAGCACTCTCCAATAACAAGGAAAAAATTAATTTTGGATAATTTTGAAGTGCATATTTTAAAAATGTATTTTATCAAAATAATTATTTAACAATGGTAGTTATTGCATTCAAATGAAAAGTAAACATATAATGAAAAATATTTCTTTTCTAATAAAGTAAATTTTCATTCCCTTTGAAAAAACATCACTTCACAATATTATATTATCAAATATATGTAATAAATATTATTTAGGAATATTTTATAGAGATATAATTTATTTCAAAAATTCCTTAATTCATTAAATAGAGTGTTTAAATTGAAACACTATATTTTGTAAAAATATATTATGCATTTCTTTATATCATAATATGTTTTCTATCAACCATATTGTGAAATAATTATAATATATAAAATTAAATATAAAAAATGTTTTATAAAAATAAAATAACGTAATAATTCATAATTATTGGGTCAAGATACATAGTTGTTTGTTACAAAAACGAATTGAGTAATGGTAAGATATGTGATAGTGATATGTTCAAGGAGTGTATCAGTTAACATGGTTCATGATATAATATTGATAATCTTTAAATTATACTACTAATGGATTCCCTCATGATTTAGTTTTTGAAACATTTAAGGGTCTCAATAATGGTAAAATTACAATGATGATATCTCTCATTGAATCATTGATAGATTTGATTCATAGGGTATGATACAACTGCTCGAACCCATCACTTCATTTGATGGTGTCAACAAGATCTATCATAACCCTTAATATATAATAACCATAATGATCACTTCAAAATGGATATATTATCAATGGTTATGATTTTTAATGGCCTTTTCGTTCACGTTAAATATAACTAATAGATGTAAAATATATCAATGTGAATATTTTCTATATAATAACATTTCATAATAAGAAATGAATACATTCAAGAAGGGAATTTCATTTATAAATATATGTGTAGATAAATTATTTCCCTTTATTAAACACAAACTTATAGTGTTCATTTCAAACACTAAAATAGATGAGGGTACTTATATTTCATCACCAATTAAGGTTCCCCAGTCTCTTTCTAAAACATTAGTTTTCACCCAAACTAAGAGACTTAGTGAATTATCTTATTTTTAGAACATTGTCTCTATAATATTACATTGTCACCGAAAAATCCTTGTATAAAAGTTCATTTTGTAATGGAATGACCCATAGATTTAGTATCATTTAGGGGTTTGGTTTGAATATTTTAAAATTGGGACACATAAAACATGTCATGTATCTAAAATAGGTTATGTTGTAGTTCTAGTTGATAAGCCACCACTCTAATTAGATCTAGGAACTCAAAGGGGGTGATGTATCTATGAAAATGATTTAATTTCATCCAAAACATCATGAATTTCATCCACGATTATATACGATCAATCACATTATATCTAACAGCAAACTCTAAGTCTCATCGATTATTGTGTGGAATGATTTTTTGACTTTGTGTTGATTTCATATGACACATAATGGGTTGAACCATTTATGACATTTCATGGATATGATCAATTTAAATTATATTCCACTCTATGTCTTTTTCTTTGATTTTTAGAGTCTGAAACTACATCCCATAAAAGGATTCAGAGTGTGCATTTTTAATGATAAAATAGAAGCTATTTCAATATGAGAAATCCACCTGTAGATGGTGTTGATCCCAAAATCCTTTCAAATCCATTATACATGATTTGAGAATATCCTGTAGAGATTGAATAGTCCATTTAGTCTAACCATCCATCTAAGGTAAATATGTAGTATTAAAGCCAAGCTCCATAATCAAATTATATTTATGGCTTCTCCAGAACCTCAATGTAAAACTCAGATCTTGATTAGATACAATAGAAAGTGAAACTCCATTATATCATACAATATCCTTTATTTTTATATTCTTGATTTGGTTATGAGATAAATATTCATTGATTTAAATGGAATGAACTTACATGGTAAAGTGATCGAATACCACCCAAATGGAATTATTTCATTTATGGGTGTTTGTGAATCCTATAAAAAATCCAGAGATTTCTTTCGATTTCAATACAATTTTGGGAAATGGATTAACTATACATTTATACTAATTTCAATCATCCTTGACATATTTTCAGACCAATCATTATGATACAAAATCAACAATAAACGTTTTAATGTTATCCAAATAATTTTTTTCTTTAAATGTATATATATTATAAATCATCCTAGATTAATATAGAAGGATGATCTATCAAATTTTTCTATAAGTGGCATCTTTATATATATATGGGAATGATATATGGGTTCTAAACTGTGTAACTACTCATTTAAGAATATTGATCTTGGGAATATGTACTACCTACTTCTATAGAAACTCATCATCTTATTATGACTCTATGATACTATAAATAACATATGGTTGAGTTTTTATTTAATAACTGTGGGATAAAGATTGTTTTATAATTCCCATATCTCTCAATTGCATTTCCAAAATGATTGGACACCTTTTAATCCACATCATGGTGAAATATTATTGATCCTTTATACTAAATTAATCTACCACATTGGTTTCATTCCCATGATGGTAGTGTATTGAACAATAATAATATGTTATCATGTATAACCACCTTTATTAGTTCATATTAATGTCCTTATATGTGGAAATATACATAAGGATTTTATGATCCTTACACATGTCATTATTTTTTCCATAGATCTAATGACACTAAATCATTATCATGATGATCATTAATTCCAATTCCGATCATTGATTTTGTAGTTCATATCAATTATATTTAATTACATAGAGGTATATGAAATAAAATTTTCATCTTTTGAGAGTACACAAACGAAGCCCATTTTGGATTCATCATTATAGATCAAAAAATCACCCCCACTAGTGGGTAATGTGAGAACAAGAACAATGATTGTCATCGTCATTAAATATTTAATTAACTATTTCAAATAATTTTCCTGAAAATATTGAATCTATTTTTTTTAGATTGGTTAGTCAGATATAAAATTGTGAGAAGTTTCTCAAAAATAAATTATTGTATCCAGTTAATCAATTTAATCTATATATTTAAATCATTGATGTTGATCTTGGAAATTATTAAATTCCCTCAGTTTTTGAAATTTCTACATATATTTTATTGTTTGTTATAAAATTCAAAACTAAATTTTAGTACTCCAACCAAAAGTTGCATTTTCTGAACATTTTAGAAAACTTTTCATTCATCAATATATTCAGTATAGTATTCAAATGATCCTGATATTCCACTATAATTTTGAAAAATATAATAGTATAATCTTTAAATACAACAAAAAATACGTATATGTAATCTCTAAAGACACTATTAATTAATTCTATGAAGACTCCGGAATAATTACTGAGTCCAAATGGATTCACTATGATCATATATATTTTCTATATTCAATATCATTCATCATTATTTCATGATAATATACCAACTGATGATCCATCATAGAGATGTACTCGGATTTACATAGTTTGTCAAAAAAATTCATAAATCTATGACATATGAAAAATATTCAACATCACAATCGTATTGAAATCATGATAATCAATGTAGAGGGGAACTCACCAAGCATACATATTTTTAAAGAGGAATCGTCCACCCAAATTGGGATTTCTCTATAATTGTTTCATTATCTCAATAATATCAGATACAACAACTCTTTATATATTCCAGGATATATTCATAAAGATGTACTAGAGAGTGATTTACAACCCAAACTCAGTTCTAAGAGGAAGACCTGACAACTCATTACGAAATCCATCCGGGAATATACTTACAATGGTCATGTCATATATAATGATTTTTTTTCACAGTCATTTGAGATAGAAATATTTCCTCACATGTAAAGGAAATATATTCTCTAGAAATTTTTAACAATAATGAATCATCCCTTTCTTTGTACTTATAAACAATCATAGGGAAATTTTTATTACCGATGTTGATTTCCTTTTCTAAAAAATATACTTAATCTCTATAATAGAACAATCATTCTGTTCATAAAATAGAATGGAATTCTACTAAAGAGAGTACTAAATATATTATTGGTAAATTCATTTGAAAAATATAGGCAAAAAATTATTTATATTCATTATATATAACAATGGACCAATTTTACATCTTCAATAATAACATGGAATCAATTTTTTGAGGTGGTGTTTTAATAGTGCTACTAGACATTCATGATATGGAAGAATGTGATGAATAAGAATAAAAAAATATCTATTCTAATTTTTAATGAATAAAATGTGTAACATTCATCGCCATATTATTAGGATACACATCAGAAGTTGTGATTATGTAATCATACCTTTATACCATGGACATGGAGGTTTTTTATTGGATTGTTTTAACAACACATTGATTTGGAAATTTATTTCCGTACTGCCTTTTTTACATTTTGTTAAAAAATTGATGATAGGACAAAGGATGACTGAGGAATTCAATTCATCAATCACATTGGTGTCTTTCTCCTATATGAAATCTCTTTTTTTCCTTCATTCCTGCACCCAAAAATTTCTTTATAACCATTATGAAATTTTTATGATTCTTATTTACACTATTTTTTCATGTGTCATATTGAAATTTCATTCCACCATAATATTTATCAATCATAATACCCAAATAAAAATAAATACTCACATGCTATCTCAAAACCTGTGAGAATATTGAGATTCATTGGTCTCCATGATGTTATTTATGAGACATAAAAATTTTTCATCATAGATTTCTATGTCCCAATTGGATAAGGAAGTATTAAGAGACAAAATTATCAAACCAGATATCTAGTCAACATTACATTAGGGGTTAATGATAAAGCTGAATGAATCCCATAAATTTAATCTGAAGTTTTCTATATAGGTTCTAATGGATTCTTCGTCTTTTTATTTGAGGTTATGGAAGTCACCCTCAATTTTCAGTCAGAGAGTTTGAGGAAAATATTTGTTGAAAAATATTTTCATGAATTACTTCCACTCCTATACATCGATCAACTCCATAGGTTTTTTATTTTTTCTATTATACATCATTGATTATCTTTTAATTGTATGTGATAAATAGAAAACACTATATTTTATTTCTTAGAGCATTTTATGTTGCATATTTTCATTTCAATAAATTTGATCCACTATTAAATGATTAAAGTATCAAAACATTCACTAAAATTATGTGTCCATTATTAAATAATGTACTAAATCACAAAATTATATTTTTTAGGAGATTCAATAGTTTCTATGAATTTATGATTCTCTTCTAAACCAAAATCAATTGAGAAATTATTTTCACAATGTTCTGGATTGATACTCCCGTCGGGTTTGGGAATCTCATTTGGTAAGTCATTACATTTCCCCACACATGGGTTGTTAACTTCGTTCTTCTTACATACATAAATTATATATATTAATTTGAAAATTATGGATGATTATTTGTAAATAATTAAACACATAGTTATTAAATAATGAACATTAATGAGATAAAAATTAATTGAAAATTATTATTTAACTAATGAATTATTAGGTCATAGTGTACATTAACCATCATGTATTTCTTAACATAAAATATTGTGGGAATTTTTAATTAATTAATAATTGTTTATAAGTGTCCTATAAAGAATATACCCTAAAATTTTCAATCAAGTTATAGGGAACCAACACTATCATATAAAAATATCACAATATATTAGAAAAACATTCAATACATTTCATAAATACAAACCCATGGACTGCAATATTTATTTTCTTTTAGTAATTATAAAATAAATCATTTTATTTCATGAAATATCATCAACTTATCCAAAAAAGATCCTCTAATATAATACTCTTCTTATTAATTCCCTTTATAAACCATTCATCAATACCTGGGTATGTAAATATATTAAAGGTTGAGAGTAGATGATAAGTAAGTGTAAACATAATAAATATCCATTTATGATCTTTTGAATTCAAATAATAAGAATAAGTTTATGTTATCATGGAAATAACATAAAATGTTCATAACAAGCATGTCATATATTATAAACATGTGTAACGGAAAAAAATAATATCATTTCTAAATACCAGACCCATAATAGTGAAAGATCATCCAAAATAAATCATGAACCATAAGATCATGTCATAAACATGTGGAGCCATCGTAAATATTGAAACCCATTTTATATGTAATTTTTAACTACCAAGTCCATAAATATATTGGATTAGTCCACATCAGATATTTCACATAGTGTAATATGATGCACCTGTTTCTTATAGTTGAAAAGGATTCACATGTTTCCCATAGTGGATCAATACTCACCTTTTTCCCATAGTTTCTTATGCCCTTTCAATTTTTCCCATTGGTATATCATAAGGTTTTATGATTTACAGAATTCATTGGAATTATATATATATCCCATCCATCACATAATAATATTCATATATATGTCTTCTATAATATCATAATTCATTAATCATATCAGAATACATGAGATTTAATAAAATATATAAGAATTCCATTGTAACGTAACTAATGGAATATAATCTTTTTTCTTAATCATTTCACAATTTAATCAAATCATATCCTTTGTAAAAATATATGGGAATCATAAGTAGTTGATCCTGTTATACACCATGGATGAGAAGTATTTTTCCTAAACATGTTTTCTTCATAAACACAAAACATTCAAAAAATGTATAATAATTGTATCCTTGAATCATATCCTAAATAAAAAATATAAAATCAATGTATGACATATTATATAGAAATTTTTTTTTGAAAAGAAATTTTAGAATATTTTAAAAGGAAATTATCATTTCATTGATTTTTTTTAAACTATATATCAAAATAATATTTTTTAAAATCATTTATATTAAAAAATTATTGAATCTTATTAAAGAAGCATTAAAAATATTAAAAACATTTCTTGAGGAAAATAACCATTCCACTATAAAAAATAATTTTTAAAACATAAAACATTTATAAAATTCTTTTTTAAGTTATATTAAAAACATATTACGAATATTCAATGAAAATAATTTGTATGATTGTTAGAAATACTATTCTATCTTACACATTAAAGAAAATATTCCATACACATTTTTTATAAAATACAAACAGGAAAAGTTTGTAAAAGTAATGGAAGATTCATTTTAATTTTTTAAAAATGTCAAGAATGTTTAAAATTGAATTTAATAACTCATTTCATGAATTTATTAATTTTTTAAACATTTTTTATAAAACATGGTTTCGGAAGAACATGGATTATCAACCGAAGGGTTAAATAAAGAAGAATTTTATAAACATATTTTTACATCTTGAACAGATAAATGGTTTAAAATTATTGGAAAACATGTATTTAAATTAAATAAATTTAGGAGAAGAAAATTATATATCATATCAATATATATATGATAAAATTTGCATATTTAAATCATAATAACTATTAATCCTTATAAACATTGAGATAGTAAAAAAATCTCTTTCCACATTAGAAACATTTAATCATAATCCTAGTGAAAAAAACACAATTAAATGAAAATTTTAATATCTAAAAAATAATTAGATTCATTAGATATCATATAAAACTGGGATGTATTTACATATCATAAAAGAATACAGTTTCAAAACATAACATATATCCAAAGGAATGTAATTTGAGACAAAATAGACTATTACAACTCTGATAGCATTTAAACTATAACTTTCATGAAATATAAATAGTAAATTAGATATGTAATTCCCATTAAATTTATATAGAATAATCATAATATAACATAATAGTCAAAATGAACACTACAAATTATACCCAAATGGTTAATAAGGAATGTGCCTCATACAAAATAAAAGTGATACAAAAATCCCTTATAATAGGTCTTGACCTCCTTCATTTATGTCCATTCCTCCTTTATAATAAATATAATATTATTATAAATCTATTTTAGAACCTTAATTATATATATATATTACCATATATGATTTACGTATGACCTTTTATTACTTATTTTCTGATAATTCTTTGTAAAAGCCACATTTTAGTGAATAATTAATTTTTTTGGTCATGTTATTTTATTAAAGTCCTCCAAATTGGCATTGAATAATCCACAAATTAATAAACATCTTAATATGATTAATATTTTCTACATAAAGCAATGAAAGAAAAAGGTATCCTGAACATGCAGATCGTGTACCCCTACAGTGGACATGTGATCGCTTGTCCATCAGAAAGTCATGTGAACGGTTATGCGTAGCATGTAACCAACTATAAAATCATGAAGAGTCCCTTGAAAAATCGTTCTATATTATTCATTAGGTGTTCAAATATATTTGTTAATCATTTAAATGTTTCTGTATGACTTCCACCAAATCATATGAATTTTCAGTTGATGGATACCCACAACCCCTGGAAAATAAGTAGAAATAATATATAAAAAGTTGGAGCCTCTAATAGTTATAAATATAAAACGAAATTTCCCATAAGTTCATAGGACACCATAGAATCACTAGAAACACATAATACTTTTCATTCAATAGCCCAATATCATTTCACACTCGTCACGTGAAGGGCCTTATAAATGTCTAGGAAATTAGGTTCTCCCACTCCGGTGCTAATGAAAAAGAAAATTGTTGTCCTGGGTAGTGATATCAAATCACCACTAGACACATTTTTTAAAAAAAACATATATTTTAAGGGTGGAGTGATTGTATTCAACAACACTCATTCCAACATGCAATATCCCTGACATTTGTGAAATAAATAAATTAATTAAAACGGGAAAAATTGGAGTTTAGTGTGATGGAATATATACTAATCATATTGTAAGGGGTCATACAACTTGTTAAATACCCCTTTATCACATGATAAATCCCATGAAATGTCAGGTCAATCATGCCGAGACACACTTACTTGCCACATTTTTTCATGGAAAGTATCATACAAGCATATCAGACCACACAATGGATTTTAAACATCCAATCTGATCTCATAATGGTCCATATACATGTCATCATAACATTATAAAATCTCTTTTAAATATCCACGTGACTTTAAAATACCACATTGATTGGAAAAAATACAAAAAATTTGGCATATATGGGATGGTAATAAGATCACTAAAAATATTGCAATACATATGGTGGGATTTTGTGAAATATGTGACAACAAATTCATACATCGTATCCAGGATATATTATCACAATAAAAATTGTGAAAAGAGGGGTATAATCTGGGTGGATGGTCCTATAAATACCCAACACTTTCATGATGAAATTCATATTTGGGATCCTTTCACTGGTGTACCCCATCATCGGAGAAAACATTCCATACTAGCCAATCGCACGATTGTAAAGGATTTTCTCTAGGAATAATATGGAGAACAACATAAACGATGAATGAAAATTCACAGACCATTCACATGATCACGTTTTATTATGAAGTTTTCCACAAGTGGTTTTTGCGAAGGACATATCACATATTCACTAGATCATGTGATACCTATAAACAATCCCTGAATATATTTGAGGACAAAATGAAATAAAATCTACAATAAAGGCTAAATAAATGAGACTTTCATGAAGAAATATTCGGTAATCCTCTTTCACATCACATGAATCATCAAAATAATGAAACGACACTAGGTCTTGTCACTCAACCCATGAGACATCCAATTCACATGTCACGTGGATTTTTATATGTCCTCCATACATGTTGAAAATTTCTTGTTGTGTTTTTCATGCATGACACCTGATGTATCATGAAGCCCTTCGAGATCCCCATCCAGATCTTGCGATGTCCTCTAGCCATGTCTCCCAAGTTATGTGGTGTCACCAACATATGTCATCTAAGTCTCACAGATCCCTATGGTCCAACCAGCCAGATCCCATGAAACCCTGCAACCATGTCATCCAGGTTGTTTGATGACCTATGGACATGCCTCCCAAGTCTCACGAAATCCTCCAGTCTCACCACTGATATCTCATTATGAAATTATAACACGTCATCTCGGTCATGTGATGTTGTCTATACATGTTAATTCTAATCATGATATTATCTATAGAAATCCTTAGCTCGGTCCTATGATATCCTCTAGAAATGATAACCTAGATCATGGGATTAATTATAGGTAATGTTAGACTGGAAACCGAACATGTCACGCAGAGAACAAGACATGTCAAGAAGAAAACTAGATATGTCATGAAAAAAACTAGGATATATGAAGAATATTAATTAAGAAGTTATAAGATTTTATAGTGGTAATGATTTGAAAAACTTATTTTTTAATCCCCAATCAATAGAAAATATGAAAGGTGCCACATGAAAAGGAAACTATAATGTGTAAGCCATGGTCAATTGAACTATGAGAACAAAAATTCCTTTTATAACAATGATACAAAGGATTCGTTCCCAAGTCCCAAACTCTATATAAATCCTCCAATGGGATTATCCTCTTATATATGTCACATGTCCCTAATCAAGGAGACTAATTACATGATATCATTTATTTATCACATAAAATATAGCTCATGTGGGATTACGGTTTTACCATGATCATATGACTCAGGTAAAAATCCTCAAGCATGACATGGAATCCTTGGTGTGTAATCCCAAATCAAAATCATATTATGCTATATCCCATATAAAAGGGTTTCATGACTATTTAAGTCAATGTTAATTGTACTATGGGAACATTAATTCCAATCATAACCATGATACATTTTATGCATTACCATGGTCCGTGATCTATATTCTGCAAGGGACTGTCCCCATCCATAAGTATTGTATCCATATGTAGGGAGAATGGTTACTTGATATCCCATGTTTCTAACACCTAGCATAGATCAAATGTGAATATATAGTTTCAATGAACACATCAATTGCATCATGAATCTACACAATCTTGGGAAATTATATGGTGTAATCCCTAACCAGTTCTGTTAAATAACTATTTATACATAAGGGAATATACCTTGGGGACCGCACCATAATTGTAATTGAACTATGAGAACAATGATTAATATTGTACCCTTGTCGTGTAGGATGCCTCCTCAAGGTCTGATATCCAATATTTGGTGCCCATGTCCCCTCATACATTTTTTTATATGATATTAAATTTCATTTGTTCAAAAAACTACTTGGGTTGTCATTTTTTTAAAAGTAGAAATTTAGGATTCCTTGTAATGGCTCAATCCCATCTTCAAAACATTAATTACCTCCTTGTATAGAAAAAAAGATCGAGAGTACCTGGTTATACATATTCAAAAAATAAGTAGTTACCTGCCAATGGTAAATTGATAAGGAAACTCCAATATGTAAATAATGGATTCTCTTACAAGATCATCCCATTTTCAATTGAAATGACATAACCTACGATCATTTTTATAAGGTTACAGGTCCCATATTAGGATTTTGAATAGATTATTAAACATATCATAAATGTACAAGAGAGTACTAGAAAAGGAAAAAATTCTCCCCAAAATGGTGGGGTGTGCCTGACCACCCAACCTCTTGACCATTGTTATGTCCTAAGAATCGTTGGGTCTCAAAAGAAATACCTTCCTTGGAAATAATTTCTTAACTAGTTGGGGATAATGGAGCCATTTGGTAGTATCTTTAAGGAAAAAAATGGTAAGCCTCACATGAATGATTATATAAAGGTACTTAAACCCCCATAATCAAAACATTTTCTTTGAGCAGAATGTTATCTCCAATGACACAAAATTAGAGAACGATGTACCAAATAATTTAACTATGACATACTTCTCAAGATAAAAATAATAGAATTCCATGTTCTCTTAAGATCATTTAGTTATGGTCACAATGTTGTTCTTTATATTCAATACCAAGTCCTAATGAAACAATAATGGTGAAACCAGTTTCAATCACAAAAACTAAAAAATTATAGGTTTTTCATTACATGTGTTGTACAGATGATCATCTATAGTGAGGGGTCTCATGAAATAAGTTCCATCCTCTCTTTGAAAAGTCCACACAAGCATAACTTCTAGATTAATAATGAAATGACAATTGTGTTAGCCATTCATATCTAATTTGGCACATGTTTAGCTAGAAATGATTCCATGGGAATTGAACATATTCATTGTTGTATTCATGACAATAGACATTATTATTTCAAACAACAACCTTATATGACATTTCATCATCCATTGATCGTTCTATAAAATAATCTATTGTAGTAACCCCTATTGTTCATAAAATGATCTCAAATTCCTGATATCTTTAGTATAAAGTGGAAGATAAGATAGTCATGAAATATAATCATACTGGTACAATCCCAACCATTTATGATGCATGAAAGGGTGTCCAAAATCTAATACTAAAAATTCCACACCATAAAATGAAAGTGGAATCAAATTCAGTGGTACTCATTTCCACAATAAAACACATATAAATATTATCATAATAGCATGAATATTATCACCTTTAGTATATGATATACATGGACTAAAAAGACAACTACTGCTATCTTTTGATCTAGGTTCCATTTTTGAGATCCCATATCAACATCATTCACCACCACCAAACCACTAGATCCCCTCAGTCTCCTATTGAAGATACAACATGAAACACATCCACCTCTAACAAACATGAAAGGGAAATATGTTAGAAACATCTGGTGTGCAAGGAAATAGATAATAATGAGTGGGATATATTCCCCACTACTACTATAGATGTCTATTTAAAAATTAGGATGATAATAATTGGTTAATATCACTTCCCCATCACTCAGAATGAGTATTTATACATATCAATATATCATGAGAAGGGGAGTCACATATCCCTACCCTCATGCATGAATTCCAATGGTATATATCAATAGAAAAAGTGGAATGATGTGGGATCATATCCTTTCATTAACTGAGGATATCATCTGGTATATATGGTATATAGAAAATGTAAGAAATCATATTATTATGAAATCTTTCCAATAATGACTCTTCATCATAGAAAACTATTAAGGAGACTATGAGCATAGTCAAACATTGGTATTGATACAAGGGAATACACATATTCCAATACATATAGTCATGTAATAAAAAAAATATGATCATTATGAACAATTGGTTTCTTTATAGAATTCATATATTCTTGATCATGTCTAGGAGGATTATCAAAATATTTCCATAAATAACGAGGTTTCCGACAATGGTCATATCCCCATTCCATCCATGGATCACCAACTATGATCATGAAATTCCTCGGGATAGAGTCATATACCTGTTAAAAAATCCAATAGGCATATTCCAAATGCCAATGATTGGTACTATATCCTTTTTCTGGCATGTCTCACCAATTTAGAGTGGCAGATGCCCTAGGAGATTCTCATAATCCATTTAATGATATTCAACAAATTACTCTAATGGTCCATCATCTGGTTGATATACCCATTCTGTCTATGGATAACAAAGTGAGAATAGGAAATCTATTACGATAGAATCATATTCCTATTAGTGAATCCTCATGGAATATCCTAACATATCATAGAATCTATAATCTTACTCGTACGTCTATGGATGAATGTCTATACAACATTATTTTGAGGGTATATTGGTGGAGGATCATATCTCTTCTCCCATTGTGGAGGACTATTAGAATATTCCGGTAGGGAATGAACATATGGACCAGGTTCATATACCAATTCCTTACGAGGATCACAAAGTGATAGTGGCATATTCCCTAGATTATGCTCATTTCCCTATCACTAAGGAGAAAGGACAGATTCGAAGGGCTTGAGATCAGGTTCATACCACCATTATGATCTGTTCTTACAAAGTGAGAATAGAACATGCATTAGATAGACTCATATTCTTATCAATAATGATGAAACTAATTGGAATATTTTGATTGAATCCTAGAAGTTTGATTATAATCACATGATATTATATGGTTATCAATATGTTCTACAAACAGTCATTTAGTTTTCCCATATCATTATGAAATTTTTGAAGGTAGGTCAACATATTTCGTCCACAATGCATAATGAGGAACATATCCATAATCTTCACAATTCATTTTCGATGATGTTTTTTAGGGCAGATTCTCAAAAAACCTATGGTCTATCAACTCTTCAACCTAAGTAGAAGATAATAATTACTACGATAGTCATCCATATGGTAGTATGGATATTTTCAACTGGGACCTGACTCCAAACGTCCCCTGTAGATAACCTCTATATACCGATATCTCCTAAATAAAATAAATTCTCTCATTTAATAGACACTAATGTATATAAATTTTCTAAAACTCAGGTACCTTAATATAAATGGCTTCTCAAAATATCATGGACAACCATATATATTTTATCATTAAATTCTAGAGACACTCCACTCTAGTCAGTAAATGACACTAAGAAGTACCACATGTGTTAGGATCAAATTTAGTTGTGTATGTTTGGTGAAGATGTGTCCAAAATTGGGATATAGAGAGTGTTAGATAGAATCAACCTCCCCACCATGTTTTGAACCCTTTCCACTACTGACTGTGAGATCACAAATGAGTTAGAAAAGGAGTGTATATCTTATCATTTCCAAAAACATGTAGGATACTCATCTCAGATTGAAGGATGTATATCTTCCATATCATAGATAAAATTTTCACCTTCACATCATCAATACACTCTATTTTCTACTTGATATGTACTCCTTTTCTACATCCTGGAACCAGGGAATATAGGAGCATGAAAAGATCTTATATAATGTTTTTCTCATCCTTATGATAACTCTATAATGACTGATTTCTAGAGAATTTCTAGATATACATATCCATGGATGGGATAAATATGGAAAATTTTACTTAACTATGTACCCATGATAGAATAATCCCTCATTAATGAAGTATTGTAATGTTATAGACTACAAAAAAATAAAAACATCGGGTCACATGTGACCTAGCTGGTCAATAAAATGGAATCAACTAGCTTCAATGGTTCCCATAAATCACAAATTGAGGAATATTAATTCCATATGAGCTTTGAAATATTCCACTCGATATGTAAATAATTGATTTAGAATGTGGAAGATGAAGTTACAATATAATCCACAAATTACCATCATGGTTTTCCATTGCACCTAGATACTACACCAACACAAGTGTACCACATGAAACATTCCACAATAGAAACTAAAATTGCATACATCAAAGATAAAACCCATCCCTCTAGGTTGTTGGATTATCTACCACTACCTTCACACAAAATATAATCATTTACTGATAGTATTAAGGGAATAAATGTAGCTACTGTAAACAATACCTTTCATAGTGACTATGGAAATTTATATCTCAATGTTCATCAACATGAATATCAACTTTTAAGAGGGTCCATGGGTGATAAAATGTGGTTATATATCAACACTACCCCATTGGGATTAGTGAATTTATATCTCAATTACTCTCATTGGAATCCTCAAATCCTTTACTAGGAATATTAGATCCTTCACAATGTAATAAATTAATGCCAAATGTGGCCCTAGAAATCCCACATCCCATTGATCTGAGAAAATTTTCATCATTTTAATAAACACAAGTTGATTTAGTATTCTACAAGAAAAGATCTAAGTATCAAGGGGTGGAATCCCAACCATTCCTCTCACAGAAATATAGACCTATACTATTTAGGGTTATTTGGAAATCATTACCCAAAACTCCCTCAAGGTCACTACCCAGAAGTTGTGTTAGGGGGAGAATACAAAAAATGTGGCTATAATCCACTAGGGTTGCAAACTAAAATATAACAATATAGATGATGGGTTCAAAAAATGACACTAATGTAGGCCCCATAAAATTATATTTTCCTTTTGAATGTAATTGGAAAACTAAAATTTTTCAATACAACTATGTGAATATTTTTACTACTAATTAAATAGGTAATGTGGTTCAAGACACATATGTAGAGGGAAACATTGAAAAAAAATTACCCTGAGAGGAGTATCAAGACACAACTATTGAGGTTGTCAGTACCTGGAACAAGAGGAGAATCTGAAACTGGGAACTTCTGAATATTGAGTTTCCACCTCTATGATTGGACATTTCCAATGATAAATGGAATGGTGTGGAAACATCCCAATCACCACTCCAAGGGGTAAAAAATTATTTACAAGGAGGAATGAATGGATGAATATGTTAATTAGATTCATAATATTGAAAAAAATCATTGACAAACTATTCAGGGGAGACATTGACACTAGGTATATTATCTTGACAGAGGTGAATATACCTCCTACTATACATCTGGAATGACCCAATATTCCTAGAAGAGAAACATCTAAATGTAAAAACGTCTTTGAATCCATGAAGCTAGTATATATAAATGAGGACATCAAAAATTATCATGAGATTCCCCATAATATAAATAGAATATCTCTTTCTAGGGAAGTCATTACTTATTCATGCCTATGGAGAATTAGCAGGAGGGGAAAACAGAGAGACCACATTAGGTCCCACCCGCTCATTATATATGAGAGATGGATCAATTAGTTGCAACTAAATAATTTTGAAACTCTATATAGTCCCTAGATACCTAAATAGAAGCCATGGAATTGGAAAATATAGTTTTCTAGCCTATAATGAATCCATATCCCATGTAGGTTGATGATATTTCCCCCCCCCCCCCTTAATTTCATAAAACCTACCATATCTATCATTGGAGAAAAGAGATTCCCAGAACAAAATATCTCTTACTTCATATCTCAATGTTGCCTGATGATGGTCCATCGATATTAGATGGTGTGACCAAGATGAGGTTTTTTTCAGACACTAATAGGTCCAGCCATTATTTTGTACAATATCCTTCTGGGAGGGTATGTTGTATGATTGGAAGACCAATTTCGACAATTAAATTAATAGATCAACCCCATATAGAGGAAAATTAAAATATTCAACCTGTTGAATTGTACGAAACTCAAAAATGATGGGTTGTATAAATTAATAGTTATATGTATGGATTTATCCTATTCCAATAGCATCCCTCTCTTAGAAAAAGAGTTGTTATAACTCTATGATGAAAATATATAGGATGATTTATTGACACATTTAATCCCAATAAAATATCTAGGTAGGTTCTGTGAGTTCACTGAAACATCCCAATGTTATGAATATCTAATTCAGTTATCCCAATCTAAATCTCATCATATGCCATCAGTTGAAGTAAAATGGATTAGAAAATAAGAAGATGTAATCGATACTCTCAAACCAGTATTAGTGCACATCCATGCACCTAAGTTGGGCCAAACCAATAAAACACCAATTGTGCAATAAAAACTACTAAGTAAACCTCCCCTTGAAGCATTTATAAAAAAATTATGCTTGTGATTCAATGAATAGATTAAAAAATAACAGTTATTCTGAAATGAAAAACTCCCAAGTCATTTTCTTTCATCCAATGGGAATAACTTTATCATTCTACCATATCCTAGGAATCGAAAAAAGTCCAACATCACCAATCATAAAACCTACAAAAATTTTCATAAAAGGATGGTTCATAATATATTATATCTAATTACCTTTAAATACATGCTACAAATCATGTTTAATGCCAGATTAATGGTGTTAGATAAATTTATAAAGATGGTTTCTGGTATAGTCATTTTCCAACTAGAAAATTAGCATGATTGGAAGGATGTTTTAGCCATTTGTGACCTGATGTTCACAACTAGATGACTTAGAAAAATGTTGACTCATATCATTCCAACCTAAGAGAACAACTTCATCGGAACATTAATGTCCCATAACATTTGGTGGGTTTATATGATATGTCTCCAAAAGGTGTGTGTGACCATCATATACAAGAAAAAATAGAATATTATGAGTTATATTCTACTACAATGAAATCAATAACTCATATAAATATCTTCTCTAAGATATATAATTAATTTTTAACACCCCACTAAATAGAACACTCATCAGATGTAGAGGAAATCATTTTTTATGTTAATGCAATAAACCTTGTATAAAAATAATCCTATGATGATTATTTCTCAGGGTATGAGTTCTAGGAACCTAATAAAAGAACCATAGACCCCATTTATAGGAAATGAGTATATATGTGATTGTACATAAGTTATTGGAACCAATATTTTAATCAAATCACCCCAGAGGGCATGTATGAAACTAATACATAAGGTTATGCACAATAAAAACCCTATAAAAACATGGAGGTGTCATAGAACCCTTAAACATCCATTTGTACCGAGTCGTACTCCCTGACCCCTTAGTAGGGGTATAATAATCTAATAATCCCAGATAATGGGGAAGGTTAGTGTAACTTATGCCACTATTATATGATTCTTCCTCATCCTATGTAGATGATCCCAGAAAACCTCACTCAAAGTCCTCATCTCCTGATCCATATTTGAAGGAGAAACCCCACCTCAAAAAACACCAATCAATGAAACAAACATATAAAATTTGGAAAAATCAGGATATTTTCACAATCATTCCCTCAATCTTAGATGCATTCCATGCTTCGAAAGAACTCATATGTGAACTCATTAAAGCCTTATATATACCATTGGAGATTGATATGAAAGTCTATAAAACTAATTTCAATTGAGTGGAGACCATTCCAAATAAATTCCATGTCAATATATAATTAAAGGTTTTGGATAAAGAATATGTCATCTAATGAAACATCAGACCCCATATAGTTTGGGTAGACATGATAATGGAAACATCTGAAGGGTACTGATTCACAATGGTTTCAAGTTTATATTCAACCTAATTCGAACCCACTAATATTTGGGGTATAGAAAAGGGTATTTGATCCTACAAAGATAACCGTTCAAGGATATGATAAGGATGAGAAAATACCTCTCATGGTTATCATTCTGAAATATCAGTTTGAGGAACTCACGTATAATGTTGCGTTTACTTTTATCCAGTAAAACACCACATATAATGTCATTATTAGAATGCCCTTACTCTATATCCATGAGGGGAAACACTCAACATTCCATTAGTATCGGGAATCACCCATAAATAGAAGGTTAATTATACTAAATGTTGATATATCCCCCATAATTACATGGAAGGACACATATATTGTAGTACGTTTTACAAAAATGAATGAAAAAAATAGTGGATGATTATATAAATCCTTCATCCCCATTCAGCTTGTAGAATGCCCCTATAAATCATTAGAGTATTCTCAATAGTGACTATGCTATCCCCATAAATTTGGATTAAATAATAGATCTAATCATAGATTTACATGCCCTTTATCTCCCCAACGATAGTGTAAATGAAAATCAGCACTGGAATCACTTTGCAACTACTCTAATTACTGGGGATGATAATGCATTTCCTCCTACCCTAACCCACCATGATTGTGACAGATATTCCCCCCAATTTACGACTTCATAAAAAAATACACTCAGATACTCAATGGTGAAAAAATAATATGATGAATTTGGTAATGACCCTGCCACATTCGATGAAGGTGTCTCCACCACCATTGATATGGGTAGACTTGTAAATATGGGTAAAGAAGAGGACCCACAAATAACACTAATTAGCTCCACCATTACTCTCAAGGAGAAAGAGTAGTGAAAAAAATTTCTAAAGAAACACCAATATTTGATCTCTTATAATTATATAAAAATTTCCAAGAAAAAACCATATGTGTCTATGCACCATCTTAGCTTACCTGATGACCATCGAGGCTTCAAGAAGATATATAGGATGATGAACCCCTCTCTTTCTACAAATTTTGAAGAATAATTTGAAACATATAACAAATACAACATTATCATAGAATTGGAATACCAAATATTTATTTCCAATATCATCCCATGAGGAAAAATAAACCTAATATTTTGAATTAAATAAAATTTATAGACCTTAGTAGATACTTTCCAAATTATGATTTCATATTCCAAATCACATAATTTTTGATCGATTAAAATACTACATTCCTATATCAATATTTATAGGAAATGAATTCCATTTAAAATCAAATAAATATTTCATCAGAAGATGAATAAGACACTTCTTTCGGAGTTACAAAAGAGATATTTTTCTACTTAGTCATGTCATTTTTTTCATAATGGGCATTGGCGTCACATATAAAAACAGTATACATCATATATTTAATTTCTTATTTGGAGGTATAGTTGAATGTTATTGTAATATCCTACTAGTCAAATCCAAAAAACAATTTGATCACCCTGTAGAAAATCAAATAGTCTTTCATAATCTAGGATACACAATAGGATGATAAATACTGTTGAATTCACTTTTAGGGTAATATGAAGGAATTTCCTCATAATAGTATTTTTTTCATTGTGGAAGTAAGGTATACCCAGATAATACTTGTGTTTTCTTATTAGTTTCATTTCTATAAATCTCAATGAACTAAGGGGACTCCAAGGGTACCACTTATATATTTGTTGTTTCATATCCAAATTGATTGGTAAATGTCTCTCATTCACTAGGATAATGAATATTGGAATTTCCTATGAATTATATAATGTATTCTAACAAACATAAGAAAGTATCAGGAAATATCATCTACATCCACCGGTCTTGATTCCACTAGTGGATTGAAATCCACTCATTTAATATGATTATTACATGTAATTCTCAAATAGAACCTTGCATGGGTAGAAGAATGATGTAGAGAGTGGGGACAACATCTATTAACCCATACGAACAATTTTGAGTACAAAGACTCGATACATGGATGTCAAGAATAGTTCTCTCACACTATTATATATAGTGAATGAAGACTTTGAATTGCATGAAGAACCGAAAATTCCATATGGACTCCCATATTGATTGAATCTTGTACATAATTTTCTATCCCATCCTGACTGAGAGTCAAGCCTGAGGTACCATCATTATATAAAAATACGAAATCAAGTATGTGTCACAATAGGATGTAAAAGGGAAATCCTTGACTTTTTTTCATTTTATGTCCCCCCATAGAAATTACACCAATGGATACCAATATTTTATATGGATATGTTTTCAATGACCATGACACTCCATGGACATGGTATATGCATTTTGATGGTACCCCCTATAGTCTAGATAGTAAAATGATGGAATATCTGATTCTCAATTTGGTTGGATTAGGTACTATATTTCTTTCTCCCTAAAAAGAAATTTATACTTACTCATTCATGTTATCCAAAGGCTTCACAAATAATGTGGAATATTTCCAAGCCCTCGTCAATAGATTGGAAATATCCCGATAGCTGTATATATCCTAATAGAATATCAATGTGGATTACAATAAGTGATAAAATAAATCAACAGTGAATATTACACCAAAAATGATTAACTGATCCCTATCACTAGCTACATTAGGAGTCTATTGTAGGATTCCTGTTTTCATATGACATTATTTTATGTTTCAAGATCACAAAATTCTCATGTTGATTCATTGTGTAATATATCCAAAATCATCACTGAACCTTACTAGGATGAAGAATTCCTATGTATCATGAACTGAATAATAGTATCATTAGTTGTTGTTTGTGATATAGAATAAATCAAGTAGTTCAACAAATTGTAGATATTTATGTACATATATACTCGCCTATATGGACGGATCACAACAATATTTATCTCCAAAATGGGACTCTCCTAATGGTCTATGATGAAAGGGAACAGATTCTATGACATGCATCAAAATTTACCTTGAGGGATTTCCCAAATGAGAAAAAATTACTCTATATGTGAGGAAACAATTGAATTATCCTTGGGTATATAGCATAAATAATTATTCCTATAATATTTTAATAATTACATACATGAACATACAGTTCTCATTAATATGAGGCCAAAATTACCCAACAAATCAGGATGCTAGGTTACTAAATACCAACCATGATACATAATAATGTGGAATCTCTCATGAATCATTCATGCATTTAAGATCCATGAAATCATCATCCATAAACCCCAATAATTAAAACATACAGATAAATATTACAGTATATTTTTTGTATGGAGGATGGATTTTGTCAAACTATATACACTATCAACTACTAATTAGTTCATGTATATCCATACTACTACAGAATTCTTCTCATAAGGGTATAATGGAGTATCCCCCATGGATGTTGGAAAAAATAATGTCATAAACATTGGGAATTTCAAAATCATCACAAGGTTTGGAGTACCTCACAAAATACTTGATGGTCAATGACACCATCATCTATTCAACGGAGATTTGGAAACAATAACAGGTGTAAAAATTCAATTCCAATCACTCATCCTAATATCATGCCGAATTAAATGAACATTTCGAGGCCTTCAAGAAGACATTGTTAGAAAAACTCCAGAATATGGTGAATAAATAGAAGAATTTCTAGCTACACAAACGTATCCATACATTATGGGCATACCATTCTTCCACACGTACTTTTACACAATAATCTCCATACTCATTGGTTTACAAAATAGAGTTAGTATTTCCTTTTGAAGACTAGTTTCCTCAATTAAAACAGCCATTTGAGGAAAAATATCATATGATGTGAAATCAAAAAAGTATCTGGATGAGCTGGTCCAGCTCAATGAGAATATGTTCAGTTGACATTAGAACCTTTCTGTTCATAAGTATCATATCACAAGGTCCTTTAATGAAAAAGTTTCCATTCATTCCATCCAGGATAACTAATGTTGTATCTCAAAACCCTAATGATACTAAGGATGTTACCTCCATTGATGGAATCCAAATGGAAAGGGGATTATATAATAATTAATTTAAATATAAACGGTGCCTAATCATTGGTTATAGTGTATGGAGAACATGTCGCATCCCCACTAATGAGAGGTTACTCCAAAAATTCTTTGCATATCTGCTATCAAAGTTTGACCATACTAGTTACATGATGTTAAACTGGGAATATTCATCCTGACCACATGAAATTAAACTATACAAAATATATCCAGACCACATGAAATTAAACTATAAAAATAATATCCTAGTCACATGATATTAAATTACAAATATCCCTAATGTTTATCATTATTAATGTTTGGTGAACATCTTCCTAGTAGTAAGACATTAAACTAAAAACATTCTCATATCCTAACCACATTACATTAAACTATAAGGAACAATTCATTAAAACCAAATGTTAAACTACATGGAATATTCCTTTAAAAAATAACGTTATACATCACAGAAATCATTATTTCACCAGTGATTTATAGTTTTGAAGCAAGATATGGATGGAAGAAGGACGGAACTCCCCCATAACTTGGTGATAGTGGGATCTAAATAGGGAATCTCTTCATTAAAGAACTATGTGTGTCTTTATTTTGGTCATCACAGGATACATACCAATTCCTATACATAAATTATTTGGCCCAACCAAAACTTTCCTCATCTTTCACATCGAGTTATCAATATCCTTACTACAAGATATTGAACTTCATAGATGATTTACTTTCCACACTAAATTAAAATGAATAATTTCTTAGAACTACTTATGACATGATTCTCAATATAATGAGATATATAGGGATTCCATGATCCTTTTTTTTATGCTAAAACATGATAAAAAATGCCCCTTCATTCCCCAATTACCTCCTTACTGTCAATATTATTTTCCATTACTTGTTTCTAACACAGATAATTGATTACGTGGGATTAGGATCTTTGGTAAAGGGACTAACAACACAAATAAAGAATGCCAGCTAATGATAAGGTTATCATGGTCTCAATTCCTTGGAGCATGACATTGAAATGAATGGTTGACGTCATTTTCATGATATAAAATTTCACATTTACGAGGACTATGCCTGAGAGGACCACTGTAGTTATTGTTGTCCTTCCACCACATCTCATATTCCTGAACTACATATGAAATTATTCATTTAATCACATTATGTGTAGTGATTCCATGTTCTCAAACCCTAGGTCTAATCACAATAGATAAACATTAAAATAACCCCCTCCATGCGTAATGGTCAGACTTGGGCATAAAGATGTTGTTCAATAAAAACATGTGTCTTGATTCATTTTACTATGGGATATATAGTGATTCTCATAATTCCATTCATGGTCCTAGCCCCAAAATTATTTTTTCACATTGGGGATATATATCTGTGCCACATGAAATAAAACTACATGGTTTCTCAAGAACTATGGTTGGTTTGATTGTTTTCATCACATGATACATAGTGATGCTCAAACCTCCAATTATGGAACCTTTTGCTAAATGAAAAAAAAATACACACCAAATGAATACATGATGAGTCATGAAATCTCATTTTACCTATGTACGATTCATATCTGCATAAAAATTTTTGGTGCACATAATATATATTTCACAATTATTTATGACGGTTACCATGATAGTACCACGTGACCTTAAACAACATGGAAACCGATATATCCTTACCATATTCTGTTAAAATACATATGACATTAAAACATAACAATAATGAATTCCCCAATACGTGATTTTAAAAAAAACCATCACTCGTTATCATCCCTTAATAAAGGACCAAAAGTGCCTTACTCATCTCAACCAAGTTACATGGTTCATCCACAATATTTTAAAAACCTAATTTCATATTTCCGATTTCATGTCATGAGAACTTTTGGATTCTGAAAACATTTTATTATACTTATAATGGAAAAGATATCTCTATTCATTAATTTTTTATCAATGCATAAGGGCTCATACCTACCAACATGAAACATCATGGCTCTCTAAAGAGTAATTTATGATACATGTGATCCCTGGTGTCACCGGGGCAGAACTCGTCACATTAGGTTGTTCAGAGACATCCTAGGTATGATTTCAACATATCATAAATCATTAACCAAGAACATCAATCCATGATTTACACCATTTTCTTCACCTTCTCAAAATGATATTAGAGTTCTCTTTACCTCAGGTATCCAAAATAGGATATTTTGTTACACCCCCTATCACATTTTGTCCATGTGCATCATGAACTCAAACATCCTTCCCTTTAGTAAATGATGCACAACCTATAACACTTTCCTTTCATGGCCCAAATTATACATCATTAATGTAATATAAATATGATACAAAACATTTTGGGTTGAAAATCCACAAAGGGTGGTCTGAGAAAAGGTCAAGTCACCCCTCATTAAATAATTCATCTATATAGTTTTAAAAAAAATGTTGTTTAAATAAATAAGAATTAAATCTCATTGGTCCTATATTATAGCCATATTAATAGAAATTCTATGATCACTAGGCCCTATGGTCCAAACTAAAGTTATAGTAACGATTTTTTATATATTCACACCGAGAGAACATATTCACTTGTTGGTGACAGAACTTTTAGGGTTCTCGAACCCTTCTCAGATATTACATTTTCCTTAAATCACACTTTGTGATTTGAGATCTTTAGATCACCATAAATCATCCATGGAACATGGAAAAGGATACTCGACTTCAATGTACCCTTTGATTGAATATACATGTAAGTATATGTTTAACACATATGATCCAATAGTCATCAACCAAATCAATCACTCTGTAAAGAGGTATTTAAGGTCTTTTTGAGCCCAGATGTCACCTTGGATAAGCTTCACACCTTAGTGTGTAGTGGGCCATTTCGAACCCGATTTCCCCATATCATCCACCCAGCCCAATCACATTGATAAATGATTTAAAATTCCCATAACCAGACTATTCATGTGGAATTAAAATAATTGAGTTTAAATTATTTTGTTTAGAAACCTTTTTAAAATAAGGATTGTGGAAATCCATTTATTATCAATCTGATAGTCCAAAACCCATGATTCTAAACCACATACCATAGTTCTCAAGTATCAAAATTAAGAACTAAACTGCCCAATGGTTCTTGAAACGTTTGTTGTACATATTTACCTACATTCTAAACATCTTCTTCTGGATGCTCTAGTCTTCAAATATATATCATAAGCTTTTGGGAAGGGCATGTATACAACTTTTTAACCATTCCATCAATGCATAAGGTATTTTACCTGCGTAATGGTAGTATCTCCAACTTGTTGGAAAGAAACCCTTTTCCTTTTGAGCCATGGTAACAACATTTAAGAACTCTTATTTTTAGGGGTTTATAGGTCATTACAAGAATTTCTTCCCCATCCCATGATAACTAACTGAAACATTTTGTTTATGGAAAACATCTTCCACATTCCCACTATCTAGGTGAAATTAACATATATAGGATTAATGCATCAACCAATATTACCCAATAAACCCTCCTTCTCCATGGGAAAAGAGTTGAGATGCCTCTATCTAACCATTATATCGATTCATATGTTTTTTCCTACCATCCAAATGTGATTAAAACTTTAAAAAATTATCAAATAACCTTATGATCCACCAACAGCACCATGAAAGAACACTTAACCTTAGGGTGTCTGGGGTAATCCCTAGAATGTATGCAATATATTATATATTAAGTAATAGTATTTCTGTGATAAAATATTATAAAATACAATAATAGAATGTCTGAGATAAAAGACCCTAAAATACTTCAATATAAGGTCATACCTTAACAGAAATTAATGTATATATATATAAAGTCTTAACTAAAAGAAACAATACTACAACAATATGAATTATTAGAAAAATGATACTAAACAATATAAATATATGTTCTTAGCCTAAATGGGCCTATGTTATAGAGATATAACGTCATATAAAAAATTCCCTCAAACTAAAATAATAGGACGTCAGAGCTAAATGAACCTAAACTATTGAAATTGAAGGTCTGAAGTAAAACACCATATACTATAGCACAACTAAAATGTAATCAATAATAATGGAATCCATAAAAAACTATAATTTTCACCATATGTCCTTAGAAAAAATCATCCCATGCTCTCAAATACTATCGACATTCAAAAATGATAGATCACTTTTCCTCTAAGACACATATTCTTCCCAAACTATCTTTTTGTGAATATGGTATTCTCATGATATTTGGAGATGATATATCAATGTGGAATCTATTGTTGGTTGGAATTCATAAGTATTTCTAATGAATAATATATTAGAGTATAAACATTCAAAACAAGTTATTCAGGATAACATCTTAATATATAATGAATGTGTATCGTTGATGATTCATGAAACATTATATTAGGGAAATGACATTTTTTTAATGGTTGGTGCCAAAGACACATATTTTTATTAAAGAAATCAAAAAAATTATTTTAACTAGTCATATGGAGACTCATTACATATCCCAAAGGCCAATTGAGACCATTACATGGCTTGTAGGCCCAATTTTTTGGTAGAAGGCCCATTTTGTGAATAGTAAAGCTGCAATACCCGCCACTACTACAGTGTCCTGTCGCCGCTAAAGTGTTGTCATTGCTACAGTACCTCCATTAACTCGATAAATCATCCTTGCATAGATTTGATCCTGGGTATTTTGGATGCCAATAGGGAGAAAATATATTTTCACAAGTGATAAACATATTTGATTTCCAACTTTGTAATCTTCTCCAACTCTTATTCCTTAGAAACGACATCAATCATAATTATCTCTTCCAGGGTAAGGAGTTCTTGTTGCTTCAAAACTATTTTCTTGGATATATTATGTGTATTTAAGATGTAGGATAACTCTGATTAAGATGAAAAATTTTATATTTGTGAGGGTCAACAATAGCATTCCTAGTGCCAAACACATCCTAGTATATTTCCACATCTACCACACATCAGGATTCGTTGTTTAAAACATCATCTGGACTCTTCATTACTGAAGAGGGCTCCACATCAATATCAACCCTTAATTAGATATCCATATTCTCCCCCTCTTTGATAGATCACCTCCTTCACCTGGTCATACAGGGTGGTATAGTAAAATCCAGCGTAGCCAATAGTGGTAAACATAAATCCATTTTTACCTACACAGTCATTGAAACTTTACAGAGGGGTCTCCAAAACTATGGTCTATATATACCTAAAGATTTTTCACTACATAAAATGGTATAAGTATATAAACCCCATGCCTTGATCTATTTTTATCTTTGGAATATGAACATAGTCCAAGACTAGATAATTTTTTTGAGGAGCATTTCTCATGGCCTTTAATGAGGTAGGAATAGATCCCGCCTCTACATTGATCAACTCAGTAGGATGTATCCGTAGGAGGGAAAGAACATGGACCACCATGCTCTAGGGAGAAAAACCTATAACAAGGGGAACACTGATATATCAGTAAGAAGATAAATTACCTGATATCATCCGAAAAAACAATGGATATGAAATATGTTAGAAACATACCTTTTTTTATTGCAACACTCGTATTTTTGTTTCCACAAATAAAACATTTGGGAAATAGGTGACACCTTCCTATAATGAGAATCTTCATGAACGTCTACTTCATTCCTTGATGGTGTGCTTCATTCACCACCCTTGAGGGTTGACGGAACAAAAGATAACTTCATACTATATAAAAAATGTGATAAAAATTATAGTTTCTAATCAAGTATTCACCTTACCCAAATTTTTCATCCTTCATTGATAACTCAGTAGTAGAATATATAATTGTATCACTATCCTCCAAAATTGTGTTTTACAATTATAGATAAAATGGCTCCACCTCTAGGATATTTGTAGCAGGTAATGGAAACAACTGAGTCATCACCTCTGCTACATTTACTTTTTGATAGTTGGGGATTAATAACAACGTGTCTTCTAATTTAACCAAATGCACACATTAAACCACAAGAGCGGATAAATGTTCCTCTATATAGGCCCAATTGGGACTTTGAAATTTATGAAAAATCATGTAATGATACTAAAATAATAATAAAAAATATGAGAGTGAAATTCTGCCAACACATACAGATTCTCAAGAAGAGTCCACTAATGATTCATAACACTTCCTTTTTTACATTCCCTTCTATTCCATGACCTCTATATGGTGAAAACGCCGAAATATTTTCTCAATAAGTGTTAATTTACACCCAAATTCAGGACAGTTGACCTAGAGATCCTTTTTCTTTAGTTCCCTAGTTATTTAAAAATTAATATCCAACATCCATACCCTTGGGATAATGTATGGGGGGAGAAGAACTATCCATTATTCTATAGACACCAAATGTATCAATGAAAACATAAATGATCTCAGCAAGGATACAAAGGCACTATGACCTTTAATCATTGTAGTATGTTTATCCTAAGCACATCCTCTACAATAAAATTTCCATGTTCATCCATGGCCATATATATCATTCCCTAAGCCAGCATTTGGTGATCCATATGAGAATTGAAAAACCAAACCCTGATGCTTCCCACTATACCTCAAGGTCTCAGAAGAATGCACTAACCTCCTCAGGTCGTGCTTGAATGTGATCCTCAAATGGGAGGTAACATGCAAAGAACATTACAATATTAGTTCTACCTAACATAGTTTGTAATAGAAAACATCATATGAGTTCAATTTTCTGCAAGGAGACCAATACTGAGATGCGATAGGAATAATAATGTTGACATGATTTCACTCTCTTGGATAACCCTCACAACGACCACATAATTTTTCACTTCTACCAACAATAAAGGTAATCATTAATGCCTTACTTCATTAAGAGGGTATTCTAGAGATGTTGGTCCTCTATAATTTAGTGTCTTCCAATGCTTATGATTTTCCACAATATCTCGTGGTAATTAAGATGTTTTTTTACTAGTATGGATAACATACAATAATATATGAGCAGATTAAAAACTCAACATAATGTTTAGATAACTAATTTTTTTCATTTTGGAGCGCATGGATAATCTCTCTCTCTCGAGATTTATATCTAGATAACATCACCCTAAACTAGTAGGTAACAATATGATAATTCTTAAATCAATCATGAATGGAGTGATGACATATTTATTGGACATACAAGAACTAAAAAATAAGCAGACATGGTGCATTCCATTTGAAAAGGAAGTCCCCATCAATGAACAATGAATGGACACCCTCATAATGTGTCATCATGTAGGCCCAAGAATCAAGGTTTTCCCCATCATCACCAACCATATTAGCCCATGAGAAATAGCCAATAGGGTTTAAATTTGAAATGTTCATAACACCTCAAGAAGGATTTAAACTACATATCCTATACATTAGAAAGGCTTACCCAATAACACACAGTGAAAATGATTTGAAATAGATATTGGGAATGTTCTACATATTTATAAACTCATAGCTTCCTTTATGAACCAATATCAAACCCATAACAGTTGAAAGGGGCCCAATATTTTATATCGAGCCTTTCCCTTATAAATTATGTGTAGAAAAGAGTAACACTTTTTCCACAAATGGATGGATTTCTTAACACAATTCCATGAAAACATGGATGTATCTATAATGAATGTGGATACCCTAACTCCTTTCTTATACTTTACTAAGATTATTTTACCCTTAAGGTAAATGACATGGAAACCATCCCGATGAATGGTCTAGTCAACACCAAAGATGACCTCCCATTGCCAATTATTAAATTTACCTACATCAACCATTGTCCAATAATTTCTCTCCATAGTGCTGGACTCCTTCATATGATAGTAATGTGGTACATTTTTTGGCTCAGAATGGTATTTCATGATGTATTATATCCCCCACATCTTGATAAGTTTATCAGATCTGGGAAGTGCCTCTACAGGGGGGGGCGTTCCTGCTAACCATTCCATCTCCTAAGAAATGGTAAGAGTCCACTATATGTTATCCCACATAGATGATAGAGGTAAAATTTAATCATACATATAACCAAATATTGGTGCACTATATATATGCTAAACATCCAAGTGGATGATACCCACCTTTCCATGCATGATGTGGAAATTGTTATTGTCTATACATTAATGAATAATTTGGTTTATCGTAAATACCTTATAGAAATAGGAAAACATTTGCGATATCTTGACAGTATTTTACATCCCAATATGCTTAAACACTGAAGAAAAAATAGAGGTGACTTATTTCACCTCAAATGGTCATCCCGAATCCATCCCATGGCTGTGCCAGGATCAGATATCCATTTGAAAATAAACTTGGACTTCTAGTTAGAGGAGGACTTCCTTGTTATTGAGATCTACATATAAACATCTGTATTAGGTATTCAATTTTTTATATCAATGTGTATGCGAAAGTATGTTAATATATTCTCATCTTTGTGCTCTACCTTAGAAACATATAATCTCATATCAAAGATGTTCACCTTGTATATATAGTGGGTCTTATGAACAAAAGAGGAGGGTATGCGTGTGGAATATAGAGAAGGAATGAGAGTGTAATTATAAAACCAAACTCGTATAAGGGAAGAAAATTTGAAGGGGATTATTCCCCATGTTTTTATACAATCATCTCTACTAGAAAAAATTGATATGACCCAACAATATGATGATATACAACATCCACACATTTTAAAATAGAATCCTGGTGATCAATTGATTCCTGGTCAGCAATCACTGAAGCATTTCATTACCTATGAAACAAGTTGTATTCCATATAAACAAAATTTATTTGGTATATTTTATATTGATGAAAAAAATTATTGTCAAAATAAATACATAAAATCCAACAACATCACACACATCATGTAAAACATCAAAGTGATTCATGATTGCATAATTTACTCATGAATCACCTAAATCATCATGATATCACAGACCCAATAAACATCAAAAATATATTTCAACTATATGAACATTCATTAGACTCATGATCAAGTGACATTGACATGGTCTTGTGGTCCACAAATTTTTTGAATAATATGGAGATCAGGGCAATATATCTTGTGAAACCTATAAGATAGTTGTACAATTGTATAGAAAATATTAAAACAATTACCATTTATGGATTCATTTTAATTTTGAACAAGAACTGGGAAAAGTATTTATTGTGAATACGTTCTCATGAAATTGTATTCCCAATGGATATCATGATCAATTCTTGCACGAGATTTATGTGAAGAAAAAAAATCACAAGATGCTTGACAGTTAGGTAGTTGGTGAATGAGAAGCCTTATGTTTCCATATTTATATGGACTTTTTTAGAATACCAAACATCACTCTAATGAAACAAAATTTCCTAATACACCATTGGGTTGTAGTTTCAATGACTCATGTATTCTTATAAATTCCACAAAAGTGAATTTATATCTGTACAAATGTAGCTTCTGAGAAGGGTGATTTTAATTCCTTAAAAATGAGAATGTTAAAATATTAAGTTGATGAAATTATTTATTATTGGAATTATTTTCCACTCAAAATAAAGGAAGAAAAAGGTTCACATAACACACATATTGGGTAACCCTCTAGGGTAAACATAACTAAATAACCATTATAAGATCATGAGAATGATCATGTGCATTTCATATCTTGGTGAATGATTATGAATATCTCTATTGAAAATCCATCCTCATTCATTAAAAATAATATGAAGACATTAACTA
Source organism: Viscum album (assembly GCA_963277665.1). NCBI lineage: Eukaryota > Viridiplantae > Streptophyta > Magnoliopsida > Santalales > Viscaceae > Viscum > Viscum album. Next base: position 1,387,661,987 of record OY728165.1, read on the forward strand.
ATCATTTGATGGCTTCCAGGTGATTTCATATGGATCACACGTCTTGTTATTTGGATAGAAAATAAAAATCCATACAAAATCATTTTGAAATGAGGAGAAACAACATAAAATAGTCTTGAGCCTCTTGTAGTCATAAAAATCATGTCATGTGCCTAATTATTTCTCAAGACCCCATGGAACTACTGGAGACATTGAATCACTTTCACTAAAGAGAACCATATTATACCACCCTTTGTATGTGAAGGGCATGTGACATGTTCATGTGATCTTAAACTCCTACTATAGAACTATGGAAAACCAGGAGGGTTGTATATGATAATTCTCATAGATCACCACTAAATCCATTTTTTGTCACATGATGTTCCAACGATGCATAGAGTTATTGTATTTGACAACACGCATGCCGACTCATGATATTCCCAACATTTTTAAAATAAATAATGAAATAAAAAGGGAAATGATTGGAGCTTCTTATGAGGGGAATATATGATAATATTTTGAAAATGGTTTCATACCCCATGTAAAATCATCATTGATTATGTGAGGCCTCTATAGTCAAGTTATCTCAATCTCATGAATACCCAATAATTACCACCTTTTTCTCAAAAATTGTCATGAAAAAACATCTCAAATCATTAAAAGGCCTTTCAAAGGAGTCCCCATATTATAAAGGTCCCTCAACATGTCATCCTGACACTATAAAATCCCATTGGCATATCCATGTGATTAGGAAAGACCCTGTTGATTGGACAAAATCTAATAAATGGGGAATTGATGGGATGTTCTTGCGGTTGATGAAAATCACTCGACACCTACGGTAGGATTTTACAAAACATGGGATTCCAAATCCCTCCACTGAAACCAGCATGAAGTTGTGAAATACACATCGTGAAAATAGGAGATTTATCAAGGTAGTGATCCATATAAATCCCCCAAAATATCAAGGAAAAATGCATCTTTTGGATCCTCGCACTGGTGAACCAATGCATCCACATAGACTTTTTTAGCACAATTTCATAATTTCCATGGTTTTCCTCAAGTAAAAATCATAGGAATAAACAAAATGATCATGAAACTTGCATGGTCCCTTGATGTGATTTCTTAGAATCACATGAAGGACCTTAATCAGGTTATGTGAAGAACATATCACATAATTGTTGTATCAAGAATGACCCAAATAACTAACCCTGGAAAATCTATGAAACATATTTAATAAAAGTTGGAATAAATACTTATGAAGGGAGACATACACAATGACATAAATTTTGCTACCCATTTACAGTTCACGACTCATCCAGAACATACAACAACACTAGGGACTGTAACTCATGTCATGTGACATCCCCATGACATATCACTAGAATCATGTGATGTCTACCAGTTATGTGAACAATGTCACATGATTCCCTTTGATCAAGCCTCCATATGCTTTGTGAATCCATTCAGTAACACCATTAATGTCTGGATATGTCCTATAAACATGTCTCACAAGCAACCTCACAAAACTAGTGCATGTCATGTGAGACTCACAGTACCCTCTAGGCCTACAATATTGACCATGTGGCACCCTCCACATGTGTCATTTAGGTTTTCTATTTCCTATTGTACATGCCAACCTAAACATGCGAAGCACTCTGGGCCTTCCACCAATATCTCATGATAACAATAGAGTATTTTATTTTCCTCATGTTTTTTCCTACGTACATATGAACTTCAATCATGAGATTGTCTCCATGCATCATATTCTAGGTATTGTGACATCCCCCAAAAATGGAAACCTGGGTCCTTTGATTATCACTAGGTCATGTCAATAAGAAAACCATACATGTTGGGTATACAAAAAAACATGTTAGAAATATAACAAGAGATGTCAATAAGAATTATTGAGGAGTGATGTCCTTTTCCTTCTAGCATAAAAAAACCTTAATGTGTAAACCCCGGTCAGTGGAATAATATGGTTTGTACCACATAATAGGGAAACCCATATGTGTTATAACCGATCAATTTATCTATATGTACTATAATTCCTATTATACCCATTATACTTAGGATTTCTTCCCAAGGCTCGATCTTTGAATCAAACCTCAAAAGCGATTTTCCTAGTATATAAGTCTTCTATCCATAAGCAATGAGACTGATTAATTTCTATCCCTTGATTCCCACACTGAGCATATATAACATGTGATTAAGGAGTTGTAACGATAATAAAATTTTCATTATTACCATATACCATGATATGGAATCCTCAGGTTGTAATCCTAAATCTCTTAAAAAATATGATATGTCCCCTATATGAGGGGTGCATTAGATTGTAATCACCCGTCAATTGATGTAAGAGAACACAAATTCATTCTATAACAAGGATACATATGATTCCTTATTTAGGCCTGATCTCAATATTCCCAAAGGGACTGCCCCAGTACATAAGTCATGCATCTATATGCTAGAAGACTGATTCCATACTATCCCTTATTTCTAAAATAATGAATAAATCACAAGGGATTAAGGAATTGAAATTATCATATAATTTATATCATGAATCTCCACCATCCAGGGCTACCTCAATGTATCTTATTCAATTAGTGGGATGATATAAAATTACCACATAATGAAATTTACCTTGGGAAATATCCCAAGGGTCTGATAAAACTACAAGAACCCTAATTCCTAATATTTCTAGGATATGTAGGATGCCTCTTATTGGTACAAGATAAAATATTTGGTTACCATGTTTCCCCTATATTTTTTTCACAAAACATTAAAATTAACGAGTTTAATAAACTATATAGGTTTTGATCCATTTTACAAAACAAGGTATATATGACGCCTTTTAATGGCTCAATCATGTATTCAGAACATTAACATCCTCCATGGATGATAACAAACGTTAGAGTACCTGGTTATATAGTTTCATTTTATAAGTAGATATTATTCAATGGAAAATGGATGAAGAACAAAAAATACTTGCATGTGGTTTCACCATTAATATCCTTCTTTTTCATATGAAATGACATAACCTACAATAATTTTTTTCAGGTAAACTATTCTATATCAAGATTAGGAAAGATAATCTCAAATATATATTAAATCAATAAGAGATTATAGTGTTGTAAAAAATTCCACCAAAAGGTTGTGATGATAACGAACATCCATACTCTAGACCAATGTGATCTTTTATGCCTCATTAGGTCTGAATCCCCAAAATGTCACACTTATTTTGATGTAAGTACTATACCTAGTCATGGATGTGGGATCCATTGGGATTTTATGTTATGGATTAACAAATTTTAATATTAATTTCTATAGTTTTATAAAGACATTGAACCCACCACAATCAAACTATCGGGCCAACCCAATGACATCATTCAGATGAAAAAAACATATGTAAACAAGATGAGAAATAATTTAACTATGATATATTTGTTTCAACATAAAATGGATATACTACCTACTTTTCATCAAATTAGTTAGTACCTCTCCCATGGGTGGTGCTAATCCTCAATCCTCAAGAAAAAATGTTTTTATTTTTTAAAAAATTTATACTAATAATGGTTCTATAATCTCATTAATTCCAAACATGATATAAATATCATATATATTTAATATATATATTTATTTAGAGTTATCCATAAAATTTAAAGATAAAAATGAAATAAATCATTCATGGGGATGGTTTTTCATATGAACAATTGAATGGAAATTCCATTTTCCAAAATAAATTAATAAATAAAGGTAAATAATATATTATCATCCTATAATAAATATAATGTAACATATATAACATAATTTAATTAAATCCAAAATTATTACCTTCCAAGTAAATCATGAACAAAACAAATTAGTTCACAAGGCGGTAGTCCATCGTACAAACAAATAAAATTTTCGTATTCCTACTGAATGGAATTTAAAAATGGAACATATTATATCATGATTAAAGAAGAATTAATGTATAATAAATAAAATATATAAATGGTAATTTAATAATTATGACCATCTATGAGAGACCATGATGAAGAACAAATTACATCGGTTCATGAGGTTGTAGACCACCATACAAATGAATTTTCATTTTCTCCAAAATTATATAGAATAGTAGAATGATTTTACTTATTTAAATATCATAATAATATATCATAACATGAAATATACTGATGATATTATTTTTATGTTGGGATTTAAGGTGTGGAATGGGTCTCAGTTGACTATTGGATTGTGGGGGGTTTTAAGGCCTCACACAATCACTAGAATCGGGTTTATGTTATGATTAATCTTCCCTAGAAACTCATAATGGATCTGCCATACATTATTGGGTATAAACATTCTTTCAATAGGTTAGAGTTCATTTGGGTTTTCTGCCCCAATGACTCTTGGGGACTCATACAGGTTGAAAGGAAGGGAGGTCGTGTTCATCACACCCTTTTGGGTGGGGTTGTTTCCTACACTAATAATCTCAAAATGATTTATGATATGTTCATGAATGACTTCCTAATCCCAATATGGGATGGATTTCTTCAAAAAATGACTATATTTTAGTTCACCTTTATTTGAAAAATATTGGGGGCTCTTTAGTGAATCCCTTTATATTTATCTGGGTTTCTTCATAATTATTCATTAATGGGGGATCCTTAAATATATTATGAAGTTGTATAACCAAGTTCTTCATAATGTTTTTTTTATAATCCTAAATGTCATATATATTTTTATCACTTTTTCATTGTTTTGTGTTCATATACTGGATAATTCACTTGGTGGATGTCTGATTTTTCTGGAAACTGAGCTTCAGAATATTCTAAGGAAGAAAGGAAGAAAATGTGCAAAAATGGCCAAGTACACGTTGTGAAATTGATAATCATAGCCTTCATCATGTTGTGAAGCCTATGTCGTGACCAACCATGAAGACTGAAAAAAGTTTCACCTAATGTTGGGAGTCCCTCCTACATGTCTTGACAAAAGTCAAATCAGACACTGAGAAAGCAACAATGATTCAATAAAAAATTCAGTTGTCCTGGGTTACGTGACGCGAATCACCTGTACATGATGTGACCAAGGTCAAAATTCATAAATACACAGAAGACTCACATTCCACACTTGAGATCTTGGTCAAAGTAACACATATCTAGGGTTCATTAAATGACTATCAAGTACTTGTCATGGCCATTTTTTTCCTATATGAGGAGTAGCCCGGCAGTACATTGGGAACATACATGGATTAACTATCTCTCCATTTTAGACTCATTCTGAGATTTCTTATTTTTTCCCTTTTTAAACAACTTATTTGTTTGTAATTCATTTAATGTTTTCAATATATGATCTGTGGATTCCTTTTTCTTCAACACCTTCAATTTTCAAATTTCTTCTTCTCTGTTTCGTTTCATGTAAGTTTCTTTTAAGTTGTAATGTTAGTTTTTAAATTCCATTAGCATAGTTATGATTTAATTTATCCATTTTACTACTTTAATTACCACCATGAGTAGATAAACACATAATGGTAGGGATCAGGTTTCAATGTATCTACATGCTTAATTATACATCTAGTTCTAAACATTGAAAACATTAAATGAATTAGTAAATAGGATATAAACCAACTGTCAAACACCATTTTTGCGACTGCACCATGAACATCAGACAGTCAAGCAGACAACCCCATCAAAATTGATGTAAACTATGACATAACGGTTATCTTAGGGAACATTCTGCAATAGAAGCTGAACACAATGAATCTAGGACTATAGCTAGCCTTCTGACCATGGAATAGATACAACCTAGGGATAAAAATAAGATTGGACCAAGGTTGACAAGTGAATACTGCTTTCCTTTCAAACATAGAACCTAAGACCTTTCCAAAATTTGAACTTGGATAACCTTTTTCTAGATACTCAGACATGTTCTCAACCCCACTTAAATCTCTTGAAGTCAAACCCAAAGTTAATTAGATGACACCCAAACAATAGTAGAACTTGTAAGGACTTGTATAATGGATTCAATACAAGATTTATTTTCCCCAAAATAACATCACCCACCTCATGGGATTGACCCAAGACATCTACCGTACTATGCCCTAGTAGTTAGTAATGTTTGGAACACATATAAATTTCTAATTTGACACACACCATGAAGAATTATAAACACATTTTTGTGACCAATCAAATTTTAGCACAGTTTACAAGGTTTCAATTTTGTTTATTCATGATTAGGACTCTAGTATAGATCTAGGATTACCTTTCCCTCACCCCCTTTCCTTTTTTTTCTAGATTCCATTGTGTCAAAATAGTTTTTTTTCACTCAGTGCATTTACAAAGGTCCTTGGACTCGTTCAAGTACTCTTGAAGAACAATCCCTTTGTCCATAGATCCTGAGATTGAAAGGAATCCCTATTCTATTTTCTGGTTAGAAATAGCTGAGCAAGTTAGCCACCCAATGCGACCTAACCTGCCAAACCCAAACAATCATGCAATTACAAGAGATTTCCCAATAAATAACCAATAAAAACGATCATGGAATATGTCTTTCCATAAATCCATAGTGTGACTCCTAGTATTGTTCTCCCCCTTGTACAATCCCATAAATTTGAGATAAAACCTAGACCCATTCATATGATCTAGAACATAGGGAAATTTAATGGCCTTTAAAGCGGAGATCCAGATGAATATATATCCATATTCCTAGATGGTTGTGATACCTTTCGCATCTGGGGAGTTTCATAAGATTCATTAAGACATTTCATCTTCCCAATCATCTTTTAAGACAGATCCAAGGATTGGAAAAACATTCAAACTCCAGAGTAAATTTCAACATGGGATGTTCTTGCCAAAATGTTTTAAGAAAATTACTTCCAACCCATCGGACCTAAAATCTATAGATGGACATTTGAAATTTCAACCAAATTGAGGGAGAGTCTAATTGGGAAGCATGGGACCGCTTAAAAAAATAATGAGGAAGATAAAAAATCATGGAGTAAATATGTGGATTTAACTCAAATATTTCTATCAATGACTCCAACCAGTGACACAAAATATTATCAATGTTGTCGTTGTTCGAAGTCCCATATTCAAGACACTTGAAGTTGGACGATCCATTCTAGATGAATTATCCCACAATTACAGTCTTTAGAAGAAGAATCGTGGGCCACCACGACACAGAATCCACCGAATTGATGAGGCCACAAGGCTAGCATTGTAATTAGAATATATAACTAAAAAGATAGAGGAATTTCAGATACCAACTACTCAACCCTCTTCTGCTCCTGTCATGGAATTTCAATCATCCAAGTTGTGTGGTGGCCCACATCTATATCAATACTACAGAGTTGGATAAGAAAATCCACAACAAGATTCTAATTTTTCCAATTAAAATCAATCAAACCAGCCATTTCATTAGAAATAGTATTATCAGTAGTGGCCTGATCAGCAGTAACCTCATAACAATCTAGGTTATTTCCCACCAAGATTTGGACAAAACAAATTCTGAGATCATGGACCACCGGGATACCATCTGATGAACCGTGTACCAAGAACACAAGATCAACAACAACCATTCCCTCAATGAACACAAAAATTTCATCCACCACATCCTAGACCTTAACAAGCACCAATGAAAAGAAATATGAAATGCATCTTGGAATAATTTTTGAAATACTATGATCAAAGAATGATTAACCATGAGATAGACATGAAAAACAAAATAGAATATCTGACGATCATATATGTGCCAATGGGTCAATCTGAAAGACCTTATTTGAGATATTACTAGGTACTCTACCTGGTATCACTAAGACATACCGAAGAGAAGAATATATTGTAGAAGTTATATGGAGAGGAAATATTATAGAATTTAACCAACTCAAATAATTAAGGCCGGAAAAAAGACGAGTCGAGGAAACAACCGGTGCCTGATGGAAAACTCAATCCCACCTTACATCATGAAGAAGTACCAATGATGAAGGATCATATACCTAATAATTAGATTTAAGTTGTGTATCTGTTCCCACCTGTAAGAACCTAGATGTTCTTTTCATGTATGTTTTTCCTTTTTCAAGAGTTTTGGAGAAAAGAGGAGTTCTATAAAAAAATTTCAAGTACAGGTCGTGTACTTTATGAGAACACATCGTGTACTTCATTGCCTCAGGAGGCCATGTGTTGTCCATGTCATGGCCACACACATAGTCATGTGGGGTGATGTGGAGGCCGACTAAAGCGGAGTATGGAAATAGTAAGTACACACAGTGTACTCCAAAAGTACACACCATGTAGTTTTTTTCATTAAACGCACTCGGGTCGCATTCGACGGACATAACCATCTTTTTCAGGACTCGTTCATCTTAGAGAACCCATATGGACACAAATCATCGACATGCCCTCGAGCCTCCATATTTTCTCAAAATCCATCTCTGTCGGTTGCATTGGAATCGCACCGGTGAGTTCTGTCTTCTCCTAGAGCATTGTTTTCCAATTTATCCTCTTTCATTAGTTATCATGGGTTGAGAATTTTGTATTTTTTCCTAGATATATGGAGTTCTATGAAGATCCAAGACTATTGGTTAGAGTATAGAGATCTTCTAACCCCGAGGTTGGTGGTTTGTGCCTTTCTGTTCTAAGTCATTGAGTATTATGTGTAAATTCCACCAATACCCTTGAACGAGGTTTTTCATGTTTACCATTTTACCCATATTGTCTTCCTTCCATGATTGTATGAATGTGTATATGTAATTTGGATATGAATTGGGTTGATTGATATTCTTTGGATTGGTTTTTCCCATGCATTGTTCTGTTTATGACTGTTTGGTATTGTTTAGCCTTTGGTTGCCTTGCCTGTTTCCCACGCCTGTTACTGTAGGGTGGAGAGATGTATTCAGACAAACTTGTTTTTATACAGACTGTTTATCCATGTAATTTTGTAGGTTTCCATTGGCTATATTACACTTCTATGCCTGTTGACCTACACAGGGTCATGAGAACCTGGTGTAGTAGGCTATAAGGGGGGGATTGACTGAGTGAGCATCCTCATAGAGCCTAGAATCGCCTGGGGATATAAGGATAATTGATCGCGTGAGCTTCCTTATATATTACTTGATTACATTAGACTATAATGGGATTGACAACGTGAGCTTCCACAGAGATCATTGATTGAATTGAATGACCTGGGCTATAAGGGAAATTGACCGAGTGAGCATCCCCAAAGAGTCCTAGACCTTGAGGATATACCGGTAATTGACATGTGAGCATCCTCAGAGAGTCCTTTACAACCTTAGAATATGCGGGGAGTGGACTGTGTGAGTTTCCTCAAAGAGTCATTCTTTACCTACACTATACGAGGAATTAACAATGTCAGCTTCCTTAGAGAGTCATGCATTACCTTTGACTATTAAGGGATAGACTTTGAGCGCTTCCTCTGAGAGCCTTATAAATTTCTATTACTGAACCAGAGGGGTCGGGATGTGTGTACTAACTAGAAGGTTGTCTGTACTTCTTATATAAGACCAGAGGGGATGGCTGTGAGTACATTCAAGAGGGTTACCTATTTGAGATTTAGCTATTTTTTCACTTCTACTTGCTATTGAACTGTGGATTGTTTACTTCTAAGAAATTTGTTGTTTACTAATTTCTATAATTTTAACTTCCATATATTCACTGACTATTAGGCATAGATATTATGGTGTTTTCCTACTAGGATTTAGTCTCGTACCCTATTTGGGTCATTCTTTTGGGCCCAAAAAGATTATATTTTTGTAGGTATAGATAAGGTAAAATGCCCTTCTACGTCAGGTACTTGATTGTTGTGGATCTGGAGATCAAGGGACCAAGCTATGGATTGCGATGCTGAGGACATGTTATTTCTTTTCTTTTTGTACATGTTTTAGCACTATTTGGATTTCCTTCATTGTGATGTGTTTGGATGATTTCATAGACATATGTATCATGCATCATTTATATATATGTGCTCTGGTTGTTTTATTATTCCATTCTTCCACTGCTTATTGTTGTTGGATATTTCTTGCTTCCTCTATTGTATGTATTTGTTTACTTCCACTGTGTACTCTCCTAATGGAGGAATAGTTTCCCCACTATCACACCTAATGACCTTGCTGCTAGTCATCAGCCTCTTGTGTTCAGGGAAATGCGCTTGAGGCCATGTGACCAACTAGGTATGGGGCACCTCTGGGTGGCTTCTAGAACCGGGACATTAAAATGTGGTATCAGAGGGTTTATTTTCTCTTGATTTACTTTTTGGAGCCTTTATCCATGTATATGATGGAATAGGTATTTGGTAATGAGTTGTGCCTGGAAGTATTTACGCCATGTACAGGGAAAATCCAATCTACCTCGTTAATGGAAATATTTTTGTTTTACAAGTATTACAGATGATTTGATTTCAAATTGAGTGATTCAAATGATTTTGTTGTTGTTTTTGATGTTGTTGATGTTATATTGTTGTTGAAACACGATGATATGAGGGTATTCCAACTCATGCATCATATTGGCACTTACTAGGAATCACATGTCATCCATTTTTTTCATTCCATCAAGGATAAATTAGATATTGCATGTTGTGGTGATAGGTGATGTGTAAAATATCCACGATGTTGTGATAATTTCCGTGATAGAAATACATGTTGTTTGATAAGGTATTGTTGTGTAGAGGTTTCCTTTCATGAATGCCAAACTTTGGATCTTGATGTGTTAAGGCCCCTCATGGACCGGAATATGGTGGATCGTTGCACTGTTCACTTGTTTATAACATGTATAGGATGCCAAACATTGATTCACGAGGTGTATAGGACCTCACAAATCATAATTTAGCATTTCAAATGTTTTTTCAGTGTTTTTCTGGGTCTAGGAGAAGTTTTTGAGGCTTACTGTCCAGAAAAACCCTGAATACATTGCCGTTTAATGTTAAGTACATGCCATGTGTTCATCTATTTGGGAAAAACTGTTTTTCTTAAGTACATACTGCGTAAATTATATACACATCGTGTAGTCTTTGAATGTGTCATAGGCCATGTGGGTAAAGACATGGGATGGGAAAATTCTGGTGGGAACACGCCGTGTCTACGATGAACACGACGTGTAGTATAATCCTATGAACTAGGCCGTGTAGCTAACAACATGGGTCGGTGGAGTCTCTTCTTTTACACACTGTGTCCATCTTGAACATGTCGTGTAGTCTGACTGAGGTACCCGGAAGTGTCACAAACAACATGGGTCGGTGTTATCCCTCCAAGTACACATTGTGTCCATCTAGAACATGTCGTGTAGTGTCAGGACTTGTGTCAAGCCTTGTTACTAACAACACGGGCCATGTGATGCTTTTCTAGAACACATCATGTCTACCTTGAACAAGCTGTGTATTCTTGTCATAGGAGAGCCATGTGGCTTAACCATGTATAAGGAATCTGTCAGGAAAGATGATTCAATTACACACTATGTGTTTTGACAACACGCCGTGTATTTGGTGTGTTACCCGACCAGGTTTTAGTTGAAGTACAAGCCCATGTGAATGACTTAAGGGAACAATCCATGTAGGAAAAATAAGTGTCGTGTAGTCATGTTTTTCTTAATATTAATTATTTATTTGTCATGTTCCCTTCATACACCCATTGATTTTTGTAAGAACCCATATCTTCGTTTCAGGTATGTTTTTCCTTTTTATGGAGTTTTTAAAAAAATGAACTTTCTAGAAATTTTGGAACTACGCGCCTTGTACTTTCTGAGTACACATCGTGTACTCTTCTCCAACTTGAAGTCGTGTGTTGTTCATGCCCGGGACACACACACGGTGTGTAGGGGGTGATGTGGAGGGCACTTTTTGCGGAGTACGGAAAAACCCACTACATGCTGTGTACTTTAAAATTACACGCCGTGTACTTTTCATTTCTTTTACTAAATGAACCGGGGTTGCACCTGATGCATAGAAACACCTCCTTCTAGGTTTCGTTCGTCCGAGAGCATCCCGTATGGCTGGATCTTTGATGATATATCGCCTCGTTGTCTGTTCTCTGCTTCGATCACAATCGATTGCATTGGAATCACAGTGATCTTCGTCGTTCTAAGGGGAATCTGTCGTCGAGGTTCACATATATTGATCTCTTGGGGTCGAGGTAGGTGGTTTGTGCCTTTCCGTGGAAATTTGATGAATATTATGTGCAAATTCCACCAATACCCTTGAACAGGGTATTGCATGTTCCATTTTTTCTCTTGTTGTATTGACTGCTATTCTTGATTTCTAGAGTAGATGTTTTTCCTGTGAATATGGTACCTTTACTATACCTTGGATTTTTTCTATGCTTGTTCTTCCTGTTTGGAATTTTTCTAGTTTCCATGCTTAGTCGAGGACAGTGGAACTGCTAACTTGTTATGATGTTGATCCTTAGTTGATAGCCAAGTAGTTCTTAAGGTTTACTTGGATGATATACACGCGCATTGAGCATGTTTTACCTTTCACTCAGGACTGTGGGAACCTAGAGTAGGAGACCAAAGGGAGAATTGACGGAAGGGCTTCTCAAGAGTGTCTTTTAATTATGATGCGAGCCCATAGGGGGAATTTACGTTGAGTGCTTCCTCAGAGAGTCTTTAGTTCCTCAACACGGGCCAAAGGGGGAATAGATGTTGAGTGCTTCCCCAAAGATCCTTTATCAAGATACGAGACTATAGGGGGAATTGATGGTGAGTGCTTCCCCATAGATTCTATTAATTACATTGCTGAACCAGAGGGGTGAGACTGTGTGTGCCTCCTAGAGGGTTTCTAGTACTTATAAGTTGAACCATAGGGGTTAGGTTGTGAGAGATACCAAGAGGGTTACTTTTTTCCCTATTGTTGCTGGCTGTTTACTTGTGAACTTTGTTTGTTAGAACTGTGGATTGTAGCTGCTTGTGCTTTTCTGTTTACTTCTTCTTCTATTATTACTGCCATGTATTCATTGACTGTATGGCACAAATCTTTGGGTGATTTCCTATTGGGATTGTATCTCACACCCTGTTTGGGCCATGCTTTTGTGACCAAACAAACTATGTAGCTGCATGTATAGATAAGGGAAATCGCCCTTCTACTTCATGTTCTTGATTGCACTAGAGCGGTAGACCATGGGACCAAGCCATGGCTCGCGATGCTAAAGAGTTTACTTTTTTTCTTCTGCACATGGTTTCAGTTGTATTTCACCTTGTTTTTGTGATTTCTATTTTCCTTAGATACATGTACCTTCGGCATCATTCTTATCACTATTATATATATTCATTTCTTTTGCTGTCTGGTTTCTGTTGTTATGTATGTTGTTACTACTTCTGCTATTGACTATTGTTTTTCCATTGTATACTTTACTGAATGAGGGCATTGTTTCCCCAACGACTCACCAAGTCCCTCGCTGCTAGTCGGCTACCTCTGGCATTTGGGGAAACGCGCTCGAGGTCATGTGGCGAACTGGGTATGGGGCACCAGTGGAGGGGCTCTGGATTTGGGTCATTAAAAAGTGGTATCAAAGGAGTTCTTTTCTCTTTATTTACTGTTTGGAGACTTTATCCAGGGATAGGACGGACTCGGTACTTGGTATTAAGCTATTCCTGGGAGTAGCTAACCCATGTATAGGGAAAATCCATACTACCTCGTTAATTGCATTTTTCTAGTTTTGAGATTTTATGGTTGATCTGATTTCACCTAGAGTGATTCACTTGACTTATGCTATTATTGTTTTGATACTTCGGTTCTATTTCGGTCTCAACCCGATGAGATGAGGGTATGCCATCTCATGCATCATATAGGAACTTGTAGAAATCATATTCCATGCATTATTTCCATGCCATATAGGGTTCATTAGCGGTTGCATGTTGTTGTGATAGACTCTGTGTAGATTATGCATGATGTTGTGATAGATGCATGATAGATTCTCTGCAGTTATGTTAGAAAACTGTTTTTTTTTAGTTCTATTCATAAAAATGAACGGAAAATTTTGGTTTGTGGGGTGTTGTGGGCCCTCATTAATCAAAACTTGGTGGATCATGATCCTTATTTCTCTTGTATATGACTGTGGGAGATTCCAAACTTTGATTCGTGGGGAGTATGGGCCCTCACGGATCGGAATTTGGAACCTATTTCGCTTGTTTTTAGTGTTTCTGGGATTCTGTTCATTTTCTGAGCTACTACCCAGAAAAACCCAGAATACACGGCATGTTCTTTTTGGATACACGATGTGTAGTTTTCAGGCCGTGTCACTGACCGCCTGGGAAGAAAATGGTCTCGTGAAAGTAACTCCAGGAATATGCCGTGTAATAAAGGTACATGTCGTGTAAGTGTGGAGCTGTTTACCCAACCGTGTCACTAACAACACGGGTCGGGGAAGCTTAGGTAGAACATGTCGTGTCCTGAGGGAACACGCCATGTAGTCCTGTCCAGGTACCCGGCGGTGTCATGAATAACACGGGCCGGCTTTACCTTCTTTTCAACATGTCATGTTTGTTCGGAACACACCGTGTATTCTTGTCCAGGTACCCAGTCGTCTCACAAACAACATGGGATGGTGTCACCTTCGCCTATACACGCCATGTTTGTTCGGAGCACACCATGTAAGGTTCAGCCGTGTAGACGAATATGTGCTTAACAAACACGGGCCACCGAAGCCTTTGTCTAGTACACACCATGTTTTTTTCGAACACGCCGTGTAGTCTCAGGTTGAGTCTGACCGTCTGGGTTAGCTATGTAAAGAGACTTGGGGAGGGGAATAGTTTCCATGCACATTTCGTGTGTTGAGGTCCACGCGCCGTGTAGTTTGAGGTGTACACGACTTGTAGGGCAGGAGTACACGCCCATGTCAGTGGCTTAAGAAGACATGTCGTGTAGTTTTTATACACACTATGTTGTCATGTTTTGCAATATTGTGTGTTTTCCTTCCCTTTTCTTCGTTTTTTACTCTTGCATTCTCTGTCCTTGTTTTTATGATCCAAGGTGTACTTTTGATCTTTCATAGCTATGCCTTCGAGACGTCCTCCGGCAGTACGTCTGTCGTCAGGCAGTGATCAGACGCCAGATATGGCTGATCAGGGACATCTTGTCGATCCTCCAGTCGGGCCATCCTTGGCACCGGTTTTCATACTAGTTGAAGGCGCGAATGCGCATTTTAGGGAAGGTTTCATGAGGATGATTCAGGCCTTTCGGGGAGTGTTTCCTCCTTCCACGTCTTTGGCAGACTTGACGTGGGTTTTCCAGCAGCAGTATCCTCCCACGTTCTCGGGGGAAGGAGGACCTCGGGCTGCAGAGTCATTGCTGGAAGCCATGCTGACTATCTTCAAGCATCTGGAGACACCTCCAGAGAGGTGGGTCAAGCTTTCTACCTACATGCACCGAGACTCTGCCAAGAGGTGGTGGGACATGATCTCAAAGGCGGTTCAGCAGCAGGTTATGTCTTGGGAGGAGTTTCAGCGCGTCTTTTGTGACTACATCTACCCGGATACCCTGAGGGCCGACCGAGCCCGAGAGTTCATGATCTTAAAGTAGGGTATTATTTATGTCATGGAGTATTCCACTCGTTTCACCGTGCTGCAGCGCTTCACACCCCTCTGGGATGGAAGTGGAGTGTTCTTGGTGAGGAAGTTTGAGGATGGACTCAGGCGGGAGATTCGCTCGCAGGTGAACATCTTCTAGTTGACTTCCATTACTTCCATCGTCAACCAGGCACCGATTTTAGAGCACAATCTGAGAGAGTTTGGAGCTACGAGCCAGGGCAGTTCTGCTTCCAAAGCTAGTTTGCCTCCAGATGACAGTAAGAAGCACTGTAGGGAGCCTACACGCGGTGATCCGAGGAAGCGAGATGCATCATCAGGCAGCCAGGTGACATGCTACCAGTGTGGATGGTCAGAGAAGATGAGGCTGCATTACCAGAGGGACCCCGTGGAGTGACGATCTTGCTGCAAGATGGGTCACCTTCAGCGTTTCTGACAGGTTTTCTCCCCAGTAGCCGGTGACTGGGGTTCTTCCATGACTCCTTGTTCAGGATCAACACCACCAGTTTCCCACCAGTCGGGGAACTGGAGTTCTTTCGACCGTTTGGGCCGAGGTGGAGGTTGAGGCCATGGAAGTCAGCAACCAGTTCCTCAGCACCAGCAGGGAGGTTCAACTCAGAGTGGTCATCAAGGGGCGCAGGGCCGCGGTATAGGCCATTCTTTCATCGTGGAGAAGACTTATCTGGAGCAGGATCCTGTCCCTTGTACTGTTCGAGGTACGATTTTAGTAGCATCAGTTTTATCTTCAGCACTTTTCTATACTGGTTCCACACATAGCTTTATCTTCGTTGTTGTCAGGGATAGCCTTGGGCTCTGCATCATTTCTTCTGCGGACCCGTTGACACTAGACACACCATTGGGAACGAGGACATCAAGTGTACTCCAGTAAAGAGATTGTCCTCTCGAGGTAGCAGGGTATTGCTTCTTATGGGATCACTATGTCCTATAGGTGACATGATATGATTTCATCCTAATCATGGACTGGATGATTCCCTTCCAGGAAGTCATTGACTATTATTTCCACATATTCAGTTTCAACTCACCAGAGGGTGAATCTTTTCTTCATAGAATAGAATGGGGTATTCCGGAAAGTCGGGCGGGACTCGAGCATCTTGGGCTAGGAGGGGTGATAGCCCCGATTGCTAAACTTTATATGGATGATCTGGGGACTCCAAAATTGGACTTTCCTCTAGTGGTGGATCATTTATGGACATCTTTCAAGAGGACTTTTCAGTTTTTTGTTTAGAGTGCGAGGTAGACTTATCTATTTAGCTCGTGCCAGGAGTGGCACCGGTGTCCATTCCTCCCTATAGGATGGACACAACTGAGTTGCAGGATCTCACGAAGTAGTTGGAGGAGCTACATGATAAGGGTTTCATCCGACCCAGTACTTCTCCTTGGGGTTCGCCTATCCTGTTTGCAAAGAAGGCAGACGGTACCCTTCGGCTTTGTGTGGATTATCGGAATCTGAAACAGTAGACGCTCAAGAACCGATATCCTTTTCCGAGGATCGATGACCTTTTCGATCATCTTCGAGTAGCCATGGTGTTATCTAAGATCATCTTGAGGCCCAATTATCATCAGTTGCACGTTATACCATCAGATATACCTCTAACAGTCTTCAGGACCAGGTATGGTCTATATGAGTATACAGTCATGTCGTTCGGTCTCACGAACTCACCTACAGTTTTCATGATACTGATGAACCAAGTGTCGATCCTTACTTGCACTCCTTCATCGTGGTCTTCGTGGATGATATCCTGGTGTACTCTCACACTCGACACGACCATGCAACACATCATGATGTCGTTCTGAGTACACTGATAGAAAATCATCTTTATGCTAAACTCTCAAAGTGACACTTATGGATGGATTAGATTCACTTCTTGGGTCACATCATCTCTGAGGAAAGAGTATTAGTGGACCCAGAGAAAGTGAGAGCTATAGTTTCTTGGGAGTATCCGAAGAAAGTATTTGAGGTATGGAGTTTCCTAGGGCTGGATGGATACAACAGACTCTTCATTCAGGACTATTCTCATCTAGAATCACCCTTGACAAGTCTGACCAAGAAGGGGGAGAAGTTATTATGGTCATATTCTTTTGAGTCAGCCTTTCAAGAGCTGAAAGTGATATTGATGTCAGCACCAATACTATTCATTCTAGAGCCAGGCAAGAGATACATTGTTTTCTGTATTTGCTTCATGTATCGGGCTGGGAGTTGTGCTTATGCATGGGGATGGAGTCGTTGTGTACGGGTCTAAGTAGTTAAGGCCACATGAGAGGAACTACCCGACGCACAATCTAGAGTCGGCAGCTATTGTTCATGACTTACGCTGTTGGGACACTATCTTCTAGGAGAGCACTTTTTGGTCTTCACTGACCACAAGAGTCTCAAGTATATCTTCAATCAGCATGATCTTAATCTAAGGCAGCATAGGTGGGCTGAGTATCTACAGTATTTTGACTTCGACCTCGCTTATACAATGGTTGAGGGAAACACAATGGTTGATGCATTGAACAGGAGAACTCAGGTTCAGGCAGTTCAGGAGGCCAGTAGTGAGTGGTAGCTTATGTCTTTGTTCTTTGAGATGCATCTTGAGGTGCATGACAGACAGGGACAGACCTTCCTATCTTCTGTAGTTGTTACCTCTATACTACTTTATCGGGTACAGATGAGGAAAATATCAGACTCAAAAGGCTCAGTCCTATGGGAGAGTGTGTCAGGACGGGACCCTCTTCCTGGATGGATAGTGGGCGGGGATGAGATCTTGCATTTTCAGGGACGCGTATGGGTGCCTGCAGACATACGTGAGGAGCTGATGCGGGATTTTCATTCCTCTGTTTGGACAGTTCATCCTAGCATCACCAAGATGTATCGGGACCTTCATCGCCAAATATTGGTGGCAAGGTATGAAGAAGGATATTGCTGGTTTTTTCATGAGATCTTCTACATGTCAGTAGGAGAAATCAGAGCATCAGTGACCAGCGTGACTTTTGCAGTAGTTACCCATTCCAGAGTGGAAGTGGAAAAATGTTGCGATGGACTTTGTGGCTGGTTTGCCGAGATCTCCTTGGGGGAAATATGTTGTTTGGGTCATCGTCGACAGGCTCACGAAGGTTTCCCTCTTCTGGACGATCAAGGAGACCTTCAGTGTCGATGATCTGGGATGACTTTACATTTGGGAGATTGTTCGTCTGCATGGAGTCCCACACTCTATATTTTCAGATAGAGATGTGCGCTTTACCTCTGGGTTCGGGAAGGTACTTCCGAAGGCCTTAGGTACACATGTACTTTTGAGTACTGCATACCGTCCCCAGACTGATCGCTAGTCTGAGCGCACGATCCAGGTGCTTGAGGATATGCTCCGAGTTGCATCCTTGACATTGGCGGTTCTTGGGAGAAGCATTTTCCTCTAGTGGAGTTCACCGACAACAACAGCTTCCAGGCGACCATTCATATGGCACCATATGAGGCTTTTTATGATAGGCCATGCTGATCACCCTTATGCTAGCTGGAGGTAGGAGAGGCAGCTTTTCTGGGACCTCGTCGTGATCAGGAGACATCAGAGCCAATAGAGCTGATTCAGAAGAGGATGGCTACACTACAGTCTCGACGGAAGTCTTATGCTGATCAGCGGAGACGACCTCTGGAGTTCGAGGTTGGGGATCAGGTTTTCCAGTTTGTCGCACCGAGGTTGGGACACAATATGACTTAGAGACAGGGTATGCTTTCACCATGGTACGTCAGTCCGTTTGAGGTCCTGGAGAGAGTTGGTCCGGTCACCTATTGGTTGCAGCTAACTCAGAGGTATCAGGCCATGCACGACGTCTTCCACGTCTCTCAGCTCTGGCGTTACTTTTCAGACATGTCTCACGTCTTTCAGTCCGAGGAAGTCGAGCATGAAGCGGATGCATCGTTTGAGGAGTATCCTATCCTTATTGTCGATCACAGTACGAAGGTTCTCCGCGGGCGGTCTGTTCCTCTGGTACAGGTGCTATGGAAGCACGGGAGAGTACAAGACGAGACCTGGAAGAGGGAGGCTGATGTACGATCGCAATTGCCAGAGTTGTTCGGGGTTTCTTCTTCTACGCCACGTGAAGGAAATTCGGGGATGAATTTCTTTAAGGGGGGGGGGAAGTTTGTAATAACCTGGATTTTCGTTTCAGGTATGTTTTTCCTTTTTCATGAGTTTTTAAGAAAAAAGACCTTTCTGGAAATTTTGGAACTACACACCATGTACTTTTTGAGTACACGCCTTGTACTCTTCTCCGGCTTGAAGCCGTGTTTTAGCCATGCCCGGGCCACACACACGGTGTGTAGGTGGTTAAGTGGAGGCCGATTTTGGCGGAGTACGGAAAAACCCACTACACTCTATGTACTTTAAAAATACACGTTGCGTACTTTTATTTTTTTCACTAAATGAACTTGTGTAATGCCCCGACCCTAGATACCCAGAGTCGGTGCATTATTACATAACATTGGCATGATCACAAGAAAGATCATATCTCGAAAGACCGATTAGATTAGTAGCCTTGGAAACACTATATATATTCATAAATTTTACATTACATCATAAAATGAAAACTACAACAATATAGTCTCCATAGTCCACATTCATATCCCCTCATACTATCCCTGCAGGTCATTCATAAATTAATTCTTCACATCCTGGGAAAAATAAAACATAGAAAATGGGTGAGCTCCAATGCCCATTAAGGATAAAAATATAGCAGAAACATTCATAAATAAGAATAAACATTTCAGGCGATGTATAACTAAAACAAAAGCCTTTTAAACTTGAACTTCAACATAGTATGGCAAAAATAAAATGAAATAATGCCATGTACTTTTTTCCCATGGATATTCTACTAATCGAATAATCACATGCAATATCAATAACCACTTTCATAATGATGGAGTTCATAATGCCAGACTATCATAACCACATATCCAAGGCCTCGTTCCAAGACTACATATAATATTTTTTCAAGGCCTTGTTCAAAGACACTAGTTTGTCTCATGAGACCTACCGATGCATCGAGGAGCTATAGAGGGCTCCACCCATCACATATTATGTCAAATGAATTCCTCATATGAACAGGTTTAAACATAACATAAACATTTGTATTAAAACTAGCATATGAAATGTCAATACTTTCACCATAAACCGTGAATGGTATAAAAATAACACATCCACAGTCAAAAATATCACAAAACCATCAATACAATATGGAAGTTTTGTTTCATAATAAATCAACATCAAATAAGCTTAAAATCCATCAAAGGATGTTGACATAGATGAAATCAAAACTATTTGAGATTAATATCTCTTTTTTTTAAATCATTTAAAAGTCACACATTTATTAAGGAAGTAATTTAAAAGAGATTTTTGGATCAAAGTGTCCCAAACCAATTTGATACTATTCTAAAGAAATATCATTTCAAAACATTCATGTCCATATAAATATTTCCTTAAAATCATTTTGAACACATGGAAATTACTTAAAAATATTTAGATAGATAAATCTTTAAAACATTTAAAATTATGATTTTGATAAATATTACCTTTCAGAAATTCATAAAATAATCATTTTGAAATCATTTAAAAGTCACATAATTATAAAATAAAACATTTACTTTGAAAATATCCTTATAATCTTGTAAGGTAATCTTCAAAAATATTATAACGGCGGAAAATAGCCGCACTCGCTGTATAAGTTAAAAAAACATTCTTACCGTAATTCTGTCAAAAAGGTTAAAAAAGACCTTATTTGGAAAAAAACGGAAAGATTCCTTTATAAACCACTTATAAAAAGTAAAACAAGTGTATAAATGACTTTAATACATATTCTTGTAAATACTAAAAAAAATTTTAAATACATTTTTAAGAAACATGGATGTGGATGATAATGAAAACCCAGTAGATTATTACATATAAACAACCTCAGATAATGAAGAGATTGTGAAATAAACCCTTAACTTGTACTTTTCATAGGTCGGGGTAGGTTAACCTCCTTTATAATGGTGAAAAAATTGTTATTAAATTATACAAGAATAATATATACTAATATGATATCATATATGATCTTTTAACATTTCTTTGTTAATAATATTTTAGAATTATCGTTGTTTCGGGTGTTAACTTACTCGTTTTCTTTTATATGTTTTGTTATGTAAGTCATGTTTGTCATGGATAGGATGTATCTTATTCATATCCAGAATGATATCAAGTCCTTAAACATTATTTTAAAAGCATCAAATGATAATTATACTTGAATGGATATGATGGAGAATGAATCTTATCGCGTTCGTGGAGACGGTAGTCCGTAAGTACACACGAGCGACAATATCATTCTTTTGATTTTAAAATAATATATAATTGGAAGGTATATCATATATACAGAATCATTATCATATTATATTTATTATTTATATGAATTACACATCGTTATTATACCCATCCATATAATAATTTATTGAATGATAATTACACCACGACGTGGAGACGGTATGCCATAAGTACGCACGTATGGTGACATGCCATTTAAAGGATGGATAGAATACTAAATTTGGTTGTACCATATTTATAATAAAATCACAGTATATAGAAGATACTGGATTTGTTATTTTAGAATATAAATAACAAAGAAAGAAGAAGTTTAAGAAGAAAGGAACATGAAAGAGGGTGGTGAAAACATTACCTCTTCTTCGGGTTCTTCCTTTTGATTTGATCAAAAGGGCTCCATAGGTTGGCTTTTTGGTCAAAGTAAGGCCTCTAGGTTGTATTGAGGAATGTTGAGAGAGTATTTTGGCAGGGTTTGGCAAAGACAAAAGGCTTTTAATGTGTGAATTAGTGAGAATGGGGATCACCCTTTTATAAGAGGGGTGAGGGGCACATTTTGAAAAGCTAAAAATATTATTTTATAATAAATTCATATTCGGTTTCTAATGGATCCAAAATAAATTATTTAAAGTTTAAGGTGGGTATGGGTCAAAAACCACTCAACCAATAGAATTTATATAGGTTTGGGTCATTATATTAACCTTATCTTTAAGTATTAACTCTTAGTTAATTAGTTTCACTTTTACAATGTCTCTTTGTATTTTTATATTATATGGTTAATAAACATACTATTTAAATCCAAGAGACCCCCATGTGGTCCACTAATGATACAAATATTGTTATATAAGTCTCTCGGCCAAACCATAGATTTTTATGAATTTAATATAAATTAATAATATAATATTTTTAAAAAAATTTCTTTTTTGTCAATTTTGACACTATTCAATAAATTATTTTTGTAAAAATAATAACAGAATTATTACTTGGAAAAACGTTAATTAAATAAATCCTAACATGTCATCTTAACCTATAAAATTATTGGTATTTATAAAAAGTCTCAAATTACATTTATTTGGGTTTTCTTAATATCAATTATTCTAATTTTTCATTAATTAGGTAATTACTACATCACCATTGTGTCATAAATAAATTAAATTATTTAATATCTAAAAATTATAAATTAAATACCATTATGTATTAAATCATTATAAATTTATAATGAATATTTAAAATCGAATTTATATTATGTATAACCCTATATTAAGAATGTTTTAGTAAATAATCTTTGATTTTAACTCTTTGAACTCTTCTTTGAATTAAATAAAAATAAATGTCATAATCTAATACAATTGGACTTAAAAGATAATATTTTACTCCTATGATTGTTTATGGTCGAGATACAACTGTCGAATAGAATTAGGGAATGTGTTAGGGTAATATTAATATCATTTTTACACTTAATTACCCTATTTACTTTTAACCGTGGTAAATAAATGTAAAAAGTTACTATTCACAAAAAATTATTTTCTTCTCATTGAAGCACATTTTACTCCTTGATATTAACCTTGTCTCTCGGATTTTTGAAATTCCACTCACAGAAACGGTAAAATTAAGTTTTATAAAAAATTCAGTTTTTTAACTACCACTTAGTGGTTTCACTATTCATAAAAAATTGAATGTTTCCAGAAAAATACAAAAAATTAGGCCTAATCCATATTTGATATTATGAATTAAAAAATGATACCAATTTTACCAAATTCATAACATGTTAGTTGCATTAATTAATTTAAAAATTAATTCTCGTCGTCAAAAAAATAGCGTGTTTTTAAGAGATAATAACTATCAAAAGATTGACACTTGTTTATGTCTGGTTTAAATGTGAAATTACATCCAATGACCAACATTGTATTAAATGGTAAAAATATATTCTAAATATACTTTTAAACCACTCATGTTAATAAATTATCACTATTAATTATTTCTATTAAAAAGGGATTTTTAATTAAAATTTAGTAATTTTCATTATTCATCAAAATATGAAAGTTATCTGAAAAGTACCAAAATTTCACCCTAAGCTAATTTCGATGTTAAGAATCCAAAAATGAAGTCCATTTTGAAAGATAAAATTTATAAAATTTCAAAAAGTAGGTATAACTATTCATAACGGCTAGTTTGATTGGTTGTGGTGTATTAGAATCTTGAAGTTGCGTACAATGCATGCCATTGCATTATTCAAAGGGAAACGTACCATGGAAGCTTGTGATGTTTCATTGTAAATTTTTTTGATGTCCCCATTATAAAAACTATATTTATTTTGTAAAATAGAATATATAAAAGATTAAAATATTGGATTTAAAAATGGTTCACTATTAAAAGTTTGTAAAAGTGAAATACTGAAAATGAATTTGTTCTTACATTATGTCTATGAAACTAATAATATGGATTCTAAAATTATAAGGATTATATAAAGTTTAAAATTTAGTTAATACTATTAATAACCTCTTTTGAATGGCTTGTTTGGTAGGTCATGGTGCGCTTGAACTCGGTGTTGCGTGTAGTGAAAATTATTGAATTATATTGAAGAAATAACACACTCAGAAATCTTGGGGTGTTACATTCTCCCCTCCTTCAATAAATTGGGTCCTCGCAAATTGAAATTGTTCTTCGAAAATAAAAGGTTGAATACAGAAAATATATTTGTGGGAAAACCGACATCAGAAATTGGGTTAATAAAATTTAGTCTTAATAAGAGGAAAAGAGAAATGAAATGGTCACCACCAAATTATGATCTCTATTCCGAAAACATTGGCGGCAATTAAGGACATATAATTGGAGGAAAAATTTAAATATTTATAGGTAGCGATTGAGGTCATCAATAAAACAAGTGTAAAATTGAGGTCCTTAAATTCATCAATCTATGATGATTTAAAATACCGTCGGTTCAGCAAAACATATGGTATTCAGATAACACATTTTTTTATTTTAAGATCCCTTCACTAAAGTATAATAATTAATCTCTTCATTTAATAAGAGAAAGAAGAAAAATATACACTTGACAAGTACAGTCTCATCCTTTAACTATGTTCTACCACAAACTCATCTTTCACTCTAAAAGATAATAGAACTTAAAAATAATATTCTATTTATCCTATTCGTATAGGGTTAATAAATGAATTTATAAATCATCTAGAAGAACCAAAAAAAGACATTACTCAATCTAGGACATCACGTGGGTCAGTGGTAGGTGATACACCCTGGTCACCCTTCAGTTGTGGGTTCAAGTCTCGCGGCCTTGCCGGAGGCAACAAGTTGCCACCTGACCTCCGGGTTGTCCTTTTTATGGCAATCCATAATAATAAAAAATAGAACAATCCAAAATACTTCAGTCCAAAATTTACAAGGAAGGTAAACACAATGAATAACTTTTTTCCGTGTAATAAAATGTGAACACCTTCATCATGTATTTTTTTAAAACACTGCAACATCCTGAATTATCATAAAACCATATTGATTACATTCATGATCCCTTATTCCTTAAAGAATAATAGATATACTTCTTCAATCCAAAAATGATGTAAACCCCAACAATTATGGAATATAAAAATCATTAATCAGTTTCAAGATAGTTAATAATATCCAATATAATTTATCCAAATAAATCATGTATTATTCTAAAATCACTACCTTGGTATCAGAACCATATTATGGTTTATCTTTCCCTCAACCATATATTTTCCAAATATTTAACCTGCTATTGAGTCACTTTTCTTTGTTGCACACAATCTCAAGTCATTAATGAAATAGTAATGCAGTACAATCCTTATATACTCCATAATTATTATAACAAGTACATTGTTGATACAACACTCAAATGACATAATCAACATAAGAACTCTAATCATTCCTCTTCATCTGTGGTAGTATCATAACTTGATTATTATCCAATAGCATCATTTGCGGCACAGTCTGATGACTAGGACAGAGGTTCGCGTTGTGTCCAAACTCCTTGAAAATGAAACATTATACATTTGAAACAATTTTCTTACCCTTGCAGTCATGTAATTTGTGCCCTTTTTCTCCACACTTATGACAAACTCCCATTCCTTTCATGCAGGTTCCAGGGTGTTTCTTCCCACAGTTATAACATATGGGAAAATTCTTCTTTTCCCTCTTCCCTTTATCCTTCTTTCCCTCTTCCATCATTTTCTTCTCTTGCTTCCCTTCAAAGCCATAGTACTCAGTAAACTCTTTACTTATCTTATCAACACATGGTATTATTTCTTCATATGATGATAATACATGGAAGACTATTTCTCTTATAAATTCTGGCGTAAGACCATGAAAGATATGATCCTTCTTTCTCTTTGGATCATGTGCATTGCTGGAGTTCTCATTCCTTCTATTGGGCGCCATTTATAAACAATGGAATACATTAGATTAGTTTATGAATAACAATACCTAATCCCAAACTTGTAAAACACATAACATAAATTAAATAGTTTATGGATATAATCCATAATCATAAAAATGTCTCCTTTGAGGAATTATATACTCATAAACCCTTCATAATGGTTTGTAAAGAAAATGAGAATTATCCTAAGCATATACCCCGGGAGTGTCGTAACCAAGAGTGTAGCAAGGCCCGTTGTCATGCTTCAGTTCTCGTTCGAGTCTAGCTCAAAGCAGTGTTTTCGGGTTTTACCCCTAGGTACATCTATGCCAGAGCTGTCTCTACCTTCTCGTATCCAGAAAGGGATGTATTGCTCGGAAAACTCACAAAATATCCACAATACCAAAATTCTATAAAATTCTTTTATACTAATCCTCAATTTTCATCTTAGGTCTACGTGCTCTAATCAGAGTTTATCTAAATCTAGCTTCTAAGGTTTGTACTAAACTTCCTCTGATACCAACTGTAACGCCTCGACCCTAGATACCCAGAGTCGGTGCATTATTACATAACATTGGCATGATCACAAGAAAGATCATGTCTCAAAAGACCGATTAGTTTAGTAGCCTTGGAAACACTAGATATATTCATAAAGTTTACATTACATCATAAAATGAAAACTACAACAATATAGTCTCCATAGTCCACACTCTTATCTCCTCATACTATCCCTGCAGGTCATTCATAAATTACTTTTTCACATCCTAAGAAAAATAAAACATAGAAAAGGGGTGAGCTCAAATTCCCAGTAAGGATAACAATAGAGCGGAAACTTTCCTAAATAAGAATAAACATTTAAGGCAATTTATAACTAAAACAAAATCCTTTTAAACATGAACATAAATATAGTAAGGAATAAATAAAATGAAATAATTTCATTTACTGCTAGGATTGTTTCTGCTCAAGATACACTTGTTCAATAGAATTGGGGCATGTGTTAGGGTAATATTAATATCATTTTTACCCTTAATTACCCTATTTACTTTTAATCGTCGTAAATAAAAGTAACAAGTTATTATTCACCAAAAATTATTTTCATCTCATTGAACCACATTTTACACCTTGATATTAACAGTGTCTCTCTAATTTTCTAAATTCCACTCACAGAAGCGGTAAAATTAAGTTTTTTGAAAAATTAAGTTTTTTAACTACCACTTAGTGGTTTCACAATTCATCAAAATAATGAAAGTTTCTAGAAAAATTCCAAAAATTAGGCCTATGATATATTTGAAATTATGAATTAAAAAATGATTTCTATTTTACAAAATTTAGAACATATCATTTGCATTAATTAATTAAAAAATTAATTCATGTCATCAAAACAAATAGCGTGTTTTTAAGAGATAATAACTATCAAAAGATTGACACTTGTTTATGTCTTGTTTAAATGTGAAATTACATCCAATGACCAACATTGTTTTAAATGGTAAAAATATATTCTAAATATACTTTAAAACCACTCAAATTCAAAATTTATCACTACTAATTATATCTATTAAAAAAGTTGTTTTTAATTAAAATTTTGTAATTTTCACTATTCATCAAAATATGAATGTTATCCGAAAAGTACCAAAATTTCACCCTATGCTAATTTAGATATTACAAATCCAAAAATGAGGTCCATTTCGAAAGATAACATTTATAAAATTTCAAAAAGTAGGTATTACTATTCATAACGGCTAGTTTGATTGGTTGTGGTATGCTAGAATCTTGAAGTTGCGTACAATGCATGACATTGCATTATTCAAAAGGAAATGTACCATGGAATCTTTGGATGTTTCATTGAAATTTTTTTTGATGTCCCCATTCTAAAATGTAAATTTATTTAGTCAAATTGAATATATAAAAGTTTAAAATATTGGATTTAAAAATGGTTCACTATTAAAAGTTTGTAAAAGTGCAATACTGAAAATGAATTTGTTCTTACATTATATCTAAGAAACTCATAATATGGATTCTAAAATTATAAGGATTATATAATGTTTAAAATTTAGTTACTACTATTCATAACCTCTTTCGAACGGCTTGTTTGGTAAGTCCTGGTGTGCTTGAACTCAGAGTTGCGTGTAGTGAAAATTATTGAATTATTTTAAAGAAATAACACACTATGAAATCTTGGGGTGTTACAACCAGGGTCGCTCCTGACACATAGAAACACCTCCTTCTAGGTTCCGTTCGTCTAAGAGCGACCCGTACAGCCAGATCTTCGATGAGCTCCCACCTCGCCGTCCATTCTCCGATTCGAGCATGGTTGATTACATTGGAATCGCATCAATATTTGTCGTTCTAAGGGGAATCTGTCGTCGAGGTTCACGTATATCGATATCCTAGGGTCGAGGTAGGTGTTTTGTGCCTTTCTGAGGAATGTTGATGAATATTATCTGCATATTCCACCAATACCCTTGAACGGGGTATTGTGTGTTCCTGTTTTCCATTGTTGTATTTCATGCTTTTCTTGATTTCTTGAGTAGATGTTTTTCCAGTGATTATGGTATCTTTACTGTACCTTGGATTTTTACTATGCTTGTTATTCCTATTTGGTGTTTTTCCTGTTTCCTTTCTTAGTCGTTGGACAGTGGAACCGCTACCTTGTTATGCTGTTGAGCCTTAGTTGATAGCCATATAGTTCTTGAGTTTTACTTAGACGATGTACATGCACGTTGAGCATGTTTTTCCTTTCACTCAGGACTATGGGAACCTAGAGTAGTAGACCAAAGGGAGAATTGACGGAAGGGATTCTCCAGAGTGTCTTTTAATTACGATGCGAGACCATAGGGGGGAATTGAAGTTGAGTGCTTCCTCACAGAGTCTTTAGTTGCTCGACGTAGGCCAAAGGGGGAATAGACGTTGAGTGCTTCCCCAGAGATCCTTTAGCATGATATGAGACTATATGGGGAATTGACGGTGAGTTCTTCCCCAGAGATTCTATTTATTACATAGCTGAACCATAGGGGTGAGACTGTGTGGTCCTTTTATAGTTTTTCTAGTACTTATATGTTGAACCTTAGGGGTTTGGCTGTGAGAGAAACCCAGAGGGTTACCTTTTTCTTTATTGTTGCTGGTTGTTTACTTGTGTACTTTGTTTGTTAGAACCGTGGATTGTAGATACTTTTGATTTTCTATTTACTGCTTCTTGTTTTCATACTGCCATGTATTCATTGACTGTTAGGCACAAATATTTGGGTGATTTCCTACTGGGATTGTATCTCACACCCTATTTGGGCCATGCTTTTGGGCCCAAACAGACTATGTTGCTGTAGGTATAGATAATGGAAAGTGCCCTTATACTTCAGGTTCATGATTGCACTTGAGATGGAGAGCATGTGACCGAGCCAGGGTTCACGATGTTGAGGATTTTACTGAGTTTTCTTTTGCATTTGGTTTCAGTTGTATTTTAGCACGTTGTTGTGTTTTCTATTTTCCTTAGATACTTGTACCTGCTGCATCATTATCATCATTACTATATGTATTCATTTCTTCCACTGTCTGGTTTCTGTTGTTATGCATGTTGTTACTGCTTCCACTATTGACTGTTTTTTTCCACTGTATACTTTACCGAATAAGGGAATAGTTTCCCCAACAACTCACCAAGGCCCTATCCACTAGTCAGCAGCCTCTGGCATTTGGGAAAATGCGCTCGAGGTCATGTGGCGAACTGGTTATGGGGCACCAGTAGAGGGGCTCTGGATTTGGGTCGTTACATTTTACATTCCTTGATAATCTTGAATCTAAGGGGGAGTTTGACCATGCAGATTCATGCCACATAGACATCCTCTGGTTGACCTCCAGTTGCAGGGCAGTGATCAAATGCATGATATGACTGATTAGGGACTTCCGGTAGATCCTCTTGTTATGCCAGCCTTGGAACCAATAGTTATACATGTTGCAGGCACTGATGCGTATTTTAGGGAGGTTTTACTTGAGGATGATGCAGACCATCTAGGGAGCACTGCCTCCTGCCCCATCGATGGAAGATTTGACATGGGGTTTTTAGCAGCAGCATCCCACCACCTTCAAATGGGAGGGAGGACCATAGGCTAAAGAGTCATGGCTTGAAGACACACTGATTTTATTCATGAATATCGACGTACCACCATAGAGGAGGGTGATTCTTGCAACCTACATGCTTCGAGACTCCTCAAAGATGTGGTGGGATGTCATCTCTCAGGCAGGATGCCACCTGAATATGTCTTGGGAGGAGTTCCAGCGTATCTTTTACAATTACTTCTACCTGGAGACCGTGAGGGCCAATCGAGCCCAGGAGTTCATGATCCTGGAGCAGGGTACTCTTTATGTGATGGAGTATTCCTCTCTCTTCATGGAGCTACAATGTTTTAGGCCTATTCCAGCAGGTGATTAGTTGTTCCTGTCTAGGAAGTTTGAGGATGGTCTGAGGAGAGGATCCATTCCCAGGTGAACATATATAGGTTGACATAGATATCCTCTATTGTTAACCAGGCACTGATTATATAGTACAATCTGAGAAATTCTAGATCTGTTAGCTAGGGCAGTTCTTCATCCAATGTTAGTGCTTCGCCAGCTGATAGTAGGAAGCGCCACTGGATGGCTGCATGAGGAGATCGGAGTAGGTGGGATGCACCTTCTGGTAGCCACGTGGTGTGCTACCAGTGCGGGAGGAGTGGGAATACGAGGCCATGTTTCCTGATAGATCAGATGGCGTGTCGATCTTGGGGCAAGATGGGTCATCTATAGAGTTTCTATCATTTTTTCTCTCTGGAACCTCGAGACATGGGTTCTTCTTTGACCCCACATTCAAGAGCATCACCACTAGTTTCTCATGAGTTAGGGAACTGGAGTTCATCCAGCTATTCAGGCCGAGGTGGAGGTTATGGCCATGGAAGCCAGTCACCCGGTTTTCAGCGACATCATGGTGGATTAGCTCAGAGTGGTCAGGTAGGGTCACAGAGACGTAGTTCAGGCAAGACATTTGCAGTGGAGCCGACCCAGCTAGAGTAGGATCCCGGACATTATACCGTTCGATGTAAGATCTTAGTAGTATCAGTCTTAGAATCTGTTCTTTTTGATACAGGGGATTCCCATAGCTTTATGTTTGTTGCTGTTCTGGAGAGACTTGGGCTCTGTATCTTTTCTTCTATTGATATCTTCATGCTAGAATCTTTGTTGGGGACTATAACGACTAGTGTGCGTTAGTGCAAAGAGTTCCCTCTATAGGTTGGTGGATGTCACATTCTATGGGACATCTATGTCCAAGCGATGACAGGATATGATTTCATTCTCAGGATGGACTTGTTGGTTCCCTTCCAGGAAGTCGTCGACTGTTATCGCTACAGGGTGAGCTTCATATCACCATAGGGTGGATATTTTCAACATATAGGTGTGTGGTATTTCTAGGCGAGTAGAGCAGGACCCGAGAAACATGGGTTGGGATCAGTTACAGCCCATAATTCTAGTCTTTATCTAGATGACCCGGGGTCTTCGCAATTAGATTTTTATCCAGTCGTGAATCTTTTTAGAGATGTCTTTCCAGAGTACTTTTCAGGTTTTTCTCTGAAGCGTGAGGTAGACTACTCATTTTAGCTTTTGACTAGAGTGGCATCGGTGCCCATTCCTACTTATAGGATATCTACACTTGAGTTGAAGGAACTCGGGAAGTTATTGGAGGAGTTGTATGCAAAGGGTTTCATACAACCCAGTACTTCTCCTTGGGGTTCGCCTATCCTGTTTGCATAGATGGAAAACAGTACCCTCAATCTTTTCTCGGACAATCGGAAGTTGAACAAGTTGACGATTAATAACTGTTATCCCTTGCCATGGATTGATGATATCTTTGATCGGCTTTGAGGAGCCTGGGTGGTCTAGAAGATTTTATTGGGGTCTGGTTATCATCAGTTGCATGATAGACTATCAGATATACCTCTTACGACCTTCATAAGCAGGTATGGTCTATACATGTACTTAGTTATGTAGTTCGGTCAAATGAATGCACCTGCAGATTTCGTGGAACTGGTGAACTGAGTGTTCCATCCATACTTGGATTGCTTCATGGTGGTATTTGTGGGAAATATATTGGTGTACTCTCACACTCAACATGACCATGTTACCCATCCTGAGATTGTTATGAGTACACTAAGGGAGCATCAGTTATATGCTAATATCGCAAAGTGCCACTTTTGGATGGACCGGATTCACTTCATGGGTAATGTCATCTCATAGATAGGTGAATCAGTAGACCTAGAGAAAGTGAGAGTTGTAGTTTCCTGGGAGAAGCAGAAGAACGTCTTTGAGTTGAAGAGTTTTTTAGGACTGGATGGAAACTACATACATTTTATAAAAGACTTTTTACACTTAGCAGTACCACTGATGGGTCTGACTAAGAAGGGTGTGAGGTTATTGTGGTCAGATTCATGTGATTCATCCTTTCCGTAGCTTAAGGGGAGGTTGATGATAGCACCTATACTAGTCTATCCAGAGTTGGGCAAGAGCTGCACTTTTTACTGCGATGCATCAGGTATTGGGCAGGGAGCTGTGCTTATTCCAGGAGATAGATTCGTTGCGTACGATTCTCGGTAGTTGAGTCCAGACATTGACACAAGATATAGAGTTCTATGTTGTTGATCATGCCTTACGTTGTTGGAGACATTATCTTCAAGGAGTTCATTTTGTGCTTTTCACCAACCATTAAAGTATCAAGTACAATTTCACTCAGTGTGATCTGAGTTTGAGACAACAGAGTTTGGTCGTGTACCTAAAATCCTTGATTTCTAGCTTTCCTATACTCTTGAGAAAGCCAACGCAGTGGCTGATGCGTTGAGCAGAAAGACTTAGATACAAGCAGTTCGGGAGGCCAAAGTGGGTGGCAGCTTACGGAGCTGTTCTCTGACATGCATTTGGAAATGCATGACAGAAAGGGAAAATCATTCCATCTTTTGTAGATGTTACCTCAACCATTATTTATCGAGTATGAATGAGGCATCAATTATATTCTGATGGCATGGTCCTATGGAAAAACATGTCAGGATAGAACCCTATTCATGGGTGGACCATAAGTGAGGATAAAATCTTGTGTTTCTAGGGACACGTATGGGTGCCAAAATATATATGCGAGGAGATGATGTGTAACTTTCATTCCTCAATTTGGGTAGTTCATCCTGGAGTCACCAAGATGTATCATGATCTACACTGTCAGTATAGGTGTCCAGGTATGAAGAGGGACATTGCTGGTTTCTTCATGAGGTGTTCCACTTGTTATCAGGTGAAAGTGAAGCATCAGAGACTAGTTGGGCTTTTAAAGTAGTTACCCATTCCTGAGTGGAAGTGGAATGATGTTGTGATGGACTTCGTGACCAGTTTACCGAGGTTTCCTCGAGGGAATGACATTGTTTGGGTTGTCATTAACAGACTCACGCAAGATTCACACTTATTTCCAATCAAGGAGACCTTAAGTGTTGATGAGATTGGGCGGTTGTACATTCAAGTGATTATAAGTCTGTATGGATTTCCACACTCAATTGTTTCAGACAGGGAAGCTGATTTTACTTCTTGGTCTGGCAGGGGATTCAGAAGGCTTTGGGTACATAGGTACTTTTGAGTACAGCATACCATCCCCATACAGATGGCCAGTCCGAGCGCATGATTCATGTTCTTGAGGAAATTCTCCAAGCATTCACTCTAGATTTTGGAGATTCTTCGGAGAAGTATATCACTCTTTTAGAGTTTTCCTACAAAAATATTTTTCCAAAAACTATCCATATGGCACCATATGAGTCTTTGTACGGTAGGCCATGCCGATTAAACTTATGTTGGATGGAGGCAAGAGAGACATCATTGATGGGACCTCATCTTGTTCAGGAGACCACAGAGTAGATAGAGTTTATTCAGAAGAGGATGGATACTGCACCGTCTCGTCATAAGTCTTATACTGATCAGCAGAGACAACCTATGGAGATCGAGGTCGGGGGTTAGGCTTTCATACGTGTCACACCGAGGTTGGGAAACAAGAGGATTAGGAGTAAGGGTATGCTTTCTCCAAGGTATGTCGGGCCGCTTGAGGTTTTTGAGAGATTTGGGCTGGTGGCCTATCAGTTGTAGTTACATCAGAGGTACCGAGCTATGCACGGCGTTGTCTACATTTCTCAGCTCTGACGTTACATTTCAGACCCGTATCATGCTTTCCAATCCGAGGAAGTCGAGTTGGTCGTAGATTCATCTTTTAAGTATAATCCTATCCGAATTTTCAATCGAAGTACGAAGGTTCTCTGTGGCAGGTCTGTTCTTTTGGTACGAGTGTTATGGCAGCACGGACGAGTGCAGGACGAGACTAGGGAGAGGGAGGCTGATGTACAGGCACAGTGGCTGGAGCTATTCAGGGTTTCTTCTTCAATGTCGCGCTAGGAAATTCAAGGACGAATTTATTTATGGGGGAATTTTGTAAGAACCCCAATATTTTTTAGGTATTTTTTACCTTTTTCTGAAGTTTTTGAGAAAAGAGGAGTTCTGGAATAAAAATTCAAGTACACAATGTGTAATTTATGAGTGCAGGTCATGTACTTCATTGCAACAGGAGGCAGTGTGATGTCTGTGTCAGAGCCACACACATGGTCGTGTGGGGTGATGTGGAGGCTGGCTAAAGCGGAGTACGGAAATAGTGAGTACATATCATGTACTCCAAAAGTACACGCAGTGTATTTTGTTTTTTTTCATTAAACGCACCGAGGTCGTGTCCGATGGAGAGAACCATCTTCTTTTAGGTCCTGTTCATCCGAGAGAACATGTACAGCCATGAATATTCAACAAACCCCCGATCCTCTGTCTGTACTCCAAATAAAACTTTGTCATTTGTGTTGGAATCTCATCGGTGATTTCTCTATTCTCCTAGAGCATAATTTTCTAATTTCTCTTCTTTTGTGAGTTATCATGGGTTTAATGTTTTGTTCGTTTTCTTAGATATACAGTGTTCTAAGACTATTCAGGTCTCGTGTTTCAAGTATATTGATCTCCTAACTCCAAGGTAGGTGGTTTATGCCTTTCCGTTTGATGTATTTGAGTATTATGGGAAAATTCCACAAATACCCTTGAACGGGGTATTGTGTGTTTACCATTTTACCCCTATTTTTTTCTTCCATGATTGTATGCATGTGAATAGGTAATTTGGACATGAATTGGGTTGATTTCTATTCTTTGGATGTTTTTTCCCAGGCATTGTTTTGTTTATGATTGTTTGGTCCTGTTTAACCTTTGGTTGCCATTCCTATTTTCCATGCATGTTGTTGTAGGGTGGAGAGTTGTATTATGACATACTCGTTATGATCTAGACTATTTTGTAAAGTAGTTCTGAAGGTTTACTTTGGCTATATTACATTGTTATGTTGTTTGACCTATGCATGGGCATGAGAACCCAGTGTAGTAGGCTATAAAGGGGGGATTTACCGAGTGAGCATCCTCATAGAGCCTAGAAACACCTGGGACTATAAGGAAAATTGACCGACTGAGCTTCCTCAGAGAGTCCTTGATTACATTATACCAAAAGGGTATTGACTGCATGATCTTACTCAGAGAGACTTTGTTTTAATATAACGGTCATGTTTGTAAGGGGAATTGACCGAGTTAGCTTACTTAGAGAGTCGTAGACCTCAGGAATATATGGGGAATTAACATGTGAGCTTCCTCAGAGTGTCTCTGGCTACCTTAGACTATGATGGGAATGGACAATGTGATCTTCCTCATAGAGTCTATCTTTACATAGACTATATAGGGAAGGGACTTTTTGAGCTTCCTCAGAGAGTATTTCATTACCTTTAACTATGAGGGGATATACTGTGAGCACTTACTCCAAGAGTCTTATTAAATTCCAATGACAGAACCAGAGTGGTTGGGTTTTGTGTACTACCTAGAGGGTTGTCATTACTTCTTGATAGGACCAGAGGGGATGGTTGCGAGTACTTCCTAGAGGGTTACCAGTTTGAGATTTAGTTGTTGTTTCACTGATGCTTGATATTGAACTATGGATTGTTTACTGCAGAGCACTTTATTTTTTTCTGCTTTCTATACTTTTACCTACGATATATTCACTAACAATTAGGAACAGATCTTCTAGTTGTTTCTTACTTGGATTTAGACTCACACTCTATTTGGGTCCTACTATTGGGCCCAAACAAATTATATTGTTGTAGGTATAGATAAGGGAAACCACCCTTCGACATTAGATACATGATTGTTGTGGAGCTGGAGAGCAAGGGACCAAGCTATGGATTGTGATGCTGAGGAGCTGTTATTTCTTTTATTTGTGTACTTGGTTTAGCACTATTTGTATTTCTAGTACTGTGACTTGTATTTTGGCTTACCTAGACATATCTATCATGCATAATTTATATATAGGTGCTCTAGTATGTTTATTATTCCAGTCTTCTGCTGCATATTTTTGATGGATATTTCATGCTTCGGCTATTGTATGTATTAGATTACTTCTGTTGTGTACTCTTTCAATCAAGGAATAGCTTCCCCCCTGTCACACAAAAGGCCCTCGCTGCTAGTTTGCAGCCTCTGGCATTCAGGGAAATGTGCTTATGGCCATGTGACCAACCGGGTATAGTGCACCTGTGGGTGGATTCCGTAACCGGGACGTTACACCGCCTCCATAGTAGCCACCTATTCCCTATTTAAAGAGAGCGAGAAAAATTAATGATGAGGCACAATATAAGAAGTTATGGGATTTGTTCAAGTAATTATATATCAACATCCATTTTTTCGAATCTATTTTCTAGATGCACATTTATGACAAATTCTTGAATGGCCTTTTGTCAATCAAAAGAAAAATAGAAGACATATGTGTCATCTATTTAAATAATTAATTCTCTTCTATTGTACTTCATAAAATTCAATTGAATATGAGAGACCTGAGAAGCTTCTCATTCCTTTGTGAGATAGGCACAAGAATATTTTTCGTAGCACTATGTGATATTGGAGAAATAATTTACCACATAAAAATGATTACTTCTCAAAATCTATGACTCAAGGACTTAAAAGATACAAGAGTGGATTTTAAATTATTTTATCTCTTGGTCATGTACGCCAGAGGAATTCTGGATGTTGTACTGGTAAAAGTCATAAAGTTCATTTTCCTAGATGATTTCCATGTTTTGGATGTGGAAGAATATGGTGATGTTCCTCTTATACATGGAAGACCATTCCTACATATAATAAAACAAGTTGATTGATGTGAACAAAGGACGTATCGTATTCATAGTTGGAGAAGAACATGTTGTGTTCAACCTAGTTAGAGTTTTACAACACTCATATGATACTATAGATTGTCATGTCATATCTTGTACCCATAATAAGGATGTTTCCAAGGGTAAAAATGAGAAAATTGTTAAACCTTTTTATAGAAAAATGTGTCTATGACGTTAAAGATGTCAACATTATTAAAGCACCTGCCAGAGAGGTGGTTCCTTCATTGATTCCATCCATAATTAATCCTAGTACATAAAAGTACTCATTTCTAGGGGAATACTTATCCTTGATAATTACTTTATTCATTGAGTTATACATGGACAGATCACCATAGAAAATACCTGATCATGGATTGGATATGTTTCATTAACCATTCCATAAGAAGTTTATCATCAAATGATCCTTATTTGAGTCAATATATTGACCATAAATGAAGCACCAACAAAGAGGAAACATAGGATAGGAGTTAGTTATGATAGGATAGGGTAAACCTTTTTGAGTTTCTCATTTGAAAAAAGATTCATCAAAATAATGGTGGCAAAATCATAGAAAACCATTGAAGTACACATCATAAACTCACATATCACGACGCGAACCTTTGCTACTTTGAAACATAATTTTCTCAAGGTTCATGAAATGACCAATAAGTACACATCATAACCTAGATCAAGTCTATTAAAAAAATTAAAAAAAGTAAAAAAACTGAAGGTTCACAGCCCGTGATCCCCCCTAAACTCAAATTGATCCAATCCAACATGTGACCCTTCCCCTCCTCTTTTCAAAACAAGAACCCCTAATCAATACCTTTCGATAATTATCCTCAACCAAACCCTCTCTCTTCTACAAGCTTCATGCCTCCACCCTCCCCTCTCCATAGCGTGCACCAAGATACTACAGCCTGAACCTTCTCCTTCCTCAAGTTCTACCTCTAATTCTACATGTTATTCCTCCATAACCCATTAGCCTACTGGTAAGTGCATGTGTGCTATCTCCATATTACAAGATATGTTCTCTTTCCCATGTAAATATGTTACCCTTCACTCACACCTGGTTCTATGCTTTGTAAAACCACATCACTGGGTTAATCTCCTTCATCTCTAGACTAATCCCTTGCTGACCAACATGATTCTATATATATCAGTGCTTGCATGGAGAAAAATCACAGACAACATCTTCGGTTTATTGGAATTGTTTCATGTTGATAGAATCATCAACGTCTACGATGAGACATTCAGGGATTTTTTTTTCGAATTTCTAGCCATCATTGACATTTCAGGGGATTCCCTTCACTTCAAACTCTGTGGCAGGCCACACCAGTAAACCATAGCCTAGTTTGGTGTATGACTAGGTATATAAAATGAGGACTTTGTGACCTCTAACATCTATCCTACTTTGCAATTTAGTATTTCATGATAGGATATGTTGATCATTTAGCATGTTATTTCTCATGACCCTTGATCCCACCATGACCCCATGCTAGAAAATTCCACCCAACTAAGGACTCCTGCTCTTCATATACTGCACCAGGACATGGGAAAAGTGTGGTTTTCCCCAGGCAAGACCCATGGTAGTTTCAACCCTCTTGATGTTCTTATTATTATGGAATATAGGGTTGACTTCCCATCAAAATGGATGCCCAGTTCTCCTCTTACTACAAAGTGATGACACAGAGGAGGCGGGGAACACTTCTGGGTGGATCATTCATCACTAAGTTGGCCAGGTATGTCCACATTTTCGATTTGTCACATCCCCTCACCTTAGTAGTCTGAGTTGAGCTGATTGATTTTGTGCTCTTTCACAAGAGAAGAATACTGATGAAGGAGGGAAACATCCATTTATTGTCACCTAAAGAACGGTAGCTAGTTCATCAACCAGATTCCCCTCAAGTGGCTGATATGATGGAGAACCTACTAGCAGCAGCAACAATAGTCCCTTCTACCCACCATTCTTCTACCCACCCATCTCTACCGTCAACCCTGACCACCACACAATCCACCTAGCCTGCACCTACCCATCCCACTCTTTCTGACACGTGGATCGTCCACCATTGTATCATATAGATTCATTGCTAGATCACTACGCACCTCCACCTTCCCTTAATATAGCCTACATCCTTAACCCCTCCACCACCTACTACCACATGCCTTTCCTCATCCACCCATCCTCTTTCACCCTCTCTACCCTTTGACCTTCCTCCTTCCATCACGAAGAAGACCCAAAATGGCCAGGTAACCACCACTGAACCCACCCCCATTGTCCCATTCATTTATCCAGCTTCCAGACATATGACCATAGTATAGATTGGGGATTCCCCACCACACACCTTATCCCATTTTTCCACTACCTCCACCCACCATCAACTTAATCCCCACCTACCACCACCAATATTACTGCTGCTACTATTGGTGATTTGGATACTCAGATCATTTCCTTATCTAACATCGGTGTATCCATGGAGGATATTTTTTTCCCAATGTAGTGATTTATTTTTTTTCATACTTTTGGGGATTTGGGAAAAAAATTTAGGGGCGGTAAATTATCCCTTTCTTATTCTATACACGGATATTTATATATTTTTTCTTGATTTATTTCACTCATTCTTGTGTTTTTTATTTTCAATTACTCCTTTTTTTTATTCATAGACATTTATCACTCCTCTCAGTCGTCTGATATTATCAACGGACCCATTCTTCCATCGTTTCTTCTGTAACCATTCATCCAGCATGTTGTAGACACTGACAATCAACTTCAGTATTTATCATTTCAAATTCACTAACCACTAAAACCACCTAAACCATTGAATTCATGTGTATCTCATTTATTGTTATGTCAAACATCACCTAATGTTGTGAATCTAGTTAATTGACCACATGAACTCGAGTAAACGACAACTAGTATTTTCAATAGAAAAAAGAGACACTATGTCAGAGGGAACACTCTTTGAATTTTTGGTCCAACCATCAGGGTGATGACATTAATATTATCACGTTATGGGAGGCAGCCCATCGATTTTTTGAGGTTTGATTGATTTTTTAGGTATTTCAGTATCTCATTTCAATTCATTTTAAAAATATTCATTTAATTAATAAAATGGGTACCGTTATCTCTCACTTTTTTTTACTTGCCTATTTTTCTACTATAAATATGTGTACACTTGTGAAATAAATTTTGTTATATATATATAGTGAATGAATTTTTTTTATACTAATATAGTTTTCAGGTGCATAAAAACATCAATGATAATATAGTTCATACCCCCCCCCCCATGGCATACCACTTATTCTCTGGAAGCTCTCGATTTCCGCCTTTTATATTTTGTCATCACTACCATGTAAATTAATTTTATAACATTCACTGCCACACCAATATCAGCCATTATTTCTTGGAAAATGGGGACACTATCTCTTTTTTTGTGGGGGGTGAGGGTTCCCATTTTTTTACTATGACACAATTGAATTTTTTTGTCACTATTTTATGATACATTTTTCGAATTGATAATAATGCTACAAATTTGATATGCATTATCCCAAATTAAAATAATAATAAACTTAAAAACGAAATTTTGTGAACCATGATTCATTATTGATTAGATTTTTAGAATGATTTATGTTCTTATAAGTTTAATTAATATTCAACATATTTGAAATCCAGATTAAATGACTCACTTTGTAGGATTGATTCCCATTGTAATTTTTGGTTTTAATTTATATTTTCTTTACCAAATAAAATTCTAAGCCTTCAATATCATTTTCTTTTCTGGGTATATTTCATGGGAGATACATAGTACATGTAAAACTAATAGAAATTTCACATATATATTATCAAAACAATTAATGAACAAGTGTAATTTTTAAATTATTCATCCAGCTGTTGATAACCATTTTACTTGAGACCCACATGAGATCTATCTTTCGTTTAGCCCATAGTTTCCATGAATAACCTGTTATAAGAAGATATATTTGAATAATATTTCCCTTCCTACCCTTCTCCTTGTACAATTATTGAAGATTATTTTCAAATAAGTGTGGGGGATGCATTCATATAGCATTGGATTCATTCACTTTTAGAGATGTACAGTGTTTTCACCTGACTATAAGGTTGTGATCCAAATGCCTTTTAGATGTATATCATTTTTATTATATTTCATTGAAAAATTTAAAGGAAAATAACAAATTTGATATGGGTTGTGTACTAGGAGGTTCAAAAATCACCATTTTTTAGACCAATGAATCCCTAGAAGAATCATATGTTGTTAGGTGGTGGATGTGAGATCTATCCAAGCAATAAAATTCAGAAAACAAATATGCTAATGAAAAAAGAATGAATATAATCATCCATTCACACAATTAATTTCGATTCAAATGGATCCAACCTAAGATGATAGAGTATGGACCTGACTCACCAGATGTAGGAATTTATTCGCACTTACCTTACTACATTTGAATTGTACATTAGAGCTCACCTTATTTTTGAACATGATTTTCAAACTCTACCTACCTACCTCAAACCTCAGATTCATAATAACCTTATTGATATAAGTCCTCAAGATTATTTTTATACTTGTCTTTACATAGTGGAGATGATAGAACCAGTTAAAGCATATGGTTCAGAACATGGACATGGGGTATAGACATACCAAAATTATAGTTTACCCTGAGTGATGAGAGAAAATAATGTTAGGTAAACTAAAATTGGGAATATTACATAAGTAAAATTTAAAATATTTTTATTAAAAGAATAGAATTTTTTTTGAAAATATGAAATATGAGTAATGAATAATTTACAATGCTGGAGTAAAACTGTAACATGACTACTTTTCTACTTACATTTAATTTAATTGTATGGACATAATACACCTTTCTTGCTTTGAAAATTACTTATCATTTTGATATCATTGTTGACATACTTTGCATGAGGACAACAAATGATTCAAGTGTGGGGGTATTTTATAAGCCTAAAGGATATATATATTTTCGGTCACTTTTCCATTGTTTTTTATTCATATACTAGATACGTCTTGCAGTAGTTGTCCAATTTTTCATGAAATAGAGCATCATAAGATTCCATGGAAGAAAGACAAAAAAGCTAAAAAAAAAGTCTGTGTACACATCATGATGGTCATGTTAATGCCATTGACTTGATAGTCAAAGCTTGCGTCTAGCCATGAAGCTGAAGTCATGACCAACCACGAAGACTGTAGAAATTCTCAGCTCACGTCAAGAGTCCCTTCTACACATCGTGAGACCAATCAAACTAGATTCCCAGAAATCCATGAGGATTAAATACAAAAAAAAATTTCTCCCTGGGATACACATTTGAAAACCACCTGTACATGACATGACCATAGTCAAACTTCATAAAAATAAGGAAGACACACACACCACGCTAGAGATCCTGGTCAATGTAACACAAATCAAGGGTTCACGACCTAAATATCATGTACATGTCATGACCATTTTCGCCTATATAAGTAACACCCTGACATCACATCCGAGACATGCATGGATTATCTCTATCTCTATTTTAGACTCTTTTTATGACTTCTTATTTCATATTTCTTTAAACACCTGAGTTCTATGTTATTCATTTACATTTTCCAATCTATGTCCTTTGGTCCCTTTTTTCAATGCCTACAATTCCCACATTTCTTCATTTCTGTTTCATTTCAAGTATGTA
This sequence comes from Viscum album, assembly GCA_963277665.1. Lineage (NCBI taxonomy): Eukaryota > Viridiplantae > Streptophyta > Magnoliopsida > Santalales > Viscaceae > Viscum > Viscum album. The sequence continues at coordinate 1,387,705,150 of OY728165.1, forward strand.
TATTTAATGTTTTCTTGCATGTTTTAAAATTCCATTAGCATAGATATGATTTCCATTAAAAAAATTACTTTAATTAACACCATGAGTAACTCTACACAATGGGGTAGGGATCAAGGTATATTGTATCTATATGATTAATTAGAAATATTCTTCAAAATATGGTGATCATGATGGATTAGTTATTAGGTTATAAACCAACAGTCAACCCCCAATTGTTTGACTTTCCCGTTACCATCATACTTTCATGAAAATTAACCTATCCTAATTGATGTAAACTGTGACTATGACCAACAGTTTATGAAACTTTCCTTAATATGACATGAATGTAATAAATTTAGGACTGTAGCTAGCGTGCTGATCATGGAATAGTTACATCTTATATATAACTAGATGATGAGTCCAAGGTTTACTAACAACTACTGCTTGCATTGTAGACTACGCACTAAGGACCTTGACAAGAATTGAACTAGGATCATCATTATCTAGATACTCCGACGTGATCTTAACCCCTCTTTAATCACTTGAATTCATCCCCAAAATTTGTTAGAAACCTCCCTATCTTTAGTAAAGATAATATTGACTCCTACAAAGAATTAAAGACCATATTTATTTCCCCAAAAGAACAAAACTCTCCTCATGGGATCGACCCGATACATCATCCATACTACTCCCAAGTAGTTAGTAATGATTGGGACACATATAAATTTCTAATTTGACTCACGCCCTAGGGTATTGACATTGTCTTTTGCGTTGTTGATCAGTTTCCATGAAATATGTTAGTTATTATTCTGAGAATGGTATTGAGCCATTATGGGAAATCCTATATATACAGGATATTAAAGGGAACGAAACCCACATAGTTACATGGACACTTAATGTTTAACATCATGCATAGAAGACTCATATGGGTTCTCTAGGACACCATGTATTTATGTTTGATTCCCAATGGAATGTCCTCCATATCCGAATTAAAGAGGGAATCAATGTTAAAATAGTTCCTTAGTTCTGGGTTTATATATTGAGGTCATGCATGCCATTATAGAGACTCATGATTCAAATGACATGATGACTGTAAAACCCTAAGATCACAAGATCCATGCTCATTGTAAGAAACAATTGATTGAAAAAAGTTCATTTTGTTTCTTATAGTATGTGACTTATATAATGGGACTACCCTATGATGATTTAAAATGGAGGCCAATCCTCGAATATAGGTCCTATGTTTCCTATTTATTAAAGTAATGTGTTTCATTATAGTTTAGTTGATATCTCATTCTACTGATAGAGGAGTAAGTTGATCATATCATAAGTCTAATTACTTCACGATGGCTGAAATTACAGAGTCATAAAGGTACTTACACCAAAAGAGGTGTTTATTTGATTGTGCACCTTAGGAAGGAATCATAGATATCACGGCTATTATATGAATTAGATTTCTCATAGTATAATTTATATTGGGACTTACTCACTTAGGAAAATTTGGATTTTTTTGGAGGATTATAGTAATGATTTAAGGATCATTTCAACTTCCTATGCCCACATGAACCATGCTCATTGTGAGAATCAAGGGATATAAATAATAAATTCCCTTTATTTGAATAATGGATTTAAATACATTGATTTCTCTGGTTGATTGAGATAGAGATCAAGCCTAAGGGATAGGTATCCAATGTATCCTAAATATAAATGGAATCATATTCATCATAGTTTCCATTATATTAAGACATACACACAGATGTTTCACTATTGTATGGGATTAATCTCTGAGATTTACCATTTGATCGGGGCTTACACACCATGGATGGACAATGTTATCATGTAATTGGATTCCTTGATGAACCAACTGAATTTTTCTGGGGGTGTCACCTGATCCATATGATGTGTTGTAATCCCATTTCCAATAATTTTGTTGACACACATAGAGGGAGCTGAAAATTTCAGTATGAAATTGAAAAAAGGATGCTTCATATCTTCGATAACATCCCTGGAGGGCACTGTAAGACCTGGTTATCATGCTTGTAGTGCGTCATGGGTCTCAGTTTACATTCCTAGAGGGTTTCATGAGATCATAGTTGTCATTCCCAATTGAAACCATGTCACTTTATTGACATGAAAGAACACCATTATATGAATCAAGATATGTATCTAAAATATTCCAAATGTCAAGGGTAGTAGTCCCATATGGTCTTGAGAGATCAAATTGGTCTACCAGAGAAAAAATATGACTATATCTGACTTGTCTAGTTGAATTTTCTTATCCTAAAATCATTTTTAAGGAGTGTCTATTGATCTAGATGAATTTTCTTGGTCCTATCATGTGTCTTCAGATGACTCAAATAAAGAACATGAGGGCCATCAAGAATGTTTTGAACTTTTTTCTTCCACTTTTAATCCTAGTTCTATCCCTTGTATTACAAAGGGATTTGGATCATTCAGTATCACATTCATTGACTCTCAAGTGATCTACAGGACATGGCTTACATTCCTCGCACCCCTTGTTAATAATCCATCTCATTATCTATGAGTGATCATGTGATAAATTATATTTATTGGGAATTATTTATCCAGATGTTCTCTGGTATATTACCTTACATAATTCATGTTTTTCATGAGGTCAGCCACTCTGAGAAATATTCTCAAGCATGTGTGCCTGAGAGTCAATTGTCAAGGGTCGAACCATATGGAGTTCAACAATTTATTCGTGTTGGGGTGGGGAATTTATTGTAATATCCGACCTCATTACTCTTCATTTTGTACGGTGTTTCTAGCATGAATCCAGGATGTAATCGATGCTTGTAATTGGCACTATGTGTCTTCAAGAGTCTCTTCCATCTCCTTTTTATGGTGTCAACTGATTTTTAGAAACCAAAAGTCCCACACTTCAAGGCCTCCATTATTGGATTATTCCAAATTAGTGGTGAATTGATTTATCACACTAGTATGTATAAATACCTCCATATCATCATATTTAAATGTTTGAAGGTCTTTGAAAGATCGGGCTAGATGTTGAAATGAACCAACGAGATGCTCGATGACTTTCGTGGGACATTCTACAAGACAGGGATGGTTTTTCTAGGTTTCTCAGGGCATGGTGATGTGGACCTCTATAATATATGGTAATCATTTGTTGACTGTGAGAGGGTTTTTCCTCTTACTTAATTATTTATCTTTGTTTTTTGTGAAAGATGTTGGTAGTCATGCAAGATTCTATGAGTAATTTAAATGATAATTACACTATTTTTTGGGGATATGTTGCATGAATAATATGATTAATGTGGGGTAATGTTTGCATTTCATTGGAAAAAACCATCTATTTGTCCTTATGAAGCTGAAGGGGATGTACGAATTTATCTGGATATATCATAGCACTTTCGTATTATGATTTTTACAAGGACAATGGATTTCTCACGATGAGTTGGACATATTGTTGAGGTCTTACACTTTATTGTTGATTTTTAGGGGCATGTCGCATGGATTTCATTTACCCCAATTAACTCATGATTCCTCCCTTTTTATTTCCATTGTTTTATTTTAAAAAATTTTGGAGTCATGAGAATTTTCATGGACTTTTCTTTGGTTAAACATTCTTCCCTTTGGTGATGGTCCACAAGTTCATTATGGTGTCTAGGATCCCTCCCCTTTGGGAATTCCCCCCCACCCACCCACACCCATACTTTTAAAAGGAATTTCAAGCTATATTGTGAAGTGATAGCTTTTGAAACCCCATGTGGCATAGGGGATCTCATCCAGCTTCCGCCACTTGGCTACTGGTTTTACAGACTAACCTTGAAAATGTTTATGTGCTCATTGACAGGGTCTCTATGGGATCCACTATAGGTTAGTCACATCACATGGATTCCTTCCATGACCTTATAGTTGTAACACGATAATGAAACCTTTGATGGTTTCTGAAATCCATTAGTCTCAACCATCTTCTTCTTTCTTTTCATTAGTGGGATAACAATACACATATTCTAGTACTTCTTCCATTTTGAGTTTTCTTACTTTCATTTAGAAGGCATGAAAATACCACCTCTGGAGTGATGTTTATAGGGACATGTGATTGGTTTTGATGAAAGTAAATGTCCATAAGATTCTTTTGGTTTGTCATGAATATGTGTACTAGTTGACATTTGGTCTACTAAGTGATGATTGGTAGTCTATGAAATTATATATATATATATAAGGAATGATTGATAAAAATTAATTCCATCAACCACCACTTATCTTGAGTTCACATTCCTTTGTCTCTATTGTGTCCCTAAATGGAAAGACTATTCTATGAAACTTTATCACCAGACTCTGTTTACGACACATCCCTCAGATATCTATCCTACAAGACCATTTACTCTCAGGATCTCATCCTGTGAAAATTTGAACCATACTTTTGTATTTGTTTTTTTAACATTGATTGTGAGTTATAGTGATGACATTGATGTTTTCTTGGGGTCTAATTGTTCGAACATTCGATTCAACTGATTTTCATGACCATGTCAAGGTCACATTATCATGAGTATCCAAAGAGGTAAAAAATTCTGTAATTTCATGCAGGGGTTTTGTGACCAATGCATCATTTGGATATCAGTTCGTTATAAATTCATTTCGGTGATTCAATTTTTATTTTTTGAATCATTCAATGAGAATGAAATTTACGAATTTTTGATTGATTTATTTTTGATAAGATTTTATATTTTCTATGTCTGAAATGTACCACATTGTTGTTTTCAAATGGATTCTAATTATCATCAAGTTTAATAAGAAATTTCCAGTCAAAGGGACATGATTTCTAGTAATTGAAATTTTGATCCCTCATACCATAAGCATAATGATAAATAGAGCCTAATGGGGTTCCTTTAATCTGAGCTGCAAAATTATCACTTATCTCAATGACTTACACTATACAGGTTTGGTTTTCTAGATGATGCTACCATTACCCCTGCAGATTTTTACCTGCCATATTTCTTGGTGTCTCATTCTATCAACATTATTTTGACAACAATTTATGAGGATGGTTATTTTGTTATATCTCGATCTAGGGATAGTCTTATTTGATGTCTAAATTTTATCAAGGTACAGTCATCAAATATTTCTCTAAAAAACCAATTGCTTAGAGATATTTGATTATACATGACTCTTATTTGTATATTATAAGAAGAATATAGTACTTGATATGGAATATTTGTCCCTATGGTAGTTTTTTTGATGAGTCTTCATGAACATTCTGGGTTAGGAAAATATGTTTGGAGTTTGTCGATGTTTTATATAGGGTTGACTTTTAAGAAGCCTTATAGTACCTCAATTTATCTTTTTCCACTATCGTGACGTCCTTTGACATATGAGTAGTTGTGGGTACCCTACTACCAACATATTTAATATTTTCCATGGATAACTGGGATTCATCCTATGCGACATCTATCTGTTTGGAAGGATTATTCCCTTGGGGAAATGATTGAGGAATTCATCCCTATTGCGGATGTCTGGAATAATCCTTAGTATACCCCATTTTTTGTAAGAGATATGCTTATTATACTAATGAATAAATTGAATAAATAGTTAACAATGATCTCATTTATTTCTATCAAGGATTGATTAAATAATTTCATATATAGAAGCAGAGATAGAATAAACACTATTCTCCCTCATCGGTTCCCCTATATGCAATTCTGTGATAGTGATGGATCAAATTGGCCCAACATGGAGGATGGATATTATACCTTGTGAGAATATTTTGTGATATTGGATATATCTTCGAGCCTAAGATTGAAAAGTTTTATAGATATGTTATTGAATGTGTTTCTCCTTCTAGTAGGGGATACATGTTTAGTATTCTATGTTAGCAGGATGGTGATGGAGGAAAAACATAATGAATGGAGTCAACATAACATGATAGTTCCGGTCCTTTCACACCTCTATCAAATTTTGGGCCATATTAAACATGTTAGAACCCACTACAGGATTATAAATCTTCTATATTTCGTGTTTTTCTCAATATGGAATCATTTCCATTGTTATGAATATTAAAATTATTCTAGGATCCCAGACACAATAACATATTCAATATTTCAGAACATATATGGTGTTAGAGTTTTGTCTATAAACTCTTATAAGGTTAACGATACACAACACCACCCCAATTGATTTGACTTTATCCCATTTTGTGCACCGGTTGGAAAGATTATTGATGATGGAAGTATATTCCATGCTTAAATATATTATATGATCTTCTATCAATATGGGGTTCTCACAACCAAAGGGGATTAGTAGGTCATCTACAAGCCTTATACACCATATAAATTTTGAAATTCATTTGGATGTACTCAAAGGGTATCTCATCTTACTTTGGTTAGTGTTTGAGAGGAGTGACATCCCGAGGTTATTACACACTTTTGGAGATGTTGAATTGTGAAGACAGGGAGGCTGAGATTTTGATTCCACCTACTAGTGCTTCTTCTACATTCATCACCCATGCTTATCCCCAGTATTGGGTAGAAGCTTATATAATGGTGTTATAATCTAGTTGGTTCATCATTTAGATAGGCCTTTCCCATTTCAAATTACATTGATAGATGAAATGATAAAATTGATGAATGATATGGATGAGATGTTAAGAATGTTTCCTCATTTTAGTGATGACCACTCCGATGGTGTAATGGATTTTGGTGAGGAGATTAATCCTCCAATAGAATATATGGATTATATGAGTATTGAGAGAAGGTTATATGGGGATTCTTCTCCTCTACCCTTACTGATTTGATTGCTTAGACATTCTCTTAATGATACAATATCATTGGTTGAAGGGGCTTAGACGCAACATAGGATGATCTGAGACTAGATTCCAAACATGATCACTAAGACCCCCATTGAAATATTTTAGGACCTATGGCTATTCCTTCACTATATCATTCATGAATTCAGGTCAGGTTTTTTCAACCAACAACCCATGTATAAAATTATATTGCCAATCATATTAACCCGAATAAATATGGACATGAATGAAATTTATATCCATGTTATAGTAAATGAGGCTCCCCAAGCTAAGAATATAATAGATATGGTGGTTGCATTGATGTCGTTTTGTCAGTTTTTATCTGAAATTAAAGCTCAGAAAGAATCATTGACTACATAGATATGGAGATGATAGAAGAATATTTCTCATCTAAGGTCTGATATTTCAAAATTATCATCCCAATTGGACATTTTTTCATTGCATTTTGAAAAGAGAACTACTCAATTTTGATCTCTCTATGTTAGGGAGGATGTATAATAAGTTGGGGAGTGACACTCCCACATTTAATTGATGCCTCTCTCTAAACTCATGATGATCTTACAAGCAATTATGACTTACTTTTATTGTTATTGGACTTTTCTACTACACTCCATTTTATTATTTTACTTTTATAGAGAATATAAAATGTGAATACTCCTATCACGTTTTTATTTTATGAATGGATGAATTTTGTGAACATTTTATAATAATATTCAATTTTCATTCCTTTATGATGTGTATGGTTAATCATTTCTCTAATATCATAGAATTATACCTCAATTACCATCCCTAACATTATTTTGAAAGAAAATTAATTTTTATAATTCAATGTTATAATTATAATAATTCTCATTCAAGAGATACCCTGGTATGCCTACTAACATGGGATTATTTATGGATAATATATTCCTACTATAATGAAATCCCCTGATTTTATTAGGGACCATATAGGGAAGACATATTTATTAATGGGGGGTGATTTTTATTGTCCCCAAATTTGATAATCATTTTATAGAGAAATTCTATCATGTTAAGATTATGTAGTGGTCTTAAAAATGTTTCACATGTTAATAATTTTTATGAGCTATATTTTAAGGTCTTTTCACATGAAAATTCTATCACTTTAGTTTAAGGTCTTTTAGGTCAGACCATATATCATATTATTTTGAGGTCTTTTAGTTTGGGCCTTCAATGGATTTTGTTTAATGTATTTTGGCTCCGAACTTCTATCACTATTTCTTAATGCCTTTTAGATCAGTTCCTCTATCATGTTAGTTTTGTGTATTTTATCTTTGAACATATATTGTATTAGTTCACGGTATTTTAGCACGGCCTTCTGTCACATTAGTTTATGGTCATTTTTCTCAGACATTATATCACATTAGTTTATGGGATTTTAGGTTATATCATCCATTACTTCAGTTTAAGGTCTTTTACCTCAGACCTCTTATTGCAATAATTTATTGTATTTTAGACCACACTTTCTATCGGTTCAGTTTATTTTATTTTAGATCATACCTTTTTTGTCTTTATATTATGTCTTTTAGATCAGAAATTTTATCACATTAGTTTAATGTTTGTAAATCTTTAACCTTCTATCACTATAATTTAAGTTCATTTATATCAGAAATTTTTTATCATTTCTTTAAAGACTCTTAGCTCAGACCTTATATCACTTTAGTTTATATTCTTCTAGGTTAGAGCTTATGTTCCTTTTCTTTAAGTTCTTCTTACTCAGACCATCAATATGATCTTGTGATATGGTGTTGAAATCTCTTGAATGACCTAAAACACACTGAGGTGTTGTTGAGGCTCATGTGGATCAGAATACCCTTTGAATATATATGCATTTGTTTTATGGAAATAGGTTCATATACACGTTCCATAGGAATGTATGCATAGTATATCAAAGGGTCCCATGATGTCGAGTATCTTTTCTAGGGTCTATGGAATGTTTATGTAAGTAATATTGGTTGAGAGTGCAATACAAGAAATACTAGGTCCACCTAGACAGTTAGAGTATTGATGTTGTAAATCATAACCCAAAATCATGACACTATGTATATGGGATGGGGAAGGCATTCAGGTATGTCTTATAAACCATTTAGATTTTTTATTCAACTTTGGTGTTGTCGAGGCCTATAAGTATTAGAATATCCTGTCTTGAAAGGATGAGATATATTTAGTTGGTGGGTTAAATCAATTATACATCGATGTCATGGACAAGAAAATATTATATCCACTAATTACCCAGGGTCATGAATTATTTTTGGATACCTAAACATGTACCTAATGAATTTTGGTATGGAAGAAAATCTATCCAGGTAGATCTATAGATCCCTAGGGTAATCCAACTCTTATGTCATGTAGCTTGGTCCCTACAACATATGGCTTCAAATCATGAGGTGTGGGATATCAATGTTTCATGAAATTTTTTTATTCCACCCTTGATAATGGGTACAAAACATGGTGATGAAATTTCATTTATGTTGGATCCACTGTAATTATTTTAGTGGATATTTTAAATCATAGATCAAAGTGATCAGGTAGTGATAAAAGTATGGGAATTTCATGATGGGGACATCTTAAAGAACTATCAGGTAATAAGATCCTCCTTGATGATTCCAAGCTCAAAAGAATCATAAATCCATTTATTTATGACCATTATGTCACTAGTTGGTGGGTTTAAAATCCCTTCTGAATCAATATAATCATTGAATCGAGATATATATTTTCTTATTAAAATACTTAGATTAGTTAATGTAAACCTCATACACGTTAAATCATAAAGTGTGATTGATAGAAAATATATGTTCTAAGAGGGGTTCGTGCACCCTAAAAGATTTACCACTACCGAGAGAACATATTCTCGCAATCATGAAATGTGAAAAATCATTTCTCTATATTCTTCCAAAAATAAGGGGTCCATTGATCATAGCTTGGATTTAACAAGGTATACAGTGTAGAAACTATGAGAATTATGCCTTTTATTTACACCATAATTTTTTAACAAACTCATGAAATGATGTTTTTAGTGAGTATAGACTTGAATATTTCTCTAGTTTCCATTTTTTGGTATTAAAATTCACATGTTTTATTTATATTTTTTAGATGTTTAAGTTATTACGATTTCGACCATATAGGCTAGATATTATGGGCATACTGATTTGACAATAATTCAGGTGGTTTATGGTCATGAACAGGGACCAAATAAGGGATATGTCACAAACGAGACTGATTAAGATGCTCAGTGTCAAGAGTAATTCCATATCATTATGAGAGGGAGTTGGAAATTTTGTAAATCATGGCTTGAGTTCTTCAGCTCATGAGAAATGATATGGGGTAGTCATACACGGTATGTAATTTAACTCCCTAAGATTTTTTGGTCTTCTTTAGTGACTCCAGGCTCTGAAGAATGAGAATGCCATTGTTTTTGACAAAGATACCTCATGTTATTCATTCTGAAGAACTTCTACGTCAATATCGAGGCCAACACTGATATAAATTTTTTTCCTATTCAAGGGTAATGAAAGACTTGTGGTATCATAATTCATAAAATATGTGATGTGTGTTATATTGATTCTGGTTATTTTGAAAGACTGTATAATCACCATGTACTCTGGTTGATGAAGGTAAGTATCATGAGGTCCATTAATATGGAATAAAAAATTGGATATATTCTACACATTTTATCATCTTATTATAATGATATTTTCTGTGCAGTTTAACATCATACAGTTTGGAATTTTTCCATTTATGTTATTATCATGTGTTAAGGATGTATTTTTTGTGAATTTTTAATTTCATCTGACCAAGATTTTTTCCTTGGAGTTTAATTTCAGGCCATAAGGTTGTTTATCCATGCAATTTATTTTCATTCAATAAACACATAAGAACTGACATGAGTGGATGAAAATGTTTTTGTTCATTCCAAGGATCAATGTATAGGAATCACTACATATCTTATTGAAATGATATTCAAACAACATGTAGTTATTGATATCCATGTAGATTAAATTTATATGGTGAGGACCAGTATCCCTTGACATGAAAAGGTGATTTCTTGGCTTGGCCCGTGAATGGAATTATTGGTATCAATATGTATCCCATGATGAATGGAATCAATACATTTGTAGTTCTTAAACATGAAATTGTATCTTCATCATTCTAGCCCGTATATAGAGGTGGTATTTTTTCCATTGAGTCTTGTATCATGGCCTTGTATTTGAGGTTTATGCATCACTATGTATACTATAATGACATGAATCAAGACAGATGTATTTCTTTAAGAGATCTTGAATATTAGTATAATGTGGAAAGGAAGAATATAGATGGACGTGAAAAGTAGTAGTTTTTTTATGGGCTAATGGATGGATGTTTTGGGTCACTACATATCTCATGAAAAATGAGAATAAATCCACACATAGAGCATGAAATCCCATAATGTTTAATGTCGTGTGGTGAGGATAGAGGCAAACCTATTTTAATTGATGTGAAAATTATTGATGGTGTCAAAGGATGAAGTCAAGGTGTCACTACCTATGTCATTATGTTTTTTATTAGACCACAAATTGTTCAAAAGTATTGTGTCATTTAATATCATTTTGTGAGGATGTGGGATCCCATATTGTGAAGATAGATGGATCATATAGAAGTGTAATAGAATACCTATACCAACTATAGTGATCCTCATTGGCGAGGCCCAACGAAGTGTGCAGTTTCATGTCATGTAGTGGACATTAACAATGAAATTTAATGTCGTGTGGCCATTATTAATGGTATGAATTTTAAGGTATCGTATTCTAGACCAAGATGATCCGGTGGAATATGATACTCATGGGTGTGTGGGTAATCCCTTACAGAATTACTACTCCCACGTGAACTATGATGGATGTGAGAAATAAAAAACAAAAAGGGTTCCATGAAGTGGAATTTTAGTGTAGGACTGGGGAGTTCTAAATCATGTGGTGGCTGGAAAATGATATAGGATCAAGGCATCCCTACATATCTCATTGAAAATAAGAATTAATCCATACGTAATCATAGGTTACTTGTGATGTTTTATGTCATGTGGCGAGGAAATTAGATCATTGTTGTGAAAGGAAAGTAATACAATGTTTGGGCTTAAGAATAGTAATTAGAGAATAAATATTTATCATGTGGTGATAGGAATCAAGGAAAATCTAGTTATTAAGAAACCATGCAGTTTATGTCATGCATATAGGACTATCCCCACACAGTTTATCATTATGTAGTCAGAATAGTATTTTACTATTTAACTCTATACTAGGGTTGTATTTGTAATTTTTAAAAAATTTATTAAGGATGAAATTTTATAGATTAATGTTGTGTACTCATTAAGAAAATGTATAGTTTAACATCATTTACTTTGGATGAAAGTTGGGGCACAATCTGACGTGGATTCACATGTTGATGATAACTTATGAAAAGTACTTCTTGGGGAATCCAATTTTGTTGTGTGGTATGACTTTCTCCCCATCCGTGGTGTCCAATGAATAGGCTCCATTATGATATACCTTATATATTACATATGATCCATACAACATGGGTTCCAATGTTTGGGGCTTCATTCTAAGTATCAATGTTTTTTAAGATCCAATACCAGTTCACTTTGGAGGAATTAACACAGGGGAACTTTTTTTTAAAGGCACATGCTATTCGATTATTATTGTTTTATATGTTGTGAAATGTATGTAATATATTATCATCCAGTCATTACAATTCATCCTACCTCATTTTTCATTGTTTATCATCTGTGATCTGGACACAAATGACTATTCAGAGTGAAGAAAAATGGACTTCCATGGGTAATGTTGCCTCAACCTTGTACACAAATGAGTTGGGTGATGCTTGTGTGGTACTTTGTGTGGTGTTATGGTAGTACCATAAATCATAGAGGAATTTATCTGTTCATTAATTAATATCATTATTCTTCATCTTCTTTATTATATTCCACAGAGTCATATTGAATGCCTCAATCTATATATTTTCCACTGCATGAAAATAGGGTGAGTGATTGGAATCAAAATTTTACTCCTCAAATTTCTTCTCTAACTCTGTGGAATAGAAATTGGTGTCATTATCCATAAATATTGTGTGAGGGGACCTAAAATTGTTTATGATATGGGGCATTAAAAAGTTGATGATATAATACATTATGGATACCTTGAGGGTTACTATCTCATAACATTTGGAAAATAATTTGATAACAATAATAATGTACTTGAACTACGTAGACATGGATGGGGGATGTGATCCAACGATATCCTTCCCTTAGATATATAATGGCAATAAATATTTAGTTGCTTGTAGAAATTTTGGTGGCTGATAGATGTCGTTTTCATGAATCTTGTACCCATAAAATTTCATAGTGAATTGAAAGCAAAATTGTATCAAATTTTTCCAATAATATCCCATCCTCATGTTTTTGTTTTATAGACTAGTTATTGATTGATGCACACCTCATGATCCTTGATTAACTTCTCAAATGATGGTGAAAATTATAATTCTAATATTAAACTATGGAGGAATCCATTAATGTGACATTATTAGAGGAATTTTTTCTCATTTGAAACATCCTACAGAGGGAATTTTTCTACCTGACCCCAGATTTATTCCCTGCTGGCACAGTTTATATAGAGAATCCTAGTTAAGAAGAACCAACCATGGAATACATCCATTAAAGAGTAATAATTGGTTCATCATGCTCTGGGATGGTGTTGACCTGATCAATTTATTCCATATGATATACATTGATTTATGAGACCATACTTTGATGTGTGATATGAAAGATTTCTTCCTCCTAATCAGGGTCTTCTGGGATTACAGGTGAATTAGATAGTCTCTCGTTGTGATCATTTTGTGATCATGGAACATAATGAAATGTGGTATGAAAAAGGGAACACTTCCATCAATACCCTAATATAGTGAGTGTGAGGGTCTAGTTCTTCATTTTTAATAGAATATTCACTATTGATTTGATTTATCACTAATTCATAGTCACATTTTATAATCAGGTAGGCTATCTGCAACTATAGGTACTGTTATAATCCAACTATGAGGGCTTGGTACTATGACTCATTATTTTTTCAACTTTAGAATCGTGAGAGGGAGTAGGGAAAGCTTCTTTTTAGGGAGAGAAAAATACAATCCCTAGACCAACCTGATTGAGCTTTGGGAATTCCATCTTTATACCAACCAAATTATAAGACGATTCATCAAATAATATCTCCCATGTTCCCTGAGCATCATAGGAATAAAAGACGTCTTCATCTTGGATCTCGGTGTCTTCCGGTGTATTTTCTATGGAAGGCTGTGCGGTAAGGATATCATCAAGGGATTTCCCCTTCAAAAAATTCTATGATATGAACTATTATTAAAATTAACCAAAAATGACCACCCATTGAGGCAAATTCCCAGTCAACATCAAGAAACCAAGGATGTACCTGACCATGTTAATATGAGGGACCACGTGGTCTTCGTGGTGTTGTACCTAATGCCTCAGATTTTTTGCTACAATGATGATTTTTAGGAAGGTTTTTTTGACATCATAATATATAACTTCAACACCTATCATCATTCATATGAGGGATTAGAGACTATTCTTACTTCCTGTATTATTTTTATGTGTGAGAAGGGTGTCTAATATACATTACATAGATGAAACATATAAGATAAATGGCCATCGGTCCACCGGAGGCACAAAAATTGGTGGGTATCCCAAGTACTAATTGGGTCTTTTGATTGAATTTTAACATTCATCATCCCATTCAAAGATAATTTTCTTGTTTATTAACCAAGTGAAGGGGAGAGATTTTATGATCATGTTTGCTATGAATCTCTGAATTTCAATGATTTTCCCTTAGAGTACCCTCTATATATTGAGATTTCTACATGGTGACATTGAAAAGATAGTAATAGAAATCTCTAGATCTAAATAATTGCCACTGTGGAGTAACACAAAGCCATGGAACATTCTTGATGTTACCCCAAAAAACAATTCAATTGTTTCATCTTTAAACTATGTTGTAAAAACATTATGATGATTTTCCAGGGACCCATGTAGTGATCACATTATTGTTGGTATTTAACTACTAGGTTGAAAAATAACACTAGTACAACCTTATGAAGAATTTATTAATGATGCGATTCATGGTGTACTGGTATGTGGAACCAACATTCATTAATCCAAAGTGAATTACCTAGTTATAAAAGATCCCCTAAAGTAATTTTAAGGTAATATATTCTTCATCGTAGGGGGCCATCTTGATCTGATTGTACCCTGAGTACATGTACAAGAATGAGAGGTCTTGGAAGATAGTATTAGTAGTGATCAAGAATTATGATTTGTAATGCGAATTCATCCTTGAAGAAATGCATATTAAGATATAAAAAGTAAATCCACACCCTATTCATCAATTTTATGATTGGGATGATGTTTGTAGGACATCTTTGGTATTACACTTATTGGAAAAAAATTCATTGATCAATATGAAATCATCCACCTTAGCATTCAGGGCATGAGAAGGTTGTGTCCTCCTAGTTGCAAGTTTGAATCCTCAATGCTGATCATACAGTCCTTGATGGGGAATACTCAAATTTAAATTTAGTCTAAGAATTTATATATAGTTCGAGGATAAGACATATAAGTACTAATTTATAAATTAAATGTACATATGTTTCTCTTAAAATGGAATGGTGACACTAATATATATGGTCAATGAGTAATCTTTTATTTGTTTATTTTTCCACATGAGCTCATCTATGGTGGTGGAGATTCCATTCTCGAATTCTAGAGGGGCTTTACACATGTCATCCTCAACCTATCCCATTATAGAGTATGTGGAGAGATTTTCTAGTGATTCTTGAAATCTAGGGGCTTCTCCATAACTATCTGAATGAGGAAAGAAATTAGAAGATACATCATCATCATTTGATTACCAAGTCATTGAAGAGAGATTCCAGAGTTGATTGTTTTTACACTATCATTTAGGACAATATTAGATTGTACATCTGGTATTAGATCTTCTAACTTTACCATATTTTTGGGGACTACATTGTCCACATCGAGTATACTCTAGTGATTCACATTGGTGGTCCCCAAGCCACATGGAGCTTCAACCTATATATAATCATCCACCATTGGTTTCTTTCTCCCCTTCTAATATAAATATTCATTAGTGTTCATATATCAACATTTATCGTGGTGAAAATTTTCACCATTTAGTAAGTCGACCTTTCTATTGATGGGGTACTACAAAAATTTATGGAATGTTGATGTTACACCCAAGTGTCTTTTGAGCTAGGGCCTTCCGAGTAGGAAAATATATGTACTTTTCTCCTGGACAATCAGCAACTCAGGGTCATATGTGAATTACCCAATTTGGTATTTTATTTTTATCTTCTAAATAGGTATTTTCTCTCTCTTATAATAACCATGAATTGTATGTTTTGTGGGGGATAATTCCCATTCACTATATACCAAAAAATCAAAGAGTTCGAACTGTGATGAAATTGATCATATATCTATTATCATTCAGAAACCTTTGAACATTGGCCTTGTTTTGTTTGTTCAAAACATCTAAGATACTGATGATACCTTATATTTCCTCTTCATAATAATGAACTATTAATGATATTGTGACATGAAATTATGGGGAAACAGTCTCCAATTGAGAGATTACAGCTGAAACAACATGTACCGTGAATTCTTATTGGCTCCATAGGGCATCAACAGGTGCCTCTATTAGTTCTTTTGACATGTATAGTATTTTGAAAATTGAGATCTTGATTAGGAATATATCATTATTTGTTAGAAAAAATAATTTTTATACTCAAGGTTGACGCTTCCCGATATGGGCATCTCATGGACATGCTATTCAGGAGCTCACAAATTTGAGGTGGACGGGCTTGGTGATTGTGATGAATTTGATACAGTATTTACTGTTAGTGGTGAAAGTAACTCCATCCTTTCCAATTGTTGGGTTTGATTAGATGGATCCCCATCTACGTGTACATAGAATAAAATCATATGAGGGTGACTGTTGGAGTGTTTTGGGACTCTTCTATTCCTCTTTTTAGACAACTCGAGTAATTTCCCACATGTCTTAGATGAACATATAACATCCATGGGTATATGAATGAAATATAGAGTTTTAACATATATATGATGTCCCATGTATCCTTGATTTTGGCAGATGTGTCCTATCATTCCCTGATTATTTGATGGGAATCCCTATTAAGGGGTATATTAGGGATGTTACCTATTCTTCAGAAAACTAATTTTTTATTAGATAAAAAAGATTCATAGGTTTTATTTCTAACCAAGATAATGATTATAAGATGGTATTTGAGAAGTATGGATGTGATTTATTTCTGTAATGGCATAAAAAGGGATCTTTATATGTGATGAGGAGATAAGAGGGGTGGACATTATTGTGTGAGGTTTGTGACATGGTAGTAATTTCTGAATAGAGAAACTATTATCCATTTTTTCACTTTCCAAACTACCCAAAATGATAAATTTATAAAATGATATGAAATAAGGTCAATATATGGACAGAGAAAAGTTTGTTGGAATTATTTTAGATCATTCTTAAACCTTATCATTTTAGTTTAACCCCTACAGAACACTTTTTTACCATAACTATGTTAAATAATTTTCATTATTTTTACTAATAATTATGGTCAAAAATGTTTCTATATTATATAATATAAATTATTCTTATTCTTAATATTTAATCCATTTTCCCAAATTGCAGTCACATATGTGGAAAATTTTAATTAAAGTTAATCTAGAGACATGACATTAAAACAGTATTTCATAAAGCAAATGTTTAAAAGATGAACAAAATCAATAAGAAATGTTAATATGAAATTAATTCAAATGACCAGAATTAGAATAATATATATACAATTGAAAAAAAAATCTTTTAAAAAATCTAATTTTTTGATGTTTTAAATCTATTTAAAATAAATAAAAATTCATAATAAATACAATTTTTAAATTTTAATCCAAACATTTATCTTAGAATATTTTTAAAAATTGAACCAAGGATAATTCTAACATGATGATATCAAAAAATAATTATAATTTCTAAAATAATAGTTTTAATTGTGAGAAAAAAATCTAATAAAACTTCACACAAGGAGAAAATGATACTTTTTAGAAAAATTAAATTTTAAATCATAAAATTGGATTTATTCTGATCTTTTATGTAGAAAACACATGGAATAAATGTAAAATATGGTATTGATTATATAATAGATAATATATTTAAAATAAATCACCAGAATTCATTTATTTAATTTATTTAGGTAAAACATTTTTTATGTGTTTAAAAATAGTTTCTATAAAAAAATTATTTATTTTAAAATTGGTATTGTTTTATTTTCTAATTTATTTTTCACCAAAAAAATAATTATATATAATAACTTAAACCATATATATACATAATTTATTTTATCATATTTGTACCATGCATTTCAATAGCTACCTGGTAACTATCAAATAAAATAATACTAAGTTAATAATTTGTCGTGTTTCATTTAAATAATTGTTTCATAATATACAGTCTAGAAAAAATGTTACATATAATGAATGATAAATTCAGTTTTATTTGTTACACATGATATAGATGGGGTTTTAGGTAACACATGGTAATTATAGAGTTTCTTGGAACAAAAAAGCATAAATGTATTTGAGAAAAATAATTTCACAAAATATATTGGTGATACATTCCACTAGATATAAATTAATTACACCATCAAAATCCATCTCATTAGTAAAAAAAATAGAGGACACATTTACCTCATTTCATCCTCAGGTTTCCACATTTTTTTCTTGAAGGTTTCGGTTTTCCCGAAAATAATGAACGTATGGGTTTTATTTTTTTTAATATAACATTATATATATTATCCATAATTTCAACTAATTATTCTTTATTTGAAATATCATGCTTCATCGGTATGACCTATATGTTGATTAAATACGAAGGGCCATGTTTCTACTTCATCATGACCGGTACATGGAACACATCATGAACCTAACTGAGGTTTTGTGAAATTTCCAAATGATAAACTATTGTGAAGATATGATCACATATTTAAAAGATAATGATATACCAAGGTATGAGTTTCCTCTTATTTATTCCATATAAAAATTATTAAAAATAACTTATAGTAATATAAAATTCTATTTATCATAGATTAATATTAAATAAAATATATCAAAATTGTCTTTTCCTTACATGTTTCTAAATAGATATTACATTATCTTCAATCTTAGTAAATTTTCTAATTCCCAATAAATTTTTCTCTACAAAATCATTTAAATATAATGGAATTATACACTTCATTCCAAAATAAACATTAAAGGTATCCATATGAATGATCTATTGAAATATATTTTCAAATAACAACTAAACTATAGGAATATGTTGATCAAAACCAAATTTTAAATCCATATAACAATATGTTCTTATATCATATTGGGTTTATGTTATTCTCTAAGACTGAACATCTATCATAGAATGATATGTCATGATAAATCTCAACACTGTATCAATTACTTGTGGAATAATTTTCCATAACATCATGGTAAACATAATATCCTGGTCATATAAAATTGAATGTGGTAAAAAAATGTAATCTAAATACTTCTTTACATTATATTCTATAATTGGGATGATTTTGGAACTCTATTATTTCAATGTATCACTCTGGGATATGCCTTGAATATTTTTTGGGGTCATATGCTGAGACAATTTGTGATTTTGAGGCCTAGTGAGGCACAAATTAATGTAAATGAAAAATATTAAATATATTTTATATCATGTCCACATGATTTTCTTGAAAAAGTAGAATATCATCTAAATGGATTATCAGATCAAAAATATGACAACACAGTTGAATATGAAGTATGAGACTTACCCTAGGTGCACCCTATGTTTGGTCGGTGCAATACGTTCAGATGGGATAATAGTTAGTAGGTTAATTTGATAAATTAATTAATTTATATTATTTATTTAATAACCATAACCCAAATAAATCATGAAAAAAATACTCATATGGGAAATTGGAGACCACCATTGTGTTCAGAACACGAAGTTTACTCTAGGTGCTACATAATGTTTTTCAGTATGGGATGTTTTTTTGAGGCATCTGTTTGAGAGTGGGATTAATTAAAATAAATAATTATAATTTATTCTTAATTAAATGAAATATACCATTTTACTTTATAAATATGATTATATTCCTAATCAATTGGGATAACCGAAAATCCTGGCATATTTGAGCGGATCTTCCACGACCATTCTTCATTGGCATATTGAGACTGAATGTGGATCAGGTATCAGATCGAGGTGTATCAAAAGGGAAAAAATATTGTAGAGAACCATCATTTCCAGAAGACGCGTTTTCTAGTAACGATCTATCTGTAATTGATGTAAAACATGTCATTTTTCATTTCTTCTCCAATTTTTAAAATACTCACTATGATCAAATATATCACCTAGATCATATTTTAAATGAACCATTTCATGAGATCATGTAACATAATAAATTATTCTAACAATTTATTTATTTCCCATGTCATGTTTTTCACCCCTGTTTCCCCTCTATGAAATAATTGGCCCAGAATTATTCGTGAATGATGCTTATCTTCTTTTTTATATGTGATTTTATCCCACTATTATTTTTGTTCTCTATAATTGGATGACTTTGTGACTATTAAAGATTGTTGGGGTGGGTTTTAGTGTGATCGAACATCTGGATTCATTTTGGTGGACCCGACAACATACCAATCAAAAAATTGGGTGAATGTTGATAAATGAGAGGGATGGTATTTTATTAATAGATATAATATGTACCATGTGTGGGGGTTTTGTGATCGAAGGTGGTTCGGGATCTTTTCAGTGATCCCCTTTCTATATTAGATTCACAATGACAATATCTGGTATGATGAGATAAGTTTCGAGTGAAGGCTATGCTTGTGGTATCATGGATGAGGCTGATTGGTTTGGAAGTGATTGTAACTAAACTCAGATCACTAATTTGTTGGTAATATGTGGTAAACATTGTGAAAATAAATATTATTATAATTAATAATAATAATGACGATGATTTAAAAAAATTACTTTAGCATTTGTTATTATTATTATATTAATTATTAATAATAATGTTTTACAGAAAACGTGCATGGTTAATTAAATTATATGATATTAATTTATTAAATAAAAATCTATTTAATTAAATAGTTCAAATATAATAATGAATAATCTTTAAAATAGATAAATGATTTTACTTTTATTGTTAATTAAATTAATTTTGAGAATTTAATTAATAAAAGTTGTGAGGGGGGCATGAAGACTTTAGGTGGACACCCTTTATGAGTCATTGGTATAATCCTTTTTATTTTATATTATATGTTATAATTATATTGATATTATTATAATCATTATTATAAAAAATTATGTGAGAGAAAGAGGGAACCCAAGAGTTGGGACCATAAAATCATTCAAAATAGAGAATCCCACTTTTTACCTGGAAACCCTTGAATCAAAAGCTATATAAAATAATAATAATAATAATATAAAATAATTTTATTATCACTTCTTTTCAAAACACCCTATCAGCTATAACATATTCCTATGATGTCAGATCGATGAATCTTCATTCGCAATGTTACATGAGCATTGAGATGGTCAATTTAAGAGAAATGTTGGAAACCTTTTTTGGACATGTTCTACTGGTCCACAAAATTCAAAATATTATTATTATTATTATTATTATTATTATTATTATTATTATTATTATTATTATTATTATGGATCCTTATATCTATCATAACCTAACAATGTGATATTGGATTGGGGAACCATCAAGGGAATTGTATTACTGATATTAGGGTGGATACTTGAGAAATTTTTTGAATATTTATTTCATATTAATCAATAACGACCACCAAGAGAATTCATACCTTATACGTTGAAATGTGAACATTTCACCGAGTGTCTAATTTGTGAAAGTGAATAACATACCAAAACATTTTTACATGAGGATCGCATCTTTGAGATATTTTTGGACAAATGGAGCCATTTTCATAATCATATTAGTGGAATTAGATTTTTCCCTTCATACTGGTGATAATACTCATTTGTTCATCAATATTTTCACTAATCCACAACATGTAGTACTTTTTCTGGTTGTTTAGTGCTATATGGAATGTAGGTCATGTGATGGTTGTGGAAACTTCTTCGGGTGGAGAGGGACCACTAAACATGTGTGTCCCCTCAGACATTGTGTATTACTTGGTTTCTTGTGCGAAAAATAAAAGTTTTATATCATCATCATTTGGATTGTGATTTTTCCCCCATCAGTAGCCTATCATTAGTATTTATGTGGTAAAACATGTTGGTTCCTAAATTTGAAGATTTTGGGATTTGATGGGGAATGTTCGGGGCATGAATCTTGGTGAGGATATTCTCATTGATGAAAATTATCATGAATGATCACCAGAGACATTTCGAGTGTAACCCTCCATTTGGGAAGGGTATTGGTCCTTGATGAATGGAATGGATCCCTCCAATTGGACTGGACATGGGTCCAAAACCTGAGACGGGGGACCCTCCTTTATTTATGGTAATTGGTCTCCCATCATATTCATTGTGGAACCATCCTATCGGAAGACGGAATTTGTCATCAACGAACATTAGAGTGGAACCCTCTAGTTGGGATAGGGATGGTTCCTCAATGACATAAATATTGGAACCATTCATCATGGATGGGCATGGGTCCTTTATAGGGTCATCATGTGGAACACTCCTATAGGAACATGGTGTAGTTCATCTAAAAAATTATTAGTGGAACCCTACAGCTGGGTTGGGCATGAGTCCTCAACTCATAATGTGTAACCCTTTGGTATGGTTGGGCATGAGTTCTCTACCATCAGTGAGGAATCCTCTTGCTGGGTAGGGAATGGGTCCTCCATCGGCTACTGGAGTTGAACCCTTCAACTCGGAATGGATTGGGTCCTCCATCAACTATCAAAGTGGAACCTTGAAATCATACTGGGTCATGGGTACTCAACCTAGAGACTATGTCTTCCCGATTGTGTCTCATAGTGATGATTCATGGACTGAGTTTGACAATTACATTCGGCAAGACACTTGAGATTCTGGGTATCATTGATTTACATTTGTAAATATTAGAGATTGTTATTTCTAGGATGATATGTGATATAGAGATCCCTTTTATCTCTTGTTTATTATCATTTAACATAGACTATATATTTATACTTATGTATCCTTAATTTTTGATTCCATTAATATCATTCCATGGGTATTGAAGACGAATAAGGTATGCCATATGAATTATGTATTTATCTTCCCATGGTTGTATGATTTCACCCTTCTTCTTTATATAGAGAATATTCAGCCTGTAGTTCATCTCCTTAATTTTTTATTCCTTTTTTTCATTGATGAGGTTAAACTCTCTCTTGGTTTGGGTTGAGATGTTTTTTTAACTACATTCTTCATATTGTTCTATCTACAATCATTTAATTATTATTGTATCTCTCACTTCTACCACTTCAGAATTTTTGGTGTCCCACTAGGTATGTATATTATCACACATACATTGGATCTTCAAACATGTTTCGTGTCTTATAAAGATGATAGATAGGTCAGGGGAGACTACATAAAAGTATAGGGATTCCTAGTACATTGGACTACGTACCGTGGTTGAATCATGGAGATCAAGAGTTGGGATCTCTCGGCATTTTATATTCCCTTTTTGGTTTTGGATAACATTTTTTTGGGGTGTATCTTTTCCCATTACTTTTCAATTTCACTATAGTACTATTGAACTATCTAGAGTTTCTAAATGAAAGGTTTGTTCCTTAATATTTTTCATCATTTTAGAGTACTCATATGATTTTTCACATAGAGGTGGTTGTTTGATTTTTCTATTACATAGTTAACAGACACCCCATTTTAGTTATTCCTTTGAAAATAGTCCATAGACCATAGCCTATAGGGGTGAGGATGGGGTATTTGGGGATCAATCATTAGATTGGATCGGGTCATGTAATATTGGTATAATAGGAAGTTCAATGCATCAAATAATTGTTGGAGGAGAATCCTAATAAGAATATGGTTACGACATGGGAAACATCATTAGAGTGTATCGAGTACATCTCTCAGGATAGGGAATCTAATGATTATTATGGTT
Source organism: Viscum album (assembly GCA_963277665.1). Classification (NCBI taxonomy): domain Eukaryota; kingdom Viridiplantae; phylum Streptophyta; class Magnoliopsida; order Santalales; family Viscaceae; genus Viscum; species Viscum album. Next base: position 1,387,729,166 of record OY728165.1, read on the forward strand.
GTTGATGTATCCATTCATAAGGACCATGACTACCAGCTTTTTGACTTGGTAAATTGAGAAATAAGATGATGTGAAAAATGGTAAATGCCTCATATAGGATTTTTTTATTGAAATTTCTTCTTGAGTCTGCTCCTCGTTGTAATATATATATATACACACACTCATTTGACTATAGTAAATCTTAATTAAAATTTTATGTTTCCTCTCTATTGAATTCCAACCAGAATATATGTTTCAGATCATGGAAAAAGTATGAAAAACGATGATGCCTTAGTTTATGGTATGTCACACAAGATTCCCCCTCCAGGTGGGAAGGTAGTAGCTCCATCACCAATTGTGTAGTAGATTTTTCAAGTAGAGAAATGTGAGGATTCCACCTAGTTTTTATGCTCTAAGAGTTATACCTCTAAGGAAATTTATGTTCACTAATTACTAGGATCCGCTCATAGTGGTGTAATGGCTATATTCAGTTATTAGAGTTTTTAGGCTTGTGTGGATTTAGACCGATCGAATGGTTCCACAAGTAACTATTTATATTCATAAAGAATTTTTTGGATCTAGTTGTACCAACATATGATGCACCCATACGGATAGTGGACTTTGAGTTTGTGAGAGAGTGGTCATCAATGTTTTGCGTTGATCCAGTGTACCTTTTTGGGTTGTTGAGGTCAGGTGTGATCCAATGGTTTGGATATCCAAATCCTATGATACTACAATTCATGGTGGTCCTTATGGTGGTAATTATACATGGAGACATGAGGAATAGATAGAGGCCTATTTTTGTGATTTTTAGTATGGATTTATACATGTATAAAAGAGGGACACATCCCCTACCAAGATGCATTTTTACAATGAGATTTAAAATTGTGCACGTGAGTCAGTGTCTTCCAAAAGTGGATAGTATCAAAGTGTGGGGAACGAGTTTATTTTACTTGTTTGTTTGAGGTAATTTTTAAGTGATGGAGTTAGATAAGTCCCTAGTAGATGATAATAGATTGTAACGGGAATGAAATAGCTATCGAAAAATGGAATTTCGGGTATAAAGGTTTGAGTGTGGTTCTGGGTACGAGCTCTATTACTACTTCTCCTGCTATAGTTGTTAGAAAAGAGTCAAAATATACATTTCCTTATACATATCCCATAATCATAACCTAGAAAAAAATAGTGGATACCCTGTTTTTTTTACCGTTATGTTGGATTCCCCTACAGAGAGGATCATTGATCACCCATTTCTATCAACATTGTGGATTGACATTGTATGTAGAGAGAAGGAGAGCCTCGCATGAAATCATTATCTTGAAGTAGTGTGACCCTATGTTCTTTTCCTCGGTATGGTCTAATATTTTCCATTCCATGCTCAGATAATTACTAATATTAATATTATAAGTTCATATGGTTTGTTGTGGTGTATTTCTTCCACCTTAGATAGGGAGTGATCCTTTTGTAGCGTAGGATGATCTCATTAATAAGAGGACATAACCTGTTTCTAATTGGTTGTATAATATTACCCATGGAGTAGAGGTTTCTATGCAATTTTATTCTCTTGAAATGGTAGAGGAGTATGGGGGTATCCTCCTTGTGTATTTTTTGATTTTACTTCACCATCAAGAGTTATCTTTCTGCACGGACTTTCACCAGGGATGACTAGAAATCTATGCTACCAAATCAGATTCCCCTATGTGTCTATGAGAGTTGGAGTTTTGGTCATACGAATCTATAAATGGGGGGTTCATAAGACCCAATATGTTTTTTGTAAGCCTTTTGTTTCTCACCTATGGGGTTGAGGATAGCATGAGGTTAGATGTTGATTGGAATCACCCGAGTTAGGTGACTGTATCAGAGGAGTATCCCCCCTACATAAAAATGATAACCTCTTTGCATAGTGGAAGAGGTGAAGTGGATCTTGAATTTTGACCTCAAGATTGCTATCAACCATTCCATGCATGAGAGGTGGATGTACTGAGTGTGGATTCTGATATCTATTATGGTTTCATGTACTCTTAGTGATACCCTATGTTGTGTTTTAATCCTGAGAAGAGTTTGGTAGAATTATGGAAATTATCCCTAACAATTCTGGGATTGGTTCATGTTAGTATTTTGGGATTGTATAGTCATGTATTTGGGAATAGGGTTAGAGAATTCAAGACATTGGTGGATGGTTCTACACATGATTCGAGAGTTCCAGTCATATGAATGATCTTTTAGAGTCAGTTATATATTAGAAGGTCCACATCTCATGATATATCTTCAAATAAGTTGGAAAGATAGTGAACTATTCATAGGTTGAGGTGGTGTCATAATGAGGGTTAATCAGTGTGTATTCATGGGAGTATATTCTCATAAAGTAGTTTATATGAACTCTTTTTAAGAAATGTGAGAGTTTTTTTCCTATCTGCAGATAAAGAGGGTTTTTGTTGTTCTATACATGCCGAAACTGATGAGGTATATGCCAAACTCAGGGTATCATTCCCAGAATGGTGTTTTGGGACATAAGAGTATATTTTCCATTTCATGTACCTGGTACCATTTCGAAATAGTATAGAATTACCCTTTAGTGGAATGTGATTTCAATGGGTGTATGTTTTTTTACCACAATAAAATTTTAAGGAGATCATGGGTGCTGGAGATCTGGATGCGGGATCGGTTTCCCCACCATTTACTTAGTTTTATCGTTTCATGGAATAAAATCAACTAAAAAGGAAATAATGTAGAGACTCTAGTTTATTAATTTAATACATTAGTTATTATTAGTACTATTTTTGGGGCCAGATGCATGAACGACATGCGATTATGAGGGATCGAGATCCCAATAATTAATTTTATAGGTATAGTAACTATATTATATATATCATGGTCACATAGTTTTCCTAAAAAGATGAACATCTCAAATAAAAAGTCTTATATTGGAAATATAACTGCATGGATGAATTTGAAGCATGGGGTTTACCCTAGGGTAGACCTAAGGAAAATTAGTGCTGGATGTTTGGATGAGGTAGTAGTGGGAAGGTGAGTTTGATATATTAATTAAACATGTTTATTTATTAAATAAAAAAAACTAAATAACTCACAAAGGGAAAGTCATATTGGAAATATGAGACCATTGATGAGTTTAGAAGCCACATTTTTTCCTCGGTGGGAACTATGTTGGTCGGCATGTGTCATTCAAATGATAGAGCTATTGGAATGTGTGTTTAAGTAAAATAAATAATTTATTTATTTACATTTAATTAAAAAACATTAACCATTTTACATTATATTTAAATTGTATTTAAAACTAGTAACACCCTAACCCTAGTTACCCGGAGGTATTTAATTATTACATAACATTGGCATGATCACAAGAGATCATTTCCTAAAATACTAATTAGTTTAGAATCCATGAAAGTACTAAATACATAAATATTTTTTATATTAAATTATGTAATAAAAAAGAAGCATTGTGTATCCTTTTAACACACTCATATCCCGTTGTAAATCCCTACGTTCAGTCATAATAATTTTCTTTGCATCCTATTAAAAATTAAACATAATAAAGGGGTGGGATTAGATGCTCAGTAAAGAAAAAATATTGCTGAAAGTATCATTAATAAGCATAAAAAATAAAGGAAATGTGTATGACTAAATAGAAAGGATTTTAGACATCAAAATCAGAAATATATTTCTAAGATGAATCAAATAATTCCATTTACTCATTCCCATGGATATTATACTTCTTGAATAATCACATCTAATATCAACAGTTAATCTCATAATGATGAAATGAATAATGTAAAACATCATAATGACATACTCAAGGCCAATTTCCTGACTAAAAATAAAAAATATATTGTCTTGGCCTTGTGTAAAGACAGTAGTTTGTCTCATAAGACCTAATGATGCATCGAGGGGCTATAGCGGGCCCCTCCCGTCACTTACTACGTCTGTTGCATTCCTCATATGAAAAGGTGAAACATAACATAAATACTCATATTAAAATAGCATAATAAAGGTTAATAATATAACTATAAACCCAGAATGACATAAAAATAGCCCATACACAATAAAACATATCATATAAATATCAATAAAATATGAAATATTGTATCATAATAAATCCAATTCAATTAAACATAACATCCAACCATAGATGTTGACAGAGATTAAATCAATCCAAAACTAATTTCAGAGAAATATATATTTCTACATTGAAATAATTAAAATGTTGAATAATTATAAAAAGAAAATTTCTATTTTGAAATTATTATTATATGATTGTAAGGGAGGCTTCAAAGGAGTTATAATGGTGGAAAATAGCGGCACCCTTTAAATAAGTTAAAAAACATTCATTCCTTAATTTGTCAAAAATTTCATAAAGAACCATATATGGAAAACGATAGAAATATTTATTATAAATCATTTTATAAAAATTGAAATAAGGGTATACATTACATTAACCCATAGCCTATGAAATTGTAAAAAATATTTTAAATACAATTTTATGAAACATGGATATGAATGATAAAGATGTCCTAGTAGATACGTATAAACAACCTCAGATAAGAAAGAGATAGAAAAATTAACCATTACGTTGTAATTATCCTTAGTCGGTGGTATATTATATTCCTTTAAAATGGTTAAATAATATTTATGAAATTATACAAGAACCACCTACATATATATCATATCATATATGACCCTCTAATATTGTTTTGTTAATAATATTTCAGTAGTATCATTGTTTCATCTGATAACTGATTTTTTTACCTTTATAAGTTTTGTTAAATAAGTTTTTTGGTAATGGATATAATGTATTTGATTCATATTCATAATTATATGATTTTCATAAACATTATTTTTTCATCATAAAATGAATATTTTTCATGAATAGTTACAATGGGGAATTAAATCTCATAGCGTCGTGGAGACGGTAAGTCGTACATACGCATTAGAAACATTATCATTCTATTGATGGTGAAATAATATTTAATTTGATGGTATGTTATATATAAATAATAATTAACAAGTAATACTCATTATTTAAATCAATTATATGAAATATTATACCCATCAAAATAATGAAGTTTTTAATACTAAGCTGCACCACGACGTGGAGACCGTAAATCGTACGTACGCACATATGGAGACTTTTTCAATATTAGGATGGATAGATTAATGAATATGGTAGTACCATATTAATAATAACATATTATTATATAGAAGATACAATATTTTTTTATGGAAACAACAATGAAATAGGAAGTAGAAGAAGAAAAGAACATTGAAAGAGGTGATAAAATAATTACCTCTTTTTCGTGTTATTCCTTTTGATTTGAACACAATGGCTAATTAAAATGGATTTATAATCCTCATAAGGACATTACCTAAAAGTGAGAGTAGTTGTATGGATATTTTTTCATGGGATGGATTATTCAAAAGGCATTGGTGGTGTGAATTTAGGATAAGTCTATGTTTCCTTTTATAACAGAGGTGATGGGATCTTTAAAAGAAACTTGAAATATTAATTTATTAGAAAATTATTTTTTGTTTATAATAGCTCCAAATGGATTTATTTTTAGGCTAGGATGGGGATGGGTCTAAATACACTCAACCAATAGGTTTTAGACATGTTTATGTCAACCTATTAACCTTATCTTTTATATTTAACTCCTAGTTAAATATTTTAACTTTAGTAATGTCTTCATGTATTTTTATACTACATGGTTAATATAGATACAATATAATGAGAAACGAACCTCAGGTGGATCAATAATGACATATGTAACATTATCTATGTCATTTGGATGAATCATAGATTTTTATGACTATTTTATCATTTAATAAAATTGTATTTGTTTTAAAAACTCATTTATGTCAATTTTGACACTATTTAAAATTTGGTTTTTGTTAAAGTCATAACAACTTGAATCCTTCAAAAAAAATCATTGAATAAACCCTAACATTTCATATTCACCTATAATTGTTTTTTATGGAATCAAAATTTTCAATTTACATTTACTTTAATACTTTTAATTTCAATTATTTAATTTTTTCATTAATAAGGTAATTACTACATCATCATTGTGTCATAAATAAATTTATTAATTTAATGTCTAAAAATTATAAATGAAATAATATGATGTGGTATTTTTTTAGATTTAAAATTTATATTTATATTTTAATTTATCTTTCATTAAATTTATATTGAAAATGTTTTAGTTATTAAACTTTTAATTTAACATGTTTATCTCTTATTTAAATAAAATATAATAAATTTCATAATCTAATCCAAGTGGAAAAAATGATCATATTTTTGTCCTATGGTTGATTTTGATTGAAATACACTTATCCAAAAGAATTAGGACATGTTTAGGTGTAATTTTATATTATTATAATATTATTTTTACCTTTAATTACCCTATTTTACTTTTAATCGTGGTAAATAAAATTCAAAATTTACTAGTCACGAACAATTATTTTCACACTATTAAACCACATTTTACATACTAATGAAAAAAATTTATGTTGGATTTTTGAAATTAAATTCATTGAAGTGGTAAAATTACATTTTATGAAAAAATTTAATTGTGTATCGAAGGTGGTTAAAAGATTTTAAAAGGTTTAATTAAATTTTATATATATCTATTATTATTATAAAATGAGTCCAATGATTTAAATTGGACTAGTATAGGTATTACGTTACTATTTTTACGTTAAAATATGTTTAAATAAAAAAAATTATTAAAATAAAAAGTTGTTTTTAAACAATAACATATTGTTTTTTACTATTAGTCACAAATTAAAATGTTCAAAAAAATACAAAAAATTCACTCTAACATGATTTTGATATTCCAAATATAAAAACGACTTCCATTTTGAAAAATAATATTTAAAAAATTTAAAAAAGTGTGTATTACTGTTCATAAATTATTTTTAAATGGATGTTTTGATGAGTCATTCTTTTATAGGACTTGAAGCTGTGTACAACACAAGATTTTGTATTTTTAACAGAGAATTACATTGTGGAATATTGGGATGATACATTATTCCCTCTTTCAAAAAACTTTATCCTCGAAATTTCAATAATATTTCTACATAAAAAGATTCATTACGTACTTTATCATAAGTTTCTCAGGTTCCCACATTTCCTCTTCCATGTAATGGTTTTTCCTAAGAACTTTTACCAGGTGAGTCATCCTATTTCTCAACACATATTCGATATTATCGTGAATCTTATATACTCTTCACAATAAGATAGATCGAGTTCCATTTCCATTTCTTCATAGGTGAGTACATCTATCGGGCAAGTATTTTATCAAAAGTGAAACATGGAACACATCATGAACTTTGAAGATACATTGCGACATTTCAAATCGGCATGATACAACTCCAATTATTTCTATATTTTTGAAAGGTCTGATGTACTTTGTTTTTAATTTACTCTTCTTACTGAATTGTATAACACCCTTCCTTGGAGATAAATTAAAGAAAACATGGTCTCCTACATAAAATTACAAATCCTTTATTCGGTTATCCATATATCTCTTTTCCCTATTTTGAGATACTTTGATGAGGGTTTGGATAATCTTCAACTTTTCCATTGTTTCCTAGTTATGTTCTAGGTCTACAAATTTTCATTCACCCACATCATCCCAAAAATTTTTTGGGAAAAAAATCATTCCAAATAATGTTTTTTGTGGTTCCATATAAGTACATATAATTGAAGATATTGTTATAGGAAAATTACACTAGATGTAAATAATGATCAAGATTACCTTGACAGTAAAGTGAGAAATATCTCAACGTGTCTTTTAATGATTTAATTTTCCATTTTGATTGTCCAACAGTTTTAGGGTGGTAGGTAGTTCTCAAATAAATTTCAGTATGTAGGGATTTCTGAATAATTTTATAGAATCATGATGTAAAATGAGGATCAAGATCAGAAACAATAGATATGGGTACACCATGATGTTTTAAAACTTTATTAATATGTAGTCTTGCTAAATTTCCACATGGTAAATCTTCACATATAGGATGAAAACGTGTTTACAATGTATGATGATGACAATGCACCACATTTCATCATTCCTTCAATAAGTATTTTTTATCACCATGAAAAATTCCATCATAATATCATCTTATTTCCAGTCATGTATTAGAAGATGTTTAATTAATCGTCTATGAAGTTTTCTTCCAGCCTTCACCTACTGACAAACCATACATCTTGAAACATAATCAGAAATTTCCCTCTTTATGTTGCCCCAAAATAAATGTTAATTCTAATCACTATACATCATAGTGATAAAATGGTGGATATATAAATTTGATGTATTTCCATCATCCATCAATTCCCATTTTAAGTCAGGTATATCAGGAATACAACGCCTCTTCCCAAATTTCAAATTTCAATCTTCATATATAAATTCAATCAATCTTTCATCATTCACTGCATTAATTACCTTTTGAAACACCTCATCATCAGTCTGATAAATTTTTATCATTTCTATTAAAGATGGATTAGAAACAATTTTAAAATGCATTGATGTTTCACCTTCCATGGTTATTCTCATATCCATATTTACTAGATCTAGGAACATAAGATCCCTTTTAACTATAATTTTGTTCAAAACTCCATTATCATTTCTTCTCAAAGCATTTGAAACATTATATGCCTTCCCTGAGTAATAGTGTATTATGAAATCATAATCCTTGAGTAGATCGAACCATCTACTTTGCCTCGTATTGGGTTATTTCAATGAGAAAATATACTACAAATTATTGTGACTAGTATATGTCTCACATTTTCACTATATATATAGTGTCTTCAAATCTTCAAGGAAATGATTACAGTTGATAACTAAAGATCATGAGTGTGACAGTTCGTTTATGAATTTTTAGCTATTGTGAGGCGTAAGAAATAACAGCATCATTCTGCATAAGGACACATCCAGGTCCTTTTCTTGTATACATCACTATAAATAAGAAACTCATCATTCCCGGATGGTAGATTTAAGATTTGTGAATTGAGTAGTATTATCTAAAATTAATCAAAACATTCTTCAAACTCTTTTTTTAAAAAAGTAGCTCCTTTCTTTGTGATCTTGGTCAATGGGTTAGCTAATCATATAAAATTTTAGATTAAACATTGAATGTAACATGTTGTACCAATAAAACTATATACCTCAGTTACACATTTCGATGCATTCCATTCCTGTATTTCCCTTTTCATTGAAAGATCAATAGATATTCCATCCATAGAAACAATATGGCCGAGAAAATAAATTTCATGAAGCCAGAATTAACACTTTTTAAACATCCTATATAATTAAATCCTTCTAATAGTTTTCAGAATAGTAAACAAGTGATTTTCATGTTCTTCGTAGATTTTGGATTATAATAATATATCTTCAATAAATAAAACTACAATTTTATCAAGATAATAATGGAAAAATCAATTCATTAGATCTCTAAAGTCATAGGGTGCATTAACCAGTCAATAAAACATTATTGTAAACTCATAATTCCCATACCTAGTACGAAATGCTATCTTTGTAATGTCATCCTTCCTCATGCACAATTGATGATATCTAGATCAAAAGTCAATAATTGAAAAATATTTTCCTCCTTGATGTTGATCAAATAAATCATCAATGCGAGGTAGGGGATACTGGTTATTATTGTTATAGCCTTGATATCTTTATAGTCAATGCACAACCTCATAGTTTCGTATTTCTTCACAACAAAAATAATAGGGTCTCCCTATGGGGACATGCTAGGGTGAATAAATACTTTATTACTCAATTCCTATATTTTTTTCATTAGTTCAACTAATTAAACAGTGGCCATTATATATTGGGCCTTTGATATGGGCGTTGAACCAAGAATTAAATCAATGTAAAACTAAATTTCTCATTATAGAAGATGACCATGTAAATCCTATGTAAACACATCAACAACAAAAATTTCAATCATGAGATTTGAGTCCTTTTTCTCCACACCTTTAACAAACTCACATTTAATTTAGGAATGTAGCGAGGTGTTTCTTCCCACATTTTCTACACGGTGGAAATTCATATTTTCCATTCTTCCCCTGATTTCCATTTCCAGAGTGTTCAGTAGATCTCTTTTTATCTTGATTCTCTTTGAAGTCATAAGTCTTAGAGAATTACTTTTCTGTCTTGATTGCACATGACAATATATCTTCGTATGATGAGAAGTATTGTGAGACTAATGCTCGAATGAGAAATGGTTTTAACCCACCAAATAATCTAACAATATTACTTCTTGGGTAGGGTATATAATCTATATCATTAAATGTTATCCTTGTAACGGTATCCTCATACTTAGCGACATTATCATCTTCCTTTTTCCTCAGACTGAGAAAATGGATTTCCATATCCGCTCGATGTTCACAAGGAAACTATTTTACAATAAAAATTTATTTAAACTCTTTCCATTATATATTTTATACTTCTTCATCCTCTATTGTATTTTAAATTAATTACCACTATTAATCTACATATCTGGAGAGGCAATAAACTCACCTGACAACTTTTTCCCTTTTTCTTCTCCCCAAAGAATGAAATATTTTCTCTATGGAACATAATAATTTCTCAGATATAGATGTATTTATAGTCCCATTGAATGTTGGTGGTTTTTCTCATGAAGTGATCTATCATTTATCTTCCATGTTCTGGATCAAAGTTCTCCATACAGGTATGGTTATTATTCATAATCTGAGTGGGTTGTCCCAGTATTGTTATAATATGTTCAACACCAGTTGAATCACCAAGTCCATTATAATTATCTTGAATAGGGGGGAAATACATACAAGATTACATGCATTTATATGATAATCATTACTTCCACTAGGAATCATTTATAAACCATGGAATACATTAGATTATTCTTTGACTCGCAGTGCATAATTTTAAAGATGTAAAATACATAACATAAATTCAAATGCTTATGCATATAATCATTAATTATATAAAATTTTTATTTGTGAAGAATTTACCCATTAATCCTTCATAATTGGTTTTAATTAAAATTTGATTTATTCAATGAATATCCCCTGGAAGTGTCAACCCCGGTGCGTAGTAAGGTCCATTGTCATGTATCCAGATACCTCATGTCAAGCCCAACACTCCTTGTCGGAGTTTTCACTCCTAGGTACATCTTTTCATGAACTGCATCTACTTTCTATATCTAGATATGGATCTATTTCATGGAAAACCCACATAATATATTCAATACACAACTTTTTGGATGTTCTTATAAACTAATAATAAGGTATATATTAGGGTACAGTCGTCTAATTAGAGTTCTCTTAAATCATGTTTTCATGGTTTGTACTAAAATACCTCTGACACCAATCGTAACATCCTGACCTCAGGTACCCATAGTCTAAGCGTTATTACATAATAGTGGAAGGATCACAAGTGATCAATCCCTAAAAGATCAATAATTTTAGTATCCATTTTAAAATTGTGATTCCTTGGTCAAAGGACCAAAGAACTCAAATATATTAAGATAAAAAGTTTAAAAATGTGTAAAGGATGGTATTTTATTACAATAATTTTGATGCATGGGGGTGAAATCCACTGGAATGCACATGTTATTAATGTAGATACCCTTATTTACAAGACCATATCCTACTTGATTGCCTCTCTATAGGCATGAGAGATAATATGATTGAGCTCTGATAGGAGACAGAGGCTGTAAATATGATAAAGCATTATTTTATTGAATATTTTATTGGTAATAAATGATATAATTTCCCCACATTGTGTTAAATATATTCAATTAGAATGTATTTGGGATTAGATCATTCATTTGAAAATTTGATGAAAATTGCAGTTTTACCCTTTATAGTGCACTGTAGTATTTCGAATACAAATATTTTTATATTTGTTATTCGAACTTGAAATTTTGTAATAGTGTTACTAACATAATTTTAAACAACTTTTATTCATGAAACTAGATCAAAAAAAACATTTTTACAGAGTAATTGGGTCATAGAGGAAAAGGTGGGCTGGACATGCCAGAATGGAGAAGCTTCTGTATTTCGGCTATAACTCCTTCATATGGGCCTAGAATGAGCCCAAATTTGGAGAGGAGATAGAGGAACCATATCCTCACATTTGACCCTTCTGGAAGGCCAGAAAATTCACGCGTTTTTTGGTCAAATGGGCAGTGAAAGTTGGCATAAAATATTTGGTCGAGATTCCCCATTCACACTTGAAACCACATTGAACCTAGCCTCCCCAACACTCTATAAATTGGTGTTTTTATCATTTGGTGTAGTTGGGACGTGAATTGGGAAGTTGAGTTCAGAGTAGAAGTGGATCCACTCCAATTATCTAACCATTTCAATAAGGGTATATCTTTAAGTGAGGATCCCTTTGACGAAGCCTTCTTCTTCTCTCCTTCATGTTGTAATGATTTTGTTTGTGTAATAAACTTCTTTGTTCTTTTTTTATTTCTTCTCTTTTCTTCTGTTTTATTTAAATTTATTCTTCTCTTAATCTTATTAATTATGTCGGAATCTTGTGTAGAAGAGTTATTGGGTTATACCCATTATAAACCTTTGCACATGCAAAACGGTTTTACGATGATTATTCCACCCATGGAAGAGTGGTTATTTTTTGTAATCGATCGAACTCTATCATTATTCATTAATTTATTTTGAATAAATGATCTATTGTAATTCACATAATATGATCCATGAATTGTGTTTTTAATTTACAAGAAACTAAGAAAGCAATTGAACAATTAATACAAAACACGTGAGGTCGAGATTTTGTGTAAATTGTGAGAGCGCGATCTTAATCGGTAATACAAGACCACACGGGATAAATTTGTAGAGTTAAAATATAATCCCTAAACGCAATTCATCCTCATTTCCAGAATGGATATGTGCTCTAATTAACCACTTACCATAAGCTATCCTTAGAACAACAATCAATGCAGGGTGCTGCGATTGCGTGTTTTAAAGCTAGACTAGGGTTTAAGTAATTTCATCTTTGTGGTTAAGTTAACTCTCATAGGGTTCGAGGGATAAAAAATTTGGGGATCATAATTAAGTGGATATTGATTTAAATTATAATTACTAATATGTGAATGAAGATTTATGGTTAGATCGATTACGTCTTTTAAAATATATTTCTAAAAAAATATCTTCTTGTTGTGTCATTTTAATCGAAATTCATTTCAAAACTAGAAACAAAAAAAAATATACAATCTTCTTCCAGAAAACATCTGCTAGATTTATAAAATATAACGAACCCCAATCCTTTAAAGTAGAGTTTTTATTCTATTCTATTTTATTTCTTTATAATATTTTTAATAAGTTGTTAAATTCACTTCCTCCTTTGAAAGACGACCTTGGTCAGCCACTCTGTTACACCTAAGTACCCCAAAATTAGACTAATCATTTAAGGGCGCCCATGACAGCACTCTTTCAATTTGGAACTGTTTCCTTGGAGGCATGTGATTTATTCAACCATTTAGAGTTATTTCTTTTATTTTTAATTTTATTATTTTCTTCACCTATCTCTTTCATCTTTCCCCTTTCTCATGTTTTCTTTTTTTTCATCCTCTTTTTTTCTTTTTTGGACCATAAACTCAAACTTCTCATTTTTATTTTACTATGGTCCACTTTCTTTCTTTTAATTTTAATTTTATTTATGACATGAACTAATCTCGAAGACCTCATAGATATTGACCCTAAGATTGAACGTAGCCTTAGTGCTCGAATCAGACATTCTCAGTCTACGAGAAGTTTCAATATTAATCCAGTTGGCGAATCCCTCTTTTCTGGAAACATTGAAATTGGAAGCAATTAAAATTCAAACATACAAGAGGAACCAATGGCTGGAAATAATGGAAATGAACTTAATAGAACCATTCGAGAATTGGCTGCACCTGATATTAAATATCAACCAACTTGTATTGCATACCCGAATCTCAAATTAGACTTTGGATTGAAATATGGATTAATTAACCTTCTTCCAATGTTTCATGGATTATCTGGTGAAGATCCCAACAAACACCTTAAAGAATTTAATGTGGTTTTTTAAACTCTAAAACCAAGAAATGTTTCTGATGATCAAATCAAATAAATATAATTCCCATTCTCACTTGATGGAGCTGGAAAGGGTTGGATGTACTATTTACAACCTGAAGATGTAACATGTTGGAATGATTTGAAACATCTTTTCACGCAGATATTTTTTCCAGCATCGAGGACCACTTCCATTCTTAAGGAGATCTCGGGGATCAATCAAGAACAAGGAGAGTCAATGTATGAGTATTGGGAGAGATTCAAGAAGTTGTGTGTAAGCTGTCCGCATCACCAAATCAGTGAGTAAATCCTCATTCAGTACTTATATGAAGGACTCACACCTATGGAGAGGAGCATGGTGAATTCCGCAGTAAGAGGGGAAGTGGTAGACAAGACACCAGTAGCCTCACGTGCATTGATCGACAAGATGGAACAAAACCCCCCAAAAATTTGGTGATCGAGGTACACCACATGTAAGTGGAGTACATCAGGTAAGTACATCTTGTAACACCCCAAGCTTCTACGGTACGCTTCTCTTTGAATAATGTGATAGCGTGTGTTGTACGCAACACCGAGTTCTAACACACCATAACTAATCAAACTAGCTGTTATGAATAGTAATACCTACTTTTTAAAATTATATATATTTTATATTTGAAAATGGACTTTATTTTTGGATTCGGAATATCGAATTTAGCCTAAGGTGAAATTTTGGTACATTTCGGATAACTTTCATATTTTGATGAATAGTGAAAATTACTAAGTTTTAATTAAAAACAACTTTTTTAATCAAAATAATTAATAGTGATAAATTATGAATTTGAGTGGTTTTAAAGTATATTTAGAATATATTTTTACCATTTAATATAATGTTGGTCATTGGACATAAATTTACAATTAAAGCGAACATAAACGAGTGTCAATCTTTTGATGGTTATTATCTCTTAAAAACACGCTTTTTGTTTTGACAGCGGGAAATTAATTTTAAATTAATTTCTGCCACTTATGTGTTTTGAATTTAGGAAAATGGATTCCATATTTGGAATCAGGATGTTCAAATTGTGTAAATAGTTAACTTTTATTTTTAGACATTTTGAATAATTACTGCGGTAAATATTTTATTTACCATGGTTAAGGGTAAATCCGGTAAATAAGGGTTAAAAAATAATATTATAATAATACTAAATTACCCTAAAACGTGTCTTAACCCTATTGGTTGATACATGGTCGACCATGGGCATCTTTGGGTCTATTTTGGGACCCCATGGATCCACTTGTAAGTGATAATGACACTTTATTTTAATTAAGTTAAAATGAATACAAAAATGACACAAGCATATATCTTTTAGAAAAACAATTGTTAAATAGGGTTATATATGTTGGATTTTAGATTATAAATATTAATTAGAAAGCTAAAATAATTTCCTACATAATGATATTTTATTTATAATTTTTAGACATTAAATAATTTATTTTATATATGACACAATGATGATGCAGTAATTACTATAATAGTAAAAAATTAAATTAATTGATATTATAAATACCCGAATAAATATAATATGAAACTTTTAATGAATTAAACTCATTTTATAGGATAATATGATATATTATAATTGATTTAATTGACTTTTTCTGAAGTAATCAATCTGTTATGAGTTTCACAAAAATCAACTATTGAATAGTGTCAAAATTGACATAAAAGAGTTCTTAAAACAAATATTATATTATTAATTGATATTAAATTCCTAAAAATCTAAGGTTCGGCCAAAAGACTTATATCATGATAGGTTCATCATTAATGTACCACCTGGGGGTCTCTTGGATGTATATAGTAAGTTTATTAACCATATTATATAAAAATACAAAGAGACATTGTAAAAGTGAAACTAATTAACTTAGAGTTAATACTTAATGATAAGGTTAATATAAGTACCAAAACCTGTCTAAATTCTATTGGTTGAGTAGTTTTCGACCTATCCCCACCTTAACCTTTGAATAATAAGCTTTGGAGCCATTAGAAACCGAATATGAATTTATTATAAATTAATATTTCTAGCTTTTCCAAAGGTGCCCCTCACCCCTCTTATAAAAGGGCACTCCTCCTTCTCATTTCTTCACACCTTCATAGCCTTTTGTTTCGGCCAAACTCTGCCCAAATACTCTCCCAACATCCCTCACTACAACCTAGAGGCCTTAGTTTGATCCGAAAGCCAACCTAAGGAGCCCTTTTGATCAAATCAAAAGGAAGAACCCGAAGAAGAGGTAATGATTTCACCACCCTTCTCCGAGTTCATTTCTTCTTCCACTTCTTCTTCCTTTGTTCTTACCATTCTAAAATAATAACTCCAGTATCTCACATATACTGTGATGTTATTATAAATATGGTAAAACCATATTCAGTATTCTATCCACCCTTTGAATAACATGTCACCATACGTGCGTACGTACGGCTTACCGTCTCCACACCGTGGTATAATTGTTATTCAATATATTATTATTTGGATGGGTATAATAATGATGTTTAACTCATGTAAATAATAAATATAACATGTTAATGATTCTGTATATATGATATACCATCCATTTATATATTATTTTAATATCAAAAGAATGATATTGTCGCTCGTGCGTACGTACGGACTACCGTCTCCACGAACGCGATGAGATTCATTCTCCATCGTATCCATTCAAGTATAATTATCATTTGATGATTTAAAAATGATGTTTAAGGACTAGATATCATTCTGGATATGAATAATATACAACAACCATGGCTTATGTAACAAAACATATAAAAGAAAATGAGTAAGTTAACTCCCGAAACGACGATAATTCTAAGATATTATTAACAAATCAATGTTAAAAGATCATATATGATATCATATTATTATATATGATTCTTGTATAATTTAATAACAAATATTTCACCATTATACAGGAGTTTAACCTACCCCAACCAAGGAAAAGTACAAGGTAAGGGTTTACTTTACAACCTCTTCATTATCCAAGGTTGTTTATACGTAATAATCTACCGGGATCTCTTTATCATCCACATCCATGTTTCTTAAAAATGCATTTCAAAACATTTTTACTATTTACTAGAATATGAGTTAAAGTCATTTATACCCTTTTTGACTTTTATAAGTGGTTTATAAAGGAATCTTTCGTTCGTTTTCAAAACAAGGTCCTTTTTAACCTTTTCGACAGAATTAAGGTAAGAATGTTTTTTTAACTTATACGGCGGGTGCGGCTATTTTCCGCCGTTATAAAATCTTCAAAGATTCCCTTACAAGCTTATAAAAATATTTTCAAAGAAAATGTTTTATTTTATATGGATCTTAAATTATTTCAAAATAAAAGGAGATATTTCTTTAAAAAGAATTTTGATTTCATCTATGTCAACATCCTTTGATGGATTTTAAGATTATTTGAAGTTGATTTATTATGATACAAAACTTCTATATTGTATTGAAGGTTTTGTGATATGTTTGACTGTGGATGTGCTATTTTTATACCATTCATAGTTTATGGTGATATTATTGACATTTCGTATGCTAGTTTTAATACGAATGTATATGTTATATTTAAACCTTTTCATATGGGAATGCATTGGACTTAATATGTGACGGGTGGAGCCCGCTATAGCTCCTCGATGCATCGGTAGGTCTCATGAGACAAACTAGTGTCTTGGCACAAGGCCTTGACAAAATCTTATTTGTAGTCTTGGAACGAGGCCTTGGATATGTGGTTATGATAGTCTGGCATTATGCATTCCAACATTATGAAAGTGGTTATTGATTTTTGCATGTGATTATTCGATTAGTAGAATATCCATGTGAATAAGTAAATGGCATTATTTCATTTTATTTATGCCATACCATGTTGAAAGTTCATATTTAAAAGGCTTTTGTTTTAGTTATACATTTCCTTAAATGTTTATTATTATTTATGAAAGTTTCCGCTATATTGTTATCCTTATTGGGCATTTGAGCTCACCCCTTTTCTATGTTTTATTTTTCCCAGGATGTGAAGAAGTAAGTTATGAATGACCTGCAGGGATTTTATGAGGGGTTAATAGTGTGGATTGTGGAAACATTATGTTGTTGTAGTAGTTTTTCATTTTATGATGTAATGTAAAACTTATGAATATATCTAGTGTTTCCAAGGCTACTAAACCAATCGGTCTTTCGAGATTTGATCTTTCTTGTGATCATGCCAATGTTATGTAATAATGCTCCGACTCTGGGTAACTGGGGTCGGGGCGTTACAGTTGGTATCAGAGGAAGTTTAGTACAAACCTTGGAAGCTAGATTTAGATAAACTCTGATTAGAGCACGTAGACCTAAGATGAACTTTGAGGATTAGTATAGAAGAACTTCCTAGAATTTTGGTATTGTAGAGATTTTGTGAGTTTTCCGAGCAATACATCCCTGTCTGGATACGAGCAGGTAGAGGCGGCTCTGGCACAGATGTACCTAGGGGTAAAACCCGAAAA
This sequence comes from Viscum album, assembly GCA_963277665.1. Taxonomy (NCBI): domain Eukaryota; kingdom Viridiplantae; phylum Streptophyta; class Magnoliopsida; order Santalales; family Viscaceae; genus Viscum; species Viscum album. The sequence continues at coordinate 1,387,747,705 of OY728165.1, forward strand.
CACCGCTTTGAGCTAGACTCGAACGGGAACTGGTGCATGACAACGGGCCTTGCTGCACTCTTGGTTACGACACTCCCGGGGGATATGCTTAGGATAACTCTCATTTTCTTTACAAATAATTTTGAAGGGATTATGGGTATATACATCCTCAAAGAAAACATTCTTATGATTATGGATTATATCCATAAATAGTTCAATTTATGTTATGTGTTTTATAAGTATGGGATTATGTATTTTGATTCATAAACTGATCTAGTTTATGCCATTGTTTAGAAATGTCGCCTAGTGGAAGAAATGGAAACCGTATCAATGCACGCACACCATGTAGGGATTGCCCTCCTGCTCAAGATAATTATAGTGGGGCTGGTGATGCAACTAATGCTGATCAGCTAATCACCATACTGGGACAACTTACTCAGGTTATGAATAATAACCTTACCCGTATGAAGCACCCTGATCCGCAGCGTGGAGGATCAATGTTAGATCGATTCATGAGGCAACAACAACCAACGTTCAATGGGAATACAAATCCCTTAGTAGCTGAACAATGGATATTTTCCCTAGAGAAAATATTTCAGGCTTTGGGGAGCAGTGAAAGGGAATAAGTTATCATGGAAGTTTACCGCCTCACTGGAGATGCTGATCAATGGTGGTCATTGATTCAAAATACGAAGGAAGATGATGAAGTATCAAATATGGAATGGAGGGAGTTCAAAGATCTGTTTTTAGAAAAATACTTCCCGCGCGACCATCGAGCAGATATGGAAAGGCAATTTCTGAGTCTGAGACAAAAGGAGGATGAGAATGTCACAAAGTATGAGGCTAACTTTACAACGTTAGCGAGGTACGCTAGTGATTATATTTGTAACCCAAGAAGTAAGATTGATCGTTTCTTTGATGGGTTAAAACCATTTCTCCGTCGAGCGTTAGTCTCACAATCCTTTTCATCGTACGAAGACATTGTCTCATGTGCTATCAAGACCGAAAAGGAATTCTCTAAGTATTATGACTTTAAAGAAAAGCAAGAGAAGAAGAGACCTGCTGATCAATCTGGGAATGGAAATAAGGGGAAGAAGGGAAAGGTTGAATATCCATCTTGTGGTAAATGCGGGAAGAAACATCCTGGTACTTGCTTGAAGGGAATGGGAGTCTGTTACAAGTGTGGTGAAAAAGGCCACCAAGCTCATGATTGCAAGGGGAAGAAGGAAGCTACCAACGTTCAGTGCTACAATTGCAGGGAGATGGGGCATTATGCAAATGCATGTCCTATGCGTCAGGAGAACTTACCTCAGAAAAGGCCAAGGGATCAAGGCCAGGCTTATGCTATCACTACTGCTGAGGTAGAAGCTCCGAAAGATGTGGTGGCAGGTAATTTAATGGTTTCCTCAAGTTTAGCAAATGCATTATTTGATTCTGGATCATCGCATTGTTTCATATCTTCCAAGTTTGCTAAGAAAATTAGATATTTCCAATTTGATTTAATAAGGGAGTTGTCAGTTAAAACTCCTAAGGGAAGTATCGTTGCAACAAAGTTTTGTGAATCAGTCCCCATTAGAGCACATAAATTTTCTTTATCTGCTGATTTCATCGTCATACCTATGATTGAGTTTGATATAATCCTCGGTATGGACTGGCTTTCGGACTATGATGCGAAGATTTATTGTAAGAAGAAAGAGGTTATGATTCTTGATGATAATGATAAAGAGCACCTTATTTTTAGAGCAGAATCGTCACCACCTAATTCTTATTTAGATCCACCCCCAGTAGCTCAACCTAATTCAATTATTGGGGAGGAAGAGAATGAAATATCTGTCGGTGAGGAAAGGAATGTTCAAATAGAGGATGTACCTGTTGTGAAAGAATTTGTAGATGTATTTCAGGAAGATTTACCTGGACATCCTCCAGAACGAGAAGTTGAGTTTTCTATTGATTTGATTCCTGGATCAAGGGCTATATCGAAGACCCCTTATAGAATGGCCACTGTAGAGTTAGTCGAACTAAAGAAACAACTAGAGGAATTGAGTAATAAGTGATTTATTCGCCCTAGTGTTTCTCCATGGGGATCCCCTGTTCTTTTTTTTAAAAAGAAAGATGGATCTATGAGGTTATGTATCGACTACAGGGAGATCAATGCTATAACGATAAAGAACAAGTATCCCCTACCTCGTATTGATGATTTATTTGACCAACTACATGGAGCTCAATACTTTTCAAAGATTGACCTTCGATCTGGATACCATCAGTTGTGTGTGAAGAAGGAAGAAATTCCGAAAACAGCATTTCGAACCAGGTACGGGCATTACGAGTTTACTGTAATGCCGTTTGGATTGACTAATGCACCCTCTGTATTCATGGATCTAATGAATAGAGTTTTCAAGGAGTATCTCGATGAATTTGTGGTGGTATTTATTGATGATATCTTGGTATACTCCAAAACCTACGAAGATCATGAAAATCACTTGCGCATTATCTTGAAGACTCTAAGGAGGCATGAATTATATGGGAAGTTTAGCAAGTGTGAATTCTGGCTTCAGGAGATTTCTTTTCTTGGCCATATTGTCTCTAAAGATGGAATCTCTGTTGATCCTTCTAAGACCAAGGCAATCCAAGAATGGCCAGCACCTACGAGTATAACTGAGGTACGTAGTTTTATTGGTTTGGCAGGTTATTATCGACGTTTCGTCCAGAATTTTGCCCGATTGGCTAACCCATTAACGAAGCTCACACGTAAAGGGGTTAAATTTGTTTGGACAAAAGAGTGTGAAGAATGTTTCGAAGAACTGAAGAGAAGATTAGTCAATGCTCCTATATTGACTCTACCATTGGGGAATGATGGGTTCGTTATTTATAGTGATGCATCGAAGAAAGGACTTGGCTGTGTCCTTATGCAGAATGATAGAGTTATTGCCTATGCATCACGACAGTTGAAAATTCATGAACAAAACTATCCTACTCTTGATCTCGAGTTAGCAGCAGTGATCTTTTCTTTGAAGATATGGAGGCACTACCTCTATGGTGAAAAATGTGAGATTTATACTGATCCCAAGAGTTTGAAGTATATTTTCTCACAAAAAGAACTCAACATGAGGAAAAGGAGATGGCTTGAATTACTCAAGGATTATGATTGTACGATACACTACCACCCAGGGAAGGCAAACAAGGTGGAAGATGCTTTGAGTAGAAAAGACCATGGAGTTTTGAACAATATGAGAATTGAAAGGGATCCAATTTTCATGGATCTAGTGAAGATGGACATGGGAATAACCAGGGAAGGTGAAACATCAATGCTTTTTCAAATGGTTGCCAAACCATCTTTACTAGAAAGGATTAAGAGTTCTCAGACCGATGATGAAGAATTCCAAAAGAAGATTAAAGCTGTGAATGATGGGAGATTGAGAGACTTTGTGTATGAAGATGGAATTTTGACATCCGGGAAGAGACTTTGTGTTCCCAATATACCTGATCTAAAAAGGGAATTGTTGGATGATGCTCATAGTTCCAATTTCTCTATACACCCTGGGAGCACCAAAATGTATAGAGATTTGAAGGAACATTTTTGGTGGGACAACATGAAGAGAGAGATTGCTGATTTTGTGTCAAGATGTATGGTTTGTCAACAAGTGAAAGTTGGAAGGCAACAGCCTGGAGGAGTCATGCAACCTCTTCCCATACCGGAGTGGAAATGGGACAATGTTACGATGGACTTTGTCATGGGGCTACCAAAGACTCCTAGAAGGAACGATGAAATATGGGTTATTGTTGATCGTCTTACCAAGACAGCACATTTTCTTGCTATAAGAGAAGATCTACCCCTGGAACGTCTAGCAAGACTATATATTAATGAAGTTGTGAGACTTCATGGAGTACCCCTATCGATTGTTTCTGATCGTGATCCCCGTTTTACTGCAAGATTTTGGAAAAGTCTTCAGAAATCCATGGATACTGAACTTCATTTGAGCACTGCTTACCACCCTCAGACAGACGGACAATCAGAACGGACTATTCAAACCTTAGAAGACATGTTGAGATCTTTCTCACTTGACTTTCAGGGTATGTGGGATCAATATTTACCTTTGGTAGAATTTTCCTATAACAATAGCTTCCATTCGAGTATTCAGATGGCACCATATGAAGCGTTATACGGAAAGAGATGTCGTACACCAACCTGTTGAGATGACGTTGGTGAAAGAAAACTTGTAGGCCCAGAACTGGTGGAGGAAACGGTGGAAAAGGTGAAAGTAATCCAAAATCACATCAAAGCAGCTCAAAGTAGGCATAAGAGCTATGCCGATAATCGAAGGAAGGATTTGGTATTTCAAGTCAGTGATCATGTTTTTCTGAAGGTATCTCCGTGGAAGGGAGTCATACGTTTTGGTAAGAAAGGTAAATTGAGTCCCAGGTACATCGGACCTTTCGAAATTCTAGAACGAATTGGGGTTGTAGCTTACCGATTGGCAATGCCGCCAAGTCTCTCCAAAGTTCACGATGTGTTCCACGTATCTCTATTGAGGAAATACATGCCTGATCCGACGCATGTACTCACCTATGAGGAATTAGAACTGGAACCCGATATGTCTTATTGCGAAGAGCCCGTCAATATTCTTGATACGAGAGAACAAGTGCTGAGAAACCGGACGACGCGTCTGGTAAAAGTTTTGTGGAGAAACCATAAGATGGAAGAGGCAACGTGGGAACCCGAGGAACTTATGATGAAGAACCACCCGAGTCTTTTTATGCAGTAATACCCTAGAAATTGCGAGGATGAAATTATTTGAAGGAGTGGAGAATGTAACACCCCAAGCTTCTACGGTACTCTTCTCTTTGAATAATGTGATAGCGTGTGTTGTACGCAACACCGAGTTCTAACACACCATAACTAATCAAACTAGCCGTTATGAATAGTAATACCTACCTTTTGAAATTATATATATTTTATATTTGAAAATGGACTTCATTTTTGGATTCGGAATATCGAATTTAGCCTAAGGTGAAATTTTGGTACATTTCGGATAACTTTCATATTTTGATGAATAGTGAAAATTACTAAGTTTTAATTAAAAACAACTTTTTTAATCAAAATAATTAATAGTGATAAATTATGAATTTGAGTGGTTTTAAAGTATATTTAAAATATATTTTTACCATTTAATATAATGTTGGTCATTGGACATAATTTTACAATTAAACCGAACATAAACGAGTGTCAATCTTTTGATAGTTATTATCTCTTAAAAACACGCTTTTTGTTTTGACAGCGGGAATTAATTTTAAATTAATTTCTGCCACTTCTGTGTTTTGAATTTAGGAAAATGGATTCCATATTTGGAATCAGGATTTTCAAATTGTGTAAATAGGTAACTTTTATTTTTAGACATTTTGAATAATTACTGCGGTAAATATTTTATTTACCATGGTTAAGGGTAAATCCGGTAAATAAGGGTTAAAAAATAATATTATAATAATACTAAATTACCCTAAAACGTGTCTTAACCCTATTGGTTGATACATGGTCTACCATGGGCATCTTTGGGTCTATTTTGGGACCCCATGGATCCACTTGTAAGTGATAATGACACTTTATTTTAATTAAGTTAAAATGAATACAAAAATGACACAAGCATATATCTTTTAGAAAAACAATTGTTACATAGGGTTATATATGTTGGATTTTAGATTATAAATATTAATTAGAAAGCTAAACAAATTTCCTACATAATGATATTTTATTTATAATTTTCAGACATTAAATAATATATTTTATTTATGACACAATGATGATGCAGTAATTACTATAATAGTGAAAAATTAAAATAATTGATATTATAAATACCCAAATAAATATAATATGAAACTTTTAATGAATTAAACTAATTTTCTAGGATCATATGATATATTAGGATTGATTTAATTGACTTTTTTCGAAGTAATCAATCTGTTATGAGTTTCACAAAAATAAACTATTGAATAGTGTCAAAATTGACATAAAAGAGTTCTTAAAACAAATATTATATTATTAATTGATATTAAATTCCTAAAAATATAAGGTTCGGCCAAGATACTTATATCATGATAGGTTCATCATTAATGTACCACTTGGGTGTCGCTTGGATGTATATAGTAAGTTTATTAACCATATTATATAAAAATACAAAGAGACATTGTAAAAGTGAAACTAATTAACTTAGAGTTAATACTTAAAGATAAGGTTAATATAAGTACCCAAACCTGTCTAAATTCTATTGGTTGAGTGGTTTTCTACCTATCCCCACCTTAACCTTTGAATAATAAGCTTTGGAGCCATTAGAAACCGAATATGAATTTATTATAAATTAATATTTCTAGCTTTTCCAAAGGTGCGCCTCACCCCTCTTATAAAAGGGCACTCCTGCTTCTCATTTCTTCACACCTTCAAAGCCTTTTGTTTCGGCCAAACTCTGCCCAAATACTCTCCCAACATCCCTCACTACAACCTAGAGGCCTTAGTTTGATCCGAAATCCAACCTAAGGAGCCCTTTTGATCAAATCAAAAGGAAGAACCCGAAGAAGAGGTAATGATTTCACCACCCTTCTCCGAGTTCATTTCTTCTTCCACTTCTTCTTCATTTGTTCTTACCATTCTAAAATAATAACTCCAGTATCTCACATATACTGTGATGTTATTATAAATATGGTACAACCATATTCAGTATTCTATCCACCCTTTGAATAACATGTCACCATACGTGCGTACGTACGGCTTACCGTCTCCACGCCGTGGTGTAATTGTTATTCAATATATTATTATTTGGATGGGTATAATAATGATGTGTAACTCATGTAAATAATAAATATAACATGTTAATGATTCTGTATATATGATATACCATCCATTTATATATTATTTTAATATCAAAAGATTGATATTGTCGCTCGTGCGTACGTACGGACTACCGTCTCCACGAACGCGATGAGATTCATTCTCCATCGTATCCATTCAAGTATAATTATCATTTGATGATTTAAAAATGATGTTTAAGGACTAGATATCATTCTGGATATGAATAAGATACAACAACCATGGCTTATTTAACAAAACATATAAAAGAAAATGAGTAAGTTAACTCCCGAAACGACGATAATTCTAAGATATTATTAACAAATCAATGTTAAAAGATCATATATGATATCATATTATTATATATGATTCTTGTATAATTTAATAACAACTATTTCACCATTATACAGGAGGTTAACCTACCCCAACCAAGGAAAAGTACAAGGTAAGGGTTTACTTTACAACCTCTTCATTATCCAAGGTTGTTTATACGTAATAATCTACTGGGATCTCTTTATCATCCACATCCATGTTTCTTAAAAATGCATTTCAAAACATTTTTACTATTTACTAGAATATGAGTTAAAGTCATTTATACCCTTTTTGACTTTTATAAGTGGTTTATAAAGGAATCTTTCGGTCGTTTTCAAAACAAGGTCCTTTTTAAACTTTTCGACAGAATTAAGGTAGGAATGTTTTTTTTAACTTATACGGCGGGTGCGGCTATTTTCCGCCGTTATAAAATCTTAAAAGCTTCCCTTACAAGCTTATAAGAATATTTTCAAAGAAAATGTTTTATTTTATATGGATCTTAAATTATTTCAAAATAAAAGGAGATATTTCTTTAAAAAGAATTTTGATTTCATCTATGTCAACATCCTTTGATGGATTTTAAGATTATTTGAAGTTGATTTATTATGATACAAAACATCTATATTGTATTGAAGGTTTTCTGATATGTTTGACTGTGGATGTGCTATTTTTATACCATTCATTGTTTATGGTGATATTATTGACATTTCGTATGCTAGTTTTAATACGAATGTTTATGTTATATTTAAACCTTTTCATATGGGAATGCATTGGACTTAATATGTGACGGGTGGAGCCCGCTATAGATCCTCGATGCATCGGTAGGTCTCATGAGACAAAATAGTGTCTTGGCACAAGGCCTTGACAAAATCTTATTTGTAGTCTTGGCACGAGGCCTTGGCTATGTGGTTATGATAGTTTGGCATTATGCATTCCAACATTATGAAAGTGGTTATTGATTTTTGCATGTGATTATTCGATTAGTAGAATATCCATGTGAATAAGTAAATGGAATTATTTCATTTTATTTATGCCATACCATGTTGAAAGTTCATATTTAAAAGGCTTTTGTTTTAGTTATACATTTCCTTAAATGTTTATTCTTATTTATGAAAGTTTCCGCTATATTGTTATCCTTACTGGGCATTTGAGCTCACCCCTTTTCTATGTTTTATTTTTCCCAGGATGTGAAGAAGTAAGTTATGAATGACCTGCAGGGATTTTATGAGGGGTTAATAGTGTGGATTGTTGAAACATTATGTTGTTGTAGTAGTTTTTCATTTTATTATGTAATGTAAAACTTATGAATATATCTAGTGTTTCCAAGGCTACTAAACCAATCGGTCTTTCGAGATTTGATCTTTCTTGTGATCATGCCAATGTTATGTAATAATGCACCGACTCTGGGTAACTGGGGTCGGGGCGTTACACATCTGCCCTTGAATATCATTTGATTGATGCCAAGTTGGACGAATTGACCACTATGGTGAGGCAGATTGTATTGGCTCAAAAGAAATCCCAACCCCATCCTTCAAGGCCAGGTGGTATTTTCACTGAGACAAGCCACCCAACTGACTGTTTCCCACAACTACAAGAGACAGAGGATTGTGCAGTAGTATTCCCAGGGAGACCTTATCAGCAACAACAACCATATCCCCAAAATAATCTTGATTCATTTGCACCAACATACAACCAAGGGTGGAAGGATCAATCAGACATGAGGTACGGCTCTGAACAACAAAAAAGGCCACTTTTTCAACAAAAATTCCAGCAGCCTCCACCTTACCAACAGGGTGTCCAACAACCCCAAAAGAGATTCGAAACTCAATCATCATCAGGTCAGCAACAAGGGAATCTATAACACAAGGTAGACTCTAACACTGATGATATTTTGAAACAAATTGTTCTTAATCAACAGAATGAGCTGAAGAGTCAAGGTTCTGAGTTGAGGGAGTTGAAGAATCAAATGATCCAGATTTCCACTTCCCTCCATGAACTTGTAAGTAAGAATTCCGGAAATCTACCTTCCCAACCCACTCCAAATCCAAATGGGAATGTCAGTTCTATTACATTGAGAAGCGGGAAGCAAACAACTGATGCTTCTCCACCTATCATTCCACCAGGATTCACCTCAACTCTAGAGAAGCCACATTCCATACCGACTGATGAGAAATCCAAGGAGAAAGATAAAGGTAAGAAAAAGATTGATGATGTTCCTCCTAAACCCCTTCCATTTCCAAACAGGGTTTTTCAAACCAAGAAGATGGTTGAAGAAGCAATCCAAAAGGAAGTTTTGGATACATTCAAGCATGTGGAGATCAACATTCCTCTACATGAATCCATTAAACAAATACCAAGGTATGCCAAATTCTTAAAAGAAATCTACACCAATCGAAGAGGGCTCAAGGGAAATAAGAGGATCACCCTTGGAAGGAATGTCTCAGCACTCATTACACCAACTCTATAAATGGCAACAAAGTGCTAGAATCCAGGTACATTCACGATCCCATGCACCATAGGGGAGTTACACTTTTCTGATGCACTTTGTGATTTGGGACCTTCCATAGATATGATGCCTCACTCTGTATTCTCTTCTTTATAGGTTGGTGAGTTGAAGCCAACAAGAGTAGTGGTGCAGTTGGATAATAGAGCTATGGAATATCCAGCGGGAGTTATTGAGGAGGTACTTGTTTAGGTAAGAGACGTGATCTTTCCAGCATACTTCTATGTGGTCAACATGGAGGATGATCAGGTACGTTCTCATGCCCCCATTATCTTAGGTAGGACCTTCCTCAAAACAGAAAAAACTATCATAAATTTCTATGACGGTATACTTTCCATGGAATTTGGAGATGAATTTGTGGTATTTAATGTCATGGAATCCATGAAGTACCCCTCAGAGGACCATTCTGCTTTTGTTATCTCCCATTTTGAACCACCAAGTAAAAACTCCATGGATTTTGATTGTCCTGTGCTTAGGGATATTATGACTATTGGTTCATGTTTGATGTCTAAGAGCACTCCCACAAATGTTGATACACAATCTTCTCTTGGATTTGATTTTTATGTGGATTCATATTCTGATTTTGATCATGTTCACTCTGATTATGACATGGCGGTTGAGTATGCTAATGAATTTGATTCTTTATTTGCTGATTTTGATGATGTCTATTCTGATATTGTTTCTCTTTGTGCACATATTACAGTTCCTTGAATGTCTCCATCCATACTACACCCTCCTTCATTATAACTCAAGCCATTTCCCCCAAATCTGAAATACTCATACTTGTTGAGTGGTGAGAGATTACCTGTTATCATTGCTAACAATCTCCCTTTTGAACATGAGGAAAAGATTTTGAATATTTTGTGGGAGAACATCAGGTCGATTGGGTGGACCTTGGCTGACATATCAGGTATTAGCCCCTCCATTTGCATGCATAGGATTCTCTTGGAGGATGGGGTTAAACCAGTGAGACAGCTACAAAGGAGACTCAATCCCACCCTCCTGGAAGTTGTTAAAAAAAAGTTGAGAAATTTCTCGAGGCTGGTATAATCTTTCCCATTTCAGATCTCAATGGGTATGTCCTATTCAGGTTGTGCCTAAGAAAAGTGGTGTTACTGTTGTTAAAAATGAGAAAGATGAGTTAGTTCCAATGCGGGTGCAAAACAGTTGGCGTGTGTGTATTGATTATAGGAAACTAAATCAGTCCACTCGTAAGGACCATTTCCCCTACCATTTATTGATCAAATGCTTAAGAGACTAGCTAGGAAAACACACTATTGTTTCTTGGATGGATTTTCTGGATATTTTCAGGTTCCTATAGCTCCGGAGGATCAGGAGAAGACTACATTCACCTGTCCCATTGGCACATTTTACTACCAGAGGATGCCATTTGGACTTTGCAATACCCCAGGTACCTTCCAGAGATGTATGGTGAGTATTTTTTCTGATATTATTGAGACCTACATGGAGGTATTTATGGATGATTTTACAGTCTATGGATCCTCATTTGATGAATGTCTAAATAGTTTGGGAAAGGTATTGAATCATTGTATTGAGAAGAATCTTATCCTGAACATTGAAAAGTGTCATTTCATGGTAGAGAATGGCATTGTCTTAGGGCATGTGGGGTCAAAACATAGGATAAGGGTTGATAGATCAAAGGTAGATATTATTTCATCCTTACCATAACCTTCATGTGTGCGTGATGTTAGATATTTCCTAGGGCATGCAGGATTTTATCGGCGCTTCCTCAGAGATTTTAGTGAGATCGCTCTACCATTATCTCGATTGAATCAAAAAGATATTGACTTCAATTTTGATGATTCATTCAGGGTATCATTTGATGAGCTAATGAAGTGTCTGACCACTCCACCGATCATACTTCCCCCCAAGTGGGACCTTCCATTTGAGCTTCTGTGTGATGTGTCCAACATCGTGGTTGGAGTTGTCGTATCTCCAAGGGCGGAGGGACATTCACATGTGATTTCGTATGCATCGAGGACGTTTGATTATTCCCAATAAAACTACACCACAACAAAAAAAGAGTTTCTTGCTGTTATATTTGATTTAGATAAATTTCATTCATATTTATTGGGGTCTACAGTAGTTGTTTTTTCTTACCATGCAGCTTTGAGGTACCTCCTAAAGAAGCCAGATGCAAATCCATGACTTATCTGTTGGATCCTCCTTCTTCCAGAGTTTGACATCGAGATAAAGGACAATAAGGGGTCAGACAATTTGGTGGCAGACCACATGAGTAGGGTTACTCACACACTAGAGGGTGACACCTTGGACCAGGTACCACATCGGGACACTTTCCCCGATGAGAATATCTATACCATCTTAGGTACGCATCCTTGGTATGATTATTTAGTTAATTACATTGTTTCTTCTGAAATCCCTGCAAATTTGAAAAAGCATCAAGTCAAAAATTTAAAAAGTGAGTGTAGGTTTTATGTGTGGGATGATCCTTACCTCTGGTGCATGTGTAGTGACTAAGTCAATAGGAGGTGTGTTCCCGATCATGAGTTTGAGTCTGTTTTTCATTTCTATCATACACTTGCTTGTGGTGGATACTTTGGACCCCAATAGACAGCTAGGAATGTTTTGGACTCTGAATTATATTGTCCTAGTTTATTCCATGATGACCATGTGTTTTGTAAGTCATGATCTCATTGCCAACACACTGGGAATATTTCTTGGAGACATGAGATGCCCCAACAACCCATACTATTCTTAGTGATTTTTGATGTGTGGGGAATTGATTTTATGGGTCCTTTTCTTAGTTAATTTGGATTTTTGTATATTTTGGTTTCTGTTGATTATGTGAGTAAATGGGTGGAGGCTAAGGCCACTAGGAATGATGAATCTCATGTTTTTGTGGACTTTCTCAATGCACAAATTTTTTGCAGGTTTGGAGTACCGAGAGACATCATTTGTGACCAAGGGACACACTTTTTCAATATGAATTTTTCTTCCCTCCTTAGAAAGTATGTGGTGACACACAAAACATCAACACCATACCACCCCCAAAAAAATGGTCAGGCTGAGGTTTCAAATCGTTAGTTGAATCAAATCTTGGAGAAAGTCGTGCAGCCATATAGGAAGGATTAGAGCAAGCACTTGGATGATGCATTGTGGGCTTGTAGGACAACATACAAGACCCCCATTAGTATGTACCCATTTAGGAATGTTTTTGGGAAAGCATGTCATCTCCCTGTGGAATTCAAGAATCGAAGATATATTGGGCTCTAAAGAAATTCAACATGGAATTGGCCTAAGCTGGAATTCAAAGGAAGTTCCAAATTCAAGATCGTGAGGAGATTCAACTGTCATCATATGAGAACTCAAGCCTCTACTAGGAAAGATCAAAAGCTACTCATGACAAAATGATCCAATAAAGGGAGTTTCATGTTGGAGAGAAAGTCATTCTCAATAGTTCACGACTGAATCTGATGCCTGGTAAGTTGTGTTCCAGATGGTTAAGTCCTTATGTTGTAACAAATATTTTTCCTAATGGTGTAGTGGAGATCACACAAGAGGACACAAGAAGGACCTTTACAGTCAATGGACAACATTTGAAGAGATACATTGAGGGAATTCCTACTGATGTAGTGGATTTTATCACACTACATGACCCCATCATCACTTGATCACATTAGGCTATTCCTAACCCATTCACATTTATATTATTTTTCCTATTTAAAATTTTTTCATTTCATGTGAATATATCATCTCATGGGTTTACATTGAGGACAATTCAATATTTTAAGTGTGGGAGAGGGAACATTTTAGTTTAGTAATTTCAATTGTTTTCTTGTCTAAAAAAACAAAAAAAATTGTGTGTTTTTTACAAATTTTGTGTGATTATTTTTTTCATTTTTCTTTGAGTATTTAAAATTTTTGAGCTGAAATGAATCTCATCATAATTTTGAAATGAATATCAATGAGTGAAACAATTTACCCCTTTAAACTAATCTTAAATGAATGCTGAAATGACTTTGTTTCAAGTTCAAATATTCAGTAATTTCATGAAAAATACACTAAATTTTGAATCCCATGCCACATCTCACTGTCTTTATATTTGAAATCACTTTCCTGTGACACTTCTGAACCATTATTTTCACATTCTTTACATTCACCTCACTTCTTGAGAGAACCAAACCATGCTTGATTTTACCAGAATTTGATTTATTTCTATCAAAACTTGGGGGTTTGAGGTACTTATGTTTAAATGATTGAGGCATTTGTTTGGTATTAAAGCCCCTTTTTCAAAGAATCCTTATTTATAATGGACTACCATGAACATTTAATCCTTGTAGCCCTTAGAAGCCATGCACAACCTATTAGGTTAGCCACATTACAAACCAATTTTCCCTATCCAACCAACTCTTGAAGTGAAATTGCATAATCTAGTTGAGATTAAGTTTGGGTGATTCTATCTTGTGTTGTTCTACCACATTATGTGATACTTTGGGTGGAAAATTAAATTCTGAAGATACTTTTTTGTGGCTGATGAAAATAATTATATTGAAAGTTGTGCCTTTTTTGGAGCTTTCATGACAATTAAAGTTGTGCCTTTTCTGGAGCTTCTAATTGAGGTGGAAAGTTGTGCCTATATAGAGCTTTCAAGAAAATCATGTTTGATAAGATTGATGTTTTTGATGCTGAAATGGTGAATGGTGTAAAATTTCTATGACTTTTAATGATGATGGATTTGAACTGATACTATGGGGATTGAGGAGAAGACCGTATTTAAGTGAATATTAGATTAATGCAATTTTCTTCAAAAAGAGTCAAGCCCTCCTCATTTAGCCTCAGAGTTTTTCATATCATAATCCTTCCAACCGAAAGCCACAGAACAACCCTGAAAAGTCCTCATGATAAAAATATGTCTTTAACTCAGATTGGGTATTGATAGAGGAATTTATCAAGCCTCTGGTGACCCTTGTATGAGTTTGGATGAGAAAGGCATTTAAAAAAATTAAATTTGTGTGATAAGAGATAATTCAAGCGAGTTAAGTGTTTTGTGCATGGGAGGATAAATGAAGTGGAAATATATTGAATGATATAAATGGAGACCTTAAAATAATGATTTTTATGAGGTATGATATCTTTTTTTTTGGTGTGTAATTTTTTTATCTCAAGGATATGTGTTTTAAAATTGGTTTTGATTACATATTGATGTTTACTTGATATGAGGTTTTTCTTAGGAGTGCAAAAGGGTAAATGTGGGGGAGTTGATAAAACACTATTTTATTGAATATTTTATTGATAATAAATTATATAATTTCCTCACATTGTGTTAAATATGTTTAATTAAATGTATTTAGGATCAGATAATCCATTTGAAAATTTGGTGAAAATTCCAGTTTTACCCTTTATAGTGCACTGTAGTATTTCAAAGATAAATATTTTTATATTTATTATTTGAACGTGAAGTTTTGTAACAGTGTTACTAAAATAATTTTTGACAACATTTATTCAAAACACTAGATCAAAATAATGCATTTGGTTGGAGGAATTGGGCTATAGAGTCAAAGGTGGTCTGGACACGCAAGAATGGAAAAGCTTCTATATTTCAGCCATAAATCCTTCATACGGGCCTATATTGATCCCAAAACTGAATAGGAGATAGAGGACCCATATCCTCACATTTTATCCTTCTTTAAGGATGGTTAATCCACTCGTTTTGGTGGTCAAATCGACAGTGCAAGTTGTCATAAAATATTTGGCTGAGATTCCCCATTCACACTTGAAACCACTTTGAACCTAGCCTCCCGACCACTCTATTAATTGGTGTTTTTATAATTTGGTGGGGTTGAGACATGAATTGGGAAGCTGAGGGCAGAGGATAAGTGGATACACTCCAATTATCCAACCATTTCAATAAGGGTAGCTCCTGAAGGAAGGATCCCTTCGACGAAGCCTTCTTCTTCTCTCCTTCATGTTGTAATGATTTAGTTTGTGTAATAAACTTCTTTGTTCATCTTTTATTTCTTATATTTTATTCTGATTTGTTTAAATTTATTCTTCTCTTAATCTTACTAATTGGTTTATAATTCTTTAGTAGAAGCGTTATTGGGTTATACCCATTATAAACCTTTGCACATGAAAAACGCTTCTACGATGATTACGCCACCTATGGAAGAGTAGTTCTTTTTAGTAATCGATCGACCTATATCCTTCTTCATTAATTTATTTTGAATCGATGAGATACTTTAATTCACATAATATGATCCACGAATTGTGTTATTAAATTACAAGAATCTAAGCACGCAATTTAACAATTAATACAAAACACACGAGGTCGAGATTTTGTGTAAATTGTGAGAGCGCAATCTTAATCGGTAATACAAGACCACACGGGATAAATTTGTAGAGTTAAAATATAATCCATAAACACAATTCATCATCATTTCAAGAATGGATATGTTCTCTAATTAACCACTGACCATAATCTATCCTTAGAACAACAATCAAAGCAGGGTGCTGTGATTGTGTGTTCCGAAGTTAGCCTAGGATTTAAGTAATTTCATCTTTGTGGTTAAGTTAACTCTCGTAGGGTTTGAGGGATAACAAATTTGGGGATCATAATTAAGTGGATATTGATTTAAAAATAATGATTAATAAGTGAATTATGAGGTATAGTTAGATCTATTATTCCTTTAAAAATATATTTTTAAAAAAAACATCTTCTTGTTGTGTCATTTTAATCGAAATTCATTTCAAAACTAAAAACAAAATAAATATACATTCTTATTCCAGAAAACTTCTTCTAGATTCATAAAGTATAAAAAACCCCAATACTTTAATGTATCATTTTTATTCTATTCTATTCTATTTTTTTATAATACCTTTAATAAGTTGTTAAATTCACTTTCTCCATCGAGAGACGACCTTGGTCAGCCACTCTGTTGCACCTAAGTACCCCAAAATCACACTAATCATTTGAGGGAACCCACAAAATATCTCTTTCACAATCCATTTAGCAGTGAGCGTCCATGCAAGGTGAATCATTACATGTCTAAGATCTTGAACAATTGTAGTAGAATCACTTCCAAACCAGAAATTCTTCCAACCATTTTGACAAATCCATAGAACTGCTTTTATGATACTGTACATCTCTGCTTCCAAAGAGGAGGCATGATCACATGAACCAAAGAATCATCCAACAATGTCACCATTTTTATTTCTACTAATAATATCATAGCATTTAGGTCCTCAGTTTTCATTTGAGGCATTGTCCACATTAATTTTCATCCATCCTGGGATGAGAGTTTTCCGGAATACATCTAGAAAATATCTCGGAAAGCTAGAATTTCATTTGATCGCAATCAATATCAATATAGTGAAATCCTTGACTGGGTTTTTATAGTTACCTATTTGAATGATTCTAGACTCCTTGTTCACAATATATATCTTAATTTGAGCTAAAAGAATCTGAAAGTGTTATTTTTTGCGTAATAGTGATTTATTCATACTAGATAAGATGTATCAGTTCTGCCACAACAGTGATGGAAAGCTGAGTAATTTGTGGAGAGTTATCCATATTAGTGAATATCTGATGTTTTAGTCTAATAGAACTCAAACATTTCCATCTAAGATCAAAAACATCAAAAATAAAATTTCCATAAAGAAAAGGTAGTGGAACAATTAAGAAATAGGTGATCTTCATCCTCTCTATAACATACATAAGTTTGAACACAATAATATACCATAGACAATCCCTATTTGTTAGTCATAATATAATTCTTCACATTATGGTAAAAATAAAACATTAGAAAGTGGTGAGCTCAGATTATTAGTAAGGATGACAATATAGCAAAAAATATCATAAATAAGCATAAACATTTATTTAAATTTATAAGACTAAGACAAAATACTTTTAAACATAAAATTTAGAATAATATGACAATGATAAATTATATAATTTAATTCACATATTGACATTGATATTTTACATGTCGAATAATCACATGTAATATCAATAGATAATCTAATAATGATGAAATACATAATGTTGGACATCATAACGACATATTCAAGGAATTATGACAAAACTAAAAATAGAAAAAAATTGTCAAGGCCTTGCGAAAAGATAAACTTTTTCCTTAAAAGACCTACCAATGAATCGAGGTCCTGTAGCAGGCCCTACCCCTCAATTACTATGTCCAATGCATTCCTCATATGAAAAGGGTGAAAAGTAACATAAAAATTCATATTAAACTAGCATTAAAATTGTAAATAATTTAACCATAACCCAATAATGAAATAAATATAGAACATCTATAGTCAAACATATCATAAAACTAGCAATAAAATATTGAATATTCTATCATTTTAGCTCAACTTCAATTAAACATAATATCCAACAGTAGATGTTGAAACATATGAAATCAATCAGAAAACAATTTGATAGAAATATCTTTTTCTACATTGAAATACTATAAAAGTCACCAAATTAGAAAAGAAAACATGTATTTTGAAAATATTCATAATAGATAAAAAGGGAAGCTTCTAAGTCATTATAATGGCGGAAAATATCTGCACTCGTCATATAAGTTAAAGAAACATTCTTTCATTAATTTTTTGACAAGGCCATAAAGGACATTGTTTGGAAAATGAAAGAATGATTCATATCAAAAAAATTATAAAAAGTCAAAAAAGTGTATAAATGACATTAACCTATGGTCACTAAAATAATAAAAATGATTTCAAATATATTATTAATAAACCAATATGTGTATGATATATATGTCCTAGTAGATACTTACGTATAAACAACCTTAAATAATAAAGATATTTTAACTTTTACCAATTATAATAGGGTACGTTAAACTCCTTGATAATGTTTAATTATTTTTTTAATAAATTATAAAAGAACCACCTACATTTATATGATATCATATATGATCCTCTAATATTTATTTGTTATGAATATTTCAGTAGTATCACAGTTTTAGGTGGTAACTAATTCGTCTTCCATTATATGTTTTGTCATGTAAACCATGTTACTTTTTGATGGGGTATGTTTTATTCATATCTATAATGATAATATGTTAATAAAACATATTTTTTATTCTCCAAACAAAAATTATTCTTGACTAGTTATCATGGGGAAAGAAATCTCATAGCGTCCTGGAGACGGTAATCAGTAGGTAAACATGTGTGACAATATCATTCTATTTATGATCAAATAAAAATAAATTGGATGATATATTATATATACATAATTATTAACATGTTATATTTATTAATTACATCATTTTTACTCATTATTATACCCATCTAAATAATGAATTGTTGATAAATAATCTAAACCATGTCATGGAGATGATAAGTCATACGTACGCACGTATGGTGTCTTTGTCATTCGTAGGATGGATAGAATAATGAATATGGTTGTACAATATTTATAATAAAATCTTATTATGTATAAGCTACATGATTTATTATTTTAATTTGGAAAAAACAATGAATGAATAAGTAGATGAAGAAAAGAACATTGAAAGTGGGGATAAAATAATTACCTCTTATTCGGAGGCTTCCATTAGATTTGAATAGAAGGGATCCATATGTTGGATATATAATAAAATTAAGGAATCTAGATTGATGTTAGGTTTGTTGGGAATAGACATTATACATGTTTTTCTGAGCCAAAATGTTAGGAGGTGTGAATTCAAGAGAATGTGAAGTTCCCTTTTATAACAGAGTTGATGGGTAATTTAGGAAAACTGAGTAATATTATTTTATTATGAAATTATTTTCAGTTTCTAATAGATCATAATGAAATTATTTTTAGGATAACTTGTATATGGGTTGAAATAATCTCAATAAATAGGTTTCAGACAAGTTTAGGTCACCCTATTAACCTTATCTTTTAGATTTAACCCTTAGATGAATAGATTATCTTTTACCATGTCTTCTTTTATTTTTATACCACATGGTTAATATAGTTATTATAAAATTACAATATAACCTCACGTGGTTCATTAATGACATATGTAATATTATATAAGTCATTTGGAAAAATGTTATATTTTTAGGACTGTTATATCATTTAATAAAATAGTAATTATTTTAAAAGTTATTTTTTTCAATTTTGACACTATTTAGAATTTGGAATTTTCAAAGACATAAAACCATGATTACTTCAAAAAACACATTTAATCAAAACACATATGTAATATTCCCCTATGAAAGCTTTGGATGGCATTAAAATATTTAGTTTAATTTTTTTTATTTGTAATATCAATTATTTTTGTATTTCATTATTATATTAAATTCTACATCATTATTGTGTCATTAATAAATTTAATTATCCAATGTATAAAAATTATAAATAAATTACTATGTTGAAGGAAATATTTTTATCTTTCTAATGAATATTTATTGTATAATTTATGTTCTCTATAATCATATATTAAATTGTATTAGTTATTACAATTTGAATTTAACACTTTTAACTATTTTTTAAATAAAATATAATAAATGTCCTAATCTAATCCATTTTGATCAAAAAGGGTTATAAATTTTTCCTAAGGTTGATTCTAGTCGATATACACTTATCCAATTGAATAAATAATGTTTTGTGGTGAATTTATATTATTATAATATTATTTTTACCTTCAATTACCGTATTTACTTTAGAATTTGGTAATAATATTTAAAAGTAACTAATCACCAAAAATTATTTTCATCCTATTGAACCAAATTTTACTTTCTCATGAAAACTGTGGCTATCAAAATTTTGAAATTCAATTCTTATAAGCGGTAGAATTACATTTTATGAAAATTTGTAAATGTGCCTTGAAACTGGGTAAAATATGTTAAAAAGTTCAAAAAAAAATTTATATATATTTCATCTTATTATATAATGAATTAAATTGGACTAATAAAGGTATTATTTATATATTTTTACTTTAAAATATATTTATATAAAATATAAATTTTCAAATTAACAGTGGGTTTTAAACAATAATAGAATGTTATTCATTATTCATCAAAAAATGGAATGATTTCAAAAAAAATACCAAAAATTCACACTATGATATTTTTTATATTAAAAATCAGAAAAATTATGTCTATTTTGAATAATAAAATTTATAAATTTTTATATAGTGGGTATAACTATTCATAACAACGTTTTAAACGGATCGATTTATTGGTCATGGTGTGTTAGAACTCGAAATTGCGTATAATGCAAGTTATTGTATTATTCGAAAGGAAGAGTAAAGTGGAATCTTGGGGTGTAACATAATATCTATAGTTATCCTCATAATCCCAATATCATTGATATGATCTTCCACCCCCCCCCCTCGTTATTAGAATATTAAGAGATTATGATGACTGGTGATCTTGTCACACTGAACCGAAAGGCAGCTAACCTAGCACACCATCCTCATCGCCTGAGGATATGTTCTTCACCAACGATATATAAATAATCGATGTAGGAATCACCATTTGATTTTTAATAACCTTTGATTAAAATATTTAACCGGTCAAATATGATTCCTGCATTTGTATCTAAATGAACTTTCACATAAGCCCATGTGTGAAAAAAACTATTTTTCATTTTATTTCTTGCATATGTCAGGTTTCACTCTATGGTTTCCCCACTGTTAAATCACTTATCCAACAATTCTTGTCTAATGATGTTTATAATCATTGTTATGGTGGATTTATTTTATTTTTTATCATGTTATTAATCATAGAACCATTATGTCACAATAAGTCATTGATGGGATGAGTTCATGTGATATTAAACTCTTGGATTTATTGTAGTGGCCTAAATAACACATGGGTCGATATTTCCTAAGAGAGTTGATAAACTACTGTCTTGGTGATTTTTGAATGGATTAGATCAGTATTATGGGTGTGAGTTGTAAAGACCTGGATTTTTTCATGTAATTTTTTAATTTTATAGAATTATTAAATGCCAGTGAAAATTGAAGGTGTGTGATTCTGAGGCCCAGTCGGAACCGCATTCTAGCAAGCGGTTCCATGTGGTGCTGCCAAGATGGCCAGAACTAAATTTCCCTTGGGCCATTTGGGAATCCGGAGGGTGCCTCCCCCCAGGTTGAGGCTAGGGTGGGCCTCGCCACAGCAGACAACTCCATGTTGGGAAGACCGCACACAGTCAAGCAGACCACACCCAGCCGAGTGGAAAGTGCCCTGAGGACCACCCCATTTTCGGGCTTGGCCAGACCACGACCCAGCAGGCCAGTCCTGCCACAACTTGTCCGATCCGGGTCAACCCATTCGGTGCATACCAAACCCAGGCCCTTCTAGACCTAGATACGCCTTTTGGGTAATATCTTGAGAATCAGGCATCCTTTTGAAGAACCGTCTACAAAACATGATCCTTGGATCGACAATATCTTTTTGGTATACTCCACATGACTTTTGGATAATTTTGGATTATTGAATGGTTGGATCGAACCATAATCTAATCGGTCCCTTTGAAAAGAAATGAAAAAACTTACTGACCAAGCATTTGTTTGACGCACCATCATTTGCATTGGGACCTTATGATGTGGCGGTCCATTGAAATACTTCTTTGTGGGACATAGTGGCAGTTTATGTATCGACTAATGGCTTGGGGAGTGGATCCTCCTGCAATCAAGTGCATTTAGTGTGGGAACCGTTTGGGTGGCTCTACATGAAGAATCTACAGATCTTATGTGGGTCATCATCAGGTCCTGGCTAGGTCATCTTCATATACTATGTGGGTAATTTTCGAATCATTTGTGGGTCAGCATCTTCAGATCCTATGTGGTTCATATTCATATACTGTGTGGTTCATCTACGATCCTGTGTAGGTCAACTATAAAGCTTCTCGATGAAGTTAGACGATCTAGTGATACAAATATTCATCTATACTTCCATACAAAAGTTATACATGGTGTGAGATGAGTCTTTAAATTTGTTGTAATCTTCTGTGTGGTGATACCATCATGGAATTATTTTATGTGGAAAAACCTTTCTATTTCATACCTTTGTGGTGTTAGCTCTGTGGTACTTCTATCTTCGTGGTGTTACTTTTGTGGTAATTTTAACTTCGTGGTGTTACATTTGTGGAATTATTTCCTCACTTTTGAGATATGTATATATACTGATAACATTGGTATATATATGGTCATATGCCTATGTAGTGTTGATGACTATTTCTTCGTGCTTTGAGATTGATGTCTTACTTTGTGGTTATTTTTTTGTGGATTCTGAAAGGCCTTCGAGGACTTGGGGTACCTACCAAGTATTTTTATACTCACCCATGCATGGGCTATGCCCGCACTTTTTTGTGTTTTGGAAAAAATACGAACAACAATGATCGAGGCAGAGGGTGCCAGGACTGGAGGCTGCTCAGAAGTGGTCATTAGACGAGACGTTCCGTAGAGACAAATATTCGAGAGCTGTACCTACCCTTCAAGTAGGATTTTTGGCAGGTGTTCATAAGAGCTATTTTCAATTTTTCTTGTAATTTACAGTTGGGCTTTAATTCAATCCCCATTACTTACTGTACTCATGCTTTATATTATATAGTTTACATGGTTATTGTGTCTTGTTATGTCCTTGGATTGTGTAAGATTGCTGCATAAAAGAAAATTCCTTCCTGATTTTAGGGATATGACTTTCTAATGCTAGTGGATAGACCTTGGCCTATATAAGGTGGTCTTGAGTTAGTCACAACATAGGCCTTGGGGGACGGGTCGTGACAAATTGGCATCAGATGAGTCGGTTCTACCGAATAACATGGACTCTATTTTTTTAACCAGCAATAGAGTGTTATGAGTGTGGTAATCAGTTTGGGGAAACCAGTTTTGGAATGGTGGTCGATGTATCCATACACCAAGACCCTGAATTCTGATTTCTGACTCAGTGCATGAAAGAACTAATTGCATGTGTTTTTTTGAAAAGTTTTCTTCATGATCTCTTTGAGTCAGCTCACCAGGTATAACTTATTGACTATGGAACACCTATTTCATTGTAGGATGACTCCAAATAGACAACAATCTAGGGTTATAGGTAGAGTATGTGATGGCAGTCCACCGAGTGATGAGGCATCGGTGTAGGTCCCCCTTTCGACAGTTGTACCATCAGGTGGTGTACCGGTTTCACCACTACCTGATGGGTAACTGATTCCACCAGCCCTAACAGCAGATAGTTAACGCCACTTTAGTGTGTTTCATGAATTTTAGTGCCAGAGGCCACTGAGGTTCTGGGAAGAGACGGATCCAAATGAGGCTAAGGAATGGATGGAGGCTATGTTTAGAGTATTTAGACTAGTAGGGACACCAACTGATCTCATGGTGATCCTTCCGACCAGTCTTCTTCAATATGTAGAAGGCATATGGATGAGTATGATGCTATAGGTTCATGATGAGGTGAATCTCATCTTGGTAGACATCGATAGATGTTTTAGGGAAGAGTTTATCCTAGTGATCTTGCGCTCTGTGCATATAAAGGAGCTTCTCCACTATCAGCAGAGATGCATAACTATGGATTAGTATTCAGAAAGGTTCAACGGCCTCTCACATTTCTCCACTAACATGGTGGATAAACTTTTCTTTATGGATCAGACCTTTGAGAAGGTGATCAAATGAGATATTAGAGCTTCAATGATTTATCTTAGCATCACAACGTAGGCGGGGGTCTTAGAGTGAGCACTCTTAGTGTGGAAATTCTTTAATGAGTAGTTACCAGTAGTGATACCCACCACCAGATATCACATTGCAGAGTCATCTACAACTGGCAGTAGACATGTGATGAAGAGGTCCAAGAGGACCATATCTAAAGGTGGACGACTTCATGATATAGGGTTGGCTATGTGGGGATCTTCAGGTAGATCAGGACTTGCTAGGAGCAAGAAATGTTACTCAAGTGGCGGGTATGGTCACATGGCTCATGACTGTCCAACACGTCATACCATCGACCAACATATGGTCAAAGGACCACCTGGGTAGAGGCATAGATTTTATTGAGGAGTTCCATCGGCAGCAAGTGGACGTGGAAAAGGATTAGGTCATGCAGTAGGCGGAGGGCGGCGATTCGAGGTTCTACCACCAGCACCTCCAGGTGGTCCGCCCTGAGTACAGGGGGCATGTGGACAGGGACGAGCTCAGATCTTGGAAGCTGAGGCTTACGACCATGGAACACTATAGATGATTTGAGTTTTGATCTATGTCTAATCCTTTTTAGATACAGTAATTATAGGCAAAGGTTCCAGTCACTCTTTTATTGTTACTTCCCTCATTCGGAGCTCGGATATTCCGGTGGAGATGTTGGCTTGATCCTTATGGATAGAGACTTCTACGGGAGAGAATTTGATGATTAAACACTACTGCCGATGGTGTGAGATTACTCTCAGAGGTGAGAGTTTCATCTAGGATCTTCTAGTAGCGGTGTCGAGGCCTTATGATGTCATCATGGGTATGGAATGGTTATCTACAGTCCATGCTAAGATCGACAGTATTTGGCATAAATTGTGGTGTTTCCGCAAGGTTGGGACTAGGTTTTCCTTCACTAGTGAGAAGTAAACCTTTATAGCACATGTTGGTCTTACCTAGAGGAGGGTGAAATCGATCACACATTAGATGGCTAGCCTTACCCTCAGAGCAGTTTATGTTGAGAGTCTAAGATATCTTGTAGTGGTGGATAGGTACGATGATGTGTTCCCTAATTATATTCTATGTATACCTCTTCGCAGAGATGCTGACCATTATATCAACTTGTACCCCGTGATAGTACAAATATCTACACCAGTATATTGGATGGCACCTGTGGAGCTTTGAGAGCTGGGAGTACAGTTAGAGGAGCATGCCTATCATATGAATATAGTTCGGGACACACTCTGTGAGCACCATCATTAGGATAAACTCTCTAAGAGACAATTATAGATATGAGAGTTCCACTTTCTGGGACACGTCATCTCGAAGGCTAGAGTTGTGGTTGATTTAGTGAAAAATGAGGTTGTGCTTTCATGGGATCCACCCAAGAGTGTGACAGAGATGCAGAGTTCTTGAGTTTGGCCTCTTACTACCGAAGGATTGTGGATGACTTTTCCAGAGTTGTGGCACCATTATTAGTCTTGATGAAGAATGGTAAACCCATCATGTGATTAAAAAAATGCGAGCGGAGTTTCCAGGGGATGAGGTAGAGATTGAAGAGTACCCCCATCATGAGGTTACTAGAGGAGAGAAATGGGTATGTATTATACTGCTACGCGTTAGGGACCGGGCATGGATGTGTCTTGATGTAGGATAGAGCAGTGAATGCGTATGGTTCTTGACAGCTAAGATATATTGAGCAGAACTATGCTACCCATGACCTGAACATAGTAATAGTGGTCTTCTACTTGATGATGTGGTGACATTACTTGATGGGAAAAAGTTTTACAGTCTACTCTCATCACACGGATCTCATGTATATCTTCTCTCAAAAGGACCTGAACCTGAGACATCGGTGTTGGCTTGAGCTCGTCCAAGACTATGAATTCAAGATAGTCTATACTCTTGGAAAGAGGAACATGGTAGTTGATGCACTCAGCAGGAGATCTGGAATACAGTTTTTGAGTGAGGTGGTAGTGAAACTAGCCTCTTTGCGGATATCCTACATGGATCGAGATAGAACAACTTCCCTTCAGTCTCTAACAGTCACATCCCCACTCCTTCAGCGATTCAAGGAGGCACAACTTGATGACACAGACTGCGAGGCTTGACGTGCTCAGATATCCATAGGACAAGCACCTGGTGGATTTTTTGAAGTTGGATAGCATGTAATCATATTTAGAGGGCGTGTTATGGTGCTCGTGGTGCTTCAGGAGGAAGTATTGAGGGAGTTTAATACATCCAATCTAGCTGCACATCCAAGAGTGTTGAAGATGTACTCGGACCATCAGTGTTCGTACTGGAGGCTCTGAATGAAGAAAGTAGTGGCAGAGTTTGTCTCATAGTTCCTCACATGCCATCAAGTGAAGGAATAGCCTTCGGTTCCAGCAGGCTTAGATCGGACACTAAAGGTGCTAAAGTGGAAGTGGGATGGAATTTCCATGGACATCGTGATAGGACATCCATGCACATACAAGGGTCATGATTCTATCTAGGTGGTCATTGACCGACACACCAATTCGGCCCACTTCTTACCTATAAGAGAGTAGGGACTAGTAGATGGATTGTGACACCACAATGTATGGGAGATTGTATAGTTTAATGGGGTTCTATATATGATTGTTTCTGATCAATATTCAGATTTTACTTCCTGGCTATGGAAGGGGTTGTTGGAGGCGTTTGAGACTCGTCATCGATTAAGCACCACCATTCATCTTCAGATGGATGGTCAGATAGACCGGACCATTCAGACCCTCTAAGACGCATTGCATGCTTGCGTCCTTAATTTCTACAGTGGCTGGGAGGGTCACTTTCTCATCGTAGAGTTCAAGTACAAAAATAGATATCACTCCACTTTTGTATAGAACCATTAGTGGCATTTTAAGGTCGACATTTAATATCACCTCTGTGTTGGAATGACCTAGGGGAGTCAGCACTCATGGGACCAGAGATGGTATATGATACCATAAAGAAGGTGCAGGTCATTCAGTAGAAGATGAAGACTACACAGATAAGGAAGAAGTCTTATGCTGATAGGAGATGGAGACCTCTTTAGTTCGAGGATAGTGACCATGTATTCCTTCGGGTCTCACCTCGACGAGGTTTTCAGATATTTGGTCGGGGTGGAAAGTTATCTATGAGGTTCATCAGATGCTTCTAGGTCCTCAACAGAGGTGGCGAGGTGGCCTACTTCCTAGATCTCCCCTCTCATTTGCACCGGGTGCACGATGTTCTCCATGTATCCTAGCTGAGGAGATACGTACATGATCCTTCTCGCATCATTGAATGGGTAGTGTTGGACATCGAAGATGGGGTAACGTTTTTATAGGTTCCAATGGAGATTGAGGATCATCAAGAGAGAGCCTTAGTGGGTGGTCAATACCTATAGTGTGCACTCGTTGGTGGCACAGGAACCTACAGGAGGGCACATGGGAGCGGGTGGCTCAGATTTGTGCTTAGTAACCCCATTGGTTTCTCTAGTTTAGTTGTGGATTTCAGGGAAGCAACGCCCTGAGGTGGGGAGTATGTAATGAACTGTATTTTTCCATGTATTTATTTTTAATTTTATGGAATTATTAAGAGTCTATGAAAATAGACAGAATTTGATTTCGAGGCCTTGTGTTATCGAAATGAATCTCTAAACATTTTTTCAGGTACGTTTAGTAATCACATGAGCGGCGTTCTGTAACATTTGTACCGGTGCACAGAATTGAAATATGTGAACACTATTGAACACACAAAGTCGATATTCTCTGAAGGAGACCTTCAACTCAACCGCAGTAGGTCAAGGGTGGAAGTTGGATTTTCGGTTCTTCATTGGAGAAGTGAAAAATAAAATAAATAACTTTTATTTTATTTCATGAATTCTCTCATTTGAATTTTGGTGATGGGGACCACACGAACCTTGATAACTCTTGGAACCCTCCAATTTAAGAGCCAATATTAATTAATCATTAACTTAAATCAACATAAATAAGAGTGTCTCCTATCTTCTTGTGGGTTGGGGGAAATTGTTGGCAAATCGGTTTGGTGGATAAATCTCGAATGATGAAAATTCTCCAACGAAGAACACACTCCAATGAAAAATGATATCCGAATGTGTAACGGGGAACCAATGTTTGAGAAGCACCGACACATCATCTTCTTTTGCATGCCACCTACAAAAAAAAATAAAGGTAGAGATATATTTCTTCTCATTCATTGTGATAAATTATTGTTTTCCATTTTTAATCATCATAATATCAAACTAACGTAGAGAGTGTAGGCCAAACGAACCTGGCCCGAACCCTCCAATACATTATTGTTGACGTGTTCTTAATGGGTAGATCATCGCGTTGAGTAGTATCCGACCATGTCACCGATGACTGATTCTGGTAGGGTACCAGTGGTGACCAACACACTGGCTAGCAATGATGGTGGTGATGGCATAACTACGCCACCAAAGGAGGCCGCGACATGTCGGCCACGACGGAGGAGGGTGGCGGTGGGCACGTTGGCCGGCTGCATGGAAACAGTGCGCCACACGACTGCACAACCAGTTTAGGATGTGGTCATGACTACTGAGCTATGGTAGTGCACCTTAAGGGTGGCTAGAAATCGACTGGCCATGGGGGGACAACGGCGCTGTCGTGCCGCTAGAAGGGGAGCTTGCCGAATTTCCTGTCGGCCGCGTCACGCCGAGCAGGACCGCTCCGGCGGGTCTCGCATTCCAGAAGGCGGTGCCACATGGTTCCACCAGGATGGATAGAACCAAATGGTCCTTAGTCCGTTCAGGAATCTATGTGGTACCTCCCCCCGGGTGGCAGCTAGGGCGGCCCCGCCACGATGGATAGCACCCGGTCGGGCGGACTGCACTCATCCGGGAAGATCGCACCCAGCCGAGTGTGTTGCACAGAGTAGGCCATACCCAATAAGTTGGTCTGCCCCCTTTGTGGGCTAGACCCGGGCCAGGTCGGGTCGACCCTAACCGAGTTGGGTCGGGCCGGGTCAAACCAAACTCAGGCCCAACCCGACCCAGATACGTCTGTTTGGCCATATCTTGAGAACCCGACATCCATTTGACAAACCCTCTATGGAATTAGATTCCTTGGATTGAGATGGTCGTTTTATTATATGCCACTATAGTTTTGGATAATTTTGGAGTATGACTGTTGGATCAAACCTGAATCCAATCGGGGCCTCGGAATATCAATGTTAATAACTTACAGACCAGGCGTCTATTTGACGCACTGACTGTTGCGTAGGGAGCCTAATGACGTGGCGGTCCTTTGAGATACTTCTTATGGGGAATTTATGTTATTTTATGTATCTACTGATGGATTGTGGATCAAATCCTCCCAGAATCAAGCACTATTATTGTGGGAACCTTGTGGTTGGCTGCACTTGAAGAATCTATAGATCTTGTGTGGGTCATCTTCAGATCCGGTGTGGGTCATCTTCAGATCATGTGCGGTTTATCTGTGATCCTAGGTGGGTAAAAAGTAGATCTTCTCAATGACATATGACGATCTAGCGATATAGGTAATAATCCATACTTTCGTAGGTATGTTATACCCGGTGTGATCTGTATATTTTCTTTTGTGGTACACATCTGGGTGGTGATACCTTCATGGTATTCTTATGTGTGGTGATAACTTTTTTTTACTTATCTTCGTCACATTACCTGTGTGGTACTTCTATCTTTTTGGAGTTACCTGTGGGGTACTTTTACCTTCGTGGTGTTACCTTTGTGGTATTATTCCCTCACGTGTGAGATAAGTATATATATTGATAAATTTGGTATATGTATGGGAATATACTTAAGTAGTATAGATGACTATTTCTCCATGTAGTGATATTCAGGTCCAACATTGTGGTTTATCCTTTGTGGATTTTGAGAGACCTTTGGGGGTCCGTGAATCCTTGCTAAGTATTCTTAGACTCACCCCTACACAGGCTACGCCCGCACCATGTTCTGTCTTTTGCAGATGAAAAACATCATTGATCGAGGCTAACGATTCTAGGATTTAAGGATACTTGGAGGCGGTCCATTATACAAATAGTTCAATAGAGAAGCCCAATATAGAGTTTTACATACCCTTCAGGTAGGAATATTGGCGGGTGTTCACAGGAGTTGTTTTCAGTTTTACATGTACATTCTATTTGGGCTTGAATCTTGGAACCTTTACTTATTGTACTCACCCTTTTTACTATATAGTTTATTTTTTGATTGTATCTTGATGTGTTCTTGGATTGTGTGAGATTGTAGGAAAAAGTAAATGTCTTCTTGGTTTTAGGGATATACCTTTCCGGTGCTATTTGCCAGCCCTTGACCTATGGAAGGCGGGCTTGGGTTAGTCACGACACGGGTCCTAGGGGACGGGTCATGACACTAGTTCTCTGATCTGAGGTAGTTTCAAATCATATCAGTGATCCCAGTTTTCCCAGTTGATGCACAAAAATTATGTGTAATATGATGGGATCTATTACAAAAAGAGTACATGCATGGGGTATACTGGTGGAGGCTATATAGTGTAGACATGATGGTGGCCTTACTTGGATCAATGATGGGGTGGTCAGATGTGGTCAACATGGTGAGCATTAATAATAAAAATAATTTTTGCATGTTACTAAAATTTATATGATGATTTTTTATAATTATAATATTAAATAATAATAGAGGAATACAAATGTGTGTGGTTAATTGAATGAAATGTTGTTAGTTTATTAATGACTTTTTTTATGAAATCCTTTTATATTAATATTGAAAAGTATTTTCAAATGATTAAAGAATATGATTATGAAAATAGAATTTAATTTAATTCTAATAAATAAATTAATAAAATTTATGTGCGGGGAATGTGAAGCCTTTTTATGGACACCCTTTGGGAGTTTTCTGTTGAATCCATTTTCATTTAATAATATTTGTTATAATAATAATGAAACTACTTTTATTATTATTATTATAAATAGTGTGAGATAATTAGGGAACCCAAGAGTTAAGCCTAAGCATGCGTATAACACGGGGAATCGCCTTTTGAGAAAGGGAAATTTATTAAAAAAAACTAAAATAAAATAATAATAATATATAAATAAATAATTATCACTTTTGTTTTCGAAAATAATATTTGATATATAACTTTCCTATGGTGTTGGATTGATGAATCATTAGGGGAAACATGACCCTATCATTAAGGTGGGAATTTTAAGACCAATGTTGTATACATTTATTGAAAATGTTCCTTGGGCCCACATAATGCCTATTATTATTGTTATTGTGGATCCTTTTATCTGAAATAACTCAACCATGTGATTTTTGGTTTGAGAACCATCCATGGAATTAAAACGATGGTATTGAGGTCGATGTTTGATAAAAATATAAGATACCTAATTACAATTTTTGTCTTAGGCCCATGAACCACTATTCATGCATTATGTGGTGAAATGTAATGTTTTCACTGGGTATATAGTCAGAGAATGGGAATACCCATCCACGATTGTTTAAATATGAGGATCACAATGGTGTGATTTGTCTTTCCATATGAGTCCATTTTCTTAGTCATATCAGTGTAATTACAATTTTCCCTTCAGAACGATGATGACCCCAATTTGTTAATCAGAATTTTGGATGAGACTTGTCATATAGTACTTTTACATGTTGTGTAGTACTATATGGATAGTAAGCTACGTTCTGTCTAGGGACATGAAAAGTTTTGTGGAGTATGAAAACCTGTAGGGTGGGTGTCACGACCCCCTTTCATCAAAGATGCCCCTCCTGAGCTGGAAATGGTGAAAGGGAGATAATGACCCCCGAGTCCCGCCTCCAGTAGGCCCCGGGGTGGCGACTAGCACCAAGGGTATGAGTTTATTTTTTTTTCAATCATGTGAGGCATTACCCTTTTTATAGTTAGTATCGGAAATAGGACAAGTCAACCACCAAAAAGGAAAAAGAACAAAGGTGCTGAAAAGAAACCCAAACCAGTCCCATATGCATGTATAAATAAACTGAAACAGGTACAAGTACAAATAAGCTTAAAGTACAAGTGAGTACAGTACCAAAAGAAAAACAAGAAAAGAGCAATTGCACAGCTCCCACTGCCTGACTAGTAGGGTCCCGCACAGCCCTGGTAGTCCTCCTGAAAACCTGAAACAACGTAGGGTGAGCATACAAGTATACTCAATAGAGAACCTAAAGCTCTCGTGCACAAGTGGGGAGACACCCTATAGTCCCGTGAGAAAACAGAAGAACCAGAAACTAACAAGGAAAAACTATCCACCCATCCTCACTGGTCACACTCACCAAGTAACACAAACAAGTTTAGTATATATATAGAACAAAAGTATTGGGTACCCCGCACCATTTCCCACTTAATTAGATGCTGCTCATCCTAACGGCAAACGTCCTGACGCTACCACACTCTTCCTGCCAGCACACACCTGGGCCAAACCACGCATCCCGCCCGCACACACCTGGGCCTCACAACCACGCATCTCGCCCGCACACACCTGGGCCACAACCACTAACCCGCCCGCAGACACCTGGGCCTCATCCCTAAGGTTCTTGGGAACGGTAAGCCTACCCGAAGAGTCTTGGGCTAAAGGTCGCCTCAAGCCATCATAGCCTCCGAGACCTACCCGAAGAGTCTTCGGTGTAAGTTCACCTCAATCCATCATAGCCTATAGAAGAAGGAGCAGGAAGGATCTAGTAACTAAGGGGGAACACCCTCTCCCATAAAATGGGAGTGTTCGGCACTAGGTGCTTGACATGGGTGTGGTGCGACAAAACACAAAGATACAATTATATATATACATATACCAAACACACAGCCCAACCTATGGCTTCTTAAAAAGAGGAACTGAGCATGTGCCTCAGCACTGCTACCACGAAGCATGCATCAACAACCAAACAATCATCCCCCAACCCCATTTAGGTTTTCATGTTTCATGCGATGGTTTAACAAATTATTACAACTGGGCAACTATCATCCAGACAAAACCTTTCACAAACATATCCCTGCCATCCACAACCAAGGTTAGGTAAAACGCAAGCAACCACATTCCATTTCATTTACAAAAGATTATCACAACCATACAACATTCCATCATTCATTTATTTCACAGTTCTACACATAAAACCCTTTCCACACTCAAAACATTTCCGCATTTGAAAACACCTTTTACTTCCAAAACACTTTTCATAATCAAAACACTTTTCATAAATAAAGGCATTTTCCACAACCAACCACTTCCCATTTCAACCCCATCGTTTACAAAAACATTTCCCACAAAACAACCAAACCACTAACATGTTCATTATTCCAATTTTGTTCAACAGGGGTGATCACACAAGGTTTTCATTCTCATTTAATCAGCCAGTCTTTACGGGCTTATCCATTTTCCATGTTTTAACAAAACCAACCACAAACAATTCAAATATCAATTGCGCACTCAAAGGCCACCAACGTCTTTTATTTTCAGTAGGCAAAGGCCTTTCAATGCAAAATCACAATCAGAAGATAAAGAAACTGGAAGGCAATAGAAACAGCACAAAACCCCAAACCCTTCTTTATCCAGTTATTATCTTTATTTAAAGTTCAACTGCATCCCATGGAACAAAAGAAAAATATCCCACCCCACATGTTGCACCAAATAGAGAGACGAAGGTTAACCCCTACCTCAAAAGGTCCCGATCACGTCGCTTTCGACGACGTCCTTCGGTGTCCTCCGCCTTCGCCAACCCCGACAAACGCCTCCTAGGATGGAAGCTGGAGAAGGAAGTCCGGATGGAAAGGTGACAAGTCTGGGCTTAGAAGTTTCGTCTCGTCGCTACGATCCTGTGGCCGCTGACGGATCGTAATTCGGAGCTCGGACAAAGAAGTTAGAGGAGGAATACTTCTCGATTGTCCAAGAGCGTCGTCGTGTGACAAAGAAGCAATCCATATCGAAGATAAAACATGACCTCGTTCTTATATAGGCAACGAATAGGTAAATCCGTATTCAGCATGCATTAATGAATACACGATGTGACCGTACATACGTTACATGTTTTGATTGGTTAACACACAACACGTCACACGGTTTCCACGCATTTTAATAATAATGATAATTCTATCAATATGTGGTGTTTCGTTGACCCGAGGCATGAGTCATAAAAGTAGCTCATTAATGGTATTAAAATGACCGTCATAATTTCAGGGTTACGCTATCGCTGACGGATCGTCAATCCGATACCGTATGAGGGAGATACGTTGGATACAAGATCCCGTAATAATAACAATATTAAATCTATTAATTCATGAGCGTTTTGGGTACCCAATCCGAAAACCCGAAAAAGACATCCAATATTGGACTCATAATTTTCGTCTCGTAGTCAGGGTCGCACTGCCACTGACGGTTCGTGAAACCGAGGTCGCACGAAGAAGTTATTGTGAAAAAAGTGTTTTATTATCAAAAAAAATGATAACAATATTTTATTAACTAATTAGTTATTTATTTCTCTAACTCCAATCAATCACCATTTGTCATTTTTCATGCTGGAAATTCATCACCAATTATCTCCTTTACTATTTATTTCACACTTAATTTTATTCCAATTAATATCTTATAACTCCTCCCTCTCTCCAATATTTATTAATTCTTTCTCCCAAGATTCTCTCCCACAAAAAGTGGCGCCTCTCTCTTATATTTATTTTTCAATAAATTTTATTTTCTCTCTCCAATCATTATTTTGTTGGTGCGCCTCCCCTTTTATTTCATATTATTATATTTTTTCATCTTCTCTCTCATTGTGGCACGCCCCAAATTTATTTTAAACCTTTATTTGTTTATTTTTACACAATTATCATAACATCTTTAATTTATTCTCATATCTCAAATCTCATTGCATTTAATTCAAAACATAATTCTCATTAAATAATTATTACCAGATCTATCAAAAAACCCAACATTATTATTATAATTATTTATTATAACACTTATAACAAAACCCCAAATAAAATTTATTAACACGTCACCATTTATTATTAATAATAATTATTATTTTTGATGTTCGCCGCATTGACCACATCAAAAAAAACGTTTTTACAAAGTAATCGACCGGAGAGGTCCGGGCCATTACATTAGATACATCTCAAAACATTCTCGTCCTCGAGAATTAAAAACTCACCCAGAAGAAGGAAAGGATCTGAAGAACCACTCCACAACATACCTCTCAGGGCTCTCGTCATGACAAGGAACCAACCAACAACTCTATGAGTTAGGAATTCCCTCTCCTATGTCAAGATACTATCCGCTTTAGGCGGAACTGACTCGCCTGCACGGGTTTAATCGCATCCTCATTAATGCATCTTGATTAAGGATCAGGTTTTTCCTTTCCCATATATCCGGACAAGCCACACACTTCCCAAGAACAAGGAACAAAGATCTCACATCCAACAAGCCAACATTTTATATATCAAAGGTACAGGGTAACACCAACAAACAAAGGAAGGTACAAGTCAAAACAACCCCGGGTACTGAGCGCGCATCTGGGTCTCCCGCTCCCAAGTGCTCTCCTCAAGGCCGCCATGCCTCCGTAACACACGAACCAAGCCGATGGTTCGTCCACGGAGCACTTTCTCCTTGCGATCCTCGATCCTAACTGGCCGTTCCTCGAAGGTCGTGTCTTCTCCCACATCTAGCTCTCCCCAGTTGATGACATGAGAGTCATCATGTAAGTACTGACGAAGCTGGGAGACATGGAAGACGTCATGGACCCTCTCCAACTGAGGTGGTAGGGCCAACTGATATGCCACCTCGCCAACTCACCTCAGTGCCTCGAAAGGTCCGATAAACCTAGGGGAGAGCTTACTCCCCTTTCCGAACCCCCGTTTCCCCCGTCGAGGGGAAACCTTCAAGAACACATGATCTCCCACCTCGAACTCCAAGGGCCTACTCCGATGATCAGGATAAGACTTCTGTCGATCCTGAGCTTCTTTCATCCTCTCCCGCACTAGCTGGACTTTCTTCGTGGTTCTAGGCACTACTTCTGGTCCAAGAGTACCAGTCTCACCAACCTCTTCCCAGCAAAAGGGTGAACGACATGGTCTTCCATACAAAGCCTCAAAAGGATCCATGCCGATAGTAGAGTGGAAGCTGTTGTTTTAGGCAAACTCTACTAAAGGCAAGTTTCGTACCCATGATCCTCCAAAATCAAGAACACATGCTCGCATCTTGTCCTCTAATGTCTGGATAGTCCACTCTGTCTGTCCATCAGTCTGAGGGTGAAAAGCAGTGCTAAGGCATAGATGGGTGCCAAAAGCATGTTGTAACCCCTTCAAAACTCGTGATGTGAACCGAGTGTCCCGATCTGAGACGATAGTCTTCGGAACTCCATGCAAACGCACCACCTCATCCACGTACCTCTGTGCTAAGGTACTCACAGGTCCTGACTCCTTGATGGCCAAGAAGTGAGCATATTTTGTCAGTCGATCCACCACTACCCAGATAGCATCATGCCCTCCCTGAGCTCTGGGTAGTCCTGTGACGAAGTCCATCGAGACGTCATCCCACTTCCACTCGGGAACATCTAAAGGATGCAACAAACCACCAGGAACGCGGTGTTCAGCCTTCACCTATTGACACACCAGACATTTAGCCACAAACTCTGCCACTGCCCATTTCACCCCGGGCCACCAAAAATGTCCCCTCAGGCCTTGATACATTTCCGAAACACCTGGATGTACTGCCAAGGCTGAGCTATGGAACTCACGAAGGACTTCATCATGCATCACCTCTGGAACAAACAACCTTCCATGAAAGAGCATCTGATGTCGGTTGTCCTCTGACCATCCTTCCGGAGCGTTCCCCTGATCGACACGATCTCGCAACACTTCCACCTCAGGGTCTCCCCACTGAGACTCTTCCACTTGCTGCAACAAAGAGGATTGTACCGTCATATGAAACAAGAAGCCTCTAGCACCTTCCACTCTCGCATCCAAGTGCAAGGCAGCCAACTCCCCCATCGCCTTCGAAGCATCAGCAGATTCCCGAACCACTTCCTGATGCGGCTTCCTGCTCAGGGCATCATCCACAACGTTTCCCTTACCTTCAGTGTACGAGATCTCAAAGTCGTAGTCTTGGAGAAACTCGACCCATCTCCGCTGTCGCAAGTTCAAGTCACGCTGGGAGAAGATATAGCGCAAGATCTTGTGATCGGTGAAGACCACAAAGCGCTCCCCAAAGAGGTAATGTCGCCACAGCTTCAATGCGAACACTACTGCTGCAAGCTCCAAGTCATGGGTGGCAGAGTTCCGCTCGTGAGGACGCAGCTGCCTAGACCCATAGCAGATCACACCCTTCTTCTGCATCAGCACACATCCCAATCCAAGGCCAGAGGCATCACAAAACACCTCATACAAGGATCCTTCCTCTAGAAACCTAAGGATGGGAGCACTAACCAACTTCTCCTTCAGGTAGTCGAAAGATTCCTGGCACTGCTCATTCCATAGGAAGACCTGATTATTCCTAGTCAAAGCTGTCAACGGAGCAGCAACTCGAGTGAAGTCTGAGACGAACCTCCGATAGTATCCAGCCAACCCCAAGAAACTATGAACTTCTGCCAGGCTCTTGGGTGCTGTCCAAGAAACAACTGCTTCTACCTTCGATGGGTCCACTGACACTCCATGCTGAGACACCACGTGCCCAAGGAAGTGTACTTCTTGCGTCAAGAACTTACATTTTGACAACTTTCCATAAAGCTGATGGTGCCGAAGGACTTCCAAGACAGCCCTGAGATTCTCAACGTGCTCCTCCTTTGATCTTGAGTAGATCAAGATGTCATCGATGAACACAACGATGAACTGGTCCAGGAACTCTCTGAAGACAAAGTTCATAAGACCCATGAACACAGCTGGTGCATTCGTAACCCCAAACGGCATCACTACAAACTCGAAGTGCCCATACCTGCACCTGAAAGCTGTCTTTGGGATGTCACTGTCTTTTACCCTCAGTTGATGATATCCCGACCGCAGATCAATCTTAGAAAACCAACATTCTCCCCTTAGCTGGTCGAAGAGATCATCTATTCTCGGAAGGGGGTAACGGTTCTTGACCGTTACCTGATTCAGCCTCCGGTAGTCTATGCATAGCCTGAGACCACCATCCTCCTTTTTCACGAACAGAACCGGAGCACCCCATGGCGACACACTGGGTCGAACGAAACCCTTCTCCATCAAATCGTCAATCTGAATCCGCAACTCCCGCAACTCCGAAGGTGCCATCCGATAAGGAGCCATCGAGATCGGACGGGCACCTGGCTGTAAGTCTATCCCAAACTCAACATCACGACGAGGGGGTAGAGTCACAACCTCCTCGGGAAAGACATCGAGGAATTCCCCAACAACTTCTAGAACATTCATCATCTCCGTATCAGCTGGAACCGCTGATATCCCAACCAACAAAGAAAAGAGAGGCTTCACATGACGGCTTCCCACCTGATAGCTCCTCTCGCCAACAAAAGTCACACACTGTCCATCCATATCGGACAACACGACTCTTCTCCGGAAGCAGTCGATAACAGCACTAACAGAGAACAGCTAATCGATGCCTAAGATGACGTCGTATGGCTGCATCTGTAGCAAAAGAAGTTCTCCAATGGACCGATGTGGTCCCAACGTCAGCTCGCATCCCCGACAAACACAATACAACCAGGTCTGACCTCCAACAGGCGTACTTTGTACCAGGGGTATAGAAAGACTCTCTACATCTAGACCCAAAGCATGGTCTAGACTGGGTGAAACAAAAGAGTGCGAAGCTCCTGAATCGAACAAGGTAGAAACAAGAGTGCTGAACAAACAGATCGTACCTCGTACCACCTCTGGTCCTGCTGGAGCTGCCAACTCTCCTACGTGAAACTGTCCACGCCCATCTCCTCTACCTCTCTGATTTCGACCGCCTCCCTAACTACGCCCTGGTCGAGGTCCCTGAGGAGCACCCTAAGATCGGCCTCCTCCTACAGGGTCTACCCTCAGAGGGCCCTGCTGCTGCTGAAAGGGCCTCGACGGCAACTTCTGCTGAGGCGGGTACTGATCCTGACCACCTCCACCGTGCTGAGCTCTGGTCGGGCACTGACTCCGGACGTGCCCGAAACCTCCATAAGAAAAACACTTCAGTTCAGGACTCGAGAAGGAAGGACGAGGGCCTGATGACCTGAACTGGAACCGCTGGGGTCTACTCCCCACCGGCCTGAACCTGGAAGGTCCGGTCGCAGGAGGTCTCCTACTGACGGCCTTCCCCTTCGACGGACCCGCCTGGATCCCTTCTCGGGGTGCACCTCCCTACAAGTGAATCATCTCTACAACTTCCTCCTTCTTCTGTATAGCTAAGTATGTCGGAAGGGTGAAGGGGGTCACAGCATACTGGAGCGAAGGACGAAGCGCCTCTTCCAAACGTCTCGCCCGAGACTCTTCATCCGGAAAGAGTTCCGGAGCAAAGCGTAGGAGATTCTTGAACTTAATTCCCAACTCTCGAACAGTCATACTCCCCTGCTGAAGGGAGAGAAACTCCTGACGCTTTTCCGCCTTGATCAAAGAAGAAAGAAATTCCTCTCGGAACTCCTTTTCGAAGTCATCCCATGGAATCTCTGCCTCCTTCCTCTCCCCGAGGTAGAGCATCCAACATTGGCGCGCCGCACCTCTCAGCTGACTGACCGATAGGGGGACCCAGTACTCCTTTGGAGCACGGATCAAGGTAAAAGTGATCCCAAGATCTTCAAGACACCCCACCGTCTCCAGGTCCGATGTACTTCCCTCGTACTTCTTGAGAGTCTGACGCTGGAAAGAACGGAGTGTCTTCTGCCACTGGCTGTCTTCCTCCTCTCGATCGATCCTCAGTTGATCGATCGCCTGAACCTGCTAGGCCTCGGCCGCCTGAGCCACCTGGGAACGCCGTCCAGGTGCCATAGCTATACGGTAAACAAGGAAAACCTAAGCCCGAGTAGTAAGGAGATTTCTTAAGGGTTCATTTTATCATTTTACTTTATTCCCAGAACTCCCCAAATCAAGTAAAACACAAACATGATGATGCATGTACCTTTCCTAGGGTTTCTACCCTAAAATCAATATAGCCTCACTTGGTTGTTCGGTAGGCTCAGAGTCCTTGCATCGGATCACGGGGGGCCCTAAAATCCCATGTCCTAGCCGGTCTTCCCTGGCCTATGTCACACACCAAGATCAGCTAACACTGTTTCCTTACCATCCCATGCAATCCTCATTGTACCTAACTCCAGACTCCATCCTATCTCTCAACCATTCCTCTGATACCATTCTGTCACGACCCCCTTCCATCAAAGAAGCCCCTCCTGAGCTGGCAATGGTGAAAGGGAGATAATGACCCCTGAGTCCCGCCTCCAGTAGGCCCCGGGGTGGCGACTAGCACCAAGGGTATGATTTTATTTTTATTTCAATCATGGGTGGCTTTACCCTTTTTATAGTTAGGATCGGAAATAGGAAAAGTCAACCACCAAAAAGGAAAAAGAACAAAGGTGCTGAAAAGAAACCCAAACCAGTCCCATATGCATGTATAAATAAACTGAAATAGGTACAAGTACAAATAAGCTTAAAGTACAAGTGAGTATAGTACCAAAATAAAAACAAGAAAACAACAACTACACAGCTCCCACTGCCTGACTAGTAGGGTCCCGCACAACCCTGGTAGTCCTCCTGAAAACTTGAAACAACGTAGGGTGAGCATACAAGTATACTCAGTAGAGAACCTAAAGCTCTCGTGCACAAGTGGGGAGACACCCTAAGGTCCTGTGAGAAAACAGAAGAACCAGAAACTAACAAGGAAAAACTATCCACCCAGCCTCACTGGTCACACTCACCAAGTAACACAAACAAGTTTAGTATATATATAGAACAAAAGTATTGGGTACCCCGCACCATTTCCCACTTAATTAGATGTTGCTCTTCCTAAAGGCAAACGTCCGGATGCTACCACACTCTTCCCGCCCGCACACACCTGGGCCAAACCACGCATCCCACCCGCACACACCTGGGCCTCACAACCACGCATCTCGCCCGCACACACCTGGGCCACAACCACTAACCCGCCCGCAGACACCTGGGCCTCATCCCGAAGGTTCTTGGGAACGGTAAGCCTGCCCGAAGAGTCTTGGGCTAAAGGTCGCCTCAAGCCATCACAGCCTCCGAGACCTACCCGAAGAGTCTTGGGGGTAAGTTCACCTCAATCCATCATAGCCTATGGAAAAAGGAGCAGGAAGGAGCTAGTAACTAAGGGGGAACACCCTCTCCAATAAAATGGGAGTGTTCGGAACTAGGTGCTTGACATGGGTGTGGTGCGACAAAACACAAAGATACAATTATATATATACATATACCAAACACACAGCCCAACCTATGGCTTCTTAAAAAGAGGAACTGAGCATGTGCCTCGGCACTGCTACCACAAAGCATGCATCAACAACCAAACAATCATCCCCCAACCCCATTTAGGTTTTCATGCTTCATGCAATGGTTTAACAAATTATTACAACTGGGCAACTATCATCCAGACAAAACCTTTCACAAACTTATCCCTTCCATCCACAACCAAGGTTAGGTAAAACGAAAGCAACCACATGCCAATTCATTTACAAAATATTATCACAACCATACAACATTCCATCATTCATTTATTTCACAGTTCCACACATAAAACCCTTTCCACACACAAAACATTTCCGCATTTGAAAACACCTTTTACTTCCAAAACACTTTTCATAATCAAAACAATTTTCATTAATAAAGGCATTTTCCACAACCAACCACTTCCCATTTCAACCCCATCGTTTACAAAAACATTTCCCACAAAACAACCAAACCACCAACATGTTCATTATTCCAATTTTGTTCAACCGGGGTGATCACACAAGGTTTTCATTCTCATTTAATCATCCAGTCTTTATGTGCTTATCAATTTTCCATGTTTTAACAAAACCAACTACAAACAATTCAGATATCAATTGTGCACGCAGAGGCCACCAACGGCCTTGATTTTCAGTAGGCAAAGGCCTTTCAATCCAAAATCACAATCAGAAGATAAAAAAACTGGAAGGCAATAGAAACAGCACAAAACCCCAAACCCTTCTTTATCCAGTTATTATCTTTATTTAAAGTTCAACTGCATCCCATGGAACAAAAGAAAAATATCCCACCCCGCATGTTGCACCAAATAGAGAGACTAAGGTAAACCCCTAACTCAAAAGGTCCCGATCACGTCGCTTCCGACGACGTCCTTCGGTGTCCTCCGCCTTCGCCAAACCCGACAAACGCCTCCTAGTATGGAAGCTGGAGAAGGAAGGCCGAAAGGAAAGGTGACAAGTCTGGGATTAGAAGCTTCATCTCGTCACTACGATCCTGTGGCCGCTGACGGATCGTAATTCGGAGCTCGGACAAAGAAGTTAGAGGAGGAATACTTCTCGATTGTCCAAGAGCATCGTTGTGCGACAAAGAAGCGATCGATATCGAAGATAAAACATGACCTCGTTCTTATATAGGCAACGAATAGTTAAATCCGTATTCATCGTGCATTAATGAATACACGATGTGACCGTACATACGTTACATGTTTTGATTGGTTAACACACAACACATCACGCAGTTTCCACGCATTTTAATAATATTGATAATTCTATCAATATTTGGTGTTTCGTTGACCCGAGGAATGAGTCATAAAAGTAGCTCATTAATGGTATTAAAATGACCGTCATAATTTCAGGGTTACGCTGTCGCTGACGGATCGTCAATCCGATACCGTATGAGGGAGATACGTTGGATATAAGATCCCGTAATAATAACAATATTAAATCTATTAATTCATGAGCGTTTCGGGTACCCAATCCGAAAACCCGAAAAAGACATCCAATATTGGACTCATAATTTTCATCTCGTAGTCAGGGTCGCACTGCCACTGACGGTTCGTGAAACTGAGGTCGCAAGAAGAAGTTATTGTGAAAAAAGTGTTTTATTATCAAAAAAAATGATAACAATATTTTATTAATTAATTATTTATTTATTTCTCTAACTCCAATCGATCACCATTTTTCATTTTTCATGCAGTAAATTCATCACCAATTATCTCCTTTACTATTTATTTCACACTTAATTTTATTCCCATTAATATCTTATAACTCCTCCCTCTCTCCAATCTTTATTAATTCTTTCTCCCTTGATTCTCTCCCACAAAAAGTGGCGCCTCTCTCTTATATTTATTTTTCAATAAATTTTATTTTCTCTCTCCAATCTTTATTTTGTTGGTGCTCCTCCCCTTTTATTTCATATTATTATATTTTTTCATCTTCTCTCTCCTTGTGGCACGCCCCAAATTTATTTTAAGCCTTTATTTATTTATTTTTACACAATTATCACAACATCTTTAATTTATTCTCATATCTCAAATCTCATTGCATTTAATTCAAAACATAATTCTCATTAAATCATTATTACCAGATATATCAAAAAAACCAACATTATTATTATAATTATTTAGTATAACACTTATAACAAAACCCCAAATAAAATTTATTAACACGTCACCATTTATTATTAATAATAATTATTATTTTTGATGTTCGCCGCATTGACCACATCAAAAAAAACGTTTTTACAAAGTAATCAACTGGAGAGGTCCGGGCCATTACAGTGGGTCACCTC
Source organism: Viscum album (assembly GCA_963277665.1). NCBI lineage: Eukaryota > Viridiplantae > Streptophyta > Magnoliopsida > Santalales > Viscaceae > Viscum > Viscum album. The sequence goes on from OY728165.1 coordinate 1,387,791,613, forward strand.
ACATGTCCTGTATAACAATGTTCATTTTAAGAGAAATCAATGTTATGTATCAACTTTATCTACACTCAAATTTGGGATGGTGAATACCAAATTCTGAGTATTTTCCACATAGAATATGATTGTTCCCTCAATTATGTATTTTAGGGAACAATGTGGAATTTTCCCGAAAGGATTCATGGATAAATGATGCTCGAATTCCGCAGTGATCACACATGATCAACATATACATTACAAGTAGAACCCTTCTAACCAGGATGGGCATGAGTCCTGAATGACTAGAGTGGAACCCTCCAGATGGGTTGGGCATCGGTCATCTACCTATAGAGTGGAATCCTTCTACTCGATGTGTAATGGTTCCTCCGTCAACATTAGAGTGGAACCAACCAGTCAGCAAAACACATGGGTCCTCTAGAGACATTGAAGTGGAACCCTCTAGCTAAGTTGAGCATGGGTCCTCGATGACTTCTCTAGTAGAACCCTCTAGTTGGGCTGGGTATGGGTTCTATATAGACTTATAGTTTTTAACAACAATTATAATATGGTGTGGTTTATTTATAGATATATGTGTGGAAACCTCCAACTGGGCTAGGCATGGGTCCTCTATCCAAATGTGGATCCCTATATCTAGACTAGTCATGGGCCCTCTTCTACTAGAGGGGAACCCTCCTCTTAGATAACGTATGCATCATCCATTGAATATTATATTGAAAACCTATCACATGGAAATGAATTGGTACACTATATAGTATTAATGTGGAACCCTCATATCGTACAGGGGAACAAGTCATCTTCCTAGGGATTTTAACCTCTCATCTACGTAGCACATAGACGAGGTTTGGCATGACCTGGAAAATTACATCTGGGTATATGCATGATATGTTGGGAATCATTGATGTAATTTTGTAACAATTGGTGAATCTACTTCCAACGATGGTATGTGATAAGGATATTAATTTTCTCTCGCATTTGTGTTTCCTTCTACATATCATATATATATATATACTCATGTATCCATACCTTTGAAATTTGTTACTCTCCTGCAATTAGTTTACAATACATAAAAGGTATTTTATTATATTTATATGTATATAGTCATTTGGTTATATGAGTTCACTCTCATACAATGGATGATTAAAAATCAATATCTTTTTCTTAAACTCGCTATTGGGAAAAATCCCTAAAGGTAACATTTCAGCCTTTCTTGGTTGATTTTGTTTATTGATAAAGAAGGTTTCCGTGTTGAATTGTCAATTTATAGATATTTTGATGACAATCAATGTTTACAAAGAACCATGACAAAATAATGGATGATCTGGAGGTAGTACAAAAATAACAAATACAAGGTGGCGTCGTTTTCTAGTGTTTGCCAAATTTTTGGGGTCCAAAATTTGAAGTTTGGTGAGAATTGCAAAAGGTGGATATCATTGAATATCTTATTTAAATATGGAAAAGGCATGAGTTTTGCGATGATAGGCTTCATGGAATGAATTTCGCAAAAACTAGAAAAATGATGGTGGTGATTTTTCACGATTACATCAATCTTTGTGAATGGCAGGGTTGAAGTGCATCTTGGTGGTGAAGGGCTTTATGAGGGAGCATCATGGAGAAGGTGTGAAGGAATTAGCAGGATGCTCCATGATAACGATGAGCTTCGTGATCAAAAAATTTCCATGGTGAATCGCGATATTGAGAGATTTTTGGAAAAAAATTGGAGCTTCGCGATTTGAGATGATGTGGCATTGAATTTGAACGGAAGGTTCGAGGGTCAGTGGAATCATCTATAAATATGTCTCGACCCCCTCGATAGAAGTAGATGGATTTTTCGACAAAAATATTTTGCTCTCGGTTCGCAAAGGTTGGTCATGAAGGCAGTGAGCTTCCCGAATGGAAGGAGCTTCACGGCAGCTATTCTAGCTCTGCGAAAGTTGGGTGCTCTGCATTGGCTCATTGAGCTTCGTGAGGGAAGTCTCTCTAGAAAGACTGGAGATTCATGAGAGTGCTTCTTGACAGTGCTTCACGAGAGTGCTTCACAAAAAGGAAGGAGATTCACAAAGGCTAGTTTGAGATTCATGAAATTAGGATCCTCACGATTTAGGGTTATTTGAGAAGGTGTTTCCAAAGTAATTGCCTAGTGTTTAGAGGAAAATGGGTATTCAGCAATGGATAAACTTTGAAATTCCATAGAGCATCTATGTACAATGGAGGATACATTCATTATTGGTAATTGAGAGACCTACAGGTCTATAAACTGTGATTGAATCTTTTGAAGAAGTAGTGATCTCACTTCAGTTGAGAGAGAAGTGAGTTTTCAAAATTTTAAGTGGTTTTAAACCAAGGGAGATAGTGATTCCACTTCGAACTTGTAAAAACTAGTGGCCTTATAGTGGAATTGGTACATCGGCACATTGACAGCATATGATCCTTGGACATAGCCCCATGAGGGTGAACCAAGTAAAAATCATTTTGTCCTATGAATGATTTAATTTTTATTCATACTCAGCATCGAGGCTGAGAGAGAAGAGGGGTTTTCTAGCAAAAAAAAGATCAAAAGGGGTAGTTGTTTTAATTTATCATACCCTGATTCACCTCCCCCCTCTCAGGGTATCTAGCCTGGTGGACATAACACTCACCGTTTTGAGCCTCTTCTAAAGGTATGAGGTTGCTCTCTCTATTTTTTTGTCATGCTCCATTATCCTACACTACATTATACATCCATTTCTATATTTAGTCTTTCTATTACTTTTTCATCTTTTTATTATCCCCTTTATATATCTGGGTGTCCTACTGGGTTTTCATATACTCACCCCTACATTGAATTTTCTAACATGTGACTAGTCTAACACAAATGACAAATATGTTTTCCGTGACTACATTAGAGCTTTGGGATACTTGGAACATTGGACTACGTATGGTGGTTGTATCTTGGAGCTCCAATTTTAGTGTCTATTAGTGTGTTAAATTCCAATTTTTTTAGGTTTGGACATATTTAGGGATGTGGGGTTATTTTCCCCTTTTCTTTTCATTTTACACCACCATACTATTATACAATCTAAAAGGTTAACATTCCTAGAATTTTTCAAAATATTTTTCATCTTTTCTTATTATTCTTTATCACTTCTTCCAAATTTTGGGTGTGTGTGTAAAATGGTACATCGGAATAGGTGTCCCCATATTTTTATTCCTTCGGCCCGGGTTACCAGCCCCTATCCTATTGAGGTGGTGTTTGGGTAGTTACAACTTGAGCCCCATTTTTGGTTGGTGTGTAAAGAATTTAAAGAGAAATCATCTCATATAACAATGGAGTGTGGTTTCATGATAATGTGATGAAATAAAGCCCATAATTACCTAAAAATTTATTAAAATATAAACCATAAACACTTCATGTTTCCTTAATATTATGTACACAATTCCTAAATGAATTTCCCCAAAAAAAGTTATTACTAAAACATATAAAAATCAAGAGGACCCTTTTAAAAAAATGTCTCTCAAAATATCCTTAATATTGAAAAATATTATCTATAAAATATAAAAACGGTATTAAATGAAATTGATATTATTATCAAGATTAAATTTTTAAACACATGATGTTATCCATAATTCATAAGTTAATCTTAAATAGAGAGATATACCGATCAAAAATTTAATTCCCTCTTTATTCGTTATATGTGATATTATAATAGAAAAAACCATATTCAATGAAATCTTGGGTCCTTCAAAATAATGATATAATATCCAATGGGATATAATTATAATAGAATACAAGTTGTGGATGATAATCACATGACACTTCATTAATGGAAGAATATTAACATATTTATAGTGCCCATTTATACAAAATCAAACTTGAAATTTCTATCTAAGTAGGGGTAGATAGGTGTTCCCTAATTATCATTATTCAATTAATCATCTATGATTACATAATCTTTTAGTTTTATTTTAATCTTAATATGATTTTGTAAACAATCATATCTTTTAGAAAGTGGATTGGTTCAATGATTCACATAATTCCAAACCTTTTTACAAATGACAGACTATAGTGTGGGTGGTGGATAAGTTGGAGTCCCATTCTATTGAATTTCACTATCTATCCCATAGATAGAAATATGACATTGAAAAGCCTCATGAATTTCATATCATCAATTAAAGAACCACCCAGTTACAAAAAATAAATTCTATAAATTCTTCTTCCCACATTTTTAGCATGCACAGGGATAAAATTTCATTCCACCATTTAATTATTCATGAGACTCTATCATAATTTTGTTATCAATACCATATGAATGTTTTTGAATTTCCTATTTCCATTTATTTCTCTAGTGAACAACTAAATACTTATTTGTAGGTACTATAGTCTCTTATATCCAAGTCATTTTGATTATTTTTTTATTCCACCAATGAATCAATACATTTTCATCACGGTATGATGATTAAACAAGAATAATATATTTATAGTAATATAATATTTGATTCATAATTACCAACAGATACATTATAGTTTTTTATAATATTATTTAATTCATTATACAAGATTGATCTTAAAATATACTTTATGTAATTACTAGAAGTATCACTTAGAACTCTTCCTATTCAAAGAGTTATATTTCTTTTTATTCCCTTGTTTTATTAATTAGAGTCTAACACTGATCTACTCCATCATCTAAATGAACAAATTCCAAAATTACTACATCATTATCTGATCACTAATGAACTAAATATATCATTTCATTATTAGTGATCCATTTCTCAAACAACTACTGGATAAATGAAACCTCAAAAACAATGTGGATGTTCCCTAATGATGGATTCAAAAGAATGTTGTTCCCTATTTTGTTCATTTGGATTTTCATCATGATTAATAGTATGATAATGTTTTATGATATAAAAGAATTATTTTTTATTCCAACTCTTATAAGGTTGGGTTTCATAGAAGTAAAATATTTTTATTTCCCATTAAAATCGTCATTAATAGTGTTCTTTTGGGTTCTATCCTTTGAATAAAACTTAAATGCATAGCACGGGAAAAATTAATCACATTGGAAAACCACATAATTGGGGAAAATAAATTATAGGATTTCTAAATCATGACACCTTTTGTAAAGCCCCGACCCTAGCTACCCAGAGTCGATGCATTACTTCATAACGTTGGCATGATCACAAAAAATCAAGTCTCGAAAGACCGATTAGTTTAGTAGTCTTGGAAACACTAGATACATTAATAAACGTTACATTACATCATAAAGTGAAAAACTACAATAAAAAAAGTCTCCATAGTCCAAACTCATATCCTCTTCTGACTATCCCTGCAGGTCATTCCTAAAATACTTCTTCACATCCTGGAAAATATTAAAACATTGAAAGGGGTGAGCTCGAATGCTCAGTAAGGATAACCATATCGCGGAAGCTTTCGTAAATAAACATTAACATTTAAGGGAATGTATAACTAAAACAAAAGCCTTTTTAAACTTTAACTTTAGCATAATATGGCAAAAATACATTAAATAATTCCATTTACTTACTCGCATGGATATTCTACAAGTGGAATAATCACATGCAATATCAATAACCACTTTCATAATGATGGAATGCATAATGTCATACTATCATAACCACGTAGCCAAGGCCTCGTGCCAAGAACACAAATAATATTTTGTCAAGGCCTCGTTCCAAGACACTAGTTTGTCTCATGAGATCTATCGATGCATCGAGGAGTTATAGCGGGCTCCATCCGTCACTTATTAAGTCCAATGCATTCCTCATATGAATAGGTTTAAACATATCATAAACCATAACATAATCGCATAAAATATGCATAAAGGAAACATAACATTTCCACATTTCAATCACAAGATATCAATACAACCCATTGATATAATAAAAACTCTTTCAAAACCATTTTCAATACCAAAATAAAAGAAAATTAAAACTTGATATTTATTTTTCATTTTAAAAAAAAAGAAGGCTTGTAGAGGAAGTCGAAACCCAAATAATGGTCACGGTGGCGGAGAAGTCATTGTCGCCGCATTTTTATTGAAAGAAAAACATTCCATTTTTGTCGTTTAGTAAAACGCTTCGTATAAAAAAGATTCCTTTTGAATAGACGTAAAAGTCAAAGGGGTTTATACACCGTATTAAAGAAAGTTGTGTATAAAACCAAATATGCCTCAATGAAAGGAGATTGAGACGAAGTCCTTAAAAAAATCCATTTTAAAATAAAATAAATCTATTATGTGTATTCACTATAGGTACACATAAAGAATGTAAAAATACAAAATAGGACATAATAATATCATGACATAATTTGAAATTAGGAGATTAACCCAAAGAATGGAAGTTGGGTTAAGAAATTCCCTTACCTTGTGTCCGACTTGACTCAACCGTTCTTTAACCTCCTGAATAATAAACTAGAGTTAATATCTACCATTTTTAATTTCATTATCCTTTTTATATCACTTTTTACAATTTTATGAACATTATGTAATTATTTAAATTAATAACGGTCGTTTTGTCGATTTTTGTTACTTGAGTCAACAGTAAACATCTTATAATTACAAGTTGTTTATGTGGTAGAATATCCATTATCTCCAAAATTATATTCATGATTTAGATGTCATATATATAATATATATCCAGTATATATATTCATTCATAATATTACGTAACATTTAGAGGTAAGAAATGAAATGCACCGTTCAGGGAGATGGTAAGCCGTACGTACGCATGAACGCTACTTTCATTTATATTTCATATTGAATGAGATGAAGTTATAATTATATAAATGTATAATATAATTAAATTATAATATAATTTATAATACCATTTACTCCACCCTTTATACATCCCACATATGGCATTAACGATTCAAATCACTTTGAGGGGGCAGTAGTCCGCACTTCCTAAAATGAAAATATCACGTTTACCAATAATGAAAACCATAAAGGTATGCCATAAATGAAAAATAAAAAATAATAAGGAAAACAAAAACATAATATATATCATATAAAAAAATAGTGTCATCATAATGGCCACCATTAGAGGTGTTATATGAGTGTTGAACGATCATCGTTTCGTGAAGAAAAAATTCGCCATCCACAGAAATAGTATGTTCTTTAACAATTAGATGTAGGTGTGTGTATGTGTAGCTCAAATACTTCTTATAACAACATCCTAGTATATTTATTATACTGGTGTTTTTACAAAAGAAATGAATAAAAAGTGTTTAGGGGGTTGGAGAAGAAATATAAAACAAAACAACATTAGAGAAGACATTACCTTAAAATCGGGTAACTCTTTTTGATTTGAGCCAAAGGCTTCCTTGGGAAGATTTCTGCCCAATGTGAGGCTTCTAGGAGTAATAGGGGGAAGTTGGGAGAGTATTTAGGTAGAGTTTGGTCGAGCCAAATGGCTTGAAAGTGTGAATGAGGTGGTAGAGGTGGGGGCCTTTTATAAGTGGAGAGGAGGGGCACTCTTGGAAAGTAAAGAAATGTCGCTTTATTATAAAATGAGTTTCAGATTTTAGAGGTCCCAAACTTATATAATTCGAGACTAAGGTGATAAGGGTTCTAAATCTACTCATACAATAGGTTTTTGACAAGGGTAAGCCTTGTATTTTACATTATCTTTTCATTTTATTTAAATCGTTAATTAATGAGGTAATCGCTACATCGTCATGGTGACATAAATAATTTAATTTATTTAATGTCCAAAAATTATAAAAAAACTACTATGATGTAGGAAATAGTTTTATCCTTCCAATGACTATTTATAGTAAAAAATATGACTTGTATAACCCCATGTAAAAATTGTTTTAGTAAAACATTTCATGTTGGTGTCATTTTTTACTTTAACATTAAATAAAAGGTATTTATGTAATTTTACAACTAAAGTGGCTCCATGGGGTCCCATTGTTGACCCATGTATTGTCTTGGTCGGCCATGGCACATCAAATGAGGGTAGGACATGTGTCAAGCTCATCTCATATTATTAAAACATTATTTTTACCTTAAACTACCCTAATTACCTCTAATCACGATTAAGAACATAAAAGTTTATATTCCCCAAAAAATTATTTTAATCTCATTGAACCACATTTTACTTCTTAATGACAACCATGTATGTCGGATTTTTGAAATTCAAAAAACAGAAGTGGTAAAATTTCATTTAAATGAAAAATCGGTTTTTATAAGTACCACTTAGTGGTTTCACTATTCATCAAAATTGAAGTTTTTTAGAAAAATCTGAAAAATTCACCCTAAGCTATATTTGATATTCCGATTTCAAAAATGATGTCTATTTTAAAAAATTCCAAACATATAAGTTGCATTAATTAATTTCATAATTAATTCCCGTTGTCACAACAAATAGCGTGTTTTTAAGAAACAATTTATATCAAAAGATTGACAATTGTTCATGCCCAATTTCAATGTTAAATTATTTTAATGACCACCATTGGATAAAATGGTAAAAATATATTCTAATTATAATTTAAAACCACTAAATAGTATACCTTATCACAATAAATTATTTTGATTAAAAAAGTTGTTTTAAGTATTTTTCACTATTCATAAAAAATTGGAAGTTCTCAGAAAATTACAAAAAATTCAACTTAGGGTAATTTCGATATTACGAATACAAAAATGAAGTTCATTTTGAAATATAAAATTTCTATAATTTTAAAAAGTGGTTATTACTATTCATAACAGCTACTTTGATTAGTCGCGGTGTTTTAGAACTCGAACTTGCGTATAATGCAAGTTATTGCATTATTGAAAGAGAAGCGTATCATGGAAGCTCGGGGTGTTACATTCTCCCCTCCTTCAATAAATTTCATCCTCTCAATTTGAAATTTTTCATTGAAAATAAAAGGTTGAAAATAGAAAATACCTTTGTGGAAAACCCGCATCAGAAATAAGGTTAATAAAATTTAGCCTTAATAAGGGGGAAGAAGAAATGAAAAAGTCACCACCAAATTATGATCTCAATTAGGAGAACATTGGTGGAAATTAGAGACATACAATTGGAGGAAAAATGTAAATATTTGTAGGTATTCATTGAGGTCATCAATCACAAACAAGTGTAAAATTGAGGGCCATAAAGCCATCAATCTATGATGAAAATATCATCAGTTCAACAAAACATAAGGTATTAGGATAACACATTTTTGTTTTGATATCCCTTCCCTAAAGTTTAAAAATTAATTTCTTCATAAGAATAAGAAATATATATATATATATATATATACATGACAAGTATAATTTCAACCTTCAACTAATTTCTACCCCATACTTGTCGTTCACCCAAAAAGATAATAGAACTCAAAAATATTTTATTTATCCTATTTGTACAAGGTTAAAAATATTAACACATACCATTTAGATAATAAAAAAATATTTTTAATAACCAGTGACTTCATGTAGGCTAGTGGTAGGTAATAAAGGCATGTCGCCCTATGGATGTGGGTTCGATTCCTGCAGCTTTGTCCGACGCAACGGGTTATACCCCACCCTGCAGGTTTTCCTTTTACTAAAAATATAGTATTATAGTATTCCAAAAATAATCTTCAGAAATGTTATAACCTTAAAAAATACTATCCAAAGGTCATCTTAATCCATCCCAACATTTATAGTTATCCAAAATACCTCTATCCAAACTTTCTCTAAAAGGTCTCTTAATTCCAAAATCAATTTATCAGATTCCCCAAACAAAGTAATGTTTCTCTTATTGTCACATACTAAAAATATGATTACCTTCATCATATTAAAACCTTAATGAAATCAACATGTACTACAGTACAATCCTTATATATATATCACATTATTCTAATAACCATAATATAATCCATGAGTCTAAAAGCACCAATACATTATTTATTCCGCTTCAACTGTAGTCACAGCAGAAGATTGGCCTTGATCCCTTGTCCTTTTTTAGGTAAGTTTCCCTGACGCTTAGGACATTCATTTTCATAATGACCCATTTATCTACAATTTTATCATTAAACATTGATAGCCTCTTTCTTTCCTTTGCAATCACGAGCCTGGTGACCTTTTTCTCCACATTTGTAACAAACTCCCATTCTTTTTAGGCAAGTACCAGGGAGATTCTTCCCACAATTATCACATAATGGAAAATAATTCTTTCCCTTTTTCCCTTTATCTGTCTCTGGTTCCACCGTTCTCTTATTCTCTTGCTTTACTTTGTTGTCATAAGACATAGAGGATTCTTTTTCTGTCTTGATAGCACATGAGACTATATCCTCGTATGTTGAGAAAGATTGTGATACTAAAGCTCGACGGAGAAAAGGTTTTAACCCATCAAAGAAACGATCAATCTTACTTCTTGGGTTACGTATATAATCTGCAGCATGCCTTGCTAACCTTGTAAAGTTGGCCTCATACTTTGCGACATTCTAATCCACCTTTTGTCTCAGACTCAGAAATTGCCTTTCCATATCTACTCGATGGTCACGAGGAAAGTATTTTTCTAAGAAAATATCTTTGAACTCGCTCCATTCCATACATGATACTTCTTAATCTTCCTTTGTATTTTGAATCAATGACCACCATTGATCGGCATCTCCAGTGAGGTGGTAAACTGCCATGATAACCTTCTCCCTTTCACTACTCCCCAAGGCATGGAATATTTTCTCTAAGGAGTTTATATATTGCTCAGCTACTAATGGATTTGTACCCCCATTAAATTTTGGTGGTTGTTGTCTCATGAAGCGGTCTAACATTGATCCTCCACGTTGTGGATCAGGGTGATCCATACGAGTAAGGTTGTTATTCATAACCTGAGTGGGTTGTCCCAATATGGTAATAAGTTGATCAGCACCAATTGTATCTCCAGATCCACAATAATTATCTTGAGCTGGAGGGCAATCCCTACACGGAGTGTGTGCATTGATACAGTTTCCATTCCTTCCACTAGGCGCCATTTCTAGACAATGGCATAAACTAGATTAATTTATGAATTAAAATACATAATTTCATACTTGTAAAACACTTAACACCAATTGAACTATTTATGGATGTAATCCATAATCATAAAAAAGTTTGCCTTTAGGAATTATATACTCATAACCCTTTATATTGGTTTGTAAAGAAAATAGGAATTATCATAAGCATATCCCCCGGGAGTGTCGTAACCAAGAGTGCCGCAAGGCCCGTTGTCGTGCAGCAGTTCCCGTTCGAGTCTAGCTCAAAGCGGTGTTTTCGGGTTCTACCCCTAGGTACATCTATGCCAGAGCCGCCTATACCTGCTCATATCCAGACAGGGATGTATTGCTCGGAATACTCACAAAATCTCTATAATACCAAAATTCTAGTAAGTTCTTCGATACTAATCCTTAAAGTCTATCTTTGGGTTGTGTGCTCTAATCAGAGTTTATCTAAATATATCTTCCAAGGTTAGTACTAAACTGCCTCTGATACCAACTGTAACACCCCGAACCTAGCTACCCAGAGTCGGTTCATTACTTCGTAACATTGGCATGATCACAAAAGATCATCTCTCGAAAGACCGATTAGTTTAGTAGCCTTAGAAACACTAGATACATTCATAAATGTTACATTACATCATAAAGTGAAAAACTACAATAAAAAAGTCTCCATAGTCCACACTCATATCCTCTTCTGACTGTCCCAACAGGTCATTTATAAAATACTACTTCACATCCTGGAAAATATTAAAACATTGAAAGGGGTGAGCTCGAATGCTCAGTAAGGATAACCATATCGCGGAAGCTTTCATAAATAAACATTAACATTTAAGGCAATGTATAACTAAAACAAAAGCCTTTTTAAACTTTATCTTCAGCATAATATGGAAAAAATAAATTAAATAATTCCATTTACTTACTCGCATGGATATTCTACTAGTGGAATAATCACATGCAATATCAATAACCACTTTCATAATGATGGAATGCATAATGTCAGACTATCATAACCACGTAGCCAAGGCCTCGTGCCAAGACCACAAATACGATTTTGTCAAGGCCTCGTGCCAAGAAACTAGTTTGTCTCATGAGACCTACGGATTCATCGAGGAGCTATAGCGGGCTCCACCCGTCACTTATTAAGTCCAATGCATTCCTCATATGAATAGGTTTAAACATATCATAAACCATAACATAATCACATAAAATATGCATAAAGGAAACATAACATTTCCACATTTCAATCAAAAGATATCAATACAACACATTGATATAATAAAAACTCTTTCAAAACCATTTTCAATACCAAAATAAAAGAAAATTAAAACTTGATATTTATTTTTCATTTTTAAAAAAAAGTAAGGCTTGTAGAGGAAGCCGAAACCCAAATAATGGTCACGGAGGTAGAGAAGTCATTGTCGCCGCATATGTATGGAAAGAAAAACATTCCCTTTTTGTCGTTTAGTAAAACTCTTCGTATAAAAAAGATTCCTTTTGAATAAACGTAAAAGTAAAAGGGGTTTATACACCGTATAAAAGAAAGTTGTGTATAAAACCAAATATGCCTCAATGAAAGGAGATTGAGACGAAGTCCTTAAAAAATAATTTTTAAAATAAAATAGATCTATTATGTGTATTCACTATAGGTACACATAAAGAAAGTAAAAATACAAAATAGGACATAATAATATCATGACATAATTTTAAAGTAGGAGATTAACCCAAAGAATGGAAGTTGGGTTAAGAAATTCCCTTACCTTGTGTCCGACTTGACTCAACCGTTATTTAACCTACTGAATAATAAACTAGAGTTAATATCTACCATTTTCAATTTCATTATCATTTTTATATTACTTTTTACAATTTTATGAACATTATGTAATTATTTAAGTTAATAACGGTCGTTTTGTCGATTTTTGGTACTTGAGTCAACAGTAAACTTATTATAATTACAAGTTGTTTATGTGGTAGAATATACATTATCTCTAGAATTATATTCATGATTTAGATGTCATATATATTATATATATCCAGTATATACATTCATTCATAATATTACGTAACATTTAGTGGTAAGAAATGAAATGCACCGTTCATGGAGACGGTAAGCCGTACGTACACATGAACGCTACTTTCATTTATATTTCGTATTGAATGAGATGAAGTTATAATTATATAAATGTATAATATAATTACAGTATAATATAATGTATAATACCATTTACTCCATCTTTTATACATCCCACATATGGCATTAACGATTCAAAACACTTTGAGGGGGCGGTAATCCGCACTTCCTAAAATGAAAATATCACGTTTACCCATAATGGAAACCATAAAGGTATGCCATAAATGAAAAATAAAAAAACATAAGGAAGAAAAAAACATAATATATATCATATATAAAAATAGTTTCATAATAATGGCCACCATTAGAGGTGTTATATGAGTGTTGAACAATCGTCGTTTCGTGAAGCAAAAATTCGCCATCCACAGAAACAGTATGTTCCTTAACCATTAGATGTAGGTGTGTGTAAGTGTAGCATGAATCCATCTTATAACAACATCATAGTATATTGAGGATACTGGGTTTTTTACAAAATAAATGAATAAAAAGTGTTTAGGGGGTTGGAGAAGAAAAATAAAACAAAACAACATTAGAGAAGACATTACCTTAAAATCGGGTAACTCTTTTTGATTTGAGCCAAAGGCCTCCTTGGGAAGAGTTCTGCCCAAAGTGAGGCTTCTATGATTAAGAGGGGGAAGTTGGGAGTGTATTTGGGCAGATTTTGGCCGAGCCAAAGGTCTTGAAAGTGTGAATGATGTGGTAGAGGTGGGGGCCTTTTATAAGTGGAGAGGAGGGGCACTCTTGGAAAGTAAAGAAAAGTCACTTTATTATAAAATGAGTTTCGGATTTTAGAGGTCCCAAACTTATATAATTCGAGGATAAGGTGATAAGGGTTCAAAATATACTCATCCAATAGGTTTTTGAGAATTTTAAGCCTTGTATTTTATATTATCTTTTCATTTTATTTAAATCGTTAATTAATGAGGTAATCGCTGCATCAACATGGTGTCATAAATAATTTAATTTATTTAATTTCAATAAATTATAAAAAAAATACGATGATGTAGGAATTATTTTTAGCTTTCCAATGACTATTTATAGTCAAAAATAAGTCTTGTATAACCCCATGTAAAAATTGTTTTAGTAAAACATTTCATGTTTGTGTCATTTTTTACTTTAACATTAAATAAAAGGTATTTATGTTATTTTCCAACTAAAGTGGCTCCATGGGGTCCCCATGTTGACCCATGGATTGTCTTGTTCGGCCATGGCACATCCAATGATGGTAGTACATGTGTCAAGCTCATCTCATATTATTAAAACATTATTTTTACCTTAAACTACACTAATTACCTCTAATCGCGATTAAGAACTTAAAAGTTACTATTCACCAAAAAATTAATTTAATCTCATTGAACCAGATTTTACTTCTTAATGACAACCATGTATGTCAGATTTTTGAAATTCAAAACACAGAAGTGGTAAAATTTCATTTAAACGAAAAATCGGTTTTTATAAGTACCACTTAGTGGTTTCACTATTCATCAAAAATTGAAGTTTTTTAGAAAAATCCCAAAAATTCACCCTAAACTATATTTGATATTCCGATTTCAAAAATGATTTCTATTTTACAAAATTCCAAAAATATAAGTTGCATTAATTAATTTTATAATTAATTTCCACTGTCACAACACAGAGCGTGTTTTTAAGAAACAATTTATATCAAAAGATTGACAATTGTTCATGCCCAATTTCAATGTTAAATTAATTCTAATGACCACCATTGGATAAAATGGTAAAAATATATTCTAATTATACTTTAAAACCACTAAATAGTATAATTTATCACAATAAATTATTTTGATTAAAAAAGTTGTTTTAAGTATTTTTCACTATTCATAAAAAATTGGAAGTTCTCAGAAAATTACAAAAAATTCAACATAGGATAATTTCGATATTACGAATACAAAAATGAAGTCCATTTTGAAATATAAAATTTATATAATTTTAAAAAGTGGTTATTACTATTCATAACAGCTACTTTGATTAGTCGCGGTGTTTTAGAACTCGAACTTCCGTATAATGCAAGCTATTGCATTATTGAAAGAGAAGCGTATCATGGAAGCTCGGGGTGTTACATTCTCCCCTCCTTAAATAAATTGAATCCTCGCAATTTGAAATTTTTCATTGAAAATAAAATGTTGAAAATAGAAAATACCTTTGTGGAAAACCCACATCAGAAATAAGGTTAATAAAATTTAGCCTTAATAAGGGGGAAGGAGAAATGGAAAAGTCACCACCAAATTATGATCTCAATTAGGAGAACATTGGTGGAAATTAGAGAAATATAATTGGAGGAAAAACGTAAATATTTGTAGGTATTGATTGAGGTCATCAATCACAAACAAGTGTAAAATTGAGGGCCACAAAGCCATCAGTCTATGATGAAAATATCACCAGTTCAACAAAACATAAGGTATTAGGATAACACATTTTTGTTTTGATATTGCTTCCGTAAAGTTTAAGAATTAATTTCTTCATAAGAATAAGATATATATATATATATATACATGACAAGTAGAATTTCAACCTTCAACTAATTTCTACCCCATACTTGTCGTTCACCCAAAAGATAATAGAACTCAAAAATATTCTATTTATCCTATTTGTACAAGGTTCCAAATATTAACACATACCATTTAGATTAGGAAAAAATATTTTTTAATAACCAGGGACTTCCTGTAGGCTAGTGGTAGGTAATAAAGGCATGTCGCACTATGGATGTGGGTTCGATTCCTGCAGCTTTGTCCAACGCGACAGGTTATGCCCCACCCTGCAGGTTGTCATTTTCCTAAAAATATAGTATTATAGTATTCCAAAAATAATCTTCAGAAATGTTTTAACCTTAAACAATACTATCCAAAGTTCAACTTAATCCATCCCAAAATTTATAGTTATCCAAAATACCTCTGTCCAATCTTTCTTTAAAAGGTCTCTTAATTCCAAAATCAATTTATCAGATTCCCCAAACAAAGTAAAGTTTCTCTTATTGTCACATACTAAAAATATGATTACCTTCATCATATTAAAAACTTAATGAAATCAACATGTACTATAGTACAATCCTTATATATATATCACATTATTCTAATAACCATAATATAATCCATGAGTCCAAAAGCACCAATACATTAATTATTCTGCTTCAACTGTAGTCACAGCATAAGATTGGCCTTGATCCCTTGGCCTTTTTAAGGTAAGTTTCCCTGACACTTAGGACATTAATTTGCATAATGACCCATTTTCCTACAATTGTAGCATTCAACATTGATAGCCTCTTTATTTCTCTTGCAATCACGAGCCTGGTGACCTTTTTCTCCACATTTGTAACAAACTCCCATTCCTTTTAGGCAAGTACTAGGGTGATTCTTCTCACAATTATCACATAATGGAAAATCCTTCTTTCCATTTTTCCCTTTATCTGTCTGTTATTCCACCGTTCTCTTCTTCTCTTTCTTTACATTGTTGTCATAAGACTTAGAGAATTCCTTTTCTGTCTTGATAGCACATGAGACTATATCCTCGTATGTTGAGAAAGATTGTGATACTAAATCTCGACGGAGAAATGGTTTTAACCCATCAATGAAATGATCAATCTTACTTCTTGGGTTACGTATATAATCTGCAGCATGTCTTGCTAACCTTTTAATGTTGGCCTCATACTTTGCGACATTCTCATCCTCCTTTTGTCTCAGACTCAGAAATTGCCTTTCCATATCTCCTCGATGGTCACGAGGAAAGTATTTCTCTAAGAAAATATCTTTGAACTCGCTCCATTCCATACTTGATACTTCTTCAACTTCCTTTGTATTTTGAATCAATGACCACCATTGATCAGCATCTCCAGTGAGGCGGTAAAATGCCATGATAACCTTCTCCCTTTCGCTACTCCCCAAGGCATGGAATATTTTCTCTAAGGAGTTTATCCATTGCTCAGCTACTAATGGATTTGTACAACCATTAAATGTTGGAGGTTGTTTCCTCATGAAGCGATCTAACATTGATCCTCCACATTGTGGATCAGGGTGATCCATACAAGTAAGGTTATTATTCATAGCCTGAGTGAGTTGTTCCAATATGGTATTAAGTTGATCAGCACCAGTTGTATCTCCATATCCACAATAATTATCTTGAGCAGGAGGGCAATCCCTACATGGAGTGCGTGCATTGATACAGTTTCCATTCCTTCCACTAGGCGCCATTTCTAAACAATGGCATAAACTAGATTAGTTTATGAATTAAAATACATAATTCCATACTTGTAAAACACTTAACACTAATTGAACTATTTATGGATATAATCCATAATCATAAAAAAAGTTTTCTTTGAGGAAGTATATACTCATAACCCTTCATAGTGGTTTGTTATTAAAATGAGAATTATCCTAAGCATATCCCCCGGGAGTGTTGTAACCAAGAGTGCAGCAAGGCCCGTTGTCGTGCACCAGTTCCCGTTCAAGTCTACCTCAAAGCGGTGTTTTCCGGTTTTACCCCTAGGTACATCTGTGCCAGAGCCGCCTCTACCTGCTCGTATCCAGACAGGGATGTATTGCTTGGAAAACTCACAAAATCTCTATAATACCAAAATTCTAGGAAGTTCTTCTATACTATTCCTTAAAGTCTATCTTCGTGTTGTGTTCTCTAATCAGAGTTTATCTAAATCTAGCTTCCAAGGTTAGTACTAAACTGCCTCTGATACCAACTATAACGCCCTGACCCCAGCTACCCAGAGTCGGTGCATTACTTCGTAACATTGGCATGATCACAAAATATCAAGTCTCGAAAGATCGATTAGTTAAGTAGCCATGGAAACACTAGATACATTCATAAACGTTACAATACATCATAAAGTGAAAAACTAAAATAAAAAAGTCTCCATAGTCCACACTCATTTCCTCTTCTGACTATCCCTATAGGTCATTCATAAAATACTTCTTCACATCTTGGAAAATATTAAAACATTGAAAGGGGTGAGATCGAATGCTCAGTAAGTATAACCATATCGCAGAAGCTTTCGTAAATAAACATTAACATTTAAGGCAATGTATAACTAAAACAAAATCCTTTTTAAACTTTAACATCAGCATAATATGGAAAAAAAATTAAATAATGCCATTTACTTACTCGCATGGATATTCTACTAGTGGAATAATCACATGCAATATCAATAACCACTTTCATAATGATGGAATGCATAATGTCAGACTATCATAACCACGTAGCCAAGGCCTCGTGCCAAGTCCACAAATAATATTTTGTCAAGGCCTCATGCCAAGACACTAGTTTGTCTCATGAGACCTACCGATGCATCGAGGAGCTATAGCGGGCTCCACCCGTCACTTATTAAGTCCAATGCATTCCTCGTATGAATAGGTTTAAACATATCATAAACCATAACATAATCACATAAAATATGCATAAAGGAAACATAAAATTTCCACATTTCAATCAAAATATATCAATACAACACATTGATATAATAAAAACTCTTTCAAAACCATTTTCAATACCAAAATAAAAGAAAATTAAAACTTGATATTTATTTTTCATTTTAAAAAAAAAAAGCAAGGCTTGTAGAGGAAGCCGAAACCCAAATAATGGTCACGGTGGCGGAGAAGTCATTGTCGCCGCATATGTACGGAAATAAAAACATTCCCTTTTTTTCATTTAGTAAAACGCTTCGTATAAAAAAGATTCCTTTTGAATAAACATAAAAGTCAAAGGGGTTTATACACCGTATAAAAGAAAGTTGTGTATAAAACCAAATACGCCTCAATGAAAGGATATTGAGACGAAGTCCTTAAAAAATCATTTTTAAAATAAAATAGATCTATTATGAGTATTTACTATAGGTACACATAAAGACAGTAAAAATACAAAATGTGACATAATAATATCATGACATAATTTGAAAGTAGGAGATTAACCCAAAGAATGGAAGTTGGGTTAAGAAATTCCCTTACCTTGTGTCCGAATTGACTCAACCGTTCTTTAACCTCATGAATAATAAACTAGAGTTAATATCTACCATTTTCAATTTTATTACCCTTTTTATATCACTTTTTACAATTTTATGAACATTATTTAATTATTTAAGATAATAACGGTCGTTTTGTCGATTTTTGGTACTTGAGTCAATAGTAAACTTCTTATAATTACAAGTTGCTTATGTGGTAGAATATCCATTATCTCCAGAATTATATTCATGATTTAGATGTCATATATATCATATATATCCAGTATATATATTCATTCATAATATTACGTAACATTTAGAGGTAAGAAATGAAATGCACCGTTCATGGAGACGGTAAGCCGTACGTACGCATGAACGCTACTTTCATTTCTATTTCATATTGAATGAGATGAAGTTATAATTATATAAAGGTATAATATAATTACAGTATAATATAATGTATAATACCATTTACTTTATCCATTATACATCCCACATATGGCATTAACGATTCAAATCACTTTGAGGGGGTGGTAGTCCACACTTCCTAAAATGAAAATATCGCATTTACCAATAATGGAAACCATAAAGGTATGACATAAATGAAAAATAAAAAATCATAAGGAAAACAAAAAAATAATATATATCATATGTAAAAATATTGTCATCATAATGCCCACCATTAGAGGTGTTATATGAGTGTTGAACAATCATCGTTTCGTGAGGCAAAAATTCACCATCCTCAGAAACAGTATGTTCTTTAACCATTAGATGTAGGTGTGTGTAAGTGTAGCTTGAATACTTCTTATAAAAACATAATAGTATATTGAGGATACTGGTTTTTTTACAAAATAAATGAATAAAAAGTGTTTAGGGGGTTGGAGAAGAAAAATAAAACAAAACAACATTAGAGAAGACATTACCTTAAAATCGGGTAACTCTTTTTGATTTGAGCCAAAGGCCTCCTTGGGAAGAGTTCTGCCCAAAGTGAGGCTTCTAGGAGTAAGAGGGGGAAGTTGGGAGAGTATTTGGGCAGAGTTTGTCCGAGCCTAATGTCTTGAAAGTGTGAATGAGGTGGTAGAGGAGGGGGCCTTTTATAAGTGGAGAGGAGGGGCACTCTTGGAATGTAAAGAAAAGTCACTTTATTATAAAATGCGTTTCGGATTTTAGAGGTCCCAAACTTATAAAAATCTAGGCTAAGATGATAAGGGTTATAAATCTACTCATCCAATAGGGTTTTGACAAGTTTATGCCTTGGAATTTATAGTATCTTTTCATTTTATTTAAATCGTTAATTAATGAGGTAATCGCTGGATCAACATGGTGTCATAAATAATTTAATTTATTTAATGTCAAAAAATTATAAAAAATATACTATGATGTAGTAAAGCTTTTAAGATTTCCAATGACTATTTATAGTCAAAAAAATTACTTTTATAACCCTCATGTAAAAATTGTTTTTGTAAAACATTTCATGTTTGTGACATTTTTTACTTTAACATTAAATTAAAGGTATTTATGTCATTTTCCAACTAAAGTGGCTCCATGGGGTCCCCATGTTGACCCATGGATTTTATTGGTCGGTCATGGAACATCCAATGAGGGTAGGACATGTGTCAAGCTCATCTCATATTATTAAAACATTATTTTTAACTTAAACTACACTAATTACCTCTAATGGCGATTAAGAACTTAAAAGTTACAATTCACCAAAATATTATTTTAATCTCATTTAACCACATTTTACTTCTTAATGACAACCATGTATGACTGATTTTTTAAATTCAAAACACAGAAGTGGTAAAATTTAATTTAAACGAAAAATCGGTTTTTATAAGTACCACTTAGTGGTTTCACTATTCATCAAAAATTGAAGTTTTTCAGAAAAATCCCAAAAATTAACCCTAAGCTATATTTGATATTCCGATTTCTAAAATGATGTCTATTTTACAAAATTCCAAACATATAATTTGCATTAATTAATTTTATAATTAATTCTCGCTG
This sequence comes from Viscum album, assembly GCA_963277665.1. Taxonomy (NCBI): domain Eukaryota; kingdom Viridiplantae; phylum Streptophyta; class Magnoliopsida; order Santalales; family Viscaceae; genus Viscum; species Viscum album. The sequence continues at coordinate 1,387,812,634 of OY728165.1, forward strand.
TCACAACAAATAGCGTGTTTTTAAGAAACAATTTATATCAAAAGATTGAAAATTGTTCATGCCCAGTTTCAATGTTAAATTAATTATAATGACCACCATTGGATAAAATGGTAAAATTATATTCTAATTAAACTTTAAAACCATTAAATAGTATAATTTATCACAATAAATTATTTTTATTAAAAAAGATGTTTTAAGTATTTTTCACTATTCATAAAAAATTGGAAGTTCTCAGAAAATTACAAAAAATTAAACTTAGGATAATTTCGATATTACGAATACAAAAATGAAATCCATTTTGAAATATAAAATTTCTATAATATTAAAAAGTGGTTATTACTGTTCATAATAGCTGCATTGATTAGTTGTGGTGTTTTAGAACTCGAACTTGCATATAATGCAAGCTATTGCATTATTGAAAGAGAAGTGTATCATGGAAGCTCAGGGTGTTACATTCTCCCCTCCTTCAATAAATTGTGTCCTCACAATTTGAAATTTTTCATTGAAAATAAAAGGTTGAAAATAGAAAATACCGTTGTAGAAAACCCACATCAGAAATAAGGTTAATAAAATTTAACCTTAATAAGGGGGAAAGAGAAATGAAAAAGTCACCACCAAATTATGATCTCAATTAGGAGAACATTGGTGGAAATTAGAGACATATAATTGGAGGAAAAACATAAATATTTGTAGGTATTTATTGAGGTCATCAATCACAAACAAGTGTAAAATGGAGGGCCACAAAGCCATCAATCTATGATGAAAATATCATCAGGTCAACAAAACATAAGGTATTAGGATAACACATTTTTGTTTTGATATCCCTTCCCTAAAGTTTAAGAATTAATTTCTTCATAAGAATAATATATATATATATATATTTATACATGACAATTATAATTTCAACCTTCAACTAATTTCTACCCCATACTTGTCGTTCACCCAAAAAGATAATAGAACTCAAAAATATATTTTTTATCCTATTTGTACAAGGTTCCAAATATTAACACATACCATTTAGATTAGGAAAAAATATTTTTTAATAACCAGGGACTTCTTGTAGGCTAGTGGTAGGTAATAAATGTCTGTCTCACTATGGTTGTGGGTTCGATTCCGGCTGCTTTGTCCGACGCGACGGGTTATGCCCCACCCTGCATTTGTCCTTTTCATAAAAATATAGTATTATAGTATTAAAAAATAATCATCAGAAATGTTTTATCCATAAACAATACTATCCAAATTTCAACTTAATCCATCCCAACATTTATAGTTATCCAAAATACTTATGTCCAAACTTTCTCTAAAAGGTCTCTTAATTCCAAAATCAATTTATCAGATTCCCCAAACAAAGTAAAGTTTCTCTTATTGTCACATACTAAAAATATGATTACCTTAATCATATTAAAACCTTAATTAAATCAACATGTACTACAATACAATCCTTATATATATATCACATTATTCTAATAACCATAATATAATCCATGAGTCCAAAAGCACCAATACATTAATTATTCTGCTTCAACTGTAGTCACAGCATAAGATTGGCCTTGATCCCTTGGCCTTTTTGAGGTATGTTTCCCTGATGCTTAGGACATTCATTTGCATAATGAACCATTTCCCTATAATTGTAGCATTCAACATTGATAGCCACTTTCTTTCCCTTGCAATCACGAGCCTGTTGACCTTTTTCTCCACATTTGTAACAAACTCCCATTCATTTTAGGCAAGTACCAGGGTGATTCTTCCAACAATTATCACATAATGGAAATTCCTTCTTCCCTTTTTCCCTTTATCTGTCTCTTGTTCCACCGTTCTCTTCTTCTCTTTCTTTACATTGTTGTCATAAGACTTAGAGAATTCCTTTTCTGTCTTGATAGCACATGAGACTATATCCTCGTATGTTGAGAAAGATTGTGATACTAAAGCTCGACGGAGAAACGGTTTTAACCCATCAAAGAAATGATCAATCTTACTTATTAGGTTACGTATATAATCTGCAGCATGTCTTGCTAACCTTGTAAAGTTAGCCTCATACTTTGCGACATTCTCATCCTCCTTTTGTCTCAGACTCAGAAATTGCCTTTCCATATCTGCTCGATGGTCACGAGGAAAGTATTTTTCTAAGAAAATATCTTTGAACCCTCTCCATTACATACTTGATACTTCTTCATCTTCCTTTGTATTTTGAATCAATGACCACAATTGATCGGCATCTCCAGTGAGGCGGTAAACTGCCATGATAAACTTCTCCCTTTCACTACTCCCCAAGGCATGAAATATTTTCTATAAGGATTTTATCCATTTATCAGATACTAATGTATTTGTACCCCCATTAAATGTTGGCGGTTGTTGCCTCATAAAGCTATCTAACATTGATCCTCCACGTTGTGGATCAGGGTGATCCATACGAGTAAGGTTATTATTCGTAACCTGAGTGAGTTGTCCCAATATGGTAATAAGTTGATCAGCACCAGTTGTATCTCCAGATCCACAATAATTATCTTGAGTAGGAGGGAAATCCCTACACGGAGTGCGTGCATTAATACAGTTTCCATTCCTTCCACTAGGCACCATTTATAAACAATGGAATAAACTAGATTAGTTTATGAATTAAAATACATAATTCCATACTTGTAAAACACTTAAAACTAATTGAACTATTTATAGATATAATCCATAATCATAAAAAAAGTTTTCTTTGAGGACGTATATACTCATAACCCTTCATATTGGTTTGTAATGAAAATGAGAATTATCCTAAGCATATCCCCTGGTAGTGTCGTAACCAAGAGTGCAGCAAGGCCCGTTGTCGTGCACCAGTTCCCATTCGAGTCTATCTCAAAGCGGTGTTTTCGGGTTTTACCCCTAGTTACATCTGTGCCAGAGCCGCCTCTACATGATCGTATCCAGACAGGTATGTATTGCTCGGAAAACTCACAAAATCTCTATAATACCAAAATTCTAGGAAGTTCTTCTATATTAATCCTTAAAGTCTATCTTCGGGTTGTGTGCTCTAATCTGAGTTTATCTAAATCTAGCATCCACGGTTAGTACTAAACTGCCTCTGATACCAACTGTAATTCCCCGACCCCAGCTACTTAGAGTTAGTGCATTACTTCGTAACATTGGCATGATCACAAAAAATCAAGTCTCGAAAGACCGATTAGTTTAGTATCCTTGGAAACACTAGATACATTCATAAATGTTACATTACATCATAAAGTGAAAAACTAAAATAAAAAAAGTCTCCATAGTCCACACTCATATCCTCTTCTGACTATCCCTGCAGGTCATTCATAAAATACTTCTTCACATCCTGGAAAATATTAAAACATTGGATGGGGTGTTCTCGAATTCCCAGTAAGGATAAAGATATCGCGGAAGCTTTCATAAATAAACATTAACATTTAAGACAGTGTATAGCTAAAACAATAGCCTTTTTAAACTTTAACTTCAGCATAATATGGCAAAAATAAATTAAATAATCCCATTTACTTACTTGCATGGATATTCTACTAGTGGAATAATCACATGCAATATCAATAACCACTTTCATAATGATGGAATGCATAATCCAGACTATCATAACCACGTAGCAAAGGCCTCGTGCCAAGACCACAAATAAGATTTTGTCAAAGCCTTGTGCCAAGACACTAGTTTGTCTCATGAGACCTACCGATGCATCGAGGAGCTATAGCGGGCTCCACCCGTCACTTATTAAGTCCAATGCATTCCATATATGAATAGGTTTAAACATATCATAAACCATAACATAATCACATAAAATATGCATAAAGGAAGCATAAAATTTCCACATTTCAATCACAAGATATCAATACGACACATTGATATAATAAAAACTCTTTCAAAACCATTTTCAATACCAAAATAAAAGAAAATTAAAACTTGATATTTATTTTTCATTTTTTTAAAAAAGTAAGGCTTGTAGAGGAAGCCGAAACACAAATAATGGACACAGCGGCGGAGAAGTCATTGTCACCGCATATTTACGGAAAGATAAACATTCCCTTTTTTTAGTTTTGTAATACTCTTCGTATTAAAAAGATTCCTTTTGAATGAACTTAAAAGTCAAAGGGGTTTATACACCGTATATAAGAAAGTTGTGTATAAAACCAAATATGCCTCAATGAAAGGAGATTGAGACGAGGTCCTTAAAAAAATCATTTTTAAAATAAAATAGATCTATTATGTGTATTCACTATAGGTACACATAAAGAAAGTAAAAGTACAAAATAGGACATAATAATATCATGAAATAATTTGAATGTAGGATATTAACCCAAAGAATGGAAGTTGGGTTACGAAATTCAATTACCTTGTGTCTGACTTGAATAAATTGTTCTTTAACCTACTAAATAATAAACTAGAGTTAATATCTACCATTTTCGATTTCATTATCCTTTTTATATCACTTTTTTCAATGTTATGAACATTGTGTAATTATTTAAGTTAATAACGGTCGTTTTGTCGAATTTTGGTACTTGAGTCAACAGTAAACTTCTTATAATTATAAGTTGTTTATGTGGTAGAATATCCATTATCTCCAGAATTATATTCATGATTTAGATGAAATATATATCCATTATATACATTCATTCATAATATTACGTAACATTTAGAGGTAAGAAATGAAATGCACCATTCATGGAGACGGTAAGTCGTACGTACGCATGAATGCTACTTTGATTTCTATTTCGTATTGAATCAGATGAAGTTATAATTATATAAAGGTATAATATAATTATAGTATAATATAATGTATAATAACATTTACTCAATCCTTTATACATCCCACATATGGCATTAACGATTCAAATCACTTTGAGGGGGCGGTAGTCCGCACTTCCTAAAATGAAAATATCGCGTTTACCCATAATAGAAACCATAAAGGTATGACATAAAGGAAAAATAAAAAATCATAAGGAAAGAAAAACATAATATATATCATATATAAAAATAGTTTCATCATAATGGCCACCATTAGAGGTGTTATATGAGTGTTGAACAATCATCGTTTTGTGAGGCAAAAAATCGCCATCCACAGAAATAGTATGTTCTTTAACCATTAGATGTAGGTGTGTGTAAGTGTAGCTAGAATCCTTCTTATAAAAACATCCTAGTATATTTATTATACTGGTGTTGTTACAAAAGAAATGAATAAAAAGTGTTTAGGGGGTTGGAGAAGAAAAATAAAACAAAACAACATTAGAGAAGACATTACCTTAATATCGGGTAACTCTTTTTGATTTGAGCCAAAGGCTTCCTTGGGAAGAGTTCTGCCCAAATTGAGGCTTCTAAGAGTAATATGGGGGACTTGTGAGAGTATTTGGGCAGTGGTTGGCCAAGCCAAATTGATTGAATGTGTGAATGAGGTGGTAGAGGTGGGGGCCTTTTATAAGTGGAGAGGAGGGGCACTCTTGGAAAGTAAAGAAAAGTCACTTTATTATAAAATGTGTTTCGGATTTTAGAGGCCCCACACTTATATAATTAGAGGATAAGGTGATAAGGGTTCGAAATATACTCATCCAATAGGTTTTTGACAAGTGTAAGCCATGGATTTTACATTATCTTTTCATTTTATTTAAATTGTTAATTAATGAGGTAATCGATGCATCATCATGGTGTCAAAAATAATTTAATTTATTTAATGTCAAAAAATTATAAAAAAAATACTATGATGTAGGAAATATTTTTATATTTCCAATTAAAATTTATTGTAATAAATATGACTTGTATAACCCCATGTAAAAATTGTTTTAGTAAAACATTTCATGTTTGTGTCATTTTTTACTTTAACATTAAATAAAAGGTATTTATGTCATTTTCTAACTAAAGTGGCTCCATGGGCTCCCCAAGTTGACCCATGGATTTTCTTGGTCGGCCATGGAACATCCAATGAGGGTAGAACATGTTTCAATCTCATCTCATATTATTAAAACATTATTTTTACCTTAAACTACACTAATTACCTCTAATCGCGATTGAGAACTTAAAAGTTACTATTTACCAAAAAATTATTTTAATCTCATTGAACCACATTTTACTTCCTAATTAAAACCATGTATGTCAGATTTTCGAAATTCAAAAAACATAAGGGGTAAATTTTCATTTAAACGATAAATCGGTTTTCATAAGTACCACTTAGTGGTTTCACTATTCATCAAAAATTGAAGTTTTTTAGAAAAATCCCAAAAATTCACCCTAAGCTATATTTGATATTCCGATTTCAAAAATGATGTCTATTTTAAAAAATTCCAAACATATAAGTTGCATTAATTAATTTTATAATTAATTCCCGCTGTCACAACAAATAGCGTGTTTTTAAGAAACAATTTATATCAAAAGATTGACAATTGTTCATGCCCAATTTCAATGTTAAATTAAATCTAATGACAAGCATTCGATAAAATGGTAAAAATATATTCTAATTATACTTTAAAACCACTAAATAGTATAATTTATCACAATAAATTATTTTGATTAAAAAAGTTGTTTTAATTATTTTTCAATATTCATAAAAAATTGGAAGTTCTTAGAAAATTACAAAAAATTCAACTTAGGATAATTTCGATATTACGAATACAAAAATGAAGTCCATTTTGAAATATAAAATTTCTATAATTTTAAAAAGTGGTTATTACTGTTCATAATGGCTACTTTGATTAGTCGCGGTGTTTTAGAACTCGAACTTGCGTATAATGCAAGCTATTGCATTATTCAAAGAGAAGTGTATAATGGAAGCTCGGGGTGTTACACCTTTATTTGTATCTTTGAAAAATTAGGCTTTTACAAGGTAATTAACATTCATTATTTAATTTCTTCATTATAGTTCATAAAAAGTTTGTGAATATTCAAATAATATCCCCTGATGGTGTCAATACATGTGTATAAACAAATTAGTTTTCAATCACCATGTGATGATCGAGTTTAGATCAATAATCCCTTTTCAGAGTAATTACACTTGGGTACCTCTGTACAATATCCACAAAAAATTGTAGAACCCATATATAAATGTAACATCACAAAATCCCATTTCTCAATCCTTCTTCAAATTTCTATGAAATATTTCAATTAATATAATTATCTATATATTATATTTAGAGATATATCTAGATATATCACATTACATTTAAATTTTCATATCCCAAAGTATGTCACTAACTTTTTTCTAATCAAAATCACTAATTATTGAATAAACCATTATTTTGATACAAAATATAACAAATGATAATTTTCATTCATCAATATAAAATATTTTCAGATTAATATTTAATACATTTCATAAATACATGCTTGATAACCACAATATTTTGTTTATTTGGATACTTGAAAAAAACTATTATTTAATGAATTATTTTCAATATCTCTAATAAATATCATCTCATATTTTCCTCCTATTAGGACTACCCTACATAAATATATCTTCTATTACATGGTTAAGTAATCATAAGAAAGTTTGATAATGGATTATTAGAAAGGGTAGATATAAGAGATATCGTTTTATGATAACATTAAAGAATAAGATAAATATAAGGGAATGTAATAGTAACATAACATACAGAGTTAATAGTGAATCAATCATAGATCATAAACATGATTCACGGAAGAAATCATTGTCATTTCTGGAAATAATTTTCTATAAAAGTGATAAATTATTATAAATCAATCATGAGGAATAATCTCATGTAATATAAGCTTGTAACAATCATAAATTTTTAATTTTTTAAATTTTTTATGGTTAAAAACCATGACCACCAATATTATGGATCATAGATATTCATGTATATCTCTTGGGGATTTGGATACACATGTTTCTCAATGTGGATCAAGAAGCACTTATTTACCATTTAGGATCAAGACTCATGAATTTCATGTATTGTATCAAGACCATCAACTTGTTTCCCATTATTATCTAATGAGATATGGAATTTTACAGAATATATTATAGGGAGATATATGTATCACCCATCACATAATATATGTCATACATATGTGTTTCATAAGATCAAAAAAAAGCAATAAAATCTAAACCCAACATATTATATGGCTTTTAAAAAATATTTATCATAAAAAAGAATATGGACATGCAACTTGTTTCACAATCATTTCATGAATTAGTAAATTTTATAAAAAAGTTGTTATTTCCAAAATAATTTTATCACTATATAACATGTGGAAAATAAATTGGTTTCATAAATATCATTTCATAATAACAATAAATCCTACAAATAAATATTAAGAATCGAATCCATGGATCATATCCCTAGTAAAAAAACTAACATAAAAGGTTTTCATATTAGTAGTAATTTTTTTTAAAATATATTAGGAACGTTTCTAGTGGAAAATAAATTTTCATTGAAAATCACTTTTTAAAAATAAAAAACCATAAACCATTATTAGAATAATTTTCATTGATAATAAAATTTGAAACTAATAATGAACGATTTAAAAAAAATTAAATACAATCTTGAGTAAAATATAATTTCCTATTTGAAAAATATTTTTAAAACGAAAATCATTAACAAAATAATTTTCATTGAAAATATCATTTAATATTTATAAAATAATTATAAAATAAAATAATGATCGCGATAGAGTGATATTATGGAATTCTTCATTTTTATTATATAAATGTTTCAATACATTGAAGAAAACAATTGATATATTAAAGCTTAATTTCATGGAAAATAGGAACATAATACATAAATAAATAAATAAATAATTATAATCAACATGAAAGGATTATTCATGGGTTAACCTTAAGTTACTTTTATGACATCTTATATCCTAGGGACATACTACTATAGAAATGGGTGAGAATGAACCTGGAAGGTAATATGTAATAGAGACATTTAACATGTTATAATGAGGCATATCAATAATAACATATTGTATAATTATATAACATGATCATATATCAATGTTTCATATCATATTTAAATGAACATGAATAATAAAATGGAAAAATTTCTATAACATTTAAATGAGTCATTGATGAGTATATCACTAAAGTTTATCGTCAAGGTGTCATAAATAAAAATTAACAATGTTATTCACCATGGTATTGTAAAACATGTCATATCTAGAGATGAGTTATTTTCCCATTGCATTCGACTACTATCAATTTTAACCCCTAATACATATTAATTAACATGAGCCACATAGTTCATAATAAAAAAATATCATTAATGGAAGGTGTTGAAAAAAAGAAAGAGTTTCTTATCAAAATCATGTTATACAAAAGTCCTAAATGACATGATCATTACATCATTAGTAACCAATGAAAATGGACTATGGGTTTCATATATACAAATTTCCAAATAAATATTTAATTTTAAATTTAGGTGAATACCCATGTAAAAATAATAGGTATGGGTTTTTCTAAAAACAAATAAATGAATATTTATCATGTAAAAGGTAAAAATAAATTTAGCACTGTGATAGGTATATAGTATGGATTATGGAAAGGGAAAATATGAGTGAACAAGGTTATATCATTAATAAAATATTTTTATTAATGTGATGGGATAATATAAAGTGAAAAAATGATCTTATTTTAGCAATTATAAGACATACCACAAAGTGGGAGCTTGAATAGGAGATGGAAATTAATATTTTCTTGAACTTGAAGAGTTGATCATAAATATTATGTATCAAACTTTATGCGATTTAAAATATATTGGGGGACTCCTCGAGTGGGGGGGGGGTGACATGAACATAGAAGAGGATGGATTATGTGTGAAGGTGATAGGTTAAATGGGTGGAAATTTATAACAAAAGACGATGCACTATTTAATAATTTCCAAATATTGTTATTGGAAATCTTGTATGTAAAAAAAGTGTAAGCATTGTCTTAAAAATGGGGTTTTCCCATGATATTGTAAATATGATTCTTATATTTTTATATTTTAGCACATTAGATGAAAAACCCTTTTTTATTCTTATTTTCAAATGGAAATGTTTATTTTTCACCAAATAATTGTTTAAAATCAATCATTACATTTTAGAATTTTAAAAGTCACATATAGGTTTATAAATTGATTAATGTTTTTAAAATACATAATATTAATGAAATAACATTTTTTATCTCGTTTATTGTGGTTAATTAATTAATACATCATTATGAAATAATTATAAATTCACAAAACATACTAAAAACTCAAAACATTATTTGTACTATTCAATAAAAAATTACACATTATAAAAAATTCACAAAAATCACAGAACTTAATTTGGATGATATGATTCCATTAATAATCTTCATATTATAAAAAAAATTTCTAGATATGATAATTATATATTTTAATGTTAAATATTCTTATTTACCGGAGAACAACTTTTTGTGGCAATATAAATGATATGACACAAATAAAAAATTCCTAGGAAATTAGAAATTTATTTTTTTCATTTGAATTAAAATATTAGTGCTTTAAATGAATATATCTTGAAAAATTATTATTTAGAATAACTAAGATTAATATAAAACAGTATATATTTTATTAATGAATAATTTTGTTCCATTTTCTTCTAATAATCAATTTATCAAATTGGTATTACTTAAACATAAAATTTATATATCAAAATTATTATCATAATGGGGTTTCTGACATAACAATTTTATTTATTCAATAGAAATTACAAATTTTATATCTATGGACTGGGATTTTAACCTCTTATAAAACATGTATAATACATATGGATATGGTGTTGGATGGAGGTAATTTTATGAAGTTGTTCACCTAAAATTATCTAAGTGGTAATGTTCACTATCATGAACTTATCCCATAGTGTATTTATTCAATAATAACTTGTTTAAACCAAGCCTGGTCTTTGTCAATGGAGAACCCTAGGGATGCTACCTCCTTCCCATGTTCTGGATAATGGTGTCCAAATAAAATGACACTACTGGTTGAGGCCATTTATTCTCCTTTTGGCATAAATTATCATTTATCATTGTTATATATAAACACTAATTATAACTATAAAATTATTACCTAGGGTAATAGTTAAAAATGGTTAAAAATTCAAATTTTTTTACTGAAAAACGATCATATTTAACCAATAGTAAAATTACTAGTATACTGTTCACATTTTCCCCAATAATTACCACTTCATTATTTCACTCAATATTTATTAAAATTCAATCCGATGTAATATTTTAATGTTCTAAGATGTTGTTTTTTACTAATATTTCCATCACTTATGTAGTGTTGAAATTGGGGTCTATGATTCTATCATATTGGGGTGACAAATGATTTCCAATTTTATAATTTCAATTTTATATTTTATTGTATTATTTTAATGTCTTTAATTTTAATTGTTCTTGTAAATCGATAATGTCATGATATTTAATAATTAGATAATTTTTTATTTGTTCCACTATTTTTTATTTCATAATATTATATATTATAAAATACATTTTATCAGGAAAAATATCATTTATAATGCATGGTTTTTTACATTCCCCCTTTAAAAATATCATCACTAAAATTTCATATCATATTCCCAGCTGATAATAGGTGAGGGTAGTAGTGTTTTATTCATTCCTTTGGTTCATATATATTCCCTTCATAATTATGGTTCCTCAAGAACACATTGACCTGGTTAATAGTTTTGTTTCATAGAAAATTTTCCATATGGTTAAGGTTTTTAACCGACAAACCCTCATAATATATGTCATGTTCTAGTTTTACCACATTCATATTCAGTGAATATAATGGATATAATATATACTTCCATGAGAAATATATGTGTAATAACTAATGAACATGATCTATATTTGGTGGAATTGATAGTGTATTAGTCACATATACTATAAAATCAAGTATTTCAATGGGAGAAATGTACCAAGGGATAAACATATTATTCATTCCAAATCTTATGTCTTTCGTCCAATATGATATCTGAAGGAAAACATTTTCTCCCAAATGAAAATCTAAGTACATTTTATGTTTTCCATAAAACTATTCTTAAATCATTGAGTATATTTTTTTTGGTTTTTTAATTGAATGAACCTTTACTTTTATCTATTTCACAAGATCAATTCAATGTAGCTTTCTCCCACAAACATCATCCCAACATTTAAGAGATCTACATTGCTTCCCACATAGTACTTCTTAGGGTTACATTTGAATACTCTATTGAATATTATTATAGTATGAGAACTCATCTAATGGGAGGTAGTGAATTTGTTGTCATTTAAATTTTATTTAGCATGGTATCATCATGTATTGAAGAATATAAATGTTCAATTCAGATTGGGAATCTATTCGGGGTGATAGGATATACTAAAATTCAATTTAGTAAACAATGAATTTTGAATACATATCAATAATTTCTCTTACCCTTTGATCAGGATTATAAATAATTTAATTTAGCACCCCATGTATCATCACCAAACCTTTTACGTATATCATAAAATGTTGACGTAGATAGAAATATTTTTGAATAGCAATGAAATTGGAAGCCTTGGTGAGTAAATACACTATAAATCATACTATATTATTTATTTTGTATGTTCATAGGAGACCTGTGATGAATTCCATAGAGACTTTTTCCACATCGATGTTATTATGGGTAGTGGATTAAATACATTGTTTGGAATTCTAAACCATGTATTAACTTATTGAAACACTGTGAACCATGTAGTGTTGTAAAAATTTTCGAATTTCATTTTATCCCACCAATAATTATCATGATATTCATTATACATTATGGTCATTCTAGGATGTATATATAATATTGAGCTATGAGATTCATCCATAATATCCTTATATATCTCAAAGATTTATAAAAAATATATCAGTGTATGAAATTTAAGTGCATATTCATGATCAATAAAGAACTTAGGAATCATCTAATTTTCCCCATCCTCTATCTTCTATTTTATCAAATGATCTTACCTTTGATCACTCTTGGTCTTCTCTATTAATTATAGTTGAAAAATCCTATAAAATAGGATTGATGATGTCCCTTCCCTTATGATTCCTATAACCATCCTTACTAGTTACTTAATCAGTAGATCTCCTTTAATTCTCATCCTTTTCATCACAACATGTCTTTCTTACTCAATTCAACAGCACATTTTTTTCTCCTCCTGGGTGACAAATAATTGAAGATTTATTGTATTTAGTAATCTCAAACCATATCTATTTTTATAGGATAATTTTATTTTTCCCAAATATATAAATTAAAAATTTATGTTCTATGTATATATCAAATTTCCCCCAACAAAGATATTTTCTCCGTATCTTCAAACAAAAAATTACTATAGCTAGCACAATGTCTTGTGTAAGATGGATCTACTCATTTAGAATTATCTACAGATATGATAAATAGAAATAAAATCCTATGAAATCACCGAATAAAATTTAGAGAGGAATAACTATAAATAAAAAATACATCTCTAACATACAGTATTTGTAACATAGGTTAAGTAACCATTATTCATTTTCATTATTGGAAACATTCTTCAGACTGCATTTTGCAAATTATCATTTCTCTTTTTCAAGATAACAAAGTTAGTTTCTATGAATGTAATGAAATTTTATCATTGACCTCCTACAATATCATAGTAATCCAAATATACTATAAATCATAGTAACTATTTTTCATTGAGTCGAGTCCTATATAACCTTTTTCATTGAAGTTTTGACTTTTATTCTTTCATTTTACACAATTTTCCCCATAGATGAATCTTTTTTAGAAGAATTCACATTTTCACGATTTTCGAAAGGGCTTATCCTTCCTCATATGTTTAAATATAACCTTTAGATGAGCCTCATTATCCTAATAAATTATTGAATATATTAAAAAATAATCAATATAAACTACCATGAGATTTTCAATGTTGTTTTGAAAGTCTTTATTCATAAAATATATAAGTATAACAGGATAATAAGTCAAGCTTAAGGCAAAAAAACAAATAATTCCAATATCTTGTTTGGAACTTGGTATTTTATAATATTTTTTCCTTATCCTCAATTGATAATAACAATATTAGAGGTTAGTCTTGAAGAATAATTGATTCCCATTAATTAAGTAAAATAAATTATAAAACCTTGGTTGAGGTTAATTTCTGTATGGGGTCTTTGATTTCATATCGGATCTAGAGAAAATTTCAATGGAGAACTCTGCATATCATTATGGGGGATTTCCATGTAATATCACGAGAAATATGTTAATATTTCTTTGGATGATTCAGAAATTTTTATGCTTATACATTCATTTCCTTCTCCTCCTTCATTAGTCTTCTGTATATATAAATATATGGGAGGTGATTTAAGACAATTATCATGCATTATTTCTATCCTTTGAAAATAACAATAGGTTTTCCATAGAAGACACCAAAAATTTCCTTGATCATCCAGTTCATCCTCACATTATTTTTTGAGATCTAGACCATCCCTAGTTTAATTTAGAATTACAAAGTGGGAATGATTACTATATTTGTGATGAGATTCTACATAACATAGTTAATATAATAGTTTTTCTAAACTGTTAATTATTGGGTAATCCCTCATAGAGTCTTGACTAATAACACAATAACTATAATCTTGAGTATTTTTTCTATATTCACTTCACACATGGATTAATTAAAGGATTTCATAGAGCTATTATAAAAACATGTACTTTATATATATTATAGAATAATTGGTGTAAATTCTACCACTTCATTTGTATCATATACTTCATCATTAATTATAGAAAATGTCTAAAATTTCTCTGATTGACTATAATGAGTTTTATAATATTTTCCCTCCATTATCATAATATTTAGACAATGATTGGAAAACTGACCATGCTATTCTGACAAGAATCATTGAACATCCTTTTATGCATATATCATCTTACAATTTTCATTAGCATTGATATGTTGAGGATTCCCCTCCCCAAGGCTGTTCTAAACTATATTATGATCTCTTCTATAGCTAAATTAATTTCCAATCCCAAAAAATTAATTCAAATAATGCTTCTTCCCATATTTATTGAACCTTAGACGTCTTACATTATTTCCCCATATTCCCTAATTAAAATTATATCATGATTTTTTCAATTTCTCTCTCTTATGTAAATTCATCCTATATAATAACTACATATATCCAAACTCTAATTAAAAAATCATAGTACTCTACACTATCTCCTCATAGATTTAATAGTATATAATTACTATATTCCTCTATAGATTATGTCTTAGTCCACCAGATAATCTATCATCGTTTACCTTATTATCCATAACACATATTATGGTGTATCGATCATGCCTTTCAATTTTCCATTCATATCATCCAACTAAGTCATATTATGCTGGCATTATCTCAAAGTATTCCATCTCAATTTTTTTTGCATCGAACATGGAAAATAATTCCCCTGATCTCTTCCGACACCAAATCATAAATCTCTCTTCTTATCATCATGTTTTTAATTAGTTCCCACCATTGATCATCCTCTAATACTATGTTTTATACTTATAGGTATAATTTTACTACCTCTAAACTGCAGCGTATTTAAAATAACTCTTCTCTATAGGTAATAAATTATTCAATAATCTATGGGTTGGTCGATCAACAAAAATATGGTTGTTGTTGATACCAAAAAATTGTAGGCATATATAAGGACAATTTCATCGTAATCCATGAAATGCGGTCTTGGAGAGATGGAATCTCCCGACTAAAAATAACATGTAAGGTCTATTTCCCCTAAAAAACACATCATGAAGAATGCGACTCAAGGGGAAAAGAAATTTTGAGGGGAAAATTAATATAAAATGAAAATTATTAATTTCTATAAATAATTCAGATACACTATATAGAGTATCATTAAGGAACAACCATGTTTTTAAAATAAGGTTGATGATGAAATTATTAAGACATAAGTATATACTTAATCATTAAATTCTTTTACCTTTTATTTTTTTTAAAACTATACTAAATTTTGCAAAATTTTATGATATTGATTTTTAAAACCCCTTTGTATATTAAAATATAATAATTTAAAATTAATCTTAAAATATTGATGGAACTTTGGAACACAATAAGAAATTTGCCTAATGAAAAAATTTGAGATAAATAACTCCTTACCCTGAACTACGATTCCAAAGTTAGATATTAAACCTTATGAGTAATAAGTATAATAATGATAATTAAAATTTATGAACAATATTTATAAATATAAATATTTATAAATTTCATTTATTATCATTATCTAGATGAAAAAAATGTTTTTCTACTTATTTTCTGGATTATATTTTTATATTTTTGTTTCTTTATATTTATTTCATAGAATCATTATTATTATTCATTCTTATTCAGAATTTAACTATTATAACATCATCAAACATACTGTAATAGAAAAATATTAATGATTTTTTATGTTTCAGTTTTATTTAATTATTGTTTCATTCTTTATCCTTGAATTTTAAACTAAAAAAGCACACATAAACAAAAGTAGTTTTCTTAATTATTTAGTAAAATATATATGTATCCTTTCCAAAAAAACCCTTTATTTAAAAATTTACAAAATATTATATCATTAAGTAGTTTTTAAAATTTATCCATGAAATTATTTGTTTTAATTGTTTAATTATATTTTTTAACCAACCTAGTCTTGTATATACCATCTGAAAGATGGACATAGAGATCCATACCTCACATCTATGATTATCTCTTTCTTAATGGGTGTTAATATTTTGAGGCATGGTTTCGTTAAAAGAAAAAACATTATTGTGTTCAATAGTGTATAGGATAGATTAGGGAAGACAGTTGGTAGAAATTATGGGGTTCTGTTGTGAATGTATGTGAGGAGAGTAGTGCCTTATTTATATGTGAATAGGAGTGGTATTTTGTAAAACACTGAAAAAATAAATATTGAAATGTCACAATCATGGATTATGTGTCCAATACTAAGAAATAACTAATATAGGATGATATATGATTAATCATAACCTCATCTAATAAATAATCATTTTTAACACATTACTTCTTTTAACAACTAGGTTACTCATTTTTACCAATTGGCTTTTAACTATTGTAATGAAATTTTACCATGGTTTAGTGTCTATTATTTTGAAATATAAAATGGAAATTATTATATATATTGAATGTAATGGTTCTTAATTACATATTTATTTTATTTTATTCAATCACTAAAATTAACATAAATATATTTTACATTACACCATTTATATAGTAATTGTTTAAGGAAATGTGTCTCTTTTAATAAAATGATAAATACAGGTTTGTAGATGAAAATAATCATTTTTTATATTGTAAATTCACGTTTAAAATAATTATTATTTTTAGATAACAATGTTTCATATTTTTATATTTCATAATTATAAACTATGATTTTTAAAAAATAGTTGTTATCTGTAAAAATAGAATTTCTCACTATTTTCCTAAAAGTCCATCATCATTAAAAATTATTAAAAATTATTCTTGAGATAGTATTTCCTTTTAAAATTAATAAATGAAGATAATTAATTTAAAATATCATAATTATGTTATAAAAATATATTTTTATTTAAAAACTCAAATAATGTAGAAAGTGTTTTTATATTAAATTGAGGTGTGGAATATTAAATAATCTTTTTTCTAGTAATTTATAATTAATCTAGTGTTAAATTATCTCAATATTATTCAATAAAAATAAAATTTTACCTTTAAATTATATCCATATTTTTTAAAAACAAAATATAATATATAATGTCAATTGGGAAAAATTAACATTCTAGAATTAAAAAAATACAAGATAGGATTATACATATATATTTTCTATTAAATGTTGATATAATATTAATTTATTCATAACTACGTTGTTATGATATCATTTTAAGTAATATAAATAATATAAATACTATTTTTTGTTGTAGTTCAACTAGCATTGATATTGTGGAAATATCCCTGAGCTTGAACATTCCCCATATTGGGCTTGTCTCACCCTATAATTTTTGATGTTATGCTTGGAATTGATCAAGGGAAATCCCTAGAGAAGTTAAAAAACATTTCATATAAAATAATTTATTCATAAGGATGTATTCCTCGTCTACATTCCTATTCATCTTACTTTCATTGTTTGTTTTGTGATGTGGTTACATATATATATATATATCCACATTATTTTAAATTTCGTATTTAATATACAAAATATTTCATTTTTTTATTTAGGTTTCAATTGTGTGTGAAACAATATAATTTTATTTATAAAGAATATAACCTAAAATATATGGTCATTAAATTAAACAAACATAACAAATGAGTCAACGACTAGAGATAAAGGATATTATCAACCTCTCTAATTAAAATTTCTTAATATATTATTATTATTTCCCCCTTGTCCCTCTATTTATTCCCATGTAATTCTTACATATTTTTTATATATGTTCCCTTGATATAATACTAGTCGACAATAAAATTGATTTTAAAGATAATATTTGTTCTTTATATCCCTTACCAATTATATATTTCTTGAAAAATTATTTAAAGAGAAGTTGGTTTTCTATTTTCAAATTTTCTATACCACTATATATAAATATTTTAACATTAAATATTTTCCAAAAAAATGTTATGGACAACCATCTGTGATCATTTCAATTTTTACTAAAATTATCATTCTCTTGCACTCTTTAATGAATTTATTCCTTTTTTATTAAATCCCATTATAAGAGGATCATAACCAATCCAACTTATCCATTTTTATAACTAAATAAAAACTAATGATATTTCATTAAATATTATTCTTTATAAATTAATTAACTTCCATGAATTATTTAATGCATTCAATCATGTGTATTTTTATTATATGGAATTTTGTTAATCCTTAAGACCAAATTATGTAATCCATTTTATTTTCATTATTTTATTCATATGATTATGAATTTAAAATAATTTTATTATGTTGACACATATTTGTATACATATTATAAAAGTGATGAGTGTACCCATAATTTTACATCCCCCAATGTAATGTGTAATTCTTTTATCTCATCAGATACCATATGGTGTGTATGTGTAGTAAACCTAGAACACTATATTTTGTGGTCTCAACACTGAACATTGATTTTATTATTATGATTTCATATATTATATTGTTTTTAAATACCAATAATGAAATGACCATTTAATATCATATTCTTAATATCATAGTTTTATTTTAATATATATGATATAACTATTTTTTATCTTGATATGAATCATATCAAATATGTAAGACCAATTATAATGTTTTAAACTTTTTATTCCTTAATTAAGAATTAAATTTCTATATTTTTACTTTTTATTTACTCAGGTTTATCCTTTTATATTTGAAAATGATAAATCTTAACCTAGAAGAAATTTTTATAGGATTAAATGAAGATGTTTTGTTTTTTGTTTCTATTGTTGTTATTTGTATCCAATCAACCAAATAAACTACACATATATATTTTTATCTTATATATTATTCTTTTTTTCAAAATCATGAAATAAATATTATACAGAACTTGGGATTCATTATGTGATGTTTTATGTTCCTTGAGAGAAGATACATTGTCTGCGAAAATCTATAAATGTAATTTTTTCTTATAGAAATTATCATTCATGGGTCATGTAATGATAGTAAGGGTATATATATGGATCATTAAATGATATAGTTAATTGAATAATTTCCCTTACCCACAATCACAATTGATATCTATAGATTTCTTGGAATTTTTGTATACAAATTATTCTTTGTGAGAAATTTTTCGTGACTATATAATCCATTAACATCGTTAACTCCTAATATAATAAAGAACCATTACAAAATATTTTATAAAGACAATTTCTAGGATATTAGGAGACAATTTGTCACTGCACCCATATTGAAACAATTATTAAATATAAAAAGTCCTTTCATATTTGTTGATTTATAAAATAAGGTATCGAGATGTTTTCTCGGGAAAAATTAAATTTTGGTATAGTATGCTACAGATTAGTTAATGATTTTTGACAAAAATTACATGGTGATAGATTTGGATATAGAAATTATAATATTTTATTTAATTATACAGAGTTATTACACCATAGAGAAAAAATATAATATATATACAAATGAAATGAGAGTAATGTGTATATTCACTAATAAGGATTTGAACATGAATCAATGTTTATTATTTGGGTTTATAATGGGATATGAATGATAAATACATTTACACCTATGGATTATGAAGAAGTTGTTTAATGATTTTTGTATAAATTATTGTTCCACCTTATCCACAAAGACGATAGAAGGATAACTAATAACACCTTATTTAGAAATTATTGACCATGAATCGTATGGAATGTACAGAAAGCATATTTTTAATAAATTAATACACAACTATCAATAAATATGAAGTAAAATGAGTCACATAAAGAGGATATGGAGACTAAAATAAATGTGAGGAAAATCCTTGAATTTATCCATGAAAATGATTAGAAGATAACATTTTTGAAATGATTATCTGTTCCCTCAAAAATATAATTGAAGGATATATTGGATGGTACACATAGATCATTATTCTCTATCCATCCTAAATGAACAATGATGTATAGAGTTTTAAAGAAATTTTTCTAGTATGAAAACATGAAGAGGGTTATTATATAGTATGTATATTGATGCTTGGTATTTCATCACATTTAACTATACTAGAAAAATTACAGCGGGGACGTTCAAAAAATTACCCATACTTATATAGAAATAGAATATATAAGAATGAATTTTTTCAGTATTCCGATATATTATAAATGAAATAATTAAATTTGGGTTCTGGTTTTTATCCATAAAAATTTGGAAGGTTTCATTTATGTTTGAGAATATTTATCACTTATTAAACATTAAAAATTATATATATTTTCCCTGGGAAGTGCATAAAAAGAATAACATATTATTATAATTTACCAAGATATATGATTTACATAATGTTATTGGATAAATATTTTGTATGGAATTGAATACAGAGCTATGATTTATAAAATCATATCAACCTCAAACCAAATGGGAAATCCAAAATGATCTTTTAATTCTAGAGGATATACTATAATAAAATTAATGGACTTAAAAACATTTTATGATGATCAATTTCCCATGGTAGAGTTATCATATAATAAAAATTTCTATTATTTTATTCAAATAGAACTATATAATGCTTTATATGAGAACTAATGCAGATAAATGACATACATTTATGAAGTAGGATTTGTAAAGCTTCTTAGACCTGATTGTTTCGATGAAATTAAATATGAGGTTTAATACATTAGTGATATTATAATAATTTCATTGTCGATCTAAGATATTCAAAAATAATCTTCACTGATATTGGGAGTAAGAACATAGAAAAAATGTATTCCTTAGAGTATAATTATAGAATAGGGTTATCAGATTTAAGAAAAAGGAGAAGTTGATCCGTAAATATATTTTCCCTTTAAAAATCTATGATAATCTATGAAAGGTAGATAATTATCTTTCAAATACACCAAAAATCTTTAAATTTTTATGTTTTATTAAATGAATCACATTTGAGAAAGTACATAACTAATATATTAGATGTTCTAAACCAAGAGATTATATATATTAATCATGGAATTTCTTTTTAGGAAGAATAGGTAGAAACCAAGGATCATAGAGATAATGTAGTAACAATGAAGCCCTACATCCAGGTTCAGGAAATCTAGAAGAATCATAAGTTTTTATATGAACTATTGGACTCTATGCATGGAATGATAGAAAAACATTTTCATATTGTTTTTAATTGAGTAACAAAATTTAGAGGTGTATGATTTAGTGTGGGGGGTGGGTGGGTAGGTGGAATATAACAACCTATGATTATTTTAGGGAATTTAATCAAATGAATATAGTGTGTCAACTAGATTGAGATACATACCACAAAATCATAATGATAACAGTTAATAATTAAAATATGAATTGAAATATATTATAATATTTTTAAAACAATCATAATTGAAATTATTAATGATTTTTAAGGTTTAAAATTCAGTTAGGAAACTAAAAATAATTATAGTGAAACTAGTTGTATGAATTACATATTTTTTAATAATGAAATTAATGGTATGTAGAGATAAAATTCCAGTAACTATTAGTGATTTAAACAAATAAAATTGAAAAAATAATTAGATGACTATAATTAAAACAAATTTAATTATTCAAAAATAAAAAAAACTATTTATTTAAATATATTTTTTATTACATATGTTTTTATTTAGAATATAAATTTAACTTATTTGATTTGTGAATAAATAAAATTAATTATTAATAAATTCAAATAATTTTACACATATTTAATATTTATTACTTATTATTACATATGTATAAATTATATTTTATTAATTATTGAAATTTCGTTTTTTAACATAATAATGTATTACAATGGTAAAAGTGTGTTACCGCTATAATGTCTAAAATAAGGGTAAATTTTTTAATTAAGGGATGATGTAATATATATATATATATAAGACAATATTTTTTATTGATGGATAAGGGGACTACAAACCTATCCACTTCACTTATAAAATATTGTTTCTCTTTTTTCAACATCACATTTTAAAATTACAATTATATACACTGAGTAATAAGAATATATAAAAACACTAGTCAATATCACTGAAAATAGAACCCTCATCTACCCTACAAAACACACAACATTCTTATATATTTAACTTTATTTCCTTAAAATTTTCAACCACTTTCAATCCAATTTGATGGCTTGGAACCTCTTTTTAATATGAATATGTCATGAATACCTTATTTTAAATAGGTTCTCTAATAAATTATTTATGTCTTCTACGTATGTGTTTTATCCATATTAATCATTCTTCTATATCTTCATCATCCACCACATATTGATTTATAAAAATAACATTAATGTATTTTTTTAAAAACATTAATATATTATAAGTGTGATGTTATTATTATAAAATGAATATTTTATTGATTTAATCAATATAACATGTTCTTGTTTTAACGGGTTTTAACACTGACTTTAAAAATGTTAAAAAATTTCTACCATCAATGACTAATAAAACATTTGATATGATTATATGTTGTAATAAAGATGAATTCAATATTTTTTAATAATTATAGTATTATAGTATATATATGTATTTTCAAGAATAAAATCATGTATCATAACTAAATTATAATTAATAAACAATTTTTTAAAAAAATCCACGTGAAACATCACAATATCTTCAATAATATGATAATGTGAATAAAGAAAATAAATAAGATGATATTTAAATAATCAGGAAAATCTTATATATGGTTATCCCATGAATAATGACCATGTACTAAAATATCCAAACCAAAACATGTTTTGAAAAATGAAACAACCAACACATGAATATTAATTTTAACAGTAAACAACTAATATATGGGTAATAAATAATTATAAATGAATAATAATAATTAAAATAACTATAAATAATATAATTATTCATATTAATAATCTTCCAAATTTTATTATATTTTTATTTGGATTTTGTCTGACCAAAGAGAATTTTGTGGTGGAGGTTTCATTTCTAACAGCAATTTTTAATTAAGATTCCTTATGTTAGATTTTATTTAGTAGAAATTATTTATTATATTTAACTGAATATAAATATATAGTATTATTCTTTGGTTATTTATTTTATTACTATTAATTTATAATTTCACATCCCTTTTGGATTTCAATTTAACTAAAATTACACAAGTATGTGGAACCAACTTTATCTCTTATTTTCGGTCTTGAATCTTCCTTCTATAAGTGTTTATTAATTATATTATCATATCAATGTTAATATATTTATAATGATTTTATCATAAGGAAATCTATTACTCTTGTTTTAGTACATTGTTATTTTTAATGGGATTTTTTTTACTTTTACCACAAGGATCATTTTCAATTTGAATTGACTCTCTTTAGAAAATTGTAAAAACAGTATTTCAAATGGTATCATTTTGAAAAAAAAATCACACCATAGTAATAATTTCTATTAATTATTAATCCCTATAATACCTTATTTTGTAAATAAATTTATGTTATGATAATTTTTTAATTTTCTTATTTTAATTATATGATATTGAAATAATAATTGTTATATCATCATAATTTTCAATGTAATTACAGATATCTAATAGAATTTTATTTATTTTATTTAAACATAATTAAATTTTTATTATTATACACTAGGTATAATATCTATTAATACCCTAAACAATAATAATATTGATAATTTATTATAATTTTTTTACATGTTTTATAAAAAAATTCTTTATAATATTAGTTATGTTATGATGGAATTATAAATTCATTCATGTTCATGTTGAACAAAAATATATAGTTTATATTATGTGACATCCCATTCTATAATTTTATAGATCTATAATGCATTGGGTATTGATTTACAGCACATGTGTTAACAAAAAATATATTAAGGTGTGAATACTATCTATTATAGTTTAATGTGAATGTGGAGTGATCCGAATCCACTAAAGAACTTTTTCCACAATGTTATTATAGTATTGGTTATGATCCATGAAAATGGAAGTTATATTCAATTCATATGATACTAAAAAACTCTTATTCCACAATATTAATACATATTTATGATGTAATTTTTCACGATTATGGACTCATGTTTCCACCCCATAATTATACATGTTATATTTATACCTAATATACACACCATTAATCTTGGTTAAAGATATATTTTTAATTAGGAATGATGATATTATGTTATGTACATGATATTTGATTATGTTTTGATACCCATATATTCTTCTTAATTTCAGTTGTTTCCTTATATTGATATTTCTAATGATTACACTTACTGATCATTCGATTTCACCATTTTTTATGTCAAATTCCTTGGTAGTGAAAAAACATATTGTGTAATACATGAGTAAGTGTGTATCATATTTTAATAAATAATTAAGATGTCGAATATTAGTTATTTTTTTGATATATTAAATAATAAATTTTCCTAATCATATAAATTTTTTGGTTTCATTTATTGTGATATGTATTGAATAACCATATCGAATGATGAAATATGATGTTATATTATTGTTGGTTATTCTCATACATTCCAGACAAATTTCTCTATAAAGGACAAGTTATATAATGATGGGTTAACTCTGGGGTTCATCATTGAAAACATTTACAACATGTTTTGGATCCCAATAGCATTTTAATGGAAAACTTATCTAACACTACTCGTCTCACAATGATACACATCCTGACATATTCTTCAACTTCATTGAACTCACTCAAAAAATAAAAATGGGTAACCATCTACTGAAATATTTCTTATATATAATTTAAACAAGTAAAAAAGATAGTATCATTGAAAATATATAAGGAATGATAAGGATTTTTTTCCAATATCTGGGTGGAATTTCATGGATTAGTGGTAATGAGAATTATGGGTGAGATTTGTAATGAGATATTATTCAATCATCACATAATATATCCTTGTGAGGGTTTTCGACATCATAGATTCATTTATTACTCCACTAGAAAATATTATAAAGACATTGAACTAGATTTCTGTTCATAATAACAAATTCTATCTACACTAAAGAGAGGTCTGAATAAGCGTATGAGACCTCTATAAGATCAAATGAATTCCCATCCAAGGTGGAATATATAATGAGTTTTGAGTGGTAAAAATATCAAGGGAAATGTTGAAAAATCTAGTTTTGAGTTATATTAGTAATGAAAAATTTAGGTTAGTGCTACGAATATAGAACCATATATACTCTAATATCCTTTTCAAAACCCGATTCAAGATATTCATGAATATTCTTGATGACATAATGTTTGGTTGGAAGAAGTTGTTCCCATTAATAAAAAAATTATGCTAGCCAAAATAAAACATCATCATCGTCCTTTTCCAATTCTACTATAAAACATACAGCTTTTTTGTAGTTGTGATAATTCCCAAAAATTGATGTTGATTGTACCCATTGAATCATTATTTAGTGGGTGGATACTTCTGTAAAGTGATTCCTATAATGGAGACCCGACCCCATTGGCATGGTGCCATAAGAAACAGGTAGGTATCAAAGCAATGACATGATATTTTTTTTGAAACCACTATAAAAATTAATGGGGTAATGTGATTTAATGTTATTTGATGACAAAAATCATTAGACCATGTAATTATTTTATATAATGATCCTATGTACTTTTTAGGGATATAAATTCTTGAATCCATATAATTCTTTGATAATATAGTTTTTACCATCCATTCAAAAAAATGTTTTCCATAGCCTATTTCGATGGATAAGATTAAGGTAAATATCATTATGGGATCCAATTAGTCATAAATCCATGAAGGAAGCATGGAAGTAATTTGGGGTTGATGGTATTTTTTGAAATAGAAATTTTTGAATGAATAAGGTCTCATAGGTGAGTTGTTGAGTTCCAAATATTTTGGTTACAAACTATATTGACAATGAACCATGAAAAACGAATGATCAACTTTAAGTAATTGTTAAATGGAATGATACCAGTCAAAATTGTTCTCTAGTTTTTACCAAATTTTTATTCCACCAAATCAAAAAATAGGGAAACATGTTTTTGGGGAAACAATTTCGTAGGATTGAAGGTGGTTTGGTAACATGCATGAATGGCATGTTTCAGAATCAGAACATTAGAGAAATGAAAATGTATAATGTGGGTGAAAGAATTGGCAATGTGAATAAAATTTGAGGTTGCACGAAAGAAACGTGTGTGCCTAATGTGACGCCAAATGGGGTTTTGCATGCTCAAGGGGTATCTTGCATGAAACATCGAATATTACACACATCGGTCGATGAAACATATATATAATAGGTTACCCCCCATCATTTTAATAAACTCCACACATAGAGTGAATATGAACTCCACACATGGTTGATGAGGATACTGGTGAATATGCCAACACTGAGGTCCTGGATGTTTTCATTGGACCTCACCCCCCACTTATAGACCTTCTCATGACTCTGGCTCCATCTATGAGTGCTCAAAAATTTGTGTCTTTGGAGAGATCTATGACACCTCGATAATGAGTTTCCTTAACGTTTAAAATCTGTGTTTTACAAAAATTCCATAGAATAATCTATAATATGGATATTTCCCCTACACTCGTCTAGGGTGTTCGAGGTGGCTTGGGGTTTGTGGCATAGTTGTGGGGTCAAGTCTTTAATAAATTAGTTTAGTCTCTATTAGTTTTTTTTTCTTGTGCCGCATTTTTGGTTGTACCAAAATATTAAATGGTGCATCCATTGGACCATTCTCCCATCTAATTGGAATATATTTTATGGAAGGGGAGAAAGATTATGATCAATGAAAATCTGATAGACCACTAATTCTTCAATAAAATGAGTATTATTGTTAGTTTATAGGAATAATCCCATAGAATTACCAATCCCTCATAAGAAAACTATATTTTGGAGAGGAAGGGGTATCCCTTGGAAAAAGAGTCAGACCTCCACCTATGAAGAATCCTGACCAAATGAGTTTCCATCGACTAGAGGAAAAAATGAAACAACCAGTGGATGAAGGATCTAATACTGAAGCACCAATCCTTGATGAAATCTTTTATGGAATTAAAGACATCAAAAATAGTCTTTGATTCAGTGTCAACCCCCTAGCTGGGTAAGCCATATCTCATGTCTTCACAATGGTTTTGTACAGGTTATGTGGGGTTTATCTAGCCCAAACACCGCGACCATCATCCAACGGAGGTGTATGGACACTTATATAATAGTGTAACCCATTATTGTGAGAATTAAGAATCTTACTATCATTAATATTTGAGGAACTGATGGGACCATCAATAATGGTAAATCTTCCATATCATGATGGGTTCGAGGATTTCAAGGAATATCTTTAAACAGAGTACCTACCCATGGAAATAATCTCAGACAAGAATTATTCTCTTATAACTTTTAAAAATAGATGAAACATGGATCACACATTTCATTATATACTAGAGATTGTAATGGTTTGAGTTCAGGGAAATCCGAACATATAGGGAAAACAATTGGAATCATCTTAAATGACAAAAATCATGTGAGGTGTGTTCTATCCTTTTCTACAAATACTTGAAATAGTCATGATACATTTTGTGTAAAATTATATAGTCTAAAATTTTATAATTTTTATAAATAATTTGATGAAAATTTTATTTAATTAAAATCCATAAATTTGTGAAATTATAATTTTATTATTAATGTACATTATCATATAAATAATATTTTTAAAAAATCAATCTTTTTATTAGTTAAATTTATATATAAGGTTAATGTATCTTGGATATTGATTTTAATGAAATAAATTTTAATATTAAATATAAAAAGATGTTTTGTGAATTTAAGGTTAATCTAAAACATAATCAAAATTGAAAATAATTTATTTAAATAAAAGAATAAAACATTGTTTTTATGATAGTAATATTTTAATTTAATACTAAAAATGTGGTACATATGATTTGTATGCTCAATGGTTTTTTTAATTCCCAGTTTTAGTTTATAGATTCATATATGGTATCTTAAAATATTTTTCTATCTTAATGATAATTTAAATATATGGATAAAGTCATAGAAATTAAAAGTTTCTTGACTACCTTATTTTACCTCTAAAAACCAACATTTTTAGAAAAAGATAAAAATTAATACTATGTTAATTTATATATAATGAATAGAAAAATCAAGTAATTTTTTTATATTTTAATTAAAATATTTTTAAATTATATTTTATAACAAAATCATATCATAAAGTTAAAAACCATTTTTCATTTACAAATAATTATTTTAAATAATAAATAATTTTTTTTTATTTTTTGATATTTACCATAAAAAATTCTGTCACCTAATTATTAATATGAAAAAATATTTATTCAAAACTAATCATTAAATTAAGGAAAATTAAATTCATATCACATTGATGAAATTTTTTTATAATACTCCTATATAAAATAAATGATTTTTCAAACATTATATGTAAAATAATTGAATATTAATTCATATAAAAAGAATCATTTATAATAATATATATATATATTATAATTTATTTATTCCAGTTAATTTTTCTTATTTAAATGGGAATGTTTTAATGGTCACAAGATAATTTTTTTATTTTATATCAATATATTTCTATTTTAATTACATTCTGGGTTTTGTGTGGAGAAAGCTACAAAAAATTGACATATTTAATTTTATTCATAATTTAAGAAAACATGGATTAAAATTATCCCACAATTAATTAAATTAAATCCTATCAATATGACTCTTAAAAAGTGTAATTTCTAAAGGAAAATGAAAACTAACTAAGAAAAATAATATTATAACAGATTAATTTATGATCTAAAATAATAATTTTCTATGTGTAAAATCATTATATGTGTGTTAAAAATATATTTAACATATTTCTATATTCAAATAGAATTAAAGAAATTTATGTAGATCTAGATTAATATAACATCACATCATGAAAAACTTCAAAAAATTATATGATAATCATAACATTAAGGTGTTTATTTTATAACTCAAAATCAAATAGTTATTAAAATAATAAAATACATAGGAGGCTTCAAATTCTTGAGTGATAAGTCACGTTCCAATTCATTAGTATTAACTTCATTAGTACCTAATTAACATGGATTTTGATGAATGTCTCCCTCGTTATAACATGGATGGGGACAATGAGTAAAATAATTCTATAATATATTTAAAATAAAGAAATAGTTATTTTTAAGATTCTGACATTCACGTAAAATTGTTTGTCTAATCAATATTAGCTACACCCTTATTTTATATGTTTAACCCATTACATGAATTTCCCCCATGTTTAATCCGATATTTTTCAAATATAAGAAATTTAACCTTCATTTCATAATCATCTTCATCATTTGTTCTCTAATGAGACCTCGAGTTTTTCTTTTTTGGTGAGTCTCTGACATTAAATACAATCACAATTTAAATAATATTTCCCAACAAAGGATTTGGAATAATCACATTGTTTATTCTCAATATAAATTTTTCAATTGGTCTCCCATTGAGGTAATCTATTTATCATCCCTCACACCTATGAATCATTATAGTTACATAAATTAATAAAATTAAAAGATTTAACATGTGGGAAAATCATAATATGTGAGTTCTCATAAACTACAATAAAAATATTTGTCCTCATTAGTCATCAATGTATAAAACTATTTTATTAATATATGGTTTTTAAAACTCAACTTATAACAAATTAGATTCAACCTATATCACTCTTGCGTTAACAAATATCATTATTAGTTTATCCTTTGTGACATTATGTGGGGTTCTCTGGTAATAATTAACTATATCCCTAAAACAGAGATAAGAAATAACCATGAATATTATTTAAATAAGATAAACACAATAATAAAAAAAATTCATGCTCTCAAAATCAGACATTTCATTCCTCATAAACATTAGTCATTTGTATAATCATATACCAATAAATTTATATTCTATAATCACGTAATATAGACAACATACCATTCCAAAAACACATTCAAATATCTAATTAATAAAACCGAAATGAGATTATATATTCATGAAAAATTAAAATATATATTTTTTCCTTAAATAGTATAAAACAATAGATCATACGGTCACACACAAGTCAGTATATATCATAATCCCATAAAAATATAATAAATTCCACCAAAATATCATGAATCAATTATCAATAAATATTTGACCACCAACTTTCTAACTTGCTTGTTTAAAAAACCATAATTTAATATCTCAAAATCGGGCATATAATAAAAAAATGTGTTATCCATCCATCATTCATTTATTCGTTAATTTTTCTCACCATGAACTATAGAATTGTCATAAAATAGATTTCGTAGTAATTAATAGCCTTTAATATATGTTTTTATTAATTTATAATAAATATTAAAAAGAAAAATATTTAGATATTTCATTTAATCATCTAAATTATTATAAATTACCAGAATATCAAAACTAAATATCCATCACCAAGTAGAAAATCTATGAAATTCAATATTACTAAAATATGAGTTTCAATACATTATATAATTATAAGAATGTATCATTTTCAATCACTATAAAAAATTATTATGGTTATCAACAATTTTATTATGTTTTTTTATTCATTTATAATTCATTATATGTTAAAAGAACAAACCATTCATAGCATCATTTTCATGATCATGTTTCTGAAAAATAAATTTAAAATGGTTATGATAATTTCAAATATATGAATATGAAAACATTAATTTGAATAATTATTCTCTTATGATATCATTATTTTTATCATATGATACTTTTGGTATAACCTATGACTCTAATTGATCAATAATTGTTCAACAATTAGAATTTTTCTACTGGGTCCCCAAAACTATTTAGTTAGCATCATTATTAAATCCAAAAAAATGGTTCATAAATTTACTATCATTACTTAATACATATCACCTATGTGTTTATATCTATGTGTGTATATCTATGTGTGATGTATTAGTACCACTAACTGTACATTAGAGTGATGATTGATTCAATGTTGTGGCAACATTTTGTGTGGGTGATTACCCCGTGGGGAATCTATTCCACAGCCGCATCCATGTTCTAGTATCAAGAAAAGGATTATTACTAGAGAAAACATCATAATATTTATTTTACAAAAACATTAGTATAATATCCTACACAAATACATTTTAATAGGGATGTTAAAAATGTAATCTCATCATAATCCCCAAATAAATTATTCTATATTAACATATGATTACAAAAAAACATCCAAAGGGGTGTCTATTATACTCTACCTTAACAAAAAGACACGTAAATTATATAAAAAAATATCACAATATCCAATTTTATCTAATTCATTCCTCTTATACCAACTGGGATTTCCTAGAACTACACTCTTAGAATTGTCTCCATAAACAAGTACTTCAATTACCCAATTTGATACTAGCTGTAATATCCACGATATAACCATCCCAAATAAAAAAAATCAAATTGAATATATGATATTTCAAGGATATTTTTTGGGATTAAATAATTAGAGAATTTATAAAAATCATTTACTAACAAAAACCAAATTCATTTTATTTAAATGATATTTATTTTCCACTATATAAAAAACTACCTAATCGCTAATGAATCTTCGTAATTTTTCCATAAATTCATTCACATGTTCTACCCTTTGATATATTTGGTATGTATTAATTTTATTTTTTCATGGAGAATAAAATCATAAAAAAATGGGTGAGTTTAAATTCTCATAAAGGTAAAATATTCCACTGTGTAATTATTTCATAATCATCGATAAATATTATTACATAAATAGTGAAACAATAAGAAGACATAGTAAAATGAAACTGATATCATGTTATATCAATGGTTTTAAATGATGAATTGAAAATAAATAATAAATTTTTCATACTAATAGAATACATAATTTCTAAAATAAAAAAGGTGTGTTCATTTCTTTATTCCAAAAAATGTACATTTTTTCTTGACCACAATCAGAACATCGTTCTAAATTGGGTATGTATACACAAAATTCACAATATTACATTTTCACCTATTGGTTTTTAATTTATTGAGGGGTTATATAATTATACTTCTCACCAATCACATGATTAATTTCAATTCATTCAACATAAGAGTCAATGATAATATTCATACGGATCATTAAGGAACCATACTATTATAAAATCTTGGCTAGAAATATAATGAAAAATACACAATATCAATACGTGATCAATGTGATTTAGTATTAAAAAACAGTATATATTGTAAATAATTTTACACAATTAAATATAAGAGATATCATGATTATAAACCATCTAAAAAATGAAATTTTATGATAAAATAAAATATATAAAACATGATAATAATAATCTATTTTGGAATAAGTATTTACTGAATGACTATAATTTTCAATATGTCGATAGTATAACATAATTATTAGGTTAACATCAAAGAATATTAATTATTTAAAACATAATGTTCAACAACTATTTACTCATGGTTATAAGAGTATGTCAATATTATAATGAAATTATTGTAATCCATCAAATGAATGAATGGAGGTGGAAGTAAAAGAACACACCATGAGAAGAAAAGAGTAGACATCAATGTGATTATGTTGTAGGTATTTTTAATCCTAATAAATAATTATATAATTAAACACTATAATAAATGGTTTGAAATTATACATATTATATGAAATATGTTAAAAATAAACATAACTCAATGAATAAAAATTGTGTTTCCAAATCTCATTACTATTGGGGATAAAATTGAATAAGTAGACACGTTGATATGGGAACATGATTTGTATAGTAAATTAGATGGAATTAAAATATTCTGATAAAAAAACATCCATGGGATTTAATTACACCATACAATGGATTCATGGTAAACACAATTTAGTCATTCTACATGAATCAGAAGTTAGACCAAGAAAACTCTCCTCCTCCTTAATTTAAAATTTTTATTTTTGAAACCAATTTTGAGGGAATGTGAGATTTCCAAAAAGATTCCATATTACCAATTTAAACCTCATATGAAATTACCAATAAATTCTAAGAAAAAATTGAAATTTTTGAACTATTCACTCTGTGTAAGCTCCGAGAGATAGATGTTACAATTATGACTTAATCGTCTTTGATGATACCATCGAAGTGGTAGGCCAACCTATCCCAGGTCTAAATGTATTATTCCAGATTTATTTTACCCTCATTGATTCCATGTTCCAAAATCCCATCTGTCTAATTGATTTAATCAACTTTCTCTTTGATAAGATCAACTCTAATTTCTCTCTCCTACATTCTATCAACTTTGGCCTCTAAAACATTAACATAAACTTCATTATCTGCAATCTCATCCTTAGAATGTAGGACAAGCTTCAAGTCAAAATTTTCCTTCCTTGACTCTCCTAGACACCATTATATGCCACTAGATCGACCAACCGGTTAGAATCCTCTAGCATGTCACTTTTATACACTATATCATTATCACTAGCAACCTCCAGGTCATCTCCGAGACCAAAAAAAATTCTTATGAAATTAGAAATATTAAAATTGAAACCTTATTAAAGAGATGGATTGTAACTGAGACAAAAATAAAATGATAAACATATAAGTATATTTATTATACCTAAAATATTTATTACACAATAGTCATAAATGAAATTAGGTGCTTAGCAATTTTTAAACTATTTTTAATACCTAGTGTATGTAATCATTATATCATTAAGCACGTTACGTAAAAATGATGATGGAATCTATTAATTTTCCATATTATATCATTTATACACCATCTAAGGTATTATAATGATGTTTCATGATAATTTTGGAAGATATAATTTCATTCCATGGTATTTTTACTTTAAAACCATCAATATAAAATTAGTGAATATCATGTTTCGTATTCATAGTGAACGAAATATGTTATTTTAATTAATGAGTAAAATGTTGATAAAACATTACCAAAACCCAAAAAAATTATTTAAATATTTATATCATATTTTACTAGTAATTATGTTCTTATATTCATCCATGATATAAATTCATTGTATTGTTCTTCTAGATTATTAAGCCAACTAAGACATGAACATTACTTGATTAATGGAAGACTATGAGAGATTTTACATGTAATATAATTATACTAGAATAATACTAATAAAATTTAGTATTCATTAGTGTTATATTTCAGAAATTGAAGGAAGAATAAGAAGTAATTGATATGGAAATATTACATAATTTTGATAAATGGTAATCCTATTTAAAAATTTATTTCAAATTTTCAATATAATTATTATCATTTTTCGATCATATAATTTATAGGATCTCTAATTTTTCCTATAGGTCCATTATATATATCCTAAAAATAATATTTTTCCTTAATAAAACCCTTTTATCAATCAGTTTATTGATGTCATGGAAAATGAATCACATTGTGTAGTGGAGGCGGTAGTCCACATAATACATAAATAATGATTTCACATTTCTCAATGGATGTGGTATATGAATGAAAATGATAATATCTATAGTATTGTAACATTATTGTATATAATTTATAATAATATAATTATATTAGTGTGGCTTGAATATATTTTAATGAAGATAATTAAAATGAAATTCTATTTATGTGAGAGTACACACAATAGAAACATTCATTTTCCATGGAATTCTCCTTGGAAACATCAAGCTTTTGATACTAATTGAGAATATAATCAATTGAACATGGGATACAGTTTTGATATTTTAATTTTTGTACTGTTTCAGGAGGTAATTATAATGGAGTATGATTCTTGAAATGGTGTAAGGGTTAACCTTTAGTATATGAAGGGAAGGATAGATTCTATAGTATCCATAACCTTTTCATTAATGTATTGTTATTATTCCTCATTCAGTGGACCGATAATGGAAAAAATAAAAGGGTAAATTTGAAATTTGTCTAAAATCACCTAAACCACTAATTCTCTTGCTATTATGATTATTTTTGGACTTTTTACTTTAACGTGTTTAAGTATTAATGTAATTTACTTTTATCATGTAAGATTAATTACATCCTTATTAATAAATTTTATTATAGAAGGTTATTATTTTATACACTAACAATCCATCCAATGCTAAATTTTTATGAAAGCCTTGAATTTTACAAGATAAGGGAAAATATCAATGTCACTATGGTCTAAAATAATGTAGACTAAGAGATTCAAATTTAACAATGATACCACACTCATGAGGATGTGAACCCAGGATAATAATTAATAAACACTGATTTTAATTAACCACCCAAGAAGTAAGGAAATATTACACCTTATTCCCCTTCCACCATGTATGATAGATGGTCACCCAAAAATCAATGAACGTTATGCATTTTTGAATCAGATAACTAATTGACCATGGAATTTGGAGTTACCCTATAGTGATCTCAATATCATAGTTGAGTTCATTTCTATAGACTCCAACATAATGTTGTGTAAATGACATTGTTCAATTCCCATTAGTATCTCCCTTTAATCTTCCACAATAGAGTCATCCCATAAAAATCCATTTCTAAAAATAAAAAGAACTAACCCATGGTTTTCCTCCTTCAACCTACACCCGCATGATGCAATTTGAAAAATCACCATCCATGTTCTGTTGATAACCAATATTCGATTCACCCCATCTCAAAATGATTCCCATTTTTATTTTGAATAATTAGATTAAAAAATATGTGAAAGATAACCACGATCCTTCTATTAGAAGGATATATATACCACCATTTATAATGTTGTATGAATTTAACCATAATATATTTCTTATTTCACTATCATCCCCAATCGATAATAGGAAATTATTTCATATCATCTATGGTTTCTTTAATTCCATATACTCAAGAAACCCATTTCCTCAAGTAGCGCGCTTGCATTAAATTTGGGAATGATTTCCTCTCTCTATGTACACTAAGACTACAGAAAAGATTCATATGGTTAGACTCAATCACCCAGGCTGAACAACATTCCCAAGGTACTTCAGATTACCTCCTCCCATTCTCTCTTTAAGAATAGATGAGCATAGGTTTCTTATAAGTGATTTTTACTACACATCAATTTCAAATAAATAAAAATAAATATTATATTTACCTGATAATCTATAGAAAAGTCATGGTGATGTATATGCCACACCAATATTTGAATTTAATGTGTTTATAATTGCATAAAATTATCTCATTCAATTAATCTTGCATGTAGATCAACTACACGGTATCCCTTCACTGAGAAGTCACATAATGTAGTCCCTATAAATATATGATTTTATGGATTGGTTTTTAGTTTAATGTCATTTAATATCTATAGATCGTGAATATTTACAATGGAATATATGAATGGTTTGAACCTTTTAGACAAGGTGAAGGTGAGGTATTGAGTCATATAACCTAGATAACTGAGCATTTAGCCCACCCAATTATTGACATATTTGTTTTTGACAAACATTTCTCAAAAATATATACTATTCATGAATTCTTACACAAACCTTGATTACATGATTTGGGTTTCCACTATGACTCCCTTAATATTAATTCCACCTACATGCACTACTTTATCCAAAAAAATTTAAAGAATCTATGTGGTATATAAAATTGGCATGGCAATCACTAATGAAACATGTCAAAAAAATTTCAATGTTCTTCTGAACCATCATTGGCTCATTGAAAAAAAAACACATGCTTAGGGGTAAACGATAATGTACAATTAACAAGAGTTATGTGACCCTCAAAAGATAGAAAGATTATTTTCCAATTACTAATTTGAGCATTAATTTTTTCAATGAGTCCATAAATGTGGTGGAAATGAATCATTCCTAGAGAAACTGGCACCCCAAGGTACATTATAGTAAAAACCTCATTTTCATACTAATGCACTACTCAATTTTATTCCACATCTTTAGAAAAACCATTTAGAAAATAAAACACTAATTTTTTACCAGTTATTTTCATATCAGCTCCACTTAAAATAAATATCCATGGATTTATTGAATTCATGAATATCCTTCTATTCACATTGAAAGATCATATAATATGCAAATAATATAACATATTTGTCATTAGTATATGATCTTATGTTATATATTAGAATGGTTCTACTAAGGACTCTTTGATCTTGATATCTACTCTATGTTTCTTGAACGATGCTAAAAAGACTGATTCATAAGGGATATCCCAAAATGGGGCCACTAAGGATACATTTTCCTCTGAAATATAATACCTTGTGAGTGAATATTGTTATATAATGTCAATAAATCATCTTCGAGTCTCCTATTTTTATTTGGAATCCCCATGATTCATCTCTCATGCATGTGATGTAGCTAGAAATCATGAACCACAAAAATAAAATTGGTGTCAAACACCCACTGATTAGAATATTATAAATGATTTTTGTCACCTAATCATTTCTCCAGATGAATGAGAAGAAGATTATGTTCCATATTAGCATGAACTAGATGATCAACACTTATATTTGTAATTATTGATATTGGATGAAGATTATAAAAACAACCGTCCAATTTACACTAGGATTAAAGATTATTTTCTTATTATTACAGAAACTGTGATTTTCCATGGAGAATACAAAATCATGTAGGCCATTTCTGGAATTGAAATTCACACATGTTTGATGATCTCTTATTGGATACATTCCTCTTCCCCTTTTATCTGATGGATGAAGGATAAAATTGATGCCACCCACAAACCAAGTTTTTTACCCTGGATCAAAGTTAGTGAAATCATACAACATTGACTATTTACCCAGCCTCTAATTTTCAATTCAAAAAAGTAAATAATCAATTCATATTTCCTTTTTTGTTCCTCATATATAACTTTTTATTGGTAGCAGCTAAAAAATATATAGTGATTTATTTTTTCAAAAAACAATTCATTAGATTAATACAGATTACTACCACTTGTACACACACTATACCTCAGATTTATTAGATGACCATCAATCTAAAATATTTCTTTAACCACAACCGAAGAAACTCATCATATAATCTCTCTAGACGGGGTCATCCTAAAATCAGATAATTAACTACACCAAGGGATTCAAAGAAGCAGACAAACATAGGTTTGATATGAGACTCAAGGGTAGAGAAAGTAATATCCAAAGGCAGATAACCTATAAACAACCAAATTACATAACTAGGGTCTTACTAAAAAATATTTTGCAATGAACATGTAGGAAGAGACTACTGATGATCAATGGTAACACTCGATATTTTACATATAAAAACAATCGCTTTTAGAAAATGTTAAAAAATTCATACTACGATAATTTAGATATGAGGAATTATAAAATAATGTACATTTATTATATATAAAATTAAAATATTTTTAAATTATATTTTATTATAAAACCATAATAAATAGTGAAAACTAATTTTTTTCATTTGAAAATTTCATTTTATAATCATAAATATATTCATTTTTCTTTTATGATATTTATCAACAAAATTGGTGTTGCACAATTATTATTATCAAACAATATTTATCATCATTAATCATTATATTATTGGAAATGAATTTTTTATAGAATTAAAAAGAGTTTTAATATAATTATATATAAAATAAATTATTTTACATTTGATTTAGGTAAAAAACGGAATTCTCATTCATATAAAATTATTATTTTATACTAATTATAAATATATTTCATAAATTTTTAATTCAATCCATTATATCCAATTAACCAGGAAGGATGTAATGGTCCTAAAAAATATTTATATTTTATATAAATATATTTATATTTCAATTACGTTTAGTGTTTGGTTTGTATAAATCTATCAAAAAAATTAACTTATTTATAGTTATTCATATTTTAATAAAAATTGGTTTAAAATTATCCCAAGTTAAAAAAATTACATCCACTCAATATGAATCTAAAGAGAGGAGAAATTTCTACAAGAAAATTATAATTAACTAAGTAAATAAATATTATGATTTGTTAAATCATTATATGAAATGAGAATTGTCTATGTGGAAAATAATTATTAGTGTTTTAAAAATATATTTAACACATAATTTTTTATATACTGAATTATACAAATTGATGTATATATAGATTAATATGGAATCACATCCCAAAAATCATAAAAATCATTTATGATAATCATACCAATATGGGGTTTTATTTATAACTGAAAATAAAATTTTTGGAGAAAACATACAATACATATGAGGATTTATATTCTTGACTGAGAAGTCTCTTTCAGATTCATTAGAAGTAGATTCATTGGTACTATGATAATATGGATTTTGATGAATATCTCTCGAATTATCCCATTAATTGGGACATTGAGTCACATAATTATGAAATATATTTCATTTAAAGAAATATATATTATCTATATTATTTATTTCTCATAAAATTTTATGTTCAATATCCATTATCTACATCTTTATTTTATTTTTCTATCCCAATATCAGAATTTCTCCCATGTTTCATCATATATTTTAATTATAAAATAAATTGAGTCTTCTTTCCTTAATCATATTCATCATTTGAACTTTAATGAGACCCCATGTTTCTCTTCCATGGCGTGTCTGTGACTTAAAATATAATAACATTGTTAATAATATTTGACAACAGAGGATTTGGAATAATAACATTTTTTCTCAATCTCCCTTTCCAATGGGATTCTCATTAGTGTAATATAAGTATCTTTCCTCATAATTAGGAATCATTCTTGTTTCAAAAATTAAAAAAATTAAAAGAGTTAACATGGGGGAAATCATTATACGTGAGTTCATATATATTACAATAGATAAATTTATCCTCATTTGGAACCAATGTATAGATCATTTTTTATATATTTTTACAACTATAATTTTTTTAATCTCGATTCATCCAATATCACACTTACGTTAAAATATATCACTATAAGTTTTAATGTGGTCACATTGTGTGGAGATATCTAGAACTGATTAACTATATCCCTAAAAAATATATCCCATATTACCGTGAATATTATTTAAATATTATAAACACAACAATCACCTAAATTTACATTCAAAATATGACTTTTCATTCCTCAAAAAATTATTCATCAATATAATCTTATACCAATGTATGTATATACCCTAATAAAATAACCAAGACAACATACCATTCCAAAAACATATTTGAATCTCTAATTAATAAAAACAAAATGAGATTATATATTCATATGAAATTAAAATATTTGTGTTTCTCTTAAATACAATAAACACAATATCATACATTCAAAAACAATTTATATATATAATACTCCCAAAAATTATATTAACTTCCAAAAAAATATGATGAATCAATTATCATTCAAAATTTGACCGACAACTATCTAACTGACATTTTTAAAATTAATCCTTCATTTAATATCTCAAAATGATGTGTATAATAAAATTATGTGTTATTTATCCCTCATTCTTGTGTTCTCTAACAGTTCTCCCGAGCTAATAAATAATTATCATAAAATAAATTTTATAGTTATTAATTCCATTTAATATATGTTTCCATTCAGTTATATTAAATATTTAAATGAAATATATTAAAAAATTTCTTTTAATTTTCTTAATTTTTAAATAATACTATAATATCATAACTAAATACCACTCCCTAATGAGAATATCTAATAGATTTAATATTATTAAAATCTCACTCTCAAAAACATATATTAGAATATGAATCTAACATTTTCCATCATTATAGGAAATTTTTATGGATATCAAAAAAAAATATTTTCTATTATTCGTATATAATTCATTCTTGGTTAAAAACATACCATTCTATGTATCATTTTCATGATCATGCTTCTTAAAAAAGTAACTAATAGTAAAATGGTTATCATAATTTCAAAAATATGAATATTAAAAACATAAATATAAATATATATTCTCTTATGATAGTATTATTTTTATCATATGATACATTCTGATTAACCTATAACTCTCATTGATAAATAGTTGGTCAACATTTTGAATATTTATATTAGGTTCCCTAAACTATTTAGTTAAAATCATTATTAAATCCAACAAATGGTTTATAAATTTATTTTCATTACCTAAAGTAGATTACCTATATTTGTGTGTATATGTGTGATGTATTAGACCCTTTTATTATGCATTACAGTGATGATTAAATCAATGTTGAGCCAATATTTTTGTCGGTGATTACCCCTTGTTGAATATATTTTATATCCTCATCCATGTTCTAGTATCAAGAAATACATTTACTTCATGAAAAATACATCATAATGTCTATTTTACAGAAACATCAGGATGATATCCTATTCAAAGACATTTTCCTAGGGTTTTATGAAATTTTTTCTCATTATAAACCCCAAATAAATTTTTCTTTATTGACATATAATTACATAAAAAACTATTCTAATCGGTTATCTATTATACTCTTATTTAACATAATACCCATAAATTATCTGAAAAATATGTCATAATATACAATTTTATGTAATCATACTCTATCATAACTACTATGATTCCCAGAACTACACTTTTGGAACTATCTACATAAACACATACATTAGATACCCAATTTGATAGTAGCTACAAAATCCTAAATATATCCGACCAAAATTAAAAAATTAAAAAATTAAAAAATATTATTGAACCTGTGATACATCAATGGTTATTATAAGTTTAAATAATAAGAGAGGTTATAAGAATCATACACAAACAAAACCTGTGCTAATTATATTAAACTGGATTTTTTCTAACTATATATAAAACTACATAATCATTAATGAGGCTTCATATACATTCATAAATTATTTTACATGTTCTATCCTTCTATATATTTCATATGTATTAATTCTATTTTTTCATGGGGAATTGAATAATGAAAAATGGGTGAGATAAATTTTTTCAATAAGGTTAAATATACCCCTAATGTAACCATTTCATAATCCTGGCATAAATATTAATACATGAAGATGTAAAAAATTATAAGACATAATAAACTGAAACTGAGATTGTGTTATATCTGTTATTATAAATCCACTCATGGAAATAAATATGAAATTTATCATACGAATAGAATACATAAATTCTAATATCAAAAACCTATTTTAATTTTCTATTTCCATGAAATTTAAATTTTATTCATTACAACAATCACACCATCTTTTATAATCGTTCATGTAAACACCAA
The DNA here is from genome assembly GCA_963277665.1 of Viscum album. Taxonomy (NCBI): domain Eukaryota; kingdom Viridiplantae; phylum Streptophyta; class Magnoliopsida; order Santalales; family Viscaceae; genus Viscum; species Viscum album. Next base: position 1,387,855,337 of record OY728165.1, read on the forward strand.
ACACCCAATCATATATTGTCACCTTTGGTATTTCTATTTCTTGAGGGGTTATATAATTAAATGCCCCAATATTCACATTATTATATTCTATTCATTCAACATAAGAGCCAATGATAATATTAATATAGTTATTTAAATAACCTTATTCAAAATTAAAGCATGGATAACCATAAAATGAACAATACAAAATGTTAATACATGATCAACATGATTTAGTATTAAAAAATCATATTTAATGTAAATAATTAACCCCAAATAAATTCAAGGTATAGAATGATTATATCCCATCCAAACAATGAAATTATATAATGAAATAAAATATATAAAACATTTTAATAATCATCTATTTTGGATTAATGATTTACGTAATGCCTATAATTTTCCACATGTCAAATGAATTACATAATTATTAGGTCAACATCATCCAATATTAATTATGTAAAAAATGATGTCCAAATACTATTAATTAATTGGTATAAGACTATGTCAATATTATAATAACATGATCATAATCCATATAAATAAATAAGGTGGATGACTGTAAAACAACTTACCCTGAGAAGAAAATAGTAGTCATAAATATGATTATGTGGTAGGAATTTATGCGACTACATAATAATTATAAAATCCCACATAATATAATCAATGTCTTGAATGTACCTAAATTACATGAAATATGTCTAAAATTACCATGACACAATAAAAGAAAAATGGTGTTACCAAAACACCTCACTAATGTGGAGACAATTAAATTAGTAGAGAAATTAATATGTGAACATGCTTTTCCTAGTAAATCCAATGTAATATGAATATTAAACTATAAAATACATCTATCGTAATTATATAAAGCCTAAAATAAAAACATGGAGCTCAAAATTTATTCAGTAAGAAATAATAACAGTTGACAGAAATAAAAAACATTCATCATTAAATATAATCACATAAAACCTATTTTAATTGATGGGGGTATAATTAATATTAAAATGGAATGAAAATATAAAATTAATGATATTATAACTTTATAAGGGAATATATTCCCCATGTTAATTAAATGAGGTTCATAATACAAAACATGTGTCATAGAGTGATATTTTAAGTAAAAGTGAACACATCAGATATAAATGATTCTCCATTTACACAAAAAAACATGATGTAATTAAATTATGTTACATATAAATATTCTAAAAAAAATCTTCAAATATATCACCACTTATAATCCTCATTTACATTCATTTTATACATATATAAATTTAATATTTATATACATCTTTTCAATAAAAAGTGTATGTACTCCAAATCACATTGAAGTAGTTTAATAAAAAAGTGGTTAGTATCTATTAATTTTATAGTTTACATAATTTTTATATCATATAATGGATAATAATATATTTTCCCTGATTATTTATAATTCAATATATTTATTTCATTATTTTTTGGCTGTAAACCATAAAGGTGAAATCATTTATGACCATGTGTCGATGATTTATAATGAATTAAATGATTTTTCAGGTAAAATACTGATAAAATAATACCAAAAATAATTTTTTTTATATTTGTGCCTCATTATACTTGTAATTGTTTTTCATATTCAGTGACATTATAAATGCCAAGTATCTTTCAAGTAATAGAACCTTCCAGGATTAATGGATTATTTGGAGTTTTAATAGTTGTAATATAAATAAACCCAAATTATAATTATATTTTTTAGTGTTTATTAGCATCATATGCTTGAATTGGAATGAGTTATAAAAAGAAGTATTATATATGATAATATTTCACCATGTTAATAAATGGTTTTCCTCTTAGTTTGATTATCTAAAATTAATAAACAATGAAGATAATTTTTTAGATCATATAATTAATATGTAGTATAGTATATCATAAAAAACCATACCTATAATCATATTTATCATTAAATACCATTTTTATAATGAATTTAGGGAAAACAAAATATTTTTTGTCATGTAGGCTATAGTCTGAACAATTCCTAAACAATGTCTTTTTTCATATAAATTGGGTATCTGGATGAAAATTTAAAAAATAATTTAACATATAAATGTTAAATTATATAAATTATACTAATATCATTATATAAAAATGTCTAAAATAAATTCTAATGATTATAATTATGAATTAAATTTGTATAGATAATAATACTTATGTTATGTACTGTATTTTTTCATGGAATTCTCCTTGGAAATGAAGGTATTATGATAACTAATAGTGAAAAAAGATTAAAAAAAAGTAGTGTTTGTTCATAGTTTAGAAATTTATCATTGATTCATGTGCTAATTCCTATTGACTTTGAGTTTTCATGAAATGTATGGGCTACCTAATTGAAAGTGATGGGAATGGTAGTTTTAAGAGCATTATTAACATTTTCAACAATGCAATGTCAATATTCAAATATCAGTGATTCCAAAATAGAAAAAATTGATTGAATAAGTTCAGTTGGGTTTCCTAACCTTTTACACTCATTTGTGGGAAAAAATGTGAATGTCGTGCCTTTTTATTTTATCAATTGTTGGGTATTCCAAAAAATTACATTTATAGTGGTAATTAATTTATAACATTAGTTATCAATTTTAATGTCAAAATTTGAGATTAAAATTTTACCTAATTTTATCTTTATGATATATAATTTTAATATTATTTTATAAAATAAAACTTTAAAATGTTCCTCAATATAATTTTTTAATAAAACCAGTTAATCGCATAAAAATTACTTTTTGGAAAATAACGTTTTTACCTCTAAAATTATCTATATGTACTATTAAAATTGATACTAATTCTAATTTAATTATATTAATTTATTATAAAAAATAGGATGTATGAGGAATAAAATGAAATAAAAAAATTAATATAATATGAAATTAATTGATTTAATTAAATGACTAAAAATAGTTTATCAATAAACAAACAGTTTAATTTATTTCTAAAAATGCTGTATATTTGATTTATAAGCATAGAAAATATTTTTAAATGCATAATGTTATTCCCTAGAATTATATTTGATATTCAAATTTTTTTTAAAATATTACATATCATTCTTATATTTGGATAAATTCCTAGAAATTATATGTTTTGGGAAAAAAATTCAACTAAAAACAACCATTTTGAGACAATATAAAAATAATTCAAAAAACAATGATTCATTAAAGGAATGAAAAATTAAGTCCCATTATTAATTTCAAATTAAAATATTTATTAATTATATTAGTATGAATAATTCATATTTATAATGAAATTATATCATTATTTTGTGATATCATTTTATAATATCAAATATCTTTAATTTTATTTTGTATCCATTAAAAACTAATTTGGTATGAAAAAAATATCAATACCACACTTTATTTATTTTCAATAATCATAATTTTCTTGAAAATAAATTTATATTGAATAATAAAAATTATAGTGAAATTATTCTCTATATAAAAATAATCTTATTAGTCATTTCAGGAAAACTATTTTATTTTTTATTCATAATAAAAGTTCCCTTTATTTTGAATATACAAATATTTCATAATTTTTTTACTCATATTAAATGTATATATTTTCTCATTCATACGTAAATTTTTATATGTTATATAAATATACTTCTGCTTCATTTTTCATCTTGTATTAATTTGGAGAATATTGTTAAACACATTAATGTTATTAATGGTTATGATATATTAATATCTCTGTGTGTTATAAGATTCATATTCTGTTGAACACTCATTTAATGTCCCTGGCCCAGAATTCACTAAATAGGTACTTTGTGTTGGGTCACCACCTAACCTCAAGCGCACTTCCTCATATTCCAGAGGTTGTTGAAGAGTGATGAGGGTATAAAGTATCATGTGGTGAGATGATACACATATTAAAAAAGTAACACTCATTATAAAACAAATGAAATATATTATAAAATGAGGAAAAAATATTAAACATTCATTACCCACCATTTCCAAAAAGGGTAAAAACTAAAAACCGACTGTATATATGCCATGTAATTCTAGTAGAACCAAAAGTGAAGAAAAATCCAATAATGAAGGAAAATAGCTGAATACCAAAAATGTTACTCATGCCAATTCTAGATCCTCAACCATGCACATCACAAGAACAGCTTAACTCCTTAGAAAAGGACTTTGTCCCTTTTCCAAACCTGGAACTCTAGAATCTACTCAAGTGCCTAATTGTAGCTTTTATAGGGTGTGAGTATGAATCAGTAGGTCAACACAAACCGTATCTACATAATATACTGTCTAAAAATATTGTTCATGTAATAACTAAATAAAATACAATGTAAAAAAAGACAAATCGGGTTCCACTAGATAAAAATGATCAATTTTTCCAATTTCAACAAATGTTACCTCCTCTTTAATTAATCAATATCATCATTAAATCTATTTGGTTATGCGTTTACATAATATTCATTATAGCATATGTTGGTAAAGTACTATTCAGAAGAAAATATTTAAAGATTCATATATCACTATGAATAAACATTTCACTAACAATTACATAAAACATACCTTGAATCCTTGATCCAGGATGTCTCATCAAATGTTATTGTTAAGGGAATATAACCTCAGTCCCTTTCCCAAACCCATGAAATATTGGGTGGGGTTTAGAGACACTATTCAACCTGACCCAAGGGAATAGATGCTCAATTCCAATGCCACACAACTACAAAGACATGTTCACTTTATTATTTATCCATTTACATCACATAAAATATCACAAACCATACATAATAAATAAACATAACAGTCACATCTCATAATTATTTATTTCTTATTTTAACATCAGGCCATAAACCATTAGAGAATTTACCAATTACATTACATATCCCATTTACCCAATGTCTCTTTACATTTCATAACCCAGTAATTATATTAAAAAATCTTTTTAAATTTACATATTTAACACATTTCTCATTTCATATGCATTAATCCTTTAACACATTTCCATTACAAGTTTAGAATGAATTTAACACATTCACATTAACCCATATAATGTTTTTTCAATATTCTAAACATTTCCATTTGGAATTTCCAAAAATCAGACAAAGTACCATTCATCTCTCTTTATAATTTGAACGATTGTGTCAAAACATTAGTCAGGGTTACTATTATAATAAAATTCATTTTCAGGCTTCACATTTCCATGTTCTATGTTCAGAAATGTTAGTGCACACCAGTGGTGGCCCTAAACCAGTCATATAATCCTCAATGAATCACATTAGTATTAAAAAAGGTTCATTTTATCATTTATCCCACCATTTTACAAAACCCTATAAATTCCACCAAATGAACAGTAATATTGAACCAAGAACACAACCACACATGCAAAAACTGATTATAAAACAATGGGATATAACTTGTAGACCACTTACATCAATTACAGAGATGAAAGAACCTTTAAACTTAGCCTTAGATTGAGATTTGAGCACCCTTTGATGCTGCAATCAAATATAAACAAGACAAAGAGGCTTTTAGGGCTTCTGTTGAAGAATAATGAAACCACACACCATAATTCAAAAAATAAATGAAAGTAGAGTGTTAGATTTACTTTGAGCATCGATGCGCAACCAACAACACTCAAAATGACCATGAATAAAAGGAGATTTATCCTTGAGAGGTATTCAATTTTTAAAATAGTCACAAGGGAATGAGGATGCTGAAATGGGGAGAAAATCAGGTGAGGAAATTAAAATACATCGAGGGAATGTAATTTCTCACTTATTAATGGGTTCCACAATTTTTTAAGCCACGTGTCAATCGTGCGTCAACCTCGTCCCAATAGGATATAGGATTCATAGTTACCTAGGTATCCTTGCATTGTTTTAAAAACCATATTCAAATCATAGGAAATTACTTTTTCAAAGGTTTCATGATTTTTTTTCCACTAATTCATATTTTTATCTAACATGCGCCAACCATGGGACTTGAACTAGATGGCCATATTTACTATTTTATTCCATTCATAAACCCCAAGACACCCATAATACTCTTCAGAGGCCCAGTAAACAATTATTTATCCAATATTAATGTATTAAACCCTAAATTTAATTGATAATATACCTCCATGATTTCTTGGATCTTACAAACTTGCCTCCTAAATATAGATAGTCCTCAATCCTACCTCCCAAGAATTACGGAAATTCTGAACTAATAATATTTAGAAATTGTTCTTGAATATATAAATACTTCTCCCAATAATTTTCATGATCTTTAACGTAAATCCAAAAAACTATAACCAAAGGTGTAGTCTTTCCCTATATGACATTTTCACAACTATCCAAAATATGAACAAGATGCTCTTTAAAAGACACATCTACCACAAGATCAACATTCTCAACATCAAAAACATTATATTTGTTAGCATGATATTTCTAAATATGAGACACACAAAATAAAATGTTCATACAACTATGAAAGATTCAATTGGTATTTCACATGTTTGATCCTCTCTACAAACTAAAATGGACCCTTGTACTTGGTCACCAACATACCCATTTTCCAAATTCTACAATGACCCAACCTTGGTGAAACTTGAAGAAACACACAAACAACCTTAAAAAATCAAGAGGTCTACAACACTAATCTGCATATGACTTCATTCTACTATGAGATGTCTCCGTACATTTTTTATTAAACTGAACTCATTCTGATGTTTCCTTCATGAGAGTTGGTCCGGACAACTCTTATCCCCCAGCTTCCATCAATCACAATGGATATCTAACATTCTACCATAGAGAGCGTCATATGGATTCTATTTAATTGTTTCCAAATAACTACGTTTGTATACAAACTAAACAGGTGAATTTTTATTTTCCTAAGATCTTAAAAAATCTAGAAAACATGATCTTAAAATGTCCCCTTCTATGTAAATAGTATGCTCTTATTTTCCCATCTGTCAGTCGGTGAACAGTTATACTCAAAAATAGATAGGTAGAAAGATCCCTCTATAATCTCTTCCATAAGTGTGAAGTATTCTTCATATCAAATTACAAATCTATATTTTTTGGTATCCCATGAAAACAAAAAACATCATGAACATACATCCACCAAACAGAACTCAACTGAATGTCTCAAGAATCAGTGATAAGTTAGCTAACATGGACAATCAAGCGTCAACTACCCAGATCACATAACTAATCTGACAATTCCTCACAATACATTGAAAAAAAATAAACCATCACATCATGACATTTCTATTTCAGAATAGAAAATTGGCTACCCCAAACCACCTGGTCATTGATGTTTTTCCATCACCGGATGACAAGTTAGGTATCATGCCACAAAACATGAAACATATTAAATCATCATTGTCCACTAATAATTCCTTTGTATATCATGATACATTCTGGTCAAACTTGGGTCTATTTTACACTTTTATGTATGAAACACACACATTAACTCTTCATTCATACTCATCGACACAACCACACATCCAGCAACATAAGTTACCCCATCATCAATAATGTTCCCACCGAAAGGTGACTCCCCACCTTTAAGACGTTCCCTTAAAGAGAAATATAATGAACCCTCGTATTGATTCTCTTTGATCTAGTAATGAATCATATAATACACTACCAAGGATTCATGGGTCATCATCCCTTGGCCATCATAAACCTCATGATGCATCATAGAAAACAACACCATCATCTTTCACTCTGTACTTCATTCCTCAACTGCCAATCTTTTACTCTTCCATCTCAAATAATATGCAATGTTGTTTTCCTTTAATGAGGTGTAAAACATATAATATATAGTGGATTTTATTTATTAAACACATTTTAACTGATGAAGAATCAAATCACACTGATAGAATATTTAATTCATCCTTTTATGATTTATATACACCATAAACCATTCTCCAAAAGAATAATGATAAAAATTTAAAGGAATGCACTATAACATCCAACTCATGATCATGTTTAGGGTAATTTATTTCATGATGCCTCAACTATAGTGACCCATATTCCACAAAATGATTATTTTACATCAAAACATTTCCTATAACTGCACTAGAAACATCACAGAACAAGGTATATTTCTTACCTATCTTCGGTAAGATATTTATTGATGTGGTAGTAAAAAAACTATTTAACTATTGTAAATAATTACTACATTCTTAATATAATTATAAACTAAATCACTTTATGAGAATTCCTTCCAGTGGTTCTTCTAAGTGGAGAAATCCATTAATGAACCATCAGTAATAGCTGAACAAACCTAGAAAAAATAGGACAATAGAAACATTCATTTTATACTCCCAATAAATAACTACATACACTTTATTAACGTCTAATATCACACCTACATCATAGATTATTTCACCCAATATATAAACCCTTCCAATCCAGAAATTATACATGGAATGATTCACATATATATTATGATATCTATGTGTATAGAGGAGGATGTAAAGATGTTTGGAATGATCATCATGACTCTTAGAGTACAAAAAATATGACTTCAACAAATATAACTACAAACTGGTTTAAGAATGGGTGAATGATTTGGTTTATTGGGGTCATAAACACTACTCTCATATAGAATAAACTTAATTCCATAAAAAATACCTAAAACCAATACCTACTCCTAATGGAATCCTACTCTATATCATTGGGTCTCGCCCTCAACAGATGACTCTTTGATCTAATTTTAATTATGGAGAACACTCATTCACCTCTCTATTGGTCAGAAGTACCATCGAATCTAGGATGTAGGAATATATTATCATCTACCATCAGATTCAGCTTCCTGTAGTTGACAAATCTCTGAAACATTCCTTTTAAATTCATAGAAATTTGTAATACAGATACATAATGCGGCATACTAGGAATAATAAATAATTTATTGTAAAATTCCTCTGACTGAATTTTATGTTACTGGATCTCTTCCAGTGAAATTCTGTATGACTGAATATGATCTCTTTCAACTTCTAGTAGTAATTATATCCCGAATTCATGTCCTTTCTTGGGAAACAAACCCATGAAGTCTTAGAAAAACACATCCTAAAACCGATCCACCATATGAGGAAATATAGTCATCTCTAGTCCCACATTATTATGAACATGACATTCCACATGGGTTTTTTGTTCACCCAACTGATGTAAAACTATCCCCGAATGGTGTTCTCGATCATCCTATTCCCCTTGATAGATATAAAAATCTCATTTATGAGACATGAATACTACCTATGATGGTAACAATCAATATGGGATTGGTATATTGTTAAACAATCCATACAAAAAATCTGATCAAAAAATCCATCTCATGAATTAGAAAGTCCAATATGAAATTGTAGTCAAAAATATTAAGATGACACCCCTTACACTGATGTATATTTTTATCTTTCACTCCTAACAAGGTTCTGATCGACTTGAAACCACCCATATATTCCATAAATCATCCCAACACACTCAAAAACTTAGAAAATATAAAATAATTCAAAGCATTTGTATCAAAAATAGAACTATAAATAATAGAAACCATATGAATAGTTCTTATAATGGTTAATGGTTAAGCCTTTCCACCTCTAGGTGTATACTAATGTACATGTTTCTCACCTTCCCCTATACCCTAGGCACTGGTATGAATTCCTAGTAATGTAAAACCATACTATTGTGGATTCTCTCACCCTAGAGTACCCCATCCACCACCTCGGTTGATAAGACTCGTTGAGCTCTATCTAACAACATGATATAGGGTAACTGACAACATGCTTTCACTCTGTAACAGTATTATTCCTCCATCCATGCCAAGATATCGTGGGTTTCCATGGAACCTCTTTACATGCCCTATTATACCCCAGGATTGGTAATCAATGTGTGGATGGGGACACTATATGGGCATGTTACCCAATATTCCATACTGATAGAAAAATACTAGATCACAACCCTTAGAGTTTGAACCAAAATTATGGATGGCTTGCACACATCCACCATTATAAATATTCTTGAAATGATAGTTCCTTCCCTCAGAAGTCGTACATCTGATCCATCCAACTGTGACAAAAAAATACACTACCCAAAGTATCATTTCTATTCCCTTTATAAGTAAGGGATTTATCCATCACTTATTTAAATCTTTTTAAATATAATATATTTACCAGATACATAATCTCATACCTGAGCCCAACCTAGAATCATCTCTCTATGGTGGCCTCATTCCCTACCAATGGTGTATTAGAGTATTGAAAGTATATGAAACAGAGTTCATAATTCCTCACTAACACGGTTCCCTATGTTAACTTCACATCATCCATAGCCAGATCCAATCTCAGGGTCTCTAGATAAAAATTCAATAGAATCGTTTACTATAAATCCTTCCATATAATATTTTCATCTTGCTAAGTCTAAACCAAGATATCCCACCACCACATAACTAGACCCCACAACATATATTCTACTATATTAACTCTCTTCTCTCTAGGAGTCTATATGTGATCCAAAATATCCTAGATGGACTCTATCCCGAACTCTGATGTATTAGTTCTAGCCACTGCAACAAACATTGTATGGTGCTATAACTAAAACTCTCTAGTTAAATCAACCATACATGGTATGACCCTCCCTCGGTCCCATCCATCATATTCATCAAAAGAGAAAATATCCCATGGAACTTCTCTTCTCCTAAATTGTCATGGGCCAACAAGGTCCCATTATCCTATCTCAGTTGATCATGCTTAGTGATATACTCTCAATTTCCTAACCGGTACACATCGTCATGTCTATAATACTCTATAATTATAGAAATAATTCATATAACACTTAAGATAAGGCTTCCACAATTTACTTAAAAAAGGATCTCCATTGACCATAAACAACCCATTATGAATACACTATCCCAACATACATAATTACTTCTGTAAAACTAACCTCAACAATCTGTATCGTGGGTCATGGTTAGCATATGGTAAACCAACATAAATAGTGAAAATTCTTTAATTATAATCCTTTTAGAAAAACTATTTCCACACTACCAAAAAAAATATTTCTTATTTGGAAAATTACCCATTTTAAAATTTGTTACCCCCGCATTTTTAATTTCATAACAACAATTCACTAGGAAAAATTCATTAACCATTATTTAACATTCATTTCGTTTACACATTTTCATCATATTAATTATAAATTCTTATCATTAAATTTTTTTAATATGTAAAATCCATCCTACATTTTATGTCCCAAAAACCATTCTTGTGTGTGCCTACCATAGTGCATTCCACCTGCATCCCTAAGTGCATATAATGATAAAAAAAATTCACATCCTAGGTCCATTTTAGCCATTTGTTAAACATAAATAACCATCACATCTAACCCCTAGTATATCACCCAATGTTGAAATATAATTAAATTTTAATAACACAGACTAAGAACTATAATTCCCACTCTGGGTACTTCGATATTCTACTATAAATTGGTTAGAAACTCCCATTAATGAGCTAATTTACAAGACTATACACATCCTAACATCATATCTATAATCCCACTTTGTAATACTATAGAAAATAACCACTGTGATACAAAATTATAATTTCCCCAACCTGTAATCCACTAAATTAGTGCTCCATGTCAGGTCACCAAGTAACCTCATGCTTGCCTCCATGTAAGCTAGAGGTTTCTGACTAGGAGTGAGGGTATAATGGATCATAAAGGGAGATTATACCCCCATTAATAGAGTAATACACAGTGGAAAACATATGAAATATATAAAATAATATGAAATAAACCAAAAAAATGAATGACCAACCATTTTCCAAATAGGGTACAAACCACAACCAAAAAGGTGGTATGTTATCGCATGATAATAGTGCCAAAAGTGATTAAATCCCAAAATAATGTAAAATACATTAATCTAAAAAAATTTAATGACTCGACATTAATATCCTCGACCATGAACATCCAATTAGCTACTCAACTCTTTATCAAAGGGAATTTACCTTTTTCCTAACATGTAACCATAAAATCTTCCATGTTACCTAATGGAAACCTGAGTAGGGTGTACGTACAATTGAGTTAGTTGCAACCAAATGTGTCAATTAAATATACAATATAAATTGATTTTACATCATTGAACTAGATAAAATAAATGGTAAACAAAATATAACTCATGTTGTACTAGATAAAGAAGTTCACTTTTCCCAATTTCATCATTTTATATATTATCCTTACATAATCCATTTAATCATTAAATTCAAGTGTTAGCCAATTACATCATTTTCACTATGGACTATGTCAGTCAATTATAATGAATAATGGAATAAGATAATTTTCTTATATTAGTAGAAATAAATATTTCAGAAATAATTAAATAACACTTTCCCTGCACCTAATTCCATGTAGTCTTATCAAATATAACTGTTATGGGAATAGAGATTCAGTTCCATTACCTAACTCGTGCATTATTTGGTGAGGTTTGAATCCTTTTTCTAACCCAACCAGTTGGTGTAGACCCTCAATTACAGTACTAAAAAACTACAAAGACATGTTCACATTCTTATTTATCCATTTAAAACATATACCATATAACAAACAATACACAATCAATAGAACATAACAACCACATGTAATTATTATTCACTTGTTAATTTATCATTGGGCCTTCACCCATTAACACATTTACTAATTATGATACATAACCCATTTACTATATTTCTTTTTCTCATTCCTTAACATAGTAATTGTATTAATAAATTAATATATATTATCCCATTAATCAAATTTATCATTTTATATGCCTTAATCCTTATCATATTTCCATTATAAGTTCATAATATATTTGACACATTCAAATTAACCCATTTAACTTTTTTTCACATTATTCCCAATAACCCCTTATTCCATTGGTAACTACTAAAAACAATACCATTAATTACTCTTTATAATTCGATCCTACATTTTAACACATTAATCATATTCACTTTTTTTAAAGGTTGGGACCGAAGAATCAATTTATTTTTAAAGAAAAGACCTCTTTATATCTAGGTTGAGGGAGACCCATTACATAGCCCAAAGGCCTTATTCCAAGTGTCCTGAATACAGGGAATGAAATCCCATTTTTCCAAAATAACCCTCAGTGAACAATACTCCTAGAGTACCCATGCCACATCAATTCCTACTATAGTGCAACCGACCACTGCAGTAATGTATAGCAGTGCCTCCACCACTACAGTGGTGCTGATGCTATGTTCTATAGCTACCAAATTACTGCTACAGCCCAACTATATTACCCCCTGATCTTCGTCCCTGCCCGAATTTGATCATGGGTCTTTTATATTCCAAGAAAAATCATATACCACTTGGGGACATGAACGTTGGAATAGTATCTATATCAATTTAAGTAAATTTAATTCTTAACATTACCATTTTTCCATTTTCAGGAATATAGGCGCACCCCATGGTTATCCTTACACTAGTAAAATTATCCTCCATGCCTCCCACATGGATTAGGAGATGTTAATTTTACCATATATCCAACCATATTACCACACCCTATCCTAGGAATCAAATTATCAATAATAGATAAACTTGAAAAAAACATCACAGGCACAAATTAGAAATAAATGAATAGGGTATAACTTCTAGATCACCAACCTCAAATCTAGAGATGAATGAAACATTAACATTATCATTTCATATGGATTCATTTAAACTTTTAGTCCACAAACTAATATACAATAGAAAAGGTGATTTATAGGTATTCATATGAATAAGAACAAACCATAAGACATAATCTGAAATAGATATGGATTAGAAGAATTAAGCATACTGATAGGCTCAATCTTGAAAAACGTCACTCCAAAAAGCCTCGAATCGTAGGATATTGATCCTTGGGAGATCATGAGGGTTTATGTCCGTCCCTATGACAAGAGGTGGTATAAATTTCTATAAAATATTGTGATTAACATAAATTAATGGGGTCTAAAATGCAATTTCTCACTCTTTAATGGGTCGCACAGTTTGGCTACTGGGTTTTCCTAACCATGAGCTAACCATGTGCCAGCCTATGCCCAATAGGGGCTATGTCTCATGGATACTCATGGAGCCTCAATGGATTTTCAAAACCATGACCCAAACATGTAAAATGAATCTTTCTAGTGTCAAATGATTTTGATTTCCCCCATTGACAGTTTACTCTAACTATATGACATTCACTGGATGGCCCGATTTCATATTTCTTTCTTGTACCTAACCCCGAAAACACACATAAACATCCACATATACCCTTTAAACAATTATTTAGACATATTTTTTGGATTCAAACAAAAAATATGATACTTTATCTCTATGATGTTTGTGATCAAACAACATATACTAATAAATAATTACACTAGGACATCTCATGCCTTAATTTTTAGGAACTTTTACAGTATTTCCATATTATAATGGAAGGATACCTCTCACTATCATGTTAATGTTGACAGATGAATTTATAGTTCACGTGGATGAATTTTTTTTCTCATCATACTAAGGATCCACATTCCTAATCAATTGTTTTGATAAACCTATACCACTTACCTAAATCCAAACCAATTTTATACTTATGGTCATCACTAAATTAAAATAAAAGTTACCTAATGATGAAAATAACTAATGTATAGAATTATGTGTCACTTTAAAATATTTTTTAATGAGATTTGATTTATAAATCAGTAAAACTCTGACCTAAATTTGTGTGGACTTGTGTCTTTGGGGGAATAGAAACCCATTTCATCAACATAAAAAATGTAAACATATTTATGTATTTCTCTCTAATTTTATCATAAATATTATTGATATTATTTTATATTGTATGAATAATTGTGAAAATATATAATGTAAATTATTTTATTATAAATTTAGTAAGGGAATAAAAAATTTATGTAACATTAGTGTCAAGATACATTACATGAAAACATAAAAAGGGGCGATAATACATATAATATCATTGTAGAGTACACAAAATAGTAATATATCACAAAAAATGGAACCATAACAATGAAGAAACAACATAAAAAATGAAATTTTAGTCACAAGTAACATGTAATATCCAATTCTAAATAACATATTGTTCCAGGATAAATTCTTGGGCACCGTACCTGATATACCATAAGATAAAGACAATACCAATAGAATTTTGGGGATGTTAAATAATTGGAACACCCTTTAAAAATGAATATGTACACACATATGTTTTCCATATAAGTAAATCACACATAAGAAGTATATATAAGAAAAACTCATCAAATAAAAACCGGGTATGTAGTCTTTTATAGAATTATAATAATTGGATATATCATAATGATTGCCTATAGAATAAGGAATAAATTTTTTTGGAAATTAATATTTGAATAAAATTTCATATACCTTAAATAATTTTTACTAACTAAAAAATTAATAATAATGCATTGGAAATGTTTGAATATAAAAAACCTCTAATGTAATTTTCATGAATGGTGTAATGAAACAACAAAAAGTTTAGAACATAGTGTTTTTTATAAATCTAGAAATGAACTATAAAGGTATTATATAAAATAGATATAATTTTTATAAATCATTAGATTAAAATTATGTTGAAAGAGTTACACATATGAAATAAATATTTAATTGAGAAAATTATATTAAATAAGCTTATTTTGGATAATGAATTAGAATATAAATTTAAAAACATGTCGATCCTTATAACATAAATTATAAATATACTAGCTATGCATATTAAAAACAAAATAAGAACAAAATATCAAAGACATCCATATGAGGTGATGAAATATAAATACAGAAACCATAACCAAAAATAAATAGTGGGTGGTTTATATTTTCTATATCTTTTAGTATTGACATGCATTGTATGTTAGTTTAACTTAATAAATGATTATATTATATTTACTAATATATTTTTTAATAAACATTTCATTTATATTTAATTTATTATCATTATTTTGTGTTATTTAGTATAATTTTATTAGGACGTCATGTTTTTCCACTATACAGTGGGTGTTTCATTTTTTGTTCCAAGACCACATTTGATTATAATAAATGATAAATATTCTTGTCAATTGATTTCATAAATACATATGTTAATTTTATGATGTTTTTTCTTTTTAGAAACACTGAGGGTTATTAATATCAAATACTATTCAATAATATGATTGGTTAATTGATTATAAATTTTAATATTTTTTTTACATTTTAGTTTATTTTTGACCATGCAAGGATTTATAGAATTTTTTAACCTGTATTCAAGATTAACCACTATTTAATGTGATAAAAATATAATAAAAGTATTATGATAATATATAAACATTAAAAAAATAACCTTTCAATGAAGGAAGTGATGTAAAATGAAATATGTCGTCCATGGATGTATTGAACCAATGAAAAAATTGTGTGGTGATTTTAATGTTGAATTAATGTGGTGGAGTAGAATTATTGTTATTATATAATATAATACCATTCAGTATACATACGATACCAATTTCATCATATCATTTGGGTTTATAGAAATTTAAAGGAGACAGAGGATGGTAATAACTTAAAAGAGCATGGTAGTGTTGAATACATCACCAATTGGTGGTCCTCATTTGAATTACACCATAAAAATTCATATATTGGAGATTTGGTATGATTATAGCCAATAGAACATAGAAAAATGGTTTTGGTATTAGTTTATGAAAATCATGGAAAAGATACATAGTTTTGAAAGTGAAGAGAATAAGGTCGAGGATGGTTGTATCTATAATGGGAGGAGAGTTTAGCTTCCTAATATTTTTTTAGTTTAATGATTCCTATATAAATTACTAATAGTGGGAAAACATGTTATTATATATAGTAATTTTTTCATGTGTAGTTGATAAACTATTTTCTTACATTATATAATTATAAATTCATTATATATTTGATATATAATCTAAAATACTATATTTTACCATATTTCGTTATTCACTAAAATATAATAATTATCATAAAACTAAAAAATCGACATAGATTTATTTTTTTATGTTAATTTAAATAATTAAATACATTATAAACACATAATTCCAAAAAAAATAATAAAATATTTTTATCAATTAAAATATAAATTTATTAAAAAATACTACTTTTTATTATATAATGAAGAAATTTACCCATTGAAAATTTCATAGATATTTCATAAATGTTTTTATAATTTATATTCTAGTGACTACTGTTTTATTAAAAAAATTTATGAATATAAATTTTATTTAAATTTTTGTAAATTGAGAATAAGAATACATATTTAGAAAAATAACAAATTTACACTTTAAAAACATTTTTTTTATGATTTTATAGCATATAAAATTTATTTTATCATATTTAACACTTTTTATATTTATATAAAATAAAATGTTTTGGAATTTTACTTCATATGATAAAAGAATATCATTTTTTTACTATTTCTGACATTACTACTAACTCAGTAATGTTTCAATTCTTGACGACCAAATTAATGTCCCTTGGTATATTTTCTTATTCCAAACATCTAGATCATTATTCCAAAAATCATATATATATATATATATATATATATTCTATAAAATGATTGTATATCATAAATTCATCATTCATATAATTTTTCTCAAGGTTACAATTTCTATTTTTAAAAATAGACATTACATCACTATTGGTTTGTTTCTTTTTTCTTGTATAGTTCAAAATTGTCACTATTCTGCATTACCTGAGTGACCCAAATTTATTAATTCTAATTTTTTTATTGTTTACTATACCATTGTAAAATATTCAATTTCATGACTATGTAAACTATATAAATATTTGTTCATTTTACAAAAATAATGTTGTTTTGATTTTCAATATATGGTTAATGTGATTAAAAATATACTGAATTACAAAATGTGACACTCTTATATATTTAAATGATGAATTTTATTCTAAAAATTATACGATATTACATAAATTCCTTATTAATAAATTTCAACCATAATGATTCATTTCTTACTCGTAGTTAAAAATATATGATTTTAGTTATATTTATTTTATTATTTATGATACCATGTTTTTTTAGTATACATATTGTTCCAGTAATATCCACTTATATAGAGAGTTTTCTTGTTTTATAAAATGTTGTATCTATGATTCAATAACTTTAAACATCTATCTCCAAAATAATTATAATTCTCCATCATTATAACCACTTGATTTTAAAAATGTGGAGGATATTGTATAATGTTTAATATAATGGATATTTGGAAAATGTAACTCACCTTATATAGGTTTGGTGGTAGTGATAATTGAAAGGAAAAAAAACTATGATATGATTTATAATCTAAAATGGTTTAAAGTATATTCAAAATATCATTCCATTCATTAAATTTTTTTTACACTCTCCCATAGAGTTATAAAAAAGTACAATTTATCTCAAACCTCTTATCCTATGTCACCTTGATGATTATTATAATGAATATTATATCAAATTATGCTCATAATTTGTGTTTCTCATTTGACCCAACTTTTATGAAATATTTTTTTGTAGTTATTTTCCCAATAGACCTTTTTGACCAACATCAAACCATCTCAAGGGTGTTCTACGTTTCTTCCCATAGAGTTAATTACAATAATACTTTTATTCTATTTAGTGGTAGGTATTTCCATGTGAGATATCGAATATAGGAATCGATTTATCCCAACCTCCATTGAATTTCACAAAGTAGGATCATAGAATACCATCATTTTATTTGGATTTCCCTTCCAAATTAGGCACTATACTAGGTGTGGTAAACCATAAGAAGTTTACAATTATTTAAATATTGCATTGAAGACTTGTTCTAAACATTTAAGTTAACCTAGAATAGCAATAAGAAACAATCAGTAGTGGTGTTTCATATAGTGTAACTACTTTCTATAAATATTTTATATTTTCTTTAGGGGGAAGTTGTCCCAAATAAAAATGAAGAGATCAATAATTTTAAGAAAATCCACCACAACTCATCTGAAATCGTTTCCATTGGTGACATTAGATATTCCCAGACAAAAGACATGGTGATGGTTTTAGATTTGTATGTAGGTTTGGGTAACGGTTTCATTATCCACATGGATTTATTTCCTTTATGACTTCACTATATTACATACCAGAGAAGATAATATATATTTAGTAATTATTATTTCCATATTGTCCCCACAATTATACTCTCATAGATCTATATACATCTATTTTCAACCAGTGCGGATAAATAATGTGGAGTTATGCGAATAATTCTGCATCCCCTTATATATCTCATACATTAATTGTACACATTAATGTGACAAATATTTCACAGATACATCAAAATAAATGTTGAAAATTATAATAATAAATATTATTATATAATAAACCTTCATTTTTATGTTAATATAATCCATGTGAGCTTACTTAATCCACTACCAAATTTCTAGTGGTGAAAAAATCTTTTAAAGGAAGGATGAAATTCCTTTTTCTCTAAACATTTTCAACATTTTAATGTATAATTTGATTTTATCCATCTTAATCATAGTTGTGGATATCCTTTTTTAATTTTTTTTCTTATTTTTAAATCTAACTCTTTATTTTCCCTCCCATGATGTTAATTAATTGAGCTGTCAAATTCATTGATCATATATAACCTTTTTTTTCACATGAAGAATTCCTTATTTGCAAAAATATACATTATGTTATTATGTTATAAATATATTTCACACTTATAACAATAGAGATAATTATTAAAAATATTAAATTTGAAAATTACTTCATCAAACATTAGATAATTAGTTATATATATCGATTCAATTATCATAAACTACCAAGCGCAATATAATACCAGTTTAACATTTTCCATGAAAACCCATTATATGTTCTTATTTAATGGTTCACAATAGATAAAAATAATTATCTTATTGATGGTTGTGTGACTATAATTATTGTAAAAATCCTATTATAGAAATATTTTAATCTATACACATATTTTTTAGTCCAGATTAACATTACTGTGTTATGATTTAACATGCGTAGTGGGCTTAATTATTATGATAAATTACTATATAATCATTTAAAATACCCAAATAAACCATGTATGATACAATTAGATATTTATGATTTAATTATGGGCCTTAAAATCCCCATTGTCATTTAAGGATCCACAAATATCCCCTTTATAATGAAAAAATCACTAATAAATTTTGTTTCTCAATAAAAAAAATCACATTTTCTGTAATTTTCATATATCTTATCCTTTAATCCAATAACTACAAGCATATTTAAATACTTCACATTTTACTCTAATATTTTGGAGTAAATAAGAACTACATATTATATAAAAACCAAAATATTCAAGGTAAAATGTGGATTTTTTTTCCTTATCCCATTAATACTTCTGGATATTTAGTGAGTCTAAAAGGAACTACTATAAATTTAACATCATGGCCCAAATGAACACTAAATCTATTGTCATAATGGTCTCCAGAATACCTCAAATGTTTCTCCCAATACACTAGAGGCAGCTTACTACTAGTGAGAGTGTATAATTAGATAGTGGGGAGACAATATCGTTATATTCAAATTGCATAGTGGTAAAAAATAGTAATAGAAAGAAAAAAATATCTAGGGGTGTAGTATAATGTGATATCAAAAAAGAGGATGAAAATTTATATATAAAATGAATATATAAAATGCCCCCCCAGTTTATACAATGCATGAATTCCAATGATGATACATGAGTCTAAAAAGAGAAAACAGTTAAGCATGATTTACAAATTAGTGTAGAAATTAGGAAAGACCCAAATCCCCTAGGAAAACTTCACTAGCTTCCCAAGCACCAACTTTGTCATTTTCTCCTTACTCAAAGGAACAAGAGGAAGCAACACAAGAATATATCCATATACCTTCAAATAATAAGACTTTATTAAGGCAACAATGGTACCCAATTAGGGTGTGAGATAACATCATAGGAGACTGACACCTAAGGCATCAAATCCAATAAAATATGTGAAAATGTAAACAAATAGTGTGCATGTGAAATCTAATGAAGTAAATATGAATAAAAATTTCCCATAGGATGTAACCAATAATCGTGTTTAATAAATATCCCATCAAGGATCCCTTCTTATGATAATCAATCTCCATGAACAAGGTATCCCCAAGCAAAGAAAAAATTAATAAATAAATAACATGGTCTTGATGTTCATAAAAACATGACATACCATCACAGCCTTTCTGTATAACAAAATATAACAATTTACAATGTCCAAGTTGTTTATTCAATTGTATCACATACTTTATTGACGAGCTGCATAATTAAATGTAGACCATGAAGGTCGAGATTTGAGGAACTCATCCAACAAATCCATATAAGACATATAGTCAATGAAGGGTCGAATCCAAAAAACATGTCCAATGCATACACATTGAGTCCAACGGGCGTCCAAGTGGATACTCTGCCTAGGCACTAGTAGCTGTCCATGTAGCATGTCAACAACACATATCCTACCCATGCCCAAGAAATATATAACCACGAGGTAGCAAGGACCGAGGCATCCCATGGAATCAAGACCCAAAGTGAATAATCATCTTAAGGAATCCACTATTGCATTCCAGATCCATGAAGATAATTCTATGGAATCTATCAATAAATTAATTCATTTTAAAATTGTTTTCAAATAAAACCATGTGAGTACAACTACTATTTTAAACCAATTAATCATTTATATATGAGTTTACCCACTCATATAACCCATTCCATTATTTACCCTGTGTCTACCCACCCAACGATCACAATTGAAGCATGATCATAAACAAAAGAAAAATGGTATGCCTGTAACGAACCAAAAATTTATTAATGAAAATTCCTCGTGATGTATTCAAATGTCATATTATAGTTACATAAAATGTATTCACTTATTTTAATTTATGTTTTGTATTTTAAAATACCATTATGAATTTTGACTATTACTAATATAGTAATTTCACACTGACCACATGATAAGAATAAATATAAGGCTTTAAAAAATACAATTTAATCAGACAAAGGAAGCAACGGTCTCATCTAGTATTATTTCCCTATATGATTCCCATTTGTCAGATCTCGGAAAGGAGGTGGAATCATAGGGATTCTCTCTTGACCAATCCCAAGATGAGCTTGAATATGTTAATCTTGAGTGGAACCGCATACGAGAGAAGTGGAAGTTGATAGAGATTACCATTCGAGTGATGTTATCGGAGCCACCCCAAGAGTCTGTCACCATCGCACACCTTACACTTCAATCATATGAGGGTGTTATAAGGGTTCATTCAATAATAAATTATCACTATTATTACGTGCATTAATATTGTATATAATATAAATATACTTTAATGTTATTATTGATATGTTTTAAATAGTTTTTAAAAGCACAAATATTATTTTTTGTTAATATTAAACTAAGGAATATATTATTATGAATGAATGTATTTTTAAATTAAATAATATTTTAATTAAATGTTATTATTATTATTATTAAATTACTTTTTATTCAATATTAATGATAGTATATTTTTATGAGTTCAATTGAAATTTTTTTAATGTTTGAAAGGTGTTTTTTTCAAAAACCCATGAATTTTTTATAAATGTTGGTTTATATTTTAAATGTAAAAATTCACATATTTAGAAAATTATTTAGATTAAATGAATATTATTTTTGGAATCAGGATGTCGAAATTATCCAATGTTTAATTTTTCATAATTTTCTGAGATAGATGAATTTTTGGGTAAATATTAAATATCGTTAAAATATATAATGTGTTTTATGTCATCGTAATGACCCAATTTTGATGTAATAAAATACAATAAATATTATTTTTGTCTAATATATTTTTTACCGTTAAAATAATGTGATTTATGGGTTTGTTTTATTTATTTTACAAAGATTTATTAGACCCTCTAAGACTTATAACACATTTTATCTTTTTAAATTGTTCTTTTTGAGAGTGTGACTCACCTCCACATAAGTAACCCTACTATTTTCAAATGTTCACACATTGGACTTATAAAATAATGTATTCCAATCCCCTTTAGATAACTTTATGTAAAAACACCATGGGCTGGATTGTTGTTTTGATTTGTTTAAAGTGTGGTGACCGAAACCTAAATAATAAAGAATTCGCTATCCTTTCCTATATAAACCCAACCAACCTCCCACTTACTCATCACTAAATTTCTTTTTAGTTCTCCCAACCTCTTCCCTCCTATTTCAATAATACTCCCAAGAGGCCCCAGGCTTCCAATAAGTCTCTCTCAATCCCCTCCCAAGCCATTGGGATCACACTTCCAAGTAAGGGTTTCCTTCCTTCGTCATATAATCCAAGTTTCTTAATGTTTTTATGCCCTTTTAATTTCAATTATAATTGTTGGGGTTTTATTCATCACCTCCCCCATAAATCCCTATTTATTATTTAATTATTATTTACCCCTTTATCTCCCATTAATGCCTCTCATGTACACCTATTACTATGCCGAAATTCCGTAATAAATTTCTTTCTCCTCATTTATATTCAACCAGTTATTTGGTATTACATATCTAACTTCCATTAAATTTGTTGGGACATGTAATTATATGGTCCGCCTTAATATCCATTTCATTAAAATATGATGAGACACCAATTTCTCTCCCATCAACCATTTTTTTGAATCTTATGCCATGCCTTTATGATGCCAAAATTGCACTGCGTTTTTCCATGCCAAGATCATTGTGTAGTGAATACCATACCCATGTATCTATCATGGGGATTCACCTTTATGAACATTTACATATTGAATTGTACTTTCAAGTATTTATTCCACATTACTAAAACTTGGAATAAATTATGATTTTTATTGATTCCATGTTATATGATCCATGTTGCACACTTAAGCATGAAATGAAATGACTATGAATGGAACCCCAAATAGCGCTCAAATGCATTGGGTAGAGTATAATATCATGATACGGCATGAACAATGCATTTTAAATCATGCTAATTCAAGTGTAATTATAGATTTATCTTGGTTCATTTGCAATGAGGGTTTACTCATGTTTCATGTGCAATGAGCCTTGGATCGTGCTAATATCATGTTAAATATTGTTGCCACATCTCCATGTTATGATTATCAGGATTTATCATGCCTTTATGTTTATGTTTATATTGTACTCCATTGATATTCCTATTGATTAAAATGTATTTTAATCTTCATGTTATGATTTATTTACTCCATTACTAGGATTTATAGCTCACCTTTTTCTTATGCATGTCCCCAAGTTATCCCATGAAATGCTATGTTTGAGGGAATGTAGTGGTCATGTAAAGTAAGTTATCAATAAGATATTGTGTTTTATGTTTTACGTAATTATTTAATGTTTCTAAGCCCCAAATACACTAGACCTGTCAATATTTTATATTGTATCATGTGAAGGTTTTATATAATAAATTATGTTAAGTGTGTAATAAAGGGAAGGGTTTTATGGATTATATCAGAGGTTAGGTTTAGTTATTTTTCAGATTAGGATTCGAAAACCCTATAAATTCCTTAGATACTAGAGTAAGTATAATATAAAAATATCCCTTTTTTGGTGAGTTTTGATTAAGTGGTATATCAAGAAAATACATCACTATCTGGATACGAGCAGGATGAGGCAGCTATGGCACATATATACCTTAGAGTGAAAACTCCGACAAAGAGTTTCTATCTTGAACTGAGGTATCCTATTACACGAAAATGGGCCTTGATTCACTCTTGGTTATGAAACACCTAGGGGATATGATTTGGTAAATTAACAAACTTAGTATGAAAAATTAGTATGGGAATTTTTTTTTTAAAAATGTGTCTTAGAATACATGTAAGACTATAGATAACCAATAACATAGATTGACGCTTAAAGATTCATATGTTAAGGAATGAATAGAAATTTAAAATTCCTCTATTTTTTTCATTGTATTACCATTTATGTTTTAACCCTAACATTCCTTTTGTTTCTACCAATGGATGGTAATAGGATGACTCACGGTAACAACTAATGTGAAGATCAATGTGATGATGTTTCTAATGTGATCTCAATATGATAGGGGTAGGAATTGTGAACATTAACATGATACTCTCTCAGTTAACCCAAACATTGAATAGAAACATGGGTCAAGAATAACATTCAACCCCCCTCCCCCCAAGGAAAATGTTATTATTGAGAGTATCATGAGGCAAATGCCTCTTACATTAATGGATCACATGATCCCTCAATCAAAGAACAATGGATCAACTCCATTGAAAAGATATTCTCTATCCTTCAATGTTTTGAACAAGAGAAGGTTCTCCTAGATTCTTATCGTATCTAGGGTGAATCTGATCAATGGTGGACATTGATAAAAAATATACAAACCCTGAGGAGGAGATCAAGCTGTTCGAATGGAAGGATTTTCAGAAGATGTTTTTTGATAAATATTTCACATGCACCCTCCACCTTAAAATGGAAAGGTACTACCTTTACCTCAAGAAAAAAATGACTAATCCATCAGAATGTACAAGGAAAAAATCATAAGTCTTGCACGATACACCACCAGCTTTTTTGTTACCCCCAAATACAAGGCTGACCACTTATTTGGTGGGTTGAAATCTAGCATGTGGAATGACCTGCCAATCCGTGACTTCGACAGCTATGAGTAAATTGTCTGATGTGCCCCAAACGTTGAAATAGAGATATGATAATATTAGGGGTATCACGGGAATAAGAAGTGTGATGTGGACTTCAATTCCAGTGGTCCGGTGGATAAATCCAATGGTTCTAAGAAGATACAGAACCCAACTTTCCAATGTTGCGGAAAGTAGAACCATGGAAATTTCATGAAGGTGACGAGGAAATGCTTTGGGTTTTGAAGATAAAGACACCTAGATGTTAACTATCGACAAGAAATACCCACAAATTTGATAGAGGAGAGTAACTCTATGTTGGAATATCATCCTGTTGTTCATTACTTCAACTAAAAAGAACTAGGTCATAATGCAAATCAGTTCTCTATGCCAATGGTTTTTGAGTGGCAAGCAACAACCTCACAAGGCAACAAGGTCGAGATTTTTCCCCCAATACCACCATAGTGAACCCCGATAAGGAAGTGGTAATAGGTACACAAGTTATTGATTCAAGAATATCAAGCATACTTATGTATTCCGGTACTAGAAATTGTTTTATATCCGGATAGTTTAGTAGAACAATCTCAACACCACCACAAATCGTGGTAGTAAAGATGTCAGTGAGTACAGAAATTGGGGAAATCATTCCATATAATGAATATAACTCCTCCCTTATCATTATTTGTTGATTGAACTTCCTGGAAAACCACTTCATACTCCCTCTATTGGAATTTTATGAAATTCTCATCATGAATTGGAATTCCTTATGTAGAGCCAACATAAATTTCCACAAGAGGAAATCAATATCCATGTGGAGAATCTACGCCCGATTCTGTATAAGTACAAGGAGGAGGTTGAATCTGTTTTAGTTATCTCATCTCAAGTTTTGATATTAATGCCTTATGAGCATGTGTATCTAGATCATATGATTGTGTCTAAGGAGGAAACCATCATTGAAGACATTCATATTGTGATGGAATTTGCTGAAGTGTTTCCAATGAAATTGTCTAGTCGTCCTCCTAGAAGAGATATTGAATTCTCACATAATCTTATAACTAGGGCATTTCAAATATCCCAGACACCATATAGAATGGGTTTTTTTGAGCATGAGAAGATGAAGAAACAACTACACGAGAATCTGGATAAAGGGTTCATACGCCCAAGTGCTTCACCATGGGGTGCACCAATCCCCTTCATCAATAAGAAGGATGGGTCAATACGCCTTCTGAATTAATTATCGTGAGCTCAACAAAATCACAATAAAGAATAATTATCATCTTCAACAAAATGATGACTTGTTTGATCAGCTGTGTGGAGTTCAATACTTCTCC
Source organism: Viscum album (assembly GCA_963277665.1). NCBI lineage: Eukaryota > Viridiplantae > Streptophyta > Magnoliopsida > Santalales > Viscaceae > Viscum > Viscum album. The sequence continues at coordinate 1,387,882,261 of OY728165.1, forward strand.
ATGGTAGATTTTTGGTAAGGATATTATAAAGTAAGGATGAAGAAGGAAGATATCCCCAAGATTGATTTTTGTACAAGATATGTTGAGTCAATAAGGTTTTCCTTATGACTTTTCCATTCCTTCTTGTTCAAAAATCAAAAACACCTTATCTTTATGGAAAATAGTTTTTATAAGAAAAATCGCTTTTATAAGGAAAATTGCTTTTATATGGAAAATTGCTTTTATAAGGAAAAATGCTTTTATAAGGAAAAGTGCTTTTATTAGGAAAATCACTTTTATAAGAAAAATTATACTTATCATATTTTCATCCATATATTTCTTAAGTATAAGATTTGGATTCATTTCTATATTCTCGGAATCGTTTGAAAGTTTGATATGAAGCATTCTGTTTTAGGCTCTGAATTCTGGATGAGAACTGTAATGAAGTTTCACCCCAGATTCTGGATAAGAACTGTAATGAAGTTTCATTCCGAATTCCGGAAACGAACTTTGATAAATTTCTACTATGAATTCCAGATACAAACTCTGATAAAGTTCTACTCCGAATTCTGGATACAAACTCTGATAATGTTCTACTCCGAATTCTTGATACGAATTCTCATGATGTTCGACATCGAAATCTAATGACGAATCCTGATTACGAATTCTCATTACGAGTTCTGATGATGAATTCTCATTCTGAATTCTCATTCAAAATTTACCTATTAAACAGAATCTGATCATCTTTTCTTTAGACACTCTGAATTTATTTTGACTCCGAATATTTTTTTTAGACTCCGAACATTCATTTTTCTTACACTTTAATAATTTTTCTACTCTTTGACATTTTTTTACACTCCGAACCTTCACTCCGAACTTTTGAGATAGACTTAAAATGATGTCTTACATTCTGTTACACTTGTTTTTTTATAAAACGATGTCGTCTATTCTATTATAAACTAACTGTTGGTTAAGTTACATGTGTACAGGTCCCTCTAATTTTTAAGGAAAATATAAACATTGGAAAGGAGGCCGACCTTGCCTATAAATATGAGCTCAATTGAAAGAGATCATAATGACACAGAAGTTGATCGATCTAGAGACCACATGCTACTAAGGTGATTTCTAGATAGATAAATCTTTTCATGCCTTGAGTGTACTGAACCGCTTGTTCAGTTTTTACTTCGTGCGACTCAGAATGTTGGTGATTACATTCGAGGACTTCCGAGGATAGGAAGACAGAGGTTCCGACTACCTTGAAGTTCGAGGGATTCCTTACTGAGGAAGACAGAGGTTGCCAACTACCTATAAGTTGAGGGCTTGCGGGGATAACAAGACAGAGACTCCGATCTTCATATCGAGGGCTTACCCTGGTGTGGTAAGACAGACGTGCTTGAATGTATAAATCAAGGGACCTTTATCCAAGGTTGTTGGATACCCTTCTCTTTGGGTTAAAATATTTATATCTTGTTACTTGTAGTATTACTACTTGATTGTTTCGGCTACATTCAATATTATAAGGAAAGTATGACTTTCTTATACTTCCTTACTTGTACTCCGAAGTTTATAACTTCAATCCTTATTTCATGTTTTCATTTGGTGTTATAGGTGTTGTGAATTTACTTAGTTTAACTTTGTTAAACTTAGCTCTTTCCTTTGTTTAAGGAAAACATTATTATTCATAACTAACATTAATTGTTCCAAAGGAATTTTTAATGTGTAAAATTCACCCCCCCCCCCTCTTGTATATTGAGCATCTACAACATTATTTCGATTCTACAATTGGTATCAGAGGTTGGAAATCACATTCTCTATACCAATCCTACAATTGGTATCAGAGTAGGTCCCTGAAATACTTGTACTCACGTATAAGTTTTTTCATGCTCACTTTATCATTCCGAACTTTATCAATCCGAACTTTGACATTACGAATTGTCATTCTGAACATTGTGATTACGATCTTTTTCTACTAATAAGTTTGTGTGCCAAAGGTTATTTTAAGTATAGCATGAATTAATGTTGGATCCATTAATAATCTAAATCCTAAAAGACCACAAATTTTTTATGGTAATGACTATGAATACTGGAGAGATCGAATGAAGACTTTTGTTATCAATACTGGAATAGATAATTTTGTTATGCTTACTGGAGATTATAAAATTCATGACAAGGAAGTTAGAACTTTAACGAACCAGGAAAAGCAAGAGTATCAACTCAATTATAAGGTACGCAATACTTTACTATATTCAATGACTAGAAATATATGTAGCCAAATTTCTTCTTGTGATGCAGGTAATTGTATCTGTAAAATGTTAGAGGTTAACCACTTTGGAAATTCTAAAGTGATTGAGACTAGGAGAGCTATGCTTAGAGCTGAATACCATGGATTCAATTTTCCTTATGGTAAACCGATTTGTAAAGTTCAACAGAGGTTTATGACTATCATCAACAACTTACAGTTAGTGGAAGAAAAGGGTTAGATGATGAAGCACTTGTGGATAAGATAATTGATATTATGCCCAATGAGTGGGAATCCAAAAGAACTGCTATAGATGAGAACAGGAAGGTCACTCAAATTTCTCTTGATAAGTTGTTCGGAACTCTTCTTCAACATGAAACCATAATGAAGAGAGATGCTGACAACATCAAAAAGAAAAATGGGAATGGTACTGTTGCTTTTACAACAACATCAAATCAGATGAAAGCTAAGACTCCTGAGAGAGTAACCCGATCCATGTCTAATAAAGTTATTTTCCAATCCGAATCTAGTGAGAGTGAAGTCTCTGAAAATGGGTTATCAAATCTTGCTCGAAGGATGAACAAGATAGCTGTCCAAAGAAGTTTCCAATCCAAGTATAAGAAAAAGGAAAGGAAAGATAGGAAAGATGGCGAATTCACGTGTTATGAATGCAAGAGAGATGGACATATTAGACCAGATTTCCCTTTGCTCAAAAAGTAAGAAAGAAAAGAAAGGAATTCAGACAGGAATAGAAAGAAGTATTATAAATCCAAAGCTAAGAATGTACTGAAAGCTAGTGACACCTGGAGTTCCAGTGGTGGTGATTCTTCAGAAGAATCTTCTGATTATGAATCTTCAGGACAGAAGAATTTTGGTCTTATAGCTAGATTACCTATTGACAATCATTGTTTTATGGATAAGGTATGAAATTATGAATCATTGACCAATGTATCTTTAAATTATAATGATGGTAAGTATTATAACTCTTCTGAGGAAGAATCATCTTCTAATGAAGAAAATACATCACCTACCTATGAAGAAGTCTCTAGGTTTGCTGAACTTCTTGAGATTGAGAACTCTAAACTCAATAAGAATCTTTATAAGGCAAACTCTAGGAATTCTATTCTTACAAAAGAGATATCAGATCTTTCTAAAGATCTTGATAGGAAAATTTCTGATTTTGAGAGTGTTTCGAAAAATCTTGAGGAAGTATGTTCTTAAAAGAAAAAACGTTCTAAAGAGTTAGAAAAAGTAATTTCTAAGCAAAGTGTTTTCGAGCCTAGCACTAGTTCTAAATCTAATTAGTTTGAGGATAAAAACATGGTTATAAAACTCAAGTATGAAATTTTTTCCTTAAATAAGTGTTTGTCAAAATTTACCCATGTTAAGGAAAATTTTGATAAAATGTATTCCCAAATACGACCTTTAAGAAATAAATACGGATTTGGTTATACCCATGCTAAACCAATTTTCAGTAACAATTATTTTGTTCCTCAAAGTGCCCCATTTTGTACTAAGTGTCAATGTGGTGGTCACTGGGAAAAGAATTGTTCTTTAATCAAAACCCAATCCTTAGGATTTCACAACGATTACTTTTCTAAGAAGATGTGGGTACCTAAAATTTTTTTATCTAGAAATCTCGGATCCAAACAAGTTTGGATTCCGAATGTCTAATTCTCTTCTTGATTTCAGGAAAATAAAGAGAGTACTAGCAACAACACATGGTACATGGATAGTGGATGTTCCCGGCACATGACTGGTAATAAAATCTATTTTGAAAATATTATCAAAACGAAAGGAGGAAAGGTAACTTTCGGAGATAACACTAAGGGAGAGATTGTTGGTATCGGTAATATTGTTCTTCTAGGTAAAACATTGATTTCAAATTTTCCTTTTGTTATGGGTCTTAAGCACAACCTCATTAGCATAAGTCAGTTATGTGATGAAGGTTACCTTGTGAATTTTAGGAATGATAAGTGCTTAGTTCACAATTACAAGGAAGAATTTATTCTCTCAGCCAATAGGCATGAGAATGTTTACACCTTAAATTTAGAAGACCTCAGGAGCCAAGATTTACCTTGCATGAGTGAAATGGAAGATCTTTCCTGGTTATGGCATATAAAACTAGGTCACTGTAACCTTAGAAACTTATGTAAACTCTCTAAGAAGTAACTAGTTAAGGATATACCGAAGCTTAGATTTGATTCTTCTAAAGATTGTGATCCTTGTCAATATGGAAAGAAACATAAATATAGTTTTAAATAAATCAGTGAAGTCTCAACAACTGATTCATTATAGTTAGTGCACATGGATCTTTTTGGTCCAACACAAACAAAAAGTATTGGAGGAAAATACTAAGTGTTTGTTCTAGTTCATGATTACAATAGATTTACTTGGGATTATTTTCTAGAAAATAATTCTGAAGCTTTTTCTTACTTCAAAATTTTTAGAGATCAAGTTAAAAATGAGAAAACCCTTCCATTGAAAACTATTCATAGTGATCATGGAGGAGAATTTCAAAATTCTGATTTTGAAACTTTTTGTAGTAGAAAAGGCATTACTCACAATTTTTCAGCACCTAGAACTCCTCAGCAGAATGGTGTAGTTGAGAGAAGAAATAGAATTCTTCAAGAGATAACTAGAACCATGTTGAGTGAATATTCTATAGCTAGAAATTTCGGGGCTGAAGCTGTAAGTACTGCTTGCTATACAATAAATCGAGTTTTAATTAGGACTTTTCTTAATAAAACACCTTATGAGTTATGGAATGGTAGAAAACCAAGACTATCCTACATCAAGGTTTTTGGTTGCAAAGTATTCATTTTGAATACTAAAGATTACCTACATAAATTCGCACCAAAATCTGATGAAAGAATTTTCATAGGTTATTCCACAACTTCTAAGGCTTATAGTGTTTTAAATAAAAATACTTGTACTGTTGAAGAAACAGTGCATGTAAAATTTGATTGAGTCTGATCCTTTTGTTTTTAAACCATCCCAGCCTACATCCTCAAATGTGTTTTAAAAAACTGATTATCAACCTTTGATAGAAGAGCATTCTGATATAGAAAATGTTCAAGAAGATACTTCTGAAGCATTTACCCCAGAAGAATATCTACCCTATGTTGATGAATAGGCTTTTCAAAACCCAAATTAGGTGTTTTTTAAGAATAATCCCAGTGATAGTATCATTGGTGATGTAAATCAACCAGTAAGGACTAGAAGTTCCTTAAGAAATGAAGTAGAACATCTAGCAGTTCTTTCCCAATTAGAACCAAAAAGCACAGATGAATCTTTAGTTGATGATGATTGGATCAAAGCCATGCAAGATGAACTAAATGAATTTGAGAAGAACAAAGTATGGAACTTGGTTGAAAGACCTAAGGAAACTTCTGTTATTGGAGTAAAATGGGTTTCCAGAAATAAATGTGATGAAAATAGAGTCATCATAAGAAATAAATCTAGACTTGTTGCTAAAGGATATAATCAACAAGAGGTAATAGTCTATGAAGAAACCTATGCTCCAGTAGCTATACTTGAATCTATTCGTATTCATCTTTCCTTTGCAGCATTCTTTAATTTTAAACTTTTTCAAATGGATGTGAAATGTGCTTTTCTTAACGGTTATGTCCAAGATGATGTTTTTGTTGAACAACCTCCTAGCTTTGAAGATACAAAAATCATGATCATTTTTTTAGACTTACCAAAGATCTGTATTGTCTTAAACAAGACCCAAGAGCATGGTATGATAGACTCACGGGATTTTTTCTTCAAAATAACTATGTATAGGGAAATGCAGATCCAACCCTTTTTCTAAACAAAGATAAGAAATTTTTTTGATTGTTCAAATTTATGTTGATGACATCATATTTGGTTCAACTCAGTATTCTTTAACCGACTCTTTTGCAAGCCTAATGAAATCTGAGTTTGAAATTAGTATGATGGGTGATTTAACATTTTTCCTTGGTTTTCGAATTTCTCAAAAACCAGAAGGAACATACATATCCCAATATAAGTATATTAAACATCTTCACAAGAAGTATGGCTATGACAACAATAAGAGTACACGTACTTTCATTGGTACCTAAAACTCTTTAGATCTTGATGAAGCTGGGAAACCAGTGGATCAAACATCCTTTAGAGGTATGATAGGAAGTTTACTTTACTTAACAGCTAGTCAACCAGAATTAATGTTCTCAGTATTCTTATGTGCAAGATATCAATCCAATCCTAAGGAATCCCACTTAAAGGAAGTTAAAAGAATTTTTCGCTACCATAAGGTGTAACGCCCCAGGTTTTATAAACTGGTTCAAGTAAACAATGTTGTGACTTTTAATGATGTCTCTAGTTTTATTTTATTTTATGTGTGCTGATAAATAATTCGAGTGGAAATCAAACATGAAGAATACGATAAACTGTTATATATTTAAAAGATACATTACAACAAGACCCATCTAATTGAAAGTACCCTGCACAAGACCTAACACGGCCACAGCAAGACTACAAAGAACCACAACACGGGAAATCGGATAGTCGTCATCCTCAGGGTCCATCAGTGTGAAAAGTATAACCGCCAGAATCACCGCGCACGCACTCAGCACCAGAGGTATGAGGAGAGACATCCACCAAGGGTCTGGTGTTTTGAAAATATAAAACATCCTACCCCTTGCTTTTATAGTGGACCTCTAAAAAGGAATATGACCGTTTTTTTTACCGTTGGGTTCCAAGGGATTAAGTGCTGTTTTTTATAAAATTTTGTCCTTATAACGCTTTTATAATATTATGGTATTTCAATTTTTTTATACAAAATATTAGAATTATATCTTCAAGTATTAAAAATAAAATATTATTCTTTCAAAATGAATCTATTTTGATCATGATGAGATTTATATGATGGAAAACTTGGTATTTTTTTAAAATGTGTCGAACATCAAGTCTACAGCGGTATCAGCAATAATTGAAAAAAATGTATCTTTCCGGATCTCTAAAACTGTGTGTTTTGAATTAGAGAAAAAACTACGGGTCTTTTAAACATAATTTTATAAATAAACAAGTGAAGTAAGTTATAAATTGGATTTTAATGGTTATAAAATCATAGTAGTTATAAAAGTGTATTTTTAAAGAAAATAATAGTTATATCAAATAGTATCATTTGTTTTCTTAAACTAAAATGGGATTTTGGATTTGAAAATTATGAGTTTAAAGTACTCATTAAGTTTTATACAAAATCAAATTATAATGTTCTGGTTATATATGTATTTATATTAAGAAAAATTGAACTAGTATAATTTTTAATATTATCATTTATTTTATTAACACACTATTTATACCCGGAGGGGCAGTTGCTAGCCGCGCGATGGTATCCTCCGTCCGATCTCACCATGAAAAATCACGGCCGTTGATATGTTTTAAAACTCTCGATTCTTTTCATCAGTTTGATCACGCCCTGGTCAAATCCCAGCCGTCGTGTTTTTTTTACTGCTTCTCCCACCATCTTCTTCTACCTCGCACCAGGGACCCGCGAACCAGCAGCTGGTTTGCCGAGGACGCTACCCTCTCCACTGCTCACGTTGACCTCGTGCACCCACCTACCTACGACGCCATAGGATCGGCCTAACTATTGGATCTAATCCCTTTTGGGTGCACCGAAATCTTCTATATAATCCATCTCCTCACGAACCTCCTCCTGCACCCCAGCTCTTCCCGATCTCTCCAGCTAAACTAGTGGGCTTCTTTGAATCTGAGCATCCTCCACAGCAAGGTAAGGGTTCCATGCTTAAGCGTTTTTTTTTTCAGAACCTACCCATGCTCCTCGTTACACTTTTATATACATGAAATACATATATATGTATATACAGATTGTTTTTACAAGTGCATACTTCCCACTTTTTCCATTTTAAGCAAACAGAGGGCTCCTAAGGTGTTTTTTCCTTCGGTTCTTCTAACATAGGGGATGCCCCCACCTCCTTATAATTTCAAAACCCCAATATACACACTTCTTATACTCAGATATATGATATGTATATATATAATATGTATTTTCAGTATATGCACCGTGTATCTCATCTTTTGAAGACTTGCTGAGTGGCGTATGAAATGGTATCACCTTTTTCTTTCTCTTCCTAAAAATATTTAAGTGTTTTATGTCCTTTGAGTTTTGCTAATATATCCCTTGGATAGTCTATGTACATATATATACAAAAAAAAATTATTTTTGGGTATACCCCCTTAACCTCTTTCAGTCTAAGGTATTCCAAGGAGGTTGTTTTTATTAATATTTATTTGAGTATTTATATAAGGGTAGTTATGAAGGGTTTTCATTTTAAGCAAAAACATTACATAACATAGCATATATATACATATATATATATATATATTCGGATGCTTGAGTATACACTTATATATATAGGTAACCATTCAATGTCTATTTCTAATTTTTCCATATAATTCAGTATTTTAAATTAGGAATTATACATTTGGAAATGGTCCTTTTTTTAAAAAAAAAATCCTAACAGGTATGATCTTTATGTATGCCTTGTATGTAGAACTATATATTTTATACAAGGTTATGTATTGGAATGGAAATGTGTTTTGGTGTTTATAATTATCTTTGAAAAATATCATTTGATGCGAACTTGTTTTTTTTGGTTTAAGAACAATTATGTTATGGTTAAAAACAAAGCTTTTACATGTTTATGTATTTAAAGTTTCATGAACATATAAACCCCCATGAGGTATTGAATTTCAAACGAAATAAATGATAAGTAGTTAGAGGTATTAAGATTTTAATTGTATCGTGTTTAATTTATGAGTAAACTGATATATATATAATTTCTGTATATATATCCTTATGAATGTATTTATAAGATTAACATCTGAAAACCCTAGTTTCAAGAAATGGTTATTAATATTTTATGCATGTAGAATTTTTAGTTCCTGCCTATGCTATTTTATATTACTGTGTCTAAGGGTACACCAATGAACTTGATTAATGTCGCCCTTAAAATGATTTGTTTTTTTTCAAAGGATATGCCCTTGCCTGTTTTAAACTTGCATTAAAAGGATATGGATTTAAGGGTTATGTTAATATGTAGAAATCCTCTATTATTTTTATACCAAACTCATTGCAGTGATTTTTAGTGAGCAGAGTGTAACTGCAAATTCTATGATTAATGAGGAATAATAATTAATGACAGGTATTATTTTTAATGTGGTTTACTTCCAAGCATCAGAATTTTAAAGATGGCAAGTGTTTATTATTTTTTTACCAAGCATACCGTAGTAATTAATTGTAGATAGATATTTGTTGCAAGTACTGTGACTTGTGAAGTACAAAAGTTAATTCCAAGTAGTTCTTTTCCATGCACTGGAATTTTAGAAACTCATCATTTAAAACCCCTTGGGATCAAGTCTCACACATTCATCATCTTATGTGCTTAAATAATTGTTCTATGCACATAGTATGCTCTCTTAACTGTGCCTTCTTTTATTCCATATTTTCCATTTTATCTTCCGTAACATGTATTTGTAAACCAATTATATAATTGTTTCCCTATTCATATTGTTCATGCATATGACTCAACATGATAATGAACTAAGAACTAAAATTACCCAAAGTGGTATGGGACACCTTGGGTAATGAGAAATGAAAATGGTATTACCCAATGTGGTATGGGACACCTTGGGTAATATGAAATGAAAATTAAATATTCAAAGTGTTATGGAACACCTTGAATATCTGACCCTATCAACATGTGAGAAATGTATGGGACTACCCGGAATGGGGTCTGTTAAGAAGAAAACCCTCCAGGTTGGGGACTAGTTAAAGTAATCCCTCCGGGTTGGAGATCGGTAAAAGTAAGTTCCTCGATGCATCGATAGTTCTCGAGACAGTCAGTTTGGGTTTTTACCCTTAGGTCATGGAACAAGGCCTTGACACAGAGACCATGAGTCCTTCAGCATACATTTCTTTGTTTATGACCAACCTAGTGTTTATTCCGATTAGAGGAATAACCTTGGTTATAGAACCTTACCTATGAGTAACAGATAAAAAAAAGAAACACAAGACATATGATATGGAAATGTTGATGCATGACCAATTTCTTTTCCAGAACTTCATTTCAAATGTTGTATTTCAATTATCATGTCATAATGTGCATATTTTGTGTAGATGATGCACTTGTGCGCGACTCTGATGACATTTTCATCTTATTGATCATACACACTTTTCTTGTTTATGGACACTTTACTTCGTGCAACCCATGCCTTTTTATTATTATGCTTATCTTGTTTGCTAAGTGAGTTACCGCTAAGTGTTTTAGTGCATACGTATGAAGTACTTTAACTCTAATGTATCAACCTTTGTTTAGTCTTGAAGTTTTTCTTTTAAGAAATTTTCTAAGTATGGAAAAGTATTTCTCAACATAGTTTTCAAAAGTTGTATTTAAGTATTTTCAAAAACCCCTTACTGAGTATTTCAATGCTCACTCTATGTTTTATGTTAAATTTTTACAGGTTGATAGAGCCTTTCCAAGACATGGATGTTTGTTCTTAGCTCAGAAATAAAGAAGCAAAGTTGTTGTCTCTAATTCTCCAGGATCTAAACCAGAAAGTTCCTCCTGATGGGTTATGATGTGTGACTTATTTGTTTCATTTGTACGAAATAAATTGCACACCATAACCGGAGCACCGGCACCGGGCTACCGGGGTCGGGGCGTTATAGTTGGTATCATAGGAATGGTTTAGGCAACCTTGGAAAATTAGGACAACACAAAAACATTAATAATGTTTTACTAAGTAGGGTTTGTTCTTAAACTTCTCAGATGGAAAGACAGCGAACCACACCTAGACTCTTGACTCTCCCTACAGAAATCACAGACTATTGTAGCAAAATCCTGCTCAACATGTTACCAACCTTTTGTTAACTTACGACTCATGTGCAAAACCCTCTATGAAATATCGAAAAGCTCGAATGTCCTTCGAATCTTCCGAGGATCAGAAGTTGTGTATAACCTAATGGCTAGTGCGCTGTTTGAGAATTATAAAAAGAAAGGGAATTACTATGAGGGACTCTTCCTGTGTTTCACCATGAACAATAAATGGTTGGCCTTTCCGGCATTCGGAGAAGCTGCAAAGCAGTTGGACTTCTGCGCAGTCTTTATGTACCAAATCCTGTGCTTCAGCATGCTTGGGGAGCTCTGCGATTTTGGATCTTTCATAGAATCCTTCAATTATGAAGTGGTTCGAGAGATCTTCAGGAACCAAATCCAAGCAGATGTCGCGAAGCTTGATGTCACTCGTTCCTATCTCTGGAAAACCACCTGTATCAAACGGGAGCTTGGCTTCAACCACGATCCACTTTGCCAAAAGTGTATTTGGGAAGAGGAGACCCACAAGCTCTGTTCAGCCCTGGGGATTGAGTTGAATAGTAACTTCTTCCATGGGCCTTGGAGGTAAAGGGACATCACCAAGGGTGTCAGAGAAGCGGTGTGAATAAGTCAGTGTTTGTACGCCGATCGAATTGCGGGGACACAATTCTTTTAAGAGGGGGATAATGTAACGCCCCAGTTTTTATAAACTGGTTCAAGTAAACAATGTTGTGCTTTTTAATGATGTCTCTTTTTTTATTTTATTTTATGTGTGCTGATAAAGAATTCGAGTGGAAATCAAACATGAAGAATACGATAAACCGTTATATATTTAAAAGATACATTACAACAAGACCCATCTAATTGAAAGTACCCTGCACAAGACCTAAAACGGCCACAGCAAGACTACAAAGAACCACAACACGGGCAATCGGATAGTCGTCATCCTCAGGGTCCATCAGTGTGAAAAGTATAACCGCCAGAATCACCGCGCACGCACTCAGCACCAGAGGTATGAGGAGAGCCATCCGCCAAGGGTCCGGTGTTTTGAAAATATAAAACATCCTACCCCTTACTTTTATAATGGACCTCTAAAAAGGAATATTACCTTTTTTTGACCGTTGGGTTCCAAGGGATTAAGTTCTGTTTTTTATAAAATTTTGTCCTTATAACGCTTTTATAATATTATGGTATTTCAATTTTTTATACAAAAAAATTTTAATTATATCTTCAAGTATTAAAAATAAAATATTATTCTTGAAAAATGAATCTATTTTGATCATGATGATATTTATATGATGGAAAACTTGGTATTTTTTTAAAATGTGTCGAACATCAAGTCTACAGCGGTATCAGCAATAATTGAAAAAAATGTATCTTTCCGGATCTCTAAAACTATGTGTTTTGAATTAGGGAAAAAACTACGGGTCTTTTAAACATAATTTTATAAATAAACAAGTGAAGTATGTTATAAATTGGATTTTAAAGGTTATAAGATCATAGTAGTTATAAAAGTGTATTTTTAAAGAAAATAATAGTTATATCAAATAGTATCATTTGTTTTCTTAAACTAAAATGGGATTTTGGATTTGAAAATTATGAGTTTAAAGTATTCATTAAGTTTTATACAAAATCAAATTATAATGTTCTGGTTATATATGTATTTATATTAAGAAAAATTGAACTAGTATAATTTCTAATTTTAACATTTATTTTATTAACACACTGTTTATACCCGGAGGGGCAGTTGCTGGCCGCGCGATGGTCTCCTCCGTCCGATCTCACCATGACAAATAACAGCCGTTGATATGTTTTAAAACTCCAGTTTCTTTTCATCCGTTTGATCAAGTCCTGGTCGAATCCCAGCCGTCGCGTTTTTTTTAATGCTTCTCCCACCGTCTTCTTCTACCTCGCACCAGGGACCCGCGAACCAGCAGCTGGTTTGCCGAGGACGCTACCCTCTCCACTGCTCACGTTGACTTCGTGCACCCACCTACCTACGACGCCATAGGATCGGCCTAACTCTTGGATCTAATACCTCTTGGGTGCACCGAAATCTTCTATATAATCCATCTCCTCACAAACCTCCTCCTGCACCCGAGCTCTTCCCGATCTCTCCAGCTAAACCAGTGGGCTTCTTTGAATCTGAGCATCCTCCACAGCAAGGTAAGGGTTCCATGCTTAAGTGTTTTTTTTTCAGAACCTACCCATGCTACTCGTTACACTTTTATATACATGAAATACATATATATGTATATACTGATTGTTTTTACAAGTGCATACTTCCCACATTTTCCATTTTAAGAAAACAGAGGGCTCCTAAGGTGGTTTTTCCTTCGGGTCTGCTAACATAGGGGATTCCCCCACCTCCTTATAATTTCAAAACCCCAATATACACACTTCTTATACTCTGATATATGATATGTATATATATAATATGTATTTTCAGTATATGCACCGTGTATCTCATCTTTTGAAGACTTGGTGAGTGGCGTAGGAAATGGTAACACCTTTTTTTTTCTCTTCCTAAAAAGATTTAAGTGTTTTATGTCCTTTGAGTTTTTTTAATATATCCCTTGGATAGTCTATGTACATATATATACATAATTTTTTTTTTGTGTTTGGGTATACCCCCTTAACCTCTTTCAGTCTAAAGTATTCCAAGGAGGTTGTTTTTATTAATATTTATTTGAGTATTTATATAAGGGTAGTTATGAAGGGTTTTCATTTTATGAAAAACCATTACATAACATAGAATATATATATATATATATATATATATATATATATATATATATATATTCGGATGCTTGAGTATAAACTTATATATATATGTAACCATACAAAGTCTATTTCTAATTTTTCCATATAATTCAGTATTTTAAATTAGGAATTATACATTTGGAAATGGTCCCTTTTTTTTAAATAAAATCCTAACAGGTATGATCTTTATGTATGCCTTGTATGTAGAACTATATATTTTATACAAGGTTATGTATTGGAATGGAAATGTGTTTTGGTGTTTATAATTATCTTTGAAAAATATCATTTGATGCGAACTTGTTTTCTTTTTGGTTTAAGAACAATAATGTTATGGTTAAAAACAAAGCTTTTACATGTTTATGTATTTAAAGTTTCATGAACATTTAAACCCCCATGAGGTATTGAATTTCAAACTGAATAAATGATAAGTAGTTAGAGGTATTAAGATTTTAATTGTATCGTGTTTAATTTATAAGGAAACCGATATATATATAATTTGTGTATATATATCCTTATGAATGTATTTATAAGATTAACATCTGAAAACCCTAGTTTCAAGAAATGGTTATTAATATTTCTATGCATGTAGAATTTTTAGTGCCTGCCTATGCTATTTTATATTACTGTGTCTAAGGGTACACCAATTAACTTGATTAATGTTTCCCTTAAAATGATTTGTTTTTTTTTCAAAAGGATATGCCCTTGCCTATTTTAAACTTGCATTAAAAGGATATGGATTTAAGGGTTATGTTAATATGTAGAAATCCTCTATTATTTTTATACCAAACTCATTGCAGTGATTTTTAGTGAGCAGAGTGTAACTGCAAATTCTATGATTAATGGGGAATAATAATTAATGACAGGTATTATTTTTAATGTGGTTTACTTCTAAGCGTCAGAATTTTAAAGATGGCAAGTGTTTATTATTTTTCTACCAAGCATGCCGCAGTAATTAATAGTGTATGGATATTTGTTGTAAGTACTGTGACCTGTGAAGTACAAAAGTTAATTCCAAGTAGTTCTTTTCCATGCACTGGAATTTTAGAAACTCATAATTTAATACCCCTTGGGATCAAGTCTCACACATTCATCATCTTATGTGCTTAAATAATTGTTCTATGCACATAGTATGCTTGCTTAACCGTGCCTGCTTTTATTCCATATTTTCCATTTTATCTGCCGTAACATGTATTTGTAAACCAATTATATAATTTTTTCCCTATTCATATTGTTCATGCATATGACTCAACATGATAATGAACTAAGAACTAAAATTACCCAAAGTGGTATGGGACACCTTGGGTAATGAGAAATGAAAATGGTATTACCCAAAGTGGTATGGGACACCTTGGGTAATATGAAATGAAAATTAAATATTCAAAGTGGTATGGGACACCTTGAATATCTGACCCTATCAACATTTGAGAAATGTATGGGACTACCCGGAATGGGGTCTGGTAAGAAGAAAACCCTCCAGGTTGGGGACTGGTTAAAGTAAGCCCTCCGGGTTGGAGACCGGTAAAAGTAAGCTCCTCGATGCATCGATAGTTCTCGAGACAGTCAGATTGGGTTTTTACCCTTAGGTCATGGCACAAGGCCTTGACACAGAGACCATGAGTCCTTCAGCATACATTTCTTTGTTTATGACCAACCTAGTGTTTATTCCGATTAGAGGAATAACCTTGGTTATAGAACCTTACATATGAGTATCAGATAAAAAAAAGAAACACAAGACATATGATATGGAAATGTTGATGCATGACCAATTTATTTTCCAGAACTTCATTTCAAATGTTGTATTTCAATTATCATGTCATAATGTGCATATTTTGTGTAGATGATGCGCTTGTGCGCGACTCTGAAGACATTTTCATCTTATTGATCATACAAACTTTTCTTGTTTATGGACACTTTAGTTCGTGCAACCCATGCCTTTTTATTATTATGCTTATCTTGTTTGCTAAGTGAGTTACCGCTAAGTGTTTTAGTGCATACGTATGAAGTACTTTAACTCTGATGTATCAACCTTTGTTTAGTCTTGAAGTTTTTCTTTTAATAAATTTTCTAAGTATGGAAAAGTATTTCTCAACGTAGTTTTCAAAAGCTGTATTTAAGTATTTTTAAAACCCCCTTACTGAGTATTTCAATGCTCACCCTATGTTTTATGTTAAATTTTTACAGGTTGATAGAGCCTTTCCAAGACTTGGATGTTTGTTCTTAGCTCAGAAATAAAGAAGCAAAGTTGTTGTCTCTGATTCTCCAGGATGTAAACCAGAATGTTCCTCATGATGGGTTATGATGTGTGACTTATTTGTTTCATTTGTAAGAAATAAATTGCACACCATAACCGAAGAACCGGCACCGGGCTACCGGGGTCAGGGCGTTATATAAGGGAACCATGGATCTAGGATTATTTTATACTTCTGGAAATTATTTTGTTCTAAAAAGCATTTCTGATGCTAACTTTGGTGGATGTAGAATTGATATAAAAAGTACATCCAGAACTTTTCATTTATGAGGAGATTCATTAGTTTCTTGGTCTTGCAAGAAGCAACATTCTGTAGCAATTTCCAATGCTAAAGCCAAATATGTAGCAGCTGGAAGTTGTTATTCTCAAGTGTTGTGGATGCAACACACACTCACAGACTATGGCTTGAGTTTTACTAAAACTCAAATTTTGTGTGATAACACAAGTGCCATTGCCCTATGTAGGAAACCTGCACATCACTCTTGTGTAATACACATTGATATTAGGCATCAAATTCATAGGGATCACACACAAAAAGGAGATATTATTTTTCAGTTTATCGGAATGCAGGATCAACATGCTGATATTTTCACAAAATCATTGTCTGCTGATATATTTGAATACATTAAACAGAATTTAGAAATAATAACCGTAAGGTAATCTTTCTTAATTAACTTTCTGTTAAAAAAGCCTCCTTACAGTAATAAACACCTTTTCATAGGGGGAGTAAATTTGATTGTTAGAGTAACTAAAATTTCCAAAGTTAGTTTTTCAAACTTTTTGGAACTAAATTTCCGGAATGCAAATTTCCGGAACTGAAATTTTCCAGAATGGATATTTTCGTATAGAAAACTTTCGGAATGGAAATTTTTGTATTGAAAACTTCCGGAATGGAAAATTTCGTACTGATATTTCCATAACAATATTTTTGTACAGAGACTTTCTTAATGATATTTTAGTTTTCAACCTTTTGTAATGAATTTATTTTTTGTAGTGAGTTTTGTGAACTATGTCTTTTCGTAATAAAGATTTTCCGTAGACAATTTTTTAAAAAAATGTTACCCATTACAAATAATCCTCCTAAGCCAATCTGAAAGGTATGATTTCCTTACTCATGTTTTTGTAATCATATTTTACCTTCTGGTATTTTCTTATATTGTGTTTTCAGATTATAGTTTTCTTAAATCCTTGTTCTAACAAAAACCTCAAAAGATCGGATTCAAGTTTTCTTGCGGGATTGTTCTCAACCATCAGATCAGATGAAAGTTTTATTTCAACCGTTAGATGGCTTTTGGAAGACTAATGGTCGAATTCATTGCCTATATAATGGGGACCCCAAATTCTCATCCCACATCGGTTTTTCAAGCTTCATCATCCCGAAGCTCTGCCTCTTTGTTTTAAGTCTGTTCCAATCTTCAACAAACTCCATTCCGAACTTCTCAGATGTCTTCAGATCTTAATGTCTGTGGAAGTAGCTTCTCAAGACATGTCTTCTTCTAAACCAATTTCCAAGTGGTTAGTATATAGAAAAAGGTTGGTTCATCCTGATTTCATCAACAAGTATGATTATCTTATATCCAAGAATATTAAGCTTAACGGATGGGAAGATGTTGATGTGTCTAGGCCTGGAAATCAAGATGAAGTTTTTTTGGACTTTCTTATAGAGTTCTATGAGACAGTTTCCTTATTTATGGAAGATAGTAGGCAGAAATTGTCGTTTAAGTCTTATGTAAAGACTTATAAGCTCTCTTGTGCCAAGGAATCCAGTTTGGTAGGGCTGAACAATGAAAGAGAAGCCGAGTTCATCTCTCATGTGTTGCTGGATTCAAAGGGAAGCTTCGACAAGGAAAAATCATTGGATACTCTCGAACTGTCAGATGAAAAGGCTCCGAAGATTGCTAGTCAGTCTACGAATTTTCGGATTCTAGAATTATGGGTACAAGGTCTTATCGTACCGAGAAAAGGTGACAAAGACAGTTTGAAGAAAAGAGAGATCTATATTCTAGATTTTCTGATAAATCTGAGGACATTTAATCTGATGAAACGCATTCTTATTACCATTGAGAATGTTAAGAATGGGAATCTGAGAGATCATATCATTATGTATCCAGCAATCATCTCGAAGTTAATAGTTTGGTTCCTTGAGTCTTTCAAGGAGGCTTGCAAGTCTAAACCAAGAGTTTTCAAGATTATGTTGGTGAGTGATGGTACTCTCAAAAGGATGGATGTAGCCTTCGACAAAAAGACTGGTTAGTTTTTTGATTTACCTGCTCAAAAAGAAGCGGTTCCGAAAGATTGTGAACCTGAATCCTCTAATCTAGTAAAGAAGAGAAAGTTGAAAGAAGTTGAAGTTGAAGCAGAGAATCCCAAATATAAGGAAGTTCATTCCGCACCTCCAAAACAAAATAAGAAGAAAGCTTACCCTGATGTGGTAGTTGCTAAGTGGAGGGAAATCAAAGATAAAAGAGTGAAAGGGGAGCCTTAGTTTGGCTTGTATCCTGTGGAGGATAAGGCCTTGAAGGAAAGGACAGTGGATGAGCTAGAAAAAAAGTGAATGAAAAGAAGCTTAAGAAGAAGATGTTTGAAGCTGAGGTAGATCAGACTTTGTTGATGTTTAATGAGATGGTTTCCAAAAACATTCCGGTTCCAAGATCTTTTTCTTTGGAATCTCTACTTATGACTCCAGGAAGAATCTTTGTCTCTCCGGAAGAGGTAGTTGCTAATCATTTTGAGGAAGTTGAGAAAATTGAACAATTGGAAGAGGAAGAAGTAGTTGCTGAAGGTAGTGGTGAGACTGGAGATGTTTTGAAGAAAGTATATGATTATAAGGGGACACCTTCGGAACATTTGTCGCTCTGAACTTCAGAAGCTGAGTCTTCTAAGTTAGTCACTCCAGGGAAGGATGAGGAGAATGGAGAACAAGAAGTAGCTTATCATGAAGAGGAAGAACAACTTCTACATGATGTTTCTCAAATGAAGAATGTAGAGGATGGTGCTCAAAAAGTTTCTGATGGGGAATACAATGTTGGTCAAGTTTTTTATAGTGAAAAGAAAACTCCAGAACAACAATCCATTATGAAAAAGGACAAGGGAAAGAAACTTGTTGTTGATACCCCGAGATAAGTGGTTGTAAAGAGATGGGAAGTTGGTGATTCTTCTAAGAAGAAGGATGATCAATTTGAAGAAGAAAATTTTCCAAACAAAGTCTCAGATTCAGATTCATCTTCGTTGGGGCATGACTTTGTTGTTCAGTCATTAAAGAAGTTGGTGGGTACTATTTCGACTTTCTCAAGTATTGATTCATGATGCCAGATGCTCCAACATGATTTTAATCCGAAAACAGACTTCGTATCCATGGTTATGGACAAATGTTTTGAGATTGAGTCCTAGTTCAAAACTTTTTTTGTCGGCTATGAAGCCCACAAAAGGTGCTGTAAGAGAATGACTAGTTGGTCGATAAAAACTATAGAATAGATGAGGCTCTTTGATGAATTCCAAGATAATGTTAAGGATGATTTTGAGAGAGAAGACAGGAACATAAATTAACTTACTTCATCCTTTGAAGAAAAGTTGATAGATGAAAAGAATTTCCGGATTCAAGAATTCAGAGATCTGAATGGGAAGCTGAATTCTGTTTCTCAAAACTGGAAGTATGAATGGGATCATTGGATTGAGTTTGGAGACAAGTTGTTAAAGCAAGAACAAATCTTGAAGGCTCAGGAAGAAAAGCTTCAAGCCCAGGAAGAAAAAATTGAAGCTCAATGTGCAAGAATAGTTGTATTAGAGAAGCAAGCTGAGGAAGACCATAAAGACTTGAAGAAGATAGAGACTACTCCCAAGGGTCTCATGGCGAAGGAAAAAGATCCAAAATAGACAAATATGATATTTTTTGTATCTTAACTTCCTTGTTTTTGAACTTTCAAACTTAATGAAAATTGTGGTTGCTCGTCTCTTTTGTTGTTGCTACTAATGTTTCACGTACTTTGTTATATTTTCCATTCCCTCGAATTCTTCTTGAAAATCACAAAGGGGGAGAAAGAAAAAACCCTAATAAAATGGGAAAGGAAAATAATCTTAACAAAGGGTGAGAATGAAAAAAAACTCTAATAGAGTTTATCTAAGGGGGAGTTTTTCATTAAAGAAGACATTCTTATTCTTAATGAAATATCATTCCAGAAATCTAGAATACGATCCTTAGAGTTTCAAAGCCTAAGGGGGAGTTAGTTGTATTCATCAACATCCATAAGCAAAGGGAGATAAGCCTTAATGTTTTTATTTCTTCTTAGTCTTTATTTTTCGTACGGATGTTTGTGCTTTCCAAAAAGGTGGGGATTTTTGAGTCAATAAGGTTTTCCTTATGACTTTTCCACTCCATATTGTTTCGAAAATCACAGACACCTTTTCTTTAAGGAAAATCGTTTTTATAAGGAAAATCGCTTTTATAAGGAAAATCGTTTTTATAAGGAAAATTGCTTTTATAAGGGAAAATGCTTTTATAAGGAAAAGTGATTTTATAAGGAAAATCGCTTTTATAAGAAAAATTATCCTTATCATATTTTCAACCATATATTTCTTATGTATAAGATTCGGATTCTTTTCTATATTCTCGGAATCGTTTGAAACATTGATATGAAGCATTCTGTTTTAGGCTCCGAATTCTGGATGAGAACTGTAATGACGTTTCACACCGAATTCTGGATAAGAACTGTAATGAAGTTTCATTCCGAATTCTGGATACAAACATTGATAATGTTCTACTCCGAATTCCGGATACAAACTCTGATAAAGTTCTACTCCGAATTATGGATACGAACTCTGATAAAGATCTACTCCGGATTTTGGATACGAATTCTCATGAAGTTCGACATCAAAATCTAATGACGAATCCTGATAACGAATTCTCATTACGAGTTCTGATGATGAATTCTCATTCAGAATTCTCATTCCAAATTTACCTATTAAACAGAATCTGATCATCTTTGCTTTATACACTCCAAATTTATTTAGACTCTGAATATTTTTTTTTACACTCCGAACATTCATTTTGCTTACACTTATATAATCTGTCTACTCTTTGACATTTTGTTTACACTCTGAACCTTCACTCCAAACTTTTGAGTTAGACTTAAGACGATGTCGTACATTGTTTTATACTAGTTTTGTTATAAAACGATGTTTTCTATTCTGTTATAAACTAACTGTTGGTTAATTTACACCTGTACAGGTCCCTCCGATTTTTAAGGAAAATATGACCGTTGGAAAGGAGGCCTACCTTGCCTATAAATAGGAGCTCATTTGAAAGAGCTCATAACGACACAGAAGTTGGTCGATCTAGAGACCACACGCTGCTAAGGTGGTTTCTAGAGAGAGAAAGATTTTTCATTCCTTGTGCGTACTGAACCGCTCGTTCAGTTTTTGATTCGTGCGACTCCAAATGTTGGTGATTACATTCGAGGACTTACGGGGATTGGAAGACATAGGTGCCGACTACCTTGAAGTTCGAGGGCTTCCTTGCTGAGGAAGACAGAGGTTGCCAACTACCTAGAAGTTGAGGGCTTACAGGGATACCAAGACAGAGACTCCGATATTTTTATCGAGGGATTACCCTGGTGTGGGTAAGACATACTTGCTTGAAAGTATAAATCAAGGGACCTTTATCCAAGGTTGTTGGATACCCTTCTCTTTGGGTTAAAAGACTTGTATCTTGTTAATTGTAGTTTTACTACTTGATTTTTTCCACTACATTTTGTATTATAAGGAAAGTATAACTTTCTTATACTTCCTTACTTATACTCAGAAGTTTATAACTTCATTCCTTATTCCATGTTTTCATTTGGTGTTAGAGGTGTTGTGAATTTACTTAGTTTAACTTTTTTAAACATAGCTCTTTCCTTTGTTTAAGGAAAACATAGTTATTAGTAACTAACTTTTAAGGTTCCAAAGGAATTTTTAAAGTGTAAAACTCACCCCCCCTCTTGTATATTGAGCATCTACATCATTATTTCGATCCTACAAGATATGTTCATAATGAATTCATATTAATGCCATTCGGACTCACTAGTTCTATAGAAATCGTCATGGACTTGATAAATATAGACTTGTTATATTTCCTTGACAAATATGTGGTAGTATTTATAGATGAAATTCTAATATAGTATAAAATAAAGGAGGATCATGAGGACCATCTATGAATTGTACTAGAGACCTTGCAAAAGTACAAGATCTATGAAAAGTACAACAAGTGTGACTTCTGGTTGACGGAGGTCTCATTCATGGGTCACATCATCACAAGATTTGTGATATCAGTGGATCCCTCTATGACTTATACACTTGAGGGATGGATGATTCCAACTTCGATAATGGATATCTGTAGCTTCTTAGGGTTAGCTAGATATTATCGCCAATTTGTGCGAAATTTCTCTTGATTGTCCAACCCTCTTACAAAGCTAACTCGGAAGGGAGTGAAGTTTTCTTGGAGTTATTAATGCAAAGAGAGCTTCAAGAAGTTTAAAAGGAGGCTTATCAATGGGCATGTTCCCAAATATCCCACAAGTGGTGAAATTTTTGTGGTATTTAGTGATGCTTCAAAGATGGTCATGGGTTGTGTGTTGATGCGGAATGATAAAGTGATAGAATACGCCTCAAGGTATCTGAATATCACTAATAAAAACTATCCCACACAAGATCCAGTGTTAGTGGATGTGATCTCTGTGTTGAAAGTATTGTGGAATTATCTCTATGAGGAGATTTTTAAGATACATAGTGATCACATGAGATTCAAATATATATTCACATAGAAAGATCTTAATATGTGCCAACAAATATGGATAGAACTCATCAAGTATTATGACTGCTCATTATATTACCACACTGGGAATGTGAACAAGGTGGAAGATGTTCTAAGTAGGAAGGATTATGCGATTATATCATTGATGATAATTGAGAAGGATCCAATCTTCAAAGATTTGTAGAGAATGGACATAGGAATCGTTAAGGGAGGAACATCATCAATACATTTTCGAATGATTTATCAATCATCCCTCTTGGAAAAAAATTTGGAGGATCAAAGAAAGGATGTGGAAATTATGAAATGCATGGATGAAATTAGAAATGGGAAAATCCTCAGAGTTCATTGTTGACAACGATGGAATTGTGAGATTTGGGGAACGATTATGTGCACCGGCTGATCTAGATATAAAGAAAGAGCTTCTTAATGATGAAAATAGATCAATCGTCTTTATTCCCAATGGGGGAAAAATGATGTTTCGAGATCTCTAATAAAACCTTTTTTGGGACAATATGAAAAGGGATATTGCTGAATATAAATCATAGTGCATGGTATATCAGCAAATTAAGGCTGAGTGACAAAATTCTAAGGGGATGATGCAACCACTACCCATGCCAACATGGATGTGGGAGAACATTACTTTGGACATTTTCACTAGACATCCAAATACATCTAGAGGAAACAATGATATATGGGTCATTGTGGATCGTAATACAAAGTCAACTCACTTTATCACTATTTCAGAGGACTTCTCATTGGATCAACATGCACAGATTTACATCAAAGAAGTGGTAAGGCTCCATGGAGTACAACCATCTATTGTATCAGATCATGATTTGATATTCACCTCAATGTTCTAGAAAATTTTCCAATATGCTCTAAGAATTGAACTGAACTTTAGTACTACCTATCATCCCCAAAATGATGGCCAATCTGTGCGAACTATTCTGAAAATGGAATGTATGTTGAAATCATATTCTATGGATTTCAATGGAGGGTGAGACAAACATATTTCCCTGGTTGAATTATTCTACAATAATAATTTCCACTAAAGCATCTGAATGACACCATATGAATCCCTTTATGGGAAAAGGTGCATAACAAAGGCGTGATGGGATGATGTTGGTGAGTGTTATTCTCTAGGACCTTAAATGGATGATGAAATGGTGGATAAGGTGAAAACGTTTTAGCAACATATCATGGCATCCCAATGTTTAAAGAAGAGTTATATAGATAACTGATGAGGAGACACTAAATTCAAAGTTGGAGACATGGTATTTCCTCGCATATCATTATGGAAGAAGTTCATGAGGTTCGGAAAGAAAGGGATATTATGTCCTAGGTATATAGGCCCCTTCAAAATTATTGATCCTATCGGGGTTGTGGCATATTGACTAGCACTTCCACTCACCATGGCCAAAGTACATAATGACTTTCATGTATCACACTTATGGGAATACATACCTGACTTTTCACATTTACTCTCTTACGAGGTAGTACAGATAGAGGATGGAAATTATTACGAGGATAAACCAGTGAAGATCTTATATCATACAAAAAAAATTTACAAAATAAAACAATACCCCTCATTAAGGTGTTGTGGAAAACCACATGTTTAAAGAACTGATTTGGGAATCATAATAATTGATGAATCATAGTTACCCACCACTGTTTTAGTGTTGGAAAATAAAATTTAAAGAGATAAATTTTTTAAGGGGGGAATATTGTGATGACTCAAAAATTCATTAATGAAAATTCCTCTTGGTCTATTTAAATGTATTATTATAATTATTTAATACTTATGCACTTATTTGTTTTAATATTTTGGATTTTAAAAAACCATTATGAATTTTAATCATTCCTAATATAGCTGTTGAACAATGATCACATGATTAGTATAAATATATGGCATAAACAAATCCAATTTACTCAGACAAAGGAAGCGATGACCTCCTCCAATAGACATGCCTCATACAAAGCCCATTTTTTAAAGCTCAGATAGGAGGTGGCATCATTGGGATTTGACCTTGACCAAGACCAAGATGAGCTTTAATATGTTAAGCTTGAGTGGAACCTCCTAAGGGAGAACTTGAAGTTGTTAGATATTACCATTCGAGTGATGATATTCGAGCCACCACAATAATATGTCACCATTGCACACATTAGCCTTCAGTCGTATGCGAGTGTTATAAGGGGTCATGAAACATTACCTTATAACTATTATTATGTGAATTAATTTTGTACATTATAAAAATATACATTCATTTTATTATTGTCATGTTGTAAATAGTTTTCAAAGCATAAATAATATTTTTAGTTAATATTCAAATAAATAATATATTTTGATAAATTAATGGATTATTTAATTATATAATATTTTAATAAAATATTTTTATTATTGTTATTTTATTTTTTATTAAATATAAATGATCATATAATTTTATGAATGCAATTGTAATTTTTATTATAGTTTGAAACTCGTTTTTAGCAAAACCCATTATTTTTCAATAAATCTATGTTTCTATTTTAAAAGTAAAAATTCATATATTTATAAAATTATTTTTATAATATGAATATTATTTTTGGAATCAGGGCGTTGAAATTCTCCAATGGTAAATATTTCATTATTTTCTAATACAAATGAATTTTTGGGTAAAAATTAAATACCGTTTTAATATATAATGTGTTTTATGACATCATAAAGACACAAATGTGATGTAATAAAATACTATGAACATTATTTCTGTCCATTATATGTTTTACCATTAAAATTAATTGATTTTAGGTTTTATTGATATATTTTACAATGCTTTAGTGGACCCTCCAAGACATAGAAACATTTTATCTTTTTAAATTGATTTCATTGAGAGTGTGACTCACCTCCACATAATCAACCGTTTTATTTTAATAATTTCAGCCATTAGAAATAAAAAAAAATTCCACTACCCTTTGAAAAAACCCATTGGAAAAAATAATGGGCTGGTTTTTTGTTAGGAATAGTTTAATGTGTGGTGACCCAAAACTAAATAATTAAGAATTCTCTCTCCTTTCTAAAATAAACCCACCCAAGATCCCACTTCCTCTTCACTCAAAAAGATTTTAGTTCGTCCAAACTCATCCATACTCTCTCTATAATCCTTAAAAGGTTCACCGAGCTCCCAAAAACTCTCTATCACGCCCCTCCCAGCATTTGTGATCACACTTCCATGTAAGGAATTCCTTTTTTCTTCATATTATCCTAGTTTTTAATGTTTTTTCCCATTTATTATAAATTATAAATGATGGGGTATGGTTTTTCACATCCACCAAACTTCCACATTATTTTTTAATGATTACATAACCCTTTCCCTCTCACTAATTCCTCTCATTGACACCCCTTACCATACCGATATCCCAAAGAAATTTCTCTCTCCACATTTACATTCAAGAAATTATTTTGTATTATGTTTCTAAATTATATTAAAATTGTTGTCACATGTTTCTATATAACCACTTTAATATAAATTTAATGCTCATACAATGAGACACCCATTTATCTCTCATCAACCATTTTTATGAATTCTTATGTCACGCCGTTATTCTGCCAAAATTGCACCACGTTTTTCTAAGCCAAGATCTTTGTATAGTGAATACCATACCCATGTCACTATCAAGTGTATAAAACTATATTCACATATAAATATTTAATGTTATTATCATGTATTTATTCCAAATTTCTTAATAATTTTATAACTTATAATGTATATTTATTCAATTTTATATGATCCATGTGTCACACTTATGCATGAAATGAAATGTTTATGAAGGGTGTGCCCTAATAGTGCTCCAATGCATTGGGTAAAGAATAGTGTTATGATATGTCATGTTTAATTAGGGTTTAATCATGATAATTCATTTTCACTGAGGGTTTACTCCTGCTTCATGTGCAATGCGAGTTTACTCATGATCTATGTGAAATGATTCTGGCTCAATCTAATATCATCTTAAATTTTGTTGCCACATCTCCATGTCATGATTATCATGATTTAACAAGCCATTATGTTCATATTTATTTTTCACTCCATTGATATTCCTATAGACTAAATTTTATTGTAATGTTAATTTTATTCTTTTTTTACTCCCTTACTAGCCTTTATAGCTCACCTTTTTATTATGCATGTCCTCAGGTTATCCCAGGCAATGCTAAGTGCGAGGGAATGTAGTGGTCATGTAAAAGAAGTTTTCAATAAGATTTTGTGTTAGGTGTTTTATGATTTTATGTAATGTTCCTAATCAACAAATACACTACACCTCTCGATATTCTATGTTGTATCAAGTGAATGCTTTATCTAATAAATTCGGTAAGTGTGTAATAAAGAGTAGGTTTGTCATAATGTCCACCCTCATAACCATAGTAATATATTTAGTGTGTATAACCCCTCAGAATTAACCCACACAATATAAGTATACCACTCATTTGACATATAACCTTTAAATCAAGTCATAAGTGTATACCCTACCATATAACAACATTTCATGATTAGTTATGTCTATTCTAAACCAATGATCATATCCTCTCATGTTGAAATTTCTCCTTTAAATACATCCTGAATATTTTCCAACTCATTAATCCAATTTCCATTAAAGAAATTTAATGGTTACTCCCACTCATTAACCATCATTTTTTAATTAACCCTTTTATAAATCCATGTCAACCTATTTAGTATTCCCACTCAATTAACGGATTACCCACAAGTTACCACATGGTTTTTCCCATCCATTTGTTCATTTCTAGTTCACTAGAATTATTTAACTCAATTTTGCCAACATGAAAAGGTGTATGTAGTTATTATGGCTAAAAACAATATTCCTTTAGTTTCAATAGCTTACATTAACTAGGAACGAATTGAAAAAATACACATCAACAAGAGCAGCAACATAAGCTGTCTACTCACTATGTTTTTATCTTTAAGGAAGAACACCTCAGTTGAGGGGGTTTTAACAAAATATAATAATTGGTATTCCTAAAATTCATTTAACTCAAATAGGTATTTAATTTTAGCATTGAAATCCAATTTATCAAATGTAATAAATGAACAACTACTGAACTTTTAAAATCAATGGAAAGGATAAGGACCCTACCTCAAAAGATAACCAATCCATGCTCTATAACTTAAGAAATAGACTTATCACCCTCACATATATCAATATATATCAATATATACCCAAAAACATTCATGACATCCCAACACAACAGGGGATAACACACATGAGAGATATGTATATTAATATTTTTATATTTTCATACCATGGTGTATATGTGTGGTCACTATCATAACCAATCACAACACTATATAATTAATTCACAACACACATAAAAATCATCACAATCTAAAATTATAGGTTCAAAATAAATTAAAGGTATAAACCCTTACCTCATATTAATGACAGTGAAACAATTCAACCCAAACCGCCTCACCGTCAGTAGCTGTAGACATAACATGGAACAACGGTCTTGAGGACGCCCTAGGAAAATACTAGAACTGGTGAAAAACAAAAATCAGGATTAACCTATTAACTTGGGTTTCCCCTAAGTGGAAATTAGTTAATGGGGAATCAAAAATCTATGAATATAGGGTGTAGATGCATAGCAAATTCCATAACATTTTGGGAGATACGACCACTAAAAAAGAACTTGGAGAAAATAATGGTTGCAAAGGGAGCCAGAAGGGGTACATCATGTGTGAGAGGGAGAGACCAATGATGGTGGGGGGCGTTTCCTATATGGGGGAGAGTGGTGAGTTTTATAGTGTTTTATTTTTATTTTATATTAATTTAAAATTAAAAAAAATAGAATTGATCATCGCGCACGGTTTAAGACGCACAGTTTTGAAAATATTGGGTCAACCATGTGACATGACTCTATTTAAAAAACTACATATGAATGGTTTTTCCATAAAAGATAGACCAACAATGCGCAAAATGTGTGGAATACTCTATTCTCTATAAATAAGTTCCATGATTACCTGCTATGGTCTGTACAGTTATGTAGACCATGTGCACCCTCTACAAAGCCTTTAAAAACGTGCAATTTCTAGGTTTGGTGCTCCCAAAACCCATTTAACTGCACAAGATACGAACCAAGGCTCTACCCAAGCCTGATAACATTGTAATAAATGGTTAAAACTATTATAACTTCATTTTGATGTTCTATTTTAAAAATTATATGTCCAGTAATTACCAAAAATTAAAATTCTATTACAATTTAATCTGGGTCCAAAACAAGGCTTCATATAATATACCAACCTTAAAACTTATCTTCCATGAGAATAATTATAGAACTATGAAAAAAATATCCCAACACATAATGTTTTTTATGTCTCATTAGAACTATCTTGTTGTGTTTCCAAATGTCAGACGCACCATTAAGAATTTCACGATCCCAAGGCGTTGAATCCTTTAGAACCCGAGCCAAGTCACAATCTCTAACCCAAAACATTGAAGACGTGTTTAATCGAGTCCATGTAACCAGAGGCACAATCTCATCCTTGTCTCTTAAATCATCTACCCATTGGTTATTTACACAAAGGGTATTATAATTTAACTAGTCGTACATGCATTCCTTGAAAGGCTCTACCGACCCTAAAACTACTCTCGCCCTTAAACTGAAGACATTCTATTTAAAATTGTTCTATCTAAAAACATTTAAAATTGTCAGGAAATGAAAAAAACTGACCATATCTAGATACCCTTTCTTAAATATTTCTTACCTTGATGGACAACGCATCCCAAATAGAACCGTAATTCCTCCCTCCCCAGGGCATTCCTCATAAAACACAAGAACAAACACTAATGTATATACCCAACATCCGGTGACATTACCCAAACCAAATGAACACTATAATATTATAAAACAATCATGTTTTTGCATGAGTAAAATTGTAACCCAACAACCATGCCTCCTGTGAACAACCTAGAAAGAGATCACGAAACAACCCCACGACATTTAAACCATAGCACAGTGTATAACTAAAACTCTCTTAGTGAATCCAGGATACATTAACGATTAGGGACATTATTTTGTCATTCATTGGAGTAAATTATGAGTCATTCAATAAGATCAATCAAACTTTTAATAGTTTAATATTTACATTAGCTTGACATAACCTTTTGAGGCATAAAAAATAGAACCTGGATGCCTATACCACCTGAGGAATTTTCATTCCTTCTAGATTTACCATTGAAACACTCCCAAAACTAATGGAAATTAGGAAGGGTTTCACATAAATCTAAACTAATAATGTTTGTAATGCCTAGCGAGAACCACTACACACATCAGCACTGATGTGTGTTATCCACCTTAGGAGTGTCTGTGTCATCGAACGAGATGACCAGTTTCTTACAAGTTTGAAAGCTCAGAAAACCATAATCACATGTGTGTATCTCTATAAACCAGGATCGCCATTTCAAAAAACTGGAAAGAAATCCAAAACTAACACAAAACAGTGTGTAAAAACACCCGAGTCCAATATATTACCCCCCCCCCCACTAGAGAAGTGGGACAAAATTACCTGGACTCCCAAGTCACTATACTCCAGTGTAGACCGAAAAACATAATCAACAACACAAATATCCCAATTAAAATGAACTCATCCAGTTCATTACATGTTTAAACACTCAAAAAGTACTCTGTATGTCAATACATTCAAACCCATGTTCACAAAAACCAATGGAACGTCATCTCATACAACTGTTAACTCATATGACAACGTACCAAGTCATACAGTACTAAATAAAAGAGATTTTCACATGACCTCTTAGGTAGCGAAAAATTCTTGAGGCTTTTCTACCTTGTTGAACCATTCATTCATCTATGCTTGTTCTGACATTAAGAGTCATGGTTCGATGACCACCCCTCTGAACATGGGTGTATTTTTAAACCTAGAGAGTCCTACTAGAGGCAAAGATATCCAATGACACAAATATTCTAATCTCAAATAATAAGTCTGGAATCATGATCCAAGGGTGCTAATTATGATGGGATATCCCCTTATGAACATACACATCGACCCCATCACTGGGTTATATAAAACAGATTACACTAGGCTCAAGAGACCCCTTTTCATTTAAGGCAATGCCACAAAGAAACAACCTATGTATGATATATCACATCTATATTCCATTTTATATCACTAAAAAATTTTAAACTACCCTTACACGAGGGTCAATAGAGGGACACCACTTCATGTTCCCATTTAATTCCATTCATTAAATTCATTTCATCCATAAACCTTTTGAAATAATTTAAATGAACCCTTCAAAAACAATGAACTTTGTTTTTAATAAAATTCCCCACGAAAAAATAGGAATGTTGTTACAAAATACCTCTTTAATCATTTTTCATTGAATGGAATTCCATAATAAACATTATATTTATAATCTAAATTCCTTTTAACCAAAATTTTATCTCTGAGGGATCCATTTATTCAACCTCATTTCATCCAAAGAAACCCCTTAATAGTTAAATTCATAATGCATGCCCCCAAATGACCTACTTGGGTCTTTTTGATAATTTTAAAATTAAAAAACCATTTCACAACATCACATTTTCACATGCATAATGATCTAGTGGTATGAGTGACCATCTACCAATCCCTAAAGCACCCATACACTTTAGGAGTGGCATATGGCTCCTATTTAGTAAAAAAATCATTTATATTCAGAAGATAAAATCCTTCACATTACACCAGTTCAAATCAAGACACAACAGTTTATCATTTATAACCATTCCAAATCAGACCATGGTTATATAATGGCTCAGTCACATGGATGGACATCTACCAATCAATATTTTACTGATACACATTATCGTTGGCATTTGGCTCCCATTTACTAAATTTGATTCCATTTTTCATTTTATAATTAGTAACACTCTTTGCATAGGTTGAATACATGGTCACACATTTCCTAGTTACAAGGCGCCCATACAACTTATAATAGAAACTGGATCCCATCATAAATGAAACCAACAAATTCAACCAATACAACTATTTACATATCAAAACATCTCTAGCATGTTATCATATGTAGCAACATAGAACATACAATAAAACAGAAGCATTAAAAAAATGTCAAAACAAGCTAAAATATGAGCCAAAATTTCCTATGATCATATTAAACAAGAAAAAACACTAAAACAAAACACTAAAGGATGTTGTATAATATACCTTCAAAATAAAATCAAAGTCATGTAATTTCACCCACTACATGCAACCGAAATTATTTGGAATCCTACAAATGAAACAACATAGAATTTTATATGAATGGAATATAAATTTCCATGTTCCTAATAAAATGTATGTCATCCTACATCCTTAAATTTCTGAACAAGATAAAATTAACCCAAAATTCCATAAATCCATAAGACAATGAAAATACATCATTCAATTAAGTTGAAATCACACCAATTGTAACAGTGAACCACAATAAACAGAAATTCCAAACCCTAGCCACTTGGTCCTCCCTCGTAAGTTAGGTGATCAATCCCAATTATGAATATCTACCATGTTCCGAAACATTATTAATATCCTATCTACCTTCCCAAAGCAATAAGCCAAAGTAAATGAAACCTCTCATAACACATTGTATTGTCCCGGCCTGACTGTCCACTAAACTGGAAGCCGGACCGGTCTCCACATGACCTCAAGAACATATCATCATACGACATAGGCTACCAAATAGCATTGAGGGTGTAATGATAGTTAGTGGGGATTCTATACACTCATATTCATAGAGCATAAAGGTAAACATTCAGTAATATAAAGAAAAAAATATCAAGGTAAGCAGTATGAGGAAATAGCTAAATAGCGAAAGACAATTGAAATTTGAACTGAATACAAAAAATGACCAATGAAAATTTATATAATAATTTAATTCTAATAAAGATAAATAATTTGAAAAATTGTAAAAATTTCAACACTCTATAAAACAAAGTTTAGAAATAAGAAATTACCCAATCCACAAGTCAATCTCCACAACCATCCCGAGCAGTTTCTCTCTCTTTTTCTCTTTACTACTATGTACAATCAGAAAAATCAAACACATATATCCATAGACCTTCAAAAAAGAAAAGTATACATGAAAATAAATGGTTCCAAATCATGGTGTGAGATAACATATCTGTAGGAAAACACCCAAGGTGCCACGCTTGAACCCATATGTACAAAATGTAAATGGGCAGTGTTAATGTGAACACAAAAGTAGGAAATATGAATAAAAATTACCATGTAATTAAACCACTAATAGTGATACCAAAATTTTCCCTCTAGGATCCCAGCATAAGATAGTCATGTTCCATCACTAAGGACTCCATAAGTACTACACCAAACAAATAAATAAATAACAAATCCTTACTATTCATCCAAACATGTCATACCATCACAAACTTGTCGTATAACAACATATCAAATTTTACCGTGACCAAGACAAATAATCAATAATAACACATACCTCACAATAATTACATATAATTAATTATATACTATGAAGGTTCATATACAAGGAACACATCTAACACATCCATATAATAAATCTTGACCAAGGAGATCCGGACCTAGGGAACTCATATATGGATTCCACATCGAGTCTCATGGGCGTTCTAATGGAAACTTGGCCTAGACACTGGTTGGGTTCCTAGGAGTAGGTCAACATCACATGTCATCCATGAGACCAAGAAATATGGATCCAT
This sequence comes from Viscum album, assembly GCA_963277665.1. Classification (NCBI taxonomy): domain Eukaryota; kingdom Viridiplantae; phylum Streptophyta; class Magnoliopsida; order Santalales; family Viscaceae; genus Viscum; species Viscum album. The sequence goes on from OY728165.1 coordinate 1,387,915,870, forward strand.
GGGGTATCATAGACCAAGACATTCCACATAATCAGGACCCAAGGGGCATAATCAAACCAAGGTGTCCACTACCGCATTCTAGATCCATAGAGAGTAGTCCATGGAATATATTAATCCATTAATTATTTTCAAAAAAAATATTAAATATAAATTTATGATTACACCCACTAATACTTCATTGATTATATTATAAAAAGAATACTTGTGGTATAAATTTTTGTTTATTTTAATTTTAATTTCAACTTAAATTGTTTTGGATATACTATTTCTACACATAATCATCCCATTGATAGATTCTAACTTCAATTAAATGAACATTGTCAGGGAAATCATAACTCAATATACATTCAATGAGTAAAATATTCATTTCATTGGTTAGGTTTTTTTCATATATTATGTTTTAATGACCAATGGTTACTTTACAATGAATATCCACTTATATTGGGTGCATTTATATATTCCACACATAATTATGTATTTGATTTGTCCTCAATATAAATATATAATCATGGTATGGAACTTCATCTCAATATCTTTTCGTTGAGGTATATCTTGATGTTATGAATCTTTATTATTATATAATGTGTATATACAACCATTTAGATATGTTAAATATTGAATTAATATAGTGTCATGATATATAGTGTTTTGTTTAATGCTATTCATCTAGGATTTTTATTCAAGGGATTCTCAAGTCTTAAGGGATTCTTTATCTGTAACATGATTTTAAATGTTTTAAATATTTATTATTATAAATAATTATCATTAATGTAAATGTTATCAAAATGGTTTTAATGATTTATTTACATTGAAATGAGTGTTTTTATGTCTAAATTTCTTTCAAAAGATTCAATGTGGTATGTGACACTATGATTGGAAACTCTTCTTTTTTGTAAATAATAAATGAATTTATTATATCAATATCCTGAAATGATATCTTGTGATTGCAATGTGAATACGTTATTTTTCCTTTATGTTGGTTTTATGTGTTATGATTATGATATGGTTCTTGGGCATTGTTTATGTATATGGGTGGTTCGATGATAATCCAAGGGCATGTGACCTCACGATATCTCTCTAATTCACTGTGTAACTTGACGGAGGTTAATATTACGGGTTTTTCTAAGAGAATTATAGACTATATGGTGATGGTTATTCCAAACATAACTATAAAGGTTACTCACTTTGTATCTATGAAAGCTAAAATGTATGTATGATACAGATACCACAAGTTACCTTTTTTATTTATGATTTCTATGCACTTTTTTTGGAATCACATGATTGCATGACGTAATCTAAATAGCTTATGTTTTATGCGTGAGAAGTATGATTTTGTGATAATGATTTAATTTATTTTAAATATTCATAGACTAATTGTTTTATTCCTTATTTCATATTCCTTACTAAATATTTTATGCTCATCCCATGTTTTTGAAATTTTATCCACAAGGTATAAGGATGGGTTAGAGAAAGGAATAAAAAAGAATATTTTTATCAAGATAAAGAAATCTTGTTTTGTTTAGAGGGTATCCTTTAGTTGAAAATGTGGATACTAAGTGTAACTGTCTACATGTATTATCAAGTTCTATTATATAATATTTATAGCCTAATTGTCTAAAAATATAATGTAGAAATATCCTCAACATTAATTCGTTACATAAATTAGTATTATGCAATGTTTATGGCTAGGGACTTGTAACTAATGTGTCCCATCTTCTTTAAATAGAGTGATAAGGGAATACCCACCCATATACCACTATTTCATAATTAAATAATTCACAATCCAACCAATGAGTATACCCACTCATGTTGACATTTTATCTTTAAATACATTCTACGAGCATACCAACTTGGTTATCTACTTTCCATTAAATGAAATTAGTGTTTATACATAGTCATTACCCTTCATTGTTTAATTAACCCTTTAATCAATACCAGACAACCTATTGAGTATTACCAATCAATTATCCAATAACTCTCAAGAATACAAGATGGGTTTTCCAATCCATATGTGCATTCCTAGTTCACTAGAATCATTTAACTCACGTGTGTCAGCAAGAAAAGAAGGAGTTACTTCTCATATCTATGAAACAATATTTCTTTTGTTTAAACAACATCTTATAACTAGAATAGAATATGAAATTCCCACATCAATAAGATTAACAACATAATTGGTCCACTCAATACGTTTTTAGTTTAAAATAAGTACACCTTGTTTGATATGTTAGTTTATTGAAACATTATTTAATATTCTAAAAAATTCATTAACACATATTGGATTTTCATTGATGAATTAAAATATGATATATCAAACTTATTAAATGAAAAACTTCTAATATTTTAAAATCAATTGCAAGGTTAAGGGACATACTTCAAAAGATGTCCAAGCCAAGTATTATAACTCATGCAACAGCATAATCTCCCACACATACATCAACATATATCCATTTATATCGTTAACATAATGCATTTGTTTCCCAAATCATGAGGGAACACACAAATGGGACATATATATTCATACCTGAGTGTATATGTGTGTGCACCATCAAAACCAACAAAAACACCATAAAATCAATTCCTTGAAACCATAAACATCATCAAAAAAAATTATCTTTGAGAAACCAATTAACGATATAAACCATTACCTAAATTTGATGGTGGTGGTGTGATTATACCAAAACCACATCACCATTGGCGATGGTAGCCGGAAACGGAATAATGTTCCCAAGGAAACCGTTGCAGAACCCTAGAACCTAATAACAACAAAAATCTAGATTAAACACAAACCTATGGTTTTGAAAGATTTGAAATCTGATTATTGGGAAGATGAATTGGTTTAAGAGAAGGTTGAGTTTCATGTTGAAGGCCTTACCTTATTGAGACAAATGACCAGCATGAAGGAATTGGGAGAAAACTACGAGTATATAGGGATATAGAAGGGGGATGTCATGAGAGAGAGGGATATTCCAAAGGGGGTGGGTCATGTGTCACATATGGGGGATATAGGTGAGGGTTAGGGTATTTTATTTTTATTTTAAATTAATTTAATATATGTCAATTTTTAGAACTAATCAACACACTTGGTTTAAGGCAGAAGGTTTGGAAAACTGTGCACCAATAGTGTGGCACCCCATTATTTATGAATCTCCTTCTATATAGTTTTTACAACATGGTTATACTAATCATGATTAGACAATTAAAAATATTATTTCACATAGAAATAGGTCTCACGGTTACCTGATAAGGGCCTTACGGTTTAATAGACCATGCACCCTATGAGGATCCCTTAAAAACTCCTTTTTTCTAGGTCTAATGCTCCTCAAACCCATCAAACCACCCAGAAAAAAATAGAGCCTCTACCAAATCCCAATAACATCACATTAAAAGGTTCCAAATTTCATAAAATCATTATGAATTTCCATTTTTAAAAAGACCCATCTTATAATTACCCCAAATTAAAATTCCCTTGTAATTTCATCCTGTTCAAAACCATAGGTTCCCACAACAAACACATAGATTTATTTACCATTTCAAAAATATATCATGGGAATATATTTCATATTACCCATAAATTATTTATATCTATATCATAGTTCTACATTAGAGAAATAATTTTCTCACATAGAATATCAAACAATAAATAAATTAGTGGAAGAGGATAAATTTTATATATCATGATTTTTTTCAATTCATTATAAACATTGATGAGCCTCATTGTCCTATCAAACATATATATAGAGTGATAATACACACCCTATAGTGATGAAATTTTGTGTATGACACTCTTATCTAAGTTCCATTTTAGTTTCTTATTTAGTTATTCTTTTTTAAAGAATTTGATTTTGTATCAGATAAAGGATATGAGCAGTGATCTTGGTATATGTTTAATTGAGAAATGAAAAATGAAATTTGGAGGAAATATTTCATACTCATTTGATAAAATATAAAAAATCATTTATAGTGTGTATTCCCTAAAATTTATATTTTCTGTTATCATAATCATTATTATGAGATATGAATTCTCATTTTTTATTAGTATCCACATTCTAAAGAGATTTTCTAAATTGGATTCATAATCCTCCCAAAGTCTGTATAAGAGTATAGTATTATTTGGTATATGGAAATATATTTCTTTTTTTACAATCGTTTTGGTGATATAATTATATTGTGACCCAATCAAATACTAGTATAATATGAAATTATACCAATGGAAGGATTATAATATTTATTAGAAAAATATTCTGAGATACACTAATTGCAGATGTTTCTAACACTAGGGTTGTAAGGAAATTTCTATAATGAATCTTAACATATATAACATATTTTAGGGTTCAGTATGGTGATTAAATATTTATAAAAAAATAATAGATACCATATAATTCATAGAACACTAATCTAATAAAACATATTCTATTCAATAGTAAATAGTAAATGTACCTTTTACCAAATCATTTTCCTTCTCCAATATAGAGGTGATGATTTTATTTTATTTCCCCACCTCTCATGGATTATGTGGTAGTTAATATTAATTCTAATTTAAGACCCTCATATTGGTGAACTATATTTTCTAATGATCATTTTTCTTATAGTGGAAGCATTAGACCTCTATTATATCTATGATGAAACACTTCTTTCATCCATCATATTTATTTTCAACTTCAAATCCATTTGAAATTAATTTTATTTATGATCTAATTATTTTCTCATGAAGCATCCCCTATATCCCTTGTGAATGTTTTTAGGATTATTCTTCCCTCACCTATAAAAAATGGGTACTTAATTTTTCATCATTCAATAAAATTATCTATTGATGCTCGAAACATTAAACTCTATTGACTACATTTTATGTTTCACCCCATGACACCATTGAGAACAAATAATCATCATCCTGAATTTAAGGTCATATCAGACTATTTTATCATAGATATCATATTTCTGAAACCTGAATGACTTATGAATACAATTACACGTCCCACTAAATATTTGGAAAACCCTACATTTAGGTTTCATAAAAAAACCAAAGGCATATTGATAAATAGCATGTAATTTTTCATCCTTTGATACAATTGATTTATCAACATTTTACATGATTATAAGGAACTCAATCATGTTTTTATGATATAGTGAGGGTTAAAAATATTTAATGAAAAATATTTTCATGAATCCTTTACACTCTAAGGATAATTTGTGTTTCAAGGGATTTAAATTCTTTTTTAGTTTCCACCACCAATCAGATTCCTCTACTATGTGATAGAATTTTTTTGACTCTCTATTACTCAAGACATTAGAAGACATAGAATATAATATAAGTGCAATAATCCTATTTTTCAATGATTTGGGAATTAGAAGATGAAATAAATGTGGGATTCTTTTGTCACGTAGACACATCAATCATAACATCCACATTATTTGGATATGTATGTCCTTCCACATGATATAATTTACTATTTTTAACATGAGTCTATTGGGAAAGTAAAAACTGGTATTTCTTGACTCCCACTAACATCTTATTCATCAAATCAAAAAGGTAATCATTAAATTTCTCATTAAATTGTATTCATTAATGATTACACATAATTTCATCGATTAATGATTATAATAGAATGTAAATGATGAGAATACATAAATTAATATGCATATAGATATATAAAATTTTTATTTTTTAAGAATAACTAATAATTGAAATGTGTGACATTAAAACAAATTCATTGTTTCAATATAGGTTGTCCAAAATCATATTCTTAATATGTTATCTACCATCAAATAATTATATAATACATCATGATATCATATAATAAAATAATAATATTTATTTAAATTCATTAGAATGGGTTTGAAAATAAATTTTAATTAACCAATACAAATCCCAATGGAGAGTTATCCCATTTTTGTTGTTAGGACCACTGATTCTATAGAAAGTGAATATAATGTTAATATCTAACTTACTTCATTTAAGGTTATTACACTTATATAAATATTGGATAGTAACTGTATCCACATGGAGTATCTATATATGGAATTCAATATAAAAAAACTAACACACTTCATATTACAGAGATTCTAGGATTTGTTTTATAAATAGATAGTTATACCTAAGATTTTTGCTAATTTTTTTCATCCAAATCTCAAAAAAATAAATATACATTTTAGTATCCTCATAAATATTAAAAACAATTAAACACATATTAACGAATTTTTTTAATAAAATAATAAATTTAATAGAAACCATAAATACATAGGTCAACTATAAATAGGTTGTTAGATATATAAAACAACAACAAAAAAAGATAAACCCAAAAATATTAATTTTATTCATAAAATTCACACAAAAATCCATTAATCATATATTACTTAATATGGTACACTAGGGGTATACATAAAGGAAACTGGGAGAGATATAAATCCCTTTAAGTGAATAATGATGATGTATAACATAAGATTGTAAACTTATAACATAGTATCATAAATGGGAATGGTCCTATATATAATGGAATGGGATAATATAATAAATAATAATAGAATATAGATCAGGGAATTATAATACTGTAAATAAATCATAATATTCATACATTAAGAATATGTGTAGGTCCATTACTTATAAGACATAAAATAGAGTTCTAGGACAATTGTTCATGCACCATATATGGTACTTCAAGAGATACAGAAATTAATCAATGTAATGTGGTTAGTATAATTTTAGAGCATTCATAACATCATAATATGTAAATGCATATGTGTTTCAAAAAATTAAATCAAACAAAAGTAAAAATAATAAGAACAATTAATGATTAGTTTATGTGTTCCATAGTCATATCTCAAAACACAACGAAATAATATTCCATAAAGATTCCAAATTGAAGATAGATTTAATGATTTTGGGATGTTTATATTTTAATAAAGATATATAGGTCATAAATATATATTTAAATTGAGAAAATTAACTCATAAATATATTGGCAAAGTAATTATATAAAAGTATGTGCTATGCAATTTTCAATAAATGTATAAATGACCATTAAAAAAATAAAATAGCATTTCCACTAAACACAGATAAGATCATGAATTGTTTCCAATTAATTATAAATTATTTTTAGGAATCAGGGGAGATAAAATAATTTAATATAATGAAACATATGATGTAATTAATGAATATTTATTCCCCTTTCAGTCATTTTTATTTCATAGAAATACTACGAAAGGACCTTGAAAAATAATTATATCAAAATATAATGGAAACATAAAATTCATATATATTTGAAAAAATAATAATTTCTTATGAGTTAGTCAGATAGAAATTGACATAAGGATAGAAATTTTAATAAAAATATAAAAGTGCAGGTTATTAAGAATTACACTTATCTGATATCATGAATTTCATGATACGCTCAATTAACCCATAAAAAAATTAACAATATTAAATACTTAAGTACGAAATTTGACCTTATATATGTCATTATTTTTTACAATTTTAAGTGTATATGTTATAATTATATTAATACATTTGGTTGATTCACACAATCCCAAGGATTATTATTCCAGAATTCCTAGCCACGAGGGGGTTACCATTAGTGATTAATGTTCACTTCAGATGAATTCATAAATCTGTATATGAAATGGTAATAATTTTTTGTTTTTAATAAATCTATAAGGGTTCATAATTTCACATTTTTTAAACAATAAGAATCCTTTATAGAATATAAATGCTAAAATTTAATTATTAGTTAATTTTAGAATTTTTTTAAAAATGGTGAAATTAATTTTTCTATGTTAATTTTTATTTCTATACACCTATTAATTTAGATGAAAAAATTGAATATTCATATTATTATTTAATGTAATGATGAAATCATTGTTATAAATTATCACTAATTATGGTGAAAATAATAAATAATATCATCCATTTGGGAAGTGAACCAAATAGTAAATGGAGAATGAAATAATTTTATAAGTAAATTGAGTGATTAAGATAATTGGAATTACATAAACATAATTACATTTTCTATACATATGGTATTGATACTATTATATCATTATGTATTGATGATATTTAATTGATATATATCAGGAGAAGATTAGGAATGATAATGGTATAGATGATTATGTTTTCCATGTGTTTTATTCATGTTGAATAAAATATATATCTTTTTATAGTTGTTTATTTGTATGAAAAAAATCCTATGTTCAAAGGAAATCATGTTGTCTGATATTTTAGGAGAATATGAAAATGATAGGGTGTTATGAATTTGAATAGAAACCGGTGGAATGGGTGGGTATTTTTAAGGGGATTAGATGGGATTTTTACTATAATATTCATTAGTTTATAATTTGTAATGTTTACATCCATTAGAGATGATTTTTGTGACCATATATTATAATTGTTTTTCATTCAAAAAATGTTTTCATACTTCATCCCATATATAATTAATCGTGGATTTAATATATAATCTAAAATACAGTATATCATTATTCACAAATAATTCGTCATTTTTATAAAAAATAATGAAAAATATAGAATAATTTGGATAAAAATATTTAAAAAAGGACATCCATATTGTCAAAATTATTTTCTAAATGAATGATTATATTAAATGAAAATCGGTATTTATTGAAAAATTAGAGATTTAATGGAATAAAGAAATGTATAGACACTTGAAAAATGAAAATTAATTTCTTATAATTATAATATTATTTAAATATAATAAAAAATGGTATCATTAATCCCTTATACAATAATAATTTTTACCTCAAATTTATTATTTTATCATAAAAAAATATTTTCACAAAAAAAATCACATGCTTCACTTGAATTATAATTATTCTTTACTTAAATCAATACTCATTTTATCATATTTTACTCTTTAATTTAACATTCATATAATGTACTTTTCTAATGTTATTATTCTATAAGGTAATCAAATATTATTCAATGATTACATTGGTCTATTTAGTATTGAAATTGTATGGCCAAAAATAATAATAGATTTCTTATTATCCGAAATGGTTGTATTATTATTCTTATTGACCATAACACTATTCAATATACCATTTATATTTCATTAGATTATAAAAATTCCTTATTTTTCATTCATTTATCATTGTTTGTAATGTTCAATGATTTCTAAGATGGTGATAAAATTATTATGGTTTTTTTTAATACATTTTTATTGAAAGAGTGATTATTCTTGGTGAATAGAATGATCAAAATGTCCTAATTTAATTCATTATATTTTATTTTGTTTGCTTTAGGATTGTATAATTTTCAATATTTGTGGCTATATTTGTTATATGAATATAATTATATTGGTAATATAATAATGATTGTTTGATTTTCTTTATCTTGTTCATGATTATTAATTTCAACTATACTATAAATTTGATACATATATATTTTTATATTAAAAATATACTTTTTTAATGAATAGTTCATTAAAATATGATTATAGGTAATAATGGGTTGGTTATGTTGGATTTTGGTATATATTCATCTTGTAATTACATGAGGACATCTTTTACCCATCACAAAAGAAAAATTGGATCCATAGTCTAATTACTAAAATTTTACTTCACAATGTATTCTTATGATAGAATGATTGAAAATCAATGTTTAGAGCCTAGTATGGATAAAAATGGTTTAGATTATTTTGATAATAATAATGTCATGTATTTTAGTGGTGATACATGAAATTAGAGATTTGTTGGGACATTTTTGGTTTATTGTCCCTTAGAGAAAAACATAGATTAAATTCTAGTCTGGAAAATCTATAGAATTAATACAAATTTTTAATCACTGTATGGATTTTAATTTTGTATAAAAATTTTGGAAATTTTTTTTGTAATTCCATTCTAGGGTGAATAGGGAAATATTTTTTTGGGATTGAATCTAAATGTGGTGTCATACTTATTGTATTTAAAGATTTCGAAATCCACACACATCTAGATATATAGTTTGATATTTTTTCTTATTAATCATAAATGTAGTTTAATGTTAATTGGTGATTATAGTTACATCATGAATGTAAACAAATTAATGGTTTGAATGTGGCATACACATTGGTATTCTTGTAAAGATAACGTACTTGATAACTCTTATGTATAATAAACCTAAAATAACCATGGATGTGGGTGCGTTATACGAAAGTTTTGTCCCAAAAATTTATAATTAAATGAGATAATAGGTTAATGATTTTAACTTTGTCTATGTGAATTTAAATTTTAATAATGACTCTATATAATTTGAATAATTTATTTATATTACATTACTATAATGGACGTTTTCCACAAAAATGGGGGTGGGAAAAATAACTAAGAATAATGTGGTTTTATTCATGGTAAGTGTAAAAGGTGACATTAATATGTGATACATAGTATTTTTTTCCATGAAAATTTTTATTTTGTAATGGAGGGTTAAATAATACATTATTTATTGATTTATAATTTATTGAAGAGTTTTATAGAATACAATACACCCTTTATTCACTTAATGGTGTCCATGAAATAAATTTATCGGTGTTTCATGTGAAATTGAACTCAATTTTTAGTTATTCAATAATTTTTAGATTCCTAAACATACTAAAGAAATCAATCGAACCTAAAAAGGGTGAGTTGGGGTGTAATTATAGGCCTTAATCACATAAATGTGCCTTGAACATTGGTTGTACAATACTGTGTTTCACACTTTTTTATATTCAACAATTTTTATTTGGCTTTTGAAAGACCTATGTAATGTTAATGGTTTTTTGGTGATACTGTACATCAACTAAAATATCTACTCTGTTTAGTCATTCCTAATTTATTTTTTCAATGTGTTTTTTCTTGAATTAAAAATGGAAAAAGTCCATTATTGGGTCCTCGATAAAGTACCCTCCCATATATTAGTTGGGTGTTGATCTAAAATAGTTCCACGATTTATTAAACACTACCATCTACCCAACAAGGAGTGATTCCTCAATAGTGTTTACATAGTTTCATAATCTTAATAACATTGATCGATGAAACATCATTGTATTTTTCTGATATCAAATTATGTAATCCATTTTTATATGAATTTGTTTGAAAAGTAGTGGGCACCACATCAGGGGTTAAGTAGTCCTTCAATTGACACTTATGGTAGTTATGTATATCATCCCACCAAAAAGAGATAATATTAAATGGGTTTTTTTTATGGGTATGATGCATTCATGAGTTTCTTGGTGTGATTAATCCATTTTAATATTTGGGATGTTATTAAATGGGACATAGTGTACAGAGTTCAATATCATTAACAATATTAGTTTTTCTTTATATCATTATTTTAATCTTAAAATATTGTGTGTACATTATAATTGGGTTGTATAGTGATCATTAAGTTTCTCTAATTGATCTGTTATTGTTTTTAGGGTGTCCTTATAGGCCATTATATGGTCCCGCAACATTATAATTTCTACCAATTTAGTGTTTTATACTAATTTCATGAAATTCATTAGTGAAATTTATATAATCCATATTTATTAATATATTTATTAGTGCTTCCTATAGGTTAAAATATTATACATCAGTCATGAATAGTGATATTACAATATAAAGAATACATCATCTTAGTTTCATTAGGTTTTAATATCCTTCGGGAATATTGGGTAATTATTTTTCCTGTAAAACTTATGACTCAATAAATGTATTATATTCATGGATCGTAGAGTGTAATAAGAATTTTTATATTTTCTAGTCAATTACATAATTATTTTTTCATTTTTATTATATCCTATTTCTAGATGTATGTTTTTTGAATTATAAATTACTATAATTCCTCCCTTTATTTGAGATAACCCCATTTTTTTAATGTAACGAGACCTATAATATTAGGGTTGAGTGTGAGGAATAACCCGCATATTACATCCAAACTAGGAGTGTAGTAAGTGGTTATTCTCTTATTATAGTTGAATTGTAGAGAACTCTGTCATGGGGATGAAAATTTGAAAAATGTGTTTATAAGACTGGTTTGTAAATATTGGGATGTTTTGATAAGTGTAATTTAGTATAATATTAAGGCTAAAAACCCTAGTGATGTTGTGGGGGATAAGAAATCCATTCACCAAGACATTTATAACAATTATGTTGACCTAAATAAATTAAATGAAAATTTGGGGAAACATGGAAACACTATCAGAAATATGTTGGAGTTTGTCATTGACTTATGTTTACTTTTTAAATAACATCCTTTTATATTCACTAATGAATTTTGAAAATCATGTAAAATATTGGATTCATATTTATAGATAGATAGATAGGATCCCAATTCATAGCCAGGATAGACCAATGATAGTGATTTGACCCACTATCATTGGAAATATAAGTAGAGAGGCTTCAATGTTGGGATAAAAAAATGAGATATTGCCACTTAACAATCCGGGGTCAGTTCCTACAATGGTAGTTTATGAGAAGACTCGCCAAATATAGTTAATACATGAATTATTAAACTACCATGAAGTATATGATTCTTATAGATAAATATGGGAATTCAAATTTTCAGAGTGATATTCAAGAGATTCAATGGAAGTTACCACCTTGATTTTATGGTGTTATTGGTCCTTATAATGTGGATGATTTTATCAGGATAATGATATGATTTTTATTTTTAACAATTAAAAATTGTATAATGTGTTGGTGATATCATCCAAAAAAATCCATGGAATAATAAGTCACCATTAGATTTTAATAATGAAAACCCTTGATGAGTTAGTTTTCCAAGGAATATAGATTGTTCTCCTCTTTTATGAGGAATATTAAATGGTTAAATTGATTTCATTACACATCCTTGGTATTTTGGATCTTATTTTTTTTAGAATTTTTGTTTTATTTATTGTGTCAATTTAACATTGTGGTTTTTTTGTGATAGTTTTTATAAAAATAAATTCATATCATTAATGACTTGTTCTACAAAGAACACCGGATTAGGTTTCATTTCACACAACACTATTTTAAAATTAAATATCATTTTATTTTTATAATTATTCAAAGAATCCAATTATAACATATCCATTATAATATAGTGTATGAATATGAAAAACTGAATTATGAATGTATGTTTATCACGTTTAAACCCCTTGTGAAATTTACTGGAAATATTTTTTTTTTAAAACTATTCATATACGAACAATTATGTCATATAGAAAACAAAAAACCTTTATTGGTTTATATTAATGGAATATATATAAAAAATATTTTATATTATTTTTAATATTTATCCAATTTTATTTATAGACATGATAAAAATATTGAGTTTTATTATTAAAAATTATATATATTTTTCAAATTAGTTTTCTCACATTTTCAAAATATACTTGTTTTAAAACAAAATTTTTACACAATTATAAATTTTATTTGAAAAAAAATAATCTATTTTTTATAATTGTAATATAATGATTTTATTGGAGGGAATTTTATGTTATTTTCATAGAGGATACATTTTGTAATGAATAATGAAAAATAGTGGAATTTAATTAACAACTATCTTTTCATATAAAAAATATATGATGTTAGATTATAAGAATAATTGGTTTCAAATTAATTAAAACTAAATTATAAATAAAAAAATTGGTCATTTTAATGATTTATATATTGAATATTTATCCAAAAAATTTGTAAGGATTTGAACATTTTCGCATTAAAAATTCACTTTTTCTCGCCGTCTCTGAGTTTAATTTATAATAATTTTTTCCTCTTCTTAGGTATAAATTTTGAAAAATGGATTTAATATTTTGAATGAAAATTTATAAATTTAGATTATATTTTCTTTTTATTATTGGATAATACTAATAGAAAACTAAGTAATTTTATGTCCATCGTTAAGGATAAATATGGTAATTAAGGATATAAATAATTTTATAAATTTAACAAAATAACACTAAAAATAAAAATAAAATTATTTTATAAAGTTAATTCAAAAAAATAATAGGTCTATATAATACTTTAATTTTTTAAATAAATGTATTAAAGAAATAATTATTATAAATTATTACATAATGATGGTCCCATAAGAATTCTATTAGTGAAAAAATAAATTAAATGAAATTAAATATATTAAATGAAATAAAATATGAAATGATTAACATTATACAAAATTATTATAGAGGATTATGATATATTAATGTTATATAAAATTATTTTTTCAAATAATATTTTGTTATCTTGAGTTTCTTAAAGTCAATGTAACGAAGAGTGTCAAAATTGACACTTATGCTATTTTATGATAATAATACTTATTAAATTAATTTGAAATAATAAAAATAATAAAAATGTACAAATTAGATGATATATTGTCTAAAATATCATTAGTTGGTCATTTATTATCCAATTGAATCTATAAATGTAAAAATTACATTCTCTTAATATTGAAAATTGTATTATAAAAGTAAAATTAAAACAGGATAACTAAGGGTTAATATGACAGATAATATTTAATATAACTCCAAAAAAATTATTTTTTTTGAATATATTAATACATTATATTATATTAGAATTTAATAAATTTTTTGGAGGTATTTGGTTTAAAAATGTAGTTATTAGAAATTAATCTTTTAAGAAATTAAAAAAGATCCACGCCCCTCTCTTATAAATGGAAAACCATACCCATTTATCATTAACACTTCAAAACCTAATTGGTATTAAAAAAATATTTCTAATTTATCTAAAAAATTCTCTCAATTAATCCAATAATCCTTCCTTTGATCCAAAATACAACGAATGAAGTCCTTTTGAAAAAACCAAATAGATATACCCATACAAGCAGTAATGTCCAACAATGAACATTTATGATTTATATCTTCCTCAAACCACTGAATAATTTATATTTCATTATTATATAATAACTCTAGTATATTAAATATAATGATATGTTTTTATGTTAAGGGTATAACCTACAACTTCAAACACATCCATCGAATGGGATACAAAATCATCGATCGTGTGTACGGAAGACAACAACATCATGATCTGATGTCGTACATTCTTCCATTACTACCATCATGGTCGAGAGTAATGATGTATTCATATTTTATATCTCATATATTTTTTTTTATGTTATTATAATTATGAAATTAATATATGACAAATTCTTTATCTAATTCTATTTTTTGGCAATATGGTAATGTCTTCTATGTGTATAGAAAACTACCATCTCACGAAGCGATGTGATTCATTCACACACTACATCGAATGTATTAATAATGATTTTAATATACTTATGTGATATATATGACATAAATATAATTATTTACTAATAATATATCATATACTATTCTTTCTTTTAATCCCAAAAAAATATTAAAACATCCACTATGCATACATACGACCTACCATCTCAACGAATGATATTTTTTATTTTATAACCCTAAATTTTATTCATCAATATAAGAGATATACGATGAATATAAATGATATTTATTTAATTTTTATAATTTATTAAATGTATAAATCATTATCTACATCTTCTTTCTTTGAAGAACAAGTGACCACGTGTTCGAAAAAAAGCGGTTATTACTCGAAACATAACTTTAACAATGAATTGTTAATAAGAAATTAAAATAATGTCATAATAAAATAATATATAGTATTATATAAATTAATATAGTAATGTTATATATTTATAATAAACATATATTTTTTATTTATGAGTATTTAATGTATTTTATGGATGTTAAGAACAAACGTAATGGATTTTATCCTCAATTTTATTTCTATGGGATGCAAGAATTATACGATAAGTGATTATTTTTTTGGTGTATATACATCAAATGATAGAATTTTTAGAGTCTTATCCTAATTATTATAGTGTTTTCAAATACATTTAATTTTACTTCATTCAGGGGAAAGGATTATAAAAAATATAGTGTGGTAATGGTTTATTTGATAATGTCATAATTATTAGAGATTATTTATCTTAAACTCTATGATCGTAAATGTTTAGATTCCATGTAAATGTTTTCTAAAAAATTAAATGGTTTTAAAAATGATTTAATTAAGTTCTTTCATCATTAATCTTTTTAAAAAAATATTTTAAGAGAATATTTTTCCAATTTTTTAAATAAGCGTCGTTTTGAAATTTTAGAAGTTTTTTGAAGTATTGGTTTTTTTGAAAAACATAGAATGAGTGGATTTTTAAGACATTATGATTACTTAATGAATTGATGATTCTTTCAAATATTTTTATGTTCTTTTTATGTAAATTTTGTTTCATTATAATTGCACAACAAATTATGAAATGGATTTCATAAAGGAAACAATTTTATCCTTAAGAATTATTTCATGTGATCTTTCATAGATCAAGTTTTCATCTAATAAGAATAATGTTGTTCAACAGATATATATTTGTGTAATATAAAAAATAATCATCTAAAAAATAAGTAACATCAATGTACGAAAATAAGGTCTTGATATTATTTGTATTAGGGGAATTTATTACTCATCCTCTGGAAAATAAAATGAGAAAACCATAGTGATATCCGTATGGAAAAGTATATGTATTGGTCACAATCCTAGAGTATTCATAACAATCCTGAATAATCATAGATTAAATATTGTCATATATTGAAATTATATAAGTAATTTTCATTGATTATGTGGTTCTATCACTATTATCTGTATTTTTCGCATAGTTATTTCTAGTTTTATTTAGTGTTTGGAACTCGATGGAACCACGTTAATTATGAATTTGATTATTAGTGAAATGGTCTTCCTCCTATGAATGAAAATGTTTTCCAAAATGTAATGAAACATCTTGGGGTAATGTTTATAAATATTTTTCAATATATGAATCTTGTTTCAATTTTAAATGATTAATGGAGGAAACAAAATTCTGTTGTGTCCATCATGAGGTAGTGTCAACATTTTTTCATGGGGTTTATTAACCACAAGTGTTTAAGAAATGGATCAGTACCACTTAACATTTTTGTCTCCACTGTTTAGAATAAGATAATATCACTTTTATTGTTTATCATTGGGATGGTGAATCATATAAATCTTGTAATATTATCAAGAATATAATGAAACATTATGAAATTGAATCCATAGAATGGAAATAGTTTAGTAGCTTGTGTATTCAATATGTACTTTTATTGAGTTATTAATATAGGAATGGAGAAGTAAGCCCATGAGTTAAAGAAAACTGATGAAAATATTTTTGCACCTATTAAAAAAATTTATAATATGTTTGTGCTAAAAATATGAAATAATCATCTAACATGGGTGTATGTTTCATAAATTTTTCAGTGGAATAAAAAAAGTCTCCAAATTGAGTTATTCCTAAGGGGTGTTAGTATCTATGGAGAAATAATTATATGTTATATAAAAGTGTAAATGGAGGTTGGAATTATATATCAATCTCATAGTTTGGGAAGAAAAAGAAAATAGAATTTTACGAAAAATATAAATACAATGAAGAAAATAAGATGTGTTTTACTATATAGTAAAACTGTGCAATGAATTAGAGTGGATATTTTATTTTTGGAATTATATAGTGTTCAAAATGTTTAAAGTTATGAAATCTAAAAAATTAATGCTGATGTAATGTGAAGAAGATTGGTAATAATTCGAATAGGGAGGCGGTTACATATCATAAACACCCCACACTATAATACTTCATGAGTAAGGAAAATGGGAATTATGATAAGTAGTGCCCAAATCCAATGGTAATCGAAAATGATTTATGTTATTTACATTTATATTCCAAATAAAAATGTATATCTCATGAAATAACTATTGTAGATGTGGATTATTCAAATTTATTGGTTTAATGATTGAATTTTTATGTAATGGAATTCATGAAAAATTATGTATAAGTACATTTATGGTATTATAGAATGATGAAACATATAAGTATTGGTCCACTATAGTTATTTATTATGTATTTTACAGCATATGATGAATGGTATTGGTAAATATGAAAAGGTATTGAGTTGGTATGGTGATATTTCAGGAAAATACATGATTAAGGGAATCATAACCCATAATTTGTGCATGTTGGTGGGATAATGAAATAATGAGGCATTTTTTTTATTAAAACAGGCTATAGTAATTATGACCTTGGAAATGAGTAGATAAAAAATTGGTTTATGATATTCTTAATTTAGTTTAGAGAATATTTGTATTTTTGGATTGGTGATTTTTTTATTTTTTAATGAAGTCATGTTTTCACAATGTTTTTATGGTAATTCATGTTACCAATGTGTTTTAACATACTACTTTTCAATGGTATTAAAATGTTTGGGATGTGGAAAATAAGCACTTCAACATGTTTTTATTGGATTTTGGATATGTTGATTATGGAAAATTTAGTAATTTTTTTCAAATTTTGAATGTGGAAAGGGTAATAAGGTTAATGAATTATGAAAATGTTAATATTGACCTTTGAATAAGGTTTTAGAAATTAATGATTTCTGATACGCAGATTTATTAATACTATATAACATTTTCTAACCATTTTTTTATGATAACTAGAGACATAATGAATTATATATCAACCCATTATGGATCTTGTGATTCTCTAGTTCATCGAGAATTACAATTTCAATGTCCTGATTTATTGGATTAAGAGACTAAATGGACATTTATCAAGGGAAAAAATGGTTGATATTGTACTTATGAGATGAAATCAAATGTGCATATCTTCTCAAATGATTTATTAATAAAAAAATATCAAATTATATTCATTTTTTATGATATTAATGACCTTTTCTAGACCTATTTGGTCTATGGATTTGTGATCACTAACTTCATTGTGAACATTTTTCCAATAACTATCCATTAGAACATGATAGTTAATATTCCAAACTACTCCCATATTTTTACATTCCACATATTTTCACATATGTAGAAACCTCTCAATTTGTTTCCATGGGTAACCATTATGTTTCAAACATTTTTTGGATAGGATGTTTTATTATTTATTTTTATGATATGGGTTTCTTTGAATTTAACATTAATACATATAAAAATTGATAAATTCGATGAATTTTGAGGCATAAATTAATTTCAATGGGGTTATATTGTAAAACCTTGAGATTTAAAAATATTATTTTGTAATAATTTAATTTCATAGATGACATTCTTTAAAGACAACACCAGGTTATTTTATGTTTCTTGCAAGACTATGTTTCTACAAAAAAAATTAATTTTATAATTTTATAATAATTTAAATTGTAAAAAATTTATTATAATTAAGTGTGTGAATATGATTAACATAATCATGAAATTACTGGTTATTAATGTAAAATCCATTTGAAATTAAAAGTTATTCTTTTTCTAAAAAACTATTCAAATATACACATGTGTGTTCTATACCAAAAAAATTAAACAATAAACCTTGTTGAATTATGTTAATGAAATATATATAAAAAATATTTCATCTAATATTTAACATTCATACTATTTGTTTTATAGACATGATATAAAAATTAATCCTAATTTATGCTTAAAAAAAATATTGTTCTAAAAGTTGATTTATTGCCTTTTAATGGAAGACATTGATTTAAACAAAAATGTGAAATATTAATTAATTTTATTTTAAAAATTATCTTCATATTTTAAATATTAATATCAAATTTACTTTAGAAATAATGTATGGCATTTTATAAGAGGATTAATTTTTTAATGTATTGTGAAAAATACCGAATTTTAAATAAAAACTAGTTTTTCATCTCAATAATATATAATGTTAATATTATAATTGGTATAAGAGAAAAATTAGATAAATGAAATTCAATGAATAATAATTATAATAACCTCAAATAATAAAATTATTATCAATGTTAAAATACCTTGATAAATTTTACCACAGTTGTTTTTGTTTTATCTACTTTTTATTGTTCATTGCATTGCATTTATCTACCTTAAACAACAGGTAGGGCGCGCGGTGAACCAGGAAAGGTCGCGCGGTGACCCATGCAAGGCCGCATGACTTCAACCGCAGTGTGAAGGATGCGGTCAAAGCCAAAACACGCGTTTTTAAATAAGAAATCAAAAATTTTATGTCTGACCTCGACCCAAACTACCCGGTGTTCATAATGTTTATTAAAATAAACAAATTAGAAAAGACGGGTGTGACAATTATCCCCACCATAAAGCTTTCCATCCCTGGAAAGCCACAACTAAGGTTGAGACACAAAGATGAAAATGGTACCTCATTAAAGATCATAGAGGATCCCCATAAACAACATGCGAGATGTGGCAAATGCATCTTGCTCGGAGAAAGTGACTCAAATGACAACCTCAAGAAATTCATAAAAATAATTTCTCATATGTGTCTCCCTCCAGGAAGAGCTAGAACGCCTCCAGTTGACTGATCAAGGAAGGGAGATCTTGCACCCATGGAAACCAACTTCAAAAGTCGAAACACCTCAAGCACTATTAAACCGAAACCACACCATTTGGCTAGAATGAAAAAACAAGGTCAAACCACGTCCACGGAACACTCCTATCACTTATCACCAAGCCATATTTAAAAACAGAAGTAAAAGATCAACATGGAGAGGCACGGGGGGCTCCCCACTGTTAGGAACTCACTAGCTCTTGAAACGAGACTAGAAAGACGACAGGGGGAGGTTCAAGCGGATTCTCCACCATTAAAGAAAAGTACAACACTGATTCATTCTAGAGACATCGTGCGAGACCCAATTTGGTTCTTCCCACCATTAAGAGCCTACAAACGCCCAAGAAGAGACTAGAAAACCAACATGGGGAGGTCCAGGCGGACTCCCCACCATGAAGAAAAGTCCAACACTGATTTATTACAGAGACCTTTGTGCGAGACCCATAGTGGGTCTCGCTGGCATTAGAACTAACCAAGGATATAGAACATTAAAAAAATCCCGATGGTGACCAAACACCCCACCACAAGTGGCTGGGAGGGAGGGGCCCAACCACCTAGGCGTCAAAACCACGACCTAACACCCGACCAACACATCCACATCCCTAGATGAGCATTATACATTTTTGGGACTTATGTTTCCCCAATATACTCTCAAGGACCACTAAAAGTGATTAATTCCAATGGGACGCTACCCCCCAAGACCTCAAGGAATCGAGGTGGACAAGCCTCTTCATAGTCACTGAAACCTTACGCAACCAGATGGTTCGTTCAAAACGGAACAACCATAGAAAACAATTTAAGCTAGTTTCACTTTCAACAACAATGACAGGAATAAAGATAGGGTCCCATACACTCCCATGGTTTCTATCCACGTGCCAGCTTCACTCCGAGGTCTATGGCTGGAGCCCTAATGTTTGCAGCATCTCCTACCTCGCAGTCAGGTATTGAAGACTCGCGAGAGGAGCTTCTCCTTTTGGTGCCACACACAATCATACTTAACCCGAGGCAACACCATCAGACACAACACACCCTGACATCCAATTTTTCTCTCACTGAACATTCACCTGAATGAGAGATTAGATGGTACACGCGCATCAACCCTTGTTACACTGAATGACAACATGAAACCACATATCGTCACCGAGAACGATCATTTTTGTAGAGAGAAACATTATGCTGAGAAAGACATTAAACCGCATCTTTAACAACACATGATTTCTGCAAACGACCATAACAGCCTCATATGACTGGGTCTGCCAAACTAGTGGCCAAATGTAGACCCTTTCATAAACGAAACAAACGAAGGACAAAAGGGCATTCAGAATAGTGGCCCACACTGACCACTCCAGGCTGCTTCCACCTTTCCCCATTGGAATCTCATTCACCGTTTCTGAAAAAAACTTCCAAATTAATGAGGTCAAACTTTACCCCTGACAATCAAAGAGAACACGCACTGTAAGATGTCACGGAACATGACCATTGCAACCGATGAAAATACTACAAATCCCTTCAAGACACTGGTCAACACTAATAATTTTGAACCGCCTTTACCCTTCCCTATTAGAATTCCTTTCACCGCTTCCAGGGGAACCCTTCAAATGCAATGATATCAAACTTCATACCTGACGACCCCGACAACTCAAAGAGACCAATGATCCCTTCAGCTCCTCTCACGCCCTCCATCCTGCTGCGAGAGGATCCCCATAGTTGTAAAAAGGAGATGTGGGTTCAATTCTAGAATTCAAGAAGATATTCCCCAGATTAACTGGAGGGTCGGCCAACGACGAATTGTCTGTGGCCGCATTTCAATCACATGTCAACGCTTTATGGGGGGAATACAATATTCGATATAGACAACCATAGACCCAACCAAACTGGTCCAGTGGTCAAGGCATACCACAAGGGAACACCAAATGTGTAGGGGAAACCACTACAAGGTCTCCCTGATGTATTACTCAAAAGAATTCATTTACCACACACTTGAATACCAAATTAAAAATAAGAATTCAGACTCGGGACACAAATCAATCAAAAAAGATTCTTGGATCGAAATGCCTCACATCCAACCTTTCAAATGAAATACATTGAAACACCACAAAATCACCGTTTACTAAAACACCAAATTTTTCTTTTCACAAAACTTTTAACAAATAAGAAATGATGGTGGGTTTCACAAACACCAATGGTGTCTCATGGGCCTCGCACATGCATGTTCCCATGCCACACCATCACCCACCTCATATCCATCCAAGAACTCATCCATTCGTGCCATTAACCCTTTCTCTTTCCATATACAGTCATGTATGTGGTTGGCCACGAGAACATCAAGGATCAAAACAAAACATTTCCATTTTTCAAAACCAAAACATCCAACCCACACTTTTCAAACCTCTTTCCTCATTTTCTTTTTAAAGTGCTTTATTTCAAAATATTTTCCTAGAAATTTTCCAAGACCAAATCATTTTTACTTAAAAACCAAATTTCCACAATTCCAAAACAGAGAAACTAGGAACAGTGCAAGAGAAAACTAGTGTCAGTGGGTGACTGGAACATATGGTTGATGGCCATACGCTAATCACGACATTGCCACGGGGGTATTCTAGGACATCATCCCCGGCTCTTCATGGCTTACTAGACTCTGGGATCTCACTGGGACCACTGACCCTACTCCTTTTTTATTTCCCCTAGACAAGATTAACTGCAATGACCAAAAACTCGGACAAACCTCAACATACTTTGGTACCTTGAGTCCCGCCACGAGGTGTGCTGGAAAGGAACCTTACTCATAACAAGGATGTCGAGTCACGAAAACCTTAACTCAAGTCTACCGTGACTCTATCCCAAAAGATTACGACCCAAGAGTGAAAACCTGGATCTGATACCATTTTGTCATGAACCAGGTCAGGTCGCCACCTGACCCAGCGCCCGACCCAATATGCGACATGGCCTGAAGGGCGGTCTCAATCCCCACGGGCTGGCACAAGTTCCTGGGTATCAAAACTAACACATGGGGACAATTTTACCCGAAATAAAAGACAGAAAAATAACTAACCAGATAAATAAACTGATACTAGAACTAGACAAGAAAACACGCCTTTAAACTATTAACATGTTTAAAGTCTAAAACTCAAACAAATAACTAGAATGAAAAGATTACAAGGGAAACTAAACTTCTTACTCAAAACCTCCCGGCAAAAGAGAGGCCACATCAACCCCACTCTGCATGAAAAGACCAACTACAACCTGAACCACCATCACTGAACACGATGTCAAAACTTGGAATACAAAAAGGACAAGGTCTACATACACCCAAAGATGTATGTAGGGTGTTACCCAAAAGCCCAGTAGGAAATCACCCAAGAAAAAGGTTTCATGCCACAACATCAAAAGGATAATTTAACATGCTTATTTAAAACGACACTTAAAAAAATTCTTTTGAGAAAACATTTAATGGCTGAAAGTAAAAAAGACAAGAGAACTGGAAGAAAAAACATTTCCCAAATACTAATTTAAAATGGAAGAGAAATTTTATTAAGGAGAATGTTTATACTCAAGTGGTCCTCCTTATTCTGATGGAAGGCACCATTCCATGAATAGTATAACACTGTGGGTAAAACCCCTATGGAAGCTAGTATGTGTGGTGCGCTAGAGACATCATACCTCAGTGTAAATGTGGCATATAAACCCCAATAATTGACGTTCTCGTGCACGAGCCACTAGTAGGAAAACACATCCATAACCTAGTGGTCTCCAATCATCACAAATTTTAGTTAGTGTTGTAGAGTCAATCCTACCAGATGAACCAGGATGAACCACTCGCGTGTCATCTAGCGTACTTGTCTTAATCCACCCACCTAGGTACCCCGGGTTTTCCCTTGTGCTCAAACAAGTTCCACATTCACATAGTATATCACCTTCACATGTCACAAACCAAACATAACATTACACAAAAAAACTACCTTCACACCAAATCACCACTTCAATAAAACACGCACACCAAGGACATGTCTCATTTTATATAAATACCCACTTTAAAAATGAGCACGTGTTCAACTCATTCAAAATACCATTTCAATGCCATATAAATGTATCAAGAATCCATTTAAGCTATTAATAAAATCATTTCAAGAAGATCCAAGAATACTTTACACCAAAAACCACTTGATTCCATATAGAGGAATCACATTAAAACTAGACAAACGAGTTAACCTTATCAAAACAAGTCATCCATTATTCAAAAAAAATTGTATTTCAATTTCAAATGTACAAAACAAGGAAAGCACACCAAAAGTGATATATATATATTTATTTATTTATTTAAAAAGTCTATTTAAATACACAAACACCTAATGTGACTTGAAACACCTTTCACACCTACCAAACAACCCTCAAAAACCTTCCAACCATGTTTCGCACTCAAAACACCACTTAAATAAAAAATTCCTCAAATTATAAATCATATTGCATGCAAAAGAAACCATTACAAAATAAATTTCACAAATCAACCCTTCTAAAACCTCATTGGAACTCTATAAAAAATTATTAAACCCTTCTAAAATTTACCACAACAGGATCGAAAGAAAAAACATGAAAATTTCTAAAAACAGGTGCAATTTTCATCGTGCACGCATGTCACAACATTTTTAAAACACATTTCGCAAAACCTCAACAGCACTACCAAAACATTTTAAACATAATTCAAATCATGCAACTAAACCATATAACATATTAAGTTAAACTAAACAAACAAATTAAATTATCTAAAAGATGTAAAGGCATGGAACCACCTGTCTCAGGTGTTGAATACTCCACAACATTTAGTGCGTGACTCCAATTTCACATCCAGCTCCCCACAAAAAACACGAAAAGAACCATAGAAACAAAATATAGAAAAAAGCATTAAAAATAAAACCAAATATTCATTTCTAAAAACACAATTTGTTTCATATCAAACACCACTCCAAAACCAAATGCACAATATAGCCTTATCAAAACATATTTTCCATTTTCAAACAATTTGAAATAAATTTTCAATGTTGTGCAACAAGGTGGATACACCAATATAAACATTTCTCAATTGAACGCATATCAAAACACCCCAAAATCATAACATATACTTGCTAGAAAAAAAATACGAACAAAATAAGACTTACATAAATGAGGGGATGGGATTAGGCGAAGGGGGTGCAGCATGTGTGGAAGGAGAGATGCACCGGTGGGGGATCCAGAACTACACTGACTAGTGATATGGGGGGCACCGAACTAGGCTGTGACCAGCATGGTAGGTGCACCGAGTAGCCCTTCTGGAACAGGGCCATGCCGGAAGAGGGATTCGCACTGGCTTGGGTTCTCCTGGAAGAGGGGGGGCGGGGTCGGAACCTTGCATTAGAAGAAGATGGGGGTGGTCCGTGCGGCGGCGCGCAACGGTCGACCGGGGCAGGGGGTGCGGCGTGAGCTGGGGCGACGCCAAGTTCGTCAGGCGGAAGTAGAGGGCTACTGCGGTGGGGGTGCGATGCACCGGGGTGAGGTGCAGCCGTAGCGAGGAGGTAGTGCGGAGTGGGGATGGGGTCCGGCATGGGAAGGGGGATGAATGAAGGGAAGGGGTGGAAGGTGGATTCGGGCTGCGGCCCTTGCTGCGACGTGAGAAAAGAGAGGTGTTGCAGTGTGAAAGAAAGAAGAAAAAAACAAAAGGGGGAGAAGAGAAGGGATCTGGCAGCTGGGTAGAAAGCAACCGAAAAAAGGGTGTGAAACCCTAAACATGAAATAAATCAAAAAAGAAACAAAATAAAAATAAAACTAAAATAAAGAAAACTAACAAAAATATTAATATTAATAATAATGGTATTTATAAAATAAAACCTTAAAAATAATAATAAGAATGAGAAAACAACAATAATGTTATAAATTTTATATCTTCAATATGATAATATTATTTAAAATGTCAACAATTTTAATGAGAAATTGTTAATGACGATAATAACAATAATTTATCTTGGTAATAATAATTACAAGCTTAAAAAATATGTTCTAAATAATAATAATGAGATTAATAATATTTGTAATTATATTAATATCCTAGCACAATTAATAATCATAATAATAATAATAATAATCTCCTCAAATAATAAAATTATTATCAATGTTTAAATACTTTGTTAAATTTTAACACACTTGTTTTTTCTTTATCTAATTTTTTTTATTCATTACATTGAATTTATCTACCTTAAACACCGGGCAGGGAACACGGTGAACATGGAAAGGTCGCGCGGTGACCCATGCGAGGCTACACGACTTCAACCACGGTGCGAAGGATGCGGTCAAGGCCAAACCACACATTTTTAAATAAGAAATAAAAAATTTTATGTCGGACCTCGACCCGAACTACCCGATGTCCAGAAAGTTTATTAAAATTAAAAAATTAAAAAATACGGGTGTGACATGTTGGTTTCATTATCTAATCACCCGTCAGTTTTAATGTTTAGTTATGCACTTGTAAGATTGTTTAGATGAATTCTATTATACCATTTTGGATAGGATCTTATTTTTTTCTCATAGAGGACACCTATATTTACACCTCATAAAATTATTTAATTTTGTATTTATATTCACACAATTACCACTCTAATATCCTCTATTTCATATCATATGGACCTCACTCTATGTAGGGTAAAAAATTATTAACTAAATGAACTTATAGGGAATGGTTTCAAAAGAACTAGTTTGGCCCTTGAGTAGTTTTAGTGTTTTACAATATGAATAATGCCAGGATCTTGATCCTTTATATTGATTATTCATTCTGAAATCTATTGATATATATGAAAAAAACACAACTTCCAATGATCAATTGCCTATTTCACTAGCTAACAATAGAGAATTGGTTTTCAATGAATAATCTTATGTATGACTATCATGTTCTTTAAGTTTAGAAGGAGGAAATGTGAAAAGTGGTATTCATGTTACTCTATATACATTATGTGTCATTGGTGATGCCATTCAATATTAAAAACACACTAACCAAGTATACATTCCTCATGAACTATATCTATATTCACTTAATAGATCAGTTGGTCATAGACACATCCAATTTCATAAATATCTATTCAGTATTTGAGGATGGTCACTTTCAAAAATATATTTATTATATTGGACTTGGTATGATTGAAATAAATATATATTAATATCCCAATGTGTGAGTTCTAAATTTTAGTTGTTTACTTATTAGGGTATGTAATCTTTCATAATAGTTTAGTAGAGGACTGATTGAAGGTTGAGGTAATTCATGTTTGTTGGTAACAAAATAGTGTGTTGAGGTGATGAGAATCTATGGGTTTTCAAAATATTATCATATATGTCTGTAATTCCTCTATTAGTTTATTTACACTGTTAGTTCCCATACTTATAACAGATACTTTTTTATAGATGAGAAATGGAAGAGATCCTTTTTGGAGTTAATGATGTGGTTGATAAGTGATCATTTACAATGAATTCCCAAAAAACGAGTAGATTACGTGATGTTTAATATTGTATATTGGGATATGATTATGGTGGAACACTACAATAACTATTGATATAGGATTATCCTTGATGGATAGAGTCATTTTATTGGGTGATATTATTCTTTAAAAATATAAGGAACTGGGTACAATGTGGGATATTACCAGTAATTCAATATGATTGGTAGAGAAATAGAAATACCATGGGGACACCATGTTTTTAGTGACCCCATAATCTGTAAATGGTTATATTTTATAGGGTATCTTATATAAATCAAGGTGGAAATTTTTTTATCTAATTAAAATTTCTAATTGTATTGACATTTAAATAACTAAATGTGAGCCTTATTTCCTCCCACCCAAGGAACATAAACTCCCTCCACCCTCACATTTCCTTCTCCTCTCATAATAATGATCCCACATTTTATTAAAATTTTATATTAAGCATTTAATATAAGGATTATTTATGGATTGTTTGTGAATTCATATATATTCTCTTTGACTAGTTAAAAAATTATTTTTTTCATTTTTTTTGTTCGTTATACAGCTCCATTATTGTCGGAGATATTGTAAATCTTTATTCAATTTAAAATAAAAAATAGACATTGTAACTAAATAATAAAATTGGTTTTTGAAATTATTTACTATATAAATAATGTGAAAAATCATATATGTATGGTTTCTCATGTCAGTTATATAGTAACAAATGTAAAAATGGTTTATAAAGATTTTTAATATATAACTTAATTGAAAAAATTTACATAGATAGATTCTCACATGAATTATAAAATAAATAATATTGAAAACAATTTTTTAAAAAATTTAATTCTTTTTAGCAATCTTATATACAGCCAACCAAAAAAAAAGACAAGTAGCTGTAGTAAAAAACTAGTAATAAAGAAACTGCCGCATAATAACCAAAAATACATTTATAGTTGAAAAATTGAAAACTAAAATATTTAGTAAAAGAAAACTAAAATAAAAATAATCCTATAAAATTATTTGAACAGTCCACATATAATATTATGATATATAGTTTACTATAAGATGGAGCATTATAAAAAATTAACATATTAAATGGACATCATTTATCATGTATTCTAAAAAATGAAATCATAAGGAATAATCTATAAATAAATATAACCTGATTGAATTTTGTAACATTCCCAGTTGAAATTATTTCATACATATATCTTAACAAATAATTTCCACATTCTTTGATGCCTTCTTATTTACAAAAACCCTGTTTAAATGATTTTTTTCAATTCAAAATATCATTTTTATGTTATTTATCCGATTTTTACTATTTATAAATGAGCATTCACCTTTACATTTACATATTTGATCATGGATCTTTTTTTCATTATGGACTCTTGAAAAAAATTCCACCTCCTGTTAAAAAATAATAAAATTGATATAAATTTAAAATTCATTATAATATAAAAATTATTAAGAAATTTAATCTTAAATTTTCAATACATCATTAATATTATGTCACACATCACTATGAACAGTGAAAAACTAGTAATGTGTCTTTGCCTATGTACATAAAACAAATAACATCAAAAGGACACTAAAATAGAATAAAATTTAATGATTTTTGTTATTATGTTAAGATAATATATACAACATTTTAAGATAAATGTTTCTTACACTTTCTAATAAAGAAACATCAAAAACTAAATAATTACATTCTTTTAAAATATTTTAGTAATATAAAATATTATTTGAGCTTCATTCATTGTCCTCTCTATAAGTGAAATGAACTATGGGTCTATAAATCAATAAAAATCTATATTTTCATTCTCTTTACACATTTTATAAAGATACATAATTAAAAAAAATAAGTATGAATTCTCTATAAATTAAATACATGTAATGATGTATAATACAAAATACTCAGAGTTTTTTTATTATGTTGATTCACAAAATTTATCTAGTTATAAGATATATGATAACATTTTTAAAATCCCTATAGTCATTGTATGCCTAAAAACACCATCATCCATTGTAATCTCATAAACACCCAAAAACAAATTTGAATATCTTGAAACTCTATCGAGACTACAAATATCTATATCTAATTTCATATCTCTTTGTATTCATTTTTGATTATACAATTTTTCTTTACCTTTAAATTATTCCTTAAAAAATAGATAAATATATAAACATTAAAATTTTAAAACAAATATATTTGAAAAATTAAATAATATATAAATTTACAAATACTTCTAGGGTCATAAGATTCAAAATACTTGATTACCAAAAAAAAGTGGTCGATACTTTTTATAATTGTAGTCTCCACATCTATAGGTAACAGTACTCCTACTGATCTATCTATAATATTGTAATAGCCCGAGATTTTATGAAAAATATTATTTTTTATTTCACTAATGTCTTGTGTTGTACGCTACACAAAAAGGAGCTTGCACAACACGCATCCTTGACTTGCCTTGCATTACACGCAATCGCGACCTTTCTAGATAGCGTGTGTAGTATGCAATACCGAGTTTCACTAAACAACGATATGCTATTAAAATATTATTATAACTATCCGTTATGAATAGTAATAACCACCTTTTAAAATTTTAGAAATTTTAGCTCTCAAAATGGACTTCATTTTTGGATTCGGAGTATCAAATTTAGCCTAAGGTGAAATTTTGGTACTTTTCGGATAACTTTCATATTCTGATGAATAGTGAAAATTACTAAATTATAATTAAAAACAACTTTTTTTAATCGAAATAATTAATAGTGATAAATTATTAATTTGAGTGGTTTTAAAGTATATTTAGAATATATTTTTACAATTTAATACAATGTTGGTCATTGAATGTAATTTCACATTTAAACCAGACATAATCAAGTGTCAATCTTTTGATAGATATTGTTTCTTAAAAACACGCTATTTGTTTTAACAGCGGGATTTAATTATAAAATTAATTAATGCAACTTCTATTTTATGAATTTGGTAAAATAGACTTCATTTTTGAATTCGGAATATGAAATATATCTTAGGATGAAATTTTGGCATTTTTTCTGAAAAACATCAATTTTTGATGAATAGTGAAACTACTAAGTGGTAGTTAAAAAACTGAATTTTTCATAAAACTTAATTTTACCGCTTCTGTGAATGGAATTTCAAAAATCTGAGAGACACGGTTGATGTCAGTAAGTAAAATGTGGTTCAATGAGATGAAAATAATTTTTGGTGAATAGTAACTTTTTACTTTTATTTACCACGGTTAAAAGTAAATAGGGTAATTAAGGGTAAGAATGATATTGATATTACCCTAACACATGTCCTAACTCTATTGGACAAGTGTATCTCGACCAAAAACAACCTTAAGTGTAAAATATTATCATTTAGGCCCACTTGGATTAAATGAAGACATTTATTATTATTTAATTCAAAGAACAGTTAAAAGAGTTTAAATCAAAGTATATTTACTAAAACATTTTTAATATAGGGTTGTACATAAGATAAATTCGATTGTAAATGTTCATTATAAATCTAAAAATATTTCCTACATGATGGTATTTTATTTGTAATTTTTAGACATCAAATAATTTAATTTATTTATGACACAAAGATGATGCAATAATTATCTTATTAATGAAATATTGACATAATTGATATTAAAAATACCAAAATAAATGTAATTTAATACTTTTTATGAATTACACTAATTTTATAGGTTCTTATGATATATGAGTGTTGATTTAATCAACTTTTTTCGAACATATAATTCTGTTATGACTTTCACAAAAATCATATATCAAATAGTGTCAAAATTGACACAAAATAGTTTTTAAATCAAATATTGTATTATTAATTGTTATTTTATTCCTAAAAATCTAAGGTTCGGCCAAATGACTTAGATAAGGTTATATATATTTATAATAAACAACTTGGGGCTCTTTTGGCTTCTTATAGTAACTTTATTAACCTTATAGTGTAAGAACACAAGAAGACATGGTAAAAGTAAAATTATTTAACTTAATGTTAAATCTAAATGATAAGATTAAAATAGGAACCTAAACTTGTCTAAATTCTATTAGATGAGAGGATTTCGACCCATCCCCACCTTAGCCACGAAATAAATCAATTTAGAGCTATTTAAAACCGAACTTGACTTTATAATAAAATAATATATTTAGTTATTCCAAAGGTGCCCCTCTCCTCCCTTATAAAAGGGCACCTCCTCCCTCTCCTCCTCACACCAATTTGAGCATTACAGCTCGGCCAACCCCTGCAAAAATATCTTCTTAACTTCCCTAGCAACATCCTAGAGGTTCTGGTCTACATCAAAGACCAATTTTAGTGCCCTAAGAGGAGGTCTCAAAGAGGCGCTTCAAAGAAGAGGTAATTTCCATTACCGATTCTTTCACCTTTATTTCTTCTTCCACTTCTTCTTCTTAGGTTGTTTAATTATGAAGTAATAACATCAGTATCTCTCATATACTTATATGTTATTATAAGTATGAAACAATCCTATTTCAACATCTATCCATCCTACGGAAAACGAAATCACCGTGCGTGCGTACATACGGAATACCGTCTCCACGCCGTGGTGTAATCTATTTTCCGCCACCACCTTAATTGGATGGGTATAATGGTGTAATGAGTAACTATATATGATTATTTTAAAGTGATATTGATACTGTAATAGTATACATACACTTCAACACAAGTCCACGATCATGAGAACGATATCATCGCTCGTGCGTACGTACGGACTACCGTCTCCACGATACGATGAGATTCATTCTCCACTTTAACCATTCATGAATGATTATAAAGTATATATAATAAGTAATCATGAAATATATGAAATTATAAAGCTACTGGACTTATGTGTATATATATGTATGTCATCTACTTAATTCCACTCAATTCAATAACGAAAAGAAAACAGCGTTCATGCGTACGTACGGCCTACCGTCTCCATGAACGGTGTATTTCTTTCCATTTACTGATTTATTATTTATGTATATTATGAATATATATATATATAAATCATGTTTTATATTCTGGAATTAAGTAATCATGATCTAAGTAATCATATGAATAATTACAAGTTAAAAACATGAACGACAAATGAGACGATTTTACCCAAAACACTACTTTAACATGAATTTACAAAAGAACGGGTAATATAAAGTCATAAGTGGACCATATATGATATAATAACAATAAATATGATTCTGGAATAAGTCAATAACATGATTTAAATCATTATACAGGAGTTTGGGACACTTACAAAGCAAGTCAGACCTAAGGTAAGGGAAATATCACAATCTCATTTTTATCCGAGATTGTTTATTCGTAAGTATTTACTGGGGTGTATTTTATCATCCACATCCATGTTTCATAAATATGTAATATTATTTTCATCCACCTACAATTGTTTAAATCCATTTTTACCCTTCGGTGAGTTTTTAGTAAAAGAAATGAAAGGAATCTTTAGTCGTTTTTCGTACGAGGTACTTTTTGACTTTTCTGACAAAAGTACGAGGAATGTTTTTTTTAACTTATACGGAAAGAATGGATTTTTAAAACATTATTTCCAATAATGTTTCTTTATAAGTTTTCATGTTTATTTTTAATCAACTTATTTTAGTTTATAATTGTATGACATGTTAAGAAAAGAAAAGTGTTTTTGAAGTAGAAAGGATATTTTCCTCAAGAATGGAGTTCAAATGTTTTATCAAAATTATTTTCCATCTAAGATAATATAGGTTTATGTTTTTATCCCTATAATTACATTGATTTGATTATGTTGTGAGGGAATTATTTTTATGAATTCATTTACCTTATATGATTTGTTCTATGATGTCATGATGTTTCAAGAATCCCATTTTTGTTACATCTGTTATGCGATGATGTATGATTTATGATGATGTGGCACACATAAGAAAGGATTCATTATAAGATGGGTGGGACCTATATCTCCCTCCAATGCATTGGGTAAAGATTTTATATCTCATGAGATAGACATGGCTGGAATGGTAGGTTATACCGGTTCAGTGAAACAGGACTGAAACGAGGGTTACTCGATTCAGAAAGGGACTTTGTCCACTAAGATAGTCTTGGCAATGAGTCTTGACTAACAAGAAATGATTATCTATGATTATGTGTGAATGCCACAAAGTTTCATGTTTTAAGTTATGATTATTGTGATTACATTTCACTACCATGATTTATCCCATGTTATGAAATTATGCTCTCTTTTGCAGGTTATGATTTCCAAAATGTTATGTTCTTATGAATACGATGTGATTGATATTTCTTTTGTTTACCCTTACTGAGCATTTGAGCTCACCATTTTATGTTTTCTTTTCCCCAGGATATAAAGAAAGGTTTTAGGTATAAAAAAAGAAGATCTTTATGGGAGATGTTGAAGATCTTTCACCACGATTAGAAGATTTTATTCCGAGTTTCCAAAGACACTAAACTATTACGATCCTTGTGTGTGTGTTTTTGTTATGTACTAAGTATTCCGCAAAATTAATGTAATGTTCATGCACGTAAAGCTTCGGGTCTCTACAGTTAGTATCAGAGAAAAGGTTTAGTCAACCTTTCGAAACTAGGATGCGAGAAATTTAGTGAGATCCCTAGAGATATTTCTAAGGTATGTCTAGGGTTGTCCCTAAGGTTAAGTATACATATAGGTTATAGTACTAGAACTACGCTAACGATCATAAAATTAAACCTAAGATGTTAGATATTGAAGGTACTCCCCCTTTATTATGTTGTTTTCCCTAGCATGATTTTTGCCTCTCACACTATTATTTTTGGGTTTTAGACGATGGCTGGAACCCGAAGGAACCATGTTGATCAATGCAATGGAAAATGCAATGATTGTTCTCCTGAACAAACAAATGTTATGGGAGATGGAGTGCAGAATATTATTTATATACTTACACAAGCTATGAATCATTCTGGACTTCCAAATGAGCATAGAAGGGAACAATATTCTATTGAGTCATTCATGAGGCAACGTCCACCTTCATTTCAGTGGGTCTTCTGATCCACTTGTTGCTGAACAATGGATCAGTACCACTGAAAAGATATTTTCAGTTCTTCAATGTTCTGAACATGATAAAGTCATCTTAGCAGTGTATCGTTTGGAAGGTGATGCTGATCAATGGTGGAATCTTATTAAGAATACAAGGCAAAGGGATGAAATTGAGTCCATGGAATGGGACGAGTTCAAGAACTTATTTTTCAATAAGTACATCCCTCATATTCTTCGAACAAAGATGGAGAAGGAGTTTCTTGAACTAAAGCAAAAGGGTGATGAATCTGTTGGTATATACGAAGCGAATTTTACAAGACTTGCAAGGTATGCATCTGGCATTATCATCCAACCTGAAAGTAAAGTTGATCGATTTTTCAGTGGCTTAAAACCAATTCTTCAAAGGGCATTAGCTATAAGAGAATTCAGTAGCTATGAAGAAATTGTGCGTTGTGCTATCAAGGTAGAAATAGAAGTTGGTGTTACATATCCATCTTATGGTTTTGAAAAGAAACGAAAGATGGAGTTCAAGGAGAAATCTCAGAATAATGGTGAAAAGAAAATGAATGTTTCCTTATGCTCAAAGTGTTGAAAGAAGCATGGTGGAGATTGTCTTAAAGGGACTAGAAAATTTTTTAAGTGTGGAAAAGAAGGTCATCGAGTAGATGAGTGTCGAAGTAATGGAAAAAGGGTTTCTAATGATGTGAATAAAGAAAACACTACAGAGAACGCACCACCAACACTTCAATGCTTCAAGTGCAAGGAAATGGGGCATTATGCTAATAAATGACCTAATCCAAGGGTTAGTGATGATCAACATGAGCAACCACTGAAGGCAAAGGACAAAGGTAAGTCACATGAGATCACCATTGGCGATTTTGAATATGAAAACGATGTGGTGGAATGATTAAGTGTTTATGTAATGGGATTCCAAAATAATGTTGTATCATAAAGTATTGGAATATTTATGTATTGGTCTATTGTGGTTTTCAATAATTTTATGGTACCAGTAACCATGGAAAGTGATTGAGATATTTTTGGAAAAAGAATGATATGCGCATAATGAAGGGAAAATGAGAAAATTAAATATTTGACAGTATTCATGAGCTCATGATTGATATAAAGACTAAGTGATATCATGGTTTGAGTATATAGAATTTTGAGGATTTTGGTATGTGAAAAGTGTTAACTTTTAACTGCATTCATGTTTTCACTAAGGTTTGATGGGTATTCAAGAGAATACATGATTAAGGCCTTCGAATGTTTGGAATGTGACCAACAAAACATATCTTATGATATATGGGGATCAACGATGGTATTAAATCTCTGGTAATCGTTTTCACTATGTTATGAGAGTGGACTGCAGTATTATGGATAAGCCTAAAGATTGGAATGGATTATGTTGGACATAAGTTATTATTGTTTAATGATAGAAGTTTTTTTCGATATTATTGATGGGATGTTATAGTAATATAGTTTTAGAAAAAGGAAAACCTGCAGGACGGGCGACAGCCCATCGCGTCGGACAAGGCTGTGGAAATCGAACCCACAACCGAAGTGCGACTGGCCATTATCGCCAACCACTGGCCTACAGGAAGTCCCTGTTTAGTAGAAACTAGTTTTATTATATTAAGCTGTATGACATATGATGTATAAGTCCATTTTAGGAACCATATATGATTAATCTCACTATAGATCGACTTATGTATATAAATTTTGCTAACCTTTTGAGACAGATGGAATGACCCGTCATTCTATCACATGATCTGCTAACACTTCACGAATAACAAATTCAACTTCATTTATTTAAGAGATAAAGTGGAAATTGTTAAAGGCACGAACAACAGTGAGGTTGTACCAACATAAAGTAAGTATTTATTCTAATTCAAATTCTTTAACTTTAGGGAAACGATCTTGAAAACCAAAAATGTTGTCCTAGTGATCTTATATCTGATGAATCAGATGGTACCTTAGATCGTCACAAATTTATGGCTTTGTGATTGCTAGCTTTTCCATAGCCATGTTCTCTACCACTCTCCATCATAACATGATGGTTAGATTTCTCTTCCATATCCATATTTTCACCTATGTGGAAACCCAGAGATTAGTTTATTTGGGTAACCGTTACGTTTCATACTTTTGTTTTTAATGATAAGTTTTGGTATTCCTTTTTACGATGTGGGTTTCTATTAAAGAAGCTTTCGAATAGTAAACCATTTATAACCCCGACGAATTTCGAGGGCGAAATTCATTTTAAGGGGGGTAGAATGTAACAGCCCGAGATTTTATGAAAAATATTCTTTTTTATTTCACTGATGTCTTGTGTTGTACGCTACACCAAAAGGAGCTTGCACAACACGCATCCTTGACTTGCCTTGCATTACACGCAATCGCTACCTTCCTCGATAGCGTGTGTAGTACGCAATACCGAGTTTCACTAAACAACGATATGCTATTAAAATATTATTATAACTAGCTGTTATGAATAGTAATAACCACCTTTTAAAATTTTAGAAATTTTAGCTCTCAAAATGGACTTCATTTTTGGATTCGGAGTATCAAATTTAGCCTAAGGTGAAATTTTGGTACTTTTCGGATAACTTTCATATTCTGATGAATAGTGAAAATTACTAAATTATAATTAAAAACAACTTTTTTTTAATCGAAATAATTAATAGTGATAAATTATTAATTTGAGTGGTTTTAAAGTATATTTAGAATATATTTTTACAATTTAATACAATGTTGGTCATTGAATGTAATTTCACATTTAAACCAGACATAATCAAGTGTCAATCTTTTGATAGATATTGTTTCTTAAAAACACGCTATTTGTTTTAACAGTGGGATTTAATTATGAAATTAATTAATGAAACTTCTATGTGATAAATTTGGTAAAATAGACTTCATTTTTGAATTCGGAATATGAAATATATCTTAGGATGAAATTTTGGCATTTTTCTAAAAAACATCAATTTTTGATGAATAGTGAAACTACTAAGTGGTAGTTAAAAAACTGAATTTTTCATAAAACTTAATTTTACCGCTTCTGTGAATGGAATTTCAAAAATCAGAGAGACACGGTTGATGGAAGTAAGTAAAATGTGGTTCAATGAGATGAAAATAATTTTTGGTGAATAGTAACTTTTTACTTTTATTTACCACGGTTAAAAGTAAATAGGGTAATTAAGGGTAAGAATGATATTGATATTACCCTAACACATGTCCTAATTCTATTGGACAAGTGTATCTAGACCAAAAACAGCCTTAAGTGTAAAATATTATCATTTAGTCCCACTTGGATTAGATTAGGACATTTATTATTATTTAATTCAAAGAAGAGTTAAAAGAGTTAAAATCAAAGTATATTTACTAAAACATTTTTAATATAGGGTTTTACATAAGATAAATTAGATTGTAAATTTTCATTAGAAATCTAAAACAATTTCCTACATGATGGTATTTTATTTGTAATTTTTAGACATCAAATAATTTAATTTATTTATGACACAAAGATGATGCAGTAATTATCTTATTAATGAAATATTGACATAATTGATATTATAAATACCAAAATAAATGTAATTTAAGACTTTTTATTAATTACACTAATTTTCTAGGTTAGTATGATATATTAGTGTTGATTTAATCAACTTGGTTCGAACATATAATTCTGTTATGACTTTCACAAAAATCATATATCAAATAGTGTCAAAATTGACACAAAATAGTTTTTAAATCAAATATTATATTATTAATTGTTATTTTATTCCTAAAAATCTAAGGTTCGGCCAAATGACTTAGATAAGGTTATATATATTAATAATAAACAACTTGGGGTTCTTTTGGCTTCTTATAGTAAGTTTATTAACCTTATAGTGTAAGAACACAAGAAGACATGGTAAAAGTTAAATTATTTAACTTAATGTTAAATCTAAATGATAAGGTTAAAATAGGAACCTAAACTTCTCTAAATTCTATTGGATGAGAGGATTTCGACCCATCCCCACCTTAGCCACGAAATAAATCAATTTGGAGCTATTTAAAACCGAACTTGACATTATAATAAAATAATATATTTAGTTATTCCAAAGGTGCCCCTCTCCTCCCTTATAAAAGGGCACCTCCTCCCTCTCCTCCTCACACCAATTTGAGCATTCCAGCTCTGCCAACCCCTGAAAAAATCTCTTCTTAACTTACCTATCAACATACTAGAGGTTCTTGTCTTCCTCAAAGACCAATTTTAGTGCCCTAAGAGGAGGTCTCAAAGAGGCGCTTCAAAGAAGAGGTAATTTCGGTTACCGATTCTTTAACCTTTATTTCTTCTTCCACTTCTTATTCTTAGGTTGTTTAATTATGAAGTAATAACATCAGTATCACTCATATACTTATATGTTATTATAAGTATGAAACAATCCTATTTCACCATCTATCCATCCTACGAAAAACGAAATCACCGCGCGTGCGTACGTACGGAATACCATCTCCACGCCGTGGTGTAATCTATTTTCCGTCACCACCTTAATTGGATGGGTATAATGGTGTAATGAGTAACTATATATGATTATTATAAAGTGATATTGATACTGGAATAGTATACATACACTTCCACACAAGTCCACGATCATGAGAACGATATCCTCGCTCATGCGTACGTACGGACTACCGTCTCCACGATGCGATGAGATTCATTCTCCACTTTAACCATTCATGAATGATTATAAAGTATATATAATAAGTAATCATGAAATATATGAAATTATAAAGCTACTGGACTTATGTGTATATATATGTATGTCATCTACTTAATTCCACTCAATTCAATAACGAAAAGAAAACAGCGTTCATGCGTACGTACGGCCTACCGTCTCCATGAATGGTGTATTTCTTTCCATTTACTGATTTATTATTTATGTATATTATGAATATATATATATATATATATCATGTTTTATATTCTGGAATTAATTAATAATGATCTAAGTAATCATATGAATAATTACAAGTTAAAAACACGAACGACAAATGAGACGATTTTACCCAAAACGCTACTTTAACATGAATTTACAAAAGAACGGGTAATATAAATTCATAAGTGGACCATATATGATATAATAAAAATGAATATGATTCTGGAATAAGTCAATAACATGATTTAAATCATTATACAGGAGGTTGGGACACTTACAAAGCAATTCAGACCTAAGGTAAGGGAAATATCACAATCTCATTTTTATCCGAGATTGTTTATTCGTAAGTATTTACTAGGGTGTATTTTATCATCCACATCCATGTTTCATAAATATGTAATATTATTTTCATCCACCTACAATTGTTTAAATCCATTTTTACCCTTCGGTGAGTTTTTAGTAAAATAAATTAAAGGAATCTTTTGTCGTTTTTCGTACGAGGTACTTTTTGACTTTTCCGACAAAAGTACGAGGAATGTTTTTTTTAACTTATACGGCAAGAATGGAATTTTAAAAAATTATTTCCAAGAATCTTCCTTTATAAGTTTTCATGTTTATTTTTAATCAACTTCTTTTAGTTTATAATTGTATTACATGTTAAGAAAAGAAAAGTGTTTTTTAAGTTGAAAGGATATTTTCCTCAAGAATGGAGTTCAAATGTTTTATCAAAATTATTTTCCATCTAAGATAATATAGGGTTATATTTTTATCCCTTTTATTACATTGATTTGATTATGCTGTGAGGGAATTATTTTTATGAAGTCATTTACCTTATATGATTTGTTTTATGATGTCATGATGTTTCAAGAATCCCATTTTTGTTACATGTGTTATGCGATGATGTATGATTTATGATGATGTGGCACACATAATAAAGGATTCATTATAAGATGGGTGGGACCTATATCTCACTCCAATGCATTGGGTAAAGATTTTATATCTCATGAGATAGACATGGCTGGAATGGTAGGTTATACCGGTTCAGTGAAACAGGACTGAAACGAGGGTTACTCGATTCAGAAAGGGACTTTGTCCACTAAGATAGTCTTGGAAATGAGTCTTGACTAACAAGAAATGATTCTCTATGATTATGTGTGAATGCCACAAAGTTTCATGTTTTAAGTTATGATTATTGTAATTAAATTTCACTACCATGATTTATCCCATGTTATGAAATTATGCTCTCTTTTGCAGGTTATGATTTCCAAAATGTTATGTTCTTATGAATACGATGTGATTGATATTTCTTTTGTTTACCCTTACTGAGCATTTGAGCTCACCCTTTTATGTTTTCTTTTCCCCAGGATATAAAGAAAGGTTTTAGGTAAAAAAAGAAGATCTTTATGGGAGATGTTGAAGATCTTTCACCACGATTAGAAGATTTTATTCCGAGTTTCCAAAGACACTAAACTATTACGATCCTTGTGTGTGTGTTTTTGTTATGTACTAAGTATTCCACAAAAGTAATGTAAAGTCTATGTACGTCAGGCTTCGGGTCTCTACAAATATCATGTACTATAATCTTATGATAATATATTTCTATCTTCTAATTATGATCAGTATCACCATTATAAAATAGAAACCCATATAAAATAATATGATGATGAGGATCATCAACATACAACTCATAGTAACTGAGAAGCTATGGTGGAGTGGTGAAGGAGTAGGATAAATAGTGGTGCTTATATGCGTATGTGCAGGAGAGGGATCTTCAATAGGAGGTAGAGGAGTGGGAGTTATAGTATGAAAATATTTTTGAATGTCTACAAACATTAACCGTATGTATGCTATGATATTATCCAACATCATCACCAAAATATTATTCCTTTTAGACTGCAAAGATTAAATTTTTTATAAAAACCATCCATTTTAAAAGTTGAAGAATGTGGAAAAAAACTTTATCACTGATACAACCTTTTGGTATCCCCATACATGACCTAGGTGTTCAGGATTTCCCATTTATGAATATAAAATGTCCTCCCTAGCCTCACCTACAAACACCCCATGTGTTTTATTCTCCTCAAGAGAATCCAATATAAATTATTAAATGAATCCTATAACAATTAAAAATATATAAATTATTTAATTAACATAAATATATAAATAAAATAATAGTCATAGAATACTTTCAAATACAACCCTCTACTATTCCATAAGATATTGTCCCTTTTACACATCTGATCCCACTTCCATTTTTCATGTCTATCGATGGGAAATGAAGGGTAATCCTCCCCATAGTTTGAATACTCAACTCCTAATTATTTAAAATTTTCTACCATAAATTGATCTTCCAATAATGTTTAACCTCCCTGAGATAACGTATGAGGG
The DNA here is from genome assembly GCA_963277665.1 of Viscum album. Lineage (NCBI taxonomy): Eukaryota > Viridiplantae > Streptophyta > Magnoliopsida > Santalales > Viscaceae > Viscum > Viscum album. The sequence goes on from OY728165.1 coordinate 1,387,958,021, forward strand.
TATACATTTCTAGATAGTATATTCTAATGAGATCAACTCGATTTATGTAAATTAATTATAATAAATCATTTATAATATAATTAATATAAATAATATTATACATGTTTAAATTTCAGTAATCAAATATGCTTCTGTTCCCCCGCCATCAATTAATTGATTCGATTTGAATTTATCAATTAATGGATATATATTCCAGGGATTTTGATGTTCCCTATGACCAAAAATTAAATAATATTTTGTAGTTGGTTTTAAATACATCTATATACTAGAAACCACTGATAAAAATTTCTTCCTACCTCTTCAAGTATAATGTATATCATATGTAGTCAAATAAGATGGGGTAAAACACATATCACTATAAACACTTTATGATTTGTAAAAAAATAACAAACAAGATTTTTAAAACGGTCTCCCACAAATGAGTTATTGTTGCTTTATCTTCACATATCTAATCATTATAAAGACAATTGAGTTTTATTATGCCCTGAACTGATACCAAACTCTTGAATTATTTTTCAATAGGACCTCCTGACAAATAATTATCATAAAATTCTACCAGTATATTCATATCCTATCTATGAGTACCTAAGGATTTTGGTAAATGTTTGTTTCCATGTTTTCCGACCAACAAACACTTATTTGGCTCTGTGGGAGTATATGAATCCTGTAAATATGGATAAAGATCATCAATAGGAGAATGCGCATTTTCCCCCCATATGCATAAGTATGATCATCTCCAAAAGAATGTGTTCAATCTTTTTATTGATCTCTAATTATCCTACAAATCAATTAAACAAACAATTATTACACAAATATAAAAACTCAACTATTAGAATATTAATGTAAATATAAAATGAAAAATTATTAAATAGAAAAGAAAACTAACTCTTCATTCATTATTATTCATATTTTTTTATTTAACTAAAATTAGAACAATAGAAATAATATATGAAATGTAAGGTTCATGAATGAACAAATAATTCAAAAATGGAGTGTGAATACTAAAAATGGTCCAACCAATAAATAATTTTTTTTACAAAGTTTATTTTTTCAATATATTCTTATAAAATATTTTTTAAAATTTTCAAAATAATATTTCAAATAATTGTATTTCAATAAAATAAATAAAGAAATAAGCTATATAAGGGTAAACATGGTTAACTAAAAAACTAAAATAATATAAAAAACTATTTAAACATTTTACTTTTAAGGAGTGTTTTAATAAAGAAATAAAATTGAACATGTATAAAATTTTATAAAAAATTAAAAAGTAAATGATAAATAAGCATATGTTACCTGTAATATTAGGAAAATTCTACAATATTGTTTCCCAAATTCCTTCAACATGATCTTTCCTTATTTCACAAGCCATGTTCATAATGTGCCTATAAATATTATATGTTACTTTTTTAATGGATGTTGGGATCTCATGTAAATAAACATCTTATTCAAGTAGATCATCCCCATAATATTCTCTATTACTTGTAAAATAATAAACCAATGCATATCAGATTGATCTAGAACATAGAAAATTTGTTTTTCAAGTGTTTCCATTATAAAAGGATAGTCTATGTATTCTATTCTGTTAAGAATAAATGGTGTCATTCCAAATTCAATGTGTTTATCACTGTGGTTACCAAAAAACCATTTTCATTCAAATAATATAACATTCAATTTAATGTAATGATACTATCATATTTTTTTCAATGACTCCATAACAAAAACATGATGTGTAAATTGTGTTTTTGACTTTAGAACCCCAAAAATTCATTGCTTCAGTGAACACTAATAAACCACTATTCTAAACTGCACATCCTTTGTCAAAAACATTTGTACGAAATGTATAGCCATTAATTTCATACCTGGAAGATGTTATTATATTAATAAATAGACCACCCACTATCCAAATTATTTTTTCTATTATATCTAATATAGAAATCACTGTCATTTAAACCATGGAAAAAAGTTTTTGTATACTCATTCAAAATCCACTTATCATTATTATTTGGATGAAATTGTTTCAAAAGATTAATATGAAAGGTAATATATGGTTGAGCTTCAAATATGTTATTTAATTTGTATATTTGTACCCTCATTATCTATTCACCTGAAAATGATTTGATTCCCTAGACATTAATCCCCTTCCCCACATAATTCACTCATTCATGGTGAGATAGAGGAAAACCAATGTGCTTCATCACAGACAAGTAACTTGTAAAAAACAACAGAACCACCTTAGAAATATAATTTTCATAAATAGAGGCTTCAAATCGATATGTATTCTTAACATTTCCTTAAATATATTTATATTCCTTTCAAAATGATATATACAACGTATATATAAACGTCCAAAGTGATTTATTTCTCAAACTAAATGAACCACTAAATGCACAATTATTTTAAAAATAGTTTTAAGGAAACATATTTCCAATTTTAACAATATAAAAATTAATGTTTTTCCCAAAATGGTCAAATCATTTTCCTTATTAATAATTAATTAAAAATTGAAACACTATTCTAATAGTTTTTCTGAAAAGAATGGGGCATATTCAACACAATGAAATGGGTAGATGTTGTTGCATCATGATGTTATAATCATGACATTTCTTTCATAACATCGTCAAATCCTTTAAAGACTAACACCTTATTAATACATATTTTGAATAACCCTATGGCACTTGGATATCTTGAATAACCTAAAAAATTTTAATTTTTTATACCTTAGATAATGTATGATAAGATGGGGGAAGAATTTTTCTCCTTCTTTCAAGAGTGGGAGTTAACTCTAAACATATTTCCATTGATTTAATGTTCAATCTTGCATTCAAACAAAATTTATACATTTCTTTAATATCTAATAATTTTACAATCTATTTTTTATTGATATTCTTTTCCTTGTGGATCACATCAATATTATGTTTCACCTCATGATATATTCATTATGGTAGCTAATAGTTATTTATTATTTCATAAAAATATTTTAATAATTACCATATTTATGTGCCTTTTTGAATTACACATCAATGTTTTTTCACCCTCTCAAAATACAGAACAATGGATAAAGGTTTTGGAGAAATATGAAATTCTATTTCACTGTTTAATTCCTTTTAAATATTTTATAAGTATGATCCATAAAAAAAATTGATGACCCATGCATACTATTTTTCTCCGATGATGCAGATGATAATATGAAGTCTGTTATTTAGAAATTGGATATGATTTATGCCCCTTAAAAATATATCAATAAATATTTTCTTTACACAAGGAATTCATTTATAGTGTACATAATCATTTCATGAAGATTAAAATATTCCATTTTATAATAATCATACACCCTAATACCGTATTCCCCTAAGAGTTTCAAATGATCAATTAATGGTGAAAGGAAATAATCAATATCATTTCGGGGTTGTTTCGTTCCAGTTATCCTTAATATAAATATAACATATTTACACTTCATAATATATTCAGGACATATGTTACAAATTACTAATAACACTGGCTGTGAACTATGTGTGATAATAAGGCTCTGTTATGGATTCATTATAACCGTGTATAATCTATTTTTAATATATTTAAATTCATTTATGAATTATGAAAACTGGTGATCAATTTTCTTTGTCTGGGGAAAATTAGATGGATTTAGTATTTTTACATCACATATCCACTCATCAACATGATAACAAAACCTTTTTGAATAATGTGATATAGAAAATAAACATTTCAAATGAGGAATTATAGGAAGATAACAAAATACCTTGGAAGGGGTCTTAGTAACATATAATTTATCCTATGATTTTTCAATCAAATTATTCCATGATGTCTAGAATTTGGGACACTTTAACAAAAATACATATTCAATAATATATATCACATTTTCATTTGGGAATTTTTATTAATTTTTTGTGTCCTAATCCCATCGAGAATAGTATTTTCTTTTCATTACTAGGTGAATAAGAAGGATGATTTTCTTTAGAAAAAATTTCTTTCAACAATTGTATCAAATCATTAAATATTATGTCAATATAACCATGTTTTACCTTCAAGTTGGTAAATCTTAACATGAATGATAAAACATTAAACTTAGTACGACCAGGATATAATGGGATTTTAGTATTTCAATATAGATGCTCAATTTTTTGTTCTTTATCTATTTATTCTACTAGAATACCTTGAATAATTTCTTTAAATTTATCATAGTTTCTATCTTCAAAAGCATCATCATAAATAGATTTGAAATTTTACCAAGTTTTACCATGTCGTATCCATGGGATATAACTCGTATTATTGCTTTGATAAATTAAATGATCAATTATCTCTTTACTTTCCAACATCTTTTTATTTAAACATTTCAAGCATGGATGGAATAACATTTCGTTTTTTGGAACATTTTGTTTAGAAAATTCAAAAAAAATAATCAACACCTTCCACATATTCATCACTCATTCGAAGTCGCAGAATCCAAAATAGAATAATTTTTTCCTATAAAAAATATAAAAAACCTCATTTCATTCTATGATAATCTAATTTTATATTTATATGAAATATTATATTATTTTAAATTAAAAAATTTCTTTGAATATTTTTCAAATATACGCGTATTTGAAAAAATAATTATAAATTTTATACGACAATGGAAGATAAGATTAAATATTAATGGTAATTCAGAAAAATATATACATATAAATAATTTAAAAAATAAAATATAGTAAGATAAGCTAGATTTATATTTGTATAGAATATTCAATAATTTGAATGTGGAAGAATTTTAAAATATTAAATAAATATATGCATATTTATAAAAATATAATTATAAATTCTATACAGTAATGGAAGAAAAGTATAAATATAAATTTTATATCATAAGAATATATTCATAGAATAAATTAAAAAATTAAATATAGTTAGACTAAATTTTGGAATATAACATACACACTCATTGGGATATTACATATGAACATTAATTAAGCTTGAATGTTTTTTTGTTAAAAATGGATTCAGTTAGTGAAACATATGAAAAGGAAATGAAATTTTTGTGGCGGTGAAAAATATATTCTAATTCTCATACATTTATTGATATTTCCCTCTCTGAACTAATTATTTAAAATAATTCACTCATTTTTTAATGATAAATTTTTGGGCAATAAAATAGAAACCCATTATGTAAAAAATCATCATCCACTAGTGTTATGTCCTATTAACCCATCACAATTTTTTTGTGTTAATGTAACTAATGGGAAAATAAATTCATAAGAATAAAACCCTTGAATCAATATAATAATTCACTCAAATTATATATCACACTATAATTCAACATATCTCTATGAGATGTTGTATATGAATAATGTATCAGGTTTACCACCTAGAAATAATCTTCTATAATTTATAATAATATTATTCATTGATGTTGATTTCATGTGGTGGGGAACCATAATCAATGATACAATAATTTAAAATGATTAATTTGGTAATATTATACAGTATAAATGTGTCACCATAGGTATACAATACATTTTTTTTAATTGGTCATTAACATTTCCTCTGAAATAAATATAGTTAAAAGACATTATGCTATAAATGAAACATGATAATATAACATATTGAAATATATTGGGTGTATGTATGAATATATAAACAAGAACCCATCAAATTTTATAATAATATTGTGAAACTGGATAATGAAATATGAGATTCTATTACCAATAAATGTGTATAAAATTTATTTCATGAATGAAATTAATACTAAAAATAATGTGTTATTGATAACATGTATCATAAAGAAAATAAAATGCATATGTTTTCATCCATGAAATAATTAACATGGAATATTCATGGACATTAAGAAGTATAATAGAACATTATTTTAGCTTTTATTATGTGAAAATTATTCTTATGTAAGGATATAATTCCATGTGATAGTTACGGATGAAATTCGACAACATCAAGAGATTAAACACGATGTTAATAGAATATTTTAGTAAATAGAATAAAAAAATAGTGAGATAGGTAATTTGTGAAATTGAAATACTAAATGTGATGAGTTTTATGATTACATGATATTTAAGATTCAATCAATCAGAATTAATTAATGAAAATGAAAATGAATGACGCATTAAAACAAGATTGGAAGGTGAGGGATCAAATAAACGATTTTAGGGTTTTTGCATGAGGAGAGAGAATGATTTTACATTTTCCTGATTTAAAAACATAGCATTCACTTAGAATGTTAATTTTAATTGATTTATCATGTGGATTATTATATAACCTATGTGATAAGTAAATTTTAATTAGCTTTATCACATCGGTCTCGGTATAACTGACATGATAAATTTTTTTAGATTGTCATTTATAGAATACCTAACATAAAAACTCACTTTATCACAATGGTTATAGAATAACTAATGTGATAAAGTGGGTTATTTCATTTATCACATCGGTTATAGAATAACCGGTGTGAATAATCAACTTAAATGACTTTGCAAATTGGTTTTAAATAAAAAAAATTAAAAGGAAGATTTCATAAATCATTTTTAATTACTATTTCTAGTTTGGATTCCGTTGTATTGGTTTTCATCTAAAATATCTCTTTTATAGAAATTTATATATATTCTCAATTAGTTCATCCTTGAGTCATATCCTGAAATGTAATTTTCTAGTTTAGATCTCGATTATATATGATATTTTGTCCAAGATATTATCCACTAATGTGTGATTGTGTGTGTGTGTTTCTATGCATATTTATGCATGTATGTGTGTGTGTGTGTTTTGAATCATGTGACGGGTGATCATGATAACGTTCAAATGAATGATGAGAACTGAAATAGATAGTTTACACAAGATTTATGGGGATTACACTAGGGGTAGTCTAATATGGTTAAATATTTCATTTGGTAGAGCTATAATAAGGTCACTTCACAAGTTAGTTTATATTCCCATGGATTATTTGATATATTTTTTAAAATGGTTTCTTGGTATTGATGTAAATCAAGTCATTTGGCAGTTATGTGATATAACAACACACTAAAATAGTTAAATTCCATTTAGTTATGGTGGAGAAATGGTTGTTAGTAGAGTTTTGGATAGGATATATCATTGAATCTACATACATTTGGGGATGTGGTCGTGGGGTTGTGTAGACAATGGTGGTGAAAAATAATGTAATTTTTTTCCATTGGGTTACTTTCACTATGAAATATATATTAGTATATTATAAGGATAATAATTATTACTGTTATGTATGTGGTAAAATAAGAAGAGTTAGTTATGTGGTTTCTTGGTGTTGAGTCTACTGATTTAGAGTGGGGTAGTCCCCGAATATCACATTTAATGTGACTATTATGTTATAAAATGCCTAGAATAAGATAATTTATTTTGTATCATTTATTTTATAGCTGAGTATCAATCATAATAGTGTGTAATCGTATTTCATGGATATATTATGGTGATTTTTGTATCATTCAAAGTAGTGGTTTTTCAATTATATGGGTACAAATTCCATTTTTTACACTAGTTGATGTAGGTATGAAACTCACTCATGGTTTTAAGAGCACATACTAGAGTGAAATGTTTTCTTTTTCAATTGATTTTCATAAAATTAAATTTGAATAAAATGATATACATGTGACTATAATATGGTGACATAGCCTATGGTATCCAACTATTTTTAAATTCACCACCGAACCATCCATATATAAAGTGTAAAAAAATTATGTCCTATGATAAAAAGAAGGGATATGATTTTTTCACTAGTGTGTATATTTGTAGGGCCATTTTGGACTCCTGCATAGAACATTGATTGATATTTTGGTTATACTATGGTTTTCATTAGTTACTATAATGATTTTATCTTATCTACATTGATGGTATGTCAATATATGATCCATCTATAGTAAATCAAGTCATATTTTGTATAATTGGTATTACATTATTGATATTTATTTAAATAATTTTTTATAAATGATATTATTATGATTTATATAAGGCCCCATCCTTAAACCTTACTTATTCTTGAGTTATTACAAGATTACACATTGAGGATCTTTTCAGGTTCAGAGTTTTAGAGAATTTGATCATAAAACATGCATTACATTCAACATTTAAACAAAGTGGTTACATAAAATATAGTATTCATTTTTTTTCCATCAACGGAAACATATTTAAAAATAAAGCATGGATTCTTTCTTGACACTTCCTTGACACTGTCATCATATCAGGTACCTTTCCCTTGACCTATGAAAAACATTTAAAAAAACTTGGGATGAGCATAAAAAGATCAGTAAGGGTTATAAAAAAATATGGAAAGGAAACATCAGTTCATATATACATAAGAATGAAATCATACTTTACCCATAAAACATAGGAACATTAATATACCTCATAAAATCATGAATAAATCATAGGAATCATAAGACAGAAAAGGTAACTTGAGGCATTCATAACATTCTTACGTAGGGAGTAACCCTCTTGGTTACGTTTGGAATACCCATCAAAGTATATTCCCTAAATCTCTTCGGAGAAACCTTAACGTTTCACTCCTTCGCGTTACCCAATGCATTGGAGAGGTATATCGGGATCACCCACCCTTAGTTTATCACGGAACCACCCGTCTTCATAACAATTCCCAAGAACCATAACATAATCGTATCACATAAAAAATGCATAAATAAAACATAACATTTCCACATTTCAATCACAAGATATCAATAAAACACATTGATATAAAAAACATAATGAAAACCATTTTCAATACCAAAATAAAAGAAAAGTAAAACATGGTATTTATTTTTCTTTTAAAAAGAAGGTATGGATTTTAGTGGAAGCCGAAACTCAAATAATGGTCACGGCGGCAGAGAAGTCATTGTTGCCGCATACGTATGACAAAAACATTCCCTTTTGTCATTTTTTAAAATGATTCTTATAACAAATATTACTTTTGGATAAATGTAAAATTCAAAGGGGTTTATAAACCGTATAAAATAATGTTGTGTATAAAACAAAATATGCCTCAATGAAATGAGATTGAGACGAAGTTCCTTACAAAGACGGTATCCTTGGTTTAAGGACAAATCAGTTACATAATTATGTGTGAAAAATGAATACACCAAATATAAGTGGATATTAAGTGTAAAAACATCAGAGTTTATTCACACATATTCATAGAACGACATATTCAAGGAGTACATGTTTATCCCAAAGAATCAAATTTGGGTTAAGAAGTTCCTTTGCAAAAATTTGACAGCCTAACAGCATCGCTACAAAATTCAGAAAATGTGTTGATGAGAGATAAAAAGGGTATCTCATTACATGGACATAAAATTTAAATCAATAAGGATATGGAAGAACATATACCAACATAATAGTATGTGAATTAAAAGACATAACAAAAGCAGTCTTTTAAAAAGAGGAGGGTGAACGGTTCCCTTACCGACATGGGTATGTTTCGAAACATACGCCCCGTGAAAGAAGGACAATACAACATTGATGTAAATACTCATAAATTAAATTATATTACAAAATGAGTAAAATAATGGGAAGTACATACACCACTCAATGAAAATTGTGGCAAATGTAGCATAAATATCACGGGAATAAAAGTGAGATGAAAAATCTCTTACGAAAACTCGACAGCCTAATGACGCCACTTAAAACTTCCAAAATGGATTGATGAGAGGAAATAGGTTCTCTCATCATATCAACATAAAGTTTACAGAAAAAGGAACATAAAATAACATCCCCCGACATTACAAACATGAGCTTAAATGAAGTGACGTAAAGGAGAGTACTTAAAAAGAAATATAGAGGTTGGATCTCTTACGAAAATTCGGCAGCCTAACGGCACCACTCAAAACTTCCAAAATGGATTGATGAGAGAGAATAGGGTCTCTCATCATATGAACAAAAAAATTATAGTAAGAGTAATATAAAAGAATATCCCAATAACAAGAAATATGATCTTTAAAAGGAAAGACATAAAAGAGTGTACTTTAAAAGAAAGAGAGGAGTCGGATCCCTTACCTCAAGTCCAACTTGTCTTGTTCGTTTCTTTATATTCTTGAATAATAAACTTTGGTCAATTTATATTTTCTTAAGGAACTCCTATAAAGATTATTATTCAGTTCATATCAGATATTTTAATGTTATAATAATTGATTAATAATATGAGTTCATATCAGACGTTTTTGTCGATGTTTGGTACATGAGTCAAAAATTGAACTTGTTGGAAAAATGATTGTATATGTAGTTATAAGTAAATAATTTCAATAATAGTATTAATGATTACAATATCATATATATCCAGTACATATTCATTTTATACTATTCCATATCATTTGGAGATAAAAACGAAAAGCACCGTTCATGGAGACGGTAGGCCGTACGTACGCATGAACGCTACTTTCATTTTTTCTTTTTCATATTAACGGAATTAAAAAAAATGATATATAAATATATATTATAATTCCAGTATAATATATATGTTATATATGTCACATATTTTCATTAATTTCATTCTTTATATGTTCCATGTATTGCATTTACGAGTCACATCACTTGAGGGGGCGGTAGTCCACACTTCCTCATATGAAATTATCGCATTTACACAACATGAAAAGAATAAAGGTATGGTTTAAATATAAAATACAAAAGCATATAGTAAACATAAATACCATATATATCATATATAAAATATAGTGACATCATAATGGCCACCTTTAAAGGTGTTAAAAGAATATTGAACAATCATCGTTTCGTGAGGCAGAAAATCGCCAACCACAGAAACATTATGTTCTTTAACCATAAGATGAAGGTGTGTGTAAGTGTAGCTCGAATCCTTCTTATAAAAACATCCTAGTATATTTAAGATACTGGAGTTGTTACAAAATAAATGAATAAAAAGAGTTTAGGGGGTTGGAGAAGCAAAATAAAACAAAATGACTCAAGTGAAGACATTACCTTAAAATCGGGTAACTCCCTTTGGTTTGTGATAAAAGGCTTCCTTGGGAAGACTTTTGCCGAAAGTGAAGCTTCAAGAAGTTATAGAGGGAAGTGGAGAGACAAAATGGGAAGGGTTTGGACGATCCAAAGGCTTTGGAAGTTTGGGTAAGGAGGTAGAGGTGGGGGCCTTTTATAAGAGGAGAGGAGGGACACTCTTGGAAAGTAAAGAAATGTTACTTTATTTTAGAATGAGTTTCGGATTTTAATGGTACCAAATTTATTTGTATCTAGGATAAGGTGATAAAAGTTCGAAATCCCCCATACAATAGGTTTTGGACATGTTTAGGTCTTAGATATTACATTATCTTTCCATTTTATTTAAATCGTTAAATAATGAGGTCATCGCTGCATCATCATGATGTCATAAATAATTTAATTTATTTAATGTCTAAAAATTATAAACAAACTACTATGATGTAGGTAATCTTTTTATATTTCCATTGATTATTTATAGTCAAAAATCTGACTTGTATAACCCCATGTAAAAAAATTTTTAGTAAAACATCTCATGTTTGTGTCATTTTTACTTTAACATTAAATAAAAAGATATTTATGTCATTTTCCATCCAAAGTGGCTCCATGGGGTCCCCAAGTTGACCAATGGATTGTATTGGTCGGCCATGACATATCCAATGAGGGTAGGACATGTTTCTAGGTCATTTAATTTTTTTAAAACATTATTTTTACCTTAAACTACACTAATTACCTCTAATCGCGATTAAAAACTTAATAAGTTACTATTCACCAAAAAAATTATTTTAATCCCATTGAACCACATTTTACTTGTTAATGACAACCATGTATGTCGGATTTTTGAAATTCAAAACACAAAGATGGAAAAATTTCATTTAAACGGAAAATCAGTTTTTATAAGTACCACTTAGTGGTTTCACTATTCATCAAAAATTGACGTTTTTCAGAAAATTACCAAAAATTCACCCTAGGATATATCTGCTATTCCGAATTCAAAAATGATGAATATTTTAAAAAATTCAAAACATATAAGTTTCATTAATTAATTTAATAATTATTTCCCGCTGTCAGAGCAAATAGCGTGTTTTTATGAAACAATAAGTACCCAAAGATTGACACTATTTTAAGTCCAATTTCAAGATGAAATGAATTCCAACGACCACTATTGGATTAAATGGTAAAAATATATTCTAATTTTACTTTAAAAAAAATTAATAATATAATCTAATAATATAAATAAATTAGATTAAAAAGTGGTTTCGAATTAAAATACAACTTTTTTCACTATTTATTAAAAATGATCTTTATCGAAAAGATACAAACAATTTACACAAAGTAAATTTTGATGTCCCGATTCTGAAGAAGAATATTATTTTTTAAAACATAAAACATAAAACTGTCAAAAAGTGGATTTAAAAGAGGTTCTCCATCCAAAGGCGGTTAATCGACCTTTTAATGAATATTAGAATGTTTATGCTTAAAAATTGGATTCATTTGCATTTTTTATCCTCTAAAATTTATTGTAAAAAGTAAAAATATTTGACCAACATATATAATCATTTTGTAGTTAGTTCTGTTCATTCCTGCCATTACAGCGGCTAGGCGTTAACTACTATTTAAAATAATATTATTTTATTATTAGAGTGCAACGTAATATTCCCAACAAACTCATTGTTGCATGTTGGGTACGCCATCGAGAATAGCATCTCCTTTAATGTAATATTAATATTTTATTCAAAAATATGGATAAATATAAAAATTTCATATTCTTTATTTACCTTGGGTGTTACATCCTTCCCCCCTTTTGGGAATTTCGTCCTGGCAATTTTAAAATTGGGCTCGGAAACATCCTTGAAAGTCCCACATCGGAACAAGAGTCGGTAAAACAATCACTTTAAAATAAAGAATGATGAGTACAGAGGTCACCCGAGTTAACCCATACTAGGATTCCATGTATGAAAATATGGATATGGAGGGAAAAAACAAAGGGTCATGTTCTAAGAGGGAGTGATAGTAAACATGTCTAGGAGAAAGCTAACCACAAGAAAATCACAAACTCGTGATGGGTTAAACGGTATTCGATTCCCCAGTAGGAAAAGTTAATAGAAAACATTTTTGTTTTAAGATTCTTTTTATTGAGGAATTTTTTCCTAAGGAAACATAATCACTTATCATGTTGACTTCCAACTTTTATTAGATTTCTTACACAAACTCATATTTTCTCCAAAAGATGAGTATTTAGGAAGACTTGTTCACATTAAGAGTACTATAATCAACTTATAGAGAATCACCTAATCCACAAAAGAGAACTATATACATCCCATGTCTTTATACTTTAACCAAAACCAAAACAAAAATTGTTAGTACAATATTAGATAATCCAGAAAAGGATAACCCTTTATAAAAAAAATCTATTCTTAATCTCCAAAATTTGTCCAACAAAACCCAAAGTTCAACAAGAACCATTTGATAAACAATTTGTCCATATAATTCTTCAAATTAAACCAAAATAAGATTGAAACCCAAATATTTGAAGGACTTAGTCACATAGTCTTCCAAGGTACAAATTAACTTTTATTTCTAAATAACATCAGTTGCTCTTAAATTCTCATATTGAAAAGTAATTAACCTAATCACATATCCTCGATGATAGGTTAATCATTTCCATAGATAACCCAAAATAAACTTACTCTTGATTCCTAAAATAATCTAACTAAAAAGAATCAGCCAAACTAACCAGGGACTTCACGTAGTCCAGTGGTAGGCGATAAATACTAGTCCCACTTTGGTTGTGGGTTCGATTCCTACAGCTTTGTCCGACACGACGGGTTGTCACACGGTCTGCGTGTTGTCCTTTTTTCAAAACTATATAATTCTCAAATAGTTCCCCAAAAAGAGATAAAATCATAAAAAATAATCATAACATATTTTAACATCAAGTTTATCTCATGCCTTTCATTTTCCATCATAACATATAATAAACCATAATTACCTCAAAAGTAAGGATCCTATAAACTCTAATGGTTACCTTTATAATTATTACCGGAACTTCCACATCGATTGGTCATCTTGTACATGATGCATTACAGATCATACCAATGTTCAAGTGGTTGATCATGACTCCTTGATAGTTGGTTTAGAACAACCATGAGTTTCCTCATTGAATCCCCCATTTTATCTAGTATCTTAATCAGAGAACCACCACAGTTTCCTTCAAACCTATTGTCTGTTTAGTGCATGGTAGATCCATCCATTCAATAAAAATAGAAATGTCAGTGTGAGTATATCAACAAAACTATCATGTACTAATGAGGAAGGTAAACACTAAGATATACATACTCATTCACTTTATCTAAAACCAGGACTATTTCTGAAATCCTAACCATTATGGTAATGTCACTTATGCTTAGAGAATACCCAAACATCTAAAGTTATCTAAACCGACCTTTGATACCAACTATAAGGCCACAACCTTAAACCTTACTTAACCTTGAGTTATTACAAGATTACACATTGAGAATCTTTTCAGGTTTAGCGTTTTAGAGAATTAGATCATAAAACTTGCATTACATTCCACGTTTAAACAAAGTGGTTACATAAAAGATAGTATTCATTTTTTTTCCATCAACAAAAACATATTTAAAAATAATGCATGGATTCCTTCTTGACACTTACTTGACACTATCATCATATCATGTACCTTTCCCTTGACCTATGAAAAACATTTTAAAAAACTTGGGATTAGCATAAAAATCTCAGTAAAGGTTATAAAAAAATATGGAAAGGAAACATGAGTTCATATATACATAAGAATGAAATCATAATTTACCCATAAAACATAGGCACATTAATATACCTCATCAAATAATGAATAAATCATAGGAATCATAAGACATAAAAGGTAACTTGAGGCATTCATAACATTCTTACGTAGGGAGTCACCCTCTTGGTTACGTTTTGAATAACCTTCACAGTATATTCCCTAAATCTCATCGGATAAACCTTAACGTTTCACTCTGTCACGTTACCCAATACATTGGAGAGCTATATCGGGCTCACCCGCCCTTAGTTTATCATGGAACCACCCGTCTTCATAATAATTCCCAAGAACCATAACATAATCTTATCACATAAAACATGCATAAAGGAAACATAACATTTCCACATTTCAATCACAAGATATCAATAAAACACATTGATATAAATAACCTTATGAAAACCATTTTCAATACCAAAATAAAAGAAAAGTAAAACATGGTATTTATTTTTCTTTTAAAAAGATGGTATGGCTTTTAAAGGAAGTCGAAACTCAAATAATGGTCACGACGGCGGAGAAGTCATTGTCACCGCATACATATGACAAAAACATTCACTTTTGTCATTTTGTAAAATGTTTCATATAAAAACGATTCCTTTTGGATAAACGTAAAAGTCAAAGGGGTTTATACACCGTATAAAAGAATGTTTTGTATAAAACAAAATATTCCTCAATGAAAGGAGATTGAGACGAAGTCCCTTACAAAGACGGTATCCTTGGTTTAAGGACAAATCAATTACATAATTATGTGTGACAAACGAAACCACAAAATATAAGTTGATATTAAGTGTAAAACTATCGGAGGATATTCACACATATTCATAGAATGACATATTCAAGGAGTACATGTTTATCCCAAATAATCAAATTTGGGTTAAGAAGTTCCCTTGCAAAAATTTGATAGCCTAACGGCGTCACTACAAAATTCAGAAAATGAGTTGATGAGATATAAAAAGGGTATATCATCACATGGACATAAAATTTAAATCAATAAGGATATAGAAGAACATATCCCAACATAATAGTATGTGAATTAAAAGACATAACAAAAGAAGTCTTTTAAAAAGAGGAGGGTGAAAGGTTCCCTTACCGACATGGGATTCTTTCGAAACATACGCCCTGTGAAAGAAGGACAATAAAACATTGATGTAAATACTCATAAATGAAATTATATTACACAATGAGTAAAATAATGGGCAGTACATACACCACTCAAAGGAAATTGTGGAAAATGTATCATAAATCTCATGGGAATAAAAGTGAGATGAAAAATCTCTTACGAAAACTCGGCACCCTAACAGCGCCACTTAAAACTTCCAAAATGGATTGAAGAGAGGAAATAGGGTCTCTCATCATATCAACATAATGTTTACAGAAAGAGGAATATAAAAGAACTTCCCCCAACATAACAAATAGGAGCTTAAAATAAGTGACGTAAAGGAGAGTACTTAAAAAGAAAGAGAGAGGATGGATCTCTTACGAAAATTCGGCAGTCTAACGGCGCCACTCAAAACATCCAAAATGGATTGATGAGAGAGAATAGGTTCTCTGATCATATGAACATAAAAATTATAGTAAGAGTAATATAAAATAATATCTGAATAACAAGAAAGATGAGCTTTAAAAGGAAAGACATAAAAGAGTGTACTTTAAAAGAAAGAGAGGAGTCGGATCCCTTACCTCAAGTCCAACTTGTCTTATTCGTTTCTTTATATTCCAAAATAATAAACTTTGGTCAATTAATATTTGATTAAAGACCTCCTATAAATATTATTATTCAGTTCATATCACATATTTTAATGTTATAATAATTGGTTAATAATATGAGTTCATATCAGACGTTTTTGTCGATGTTTGGTACATGAGTCAAAAATTGAACTTGTTGGAAAAATGATTGTCCATGTAGTTATAAGTAAATAATTTCCAGAATATTATTAATGATTAAAATATCATATATATCCAGTACATATTCATTTTATACTATTCTATATCATTTGGAGATAAAAAATGAAAAGCACTGTTCATGGAGACGGTAGGTCGTACGTACGCATGAACGCTACTTTCATTTTTTCTTTGTCATATTAACAGAATTAAAAAAAATGATATATATATATATATATATATATATATTATAATTCCAGTATAATATATATTTTATATAGTTCACATATGTTCATTAATTTCATTCTTTATACGTTCCATGTGTTTCATGTATGAGTCACGTCACTTGAGGGGGCGGTAGTCCACACTTCCTCATATTAAATTATCGCATTTACACAACATGAAAAGAATAAAGTTATGGTTTAAAAATAAAATATAGAGGAATATAGTAAACATAAATACCATATATAACATATATAAAATACAGTGACATCATAATGTCCACCTTTAAAGGTGTTAATAGAATATTGAACAATCATCGTTTCGTGAGGCAGAAAATCACCAACCACAGAAATAGTACGTTCTTTAACCATTAGACGAAGTTGTGTGTAAGTGTAGCTCTAATTATTCTTATAAAAACAACCTAGTATATTTAAGATACTGGATTTGTTACAAAACAAATTAATAAAAATAGTTTAGGGGGTTGGAGAAGCAAAATAAAACAAAAGGACTCAAGTGAAGACATTACCTTAAAATCGGGTAACTCCCTTTGGTTTGAGCTAAAAGGCTTACTTGGGAAGACTTCTTCCCAAAGTGAGGCTTCAAAAAGTTAGATAGGGATGTGGAGAGACAAAATGGGTAGGTGTTGGACGATCCAAGGCTTTGGAAGTGTGGTTAAGGAGGTAGAGGTGGGGGCCTTTTATAAGAGGAGAGGAGGGGCACTCTTGGAAAGTAATGAAATGTTACTTTAGTTTTGAATGACTTTCGGATTTTAAGGGTCCCACATTGATTTCTATCGAGGATAAGGTTATAAGGGTTCTAAATCCCCCCATACAATAGGTTTCTGACATGTGTAGGTCTTAGATTTTACATTATCTTTCCATTTTATTTAAATCGTTAAATAATGAGGTCATCGCTGCATCATCATGATGTCCTAAATAATTTAATTTATTTAATGTCTAAAAATTATAAACAAAATACTATGATGTAGGTAATATTTTGAGCTTTCCATTTATTATTTATAGTAAAAAATATGAATTGTATAACCCATTGTAAAAATTGTTTTAGTAAAACATCTCATGTTTGTGTCATTTTTACTTTAACATTAAATAAAAAGATATTTATGTCATTTTCCCACCAAAGTGGCTCCATGGGGTCCCCAAGTTTACCCATTGATTTTCTTGGTCGGCCATGACACATCCAATGAGGGTAGGATATGTGTCTAGGTCATTTCATTTTATTAAAACATTATTTTTACCTTAAACTACACTAATCACGATTAAAAACTAAATAAGTTACTATTCACCAAAAAAACTATTTTAATCCCATTGAACCACATTTTACTTATTAATGACAACCATGTATGTCGGATTTTTGAAATTCAAAACACAAAGATGGAAAAAATTCATTTAAACGGAAAATCAGTTTTTATAAGTACCACTTAGTGGTTTCACTATTCATCAAAAATTGATGTTTTTCAGAAAATTACAAAAAAATCACCCTAACCTATATTTGATATTCTGAATTCAAAAATGATGTCTATTTTACAAAATTCAAAACATATAAGTTGCATTAATTTATTTAATAATTAATTCCTGCTGTCAGAGCAAATAGCGTGTTTTTATGAAACAATAAGTATCAAAAGATTAACACTAGTTTAAGTCCAATTTCATGATGAAATTAATTCCAACGACCACTATTGGATTAAATGGTAAAAATATATTCTAATTTTAATTAAAAAATAATTAAAAATATAAACTAATCACATAAATAAATTATATTAAAAAGAGGTTTTGAATTAAAATACAACATTTTTCACTATTCATTAAAAATGAACTTTATCGGAAAGATACCAAAAATTTACACAAAGTAAATTTTGATGTCACAATTCTAAAGAATAATATTATTTTTCAAAACATAACACATAAAATTGTCAAAAAGTGGATTTAAAAGTGGTTCTCCATCAAAAGCCGGTTAATCGACCTTTTAATGAATATTAGAATGTTTATGCTTAAAAATTAGATTCATTTTCATTTTTTATCCTCTAACATTTATTGTAAAAATTAAAAATATTTGATAAACATTTATAATCATTTTGTAGTTAGTTCTATTCATTCCCGCCATTACAACGGCTAGACGTTAACTACTATTTAAAATAATATTATTTTTTTATTGGAGTGCAACGTAAGATTGACAAGAAACTCGTTGTTGCGTGTTGGGTACGCCATCGAGCATAGAATCCCCATTAAAGTAATATTAATATTTTATTCACAAATATGGATAAATATAAAAATTTCATATTATTTATTTACCTGGGGTGTTACAATTTATATGTTGTTTTATGGTTGGCTTTTATTCTTGATTATTCATGCATTTTTTTAATTAATACACTAAGGGTATTTTATACCCACAATCCACTACTATAACCTAATTTATAGTCAGAAACCTAGAGTATATCGAGTGGAATGACATTAGTATGTTGAAATTAGGATCATGTGTAATTCCAAATATCTGGTTTGGGGATCAAATTAAGTTGTGTTTGAAAACAATTTTTTTAAACAAGGTTATGTTTGATGGACAGTTATTGGTGTGTCAGTACATAAAATATACAACGTATTTTATGATTTCCAATAATATTTATCGGTTGAATTTTATTTTTCTATGGGAACTAAATTTACTGATCATGTAATTCACTTTAGTAGTTTAATTACTTGTCCTTGATGAATTTAATGTTTTTATGTTATTAATTTATAGTTTTTTACTCTTATACTTGAGATGGAAAATTTAGTATGTATACATAATGAAATATATAATGGTTTGACAGGAAACATACATTCCTACATGTGAATTTTATAAATGTTCTGTAATGTATTTTATTTTCATGATTTTTTATAAAAATGATAAAATATATATTATTATATAGAATATTTGGGGATATTATACTCCAATAAAACATTGACCTAGTACATGGTAACATTGGGTTTGTTGTTACTATGTTTGTATGTAGTGTCTTTGTGATTCCATACCTTGAAATGGGTTTATGGGGCTATATAGTAGTGTGAAATGTGACATTAGTGAGGGATGGTTTGATTATGGGCTAATGAGATGTATTTCCCATTTCACCATTTTTAGTCTATTATAACTAAGATGTTATATTTTTATTGACCATTTTATTTTTCCATATTAAAAAACCAATTCAAATAAATTAATTATAGAATCATGAACACTTGGATATGTTTTAATTGAGGCATCATAAGTTTGGGTCCTCATAGGGGAGAGATAAGAAGAAGCCACATGTAGTGGTGCTGAGGAAACTGAAGCATTAATTTGAGTGCGGGATGTTGTTTGATGCCTAGGTAATGGTTAGTCTCACATTGAACATTTTGATAGTCTATTAGGATACTCATAGTGTCAATACATCTATTTAATATATAAAAATTTATTTACAGTCGCATATTGTTACATTATTATAGGAAGTGGGTTGATGCTAGGTTTCCATGTTATGGATGTTGTTAATTTAGTCTTTATTCAAACAGGTTGACATGAATCTTTATAAGAGCGCGATGCTAGTGAAATACTAGGTACAGGTACAAGTTAAAACCTTGTTGGAAATTTACTATAATGAATTAATACATTGGGTGATGTTATAAAAATACATTGATGTGAGGTTCTACAGTATTCTTTACTGAGATGATTAGGTGAAAGTGGGTCTCTGAATGATGAATTCATCACAAGTTGATATGCATGTTATATATTATGTTTCATGGATCTCTGAATTATTATATTTGAAATTTTAATTATATTCACATGATATTACCAATGATTAAATATTCTAGGAATGTCATTATAATTCTATTATAGTAAAATTATATATCTTCATATTGACTCGATTTCCTATGGATGAAAAACATGGATTGATAATAGAATATAATTTGATTGGGGGTGGTATTTCGTATCATGGTGTAAGTAGTTTTACTATAAGGATTTATATTTGGGGATATGAGGAGACCATGCATGATTATGAGACTTGTGTATTATATTTATTATATCTTGGTTGTTATATTAAAAATGTTTCTATTGTGGTTATATAATACAAATTTATATCCCTTGTTATTATATATAATTGGAGGGATGAATTATTGAAAAATTAATACACATATGGATGGTTTTTATTAATTTTCATAGGTATATAATGGTATAATATAATTAATTAATGATTTGTACGAGTTTATAATATAATTAATATTAGGTTATAGAAGTTCTAGATCATCTTCACACTCACTATATAGAGAAGTAGGAGGGGATGTTTAGTTAGGTAAGTGTTTGACACCTAATGTAACATAACATTGTGTTGTAGAATATATAGACATTCAATTGACGTAGATGAATGTAGTGTATCTGAAAATTTTTATGTTGGTTGGTGAACTATTGACAATTATAGATAGCACATGATTTTGCTAGTTCTAATTTTGGATATTTGGTAATGGTGAACTAAGTTTGTATGTGAGAATATGAATGAGTAAGTGAAAGATGAGTAATTTTAATTGGGTATCATGTATATTAATGACATTTTAGATGTCTATTAAGTGTTGTTTTACTGTTATGGTTGTGAATAGAACAATCTCCATATCTTTTACCTTGTTTTTAACATTACCAACTAGGTGATTCATATAGTATAGTGTATCCATATAAAGAATCTTTCCATTAAATTTCATTTGTCATCATGATTTATAATAGAAATTTTTATTTCAAACCATATAAATTTTTTAACAGTATGATAACATTGATTAATGGTATTTATTATTTTTTTATTATTTTGGAAGGGAAAACACAGGGATGAGCAATTCTATGCTGGGGAGGCAGTAATGGCCAAGGATTTTATGTGATAAAATATTATTCTATGTATCATTGAATCACGTGTAATTTAGAATATTTGAGAGGTTTTATGGGTCAATAATGTACCAAAGTATGGTTTTTTATTTAAATTATGATTTTATAAATTTTTTATTGATGTTATTTGGAACTATTTATCTAGTGATATGGTATTAGGAATATGGTTTGGCAGGAAGAAGAGTGGGAATCCCATGTGGGGTCCCCGAGTTGTCGATGTTATAATTCAAAACATTTCAAACAAATATATATAATATAAGTAGATGAATCTTCATCATATATCATAATTATTGACGCATGGATTTTAAATGTCTAGTTCCTTTGGAATCATTGAAACATAAACAACTAGTTCATAAAATATTTACATCTTCTCCATCTAAGTTCTTCATAACAAGAACCCTTATTACACATATCATACTTATTAACAATAATTATAAACTGTGGAAAATAAGAATAAGAAAATGGTTTGTTAAAATTCTTATTAAGGGTAAATAATAGAGATATCAATGATCATATGATAATAACATGAACATGGGGGAAGGATAAAATGAGCATAAAATTTGAATATCATACCCTATATTTCATATACAATAATATTTTTTCATGAAATATATCATGAGAGTTCATAATAAAAGAATTATAATGGAATCATGTACATGATCTATAGGAAAATAAAATTTATCACAACACATATTTTGGTGGAATTTGAGTAATCATATCAATTCATTTCCTTATTAGTCAAGTCTCAATTTGAAGACTATTATAGTGAAATTAGGTAACTCTCCAAACCATTATAGTAGTCATAGTTCACTCCCAAGAAACTAATAGTGGATAAATTCAATTACTAAACTAGTATCTCATCCATTTAAAGTATTATTTATATCATGGGATATCATATTTTACTCAATTATTAAGAGGGATATACAGGTCCCACTCATCTTTGGTTATAATGTAACCACTAACACTAGTTATAATATAACCATCCTATTTTGTCACAACATGACCACTATCAATTTTTATATTATTGAACCCCACCTTGTTTATTTTTTAAACACCATCACAAAATTATAATCATACTTATATGTGACATAATATCCCTAATAATTCATCATATCATCATAACCTCTACAATGAGAATTGGTTTCATAAATATTTGAACAATTCACTATAATATTACCCCTAGAATGTAAATGGGTTTTATAAAAATATCATCAATATCATCAATATTTCGACTCGGCGATTGATGGCGGCGTTGCTGGATTGCTACTTCGATCCTAAGGACGTATTCGTCCCTCCCTCGAAGGTGGTTGCTTCGGGTGTTGATTGTGCTTCGGCGGAGAAGGTTGGTCCATTAAACCCTAAGAGGAAGTTCGATGCCTCGGCTTCCCGTAATAGGTTTTTCTCTGAATCTATCTCTGATTCTGCTTCGTTAAATAAGAGGATCACAAAAAACGGTTCGATTGCCTTTGTTGAAGCTAGTTCGAAGGTCCTAGAGGATCGCCTTGAGGAATGTAGGTTTTCATTGCTTGCTAGGATGACGGGTATTCATAGCGAAGCCCCTGTGAGGGTTGAGGAGGTGCGCAATTGCTTGGCCAGAAGCTGGGGGTTCTCGGATTGGCGTTTGATTTCCATAGGCAGAGGTATGTATCATGTAGTTTTTCCCTCAAAGTAATTGCTGAATATCGCATGGAGTTTTGGACCTGTTTCATTGAAGCCTGGGTACATAATGGTGCAGCAATGGGATCTGTTATCGAATCCCCTTGCCACTAGGAATTCTTCCACTCAAACATGGGTCCGCATTAGGGGTTTGAACTGGTTTTTTTGGCACCCTTCAGTTTTATGGGAAGTTGCTTCAGCCATTGGGTGTCCGATTAAGGTGGATAAGGAGACTGAACACCCTAGATTTGGTCATTTTGCTAGGGTCTTAGTAGAAATTGATATGGCACAGGTCTTGATTGACACTGTCTTCCTTGTTGCTGGTGAGTTTAAGCTAGAGCATTCTATTCAATATGAGTGGCTGCCTACTTTCTGTAAATCTTGTCTTTGCATTGGTCATACTTCTGTGCAATGTCGTCGAAAGTTGAATTGTACACTTTGTAAGTCTGTGGGGCATACTTTTGATCAGTGCAAAAGGAATTCGGTTGTGCAGGCTGGTTCCAAGTTGGTTTCCAGAGTTCAAGAGCCTCCCACGGTAGGTCCTTCCTCCTTTGTTGAGGCTGTCCAGCTTGGCTTGGGTAAGCAGTCTGCTTTCCAGCCGGCTGCTGCTGCTGCTCGATCAGTGGATAAGGATTTGGACTCGTCTATCATTGGAATTTCTAGGGGTGATGTTTGCAGGTCATGGGCTGACATTGCGGAAGAGGAGGAAGGGTGTCATATCGTGCTTACGGATGCTGCCACAATGGCTACTGAGGTTCAACATGGGGCTACGGTTGATGCCCAGCAGGGTGAATATTTGCTTGTTGATGAAGAGGAAGGGGCCCAATCAGAGCATGAGGCAGCTGTTCAGGACGATGTGAATGCTGAGCTTGATCGTGCTGCAGTGGCCTCGGCTCGTATGAAGGGTAAGATGAAGGTCTTTGATGAAGAAGGGTTTCAACTGGTGACGTCGAAGAAGCTGAGGGCAGGTTCAGCCCAGGAAGATGCTGATATTGGGAAAGCGGTTGTGTTGGAGAGCTCCCCTCTGCCGGTTGCTGCTACGGAGGCTGCCCCAAAGGATACTCTGGTGACGTTGAAGAAGCTGAGGGCAGGTTCAGCCCAGGTAACTTCTGTGGGAGCCCAGTTGGAAGGTGCGGTGATGGTGGATAGTGATAGTGTAGGCGAGGATGTTGCCCAGCAGGCAGATGCTGATATCGGGAAAATGGTTGTGTTGGAGGGCTCACCTATGCCGGTTGCTGCTATGGAGGCTTCTCCTAAGGATTCTCTGAGTGCTGAGCAAAAAACTCCAGCGACAGGAGTTAGTTTCTTTTCTATGCTGGAGTCCATTAGTACTCCGGAGTTTGATATGCTTAATTTGGAAGGGCTAAAGAATGCAGGATGCAGCAATCATCGAGCTATCACCTTGCGACCCGCTGTTGATAAGGGGATGGAGTCCCCTGTGGTAGTGTCCAACTCTGCTTTCCCCTTTTCTGGGACGCAGGTGATCCAGGATACAAAGGAGGCTCGGCCAGTTGATGAGATGCAGGTGGTCCAGGATTCACAGGAGGCTCGCCCAGTTGATCTCCCTGCTGCTGTAGCTCACCAGGAAGGCAATTGTGAGGGGTCTTCTTCTGGGAGAATGCAGGTGGCTATGGACGGCACACTGGATGAGCAGACCTCTCCAGGGCATGTGTCCCAGCCTACTCAACAAGACTGGCTGGTGTCTCAGACTATTCCAGAGGATCGGCAGCAGATTGCGGCTGCAGATCATGTGGAGTATACGGTGGAGCCAGGAGCTGGAATTTCACGGGGGTGTGGGCGCCCTCCAGCCAATCGAGGGGCTAGGGGTCGGGGACGTCCTCGAAAAAGGTGATTTCTGTTTGTGGTGCCTTTCTTTTGATGTGGTTTGCTGCATTTTAGCATTTCCCCTGTATCCTGCTCCTTGCAACTTTTATCTTTTTAATAAATTTGGGGTCATGGGTCTTTGTGCCCATGATCGAGCCTTTTCGATATTATATCCTAAGTAATTAAAATTTATAATCAAAGATTCCATCTAACCTGGAGATAGATTTTTGAATGATCATGTGGATCATTTATTGATGAAAATATGATATTCTATTGGATATATTTTTTAAAATAGAATTATTTTGAAATTATTATGAAATAAATTTCATTAAAATAATAATTAAATATTTCAATTTATGTTTGATATCATTTATTGGTAATTAATGTGGGAAATTCTCTTCAAGTTTCATAAAAAATGAAAAAACATTTCCACCGTAATGTTATAGAAAAATGTAAAAAGGTATATTATTAATAAAATAAAAATAAGAACCATTTTAATCCATTTTTTAAAACAAAAATATATATATAAATTAATTCAAACAATCATAAGATAAAAATAAAAAAAATAAAAAATATTTTTAAAAATCATATATAAGTAAGAGAAATTAATTTTGATAAAAAAAGAAACAAGATCTAATTTTCAGTAATAGTCTAATTTTTTGTGTCGTAATTACTTATAATGAGTAAAATGATTGGAATTTTTTTTGAGAAATTACCAAAGGATAAATAATTAAATTAATTTCTTTAATTTTATGTAGTATTTTTTCATTTTCAAAAACATAATCATAAAAAATCCTGATAAATAGTGAGATTGAAAAATATAAAACATAAAACTTTGGAATATTTTGAATTTTATTCATAATTATTGATATAAACTTATATGTATATTTAAAACCTAGTAATTTTTATTGTAATAATTATAAAAATAATTAATGTGAATTTTGTATTCCGTATAAAAGAAACATGTGGTGTTTATACTTTGAGTCGCATTAGAATAAAGGTGATATAAAAATTTCATACCTTAGAAATAATTTGGAACCTAATTTATTACAAAAATATACATATTATATATCTATTAAAAAACTATACAAATATATACTATATAATATATTTGATTAAGTTATATCCATTTATCACCTGTTTATTAAAAATTCATTAATAAAATCATAGTTTTGGGTGACATATTTTTCATATTTCATTAATATCACAGGTCCATGCTTTTTTAATTGTATTTTACTCATTGTTCCATAATCCCTATAATTTTATTACGAATATAAAAAC
Organism: Viscum album; assembly: GCA_963277665.1. Classification (NCBI taxonomy): domain Eukaryota; kingdom Viridiplantae; phylum Streptophyta; class Magnoliopsida; order Santalales; family Viscaceae; genus Viscum; species Viscum album. Next base: position 1,387,984,554 of record OY728165.1, read on the forward strand.
ATATATAATAAATATATAAATCTTTTGAGTCACTTATAAAATATAGAGATAGAAAAATTAATTACATCATTCATGGAGATGGTGATATGTACATACACATGAACGTTGTTTACATTTCTTTGATTAATGGATTGATATAAAGGTAAATAATATAAAAACATTATAGAATAATTATTTTATCATATATATAATTAATATTCATTAAACCCATCAATATTTCCATCTATGAAATGTAGAAATTAAAAATGAATCACAAGGCATCATGGAATTGGTAATCCCTACATACACATGATCAAAATTACTATTTATCAATTATTTATATGTGATGAATTTAGATATGATAATATTATTATAGAATTATAATTATGTTATAAAGGAAATCTATAAAAATTAAAATCATCATAATTATAGTCCTTAAATGATAGTGATGATAAATGAATTGCATCACTATGTGGAGACGGTAACCCATACATATACCTGAGTATTATTTTCACATCCCATTTAGTGAAGAGATAATAATAATTGTAGTTTATAAATCAAAAGGACAGTAAATTATATAGATGATACTGAATTTATTATTTTAGTGATAAAATAAAAATTTATTAGAGAAAAAATAATAATTAAAAATAAAGTGATCAGATAATGTTACTATCTCTTCATTGAAATAACTCCTTCAGATATCCTATTATGGATATAGGGTTGTAAGTTTGGAGGTAAACCACACTATAATGTGGGTAGGGGTTTTAGGGGATCAAATATTTGAAATTTTGTCCACATACAAGTTTCAATGTTGTTTGATGAAGAGAATAGAGTTGTTATCTTTTATAATTTAGTGGAGTATCACCTTATTTATTTCATAAAATATTATGATTAATTAAATTCATTTGTATGATAAATGGATAAAAATTGAAAAGTTTGAAATTGATTATATTTTTTACTATATTTTATCTCGATTTTCCAATTTTTATATTTTGAGGATTTTTATTTCAATTATTAAAAAATTACATTTATAAAATTACATTATTTCTTATTTTTACACTATTCATTTAATTGGAAATAAATTTTAAAAATAAAAGGATTTTATGCAAATAAAATCATTGTAAATAATGATATTATTTTATATTTATCATTGAATTTCTCTTAAAGCATTAACATAAAAAATTTATTTTACTACGACAATTTTTAAAACCATTTTCTATTAATAAATAATATAAGATATATTGTATTGTTGATGTATATGAATTATATTTAATTATATAGTTACTAAAAATTATAAATAAAGTTATATAAGGAAACAATTATCATTAATATAAAAATAGAAAACTATGTACGTTCATTGCTTTTTTACCCAATTTGGACACATAATATATATTTAAAACATATAGGGTGACATTTTGAATCTTACATTTCATTAAATATTTAACAACGAATGTTCATTTTCACATATTATTTAAATTACTAAAGCTTTTTTCTTATGGTTATAATGGTCTATTTATCATCATCTAAAAAATATAATTATAATAAATTATGTGTTTATCACTAAATTTTATCCAAGATTAACCCGTTTTACACTTTCCCAATGTGATAATTTTTTCCATATTTCCAATTCATATTGACTAAAACAAAAGAGATTAGTTTTTTCAGTTATAATAATAAAGTTAAAAATATGGATTCCATTTCATAATTAAAATTAATAAGAGACAAAAAAATTATTTTTAAAATTATTTAAAAAACTAGATAAAAGAGAATTTTTTGGAAAAATACATTTTTAAGAATAAAAAATAGTTTAATATTTTCAGAGGACTATAAAAAATTAAATGAATTTTAATAAAATTTTATTGAATAAATAATATATATAAATATCAAAACCATAATTTACCATTAGTTATAAATTTATTTCATTATTTAAAAAATATTTTCTATTGGAAAAAATTATTTATATAAATATTTATTGTTATTTCATGATGTTTTTTATTTTAATTTACAACCAATTTATATCAAATTAATTTATGTAATACATGTGTAAAAAATATTATTTTATTAATTTATACAGTCTTATTAAAACCCTCTAATCCAATGGTTTGGTGGTAATAGTCAAATAATTATATTTTAATAGTATGTTATGTTTCATTTAAACTCTGTGTTTCATATAACACAACCAATCAAAGAAATTAAATTTATTTGATAAAATATTTCATAAAATATTGTGTTATTACATGATTCAACTATAAAATTAATTTAACATTATAAATTATTCATTTTGGTACAAAAAATGACTATATCATTACTTTAAGACAACCTTAGGTTTCTATGTTGCATATTTAAATTTGTCATTTCCTTAGAGAACATTAACTCGGCGAGTAGTCTTCTTCTGTAGCGATATATATATCATTGATGCATGATCTTTATAAATTTTTTCTTAAATTAATGTTCATGGTCCAGTGGTATGAACTATGAACTTAGTATTTTTGTTGGATTAGGTATATATTTTCTTCAAGATTGGTACATGGTTCACATAGACAATATAAAAGAGGTTCGGTAAAAGTACCAAGAATTAAACTATTATCCTTACCCGATAAAAAATATTTAAAATAATAATATACATAGGGTTACACATTTTATTATTTATTATGCTTATAAATATATTCTATGGATAAATTTATTGTATTAACTTCCGAATCAATTGAAATTATTGATCAAGTCATGTATTTTTTACAAAACATTACTGCTGACACTGAGCTTCAATGTTTTTCTGTTGAATGAACATAATAGTACCCTTAATTACCTATACTAGTTTAGATCACAAAATTTTTCATTATAAACATTTATTCGCTAATTTTGTAGTTATACACTTTTTATATACATTTCTTTATAAGGATCCATTTAAATTCTCATTTCAAATAAATTGTTCTGTGAAAAACAAACAGGAGGAAGGTGTAGGTCCCAAAAAACATTAAAACCCATAGAACCATACCTCATTATATCCGATATGGTTTGAATTATTTTATCATACTTCCCATATATTATGGGATGGTACAAAATGCTAAAATAAAACTCAATATCCAAATAATGTAGATGCACTCTCCAAGATCATCTTGTTAATCCTTAGATCTCAATCAGATATAGAAGAATTTAATTATCTATGAAATTAATAATTAATAATTAGATATTTTGGAATGTTAATCCAGATATAAATCATATATAATAAAAATGAAATGTTATAACAACATAAGGTGATCAACTATTATCCATACAACATTTTTCCATTTTGAGGTTTTGGGTGGTCCAATAACATAATCTATGGTGATGTTCTCCCATTTCTATTTTGTTATTGGTAATTATTGTGAAACCCCCTTATAATTTTTTCTCTTATCCTAAACATAATGATATTATAATAATTTCAATACATACCCAAAAATCGTTTTCCTCTTTTTCCCATTATAAATAATATTTTAGATCTCTATACATATTATAACTTCTAGGATAAATAGAGAATTGTCAAATGTGAGTTTCATCCATTATATACTTCATAAAATATAATATATAAATAACACATTAATGGTTATTGAACATTACCATTCAATCACAATCAAGGTAAAACTGGCGATTATTTTATATAATTTCTATAGTTCTATATCATCCTTCTATTATTCATTAATCAACACATGGATTGATGGATTACTTTTTATTTGATAATGATAATATTTCTCCACTTACATAATGATTTCAAGATATATATTTTTAGATTTATAGAAATATTGTATATTTTTAACCCTAAACATAGAGAAGATATCATAATACACTAATATATCAAAATATACCATCTTATTTAATTTCATAGGTTGGTAATGTATTTAGAATTAATAGTATTTAATCACATATTATCATATTTTATGGATATTATTCTACTCTTTTTGTTTGAAACTATTGTTTAGTCATTTATGATTAATAAATGTATTTTTCAAATTTATCCTTAAAAATTTTTATTATATATATTTAATAAAAACATTACATCATCTAATGAAAAAACTTTTTTTTTTGATTTTTCCCACAAACCATCAATTGGAGTGAGGAATAAGAAATCACTCTAAAAATTTTTCATGATAAAACTTCACAATACCATCTTTGATGTATCAAAAAATATTCCCAAATTGGTTAAAGAATGAACATGATCAATTATGTAACTTATCATTAAGTGCATGAAATTTCCATCTTATTAATCTTTACAGTTAAAATAATCTATTTTCCAAGTGAACATGGTGATCCAATTAGATTTTCATGAGAAATTATCCAAAAATAACCGATAATATCCAGCAAAAAAATGAAAAATATGGATCTCAATCACTGTATTTGGTTTCGTAAAGTGATCAATTAATTTTATATGTAATGGGACTTCTGATATACCATCACTTATGAATATATTACCCATGAATGGAACTATCTTATTCCAAAAATCACCCTTGTAATGTTTTCACATATATTATCTTATCATGGGATAATTATTAAAATTCTATAGCGATCATCATTCTCGTCCATTATCTATAATTTTTTTAGAATATAATATATAATGACTACCAAAAATGATCATGTTAATCTCTAAAGGGTTTATTAATTAAATCAATTATGGTAATGGGGTAATTAATTAGATATAATATCATAACAATTATTTCTGTGTTTCAATACCATCCAAGGATTTCGTTCATTAGTATATCATCCTTCTTGAACCTTAACTGAATATATCCATAATGAATATCACTCATTAAAATTTATAGAGATCGATTAAATTGATAAAAAATATAATTATGTGGTAGATGATAATTTTTCATGATAGTGATATTGTCATGTAATCTATAATCAATTAATAGTTTCATCTATCCACATTTATTTATTCAAAATATAATAAGTGTACCCCACGGTGACATAGTAGGAAAACTGTATACCTTTTGAAGATTTCATTGGAATTTCATCTTGAAATCATGTAACTCACTATAGTCCCATCTATAAAAAGTCATTGAATAATGTGTAGAACCACGTATGAGTTCTATCCAGAACTGAACGTCATGTTTTTTATAATGATAGTAAATTATTTAGGAAAGACACCAAAAAACTCAATCACAATAAGAATATCATTAATTTTGAGTTTCTCCCAAATAATATTAGAAAATAACCCAATTTATAGTAATCATGAAAAAATTTAATTTCCATCAGAATATCATATTTATCATAATTATAAAAGATTATCATAGTTTGATTACAAATATCAAACATAAACTCCATTTCATAATAATCTATGATTGATTTATGTAAAGAAGTCCATTTGATGCATAATATAACATCAGACACATCAAAAAGGATAATAAAGAGGTTTAATGAATCAAATTACAACAAACATTAAATGATTAAGAGTCATTGACTTGGGTTGTAATCATTAAACCATTACATATTTTTACGACTAATTCATCGTATATTTGTTGAGGTGGTATTATGTCACTATCAACAATGTTCTTTTAATATAACATATTTGGTAGATATAGAATAAAATAAGACATTAGTTGTTTTAGATTGTATCTTAAGAGTGCCACTCAAAACATCATTATCGTACACCCCCCCCATAAAAAATATTAATGACTTGATATTTTCATTTGTCACAATGATTAAGTTATTATTGAAATTTATCATTTTCAATAATTATTTTATTTAGGTACTATAATAAATAATTACAATATTTATTACATTTGAAACACGGGTATTTTGGTGGTCCATTACTTGGATATTTCTCTCAATTCACATCATTATTTTACTTATTCTCATCATTTCAACATTCAATTTAACAATTACCATAATTTATAACCATGAAACATTTAAAAGTTCCCTTAAGACATTTTCCTCCTTTATTCCTTCATTAAATAAGTATAATGGAAGGATCATCATCTTCTCTCCATGTTTTTTATAATTTCCTTTCAATTACATATTTATATTATTTTCTAATACCTTGAGATTGGTAGTTAAATAAAATATACATCTCAACATTTATGGAACAACAAACACTTTCTTTATTGGTATTTAATTCCATTATTCCTAAATCCCTTAAATGACATGGTTTTATACAACTAAATATTTTTTAGTTATTATATTTATTTTGGATTATAATGATAGAAACAAACCTCACATGTCTTGTAAATTTTTCTCAAAAGTTTTAAAATATTCATCACCCCATTTCTCTTGTTCAAGGAATGACATATAAATTATCAATTGAATAATACATGGAAATTACATATTGAATAATATCATATTAATCTTAGACCACTCCATGGTGTTAATTTTTCCTATTCCATTTTTTAAAATATTCTACCACATATCATCTTCTTATAATAAATTATAAATAGCTTGAATAAAATTATCATGTTCAGAAAATTATATAACCAATATATATAATTTTAATGGTACTGACCCATTATACAAGAACTAGTTTTTTTTGTGGATCAATGAAATGAAATGGGATATTTCCTCACGAAGGACTCAACAGAACATTATTCTTTCTTTTTATCATAGGGATTCTCAATTAGAATCATAGCTTGATGATGTAATGTGATTATAGAAATAATATTTTTTATTCAGTATTCTATAAAATTTGGTTAATTATGATGAAAATAATTTTATTTTATGTTTCATTTAGTATTACCAAGATTATTTTTCTATTTATGTACCGAATAGTCTGACAAAACAATGTGTAGGAAACACACTAATGATCCATTATAGAATCGTATTGTTCTAGTGCTTTTTGAAACATGGAAACCAAAAAAATGATTTCATAAAAGATTTATATTGTCTTCTACTGTGTTATTTTTAACTAGATCTATTGTTATACAGATAATATTTGGTGTCCATATTCATAACGTGTGGAAAGGAAACATAATAAATGGGTGAGCTTAAAATCTCAGTATGGTAAATCATGGAAGATATCAATTATCTATTATGTATAACATAAAAAGGAATGATAAAATAGCATACCATTTCGAATTGATACCCCATATATCATAGAACATAATCTTGAGTCCTTAAATAAATCATCTAATTTCATAAGAAATGAAATATAATGTAATCAATTAAAATGTTCCATGAGATCATGACATTGGAAAACTATATAATTTTGTATAAAATAATTAATAATAAAAAATCATTTCTATGATCATCAAGGAAAATATAAAACACTATAAATGTTAAATGGGTTAACTCTCAAAACCATAATTGTATTCAAGGATCAATGCCAAGACTATCATAGTATTAAATTTCCCTTAATAAAATTAGATGACTCTATATTTCAGTTCTACTTATCACATTAGATATCAATCATAATCTAATGTAATAGAGGTAGATCCCGGTCCTTCCCATTCTTATATAAAGTGTGACCACATGCGTTGATTATAATGTGACCACAATAATTGGGTATAACATAACCACCATCACATAATGACATGCAAATATAAGTGTGAAACATGATCATAAAACATTCATCGTATCATCACAACCTATATATGGAAATTTTGTTTCATAAAGAATTCATCAATTCGGTAAAACAAATCCCATTAACAAATGTGTTTCATAAAAATATCCTCAACATAAAAATAAACCATCCAAATAAAGAATAAAAATAGTATCATTGGACTGTATCCCTATTATATAATTTAAAACATCAAATATGTCTTCTAATGATGGAAATTATTTTTAAAGATCACTTGGATCATTTCATGAGGAATATATCATTTTCATTTTAAAATTTTTAGATATAATGATTTACTAATTATTAAATAAAAAATTCATTAATGTAATATCATGAAAATGAATTTTATTTTTCATTAAAATAATCTCCCTTGAGAAAATTTTATTTTTATATATGATAAAATAAAATATTTCTTCAAAAAATTTATTTGTTCGGAAAACAACATTGATATTATTTTAAAACCATTATTATGTAGTATAATAATTAGTAAAAACGACACTATTATCTAATATTATTTTAAAAATATATTCATTAAATCATTTTTATAAAAACTTGATATATAATAAATATTTGTTTTAGCTAATGATAGAATAAAAGTTAATTTTCCTTAAAAATATATTTTCATTTTTTGGAAAATAAGTTGGGAAAAAATTACTTGAAAAATGTATTTCATTAAATATATAGATGACAAAAAATTTCATGAGATTAATAAAATTCATATTATATGGTTTAATTATGGGAAACTTATTCATAAAAAATCATTATACAAAAATTATATTATATAATATAAATCTTACCATATTGGTAAATTTAAAATTGGAAGCCTCTAAATGATATTACCATATATGGATATTAATATCTCTATATTTTTATGATATGTTTCTTCAAGATAATCATGGTCATTATATACACCACATATGAGAAACAAGTATTCAAAATGGCTTTTGTCCAAGAGAAATAAAAGTGAGACGAAAATAACATAACGTCGGTTCATGTTGGAAACACTGCTATAATAATTATGGATTTATTATAAATATATTATGTAACATAAATCATATATATTTTTACATACATGATTTACATATATTCTTTTATCACCCATTTATTGACACTTATATAATAAAAAAATTTGGGGATACCTGATATATTTTTAATGAATATTATAGTTCGATAGTTTTGGTCCTTGTATTGTGATAAGGGTTGAATCATAAAATAATATTAATTAATATATAAATATTATTTATATTCATTCTATAAAATTTTATAGTCATTCATAAAATATAATATTAAATCAATTTTAATGTTTGTGGAGATGATAGGTTGTATCTACACATGAACATTATTTTATTATTTTTATAGATGGATAAAAGTAATGGTAAATAATAAAAACTCTCTAAAAATTATTATTATATCTTATGTATCATATATATTCATTAATTAAATCTTTATTTTCATCGAAATAAAATATAAATTTATTTTAAATCACAAACTTTATAGAGGTGGTATCACACACGTATGCATAATAAACATTATAGTATTCTAATTGTTTTGAAGGTAAGATGGTTGATATGATATTATCAATAAAAATTAATAATTAGGTAATAATTATAATATACAAATAATAAAACATTCATAATACCCATATATAAAATTTGGTGATGATAAATGAATTATATCAGTATTTGGATACAGTAATCTATACATACACAAGAGCAAATTTTCACAACAGGTTCGATGGAAATAGGGTAAATAAATATGGTTTTATAGTCATGATAACCTTTATGTGTATTTAGGTTTCCGAATTTTTTTATGATGAATATATATAATTTATAGGTGGTCAATTATTATTTATGATGAATGTGATTGGTTCTATAGATTATTGTTTCTTTGAAAAAATTCCATTTGATCTCGTTGTATTTTCTCTAGGGTTAGTATTTTTGTAAGACCAGAGTTTCTAAAAATTTTCATGGGGAGTGGATAATATAAATTGGTAGGGTAATGAATATAAATTTTCCATTTAATTAATTAAAATATTATATGGATTATTTTTGGAGTTTGGTTCTTAGACAACATGAGATTCTTAGACCCTCGGATAACAAAAATAATATTTCAAATATATAAAATATTTTATATTCATGCATAAAAAATATTCATGAAAATTTATAATAACTCTTACATTTTGTCTCAGATCATACATACGAGGTTATTGTTGAGTTTAGAGAATGGGTTTTACCCTAGTCTCGTCATAATCATTTTTGGCGTCAACTTTATGGTCGGAGTGCAATCCAGGGAGAGTAATTAAATATATATAATTACATTTATTATATTAAGTGATTTAAATCATAAAGATAATGTATTCTTATAAATATGATTCTATAGTAAAATTTTCAAGGTTATCCACATAACCCTACAAATCAATATGAGCCATTGGAGAGGTATGTTTGAGTAGATTTTTGCCAAATAAATCAGATCAAATCAAGATTAAGGATCATTACATGATTAGAGTTCATGAATCTCACCAATTATGTAAATGACCTATATTATTCTATAAAAAATCCAAACTCCTTGTATAGTTTTTATTTATTAATATTTATCCCCATCCATTTTTTCTTACAATGAATAAAAAAAATTAAAAAATTGATTCACAAATCGAATGTATTGAGGGTATGGGATGTATTTTTTCAGATTTGGGTATTATAATTTTTCACATTATATCTCCACATTCATATTTCTAACAGAATTAATCCAGGACAACATCAGTATTGGATGGGGTAGATTGCTTTTTTTGTGAATTTCATCCCCATTCCTGGATGGTCATGGGAACATTCTTTTCCCTTCTGTTCGATTAATTACTAGTAATTTATTTTTACACAATAATTTATTATTTCAATATATTTATAATTAAAATATATGATTAGATGGACAATGGGATCAAGAAACTTAGACAGATGATCGATCATGGGTAGATTTCAGTATACCAGTTCTATGTGTTATCAATATACGATGATGTTGTGGCTCTAAAGTTCATATTCATTTTGATTTATGCATGGTTTCCAATGATTATAAAATAGAGAGGTTTTATTGTACCAAATTTATGATCTTCAAGAAATATATTTGTAGAAATATGAGGCTATGATAACAGAAATTTATGTGCAGGAAAAACTATGTGTTCTGTGAAAACTACAGTTAAAAATTATGTGATACTTAATTAAGTGTCATTTGGGACCCTATGATTGACCAAAGTCATATGCGAACAACATAAATATCAAAAGTAATGTGACAGATATCACACAATATGTGACCATTGATTTTACGCTCGATATGTACTCATGGTGGTACACAAACCCTGAGACAACCAACCATACACGAAAATGGTCAGTAGCACATAGTCTCCAACACATCATGTACATAGAAAAGAACGTGGGAATGAATTGTGATACATGGGTGGGACCTATATCCAAATGAAAACATTGTGTACTACTATTACACGCCTTTTACAATTTCAAAGACAGCTTGGAGTAGTTTTCTTCTCTATCTTTGTTATTTTTTTACATTACGTTCCCTTGATCCACTACCTGAAGGGTTTTCTACGGTTTTGTGTCCTATTATAAAGATGTTGATCCCCTCCAAGGATATTATATCTTAGATAGAGTTGCTGGAATCCCTTCATGAGCTCTATAGTGAGAAACTGTGTCGTTATCTTTTCCTACAGTGGTAATCTGGGTATTTTCTGAATCAAAACTATGAGGTAATTGATCCCAAACATTGTAGGCTAATCTGAATTGGGTTAATGGTATTCTATATGGACTTAGTTTTGACCCCATATTTGTATCATTCACTTTGGTATTTGTTTTTTCATTTTTTTATGAGACACAATGATAATGAAACCTTGGACAGAATCCATCTGTGTTATCTTACTCATGGAATATGTTCTTACCAATTAGTTTTAGGTGGAATATTTTAATAGGAATCATAGGTTAGAATTTTAGTTTGGATATAACATTGATATTGTGTGACTACTATGATTAAATAAGGACATTTTGTTAATATTCCATTGATTTATAGATTTTAAGACATGATTATTAATCTTGATGACATATGATTATTATTTTATGTTTTTTACTGGGTATTGTTATCTCACCCCCACATGGTATTTTCCATTACATCTCGTGTCTTATTTAGATGATCAACCTTTTTTTTGGACTCCTAGAGGGACCAGGACCATGTGTGTATTAGTGAGTTGGATTCATCGATGTGTGTTCCAAATTTTACATTGATAGATGTCCTCAACCACTTTACTGGTTGTAATTATTTTGAGTTTCATCGGGTTGGGATTGTATTTCTGAATTTTTCATGATAGAACATTCGTATACTTTAATAGTGGTATTTTATAGTTATAAATATATTTGTATCATTAATTATACATTTCTTCATTGTATGGTCATGAATATGGGGGTGTGTGTACATGTAAATTAGCTTAAGGACTTCAATTTGTATGATATTCCAACATTATGCTACTCGCTAACCATTATCTAATAGTAAGTGGGATAAGGGTAGTCTCAGAACATACCATATTTGGATGGGTATTCAAGGATTTTTATTATAGAAGTTAGTATTATCTAAGGATAAATTTATTTATGGTTGGATTTGGGAAAGGTCAGTATGTGTTTTGAGTTCATCTCTTAGGCTAAGGACTTCAGTATTGGTGTTTTGGCCAATATATCTTTACACCATGAATCTAAAATATACATAAAACTATCGTAAATGTGGAAACTAGTTGTAGGGATAAAAATTTTAGATGTATCATATAGGAATGTTATGTGGTTTTTATATCCATATTGAGTCAGTTTTGCATATACACTCCCTTCCTCTGGTTTTTTATATCAAGATTACTCTACAATGTATTGCATTTATAATTCAATATCAAGGTCATGAAGATGGTCCCCAATACAATAAGGCTTCGATAAGGGGACCTATTTAGAAGTTGATTCCTCCAGATAGTGAACTAGTATCACCAAAACCTATCATGATGAATATGGTAGTGGAAGTACTCAATTATAAAATGTGATGGTTGAGAGTACCTCATTTTTATAGTGACAATGACCCCTTAGGTTATGTGGTGAGTTCGAACTATTAGTGGACAAGGACTGGCAGGAGGTTGTGACATTAGTCATCAATCTTATTAAGAAACCTAAAAAATATATGGTTTTTATGGAAACAATAATTATGTATGACTCTACAAGATGACATTATTTCACAGTGACATAGTGAAATGATGAGGTGACTTTAGCATGGTTAGATTCTGAGTTCTTTTTTAGAAAACTATTTCTTAGTCCTTGTTGAGGTTTTTGCACATATAGGTACTTTTAATACTTCAATAGAGAATTATAACTATAAATGGTTATTCATCTAAGTTCACCATGCTCTCTCATTACTCGATTGATATGGTGTGTGATGTGTTCTTTTGGGATCAGACCATCAACTGAGGACTATATAAGGGAAAGTAAGACAATGTGATACCTCTATGAATTACTACTAATGATGGGGTTATATAGACTACTTTATTATTTGACAGTTTATTAGATAAGTATATACAGATAGTTTTTGACCACATTGGGAATATAGGATTTGTGAATTTAGATGTAGGGAGGTAAATACTTGCATAGGGTCCTAGACATGTGAAATACTTTAGGTAGTTATATCAGGATATAGGTTCAACAGATCATGGATCAAAGGATATATATTTTTATCCTAGTTATATAAGGTTCTACTCTAGGGATGGTCGATGATATATTTCATCAGAATTTCTAATCCGATGAGTGGATGATATAGAGAATGTGGATGGGTCACCATGGTGGTGGTTGTGGTTGGAGTAAGTTGGTTCGTATGGTGGTGGTCATGGAAGATTAGTTTGGAGAGAATATGGATATGGTAGATTCTTTCACTGGTTGATGCAACCTTATACAGGTGGTTGACACTAGGCTCTAGGAGCTAGGGATAGTAGCGAGGGAATTTTTATGGGAGTAAGGCATGTTGCATAAATCCTACAAATATGATATGAGGTACAGTATTTTTATTTTCAATATTAAATTAATACTAATGAACACTATTATAAGCCTTTCTTGTTTTTAAATTTATCTTATTTGAGAGTTGGAGATTCTGGTTGAGCCCTTGGATCAAACCATGAACTTGGAGACTCCTACTAGTGGTGACATAGTGAAAACAAACTTCAACCAAAAGTGTGATGTTAATATTGGTGCTAATATTTTCTCTTTTTGGTCACACTATTTTTGTGATTATTCTTTACAATGTCATATTATTCATATAATAGTTATCTGTAGTTCACACCAAAATAGTCTATTATAGGTGGAGGTTAAGGGTTGACATCGTTGATTGGATGAGGTTTTACGTATTGGGAGAAAAATAAACCCAGGAAAAGTATGTTGGAATCATTAATAGGATGGTGTATCCAATTACTCATTAATTGGAAGTCATGGCCCTTGGTGGAGGTGTATTCTATGAGTTTCTCATTTCAGGTTGTTCTGGAAGTATACATGGGCATCATTCCTAAAGAAATTATAGTATTTTCTCCACATTGAGATATAGACATATAAATTTATCTACACCCCAATATGGTATATATATCTTAATTGGAATATCATATGGCTCCGTTAGAGCCATGTGATATGAGGTAGTAGTTAGAGTACTTGTAGGGGGTGGGATTTTTAATACTAAGTGGTTCATTATTAGGATCCACAATTTTATTTTCCACGATGGTTGACAAGATCTTGAGGATGTGAATGGATTAATCTCTCATGAACCATTTGACCAAAAGGAAAAAGTATCCAGTAATGAGGATCCATAAAGACATCTATTAGTTGATATGGGAACAATGGTTCTCGAAAAATGACCTCATATATCGATATCAAAAGTTGCGATTATAGAATAAGGATGTACCAAATGAAACATTGTGAGGTTTTTAAAGACACTAGTTGTATTTTATGAATCCAATATTCATTATGTATACCCCATAGTGTTCAAGGGACTCACGAACTAGGTTTTTTAGTGTTTCAAATACTTGTTTCTGGTTGTCTCAATCGGTGATATCCTATTATACTCGACAATAAAGAAATAGAATGTGAGACACTTTTGGATTTTCCGAGATATAATAAAAGAGTAGAATCATTATGTGAATCTCTTCATGTTCCATTTTGGGATTTAGGAAGTCCAAATTTAAGGACTTGTTACCCCATCAGATGATGTAGTTGTGGACTTGGAAAGGGTTAATGTAGGGTTTTCATGGGGGCCACTCAAGTGTGTGATGGAGGTTTGGAGAATCCTTGGGTCTGTAGGATAATACAACAGATTCAAAAAAATATTTCTCTATGATATCATCTTCCATGATAGCTTTGACCCAAAAAGGGTAATCTTTTCATGTGGATGGAGAGGTGACATTAGGCCTTCATATAGTTGAGGAATATTTTGATGAGTTTAATCAGATTGATATTTCAAGAAGAGGGAGATTATTATATATTGTTCTATTATTCATTAGGGATTAATCCTAGTTTGGTTATAATTCATAGGAAACATGTAATTTTCTATTTTTTTTATCAGTTGGAACCACATGAGAAGAAATATGGTTACCATCCCCTTGCGTTATCAAAAATACTATTTTCACTAAATATGTGGTGACAATAAATGAGGGTCGAGCAATTTATCAAATATTTTGAACACTAGAGTCTCATGTATATTTTCTCATAGATTTATGTAAGTATGTGACAGAGGTGAGGACTAGTGTTCCTCCATGATAATTTCATTATGGTTTTCTATAAACCTAGGTAGTGTAGCATGGTAAAAGAATACCTCAGTATGAGATCATCTTCACAATATCAAAGGGAGGTGTTGGATAAGTTAGCCTCAATACTGTTATTGTTCATGGATGTGTATGGAGCATATTACCTTATATTAATGGTCGTTATCCTACCAATTGTATTGAAATTCAAGGAGGCATAGCTTGGGGATACCAACTGTGAGACCATATGTTCTTAGATATCCATTGGACATTATTTTATTAGAATTTTATAAGGTGGGGAGGATGTTTTTATTTTTAAAGGACTCATAATGGTACCAGTGCTATTAAAAGAGGTGGTTCTAAACTTTTTTTATACATATCCCTTGGTGGTGCATCTAGTTGTGGGGAAAATGTACTAGGACCTTCAACATCATTTTAGTGGTTGGAGGCGATGGAAAGAATTTTAGTGTTTTTTTCAATATTCCTTACTTTTCTATAATTGAAGGATGAAAACCAAGTTCCACCAAGTTTATATCAATACATGGAAGAGATATATTAGATGTCAAATGTCATATCTATGGATATCATGATGAGGTTACCCCATATATCTTTGTGAAATAATGAAATTTGGGTGATTGTAGACCAACTAACTAAGCTGACCCACTTACTAACTATTCAAAACCAGATTCCAATTGTGGGCATGCAACACCAATATGTGTATAAGATAGTCCGACTACATAGTGTTCCCATGATTATTGTTTGTCACTGTGATCCCCACTTAAAAACATGGTCATCGAAGGGATTTCATGATTCCTTTGTGACATAGTAGTATTTGAGAAAATTTATTCATTATCATATTGATGGGCAATTAGAGCTGAACATTCATCTCATTGAGTACATGGTATGGTCTTAAATGTTAGACTTTGGCCATAGTTTTTATGGTCACCTATCTTTCGGAGAGTTTTCATATAGAAACAACTACTATTCCACCATCATTATATAACCATTCGAGTCATTTTTTGGGATACTATTATGTTGTATTGTCATATGAGAGTAAGAAAATATGGTCCCTTAGTTTTTACAAGTCACAAAAGAGAAGGTTCATATCATTAAGAGGATGATGAGTACTATCCAGAGTTATCAAAAGTCTTATATGGATAGACGATGGAAGACATTGTAGTTTTATGGTGGAGGCCACATTTTCATAATGGTATTACCTTGACATGGGTCATAATGATTTGGTCAAGGTGGAAAGATATATATAGGCTCAGTTATTCATTTTAATATAGTACACAGAGTTAGAGATGTGGAGTATAACATATATATTCTATAGTAGTTGGATCAAATGCATGATGTCTTCTACATGTCATAGCTAAAGAGATATGTTGATGAAGAGATACAAGAAATTGACTGGGGAAAGCTAAAAATCAAGGATGGGGCTACTTCTTCATAATATTTAGTAGATATTGAAAATTAGTATGATAATACATTATGTGGGATAAATATTCTTTTAGTGTGTCTATGATGGAATCATGGGAAGTTTAAGGACAACATTCAAGAAAGGGAGACCAAGACTAGTGATCAGTACCGATACCTATATGTGTAACCAGTTATTTATGAATTCTAGGATGTAAATACCTATCTTTGGGAGAATTAAATGACTCTAATTTTCTCTTTCATTGCATTAGAATATTATATGGATTATTTATTCATCTTGGCACTAAGACAACATGAAATTATGGAGCCCAGTGACTGAAAATTATTTTTTAAAATATAATAAATTCATTTAATATGCTTGAATTGTGATTTAAAGAAAAAGAATAAAAACATACAGTGATGATGAAATTTGAAATATGAGGCTGTCATTGAGTTCTGATCATGGGTTTACCCTACCTGTGACATAATCTATGTCGTAATAAGGAATTGGACTTTAGTGCCTTCATGGGTGAGTAATTATTTAAATTTCATTATATTTATTTAATTATTTTATTAACAACCAAGACCTAACATTTAATAAAAAATTACATCCTATTGGGATTTTTTTTAATTAGTAACATTACCCTTCCAATTGATATGTTCCATTATAGATGAATTTTGGAGCTAATCTTCGCCAATGGAAGTAGATTTGATCCAGATCATGGATCGTTCCACTCTTATCCATCATGAATCTCACCAATGAAGACAACATATGATTGTTTTTCATCAGTGATCATTCCAAACTCTTATTATGATGTTGTTTTTAAGTATTTATTCCAGTCATTAATTATTATAATGAATATGAATCAATCAACTAACAAATTGATTCACCGATCATGTGTATTGTTAGTTTTAGTCAAATTATAAATGATTTTGGGATTATTTTTTTATTTTATATATATTCATTCATCATTCTAACATAATTAATTGATGCCAACATACACATTAACCAAGGTTTCTTCTTCTTGTTTCTAGAATATGAATTTCTTCACCCTTTGTTCGTTCATCATAGAAAAATCCATTGGATCACGATTTGATGAATACCCAATAATTAATCACTAAAGAACTATTTCATGTAACAATATAATGTTCCCAAAAATTTTGGTTAGGATCGATGATGGAATTGAATTTCTTTTATAGATGATCGATCATGGATTGATATCAGATTTCTGTTAGACATGTTTTTGGATTTTGACCATTTTGTGGCTTGGTAGATGATTTTAAAGAGGATTGAGGAAACTTTTTTATGAAGAAGTGATAGTGAGGCATGTTGGACAAAATCTATGTTCAATGGGGTGGATTAGAGATAGAATCAGAGGAAATTGTGGTGTGGTAATATATGAAGTTCTAGGAAACCCTTGGTTTCATGGTGTGTAATCTAGAATTGCATGCTTTTGGGAACCCCTATATGGTGCTAGGGTTCCATGGAGAATATAAATATCACAATACATATTAAATATTTCCCAAAATGTTATGACACATACTATGTGGCTCATCCAAAACCCAAGGAGGTAAATAGACATGGAAAACACCATTCTTACACAGACACATTCAGGATTATACAGGATAAAACATGTTGTTTTCTTGGACACAGACAAGGTAATGAGATTTGATACATGGTTAAGAACCAATAAAAAGGGAAATCATTGTGTACTAATATTTTATGATCTGTACTAGTTCATAGATTTTTTTAATACCTTTTCCTCTTTATCGTAGACAAGATTTGTATGGTTATGTTCCCTGGATCCACTCCTTGACAATTTAGCATGATTTCATTTCATATGAATAGTATTCTAACTCTATCTATGAATCATTGGTAATATATAGAGTTTTGAGAATCCCACAATAAGGCATGGTGTGAGATCATGGGTCCCCATATTTCCCGTGGTGGGGTTCACGTTATTTTAATTACCAGTACAATGACAAAATCAATCCACTATATAGAAGGTTAGTCTTGATTAAGATGTTTATATACCCCATGGTCTTGGGTGTGATTCAAATCTTTGTATCATTCTTATATGAATTCCAGTGTTTACTTCCTATGGTGATACTTAACAAGAATGACCACTCAGATGGTCTCCATTAGTGCTATTTAACTCATGGAATGTGTTTTCTTAGATAAGTGTTAAATAGAACCTTAATGTTTTAATCATAGGATTCAATTTTTGTTGTGACTATTCAATGAAACTGTGTGTCTACTATGAGTATATTTAGAAATGATAGATGATATAGATAGGGTTTTAGGGGGCTTTCCCACTTCGTTACTATGGTGATCTAGTTATGGACTATGGTTTTTGATTCATTTAACTAGATTTTTTGGTTTGTGCTCATTGATGGAGAGTGTCGATCATCCGGGAATGATGGATTATGGTATCCTAGTGGTAGATCTCTTCCAGCAGAGTCAATAATTTGGAGTGATGTCATGGTGTCCAAACCAAGTATGAATTTTTATGGACGGTGCATTGTTACTTATCTAAGATCGGATCTGTGAGTTGATTTGAAGAAATATTCTAAGATTTTGGTTCCAGATCCCAGATCCAAGACCAATTTTGAAGCTCATACTTCTCTTCATGATGTTGGAGGTGTACGTGATGATGATATTTCAAGGTATGATATGTGACTTGTGAAAAATAATTTTATTGATGTGTTCAAGATATATACTAGATTTGATCCATGAAAGATGAACCAAAATGATGTGTCAAAGATAACCACATGAATGTTTCAATTTTAAGGTCTTTAATGGAAGTCTGTTTGGGATGGAAGGATATGCCCTTCTTCCCTATTTTTCACCATTCATTCACTTTAGTTCTGGTTATATTATCCAAATGGTTTCATTAGCCAATGTTGATTCTAACCCTGATGCGTTTAATTAGAGAATTTCAATGCGGAATAATACTCTGATTGTGCATATTGCTCTGCCAAATAGAGAGAAGTCCTATAGATTTTTTTATTTGGTCCATAAGATCCCATTTTTATGGGGATCTTCAAATTTGAAATTTGTATCTCTTGGTCCTGGTTTTTTTCCTTTAATCATTACTTAGGATGAATTTAAATTTTATGCTTGTAGAATCATATAACTATCTCTAGGTCATGGATGGAATCACATTAATGAATGGTCCCTAGATTTTAATGATTCTCATAAAATGAATTCTTTTTCTAAGGTTTGGGTTGATTTTAGAGTCATAACTGGGTACTTTGGAATTTAATGATTTTACATGACATTGGTTTAGAAATTGGGACTCCTATACAAATTGACAGAGACACTGAGGTTGTTCTATTTGGAAACCTATCCATAATTTAGGTGGATATTTTTATTTGTTCCACCTTGATTGATAAGGTCACTCTTTCCACTCCCACTAATAATTTACATATTGATGATTGGTATGAAAGATATCCTCTCATCTGTAATGAATGCATGGATGTCGGTCATTATCTAGAGGAATGTTGGAGGAAGATATATTGAGGGATATGTGGGGTAAAAGGTCATCATACACATCTCTATTGCAGGAAAACAAAGAGGAAGTATGTGGATTTATTAAATTCTCTTGATCATAAATGATATATTCTCAAAATGTCATCTTCTTCTAAGGATGATATTTTTGTATCATATAATGAGCCTCAAGTTCCCAATTTAAATGTAAAATGAATATTTCAAGATAAGTACCCAATGAGATTCAATAGTGGTCCCTCTAATACTAAGGTTGAATTTAGAAAGGAGGTTATATCTAATATTGATCATGGTAGCACTCCTATTGAAATTGTAGAGATGGTCGTTATTGGTGTGCCACATAATTTCACTCAACATTTAGATGATTATCCTGGTGTAGGCTTACATCACAATGAGATTGTTTACTTTGATCCTAGAAATGAATCCTATTAGTATGTTGTCTTTCATCTGGATATTCGATAACTTTTACATTATTTTATGATATATGAGATGTGGGGAGACATCTATGAGGCGAAAGTGATGGATTAATACCCCACCCTGATGGAATCGAACAAGGGTGGTCATTCCTCTTTTAAGGATGAAATATTATCTAAAAAATAGAAGGTTGTTGATAGTATAGATTTCATTCCTTCTCCTCCAAAATTAAGGTCGTGAATGGAATATTATAACATACCACATAGATTTTCCACCTGATATACTTATATGTTGTTGGGAAATCAAAATCCGAATAATATTAAAATATTTAATTAGAGTAATTCCTTATTTGAGTGGAAAACAGCATATGATTCTAACAATGGGAATGACATGTCTTATTGTGATATATAAATATTTTTCTGAATGAGGTAATATCCATTTTGGTGACCCCATCTGTCTCCCCTATATCTTTTCTTTTATATTTTGTAAATGGTCATAACATTAGCTTATGGATGGAATTTATGGTATGAGTACATCTAAGTGATCTTTTTATTTGTCATTGAAATAAACCTTTAATGAGATGATTACTATTCATGATATTATATTTTTAGTTATTCCAGGGATTCTTGCTATGTGTTGTTATATATTGCACTAAATATGATTTTCCATCATATGGCATGTGTTGTGTAGATGACTAACCATGTGATGAAGTTATAGAGGGACCAAGACCCTATGGATCTTAGTGGGTTTGATAGAATAAGATGTGTTACTACAGCTAAATAGAAAATATTTCTCACCCTTTTTATACATTGGACTTAATTTCATTTAATATTTCGAGAAACAATTTTCTCAATTTACATTCTATTAATTTTTAGCACACTCGAGTGGTGGAATTTTATATGTATGACTTCAGGATTATCATTTTTTATATATTGTAGCATATTATGGACATAGAGATAGGTTCATGTGTATAGGTACATTTTATTAAAGACTCTGGTGTATGTGTGTGTGTGATATGCCTAGTCAGGCCAGTCACCAACCCCAGACCTATTAGAGGTGGGCTTTGGATAGCTGTGGTATGGGCCCCATTTCTATGATTCATGACTTGTAGGGATTGGTCAAAATATAAGGCTCAATGTGGTGGGAAGAATAGATAGTAAGGGTACAATTTAAAAACTGAGTGGAGGGAAACCCATGAAATTTCCTAAATGATTATAGAATATTAAATTCATTCTCAATCAAAATGGTTCATTATATCCTATAAATGGGTAGGGGTTACATATTTGACCATATATTGTCACCATTATCCTCATTTAATTGGTATTTATGATTTTATGTAATTTAATAATATATGATCAAATAGTTTTAGTATCTTATAAAGGCCATTCTAAAAAAATATTAGAAAATAGAGAAAGTGGCCTCATAAAGGGGAAAACCATAGAATGAGTGGAAAGCACCACACACATATGAATCAAAAATATGTGAATAAAAATATCAATTAATAAAATTAATTCTCGAAATAGACTATAAAATATCTCTTTTGGATATATCATAATTCACTTCATTCTCATATCTATAAGAACATGTAAAATATAGATAAAGTGTATCTATAAGGTGAATACATTCAATCAATGACAAAATCATTCCCTTGGTAAAATTATTCGATTGAGTCTTTAAATCAATCATCATAGTGGTATATTCAGATTAAACCCAATGGTGCCTCTAACCATGTTATAAAATGTACCTAATTGATTATATTATTACACATAATCCATCTTCACTAGTAGAACTATTAACAAATTAATTTTAAAAAGAACCATTAACAAAGCCGTGATGGATGAATAAGACACCACCACATCACAAGGGTGCTGGTGCAAGATATTTCTTCACATTAATGTTCAATTTACATCGGGATGAGATCAATAAGAATCCATTTAATTGAATTTTTCATTATAGATTTCATGATACTACTAGAGACACCAAACATTTTTAAAATAACAATATGAGAGATGTAATTTTTTATGGAACATGTTTTAATTATGGATGTATTAATCACCACATTGTATAATTCATTCATTCGATCTTGAAAATATTTTCTATTATTCTAAAATTAAATGGAATTTGATTCACTATAAATATATGAATCAATATTAAAACTATTGTAACTTTCATTCTATGAGTTTGTTCTGCATGACCTGTTTTGATGATAGATGTCATCATGGATTCAAAGATTTCCATTTTCATTTTGATTCAAAAATAAAATTAAAATTATTAATGAATATACATGAAAATATAGTGTAAATAAAAATTTATTTGATCGATTCTTCTTTTTATAGGCACATAGAAAATGTAGTACTGATCTACAATCCTCTTTTATATAATAGGGCATGATATGTAGTCTCACTTGTAGATCCTTCGTATTAGTGTCATGTTTTATGTGGATCTAAAATGCAATCTAAAAATATTTTACAATGAGATAGTTATCTTTCTAACATCAAAAATATACATATAATATTCACTAGGGGTAAATTAAATTATGGAGTGATGAGTCCAAATCAGATTATTTGTATCAACATAAAAATATATCTGGATTCCAATCCAGATATGAGTAAAAATAAAACCCTAAAAATCATAATTATATTGGACCTAAAAATTTTAATAGTGATTCATGGAGGAATGAATTTTTATGAAATCATTGAAAGCCTATCCATCTATAGTGTACATCAAATATTGAGAGTGGACATATTTTAAAAATTATACTTAATTAAATACATAATCATATAATATTAGTGTTTATGGAAAACTAGATAGATGAGGGAACATAAATATAGTTTAAATCCATTAAATTTGATATGAATATATTGGAAATAATTACTAATTAGTATCATGTTATTTCAATAGTTTATAAGTAAATTTACTGAGAAAATTTCAATTGAAAATTTTCAGATCTTTAATTCTCATTCCCCCATATCAATGTCATTAACACGTCCATTCCACTCCATATTATTGATTTTCTTTTCAGTTATGGATCATTTCTAAAAAAAATATAGGATTATATGTAGAAGATGTGTAATTTTAATTCTAAACCATATATAGAAACCATAAAATAACATAGAAGTGAAAATGTGGTTATCAAGACAAATTCTCCACAGAAGATACATTATTTTCAATTTCAATATGGCCATCCATATAATGATGCCTAAGTAAATATTTTCAAGGTATTATTTGTTTAATTTTCACAAGATATAGGGAAAACGGTATTTGAATAGAAAAGAAGCACTATTCACTCCCAGTTCTATAGAATCATTTTTCTTCTTATAGACATAATTTCTATATGAAAGCACCAAACATGAAGTTTTATTTCTTATAAATTTTCCCAAATATTTATCAAAATAAAAAAAAAATTATACAGGAATATGTTTTTTATATTAACATAGCCAAATAGAATACTGAAATTGTATCAACTGTGTCCCGGTGAATAGAATGACATCGTGGGACCACCCACATGCCTGATCGGGTCATCTAACTAATGACATCCTCCACATACCAACACATGACCTTTCCTTTGTGATTTGTCCTCACTCAAACACACCCTAGGAAACATCCTAGATGGTCACCCATCCTAATCACTACTCTAAACAAATCATTATTAACTGTGGAGTTCTAATCAGATATGCCCATGAAAAGGAAAGTGCACCTTGTTGAAATGAGTCATATCATTTAGTCATTTAACTCTTTATCATTTAGAGGTGTTATGATTAGGATGGGTCACCATCTGGGAAGTTTCCTAGGGTGTGTGTGAGTGAGGAAAATTTACACAGGAAAAATCATGTGTTGGCATGTGGGGACTGTCATTAATTAGATGACTCGTTTGGTCATGTGGGTGGTCCCATGGTGTTTGTGCTATCACCAGGACCCAGTTGTTACATTTGGTATCAGAGGAGTCGGTTCTACCAAAAAACATAGGACTCTGATCATTCTTTACCTGTGAAGCAAGGTTTTCAGTTCAGGGAGTCCAGTGTTGGTGTGGAAGCTGACATATCCATACACCAGGACCCTAACTAATGATTTACGACTCAATGCCTGAAAACACTGATTGAATGTGTGTTTAAAAAAAATCATTAAGTCATCTCCACTAGGTCAGCTCACTATGTATAGTCTTCTGACCATGTTGCATGTTTTTCTTTCCGGATGCCTCCCATTGGACGACCAGTTAGAGCCTCGAGAGTTGTACCCACGGATAGCCCACCGAGCGATGAGGCCTCGGTGCATGGCCCTTTAACAACAGAGTCACCTGCAGTACCACTCCCCATTGGTCCACCGATGCCATCAGCCCTAGAAGCAGACTATGCACACCTCCTAAGTTCATTTCACAAGTTCCTGCACTAGACGCCACCCTGGTTTAGGGGAGAGATAGACCCGCATGCAGCTGGGGATTGGTTGGAGGCTGTGGTGAGAGTATTCAGACTAGTAGGGACACCAGCCGGCTTCATGGTGATTCTTACTTCTAGACTTCTACAGGCAACATTAGGCATATGGGGTAGCTTGATTCTCCAGGTGAATAAAGATATGACACTACTATGTAAAGAATTGGAGAGCCTATTTCGGGCGGATTTTGTCCCAACCACCCTTCGTGCGGTGAGGATACAGGAGCTACTGCATCTACAGAAGGGTAGCATGAAAGTGGCACAGTACTAAGCGAGGTTCACCGACCTCTCACGCTACTCTATAGATGTGGTGCATCACCCATTGTTCAGGGCCTGGACCTTTGAGCAGGGTCTCATGCGAGAGATCATAGCATCGATGATCTCTCTCAGCATCCTAACGTAGGCGGGGGTGCTCGAGAGATCCCTCCTAGTGAAGAGTTTCCATGATGAGAATTCACCAACAACGAGACCCACTACTAGTCGACATGCAGTGGAGTCTTCTGCAACTAGCAGTAGACATATTATGTAGAGGTCCAAGAGGACCACACCCATGGGTGGATGACCATGGGACTCACGATCTGTTGCGTGTGGCACCCAGGTCAGTGACTTACCTGCTAAGAGTAGGCAGTGTTACTCATGTGGTGGGTAGTGTCACATGGCTCGTGATTATCTGACCCTCCATTCAGATGATCACCAGAAAGTTGAGGGACCTCCCAGTCAGAGGAAAAGATTCGATTGTGGCGGTGGGTAGGGAGAAGACGGGCATTGGAGAGGAACTGGTCGTGTAGTTGATGGTGGGCGACGATTTGAGGTGTTACCACCACCACCACCAGGAGGTCAACCCAGACCCTAGGGAGCAAGTGGACAGGGGAGAGCTCAGCTCCAAGAAGTTGATGCCTACGATCACAGATCTCTAGAGATGATTCTAGGTATGATCTATATCTATTCCACATTAGCTGTAGTTCCTATATAAAAAGGTTTTAGTTATTCTTCCATAGCCACATCCCTCGTTCGAAGAATTGAGATTCCTAAGGAGCATTTAGTTCAATATTTGCGGCTAGAGACTCCTATGAGAGAAGACTTGAAGATTACGCACTGGTGTCAGTAGTGTGAGATTACTCTAGGAGGTGATAGCTTCACCTGGGATCTCCTCATAGTGGCATCGAGGCCTTATGAAGTCATCTTGGGTATGGACTGGTTATCTATTGTCCAAGCTCAGATCGACTGTATTAGGCGCAAGGTGTGGTGTGTCTCCATGGATGGAACCAGGTTCACCTTCACCGGTGCGAAGGGAGCATTTACAGCATAGCAGAAACTTACTTGGAGGAGGGTGCAGCTGTTCACTCATCAGTTGGCCTTCCTTACCCTTAGAGCTGTAAATGTGGAGAGTCCGACTTATCCTATAGTGGTGGACTAGTATGCAGATGTTTTCCCTGATGATGTTTGAGGTCTACCTCCTCGCCGAGAGGTGGACTTCTACATTGGCATCTACCCCAGGATGGCATCGATATCTACACCAGCATATAGGATGTCTTCATCTGAGCTTCGTGAGCTATGGGTACAGCTTGAGGACTTGCAGGGCAAGGGATTCATCTAGCCCAGTGTTTCTCCATGGGCAGCCCCGATTCAGTTCGCCAAGAAGATAGATGAAAGCTTGAGCCTTTTTGTTGACTACCGTCTCCAAAACCAGGTGACCATGAAGAACATGTACTCACTCCCAAGGATTGATGACCTCTTTGATCAGTTGAAGTGAGATCAGTGGTTCTTAATGATAGACCTCAGACCAGGCTATCACAAGCTCAATGATCGAGAATAGGATGTAAAGAATACAACCTTCAGATGTTGGTACAACCACTATTAGTTATTGGTTATTCCATTTGGCATAACCAACGCTCTAGTAGTGTTCATGGGACTCCTAAACATTATTTTCAAGCCCTACCTTGATCTCTTTGTCGTACTCTTCATCAACGACATTCTGATCTACTCGACTACAAAGGAGGAGCATGCCTACCATTTGCAGGTTGTACTGGACACACTTCGAGAGCACCAGATTTATGGTAAGCACATGAAGTGCCAGTTTTGGAATTGAGAGTTCCACTTCTTGGGACACATCATCTCGGAGGCTGGAGTTGCTGTAGATCCAGCGAAGATTTGAGTGGTACTTGCTTTGGATTCACCTAGGAGTGTGACAAAAGTATTATGTTTTCTAGGATTGGCTGGGTACTATAGGTAGTTCATTCCAGAATACTCCAGAGTTGCAGCACCACTATCATCCTTGAAGAAGAATGGTAAACCCTTTGTGTGGTCGGAGATATGCCAGTAGAGCTTTCAAAAGCTGAGGTAGAGGCTGACTAGTGCACCCATTTTAAGGCTTCTAGAGGAGGGTGTAGGGTACGTAGTTTACTATGATGCATCAGGGAACAGACATGGGTGTGTCCTGATACAGGAGCGAGCAGTGATCAAATACGGATCTCGGAAGCTGAGATAGCATGAGCAGAACTATTCTACCCAGGACCTGATGTTAGCAGAATTTTTCTTCGCCTTGAAGATGTGGTGGCACTATCTGATGGGTGACTATTTTACCATGTACTCTAATCACAAGAACCTCTGGTATATATTCTATCATATGGACCTGAACCTGATATAGTTACGATGGATTGAGTTCCCCCAAGACTATGACTTAGAGATAGACTATTCTCCTGGGAAGGGGAACGTTGTTGCAGATGCACTCAGCAGGATGTCTGGTATACAGCTGCTAGGAGAGGCGATAGAGCATCTAGATACTTTACACTTATCATTTCTGGATAAAGATGGAGCATCATTCTTACAGTCTCTTAAAGTCACTCCACCACTCCTTCAGCAAGTCAGGGAAGCACAACATGGGTATGTTGACTGTGAGACACAACGTGCTCAGATATCCATAGGGAAGGCACCTCATGGATTTTCTAAAGGTGGGTAGGACGTCATCCACTTCAGAGGAAGTACCTTGGTACCAATAGAACTTCATGAGGAAGTGTTGAGGGATTTCCCTCACATCCCCTCTATTGGTGCATCCAAGAGTGGTGAATATGTACCAGGACCTTCAACGACAACACTGGTGGCCTGGTATGAAGAAGGCGGTAGCAGAGTTTGTTTCTCGATTTCTTACTTGTCAGCAAGTGAAGGAGGAGAACCAGGTACCAGAAGGCTTGGTCCATCCTTTAGAGGTCCCCAATTATAAGTGAGATGGAATATTAATGGACTTCGTGATGGGTCTTCCACGTACATCTAGGGGTCACGACTTGATTTAGGTGATCGTTGACCGACTCACCTAGTTGGACCACTTTCTACCGATAAGAGATCATGGTTCAGTAGAGAGATTGGGACGCCTCTATATGCAAGAGATTGTGTAGCTACATGGATTACCTACTTCTATTGTCTCCAACCGTGACGTACGGTTTACTTCCCAGATATGTAAGGGGTTGTAGGAGGTTTTCTGGAAACATCATTGCCTGAGAACCACATACCATCTTTAGAAAGATGGTCAGACCGAGCGGACCATTCAAAACCTCGAGGACATGTTTTGGGCTTGTGTCCTCGAATTCAGTCATAGCTGGTAGGATCACATAAGCTTAGTGGAGTTTGACTATAACAACATCTATCACTCCACCATCGGTATGGATCCTTTTGAGGTGTTGTATGGTCGACCTTGCAGATCGCCACTATGTTGGACAGACCCAGGTGAGTCATCATTAGGGGGACTAGAGATGGTATGGGCTACTACAGAGAAGGTGCAGATCATCCAGGAGCAGATGAAGACTGCACAGAGCATGCAGAAGTTGTATGATGAAAGGAGATGGATACCTCTAGATTTCGAGGATAGCGACCACGTCTTTATATGGGTCTCACATTGATGAGGTCTAAAGAGATTTGGCTGAGGCATAAAGTTATCTTTGTGATTCACCGGACCTTTCCATTTCCTCAGCAGAGTAGGAGAGTTGGATTACCTCTTAGCACTTCCACCTCAGTTTCAATGGGTGCATGACGTATTCTATGTATCTCAGCTGAGAAGATATGTGCACTACCCTTCTCACATCATTGACCATGGGGAGCTATACACCGATAATGGGGAGACTATCACGGAGGATCAGTGGATATTAAGGATCAATTGGATCAGGTCCTTCATCTACGGTCGATACCTCTGGTGCGCGTTCGCTGGTAGCAGGGGAACCTCCATGAGATCACATGGGAGCGGGGGGCTCTAATGCATGCTCAATACCCTCATTTGATTGCTTAGCTTGAGTTGCAGCTTACGGGGACGTAAATACCTGTGTTGGGGAGAATTTAAAGTCCCAAAAATTCCATGGATAATTTTTTTCTTAAATACATATGATATTTACAAGTCCGCAAAAATTTACGATGCTTGATTCCGAGGCCCGATGTGCCCGGAATCAATTCTAATGTTTTCTTAAGGTAGGTTTAGTAAAGGTGTGAGTGGGATTTTATAACTTTTGAACCTTTGCTTAGAACTAAAATCTGAGGGCACCATTAAACTCGCAGCGCAGATATTCACTTAAGAAGAATTTCACCTCGACGGCAGATGGTCGAGAATAAATGTTAGTTTTTGGCTTTTCATTACAAAATTATAAAACAAAGTGTACAACACTTTATTTTATTTTAAGCTGTCATGTGTGTGATTGTTGGTTAAAACCTCTACATGGAATTTGGAGGTAGGGCCGCGACACCCTAACCTCCCATGGGAGATTATGGTGGTGGGGCCCACCTAGATATAACCTCTCGTGAGAGGTTATGACATGGAGACCTACTGAGACCATTAAATCTAATTTAAATAATAGGGGTGGGTACCACCCATCCCCTATTAATGGAAAGAGAGTATAACCTCTCTAATATCCCTCATTAATGTGGGAGAGCCTCTCCACCTCCCCTAGTTTTTGAATTTGTGTCAACTCCCCAATTAATGTCCCAACCTAATGAATTAAAATGGAGGAGACTTTTCAATTAATTCTCTTTTTTGAATTTTGTGCCAATGGGTAAATGAATAGACAAACTATTATTTTAGGAACTACCATTTTGGTGGAAACATGGGAGATGAAGATCACTTTGAGAAACTTATCCTCTCCAAACAAGAACTCCCCTCCCAACAAAGTACGCGAAGAACACCGGTGACGATTCTTCTTCGACCTTCTTCCCCGAAAACCTACGAATGTAGTGCATCTTCCCTCCTTGTCATCTTCAATTAACCGACGCATGATCTTGGATTTGAAGTGTGCAGAAGATGTGACGAATGATGGTCTCTTCCATCTTCCTTTTGCGACTCCATTGACGAACGACGAATGATGAAACAAAGGTAGGGATTTAGTTTTTTTTAAGTTCCATGTTCTTTCTTTCTTTTAAATGTGAAGAATGATGATGTTTATCTTTTGCAGGTGGAATGTTGTTTTTCTTTATTGAGAACCAATTGTTACCACCCTAAACGCAGAGGGTGCGGGCCAAATAAATGTGGCCTGACCCCTCCACCGATCTTTTTTTTATTCAACTCCGGCTTGGCGATGAAGCATGAGGCAACAGAGGTGGAAAGGAAAAAGGTAGTGCTACCTGTGGCCTCTGTGAACCACGCTGACCACACGGTGTTCCACACCGCCTCTGTCCAAACCCACGTCAGACAGCCTCTTGGCTGTCTAGCTGCCTGCACCACCCGCGTGCCCCGGCGGAACCCCGCACAGGCTCGCGCCCTACCGAACCAGTGGCCCACCTGACCGCCTGGCTTCCGCCCGGCCGTCGCCTGGCCGGCCTCTTGGCCTCCGCCTGGCCGTCTCATGGCTGCCACCTAGCCACCCACCTGTCTGCCCACTTGGCCTCTCCCGGAAGCCCGTGGCCTACCTGGCTGAGCCGCTGCCCTGCCGCCACCTATTCGGCCTATGGACGGCCCGCGCGCACCTGGCATGCCAGCCTTCCGGGCCCCCTCGCAGCCACCCCAC
Organism: Viscum album; assembly: GCA_963277665.1. Classification (NCBI taxonomy): domain Eukaryota; kingdom Viridiplantae; phylum Streptophyta; class Magnoliopsida; order Santalales; family Viscaceae; genus Viscum; species Viscum album. Next base: position 1,388,015,590 of record OY728165.1, read on the forward strand.
CAACCCGGTTTCCCAACTCCCTCGCGGCCACCCGGCCTACCCGGCCCCCCTTACGGCCTCCCGGCCGAGCTAGTGTCTCAGAACCTCCCTTGCGGCACCCTGGTCGAACCGGCCCGACCACGCCCACCGGGCCGAGCCATGTCGAGACGCTCAATAGGACCCAAGCTTGGGCTGAACCACTCTCGTAGTCCGCTCGGTCGGGCCCAGCAGACTGAGCCGAACATAACATGACGACCCGCCCAACGAGTCGGGTCAGACACAGAGAGTTTGACTGGGTCGACCCAGACCAGGTCAGCCCTGACTGGGTTGGGCCGAGTCGGTCCGACCAGGTCGGACCAGACCCGAGCCCTCTACTGACCTATTACTTACTTTGGACATAACTTTGGCACCAGATGATTGTTTGATGAACCTTCAGCGGCGTTGGTATTCTTGAAGCATGACAGTCTCTTTGAGTATACCCAACCAGAGTCAGGGTATTTTTGAGCTACGGCCAGGTTGGTTCATACACGAATCCAACCGGGCCCTTGGAACTAAAAGGATAATATCTCACAGACCGGACGTTCGATTGACACACTGTCAGTTGCTTTGAGACCTATTCGACATGGAAGACCATTGAGATACTTCTAAGTGGGAATTTGTAATAGTTGGAGTATCAACCTGGAGATCTTGGAGGGGATCCACCTGGAGATGAGTGATCTTTGTGCAGAGACCTAGTAGATGGTTGACACCAGACGACTACTGACCGATTCGACTCGGAGTGACTTGAATGGCCCAGTGGGGAGCACCACTTTGTGATGCAGCAGACCCACGATAGGGAGCGCCTATGTGTGATGAAGTAGACTCACGGTACTCCACAGGAGTACCTCTGCAGGATATGAGGGAGAGTGACTTTGTGTGACGCGGCAGACCCATGGTGGGGAGCGCCTCTGTGTGATGCGGCAGACCCACAGTACTTGACAGGAGGAGTACCTCAGCAGTCCAAGTATAGTGGGAAGCACCTCTTTATAACACGGCAGACCCACTATACTCGATAGAGGAGGAGTGCACCATCAGTCGAGGTTTCGACAGTTTGACTGGGGATGTTGCTTAATACTACCCCTATAATAAAAATCATGGTTTGAGCTGAGATAGAGACTTTGTGTTTTCCTCGTAAATGGGATGGATTACTTGATAAATTAGTTATGTATGGGAATATTCCTAAGTGACCTTATCCATTGAAATAATACTTTTTAGTTTATCCTTGTTTGATTTTATGAGACCTTGAGGGTCTCGGGGTCCCTGCTGAGTATCATTATACTCACCCTTTCACGGACTGTGCCCCTACCTCGTTGTGTTGGTGCAAATGACGGGCAGTGCTAACGATGGCTGAGAGCGCCATGACTGGATGGTTCCCAGAGGTGGACCCTACAATGAATCGGTAGATGGAGGAGACGGTCGGACGTGGAGCGTTGTGGAGGCTATCTATACATACCCTTCAGGTGGGATTTTCCGGAGGACAATCTTGGAGCTGGTTTCACCTTTCATCTATTTTATCTATTCCTAGTTGTACTTGTAATTTACACATGGGCTTGTATTTATGGCCCGTTTTACCTTTTACCACACTTTTGTATACCGTTTTACTTAGTATTTTTCTTCTTGTTGTGTTCTCTATTGTGTTTGTTTGTATTTATAAAGGCAATTCCTTCCCAGTTTAGTGATTTACACGTTTGGTTCTAGTCTCCAGCACCTGGCCTATGGAAGGCAGCCTTGGTGTAGTCACGATATGAGCCTCGGGGGACAGGTCATGAATTTAATTTTGAAAAAACAATATAATAGGTGTAAAAATATCCATTCCATAATTTATTTTCATATAAATACTAGCCTCTATAATATCAATAAATAAATCACTCAAATAATCTAAAACCATAGTAATTAGAAGTCAAAAAAGTAGTATCCCATTGTCTGGACACCTTGGGGAATTGAAAATTACATATAGGTGCCCCATTAATAATAATGGATAGCCTGGAAATTTTCATAATGGTATTGAAAAATTTTATTAATGAGTCAGAAACACCATGATTTTTTTGGAATATCAAATAGAATGGTCTATTTAATTATATCATAGGCTATATAGATTTTTTGATTGATAGACATGTTCCATCTTTGACCTTCTTCTTCATGATATTGTCATATAATATAATTACTTACAATTCAGAACATATTCTTTTAATTTGAAATAATTGTATAAAGGAAAGAATATATTTTGAATATTATTCATTAAAATTACACTAATATTTTATATTAAACATAAAATAAATTTCACATATTAACTCACTTAAATAATTTTATATTTTATATTTTAATAGAATTTTTATAGTTTTATATTATTTTATTAATACATTATTGGTGTTTCATAATAATTTAGTCATTATATATATGGTAAATAATATAAATTAATTTCTTAAAAGAATATATATTTATAAAGATAAAAAAACCTCGTATATTCATTCATAACATCATTTAGTTTATATATTGACATCTATGAGATATTTAAAACAAAGAGAAAAAAATTCAATATTAAGGTCATTTTCAAGTAAAGTATTCCAATAAACTACTAAATTTATTCCATAAGGTGATAAGAGAAAAAATAAATTTATCCATTATGAATTATGATGAAAATTTATTTCCTCATAAATTAGTTTTATACTCTATTAACCTAATTTACACTTTATTGATGCAATATATTTTACCATTTTACTGTTTGAATTTGAAAAAGGGACCTATATACAAAATTTTATCCTCGTAATTCAATATTTGAAATAAATTTTATTACATTAAATTTCATAAAGTTATTGAAATTATTTTTTGAGTAGGTATGCCAAACATTATAAAAACATTTCTTTAAAAGAAGAAAAATGCATTTTAAAACATAAACCATGTTTTATTCTTATCACATGATTATAAATATAATCGATGAATGTTAAGACATTTTATTGAACATATAATATATATATTTCATTAAAATAATTCCCTAATAGTTTTAAATTTATTTTATTATGATAAAAATAAAATGTGTTCTTAGAAATAGTTTTTTCATAAAAAATGTATCATTCTTTAAAAGGATTATTATTTTAAATTAAAATCAATTTATATTAAATGATTTGATTTATACATGTTTAGAAAAAAAAAGTTATTTTTATAATTTTGTTAGAATTATTAATACTATCCAATCCAATGTCTAAGCCATAACGATCAGAAAATAATATCTTAATATTATATAGTTGGTTGTTTAATATCAATGTTCCATGTAATGTACTATATTGGATAAATTAAATTGTATTGAAATAAATATTTCATAATATATCAAGGAGTTACAAAGGTATCCCTAGGTAAGGTACCCGATGTGTACTAGGTATTTGGTTGAGGTTTCTTGGTTTATCAGTAGCCTCTAGGGTTAGTTTTATATTTTTTATTATATTTCATATATTTTAAAATTTATATATAATTTAGTGTAAACCATATTTTATACCATTATAGTATATAACCATTTTTTACATTCATATCTACCTTATCTTCTTTTATAAGGGATTTCACATATTCATAGGTTGTTTATCAATTCATTAATTGAAGACAGTCACCTCAAGAATTCGATGATGTGCTCTATTGTATATTTTTTTAATTTTTGTGGTTTTTTGTAATTAAAATATCAATTTTTGGACTTTTTTGAAATATTTTTTATTTCATCTACCATTGCTCAAATACGTTTTACTAATTTTTTAGGCATGATTCATCCTAAACTGATTAGGTGTTTCCTCGATATTTCTACTCTTATATATGTGTGTTTTTTATTTATATAGTTATCAAAATACGAAATATTGTGTGTATGATTGGTAATATAAATATAAATACAATTTAAAAGATAATGGAGTTCCATATAAGTTTTTTTTGTGTGGTTACATGTGGTTACTAGTAGAGCTATTCTAAGGAAATATTGTGTGCTAGTCAATAGAACAACATCATGTTTGGAATGTTCAATATATGTTTTCCTATGATTATTTGAATTCATTTTATTGGTTAGAGATTTGATATAATATGGGATATCTCATATCATCGATTGTGGGGAGATTTTGGTTTATTAGTATATTACTAGAAGATGTTGGTAAAGCTTCTCACAATAATGGTTGAGGACATGTTGTCATGCGTAAATATGGTGATACCCATAATGTGTTTTTAGGATTATGAATACTGATAGGATAAGATATAAATGATAATCATAGGGTTATGATTAATATTATATATATAGGGATACACAAAACAGATGGTTTTATTGCATTGTTTATTGTTTATATTAATATTTGTGATCATAATTATCTCTTATTATGTCATTGAATGTGGCTAATTATTTTGAAAATTAATAGACTTTTTTTATCAATAATATCATTCTTGGATAGATTGTGAGCATGAAATTGTCCAAATTTTGGGGTTATGTGACCTGTGGTAATTTATTTCTCATCATTAAGGGTGTATTATTACAGGAGGGACATTATTTCATTCTGAAAAGGAAAACAATATTATAGAATTGTACGAGTGGCATAATGACCACATAGTGGAGTTGGGTGTTTTTTTGAATTTGTAGAAAAATTATTCACTTTTCAAACCATGATATATATTTGCATATTAATTTGTAACCATAATAGTTTTTAAATATTTAGATTATACTTAGAACGAAAAATATACCTCTAAGATATGTAAAAACATTATATGCTCATCATAGGATAGGTTTGGGTCATTTTATCTATAATGTATCTAGTTGGATGTGTGATTGATGCATGGTAAGATAATTCGTAAATTTTAGGACATGAGAAGATGAATCCTATGTATAATGATGGTAGTAATACATTGGGTATTATCTATATGTATTTACATGATCATCTTATGGGAACTACATTGGATTTTTAGTATGGGTATGATCTTATATTTAGTTTTCTAATGAATTTGTTTATACATACTCTTATAATAATGTATATGAAATAATGTTATTTTTTGATTCATGTTCATTTATAAATTTTTTTGTATTTATAAAATGATGGTATATCCCCCCCCCCCAAACACATCCCAAGGCTTCACTAATATTTCACATCATTTGGGGTATATGGAGGCATTCTCGAGGAATATGAAACATTTCCTTGGGAACTATTTGATTATATATGTCACAAATACTATATTTCTATATTTATATTTATGTAAATATACATTAAAAATTAATCTCATTATTGTTATATCAAATTTATAAATATTTAATAATCTTATATATTACTTGGTTGTTTCTGTATTAGTGTCTAATCTATTATATCTCTTGTATATTTTATCACTCCATCCATTTAATATGGTATCATATATTAATCTTCATCACACACATGTCTTGAAAACATTATTTATCAAATATTTTACATTTTTTATATACATTTATTTTTTATATTTTAATTATCCACAAAAGATTCATCATCTATCTAGTAACCCATATTCATAAAAGATTGATTAGTCAAGTATTCAATACTGAGGGTAGTGGTGAATTAGTGTTTCTGACTTTTTTGTCAAATTTATTTTTTTATATATTTTTTACATCTGACACTTATTAATGTTAAATTCTATCTCATTATATCTTCTCAAATTTTTTCAAATTAAACATTAAAAAACAAACACTAGAGGAACTATTGTAATAAAAGTCTTACTTATTAATAGAATGCGATAATACTTTGTGTGAATATGATAAAACCACAATAATAAAACCATCCTTTAAAAACCACGAGAGATATAATAATAAGAGAATATCAATGATCATGTGATACATGACAGTCTTAGGATTGTTCATGGTGTATCCCACAGCCCAATACTATCCTTGTTGGTGTTTAAAAAATAATAAAATTGTAAAATCAGTGTACAACATGGGAATTATTACAATTCTCATCCTTAAAATGTATTATACTAGTGATTTTTCCCTATTTTATATATAGAGTATATCTCCCCATAATTATTCAACTATATAATATGGAACTATATTGTTTTATTACTTATTCCTCTTATAAGTTTTTTAACTGAAATACATAGAAATATCTATTTATATTTTAATGAATAAAATATGAATTCTATCTTTCGTACACAACAATAAGACTTATTTATATGATATATAAATTAGAAAAAAAAACAACCTTATTATTTCATACCCCTATTAATCATTTATCCTGTTTTTTATTCTTTAGTTTATACAAACATCACTGATTCTTATTTATCTATTTTCTTCAATACTCACTACTACATAATTTTAATGTGGAATCGGCTATTCATTTTTCATGACACAATTATGTTCAATTAAGATAATGAAAACAACTTACTTTTAATTCCCATTATTTTAATAGAATATATATATATATATATATATATATATATAACATCTATGATGGATATTCAATCATTCTTCCTCTTTAAATTTATATCTTCCCAATATCTCTGTCATTCTAAACTAAATTTCATTTAACATAGTTAATTCATCATGTTTCAATTTTTTTTCTAATATCATAGAATATTAAATAAATTTTTTTCCATAATTTATTTTACTTATTAAAAAATATTTTCAAATTATAATTTATCAATGTTTCACATATCTATATATTAATTATGTTGTGGATACAACCCTATGATTCATAGTGAAAATCACTTTTCTGAATTATAGGGATTTCCATTCTTCATGAAAAATAATGTATCCTGTTATAAATAGATTTTTTTAATATTTTAATTCATTAATGTATATAAAAAAATGATACCAATTTAATTAACAAGGTCATATAAGTGTCAAATAGATATAGTGTTATTTATAGTGACTAATATATAAATCAGACAAGACTCACATGAAAGAAATTAAAATGATAAAAAAGACATTTTATATAAATGAATAATACCCAATATATAATTAACGTAGAAAAATATATGTTTAATCAAAATTATTTTTGAAAATTACTCATATATTCTTACTAGATCACTCATATGCATCATGGGATGATAAATGTTATAAACTTTAGAATCTATCCTACGCATGTCTTAGAATCATAATACGTTAACAAATCATACTAATATTTTGAACCATGATGTCAACCATGAATCTATTTATCCATTATATATTCCTTAGAATGATATAGGAAGTCCCTGATGTCTTACACTTGACTCAACATAAATATGATAAACCATCTAGAAATCATTCAATGTTGATCTGATATCGTAAAATGAACATGATTATTAACATATATTAAAGTCATATAGAAAACTATAATTATTCTTGTGTATCATAGTGTGAATGAGTTTGTTGAAAACATATTAATGATTCTTATGATGAGTTCACACAACTACAATTTTCTGATGTTTCTCATATTCTTCTTCTTCTAAAATTCTATATAATTCTGTATCATTTCATTTTATTAATTTATTTTTTTCATTGATGATTCTATAGTGATCAATAATCACTTCCAAGATATCTTATTTAATCAATTGTGGAAGACTATATGATAATATGTTCTTGGTGTTTGATTAATATTGTGTTAGGAAGGTAATTATATTACAAAACCTTTTTCAGATGAAAATAACCTGATGGTTTATATATAGAAATACATTCTATTTTTATCCCATATGAGACTCTAGTTCCAAAACGATTTTTTATCAACTATAACCCTCCATCTTCACTTACTTAAGGAACTTAGGTGTCACCTCACAATGAAGAGTCAATTATGTCGCCCCATATTGGTGCCTTCTAAGTCATTATTGTAGAGATACACCACATATGGGATCATAATATATCTTTCCCTCCTTATAAAACTATATAACTTTAATCATGGATAGGGTGTCTCTTTAGAATATTTTGTTTTATCATCTATTGAAATATACTAGTTTTGGCCAATTTTTAAAAACTCTCTTAACAATTCTATTGGGTGATACACATTGTATGATAAAAAACTAGAAAACCTAATTCCATAATTATATTGAACTCATGTAATTATTTTTATTTTATCAATACATCATCATAACCGTCTTCAATAATTTATCAAAATTTCCATAATAAATTATACTAGAGATGTAAACTATTTTAAAATTTTCCCTATAATATAAACGATTAATCATTAACATAGGTAAAATGTAACATCCATGGTGATAAATATTTATATAAACTAGAAAAACATTGTCCTTATTATTTCTATTTCCACGATATTATTTACAAGAACTATTCTTCAATATGTTGAAATTAAACCTTAATTTCATAAACATTATTTGAAAATAAATTAAACAGAAAAAAAGTTGGATCCATTATCTACCTCATGGTGTTATTTTCAATTCCATATAATGATATGCCAATATGTTTTAATTTCACTCATTACTTATCAATGAAATTCTAATCCTGGTTTTATTTAATTTTACATTTCTCAGTTATTGAAATGAAATATTGTGTGTTTATGGAGGATGATATCACATCAAACTAAATTAATATTCTATAAAATATTCCACTCTATGCTAATATAATGCTTTTTATGTATATTATAAAGTTTGTTTTACCTTGATATTAATGTCATACATTTAAAAAATATATAAATAAAATATAATTTTAATAGATATTTGTTTTTATAGAATTTTTCCTTTAGTTTTAGGATGATCCATTTTAGTATACCAATCTTGATTGAAATTACTTACGAAATATATGAACCTGAAATTTTCATCACTCAATTAAACATAAAGGTAAACATTATTTATGTGAAATAAGTTGGATTAAATTATTTTGATCAGTGGTAAATATTATTTAAGAAAAACATACATTCAATTTATTAACCCCCACTTCCAATGATTGGATATTATATTATTTACCATTGATGAGAGAATAATAAATTTCACTTTCTTAATAATACATATTCAATAACATTAAATTAATTGATATTCATATGATATATATAATCTTGGTAGTTTTATCAAAACACTATTCACATACCTCAGCTTAAAAGATAAACCCCATTACTTCTTCTTCAAGAATGATTCAATTATTACATTTTACACTAATGGATGGGATTCTTTGTGTGAATATGTGCAAAAACTCAAATTATCATCTATGGATACGATAATTGGATACTCTTAGTTTTCCTTATCTATTTATGTGTAGAATTTTTCTTCAAAAAATAAAATATTTTAGAAACAAATTTAGAGGATTAAATATAATCTAATATGAATGGTAAATTATTCATTGAGTCAACAAGGTAAATATAATCAGATTATTTTATACTCTTTCCATTGAGTTGAGGAAATTTAATCATTAATCCTAAATAGAATATTTTTTCCTAACAACCAATCATTTTTATTAGAAAAAATATATATTTTTTATCTATTGATTCTCTATCTTTGAATCCAATTTATTATATATAATATTAAGAGTGTTCTTGTAATCATATATCTACAGCATCACGTATTCAAAATAATTCCTATGTTTTCAATATATTTTTCTTTCAATATACCATTCACATGCATCCATGGTTCAAGTTATTTTACCATTACACCCATGGATTCAAATTTTTAATTTAATACAAGAAAAATTATGATTTTTTTATATAATTCCATTAAATAAACCAATCATTAAATTTTTTTTCAAATCATCTTTTTCATGGATTTTATTGTGGACAACATCATCAAATTGGTGTTAATTGTTTTCATGTAAAACATTTATTATTAAAATGGATTTTATCTCAAATATAGATTGATAAAATATATTAAATTTTTATAATATGTACTCTAACTATTCCGACTCCTTCTCAAATTGGGTGATCTCTTCCTACTAAAATCCAAGAATCCCTCAAATCAAGATTTTTTTTATAAAATGTAATATATCATTTTATCCAAAATATTATAATTATTGAGAACATTTTGATTTATTATAATCCACCCCAGTTCATTGATCTTCATAATGACTATAATGATATATTTTTTAGACGACTCTTGATCACATGATGGGTATTTTTAATCTATTAAATAATATTTTTCTACCATTTTGGTGGTAAAATCAGAACCACTTTATCCTTTGACGTAAATTCTAGTTCGGTTCGCATTATTTTTCAGTGGAACATTAGATTCTTCATTAGGGAATGAGAGGGATTCCATAATTCGTCTTATATTTTATATATTATTGTTCAATAAAATCATTTTAATGATATAATTATACAGTAAAATAATTAGATATTCCCAAAAAAATCCATAATAAATTTTAATGTTACATAAATCATGAATGAAACATATTTATTAATATATAATCTTATTATAAGTAGATCGTGATCTAATTTTAATAAAATTGTATAATTAGGGATGTACTTCATGTTTAATGTTGGATAAAAAGTGTTGTTGACTTTTAATCCATTTTATTTCCACCGCTTTAATTTAATATTTTGAATATTTATATCTTTCTATATGTTCACAAATATTAATTCATGATTCAAATTCAAACTGTCCAAAAAAACATAGAAAACGTGGTTTAAGGCTCACTATGGAACTAGAATGTTTTATCCATGGATCAAATGTGAAAACCCCATGATAAGACTACCAAAAGGAAATAATAATATAAGATACATCATGTAAGGCCCCAGCCTTAAACCTTACTTAATCTTGAGTTATTACAAGATTACACATTGAGGATCTTTTCAGGTTTATAGTTTTAGAGAATTAGATCATGAAACTTGCATTACATTCCACATTTAAACAAAGTGGTTACATAATAGCCAGTATTTATTCTTCCCATCAACGGTAACATATTGAAAATAAAACATGGATTCTTTATTGACACATCCTTGACACTATCATCACATCATGTACCTTTCCCTTGACCAGTGAAAAACATTTCAAAAACTTGGGATAAACATAAAAAGCTCAGTAAGGGTTATAAAAATATGGAAAGGAAACATGAGTTCATATATACATAAGAATGAAATCATACTTTACCCATAAAACATAGACACTTTAACATACCTCATCAAACCATGAATAAATCATAGAAATCATAAGACATAAAGGTAACTTTAGTCATTCATAAAATTCTTACGTAGGGAGTAACCCTCTTGGTTACGTTTTGAATACCCATCACAGTATATTCCCTAAATCTCTTCGGAGAAACCTTAACGTTTCACTCCTTCGCGTTACCCAATGCATTGGAGAGCTATATCGGACTCACCTGCCCTTAGTTTATCACGGAACCACCCGTCTTCATAATAATGCCCAAGAACCTCAACATAATCATATCACATAAAACATGCATAAAGGACACATAACATTTCCACCTTTCAATCACAAGATATCAATACAACACATTGATATAAAAACATTATGAAAACCATTTTCAATACCAAAATAAAAGAAAATTAAAACATGGTATTTATTTTCTTTTAAAAAGAAGGTATGGCTTGTAGAGGAAGCCGAAACTCAAATAACGGTCACTGTGGCGGAGAAGTCATTGTCGCCGCATACGTATGACAAAAACATTCCCTTTTGTTGTTTAGTAAAATGATTCGTATAAAAAAGATTCCTTTTGGATAAACGTAAAAGTCAAAGGGGATTATACACCGTATAAAATAAGGTTGTGTATAAAACAAAATATGCCTCAATGAAAGGAGATTGAGATGAAGTCCCATACAAAGACGGTATCCTTGGTTTAAGGATAAATCAATTACATAATTATGTGTGAAAAACGAATACATGAAATATAAGTGGATATTAAGTGTAAAATAATCAAAGGTCATCCACACATATTCAAAGGATGACATATTCAATAACTACATGTTGAACCCAAAGAAATCGAAATTTGGTTAAGAAGTTCCCTTGACAGCCTAACGACGACAAATCAAAATGAGTTGATGATAGATAAAAAGTGTATCTCATCACTTGGACATAAAATTTACATCAATAAGGATATATGAGAACATATCCCAACATAAAAATATGTAAATTAAAAGACCCAACAAAATAAGTCTTTTAAAAAGAGGAGGGTGAAAGGTTCCCTTACCTACATGGGTATCTTTTGAAACATACACCTCGTGAAAGAAGGACAATACAACATTGATGTAAATACTCATAAAAGAAAGTATATTACACTATGAGTAAAATAATGGGCAGTACATACACCACTCAAAGGAAATTGTGGCAAATGTAGCATAAATCTCACGGGAATAAAAGTGAGATGAAAAATCCCTTATGAAAACTCGGCAGCCTAACGGCGCCACTCAAAACTTCCAAAAATTGATTGATGACATAAAATAGGGTCTATCATCATATGAACATAATACTTACAGTAGGAGTAATATAAAATAACATCCCAATCATAAGAAAGATGATCTTAAAAAGAATGTCATAAAAGAGTGTACTTAAAAGATAGAGAGGTGTAGGATCCCAAACCTCGGGTCCGACTTGACTCGATCGTTCTTTAACGTCCTGAATAATAAACTTGAGTTAATTTCTACTTGATTAAGAACCTTTTTAAAGTTCATTATTTCTTTTATATCACTTATTGCCATGTTATAAACATTATGTAACCATTTAAGTTAATAATGTTTGTTTTGTCGATATTTGGTTCTTAAGTCGAAAGTGGACTTCTTACAATTACATGTTGTTCGTGTGGTCAAAAGTTTTTTATATCCAGAATGACATTCCTGATTTGGATATCATATATATCATATATATCCAGCATATACATGTATTTATAATATTACATAATCATTTAGAGGTAAGAAATGAAATGCACCGTTCATGGAGACGGTGAGCCGTACGTACGCATGAACGCTACTTTCATTTCATTGTCATATTAATGGAATTAAAACTAAATGAGAGGTATGTATATTTTAATTCCAGAATTATATTCATCATTTAGATATATCATTCATTATATATATCCAGTATATAAATGTACTTTTAATAGTACATTACATTTGGCGGTAAGAAATGAAATGCACCGTTCATGGAGACGGTAAGACGTACGTACACATGAACGCTACTTTCATTTCTATCTCATAATTTAATGGAAATAAATAATAATGATATAGAGGTATATTATAATTCCAGTATAAAATCATATATAATAACTTTAAATCCATCCTTTACACGTCCCACATATGGCATTAACAAATCACATCACTTTGAGGGGGCGATATTCCGCACTTCCTTAAATGAAGATATCGTGTTTACCCATAATGGAAACCATAAAATTTTGCCCAAAATGAAAAATACAGAAGCTTAAGGAAAACATAAACATATTATATATCATATATAAATATAGTTTCATCTTAATGGCCACCTTTGTAGGTGTTAAAATAATGTTGAACAATCCTCGTTTCGGGAGGCAGAATTTCGCCATCCACGGAAACAGTATGTTCTTTAACCATTAGATGTAGGTGTGTGTAAGTGTAGCTCGAATACTTCTTATAAAAAAATCCTAGTATATTGAGGATACTGTATTTGTTACAAAAGAAAAGAATAAAAAGAGTATAGGGGGTTGGAGAAGCAAAATAAAACAAAAGGACTCAAAAGAAGACATTACCTTAAATTCGGGTAACTCCCCTTGGTTTGAGCTCAAAGTCTTCCTTGGGAAGACTTCTGCCCAATTTGAGGATTCAAGGAGTAATAGAGGTATGTGGAGAGACAAAATGGGCAGGGTTTGGACGAGCCAAAGGCTTTGGGAGTGTGGGTAAGGAGGTAGACGTGGGGGCCTTTTATAAGAGGAGAGGAGGGGCACTCTGGGAAAGTAAAGCAAAGTCAATTTGTTTTAAAATGGTATTCGGATTTAAGAGGTCCCACATTGATTTATTTAGAGGATAAGGTGATAAGGGTTCGAAATCCACTCATCAAATAGGTTTTGGACATGTGTAGGTCTTAGATATTACATTATCTTTCCATTTTATTTAAATCGTTAAATAATGAGGTCATCGCTTCATCATCATGATGTCATAAATAATTTAATTTATATAATGCCTAAAAATTATTAAAAAAAATACTATGATTTAGGAAATCTTTTTATGTTTCCAATGAATATTTATAGTCAAAAATTGGATTCGTATAACCTCATGTAAAAATTGTTTTAGTAAAACATTTCATGTTTGTCTCATTTTTACTTTAACTTTAAATAAAATGATATTAAGGTCATTTTCCAACCAAAGTGGCTTCATGGGGTCCCCAAGTTGACCCATGGGTTTTATTGGTCGGCCATGACACATCCAATGAGGTTAGGACATGTTTTAAGTTCATTTCATATTATTAAAACATTATTTTTACCTTAAACTACACTAATTACCTCTAATCGCGATTAAAAACTTAATAAGTTACTATTCACCAAAAAATTATTTTTATCCCATTGAACCACATTTTACTTCTTAATGACAACCATGTATGTCGGATTTTTGAAATTCAAAACACAAAGATGGCAAAATTTTATTTAAACGGAAAAATCAGTTTTTATAATTACCACTTAGTGGTTTCACTATTCATCAAAAATTGAAGTTTTTCAGAAAAATCCCAAAAATTCACCGTAAGCTATATTTGATATTCCGAAATTAGAAATGAAGTCTATTTTACAAAATTAAAAACATAGTAGTCACATTAATTAATTTAATAATTAATTCCCACTGTCAGAGAAAATAGCGTGTTTTTATGAAACAATAAGTATCAAAAGATTAACAGTAGTTTAAGTCTGATTTCAAAGTGAAATTAATTCCAACGACCACTATTGGATTAAATGGTAAAAATATATTCTAATTTCACTTTAAAACCAATTCAAAAGACAATATAATCATATAAATAAGTTATATTAAAAAGAGGTTTTGAATTAAAATACAACATTTTACACTATTCATTAAAAAATGAACTTTATCGGAAAGATACCAAAAATTTACACAAAGTAAATTTTGATGTCCCAATTCTTAAGAAGAGTTTTATTTGGTCCAAAAGGATGTATAAGAGTGAAAAAAACTATATTTAATGACGGTTCTCCATCAAAAGGCGATAAGTGAACCTTTAGTGAAAACTAGGGCATATACGCCTAAAATCGAATTATTTCCGTATTTTATGCCATCATCTTTTATTGGATAAATGTAAAAACATTTAAAAACATATATAATCATATTTTAGTTATTTCTATCCATTCCTGCTATTACAACGACTACATGTTAACTACCATTTAAAATAATATTATTTTATTATTAGAGTGCAACGTAAGATTTCCAAGAAACTCGTTGTTGCGTGTTGGGTACGCCATCGAGCATAGCGTCCCCTTTAAAGTCATATTAATACTTTATTCACAAATATGGATAAATATGAAAATTTCATATTCTTTTTTTACCTGGGTTGTTACATTCTTCCCCCCATTTGGGAATTGCCTCCTCGCAATTTTTAAAATTGAGCTTGGAAACATCCTTGAAAGTCCCACATCGGAAAATGAGTCAGTAAAACAATAACTTTAAAATAAATAAAGATAAGTACAAAGGTCACACGAGTTAACCCATACTATGATTCCATGTAGAAAAATATAGATATGGAGGAGAAAACACAGGGTCATGTTCTGATGGAGAGTGATAGAAAACATGTTTAGGAGAATGTTAACCACAAGAAAATCACAAACTTGTGATGGGTTAAATGGTATTCGATTCCCCAGTAGGAAAAGTTAATATAAAACATTTTTGTTTTAAGTTACTTTTTATTGAGTAATTTATTCATAGGGAAACATAATCCCTTATCATGTTGACTTTCAACTTTTACACAAACTCATATTTTCTCCAAAAGACGAGTATTTAGGAAGACTTGTTCACATTAAGAGTACTATAATCAACTTCTAGAGAATCACCTAATCCACAAAAGAGAACTATATACATCCCAAGTCTTTAGTCTTTAACTAAAACCAAAACCAGAAAGGTTAGTACAAGGTCAGATAATCCAGAAAAGGATAACCCTTTAAAAAAAATCTATGCTTAATCTCAAAAATTTGTCCAACAAAACCCAAAGTTCAAAGAGGACCATCTGATAAACAATTTTTCAATAAAATTATTCAAAGTAAGCTAATATAAGATTGAAACCCAAATATTTGAAGGATTTAGTCACATAGACTTCAAAGTTAAATCGTAACATTTATCTCCAAACAATATCAGTTGCCCCTAAAGTCTTGTATTGAAAAGTAATTAACCTAATCACATATCCTCCATGATAGGTTAATCATTTTCATAAATAACACAAAATCAACTTACTCTTAATTCATAAAATCATATAAATAAAAAAAACAAATCAGTCAAACTAACCAGTGACTTCACGTAGTCCAATGGTAGGCGATAAATAACAGTCGCAATTTGGTTGTGGGTTCGATTCCCGCAACTTTGTCCGACGCGACGGGTAGTCACACGGTCTGCGTGTTGTCCTTTTTCCCAAACTATATAATTCTCAAATCATTCCCCAAAAAGGGATAAAATCATCAAAAATAACCATAACATAATTTAACCTCAATTTTATCTCATGCCTTTCACTTCAATCATAACATATAGTAACCCATAATTACCTCAAAAGTAAGGATCATATAAACCCAAATGGTTCTTTATAACTATGTCCACAAACGAAAAGATAATTATTCCTTGAATAAAATTTTCCTATATTAAACATCAGGGTTACACATATTATAAAAATTCTTCTAATGTAACCCCATCATCAAAAGAGACTTAATAATTTTAATAATTTCATCATAACTCCTGAAGCCCTTATATGTTGATATCTTACTCATTCAACATTCTTCATGATCCATTTACCATTCCTTTCCAACTTATTCTGAAATACCTCTTTCCTACAAAACAAATCATGAATCATATCCTAAGATTCCAAAATAGGAAAAAAATAGTCATGAAATAATACATACCTTTGATTGGTCATTGTCAGTTTCTTCATCCTCAATCGGAATGGCATTAGGTATTGGAAAATGAACATTTATACGCTCTTGGTGACCCCATTCACGAAACTTCTTCATAGGACATGTGTTTTCATAATGACCATGCACACCACATTTAAAACATTCAATTGATCCCTAAAAAAGAACTTCTTTCCCTTTCCTTGATTCAACTGGATGCTTCCTTTTTCCATGGCAGGATCTTGCTTTATGACCTTCATTTCCACATCTATAGCATATTTCTGTCCCTTTGAAACATTTTCCTAGGTGATTCTTCCCACATCTTAGACACATAGGTTTTTGAACACACTTACCTTTATGATTATTAACTGTACTTCCATAGGGATTTTTTTCTCGCATATATGATTCCTTAGAGAAATCACCAAGGTTTAGGTGGTCAATCATGACTCCAGTTAGTTGATTGAGAATAACCACAAGAGTTCTCATTGAAGCTCCCATATCATTCAGTTGCTTGCTCAAAAAACTATCAAAGTTTCCTTCACATCCACTGATACTTTGGTGCCTGCTAGATCTATCCATTTACTAAAACCAAAAAGGTCAGTGTGAGTATATAAAAAAACCATCATGTACTAATGAGGAAGATAAACACTAAGATATACTTACTCATTCACTTTATCTAAAACTAGGACTATTTCTGAGATCCTAGCCATTATGGTAATGCCACTTATGCTTAAAGAATACCCTAACCTCTAAAGTTATCTAAACTGGCCTTTGATACCAACTGTAAGGCCCCAGCCATAAACCTTACTTAATCTTGAGTTATTACAAGATTACACATTGAGGATCTTTTCAGGTTTAGAGTTTTAGAGAATTAGATCATGAAACTTGCATTACATTCCACATTAAAACAAAGTGGTTACTTAAAAGCCAGTATTCATTCTTCCCATCAACGGTAACATATTGAAAATAAAAAATGGATTCTTTCTTGACACATCCTTGACACTATCATCACATCATGTACCTTTCCCTTGACCTATGAAAAACATTTCAAAAACATGGGATGAGCTTAAAAAGCTCAGTAAGGGTTATAAAAATATGGAAAGGAAACATGAGTTCATATATACATAAGAATGAAATCATACTCTACCCATAAAACATAGGCACTTTAACATACCTCATCAAACCATGAATAAATCATAGAAATCATAAGACATAAAGGTAACTTGAGGCATTCATAACATTCTTACGTAGGGAGTAACCCTCTTGGTTACGTTTGGAATACCCATCACAGTATATTACCTAAATCTCTTCGGAGAAACCTTAACGTTTCACTCCTTCGCGTTACCCAATGCATTGGAGAGCTATATCGGGATCACCCGCCCTTAGATTATCACGGAACCACCCGTCTTCATAATAATGACCAAGAACCTCAATATAATCGTATCACATAAAACATGCATAAAGGAAACATCACATTTCCACCATTCAATCACAAGATATCAATACAACACATTGATATAAAAACATTATGAAAACCATTTTCAATACCAAAATAAAATAAAATTAAAACATGGTATTTATTTTTCTTTTAAAAAGAAGGTATGGCTTTTAGAGGAAGCTGAAACTCAAATAACGGTCACGGCGGCGGAGAAGTCGTTGTCGCCTCATATGTATGACAAAAACATTCCCTTTTGTCGTTTAGTAAAACGCTTCGTATAAAAAATATTCCTTTTGGATAAACGTAAAAGTCAAAGGGGTTTATACACCGTATAAAAGAAGGTTGTGTATAAAACAAAATGTACCTCAATGAAAGGAGATTGAGACTAAGTCCCATACAAAGACGGTATCCTTGGTTTAAGGATAAATCAATTACATAATTATGTGTGAAAAATGAATACACGAAATATAAGTGGATATTAAGTGTAAAATAATCAAAGGTCATTCACACATATTCAAAGGATGACATATTCAATAACTACATGTTGAACCCAAAGAAATCGAAATTGGGTTAAGAAGTTCCCTTGACAGCCTAACGGCGTCACATCAAAATGAGTTGATGAGAGATAAAAAGTGTATATCATCACTTGGACATAAAATGTAAATCAATAAGGATATATGAGAACATATCCAAACATAACAATATGTAAATTAAAAGACCCAACAAATGAAGTCTTTTAAAAAGAGGATGGTGAAAGGTTCCCTTACTGACATGGGTATCTTTCGAAACATACACCTCGTGAAAGAAGGACAATACAACATTGATGTAAATACTCATAAAAAAAATTACATTACCCAATGAGTAAAATAATTGTAAGTACATACAACACACTAAGGAAATTGTGGCAAATTTAGCATAAATCTCACGGGAATAAAAGTGAGATGAAAAATCCTTTACGAAAACTCGGCAGCCTAACGGCACCACTCAAAACTTCCAAAAATGGAATGATGAGAGGAAATAGGGTCTATCATCATATGAAAATAATATGTACAGTAGTATTAATATAAAATAACATCACATTCATAATAAATATGAGCTTAAAAGTAATGTCATAAAATAGTGTACTTAAAAGAAAGAGAGGTGTAGGATCCCTTACCTCGGGTCCGACTTGACTCGATCGTTCTTTAACATCCTGAATAATAAACTTGAGTTAATTTCTACTTGATTAAGAACCTTTTTAAAGTTAATTATTCCTTTTATATCACTTATTTCCATGTTATAAACATTATGTAACCATTTAAGTTAATAGTGTTTGTTTTTTCGATATTTGGTTCTTAAGTCGAAAGTGGACTTCTTAAAATTACATGTTGTTCGTGTGGTCAAAGGTTATTTATATCCAGAATGAAATTCCTGATTTGGATATCATATATATCATATATATCCAGCATATACATGTATATATAATATTACATAATCATTTAGAGGTAAGAAATGAAATGCACCGTTCATGGAGACGGTAAGCCGTACGTACGCATGAACACTACTTTCATTTCATTGTAATATTAATGGAATTAAAACTAAATGAGAGGTATGTATATTTTAATTCCAGAATTATATTCATCATTTAGATATATCATTCATTATATATATCCACTATATAAATGTACTTTTAATAGTACATTAGATTTGGGGGTAAGAAATGAAATGCACCGTTCATGGAGACGGTAAGCCGTACGTACGCATGAACGCTACTTTTATTACTATCTCATACTTTAATGGAAGGAAATAATAATGATATAGAGGTATATTATAATTCCAGTATAAAATCATATATAATAACTTTAAATCCATCCTTTACACATCACACATATGGCATTAACGAATCACATCACTTTGAGGGGGCGGTAGTCCACACTTCCTTAAATGAAGATATCGTGTTTACCCATAATGGAAACCATAAAAGTTTGCCCAAAATGAAAAATACAGAAGCTTAAGGAAAACATAAACATATTATATATCATATATAATTATAGTTTCATCTTAATGGCCAAATTTGAAGGTGTTAAAAGAATGTTGAACAATCATCGTTTCGGGAGGCAGAAATTCGCCATCCACGAAAACAGTATGTTCTTTAACCATTAGATGTAGGTGTGTGTAAGTGTATCTCGAATACATATTATAACAACATCCTAGTATATTGAGTATTATGTATTTGTTACAAAAGAAAATAATAAAAAGATTTTAGGGGGTTGGAGAATCAAAATAAAACAAAAGGACTCAATAGAAGACATTACCTTAAAATCGGGTAACTCCCATAGGTTTGAGCTCAAAGGATCCCTTGGGAAGACTTCTGCCCAATGTGAGGATTTAAGGAGTAATAGAGGGATGTGTAGAGACAAAATGGGTAGGGGTTGGCCGAGCCAATGTCTTTGGGAGTGGTGGTAAGGAGGAAGAGGTGGGGGCCTTTTATAAGAGGAGAGGAGGGGCACTCTGGGAAAGTAAAGAAAAGTCACATTGTTTTAAAATGGTATTCGGATTTAAGAGGTCCCACATTGATTTATTTCTAGGATAGGGTGATACGGGTTCGAAATCCACTCATCCAATAGGTTTTGGACATGTGTAGGTCTTAGATATTACATTATCTTTCCATTTTATTTAAATCGTTAAATAATGAGGTCATCGTTTCATCATCATGATGTCATAAATAATTTATTTTATTTAATGCCTAAAATTTATAAAAAAATACTATGATTTAGGAAATATTTTTATCTTTCCAATGAATATTTATAGTCAAAAATCTGATTTGAATAACCCCTTGTAAAAATTGTTTTAGTAAAACATTTTATGTTTGTCTCATTTTTACTTTAACTTTAAATAAAAAGATATTAATGTCATTTTCCAAACAAAGTGGATTAATGGGGTCACCAACTTGACCCATGGGTTTTCATGGTCGGCCATGACACATACAATTATTTTAGGACATGTGTCATGTTCATTTCATATTATTAAAACATTATTTTTACCTTAAACTACACTAATTACCTCTAATCGCGATTAAAAACTTAATAAGTTACTATTCAACAAAAAATTATTTTTATCCCACTGAACCACATTTTACATCTTAATGAAAACCATGTATGTCGGATTTTTTAAATTCAAAACACAATGATGGAAAAATTTCATTTAAACAGAAAAATCAGTTTTTATAAGTACCACTTAGTGGTTTCACTATTCATCAAAAATTGAAGTTTTTCAGAAAAATCCCAAAAATTCACCCTAAGATATATTTGATATTCTGAATTAAAAAATGAAGTCTATTTTAAAAAATAAAAACATATAAGTCACATTAATTAATTTAACAATTAATTCCCGCTGTCAGAGCAAATAGCGTGTTTTTATGAAACAATAAGTATCAAAAGATTGACACTAGTTTAAGTCTGATTTCAAAGTGAAATTAATTCCAACGACCAATATTGGATTAAATGGTAAAAATATAATCTAATTTCACTTTTAAAAAAATTCAAAAGATAATCTAATAATATAAATAAATTAGATTAAAAAGTGGTTTTGAATTAAAATATAACATTTTACACTATTCATTAAAAAATGAACTTTATCAGAAAGATACCAAAAATTTACACAAAGTAAATTTTGATGTACCAATTCTTAAGAAGAGTTTTATTTGGTCCTAAATGATGTATAAGAGTGAACAAAGCTATATTTAATGACGGTTCTCCATCAAAAGGCGATAAGTGATCCTTTAGTGAAAACTAGGGCATATACGCCTAAAATCGAATTATTTCCGTATTTTATGCCTTTATCTTTTATTGGATAAATGTAAAAACATTTAAAAACATATATAATCATATTTTAGTTATTTATATTCATTCCTGCCATTACAACGGCTACATGTTAACTACCATTTAAAATAATATTATTTTATTATTAGAGTGCAACGTAAGATTTCCAAGAAACTCGTTGTTGCGTGTTGGGTACGCCATCAAGCATAGTGTCCCCTTTAATGTAATATTAATACTTTATTCACAAATATGGATAAATATGAAAATGTCATATTCTTTGTTTACCTGGGGTGTTACACATCATGTAGTGAATAATAATGAACGTGAAATGTAGTATAGTACCTCGATAATGAATGGTGAATCTAACACCTCTATAATATCCCATTTTGTCATTATAATAAAATTCAATAGTTTATAACATGTGATATGATAAGGGATTATTCACCTTCACATCCTTTCATGAATTTTATTTTCCATTTTATTATATGCATAGATTCTTACACACATATTATTATTCATTACATCCAAGAACTGAACTTTATCTTGCATATTAATCTTTAATCTTTAAAAATTGAAATTCACTGAATCCTCTACTTTATTTTCATTAAATAAAATCTAAATGCTTTTATTCTTTCATAAAAATAATAAATTTTTCTAATCAAAAATTAATTACACGCCTATTTTTAATTATTCTATCCTATATTTTTCATTCAGACATCATATTTTTTCACCTTAAATATTCATGAACAATAGTAATTCTTCATTCTACATTTTTTTCAATAAAAATAAATATGGAAATGGGTTGCAGAATCATTTTTTCACTATTCATGTCATAATGTTCTTTACTTTTGATAATAAAAGTTTCTAACTTCTTAATAATTTTTTTTTACTTGTAATAATATATATATATATATATATATTTCGTAATCACTTATGTTTTCCCCTTCAATTCCTAGTCATTCTGAAATATCTCCAATGTCAACCTCAAAATCATTAAGGATCATTATTCAATGACATTTTATTTTATTTTCTAAAAGGATTTTAATTTAGAATAGAACAATATTAATTATATATTTAACTCATTCACCAAAATACATACTTATAATTTTGAAATATTCGTATAAATATGTCATAATGAAGTCCTTATAGTATCACCTTATACTATTGTCCAAAGTACACTCAAAGGGGAAGGAACATAATATTAATTACTACATTCTTAAGTAATTACATAAACCATGAATCACGATATTTAAACTATATGATTAAGAAATTAAAAGAATAAGTTCAATTAACATCGTCATAGAAGTGTGGTATGACTCATATATTCCTCATAATCACTCATATCAAGATTACACAGGACTCTTACAATGACTCTTATATAGATGACACATACATCTTATAAAAATTACCCATAAAAAATATAAAATGAATTATATGAAATTTCCATTATATCCAAAATGTAGTGGATAAAATTACTCATGTATTCTAGTTATACCACTAATACATAATAGGTTATTATTACTGAAACTTGATTGAAAATAACTCATAAATTAGTTATTCATTCATCAAGAATTCTAAAATTTCCTAAGGCATTAGAATACATTAATTTTATACATGGATTTGTATTATCCATTTCATATTACATTGTATTCCATATAAATTTCATAATGAAATATTCTATATTCAATTGATGTATGATGGAGATTCTCAAATCCACATAGTGCAGTCCTAATCTATTACAATGTTTTCATCTATGATTCCACATATTCTACACCTCTATAAAATTCTTGTGTCCACAAAAAATTATTCCACTGTTCATATAGTGTGTATGAAAATATTTTAAATTTATTTAATCCACTTTCTATGAATTCAAATAATTGTGATATTTTAGTGGTTCTTTTGTTCATCGTCTCTTTATGATATTAAATATAGTACAAATGATCTTTATTTTATTCACCAATAATTTTCTCCCATGATCATTTGAGGATCATGAATAACTACCTAAAAATATTTCACACTTTAATGGTGGATCATAACAAGGTAAGATTGAATGAATGTGTGAACAATATGATGTGGGGTTGATTGATATTCTATAAGTTTTTTTTATCACCTTGATATCGTGTCACATTTTTATTATGGATAGTATACTCTATTTCACAATACCACATCACAATCTATTTGAAATCCTTGATCATTAATATAACACAAATCACGATTTATTTCATAAAAAAATCTCATTTGATCACCAATCAAAGTGTGTTCGATGAAATAAGTTCATAGAATAGTAACATTATATATGGGTGGAATACCCATATATAAAAACTCCAAATAATTCCACTATATTCCATTGATCTTGTAATACTACAATAGATAAACATGGGATGTTAATAAGAATGGGTTGTTGTATAAATCCTAGTAATGGAATAATAAAAGAATAAATTAATGAAATTAATACATGTTATTAAAGAGGCATATCAGGGTGATATAATGATTGTGAGAATCATGAACTTGTAAATCAAAGCATTCTATTAAATTATTAGATGAATGAAATATAATAATTTAAAAATAAAAAAAATCCTTAAATTGTCATCATCATTCAAGGTTAACTTCCCCAAAATCATTAAATAGTGTGCATAAAATAAACTCACATGTATCATACAATGTATATAATGAGATAAAAACATTACACTACACTTTTGAGAGCTATAAAATTATGGTCCCACCAGTCACTGTCATATAATGTAAATGCAAAAGTGTTCCAAATAGATCATATAAAAAAATGATGTCTTCAAATTACCATTAATACTATTAGATTGGTAAGTGGGATTCATTAATTATATAACCTAATCATAAAATTATATGTACATATAATTGATTATAATTTAGTGAAAATTAGGTGAGTATTCACTATAAAAATGTTTTGCATGGAAAATAATAAGATAATTTAGGTCACAGAATATGTGTGCATAAATAATTTATATCATGTTAAATGAGAGTTAAAGGGGGTATAAAAATACATAGAAATCATTTATTTAGGTTTGAGGAATTTGTAAAAACATATTCTAAAATAAAAAATAGAAAATGAAAATGTGTAAAACAAATAAGATTCTTTTATACATAAGAGGAGAGGATCCCTTTCATTCATAGGGTGATTCTAAACTCTTGATATGTGATTATTAAAATAACGGTAACACCATGGGAGGTATTTATATAGAGATAAGGAAATAAAATATTTATCAAATTGTTTTTCTTGATGTGGATTGGGAGTCCAACAAGGAATTTATTATAAAATAATGGTTAATTCATTATTAATTTCTAAACATAGGTTTTGGAATCTATATACTAATCTAATAATAACCAAAGACTATCCCATGGTTTCTTCCAACTAAAATTGGTTTTAAATATTTTAAAATATTATGAACATAACTGAATAATGTAATCTATTTTTTTGTAGTGGAAGTGAGTCATTTACATAAAGAATTATTTGAAAACATTAATTTAATTTACACATTTGAAAAAATTAATTATGTGTTTATAAAATTAACCAAATATAATAAATAAAATTAAATCTGAAACATAATTCAGATCATGGATACTATTTATTTTATTTATTACATCACTTTCAGGCCTTTGTGATGTCATAATACTTTGTGTATTTAATTTTTACCCAAAAAATTATACTACCATAAAAAATTTTAAAAACATATAACTATTGGATAAATTTGATTTTATGATTTCTATAATAATATTTATTTTTTCAAAACAATTCCACGAATTAGGGATTTTAATATTTTATATTAAAAATAAGAATTTATTAAAAAATTATTTTCTACAACCAAAGTATTTATCTGAAACTTATAATTTTTATATTTTAAATAATTAAATTATAGCTCAACTAATATTAAAATAAATATAAATTAATAAGAATATTTAAATTAAAATTAAATATATTTAAACTATTGTTGACATTATCCTAAATATGTTTCTTGAAACTATATAATTATTTCCAAAAAACTAATTTTTAATTCCCCGTATCAGAATATAATTTTTATCAAAATCCATATTAAAAGTGTTAAATACAACCATAATTTAATTTACCATTATGTATAAAATTTTAAATTGTGAGGTTTTAGATATATAAACCCTTGTTACACCAAATTACACCCTAAGGGTTTGGTGTGCGATGATAAAAAGTTTTTTAGTGTGGTTCGATGAACATAGTTTGGGTTGTGATATCGATAAGATTGATCTTGGCATGTAAAAAATTTATATCATTATTTATTTATTGAATATTATTTTTTTCATGGATAAGGGAATATCCTAGTGAATCCATCTTCATTATATGATCTGATAAATATACATCATATTCCTCAATCCTTGAGGTTTAGTTCATTTCACATTCCATATGTGAAAATTAGACTTTATGAAAACCCTTTAATATATAATAATCATATAGATATTTATAAAATAAATATTATTTAAATAGTTATTCTTATTAATGATCATCTAAATCCAATATGATATGTCTTTCAACAATTACCTACATAGTACATGTGTTTTCTATAACTATAATACTTAATATGTAATTTATCTATTAAATATGAAATATAATTTATTGAAGTTGTGAACTAACATTCTTCTGTAATTTGAAATATAATCATTAAAATTTCAATAATATAGATGATTCTAATTCTGTTTCATATATTCTTCCAGTTTTTAGGTCACATCCTCAAACATGTTTCTCCCTAATAACACTTTGATCAGGTGAGTTGTCTTGTTTTTTTGAACTTTTTCTCTACGATCTAAGATATTCACCTAATACTCCAAATAAGGAATATATTTTTCTAAGGGTACCACCTATAGATATAATATATGTTATTTATTTGGTTTTTTCTTCCTAAAAATGTATTAATAGAACACATCATGTATTGGATTGAGATTTGGGGGTAGTGCAACTCAAAAATCCAGGTCTCTGATGTGATAGAAGAACTCAATGAGGACAATGTATCTAGGACTAAAAACTAAATTCTTCCCAAACCTTATGAATTTATTCAATGGTTATTATAAAGGAATATAATACATCTGACATAATAATAAAGGTCATTTAAAAAATTAACCACGTAGATTTTATATCGAATTTGTTTCAGTTTCATATGACTTTGAATGGAATGAGTCATCTCTTTCATCTCTTGGACATGATCCAATCCCATCATATTCTACTCTCTAGTGTCATTAAAACAATTAGGAGTCTAAATCTTATTCCTATAAAAAGCCTCATTAAATTCCATATAGATTCTATAGTGAAAACCATTATTATTAAATAAATTGGCTAAGGGTGTTTATTGATCAAAACATCCCTATAAATACATTGAAAATGATATTTTAATATCCTCTTTAATTTGAATTGTTATATTAGACCAACTACTTGTATGAGGGTTATAATAAGTAATAAAATTAATATATCTATAAAATTATTTATGAAGGATCTTTCAGAACATCATGGTAAACATTACGTATCAATCAAATATAATGGAGAGTGGAAGTACATGTATTCTTACAAAATCCCTTTTTCATATCATTGATAGTTGGTGAATGGAAAAATATTACTTGGTAAAAATAAAGTGCGTTGAAGTTGTATGGAGATCAATGGATTACAAGATTTAATTATTTCCCTTGTATTCCATGAGAATTCTCATAATGAAATCCATGATAATCTATCCCCATTACTATAATTGTATGCGAAATTGATTCTCCATTAACATAAACATCAAAAATTCATCTATGACTTATTTTCATACCCATAATTGAAGAAAAATTTATAAAATACAATTCTTCATGCTATTAAAATAAAAGGCTTTCATCAGATATATATATATATTATTCCTTCCCACCTGAGTTGAGAAGTATAATCTATTCACATCATCAATAATTTTTTTATTAAAATTTTGAATGTATGGAAGAAATATCCAGGTCCCCAACTTTATTACTATATATTCATTAATTTTTAACTCCAAAGTACTCACTGCATTTTTATATATCCCTTTATCTCCATTTTAGGTTCTCCCTGATACACTATAGTAAAGATGTTTCTATAGTCATTTGAGCAAGGTTGGATGAATATCCATTTACTATTCTAATCCCATATGTTGAAAGTATAAGATGATTTTATCCCTTTTTATAGTCATCATGGGCATTTTTTTCAATATCAATTATACATAGATAATATACCACTTTCTTCACCTTCCAAGATGATAATGGATTGAAAATCATAATACATGAATAGGAGGAACCAGCTTAAATGGAAAATGTTGATCAAATTTATTGTCAATATTTTTTCAAGCTTTTATGACCTCTATATATGCCATGGTTATTATTATATAGATAATTTCACCAAATATTCAATTTAATGATAAATATATCTAATCATGAATAACAGGTTGTGTTGTTTAACTTAAGGATCCATAATTGAATGGATGCATAACCAATCAATATGTCATCATTCATGAGTACACAACCAAATACCTTTTTGGAACATTGATATATATTTCAAATCCATATCTAATTATATGTAATGTGATAATATGTGATGAAATTAGAATATTCATTAACTCATCAACACACTCTTCACCTTCATAATTCTAGAAATGATTCACCCCATTAGAATTATACTATTTATTAGGATAAACTTCCTTAAAATTTTTTTAAAACATGGATGATAGTACGATACTTATCCACGGAAACTACGAATCGTGTTCACGTATATTGGCCTATTACATCCCCTAATTTTATTTTTTTATGGATCCACATATATGTATTTTATGGTGATAATATTCACCATTTTTGTTACTTCCACTATCTAATAATCGCATTTTCCATACATCACATATAACTTATCCTTTTCAGGGTCCTCATTATATATTTAAAAATTTCCTCATATTCCTCCTTATAGTTAGAATTGATTAAAATATCACCATTAAAGAATACAAAAAATTTACTAAGGTAATCCCTGAAGGCTAAATACATTTGAACCACAATGTATTAAGATAATTTGTGATTCTGAATGAAATTAATATGAACCTGAAGTTATCATTCCTTGAATGATAATAAGTACTGTTGATATTCCATTTCCCACCTTTACTTGATAATATCCAAATAGAAAATCCTCCATGAAGAAGTATTGTTTTCCACACAAATGATTTAGAAAGTCACAATAATATTTATGATGATACGTGTTACTCATCATGAACATGTTAAGCTCATGATTATCAATATAGAGAAACATTGACCCATCCTTTTTCTTAAATTAGAGGAACAACGCACCTCATGGTGTAGCATGTATTCATATAAACTCTTAATCTAGATTAAAATGAAACTACATAAAAATATCTGCATGTTTAAGAGTGTACATTTTAAATGGAGTCTTTTATATTGGAAAAACACCATATATAATATATATTGGGAACATAACAATACAGTATGGAGGAGGACTAGACAATTCATTTGGAAACACATTAGAAATTTCCCTTTGGACGAGAATGTCATCAAGGATGATATTTTCATTAGTATATTTCATTTGAGATAGATAAAAATTATCACAAGGAAATAATATCCATTATTTAGTGGATGATACATGTAGAAATTCACCACCATTATTGCACTTGTACATAATAACAAGGAAATTCATGATATAAATGATGAATTATGTGTCTTGGAAATTTATATAAGATCTATATAAGGGATGAAAATACAAACAGGGAATTGAATTGAACTCCAATAAAGTGAGTATAAAATAGTTTACTAGGAAGATATCCCCATAAATACAAGTGTGGGATAAGTTATATTATTTGGATTAACAAATTTCCCCAACATCCTTTTTCCCAAATATTGTTACTTCAATGTTTTGAAATGGAGTTTCATTAGATGTACTAAATATTAATGATATTAAATAATGTGTTGATTTCACATGAAATAATACATTTTATGTTTGTTAAATAATAACAACAATATATTTCAACACATAATTAGAGGGATCCACCTCAACAATTGTGATTTAATATGATATCTCTTACCCTATATGACATGGTGGTTATTTGATTCAGTTATCATTGAAAAACCATGTATTAGAGAAATGATTCTCATACTGTCCTTTTTTCCATATATTTTAAACATTGGAAAACTTGACGAGGATTAAAAGGAACATTAAATTATTCTATAAAATTTGATTTTTTCTCCAATTGGATTTCACCATCTATGTTATCATCTTTACTAAAACTAATATGTTTCATTTTCCCCTTCAGGAATTATCCAAGATGCTTCTTCTGACACCTTTCACAAATGGTATATTATAAATTATTTCCCCTAATATATTTTCTATAACACCATTGGATGTAAACTCTACTCTCATATTCATCTCATATATCCTATTAGACATGTAAAAATAACTTATCAATATTTCAAAATTGAGGGAACAAAGAATTATTTAAGCATTCAAAGACACCAATTTGTAATAGTTTGTATTGACTCATCCTTATCCCATCAAATAAGTTGTAAATATTAAATTTAGCCATAATTTAAAATATGGAGGCCTATAATTAATGTCATGTGATGTTTACCTCACATCCACATTGGATTGATCATGAATTTTTTTAAGGAAAAGGAAATCACTCTCTATTTAATGTTGAGGAGTGTTATGAAAATATTTATCAAAACATTTTTTAGAATTGTTTCTACTGCATCAATTTGTTATCATCCATATTATTTTTATTTTCTAATTTTTTCCATTGATAAGGTCCTCAATATATATGACAAATGACCTACATGAATTTCTCCTTCTCATATAAATAATGTATGGAAGAGATATTTTGAATATAGTTGTTCCATAATTCAATTATTAGAGGATCAAAAGTTCCACTATAATTAAGAGGTATTTGTGATAAAACTGTATCAATTGAAACATGAATTTCCTAACTTGGAAAAGGATTTTCCCATATATTCAACATTTTATTTAGTAATTATGTTAATTTAGTTATGATTTATATCAATTTATCAACTCATAATTCCATTATGTTGGGAATATAATTATGGAATTTTCAAATATATTAGTTTTTTACTTGGTTCCTCATATTTTTATTAACTAACTAAAATAAAAAAATAATTTTTTATGATAATAATTAAATATTGAACATACAAAATAGAAACTATAAAAATTTATATGATAATTCAATATTAAAATAACTTACATAACCTATGAATCTAAAAAATTAAATCTATGTTATCAATTATTTATTTCAAAAGATAATATTCTAGGGGGTTTTTTATCGCTTAATATAGTATTATAATGTTCTTATGAATTTTCCAGTGTATATCCCCCATGAGTGTCATACTAGGGGTGTAGTAGGCCTATTTTTAATACACTATGTGATGATCGAGTGAATAACCAATGTTCCATTTTTTTGAGTTATTACCCCAATTTAATAGGATTTTATATCTATTGAAACAAGTAATATCCATACTTAAATCATGTTACTTAGAAACCAATAACACTATACATTAGTATAATTAGGGGATTTTTCATATGTCTACTCTTACACATATGGAATGACTCTATATTTTTTATCCTTATCTACAAGGATAAGTATACATTCCTTTGATACCAACTATGACACCTTATTTTATTATGACCCCATATTTAATGATTTATATTATGAAGATACACATAATATAATCATTGAATATCATGAGTCTTGGTGTCTTCGGGATATTATTGTTATAGGATAATAACATGAGAAATTTTTTAAAATAATTATATAATAACTACAAAACAGTCCACTATATTCCAATGATCTTCTAAAACATTATGGGATAACATTGGGACATATCTGAGAAATGTGTGATATATAAAACCCATTAAGTTATTAATAATGTAATAACATGATGAATTTAATTCTTTTTATCCATGATGCATACAAAGATTATATAAATGCGGTGATAATAAAAAATATGTTCATCAAAACATGATTTAAAATGGTAACATCAATGAAACCTATAAATGTGGAAACAAAATAAAACATCAAATTATAAACATATGTAAATGATAACCCCCAGGATTTCATAACATAGTGTGTATAAAATGACCTACTGTTAATCAAATATGGTATATCGTTATATAAAAACATTATCATACTCATTATATTTCCACATATTTCTTGGCCCACCTATAACAAAAGGGTGTATTTAATCAATTTAAATCCCATTATCAAAGATTATTGGTTATGTGCATGAAAAATAAAAAACAATAAAAGATATTAACATATAAGTGTATAAATTTTAGTGAAATTGGTGATTTGAATTCTCTATAATAATGATTGGCATTTAAAATGGCCAAATAATTTCATCTGCATTACAGGTGTAGATAAAAATTATAGGGTTGGTTTAAAGATAGTTGATGGATTTATATCATTAAATATAAATGATAAGTATTGTAATAAATTAATTTAATTAAACATTCGACCATGAAAAATTGAAAATAAAAAGTTAAAAGACAAATAAAGTGATTGAATAATGGGGAGAATTATACGATCCCTTACCTTGAGAGGGAGATTCAAAATACTTTATACGATTATATAAACTCTTTCAAATAACCATGTGAGTTATTTATATATGTATGAGAAATAATAATTCATGATCAAAATTTATTTAGTGATGAGAAAAGCTAGTTTTGGTAGATTTTAAATGAAAAACTATGGGAAATTATTTTTCATTTTCATTTTATATTTTTAGGACTACATAATAAAGAAATCGAGCCCGGAAATTTCCAAATGAATTTTTCAATTATTTATACCCAAGAGGATTGGGTTTAAATTTTTAATAATGATAAAAACAAATCTAATTAAAACAATATTAATAGTGATTTTTAAGTTATTCATCTTTGTAATAATTTTATTTTATAACATTAAAATAGAATATAGGATTTGGAGGATTCATTAAGAGTTTAAAAAATTAATTAAATAAATTTAAAATTAAAATTATTAATTGGAAACATATTATTATTAGTGGGGTCACTTTATACAATTTATGACCTCACTTTTGTAATATTATGATATCATAATACAAACATATATTTATATGAGAATTACTTTAACCAAAATATTAAATAGTGTTATAAATTCAAAAAAAATCACCATATTATATTTTTTATTTTTTAAAAAAGATTACATTTTTTATCTAAATAAATATATGAATATATGAATATATGACTAAAAACTATTGAATAAAAATTACCCATTCTTGGAATAATACTAGTTTTTATAAATATAACTATTTTTTAAACCTTATAAAGACTACATTGGACTTCATTAAATTATACATAAACTTTTTTTAAAATAAATATAATTTAAAAATTGAATTTTATTAAAAAAATATTTTTTATTTTTATTTTTTTTAAATTTTCACAAAAGTGTTTCTAAATTTAATATATATTTATATATATATATATATATTCAAAAAATAAAGCTTTGATTTATTCATATCAAGATAAATGTTTTACCAATTTAATTGATAAAATTGAAAATTTGGATAATTATTTTATAAAAAATATAAAAATTCATACTCTATGGGTCTAGATAGGTAACTCTTTATTACATGATCATCCCACTTCAGTGTAAGGTGTGTGCTGGTGTCACTATATTGGAGTGGAAAAGTGAACATAGTATTTTATGTGATCCTACTAAACTTGAAATTCACCCATAAACGAGTTCATGTTTTTATTACTTATTTATCTTTACTGTGGTTATTTATGATTCAAATCCAAGTGATTACAAATCCATCAGATGATCAGATAAATCGAAATTATATGGTATGATCCTACTAGATGAGGACATCAATTCTTCATTCTGTGGGAATTAGAATTTATCAAAATCATAAATATATAATAACATTTTACTACATTTTACTACAACTATATTATCAATAGTTAATAAGTATAATGATCTTTTAAATCTAGCATTCTATGCTGGTCCAAAACAACCAATCTAAAGAATGTGTTTTTATACCTTAAAAACACAATAAGGTATTTATATATAAAAATATAATTTAATTAAAAAATAATTCAGTCATTACACACTATATTTGTATTATTCTATTTTTTAACCAATGAACTCATGTATATAATCAATTAGTATATCATGTTCTACCCAACATTATCATGTCACTTGTTCCACCATGTATGTGTTTGATTTGACTCAATCCTCATGTGTCTCCCTCTATTGGGGATCTTCTTTAATTATGACATTCTTAAATTGGTTTCTCAGCACCGAACTTTTTTGGTTTGTTTTTATAGGATATCATTATTACTCAAGTGCTTATCAGGTATGCTATGAATAATTTTCATGGTATAACAACCTAAATAAGTCCATTTGCAATTGAAGAATAATAAAACTAAAAACACAATAACCTATTTCATTACTTACTTCAATCTCGTTTTATTATTTAATTTTAATCAATACATCATCAACACTATAATCACATTGATATATAAATTTTATTAATTAATTCTCTATGGGATATTAACTCTTCAGACACATTTTTTAGTTTATATAAATTAATCTCTATTCACAAAGATAATGTCATAAATTCTTTATAAAAAAATTTTAGAACAAAAATAATAAGATTTGGAATCATCTTATAACATTTATAATATTAATCAGTCTAATTATTCTTTAACTAATAGAAATTTTACTTAAATATCATTATCCTTACATGAAAACAATAATATACAAAAAATGTTGGCTCAACTTATTCTACTTATCTATAATGAATAAGTCAATTAATTTATTACATATTGATAAGTTTTCTAGTTATAATATATTTATCATCATAAATTTTATATTATTTATATATCCAATATTTACAAATTCTATTAATTCTCCTCTATTCATCTTATTTATATGTATACTCCCTAAAATATTTATTTTAATAAAAAATTATATTATCCTAGTATATAGATGTGTGTCTCATGATAATTATTTTTATCCATTAAAAATGATCATATTTGTTTTAAATGGATGAAAAAATAGCCATATTGTATTTAATAATCACATGGTATAATTTATTAAATCGTGACTACATAAACTATAATGAAATGATAGTGGAGTGAGATTTAAACCAAATAATTCAAATGATATGTAAAATGTATTATGTGGATGGTGACCCACTATCCTCACCGTCAAAGATTACTAAATGAAATAATAACCATAAAACAAAAGGACCATTGATTTATGATTGCAATATTTATATACATGATGAAACCAAAAATATAAACCATTCAATATAATTTAAAATAAATTTATAGTTTTTTTTCAACTCCATTCTCCACATTTGAGATTATTGGTATTATTTATTAATGTAATGCATGATCCTACCTAGATATATATTCACACATTGATAAATATAAATGTTTGGGATATTAATCTCCCACATTATAAATGTAAAAATTAATTTTAATATGGAAATGAAAACACTCCCCACAATGGAAAATATATGAGCATTTATTTCCCTTCCAAAAGTAGATTGTGAAATTTAGACCATTATTTTCCAAACATCTCATTTATAAAAAGATATAATCACCTTGTGGGGAATCATTAAATAATATAAATTCAGATGGACTCAATATTAATACTTGTTTATAGATTTAAAAAATAAATCGTATAAATTTATCCAACAAAATTTCTATATGATACTATAAATTATATGAAAAAAATTGATGAATGGAATGAAGAAAGTTTGATTCTCATATTTTCTTATGACATAAAATTTTTTAAAAACCTATGTGTTTTGATCCAAATAAAACCATATGAAAATATTTTATTGATTATATCCAATATATTCCATTATGGATAATTACCTTTGCAAAATGAGACGTTTTAGAACATAGTTATTTAAAATTTATTTTATTCATGTGTGTGTATTTAATTGAAATTATTTTAGTCCATTTTTATTGACTAAAATAACATCATTTTTCATGAATATGGTTATTAGTTTCTGATACCTTGTGTAATCGGTGCTGTATAATTAGATAAGTATATTGAAAATTATAATTTGTGCATTATTATAAAATAAAAATTGATATTTTATAACTTATAGATTTCTTATTGCATGAAATATAAATGAAATTTGAACATTGTAATATTATACTAGAAATGACTCATCTATTTATCTTCTCATTCATCTACTAAACTCTTACCTTTTTCTCCTTTAATTTTATTTCTCTTCCAATCATCTCATATTTTTTTAGAATATCAGTGGCCTTTTAGATCTTATTGAGTAATCTAAAATATTAAATTTTAATGATGATTTCCTTTACTACATGTGTAAAGAGACTATGTATAATGAATTAACACATATTTCTTGGGAATGAATTAAAAATTATAGATATATCTAATTAAAAAATTATATTAAAGAATATTTATAATAAAAATAAAACAACTTCAAAAAATATAGCTGAAATTAACTAATAGATATATCACATTTAAATGGATTAAAATCAATAACTAAGGGAATTATAAAATATAAAAGATAAATAAAATAATTTAATACTGGATTATTATAAGTATTATTATTAAAATCTATATAGAGTGAGCTCAAATAAAAATGAAATTGATTATTTATTATCATTAAATTGAATCTTGGTAGTTATTTCAAAAGAAATTAATACTAGGTATAATGATACATTACATGAAATAAATACTTTCATTTACATCATTAGAGATATAATAAAAAATTGAATCTTTTATAATTTAATTAAATAATATTTAAAAACTATTCAACATAATTATATTTTAAAAAAATAT
Source organism: Viscum album (assembly GCA_963277665.1). Taxonomy (NCBI): domain Eukaryota; kingdom Viridiplantae; phylum Streptophyta; class Magnoliopsida; order Santalales; family Viscaceae; genus Viscum; species Viscum album. Next base: position 1,388,052,583 of record OY728165.1, read on the forward strand.
TGTTAATTGGAATCTAAATCTTCTTCTATTGATTATCATATAAAAAATATATCAATAAATTTTTTGTGGGATTTTTTATATATTTGATATGTTTGAAAGGTAATATTCTAACAATTAGTTGAATGTTTATAATAGTGTTAATAGTATATATTCAAGATCATAAATATTTTTTGTTATGTTGTAGTTATTTTTTTCATCTTACGTTAAATTATTACCTCATAAAAAGTGATTTCAAAATATTTCTCTTTTATTGACCTATAAATAATTGATTCAATGAAACTACATTAAAGTATGTTACGTATATGGAATTTCATTGATTTTTCTATATGTACAATAAATATTGAATTAATATAAATAAAATATTCAATTAGTGTCGTTTTTTTAGATAATCGTATTCATTGAATGATTTCCTAGTGGTTGTATCATTTATTAATATTCATTATTTAGAGTGTTTGTATAAGTCATTCATGATTTTGTTGAATTAATATCACACCAACCTAATTTGTCTATGTTATTTTTCATTTTATTTTAAATTATTTACATTCCATTCAATTAATGTTTTAATATATAGATCAACATTATGAAATTAGTTATTTATATTTTAAATCATGGGTTACTAATTTTATTCTAATTTATATTCTGAATATTTTGTAGATTACTTTGATAATCATATTTCTTCATTGATATCTAATTTTGTGGAATATATATTGTCCAAGATTTATTTATTTTACCTTCCCTAAAATAAAAATACATGAGGGTATGTAAAAGTTAATATATTCAATATGCTTAATAAGGTGACTATTAGATCATATTCCATGAAATAATTCATCATTGAAAATTTTAAATTATATATTGATTTAAAATTTTGAATTAAGAAACATATAATTTAAATCATATTTGATTTAAGATAAAATATTTAAAACATAAATGAATTTATTATGATGTTATATTCATATTTTTTAATGATACAAAAGATACTTCACACTTCATATTAGATTCGAAATCCTGATATAAAGAATTATTGAAATTATAATTTGTAAGGCCCTCTTATATATTTATTTCCATTGAATGATATAGATAAGTCCAAATTTCATGAGTCTTGTAATGTGATTTGGTATAATTGTGTACATCATTAAAGATGTTGGATTAAAAAATTGGGTAAAAAGAATATTTAAATAAGAATTTTAAACATCATTATGATTAATTGAATTTTGCACTATACTAGTAATTAATGATGGTCTCTTAATGGCATCCCCCATGGGTAGATTCATATATAAAAAATATAATTATTGTATGTTATAGTAAAAAAAATATATTTCTATGAATAAAGGAACATAAGTAGAATAATTTATTGATGTGAAAGGAGTAAAAATATTTTTTTATATTTTTATAATGATATAAAATTTATAAAAATAATAATAATTTGTTATTGATACTTATAATTTTTATATGAATTAATAATAAATTCTCTTATAATATCATCTTTTGATATCATGAATTGCAATGTATTTTCCTAAAAAATATTCACTAATATTATTTGTTATTAATCCAAGAGAAACTAGGGGTGATAAATAGATAATTTCTCTTAAATTGTGAGAGATGATAAAATAATAAGACACATTCTCATGTACATTTTATTTTTAATGAGACAAATAAAATTTAACTCTAGTAGGAATGATCAAGAAGTTATTAATTTACGAACTAATGGATAACCTCATTTTTGGAAAATTCACATTAAAACCATTAAAATATATAATTTAAATTAAGTGCATAATTTATAATGTAATTTTTCAAATATAAATTGGGTAAATAAATTAATATGAAAAAATTGGTAATAAATTTAGTATATTGGATCTCACTAATTTTATATTTTAATCCATGCCATCAAATTATGTATAATACATATTAGTCATGATTTTTTAGGTGATAAACTATTAACAATTATAGGTATTGAAAATTTTAATATAATTTTATGAGTGAATTATTTAATCATACCCACCAGATATAGTCATGCACAAATTGTAGATACTGTAAATTATTAGGCATTCCCATGAATTTAAGATAATGAAATTGACTCCAAAATTTCATAAGGATGGGAGATATGAAATTTTAATTAGGTTCCCGATAAGAAACCCATTTTTAATATTTATTATATACAATTTCCTATCCCATAACCATCATTTCATATAAATAGAATTGGCTAGTTGATATAGTCAAATGACATCTAAAAATTGTACAAATAATTACCACAGTATAATAAAATTTGGAATTTTTTAATTAAACAACCTAAATTATCAAGGATAGATAACTAAAAATATAGTATCTTTTAATAATACACAATCATATAATCAAATATGGAAATTCCATATACTTAAGACTTCACATTTTAAATTATATAAATATAGATTCATTATGTTAATATAATTTACGAGATTCTCATTACATTATGCAATGCCTAAAAAACAGAGAAAATAATGATCAATTGATATGAAAAGAATAATATAAAATCATTTTAAAAAAGAACATGAATTAAATGGGTGTCATTAGGATAAAAATAAAAGGGATGTTATGTGATGATTGAAATTATAAATCATTTTTACTTTTTTGAATATCAATTAATTTTTCTCAAACTATCTCATTGATATATATCCATGTAAAAAATTATCTTCCAAGGAAAATATATACTTTTTGAATTAGAGTACATAAATATAAACTGGTTAAGGAATATCATGGATTCTTTCTTTTTGTCACTCACTTTACTAGTTTGGATATCATGGAATCATGGATAGATTTTTATTTACATGTTCATTGCATCTTACATATCATCATATTTGTTACATATCATCATTAATATTAATATATTTTGTGAAAATATTTTTATTTATAATGATTATATGGAATTTGACTAATTTATATCTATAAAATGATAAATCATATATTTATATTTCATATTTGGCGAGTTCTCAAGAAATAATTTCCACAAAATTTTCAATAATCCACTAGTGGCATTTGTGATGTAGTTTTATTGTGAATTATTCATCTACAATTTCATCATGATGGTACATGAAATCATGCTAATGAAATTTATTCATATAATTAATCATTTAAAACTTATTTAATTTTATAGTTTATTTATAAATAATTTTTCTTTATCCTAAATTAGATTTTATATTATTTTTAATAATTAATTTGTTTTGTTTTCAATAGTTCTACATTATTAAATTTATAAAAAATATTAATTTTGTGATCTAGGTTATTGTGTTATTTTATTCTATAGTCTTCCAAAAAAATATTGTATCCCCAGTTGAGCACATTTATATTAGTTGATATAAATCCAATATTGATATTTATTCCATAGTATCCCACATCGTTCAAGTATATTAGTATCCAAGTTCTTTCAATGAGTCAAATAAATCATTGATACTACCCCAAAAAGTTAGTTTTAATTGTATACTGAAATTCATTGTTTATAGATTCTTGTGTATTCATAAAATTAATTAGTTCACTCATTTTCTCTATTTATCCATTTACCACATATCATAAAATTATAAATTACATTACTAAATATATTTATGTATAATTTATCTATATATAGACAAGTCTCTTATGATAATTATAACATATATTTCTGAAGGACTTTAGGTTTCATATTTTTAATATATAATCAATCTCTTCTTTTATAATAAAATAATGGACAAATATTTCAAATCATAAAAAATAAATATAATGAAAATATATTTTCTTATGATCTCTGAATCATTTTAATTATTAGTATAGATAATATAATATATCTATTATAGTGGTATGCGTAATAGCTGGTTGGGAAGTGGCTAATCATGTGGGTTCTATAGTGACCCAGGATTCTAAATAATAGATATTACATCTTTTTAAATGAATATTCATATCATTTCATAAGAACACTCCTAAGGACCAAAATATATTTATTCAATTAGAATATTGGAACATAATATTCTAATCTAGTGAAATATATTCAACATTTTCCATAACAATTTTCTTTTTTAGTACTCTTCATAGAAATACCCTCTATAAAAACATTCTTTATAATTAGGGGAATGGAAACATAAGAAATGGTGACCTCAAAATTTCAGTAAGAGTAAACATACATGATATTAATCATTGATCGTATGAAATAATAAGATATAAATAAGGGTTTATAATATTGAACATTAATTATAATTTTCATACCCAAACTATCATAGATAATAATAATGATTCATGGAATAATTATTTGGAGTTCATAATCCACGAATCAAGATGGAGTCAAATATCATGAGACATGAGAGCATATATATGGCATAAAACAAATATTTTTTATGTACACATTAGCTTATAACATTGTGGATATGTATAAATAGAAAAATGGACCACACAATAAGTTACAGACCTGGAACAATGAGTTTTTATAAACTTATAGACATTAGACCTGGTTCATCAAAACAATTATGGACAAGATATAAAAGTACACATATATCATTATAGATATGGATGAGAGGTCCTTGAATGAGATTTTGAAAATTTAATCAGGTTCAGAATTAATTTTTTGAATATGTAATCATATTAATGAATAACAATACAATCATGTAATTAGGTTCACACATAAATTTGTAAACAATTAACTAGGCTCAAACATAACATTATGTATAAGAAAGTCATACCTATGCATACAATCATATTAGTAATGGTTCACTATCATGACAATCATAGAGGAAAAAGTTAAATACTAATTGGGTTTAACTCTTTATTCAAGTCCTACCTATCTCATGAGATATAAATAATTACCCAATGAATTGGAGGGAGATATAGGTCTCAAACTTAATTTATTATAATCTAATCACCATCATCTATTATAATGTAACCTCAACCACATAATGAAAATAATATATATCTATATCAGAAGATCATACAAAATTCATCATATTAGAACCCATGAAATTAAAGGGGTATCATAAAAAAATTTATCATAACATAACCTATATAAAAAAACAATGTTTCACTATCTTTTCATCTTCTCATCAATGTAGAACCTGTGGGAAAAAATGTTTCATAAGAATTGTATCAAGGTGTAACCCATGTGGGAGAAAAAATTTTAATAATCATTTTATCAAGGCATAACCCATAGAAGAGAAGAAGATTTCATTAACCACTTATCAAAAAAAAACATAAACCATTCATATAAAGTATAATATTTTATCCTTGTTTAATATTTATAGTAAATCTTTAGCGACTTCATAGAATGTCATCAGAGATGGAAAATAATTTTGAATGACTAATTGAGACATTTCATAAGGAAAATAGCTTTATCAGTCAAAATGTTTTTTTATACAAAATACATTATATAAATTATTTACATTAAAATTATCCTTTATAAATTATAAAGTAATTTATTAAAATTGATTTAAAATATTAATTAAAGGAAATATTATATCCATTTTTTAAAACAGTTTTTTATGAAATAAAACAATTTTAATAACCTTTTAAAATTGAAATTATTTATATAATATATAAAATTTCCAAATATTTAGAAAATAATTTTCCTTGAAGTGACCATTAAAAAAATATAGTTGTATCATGAAATCATTTAGTGGTCAGGAAATGATAAATAATGTTCATGTAGTGCATGATGAAAATAAGTATTCTTTTCACATTTTTAATAATATCCAAATATGCATTTTTTAGAAAATGATATGAATAATATTTTAAAAAAATTTATAAATTAAAACATGTGATAAAAATTATTTAAAATATAATAGGGTAATAATGAAACATTTTCTAACATGTTTTTAGAAAACATGGTTTTGGAAGAAAACATTTTTTCTAAATGATGTTCATTTTTATTGAAAATTAATTTTTAAACTATTTAGTGCATATAGATAGAAAAATAAAAGAAATTTTTTTCTCATGAAATAACTAGATGAGAATAAATTATATAAGTTTCTAGATAGATAGATCATAATATTATATCATCAGACAACATGATCATAAAAAATCTAGATAAACAAAGAGATTAAAATAAAAAATGATTACCACATTGGTAATAATGTAATGTTTGACCCAAGATAGAATAAAATTAAATGAAACATTAAATATCAAAATATTATATATCGTAATGATTTAAAATGTAAATAATAGTATATAAAACAAAAATTATATGATAAGAATAGATCATAACTTGTCTTCCACAGAAGAAAATTTGGGATAAGAATTTAGATGGAAATCCATTACATTAAGTCTTGACTTCCATCATACTCATTCAAACCACATGAAGAATAAATATATGTTTATTATAAATTTATTAAATAAGAATTTATTATATATAATACCATATATTAATTTATTATTACCTATTATTACATTTTTAACAATTCTATGTTTGAGATATGTTTTTTGTACTAATTTATTTGTTTTTCATATATGTTTTTTCTAATTTTAGTCCTCCCCCTTTGATAATGGTTCCTTAATATTCAGAATCATAACTAAGATATAATTATCATATATATTTATCATATATTTATATTTTATATTCCATAAAATTTAGTGACACAAAATAAGAGGAATTGTTCCTTGAGATTGTAAGTCGTATATAAACAAGAACACTATTTTTTCATTTATTTTGGTTTGAAAGAAAAAAATTAAAAAAATAATTAAATAATTAAATAATAAGATTTATGTCATATATATCACTTATTTTAAAAAAACAACTACATAATAAATTCCATGTAAATAATGAATTAATTACATTGATTCACAAGGTGGTAATATGTCGTACACACAAGCGACATTATCATCTTGTCACAAAATGGAATGAATGAATATATTTGTGATATAACAATTATAAAATTACAATAAAAACATAAATAATATATATATATATAATTAATATATCATTATTAACCCTTTTTATAGGTCGTAATGTAAAAACTAATGACATCAATTCATGTGGTTGTAGTCTTCTTTACTTACGTACGACGATTTCATAACCCATTTGATTAATGTGGGGATTATTGAAGGTAATGACAATAAAACAAAAGAATATAAATATATTGATTAAATGATGTTTATTATATAATCAGTATATAATATGAAATTAATGTGTTGGAAGAAGATATAAAAAACACATATTTATGAACAATATCTATTCTTTGGGTGTCCCCCATAGGTTTTCATTAAAATCCTTTTTGGGATGGATTTAATCCAAAATTAAGGCTTATAAGATTGGAGAGTTATTTTTGAATTAGTTTATATGGGTAATGGATGAAACAAATTGATTTTTATTATTGAAGAAGAGATAATAGGGGTATCCCATTATAAGTGGGGGAGGGGAAACACATATTTTTTTGAGAAGAATTGATTGCTCCCACAAATTTCATATTTCCAAAGCTTTTAAAATTTTCCATTCAAGAACATTAAGGGATTAATGGTATAAATATGTCCATAATTTATTTTCTAAATTTATATATGTAAGTTTTACCCTTTTCATTTTAGTTTAACAACCTTCTAAACCAATTTTTACGTCAGACATAGTAATTAATTATTACAGCATTAACTAATCATTTAGGTCAGAAATCAAGATTTCCGTTTTTTAAATTATAAATTTCTCTCATTAAAAATATTAAATAAATTTTTACAAATTCAAATCATAGTATTGGAAATATTTTATTTTTAATTAATCTCACATACGTGATTATAAATAGGATTTTGATGAGAAACTGATCAAAAGTTTACAATGTTTTTATATAAAATTTCAACTTGAAGTGAATTTTAATTAAATAAATTATATTAATAAATATATAATTGAACAAATTATACATTTAAATCAACATAACGTATTATTTTACATTACAAAAAATTTAAATAAAAATATATCATCAATTAAAATTCATTAAATTTCACTATTTATTTAAAAATGAATTGTTTATAAAATACCTCGAATGTTTACTTTAAGATAATTTTTTCATTTTGAATTAAAAATTGAAATTTATTTTGAAAAATTAATTTTATAAAATTGTAAAAAATTAATTTAATAATATTTCACAAAATATGGAAAAAAATTTGGGAAAATAAAATTTTTGAAACATATACTAATTTTATAAAAACAATTATATATTTTATAGTAAATATGTTTTCATGAAAGTAACCACACTATTTTTTATTTAAAAATTATTTATTTCTATTCATATGACTATGTATAATTGCTAGCTTATGATAGTCACATTTAAATAACAATATTAATGATATATCATGGTTTTGTAGGAACACTATGTTTAGAAAATGTTTAATTTGGCATTCAGTTCAGTGAAAGATAATACAATATTGAATGTATCACGATACTATCTTATTTTTTCAATTAATTAAAGTCATAAATGAAATTTAATTTAATAAAAAAGTAATTAAATATCTATGGGTTCTATTTTACACCCCATAAAATTAATTTCTCACTAAAAATTAATCACTTTCATACAAATAAATTAAGATAATTATACATGATCGTATGATAAAATTACCATGTATGATCTTCAAATTGGTGTATTTTCCTCAAAAAATATTGAGCATGTTTGTATTCATATTTTTTATAACCTTCTCTCTTTGATCCAAAATCACTACATAATATTACTCATAAGAACTAATATTCTCCAATCGTTTGAATTCTTTGTTTAGTATAGTAATGAATCATATAATTAATTTATAATGTGGGAAACATGGAACACAACAAGAATGTAAGATAGGTTCAGTGTAATAATTATATGATAGGTTTATGTCCTAACATAGTAATGTATTTTATTGGGACAGATATACCTATGTCTTAGTTTTCCCCATTTCATCAATAGAGAAATTAATAGAAGGACCTTCTCACCAGCTTCAATTTCTAGATCACATCTATTATTATTTTTATAACATATTTGTCAAATTTTTTCAGTCCTTACATGTTGTTGAATGGATTTAACATTCCATTCCATATCATCATCTTGATCAGATCCCAATATCTTTATTTATTAAACTACATTCCATTACATTAGAGTTATAAAACTACATCTATTAAGGGGCTCATAATTATCCATATTAATTATCAAGTGAGTGATATAATTGTATGAAAACAAAACATGGGTGAGTTGTTGTTAGAAAACACATTTTCAATACCTAGGAAAATATCTTAGAGTGTCATCAATCATATATCCACAAGTTTTAATGTTATTCCTCCTCAAATAAAATTTTCAAAACAAATATTACCAAAGTGTTTAATTTCTATACATTTTTCATAAAATATCCATTATCTTGAAAAATAATCATCACATAAAACCTAAAAATGGAGTGTTCAATAACTATCATCATTATATCAAACATATATATACAATCTTATGGCAGTGTCTATAACTCTTATTCTATTCTTACCTAGAGACATATATTCTATGAAAATATAATTCACCAATTTTTATTTATATTACATATAATATTATAAATACCATTCTAATTGAAATCATGGGTTTATCCTTGTACTCATAAAATATCCATTTTGATTTTATTATTCCATAATCCATGTTGAGGGAAATAATCAAATGAAATTTCAGTAAATATTGAATATTAATATTTCAATTGGGAGAATTCAATAAAAATAAAACCCAATATTCCAAAAAACATAGTTGGGGATATGTGTTCCCAACTAATCATTATTTACCCCATCTAATATTATTTCATAATATTTCCTTTTGTCCTTTTTATTTATATGTGGTTCTATCTTATCATCCATATTATCCATTAGAGTGTGGAATCGATTGACATAATTCCCTAAATCCTTCAACTCAAAAAAAAGAATCATGGGTAGTGTATTCTATTGAAATATATATATATATATATATATATAGTAATTTCATTGATTACCTTATCCAAATAACTTTTACATTATTTTGTTCTATGGTCACATTTACCACACTTGAAATAACTTATTGTTTCTTTTAGTAACACACCTATGTTCACCTTACCATAGATTTTGAAAATAAAAGTTCAATAATTTATATTCTCTCTATATATCATATCATTGTATTTTACATGAAACCCCATTTTTCATTTTTTATCACAATAAGAAATATGGTTTCCAACAATAATTTAAGCAGTTAGTGTATATATATAAATTTAATCATAGAATTTACAATCTTTTATAGATAACTGATTTTATAGATTACATTTCATCCCACTGAAGAATCAATCATAATTAATTAAAATTGAATTATAATAACACACATGTACCATAAATATATTATAATTTTTTGTTTATAATAACCAACATACTCATCATGGTTTTTCTTATTCCCTATGAATTCCTTCTCTACTTTTTTCAAAAGAATACATGGAATGTACTTTTTGAAATATAATAAATTTTTACCATCCCACACCATGGAGTGAATTTGTTCTCTATTTTTCAGATTTCAAATAATATTTCACCATTTATCTTTCTCACCATTCATATAGTAGAAATCCATAGAGAAATTTTCATGTTCTAAACCTCAAACAATATTGAATATTTTTTTTACTGATCCATTTCTAAAGAATTAACAAATCATTAGATCCATTGATAAGAAGAGGTAGTTGACTAAGGTTTGACTTTAGAGAATGTTCCTACATCTTTTTATTGTTTTCATGTACACCATTATTGATATCATGATTATGTTTCATGAGAATAGAAATGAGTAAATTAATTACATATCTTATAATAGTTGGTTGATTGGGAAGAATATTATTCCATTATTCCTTGCATTACCCATTAACATTGATCCTTCAAGTTACAACCATTTACTCAGGCAAGAAATCATTGAGTTAGAAACACTAATAATAATTTAAAATAAAAACTCCTGAAAAATCATTTAGTATTTCTATATGATGTCACATTATTTTTTATCTAGAATACCTTTGTTTTATTCATGCACATTCATAGACATCACATATTTAAATATTTCATGAAGGATCACAATGGGTTTGTGAATTTCCAACACATATCCAATGGGAGGGTCAAATGAGGATTGAAACAAGTCCCTTGGCCATGAAATGGTTCCTAATCGAGTATAGATTAATATGGTCTTTTTAGTTTTATTACCCCTAGGTACATCAGTTCCATATCTGCTTCCATTTTTATTATCTACACATTGATATAACCTACTTGAGACCACTAACTCTATCCTTTAGCAATGTTCCCTGAAATTTTCCTATACATTAACTCATCCATAGACATATCCATAGAGACATCCAAATACATATCCTTATAAATAACCCATGGTATATCACTTATTAATTCTCATCCTAGATTCCATATGTTAACTAAAACATTCCTCTAATAATATCTATAGAGACCCAAGCTTCACATACATAGATATTACATCATTTAAGTTGAATATTCATTACATTGTACAAAAAATTATTGAGAAATGTAATAGTATATAGATATTAGGAAGATGGAACAAAAAAATTAATCTAGTCAATGGTCTTTAATGTTTCCTAAACTAATCTTCTGATTTAGTAATATTCATATACATACCATATATAAAACCATTTTTCAAAACCTAGGGAAAGAAAACATATGAAATTCTGATATCATATTCTTGGTAAGAGTAATCTGAAGATCCAAAAGAATATAATCCTTTGGAGGAAAAATATAAGAATAAGGGTATTTAATAATGACAAAAACATGTGAATTTCAAATCCATACAGTCATATATCATAAATACAAAAAATTGAATAAATATTGGCCATTAATACGTCATGAATAATAAGTTATTCAAATAATTTTATCCATAAGAGAATAAACCCAATATAAAACATACACTTGGGGCATACACATTATATAAAAATATTCTAAGCATGTATAAATTGAAATAGGTTCACTACTTATGTAAAGAACATGAACTGGTTATTGCATAACATTATGGAAAAGAAGTAAAAGTCTACACATAACATTATGAATATGAAATACAAGTCCCTTCATAACTCTTTGAACATGTAGTAAGGTTTATGAATAACATTGTGATCAAGTAATCTAGTTAATGATTAACATTATGAACATTAAATTAGGTTCACACATAACATTATAGACATGAAAGCTTTTTCTACACAAAACATCATAGTAGTCACGTACCACTCCCAAGGTCGTCATAGCAGAAAAATTACATTAATAAATGAGTTTAACACTTTATTTAATTTTTATATATCTCATTTCTTATAAATATTAAACCAATTCATTAGAGGGATATATAGGTACCAACCGTATCACATAATAAAAATCTTACATATGTGTGGTCATTTATTATAAAATAATTATCACATTAGATACCATAAAATGAAATGGTTTTAAAAAAATTATTATAAATTAACCTATGGAAAATAAATATGTTTCATAATAATCTCATCATCTCAGGAAATAATAACACATGGAAATAAAAGTGGGTTTCATAATGATTTTATCAAGCTATAACCCAAGGATGAGAAAATAGTTTCATAAATAAAATTAATGGGTTTTCTCTTGGAAGATACACACGATTCATAAACATCGTATAATCATAATTACTAACAATTAATAGAAAGAATAAAAATGGTATCCTTTGATAATAACACTTTTTATTCATAAGTAACCTCAAAAAATTTAATCATAAATTGAAAATAATTTTTAATGACTACATAGGACATTTCATGTGGAAACTATATTTTTGTTCAATTTTTAAAAATATAAAACATTATTAAAATAATATTTTTATAAAAATATTCTTGAAACTAATAATATAATATTTTAAAAAATAATGAAAACATTTCATGAGAAAAACATCCTTTCAAATATAAAGTATAATTCATAGGATATAATTTTTTTCGAAATCCTTATCACTTTGAAATCATTTAATTAATGCTTCTAATTTTAAAATAGTAAGGAATTAATTTTCATTTAAAATGTCTTTTAAATATTTTAAATAACTAGAAAATCATTGGTCTGTCATGTCATTAAAAATATACTCTACAGGCCATGCATGTTGAAAATAATTATTCTTTTAATAATTTTAGTAAAAGAAAAATAGAAATTCTTCTGAAAAAAATCATGATCATTATTTTCAAATAAAATGTAAAATTTTAAGAAGGGAAAAAATTAATTTTAAAAATCATAGGATAATTCAAATAAATTTTTTAAAAAAATTTAGAATACATTTTTTGTAAGAAACTATATATTTAACTAAGGAAGCATTTTTTATTAAGAATATTCATTTTTAACTCTTAAGTACATGAATAGAGGAAAAGGAAGAGATGTGATGAATTTTAATTACATAACTAAAGGATATACAAATATATGAGTTTATATAGGGATAGATAAAATTATTCTATCATCAGAAAACATGATCATAAATAATCTTGAAAATGATAACATTTATCTTTAGAATCATTAACAGTTGGGTAACATTGAAAAGTAAGCCACATAAGAGATTAAAATTAAAAGAGAATAGTAATATAATTAAAATATGTATCTACATGATATTACATTATAATGAATGTATATAAACATACTATTATAATTGGATAATAACATAACTTCTGTGGAAAATAAGGAAAATTGATACCAAATTTCCTAAACAATTTGTTGACTAGGGATCCGCAAACCCCATGAATGAGAGATCCTCTAATATAAATTCTAAAAAAACAATATTATTTTGTAGAAAAACTATAATATACAATAATGAATTGTAAGAACCTGGATCTTCTTTTCAGGTATGTGACCCCTTGGTTGATGTTTTTCTTTGTTTTAAAGTTAAGGGTGATTCTTGGGAGAGTCAGGGAAACATGAAATGAAGTTTTGAGGCAAAACGGGGAGTTTCATGAGCGGCTCACGGTTTGTATAATTGTGCGTCCAGACAGTGCGTAGCTGGCAATCAAGGCAGTGGTGACCGCACGATTGTCTAACGGTTTAGGGAAACCATGTGAGGAGACCATGTGAGGATTGTTGGCAAGTCAGTATAGACCGCACGGTTAGCGCACGGTTTTTCTAACTGTGCGAGAAAACCATCCGGGCACACAAATTAGATCCTTAAATTGTGGATCTAACTATTTTTTCCTCTAATTTCCTCTTTTAAGCCCCTAATCGGCCATAACACTGGATTACTCTACCATGAAGGTTGGAAAACTTCTCCCAAGAGTTCCGGAGGTGATCGGAAGGCTTCTCTTTGCAAATCGAAGTTGGATTCATGAGGTATGTGATCGTTCCACTTCATTCTTGATCATTTTCTTAGATCTACTTCTCCGCTTCCCTCGGTTTCTTAGATCTATTCCCATTATGAGTAGATCTAAGTGTGTGGATTCAAAATTTGATGAGTTTGGGTCTTGATCTTATTAGGAGAAGGAATCTAAGGTGGGTTCTTGTAGAATCAAGCCGAGTTTCTTGTGCATTCTTTGTTGTTGGGTTTTTTGTCAAAGCCTTCGAGTTAGGTGGTTTGATGACTTACGTTAAACACTGTGTACTTTGAATTACAGGCCGTGTACTTTCCTTCCAGGTGATCTAGCCGTGTAACTGAATACATCAGTTGGAAATTCATAGGGACAGCATGTCGTGTACATTGTTGACACACCGTGTAGTTGTGGCTCGTGTACTAGCTCAAGTGACTAACGAAACATGTGGTAAAATCGTCAAAGACACGTCGTGTAGTAGAGAAACACGTTGTGTAATCTTCGGCTGGGACAGTCCGTGTGACTTAGTCGTGTAGGATTAATTGGGTAGGAGGGAAAAGGATGGTACATTCCGTGTATATTTAAGAACACGCCGTGTAATTTGGGTTTACACATCTAGTTTGGCCGGTGTACACGCCCAAGTAAAATATTTCTGGAACACATCGTGTATAGAGACTACACGCCGTTTAACCATGTTTTTTAAGACATAAGAGTTTTTTCTCTTCTATTCTGTTTTCACTCTTTTATGTTTGCAACTGTGATCGCCATTGATAAAGGTGTGCTTGACCCTATTGAATCATGCCGCCAAGACATCCTCCTGTTTCATGTCAGGGGTCTGAAAAGTATCATATGCCAGATATGGCACCGGAAGTTATCCCTGATACTGGTGCAGACATAGAGTTCTGTGAGGGATTCATGAGGTTCATACAGACCTTTGAAGGAGCTTAGTAACCTAACCATTCTATGGCAGAGCTTACGTGAGTCTTCCAGCAGTAGCATCCTCCCATGTTCTCTGGGGATGGAGGACCTCGGGCTACTAAATCTTGGTTCGAAGCTATGATTTCTATCTTTGACCATATCGAGACACCCCCAGACAGAAGGGTGAAGCTCATAACTTACATGCTGCGAGATTCCTCCAAGAGATTGTGGGACATAGTTTCTCAGGCATGCATCAGTAGATAGTTTCTTGGGATGATTTTCAGTGTACGTTATACGACTATTTTTACCCGGCAATGCTAAGGGCCGATAGGTTCGGAGAGTTCATGAACTTTCATCAGGGAACTCTTTCAGTTATGGAGTATTCTTCTCACTTCACTTAACTGTAGTGATTCACTTCCGTTCTGGGGATTGAAGAGCTGTTCTTAGCAAGGAAGTTTGAGGAGGGACTCAGACCAGACATCAGATTGTAGTTTAACGTCTTCCAGTTGACTTATATTTCTTTGATAGTCAACCAGGGTTTGATCATGGATAAGAATCTGAGGGATACTAGAGTTGTGATCCAGGGCGGTTTAGCATCCAGAGTCGGTACTCTTTCTACTGACAGTAGGAAGCGCCACCGAGAGCCTACACGAGGTGACTCAAGGAAGCAATATGTTCTTTCAGGTATCAAGGTTTTATGATACCAGTGTGGGAAGGAAGGGCATAAGAAGACACAGTGCCCAAGGGACCTAGTGGAGTGCTGAGCATGCGGCAATATGGGTCACCTACAACGGTTTTTCAAGGTTATTATTCCAGCAGCTAGTGAAGGTGAATCTGTTTCGACTCCGCATACAGGCGCAGGATTACCAGTTCTGCAGCATACTGGGGGATGTAGTTCTTCGGGTCATTTAAGCCTGGGTAGAGGTCGTGGAAGCAGTGGTCAGGCTCAGGGAGGACAGCTCAGGGATCTCAGGCTACTACACAGGTTCGCGGTACAGGCTAGACTTTTGTGGTAGTGTAGACTCATCAGGAGCAGGATCCTGGACCTTCTACAGTTCGAGGTACGATCTTAGTAGCCTCAGTTTTATCTTCTATACTTTTTGATACAAGAGATTCTCATAGATTAATTTCTGTGCACATTTTGGAGAGCCTTAGAATTACTATCTTTATGTCTAAGGATATGATGACACTAGACACTCCCTTGGGAATTAGAACTGCTAGTGTGTGTCAGTTCAAGGAGTGCCCCCTTGAGGTTGGTGGGTGTCACTTCTTGTGGGATCTTTATGTCCTTGAAATGATGGTTTATGATTTCATTCTCAGAATGGACTGGCTAATTCCTTTTAAGTACATTACCGACTACTATTGTCCAGGGTGAGTTTTACGTCACCCGAGGGAATACCTTTTCTTCACAAGGGTGAATGGGATGTCCAGGAGAGAAGAGTTGGACCAAAACATCATGGGTTGGGTGTGTTATAGCCCATATTTCTATTTTATATCTGTACGATCATGGGACTTCTCAGATGGATTATCCTCCAGTGGTTGATCGTTTTCCGGATTTCTTTCTAGAATACTTTTTAGGGATGCCTCTGGAGCGTGAGGTAGATTTATGAATTGAGCATGTGCTAGGAGAAGCACTGGTATCCATACCTCCTTATATAATGGATATTACTGAGTTACAAGAGCTCAAGAAATAGTTGGAGGAGTTGCAGGCAAAGGGTTTTATCCGACCCATTACTTCTCCTTGGGATTCACATGTTTTGTTTGCAAAGAAGGAGGATGGTACTTTACGGCTTTGTGTGGATTATCGGAAGCTGAAACAGTTGACGGTCAAGAACCGATATCCCTTTCCAAGGATTGATGATTTTATTTATCAGCTTCAGAGAGACAGGGTGTTCTCGAATATCGACTTGAGATCTGGCTACCATTAGTTGTCCGTCAGACCATTGGATATACCTCTTACAACATTTTGGAGCAGGTATCGTATTTACAAGTATTTGGTGATGTCGTTCGGTCTCACAAACATTCCAGCAGTTTTCAGGGCATTGATGAACAGAGTTTTCCATCCTTACTTGGATTCCTTCGTGGTGGTTTTTGTGGAAGATATCATGGTGCACTCTCACAATCGACATGACCATACTTCCCATCTTGAGATCGTATTGGGTACACTGGGAGATCATCAGTTATATGATAATCTCTCAAATTTCCACTTCTGGATGGATGAGATTCACTTCATGGTTCATGTCATCTCAGAGACATAAGCATCAGTATACCCAAAGATGGTGAGAGCATTAGTTACCTTGGAGCATCCGAAGAATGTCTTCGAGGTACGGAGTTTCATGGGACTAGATGGTTATTACAGGCAGTTTATACAGGACATCTCATGCTTAGAAGTGTCGTTTACTGGCTTGACTAAGAAGGGGTGATGTACATTTGGTCAGAAGCATGTGATTCAGCCTTTTAGGAGCTGAAGGGGAGATTGAAATCAACACTGATTCCAGTTTTTCCAGAGCAGGGCAAGAGTTATAAAGTTTTATGTGATGCATCAGGCATCAGGCTTGGAGTAGTGCGTATGCTGGAGGATCGTGTTGTTGCATATGGATCTCGTCCATTGAGGCCACATGGGAAGAACTATCCTACGCAGGACCTGTAGTTGGATGCAGTTGTTCATGCTTTGCGTTGTTGGAGACATTATCTTCTGGGAGATCATTTTGTGGTATATACTGACCATAAGATCCTCAAGTATATCTTCACATAGCGTGACTTAAATCTGAGACTGTGGAGGTGGGTCGAGTACGTATAGTCTTTTGAATTTGATCATTCTTATACGCCTGGAAGCGGCAATGTTGTAGCTGACGCACTGAGCAGGAGGACTCAGTTATAGGCAGTTCAAGAGGCCAGCAGTGAGTGGCAGCTTATGGATCTATTCTTAGAGATGCATCTGGAGTTTCACGACAAACATGGACAGATGGTTCTTTCTTCTATAGTTGTTACCTCTACCTTTCTGGATCATGTTCAAAAGAGGCAGCTATCAGACACAGAAGGCCTAGTCCTATAGGAGGGTGTATCATGTGGAGACCCTACTCCAGGGCGGATAGTGGGAGATGATGATGTGTTATGCTTTCATGGTCATGTATGGGTTTCAGCAGACATACGTGAGGAGCTGATGCAAGAGTTTCATGCTTCATCTTGGGCAGTTCAGCCTGGTGTCACAAAGATTTATCGAGACGTACGACGTCAATATTTGTGGCAAGGTATGAAGAAGTATGTGGCTGGTCTCATGATGTGTTTTTTACTTTGTCAAACCGTGTGGTTTAGTGTGCCCAGTTTTTAATGGGAAATCCTACGTTTCTTAAACCACCACTCTGTTAAATATTCTAAAGGGACAGGATATTTTCCTCCCTAATTCTTTCTATTTGTTCTCAGGTGTGAGATGCTCGAACATCCCATTCCTTCTCATAGGATTTTCACAATCAAACTTTCCTCCTTGGATTGGTTCTGCTCTATTTTGATGAAACCAATCAGTATCGATCAATATTCGATATAAGGTGTGTTTTATCGTCATTCTTTTAGGGTTCATCTTCTCTTGTTTCTCCATTTCGTATTATAGAATGTGATTTCCATGCTTCTAATGGAGTTTTCGTGGGATTCAATTTGTACGGTCGTACCGTGGTATCCTCGGTGGATGTTGTTATCAAGAGAGGAGGTGATTATGATCCGTTGTGTGGACTATTCTCATATAAATAGCATCTAGAACTGTTTGAGGTAAGCGATTCCTTGATTCTCTATTATTTTACATGCAATTTTATTATTAGAATGTTTTATCCCATTGGATCACAATGGAATTGACCAAATTAATATTGGAACGAGATAAAAAATTGATATCGGTCGTATGTTATTGCCTCTTGTCTTGCTGGATAGTGTTATATCAATGATTGATGTGTTTATAATTTCTTTCTTGATGGAAATTGGTATAGAATATAAAGCTGGAATTAATTGATACTGGTTTTGCTAAAGATAAAGAGGCATGTAAATTAATCCGGTTGCTCTTGTTGTAATTTGATTTTAATCAAAATGGTGCAGTAAGCATGTTTAATTTTTTTGATAGCTTATTGATTAGGTTTCCCAAATTTGGAACCTAAGAATTATAATCGGCTAATCTATGATGGATTAAAGAACCGGTTGATCAATAAAATATAACTCCTTGTAGGGTTCTTAGTTACCCTATTGTTTGTTAAAGGGACAAGATCCCAATTGTTAAAATGTTTGTTTTTCTGCTGCTTGTGTTGTGATGTGATCTTGGATGGCTGTTGTGATTTGTGGGGGAATGAAGGCCTTCTGGTTGTGGAAGAAAATGACACCTAGAGTGGCAACATGCATCGGTTTATGCATGTTGGTGTCGGGGAGGACACTAGGGATGATGGAACGAGATGGATGTGATTATTGGATGCTTTCTTATTCTTATTGGTTGATTATCTTCTTTATTTTTCCATACTTCTCATGGAAGATGGTATTTTTTACCCTTCTTTTGAAAGAGTCTAAGACACACGGTGTATTCCACGTTCTTTCTGTTTTCAGCTTCTAAAGGGATGATGGGTCTACGCTCTTTCTATAGGCGGAAAAAACTTGATGGGTAGAACATCTACTCACCGTGTTGATCCCCCTTGTGTTTAGTAGCATATAATGTTTTTCTTGAATTCTTGGGGATATGAGAAAGAAATTCTGTAATGAATAATTGAATAAATGATGTTAACCCTTGGGGTTGTAGTTTCTGGAACAAAATGAGGAGGTTGTAATTTTACATGGACAGTGGACTTTGGGTGTGATGATAACGATGTTTAATATGGAAGTGTAAATGGTTAATTAATGTTTAATGAGTTAATTAACGTAAGGTGGAACTGATAAAAATGGAATTAAGTAAGACAATAAAGCTTTTTAAATGGTTGTGTGCTTATAGGATACCTAGTCTTAGAAGTGGTAGCCCGAAGTTTGAGAGACGTTAGCTGCAGTTTAGTCTATGACTAGGTTATTCCCATAGAGTGGATGTGAGATATAGTATATTTTGTACTTTTTGTGTTTCTATATGGTACTCCACCCTATCATAAAGGGAAAATTCCACCCCGGGGATTATGATCCCTAGGGGGTGTCTTCCCCAACATTCTGGTGGGAGGATGGATGGCTGAATACCCCCTTTGGCCCCGCTCTCTTCTCATGGTTGATACTTGTGCTGGTAGGAACAGTGGTTAGTTTACCCTTATATGTGTCTAGAGGGCTATAATGGCTTGTGGTTATTCACACAAATCTATTATGGATATAGTATCCCATGGACTATTATAGGTGTAACGTGTATAGGTTTTGATGGCTTGAGGATCCTTACTCGGTGTATGGGCTGTAATGGATTGAGGTATAATACTTGACGTATGATACATGTTATGTGAATTGTGGTGGCTCCCAGAAACAACATGGTTACTTTCTTACATGGACATGGTTGTTTTGTTACACGAGGTGCATGTTTTGGTGCTTCACCCAGGTGTCTGCATGAAAACCTTTTTGGAGAGAGATGCTTAGGACGTGCAATATTTGGAAAAAGTAGCAAAATAGTGGGGATGTAGAAGCAGGGTACCCTTGATATTCTTGTTATATTATATAGTCTGGTATGTGTTACTTGGTGAGAGTATCCATAGTGAGGTTGGGAACATAGTATACCTTTTTATGTGACGAGTTAGTTTCACTTGTTGTTCACTGTGCTTTAACATGCTTTCTTTACTTTTGCACGAGAGGCTTTAGGGAGGATCCTACTATGTATACATTTATACTCACCCTATGTATATATAAACTGTTTTTTAGGTCACTCAGAGAAGGTTAGAGATCAAGCTAGTTTCTACTATCTTGCGGTTGCAGGTGTTGTTCGGGATTGTGGTTGCTGCTTTTTTGATTCCATTTTGGGTACTTGTATTTTTTCCCCCTTCTAGTTGTAGTGGTTTTTCATGAAATTTCATATGTGGACATGGAATTTCATTCATCTTACTAGTTGAGTTGGAGTTAGTTGTTGTCTATCTTATCTTTATCTTCTACATGTGCTCTCTTAGAGGGTAATGCCTCCCATTTATTTGTTTACTATACCCTCGGTACTAGTTTCCAACCTGGGGCCTACTGGAGGTGGGATTTAAGGGTCATTATCTCCCTTCTCACATTTCCAGCCTAGGAGGGGTACACTTTGTAGGGAGGGGGTCGTGAAAAATTATTATTTAATGACATGTTGTATCAAGAACCAACTTTGATAACATTCCTAAACTATATGTAAACCAACTCTAACATGGTTTAATGGGTGTTCCCAATACCCACAATCTGGACACTAGCACCTATACATAACAAACAAAATAATGGTAGAAGGACTTATTCGAAAGAATACATTCTTTTGATAAAGTAAATAGTAAGAATATAAAATAGTCATTTTTCTTAAACACTCTTCATGTAAATTGATGTACATATATACAGGTATGAGTATGAAAAATGGTACATCAACTTGAGTAATCACATAGCCATAAGGGATGTCCTTAAAAGATCTCCATGTAATAAGTGGATCACATACTCCAGTAGCCATCTAAAGCATGGAAGTTACCACTATTCAAGAACATCCACCAAAACTAAGAATTGAATTACTATTTTATGGAAACATATGATGGCAGAATATAAACACCCAATGGAAAAGAGTTGACTATCAGAAACACAATCCCAGTTAGATCTAGTGATGTATTCTAACTATAATATATATATAATAAAATAATATAATGAATTCAGAATAAAAAACGGTCCAAAAATATTTTCATATTTCATTGTAAAACATTATTAGTAAATGAAATTATTGGAATGTATAATTATTAAATTGAATTTCTATCAAACGGGAAGGAATAATTGTTTTCATAAAATGTGAAATGAGAAAATAAATTTATAATTTTTAATTCATTTTCAATCATTGTATTGTGTTTAACAGACCCTAGGGTTGGATAATTAAATTACAAAAAAAATATCAATAAAATAAGACATTAGGTGTGCACAAATTTCATGATCTCATTTCTTTGGGGTGTTGGATGACACCCTGTTGATTGAACTACTTTCCCCAATCATAGTTTAGTTTTTAATTTTTACCTATAATCAATTTATTATCAGATATAGTACATGGATGGAATTTTTCATTCCCACCTAGCTGCATAGGGTCTAATGTGATTCAAGGAAATCAATAATCCTAGGGGATATAGTTTAGTTCATGAAATTTCAAATGTTTTTATTTTATCTTTTCTATCAGTACTATTTTAGAGTTTCAAAACAAAAAATTACATTTAAAACCCAACATCAAATATATATAATCAAAACACATTCCATTCAAACAACTCAGTTAATTTCAAATTATATAATCATTTAATGAGATCTTTTCTTATGAAATGGTCACCAAATACACTATTTAAATAATTCTTATTAATTCTAATTATTTTTCTAGATATTGAGACTTTAATTGGAAATAAATTATCATAAGTTTTAATATGCCTACTATTCCATTTGAAAACCCAATAAAATTAAATCAATCATTAGAAATAATATAGAAATAAATTCGTAGCATTAATTGAAGATATATTATTGTGAGGTTTAATACACACCTCAGGACATTCAAAAAATAGTCAAATAATATAAATCATTTGAAATATTATTGAAATAGATTCCAAAATAAGAAAGTAGTAATGGTTTTTGTTAATTTGAATTACATTATGGAACCAACTACCATATAACCAGTATCAACACCACCCAAAATAGATCCTCAAAAACCATGAAAAGATTCCCTTATATATTAATAAGAAGGTTCAAACAAAGAAATCATCTAAAAAACAAATAATTCAATTCATTTGATCTCCCATAAAGGATGAAGAAGAAGAATTTTAAATGTACCATATTTCCCTATACAGAATTGTATTTCTAAAATACATATTCTAGAACACAAAAAAAAATAAAATATACTAATTGTAGTCATGTTTATTTTATAAAAATTAATAAAACAGTATAAATTAATCCTTAAAAAATCCATTAATATAACCATATCCAAGAGAAATCACATTGGACGATTAAATAACTATTAGACATTTTCAAAATTTCAAACCATTATAAAAACCTTAGTACATTTCATTGTTATAAAATATAAGGGATATAGGACTCAAAAAATCACCATGCCTAGGTGGAGCCTTGTTGGCCATGGAGGATTGGGAGGCTACCAGGGGTTACCCCTTGGAGAAGTTTATCTCTTGAAATTTCATCCTAGAAATTTCACACAATGAAGACCAAACTAAATTATGACTTAGACTTGGGTATGGTACATCTTCTTTTTCATTTTAAAATTTACATAATATAATTTTAACAACATAACACCTACAACCTTTCTGAAATAAAACAAAACAACAAGTTCCAAAGAACATACAAAAAGTAAATGGTTTGGATATTTTGATTTCCCCAACTAGATTTCATTTTGTCCCTATAATTCCTCAAAAAGCGGATATCTCAATAATGATATGACGCCATTTGCCCTTCGTTAATGAAACATGTAACCATGTTTCATGATAATCTGAATCATGTTTCCATATAAAATTAACTAATTGTAATGACATTCCAGGAGGAAGCATAATATGAGAATAAATAATGTGAATAGGTTGATCAATAAAGTACATACCATGTTGCACATCATGGTCTTCCCAGATGAAAACATATTAATGGTATAAATGATATATTGTAATAAATAAAATGTAAAAAATATTGTGGATCAATTTTATCTAAGGTATAAATTCTAAATATTAATGAACATTATTAGTTCACTCAATATTCACAAATTATACAATATATCTCAGTGATAACTGTCATTATTTTCTATAAATTTTGTGACCCAACTGAGGCAAGAGAATGAAAAATATATGTTCAATACCTAATAATTATAATGCATTTCAATAATGAACCACGTAAAATTTTTACCATATCTATACTATCACTAAACTGCTTTTAATCATTCAAATATTTTTTGTCACCCCTGGACAAAACATGGCCCCACAAGGGAAGATTAACCAATTTATGACCAAAATGAGAAGAGAAGTTCAAGGTTCACCATAAATGGTTTCAAATGGTTATATTTTAATAGTTTAATGGTTCAATTATTTATAATAAAACAAAACCATCCATGAATCGAAATCCATTGATAATGAAAATTAAACGATAAAAGAATGATGCATATTCTCCGCATTATATAGAGCATGATTTACTTGATAATCTATCCAATGATGGCTTCCCATACTCAACCTATCCTTGGATAAAATCAAATCCTGGATGCCTCTTAGAAATTTTCATGTTGACTAGGGATACTTAAATATTATTATACTAGATACAACACTATTCCATCAGATTATCTCATTCACATAATTATTTCCCCTATTCTCAACAATGGTAATGTCATGAGTAAGAATAATATTAGCCTATTTAGTCAATCGTTAAATCACAAAAAATATACAATTGTTTTCTTTAAGGAGTATGTAGAATCCTAATGAAAATGTACACTGATATATTTTCTCAAAGTAATGTCTTCATTGAATGGGACCGAAGAAAACCCAAAGGCTTATGAAGCTCGACCATGATAGGATGACCAAAATAACATTGAGAAACCAAATCAGTAATGTCAAAATTTTTAAACCTAAAAAAAATAATGGATCACAACATAATGAATATTAACCATAAAAAGGTGAACTAACCACAGGGAGTGAAGAAAATATCCAAACATATACTCCCTCCAATGTTACCAAATGAAAAAACAGTTCATAAAATAATGGATACAATGTGATAATAGAGACAATTTTTAGATTTTCTCAAAAGCATATAAAGAATCCATAATTACTGATAAATCATCACCAGTAATATTATAATATAGATTTATCATAGGAATAGAATATTTAAATTGATAAATCACTAAACCAACCCCATTCATAACCTCTCAAAATTATAAATGCATTCAGGAAAAGAGATCCAATAGGTTCAACTACACTGATGATTCCTACACAAACTAGGATTTATGTTTCTTACATAGATCATTAACAATAATAATACCATTAAAAGGGGTTCACTCCTCTAATCACTTATGAAATATATTCAAATATTTATTTTGATAATATGTTACTTAATGTTTTCTAATGATATTAAATGGTAAACCATTATATGAAAATGTAGTTCTATCAACTCTTAGGATCGTGAAACACCATTAGGAGTTATATATCATATTATAGATAACATCTCTCATCAGGAAAATTTTTATGAAATCCATAATCCACCACATGAGTTCACTACATGAAAACACAACCAAAACCATAACAGGATGACAAATATAGACCACATATCTATATCCATTGTCTGGTAGAGTCACCACCATATCCAAATTTAAATAAAACTAGATCTCATTCATGGAATAATTAAAATTTGAATCCAAAATGAATATTACTCCCTTCTATGTCTAGTATATCAAATGATAATCCATCTTACAGTTATTCGTAGGGAATCAATAATAATGTACCATTTATCCCATGATTGTTCAAATCATTAAGACATGATACAGTTGTTCATTTGGCATGAAAACATTAATCATTTCAAGATCAACTCAGATAAAATATTTTTAGACATAATGACCTAATAATTTTACCTCTCGAATATATAAATTGAACTTCTATTACATGGAAATAAGTCAACAGTTTCTCAAGATATCCATGACTTATCATAAAAGAAGAAAATGTTCCTCCTTGGTTTTAGAGTTAAATAAAATTTCATTCATGAAAAAAAAATTATCAACCATGGTGTATAATCCTCTCTATATTCATTGTCTTTAAACAAACCTAATGAAATTCAATGGTAAACATAGTGTTAATAGATGTTCCAAAAAGCTCTTTTAAGGTCATTGAACTCCTTGATCCGAAACAGGTGATGACCATAACAATAACCAATCATGGAGAATCACATACCCCATTTAAGTTAATAAAATAAACCTTCAATCTTGGGTACATAAAAATTTTCAAGAGAATAATAATTTTTTTAATCTATATAAATAAACTAGATTTCATCGACCTTCTTGAAAATATAACTGTCACTACTCAAGGTGACACACTGGATCAAATGAATCTCATATACATATAGTAATCTAATTAATCATGGATATCCTTAAATTAATATGTTACATAAATTAAGTGTTTATGGATATTAGTTGAGAACATGAACTATTTCAATAGAAAAATGTACCGCCTTATATTGTGGTAGGCTAAATAAGTCATATAAGAAACATCATAAACTAAACAACTATTAGTGGAATATTATGACATGGAAATTGATTCTCTAATTAAAAATGAAAGAGGTATATCAATATACTAAAAAAAATTTGGATGAGGTCTAGTTCTGGTAAACCATGCCTTATATTTATATAGATAAAAAAACTCTTCATCATGGGTGTTAATAGAGAATCAATTAAGATAAAATACAATATGTAATTATGATAATTCTCCCAATGAATTTTAATAATAACATACTGGGGATTTATGTTAATGAAAAAACTCATAGTTGAGATTAATATTTGATAAATATATGGATCAAGATGGTTAGCAGTGACCCATTGTTATCATTTTCCTTAGATTCATTACAATTTAAATCATATAATATATAAAAACCATGTACTAATTTTAATAATCCTATAGTTAAGGTTAGTAAGAATGATTGAATACCACCAGTATCAAATAATGAATTCACTAATGTTCAATAAATAATTATTTTACCTGTCCTTTTTATAGGAAAACCATTTATTCACAATGCATAATCATATACTACATGACGCTTCATCATTACTAATTCTTTTTTTTAGATACCCATTGTCCTTGAAGTACAAATATGTACTGTAGATCATTTATATACTAAATATTTTATACCACTACATGAAGCTATAATTTTTTTGAATATTTTATTTAGCTGACCTGAGAATCATCATGATCTACAAATACTCTATGTTTAATGAATGAATTATCTATGTCCTTTATTTTTCATAATTGGAAACTAGTTTTTGTCGTTTACTATGTATTGAGGATGATTTTTTCAATGTGTAATATCTAGAACAACAAATACAACTTGAAAGTCAAGACACATATTTTTTTCTAATTACATTAATTAAACCACTAAAAATACCTATACGAGTTGTTGGTTCACCTACCAGAAAAAACTTCTTATCCATGTCACTATTATCCATTATATTCCTATTACAAACATCAAAAATTATGTAAGCTTTATCTGCAAGATTTGAATATATATATATCACATTGAATAACCACATATATCCTTTGAAAATTTAGTATCTCATTGGAATCAAGGTCACGTGTGTACTAGGAATGTTTAGTAAAATAATTGGAATACTAATTAATTATCATGTCACCTTGATAAGGATTAAGAAACCCAATATAGTAATCCAATACCAACGATGTTGGATAGATTTTTTTGTAAAGAGTGTATTGAAAAATTCCACTAAAATTCATTATTTTTCATTTTTAGAAAAATAACATCCCACAATATCATTGTTGGCCATTCATGTTGGAAGACGTCACACATCACCATAATAAAATATATTGTCTCTATAAAACCAATGAGAAATTTCATAATTACCAATCCATCCCCTCAATATTTACAATCATTAATTCATTAAAATGTTGGTGGTTTTTGATGAAGGAACCCATAGGGATGATATAAACTATCTTATATATGAGGCACCACCATTTGTACTAGAATGAGAACATTCATAACTCATTTTCCTGTAGAAACATTGGGTGTTAACATCCAGTTGTTCATCAAAAATTCCCCCAACCTTAAAATTGATCATATTCATGGGGTCATTATACTACAAAACAAAAACATTAAAAAAAAATTCAATAAACATATGAAGACTAAATATATTATTTTTAACTGAACATGGTAAGATAAAATCACATATCAATGTATTGGAAAAATATTTAATCATATCATAAATCTCTTCCTGGACACATAATCATAAGTACTCATGGTATATTATGGTTTCATATACTGATAGATGGATATGTACCTACTCATAACCTACACCTTATGTCCGAAAAATATTGTCACATTCCAACTAAGACATCCTAAAATGCATAAAAACATCGAATAATATACTCAACCTCCTTCGATAAATATATTTCATGAACTAACCTTGATAACCCTTCATAAAAATCACTTGAACACTTTATAATACATCTCAAAGAAAAATATCAATCACCATGGTCTATAGAAATGTTTTTTTGAATAAAATAAAACAAGAGGGAACAAATTATATAAAAGAAAATCTTAAGAATTAAAAAAATAAATGATAAGGATATATTAACAATTGGTATGCCAAAACACTCACCATGAGAAAGGTACCACAAGTAGAAATGTAAGAGGCTTAAAAATAGTAAATAAACATTATTCATCACATAATCATCAATGTCAACCCGACATAATATCCTTGTATCAAGTGGTTCACACACTCTACCAGTAACAACCAACTCATGTCATCTAACTAATAATGAACATCTAATACCTCCAAGATGATAATTTCCTTTTCTTGGGAATGGTATAAGAATTACTAGAAATATATATTTGAACAAGTTAGTTGTGATAAAAACTAGGCACACATCATATGACTAATAAATCCTTTGGTAATCCTTATTAAATAAAACAGATATAGTAAAAAAAAATAAAACATGGATTTTTAATATTATCATTGTTCATAATAAAATTATATTAAAATCAATTACCATCAATTTTGTAATGAGAATATATTCGATAAAATCAGAAATTTGTTAATTAGTTTATAATCATTGGAAAATATTAAATTATTATCAATCATAGAACTATGAATAAAAGAGCCATGGTTAGGCTAATACAAGGATTCACACACATCTCATTTATATATGTCTGATGGTGTGCACAAAACCAATATCATATTCTTAGGGTGAGTAAGGGAGAGTCAAAGTAAGTGAAATACCTACCCTAATCCTAGATTATTTTACAGTTTCCCTATAAATCCAATCCTAGATAGGGATAATATATTCCAATAGTGTCTTCTTCCCACCAATCTAAATAGGATCCCATGTGCTTCAAGGAAAATATATATACTGGTGGATATTTTCCATTTCACACAATAGAAAAATATTTCCTTAATAAGTTTAAATTGGCCCAATGATCATGTTTTAGAATATTCCATTTTATTTCAATAAATTTATCTAAATATTTTAATCAAAACTCATATATCTAAAATAAGTCATTTATTTTCAAATTATCAATCATTCCATGCATTCTATTCTAATGAAATCAATAAAAAATCACTATTGATATTCTAAATTTCGAATAAAATTTATTTTCTAGAAATTAACAAATTATTAGAAAATATCTACCCAAGATATTTAATACACACACAGTTCCATTTAGAAAACAATAATCAATAAACTCAAATCATACTCTGGAATTAATATAGAAATAAAATTCAAAATAAAAAGGAATAAAATGTATGAATTAAATGGAATATTTTTTACCAAACCACCTACCTCATTAATGTTATCAACAAGACCCAATAAAAGATCCCCAAACACTATGAATAGATGATCCAATAATATAAATATGAGTTCCATGAACCACATAAATAGAAAAAACCTCTAATTACCTTTCAATGGTATCCAATCAATGAAGAACAAGAACTGATTCATTGAAACCATACCCACTTTTATATAGGTTGGAACTCCAAAATAATATATTAATAAAAAAATAAACTTTTCAAATATAGTGAAATGATGCATATTGATTAGTTTAAAAGAATTGAAAATAATCAACATACATATAAAATAATTTCATTGAGATAATAGATGGTTGGAGTAACTATCCACAAACATCTAATAGAAGTGTGAAAATTTTTAACATTGAATATCCAAAATAAATAATGGCCACACCATGGAGATGAAATCCATTTTTGTTTTATCGAGAAAATATATCTATCAAGACTTTATTGAGACTGTTTGGGTATGGTGGGTATGCCGGAATCTAGGAGGATATGTGTATGAAAATGATCATCTCTGTGAAATTTTTTCAGGATGTTTCACAAAGCCATTCATTGGTGACAAAAGTATTACACCAAAAAATGGATCAACATTATTTTTAAAAGATTATTTTTCAAACAACCAACATTAGGCCACCAAAAACTTAAAATTCTTCCAAAACCAAAATAAAAAAATGCATCACAGATAACATACCTAAAATAAACATTGTTTCTGTTAGATGAACAATAATGAAAAATTAAAAGTCTAATTATATTATTATAGGTATTTTTTCATATAACTCTTAATTTAGTAATGTTCACTATATAAAAATTAATTAAAATTTTTACTTCTAATAGAATATAAAATAAAAGAGAATAACAAATTTCTCAAAATCTAAATATTTTTTACGTTATTTGAAAAATAAATTTCAAAAAATTATATAATAAAATTTAATGTGGTTGTACTATTCATAATATCATATTTAATTATACTTACTATGAAATAAAGACTATAAAATAAAAAAATTGTAATATTATTATGGATTTGATTAAAATTACCATTTATATATTTAGTGATCAACTTATTCATCAAGAAAAATTCAACATACATCTATTATATTTGAGAAATTAATAATTCTATGATTTTTATAGACAATTTATTTCTTGAGTGATCTTATACAAATTTTAATAAGTCATTTAACATAATTAATGTTTTCCACTATATAAAAATACCAACAATTCATCTTTTTAAATTTGATGGATCGTGGAAAATTAATTAATTATTAATTAAAAATTTGTTGTTTTCTCTATAATAGAAAATTATTATAGGTTTTAATTCATTCATTATCATTGATCTATGTTTATATATATATATATATATATATATATTTCTTACGTTAAAATATTTTTCATTATCCATCTATTATATAATAATTAAAAATATATCATTAATCTTCTTCATTAATTTTATATAATTTACTGATGCCAAAATATTGTAGATACAAAATTTATTTTAGAAAAATAAAATTTATTTTTCCATTATATTAATTAATAAATATTTGTTGAATTCATTGTTTGTTTACAAATAATAATTTTCTAATATCCTTTATATTTTTAGATATGATTCATTAAAAAGTTTATATATTCTTCAATTATTGATGAATGTATATTTCTGAAAATTTTTATCATTTTTCATATATAATAAATCACTATTTCATAATAATAATTAAATTTATTATATTTATGTTTTCATTGATATCATAGGAGACATATCAATCATTATTAACTATAATTGGTAATAGAAAAAATTTTCGGTTAATTTATTTGAATTATGTGATACATTAATATCATATGTCACACCTCTAGAACAATAATGTTTATAAACTTCTTATATATTTCATCAAATGCAACAAAATTAGACATTATATCCAATTAGGGAAGATCATTATGATAATGCATATATCATATTTTTTTGATGAATTCTCACATTTGATGTATCCTTTCAATATATGTCATGAATATAATAAGAATAAATTAATTCCATAATGTCATTTCAATGATTATATTCCACAATAATAAAAATATAAATATTAAATTATTTTATTAATTTTTTATTTTTTATTTTATTGAATACACATGGAACATTATTTAAAAAAATAGGCTATATTTTTACACAACAAATATATATTTTTCTATCTTCAATTATATATTATCTCTTAAAATTTGTAATTTTCTCATTATAATTTTTTAAAATTATTATATTTAATAAAAAACATAAATATAATTAGTTTTTATTTTATAGTGTCTAGAGTTATTTTTAGTACATTTTTTCCACTAGATAAATTTAAATATTATATGTATAAATTTTTTAATATATTACTCTATTTTGTGTGTACATTTTTTCAGAGGTATCTTATTAATTATAAATACAAAATTAGTCAATTAAACTTCATTTACATACTCACTATAAACCACCATCTGATTGTTAAAATAATTCATTATATTACTATAATTATTCTATTAATATTGAATCCCCATTTGAAAATTGTCACATTCCTTCAAGGATGTTTCTTATAAGTGACAAATAAATTATTTTATTTTATTTTTACCAAATAATAGAGACAATTAAAATTTTTTATTTATTAATAAAACCTCGTTATTTTTTATAATGGGAATAATATAAAAACTTGTTTATTTTGGAAAAAAATCGGAATATATTTTCCTTTCTTTAAAAATGATTTAGACAAAACAATTGTAAAAATATTATTTACATGGAAACATATATTTATTTATTCTACTTTTGACGACTCACATTACTTATACCTTAATAAAATTAACATATTTCACCTTATTAAAATTGACATTTCATATTATGTACATGATGTTTTACCATTATCATTATTTCATTTATTAGAATTTTTTTTTGACAAGAATTTAATTATTTTTATTTTATATTTTTTTTATTTATTTCTATTTAAATTAATTATTACATGATGTTTATTTATTTAAATTAATAATATTATTTTATTTGTAGACTTATCTCTTTGATATATTTCCATGAATGACGTTTGATAATCTATAGTGAAGTTGTTGATTCTATTAAAAAGAGCAGTATTTTAGTGAATTCTCCTTAAATATTCCATGTATTCTCTATTTCTTTTTTTATATGATTGGATGCAACATACAATATATCACATCAACAGTTTTACATTATTATAATATAATTATTCATTTTTCAGTTCTTTTACTACATTTAATCTTATTATTATACTGAATAAAATTTGATTATCTACAGTTATTTATTATTTTATAAATAATTATTTTCTATTTCATATAATATTAGAATAATATGGTGTGAACCAGGTAAAAAAAATCATAGAATTGGTCTTCTAATTTTAAACTATTTTTTTAAATTATTAAAAATAGTTTATATTAGTATTTTTGAATATAATTCATTCCAAAAAGAAATCTAAAATACATCAAATCTAGATGATGATTTCATTATATCAATTGAATTAATAATCACTATTTTTAAAAACTACTGTGAAACCATCTTTTAAATTACACTGTTTTCCTTTATGTATAACCATTATCTTAAATAGTTTTACCATAATCATTTTCATTAACTATATGATATCAAATGATTGGATACGTGAAATTATATAATCAATGATATCATGTATGAGGGAGAGGATAATTAGATGAATAAAGTATAGAAAATAATATAACTATTTCTATTAAAAGTGAAATATATCCTTTTTAAAACTTATATCCATGAATGAAAATAAATAAACAAAAATATTAGTGGATATTAAAGTGACAATGACTTTGATAAAACATTGGAAATCCTATGAATTCATGGTTATTTACTAATAAGTGGGATTATTCCACTACATCAATTCAATAATCAAAAGAAGAAAAGTTAGTAAAAATTATTTTATTATTATGATTTTATAATAATTATAGCCATAATCTAATTAAGGATTTAAAATAATAAAATATAAAAACACTAAATGAAACATTTATATATTTATATTAACAATTATATAATTAAATAGATTAGTAGGATAATAATAATGTAATTATATAAAAAAATGGTTACTCTAAACCATTTTTAAAATAGAGTATAGTTATATTTACCACATTAAATCAAAATTGATAAAATAATAAAATTTTAAAAAATTTCTAGGTTAATATTATTAAAATAAATTATTATTAATGAAATAAAAAATAATATCATTGAATTATATCATATTAATACCATATTTCAACCTTATTTCATCAAAATTTTAATCCCCTTTCTAATTATCCTTTTTTTAAATATTTTTTATATAGTTATAGTATCTATAATTAATTTAAAATAAAAATATCATCTGAAAATAAAGAGTCATTAATATGACATGGAATAAATAGTATTTAATGTCACGACTCATCCCCCGGGGCCCGTGTCGTGACTACCCCAAACCCGCCTTCCATAGGCCAGGGGCTGGAGATAAGCACCGAAGGCGTAATCCCTAAAACTAGGAAGGAATTGCCTTTATAACCTGTAACTCACACAAAAAAGAACACAACATGATATGAATAAAACTAAAATTAATAGTAAAAAAGATTGTGTATAGTAAATAAAAGTGGCCAGAATAAAAACCCATCTGGAAAGTAAAAGAAAATCGGAAAGTACAGGTAAACTGAACAGCTCCTGTGAACACCGACCAAGGATCGTACTAGAAGGGTAGGTACAGCTCTTGAACGGTCTTCTCTGTGGTATGCCTCATGTATGATCCACCTCCAAGCTACCACTAGTCCTAGTACCCTCAACCTTAGTCAATGTTGTCCGTCTTCTACAACAAATGCTACATGGTGTGGGCATATCCCATGCTGGGGTGAGTATAACGATAGTCATTAGGGACCCCGATACCCCCCAACGGTCTCTTAAAATCCACGAAGTATAAACCACAAAGCATGAAAACAATTGTCATCCCTACATAGGTATATGACCATATATATTCCTATGTTATCATGTTTATGTATCTCATTAATGATGAAACACAAGGCCCAAATCCATAGCCCAATGCTCAACTGTTCCACAAAGGAAGGAATACCATGAAGGTATCACCACAAAGGTAAGTACCAAAAAGGAACGCCACACGTTAGAATGCCAAAAATATTTCACCATGAATGAAAGTACCAATATGGTACGCCACATAGAAGAATACCCCAGAGTTATCACCATGATGGTAAGTACCACACAGGTACACCACATAGAAGAATACCACCATGGTATCACCAAGAAAGAATGTACCACACAAGTACGCCACACAAAATAATACCAAAAAGGTATCACCATGAAGGTAAGTACCACATTGGTACGCCACATAGAAGAATACCACCAAGGTATCACCACGAAGGAATATTCCACACAGTTATGCTAAACAGTAGAATACCACAAAGGTATCGCCACGAAGGTAAGGACTCATCTCACAGCAGGTGTAACTTATGTACAGATGTACATAGGATTAATCGAAGGCTAGATCATTTAATTCTGTTAAGTAGAATTGCTTCTGACTCACATAGGATTGATAGGTAACTAACCCATGCTGACCCACACAGGATCTGACCCACACAGGATCGATATGCGCTGACCCACATAGGATATTTGAGCACCGACCCACACAGGATCTGACCCACATAGGATCAATATGCGTTGAACCACACAAGATTTCTGCGCACTGACCCACACAGGATCTGACCCACACAGGATCAGTATTCATTGACCCACAGAGGATCAATGTTCTTTTTTCACAAAGAACCTACCACAGGGTTCTCGCACTAAGCACGCTTGATTCTCAATGGTCCGCTTTTCCAGCCAGAGGTTGATACACCAAATACCATGAAGTCCCATGAAAATGTATTCCAAAGGTCTGTCATCTCAAAAGGGACCCAACACAACTGACGGTGTATCAATCGGACGCCCAGTCTATAAGATATTAGCATTTCTTCTCCAAGGGCCTGGTTGGATATGGGGTTCGATCCAACTAGACTGTACTCCAACTTTATCCAAAACACAAGTGGATTATACAAAAACTCCTATCTTGATCCAAGGTTTCTAGTGTTGTATATTGGTCATCAAACGGATGCTCGTAGGTCAAGATATGGTGGAAAGAGTGAAAAGGGTTGAAGTTGGTCCGGGTCCGGTCCGACCCGGCCCGACCTGGGGTCCGACATTGGGTCGGACCTGGCCCGTGGGATCCGGCCCAGCCCTCGGGGTCTGGCTCAGCCCGCTGGGTCGGACCCGGCCTACCGGCGCGGCCTGCGCATGTTGGCCCCGGCTGGCCGGATGGCCAACCTCTCCTCCGCGGGTCGCTGTCACGCGATGCGCCATCTCCGACGGCCAGCAGCGAGTCGACTGCCCTCCCTCTTCGTTAGGGCCTCATGTCATGGCTCTTGTACATCGGGCGGCAAAGACGCATGCCACCATCCCTTCGCACAGTCAGATAATGTCGGCCACCTCCCTTACTCCACCACGACCCTTCATCGGCAGCGCGGTCGCGTTGTCATCTTCTTCGCAGCCGGTCGTGGTGCCAGCCGTTGTTTCCGAGTCCCATCGGTGCCAATCACCGGATCCGGTCTCCATCCTCCGTCGTGAAAAACACATCACAAACAAAAAGGTTGCGGAGTGTTCGGTACATGTTTGTTTTTCTCACACCCTCCGCATTAGAGCGGTATAAAGCGACATAGACGTTCTTAATTCAAGAACATTGTAAAAAATATGACTTGTATGACCCCATTTAAATTTTTTTTAGTAAAACAACTCTTGTTTGTGACATTTTTATTTTAACATTAAATAAAAAGTTATTTATGTCATTTTCCTACCAATGTGGCTCCATGTGGTCCCCAAGTTGACCCATGGATTTTCATGGTCAGCCATGACACATCCAATAGGGTTAGGACAAGTGTAAATGTATTTTCATATTTTTATAATATCATTTTTACATTAAATATCACTAATTACCTTTAATCACAATTAATTAAACTTAAAAGTTAATATTCGCCAAAAAATTATTTTAATCCCATTGAACCAAATTTTACTTCCTAATGACAACCATGAATGTTGGATTTTTGAAAATCAAATCACAGAAGTCGTAATGTTCCATTTAAACGAAAAATCAGTTTTTTTAACTACCACTTAGTGGTTTCACTATTCATCAAAAATTGAAGTTTTTCAGAACAATGCCAAAATTTCACCCTAAGATATAATTGATATTCTGAATTCAAAAATGATTTCTATTTTATAAAATTCCAAACATATAAGTTGCATTAATTAATTTTATAATTAATTCCCACTGTCACAACAAATAGCGTGTTTTTAAGAAACAATATATATCAAAAGATTGACAATTTTTTATGTCTAATTTGAAAGTGAAGTTAATTATAATGAACACCATTTGATAAAATAGTAAAAATATATTCTAATTATACATTAAACCCAATCAATAGAATAATTTATCACTATAAATTATTTTGATTAAAAAAGTTGTTTTTAAGTATTTTTCACTATTCATAAAAAATTGGATGTTCTCAGAAAATTACAAAAAATTCAACTTAGGATAATTTTGATATTACGAATACAAAAATGAAGTCCATTTTGAAATATAAAATTTATATAATTTTAAAAAGTGGGTATTCCTATTCATAATGGCTACTTTGATTAGTCGCGATGTGTTAGAACTCGAAGTTGCGTACAATGCAAGCTATTGCATTATTGAATGAGAAGTGTATCATGGAAGCTCGGGGTGTTACATTCTCCCCTCATTCAATAAATTGCGTCCTCGCAATTTGAAATTTTTCTTTGAAATTAAATGGTTGAAAATAGAAAATACCTTTGTGGAAACCCCACATCGGAAATAAGGTTAATAAAAATATAACATTAAAAGAAAGAAAGAGAAGTAAAAAGGTCACCCGAGATAGACCATACTAGGATTCTATGAAAATATGGATATGGAAGGAAAACAAACCATCAAGGTCTGATGGGGAGTTGTAGAACACTGGATTAGGAGAAAGTTAACCATATGAAAATCAAAAACTTGTGATTGGTTAAACAGTCATTGAATCCCCCTTTGGAAAAGTTAACAGGAAACGTTTTTGTTTTAAGTTACCTTTTATAAAGTCGAGGAATTTATTTAGAAGATTTACTAAGAATGTAAGGGAATATACATACTTGTTATAAATTTTTACCATGAACCCATCTTTTACTCTAACAGGTAATAGAACTTAAAAATATTCTATTTATCCTAATTGTATAAGGTTCAAAATATTAACACATACCATTTAGATTAGTAAAACTATTTGGTAATAACCAGGGAGTTCCTGTAGGCTAGTGGTCGTTAATAAAGGCATGTCACGCTATGGTTGTGGGTTCGATTCCTATAGCTTTGTCTGACACGATGGGTTATGCCCCACCCTGCAGGTTGTCCTTTTCCTAAAACTATAGTATTATAATATTCCAAAAATAATCTTCATAAATTTTTTAACCTTAAAAAATACTATCCAAAGTTCAACTTAATCCATTCCAACCTTTATAGTTATCCAAAATACCTCCGTCCAGACTTTCTCTAAAAGGTCTCTAAATTCCAAAATCAATTGTATCATCAGATTCCTCCATCAAGGTAAAGTTTATCTTATTGTCACATACAAAAATATGATTAACTTCATCATATTAAAACCTTAATGAAATCAACAAGTACTGCAGTACAATCCTTATATATATATATATCACATTATTCTAATAACCAGAATATAAACCATGAGTCCAAAAGCACCAATACATTAATTATTCTGCTTCAACTGTAGTAACAGCATAAGATTGCCCTTGATCCCTTGGCCTTTTCTGAGATAAGTTTCCCTGACTCTTAGTACATTAATTTTCATAATGAACCATTTTCCCTACAATTGTAGCATTCAACATTAATAGCCTCTTTCTTTCACTTACAATCACGAGCCTGGTGACCTTTTTCTCCACATTTGTAACAAAATCCCATTCCTTTTAGGCAAGTACCAGGGTGATTCTTCCCACAATTATCACATAATGGAAAATCCTTCTTTCCCTTTTTCCCTTTACCTGTCTCTTGTTCCACCATTCTCTTCTTCTCTTGGATTACTTTGTTGTCATAAGACTTAGAGAATTCCTTTTCTGTCTTGATATCACACGATACTATATCCTCGTATGTTGAGAAATATTTTGATACTAAAGCTTGACAGAGAAATGGTTTTAACCCATCAATGAAATGATCAATCTTACTTCTTGGGTCACGTATATAATCTGCAGCATGCCTTGCTAACCTTGTAAAGATAGCCTCATACTTTGCGATATTCTCATCCTCATTCTACCTCAGACTCAAGAATTTCCTTTCCATATCTTCTCGATGGTCACAAGGAAAATATTTTTCTAAGAAAAGCTCTTTGAACTCCCTCCATTCCATATTTGATACTTCATCATCTTCCTTTTTGTTTTGAATCAGTGACCACCACTAATCGGCATCTCCAGTGAGGCGGTAAACTGCCATGACAACATTCTCCCTTTCTCTACTCCCAAAGGCATGGAATATTTTCTCTAAGGAGTTTATCCATTGCTCAGCTACTAATGGATTTTTACCCCCATTAAATGTTGGTGGTTGTTTCCTCATGAAGCAATCTAACATTGATCCTCCACGTTGTGGATCAGAGTGCTCCATACGAGTAAGGTTATTATTCATAACCTGATAGAGTTGTCCCAGTATGGTAATAAATTGATCAGCACCAGTTGTATCTCCAGATCCACAATAATTATCTTGATCTGGAGGGCAATCCCTACACTGAGTGTGTGCATTGATACAGTTTCCATTCCTTCCACTAGGCGCCATTTCTAAACAATGGCATAAACTAGATTAGTTTATGAATCAAAATACATAATTCCATACTTGTAAAATACTTAACATAAATTGAACTATTTATGGATATAATCCATAATCATAAAAAAAAATTCTTTGAGGAAGTATATACTCATAAACCCTTCATAATGGTTTGTAAATAAAATGAGAATTATCCTAAGCATATCCCTCAGGAGTGTCATAACCAAGAGTGCAGCAAGACCCGTTGTCGGGCACCAGTTCCCATTTGAGTCTAGCTCAAAGCGGTGTTTTCGAGTTTCACCCCTAGGTACATCTGTGCCAGAGCCACCTCTACCTGCTCATATCCAGACAGGGATGTATTGCTCGGAAAACTCACAAAATATCGATAATACCAAAATTATGGGAAGTTTTTCTATACAAATCCTCAAAGTATATCTTTGGGATATGTGCTCTAATAAGAGTTTATCTAAATAGAGCTTCCAAGGTTAGTACTAAACTTCCTATGATACCAACTGTAACACCCTGACCCCAGCTACCCAGAGTCGGTGTATTACTTCATAACATTGGCATGATCACAAAAGATCAAGTCTCGAAAGACCGATTAGTTTAGAAGCCTTGAAACACTAGATATATTCATAAATGTTACATTACATCATAAAGTGAAAAACTACAATAACAAAGTCTCCATAGACCACACTCATATCCTCTTCTGACAATCCCTATAGGTCATTCATAAAATACTTCTCTACATCCTGGAAAATATTAAAACATTGAAAGCGGTGAGCTCAGATGCTCAGTAAGGATAAAAATTTTGCGGAAGCTTTCATAAATAAACATAAACATTTAAGGCAATGTATAACTAAAACAAAATCCTTTTAAACTTGATATTCAACATAATATGGAAAAATTAAAATGAGATAATTTCATTTACTTATTCACATGGATATTCTACTGGTCGAATAATCACATGCAATATCAATAACCACTTTCATAATGATGGAATGCATAATGCTTGACTATCATAACCACATAGCCAAGGCCTCGTGCCAAGACCACAATTAAGATTTTGTCAAGGCCCTATTCCAAGACATTAGTTTGTCTCATGAGACCTACCGATGCATCGAGGAGCTATATCGGGCTCCACCCGTCACTTATTAAGTCCAATGCATTCCTCATATGAATAGGTTTAAACATATCATAAACCATAACATAATCGTATCACATAAAACATGCATAAAGGCAACATAACATTTCCACATTTCAATCAAAAGATATCAATACGACACATTGATATAATAAAAACATTATAAATACTATTTTCAATACCAAAATAAAAGAAAATCAAAACGTGGTATTTATTTTTCATTTTAAAAAAAATTATGGCTTGTAGAGGAAGCCGAAACCCAAATAATGGCCATGGTGGCGGAGAAGTCATTGTCGCCACATACGTACGACAATAAAAACATTCCTTCTTGTCGTTTACTAAAACACTTCGTATAAAAATATTCCTTTTGAATAAACGTAATATTCAAAGGGGTTTATACACTGTATAAAAGAAATTTGTGTATAAAACAAAATATGCCTCAATGAATGGAGATTGAGACGAAGTCCCTTAAAAAGATCATTTTTAAATAAAATATATCTATTATTTGTACTCACTATATGTACACATAAAGAAAGTACAAATTCAAGATAGGACATAATAATATAATGACATAATTTGAAAGTAGGAGATTAACCCAAAGAATGGAAATTGGGTTAAGAAGTTCACTTACCTTGCATCCTGTCTTGACTCGACCGTTCTTTAACCTCCTGAATAATAAACTAGAGTTAATTTATAATTTCTTAAGAACCGTTTTCAAGTTTTTATTCCTTTTATATCACTTATTACCATGTTATGAACATTATGTAATTATTTAAGTTAATAACGGTCGTTTTGTCTATCTTTGGTACTTGTGTCAAAAATATACTACTTATAAATACCAGTTGTTCATGTGGTGATATATCCATTTTATACAGAATTATATTCATGATATAGATATCATATATCTAATATATATCCAGAATATACATGAATTTATAATATTACATAACATTTAGAGGTAAGAAATGAAATGCACCGTTCATGGAGATGGTAAGCCGTACGTACGCATGAACGCTACTTTCATTTCTATTTCATATTTTAATGTAATGAAACATAATGATATAAAGGTATACTATAATTCCAGTATAATATAATGTATAATACCATTTAATCTATCCTTTATACATCCCACATATGTTATTAAATATTAAAATCGCTTTGAGGGGGCGGTAGTCCGCACTTCCTAAAATGAATATATCGTGTTTACCCATAATGGAAACCATAAAGGTATGCCATAAATGAAAAATACAGAAGCTTAAGTAAAATATAAACATATTATATATCATATATAAATATATTGACATCTTAATGGCCACCATTTAAGGTGTTATATGAGTGTTGAACAATCATCGTTTCGTGAGGCAGAAATTCGCCATCCACAGAAACAGTATGTTCTTTAACCATTAGATGTAGGTGTGTGTAAGTGTAGCTATAATACTTCTTATAAAAACATCCTAGTATATTTAATATACTTTTTTTTTACAAAAGAAAATAATAAAAATATTTTAGGGGGTTGGAGAAGCAAAATAAAACAAAACAACATTAGGGAAGACATTACCTTAAAATCAGGTAACTCTTTTTTATTTGAGCCAAAGGCTTCCTTGGGAAGAATTATGCCAAATGTGAGGCTTCTAAGAGTAAGGGAGGGAATTTGAGAGAGTATTTGTGCAGAGTTTGGCCAAGCCAAAAGGCTTTGATGGTGTGAGTAAGGTGGTAGTGGTGGGGGCCTTTTATAAGAGGAGAGAAGGAGCACTCTTGGAAAGATTGAAATGTTACTTTATTATGAAATGCTTTTTCGGATTCTAAAAGT
Organism: Viscum album; assembly: GCA_963277665.1. Lineage (NCBI taxonomy): Eukaryota > Viridiplantae > Streptophyta > Magnoliopsida > Santalales > Viscaceae > Viscum > Viscum album. Next base: position 1,388,095,161 of record OY728165.1, read on the forward strand.
CCCACACTTATATATTTCAAGTATAAGGTGATAAGGGTTATAAATCCACTCATACAAAAGGTTTTTGACAAGTGTAGTCCTTGGATTTTACATTATCTTTTCATTTTATTTAAATCGTTAATTAATGAGGTAATTGCTGCATCATCATAGTGTCATAAATAATTTAATTTATTTAAAGTCTAAAAATAATAAAAAAAAATATCATGATGTAGTAAATATTTTTATCTTTCTAATGAATATTTATAGTCAAAAATATTACTTGTATAACCCCATTTAAAATTTTTTTTAGTAAAACAACTATTGTTTGTGACATTTTTATTTTAACATTAAATAAAAAGTTATTTATGTCATTTTCCTACCAAAGTGGCTCCATGGGGTCCCCAAGTTGACCCATGGATTTTCTTGGTCGGAAATGACACATCCAATAGGGTTAGGACAAGTGTAAATGTATTTTCATATTTTTATAATATCATTTTTACATTAAATTTCACTAATTACCTTTAATCACGATATATTAAACTTAAAAGTTACTATTCACAAAAAAATTATTTTAATCCCATTGAACCACATTTTACTTCCTAATGACAACCATGAATGTCGGATTTTTGAAAATCAAATCACAGAAGTGGTAATGTTTCATTTAAACGAAAAATCAGTTTTTTAACTACCACTTAGTGGTTTCACTATTCATCAAAAAATGATGTTTTTCAGAACAATGCCAAAATTTCACCCTAAGCTATAATTGATATTTTGAATTCAAAAATGATTTATATTTTACAAAATTCCAAACATATAAGTTTCATTAATTAATATTGTAATTAATTCCCACTGTCACAACAAATAGCGTGTTTTTAAGAAACAATATATATCAAAAGATTAATAATTGTTTATGTCTAATTTTAAAGTGAAATTAATTATAATGAACACCATTGTATTAAATTGTAAAAATATATTAAAATTATAATTTAAAACCGCTCAATATTATAATTTATCACTATAAATTATTTTGATTGAAAAAGTTGTTTTTAAGTATTTTTCACTATTCATAAAAAATTGGAAGTTCTCAGAAAATTACAAAAAATTCAACTTAGGATAATTTCAATATTAAGAATACAAAAATGAAGTCCATTTTGAAATATAAAATTTCAATAATTTTAAAAAGTAGGTATTAATATTCATAACGGCTACTTTGATTAGTCGCGGTGTGTTAGAACTTGAAGTTGCGTACAATGCAAGCTATTGCATTATTGAATGAGAAGCATATCGTGGAAGCTAGGGGTGTTACAGCTAGTTCTTAGAAAACATCACTCTTGGGACAATTTCCTTTATTTAAAAATAGAGCCATATGATTTCATCCTTAATATGGATTGGTTTTATTCGGTGAATGATAACATGGATTGCTTCTAGAGGTAGGCGGTGTTCTTTTATGCTGATGGAGAGACAACATTATTTTTTATTTAGAGAGACCTTAAAATTGGTGAGGTGTGTGATTTTTCATTATCATACATGATGGATGATCTCATGATGAGTTTTATAGAAGTTAAAATTTTTTTGTTTCATTGTTTTGTGGAATAGTACCTTGATTTCTTTTTACAAGAGGTTGTAACATTACCCCATTGATGGTGGATCGAGTTCAAGACTGAGCTACAACAAAGTGTGTATCCTATATGAATTTACCCATATAAGCTGGAACCTTCTGAGTATCTATAGATTCATATACATCATGATGTTCTATTTTTTATGGTTTTTTTCTAATTCTGTAACTGTGGGGTGTACCGGGTTTTTTCATGAAGAAGGCTGACGGTAGTTTGTAGTTGCGTGTCGATTATCATCGCTTGAACCAAGTGACAGAAAAAAACTAATATCATCTTCCATGGATTGATTATTTATTAGATCAGTTAATGGGTGAGGGTTAGTTATTGAATATATATTTACTGACAGAATATGAATAGATGTGTGTAATGGATGATGATATTTGGAAGACTGGGTTTTGTTGTCTTCATGGGAAAGAAATGTTTATTGTGATGTGGTTTTGTGTGAAGAATGATCCATCTATATTCATGGGGTTAATTAACACTTTGTTCAAATGAGTTCCCAGAAAAGTTCGGGGTGATATTCATCAATGACATCCATGTGTACTCCATGTTAGAGGAGGATAATGTAGAGCATCTGTATTCTATTTTAGGAGTTCTTAATCAAAAATAGCAATTTGGTAAGTTGTCAAAGTGTGAGTTTTGGGATTGAGAAGTCCATTTCATGGGGAATTTTGTATCCCAGTAAGATGTGGTTGTGGATATGGAAATGGTAGAAGCATCTATGTATTGGAAATTCCCCAAGATAGTGGTAGAAGTGATAATTCTTCCTTATTATTGTAGGCTATTACAAGATTTTTGTTTCATATTTCTCTCATGTTTTGAATCCTCAAACAGATTTGACTTAGAAGGATCATGAATAATTTTGGATTAGTCATTGTAAGGTTTATTTGGTGTGTCTTAAGTATAGTTGGTAAGTGACCTGGATCATTGTATGCCAATATAAGGTGTTTAGTTTGAGGTTTTCTGTAATTCATCACATCTTGGGTTGGGTTGTGTTCTGATGCAACAGAGATCAGTCATTTCATATGGGTCTCGACAGTTGTGTCCCCATGAATGTAGCTATTCCACCCATGATCTTGATTTGGAGGTATTGGTTTTTTCCTTGATTTTGTGGATAAATTACCTCATTGGTGTTTGTTTTGTTGTTTTCATCAATCATAAGTGTTGGAGGTATGTCTTCTACCAGCATTCCATGAACTTGCAACAATGTTAGTGGATGGAGTTCTTACAGGATTACAACATCAAGATTTTATATACAATTTGAAAGGAAAATGTTGTGGTTAATGTGTTGAGTAGGAATTCACATTGATATGTTGTGCATGAATCAATTGGTTCTTATAAATTGATGTAAGATATTTTATCATGACACTTATATATGTGAGATGTTGGGGTAAAATGTTTTCATTCTCATATGACGGTGCACTAATCTCTGGTGCAGTAGGTGGAAGCATCCTTTTTTGTGTGATCTTGTGGTGGAGGTCTAGAGAGACCAAGTTGTTTGTTGCGAGACCCTAATGGTTAGTTTGAAGACAAACAACAATGATTTTTGTTTCAGGGAAGTAGTTTCATTCCTTTTACGATGCGTTAGATGGTTCTCAGAGAGTTCCATACATCATCTTTTATGGTACATCCTATTTTTGAAAAGATGTATCAAGTTTATGAAAATAGTGTTGGTGGCATGGATTGAAGCATGCAGTTAAAATTTTTGTTTCTCGGTGTTTGATATTCTAGAAGTTGAATTTGGAGAACCGTGTTCCCAGTGGATTCCTTCATCAATTAGATGTTCCTCATTAGAAGTGGGGAGGCATATCAATGGAATTTTTTACTAGTTTTCCACATTATTAGGGAGGATATTATGCTATATGGTTGTTAGTGGATCATTCGATGAAATTAGCTGGCTTTATAGTGATCAAGGAGTAGATCTCAGTGGAGGGTTTTTAACAAAAGGGTTTTTACAGGTCTCCAACATCTGTTTGGTTATAAGACGTGTCTTTTCATTTCTTTTCATCCGTAGAGAGATAGTATGATAGAGAATACCATATAGACTCTTTACAAAGTGTTTTACTCTTGCATTAAATATTTTCTAGGATTGTAGATATGAAAACATTCATTGGTATATTTCTCTTAAAAAATTAGTTTTCACCCCACCATTCACATGGAAAAGTTTGAATACTTTTATATACGGACTTACAGTTCTCCATTGTGATTGATCATGGTCAGAGAGTCAGTGATTCTTATGATAGAACTAGTACAGAATATGACTGAGATGGTTCAGGGGATTCACGATTGGATTAATGCAATACATGATCTATAGAAGTCCTATGTTGATCATATGAGGAGGCCTCTAAATTTTTACACCGGGGACCATGTGTTCCTAAAGGTGACTCCTCAGCGAGGGCAACAATGGTTCGGTCATGAGAGTATGCTTTATACCTAATTTGATTGGAACTTCTAGGTGTGGGATCATGTTATATTCATGACATATCAAGTAGAACATCCCTTGTGGATGATCCATATACATGATGTTTCTCATGTGTCCAAGCTTCATCGTTATCTTCATGATGAATATCATGTTCTCAATTTGGGGTGATATCAATGTTGATGATGATGAAAACATCGAGGAGTATCCAATAGAGATTAAAGACTGTAAGGAGAAGGTGCGTTATGAGAATTAAATCCCTTTACGTCATGTTTAGTGGTGTCGTGCTGGTATAAATGCGAGTACTTGGGAACATCAGTCATAGATACACACTTTGTAACCTGAGTTGTTTGATGTTCATCTTTTCTATTGTGACATCATTCATTTGATGGTCGTAAAACCATTATGATTATGATATTTATTTAAATTTTTTCTTGCTATGGATTTCTCTATTTTGAGAGGTATCTCTCCTTAGAGAGAATTTAGGAGTCGGTGTTGTTGTTGTTTGGTTTTTCATTTTTCCTCTAGTGAGGTGGAAAGCTTCTATGGTGGAGAATGCTTTGAGAGGTATCTCATAGTTTTGATTTTTGGAAGACCCCATTTTGATTCCCCTCTAGGATAGTTTTGGATTAACGAGGATGATAATGTATTTATAGGTATCTGGTGTAAGGTCTAAGATCCACATGGATCAACCCTTTTGATGTTTTCCGAGATCTAATTTCTTTGAGGAGGCATAAAAGAAGTTTGGATGAGTTTGGTCAAGTAAAATTTATAAAGGGGAGATTACATGTAATGTAACTGCATTACACAATGTGAAATCATGATTCATTGGTTTTCTAAAAAATATTCATGACGTGAAGACCTTTACATGGTGTGAAATTTTTAGGTTTTGAAAAATAAAATAAAATTGAGAGGTGAAATGTTTTTCTGCAGAACTCGACCATAAGGAATTACATGATATGAAATGGGATTACATTTCATGTAATACCCCAATGTATTATGTTTTATAGGTTTTTAATCCACTTAGTTTTTGTCAAAACCTATTACTATAGTGGCTCTCCCTCAATCCCAGGAGACCCAATGACCTACTCTATAGATTTTTGGGGATTCCATCATCAAATAATGATCTTTAATTCCCTCCTTTGATCTGTAGTGATCTATCATCAATATAAGGTTTGATATGAATCATATCGGGTGGTTTCTTTTATATATTTCATCTTTTGTCTCATTTACATCTGATGGATCTTAATCTCCATGGCTCTAATGGAGTTTTTCTTGGAGGTTGGTTGGTGCAGTTGTGTCGTGACATACATGGGAGGATGCAGTTGTTGTGGGAGATGTGATAGTGATCTGTTTCATTCATCAATTCCTGTGAGAATAATTTATTGACATTTTTATGTAGGGGATTTATATATTCTCTATATTTATGTGCAGTAATAGATATATAATCATTTATCACTTGAATATTAGTGGAAATGACCTAATTAAATAAAATATTCAGATGAAACATTTGGTATCTATTGTATAGCGATGTTGTTGATTAATATTTTGATAACAGTTTGCCTATTGATTTTCAAGAGAGAGTGATATCTATTCCATTCTTGATTTAGAATTATTTTCTTAATGAACATTGGTAAAGAACGTAAAGGCATAATTAATTGATTACTAATTGGAAATAAGATAAAGAGGCATATTTAATGAATATGGTTGTTGTTGTAATTTGGTGAGGATCAAATTGATGCGGATATTCATTTATAATAGAATTTATTAATAAAACATAAAAGTGTTGATTATTTATGATAAATTATTAAATTCACATTAAATTAATTGTTTAATTAATTTTTTATAGCTTGTGATTACTTGTATCTTAGGATTCCTATAGTTGGAACCTATTAATAATGAATATGTTAAGTCAATTTGGAATAAATAACCCATTATATGATAAATATAATTCTTTTTAGGGTCTTAGTTACTCGCCTACTTGTAATGGAAAATTGTCTTATTCTTTGGATCCATGAGAGCTCATTGTGTGCGAAGGATGAATACCATGTTTAGGGCCAGTATCACAGTTGCAATGTTTATTTTTTTCATATGATTATGACATGATGTGATCCTGGGATGGAAGATCCTAGAGGGATGTTGTGTTATATAGGGGAAGGGAGGCCCAGTGATTATGGAATTAGTTGATTCCTATAGTGGAAAGATAAACTGGTATATGCATGTGGTGTTGGGGAGGACACAAAAGATAATGGAACGTGTTGAATTAGTACTTACCAATTGATATAAAAGTTGGATGACTATTTAATATTTTTTTTGTTTATTTTATTTAGCTTCCCCACAGGTTGATTTAGATGGGTTTCTTATTCTCTTTCTCTGATTGTGGGAGACGTGTAGGGTATTCCATCTGTTTTCTATGATTATATTCTCATGGTTGGATGGTTCTATACTCATTATATAGGTGGAAAATATTCGACGGGTATCTCATATATTCACTATGCTAAGCCCCTTATATTTGGTAGAATATAATGTTTTCCTATAATACCTAGAAATATTTATATATAAATATAATTAATTAAATTAATTAATGATATTTAACCAGTGGGGTTGGATCTTGATGGAATGAAATGTTGAGGTTGTACTTATCTAAAGATATTGACTCAATTATGTTATGCCAAGAGGACATATATCTTTCTCGAATGATAATTTAATGTGATGTGGAATTGGAAATGGTTAATTAATGATAAAATATTTAATTAATCAAAATTGAAATTTTTTAAAATGGATAATTTAAAATAATGAACCTCTTTAAAGTAGTTGTGTGCTTATAGGATATATAGTCTTAGAAGCGACAATTGAGAGTCCGAGAGATGTGATGTATAGTTGAGTGCAAGAATATGATATTACCATAGTGTGGTTGTGAGAGGTATTATATCATGTAATTTTTTTGTTTCTATATGGTACGCCTTCCTACCAATTAGGGAAACTAACACCCCCAGGATTCTGATCCCTGGGGGGTGTTTTCCCCAACATCTCGGTGAGAGGATAGATGTCTCACTAACCCCTTTGAACCTGAAGACTTTTATTCGTAGTTACATGTTCTGGTAAGCATGAAATTTAGTTTTCCATATATATTTGTGCAGAGGGTTTTAGTTTCTCTTTATTATATCACAAACATATATTCTATATATAGTTTCTTATGGAAAAATATAGGTGTGAAGTGTATAGGTTCTGATTGCTTGAGGATTCTTACTCGGTGTATGGGATTTAATGGCTTGAGGCATAACACCCAATGTATGATATATGTTATGAAAGCACATGTGGCTCTATGAAACTACATAGAAACTTTTTGATATGTGTATATGGTGATGTGTTGCTTAAGTTTCATGTTATGGTGATTCACCTAGGTGTCTTCGTGATATCCTTTTTGGATAGAGAAGCACAGGACGTGCGACATTACATAAAATTTGAAAACCATATGAGATGTGGTATCTATTAACCCTTGATATTATTTATTATAATATATACACTAATATTTGAAACATGGTGAAAGTATCAATGGTGATTCTGGGAACATAGTCTACCTGGTTTGGAGATGAGCTAGTTTTACTTTTCTCACTGTTCTTTAGCATGATTTCATTAATTTTCCATGAGAGTGTCTGGGGAGGATCCTACTGATGTATAATATTATACTCACCTAAGTTTATATAAAAAAAAATTCAGTTCTGTTGGATATGGATGGAGATCAGGCCGGTTACTATAAGCATGGGGTTTACGGGAGTTGTTTGGGCTTTATGGTCGTTGTTGTTTTACTTCCATTTGGTGCTGGCAGTTTTCATTTTTAGGTTTAGTAATCTTTTCATAACATAACATAGGTGTACTTGGGTTTTCATTTATATTGTAGTCTTAGAATGAATTGGTTGGTGTCTATATTATCTCCATCCTACTCATGTTTTCTCCAAGAGGGAAATGCCTCACGTCTATGTGTTTACTATACCCTTAGTGATAGTCGCCAACCCAAGGCCTTATGGGGGCATGACTGGGGTGTCATTATCTCTCTTCTCACATTTCCATCAAAAAAGGGTTAAACATTTTGGGGAGGGGGTTTTGAAAAAAACTCTTAAATTTTCATCAAATAATGAAATCTTATTTTCGAAGGTTAACTAATCCATCCTTTGTTTCCAACTGTTAGCCCCAGATACCTGATCATGAGATCTGTTGTGAATTAATGCCATCCATACATACTATATTTGAAATAAACATATGTATCACAATATTAACTACCAAAAAGTGAAATATATCCTAAAAATAATGAGTCAATTATATTCATAGTAATAATTAGCTTTAATGTTTTTTTTGAGTTATTAACAATCATTAACTAAAAAATAAAATATATGTCTCTTTAAGCATTCCTTTTTACCATAATATATGAAATTACATAATCATTCATATGTATTTAATATCTCACATAAAATACTCTAAATAAGCAATTTTTTAGGAATATCATGTGTAATAAATTTCCTTACAGCCTATGGAAGTTGAATAATAAGATAGTGTGTTCTATAACACTCAATAATGGTAAACAAAAGAGAGAAAAAAACTCGATCATAAGTGATAATATGATAAACATAAATAACATATAAGGAATAAATTATCTACACAATGATATAATCAAATCAAAACATGAGTAAAAAATATCAATGGATGACATATCAATAAATTAAAACCTGTATAATAATTATTGGTTCCATAAAGATGTATCTCAATTCCATGCCTTTAGGCTAGACATCATGATATTAGTCATCATGACATTACCATCATGACCCTATCTACATGATGTAATTTTATTTATAGTTAGGCATTCACCAAATTCCCCTTGATTGATTGTCTCATTTGACATATTGATGTATATAGGGTTTATAAATTACATGAAAAAAAACCATAATTTGGGAAATTCATTAATGTTATAATTAAATTGATAAAAAATAAAAAATAACAAACATTTCTTATTAACCATACCAAAATTACAATTTTACATATTTTTAATTCTCTTTAAATAATAAATGGAATATCATTCTATGTAAAATCCTTATAAACTATTATCATATTATGAATGGTTTGTATTGTTAAAATTGTAACATAAAAACCCCATCAATGAATGGTATGTAATTGAATTTCCTTTAGATAATGTTATGAAAATAGTGTATAAATATAGAAATGTTATACGATAAAAATTTATGTATATAATAGATGATGATATAGAATGAAAAATGATGTGAAGTATTTAATAAATATTAATTGCATAGTTTAGAATAGTATGAAAGGATTTATATTTCCATTTATAAAAAATATTAACACTACAAAAAGGAAATAATTGGGAAAATAAAAATCAAATCATAATGAAAAAATTAGGTATTAACATGATATGGATAATGTTAACAGAATAATAAAACACATGAGATTGATACCTTAAAATTTAGTATAATGAAATGAAAGATACTCATTATAACTAATAATAAAATGGTATTAAATACTTCAAATATTTGTATATGTGGTTCACAATATACAACAGGTCCCATGGAATTGAAAAAATAAAAAAAATATTTCTTACTATATTAGAAAAACTCAAATCAATATCTCTTGAAAGATACAATTTATGTAATATCAAGACCTCTAATGGAGGTGTATTGTTCGCTTTTACGTGTACTCTTCTTCAATGTTTTTATTTTTTTCTCATGTGTTTTACCTTGGATGTTTTTCATAAAATTGGAAGGAGGATATGCAATTCACAATTATTGAATGGTTTTCCCAAACTATGTTCCCAACCCAGCAAACTATGAAAACCTAGACAATGGGGATTTACATTTCTAGGGCATGGTATTTCAGACTATTCACCCTCTTTGATGTAATAGTGCCCCCCCCCCCCCCAGAATAGGTGCACAGTTAAGGAATGTGGTTTTGAAAACCATGTACCCCAATCCCGAATATCATGATCCATTTTAATTAATTTGAAAATTTGATTTAATGTTTTCCAAACCACCATGTTTGATCCCAAACCCCCTAACTCAACCCTAATTAGATCCACTTTATCTTGTCTCCTATGATAATTACAATGTCTTTAGACATGAATTTTAGATTATTTGTAACCATTATTAATGATCTACAGCATTCATTATAAGAGAATATAAACCAAATTAGTTTCTTCTCTCTCCTAGTATTATCTCACACATTGAGGGGATGTTTTCCCAAATAGGTATTATATATAGATATAGGTTTTATGTATTCGGTATTTTTTTATCTTTGATTTCTATTTGAAAACTAGATCTCATTATTCATTTTGATCATGGTTATTCTGCTTGATTGGAGATTTCTGTTTGGGAGTGTTCATCCAATATTGTGAGGTTTATAGTCCACATTCAATTATCATTGACTTGAATTCCAATTTAAGTTATGTATTGTGAATTTTTTTTCATATTTCACAATTTAATCATGAATTGGCTATATTAATTGACTAATTGATTTATGGAAATTTTTAATTGATGAAAAATTTATAGAGTGAAATTGGATAAATTAATTGGCAACTTAATTAATATGAAATTGGGAATATAGAATTTAATTAATTAATTATTTAATTATCTGATGGGATATTTCGATTGATGATTTTAATTAATTGGTTGATGACTTCATTAATGGATTGATGTGATTTTGGAATTGAAATAATTAATTTGTGAATTAATTAATGGATTTTGTAATTGGACAATTTTGTTTTCATGAATTAATTTAAAATTGGGGATTATGAGAGGGTTGATTTGAAACTAAGGTATAAATGTGTTATATTATTTAAAAAATTTACAATGGTTTTATGATGAATTATTCATATTATTCCTTGTGATTAATATAATGATGAAAATATATTTTGAAAATGGAATTGGAATTTTATGATGTTAAATGTTATAAGAGGGTTATGGTTGATTGACCACGATTTATGGGACATTTGTTATATTGTGATATATGTGATAAATGTGAGTATAAAATGGATTCCAAATTCAAAATCCCATAGTGATAAATTGATAAATGTGTGTGGGGCATGGAATACCGCATTAAAATACTATAGTGGTAATCAAGTGTGGACACAAGATACTGCATCAAAATCCCACTTTTGTGGTTGACTGATAAATGAGTGGTGGGTCACGAATAGCTATTTAAAAAACCCACTGGGTTATAGGCATGAAAATCTGGGACAAAATTCATTGAACTGGACCATGGTTCCAGTTAACAATAATATGAATTTAAATTAAATGCATAGTTAAATTAAATGAGTTAAAATGAATTATTAATGGGATATGTGACATGTTTTAGGCTCTATCAAGAGAAAAAGTAGTTATTTATTGGTTCAGGTGTCCTCGAGGACCTGTGGGTTTATGTGGTTAAATAAAGATTAATTGAACATGTGTAAATTATTTATTTTATGGATTTTATTTGTTAATTATTTATCTTTATAAACTATTATTGATTGAATATTATTTTATATTCCATTGGTGGTGGCTTAATGACTTATATTCACACCTTCATTGTTATTCTTTATTGGTACCTAAATAAACATCATGTTTGTAGGAATTGACAAGAGAAATAGTCTTTTGTAAGATAGTTGAGTTTTGATGGATCGTGGAAGAGGGATCAGATATGCTTTATAACCCACATGAGAGTTGTAAATGACATAATTTATTTTATGTTTTTCATAATGAAATTACATGTATTTAACATTTCATATATACTATTTAGTTTTGGATATTTAATTTCATTTTTGTTCATCATGTGATATTGGAACTATTATGGTTATGGTTATATCATTTTTTGATTTTTATTTATTTTCGTTTGTTGTTATACTATGATAAAGATGGTATAGTCTCCCCATGTTCAATACTAGTCCCTTTCTGATAGTTGGGAATCTATATCATACTGGGAGGCATTCCTAAGGTCATGTGACTGAATAACTCGAGGCACTGGTGTGTGGTACCTGGGGAGATATGTTAAAAAGTTATATAAGAGGAAGTTTTCTTTTCATTTTTTATTTTTATTACAATTAGATAATTGTATATAGGTCAATATGATAATTCAATTCATAGTTAATAGCTCATGTATGGGAGTAGCTAACACATGCATAGGGGTAAAATCCAGGTAACAAGTGTGTGATTTTTGTTATTGTTGTCTGTTTTTACAGTTGATGTTATTTCTACTTGGGTGATGCAATTTTTGTGTGATATGATTATTTATTTTCAAATTTTATGAGATTTGAATCCATGCCTGGAATGAAATGTGGTTTCAGTATGCATGCTTCATTCTAGGAGTTCATGAATTAATGTTACATGAATCTTTTTTTAGTACACACAAATAATGGGTTTGTATTAATTTTTGGAAATAGAAATATTTTTATTTTCATATTAATTGAATGGAAAAGGGAGACTAATATTAATTTAATGTTTAAAAATGATAAAAATAATGAAAAAATTATGATATAATAAGAATCATTAATAATGAGAATTATTTTACTTTTTTTTAACCATGAGGTATTTATAAGTTGGTATGGGGTATTGGTATCACCTTGTTTTTTACTATGTGGTAGGAGAAATGGAGGAATGGCATGTTATGGATTATGTGAAACATTGTTATTAAATGTGTTCAATTTATGTTATGTCTCCTAAGATGTGTGTTTGGTGTGTAGAGATATTCCAGAATGAAGAATCCTGTTGCGAGGAGGAAATGTGGTTATGGTAGGATATAATCCACCTACAGTGGAACAAGATGCACTGATATTGCTGAGTGAGGATGTCAGAGAGTATTTCTGAGTGACCATTAATCGATTATTGAAATTCATGGAATAAAATATAGGGATTTTTATGAAAATAATGTTTAATAATACATGAGGGTTCCAATTTTAGTAACCTCAAACATTTACAAGAGAGGGTGTACCTATGGTAGTTTAGTTCTTGATTGAGTCTATCAGAAATATACATGACCACATAGAGACGCTAGTTGAGAACATAGTAAAATTAGCTACATAATTGTTATGAGGTCAAGAGAAGTTATGGTGGTACATCCAATTTCAGGATGGATAGTTGTTGAATATAGAGTGGAAGAAATTTTTGGGGAAGTTATTGGATCAATTTTATCTTGATATGCTCAGGTAGGATATTGCAGCTGATTTTATAAGGTTGAATCATGGGAGTATGTCCATGGTGAACTATACAGGTCTCTTTATATATTTGAATATATTTTCTCCAGTGTTGGTAGGACCTGGTGATATTATGGAAAAACCGTTACATGATGGACTTAAATGTGATAATATGTCTCGGGTAAAAATCTTCAAGATGAATATGTTTTTTGAAGTGGTGAATCATTAATTCATTTATAAGGGGAACCTAAAGAAGGCATATGGTAGAGGGAATGAGGTTTCTTCTATAGGGTTATAAGGTATGAATTCCGAGATAAGGAAACACGTTTATGATAGTGTTAGCAAGAATAGTTGGAAGTAGAGTGAACATGGTAATGGGTCAATAACATAGGACCTTGATCAAGTGATTTTTCACTAGTGTGTTTGGTCAGAACACTTCCATAGACAGTTCCCCTAACCACAAGAAGAGTGCTCATCTTTTAGTCAGATGGTACATCTATAGAGGTATTTCAGGAACCCATGCTAGATGGATAATAATGTGGAATCTAGGCATAATTAGATTGTGGGAATGGGATCTTCTACACTATATCAATCTTGAATTTGGATTTATATTATATTTGGTGGTAAAGGTAGTGGATGTGTTGATCTTGAGAAATAGATTATGTATCGATAGAGTGTTGTAGCTCAAGTATGACACCCCAGACACATGTTTTTGAATTTAGTGATAAAATCAAATTTTCTGTTTTTTTAATATAAACTGAAACAATACACAACACTTTATACAATATGGTACCTTTCAAGTATAGTTTATGGATAATTAGAAAATATATTACATCTTATTCGAGTTTAACAAGAAAAATAAAATTTACTTTAATATTTGTGTGCTAACTCGAAAAGTAATTATTTACTTTTAAAACATCTCAGATGTCTATGAAAATATATAAAATGTGGGATAATCATAAAATAACCCATTATGGGGGTTTAAAAATACCATTTAAAAATAAAATTTTATGAATTCTTTATAAAATATTTTAATACCATGTTATTTATTTTACTTTGAAATGGTATGAAAATAGACAAGTTATTTTTGGAAAACATTATGCAAGATATTGAAAAAAACACATGAGGCCACTTGAAACATAAACGGCTATCTGAAATTAACCATTTTCTTAAGGGATGAGCTCACTCACTACATTCTATCATTATTACCATGTACAAGATCCAATTTTTTATAATTTCATTTATCATTGCTAATTTTTGAAATCATACATTTTCAACTCAAATTTTTATTTTTAAAATATAATCATACATTGATTACACATACTTAGTTATATTTATATATAATAAAATATTTAAAAAATAACCTTCAAGGGAAATGAAATATAAGATTTGGTACATCCAAATCGCATGATACAGGTACATGGAATATTTGAATTGAAGGTTAATAAATATTCATATACTCAATGTTCAATCCATAATCTCACAAAAACCCATTTCCAATTGTGGTTCCAATAAAAGAAAAATTTATTCAATGCACATTATTGCATGTATTTTCACACTTGTATGTGCATAATCTCATCAATAATCTGCATTATGTTTATATTTCAATGAATAAAATTACATGATTATAATATAATAAGATTTTGGAATTCATTACTTTTAATTTGTTAAATAGTAATCATCAGTAATTTTTTTATGAATTGATATAACTATGAAAACACAAGTCAATTTTTATTCAATATTGAATAAAACATAAATATTATTAGTACTTAAATATAATACTGTCATTATTTTTTATATAATTAATATTTGAATAATGCTCAAATATGTAACAATCATAAACATTAAATTCACACATATATATATAATCAGGAGTTAAAATTCTAAAAACAACTTCAGTTTCACATATTAGTCAAATATATATCATAAAATTTATGATACACATAATATCATATCAAAATCATTCCAAAACAACGATAAAATACAAAAAAAATCCTAAAAGACATTCATGAATTCAAATTAGATCGCAAATTTGAAAACAAAAAAAAATCCCTTAAAAACCTTATATTATAAATTAGAAAATAAATATATCTAATTGAAACATATTTAACATGAGTTATGATATAATACCAAATGATGATAAATGAAAATATCTTAAAAAATTAATACAAATAAAAATTATTATTTTTAATGTAAAATTATTTGAATAATATTTAGAAATAAAAATAGTTTCTTTTAAAAAAATTAACTATTAAAAACAAATATAATCTCGTATAGAATTTATTAATAAATAAGATCCCTAATATGAAATATAAATTTAATAATAAAATATATGTTCTAGTATATTAATAATAGAATGAATCATAATTTGTCTTAATATAATCATTTACTTCAGAATATCAAAATATATAGAAATAAACTTGTTACAGAATAAAGTATTGATAAAAATAATTCCTTACAAAAACCTAAACATAAATTTTTAATTAAAACTAAATGATACCTTTTACTAAATATAACTTAAAATATAAGAAAATTTGAATAATATAAATTTTTATTGAGAAACTAATCCCTTCAACACTTGAAAACTAAAACATAATTTAAATAAATTAAATCCCTTACATAAATTACTGATAAAAAACCATAATATGTTCCACTCTTGACTCCAATTCTCAGGAATCCAATTTATTTTTTCCATATTCCATTTACACACTAGTTTGAATGGATTTTATAGCCACAAATAAACAGTTCATAGAAAGAATAAATCAATCATTCCAAGAAATATGAAAATTAAAGCAAAATGGAATTTATAATTCATTCATTCGCTCGAACAGTATCATATGATGAATGAAAATGGTATAAAATTGATAGATTCAACAAAATTGAAGTTATCAGGACTGGAGAAATGGACATATGTGAACCATAATAAAAACAAATATTGTTTTTCAAATAATAGTATAGTAAATAAGTATATATATATATAACACAATATATTCCACTCATATAATACTCACATAATAATAAGAAAAATCATATCGTCTACAATAGCAAGTGTTGATTGTGAAAATAAAAAGATTCGAGAAACATGACTAAACTAGATTCATACAAAATAGACCTAGATAGAAAAAAATATATACCACACAAAATCGAAGAAGAAGGACAACTAATCTCACCCATAAACTGAAATCGAGATCTTGATGTTTTATATTTAAATCCATAGTAGCAAGAAAAAATGTTTCATCGATGGTTAGACCACACTCATTAGTAGTAAGTCTCCCACCTCAACTACTCTTGAGACCTCTAGATAAATCCATACCAGTGACCACGCCCAATACCTCTCTCATAATCGACTTCCATGGCTTCATCTTAAGAAAACCCACTATGGGAAAACCTTGGTCATGTCTCCAACTATCTGCTCGGTCTTTCCCCCAAAATATTATGGAACCGTAACACCCTATAACCAATTTATCCATTTTTAACCCATATATGTAATTTAATTTTAATAATATAAATTTATGATTTAAAAATTTAATTACATAAAAACATACCTCAATGTCATATATTTAAATAGAATAATAATAATAATAATATTCAATTTAGGAAAAATTATAATTATGTTTATAATTCAAAATTATTATTTTATAATTACTAAAATATATTATTTTATATAAAATTAATTTAAATATTTTATAATAATTTGTATTATTTTTATTGAAGACGTAATTTATAATATTATCATTACAAATTTTGTAGTAATAAATTATTTATATAAATATAATTCTTAAAAAGATATAATTCATATTTTAGTCTAAAATTTTATATTATCAAGATTTATGAAAATAAAATATTATGTTTTCATTCAAAAATATTAATAAACTTCAAAAATTACATTAATTTTTAGTAATTTTTTATTATATTAACTCATATTTCTATTGTTTTAAAAAACATATAAAAATATTATAATCCTTTTGAATAAAAATTTAGATATTATTTTTAACAAAATGAAACCTCATTTTAGAATTTAATATATTAAATTAATAAAAATTCATATTTTGATGAAAGAAAGTATATTATAAAAGTTTTTACTAAAAAATTAATAAATATTTATAAATATACTATTAATTAAAATTACTGGTTAAATTTATTTGGATGTTACATTTTTCCCCCACTAATCATATTGTTTCAATGTAATTTATTTATGAGACTCTATATTATTAGTAATTTTCGTTGTCAGGATTATGAAAAAATTGAGAACTGGGAAACATCTATACTCAACTGTTTAGATAACAAATTCTAATCTCCAAATTTGTCTAAATTTTTCCTATAATACCAAATATAACACACCAAACCCATGCTTAAGGATTAAATTCTATAAGCATGTTGTATTTTTTATATTTAAAAGATGTTAATAAAATAGACAAAATTTTATATAGTAGGGGATATTTTCCGGTCTAGGTTCTTGAGAATTAGACAACATCCTATAATTTATCAGAGTTGGACAAGAATAAAAAGATATACTTTTCAATAGTTTTGTTATCTCCAATGTTGAAGACATCCATTTTAAAAATTCTATGATACCTTTGAAAACATTTTAAACATGGAATGAGGATGAAATTTCCCAGTAAGGGGTTTTAAAAAAAACCTTTGAAAAATAACTTCCAATAAAGTATTTATAAAATTTTATAATTACATGTTATTAATAATATATTGAAAATGGTTTATAAATATTCATGTGATTATTTGAAAACATCTTGAAATCTCAAGAAAACAAAACACATGAGGCCACATGAATTATGGATGTTTTTCTAGGCCTACCCAATTTCATGAGGGATAGTACCACTCCCGACTACGGATCATGTTTACCATGTCCAAGCACTAATATTTTTAAAAACTTTTTCTAATTTCTTTACATATAAATATATATGTTTCCAATTGTTTTTTTTTTGTTTTAAAAATAAAATCATACCTAAATTACACATATAGAATTATATATATATATATACATTTATTTGAAATGACTTGTCATATTTTGTACATCCAAAATTCATGACATATGGACATTGAATATTTTTGTGGAAGGTTAATAAATATTCATATACTCAATGTTTACATAATAATCTCACAAAATCCATTTCTGATAGAGGTTCAGATAAATGAAAATTTTAATCCATGCACATGATTACATGTATTTTCATACTTATATGTACATAATTTCATGGATAATTTATATGATGCTCATATTTCTATGATTATGAATTACATGCATATAATATAATAAGATATTAGAATTATTGACTTTTAATTTATTAAATAATGATCATACAAAATTAATTTATATATATATATATAAAATTGAAAACAAATGTAAATTGTGATTCAACATTGAATATAACTTATATTTAACTTGTTCTTAAATATAATACTTTTATTGTTTTTGAAATAAATACTCTTGGAATAATGCTTAAATATGTAACAATAATAAACTTTAAAATCACTCATATATATAATCAAGAATTAAAATTATAAAAATAACATAAATTTCCCATATAAATCCTATATATATCATGAAATTTATAAAAAAATATACCATATTATTATTATTCCACAACATCAATAAAAAATAACTTTTACAGCAAAAACATAATTTCAAAATAGATCACAAATTTGATAAGTAAAAATCCCTTACAAAACCAAATAATATAATTTAGAAAATAAAAAAAAATTGAAATATATTGAACCTGAGTTCTAATATAAATCATGATTTTGATAAATAAAAATATCATAGAAAATTAATATACATACGAAATATAAGTTTCGAAATAAATTTAGTAGATTAAAATTTTAATAAAAATATCTCTTTAAATTACATGATTTAACCTTTAAATACACATATTATCCCATACCAAATTTATTAAAAATTATGATCTATAATATGAAATATAAATTGATTAAAAATATATATATATTTCAACAAATGAATTAAAAATTAAAACATATTTTTGTTAATAAAATCATTTAATAAATAATATCAAAATAAATAGAAATAAAATCATTACACAACCATGTATTGATAAAAATTATAACTTAAAATGCATAAACATCATTTTCTAAGTAAAAATAAAAAATTCCCTTTATTAAGGATTGACATAAAATAGAACACAATTATATGAAAATAAATTTTTAAGGAGAAACTAAACATTTATCCCCAAAGAATTAAAACATGATTTAAATAAATGAAATCCCTTACCTGAATTAATTAAAATGAAAAAAATTATACTATGGTCTCACACTCTCAGGACTCCATATTTTTTTCTCATATACAAACTATACACTGGTTTGAATTTATTTTATAGACATAAAAGTAATTGTCCATACAATGTTGAAATCATGCATGCCTAGAATGCTAAAATTTGAGGCAGATTGAAAAAATTGAATTTATAATTCATTCATCCACTTGAAAAGTTTCATCTTATGAATGAAAATAGTATTAAATAGATATATTCAATATAATTAATGTTAAAGGAACAACTAAAAGAGACATCTACAAACCATAAAGAACAAACAAATCTATTTTCAAACTAGACTATTTGAAATAGTGATATATATATATATATAACAAAGAAGAGTCGATCCATATAATATTCACATCATGTCAATCCAAACCAGATCGACTACAACAGGCATCTCAAATAACGAAAATAGATGAGATTCAATGAACATGACTAAGATTCAGAAAAAATACACATAGATATATAAACATCAACCAACGTCATAAAGATCTAAGAATATCTAACCTCACTCGAACCCTAAAATCTAGATCTAGATGTTTTTCCATGAAACCCTATCTACAAGAGAAAATCATAATCAATGCTTGGACAACACTCATTGACAGTCTGTCTCCTACCTTGTTTGTGTTTGAGACCTTTAGACAATGCCTTGTTGGAAACCACACCTCATACCTCTCTTGGCCTCAGCCTCTATGGATTGGGCTGGAGATAACCCCTACGTGAAGATCATGGCCGCAACACCAACTATCTAGTCAGGAATTCCCAAAAAAACCTGATGAAACCCTAACACCATATACCCGATTCATCCATTTTTTAACGAGTATACGAAATTTAGTTTCAATAATATAATTATTTGATATCATAATTTAATAAAAAAAACATAGCATAATTTATTATTTATATAAAGAATAATAATACTATTAATTCTGTTTATTTAAAAAACATAATTTTTATGTTCATCGGTCAAAATGATTGTTTTATAATTAATAAAATATATTATTTTATAAAAAAATTATTTCAAATAATTGATAATCATTTGTATATTATTTTTTGGAAAAATAATTTATAATATTATAATTAAATATTTTTTTCTTTCAATTAATTTATATAAATATAATTATTCAAAATATATAAATCATATTTTAGTGTCCAATTTGAATTCCCATGATTTTAAAATATAAAAAATTACTTATTCATTCAAAAATTTAATCGAATTTATAAATAACAATAAATTTTAGAAATGTTTTCTTACAATAACTCATATTTATATTTTATAGAAATAATAATAATAACATAATAATAATTTTGAATAAAATGTTAAATATTAATTTAAAAAAAATAAAAACTCATTTTATAAATTAAAATATTAAATTAATGACAAATTTTATTTTGAATAAACAAAATATCTTATAAATATTTTATCTAAAAACATTTTTGGTTAATTTTAAACAAGATAATAATTTAAATTACTAGTTAAATATCTTGGGATGTTACATCAGGGGACACAATCTACATCATAAAGAATTGGGGTAGGATAGTTGCATGAATTTTATCCTACACTGGTGGATAGAGTTGTTATACCATCAAAAATTAGAGGTACTATTATTTTCACTTTTATGCTAGCAAGTTACTTATTTGATACTGCTGCCTCTCGTTATTTACTATCTAAAAAACATTGCGGGGGTTTAAGCATATAGATGGAGTTCTTGAGAAGTGTTATGATTATATGTACACTATTGGGACTATGGTCAATGGATATCAATTTTTGAATGGGTATTCTGCTGTGGTTGGGGATTATCGGTTTCAACAGTATAAGTACGTATATGAAAGGTAAAACTTTGAAATATTTATGGGTATGGAATTATTAGTAGCATACCAAGCAAACATTGATTTTTATATATGTAGAGTAAATTTTACATCTTAAAATGGTGAATATTATTTCCACCATAGAAAGGGGGATTTAGAGTCAATACATGTAGGGATGGTTCATCAGTGACTGATGCAGAATGGTTCATCAGTGAGATTAGTATGGTGCTGGATCCAATGTATATTCCACCATATAGAATGGAACCAACAGAGATTCAAGAGCTTATGACTAAACTAGAAGGGGTTAAGGATAAATAATTTATTTGACCTAGTACTTAACATTGCGTACTCTAGTTTCATTTCTAATAATGATGAATGGACTCTGCAGTTTTATGTTGACTATTGGATATTGAACTAGATAAATGTGAAGAATCGATATCCACTTCCAAATATCACGGATCTTTTGGACCAGTTTAGGGGAGCATGTATCTTCACCAAGATCGACCTTATATTCGGTATTCTTTATTTGGGTGTTTCACATTTTGATATCCCAAGGACTCCTTTCACATTAAATTATGAATTTTATGAGTTTTTCATGATTAGTTTTGGATTGAATAATGCACCCACCATTCTACGTTCTTGATTAGAATAATGTTCTACCTATACCTGGATCGTTTTTTGTGGTGTTTATGGATGACATCTTGGTGTACACCAAGACTTGTAAAGATCATTTACAACAACATGATATCATCCTATGTGCACAGAGAGAGAGTCCCCTATATACCAAGATATTTATGAATCATTATTTGATTTATTAGGTACAATTCTTGGGTCACATCATCTCCGACAAAGGTGTGTTATGGTACCCAAAGAATGTTCATGTAATTTTTTATAGGGAGAAACCTATGAACATTTTTGATATTGATAGATTTCAAGGATTTTACAGAAATTAATAGAAGGTTCATCCAAAAAATTTCAATTTTTGACCACCACATTCAGACTTGACACATAAATGGAGTAGTCTTAATGTTTTCAGATCTAGTTGTGGTGTATGGGTCCAAAACATTTATGACACATGAATGGAATTACCCTATGAAAGAACTCTAATTAGCTGTAGTGGTTTATTCTTTAATGTCTTAGTAGTATTATCTGTTAGGTAAAATGTTTATTTTGTATACTAACCATAAGAGAATAATGTATATATTTTCCCAAAAATATTTGAATATATATCATTGGATATCAATTCATTATATTCATTCATTTGATTTTCATTTAGAATTTATATCGGGGAAGGAAAATAGTGTTGTTAATGCTTTAAGTAAGAAAATTAATATGCAAGAAGATCAAGAGTCTATTTTTGAGTGGATAATGATAAATTTACTAGATGAGATGAATGTTGTGGTTTTAGAGATTCAGTAAAGAATTAATCTCATAATATTTTTAGTGTATTTTCTACTATTTACTTCAATTATATATAGATAATATGGGGATCTAGAATGTTTTTTCTTGAGGGGAAATCTAAAGTGGGGAGTTTCCATAAAAATTTTCCATTTATGAGGATGAGATCATCTATGTTAGGAATTTAATTATTATGCCTATAAGCATGTGATATATGCTGATGAAATAATTTCATTCCTCAAAGTGGGTATTTTATCTAGGTTTGATCAATATTATCATGACCTACATCGATAGTATTGGTTCTGAATCATGAAAAAGGCGATAGAAGTGTTCATGAAATGATTTTGGACTAGTCAACAGGTGAAGGCTGATCATTAATGACCTGGTAGATTACTAAAGATATTTCACATTCTGAAATCGAAAAGGGATGATGTTACTATAGATTTTTGGTCGGTTTTCGCGATGAAGCATTGAAAGAATGATTCAATAAGGTTGATTTTTGAAATCTGAAAAAGGTAGTAACCTTATTGATGGAACAAGATACATTCTTAGTGGATATGATAGGAGACATGTACCTTCAGTAAATAGTCCATCTTCATGGATATAGATGGATTATTGTTTCATATTCTGACTCGGGTTTTACTTATCACTCCTCAAAGGGATTTCAGAAGGCACTTGGTACATAGGTTCTACTAGTTAAGACATTCCCCCAAAAATATACTGGATATTAGAGAATATTATTCAAGGGATTGAGGATATGCTTTAGGTGTGTGTCTAAGAAATTAGTTGATTTCACATATTATAATAGTTATCAATAAACTATACTTATTTCAATATATAAGAATCTTTGTGGTAGGTCATTTACATCACCTCTATTTTTCATGGAGGCTGGTGAGTGAGAGATGTAGGGACCGAGTCTCATTCAGGATACATTTTAGCAAGATAAATTTATTTAAAAGTATATTTAAATTGATCATATTAGATAAAATCTATATGCTGGTAAATGCTAATGACCCATTCTTTATAAATATGGAGATCATGTATTCCTTATGATTTCATATTGATTGGGTCACCATAGGATCAGGATAAAAGGAATGTCGGCACCCAGGATTGAAGGGTTATTTTAGGTTTTGTATGGAATCAAGTCAGTGGTTCACTGATTGGATCTTCCATATAGGTAAATTTCTATGCATGATGTTTATAATGTGTGATGACATTGGAGTTTTCACCCCGACCCTTCTCATGTGATCAATTTGGATGATGTTGATATTGAGACCAATTAATCCTTTGAAGAGAATTATATACATGTGTTGGATTAGTGTGAGAATGTGTTTAGGGGAAGCACCATTCTTATAGTTCATGTATTGTTGAATCATTAATGATTTAATGAAGAAAAATGGGAAATAGAAGTGGGTATGAGTGCTCATTGGCCAGATATTTTTAAACGGGGATTTTTGAGAGGCTTGGGAGTACATCTCAAAGATATGTTGTTATAAGATGGGAAGATTATAAGATCATGAAATTTTTTAGAGGTGTATCAGGAACATTTATAGGTACTATTTTCCTTTGTGTTGAGTACTTAAATTTGGGTTTTACATTCAGTGACATTATAGATAATTGGAAGGAAGATTGTCTTGTCACGGTTGGCACATAGGTTTCCCAAACTTTTTTCCAATCCCAAAAAACATGTAAACTCTAATAGAGGGGGTTCACATGAAATTCACACATCTTTTCAAATATTGTTCCTTATTATGTGTAATTATGCACACCTAATGAATAGGAACATAATTTAGACACATTATTTTAAAAATTACGAGCCTCTTATCAGGAAGCAATATGTACATATTTTATTAATCCAAAAATGTGATTCAATATTTCGTAAACCCACATATTATAAACCAAAACCCACTGACACTACCCTAATCTATTAAAATCATTTTTGGAGACTCTGGTATGAATTACTAAGGATTTCATCCTCTATTCCAGTGAATTTGAATCCTAGATTGAAGATCTTCACCTCTCATGGTAAGAGAATCTCAACTCGATTAGTTTCCTCTCCCTCTCTCTCACAATAATCCCCCATACTCTGAAGAATGTTTTACATGGTTGGTATTAGATCTATATCTACAATTGAGGTATCTTGATAAGTTTGATCTTTTATGTAGGTCTCAGATATATATATGTCATTCTTTATCATCATCTTGGATGTTCTTCTTGATTGGGGATATCCGTTGGGGAGTGTTCATCATAAATTTTTATATAGAGGCTCTATATTAAATTTAAATAGTCTTGAAATTGAATTTTATGTATGTCTAATGAAATTTCACTACAAACTTTGTACAATTGAATCCTGAATTGAATAAATTAATTAAATAATTAATTTATGGAAATGTATAATTGATTGAAAATTTCGATTGTGGAATTGGATTAATTAATTGGTGAATTAATTGATGTGAAATTGGGATTTGGGAATTGGATTAATTAATTGGTGAATTAATGAATTGGATATTGGTATATTGGATTGGGATTAATTTACTATTGTATTAATTAATGGAATTTTTTGATTGTGTAATTATATAAAAAACTGGTGAATTAATTAATGCACAGTGTAATTAATCCATTGATGTGTTATGAATTAATCTACAATTTGGTATTCTGAGATGTTTGATTTGTCCTTCATGGATTATTGGGTTATATGATTGAGTTGTTTTATAATGTTTTAATGATTAATTGCTCATATTATTCCACATTATATTGTATCGACAATGATTTTTTCTGATATTTGAATTGGCATGTCATGATGTGAAATATGATGAGAGGCTTAATGTTGATTAACCTTGACTGAGGTGATATATGTGATATATGTGGTATATGTGATATATATAATATATTTATATGGTAAAAGAACTACAACATCAGAATCCCATAATGTTAAATTGAAAAAAACATATGAGACATTGACTACTGCTTAAAAAGATGATAGTGATTATGTAGTGTGTGACACAAAAAATTAATTTAAAATCCCACATGTCTGATTGATTAATAAATGAGTGTTGGGACATTGAATGAAATTTCAAATACTCACAGCATCCTAAACATGGAGATCTAGGCCCCAAAATTTTGTCATTAGAGCATGGTTCCAATTAGATTTAATATAAATTGAAAACAAACAAATAATTATATACCATGACATATAATGAATTTTGAATTGGAGATATGACATGGTTCAGACACTAACATGATATGAAGAAAGTATTTATTGTTTTAGGTTTCCTTAGGAACGTGTGGTTTATGTGGGTAAATATATAATGATCAAATATATGTAAACAATTTAATTTATTGATTTTATTTATTAAATATACAACTACATGCACTTTTATTGATTGGATATTGTTTTATATTCCATTCTTGGTGGCCTATTGAGTTGTACTCACACCCTACATAGGTTACCTAATTGGTACCCTAATAAAATTAATGTTTTCATAATAGGATAATGGAATGATTCCTACAATAGATGGCTAAGTTGGTATGGATCATTGATTAAGAAAAAAATACATTATTCGAGAAAATTTTTGGATATTTATGTTCCTTTAATTAAATTGGGTTTTTCATATTGACACTTGACACATATTCCACATGACATATCTACTGTTTAGTTTTGGATATCATATTTCATGTTTTTCTCATCATGTGATATTGTTATTATTTTGGTTATAGTTATATCATGTTTTTATTTATTATTATTTTCCACTGTTGTGATACTTTGATAATGATATTATTTTTCCCCTTGATCGATATTAGACCCTCGCTTCTAGTTGGCATCCTCTGTTATATAGAGAGGTGTGCTTTAGGTCATGTGACCGACCAACTCAGGGAACTAGTGTATAGCTCCTAGTTCAGGATGCTATAATTTAAAATGAAACATTAAACACCGTGATTAAATTCAGTTACATCATAATAAATATTAATGGGTTAATAGAAAAAGTATTCTAATGAAATAATGGTGTATAATATGAAACATATCTCATGAAATTAAATTTGAGAAAATAAAACCCTTATAACTACCACAATCATAGAGGTCGGATTAATTTTATAATGAATTTATATAGAACAATTATAGAACCAAAATAATAGGATTAAAATATAGTAACATTTATTAACAAATTATAATAATTCAATCATATACTAGTATAGTATAAATAGGTATATTTGTAACTCAATGGAAGGAAATTCAGTTTTCATGAACCCTTATGCTGCTAGAAATATTCAAATATAATCCCCTCTAATTAATTTATTTAAAATGAATAATTATAGATCATAAATAATTACATGATCAGGATAAAAAATACTAATTTTTCACTAGATTCACCATTCCAATGAAAATAGTTTTCAAAATAAGAAACATGTCTTAAGGGATGAAAATGTTAATCATGAAACTGGTACGTCTTTATTAACACATTAATAAAAATTAAAATGAACAAAGGGAAAATATTTGGTTTTTAAATTCCCATTAAATAGATGAAAAATTAATTTGGATACTCTCAAGGTATTAAATAAAAATCACACCATATCTATGAAAAACATATTCCTATAATATAAAATGTCCGAGTTTGTCATAATTTTGATCATGCAATACCTTATATGTTCCTAATTCATTATTCAAATTGGAATAGCTTTTCATATAACCAATATATGTTTATTATATAACATATTATAAATAATAATAATATATATTTCATTATATATACAACATTTATAATCTTTTTATATTTATTAAATATATTATTCTTTTTTATGCTTTCAAAAAAAATTGAATCAATTTCTTCTTATTTTGTTAATTTTTGTGATCATAGTTGATATTTTAATAATAATTGAAATACATAATATGGCCATTAGAAAACCATAATCATAAAAAAATTCATAATATAATATACTAAAAATAATTATTTTATTTCCCATATCCATCTATGATAGCATTTTATATCATTATTTATGTCGGGGGTTGAACTATCCCCAAAATATAAACAAACTATATCTGAATGGGTCACTATTTTAATGGAAGTGTATAATATCATTATAAAAGACAAATAAAAATATCATTTAGATTTTTTTAATTTTGATCATATATTATGAGGTTTCTATAATGAAATAAAAATATGGATGAAAAATTAAATAAGTTACTTCGAGGAGGTGGTAGTTCGTACAAAGAAGGATTAACACTATTTACTCATAAATGGATGGAAATGAATAAATAATATTTTTTCATAAATATAATTAAATAATAGAATAATAATTCTATTGAGTTTATAATATTTCTTTATATAGGGTTCTTTTGGATGATAATTATTTAGAAGAATGGGTAAGGAGTATGTATTACTCTCCATTTTACATAGAGTATTCCCTGGAAAGTACCTTTAGAAATTAAAGTATTTGGATAACTTATATTGACCAACTATTTTAATTCATGAAAGTGACTTATATTATAGAAAAATAATATAGTTTTTAATGTAAATTTTATAGAAATTTTTAAATATGATTCGGTGGAATTGATTCTCTTTATCAGTGAATAAATGGGATCTTCTGTGGAAACTAATTATTTTTCAATACTGGAATGACAATATTCACGAGCCAATGGTTTGTAAAGAGATAAAAAATTTAGTCTTGGATGTGAGAATGTCATTAAATCCCCTTGCACCCATATTTAATCGTTTTTAAATCCATAACAAATTTAATATATAATTTTAATATTTTTATTTTTACCTTGATAAATAGTGGTAGCAATTTTAGTTTATTTTCCAATAATGATTTAATTTAAAACATATAATGAAAATTTTATATTATAAAAACATAACACAGGATCCATGTATTTTAATTTAGTTTATTTTTATGAAAATTATATTTTTATATTCAAACATTTAATATATAGAAGAATGATTTTTTAGAAATGTTTTTGTCATAATTATGTGTTCTTAATCTCATTTAATCTTGAGTATCAATTGATTGAGAGATATTATATAGTATATATGTGTAAAACCATCATAATATCCATTATATAAAATATATCTATTTGTTTATTTAGATAATAACTACACATTATTAATAAAAAATTCATCGAATGTCGTCCATTCACCATTTTCATGGTCATTAAATTTAATGTTTCGAATAAAACCATGATTCCAAAAATTTACATTGAACATATTAAATATTATAATCATGTTGACCTTATTAATGAAATAAGTTTTTATGGATTCCATTTATTTAATAGAGGAACACTATTCTTTATTAATATAAGTGAATAAAATAATTATAATGTACAATATTTATCAAGTATTCCAAACATTAATCATGGGTTTTTTAAATTGAACATATTTTTTTAAATGATTTATTCTAAATAATATTTTCTTTTATAAAAATAATTTGAAAAAAAATTAACTCAAAACGATATGGTATTATAAAAACTAGTATTTTTATAATTATTCACTTATAAATTAATTATTTTTGAGAATTCTATAAAATAAAACCAAATATAATTTGGATATTATCAATTAAAATATAATTTAATTTTTATAATAATAATTTTAATATATGTGTATATATATTTTAAATAAAAAATATTATGGAGAAATGGTTTTATTAAAAAATTTAGTATTTGTTCATTATGTGTTTTAAAAATTATTTTCTATCAGTCTACAATGTAAATAATGTTAAAATATTAGTTTATCTATTCATATATATAATTTTATTATAACAATTTATTAACGATGGATAATATAATTTATTAGGATAAATTACAGAATACATTAACAGAACAGTTATTTGAAAAATTGATCATTTATTCATGATTGTTTTTTATCCCCTAAATATAAATAATATATTTTATCTATAAAAAATTAATGAATACAGGTTTTTTTTCTTGTATTTTTCGTAATAATAATTTTATAATATGGTTTGGCTCATTTTACCAATGTGTTTCATTTTATTGGTGTTCCATGTGACACAAGTTGTTGAAAATAGTATTAATTGAAAGGATCTCAAATCTCAGGTCGTTACATTATAACACCCTTAAATAAATTTTATCCTATAAGTTTTATATTTTCACTTACTACTGAATGTAAGATATTTTATTCTTAACATGTTCATCATTAAGGATATATATTCTAATATGAAATCTAACTTACTATCATAGAATATTTCATGTAACATATCATTACTCAGACCACATAAAAATTCGTACAATCATATATTAAAGTATGAATATAACAATATCATACATTCTCTAAAATATACCTTTCCAAAGTACAACTTATAATGACCCATACTTTACATACATTGTTAATAATTCAAAATTGAATCATAATTATTACAACATAAAACAAAACCACGAAATGACCGTATAGGTATAGTGTCTTTAGAAACTGGGAGACATAAACAACTCGTTCATAAAGCGTCTACAATGTCTCCCATTTATTTAATCATATCTATAGTCCCTTTTGGAATATCTTACTTAATAACCTTATTCCTGACCTGGGGAAAGAAAACATACAAAAGGGTGAGCTCAAATGCTCAGTAAGGGTAAACAAATGAAATATCAATCACATCATATTCATAAGAACATAACTTTTGGAAATCTTAACCTGCAAAAGAGAGCATAATTTCATAACATGGGATAAATCATAGTAGTGAAATGGAATCCCAATAATCATAACATAAAACATGAAAATTTGTGGCATACACACTTATTCATAGAGAGTCATTTCTTATTAGTCAAGACTCATTACCAAGACTATCTTAGTGGACAAAGTCCATTTCTGAACCGAGTTCACTCCTCGTTTCAGTCCTGTCTCACTGAACTGGTATAACCTACCATTCCAGCCATGTCTATCTCATGAGATATAAAATATTTACCCAATGTATTGGAGGGAGATATAGGTCTCACCCATCTCATAATGATACCATTCTTATGTGTGCCACAAAATCATAAATCATACATCATTACATAACCCATGTAATAAAAATGGGAATCTTAAACATCAGGACATCATAAAACAATTCATATAAGATAAAGGAATTCATAAATGTATTTCCATCACAACATAATCAAATCAATGTAATAATAGGTATAGAAATAGAACCCTTTATTATCTTAGATGGAAAATAATTTTGATAAAACACTTGAACTCCATTCTTGAGGAAAATATCCTTTCTACTTCAAAAACAATTTTTCTTTCTTAACATGTCATACAATTCTAAACTAAAAGAAGTTGATTAAAAATAAACATGAAAACTTTTAAAGGAAGATTCTTGGATATATTTTTTTAATATCCATTCATGCTGTATAAGTTAAAAAAACATTCTAGTACTTTTTTCGGAAAAGTCAAAAAAGTAGCTCGTATGAAAAACGACAAAAGGTTCCTTTCATATCTTTTACTAAAAACTCACCAAAGGGTAAAATTGGATATAAACTATTTTATAAAGATATAAATATTACATATTGATGAAACATGGATTTGGATGATAAAATACACCCCATTAAATTCCAAAGTATAAACAATATCGGATAAAAATGAGATTGTGATATTTCCCTTACCTTAGGTCTGATTTGCTTCGTAAGTGTCCAGACCTCCTGTATAATGATTTAAATAGTGTTATTGACTTATTTAATAATAATACATATTGTTTTGATATCATATATGGTCATATTCTTAGCTTCTTATTAGTAATATTTCATTACTACTTGTTATTCAGGTGTTTGTTACTTTTTGTTCTTATGCGTGTTTTGTCGAATAAATTCTTATTCTTCTCTTTAAGTTATAGATACCTCATTTACAGAATGGTATTAGTGTAATATATATCATATTCATTCATTCAATCAATTCATTTATATAATCATTATGAAATTAAGATCATGTAGAACGAGTCACATCACATCGTGGAGACGATATTCCGTACGTACGCACGAGTGATGATATCGTTCCTATGATCGTGGAATTGTATTATAGAGTATGTATAATATTTCAGAATCAATATCACATTATAATAGTCATATATAGTCATTATTTACACCATTATACCCATTCAAGTAAGGTGGTGGTGGAAAATAGATTACACCACGGCGTGGAGACGGTATTCCGTACGTACGCACGCGCGGTGATTTCTTTTTCCGTAGGATGGATAGATGGGGAAATAGGGTTGTTTCATACGTATAATAACATATCAGTATATTAGTGATACTTATGTTGTTACTTCATAATGAAACAACTAAATAAGATGAAGTGGAAGAAGAAATAAAGATGAATGAATCGGTAACGGACATTACCTCTTCTTTGAAGTGCTTCTTTGAGACATCCTTTTAGGGCACTAAAATAGGTCTTTTAAGAAGACCATAACCTCTAGGATATTTCTAGGGAAGTGGAGAGGAGAAATTGGCATGGGTTGGCCGAGCCTGAAGGCTCAAAGTTGTGCGAGGAAGAGGGGGAGGAGGTGCCCTTTTATAAGGGAGGAGAGGGGCACCTTTGGAATAACTAAAAATATTATTTTATTATAAAGTCAAATTCGGTTTTTTATAGCTCCAATTTGATATATTTTAAAGATAAGGTGGGTAGGGGTCGAACTCCTCTCATAAAATATAATTTATACAAGTTTAGGTATCAATTTTAACCTTATCATTAAGATTTAACTTTAAGTTAGATAATTTAACTTTTACCGTGTCTTCTTGTTTTCTTATATTATATGGTTAATAAACATACAATATCAATCCAAAATAACCCCAAGTTGTTTATTATTAAAATATATAACCTTATCTAAGTCATTTGGCCGAACCTTAGATTTTTAGGAATAAAATAACAATTAATAATATAATATTTGTTTTAAAAACTATTTTATGTCAATTTTGACACTATTTAGTAATTGATTTTTGTGAAAATCGTAACAGAATGATTAGTTCTAACCAAGTTAATTAGAACAATACTAACATGTCATATTAACCTAGAAAATTAGTTTAATTCATAAAAATTCTCAAATTACATTTATTGGGTATTTATAACATCAATTATGTCAATATTTCATTAATAAGATAATTACTGCATCATCTTTGTGTCATAAATAAATTAACTTATTTAAAGTCTAAAAATTAAAAATAAAATATCATTATGTAGGAAATATTTTTATCATTATAATTAATATTTATAGTAGAATTTATCTTATGTATAACCCCATATTAAAAATGATTTACTTATTAAACTTTGATTTTAACTATTTTAACCCTTATTTAAATAAATTAATAATAAATGTCCTAATCTAATCCAAGTGGGACTAAATGGTCATATTTTATTCCTAAGGTTGTTTTTGGTCGAATTAAACTTTTCCAATAGAATTAGGAAAATGTGTTAGGATAATAATAATATCATTTTTACCCTTAATTACCCTATTTACTTTTAACCGTGGTAAAAAAAGTAAAAAGTTACTATTCACCAAAAAAATTATTTTTATCTCATTGAACCACATTTTACTTACTGAAATCAACCGTGTCTCTCGGATTTTCGAAATTCCACTCACAGAAGCGGTAAAATTAATTTTTTTGAAAAATTCTGTTTTTTAACTACCACTTAGTGGTTTCACTATTCATCAAAAATTGAAAGTTTTCAGAAAAATACCAAAATTTAAACCTAGGCTAATTTTGATATTCCGAATCCAAAAATGAATTCCATTTTGAAAAATAAAATTTATACAGTTTCAAAAAGTGGTTATTACTATTCATAACAGCTAGTTTTAATAATATTTTAATAGCATATCATTGTTTAGTGAAACTCAGTATTGCGTACGACACAAGCTATCGAGGAAGGTCGCGGTTGCGTGTAAAGAAAGCCAAGCTAGTGTTGTGTGTAGTGAAAGATTCCTTTGATGATTTATATAACATAAAAACAAAATATTTCACATAAAAGTCTCGGGTGGTACATTCTACCCCCCTTAAAATGAATTTCGCCCTCGAAATTCGTCACTTTCTAACAAAAAGATGAGGATACCTCTCCCTCATCATATCCTCAAGCTACCATGTAGCTTCTTATAATTGGTGGTTCCTCCATAAAACTTTCACCAAGTGAGTGGTCTTGTTTCGTAGGACTTTTTCGCTACGATCCAGAATCTCTATCGGCTGTTCTTCATAAGAAAGATCTTGCTCGAGTGGTAGAACTTCTGAGCTGAGTACATGTGAAGGATCAGGTATGTACTTTCTTAGGAGAGACACATGGAACAGATCGTGTACTTGAGAGAAATTCGGTGGAAGAGCCAATCTGTAAGCTACCTTCCCGACACGATCTAGTACTTCTAAAGGACCGATATATCTAGGGCTCAACTTCACCTTCTTTCCAAATCTCATAACTCTCTTCCAGGGAGATATTCGTAAGAACACTTTATTACCCACTTAAAACTCTAGGTCTTTTCTTTCGTTGTCGGAATAACTTTTCTGTCGACTCTGAGCTGCTCTTATGTGTTGTTGAATATATCTGACCTTTTCTGCCATTTCATCAACAAGATCATGTCCTATTAGCTTTCTTTCCCCAACTTCATCCCAGCAAGTTGGATTCCTTCATTTCTTTCTATGGAGAGCCTCATAAGGAGCCATCTAAATACTGGAGTGAAAGCTATTATTATATGAAAATTATACCAATGGTAGGTGTTGATCCCAACCACCTTTGAAATCCATAGAGCAAGCTCTCAACATATCTTCTAGAGTTTGAATTGTTCTCTCAGACTGACCGTCTGTCTGAGGATGATAAGCAGTGCTGAAAGTCAACTCTGTATCCAGAGTATGCTGAATAATTTTCCAAAACTTCGAGGTAAATCTCGGATCCCGATCAGATATAATAGAGAGTGGTACTCCATGCAATCGTACCACTTCCTTTACATATATCCTGGCAAGCTGATCCAGAGAGAAATCCTCTCTAATAGTAATGATGTGTGCAGACATGGTAAGACGATCAACTATGACCCAGATAGAATTATTGCCTTTGGATGTTTTAGGAAGTCCTATGACAAAGTCCATAGTGATGTTTTCCCATTTACATTCGGGTATGGGTAATGGTTGTAACATCCCCTTAGACTTCTGTCTCTCAGCTTTAACTTGGTGACAAACCAAGCATCGAGAGACATATTCAGCAACATCTCTTTTCATGCCATCCCACCAGAAGTACTCTTTCAGGTCCTTATACATCTTCTTGCTTCCAGGATGAATAGAGAATGATGAACTATGAGCCTCATCTAGTATCTCCTTCTTTAATTTCGGGATGGGAGGAACACAAAACCGATTTCCAGAACTTTATTATCCCATCACAATGAAGGTTGAACTCAGGAACATTTCTCACCTTCATTTGTAACTCGACATCTTCTTTCTGTGCCTCTTTAATCTTTACATGTATAGATGGTTGAACATTCATTTGAGAAAGATAAGATTTTCCCCCTTCCATTATAATTCCAAGATCCATCCTTTGTAAATCCATAAATATTAGATCTTTTGTGATCCTCATCAGGGATAAACTCGCATGGTCTTGTCGATTTAATGCATCTTCCACCTTGATTGCTTTCCCAGGGTGGTAATGGATTGAGCAGTCATAATCCTTAATCAGCTTCAACCATCTTCTTTGAAGCATATTTAGCTCATTTTGTGTGAAAATATACTTTAAACCTTTATGATTAGTATAAATGTCACACCTTTCTCCATAAAGATAATGCCTCCAAATCTTTAATGCAAAGATTACCGCAGCTAACTCCAAATCATGTGTTGGGTAATTTTGCTCATGGATTTTCAACTGTCATGAGGCATAAGCTATCACCATATCATTTTTCATAATAACACACCCCAATCCCTTCTTGGATGCATCACTATAGATCACAAACCTTTCTCCGCAACATGGAAGTGTGAGCACAGGTGCACTGGATAACCTTCTTTTCAACTCCTTGAAATTATCTTCACATTATTCCGTCCAAACATACTTAACTCCTTTTTGAGTCATCTTGGTGAGTGGATTATATAATCGTGAAAAATCTTTCACAAAATGTCGATAATATACAGCCAAACCAAGAAAACTTCGGATCTCAGTCACTATTGTTTGTCTCGACCATCTTTCGATAACCTCTGTTTTTGCTGGATCCACAGATATCCCCTCTTTTGAGATTATGTGACCCAAAAATGAATCTTTTTGAAGCCAAAATTCACACTTGGAAAATTTGGCATAAAGATTCTCCTTTCTCAGTGTCTTCAATATAATTCTCAAGTGATCTTCATGTTCTTACTTTCTCTTTGAATAGACAAGAATATTGTCTATAAAGACTACCACAAACGGGTCAAGATAGTTTCTAAAGACTCTATTCATCAGATCAATGAAGATAGCAGGGAATTAGTAAGACTAAATGGCATCACTATAAATTCATAGTGTCCATACCTTGTACGGAAAGCCGTCTTTGGTATATCCTCCCTTTTGACCCTTAATTGATGATACCCTAAACGAAGATCAATCTTGGAAAATTATTGAGCTCCGCATAGTTGGTCAAATAAGCCATCAATGCATGGGAGAGGATATTTGTTCTTGATAGTGATCTTGTTAAGTTCTCAATAATCAATGCAGAGTCTCATTGATCCATCATTATTCTTAACAAATAGAACAGGTGCTCCCCAAGGTGACGCACTAGGGTGTATGACTCCCTTATAAAGATTCTCTTGGAGTTTCTTCCTCAATTCCTGCAACTCAATTGGGGATATTTCTATAAGGTGTCTTTCAAATAGGCAAAGCACCCAGTACGAGTTCTATTGAAAACTGAACTTCACAATTTTGTGGAAGACCCGGTAATTCCTCCAAAAAGGCATCATCAAACTCTCGTACAATGGGAATATTCTTAATCGTGAGCTTCTCACCAACAATTTGACATAAATAACCTTCATTTAGTGGAATCAAGACCCATACGGTAGAAGTAATTTCCACTGGAAGGTTTTGTTCATCCTAGCATTTATAGAAGATCATAGATTGGTCTGGAATATGAAATGTGACTTCACTTCTTTGGCAATTGATATGAGCTCCATATAAAGAAATCCAATCCATGCCAAGAATCACATCAAATTCCACTATAGGAAGGATAAAAAGATTTTCAGGAAGCACTTTCCCACAAACTTTGATCAGAGAAGAATTATAAACTTTTGATGCGACTGTTGTGCCATTAGGGGTTGTCACAGCTAACTGAACATCTAATTGTTGAGGTAATACGGTGATATCCTTAGAAAATTCTTTATAAATAAAGAAGTGGGTGGATCAAGAATCAAATAAAATTTTTTCTACTTTAGAGTGGATGGTATGTGTACCTTTCACCACATCGTTATCATACTCCACATCGCTAATAAAAGTTGCATGTGAATTTCCTTTGTCTTTAGCCTTCATAGTTTGTTGATGTTGACCATCATCATCATCCCTTGGATTAGGGCATTTATTGGCATAATGTCCCATCTCCTTGCACTTGAAACATTGAAGTGTAGTAGGTTCATTCTGTGTATCCCTTCCTTTGTTTGCATTAGTATACATCTTCATCCCATCATTGCGGAATTCAAATGCCTGATGACCTTCCTTTACACACTTGAAACATTTACTTGTCCCTTTAAGGCAACTCTATCTATGTTTCTTTCCAGACTTTGAGCATAAGGGAAAGCTCATCTTCTTTTCAGTGTGCTCTTTATATTTTCCTTTGAATTCCATTTTCCTCTTCATATCAAACCCATATGACTGATGGGTTACTCCAATCTCCATATCAACTTTGATATCACATCGAACAATTTCCTCGTAGCTATTGAAGTCCTTTATGGATAAGGCCCATCGAAGACTTGGTTTTAAGCCACTAAAGAATCGATCGATCTTACTCTTAGGTTGGATAATAATACCAGAAGCGTACCTTGCAAGTCTTGTAAAATTTTCTTCATAGGTACCAACAGATTCATCATCTATTTGTTTCAGTTCAAGAAACTCTTTCTCCATCTTTATTCGGAGAATATGAGGGAAGTACTTATTGAAAAATAAGTTCTTGAACTCGTCCCATTCCATGGACTCAATTTCATCCCTTTGCCTTGTATTCTTAATAAGATTCCACCATTGATCTGCATCACCTTCCAAATGATACACTGCTAAGATGACTTTATCATGCTCAGAACATTGAAGAACTGAAAATATCATTTCAGTAGTACTAATCCATTGTTCAGCAACTAATGGATCAGTAGATCCACTGAATGAAGGTGGTCGCTGTCTCATGAAGGATTCAACAGAATGTTGCTCCTTCCTTTGCTCATTTGGAAGTCCTACATGATTCATAGCTTGAGAAAGTTATGTGAGCATGGACACAAGATTTTGCATTCCATCTCCCATAACGTTTGGTTGCTCAGGGGGACAATCATTGCATTGCCCGTCGCATTCCGCATTAACACGGTTCCTTCGGGTTCCAGCCATTGACTAAAACCAAGAAGATTAGTGTGAGCAACACTAATTATAATAGGAAAACCACATAATCAAGAATAAAATTTCACACTTAAGGTCATATCCTAGATTATTCATGGCCGTTTCTAAAACACTAAGATTGTGTTCTATGATTAGACGTATCCTTAGGGCTCTTACTAAGGCTTTCACATCCTAGTTTCCAAAGGTTGACTATACCATTCCTCTGATACCAACTATAACGACCCATACTTTACATACAATGTTAATACTTCAAATTTGAAGCATACTAATTACAACATATAACAAAACCACGAAAGGACTGTATAGGTATAGTGTCTTTAGAAACTGGGAAACATAAACAACTGGTTCATAAAGCCTCTACAATGTCTCCCATTTATTTCATCATATATATAGTCCCTTTTGGCATATCTTAATTAATAACCTTCTTCCTGACCTGGGGAAAGAAAACATACAAAAGGGTGAGCTCAAATGCTCAGTAAGGGTAAACAAAAGAAATATCAATCACATCATATTCATAAGAACATAACTTTTGGAAATCTTAACCTGAAAAAGAGAGCATAATTTCATAACATGGGATAAATCATAGTAGTGAAATGGAATACCAATAATCATAACATAAAACATGAAAATTTGTTTCATACACACATAATCATAGAGAATAATTTCTTATTATTCAAAACTCATTTCCAAGACTATCTTAGTGGACAAAGTCCATTTCTGAACCGAGTTCACTCCTCATTTCAGTCCTGTTTCACTGAACCGGTATAACCTACCGTTCCAGCCATGTCTATATCATGAGATATAAAATCATTACCCAATGCATTGGAGGGATATATAGGTCCCACACATATCATAATAATACCATTCTTATGTGTGCCACAAAATCATAAATCATACATCATTGCATAACCCATGTAATAAAAATGGGAATCTTAAACATCGAAACATCATAAAACAATTCATATAAGATAAAGGAATTCGTAAAAATATTTCCATCACAACATAATCAAGTCAATGTAATAATAGGGATAGAAACATAACCCTTTATTTTCATAGATGGAAAATAATTTTGATAAAACACTTGAACTCCATTTTTGAGGAAAATATCCTTTCTACTTCAAAAACAATTTTCCTTTCTTAACATGTCATACAATTCGAAACTAAAAGAATTTGATTAGAAATAAACATGATAAATTTTAAAGGAATATTCTTGGAAATATTTTTTTAAAATCCATTCATGCCGTATATGTTAAAAAAACATACTTCTCGTACTTTTTTCGGAAATGTCAAAAAAGTACCTCATACGAAAAACGACAAAAGATTCCTTTCATATCATTTACTAAAAACTCACCGAAGGGTAAAATTGGATATAAAATTTTGTAGAAGGATATAAATATTACATATTGAGGAAACATGTATGTGGATGATAAAATACACCCCAGTAAATTCTAAAGTATAAACAATCTCGGATAAAAATGAGATTGTGATATTTCCCTTACCTTAGGTCTGATTTGCTTCGTAAGTGTCTGAACCTCCTGTATAATGATTTAAATAATGTTATTGACTTATTCTAGAATCATACTTATTGTTATGATATCACATATGGTCATATTCTTATCTTCTTATTAGTAATATTTCATTACTACTTGTTATTCGAGTATTTATTACTTTTTGTTCTTATGTGTGTTTTGTCGAAAAAATTCTTATTCTTCTCTGTAGGTTATAGATACCTCATTTCCAGAATGGTATTAGTGTAATATATATCATATTAATTCATTCAATTCATTTATATAATCATTATGAAATGAAGATCATGTAGAATGAGTCGCATCACATCGTGGAGACGGTATTCTGTACGTACGCACGAGTGATGATATCGTTCCTATGATCGTGGAATTGTATTAGAGTGTATGTATACTATTTCAGAATCAATATCACATTATAATAGTCATATATAGTCATTATTTACACCATTATACCCATTCAAGTAAGGTGGTGGTGGAAAATAGATTACACCACGGCGTGGAGACGGTATTCCGTACGTACACACGTGCGGTGATTTCTTTTTCCGTAGGATGGATAGATGGTGAAATAGGGTTGTTTCATACATATAATAACATATCAGTATATTATTTATATTGATGTTATTACTTCATAATGAAACAACTAAATAAGAATAAGTGGAAG
Organism: Viscum album; assembly: GCA_963277665.1. Taxonomy (NCBI): domain Eukaryota; kingdom Viridiplantae; phylum Streptophyta; class Magnoliopsida; order Santalales; family Viscaceae; genus Viscum; species Viscum album. Next base: position 1,388,135,504 of record OY728165.1, read on the forward strand.
AAGAAATAAAGATGAAATAATCGGTAACAGACATTACATCTTCTTTGAAGTGCTTCTTTGAGACCTCCTTTTAGGGCACTAAAATAGGTCTTTGAAGAAGACCAGAACCTCTAGGATGTTTATAGGGAAGTGAAGAGGATAAATTTACAGGGTTTGGCCGAGCTTGATGACTCAATGTGGTGTGAGGAAGAGGGGGAGGAGGTGCCCTTTTATAAGGGAGGAGAGGGGCACCTTTGGAATAACTAAACATATTATTTTACTATAAAGTCAAATTCGGTTTTAAATAGATCCAAATTGATATATTTATAAAATAAGGTGGGTAGGGGTCAAAATACTCTCATATAAGAGAATTTAGACAAGTTTAGGTATCAGTTTTAACCTTATCATTTAGATTTAACTTTAAGTTAGATTATTTAACTTTTACCGTGTCTTCTTGTTTTCTTAAACTATAAGGTTAATAAACATACTATATCAAGACAAACGAACCCCAAGTTGTTTATTATTAAAATATATAACCTTATATAAGTCATGTGGAAGAACCTTATATTTTTAGGAATAAAATAACAATTAATAATATAATATTTTTTTTGAAAACAATTTTATGTCAATTTTGACACTATTTAGTAATTTATTTTTTTGAAAATCATAAAAGAATTATTAGTTCAAAAAAAGTTACTTAAATAAATAATAACATTTCATATTAACCTATAAAATTAGTTTAATTCATAAAAAGTCTCAAATTACATTTAGTTGGGTATTTATAACATCAATTATGTCAATATTTTATTAATAAGATAATTACTGCATCATCTTTGTGTCATAAATAAATTGACTTATTTAAAGTATAAAAATTAAAAATAAACTATAATTATGTAGGAAATCTTTTTAGTTTTATAATGAATATATATAGTCGAATTTATCTTATGTATAATCCCATATTAAAAATGATTTACTTATCAAACTTTGATTTTAACTATTTTAACCCTTCTTTAAATAAATTAATAATAAATGTCCTAATCTAATCCAAGTGGGACTAAATGGAAATATTTTATTCCTAAGGTTGTTTTTGGTCTAATTAAACTTGTCCAATATAATTAAGACATGTGTTAGGGTAATAATAATATCATTTTTACCCTTAATTACCCTATTTACTTTTAACCGTGGTAAAAAAAAGTAAAAAGTTACTACTCACCAAAAAATTATTTTCATCTCATTGAACCACATTTTACTTACTCAAATCAACCGTGTCTCTCTGATTTTCAAAATTCCACTCACCGAAGCGGTAAAATTAAGTTTTATGAAAAATTCAGTTTTTTAACTACCACTTAGTGGTTTCACTATTCATCAAAAATTGAATTTTTTCAGAAAAATACCAAAATTTCACCCTAGGATAATTTCGATATTCCGAATCAAAAAATGATGTCTATTTTGAAAAATAAAATTTATAAAATTTCAAAAAGTGGTTAATAATATTCATAACGGCTAGTTTTAATAATATTTTAATAGCATATCATTGTTTAGTGAAACTCGGTATTGCGTACGACAAAAGCTATCGAGGAAGGCCGCGGTTGCGTGTAAAGCATGCCAATCTAGTGTTGTGTGTAGTGAAAGATTCCTTTGATGATTTATATAACATGAAAACAAAATATTTCACATAAAAGTCTCGGGTGTTACACAACTAAATCTCAATTTCAGTAATAAATTTTAAAAGTAAATATTACTAGAAAATTTATCTCTATCTTTGACCTTAAAATGTATTGGATAATAGTTAATAAATTCACAAACTAATAAATATATTTCATAATCATAAAAATGAAATAAAATTCACCTACAATATCAAGGTTAAAAATTTCATTAAATACATAATATCTTATAAGGCTATCAATACTTCGAAACCCAATTTTATCAAAATCAATAATCATTTTACAAAAAAAATCAATCTTATAAAAAATCGAAAAGTTATCTATACTTAATTAATGTTTTCTCTAGTAGTTATATCCAAAAAATATGACCATGATATAAAATAACATGTCAATGTTATTGGTTAATAATATTATATGTTTCTCAATTTTTAATGATTAATTTATAAATATTAGTCATTATATGTTTCATATAAGCCACATAACATTTATAATATACTCCTATATCAGCTATAATTAATACTGTTTAATAAAAATATCTAAGAGAAAAAAATATAAAATATAATAATAAATCTACCACACAATATTATGAATGATTATTAAATTTACTATTCCTATCATAAAAATATTATTGAAAAAATTTCCACAATTCAAGTATGATCCGTTATTTGGTTACAATATAAATCTATTTCTAGAAACATTCCATTCTAATCTTCTTTTTCATTATCTGGGATCAACCAAATTCAAAAAAATGTGATTAAAACATCTAAAATAAAGAAATAAATACACAATAAAAATATTAATTCTATAATGAATCCTTAATTCCATCCTTTGAAAAATTTTGTTTAATGTTATTTGGTATTTTTTTGGTTCACCTATTCTTTTTACCACATTAAAAACAAAGACATTATAAATACTTTTGTGAACATTATTAAAATATAATATACCTAATTATAATTGAAATGGATTATAACAATTTTCTTCCTAACCATTATCAATAAAAAAATATTAATTAATTTTTACCATAACATCGGAATCTCTACAACATAATCTCCATTATCCATAGACATTCTCTATCAGGATATCTATCCTACTATTTTTCAAAACACTCATTACAGTTCATAAATATGATGTGATTTAACCAAGGAATATCCCTTGGGAGTATCTAAATATTTGAGTAGATGTGACTCTTTCTCATGAACTAGGTGATGATTTAGTTAATACCCAACAAGTTATTTTTAGATCTATTACCCATATACTCATCAATTTTATAGCCTAAATAATTTTTTTAACTAAATGGGGATGTTTTTTATTTTAAAACCCCATGATCTGTATCTAATAAAAAAATTAGGATGTTATCCTACAAATTGTCATATGTCATAGATATATTTGTGGGGATTTACCTAACCTTCCCATATCATACTCTATAAAATAATTAGTATTGCCTCAACTAACCTAATGGTTTATCAATTTCCTTGAAATCAATATCATGCCTAGTTCTTTGACACCTAATGACAATTATAATGCTTATATTATACTCAACCAAATACTAACATCTAATGTTACCTTACCAAAATTTGAAACCAACTATGATACCCCAAACCAATTCTTCTAGAATCAAGTGCAAATAAACAACTTATATACGTACTATATTTGAAATATACTGGTGTGGCCTAGTATCAGAAATACATAATTACTATCTCATAAATAAATATTGATTCCATTACATTTTATGGTCCCATTAGATTTATAGTTTCAGTGATTAAGGAAAAAAATTAATTAAATCCCATTTATATCACGTCAAATGTATATTTTATAAAACAATATAATAACACACTTAATTCATAATAAATCTTCAACATCTCGAAAAATATTCTCCACACAATATTTTTTTGTGGAAAATCATCTATAATATATATATATTCATAACATGGGGAAATGGATTCATGTGAAGGGGTGAGACAAAATTATCAGTAAGTTTAATAATAACTGAAAATAATCTAATATCATATTTGAGTATATTTTGATCATAAATAATATGGTAGGGATATATAATGAAAATTATTTAATAACCTAAATAAACTATTAGTATAAAAAATCAACATTTGGAATATTAAAAACCAATTTCATGGATAACAAAAAATGGTTCTTAATAAATGAAATTTCTAATGTCATAAATATAATTCCCCCTTATATTATAATAAATCATTATATTAAACTAAATGATCATTCTATCATGGACATATTTCTAGTATATTTTTATTCCGGTGATGGCATGCAGAAAATGCTCGACTAGTTTGTCACAAGAAACCAATTGATACATCTGGGGTGTATATAATACATTCCCGATCCACCGGTAATTATTTTCAGTGAATAAATTATTTGATGGAATTAATATACAATAAAATAAATAACAATCATTACATATTAACTTGTAAAAATATGTATTTAAATAACATGTATAAAGATTGTCAATATTTTCCAATAGGTAAATGGAATATAATTCAATGTATGAGTTTGTAATAAAACATCATATAGATAATTGAGTTTATGGATAAGTCAGTAATTTCTGCAATCAATAAACTTATGGAATCTAGGTTAATTTCCATTTATCAATGTATTGAAAAATATCATATTCATTTAAGAAATAAAATGTAAAAAATATTAATACTATACTATAGCATGATTTTTTAAGGAAAAAAATATGGATGTATGAAATCATACTCTCTAAGACTAAAATATTATTAGATGAATAAGAAATTAATATGTTGAACCTAAGTGTTTAATTTTTTTCAAAGTGTTTCAATGTAATTTTTTCGATTTTGGATGAAGTGATTATTCACGGAGAATTGTTATGGTTTTATCTTTTTCACAAGATGTCATTCTTGGAAAAATTATTCCTCATATAAATGTGATGGTTATTTAAATTCCTCTTAATTGTTAATTATATTTTATATAAAATTTAAACTATGATTTCATAAAATATTGGAGAAATAAATTAAAACCATTTGAAATAATATTTTTTTATAATGGTTTAAGGTGAAACAATTTGATATGTTGGCTTGAAATTTTGTTTTGGTTACTTACATTTTCAAATTATATGAATTTTTCCATACATAAAAAATTTGGTTAGTCCATTTTATATTGTATTAAGACAACATTGACCTTAGCCTTGTGGGACCCATATTCAAAACACCCTCAAGGAAGCAACCCAGGCTAGCCTGGGTGGCGGATGAGACATAATTCATGCATGGTGTGGGTGGGATTGTGTATAGGGCTAGAAAATGCATGATTAAGGAAAATCCAAAAATGGGACGGAATCCTACTATAAATTAGGTGGATGGTGTGTTCATGTGAGATCGGTGATGATCGTCAGTAGCGATCTCAATGGTATAGCAATGTCATTTTTCTAAGAAATTGATATGAGGTTTAGTAGTAAATATGATGTGGCACAATTCACATTAGGTATATTGTTTACAAACATTATATGATACCCATAAAATATCACTTTTCCAATCTAATCAATCATTTTAACTTGATCTGTATGATCTAGTTGGGGGATTATCTTCTTGATATTTCCCATAAATCCCTTCACAAACAAAGAGTTTCAAATCGAGAAAACTAAAAAGGACATCATCTTCCTTGTGATATCACCCAAATGTCTTGGGATGGTTTAAAATAAATAATATTTGTATTTTATTAAATAATATAATTTATGTGATGCTCTATTATTAGATACTAATAACACTAAGAAGACACTATGTTAATAGGCTTTTTCTTGCAGGGACCGTATTAGGGTTTTACCATTATATTAAATCATTCTATGTTCTATAGAGTTTTTTTCTTAGATATGTATGATTTAACACAAATAATTTAAATTAAATACTTTGGTGGTTTTTAGATGATTTTTTAACTTGAAAAGAATTATATTTTTGAAGAATTCAATGTGAAGAACAATTTTTAGTTTCGGGAAATTATGTTGACTAAGATTTTATTAAAGAAAAATTTCATGTGAAACCACATCCTATTAAGAGATATTTTTCATAAATATTGAGTATAAAGGATATATAATGTAATCTTAGAGTTCAATATGAATTTTTGAATGAATAAATTATTCTTCGAGTAAACATGAATCCATGAGAAGGATGTGTTTTCTTAAAGAGACTGAATGTGATTCACTAAACTTCTATGCGTATGTGATATCAAAGACCATATGAATAATTTTCTATATATAAATTGGTTATTTTTTATGGTATAACAACATGTTATAGAGATTAATTTTTTTATGGTGTATAAAAATGAAATGTTATGTGGTAATGGAAGTATTCTAGGTATATATTATTTGAGGGAGTGTTTCTGAGCACCATTCCTTTTGATTCATGCATACAATTCGTGAGAATTTATTAAAATTATTCAATGAAATAAATTTAAATTTATATATGGATAAATTCAAAAATAAATTTTTGATGAACAAGTTGTATTTGAATAAGAATTATCCACTGATTAGTGTGCATAAATTATTTTTTAATGTTATGTAGAGGTCATTGAAATACATTAACCATTTTCTCACGTGTGCATATTTATCATGTGATAACCACTAAGAGTAATTGTGGATTTTTTTATATAAATATGAGGTTGATTCCCAGTTTAATCATATGTGAGTGTTCCTAAGCTCTGAAGTAAAGGGTGGAATTTTCGAGAAATGTTTTTATCGCTTGTAGTGAATTTATAATTTTTCTATTAAGTAATAGTTTTTATGAAAATAGTATGTTCATGTTCTATAAAATTGTTATTTTATGATAATAATTATCATTTAACATAATATATGAGCATTATATATTTTAGAATTCAAATTTTATATATTTAGGATGAATCAGCTCATTATTATTCTTTAAAAAAATTTCATATGTTCTTTTATTTATCTTGAAGGATCAAAATAAATGATCATTAACAATTATTTCTAAAGAATCCAACATTTAGAATTTATCATCTTCTGTTTTTTTAAATCTTTTTTTACCCAATTTTATAACTATTGTAATAGTGGGACTTAGGAAATAATATCATGACTCTATGCTAATAGATAAATGTTTGTTGTAATAGTTTTCATTATAGGTACGAATCTATAATTGGAGAGTCTAACCATTCCCAAAAAAGAGTATGGTCATATTGAGATCGAACCATGTGAAAATATTTTTCCCCTATTACATTTATGTTTACTATATTCCAGAGAGTTTGATTTGTTAAAATATTTTATTGGATCCTTACAGATCAATATATGTTAATTGAAAAAGAATGAAAAATATTAAAAATCACCACCAATTCAACCCCCCATCTCAGTTGTGAAACTCTACTCTAGGCTATTCAATTACATTCAAAGGTAAGTTACCTATTTTGGATTCTCCAAATATTGAAGGTATATAATATAAATTCTATCAATAGTGGGGGTGTTTCTACATTTGATGGAAATGACTATCAAAGTTCAAAAAAAATATGTTTCCCCATCTTCAATCATTTGGACTTGAAATTAATGATTTACTTAATATTAGATTCTCACCTATCTCTGATATAAATCTAATTATTTTTAATGAAAAAATAAATATGGAAGTCAATGGAAAATATAAAAAATGATTTTGATGTTTATTTCATAATTTTATCTAAAAAATGATATGTTACATAATAATATCAAAAAAATTGGGATAAATTAGTTTTTAGCTATAAAGGAAATGTGAAATTAAAGGCTTCCAAATAGAAAATTTGGTGTATAAAATTTGAACATATAATTATGGGTGAAGAATGAAATTTTGATGTATTATTTAAAAGTGTCAATGATTTTTTCAGTAATTCTTAGGGTTATGGTGAAAATTTGAATGATTCAACTATTCGAAAAAAGTTGATGAGAAATTTTCTTGATAGGTTTATTTTTGAATTATCATCATTGGAAAATAGAGATGATATAACTCTTGATGAATTAATTAACATACAAATTTCAGATAAAATGTGAAATATCATAGTCTTGAAGAAGAATATAAATGACAAAATTTCTTATGGGGCCACAAGAATGCTCAAAAATAGAGCTAATGAAATTCCGGAGTCAAAAAAAAATATGATGTGAAAAATGAAGATGTAGAACTAAATAGAATCATTTCTCTTATATGAACATGATTCATGAAGGAAATTTTTAGGAGTTAATGTAAATTACCACCAATGTGGTATTACTATAATGAAATTAGAATTTTTTCTGTAAATTTTACAAAAAATCTGTTTTTGGAAATAGAGATAGATGATGTGAAACTGCATGAAGATAAATGGGGGATGATCTCAAAAGAAACAACAAAATTTGATGTAACCAAAATTAAATTATTTATATCTAAAATAATATTTTCACTGAGAATGGACGATGAAGATAACTCCACCTCATGCATTCAATAAGAAGATGAAACTAATTTCATGGATCGAGTGTACAATATTTTTGACACCTCAGGTATTGAAGAGGAAGAAATTGGATGAATGGCTCTAGAGAGCATATAAAAAATGAATTATAAGTCTATCTAGCGAACAAAAAATCAAGAAAGAAAGGTTATTTTTTTAAGAAAATGAAAATATAACTAATGAAAAGGATGATTGTAAAAATAAATAGATTAATTACGTTGATGATAACAAAAAACACAAACTAAAATTGGATAAAATTGATGGGATGGTAAGGTACCCTGAATAAAAACATTCTATCAATGAAAGAAAATAGTCATACACTTATTCTAAATTCCTTGAAGAATATAATAAATTGAAAAATATTATAGATGATTTCATCTATGATATTTTTGTAAAGGGAGAATCAATACGAACTGGTCCAAAAAAAATTTCTAGTCACCCATGGATCATAAATACTAGTTACAAATTATCTTCAGAAATTATATGATAAGATTTTTTCCATCAGATCATTAAAAATATCAATTTATAGAAATAAAACAACAAAAATTTTCAAAATATGTCTATTATTACTAGGAATAGATCGATTCATAGTTTATTTCTTTTTTTTGTGGAGCATTTTAGAAAAAACCATATTTTTAATGGTTTGACATATCCCTACCATAAATTAGACATGATCAAAGGGGGAGATATTCAATGTAATTGAGTTCAAATTTTCAATGTATGAAAGAATTTATTTTAAATTCATCCAATCATTGAACTCAAAAAAATATTCGAATATTTAGAAAAAATTTGAGGAAAATGTGATCATTAAAACTATATTTGATAAAATTGAATAATTATTATACCTAAACTAACATAAAATATTTGGAAAGGACTAGGATTTAAAATTTTTAATGTAGTAAAATCATGTTTCACTAATGTTTCATTGAAATACATAAGACAAACCCACACATAGATTCTTTAAATTGGATGTCCATCATATATGACTACTAACACAAAAACATTTAGAAACATTTAGAATCACAAAGAATGAGAAGTAACTTTTGGAATTGATTATTCCATAAACATTAAAGGATTTAAAAAAGGATATATTTAAGTCTAAATATTGATGGATAATAAAGTTTTATTTTTTAAATGGATAAAGAAAAAATTTCATTCATTTAGCCAACTATTTAATGGAAGACATGAAACGTTAATCCAAATAGATTCATGTATCATCAAACGAAAACCTGATGGAAGAATATATGACTCCAATAAAAAGAACTAATGGTAATATATTTCCAATTTTAAATACATTGAATACATATTACATGATTTAAAATAATAAAATAAACCTACATAAAAGAAGTATTATCCCCTTATTCAAACGATTATGTCACAAACCAGGCCGGGACGCTATCCAACCCGGCGCCCGACCCGGTTCGTGACATGGCTTGAAGGGTGTTCTCGATCCCCACGGGTCATCACAAGTGCTCGGGTATCAAAACTAACACATGGGAAAGATTTACCAGAAATATTAAACATAAAACAACTGATAAGATAAATAAACATAAACTGAAAAAATAGACAACCAAATAGGGTCTTAAACTAAAAACAAACTCAGAGGTTTACAACTTTAACCAACATCCAAAATAAATGAAAACAAAAGAAATTCAAACTCAAACTCAAACCTCCAAACAACAAGAGAGGTACAACATCCACACGCCACAACACCAACCTGCATGAGAAGACCATCAACGACTAGAACCACCATCGCTGAGCATGATGTCATAACATGGAATACACAAGAAACAATGTCTACATACACCCAAAGGTGTATGTACGGTGTGAGCCAAAATCCCAGTAGGACGTCACCCAATAAAAAGCTTTCACGTATAAACATTAAATGAAAAATACATTTGCAGGCTGAATAAAAGAAAGGAGATCAAATATTTGAAAACATTAAAAGAACAGTTTCTATAAAGAAATCAATTCCAATGAAAACAACATAGATAGAAATAAAACACCCTTGCAGTTAAGAAAAATCAAACTTTCAAAAGAACCCAAAGTTACATTGTGTGATGAATGTGAGTGTATAGTAATCCAGGAGCACCAAAAGTGGGAGAGGCCCTAAAGGTACTAGAAAATGCAATGGGACCCTAGAACATTGTGTCTCGGTGAATAGTATAGGGAACACAACAAAATATGTTCTCGTGCACAAGCCACTAGTAGGGAAACACATTCATAACCTAGTGGTATACAATCATCCTCCAATGTTTAGTTAATGTTGTAATCTTCAAAACAGCTAAGTGAAACCGGGCCAGAAAAACTTCTGAATCACTAGCATGTTAGATCTAGTCCACCCACCTAGTTCCCAGGCTTCCCCTTTTGTGCTCAAGATATTCCCATTTCACATTTCATGTCAAAATCAGACAAATAAAACAAATAGGGCATTACATAAACCAAACGCCACACTTTTACACACATAGAAAACCATTTGGAAAAGTGTGCATGCCAAAAGACATTACCCAACTCAATTAAGACAATTTCTACGTTGCTAATAATTGTTTATTAAAAAACATATTAAATTTTTATCATTAATAATTTTATTAAATCATATTAAATTCTTTGTAAACAAATTCTTGGAAAAGAAACATGACATGGCTTTAATAAGAAAAACCAACTCAACCCTCTTTCATGACCAAACACACCCAACATCACATTAAGAACACAAACTGCATGCTTTTCACATTTTCACAAAACAGAAACAAACCTTATAAAAACACTAGAACGCTAACATTGCACTTTTCACATTTTTACAAAACAAACACGAACTTTATAAAACACTAGAAGATAGCTCACATAGGTTTTCATAGAAACACCTTACTCAAACATTACAATACCTTCACTTACAACCATGAACATGCAACACTATGTCGAAACACAATTAAAACCATTTTCGAAAAAAAGAAAAGCTAACTGGACATATGATAAAACACTAACAATTTAATAAATGCATGTTTTCAGCCAAAGAACGCACCCACCATTATGAATATTTCACCAAACAATCTAACACATGGAAGACATTAAAAAATCAAATATGTGCCCCAAATAATTAACCAAACAAAACAATATAAATTAACTAAGAAAACAAATGAACTCATTAAATAATATTTAAAACGAGGAACCACCTACCTAGACATAGATCCCTAAGAATTGATGTGAAACCTTGAAATTTTATCGCAAAAAATCAATCGTGTGTCGTTTTCACTGCAAGGAAACTCACACAAACTCAAAATCACGAATTCAAATGAAAAACTTCAACTTAGAACAATAAAATCGGACCTCTTATCCGCTGGAAAAACCAAAACAACAACACTCAAATTGAAAGGTAAGGGACTCATCCGAATGGGGAGGCATGCACGAAAGGAGAAGGCGGTGATTCGTAGGGGCTGCTCTCCGGAATAAGGAGGATGTCGGCTGCATGGGGAGGCTGATGCGACGAAGCCTCAAGCTGGAAAGAAGTGGGCGAGCGGTCTGGCCGGGGACACTTAGGCAAGGGAAATAGCGCACTGGTGTGGGTACACTAGCAGGGGGTGTTCGGCCATGATTTATCGGAAGAGAGGGAGGTGGGGTATCAGTGCGAAGGGGCAGAGATGCAGTGCGACGGGGTCTAAGAGTGGAGCGGAACTATGAAATGGAGATGGTGCGCCGAAGTGGATTCACTCAGGGAGAGGGCTTCTTGTGACAGAAGGTGCGGCTAGGAGAGACCGGAGTGAAGGAGATGTGGGGTCTGAGGCGGCCTGGTGAGGGGAGGTCGATCAGCGTCTTAGGGGTGCGAATGTCGTGTGGCGTGAGGGGGATGGAGTAGTGTCGCTCGACTGGGGAAGGCCGGAAGGGATCAGTGATGATGGAGGGCATGAGGAGAGGCCAATGCAAGGCTAGAGAGGGGAGGAAAAATGACAGCGACCTGCAACATATAAGACCCGGTGGCTTGACGCGATGAAGGAAAAAAACTGGGGGGGGGGGGGGGGCGCTAGCCAACCCTAGAAGAAGAGAAAAACAAAGTAAAAAAATAATTAAAAAAAGAATTAAAAATAAAATAATGCCTATAATAAAAATAATAATAAATAAAATAACTTATGTATCCAAACTAATATTAATAATAATAATACTAATTAATAATTAATAATATACTCAAATAATATTACTAATATTATCAATAAAAAAATTTATTAAAGTTTATTAAACTTATTATTTTCATTTTATTCATATTTCATTGTTCATCATAATTTTTTTATTCCTTTATGTTTTTAGTCATTTTTGAAAGCCGGGCATACTGCACGGTCTTGGAACCATGCATTTCCTGTATGTCTGGTGAGGCAAAACCCAAACACCCATAATAATAATAATAAGAATAATAATAATGACATAATAAAATAAATTGTAAACTATACAATAATCAACTTAATAAAATTCTAATAATAAAAATAATACTCACTTAAATTATTATTCAAGATAAAAATAAAAATATTTTCAAATGACATTAATAATATTATTATTATTAAAACCGTTCTTAATTCATATTATTTCATTAATTGAACATCATAAAGGCATGCACTGACTAGGAAGGGTGGCGCGACGACCCAAGCGAGGCTGCACGGCTTCAATCGCGGCGCGCTGGACTCAATCAATGTCAAAACACACATTTTTAAATAAGAACATAGAAATTTTATGTCAGTCCTTGACCCGAACTACCTAATGCCTAGAAAATTAATAAAATAAACAAATTAGAAATGACAGGTGTGACAATTCTCCCCACCATAAAGCTTTCTGTCCCCGGAAAACCACAATTAAGGCTAAGACCCAAGCTAAGAAACAAAACCCCCTTAAGGTTCAAGAGGATCTATATGAAAACATGCGGAAAGAGGAAAACACACTGTGTTCAGAGGAAGTGACTCAAATGAAAACTTAAAGAAACGTGTATAAAGTCTTTCTGATATGTGTTGCCCACCCCAAAGAGCTAGAACGCTTCCAGTTGACTGATCAAGGAAGGGAACTCTCGCACCCACAGAATCCAACTTCACAAGTCGAAACATCCCAAGCACCATTGAACAAAAACCACGTCGTTTGTCTGGAATGAACAAACGAGAGCAACCACGACCCAAAAGCACGCTTATCACCTATCGCCAATTGATCTTTCGAAATATAACCAAGAGGTCAATGTGGGGAAGCCCGAGGGGCTCCCCACAATTAAAAAACTACTAACGCCCAAGAAGAGACTGGAAAACCGACACTGGGAGGTCCGAGCGGACTCCCCACCATTAAAGAAAAGTCTAACATAAATTCATTCCAGAGACATTCGTGCGAGAACCAATGTGGGTCTCCCCACCATTGGATCTTCCAGTAGATACAAAACTTTAAAAATTTCCCGAAGGGGACCAATCACTCCACCATAAGGGGCGGGGAGGGTCGGGCCCAACTACTGGGCGTCAAACCCATAACCCAAGACAAACCAACATCTTCACATCCATGGATGAGAATTATTCCAATTTGAGACCAATTTACCCACCAGACCCCATGAGAACCACTCAAACGGATACATTCGATGCGACGCAACCCCTAAGACAATAAGGCGACAAGACGAACTGGCCTCCACATAGTCACAGAAACCTTACTCAGCCAGAAGGTTCATTCGGAATGTAACAATTATAAAAAACAATTTAAACTATCTTTACTTTCAACAAAAGTGACAGATATAAAGTCAGGGTCGCATACACTCCTGGGGTTCCTGACCATGCGCTAGCTTCACTCTGAGGCCTATGGCTGGAGCCCTGATGTTTGAAGCTTCTCCTGCCTCGCAGTCAGGTATTGAAGACTCCTGAACAGAGCTTCTCCTTTTGGTGTCACACGACCACACTACAACCGAGGATGCCCCAGCAACCACCACACATTATGAAATCCAACTGATCATACATGGAAAATTCAACAAAACAAGACCTGAAATGGTTCATGTGCATCACCCTTTGTCACACTGAATGAGAACACGACACCACAAATCATCACCTGAACATGACCATTACTATATATAGGAACATTATACGGAGAGGTACTTCAAATGGAATCTTAAACAACACATGATTCCTGCAATCGACCGTAGCATCCTCATGTGACTAGGTCTACCACACTAGTGGCCTAATGAAGACCCTTTCTTAAACAAAACCAATGAAGAACCAAAGGTCATTTAGAATAGTGGGAAGCACCGACCACTCCAGTCTGCTTCCACCTTTCCCCACTGGAATATCCTTCACCGTTTCCAAATAGAACTTCCAAATTAATGAGGTCAAACTTCACCCAGGAATATAAAGGAGAACTCACACTGCAAGACGTCACCAAATATGACCCTTTCAGCCGATGAAAATACTACAAAGCATTTCAAGACACTGGCCAACACTGATAATTCTGAACAGCTTGCACCCTTCCCCGCCAGAATCCATTTTTCCATTTCTAGGGGTACCTTCAAACACGATAGTGTCAAACTTCATACCCGATGAGTCAGACACTCAAAAGACCAAATCTTCCTGCAACTCCACTCACATATGTCATCCCGCTTCAAGAGGATCCACTTAGTTTTAAAAAGGAGAGGTGGGTTCAATTCTAGAATTCATGAAGAGGTTCCTCTGATCAACTGGAGGGCTGACCAACGGTGAATTTCTTGTGGCCACACTTCAATCACATGCAAACATTTTATGGGGGGCATACACTAGTCAAGAAATAAAACCATGGACCCAACCAAACTGGTCCAACGGTCAAGACATACCACAAGCGAACACCAAACGTGTAGGGGGAACCACAGCAAGTGCTCCCCGATGTAACTTTCAAATGAATTAACTAACTACATGCATGCATACAAACATAAAAATAAGAATTCAAACTCAATACACAAATCAGCTAATAGGATTCTCATCTTAAAACGCCTCTCACCGAAAATTTCCAAAACAAAAGGACACACCAAACAGACGCTGATTGTTTAAAACACCAAACTTTTACATTAACAAAACTTTTTGAAAAGGGATGAAGCGGGTGGATTTCGCCACCACTAATGGTGTCCCATGGCCCCCACACATTCATGTTCTCATGCCACACTGAAACCAACCTCATATCCACCCATTCACTCATCTGCTCGTGCCATTAACCATTTCTCTTTTCGTATACACTCATGCATGTGGTTGCCCATGATAACACCAAGGCTCAAAACCAAACCTTTCCATTTTTATTCAAAACCAAAACATTAAACCCAAAATTTTCAAACCTTTCACATCATTTTATTTTTAAAGAGCTTCATTTCAATACATTTTTGAAGACCAAATCATTTTTACTTAAAAACCAAACTTCCAATATACCAAAACAATGAAATGAGGAACGGTGTATGAGAAAACTAGTGTCAGCGGGTGACTGAAACTTATGGTTTGTGGCCATACGCCAATCATACCACTACCACAAAGGGTATTCTGGGACAACATCTCCTACTACACATGGCTTTCCAGACCCTGCGAGGTCACTAGGACCACTGACCCTACTCCCTTTTCATCCCCCCTAGACAAGATTAACCACAAGGGCCAAAGACTTAGATATACCTCAACTTACATTGGTAACTTGAGTCCCACCACAAGGTGTGATGGCTAGGCACCTTACTCGTAGCCAGTATGTCAAGTTCCAACAATCTTAACCTCAGTCTACCATGACTCTATCCTAAGAGAAAACGACCCAAGAGAGAAAACCTCACCCTCTAATATCAATTTTTCACGAACCAGGCCAGGTCGCCATCCGACTCGGCGCCCGAACTGGTTCGTGACATGGTCCGAAGGGCGTTCCCAATCCCCACGGGCTGGAACAAGTGTTCGGGTATCAAAACTAACACAAGAGAATGATATACCCGAAATAGTAAACACAAAACAACTGATATGATAATAAAACTGAAACTGAAAAAAAGGCCTTAAACTAAAAACAAATTCAGATCTTTACAACTTGAACCAATATCCAAAATAAACAACAACAAAAGAAACTCTAACTCAAACTCAAACCTCCATGAAACAAGAGAGGTGCAACATCCACACGCCACAACACCAACCTGCACGAGAAGACCATCAACGACCAGAACCACCATCTCTGAGCATGATGTCACAGCTGGGAATACACAATGAACAAAGTCTACATACACCCAAAGGTGTACGTAGTGTGTGAGCCAAAAGCCCAGTAGGACGTCACCAAATTAAAATGTTCCACATATAAACATTAAATGACAAATAAATTTGCAAGATAAATAAAAGAAAGGACATCAAAGCTTAGACAACATTAAAATAACAGTTTCTATAAAGAAATCACGTTCAACGAAAACAACTTAGATTGAAATAAAACACCCTTGTAGTTAAGGAAACTCGAACTTTCAAGAGAACCCAAAGTTACACCGTGTGCCGATGGTGAGTGTATAGTTATCCAGGAGCACCAAAAGTGGGAGAGGGCCTAAAGGTACTAGAAAACGGAATGGGACCCTAGAACATCCCGTCTCGATGAACATTATAGGAAACACACAAAAATACGTCCTCATGCACCAGCCACTAGTAGGGAAACACATCCATAACCTAGTGGTCTCCAATAATCATCCAATGTTTATTTAGTGTTGTAATCGTCAAACCAGCTAAGTGAAACCGGGCCAGAGCCACTTCTGAATCACTCGTATGCAAGATCTAGTCCGCCCAATTAGTACCCAGGCTTCCCCTTTTGTGCTCAAGATGTTCCCATTTCACATTTCATGTGAAATTCAGTTAAATAAAACAAATATGGTGTTACATAAACCAAATGCCACAATTTCACGCACACATAAAACCATTTGGAAATGTGTGCATGCCAAAAGACATTACCTAACTCAATTAATAAAATTTCTGCATTTCTAATAATTGTTTATTAAAAAAATATATTAAATTTTTTGCATTATTAATTTTACTAAATCCTATTAAATTCGTTGTAAAAAAAATCTTTGAAAAGAAACATAACACGACTTTAACATGAAAAACCAAATCAGCCCTCTTTCATGACCAAACACACCCAACGTGACATCAAGAACACAAACTACATGCTTTTCACATTTTCACAAAACAAACAGAAACCTTATAAAAACACAAGAACACAAACATTGCACTTTTCACTTTTTTACAAAACAAACACGAAATTTATAAAACACTATAAGACATATCACATAGGTTTTCATAGCAATAACCTACTCAACCATTACAACACCTTCACTTACGACCAATAACATGCAATGTTATGTCGACACACAATTAACACCATTTTCAAAAAAAAGCTAACTGCACAAATGATAAAACTCTAAAAATTTAATAAATGCATGTTTTCAACCAAAGAACGCACCCACCCATATAAATATTTCACAAAACAATATAACACAAGGAAGACTTAAAAAATCAAATCCACACCCAAAATAATTAACCAAAAAAAATATAAATTAACTAAGGAAACTAATGAACTCATTAAATAATTTTTAAAACACCGAACCACCTACCTCGATGTCGAACCCCGAAAATTGATGTGAAACCTTAAAATTCTATCGTGAAACATTAATTGCATGCCGTTTTCACTACAAGGAACCTCACGCGAACTCAAAATCATGAATTCGAATAAAAAAATTCAAGTTAGAACATTAAAATCGGACCTCTTATCGGCTGGAAAAACCAAAAAAACAAAACTCAAATTGAAAGGGAAGTGACTCATCTGAATGGGGCTATGCGCATGGAAGGAGAAGGTGGTGATTCTTCGGGGATGCTCTCTGAAATAAGAAGGATGTTAGCTGGAAGGGGAGGCTAATGCGGCAAAGCCTCAACCTGACAAGAAGCGGGCGAGTATCCTGGCCAGGCGCACTCAAACAAGAGAAATAGCGCACCGGTTTGGGTGCGTCGGTAGAGGGTGTTTGGATAGGATTTACTGGAAGAGAGGGAGGTGGGGCATCAGTGTGAAGGGGCAGAGCTGCAGTGCAACGGGGTCAAAGGTTGGAGTGGAACTATGCATGGGAGATGGTGCGAATAATTTAATTCGCTCGGGGAGAGGTCTGGTTGTGACAATGGGTTTGGTTGGGAGAGGCCGGAGTGAAGGAGAGATGGGGTCCGAGCCAGCTTGGTGAGGGGAGGCCGAGCAGCGGCTTAGGGGTGTGAAGGTCGTGTATCGTGAGGGGGATGGAGTAGTGTTGCTCAGCTGGGGAAGGCCGGAAGGGATCGGTGATGATGGAGGGCATGAGGAGAGGCCAACACAAGGCTGGAGAGGGGAGGAAAAATGATGACGACATGCAGCGTACAACGGGTTTTTTGCCGGGATGGGTTTTTTTTTTTTTTATTAAAATGGGTCTAGGTTAGAATTAATTAGCTAAATGGGTTTGTTGAGCGCCACTTGAAGTGGCGCTCAACAATTCGGGTGGCTGGCGCCACTTCAAGTGGCGCTTTGCCACCCTTTTTTTTTAATTGTTTTTCACCTCATCTCTTTTTAATAAATAATTTCAAAATAAATAAATAAAATTTTAAAAATAATCTTATAAATATGTATTTAAAAATGCTAAATTAATTATTATTATATTTATAATTATATAATTATGAAATTATATTTATGTATATATATAATTATATGTGTGTGTATAAATATAATTATGTATATATATAATTAAAAATAAATATTTATAAATATAAATCTATTTATATATATTTTTTAAATAAAAAATATATTTGTAATTATATAATTATAAACTAATCTTTAAATATAAATATTTATAATTATATGAATATGAATATATTTAAAATATATAATTATAAAAATATTGTTACATATATATCTAAAATTTATTTATAAATATATTTAATATTCATATATAAATATATATATATATGTGTGTGTGTATGTGTGTGTGTAGAATTATATTTATAATTATATTTAGAATTATATTGTAATTATAGTTATACTTGTATATATATAATTATATATTTATACATGTATATATTTACATAGTTATAAGTAACTATTTATAAAAAAAATTGAAATATTGTTAAACATATAGTCTTTCAATACCACCTACTTGAAACTTAAAAATGTTTCAAGTATGTGACTTTGAAAGCCTATAAAATATAATCTAAATGACCAATATGAATGAAACTTAAAACATGTATTAAAAATATACTAAATAGATAAAAATAAAAAAATTACGTAAAAAATGTCGATAGAAAATATTTTATAGGCTTTTAAAACCACCTAGTTGTAACTTAAAAATGTTTCAACTATGTGACTTTGAACGTCTATAAAACATAATTCATATGACCAATATGAATGAAACTTAAAACTTGGATTAAACATATACTGAATAGATGAAAATAAAAAAATTACGTAAAAAATGTCGATAGAAAATATTTTATAGGCTTTCAAAACCACCAAGTTGTAACTTAAAAATGTTTCAACTATGTGACTTTGAACGTCTATAAAACATAATCCATATGACTAATATGAATGAAACTTGAAACTTGGATTAAACATATACTAAATAGATGAAAATAAAAAAAATACGTAAAAAATGTCGATAGAAAATATTTTATAGGCTTTCAAAACCACCTAGTTGTAACTTAAAAATGTTTCAACTATGTGACTTTAAACGTCTATAAAACATAATTCATATGACCAATATGAATGAAACTTGAAACTTGGATTAAACATATACTGAATAGATGAAAATAAAAAAATTACGTAAAAAATGTCGATAGAAAATATTTTATAGGCTTTCAAAACCACCTAGTTGTAACTTAAAAATGTTTCAACTACGTGACTTTGAACGTCTATAAAATATTATTATTTTATATACAATAATTAATTAGTTAGTAATATAATTATTAATTATTATTTGTCATTATAATTATTAATTATTAATGGTTAACTCGCTGTGACAAATTTTGTTTATATTGTACCTGTACTTTATAATTTAATAGTTAATTGAAATAAGTTTGTATTTAATAGATTTTTGATTTTCTTGTTTGACTTAAACAACAATTACTTATCATAGTGAATAAGTTTTTTAATATATACAACATCACATCCAAAAACATCAACGACGATGCCCTCCGGTACCACAACGCGGTGTCTGAATGTCACGTCCTCTCCGCGTCCGACGTCCATGTCGCTCCGGTGTCCTCTCTGCAGGTTCCTCCTCTTCCGGTGCTTCTGGTGCCTCCTCATGATGCTGTGTAGAGGACTGACCAAAATCATGTGAGGACGCCCCAAAATCATGTGAGGATGCCCCAAAACCATATGGGGTGACATATGGCTCTGAAGCCCCTATAAATGGTAGAAATGGGGTACTGAAGAAGGCCTCGTCGGGAGGAGAGGGGGCCGCCATAAGCTGTGTGACTGCACCCAGATCGAAGTCCATAGTAGTCTGCGGAGACGCCATATGCGGTATATAAATGTCTCCCTGCTGTGCAAAATCATCAGTCGGCTGGGCGTGATCGTCTGTCTGTGGTGCGACGACATCTGCAGGAGCCGCTCTCGGATGTCGATGTGGTCGCCTCTGCCCCCCCCGGATGTGCTCGTCTCTGTCGTCCAGCTGGCGGTGGCGGTGGCGGTGCATCCTCCTCAGCAGGCATAGCAGGGACATCGTCATCCTCAGGTGCTTCTGCCTGAAGATATGGATCCAGATATATCTGTGGCTCCTCATCAAAAAAACTGTCACGTATCAACTGGAGATGATCCAATAGAGCCACCACATCCCGATGAACTACCTCCCGCAGAATATATGCATGTTCCTGAGGCTGCGTGGAATGTGCAAGCTGACCAATGGCGTCTGCCTGCAAATGAAATGACAATCAAATTAATATCAAAAATGAGTTAAACAAAATTAATAAATCTTAGTAAACATACCAATCGCTGAATGCCAATCCCCTGACGTGTAAGGTACATGATGGTATGTCGTCGATACCAGTGTGCATAATCCCCCTGATCAGATAAATCAGAGTGTGATGTGATATATCCCTGTGGAAAGATACTGAATCGTGCACGCCTGTCCCAAAGCTGGATATAAGATGCATGATGTCGTCGCCAGTCTGTCGTCTGTCTACCTATAAGCACAATCGAATGTAGCTCGGTAGTCTGTCGTGGTGCCAAGGGGATATGCTGTATAAAACCGAACTGGCGCATGACCCGGTCTGGCTGGTGCCACTCAACGATGTGGAAGTGAATGAGTGGTACTACTGCAGCACGATCTCCAGCCAAAGATGTGCAGTATAGTGGAAGAGATGCGTAGACATAACCTGTATAAGGAGTCCATGAAACCTGAAATGTAAACTCAAAAAATAAGTCATATAGTAGCATGATAATTTTACTGAGATTATATTGAAATAACTTAAAATAGTGATAACAAAACAAATTTTCCTACAAAAAAGTACTGTTTAACTTACATCAGCCGGCACTATAGCATCGAATATCTGTCTGAAGCTGTGCACACTATGTCTCGGAGTATGTGAAAACTTCTGAGACTGACTCCACCTGGTGAAAAAAGAGTAACCTACGGTAAGTTTATAAAAAACAATAACAAAAGTACTAAATAACCGAAAGTAATGACGTAGACATACCATCGTCCCCGAGGACAGTCCTGAAGTAGCTCCGGTGCAAGCGGTGCGACAACTCGAGGAGCGATGCGTGGAAAACGCTCCCAGGCCCACATCTGTACTAACACCATGCAACCTGCAATCTGATGTGAATCGGCCTGACAACTGGTGCAGAGAGATCTGTACAGATGTGCTAATACAGTGGATCCCCAACTGTATGTAGCAGTCTGATCCAGATCCTCAAGTAATGGGAGGTACATCATGTGTACCAAAGCGGTGGAGTAGTCGACGCACAACATGCCTCCGAGCAGCCGCAAAATATATGCACGTGTGTGCTGAAGAAGCGTCTCCTCGTCTGCATCATCTGGAATGACGTCAAAATGCTGATCGAGCCACCTCATTCGCAAGCGCGAACCCTGGAGGACACCTCGTGCGCCGATGATGTCAATGCCTAGCAGCCTCTGTATGACTGCAACCCAATCGCCGGTACTGGCCCCCGTAACTGCATCTCCATGGATAGGTAACCCCAGCATGTAGGCGACGTCCTCTAATGTAATAGTCATCTCCCCCTCTGGGAGATGAAATGTGTGTGTCTCTGGCCGCCATCTCTCAACCAATGCAGCTATCAAATGATGGTCGATGGTCTTGAAGTCACACATAGCGACTCCATAAAAGCCTGCACGTCTAAGGTATGGACAAATAGCTGCCGGCGGTGCCTCATGATGGAAACGGTGCGCTCTCCGAACATGAAGATGTCTAACAGGTCGTCGCGCCAACACATCGCGCGACACGTGCGTCTCCTGGCAAGATAAAAGTGGCTGCTCCATCTGAATGTGCAAACAATAAAACATTAATTTCATGTAAGTTATGACTTTTATCATGTAAGATATGTAATTTAGCATATAAATTTGAAAGAAGCATAAACACATTGGGTTAGTTGTTGTCTCCCGTGTTGGGGTGTTGGGGTGAAGACGTTCCGAGTTTCCTCGTTTTTGTTTTGTAGTCACTATAAGTTCATCTTTCATTATAAAAAACTGATGACATTTTCATTTAATAGTTCAAATGGTTTTGGTTTCTTATACAGGTACATTCCTTTTTTTGAGTTGGTGTTGTTTGTTTAAAGCTACTCATGTAATGTTGATCGTTCGACAAAAAATGTCACGTGAAATCGTGGTACATTTTCCAAAAATTACCCTATTTACAAGTACAACAAATATGATTAAAAATGGTGAAATGATAAAAATAATTACATGTACAAAGTTTTACAGTAACTGATAGAGTACGTGATTCATTTTAACCATTAGATGATTGCCCTATGTGTCTAGTAACAATAGAAACATCTTTGCAATTTTGTCATGCCCCTGAGTATAAATCAACCTCAAAAGCTCTAGATAATTTTTCTTGGTAAGGTGAGATGAGAAGGGAGGTATTATACCATCAGGAAGAGAGATTCTAGAAATGTGCAATGTTATGACAAACCTTTAGATGAAATGTGTCAGTTCCCCACTAGATGTGCATGTTTCTTCAAAATTTTCAGGCTGGAGATAATCCACCATAAGTTTCACATAGCCTTATGTCTTCCATGGATTAATGTCAAACACTTCAACCAATTTGTTTACTTTATGGGGAAGTAAAACCTCATTCCTTTGAATATGCACATTACCATGAACATATAAAATCATAATTTTGCAAGGAAAACTACTAATCTCATGTTCACTGAAATACCCCTTAACGTAAGAATGATACAAATAGTGTAAATACCCAATAGCAAGATTCCAATCCATTTTGAAGGATAATGGGGATGACAAGGAAACATCAACCCCCAGGCCCACCCCTTCCACCCATTCAACCAACTTCGGTAACTCCTATAGAAGTAGTTTTTCAAAAAAATGAAATGTCACCCCACCACAGCTTCCTACATCCATATTAACCCCCCAATTCAGTTTCATTAAATGTGGACAGCCCTCATTTTTACCAAAGTTAATGATGCACTATTAAACCACCACTTTTAACCCCCCCCCCCTCAAATATACAAAATGCTTTGAGGGATGAGAAATGATTCGACACATTTCAATGTTCTAAAATGCACCGAATCATTTCTCATCCCTCAAAGCATTTTGTATTTTTGAGGCGGGGGTTGAAAAGTGATGGTTTAATAGTGCATCATTGACTTTGGTAAAAATGGGGACTGTCCACATTTAATGAAACTGAATTGGGGGGTTAATATGGATGTAGAAAGCTGTGGTGGTGTGACATTTCATTTTTTTGAAAAACTACTTCTATAGGAGTTACCGAAGTTGGTTGAATGGGTGGAAGGGGTGGGCCTGGGGGTTGATGTTTCCTTGTCATCCCCATTATCCTTCAAAATGGATTGGAATCTTGTAATTGGGTACTTACACTATTTGTATCATTCTTACGTTAAGGGGTATTTCAGTGAACATGAGATTAGTAGTTTTCCTTGCAAAATTATGATTTTATATGTTCATGGTAATGTGCATATTCAAAGGAATGAGGTTTTACTTCCCCATAAAGTAAACAAATTGGTTGAAGTGTTTGACATTAATCCATGGAAGACATAAGGCTATGTGAAACTTATGGTGGATTATCTCCAGCCTGAAAATTTTGAAGAAACATGCACATCTAGTGGGGAACTGACACATTTCATCTAAAGGTTTGTCATAACATTGCACATTTCTAGAATCTCTCTTCCTGATGGTATAATACCTCCCTTCAAATGGTTTTGTTTTCTTATACAGGTACATTCCTTTTTTTGAGTTGGTGTTGTTTGTTTAAAGCTACTCATGTAATGTTGATCGTTCGACAAAAAATGTCACGTGAAATCGTGGTACATTTTCAAAAAATTACCCTATTTACAAGTAAGACAAATATGATTAAAAATGGTGAAATGATAAAAATAATTACATGTACAAAGTTTTACAGTAACTGATAGAATACATGATTCATTTTAACCATTAGATGATTGCCCTATGTGTCTAGGGCAACGTGTCTTCGTATGACCTTCCTGGCGGCATATGCTGCACCGCCGTCCAGCTGGATGTTCACTAGGCCAATCCATCTCATTCCGAATACGAGTCGACTTTGGTCTCCCTTTAGGTCGAAGTCTGTTGCTGTTTGGTAGAAGCGTGGGTGCGCCATCAGGCAGCTGAAAATTCTGATATTCCCCGATTGGCATCCACGGAGTATTGTAGCAGGAGTTGATGCTCTCGAGCCGATAAGCTGGATCAACGAACTGCTCCCAAGATACGTGTACGTAAGCACATGCAGGAATCACATGGCCGCAGGGATATCTCAGTGCCTGAAAGTTGCCACAATCACAGTAACGCTTCTCCAATAAAACAACTCGCACACGACCATTGCTACATGCCATAGCATCACCGGGCTCAGCGACCTCAAATCGTTGCTCTGGACGATTAAATGCAGTTACACGGTAAGTTGCGGCCTCCTGAAGAATTGTATCTAGCTCGCGTTGGAAATGGTGTCCATAGCGCATCCCTCTGTTCAAGCCCTCTTCAGCTTGCTTTCCTCGTTCCAGAAAGTACTTTACACTACGATAGAAGGTCTCTTGTACCAACCCTGAAATTTAGATTTACGACATTATACAAATATTATATTATAATAGTAACTCTTCTGAGTAACATATATTGAAATATTCGTATTTACCTGTGATAGGTAGTTTTCGAACACCCTTGAAAACTCCATTTATACATTCTACGATGTTGGTCGTCATATGACCATATCTCCTCCCATCATCATATGCCAACGACCATTTCTGCTTTGGAATTTGCATCATGTAATCATACACTTCTGGATTCACTCTGTGGATATCTTGAAGACGCTCCTCCATCCTTTGTTGTTGAGGCTCATATGCTATCATACAAGCAGTCATCTGAACAGTTATGAAAATAACTACGACAAAAACATTTTAAACAGAAAAGGATGTTCATACCAATTTTTAAGATTGCCTTTTTCATCGACTCATTCTTGAACTTCTTTCGCAAATTGCTGGCAATGTGTCGAATACAGTATCGATGATGGGCATATGGTGGTCTCCACGAAAGACCCTCAGACTGTATCGCCTCCTTGATTGCACGGTGGCGATCAGAAATAAGACAAATCCCTTCTGCATCCGTAACAAACTCTCGGAGACATGCCAGAAACCAGCTCCATGATGAGAAGTTCTCTTTCTCCACAATTGCAAATGCTATAGGCAGAGGGGCTCGATTTCCATCTTGTGTGGCGGCAATCAATAAAGTTCCGGTATACTTTCCATACAGAAATGTGCCATCAATTTGTATGAACTGCTTGCAATGTCTAAAAGCCGCCACACATGGTAAAAATGTCCAAAATAATCTATCAAACACAACCATTGAGCGGTCAAGTTGGTTCTGTTGGTTAACATATTCAACTGTATGTAACCGATAGACTATTTGATTATTGTGGCGTAGAAGCTCCAACAGTTGTGGTAGAACTCGATAAGAGTCATCCCAATCACCATACACTTTCACAATAGCCTTTTGTCGTGCTGCCCATGCCTTCCAGTAAGAGATTCGATACCCAAAAAGCTGTTTGATTCGCTCAATGACCAGAACCATGGGGACATCTTGACATGCTCTAATCATTTCAACAATAATAGTTGAAACAAACTCAACATCTAATGAAGAGTGTTCCTGTGCCAAGCTTGGGTTCACACATGTGTGTGGAGTAAATCTAGTGATGCGCCAGCTGTGAAAAGTGTTATCAATAATAGCTCGCAGACGCATTTGACAGTTCGATTCAAATTTGTCACAACGGATCAAATAATAAGATCTCTTTGCCTCTTCTACAACATATGAGTAATGTCTTTCAATGTGATATTGTTTTATCACATTTTTCATTGCTTCTTTGCTCTCAAACTCTCTGCCAATATACAGAACATCGTTATCTGACACTCGATTTATGCCACCAATGATTCCTGGAAATTCTGAACTGGGAGTGATAACTGAATAATCAAATTCTGGCAAGCGATTCATGCCTTCAGTCGACCAGGAAGCCAATAGTGGAGGATGGTTCAACGGTCGGTTGAACCTCGCATGAGTTGGTACAGACTGATCTTCCGCATGCTCTTCTTCTTCTTCAGCTTCCTCTTCATCTTGTTCAAAATTGTCATCATCCTCAAATTCATCAACCAATGCATCTAAAGTATGTGGAGGACTATCCATTGAAACTGTGGCTGATGGAAATGATGGAATAACTACTGATGCTGATGGAACGTCTTGATGTGAAGGAGCATATGACATAGTTTCATGAATTTGAGATGGGTCAACTTCCAATGTCGATGGAACCTCCATTGTAGCTATAGTGACATACAACTCCATCATTTGATTCTCAGGTATATACTTAACCAATGAAAGTATATATTCCCAATCATCATCATCATTTACCGGATATGGCACATGCCAAAACCTATCTATAAATTGAAGATGTCTGAATGTAATGGACTCTATTACTTGATTCCTCGCGAGTTTTAACCTCCGATGGATTTTCCTTTGCACAGCTTCCAAAGTAGTACATCCTCCAAGCATCACAACAGCTTCTGGATGTATACTATAACTGCATCCTTGTTCTGTCTCAATTATTTGACCGTTGCAATAAATATAAGCGGCGACCATCTTTTTTATCTAAAAGAAACCACTGTTATTAATTAAATCTGATTAAAGAATCAATTTATGTATGCATGCTTCTAGTAATTTAGGTTGGAATCCTAATCCCTCCACCAAATCAATATGTTCAAACCATATTGATGTGTAACTATTTACACAACCCACAAGTTTGTGTTACTTACCCAAAAATAGAAGTCAAATATATTTATACATATCCACATGCATTATATGCATGAGGTACACGAACATGTCATGTAAAAGCATAGAGTTATATGAAATTGAAAGTCTCCACATGAGTAAGCCCGGAGCGACAGATAGCCAACCCCATTCACTTTCCTAGACAAGGCAAGCCTCCAGGAAAGTAGGTGGTCCGACCCAAAGCCCCTCTACCCGGGGATACTTTACTCAAGAGAGCAATCATTTCATGATAACTCGAACACTTAATATGCAACAAATATATTGAACTACTAAATTCAAGTTCATAACTTCAATTACAAACCGAGGTCAAGGTAGATTGAAAACTAAATTTATTATCATTCCTAGAATGTAATGCAAAGGTATATTCCATAGGCAATTTACTACTACTTGGCTAATTAATATAACTACTTTGCTAATTAATATAACTACTTCGCTAATTAATATAACTACTTCGCTAATTAATATAACTACTTCGCTGATTAATATAACTACTTCGCTGATTAATATAACTACTTCGCTGATTAATATAACTACTTCGCTGAATAATATAACTACTTCGCTAATAACATAATTATGGTTAACTAATTACCTAATTATGGTTAACTAATAACCTAATTATGGTTAACTAATTACCTAATTATGGTTAACTAATTACCTAATTATGGTTAACTAATAACCTAATTATGGTTAACTAATTACCTAATTATGGTTAACTAATAACCTAATTATGGTTAACTAATTACCTAATTATGGTTAACTAATAACCTAATTATGGTTAACTAATTACCTAATTATGGTTAACTAATTACCTAATTATGGTTAACTAATTACCTAATTATGGTTAACTAATTACCTAATTATGGTTAACTAATAACCTAATTATGGTTAACTAATTACCTAATTATGGTTAACTAATAACCTAATTATGGTTAACTAATAACCTAATTATGGTTAACTAATTACCTAATTATGGTTAACTAATTACCTAATTATGGTTAACTAATTACCTAATTATGGTTAACTAATTACCTAATTATGGTTAAGTAATTACCTAATTATGGTTAAGTAATTACCTAATTATGATTACTTAATTAACTAATTATGATTAATTAATTAACTAATTATGCTTAATTAATTAACTAATTATGATTAATTAATTAACTAATTATGCTTAATTAATTAACTAATTATGATTAATTAATTAGCTAATTATGATTACTTAATTAGCTAATTATGATTACTTAATTAACTAATTATGATTGATTAATTAGCAAGTAATGATTGATTAATAACCTAATTATGATTATTTAATTACCTAATTATGATTAATTAACTACCTAATTATGTTTCATTAACTAACTAATTATGTTTCATTAATTACCTAATTATGATTAATTAATTAGCTAATTATGATTAATTAATAACCTATTATGTTTCATTAATAACCTAATTATGATTTATTAATTACCTAATTAGGATTAATTAATAACCTATTATGTTTCATTAATAACCTAATTATGATTAATTAATAACCTAATTAGGATTAATTAATAACCTAATTATGATTAATTAATAACCTAATTAGGATTAATTAATAACCTAATTATGATTAATTAATAACCTAATTAGGATATATTAATAACCTAATTATGATTAATTAATAACCTAATTATGATTAATTAATAACCTAATTATGATTAATTAATAACCTAATTATGATTAATTATTAACCTAAATAGGATTAATTAATAACCTAATTATGATTAATTAATTAACTACTAATGATTAATTAATTAACTAATTATGATTAATTAATTAACTAATTATGATTACTTAATTACCTAATTATGATTACTTAATTAACTAATTATGCTTAATTAATTACCTAATTACGATTATTTAATTACCTAATTATGATTAATTAATTACCTAATTATGATTAATTAATTACCTAATTATGATTGATTAATTAACTAATTATGTTTCATTAATTACCTAATGATGATTAATTAATTAGAGAATTATGATTAATTAATAACCTATTATGTTTCATTAATTACCTAATTAGAATTAATTAATTACCTAATTATGATTAATTAATAACCTAATTATGATTAATTAATAACCTAATTAGGATTAATTAATTACCTAATTATGACTAATTAATAACCTAATTAGGACTAATTAATAGCCTAATTAGGATTAATTAATAGCCTAATTAGGATTAATTAATTACCTAATTATGATTAATTAATTACCTAATTATGATTAATTAATTACCTAATTATGATTAATTAATAACCTAATTAGGATTAATTAATTACCTAATTATGACTAATTAATAACCTAATTAGGATTAATTAATAACCTAATTAGGATTAATTAATAGCCTAATTAGGATTAATTAATTACCTAATTATGATTAATTAATTACCTAATTATGATTAATTAATTAACTAATTAGGATTAATTAATAACCTAATTAGGATTAATTAATTACCTAATTATGATTAATTAATTACCTAATTATGATTAATTAATTAACTAATTAGGATTAATTAATAACCTAATTATGATTAATTAATAACCTAATTATGATTAATTACTTAACTAATTATGATTAATTACTTAACTAATTATGATTAATTACTTAACTAATTATGATTAATTAATTTACTAATAATAATTATAATGAATTAATTAACTAATTATGATTCATTAATTAAATAATTATGATTAATTAATTTGCTAATTATGATTAATTAATTAGCTAATAATCATTAAATAATAATCTAATTACATTTAATTATTTACCTAATTATGATTAATTAATAACTTAATTATCATTGATTAATCAACTAATTATGATTAATTATTTAACTAACTAATCATTTCATTATCTAATTACATTTAAAAAAACCATACAATTTATAAAATACAAACATTATATACTAATTCTATAAATTAAACAACTAAATTATTAAATAAAACTATTAAATAAATTTAAAGAAAGATTTACCTCAAATTTGTGACGATGTAGGTACACCGGCAGAGCAACCGAAGAGGCAAGGCTTCACCGCAACCGAAGAACGCAACCGAAGAACACAAGAAAAAAGTTTGAGAGAGAGAGAGGAAGGGAGGGAGGGAGGAATGGAGAGGAAGTGAGGAATGGGGTGGGGGGCGAGGGTCCTATTTATAGGAGGGGGGGGAGTTTCAGCGCCACTTCAAGTGGCGCCGACTTCATTGGGAAGAAGGGTGCAGCGCCACTTGAAGTGGCGCTGCACGGTTTGTATTTCTTTTTTCAGCGCCACTTCAAGTGGCGCTGAACTCTTTTACCGGCAAATTGGTGGAGCGCCACTTGAAGTGGCGCTCCAATTCCACAACCCTTGAGCGCCACATGGTCTGGCGCTCAAGGGACCCAGTTACCTAATTTTATTAACGTTTGACCCATTAAAAAAAAAAAAAAAACCCATCCCACAAAATTTTCCAGCGTACAACACATGGCGGCTTGACACGATGAACGAAAAAAAACTGTGGGCGCGCTAGCCAACCCTAGAAGAAGATAAAAACAAAGTAAAAATAGAATTAAAAAAAAGAATTAAAAATAAAATAATACCTATAATAATAATAATAATAAATAAATAAAATAACTTAAGTATGGATACTAATATTAATAATAATAATACTCAATAATAATAAATAATATACTCATATAATATTACTATTATTATCAATAAAACGTTTTATGAATGTTTATTAAGCTTCTTATTTTCATTTTATTTATATTTCATTTTTCATCATAATTTTATTATTCCTTTATGTTTTAACTCATTTTCGAAAGCTGTGCAGACCACACGGTCTCAGAACCGTGCCTTGCATGTATGTCCGGTGACGCGGATCCCAAACACCCATAGTAATAATAATAATAATAATAATAATAATAATAATAATAATAATAATAATAATAATAATAACAAACATAATAAAATAAATTGTAAACTATACAATAATCAACTTAATAAAATTCTAATAATAAAAATAATACTCACTTAAATTCTTATTCAAGATAAAAATAATAATATTTTCAAGTGACATTAATAATAATATTATTATTATTAAAACCATTCTTAATTCATCTTATTTCGTTAATTGAACATTGGCAAGGCATGCAGGGACCAGGCAGGGTCACGCGACGACCCAAGCGAGGCCGCACGGCTTCGACCGCGGCGCTCTGGACGCAGTCAAGGTCAAAACACACGTTTTTTAAATAAGAACATAGAAATTTTATGTCAGGCCTCGACCCAAACTACCTGATGCCTATAAAATTAATAAAATAAACAAATTAAAAATGATGGGTGTGGCAGATTGTATGTATAATCTTCAAGAATTGTATTTTCAATGTTTTTCAAACTCTAAAGAGGGAAAGGGATATAATTTCTAAAACCTATCAAAAATTGAAATTTTTTCAATATTTACATAAAGGGGTGGATATTAAATATTTTATAAACCTTGAATATATTTATAATATCTCATGTGGATCAATGGAAAAACAGTAACAGAGGTGATCTGTATTTCATTATATTTCATAATGATTATACTCAGTTTACTAAAGTCATGTTTATGAAACATAACATAGAGAAAATTAAAATGATCAAAAAATATAGAAGATAATATAAGAAGGATATGGGTATATATATCATGAAAATATGATCAGTTGATGGTATGGATGTTAGTTGTAATGTATTTTAAAGTTATCTTTCCTAACATGGAATATATCATTTGTATAACACAATCTATACTCAATTAAAAAATTATGTCGATAAAAGAAAGAACATAATAATTGATGATATGGGAATGGTGATGTTATATTAACACCACATCTCAATGTATTTTTAGAGAGAAGATGTATGTACAATTATATATATATAGAACAAATGACATATGAGACTCGAAGCACAAAATATAGCATATGATATGTGGCACAAAAAATCCTTCTATTAAATACATTAGTATGTTTGGAATACAATGAATTATAAAGATCCAGAATATGAATTAGAAAAATAAATTATGACAAGACTAAGTAATAAATTTTCCTAGGTAACATATCTAATTTTAGTGGATATAGATATTGAACAGTTAAAAGGTATAATTTAGTTTACTATGGTGATGTCAAAAATATTAACAACAAGAACCAATCACATATCTCTTTTAATACAAATTCAAAATGTTTTATAGTTATTGTATGTAAATAGAAGAGAAGGGTTTTAAATTTATGTTAAAATATCCAAAAAGTGCTTATATTGATCGAGGATATACCAGTGATGAAGATAAAGGTGATAAAAATAAGATAAATCTGAACTATAATTTAAAGAAACATATTGAGGCTGAAAATATATTTGGTTTTCAATAGGATAAATTTTATTATCGAAGAATATATAAAATTTATAACCCAACTGCTATTATTTATCAAATTAAACCACATAATTGGGAATAATAATTTGATCATGTGAAATGGATATAGTATAGGAATGTGGGACTTGATCACATTTTGAACAAATCCACTTGGGATCATTTATTAATACCATAAAATAAAAATTTTATTGGTACTACGTGGTGTTTCAGAAATAATATTATTGATAATGGTGAATTATCAATAAAAAATATTAGGTAAGTGTGGAAATGATATTCCTAAATAGAGGGAATTGATATTAAAGATACTTTTTCACCAGTAGTAAAACTAGAAACTATTAAAATTTCATTGGTAGTATCATCACACAAACATTAAAAATATTATAGAATGTATGTGAAATATTTCTTTCTAAATAGGGATCATGAAAAAGAGTTATATATTCAAAAAATGATAGTTTTTTCATAGAATGTGATGGAAACACTATATACAAATTGAGGAATGGAATTTATTGTTTGAAATAAGCTCCAAGGGAATGGTATTTTATATTTTATTGTTTTTTAATGAATATGATGTTTATTAATGGTAAAGCTAAAATTAAACGTTACCTAGTAGAATTTTCCATCGGTACTCATATAGTCAGTGTGTATATAGGTGGAATCATATTTTCTTGTGATATGGAAGTAATATGTGATGATTTTCTAGAAAAAAAGGAAATAAGTTTTTAGATGTCCTAGCATGGTTATACGAAATATTATTGGTGATTTCAGATTGTGTAGAAACCAAATTCAATATTTATATCATAGAAAATTTATTCTTGGGAATTTATGAAAAGGATTGTAATGAAAAATGAAAAATAAATTTTAACAAAAATTTATGTTAGAACTATAATATATAAGGATAAATTTGGGATAAATGATAATCTAAAATAATTATGAAGAATCATTGGATGTCTTCTTTTTCTAACAAAATCAAGACCATATATTACTTATGTAGTGACTCAATGTGATAGATTTCAGATTGATATTACAGAGTATCAATTGTTGGATACAAATATAATTCCATGTTATGTGAAAAAAACTATCAATATGCTTCTATACAGACACAATACATATATAAAGCCTTTTGGATTTGTGGAATATTATTGGAATGATGTTTATAGATATAGAAGATCAACATCAAACAAAACATTATTTCCTGGTTAACGATGTGTTAATTGGTTTTATAGGAATCATATTTTAGTAACACTTAGCACAAATGAGGATGAATAAATTCCAATTACACATCCATTGACACAAATTATTTGGTTTCATGTACCATTGGATGATTTCAAAATTGAGACTGAGAGACCACTGAAAATTCATGTCATGACACTCTTGGAATATTCTTTCTGATATTAACTTGGTGATTATTTAGCCTATCATAACTAAAAAAGATATTTCCTATTGATTTTTTACTATGTTTCAAAAATATTGTAGAATTAAATGACGACAGTTGAAAAAAATATTTTTTATGATGATTTGAGAGTAAAAATTTTCAGAAGATGTCCTGGAAAATATTTGTTTTTGTTTTAGAATTTTTCTAAGTATATAAATGTGGCCATACACAAAAATTATGTATTCCCACTATATTATATTATAGGGTAACAATGGCCTTATATTAATGTGAGTGTGAGGTTAACATTTCTCAATGAAGAATCACCGACATATAGTGGGTAGCAAACGAAGCATAGTTCCCACTGGGTGAATGCAGGTCCATATATAAGGCAAGAAGCACACCCCAGGGAGTGCATAGTATACGCTGGTATCCCACTGGGCCATAGGATCATGGTGTTTTATATGATATTTCCTATAATCCCCGGTATCCATCTCGATGGTGTACTAGGAAAAGTTTATGGTGATGAGATGTTGGGGTTAATATTGAATGTAGGAAGATTCCTTTTACAGGAATTATTCAATCCTATTAAATGATATGTAGAAAATATCAACCATCTGATATGATTGGTCATTCTAACTCAAGATGTCCAGTCTAGGTGGTAGATATTATTTTTCCTTGATTATTTAAATCCCTTCAAGAATGAATAGTTGGAAATCGGGTAAACCTCAAAGGACTTCAACATCCATGTGAGGTTATTTGATGGTCATCGGATGTTTGAAAATCAAAAATTATTTATTTCCACAAAGTAGGGAAATTATTTTCAATTATGAGTTTTTTGAGATGAATGTTATGAATAAGATTTTATGAGAACTTGGTTTTTTTAAGAGAACATATATGTGATTGATAGTTATTCTAGATAATCAAATTCACAATAGAGATTTAATTTTTTTTGGAAAAATAAGATTTACAGAAAAATATTTAAATGATTGTCAATGTTTTTTTGTGGATGAATTTTTTATGTACATTGAATTCATTGTGGTAATATTTCAATGTAAAGAAGATATATTAGTTTAAGGAACTACTGTTTACTGAGATATCATATGAGAAAGATGCCATGTGAAAATGTTTTATAGGAGGTAACAATTTTCATGAATATCAGGTCTATAAGACATAGTATTTGTACTAAGAATTTTATAATAATTTTTACATGAATAAATAAGATTTTCAATATAGATGAAGACTGTATAAGAGGCGTTTTCATGTGGAGACAACATGTGAGGAAACAATATTCTACACTAATGGGAAATAAAGATTATATGAGAACCAGTTTCTATATAAATATCAGTCTTTTTTCAAGGAATAATACCTTATAGATGATAATAATTATTTTAAATCGCATATAAAATGAAATTTTATGTGGTAATGTAAGTATGATCATTATATACGATTAGAGGTTATGTTTGAGGACACCATTCACTATGATACATGCATAGAGTTCCTGAAAATGAATTAAAATTCTAAATGAAAATGAATTAAAATTTTATGTAGTGATGAATTAAAACATAATTTGTACATGGTCTAGTTTTTATATTTATTAAAGAAAACTGATGATATGTTTGCATAATATTTTTTGAATTCTGTGATTAGGTCGTCGAAATTATTTAATCTAATTATCACGTTTTTAAAATTAATATCTGATAAAATTTTGGATAACTAGTAGAGATTTTCTTATAAATACTAATCAGATTCCTCAATTAAATATATGTGAGTATTCATGAGTTCCTAATTATAGTGCATTTTTTATAAAAAATTATTGTATCACTCATAGTGTAGATATCTATTTGCTAAGAAGTAAGAGTTTCTCGAAAGAAAGTATGTGGATATTATATGAGATAATAATTTTTATTCATATAATTATGATTTTACATACTATATTAGAATCATATATTTGATATGTAAAAAATTAGATAATAATGATTAATGTGTTCATACATGTTCTTCGAAAAGTTATCATAAGATATTATATTTATATGGAAGGATCAAAAGAAAACATCTTCATCAATTATTGTAGAAGATCCCAAAATTTATAAGTGATATTTATATTGTTGATTGTAATAATTATTGTAACAAATAATGTGAAATTGTTGTTATAGTGGGACTCTAAAAATCATAGAGGGACTCTATCCTATTGGATAAATTTATGTTGTAACTTCTTGTATTTATATTTTAAAATCTATTATTGGTGAATCTATCAAATCAAAAAAAGCATTAGACTCATATTGAGACCAAAACATGTAAAAATATTGTGTTGTTGGGCCATTTATTTTTAATTAATTTTGGAGATGATGAGTTATCAAATTGAGTTGATCCAATCCTAATAGGATAACAGTGATTAAATTCAAAATGAATAAAAATTGTAAAAAACACACAACTGATTTAACCCCTCTCATTCCTAATGATGAAACTCCTCCATTGTCTATTCATAATTCATATCAAATATATACACAGTAAAATTGAAACATCTTTTTGAAATATGAATCACATATCAATGAAAAAAAATGATACATAAACACACATATGGTAATAATGATTATTGATTTGAAATAATATAAGAAATCCAATAATAAATTTGAATGTGAAAAAATAAAATATTTTTCTTATCCGTAAAATATTTTATTTAGGGAATAATACATATAGAAGAAAATGTAGTGTTTATTTTAAAAAATGCCTCGTGTAATTGAAAATGGTCATAAAATCAATTAAAATTTGAGGAACATTCAAATGAAAACATTTAATTTTATATAATTTCAAATAAAACATATAATATCTTTAATAATGAGATTAATATGATCTAAAATTATGAAAGGGTGGTAGATACAGAGGAAAACCCATACCTGTACTCATGATCAGGAATTTGAGAACACGGTATTCACATACTATGTTTGATAATAGTTCAGATGAACCACTCTAAATATATATAAAATATAATAAAATTAAATGGTTTCAAATACAAATAGTCACAAAATTCCCAATAACTAATATGGTTGGTTTCTTTGGTAGTCAACAATATAAATAGTATAGTCAATAACACTTTTACAAGTTTCATTACAATTTCACTATACTAGACCTTCTTCTATGAAAATCATTTACTATGATCATCCCAATAATTAGTGAAATGTACACATGAGAAAGGATTGAGAAAAAATTCATAGTAGGGGGAACTGTTTAATGAAGGATAAGTGTTTTATCATATTATCATGAGATAGAAAGGATATCTAGTGAAATATTTGATGAATATATCACTACAGAAATAAACATTGTATGGATATTAAAGTGGCATAACAGTCATATCATAACATCAAAGAATATAATAAAAATCATGAATTAAGGGAACACTAATCGTATTTTTTATAACTGATAAAAATAAAAAAAATCACAAGAATAAAAAAAATCAATTATGGTTTTATGCATCATAACCTAATTCTTGTGTCATAGTGGGCTTGTCCGCAACCCATTTTAATCATTGGTCATGAAAAAAGATCTATGTATCACATTAGGATTGCTAAAAAATCATTTTATGACCTTTTTTTGGGAAAATACTTATGTACATATCTAGGATTTATAAACAACCAATGAACATATTTAGTATTAGGCTACAACTATTATACCTCTATAGTATTGGGAAATAACTAGTAAACATTCATGAGATCAAGATACATTAAAAATTAAACAGTGAATTTGAGGTAGATATAATACCCCACCCATCAGTATACATACATATTTATGCCACTTAAAAATAAGGATTCATTATATCATAAAGACCTAATGGATGAATAACGAGTTCTGTATCATTATCAAATGATATCTCATAAATTTTTTTATAAAATATAATCATGTGATAAAAAACTATTTAAAAAATATAATATATTATAATAGAACATGCAAGGTAAAACATTGATGTAAACCCCATTTTAGGTAAACCATTTTGGGATATAAATGATAATGTAAGTAAAAAAATTAAAAAGAAAAATTCTTTTAAAACCTAATATATTTTTGGTCAAATTGATTTTAAAAATAATTTATTATATGTTTTTTATAAATTATAAATATTCCCTATAAATAAATATTTCTTGAAAAATAATATTTAATGATTAATTTTCATTTATATGAAAACTAATGTTACAAAAAAATTAAGAGAATTTGAAATTAAAATCATTTTATGTTATAAATTATAAATTTTCTCAAAATGAAAACATTTTAAGTGTTTATAAACAATTATATCTATTTTTTAATAGATAAATATGAGTGTTAATGGAGGTAAAACATAAAATATTCCCAAAATATAATGTAAAACATTCAATTGAAATGAATATATTGAAATTGGAAAGAATGGTTCATTAGAAAATTGCGGAATTATTCATTGTCATATCAGAATTTTTAATTGAAATCATCAGGAAAGAATATATAGAAATAAAACATACATCTCCGAAAAATGAAGATATTTTATATAAAAATATCATCATATGGATTAGTAGAACCATATTTTAAAAATATGGAGGAAAATATATGATTATGAAATAAAATATTTTAATTCATCTATCACAACACTTTCAACATATGGAATCTTCTAGTTAAAAATATATTGAAAGAGAGAGAGATAATTATGTTGAATTTAAAATATAATGAATAATAATTTTTCATGATTATTTATATCAAATAACTATGAACCCAAACATAAAAATTATATAATCTAGTTTCATAGAGTATAATTCACTTCATTTTATTGGTAAATAGATTTGTGGTTTATAGATATAGAGAATTATATAATAATTATTAAATAAAAATCCAATAATTTATAAGGTGGACACTTATATTAATTATCAATTTTTCAAAATTATAAAACGTTAAAAATAAAAAATGATTTCATTTTATTAAAAATCATCAAAACATTCAACATTTTTTTATTATATCCTTTACTCATCCTTATAAACTATGGAAAACATTTAAAAAATGCAATATCCCAATAAGATCATAAGTGGACCTAAAATATAGAATGGATATTTCAGTCTGTGAATAAATATAAAATATTTACTTCACCAAATTGAACATTGGGATTAAAGTAATCCATTTTTCCTATTAAATAAACTCCTATCAAAAACACTTTTTATAAAACATTTCAATATAAATAATGTAGAAAAAAAAATTCATTAAGGTTTCATTGAAGATTTTTGTCATATAATAAAATTATCACAAATTTATAGTATTCACTCTCACATAAAGAATAACCATATATTTTGACATTGAAGAAACCATCATAGTTACTCATCAACAAATTTCATGGATTTGATCTAAATATTACCATAGATTTATCACCATATATAATCCTACAATAAAGAATTAATAATATTCTGATGATTTAAATGGAAAAACTAAATCTGTTATCTCTATACTATTTTTGGAATAATCATACAGTTAACAACCATGCCCAAATAATTATAGGGCCATCATAGTCCCACCATTCCTTTTATTATAACTAAAACACCCATACATGATCTATAACAAAACCACTCATCAAAATAAACAATTTTTAGGAACCATAACATGATTCATAAAAACATTTATTGAGGAAAATAAATTTTCCAATTTGAAATCATTTATTTAAAAATCTTATCATTTAAAAAAAATTATATTTTCATAGATAATAGAATTATAAACAATTCAAAGATTATTAAAAGTTTATATTTTTCATTATATAAGTAATAAATTTTCATTCCTTATAATATAATAAATACATTCCTTCTATAGTTTGGATGGAAAAGTCCCTAAAGTAAATTATATGGAAAAAAGAAAAAATAATAAATTATAATAGTTTTTTAAAAAATTAAAACATTTTATAAAAATAAATTTAAATAATTATATTATAATAGTAAAATCCTTATTTAAAACATTTTTAAATAATATATATATGGAATAAAAATTGAGTTTTATGGTAATGTAATTTAACTTTTTAAAAAATAAAGCCACATACCTCAAGACTGAAACATCAGTAATGATCATTATCTTAAAAAATAATTAAATTATATTAATTTATATTACCATATAAAACTTTTAAATTTACATTATTCCAATATTATATTTAATAATTATTATATATTCAATCATTTTTTTAAAATAACATCATATTGGTTGGTTTAATAATATTCGACTTGAATGTCCACAATGACTTTAGTAGGTTGAATAGGGTCAAATTTTTATTCATTTAATCATCTATATAATAATATTAATTTCCTAATATTAATTATTATAAATCAATTATACTTATAAAAAATCCCGAATGATAATTATGAAATTTGAACTGCATTACAATAATGGAGATGGTTGATCTTACATGTGGATGAGTAATGTTTCCATATCTCAATGATCATTATGGAAACAAGATAAGTATAATTTTATAATTAAATATTAATAGTAATTTCATAAATATAATATTAATTTTTTAAATATAGTTATATATAAAATCCCAATGATTTGGTGATAAAGAATAAATCACATCACTTCGTCGAGGTAATAGTCTACACAAACGCATGAATGATATTTTCATTTTTCATTAAAGGATAAAGCTAAGCAGTTAAATTATATATTATATATAAAAAAAATATGTATTTCATAAATATCATATATAAACTTCAATTCCATTATTATAATAAAACCATGAGAGAAATTGTGTCACAAATATCTACCCCAAATGGGTACCCTCCTGGGCTAGAATTGAGAGAAGGGAGATGTCGAATACTTGATTCCCACCTCTAGTATGACAAGGATCAGAAACTAGAACCAATGGTATTATAATAATTCTTATTAAAGGAATTTACATCAAATATAATATTTGGAATAGAGAGTTAATAATGATATAATAATCAACACCTACTAAAATATAAGTTTAAATATATCACATGTGAAATCATGTAATTTCCAAAAGTAATAACCAACTTAAAAGAAAATTGAATTTCAAAAAAATATAACGATGACAGAAACCACGAAAACCAAAAAAATAATTCAAAACCACTAGAAATTAATATTTATCACAATTTATAAACTTATTTTTATAAACTGAAAAATAGTGTATATATACATAGGGACATCATAATAATATATTCAGTAGGATCCTCCGCTGAGCCTCTCATATAGAAGATAAGAAATCATGTTAAAGCATGTTTAAAAACTATGAAAATAACTCAACAACTAAATAGTTTTATTATTTTATAGTTCTCACCATGGATATATCTCACCATGTATCACATATAAGATAGAATATAATATGTTAATTAAAAATAAAGGGTTCCCCATAACCCTCTTCCTTAATAGTTTTCCACTATCCCCCAACGTCTCAATCCTTAATCCATCTCTCTCCAAAATATGCCTATGCAATGACACATGTTCTAGGCCTCACAACATGGACCTCATGCCCCACATCATCACATCATCCCATACACATATATGTTAATTTTAAAATTGACGTTTTGGGGCTCCTCAACAACCCATATGACATGTATCATACAATGGGTATTATACCTCAAGGAATTATGACCCATACTCCTTTATTTTTGGAGATGAAATTACATCCTATAAATGTAACAACTATAATAATCTCTTCGATACTATATCTAATAATACATGTCATCTAAATCAACACAACCCATCACATGAATCTATATATAAATATGGGGAAATTAATTATTGTTCATACCAGCACAAGTAACTACTGAGAAAAAAGCGAGAGGCCATAGGGGACAGTCTTCCATCCATCCCCTCTTAATGATATTGGAAAAAACTCTCTCCCAAATTCCACTTCATGTCAGCCACCCTAATTAACCTGGGTTGGGTAGTTTATGAAATTTGAGAATATAAATGACATAATATAGCTCAATACCACACTAATGGATAACATTGTCTTAGAATCAACTGCAGCTAGCATTGCTCGGACTCACGGATGCC
Organism: Viscum album; assembly: GCA_963277665.1. Taxonomy (NCBI): domain Eukaryota; kingdom Viridiplantae; phylum Streptophyta; class Magnoliopsida; order Santalales; family Viscaceae; genus Viscum; species Viscum album. The sequence goes on from OY728165.1 coordinate 1,388,177,835, forward strand.
ACTGCTAAGACCAGATATCATATATGAACAGAATAATGTTAAAACAAATTCATTAATTACATATTTCCTTTTAATAATTTTACATCCATAATTTAATTAATTAACCCGTAATTAACCGATAACATTATTTCACATTTAATTAAATTAATCATGAGATCCATGTTGATTCCCTTCAGCCATAATCCAAAATGTGCCCATGGTTTCATGAGTGTATCATCATTTAATTATTTTTATCCCATCATTAGAAACAATGTTGGTTAAGAATCATTTATTCATTAATAGTATAATTAAATATTCATGTAAACTAGTAAAACCACCTTAATCTACAACAATGAGGAAGCATGAAAACCAAAAAATCATTATTTCTAATGAAGTGGGGAAATAAATGATGATAAACAATCAAACCAACCATTAACCATTAAACAAAATTATAAGAGACTATCCTAGATCTAAACATCACATCAATGGGTAATCCAAGTTTCAACTTGATCCATCATCCCTAGTGTCTTCCCAAAACCCCACATGTATATCCTGATGCATCGTGCGATCATAGGTTTCAGCTATTGTCACATCATCCAAGCCTCCTAGCCACATATTACATCAGTGATACTAATCACAATAATCCCATAATCACATCACATCCGAGACTCCCTTCCTCATATCACATCACATTGAAAATTTCACATCGTGGTAATATCAAAATACTAGGTGCAAACAAGAAAGGATATCCAATAGGGAAATATATTCCATAAAATAAAGAATCCATCATAAAAAAATAAATAATCTATAAAATATCCAAAATCAAGGTACTCAGACTTCGTAAGCATACGGGAAACCTAGTACCTAGTAATTATATTTAACAAACAATCGGTTCATACTCTATCTTGAAATAAATATTTCTTTAATCGCATGATACATCTTCAAAAAACCAAAGGAATAAATCTATAATATGGTATAAAAATATTAAGCAAGTTCTCTATTATTTAAACTAGTTTCATCAAATAATGACAAGTATCATTCTAAATTAACCTATATTTTAATTTAATATCTATAGGAATAATCATCAAACAAAATATTATTTATCATTTCCACTAATAACATGGATTTATATTTTAATGTATACATGAACATTGCATTAATTTTATTATCACCAAATTAAAAATAGTCAGCTTCATCAATTACTCTTCATCCAACAAATTACTGTTTAATTTTAGATTAAATGACACTCCAAGAATGGAAACAATATAATAATTCATATCATAGTTTTCATAATTTCTATAAAAATAATAGGCAACTGACTATCAGGGTATAACGAATTAACTTTCAATCTCTAACCAATTATTTATTAATACATTTTAATGATTATTAGGTTAATTATATCTTTATACAAAATGATAAACCTTACTCAATTTTCAATTTATTATAAATAAAATAAGAGAATCAATTATCTGTTACCTCTAATACATCAGCATTATTTTCATGATAACCGACCAACATTTCAGTTAAAGATCACGAATAAAATAAGAAGATTGGATCGATCCTCATTAAAGGAACCACAAATTTTTTAAAAGGAATTATTTTGGATGGTTAAAAATAATTAGGAGTGAAGATAGGTATAGGGTTTGAGGGAAACCCTTATGATGTTGCCTTTATAAGAACACTTTAAAATGAATTTACATGACATTTAAAGCTTACTCATCATATAAATGTTGAATTATTTATTTCATCTAAAGAATGTGTTAGCTTCAGAAGTATTACCTTGAAAATGTATACATTATTATAACCCTCACACAATAAACAAAATTCACTTATAAAATATGTAAAGATTATAGGTCATGTAATCCCTTTGTTTTCATTATTTTGAAGTAGAAAACACCATATTTACTATATACCCCCTATGAGAACCAATTGATACGTAAGAAAACAAAGTGTTAGAATACAAGGATCTAGCCCCTTAAAATATATTCCTCTAAAAAATATCATCCTTATGATTCCAAAATTAAGCAAGAGAGAATGTGAAAAGGGGTAATAAAAATATCCACCACATGATGTACCACTCAGTGGTCATATAATCTCATGATCTAAACCACCTCATGACAGGAAACAATCATTTAACCTCTAAATAGAAAAAAGTAGTTCTTAAAAACTCTACCAGTGAAGATGCATCTTGAATGAGAGTTAATAAAATACAAGAAACAAGAGAAAATCATATAATAAGAATGTTCAAGATCTATAAGAAAACACTGATATAATAGAATAGTTAAACATCAAACTTCTCAAGTTATAAAGTGTATTTCTGTGAATCTTGTTACCATGTACACATTCATGCCACCATGACCCCATAAGATTCCCACCAATGGAATAGCAGGCCCATAAGAATCCCTCTTCCAATGGGCCAATATATCCATAGACCTCTTCTCTAAGGTGATATGATCCTTAACATTTATCTCAGTATAATAGATGATAAGAGAGTCATCATGAGGATATAAAAAGAGATTATAAATGTGAAAAAACTCATGTATTTCTCTCATATATTATAGGGCATTCAACTTGATATTACACAACTCCAACATGATCCATCAGCATTAAAACCCCACAAAATGTGTAAAAATATTACTCCCAGGACCAAACCATCACCAAACTTGCCGATGAGTCACCTTTAGAAAAAACAAGATCCCTATCTCAAACTGTAGTGGTCCCATATTAAAATCGACATTGTAATTTTTATGATATTATTTTACCTTCATCATCTTTCAAATTATCTAAAAAATATATTTTATGTTCTATACCAATTATGTCATTAAAATTTCTACCTCTCTAACCCCAGTGGAAAACAATTTATAATGAGATGATTTTCTATAATAAGATTCAAGTGGTGTTATACCAATGGTGTATTAGAAACTATTAATTCATGAAAACATGACCAAGGGTAGGTTCCTCATCTATGAACCAACAAAATCCATGTCCCAATACCACAAAATGACTTTAAGAGTATAGTTGGTCTGATCTAAAAAACCATATGTCTGTGAATGAAAAATAGTATTAAGGTGTAATTGAGATACAAAATAATTTAAGAAACATCTCCATGTCATAGAGGTAAAACAAACATATTTATAATATATTATCATCCTTAGGTCAAAGTGGTGTTGTACCACCGCCTACAGATAATTTTTCAACAAAAAATCTACTGATACCATCTCCCTAATTTCAATAAAGTGGGATAATTTCATCCAAAAATCCAAGATCACCCATATAGAATCATAAAATATTATATGTCATGGTAAAAATATAACAAATTCCCTCAATAATTCCTCTAACTACCACTAGGTAACATCTAATGGCTGCTTAAACCCATCGGGGATATGGTGCTAAGCCTTTGTCTTTTGGAAAACCAAACATAATGGAACAAACTCTAAAACTGAATTCTTTCACACATTGTTGAAGTATTGAAAAAAACTACCCAAGAACGACACCTGGTTCTATCAATCCGATGAGAAAATATCAGGGGAATCCCCAATATAAACTCTGTCTCTCCAGAAATCAACCTCAGAATCCCCTTGATGGGCCTCCTCAAATAGATGTATCAACGATGATAGACTTACCATCTATAAAAAAATACACACCTCTCATATCTCTTATATTCAGATGAATAACACTGTGTTTCTCAACCACTTTATATAAATATATAGATTCCTGAACAATATCACTACATGAATTCCTTCTTAGAACATTCACTATAATATTTCCCTCTCCTAGAATATATGATAAATCAATGTCATAATCTTATAAAAATTCCATATAGAAACACTGCTGTTTTTTCATGTCATTATGTGAGAACAAAAATATTAAGATCTTATGGTAAATATAAACCATAAAATTATCATTGATGAGTTAATGTCTCCCTAAATTTATATAAAACAAATCTTCCACCAACTCAAGATAATTGGTGACACATATATTCCTACATGGACATAACATCCAAAAACTACAAGTAACAACAATATATTGTACATCATAAAAAACAAAATAAAAGATATGATACATCATAGAAAATCTCAAAACAAACTCCTTCGACTATAAATCAAATGACATGAGAAGTGAAAAAATTATCCTTCAAATACACAAAAACATTCCTTAAATTATTTGTTCCATAATAAATCATGATCCTTTTTTAGTCATATACATTATAGGTTATTCAACAAGAGAGAAATATGTTATGAACATCATGTAATATCCTTCATAAATGGGGAAACATTACAACATTTCCACATTCTTGGTGTATACATAATACCAAAAAATCTCAATCTCTTATATATCTACATCTACTCAATCTGAGGATTTTTTTTAAATTAAATTGAATTCACAAGACTAAAAATCACACATAGAAATCTTACTGAATAACTTATCATGATTAATACTCCTAAAACAGAATGTCGATGCTCTATTTGAACATCCTCATATGCGATGTGCACATGTATTTCTTCGATGAAAAACACCATGAACATATCCAAGAACTTATTGAACACTCGACTTATCTACCCGAAGAACATGGGTAGATAATTCTTTATGCCAAATGGAATCAAAATTAATCCATAATTCCAATGAAAACAACAAAAAGAATAGTTCTTAATATCCTTATCATTCACCCATTTTTGATAACATTGTTACTAAAAATTTATTTTTATTAACCATATAGAACCCTTTAGTTTATTGAATACATAATATATCTATTAAATAGGATAGTGTTTCTTTACAATTACTTTGTTCAAGTGATTATAATCGATACAAATCCAATATCTACTATAATTATTCTTAAAAAATAATTGTTGACCCTAATTTGAAACACTCATCTGAAAATATATATCACTACAAGTATTAATCAAGATTTAACCATATTTTATCACAACTAGGAATCCATTATACCATATGGAGACATCGTGATAGGAGGCGTGTCTAGAAATATCTCAATCCCAATATTGATATATCATTTATGGGGTAATGCTACAACCTCCTCTTGAGTGACATCATGGTACTATTTCAAAACCCATGTAAACACCAACACCTGAACCTCAATTGATCTCATCATCAAATTGAACATCAATGAAGGAAATGATAGAGAATTCATCTTTCCCATCAATGTGTATCTATTGCCAATGAATAGCTATAGCTCTTCATAATCAACATATAACACATCCTTCCCCCAAATGAAATCCATGACATAATACATCAAATAAAACCAATCCATTTCATGGGTGATGTCATATAGAGGTATTCATAAACAAAGAAAATCTTTGAACGAGTGGTGATTCCCCATCACTAGCTTTGAGTAACTGCACACTTCATACAAGTCAATTCAACCCCCAACTGGTATAGTGAACGCTAAGGGAACTAGAAGACTCTCCACCTCAAGTATGAAGGCATGGATAAGGGTAGGTTATAAAAGGGATGTATCATTCATTAATAAAAAAGGAAAAACCCATGTAGATAACAAGAAAAGGTTAGCTCAAACAATGTATGTATTTACTGGTGAATGATGTTCTAATGTGTGAAGCTGACCAGGAACTACTCCACAACCTCTCTAATGGAAGAAACCATCACCTCCAAATCCATGATATTCTCTATGAGGAGGTGTAGAGTCTCAATGATGTAATTATCCTTACCAATCTCTTATTTTTTTGATCCCAAACTACAACACACTTTAACTATCTCAGTTAAAATTTCCAAAATGGATGAACCTAAACTAGGTGACCTAGAACACGTTGACCACTCAGAAAGGACAAAAACTTATACCACTGGAAAACTCATCCCCTACAATAAATTCACACATTTGATACCTTAGCATAGGTCTCAGATCCTCCACCCCTAGAGAAATGAGATGATGAGGTCTGGGACCTACCCCTAGCTGACTAATAATACTTTTGTCCTAATAACTATTAACTATGGACCATATATCTACTTCACGATGAATCCAAATGAATACCCTAAAATTAAAATCTAGTTTTATCCAATATCTTATCAATAACCTGAACTCTTTCTAGAAACTCGAGATACTCCTTTATCATAAACTGGTTGACTTGGTGTTGGAGAAATTGATGAAAATCACCTTGAATTTTCTCAACCATACCTACTCATCTAGAATTAGGTATGAATCATATTGTTGAAGGGTCCATAAATAGAACACTAACTATCAAACTCATGAACTCACCAATAGAAGGTTAAGTATCTCATGGTGACAACAAGCCAATAGGGTCAAAGAAATTAAATATTCTTGTAACTAGTCTCAAAATTTATTCCACGATACTATCCAATCATCCAAATCCTCATGGGAAAAAACAAACACTACCTTGCTACTCTATATAGAATCATCAGAAACCATAAAACCTAGCGCTCCTTTGGGGAAAAGATTAAATTGAAAGCTATATTATCATCATTCAACAAGTCTAAATGAATCCTAATGGAATCCTCATATTTTTATATACACCTTCAATAAATCCTTGATAGTTTTCTCCTCCAAGATTCAGAGTCATCATACTCCACTATGGGATTATAGTATGAACAATCGCTATGAACATCATCAATGAGAACCTAATGAGGGAATAAACCTAGATCTATTCCTATAAATATTAGAATATTATAAAGATTCTAACATTATAATATTAAATATTTAACATTAAATAATTTATTATTTTACTATATTGTTATGATTTGGATTTTTCTCAGGGTTTACCCATTTCAAATAGAGTTCTAAATATCAATGATGATTGATCATTTCTTTGGACTCTACCCTAAAACTATTATACAATAATTTAGTAGGCCTAGTATGAATAATATTTAGTTCATTAGATAGCAAGGATCCCTATATACCTAGGTCTTAGTCAGTCCCCCACGTTTACATCTCTTACTAAACATAGCTGAAATTGTTTCCCTACATAACCATGAAACCTCACATGTTCCTAACTCAAAACTCCATCTTAGCCCCCAAAATAATCCTCTGATAAAACTATTTCATGACCCACTCCCCAATGAGTACCCCTCCTGGGCCAACACTGAGTGAAGGGAGATTGTTCTTTCCCAAGTCCTGCCTCCATAAAAATATGGATTAGGGACTACCAATGAGGGTATAATAATAATGCAAAGTGATAAACTAATCTCTATTTTAATAATCAAAATAGATAGAAAAAATGTATACCCAAAAAAACATCATCATACATATTTTTAATGACACCCCATTTGAAAACATACAATATCATACATTACTAGAAAACTGAATGGAAAACCACATGTACCAAAAAGGTAACGACGACCACGACCACGAATCCCAATCATCTTTTTAAATACCATGATATAGTAATATGCATACTAAACTCCAAGATAAACTAGATGAACAAAAATTATTATATATATATGTGGTGGAAATAAAAGTATACACAATAGGATCCTCCCGATGGACTATTGTGTAAAAGATAATGAAATCAGGCTTATGCATAGTGAACAATAGTGAAATTAACTCTTCATCTAAACTAGTATATTAAGTTCTCATACTCACCATGGATAACTATCAACATATATTACATATAATAGAGAATATAATATAATATTGGACAATAAAAGGTACTATTCTCCAAAATCACAATTATTTTCTCATTATTCCTGAACATTTCATGTCATGATTCATATCTATTGAAAATATGCTAGCATAAAGACACCAGGGCAAAGCATCACAACATAAACCTAGTTAATCACAACATTACATAATCCCATCCACATATACATATATTTTTTCTCGTAGTTTTCAGAAGTCTCCATATATTATATGACATGTATGATACATCGGTTATTACACCTCCATCTATTTCACCCCATACACTGAGTAAGGTAACACATGACTTTACATCATATAAATTTTATACCTATAATAATCATATTGATATTATATATTATAATACATCTATGTTAAATAACAATAAGCCATCATAGCCATCTAAACACATATATGGGTAAAATAATTTCTAGGGATACCAACAAAATTAAATACAATTATAAATGAGTTAGGCCCGAGTGGGTAGTCAGTAATCCATCCTGCCACCATGATTTTGGGGAAAACACCCTCCAATAGTCCACTATGTGACAGTTTCCATAACATAATTGGGTCATGTAGATCCAAAAATCACGGAATGTATATTTAATAATATTTATCATAATCACACTATGGGAATAACCTATTCATAGACTCAACAACAACTAATTTATCTCATACACCTTGTTTCCATTGCTAATATGAGATGTCCAATAAGAACTGAAGAATTTTAAAAGATCTACAATCATTACATTTTTACATTTTATCATTTTTTTCATTCATTAATTAATTCATAAACCATTATTTAACCATTAATATTATTCCATATTACATTACATTAATCATCAAATCCATGTACATTGCATTCAAGAAAAATTCAAATTGAGTCCTCGATTGCTGAATAGTATAATCATTATTGAGTTTTCACTCCATAATTGTGAATCTCATCGGTGAATAATTATTTATTAATTATAAGCATAATTATATATCAACATACTCATGTAAAACCACCCTAATATACCAACAAGAGAGAAAATTCAACCAAGTACACCATGTTGTCTCGTTTAATGGGGAAAGTAGTGAAGATAAAACAACCAACACAACCATTGTCCATTAAAAAAAGTAATAAGTGAGAATCCCATATATTAACATCCCATCAATACATAATCCCATATTTGACCCTTTCCATCATCCCTATTGTCATCCTCAACACCCACATGCATATCCAGATTCATCTCACCGACATCAAGGCCTCCATACTTATATATCACATCATGAATCCCTAGGTCAACCATCTGAGGATCACATCACATTATAGACTCCCCATCCATTTATAATTTTTCATAAAGAATATCACATCTAGACCAAATCAGCAATATATAAAGATAAAAATAAGATTATATAATAGAAAAATTTATTCCCTAAAACAATGCATCGGGCCTTCACATAAAAATGAGCACTCACGGCTCGAAACTCAACAAACTCATCCATCACATGAATAAAGGAATCCTAATCCCTAGAAATTATTTTTTTTAAAAAATAGTTCTTATTCAATAATAAATTAATACATTCATTAATCACAAGAAGCTATTATGGTCAATCTAATGAATCTGTTTATAACAAACTATCAAAATATTAAATATTGCATTTAGCATTTAAACCACTTTCATTGAACTATAGGAAGTAAAATTTTAAATTAACATGATTTTTTATTTTTTATCAAGAAAATTAATAATCATGTCTTCTATTCTTTTTTAATTCCATTAATCACATGGAAGATCATTTCCAATTAGACATGAACATTGAATCAATTTTATTATCATCAAATTATAAAAATAACTAGATTAAAAATGCATCTATTATTTAGTTACAATTATTCTAATTAATAATCAATTACTTTAAACATTACATTATTTAACAATTTAGTCTTTATAATCAAATAATACCCACATTATAACAAATAATAACATTGATATCACACTATATAGAAAATAATGAGGAAAAATGATATAAAGGTATAAAAAATAAACATTATATCGCAAACAAATTATTTATTTTTCTAGTTCAACAATGATAATGTTTTAAAAATTTCCATTTAAGGAGATAAAATGAAAAAAAAAATTGTTTTTACTTGAATAAAATTAGATAAGTAGTGAATCTCATAACATAATTACACAAATGTTCTTCACATGGGAATGAGCCAACATTTAGGATTCATATCTCCTCTCCTGCAAGACCCATGGATCACTATATATCATAGATAGGAGGAAAGAATTGATCCTCATAAAAGGAATATAAAAATTCATTAATGGAGTACTTTTAGTCATCTTGAAATTAAGATGGAGTTTTGTGGGATATAGGGTTTTAGGGAAACCCAAGAACTGCATCTTTTTTAGGCATGATGCATAGGGAATTTATAAGATGTATAATGAATACAAATCATTTAAATGTCATGTTTTTTAATTCTTCCTAAAAATGAAAATTTATGAGGATTTACCCATAATATTTTATATATCATTACAAGCCTCACACAATATTTGAAACTCACATTTAAGGCATGTAAATATGACATGTCATATGATCTCCATGTTTCTAACATTTTGTAGTTGAACCCCTCCAAACTCACTACAGAAATACTATGTGAACTATAAGTTAAGACAATATGAAAAATCCTAGACTATACAATTCCAAGCCCTTATATGGTGATAGAAAAAGGATTTAAATTTGTTCACTGGGTGGTAATCCACCATAAATAGGGACAATGGTTTCATTACGCATTTGAAGGTTGAGGGGATTTATATTGGTCCTTAAATAGAAAAAATAAAATATCATTATATAGAAGTTAATGTTGTTATTGTTTTATCAAAGATTATGTTGATATTTATGTGGTCATATAAGAAACAATACAAAACATTTACTTAAAAACAAAATGCATACTTGTACAAATAATTATTTTCTTAGCACATTAAGGCCTCAATAATTTGTATTATTCTAAAAATAATTCAACTATAATTAGGTGAGGAATTATAAGATGTTATTTGAGTAGTTAAAGTCCAAAAATATCAGTTATTATCTGTGATGAAATGAGAAGATTATGTACCCTTTTATATGAGTCGTGTGGGGGAACTCTTAGAATTCCTCAAATTATTAAATTAATTTAAATTAATATTTAATTCAAAAAGCATAGAAAATAATTTATTTTAATGATTTAATGAAATTGGGTCAAAATAGTCTCATACAATTTTTTGAAAAAGTTTATGCCACATTATACCTATTATATATAATTTCAACCCCTCATTATCCCTTTTTAAACCTTCCATTACAAGGATTTTTACACTTTTTTGGTAAATATAGTGACTATTAATGAAAAATGGAACATAAGTTGAACATATATGATATTATTACCCATATAATAATCAAATTATGAATCCTTTTTAAGTAATTTTTTTATCATTTAATAAAATATTATTTATTTTAAAATATCATTAAGTTAAAATTATAGAATAATTAATTATTTTTATTTTAATAACATCATGATGGAATGTAAAAATAATAAAATATTTTATTATATATTTAATATAGAATTTTCATCTATAAAATTGATAGATTATATTTGTTTTACGGATTATACTCCTTTTATTATTTTAAATACCATTTATCTTATTTTTTTCATTAATTGTATAATTACAACATCATCATTATGTAAAATTTTAAGGTAAATATTTCTTTATTAGAAACTAATAATAAATTATCATCATGATTATAACTATTATATCTTTAATAATAAAATATATAATATAACATATCCTCTGGATATCTAAATTTTCAAAATAGAATACCTATTAAAATCTAGAGTGTGACATTTTTTACTTTTCATTAAATTAAATAGTACAAAGTCCATAATAACATTAAAGTGGAAAAGGGTATTACATTCAACCTTTATATGATTATGTATGAGGTATAATAATTCAATAAAATTTATTCATATATTAGGGTAATTTTATAGTACCTATCGTATAATTTTTAATTATTGATTTTTTATTTACCCTTTATTATGATAAAAAATTAATACGATTACTATTAATATTTACACAAAATAAAAGGGAAAATTTAATAAATATAGAACCACTTATTTTAAATATGAAACCAATTTTTTAAAATTTAAAAATTATATGTGGCAGAACATAATTTTAAAATTTATAAGATAATCGTAATGAATAAAGAGTATTTTAGGATAATTCAATTTTAAATAATTAAGTTTGTTGTGCTAAATTAAAGAATAATATCCATTCAAATAACATAATTGGATAATTTAAAATATAATCGAACTAGTTATGTTTTTTTAATATTCCAAAACATAATTTTACTTTGTAAATAATTAATAATAATATATATTTTTCCATAGAAATATATATTTCTCAAGATACATTGAAAAAATAATATTATCATGAAATTAAAGAAAATCATTATTCGATGAATTTATCATTATGATTTATATAATTCAGAATAGTTTTTAAAATATTATTTTAAAAAAATATTATGAATTAAATATAATATTAAATCCTAAAAAAAATAAAATCCATTTTTAAAGAAAATGTATTTTTGAGAAATAAAATTACTTTAAATAAAGATAGTTCCTATTTAAAAATAATTAATTAATATATTTTAAATGAGTATTTCAATTATATATTTTAAATTGTCTTAAAGCTATCATTCTCTCTAATTTAATGCCCATGTTATAATGGTCGTATTAGAATAATTATAATTTGTTGTTCACTTAACATTATTGTTCTGTATCTTATATGCTATCGAACAAAGTAATTATTTTTTTAATGTATGAGTATATTTGTATGGACAAAAATTTATCTAGGATAATCCTTTAGGAAAATCCAATGCTTTTTTTGTTCTTGAGGGCTCACAGTGGTTTGTCTTGGGAGATTTTCAAAAAACTAGTTTCACCAAATGGTTACACCAAAATAGAGGCACCGTGATGGTGGCACTGTGAAGGTGGCACGTTGAGAACGTGGCATCATGACAGCGGCACACCAAAACAGTGTCACTATGATAGTGGTACAGTGAATTGGTGCCACCAGAATGGTGGCACCATGATGTTGGCACACCGAAATGGTGTATCACCCATTTCCAAAATTCAGTTTCCCGATTTCTTTCAGTTTCACCCCTCTAACATCATATATGATGTAAAATGAGTTTAAGGCCTTATATTGGTGTTTTAAGTGCATTTAAAATGATATAATCTATATCATTAATATTCTAATGCTCTTTTGACTTTTAGATATTCAAACTGTTTGATCTTGACAACGATCCCATGTTAATGGATTTTGAAACTGTTTATCCTTTAATATTGTATTTGGCTCTTCAAAGTCAGGATCATCACTTTCTAGTGGGTTTCTATTCCCTCTTGGGGTACCTAAAGCCTTCCTCTCTAGAAAATTCATGGCCATATGTTTGAGCCACCCTCCTTATCAGTTTTCTTGGAGTTTCCTCCTACTAATGTGATCCTTATTTGTTCGAAGAAAGATGAGCTTTGGGCACCTATTGATTCATATAGGGATTCATATATCTCTATTTATTTGGGTATCATTAGGGATGGGGGTAGAATGATTATTTATGAACAATTAATTATTAATTTTCTTAAAATAGTAATAAATATGTAACACCCCAAGCTTCCACGGTACTCTTCTCTTTGAATAATACAGTAGCTGGTGTTGTACGCAACTTCGAGTTCTAATACACCACAACCAATCAAACTAGCCGTTATGAATTATAATACCCACTTTTTGAAATTTTATACATTTTATCATTCAAAATGGACTTCATTTTTGGATTCATAATATCAAAATTATCCTAGGGTGACATTTTGGTATTTTTCTGAAAACATTCAATTTGTGATGAATAGTGAAAAACAACGAGTTATAGTTTAAAACCAAATTTTTATTTAAATAATTATTTATTTTATTTAAATTTATTTTAGGTCAAAATAGATACACAATACCTTTATAAGTTCAATGTAATTTATTGGAGTCAGTTTATAATAATTTTAGATATATAAAATTTTTATTGAACTTTTCACGGTCTTTGACCCATCTCCTAGGAGAATTTGAAAATTCACATAAAACTAAATTTTACCACTTCTGTGATTGGAATTTGTAATGTTCTAGAGACGCCATTAATATCAAGGAGTAAATTTTTTTTCAGTAAGATAAATTTTTTTTGGGTGAATATTAACTTTTTACTTTTATTTACCACGATTAAAAGTAAATAGGGTAATTAAGGATAAAAATGACATTATTATTAACCTAACACATGTACTAATTCTATTGGATAATTATAATTTGAACAAAAACGACCTTAGTAATAAAATATTAACCTCTTTGTTCCACTTGGATTAGATTAGGACATTTATTATTATTTAATTCAAAGAATAGTTAAAAGAGTTAAAATCAATGTTTAATAACTAAATCATTTATAATATAGGGTTGTACATAAGATAAATTAGATTATAAATATTCATTATAAAGATAAAAATATTTCCTAAATAATGGTATTTTAGTTATAATTTTTATATATTAAATAATTTAATTAATTTATGACACAATGGTGATGCAGAAATTATCTAATTAAAGAAATATTAAAATAATTGATATTATAAATATCCAAATAAATGTAATTTGAGACTTTTTATTAATTACAATAATTTTATAGGTTAATATGACATGTTATAATTTCCTAAATGTTTTTTTTGAATTAATAAAGTAGTTAAGACTTTCACAAAAATAAATTATTAAATAGTGTCAAAATTGACATAAAGGAGTTTTTAAAACAAATATTATATTATAAATTTATATAATATCCCTAAAAATCTAAGGATAAGAAAAAGTACTTATATAATGATAGGTGTATAATTAATGAACCCCTTGGGGTTCTCTTGGAAGTATACAGTAAGTTTATTAACCATATAATATAAAAATACAAAGAGACATGGTAAATGTGAAACTAATTAACTAAGAGTTAAAACTAAAAGATAAGGATAATGTAGTGACCCAAACCTGTCTAAAACCTATTGGTTGGGTGGTTTTTGACCCATCCCCACCTTAGCCTCGAAATAGGTCACTTTGGATCCATTATAAACCGAATATGATTTTTTTATAAAATAATATTTCTAGAATTTCCTAAGGTGCCCCTCACCCCTCTTATAAAAGGGCACTACCCCTATCTCAATTTCACACCTTCAAAGCCTTTTGGATCAGCCAAACCCTGCATAAATATCCTTTAATCTTTACTCAATTCAAAATAGAGGCCTTATTTTGATCATAAATCCATCCTAATGGGCCCTTTTGATCAAACTAAATGGAATAATTTGAAGAAGAAGTAATGTTTTAACCACCATCTTTCAAGTTCCATTCTTCTTCCACTTCTTCTTTATTTTTTATTTCCATTCTAAAATAACAACTCAAGTATCTTCTATATACTGTGATGTTATTATAAATATTATACAACCATATTAAATATTCTATCCATCCCATGGATGAAATGTCACCATACATGTGTACGTACGGCTTACCATCTCCACCTTGTGGTGTAATTGTTATTCAATACATTATTATTTGGATGGGTATAATAATGATGTGTAATTCATGTAAATAATAAATATAACATGATAATTATTCTGTATATATGATACACCATCCAATTATATATTATTTTAAAATCAAAAGAATGATATTGTCTCTCGTGCATACGTACGGACTACCGTCTCCACGAACTCGATGAGATTCATTCCCCATCATATCAATTCAAGACTAATTTTCATTTGATGATTAAAAAAATGTTTAAGGACTTGATATAATTCTGGATATAAATAATATACAACCTATGGATAACAAACACGTCTTACGTAAAAAAACATATAAAAGAAAACGAGTAAGTGAACACCCTAAATGACGATAATACTAAAATATTTTTAGAAAAACAATATAAAAAGATCATATATGATATCATATTTTTTTACATGATTATTGTATAATTTAACAACAATGATTTAACTATTATAGAGGAGTTTAACCTACCCTAGACCAAGGAAAAGTTCAAGGTAAGGGTTTATTTCCCAATCTCTACATTATCTGAGGTTGTTTATATGTAATTATTTACGGATACCCCTTTATCATCCACATCCATGTTTCTTAAAAATGTATTTCAAAACATTATTACTATTTTATAGACTATGGGATAATTTCATTTATACCCTTGTTTGAATTTTATAAGATATTTATAAAAGAATCCTTCCGTCGTTTTCCAAAAAAGGTCCTTTTTACCTTTTCGATAGAATTAAGGTAATAATGTCTTTTTTAACTTATACGGAGGGTGCGGCTATTTTACGCCGTTATAAAGTCATAAAAACTTAACTTACAAGTTTTCAAGAATATTTTCAAAGTAAATGTTTCCTTTTATAATTATGTGACTTTTAAATGATTTAAAAAAAGAGATATTTCTCTCAAATAGTTTTGATTTCATCTATGTCAACATCCTTTGATGGATTTTATGTTTATTTGAATTTGATTTATTATGATAAAAAACATCCATATTTTATTGAAGGTTTTGTGATATTTTTTACTGTGGATGTGTTATTTTTATACCATTCATGCTTTATGGATTTTTGACATTTCGTATGCTAGTTTCAATACTAATGTTTATGTTATGTTTAAACCTGGTCATATGATGAATACATTGGACTTATTATGTGACCGGTGGATCCCTCTAGAGCTCCTTAAAGCATCGGTAGGTCTCATGAGACAAACTAGTGTCTTGGAATAGGTCCTTGACAAAAGCTTATATGTAGTCTTTTCACAACGCCTTGACTATGTGGTTATGATAGTATGACATTATGCATTCCATTATTATGAAAGTGGTTATTGATATTTCATGTGATTATTTGACTAGTAGAATATCCATGTGAATAACGAAATGGAATTATTTCATTTTATCTTTTCCATATTATATTGAAGTTAATGTTTAAAAGGATTTTGATTTAGTTATGCATTGCGTTAAATGTTTATGTTTATTTATGAACGTTTCCGCTATATTGTTATCCTTATTGAGCATCTGAACTCACCCCTTTCAATGTTTTTTTTCCCAGGATGTGAAGAAGTATTTTATGAATGACCTGTAGGGATAGTATGAGGGGATATGAAGGCAAGATGTTGTTGTAGTTTTTTTCACTTTATGATGTAATGTAAGACTAATGAATATATCTAGTGTTTCCAAGGAAAAACTAAACTAATCGGTCTTTCGAGATTTGATCATTTGTGATCATGCCAATATTATGTAATAATGCACCGAATCTGGGTAATTGGGGTCAGGGCATTATAGTTGGTATCAGAGGAAGTTTAGTAAAAACATTGGAAGGTAGATTTAGATAAACTCTTATTAAAGTATATAGCCCTAACATGGACTTTCAGGATTAGTATAGAAGAACATCCTAGAATTTTGGTATTGTAGATATTTTGTGCATTTTCTGAGCAATAAATCCCTGTCTGGATACGACTAGGTAGAGGTGGCTCTAAAACAGATGTACCTAGGGGTAAAAACCGAAAACACCGCTTTGAGATAGACTCGAACGGGAACTGGTCCACGACAATAGGCCTTGCTGCACTCTTGGTTTTGACACTCCCAAGTGATATGCTTAGGATAATACTCATTTTCTTTACAAACCATTATGAAGGGTTTATGAGTATATAATTCATCAAATAAAACATTTTTATGATTATTGATTATATACATAAAATGTAAAATTTATGTTAAGTGTTTTACAAGTATGTAATTATGTATTTCGATTCATAAACTAATCTAGTTTATGCCATTGTTTAGATTCGGCGCCTAGTGGAAGGAATGGAAACCATATCAATGCACGTACTTCATGTAGGAACTTCCCTCCTGCTCAAGATAATTATAGTGGAGCTGGTGATACAAATGGTGTTGATTAGCTTATTACTATACTAGGAAAACTCACTCAGGTTATGAATAATAACCTTACTCATTTGGAGCACCCTGATCCTCAACGTGGAGGTTCAATGTTAGATCACTTAATGAGGAAACAACCACAAACATTAAATGGGAGTACAAATCCATTGGTAGCTAAGAAATGGATAAGATCCCTAGAAAAAATATATCAGGCTTTGGGGAGTAATAAAAGGGAAAAATTTGTCATGGCAGTTTATCGCCTCACTGGAGATGCTGATCAGTGGTGGGCATTCATTCAAAACAAAAAGGAAGATAAAGAAGTATCATTTATGGAATGGGGGGAGTTTAAAAGGATTTTCTTATAAAACTAATTTCCTCATGACCATCGAGCAGATATGGAAATGCAATTTCTCAGTATGAGGCAAAAGGAGGATGAGAATGTCACAATGTATGAAGCTAACATTACAAGGTTAGCGGGGCATGCAGTAGATTATATAAATAACCCAAGTAGTAATATTGATCGTTTCTTTCATGGGTTAAGACCATTTCTCTGTCGAGCATTTGTCTCACAAATCTTCTCATCATACGAAGATATTGTCTCATGTGATATCAATACAGAAAAATAATTCTCTAAGTCTTATGAATTTAAATCAAAATAAGATTAGAAGAGATCTGTTGATCACTCTGGAAATGGAAATAAGGGTAAAAGGGAAAGAATAATTTTACATTATGTGATAAATGTGGGAAGAAACACCCAGGTACTTGCCTAAAATAAATTGGAGTTTGTTACAAATGTGGAGAAAAAGGTGACCAGGATCGTGATTTTAGGGGAAAGAAAATGCCCTAAGAGCCAAGGAAAATTACCTTAGAAAAGGCCAAAGGATCAAGGCCAATCTTATGTTGTTACTACTATTTAAGTGGAATAATTAATGTATTTGTGTTTTTTGACTCACAGATTATATTCTTGTTATAAGAATAATGTGATTTATATAAGTATTGTATTATAGTACTTGTAGTTTTCATTAAGGTTTTAATATGACTAAGGTGATCATATTTTCAGAATGTGACAATAAGATAAACTTTACTTTGTCTGGGGAATCTGATGCGACAATTGATTTTGGAGTTTAGATACCTTTTACAGAGAGTCTGGATAGAGGTACTTTAAATATCTATAATGTTTGGAGTTGATTAAGTTTAACTATGGATAGTATTGTTTAAGGTTAGAACAATTCTTATGATTAATTTTTGGAATATTATGATACAATAGTTTTAGGAAAATGACAACATGCAAGTCGGACGATAACCCATCACATCGGACAAAGCTACAAGAATCGAACCCACAACCATAGTGCGATAGGCCTTTATTAACGACCACCAGTCTACAGGAAGTCCCTGGTTATTTCAAAATATTTTTCTTCATTTTAATGGTATGTGTTAATATTTGTAACCTTATACGATTAGGATAAATATAATATTTTTTAGTTCTATTATCTTTTGGAGTGAAAGATGAGTTTGTGGTTGAAATTAGTTGAACGATGAAACACTACTTATCGAGTATATATATATATATATATATATATATATATATATTTCTCTTGATCTATGAAGAAATTGATTCTTAAACTTTAGGGAAGGGATATTAAAACCAAAAATGTGTTATCCTAATACCTTATGTTTTGTTAAACTGATGATATTTTATATCATCATAGATTGATGGTTTTCAGGCCCTCAATATTACACTTTTTTGTGATTGATGACCTCAATCACTCCCTATAAATATTAACATTTTTACACTAATTACGTGTCTATAATTCCCACCAATGTTCTCCTATTCGAAACCCTAATTTGGTGGTGATATTCTCATTTCCCTTTCCCTCTTATTAAAACTAAATTTTATTAACCCTATTTCTGATATGGGTTTTCCAAAAAGGTATTTTCTATTTTCATCCTTTTAATTTTGAAAAAAAATTCAAATTGTGAAGTCGCAATTTATTGAAGGAGGGTAGAATATAACACCCCATGCTTCCACAGTACGCTTCTCATTTAATAATACAGTAGCATGTGTTGTACACAACCTCGAGTTCTAACACACCACAACCAATCAAACTAACCGCTATGAATAGTAATACCAACTTTTTGAAATTTTATACACTGTTTCTTTCATAATGGACTTCATTTTTTGATACAGAATATCGAAATTATCCTAGGGTGAAATTTTGATATTTTTCTGAACACTTTCAATTTTGATGAATAGTGAAAAACACTGAGTTATAGTTTAAAACCGAATTTTTATTTAAATAATTAATTATTTTATTTAAAATTATTTTAGGTCAAAATAGTTAAATAATACCTTTATATGTTCAATGTAATTCTTTGGAGTCAGTTTATAATAATTTTAGGTATATATAAAAAATTTATTGAACTTTTCACCGTCTTTTACCCTTCTCCTAAGAGAATTTGCAAATTCACATTAAACTTAAATTTTACCACTTCTGTGATTGGAATTTTGAAAATTCGAAAGACACGGTTAATATCAAAGGGTAAAATGTGGTTCAATAAGATATTTTTTTTGGTTGAATAGTAACTTTTTTACTTTTATTTACCACAGTTAAAAGTAAATAGGGTAATTAAGGTTAAAAATGATATTATTATTACCATAACATGTGTCATAATTCTGTTTGATAATTATAATTTGACCAAAAACAACCTTAGAAATAAAATATGAACCACTTTGGTCCACCTGGATTAGATTTGGACATTTATTATTATTGAATCCAAAGAAGAGTAAAAAGAGTTAAAATCACAGTTTAATAACTAAAACATTTCTAATATAGGGTTATACATAAGATAAATTCGATTATAAATATTAATTATAAATATAAAAATATTTCATAGATAATGGTATTTTATTTATAATTTTTATATATTAAATAATTTAATTTATTTATGACACAATGGTGATGCAGTAATTACCTAATTAATACAATATTAAAATAATTGATATTATAAATATCCAAATAAAATTAAGTTGAGTATTTTTATAAATTAAACTAATTTTATATGTTAGTATGACATGATAGGATTTCTTAAATGAATTTTTTTTCGAATTAATAAAGTTGTTAAGACTTTAACAAAAAACAATTATTAAATAGTGTCAAAATTTACATAAAAGAGTTTTTAAAACAAATATTATATTATAAATTGATATAATATCCCGAATAATCTAAGGTTAGGCCAAAAGCCTTATATAATGATAGGTTTATAATAAATTTACCACTTAGGGTTCTCTTGGATGTATATAGTATGTTTATTAACCATATAATATAAAAATACAAAGAGACATGGTAAATGTGAAACTAATTAACTAAGAGTTAAAAGTAAATGATAAGGGTAATATAGTGAACCAAACCTGTATAAAACCTATTGGTTGGGTGGTTTTAGACCCATCTACGCCTTATACTAGATATAAGTCACTTTGGGGCCATTATAAACCGAATATGAATTTATTATAAGATAATATTTCTAGCTTTTCCTAAGGTGCCCCTCACCCCTCTTATAAAAGGGAACTCCCCATTCTCACAATTTCACACCTTCAAAGCATTTTTCCTCGGCCAAACCCTACCCAAATATCCTATCATCTTCCCTCACTTCAACTTAGAGGCCTTATTTTGATCATAAATCCAACATAAGGAGCCCTTTTGATCAAACTAAAAGGAAGAATCTGAAGAATATGTAATGTTTTCACCACCCTCTTTCAAGTTCCTTTCTTCTTTCACTTCTTCTTTATTTGTTATTTCCATTCAAAAATAAAAAATCAAGTATCTTCTATATACTTTTATGTTATAATAAATATGGTACAACCATATTCAGTATTCTATCCAACCCTTGGATGATATGTCACCATACGTGTGTACGTACGGCTTACCGTCTCCACGTCGTGGTGTAATTGTTATTCTATACATTATAATTTGGATGGGTATAATAATGTTGTGTAATTCATGTAAATAATAAATATAACATGATAATTATTCTGTATATATGATACACCATCCAATTATATATTATTTTAATTTCAAAATAATGATATTGTTGCCTGTGCGTACGTACGGACTACCGTCTCCACGAACGCGATGAGATTCATTCCCCATCGTATCCATTCAAGACTAGTTTCCATTTTATGATTAAAAATAATGTTTATGGACTTGATATCATTCTGGGTATAAATAAGATACATCTTATGGATAAAAAACATGGCTTATGTAACAAAAAATATAAAAGAAAATGAGTAAGTGAACACTCAAAACAATGATAATACTAAAATATTATTAATAAATAAATATTAAGAGATCATATATGATATCATATTTATGTATATTATTATTTTATAATATAATAACAATGATTTAACTATTATCTAGGAGGTTCAACTACCCTCGACCAAGGAAAAGTACAAGGTAAGTGTTTGTTTCACAATCTCCACATTATCTGAGGTTGTTTATATGTAATTATATACTGGTACCACATTATCATCCACATCCATGTTTCTTAAAAATGTATTTCAAAACATTATTACTATTTTATAGACTATGGGTTAAAGTCATTTATACCCTTTTTTTACTTTTATAAAATTTTTATAAAGTAATCTTTCCGTTATTTCCCAAACATGGTCCTTTTTACCTTTTCGACAGAATTAAGGTAAGAATGTATTTTTTAACTTATACGGAGGGTGAAACTATTTTATGCCACTATAAAATCATCAAAGCATCCCTTACAAGCTTATAATAATATTTTTTAAGTAAATTTTTCCTTTTATAATTATGTGACTTTTAAATGATTTTGAAAAAGATATTTCTCTCAAATAGTTTTGATTTCATCTATGTCAACATCCTTTGATAGATTTTAAGATTATTTGATGTTGATTTATTATGATACAAAACTTCCATATTGTATTGAAGGTTTTGTGATATGTTTGACTGTGGATTTGTTATTTTTATACCATTCATGGTTTAGGGATAAATTGTTGACATTTCGTATGCTAGTTTCAATACGAATGTTTATGTTATGCTTAAACCTGTTCGTATGAGGAATGCATTGGACTTAGTAAGTGACGGGTGGAGTCCACTATAGCTCCTAGATTTATCGGTAGGTCTCACGAGACAATATAGTGTCTTTGCACAATGCCTTGAAAAAAACGTATTTGTAGTCTTGGCACAAGGCCTTTACTATGTGGCTATGGTAGTCTGGCATTATGTGTTCCATTATTATGAAAGTGGTTATTGATTTTTCAGGTGATTATTCGACTAGTATAATATCCATGTGAATAAGTAAATGGAATTATTTCATTTAATCTTTTCCATATTATGGTTAAGTTCAAGTTTAAAAGTCTTTTTATTTAGTTATACTTTTCCTTAAATGTTTATGTTTATTTATGAATGTTTCTGTTGTATTGTTATCCTTACTGAGCATCTGAGATAACCCCTTTCAATGTTTTATTTTTCCCAGGATGTGAAGAAGTGTTTTATGAATGACCTGCAGGGATAGTATGAGGGGTTATTAAGACAATGTGTTGATGTAGTTCTTTTCACTATATGATGTAATGTAATACATATGAATATATCTAGTGTTTCCAAGTCTACTAAACTAATCAGTATTTAAGATTTGATCTTTTGTGATCATGCCAATATTATGTAATAATGTACCGACTCTGGGTAACTGGGGTCAGGGTGTTACAAAATAACAGCAGGGAAGTGATGATTAAAAGATAACAGGTAGAAAATTGAAGATCCTTGAGGCTGATGTTTTTTTATCTAATACCATTATTTATTTTTATAGATTGTTGTGGACGTATGCCTTCTAAAAATTGTAGTTTATGGTGGTATTTTCTTTCACACTGGTGGTGTTATATATTTTTTTTGATGCTTGAATAAATGGTTGTAATATGAAATATTAATAATTACATATATGGTTAAATAAATTGATTCCTGAGGATCAAACATGTTCCGTGATCAACAATATTACTGATAGTAAAATTAAAGAACCATTGTTGTCGAAATCTGAATATTCTTGGATAGATGGTGTGGTGGTGTGCAATGTTTTATTGGGATTGGCCCTTGTCTGGGTAGTGTGCTATTATAGTGGAAGAATGGTTTTGGGTACTAGTTGTGGACAGAGGGGTTGGTCTGGTAAATGGGGAATGGTATGTTTGGGTAGCGTGGCTACTGTTTGGTGGTGGTGGTTGTGTACTTTGTGTATGGGGTGGTACGGGTCATTTTTTGGTGTATCAGTTTGAGATAATAATTGATTGTGGAATGGATGGACTTTTTATGCAGTGGGACTGAATCAATGTAAATTTTTTTGTTTTAGGGTTGTAGTTCAAGGATGTTTCATGACTTCATGTTTATGCACATGTCGGGTGTGGTTTTGTTGTGTAGTGGGAATTCTAGGATTGGTAATGAGGTCTTTATTGAGTGGGATAACATTGAAGAATAAAAATTATCAGTGGTTGAACAAGTTTCTTAGAATATTGGGGTGTGTAGTAGGACTAAGGTTTAGTTTTTCTCTATTAATTTTTTGAATGGATGATAAAATGTAAATTCTTTACCTTCATCACTCTTCCCTTGTTCAATGTTTTCAGTATCGATGAATGAAGTATGTGGGTTACTATGTGATTACTTAATCTAGTTATTTGCCTTCTGAGAATTGATTAAAGATATTCTTCTTGGTAGTTTCCCTTATTAGTGGTGGAATACATTTAATTTACTCCTTAATTAATGAATGGAAAGTTGTTTACTTAAAATTGGGTTGGTTTTATGCTATGGTTGTGGGTGTTTGTGTGGTTGGGAATATAGGGGTTGCAGAGAATGTGGTTCGGTGTGGGATGGTTGTTTTATTGAATCCCAAAGTATGGGATGATTGTTTTTTTACTTATATGAATAAATTGTAGTTCCTTGGGTTTTCTATATTCACCCTACCCTAGTTGAGAACCATGTGTCAAACACCTCCATCTCATGGGGGAGGGTGTCTTTCCCAAAATCCCAATGGGGGGATGGATGGATGGTTAATTAATTTCTTCATCGCACTCTATTATGGGTTATTATCGCTAATATATATCTGAGAAGGTTTTAATGGAATGAGGTTTACTATTTCCCATGATCCTTTAGGCAGGTTGTGGTTTGTGTGAGAGGCCTAGGTGTCTGTGGGCAATTTATGCTTCCCTTGTTTCTTCAGGATGAGGCCATGGTTTTTTCAAGAGAAAGGTGTGGTTTTTGTGGAACGTGTTTATGTGGGTGGTATTTTTGGGTGTGGTTTGAGGCTCATGTGTGTGCGGGCAGTTTATGGCAGTGGGACTGCATTTTGGATGAGTGATAACACCATAATGATTTCCATTAATAATGAGTAGCTAACAAGTGGGTTCGGGGTACCCAAATTTCAGTATGCTTATATGACTACATTACTTGACATTATTTACTTGGTTATTGTTTCATGGGGAGGTTGGGATGGTTTGTACCACTTAGTAGGTGTTTTGAGGTTCTACGTTTTTCTCATAGAGAAATTTGTATGTCCCCCCACATGTGCATGTGTGGCTTTAGTTTTCTTACTGGGTATACTTGTATACACACCCTCTGTTTGGAAAAAAATTACTAGTTTCTAAGAGGACATTGAGGACTGTGATGGAAATTACTAAATTCAGTGTCTGAGTAGTTATTGTGCTGCTACTTAGTCTCTTTGTTTTGGTACATTCTTTTTTTTATTGGTTGTATATTTGTCAATATTTACGTTTAAATCATTCAAGGGTTAGTTTTTTGTTTCCTTTATATAAATGATTATAGTTGTTTGGTATTTTACCATCCTATATACTTATCCTATTTTCATTAAAAAAGTGTAATGACTTCCACTTTATGTGAGATTTTACACCCTTAGTGCTAGTCTCCACTCTAGGGCCTATTTAAGGTGGGACTCAGCGGTCCTTATCTATCCTTCATCTTGAGAAAGGCATTTCATGAAAGAATGGTATCAGAGGAGATGGTTGAGAGATATGATGTCATTCAGAGTTATTCATAGTGAGTATTTCATAGGATAGTAGGGAATAAATTTTAGGAAATCGTGGTGTGTGAAATATGTCAGGGAAGACCGAGTAGGAAACATGAATTTGGGGCCCCTGTGGTCGAAAGCAAGTACTCTAGACTTACTAAACGACCAGGTGAGGCTACACTGGTTACAGGGTAGAGAAACTATGAAAGGAACATTCATCATAATTAATTTTATTCTTATCTATCATTGGGTTTTGGGAATTTAATTTAATTAATGAGTTAAAATAAATCTTAAAATAAAGTTTTGTACTACCCGGGCTTAGTAGTTCCTTGTATACTATTTGAGCTATGAAACCCAGATGTCACACACATGTAGTAAATATAGTTGGTTCCCAACATGATAACTTGTTTGATCAGTGAAGGGTTGATCGAGGGTACAAATATTACTTGTGGGAGTAGTTCATTAATGCTTTTTAGTGGTAGACACTAGGGAAGTACGAAGGAAACATTTCAAACAAATAAATAGAGGACTGCCTTGAAAAGTTGACAATCACCATTCCCTT
This sequence comes from Viscum album, assembly GCA_963277665.1. Lineage (NCBI taxonomy): Eukaryota > Viridiplantae > Streptophyta > Magnoliopsida > Santalales > Viscaceae > Viscum > Viscum album. Next base: position 1,388,203,982 of record OY728165.1, read on the forward strand.
TATCCATACTCTGAGGGAGTATTAAGTTCCTATGGATGTGAGATATATTCGAGGAGAATCATGTCAGTGGTAGACACTTTACCTTAGGGAGAGGAAGGAGATTGAGGTCCCATTGGATGAGTTTGAGATTGAATTTTGGGCAAAGTATCTTTCCTTGATGATGAACGATGAGAAGAGGTAGGTGATACTATCCCTCCAGTAGGGGAGTATCTTATTAATGGAGATGGGGATCAAGTTCAAATATATTCTACGTTTTTCTTTTAATCTCTTTCCGGATGAGGACTAACATGATAGACACTTACAGTAGGCACTCAAACCATCTCTCCAGTATGTCATCACCCCCTTTACCCTACTGAAAAACATAGAGGATTAGAAGAAAGATGAAGTAGTTTATAGGATGTACTTGAAGGGATATGTCCCATTAGTGTGGAGCCAATAAAGTTTGTAGAAGGTGAAGGCAGTCAGTAGCAACTCTTTGGTGTTAGGACCATTGAGGTTTCGACGAGTAGGAATAGGCCTCAGTAGTCCCAATTCTGTTCTCATTGTCTCCACCCTTTCCCCATGGGAATGAGACAATGGTTCATTTTCTGTGGAGTTCATGGAAATATTTAGAGTCATTTCTTATTATAAACTTATTATGGTTGGGTGGGTAGTTTTAGTGCCCACCTCAACAGCAACCGTTTCAAGTAATACCTTTCCAGAAGTAGGGGAAGTGGTCTCATGCCCCACCAAGGGTAGACGGTGATGGAGGAGGATAACCTCAGGGTTTTCTTAATGGACCTCAGTCAGAGTGTGTTTTAGGAGGATATCGATAGTAGGATCTTGGCGTAGGCAGTTGCAGGTTGTTGGGGCAGCAGTTTCGATGGGGACGGAGGTTGTTCGTTGTATGATGAGTCTGTTTAGAACTCTTACTTGAACTTTGTTTTGTTTAGGAGGTTCACACTCCTTTGTTTCACTCGGTATAGACCTTGCTCTGGGGAATATACATAGAGAGGCTCCCTGTGCCACTGTTTTTGAGTACACCAATTGGCGGTCAGACTTGATGTTTTTCAGAGATGTAGACTAATGTTGGGGGTTCCACGGTAGCGCTTTGGAGGGGGGGGGGGCATGTACGTCGATTCTGGGTCTATCTACCCCTTCCCACTTCCCTCATTCTTACCATCATTGTTCCCCCATGACTCTACTTATTTTGGCGCTTTCGACTTCCATTTCCTCCTCTGCATCCCTTTCCCTTGGGTTTTCTGTTCCTTTCGGCGATGAAGGCTCGCTTCCCCTTATCTTCTTTTCGATTTCTTATCTATCCTTCCCTTGCTTGTATGATTCCTTTCGCTGGTGGGACAACGTTTTCCTCCCACCGTCCCTCTTTCTGCCTTACCCTGTGCATCAGACCTCCATTTATGGGTCTACATGCCGGTGCTTCAGGCGGTTTGGGTCAGCACCGGTGGTGGAATTCGTTGTCTATCTCCTTGTCTGCCCTTGATGTCCAACCCATCAAGCTCGAACCCATATTGGTCGGGCTGGATGTGGGTTTTGGGATCTCTTGGGATGGTTTTGGAGGGGGTCTAGCAACAGTCTCAGTGCTCTTTCTTCTCCGACGTGGGTTTCCTGTTCGGTTTCTCTCTTCTCTGTTTTGATGTTCCTTTTTGGCGATGTTTCCAATTTCCATTTGATTTAATTTTTGTTTTGTGGTTGTTTGGACGGTTTTTTCTAGTGTTCTATGTTCTCTTCTTCTGTGATTTGATGCATGGTTATGGTTTCTGAAGGCGACGACCAATGTTCTGTTTGTGTTGGAAACGATGACGATGATGTGTGAGGATGTAGCGGCCATCGATGACGGCTCTAGTTTCGGTTCGCTTTGATGTTTTTTGGTGGTGACGATGGTCCCCAGAGGTGACGAGGGACTCCGGTGATCTATTTCCTGTGTGTTGGTGGTGACGGCGATGGATTCTATTTTGCGTGGATGGTCTCCATGGTTGATGCTGTGTTGTTTCGTGTTTCGACGTCGTTGAAGCTCTGTTGGTGAGGATGGACTCCGGTGGAGGATTACCGGCATTCTGGTCATAGGTGATGATAGGGCTCAGTGTGATTTGTTCACGGCTCAAGGTGGGTGTGATTTGATGGTCACATTACGTGAGGGGAAACTTCAATCAAGAAGAACCTTGATTTTACGGCATGTGGTTTGAGAATGGTTGGAATTTTTGAAATTTTAATTTGATAACTTTTGTTGATGGTGATCAATTTTTGTTTTTGTGAAGGTGGGATGTGATGTTTGGTTTTTTTCTGGCTGGATTTCTGTTAAGGTTCACACTTAGCCTATAAAAGTGATATTTGAAAATATAAAAATATGCATCGTGTGGTAGACGAATGTTGGGGCTGCATCAGTCCAGTGGGGATCTTTGTCTGCAACAGATGCACCTACACGATGTCATCATAATAATCAACTGGTGTTTTTCTATGCATGCTGTTATTGATTGATTCCATATAAGAGTAATTTTTTATATTGTGTATGGCCATCATGTAGTTTTTGTTGGTAAGTGGGGCTGTCAGGTGGGCAGTCAGTGAGTGGAGCCTCTTCTCTGCTTGTCATCCGAGCTATTAGTTGGATCAATAGACATAGAGAGGTGAATATTCTAGGTGATTTCAAGGAGGTCTTGAATGTATTTCCAAAGGAGGTCTGGGATCTACCCCATCTAGGTTTTGTTGAGTTTATAATATACTTGCAAACCGGTGAACATCTGATATTGATGTCTCCCTATCAGATGGCTCCTTCAGAGTTACAGGAGTTGCAGATTTAGGTTGATGACCTGATGAAAATGGGGTTTATCTGTCCACATGTGTCATCGTGTGGTGCTCTAGTCTTGTTGGTGTAGAAGGCAGATGGTGACCTTAGTCCGTACATTGAATATTGACGAGTTAATCAGGTAATGGTCAAGAACTGTTACCTTCTCCTAAGAATAGATGACCATTTTGACTAGTTATGGAGAGAATGTTGGTTCTCCAAGATCGATCTATGATCTGAATATCACCAATTGAGGGTGAAGGAGGGATTCATTCTGAAGACTGCTTTCAGGTGCAGGTATATGCACTGTGATTTCATGGCCATGAAGTTTGGTATTATGAATGCACCATCCATGTTCATGGGGTTCATGAAGTCTTTCATCTGCAAGATCCTAGACCGGTTCATCATCCTGTTCATCAACAATATTTTGAATTACTCAATGTTAGAGGAAAAGCATGTTGATCACCTAAGGAAAGTCTTGGAGGTCCTCTGACACTACCCGCTCTAATAGAATATATCCAGGTGCACGTTCTGGATGTGAGAGGTTCACATCCTCAGACATGTGGTGTCTCAGTAAGGCATATTTTTGGACCAATAAAAGGTAGAGGTGGTTTTTTATTGGGAAGAACCTAAGAATTTGGAATAGGTTTGCAGTTTCATGGATCTATCAGGCTATTACTAGAGGTTCTTACCTGAATTTTCTCATGTTGCAACTTCATTAACATCTTCAACTAGAAAAAACCATGCCATCATGTTGATTGATTAGTTCCATGAATACTTTATCTACTTAATGTGGAAACCGGTCTGTTCACCAATGATTAGGTATCCCAATAAAGGGATGACATTGAAAGTGTTCTGTGATGTTTCTGGTCTAGGCAAGGGATGTGTTCAGATGAAGTATTGGAGAGTGATATCTTATGGGTTTAGGAAGTTATGTCTACATGAATTTTACTAGACCACCTATGATCTAGATCTTCCAGTGGTCATGTTATCACTGAATTTGGGGTGATATTACCTCATTGGGGATTGAACTACAGTCTTCACATATCACAATAGCATTAGGTATATCTTCTCCCAGTGAGACGTAAACTTTATGCTATGAAGGGGGAAGTAGTTTCTCATAGACTATGACATTGAAATCTCTTAAACATTTGGAATAGGGAATGTGGAGGTCTATGTCTTAAGAATTATGTCACAGAAGGTGGTTGATCAGGAATCCACAAATGCCTGGAATTTAATGGAGGAGTTGGGCGAACTATGTATGAATGAGAGTGTGGATGGAGGAAGAGGCTGTCTATTTGAGATGAAAGTACAATCTCTCTTGATAATAAAGGTAGAGGAGCCTCTGTGGGGAGACTCTAAGACTGAAGTTATGTGTGATCAGGCTATCATAGGTTTTGATCCGAAGGGATGGTCGTAGGATAGTCAGAATCAGATGTTTTTCCATGGGAAGCCGTTTTTTTCCAATGAAAATGTGAGAGGCAGTTCTCAGTGAGTTCCATTTCTCACCCTAGGTGATTAATCCAAGAGTTTCTATAATTTAATGAGGCTTTAGGGAATAGTTTTGGTGTTTTGCATTGAAGAGGTAAGTGGAAGAGTATTTGGAAAGGTTCTTACTCTGTCAGTAGGTGAAGGCTAAGCACTGTGTTATCAGTGGTCTGTTGCAGCCCTTAGATGTTACCAAGTAGAAGTGGGATGAAATATCAATGTATTTCATCATAGGATTACCTAGGACTCAAGTATGATGTGATTCTTTTTGGGTAGTACTAGAACGGTTGATGAAATCAGATCACATATTAGTGATCATGGAGTCAAGTGTAGTGGATGCCTTATTGAAGAGGTACGTGGATGAGGTGATGTAGCTGTATGGAGTTCCTAGATCCATTTTCATGGATTAGGGTATACGTTTTACATCATGAATCTATAGAGGATTTTTTCTTGCCATTTGCACCCAGTTATGACTCATCACTTCTTCCCACCCTTAGATAGATGTAATGATAGAGAGGACCATCTAGATGTTGGGGGACTTGTTATGGGCATGTGTTCTGGAATTTAGTGGGTATTAGGTGTGAACTTTTACCTTGTTAGGGTTTTCTTAAAATAATAGCTATCAATCACCCATTGGTATGGCTCAGTTTGAAGATTTATATGGGAGTTCATGTCATTCACCCTTGAACTAGATGGAAGTTGGGAGGCCACTATTCATGGTTTGGATGTGGTGTAGAGTATGACATAGAGGGTGCAACATGTCTGTGAGAGGATGAAGGCAACACATGACTGATAGAAGTTGTATGTCAATCATAGGATGTGGCCTTTGGAGTTTGAGGATGGGGACCATATATTATTGAAGGATTCCCCTCGATGTGGGAAGAGGAGGTTTGGCATAGAGATAATGATTTATCCCTAGTTCATCAGACCTTTCAAGGTGTTGGGATTAGATGGAAAGGTGGAATATCAGCTGGTGTTACCACCAAGGTCGAAGAGGATCCATGATGTCTTCAATGTCTCTCCACTTCGTCAGTATCTAAATGATGACTCTCACTTCATTGAATGAGGAGATTTGTATAATGAGGATGATGTGATATTCATTGATTGTCCAATAAGAATCGAGGATCATGTAGATTAGATTATTTATGGATGGACTATTCCTTTGTTTTTTGTGTTATAGAGGCATGGGGGCCTTGAGGAGAGTACTTGGGAGAGGGATTCACATATGCTTCTATTTTACCCAGAACTATTTTAATTTTTTTTCTTTGTCTTACTTTTTTTTCTTTTTTTATTATGTAATGCTTGACCTTATTTGTTATTAGATGAATTTTTTCCTTGTTCTCAGTTTTGTGTGGAAGGTCCCAACATGTGGAGAGGGGAGAACCTACTACCTAATTAGGATGCATTAATATGGAAGTGATTAAACCCATGTGGGTGAGTCAGTGCTGCCCAGAGAAAATAATAAATTTATAAAGAGGAAGGAATTACAAAATCCCTTTGTCCGAGAAATGGGGCCTTAGTGTTTATATGGTTGTTTATGAGGTAGATGTCAAGGATATTTTCTTGGATGTTAGGTGTTTCACCCCTGCTATTGAACAAAAATAGTGGTTCTTTCTGAGAGGTATATTATGGTGTGGTTATTCATACCACACTTTTTTCTATGTTTGGATTTAAATTTTTGAGGATGAGAATAGTTTGAGAGGTATCTAATGTATTAAAATGTATTTTTTTGTGCCATTATTTTTTTAAAATCTAATTCTTATGGTGTTCTTGGTAGTCGTAGTGGTTTATTTCAGGAGTTTTCCAAAAATACAGTTTCACCAAATGGTCCCACCAAAACAGTGGCTCAGTGATGGTGGCACACCTAGACGGTAGCACCATTATGGTTGAAGATTGAAATAGTGGAACCATGATTGTGGCACTTTGAAACAGTGTCACACTGACACAGATTCATCGTAACAGTGGCACTGTAATTATGGCATGCTGATACGATGTCTCACCCTTTTCCAAATTTCTTGTATCCCGTGTTTTTCTAGTTTCACCTCTCTTACATCTATCTAGATGTAAACATAGTTTAAAGCCTTTTTTGGACCTTTTTAAGGGAGTTTTAAAGAATATTAATTATATATTTAATATCCTAATTCTCCCAAAACCTTGATATATTAAAATTGTGTGATCGTGACCATGATCCAACGTTAATGGATTTTCAAACCGTTCTTCCTTTAATATAGGACCACGATTCTAACATCATGGGTCTTCCCTTCCCAGTGTGATTCTATTCCTTCTTAGTGAACCTAATTACTTCATCTCTAGATGAGCCATGCACCTATGTTTGAGCCCCCCTCATACTCGGTTTTCTTGGTGTTTTTGGTTTCTGACGTGATCCTATTTTTTTCATAGAGAGGAATTTTGGCCACCTATTGTTTAATGTACAAATTATTCTATCTCCCATTATTTGTGTATCACGAAGTTTGGGAGTCGTAATGATTCTTTGTGAATAATGGGTGAATAATATTCTTAATGGAGTAATAAATAACTATAGGGAAGTGATGATTAAATGATAATGGGTAGAGAATTGATGATGGTTGATGTTGATATTTTTTATCTTCTATCATTGTTTCTTTTTATACTTTTTTTGGTTGTATGTCGTATGAAAATCATGGTCGTTTTTTGTATTTATTTACAAAATGGTGGTGTTCTTTATATTTTTGTTATTCTTGAGTAAATTATTATAACAAGATATTTTCTTAATTATGTATACTTTGATAAATAAATTGATGCACAAGGATCAAACATGTTCTATGATCACACCTATTATTTAAATTGATATTAAAGAACCCCTACTAGAAAAATATTAATATGCTCAGTTTGATGGTGTGGTTGTGTGATGTGTTTTATTGTTTTTGATCATTTTTGGGGTCATGTGGTGCTATTGGGGGAGGCACGACTGTGGGTACTAGGTACAGACAGAGGTATTGGATCTAGGAATGGGGAAGGGTATATTTCTGTTGTAGGGCTAATGTTTGGTTGTGGTTGTTGTGGGATTTTTGTATGGAGTGGTACGGGTGGTGTTTTAGTATATCAGTTTGAGAGACTAATTGATTATTGAGTGGATGGAATTTTTTGCAGTGGGATTGCATCATGGTAATTTTTGGGTTGTGGGACTGTAGGAATAGGTTGTTTCATGAATTCATGATTATTGGTGTTCTGGGTGTGGTGTATTTGTGAAGTAGGGCTTTTGAATTTTTTCATGACGGCATGATTGAGCAGTGTAACATTGAATAATGATAGTTGGTAGTTATTGAATAAGTGTATAGGAAAAAGGTAGTGTGAATTGGGATTGTAGGTTGGTTGCTCAATATTGTTTTTATGTATGGGTGTTAAAATTGAAATTATTTACCTTGGTCCCTCTTCCCTTTTTCAATGTTGGTATTACCGACGAATGAAGTGTGTTAGTTGTTCTGTGTTTTTTTATTCATTCACTTCACTTTCTAAGAAAGGTGTCAGAAGTTGTTCTTTGTAGTTTCCCCAGGTATCGATGGAATAAATTAGATTGAACCCATTAATTAAAGAATGTGATGTGGTTTAATAAAAAGGGGGTTGGGTTTATGCTCTGGTTGTGGCTATTTTTTTGGTTGTGCATATAGGGGTAATAGTAATTGTGGTTTGGTCTGGACTGGTTTTTTGTTTGAACCCCGTAGTTTAGGATGAGTGTTATTTACTTATATGTTTAACTTATAGTTCCTTATTTTTTCTATATTAACCCCAAACTTATTCAGAACCATGTGTCAAACACCCCCATCTCTTAGTGGAAGGCATCTCTCCCAACATCCCAATGGGAGGATGGATACCTGGTTACTGACTTTATTTTTCACCCCATCTTCTGGATTCTTACCGCGTATTCATATTCGGACTGAATGTAGTAAAATTAGACTTAATATATCCCAATAATTCTTCAGGAATGTTTTTGTGTGGGTGAGAGGCCTAGGTTTTTTCAGACCACTTTTGTTTCTTGGGTGTCTTTGGGATGAGGTCCATGTGTTTTAAGGTGAGAAGTGTTGTTGTTGTGGCCGAGGATTCTACGGGAATGATTTTTTTGTGTGGTTTGTGGCCCAGGTTTATGTGGGTAGGTTGTGGTAGTGTAGCTACATTTTGGAAGAGTTGTAGCATCTAGATATTAGTTGTTTCGAATTAAAAGCTAACAAGTGAGAAAGTGGTGCGGAGAACCCAAATGAAGATGTGCTTATACAAATACTGTACTTGAATTGCGTTATTTGGTGAGTGGGACATGGTGACGTTGGGCTAGTTAGTAATTTTTGGTAGGTGATTTTTGGTTCTATTTTTCTCTCATATGGGCATTAGTATATTCAATCACTTGGGCACGAGTGTCTTTAGTTTTCCTCGTGTGTATACTTGTATACTCACCCTATGTTTTCAAAACTGTTTTAGATTTCAAAGAGGATATTAAGGATTGTGATGAACTATACTGGCCCGATAATCAGAATAGTTGTTGTGAAACTACTTAGTCTCTTTATTTTGGTACTATCTATGGTTCTTTAGTTTTACTATTGTCATATATTATACTTAAATAATGCATGGGTTGGATTTTCATTTGCATTATATAAATTTTTGATGTTGTTTGCGATTTTACTAGAGTATCTTTTTATCATGTTTTCATTAAAAATGTTAATTTCTTCTAATCTGTGTGATATTATATACCCTTGGTTATATTCACCATTTTGAGGCCTATTGAAGGTGGGACTCTGTGGTCATTATCTCCCCTTCATCTCGAGTAAGGAAGTTTCTAAAAATATTACATTCTACAACCTTTATGAAATTTCATACATTAAATTTTTTTACATGGGATCAAAAACTAGTTCATTAACATTTCAAAATAGAATTGTTGAAATTGCACATCAGAAATCAGGTTAATAAGACATCAACATGAAAGGATAGAAAATGGAAGTATGAAGGTCATTTAAATAACACATAACTAGGTTTCCATGTAGAAGAACATACATGGTATGTGATGAAATTGATATGGATAAAATGATTAACACTATGGGATTGATCGATATTGATAGATAACCTTATCATGTGAAGTTCATATATCACCAAACCATAAATATTTAATGGCATAAAATACCATTGAGTTCTTAGTAAGAATAGTAAAAAAATAATTTTTTTGATGCAATATCATTTTCCTTGTTTTGGAGAATTTCTTCACTATCTAGACTAAGAACATAAATAAATATAATTTATTTTCTATAAGTATTTCATCATTTTATCAATTCCCACCCCAAACACTCTTTTTCTCCAAATGATTGACAGTGAAGATGTATTTTTCAGGCATGAATTATTACAATCAACCTTTAATGAATAAAAAAAATACATTATAGAATAAAAACCTGTTCTACTAGAAATTATTTTACCAAAAAAAATTCACCACTAAGTAAGATAATCCCAATATTAATAAAACTCAAAATAAATAAAAGTATATTAATTATTTAAAATTAAATAGTAATCCCCAATGTTCAAAAAATATAATTAAATAAATAACTATCCTTAAAATTTGCCTCTAAATTCATGACAAATATTAAAACCAAAAAAGTTAATGTATTGGATCACATATTCTTCGAAGAACAATTTAACATTTATCTCCAAATAACATCAATAAATCTTATTGACTCATACAAAAAATGTAATTTCCATTATAAAATAATCATCAGGATGTTTTAGTTGTTTCTATAAATAACGTGAATCAATATATAGCCACTATAATGAAATATGTGATTTCAAAATATAATTCAACAATTAATCATGAAATTTAATTCAATAAAATTATGTTTAACTTAATTCTATAGTGTTTCAAAAAAATATAATGATATTCTTCCAAAATTAGATTAATCATATAATCACCAAAATCATTTTAAAATACCACGGTTATAAATAAGATTAATATTATGTTATGATAATTATATTATCCATTATCCATAATATCAATTAAATAGTGGAAAATAATTTCATACTAACAAATACATCATGTAGGAAAGTGGTCGGTGATGGCCCTTGGCATCCATTGGATATAGTTTAAGGCTTTTCAACCTTTCCAGATTCAACATGTATTTTATTGGCCTATGGTATATCATTTTTCTAAAACTATTTTTTTATAATCACTAAAAATTATTCGAAATGTGAGAAAAATCATAAAAATAACCTTAATATTACCAAAATTATTTAAATGTTTTGAGGGAAATTTTTATCTCATTGATTTAGTTTTGAATCCACCAAATTCTAATGACCCATAATTTCCACACACAAAATATGATATAAAACCAAAAGGTTCTCAATACCATTAAAATTATAAAAAAATTAAATGAGTAATCTTCCTTGAATAATGTTTTCACATATTAAACATAAGGGTAACATATACCTCAAGAATTTAACAAATGTCAATAAATTTTTTCCTATGTATTTTCAGCACATAAAATCACCAAGGGGTGTATTTTTAATTTAGATGATAATTGACATTAAATATAAAACTATAAAATAATTATTGAATCTCTATATGTTTAAAACATTGTCATTAAATTTTCCTTTTTAATCACAACTTTCCATCATATTACATTTTTATTCCTTCCAACCAAAAATATGAATCATATACCATGATTCAGAAATATCAAAACATAATCCAACATATAATTCTTATCATTCATGGGTCATTATCAATTTTTTCATACTTATTAATAATTCAATTTTTTATTTTTAAATATTCATTTGTATTATATTTCTATTCTCAATTTCGAGCTTTCCCTCTCAAAAATCAACTCTCATAATTCCCAAACTCCCCATATTTTATCCTTCAATTGATTTATTGGGAAAATATTTATTCCTCATCATGGTGTTAATTAAATTGTTATTTGTTCCTTTGTTGATTAATAAGTAATAAAATCCTTTACCATATATACAACATCTGACCAATCTATTAAGACATTTTACTGGGTACTTCAACACACATTCTAGATATATAATTCATTATATTTATTTACATTTATGATTATTATCACATAGACTTCTATAGGGATTAATTTATCTCATTTTTTATATATTAGAAAATACACCATATATTGGGTTGTTAGTCATTGCTTCTAATTATTTGTGAAGAATAACCATAAGAGGTCTCATTATTTCTTCTATTCTATTTAGTTTCTTATTCAAACATCCACAACATATTCCATAGAATATATTTTCACTTTTGTTCCTATTAGATCCATCATTTAATAAGAAAAGCTAATGTTATGGAGATCATAAAAATAAAATCATAATAAACCATATAATGAGGAGGATAAAAACTAACATATCATAATTATTTTTATATCAAACTAAATAACATTTTTCAATATAACTATCATATACTATCCTGTATGGTTATAAATAATAGTAACCTATTCTCAAATAACATCCATACATATAATGTTATCTAAATACTACTCTGATGACAATTCTAAGTATCCTACCTTAAACATTACATAATATAGTTTCATTAAAATATAATACATATCTTTTTGTTTCTAAATATCGTTTAGGATTATATTTCACTAAAATTAGATTACAATTCTTACACACACAAAACCAATAAAATACCAGGTTTAAACAAATAATCTATATACATTTTACTCAATAAAATTTTCTTAAAATAAAACATGATTTTCTAAAATGTTCATGACATACAATGAGGATTATTATTTCACATTACACATTGTAAAACCATGCAAGTTTTTTTATAATATGGTTTAAGAATATAATTTGTACTAATAGATATAATATAAAGAAATAAACTATCAGTATGAGAATACTCGTAAAAATATTCCTTCTTCATAATAAACACTAGATTAAAAAAACCATTTTTAGGGATGTAATTATATCCTCCCCCAAATATTTTTTTTATAAAATTTAAATATAAATGTTTATGTAAATGTAATTACATAAAGGGTACTTTGAAAATTTGAGAATCAAAAGAAAACATTTTCACAGGGTTTTAATTTTCACTCTTACATAACCATAAAAACGAAATTTTGACTAATAATCACACATCCTATATCACATAACCATACTTATTTGTTTTTAAATGAAACACACATCCTATATATATATAAAGGAACCACTTGTTATTATAAAAAACAATAAATATAACAATATATATAAAATCATTTCTTTAGGAAAATATCATTTCCATTGCACAATAATTTATTTCTAAATATGTTCATTTATAAAGTAAAAATATTATAGTTGAAAATATCCTTATAGAAATATAAAGGAAGTATCAAATAAAATAATAATCATAATGGTGAGAAAATTATATCATGATATATAAGATATAAAAACTTTTCATCAATATTTTTCCAAGAATATTCAAAAAGTGTCTCCTTTGAAAAATTATAGAAATATTAATTTGAAAAATTATTTAGAAAAAATACCTTTTTAACAATCAATTTGAAAAATAATAGGTTAATATTAAAAACATTATTTATATTTTTTTATAAAAAATCAAAATGTATGAAAAAGAGATGTTCAAGTGAATCTATTATTATTTTTTAAATAAATCTCATCACCTAAAACCTGAGATGTTATGTATGTTATTTACCATCCAAAATAAAAAAGATGTTAAGTTTATAATTTCACAATAAAAATTTATAATTTAATTATTCCTTTATTTTATTTCATACCATGATATATATAATTATTTTATAAATTATGTGGAATTATGTTATTTTGATGATATTAGGATCATATATCAAAAAAGGACTTATTTAAGTTGACTAAGATAAAATAGTTTATTAGTTTATAAAATTAAAAGTCTTATTGATTAAATAATTATAATTTTAATATATCAATTATACTTTAAAAACTATTCATGAATGATGATTATGAAAATTTAACTATATCAAAATCGTAGTGGTGATAGGTCATACGTAAGCATTAGTAAATATCCAATTTTCAAAAATCATTATGGAAAGAATTTAAGTATCAATTTAGTATTTTATATATATAATAACATAATAAATATCATATTATTTTTTAAATTTTATTTTATATAGCATCAATGTGATGTGTTTTTGACAAACAAATCGCATCGCTTTGTGGAGGTGGTAGTCCACACATACGAACAGACAACATTATCATTTTTCTGTGAATTAAAATGTAAGATGGTAAATGATATATTATCATTTAAAATGATAAATTTTTCATTAATATCAAATATAAAAATAAATTCCCTCATTATAATAAATTCATGAGATATGGTGATGGAAAATGAATTACATCAGTTTGCAAGGCGGTAGTCTTTCGTACAAATGAATAATGGCTTTGTTTCCCATTTTATGGATTATAATAAGGTTATAGGTCATGAAATTAACATAAATACATATATGTATTTAGAGAATATTATTTTCAATATTCTTTCAAGGTTGAATAATATTGTAGATGGTGTTAGAAGATTTGAAACAAAATCCTGCTGTCAAAAACTACACAAATTCTGTGGAATAATTTTTTCTCATAACAACTTCTGACATACATGATTGATATTATGAAAGAAATAGGGACTCTAAAATGAGTTTTGAAATAATAGTAATTGATATTAATAGGGGTTGGCATTATCATATGGGGATTTATGTGTGAATAAATGACAAGAATAGGTTCCCTTTTATATGAGATGGGAGGGAAACTCATTAAACACCATAGAATATAAAATAAATATAAATTAGATATTAATATAAAATGACGAATAACTAATTAATTTTTAATATTACAATTAATGGGTCAAAATTCATCCATAAAAAATTTGTAGAAAAGGTTTCGGCAAATTTTTTACCTTTATAATTTGATTTCAACCCCTCATAATCCCTTTTTAAACAGGTCAGGACAGCATGGCTTGTTACTATTTGACGTTAAATGTTTTTAATATAAATATAAAAAAGTTCTATAAATGGAATATTTTGGATATTATAAACAATATCCTAACCACGTTGATGACTATATTATTTTAGTATTATTATATAAATTAGTAAAATATTATTTATTATAAAATATCCATCATATAAATTTTTAGAACTATTTGGTACAGTGATTTTAATAAGATCTAAAAAATAAGTAAAATCAAAAGAAAAATATTAATATCACTAAAATTTCATGTTAACATATAAAATTCATGTCTCTCATTATTAATCTCAAATTAAATTACATTTAAAATTTTTAACATCATTTATTTTATTTTTCATTAATTGAATAATTGTACTGTCATTATTTTTTAAGTATTTAAAGTAATTATTTATTAAAACTATTTAAAATTAAATCTATATGATGAATATAATTCTTTTATATTTAGAAATAAAATTTATAAATCAATATAACCACTTGAAAAATCTATGTCGAAGTAGTATTTTTATTAAAAACAATAATATGTCATTTTTGAATGTTTCATTCTATAAAATATTATATATGTAATAAATACATAAAATGGGACAAAATAAAATATATCGGTACTTTGGTAGATCATGGATGATATATAATCATCCAAAAAATCATAATAAATAGATAGTGTAATTTTTTCAATATAATATAATTTTTTATACATAATTTCTCAATTTACACTTTACTATGGATAAAAATTTCTTCTGTTACTATTCTAATTACCAAAAAATGAGATATTTATAAAAATTTACCAGAATATTCTAAAAAATGAAATTTTCCAAAAAATAATATAAAAAAGTGGAAGAATTTAATTTTAACATTCCACTAGTAATATAAAACAAAAAAAAAGTTTCTCCTAAACATGATATTTTTAAATTTTAAATGTCTTTATGATAAATTCATGTAAAAATTTGTTTTCAAAAACCATTACTGTATTATATTATTAAAAAATTAACTAATTAAAATTTTAAAATAATCCATGACATATTTTCAATTTCTAAATATTTTTAAATAAAATACATTTTTAAGGAAAAATTATCTTCATCAATAATAATTAAAAAAGTTCTATTTTTAGAATGTTTTCAGTAATTCATCCTAAGAAGATATCAAAATGGCTATTTGAATAATAAAGATAATTGTTTCATATATATTCTCTAATATTTTAAAAAAATATAATATTTACTTAAAAAAATAATAAAAAACAATTTTTAAAGAAAACAATTTTTTAAAGAATAATGCGAATTGAAAAAATAGAGTGATTAATTAATAATAATTAACTAACACATTATAAATTATATGGACCATTATATATTTCAAAATAGGTTTAATACTCTTCATTCATTCCACTTTTACAATTAGTTCATAAAAGACACACATAAGTAGTAATAATTAATTATACTTTTAATCTCAATGTTCTGTATCTTGTACAGTATCAATCATAGTATATTCTTTTATAAAATATTTGGATATAAAAAATATTTATTAAAAATATTATTTTAATAGAGTAGGTTCATAAAATAAAATGTGTCTTATAGAATGATTTTTTGGATGAAACCCTTTTCTAATTTGAGAATCATTCTTGGCACTCCCTGAAATTACAAAAAAAAATCTAAATAAAATTATTAGATACCTATTTTAAAAAAATAGACTTATTTATTTAATAAATATAGTCTGTTAAATTTCATATTAATTTTTTTATTTTCTTTTCATATGTTTTAGTTAAACATTAATCTTTGACTACTTATTTTTTGAAATTTTAGTGATCAATGATTATATTTTAATTATAAGATAAATACATAATATAAATATTCAAGAAATGATATTAGTTACATATTTTTAATTCATTGAATCATATATGAAGTGGATTGAATAAATAATTAAAAAAAAAGATGTACAAAAAAAATGTTACCTCATGGACGTGGTAGATTACACAAAATAGAATTTACGTTCTTCTGTTTTGGTATGTGTGCTGAATATAATAAATAATTGTTATTGAAATATATAATGGAATTTAAGTATACAAAATATACTTGTTTTATTATATAAATAATTTTATATTATATTAATATGGATTGAATAAAATTAAATGACTAAGAGAAAGTAACACTCACATGGTAAGATTGAAATATCTATTAAAATCCAATGTCGAGATGGTGGCCTTGTGAAAAAAATGGTGACCACAATATTATTTAAATGGGATAGGTTGTAGTAGGATTAATTTCTTAGAGATATGAAGATAATTTTAATGATATGGTGTGTTTTTGTGTGTTAGGGTTTAGACTGGTTTTTAATAGATGAAAAGAGGTTTTTTGTTATTAACATATACATTTTCAATTATATAAAGTTCTTATTAAAGGGATCATATAAAACAATGGAAAAATGGTGGTTAATGAGTTTTTGGGTCTAATAAAACCAAAACCACTCATTTATGAGACATATTTGGGAGTCATATATAACATCACAGCCTGATTAGAAATTTGAATAGTGCTTTCGGGATTAGTTCCTCAAGCCTTAGGTGTGCCTTCCCAAATTCCTATATCATATGACTAATAGATCAGGGAATGATATACATTCCCAATCAATACATATCTCTCCCCTTATACCAATTCTCAAAAGAACCCTACTAATTGAATCCAGATGAACAAAGGCACATCGATACATGTCCTCAAATAGTAACTATCTCTAGCTCCATAACTGACTTCATGAAGAATGGTAATGCCCATACTCTAATGTAATCCTCGCACAGAGGTCTCACGTACATTACGCCTCATCCCCCAACTCATAGCTATAATGTTTTCCATTGATGACTCTTTACCATCCCAGTGGATTTCTATGGAAAAAACCCCCATCCATTTACCTATGTCGCAACAATCAAGGCCTCTACCCACATCAGTGGTCCAAAACACTTCATCATTAAATAAACATAGGTTCACATGATTCTAAACGACACATTTTCAAACATAAGTGAGGGGAATCACCAATTTAGAACCTAAGAAACACAAAGCCTGGTACCTCATTCCCCTGCGACCATACCACTAAAGTATGATAGATTTTTTATCCCATATCACATGATCCTCACTCATAACATAATGGTCTAGCTACCTCACCTTATGGTCAAGTCTCTGAACTAATAGTTAACAACACCAAAATTCCTTAGGTCATGTTCATCCTAACCAACACATTTCCTAAAATAGATACCCATCACTATCTCAATATTCGGGCTAAGCCCATCACGATCTAGTAGATCATAGAAGAAATCCATATATATATATATATATTAATCTATTCACTTTTGATTAACAAATCAGTTTAGTAAAATCAACTCAATTAAATAGAATTGAGCAACTAAATTTAAAAGAAACCCAATAATCCAATTGAAAAACAACTCTTTATCATAAAACCCCATGATCTGAGCCCCTCACAAGGATCAACCATTTATAAAATTGATTTTTCATACCAATTGGAAACCCACATGGTTTTAATTATTTAATTACAAGAAACCATCAATTTTAAATGTCATCTTATGGTCAACAAAATGGAATTATAAAAGCCGCATTCCAAAAACACTTTCAAAATAGCAAAAGAAAATAATTCACCACCGACCATGTATTCATAGTCATAGGCATGCCTAATCGTATCTTTTTACTCCAAAGGATTTAGATGAAATATATGTTTTAGAAAAATACTTCAAAAATAGGGAAAATAACTTGTATGGATTTAGCATTCTGTGATTTGAGATTGAAGAAGAAATGGAGCAATATGATAGAAAGCATTACCGATATGGATCCAATGCAATGGATGGAGATCAAAATGGATCATGAATTGAAGATATTTCTCACATCATAGGGGATGATAAAAAAATATTGAAACCCACTATTGTACACGACCCACGTAGGAGAAGAAATAAGTTTATCATATTTAAGGAGGGATGGAGATATCAATCATTCAACCCATTTAAGAGGTCACATGATTAGATATCATGGATTACATAACCCTAAAACAACCATGAAGATCCTACTGATTAGGATCCAGGCCCAACTAGTTAGCATGCATGGTTAGTCCTAACAATTCATGACCCATGAAACTAGAATCAGTAGGTACTTCCCAAATGGGACTAACTATGTGTCTTGTGCATGGTTTTCAATAACAGTTCACAAACCATGTGGAATACCTATGTAAAAACTATATAGGTTCCCAAAATGAAATAAACCCCATATTAACTAATTCCCCAAACCATGGTCTATGAAATAAGGGGTTTCATGTTTTAACTAAGAGGCCACATTGTTTGATATAACAGTGTTCCTTAGTATGCGCTTCTACAAAACCATCCCTTCGGGCCTCCGACACACCTGAAACCCTTCCAAAAACCAGAGGTATTTTTTGAACTAATAAAACAATTCAAAAACATGGTTTTGGAAAATAGAAAACTGGCCATTAGAAATTTATAAATGGTAAAGAAGTTATATTACCCATCAAACTCCTAAAATTCAATTTGGGAGAGAAATTAAACTTTCCTAAAAACCTGATATTCTATAATCTCACCAACATAACAAATATATACGCCAATCAATAAAATAAAACATGGAGAAAATACCAAAAACACCAATACATTAAAAATTATCCTGGACTACCATAGTTAAAAGGGAACAGATCAACTACCTCAGGGGGCTCCCCACCATAGGAGTGACATACCCCTGTCGCATCCCAAACCAACGTTAAAATTAGACTGATGGTCCATAGACCATCATAGGACTCAATTCAACCCATGATGAATCATTACACATGAACCTCATTATTTTATCATGTTTAATGTCGGACACCCAACAAAATCACATTCTTCATTTATGCTTACCGAATTCCCATACTACATAAGGAATATATGAGGTCATGAATTTCAATTGTTGATCAAAAGCCATGTTGTCTTGCACCTCAGTCAAGTTCTACATTGTAAATATTCCATGATTCTAATACCCCTCAAGTTACCAACATATCCTCAGTTACCTCATGCCAATTAACCTTAATAATAATGCAAAAACAATGCTCTCATGTAAATACTAGTTCCACAGACATCATACATATATAAATATTTAAAGCAACTGAGTTGATTACAACCTACTAAATAGAATTTGGTTAGTCTATACATATAAAATATGCACCTATTTCACCCAACACAGATATCACCTAAAATAAAATTCCAATATCATACAAAAAAGAACCCTAGCCACACCCATGTCATACCTCTATGCATTTCCATCACCCCAACCTTCTCTGACCCTAGTAGCTCCGTGAAATTCAGCTATCTAATAGCCCAACTACATGGGGCTAAACCTCACCACGGTGATGCAATATTAACCAGCCACTAAATCAACTGATGGGTCATAATGTCTCTCCCGCAACATCAATATGAAGCTAAATATGGGTTACCATCACCTGGTATTGCTCAAAGTTTGATTTCAATTCCTTTATTCTGCATTGATCCTTCACTTATAGGTGTCTGAGAATGCTTCCTACAAAACTTATTGATATTATAATCCTTTACACATTCCCAACAATCATTTGGAGGCATCTCGCACTGTGTATGAACATGAAATGTATGTCTGTGATTGATGAACACTGTAAACAATCAACTATGAGGTGGTATTATCATCTCATTGTCACAGATTCTATACTAGAACTCATCCCATCATTTCTTTCCACTATCCATAGAATCTTAATTTAAATAACCTGACACAATCACTTAGATCGAGTATGACCTATTCATAAAATTACCCTCATCTATCAATGATTAATTTACCAACTCTATGAATTTGGAAAAACTAAAGATGTTATCCTGTACACAAATGTTTTTTTGTATACCATTCTCAAAAATCAACACCTTTGTGGTGTATCTAATCACTATGATCGGTGAAACATAAGACAATTATATAGTTGTCATTACATAATCTATGAAAAACATGTCACCCTACTGGAGTTTCAATAAATCCCCAGATATCTCCTCCCTCAAAGTCTATGGAAAAAGTGCTTAAATTACCCAGCGTCGAAGACTTTCCAGGTTAGTCCCTTGAATCTTCCTGCCTAAACCAGCATGTCCCACTAGCACATTTGTTGTAAAGACACCAACCCTAGTATCCTACAGCCAGTTCCTTATTTTATTACATTTGATTTATGAACTATAGCTCTCATCCCAATGGACAGAATAGTTTAATAAAATTTGTGAACCAGATAAAACATAAGTATTACATTATAACATTAAATGATATAAAATATTTTATCTCTATTGGAAACACCCATAAACTCCATGATTATCCTAACAAATTATTCATAATATATATCTTCACATATTTAATAAAAATAAAATATATGAATGGGGCGAGATAATATTCTCATTAAGGGTAAAAAATACATCAGGAGATATAAACATTAACAATCATTCTAGCCGAATATCTAACAACACCTATCATTAAATCATAATCATGGGCATAATATTCATCGAGTAAAATCTAATAAAAATAATTCTATATAAATTATCACATGGGAATAAAACATAACCATGGATATTATAAAAATATAATAATCACAAGGATTATCATTTTATAACATCATAATGAGGGAATTCATAATACCAAACATTATAAACAGACCTTCAAGGCGTCAGCAAAGTCTCTATAAAGAAATGTGGAGAAACATAGTCTAGTTTTTCTCACGAGACATACAGCTGCATTGAGGCAATATAGTGGGCCCCACCCTTCACATACTAATACCAATTCATTCCTCATATTAAATGGGTTTATATAGTCAATATATGCATTCATATTGTAACTAGAATAGGAAATGTTTATAAAGTTACCCAAATAATAAAAATAATCATAAACTATCTAGAATAATGTGATGAATGGAATCATGATAGTACATACCAATAAATAATCATAATTTATTCAATAAAATATAGTATATAGTAACATAATAGATAAAATTAATTAAAAATAATATTAAACATATTTTTTGAAATAAAGTTAATTAATCTAATATAATCATTGATAAATTTTTGAGAAAAATATCATTTTACTTTGGGGAGAATAATTTTTTGAATGAAAAACATTTTTATTTTTCAAAAAAATCATACTTTGAACATGTATATCTCGAAAATAAAATGGAAGGACAATGAAATTGTCTTTTAGGAATAAATTATTTCTGAATAATTTGAAAACATTTAAAATGTGTTTTTATGAAACATTAAATTTTAGTCGCATTAGTGAGATTTAAGGGAAAATATAAAAGAGTCTTTAAAGCAGACAAGGAATAATTTTTTACATTAAACTAGAGGAAATATAAGATAATTATTTATGATAAAAATACTGATTTCATAGAAAATATTTTAGTGTTAAAATTGATTATTGGGTGTACAATAAAATATATGACAGAGAGGGATGTTCCTTTTTATCGAGCTTTCTTGTTGTTAGCAATTGAAAAGGGACACATTATAAAACATGCATTTAAAAATAAAATAAAGATGATATGATATGGATACGTGATCTTTGAACATATAAATAACATTTAAAATAATTATATTATATTAATGGATAGTTATATTTTGGTAAAGATAGAGAAACCAAAACTCAATAAAAAAATTGGAGATTCTGGTAGAAGGACATACCTTCTGTCGAAATATGTTATGAACGTGTAATTAATGTCTGAGATAATTAAATTTAATATTTTAATAAGTAAATTCAGAATAACATATACATATATATGATTTATTATAATTTTATTATGTTCATTTATATCCTTTTGGGTGAGTTTTAAGATTTAATTCTTCATTCGAGAGTGTTTGTTTCCTTGATTTTCATGATTAGTTCACTTTTATACATGTTCAAATAATCATGTGAAATGGTAATAGTTATCCAAAATTGAAATACTAGTTTTTTAATGAATATATAGAATATTTAATTTTATTATAAATCAGTTTCTTCCATATATTATGATGACTCATTTGATAAAATGTTAATGATATCTATTCATATTATTTTGGATTTTTTTATCATTACACAATTATTTTGTGTTATTAATTAATATCGCGTATATATAGTGGCTATAGAAAACTAAAAAAGTATTAATATAGACATTATATCATAGATTGATCAGAAAAAAATTTATGATAATCCATTAATGCGGTAATGAAAAATGAAAGTGTGACATCCACGATAGAGGTAAATAGACACATCAAGGTTTATGTATTCATTTTTAGAATAAAAGTTGAAGGAGAAGAGTTGTGGGGATAAATAATCTGTTAGAAAAACCAAATTAAATTATATAGAAGATACTAGAGTTATAATGAATTTATTGATTGTGGAGTTATGTAAAGGATTAGAAAATAAATTAAAAGAAAATTAAAACAACTAAAAGGGGATTTACATCATGAATTATTCTCCCTGAGAACCTCCTTAAAGAAAATTTTAATACTATTTTATTGAAAAATAAATAATAAAAAGTGGGGTAGCGATTTGGTATATTAAATGGGATGTATATAATCAGTCTTCAAATCATTTGTTCTGTGAGAAGAAGGGGTGGCGAGGGGTGGTATTTATAGTGTAGGAGTGGGTATTTTTTGAATATGTTATTTAGTTTATTTTAGTTTTTCACTAGACTATGAATATGTTGATTTTTGTTACTAAATACATTATTGAGTGCATGTTATTTTTAAATAATGGTTTCATATATTATTCATGATTTTTTAATACATGTATTTGTTTTAAAATGTCAAATTCCATAAATTACTTTGTTTCGTTGTTCATAAGAAATTAAACTATTTTAGAAAAATCCAAAAAATTTACCCTAATAATTTTTCAATGATTATAAATAAAAAAATGACTCTATTTTGTGAAAATAATTATCTAAATATGAGAAATTTATTTTTTTCATTAAAATCATTAGTTATTTTAAAAATATCAATTTTGTAATTTTAACTATTTTTATGACAATATGCAAAATTATATAAGGTATCATAAAACTATCATATAATAATAAGAAAATATATTATTTTATTAGTATGTTTTATGAAGATAAATTTTCATTGAAATCATTAAATTAATTATAAAATTGTAAATAATCATTTACATCTCAGAAAAATAAAAATATGTAATTAATCATTTTTAAAACATTGGTTTTCTAATTTCATGATATAAAAATGTTATATTACAATTAATAGGATATCTAAATTCTATTTATACATTCACATGTGAGTATACTATTCGAATCATAAATAGACTGTTAATATAATAAAAATGATTGTTTAAAACAAATTTGGTTTTTTTAATTTTAACTTGTAAATAAATATTTCCAGAAAAGCACCAAAATTTCACCCTAAGAAAATTTCCACATTCCAATTTTAAAATTTATGTTTATTTTGTTTTATAGAATTTATAAAATTATCCAAATTTTGTTTTAAAACATGTGTACCATTAAAATGCTGTTAAACTACCTTTAGAAAATATATGGCCTTTTCATGTGTAAAATTAGTTTCTTTCATATCTTACGACTGTAAAATAATTTGGATGGATTTTTAAAAAACTAGTTAAATATATAATATAAAAATTTCATAATTTTGTTACTACTATTTATCCATCCAATTTAACACCTAGGTCATAAATATCATTTTTAAATTAATGATATTTTATTCTATATTATTGTTCGTTTATGCTTGGTGTTGTGTGAAACCTATTTTTATGAAGAAAATAAATATAAAAATAGAGATTCCATAAAATAATAGATTTTTAAATTATTTATCATTTAATAAAATTTCTTCATCCTAATTTGAAATTTTACATCATAAATTGAAGGTTGAGATAGAAAAAATATTTTGGGGGAAGCCCACATCATTAGTAGAGATATTAAAATTTCCTCTTAATAAGAAGGAAAGGGGAAAGAAAAGGTCACAACATAACAAGGATTTAATATAGAAAATAATAATTGGAAATTGATAACATGGTCATGGAATACAAATCTAAATATCTTGTTCTGATGGAGTGTGATAGAAAACTTTTTCATTAGAATGTTAACCATAAAAAACCAAAAATCTTTTATGGGTTAAAAAACCACTGATTTCTCTAAACTATGTGAAAACAAATAAAAAAAATTCTCAAAAAATTCCTATAGTTTAGGGTTTCATTTAATATCTATAAAATAACTTAATAAGATAAATATAATTTATTAGTTTAATTTTCATAATCATAATATAATAATTTGGTTTTGATTTATATATTTTCACTTCATCCCTCGCACTTGGAAATGATTGTTAAAATCAAATTTTTCATTCTCTAAGCACTTTTACGAATCATAAGATCCACCAATCATTCCTTCACACTTTTAATATTTACTGAAACCAAAATTTATAGCATAATATATCCAATAAATCATTCATTTACCTCGAAAAATAATATCCATTGTTCAAATTAATCCATTCCAACCTTAAATCTCATCCAAGATATGTCATTCCAAATTCACAATCAAAAAAGTTCTGCATGTTTTCATGATATGATTAAAAATTCCATAAACAACCTGAATCCCCATAAGTCAAAAATAAAATAATATTTTATTCTAAAATAAAATTCATCTTTCATTCCTTAAAATATTTTGAGCCAGATGAAATACAATTAATAAAATAATCTCCAACTAATTTTCCTTTACTAATGTTATATATTTGATAAAACAAATTTCCTAAAAATCAATACTACATGAATCCATAAGATAAAAAAATCATGTTATTCCGGAAATCATATAGGCTAGTGGTATGTGTTTCACCCTTGTCGCCCTTCAGTTGTCGGTTCAAACCATACGGCCTTACTGGACATAATAAGTTGTTTCTTGGACTTCTGGTTTTCCTTTTTATAAAACTTTATTTATATAACTTCAAAAATCTATATTATGGGAATTGATGAAATAAGATTAATCACAATAAATATTAATACAACCCCATTATAAAATTACTTCATCCATTTATTTCAACATAGGTAATTCTTTTTTCTAAATATTTTTTTATAGAAGAGGTCATTGACTCAGGTAATACCCAGATTCCCCTCATTTAAGGAAAATAATCCAGAAATGTATTTATAGGATTTGTTTTAAAATTACATTATACACTTAATTTTTTCTCAAAAATTATTTTATCTCTTCTCTTATTTCCCACACATAAAGAATTTAACCATTATATTGAGACATGTTATTTGGGGTCTCCTTACACATTTCTTGTGTGATGGAAACTAGGCCTTCTTTTATTTATGAACTCCACCACTGAAGCCCTTAGAACAATCCATCATTTTTTTCATTGGAGATTTTAGGAGTCAGTTAAGGTACATTTTGTTATGATTATTCAGGAAAAATTATTGGTCTTGTACATGATATCTTTCACTTCAATGAACATTCCGTATGGTTTCTCATTACAAATACCTTGTCCATCATTTTCAATGTTAACATGAATCATTTCAGATCATGCCATTAACTGAAACTAGAGATCATCCTATGAGTAACCATTATCATAGTGATAAAAACAAATAATCATTTTTATAATATCATAAAACCTTATTTTCAAACTAAAACCCCTTATCTTTAACCTAGGTTATTTATTTTAATAATATATGCATCTCCATCAAAAAGGTTTATAATGAAAATGTGAATTATCCTAAGAAAATTCCCAGGGAGTGTCAAAAGAGGTGTGTATTAAGGCTCGTTGTTAGGTACCAGGTTAGGACATGTAAGGCCAAATTCACTAGGTTGGAGTTGTTACCCTATGGTATATAATTTCTAGAACCACATGAACTTGAATTATATAGACATATATGTATTTATATAAGAACCACACAATATCCATCTTACAAAAATTATATATTGTTCTTATATTCTTTTCTTCAAATTATATCTTAGGTTTATGTTTCATGATCTATGTCTTCTATATATTTTTTGTAATGTTTCTACTAAACATGCTCTAATAGCAATTATAAATACCCTAATCCCTATAGCCCAGAGCCAGTGACTTAATTTATTATAATGTACTTTGAAAAAGATTTCACATCCCAATGGATTGAATAGTTTAGTGAATTTATAAAACTATATTTAAACATAATTATTACATTACAACTTGAAATGAAATGCAATATATCAACTCCATTTTAAACACTAACAAACTCTTAGATTATCCCTACAAGTCATGAAAAATATACAACATTATAATCTAGGGAAAAATTAAACATAATAAATGGGTTAAATCAGATTCTCAATAAGGTTAAACAATATAGTTGAATCTATAATAACAAAGAATAATTCAAGGTGAATATCTAACAACACATATTAATAAAACATAATCTTGAACATAATATGGATGGAATAAAAACTGATGAAAATAATTCCATATAAATAATCACAAGAGATTAAATCATTACCATTGATTTTCAATGAGTCAAATATACAAATTCATTATCAATTACTAATATCCTAATGAGAGAATTCATTATTATATAAATCAAAAACATACGCATAAGGCTTCATCCAATACACTATATATAAATAGGTAAAACCTAGTTTTCTCATGAGACTTACCATTACATTGAGGGGATTTATCAGGCCCCACCCATCACTTACTAAGTCCAATTAATTACTCATGTTATAGGGTTAAAACATAATCAACATATACAATCATATTCAAACAATCATATGAAATTTTCATAACTTTCCCTGATAAATGAACGTAATCCAAATCAATCTATATTAATGTGGTCAATGGTTTCAAGATAGTATATTCCCATAAATAATCACACCCATTCCAAAAAATATGATAGATAGTAACATTATAGATTGACATTAGTAATGAATATTATCAAACCTATGGTTTTGAAAAATATGTAAATACTATAATATAATCATTGAGAAAATATTGAGATAAATACCCTTTTACATTGGAAAGAAATGTTCTTTTGAAAAAAAATGATTTTTTATTTATCATAAAATCTATTTGTAAACTTGTATATACATGAAGAAAAATGTAAGGAAATTTTAATTATATTATGCATAAATTATTTCAATCTAAAATGAAAATATGTAAAACTAGTTTCTAAGATACTTTTGAATTGATCCACTTCAGTGCGGTTTAAGATAAATATAAAAAACGCATTTAAGCATGCAAGGATTAATTGTTTAAATAAAACCAAAAATGATCTAGGTTAGTTATATAGGGTTATAAGAATTATTTTAAAAAATATATCAGTGTCCTAAAATAAATTATTTGTATTAATTTAAATTTAGATAATAAATTTTGGAAATCCCCTTTATTCGGGCATGCATATCGAGAGGAATTGAAAATTGAAACCTTAGAAAACATGTAATTAATCGTTAATGAAATATGAAATAATCAGGATATATGATTTTGGAACATATTTATAGTATTATAAACTTTATATAAAAATATTAAAAGTGACATTGGGGTAATGAGAGAGAAAGTGTAACCTGAAAGAAAAAATTGATATTTGGGTAGAATCATTTTCCTAACATCTGAAATCATTCTACACCTATACATAACATCATGTATAATGGAATTAGATTAGATAATGAATTAATTAATAACCTCTTAGACATGTATTTTATTTATTATAAATTAGTTACCTTCATATTTGGCCTTTTTAATGAGTTATATGATTCAATTTCATCATTTAGGAGTGTTATAT
Organism: Viscum album; assembly: GCA_963277665.1. NCBI lineage: Eukaryota > Viridiplantae > Streptophyta > Magnoliopsida > Santalales > Viscaceae > Viscum > Viscum album. Next base: position 1,388,231,927 of record OY728165.1, read on the forward strand.
TCCTTCGTTTTCATTATTGGTTCACATTTATACATGTACGAAAGATCACTTGATATGGGAATAGTTATCCTGAATTTAAATTATATGTTAATAATGAACTTATGGATTTTTTAATGGTCTTAAATAAACTTTTTTTATCTATATATGAAGATGATTAATTATATAAAATTGTAAGGAAAACCGTTTGGATTATTTTTCTGTTTTTTTTATAATCAGGCGCTATTTTTTATAAATTAATTTCACATATATATATTGGTTAAATAACACAAAAAATTATCTATATATATATATTATAATATCTTATATACATAAAAAAATTGACTATCCTTGAGGCTTTAGTGTAGAATAACAATGCAATATCCACAGTGGTAGTAAATCAACACATAATGGATATGGTTATCATTTTTAGAATAAAAGGTAGAAGAGAATTGTTTTTTGATGCTTATTATACTACCATAAAAAAATTATAGTATATATATGTGATACTTTATTTACCATTAATGTTTGGATTGAGGAGTTAGGGAAATGAGAATAAAATAAAGGAATGAAAATTAAAAGAACTAAAAGGGGATTTACCCCTTGGATTCTCTCATTGAGAACCTCCTTAATAATCTTTTAAATTTTCATTTGGTGAGAAAAAAGGATAAGGACATGGAAGAGAGGTTTGACAGAGTAAATTGGTATAATATATGGATGTTTTCTGGATTTAGACATGTGAATATATAGGGTGGTGAGGGGTGGTATTTATAGGTGACAAGAGGCATGTTTTTTAATATTTTATTCATTTGTTTATTATACTGGCTCAAGACTATAAATAATTTTGATTATTTTGAATAAATAATTTAAATATTGTATTTGATTTCTAACTAGTGTTTTATTATACCATGCCTGATTTTTAAGAAATATATTTTGTGTAAAATGATAAATACCCTAAACTATTTTATTTCACATTATATAAAAAATTAAACTATTTTAGAAAAATCTAAAAATTTGACCCGGATAATTTTTAAAGGTGATGAATTAAAATAAATCTATTTTTTAAAAATAATTATCTAAATATGAGAATTATGATTTTTTATTAAAAAAACTTTATTTGAAAAATATTGATATTATAAATATAACTAATTTTATAATATTTAGAAAAATTAATTAAGGCCACATAAAATTATCATATAATCATAAGAAGTTAAAATATTATTTTATGAATCTATTTTGTGAAACTAAATTTTATTTTAGATATTTATATTAATTATCAAATTCAAAATAAACAATCATGTCTCATAAAAGAATCCAATAATTAATTTATCATTTTAAAGCATTTATTTACTTATTTCATGACACAAATATATGATATTTTAATTCATATGATACCTAAATTTTAATTATATGTTCATAGGTGAGGTGTAATATGAATCGTAATTAGATTATTAATATATTTAATGTGATAGTTTAAGAAAAATTGGGATTTTTACTATTCATTATAAAATACATATTTTCAGAAAAATTACAAAACATTAACCATAATGTAATTTGAAATTCCAATTTTAATAATAAATATTATTTAACTAAATAGAATTTATTTAATATTCTAATTTTTTTTCAAACAAGTTCTCCATTAGAATACTGTAAACCTACTTTTAGAAAGAATATAGCCTTTTAATGCATAAAATTTGATTAAATATATGATATAAAAATTTCATAATTTGGTTAATACTATTCATTCATGCTAATTTAACAACTTGGTTGTAACAATAATTTTAAAATAATGATATTTAATTTTATTTAATTGTTTGTTTATTTTGTATTTTTCTTGAAACCTATATTGTTTATGAAATCAAATTTAAAAAGAGAAACACTTTAAAATATTGTTGTGTTGCATTGTTTATTCCTCTAAGCCTACACATTCCCAGCTTCACCATCCACCCTTGAGGCTTCTCCAGATGCTCAAAAATCATGTGTGTGGACTCAATCTATTTCTCAATTTTCTGTCATCCAACCTCACTTTAAATAATGGTGAGTGATGTGATTAGAACTCTCAATTCATATATGATATAGGAGGGTATACAACCAAAGCTCCCTAATTAATCCATTGGATGACATATACTATACTCGCTCTGAACTTCTCGTCAAGCGATGTCCCAAAATTATTCAGATTTGGAGGATGGATCACATTCACCTAAGGCTATACCTCAGCCTATAACTACAGATCTTGTTCTTCCTTATCATCAGGGGTCTCAAACTATTCCTTCTCTAGGGGTACCCCTTTAGTGCCCATTAGACACTGTATCTAAATTTGTCTAGGTTGAAATATTTTGAATACCATTATATAGTTAGACTATCTTAATAATAGATATGTATATATATATATCATAGATAGGTAAAGGAGTAATATTCCATAATATATCACTACCCTTACCGTTTCCTATCATAACCACATCACAAGACATCCTAGACTCATGGACTCCTTCCCCACCCTTGAATGATACATGTATCAATTATTCCTCAGCACACTTTTTAGATTTCTAGTGACTACTTATAGTTGAAAAGATCACTTATATAACTCATTATAAAAATCTTTTTACAAAGAGATATATGTTTATGTTACATTTTCCTTAAATTTAAATTAATTTTTATAATGTGTCATTTTCACATACAAGTGGCTCCCTAGGGTCCCAAAATCAGCCCCTGGATGACCATGGTTGGGCATGTATCATCAAATTGGATTAAGACATGTGTTAGGGTAATTTAATATTATTATAATATTATTTTTTATCCTTATTTACCAGATTTACACTTTAACCATGGTAAATAAAATATTTACTAAAGTTACTATTAATAATGTCTAAAAATAAAAGTTATCTATTTACACAATTTGGACCGACTAATTTTAAATATGGAATCAATTTTTTCTAAACTAGAAACATAGAAGTTGCAAAAATTAATTTAAAACTAATTACCATTGTAAAAAAAAAGAGTGTTTTTATGAAATAATGACTATCAAAAGATTAACACTTATTTATGTCGAATTTCAAAGTGAAATTATTTTCAATAACCAAAATTGGAATAAATGGTAAACATATAATATAATTAAACTTTAAAACCAATTAAAAATATAACCTATCAATATAAATAAATTAGATAAAAGGCAGCTTTGAATTAAAATGCGTTATTTTTTACTATTCATTGAAAATGAACATTATCAGGAAAACAGAAAAATGTAATCCAATGTAAATTTTGATGTGCAGATTCTAAATAAGAACATTATTTTTTCAAATAGAACATATAAAAATAAAAAATACTATATTTAAAAAGGGTTCTCCATCAAAAGGCAATAGATCATCCTTTTAAAGAATATTAGAATATTTATGATTAAAATTGAATTCATTCTCATATTAAGAATTTATATTTTATTGGATAAATGTAAAAACATTTGACAAACATGTGTAATCGTATTGTAGTTATTTATTTTAATTTATGTCAGTAAAATGGCTATGCGTTAACTACCATTTAAAATAATAATATTATATTATTATTTTTCATTATAACTCAATGTTGTGTGCAACGTAAGATTTCAAAGAAACTTTTTGTTACGTATCAGGTAAGCCATCGAACCTAGAATCCACTTTAAAGTAAAATTCATAATTAATTCAAAAATATTAATAAATATGAAAATTTCATATTATTTATTTACATAGGATGTGACACTTATTAATCATTATTTAATTTGTTATTGACATATTATTATTATATTATATTTATTTTATAGTAATTTTTTTATTATGACTTCATGAAAAATAATTCATCAATTATTTATTTCAAAAATAGTATCTATCATCGATGATATTTTAATATTAATGTTAATAAATAATATAATATTTATAAAAGAATAAATAAATCATTATTATTATATTAATATTTAATTACATTAGTAATTATGTCCCCATAGTTTTACATGATAGTGTTTTATATCATTTTTCATTTGGGTGGTTAAACCGACCCAAAAAATTAATATGTCATGTATTGATAGTAGAGTGTGGTTAAATAATTATATAACACCATGATAATAGAATAATAATGTAACTATTTAGATATTATATATTGATGAATAATATTTTATTTGGTTAATATAAAGAAAAAAATCCATTTGAATAATAAAACATATTACTTCATCGATTCGGTTGTCTAGAACATGAAGAGTTAACATCATTTAATTTTACTAGTTCGATGGAATGTAATACATAATTTTTATTCCATTAAAATAATAAATCATCAGGATAATAATTATATTGTGGTAATTATATTGCTATGGTTATGTTAGGTTAGTAATATAATTATTAATAATAGAACATATTGAGTAAGTAATACTCACATAGGTACTGTAAATATTCTCTCAAATGTATCCTTTGAAATGAAGGTAATAGGATAAAATGTGGTGACCAATGGATTTAAGGCATCCGAGGGAAATATAATTTTAAAATATTTTTTAGTCATTAAATGAAATTTTGAAGGCAATGTGTATCTTTAAAAGTATAGATGTGATACACATTTATAAGTGAAGAAAATGACACTATTTCGAACAAAAGTTTTTATTTAGTAATTAAAAGCTAATATTCTAATGTAAATGGTTATAAAAGAATAAAATAATGTATATTTTGGTTATATATGGTCTATAACTCTTCCATCACCTATATTTTGACAAGTTTTAAACAATTTTCATTCATTTTTCCACATTATTTTTATATTTTTACATTTTGATATTAACCATGGTACCTAGTTTTCAACTCAGTGATTTCTATATTATAAAATATAAAAGGTACTATTTATAAGAAAAATTTGATTTTATCAATCCATATTTATGCTCCTTAAATTATAATTATATTCATATAAAGTGAAATTTATTTTCTAAATTAAAAAAAGTGATATATAGAAAACTATTTTATAGAAAAATGTTTTTATTGGTCATTATGTGTTTGAAAAATATCTTTTTATTTGTTATAACATTAATGAGTTGTAATATATATATATATATATATATATATGAAAAATTATATGAATTCAATTATATAAAATATACCAATACATTTCATTTCTTAAAAACGACACAACATTAATAAAAAAATTGAAAATATCTTTTCTCAATTATCATGTTTATTAACTATAATATTAGTAAAAATACACTATTCCATTAAATAATATTTAATGTATTATATATTATGATAATATTGATCTAATAAATTTAATTTATTTTTCAATATTATATTTCTACAGGTAAAAACAATGATTATATAAATACAATTGAAGAAAAAAAATTTAAAGTAGAATATTTTTTTTGAAACATTTATGCATTCATTTTATTAATTTAGTTTAATAATTTTTAATGATTAAATTTTTATTATAAATAATAATATTTGTATAAAAAGGGTTAAAATACTTATATTTTACCATAATAATATTATTAAAAAAAAGTTTTTTCATATCAATTCACCAAGAAATTAGTTATTTTAGAAATATTTTAAAAATAATTACTTAGATAATATGGGAGAGATTAATTAAAATATGTTTCATTTTCAAATGATATTTACAAAATTTATTTATTTAATTTTTAGAAATCAAAATCTAAATATAATAAAAACCTACTTTTGTTGATACATATATATTTTTAACATTATGTGTTTTTAAAATTATTTTATACCAATATATAATTCAAAGACTCTTAAAATATTCATTCATATAAAGATATAACAAATATTATGATAAATTTTGTTAAAATGTTTGGAATTTAACTTATTGATGTAAAATAAACAATAAATTTTCAAAAAAAATTGAAAATATTAATCATTTTTAATATAAATATTTTTCCTCTTAAATATTACAATTTAACTTTATTAATATCCATTTATTTACTAGTGGTTTTATTATCCTTATATTTTTTATAATAATAATCATCATATATATTTTAAATTTTTAAATTTAGTTTTTCTTTTTTTGGTGTGGGGTTTTACCGATGTTATCGATGATTTTATTAATTTAAATGATGAAAAATCATTGGTCATTACATTTTTTATACTGACTATTTCAATTTTAAATTGTTTATTCGAACAGAATGGGTAAGATTATTTTCCTCTATGTTTTTTTAGAACTCCTATAAATATAAAAATAATAATTATCTTTATATGATACTACTTCATAATACGAATCAAAATTTTCACCATTATTCAATATTTTTAAATTCCATAACATTATTTGTGATTGAAAAGTTTGTTTTTCTCGCTACCTTTAAGTAATATGACCTCTATACCATTTTTAGGATTCAATTGTTTGTCCTTTCTCACTATCATCTAAGTCAAAAATTCTATACCTTCCTCTTATCCATGTAATCATCATTAATATCTTTTGTTTGTTCAGTTGAATGTTGGTATTTATTAGTAACTTCTAGTTTCAAAATTTCTAGAAACCTCTCACTTCCATTGGAACATAATCATTATGATCATGAGAACATTCAACCTAATTTAAATTCATGACTAGTAGATTATATTCTAAAAATCTTCTGTATTCTAAAAATATTATCAATAGTAACAATGATATTTTAATAAACTCAATATCAATATAAATAAATTGATTTGATTTCTATATGTCTTATACCTTCTTGAAATCATAGTCAACCACCATTAATGATTTCAAAAATATTGATCTTTATTCATCTAAATAACTCTGATGAATATCTGTACAAACTATCTCCTAGTATTCTACTAATCATAGCTTGAATCGGGACTTCAACTTCATGAATTTATATCTTTTACATTAAACTCATTATCACTAAACTAAAATTGAAACAACATAATATTATGTTAATTATATTTTCATATTTTAGTACTATATATTATATTGACATTACTCTATATATAAAAAATTATATTCTCTAAAATACTCAAACTATTTCAACCCATTGAATGTTTCAATACGGTCATATGAAAATCATGATTTTAAAATTTACTTCTTTCATTTCATCAAAATATAATTTTTTTAAGAACCCGGATCTTCATTTCACGTATGGATCTTGATTTTGGGGTTTTTTGAGTAAAAAATAAGGAATTGGAATTTTCTGAGTACGCGATGTGTATTCCAATGTACATGTTGTTTACTGAGTTTCCGCATACAGCCGTGTGATGACTGTGTGGAAGCTGAGTCCATAGACTTACGGTGACCTAGAAGACACGCTCAAGTTAGTGATAGTTGAGGATAATACATGAAATATATATTTAATGAAAATGTTGTGTAATTTTATTTTTATTTGATAAATCAAGGATGGGTCACATATAATATCTGGAAACGTCTTCTTCTGTTCATGGTTAGTTCAGGACTTCTGTAGAGTGATGAAAGAACTATGGACACCCGATTCTCTATCTGAGATCGATTGAGACATGGTCGGGTGCATTGGAATCCCACTGGTGAGTTCTCGAATCCTTAGTGGCCTTTCTCCCTGATTCCTTCTATCACTTGAGTTATCATGGTTTGATATTTTTTCATCTTTATGTAGATCTACTCCATTTTTGGCCGATTCAATGGTCGATGTTCAATTATATCAATTGTAAGACATTGATGTAGGTGGTTTGTGCCTTTAATTGTATTCCATTGGATTATATATGTTAAAAGTTTCACATACCCACGTTTTGGGAATTGTGTAATTTTTAAATAAACACTATTTATTAGCTGTTATAGTTTGATTGATTGATAAAGGGTTATTTTGTGTTCATAAGGTCATATATGTTATCTAAGGGAAACCCCATTTGTGTGTTTCCCTCGATTTACTATTTATGGTCGATTGGTCTAGGATGACTATGAGGCATGCCTTGTTTTCCATTCCTTGTTTTGTTAGGATGGAGTTGTTGATTATATGAAATTCATGTGATATGCATTGTGAATATTAGACCCAAGGGTTAGATAGTGAGAGCTGCCCTAGTGGTCGTTTATAATTAATTAATGGAATGTTTTACCAAGGTTTATTGGATTTTGATATCTTCCTAAAGGAGTCATTTATGTATGTTTTACTAGAATTATAGATCTAGGGATATTGTTCGGGAGAGTTTCCTAGGTTGTCGTTAATTTTTTATTAAATGAATTTTTGTCCCAAGGGTTTAGACATTGAGAGCATTCCTAGGTGGTTGTTTATAATTAGTTTATGCTTGGTTGGAAAAGAGGGTTGAGACGATGAATGCTTCCTAGAGGGCCATTTTTGGATAATTGAATGATTGTAATGCATCTACCAAGGCAAAGAACAAGCTTCAATTCAGTCATAATTTATTTTTTAGATAGTCTTATGATACATATGATTTGGTTACATTATAAGGGGGATATAAATCCTAGGCTATATCTATAGTTACAAGATTCAATGGGAGAATAATAAAAGTTAAATGAATATAATTTGAAACTGTAGGATTATTTAATTTTGAGTAATTCCTTGTTTATTGCTTCACTTTTTCATATTACCTTCTATATATATGCACTGATGTTTAGGCAAAGATCTTTTGGTAGTTTTCTACTAGGGTTTTTCTCAAACCCTATTTTGTTTATGCTTTTTTAACCAAACACATTATATGATTTTTGGAATAGATAAAGGAAATTCCCTTCTTCATCAGGTGCTTTATTACTGTTGGAGCTGCAGAGCATAGGACCATGCTGAGGTGTGTGATGCCACATGAGTTTACTTGTTTCTTTTGTAATTTTGTTTCTGTATATCATTCCACCAATGTGAAATGTTTGGTTGTTTTCTTAGATACATGTTTGATGTGTCATATATATATATATATTATGGATTCTGTGAGATTTAATTATATTCTTCCACTATTTATTGTTTGGGTTATTATTACTTCCACTTTTGTTTTATATTTATATTCCACTACGTATACTATACAAACGAAGGAATAGTTTTCTCAATGTCTTACCTTATCCCTCACTTCTAGTAGGTATCCTTTGGAATTTTGGGAAATGTGCTTGAGGTTATGTGACCAACTAGGTTCAAGGCACTTTTTGGTGGAACCAATATTCAGGACATTACAAAGTGGTATCAAAGTAGTTCATTTCTACTATTAAATACTATTTTGTGCCAATAGACTTGGATATGAAAGAATATGTAGCTGGTAATAATCAGTGCTTGGGAGTAGCTAACCCGTGTATAGGGAAAATCCAAGTTACCTCAAATATTTCAGTTTTTCTAGTTTTGTAATTGATACTGTTTAATTGATTTCACCGTTGGGTGATTCAATTGTTTTGTGTTGTTATTATTGATATCATTATGGTTATATTTCTATTTTCACCTAATGATATGAGAGTATTTCATCTCATTCATCGTATATTCACTTTTTATATATCACATTTCATGCATTCTTGTCATTCCATTTAGGGTTCTTTACTAATTTCATGTTGTTATGATAGATGTTTTGCAAGATATGAATGTTTTTGTGATAGATTTTATGATAGAAATATCTTCTATTTTTATGGGGTATTATTACATGTAAAGTTTCATTTGAATGAATACCATGCTTTGGTCACTTAGGTGTTATGGGCCCTCTTGGATCAGAATTTGGGGGATCATGTTTGAACATTAATTGAATTATGTTAAGATGCAATATGAATAAGGATGAAAAAATTGATGTGAGGAGAGTATAGGCTCTCTAGGATCTGAAAATGGAATGCCTTGGCCAAATTTTATGATATTGGTGGTTCTAGAGAATTTTCAGAGGCTTACTATTCAGAAAAACTAGAAAACATGTCATGTGATGTTATGAACACACACCATGTGTTCTACTATTCTAGAAGAAATGACTTTTCTAAAGTATATTCCATGTACTATATGTAAAATTCATGTATTGGTTGACCGTGTGACTGGCTGTGTGAGGAGAGACACTAGATTGGTAAACTTTTGGTAGAACATGTCATGTATTTGGAGTACACATCATGCTATAGTCGACCATGTATCTGGTTGTGTGACTAAAAACACAGATGGATAGAACTTTTGAGTACATTTTGTGCCTAGGGTAAGAATTTTTTGTAGTGTTACACCAGTAAGATCATGTAGTTCTACCCAGGTAGAATTACCCGGGTAGGAGATGATATTCAAGTACACATCGTGTCTCATGAGGAACATGTCATGAATATGGGGTGTTACACGATAAGGTTGAAAGAGGTACACACCCATGTTAAAGATTAAGGTAACATGCTGTGTAGTTTTTCTATATGTCATGTAACCCAATTTTGTAAAACATTAATTTTTTACTTCACCTTTTTCATTATTACAATTTTGAGTTTCAGTTCTGTTAATCTCGTTAAGAGGTGCTCACTTGACCTTGACGATTTATGCCACCAAGACTTTCTCTAGTTCTATGCCAAGTACAAGGAGATGATCAGACATAGGAAATTGTATATTAGGGTTGAACAGCAGATCCTTCTATCAATCCACTCTTGGAACTAACTATTATTCCGTTTCTAGGGGTTGATGAATAGTTCTATGAAGGCTTTATGAGGATGATGCAAAACGTTTTTGGAGCACCACATCCTACCCTGATGATGGAAGTGTTGACAAGGGTGTTCCAATAGCATCATACTCCCACTTTTTTATGGTATGGAGGACCACAAGCTGCAGAGTCATGGTTGGAGGCCATTCTTTCTATCTTCAAGAATCTAGAGACACCTTTTGAGAGGAGGGTGAAGCTCTTGACTTACATGATACCATATTCCTTCAAGAGATGGTGGGATGTTATCTCGCATGTGGAACATCATTGTTATATGGATTGGGAAGAGTTTCATAAGAAATTCTATGATTAATTCTACCCCGAGATATTGAGGGATTCCCCAACTTGGGAGTTCATGCATTTGGAGCAGAGTGCTCTTTCAGTGATGGATTATTCTTCTCACTTTATAGATCTTTGTCACATCGTACCTTTTTTGGGAGGTGATTAGTTATCACTGGATATGAGATTTGAGTTTGGACTTAGTTACAACATATGATTGTAGGTGAATGTTTTTATGTTGAATTCAGTGGCTGCTATTGAAATCCAGTCCCTGATTACTGGGTACAATCTGAGGGATTTTGGAGACGCAATCTAGGGAAGTTCATCATCCATGTTTGGTATTCCTTTTATCGATAGTAGGAAGCATCGTAGAGTGATATCATGCGATATTTCTTCATATACCTGTGTGGTGTGATACCAGTGCAGAAGGAGTGGGCACATGAGACTGTAGTGCCTCACAAACCATGTTAAGTGCCAATCGTATGGCAAGATGGGTTATATTTTCCAAATTATGCAAGATGTTCTCTGCAAAAGTGAGTTAGAGGGTATCTGTTTTGACTCCATATATATAAGAGGGTCCACCATTTTCTCATCAGTTAGAGAATTGGAGTTTTAAGGTCGTTCAGGCCTAGGAGGTGGTTGTGGGTGTGGAAACTATACGAAAGGTTTTCAACGATAGCTGGGTGGATTAGCTCAGGGTAGCCGGTTAGGGTCACAGGGTCATGGTATAGGTCAATATTTTATGATGGAGCATGATCCCTGACCCTCTATGGTTAGAGGTACGATTCAAGTTGACTTTTTACTCTTCTACACTTTTTTATACAGGGGATTCCTAGAGTTTTATATTTTTTACATTGTATAGAGTCTTGGGCTCTGTATCATTACTTATAATGATGTTATAATGCTGGAAACTTCATTGGAGATTAGGATAGTTACTGTACATGGGTGGAAGGAGTGACCACTTTAGGTTAGTGGGTTTCACTTATTGTGGGGCCTCAATGACTTAGAGATGATAGGTTTCTATGTAATTCTTAGAATTAACTGGTTGGTCTCATTTTAGGGATTTTATGACTGCTATCATCGTATGGTGAGTTTTTGTTCACCAATGGGAAGATCACTTCTACATAAAGGAGAATGTGATGTACATTTGATCATAGTTGGACCCAAGCATCATGTGTGTGGAGGAATTACATGCCATATTTCTAGTTTGTATATAGATAACTAGGTGACTTCACAAATAGACTTTCCTCTAGTGGTGGAATGTTTCCGAGATGTATTCCCAGGAAAATTTATAGGTTTACCTATGAAGAAAGAGGTATATTTATTTGTTGAGCTTCTGCCTAGAGTGGAACTAGTGTCCATTATTATGTATAGGATAGATACACACGAGTTAATAGAGCTCAACAAGCAATTAAAGGAGTTATAGTAAAATGGTTTCATCCGACCTAGTACATCTCCATGGGTATGTCTATCCTTTTTGTGATGAAGGTAGACAATACCCTTAGAATTCGTGTGGGTTATCATAATAAAAACCAATTGACAGTCAAGAACTGATATCCCCTGCCAAGGATTGATGAACTCTTTGATCTGATTAGAGGATCTGGAGTATTCTCTAATATTCACTTGAGATCAGGTTATCATCAGTTGCACATTAGACCTTACGATATACCTTTTACATGTTTTTGGAGTAGGTATGGACTATACCAATATTTGAATATGCCATTATATCTCACGAACGTTCTGATAGTTTTCATGGAACTGATGAGCCAATTATTCCATCTTTACATGTATTCTTTTATGGAGTTCTTTGTGGACGATATCTTGGAGTAATATAACACTCGATATGATCATTTCTTCCACTTGGATATCATATTAAAAACACTGAGAGACCATAAATTATATGTTAATCTCCCAATGTGCCAATTTTGGATGGACTATATTCATTTCTTGGGAGATGTTATCATAGAGATAATAGTATCAGTAGACCCCAATAAAGTGAGAGCAGTAGTTTTCGGGGTGCAGTTGAAGAACGTCTTTGAGGTGACGAGTTTTCTGGGGCTGGATGGTTACTATATACTCATTAATTATGACATTTCATTCTTAGTATCACCATTGATAGGATTGAATAAGAATTTGTGTGATGTACATGTGGATAGAATCCGATGATTCAGACATTCAGGAGCTGAAAGGGAGACTGACTTCATCACAAATACTTATTTTACTACAGTTGGGAAAGAGTTTCACCATTTAATATGATGCATTAGGTATCATGAGGGGAGAAGTACTTATGCATATGGGATGATTCATTGTGTACGGTTCTCTCCAGTTTAGAAAACATGAGAGATATTACCCGACACATGTTCTCGAGTTGGCTGTGGTTTTGAATGCCTTGTATTGTTGGATACATTATCTTTTAGGGGAGAATTTTGTGGTATAAAATGACCACAAAAGCCCCAAATATATCTTTACTCAACACAATCGGAATTGGATAAAGTAAAGGTGGTTTGAGTACCTTTAGTATTTTGACATTGACCATGCTTACACGCTTGGGAAAGGCAACACAGTGGCTGATGCAATGAGTAGGTGGACTCATATACAAGAAGTTCAGGATTACAATAGTGAGTGGAAGCTTATGAATCTATTCTCTGAGATTAATTTAAAAGTACACAAAAAATAGGGGTAGACATTTATTTCTTCTATAGTTGTTACCTATACACTACTGGATCAAGTGGGAAGGAGGCATCTATCAGATTCTAAAGGCCTAGTCTTAGAAGAGGAAACTATGTTGGGACCTCGTCTTGTCCAGGAGACCACTAAGAAGGTGGATTTGATTTGGAAGAGGATGGATACTGCACAGTATTATCATGAATATTATGTTGATTGATGGAGATGACCACCAGTGTTCGAGGCCAGGGACCAGGTTTACCTAAAAGTCACACCGAGGTTGGGACACATGAGCATTAGGAGACAATGTAATCTTTTGCAAACATATTTCAGGTTGTTTGAGGTTTTTGAGAGTCAAGCTGATTCCATATTGGTTTCAGTTTCCTCAGGTAATAAACTATTCATTATTCCATTAATGTTTTCTATATATAACATTACTTTTCAGTCTTGTCTCATGTTTTTTAACCCAAGGAGGTTGAGTTAGAGGTGGTTGAATCCCTCGAGGAGCACATTATTCAGATTGTGGGTCGTAGTATGAAGGTTCTCGTTGTCCGATCTATTCATCTGGTGCGGGTTCTATGGCTTCATGGGTGAGTACATTTTGAGACTTCGGAGGGGGAGGCCAATGTGTGATCGCAGTATATTGATTTGATTGAAGATTCATCTTTACCAACATTGGAAAGGCTATTTAGGGGCAAATTTCATTAAAGGGGGAAGTTTGTAAGAACCTGAATCTATATTTCAGGAATGGATCTTGATTTTTGTATGTTTTTCAGGAAAAATGATGGAAAAATAATTTTTTGAGTACACACCATGTATTCCCTTGTATATGTCGTGTACCTAGTTTCCATGTACAGCCATTTTTTCACCATGTGACAATCGATTATATGGTTGTGTGGTGACCTGGTAGACTCTCTTAAGTCGGGGGAAGGTTGATACTAATTCACAACATGTATTTTTAATAAACACATAGGGTGATTTTGTTTTTACTTGATAATTGGGAGAGGGGTTGCGTCTCATATCTAGAAACATCTTCTTATGGCCGTCATTTTCACATGAGTGCTCCGGAGTGACGAACTAACTATAAACCACCAATTCTCCATCGGATCTCCAATTGAGACACCATCAGGTCCATTAGAATCCCATTAGTGAGCTCTCAAATCCCTAATATCCTTTATTCATGATTCCTTCCCTCACTTTAGTTGTTAAGGGTATGTTTTTTATCCTTTTTTTGTATATCTATGTCGTTTTAGGCCGATTCAAAGTCATGTGTTCAAGTATATTGATCGTAAAACATCTAGGTAGGTTATTTGTGCCTTTTTTGTCTTTGGATAATATATTCTAAAAGTTCCACATACCCACATTTTTGGAATTGTGTGATTTATAATAAACACGGTTTATTACCTACATTGGTTTGATTGATTGATATAGTGTTGTTACTTGTGTGTGAGGTTTGATACTTTGTCTAAGGGACACCTCATGGGTTTATTTCACATGATTGATTATTTATGGTTGATTAGTCTAGGATTCTAGCTAGGTTTTCCTTGTTTTTTATTCCTTGTTTTGTTAGTATGGAGTTGTTGATTATCTAAAATGCATGTGATATTCATTGTGAATTTTTTACCAAAGGGTTAGACCGTGATATGTAACGACCCAAAGTTTTATCAATAGAATTACCTTCTTATAATTATTCCTTATAGTATAATCTCATTTGGAAGCATAATGACATATCATGATACTATCTACAAAGTTACCATTAAACTTAATTTTTTCACTTTTTTGTTTTGAATTTCAAAATTTTGACATACATAGTTTTGTTTAGGGTAATTTTTGGAGACTAATAGAACATACCTAATTTTGATGAATAGTAAAATACCCTTATGAATAGAAATGTTACCCTTATGAATAGTGACATAATCTTATGAATCGTAACTTCCCCTATTATAGTTTATATATAGGATTTATGTAAAAGTATGATGTACCTTTGTTTTGGAATAATTGAATAAACGTTTTAAAAACTCCATTTACCCACTAAATTATGATTTAAATTAAAAATAAAATTAACCATATTTAGAATTTTTTTTTAAAAAAATAGAAATCATTTTTGGAATGTACACATTAAAAATGGTTATGGTGAATTTTTGGGATTTTTCATAAATACGTAAATTGTTTGTGAATTGTGAAATAATATAATTAACAAAATATGCTAAATACATTAATTATAGAGTCATGTATGATTTTTTTGCTGAGATAAGACCAACTGTTTCGATCTCACTTACGCTTATAATTATTTTTTGTCATGGAATTATCACTATTACATATATTGTGGAGAAATAATAAATTATTGAATATAGTATTGGGAAAACCCCTCTCCCCTCTACTATAAATATCACCCTTCACACCCTCATTTCCTCACACCTCTCAAGCCAAAAGCCTTATTTAAACTCTTTCCAAACATCCTCCCTACCACCTTCCCCATGTCCAAGAGCTTTTGTTCTAATCAAAAGACCAATTTGAGGTATATTAAGGAGGATTAAAGAGGTAATCCCCCCGGCTCTCTCTTTTCATTTAATTTCCTTACAATTTCATGTTATTTTCTTAATCTCTCACCAAATATCCTCATCCAGATGGTATGGTAACTTATGTATCCCACATATAATATAATTTTATTATACTAATGGTATAATATATCATCCAACCCCCTTATCCTCTTATTTTTATTTTAGAAAGGGAAACATTGTTCATGAGGTGTTAATTTATCACCATCAAGGACATGTTGTCATTTTATTATACAACCATTAGATATGGTCAGGAAACCATTTTTATGGTTGAATCAAATTATCATATATGTGTTAATAATATTTAATGTTCTTGAACTGGCTTATATACATATTCATAAATTATTAAAAAAAAGGTACTTTGTGATCGAAAAACCACCTGAATTAACCCAAATGATCATCGTTAAATTCTTAACTAATGGTTCATCCACATGGTATATAACCTAATTCATTATAAGATAATTTAAAATCAAGTAATATCATTAATAATATTTAATATTATTTCTGGATGTTTATCCTTGTTCTACACGAACATCCATTCAGGAATACTACTAAACCGTTTTAGAAAATCATAAAAATGAACATTCTTGAACAATGGATTTAAACTCTATAAATCATCCAAAGTCCCATAAAACAATTTAATGAAACCATTAATTAACTATATTCATGTAAAATGTTTTTTTAGTTGTTAATTAATGAATCTAGTGTGGTTATACTGGACATTAATTTGAATAATTATTTTGGAAACAATGTACAGGTAAATTCTCGAACCCAACATTCTTTCTTCGAGTTCTCCATCTTTCAAACCATTTTTTTCATGGTCACTCCTTAAAAATAATTTGTTAAACATTATATTACCTCCTCTAGGATATACATATTTTCCACTCGATTTTATTTGAAACTAAATGTTTTCAAAAAGAACATTTTATTCAAAAAACGCACCTTTTACTTCTCACTCAGTGTTGATGGTTCTAACATTAAGTATGTCAATCCTTATTTCTTTTGGGAACCCAAATTTATGAATTTGTTCTTATGAGATTATATAAATTCATTTATATAGATTGTTTATTTCCATTATTTGTATATTTTCTATGTGGCATGCATAATAATGAATACATTATGATGTGATGGTTGCGCCCAGAATTATATAGAGTAATATGAAGGTTTGAATGTTAAGGGTGAACCCATAATTATACAGCACTCAAATGAATTAGGTAAACTAATAAATCTCATGAGTTAATGGTAAATTATGCGTGAACATGATTCTATCATTTTTCACAACTATGTTTTATAGTTAACCACTAACACATGATGTTTCATTGTTTATGAGTTACCACATTCCAAGTCTTCTCTTAATGTTTCCTCTAATTATATGATCATATGCCTATGTTATTAAGATAATGATTATAACCATCCCATGTTATGTTTTTTCATGTTCTTATTTTTTAAAATTACTAGTCTTTTAGATTACCCCTTTTTTATGTATATTTTCAGGTGACTACATGTACTAAGGAGATGTCAAGTACAAATAAGAAGCTAGAGAAGAAGGAATTAAATAAATTTTTATGCTTTATGTTGTAAATGATATTTATGGTCTTAGTTTTTCGAAGACACTAAACCTATGTACCCTTGTGGTGTGATACTATTATGTTTTTTTTCCTTATAATGATTTAATTGTAATGTAAGAAATGGAAGGGACTCTGTAGTTTGTATTACAAGAAATGTAACGCCCGATACTTTTATGAGAAATATATTTTTTTTAATCATCAAAGAAATATTTCACTACACACGCAACCACGACCTTCCTCGATAGCTTGCGTCGTACGCAATACCGAGTTTCACTAAACAGCGATATGCTATTAAAATATTATTAAAACTAGCAATTATGAATAGTGATAACCACTTTTTGAAATTTAATAAATTTTATTTTTCAAAATGGACTTCATTTTTGGATTAGGAATATCGAAATTAGCCTAGGGTGAAATTTTGGTATTTTTCTAAAACCTTTCAATTTATGATGAATAGTGAAACCACTAAGTGGTAGTTAAGAAAACTGAATTTTTCATAAAACTTAATTTTACCGCTTCTATGAGTGGAATTTCGAAAATACGATAGAAAAGGTTGATGTCAGTAAGTAAAATGTGGTTCAATGAGATAAAATAAATTTTTGGTGAATAGTAACTTTTTACTTTTTTTACCACGGTTAAAAGTAAATAGGGTAATTAAGGGTAACAATGATATTTTTATTACCCTAACACATGTCCTAATTCTATTGGATAAGTGTAATTCGACCAAAAAAAACCTTAGGAATAAAATATGACCATTTAGGCCAACTTAGATTAGATTAGGACATTTATTATTAATTTACTTAAAGAAGGGGTAAAATAGTTAAAATCAAAGTTTAATAAGTAAATCATTTTTAATATGGGGTTATACTTAAGATAAATTCGACTATAAATATTAATTATAAATCTAAAAAGATTTCCTACATAATGTTATTTTATTTTTAATTTTTAGATATTAAATAATTTAATTTATTTATGACACAGAGATGATGCAGTAATTATCTTTTTAATGAAATATTGACATAATTGATGTTATAAATACCCAAATAAATGTAATTTGAGACTTTTTATTAATTAAACTAATTTTATAGGTTAATATGACATGTTAGTATTGATTTAATTAATTTTTTTAGGACTAATAATTCTGGTATGACTTTCAAAAAAATCAATTACTAAATAGTGTCAAAATTGACATAAAATAGTTTTTAAAACAAATATTATATTATTAATTGTTATTTTATTCCTAAAAATCTAAGGTTCGGCGAAATGACTTATATAAGGTTATATATATTAATAATAAACAACTTGGGGTTCTTTTGGCTTGATATATTAAATTTATTAACCTTATAGTGCAAGAAAACAAGAAGACACGGTAAAAGTTAAATTATCTAACTTAAAGTTAAATCTAAATGATAAGGTTAAAATTTATACCTAAACTTTTATAAATTTTATTGGATGAGAGTATTGCGACCCCTACCCACCTTATCTTATAAATATATCAATTTTGATCTATTAAAAACAGAATTGGACTTTATAATAAAATAATATTTTTAGTTATTCAAAAGGTGCCCCTCTCCTCCCTTATAAAAAGGCACCTCCTCCCTCTCTTCCTCACACTACTTTGAGCCTTCAAGATCGGCCAACCCCTGCCAATTTCTCCTCTCCACTTCCCTAGAGGAATCCTAGAAGTCCTGGTATTCTTAAAAGACCCATTTTAGTTCCCTAAAAGGAAGTCTCAAAGAAGCTCTACAAAGAAGAGGTAATGTCTGTTATCGATTCTTTCATCTTTATTTCTTCTTCCACTTCTTCTTATTTAGTTATTTCATTATGAATTAATAACATCAGTATCACTCATATACTGATATGTTATTATAATTATGAAACAACCCTATTTCACCATCTATCCATCCTATAGAAAACGAAATTACCGCGCATGCGTACGTACGGAAAACCGTCTCCACGCCATGGTGTAATCTATTTTCCACCACCAACTTACATGGATGGGTATAAGGGTGAAAGTAATGAATATATATGATTATTGTAAAATGTTATTGATTCTGAAATAGTATACATACACTCCAATACAATTCCACGATCATGGGAACGATATCATCCCTCGTGTGTACGTACGGAATACCATCTCCACGATGTGATGTGATTCGTTCTACATGATCTTCATTGCATAATAATTATATAAATTAATTTAATGAATTAATATGATATATATTACACTAATAACATTCTGGAAATTAGGTATCTATAACCTGAAGAGAAGAATAAGAATTTATTCGACAATCATGCATAAGAACAAAAAGTAATAAACAACCAAATAACAAGTAGTAATGAAATATTACTAATAAGAAGCTAAGAATATGACCATATATGATATCATAAAAATGAGTATGATTATATAATAAGTCAATAACATTATTTAAATCATTATACAGGAGGTTCAGACACTTACAAAGCAAATTGGACCTAAGGTAAGGGAAATATCACAATCTCATTTTTATCCGAGATTGTTTATACTTTGGTATTTACTGGGGAGTATTTTATCATCCACATCCATGTTTCCTCAATATGTAATATTGTTTCCATCCACCTACATTTGTTTAAATCCAATTTTACCCTTCGGTGAGTTTTTGGTAAAAGATATGAAAGGAATCTTTTGTCGTTTTTTGTATGAGGTACTTTTTGACTTTTCTGACAAAAGTAAGGGAAGAATGTTTTTTTTAACTTATATGTCATGAATGTATTTTTAAAAAATTATTTCCA
The DNA here is from genome assembly GCA_963277665.1 of Viscum album. NCBI lineage: Eukaryota > Viridiplantae > Streptophyta > Magnoliopsida > Santalales > Viscaceae > Viscum > Viscum album. The sequence goes on from OY728165.1 coordinate 1,388,252,276, forward strand.
AGAAGCTTCCTTTACACGTTTCAAGTTTATTTTTAATCAAATTCTTTTAGTATAAAATTGTATGACATGAAAGGAAAATGTTTTTGAAGTAGAAAGGATATTTTCCTCAAGAATGGAGTTCAAGTGTTTTATCAAAATTATTTTCCATCTAAGAAAATATATGGTTCTGTTTCAATCCCTATTATTACATTTATTTTATTATGTTGTGATGGAATTATTTTTATGAATTCTTTTAGCTTATATGAATTGTTTTATGATGTCATGTTGTTTAAGAATCCCATTTTTATTACATGAGTTATGCAATGATGTATGATTTATGATTTTGTTGCAGACATAAGAATGGTATCATTATGATATGGGTGGGACCTATATCTCCATCCAATGCATTGGGTAAAGATTTTATATCTCATGAGATAGACATGGCCAGAATGGTAGTTTATACCGGTTCAGTGAAACAGGACTGAAACGAGGAGTGAACTCGGTTAAAAAATGGACTTTGTCCACTAAGATAATATTGGAAATGAGTCTTGACTAATAAAAAATGATTCTCTATGATTATGTACGTATGCCACAAAGTTTCATGTTTTATGTTATGATTATTGGGATTTCATTTCTCTACTATGAGTTTTCCCATGTTATGAAATTATCCTCTCTTTTGTAGGTTAAGATTTCCAAGATGTTAGGTTCTTATGAATATCATGTGATTGATATTTATTTTGATTAACCTTACTGAGAATTTGAGCTCACCCTTTTGTATGTTTTCTTTCCCCAGGTCAGGAAGAAGCTTATTAAGTAAGATATTCCAAAAGGGACTATAGATATGATGAAATAAATGGGAGACAGTGTAGACGCTTTATGAACCAGTTGTTTATGTTTCCCAGTTTCTAAAGACACTATACCTATACGGTCCTTTCGTGGTTTTCTTATATGTTGTAATAAGTATGCTTCAATTTTGAAGTATTAACAATGTATGTAAAGTATGGGTTGTTATAGTTGGTATCAGAGGAAAGGTATAGTCAACCTTTGGAAACTAGGATGTGAAAGCGTTAGTAAGAACCCTAAGGATAATTCTAAGCATAGAACACAGTCTTAGTGTTTTAGAAATGACCATTAATAACCTAGGATAATACCTTAAGTGTGAAATTTTATTCTTGATTGTGTGGTTTTCCTATTATAATTAGTTTTTCTCACACGATTCTTCTTGGTTTTAGTCAATGGTTAGAACCCGAAGGAACCGTGATAATACGGAATGCGACAGGCAATGCAATGATTGTCCTCCGGAGCAACCAAACGTTATGGGAGCTAGAATGCAAAATCTTGTAGCCATGATCACACAGCTTTCTCAAGCTATGAATCATGCAGGACTTACAAATGAGCAAAGGAAGGAGCAACATTCTGTTGAATCTTTCATGATGCAGTGACCATCTTCATTCAGCGGGTCTACGGATCCATTAGTTTCTGAACAATGGATTAGTACTACTGAAAATATATTTTCAGTTCTTCAATGTTCTGAACATGATAAAGTCATCCTAGCAGTGTATCATTTGGAAGGGGATGTTGATCAATGGTGGAATCTTATTATGGATATGAGGCAAAGGGATGAAATTGATTCCATGGAATGGGAAGAGTTTAATAACTTATTTTTCAATAAGTACTTCCCTCGTATTCTCTGAACAAAGATGGAGAAAGAGTTTCTTGAACTGAAGCAAAAGGATGATGAATCTGTTGGTACCTATGAAGAAAATTTTACAAGACTTTCAAGGTACACTTCTGGTATTATTATCCAACCTCAGAGTAAGATCAATCGATTCTTTAGTGGCTTAAAACCAAGTCTTCGAAGGGCATTAGCCATAAGGGACTTCAATAGCTACAAGGAAATCGTTCGATGTGCTCTCAAAGTTGAGATGGAGATTGAAGTAACCCATCAGTCATATGGGTTTGATAAGAAGAGGAAAATATAATTCAAAGGAAAATCTAAATAGCACACTAAAATGAAGATGAGCTTTCCCTTATGCTCAAAGTGTGGAAAGAAACATGGAGGGAGTTGTCTTAAAGGTACAAGTAAATGTTTCAAATGTGGAAAGGAAGGTCATCGGGCATTTGAATACCGCAATGATGGGAAGAAGATTCCTAATGATGCAAACAAAGGAAGGGACACACAGAATGAACATACTACACTTCAATGGTTCAAGTGCAAGGAGATGGGGAATTATGCCAATAAATGCCCTAATCCAAGGGTTGATGATTATGGTCGACGTCAACAAACTCTTAAGGATAAAGAAAAAAGAAAGTCACATGCAATTTCTATCAGTGATGTGGAGTACGATAACGATGTGGTGAAAGGTACACTTACCATCCACTATAAAGTAGAAAATGTTTTATTTGATTCTGGATCCACCCACTCTTTTATTTCTGAAGATTTTTCTAAGGGTATCACCATATTACCTTAAAAATTATATGTTGAGTTAGCTGTGTCAACACCTAATGGCACAACAGTCGCATCAAAAGTTTATAATTCTTCCCCGATTGAAGTTTGTGGAAATGTGCTTCCTGCAAATCTTGTGATCCTTCCTATAGTGGAATTTGATGTGATTATTGGCATGGATTGGATTTCGTTATATGGAGCTCATATCAATTTCCAAAGAAAGGAAGTCACATTTCATATTCTAGATCAATCTATGATCGTCTATCGATGAAAGGATGAACATAACCTTCTAGTGGAAATTTCTTCCATCTTATGGGTCTTGATTCCACTAAAGGAGGGTTATTTATCTCAAATGGTTGGTGAGAAACTCACAATTAATAATATGCCTGTTGTACGGGGAGTTTGATGATGTCTTTCCGGAGGAATTATTGGGTCTTCCATCAAATCATGAAGTTGAGTTTTCAATAGAACTCGTACTGGGTGCTTTTCCTATTTCAAAGACACCTTATAGAATGTCCCCAATTGAGTTGCAGGAATTGAAGGAGCAAATCCAAGAGAATCTTGATAAGGGATTCATACGCCCTAGTGCATCACCTTGGTGAGCACCTGGTCTATTTGTTAAGAATAAAGATGAATCAATGAGACTCTGCATTGATTATCGAGAACTTAACAAGCTCACTATCAAGAACAAATATCCTCTCCCACGCATTGATGACTTATTTGACCAACTACACGGAGCTCAATACTTTTCCAATATTGATCTTCGTTCAGGGTATCATCAATTAAGGGTCAAAAGGGAGGATATAATAAATAAGGCTTTCCGTACAAGGTATGGACACTATGAATTTATAGTGATTCCATTTGGTCTTAATAATTCCCCTGCTATCTTCATGGATCTGATGAATAGAGTCCTTAGAGACTATCTTGATCAATTTGTGGTAGTCTTTATAGACGATATTCTTGTCTATTCAAAGAGCAAGGAAGAACAAGAAGATCACTTGAGAAATATATTGAAGACCCTAAGAAAGGAGAAGCTTTATGCCCAATTTACCAAGTGTGAATTTTGGATTCAAAAGGTTGCATTTTTGGGTCACATAATCTCAAAAGATGGGATATCTGTGGATCCAGCAAAAACAGAGGTTATCGAAAGATGGTTGAGACCAACAACAGTAACTGAGATCCGATGTTTTCTTGGTTTGTCTGGATATTATCGACGTTTTGTGAAATATTTTTCACGATTATCTAATCCACTCACCAAGTTGACTCGGAAAGGGGTTTAGTTTGTTTGGACGGAAGAATGTGAAGAGAATTTGAAGGAGTTGAAAAGAAGGTTATCCAGTGCACCTGTGCTCACACAGCCTTGTAGTGGAGAAAGGTTTGTGATCTATAGTGATGCATCCAAGAAGGGATTGGGGTGTGTTCTCATGAAAAATGATATGGTGATAGCTTATGCCTCACGACAGTTTAAAATCCATGAGCAAAATTACCCAATTCGTGATTTGGAGTTAGCTGTAGTAATCATTGCATTAAAGATTTGGAGGCATTATCTTTATGGTGAAAGGTGTGATATTTATACTTATCATAAAATTTTAAAGTATATTTTCACACAAAAGGAGCTGAATATGTGCCAAAGAAGATGGTTGGAGATAAATAAGGATTACGACTGCTCAATTCATTACCACCTTGGGAAAGCAAACAAGGTGGTAGATGCATTAAGTCGACAAGACCATGCCAGTTTATCCAGGATGAGGATCACAAAAGATCCAATATTTATGGATTTACAAAGGATGGATATTGGAATTATAATGGATGGGGGAAAATAGTATCTTTCTCAAATGAATGTTCAACCATCTATACATGTGAAGATTAATGAGGCATAGAAGGAAGATGTAGAGTTACAAAAGAAGGTGAGAAATGTTCCTGAATTCAACCTGGATTGTGATGGGATAATAAAGTTCAGGAATCGAGTTTGTGTTCCTCCCATACCCGAATTAAAGAAGGAGTTGCTAGATTAGGCTCATAGTTCTTCATTCTCTATTCATCCTGGAAGCACGAAGATGTATAGGGACCTCAAAGAGTATTTCTGGTGGGATGGCATGAAAAGAGATGTTGCTGAATATGTCTCTCGATGCTTGGTTTTTCATTAAGTTAAAGCTGAGAGACATAAGTATAAGGGGATGTTACAACCATTACCCATTCCCGAATGGAAATGGGAAAACATCACTATGAACATTGTCACATGACTTCCTAAAACATCCAATGGAAATAATGCTATTTGGATCATAGTTGATCGTCTTACAAAGTCTGCAAACTTCATTGCTATTAGAGAGGATTTCTCTCTAGATCAGCTTTCCAGGATATATGTAAAGGAAGTGGTAAGATTGTATGGAGTACCACTTTCTATAATATCTGATCAGGATCTGAGATTTACCTTGAAGTTCTAGCAAAGTCTTCAGCATACTCTGGATATAGAGTTGAGTTTCAGCACTGCTTATCATCCTCAGACAGACGGTCAGTCTGAGAGAACAATTCAAACTCTAGAAGATATGTTGAGAGCTTGTCTATGGATTTCAAAGGTGGTTGGGATCAATACCTACCATTGGTGGAATTTTCTTATAATAAATGATTTCACTCCAGTATTCAGATGGTTCCTTATGAAGCTCTCTATGGAAAGAAATGCAAGACTCCAACTTGTTGGGATGAAGTTGGGGAAAGAAAGATATTAGGACCTGATCTCATTGATGAAATGGCAGAAAAGGTTAGATCTATTCAACAACACATAAGAGCAGCTCAGAGTCGACAGAAAAGTTATGCCGACAACCGAAGAAAAGACCTAGAGTTTGAAGTGGGTGATAAAGTGTTCTTACGAATATCTCCCTGGAAGAGGGTCATGAGATTTGGAAAGAAGGGGAAGTTAAGCCCTAGATATATCGGTCCTTTCGAAATACTGGATCGTGTTGGAAAGGTAGCTTACCGGTTGGAACTTCCACCGAATATCTCTCAAGTTCACGATGTGTTCCATGTATCTCTCTTGAAAAATTACATACCTAATCCTTCACATGTACACAGCTCAGATGTTTTACCACTAGAGCAAGATCTTTCTTATAAAGAACAGCCGATAGAGATTCTGGATCGTAGCAAAAATGTCCTACGAAACAAGACCACTCGATTTGTGAAAGTTTTATGGAGGAACCACCGATTAGAAGAAGCTACATGGGAGCTTGAGGATATGATGAGGGAGAGGTATCCTCATCTGTTTGTTACAAAGTGACGAATTTTGAGGGAAAAATTCATTTTAAGGGGGGTAGAATGTAACGCCCGAGACTTTTATGAGAAATATTTTGTTTTATTTAAATCATCGAAGGAATCCTTCACTACACACGCAACCACGGCCTTCCTCGATAGCTGGCGTCGTATGCAATACCGAGTTTCACTAAACAGCGATATGCTATTAAAATATTATTAAAATTAGCCATTATGAATAGTAATAACCACTTTTTGAAATTTTATAAATTTTATTTTTCAAAATGGACTCCATTTTTGGATTCGGAATATCGAAATTAGCCTAGGGTGAAATTTTGGTATTTTTCTGAAAACTTTCAATTTTGGATGAATAGTGAAACCACTAAGTGGTAGTTAAAAAAACTGATTTTTTCATAAAACGTAATTTTACCACTTCTATGAGTGGAATTTATAAAAATTGAGAGACACGGTTGATATAAGTAAGTAAAATTTGGTTCAATGAGATGAAAATAAATTTTTGGTGAATAGTAACTTTTTTCTTTTATTTACCACGGTTAAAAGTAAATATGGTAATTAAGGGTAAAAATGATATTATTATTACCATAACACATGTCCTAATTCTATTGGATAAGTTTAATTCTACCAAAAACAACCTTAGCAATAAAATATGACCATTTAGGCCCACTTGGATTAGATTAGGACATTTATTATCAATTTACTTAAAGAAGGGTTAAAATAGTTAAAATCAAAGTTTAATAAGTAAATCATTTTTAATATGGGGTTATAAACAAGATAAATTCGACTATAAATCTTCATTAGAAATCTAAAAAGATTTCCTACATAATGGTATTCTATTTGTAATTTTAGACTATAAATAATTTAATTTATTTATGACACAGAGATGATGCAGTAATTATCTTATTAATGAAATATTGACATAATTGATGTTATAAATACCCAAATAAATGTAATTTGAGACTTATTTATGAATTAAACTACTTTTATAGGTTAATATGACATGTTAGTATTGATTTAATTAATTTGGTTCGGACTAATCCTTCTGTTATGATTTTCAAAAAAATCAATTACTAAATAGTGTCAAAATTGACATAAAATAGTTTTTAAAACAAATATTATATTATTAATTGTTATTTTATTCCTAAAAATCTAAGGATCGGACAAATGAATTAGATAAGGTTATATATATTAATAATAAACAACTTGGGGTTCGTTTGGCTTGATATAGTAAGTTTATTAACCTTATAGTGCAAGAAAACAAGAAGACATGGTAAAAGTTAAATTATCTAGCTTAAAGTTAAATCAAAATGATAAGGTTACAATTGATGCCTAAACTTGTCTAAATTCTATTTGATGAGAGGATTGCGACCCCTACCAACCTTATCTTCGAAATATATCAATTTAGAACTATTAAAAACCAAATTTTGCTTTATAATAAAATAATATTTTTAGTTATTCCAAAGGTGCCCCTCTCATCCCTTATAAAAAGGCACCTCCTCCCTCTCTTACTCACACTACTTTGAGCCTTCAAGCTCGGCCAACCCCTTCCAATTTCTCCTGTCCAATTCCCTAGAGACATCCTATAAGTCCTGTTCTTCTTCAAAGACCATGTTTACTGCCCTAAAAGGAAGTCTCAAAGAAGCGCTTCAAAGAAGAGGTAATGTCTGTTACCGATTATTTCATCTTTATTTCTTCTTCCACTTATTCTTATTTAGTTGTTTCATTATGAAGTAATAACATCAGTATCACTCATATACTGATATGTTATTATAAGTATGAAACAACCCTATTTCACCATCTATCCATCCTACGGAAAACGAAATCACCACGTGTGCGTACGTACGGAATACCGTCTCCACGCCGTGGTGTAATCTATTTTCCACCACGAACATACTTGGATGGGTATAAGTGTGAAAGTAATGAATATATATGATTATTGTAATATGGTAATGATTATGAAATAGTATACATACACTCCAATACAATTCCACGATCATGGGAACGATATCATCGCTCGTGCGTACGTACGGAATACCGTCTCCACGATGTGATGTGATTCGTTCTACATGATATTCATTGCATAATAATTATATAAATGAATTTAAGGAATTAATATGATATATATTACACTAAAACCATTCTGGAAATGAGGTATCTATAACCTAAAGATAAGAATAAGAATTTATTCGACAAACACGCATAAGAACAAAAAGTAATAAACACCCGAATAACAAGTAGTAATGAAATATTTCTAATAAGAAGCTAAGAATATGACCATATATTATATCATAACAATTAGTATGATTCTGTAATAAGTCAATAACATTATTTAAATCATTATATAGGAAGTTTGGACACTTATGAAGCAAATTGGACCTAAGGTAAGGGAAATATCACAATCTCATTTTTATCCGAGATTGTTTATACTTTGGTATTTACTGGGGAGTATTTTATCATACACATCCATGTTTCCTCAATATTTAAAATTTTTTCCATCCACCTACATTTTTTTAAATCCTATTTTACCCTTCGGTGAGTTTTCGGTAAAAGATATGAAAGGAATCTTTTGTCATTTTTCGTACGAGGTACTTTCTGACTTTTCCGACAAAAGTACGGGAAGAATGTTTTTTTAACTTATACGACATGAATGAATTTTTAAAACATTATTTCTAAGAAGCTTCCTTTACATGTTTTCAAGTTTATTTTTAATCAACTTCTTTTAGTTTAAAATTTATGACATGAAAGGAAATTGTTTTTGAAGTAGAAAGAATATTTTCCTCAAGAATGGAGTTCAAGTGTTTTATCAAAATTATTTTCCATCTAAGATAATAAAGGGTTCTGTTTTTATCCCTATTATTACATTGATTTGATCATGTTGTGATGGAATTATTTTTATGAATTCCTTTATCTTATATGAATTGATTTATGATGTCATGATTTTTCAAGAATCCCATTTTTGTTACATGTCTTATGCGATGATGTATGTTTTATGATTATGTGGCACACATAAGAATGGTATCATTATGAGATGGGTGGACCCTATATCTCCCTCCAATTCATTGGGTAAATATTTTATATCTCATGAGATAGACATGTCTGGAACGATAGGTTATACCGATTCAGTGAAACCGGACTGAAACGAGCAGTGAACTCGTTTCAGAAATGGACTTTGTCCACTAAGATAGTCTTGGAAATGAGTCTTGACTAGTAAGAAATGATTCTCTATGATTATGTGTGTATGCCAAGAAGTTTCATGTTTTATGTTATGATTATTGGGATTTCATTTCACTACTATGAGTTATCCCATGTTATGAAATTATGCTCTCTTTTGCAGGTTAAGATTTCCAAGATGTTAGGTTCTTATGAATATGATGTGATTGGTATTTCTTTTGTTTACCCTTACTGAGCATTTGAGATCACCCTTTTGTATGTTTTCTTTCCCCATGTCAGGAAAAGCTTATTAAGTAAGATATGCCAAAAGGGACTATAGATATCATGAAATAAATGGGAGACAGTGTAGACGCTTTATGAACCAGTTGTTTATGTTTCCCAGTTTCTAAAGACACTATACCTATACGGTCCTTTTTTGGATTTGTTATATGTTGTAATAAGTATGCTTCAATTTTGAAGTATTAACAATGTATGTAAAGTATGGGTCGTTATAGGCAAGGTTTAGTGAATTTTGGAATTAAGACTTGTTAACCCTAGAGAAAACTTCTAGTATGAGACTGAGTAAAAATATGCACACAAGAAGATTTACATAGGGATCTCCTAAGTTATGATTTAGTGAAAATTGTACCAATGAATATGTTATTTATTAATGAATTTTTTACTTATGTTTTTTTCTAATATTTTCTATTTTCTAAAATGGTGGGAACTAGGAGAATCCAGGACAAAAAACTCGAATGAGGGCTAATTCAATGATTGCCTAAATGACATCTCCGGTGCTTTGGGAGGTGGAGTTCAAAACATCATTGTGATTCTTACCCAGCTATATCAGGTTATGAATAATAATCTGAATAGTGGGTAATTTCCACCTTCACCAAAGAGGGAGTAGCTGGCTATCGACTGTTTTATGCGGAGACAACCACCGACGTTTAGTAGGTATTCTGTTCTACTAGTTTCTGAACAATGTTCCAACTATATGGAGAAGATATTTTATGTGCTTTGATTTTATGAGATAGAGAATGTGGCACTATCTATTTATCATCTAGATGGAGAGGTCGATAAATGGTGGGATTTGATTAAGAACACCAAGACAAGGGAAGAATTTGAAGAGATGGTATAGGAAGACAATAAGATCATGTTTCTTAACATGTATTTCCCGTGAACTCTTTGTACAATGTTGGAGAGAGAATTCATAGAGCTCACGAAAAAGGAAGGAGAATATATCACAACCTATGATGTGATTTTTACAAGTCTTGTATAGTATGATTTGGGTTTTTTTATCAAAAATGATAGAAAATTTGATAGATTCTATGGTGGATTAAAACCACGATTTTGAAAGGCTCTTTAATTTTAGGACTTTGGGAGTTATGAAGATGTTATTTGTTGTGATCTCAATGTAGATATGTAATTTTGAGAATGGTCCCATGGCTATGTTTAAAATATCAAAATATAGAATTTCAATCTAGAGGATTTAATGATAAAGGTGGGAAGAAAACCCAATGACTGACATGCCAAATATGTGGGAAGATTCATAATGGGAACTACCAAAAAGGGATGGGGAAATGCTTCATGTTTGGGAAAGAAGGCCACCATTCTCAAGAGTGTAGAAAAGACATGAGAAGGATGGATTATGTGGTGGAAGAAAGGAGAGAACCACCCATGGTCCATTTCTACAATTTTAGGGAGAAATGGAATTGTACAAGCTGATGCTCTAATCCTCGAGTCCTTGAGGGTTATCATCGTCAGAAGCCACCAATGGAAAAGGGAAAAAGGGATGTATTTTTCCATCACTACTTCATAAGTGGATCTAGATAATGAAGTCGTATATGGTAAAAATCATATTCACACAAGAATGGAAACAATTTTATTTTATTCTGGTTCTACATATTCCATTATATCTTTAAAGTTTCCTATAAATATATAATCAAATCCTAGAAAAAATTGATGTTGAGATATCTGAAACAAAACAATGTGGTGAAATCATTGCAACATATTTGTTTGACTCTTCATGTGTTGGTGTGTGTGGGAATATTATTCTAGATAATCTCTAATACATCCATTTGTATAATTTGACACAATAATGGGAATGGATTGGCTCTTGTTATATAGAGAACATATGAACATTTCGGAAACAAAAACATCTTTTCATATTTCGAACCATCAAATGATCCTCTATATATGTATCAAAGATCATAAATCTTCTATGAAACATCATTCAACATTGTGGGTGTTGATTCCCTATAAAGAGGCATACCTCAACAAAATTATTGAGTCAAAGGAATGTACCAACCTTGTGTAAATTCCTGTAATGAAGGAATTCAGTGATGTGTTTCCCAAAGAGTTACCCAGATATCCTCATATCGTGAGGTATAGTTCTCAATAAAATTAATACCTAGAGATACTCTTATCTAAATGTGTCTACATAGGATGGCTCCTATCAAACTGTATGAGTTAAATAAGTACCTATAGGAGAATTTGTACCAAGGGTCCATATTCCCTAGTGCATCAACTTGGGGTGCATCAGTGCTCTTTGTGAAGAAGAAGGATGGATCAATGAGGCTATGTATCAATTATCAGGAACTCAACAAGATCACCATAAAAAACATATATCCACTTCTAAGGAATGATCACTTGTTTGATCAATTAAGAGGAGCTCAATACTTCTCAAAGGTGGATCTTCTTTCTAGATATCATCAACTAAAGGTGAATAAGGAAGATATTCAGAAGATTGCCTTCTGTACATGGTATGGGCACTATGAGTTTATAGATATTTCCTTTGTACTTACTAATTCCCCTAAAATATTTATGTATTTGATGAATATAGTATTTAGATATTAGCTACACGGATTTTTGGAAGTGTTTATTGATTATATTCTCATATACACTAAGATCAAATAGGAAAATAAATAAAAAATATGACTTGTGTTGGAGACATTGATAAATGAGAAGTTTTATGCCAAGTTCATCATGTGTGACTTTTGGATGAAGTAAGTAAAATACTTGGGACATGTGATCACAAGTGAGGAAATTTATGTTGACCATTCAAAAACAAAGGTGATTGAGGAATGGCCCCAACCATCTAGTGTCACATAAATCCATATTTTTCTTGTAATAGCTGGGTACTACCAAAATTTTGTGTGAGATTTCCCATGACTGTCAAACCTTCTAACTACGTTAACAAGGAAAAAGAATATTTATGACTGGATGGAAGAATGTGATGGAAGCTTCACGGATCTAATGAGAAATCTGATCATTGCACCTATACTCACATTACCAAAAAGTGGAGAATGTTTTTTGATATGTAGTGATACTTAAAATTAGTCTTGGGTTGTTTACTAATTCAAAATGATAATGTGATAGCCTATTCCTTATGGAATTTGAATATCCATGATCAGAACTACCTGGAGCATGATCTGAAGCAAGCATCCATGATTTTTGACATAAAAATATGGTCGCACTATCTTTATGGTTATAATTTTGACATATATATTGATCATACAAGCCTAAAGTATATATTCACACAAAATAAGCTCAATATGATTCAAAGGAGTTGCTTAGAGATAATAAAACTTTACGATTTCTCTATTCACTATCATCCTAGAATGGTGAACCATGTTGCTGACGCTCTATGTAGAAAAAACCACCTACTCTATCCACGCTACGGATTGAGAAACCCAATATTCTTGGACATGAAAAGTATGGATTTGGAAATCATAATGGTATGAGATACATACTACCTTACCCAAATGATTGTGTAACCATTAATCCAAGAAATGATTAAGGAGGCAAAAAGGGATGATCTGGAGTTACAATAGAAGTTTAATGAAGACATGTAAGTGAAGATACATGAGTTACATATCAATTATGATGGTGTGATTCAGTTTGGAACATGGAATTGTGTGCCTTCATGACACATGATAATGAATGGGATATTATAAAATGCACATATATCAACATTCTCTATCCATCCTGGTATGACCAAGGTTTATCGATATCTATGAGATCACTTCTGAAGGGATAAAATGAAGAAGGATATTGAGGTATATATATCAAGGTGCTTGGTATGTCAACGTGTTAATGTAGAGCCAAAAATTCCAAAGTTATGATGCAACCATTTCCTATACCCATGTTGAAATGAAAGAGTATCATTTGGGACTTTGTTACATGTCTCCCAAAGGTGTCGAAGGGAAATAATGTGATATGGGTTGTGGTTGACTGACTCACCAAGACTGCCCATTTTATCACTATTTGGGAAGATATATCACATGAACAACTTGTAATGATATATGTTAAGGATGTGGCGAGACTACTTGGTATTCCACTCTCAATTGTCTCTAATCATGATCCAAGGATTACATATAAATTCTAGAAAATCATTCATCATGCTTTGAGTACGAAAATAAAATTTTAGCAAGGCCTATCACCCCTAACTAATAGCCAATCTGAAAGGACTATTTGGACACATAAATACATGATTAGAGAATTCTCTTTAAAATTTAAAGGTTGATGTGATCATCATCTCCCATTGGATGATTTCCCATACAATAATAACATCCACTCGAGTATTCAGATGGATCCATATGAATCTATGTATGAAAAGAGCTATAGAACTCCAACCTGTTGGGATGAAGTTCGACAAAGGAAGAAACATGAACCCGATATTAAGAAAAAGATGACAGAGAAGGTTCATGACATCTATAAACATATCAATGATACTCAGAGTCAGAAAAAGAAATATGTTTAGAATAATTCAAGGGATATGAATTTCAATGTTGGAGATAATGTCTTCTTTTTAATATCACCATGGAAGAGAGCCATGTGTTTTGGGAAGAAATGGATGTTATGCCCAAGGTACATTAGCCCCTTTGAGATCCTTGACCAAATAATATTTGTGGCCTATCAGCATGAACCGCTACTGAATATGGATAATATTCATGATTTCCTTCATTTAACATTATTGAGGATGTACATACCAGATCCCCCACATATACTGAACTTAGAGGTGAAATAGCTGGAGGATGATCTCTCCTATGAGGTGCATCCAGTAAAGATTATGGACCGAAAAGATAAGGTTCCACCCAACAAAACAACCCACCTTATCAAGTTTTTGTGGAGGAACCACAATATTTAATAAGAAACTTGGGAACTAGAAGAGGCGATAAATGATAATTACCCACACATGTTTGTGTAATACGAAATTTGATGGGTGAAATTTCAAAAGGGAAAAGAATATAACACCCCAAATTTTTATAAATGGAAATACATTATTATAATTATACCTTAGAGTATAATCACATTAGGAAGAAAAATTAAATATCAGATACTAAATACTATGTGACCATTAATAATAATTTTTCCACTTCTGTGTTTTGAATTTCAAAAATCTGACAAACACAGTTGTGTTTAGGGTGATTTTTGGAGTCTAATAGAATAGATGTAATTTTTGATTAATATTAACATACCATTAAGAATAGTAATGTTACCCTTATTAATAGTGACATATACCTACAAATAGTAACCTCACCTATGAAGGTTTTATATAGGATTTGAGTCAATGTATGATCTACTTATGTTTTAGAATAAGTAAGTAAAACTTTTAAAAATTATATTTTTCAAATAAATTTTGATTTTAAATAAAATTTAAATTTATCATATATAGAAAATTATTTTTTAGAAATGGACTTCATTTTTGGTTTCTATACGTCAAAAAATGTTTATGGTTAATTTTGAGTATTTTCTTAAAAATACATTAATTTTTGTTGAATAGTGAAATTATATAATATACAAAATATGCTAAATAAATTAATTATTAAGTCATGTTTGATGTTCTAAAGATGAAATACCAATTAGTTCAAAATCAAATTTACATATTACTATTATTTTTCAAAGAATAAATACTATTACTTGTCTTTTGGATAAAAAATAAATTAAGGAATATAATATTGAGAAAACCACTCTCCCCTCCGCTATAAATTCCTCCCTTCAAACCCTCATTTCCTCACACACTAAAGAGTCAATACTTGTCTAAACTCTGCCAAAAAATCTTCCCTATCCTCTTCCACATGTCCAAGAGCTTCTTGTCTCATTAAAAAACCAATTCAAGGTGCCTTAATGTGGATTCAACAGGCAATCCCCCCTCTCTTTTCCTTTAATTTTCTTTCAATTTCATGTTATTTTCTTAATATCTCCACACCTATCCTCATACAAAAGGTATGATAACTAAAATATCCTAAATATACTGTAATGTTATTATAATAATGGTATAATATATCATCCAACCCCATTCTCCTCTTCTTTTTTATTTTAGAAGTGAAAACATTGTTTGTGGGGTGTTACTTTTATCACCTTCAAAATTGACTTGTTTTAATATTCCTTTACTGCCTTTATATATGATTAGGAAACCATTATTTGGATTTAATATGATTATATAATATGTATTATGTCATATTTAATGTTCTAGAACTAACTTATATACATATTACTAAATTATTAATCAAAACATGTTCATTGTGATTGAAAAACAGCATGAATAAACCCAAACGATCATCATTAAATTCTTATATAATGGTTCATCCACATGATATATAACATAATTAATTATAATATAATTTCGAATCTTATAATATCATTAATAAAATGTGATTTAATTTATGTCAGTTTATGCATGTTCTACACAATCTTCCATTCATGAAAATAAGTGAACCATTCAAGAAAACCATAAAAACGAACATTCCCGAACAATTCCATTAAAATATATAACTGATCCAAAGACCCATAAAATAACATACTGAAACCATAATTAACCATATTCATATACCCATGTTTCTTTAATTGTTAATTAATGAATCTAATGTGGCTATACAAGACATTAAAGGGAATAAATATTTCATATACAAGGTAAGGGGGAATTCTCAAACCCAACGTTCCTTCATTGGGTTCTCCCACTTTCACTCCATTTTTTGTATGTTAAATCCTTAAAAACAATTTTATAATCATTATATTTCCTTTTTTTTGGATATAAATGTTTCCCAATTTTGTTTTTTTCAAGTAATATTTTTTCAAACTAACTCTTCTTTCAAAAAACAAACATGTTACGTCTCACTCAAGGTTGATGGTTCTTGCATTAAGTATGTCATTCCCTCTTTCATATGGGAAACCAATGTTTATGAATATGTTTTTATTAGAATAAATACATTCATTTATATGTGTTTTTTTTCATTATTGATATATGTTCTATGTGGCATTCTTAATAATCAAAACATTATGATGTGATATGTGCACCCAAAATTATATATCACAACATGAATGTATGAATGTAGCGGTTGGGCCCAAAATTATACAACACTCTATTTCGTTGGTAAATTTACTAATATCACGAGTTAATGGGATATGTTGTTTGAAAATTATTCTATAAATATTCACAACTATGTGTGGTAGTTAACCACTAAGACTAGATGTTTCATTGTTTATAACTTTACACATTCCAAGTCTTCTATTGAAGTTTCCTCTCATGATTATGATCATATGAAAATGTTATGATGATAATGATTATTCACATCCCATGTTATGTTGTTTCATGTTTTTATTTATCCACTTACTGATCTTTTATCTCACCCCTTTTTATGTATATCCTCTTGTGAATACATGTACTAAGGAGAGGTCAAGTGCGGATAAGAAGCTAGAGAATAAAGAAATTAAATAAAGGTATATGATTGATGTTGTAATTTTTTTATATGGTTCTAGTTTTCCCAAGAAACTATACCTCTACATTCTCATGGTGTGATAATATTATAATGTTTATCTTTATAATGATGTAATTGTAATGATATAAAAGGCAGGGTCGCTATATGAGAGCTTCCTAGGTGGTCGTTTATTATAAATTTATGGAATTTTTTACCAAAGGGGGATTGGACTATGAGAGCTTCCCAAAGGGTTCATTTATATATTTTTTACTATAATGTTTTACCTAGGTGAATTTACCGTGAGAGATTCCTAGGTGGTGGATTATTTTTTTATTAAATGAATGTCTGAACCAAGGTTTTAGATTGTGAGAGCTTGACCATGTTTTCGTTTATAATTAATTGATGCTATGTTGGACTGGAGTGGATAGAATTTGAGATCTTCCTAGAGAGTCATTTGTGGATAATTGAATGATTGTGACACCTCTTCCATGCCAAATCACATGCTTGTATTCAGTATTATGTGATTTTTTAGATGGTTTTATGTGACATCTGTTTTGGTTACATAACCCCGGGTATATAGAGATTAGGCAAGATCCAGGGTTACATGATTCAACGGAATGATAATAAATGTTAAATGAATTTAATTAAAAATTGTAGGATTGTTTAATTTTGAGTACTTCCTAGTTTATTGCTTCACTTTTTCATTTTACCTGTTAAATATTTTCATAGATAGTTAACCACAGATTATTTAATGTTTGCCTACTAGTATTTTTCTAACACCCTATTTGGGTCATGCTTTTGGAACCAAACAGATTATATTATTATAGGTATTGATAAGAAAAATCACCCTTCATCATTAGGTACATTATCTCTATTGGATATAGAGAGCATAAGACCAAGATGAGGCTTGCGATGTTGTAGGATTTTATTTGTTTCTTTTGTACTTTGGTTTATGTATTTCTTTTTAGCATTGAAAATTGTTTTTCTGTTTTCAAAGACACATATTACATGTATCATATATATATATATATTGTATTCTATTGTATTTACATTCAATCTTATATTGTTTACTATTTATTGTATTATTGCTTCCTCTTGTGTTTTATATTGATATTTTGTTGTGTATACTCTACAAATGGGGGTATAGTTTCCCCAATGACTTACCTTATCCCTCACTAATAGTCAATATCCTCTTCCATTTGTGGAAAGTCTCTTAAGGTTATGTGACAAACCGGGTTCAGGGCACTTTTGGGTGGCAACTGGATCCGGGACATCACAATTTGAATTTTAGTTAATGGTTTCTCTCCTTGCAGTTTTCATCATATCACCATAACATCTGATCGACCATATTTTTGTGATCTCATAATCTTTTCATCTAATGGTATAAGCATTTCAACTTATAATTTTTGAAACATCTCAATATCATTTCATTTTGTAGGAACAAAATAAGAATCTATATTCTCAATATACAAGTGGGGGGGGGGTGAATTGTATACTTTAAAAATTACCATGGAACTTTCAAAGATGGTATAAAACTTTCTATTGTTTAATAATGTTAAACAAGGTAAATTCACAAGACCTCTTAGTTGTACAAACTTGTTAGATTCTGGATATATGGTTCGTGAAATTATACTTAGAGAAGTTTACAAGGACAAAGATTCTACCTTAAAGCGTATAGAATCTTATTAATTAGAGTATACATGTATAATATAGTATAATATAGTTATAATTTACTTATTAATCAAAATTTAGTGGAAAAAAAACTTGAAACAATATAGGTAACAAATATGAAATCTTTTAACCTGAAGAGTAGGGTATCCAACAACCTTGGATAAAGGTCCATTGATTTATACTTTCAAGAAAGTCTATTTCACCCACACCAGGGTAATACCTTGATAGGAATATCAGAGTCTATTTTGCTATCCCCGCAAGCCCTCAAACTTCAAGGTTGTCGGAACCTATGTCTTCCTTATTAAGGAAGTCCCTGAACTTTAAGGTAATCAGAACCTTTGTCTTCCTATCCCTAGAAGCCCTCGATTGTACACAGCAACAATCAGAGTCGAATGAAGCAATTTAAACAACACGTTTTGTATGCACAAAGCATGAGAGTCTCTCTCTCTAGAAATCACTTTAGCATCTTGTAATCTCTAGAGCTATAGAACTCCCATAAAAAGTTGTGAGCTCATTCAAATGATCTCCTATTATAGGCATTTTCCCAATGGTCAACTCCCTCCTCCAACGGTCATATTTTTCCTTGAATCTTGGAGGGACCTGTACACATGTCCCTCAAACAACGGTTGGTTAGAAACAGAATGCACGACATCATTTAATAAATATGAAAAGGGTAAGTAAAACATAGTTGATATATCTAATCTATTTTTCAGATCTTAGGAAAAATAATGTTTGGATTCTAAGAGGAAAACATTCAAAGTAAATATTACAAGGATATTAAGATTCTGTTTTCCATCGAATTCAGAATCAGAATTTTGTAGACTTCGGAGTCTGATTTCTGAGGAATTTGGAGTTTGAATTCTAAGGAATTCAGAGTCTAGATTCTAAGGAATTCAGAATCTGAAATCTAAGGAATTTGGAACCTGAATTCTAAATCATCCGGATTCTAAATTCAAAGGAATTTGGAACCTAAATTCCTAGGAATTAGGAGTCTAAATTCTAAGTAAATCGAAACATGAATTCTAAGAAATACGGAGTCTCAATTTCAGAGAATTCAGACTCTGAATTTTAGAGAATTTTGAACCTGAATTTCAGAGAATTTGGAATCTGAATTTCAGAGAATTCAGATTCTATATTTTAGAGAATTCAGAACCTGAATTTCATATAATTCATATTCTGAATTTTAGAGAATTTGAAACCTGAATTTCAGAGAGTTCAGAACCTGAATTCTTATCCTAAAAATAGAATAATCTATATCTAAGTATTTATAGAATTCCAAGGTTTTATATGTAAAACCTAATTTTTCACTTATGAATAAACAGAGTTAAATTCAGAGAGACTAAAATATGAACAATGAAAAACAAGTAAGGATAAATTTTCCTTGGGGAAAAATATCATTTTTATGGAAAATCAATGTAAAAAGAGAATTTCCTTTAGGAAGTAAAATCGTTCTTATTACAATAAATCTTATGGAAAATAAAATTTTCCTTGTGATAGAGTGTTTGTGATTTTAAAAACATAAAGTAATGGAAAATTCATAATGAAACCTTATTTACTCAACACATTTATACTTCATAAACATTCCAAATAACTCTTGACCATCTAAACATAATAAATATTTTTAAGTCAAACCATTTTCCAATCACACTTCATAAAAATTAGATATTATATCCAATGTTGAAATTATATTACATTGATCTACATTATTCTCTACCAATTTATAAATCTTATCTATTATTTGGATCAGTTAGTTTAACTTTCATTTCTCTCAAAATTTTCATTTTCAATTAACTATTTAATCAAAATCAATTTCTATTATATTGATTGATTCTCAAAACTAGCCTTAGAAAATTCTTCTTCCACTAAATGTTTACTATCATTTCTTGGATAATCAAGAGAATCTATACTATCATACTCTTCATCTCTTAACATAAAATTTTAGATATAATAAATATAAAATATCTTAATCTATCTCTTTGGATATGGTAATTTAACTTGATTTGAATAAAAAATGACTCTAAAATTGTCGTTTTTGTTACTGTGGAAGAAAAGTGTTTCATAATAAGTTTTTACTTCTGAGGTATCCTTTGGAATTAATTAAAATATTAAAATTATTCTAACATTTTAGTTGTTCCATAACAACTTATTCAATGTTACATTTCAGCCTGGTTTTCCGAAACTTTTTAATTATCTAGTTATCCTGACCTTTACGTATCAGGGATGGTTTTTCCAAAAATTCATTTCCTTAAGAATCATAGATAATTTTTTATATATTATCAAAAAATTATATATTTTAAAGGCCCCATGGATTTCCCATTTTTCTATAGTAAATATATTTTTTTACAAATAATATGGTACAGATCATTATAAAATTTATTACATTACCACATACTTAAATTCTTCAACCATTTAGAACCCATAAAATAAAATAATTATCAAAGGATTGGATTATAACCTATAAAATAATCCTCAAGATTCATTTTAGAGGCACATCATATCATCACCACCCACTCATCATATGACATCTAAATAGTCCTTTTCATTATAAAATTTTCATATTCCTTGAGTGTAACTTTAGACAATCATATATATTAGGAACCCATATTATATAATCTTGACTATATCTATCTTTATATATTACTTGTTCAACCTCATCCAAGAGTAGTTTAAAATTTTTTATCATGTTTTATAATATGTAAGAATTTTTTTTAATATTCTCAGTCCTCTATAAGAACCTGGATTATGAAATACTTTCAAAACCAGTAGAAAATATTCTTGATTCAAAACTATTTTCAAAGAAAAATATCTGATATATTAATACATAATGAAATTTACATATTAAATTTGATGTATTAACTCTAATACTTACATAAATACAATTCTCCACCATAATATTTAAATATTATCGAAGAAATATTTTGTATTTTTATTACATGAATGTAGATTCAAAATCATCCATAATTTAAATTGATAAAATAAATACTAGTATCATTAAAAAACCATAATTTATCTAAATATTCATCTATATTATTCAAATTTCCTTACAATATTTATTTACTACAATATATAAATCATATAATCATACATTGGGTTTTTCAACTATTGAAAAAAATACTATATTCATAAAAAACCTTTAGGTTCATTAATTTTTTGGGAATGGGGAATTGATTTTATGGAGGATGTTATGACCTTAGATGATGAGGTTTTACTCCTATAACCATGTCTTTTGACCATTTTCTATCCTTATTCATGTGAAGTGGTTGTAGAACATTCTTTTTGTGTAAGGTATTAGAGACATCTCCTACATTATTTTTTGTGAATTTTTAAAGAATCGATATTTTTTTCATTGGGTGGATGGTCATTATTAAATTATTTAAGATAATAAAAATAACTTATTTAATTGAATTTGAAGGTCAATTCATGTGAATTTTATTTAATTCTATAATATTTCAGAGGAATGATTGTCATTAAGAATCTACTCTAAGAGTTTGTTCCTTGTTTTGATATATGTGATGTTTTTGTGTTCAAATTTTTGTAATCACCATAAATAATAGGGTAATCATTTAATGATGGTAACAAATATGTTGTATAAAATCAATAATTGAGTTGATGTTGCGTGTGGAAGTGATATTGGAATTAATTTTAGGAAATATTTAAATATAGGAAATATTAAAGGTGCTTTTTCTTAAAATTTGTAGATTTTACAACCTGCATGTTTTTTTTCAATATGTTATTTTTGATCATGGATGTGGGTTTCTGTGTATATAATTCTAGTGTTGATGTGGTGTGACTCTAATGGTGGAAATTGGATTGGTGGTGTTGCATTTTTGTAGTGTTCAGTTTTATGATGTTGATATGGAATGTAGTGAATGTGAACAATGGTATCTTATCTTCATATGGTGGAAAGTAATTTTTATGAGTTTTAAAGGTAAATTTTTTAGATATTTCGAGTGTTTTTTCTTATTGAATAAATAGTGGGCATTGGGTTGTGTTTTTGAAGTGTTCAATTTGATGATAAGAAGAGATGATGGTTGTTATCTTTAAAATGTCTAATGGTATAGAACATGATTAGTAATAATGAACATCTTAATGGGGTTTTTCCAGGGATTTAATATATAAAAGTTGTCAATAATATATTAATAGTGAAAATGAAAATGTATTTTTTGGAATAATAATGGGTAATGACTATTGAATAATTTGGAATTAAATTGGGACAAATAAAATGGAAAATAAAAGCAGTGCAGATTTTAAAAATTTAAATTCCCAAAATGTATTAATGATAGGATTGAATAAAACATTATGATTGGTATGGTTGTTCAATGTTGTAATGAACTGTTGGGTTTTCCTATGTGATAAATTCATATATGTTATATTTTCTATATGATTTAGTTATACCCCATCATAGATTAATAACTTTATATATTCTTAAATCAATTTGGTACTAGGTTATTTCCCTATGATATAGTTTGAAAATGGATTGTATGTCTCGTAACTCCCACTACACCTATATCTCATGAAAATGTGGTCTAAGATGCAATATATAAATTTCATGGTGAATGGTTTTTGATGAATTCAATTTACAGGTAGAATTATTTGATGTTATAATGATGTGGTAGTGTTATCATAATGATGTGATTGGGGAATTGATCGATTATGGGTGTCATGAATAGTATATGTATGGTATGGTGTTTATGTACATTATGTTCATGATAACATATTTTGACGAGGATGTAGTGGTAAATTGTATTTGTAAGTGGTATTATGTTGTATCGACATAGCCCTAGTGATCCCATAGATGGTTTCCACTACTGTTACATTTACATGATTATAAGGAACCAAATCATGAAGGACAAAAGAGTTTAGTAATCTTAGTACAATAGATATACACAAGAGTCTTGTATTAAAAATTAATACACTGATTTTAGAATAGTATTTTTTTTCATTCATCAATAATCACATTATGAAAATTGGAATATCTTTGAATAATTTATCAGTACAGTGCTCAGATTCTGGGGGAATTTAAAAAAATTAATTCTTAGCTCAAATACACAGAAAGGGTTAATCATAGTGGAATAAACAATGAATTAATAAGAATAGTTGATATGGAAAGGTAACAACCCAACACACATGCCATGTATATAATGGGATATGTAATAATAAATATGTAAATAAAATTAAAGTAAAACCATGAAATTTAATCAATAAACACTGAATAAAATGAATTCATTTATTTTTTCATAGTTAAAATATCATGGTTAATATTTACTAAATCAATATGAATTCAATGCATAATTATTGGATGCCATATTTTCTAGGTACAAGGTGCATTTACTGTCAAAGACATTCACAAAGAGGTTTGTAACATAATATAACAAATCCACATTAGCATAGGCTTGCCAATAGATTAATCTAATTAGACTAATGATGCCTCAATATGATATCTGTTTTAGGGCCCCACTCATGTCGTACCTTCCCAAATCATTCCTCATAAATTATTAATCGATTAAATTCATAAATTATGATCTTTATCAAATATCCCTATTGAGTAAAAGTTATAGATTTATTAATATTTCCCTCCATATCAAATTACACTCAATGTAAACAACATATGTATAAAATGGTATACGATTTAGGAAAGAGTCGTATACATGATAAATTATATAGATATTTAGTTGAAATTTATGGTTCAATGATCATTGGAAATGTAATATTTCAAGTCGAATAACAAATAAATAAATGTTTTGAATGTAAATACAATCCTTGGTGAGTGAAATTATAAACTATATAGAGGGAGGACAATGATGGAATCAATTATATATATCCCAAGTGGGGTAAAATTATGGGTTTTGTCACTGAATAATGGGTATAATATAACAATGACTTTTAAAAACATTGTTCAGGAAAATATCCATTTGATTCGGAAAAATATTTTTAAAACAATTTTAACTGAAAATAAATTATTCAAAATAATTATTTAAAATGTAACCCTTTAAAAATTAAAAGGATTCTTTGATGAAATGAAGGAAGGTAAATCCTTACATATCATACAAAGTAAAAGATCATTATCATTGGAAGGTAAAAAGGATAGAAGAGTTACTTATTCAGAAAGTAACAAGAATATTCCTTAGAACACATTTTTAAATGATAAAGGGTAAATTTTTCTTTAACAATTCATTTTTTAAATTATAATAAAATTAAAAACTTTTTATAAATAATTAATTTTATATGAAATCATTTTCTTCGGATAAAGAGAGAACTAAAATCATCTTTTCTTGAGAACATTTTGTAAAACATTTTTAGTAACAAAGAGTGCTAAAATGAAACTATTAATTATAAAATGTCACGAATAACCATATGATAATAAAATTGAAGGATTTATTAAATATTTATACTATAAATTCTACTAATATAAATTCAAGTGTAAACACACCTAAAAAAATGTGATTGTGAAGTAATCCTTTGAAAAGACTATAATGTTGATGTAAGAATAAATAAAAAAATATAATATGAGTGTAAAATGTAATTCCAAATAAAATAATTTTAAATAAAAAATATATTGTAAAATTTTTTTGAACACGTAATATTATAATATTAATGAAAACAAGGATATAATGTGACCCTATGAAAAAAATTGTGTGAAGAAATTATTTTTAACATGTTAATTCTTAATTCGAATCCGCTTAGATGAAATAATTAAAATTGAACCATTAAATTACATAAAGATAAATTAATTCATGATATAATATTTCAAAATAAGAAGTAATACACCACAAAAATAATTAAGTGGTGAAAATGGTGTATGCCTCATGGAAAGAAAGGTGAGACAATAATCTCTTATCTTTTGTTTCCTTTCAGTTAAATATCCTTAAATTTATTTTATAATGGTTTTATACTTTTCACTAACTTATAGAAAATCATAATAATAATAATAATAATTGAATATATTAACTTCTTATAATATCTTATTACATATTTTTTTAATAATCATTGATTATTTTCACTCTTTCTAATGTTAATTTCCCAGTTTATTGTGTATGTTTTAATTTTTTATTTTTCTTCCTATTACATATATCATGATTTCATCATCTCAAAAATTTATAAAATTATTTAAATGTAATATATGTTAATTACATATTTATTTATAATAATCCATAATATATTTATATAGTAAATTAGATGAACCCTTCATGGAGACTATAAGTCGTACGTACGCATTAACGCTACTTCTATTTCATTATCATATATTAAAATAATGATTAGTAAATGAAATATATATCTATATTAAAATTATATTATCATTTTTATACCATATATCAATCATATTTTTATAAAAAAAATCATTTATATATTCAATGTATAGAGTTAACGTATTACACCGCTTTGAGGATTTGGTAGTCTACACATCCACAAATGATGTTATCATATTCCAACAAGTGGAAAGAATAATTGTATGTGTTATATAAGAAACTAAATAAGAATAAATAAATTATAAATATCAGAACTATAATTTTATAAATATTTTTTCCTTCATAATTCTAAACCAAGAGAGGCGGTAAATTAAAAATGAACAACAACATTTCGTGAGGTGAAAGTTTTCCTTACACAAATTAGAAGTTCATTTCCCATTATACGAAAGTGTTTGTGGGTGTAGGTTAAACCCTAAATTTTTTTTCATATATTTATATTTAGTATACTGATGGTATTATATGATCTTTTAATAATAATAAATTAATAAGTGTATAATGAAGTATAATAAATGTGATATTTGAAAAAATTTACTTCATTTCCAGGTAACTCCATTGGGTTAATACCAAAAGACATAGTTGTTATGATTTATTAACATGGTGAGGATTCTAGGTTAATGTGTGGAATTTTTTAATATTAATTTCTTATATTATGGGTGATACAATTTTCATGAAAAGTTTTAGTAGGTGAGATGGGTGTGTTCATTTTATTTGTGGAGGATTAGTGAATTATTTTAAATTTTTTATAAAGGAATTCCACCAATAGTTTTACAATATAATATTCCTCAAATAATGAACAAAAATATATAATCATTAGTATAGGTTCTAAATAAGGATAT
The DNA here is from genome assembly GCA_963277665.1 of Viscum album. Taxonomy (NCBI): domain Eukaryota; kingdom Viridiplantae; phylum Streptophyta; class Magnoliopsida; order Santalales; family Viscaceae; genus Viscum; species Viscum album. Next base: position 1,388,278,566 of record OY728165.1, read on the forward strand.
AAAATGAATTTTATTCAATTTTTAGGTCATTTTGGTTCTTATGTTTAGTGTTTAGTCCATTGTAAAGAAACATTTCCCCTAAATTACAAAACTAATTATTATTATTTTAAATTTATTTTTTCATTAAAAACTATATTAACACTATAAAAATATAATTTATTATGATTCCTAAAATATAATTCATTTTTAAAAATCCCAATCACATAATTTAGTGAAATTATTTTAAAATTAATCTCATGGATGGGATGACAAACAAGCTTTTAAAAAAAATGTTCAAATTTTTTATGTGTTTTTATACACAATTTCGTATTTAAATTGATTCCAATTAACTAAATTATATTAATTGATATAAAAATTATATAATTAAACATTAAAAATAATTAAAAATAAATTTTAACGTTATATATAAATCAAATGAAAAAATATATATTTTGAATTATAATTATGTATTTTTCACTATTCATTAAAAAAGTCATATTTTTTAAAAATACAAAAAAATATCCTAAGATAATTTTCATATTTAAAATTCTAAAATTAAGTTTATTTTTCATTCAAAATTTACCAATTTTCAAAAAATTGGATTTAAAATAGTTACTTTATTAAAATGTGTTAAAAGTGCCTTTTGAAAAATATTGCTTTTTTTATGCGTAAAATTGGGATTCTTCTTATATTATACCTGTAAAATATATTGGATTAATATAAAAAATATTTAATTTATAATTTAATGTATATATATATATATTACATAAATTTGTGATGATATAAGTTCAACAAAAATTAATTTATTAAGACAACATTTTTGTTTTAAGATACTCTTACTAATATTGAGGATTTTGTAGTAACCAAGAATGTACCAAAATATATTTAATCGATATGTTTAAATTTTATATGAACTATTCCCTCTTTTGGTTTTTATTTAATCAAATTTTAATTTATCCCATACTTCATGATATAAATTTCCTCGAATGAACTTTTTTTAATAAATAAGCACTCATATACACATTTATAGACCGTAAACCAATAAAAGGGTGACATGACTTCCCATTTATATCTAAATAGTCTCCAAATACAATATGGTAAATAAATTATCAATAAAACTTAAAAGTAACACCAATGGTTCATCATTAATATTTATTTATCTGATTTTTAAATTAAATTTAATGGAAAGTTGACTTGGAAATCGTGGTGGAAAGAAGTAGGTGAAAAAACCATATTGTCCATTTTATAGGGGTTTAAGTCCAATGGCCATTCCAAAAATTATAGATTGTCACCCTCTATATAGGTTTTCTATTCTTAAAACCGTATTGTAATTATTTATTTAAAATTTCTAAAATTATGATGGTCATCCTTTAAATTTAATCATTAAATATACTTTTAACTATGGTTTTCAATACAACCTGAATATTTAAATAATTCATTACTTTTTATTCCCACATGGGTTTTTCCTTGATCAAAGATTTATCCCTTGTCATTCATTTTCATTATCTATTCTAATACAATATAATTTTTTGTCATGAAAATGTGAATTATCCTAGGAATATCCCCTGAGAGTGTCAAACAAGGTGTGTAGTAGGGACCATTTTTGTGTAGGAGGTTATTATCATAAAATGAATGAAAAACCATGTCAGTGTTCTTAATCCTAAGTATATATGTGCTATAACCACGTCCACTTATAGTACCAAAACAAATATGTTTTTCTAGGAAGACCCATTTAATATTTTCCATACCTAAATTATACGATGTTATTTTATAGTTATCATTAATGTATACCTTTGGGATATGTTTTATAATGAATGTTATCCTATGTATAGTTCCCAAGGATGATACTAAACATCCCTTGATACCAATTTCAGTGAACTAGCCCTAATAATATCAAATTTGGTTTCTACTACCATTACATTTTCATGATAAAAAGGAATCTAATCCTAATGGGTAGAAAATTTTAGTTGTGTTTGTAAACCTGATATATACATGAGTCTTTTATTAAAATTAATACACTAATAACATGTTAATTATTTTTCATTTTGGGATAATAAATTTATTCCATCAAGAATATCCTTTCATATCTTTCTTAGAAAACATCATATATTATTTGGTAACTGAAAAAAATAAGGGTGAGCACAAATTATCAAAATAGTTTATGCATATAATAAGTAATAATAAATCAATATTTCTAAAAAATATGGAAATGTAACAAATGAACAAACATGTCATGAAAATAAATCGATAAAAAATAATCAACATGTAAAGGTAATTAAATGGAAAACATTAAAATTACTCAATAAAATGAGAATAAAATTAATCCTTAGATTATTTAATTGTGAAAATAGCATAGATAATAATAACTGAATCAAAATGAAGAAAATAATTAATTATTGGATTCCATATTTTCTAGGTACATGGTACAATTACTGTCATGTCCTTCCAAAATATAGTTTACAACATTCTGGGCGAAAAACCCATTAACTTATTAAAACCAACTAATTATTCCCATGAAACTGCTAATGAGTTGAGGGGATATCTTTAATTGGGCCCCACCTATGTCGTACATGTCCATATAATACCTCATATATCGAATAATCAACATAGTTCATAAATAACATGCCTTATAAAATAAATTTATTCTGTGAAAATATATTTATCATTATTTACCCAAATATAAAATAATATTAAATATTAACACTATATGTAAAAATTGTATATAAACTTGACAACAGTCATATAAAAGATAAATGATATGTATATTTAGGGGAAATTTAAGGGTCATAGATCGTAGAGAATTATATATTTAATGGGGACCAATAGATTAATCAAGGTACTAAATTTCAATACTATATTTTGATATAAGAATCATAAACTATCTTGAGTAATAATAAATATATAATCAATGGAATATATCCCGCGTAGAGTAAAATAAAATATTGTTGTTATTGATGAACATAAAACCATATATAGGACTTATAAAACATTCTTGATGATAAAATACTATTAATTTTCAAATTATTTTTGAATGTAATTGCCATTGAAAATTACATCTGATTTTTTTTATTAAAATTAATCCTTTTAAACGTATAAAGTAATTTTTGACGAAATTATGGTGGAAAATTCCATCCATACTATACACTATAATATAACATTCATTTTTCATGGTAAAAAAGATTGAAAAGTATTTTTTTCAGAAAGTGACAATATTATTCCTTTCAAATCATTTTTAAAAGAAATAAAGGGTCAATTTTTCTTTAATTATTTAACTTGGGAAAAGTTGAATACATTTTTTAAATCATTTTTCAAATATATGGTTTTTAGAGGAAAATAAGTTCTCTAACTAAAGAGATAAATAAGGGAGTGTTTTCTCAAAAACATTTTCTAAAACATTTTCACTTATAAAGAGTGAAAAAATTATACTATTACTTAAAAAATTTGATTAATTACATTTTCTTTTGAAAATTAATGGATTTATGAAAAATTATCTAAAAATTTCCTTTGATGGGAATTCAAATGAAAACAATCCCAAAAAAATGATATTGTTAACTAAACCATTGAAAATATCATTAAATTGATGTGAGAATATTTAAATAAATAGACTATAAAAGTCAAATTTAAATCCATATAAAACAAATGGAAATAAAACAATAGATAGTAAAAGTTTATTACAAAAATTATTTTGAAATATTAATGACAATGGGGAAGTAATATCACCCAATGAAAAGATATTGGTTTTAGAAATTATTTTCCACATGGTAACTCTTAATTAAAATCCAAATTTATGTAATAATTAAAATTGAAACTCAAAATATAATTATTAATTAATGAATCAGGTTATTACATGTAAAATTTGAAGGATGTATTACATTTAAAATATATATGGGGCATAATAACAATCTATATCTCAAAGAATGGAAATTAAGACGAAGTCCCACATTACTTACTATCGTTTGAATCATAAGCCCTATAAAATATACAATATCAAATAAAACATTAAATAACATTAATATAAAATAAATCATGATATAATATATAAAAATGGGAATTATATTCACCACACAAAAGAATTATGTGGTGAAAATGGAATATGGCTCATAAAAAGAAAAGTGAGAAAATATTCCCTTACCTAGCATTTACTATCGAGTGAATGTCCATTAACTCCCTATATAACAGTAATAAACAATTCAATTGATTATAATGGAACTAAAATCATATTTAGAATAACATATATTAAATTTAGAGAATATATTAATACCTGTTTGTTCATAATCATTCATTATTTTCCCTATTTTTGGTATTAATTTCCATGTTTATCAGGTATGTTTTAACTTGTTATTTTTTATCCTATTACATAGATAAGAATTTAATAATATCAAGAATGCAAAGAAATATTTAAATTTTACATATATTCAGTATAAATATTGTATAATAATCCATAATATTTAGAGATAGGAAATGAAATGCACCATTCATGAACATTGTATGTCGTACGTACCAATGAATGTTACTTCCAAATATTTTTCATATTTTAAAATAAATACAAGTAAATGATATATATTTATAATAATTAAATTATATTTTTATGTCATATATTTCCCATGTTTTTATTAAAACCTACATTTATAAATTCCACGTATAGTGTGAATGAATCACATCACTTTAAGGAGGCGATAACCCACACATCTAGAAATGATGTTATCGTATTCCTACAAAAAAATAATGGTATGTGTTATATAAAAAATTAAAATATCATAGAAAAAATTTAAATATTATATATAAATATTTTTACCATCATTATTCCCAACCAAAAGAGGTGGTAATGGAAAAATGAACTACATCGTTTCGTAAGGCAATTGTTTGTCGTACACAAATGGTATGTCCATTACCCATTAGATGGAAGTGTGTGTAGGAATAGTTAAAACCCTTAACATAAATAAATATAGGTTTTTTAAGTATATTTTTGTTTCTATATAATATTTTAATAATAGGAAATTAATATTGGATAAAGAGATAGAACTGAAGTGACCATTGAGGAATGCAACCTCATATTCTGGAAACTCCTTTTTATTTATACCAAAAGGAATACTCAGTTAGATTTATTCACAAGGTGATGACTATTGGTTTATGTTATGGATTTTACGATCTTATTAGAGAATTTTATGGGAGTTAAAAATGGCATGATAGCAGTTAATATGTGGGAGAGGTGACTACCCTTTTATGGTGGAGTATTGCTATTCTTTTACATTTTTGAAAATTGAATTCCACCCACGATTTACATATTTATATTTGATAAAATAATGAATAAATTCCATAAAATGTGATATACGGTTGTAATTATTCAAAAAAATGTATTTTTGACTTGTTTATAGGTATTTTTGGCACTTAATTTCTTGGATTAGACCCCTATTATGTTAATTTTCCACTTAATAGTTGTAATTAATGATAATTAATTTCACCAATATTTTTGGACAAAAAATAAGTTTATATTATCATAAATTGTAAATTATGATGATTCCATTTATGGTATTAATTTTCTCTAAAATATTATCACATAATTGAAATAAATTAAGTGAAAATTAACCCTACAAACTTGACGATAAAGAGGGTGTTTAATGTAAAAAAGGTTCAAAATTAATATATGTTTATATATCCAATTTCTTAGTGAAATTGATTCCAATATAATATATTGGTTTTATTTATATAAAATTGACCTAAATAAACATTTAATCCAATTATTTATATAATTAATCATTATAAATAAATTAATGAAAACAAAATTTTGAATTAAAATCTAGTATTTTATACTGTTCATTTAAAAAAGAATTATTTTATAAAAGTACCAAAACATTACCCTAAAATAATATTGAATTATTGGTTTTAAAAAAAGAAGACTATTTTTATAAATAAAATTTATAAGGTTTCAAAAAAATAATTTAATATAGTTTATCCATTATAAGTTATTAAAACTCCATTTAGAATAATATTGCTTTTTTTCAAAAAAATATTTCCCTGTTTTTATCATATACTTATAAAATATATTGGATGAATGTAACAAAATATTAATTAATAATTTAAAAATATATTTAATTAATATATATCACTAATTTTAATTAAATTAGTTTATTAAAATAAAACACGTTTGTGAGAATAAAAACATTTCTGCTATATTTAATTTGTTTTTAAACTCATTTCTAATTAATTAGTAACCCGAGGATTTATATTTTACAAGGGTATACCATATATTTTTCTATGTTATTTAATATTATTCATAACCACTAATTTAATGGCTTGTTTATAACTTATTTTTTAAAATAAAATTGTTTTATTAATATATTATTTTTCTGTAAAACATGATCTTGTGTGTAATGTAAGTCATCAAATAAATTCACTTTTTCATGTAATGAAAAATAACTCATAATTGTGTGGCTTGAAAGATGTATCATATATTTTATTTATTTAAAAAATACTTAATTATAAAATCTCATGGTACTATATTCCCTTATGAACTTGGTGTCATGTTTTATACACACTATTGAATACAATGTTCATACATTAAAATTTTGGGGCATTTCAGATGTGGTCTAACATGTGATGTGTTATGTGTGACGATGATGATGGGGTTTAAATTGATATTTCATATGTGTTTGTATGTTTTTGTTGATATATAAAATCCATGTTAAAACCCAAATTTTTTCTTTCATATTATAATGATGAAAAGGTATTTTGATAGTGGATAAGTGGAACATTGTTGCAATATTTCTTTATACAATGTTATTATACATGTATATAATATTATTTGAGTAATTGTTTTGAGTTTGGTTGAAATATATCCTGAAATTAGTTTGTATTTTTTATAATATTTTTTAATAGTTTCATTTTTATTCTTCTTCCACATTTTAATTAGATAAAAATATACATCTATTATAACAGAAATTAAATATATTATGATAAATAATGGGTAGCCAGAAAATATAAAGGGAAAAATTTGGATTTCAATAATTCTAAATCTTGAGGTTGTCTCTTCAGATGATGGTTATAAAATCAAAATAGATAAAACTGATTCCTAATTAGATAATGAAGTTGACTACCAACCCGTATTTAGATGCAAAGTCATTCAAATCGATGTTTCCAACTATATAAGTTTGTTTGACAAATTCATTCATTCTTATCAACCCCTTGTTGGATCTATTGTCATAATCCCTACACAAGTGGATTGTAGATATTCCATAGATAATATTTTCTAATAATGAAGATTCTATTTTTACCATAGAATGGTCGATGCTGTAATGGATAATCATAATAATTACACTGTGTATGACATTAGATTTTGTTTTATCATAGTACACTTCTCTATAAAATGAATTAATATCCATGATGATTGATCCCCTTGACAAATAAATGGTTCATATAACTTATATGGAACCATTTTAAAATAAAAATTAGTATTTAATTTAATTATTGTATTTGGCATTCTCAAACTCATCCATCGACCATGGATTTTTTTCCCATTCATTGAAAATACATTATACATCTTGGACAAGTTAAGATTTCCCTCCACATGAAGATGAAGTTGTATTTAATGAAGAGGGAAAAAACAATTACCTTTAAATTATTTATATTTTATCAACTTTCACAGATCATGGTATCAATTTTAGAAACCATGATTATTTGACATCCAAGGACAAAGATGAGGTTGTGAACCTGACTATCCAATATGGATCTTTCAAATTTATGGAATGATGAAAAGTGGAAATGTATGATCGTTAAAATTTCTAGAGATTTATCTATATCATTTATCGGTAATGTTTTCCCTTATTTTGAGTACTTCTTTATGTTTTTATCTTTGGTGTGATTTGAGGAAAATTTGATAATTTCAATGGAAATAGGGAAAGTGCATGTTTGGTACATGATTTTCCTAAATTGTGCACCCACCCAGCAAAACATATAAACCCATACATTAGATATTCACATGTATTGTGCACATTTAGTCAAACCATACTCTCAATAATTTGTAATTGTGTGTCCCTCAGGAAGGATGTGAATCCTTAAGTTCACGGTTAGTGGAAAATGAGTTCCTTGATAAGGAAAACATTTGTTCATATTTTTAATCCCCTAAAACTTATTACCAATATTCTTAGACACCCCATATTATACCCCCACCCCCTATCCAAATATCAACCCTAAAATGTTTTCACTCATTTTTAGAGGTTACCAAATGAATTACATGAAATTAAAACCTCTTTTTTTTGACATTTTTAAGCAAGGATTGAATATATGTACCTATCATGTTAAAAGATTATCATGTTTAATGGATTCCACCCTTTCTCCAATAATTATCTCATCCTTTAAAAGGAATTTCTCTTATTTTCGTGTGGGATATAGATCTATGATTTATTGATATAGATTATTTCGATCATTTATTGAGGATTTAGATATATGTTGTGTTCCTCACTATGTTCTTGATTGACCAGCACACATTGGGGATTTCAGTCGGCCGATGATCATCATCAATCTTGATGTAAGTGGTCTAAATTGTAAATCTCCTAGTTTTGATTTAATTACATGTATGTAATTTTCCATTTAGAAATTTCCATGTTTAGGTAATTTAATATATTCTTTAATTTATCTAATTTCATCACCATTTTATAATGATTTGGGTAAATTTGGGAAATTTAAATATGTGGAATTAGATTAATTAAATTGTCAATTAATTAATGGGATGTTGGGATTGTGAATTTAGATTAAATAATTTCTAAATTAATTAATGGGATTTTATGATTTTGAATTAATGGGAATTAGGTTGGTGTAATTGAACAATTAATGTTATTATGAATTAAGTGGAAAGTATAATTATGATATTTTCTATTTAACATTAACTATATAATGATATAATTTTTTTAAATAATGAAAAGGTTTTAAAGGTGGATTTTTCATATTATTACATTTGATTTAATTGACAAACCATGTTGTTGTGATAAATTGTAATGGTATGTCATGATGTAATACGTGATAAGAAGTTTAATGTTGATTAACATTTATTGAAGTGATATGTGTGATATTTGTGATATTTATGTGATTTTTTAAAAAATGTGTGTGTGACATGAACTGCTACTTCAAAATCCCATAGTAGTAAATTGATAAACGTACATGTAACATGGTTTGCTGCTTCAAAATTCCATAGTGGAAAATGAATATTTGATTATGGCACATGGAATGCTACTTCGAAATCCAACTTGAGTGATTGTATGATAAATGAGTTGTGGGACATAGAATGATTTTTCAAATACACACAGGGTGTTAGACATGAAAATCTACACCCATGAGTTAGAATCAGACTATGGTTCTAATTGGTCATGATACGAATTGAATTAATTGATAAATGATAACTACGATATTGTGCTACGGTTCAAACTACATCATGGTATGAAGCATGCATTTATGTTTTGTGGGTCCTTATGAACCCAAGAGTTTATGTGGTTAGTTAAAGGATAATTGATAATATGAAAATCTTTTACATCTTTTCTTGTATTTTATTATTTATGAAAATACTTTTTCTTTTATTTATTGGATACTATTTTAGATGGTGTTTGTTGTATCCTACACAATTATACTCACACCCTACTCGGGATACATATTATGTACCTGAATAGAATTCATGTTTTTAGGACAGTATAGGGGAAATAGTCATATGTTAGATGGATGAGTTGGGAAGTAGCGGGAATGGGGGAACCAGACCTGATTAGAGACCTTCTTGGGAGTTCTTCATGGCTTAATTTTTTTTGGGAATTTTATATTGAAAAATGACACATATCTAGAAGGATATTCCAATGATTTATTTTTTGATATTGAATTCTTGTTTTGGTCATCATGTGATACTAGTTTGGTTTTGTTATTGGTTATATCATATGGTTTTGTTTATTTTCCTTTATTTTACTACATTGATAAAGTAGGTATAGACTTCCCATGATCGATATTAGACTCTCAATTTTAGTCTGAAGCCTCTGGCATATGGCGAGGCATATGTAAGGTCATATGATGGACTAACATGAGGATCCAGTGTTTGGTACCCTAGACGGTCTATTACAAAATGTTATTAGTGGGGTATTCTTTTCTTTTATTTTCTTTTGTGTTAGTATTTGGTAGTGGTGGAGAAGAGAATCAGATAAGTCAAACCTTAGTTAATATCTCATGCATTGTAGTATGTAACAAGTCTATGTAGGTAAAATCCAAGTACCCATGGTGGTATTATTGATCTTGACGTGTGTTATTTAATTTTTATGTTATTTCACCTCAATTGATGCACTTTTTATGTGATTTGATTAATTTTTCTATACCAATATGAGAGTTCACTCATGTACTAGAATGAAACAATAGTTCATTATTCATGTATCTTTTTAAGAACTCGTGAATTTTTGTGGAATGCATCATTTGAGACACGCATGGAAAAAATGGGTTTTGGGTATGTTCATGAAATTGAAATGTTTTAATATTATTGTGATTTGAATTGGAAAAGGTTCATAATATGAATTGAATATCTAAAAATGATAAAAACGTTTAATAAATGTGGTTCTTATGTGAAACATGAATATTGAGAGTGTTTTTAATCTCTTTTAACTGTGACCTAGATGTAGGATGGTAAAGGGTAGTTAGAGCGCCTCAGTTTTGACCGTGTGGATGGATTTAGGGGAATGAATTGTTATGTATAATTCGAATCCCTATTAATGAAATATTTTAATTATATCTAATGTTTCATAAGATGTGTGTTTGGAATTGTACATATATGCATGCACGATGATTCCTGTTGAGAAGACGGTAGGATGTTATTTCTAAAAATCATCCTCTAGAAGTGGATCATGAGGAACTGATAGTACCAGGTGAGGATGTTGGTGTGATGTTATGAGATAAAATTTCCTACATCATTCAGTTCATATAAAGATGCCCATATATGGTTTTGAAAACCATGTATCTCCTCACATAGGTGTTTCATTTGAAACACCCTCCAACATTTACTATAGAGGGTGGGTCTTAGGTATGTGAGTTTTAGATTGAGTATATCCTGACAATACATGGCCTCTTTTATAATCTTGGATATAATATATTCAAATTGTATTAAGACATGTTATCTGGTCAATAAATTCATCGGTGGGACATCTAGACTCAAGATTAATATCTATAGAATGTGGAGTGGAAGGTCTTACAAGATATGTTCTCAGAACACTTTTACCCTTAGATTCTCAAGAGAGAGAGTGTGTCTGTGTTCATGAGGTTGGATTAGTGGAGTATATCCATTTTGGACTATGTTATTCAAATTATACATTTTTGGTGATTTGTTCCAACATTTGAATGAGAAGAAGTGATAGTGGAAAAGTTGTTTCAGAATGGTATTAAATGTAAAATTATATCCCAGGTGAATATCTTCATGATGATGAATATTTTAGAGGTGGTGAATTAGGATCTCATTTCTTAGGAGAGCTTGAAGGAGGCCTCTGGTAGAGGATAGGTGGTTTCTACTGGTCGGTTAGGAGGCCTGCCTTTTGAGATCAGGAATCATCATTATGAGAACATTGACTGGGGAAGCGAAAGGAACAAGGTCAAGGGGAAGAGTAAGTTACTCAGGACCATACCAAAGTGATTGGCCACCAATATAGTAGGACATGTCATTATCATAGAAAGTTACCATGACCATCCATAGTGTGTTGAAACTATGTTAGGATGGGACATAAACAACGGTTCTGCATGAACCAACGACAGATGGGTAATGATGGAGCAGTTGTGCATAACTATAGTCTGAGAAGGGGATATTCTACACAATATAAGTTTATCATATAGAGTTATATTAGTTTTGTCATTAGAGGTTGTGGAGTTTAATCTTATGGGAAGGAGCTCATGTATCAGTAGAGTGGTATGGATCAAGGGACTCATACTACATCACTGGGAAGTGGGACAGGATAGTTACATGCAGTTTAACCAACTATTTTGGATTGAAATGTAGAACCATTCATAGATAGAGGTATTATTCTCCTAGTTTATACACTTCCTAGTTCCATATTTGACAATGGTTCCTCTCTTTTATTTATAACTACCAACTTGTGAATTGTTTTACCCAGTTGGTGGAGTTAATGTACGAGGTTAGGATGTTAGATACACCTTCAGGAGTACGTTTAAGAGACATCAATTTATTCAATGGGTGTTTTTTGATGTTGGGGAGTATCATTTTCTATGGGATCTATACAGACTAGATATTTTGGGCTTTGAACTGATTATGGGAATTAAATTGTTAGTAGAATATCGATCCCATATTGATTGTTACTAAAGAAAAGTGAGTTTTACATCTCCTATGTGTGACAAGTAAATTCACTGCAGAAAATGGGATGCCTAGGAAGGCTATGTAGGGAATATTCATCAACAAATAAGGGATAATACCACTCAAGATTCTATTATATTGCTATAGGAAAAATTTATAAAGAATAATATATTTCTACCCATAGTAGATAGGTTATTGGATGATTTTCCCGAGGACTTCTTAGGGATTCAACCAGAGAGAGATGTGGAATATACAATTGACCTCACGCATTTGGATAATAAAATTTCAATTCCATAATATAGAATATGAAAAACATAGATTCATGAGATCGATAATTAGATGTAAGATTTGATGGATAAGGGGTTAATATATTAGTTTATGTCACCTTGGGGTTCTCATGTGTTATTTTCTAATAAAGATTATGGTACATTAAATTTATGTGTTTATTACAATATGTTGAACCAGATGATTGTGAATAAATAAAATCCTCTTCCAATGATCGATGTCCTATTAGAACAGTTGGGAGGAGCTTGTGTTTTCTCTAATATTTATTTGAGATCAAGGTATCATAAGTAGAAATTTCGATCATCTGACATACGTATGACTACTTTCAGAAGAACTTATGACATTTATGATTTCATCATGATTCCGTTCAGGTTGATGAATGAACCAACAATTTTCAAGGCCTTAATAAAAATAATCATTACCCTATAAGTAGATCTTTTTTTTGTAGTGTTATTTAATGACAACTTTGTGAACTTTGAGACTCATGATGATCATTACCAACATCTTGACATCATCCCAAGTAAACTAAGATAGCATCGGCTATACGTGAATTAATATATGTGGTAGTTTTTTATTGATTGGAAGAATTCATAGGTAGCAACATCTAAAAGGAAGAATTGTTAGTAAACGTAGAGAAGGTGCATGCAGATGTTTCAATGAAGCACCAGATGATTTTTTTCTATATCCATTGTTTTCTTTGATTAGTAGGTTATTATCAGAGGATCGTATACAAACCTTCCCATTAGGAAGAAAAACATTTAGTATTGAAAATGAAGGGTATAATTATTAAATTATCATGATAATGTGAATATGTGTTACAGGAGTTGAGTAAGCTCTTGACCAAAGCACCAATAGTGATTCTACTTGATCTATGTGATGATTATATGCTATTTTGCAACATCTATGGGATCAAGATTAAAGAAATGTTAATTCAAATAGATCGAGTTGTAGAATATGGGTCTTAGTAGTTTAGGACACATGAATTTAAGTACCATAATTTCTAGATGAAGCTAATAGTAGTGGTTTATTATTTGAATTTTTGGATGAATTATATTTTTCACGAGAGGTTTACTGTGTATACTGATCACAATATCTTAATTTATATCATTTAACAATGATATTTAAATATTATATAATATATATTAGTTTATTATATTCATTAATTAAAATCTGATCAAGAATATATGCATAGAAATGGAAATATTTATGTTGACTCTCTAAAAAATAAAAACAGACTCATGTAGTTTAATATTCGAGTTAAGGGTGGAAGATGATTACTCTAATTCTTGAAATGCATGTTATTTATTATATATCCATAATAAGATTATGCTAATTTATATTTTAGTGGAATTTACAATTTTTAGTTGGATTAGAGATATAAAATATGGGGATCCAAAATTATTGGGCATGGTAGAAATCCATGAAGGTGGGTAGTCACCTTTCGAATGGATAATAGATGAAGATGATATCATTTATAGTTGGGGTAAAGTGCCTCTACCTACTAATAATTAGGAAGATATACTGTGTGAATTTAACTCCTTAATTAGGGTAGTGCATCCATGTTTGACCAAACATTTTCAAAATATATGATGATAGTTTTGGTGGTTGGGAATGAAAAGGTAGATAGCAGGGTAGGTTCCACAATGCTACACCTCTCATTATGTGAAGGCTCAACATCAATGACCTAGTGGCTTAAAAAATCCATTTCCCATTCCATATTTAAAGTGGTAGGACATTATAATAGACATTAGGGTGGGTATCTCGAGTATTTATCAAAATAATTATTCTATTTGTGTGGTTTTTCACTGAATGAAAATTGTATCCCATTTCTTGTGAGTATGGGAGACTTTGTCGGTAGATCAGTTGGGATATATATATGTATGGGAGATAGTATATCTTCAAAAGGATCCATGGATTATTGATTCAGATCATGTCTTGAATTTTAGTTTGTTCTTCTATAAGTGGTTAAAGAAGCCTCTTGGTATATAGGATTTGTATAGTACGACATTCCAACCACAAAAAGATAAAAATCCAGAACATACTATTCAAGTGCTTGAGGATATTCTTTTTGAATGTTTCCACAAATTTTTTGGGTCATGTGAGAAGAACCTAACTATGGTGGATTTTCCTATAACTGTTATTAGAAAAATATACCAATAGAACCATATAAAGTACTTTATGGTAGGCCATGAATATCACATATATGTTGAATGGAGGTTGGTGAGTCAGATCTATTGGGACCATGTCTTATGTAAGAGATTTCAAAGTAGTTTTATTTTATTTTAAAGTGGATGGATATGGCTCATAGTTGGCATATGATGTATTCTAATAGATGTTTATGACCTATTAAGTTTATAGTGAGTGGTCGTGTGTTTCAAGGAGTGTCTCTAATATTGGTTCACTATAATATTTAGATACATGAAAAGCTAGTTCCAATATTTTTTTCACAATTTGAGTCTGTGGATAGAATTGGGATGGTGGTGTACCAATTGGATCTTACATAGAGGTATAGTTTTATGCATGATGTTTTTCAATCATCATAAATTTGGAAGTATCACCCAAAATCATCTCATTTGATTAGTGTGGATGATTTTGAGTTTGAAAATGATGCATCCTTTCAGGATCATATAGTACGTGTGTTGGATCATAGTGATAAAGTGTTTTGGGGAAAGTCATGATGGTAGTTTTTGTGTTGTGTAAAAATTGATATGTTCCAGAGGAATATTAGGAGAGGTAAGTAGATATGTGGTCTCAATGTACCGATCCTTTTTAACGTGGAATCATAGAGATTCTAGAGAGTAAAACTATAGTATTGTCTATTATAAGATTAGAAAAGGGTAATATCCCATCATTTTTTTGGAGATTTATCATGTTATTTTAGAGGTACTCTTTAGCCTTGTTTTGATTAATTTTTGTTTTGGTTTAATCTTGGATGAATCTGGATGAAAATTTGAGAATTTTCTATAAGGAAGAAGAGTATTGCATTGTTGGCACATGGTTTTCCCATAACATGCACCCAAACTAGCAGACAATGTGAACCCATACCAAGGAGATTCACATGGCTATCACACAATTTTTCAAATTGTGTTACCTCTTAGTAGAAATCATGTGCCCCATAGGAGGAGGAACATGGTTATTGAAAACTATATTCCCTAATAAGGAACCCATGGTTTTAGGTTTTTAATCCCCTAAAATTTATTAAAATATCCTAAATCTATCATCTTATACCCAAAAATGCCCTATCTCTAACATAAAACATTTTCTATCACATTTGGATGTTCCTTAGTGAAATACTATGACTTCCATCCTCCATTCATGATTATTTGATTCTAGGATTGAAGATATACAACTCTCCCAATAATATATTTTCATCCTAAATGGATTCCTCCCATTCTCCAATTTTTATATCATTCTTTGAAAGGATGTATTATTCTATTGATTATGGATATAGATGTAGGTTTGATGGATCATGATTCTTTTGATCTTGGATATAGGTTTTAGGTCTAGGTTTTGGTCCTCGTCATGTTATTGATTGATCTCCTCAAATCGGGAGTATCGTTGGAGAGTTTTCTTCCGCAATTGTGAGGTAGGTGGCCTAAATTGAAAAAAAACATATAATGGATTTAATTACATCTATGTAATTATTTAATTTTCTATTTTCATGATTGAAAATTTTTAATCATATTTTAATGGATATAATTTAATTTATATGTGATATTGATTTTGGTTAAATTGGTTCAGTAAAAATTTTTCGAATAGGATCAATTATTTAGTGAATGAATTAATTAGATATTGGGATTGTGGATTTAGATTAATTAATTTTTGTGTTATGTAATAATATATTATCCATGTGGAATTAATGGAAAATTGGTACGGTGTAATTGGATGATTAATGCGATTATGAATTATTTTCCAATGAGAATTATGATATGTTTTACATAATCTTAAATCATTAATGGGTTTATTGTTTAAAAAATATATATGGTTTTATGGTGAATTTTTTATATTATTCCATGTGATTAAATGGGAAGACCATGATTTTGTGATAAATTATAAGGGTATATCTTGACATGAAATGTGATAAGAGGTTTAATGTTGATTAAATTTTATTGAAGTTATATATGTGATATTTGTGATATATCTATGATGGATTTATAATCATGTTCAATACATGGACAACAAATTTAAAATATCATATTGAAAAATAGATAAATGTCTGTTAGACACAGATTGTTGCTTTAATTTGACATAGTGATAATTTTCAATGTGATTGTTGGACATGGGATGCTGCATCAAAATCACACTTGTTTTATTGTTTGATAAATGTGTTTTAGGTCAAAAACTATTGGTTCAAATACCAACGGGGTGTTAGACATGACATTCTATACCCATGACTGTGTATCAAACTATGGTACCAATTAGATATTGTATGATTGGAATGAAATGATTAATGATAACCATGTTATTTTGTTTTAGTTCGGATTATGGAATGATAAGAAACATTTATTGATGGCTCGGGGGTTCTAGAGAACTTTAGGGTTCATGTCGTTAATTGAATAATAATTGAAAATGTGATAATTGTTTACATTATTTCTTGTATTTTATTATTTATACAACTGCATACCCTGTTATTGAGTGGATATTGTTTTAGAAATTGTCAGTGGTTGCTGAATGAGTTGAACTCGGACCCTTCTCGAGCTTCCTAATGGATACCTTAATAGACATTATGTTTATAAGATAGGACAAGTGCAACAGTCCTATGTTAGATGGATGAGATCGTAAGGATCACAGATAAGGGAACTAGACCTGATTTAGAACCGTTTTGGGAGTTTTAGTGACTTAATTTATTTTGGTTATTGCACATTGTATCCTAAAATTAATCTTGGAGCACTATCTAGTGTTTTGTTTTTGATATTTTATACCTGTTTTGGGAATCATGTGATTCTAATTTTTTTTGGTAAAATCATTATTTTAAATTTATTTATTTTTCATTCTTCAACTTCTTTGATACATTTTTTATAGTCTCCCTATGATTTATATTAGAGCATCCATACTTGTTGTCATCCCCTAAAGTATGAGAGGGTGCGCCCAAGTTCATGTGACCAACTAGATAAGGAACCAATATGTGGCACTCAGGTTGGGATGTTATATGAAACAAAAAAATGATTCAATAAAAACCTAAAACACCTATCTAGAAGCCTATTATTTTCTATATGAAATACACCCACTCCTCTTAAAGATTATTTTGATGTATTTATAATATTTAGGTTCATTTTTGAGATTCATCTAAATACTGGATGGATTATTTTCCTCAACACTACATATTCTATTGGATAAAACCTGATATGATTCTTCAATAACATCCAATAAATTTTATTATCTATCATTTTTTTACTAAATCTGATATCCAAAATATATTTTTTATGATAATAATTCTTGAGGATAGAAAAAACTAAATATATCATGATATATGATATGAACATAATGTAGAATTGATTCTTTTTATGGAATATACATTATTATATCTATTTTTACTCATTATTTGAAAAAACATCATATAAGTACTTTAATTTACAAGAATTTTAAAATTAGATTTACATCACTAGGAATCCTAGAACATTTAATGGTACTATAGACTAGTTTTCCATCCATAACATCATTTCACCTATACCTATAATTTATTTATTGTTCTTGAAAAAACATAAGAGATGCCTTTTATTGTATCTCCAATGTGGGTTTCCATACACATCTTAATTAATGAAACCCTAACTTCCATATTTTTGTATACTCTTAATAGAATTAATTTTCCATAAAATCAATTACCATGTTATAATATCCATTATATAGTTTATATAATTTTCTATGTTGTATATATCAATTCCCCCCACATCAATTTGTCTGAGTAACCATAAAAAATGTGTACTTATGATTATGAACCCGGTGTGAGTCTCATATGGAAAATTAATGTTATTTTTATTCTCTCCAATAATTTTTTGAGGAACCTAACTACCAAGATGATGTACAAGTTAATGGATTAAAACATATTGTATAATAGGGAAATTATTAATTAATAACAAAAATCGTAATTTTGGAGTTATTATATGATACTTTAAATTATTAACTACTCCATCAAAATGGTTTGTGAAATTTATTCCATAGACAAAAGAACTCAAATATCTCTACGGAGAATATATGATTTCCAATTATAAACAAATAATAAATCAATTGGGATCACCAAGTAGTTTACTTCGTGGAAATATACATTCTTATTTTAAATGTTCTAAAACATTTCCCACTACATTTATGAAACAATTTCAGTCACTTATCAAATACATTAATGGGGTTATACTTTTATATTAACAAATAAAATTTTTTATTTAATAAAAAAAGTATGAAACATTATTGAATCAATGATGAACCATATAGTCATTGATCATCCCCATAATAAAAATAATATTTATGTATATTTTAAGAATTTATTAAGCCAAAATTATTATACTTGGTCGTTGCTATAATGAACCAGTTTTTTAGTAAAATTTCTTTCAAGATTAAATGTGTGTTTTATAATGTTATACACAAAAAATATATATATAAATACAAAAATAATTTTCTTCATTACTTAATATTATTACATTAATTGTTCATAAAACTAATTAATATTCCAAACATTACAACTGAATGAAAAAATAAAATGGAAAGATCTAAAATGGGAAAATATGGATCACCCTGATCAACTAAAATCATTATTACCACTACAAAAATAGTAGAGAAAAATAAAAATACTAATAAGTGAGTAAATATTATGGAAATATATAAGCTTTTGAGGATTTTAGTTTAATATGGATTCAATGGATATAATTGAATTTATAGAAGGTAATGTGACCATTGGAATAGTAATGTGACTATTGGAATATTAACCTAACCATTAGAATAGTAATTTCACCTCAAAATAGTAAAATATGATATTAATAATATTTATAATGATTAAATTAACTAAATATTAATTTTATAATTCCAAAAAAATAAATATCATGATTACAAAACTCAAAGAATATTTAAGAACAATTTTTATTAAATATATTTTAACATGTTTTGAAAAAATAATTATTTTTTATAATAAAAACTAAATTACGTATTTAAGAAATTTATTTTTGTAAAATTAATATCATTTTTTAAATAAAAATGTAAAAAATTTCCATGGGTGATTTTTTTAGTAATTTTCTGAAATACAACCATTTCCACGTGAATAATAAAAATACATTTTTTCAAATAGCCATTATTACTCAAAAACATAATTCATGATTAAATGGTGAGATAATCCTTCATATAATACTATATTATGAAATGGTATATTTAATTTTCCAAATTTTTCATTAATATACAATAAACTCAATTTTTAAACTTGAAAACTACTTTCAAAAACCTAAAGTCAAAATGGACTCCTTAAAATAATAATTTTTCTTTCTTTCCTCATGCCATTTTTATAAACATATTAATTTGATATATAAAAAAGATTTAAAGCTTTAAAATAATTTAATTATATTAATATATGATCTATTATTTCAAATAATCATAAATAAAAGTTTTACATTTAATATATTATTTAATTTAATATTTTATTTTAAAGAAAACCCTCTTCTCAAGTATAAATAACCCCTCTCCCTACCCTTGGAAAACCACTCCTCCCATCCATTAAAAAGCCAAATATTCATAAAAATACCTCCTATTAAGCCTATTAAAATAAATAGGTAAATTTTGGTGAAATAGTACTCCAATCACCAAGGATTTATAGTGTTGTACAGGAGATTCTACACTGAATAGAGAGTAAGTATCTATTAAATCTTATTTCTTTTAGTCTTCTCTTTCTTCCCTTTACCATAGTCCTTTCAAATACATATATTAAAAACTTTATTATAATTTAGTTTAACATCATATTCATGATGTTAACATATTTTATTTATTATATTTATGAAAAATATAAATTTCATACATTATGTTCCCATTATTTCGACAATGTCCCATTAAAGGTTGGTTAACCCCCTACGGATACAGTTCCAAGACAATTCTTATAAACGCCTTCATTGTTTTATAGTATAAATTATATATAATATATTAATATAAATTTTATTTTATTTTATTCTTTTGTAATTAATTATATTTTTTAATGAACTGAATTTAATTAAATAGATAAATTGTTGTAGAATGGGAAATGTTTACGTAAAACATGATATCAAAAAGATTAAATTTCTTCAACGTAAAGAATGAAAAAAATCCAATGAATATAATTTATATATATTTTTATAAAATGAATATAATTCACTTCAGAATCTGTGTTTTAATAAGCATTATATTATTATTCGGGAGTCTCAAAAGTGATTTAAATAAGAAATAATTAATGCAATTGGATTCTCAAACCCAACAACTTTTCTTTGGGTTAGTCTAATTCGATGCCATGTTTTAGAGTGGATGTTATTATAATATTAATAAAACAATATTTTTTCCCTTCCTTTTTCTTCTCCCATATATAAATGTTTCCAATATTAATTTAGGATAAATAAAAATATTTTTACAAAAGAAATATTCTTTCCAAAACACATTTTTCTTCTCATATGATCAATACTTATTCACTCAAGTGTGATGATTCATACAAAAAATATTATTTTCCCTTTCTAATTTGGTATGGAAAAGTAGATTCATGAATGTATTCTTTATGAAATTAAACACATTCCTTTTCATGGGATATTTTATGTAAAATATTAAAATATGTATTATGAGGCATGCATGATTATGTTAATGTTATGAGGTAACCGTTGGGCCCAGAATTTTATTACCCTCCAATGAATTTTGTAAAGTGATTTATCTCATTATATAATTTGTATTATGTAGGAACATGATTGTAGATTCTTTCAAAATAATTATGTTATTATTCTTCACATATGATATAAAGTACCGTGATGCTTTTGTTATTCACAACTATTTGTGGAACTTTCCCACTAAGACATGATGTTTTTTTTGAATAGACACATTCCATCCATTTATATAATGTATCATATCATGATTAGGATTATGTTCTTATTCTTATGTTATGATAACGATGATTATTCTCACCAATGTCATATTGATTCATGATCTTATTTATCCTCTTACCAGGATTTTATCTCACCACTTTTATTTATGTATAACCTCATGTGATTACTTATACTAAAGAGAACTTAAGAATATAGAGATAAATTAATTAAATATTCTTTATGTTTTATTATGTAAAATTAATGTTTTAGCCTAATTTTTCTATGAAACTAAACAATTGGATCCATGAAATTTGACGCTAATATGTTTTTTATCATTAAAAATTATGTAATAGTAAGGTAAGAAAAAGTTTGGGTCAGTGTATTTTTTTATCACAAAGTGGTATAGTTATTTGGAGAATAAGAATTAGAGAAAAATGGTGAAATCAATTAAGATAAGGGAAAGTATATATAAACATACATGAAATTTTATTTTATAAAAAATCTAAAAATCGGTATACCATAAGATAAACCCTTATATTTATTTACACAATAGAATGAATTATTAATTATATTTTGAGATATGTTTTTTTAAAAACATTTATATTTTAGGAAATAGTGAAAACTAGCAAAATCTAGGAAAACACCCTTGTTAGAGAAAATGTGATGATTGTCTAAATGACATCCCCACTGCTTTCAGAGGTTGAGTTCAAAATACAGTGATGATGCATATGAAGCTATATTAGAATAGGAATAGTATCTTGAATAATGTAAAACATCCACCATCACCAAATAAGTTTCTATTTCCCATTGATTTCATTATGAATAAATGGAACTAAAATTTAATGGATCTTCTGAACAACTTGTTTCATAAAAATTGATTTATCATAATTGGGAAGATATTTTTTATTATTCATTATTTCAAGATGGATAAAGTTACTCTTATGGTTTATAGTTTATATGAAGAATCCTATCAATGGTGGTAAAATATAAGTGATGGAGTGGGAATAAATTAATAAAATATTTCTTACCAAGTATTTCCCCCAAACTCTTTGAACAATGATAGAGAGACAATTCATAGAGATGAATCAAAAGGAAGGTGAGTATATCATGAATTATGAAGAAAATTCACAATTATAATAACAACACCTCATTTTTTATTATCTAAAACGACTGAAAATTGGATAGATTATATAGTGGTTTAAAACCAAACCGTCGAACGAATCTAGTAATATGAGACATTTGGAGTTATGAAGAAGTGTTTCGATGTCATCTTATTGTAGAGATTGAATGTGTTGAATGGTTCCATGGTTATTGAGATATGAATAGATGAATGGAATTTCAAGATGGTGGGTGAAATGATATAGGAGGAAAGATGATCCAACTACCCCTATGTCAAAAATGTGGGAAGAAGAATTATGGGAACTCTCTCCAAGGGATGGGGAAGTAATTTATGTTTGAGAGAGAAGTCAACAAAACTCATGGATGTTGAAGAGCCTTGAAGATGCCAGCTAAAATGATGAAGGAATAGAGGAAACTTCTTAATGAACCACCCATGGTTTAATACTTTAATTTTATGGGGAGAGTTATAAATGAATGACTGTTCACTAAACCTATAGTCTTTGAGGGTAATCTGTAGTAGTAGCCACCAAATCTAAAGGATAAAGGGAATGATAATTCCATCATTACTGGTGATGTGGATAATGATAATGTAGTATAAAATGTAAACATATTCTTCCAAAATTAATACAAAATGTTATATTTTATTATACTTCTTTTCATTATTTTATATCCTTAAAAGTTTCTAGTACTAAGGAATATAATCCCCAAAACCGTGAAGTTGAAATATTCTTAGAAACACATAGTGGTGAAATAATTGAAATTATATTTTTGTACTCTTATCATATTGGAATTTGTGGGATGATTCTTCCATTAAATATCAAAATAAATCCCTTTTATATAATTCAATTCTATATTGGGAATTGAATGGATATCAATACATAGAGCGCATATTAGATATCATGATAAGGAAGTCTCTTTTAATTTTTTGAATCATACAATTCTTTAATACAAATAAATGGTTGATCATAAAACTCCTATGGAAAATGCATAAACTATTTTGGTGTTGATAAATAGGGAAGAAGCATACCATCCTAAATTATATGGATCAGAGGAAGGTATCAACCTAGAGTAAATTCACATTGCAAAGGAATGAAATAATGTATTTCCTAAAGAGTTACTTGTACTTCCCCCAGATTATGAGGTACATTTCTCAATAGTGGTCATGCCCGAAGCAACTTCTATCTCAAAATTATCATATAGGATGGAACTGATATAATGAGAAGGGATAAAGAAAAAGCTAATAGGGAAATTTTGGACAATGGGTTCTACAACCTAGTTCATCACCTTGGGGGTTCACTAGTGTTATTTGTCAAGAAGAAGGATGGGTCATTGTGGATTTGTATCAATTACTAGGAGAGCCACAAGATCACCATAAATAAAATTCATCCTCTTCCAATGATTTATGACTTCTTCTATGAACTAAGAGGATATTAGTACATCTCAAATTTGGATGTTTGTTTTGGATATCATAATGTGAAGTTGAGGAAAGAATATATTCTGAAGACTATTTTCTGAACAAGGTATGGGCATTGTGTGTCCATAGTTATGCCCTTCCAAATTATTAATTCCCCTCAAATATAGATGTATTTAGTGAATTATTTTTTAATAAACTACCTCAAAAAACTGTTGTTAGTTTCTATCAATGATATTTTCTCTTACTCCAAGAGAAATTAGGGACATAAAGATCATCAAAGGATTGTGATGGTAACAATAACAAATAAAAAATGTACGTTGTCTTCTAAAAGTGTGACTTATGGATAAAGAAAGTCACATTATTAGGGAACATGATTAAAATTAAGGGAATATTTTTTGACCCATCAATGATAAAGGAAATTGCTGAATGGAGTGGTCTCACTAGTGCCATGAAAATCCATTTTTTTCTTCCATTAGATGAGTACTATCGATGTTTTGGAGAAATTTATCATGATTATCAAGCATACCGACTATGTTAACACTGAAATGAGTAATGTATGTCTGGATGGAAGAATGTGAGGAATGATTTAAGGAGCTCAATATGTATCTAGTCACTACACATGTACTAACACTACCAAAAAGTGTAAAATTTTTTATGATATATGGTGATTATTAAAATTAAATATTAGAATATATGCTCATGAATAATAATAACATGATTTCCTACACCTCAAAACTATTTATGATCCATGAGAAGAACTACCAGGCACATGATCTAGAGTAAGAAGTTTTGATATTCTCCCTAATGGTCTGGAGGCATAATATCTTTGGTGAGAAGTGTGACATATATATCGATCAAGACACCTAAAAGTATATATTTATAGAATATGATCTTATCATGTGTCAAAGGATATAGTTTATGCTAATCATGGACTGTAATATCTCTATTCAGTACCATTCCAGAAATGATAACAAGGTAGTTTATGCTCTTAGCAGAAAGTAACCTCCAACCTTATCCATGATGTGGGTTGAGAGAGACTCTATATTTATGGATATGAAAATAATGGATATTGAAATAATAATGGATTTGAATACATCCTAGCATTCAAGAATGGTTTCCCAACCATCTATCTAGTAAAGGATTGAGGTGGAATGTTGGGATGTTGTGGAGTTACAAAAGAATGAAAGTGTAGTAAAGGAAGTGAGATTACAAGATTTTTATATGAATGATAATGTTGATATATGGTTTGTAATGAGAATTTATGTTACTAAATCACCTGAGATAAAGAAAATGATGTTGGAAAATGAACATAGATCATCCTCCTCCATCCATCCTATAAGGACTAAGAAATACTATGATATTTAATAACACTTCTGGTTGGATAACATGAAGACGATAACTTCAAAATATATCTCATGATGATTGGTATATCAGCAAGATAAATCTGAGAGAAAGAAGTCCAAAGGGTTTATTCAACCATTTCCTATACCCACGTGGAAATGGGAGAATTTCACCATTGACTTTTTCACTATCCACCAAATTATTTCCAAAGGAAACAATGCGATATAGGTTGTGGTTATCATTTAACCATGAATAACTAATTTATTTATTTTTAAGAATTTAGATTGCTTGAATATAATTATAATATATATTTGAAGGAAGTGGCCTGGATGCATGGGGTACCACTTTCTATCATTTAGGATCATGATACAAGGTTAAAATATAAATTCTAAAAAAGTATTCAACATTCATTGAGTACTGAATTGATTTTCATCATGTTCTATCACCCACAAATTAATGGAAAATTTGAAATAACTATTCATATGATATATGAAATACTAAGAACCTTATTAATTGAATTTAATGGAGCAAGGGATCATTACCTACCATTGGTTGAGTTCTAATTTGACAACAACTTCCACTTGAGTATTTAAATAGCTCCATATGAAGCTCTATATGTGATGTTATGTATAAATCCAACTATTTGGATTGATTTTGGGGATCCAAATATACTTTGACCTAACTTGTAAAAGATATGATAAGGAAGTCTCAATCCATCCAACATCATATAAAGTTTCTCAGAGTAATAAAAGGAGATATGATGACAACTGTCAATGGGACTTGAAGTTTTATGTTGGATATAATTTCTTCCATTGAATATCACTACGGAAGATAGTCATTTATTTTGGAATTAAATTGATGATTAGCCATAAGTACATTAGACCATTGGATTTCCTTGATAGCATAGAAATAGTGGCCTGTTAGTTTTAACTTTCACCATGTATAGCTCATGTTCATGATGTGTTACATTCATCACTCCTGAGGAACTACATACCAATTCCATCACATGTACTAAATCAAGAAGTGGTACAACTTGATAATGACATATCATACAAAGATATTTCAATGAAAATCTACACAATAATACAACTCACAATGTCAAAGTGTTGTGGAGGAACCATAAGTATAAAGAGGAGAATTGGTGACCATAGGAATCATTAATAAAAAAGTAACCTCACCTATTATCTACTAAAAATATAAGTTAATATTTTGAGGATGAAATTTCTAATATGGGGAAGGATTTGACGACTGGATTTTTTTTGTTAAATTTCTTTCATAAATTAATGTTCGTTACATTATGTTATACTCATAAAAATATAGATAAATCATAAAAGTAGTTATTTAATTTCTAATTACTATAACATTATTCTAAAATGAATCTAATTATAATTACAATCTTTACAACTAGACACAAATATAAAATAGAAAATCTATAATAGGAAAATATAGAACATACCAATATACTTGAATCATAGCCCCACTAAAATCATTATATAGGAGATTAAAAATATTAATAAACTAATAAACTCCATGGAAATGTATAATCTTGATATAAATTAATATTAATATTGAGTGATGTAATTTATGGGAGGAAATGTGAATGTTGGAATAGAAATGTGTCCATTGGAATAGTATCATGACATTAATAAAATTATTTTTATTTCAAAATAATAAACACAGGTATAAATAATATTTATCATGATTAATTAAAGTAAATATATATTTTATAATTCAAAAAAAATCATGATTAAGAAACTCAATGAAAATATAAACACGTTTTTAATAAAAAATATTTTAATATATTTTGTAAAAATAATTATTTTCAAATTAAAAATTGAAAAGAAATATTTTATAAATTTAGTTTTATAAAATGAATATAATTTTTTTAATTATCTTGTCAAAATAATCCAAGTTATTTTTTTTGTCAAATACCTAATATAATTTATTTTTCAGGAGAATAGTAAAAATGTAGTTTTTCACACAGATCATTTAACTCAAATTACCTCATTTATGGTGTAATGGTGAAATAATTCTCTCTATAAAATTATATTCATCCATGGTATATTTAATTTCATAAATGGTTCATTAAAATACAATATACTCTATTTTCAATCCTAAAAAATAACATTTCAAAACATAAATTCCAAAATGATATTTTGAAATACTAATTTTTCATTCATCAATATTTATTTCTAATAATCTAAAAATATTATATAATATTAATATATGATCTATAATTTCAAAAAAATTGTTATTACTAGTTTTACCGTTGATATATTATTTAATTCAATATTTTAGTCTAAAAATACCCCTCACCTCAAGTATAAATAACCCATATATGTCCCCTTCGAAACCCTCTATTCCATCAAGAAAAAATCCAAATATATTTCCAAATAATCTTTTTATAACTTCTAATAATATATAGGGAAATTATGGAAAAATCCCACTATAATTGCTTAAGAGTTATAGTATCATAAAAGAGAAGCTACAATGAGGAAAGAGTAAGTCTCTATTAACTCTTCCCTCTTTTGTTCTTCTATTTATTTTTTCTACCCAATAGCATTAAAAACGATATACTAAAAAATGTATTATAGTAATTTGAAATTATATTAATAGTGTTAAACTAATGTAATTATCATATTTATAACTAATATAACTGTCATATTTTCAGATCCTGGTCCTTTGACAATGTCCTGTTGAAGGTTGGTTAACCACTTACAGAGAAATTTCCATGAAAATTATTATAACCACCTTTATATATGGATTTTATAAATTATTTATAATATTTAAATATTTAACATCATTTATTCTATGATTCAATAATTAATTATACTAATGAATAAATTATATTTAATAAAATTGAGAAACTGTTGAAAAATGAAAAAAAATAAGTAAAACATGATATCAAAACATATAAATTTCATAAAAAATAATCATGTAACATATTAAAATGTTTATAATTGATAAATATTTTAATAAAATTATAGTAAATAACTTCTTTATAATTGTTATGAAAAACATATATTTATTATTTTGGGGGTGAAAAAGTGATGAAATTTAGCAGGGATTATGTTAAGGGATTCTCAAACACAACTCCTTTACATTGGTTTATTCCTCCTTCATGAATAATTTCAATGTGTATTTTATTATAATATTAATAAAACATAATTTATTTGACATTCCCATTTATTTTTTGGGTTATACATTTTTCTAATCTATCTTCATTACAAATACAATGATTTCCCAAAAGAACTCTTCTTTCTAAGGCATATTTTTTCATCTCTTCAGATTGTTTATTTTTTCACTTATGTGTGGTTATTATTACACAATATATTATTTTATATTTCTAATTTGAAAACCAAAACTTATTTTTATAAATATATACATCAGGAAATTAAACCCTTTCCCTTTAATAAGTTATTTTATGTCTAAGATTGATATATGTTCTATGTGGCATGCATGATTATGTAAATGTCATGATTTGATGGGGTATATAATAATATATCCATAAAATGTGTTAGGTAATGTGATGTATCTCTTGTGATAATTTTGAATATTAATGAATATGATTCAATGATTTTTCCTAATGATGATGTCATGATTATTCACATATGTTATGCGTGAATAAGATGTTATCATTGTTCATAACAATGTGTTGTATTTGAAAACTATGACATGATATTTCATTTATATTCATTTACATAATTCATACCTTTATATAATATTTAATATAATTATTATGATTATGATCCTATGATTGTGTTATGATGATGATTATTATCATCATCGACATCATATTGATTCATGTTCTTATTTTTTCTCTTACTGGGCTTTTAGCTCACCACTTTCATTGATATATATCCATAGGTGATTACATATAATATGGTGAATGAAAGAAGATATACAAGAAATATTTAAATAAATTTTATATTTTATTTTTAAAAGTTATTTATGAGGGATATGTAATGATATTATGTAATTTATCATTAAAATTATGTAATAATAATGTTACAAAAGGTAGGTTTTCTATAATAACAGGTTTCCATACATTAGATATATCATTAATTTGAATAAACCATACATAATTCCTATAATATATTTAGATAAAAATATAAAATATTAATATATAATATATAATTTACATATATAGTTCATTAATCCAAAACCCTCCACAGTCATTGATATAATTTTTCAACAGATTTTTCATAAGAATTATTCATATCAACATTTAATATCACATTTCATAGAAATATTTTTATGTTAATATCACTTGTAATTTCCCAAGATAGACATATATCACTAGTGATGCACCTTCAATTGAGGAAGTTGTGATATACTTGAGAAATAATGGTTGATATAATTCTAGGCAATCTATTCTTAAGAATGGATGTGTGGAATTTCAATAGATATTTATACAAGTATATATTCTATTATTCATTCAATGTATTGTGATTATTCATCGTGGGAATAACAATAATAGTGGATACACATTAATATTTGGATATAGAGCCACTCTGATGAATTAAACCACTAAATAAATCATGTTCCATGTAAATAACCAAATCAACAACCTGAAATGATCAAGGTAATCTCTCTATAACTAATACTCTATCTATAATTGTGGTCCTGACTGAATTATATGTTTCATATTTATTAGATAGGATATGTGGGTTCTCATTGATTTGTTAATTTTACACTCTGTGTATGTTTCAAAATAAAGACTCAGTGATATTATCCTCAAGATAACATCCTTCATAATCATGTCTATGTCCCATTATCATATATGTAAAATGGATTTATGAAAGGGATCCCACTATAATAAAGTAACTTGTATATAACCTATCATTCAGAAGTAGTTTTAGATTCCTCATGTAACCATTCTATTTAACACAATAATGAAATTATCCTACGCTATCATCCCCTACCTCACACAAAATTGATGATACCTCCCCTATAAATTATTTACACTCCTAAAATAATCCTTGAAATGATAATTTTTTACCATGTATTAGTGTAATGGAATCCACACCACATATAACTTTTAGGATATGTTAAAATTCATTTATCTATTTATTTAATTCCAATGTGATTTTATGTAATAGATGATTACTATGCTATGAGGGCTCCTAATAGCATATGTAGCCTATTGATTAATTTAATCCCTTAATGACCCTACATGGTAAATTCCTATGAATATTGTACTATTTTAATGAATCATTGATCCTATTTCTACTAAATTTTAATAAAAAAGTGATTGTTATAATTTATTAATTGTTGACTAATTATTTAGATCTTTTATGGAGATAGGTCATCTGAGGCATGATCCATTAGGTTAGACCATGTTTTGTGAAAAAATTAGTGACAATGAAAATAAAATGTGTATGATTCCAATAATATTTAAATTATATTACTATAAATTTTTTATTCAAAATTTATTATTATATGTTGATATATCCCAAATCATTAACAATGTTTTCAGATGAAATATTTTTATGTCTACCATGGTATTCTTTGAGTGTATATAACCTCTTCATTTTTTATATGTTTCCCTGATACTGTTTAAATCATCTCTTAGAAACTAGCCCACATCACATTAGTTGAAGGATATTTATAAATAATGTGTTATAGGAAAAAAAGTATGAGATAAAATATAGTGGGAGTATAGGAAAAATATATATGTTCACGTTATATAGGTTTCCATGCATGAAATTATGGGTGTAAAATTATTGATCATATTTTTATAGTAAGTATTGGATGTGTTTCTCATCAAGTCTTATTGGTAAAGAGATATTTGAAGAATGATATTCATTAAACCTAATGTCCCATTTATCATAGTATCATAGACCCATAATATTCTATATGATTATGTTCTTAATTATGATGTTATTTAATGAATTTTTGGAATATTTGGAATGATCTTTTTGAAGAGGTGTTTGGAATCTAAGATTCAGATAGGAGATTTCCTACAATATTTATTCCACTAGAAGATCACATGAAATTTTCCTTATTTTTTGAACACCTGGTAGAATCATCTAATGTTTCCTCTTATCCATAATTCTCTAAATCATTATAAGAGTTGTGAGAAATAATAAAACTATCTACGTATAAATTATCTTTTTTGAGGTTATCCTCATTGAACAATCACTGATCGACATGAAAAAATATGATTTCTCTCTAATGAACAATATTGGGAAAATATTTTACATACACTAGATCATCATTCCACTTCAAATAGAGTATAGTTGTAAAGGTAATAGAGAAAATTGTTATACTATAGAATATATCAACTTTCACCATGATGGGATCATCAGAGCAAATGAACAGATTTTTCCCAATATCAATGAAGGGATCATATGTCAAATCTTAATGGATGAAATGTAGCACGAGTGGTCCTTTAAAAAACTATAAGTAAGGGGAAAACAAAAATGGTATATGGTTTTGGTATGTGATCTTTCAAATGATAAGATTATTTCGTATAGAGGAAATTTTTATTGGGGGTCTAGAGTTCAAATTGGCCCAACTAGGTAAGATAGAGATTCAGAAAATCATGGATCTATATAGGAGGAAGAAAAAATCATCACCAAAAGTAAAATTTCTATAATTATATTGTAAATTTACTTACATGTTTCTATATTATAATATTATAATATAATAAAAGAAGAATATATTCTTCCTGAGAGAGTATGACATTCCAACATAGATCATTAAGAGATGGGGAATGTGTTGAAACAAAGGTTGTTCATTGCCTGAAATGTAATATGGTCTGTGATTATTTTCAATCCTCACAAGTAAGATCAAGAAGTTTTCTAGGTAAGAGATATTATAGTTCGTACTCGTTATAATATTAAATGTGGGTTCATTTCCCAATGATTTCCAAATTTATTGGCTCATTATATATAGGAAGTTCTAGCATTGAAAAATGTTGTTTTTGGGAGTCAAGTCTTCAAAAATATGGTAAAGGAATATGTTTTTTAAATACTATATTGTGGATCATGAATATTTGGAGCATCATGAATAGAGATGGTGATCTTTGTGATTTCGAGAAGTGGAGCATCACGACTGCTTGATGTATTGATAGTGATCTCCACGACTACATCAAATATGAGTGGAGAAATGTAAATCGGAGCAACATCATGAAGCTATTATTGGTAGATCTAAAAAATTTGATTTAGTTGGTGGAGAATCACAAATATAAGAACCTATAAATATAAGTATACCCCTTATTATTTTTCAATTATTTTATAAAAAAAATATATGGAATCTCTTTGATTTCACCAATCTGGGGGACCTCCGTAAATCTAGATTTCTATTGAGCATGAGAATCATGAAAATAATTTTTGAAACTTGACTAATTCTAATGATTTTGATTAATTATTGCTTCATGGTTATGGGTTATTCCCTGTTGAAACATTGATCTTCACAAAGCTAGATTTTTTCCGTGAAGTCCTGGTTCTTTACGAAGGAAATGAGCTTCACGAAGGAGCTTCGTGAATGGTAGTTTTGAATATCATTTTCTCAATGAATAGGGATTTCAATTTTCACAAACTCGGGTATATGGAGCAATAAAAGTATCATGATAAATAAGAAAATAAATAAATTCCAATACATTGAAGAAACCTTCATGTCTATAAACTTAGTTATACTCCTATCAAAGAAGTGATCTAATAGGAGTCAATGGATTTGTTCTAAGGGACATAGTATGATTCCACTAAAATCATGCTGTGGAAGTGTTCTTGGAATAGAGTGACTATGTATAAAATCTTATATTTCAAAAATACTAAATATTAGTGGATTTAGGAATGACCGACACACTATAGGTGTTTTCTCCGTAGACTATCCCTTGGTGGTGAACTAAGTAAAAATTTTCATTTATCTATTTTCATGGGGTTGTCAATTTTCTACACATTACCTTTAAACAAAGTTATTATGTTCCTACCAATTTGGGTACAAGATCCTTCACATTTGAAGATAAGTTTGATACTCTACTTCACTTCTTCCCTGTTAGTGTGTTCTGGGATCCTTTATAATGGACTCTGATAGGTCTATCTCTTTTTAAAAGTGGATAACCATGTTATGGTACATGAAAATAGAACCCTCATTAATGAAGTGAAATCATCAAATTGAGTCCTATATTACATTATTTATATATGGGTAATGAAAAGGAAGAGTAAGGCCTCCAAACTAACTCAAAATATTGAATGAAATTGGATCTCAATCTTCATGAACGTCCATAGACCACCTATAAAGGAGGAAAATTCTTATTTCTAGAGAAAGGGGATTTTTCACCTCCTCATTAAAAAAATATTAATCAAATAAAAATAAGTTATTTATATATTTATGACTAAAAAATTACATTATATCTGGGGTCTAGAGTCCCTATGCATTGATTAATTTTTGATATTCCAATACTAATGGTCGATCCAACCTGGACAATGAAATGAGAGTCCTCCAATGATAACCAACTAATGGTTTTAATTCATATGTTTAAATTATGACCTTGTGGGAACCACATATTTTTCATGAGTTGATTTTAGAAACATACTCTACTAAGATTTTCATAATATTTGATGCTTCTAAAGGTGTGGGGAAACATGATAAAGCAACCATGAAGAACCAAGAGGGGATACCTCTACTAGAGCCCACTATTAGATCACAGGAATTCGCAGTGCCAAATACAGTGAAGAGAAACAGATAAGGGGTTCTATATATAATAGAGAAAAAAATAATTTACATCAGAAGGATGGTGAGGTTATGTATATTTGATTTCTGAAGTAGAATATAGTACCATTTTATTCAGTGCTGATTTTAAAGTTCCCCAAGAAATGAACATAAAAATTTTTATATGGTGAATTCATTTGCACCAAATTCTTGGATTTCATCAACATTCAATAATTAAAACCAATATAACATGAATACTCACCTCATTATATAAAAATCTGTCATGTATATTTTAAGGAGGGATTTTTTTGTTGAACTAGACATTACTAGATCATCAATTGGAACTCCTCTTGGGGTTATTTTGTATGACTTTTCTATTAATATATAGTTTTTGTGTTCATGATAATGTATGAAATATCCTATATTACTTTTTTGAATAATTTTATAATATGAGTTTTATCAGTTTTTATTATTATTTTTCTTTATAGTTATATTCTTAATGTTTCCTGTTCTTTAATTTTATAATTGTGGTGATAGTCACCAACATGGAGGAAATTGGGGAAAACTCCAGGGTTCACACTCAACATCATGGTTTTACTAATAGGAGTTCCTGGTAGGTGTGGGACATTAGAGAGTGGTTTCAAAACAATGGATAAGAGTAATGGTGGAGTTGTGTTTAAGGAATTATAGGTTATAGAATATATTGATAAGGAAATAATATTAGTATTACCCCGTGTTTTATGTAACAGGTAAGACCATATAGACACAGTTGAATAAGAGAAATATAGATTTAACCAACGGAGTATGATAATATTGAACACACTAGGTGGTATATTGATTATTTAATTTTAGACTCATATTGGAGGCCCATGAATCATGTTTTTTGTTCTTTTCGTGGAATTTAGTTGAATTTGAGGGTGATAAAATAAATAAAATTAAATAATCCTTAATAACTATTATGCTACACATCAAAGGGAATTACCTTCTTGTATAATGATATATATAATTGTTTTCTTCATCGTGTGGGTTAGTTTGGAGTGGGATTATTTTATTATCTAGTTGATCATTGGAGGTTTATCATAGATTAGGATTATGATCAATAGAGGATAATGTTTAATGGGTTCTGGTGCAAGGATTTTATGATGTATGATAGAAGTGTCTCTGATCGGGAGATGGATCACTAGTTAGAGGAGTTAGAGATCACATTCAGATTGATCTTTGTGAGGACGTACCATTGGATTCATTGATAATTAGGTATATTATAGGATCTATAGTCTATTAGAAGAACCAATTTATTTGAGATTTCATGGTTGTATCGATTTCATGGGATGATATGAAGAAGAATTTCCATCCATAGTTATATTAATATATGATAAATTTGATGAAGAGGAATGAGTTTTTCTTTATTTTATACGGGATTAGATACATATTAGAGCTCCAAATTACCATCAAGGATATTATATTATTTATCTCATATCTTCTTACATATGAGTACTTTTTAGTGTATCTATATAAGCATTCACAAAATCTAAATATTATATATGACCTTTTAACATTAATTTTTACAATGATTCTATTTTATATAAATATTAATGATGGGATCAAGAGGATTTATGAATAGTTATAATCACCTCAAGAGGGTAGTCAGTATCGAATTATAAGGATCATAGATGGTTAGAGAGTGCAATATATCTTATAATTGTAAATTCTATGACCAGTTAAGAGTTTCCATAAAAATTATATCATGTGGATTTATATAGTGGGTATTTAACATGTATCCACTAATAGATCCATTATATTGTGGTTTTATGATAGATGTCATGTAAATTGACGATTACAATAGTACGTTTTTATTTGTGTCAATAATAGTGCAGGTTTTTAGTTTTTGATTCATCCAAAAAAGTTGTTTCATTAAAGGACATTTGAGATATAGGGTAAAAATTCTTTTTTAAACTGAGGGGATATGAAGGTGATAAGGAAAAACCAATAATTTCCCACACCCTTAGTGATATATGGAAAATCATTTCCATTGTTGTAATTTCATAATATAAATATACCAAAACTCAGAGGGATTATTACTTTCTAATGTACTATCTATTTATTATATACTATGGTGTTTTATTAATTTTCTTATAGAGCTTTATACTCCTATATTTCACCATCCTTTGTACACCCCTTAAGAATTAGGGTTGGGAGGCTTCTACATCCCAAGGTGTTGACTACAATAGATGAGGGAAAATATATTTTTCATGATGTGACATAGGGTTATTATCTTATTATGGGTTAACATCAATAATTGTGTTTTTTCATAATTTAAATAAAACAATATAATATAATCCTATAAATGGATTTGTTTTATACAATTTTTGTGAAAATTAATTTAGTATAAATAATGATTGTTTTCTGAGATGGGGAAGGTCATTGTTTGTGATGTCCCAACTAGGTAGCCACTAAACAGTTCCCCGATCCAGTTGGCCACATTCCCCCAATCGTGCTTCATTGTATTCCCGATGGTGGTAACTAGAATCAAGAATCTGGTATGTCAGTCATGGGGAGACTATACCATCTTTAATCAGAATATTATACAAATGGAATCAAATAAAAATAACCAAGTGCGGAAATGTATATATAACTATAAAAAATCCATGTCATGTGATAACCATGACATGAAAAATACAATACTCAATTGAAATGTAAAAATTGATATTATAATGAAAATGTCAAGTGTCTACAATTCAACTAAATGTAACGATGGGGAAACTCCCAAATTGGTCCCAAACCATGTCTGGTTCTTTCTCCCTGGCTCCAATCCCAAACTACATCCTATCCTAGGGCCACTCCCTTATCATGTCCTGTAATAACAATTTATACTCGGTTTCTGATTAGGTGGCCCAAATAAGGTGTGAGTAAAACATAGTAGGCCACCACAAATGGTGTCTAAAACTAGTCTAGTCAAAATATAGTGTATATAAATTTATGAAGTAAAAAAAACAATGAATAATTTAAACATTTATCACATTTTAATTTAATCTTTAAAAATCATATTAGGCCCAGTTTCAATTCATATTTCCCAATTGAATTATCATTCAATATCATTAATTATTTGGCATAGTTCTTCATGCCTAGAACCCAAAAACTCATTTGAATCATCATTCATTATTATCATTCATTTGGTGTAGGTCATCATTCATAGCACCCCAAATCTCATTGAATAATCATTTATTATTATCTTTCATTTGATGCAGGTCATCATTCCTAGCCCCACAAATAACATTGAGTGTAGTTCTTCATGCCTAGCACTCCTTTTCTTATTCTGTTAGGGTCGTCATGCCTAGAAACCCATAAATATCATTCTTGGACAACTATTTGGGGGGACCGCCATGTCCAAGTCCCAACTTCTAATCGATCTACAACGCCTTTTATAGAACCAAAATAATCTCATATTTTAATCATTATTTAATTCATATGAATTTTTTAGAACATTCAAATACTAATCCATCGATTAGTTAAAAATTTAAATGGCCATTCGTTAATTTAAAAATTAACTAAGCACAACTCCATTAATTAATTCATAAATTATTTAATTAATCAACACAATTTTCAAACTATAATTAATTATTCACAATAAATTATTCAAATTAAATCTCAAAATGTCCTAATTAATTCTCACAATTAATTATATTTGATAAAATCATGGCACATAATTAATTCTCATAATTAATTATCTTTGATCACATCATGGAACATAAATAATTCTTATAATTAATTATATTACATAGACAACATTATTATTTCATAATTAATTCTCCCAAGTTCATTATCTTAAAAAAACATCTAAATATCTCAATTACAATATCTCAACCCATAAAAATCTCAAAAATAACTATTTCGGAAAACCCCTTAATTTGTCACTTGATTCTATTACCAATTATCCACCGAAGCAACTCAAATCAATTCCATTTTCCTAATTAATCCAATTTAGTAAATCATTTATCAAGGTGATATAAGAAATCATAAACTCATACACATATCAAAATCATGACTACGAGAGTTCAATTTTGACCACCTACCTTTTTTTATTGATAGATGTTAGCCTAATGGAAATCTAAAAAATCTGAGCAGCACAACATCGTCGATCAAGCTCCAAATCTAAATACCTAAATCCCAAATTAAGATCAAATGAATCCAGATCATGAAAATATAGATCTAGATCCAAAATCCTAGATCTAGATCTCAACTCATCGGTTTAGATCCCAAAAAACGGGAGATATATTTCATGAAAAGATCTAAAAATGATATGAGAATGAACGGTAGAAGCATCAGGATGAAATACACTTACTGGGAGGGGAGAGGATCTTAAATATGAGAAATAGATCTTAAATAACGGTGTTAATATTGCCTTGGAATCCCTCTTAAAGTCTTTGGGAACACCTATAAATTTTCAAGACCGATCCAAGGTCGAATTAGAGAGGGTTCAGGGGTTTACGTGGTTTTGAAACCAATTTTTTGGAATAAATCGGGCCATGCGCATGGTTTCACCTATGATGCCACCCCATTTGGCCAAACCGTGAACCAACCTTGAATTATTCAACTGCCCGCATGGGTTTATTGCACATGATTAGGAAAATTGATCACCAACCATGCAGTCTTCCAATGTCTTCTCAATTATCTTGCGCAGGGTTTGGATAAATCTTGCGCAAACCATACACAACCCCCTGTCTTCCCAATTCCTTTTAAACTTCACCCAAACACACCCCAAGTGACACCCCAACCCAATGAGACTTAAAAAAAACAAATCACTTGGAAACATGCATGGAATATCTCTAAAATATGCTGGGATGTTACAATTTCCCCACCTAATAATATCTCGTATTTGAGATGCACTCTCAAACTTCTCTAAGATTCCGAGCCAAAAAGACTGGGCCATTATTCCCTCATGCCTGCTTCCCAATCTTATGTTACCTCTGGAACACTTCCATGTTTCCATAACACATTATCTAATGGCACGGTCTTCCCCCGTAACACTTTCTCACTATGACCTATCATAGGTATCAAATGCTCCTCAAAGGACGCTTCTACCTAGAGGTCAACATATTCCACATCAATAACAAGAGAAGGGTATGGGGAGATACTTATATAGTTGTGATTCATGGAAAACATCTTGCATAACACTAAATTTTTGAACAAGTACTAATCTGTCCACCATCGACCCAATTCTCTCCATCAACTCAAATTGTCCTGAAAACATGGGAACCAACATGTCCTACCTCTGTATCCTATAGTGACCCAGTCTAAGCGACACTCAAATGAATACAAAATTACCCTCAATATACTCTAGGAGTCATCTCCCTCTATCTGCATACATATTTTTTCTAATCTGAGCCATAACCAACAATTTCTGAATCAAGTACACCTACTCTAATGTCTCTTAAGTGAGATTATGTCCCAAAAGCTCTAACTCACCCACCTCTAACCAACATAGTGGTGATCTAAAAGGTCATTCATAAAGTTACTAATATGGTTTCATCTGTATATTTTCATAATAACTTTTATTATAGTAGAACTCCACTAAATCCATACTCTTATCCCATGTACCACCAAAGTATAGCACACAAGCTCGCAGCATATCCTCTACCACTTTTATGGTACTCTCTGAATTCCTATCTATCTATGGGTGGAATACCGTACTTAAAATGAAATTTTATACAAAGAGCCTTCTGTAAGAAATTATAAAAGAATGATGTAATGAGTGAACCATGATATGAAACTATAGTTCATGGAACCCCATGAAAATAAAATATCTCTCAGACATACATTTCTCCAAACTGGTATGTGCTAAAACAATCTCTTATTGGAAAAAAGTGAGCTAAATTGGTTAATATACCCACAATTACCCAAATAGAATCATTTTACCTAAAAGTATTTGGATTTTCTACCATCAAATCCATAGTCACGTCATCCCACATCCATTCTAGAACAGGTAATGGCTAAAATAGGCCTCCGGGTCACTGATGCTCTGCCTTCACCTCCTGATAGGTGAAACATATTGTTATGAACCCTTATATCACTTTTTTCATGCCTAGCCACCAAAAATATCATCATAGTTCACGGTAAATTTTTATCACCCCAGGATGTACCACCCGCGTTGAGTCATGAAATTCTCGCATGAGTTCCTCTCACATACTCATATGCACAACAATCCAATTTTTCACATAGATGATCTCATCCTCATCTATCGTCGAGTCTAAAGGTGTCTCCCCAAATTCAAGGATTTACCTCTAGGATAAACACACTAGATCCGTATAATAAATGTCCCTAATTTGTCTCGATAGTGTAGATTCCACTGCCACAGATACTAAAGTCATCCTCTCCTGACTCTCTTGAACAACCATATACAGTTTCACCAGCAAAGTCATCTTATTCCACTCTACACATGACTCATGTACCAACTGAGTCTGAGATTTCCTACTTAAGGCATCAACCACACTATTTCCCCTTACTAGGTGTATATTCTAGTTTAAAGTCAAAGGACTTCATATATTATACCCTTATTCTCTGCCGAAGATTCAAGTCGTGCGGTAAAAATATATACTTCAATCTTTTGTGATCCGTAGAAACTGTAAACATTTCACCAAAAATATAGTGTAACCCACACATAATAGAATAAACAACTAACTCTGACTTGAAGTC
This sequence comes from Viscum album, assembly GCA_963277665.1. Lineage (NCBI taxonomy): Eukaryota > Viridiplantae > Streptophyta > Magnoliopsida > Santalales > Viscaceae > Viscum > Viscum album. The sequence goes on from OY728165.1 coordinate 1,388,319,370, forward strand.
ATGTGTAGGTTAATTCCATTTGTGTAACCTCAACTACTGAGACCCATAAGAAAATGTCATTATACCCTTACATCAACACAACTCTGAGTTCGACCCCAGAAGCATCACAAAACACCGTGTACTCCTCACATGACTCAGGTAATATCATAACTGGTTCCAATGTCAATCACTTATTCAAATCCCAGAAATCATTCATGCATAGTTATGTCCAAACAAAAGTTTTCCCTTTCTTTGTCAAAACAGTAACAGATGATTCTAATTGGGAAAATTTGTAGATAAACAACATGTAATAACTAGATAATCCCAAAAATCATTATATATAAATAAAATCATGGGTCACTCCCAAGAGATGAATGCCTGCACTTTATCTTGGTCCACAACCACACCTTCATCTGATATGATATTCCCCAAAAAGTGTACATTGTCAATCCAAAACTAACATTTATATAGATTGGAATATAGTTGACTCTCTCTTAGTGTACCTAGAATGATGTCAAAATGTTGGGCATGGTCGTCACATGTCATAGAGTACACAGATATGTCATCCAAAAACACCATGAGGCCTTTAAAAGGTGGTGTGGATACCTCTCCAATAATTAGGCCTTTTCATGGGAGATGCCTAAGGGTCATAGCCTAGGGGAAGAGAAATTGTACAGGCTAGGCATAAAGGGGACAATATCATGATCATGGGTTGGAATGGTCCATTCAAATGGTATCAGATCTGGTGTCTATTTAATATGCCAACAAGGATGTTGGGCCTGTATAGGGTGTGGATTATGGAAATCCCACATCCACGGAGGACATGAATGAAGCACCCATTTAAAAGTTGGTGTGAATACCTCTCCCATCACGAAGAATTTTCTTGGGGGATACCTGAGTTCCAAAGCCTAGGGATATCAAATCAAAGTGGGCTAGGCTCAAAGTAGACAATATCATGATCATGGGTTGGACTGGGCCTTTTCAGTGAATGATAAAATAATTGTAAAATATTTTTATATTTATGATATAAATCTACTTTCTCAATCATCTCAGTTTGTGGATTTTTCATAGGGTTTTGATTATGTATAGGTGAGTTGGTTTCTAAATTATATCAAACGGTTACCTTATTTTTTCCTTAATAGGTTTTGATGCTACCCTAGATATGTGAAATTGAGTTCAAATGTTTGTTATAACACCATGTCTCTCTTATTTTTATGTATTCATATCATATGAAACATTATGATCATTATGGGTTTTTGTTAAAAATTAATTATTTTATGTATATTCAATTTTTTCTTCCTAACATGTCAACTTGGGGTTCTCTAACATTGTTCACTATGAAGGAAAATGTTAGTCTGAGGTTGTGTATAGACTCAAAATGATTTAATATTTTGATAGTTAATAATCGATATCTCATATCATGGATAGATGATTTATTTAATTAGTTGAATGGAGTTTGTTGGTTTTATATTTTTGAATTGTGGTTTGGTTATCATCAGATGATGGTGAAGGATAATGAAATATCAAAGACTCCTTTTATACATCATTATGGAACTTCATGCCTATTTGTATTTTTTCTAGTGTCATGAACACCCCCATTTGATTTAATAAGAATATTAAACTCTATGATTTGTTATTTTTTGGATATTTTAATGTTGTTTTACATTGATGAAATAATATTGAAATCAAATCCAAAGGAGGATCAAGTTTCTTAATGTCGAATAATTCTATAAGGTCTTAATCACCATAACCTCTCTTTTATGTTATCCAAGTTAATGTTTCGGATAATAGAGGTTTATTTCCTCATGATTGTACTGTATTTTTAGGTATTAATTGTATATCAACTAATGATTGAGGGGTTTTTTGTTTTTAAGTGCCTATGAATTTTGGATAGAAATGTAATTTCCTTGGTCAAATTGGAAATTATTTATTGTTTATTTCATATTTTAGTTGATTTTTATCCTCATTTAATTTGGTGATAATGAGGGACATTAAAATCATATAGAATAATAAATATAATGTAAATTTTTAATATAAAAAGGATATATTGATGTGTTCTCTTATATTTCATCTTTTAATGGAATGATTGATGTTTGTTGATTTATTTGATTGTTTTTCTCTTTTCTATGGGATGATTCTTTATGCACCATAAGGTGGTGATTTTATAAGGGATTTGGAAGTTGTCTCCCCACAAGAATAACTATTTCACACAATATCATGATTTGGTATCAATTCTGTTTCAATTGACTATGTTGTAGTAAACCAAATTGGTGAATACTTTATTATTTTCAAATATCCCAATATAATATTTTTTATCCATTGTAATGAATCGTATTTTTCCACGTTTTGTTTTAATATTGTATGGGAATTATTTCGAGACCAGGCTTCGAGACGTCGTGAAGTTCTGAGGCCCGGTGAGCCCAAAACAAATTTTTGAATTTAATTGAATAATTAAATTGCGCATGCGTGTGGTTCTATGGAAAAGGTTGAATAACGCCTGAACGGGTGCTCGGATCAGAAATATGAGGGCACCGTTGCATCCAGAGAAGTGGGTTTACCCTATAGGAGACCTCACATCGGATGGCATGGGTCGGTGGTGAAATCTGGTTTTTGGACGTAACTGTAAGAAAAATTTAAAAAAAATCCTTTCTGTAGCGAAATCTGTATCTTTTATCCTTTTTAAATAAAGGCTTCCGTGGGTGTCCAGGGTTACAACCTCATAACCCTGAAACCCTTGGATGCTCTGAAGGCCCTGGAGAAAAACCTCTAAACGTGATGATGACGCGGCAACCAGATCTTCACCAACGAATGCCACAGATCCAGGTAGGATGTCTGTTTTGTGATTTTTTTTCTTATTCTTGATTACTACAATGAGCACGAACTAGTCCATGAACAGATAAGCCCGTAGATCGATCATGTTTGCAAGATGGTCTTTTTGCAGGATTTTTGGGGATTTGATTCTTGGTGTAAATTTGGTTTTGTTCAACCTTCTAACGATGATGAATCGAGATCGACACGAACATCGATCGAGGTTCGTCCCTCTCGATTATTGTGCATTTCTTCCATGGTTTCTACGCATTCTTCATGCGATTTCTACGTGTTCTTGGAAGAAATCGATCATTGCACATTATTTTGTTGGCGCAATGATCCGAGATTGTAGATCCAACCTCAGGAGGATGGTCTGGAGCTGCGATGATGATATCGGCGGACGTTTCAGAGTGGATCGAGAGATATGAATATTTGGGCGTTTTTCTTCAGATGGATCTTAGGAGGTATATGATCCAATTGAAGGATCGAAAACAACCGATTTGGTGTTCGTATGATGGGTCGAACCAATACATGAAGTATCAGGACAAACAAACAAGAGAAACTTGATCCAGAAGATCGGCTGAGGCACAAGGAGGAAGACGACGTTTCTGGAAAAATCCCGACTACACAGCATGTTGTATGGGCTACATGGAATGTGTTTGTCAGTGGACTACCTAGTGTGTACTCCGTGAGTACACGGACATGGGTTGGGTACATGGCCAAGGACATGGCGTGTGTACCCTTCCCCGGTCAGACCCAGCCTGATACACGGGATACCCCGTGTACTGGTACGCGTGCAGGAGACACGGACAAAGACCGTGTACGGGCACATGGCCATTGCACATGAAGCCAACCCCAGATGCTTGGACACGACGTGTAATCCAAGTACACTCTCTGTAGTGACTTTTTACACGACAGACCTAATGAAATGGGTCGTTTACACGGAAAGTACCTGGAGTCAGGGAACACAGCGTGTGATCCTTCTACATGCCGTGTAGTTGAGTTTTACACATCTTGGAATAATGACACGAGCCATTTACACGGGCAGTACCTGGGGTCAAGGAAAATGGCGTGTAACCATACTACACGCCGTGTAACCTATTTTACATGTCTTGGGCCAGTTGCCTTTTGTGACTTGGACTAGTTCCTTAGGGTTCGTCCCCTTGGTCTTTCTATTGAAGGTTTTTGGTATCATTTCCTACGTATAGGAGTATGATCCCTTCAGCAGGACTTCTTAAATAGAGGTGTTAGAATACCCTATATGATACTTAGATACGGATCCTCTATTCATTCCTGGAACCCTAGTTAGAGTTCTTGGTATTTACATGACCAAATTTACCCGGGCACTGATCCTCTACTTAGAGGATTAGTTTAGACTGAGTTGTTGGAATCACTCCATAGCTAATGGTTGTGATCCTCATATGAACATTGTGTTTCCAAGTACTTGTGGAGTGTGTTCTCCCAGGATAAGTACTTCGTATATCTCTCTCTTCAGAACTAGGAGTGTGTTCTCCTTGTTACATGCTTAGTGGAATCTTCGAGCTGGATCACAGTGGTGGTTTCATGATGGTCAATTATGTATGAGTATATCTTGATATTCTTATTATATGTTCTGTAGACATATACTATATAGAGCTGACTGTATCTTTCCTTAGTGGTATTTACCTTGTTTTATTCCTTTTTGGTTTTTGGGGTGTCCTACTGGGTATTTCTATACTCACCCTTGAACGGTCTCTGCCCGCATGTGTCATGTCTTGTGCAGACGAGTGAGCTTTTGATAGGATTCTAGGCAGACCAGGATCGAACGGTGCTCAGTGAGGTCAGATAGGTTGAAGTGTGTTCCTACGGCTATAGATTTCAGTCCCAGTACCTTTCCTAACAAGTTGGACTTTATTTAAGACTCTCTTGTGGTGGGTTTGTAATTTTGGCCCAGGGTTTTGCATTATTGTACTTTACCTTCCTATCGTACTATGTTGGTTGGGTTTTTAGTGTATGCATGCATTTCCATTATTAGTAGTTTTTACTTTCCATCTTTGTCATCTTGGAGATGTGTGTGCGTGTGTACAGGTTTATTGGAAATACCTCCCATATTAGTGACATGCCTACTCGGTGTTAGTCACAAGCCTCTGGCCTATTGGAGGTGGGCTTGGGGAGTTGCGGCTTGTGCCCCACTGGGACCGGTCATGAAAGAGTGGTATCATAGGTGGTCGGTTCTACCATAGGATCGAGAGTCTTTTAGTTGGTTTGGGGAAACAGTGTTAAGTGTTTCGAATTCAGCTTTCGGACCAGGGACCCTAGTGTTGGTGCGGGCGGATGACGTATCCATACACCAGGACTCTGATAACGTGCTTTTAGACACGGAATGTGAGAACACTAGTTGCAGGGGAAAATAATAGTACATGAATCATATAGGAATGGGTTGTGGTTTCCATGTCCTTCTTGAGTCAGCTCTCCATATATACTCACTGACTGAGATACATCTTGTTTCTTTACAGGATGCCTCCATGACGTGCACCCGCTAGGATCCAGCAAATCGATCACGAGGATGACCCCCTTAGTGATGAAGCTTCAATTCAAAGACCAGATCCCCCGTTTATACCTTCGAGTGGTGTGCCAGCTATCCCACCACCTGTGGAGTAGTGTTTAGTGTCTACTGTACCAGTAGAGGAGGAGCGCATGGTGAGCTCACTCCACGAGTTTGAGATACAGAGACCCCTTAGGTTTCGAGGTGAGACTGACCCTCATGCAGTAGAGGACTGGCTTGAGGCAGTGGCCAGAGTCTTCCGTTTGGTCCGGACACCAGCAGACCAGATGGTGATCCTGGCAGCGAGCCTTCTGCAGGGCTCGGAAGGGCGATGGTGGAGTTTGGTTATCCAGACTCACGATGAGGCGACTCTTGTGTGGTCAGAGTTTGAGAATCTCTTTATAGAGGCGTTTTCACTGGTTACCCTGAGAGAAGTACGTATACAGGAGCTTCTTCAGCTCCAGCAGGGAACCATGACGGTGGCTGACTATTCATTGAGGTTTACCGACTTCTCACGGTACTCGATGGATATGGTTAGAGATCAGTACTTCAGATCTCGGACTTTTGATCGGGGCTTGCATAGTGACATCCAAGCTATCATTATCCCTATGAGAATTCCTACCTATGCTGGGGTGCTCGAGTAGGCTTCAGTGGTCGAGAGATTCTTAGAAGTGCAAAGACAGCCGGCAATTGTCAGTGGTGAGCGAGCTAGAGCAGAGACCTCGACAGCAGGGAGCCGACGTTTGGGACCCAGGCATGGGAGACGTTTCCAGAGGAGATCCCAGGACATGGGATCTGCCGTACAGGGTTCGCAGGGCGCATCCAGCCATCCTCGAGAGAGGTGATTCTACTCTTGTGATGGCAGGGGACATCTCGCTCAAGATTGTCCGACCCACCGCACTATTGACATGGGAGCAGTGGATGGACCACCAAGGCGGAGGCAACATGTGGATCAGATAGATCCGTGGGGTGGCAGATGTGGTAGAGGAGCTGGGAGAGAAGTTGGAGGTGGTTGGTGTTTTGACCATTTACCACCACCACCCCCAGGAGGTCTACCCCATGCTCAGGGAGATGGTGGAAAGAGGTAGGTATAGCTGTAGGTAGTAGAGGCTTAGGACCTAGGTACTCCCAGAATGATTAGAGGTACAATTTGTGTCTTTTCTACATTGGATGTCGTACTGATCGACACAGGTGCTAGTCATTATTTTCTGGCTACATATCTTGTTCGAGACCTTGAGATTCTAGTTGAGCCATTGACTCGACCCTTACGCTTAGAAACACCGACTGGAGAAGATTCAGAGATCACACACCTTTGAAGACAGTGTGACCTGACCCTTGGAGGTGAGAGTTTCAGTTGGAACCTCTTGGTGGTAGCATCGAGGCCTTAAGATGTCATTCATGGTATGGATTGGTTATCCACAATTCATGCCCAGATTGACTATTTTAGGCAAAGGGTGCGGTGTGTCTGTAGTGATGGAATGAGGTTATCCTTTTTCGGTGAAAAGGAGACCTAGGCAGTGCTGGATGGACTCGTGCATAGGAGGGAATAGCCGATTTCACATCAGTTGGATAGCCTAGCCCTTGGGGTATCAGATGTTACGAGTTTCCAGTTTCCAGAAGTAGTGGCTGAGTATGAGGATGTCTTTCCGGAGGATTTCCCCGGACTACATCATCGTCGGGAGATAGATTTATACATTTAGTTGCAACTCGGGATGACACCGATATCAGCATCAGCATATCGGATGGCTCCTGCAGAGCTTCGTGAGCTGAGAGTGCAGATGGAAGACTTGTAGAGGAAGGGCTTCGTGAGACCCAGTGTTTCACCTTGGGCATCCCCAGTGTGGTTTTCCAAGAAGGCATATGGGAGCTTGAGGCTGTGTGTGGATTACCGATGCTTGAATCAGATGATCGTGAAGAACCGGTATCCACTACCGTGGATCTATGACCACTTCGACCAGTTAAGAGGGGAACAATGGTTTTATAAGATTGATCTATGATCAGGCTATCACCGGTTGTGAGTACGGGATGAGGATATACCGAATACGACTTTCAAATGTCACTACGGTCACTATGAGTACTTGGTGATGCACTTCGGCGTGACGAACGCCCCGACAGTGTTTATGGGACTCATGAACCGGATCTTTCAACCCTATCTAGACCAGTTTGTAGTGGTCTTTACCAATGATATCTTTGTGTACTCTACGTTTGAGGAGGAGCACATGAGGCATATAAGGATGGTTCTGGACACACTCTAAGAGCACCAGTTGTATGGGAAACTCTCTAAGTGTCAATTCTGGATACAGGAGGTCCACTTTCTGGGACACGTTATCTCATCGGATGGTGTAGCAGTGGACCCAGCCAAGGTAGAGGCAGTGCTAGTATGGAAGCCACACCAGACTATGATAGAGGTGCAGAGGTTCCTTGGGTTGGCAGGCTAATATCGGGGATTCATTCTTGATTTCTCCAGGATCTTATCACCCATGACAGCTTTGACCTAAAAGGGGAAGCCTTTTGTGTGGACCAAGAGATGCCAGCAGGATTTTCAGCAGTTGAGACAGAGTCAGACGAGCACCCTGATCTTGAGATTACCATAGGAGGGTGTCTAGTACGTAGTATTCTGTGACGTGTCAGGAACCGGGCTTGGTTGTGACTTGATGCAGAGGCTAGCGGTGATTGCCTATGTCTCACGACAGTTGAGGCCACACGATCATAACTACGCGACCCATGATCTTGAGTTGGAAGCGATAGTCTTCACGTTGAAGATGTGGCAGAACTACCTGATGGGCGAGCGGTTTACCGTCTACTCTGATCACAAGAGCCTAAGATATATCTTTTCTCAGAAGGATTTGAATTTGAGACAAAGGTGAAGGGTTGAGTGCCTATAGCATTACAACATTGAAATCATTTATACTCCAAGGAAGGGGAACGTTGTGGCAGATTATCTCAGTATGAAATCCAGTTCGCAGATGATGGATGAGGAGACGAGGTAGTTTGTCTCATTAGAGTTATCCTTCGTGGATAGATATGAGGGATCTTACCTTCGGTCGATGGTTGTTACCACTCCACTCTTACAGTGAGTCAGGGAAGCACATCTCGAGGATTCTAGCTGTGAGACTCTATGTTCTCAGATATCCACAGGTGATGCTGCTGATTGATATTCAAAAGGTGGGGAGAACATGGTTCTTTCTAGAGGGAGCACAATAGTACTAGAGACGTTGTGGGAGGAGGATCTAAGGGAGTTCCATACATCTCCTTTGGAGGTGCATCCAGGTGTTTCAAAGATGTACCAGGACCTCTTATTTCAGTTCTGGTGGATAGGATTGAAGAAGAGTGTGGCAGAGTTTGTTTGTCGGTGCCTTACTTGGCAACAAGTAAAGGCTGAGCACCAGGTACCAGCAGGTTTGACTCAGCCCCTTGAGGTGCCAGAGTGGAAGTGGGAAGGGATATCCATGGACTTCGTGATGGGTTTACCACATATGTCCGGGGGACACGATGCCATCTGGGTGAACATTGATCGACTAACCAAGTCGACCCACTTCCAAGCCATACAGGAGAAGAGTTCAGTAGAGAGCTTGGGACACCTCTACGTGCAAGAGATAGTTCAGCTTCATGGAGTGCCATCCATGATCTTCTTAGATCGTGATGCTCGTTTCACATCCCAGTTGTGGAAGGGATTGCAGGAAGCTTTTGGGACTCAGTTACAGTTGAGATCAGCATTTCATCCTCAGACCGATGGTTAGATAGAGCAGACCATCCATATTCTGGAGGCTATGCTACGAGTTTGCATACTTGACTTTGGTCATAGATGGAAGGATCACCTACCACTGGTGGAATTTTCTTATAACAACAGTTATCATTCCTCTATTGGTATGGCACCATTTGAGGCTTTGTACGGGAAACCTTACAGGTCACCACTTTGTTGGAATAACCCAAGAGAGTCATCACTCATGGGCCCAGAAATGGTGCGAGCTACTACAAAGAAGGTGTGGGTCATCCAGGAGCGGATGAAGACTACACAGAGTCAGCAGAAGTCTTATGCCTACAGGAGATAGAGGCCCTTGGAGTTCGATGAGGGAGACTATTTGTTCCTTCGGGTCTCACCTCGACGGGGATTATGGAGATTTGGCCGAGGTGGCAAGCTATCTCCGAGGTTCGCCAGACCTTTTCAGATTCTAAGTAGAGTTGGTGAGTTAGCATACTGCTTGGATCTTCCTCCTCATATGGACCAGGTGCTCAATGTCTTCCATGTGTCGCAGCTACGGAGGTACGTGCATGATCCATCACACGTTATCGACTGCGGCGAGCTGGACATCGAAGATAGAGCGACCTTTGCTGAGTTCCCAGTGAATATTGAGGATCAGCAGGAGAATATCTTTCATGGGAGAGCTATTCCCTTGGTTCATGTCCAGTGGAAGCACAGGAATATCTAGGAGAGCACGTGGGAGTGGGAGGCTCAGATTCATGTGTAGTACCCACATCTTTTTTAGTAGCCTTTGTTTTGGATTTTTAAGGACGTAAAAGATCTAAGGTGGGTGTGATGTAATGACTCGGATTTTTTCATGTATTATTTTAATATTATATGGGAATTATTTTGAGACTAGTCTTCAAGACGGCATGTAGTTCTGAGACCCGGTGATCTCGGAAGAAATTTTTGAATTTAATCAAATAATTAAATTGCGTGTGCGTGTGGTTCTCCGGAAAAAGTGGAATAACTCATGAACATGTGCTCGGATTAGAAATCTAAGGGCACCGTCACATCTAGAGTAGCAGGTTTACTCTAGAGGAGACCTAACATCGGCTGGCGTGGGTCGATGGTGAAATCTAGTTTTTGGACGTAACCGTAATAAAATATTTGTTAAAAATATTTTATAAAAAATCCTTGCTGCAGCGAAATCTGTATCTTTTATCCTTTTGAAATAAAGGCTTGCCCATGGGTCCAGGGTTACAACCTCATAACCCTGAAACCCTTAGAGGCTCTAAAGGCCCTGAAAAAAACCTCTCAATGTGACAACGATGCAGTGACCGGATCTTCACCAACGAATGTCGCGGATCCAGGTAGGATGTTTGTTTTGTGATTTCTTTCCCGTTCATGATTTCTACAATGAAATAAGACAAATCCATGAACAGATTAGCCCGCGGATCAATCGTTTTTGTGGGATGGTCTTTTTTCAGGATTTTTTGGGGATTTGATTCTTGGTGTAAATTTGGTTTCGTTCAACCTTCTAACGGTGACGAGCTGATATCGACATGAACATCGATTGTGGTTCGTCCCTCTCGATTATTAAGATTTTCTTCCCTAGTTTCTAGGCGTTCTTCGTGTGTTTTCTACGCTTTCTTGGAGGAAATCAATCTTTGCACATTCGTTTGTTGGATCAATGATCCGAGAATGTAGATCCAACCTCGGGAGGATGGTCTGGAGCTGCGATGACGATTTCGGCGGATGTTTCGGACCGGATCGAGAGATATGAGTTTTTGGGAATTTTTCATTGTATGGATTGTTCTGGGTTTATGATCCGATCGAGGATCGAAAACACCCGATTCGGTGTTCGTATGATGGGACGAACCAAGACCTGAAGTATCGGGACCAACAGACGAGAGAAACGTGATCCGGAAGATCGGCCAAGGCGCAAGGAGGAAGACGAAGTTTCTGGAAAAATCCCTACTACACAGTATATACTATGGGATACATGGCATGTGTTCGTCGGTGGAATACCTTGCATGTACTTCGTGAGTACATGGAAACGGGTTGGGTACACGGCGTGTGTACCCTTCCTCATCCAGAACCGGCCAGATACATAGGATACCCCGTGTACTGGTACACGAGCAGGAGACACAAATAGAGACCATGTACGGGCACATGGCCAGCGTACATGGAGCAAACCCCAGATACTCGGAAATGACGTGTAATCCAAGTACATGCCATGTAGTAAATTTTTATACGACATAACTACTAACAGGGGCCGATTACATGGACAGTACCCAGAGTCAGGGAACATGACGTGTAGTTGATTTTTACATAGCTTGAATGAATTACACAGTCCATTTACATGGGTCATACCTGGGGTCAAGAAACACAGCGTGTAACTATACTACACACCGTGTAACCTATTTTACATTGCTTGATCCAGTTTCCTTCTGTGACTTAGACTAGTTCCTTAGGGTTTGTCCCCTTGGTCTTTCTCTTGAAGGTTTCCAGTATCATTTCCTATGTACAGGAGTATGATCCCTTCAGCAGGACTTCCTGAATAAAGTTGTTGGAATCCCCTCTATGAGACATAGATCTGGATCCTCTATTCATTCATGGAACCCTAGGTAGAGTTCTTGGTATCGACGTGACCAAATTTACTCGGGCACTGATCCTCTGCTTAGCGGATTAGTTTAGACTGAGTTGTTGGAATCACCCCATAACCAATGGTTGTGATCCTTATCTGAACATTGTGTTCCCAAGTACTTGTGGAGTGTGTTATCCCGGAATGAGTACTTCGTATCTCTCTCTCTCTTCATACCTTGGAGTGTTTTCTCCTTGTTACATTCTTAGTGGAATCTTCAATCTGGATCATAGTGGTGGTTTCGCGATGGTCAATTATGTATGAGTGTATCTGGATATTCTTATTATATGTTCTATAGACATATACTGTGTAGAGATGGATGTATCTTTCCTTAGTGGTATTTCCCTTGTTTTATTCCTTTTTGGTTTTTGGGGTGTCCTACTGGGTATTTTTATACTCACCCTTGCACGGGCTCTGCCCGCACATGTCATGTCTTGTGCAGATGAGCGAGCTTTTGACAGGATTCGAGGTGGACCGGGACCGGACAGTGCTCAGTGAGGTCAGATAGGTCAAGGTGTGTTCCTACGACTACAGATTTCAGTCCTAGTACCTTTCCTGACAAGTTGGACTTTGTTGAAGAATCTCGTTTGGTGGGCTTGTACTTTTGGCCCAGGGTTTTACATTATTGTACATTACCTTCATGTCATACTCTGTTGGTTGGTTTTTTTGTGTATGCATGCATTTCCATTATTAGTAGTTTTTACTTTTCCACTTTTTGGGATTTGAGATGTGTGTGCATGTGTACAGGTTTATAGGCAATGCCTCCCATGTTAGTGACATGCTTACTCGGTGCTAGTCACCAGCCCCTGGCCTATTGGAGGCGGGCTTGGGGAGTTGCAGCTCGGGCCCCTCTGGGACGGGTCGTGACATCCATTCATAGTGGATTTTGAATATATGTCATCAAAGGTGGATATAGTTCTTTTTGGGGAATGAAATTGTGATATATTTCCCCCCAAGTACATGGAATTGTTTTTATTATCTCTATTGGGATTAATGTAGAGTTGTTTTCTAGAGTGAAAACATTATTAGAAGGTGATAAAAGAGATTGATGTAATGAGTTATGATTTGTTGTATGATACTAGTAGAGTTATATTATACATGATGATATTGAAATCATCTACATATTAGATGGTGGATGTGTGTTATCAGGGATAGATGCAGGTATAGGTGATACAAGATCAGGTATTTCATTGTGATTGCCTTCAATGATGGATGAAATATTTTGATATCAAATGTTTCTTTGAAATAAGATATTTTTTGTCATGGATGTGCTTGGTTGTTAATTATAATATTTCATGGTCTCCCTTGATAGATAATCCTAGTATATTCAATATGTATTATTACATGAGGATACATTTATTGTGGAGTTGGATAATTCGGTCAATGAAAGAAATTATATTTTTTTATTTGGTCAATCGGTAGGTAAAAGTAGAGAATCATGTTATATGATGTTTTTTTCATCGATTATATGACCTCAAGTCAATGTGGAAAGATATTTAAATGGATTTTATTATCGTTTTTCACTATGATTATAGAGTATGTGATGTTATTTGGGAGATAGTGGAATAATTGATAAAATCTAACAATTAGATGGAATTAAAGGATTTTATTCTAGTGAATGATTTTGTGAGGAGATATATAGATGAGAATGTGATGTGTCATGTGATACTTAGCATAATTATAACTAATTGGGATCCTTATATTTTTTAAATATTATGGGGTGGTATTTTTTGTGATTTTGGATCATAAATATTCCTTAACAGTACCTTTAATCTTCATATTGATTGAAAAGATGGGTTATATCATTCATATGATATAAGATATGTTGTGAGACTTTGTTTTTATGGTGGTTCATGGGTGATTAATCTTAACATGGTTAAGTTTTAAAATTATAATATGTATCAATATTACATTTTGGTAAATTCATTCATGTCATTTTATGGGTGGGCATGCAGATCTCTATTATTGTAGAATAATATTGGGGAGTTGGTAGTCCTTGTAAAGGATTTGATGCATATTATAACTGAGTTGGTGAAAATTTAAGAGTGACTGATACATGTACATAAGTATGATAATTTGTATCCTAAATAGTGTAGTGGACCTCAGAATATAGTTGATAAATACCTTAAGCCCCTGGGGGTCATATGTCATCATGGCTAGTAAATGTTTGGATGAGGGAGTATTGTTTCTGTACTATTTATCAATCTATGAAATGTGATAGATATCATTGATTATGTGTAATATTAGTTAACACTTCCACAACAATTAAATTGGATCATTTTTAATTTCCATGTGTCGCAAATTAGTAGATATTTTTACAATGACACCCATATCAATTGTTATTTACAGTTGTATATTAGGTATGATTGGACATTTTTTGAGTGCTCAAATGAGATTCATGATAATTAATTGAAGATATTGTGGGGGTATGTGATCCCCATTATTCCTAGTATATGGAAATTTATATGTGTGGGGGAATTTATATGGTAATGTGATACACTAATGTGTTATTAGTATACTAATCTATTTACAATCATGTTTTCCATAAAAATGTGATTTGTTTAATGAGAGTGTTTTTGTATATATTTCATCATGACATAATGAAAATTTTATTTCTTTTTGAGAGATATCTCGACAAGAGTTTTAGGATTTGGTGATGTTATTTTTATTATGGGTTTGGATTTGATTATTTAAGATGTGATTTATCTGAGAGTGACTTAATATGACGACCTAAAAATTTATAGACCATTACATGATATATTTTGGTTGTTGGAGTTTTCAGAAGAATGTTTGAGGAAGGTATATGATGATAAATATGAAATTTAATCTATAATGTATGAGTCTTGGCATGTCATTGTGTGTAACATCATCAAGGGTTTGTCGAAAGATATGAAATTACGGTATTCTATCATTTCTTGGTGGGTTATGGGTTGTTTCTTGGTGGGTGAATGTTATGATAGTTAACTTCCATTGAACAAGAATCATAAATTGTAGTCATGGAGAAAGTAATCGTAGTCCTGATACGACCAATGATTTTCCTAGAATGGAGTGTGATTGTTATGGACTGGCGGTGTATCTTGTTTCACATTAATATAAATAACAATTATATAACTTTATATTAATGTTAATATTTTTTGGAGTTTATTTTCAATATGGCAGGAATCTTGAATGAAATTTTGCTAAATGAGAAGACCCATTACATACCATAGGAAAACAATACATTTTTGTTAACACTTCTATTTTTTCTTTTTCCACATTCCAAAACACACAGAGGCATTTTTTCATGTTATTAAGAGCTAGAGGTCTAGTTATATGGTTCATACAATTTGGGTTTCATTTTTTTATGGTGATTTTATTTAATAGTATAGTGGTTATAGGTTATATTATGTATTTTTTAAGTATCATGTACACATAATTTCAACTTTTATTACATTATATCTTTGTTTAAATGTGTGGTGTTGAGGCTATTTTAATAATCAGACATAAGGGGATGATATGAAACAATATACATTGATTTTTTGTTGTGCTCTCAATATATATACTTCATAACATGGCCACAACCCATAATGAAACGATTTTGTAAACTTCCATTTTCAGTATTAATTCATAATCCCATTAAGATTATTAAATATTTATTTATTCTTCCATAATCCCCAATCAACCAGAGGTGAATATTTAGATTCCCCTTAGTTCACCATTATATAGGTTTTTTTAATCAATGTTGTGGAGGTTTTCTTTATTTGATCAATTTCCTGAAATTATTTCAATTCCATGCTCTTTGGTTATAGTTTTAGAAAATATAGCTGATGTTTGGGATTCAATAATTCTCCTCGTTTATTTTGTAATAACTATATATGTAATGTGATTATATTTTCTTTAGGTGGATGTTATGGATAAATATAATAAATATAATTAAATTAAATAAATTAAATTGAAGTGGAATGGGGATTTGAATGTTTTTTATACTATTTAATGATATTATATAAATTTGAAGGTATTTAGAAATTTCTTAAATGAGTTAATTGATTTTGTAATTTTCATGTTTTTATTTTTTTAAATTAAAAGATAACCTTCATTAAGAGGAATAACATTTTTGTTTATAATGGATTGGTTGTGTGAAATATATAATTGTGATGATGTTTTGTATGTTAGAGTTGTAATTAATTTTAATGTAGATAAAAAAATTGTAAATATTAAATTTTTTCTACTCAAATTGACGGTTGTTTGTTTATCTATATATTGTTTTTATTTTCCCGGATAGGTTGTTCTTGTTGGTATATATATGTTTCATGAATTAACGAGTTGGTGTGATGGGGATATAGTGTTGGAAGATACAGTGGTGATGTTTCATTGTTGTTGTGGTAGGAATTATGTTTTTGATATATAATTAGGTGAATGGGAACTATGGCCGATGATGTGGTTATGGTGGATGGAATATTATATGGTTTCATATGGTGTCATGGAAAATTATGTGGAAGGAAATTTTCTTATGGTGGTGTTGGTGGATGTTAGATTTTTTTTATCATAAAGTTGATGTGTAAATGAGAGAAATAGAATGTATATTTTGTTTTCAATTCATGGTTATATGAAATATGGTGTGTAATAATGATTAGGGACATTGGTAGAGTTTTAAATTTCATATGAATTTAATTTTAATAACTAAAATTAATAGTGAAAATTTATTACTTCTAGGTTAGAATAGACCAATGTGATGGGTAATGAATGGGTTTAAAATTAATATGGATAAATAAATTGAATAAATATTGTAATGTTGCATAAAAATGGTAAATTAGGAAATGGATTAATGTAATTATTAAATTTGGAAATCAATTTTTTTATTGGTATTAATAATTTTTTATTTATATAGACCATTGAGATGGGTTGTGTAGGTCTATTATATATATTATATTTTCCATGTTATTTCATATATCAAAAACCACAATTATATTACGTTACATACACCAAAATGTTTGTGGTTTAGGGTTTTTACCCATCATCACGATTAATAATAGAACATGTCACTGACTACTCCCTCTTCCACTCCATTAATTTTACATATAAACTATCAAATAAATTCAATGGGTTGTGATGAATGGTTGTGATGTTTAGATGTTAGAGTGTAGTGTTTGGATGTGGTTATGATGGGGTGAAGTTGTGAGGATGATATGACATATAATGTGATGAATTGTGGGTGTTAGGAGTGTAGTTGTGGGGAATATAGTCTGTATCCATCATATAATTGATACAAACGTTTTTTTTTGAAGAAATGGTGGAATGTTTAGGTGGTATGTTCTATGATATTTAATGACATGGGATGAAATATGTGGGGGAAATTATTATGTAGTTATTATAGAGATATGGGATGTGGTTATATGGATAAATGGTTATATGGAAGGAATGATGTACCCATATATATATTTTTTTCATATGAGAGGAAAAATATAGTGGAATAAATTCATTCCATATTCACTAAAATTAATTTTATTTTGAATGGGTGTGATTCTATGAGATTAATCTACAATGAGGTTAGGTGATTGTTATGCTATAATATGATTGTGTTAGTTATTATATTTCATCATAGTGGAATGAGTTTTATTTACTAAAATTTTATGATAGGTTCTGAGGATAATCCTACTAAGAATAATTTTAATCTCACCTATATAAATTTAAATATGAATTTTAGGTTACATAATGTAATTTAGTGATGAATATATATATTATAATATCAATGTTTGGAGTTGTTGGTTGATTTGATGTTGTAGGTGATTTCTTTTTTTTTTCATTTTACATAGATTTAATATTTAATGAGATTACATGAATTAGGTTATATTGGTATTTTATTTTATATTTTTTTGTTTATTAGTGGGTATCTATTTTTGTTCCTATTGGTATAAGAGAAATGAATCTAATTTTTTTGTTTTATACCCTCAATGAATCTCACCAACCTGTGGCCTATTGAAGCCAATACTCAAGGGTCCAATAATCATTACCATTATACCAGGGGGGACTCCCAATGGGGGAGGCTCATGATAGGAACAACTTTAAAAATAATTTTTTTAGTTGATATAAATATATTATAAAAAACATTCATTTATCTTATACATTATATTTCAAGAATTTTAAAAATAACTTTTATTCATTGAATATAAATTTCTTATTTCTTAATTTATTCATCATCATAATCATAATGATTTTTATTATCAATCACACCACATACAAAGTGAGTCTCTCAAGGAGGTCTAATATAGTGCAATCCAAGGGCATCCCCACTAACAAGAATCACCCCCTCAGGAGGTAGTGAATTTAAACTGGAATACAAAGGGATATCAATACCATTGGTTGCAGTACAGGCCAATAAGTATGAAACTTGGTTAACCTCCCTCCAATTAAGAAGGGCCTCTATTTCTCTACTGAGATAAGTCTTGCATCGTCTGATTGTATAAATGATAGACCATGGAACCTTTCCAATGCCCTTCAGTGAGTCGTTAAGAACCAAGGAATCCATCTTGGCTGCTACAATAGATATTTTCTTTTGCTAGAAAAACCAAAGAGCAGTGAAAAGATCCATTGCCTCGGCTTGGGGAGCATGGATTTGACCAAAACTTGCACTGAAGGTAATAAAGATAGAACCACTAGAATCCCAAACAACCCCCCCCACACACACACTCGAAGTGTACCAAAGATAGAAGAACCATCAGTGTTGAGATTCAATACTAAGGGGTGAGGAGACCAACACACCTGTAGCACTTGTTTGGCTCTGATAGTAGGGGAGGAGATCCCCACATCGATAAGCGTGAGAGTGGGGGAGTCCTCCCTATATTTGAGAGTATTGGTGAAGTCCCTGAGCTGGAGTTTGGTTCGAATGATCAGTGAGTGAAACTAGGCGGCCACCCCTTCAAAGAAAGCTGAATTCCGAGATTTCCATATACACCTGCATCCAGCAAGAAACACCAATGCTCTCAACATTCTCTCCAGTCTTTCAGTAGGGGTTCCGTGAAACCATGAATCAAAAAAGTAGGAGTGTGTCTCATATGACCGAATGCCAGTGAATTCACCAAATGAGATCCAGATTGAACGTTACCATTCACCTTCTAAAAAGAGATGATTAGAAGTCTCTACCTTGTGAATGATACAACAGGAGCACCTAGAAACTGAGGAGATTTCCATGCATTGAATATGTTCATTCATGGAAAACGTGTGATTCCTTATCCTCCATAAAATGAATTTGATCATGCCAGGAATTTCATTCCTCCACAGTATCTTCCCCCATACATCCATATCCTCCCCTGATCGCGTCAACATGCAAAACTCCTTAGATGAGAAAGAACCAGAAGCAGACTCGGTGAAAATGCATCTGTCAGGCTCTGGAATGAAGACGATGTTGTTGTAAACAGATCTCTTGTTGGGAGTCAGGATAACATCAATGAAACATGGAAATCAACTAGCCTCTTTGAATGTAATCCCAAGGATGGGGAACCTGGGGAAGCTAATAATCCCTCCCATCCAGTTATGTAACCATAAGGAAATATCTCCCCTGCCAACAATCCAGTGAGAGTGGTCCTGTAGAATATAAAGGTGTGGACAAAATAATGGCCATATCGACAGCGGGCTCCCCCCATCAATGGTTGCCTCCCAGGGCTTTACCTCTCATGTGATATACCAAAGGGTGTTCTCCAGGTACTCTCAGCCGAGCTTAACATGCACGCATTGAAGCGTGACCAACAAGTTCCAAACATCGATTCCCCCTTCCCCATACGACCATGCCATACGCCCCCATGAATCACAGTGATGCTTTCCATCACCCTGGGAATCCTAGATAAAAGAGTTCAAAATTATATCCATAAAGGAAACCACATGCTTGGGAACCCTGACAACAGAGAGTGCACGTATGGGCATGGAGGACAAGACTCTATTCACAAGAGAGATCCTTCCTCGGAATGGAAAAAACCGATTCTTCCTATTAAAAATCATGTTCTCTATCCTCCTAAGGAGATGATCAATGTGATGGATGTTTAGTTTCCTTGAGGAGAGGGGGCACCAAAATCTTGCATAGGAAAGGATCCTCGCTGCACGTGAATGTTTCTCATGATAGAAACAACCCTTTAGTCAGAGTACTTGTTCGAGATATAAAAACTATTATTCAAAAGATTAATCATTTGTCCACTCTACTCGAAATAGGACTCCATGACATCATTAAAGCCTCTTAGGATCTCTTACTGGCAATAAGAATGATAACAATGTCATTCTCAAACATGAGATGCGACACCTTGTTACGAAGAGCCCGACACCTATGGGGAAAAATAGCGCCCCGCAACAAGCTCCTATTAAGGATACGACTGAGAATGTCCTGAGCAAGAATGAATAATTGTGGAGATAATGGGTCACCCTGTCTAAGACCATGCACCACCTTAAAGAAACCAAAGGCTCTACCCATGATGGAGATAAACATCCAAGGGGAACTGAAACACCTAAAGAGGAGATCTATAACCATGTTGGAAAACCCATCCTCACAAGCACCTTCAAGATGAAATTCCACTCAACCTGATCATATTACTTATTTATATCTAGTTTAATCACCATATTTGAACTTTCAGACTTGAAGTTGAGGTCCCCAATCAGATCTTGGGCCAATTCAATCATCCCTTGAATCAATATCCCCTTAACGAAGCTATTTTTCTCTTTGGAAACCCACTTGGAGATATGGCCAGAAAGCCTTTGGAAGAAGACACTCAAAAGCACCTTATAAGATATGTTGCAAAGGTTAATTGGCCTATAGGGGAGATTAGATGAAGGGTCCTTGATTTTTGGAATTTGGAAGAGGGATGTTGCATTGGCCACTCGAGGGAGATTGGACCCCAGGAAAAAGTCTTGCACCACCATGGTTAACACTTTCACAACAATACTCTAGGCATCCCTATAGAAAGATATGGGAAAACCGTCCGGCCCTGGGGTGCTCTCTTGATTTAGCCCTTTCATCGCTGCATACACCTTGTCTATATTAGGAACGACCTGAAACAAGGAGTTTTCCTTAGAAGACACCAAAGAATGAAAAACCTCCAAAAAATCCTCACAACCCTCGGGATAACCCTCCTACATTCTTGTATTGGTCCCTGCTAACAGCTCACGAAAGTGGGACGCTGCCGACTCTCCCACCACATTAAATTAATCAGAGTAAGAACCATTATAAAGGAGGATAATAGGATTGAAGGTTCTCCTATTCTCCAAGGGACGACGAGGCAGGGGGATCCCTGAGGGCTTGATATACCTCCTTTCCCTTCTGGACCTCCCCACCTAGCTCTGGGAGGGGCTGCTCCGAAGGCGCTAGAGAAACCGAAGGCTGAGGCTGGGGATCCGCCTGCTTTGAAGAAGATGTCCCAGGACGATCCCAAAAACGTTTCCATCTCTAAACCAGACGTGAATACCATTTAAGGAATAATGAGAGAAAACCCACGAAGGGGCCGGATTCATGAGCATATGACTCCAAGAGAAAGCTTCCTAAACTTTAACACTATGTTTGGTGAAATTTTAGTAAAAGAAAAGAAATGATTTGATAGTTTTTAAAAGAAAAGAAACGAAATGAAATGATTCTGGTTTCCCTCATTGTGTTTGGATCAATAACTTAGTAAAAGAAAAGAAATGATTTTGATTTCTCTCCATTATGTTTGGTGACACTTTTTAAAAGAAAAGAAACTATTTTGCTGCAAATGACACAAATAACCTTTTTTAAAAAATAACACACACATAGGATTAAAGTGCATACTTTCTCAAGATAAAAAAAAATAATAAATTAGATCCCCATGGACACCACACCCACCACCATATTTTTCCAACATCAAAAATTTATGTTAAATGGCACAAATAACCTTTTTAAAAAAATGTATTTTTATTTCCTTTTTTATGACAAATCAAAAAACATTAATTTTGATTCTAATACATCGTTATCTTTCATATCACCAAAATTAGGTAAACATTAAACTACGAATATTATTAATACAAATTTTAAAATTTTTAAAAATTAATTAAAGATAATCCAAATTTTTTATATAATTTATTAATTCGAAATTATTAATTCGAGGTAATAAAAATTATAAATTATAAATTATTAATTCAAAACAATTATTAATTCAAAACAATTATTAATTCAAAACAATTATTAATTCAAAATAATTTTTAATTCAAAATATTTATTAATACAAAATAATTACTAATTTAAAACATTTATTAATTCAAAACTATTTATAAATTATTTATATAAACAATTAATTTAAGATAATCATAATTAGTTATAATCAAAATTATTTATAAATTATTTATGATTATTTATATACACATAATTAATTATAATCAAAATTATTTATATACATATTATCAAAATTGTTTATATTTGATTGTTATTATTAAAAAAAGGTTAGGTATAGCCGTTAAATGACATCTCATGCATGCTATAAGGAAAATCCAAAAACAAATGGTTCCGAGATTCGACCCTGTGACCAGTGCCCCCAAACTATAATTTTATGGGTATCCAAATTTTTTGTTTGCCCACACACAAAAGTTAATAATATTGTTTGTCTCATGAAAATATTTTATTTTCCCCAAGAAAATATTTTTTGTTATTATTAATACTTAAAATAAAGTTCATTTATATAAATATTAATGAATAACGATGCAAGAATTTGAAGCAATAAAAGATTAAACATTGTTTATATAGACATGTAGGGAATATATTGAAAATTTAAAAAACACCACAACGACACACACTATTTCCGTCCAAATTATCCCAATTTGGAGATGATTGGAAATGGAGGGTTGGAGAGAAACATTTCTCTCTTTTTCTCCCCCATCATATTTCTTTCAACTGACTTTTGTCTCTCCAAATGAGAGAAATCATTTTCTATCCCTTCCGATCCTTTCTTTTCTTCCTGACTCTGCTGCCAAACGAGGTCTAAGGGAAATGATGTCCGGAAGGGGGGAGGCTAGGTCCAAATCCACACAGATGCACGCAACCGAGGCTTCTTCCATGTAGTGTCTTGTCATCTGAGCATAATAAAACCCCCAGCGAATCGCCAATATCACTATGAAACAACACATTTTGAAAGGGAAGAGAATGCCCCGGAATAAAAATCCACACTGCAGCCAACGACGACTCGTGCCCACGGTGGACCTCCATCACCCAACGAGTTGCGTGCATCAAGGGGAACATTTTATTAAATATTGGAAAAAGATAATTCGGATTATTGAGTGGATTTCTAAGCAGCCTAAGTTGAAGATGCAATATTGGGGTAGATTTTGCAGCCTAAAAAACCATCCCAAAAATTTAATCGTATATCAAAAAATATAAAGTAATTTGGAATGATATTTTTCAAGATATTAGTGTACATCCGTATCTTCATTTTTCCCCAAACAAAATTTAGCTATCTAAATGCTCTTTTAAACACATCTATCGAGTCATGAATGTTGGATCAGATTGATTATCAAGGTTGGAAAAATCAACTCTCCCTCAACTTTCCACTCACTTATGGTCAACCAAAATTAATTAAGGAGACTTGGAATATTTGATTATCTACCAAGTCTTCAAAAATTCCTATTTAAGGCATTGTTGTTGATGTAGTTGGGTATCTTGTGTTCGTGGTTATATTGTAGTGTTATGATGATGCTTTATGTTTGTAATCACATTTTTTTCTCATGTAAGTTGTTCAATTCACCTTAATTTGTTAATTAATGTTCTTAATTTACTATTAATATATTATTCTCCATATCATGTAGATACAGTTTCCTTGTGGTATGAATTTATTCACCCCATACCTTGTGAAATTAATCACACAACGATGGTGTGATAGTTATTTTGTTGTTTTTACTTCTTCAATTCCACCCTCATAAGTCTACTTCCTGCTTCTATTGAGAACATGTCATAAACGGAGGGATAACTATTTTATGGGTTAATCCAAGGGAGTATAAATGGGCTGGATTGGATGTTATTTATCACTTTCTAAATGTTTATTAAATTCTCTTATTTGAGTTTCTTTTATTCAATGATTTTCTCTCTTCCCCTCCCATATTAAATTTTATTCACCCCATGTTTATGTGATAATAAGATCCTTTACCATGGAGTCCTCATGAATATGATCCTAAAAGTGTATAAGTGATTATCATGTGTTTGTGAAGTTGTTTAATCAGTAAGTGATGAGGTCAGATTTAATATATTAAATGAATCCTTCTCGAGTTAATGAAATTGAAATCGTTGAGAAAGGAATTTATCCAATCCACCCTGAGCGGTAACCTAGGATCAACCCATTATCTTAATTTTAATTAACATTTATTTGTTAGTGGTCCTTTAAACCCATCTAAAATCAACCCAAATTTGGTAACTTCATATCCAAAAACGATTCATAGAATGTACGTGTCATTAGGTTACTTATTATGTTTATGAGGATTCGATAACCCAAGCTCAACAACAAGCGACCGGTTAACCCTATAATTTAGGTAAATTTGGGTGAGACCACATTTTGGAGTTGTATCCTGGTAACCAAGTAAGTCATCTCAACACCCAATCTATTCTCCTCCATTTCTCTTTTCTCACCCCATATTCTCTAATATTTTCCCTTTCACACTTTATTTCTTTTGGCGCATGTCCGCCAACACCCTTGATAACTCAAACAGAATAGTTAGGGTGTAATGTCAGGGGGTTGGGGAGTCAAGCACCCCTAGAGGTATCTTCCCATTAGATCCAAATATTCCAAATAATCCTGATTCAAAATTTTATCCAATTTAAATTGATGTTCTTCATATAAATCAACTCATAAACCCAGTTGGGAACCAAAATGGAAATCCGAATGAGGTAGCCCCAAACTTGGGGAATGCTGACAATCAAACCATAAATTACTACCTCACACATGCTTGGACCAATGCACCATATTTCATTATTAATTATTACCTATGGGAATACCACTATGTCTTTAAACCTTATGTACCAAACAACCTTCCAAGCTTCCATGAGATGGAGTTAGAAATGACATACCTTCATCTCAAAGAGTTCAATGACATTGTTGAAACAATGTTCCCACCACATCAACTTGAGTCAACTAATATGAGTCTATTTCCCATATCACTTCATGATCGATCAAATAATTGGTTAAAAAATATGATACCTACATCAATCCACTTTTGGGACCAATTGAAAAGAGAATTCTACAAAAAATAATTCTCCCATCACAAAACAATTGCACTTAAAAATAGTATCTAAAACCTTTTTGAAAAAGAAGGGATCTATTATATGAGACATGTTAAACGTTCAAAGAAACACTCAACATGGTACCTCACCATGAATTTTTAATCCCATAAAATGTTCAAATTGTTAATGAAGGATTGAGATAAAGAATAAAATAATTCATAGACAATATGTGTAATGGAACCATAAAAACAAAGCCCCAAATGATTCTTATGAGTATCTAAAAGGATTGGCTAAACAAAAACAAACACGGGGAACATCACCTTACTATAAGAAGCCACCCAAATCTAGTGGAATTCCCACACATATAGAGGAGAAAATCCAAAGAGAGAAAAAGAATGCACTTACTAGGAAGGTCGAGGATTTTGATCATAGAAAGGTCCATGAAATTCAAACTATTGACCCTATTTGAACAATTTTTGAAGAACATGACCACATGATCAACAACTGCCCAACTATCCCTTCCATTAAAAATTTTATTCTAGGAGGACCACCAATAGGGATCAATTATCTTAAATTTCCGAAGCCACAGTACCAAAACACTTTCAATCCAATGTACAATGACCCTCCAGGATTCCGTTGTAATGATAACCAACAACCCAACTAAAAACCTAGTCAGACATAAGAATCAAACCCATACCCTCCACAAAAATTTCAAAACCCTAACCAGTTACAACCACAACTAGTATAATACCTACACCCTACAATCCAATTCCAATAACCCATACATCATCCCATGAAACAACCAATCCAATAACCCAAGTATCCTCCTTGGATATACCAACCAGCACAAGCCCCTACTCAATCTATCCATCTTCTAATCCTTGAGTAGTTTTTTAAAATAATGGAGAAAATGAACTCAGAAGTATCATACCTTAAACATGAACTACAAACCATTATAACAAAGAATTCACCCATTCGTACATAGGTGGAACCATCCTCAACATTAAGGGGAGAATCCAATTACTCACAATCCTCCCATGAACAACTCAAAGCAGTGACTGTTTTAAGAAGTGGGAAATCCATTGAGAAACCTAAACAATACAATCCATAACCATTAAAATCTTTAACAATGCATGAAAATTATGAAGAACCACCCATATATTCTGAAAACCCCAATGCGAATGTGAAGGAACTACAACCACACAAAACAATCAAATAACATGCTTCTTTCCATCAATGAATGAGAGGAAAAACTAATCAAAAAACTAATGAGACTTTAATGGAAATATTCTCTCATATTAAGTATAAAATCCCCATTATTGATGCAATAAAAAACATTCCTAACTACCCAAATAACATTAAGGACTTATTCACTATTAAAAGTAAATTTTCACATAAAAATCAAGTCTTTTTGGCTGCTAATGTGAGTACCCCCATTCAAGGGATCATTCCTCCAATTATGAAAGATCCAGGATGTCCATAAACCAATGTTGAGTTAGGAGAAAAAAAAAGTTGTCAAAGACCTTTGTGATCTATTAGAAAGTGTGAATCTCATTCCTTATGCCATGTATTATCAGTTAGGGCTTGAACAACTCCAACCGACATCTATCACCCTTTAACTTGATGATTGTAGTGTTCGAGTTATTAAGGGGATCTTAAAGAATGTTTTGGGGAAATTTGAAAGATTTATTTACCATGATGACTTCATTGTCATTTAAAATAACCCAATATTAGGTCAAATGGAGCAAAATTCCATCATCCTTGGTCATCCCTACTTAGCAACAATCAACTCAGTCATCTTAGTCAGAAATGGGAACATGACCATCACCTTAGAAAACATTAGTATATACTCGAACATCTAAAATGAAAACTCTTAAATTGTGGATTATTAAGAGGTACATGAGATTAGTTGGATTGTTAGTGTTGATAGTGAACTCGACGAACATCAAGGAATTACTAAAGGACTTTTAATTCAAGAAGATATTTATTTTATTTGGTCACATGAGGTAAAATTTTTTCCTTGGCATGAATCTATTGAAGATAAATATATTGGTGATTTTATCGAATCACCAATCAATGATACCAAAGGAGAAATCAATAACATTGAGTCTATACCCATTCATGGCACTGATCTAGACAATTTAGTGGATGAAAATTCTGTTTAACAAGGAACCACTTCTGTCAAGAAATCTGAACAAAGAAACTGAGTTCAATAAAAAGTCCCATCCCTTCATGGAATGTGATAAAGAATCAAATCTCATGTTTATGTTCCTACCTTTATTACTAAAGTATTCATTCTTCGTGGATAATTGAGCCTTTATGGTGTTCATTTCTTCTTCTATTAAAGTCATTCAAGAGATGATGCTTCTAGATGTCATAAGAAAGCATAATAAAGAAATTGGATGGACCCTTTCTGATATTCCTAGGATTTTACCACTCATTGGAACTCATAAGATTGTTCGTGAATCTGAATCCGAACCATGTTATCTACCTCAGTGGAGACTCAATCCAAATCTATTATATTTGGTATGTAAAAAACTTCTTGAGTTGTTGAAAGCTATATCATCTACCCCATTACTGAGAGTGGTAGGGTAATCCCAATTCAAGTTGTCCCAAAGAATGATGGAATCATTGTGATCACCAATGAGGATGGTGAACTTCTCCCCAAAATGGTCAGTATTTTATGGAGAGTTTTTATTGACTATAGGAATCTCAACTCTTATATCAAGAAAGACTATTTCTACTTTCCCATTATTGATCTTGACCTCGAGCGAGTGGTGGGTTATCAATTATATTTCATCCTAGATGGATTCTCAGGGTATAATCAAATCATGAAATCCTTAGAGGATCAAGGAGAAACAACCTTCACTTTTCCATTCAGAACTTTTTCCTTCAAGAACATGCCCTTTGTGTTATGTAATGTTCCTTGTACCTCCATCGGTGCATAATTGCAATCTTTCCAAACATGGTGGGGATTTTATAGAGGACTTCAGGGATGATTTCACCATCTTTGGGGGTAATTTTGAGGATTACTTATGAATGTTGAAATTGGGTTTTTCAATATGTGAGGATAATAATCTCACCATAAATTGGGTAAAATATCATTTCATGGTAAAGGAAAAACTTGTTCTAGGACATGTGGTTTCTTGTAGAGGTATTTATGTTGATAAATCTATGGTCGACATCATTTGTCACCTTCACTCTCCTAAAACTATTATAGAAGTGAGATCCTTCTTAGGACATGCTGATTTCTATAAAAGGTTCATTAGGAATCTCATCTCTATTTCTCAACCACTTTGTGCTCTATTGGTGAATGATGCTCCATTTTAAGGACAGAATGATATAAGGAATCATTATCTACACTCAAGTCATATGTTATCTCTACACCTATCTTGGAATATCAAAAATTGGAAACTATCTTTTGATCTCTTGTGTGATGTGAGTGAATTTGTTATAGGAGTAGTCTAAGGAAAATAGTGTGATAAAACTCCATGTGTCATTTATTATGCAAGAAAATCGATAAATTATGCACAAATAACCTACACCACCACTAATAAAGAGTTTATTTCTGTTGTCTTTTTCTTATATAAATTCAGGATCTATCTCTTAGGATCACCCATTATTGTCTTAACCGACCATTCAACCCTGAAATATCTTTTCCAAAAAAATTATGTCACGGCCATATTGATTAGGTGGGTCATTCTTCTCCAATAGTTCTATTTTAAATTAAGGATAAAAAAGGGTGTTGAAAATGATGTAGTTGATCACCTCTCTATGGTGGAATTCAAAGACAACTCCCATCACATGACTATTTATGATTCGTTTCCTGATGATCACCTATATTCTGTGAGTGATTACCCATTGTAAGATGGCATGGTAAACCATTTGGTGAGAGGTGACATTCCAAAATTCTTAGGGACCTAAGAAAATAAGAAATTTTTCTATGATGTCAAACACCATGTGTTTGACGATCCTTGCCACTTCATGTTCTGTCCTGATAAAATCATTAGGAGATGTGTTCCTAAGTCTGAGGAAGAGCCCATTATAATATTTTGTCATGGATAGGCACGTGGAGGACACTTTTTTTCACAATAAAAACCACTACAAAGGTCCTCGAAAGTGGTTTTTACTGGCCTAAACTCACTAAGGATTCCTTAAAATTCAATAAATTTTGTCCTCAATGTCAACAATTAAGATCTATTTTGAATGGAATCAAATGCCCCTCACTCTCATTCTAGTCATTGAAATATTTTATTATTGGGGAAATGATTTCCTGGGACCCTTAAAAAACAATAGGGTATACCTATACACTCTATTAGCTGTTGATTATATATCTATATGGGTTAAGTCCATTCCCACCATGTCCAATGACCATCATGTTGTGATCTGATTTCTGAAAGAGCACATATTTTCTCGATTTGGAATTCATAGGGCTATAATCCATTATCGGGGAACCCATTTCTACAACCTCCCATTCGCTTCACTCATTTCTAAGTATAGTATTTCTCATAATGTTTCCACTACGTACCATCCAAAACCAATGGTTAAACTGAGTTAGAAAATAGAAAGATTAATAAAATTCTTTAAAAGATTGTCAATCCCTATTGGAATCATTGGTCCGAGAAACTCTTGTATTCCCTTTGGGCATATGGTGTATCATTAAAAACCATCCTACTAATGTCACCATATAGGTTGGTTTATGTAAAATCATTCCCTTTACCTATTCAAATTGAGCTTAAGGCCTTTTGGGAAATCAAAAAAATGAACTTTTACTTTTCTTTAGACAAAGAAAAGAGGAAATTTTATGTTAATGAACTTGAGGAACATAGGATGGAGGCTTATGAAAATTCAAGGATAAACAAATCTTGAGTTCAAGCCTACCAATATAGAAATATCAATGTTAAACAATTTGAACCGTTAAAATTTAAGCTCTTGTATAATAAAAAACTTTATTTACACATGGTAAAGTTATGGTCTATATGGTTAGGTCCATTCATAGTGCATCATGTGTACCCCCAGGGGTTTTAGAGATTCAGGATCCTACAAGTGGTAACATTTTCAAGTTCAATTGTCATAGGTTGAAAACATTCATTGAATCATTCAATAAACTGGAAACAAAGGATTAGTTAACTGAATCAACCTATGAACTAGGAAAAAATTGATATATTTAGGATCCATGTTAGGCTAATGAACTTAAAAAAAAGCTCTACATGGGAGGAAACATGTGATTTTCAAGTTTCTAATCATTGTGAATCATCTTTATTTTTTAAATAGGATTAATAAATTAT
Source organism: Viscum album (assembly GCA_963277665.1). NCBI lineage: Eukaryota > Viridiplantae > Streptophyta > Magnoliopsida > Santalales > Viscaceae > Viscum > Viscum album. Next base: position 1,388,349,466 of record OY728165.1, read on the forward strand.
CTTTATATTTAAAAAAATTACTTAATCATTCAACTATGAATATGATTTTACCGTAGATTGTTGACATGTTCTTCTATTAGGAGTATGTATGGGGATGAAAGAGGAGAACTATATTCATATGTGTCACGTGGTGTGATCCTTGAGCAATGCCTTACCCAGAAATTTAAAAATAATACAATGTATCATCTATTTATTTTATTTTTATGTATTTTTAGTTTAAAATAAAAATACAAATAATAATAATAATTTTAAAAAATTAGGACACATTGTAGGTCTTGTGGAAAACCTTATCACAACTGGCGAAGCCATGAGGACGTGAAACTGGGACTGAAGTGAGACATGAGAGTGTGCCTACCACTAACTTACAACTTATAATGTGTCCTTCTTCTATTTTATTTATATATATACTTATATTTTAAAATTTATATATTCATATATATATATATATATATATTATAATTCAAACTTATTCCTTGTATCGGTCTTTGATATGATTAAATATACAAATTTGTTTCTTCCCTTTACTTTTGTTTTTGTTTATTTAAAGGGACCTCAAGGGGTTTTCATTGTGTTCCAATTGTGTTGGTGTTTGAGATTTAGGGGATGCTGAGTTGTTTTATTTTTTTTAGAAAAATTTCGAATATATAAACACAAACTATCATAAATGATGAGGCATCTTTGGTTGACATGGAGATCAAGGGATTAAAAGAGATTAGAAAGAACTTCAACTTCAACCACCAGGTGGCTTCATTCCATGATCCTCATTTTTAATTTCCCTTTTGATCTACCCTTCTCTTCCTTTACCCCCTTCTCAGTTTTATTTTCATAAATCACTACGGAAATTTTTATTTTACGTTGTGGGGAAATGAAATTAAAAAAAATTATTTTGTGTTAAAAATGAATGATTTGAAATAAAAATGATTTGAAAAAAATTGTGCCTTAATGGAAGGAAAAGATCATTTAACCTTGAACATGCTAATAGACACTACCCAATTTGAAATTTAATGTCAAATAATTTTTCATAACTTGATTATTATTTTAATTCATGTTTATGTTCATGTGCATTGATTTTGGAAATTTTGGTTGTCCGATGTGATTTTACACCGTTTATATTTTCATCTATTTAATAACAAAAAAACAATGCTCGTACTCTAGATTTTGGGGTATTAGTTTGAGTTCATGGGGTCCCTGAAATAAAAAATAATAGGTTTGGTGATCATTTTAGTTTTAATATGAGTATTAAAAAAAATAAAAAAAACAATAAATTTGGGAATACAATAATGAAATGACCTAATGTGTCGCTTTCGACCCTTGGGGTTCGTGACTCCATAGTTATCTGACCCGAAGTTATAAATTTTATCTCTAGTTGTGGTATTTTTTTTGACTGAGTTAACTCAATATGATGCCTGAGTATTTGCGCTTCACTTGGTTCCCTGCGTTCTTTAAGCTTGGGAGTAATCAGAAAATTCTTATTACATGGGTTGACAGTGTTGAGTGCAATTTCAATTACCATGGAAACATTTAACAAAAAAAGATAAAAATGAATACTCATATTAATATTGAAATATTATTCCACCTAGAGCTTCCATCATTTCCCCCCTTGAATAAATATGAACCCACATGTCTATTGTGAGGCACAACACATCATCACGCTTAATTGATATTGGATGAAATATGGTGATGAATTTAAACAAAGGAATGGTCTTGGGATTGGGATATGCTTATGAAAATATATTTTATTAAAATATTTTGATGTGTTTCATGATTTTAATGTATAAGGGTTCTTGGTGATCATTTTTTATTAAAATGTTTTGTAAAAGTGAATTCAAATTTCACATTTTTGAGATATATTTTTCTCTGGACTAGAAAAACTTAAGTTAGGGGAGTAGGTGTGATTATCCACTGAATAAGTATAATATTCATTGTTAATATTTATAATATTCATGAGATATATTATTCATAAACACCATTTGATTTTTAAATTTATACTTTGAACATTAATTCACATTATGATTGTAATTCCCTCTTAAAATGCACTATTACATATTACATTTTGGAACACCTCCTAAAACAGAAAACGGTCTTGATTTTATTTTTAATATTTTATTTCAGGTCCCTCATGATGCTTTTGAGTACTTTAATATTCACATTGGAAGACCCCCAAAATGAGATTTTATTCCAACGCATTTTCAGAAATGTAAACTGGATAGAAGAACAATAATGAGATTGTAGTGGCCAATATCCAAGACCAATGATTATAAAAATTGATATTAAAATAGAGGGAATCAAGGTTAACATTTCGTTCAACAGTTTCTGAAACTAATTCATATGTTTGAATGTAGTTCCAAGCGGCCCAAGTTGAAGATCAATATTGGGTCAGATTCTGCGGCCCAGAAAAATATACCTCAACATTAATCATATCTCTCAAACAATTAACTATTTGTGTCTGAAATTTTAAAAGTTATCATAGGATATCGGTATATTCATTTTTTTCTTCTATGGACCACAACAATTCTTCCATATCAATTGTTTTTTTCACACATCTGTCGAGTCATGAAAGTTGTCTCAGATTGTTGGTCAAGGGTTGAAAAATCAACTATACCTTAACTTTGCACCCACTTATGGCCTACAAAAATTAATTGAGGATACTTGGATTATTCTATGATATCCCCAAGGATTTAAAAATTCTTATTTAAGGTAGTGTTTTTTAAGGATTTTTGGATCTTGTTTTCTTGGTTTTATTGTAGTGTAATGCTACTGCTTTGTGTTTGTAATTATATTTATTTCTCATGTAAGTTGTTCAATTCACCTTAGTTTCTTAATAAAGGTGCTTCATTTTATCTTATTATGTTATTCAATATATCATGTTGATACTATTACCTCAACGTTTGAATTTATTCACCCCATACTTTGTGAAATTTATCACACAATGTTGGAGTGATCTTTATTTTTTTGTTTTTACTTTATCAATTCCACCCTCATAAGTCAACTTCCAACTTCCACTGAAAACATGTCATAAATAGAGGGATAAATATATTATGTGTTAATCCAATGTAGTATAAAGGGTATAGATTGGATATTATTTCTCACTCTCTCAATTTTTATTAATTTATTTTATTTGAGTTTCTTTTATTCAATGATTTTCTCTCTTAATATTCCATATTGAATTTATTTGCCCCACTTTTATGTGATAATGAGATCCTTTACCTTAGAGTGATCATGAAAATGATCCTACACGTGTATAGGTTATTAGATTGTGTTTTAAGGTGTTTAATATGTAAGTGACGAGGTTATTTTGAATTCATTTAATGAATCCTTCTCGAGTTAATGAAATCGAAATTGTTAAAAAATGAATTCATCCATTCCACGCCAAGCGATAACGTTGGAGAAAAACATTATCATAATTTGAATTAACTTATATTTTTTAGTGATCCCTTAAACCCTTCTTAAATGAACCCAAATTTGAAAACATCATATCCAAAAACAATCCATATAATGTACGTGTCAGTAGGTTACTTCCTAGGTCTCTGAGGATTCGACAACCCAAGCTAAACTACAAGTGTCCTCTTAACCCAAAAATCTTGGGTAAATTTGGATGAGACCATTATGGGTAATAGTTTCATAATCCCATTTTAATTCAAATAAATTTCATTAACTAATTAATAGTCCATGAACATTGAGGTGCACTCTACAATCTCATGTGAACTCAAAAGTCTCATTTCTATTCTTTTTTCACCAGAAGATCTCTCAAATATCATAATACACCATCAAACATTTATGATGTATGAAGAATTATGACCTATATGTACCGTTAAATAGGTTTTTTAATCTCTAGTGGTTATTCTATAATTAATATAGTTTTATGAAAAATGAAATCATCATTGTTTATGTTGAGTTTATAAAGCTTCCATTTTCCTCCAATTTTTTTTGTAGGTATAAGACATCCATTTCTGTGTCCAAGATTTTCTCTTGGAAGTATTTTTTAATAATTAAAATTTAATTGTTTAAAGAGATATATACCATTATGGTTTCCAAAAATATCCTTTTTATATCCTTATTTTGTGTTTCATTATCAATCCTGAACATATATAATGTGTCAGGATTAATTCTACTTAGAGTATTAGCTCCATAATTTTATTTTCTATGATGGTGGTTAATTGAAAAATAATTTTCTTTTATTAACATCAATAATATTCATTGACACAAGATCAACCCCTTCTATAAGAACATATTATTTAAAATCTTGGGGCCATTAAATTTATTTCCATTATTGAGGTATTATATAAAAATATTATATGATAATGCGATAGCTTCGAACTCTCAAATGAAATCTTGAATTTTCTACTAATGTTCATCACTTTTTTTGAGTCATAGAATATCACATTATAATTTTTCATGAGTTCAAGACCTATTAATTTATTTTAAGCCTATTTTTATAACATAAAACCATATAAATATTTTGGGAGTATGAGTAGATATTAATTAACTATAATTTTATTGAGGTCCTTAAATATTTCCACATAATCTTCTATCTAAACAATCAATTCCCACTTTAGTGTTAAATTACATTGTTTGATAGTAAATCATGAGTGGTTTACTTGAAATAAATTATAGTGCACAACTAATCTATAAAAATATATATTCAAGACACATGATGGTCAATAATTTTCTCCAATCAACTTTTTTCTTTGAAGGATACACATAAATTCCAAAAACAATGATCACATTCCCTAGGACCGTGACTTTATATTTTAAAAAGTAACAATTATAGCACTAGAATATAATTTCCACTAAATCAAATCCTTCATAAAAATACTAATATTATATTTATCTTAAATTTTGATGTTTTTTTATATTAGAATGTCACCACTAAAGGCCACATCAATTTTTATATGGTATTTTTTAATGAACTCTTCATTATGTTCATAAATATTTAAAAAGTATTTTAATGTATAAATTATATCTATGAACTCATAATATCTATATCTCCAAATAAACTTTATCATTTCAAAATTTATCACTCATTAATTTAAACTGATTATATTTTAATAAATCTTAATTTACCCAAAAAATATTAGAAAATTTATGGGAAAATTCTGAGATCAGGCACTGAGACAACATGTGATTCTTTGGCCCAGTGCGACCGGAATGGTTTCATGAAAAATGTTCAATTTTCAATATCCCGCTTAAGATTTTTTCCTAAAAAAATGTAATTGCATCTAAACAAGTCCCTATATATGAAATTTTAGGGAACCGTTGAGCTCAAAGTTGTGGCTTTACCCAAGGTGTGACTTAACTTTAATCAGAATGGGTCTTTTGTGAAAAAACATAAAAATGGTATAACAGTTAATAAAATAATTAAATTAACTAATTATATTTTTAAAATACTAAGAACTCGTGAATGGTAAGTTAGATTGGAAATATAAGACCACTATTGAGTACCTAAGTTGGTATTTTCTTTAGGTGAGGCCTATCCTCGACCGATGTAGGCCACCAGTGAAATATTGTTTTTGGATGTGAACATCATTAAAATATTTTAATAAAAATATTTTATTTAATGTTACATGACGACCCAATGATGGTTTCCCTTTTTAATAACCTTTGTCAGTAATCCAATGTTATCAGCATAAACCTGGGATTTCCCCAAGGTAAGGAGAAGTCAACTCTCTCACCAATGATGACATATAACAGTTCGGAACTCAAATCAAGCATCAATGAATGAAAAAAATGTGTATTCATTATTTATTAGTGACCGATCCAAACCACATATATGGAATGTGTTTTAAATTCATTCTTATTACCATTAACAGAGTTAAATGATGAATGTTGATCAACCCATGAATAGGATGACCTGTGGTACACTCATTCATGAATGAGGGATTATTTTTTGGAATTATGTTTTCAGACTTTTTTTATTATGATTTTATATCTTGATTGTACTTTTAAAATAGATCAAGGATAGAATTTAAAAAATGATCGAGGTTTGTTCCTCAGGTTTTTATTGGCACTCAATCATTATTCGAGTTCTTTATGTTCTTTTTGGGAATTTGAACAGAAATTTTTTATGTGTCTATTTCTTTGAGAAATGGTATGAAATTAGAGATCCAGTATCGTGACGACCAAGAAGTGGTGTGACAATGATGGAAGAAGATGAATTGATGTGCTTTGAGAGTAATATCCATTCAATAATATTTTGGTAGAGGAAAAATTGGCCTAGAATAGAGGTCATCCCAGGTGGACCCAACAAGATGGCCACCGAAGGTAAACAACGGTCTAGGTAGGACCATAGTGGAGAGATGGATAGTGGTAGAGAAGGATGCAGGTAGAGACCAGGAAAGGATACCATAAGAATTATGATGGAGGTCGTGTCAGAATTTGGGAGGTGGAGAAGGCCGCAGAATGCAGTGATGGTGACTGTAGGGCAGGAAACACGTAGAAAGATGGGGTGCACTATCCGTACAACACGGTGGTTGCACTGACTAGGCAGTGCATGTGGCTGAACTGTGTGCAGGAGAAGGGTTGGCTCACTCATTAATGATGGACTGATGAAACCTAGTTTCCCTAGGTGGCCTAGCAGGCCAGCGGGTCATGGGAAAACATCTGAATGGTTTAGTCTAGTTTGGTTCAATCTAGACTGACCGGGTCGGACCCAAACCAGTTCAGCCACATTTTTACTAAATTGGTCGTAACTATCAAACATTATATATGTTTGATGAGTTTTTTTCATTGTTGGGAAACTTGCGATGAGGATTTACTTTTGATATGGCTTGGTGGGTTTTTGATATGGACTAGGGTAGGTTAAATTTTCCCCTGGGTCATCCTCGATGGTTCAGTGTGTCATTGTGTCCACATCACTAGACATCAATCCACTATATAATCCATGTCACTAATTGAGTTGTGGAATCCATCCTTAGTACTATAGAAAACATATATCACACATGATAATGTTTTGTTGGAATGGATGTGACCTCTGAGTTTAGGGCATTAATCCTCATTCCAATGGGTCGTATTAGTAGGGTTCTCTGTATTCTCAGTGGAGAATCCCCAGCATTACAAGCTACATTGGTAGAGTTGTTGGTATTATCTATAAATAATCCCTTACATTTTGGATTAATATAGATTGGGTTTTCGGTATTCTCTAGGAATAATACCTTCCCTGTATACCATTACCTTGACCAGTGTTTTCTTTTAGGGTGGGGCCCAAATTAGTGGGACATCTTTGTAAGGGTCTCTGATGATATCATGGATCGAAGAGTAAGTTCTCCCAAAACGAGAATGTCTCGACCAAAATCACCTGTTGATGTTTGTTTTTGATATCAAGACTTTATGCCTTAGTGAGGCCAGATGTCTTAGAGAAACTTCACGATGTATCAAGACCTTGTTTTCTCTCAGATAATTTTAGTATACATGTTCTATGTGCTTAATATTAGATGGCTTGAGGAGTGATATCTTCAATAATGGGCATGTTTTGAGTGGAACCATGTGTATTGAAGTTGATGAGACATTGTATCTTGAAATCCATTAATCCATATCATGTTTTCCTAGAGGTTCTTATTATATGTGTTGTAGACAAATACCTATGTTGAGTTTACTGTGTCTTCTTAGTGAAGTTCCCCTTGTGGTCTTTTACATTATGTTTCAAGGTGCTATACTGAGTATTGTTTTACTCACCCCTGAATGGGATTTAACAACATGTTTCATGTCTGGTGTACATGATCGACACTTTGAAGAAGTCCTTGGTGGACTAGATTCATGTGGTTCTTAGAGTGACCCGACAGATGAGGTGCACTTATGAAACTTCAGAAATCTAATTCTATATCAATAATTATTGTGGGTTTTTCTATAGAGGAGATCCAGAAACATGTACTATTACATTTAATTTTGTTGGGATTTTATCATGGCCCCGTTTACTTTCAGTTTTCTACAATCGTACTATGTGTTGGTATATTATTGGTATGCCTATTTTTTTTTTACTTTTTTTAGTTTCAGCACTATTTTCTTGGAGACATCTGTGTGTATACAGGTACATAAGAAATTCCACTTTTTTGGGATATTTCTACTCGGTGATAGCCACTTTACCCTGGCCTCTGGGTGGAGGGCTTGGGGTAGTCACAGAACGGGACCCTCTGGGATGGTTCATGATAGAGTTGTATAAAAAAAAGTCATTTTTAAATTAAGGACCAAGAGTTTTTGTGTCTTGGTTTGGGGAAAAGTGTTAAATGTTTTGAGTTTGGCTTTCAGGATAAGGAATCCAGTGTTTATGCAGCGGCTGATATTTCCATTAACCAAGACCCTGAATTGTACAATTCAACATGGTACATGAAAACACAAGTTATAAGGGAAAAATGACTGAACATGCATCATATTGAAATGGATTGTGTTTTCAATATCCATATTAAGTAAACTCACAATATATACACTATTGATAGTGGAACTTCTTTTTTTACTTCAACATTATTCTATGTATACATCCAGCTAGGATTACATTGTGTGATCGTGAAGATGATCCTCCTGGTAAAGTGGTATCAGTACAAATATTTTTACTAGAGACAGAACCTCCGGGTGGTATACCAGTTATACCACAACCTGTTGATTAGCACATGGTACCCGTAGTACCAGTGGATGAGATTCGATCGGAACATTAAATGGATAAATTAATTAATTAATTTATTCCATTAATGGTGAAACTAAAGTATCTCTTAAACGGTGGCTCAGATTGGAAAACCGAGGGCACCATTGAGTTCATAATGCGTCGTTTACCATATTAAGGGTATAATTTTCGCGGGCACGGGCCGTCTGTGAAAAATGGCCCCAGGGGCGTTTTCGTAATTTGGCAGCCTCAAGCGCTAAGTTTAATAACATTCAAACAGAAGCTCAGAATCCAATTCCAAGACCACCGTTGTGCTTGGGGGGTGGTGTTTACCCTAGGGGAGGTTTAATTTTGATCTCGCCAAAGGATTCAGATGCGATGAAATTATGGGTTTAAATTAATTAAAATTTCTTTTTAATTTATTTAAACCCCTTCCCCCTTCCTCCCTTATTATCCCCTGGAGAAACCCCCCCTCAAGGCAGCCCCTCATAAAACCTATCCTCTTCCACTCCGGCGAGGTAGCTCCGGCAAGGCGACGGCGCGGCAGCGGATCGTCCGTGAAGTGTTGGGTGAAGCCCAACAAGGTAGGAGTGTCATTTTCGTTTTATTATCCCCACACCTACTTTGAGCCCATTTAATCATGTCTAATTACTGTTGTATTTTAGAAAAAACCCCATGAATGCGTAGTAGAGTTTTTTCCATTTCCAACTCATCTTTCAGATTCGAATTCTGAGCTTTGTGCCGTCCGCAATCATCCGCCGAAGTTTGCGGGTTTTCGTAGTTTCCAGCGGGTTTCTCTGGATTCGGCGAGCTGAGACGGTGGTCCGGCGGTTTTCCCCGGGCGGCGACGGTGGTTCCTGGCAGGGTGAGGCGACTTGGTCGGGCGCGCAGCCAGTGGAGGCGGCCGGGGCGTGCGAGGGCGTCAGCGTGGCTGGTTTAGGGCAACGGCACGCGGCGGCTCAGGCGGTGTCCCAGAGGTGGCCGCCGGCGTAGGGCATAAAGGGGAGGGGGCCGCGAGGCGTGCGTCCCTGTGCGGCTTGACCACAACCTGCGTAACGCAGGTCGCTGCAAGAAAAAGGATTGGCCATAATGGCCGGTCGGGGCGGCGGGCCGCGGCGGAGTGAACCAGACACGCGGTCGGGCCGCCGGCCGGTCCGGCCCAAGTTGGTTTCCCCCTTTTAAATTTACAACGCCCGTAGAATTCGCTACGGGTGTCCGTTTTGCGCTCCGTCGGCGGAGGAACAGACCTGACATAGAGGCAGACATTTTGAGATGGTTCCGGGAGTTTTAACTTCCGATACGATGGGCTCGAGGACACGACACATGCGTAAAGCAGCTAAGCGGGTTTCCCAGGAATTATTGTTTTGGACGGTGCGGACCCGTCCGACATCCGTTTTAAGCACCGTCAGTGGCATTGAGACCCTGGCACCGAGGCGGAGCTTTACAGGGTGGTTTCAGGTGTTGAGGCCGAAGTCGAGGCGAGGGCCCCACGACCCGTCTTTCGAGCTGCGTGCAGCGTTTCACGACTTTTTCATCGGACGTCCATTCGGGGCGTGCGAGCAGTCGTTTTTGGATGTTTTTCCAACGGGATTATAATGGTGCAATCTTCCCCCTCTAATTTGGCACGATGGTGCGGGGCACACGAGAACCGTTTGGGCGTCGACTGTGATTTTCTATCTTTATCACCAGACGACCGTTTTGGACAAGTGAATAGTCCATCTTGTGTGATTTTCTGAGAGGATCGCAACAGTGCAATCCGTTCGTTGTGTTTCGGGACAGGGTTGTGGGTCCCATCAGGAACCGCTCATGTGCGGTGCACCAGAATGCACCTTTTTCTCCGGATATCCATCGCACTCATGTGGGTAGTGCTTTTGACATGTTTTCCCAAGGGGATCACATTGGTGAGATGCGCCCGACTATTTTTGGGGCCGAGGCTCGGGATCACGGGACGTCGTGCGGGTGTGAGGCGGTGTTGATGACTTTTCTGTTAGATATCAATTTGAGGTGAGTAAGTAGTCTATATCGTGTGTTTTTCCATGAGGATTACAACATTATGATCTGTTTGGTTGTGCAGAGCCTCATACGTGATCTTATTAATTGTGGAAATATGAAAGGTGCCCCGGTGGCGGTTCATCTACCGTGTTTGTAGCGGACCTTTTGTGTGTGATCGCATGCACTCTTGGGAGAGTGTTGTAAATGTTTCATAAGCTGTGGTCATTCGTGCCTAGGTCTTTGAGGTGGAGTTGTTACGTTTACGCCTTCGCGTTGATGTTGGGTGTCGTGTGCACAATAGCCTTTGGGCTGGAACGTGGTATACTCTGGGAGTATACGGGAACCCTTAAAGGTACATGTGGATGTTCATACCTGAGGACGTTTGTGCATTCGGTTGGGGTTTACTTGGGGCCACACGTCGTGTGGGCCCCATGAGTGTGTCGTGTTCTTATTTGCATACCTTTGACCTCTCGTGACGTAGAGGGTCCCTCAGTTCTCGTTTGTTGACTAGCGGGGTTGAGTTTTTTCTCCCGGATCTGTGCTCAATGGTTTAGATCAGCAGGATTAAGTGGTTTCCCCTGGTCTTGTTCCGGAGTCAGATGGTTGCACGATACCCACTCCGTGATCGGTTGGCTAGTGTTGTACCATTCAGTAGAGATGGCTAGAGAATTTTCAGGTCTACCCTCCAGTAGGGCTGGGCAGTGGGTCGCCTGTCGAGTTGTTAGGGTTTAACCTCCAGTGGGGCGGGGCAGTGGGTTACTCGTTGGCTTATTCCAGGTCTACCCTCCCGTAGGGCTGGGCAGTGGGTCGCCTGTCGACTTGTTAGGGTTTACCCTCCAGCGGGGCTGGGCAGTGGGTCACCCGTCAACTTATTCCAGGTCTACCCTCCAGCAGGGCTGGGTAGTGGGTCGTCTGTCGACTTGTTAGGGTTTACCTTCCAGCGGGGCTAGGAAATGGGTCACCCGTCGGCTTATTCCTGGTCTACCATCCAACAGGGTTGGACAGTGGGTCACCTGATGATGTATTATGTTTTACCCTCCAACAGGGCTGGGCAATGGGTCACTTGGTATCTTATTATGAATTACCCTCTAGCAGGGCTGGGTAGTGGGACACCTGTTGGAATTTCAGACTCAGTCCGTTCTACCAGGCTAGTCTGTAGCTATTTCTCCGTGAAAACCAGAGTGGGACCCTTGTTTGTACGGGTTGGTGATGTGACAACATGAATTTGAGAAGACCTCTCGACTGCGGGGCAGTGACGAGTTGTGGTTTGACGTTCCCCCAGAACTCTCAAGTATGAGGAGCGCTTTCCCCCACCGAGATGCGTCCTTGTGAGGCTATCTAAAACCGTTCAGGCGAGTCAGTGCCGCCCAAAGTGGATAGTGTCGAGGTGTGGTGGTTTGATCCCCTTGACATGTAGTTTGGGGCAGACGTGCGAGATGCTGGGCATCGATAGTGTTATCTCTAGGACATTTGACTACTCGTTTTCCTGGGCTGAGCTATGGGACGGAGATCCCCTTACGATGTTTTTCAGTCTTCTTTCTGATCATAAGGATATGTATATACCTTGTTCCAGAACCCACTTCTTGGGTTTGGTTACTCTCCTTCTAGGAGAGGTGAAGACGCGCGGGGTATGACACGTGATTTCTGTGTCTAGCTTCTAGTGGTTGGACGAGTCTACACTCCTGCTATAGGTAGAGAAGACTCGATGGGAAGCTCATCTTCTCACCATTTACATCTCCTTGTGTCTTGACGAGTCTACCTACTTTCTCTTGTTGGGTTGATCTGGACTCTCTACTGTTACTCTTACTTCCCTTTCAGTTCTACTCCTCTACTTTTCCTGTTTGCTCTACTGCTCACCCTTCGGTAACCCATTTTTTTCTCCCTCAAGCCTTCGGGGTATCCTACTGAGTATTTTTATACTCACCCCTGCTTGGGATTTTCCCGCACGTGGTGTGCCCTTGCTGACGACAAACAGGGGGATCATGACTTCAGTGGAGCATAAGGGCTTGGGAGCTTGGACCGCGTGCGGTGGTCGTAGCCGGGTTCCAGGTGGGCGACTCGTCAGCTATTTATTTTTCTTTACCTGTTGTCGGGTTGTGGCATCTTTTCTGGTTGGGCGCGTGTTTTTACACTGTTTCCTTTTCAGCACTCTACTTGTACTATTTAGAAGTTGATGCACATTTGTGGTATATTTATAGCAGTTTCCCTTTTCTTTAATTGTCTTTTCTTTTACTATGTACTTCTGCATTGATTGTGATGTGTGTGTGTCTGTAATGGTACTTGGGCAAAGGCCTCCCCGAGTTATTGTGTCTTCGGCGCTGGTCGCCAGCCCCTGGCCTATGGAGGCGGGCTTGGGGTAGTTGCGGCTCGAGCTCGGGTAGGTTCGGGTTGTGACAAAGTTGTATCAGAGGTGGTTCATTCCTTGGGACGTTGTTCAGAAGTCCCCAAAATAAAAGGAATTAGTTGGGATTTAGGTAAACAGTGTCAACGTGTCTCGAGAGAGGCTCTCAGGCCAGGGAGTCTAGTGATGGTGCGACGACCGATGTATCCAATCACCCAGACCTTGATAACCCTCTTGTCAGCTCGACATGCTGAGACACTTGTTTCAGGGAAATTTGTTTGTGCATCACATAGGATTGAGTCTTTTACTGTCCTTCTTGAGTCAGCTTCCCATCGTTGATATTGTTCTATACATAAATTCTCATTTCACTACGGCACTCCTTGATAATATTTAGGATGTCTCTGCGAAGACAGCCAGCCATGATACCAGCTTTGGATCGTGATGAAGACCCTGTGAGCTACGAGGCCACAGTCCAGGACCCATCATGCAAGCTCCTTCCTCCAGGTGGGCCAGTAGTAGCACCCCAAACTGTTTAGTAGTAGATAGTTTCAGCAGAGCAGGCTGAGCTTGAGCGCAGGTTGAGCGCGCTCCGTGAGTTCCAGCGGCAGAGACCGCTGAGGTTCAGTGGTGAGCTAGACCCTCAGGCAGTAGAGGCTTGACTCGAGATAGTGGTTTTCCTTTTCAGGATTGTGCAGAAGCTGAAAGATTAGAGAGTGGCTTTGGATGCCAACCTTTTTCGTGGAGCATCTCGGCATCGGTGGAGTCTGGTGACTCAGTTTCTTGAAGAGTCGTCACTTTCGTGGGGCGACTTTCAGTTGTTGTTTCGTGTGGAGTTTTTCCCCTCCTTCTTGCACTCCTTTCAGATTCATGAGCTCCTGTAGCTTCAGCAGGGAAGGATGACGGTGGCCGAGTACGCGGATAGTTTTGCAGACCGTGTACACTTTTACCCAGACTTGGTCCGTGACGACAACATCTGAGCGCGGAAGTTTGAGCAGGGTCTCCACCGAGAGATTCGTGCTATCATAGTACCCTTGGGAATTTCCACATATGACGGGGTGCTAGAGCAGGCGCCGGTGACAGAGGGCTTCCTGTCATGTTCTAGAGTTGGTGGTGGCAGCAGGCACGTCGGAGCCGAGACGTCTACCGCAACTAGCGGGCGTCGGTAAGTGGAACCTCGACGTAGGTGGTTTTCTGACAACCGAACTCATGGGCATGGTCGTACACCACAATGGTTCCATAGGGCACCAGTGCAGCCCGAAGAGAGTCAGTACTATGCTTGCGATGGGCGAGGTCACCTGGCATGAGACTGCCAGACCAGGCATGCGAAGAGCCTCGGGCCGGCAGCAGGTGCACCACCACGAGGGAGGCAGCATCGTGATCCGGAGTATCTCCCAGCGAGGTGGTTCTAGCAGAGGAGTGGGAGGAACTGGTAGTGGGGGATGAATTTACGAGGTCATCCCATCACCACTAGGTGGTCCACGTCAGGCTCCGGGAGCTGACATTTGGGGCCGCGGACAGCCGCGAGCTTTGGATGTCTACGATCTTGCAGAGCATGAGGTGATAAGAGGTACGCTCTACAGTTCTTCTACTTCTTGCAGTAGAATTGATAGACTCTGTGTGTGGAATTATTTCCTCTCTACTCCTTGCTTGATGTGTTACCGGGGTGGCGCAGGGTGTCGGTGTAACCCTGTGTTGGTATGATAAAAGGCGTGGGACCTTTTTCTTTAGTCGATGGTGATGGCTCCTTCGCTCTCCGAACGTGTAAGAGAGTCTTGGTTGAGAGACGTCGACTATGGAATCTTGCATGACCAGATATCCTTGGGTGTTCCACCATATGGATATTCTGAAGGAGGGAATCACCGGGCCTTGTTCCAGGTGCGGGCGGTGATTCCAATCGCGGAGTGCGACGTAAGGGTTCAGTCGGGGAGGTGAGCTACACCCGAGAGCCTTTGGGGTGTTTGAAACCGTGCAAAGGGATGGTGAGGTTCCCTACTACCTTACCCTAATCCCAAAGTCTAGAGTGGGTGCACAGCATCGACAAGGCCTGGCCTCGCGTGAACAGATCAATCCTTTGGCCTGTGTGCGGTGGTGCACAGTTGTGCGAGAGTTCTTTTCTGTACGGAAGAGCCGAGTGTGGGATTAGTACCATGTGTTTCTACCTAGTTTTTCTTTTTGGGGACGAAAAGAAAGAAGGAGGGAATGATGTAAGAACCCAGTTTTTTCTGCGGAAGACTTTGGAATATTCTTGATGATATTCCAGAGAAGCACCTTTAGACGGCGTGCGATTCCGAGCCCCGGAGTGGCCGGAATTAAATTTTCAATGCGTTCACACTGGAAACACCAAATGAATGGGATAAATCCTAAACGGTGATCCGGATCAAGGATCCGAAGTGTACATATGGGTCCATAATGGGGTTCTTACCCTAGGAACGACAAAACACATGTCGGTGCGGGATGTTTTGAGCCCTCACTCGCTCTCAGAATGTTAAACAGATAAATTAATTAATTAATTTATTCATTTAATGGTGAAACTCAAGTATCACTGAAACAGTGGCTCAGATTGGAAAACTGAGGGAACTATTGAGTTTATAATGTTCCCTTTACCCTAGGAAGGGTATAAGTTTTGCAGGCGCGAGCCATCTGTGAAAAATGGACCTAGGGGCGTTTTCATAATTTGGCCGCCTCGGGCGCTAAGTTTAATAACATTCAAACGGAAGCTCGGAATCCAATTCTGAGACCACCGTTGTGCTCAAGGGGTGGTGTTTACCTTAGGGGAGGTTTAATTTTCATCTCGACAAAGGTTTCATATGCAAGAAAATTATGGGTTTAAATTAATTAAAATTTCTTTTTAATTTATTTAAACCCCCTCCCCCTTCCTCCCTTATTCTACCCTGGAGAAACCCCCCCTCAAGGTAGCCCCTAAAGCTTCCTCTACTCCTCCACTCCGGTGAGGAATCTTCGGCAAGGCGACGGTGCAGCGGCAGATCGTCTGTGAAGCGTCGGGTGAAGCCCAACAAGGTAGGAGTGTCATTTTCGTTTTATTCTCCCCACACCTACTTTGAGCCCGTTTAATCATGTTGAATTGCTGTTAGATTTTCGAACAAATCCCATGAATGCATAGTAGATTTTTTTTCCTTTCCAACTCATCTTTATGATTCAAATTCCATGCTTCGTGGCTTCCGCAATCATCCGCTGAAGTTTGCGGGTTTTCGTAGTTTCCGGCGGGTTACTCTGGATCCAGCAAGCTGGGACGGTGGTCCGACGGTTTTCCCCGGGAGGCGATAGTGGCTCCCGTTTGGGTGAGGTGGCTCGGTAGGGTGAGCGGCCAGCGGAGGCGGACGGGGCGTGTGAGGGCGTCGGAGTGGCTGGTTCAGGGCGACGACAGGCGGCAGCTCAAGCTGTGTCCCAGCGGTGGCCGCCGGCGTAGGGCACAAGGGGGAGGCGGCCGCGAGGCGCGCGGCCCCATGCAGCACGACCGCGACCCGCGTAATGCAGGTCAATGCGGGAAAAAGGACCGGACATGATGGCCGGTTGGTGGCGGTGGGCCACGGCTAGCTGTCCCCAGCGAAGTGAACCGGACCCGCGGCCGGGCCGGTCCGGCCCAAGGCGGTTTCCCCCTTTTCAATTTCCGACGCCTGTAGCTTTCGCTACGGGCGTCCATTTTGCGCACCGTCTGCGGCGGCGTGGACCTGACGTAGAGGAAGAATTTTTGAGGTGGTTTCGGGAGTTTTAACTTCAGAGACGATGGGATCAGGGACACAGGACGTGTGTAAAGCAGTTAAGCGGGATTCCTAAGAATTCTTGTTTTGGACGGCGCAGACGCGTCCGACTTCCATTTTAAGCGCCACCAGTGGCGTTGGGACCCTGGTACCGAGGCAGAGCTTTCCAGTGTGGTTTCAGGAATTGAGGCCGAAGTTGAGGCGAGGGACCCACAACCCGTATTTCGAGTTGCGTGCAGCGTTTCACGACTTTTTCATCGGACGTCCGTTTGGGGCGTGCAGGCATTCGTTTTTGGATGTTTTTCCAAGGGGATTGCAATGGTGCAATCCGCCCGCTCTAATTCGGCACGATGGTGCGGGGCCCATGAGGACCGTTTGGGCGTCGATGATGATTTTACATCTTTATCACTGGGTGAATGTTTTGGACAAGTGAATAGAACATCTTGTGTGCTTTTTCAAGAGGTTCGTAACGGTGTGATCCGTTTGTTGTGTTTCGGGACCGGGTTGCGGGTCCCACGAAGCACCACTCGTGTGCGGTGCACCGGAATGCACCTTTTTCTCCGGATATCCATCGCACTCACGTGGGTAGTGCTTTTGAAGTGTTTCTCTGAGGGGATCGCATTGGTGCGATACACCTGACTGTTTTTGGGGCTGAGGCTCGGGATCACGGGACGCCTTGCGGGCGCGAGGCGGTGTTGATGACTTTTCCGTCGGATATCCGTTTGAGGAGAGTAAGTAGTCCATCTCGCGTGTTTTTCTACGAGGATTACAATGATATGATCTGTTTGGTTGTGAGAAGCCTCATATGTTATCTTATTAAATGTGGAAATATGAAAGGTGCTCGAATGGAAGTTCTTCTACCGTGTTTGTAGCGGACCTTTGGCGTGTGATCACGTGCACTCTTGGGAGTGTGTTGTAAATGTTTCATAAGCTATGGTCGGCCGTGACTGGGCCTTTGAGGTGGATTTGTTACGTTCACGCCTTCACGTTGACATTGGGTGCCGTGTGCACAATAGCCTTAGGGCTGGAACGTGGTATACTCTGGGAGTATACAGGAACCCTTGGAGGTACATGTGGTTGTTTGTACCTGAGGAAATTTGTGCGCTCGGTTGGGGTTAAATTGGGGCCACATGTCGTGTGGGCCCCATGAGCCTGTCGTGTTCTACTTTGTGTGCCTTTGACCTCTCGCGACGTAGAGGGTCCCTCGGTTCTCGTTTGTTAACTAACGGGGTTGAGTTTTTTCCCCTGGCTCTATTCTCGATGGTTTAGATCAGCAGGGTTGAGTGGTTTTCCCTGGTCTTGTTCCGGAGTCATATGATTGCGCGATACTCACTAAATGATCGGTTGGCCAGTGTTGTACCATTCAGTAGAGATGGCCAGAGTATTTTCAGGTCTACCCTCCAACAGGGCTGGGTAGTGGGTCGCCTATCGACTTGTTAGGGTTTACCCTCCAGCGGGGCTAGGTAGTGGGTCACCCGTCAGCTTATTCCTGGTCTACCCTCTAGCAGGGCTGGGCAGTGGGTTGCCTATCTACTTGTTAGGGTTTACCCACCAGCGGGGCTAGGCAATGGGTCACCCATCAGCTTATTCTAGGTCTACCCTCCCGCAGGGCTGGGCAGTGGGTCGCCTGTCGACTTGTTAGGGTTTACCCTCCTGCGGGGTTTGGCAGTGGGTCACCCGTCAGCTTATTCCAGGTCTATCCTCCAGTAGGGCTGGGCAGTGGGTCACCTGATTATGTATTATGGTTTACCCTCCAGTAGGGCTAGGCAGTGGGTCACCCGGTATCTTATTATAAATTACCCTCTAGCTGGGCTGGGCTGGGGGACACCTGTTGGCATTTCAGACTCAGTCCGTTCTATCAGGCTGGTCTGTAGCTACTCCTCCATGACAACCGGAGTGGGACCCTTGGTTGTACGGGTCGGTGATGTGACAACTTGACATTGAGAATACCTCTCGACTACGGGGCAGTGACGAGTTATGGTTTGACGTTCCCCTAGAACTCTCAAGTATGAGGAGCGCTTTCCCCCACCGAGACGTGTCCTTGTGATGCGACTTAAAACCATGAAAGCGAGTCAGTGCCGGCTAAAGCGGATAGTGTCGAGGTGTGGTGGTTTGAGCCCCTTGACTTGTAGTTTGGTGCAGACGTGCGGGATGCTGGGCATCAATAGTGTTATCTCTCGGACTTTTGGCTACTCGTTTTCTTGGGCTGAGCTATGGGATAGAGATCCCCTTACGACATTGTTTGGGCTTCTTGCTGAGCATAAGGATATGTATATACCTTATTCCAGAACCCACTTCTTGGGTTTGGTTATTCTCCTTCCAGGAGAGGTGAAGGCGCGCGAGGTATGCCACATGATTTCCGTGTCTATCTTCTAGTGGTTGGATGAGTCTACTCTCCCGCTATAGGCAGTGAAGACTCGACGAGAATTTCATCTTCTCACCATTTATATCACCTTGTGTCTGGATGAGTCTACCTCCTTTATCTTGTTGGGTTGAGCTAGACTCTCTACTGTTACTCTTACTTCCCTTTCAGTTGTACTCCTCTACTTTTCCTGTTCGCTCTACTGCTCACCCTTCAGTACCTCCTTTGTTTCTCCCTCGAGCCTTCGGGGTATCCTACTAAGTATTTTTATACTCACCCCTGCTTGGGCTTTGCCCGCACTTCGTGTTCCCTTACAGACGACGGACAGGTGGAGCGTGACTTCAGTGGAGCATAGGGGATTGGGAGCTTGGACCACGTGCGGTGGTCGTAGCCGGGTTCTAGGTGGGAGACCCGTCAGCTGTTTCTTTTTGTTTACCTATTTTCGGGTTGTGGCATATTTTCTAGTTGGGCACGTGTTTTTCCCCTTTTTCCTTTTCAACACTCTACTTGTACTGTTTAGAGGTCGATGCACATTTGTGGTATATTTATAGCAGTTTCCCTTTTATTTACTTGTCTTTTCTTTTACTCTACACTTCTTCATTGAGTGTGTTGCATGTGTGTGTGTGTACAGGTACTTTGGCAAATGCCTCCACGAGTTATTGTGCCTTCGGCGCTGCTCGCCAGCCCCTGGCCTATGGAGGCGGGATTGGGGTAGTTGCGGCTCAAGCTCGGGTAGGGTCGGGTCATGACACGAAGGCAGAGCACATTTCATGTGTCTCAATTAAAGAGACACCCCATGTTCCGAGGTGATCCCGACTCACAGGTGGATGAGGACTGGCTTAAGGTGGTGAAAGAGTTTTTCATCCATTCAAGGCACCAACAGATTAGATGGTGGTCCCGGTGGCTAGCCTTATACATGGCTCGACCGGGCGATGGTGTGGTTTAGATTACTCGATTTTACGACGAGGAGACTCTTTCATGGATAGATATGGAGTACCTTTTTCATAGAATGAGTTGTCACCTTAGAAGCTAAGGGAGATACAATCCCAAGAGATTATATAGATCTTACAAGATGAAATGTCCATATCATCGTATCCATTAAGGCATACCAATATTTCAAGGTACTCAATGAATATGATACACTACATGTGCTTCAAGGATCAGAACTTAGAGAAATATGTGTTTTGGGATATCTGAGTGAGAACTATATTTATTTGCATTCCTACTTATGCTAGGGTTCTAGAGAAATCCTTTTTGATTGGAAGTCCCTCAACTGAGTGGATACAACAAATAAATGTTAGCAGGGGGAAAGAAGGGGAAGTGTCCATATGAGCAAGAATCTGATGTCAGTATCAATGGTTGGATGTGTGACGTCCCTAGAGGAGGTCCCATTATAGGGGATCTACACCTCCGGGGTCATAGGGTGATTCCAGTAGGCCTGGATAGAGGCAATTATTTTCCTGTGATGACTTGGGACATCTCACGAGAGATTGTCGATCACATCATAGAACTAGATGGGAAAGGGTGGACGGGCCACTATTATAGGGATTGTTACAGAAATATATGGATATGCAGGGTGGATGACATGGTAGAGAAGCTGGGATAGTAGTAGGAGGTGGTGTACATTTCGGAATGATAAAACTACCATCCCCATGTGGTCCAAACCAGGTTTAGGGAGCTGGAGGACAAGGGTAGGGACAACAAAAAGTGGGAAAGGCATATGACCCATAGGCTATAGGAATGATTCGAGGTATGGTATGTGTTGACTCACAGTTGTTGTATTAATAGACACATGTGATAATCATTTTTTCTTGTCACCAATCTTGTTCGAGACCTATAGTTTCGTATTTAACCATTCACTTGAAACTTATATATTGGGATTCCTATAGGAGTAGACTTGATAATAAAATTTATGAATATATTGTGATCTGATCCTTGAGGTTATAGTTTTAGTTGGAACCTCTTTGTTCTACCTTCCAGGCCTTATGAGTTCATTATTGGTATGGATTTCTTATTAACAGTCCATACTCAGATTACTATTTTAGGAAAAAGGGTATCCTATGAATGTAGATATGGAAAACTGTTTTACTTTTTCTGAAAAAAAGGAAACCCATGAAGCACGATATGAACTCATTCAAAGGATGATAAAGCCGATCACTCATAATTTGGATAGCCATACCCTCCGAGCAGTAGATGTTTTGTGTTTTCAGTTCCCAATAGTAGTGGCGGGGTAAGAGGATGTATTTCCAGAAAATGTTTCGAAGATTACCATTCCACCGTGAGATTGATTTATACATTGTTTTACACCCTTGGATGGAACCAATATCAGCTTCAGTATATCAAATGGATTTTGTATAGATTCTATAGAGAAGGGTGTAGTTGGATGACTCGAACAAGAAGGTCTTAGTGAGTATAGTGTTAAAGGTTATGCGTGGATTTCTAGATCATTAAATATGTGTCTATGGAGAATGAGTATACAATACCAAAGCCTCAATGAAAATTTTTATTAGTTTAATGGGGTGTAACGGTTCTTGAATTTTGACTTTTGATCAAGCTATCACTAGTTGCGAGTATGGGATGGGGATATATAGAAGGATTCTATTAGATGCCACTACGGTCACTATGAGTACATGGTGATTATCTTCTATATGAAAAATTACCTAGTGGTGTACATGTGTCTCATGAAATGGATCTTTCAGCCTTGACTTGAAAGTGGGAGACTATTCTATGGATATAAATATACTAAAAATCTCTTCAGTAGTTGAGATAGATTTCGATGATTTCCCCGACCATGAGATTTATAGAAGAGGGAGTCAAGTTCATAATGTTATGTGACGCATCTGGAACTGAACTTGGTTGTTTCCTAATTATGAGGAAATCAGTGTCTGTCTATGCTTCACACCAGTTCAGACTACATTTGCAGAACTAGGTGACTCATGATCTTGAGATGATAATTGTAGTCTTCATATTGAAGATGTGGTGATACTACCTGTTTAGTGAGTAGTTTTTCATCTACATAGACCATAAGAGTCTCAATAATATCTTCTCTTAGAAGGACCAAAACTTTAGACAGATGTGATATATAGAGTTCTTCTAGGACTGTGACATTGATATGGTTTATACTCGTCAGAAAAGGGATGTCGTGGAAAATGATCTCAATAAGAGATCTAGTTCGTAGTTACTAAATAAGGTTCCAGAGTAGTTATCCTCATTACAGTTATCCTTCATGGATATAGATGAGTTATCTTACCACCAGCCAAATTTTGTTACCCCAACACTCTTATAGTGGGTTGGGGAGGCACTACAAGGTGATACAAATTGTAAGACTTTATGTTCTCAGACTTCCACTTGGAATACCACTAATAAAAATTCAAATTGTGGGGAGAACATTTTTTTTATAAAGGATTCATAGTAGTTACAATGGATCTGAATGTGGAGTTTTCATGGAGTTCCTTAAATTCACCCTTTTAGCCATGGTGTGCCTAGTTCTAGTGACAAAAGAGGATGCCTAGATTTGTGAGATGCATTGGGATATGCATGTTGGTGTCAAGATTGATAATAATAATCAAAAAACAGGTTCAAGCTTGGAATACCAATGTATATGAAATATGAGTGCTTCTTTGAATCAATCTCATGGTTTATCAACTCACTATGTCGAGTCCCATGTGCTTAAAAGGGGTTTCTCCCTTCATTTCTGGGGGTGCCTGGAGCGGTATGTGAAATGATATCGATGAAAATTGTGATGGATTTACCATGAACATCCAAGAGAAATGATATCTTCTCAGTGATCATCGATAACCTCACCAGTTCGTCCACTTCAAAGCTTTTTAGAAGTAGAGTTCGGTAAAGGACATGGAATGTGTCGATGTTTAAGAGATATTTTGACTCCCTGGAATACCTTCAATGATAGTTTCTAATCGGGATGAAAATTTTTCATGCTGGTCATGGATATTGAGGATTAGAAGGAGGTTCCCCTTTGTGGGAAGTATATTTCTTTACTACGTTCCCAGTGGTAGCACAAGAATATCTGGGAAAGAACATGGGAGTTAGTGGCTCTGATTCATTCTTGGAACCATCATCTGTTTGGTTAAAAATTGGTTTAGCATTTAGCAATGTAAATCCTTAAGGTGGGGAGAATGCAATAACTTGAATTTTTCTGATTTTATTTATAGAAATTTTTTGTAAAAATTCGATAGTATGTGACGAGACGACGTGCAATTATGAGGAATAGTGTGAGAGGAATGGTTCAGAAATAAATGTTATGATTTTAATATCATGAATGATAGATTATCTTGAAAAATTTAGAATAACATCAAAATGGGTGCCTGGATCAGAAATATGAGATAACTATTGAGCTTAGAGAAGTGGAATTACTGAAGAAACGACAAATCATTAGTGAGCATAGGTCTTCTATAGAAAAACCCAAAAATGGAATAACCGTAAATAAAATAATAAAATATTTTTTTTTAAATTCCTATAAATCATAAAATTAATCTCATATATTAAATCTAACACCACTGTTGAGTTCATAAGTGGGTGTTTTTCTTAGGTGAGCCATAACCTCAGTCGGTGCAAGCCAGTTGTGAAAATTTGTTTTTTGACATAAATGCCATTAAAATATTTTAATAAAAATATTTTATTTAACATTACATGATGACGGAGCAGATATTTCCCTTTTTAATAAACCTTGTAAAAAAAATAGGGTTATCTCCATAACCGTGGAGTTTCCCCAATTCAAGGAGAAGGAGGATCTGTCACTTGCAACGAAAAATTAGAGGTCAGAACTTGGATCAATCTTATATGAACAAAAATAGAGCAGATTAATTCTTCATCAGTGACTGATCCAAACCTCAAGTAGGCGTCTATTTTAAATTACTTCTTTTCCCAATTCATAGAGTTAAATGAATAATGTGAATCATCCCATGAATAGGTTGACCTGTGATTTTCTCATTCTTTCAAAAGTGATTATTAACGATATTTACATTGGGGACGATCATTATTTTGGTTGTTTACCTTGACCATTCATACATAACGCATTGAGGACGAAACAAAAAATGGCCAAGGTTTGTTCCTCGGGTTACTATGTGATCATTTATCCTCCAATCGTTCTTTTCCTTGTTTTTTATCTTCATGTGAATATGAACGAAAATTCGTTGTGCATCCATTTCTTGGGAAATGATCCAAAATCAGATATCCGACATGATGACGACCTAGAGGTGGTGAGACGATGTTGGAGAATGATGGATTGACATGTTTGGGGAGTAATTTCACTTCGTGAATTATTCAGTAGAGGTGGAAACATCTTGTCAAGGAGGACATACTCAATGGACCCAGCAAGGAGGTCGGGCCCAAAAGACCCTACAATGTGGCCGATCTAGGTTGACCTTGAAATATGGTCACCGACATGGTGGCTAGCAGTAGCGATAGCCCATGGTCCAGGCGGGACAGTGGTGCTGAGATGGCCCATGGGGGTAGAGGCTGTATTAAGCATTTTATGAGAGGCTGCTGGGAGGGTATCCATTAGTGGTAGGAATAATACCACCTGGACTATTCTATTAGAGGGAACGTGATAGCAGAAGCTATGGGTAGTGACTGGGACATGGTAGAAGGATCCGTCAGGGACTGGGACAGGGAAGAGGCCACATAACACCGCAACCAGTTGCATGGACCCCACTTTGGTGATGGCCTTGTGGTAGGATAAATAAGTGAGACATGGAACATCATACACAAAATGTGATGGTTGCACTAACCAGGCAGTGCACCCAGCATGATCATGTGTGGGTGAAGGGCCATTCGGCTCATATGGGCCAACTTGTAGAAACTGTGACACCCTAGGAGGCTCAATGGGATGGACCACTAGTACCTTTGGGCTGCAGACCATGCCCATTGTTCCAAGATTGTTTGAGATGGTCTAAACTGACCAGGTTGGGTTGGGTTAGGCGAACCGGGTCAGGTCGGCCAAACCGGGCCAGGTTAGAGCCTGACCTGATAAGACCCATTTTCACTAAATTGGATGCAACTTGCAAACGGAAGTTCCATTTGATGATCCGCCTACAGATTTTCAACCCTTTGAGATGAGGCAGTCCTTTTTAGAGGGCTTGGTGGGTTTTTAGTATGGGAAAATTTATGTGTTGAGTTTCCATTGGTTATTTTCTCGAGGGTTCAGTATGGAATTGCGTCAACATCACTGGATATAAATCCCCTCTGGAGACCAAATCCCATATATATTTGTGTCATCCATTATTGGGATTAGAGAGATCCTCTATCACCCCTAATAATTTTTTTTGGGAATTAACATGAACACCAAGTTTAGGGAATTAATACTCCATCAATTAGGCTATATCGGTAAGGTTCTCTGTATTCTCAGTGGAGAATCCCCTACATTATGAGCTGCATCGGTAGGGTTGTTGGTATTCTCTATGAAGTATTCCATAAGTTATGAATTAATACATATTGTATTGTTGGTATTATCTTGGATGAATCCCCTCTCTATATACCATGACACTGAAGAGTGTTTTTTCTTTGTGAGGGGCCCAAATTAGTGGGACCTCTTTGTAAGAGTCTTTGATGATATCAAGCATCGAGGAGTGAGTTCTCCCAAAAAGACCATGTCTCTAGTATAATCATATAGATGACGCTTGGATGTGATATCGAGACTTCATGTCATATTGATACCGGATGTCTCAAGGAATCTTCATGATGTATTGAGACCAATAGTTATCTCAAATACTATTAGTAGACATGTTCAAGGTTCATACTATCAGATGGCTTGAGGAGTGAGATCTCCCAAAACAAGCATGCTATGAGTGAAACCATATAGATGGAAATGGATGAGACCTTGAGTATTGGAATCTTATATGAGTGTGCCTTGGGTTTCATGTTATATGTGTCAAAATCATATACCTGTGTTGAGATGACATTATCTTCTAAGTGATGTTCCCTTTGTGGTCTTTTACTTTGTGTTTCGAGGTGTCCTACTGTGTATTATTGTACAAAACCATGCACGAGCATTTCATTCACATGATGTGTCTTGTGGAGATGATTGATGCTTTGATGGAGTCCTTTGTGGACCGAGGCCAATTGGTTCTTAGAGCGATATGATAGATGAGGTGTGCTTTTGTTGCTTCAGAAAACATTTTATGTACCTACCCATTAGGTAGGGTTTTATTCAGAGGAGTTCGAGGGACTTGTACTTGTACTTTCCATTTTTTTGGTCTTGTATACTATCATCATTTACGTTCAGTTTTCTACTATCGTACTCTATTTTTTGTGTCATATTGGTATGACTATTTGTTTATTTAGTGTTTTCAGTTTCAACACTTTTTTCTTAGTGACATGTGCGTGTGTGTAGGTGCTTAGTAAAATACCTCCCATTTGTGGGATATGCTTACCCAATTCTAGATTCCATCCC
The DNA here is from genome assembly GCA_963277665.1 of Viscum album. Taxonomy (NCBI): domain Eukaryota; kingdom Viridiplantae; phylum Streptophyta; class Magnoliopsida; order Santalales; family Viscaceae; genus Viscum; species Viscum album. Next base: position 1,388,375,881 of record OY728165.1, read on the forward strand.
TCGTACTATGAGATGCAGACTTTGGGTAGTCACGACAAGGGCCCCTCTGGGATGGTTCATGAAAGAAATGTAGTTAAAAGATATATTATTCATATATAATGAGCTCTTTAATGTTGGTTAAAAATAATTAATCCTTTGTTGTGGTTACTTTTTACATAAAATGATTATTTTACCATCTGATATTGGATACAAAGATACATTAACCCATATTAATTCTTAGAAAAGATCTCGAGTTTACCCCATGGTGATGAACTGGTGATAATGATCCCTTTATCCAAATTAAATTAATGTTTCTTCATTAAATCTTCTAATTATACTGTGAAAATTATAAAGGTTCATTCACATATTGTTATTTCTCTAGGTGTGTGTTCTATTGAGAATTATACATCATGTTTTAGGAGAAGAATAATATATTCTTCCTAGAGTACATCAGTATAATCTCTTATAATGGGAATAACATCAAGGATTGTCTATTCAATTATAACAAAATTTTTTAATGGTATACTACTCTATTATCTATTAAATCTTACACCATCAAGGTTTTTTATAATGGTGACTCATAATCATCCATACAGTTATATAAGAGTATTTCATTTTAAAATATATTGAAATATATTTTTTACATACATTTTATGACAGCTCTATATAATTAATACTTATTTATACCCAGTATAATTTCAAATTCCCCCAATGGAATCATTGTAAAATTCATAAAAATATTTTTTACAACCAATGATATCTAGGGACGATTCATATACTTGACATGTAGTGATTACAAAACTAGGTGTTTTCATAGATATCGTTACTTCAAGGTAACAGGGAGGGGATTCAAAAGTTCTAGAAATCATGTATCATATATTGAAATAAACACAACACAATTTAAATAAATCATTGGATACCCTTGACTACATTGTATATTTACATTATACTATATCATTTTTTTACATTAAAACAGTGGAAATAGACATTGTTTTAATTGAATTATGGGATTGAGTGGTCACTGTTGTTGGATACCATTAAAAAACCATTGTTTTTGGAATTTCATAGCATAGTTCCCATGTAACTATAGATCTATAATTTAAATTTATGTAGTGTATTGGGAGGTCCCATCAATCCATTTATAATATTTATCAACTTTTTTTGGTGTCTCTAAAATTCAAGGTCTTGATTCCCATTTCTTCAACACATCAATCTCATCGACATTAATTTGATGTAATTCCCATGGTGCTTGAATTAAAATATTTTACATATGGGAGGTTTTATATTTATGTATAATTTATCATATGATCCTTTATATTGAATATTTATGTCACGAACCATCCCCCAGGGCCCGTATCGTGACTACCCCAAGCACGCCTTCCATAGGCCAGGGGCTGACAACTAGCACCAATGGTGTAATTCCCTAAAACTGGGAAGGAATTGCCTTTATAAATCGTAAACACACACAACCAAAGTAAAAGCGGAAGAAAACACTAAGTAAAAGTTGTCTAACAAGTGTATTGAAAGTAAAGAGGCTGGAAATACAATCCCAACAGTAAAGTACAAGGAAAGGACAAACAGGTACAACTAAAAAGACAAATAGCTGGAAGGTGTCTAACTGCTCCTGGATCGTCCACCATGGATCCTACCTGAAGGGTAGGTATAGAGAGCCTCCTCAGTTCTCCTAGTCTGCCCGTCTCCTCTAGGAACTGACTCATCGTGAGGTCCACCTCCGGTTACCATCTAGTCCTCGTACACTCTGCATCAGTCAGCATTGTCCGTCGTCTACATCCAACACAACGAGGTGCAGGCATAGCCTGTGCAGGGGTGAGAACAATGATACTCAGTAGGGACCCCGAGACCCTCAAGGTCTCACAAAATCCAAAAAGTATAAAGCAAAAATTATGATATCAACGGATAACCATTACGTAGGTATATGCCCATACATATAACTAAGTTATCAATTAACTCATCTCAATCATGAGGAAAACATAAAGGTCATTAACTCATCTCAAACCAGGATTTTTCATTATTGAAACCACAGTTGTTGGAGAACTCCTCCTCTGTCGACAACAGTGGGCCGGTTGCGAAACCAATGCACTTCTCACTAACCTTAGACTGCTGAGGTACTCCTCCTATCGAGTACCATGGGTCTGCTTCCAACTACTAGGCGCTCCATCCGTCGTGGGTCTGCGACCAAATACCGGGTGCTCCACCTAATAGCCTACAGAGGTACTCCTCCTGTCGAGTACCGTGGGTCTGCTTCCAACTACTAGGAGATATGTCTTCCATGGGTTTGCCTCAAAATACTGGGTGCTCCCCACTGGGCTAGTCTAATCACTCTGATTCGAATCGGTCAAGCAGTCGTCAGGTTTGTCAGCTACTAGGTCTCTACACTATGTACGCTCGTCTCTAAGAGGATCCGTTCCACGAGCTAATGGTAGATACTCGAAGTTTCATGAAATATCATGTGTAAGTATCTCAATGGACCACCACGTCATAGGGGTCTCAATGCAACAGACGTGCGTCAATTGGACGCTCGGTCTATGAGTTATTGGAATTTCCATCCCAGGGGCATAGTAGGTTTTTAGGTTCAAAATAACCCGACCGTACTCAAAATGTGTCCAAAAATCATCTGGGATGTGCCAAAGGTATTTCCTCACTCTAAGCTTTCCGTCTCCGCATACAGTTCGTTGATCGGATGCTCTTAGCCCAAGGTATGAGGGTAAAGGTGTTTCCGGGTCTGATGGGTCCGGACTGGGGTCTGACCCGGTCCGACCCGAAGGCGGCCCAACCTGTGGGCGCGGCACGACCCATGGGTGTGCCCCGACCCGTGGGTGCAGCCCGGCCTGTGGGCGCGGCCCGGCCTGAAGGCACGTCCCGGCTAGCTGTTCGCAAGGTCCTTCCGGCCGGTTAGCCGCGGGGCGCGGCCGGCCACATGTGGGAAGGGGGGGGGGTGCCACGCCCCCTATTTTCCGTTTGGAACCGGAGTTAGGTTCCGGTTCGGCTTTCCCTCGTGGGACCTGAGGGGTCCCTCCTTGTTCGGTTGGCCGAGCAGATAGCCGGTTCTTACACCACCAGTGCGGAACGACGGTACCACGCCCCTCCACCGCGGCCTGCCCTAGTCATGGTTATTCTTCACTGGCACGGTACGACGGTGTTGCGCCCCTCTACTGCGGCTCGCCCTGGCTGCGGTTCTGCTCCACCGAGACGGAGTGACAACGTTGTGCTTCCTCTTCTGCGGCCTGGCCTGGCCACGGCCCTTTGTTCCTCCATGCGGCATGATGATGTCACACCTTTCTAGTGACCCGGCAGCCTTGCGCCACCGGTTTCTTCACGGTCGGCCCGACGCCGGCTGCTTTTGTTGTTCCGCCTCCATCGTCAACAAACATAAATAACAAAGGGAGAGGGTCGGGTAGTGTTCGTACGGCCTGAGCCTTCAACGTTATAGCGATAAAAAATGGAAAATTAAAAACTAATATCGAACGATGAAGAACGGAAATGAGAATCAAACATAAATCCCCTACTTGATTGGCGATTGTTTGTTGACGAAGTCGCGGGAAAAAGGCGCCATCATTTCATTGACGTCGGGAAGCATCCGGGGTAGAAGACCGAGAAAGATGCATCATTGGCATTCTTCATGGTAGGCTACTTCTCCATAGGTTCGGTCTAAGAAGGAAGAAGAATGTCATAGACGTTCTTCGCATTCTTCACGTTCTTCATTGGAAGAATGGTTCTCTGTTGAGTGCTTTTTCCAACAATCTCACTGGATGAGAAATGCTAACCCCAAATAAAATAATATTCCACCTATTATTTTATGTGTTGGAACGTAATTCAAAAGGGTGAATTAATAACCCAGCTCCACCCAATTAAATTTCCAACCAACATAATGGGTTAAGCCAACACATTATTTAATTATTGAAAAAATAATATTCAAAATTATTTGAATTAAAATGAAACCATTCACTTAATTAATGGGTGGAGAGTTGGAAATTAAATGGTGGGGAAGTTCAAAGTTTTCACACTTAATTTGGGGGTTTAGAGGAGGTTAAAAGTTCATGTGGGCCCCACCTAATAATCCTCCCAAGGGAGGTTATGTGTTGGTGGGACCCACCACCAAAACCTCTCATGGGAGGTTATGATGTGGTGGCCCCCCAATAACCTTCCCTTGGAGGTTTTAACTTCCATAGAATAAAAATAAATATTAACACTTATTTTTATTCAATTTAACTAAAACCTCAAAATCTATCTTCTATTCTCATCAGAACGCAACTGTGGTGAAGGTCTCACTAAGCAATCACCGAAGATATGAGTTCAACGGTGCCCTCAAGTTTTAATTCCAAGCACCGATTCAAATGTTATAAAATTCCAAACATATGTTTACTGAATGTACCCAAAAAAAACTTCATAAATCAATTCCGGGCACACCGGGTCTCAGAATCAAGCGCTGTCAGAAAGTATGGACTCGAAAAATTCCCATGTATTTAAAAAAATTCCACTGGAATTTTAGGTCTTTACATTCTCCCCACCTCAGGGATTTACGTCCCCGTAAGCTACAACTCCAACTAAGGGAATATATGGGGGTACTGAGCATTCATCTAAGCCTCCCGCTCCTATGTGCTCTCCAGGAGGTTCTCATGCTGCCAGCGAATGCACACCAGAGGTATCGACTGTCCACATAGGATCCGCTCCTGTCAATCCTCAATCTCTATTGGAACCTCCGTGAAATTCACCCCGTTATCAATGTCCAACATTCCATGATCGATGATGTGAGAAGGGTCATGCATGTATCTCCTTAGATGAGATACGTGGAAGACATCGTGCACCCGGTGCAACTGAGGTGGAAGAGCCAAGAGGTAAGCCACCTCACCTACTCTGCTAAGGACCTAGAAAGGTTCGATGAACCATGGAGATAGATTTTAGCCTCAGCCAAATCTCCACAAACCTCATTGAGGTAAGACCGTAGAAAGACGTTGTCGCCATCCTCAAACTCCAGAGGTCTACGTCTTATATCAGTATACGACTTATGTCTTCTCTGTGCAGTCTTTATCTGCTCCTGGATGATCATCACCTTCTCCGTGGTAGCCCGTACCATCTCTGGTCTCACTAGTGCGGACTTCACGGGGTCTGTCTAGCACAGTGGTGATCGACAGGGTCGAGCATACAAGCCCTCAAAAGGTGTCATTCCTATGGTGGAATGATAGCTGTTGTTGTAGGCGAACTCCACCAAAGGTATGTGGTCCTCCCACCTACGACCGAAGTTGCGGACACAAGAATGGAGCATGTCTTTGAGGATCTGAATGGTCCTCTCGGTCTGACCATATATTTGAGGATGGAAGGCAGTGCTCAAGCGAAGCTGTGTCCCTAAAGCCTCCTCCAACCCCTTACATAGCCGGGAAGTGAACCGTGCATCACGGTCGGAGACGATAGAAGAAGGTACTCCTCGAAAATGAACTATCTCCTACACATAGAGGCGTCCCAAGCTCTCAACTAATCCCTGCTCTCTAATTGATAGGAAGTTATCCGACTTGGTGAGTCGGTCAATGATCACCCATATCGAATCGTTACTCTTAGATGTACGTGGAAGACCCATCACAAAGTCCATGGATATCTCATCCCACTTCCAATCTGGGACCTCTAAAGGTTGTACCAAGCATGCTGGTACTTGGTGCTCTTCCTTCACTTGCTGACAAGTTAGGCACCGTGAGACAAACTTTTCTACCGCCTTCTTCATACCCTACCACCAATGTTGTCGTCGAATGTCCTGGTACATATTCACCACTCCTGGATGTACCGCTAGAGGGGAAGTGTGGAACTCCCTCAAAACTTCCTCCTAATGTGAAATTGGTACCATGGTATGTCCTCTGAAGAGTATGACGTGCTCCCCGCCTTCGGAAAATCCATCAGATGCTTGCCTTGTAGATATCTGATCACGTCGTGTCTCGTAGTCAGCGTCCCCATGTTGTGCCTCCCTGACTCACTGAAAAGTGGGGGAGTGAATGTAAGAGACTGTAGATAGGATGTTCCATCCCTATCCACAAAGGATGTCTATAAGGCAGCCAACTGCTCGGTCACCTCTCCTAGTAGTTGAATACCAGTCCTCCTGCTGAGCGCATCCGCAACAACATTCACCTTCCAAGGAGTATAGACTATCTCGAAGTCATAGTCTTGGGGGAACTCAAGCCATCGCTGCTGTCTCAGGTTCAGTTACTTCTGAGTGAAGATATACCTAAGAATCTTATGATCATAGTACACGGTAAAACGTTCATCCATCAGATAGTGCCGCCACATATTCAAGGAGCAGACCACTGCTGCTTACTCCAGGTCATGGGTAGCGTAGTTCTGCTCATGCTGTCTCAACTGCTGAGAACCATACGCGATTATTGCTCTCTCCTACATCAGGACACACCCGAGTCAAGTACTTTATGCATCATAGTAGACTACGCACCCTATTCATTCCTCTAGATGCCACAAGATAAGGGCACTAGTCAGACTCTGCCTCATCTCTTAAAAGCTCTGCTAGTATCTCTCCAACCACAATAAGGGTTTCCCCTTCTTTATAAAGGATGATAGTGGTGATGCGACTCTTGAGAAGTCTATAAGGAATCTCCAATAGTATCCAGCAAGCCCAGGAAACTCCGAACCTCCGTCACACTCCTAGGTGACTCCCAAGAAAGCACTACCTCAATCATCACTGGATCCATTGAAACTCCAGCATCTGAGATGACGTGTCCAAAGAAGTGAACCTCTTGAATCCAAAAATGGAATTTCGAGAGCTTACCATAAATCTGGTGCTCTCAGAGTGTGTCTATTACTACCCACAAATGGTAGGCATGCTCCTCCTCAGTAATCGAGTAAATCAGAAATTCTTCAGTGAATAATACGACAAAGCGATCAAGGTAAGGATGAAAGATCATGTTCATGAGACTCGTGAACACTACTAGAGTGTTGGTTATGCTAAAGGGAATAACCAAGAACTCGTAATGGTCGTACCGACACCTAAAGGCTATCTTCTTCACATCCTCATCTAGAACTCTTAGCTAGTGATAGCCTGATCTGAGGTCTATCTTCGAGAACCATCATGCTCCCTTGAGCTCATCAAAGAGGACTTCAATCCTTGGGAGTGGGTACTTGTTCTTCACGGTCACCTGGTTCAGGCGATGGTAGTCGACACAGAGCCTCAAGCTATCTTCCGCCTTCTTGGCGAACAGAATCAGGGCTGCAAAGGGAGAAACACTAGGCCAGATAAATCCCTTTACATGAAAGTCCTCCAGCTGTACCCTCAGCCCGTGAAGCTCAGCGAGAGCCATCCAATATTCTGTAGTAGATAACAGTGTCGTCCCGGGGTACAGGTCAATGTAGAAGTCCACCTATCTGCGAAGAGGATGTCATGGAACATCATCAGAGAAAACATCCGCGTACTGGTACACCACTACAGGATAAGTTGGACTCTTCACATCTACTTCTCGAGGGTAAGGCAAGCCAACTGGTGAGTGATCGGCTACACCCTCCTCTGAGTAAGCCCGTCCTGCGCTGCAAAGGTTCCCTTATCACCGGTGAAGGTGATCCTAGTCCCATCCATGCGGACACACTTCACTTTGTTCCTAATGCAGTCGATATGAGCATGGACTATAGATAACCAGTCCATACCCAAGATGACATCGTAAGGCTTCGACACCGCTACAAGGAGATCCCAGCCAAAGCTCTCACCTCCTAGAGTAAGCTCACACTACCAGAGCCAGTGTGTAATCATCGAGTCTACTCTCGTGGAAGTCTCTAGCCGTAAGGATCAAACAAAATGCTCCTTCAGAATCTACGCGATCCAAACGAGGGAAGTGGAAATGAAATATTGGATGGCACCCGTGTCTATAAGAACTGCAACTAAGGTGGAATTGACATAGATCGTACCTCAAATCATCTCTGGAGCTCTGTGATCATAGGCCTTAGCTTCTTGAAGATGTGATCTTCCCTGTCCACCCACTCCCTGTGGTTGGGGTGGTCCTCCTGGTGGTGGTGGCAGTAGCACCTCATAATGTTGTCCACCACCATCTGCCCGACCATCTCCTCTACCACATCTACCTGTACCCTACAGACCGACTCGATTGAACCTATGCCTTTTCCTGGGAGGTCCCTGAACTATCTGCTAATCATAAGAGTGGCGGGTCGGATAGTTATAAGCCATGTGACCAAGCTCATCGCTGGAGTAACACTGTCCACTCCTGGAATGACTAGCTCTGCCTCCACTCTGGGTCCCCAGCACAACCGATCCTGAGTCGTGCAGCCGACCACATGTGGGTCTGGTTCTCTTGGACATATGCATCATCTGTCTACTACCAGCTGCAGAAGACTCCACTGCAAGTCGACTAGTGTGGGTCTCACTGCTGGATACTGCTCAACAAGGAAACTCTCCACTATGAGGGCTCGCTCCAACACCCCCATCCGTGACAGGATGATGTAGGAGATAACTGAAGCTCCAATCTCTCGCCTGAGTCCTTACTCAAAGGTCCGGGCCCTGAAGAGCGGGTCCCGTACCATATCAGTGGAGTAGCGCGAGAGGTCAAAGAACCTCACTGAGTACTGTGCTACTATCATGCTTCCATACTGAAGATGAAGTAACTCCTCTATCCGCACCACTCGTAGAGTCGCTGGAACAAAAACTGCCCAGAACAGGTTCTCTAAGACTGCCCATAGAAGTGTCGCCTCGTCGTGGACCTGGAGCATCAGGCTGTACCATCTGCCTGCTTCTTCCTGAAGAAGTCTGGCAGCAAGGGTCGCCATGAAGTCTACTTCTGTACCTTCTAGCCTGAAGACTCTCGCCATAGCCTCTAGTCAATACTCAGCCGCCTGTGGGTCTGTCTCTCCCCGAAACCTAGGTGGTCTCTGGCGCTGGAACTCGTGCAACACGCTCAAGCGGAGTGCATCGTCTGCTGCTGAGGATGGTGGCACCAGTGGCCCAAGGGGTGGTGGTACCGCTGGTTCCTCCACTGGAAAGGGGCCCTACACTGAAGCCTCATCGCTCGGAGGGCTGTCAGTGTGTACAATACTATGGTATAGAACTGGTCGTCCGCGGGGAGGCATCCTGAAAGAAAAAAATGCGACACGGTCAAAAGACTATACCTGGTGAGCTGACCTGGTTTGAGATGACATAAAGAAAACTTTTGAAAACACACACGCAATCAATTTTTTCATGTACTAAGTCAGAAATCATTAGTCAGGGTCCTGGTGTATGGATACGTCGGCAGCCGCACCAACACTGGACTCCCTGAAATGAAAACCACACTCAGTACCCTTAACACTATTGATGCACATAAAATAAATATCATAGTCCTATATTCTGCGATAGAACCGACTCCTCTGATACCAATTTTTCACGACCCATCCCCCGGGTCCCGTTTCATGACTACCCCAAGACCACCTTCTATAGGCAAGGGGCTGGTGACTATCACCAAAGGCGTAATTCCCTAAAACTGGGAATGCATTACCTTTATAAATCGTAAAAACACAAAACCAGAGTACAAGCAGAAGAAAACACTAAGTAAAACTATATAACAAGTGTAATGAAAGTAAAGGGGCTGAAAATACCATCCCAACAGTAAAGTACAAGGAAAGTAAAAAGAGGTACAACTAAAAATACAAACATCTGGAAGGTGTCTAGTAGCTCATGGATCGTCCACCACGGATCCTACATGAAGGGTAGGTACAGACAGCCTCATCAGTGCTCCACGTCCATCCGCCTCCTATAGAAACTAACTCATCATGAGGTCCACCTCCGGGTACTATCCAGTCCTTGTAAAATCCGCCTCGGTCAGCGCTATCCATCATCTACATCCAACACAATGAGGTGCGGACATAGCCCGTGCAGGGGTGAGTATAACGATACATAGTAGGGACCCCGAGAACCTCACGGTCTCACAAAATCTAACAAGGATAAACCAAAATGTATGAAATCAAGGGATAACCATTACTTAGGTATATGCCCGTAAATATACCTAAGTGATCAAGTAACCCATCTCAATCATGAGAAAAACACAAAGGTCATTGACTCAGATCAAACCAGGATTTTTCATTATAGAAACCACGGATGCTAGAGAACTCCTCCTCTGTTGAAAATAGTGGGAATTTCGCGACACCAAGGTGCTTCTCACTAACCTTACACTGCTAAGTTACTCCTCTTGTCGAGTATCGTGGGTTTACTGCCAATTACCAGGCACTCCGTCCGCTGTGCGTCTGCTGCCATCTACTGGGTGCTCCCCCTAATAGCCTACAGAGATACTCCTCATATCGAGTACCGTGGGTCAACATCCATATATCAGGCGCTCCGTCCTCCATGGTTCTTCTACCAAATACTGGGTGCTCCCCACTGGGCTAGTCGAATCACTCTGAGTCGAATTGATCAAGTAGTTGTCAAGTCTGTCAACTACTAGGTCTCCGCACTCTGCATGCTCTTCTATGAGAGGATACGCTCCATGAGCTACTAGTCGATACTCCAAGTGTCACTAAATATTACATGGATGTATCTCAAAGGAAATCCAAGTCATAGGGGTCTCAACACAATAGATGGCGCGTCAATCAGATTCCCGGTCTGTGAGTTATTGGAATTTTCGTTCCAGGGACCTGAATGGTTTTTAGATTCAAACCAACCCAACAATACTCCAATTGTGCCCAAAAATCAAGTGTAATATTCCAAAGGATTATCCCCACTCTAATCTTTATGTTGCCACAGAAGGTTCATTGATCGGACACTCGTAGCCCCAGTTATGGGTGTAAATGTGTTTTCTGCTCTGACGGGTCCGGACTGGGGTCTGACCCGGTCCGCAGGTCCGACCCGGACTGAAGGCGGCCCGACCCAAAGGTGGCCCAGCCCGATATCGGCGGCTTGGCCCAGGGGCCGTCCCGACCCGTGGGCGCGGCTCGAACTGTGGGCGCGGCCCGACGCGACGGCGCGGCGCGGCCCGGCCCGGCCCGACGGCGCGGCCCGGCCCGAAGGCACGGTCCAGCTGGCTGGCCGCGTGGCCCGGACGACTGCTCGTGGGGCCCTACTGGTGGGCCGTGGCATGGATGGATATTCGCGTGGCCCGGATGTCTGGCTGTGGGGCCCGACCGGCTGGCCGCGTGGCCCGGCTGGCCACGCATGGGAAAAGGGGTGACGCGCCCCGTATTTCCTATTCAGAACTGGTGCTAGGCGCCAGTTCGGTTTCCCCCTGTGGGTCCCAAGGGGTCCCGCTTTGTTGGGATGGCTGAGTGGCCAGCCGGTTCCTACACCACCGGCGCAGTGCGATAGCGGCATGCCCATCCACCGCGGCTCGCCCTGGCCGCGGTTCCGCACCACCGGCGCGCTGCGACGGCACCGCGCCCCTTTGCCGCGGCCAGCCCTGGCCGCTATTCTGCTCCACCGGCATGGAACGATGGCGTCCTGCTTCCTTCGCCACGACCTGACCTGGCCGCGACCCTCAGTTCCTCCGTGCGACATGATGATACCACACCTTTCCAGCGACCTGGTATCCTTACGCCTCCGGTTTCATCGCGGCTAGCCTAACGCCGACCGCTGCTGTTGTTCCGCCTCCATTGTGAACAAACATAAATAACAAAGGGATAGGGTCGGGAAGTGTTCATGCGGCCCAAGCCTTCCATGTTATTGCAATAACAAATGGAAAATTAAAAACCAAGATCGAAAGACAAAGAACGGAAACGAGAATCAAACTTAAATCCCCTACTTGGTTGATGATTGTTCTTTGACGAAGTCGCGGAGAAAAGGTGGCGTTGTTTCGTTAAAGTCAATAAGCATCTGGGGTAGAAGACCAAGAAATAAGCGTCGTTGGCATTCTTCACGGTCAGCTCTTTCTCCTTAGGTTCGGTCGAAGAAGGAAGAAAAAGATCGTCGACGTTCTTCGCATTCTTTGTTTCTTCGTTGGAAGAACAGTTCTCCGTTGAGAGCTTTTTCCAACAATCTCACTGGAAGAGAAATTCTAACCCCAAATAAAATAATAGTCTGCCTATTATTTTAAGTGATGGCACATAATTGAAAAGGGTGAATTAATAACCCTGCTCCACCCAATTAAATTACCAACCAAAATAATGGGTTAAGCCAACCCATTATTTAATTTTTAGCAAAATAATTCAAAAATATTTGAATTAAAATGAAACCATTCACTTAATTAATGGGTGGAGAGTTGGAAAATAAATGGTGGGGAAGTTCAAAGGTTTCACACTTAATTGGGGGGTTTATTGGAGTTTTAAAGCTCATGTGGGTCCCACCTAATAATCATCCCAAGGGAGGTTATGTGCGGGTGGGCCCCACCACCATAATCTCTCATGGGAGGTTATGGTGTGGTGGCCCCCACCACTAACCCCCCCTTGGAGGTTTTAACCTCCATAGAATAAAAATAAATTTTAACACTTATTTTTATTCAATTTAACTAAAACCTCAAAATCTTACTTCTATTCTCGTCAGAGCGCAACTGCGGTGAAAGTCTCACCAAGCAATAACTGATGCTACAAGTTCAACGGTGCCCTCAGATTTCAATTCCGAGCACCAGTTCAAAAGTTATAAAATTACAAACGTACGTTTACTGAACATACCCAAAAAAAAATTAATAAATCGATTCCGAGCACACCGAGCCTCATAATTAAGCATTGTCAGAAACTACAGACTCGTAAAATTCCTATGTACTAAAAAAAATTCCACAGGAATTCCGGGTCTTTAAAATTTATCCTTTTTTTGTTATATTATATTCCATGTGACCATTCTCTATAATCCATCTCTAAACTTACAGCACATAGAACCACTTCTATAAAAATACCAAAATCTCAGATATCTATTTTATTTAAAATATATGATAATAAACCAATAAAGACTCAATACTTTTGATAAAATTATATATTATATTACATATAGATTACCTTCAAAGACATATGATATTTCTTTAGAATGCTCTGATAGATTCACTCTCCGTTCTCTTCAGCTTTAGAAACCCTCTCTCATTTTTAATATAAATATTTTTAAGGGAATATATTTTTAGAACAATATTTATATGAAATCCAAATTATTTTCATTCATATCTTTATTTGGAATCATTTTCTTGATCATCATATAATAATGATAAACTTATACTTCTAAACAATAAAAATCTAAGCAAACATTCCAATTCTCATAATAATGATGCATGAAAAATATTATTTCCATAGAGATTAAAAATTATCATATAATATGTGGATAAAGAGATTATAAAATTATTAATTTTCATTTTTCAATTAAGGATTTATTTTCTAGAAATATACTATTAATTACACACATATGATCAATACAGTTATGTTTCTATTTTTAATCCAAGACCATTGGTTATATACAACCATGATGTTTCTAACATCACCCCTTACTGTAATGGAACTGTCCCTCAGGTAGAAATTTCATTGTCGATCATAATGGTTTCTGACCTATGTTCTTCTAGTTTACTCTATTTTTTTAAATGGAAATGTGTAGAACAAAACATAAAACAATAATAAATATATAAATTTTCTATTCACATGGGTAAATTATTACAAATTTATTCCACCATTGGATTTATAATTTTATCCTAGGATATCATTTAGTGTAATACTTCCAAAATTATCTAAAACTTACTCTGATACTACCTAAATCAACCCATTTTTTCAAACTGATTATTTGAATATTTTAATTATAAATGACATTCTGATAACATATTTCTTAATCTAAATATTTAGTATTGTAAGAAAATTCTATTCACATAGTATGGAAAATATAAAATTTTATACATTATTTATATCACTCATTATTTTCATCATAAATATTTCACACATTCTTTATTACATGTAATAAAATGACAATATACTTCATGAAAATGGTGATTTAATATTTAATTTGGGGGATAATATGAATGATTAAGAGATGTGAAAAATGTGAGAACATGGGTGATCATAATATTAATAATAATATAATAATTATAGGATCATCACCATAATAATGGAGGAGTCATTTAAAGAATTAAAGGAATGTAAAACATGTATGATAATGAATAATTATAACATTGTGAACAATTATTCAATCCTGTTCACACATAAAATATATCTAAACACATAACATCATATAATGTGAAAAAATCATCTACCATTTTTATAAATAATCATAATCTCTTAAGAAATATTAAATTAATATATTAATTGGAGAGATATATGAAAATGAACCAACCTACTACAACCATATATACTCATATTCACATATACCTTGAGGAATGAAAAATGTACATCAATCAAAGAAAAAATATTAACCCATGGGAAAATAATGGCTTCCATAGTGTTTTCATAGTGAATATGTTAAGGAATGTTGATATAGGACCCAAATATATAATGGAAAACAATATTTTATTAATAAAAATATATAATTATCTATTAAAATATATTTTTTTCTAGAATACGGAATGAAAGAGGAATAAATATATAATTTCAACAAAAAATATTTTGTTAAATACCATGAAGGTTGTCCATAATTAATTTTTTTGATATATAAACATTAATTATCCCTTGAGAAAATAAGTAAAATAATTTTGAATTAATATTATTAAAATTTTTTGTATAATTATGATATAAAATTTAACAAGGGAATAATAAATTTAGAGAAGATTTGTGTTTGAGAAGATCCTGGCCTTAGTTACAGTTCTGTTTCATCATGTTTACACATACTATATTAGAAAAATATATTTATTAAATCACTATTGAATAAGTTTTTATATTTTTTTTAATGATCAAATATAATAATTTGAATAAATTTTTAATATTTATATATAGATTAAATAGTTATAGAGTCCAATTTCATTTAATTTTCTTTTTTTATTTCGATTTCATTATTTTGAATTAATATTATTTATACATTCATAAAATTGCAAAAAAAGAAAAAAAATAAATTAAATTAAAAATTAAAACAATTAAAATTTTATATATTTACCATCCATGAAGTAAATTATAAGTAAATATTTTTGAATTTCCAAATGGAAGGATAAAACATATAATCAATGGGACTTTAGAAAATGAGGGGAGAGAGGGAGTATATATGTTATATATTGAATAACAAGTTTTATAACATACAATAATAAAATTAATATTTTATATTCTTGTGAATTAAAATTTTTATTAAGGTGGAAAAATAAATGAAATTAGGAGAATATAAATAAGACTAATGGAAAGTATATGATTATGGGGTTACATCACTATCGAAGATTTAATCCTTTGTGATGGAACTAATACCCTCAGGGATTGGGGACGAATGACACCTCAACATACATATGGTTCCTAGGATACGTAGGAGGAGGATTTTAGGATGATATTGGGCTTTGAGAAGTGTATGTGAACTGATTTAAAAGCTAATAGAGGTGATTCCTTTTTAATTGATGGAAAATAAATTCTTTGTTCAAATAATGAATAATTGATTATTTGAAACGTTAAAAATGTAATAGTGGTATTAAATGAAGTTAAAATTATATTTAATTAAAATTAATGTTTTTTCTTTTAAAATTAAATTAATTTATTATTTATATTTTTTTGAGAAAGGAAAGGAGATAATCTGAAAAAGAAATAATTTATAATATAAAACATCTTCGAGTCATTGAAAAAGAGGTTTTAGGATTCAAATGTGAGTTTTTTAAAAAGATTATTTTTATTTTTATATATTTTTTGTGGGAGACAAATGGTCTTCAATGTATTATGTTATTATTAAATTAAAAAGATAATAAATTAAAACAAAATAATGTATATAAAAAGTTATATTTTTCCGATGTAGAAAAAAGTTAATGGTTAATAAAAAATTAAATAAAACTCCAAGATAATTGTGATTTGATGATTTCTATAAATAATTTTATTCATTTGAGATAATATTCTATCTTATTTAATTTTAATATTTAATATAAAATGTATTATTTTGTAAAATATATAGAAATATTCATTATTTTAAATTCACATATACTGTATTTTGAGTTTTATAATTTTAATATTTATTTTATACCATAGTAATATTTATATATATTTATTTTATTAGTAATAAATATTCTTTAAAATAATTTATTTATTCCAATACGAAATTTAATTATAATATTGTCATGTTAGTGTTTTTATTATATAGGTTTATATTCATAATGGTCTGTTTTATCATTCCAATGGGCATATTGGCTTTATAGTTTTTATAAAAATATAAATTTATTATTCTACAGTTAATTTAACCTAATGGATAAATTTGCATCATTTTCAAAATTATTATTACCTAAATAATGTTTTTTAGATGTTTGTTTCTATGTTATGATAATTATACAAGACCTAAAAGATATAAAATATTATATTATAGTATTTTTTTTATTATTGTGTCATTTTAAATTTTTTTCAATTTTATTTTATATATTTATTCTCTTAATTTAATGTTATAAATTAATGAAATAAATTACCATTGGATTTAATTATGTGTTTCATGCGTTTTATGATATGATACATTATATAATATGATATATATCTTTATTCTAAAGGAAATTTAAACAAATAATATTCTAGGTTAATAAATTCTCTTTATAGTAGATGAGATTTATATCATACATGCATAGTTGGCATTATGTCAAAAGGGGAGGCTTGAGATCATCATTTGGAGTAGAACTAAAAATATTGGATATAGGGTGTCAAGACATTTGAGGTTTTGGAGGTACATATTTGGTGTTAATGGTCTTATTTACACATTTCTAGAGATGGTGGTTCAGATTAATCTACTGATAGCTATATTGAAGTGTTATTTTATTTTATAATTCATTAGAATTTTAGTTTCTAATTCCATAATGTTCACAGTTTCCAGTGTAATTTTGGTGGTCTATTTTTGATTATTTTTAAAAGAAGCGTCATATATGATTATATTAGTAACATGGTCAGACGTTTTATAATAAGAAGATTATAGATGAATAAAGAGTTTTGTAGTGAGGTAGAGGATTGGGGTTCTATCATTTTTATTCCATGGAGATGCCAGTGATCGGTGGGTGTGAAATGAATTAAAGAATGATGGATTTATTGTAAAACTTATATTTCACTTTTATTGATTATAGTTGGAGATCATTTTAGTTTTAAGGATGTGTCATGAGTTCAAGAGGAAATTATTTATAATTATAAGTCATTGATGGTTTTGAAAATACATATTCATTCAATGATGAAGATGGAAAACATGAAGTATCAATTAGTGATTTGGAAAATTAATTCTGTCACAAATATTTCGTGACTTTTTCTTCTTTGTTGGAAGAGTTGACATTATTCTTGATTGGGGTATAGAAAATAGAGTTTCTTATGGAAATTAATGAATTTATAGATATTTTTCTTAATTTTATTTTCAATATACTACTTTAATGTGATACATTGTTTGTGATTGAGTAACATATTGGTTATTCTATGATATTAACTACTTGTTTTATGGTTGAACCATTTTTTGATGCATGAATTTATTATTTATATTAATGATCTAATGATGAAGAGTTACATTGAACCCATTTTTTCATAGTGTAGTGTCTTTGAATTAATATTAATGAATTTGTATGATAGTGTGTGGTTTCCAATAGAATATCAAGGATTCAACTAGTGGTAATTCAAGAAAGAAAACTTGTTTAAATGAGTGTTTATTTTTTAATAATTTAATTGGATATAGTTGGTTCATTAAGAAATTACCAGTCTTTGTGTTATCGGATGATAGTGAAGGAATATGGTATCTCTATTGCTACTTTTTGGTTCAATTATTTACATTTAATGTTTATAAATAAACCATTCGGTGTCAAGAACACCCCATATATTTTCTTAGGACCCAAGAACACCTTGTTTCATGAGTACATAGATTAGTTTATAGTAGTTTCATCAATGAAATTCTTATATACAAGAAGTTAGGGTAGAATATTGTTTAGTGTCTGATGAATGTTTGACTAATTAATTATGACGATCATCACTAAAGAATATTGTAAGAAGGAATGTTTTCATCGTGTAAGGTTCCTTTTAATTAGAATTTTGTGTCTTGGTAGGGAGGTGTAGTTGTAATTAAAATATCAAAGAAGTTATTTCTTTATAAACACATAAGAATGTCATTATATTTTTAATCTTACGTAGTTTTGAAATATATTATTCAAGGATAAGTTGTAAATTCCATTCTATTGTATCTCAATTATTATCCCTAACCAAGAACATCTCAACCATCTTATAGATGGAACAATACTAGGCTACTTATGACTAAGTAATAGAGAAGTTGGTTTTTTTTCAAATTCCATGTCAATAATTATATAGATTATTCGTCAAGTACTCATAAGATACATCTCATATTAGGTTTGGTTATGTCTTGGTGAACAAGATATAAGTGATGTATCATGTGTCTAGGATGTTACTTCCTCATGACAGTAACTCTAAAATCTATTTTCATGAGATGGAAGAACTAGTATTATCTATAATGTTATATAAATAAATCCTAATTAGTGAGTGATATTTAGTATTTACATATCACATAGCCATACGATATATATTCTCTCAGAGGTATTTGAATATACAAAGGTGGTGTGGGATATACTAATGATAAAACTATGATTTTGATATATCATATAATTAATTTAAAGGGATTTTTTTTTCAATTAACTATGTAAGAAGTCATAAGGATAAATTTATAAGGAGTTAAGAGACACATAAATAATGATAAAATATATTTCCATGATTCATATTGATGTCGATGATGTCGGTGGATGCATTTTATTAGAAAAAATAAAATTAAAATCATCCTCTAATCCATATGAGGATTAGTCTTAGTGGGGATATATAGAGGTGGAGGTGTGTCAATATCTAGTTTTTATTGTGATTATTTTATGGGATTCTTATAGGATAATAAATAATTGGATTCATTTATGAGGATTGTAGTTTATCCCACCAGTGAAGCAAGAGGTGAGTTTTTATGAGTTTTGTATCCCACCTTTAATTTTACATATTGATATAAACAATATGTAATATTCCATCGAGATTAAATTTTGATCGGAAATGATGAAGCTCCCTTGGGTAGAGTTCACATCATTGTATTTGGTATTAGATTAGGTGAAAGATGAGAATCATTTTCATGGTGGATATTAGTATCCATTAGTTATTGGAGAGTGAAAATGTAGTGAAAAATAAATATGTTTTGCCATTGATTTTCATTATTCACAAAAATGATGTGATACAATATGGGATATAATGTATTAGTTGATGAATTTATCTTATTTATAGTAAATTAATGAGTTTAGTGTTGTAGATGAAACATCGTTGTATTATATGGATGTTGTATTGAATATTCATGCGGTTCAGAGTATGATAATTTCCGATAAAGGGACTCATTTTAACCCATTAGTACGATGAGTCCATTAGTATGATTTTGGATCTCAGTTATTCATTTTCATATTTTTTTATCCTTAGATAGATTTCATATGACAGTAAAAAATTCAAACACTAGAGGAAGTGTATCATTCATGTTTTAAAGAATTTAAAGTTTCTTCTGTGAAAAACCTTCTATCTATCAAATTTTATTTTAATAATTTATGTTGTTATGTAATTTTCATGTCTTTGTTTATGTTATTGTATGGGTTTCTATGAAAATACAAATGTATTATAATAAATGATATAATTTTAATCACTTATATATAATATATTGTTCAATGATTGATGGATATGGTGTTGATGATTTGATAGATGATGCATGTGGAATAGGAAAGTCCACAATATTATTATTATATGAAGAAGTGATCTTTTAAGATTTCATCCAAGAATAATGTCTTATTACATTATTCAATGTTTTTTGGATGCATGGATTCATGGATTAATGTATATAGGAATGTGTTTTATTGATAATCCCTCAGTATAATGTGTTGTATTTAACTACATTTTCCATATTTTTTTTGAGATTATTGATTTTTTGATTTTTTGATTGAGTTTATTTAACCTTCTGGGAAATTATGTTTTAACAGTTTCTCAATTTATGTTTGGATATTATCTTATAGATTTGTTGTTGGATTTCTTATTTTCCATTCATCTAGGGTTTCATTTGATACTTGATTATGAGAATAATTTTAGAGGTATTGAATGTAAAGGCCCTATACGTCATAGTAAATTTAATTTTTCCTAGATAATTAAAGTAATTAATAATATTTTTAAATGGGATCCAAATTATGTATGATAAGTATTACCTTATGTATTCAAAAATATCCATTTTATAATTTTCAATAGATAATGATTTAGGGAAATATTCTTACAGAGTAGTTCATTCGGATGAAAAATAGACATTTTAAATTATTCATTCATGTTTTTATTATGTAATATCATGTAAGGGTCATCTTTTACGATTTGATATTATGTGAGGATCTTTTCTAAAAAGAGTATAATTTAAGGCAATTTTGGTGTTTTAGACTTGAAATTTAGTAAGAAAATAGCTTTAATATTCATCTAATATTTTTATAGTACATACATAATTATAGGGATTTCTTTCTATTAAATAATTATGGTTGTAATGTATGCTTTGGTGGATTTGGGTCTATTCAACATGGTTCATGGAACTTTCAAGATATTTAGGAACAATGTGAGTATGATAAACGTTTGGTAATTTCATATACACCATAGGGGATCATCAAATCATGTTATGATTTGTATTGAAATTTATATTTTCAAGGATTAAAACTCATGGTTATATGAATCAAAAATTTTAGGATGAAAAAATGATATTAAGAAAGTAGAAATTACATTTTAAATACCTAGGTTTTGATATCGGAAATTGAAAAAGGTTGTAATAACCATTTTATGACCCTTCACAAAATTTTAGTTTTCTAATAGGTAATATCTATATGTATGGGTCTATTATTCCATTTATGTTATTTTAATTCCATTCCATCAAAAATTAGCTACCTCCTAGCCATCCTATGGTTTTATTCAATCACAACCTAGTAGATCACAATGTTTTCCTATTGAATATGTAATTTTTTCAAACATGATAATTTATTTAAATTATATTATGAAAGTTAAAGAATGAATATGATCCATTATTTTTTTTTGTGGAATCTAATTTTTTTTCATGATGAAAGGGGAAGTATTAGTTGAGTTGATTTAGAGTTAGTAAAAAATATTAATAAGAAACAAAATTCATATCAATGACGAATGATTTTTTTAAAATACTTTATTATATATTATTTCTCCAGTATATCTCTATTTTATAAATGTTTTGATTTGACTAGACATGGTTAGTTATTATAGATGAAAACAAAACCAATTTAGGGTTTTGAAGAACATATGTAATTATGACGGTTTTTTATTATCAAATTTGAGTGAGGATCAGTGACAATGTTCTTTAGAATTTTTTTGTGCTGATTTGAGTGTCTATAATATCTAGTATCTAGGATTAGAATCCCTTATAAAAGCTAGTTATAGGAAGGTAAATTTTCATAATATGAGTTATAAGTGTAGAAAAATGTGAATTAGAAACATGTTGTACTGAGTGGGAATGATGATATTGAGTAAAATTGAAAAAATTAATAATCTGTATTCTACATACTTTTAGAATTGTTTAGTTACAACATTTGACATGTTGAACTAATTGCTGAGAAGACTAATGTTTTATTTAATGGCCTATAATAATTAATAAATCCAGAAGTGATAGATATCGTTGATGTTATTGATGATCCGTGTTCTAATATTTTGTTCTAAAATAATAATTAATACTAAAAGAAGTAGTATAAAGTATTGAATATGATTTATAAGAAGTACAATACTGATGGTGATGATAAAAAGTGGACGTTGAAGAAGTATAGAAAATTACTGATAATATTTTAGATATTTATTAAAATATGTATTGAATGTATTTAATACTAACTTAGTAAAGTTATAATAATCATCATATTATGTCTATAAGTTCATAAGGATATGTTAGAGTGACCTCTGGTTTGCAGAATGTCAACTCAAAAAAGTATATGATTAATTTTTTAGTGGATATAATTAATTATGAAAACTTATACTTTTTTGTTAGTAAGTAAGTATCTAAATAATACAACTCTAATCATTCTATGTTTTTATGTGGGTTTAAATGTGTTAGACTGGGAATTGACTAATATTTATATGGTGAAAATCAGTTTTAAAAAAGTGAAAAATAAGATTAGATTTGTTTTGAATGTAATGCTTGCGTGATTAAGATATTGATAAATAAAAAAGCAATCCCATGTTATCATACTTTATTTAAGATAAAAAAACTCATCTCAGAGTATAAAAAGTGGGGTAATAAATCACATAAGATGTTAATGAACTTAATAGAGGATAAGCTATATATTTTTAATATATAAAATATCAATTAAAAGGAGAATAGATTCTAGATATTGATTTTCCAACAGATTGATGATCATGGTAAACAACCAAACATAACCTATAAATATATATTATATTATGAGATTCATGGAAGACTGAGAATGTTTATGTTTGGGGCATGGATATTCTAGACTTTGAGAATTCGGATGTTGAGGTTCCATATGAAAATTTTATTGATGAAGGCCATCAAAAATTCATTACAATTGTTTTTAAGGATCATATAATTATCATTAATTTTGTGTACAATAAATAATAAGATAATATATCATACTCATTATACTTTTAAAATATTATAAATTGGAGGGACTTATTATAATAAATACTGATATATAACTCTTAGGATATAGTTATTGTGAGACGATGCTACTTTCAAAAATCACGAAATAAAACTGTAGTTTTTGTGATATAATTTATGTTTCAAACTCAACATGAATACATCAATGAAATAATCAACGTCAATGGGGGTGATCCATGAAAAAAACTATGCACTATATATTACACTTTGTTTATATTAAATACATGTAAGGGTGTAATTAAATGGTTGATATGATACAAACACTAGGATGTTAATGGGAATAATTTCATATGGAAACTTTTAATAATGTAACAATGATTCAAAACCCATCATTATTAGAGTTATATCATATTCCTAGGTATCTCACATTTTTAAAAACGAATATATGTATATTTTAATTTTTTTATAAAAAAATGATTTTTAATGAAAATGAAACTTATTTTATATTCCCAAAATATTATTATTAATTAATTGTAAATAAAATTATTATTTAATATTGGCATATTATTATTAAAATTTCTCATTATAAAAGTTTATTTATTTTTATTTCATATGATACCCAAATTTTATTTACTTATTTCATTGAGTACTCTACTATTTTATTTTCTATTTAAAATTCTAATGGTAATGCTACAATTGCAATGGTCATAAATCCATTGGTAATATTTCCTTTACACGTCCTATAAATACCACATGTTTCATTCATTCTCGAATCACTCAATTCTCCATTGAATTAATTTATATTTAATTTTCAAAATTTATATATTATTTTAAATTGGTTATACCCATTTAAATTATTTCCAACATTTTTGATAATTTTATGGGCCATTATGTATTATAATTTTGGGTTCTATTTTAATTATTTACTGGTTCGTATTTAACCAATATTAAATATTCAATTAAATAGAGTTGATTAATACATAATATGTAAAATTTTATGTTGATGTATTAAATTGATATTTTCCATTTCTAGGATTTATACTATATAACATACTAGACACATATCAATGATAAGACAATAAAATTTCTAAAATTATTGGTCCATTATAATTTAAACCACTACATTAATCCTTTTATTTTTATTTTTTTCCTTTCCATATTTTTTTTACATAATCACTTAATTTCTATTGAAAATTTTGATGATATTTGGTTCATTAGACCAAAATGACATGGTATGTTGACTTTGATAAAATTTATCATTAATCCACCATTTATAGAAAAAAAATAAATTAATTATCAACTTTATACATCATTTTTAATTTATATTTAATGAGTAAATATGGTTAGGAAAAATAAACTACGTTATAATCATGTTAATTGTAGGACATATGTACACATGAGGAATATTTTCATTTTTCAATTATCATTATGGAAAAAAGGAAAGTATAATTTTATATTTTCAAAATGATCATAATATTATAAATTTTCTATTTACTATATATATATATATATTCCTATATATGTCTTTCATCTAATGCGGTGATGAAACAAAAATCGCATCCCTTAGTAGATGGGGGTAGTCCACACTTATGCAGAAATGACATTATAATTTTTTAATTAGTGGAAAGGTTAGAAGGTAAATAATAGACTTTCTTTTATAATGATAAATATGTCATTAGTATCTTATTTTATCATTTATTCCATCCTTATAACCAATCTTGAGACATGATGATGGAATACTAATTTTGTCAATTTGCGATGTGGTATCCCTTCTTACATATTAATGTTGAATTTACCTACCATTAAATGGTGGTTTATTATATACATATATTATAACATTAACATAAAATAATCTTGTAACATATGGGATACTATTTTCAATATTTTATCATTATTGAAGAAAATTTAAAGTATGTGCATGAAGACATAATACAACAACAAGAGGTTATTATTATACCACTTATTTTGAAATAGCCCTTTGATTAACACCTTAAGTGAAAAGGGTGGTATTATGAATAAAAAAATATCACTTGAATGAGGGGAAGGATTATAGAAAGTTATTATGGTGGGATATTTCCTTAACAAAATTTTATCAAGGTGTTAAGTAAAAATATTAAGATATATCCTTTTATAATTTATGGTATAATAACCAATTGAATTATTTAAAAATAATTAATTAATATAAATTAATTTTCAACCAAAAATTTCAAAAACACTTATTTACAAAATAGGATAACGATGGGTAAGAATCTCTCATGAAATAAAAAATGATGATGTTTTTATATTGCTTTATCTTTTATTTGGTTTTAACCCCTCATTATTCCCTTTCACAGTTGTCATCCCAAAAAATATTTTTACTCTATGAGGTTCATGATATTTATAATAATTAAAATAAAACCCTTAAAATGGACATGGCTTATTTTATCATCAATATCATAATTTCTCAGTTAAAACATTGTTTTTTAGAGATTTTATATCATTTAATAAAATATTATTTATTTTAAAATATCAGTAATATCAATTTATATTACTATTCATTACATTGAATTAATAATATAATGAAAAAATTATAATTAGGACCACAATATATTAATATATCCATAACATGTCATGTAACACCTCAAACCTAGAAACCCAGATCCAGTGCATTTATTTATTACTTTGGTATGATCATAAAGAATCATATAAAAAATTATCATACATTTCAGCACATTTATATGGCCATATTATATACCTAGTACACAAAATACATTTTGAAAATAAAATAAATTATAACACAAGTAAAACACTCAACATCCATTAAACTAATTCAAAGGATTTCTCTTTATAGCCAATAAAATGGAAACATAATAAGGGTGGTCTCAAATGCATAGTAAAGGTATCTAAAGTGGACGAAAAAATAAATTAAAGATAATATTCATATTGGGAAGGTAAATAATTGATAACACATGTTTTTCATATAACTACATAATTCATAATCAATGTTAAAAGGTAATAAACAAAATATATATGTAATTTAATCTATAAATAGAGAATGATACACATCTATAAATTTTATCACATCAAAAACTCATGGATAATAAGAAAGATAACTATAATTTATATTATAGAAATTATTAATAATTTGTAACCATGTTAGAGGCATATGAAAACATGTATCTGCAAGACCATTCAAATAATAGTTTAAAACTATGAGTAGAAACCCATTTAATTTGGTGAAATTATTTTTCTCATGCGATCCCGTCAATGAATATAGGGTATATATAAAGTCCAGGACGCATCCATCATTTAATATCCACAACATTATTCATATAAAATAATAGAGATAAATAATAAACAATATTATTTATCATAGAATACCCATATTGAATAAATAGTCTATAATTATCAAAAATTTCTTGGTGGAGGATAAGTATCAAAAAGTGATGTTGTTGTTTATGAATGGAAACATCGTTGAAATAGAATTCAAAATATTCTTGATAAAAATTATATTAAAACATTCCAAATTTCCCCAAAAAAAATTATAGCATTTGAATCATAACCCCCATAAAAGAGTTTCACTAAATTAAAAATAGAATATAATTAGAATGAAGTGATTCAATTGTATTAGTATATATAAATTTTACTGATTAGAATCGAAAGAATGTATTCTATATGGTTCTATCAAAATAGGGGTTTATTTTTAGTTTTAAAAATATTTTTTTAAATGGGGTTTAAACTAAAACAACTCATAAACCTCTTTAATAAGAAAATAATATTTGGACTTCGCCCTTAGTCTAATTACTAGAGTATAATAAAAATATTATTTTGATATATCATATTAAAATATTTTTTTATCATAAATAATTTTATTTCATCGTAATCGAAATGGGTATGATTATATCAGAGTAAATAATCGAAATCACATAAAAAAATATATTAAAAAAAACAAATAGATCAAAGTCTCAGAGGATCTAATTAACATATTAATTTTATATCGTATTCAGATATGTTGCAATAAAAAAATTTAAAATTACACAATGGAATTAAATGAACCGTAAGAAACAAGTAATAAAATATTAATGATATAATAATGACTTACAATTTTTTAAAAAGAATTTGATAAATCACTTTTAACATTATGAAAAAAGTAGCCACAAACCATAACGAATGGTTTCGCTTATTTTATAAATACCAAAAAGTATGTCTTTCCTAAAAAGGAAATCCCTTTGTATGATTATTAGCATTGATCAATCTTCAAATCCTAAGAATCCCTCAATCTGATGGATCAACTCTATATTGTTATCCTCGAAATCCACTGATCGTAATCAAAAATCATATGCGACAAAAAATTGAAAATATTCTAAATGAAACAACCTAGACATGGATTCCATTAAAACAAAATGACTCTAAAAAATATCAACAGTTTTGGTACAAGATATCACTCTTTTATTTTTTTTTAAAGATCTTATATAGTAGAAAAATGAGAAAAGAACTCATAATATGTTAGTTATGTATCTGATATGAACTTCTTTAATGACCGATTATTTATAGGTAAATCACCAACAATCATATTTCCTTCTCAGAGGTCGTATTTCTCCATGTTTGTTGAAATGAATCAGGCACATGTAAATTCAATGGATATTTTTTAATTAATTTTCTAACATCATATTGAATTACACCATCATAATGTAAAAGATGATCCATTATGATAGAAATTAGTTTTCAATATTAAAAATTTAAACTTTATCAATCTGATGAATTTATTTATAGATTATCATTAATATAATATTTATGATTATGAATCAAATGTTTATTGGTTCTGACATCAATATGATTATAAATAAATTTTTAGTAAGAAGGCAGTACCAGAAGTCATAAATATGACTTGATAATGGTGAATATGATATTTATTGAATCCATACTCATTATGATAATCGTAATGAAGAATGTTAGTTTATATTCTTGAAAACATTATAACTAATTCATATGAAGGTAAAAGTATATTTTTTCTATAAAAACATTCTATAAATAATTTGGACATAAAATGTTAGTAATCAAATATTATTGAATGTGTTTTTTATTTCCAAAAAAATGAATCAAAAAGTCATAAGGGAATCTCTTGACTCAACAATATCCCCCTTTTGGAATACACCAACAATAGGACTTAAATAAAAAATTACATTAAAACCATACATTCTATTTTCATGTAGTACATAGTATTAATAACTAATAAATTATCCTTATGTACCCTTCATTTTTTTTCTCCTCTGAAAAGAATGATGAATACAAATAAACCCCCCTTTGGATAAAATCTCCCCTATAGATAAAATTTCGCCCCTTAATAGGATTTTTATCTCTCTATATAAATCTCACATATAAAATTGTTTCTCCCCATTTATTAAAACATATCACCCTTTCTATAAAATATCACCATTATATATTTTCAAAAAGTAATTGTTAAAAGTATTAAAGTACCACAAAATGGGTTATAAGAAAATGATATGAAACAAATCTATGAAATAAATAACCATCAAAAAATTAGGAAATAATATTAAACTAATTAAAATTTGTAAAACATTCAGATAATATTATTTTGATGAAAATGACACTCCTTTAAAACTAGTTTTTAAAATATAATTGCCAAATTTTTTTCAAAAGGAATAATTATTGAAATCTTTCTATGTAAATGATCTCACAATTTTCTTAAAAATCTTAAACTCTTTTATATTTCCTTGATATTTCCTATAATAAATTTGTTGGACTAACTTTTTTATTTTTTAATTTAGAGCCTTTCATCTTGAATATGATTATTTTCATCTTGCAACCAGAGTATCTCATCAAATTAGTCATTCATATTTTTCAATATGAAGATTTCATAAATATAAAAATTGTGTCTTGAATCCTCTATCGGGATGTATTTAGTTTGACCTTGTAAATGATTAACAAACATAGTTTGGTAATTAATTGAGTTCTTGAATTGATCCAAAAATTTCACCTTGTATAACATTACATTAGATAACTCATTGAAAGCTTCTGTAGATTCATCCAACATATGTTTCATCACTTTAATATTATCATTATTCATATTTAAATTATCATCAATATTGTGAGACCATATCACAATTTTAAGTCATGAATTCTTATGGGAATGCAAATTTTATTGAAGAAGTTTAAGAATGTTTTCATTCCAAATCACACTATCAATCAAAACACTTATCGACACTAATTTTTGAAATTTATTTTCAAGAATCAAATCCAAAAATACTTCTTATCTTGTAAATAATGGAACAATTACATCAATTTCTATAAATATAGTATGATAAAATAGAACCCTTAATTGTAACCATATTCAATGAATTAAAAATTTAATTTTGATGTAGTTAAGGATAACATACTCTAATTTCCACTTGTTCTCTCTTTACATTTTCAACATTTTTTAACATAAATTTATCAACACATTGACCATCATGTTTTCATCATAAAATTTAACCATATCATCATCTCCATAGAAATATTTATTTTCTTATACTATTGAGTTATAATATTTCTCATTCTTCTTGGATGAGGATTCAATATATTTCTCTGATGAATGTTTTTCTTTCTCTGGATTATTTGAATTCTCTCCATTATTTTCAATACAAGGAATATTTTTTGATGACACATGTGATGTTCTTAAATAATAATTATTGGATCTAATATCTTATTTATTATAATTTTTATTTCTATTCTCTTCCTTACCCAGTTCATCATCATCCACTTCCTTTATTTCATTTCCTTCTTCTTCTTCATCATCTTCTTCCTCATCATCACCTTCTTTATCTTTATCACTAGGAACTTATTCTTCTACAATATTTTATCCATATTCAATTTATTCTCTTTATTAAATTTCTTGTGAATTATTTTCTAAAACATCAGTTCCTATAGTACATTCCCCCATTTTCATGAAAATCCTTATGGAGTTGATCTTTTGTTCTTAAATCAACCTTACAAGCTAGAAATGATTCTAGTTATTTTTCAAGAACATGAATATGTTCTAATTCATCAATAACTAAAGCCTTTAATTTATCAGCTACAAATGGAACATCAACATGAAAAATTTAGTCTCTTGAAAATAAAAACAATCATCTAGAATAATTTGATCAAATTGAGGTTTAGGTATAACAACATTTTCTTTGGATTGCTCTACTCCTTTGAAAAGTTTATCACATAAACAAGCTTATGGTAACTTCTTATTTATCTCATTTTCCTTTTCATCCTTTACATAACTTTGGGACCCTAAATTCTTATGTCCAAATCTTCAGTTAGGTCTAATATAATTTGAAGATATACTTATTTATTCTCATCCCTTTTCATTCTCTATTCTTAAAAAAACTTCATCTAGAACTATATTTTATTTCTTAGTATTTTGAGGCTAAAAAGATTCTACTTTTCATTTTTTTTCTTTCTCACCCTTATAAATATTATTCTTATTCATTTTAAAAATTTTCTCTTAGTTCTTAGATGATTTGGATTCCAGTTCAGTACCACCAGATTTAGCAAAAATTTATTTTCCTCTTCATCAAAGCTAAACTTTATTATTTTCAGAGTATCATCACTAATAAAAATAATTTTCATATATTATGGGTTTGAATTACATTCAATATTGAATAAATTCATAGACTAAAGAATCAACATTGTTATAACTATAAGTATCATGATGATATGAGACACAATATAAAAGACATTAATTTTTTTATTATAAAAAATATGTATATAATAAGATCTATTTATCTCATAATAATAAGGAAATCCAAAATGAAAACATATGTGCCCATTAGGTTGTCACGTTCTCATTTTCCCAATATTAATAATCCTTTCATCTATAAAGTAACAATATAATTGATTTATGTTAGGTGGTGAACATTCCTAACCTTCAGATATTGATCAATCAATGAATCCTCATAATTATTCTTATTAAAACAAAAAAAGAGTGTCTCATAATTTAGGTGATGGAAAAAATTATTCTCCATCCAATGATAATCCATTATAAATTATATCATTTATTTAATTTTTCTAATAACATTTCCCATTAATTGTTAGTGAAATATTTTGAATTCCACCATCAATAAAAAACTTTATCGATCTATATAATTCTCAAAAAATATAAAGGACTAATTAATCCAAATCCTCAATGTATTTTAAAAAAAATAAGGATACTGATCCTAAAAAATAGATAAAAAACTTTATAATTGAATAATATTTATCATAAATATATTTCCCAATTATCCTTTTTCTGAATACAAACCATTCATCGAAATATTTATATGTAGTCATAGTACTTTGGAAAGATACCAGAGATTCTAAAATTCAGAATAGAGATTTTAAACATGAGGCTTTTGAAAGATAAACTCTTCAATTCAAAAAGAAATATATTTATAATGTGGGACAAGAGCTCCCTATATAGAATAACTAAAAGATGGTTTATATACCATATATAATACAATGGTTAAGATTTGATCTTATTTGATATGATTATTATGAATTATCATAAGAATATTTTAAAACAAAATTAACTCTTGTGGTTTTAAGACACATTACCTTATTGGGATTGAATAAAATTAGAAAATTTTGAAAAAAAACATTTTTATGAAATATAAAATAAATTGTAACAAAAAAATATATTGAATATGATGAAATAGTACAAAATGAAAATATAAGATAAATTTTTCATAGATTTGACGACAATTATTAGTATGATAACAATATTCTTATTAAATCTTATTAACTATTTACATTATGATAATTTTTAACATATTAAATACATTATATTTAATATAAAAACAAAATATATAAGTTTTTAAAAGAAAATATAAATGAGTTTTATGAAATAATAACGAATATAAATAAAAACATGTTACGAAAAATATTCGTAATATGAGAATATTTAGAAAATAGTATTTTTGAAAATCTATAAAATTTTCTAAACATTATGATTATATTTTGAATTCTAACACAATATTTTTATAAAGAATCATAAGTTTGGAAAACCCATTAGGGGAAAAAATTAATATAGTTAATTCTTTTAAAAACATAAAAGATTTCAAAAACAACAAAAATATATACTAAACCTATAAAAAAACTAACTTAATGTAAAGATATTTTTCACAACCCCCTCCCCACAAAGTGTACCCCTCATGGGCCAGTGATTTGAGAAGGGAGATAATGACCCCCGAGTCCTGCCTCCTGTAGGCCCTGGGTTGGTGACTATCACCGAGGGCATAGTACCACACAAAATGGAAGGCATTACCTTCTATGAGAACACATGCAGAATAGAGAGATAAGAAAGACACCAATCAACTCTAACTCATACTGTAATATAAATTAAAACCCAAGTACACATATGAAATGTCATGCAGATGTACTATAACTGAAAGGGGAAAGACTGCAAGTACCCAAAAGAAAGTAAAAACAGCAACAACCACAAGCCTGAATGGCTCCTGCAACCCGAAGCTTGTAGAAACCAGCATGATCTCCAACCTTCTCCAATTGACCTGAAAAAAATATTATATATACATAGAGTGAGTATAACAATATACTCATTAAAATCCTCCCCGAAATCCTCTCGTGCAAAAGTAAAGAAAGCATGATAAAGCACAGTGAACAACAAGTGAAACTAAATTGTCACCTAAACATGTATAATAAGTTCCAACCTCACCATGCCTACTCTCAACAATTAACACATACTTGAATATATCATATAATAAAGAATATCAAGGGTACCCCGCTACTACTTCCCCACTGGTTTGCCGCTTTTCCCCAACATTGCACGTCCTGGGCATCTCTCTCCAAAAAGGCTTGCTGGCAGACACCTGGGTGAAGCAACACAATATGCACCTCGTGCATCAAAACCACCACGTCCACACACCAATGTAACTAGGTAGTTTATGGGACCACCACAGTTCGCATAACGTGTATCATACGCCAAGTATTAAACCTCAAGCCATTACATCCCATACACAGAGTAAGGATCATCAATCCATCACATCCTATACACGTTATACCTATAGTAGTACATAGAAACTATTTCCATAATATATGTGTGTGAATAACCACAATCCATTATATCCCTCTACACCTATATATGGGGAAATCTAACCAATGTGCCTTCCAGCACCAATAACTACCAAGAGAAGAGAGTGGGGCCAAATGGGGTAGTCATCCATCCATCCTCCCACCGGAATGTTGGGGAAAACACCCCCAAGGATCAGAATCCCTGGGGTGTCAGTTGCCCTTACTGACAGGGTGGAGTATCATATAGTAACACAAAATGTATAGGATATACAATAACTCACAACCACACTATGGGCATAAACTAGTATTAGACACACTATAGCTAACGTCTCTTAGACTCATGGCTGCTACATCTAAGACTAGGTATCCTATAAGAAAAAATCCATTTAATAACTTTATTAGATTAATTCATTCCCTTTTTATCAGTTCCACTTTACGTTAATTAATTTTTAATCATTAATTAACCATGAAAAATTCCATATTAAATTTCATTAGAATCACACCCAAGGTCAATTGTTCCTTAAAAAATTACAACATCATCATTATGTACCGGCATCTCCATCCCCATGGGTTAACACCATTTATTCAATTATTCATTATAGAAATACTTTCTGACATTCCCAAGAATTCTAGAAAAACATTATATTCTTATAAACACAAGGGGGATCAACATGGTGAGTAGATTTACTACCCATCGAGTCATCGCTACTTATAGAAAGAGCATATACCCATCCTTCCTTGAGAAGCTAAACACGTAAAGCACATGGAATACCCCGCGTGTGTTCACCTCTTTCGGAAGAAGGTTAATTAAGACTGGCTTCCTTGAGTAGTGGGGAAAATTAATGCAGATAAACAACCAATCAAAATTACCAAGCATCCAACAATCACATCCACTCTATTCCATCATCCTTGGTGTCCTCCCTGACACCCACGTGAATAAACCGATGCATCTCACCCCTATAGGAGTCATCTACTGTCACAACCAAAAGGGGCTCCATGCCTCCACATATTACCACAACCATCCAGGCTCATATTAAAACACAAGCAGCAGTAAAACCAACATCTTCACAATTGGGCTCTTGGACCTTAAACAAAAAAGAGGGTAACTCAGAACCCTACAAGGAATTATCTTTTAACAACCACCAGTTCTTTAATCCATATTGGGTTAAAAGATTTATTATTCGTTGGTTCCAAATTCGAGAAACCTAACCAGTAAGCTATCAATAATTAATCATTCTTACTGTGCAAATTTTATTAACATCAAATTTCAACTAGATTAAAATTTGTTTTCATGCCTATTTATCTTTAGCCAATAATTATCAATTAATCCCAGTTTACGTTTTTTACAGATTTCCATTAAGAAAAAACATCTAAGAAAAGAAAGCATAGATATCCCACTGTCTAGAAAAACAAGAGGCAATAACATATGATCGATATCACATTATTTATCCGGTTAAAATATTTATTATGTCAATTACATTGTCATTCAGTGGGATTAAACATACTAAAAATACAGTTTCATGTAAAAGAAAGAGAAGCAATGAATCTTCTACCTCAAACAGTTCCTCAAGTTCTTTATCCATACAATGGGTCACGATCCTCCTCTCGCAACAACTGCATCCACCTAAGGATTCAACAGTATGACATCACCAACCAGACCCCAAGAAAAACACCATTAAAAGCATTGAGATTACATTCTATAACATAGAAAGGAGAAAACTGAGGAGATGATCCCCATGGGAATGATTATAAAACATACCTTATATCGAAGATTGATTGATATAGCTCAGTTGCATTAAAATAGAGTGGAACCAATCTGAGGAGTGAAGTTTGATTGTGCAACTCCTACGGTAAGGATTAAAAGGTTCTAGCATCTCATAGCCAAGAACAAAGCGGAAGAACAAGTGGGATGATATCTTATCCCTTTTGAAGATTTAATGGGGCGACAGTTTAAGATACACTTAATTCCCCATTAAAAGCGGATCACATTAACCCTCACGGTTTGAGCAATTAAAAACATCCCGAGCCATAGGAATAATTAATATAGGATTTATGGTAATTGAATATTCCTTAAGAGTCCTTAAAATAAGGCTTTAAATTTATTTTATGTCAAAGTAAATGTCAAAGGGGTGAAAATGTAGGAAGCTGGAAACACTGTTCAAAGTAAACTATTAGAAGTCTGCTGTTAGAAGTCCGCTGTTAGAAGTCCGCTGTTAGAAGTCCGCTGTTAGAAGTCCTCTAGTAGAAGTCCCCTATTAGAAGTCCACTGTTAGAAGTCCGCTGTTATAAGTCCGCTGTTAGAAGTCCGCTTTTAGAAGTCATTTTTTAGAAGTCCGCTGTTAGAAGTCTGCTATTAGAAGTCTGCTATTAGAAGTCTGATCTTAGAAGTACACTCATAGAAGTCCGTAGTTAGAAGTCCGCTGTTAGAAGTCCGCTATTAGATGGATGCTGTTATAATTCCTCTATTAGAAGTCCACTGTTATAATTCCGCTATTAGAAGTCTGCTGTTAGAGGTCCGCTGTTAGAACATTGTTCACTAAATCCTCACTGATAGAACATTGTACACTAAATCCTCACTGATAGAAAACTGTTCACACTGATAGAACCCTGTTCACTAAATCCTCACTGATAGAACACTGTTCACTAAACCTCACCAATAGAACACTTTTCACCTACAGTTATAGGTTACCGATAGAGGTTACCGATAGAGGTTACTGATAGAACTGTTCACTAATGGAACTATTCAAAAAATTGGAAATTTGCAAAGGAAAGAGAGGTTACCATTAGAGGTTACCGATAGAACTGTTCATTGATGGAAGTGTTCAGCAAATTGGAAGTTTGGAAAAAAAATGGGGATAAGTCACCTTGACCTCATGGAACCCCTCAAACACCATATTTTCACACGTAATGGAATAGAGAGGTCCAGGACATTACATCGGATTCCTATCAAAACATTCTCATCCTCGAGAATTTGAAACCAACCTAAAGAGACAAAAAAGGGGTCCGAACAACCACCCATTGAGATACCTCTCAAAAGAGGGCAAGCCACAATAGCAACAAAATAAATTCATAAATAAAACATGAAAAGTCTAACCAAAAATGGAGTATCGTTACATGAAAAGAGTTAAACATCAAACAAATCTGGGTAATGAGCATGTATCTATGACTCACATTCCTAGGTACTCTCCTCTATTCCACCGTTTCACCACAAGACACAATCTAAGGGGATAGAACGCTCACGTAACACCTTCTCCTTGCAGTCGTGTATCTCCACAGGTCGCTCCACAAAGGTTGTGTCATCATCAACATCGATCTCTCCCCAATCGATGATGTGAGAGTCATCATGAAGATAACAATAGAGCTGTGATACATGGAAAACATCATGTATCAGACTCATCTGTGGGGGAAGTTCTATTCAATACGCCACATCTCCAACACGAGCTAACACCTCGAAAGGCCCAAAAAACCAGGGAGAAAGATTACTTCCACGACCAATCCTTCGCTTCCAATGACGGGGAATCACCTTCATAAACACATGATCCCCAAAATTAAACTCTAAGGGCCTCCTTATTTGATACACATATAATTTTTGACAATCTTGCGCTGTCTTCATCCTCTCACGAATCACTTGAACCATCTCTGTTGTATTTTCCACTAGTTCTACTCCGAGAATTGCTGACTATCCGACCCCAGTCCAACACAATGGAGAACGGCATGGTCGACCATACAAGGATTCAAAAGGTTCCATACCAATGGTGGATTGAAAACTATTATTTTGAAAAAAACTCCACCAAGGTTATGTGCCTTACCCATGAGCCTCCAAAATCAAGAACACAAGAGCATAACATGTCTTCAAGAGTCTGGATGGTTTGCTCTGTTTGACCATCCATTTGAGGATGAAAATCAGTGCCAAGGCATAGTTGTGAACCAAAAGCATGTTGGAGACCTCTCCACACCCTGGAGGTAAAACAAGGATCTCGATCAGAAATGATCATCCTAGGGACTCCATGAAGTCTCACCACCTTTTCTAGATACTACCTCGACAAAAATTCCACTGAGCATGACTCCTTGATTGTTATGAAGTTGGCTGATTTTGTTAAATGATCCACTACCACCCAAATAGCATCATGTACTCTTAGAGCTTGAGGTAAACCAGTAACAAAGTCCATTGAGATGTCCTCCCACTTCCACTGAGGAATCTCAAAAGGCTGGAGAAGACCACCAGGAACACGGTGTTTGGACTTCACCTTCTGGTAGACTAAACATCGAGACACAAACTCCGCAACCACACACATCATCCCAGGCCACCAAAAACGGCTCCTCAAGGCTCGGTACATCTTTGTCACACCAGGATGAACCGCTAAAGGTGATCTATGGAACTCTCTAAGAACCGTATCACACATCATCAAGGGAGCAAAAATCCTTCCATGATACATCACTCGGTGTTGTTCATCCTCCGACCAACCATCAAGGGCCTCACCACAAACAACTCAGTCTCTCCGAACCTCCACCTCTTAGATCTCCCAACTGGGAATCTTCCACCTTATTCATCATGGATGATTGTACCATCATCTAAAAAAGATAACCTCTACCACCCAACTTCTTCCATATCAAGGTGAAATGCTGAATGTTCTTCCGTTACTCTCCAAGAATCACCAGATTTCCGCACAACATCACTACATGACTTTCGGCTCAGCGCATCAGCTAAAACATTACATTTTACAAGTGTATACGATATCTCAAAGACATATTACTATAAGAACTCCATCCACCGACACTGTCGTAAGTTAAAGTCACGCTGGGAGAAAACATACCTCAAACTTTTATGATCGGTGAAAACCACAAAGCGCTCACCAATGAGGTAATGTCTCCAAAACATCTGAGAAAACACCACGGATGACAACTCAAGATCATGGGTGGTGTAGTTGCATTCATGGGGATGCAAATTCCTAGACTCATAAGAAACAACTGACCTCTACTGCATAAGAACACAACCTATCCCTAGATGTGAAGCATCACAGAAAACATAAAACTGAACTCCCTCAGCTGGAAGACAAAGGACTAGAGCACTTACTAACTTCTCCTTTAGATACCCGAAAGCTGCCTGACACTGATAAGTCCATTTTAATGACTAATCCAGCCTAGTCAAAGCTTTAAGTGGAGTCACAACTCGTGAGAAATTGGATACGAACCTCTTGTAGAAGCCTGTGAGACCAAGGAAACATCACATCTCTGAAACTGTCTTGGGAAATGACCAAGACACAACTGCTTATATCATCGATGGATCCACAACTAAACTCTGTTTGGATACAACATTCCCTATGAAACGAACTTCTCGAGCCCAAAACTCACACTTCTACAACTTCCCAAAGATCTGATGTTCGCAAAGAACTACCAAAATGGCTTGTAGATGCTCTGCTTGCTCCTCTTCAGATGTGGAGTACAAAAGGATTTCATCGATGAAAACTACGTTGAACTTGTCCAAGAACTCATGAAACACAGCATTCATCAATCCCATGAATACATATGGAGCATTCGTCATGCCAAATGACATTACAACGAACTAATAATGCCCATGAAGATAATGTAAAGCAGTCTTTGGGATATCCTCATCCTTCACACGCATATGATGATATACCAACCGCAAGTCGATCTTTGAGAACCAAATTTCACCTTTCAGTTGATTGAATAAATCATCAATTCATGGAAGAGGATAGTGATTCTTTATTGTCACTTTGTTTAAGAGATGATAATCGATACACAACCGCAAAATTCCATTGGCCTTCTTCTTGAACAAAACTGGTGCACCCCATGGTGACACACTTGGCCGAACAAAACCACACTAAAACAGACTATCAAGCATTATACACATCTCTTATAACTCAGAAGGGGCCGCCCTATATGGATACATAGAGATATGAGACGCTCCTCGCTGTAGCTCAATCCTAAACTCGATCTCTCGTTGAGGGGGTAATACTACAAGCTCTTCATGAAATACATCAGGGTACTCCTCTACGACCCTAGGAAATTCCAACTACTGAACCCTTGAAGAACTCAACATCATCTCAGCCATCATGGATGATAATGATGGAACACGCCTATGACCCATTCAAGGATCTCGCTCACCAACGAACACCACTTTCTCTCCATCCAAACCAATGAAGAAAACCTTCTTCCTGAAGCAATCCATGATAGCCTGCACCGAATACAACCAATCCATGATGTGGATGACATCATATGGTTATATTCGTAAATATAGAAAATCTCCCCAAGAGCGGTGTTTCCCTAACACTAGCTCATAGTCTCTACATACTTCAAACAAGTCAGCTCGACCTGCAACTGGCATAGTCAATGCTAATGGAACTAGAAGCCTATTTACCTCAT
Source organism: Viscum album (assembly GCA_963277665.1). NCBI lineage: Eukaryota > Viridiplantae > Streptophyta > Magnoliopsida > Santalales > Viscaceae > Viscum > Viscum album. Next base: position 1,388,414,879 of record OY728165.1, read on the forward strand.
GTCCCAAAGCATGGAAAAGGTTAGGTGATATGAAGGAGCGTGTCACTCCTGAATCAAACAAGGCATACAAAGATATAGAAAACAAGAAAATGGTACCTCGAACGACGTCTTGCTCTCCTAGAGCTGGCAACACAAGAGCATGAAGCTGACCACGACCTCCTCCATAGCCTCTCTGACCCTGATGACGACCACCACCATGGCCACACTCTACCCTCTGAGGATGGGGAGCATCATGGGGTTGTCCTATACCTACCCCACCTACCTTCTACTGATCTAAAGCTGGTGAAACTGGCTGCTGCTACCTCGACAGGAACTGCCTCAATGAAGGAACCTAGAGCGTAGCGCCCGGTGCACGATGACCACTCTGAAAGGTCGGGTAGTTCCACTATTGATGGCCATAACCACCACAAGAAAAACAAGTGCCTGATCCATTGGAATAATCCTGAGAGTTTTTTCCTCTAGAGAAATGAGATGTGATGGGCTGGGACCTACCACCAGCTAAACGAAAACTCTTCTTCCCTAAAAACCGGGAACCCCAGGCCACAACTATGCTTTGTGACGAATCATACCGATTCCACTCCCGTGATGATCCTGTCTTGGACAAAGTTCTCTCGATAATATCTTCCCTCACTAGTACCTCAAGATATGTTTTTAGCATAAATGGGGTGACCTGGTGCCGGATCTATGGATGAAAAGCCTCCTCGAAATGCCTCACCCTGGACTCCTCATCTAGCAACAGGTCCAAAGAATATCGTAAAAGGTTCCTAAAAGGGATCCCAAACTTCCGAACACTGAAGCTCCCACGTCAAATTATAAGAAGCTCCTGGAGACTGGACGCCTTCGTAGTCGAAGAAAGAAACTCGACTCTAAACCTATCTTGGAACTCCTCCCATGAGATCATTGACTCCTCACGATCCCCGAGGAACAAGAACCACCACTGCCTCACTTCTCCACGCAGCATCGTCATAACCAAGGACACCCAGTGCTCCTTCTGAGCACGAATTGAACTTAATCTGATCTCAACCTCCTCTATCCAGTATTCCATGACTGAATCTAAAATGGATCCCTCATACTTCTACAGAATCTGGTGCTGAAACTCTTGGAGTGTCTTCTTCCAAGTGTCATCTTCGTCAACCTCTACCCTACGATGATATGCTGAAACAACCTCCTGGACATTTTCTACGCAAACCTGACGAGGACGTCGACCTGGAACCATACCTATAAAATAACAATATTTAGGGTTCCTAAACCTATAATATGGAAGACTCAACATTAATTAATTAATTGTTTTATTTTATTAATTTTATGTTAACCTATCCCAAGGTCAACCCATTCAAACACAGGAACAAAGAAGAATGATGCATGATCCTTTCCTAGGTCTCTATCCTGCAACTAGTATCACATTGTTTAGTAGCCATTGTAAACTTAATGGTCCATAAATAAGATCATAGGGGGCCCTAAATGCATATATCTCTGCCGGTCTCTTGGGTTTTACATCACTTTATAAACATAAATGACACTGTTTCCCTACCAACCCATGCCACCTCACCTGTGCCTAACTCCAAAATCCATCCTATCCCTCAACCATAACTCTGATACCACTCTATCATGACCCCCTCCCCACAAAGTGTACCCCTCCTAGGCTGACAATGTGAAAAGGGAGATAATGACCCCCGAGTCCCGCCTCCAGTTGGCCCCAGGTTGGCGACTACCACCGAGGGTATAGTAACACACAAAATAGGAGGAATTAACCTCTAAGAGAACACTTGCAGAAGAGAGAGATATGATAAACACCAATAAACTCCAACTCAGACTAAAATATAAACCAAAACCCATGTGCAATATGAAATGTCATGAATATTTTCTACAACTAAAAGGGGAAAGACTGCAAGTACCCAAAAGAAAGTAAAAACAGAAGCAACCACAATCCCGAACAGCTCCTGCAACCACAAGCTAGTAGAAACCAGCTTGATCTCCAACCTGCTTCATGTGACTTGAAAAATAGTTTATATATATAGAGGGTGAGTATAACGGTATAATTAGTAGGATCCTCCCTGAAGCCTCTCGTGAAAAAGTAAAGAAAGCATGCTAAAGCATTGTGAACAACAAGTGAAACTAACTCGTCACCTAAACAGGTATACTAAGTTTCCAACCTCACCATGGATACCCTCACCAAGTAACGCATACAAGAATATATCATATAATAAAGAATATCAAGGGTATCCCACTACTACCTCCCCACTGGTTTTTCTCTTTGCCCCAACGTCGCATGTCCTGAGCATATCTCTCTAAAAAGGCTTGCCCGTAGACACCTGGACGAAGCACCACAATATGCACCTCATGCAAAAAAACTACCACGTCCACACACCAAAGTAACCAAGTAGTTTCTGGGATCCACCATAGCTCTCATAACGTGTATCATGCATCAGGTATTATACCTCAAGCCATTACAGCCCATGCACCAAGTAAGGATCCTCAAGCCATCACAACCTATACACGTTATACCTATAGTAGAACATAGAAAACTATATCCAGAATATATGTGTGTGAATAACCACAAGGCATTACATCCCTATGCACACATATATGGGGAAAACTGACCAATGTGCCTGCAAGCACCAGTAACTACCAAGAGAAGAGATTGAGGCCAAAGGGGGTAGTCATCCATCTATCCCCCCACCAGAATGTTGGGGAAACCACCCCTCCAAGGGCTCAGAATCCACAATATGTCAGTTTCCCTTACTGACATGGTGGAGTACCGTATAGAGACAAAAAAAGTACAGGATATACAATAACTGACAACCACACTATGGGCATAACCCAGTGTTAGACAGACTGTAGCTAACGTCTCTCAGACTCAGGGCTGCTACTTCTAAGACTAGGTATCCTATAAGCACACATCCATTTAAGATATTTATTAGATTAATTCATTCCCATTTTATCAGTTCCACTTTATATTAATTAATTATTTAATCATTAATTAACCATGAACAATTCCAAATTAAATTTCAATAGCATCACACCCAAGGTCAATTGTTCCTTCAAAAATTACAACCTCATCATTATGTTCCAGCATTTCCATCCCCATGGGTGTACAACATTTATTCAATTATTCATTATAGAAATGCATTCCCACATTCACAGGCATTCTAAAAAAACATTATATACATCTAAATGCAAGGGGGGTCAATATGGTGAGTAGATGTACTACCCGTCGAGTCTATGCCGCTTATAGAAAGAGCATATACCCATCCTTCATTGAGAAGCTAAACACGGAAATCACGTGGCATACCCCGCTTGTCTTTTCCTCTTTCGGAGGAAGGGTAAGTAAGACCAAATGCCTTGAGCAGTGGGGAAACATAAAGCAGATAAACAACCAATCAATATTACTAGGAAGCCAATAATCACATCCACTCCATTCCATCATCCCTGGTGTCCTCCCTGACACCCACATGGATAAACCAATTCATCTCACCACTCTAGGCATCATCTGTTGCCACAACCAAAGGGGCCTCCATGCCTCCACATATTACCACGACCATCCAGGATCACATTAAAACACAAGCAACATTAAAACAAAAATCTACATAATTAGGCTCATGGCCCTTAAACAAACAAGAGGGTAACTCACAACCCTACAAGAAATTATATTTTAACAACCACCAGTTCATTAATCCATCTTGGGTTAACAGATTTATTATTCATCGGTTCCAAATTTGGGAAACCTAACCAGTAAGATATCAATAATTAAACATTCTTACTGCACCAATTATATTAACATCAAATTACAACTAGATCCAAATTCATTTTCATTCCTCTTTATCTTTATCCAACAATTATCAATTAATCCAATTTTTTTTTCTTTACCAATTTCCAAAAAGAACAAATAGCTAAGAAAAGAAAGCATAGATATCACACTATATAGCAAAACAAGAGGAAATAACATATGATTGATATCAATTTATTTATCCGGTTAAAATATTTATTATGTCAATTCCATTGTCATCCAGTGGGATTAAACATGATAACAATACAGTTGCATGTAAAATAAAGAGAAGAAACTAATCCCTTACCTCAAACAGTTCTTCATGTTCTTTATCCACACAATGGGTCATAATCCTCCTCTCGCGACAACTGCATCCACCCGAGGATGCCACGATACGACAGCACCAACCAAACCCCAAGAAAAACCCCATCAGAAGCATGAAGAATACATGATATAACATGGATAGGAGATGCAGGATGATATGAACCCCAAGGGAATGATTATTTAACATAACTTATATCGAATATTGACCGATATAGCTCGGTTGCATCAAAATAGAGCAGAACCAATCCGAGGAGTAAAGTCAGATTGTTCAACTCCTACAGAAAGGATTGAAAGGTTCTAGCATCTCATAGATGAAAACAAAGAGAAAGAACTATGGAGGATGATATTTTGTCCCTTTTGAAGATTTAATGGGGCGACGGTTTAAGATACGCTTAATTCCCCATTAAAAGAGGGTCGCATTAGCCCACGTGATTTGACCAAGTAAAAACATCCCGAGCCATATGAATAATTAATATAGGATTTATGGTATTTTAATCGGCCTTAAGAGTCCTTAAAATAAGGCTTTAAATGTATTTTATGTTGAATGAAATGTCAAAGGGGTGAAACTGTAAGAATCTAGAAACACTGTTCAAAGTCCACTATTAGAAGTCCGCTGTTAGAAGTCTGCTGTTAGAAGTCCACTGTTAGAAGTCCACTGTTAGAAGTCCATGTTTAGAAGTACACTGTTATACGTACGCTGTTAGAAGTCCGCTGTTAGAAGTCCAGTGTTAGAAGTCCCCTATTAGAAGTCCACTGTTAGAAATCCGCTGTTAGAAGTTCGCTGTTAGAAGTCCGCTGTTAGAAGTCCACTATTAGAACCTCACTGGTAGAACACTATTCACTAAATCCTCAATGATAGAACATTGTTCACTGAATCCTCATTGACAGAACACTGTTCACTAAATCCTCACTGATCGAACACTGTTCACTGAACCTCATTGATTGAACACTGTTCACCAAATCCTCACTAATAGAACACTATTCACTAAATCCTCACTGATAGAACACTATTCACTAAATCCTCATTGATAGAACACTATTCACTAAATCCTCACTGATAGAACACTGTTCACTAAACCTCACCGATTGAAAACTATTAACCTACTATTATAGGTTACCGATAGAACCGTTCAATGATGGAACTGTTCACAGAATTGGAAATTTGGAAAGGGAATGAGAGGTTACCGTTAGAGGTTACCGATAGAACTATTCATTGATGGAACTGTTCACAGAATTGGAAATTTGGAAAAAAAATTGGGGATAAGTCACCTTGGCCTCCTAGAACCCCTCAAACACTATATTTTTACAAGTAATGGACCAGAGAGGTATGATAGATTATAATATTAGTTAACATGAATTATATATGAATGATCACTTTACATCGATCATTTATAGCTTCTGTTTGATGTATTCATATCTATAAAAAAGTAATGTTTTTTTAAAAATATCAGAAAGTTGTTATTGGGTTCCTATAAATTATAAAATAATATATCCTATAAGTGTGATCCCTATGAAAGTTATTAATAATATCTATGTGTTTTTCACGTAATTTATGTGAAGAGATATTATGTAATTCAGTGGAAAAAGTATTGTTGCATAGTATATGATTTTTTAGAAAAACTCATTCTATAGTTAGTGATTGTTTGTCACATCTACAATACTTGAGAAAAAACATCCAACTGTCTCATATTCAGCTTTAGAAATGGATATTTCTACTAATTTTGTTTCTTAAAATACCAATAAAATAATGAATCCACTAAGAAATGAAAAATTAAATATCTTTTTTCCCATCAATTCTACAGCTACCAATGTCAATAATTTGATCAACTGGTTGCCCAACCTCATCGAGATCAAGCTTATTAGATGTACCGATAAGAGTAATAATACATTTAGTATTTTTTTATCTGAACTTTTTTAGAAGATATTTTATATACTTATGTTTAGATATATATGTTCCTTATATTTTTTGATAAAACTAAAAACCAAGAAAAAATGTTAACTCACCCATCATACCCATCTCAAACTTATACTACATAAGATCAATAAATAAATCCATTAAATATTATTTAGTTTTTTTGAATATAATGTCATAAACATAGATTTCAAAAATCATAATATTTTTGTTAACTTATTTTATAAAAAGATTATGATCGACAACTCCCACGAAAAAACTTGTAACAAATATCATTTTGACCTATCATACAAGTCTTTGGGGGCTTATTAAATAAATATAAACAGTTGGTAATTTTATTAATGTATTCAAGATGTTTTTTATTTTAAAAACTAGGGGTTTATTATCATAAAATTCTGCCCAAACATATCCGTTATGAAAAGGACACTTCACATCAATTTGAAAATGTTCAAAATTAATGAATGTTGTAAAGGCTAGTAGAGTATAAATAGATTCTAGTCTAGATACTAGTGCATAGATCAATTAATAGTCTATGCCTTCTAGTTAGTTATAACCCTTACCAACAAATATTTTTTTATTTATAATGATCATTACATTTTCATCACATTTTTTTTCTATAAACCACTGTACTCTTTTTAAAGAACTTTCTTTAGATCATTCAACCATGTTATAGACTTTTTTCCTTTAGAATAATTTTAACTGATCTTTGATATCCTTAATCTAGTCCTTAGTACCTAAATACATGTTAGGATATTTATTTTCAAATTGTGTAAGAAAATAAAGTTGTTATATTTTATTTTTTAAGGAAATTATAATCCTATTTGGTCGATCAACATCTCCAATTATATTATCACTATGATGATTCTTAATAACAACTATCATGGATTTTTTAAAACCAATTCATCCACATAGGTTAGAAAATATTTATATGTAAATACTTTAGAAACTATTTATTTGGGTCATTTTATATAAGATACACTCTACATCAAAAATTGAGAATCAGTTTTGGAAAATATATATGAGGATGTTGGTTGGTTTAAAAAAAACAAACAGATTAGTTTCATCAAATTTAACATGTACATTTTCTTTAATAGTACAATATTTTTCATTAATAAATCTATATTCTATAAAATTAGTGGAATAACCTAAAAATATAATGTCATTATCATTGCGTGTTTATTTTTTAAGTTATATTTCATATCCTTGAGGAATATATTTCCTCCAACTACTCTGAAGTAAGAGAGTTTTTCTTCTCATCCAATCCACAATTCATAAAAATTTTAATAAATAAAAGTTTTAATTAAAACTCGTTTTATAATATATAAGAAGTAATAATTGCTTCAGCTCAAAAATGTTTAGTAATTGACTATTCACTCAACTTGGTTCTTGTTATTTATTGAATAAATAAAATTTCTTTTTTTAATAACACTATTTTTTTGAGTTCTAGGAGCTGAAAATTAATGTTTAGTGACTTTTTTAGTAAAAAATGATACAAGATGTGAATTTAAAAATTCTCTACTGTGATCACCATGAAAAGTTAATAAATAAAGGTTTTCCTTATTTATAACTTGGTCTAATTTTTTTTAAAATAAAAAAGGATTCAGAATTCTTTGTAAGAAATAGATCCACTTGTATCTAGTGTAATCAACAACCAAGACAAATATATAGTATTTTCCTCGACTAATATATGTCTTTGTGTGGATAAATAAATTTATGTTAACTAACTATAAAGCATCCATAGTTGAGATTTATCAAATAGTTTTAATGCTTGAATTATGTTTCTTTCCATATGAACTGGGGTCACTGAAATTTGAAGAGTCAAATCTAATCTCTCGTAGATCCTTGACAATTATTTTATTTTTCAACTTACATAGTATAAAAATGTTACAATTTCCTAACCTTCTATTCTATAACCATGATTGATCTTCCACTACACTAAGGAATGGTATGTCTTGGCTCCTATGTTCTTATATGATTAGTGTGTATACATTCTCATGTAAATATGAATAAAGAATGAATAAATCATTCGGATTTTGTACAACATATTTATCATTCCTAAATTTTTTAAGGTGAACATCATCGCATAACTTACATATTTTTATAAGGTTAGGATTAAGACACATAATAGGATTTTTTTTAAATTAAATATTTACCATGATGATCTATATTAACTGTAAAGATAATCTCTCCTTGAGCATTATCTCCAAAGATAACTTGTATACCTTTCATTTTAATGATATTTTTTGAAAATTTTTTATTTCCATTCTTATGATGGCATCATCCACTATCCATATACTAAGTATTCTTGTTTTTGGTACTTGCATTGTAATGGCGAAAAAAAAATGATTATAATTTCATCACCCAAACCTTCTTGGATCCAGAAATGTCAATAAGAAATTTTTTTAAATCTATATTTTTTTGAAAAATAAGATTTGTAAAATCATAAATAATGATGGAGGAAAACGAGACGAAACCCTCATCACCGCACCTCGTAGCTTCGGCTGCCCTATCTCACCCACTCAGTGTCAATCTTCACTCATTTGATGCGTTTCAACTCGAAAATCAAAGTTTTCTGGATCCAGAGGAAAAGAATAAGGATCATTATGCGCTAAATAACCTACCCTCTTTCAAGGGTTTATCGGGGGGATCTTTCATTCCTCTTGCAAATCGTGCACCCCATCGAATCATTCGGAAAGGATCAATAGAACATGTTTCAACCTCGGAGGATGCAATAGTGGCTAGGATTGATCTTTGAAAGCATTCATTTATCGCTCGCATCTCCTTAATGAATGTTATGAAACCCTGGCGGACTTCTGATATCATCTCTCGGCTAGCTGATATTTGGGGATTCAATGAATACAAATGTGTGTCCCTCGGTCGCGGACTCCTTCACATTCTATTTCCTTCGGTGGTGCTCAAAAGTAGTGCTTGGAGTATCGACTCCATCAATCTCAGGCCAGGTACTCTTAGACTTCGTGAATGGAAATTGAATTTCAACTTTCTTGATTTTAAGGATACTTGTGCTCATGTTTGGATAAAAATACACGGTCTCAACTTGGTATTATGGCATGCTGAGATTTTGTTCGATATTGAATCTGCTATTGGGATTCCTATTAGAATGGATCATGTTACAGAATCAGTATGCTATTGTCATTTTGCTCGGGTCCTAGTAGAGATTGACCTTAGTTCTACCTTAATAAATAAAGTGATTTTATCTACTCAACATGATGATATTTGTATTTGGATTGAATATGAAAGCACTCCGCCTTTCTGTGTTTCTTGTCAAATTATTGGGCATGAAAAATCTTCATTTAGATGAAATGTTATTTGTGACAACTGTCAAATTAAAGGGCATGACTTGAAACACTGTACGAAGACACCCAAAAAAGGTATGGAACAAAGCATTGAGCAGAATAAGACGGCTTCTGTTATTGGTAATGATTCTGCGGAAAAGTCTCAAAAGTCTCTCGATGAATAGGCCAAAAATGGATGTTCTGAAGAACATAATAAGACCAAATAGAAAAACATGAAAGTTATCTTATCCTAGGCAGATCTTGCTGATGATATCCAGCTACCTATTGATGGAAATTATGCTATAGATGATATGAATGGAGCCTCATTCAAAGAAATTTTGACAAGAGGTCTCAAATATGATGAAGATGATGAATCAATTGATAGCCCGGATGCCTTGGAAAATGATGCTCAAGAAGATGTAGACTCCTGCCTAAGACAAGAACATATATTGGTCAATGCCAAAAGTAGAAGAGGCAAGGAATAGCTGGACCTTCCTATCTCAAGGAAATTGAAAGAAAGGAAAGAGGTCTCTGGTTAGTATCTGTGTACAGCAAATAGAGAAACAACCATTGTTTCTACAGTTTCTTATGCCTCTCTTATGGTAATCTCCCCTCCAGAATGTACCCCTAGAGCCCAAGTTATGTCCACTTTATTCCATGGTTTTTCAGTAAAGTCTATTGTTAGTGTTTCTTCCCCTTTGCATGCTAAGGAAGGTCGAGATATAACTTTTCTTACAGACTTGGTATCTTCTAAAAAGTCTATTTTTCAGGATTCCAGGGGCACCCATAGCAAGTATCATAAACCAGCTCCAACTGGGCAGTATAAGCAGACAGGTCCGGAAACTATCCAAGACTCCCTTGAACTGCATGTGGTCATTCCCAGCCTGGAGGGAAAAAAATGACATAATGTCAAGATCATCTCAGCCTTCACCAAGCTGTGACACCCCTCAATCTCAAATTCAGAATGTTATAAAACAGGTGAGTACCTATAATTCGTTTGAATTACATGAATCTTCTAGTAGTGATGATGACAGGAAACTAGTGGAAGATTGGGATGGAGTTAAGTGTGTGAACATGGATGTAACGTCTGAGATCCCAGATGATGGTGGAGGTCCATGGATATAGGAAAAATCTAGGTAGAGGGTGAGACAACCAAGTGGAAGGGGTGCTCAAACATCTCTTCACAGTATGAACACTTGCTCGCGAGTGCGCTGGTGACTTTTTTATGGACCTGTTTTGCTGTTTACTCCTCTGTCTTTACTCCTTGCATGACTTTATATTTTAATAATAGGGTCCTTTGTGCCTCAACCTTCTTAAAAAATCATACATAATTAGTTTTTTTTAAAGTAAAATTCTTTTTCCCATGACCTCCACTTTGACACTTGGTAAAAAATGGTACATTTTTATGAACAAATAAGTTATTACTAAAAATATGTTATTTTATGGGTATGACCCATTTCAGAACTAGTTCCATGAGAATGAATTGTTTTATAAATTGTACCAGTGTTATATTTACCATTGTTAAAGTTTGATAATATTTTATTCAAGGAATAAATTTCATACTTTAGTTTAATATCACAATTATTGTCTTCTATAGTAATAGTTTCAGAATTGAGTTTATCAAAATTAGTTTGTAACCTATTATTTTCAGAAATTAATTTTACTATATCTTTAGAAATAGTTTCATTTTTAAAAAAAATTTCTTATCAAGATATTTTTATAGATCTTATACTTCTTTTGTTGAAAATTTTATCCTCAAATTTTCATTATCACGTTTTTGAATAAAATTACAATTTTCATTTTCAAGGTGCTTAGAAAAATAAGAAACTTCTTCATATGAAGGAAGAATATTATCTTATAATGAGGATCATTCTTCATTGGAATATTCATAATTTTTATAATTGTCATATTTAAGATTATTTTCATTTGAAGATAAATTTTCAAGGTCCATAGCAGTGTATACCTTTTCCATAACATAAATGTTTTCTTTATGTATTCTCGCAAGAAGACCTATGTTCCTCTATTTAAAACTATTATTTTCAGCTGATTTTTTTGAGTAATATCCCCCATATTCACTCCAAGAGTCATTTTCATAAAGGATGTTTTTTCATATTGACTTATAAAAAATTCTCTAATACATTTTACAATTCTTATCATTCTTATCATTTATTTTCAACCTTGGAAAATATGATCTAATATATACATTTCTCTTACACTATTAACAAGTAACTTTAGAATCATTCTTGTAAATCATATCCTTGTTACCTTTCTTATATCTAAAATGAAATTATTTTTTTTCTTCGTATATTTTTCATCCTCTATGTAGTATTAGCTAGTTCATTTTCAGAATGCTCTCAAGTTTCTGAATCAGATTGAAAATACACTTTCAACATTCTTAATGATCTGAAAACATTTTCTATAGATTTTGATTTAGGAGGTAAGGTAGATGTTTTACAAAAAGACACACCAAAATTATTTTTATTTTATTTATCAATATATATTTTTATTATACTTTCATACTAAATTTATTTCCAATAAGTTCATCCAGAGTGACATCACTCACATTTCTTGTTTCATTAATAGTTGTACTCTTAGATTCCTATTCATTGGGCATGATATCTATTATTTTCTCACCAATATTATCACAATATAATTATCTCTCCCCAATATCATTAATAATATTAATAATTATCATTGATCTATAATGTATCTTTCCAACTAATTAAACTTGTAAGAAATTAAATGACTGATAATTTTCTGTAAGAATTTCTCTTTTGGTTTAAAAAACCATTGATGTGCCAAAATGTTTAACATATAACATCTTCTAGGCACTATTAGATTTTTCAAATGATGAAATTTTACTCTATATGTTTCTTGTCACCGAACAAAACAATGTTTTCCTTACTTGTAATTCAACTAATATTCTAAATTTTCTTTATTAGTAATGGCTCTAAATTCATTATCAGGTATTTTTGTAATCTCCTTTGAACATCAAAAAATTATCAACCCTAGTGTTGATAACGAAGTTTTTAATTATATATCTCAAATATTCATAGTCTTCTCCATCAAAAATAGGATGCATGTTTGAATTCACATTCTATATTGATTTGAGATTGAGTTCTATCATATTTTAAAAATAGATACAAAAAAACATTTTCAACAATACATGTTAGTAGAAAAAATATTTATGAAAAAATGATTATAAAATATTTAACTAACATGAAATAGTAAATAGGAAAAAATTAGCAAGTATGTGAGATGTGGGATCATGATTTGATACCAATTTATGTATTAATATATATTTTTTGTATATAGATTATGATCTAATGAATGTATTCTAGATAGATCTGTAACAAGATGTTAGTGAATTTATGTATTAAAAACATTAGTTTAAATTGTTCTAAACTAAATTAATTTTCAAACATTTTTATAAAAAAATATTGGGTTCATACATAGCCCTCAGTTCGATTACTAGAGTATCATAATCAAGAATGATTTTCATAAATCAGATTAAATGAATATTTAATCACAATGAATATGATTTGATCATAATCATAACTATTTTGGTTCTATCAGAGTAAGTAATCATCATAACATAAAATTTTATTAAAGCAGTAAATGAGAGATTGGATTCAGAAATGATCTGATTAACAAGTTAATATTCTACTGTATTCAGGTACGTTATGATAAAACAATTAAAAACAGCACATGGGAATTAAAATACTTATAAGAAACAATTAATACAATAGTAATGATATAAGAATGGATTATAGAAATTTAGAACTAATTGAATAAATAAATTTTAACCTTAAGAGTAAGGTACCCACACAACATGGCTAGAGGTTTCCGTTGTTTTATACTTACAAACAAGTTTCTATCTCCTCAGCAAATAAATACCTTGATACGATGATTGGAATTTACCTATCTTCATATCTTTGATAGACCATAATTGGATGGATCAGTTCTGGCTTGCTATACCTAAAATCCCTTGATCAATAAAACGACCAGATTCTACTTCCAGCTATCCCCCAAATCCCTTTATTGTAATCAATTATTGGATCCTGCGACAAATTGAGAAGTTAAACCAGAAAAACCCAAATAGGGATACCATTAAAACAAATAAAATAAGAAATTACTAAAGTATATGAACAATTTTCTCATGATTTTGAATATTTTTAGATACCTCTAACAGCTTCAAAATCTACAAATAAATTGCAACCTTTCAAAAATGTATGCACTTCAAACTATTTTAATGGAAGGTAATTTAAAGGTAAATCCCCAACAATCATATTTCCTTCACAATGGCCATATTTATCTAATTTTGTTGGAAAAAATTGTAAACTTCTCACTTCAACAGCTCTTTTATAACTAATTCTATAACGTTGTATTGAATTACACAACCACAATGTTAAAATATGGTTCATTGTGAAATAAATTATTTTTCCATATTCAGAATTTAAACATGGTTAATTTTATGGATTTACTTATAGAATATCTGTAGTGACCCTGCTATTTTTAGAATAATATTTTTCATTTTCTATTACAATATATTAAATTTAATTTAATGGGGTTGCTTTTTTTTTTGATAGCATACTCGACACGCAACAACGAGGTTCTTTGAAATATTACATTTCATTCATCATTGAGTTATTCAAAAAATAATACAAAAATAATATTATTATTTTAAATGGTAGTTATTTCCTAGACATTGGAATGTAGGGAATAAATAGTATCAACATAATTTTAAAATATATTTTGAACAAGTTTAAATTTTATTCATTGATTACCAAATTTAATAGAAATGGAAATAAAAAACAATTGAATATAATGGATGCGTTTTTTTGAAAACCTATTTAAAAGAGATTAATTGTGTTTTTATATCACACTTTATGAATTTTTATTTAATGAATAATAAATTATATATATTCAATTTAAGGTTTTAAAATCATCTTTTATGTTTCCTATATATTATATAAGAATAAATTAATATTTTTTGAATAATAGAAGTATTTTATCTAAAAATGTAGTTTTACCGCCTTTTGTTGGAGAACCCTTTTAAAATATAGTTTTGAAACCTTTATATGTACTAATTGAAAAAAATAAAATTCTTCTTGAGAAGCGGAATGTTAAAATTTACTTTGGATTATATTTTGGTATTTTTCTGCTAAAGTTCAATTTTTAATGAATAGTGAAAAATACTAAAGTTTAATTCAGAACTATCTTTTAATATAATTTATTTATATAGGTATATTGTTATTGTAGTTGATTTTAAACATTAATTAGATTATATTTTTATAATTTAATCCAATTTTTTTCATTTTAAGTAACTTTATTTAAAATTGGACATAAATGATTGTCAATCTTTTTGTAGTTTTTACTTCTTAAAAACACACATTTTGGTTTTACAACTGGAATTAATTTTAAATTTCATTCTATAAATTTTTTATTTTGAATTGGTTAAAATGGATTCCATATTAGTAATAAATATGTCCAAAATTTTTATGTAGGTACCTTTTATTTTTTAGAAATTATGAATAGTAAGTTAAGTAAATATTTTATTTACCATGGTTAAGTGGTAAATCCGGTAAATAAGGGTAGAAAATAATATTATAATAATATTAAATTAACCTAAAACATATCCAAACCCTATTAGATGAGATATGATCGACCATGGTCATACATGGGTAGATTTTTGGGACCCCATGGAGCCATATGTGTGTGAAAATGACATTTAATTACTTTTATTTTATTGTTAAGGAAAATATAACCTGAACTTATATCTTTTACTAAAAAACTTATATGGGGTAATATAAGTGTTATTTTTTACTATAAAAATTAATTATAAATCTAGGAATATTTCCTACATCATTGTATTTTATTTATAATTTTCAGACATCGAATAAAAAATTTATTTATGACACAATTGTAATGTAGTGATTACATTATTAATGAATGATTTATATAAATGAAATTATAAATATTAAAATAAATTTATTTTGAAGCCTTTTATTCAATGAAATAATTTTATGGATTATAATTAATTATTATATTATAATTAATTATGTTTATTTTGAATGAATCAAGTTTTTATGGGGTTTTAAAAAGACATGATATGAATAGTATAAAAATTTACATAAATGGGTTTTTAAATCAATTAATATTTTATTAAAGGATATAACAGTCCTAAAAATCTAATATTCATCCAAATGACATATATGATGTTAAAATTTTCAATAATTATAAATTTTCGAGTCTCTTGGTATTTTATTGTAACTATGGTAACCATATATTATGAATATACAAGAAAACATGGTAAATGTTAAATTAGTTAACTAATGATTAATGCTAAAATATTAGGTTAATATTTTTACCTAAACACCTCTAAAACCTATTGTCTTAGAGGTGTTTGACCCCTCCACTTCTTAACCTTAAAATATATTACTCTGGTGTTTTTATAATTCCAAAATCATATAATAATAAAATAATACTTTCAAACATTGATAAGATGCCCCTCCTCCCTCTTATAAAAGGGCACCACATCAACCCATTACTCACACCTATAAATCCCCTTGGATCATATAAAATATCTTCCAATAAGGTCCCAAAATTCCTCCATTCCTTATAAAAGCCTTCACTTAGTCATAAGGAAATTCAAGAGAGCCTTTTGACTCAAATAAAAATATGTTACCCGATTTGAGGTAACATCTTCTCTCAAGATCATGTCCATTATTTTTCCTTCTCCAATCCCTATGCTCTTCTTATTATTATTTTTATATAGAAAAACCTGTATGCTCAATATACAAGGTTGTTTTTCGAATAAATATTCAAACTAAACTTACACATACCTCCGTTTAATGGGTATAGAACATACTATTTCTTGTGGACAACGAATTACTATCACACAAAATGATGATTGTTCTATATTCTTATAACACCTCTTAAGGTGTCCATTATGATATAATTGTAATTATATATGATATTTATTTTATTTATTTTATCTCTATTATTTATTAATTATTATTTATAACATACTTTTATGCTTTTCATGTTGTATAAATATGATAATTTCATTTCAGGAAGTGTCGACTACTACCCCCTAAAATGGATATGACTCGTTCATGCTGTTAATGGAACGTAAAAATGATGATATTAATGGAAATATTTAACATATATAAATTATTATATTATACTTTAATTATAATATACCTATGTATAATTAAATTTTCATTCCATTAAATATGAAATAGAAATGAAAGTAGTGTTCATGTGTATGTAAGACTTGCCGTCTCCATGAATAGTGTATTTCATTTCATATCCCAAAATGTTATGAAATATTATAAATAAATATATAATACATATATATGATATTTATAAGAATAATATTCTGAATATAATGGACTTTTGACCAAATAGACAAATTGTAATTATAATAAGAACATTTTTGACTCATGTACCCAATATTGACAAAACGAATGATATTAACTTAAATAATTATGTAATTTTTGTAACATGGTAATATGTTATATAAATGCAATAATAAAATTGAAAAAATTTTATAAATAAAGTAAAAATTAACATATGATTATTATTCAGGGAGAACAAGGAACATACGTGATGAGTCAAATTCAAGGTAATGGAACTTCTTAATCCAATTTCTATTCTTTGGGTTGATCTTATACTTCTTGTTTTTGTCATGATATGATGTTGTGAGAAATGATTTTTTATTTATTATATTGAAATTATAATTGATTTATGTTTACTTATAGTGGATACTCACAATTGATATACTTTATTTACAAAATGATCTTTGTATGGGACTTCATTTTAATCTCCTTTAATTGTGGGATATTTTGATAATATACGCCTCCTACTTTTATGCGGTTCATAATAAACCCCTTTGACTTTTACATTCATTAAAAGGAAATATTTTTTCTATGAAAATATTTACTAAACAACAAAATAAATGTTTTTAATGTATTTGGAGACAATGAACTCTCCTCTTCCATAATCATTATTTGATATTTGGTTTCCCCCATAAGCCTTAATATTTTTTAAAAGGAAAAGAAATACATTATTCACTTTTTGGGTTTTTTCATATTGAAAAGGGATTTTGAAATATATTGGGGTTTTCAATATCTTGAAATTATTTCTTGTTATTTAAAATAAAATTTTATTAGTTAAGTGTAGATATTTTTAATATTTTATAGGTCATGATTATATAATGGTACTTAGAAATTTTACGAGTGGTTACGTGATAAACCAATGATGTGTGGTTACATAATAAACAAATTATGGGTGGTTCTATGATAAACCAAGGATAGGTGGTTATGTTATAACCTCCAATGCATTGGGTATGTTAGTCAGACATATTGCTATTCCATTTAGTGATATGTGTGGTAGTCAACCAAATGATTATTCCATTTCATTATGTTTATGTGCCAAGTTAACATTATATAATATATATTGATTTATTGGGGATTTGTAGGTAATATTTCTATTACAAAAAGGGTAAGAAATGATATTCTATTCAGTGAAGTATTTTTTCTACTTATGAAAAGGAAAAGGAATTACATTATAATAATGTATTCATGGTTTACTTTTTTTTTCAAAAAATAACAGTTTTTCTTCTTTATTTATCCTTCACTAAGATTTTTATGCACATAAAAATATTTTGAAATGTTTTTCACATGACATAAAGTGGAATAGGGTCAAGGATCAGATTAAGGAAAAGTCATTCTATTTAAAACATGTAATTAAACTTGTTTCTTCTATTTTATGAGTTTTTATTTTATGAAAAAAGTGGATACTATGTAGAAGTGTCTATATGTAATATTCATGTTTCTATGTATAATTTCTAAACAAATTCTCTAAATATATAAACCTAAAATGATCCTAAATGTGTATTATTAAATTAATTAAATATTATTTAATGTTTATGGCCGGGTCCATAAAATTGGTATCAGAGGTCGGTTTAGATAACTTTATAGGTTAGGGTGTTATTTAATCATAAGTGACATAACCATAATGGTTAGCATATTAGAAAGTGTCATAGTTATTTTGGATAAATTGAAAGAGTCTAAGATAACATGAATAATTATATCTTATTATTTACCCTCCTCATAAGATATTATCTGATTATTTTATGGATATACTCATATTTATTTATTTTTAGTTTTATTAAAAGACTGGATCTATCAAGCACCAAAGTTACAATGGATATAAAGAAAACTATGATGATTTTATGAATAAGAAACCTAATGAAATGGGAGCTTTAATGGAGACTCTTGTGGTTATTAGTAACCAATTATATAGAGTCATGATTGACCACCTTAACCATAGTGATATTTATAAGGCATCGTATATGCAAGAAACAAATCCCTACATAAGTTCAGGTAAAAATAATAAATGTAGGTATATTAAAAAACCAATGTGTCATGGATGTGGAAAGAAACACCTAGGAAAATGTATCCAAGGTAAGGTATGATTCTACATATATGGTAATGAAAGTTATAAAGCACGAAAATTACATAGAAAATAGAAGCATCTAGTAGAATCCAAGGAAGGGAAAGAAGTTCATTACAAGGGATCAATTGAATGTTTTAAATGTGGTGTGCATGGTAATTATACAAATATATTCCCTATGAAGAAGGTTTGGGAATGAGATCAATATAACAGTATAAATGTATGTTTACTAATACATAATGCCCTTCTAATTAACGATTAATAAATTGAAAATGACTAATGAAATGTATGTATTATTTATTTGCTGAAATTTTGACATTATTGAATCATAGGATATGATTAATGATTTTGTTTGTAGGAAATAAATATTATAGAATAATTTTGGAAATTATGGTTAATAGATCATAAATAACATTGAATGAGTAGTAAGTCTAAATAAAATGGAATCAAGAGTTATGGTATATTTTTGGATGATGAAATTCTTAAAAGTATTAAGCCTCTTTTGATGATGGGATTACTTTGGAAGAATTTTTATTATATGATTAACCCTAATGTTTGATATGTGAAATTTTTATTCAAGAAATAATTATCTTTTCATATGTGAACATAGTGGATAACTTAGGGGTTAATATGATCTTTTACTTTTGAGGTGATAAATAGTTATTACATTTGGGATGAAAAATGAAAGGTAGTAGATAAAATTTGAGGATAAAATAGGTTATGGTTATTTTTGAGGAAATTATATTATATTTGAGAAGTATATAAGAATGATATGGTTTTAGAAGAAGGAAAACTTCTAGATGGGTGACAACCCATTACATCTGAAAAGGCCATGAGAATTGAACCCACAACCAAAGGGTGACAAGGGTGCATCGCCTACCACTAGTCTATGTGAAGTCCCTAGTTAGTATGACTTATTTATTTAGTTAAATGATTTTATTGATCAAGTATAATTATTATTGGGATCTTATGTTTTATAAAATGGATATCATTATTATAGGATAATGATTTATTGATTACGTGATAATGGTTATTTTGGATGACATTTTCTCTTTTGGGAACACTATTTGTCAATGGAAAATAGAATAATTTGGGATTTCAATTTATGAGTAATGGTGGAATTTTATTTTGGAAGAATCTATGTTTTCATTGTGGACTTATAGCAATTTGGGTTATTTATGGAAATTATTAACCTATCATAGAGAATATGTGATTCTGTTAATTACTTTTAAGTATGATACTTTAAGAGTAGTCGACATTATAAATGTTATGATTTATGATGGAAGACAATGTGATCAAATCCTTTTTAATTTTGGGTTTCTAACTTAGTTTTAATTATTTTGAATAATTTTAAGTGCAATTGTGTATTAAATTGTCTTTGTTAAACACTAGGTATTGTTTTTTTTAATTTTGAAGAATAAGAGTAGTATTTCTATCTATAAAGGATTTTCCTTTTTGGGGATCAACCAATCAATTACTAAACATTTTTGTTTTGGTTAAAGTCTAATGATAATGTAAATATATATTTCATATTTTTTGGATTATGTGATTCTCTAAAAGTTTATTCTAGAGCTTCAGGTGTGACAAAATTCTTCTTGAATACTTATCGTTTGGAGAAAAGATAAGTTTATGATAGACATTTAATAAAGGATAAAAATCTACTTGAAAAGTAAGTATATTTCCTTATTTTTTTTCCAATCTCATAAATATATTCTGAAACATTAGGAAAATGAACTTAAAACCAAAAACATTTTCCCTTTACGTTTCCTAATGGATAATAAAATACTCTTTAACCTATCATAAGTTTGTGATTTTTTTGTGGTTAACGTTCTCCTGATCATGTTTCCTATCACTCTCCTTCCGAACATGATGGTTAGTTTATCTTCCATATCCATGTTTTCCTACATGGAATCATAGTATGTTTTATCTGGGGTGACCATTGTACTTCTCTTTATTTATTTAAATGTGATTGTTTTGTTGACTCTTTTTCTCGATGTAGGATATTCAATGAAGTTTCCAAGCCCAATTTTAAAATTACAATGATGCAATTTTCAAAAGGGGGACAGATATAATTACCTAGGTATTTATAGAATAATACTTTTTAATTTATACTATACGATATTAATTTTAATATAAAGAGGATTCATTTTCATATAGCGTACTTGACACGCAACAATAGGCTTCTCCGAAATTTTACATTACACACAACATTGAGTTATACTGAAAAATAATACAGTAATAATATTATTATTTTAAATGGTAGTTGAAGTATAATCATTGGAATGGAAATAACGAATAGTATCAAATAAAATTTGAAATACGGTTTACCGATTTTTAAAAGATGATTCATTGATTACCAAATTTATTAGAAATGGAATTCAAACCCAATTGAATATAATGGATGTGTTTTTTTTGAAAACCTATTTAAAAGAGAATAATTTTGTTTTCATATAACTATTTATTGTTGTTAATTAATAAAAAAATATATGATATATATTCAATGTAATTTTCTAATTTCATCTTTTTTGTTTTCTATAAATGATATACTAAAAAATTCATTTTTTGGATAAAATAAGCATTTTTTCTATAAAAAATGTTTTACGGCCTTTTGGTGGAAAACCCATTTTAAATCTAGTTTTGATACCATTATATGTTTTATTTGAAAAAATAAACTTCTTATTTTTGAAATGAACATCAAAATTTACTTTGGATGATATTTTTGTATTTTTATGCTAAAGTTCATTTATAATGAATTGTGAAAAGTACTTCATTTTAATTCAAAACTGCCTTTTAATTTAATTTATTTAATGATTATATTATACTTTTACTTCAATGTAAAGTGTTACAAGATCATATATTTTTTTTCATTTAATCCAATATTGGTCAATTTAGGTAATTTCCCTTTTAAATTGGATATAAACGCATGCCAATATTTTGGTAGTTTTTACTTCTTAAAACACGCATTTTGGTTTTGAAAACGAGAATTAATTTTAAATTAATTTATGAATTTTTTGTGTTTTTAATTTGAAAAAATGGATTCCATATTTTGAATAATGATGTAAAATTGTGTAAATAGGTTCCTTTTATTTTTTCACATTATGATTAGTAACTTCAATAAATATTATATTTACTATGGTTAAATGGTAAATCCGGTAGATAAGGGTAAAAATAATATTATAATAATATTAAATTATCCTAACACATGTCCTATCCCTATTTTATGAGATATTTTCGTCCATGGGAATCCCTTAATCTATTTTTGGACCCCATAGAGCCAGTTGTGGATGAAAATTTCATTTAATTACTTTTAATTTAATGTTAAAGAAAATATAACTCAACATGCATCTTTTACTAAATTTTTTTATATTAGGTTATATTTGTGATCTATTCTATTATAAATATTCATTAGAAATATATAAATATTTCATACATCATGGTATTTTACTTATAATTTTTAGACATCAAATAAATAAATTTATTTATGACACAATGGCAACATAATGATTACATTATTAATGAAATATTTAAATAAATGATATTATAAATATTAAAATAAATTTATTTTCAATCTTTTTATTCCATACAAAAATTTTATGTAAGAGTTTTACTAGTTAAATTTTAATTAATTTAGTTTTTTTTGAATGAATCATGTTTTTAATGATTTCTAAAAATTCATGACTTGAATTGTATAAAAATTGACACAAATGAGTGTTTAAATAAATTAAATTATTTTAAATGATATAATAGTCTATAAGATCTATGATTCGGCAAAATGACATATATGATGTTAATAATTTCATTAATGATCCTTTTTTGATTCTCTTGGCATTTTATAGTAACTACGGTAATAATGTATTATGAATATACTAGAAGACATGGTAAAAGTAAAATTAGTTAACTAATGGTTAAAGCTAAAATATAAGGTTAAATTCATAACATAAACAAATCTAGAAACCATTGGAATATATTATTTCTACCACTCCTCATATTATATTCTAAATAGATAACTTTTGTGTTATTATAATTTGAAAATCAATTAATAATAAAATAATACTTTCTAACATTCCTAAAGTGCCCATCCTCCCTCTTATAAAAGGTCACAAACTCTAATCCATTACTCATGCCTCTAAAGAAACATGGATCGTCCAATATAATCTCCAATAAGCTCCCAAACTTCATCCCTTCCTACTAGAATCACTCCCCTAGGTATAAAGTAATTATATAGATTCCATTGGCTCAAATCAAAAGAAGTTATCCAATTTGAGGTAACATCTTCTCTCAAGTTCCATTCCATTATATTTCTTTCTCCACTCCCTATGATCTACCTATTATTTGTTTATATAACAATTCAAGTATTCTAATTATACTAGGTTTATTTTATGAGAATAATTAGAAATGAAATTATGCACAGCTTCGTCAAATGGGTATTTAACATACTATTTCTGTTGACAGAAAATTACTACCTCATGAAACAATGATTGGTAAATATTCTCCTACCACTTCTTATGGTGACCATTATGGTGAAACTATAATTATATATGATATATATGATATAGATGATATTTATTTTATCTCTATTCTTCTATTATTCTCATTTAGAACAGACCTTTATTCTTTTTATGTTGTATTAATATGATAATTTCATTTGAGGAAGTGCGGACTACTGCACCCTAAAATTGATATGACTCGTTCACACTATACATGGAACATATACATGATGGAATTTATGAAATTATGTAACATATATAAAATATTATATTTTACTATAATTATTATATACCAATGTATCATTATGTTTTCATTAAATTAGATATGAAATAGAAATAAATGTAGCGTTCATGCATACGTATGACTTACCGTCTCCATGAACGGTGAATTTCATTTTTTATCTCCAAATGTTGTGGAATATTATCAATACATATATATATATATATGATATATATGATATATATATGAGTAATATTTTGGATTTAATGTACTTTTAACCACATTGAAAAATTGTAATTATAACAATATCATTTTTGACTCAATACCCAATATCGAAAAATGACCGATATTAGCTTAAATAATTATTTAATATTTATTTAATGGTAATAATTTATGTAAAAGAAATAATAAACATGAAAAAGGTTCTGAATAAAGTATAAATTAACTTAATTTTATTATTCCGAGTGAACAACGAAAATACGTGACAAGTTCGATTCGAGTTTAGGGAACTTCTTAACCCAATTTCTATTCTTTGGGTTGATCTTATACTTCTTTTTTACATCATGATATGATTATATGAGAAATTAATTTTGATATCTTATCTGGTATTTATACTTTTTTATGTGTAACTATAGTGAATACACACAATTGATCTCTTTTATTAACAAAAAGATTTTTGTAAGGGACTTCCTTTTAGTCTCCTTTCATTGAGGTATATTTTGATAATATACACCTCTTTATTTTATACGGTGTATAATAAAACCATTAGACTTTTACTTTTATTCAAAGCTAATATTTGTTTTTTGAAGCATTTTACTAAACTATAAAAGTAAATTTTGTAATGTATGCAGTGACAATTACCACTCTTCCACCGTAAATTTTATTTGATATTTGGTTTCCTCTATAAGCCTTAATATTTTTTAAAATTAAATTAATCCATTATTCCTTTTTTGGGTGCTTCTGTATTGAAAATGGTTTTTGAAATGGATTGAGTATTTATATATCTTGAAATGATATATTTTTATAGAAATTGAAATTTTATTAGTGAAATGTTGATATGTTCAATATTTTATGTGTTATGATTATATATTTGTACATGGACATTTTGCGGGTGGTTACGTGAAAAACCAAATGATGGGTTGTTCCATGATAAACCATGTACAGGTGATTACATTATAAACTCCAATGCGTTGGGTATGGAAGTCAGATGTATGGATACTCTATTTAGTTATATGTGTGGAATTTGATCGTATAGTTATTCTATTTCAGTATGTTTATGTCCCAAGTTACCTTTACATGTTATATGTTTCTTTGTATGGGCTTTGTGGAAATAATTCAGTTAAAAAAGGGTAATCATTGAGCTTATATTCGGTGAAGTGTTTTTTTCTAATTATTAATGGTGAAAGGATTAAATTATGATAAATATTCATGTTTTACTTGTTATTTTAATAAACTAATAGTTTTACTTCTTGATGTATCCTTTAATGAGCAATTTATGATCATCCCATGTTTTTTAAATGTTTTTTCATAGGACGTAAAGTGGAATATGGTCAAGGATTGGATAATGGAAAAGTCATACTACTTAAAACATGGAACTAAACATGTTATTTTATTTAAAGAGTTTTTATTTTAGGAAAAAATGGATACTTAGTAGAAGTGTCTACATGTAATATTCAAGTTATATTGTATAAGTTATGACCTAATTCTCTAGATATCTAAACCTAAAAAGATACTCAATGTGAATTTATTACCATAATTCAGGATTATGTAATTATTAAGGCTGGGAACTTATAATATAATTACAATATTCTTTATGAGGGTTAATATGATGATTATTGATTTATACAGCAATCTGATCATAAATAATTTTTCATTACGATGACATGACATAATGTAGAAAATATTATTTGATAATGGTGAATATGATATTTCTCGAATCCGTAGTAATTATGACTATCATAATTAATAATATTATTTTATGTTTAGGAACACTTTTGAACTAATTCTATATAAGGTAAAACTACAATTTTTCACCAAAAACATTCTAAAAAGACTTTTGGACAAAAAATGTTTTTAATCAAGTATTTATGAAAGAGTTTCTAATTAAAAAAAAGGAATTGAAAAATCATAAATGAAAATTTAGACAAAACAAATTCATGATATAACATGTTAATGTATAGTATTTACACCCTATAAAAGTGAATTGGTGAATAACAACAAATAATTCTCAATAGACTATATATTGAGACAAAATCTCATACCTTGAGTCTGACTTGTCTCCGGTGTCATTATATTCCAAAATTGTAACAAAATTTTTACTATTTACGTACTTAAAAATACCTTTTTTATGTTTGTTGTTAATTTTTAATTCATTTCATATAATTTTTTATACAACTACTTATGAAATTAAGTTTAGATTAGTTAGTTTGTCCAAATTTAGATTATGTGTCAAAAATGACTTTTTTAGGTCGACTATAGTAATAGGGGTAATCATATAAATATATCCAGAAAATTAATTAGGAAATAATTATACATAAATATAATTTTATATTTTATAAAAAAAATATTATCCTTTAGTTGTGTAGTGAAAAATTTCTAATTTATTTCATAGAACATGACGCATAATATGTTTACGTAGTACATTAAACTATAAAACCACATCAAATTATCAATGTAAACCATTTCATAAATGGATAAATTTACAAAAGATTCTGATCTAACACTTTATAATGAAGGTCACTAAATTTCCACAATGAACATATCATTATCCTTCAATCAACATTAAGTACCTCTTTAATTATCACATACCAAATAAGTGAACTCCATCATCATGTATTCTATTAAAATATCTTCATAAATTGTATTAAGATAAACAATTATTGGAAATATTAAATCAGCATTATTCCGTAAGTAGGACACATGTTAGTAGATATATTACTTAAATAAAAAATTGTTGTAAACTCCCGAAATGATTGTATAGAACAATTTTTTAATAAATCATTTCTCAGTTCCAAGGTAGGTAGTAATTATACTATTTAATTTTTCCAAAACAATCATTTATTTTTACAAACATCTATTTCTTCACATTAGGATAAAATTAAGGGTTCTCTTCCCTTAACAATGATTTTTTTCTAAATAAATTTATTCCTGTTGAATATTTTTTTGGGTACCATTAAACATATATTATAAAAACCATAATGAAAAATGACATCAGTATAATCCTCGTGAATTATATATCACTTATAACTAGGAAATAAAAAAAAATATCATTATTCAATGATATAAACAAAGGAGAAAATTAATCATTCCACTTTAACTATATCAATATCATATGATTCTGCATCGCACCTTAGTCTCTTCGGTTGTAGATTAATCTAACTATTGTGGAATACAATGGTATAGTTCCCTATCTCATTTTACTTCTATCAATGAATAGAAAAATTTTCCTACCTCTTCTTTCATTCTTGTTCGTGTTTAACCTTCTGTCTACGCATATAAAAAATCATAATCCTTTTAAGCATTTAGCAGAGTGTTTCTTTCCACTATTATCATATGTGGGAAAATATATCATTAATTTTTCCCTTTATCTTATATATTTTTTAATTTATATTATTATTTTTATTCCCTTTGAATTAATAATACTTTAAAAATTATTTCTATTTCTTGAAAACACATAATACTATTTCAGTATATGATGAAAAAAACTAAAAATATAGTTCTCTTCAGAGGTTGGGCTTAAGACCTTCAAATAAGTGGTCAATATTTCTCTCCCTATTGCATATGAAATTTTTATAATACCTTGATAACCTTTGTAAAAGGTATCATCATACTCAATAACAAATCCTTCTACCTTTTGCTTCAAACTAAGTAACTTTCTATTCAACTCAGTTTGTTATTCGTGAGGGATATATTTATCAAGTAAAGTCTCTTTAAACGTCCTCAATTCGATGAGTTCTATTTTCTATTCTTCTATATTTTTATGGATTAACAACCACCATTGATATGAATTTCTATTTAGATAAGACACTTCACGTGTAACCTTTTTGTTCTCACCACATCCCAATTCAATTAATATATCCTCCAAATTAATCCATTTCTCGCCTTCCATTGGGTAAATAGTCCCACTAAATGATTGGATACTCTATCATTAAATGATATAAATAATTAGAGAATCTCATTGTGTAATTTTGTTTCTCAATCCATGAATGGTTATGATTCATAACATGACTAGGTTTCCCTAAAATTTCCCTAAAATTCTTAGTTCTAATACCATATTTATTGGTTTCCTCAGTAGTGGAATATCTATATTTTCCATAAGTATTGATACCATTTATCCTTATAGAAACCATTTCTAATCAATTGAATATATTGGATTAGATCATAACAATATGTAACATAATGTGTAATCCCAAAACTAGTGAAAAATGAATCATAAATTGATAATTATTTCCATAACATATATCATAATAATAAACCTTGTTTATTGGAGATATATTTACATAAAAATCCTTCATCATGGTTTGTAAATAAAATTTTAATTATCCTAAACATATCATATGGGTGTGTCAAACTAGGTTATATGTAAGTTATGTTGTTGTGTATAAGTTTACTCCAAACTAGTCCCAATTCACTTTGTCATAGTTTTTAGCCTTAGGTACATCAATTCCAGAACCATGTAAACTTATTGTATCCATATAGGGATTTATTTCTAATAAAAACCACTTAATATCATCCTTACAAAAATTATAGGATATTCTTATATACATATACTCAATTTATATTGTTAGGTTATGTTTCCTCATCTATGATTTCAATATCTAGTTTCCATGGTTGCTTCTAAACTTTTTTTCATACCAACGGTAATGCCTCGACCCAAGTAGCCTGAGGCATGTGTATTTCATTATTAAATTGGAATGATCATGAAGAATCAAATCATTAATTACTAACTTGTTAATTAGTTTTGGTAATACATATTATATACGTTATATATATAATTATTAGAAAAAATATAAAGCATAACATAAGTAAAAAACCATCATCCTAGAAACTCATTCAAAGTATCCCACTTCATAACATGGAGAAAGGAAAAATAATAAGGGTGATATAAAAATCTCAGTAAGGGTATGTAAATTGGAATCAATAATTAATTTTATGGTAATAATAAAATTTTAAAACTATTCCAAAATAGAATTTTACTTAAAAAATACATAAAAATAAATTAAATGTAAAATAATTATTTTTCACAATTCATTGAAAAAGAATTATTTTCATAAATATTCAAATACATTTCCTAAGATAATTTTGACATAATAAATTCAAAAATGAAATTCATTTTTCAAATGAATTTTATAAAATATGAAAAAATTAACTATAATATTCTTGTAAAAATAAGAAAAAGTACCATTTTTTATGAAAAAATATATTTGAAGAAAAAAACGACATAAACAAATGAGTTATTACATAGAAAAAAATTATTAAAAATTATTATTATCATGGAAAAATATATATTTCATGATTTTATTAATAGTAATAAATCACTCTAAATTAACAGCTATGTTATAACAGTGAAATTTAAATTATAGTAATTCATTGCTCATTTAACCTCATTATAATGTATATTGACCACATTCAAACATAGTATTTCTATTTTAAATCTCACTATATTAAACATCATGCATACTTTATTAACCTCCATCTCATCTACTCTATCTCAAAGTTATTTTTTTAGTTTACTATGAGTAAAAAAAATTACATCTAGATTCTCTTTTTTCGACAAAATTTATAGAATCTACATCCATTATACTTGTCAGCATTTGAAGATCTGAGGAATTTTAACTTCTAAATATATACCTCTTTATAATTATATTCCATTAAATTTCATTTATAAATACATTAAATTTTTTTATGAAAAATTAAACCCATATACCCCTCACGTCTTCATCAAGGAAAGTCACATTATCTAGAGACACACATTGATATTAGAGTAGATATAGACCTCATAAATCCAATTGAAATGATATATTTCATGAGATCTGTGATTATAATTATTAACGATAAATGAAACCCTTTTACCATAAAAATCACACAAGACACAAAACAACCAACCTCATTGTGATAAATCATCAACATGATTATTTTTCATTAGAACATTCATGTTCTTCAAACAATATAGTATAATATATAAATATAATAAATAAATACTTTAAAACATTATTATAAGAAAAATTTATATCTATCCAATATTCATGTAATATATATTATTCCATCCTTGAAACATTCAACCACCACCATGAATACTTGATTTACCTCCCAGTCAATGTTGGTGAACCGATTACCATTGTCAAATTCATTATTAAATCGTATGAAAATTATCTTCTTTTATTGTCCTAATATGATTAAAAATTCTTTCAAATGTAGGAATCATCAATAATTCATATAGATATCATCATCATCTTTACTGATGAAATACATATATTTATCATCCATAAAAAATATATTTCAATATTTATGGGATTTAAAATTTACCATGAACCCCTCCTATACTATAAAATGAAATACTTCCCAAGAGCCAATCACTCATGACTCAATATGTGTATTTCCACTTAAAAGAAGTATAGAATTTCTCATTCCCTTGTTCAATGAATTTGAACATATGGATGAACTTATTTAAAATTATTTTATGATATCTACAATATTTTTTAATATTTCTTTTTTTCAATACAAAAAAATATATTGGTCAATGAGAATTGAAATTTCATCATCTCTCTTCTAAAAATATATCGCTGAAAAAAAGTCCATGATCTATGTTCTTGTGGCCATCCTCACGCATCAAAATAATTAATGTTTTTGAATGGTTCTTTGACTTCCCTCCACCCGATATCTTAATTTTTATTTTTATTTATGAAAACATCAATTAATAGGTCAATTTTTGAATTTATTTCTATCTATTATTATCATGAAATCCACAAACTCTCATCTGAAAATTATTATAGAAAATTAAATATAAAATTAATAAATATAACCTTCATATATTTGATACTCCCTAAGAATATATTAAATTAATTTATGTGATATTTCATAGGTCTACCTTCTGATATCCTCTTGCAGAACAAAATTTATATCATGGATACATTATTATGTGTAATTATATTATAATACATAGAATATATGCCCATAATAATTAGTGTTATTGTATTTACTTATAAAATATTATTGGTTATATTCCAATATAATGATATCAAGAAAAAACCTATAACTTTCATATCTATCTATTTAAATTCTACACAAACTATCTTCCCTAGTTTTATTCCAACTAATATAACATTCAAATTCTTATGAATGAGATAGTCATACATTATAATTCTGCTAAACCAAAAAAAATTATATTTTTTTTATTTAGAACATATATATTTATAAATCCATAACTTTTGATGAAGTAAATCACCTAATAAAATTTAAATAACCCCATGTTAATAGAGTAAGAATTACATATTCTTCCTCCTAGTGTGAAAAAGATGGAATTTATATGACCATATTTTTTATAACACTTGTTGGAAATCTTGTAAATTTTGATTATAAGAATTTATCCACCAAATGATTCCACACAATTAATTTTATCATCCTAAATTAATACTTACATTATGCATACTTGAATATAGGATGACTTTATACACTACTCAGTACACTAAGTAGACACTATATAAACTCAAGAAACGCTAACACAACTCAGAAATAAAATTTAGGATAAATAAAGTATATAATGTTAGGAAAGTTTTACCAATTTTTTTATATAGTTAGGAAATTATTTCTACATACATGAGTGAACACTAATGGATATTCTATTATTATTTAATGATACAAATAATTACTATAAAAAATAGCAATTAATTATTTTATTAACCCTTATAATATGTATGATAATAATTGTATATGAGTTATCCCACACCACCTTATAGTGACATTCAACCACCCATCATGTTCCATAAATCATTAATATTTAAAAGACAAAAAAATTTGATGATTAGAAGAGGTTTTTTCTATAAGAAGTGGTTATAACCCCATATAAATACATTAGTGGTGGTTACTGTAACCATCGCTAATGTGCCAACCTACTCAAATTAGGAGCAGTTTTGGGTAAACGATCATAAACTGAGACTAAATTTAGAAACAGTTAGATCAGTGGGGGTTAAACCCCCAAAAAATTTCGTACTATATTAGTTGATTAGAGATGGTTTTAAGACATCTAAATTAATGTTTTACCTAGGGGAAGTTATAACTGCCCCTAATTGAGTCCCAAATTCATATTTTAGGGGTGGTTATGCTGTAACTTCCCCTAAATATACACCTATCTACAAGTGAAAAAACACCATGATACCCCATGTGAAACCCTAGACACCCCCAAAAAAACCCATGAAACCCCCTCCCCCATAACACACCCGAAACACCCACAGAATAGACCCCACGACACCCCCCATTTGACACCCAAATCACCCCCAAACTGATCCCATGACACCCCAAAATATACCCCATGACACCCAAAAATAGACCCCATGACACTCCAAAATAGACCCCATGAAAACCTCTACAGACCCCCCATAGACCCCATGACACAGAATAACACACCTCCATAGACCAGAGGACACCCCTAGACCCCCACACAAGAGATCCCCCACAAAGAATTCCCCCAGAAATCCCATTCCCCGATGGAAATTTCCCTAGGATGGATACTTATCCCTCACGAGCCTAGTGCGCATAGCGCGCCTATCAACAATGGTCAAGGAATTTTATAAATCCACTCGCTATTTAGATTCGAAGACGTTACCAATAAGATCAAACCCTATGCTTGAACCATATAGGAATTTCGACTTTCGGTTTTTAAATACAATAAAATAAATTTATTTAGATAGATAAATTTTAATGAATATATATATATATATATGTCTGTACAAATTTAAATAATATAATATATTTTTATTCATGTATAATATGTAATATATTTGGGTATAATATATATTTATATTTGTGTATATATAATATATATAAATAATTATATTTACATATATAAAAATATATATATACATATATTTATAAGTACAATTATATTTGTGTGTGTGTATATATATTTATGTATTTATATTATATTATTAGATATAATATAATTATAATATATATATATATATATATATGAAATATTTATATCATTTTTTTAATACTTATATATATGTATGTATGTGTAATAATAATATTATTAATTTTTAATTATTATTATTATTATTATTACGCATATTTTTTAAACTATAATTTATATGTTGGTTTTATAAATACTATAAATATAAATGTTTTTTTATTTATGTTATAAATAATTTATATTAAATACATTTATATAATATATTTATATAAGTAACTATATACATTTATATTATATCTTGTATACACAGAGAGACATCTATATACACACGTGAAATTAAATACATTCATATAATTGGAAATATATTATATAATTAAATGATATAGACATATTTACAAAATTGATTTATAATTAATATTCCATGAGAAAATATATATATATAATAATTATATATATATAATAATTATAAATATATATAATAAAATATTTTATAATATACTATACATAATATAAATATTATATATATAAATATTTTTTTATATTATATATATTTATATACATAAATTGTATAAATTTATATATACATAAATATACAATAAAAATGTATTTAATACAATATATGTAAAATAATAATCATAATATAAATGTGTAGTATTTTTTAAAACCAATTATAAATTTTTTATATTTGAACAAATATACATATAATTGCATTTATTATATTTATACTAATATTTATATTTGTAAATGGTTTTATTTATATGTATGAGTGTTTATTTAAAGTGTTTATATAATGTATATATATATGTGGGTGTGTGTGTGTTTATAATACATTAAAATGAATTTATATAATGTGTTTAATTAATATATATATACACACTTAAGCATTCATGCATATATATTATAGAATTTGAATTTAGATACGATTTATTTTAAAAAAATATAAAATTATAGGGTGTTAAAACCCCCCTCTATTCATAGAGATTAACAGTAGTTCATGAACACCCATTAATTTTAACAATTATAGTGGTATGAAAAGCTGATCTAATATCATAAATTAGGGGGGGGGGGGGTTCACAACCCCCTCTAATATATTAAATTATATGGAGTTTAAAACCTCATATAATGTCTTAAATTTGAAAGGGTAAAACCCCTTTTAATTTAATATATTAGAGGGGGTTTAAAACCCCCTCTAGTATATGGTATTAACAGTAGTTCATGAACCCCTGATAATAACATACATCTGAGGGGGTTCAATAACTCATTGTTTAACACCCCAGGTAAATAAAGAATATTCATTTTTATATTTATCCATATCTGTGAACAAAATATTAATATTACTTTAAAGGGGATTCTATGCTCGATGGCGTACCCAATACGCAACAACGATTTTCTTGGGAATCTTACGTTGCACTCTAATAATAAAATAATATTATTTTAAATTGTAGTTAACGCCTAGCCGTTGTAATGGCGGGAATGAACATAACTAAAAAAAAATGATTATATATGTTTGTCAAATATTTTTACTCTTTAAAATAAATGTTATAGGATTAAAAATGTGAATGAATCCAATTTTTAAGCATAAACATTCTAATATTCTTTAAAAGGTCGATTAACCGCCTTTCGATGGTGAACCTCTTTTGAATCCACTTTTTAAAAATTTTATGTGTTATATTTGACAAAATAAAATTCTTCTTTAGAATGGGGACATCAAAATTTACTTTTTGTAAATTTTTGGTATTTTTCCGATAAAGTTCATTTTTAATGACTAGTGAAAATGTTGTATTTTAATTCAAAAACAATTTTTAGTATAATTTATTTATATGATTAGATTATATTTTGAATTGGTTTTAAAGTTCAATTAGAATATATTTTTACCATTGAATCCAATTGTGGTCATTGGAATTAATTTCACATTGAAATCAGACTTAAACTAGTGTCAATCTGTTGATACTTATTGTTTCATAAAAACACGCTATTTGCTATGACAGCGGGAATTAATTATTAAATTAATTAATGCAACTTATATTTTTTGAATTTTTTAAAATAGACTTCATTTTTGAATTTTTAATATCAAATATAGCTTAGGGTGAAGTTTTGGTATTTTTCTAAAGAACATCAATTTTTGATGAATAGTGAAACCACTAAGTGGTACTTATAAAAACTGATTTTCCGTTTCAATTAAAATTTACCATCTCTGTGTTTTTA
Organism: Viscum album; assembly: GCA_963277665.1. Classification (NCBI taxonomy): domain Eukaryota; kingdom Viridiplantae; phylum Streptophyta; class Magnoliopsida; order Santalales; family Viscaceae; genus Viscum; species Viscum album. The sequence continues at coordinate 1,388,449,675 of OY728165.1, forward strand.
ATTTCAAAAATCTGACATAAATGTTTGTCATTAATAAGTAAAATGTGGTTCAATGGAATTAGAATAATTTTTTTTATGAATAGTAACCTTTATGTTTTTAATCGCGATTAGAGGTAATTAGTGTAGTTTAAGGTAAAAATAATGTTTTAATAATATGAGATGAGCTTGACACATGTCCTACCATTATTGGATGTGTCATGGCCGACCATGAAAATCCATGGTTCAACTTGGGGACCCCATGGACCCACTTTGGAAGGAAAATGACATTATTATCTTTTTATTTAATGTAAAAGTAAAAATGACACAAACATGAGTTGTTTTACTAAAACAATTTTTACATGTGGTTATAAAAGTCCGATAATTGACTATAAATAGTCATTGGAAATATAAAATAATTTCCTACATCTTTATATTTTTTTTATAATTTTTGGACATTATATAAATAAAATTATTTATGCCAACATAATGATGCAGCGATTACCTCATTAATAAAGGATTTAAATAAAATGAAAAGATAATGTAAAATCTAAGACCTACACATGTACAAAACCTATTGGATTGGTGGATTTCGAACCCTTATCACATTATACATGAATTATATCAATTTGGGACCTTTTAAATCTGAAACTCATTTTCAAATAAAGTAACATTTCTTTACTTTCCATGAGTGCCCCTCCTCTCCTCTTTTAAAAGGCCCCCACCTCTACCTCCTTACCCACACATCCAAAGCCTTTGGATCAGACAAACCCTGACAATTTTGGCTCTCCACATCCCTATATTACTCCTATAAGTCTCACATTGGGAATAAGTCTTCCCAAGGAAGCCTTTGAGCTCAAATAAAAAAGAGTTATCTGATTTTAAGGTAATGTCTTCACTTGTGTTCTTTTGTTTTATTTTGCTTCTCCAACCCCCTAAACTCTTTTTATTCATTTATTTTTTAACAACTCCAGTGTCTTCAATATACTAGGATGTTTTGATAAGAATAATTCGAGCTAAAATTACACACACCTACATGAAATGGTTAAAGAACATTCTGTTTTTGTGGATGGAGAATTTCTGCCTCACGAAACGATGATTGTTCAAAACTCATATAACACCTTAAAAGGTGGCCATTAAGATGTCACTATATTTATATATGATATATAATATGTTTATGTTTCTGTATTTTTCTTTTGTGGCATACCTTTATGGTTTCCATTGTGGGTAAACACGATAATTTCATTTTAGGAAGTGCAGACTACCGCCCCCTCAAAGTGATTTGATTTGTTAATGCCATATGTGGGATGTATAAAGGATAGTATTAAAGTTATTATATATGATTTATTTTCCATATAAATGATGAGTATAATTCTGGAATTAAAATATACATACCTCTATTTTGGTTTTAATTCCATTATTATGACATAGAAATGAAAGTAGCGTTCATGCGTACGTACGGCTTACCGTCTCCATGAAAGGTGCATTTCATTTCTTACCTATAAATGATTATGTAATATTATAAATACATGTATATTCTGGATATATATGATATATATTATATCCAAATCATTAATATCACTCTAGATATAATGAACCTTTGACCACACGAACTACATGTAATTGGAAGAAGTCCACTTTCGACTTAAGAACCAAATATCGACAAAACAAACATTATTAACTTAAATGATTACATAATGTTTATAACATAGAAATAAGTGATATAAAAGGAATAATGAACTTGAAAAGGTTCTTAATAAATTTGAAATTAACTCACGTTTATTATTCATGACGTTAAAGAACGATCGAGTCAAGTCGGACCCGAGGTAAGGGATCATACTCCTCTCTTTCTTTTTAAGTACACTCTTTTATGTCAATCCTTTTAAGCTCGTCTTTCTTGTGATTGGGATGTTATTTTATATTACTCTTACTGTAATTTTTATTTTCATGTGATGAGAGACCCTATTCTCTCTCATCAATCCATTTTGGATGTTTTGAGTGGTGCCGTTAGGCTACCGAATTTTCGTAAGAGATCTAACCTCTCTCTTTCTTTTTAAGTACTCTCCTTTATATAACTTCTTTTAAGCTCCTCTTTGTTATGTTAGGGGATGTTCTTTTATATTAATCTTGCTGTAAACTTTATGTTAATATGATTATAGACCCTATTTGATCTCATCAATCAATTTTTGTAAGTTTTAAGTGGCGCCATTAGGCTGCTGAGTTTTCGTAAGGGATTTTTCATCTCACTTTTATTCCCATGAGATTTATGCCACATTTGACACAATTTCCTTTGAGTGGTGTATGTACTGCCCATTATTTTACTCTTTGTGTAATATAATTTCATTTATGATTATTTACATTAATGTTGTATTGTCCTTCTTTCACGGGGTGTATGTTTCGAATGATACCCATGTCGGTAAGGGAACCTTTCACCCTCCTTTTTTTAAAAGACTTCTTTTGTTATGTCTTTTAACTCACATACTATTATGTTGGGATATGTTCTTCTATATCCTTATTTATGTAAATTTTATGTCCAAGTGATGAGATCCCCTTTATCTCTCTCATCAACCCTTTTTGTAAAATTTTATGTGTCGATGTTAGGCTGTCGAATTTTACCAAGAGAACTTCTTAACCCAATTTCGATTTGTTTGGTTTCAACATGTAGTTATTGAATATGTCGTTCTATGAATTTGTGTGAATAAAATCTGATTGTTTTACACATAATATCCACTTATATTTGGTGTATTAGTTTGTCACACATAATTATGTAATTGATTTATCATTAATCCAAGGATACCGTCTTTGTATGGGACTTCATCTCAATCTCTTTCATTGAGGCATATTTTGTTTTATACACAACCTTCTTTTATACGGTGTATAAACCCCTTTGACTTTTATGTTTATTGAAAATCAATCTTTTTTATACGAAGCGTTTACTAAACGACAAAATGGAATGTTTTTGTCGTACATATGCAGCGACAACAACTTCTCTGCCGCCGTGACCATTATTTGAGTTTTGGCTTCATCTATAACCCATAACTTTTTTTTAAAAGAAAAATAAATACCATGTTTTACTTTTCTTTTATTTTGGTATTGAAAATGGTTTTCATAATGTTTTTATATCAATCTGTTATATTAATATGTTGTGATTGAAAGGTGGAAATGTTATGTTTCCTTTATGCATGTTTTATGTGATACGATTATGTTGAGGTTCTTGGGCATTATTATGAAGACGTGTGGTTTCGTGATAAACTAAGGGCGGGTGAGCCTGATATAGCTTTCCAATGCATTGGGTAACGCGAAGGAGTAAAACATTAAGGTTTATCTGAAGAGATTTAGGGAATATACTGTGGTGGGTATTCCGAACGTAACCAAGAGGGTTACTCCCTACGTAAGAATGTTATGAATTCCTCAAGTTACCTTTATGTCTTATGATTTCTATGATTTATTCATAATTTTATGAGGTATGTTAAAGTGCTTATGTGTTATGGGTAAAGTATGACTTCATTCTTATGTATACATGTACTCATGTTTCCTTTCAATATTTTTATATCCCTTACTGATATTTTTATGCTCACCCCATGTTTTTGATATGTTTTTCACAGGTCAAGGGAAAGGTACATGATATGATGATAGTGTCAAGGAAGTTTCAAGAAAGAATCCATGTTTTATTTTAAATATGTTTTCGTTGATGGGGAAAATGAGTACTATCTTTTATGTAACCACTTTGTTTAAATGTGGAATGTAATGAAAGTTTTATGATCTAATTCTCAAAAACTCTAAACCTAAAAAGATCCTCAATGTGTAATCTTGTAATAACTCAAGATTAAGTAAGGTTTAAGGCCTGGGCCTTATACATTGAATTTCAAAGATTATAGGGGGTTGTGAACCCCAGCTACTTCCATTAATAAAATAACATTATATAAATATTTCATCTAATAAATAAATGAATATTATATATATAGAATCCCAATAAAATCCAACTATGCATATAGTTCCACTAATTATTAAATTTTTAATGGTATTGACATAATCACCACTAAAATCCAACTAAATATTCATAAAATAATGTTAAAAAAATTTATATATAATTTTGAACCCACTATAAATTCGATGATTATAAGGGGTTGTGCATAATCCACTCTAAAATAAATTTAAATAGGGTTTTGTAAAACCAATTATATAAAATTGTTGTTAATATTCTCTTTTTTAGTGTTATAAGAATCCCTACATTAACCCATGGTGTATGTCCATATACTGTAGAAATCGTACTTTAACTACAAATATCCCACAAACAATTCAAGTAACCCTTATGTTTCTATGAATGATTAATATTCCCCATCCCTTTTCCAATGATACTTTAAGGGAATATTTTTTGTGTCATTAATAAAGAATCCAAATTTAGACCCCCTAAATTTCTATTAGATATGATTTTGATGATAATTCCATACACACCACCAATGAATTGTGAAACATTTCTATCAAACAACCAGTTACTAGAGAGACTCCAATAGACGAGAGGATGGAGACCCAACGCACGCCGCCGCAGCGATACCCGATGCGAAGCCTCAACCCTAACCCTAACGTGAGCTGAGCTTTTGCAGATGTGGTTGCCAGTAAAATAGGGGAATCTTCTCATGTAGATGTGCTTCCTGGAGAGCATGTTAAACCAGAACTATTTCTACATAGATTTCAACATGCGATTTTGTTTACTGAAGATGAGGTAAAACATTTAGCCTTTTATTTACAACTTGTTATTGTTGGTAAATTACTAAATCGTCTCCCTTATTTGAAGTTTATTCGAACATCTATGGAAGCAATTGGTCTTACGGGTTTTAATTTGGTTCTTATTAATTCATCGCATATTGTATTATGCTTGAGCTCTGATGAGGATTACTACCGAATTTGGGAGAAGTGGTCCTGGACTTTCCGGGGGTGTTGCATGAAAATTTTAAAATGGACGCCTGAATTTGACCCATACGCAGAATCACCAATAGTCCCTATCTGGGTTAACTTCCTTGATCTACCATTACACCTGTTTAAGCAAGAGGCACTATTTCCTATTAAAAGCCTTATTGGAACTCCATTGAAGCTTGATTCAACAATTTTTTTTTCCAGACCTTCTTTTGCTAGAATTTGTATTGAAATGGTTGTTTCCTAGAACTTGACGAATCAAATCTGGATACAAAGTGGGAATTTTGTCTTTTCATAGGAGGTTGTTTATGAATGTTTGCCTAATTACTGTCAGAACTGTTTTAGGCTTGGTCACTCCTTGAATAGTTGTGGAAAGAACTCCATGCAACCTAAACATTGGAAAAATATTTGTATTGAAAAAAGAAAACAAAACCTAAAAGGCAAAGTTGTCCCTTCGGACCTCCTTAAAAATGGTTTAGATCCTGTCTCAAATGTTGATTCTAATAATAGACATGTTGAGGAAAATCAAATATCTAATTTTTTAAATGCTGTACTAGATTCCACTACATCTCAATCTACCTGTAAAGATGATATAGATAGAATCAAACAAGTTGATGCTTTGAAAACAGCTAGTGAAGAGGCTTATCTTCCACCTATCATGGTTAAACAACCTACTACTGTGACGATTAATAAGCCCCATAGTACTAACCCTTCTCTTGTGGATATTCCAAGAGAGAAAAATCATGATGATTCTCAGGAGGACGTTGCTAATGAGGAATGTGATAGATCTGATAATAGTGACACTTCTAAGGAAGATGAAGATAAATATGCACATTTGTAGGAAGAGTATTTTAAAACTAGAGCAAGAAAAGGAAAAACCCAATAGTAGATGATGATGTATTTATCACCCCTAATCCAAAAAAATGATGAAACATTACGATTACTCCAAATTGGAAAGTAATATTGTCACACGATCATTGGATACTTCAAGAAGGGAAGTTTATACTCCGGAAACATCTCAATAATTAGAGGGAAAGCAACATGAGGAAGAAGTAGAAAATCAGAATGTGCATGATTGTGAAGATCCTATTTCTTCAGAGAAAATTAGAGATGAAATTTTATATAAATCCTTTAGAAAAGGGGAGATTTCAAGGGACACCTATTTAGCTACCAAACAAGACATTTTTAATGAGAGGATCAGGAAGGAGTTTCAAAAAAATCCTTAATGCCTCTTAGATGGTGTGATAATTCCTTTTTGCAGAATTTCTCTACTTACTTTCTGGTTTCCAGTATTTCTTGTTGTGTTTTGTTGCTGATTTTGCAAGGAGGTTTTCTCATGCTCGTTTCCTGGTTTAAGTGTTACTTTCACACTGCTTTTCTCTTTTTAAAATGATATTCTGAAACTAATATTGGTTGCTGGAGTTTTGAATTTCAGTTTCTACTTGATGCTGGGGAAGTTTTTCTGGATTTTCTCAGCTTTCTCTTGCTGCTATATCTCTATTTTTTGCCTATTTAATGGAGCTTTGATGTCTGTTTGAGATCAGATTCTGAGTTTTTTCCTATTAGATGGAGCATTGCCTATTAGATGGAGCTTTGATTCATGTTTTTGCCTTTTAGATGGAGCTTTGCTGCCTATTTGGGTTCAGATTCTGAGCTTTGGCATGATGATACTCTTTGGCTTCATGGATTGATCTGCTTCTCTGCCGCAACATGCTTTCGTTATCTCTGTTCCCTCTCTGATTTTGCGGATCTAGAACCTCTGTGTTTGAACGCACCTGGAAGCTGCTGGCTGAATCTTTAATTTTAATTTTCTAGATCCCTCTGATGTTGTATACCAGGTTCTTTAAAGATGGAATCCTGTTTGGTTGTTTTCTTATTTTCAGATGGTGTAAAGTCATTACACCTCGAGACCACATTGTAAACTTTTCATTTAATAAATTCCTTCTGACATGGATTGGGAAACCAATCCATGTCACCTTCTCCAAAAAACTGGAGAGACTCCTATATATTTTCCTAAAAGTAATAACTATAACATCATTAAAAGTATAACATTCTATTCTATGTGGGAAAAATATTATGTAGGTTTCACATTAATAATAATATTTTATGGTAGAATATTGTCTCAATGTCTTGATATCTTTACCATATTTTCCTAAAAATATATATCATTATCCAACTACATCTAATATGTTTTTAAATCATGTAAATGATATAGTATGTGTTATATCAAGATTTATTACTAGGTGTTGTAATGTTTATGATAAGGGTTTGATATGAGAGCTAGTTTAAAGGACATAACACCATTGTAGTCAAAATACCAGTGGTTGCAATATATATTGTACATAGATTTTCATTCTTCCAAAACATCATGATTCTCCAACATTAAGATATACCTTGTAACCATTTATATCCATCTATAATCTATTAGTCTAATTAATGAAAATAATTATATCTATTCTTTCCACTATGCCATGATATTACATATTTCTAGAATGGATTTGGATTTGGATTCTATTTCCATGACAATTTGAAATCCAAAAAATGTACATTCTCTAACTCTATCCTGATAGAATGGGGATTTACAATTCTCCCAAAATATAATATATTATATATACATATACATGTTTCTATGGATCCTATTGTAGTATAAAAATGTTACAATAATAATATGTTAAATCCAACCTACATTTAAGAGAAGATAAAAATATATGATAACATATTCATGAGCATAAATAGCCATTTTTTATTAACAACATTTATTAGGGTGATATTTCATAATAATGCTCATATTTATTTTGAGGTCACATTGAATAATTCACAAGAAGAATGTGAGGATACATTTACCACAATCAGATACATGTTTTATTAGTGTTAAATATATCCTCACAAAATTTTTGATGTATGTCATAACCAGTTCATCATGTGAGAACACTATCCAAACTATCATCATATGATAAATCATTATTATATGATCCACCAAAATCCATAGTAATTTTTCCCTTTATATATCATTATAAGACCCATGAAATCTATATTAGTATTATATAAAACAACAAAATTATAATACATTAATGTTATGGATTCTTTTTTAAAAGTGATCACTGAAAGGATATTAAACACACAATAATTTCAATATAAGCATTGTAATATAATTAATTAATTAGTTATTAAAAATACATATATCTATATTATGAAATCAAAATATATTGAATAATCCATAGAATCATATAGTATAAGAGAACCATATGGAGCCTTATTTTTATTTCTTATAAAGCTGGTATCTAGATTATGGTTTTTTCTAGATCGTGATTAAGTTGAACACCAATAGGTGCATCTTGAGGGAAATTTATTTTTTATATATGTTCAAGCATGTAGAAATAACTACGAAATATAGGATTGATTAATCTCCTATCAATAAATATTCTTTTTTGTATCATATCCCTTATAATTATAAAAATTTCATGTGTGGATAATTAATTATAATTTAGGATGATATAAATATGTAGTTACTAATATATTGATTTTTAAATCATAATTATTTTAATACATTTTTATTTACATTAAAACTCACATATTTATTTTATATTTATATTTAGTTTAATAAAGTATATATTTTATATTTATGTGAGAGTAAAATATATTTTTGATTTAAATAGTATGTTAAAAATAATTAAAATACTAAATTATTGGAAAGTATGACTAATAGAAGTTAATATTTTAAAAGTCACTTTTATATAAAAATTTCTTTTTTGATTTCTCATAATATTTAATTTGAAAATTTTTCCCATATATTTATATGATCAATTAGATTACATGAATCCAAATTTCTGATTCATAGTGTCATATTAAGTACAAGGGTTCATATGATATATTAGTAAAAATGATAACTTGAATAATTTTAATCATGATTAATAAGTTTTCAAATGGGTCACATAAAGTGGCTCAAATATTAATAAGTTTACATGAAACATAGACCTCAAAGAAGAAATATTTAATTTTTCTTTGTAATTCATATAATTATTATAAAAATTCCTCACATAACACAAATAAATCTCACGTGATTTTATCTTTACCCATTATTATTTTCCAGGAAATGACCCTCTTTTTAACCAATAAAAGGAGGTCATTTCCACAAACATCATGAAAAACATCCCCTTTGATGATACCATGAATCTTCGACTATATCTACTCTCCCTAATCCCTATTCCATGTTTTCAAAAATATGGTACAATGAAAAATCTCCAAATCTACCATTTTGAAATGATCTTTAATGAAAATATTTATGTTATCAACATGACTATTATCCACACCCCATTCTTTTAATCTTAATTTTTTCTCATAAAAACAAATAAAAATATATTCTAACCATAATAATATTATTAAATAATTATTATAATTATAATTTAATTTTATTATATTAATTTATCATTAATTATGTATTCCCCTCACATACCAAGGAAAATGTACTTGTTTCTCATGATATATGATGAATACTACCACCACGAATGATGTTTTCCATTTATCATAATTTACTTATTTTTATAATTATAAAAATTCATATAAAATATTGATATTATTATTGAGAAATTATGATTATTTATAAATATAAATTATACATTCTTTTAAAAACATTCCAATTATTTACAGACAACCGTTTGTTCAAAACAAATTCCAAATCAATCACTTCTTAAAATTTATTTTACCAAATAGTAACTAAACCACATATGTAATGGAAAAGAAATTATATATAAATATTTAACATCTATTAATTAAACATAAATAATAATGGAATTATGAACTTTGTATTAATGTTATGGTATTTACATAAATGTTATAGTCCATGTGTGAAACAATCCAAACCATTTACATCTGGTGATGAAGAAATAATTAAAAAATAATAACTATATAATTTTTTCTCCCATGACTATAAACTTATATGTTTATTATGGTTTTTCATTTCATTATTTCCAATAATTATTTTATTTTTTATTTATATAATTTTCATTATTATATCAAAATTATTCTTCATTTTTATATTACCTTCTCCATAATGAGATGAGGATTAAAAGAATAATTTATATCCTCTCAAGTGGTCCTTTTTATACTATGTTTATTTTATTTTATTCAATTTTTTTCCAGACCCATTTTTAGACCCACTGATATATTCCCTCATCTTACCATTATAATTAATTTTACATTTTTTAAAATTAATATTCAGTATTCTTTTAAATTATTTCGGTATTAATAAAGAGATTTTAAAATATTAAAAATAGTTTCCTTTCAGAAGAGTATCATTATCTTACAATGAATGTTTTTTTTAAATTCCATTTATTTCTATTTAGGGAAATATTATTGCAATTTATTTAAATGTTGTATTTAAAAAAATTACTTACCTTCTCAAAAATGTCTTTTCAAATTTATGTATAACATCATATTTTTACATGATTGTTGAAAATTTATTATGATGTATCTTTTTAGGATTTGGATTAAAATATCTTCTATGTTACTAACAAAATAATCTCTTATGGATTTATGATTCACAAATCACCATCAATATGCTCTCATGAAATCCTCTTGTGCTGGAGACTAATTTTTTGTAATAAACCAATACAAATAATAAGTTTTTTATATGATAACTTATATAAAATATATTGATTTCATTTAATTAATGGATTATAATTAAATTGTAAAAAATTTATTTAATATAAAAAATCATAAGTATGGATTTTGATAAGTGCAGTATTGTATCTCTAACCAATGCATTGTTTAATGTTTTATGACTCATAATATAATATGTTATGTGTATGGTTGGGTTTTTCATTGTATAAATACAGTGAATTAATTGGGTTTCTTATAACTTAATAGGTAAGTATACTTGGGTTTCTTAAAAATTTCAATATTTCTTATTCTTATATTTATTCCATAGTTCATTTTTATTGATAATTTGAATATCAAGGAACATTTTATATATACCAATGATTATTATTGATGGATAATTTTTATTGTATCTAGTTTTTCACTTTAATATATTGGTATATGTTTTTTCATTTGAAATTATATGTCTCTCTATATTAACTAATGGAAAACATGTTTTGTTTCATTGTTTGTTAATAAGATATTTCTCTGATTATGATGACTTCTTATATTCTTATGATCTAACCCTTTTAAAACTCACTTATATGTATTACCATATAAAAGGTTTTTCTCACCCCTTATTATGTTTCCCATTTAGCTTGGAAATTATATACATGATTATGTATATAAAGAAGGATTATGTAGAAACATTGTGGGAGATTATAAATAAATTATGTGAAATCAGAACTTTATGCAGGTAATCTCAAACAATGTTAATCCATTAGGTTCTAGGGTTCTGTGATTATTTATGAGAAGTGATGTTAAAATATTGATATTATTATAAAATATATTCATATATAGTTTTGTATATGTTATTTGGTACTGTGAAAGGTATAATTTTTCCCATTTATTTATATATTTTTCTAGCAAAGACTAGAGAACATTAGTAGAAACCCAAGGGATAAGTATATTTAAATGAAAACATTCTTCACATATTAGAAGATAAATTTTGTGGATTCCCTATAATTAAACCACTGTTGAGATAAAATCTAGTATATTGAGGCTCTGGTATAGATTCACCTTGGGGTAATACTTCTAAAAAATGAATGCTTAAGTATTAAATATGTCTTCACTTGGTGCATGGAATGTGGGTCTATATGTACACTCAGTTTGATAATCCTAATGTGTTTTCAACAGTCAATTCCCATGATCCTTAAAAACCATTAGGATTTATTTAAATGAAAGTTCATGATTCAATATTTTACTTGTTATCTAGTGGAAACTAATAAGAATATGAGAATGTATTATCTAGATTGAAACCTAGAGAATCATATGTTTTTTATAAAAGTAATTTATAAGTTAATTAATCTATGTTTACAATTTTATTTTTCTATATTTATTAATGTAACTATTATAATACCAAGAACTTAATGTATTTAATGTAACGGATAGATCATGGATTAACCAAGTTAAATATTCATGGTATGTAAAATAAAAATATTGTCCCCATGAGGAAATAATATGATAGTAGGTAGTGTATAAAGCGTATATCTACGTGCACTCAACTCTATAAATCCCTAAGGAATAATGAAATGTTTCTTTAAATCCAGAATGTAACAAGGAATTGAAAAGCTATTATCAAGTCCTTTATATAGTAACCTCCACTCTATATTAGTGGGTTAATTATCCCACTAATCACTATGAATTCGGTAATAATTAGAGGATATTATCAGTTTTAAAATGTACGATCCATTTGAAGTTAAGTTCATATTTTTACTATTTGGAACATTCTATTGAACAATAGAAATATCTAATTTCGGGTACTACTTTGATGAAAGTAGGTGACATAATGGGAGGGTTTAGGTACATGAAAATATTTTTAAATCAATTTATCCCTTGGAATAATCCCATAAAAAAATAGAGGGAATTCATAGAGTTAAAATAAGAAGTAGAATTATTATTGAGTACTTTTGAAGAAAGTTACAAATAATCCTATGGTATTTTAGTAGATTAATTACTTACCCATATCATAATGTGAAATAAATCTCTAGTGGATAAAAAATGTCTATGAAATTAATAACCTATAAGATAAATTTGCAGCTATATTGAAATTGTTTGATGTTGCTAAATTTGATTATTGAATCATGGGAATTTAATTATTCTAGAAATATAAAAGGGATAATATATTTTCATAGAAAATCATATGAAAATTTCCTTTATAAATGAAAATATATTCATCTATATGCCAAAAATGTGTGAGAGTATTCCAAAGAAATCATTTTAATGGAATAAAAAATTCATCAACTATGGGATATTCAACCATCATCCACTGTATTTTTATTTTTTGGATAAATAGGTTTTTTAATGTAACATCATAAATGAAAGACCCAACTAATTCTATACCCCAGATTTTATTCATTATATACATGCATTTTTTATTTTATAATTATATTCCCCAATTCCATGAGATAAAAATGATAATAGGAATCAATTGTCTCTTATATAAATGGAATAGTGAAGTTCTTTAACCATCACTACAACTAATTTGAAACATTATAATAAAGTTATTAATGGTACACATAATCATTAATGAAAACCAATTAATGTTTTATGTTATTATAATTCTTAAAATTCATTCTTATTATTCAATAATAATAAGAATACTAATTGAACACCTCAATCATTGATAAGAAATTATCGATTAAAACACATGGTGGTGTATTAATTGAACAAAGTTATATAAATTGTCTTTGATTATGGATATTGAGAATACACTTCCTACATATATTGTTCTCATATCCCATGTATAATATTATGTCACACTTAGCATCTATTGGTCTGTTTTACATAATGATAATATCAAATAATGGTATAAAGAAATATAATTCAATATACTTAATCAATATTTTATAACATCAATACAAGGATTATTATGATATCACTTTAGAATTAATCTTATTAATTTGGGTACTAATACATAGCATTAAGTGATAATTGGTTCAAATGGCCATGGAATAAATTAAAATTAAATACAGTACTATTTAATGACATAATATTGATATATATCCCACAGAATTACCTATCCATCTCCTAAAATATGGGTTTTATTCTTCAATTTAACTCATACCTAGTGTTAAGAAAATATTGTGGAGTCTATAACATATTTCTTCTATTTATTTGGAAGAAACATAGTTATAACTATAATAATATGGATAAGTGCTTTATATGACCAAGTGATTTAGAATGGGGTACACCAGTTCTCATTAATATGGAAGAAGATGGATAATTGGGACTTTTAATTTATTATCATGAACTTAGTAATATATTTTTCTTGAAAAGCGTGATCTACCCTATATTAATGATTTTTTTTATTATCTTAGGGGAGAATAATATTTAGTAGTTGTGAATCATTGATCGGGATACCATGAATTATTATAAATGACAAATTATATACCTAATAAAACATTCCAAAAAATATATGGACATGACAAATACATAAAAATACAAATTATAATTATAAATTTCCCTTCTATTGTTATTTATTTCATGAATATAATATTTTTATATTACCATGAAACATTCATAGTTATTTTTATTGATAATATAAATATTCATTAAAAGTAAATGAAAAAACATTAATATAATTTGTGGATTGAGATAAATACCCAATCAAAGGAGACTTTATATGTAAATTTTGTAATGTGATAATTTTTATTGAAAAAATTGTCCCTCATGGGTAAGGTTATCATAATATATGATAAATCTATTAACTCATTGAAGATAGAGGTGATTGAAAAATGGAATGACCAACAAATAAGATATACATCCAAACTATTATTGAGTTAAAAAAAATATAATAACCAATTCATGAGATATTTATATTTATTTTACAAATTTATATGCATGTTTACTTAGAAAGGAGTGAAGTTCATCTTGATAGACTAATGAAAGGAATGATTCATGGAGTTTATGAAGATATTTTTCACTAAACCTATATATACATTACCATGTATTAGAGAAGGGTTTCTATAAATATCCATGCTTCATTAAATGTTTGAGGATGCATTATAAGGAAAATTACAAGTTTATATCTTACATTTCAATTTAAATAAGGAACCCTGATAAAAATTACTAGTGCATGATCTAGAGTTACAACCAGTAGTATTTTCATTGATTAATTTTATGTATAATCTCTATGGAAAAATTTGTGATATCTATATAGAGCATAAGAAAAAATTATATATTCATATGGAATGAGAAATAATCAACAAAGGATATGGTTTAACATAAACAAATACTATTATTTATCATTATACTATCAACCTTGGATAAAAAACACGGTCACGTTCACTATATGATTAATTGGTCATGTAACCCAATCCTTAACATGTGTTGAATGGTATAAAACCATTATTGATATTTAAATTATGGATTTATAAATTATAATGGTATTGATTGAATCTAACCCTTAAGAAATTTAAATCTCATCCATTCATCTATGTGATGATCAAGTAGTATTAAAGAGATGAAATGGATATGTAAAATAATTAGTTATTTATCCTATAATTTAATATTTATGGATATGGAGTTATATGATTTTGATCCCAAATATCTTTCTCATCCATTCAAAAACTGGAGAAGGAAATTGTTGATTATTTAATGTTCTCGTACTTCCCTTTTAATCATATAATTAAAATTATTTTTAGAGATAATAATTTCATCTTAATATATGTAAACATAAAGGAGTGGATTGAATATTATGCATCTCAATATTTTTTACCAGAAAGTAAAGACTAAAAATAAAAAATCTAAAAGGTTGATGCTACAAGTACCTATTCATGTATGAAAATTTTAAAAATCACAATGTATCTTTTCATTATTGTCCCTAAAAATTTTAGATAATAAAATTTCATATATTAAGTGGGAGATAGACTAAAATATCTACCAATATTATTTTTATTCTAGAATATTAATCACATTAGATAGTAGATATGTTTTAGAGAAATGAATTAGTTAGACTAAAGAGAATATTGCTTTCAAATATTACTAATTGAGACCCAAGATTTAGATAATAATCATAGTGGAATATTAAATTATAATTGGATAAAAAGATGTTATTTAGCATAATTTATCACTATTAATATAATTTTCAAACTAAAAGTGACATTTATACATTAGAGTATATTCAAAAAAAAATTAGATGGATTCCAAAGGAAAATAGGAACAATAACATCCATTGGTGATTTATCATAAAATTATTTTTTAAACATTAGAATTAAAATGACACAATAATAATATTTATAGTGTAAGAGGCACAAAACTATAACATTTTTTCATGAATGTATAGAAAGGAAGTTTTTAGGACACAATCTTGTCCAACAAAAGATGAAAAAGGGTCAGAACATTTAGGGATATATAAAAGTAGTGCATAGTTTGAAGAAGAGATATAATGATAATAAATGATGATATCTAGTGTATGAAATTAGAGATAGGGTATTCCAATATATATTTCATGGGACGATGATTTTGATATTTGAGATGAATGTGAATCTTAATAAAAAATTCCTCATCGCCTTCAGGATTCATATTCATGAAAGATAATTATCTTATCAGATAAAATGAAAAACAAAACTATTATTGGTGTATGATGTGTTTCATGTATCAATTTTGATGAATTATATACCAAATTCATAACATTTAACTCAAAATATATTAATTTTGAACAAGAACTATAATTTGAATAATGATATGTGTAGATTGTTGATCAAATTGATAAAGTTCAATGAAACAAGACCACACAGCTGGTCAAATTTCTATAAAGAGACCATAAGTTTGAGGAATATATATGGGATCTTTAAAATTTAGTGATAAAATAGTATAATCATTTCTTTTATTTATTTAATAAAATTTAGATGGTGATTTTTTTTAAGGGGGCTAGAAAGTAACACATCTTAAATTATAATACTTTAATGTTTGGATAGATTTATCTACATGAATAGATAAATGGAAAATTAACTATTTTATAATTTAAATGTCACCATTATAAAATATTATTTTAATTAATCATCATAAATATATTTTCTTATATAATTAAATAAATACATAATATTAAAGAAATGGAATAATGTAGTAGAATCATTCTATATATATATATTCATTTTTCCATGTTTGTAAGGGAGGTAGCATTTTTAGGATTTTTCTTATAAAAAATACCAAGATATAATATGAATATTTTTTAATGGTGGAAATAATTTTCTATATGTGATTCATCTTGTATAAATCACTATAAGACAAATTATCGCAAAACTACCAACTGTGAGAACCACATTTGCTTGTCCTATCCATAATTTTTATGTGATGATCTTGAGGTGTGTGGTATATAAAACTTGGATGATATTAATATATAACAATCATTTTAAAAAATTATTTATATATCAAATTTACTTTTAAAAAATTAAATTTTATATTTTTAAATAAAACAACAATAAAAATTTAATACTAATTAATTGATAAAATTCAAATTCTGTATCGAGATAACTAATAATATTATTTTTTGCTTAAAAATATAATTTTTGTGTTCTGGATAAATTTATTTTAAGAAACATAATATAAAATAATTAAATGGAGAAAAAATATACTTTTTTTAATAAATATAAATGAACATAAATTTAATTAGTAATTTACCGATAAATAATAATAATAAGATGTTTTAAAAGTCATTTTTGAACGATTTTTTCTATATATATAGTGTTTTAACATAGAATTTAAAATTATCATATTTTGAAAATTAATTAGTTTAATAGTAGTTCAAATTACGTTTAATCATGTTAAAATATTATGGAGTGTATATATTACATTTTTATTAAAAATATAATTATTATTTTAAATATTCAATAAATGTTAATAATGGTAAAACTGGGTAAATAATGTGATCATAATTTTGTTTAAATATCATGAAAATAATACATTATAAAAGTTTATGTTGTATTTAATTTTAATGTAACATGTCTCACAAAATTTTTACACCAAATTCACAAAAATCCAATGTTATTATATCATTACCACTCACCAAAAAATAGTTTACAAGGAAACTTCACTATTTTATATATTTAAATTGATATTACTTAAACCTAAAAAAGTACACAGTTATAATTTTTAGTTACCTTGTAAACATACAATTTTTACTCCCCATGATTCATCTTCCATATTTGAAAGCATCTATTCCTATGAAGGATAAAAAAATATTTTGTTTCTAAGGGATCATTAAATATAACATTCAAGCCCTTTGTGTGAGAATTATCCACTCCCAAAACATTTTCTATGTTTTTTTAACATCCACCCTCCAAAAAATATATTATAACATTAATAATATAATAATATCGAGGTAATTAATATATTAAAATGTCAATATATAAATTAAAAATTCTATATCTATATCCATACCATTCAATAGAATAAGAATGTGTTTCACATGTTATGTTTGACTTCTGTATCCATGAATGATGTTTCACATTTTTATTCACCCCATACAAAGATGTTTTTAAAAATATATTTAATGAATAAAAATAAAAATTAATAAATTATTAGGATTAAAAAATTATATATTTGGTATTTTATTAATATCTTACTAATTAATAATATTCTAAATATTGTATGCTAAAAACAACCCCAGCAAGATCATCATCATTTTCAGCTTAAAAAATGTGAACTAAAAGTATCATGGAATGGAATTATGAAAATATAAATCACTATAGAACTTATATTATTGTACCTAAAATAATATAGGAATTTATAACTTGTTAAAAATTATTAGGGATCAGGATCGATGTTATAAAGATTGTGTTAAATAATCAAAATCACTTACATCATACAATGAAAAGTAACACTAAACAACTAATAATGTATATAACGAGTTATTATAAATAATTAATAGAAAAGTAAATAAAGAATAATATGTTTATTAAATATTTAATTATATTTTTTATCTTTATTATGAAGTAATATTATGCAGATTTGTTGGATTGATAAGTAATAGAAAGGGTTTTTTTTGTTTTTTACATAACATTCATTGAGTCGTCATTTTTATCCCATGACAACGATGTCTTAAGTTTCATAGAATTTTCCATCTAATTATTTCATATAGAAAATTCCATTTTTTATATTAATAATTTTCCTTATTACATGGAAATTATTATTCTTTGATTGATTACCTTCTCCATGAAATTATGACATAAAAAAATATTTTTTATCAATTTGAATTGATATTTTCCCACTATGAACATATAATTAAATTATAAACTTTTATTATTTAATTTATTAGAATCCAAATATTTTATTATCTTATTTGAGTTTCACATTTTGATTTTACTATTTTTAAAGGTAATAGTTTTTAAAATTATAAATTATATGGTTTCAAATAATTCTGTATTAAATTTTTTTAATTAAATTCTATTAAAAAGTGAAAGTTGTATCTTCCACTTAAATACATTTACATAGATTTTAATTGTATTAATGGATATATTTTTTGGATTTCATGAAATTAATGTTTGAAATTGCATTTCATATTACCTTCTTGAAACTATATTTTGAAACTCACTTGTTACATTTTCTTTTTACAACAAGGTTGAGAATGTTTTATAAAAATTATTTTTATAACATTACATTAATTATCTTATCTATGTCCTAGTTAACTATGTTCTATAGGCATTTTTGTAATAAATAATCCTCTATATTCAATAATTATGTACTTATCTTTTAAATTTTCATATATTTTAATTGACATATCTAATTCATGAGATCATTTTATGAGATACTATTTACCAATTTTATAAAACCAATTTCATTAAATTGTATTTAATAATATACTATATTATGATTTTTGTAGAGACCCGAATCCTGACGTACATTGATATTACATTACTTTTGCGGAATACTTAGTACATAACAAAAACACACACACAAGGATCGTAATAGTTTAGTGTCTTTGGAAACTCGAAATAAAATCTTCTAATTGTGGGGAAAGATCTTCAACATCTCCCATAAAGATCTTCCTTTTTTTACCTAAAACCTTTCTTTATATCCTGGGGAAAAGAAAACATAAAAGGGTGAGCTCAAATGCTCAGTAAGGGTAAACAAAAGAAATATCAATCACATCGTATTCATAAGAACATAACATTTTGGAAATCATAACCTGCAAAAGAGAGAATAATTTCATAACATGGGATAAATCATGGTAGTGAAATGTAATCACAATAATCATAAAATAAAACATGAAACTTTGTGGAATTCACACATAATCATAGAGAATCATTTCTTGTTAGTCAAGACTCATTGCCAAGACTATCTTAGTGGACAAAGTCCCTTTCTTAATCGAGTAACCCTCGTTTCAGTCCTGTTTCATTAAACCGGTATAACCTACCATTCCAGCCATGTCTATCTCATGAGATATAAAATCTTTACCCAATGCATTGGAGGGAGATATAGGTCCCACCCATCTTATAATGAATCCTTTATTATGTGTTCCACATAATCATAAACCATACATCATCGCATAACCCATGTAATAAAAATGGGATTCTTAAACAACATGACATCATTAAACAATTCATAAAAGATAAAGGAATTCATAAAAATATTTCCATCACAACATAATCAAATCCATGTAATAATAAGGATAAAAACAGAACCCTTTTATTATCTTAGATTGATAATAATTTTGATAAAATACTTGACCTCCATTTTTGAGGAAAATATCTTTTCTATTTCAAAAACATTTTTCCTTTCTTAAAATTTCATACAATTTTAAACTTAAAGAAGTTGATTAAAAATAAACTTGAAAACTTGTAAAGGAAGCTTCTTGGAAATAATGTTTTAAAAATCCATTCATGCCGTATAAGTTAAAAGAAAACATTCTTCTCGTACTTTTGTCGGAAAAGTCAAAAAGTACCTCATACGAAAAACGAGAAAAGATTCCTTTCATATCTTTTACTAAAAACTCACCAAAGGGTAAAATTGGATTTAAACAATTGTAGGTGGATGGAAATAACATTACATATTGAGGAAACATAGATGTGGATGATAAAATACACCCCAATAAATACCAACGTATAAACAATCTCGGATAAAAATGAGATTGTGATATTTCCCTTACCTTAGGTCCGACTTGCTTTGTACGTGTCCGAAACTCCTGTATAATGATTTAGATCATGTTATTGACTTATTCCAGAATCATATTCATTGTTATTATATCATATATGGTCCAATTATGACTTTATATTACCCGTTCTTTTGTAAATTCATGTTAAAGTAGCGTTTTGGGTAAAATCGTCTCATTTGTCGTTCGTGTTTTTAACTTGTAATTTTTCATATGATTACTTAGATCATGATTAATTAATTCCAGAATATAAAACATGATTTATATATATATATTCAGAATATACATATATAATAAATCAGTAAATGGAAAGAAATACACCGTTCATGGAGACGGTAGTCCGTATGTACGCATGAACGCTGTTTTCGTTTCCTTATTGAATTGAATGGAATTAAGTAGATGACATACATATAAATAATTCCAGTATCATTATAAGGTCATATATTTCATTATTACTTATTATATATACTTTATAATCATTCATGAATGGTTAATCATTGAGAATGAATCTCATCGCGTCGTGGAGACGGTAGTCCGTACGTACGCACGAGCGATGATATCGTTCTCATGGTCGTGGAATTGTGTTGAAGTGTATACTATTTCAGTATCAATATCACTTTATAATAATAATATACAATTACTAATTACACCTTTATACTCATCCAATTAAGGTGGTGGCGGAAAATAGATTACACCACGGCGTGGAGACGGTATTCCGTACGTACGCACGCGCGGTGATTTCTTTTTCCGTAGGATGGATATATGGTGAAATAGGGTTGTTTCATACTTATAATAACATATCAGTATATGAGTGATACTGATGTTATTACTTCATAATGAAACAACCTAATAAGAATAAGTGGAAGAAGAAATAAAGATGAAAGAATTGGTAACGGTAATTACCTCTTCTTTGAAGCGCCTCTTTGAGACCTCCTCTTAGGGCACTAAAATTGGTCTTTGAGGAAGACCAGAACCTCTAAGATATTGCTAGGGAAGTGGAGAAGAGATTTTGGCATGGGTTGGCCGAGCTTGAGTGCTCAAATTGGTGTGAGGAGGAGGGGGAGGAGGTGTCCTTTTATAAGGGAGGAGAGGGGCACCTTAGGAATACCTCAAAATATTATTTTATATTAAAGTCAAAATCAGTTTATAATGGTTCCAAAGGGTCTTATTTCGAAGATAATGTGGGGATGGGTCGAAATCCTATCATCCAATTGGATTTAGAAAAGTTTAGGGTATTATTTTAACCTTATCAATTAGATTTAACTCTAAGTTAATTAATTTAACTTTTACCGTGTCTTTTTGTTTTCTTTCACTATATGGTTAATACACTTACTATAACATGCCAAACGAACCCAAAATTGTTTATTATTAATATATATATCCTTATCTAAGTCATTTGGCCGAACCATAGATTTTTAGGAATAAAATAACAATTAATAATATAATATTTCATTTAAAAACTATTTTATGTCAATTTTGACACTATTTTATATATGATTTTTGTGAAAGTCATAACAGAATTATATGTTCGAACCAAGTTGATTAAATCAACACTAATATATCATAGTAACCTAGAAAATTAGTGGAATTCATAAAAAGTCTCAAATTACATTCATTTGAGCATTTATAACATCAATTATGTTAATATTTCCTTAAAAGGGTAATTACTGCATCATCGTTGTGTCATAACTAAATTAATTTATTTAAAGTCTAAAAATTATAAATAAAATATCATTATGTAGGAAATCTTTTTACCTTTCTAATTAATATTTATAGTCGAATTTATCTTATGTATAAACCCATATTAAAAATGTTTTAGTTACTAAACTTTGATTTTAACTATTTTAACTATTCATTAAATAAAATAATAATAAATGTACTAATCTAATCCAAGTGGGCCTAAATGATCATATTATATTCATAAGGCTGTTTTTGGTCTAATTACACTTATCCAATAGAATTAGGACATTTGTTAGGGTAATAGTAATACCATATTTACCCTTAGTTACCCAATTTACTATTAACCGTGGTAAAAAAAAGTAAAAAGTTACTATTCACCAAAAATTATTTTCATCTCATTGAACCACATTTTAGTCCTTGATATTAACCGTGTATGTTGGATTTTCTAAATTCCATTCACAGAAGCGGTAAAATTATGTTTTATGCAAAATTCAGTTTTTAACCTACCACTTAGTGGTTTCACTATTCATCAAAAGTTGAAAGTTTTCAGAAAAGTACTAAAATTTCACCCTAGGCTATAATTGATATTCCGAATTCAAAAATGATTTCTATTTTACAAAATTCCCAACATATAAGTTGCATTAATTAATTTTATAATTAATTTCTGCTGTCACAACAAATAGCGTGTTTTTAAGAGATAATAACTATCAAAAGATTAACACTTGTTTATGTCTGGTGTAAATGTGAAATTACATACAATGAACAATATTGTATTGAATTGTAAAAATATATTCTAAATATACTGTAAAACCACTTAAATTAATAATTTATCACTATTAATTATTTCGATTAAAAAAGTTGTTTTTAATTATAATTTAGTAATTTTCACTATTCATCAGAATATGAAAGTTATCCGAAAAGTACCAAAATTTCACCTTAGGCTAAATTCGATACTCCGAATCCAAAAATGAAGTCTATTTTGAGAGATAAAATTTCTAAAATTTAAAAAGTGGTTATTACTATTCATAACGGCTAGTTTTAATAAAATTTTAATAGCATATCGTTGTTTCGTGAAACTCAGTATTGCGTACTACACACGCTATCGAGGAAGGTTGCGATTGCGTGTAATGAAAGGCAAGTCAAAGATGCGTGTTGTGCAAGCTCATTTTGGTGTAGCGTACAACACAAGACATTAATAAAATTAAAAATAATATTTTTCATAAAACATCGGGCTGTTACATTCTACCCCCCTTAAAATGAATTTCGCCCTCGAAATTTTTCGGGGTTATAAATGGTTTACTATTCGGAAGTTTCTTTAATAGAAACCCACATCGTAAAAAGGAATATCAAAACCAATCTTTAAAAACAAAAGTATGAAACGTAACGGTTACCCAAATAAACTAATCACTGGGTTTACACATAGGTGAAAATATGGATATGGAAGAGAAATCTAACCATCATGTTCTGATGGGGAGTGGTAGAGAACATGGCTATGGAAAATCCTGCAATCACAAAGCCATAAATTTGTGACGATCTAAGGTACCATCTGATTCATCATATATAAGATCACCAGGACAACATTTTTGGTTTTCAAGATCGTTTCCCTAAAGTTGAAGAATTTGAATTAGAATAAATACTTACTTTATTTTGGTACAATCTCACTTTTGTTCATGCCTCAAACAATTTCCACTTCATCTCTTAAATAAATGAAGTTGAATTTGTTATTCGTGAAGTGTTAGCAGATCATGTGATAGAATGACGGGTCATTCCATCTGTCTCAAACAAAATGTTAGCAAAAGTTATTAATCATATATGGTTCCTAAAATGGACTTATACTTCATATATCATACTGCTTAATATAATAAAAACTAGTGTCTACTAAACAGGGACTTCCTGTAGGTCAGTGGTAGGCGATAAAGGCCAGTCGCACTTCGGTTGTGGGTTCGATTCCTACAGCCTTGTCCGACGCGATGGGCTGTCGCCCGTACTGCAGGTTGTCCTTTTTCTAAAACTATATTACTATAACATCCCATCAATAATATCGAAAAAACTTCTATCCTTAAACAATACTAACTTATGTCCAACATAATCCATTCCAATCTTTAGGCTTATCCATAATACTGCCGTCCACTCTCATAACATAGTGAAAACGATTACCAGAGATTTAATACCATCATTGATCCTCATATAACATAAGATATGTTTTTTTGGTCACATTCCAAACATTCAAAGTCCTTAATCATGTATTCTCTTGAATACCCATTGAAACTTAGTGAAAAAATGAATGCAGTTAAAAGTTAACACTTTCCACATATCAAAATCCTCAAAATTCTATATACTCAAACCATGATATCACTTTGTCCTTATATCAATCATGAGCTCATGAATACTGTTAAAAATTTTATTTTCTCGTTTTCCCTTCATTATGCGCATAATATCTCAATCACTTTGAATACCACATTAGACCAATACATAAATATTCCAATACTTTATGATACAACATTATTTTGGAATCCCATTACATAAACACTTAATCATTCCACCACATTGTTGTCATATTCAACATCACCAATAGTGATCGCATGTGACTTCCCTTTGTCCTTTTCCTTAAGCAGTTGCTCATGTCGATCGTCACTAACCCTTGGATTTGGGCATTTATTAGCATAATGACCCATTTCCTTGCACTTGAAGCATTGAAGTGTTGGTGGTGCATTCTCTACAGTGTTTTCTTGATTCACATCATTAGAATCCCTTTTTCCATTACTTTGAAACTCAGCTGCTCGATGACCTTCTTTTCCACACTTAAAAAATTTTCTAGTCCCATTAAGACAATCTCCACCATGCTTCTTTCCACACTTTGTGCATAAGGAAACAATCATCTTCTTTTCACCATTATTCTGAGATTTCTACTTGAACTCCATCTTTCGTTTCTTGTCAAAACCATGAGATGGATATGTAACACCAACTTCCATTCCTACCTTGATAGCACAATGCACAATTTCTTCATAACTACTGAAGTCTCTTATAGCTAATGCCCTTCGAAGACTTGGTTTTAAGCCACTAAAAAATCGATCAACTTTACTTTCAGGTTGGATGATAATGCCAGATGCATACCTTGAAAGTCTTGTAAAATTTGCTTCGTATATACCAACAGATTCATCATCCTTCTGCTTCATCTCAAGAAACTCATTTTCCATCTTTGTTCGAATAATACGAGGGAAGTACTTACTGAAAAAAAAGTTCTTGAACTCATCCCATTCCATGGACTCAATTTCATCTCTTTGCCTCGTATTCTTGATAAGATTCCACCATTGATCAGCTTCACCTTCCAAACGATATACTGCTAAGATGACTTTATCATGCTAAGAACATTGAAGAACTGAAAATCTCTTTTCAGTGGTACTGATCCATTGTTCAGCAACAAGTGGATCAGAAGACCCACTGAAAGAAGGTGGACGTTGCCTCATGAAGGACTCAATAGAATATTGTTCCCTTCTCTGCTCATTTGGAAGTCCAGAATGATTCATAGCTTGTGTAAGTATAACAATAATATTTTGCACTCCATCTCCCATAACATTTGTTTGTTTAGGAGGACAATCATTGCATTGTCCATTGCATTGATCAACACGGTTCTTTCGGGTTCCAGCCATCGTCTAAAACCCAAAAAGAATAGTGTGAGAGGCAAAAATCATGCTAGGGAAAACAACATAATAAAGGGGGAGTACCTTCAATATCTAACATCTTAGGTTTAATTCTATGATCGTTAGCGTAATTCTAGTACTATAACCTATACGTATACTTAACCTTAGGGACATCCCTAGACATACCTTAGAAATATCTCTAGGGATCTCACTAAAGTTCTCGCATCCTAGTTTCCAAAGGTTGACTAAACCTTTCCTCTGATACCAACTGTAGAGGTCCGAAGCCTGACGTACATTGAAATTACATTACTTTTGCGGAATACTTAGTACATAACAAAAACACACACACAAGGATCGTAATAGTTTAGTGTCTTTGGAAACTCGAAATAAAATCTTCTAATCGTGGGAAAAGATCTTCAACATCTCCCTTAAAGATATTCCTTTTTTTTACCTAAAACCTTTCTTTATATCCTGGGGAAAAGAAAACATAAAAGGGTGAGCTCAAATGCTCAGTAAGTGTAAACAAAAGAAATATCAATCACATCGTATTCATAAGAACATAACATTTTGGAAATCATAACCTGCAAAAGAGAGCATAATTTCATAACATGGGATAAATCATGGTAGTGAAATGTAATCACAATAATCATAACATAAAACATGAAAATTTGTGGCATTCACACATAATCATAGAGAATCATTTCTTGTTAGTCAAGACTCATTGCCAAGACTATCTTAGTGGACAAAGTCCCTTTCTGAATCGAATAACCCTCGTTTCAGTCCTGTTTCACTGAAACGGTATAACCTACCATTCCAGCCATGTCTATCTCATGAGATATAAAATCTGTACCCAATGCATTGGAGGGAGATATAGGTCCCACCCATCTTATAATGAATCCTTTCTTATGTGTGCCACATAATCATAAACCATACATCATCGCATAACCCATGTAATAAAAATGGGATTCTTAAACAACATGACATCATAAAATAATTCATATAAGATAAAGGAATTCATAAAAATATTTCCATCACAACATAATCAAATCCATGTAATAATAAGGATAAAAACAGAACCCTTTTATTATCTTAGATGGAAAATAATTTTGATAAAATACTTGACCTCCATTTTTGAGGAAAATATGCTTTATATTTCAAAAACATTTTTCCTTTCTTAAAATGTCATACAATTTTAAACTTAAAGAAGTTGATTAAAAATAAACATGAAAACTTGTAAAGGATTCTTCTTGGAAATAATGTTTTAAAAATCCATTTATGCCGTATAAGTTAAAAGAAAACATTCTTCTCGTACTTTTGTCGGAAAAGTCAAAAAGTACCTCGTACGAAAAACGATAAAAGATTCCTTTCATATCTTTTACTAAAAAATCACCAAAGGGTAAAATTGGATTTAAAAAATTGTAGGTGGATGGAAATAACATTACATATTGAGGAAACATATATGTGGATGATAAAATACACCCCAGTAAATACCAACGTAAAAACAATCTCGGATAAAAATGAGATTGTGATATTTCCCTTACCTTAGGTCCGACTTGCATTGTACGTGTCCGAAACTCCTGTATAATGATTTAAATCATGTTATTGACTTATTCCAGAATCATATTCATTGTTATTATATCATATATGGTCCACTTATTACTTTATATTACCCGTTCTTTTGTAAATTCATGTTAAAGTAGCGTTTTGGGTAAAATCGTCTCATTTGTCGTTCGTGTTTTTAACTTGTAATTTTTCATATGATTACTTAGATCATGATTAATTAATTCCAGAATATAAAACATGATTTATATATATATATTCAGAATATACATATATAATAAATCTGTAAATGGAAAGAAATACACCGTTCATGGAGACGGTAGTCCGTACGTACGCATGAACGCTGTTTTTGTTTCCTTATTGAATTGAATGGAATTAAGTAGATGACATACATATAAATAATTCCAGTATCATTATAAGGTCATATATTTCATTAGTACTTATTATATATACTTTATAATCATTCATGAATGGTTAATCATTGAGAATGAATCTCATCGCGTCGTGGAGACGGTAGTCCGTACGTACGCACGAGCGATGATATCGTTCTCATGGTCGTGGAATTGTGTTGAAGTGTATAATATTTAAGTATCAATATAACTTTATAATAATCATATATAATTACTCATTACACATTTATACTCATCCAATTAAGGTGGTGGCGGAAAATAGATTACACCACGGCGTGGAGACGGTATTCCGTACGTACGCACGCACAGTGATTTCTTTTTCCGTAGGATGGATAGATGGTGAAATAGGGTTGTTTCATACTTATAATAACATATCAGTATATGAGTGATACTGATGTTATTACTTCATAATGAAACAACCTAAGAAGAAGAAGTGGAAGAAGAAATAAAGATGAAAGAATTGGTAACGGTAATTACCTCTTCTTTGAAGCGCCTCTTTGAGACCTCCTCTTAGGGCACTAAAATTGGTCTTTGAGGAAGAACAGAACCTCTAGGATATTTCTAGGGAAGTGGAGAAGAGATTTCGGCATGGGTTGGCCGAGCTTGAGTGCTCAAATTGGTGTGAGGAGGAGGGGGAGGAGGTGTCCTTTTATAAGGGAGGAGAGGGGCACCTTAGGAATACCTCAAAATATTATTTTATATTAAAGTCAAAATCGGTTTATAATGGTTCCAAAGGGTATTATTTCGAAGATAATGTGGGTATGGGTCAAAATACTATCATCCAATAGGATTTTGACAAGTTTAGGGTATTATTTTAACCTTATCAATTAGATTTAACTCTAAGTTAATTAATTTATCTTTTACCGTGTCTTTTTGTTTTCTTTCACTATATGGTTAATAAACTTACTCTAACATGCCAAACGAACCCCAAATTGTTTATTATTAATATATATATCCTTATCTAAGTCATTTGGCCGAACCTTAGATATTTGGAATAAAATAACAATTAATAATATAATATCTGATTTAAAAACTATTTTGTGTCAATTTTGACACTATTTGATATATGATTTTTGTGAAAGTCATAATAGAATTATATGTTCGAAACAAGTTGATTAAATCAACACTAATATATCATAGTAACCTAGAAAATTAGTGGAATTCATAAAAAGTCTCAAATTACATTCATTTGAACATTTATAACATCAATTATGTTAATATTTCCTTAAAAGGGTAATTACAGCATCATCGTTGTGTCATAAATAAATTAATTTATTTAAAGTCTAAAAATTATAAATAAAATATCATTATGTAGGAAAGATTTTTAGCTTTCTAATTAATATTTATAGTCGAATTTATCTTATGTATAACCCCATATTAAAAATGTTTTAGTTATTAAACTTTGATTTTAACTATTTTAACTATTCATTAAATAAAATAATAATAAATGTCCTAATCTAATCCAAGTGGGCCTAAATGATCATATTATATTCATAAGGTTGTTTTTGGTCGAATTAAACTTATCCAATAGAATTAGAAAATGTGTTAGGGTAATAGTAATATCATATTTACCCTTAGTTACCCTATTTACTATTAACCGTGGTAAAAAAAAGTAAAAAGTTACTATTCCCCAAAAATTATTTTCATCTCATTGAACCACATTTTAGTCCTTGATATTAACTGTGTCTGTTGGATTTTCGAAATTCTATTCACAGAAGCGGTAAAATTATGTTTTATGCAAAATTCAGTTTTTAACCTACCACTTAGTGGTTTCACTATTCATCAAAAGTTGAAAGTTTTCAGAAAAGTACTAAAATTTCACCCTAGCTATAATTGATATTCCGAATTCAAAAATGATTTCTATTTTACAAAATTCCCAACATATAAGTTGAATTAATTAATTTTATAATTAATTTCCGCTGTCACAACAAATAGCGTGTTTTTAAGAGATAATAATTATCAAAAGATTAACACTTGTTTATGTCTGGTGTAAATGTGAAATTACATACAATGACCAACATTGTATTGAATTGTAAAAATATATTCTAAATATACTGTAAAACCACTCAAATTAATAATTTATCACTATTAATTATTTCGATTAAAAAAGTTGTTTTTAATTATAATTTAGTAATTTTCACTATTCATCAGAATATGAAAGTTATCCGAAAAGTACCAAAATTTCACCTTAGGATAAATTCGATACTCCGAATCCAAAAATGAAGTCCATTTTTAGAGATAAAATTTCTAAAATTTAAAAAGTGGTTATTACTATTCATAACGGCTAGTTTTAATAATATTTTAATAGCATATCGTTGTTTCGTGAAACACAGTATTGCGTACTACAAACGCTATCGAGGAAGGTTGCGATTGCGTGTAATGCAAGGCAAGTCAAAGATGTGTGTTGTGCAAGCTCATTTTGGTGTAGCGTACAACACAAGACATTAATAAAATTAAAAAGAATATTTTTCATAAAATCTCGGGTTGTTACAATTTTAATATGGAATATATATGTATGGATGTTGTTGGGTGGGTTCCTTTTCCACCATACAATTCATTGGTAAATTTTTTATAACTCATGATATGATAGATAATTAAAAATTATTAGGTTTGTTCATATGTTAAAGGTTGATAATATTTAGTTTCTTTCACAACCTAAAGGGTGGGAATCATTGTGTTTTCCCTGAATATAATGATTATGTATACATGTGTTTCCTTCTTCGATACTTATTATTATACATTTTTATTTTGTGACACATTTTATGTTATATTACATTTTATAATCCACAAATATATTTTTGTGTCTCATATTCCCCCACTCTTGTTCCATGTTATTTGTTTGTTAATTTCAGATTACATTTCCTTCTATATTGAAATATGGGAAAATATTATTATTCAATGTTAACTTATTCATATATTTATCCATTAATAATTTTTTTAATAACATAATGATCCATCTATTTTATGATTTATTAATAAATTTTTCCTTATCAAACATTTAAAAACACATCATATTATGTATTTCTTTTCCCTAGTAAATTATATAAAATATTATGTGTATAATGAATTATAATATAGAAATTTGGTGAGATATGTTGAATAAATTATGTGAAATAATAACATTATATATTTAATATCTAAATAAAATAACCCTTGTGTTATGGGGTAGTGTATGTAATTCATATATGTTATTATCCAATACTATAATTATTGAAAAAATATATTCATGATTAGCTTGGGAAGTAAAATATGTTATCCTATTTACATGTTTGTTTGTGTAATTGTTGCATCACCCCTATTGAAAATTGAATTTTCTCCTTCACATACAGATATATCAATATAATTGATGTATATTCATAAATCACATTCATCATATTATCTCATAGTTACTGCTATTAGGTAACACTATATATATTTTCACTCCATGGTTGTACATAGAGTATTGATATTTGAGCATCATGTAATAGATTCTTCATTATCTTATGCTCTGATAGTACACTCAATCTTTTGTTAAATCATTAAACTCCATCATTAATATTGTTTAACTTTATGATATTCCTCTCCCTTATGTGATACAAATTATTATTTGTATCGAAATCAAACATTTTGGATTCCTTGTTCTACTCCATAATAGGTCATTGGGAAATCATTTGATAAAGGATGTATATACCATATTCTTTTAAGATTCCACAAAAAAAATATTCATATGTAAGAAGATTTGATCCTATTAATCATCATCATAAATAAGGAAGTTATATTATTTTTAATTGGATAATATAATTCAATATTCATCATTATATCATGGTAGTAGACTGACTAGTCATAGTACAAGATGAAAAGAAACTATCTATGAGTGTCTATTTTGAGGTCATTATGTGTGAATGAATTCATTATTCTCCTATGATCATTAAATATTTCACACTTTTTTATATATAGATAATTTATAAAAATAATCAATGAGAATATTACTAAAACCAACTCTAGATCATTCATATAGTAATTTTTCTTATAAACCTTGAAATATAATGAGTCATAGGCTTGAAAATTATCATTTTTTTGAGGACGCATCAAAATCCATATGTTGGTGAATCACTAAATTTTAAAAATCCATTCAAACATCATGTTAGTATAAGTATGAGTGAAACTATTATCCTTTTGTTTTAATACATGGATATCTTTTATTATTTTTCGTATATAAAATATTATCTCATTTTCATGTCATCTTTTATCGTGGGTTTGAAAATCCTGATATTTTTATAAAAAAAATTATTGTACCTATACATTGAGTAAAAACTAAGATGCTCAATTAAATATTTTGTTTTATTAATTTATTCTAATGTCTAGATCTTTGAACAACACATGAATATCCCCATTAATTTCAAAAATTTACCCAAAAGTGTAACATTATCTTTCTATTAATCACTTTTATTTACATTTTATTTAACATCAAATTTTGAAAAGTGTTTATCATAGCTTTAAGATGATTATCATGATCTTATTGGATATTGTATTATATTATAATATCATTTATAAAGTCTAACACAAATTTAATGAGGTTCTAACATCCCCAATATAGATTCCATTAATCATTGTCATTGATGGAGACACCATATCACCCTATGCATGCCTCCCCATAGAGTAGGTGATTCCATCTTGTGGTTAGGGTTTAATGTACCAAAAAATTGGAGTATAATAATTCTATATGATTTGAGTACCCCATATATTTCCCAACTGATCCTCTGAGGGTGGTTCTTATACATGGTATAATAATAAATTAATAAAACTAAATATTTATCTTATCCCAAATAATATAGATTCCTCCCTAGAACCATCATCCATAATCTATTCTAACATTCCAAGAAATATCATGTCCTTTATCAGGAACTTTTACATTATAATAAATTATGATATATTCTTGGGTACACAGGTTCCAAAAAAGTGAAAACTTGGTGTTATTTTAACTTATTATGCCACCGTCGATGACATATAAAAACAGAATTGGTCTGAAATAAAAGTGAATTTGATAGATTTTTCATTCCTTTTTAAGAGAAATATAGAATTTAACTATAAATTAGTAAATAAATAGTGATGCATGGGACGAATAGTGAGACATGATATCGGACTACACTGTAATCTATCCTCAGTTTTGTGACTTTGATCAACCATACCTACTTCGCCTAATGTTGGGGTTTCTTTGAGGATTTCATGGTGATTATTAAATCAATATTAAAAAAATACACTTTTAGGGGTTTCCCATATATGTTTCTTGACCTCCCCTTGGGGAGTATTTAGAACCACAAAAAATAAGGGTTTTCACATCAACCCATATTTTTTTTCTATATTAGTAACAGAAAATAATAATTTGTTTTTTATAAGTATCATGAAAACACTATTGCGTGTTTTTCTTGAACATAAAGAAATTCATACATGTATTATTCAGTATTTGAAGACCTTCTCTGTGTTAGTGTCATTTTAATAACCTAACACCACATCAAGGAATTTTACTATAAATAATTTATGACTTCCATTGTGGGAGTATTCATTTGATAACTCGACATCAAATCAACAAAATTTCTCATTAGATAGAATTATTACTCTATAGATATTAATTTCACATTTGATTCAAAATTATTTTTGGAATTATCAATCAATTTCATTATACAATTTAAATTCATAATTCATCATATTAAATTCAAAACAACTTATTCATTAGGTCTAAAGGAAGGGTCACATCCCAATCTGATGATTCCCATTTGAATCACCCATTAAATCATAAATGTATAATAAATATTTGAATTTAATTTACATGATAAATGATTATAATATATGATTTAAAAACCATCAATACTAATTATAAATTTTCTTTTATCCATTTAAATATGGATATTCATTTAATGATATCAATCCAACTCAAGGTCTAGGTGATAACTAGATTCACCACATTATTATTATCCATTTACCTCTTGTAAAACATAGATAAGTAATAATTTGGAAAATATAAGGTATATTTCATTACTATGGTGTTCAATATAGAATCATCTTTCTCTAAGGTATAATTCATGTAAAATGGGTATTAATGTAATTTAATGATAATTAAAACAATAAATTTAATTTTTTGGTTGATACCTAGTGAAGCCAATATGACTAAAATGAAAATATATTGATAAAAATTTATTGATACTATAATTTAAATTTATGGCCCATAAAAAAAATTCTTAAAAGGGTCTGCATTTTTACTATCAAATTTTTGTTCAATCTAATATGGTATAAAATTAATCAATAGACAAAATCTCAAAAACTAAGATATATTATAATTAAAAAGAGGATGATAAAATTCCATTTAAAAAAATTAATAAAGTGAATTATAGTAATGATAGACTCACATCAATCTATTGATCACTACAAATGACATAAAAAATGGAAAATATACATTGAACATCCCTCCTAGCCCTCGGGGAAGTAAGAAGAGTCTTGAGAGGGTGTTACAGCTGAATGGGGTAGGTAAAATACTGTATAAAGAAAAAAGGGGTGGCCCCAAGTAAATATATTTGGTAATGAAAATTATAAAATTTACATGAGGTCATCAGATAGTTTTTGGCATCCCTTAGTGAGCCAGTGAGTCGAGTTCCCTTGTAGGGCTACCAGATTTCCACCCACTAGCTACTAGAACACCTGAAGGACCCCAGTTCACCTTTCAAATCCAAGAACCTAGAAACCTGAACAATAATGAAACATCTTGAATTGCTGAAAAACACACCACTTAGTGGGGGTTATATGAGGTTAAATAATTTTTTTAAAAAAACATACCTCCATATTGGGAGGGTATTTAAATCAATCCAAGCATATAATAATAAGATGACATTTTGAATTCAGGAGCATCATCGAGCCTCATTATGAATGTACCATGGCCCATCGGGGTCCCCAAATCTCCAAGCATGAAGAAAAACAAAACATCAAAATGGTGATGACCATACTAACAACACCCCAATCTAGATCCATTGATTAAATGAAAAACAATTAAACCATGCATCCTGATAAAAATGAAATAAAACCATCATGACTTCTTATACCTTGTAGAATACATGAATTGTTTATTTTCAAATATCGTACCTCATAGGTTGAAAAAAGTAGTTTAAACTAGTTCAACCTCACCATAATTCACACTCTAAATTGGAGTATCTCTCATATGAATAAATAAAATACAATAATACTATGTTGAAATCCCATATTCATGACACTATGATGACTTCAATTTAAAACAATCAATTCCTAAAAACCACATATGATCCTATATCCTAACAGTCACTAGTATCTAGAAATAATAATTCAAAAAAATATAGATTCAACTGAAAAATGTAAGAACTGGATATTCCTTTTAGGTATGAATCAATCATTTTGGTTGTTTTTTTAGTAAAAGAGGAGTTCTTAAAAATTTCATGAGTACACGCCCTCTACTTATAAATACATGGAGTGTACCTGGTTTCCACGAGTGATTGTGTACTGGCCGTGTAACAGATGAGTACACGGTCGTGTGTGTTGACTTGGAGACCACCTAATGAAAATGCTGGATAAGGCAAGTACATGTCGTTTAATTTTAATGAAAATTACATGTGCTTTTAAAGAACCCACCATGTAATTTCTTTTTTATTTCATTAATCGGAGCAGGGTTGCGTCTTATATGAAGAACACACTTCTTCTTCATATGTCTCATCTAGGAGAATCTATACGGCGGTGAATCTTCTCCGAGCACTCAACTCGTCTTCCATTATTCGTATCGAACTTCTTCGGTTCCGTTGGAATCGAATTGGTCAGTTATCTCTTCTTCTAGAGCCTCATATCTTGTTTTCTTCACTTTCACAAGTTATCCTCAATTGAATTTTTTTATCATTTGTTAGATATACAATGTTCAAGGGGGATTCAAGGCATGAGGTTCACGTATATCATCCGTACAAAAACGATGTAGGTGGTTTTTTCCTTTCCATAAAAGGTATTTGAATTTAATGTGAAAAAGTTCCCAATAGCCATGTTCGGGGCATTGCATGTTTATGGTTTTATCCCTTCTATTTTCCTACTATGCCTTGTGTGCTTGATTAGAGGTTTGGTGATTGTATATTGGGTTATTTACCTAGAAATGGATGTGTTTACCCATGTTTGCAAGATTTTGACTGTTTCTTCTGGCTTTACATATTTGGTTGTTTACCTTCCATGACTAATATTGTATGGATGGAGTTATTATTATCTAACATGGTATGATATGATTTAGATTGTTTATCCAAGTAGTTCTTGAAGTTTATTTTGTATTCCATGTATCATTTTTGCACGATTTAATTACACAGGGATGTGGGAACTTGGTGTAGTAGACCATAGAGAGAATTGACGTTGAGTGATTCTCTAGAGTGTCTGTTTACAATTACATTGCGAGGCCATAGGGGGGATGGATGTAAACTCTTTCTCAGAGTGTCTGTAGATTCTTCAATACGATCCAAAGGGGGAATTGGACATTGAGTGCTTCCTCAGAGTTCTTATTAGTTACCGATACGAGACCAGAGGGGGAATCAATGGTGAATGCTTCCTCAGAGTTTCTTTGCTAAAGCTGAACTAGAGGGGATATACAATGGGGGATTCCTAGAGGGTTTCTTGTGATTGTTTTGATTGAACCAGAGGGGTTAGGCTGTGAGTTTTTCTCAGAGGGTTACCTTATTCTGATTGGATGCTTGCTTGATATATAAAAATGAATGAAATTTAATTTGTAGGATTGTAACTACATGTACTTCCAAGTTTACTACTTCATTTTGTTTATTACCTTCCATATATATTCACTGACTGTTAGGAATAGATCTCTGGGTGGATGCGTACTCTGATTAGTCTCAAACATTATTTGGGTCATTATTTTGGGTCCAAACAAGTTATATTATTACAGGTATAGATAAGGTAAAGCGCCCTTCTACTTTAGGTACTTGACTACTTCAGAGTTGGAGAGCACGTGACCAAGTTGAGGCTTTCGATGCTATGGAACTATTTACTTGATTTTCCTTGTACTTTTGTTTACTATTGTTTTCCATCATTATTACTTGTTTGGAAGCTTTCCTAGACTTATGTATCATGAATCATATATATATAAATATGCATTCAATTGTTATTACTTCTAGTCTTCTAATATTTACTGTTGTATGGTATCATTACTTCTTCTGCTATTGATATTTCTTTTACTTCATATATGTTACTCTGCCAATGAGGGCATAGTTTCCCCACTATCACACCCAAGGCCCTCACTACTAGTCGGAAGCCTCTGGTGTTCAGGGAAACGTTCTTGAGGCCATGTGACCAACCAGGTACGGGGCACCTCTGGGTGGCACCAGGTGCCATGGCATTACATAGTGGTTGGTTGCGCCCAAATTTACCCATGTTTTAAGGGTCAAGCGGTCGCTTGTAGTGTAGCTTGGGTTGTCGAATCCTCAGAGGCCTAAGAAGAACCTTTAGACACTCAATAAAAAAAATGGATTTTTGGATATGAAGTGGCCAACTTGGGTGGATTTTAGATGTTTTTGAATGAGCACTAACAGATATATGTGAATTCAAATTATGAGAAAATGAGTTGATCCAAGGTTATTGCTCGGGGTGGATTGAATGAATTCCTTTTTTTAGGATTTTAATTTCATTAACTCGAGAAGGATTCATGCAACGAATTCAAACTAACCTCATCACGTACTAATTAAACACCTTCAAAACACATGATAATCACCTATACACTGGTAGGATCATTTTCATTAGCACTCCAAGGTAAAGGATGTAATTAGCACATGAAAGTTGGGTGAATAAATTCAATAAGGAAGAGGAAGAATAAAAATCATTGAATGAAAGAAACACAATTAAAGGAAATTAATAACATTTAGGGCATGAGAAATAACATTCAATCCATCCCCTTGCTACTCCCTTGGATCAACCCATAAAAGAGCTACCCCTCCATTGATGACATGTTCTCAACATAAGTGGAAAGTAGACTTACGAGGGTGGAATTGAAGAAGTAAAAACAACAAAAATAACGATCACTCCACTGTTGTGTGAACAAAATCACAAGGTTTGGTGTGAATAAATTCACACCTTGAAGCAACGGTATCAAGGTGATAAGGAGAAGAACAAAACAAGAGAATAATAAGAACTTTTATTGAAGACTAAGGTGATTCGAACAACTTACATGAGAAGGAAGAACATTACAAAGGCAAATTGGCATAATAACATTACAATGAAATGAAGTCACCAAGATCCTCAAATCCTCCATCCCTACTACCTTAAATAGGAATTTTGGAAGCCTTTGGCCGAGCTCCCATCATCCTGTGTGCATTTAATTAATTTTGTTTGAGAAAGGTGGGTGGGCATTTAATGCATAAGAGACTTTTCAAGTCTTGCCTCGAAGTGGGAGCAAGCTTTCTACACCAAACCGAGGCGCAGAATGAAACTTCTATAAGGCCCAATTTTAGTGGGACATAGAAGGATTAAATTCACCCCCAGATTTCCCCTAATATCCTGTAAAAGTGAATCCCAAAATACTTTGTGGGTCGGGAGATATGATTGAAATAGTGGGATGTTTTTCTGGGCCACAGAATCTGGCCCAGAATTGAATCTTCAACTTTGGATGCCTTAAACACCACAATTGAGGACGAATTATAACTGGATACAGAATAATTATTTGTTCCTATATATGTTTTCTAGCCTCCCATGAATATTCGGCTTCATTGGGCCGGTATTGTGGGCCCCACAGTCCGATCATTGGTATGATATCCAATCTCCCTTCTCCAGAATTGTTTTCTTTTCTTCACCAAAAATCTTCATCATCCTTTATGAATACTCCATTGATCCCTGAATGAAAAATGTTCATATATAAGTTTATATCCATTTACAATAATATAAAATTAAAATATGGATAATTACATTCTTTGAAATCAGATGAAACATTGGGTCGAAATTCGTGCACATTAGGGATGAAGTGCACAAATACTGAGAATGCATATTCAAAATTAAAATCCTCTAACTCAGGACCATAAGATAAAAAATAAACATTTAATACCATTACAATGTAATCAAAATATGTGTCTTTATTGGCTAATCACACCCCCCAATAGATGTTTTTCTAGTCCCGAGAAAAATATATCTCACAAAATTGAAATTCAGATGACCTTTTCCAAAAACATTTTAATACACATTTCTCACCCAAAGATCACATACAAAACAATTATGAAACCAATCAAAATAATTTAAAACAAGATATGTCCATAAGAATATCTCAAGCCCAAGCCCATTCCTTTGTTCAAATTCATTTCCATATTTCATTCAAATTCAATTAAGCATGATGAAGTGTTGTGCGTCACAATAGACATGGGAGTTCATTTCAATTCGAGGGAGAAATGATGGAAGCGCTAGGAGCAATAAAATTTTAATAATAAGATGAGTACTCTTTTTTTTATTTTATTTTATTTTATTTTTGGTTTTTTTTTTCAATTTTTCCATGGTAATTGAAATTGAACTCAATCGAGTCAACCCATGTAGCAAGACTTTGCCGATGACTCCCAGGCTCAAAGACCTTAGGGCACCAAGTGAAGCTCACATACTCGGGCATCATCTTGAGTTAACTCAATCAAAATAAATTCAAATTACCACATATAGAGATAAAATTCAAAAATATAGGCCAGACAACTATGGAGTCACAATCCCCAAGTGCCTAAAGCCATACAGTAGGTCAATTCATTTCTCTACGCACAATTGATTTTTTTTGAATACCCATGTTAAAATTAAAATGATCCCCAATTCTATTCTATTTATTATGGGTCCCCAAGAACTCGAACTAAGACCCCACAATCTAGAGGATGTGAATTGTGTTTTTTTATTAAATGGATGAAAATATAACAGTGAAAAATCACATCGGACAACCGCACTTTCCAATATCTATTCACATGAACATAAACTTGCCTTAAAATTAGAATCAAGGCATGCAAAATTATTTGATATCCAATTTTAGAGTTTGGAATGCGTGTTATCATGTTTAAGGTTAATGAGATTTTTCCTTCCACACATTTTCACCCCCCCCCCCCAACTTGGAATACACTGTCCCTAGTGTTTAAATAATTGAAACATGGAAGTGGCAGGATAGAAGTTCAACGAAGAAATTGAAAATGAAAGTTATGGAATGAAGTCACCTAGTGGTTGATGTTGAAAATGCATTCCCATGTATCCCCTTAGTTCTGGTTTATCTCCCAATGGCTTGGACGGTTGTCACTAGCTTTTCCCAATGACCTATGACATGCCTTTAATTTTTTTCAATATATATATTTATTTGTATTTTTTTAACCTAAAAAAAGGTATAAATAACATAAGCTGATGATACATTGTATTCTCTTAAATTTATGGGTAAGGTATTACTCAGGGATCACACCGCGTGACACGGATGAATACAATTCTCCCCTTTCATACCCATCCTTACTCATAAAAGAAGAACAGGTCAACAATCTATTTTTTTAAAATACCAACATAAATATAAAATAAAATAATGTAAACTGATGATACATTATCTTCTTTATATTTTCTGGGTAAGGTATTACTCAGGGATCACACCGTGTGACACAGATGAATACAGTGCTCCCCTTTCATACCCATCCTTACTCATCAAAGTAGAATAGGTCAACAATATATTTTTTTTAAATACAAACAAAAATATAAAATAAAATAAAATAAACAGATGATACATTCTCTTCTTTATATTTTATGGGTAGGGTATTACTCAGGGATCACATTTCCTCAACGCATGAGGGGGAAAACCAAGCCTGAATGGAGTGAAACATTGAGGGAAATTTTCTCACAAGTCAAGTTGAACATTCCACTCCTTGATGCCATTCAAACCATTCCTTCCTACTCAAAATACTTAAAGGACCTCTGCACATTTAAACAAAAATTATCACATAAGAACCAAGTCCTTCTGGCAGCAAATGTTAGCACAAAAATCCAAGGAACCCTTCCTCCCAAGATGAAAGACCCAGGATACCCTTACATAAATGTTGAACTAGGAGAGAACAAAGTTGTCAAATCCTTGTTTGATCTAAGAGCCAGTGTGAACCTCATTCCTTATGCTATGTATGGTCAGTTAGGGATCGAAGAACTCCAACCCAAATATGTCACTCTTCAACTTGATGATCGTAGTATTCAAGTTCTAAAGGGGATCTTAAGGGATGTTTTGGTGAATGTTGAAAATTTCATTTACCAAGATGACTTTATTGTTCTAGACAATCAACCAAGCTTAGGTCCTAGGGAGAAAACCCCAATCATCCTTGGTCGTCCCTTCCTTGCAACAATCAACTCTGTTATCTGAGTCCGAAATGGGAACATGACCATCCCCTTTGGAAACATGAGTCTAGACTTGAACATCTATAATGAAAAATCTCAAATTGGGGATGATTAAGATATCCATGAGGTTAATTGGATAGGTAGTGTTGATAGTGAACTCAAGGAACATCAAGGAATTACCGAAGGATGTTTAAGTCAATAAGACATTGATTTTCTTTGTTCACATGAGGGAAATTTGTCTCATTGGCATGAATCTCTTTCAGATTTCTCTATTGATGATTTTCTAGAATCACCAATAAATGATACCATGGGTGAAATCAATAACATCGAGTCCATACCCATTCATGAAACTACTGTAGCTAATTTAGTGGATGAAAATTCTTTTCACAAGGAACCAATTTTGTCAAGAAATATAAACAAAGAAACTAAGTTCAATACAAAGTCTCATCCTTTCTTGGAATGTGATAACCACACTGATATTGAAATTAAGGTTTTACCTTCATCACTCATGTATGTGTTCTTAGGGGAAAATCAATACTTTCCTGTTGTCATTTCTTCCTCTCTTGAATCCAATCATGAAGGGATGCTTCTAGATGTCCTTAAGAGACACAAGAAAGCCATTGGATGGACCATATCTAATATTCCTGGTATTAGCTCACTTATCGGGACTCATAGAATTGTTCTAGAATTCAATTCAAAGCCATGTCGTCAACCTCAGGGGCGACTCAATCTTAACCTCATGGAAGTTGTGAGAAAATAACGTTTGAAATTGTTTAAAGGTGGTATCATCTATCATATAGCTGAGAGTGAGTGGGTTATCCCAATCCATGTGGTTCCAAATAAGGCTGGAATCACAGTAATAACCAATAATGATGGAGAGACACTTCCAAAAAGGGTAAGTAGTGGATGTAGAGTATGTATTGACTATAGGAAACTCAACTCTTGTACCAAGAAAGACTATTTCCCCTTGCCCTTTATTGATCAAGTCCTCAAGAAAGTGGCGGGTCATCAATTCTACTGATTCCTAGATGGATTCTCTGGGTATAATCAAATCGATGTCTCCTTAGAGGATCAAGGAAAAAAACCTTCACCTGTCCATTCGACACTTTTTCCTTCAAGCACATGCCCTTTGGGTTATGTAATGCCCCTGGTACCTTCCAGCGGTGCATGATGGGAATCTTCTCGGACATGGTGGGGGATTGTTTAGAGGTTTCATGGATGATTTATCCATCTTTGGGGATACTTTTGAGGGATGCCTTCTAAATGTTGAAAAGGTTTTTTCAAGGTGTGAGGATAAGAATCTCATACT
The DNA here is from genome assembly GCA_963277665.1 of Viscum album. NCBI lineage: Eukaryota > Viridiplantae > Streptophyta > Magnoliopsida > Santalales > Viscaceae > Viscum > Viscum album. The sequence continues at coordinate 1,388,492,224 of OY728165.1, forward strand.
AAATTGGGAAAAATGTCATTTCATGGTAAGGGAATGACATGTTCTAGGTCATCTGGTATCTGGTAGAGGGATTGAAGTTGATAAAGCTAAGGTTGACATCATTCTTCACCTTCCCTCTCCTAAAACTGTTAAGGAAGTGAGGTCCTACATAGGACATGCTGTCTTTTATAGAAGGTTCATTAGGAATTTCAGCTCTATTTCTCGATCACTTTGTGCTCTATTGGTAAAATATGCTCCATTTTTATGGACAAAAAGCTGTGAGGAATCATTCTCTACACTCTAGTCAACTCTTATATCTCCACCTATCATGCAATATCCAAATTGGAAACTTCCTTTCGAGCTCATGTGTGATTCAAGTGATTTCGGTGTAGAGGAATTCTTAGGACAACGATGTGAGAAAACTCCATGTGTCATTACTTATGCAAGAAAATATTTAAATGATGCACAAATAAACTACACCACCACTGAGAAAGAGATTCTTGTTGTTTTCTTTGTCTTAGAGAAATTCAGGTCTTATCTCTTAGGATCACCCATCATTGTCTTCACTGACCATTCAACCCTAAAATACCTTTTCCAATAACAAGATGCCAAGGATAGATTGATTAGGTGGGTCCTTCTTCTTAAAGAGTTCTATTTAACCATTAAGGATAAAAAGGGTGTTGAAAATGTTGTAGTTGATCACCTCTCTAGGATGGAATTCAAAGAAAACTCACACCACCTCTCTGTGTCTGTTTCATTTCCCGATGAGCACCTCTATTCAGTAAGTGATTACCCTTGGTATGCTGACATAGCAAACCATTTGGTGACGGGTGACATTCGAAAATTCCCGGGGACCGAAGATAAGAGGAAATTCCTTTCTTATGTCAAAACACTATGTGTTTGATGATCCTTAACTCTTCAAGTTCTGTCCTGATCAAATCATCAGGATATGTGTTCCCAAGTCTGAACAAGAGTCCATTCTAAAATTTTGTCATGGAGAGGCATGTGTAGGCCACTTTTCTACAAAGAAAACCACTGAAAAGGTCCTCCAAAGTGGTTTCTACTGGCCGAACCTCACTAAGGATTCCTTTGAATTCTATAAAAGTTTTCCTCAGTGTCAGCAATTAGGCTCCATTTCTAAAAGGAATCGAATCCCCCTCACTCCCATTTTGGTCATTTAAATCTTTGATTGTTGTGGAATTGATTTCATGGGACCCTTTCCAAACGCTAAGAGATACCTCTACATCCTATTAGCAGTTGATTATGTCTCAAAATGGTTTGAAGCCATTCCCACCAAGACGAATGATCATCATGTTGTGATCCGATTCCTAAAAGAGAATATCTTTTCTAGATCTTGAGTTCGGAGGTCTATAATAAGTGATCGTGGAACCCATTTCTGTAATCGCCCATTCTGTTCACTCATGTATAAGTATGGAATTTCTCATAAAGTTTCCACTATATACCATCCTCAAACCAATGGTCAAGCTGAGTTAGAAAATAGGGAGATTAAGCAAATTCTTGAAAAAACTGTCAACCCCTCTATGAAAGATTGGTCTAAGAAACTCTTGTATGCTCTTTGGGAATATCGTACAACATTCCAAACCATCCTAGGAATGTCACCATAAAGGTTGGTTTATGGAAAATCATGCCATTTACCTGTTGAAATTGAGCATAAGGCATTTTGGGCAATCAAAAAAATGAATTTCGACATTACTTTAGCCGAAGAAAAGAGGAAATTAGATCTTAATGAACTTGAGGATCTTAGGATGGAGGCTTATGAAAATTCAAGGATAAATAAATCTAGAGATCAAGCCTACCAATCTAGGAATATCAAAGTCAAAAAATTTTAACTAGGAAAACCTATGCTCTTGTATAGTTCAAAACTTCATTTACACCCGGGAAAGTTAAGGTCTAGATTGTCAGGTCCATTCATAGTGTATCACGTGTACCCCCATGGGGCAGTAGAGGTTAAGGATCCCACAAGTGGTAACATTTTTAAGGTCAATGGTCATAGGTTAAAACCATTCATTGAATCATTCAATAAACAGGAAATAGAGGTAGAGTTAACAAAGCCAACATATGAACCAGGAAAAAATTGATAGATTTAGGATCCATGATGGGCTAACAACGTTAAACAAAAGCGCTGCACAGGAGGAAACCCGTGGTCTTCATGTTTCTAATCTTTGTGAATCATCTTTTTCTTCTTCTTCTTCATTTTGTTATTTAAAAAAAATATATAGACTTTTGACATGGTTTCTTTGAAGACCCTCAATTAAAATTGACTCAATATTTAAATCTGGGGTATTAGGAAGATTAGGATCCAATGTTTTTCTTGACTCCCCTATCCTATGACTTTCCACCCTAACTAGTCTGTTTGAGTTATCGCGGGTGAAGGCGGACATGCGCCAAAAGAAAAAAAGCGAGAAAGGGAAAAGATTAGAGATATTGGGTGAGAATAGAAGAATGGGGGTGAGGAAAGAATGTTTTTTTCTAAGTAACTTACTTGGTCCCCGGAAATGGCGCCAAAATTTGGTTGCACCAAAATTTACCCATGTTTTAAGGGTCAAGCGGCCGTTTGTAGTGTAGCTTGGGTTGTCGAATCCTCAGAGACCTAAGAAGAACCTTTAGACACTCAATAAAAAAAATGGATTTTTGGTTATGAAGTGGCCAACATGGGTTGATTTTAGATGTTTTTTAAAGAGCACTAACAGATATATGTGAATTCAAATTATGAGAAAATGAGTTGATCCTAGGTTATTGCTCACGGTGGATTGAATGAATTCCTTTTTTTACGATTTTAATTTCATTAACTCGAGAAGGATTCATGCAATGAATTTAAACTAACCCCATCAATTACTGATTAAACACCTTTAAAACACATGATAATCACTTATACACTTGTAGGATCATTTTCATGAGCACTCCAAGGTAAAGGATGTAATTATCACATGAAAGTGGGGTGAATAAATTCAATAATGAAGAGGAAGAATAAAAATCATTGAATGAAAGAAACTCAACTAAAATAAATTAATAACATTTAGGGCATGATAAATAAAATTCAATCCATCCCCTTTATACTCCCTTGGATCAACCCATAAAAGAGATACCCTTCCATTGATGGCAAGTTCTCAACGGAAGCGGATTGTAGACTTACGAGGGTGGAATTGAAGAAGTAAAAAACAATAAAAATAACGATCACTCCACCGTTGTGTGAAAAAAATCACAAGGTTTGGTGTGAATAAATTCACACCATGAGGAAACAGTATCAAGGTGATAAGGATAAGAATAGAACAAGAGAAGAAGAAGAACGTTTATTGATGACTAAGGTGATTCGAACAACTTACATGAGAAGGAAGAACATTACAAAGGCAGATTGGCATAATAACATTAGAATGAAATTAAAGCACCAAGATCCTCAAATCCTCCATCCCTAAAGCCTTAAATAGGAATTTCGGATGCCTTTGGCCGAGCTCCCATCATCCAATGTAAATTTAATTAATTTTGTTGGAGAAAGGTGGGTGGACATTTAATGCATAAGAGACTTTTCAACTATTGCCTCGAAGTGGGAGCCAGCTTTCTACACTGAACAGAAGTGCAGAAAGAACCATCTAGAAGGCCACATTAGAGTGGGACATATAAGACTTAAATGCACCCCCAGATGTCCCCTAATATACTGTAACATTACTGCCCAAAATACTTTATGGTTAGGGAGATATGATTGAAATCGTGCGATGTTTTTCTGGGCCGCAGAATCTGGCCCAGAATTGAATCTTCAACTTGGGAATCCTTAAAAACCACCATTGAGTACGAATTAGCACTGGATAAAGAATACATTTTTGTTCCTATATAGGTTTTCTATCCTCCCATGAAATTTGGGCTTCATTGGGCCTGTATTGTGTGACCCACAGTCCGATCAGTGGGATGATATCCAATCTTCCTTCTTCAGAATTGTTTCCTTTTTTCACCAAAAATCATCACCATCCTTTATGAATCCTCCATTGATCCCTGAATGAAAAATGTTCATATTTAAGTTTATATCCATTTCCAAAAATATCAAATTAAAATATGGATAATTACTTTCTTTGAAATCAGATAAAACATTGGGCCTAAATTGGTGCATATTAGGCATGAAGTTCACAAATGCTGAGAATGCATATTCAAAATTAAAATCCACTAACTCAGGCCCATAAGATAAAAAATAAACATTTAATACCATTAGAATGTAATAAAAATATGTGTTTTTATTGGCTAATCAGTGGTATCATAGGAATTATATTATTTTGTACTTACCGTTTAGAGACAACATAAAGGGATATGAAAGAAATGGGTACTTAGTAATAAGTTATGCCTAGGAGTATCTAATCCATGTATAGGGAAAATCCGATTTACCTCGTTAATTAAATTTTTATAGTTCTTCAATTTTTTACATTTGATTCGGTTTCCCCATTAAGTGATTCACATGATTTATGTTTTTATCATTCATGTTATTGAGGTTCTATTTCTGTTGCATCCCTATGAGATGAGGGTATGCCATCTCATGCATCACATTGGAACTTGCGAGAAATCACATTTCATGCATTCCTTCCATTCCATTTAGGGTGCATTAGTGATTGCATATTGTAGTGATATATGTTGTGCTATATATGCATGCTGCTATGATATATTCCTTGATAAAATACCTACTTTTGATAGGGTATTGAATTGTGTATGTTTTGTTTAAATGAACACCAAAATTTGGTTCTTGAGGTGTTATAGGCCCTCATGGATAAGAATTTGGATGATCATTACTTTGTTATACTTGTATGTGACATGTATAAGATTCCAAGATTTGATTTGGGGGTCGTATTATCCCTCACAGACTGGAATTTGGAACTTTAATGTTTTTTCAGTGTTTTATGGGTTCTGGAGTAGATTCTGAGGATTACTGTCCACAAAAACCTCGAATACAAGACGTGTAGTGATAAATACACGACATGTGTCCTTTGGGAAAGAACAGTTTTTATTAAGTACACACTTTTTACTATATTCACACGCTCTGTAGTATCTAAACGTTCCACTGGATATGTGGGCAGTGACACAGGGTTGTGGAATCATGGTGGGACACTCTGTGTACCGGATGTACACACCGTGTTGTGGAGACCAAGTTTCCACCCATGTGACTAATGAACCAGATCGATAAAACATAGGTTATACACACCGTGTCAAGTATGACCACACCAGGTAGTGTGACCCTTGTATCCAGCCGTGTAGAGAACAACACGGGTCAGTGAAATATTTTTAGTACAAGCTATGTCTAGAACAAACATGCTGTGTAGGGTCAGCCATGTAACCGTCCGTGTAACTAACAACACAGGTCGGTGAAGTCATCTGGTAAACACCGTGTCTAGAACTAACATGTTGTGTAGTCTTGTTCTAAGGATATCATGTGTCTTAGAAACGATGAAGTACTCAGGCATGTGAAGAGGATTAAATTATATTCTCTATGTTAGTAAAACACGCCGTGTGTATGGGGTGTTACACAACCTGGGTTGGCAGAAGTACACACCCATGTGAAGGATTAAGGCAACATGTCATGTAGGTGTTATACATGTTGTGTACCCATGTTTTGAAAAACATGACTGCTTTATTTATCCTTTTCTCTTCATACACATCTATGTTTTAGTCCTTAGTAATCTTGATCTAAGGTTTGTGCTTGACCTTTCAGAGTCATGTAATCGAGACGTCCTCTGGTTTTATGAAAGATTCAAGGCAGTGATCAGACATCAGATAGGGAAGATCAAAAACCACCAGAAGATCCTCCTATCATGCCCATCTTGGCACCAGCTGTCATTCTAGACATAGATTTTGAAGTAGAGTTTCAAGAGGGATTTATGAGGTTCATACAGACCTTCCAGGGAGTACCACATCCTACCCATTCTATGGCAGATTTGATGTGGGTCTCTAGAAACATCCCCCTCCCACCTTCAAATTAGAAGGTGGAACTCATGTAGTATAGTCATGGTTAGAAGCCATGCTATCTATCATCGAGCATTTAGAGACTCCTCTAGAGATGAGGGCGAATCTTGCTACTTATATGCTTTGGGATTCCACCAAGAGATGGTGGGATGTGATCTCACAGGTGGGATGACAACATTTTATGACATGGGATGTGTTTCAACATGCCTTCTATGATTACTTATACACAAAGACTTTGAGGGATGATCGAGCCCGAGAGTTCATGAGTCTGGAGCAGGGTACTCTTTCTGTTATGGATTATTCTTCTCACTTCATAGAGATGAAGTGTCTTATGCCTATTCCAAGAGGTGATGAGTTCTTTATAGAGAAGAAGTTTGAGGATGGTCTCAGGAACGACATCTGATCTCAGGTGAACATCATTAGGTTGACTTCCATCACTTATATAGTAAAAAAGATGCTGATTACATAGGTTAATCTGCGGGACTCAAGAGTTGTGAGCTAGGGCGGCTCAACATCTGGAGTTGGTATCCCTCTTAATGATAGATAGATTTGTCGTATGGAGTCAATGCATGAAGATTCTAGGAGAGAAGAGACATCTTCTGGTATCCAGGTGGTGTGCTACCAATGTGGCAATAATGGGCATACAAGGCCACATTGCCCGAGAGACCTAGTGGTGTGCCAATCTTGTGGGAAGATGGGTCACCTTCAGTGTTTCTGTCAGTTTTTATCACAATATTATGGTGATAGGGGTTCCTCAATGACTCCCCATTCAAGAGAAACCCCACGAGTTTATTATCAGTATGGGAACTAGTGTTATTCCAGCTATTCAGGCCGAGGTGGAGGTCCTGACCGTGGTAGCCAGTCCCCAGGCATTCAACGTCAACATGGTGAATCAGATCTGGGTGGTCAACTAGGGTCATAAGGCCACGATAAATGATAGAATTTATCAGTAGAGTAGACCCAGAATGAAAAAGATCCCATAGCCTCTACAGTTTTTGGTATTATCCTAGTTTCCTTCATTTTAGCCTTTTCTCTTTTTGATGCAAGGGATTCACATTGATTTATATATGTTGCTATTTTGGAGAGCCTTGGGATTTGTATATTTTTTTATACTGATATATTGTGGTTAGACACTCCATTGGGGACAAGAATAGATAGTATATGATAGTTAAAGGAGTTCCATCTAGAGGTTGGTGGGTGTCACTTTTTTTGGGACCTCTATTTCCTAGAGATGACGAGCTATGACATTATTCCTAGAATAGACTGGCTAGTTCCCTTCCTTGTTGTTGTCGACTGCTATCACCTTAGTGTGTGTTTCACATTACCAGAGGGAATATCATATCTTCATAAGGGAGAATTTGATGTTCGGGCAAGAAAATCAGGACCCGAGCATCATGGGTTGGGAGAAGTTATAGTGCAGATTGCTAGTCTATATCTGGATGACATGAAGACTTCACAATTGGAATTTCCACCAGTGGTGGATCATTTCAAGGATATCATTCCAGAGGAAATTTCTGGTTTGCCTCCATAGTGATAGATATAATTTTTTATTGATCTTGTTCCAGGAGTGGCACTGGTGTCCATTACTCCTTATAGGATGGCTACACCAGAGTTGCAGGAGATCGAGAAGAAGCTGGGGGAGTTGCAGTCAAAGGGTATCATCTGTACCAATACTTCTCCATGGGGTTATCATTTCCATCTACGAAGAAGGAGGATAGTACCATCAAACATTATGTGTATTATCGGATGTTTAACCACTTGACGATCAATAAACCAGTACCCCTTACGAAGGATTTATGATATCTTTGATCAGCTTAGAGGATCTCGGGTGTTCTAGAAGATTTACTTGAGGTCTGGATACCATCAGTTGCATGTTAGAACATCTAATATACCAATTACAACCTTTCTGAGTAGGTATGATCTATACGAGTATGTGGTTATGCCGTTCAGCCTCACGAAAGTGCCTGTAGTCTTCATGGAACTGATAAACTGAATGTTCCATCTGTACTTGGATTCATTCGTGGTTGTATTCATGGATGATATCTCGGTGTACAATCACACTCTACATGACCATGTTACAGATCCTGATATCATTTACACTAAGATAGAATCAGGTATATGCTAAGCTCTCAAAATTCCACTTTTCGATAGACAAAATTCACTTCATGGGTCATGTTATCTCAGAGACAGAAGTATCTGTAGATCCAGAGAAAGTGAGAGTAGAAGTTTCTTGGGAGCAGCTGAAGAATGTCTTTGAGGTAAGAAGTCTTCTAGGGCTGGCTGGATACTACCGAGGTTTCATATGGGGATTTTTATTCTTAGCATCCCCACTGACGGGTCTAACTAAGAAGCGTGTGAAGTACTTGTGGTCAGATTCTTGTGAGTCAGCATTTCCGAAGCTAAAAAGGTGGTTGAATTTAGCACTGATACAAGTTTTTATAGAGATGGGAAATATCTATACTCTTTACTGTGATACTTCTGCAATCGGTCTAGGAGATGTGCTTATGCAGGGAGAAGGATTCGTTGTGTACTGGTCTTGGGAGTTGATTCCACATGAGAGAAATTACCTGACACATGATATCGAGTTGGCTGCAGTTGTTCATGCCTTACGATGTTGGAGACATTATCTTCTAGGAGAGAATTTTGTTGTTTTAACCGACCACAAAATTCTCAAGTTTGTCTTCACTCGGCATGATCTAAATTTGAGACAGCAATGGTGGGATGATTAACTTTTATCCTTTGACTTTGAGCTTGCCTATATGTCTGGGAAAGGCAATGCAGTGGCTGATGAACTTAGTAGAAGGAACTAGATACATGCAGTTTATGAGGCCAGTAGTAAGTGGAACCTTATGGCTATATTCTCTTAGATGCATTTGTAGGTTCATGATAGATAGGGGTAGACATATATTTCTACTGTAGTTGTTACCTTGACTATACATGATCGAGTGATAATGAGGAATCTATTAGATTCAGAAGGCCTATTCATACGAGATAGTGTTTCAGGAGACAACCATATTCTCGGATGGACAGTAGGTGTGGAAGAGATCTTTCATTTTCATGGGCACATATGGGTACCAGCAGACTTATGTGAAGAGATGATGCAGGACATTCATTCCTCTATTTGGATAGTTCATCCTGGTGTCATGAAGATGTATCAAGGTCTGAACTGTCAGTATTGGTGGCCAGGTATGAAGAGAGATGTTTTTGGTTTCATTATATGGTGTTCCACCTGTCAACAGGTGAAATTGGAGCATTAGTGACTAGCAAGGCTTTTGCAGCAGTTACCCATTCCTGAGTAGAAGTGGAATTCTATTATGATGGAATTCAAGACAGGTTTTCCGAGGTCACCTCGAGGGAATTATATAGTATGTGCTATCATTGACAAACTCACGATGGTTGGTCACCTCTTACCGATGAAGGAAACCTTCTGTGTTGTTGAGTGGGGAAGTTTGTACATACGAGAGATTGAACATCTACAAGGGGTTCCAAACTCCAATGTTTCAGAAAGGGACACACGTTTTACTTCTTGGGTCTGGAAGAGAATTCATAGGGTTTTGGGAACACATTTACTTTTGAGTACAAATTACCACCCCCATACAGATGGCCAGTCTGGGCATACGATTTAGGTGTATGAGGACATGCTTCGAGCAAGCATCCTGGATTTTGGTGGTTTTTGATAGAAGCACTTTACTCTTGTGGAGTTTTCCTATAATAAAATTTCTAAATCAACAATTCAGATGGCACCTTATGAGACTTCATATAGTAGGCCATGCCAATCACCCTTATGCTGTCCAGAGGCAGGAGATGGAACTATGATGATACCTCATCTTGACTAAGAGACCAGAGAGCAGATAGAGTTTATTTGGAAGATGATGGCTACTACACAGTCACGAAAGAAGTCTTATGCTGATTGACGGAAACAACCTCTAGAGTTTGAGGTCGAAGATAGGGTTTTTAAACATGTCACACCAAGGTTGGAACAGAGGAGGATTAGGAGACAGGGTAAGCTTTCACTGAGATACGTCGGGCCATGTGAGGTGTTGGGGATAGTCATGCCAATTTCCTATCAGTTGTAGTTACCTAAGAGGTACCAGGATAGGCATGATGTCTTCCATGTATATCAGCTCTGATGTTACTTCTCCGAATCGTCTCATGTTTTCCAACTAGAGGAGGTAGAATTAGAGGTGGACACATCGGTTAAGGAGCATCCTATCCGGATTGTTGATCGAAGTGAGAAGGTTCTCCATGGTCAGTCTGTTCCTTTGTTATGAGTTCTATGGAAGTACAGGCGAGTACAAGATGAGATGTGGGAGAGGGAGGCCAATGTACGATTGTTGTGGCCATATCTATTCGAGGATTCTTCTTCTACGCCGCCTTGCTAGGGAAATTAAAGGAAAAATTTCTTTAAGGGGGAATGTTTGTAAGAAACCAACTATTCTTTCCAGGTATGAATATTTTTTTCATGTTGTTTTTTTTGAAAAAGAGGAGTTTCTGGAAATATCTAGAGTACATGCTGTTTACTTATAAATATATGCCGCGTACCTGGTTTCTACGGGTGACTGTGTACTTTTTGTGTAACGGCTGAGTACATGGCCATGTGTGGTGACCTGGAGACTGCCTAAAGAAGAGGCTAGATAAGACAAGTACACATTTATTACCTTTAGAGAACACACTGTGTACTTTCTTTTTATTTCATTAAATGGACCGGGGTTGTGTCTAATTGGAAGAATGCACGTCTTCTTCATCTGTCTCATACAGGAGCATCCGTTCAGCCATGAATCTTCTTCGAGTTCCCGAATTGCCATCCATTCTCTGAATTTAACTTCGTTGGTTTCATTGGAATCACATCTGAGAGTTCTTACTTTGTCTTGATCCTTATATCTTATTTTCTCCTCTTTAAAGAGTTATACATTGTTCAATGTTTTTAGCGGTTTTTTAGATCTACAACATTCTAGTGCGATTCAAGTCCAAGGTTCACATATATTTTCTATACAATGCCAAGGTATGTGGTTTGTGCCTTTATGTAGATAGTATTTGAATTTTATGTGAAAAATTTCCCAATACCCTTGTTTAGGGTATTGCATGTTTATGGTTATAGACCTATTATTATCTTTCTATGCCTTGTGTGCTTGAGTAGAGGTTTGGTGATTGTATATAGGGATATTTACCTTAAAATGGATGTGTTTTACCATGTTTGAGTGATTTTGACCGTTTGTTCTAGCATTGACTGTTTGACTATTTATCTTCCATGCCTAGTATTGTTAGGATATAGTGATTATTATCTGACATGCTATATATTGTTTAGCCATGTTGTTCTTGAGGTTTACATTGGCTTCCATGTATCATTTTTTTATGATTGAATTACATAGGGATGTGGGAACCTAGGGTAGTAGACCATAGGGAGAATTGATGATGAGAGGTTCTCCAGAGTGTCTCTTTAATTTTACCTTGTGAGACCATATGGGGGTTGGACGTAAGATCTCGTTCAGAGTGTCTATAGTTTCCTTGATATGGAAAATAGTAGGAATTGGAAGTTGAGTGTCTCATTAGAGTTCCAATTAGTTAATGACATGATACCACAAGGGGAATCGATGGTGAGTGCTTCTTTAGAGTGTCTTTTCTAAAGCTGAACCAGAGGGGTTAGACTGTGAGTGCTTCCGAGAGGGTTTTTTTTGTTTGTTTTGGTTGAACTAGAGGGTTTAGGCTATGAGTACTTCCCAGAGGGTTACCTTCTTTTGAGTGGTTGATTGATTGATATATGAAAATGAATGTAATTGAATTTTTTGGATTGTTATTACGTGTACTTCCTTGTTTACTGCTTCATTTTGTTTATTGCCTGCCATATATAATCACTGACTGTTAGGCACAAAAAATTGGGTGGTTTCTTATTGTGATTAGTCTCAATCATTGTTTGGTTTATGCTTTTGGGCCCAAACAGGTTATATTATTGCAGGTATAGATAAGGCCAAGCACCCTTTTACATCAGGTACTTGAATGCTTTAGAGTTGGAGAGCAGGGGACCAAGCTGAGGCCTGTGATGTTGTGGAGCTGTTTACTTGATTTTCCTTGTAATTTCGTTTAGTATTGTATTTCATCATTGTTACTTGTTTGGATTCCTTTATAGACATATTTATAATGAATCATATATATATATATATGATCAGTTGTTATTGCTTATAGTCATCTACTGTTTTCTACTGTATGGTATTCTTACATCTTCCTTTATTGATATCTATTTTACTTCTGCTTTGTTACTCTATCAATGAGGAAATTGTTTCCCCACTATCACACCCAAGGCCCTCGCTGATAGTCAATAGCCTATGGCATTCAGAGAAATGCGCTTGAGGCCTTGTGATTGACCGGGTACGGGGAACCTTTGGAAGGCACCCGAAACCAGGACGTTATAGGTGGAATTGGATGTTGAGTGCTTCTTCAGAGTTCCTATTAGTTACCGATACGATACCACATGGGATATCAATGGTGAGTGCTTCTCATAGTGTCTTTCATAATGACAAACCAAAGGGTTTAGACTGTGAGTGCTTCTTAGAGGGTTGTTTGTGTTTTTTTGGTTGAACCAATGGGGTTAGGCTGTGAGTTCTTCCTAGAGGGTTACCTTATTTTGATTGGTTGCTTTCTTGATATATAAAAATTAATTCAATTGAACTTGTAGGATTGTTTCTATTTCTAACTACTTATTTACTACCTCATTTTTTATTACCATCCATATATATTCACTAACTATTAGGCACAGATCTTTGGGTGGTTGCCTACTGAGAATAGTATCACACCATGTTTGGGTCATAATTTTGGGCCCAAGTAGATTATATTTTTTCAGGTCTAGATAAGGGAAATCACCCTTCTACTTCAGGTACTTGACTGCTTTAGACTTGGAGAGCATGGGACCAAGCTGAGGCTTGTGATGATGTGGAACTATTTACTTGTTTTTCCTTGTACTTTTGTTTAGTATTGTATTCCAACATTGTGACTTGTTTGGAAGCTTTTCTAGACATATGTATCATGCATCACATATATATATCTCTGTGTGTGTGTGTGTGTTCTCAGTTTTTATTTCTTCTAGTATTCCATTGTTTATTGTTTTATGGTATTATTACTACTACCGCTATTGATATATATTTTACTTCTAATGTATTGCTCTGCTAATGAGGGAATAGTTTCCCCACTATCACACCCAAGGCCCTCGCTGCTAGTCACCAGCCTCTGGTTTTTGGGGGAATGTGCTTGAGGCCATGTGACCAACTAGGTACGGGGCACCTCTGGGCGGCACCCGGAACCAGGATGTTAAAAAAACCAACAATTGACACCTATACCTTAGTACATTTTTTTGTTCATAAAATTGCATCATATATGAAAGTGGTTCAATAAAACTAATGTTATCATTGAGTGGGGTTCATTGTCTTAAATTTCAACACTATTTGGAACAATGAAAAGTGATAACCCCGTTCTTGGTCTTTCCATTGTGAACTCCCCACTATTTGTAATCCCAATAAACACAACTCACATGTGAACATGACAATCAAGAGATTAAACTATCCATGTTGAAGGACTGGACAGATCAAATTCCCCCCAAATTTCTATGTCTATGACTAAACCGTATTCATTTTATGGAAAATAATCTAAATAATGCGGTTTATAATCCACCTTAATAAATTATATGATAGAAATTATCATAGACATCCATTGGACCACGTATTCGAGGACACCTAGCATCCACCACTAATAATTCACTAAAAAATAGGTCATGATATATTAGAAACCTTTAGTTAATATCATGATCATCCAACCACCCATGATCATTTCCCCAATTGAAACCAATGATTATTTCCCTGACTATATATCAAATTGTTTAAAAAAACTGTCATTCCCATTGTAAATACCAAATTAATTTCTGGCCTATGTCTCTCGGTCAAACTCATCTAGTATCATTTGGAAATTTCCCTCCATTATCTAACGTGATAAACTAATACAATCATATCAATACACACCATGAAATTATAATACAATGATCTAAAATAGTTGTTCTTACTATAATAAATAGTTTTCAATACAATGGTCATGATATTGTGGTCTATATGTCACCTAACTCTATAGAAGATTTATCATGACCCCCTCTATCCAATGATATTGTAATTGGGGGAAAGTGTTATTGACCCTCATGTACTTCCTCTAGTGGGATCCATATTGGAAACAAGCACTGAGGGTATAAAAATATCATGAAATTGGAGGCATTAACTTCTTTATTAATATACGACCAGGAGATAAGATGATTCATATACAAAAAAACTCTAATCAAAAAATAAAAAGAAACAAATACCAACAAACATGGATCTATAAATAAAATATATATAGATAAAAGTAACAAAAAGTAATTACCAAAAAGAAAATATAAAGTAGTGACATAACAACTATCCAATGATCTAAGTAAGTAATGTCCAACATTGTCCACATTGTCTACCTAGAATCCCAAAAATTGATATATATATATATATATATATTGGTTAGAGTACATGTATACTACAAATAAAACCCATGTTATCTCATGAACATGTTAAATAAGGATACCAACACATATATATGGAAACAACAAAACCAATATCCCCAAAATATGGTGAATATCAATCCCAACCTCACCCATTCACCATCACAAAATAATGCAAGAAAAATATAATAACATAATAAGATGTACATCAATAAAGGGTTTATCGCATGTATTTACCATTAATTGTTCACTCAATCAAAAAAATTAAATACCTCGTCATGATACTATATCTTCTAAATAACATATACTATTATCCAACTTCATGGTCAAATCATATCATGCCCGAAGACACCTGGAGAACTAAATCACACACATCCACAAAGCATCTCAACAGAAAATATGTATACCACTTCCTCATAGCACGATCATCTCATATCTCCCCAAAACACTTTTTCCACCACCCCACATCATGTTCATAACATCTCACCAAAAAAAAACACCCAATCAATTATCTAGAGAATATAATTACCTTTAGCCATCATATCTTTTGTATGTCTACTTGCCTGTAAGAGAGATTGTGAATGAGTGGGTAGCCATTCATCCATCCCCTTCCCCTTTATATGGGGAAAACACCCCTAGTGTGACATTGTAGGTGTCATCACATAGTGATATATGTAGAAGGTATTATTATATAATCACAAAATATATTTAATTATATACATATTTACTCACACAATCAAATCTAATGGGTTCAAAAATAAAAAATAAAAAACTAAAAAGATTGATACTTTTTCTGATACCTTTAAATGAATAAATCCACACAAACCAAAAGATGCATCACACCACTTAAAAAAATAATTATCTAGACCCCCCCATTTAATTTTTTTCATCGTCAACCTTAAACCACATTAATTTCATTTTTTTCCATTTATACCCCGTTTACCATACCATACCCCAATCATTTATATCATTATTAAATGATTATTTATTTCATCACTTCTTAGGAATCTAACACATTACAACCTCGCATCACATGAATCTACTCGTTTCCATCACACCATCACCATGACATCTTAAAATATCATCCAAATAACCATCTCTTCACCCCCCAAAAGAACAACCAGACAACCACAACCTAGCCACCCCTAAAGAATGAACACATACAACCACCACCTAATAACCCAAAAAAACATGACCAAATATTTTCTAATAGCCCCACATTGCATCAAAATCACTCAACTGCACCCCTAAAAGATTACCCACACCACATAACACATCAAAATAATTTTTGTAGATTTAACAAAGGATATTTTATCCCATTCCACATTATTTTTGGGGTGTTATCACACAAGATAATATCTAGGGGATACCATTCAAGAAGGAAAATATATGTCGTTATCCCATTTCCATTTTTATGGAGATATCACAACAATAGAAAAATAGAAGTTTTCATAGAATATATCATCTAGAAAAAATAAACCCCCCAACAGCCAATATTTTTTATGAGGCATCAAGCCTTTATAATTATCCTATCACAATGATATCATTGTTATAAAATCTAGTGTATAATTCACATTTGCACCCAATAAATTTCAAATAAATAGGTCATTATCTTCAGTTAATCTATAACAACCATCTCCCATATACAAACATGATTAAAACCCCTCATGCATGATACACAATAAAGAGAAATGATATAATCCCTACCTAAAAGATGCTTTTCCATCTTACTGCACATAATGAAGAGAAGAATAAATGATCAAAAACTATATCCATGGATGGAAAACCACATATCAACCTAAATAAAATTAATGGATAATTAAAATTAATCCCAGATGAAACAAAAAAACCAAAACCGCACCACCATAAAAAATACATGGAAGAAGAAAGGGAGAAAATATGGTGATAAATGGGTGATCTCCCTATAAATAACCAAAGAACATCCACCGGGACCGATTTATAGAACAAGGGAGAAGTAGGATTGAAGGTATCATTGAGGGTCCTAGGGTTATTATATGATGATATGGAGAAAATCCATAATATAATAAGATGGTTTAAAACCAAATCACACTGATTTCATGGAGGGTAATGAATTTAAATGGAACATAAACCACATGTATCCGAAAATTTAAACTTTCTTCAAAAAAGGAATTCCATTTCACAATATTTAATAAATGTTTAGATTATCATTTACATAATTTTTTATCCATCTCATGAGATCCCTCTCTTAAGATTTAAAATCAATGAAATTATTGAATTCTCAAACCATGAATCACTAGTTCAAATCATGTAAACATTACACAATTTGAATTCCATATCACATCTCTATTGTAGCTCCATCCTCCTACAAAAACTCTCATAACCCACCTAAAACACCTCCAACCACCAAAAATGAAAATGAAACTGTTTGGAAAGGCATGTAAAATTACATGAGATGTTCTCGAATGATTCTCACCCTCAAGAATCCAAAGCCAATCCTAGATGAAATGTTGTATAAAGGACCACCATATGAGATACTTCTTAAAGATCTCATCATACCTCAATCTCTGCAACAGTTGAAACACACCATACCAAAAAACAAAAGGACTATATCATATACTCATCACTATGTAGCCACAGATTGACAACCATAAAACCTTTAAAAAACCCAAATGAAAAATGCCGCTACCCAAAACATATGAATCAGTTAATAATATCCTCCATTTCATGATTCTATCTACTCTAGGTGGAATTGAGTCACATACACTTGTTCAATCACATAATAGTATAATGTATCTGTATAAGAATTCAGGTCATACCCTTTTATTATATTGGAACATCATTAGACATCATCTAAATAGAAAATAGAACAACTTTTAACATAGAAATTTCCAAACAACTCATTATAAGATAAATTTTAATGGTAAAAATTACAGTTACTTATCACACATCTCTATATCTCATTGCCAGGTATACACATCTAGGCTTACAAGCCTCTATAACACATGAAACAATATAATTGGTTATCAATAAAGTTCCTACAATTATATGTCTTATATCTCTTCAGGCCATGGAATGAATGTCACTTTATCCTTGATATCCTACTCTCCCATGTCAATGACCTAGGATTCATCATAAAGATAACGATGATGTTGATAGACATTGAAAACATCATGGATCCTTTCAATCCATGGAAAAACATAATCTAATACAACACCTTTCCAACAAAACCCAACACCTCACTAGGAAAAACATACCTGGGTGAAATCGTACTCCCAATACCAAAACTATACTGCCCACATTGAGGGGAAAACATCATGAACACATGGTCCACATCCTAAAAATACTAGGGACCACTTCTGTGATCGACATAATATTTCTATTGTTCCTTTGATGATTTAAGCCTCTCACAAATAAACTGAACCTTCACTTATGTGATCTTTACTACATTTGGACCAAAATATTATTCCTCCCCAATAATTAGCGATAATAATGGATAAGAAATTGGTTTCCAATTAAAATCCTCGAACAAATCCATTAGAATGGATGATTGATATTTTATGTTAAAAGAAAACACAAACAAGGTAATTTTTTATACATAATATCCAAAAATATCTAAAATTTAGACCCAAAACATATCCTCTAGAATCTTGATGGTCCACTCTGTCTACCCATCTATCTGAGGATGCAAAAAAGTGTTGACTCATTACTGAGTTTCATAATAATATTTTACTCTCCTAAAAACACATGAGGAAAAAACGATATCACGATCTACGAAAATGGACATCAATATTCTATCAAATTGCTCATCCACATCCACAAACCTATTGGAAAAATCATCTGGGGCTCACGAATCCTTGTTTGTAAATAAGTGGGATGATTTCATAAAATGATCCATACTAATCCAGATATAATTATAACATCCATGGGATAGGGGTAACCATGTTATGAAATCAATAGATATTTCATCGTATTATCACCTAGGTACATCTAAAGGTTCTAACAAACATCAAGGAACTAGATGAAGATACCATTACCTTTTAGTAATCCATTCAATTATCCTTGAATTAGACTACTTCTTATTTCATCCTAGTCCAACAAAATTGTATCCTAAAACCATGGTACATCGTTGAAAATCCAAGGTTTATAGAAAATGGTTAGATATAAAACTCATAAAGGACTCCCTCAATCATCACTACTATAAACAAACCACCCACAAAAAAAATTCAGTTTCGACCATCCATGTACCATCCCCCCAGAGCATCACTATTGTCAACAAAATCACACATAACCTCTCATTATATGAATCCCCAATGAGACTCATCCACCTACCACATCAAAGAATACCAAATGATCCTATAACAAAAAAATCATTTACCATAACCCAACCCTTTATCTTGCTCGAAAATTTTAACTCCTCTACTTCTCACTAACAATTTTGAGACTCCCAAAAAATCATTTTATGTCATCCTTCTCAAAGCGATAGTGATAAAACTACCATTTCCAAATATTTTTGAGATTTAAAATCATAATCCTGATGAAACATTATCCACCTCTATAGCTCAAAATTCATATCGTGCTAAGAAAAGATGTACCTCAAACACTTGGTGTTTTTTGAATACCATTAAGGGATCCCCAATGTGGTAATGAAGCTTAAACATTAGCACAAACACAGATTCCAGTATACCAAGATCATGGTTGGAGAAGATACGATCATGGGTTATAACTAAATATACCCATAAAATATATCTACCTTCTAATATATCTACATTCATTCTAGTCCATGCCAAGAAGTGTCATATGTCACCTAAAACCACATACTCTCCTCAGACAACTAAAGAAATGGAGTATTGACTAACTTCCCTTTGTATAACTAAACACTACCTTTCACTGATCAATCCATACAAAATCCTAGTCCTTATTTCTCAACACATTAAATGTGGTGTGAACATAAGGGAAATCAGGTAAAAACCCAAATAATATACCTCAAAACCATGAAAAATGTGTACATATTCTATATTCATGGTGCTTTCCATGAAACAAAAACTTCAACTTATGTCATGTTTTCTTCCTCGCACTTACGAGACAACATATTAAACATAATGTTATGAAATTGTGTCCAAATTTTAGAATTGGAAAACATCCAATAATGCTTGTGGTGACGAATGACCTATAAGGAATATCTGAGATGATCGACATTCTCCCCCTGACTCTAAGTAGATAAAGGTATAATTAATTAATTATAAGATGAACCAATCAATAAAACCAGGAAAATAGAGTTCATATGTCCCATGAAAATTTTTAGTGTGTTTATAATAGTGAATTACATTAATAAAAACTCCAAGTTACCATACCCTCATTTGATGTCAGTCCATGGGATATCACCCTAAACTAGTGACATCCAATCTACAGATCGATCTTAAAAAACCAACTCTCCCATATCTTCTAGTATAATATCCCATCTATCTCTGAATGAGGGTAAAAATTATTATCTTCCACCTTATTCAATGTCAGATATTCTATGAACAACCTTGAACTACCATACTTTTTTTTGGATAACAACACTAGTGCGACCCATGGAAACACATTGGACTTGATAAAACCCATGAAAATCCTATAATAAATATTAATCCTCAATTACTAAAACTCAAAATGTTCTATATGATAAATAATATTCAAAATTAAAGAAGAAACATGCATTAAGTCTATACCAAACCCATTATCACCTCGAGGGGGTAGAATCCCAACCTCATCAGGGAAAACATCCGAAAACTCCTAAACAACCATGGAAACCTTCACATTCCTAGAATATACTAATTACACTGAAAAAACATCCATAAATGAAAGAAAGGGATCCATATGTTGACATCTAACCTAAAAACCTCACTTTCCAATGAAAACTACATGATGGCTATCCATATATTAAAATAATACTCTCCTACATAAGTAGTCTATAACAACACGTATGTTATACAAAAAAATAAATCTTAGGATGAAATCTTATAGATGCATCATTACCATGAAAATATCCCCAAGGTACTGATTTGGAACCATCATTATTCTACACCCCAACACATGTAAAACAAACTAGTGTGGAATTTAACTAGCATTCTAAACACCGGGGGCACATAAAACCTCTATATGTATCTTCCTAGATAATGAAATAGAGTGGTTGAAAAATAGGAGTGTGACACTCCTAAGTAATAAAAGGTATAAAAAAGGGAACTAAATAAACGTATCGTACCAACTATAATATATTTTCCCTATATCACTCTATCCCACACTATATACAGTAGACCATACAAAACTCATCTACATATCTACAAATGACCACCTCTATGACTGCACATAGGTTTTGGACCCTGAATTTGATGAAAATCCTGATGTCATCCTCTACCCACTCCATATCCCCATAGAAAAACATAATTCAACTACCCCAGTTACTAAAACAATATCACTTTTAAATAATATTGAGGATATAACTGAACCTATCCACCTACAAAAAATAATATTGGGAAACCACTGGGAACTAGTTATAGAGATTTCATGAACCCCATAAAAAATAATGATATCTCTAGAACTATCATAGTACAACTGTTCCCATAAGGTTGAAATAGATCCCACTGAGGTCGACAATTTTTTGGTCAAAAAGACAAAGGAATTGGAACCTGAGGCCCACCACTAAAATATTATACTTCTTAAAGAACCCTATTAGTTCCACTGTCATGGTAATCCACCACACAAGTGTATACACTCACTCACCTTTTACTTCTTCTAAACCTCTCAATAAATTGGCATTGTATAAGGTATAAATACATACTAAATAAAAGGACTGGCTTCCTCCTCAAGACATATCTCATAGGACTCATCAGATGGAAAAACTAGGGAAAATCATAGATGGTCCATTAACATGAATCCCAAATCAAGAAAAAGAATACTCTCCTACTAAATATAATTTTTAATCTTCCTCTTCACATTATTTATGGTTGATGAAAGAAACTCTTCCAGAACACTTTTTGATTATGGACCCATAGAACATATGACTCATTATTCTCACCAAGATAAATCATCAACCACTAAAATATTGCTTCCCAAATATAAATAACATTCAAAAGGACCCAATATATTACAATGTAATGGATCTAAATAAAATAAATATTGTGATCCTATAGCCAACTATTTGTATCTACATCAGAAACACTAACCTCATACTTCCCAAATGACTTCCATTGGAAAGCATGCAATGTCCTCTTCCTTCGATCATCCTCCCCGACCGAATCAACCCTCTGGTGATCAAATAGATTATATTTATAAACCTCAACTTTATGAGCCACATTCAGATGAATAACAAGGTCAATAGAGGAAAGAATAATTAAAGAGTTCCAATTTCTAGGTAGTACTGAATATTGTTTAAATTCATTATAATTCTATTTAAACTATTTAAAATTCAAAAAAAAAAACGAATTAAAATAATAACACAATTCATCATACTAATTTTAACTATATTTTTTTTCTACCACACATATAGTTCCACCCTACATGGTCATTAAATAATCATTGTGTTTTTGCACTGGATCACAGGTTACCCTAAAATTCAGTGTCCTAGCCAGTCTCCCTATCATATGTCACACACCAAGAGAAAAATAAACAATTTATATACAAACCCATTCCATCATCATTTTTTCTAACTCTATACACTTTCTTATCCCACAACCATCACCTATAATAGCACTCTGTCATGACCCCACCCTTCTCAATATAACACAGTTATGTGAGAGAGATAATGTCCCTGAGTCCCCCCTCTAGTTGGTCTAAGGGTGCCAACTAGCACCAAGGGTATAAAAATATCATGAATTGGGATTCAATACCAACAATAATATTATAGGATCATAAGATCAGATGAATCATCCAAAAAAAATCCATGTAATAAAATAAAAAGAAACAAAAACCATCCCATATTAATACCTACAATATAATTTTATAGATAAAACTCTCTAAAAAAATTACCCAAATGAAAAACATAAGCAGAGACCATCAACTATCAAAATATTTGAACTAGTAATGTTCATCATGGTTCACATAATCACCTAAATACCTAAAGATATATTTATATATGTATGGTGGGAATACAAGTATACTCATTAATAAACAAAGGACTCTCATGCACATGTGAATGATGCATAATATTGCACCCATTAGAAAATAGAATAAAAAATCACTTAAATAAGTCGAAAGTTTATCCCAACAACATCAAGGAACAATCATTATATAACACAAGAAAAAAATATATCATAATAGAAAGAATATAAAAAATGTGTATCCCACAACACTTCAAATTGATTTTACTCTATCACAGCCAAATTTAATATGTAAAGGTGGTACCATCTCTTCCAAATAACATATAACAACTCAACATAGATTAGTAATATCACATCACACCAGCTAAAATGTGGGACACCAAATAAAAACATGGTCACATCACATCTCTCCTAAAAAATCCTCGACCACCTCCCATAGCATGATCACCACATATATCATAAAAAATAATGCTCCAATACATCATAGATTGATTATCACAACTCACCTGAAAAAATAGGTTCATAACCTAGTTCCCTAACAGAACTTTAGAAGTCACATCAATGGTGTATTTACTCACCTAGAATAGAGAGCATGAAAAAGTGTGGATCCAACTAACATCCTCATCGTTGATATGCTATGAAAAACCATCATGCATGACTATGAAGGTGTCTTCACATTGTGCTGGATGTGGGTGGGTTTTTTATAGAAATCACAAATAATATACATGTGTATATAAATATCAAAAACATAAGACCAACCTATGGGTTCCCATACAAACACTATACAACATCAAAACATCACCACTTTTGCGGTCACCTATAAATGAATTTCACCACAGAAACCATGAATACAAATCACACCACCAACCATAATTTTTATCTAACCCATTCATTTATTGTTATAGATCAACCATGTTAAACCACATAACAAATCATTTATTTTTTTCATTATATATTTCGACCCCATTAACTAAACAAAACCCCATACATTTTAATGATAATAAAATTATTATTATTTTATCACTATATAAGAATCTATCATTACACAACCACACATCAAAACCATCCCATCATCTTCATCACCCAATTTCTCTATATCCCCAATAGAATGTCTAGAAAACCACCACCTAGTTGCACCAAAATCACATAAAAACAACCACTACCTCACCACCCAAGAGAACTACCATATACCACTACCACCTCCCCACACTAAAACATCGACCACATACCACCCATTATCTCGACATCAATTAAAAATCACAAAATACCTCCCCACAATTAGGGACACACATCGGAAAACATCATGATCATTTTACATATTTTACAATTTCAATTTTATCAAATTACACTATATGTTAAGGTATTTATCACACATTCCCTAATCATTGGGAAATCATTTCAATATCCCAAAATAAGTGGTTATACAATTTCTATTTTACAAGGATATCATAACAATAATAAAAATGAGGAATTCACAACACATAACACCCATTAAAAAAATATCTCAATGTGAACAATTTTTAGTTGGGAATAAATCTCATATAATCCATCATATGAAAATAATATAAAATATGTAAAAGAATGAAAATCATTCCCCTACCCCATTAAATTTCAATAAATTGGTTATTTGTATTTAAATAAAATAGAAAAAACGTCTCCTATCATTAATCAAGAGTATAAAACATCCCATGAGATAAAAAACAAAAAGAATTGAGTTTTTCCCTACCTCAAAGAATCTTTTCCAACTCATTATGAACCATAGAGTGAAGAAGAAATTCCCAAAAACTAGAACTACCCATGGGAATCTACTGACCAACCTACATCCCATTAAATTATCATCAAAACAGAACCACATTCTCCCATAATTATATTTTCCACCATAGTGGATCCCCCACTGATGAAATGGAGAAACCAAGTGATTTATTGGAGAAATAAATGTGGATCACCAATGAAGAACCACTAGAACCAACATATCAAACAAATATGAGGAGGGATTTATGGTATCCTCATGGTAACAAGGGTTTTTCTAGATTGAAAAGGAGATAATGCACATCCAAAAAATTGGTTTTAAAATCTTGATGATACTAGTTTCATGGAGTGTAATGAATTTATATAGTGTATAATCCACAGGTGTCAAAAAATCCTACATTAATAGAAAAAAATATTTAATTCCTTCATTTAATAAATTCTTTGAATTCCACATACATGATATGTAATCCATAAGAATATTTAGCCCTATAACTATTTACAAGATGTAAACTCAGTCGCACCACAAGGTTAGAATCACCATTTCACTTTGTGTAAATATTACATGATGTGAATTCACTACAAGAACTCTAGTTTAGTTATAGCCTCTAAAAAAACTACCTTTTCCTCAAATGAACACCTCCAACCAAAAAAAAGAAATATAATGGTATGAGAAGGCCCATAAAGTTACAAGAATCCTAACCATGACACTAGATAACCCAAATACTAAGATCCACTTCTCATGTCCTTAGCTTCTCTAAAATCAACCATCATATGTGGGCACCATACTCAAATAGATATTCACATATTAACAAAAAAAATATTCTCTCTTATATGTTCTAGATGTCGTCATTCTTATATCACATTATTTCCCTTTTTAATGAGGGTCATATCCCTTATGGTCATTGGTGTAAATCCAAATATAAAAAAATTAATGAACACACTTGATGAGTATAACATAAATTTAATCCCTCACTGTGATGCATGTTCCAAACATATCAAACCATGATCATTTTTTTAGAAAACATATTCCTATAGAATATTAAATATGTTTCAACCATGACATCCTATAAAATTCCAACCACTACTATTATATATTAACAGAAGGTGATTTTAATATCCCCTCAATAGACTAGTTTATTCCATCTATAGTTATTTTAATACTTTCCCATGTCACTATTCATTGATATGAATATATCTATAAAATAATTTTATAGTACAATGAATGTATTTTGACCTATCATGAATTTTGGATATATATCACACTAAAACCACCCTATCTCTTGTCCAATTGACATGTAATCCAACATGAATCACATGTGGGAATCATGTACACCTATTTTTCATTATATCAAAAGGCTCACATACTCCACTGTGATCAATCATATGGCTCGGAAAATAATCCCGTCATCCATACACCATTTAGACTTGGATCACATAGTTAAACTAATGATAATTCTCTTATGACATGCAAGTCCCATCAAGATAAGAACACCCTAATTTAGTAATTTTCAACATCATATGTCTTATCCTGAGATTACTGGAGATGTTTAATTCCTCCCACATATCATGTATGAGAATGTAATAGATTTGAGATCACCTTAGTGGTGTTGTAATTCTCCATTATATCTCTTAGATAAATGTGTTTGATGATGATCTAGATTCTATCTTGTTTCCCACCAAAAACTATTTGATTTCTGAGGGCTATATATATAGGTACATCCTGGATAATGTTTATTTCCACCAATACTAGATTATGAAACTATAACCTTGTATATGTATATTTAATAAAGCATAAAGACATATAAAAAAGTGAAAACTTTGGTTACATATATTTCCTCAATTACTTTTGAGATAACTAGATATAAATATTTCCTCTTTTATTTAATGACTAGTGCATCTAGGTTGAATTATAGTGTTATATACCTGGGATGGGCAGTGGGATCATATTCCACATCCCATTTTATTAAAATATTGTTAATTTTCTTGTGTGAGGAATATAATCCATGGGTGGATTTTTATAAATTTATATTTTTTTTCATTATTTCAAAGGATAACCAGTTTTTCTATTGTCATATAATGTAAATACATATTATATTTTTATATAAAATCTAGTTGTGTACAATATTATCACGCTTCTTGGGGATACCATATCATGTATTATTATGTTAACTCTTCATTTCTCAATTGGTAATAGTTTAAATTTTATTTATAAAAAAATATTGATAAATTGTATAATGATGATAGATCCAAGAGATCGATCAAAAATACATATCTAAGGTGAATTTGAGAACATAATATTATGTACATACTCATTCCATTGGTGACCATGCCTATATATATTTTAGATATGATGGATGTAAATAATGCGTTCAATGTTATATACATATTTTAATTTTAATAGTTTGTTTTGTTATATATAATCAAATTTTATATTAATATATTTGATTCTATGTATATATTGGATGATGTTAATGTAAAATAACATGTGATAGATTTTTTAGAGGTAATTCCTCCTATGATCATTCAGATACAACAACATTTGTCTCTAAACCCTATCTATGTTGAGAAAGGCCTAAGTAACTTACCTATCAACATGTTGGGATGTGGAAAATTAGTATTAGAGTTAAAAGATATAGTTTATAGTTAAAATAGTATTGGTATTGGTTTGGATAGTATTGATTTATTCTTAAAAGTTATCTCTATTATGTGATTTCCCCAAAAGGATGGTGCTAGTGATACTACTAATAATGTATTCAAGGGAACGATATTACTTTGTGAAACCTGAGTGAGACCTGAACTAGGATTGTAAAGTGAGATAATTCAACTTTGAGATCAAGGTTTTTGATTTTATCACATCATTTTTTATTTTATTTTATTAATGGAAAATCCTCATAGGTGAGAATCATAAGGTAATGTTCATTATACTCGTCATTTCTTATGAGTTTGAGGTCAAGATATCATCCAATACATAGTATGTAGAGATTAACAATAATATATATATTTTTTAATGATGAGGAACTATACAAAAAAAATTACATCTTATTATATAGGATTATATCATGAATTGTAGAGGACCTAAGTAGAATCAGACATGTTTCTTGCTATGTGGAGGTATTTATTCCTTCTCAGATGATTCATACATCTAATGATATCTCCTAAATTTCAAAAAATTTATGAGTTTATAGAATAATATATTGTACATATTATTTTACATATATGAATTTATATATATATATAGTTGATATTTATTTGTTTTCAATTGAGTTTACATAGATTAAACTCAACTATGTGATTTTATGGGGGTTATTGGGTCATTATGACCATAGTAGTGAAGGAAACGCATCAGGACAGATGTGATATTCTAGAATAGATGTGTTAATTGTGTGTAATTTATTATATATCTTAAGTTATTATATTTAACCAAAATTATATATAACACCAAGGGAGTTAAATTGTGTATATATTTATAGTTTCTTAATAAGGGTAATCTACATTGGATTGTACTGTGTTTCTTCTCATTTAGGGAAATATTTTATTATTATCTTTGTTTTTTATGATTATTCAAAATTCATTAAATATAATTGTTTAAGGATCATAATAATATTGATTTAGAGTATCTTTATAACATCCATAGTGTCTCTTTTCACTACATAGTTATTATACAAGATCATATAAAAATATATATTTAGTTTTTTTTTCTAGGGATAGATATATCTTTCTTTGATGTAGTGATATTGTTCATAAGGGATTACCAACTATTTTTACCCATGTTTGGGGAGAAGGAAAAAAAGTGATGACATGGTAGTACCTACTAATATGCAATGATCATGAGATATCTTTTCCTTCCTCTAGGTATTGATAAAATCTTTAATAACCACTACAGATGATGGATAAATTCTATAACAAATAGAATAAATGATGTGATATGGTGAGAATGGTCATATATTTCCCATTTGATGACAAGGGAGAAGAAATATATGTTTTGTTCTCTATTTTTTATTTGTTTAGAGTTATGGAAAAATCGTCACAATAAGTGGGATTATTTTTATGGGGTGATAATATTAAAATTCTCCTTTATTGGATAATGCATATGACTTATAAGGTAGATATGTTAGTAGTAGGTAATAGTGATTTTAGGGAAATGAGAAACACTTTGTGATGATTTTTTCAGTATAAATGGTATTTTAATTAATCATATGGGTTTAAATTTTATTACTTTTTTCCATATAATATATGTCAATAAATATTATAATTATTTGTTACATGAAATAAAAGGACATTGAGGAAACAAAAAAAAAACTAACCATCGTTATATTTTAAATCATCTCAATATATTATTAGATTATTCTATTTTATTTTTTCATTTACTCATTTCAAACATTACAATTATTTCATATACCCATGTAACAATGTAGGTCAAAACTATAAGTCTATATGTGTTAATTTAGAGCATGTTTTTAATTAGGGTGAATATTTAAGTAAATTTCATGTAATTAAAATGATATACTATTGCAGAAATGTTAATATCATATGTGATTTTAAATGGTGATCAGATCATTCATCAAAGGATGGATTTCTATGTGGGATTATCAAAAGTCATACGTTCTTTTTGTGTTGTTTTCAGATATTTTTGTGGTATTAATCATAGTTTATTTATGTTCCTGGTGATAAAAGATGAATCATGAAATTTGGTCAATTAGAAGTTGGATTGATACGTGATTTCTTAATGAAGAGTACATGAGATATTCCATAAAGCTGGGTATCACGATTCAAATTCTACGTAAATATTTTAATTTATGTTAAAATATAAGAGAATTTTTTGAGTCATCCTTAGAATAATTATGATAATGACATCATTGTTTGATTAGTTTTGTAATTTTCTTCTTATATTCAACATTTTAGAGTAAAAATTTAATTGATCTATGTGATGAAAATTATTTATTGTAGGAATGGTTTTTTAGAAAGTTATGTTTTTCCAATGTTTAATTATACATCATAATTTTATTTAGAGGAATTTTAATTATATTAAACATGTGAGGATTGATTTATTTTTATTATGTTCACTGTTGAATTTGAAATGCTTTGGTAGTGCTATGGAATTAAGAACATTCAAAACATTGTGTTTAATTTATTGGTCAGTGATAATATGAAGGGTTTCATTTTTTTGTTTATAAGGTTCACTTATATTATTATTAGGAAATCACTGATTTGATTAGTTTCAATGTTAAACAATTCTAACATTGGGATTATGTAACAATACATGTCTTAAATCAGGATGTTTTTTTTCATATACTATGAAACCAATTCATGTTTCAATGTCATCAAATTTATTATCACTTATTAGAATTTAAATGGTTTTTATGGGTCATAAATTATGTACATGGGATAATTATTTGGGACATATTAGTATTCCTTAGGAATATTTAAATTTTAAATTTGATATACATGTAATATTGGATTGAAAAACATAATCCATTTTTATGTTTGGAAAGGGTTTTTTACCATAGGCTAATATATCTATATATATATATATATATTATTTTGGAATGATTGAATATTAATTCGTGATTGAAACAATATAATTTTATAAAATTTTAAATTTTATAATGAATAATTTATTAGTTATATTACCTTTCTTCATATTGCAAACTAAACTTTTAGAGGGATGCTAGAGTGTTTTTGGAGAGATATTAAAGAGGATAGAACAAAATAAATTTGAATATATCAGGGAAGTTAAATAAAGATAGATGAAACATAACTTAATAGAATTGGTTTTTTCATTATTTCACAAATTTTTATATTATAATTCTATTATATGGTTTATTTTTTTATTCATCAGTCACCATATGATATTCATGAATTTTCTCTATATAATACTACCCTTAGATATTTAAAAACTGATGTGTTGATTAACTGTAATTTTAGAGAGTATATTTAGCTGAAAATTCCATCATAGATTTGGTGGAACTATTATTTTAATAATTAAGAATATATTTTTATTCACACTTTAATTGATGAGATGAATCAAAATCAATAGATTTAAAATATTCAAATACAGGAATTTTTAGAAAACATAAATTATTCTTGCATCCATTTTTAATATTCCCCAAATAACAAGTTCTATAATATAATTATTCAAAACTACCATATATCACTGCACTATATAAATATCTTATTCTCCTTATATTTTAGGACAACAATCAATAAATATAAATTTGTATAAAATTTGATGTTATTTTTAAAGGAATTACAGATTCTCTAAATGACATGACATGCAAATGGTATAATTTATTGAAATAAATATCAATTTTAAAATCAAGATGTTTAGTTCTATCAGTGTAAGGTTTTGGTTGAGGAAACTATAAATTTATCTCTTTAAAAATTTCTGAGATTTTTGGAATATAGTGGAGTTAGTGTAAGGTGAAGAATTAAACATGTATCTATATATCTATGATTGAGTGGTGTGAACACTACCATTCCCTTATTAACATATAAAGAGTTAAAACAATCTATATATTGTTAAAGTTCCATCATTTACCTAGAATATATATTTTATTATGATTAATATATGAGTTAGAGTGACTAACATGGATTAGAAAATTTACCCATTCTTATACCAATTGGAGAAGTTGATCCATGGTGGAACATATATTGGATATCAATATGCTAGGTACTATAAGGGATAATGGATTCCATAGCATGTGAGGCAGATGTGGGTTTTATATGGAACCCTCATATTGATCAAAGTATAGGGTTAATATGGAGTCCACTGCATTGACTATTTTTGGCATAAAAATATCCATATATTCACTAAGACATTCTCAAATATGTGGGACAATGTTTTGGAAATTTTGAAAAAATTTGATAGATTAATTAATTGATTTATTATGATATTTATATTAGAATTATTATTATTATTATTATATAAATAACTTAGCATCTATAAAATAATGATGTAGAATAATTTACTACTACATCCCATTGAATATTATGTGATGGTGAATTGTACTCAGTGAAATTTGAGTTATTATAGTAGTATGTTTGTATAACTTAAGTGTTAATATAAATACAAATATTGAAAAATATTTGTAATAAAAAAGAAATATTTTTTTGATACTCCAGATATGTGCATTAATTACAAAAACAAATGAGTTACATAAACATAACAAGTGATAGTTTATACATGTTGATGAAATATTAATTTTAATAATTAGTTCACAAAAACTAAATATAACAAACAATATTTTTAATTATTTATAGAAAAATATGTTCATAATTGTTTAAATTATTATTAATTCTTTAAAAATTATTGAATTTTAAGTGGAGATAATATGTGATTAGAATAGATCATAATGTATAGAAAATTAAAAAATAATAACCCATATTAAAGACATTAAATAACATTATCATAATGTAAAATAAATAAAAATCTTATAATAAAACTACTTAAATGGAAATTAATTATTTCTAGAATTGCAAAAGGCACAAATATATTTATAACAAATAACTCATCATATATGACCAACTGATATATTATTTTCAATTACATCAAATAATTAAATTTATCTTGATCTATAAATGTGTATAAAGGAGTAAAATGTTAATTTTTTAATATGATAATAAAAGAATAAAAATAGTATGATAGATTAATTAATGAAATTTCATTAATTATGAACTATTTACACTAATGATACAAATAAAATAAAAATAAGGGTTCTAAATAAATAAGTATATATATTTTTAATAGGATTGGAATAAAGAATAAATTAATTTATGTTAAACAATAAAGGTGTAAAATGTTTATAATAAATATTTAAATATGTTTTCATTGACATAGGAACAAAGTGGAAGTACCTCAAATTACATTAGATTATGAAAACATGAAATGTAATAGGAAATATGATATCATCCATGTTATGGTGTGGTTACAAGGATTATTGAACAAAAATATTCACCTCATATTTAATTATTATTCACATCACTAATCAGTGTATGTTGAAATATTATAAGGATTACATGGTAGTGTTATTTATATAAGGGATGTCTTCTATGACATATTAGTTGATCTTAAATGAAAACAATGAGATAGATAAGGTGTACTAAACGTCATTTAAATGTTATGTACCCTATAAATGAGGTATATTTTTAAGGATTTTATAGTGCTAGATCTCCTTTGTAGTCGCCATTTTTTTCTGGATGGAGATACATGAAGATAACAACACTCCAACTAACAAACTGATCTTTGAAATGAAATTAATTTACCTATAATTATATCATATTTTACTCATCAATTTATATGGGTTGATAAGGATCTTATATTTATATAATATAAGAAAATATAGATATTTCTTCTTATATATCTAGTATAGGAAATGAGCATATGGGTAATTTCTCCAGTTACTATTATTCATGAATATAATAAATGATAACTCATAAGAGAGGTGACACAACTTGATTCTCATAACTCTAGGATGGACATGTATGATTATGAACCAGATACTATTTCTTCTAATACACACATCACATATATATAAAAACACTTGATATAATAAAATACCTAGAGGATCACATTTCTTATAAAACCTTAATATACAGCTATGACCGTGGAGATTTTTCAGGCCTCCATATTCTGGGGAAGTTATAACATACAAATATAGATATTTCTATAACATATATTTATTTAGAGATAGGTTGGACATGAATATTATCTAACATCTCATGATACATAAAACTATGTTGATTTATCATGTGAGATGTCTAAAAATGTAAGTACTATAAAATGATTTTTTGTTTTTATCAAAAATATTGTTATTTTTGTAATGTAGTGAATGTGTACCATTTGACTATTGATTTTGATAGGATTTTATTGTACTTATAACTCATAACATTTCATGTTTAAATAATCTTGAAAAAATATATTTATGTTTTATGCATGGTATCAAAAAATATTATATGGGAAAACTCAGTACTTCAGCTGGATATAAAGAGTATTATCATTTTCACACCTATATATGAATTTGTACATTATTCGCCATTAAACCATGAAGATCAACTGTTGAATATGATTGAAGATGATGGATCAAGGTGATAGCTGTTTGATGCAGATTCCCTTTGGAGTGGATAACATGATATACCATCTTTCCAAATGTAATCAATGATCAGTCTAATATTAGTCTGGGATGTAAGAGTGATATTTAGTGGTATCATTTATTTAATATTACATTGTATATTAGAGGATTTAAAATATAAAAATCACTTAAATAGTTTATTTATATTTCATGAACGTTTTAACTATTTCTCAAGAATAATTAGAAGTGGTAGTTTTTAGAGGTAATTTCACCCATGATCGTATGCATGTCTCTATGATGATAGCTAGCCCCTATCATAATAGATTCTAGATTTGGTGATTATTCTACAAATAAGACAGGTTGTGATTTTATTATACTTAAAATTTATTTAAAAAATATAACCAATAGAAAATATGTATAATAATAAATTCCTATATATGTAACCAGATACAACATTATTTTAACCTATGATACTAAATAATTTTTTTTTTAAATTATTACTTCTAAATGGGTCTATAAAAATTAATACTATTAATATTGTTAAATTTTTTCCCTAAAATATTTTTAGATGTTATAAACCATGAAAAATAACTCTGTTAAGATACTTCATTTTCAATCATTATGATTCATAGGAAGTTTTTTATACAAAAAATTATGGATTTTAATCACAATTCACTATAATGGAATTACATTAATATATTCTAAAATGTACTCAAACCATTATAAGTATGGTTTTAAAGAGTATTTTAATTTGGATAAATATATTAATATAATATTTGAGTTCATCTATAGAAAATTAATATTTATATAATTTTTTTAAAACCCATCATCTACAATCATTAATGACTAATGAATGTTATAGAAAGAAATTTATATTAATAATTAAAATTATTCACACATGATGACCATTTGTAAAATTCCAATAGAAAATACATAATTCCCATATTTTGTAACAATTATGGTACTATGTTTTTTAATAAATAAAAAATATTTCCTTAAAAGGAATGAACATAATATCATTATCATTAATGGTTATATCTAAATGAATTTTTTTATTTAATATTTAAAAACATTAATGTCTTTATAGAAATTATATCTAGATAAAAGAAAATGAAATAATTATAGTCCTATCATTACAAATACATTTGATAGAAGAGGATCTTCATGAAATTTTGGGTTTTATTAGACTATTAAATAAAAAAATTCTATTTTTTGATATAACATGATTTTAAAAAATAGACTCAATCTTTGATAGCGTGTAATAAACAAAACACAGAGTTTTAAAAAATACAAATATTTAAATAAGGTTGTTACAAACCATCCATTTAAAGGATAATATGAATAAGAGTATTGCGATTTTGAAAAATAAAAAAATTTCACAATAATTAAAGAGTTATTGATTAATTCTTAAGAAATATGAACTACATTTTGAGAAGATCATTAAGTGTTTCAAAAATATGTTTCATCAAAAATAATTTTAATTTCACATCATTAGAAAATATTATAATTAATTTATTTGTATTTTATAAATTTTATTTGATATAAAGGATATCAAAATTTAAATCATATTAACAAATTTCTAATGATGATTTTTTTATATTTTTCTAAAAAAATGTTTCCTATAATGAAGAGTGGAAAATATAGATTTTTACTAGAAAATTCCTTAACATTAATGTATTTAAATTGTGACATTATATATTATGTCAATGCTAAAATTTAATTTTTCAATTCATATTGAATATTATAAAAATACTTTCATTTAAATCATTATTATACTTGAATTAATTGTAAAAATAATTTTATAATTAAAAGTGAATTTTTATGAAAAATAATTTTCATCGTGTTTTGAAAGTTTAATTTCAAATTAAATTTTACCATTTAATTTAATTGAATTTGATAAAAATGGATTCAAAATTTATAATCATAACAATTATTAAATTTAAAAATTTTAACATAATTTTGATTCATTTCGAATAGAAACAATTCTAAGTATGGGTCACCTTAGTAATAGAGTAAAAATAGGGTGAGAACTATGGGGTCAAGGTTTAAAATATCAATAAAATATGAATTTATCTTAATTTATGAATTTATATTGAAAAAATATATATTTAAAGAGTTTGATAATTTATTTTATTTCATTATTTTGAAATTTGTAATCAGATCATGACTTTTGATTTCATAAATTATAGTTTTTGAAAATTACAATATATATTTATGTTTTTCATTTAATGGGATTTTTTACAATTCTAATATGTTTTAAAATTATATTAGTAACTTAAAAAGTTATTTTTTTTATTTGACCAAAATTTTTCAAATAAACTTATGTAATTATTAATTTCAAGGTTAATTTTTTTTTAAAATTAAATTTGTTATTTTCATAAAAATGGTTTTTCATTCATTTTGTTTTATTATAATAAAAGACATTTCTTCCACCTATATAATTTTAACCTAATAATATAGATTCCATATTTAGAAATAATATTTCCAAACATTATATATTTATATATTAAATTTCATCATATAATAAAAATATCATTGTATAATGTTATGTTATATTGATTATGGTTAAAATGCGATTAATGTTATATATTTCTTAAAATGTATACATTACATTTCTAAATGTGATTGGGTGTATTTTTTTAACCCTATCACATATTAACTTTTAATTTTTGGTAACTTATTTCAACTTTACATTTTTTTTATATATGTAGATTATATAATATTTTATGAAATTCCAAGGGTGTCCTTCCCCTCACTTATAAACGGGAACCTCCTCTCCACTTTTACTCACACATTTTTACTAGTACATTTCCCACAAGTACTACTAGAAATACTACCAAATTTACCACCCTATGTCAAAGAGTCCCTAGATTAATCAAAAATCCATTCAAGAATGTTTTTAAGTATTAAACTATAGTTGTTTTCTAAAGAAGGGTTAAAGTTCTTAACAAATAATTTTTATTGTATTTATTTTTTTACCTCCATAAAATATTATTCAACCATGTTGAAATAATAAAATAATTTTCATTTATATATTTATCTTATTTTATTAATTTAATAACCTATATTCATCTCATATTCCATAAAATGGGAAATGAAATAATCATTTGTTAGTACTGCAGAATACCACCTTGTGAACTAATGTATTTCTTTTTCCGTCATCACCTATCCCAAGTCGTTATAATGATAAATTTAATTTAAAAATATGATATTCATTTCATAATTATCATTATACAATGACATTAAATCAACTATTTTCATACCTTTACATCCATTGAAAAATGATAATATAATTTGTGTGTGGATTTCTAATTACACAAAGTGATATGATTCAATTCTTGTCACAAAATCACAAGGAAGGTATATATAAGTTTATTTAATGTTTAAAAATGAAATTTATGATATAATAATAATTTTTAAAATATAAAATTTTATTTAAATTATATACATATTATATTTTAAATATTTAAATTTTAGACATGTGTTTGTACGACCTATCATCTACATTATTTTAAAATAATTCAATTTTCATGGAATTCTTCATGACTGGTTTTAAAAATATAAAAATTTATTAAAATAACAATTATGCTGGGATTATTATTTTTGATATGACAGACCTTTGATTTGAATATCATCAAAATTCCATATGCGGACATAAACAATTAAATAATTTAATATGTCATTGAAATAAATGAAAAAAAAATTACAATTATTTGGAACTAAATCTATAAAATAATCTAATTAAATAAAAATATGATGAATATTATTTAAATAGTAAATAAATAATATTTTTATGTATCATAATTAAAGAAATAGACACTTTACATTAAAAACATTCTTTTAAAGGTTTTAATGGTTTAGATTATTAATCTATTTCTTCCATTTCTGTATTAATAAAATAATTTAATGAATTTATTTATATTGACATAAATTAATTATTAAGGTAATATTTTTCTAATTTTCACATTCATTCATTAGTTTTTTGTTGGATTATTTTTATGATTTTTACAATGAAATTTTTGATAAAAAGTTAAAATGAATGTTATATTGAAATGTATACATCATGAATATTTTTTATTTATTCTAGATCCATTATATATTGTTTAGAATCATATAAAATATATCATATTTTATTCAAAGATAAACCATCATTCATATTTTCTAGTTATTCCCAAAATGGATTTAAATTAAAAAGATATTTTTATATAATAAAATGTTTTTTTAACTGGTTAGTAAAATATTTTTATGTATTTGATGATGCAAAAAGAATTACATCATATGTAATAATTAGTTTATGGTTATTGGTTATTATTTATAATTATGTCATGGCCCGATATAACTCTTTAATGAATTGGGTAATGAGATAGGGTTAACAGGACATTAGTTTATCCTAATAGTATATTGGAATTCCCCAAGTAGGTTTTTCTATCTGTAAGTGAGATTATATTAGTGATATGAAATTATTTTCTCAAGTTAACTATAATAATTATCTATGATTTCCGTGGGTTCTCCTAAAAGTGTTATGATATCTAAAGATAAGAGAATGATAATGGATTAAAATTGATGATTCTATTATTTCATAAGGGAGGAATAGAAATCACTAGGAAAACAATTCTCCACATTCTCTTTATATCAATGAAACCATTATGACTATTAAATTTAAATTTAAATATCATATAAAATGTTTTCTGAAATTATTTTGGTAGTGAAGTAGATTTCATAAGAAATAAAATGTTAATTTTGAGGTCCTAATTTTTTAATGTCAACGTTTTATGACCATTCATGGACTAATGGGTTTCATTCATTTTTTTTAGGTGTACCTTATTTATATTTTTATTGTTATTATATATTTTCAAATTATTTTCACATGATTTTATGGTTGCTAATAAAAAATGGTAAATCATGTTTAAGACTTCAATATTTTTCATGAATATTAATATTTATTAATTATTAGAGATCTATATTGTAAAAAAATGGATACAGGTCAAAACTATATGGTTTTTAATATATTGGTTATTAATGTAATTAATATGGATTAATTCTATAAAAATGTAAACAAATATTATCCTCAAAATGAAATAAAATAATTTTTTTCTGGAAGATTTAATTTTTCATATTTTTTTTATTTTCGGTTCCTTATAGTATTAATTGGATGGTTTCATAAAAAACAATCAACACCTTATATAATGAACACTAAACACATTGCTTAAAAGACAGACGATACATATAACTGTAATAACATCTCTAATAAATTGGATGGTATGAACAATATTAACTATATTTTGATATATATATATATATATATATATATTTCACACTCTATATAATAAATTAATAAATATTTTGTAAATATTTAACCATTTTTTGTTAATTAATTTTATTCTTCAAAAAATCATTAAAAACGATTTCTATTAATTTTCATGAAAAAATAATATTATTAGTTTTTGGATCATTAATTAATATTAATTTAAAAAAATAATTTCATTTTTATACCGTAATATCAAAATTTATTTAGGGTGATATATTTGGATTTTTTAAAATATTTATTTGCATTGAATAGTGAAAAAAACCAATTTTTTTTAGAAATGTAATTTCATTTCAATAAATTTTGTAATTTTAAATTACAAATTTTTTTTTATTTCATGTAACATATTTATTATTCAATATACATATATTTTTTCAATAAAATTTAAATTGGTTTTTTGTATATGTTTGTTTTTTGGTTTAAAATGGAATTTATCTAAAACGTATTTTAAAATGTATAATGTATCTGTTTTTTAATTAATTAAAATAATCCATAACTCAGAATATTTTAAATTAAATTTATATATTATATATCAATAAATTATATTTTACATCCATAAAATAATTATTATTTAACATATAATTAATATAAAATCGTGTTGTGCTAAAAACTGCACTTATCAAAAATCGTCTTTTTTATCACATTTGCAGGTTTTGTATTAAATATATTTTTTACACTTCTATAAAATATATATAAAAAGGATTCTTTTTTATAGACATTTCCAAATTATATAAGTGTGAATTTTTTATAATTTTATAAAAAATTTCATATTCTGATGAAGAGTGGAAAATACTAAATTATAATTCAAAAATACATTTTTATTTAAGTTATTTATAATGTAATTTTTTTTGTAAGTAAATTTATATAAATTTTATATTCAATAATCCATTATATTGCATTGGAAAAAATTTCATACTTAATGTTTATAATAAAACTTTTTATACTTTTGAACTTTTTTATTCTAAAACTGCATTCTCTTATCATGCCTACGAGATTAATTTTAAATAATTTTTTTTTCCAATTTTGTAAATTTAATTAGGAAAAATGGATTCAATGTTGTAAATAATATTAATTTAAAATTTATATCAATTTCAATATAATTTTTTACCAATGTGAATAGAGAATGAAGTAATAATTTATTACTATTGTAATGGAAAAAAATAATTTATAATGGGTTTAAACTAAAAATATACAGGTAAATGTAACCTATAAAATTTTCTAAAAACAATTGTATGAAAATATTTCTACTATTACACATCTTTTCTTTGATAATGAATCATTTTGGACCCCTTTGAAATATGATAAATGTGGGAGAATATAACGACATGAGATTTTCATACATGTATAATACATCTTTTTAGTTGATTATTCATTATATTATACAAACAAAAGCCCGAGGACCATAATAGTTTAGTACCTTTGGAATCATATAACACAATTTTACTGTTTGGGGAATGATATTTGACATCAAAATAAATATCATCCCCTTTAGTACTCCTACCTAAAACCTTCACTTATTACTTATGCAAAGAAAACATATGAAAAGGGTGACCTCAGATGCTCAGTTAGGGTAAACATTATCATAAAGCAAAGGTACACAATTTTTTTGAAAATAATATCTTATATATAAAATATCCTGATATCATGTCATGGATTAATCATAATAGTCTCTAAAAGAAGAAAATGAACATATTTCATGAGGGCATAACATAAGTCAAGAAATTATGGCATACACATAATCATAGACTATCATTTATATGTTAGTAAAATCTCAATTCCAAGGCCATCATAATGAAAAGATTAATTTACTAAACTAGGTTCACTATAAATTCCATCCATATATTACAAAACCAGTTTTACATCCTATTCTAGACCTATATTACTAAACCCAGATAATCTCACATTCCAAACCTATCTATCTCAGGAGATATAAATCCTTACCAAATTATCTGTAGGGAGATGTAGGTATCACCCATTACATAATAAAAATCAAACATATTTTTGATTTTAGATCAAAAATAATTCATCATATTAGAACCCATTATGTGTAATGGGATTTATAAACAAGATTCAATCTTAAAATATATTATAGAAAGAAATGGGTTTCATAAAATTCA
This sequence comes from Viscum album, assembly GCA_963277665.1. NCBI lineage: Eukaryota > Viridiplantae > Streptophyta > Magnoliopsida > Santalales > Viscaceae > Viscum > Viscum album. The sequence goes on from OY728165.1 coordinate 1,388,532,951, forward strand.
TTACATTGTTAGCATAAACCAACCATATGAATAATAGGAATATTATCCTAGAAAAACATACCCATTAAAAAATATGTAACAGAAAATAATGTTAACCTACATGTAAAATAATTTTGAGATATCAATTGAAAATTACGCTTGATAAAAATATACTTTCTTCCTTGAAGAAATATTATTTTCATAAAATTACATGAAATTTTATAAGAATACATTTTGTTTGAAAATAACCCAATAATATTATAAGTGAGGAATAACATAATTCATGTTTCATTAAATTTTCAAAATAGGTTCATTCGATATAAGTTAAAGAATAGTTTTTCTCAAATTTTTAATTAAAATTCAAAATTTCCCTTGTTAGGAAAAAAACAAAAGGATTCCTTTCAAACTGTTTATTAAAAAATAATGCATGGATAAAAATGAATTTAAAAATTTCTAGAGGAATAGTAAAAAAATATTTTGGAATATGGTTTTGAGAAATATGGATATTGAAGATACATATTCCCCAATAAATACTTACGTATAAACAATCTTGAAGAATAATGAGATTGTGATATTAGCCCTACCATAGTTATGATTTCCTTTTTACATGTAAAAAAATAATGTATAATTGATTAAATAATGTAATTAAATTCCTCAAAAACAATATTTATATTTATGATATCATATATAATCATATATTATCCTGTTAAATATTAATATTTCATTATTCTTCTTATTTTCGGTGTTAATTTCTTCATTTTCCTATGAATCTTTTGTCGTATAACTTCCAATTCTTAAAAATGTGATATATTTGAATCATTTATAGAATGATATTAATGTAATATGTATCATATTTATTCATTATATTAATTTATATAACAATTACATAATTTTTCATATGGAAAATTAATTGTATCACGTCATGGAGACGGTAGGCCGTACGTACGTACAAGCGATGATATCATTCCCATAAAGATGGGGCAGGGCAGCTCCTTGTAGATAGTCTGGTTGAATTCCCTAAGACCTTCAGGTCATGTAATCTTCTAGACTACGGGCCATGTAATCTCTGAGCCTACATGCCTTGTAAGGGTTCCCCCTCATCCCTTGAAAGGGGGGTTATCAAAAATCAATAAAAATGAAGGCCTTCAGGCCATTTAGGCATAATGGTAAAAGGGTATAGAAGTGAATAGTACATATTTTATTAAAGAATCAATATCATGTTACAATAATTATATATATATATATATATACTATTTTCATCCTTATATTAATATAGTTAATGTAGTGATGAAATGAATATTACACCATGACGTATAGATAGTATGTCATACTTACGCAGTAGTAGTAATTTCATTTTTCTTGGGATCTATAAAAGGTGGAATATTGTTATTTAATAATAATTATAACAACATCTTAGACAATAAGAGATATTTTATTTATTAATTTTCATAAGGAAACTGTAAAGACCCATAGTTTCTGTGGTAAATGTTTTCCTAAATACATGGGAATTTTACAAGTCGGTGAAAATTTACGGTGCTTGATTCCGAGGCCCGGTGTGCCCGGAATAACATTATGAAGTTTTGTTCTGGTACGTTCAGTAAATGTGCAATATGGATTTTATAACTTTTGAACCAATGCTTGGAATTGAAATTCGTGGGCACCATTGAACTCACAGCGCCAGTATCTGCTTAAGAAGACTTTCACCTCGACGACAGTTGGTCGAGAATGAAAGTTAGTTTTTGGAGTTTTTGAGAATAATATTAAATAAAAATAAGTGTGTAGATTATTTTTATTTGGTTGTTAAAAACTCCAAGATGAGGTTATATGTGGGGCACGCCGCACCATAAACCCCCATGATAGGTTATAGTGGTGGGGCCCACCTGAGGTCTAAACACCTCTTATCAATTAAATGGTTAGGGACCACCCAGGCTTTAAACTTCCTTGAAACTCTCCATAAGTGGGGAGAACCCTTGAAATTCCCTCATTAAAGTTCCAATCCACTCAAAACATTAATTAATTAATTTGAAATCATTTGAATATTTTGGACAACAATTAAATAATTGGTTAACATAACCCATTATTTTTGGGTTGGCATTTTTCTTTTTGTGGAACATTGGGAGAGGTGATAAAAAAGTATGGAGAAACTAATTCTCCCAACGAAGAACGCTTCTTCCGCCAACGAAGAATGATCATCAACTGGGGAAAGAAGGTGAAGCACTGTTCTTGAAGAAAGCCGACGACGTCGTCCTCCACTTATTCGTCTTCTTCATGACATCAAAAAAATGATGTCCGCCTTTCCACGACATCATCAATGAGAAATGAACTCGAGGTAGGGGGATTTAAGAATCATTTTATTCAATTATTCATTGAACAAATCATGGATTATGAGTAGCCAAATGTTATCACTATAACATGTAGAGCTCTAGCCACACGAACATGGCTCGACCTTCTCCCTTCGTTTTTCCTCGCTTTTTGACGACGGTGGCGTAGCAACGGCGGACAATGTTGGGCCGACAAAGAAGAAATACAGCCGTGAAAAAAACCGGTGGCATAAGGCCACCGGGTAGTTGGAAGGGCGCGACACCATCGTGCCATGCGGAAGAATAGGCCGTATCCCTTGGCCGCAACGGTGTACACGGGCAGCCGTCGGGCAATGGAGGAGGGGGGCGACGTCGTCGCGCCGCGCGGAAGAAGAAGCCACGGCCAGGGCGGGCCGTGGCGGAGGAGCAAAGGAGGCCAACTTTGGGCCACCCACCAGCGATGTGGAAGTGGCTGACTGCTCGGCCAGCCAGGAGGAGCAGGTCCTGCATTGTGGACCGGCGCCACATAGCACCGGTTTGGTACCCAACCAAATGGCTCTGCCGTTCAGGATTCCAGGGGGCGCGCGAACCCCAGCCTGGATATGGCTAGGGAGGGCCCCATAAGGTGCCGCCAGCTGCTGGCCAGCCAGGCCACGTGGGCCGCCAGGTCGAACCCACCACGGGTCGGACCCTCGGACCGGGTTGGACCCACGGACCGGGTCGGACCCGCGGGCCAGGTCGGACACATTTACCGGGTCAGACCTACAGACCGGGACGGAACTTCAGACCTTGTCGGACCTGTGGACCGGGTCGGACCCCATTCCGGACCCGTTTGACCCAAATTCACCTTTTCGCCCATAACATGGGCTACATGTGTCCGATCAACGAACCGTCTGTGGTGACGGAATTCTTGAGCGAGAAGGTTCTTCCGGCATACCCAACTTGAGGTTTGGACACAGTTGAGGTATGGTCAGGTTGGTTTGAACCTAAAATCCAACCGGGCCCTCAGAAAGTAAATGCCAATAACTCACAGACCGAGCATCCGTTTGATGCGCCGTCTGTTGCATTGAGACTCCAATGATAAGGAAGTACTTTTGAGATACTTACACATGGGACTTCATGAAAATTGGAGGATCGACCTATAGCTCGTGGAGCGGATCCTCCCGGAGACGAGTGAGCGGAGTACGGAGACCTAGTAGTTAGCTGAGACATGACGACTGCTGACCTTTCGACTCAGTGTGTTTCGACTAGCCCAGTGGGGAGTGCCTCAATGTGACATGATAGAACCACAGCGGGGAGTAACTCTGTGTGATGTAGAAGAACCATAATACTCTAAAGAAGGAGTACCTCAACAGGCTACGAGGGGAAGGCCTCTGTGTGAGCGCGGTAGACCCATAGTGGGGAGGGCCTCTGTGTGAACGCAGAAGAACCACAATACTCGACGAGAGGGGCACTATAGTAGTCCAGGATAGTGGGAAGTGCCTCTGTGTGACATGGAATTCCCATTGTACTCGATAGAGGAGGAGTACACCATTAACCGAGGTTCTGACATTTTGACAGGGGTTGTTACTTGATACTACCCCTAGAATAAAATCTTGGTTTGAGCTGAGTCAATGACTTTTGTGTTTTACTCATGATTGAGATGAGTTACTAGATAACTTAAGTATATGTATAGGCATATACCTAAGTAATGGTTATCCGTTGATTTCATAATTTGTGGTTTATCCTTGTTGGATTTAGTGAGAACTTGAGGGTCTTGGGGTCCCTACTGAGTATCGTTATACTCACCCCTACACGGGCTATTCCCACACCTTGTTGTGTTGGTTTAGACGATAGACAACACTAACTGAGGATGAGGGTAGCAGGACTGGATGGTACCCGAAGGTGGACCTTACGACGAGTCAGTACACGGAGGAGCCGGACGGACGTGGAGTGTTGAGGAGGCCATCTGTACGAACCCTTCAAGTAGGAACCCCAGAGGATGACCCAATAGCTGATTTACTTTTCTTCAGTTGTACTTGTTTTCATTTGTATATGAAATTTCCTATTGGGCTTGTATTTCCAGCCCCTTTTACTTTCCAGTACTACTTTTGTATACAGTTTCACTATGTGTTTTACTTCCATTTGTGTACTCTAATGTGAATTTTTAAAGTTATAAAGGAAATACCTTCTCAGTTTAGGGATATACTCTTTTGGGGCTAGTTCCCAGCCCATAGCCTATGGAAGGCAGGCTTGGGATAGTCACGATAGGGGCCCCAGGGGACGGGTCGTGACAAATTGGTATCGAATATGTCGGTTCTACCGCATGAACATTGATCTCTGATCTTTCTTTTCTGTGAAGCAATAGTGTTAAGGGTACTAAGTGTGGTTTTCAGTTCAGGGAGTCCAGTGTTAGTGCGGGTGGCCGACGTATCCATACAACAGGACCCTGACTTCTGATTTCCGACTCATTGCATGAAAACACTAATTACATGTGAGTATCCAAAGGTTTTCTTTAAGTCTTCTCAACCAGGTAAGCTCACCAGGTTTAGTATTTTGACCGTGTCACATCTATTTCTTTGAGGATTCCTCCCCGTGGATGACCAATTAGTTCCCCGAGAGTCATACGTACTGACAACCCACCGATAAACGAGGCTTCGGTGCAGGGCCCTTTACCAGCGGAGGCACCACTGCTACTACTCTCCATTGGGCCACCGATTCCACCAGCCCCAGCAGAAGACGATGCACGCTGCTTGAGCGCATTGCATGTGTTCCAGTGCCAGAGGCCACCTAGGTTCAGGCGATAGATGGACCCACATGCAACTGAGGATTGGCTGGAGGATGTGGTGAGAGTCTTCAAGATAGTAGGGACACTAGCATACTTCATGGTGATCCTTGCTGCCAGCCTCCTTCAAGAAACAGCAGGCAGATGGTGGAGCCTAATGCTCTAGGTGAATGACAGGTTGACACTACTCTGGATAGACTTTGAGAGCCTGTTCTAGGTGGAGTTTGTCCAATCCACCATTCGTGCGGTGCAGATACAGGAGCTTCTACATCTACAATAGGGTAGCATGACTGTAGCTCAGTACACAGTGAGGTTCACCGATCTCTTGCCCTACTCCACAGATATGGTATGAGACCCATTCTTTAATGCCCAGACTTTCGAGCATGGATCATGCGAGATATCAGGGCATCAATGATCTCCCTCATCATCCCGACGCAGGCGGGGGTGTTAGAGAGAGCCCTCCTACTGGAGAGTTTCCTTGTTGAGCAGTCACCAGCAGCGAGACCCAGTACTAGTTGACATGCAACAGAGTCATATGTAGATGGAAGTAGATAGATAACATAGAGGTCCAAGGGGACCAGACCCATGGGTGGACGACCGCAGTACTCATGATCTATTGTGCGGGGCACTCGGGGCGGTGACTTACCTACCAGGACCAAGCAGTGTTACTCATGCGGCAGGCAGGGTCACATGGCTCGTGACTGTCTGACCCGCCATTTAGATGATCAGAAGACAGTTGAGGGACCTCCCAAGAAGAAGAAGATATTCGATCTAGGCAGACCTTAGGGAGTAGGTGGACGTGGTAGAGGAGCTGGTCGAGCAGATGGCGGTGGAAGACGTTACGAGGTGCTACCACCACCACCACCAGGAGGTCCACCGCAACCACAGGGAGAAGGTGGATAGGGGAGAGCTCAACTCCAGGCAACTGAGGCTTACGATCAAAATGCTATGGAGATGATAAGAGGTACTATATGTGTCTACTATACCTTAGATATAGTTCTTATAGACACAGGTTCCAGTCACTAATTCGTTGCCACTACCCTCGTTCGGAGCTCAGAGATTCCGATGGAGCTGTTTGCTCGATCCTTACTGCTAGAGACTCCTACGTGACCTGATTCAATGATTATGCACTGGAGATGATAGTGCGATATTACTCTATGAGGCGAGAGCTTTGGTTGGGATCTCTTAGTAGCAGCGTCGAGGCCTTACAAATTCATCTTGGTTATGGACTGGTTATCTACAATTAATGCCCAGATCGACTGTATTAGGAGAAAAGTGCGGTGTTTCCACATGGATGGGATCAGGTTTACCTTTACTAGAGATAAGGGATCCTTTGCATCACATGACAGACATACTCGGAGGAGGGTGTAGCTAATCACTCACTAGTGAGCCTGCCTTACCCTCGGAGCAGATGATGTGGAGATTATAACTTATCCTGTAGTGGTTGACCAGTACACGAATGTTTTCCATAATGATATTCCAGGACTAACTTTTTGTAGAGATGTGTACTTCTACATTGACCTGTACCCCAGGACGACACCGATATCTACTCTAGCATATCAGATGGATCCCGCTGAGCTTCATGAGCTGCGGGTACAACTAGAGGACTTGTAGGGGAAATGATTCATCTAGACTAGTGTTTCTCCCTGGGCAGCCCCGATTTTGTTCACTAAGAAGGCGGATGGAAGATTGAGGCACTGTGTTGACTACCGTCACCTAAACTAGGTGATTGTGATGAACAAGTACCCACTCATGAGGAATGATGACCTCTTTGATCAACTGAAGGGAGAATGGTGGTTCTCGAAGATAGGCCTCAGATCAGGATATCACCGGCTCAGAGTTCGAGACAAGGATGTGTAAGAGATGACCTTCAGTTGTCAGTATAACCACTATGAGTTATTGGTTTTTCCCTTCGGTGTAACCATTTCTCCAGAAGTGTCCATGAGTCTCATGAACATGATATTCTAGCTTTACCTTGATCGCTTTGTCGTAGTCTTCATCGATGGAATTTTGATCTACTCGACTACCGAGGAGGAGCATGCCTACCATTTGCAGGTAGTGCTGGACACACTCCGAGAGCACCAGCTTTATGGTAAGCTCTCGAAGTGCCAGTTCTAGATTCCAGAGGTTCATTTCATGGGACAAGTCATCTCGATGGCTGTAGTTGCAGTAGATTGAGCGATGATTGAGGTGGTACTTGCTTAGGAGCCACAAAAGATTGTTCATAAGGTACATAGTTTTCTGGGCTTGCCTAGATATTATCAGAGGTTCGTTCCATACTTCTCTAGAGTTGCAGAACCACTATCAGCCTTGAATAAGAAGGGGAAACACTTATTGTGTTTGGAGAGGATCCATTAGAGATTTTTGAAGATAAGGCAGAGGCTGACTAGTGCCCCCATTTTGAGGCTTCCAGAGGAAGGTGTTGGGTACGTAGTCTACTGCGATGCATCAGAGACCGGACTCAAGTGTGTCCTGATATAGGAGCGAGCTATGATCACGTATGGTTCTAGGCAGCTGAGGCAGCACGATCAGGATTATGCTACCCATGACCTGGAGTTAGCCGTAGTGGTCGTCGCCTTAAAGATATGGATGAACTATCTTATGGGTGAGCGCTTCACATTCTACTCTGATCATAAGAGTCACAGATATATCTTCTCCCAGAATGACCTGAAAATGAGACATTGATGTTGTCTTGAGTTCCTCCAGTACTATGACTTCTAGATAGTCTATACTTCTAGGAAGGGGAAAATTGTTGTAGATGTGCTCAGTAGGAGGACTGGTATACAGCTGCTAGAAGAGGTGACATAGCATTTGGCTGCATTACAGATATCCTTTTTGGATGAAGAAGGGACAAACTTTCTACGATGTATTACAGTCATTCCTCCACATCTTTAGTGAGTCAGGGAGGTGAAAAATGGGGATGTTGACTGCATGACACGACGTGCTCAGATATTCATAGGGCATGCACCTGATGGATTTTTTAAAGATGGGGAGCACGTCATCCTCTACATAGGAAGTACTATGGTGATAATGTCACTACAAGAGGAAGTGTTGAGGGAGTTTCACACGTCCCCTCTAGCAGTACATCCCTGAGTGGAGAATATCTTCCAGGACCTTCAATGATAGCACTGGTGGCCAGGTATGAAGAAGGCAGTAGCAGAGTTTGTCTCATAGTGCCTCACTTGTCAGCAAGTGAAGGCAGAGAACCAGGTACCTGCAGGCTTGGTTCTTCCCTTAGAGGTCCCAGAGTGGAAGTGGAATAGGATATCCATGGACTTCATGAAAAGTCTTCCATGTACATACAGGGGTCATGACTCGATTTGGGTGATTTTAGACCGACTCACCATGTCGGCCCACTTCTTACCGATAAGAGAACATGGTTCCGCGAAGAGCTTGGGATGCCTCTATGTGCAAGAGATTTTGCGGCTACATGGAGTAACTTCATGAATTATCTCCGTTCATGATGCACAGTTTACTCCCCGACTATGGAAGGGGTTGTAGGAGGCTTTCGGGGCACATCTTCACTTGAGAACCGCCTACCATCCTCAAACAGATGGTCAGACTGAGCGGACCATTTAGACCCTTGAGGACATGCTACGTGCTTGTGTCCTAAACTTTGGTTGCAGGTGGGAGGATCACTTAACATTGGTAGAGTTTTCCTAAAACACCATCTATCACTCCACCATAAGTATGGCACCTTTTGAGGCCTTGTATGGTCGTCCTTGTAGATCGCCACTCTGCTGAACAGACCTAGGGGAGTCAACACTAGTTGGACGAGAGATGGTACGGGCTACTATAGAGAAGGTTCAGATCATCCAGGAGCGGATGAAGACTGCACAGAGCATGCAGAAGTCATATGATGACCAGAGATGGAGACCTCTGGAGTTCGAGGATGGGGACCACGTCATTCTATGGGTCTCACCTCAACGAGGTCTACAGAGATTTGGACGAGGAAGAAAGATATCTCCACGATTCATCAAACCTTTCCAAGTCCTCAGCAGAGTAGGCGAGGTGTCATACTACTTGGCTCTTCCACCTCAGTTGCACCGGGTGCACGACGTCTTCCACATATCTCAGCTGAGGAGATACGTGTATGACCCTTCCCACATCATTGACCATGGAGAGTTAGACATCAATGACGGGATGACTTTCACAGTTGTCCCAGTGGAGATTTATGATCAATAAGAGAAGGTATTAAGAGGATGGAAGATACCTCTGGTGCGCGTTTGTTGGTAGCATGCGAACCTCCAGAAGAGCACATGGGAGCGAGAGGCTCCGATGCGTGCTCAGTACCTCCCTATGTTCCCTCAGATCAAGTATTAGCTTATGGGGACGAAAAGGCCTGAGGTGGGGAGAATGTAAAGACCCATAATTTCTGTGGAAATTATTTTCTTAAATACATGGGAATTTTACGAGTCTGTGAAAATTTACGGTGCTTGATTATGAGGCCCGGTGTGCCCGGAATAAATTTCTGAAGTTTTGTTCAGGTACATTCACTAAACGTGCAAGTGGGATTTTATAACTTTTGAACCGGTGCTCAGAAATGAAATCTGAGGGCACCGTTGAACTCATAGTGCCGATATTCTCTTAATAAGACTTTCACCTCGAAGACAGTTGGTCGAGAATGAAAGTTAGTTTTTGGAGCTTTAAGAATAAAATTAAAGAAAAATAAGTGTGTAGATTATTTTTATTTGGTGGTTAAAACCTCCAAGAAAAGGATAGAGGTGGGGGACAACACACCATAACCACCCATGAGTGGTTATGGTGGTGGGGCCCACCCGAGGTCTAAACACCTCTTATCAATTAAAGGGGTGGGAACCACTCGGGCATTAAACCTCCTTGAAACTCTCCAAAAGTGGGGAGAACCCTTGAACTTCCCTAATCGATGTGCCAATCCACTCAAAACATTAATTAATTAATTTGAAATATTTTGAATATTTTGGCCAACAATTAAATAATGGGTTAACTTAACCCATTATTTTTGGGTTGGCATTTTTCTTTTGGTGGAACTTTGTGAGAGGGATTGAAAGAGCTCGGAGAAAATAATTCTCCCAATGAGGAACGCTTCTTTCCCCAATGAAGAACGATCTGCAATCAGGGCAAGAAGGGGAAGCACTGTCCTTGAATAACACCGACGACGTTGTCCTCAACATATTTTTATTCTTCTCGACGTCAACGAAACAATGTCTTCTGCAACATCGTAAAAGAGAAACGAACCCGGGGTAGGGTGATTTAAGATTGATATGTTTCCGTTATTCACTGAACAAATATTCGTTTATGAGTCGCCAAATGTTATCACCATAACGTGGAGTGCTCAGGACGCACGAACACAGCATGAAACTCTCCCTTATATTTTCCTCGCTTGTTGACGACGGTGGTAGAGAAATGGTGGTCGGCTTCAGGTCGGCCGCGAAGAAATCTGGCCACGAAGGAAACTAGCAGTACAAGGCCACCGGGTCGTCGGAAGGGCGCCACCCCGTCGTGCCACACAGAAGAATAGGCCGCGCCCCTAGCCGCAACGGTGTACACGGGCATCCATCAGGACACAGCGGAGGGGCGTGGCCCCGTTGTGCCACGCAGAGAAAGAAGTTGTGGCCAGGGCGGCCCACGGTGGAGGAGCAGAGGTAGCCGGGGTCGGGCTGGCCACCAGTGATGCGGAAGTGGCCTACCGCTCGGCCAGCCAGGAGGAGCGGGATCCAGTGGGACCCATTTCGTGGAACGATGCCACCTGGTGCCTGTTTGGTACCCACCCGAAAGGCTTTTCCATTCAGGATTATAGGGGGCACGCATACTTCCCCCTGGATGCGGCTAAGGCGGGCCCCGCCAGCCGCTGGCTCGCTCGACCATACGGGCCGCCAGTCTGGCCACGCAAGCCGCCGGGCTTCCGGGTCAGACCCAGCGCAGGCCGGGCCTCCCCCGTTGGTCGGGCTTCTGCCTCGGGCGTCGCCACCCCCTTGAGCATTGATGCCCACTCAGGCTAGGCCACCTACTCAGGCCGGGCCTCCCCCTCGGGCCGGGTCGGACCCGAAGACTGGGTCGGACCCCTGTCCGGAACCGTTTGACCCGAATTCACCTTTTCACCCATAACATGTGTTATAAGTGTTCGATTGATGAACCGTCTATGGTGATGGAAATATTGAGCGAGACGGTTCTTTTGGCATACCCCACTTGATTTTTGGACATAGTTGGTGTACGTTCGGGTCTGTTTTAACCTAAAATACAACCATGCCACCGAAACGGAAATGCCAATAATTCATAGACTGAGCATCTGTTTGACGCGCCGTCTATTACGTTGAGACCCCTATGATGAGGCAGACCATTTGAGATACTTTTACATGGGATTTTGTGAAATTTAGAGGATCGACCTATAGCTCGTGGAGTGGATCCTCCCGTAGCCGAGCGAGCAGAGTACGGAGACATAGTAGCTAGCTGAGACCTGATGACTACTGACCTTTCGACTCATAGTGTTTCGACTAGCCCAGTGGGGAGCGCCTCTGTGTGAATTGGAAGACCCACAGTGGGGATCGCCTCTGTGTGACACGGTAGACCCACGGTACTCGACAGGAAGAGTACCTCAACAGGCTACGAGGGGGAGCGCCTCTGTGTGAGCGTGGCAGACTGATAGTGGGGAGCGCCTCTGTGTGAGCATAACAGACCCACAGTACTCGATGGGAAGAGTACCACAACAGTCTAGGATAGTGGGAACCACCTCTATGTGATGCAACATGCCCACTGTACTCGATAGAGGTGGAGTACACCATCATCCGAGGATTTGACAGTGTGACTGGGGTTGTTACTTGATACTAACCCTAGAATAAAATCATGGTTTGAGCTGAGTCAATGATATTTGTGTTTTCCTCATGATTGAGATGGGTTACTAGATAACTTAATTATATGTATGGGAATATACCTAAGTAATGATTATCCATTGATTTGATAATTTGTGGTTTATCCTTGATGGAGTTAGTGAGACCTTGAGGGTCTCAGGGTCCCTACTGAGTATCATTATACTCACCACTACAGGGGTTATGCCCGCACCTCGTTGTGTTGGTTGTAGACGACAGTAATCGTTGAATAAGGCTGAGGGTAGCAGGACATGATGGTGCCTAGAGGTGGACCTTACGACGAGTCGGTACACAGAGGAGCCGGATGAACGTGGAGTGCTGAGGAGGCCATATGTACCTACCCTTCTGGTAGGAACCCCATAGTATGACCCAATATCTACTTTACTTTTCTTTAGTTGTACTTGATTTCAGTTGTAATTGTACTTTCATGTTGGGCTTGTATTTTCGGCCCCTTTTATTTTCCAGCACTACTTTTGTATACAGTTTTACTTAGTGTTTTTCTTACAGTTGTGTCTCTGATGTGATTGTTTATAGTTATAAAGGAAATACCTTCACTGCTTAGGGATATACACCATTGGTGCTAGACGGCAGCCCCTGGCCTATAGAAGGAGGGCTTGGGGTAGTCACGATACGGGCCCCGGGGGACAGGTCATGACAGAAAAAACACATGAATATAAAATAGAAGAATTAATAAGCTTTGAAGAGCCGGTAAACACGATTACCTCCTCCTTGGAAAACATCCATTAAATCTCTTGTTAGGGACACAGGGGTTGGCGTTTTGAGACAAACAAACCTCTAGAATGTGTCTAGGGAAGTTAAGAATGATATTTGTAGGGTATGATTGATATTAATGTCTCAATTTAATTTTATGAAAAGATAGTGGAGGTGCCCTTTTGTAATTGAGTTGTGGGGAAATATTGTAATTTCTAAAACTATTAATTTTTAATAAATTCAATATCCATAAAATTATCTAAAAAATTAAATTTGTTAAATATAATTTTATAAAAGGGTGTAATATAATCAACCAATATATTTTATATAATTTTTTTATGATTTTAAACCTTATCATTTTGACTAACCAAAAGTTAGCCTATTATAATGTTAACAAATGTAATTAAATTTTCATAGTAGAGAGATATAAATTTTACATATGTCATGTAAATTATATCATAATTGTTTTTTAAAAAAAAATTATAGACGATATTATTTAATATTATATATTTTAAAATATGTTTAATTATTTTTAAATTATTTAATAATATATTATTAATGAAAATTTTGACACAATTCCTTTCATAGAATTTAAAAAATATCAAGATAACAAGATAAATTTGAAAAAACTTTTATATTATATACCTAAGAGGTCAAATTATTATATAAAATTATTTTATCACATTATGTTTCTGAAATGATATTTATTGGAATTTTTTTAGTAAAATTTATTTGATGTTTTAATTAACAAAATAATTATTGTCTTAGGGTTGTTTAATTATTTAATATTATTATTTATTCACTAAAAATATAAAAATACCATGATGTGGATAAACATTCTATATTTAATTAAAATATTTATAGTCTAATATATCTATTTAGTATCCATATATAAAAAACGATATACTATTTAATCCATGAAGGTGAGATCTTTAAATATTTATAATATTAAATATTATAAATACTATTAATTCATCTAATTGACCCAAAAAGTAAACAAAAAATTATATCATAAATATATGGTTTATATAGTAAAAAAGGTACTGTTATTTTTATTCGAAACATCTCTTTTCTCCATGTAGACACATAAGGGACATTAAAGAAAAATAATGTGACATTATATGACTTTCATTGATTTAAATGTGATATAATTAATTTTATTGCACAAGTTTCCATTAAAAAACTTTATCTAGATCCTTAGGGGTAATGGTTATATGTTTTATTATCTAATAATTTTTTTTATTATGTTAAAGTCATTTTATAGTCAATATAACTTTATTTTTAACCTAAATTATTCAATTTACCCATTATTGTGGTAAAACAATTTACCAAGGATACTATTAATAATAAACAATAATAAAAGGAACATATTTAATAAATATTGATCTTCTTAATAAAAATTTGGAATCAATTATTTCAAAATTCAAAAAATATATGCGGTGAAATTTAATTTTAAAATTAAACTTATAAATGCCACGAAAAATTGTTTTTCAAAAAAATTCCCTTTTAAAACATAAAATGTTTTTACAATAATTACGTGTAATTTTAAAAAAAAATTATAATTAGATTATATAAAAGGAAAATTAACTAATTAAATTTTAAAACAATTCGAAATCATAATTTTACATTAAAAAATCATTAAAATGAATTACATTTTTCAATAAAAACCAATATTTTCACTATTAATCAAAAGACAATACATTTAAAAAGGAACCAAATATTCCTAAAATGTAATTATTTATATTTATATTCTAGTAAATAAATTGATTTTTTCAAATTTAATTTCTAAAATAGTTAAAAAATAGATTTTTAATAATTTCCCTATCAAATGGTGGAAAACATGTTTTTAGAAAAATACTTCTTCTATGCATAAAATTTTATTTGTTGTTATATAATGTATATAAAAGACATTAAATGAATATAAAAACATTATATTAAATATATTAAACATATATTTCATTAATATAATCCATAATGAGTGATTTGTTTTTTTATTTGTATAAAAACACTCGTGCATTGTTTTTCAAAAAAACATTTCCATTTATTTTAAAAAGGGTTTTACATTAATTTTTAATTAATTATTTAGATAATACATATACTTGTGTAGACCATAATACCATAGTAATGTTAATCATGTTCATACCAGCCATTCTAATGGCTAGATAATAATAGTCTTATTAAAATAAAAATAAAAATAAAATTATGTTTCATATAAACGCGGTGCATCGTGTAAAGAATGATAAGCTGGTGGTCTGTGTAGAACCTCCTTAACATAGTTTAGAATATAACAAACATCATAATATAAATTTAATTTATTGAAATAATTTCATAAAACCCCAGTGTGTCACATTCCACCTTAATTAAAATTAATTTCTCTCTTGAAATTACCCATTCTAATATAAACACAAGAGGATAATCCTCTCGCATTGTATCCTCAGGTTACCACATATCTTCCTCAAACATGTTGTTTTATCCACCAATATTTGACCATGTGAGGGGTCTGGTTTTTAGAACATAGTCTCTATGATCAGAAAATTCAACAAGTTTCTCTTCATAAGATGGATCATGCTTGACCAGTACGACCAATGAGTTTAGTACATGTAATGGATATGGTATGTACTTTCATAGAATAGATATGTGGAACATATCATAAACATGAGAGAGATTTGGTTGATGTTTAATGGATAAGATACCATTTTCATGACCCCTCCCCACAATGTGTACCCCTCCTAGGCCGAAAATGTGAGAAGGGAGATAGTGACCCCCTGAGTCCCGCCTTTAGTAGGCCTTGGGTTAGTGACTAGCATCGAGGGTATAGTAAACACACAAATGGGTGGAATTTCCCTCTAAGAGAACACATGAGAAAGACAGAGATATGATAGACACCAACCAAATCCAACTCAAGAAACAATATATAATAAATAACAAGTATAAATATGTAATGTCATGCAATCTACTACAACTGAAAGGAGAAAAAACTGCAATACCCAAAAGAAAGTAAAAACAACAACAACCACAAGCACAAACAGCTCCTGCAACACCAAGCTTGTAGAAACAAGCTTGATCTTTAAACTTCTCGAAGTGAACTGAAAATAGTTTATGTATACATAGGGTGAGTATAAAAGTATACTTAGTTGGATCCTCCCTGAAGCCTCTCATGAAAAAGTAAAGGAAGAACGCTAAAGCACAGTGAAAAATAAGTGAAACTAACTCATCCCATAAACATGTTTAATATATTCCAAGCATTACCATGGCTACTCTCACCAATTAATGTATACAAGATTATATAATTTAATAAATAATATCATGGCTAACCTACTACAACATCCCCACTAGTTTGGTACTTTTCCCCAACATCGCACGTTCTGAGCATCTATCTCCAAAATGGATTTCCCGCAGACACCAGGGCGGAGCACGACCACATGCACATCGTGCAAAAAAAATCACCAAGTCCACACAAGAAAGTATCTAGGTAGTTTATGGGAGCCACCATAGCTCTCATAATGTGTTTCATACGTTGGGCATTATACTTCAAGCCATTACAGCCCACACAATGATGAAGAATCCTCAAGCCATCACAACCTATACACGTTATGCAAATAGTAGTCTATAGGATACTATATCCAGAATATATGCATGTGAATAACCACAAGCCATTACATCCCTCTACACACGTATATGGATAAAACTAACCACTATTCCTACCCGCACAAGTAACTACCGAGAGAAGAGAGCGGGGCCAAAGGGGGTATTCAGCCACCCATCATCCCACTGAAATGTTGGGGAAAACACCCCTAGGGATTAGAATCTCCAAGTGTCAGTTTCCCTAATTGATGAGGTAGAGTAGCGTATAGACACCAAAAAATTACATAATATAATATATCTCACAACCACACTATGGGCATAACATAGTCTTAGACTCAACTTCAGATAATGTATCTCGGACTCCTAGCTGCCACTTCTAAGACTAGGAATCCTATAAGCACACCACCATTTAAAGAGATTTACTACATTACATCACTCCATTTTTTATCAGTTCCACTTTATGTTAATTAATTTTTTAATAATTAATTAACCATTAACAATTCCACTTTAAATTTCATTAGCATCACACCCAAATTCCACTATCCCAATAAAATTGTAACCTCAATATTGTGTCCCTGCAAGCTCCAACTTCATGGGTTATCATAGTTTATTCAATTATTTATTTACAACAATACTTTCCCATATTCCCAATAATTCTAGAAAAATATTCTATGCAACTAAACAAAGGGGATCAACACAGTGAGTAAATGAACTTCCTATCAAGTCATTACCTCCTATAGCAAGAGCATAGACCCATCATCCCTTATGAATATAAACGAAGAAAGAGCGTGGCATACCCCATACATCTTCACCCCTTTTAGATGAAGGGTAATCAAGGCCAACTACCTTGCGTAGTGGGGAATGTAAAGTAGATAAAAAACCAAAAAAGAATCAGTAAGAATCCAAACAATAACATCCAACCCATTTCATCATCCCTAGTGTCCTCCCCGACGCCCACATGCATAAACCGTTGCATCTCACCACTCTAGGCATCAACTGCTACCACAAACTGTAGTTCTCTCTGCCCCCACATATCATAAAATCCATCCAGGCTCACATAAAAACATAAGAAGAAGGAAAACAAACATCATATAAATTGGAATATTGTCCCTTAAACAAGAACTAGGGTAACTTAGAACCCTATAAATAATTTTCTTTTATCAACCCACCAGTTCTTTAATCCATCTTGGATTAATCGATTTATTATTCGTAGGATCCAAATTTGAGAAGCCTAAGCAGTAATCTATCACAAATAATTAAACATGCTTACTACATCAATTTTATTAACATAAAATTACAACAACAACCATTAGATTCACTTATATGACTCTTTATCTTTATCCAAATTTTTTTTAATTAATTCCGAATTTTAGTTCTTTACCGATTTCCATCAAGAATGAAAATATAAACAAAGAAATCATATATATCACACTATCTAGAAAATCAAGAGGCAATAACATACGAGAAATTCCAATTTATTAATCTAGTTCAAATATTTATTATGTCAATTCCACTGTGATCCAGTGAGATGACGTCGTGGAGAACGGTGTCATCCTGTCAACATTGGAAGTCGTTGTCATAGACGACGTTCCTCGTGAACAATGTCTTCTCCCTTGACGCAGAGGAAGAAGAAAGGATGAAGGCGTTACTCACGAGCGCCGCCTCACATTCTTGCCTCAGTCGTTGAGAGAATATTGTTCCTCACGTTCTTCGTTGGTGAGTAAAAAAACTCTCCTCCAATTCTCCGAAGGCTTCACCACCAAATATTTTCCATGAAAATTTTTTAGAAAGACTTCCCCCAAAAAAATAGAATTTCGATGCAATTCAAAACAATTCAAAAGAATTTTTTGCCCAAAAATTAATTAATGAAGTCATTAATTAATTGTGTTGGCATACTTAATGAGAAGGAGGTGGAGAGTTTAAAATTCAAAAAGAGAGGAGTTGTCAAATTAAATGAAGGAGAGTTAAGGGGGTTTAAGGGAAGTTGAAAGGTTAGGGGATTCTGTGGGCCCCACCTCACATTATCCTCTCATGGGAGGTTATGTGGGTGTGGGCCCACCTCTAGCATCCCCTTGTAGAAAATAACCACCAAAGATAAATAAAATTGTGTACAACAATTTTATTTCATTTTTTACAAAATCCCAAAAAATCAACTTCTCCACCCGAGCAAACATAACTACGGTAAAGGTCCCCTTAAGAAAAAAGTGGTGATACAAGTTCATCAGTGCCCTCATATTTCAATTCTGAGTGCCAGTTCAAAAGATAGAAAAACCCGCATGTATCTTTACTAAACGTACCCAAAAAAAAACTTCTGAAATTGATTTCGGGCACACCGGGCCTCAGAATCAGGCGCTGTCAAAAACTGCGGAATCGTAAAATTCCAAAGTATTTAAGAAAAAGATTTTCCTTGAAATTTCCAGGTCTTCAAAAATTAAGATCATGTGGTATAAACAACCTTTATATTTATATGTTCAATAACACAATCAACAAGCAATACAATGTTTATAAAACCAATCATATATATAATTATTATAACCTATCTCTTAAATTAATCGATATGAATAGTATTATCTACATATTGAAATATATATATATATATATATATATGTGTGTGTGTGTGTGTGTGGGTATCACTCTACATAATATATTGACAAATTATTTGTAAATAATCAATCAAATTTTATTAATACAATTGTATTCATCCAAAATATGTTATCTTCAATAATGATTGTTATCTTTTTTATTTCTGGAAAAAATATAATGAATATTTTTAACATTTAGAAAAGGTATATGATAAAATTATTTCAATTTTTGACATCATAATAGATAAATATAATTTGGGTGACATTTTTGGATATTTGAAAAAACAATATTTTTAGTGAATAGTGAAAAAATACCAATTTATTTAAAAAAGTCATTCCTTTTTAATAAACTAAATAATTTAAAAGATTTAATTTTTTTCAAATATTATTTAAATTAAAAAAGTATTATATAATACACTTAATTAAATTTTTTGTCACAATTATGATGGTTTTTTGTATTTTTTTTATTATTTGGATTTCGAACTGAGATTTTTCGAAATATTATTTAAAACACATAATGTTTCTATATATTAATTAATTAATATAACACATAATGGTGATTTTCATAAATTAATTATATGTATTATATATCAATAAATTTTAATATAGATTAATATAATGATTATTTTTATACATAGAGTTAACTTAAAATCACATTGTGCTTAAAAGATTACACTTATTGAGAACTATTTTTTCATATCTTATGCATGATGTATAATAAATTTATTTATTTAAAATATAAAAAATGTGTTTTTAAAAATAAAATTAATTTTTTCAAATAATAAATTAATAAATTTATAGCTGTAAAATTTTGGGATTTTTTTGGGGAAATGGGCATTTTTGGATAAATTGTGAAAAAGACTAAATTTTAATTGAAAACAACTTTTATCATTATTTTAGATATAAAATTAAATTATTCTTTTTTTTTATTTAAATTTAAAATCGATTAATTATATATCCAATGATATCATTTAGTTAATTAGAATAAATTTCATATTGAGTTTTTATATATACATTTTTAAACATTTTATCATTGAACTTTTTTATAACTCACATTCCAGTCATGTTTGCGAGATTAATTATCAATTAATATTTTCCACTTTTGTTAGATGAATTTATAAAAATAAATTCCAAAACTCTATCTAAATTATTTATAATTTATAATAAGGGGATATAATTTTGGTCTATAATGAATAGTAAATGCATTAATAGTTAATAATTATGGTTAAGGTGAAAATTGATTTATCAGGTTTTAAAACAAAAAAGATAAGTGTAAAGATGAAATATACACTTGTATAAAAAATATTATGAGGGAATATTTGGAACCTTAAACATATAAAGTTTATTAATGTTCTATTAAGGACCAATGTGACATTTTTAAAACATGGTAACACTAAATTAATTTTAAATATTCCAAGTTGGACCTCTCCCCCACTTCTAAAAGGACACCCACTCCCCTCTCTTCTTCACAACTTCAAAACATTTTGGATAAGAATTCTCCTACTAAAATAACATCCCAACATCCATACTCTTCATATATGCATTTTATTTAGACAAAATGCAACCAAATAGGGATTTAATTCAATCCTAAGGAGGATACCAAATGAATTGGTAATGTTCTTCAATGAGCGCCTTTATTTTAATTTATTATCCACCCACATAAATTAATAATAAAAAATTATGAAATAATATCTTAATTGTCATAAGTATAATTTTATATTTTTATTATAAGGTAATTACCTACAACTATTTCCACTTCTATTAAATGGTTTACTAAATAATTGTTAATGTGTACGACAAACTACTTCCTTATAAACTGATGTAATTCATTCTTCTATTACAAACATTCACAATTGGGTATAATGATGAATATAATTAATATATATTATTTTTGTAAAATATTTATACCTATATATGAATTATATCATATACATCATTTTAAATTCCTTTTCTAAGGGGATAGGATAATATCATTCGTGGGTATGGGGGACTACCATCTTGCAAAGCAATGTTATTCATTTTCTTAATAATTATTTACATGGAATGTAATGAATATAAAGTTAATGTTTATATGTGATATAAAAGAAATAAGTTTTTTTTATTAAGAACATATTTTTAATTATTATATTACAATATATATATTTCTATTTGTACACTAAAATGTTGATAAAATTGTTCGTGTATGTGTGGAAAACCGCCTTCACAAAGAGATATGACAATCCATTCCTCAACAAACTACATGAATGATACATATAACTATATTTAAATAATACATATGGAATAAATTAAATTTTTATTATTATATAGTGATTAAATATTACTGAACACCATTCCATAATGATTGTTGAAAAAATGAAAAATTTACTCATGTGTGTGTAGGGCCTACCGTCTTCGCGATCAAACTGTACTTCATTTTTTATAACTGTATTTAATTATTTTTTTAAAAGAATAATTGATAGATAAATAAATTTTATAATTATTTCATTAATATTATTCTGGATATGCATGAAAAATATTATATTAAAAAAATGGGGCGTTCATAATAAAGAACAAATGAGAAAATGAGGCGATTGACACCTGAAATAATGAAAATAATTAATGATTATTATCCAATGGGTGAAAACATGATATAAAATGAAATATATGATATAATAAATATTAATATGGTAATATAATAAGTTAAAAAAATGTTTAGAACCACTATTGAGGAGGATAAATCATTTTCAACCAAAAAGAGCATTGAGGTAAGGTATTTTTTATCAATTCCATTTCATTTAGGTATATTGTAATGTGATGCACCAAATTTATTTTATATGGTGTCTATACTGCACATTTAAATGTTATGTTATAAATATAATTCATTTCATGATGTTTATTTTTCTATTAGGAATTCTATTTCAAGTTATTTCTGTAATAGTATAAGATTTTGTCAAAATTTTCATTCTTTGAAAATTATGTCATGTTATGAATCGATAACCATTTATGAGGTGTATATATAGGCCCTTTTACATGTAATATCATGAATTTATTTATTATCCAATTATTATTTTTTATTTTATTTAATCATTTAACGGGGTTTAAGATTTAAGGATACCAACATGGTAAGAGTTTTACGTTATAATCTATTCATTTATTTGGATTGTTTATGATTAAGTATCCAATAATAAATATAATGATCTAAATCCCATGTATTATCATTTATTTTCATACCCTATGGTAATTTAGGATATTTTTATGTAATAGTGTAATTTTCCACACATTGATACATTAAATAATGGTTGAAATGTTTTTTAGAAAGAACTTATTTATTTCTCTCATCGATCGAAATCTCTTCTCATCAAATTTTTTTATTAAAATGTTTTTGAAAACAACTTTTTAAAATTACTTGAATTATTTATAAAACAAATTATCACCCATTATTAATTTTTTCTAAATTAAAAATAAAGGAATTTTCATGTCATTTTCCAAACAATTCTTGTTTTTATTTTATCAAAAATGTAAAAGGAATAATTATTTTAACATATATAGAATGAAAAAAAATTCCTCCCCCATGAACAATATTTTATTTGAATCTTGTATTATTATTTATCAAGTTTATTATTAAAGAAAACGATATTCAAATTTTTTTTTGAGAAAATTATTTAAAATGGAATAAATATTTTCTTCAATAAATGTCATAAAATATTTTTAAAGATACCATTATTTGTTTATAAGATTGATTTGAGTGAAAATGATATTTGAATTATCTTTTGAATCATTAGTTATTTTTGAAAAAAAAATATGTTTTTGAAAATGAAAAGTTTAATTTCTTAAAAATCCATTTAATGAAATTTTAATGGTATTTCCATTCATCCATGTCAATAACTCATTTTTTACATAAATTTCAATTAGGATATTTTGTATTGATTCCGTCCTCATTAATCTTATAGAAGGATAAATATATTTTAAAATATATTTCTATGTATACCAATTCTTTTCCATTGGTTAATGTTTTTTAAATGAAATTGTTTTGAACCCTTAATCTTTCATGGGTTAATAATGTTTTAATAATATTTTAATGGAACCAATTTATTTTCCATGGATAAATAGATCTAAAAAATTAATAATAATTGTTTTAAGAGTTTTATGATGATTTATAATATCTATATACTTATTAATGTTATGGTTCTTAAAATATTTAAACAATGAGTGCACCCAAATAGCACCTGGGGAACCCATTATAGAATATATGATGGGGAGGCCAATATAGCATAGGGTGGTCCTGTTATCTCTTATATGATTAAGTGTCCCATAAGTGTAGTGTAAGAATGTTATATCTTAAATTATGATTGTTCCAAGATAATATTCCAATGCATTCAGTAATGATTATGTTCTTCGGATAATTTTATTGGAAGTCAGTCGTAAGGTTATTACAATTGTAAGGGATTTGAAAGAGTGATATTTTGGAAATATTCCAAGACACAAACACATTTTTTATATGATTTCCTGGGTTTTATAATGATTCATTTGATCATGATAGATATAACATGGTGCATGATTATCAATTTTTTTGAATCATTGCATTTAAAGACTTATGAATTTTTTCATGATTGTTGATTCATGTATTGATGTGTATGAGTTAATTTTGATTTTATTATACCATATGATAATTTATTCATCCCATTATACAATTATTATTCTCCATGATGAAATTCATTTTTTAATGCTTATGTTTACCATTACTGATCATTTGATCCCACCCTTCATATGTTTCATTTTCTCCAATGTTCTAAAGAATGTGGTTGAGTAAATAATGTATAGAAGCTATTACATATGGATTATTATAATAGCCTAATGTTAAATCATAAAATATGGGTTAATAGGGATAATTTATCATTTAACCAAATGAGTATTTTCTATATAGTATTTTCTCCTTATTCTATAATACTATATACCAAAACAGTCCTTAAGAATGTATTTGATCATATTATTCCTTTTTATGTTGTATGGATTAGAGGGGAAAGAATGGGTTACAATTTTCGATATCAAAAAAATAAATTTAATGTTTATTATTTTGTCACTAGATATAATAGTGTGGGTTTTAGGTTGTAGTACATTTAGTTGATCCATTGATGCACCTTGGGGTAGGAACTATATATTGTGAAGATTGGGTATTAAACCGATCATCACAGCTGAAATTTTTTTAAACCCTAGACAGAACACCTATCAAGACACTTATGGGGGATAATTCATTGCTTAATAAACATTATCTTTATGAAAAATTATGAATAATTTATGGATAAATCCTATGTAATAATTTAATAATCCATAGTTATATGGTATAAATAAAAAGTGTCATATATTGATAAAAATATAGTCTTTTATAATTTTCATGTCATAGATACCCCTTTGGAGGTATTATGTGATATGATTAATTGAGGAAACATTTATTGAGTTTTGATGGATATGTGAGGTATTTTAATCCTTAAACTTTACCTCTGAAAAATTTAATTGAGTCAGAATTATATTACATTTCATGGACATAAATTTAAACATAATTTTTTTCTTTAGGTGACATATGAACATTGAATCTATAGTAATTATAGGTAATTAGTAATTTGATAAATATATATTTTTGTATAAATGACCATATAATTTAAAATTTATTTGGTGATTGAATGATAAATGTAATTTATAATGATGATTAATATATTTGATTCCACATATAATTATTACATTAAATATAATATTATAAAATAATATTGGATTTAATTTGAGGATGATGGTTTCAATTATATTTTAGGATCCTTTTTTATATTATTCATTATTTATTTTCTTTCAGGTTATTTATGGTTATTATTATCATATACTTTTTATTACAGAAATATAGAATATATATTTTTGAGTTTATGTAATTCTGAGTAACTAATGTTGTTTATTGATTAATGTTAAATTGATATTGGTAGAATATGTTATCTTATCCCACTGAATTATATATATTTTAACTGGATTATTTTTATAAGTTTCATATATAATTTGAAATTTTTATATTTCGGTGATATTATTATATATTTGGTGATAAATTAATACTTTCATCATTTTAGAATTATCTTACCTTATGACAACAATTTTGGTTTTTGGTAATATCTTATGAGAGGATAAATAACATGTTTTAATTTTAAGGAATATATGATATATGATATTTTTATTTTAGTGTTTAATTCATGAAGAATTCATTTATAATACTATTAATTTGGATTAATTTATGATATAATGTTGAAACTGATTGGAACACACAACAAAAGATTGAAATTTCATATATGGATTTGATGAAAATAAAATATATTTATTTATTCATATATTTGATGGTAAAATAAATCATATACTATAGAAAAAGGATCAAAAAATAAAAATTTCATCCAATTACATTCATTTTTGATAGAATGATGTTACTTTCACATATCTTTTCTTTAAGGATTTTTTTTCATCAACACAGAAATGGTAATTCACATTAACTATTTATTTAAAAATCTCATTTCCTT
Source organism: Viscum album (assembly GCA_963277665.1). NCBI lineage: Eukaryota > Viridiplantae > Streptophyta > Magnoliopsida > Santalales > Viscaceae > Viscum > Viscum album. Next base: position 1,388,558,238 of record OY728165.1, read on the forward strand.
CATTATTATATTTTCACTTCCCACTAATGTTCTTATATAGGGAAACCAGGTTATGTGTTTTTCTTAATGTCCTTTTATTTTTCGGAGAATGTTTTAAAGACGCTTTTGAAAAATTGGGTTTTTAATAAATTAATGAAAAAAATTTAACTCATTATTAACTTTATCAAAAAAAAATATAGGGTTGAAATTTATTAGTTTTCATATAATATTACAACCTGGTAATTTAAGAGGTAAAAACTATGTCTAATAAAATAAAGTACATGAAAAACTATGTTTAAATGAACCATGAAATATTATATTTTAAATATGAACATAATAACATAACCGTTGAAATGGATTATATAAATATGAGTAAAAAATTGTGAAATATATATTTTTTCTAATAATTAATTATATATTTATAAAGAATTATGAAATAAGTCCTCTATTTTCAGTAAATCCATTATATGCTTTGAAAATACATTTTCATCATAAATAATTTTATTAGTTTTATAAATAATATTATAATCTATACCTATCATTTTTTGACATTATATATTATAACAATAATATATTTTTTGCAGTAATAATTTCAAAAATATCTTTGGATGAATTTATAAGTTTTTTCTAAAATTAATGATTTTAATAAGGTTTAAAAAATATTGATTTTATTGAACATTTTCATTTATTTTCAAGTATATATATTTTTAAATTATATTTTTTATTAGATTAATAATATAATTAGTTTATTTTTACTAAAAATATTCAAATAAATTATATGGGAATCAAAATTATAAATGAATTTGGTATAAATACATTTTTATACATAAAAATATATTTTTTATTTATATATTTAAACTAAATAATAGAATATATATGAATTTTATTTGATAAAATGTATTAAATATTTTGAAACATAGTTATTAATATAATCTAACTGGGCTAACTCAATTTTTTTTCATTTTTATTAGCAACCATTATAAATATTTGTCACATCAGTAAAAGAGGTAAAACATCATGGAAACTATAGGCAAATGATTTGAGAATGAAATAGAAATTTATTTTACGACATTGTATAAGTATTTTAACAAATTTTTTACATATTTTATATATAATTTATGTTTAATCATTTTTTAAATTTGTAAGAAAAAATTTAATTTTGAATGATACATTATATTATATTCAAATTTAAACATTTTTATGAATCCTTTTCATTTAATTTATTGGTTAGAATATTTAATTTGGGTATATATTTATTTGAAAAGTCTAAAAACATTAATTTTTATATTTATTGACTGAAAAAATTCATGTAATAAATTTATTTATTTATTTCAATGAATTATTATTTTTATTGGTAAATTATGTATTTTCGAGAGAATTTTTTTCATGCATTTCTTGTTCGTTTATTAAAATTAATCTCTTACAGAATAAGAATTTAAACCTAATAAAATAGATAGAAAATTTAGAAAAATAATTTTTAAATTTGGTTTTAATTACCATTATATTTTTGTTCTAATAATTATGATAACATGGTACATAGTTAATTAATCTTAATTAATATTAAAATGATATTAAAGTGTTTTTATGAGGATATATGGATTAAAATGTATCACATGCATGTATAAATTTAATATATATATCGTGACCATAAGACATATTATCATTGTATTTGGGGTTTATTAGTCCCACATAAAATGATTGTGATTTATAAATTTTTTATTCATTTATGAAATTCCAAATGTTTTCTTCCCCTCTCTTATAAAAGGGCACAACAAATACTCTCTTACACAAACTTTTTGGGAACTTTATTTCATCCAAGACGATACGATATCTCTTTATATCATATATATATATAAATTCTAATGAGGCCCTAGATTTATTATAAAACCATACTATAAAGGTCATATATATATATTACAGGTTTTCAAAAGAAAATGTATAGTTCTGAACTATGAATTGTTTATTCATTTCTTTTTCTACCATAATAAAAGACTCTTAAAAAATTGTAAATAATAAAATCATTATAAAAAATATACTAATATTATATAATATAACTTTAATAGCTTATATCCAGGCCATATTCCATAAAATGTTATATGAATCCATCATTTATGTGTGTGACGATCCCCACCACACGAACTGAGGTAATTAATTTTCAATCACCAACTCTCATGGTTGGTTATAATAATGTATATAATATATATATATATATATTCTTTTCATTTAAAAATTACCATAATGGATGGAAAATATAGCATTTATTTTCATTCCTTTCCATACATTGTAAAATTTTAACATTATTCATGTGTATGTGTGGATATTAACCTCCAGGATGCGATGTGATTTGTTCTTTATCACCTCATTACACGGATGGAATATATAAGTTACATTTAAGATAAAATATCATATTTTTGATATGGCAGATATTATAGAAATTTAAAATTGAATTTATATTCTTTCCATCATGATATTCTAAAAATGTAAAAAATTATTCATGTCTACATACGACATTCTATCACTATGATTGTAATGTAAATACTTTTCCACAACCATCATTAACAGTTTGTTTTAAAATTATAATTTATTTAAAAAAATGATATTAGGTTCAGTATTACTAATATATACATTATTGAATAAAGAAAACATTATTCATAGATTACCTAATGAATTCAAATTGAACCCATAAGTTTAATATCATAAAAAACCCAACGAGGACTTAACAAATTTTGTAATTAAATATACCATTGAAATAAATGAAGAAAATTGATTAAAAAAATGTATTTAACATATAAACATTTCCTATTGAATTAAATAATCTATAAAAGTTTCTTATATAGAAGATAAATAATGTACATGACCATTCATACATGAGGTATGTGACACTTCATCTAAAAAACATCATTCTAAATGTTTTAATTATATATTTCCTAAATCATTTTAATTCACATCCATACTCATACATTTCTATTATATATGTATTTACAAGGAAATAAATTTATAATTAACGAAATTTTAAAGTATTTTTAACATCAATTCAAAAGTTTTTAAATGGATTCTCTTTTACATATTTTATATGTAATATGTAGAAAAATTTGAAATATGTATGATCCATTTTATGAAACACCACATAAATGGTTTTCCCAACCATAGCAACCACTATTTTATGTTTGTATTCATTGACATTAATTCATATTTTTATCAAAGAAATACTCTTGTTACCTTTATTTTATTTATTTTTGAACAGGGTTTTAAATAAATATTATATTTAGATATCTAGAAATCATTTTCTTATAATTGAAAATAATACTTTTATGAGTATGATGTCGTAAATGAATGATTTAATATGTCATGATAATGTAATAGTTATTATGATTTTATTCATAGTTGAGATTGATACTCTACATGATTATCGATGATCCCAATACAGATCTCCAATGCATTGTATAATATGATATATTTAATGGGCTATATGTTTCATCTAATAGATTATTGGAACATATCAGAAAGATTTCTCAAATTGTATGAGTAATTATAAGACTGATCGAAAAATTATGTCCCAAGATACCTGTATGATATAAAAAATATTTCAATGATTCTTCCCTTAAATATAAATATTTAACAAGTTCAGATAACGATATTATGTGTATATAAATAATTATTATAATTATTAAGGGAATAATGTATAAAATTGTGAAAGGTATTCCCCAGTTTTCCATGAATGAAAATAAAATAGTAGTTTTTCTATTTATCATTGTTGGTTTTAGGAAATGTTTTATGAAAATGAGTAGGCAGTAAAGATGATTTTATATGGAATTAAATTTTTATTTAGAGTTGAATGACTATTTTGAAAAGGTAAAGACATTATTAGTCTTTTTGGACTGATTGGTTTTATTATATCTTTTTATAAGTCCTTTACTAATATTTTTATATTAATATCCCATTTTAAAATAGTTTTAATAGTGTTTTATGAATTTGAATAACTAATAATAAGTTAAGTTGGAATCCACAATGACGTTTCATGTATATAAATTGTGTTTACATATAAAAAAATTAAATTTCATAAAAAATGAATACTGATTTGAAATATCCATTAATTAATATAATGGTTTCTCTTATAATAATTATGAACCAATTATCCAAAATTTAAAATTGAAATGATACTAGAAGTAAAATAAAATAAAATACTTTAAAATATTCATTTAATTTTTTATTGAAATTTGAGTCCTTATAATTAACCTTTATGTTTTTCTAATTATGGGGAATAATGCATCCATAAATTTAAAATAAACCTTAAATATTGATTAATGAAACACATTATGATGGAATTAATATATAAATTATGGTGAAAAAATATTACAATGTCCCCTTTATAGATTGGTAATGGAATTTTTTAGGGATAAACTTATATATAAAATAAAATAATATTTTTTTCAAGTTAATATCATAGAAGTAAATGTCATAATATTTTAATGAAAATAAATACTTCAATTTACTTATTCTCTTAACTGTGATCAGTGATTAAAGGATTTGAATGGTAATATAATATGATACTCATCGGAGTGAATTGTTAAAAATTTGTATATCTAAGAAAATTAGACATGCATAAATGATTCGTTAGGGAAAGAAATTTCCATCATATTTAGAAAAAAAGTTTGTCATATTTAACTCATTTTTTGGGACATGATTATGATATTCCTCAAAGTGTAAATAACACAATTGAGAGGTGGGGTGGAGAATAAAAAAAAATCAATTTTTATAATTCGTTTTTTATAATTTTTTGGTTTATAATAAGAATCTCCATATTTCATTCATACGTAAATGTGATGATATGTTATTCTAAAAATAATTATAGTGTTTTATAAAAAAATAAATTTATATTATTACCTTGAAATTTGACCAGTAAACCTTACAGTTAAATGGATCATTGATATTTAATGGATTCCAATAGTATCGTGTATGGAAAATGTGGGTATAAATAATCCATGAGGAAGTAAAGTTATCATCCACATATAATTTCAATATTATATTCACTATATACAATATTAATAACCATGACCATGATGGGATTCAAATATTCATATTGAATTAAAATCTTCTTTATAATTGAAATTATTTTTAAATTCCATGGATACCCCACATGAATCATAAAAAATGTATTGTTTAACTCTTGAAGCCATCATATAGTAGGTAATTTGTAAGAAAGTGTTTTAATTTATTTATTTAATGACTCTGGATTTCCATATATTATTATTTTATATTGAATGGAAAACTTTTGAGAACAATCTCCAAGACATCATGCGATTCTGAGGCCCAGTGTTCCTAGAATAAATGTTTAAAATTTATTAAATAAACTAAATATCATGTGTGTCCATTTTTATAAAAAAGTGGATTAATTTCAAAATGGGGGATAAAATCAATAATTTCAGGGAATCATTGAGTTTATAATTATGATATTTTCATAGGTGTGATATACAATTTATCAAAATAGAGCATTCTTGGAAAATACATCTTCAGAGTGAAATGGATAAAATAATTTAATTTATTTTATTTCCTTGATTTAGTGGTAGAAATTTCATTAAGTACACTATTATGATTGAATTATATGGTTACTACCATAACCAAGGATCTTATATAGAATCCATGGAGATAAATTTGTAGGATATATGTCAGGGGAACATCATCCAAATCACTGTTCAGTGATCAGTAGGCAACATGATTTGAAGATCTCACCAATGAAAATGAAGAAGACTCATTATTTTTCAGTGATCAATCTGTCTCGTGGTAGGATATCTTTTATTTTGGTTTTATATCACTAATTTATATTTATATTATAAAAATGGATCAACCAACCAATATATTTATCTATAGATCATGTGAATTGTTGGATGATATTTCTTCTGTGTGAATTCATTTGGGAGTTTATTTAGTATGGTTCTTCATTTTTCATTCTAACAAAAATGAATCAAGGACCACCAAACATACCTGAGGTTTGTTTATATATTTTTTTGTTTTTTGGTTTTCACATAGTGTTCTATGTGTGTTCATAATTGGCGTTCCATTTTACTAGTGATTCATCTTAAATACCGATGAATCGAACATTTCACACAAGTTTTATGGTTCAACAATATGATATCACATATCAAGACATAGAATGGAATATGGATCATGATACTACGAAAACAATGATAAGATTGAGAATATATTGGAATACAGAGGTGTGGTTCTTAAATGCATGGTGAATCTGGAGGATCCTGATGATTCTACAATGAACTGGGCCACTAGAAATTGTATCTTCGGAGATGATCATCCTCTGTTGACCAAAATCTCAGTTCTATGGGAATCATTGGTGGAAATGGTGGACGATCCAGGAATTGGAGGGGTAGATGGAAATATATGAACTACATCTAGAAATATAAAAAAATTCTTAAAAGCATGGCATGTAATGTAGAGACACAAGTCATGTGGGATTGTCCTAACAGCAGAAAGGGTTTAGGGGTGATGATGAGTAATACACAGTGTGTGACCCTGCCAAACTGAGTGTGAACCATCCTCGAAGGATCATTGTGTATCTCAAAGGGTACATGGTCATGAGATGAAGTACACAGGAATGGGCACATTGTGTACCCCTACACTGACATGGCCAAGCTAGACATACATGGGATATGATATATACCAAGACACTGGTAAAATCACATGGGCATTAAAATTTCTTGTACTTTTACATTTCCAGAGACACGGGACATTTAGATGAGCATGGACTAGGATCAAAGGTGCATGGTGTATTCCCCTACCACACAACATGTACTCCGGAAATTTTATCTTGGTGACCTTTTCCTTCATATCTTATACATGTTTCCTTAGGGTAAATTCTATATATCCATTCCCTAAGATTTAATATGGAATATCATCCATCAAATAGGAAAATAAACCCTTGATGTAGTCTTACTGGATATAGTATTAGGAATCATTCCATGATATATATTGTGTGATCCTCTATTCACCTTCATGCCCTAGCTGGAGTTCTTGGTATCATCATGAACAACATTATATAGGCGATGATCCCACACTAAGTGGAATAAAATAGATTGATTTTTTGTTATAACACATAGAATATGGTGGGATATTCATCTATGTAACATTTCACCTTAGATATATAGAATATAATTATAATGGTGAGACCCAATGACCACTACCTCTGGGAGAGACGTCATCAATTCTATCAGACTCATGAAGTGTTTTCTCTTGGAACAGTGCTATATAGAACCTTCATGATTGAATCCTAGAATATCATTATAGTTGTGACATTACATTAGACTAGGTTTCTTTCTTGAGTATATCAATATATTCTTCTTATATTTGATGTATAAATATATCTATAGTTAAATTATTGTATTCCTCCATAACATGATTTTTGGTTCAAGGTGACATAATTAGTATTATTATACTCACCCCTACACAATACTCACTAGAATGTGTCATGTCATGTGCATAATATTGGCCTTTTCTACAGATTCCTTGAGAAACAAGGATTAGGTATATCTTAGTAAGACCATAAATATATAGGTTTGTTTCATTGGTATCTGAATAGCATTCTCTATCATTATGTCCAGGTTGGATTTGATTTCAGACTCTTTGTGGTTCTCCTGTATTTGGACTAGTATACATTCCTTTACTTCTTATTGTACTCTAGTTATGGGATATAATTTTAGGCATTCATGGTTGTTAAATTGTTTTAAAATTTCAACATTGAATGAGCTTGGAGATGTGTGTGTGTGTATTGGTACATAGGCTATGAAAACCATTTTAGTTATATGCCTACTCGAGACTAGTCTCCAACCCCTAGCCTATGGGAGGCATGAATTGGGAGTCAAAACATGTGACACCTTGGGATAATTCCTGATATAGTGTTATTTGAGGATTCAGTTCTATCATATGAATAGTGTTTGTGAGATTGGTTTGTAGAAATATTTATATGTTTTTAAAGTTTATCACTCAAGTTTGAGACTATAGTGTTGGTGTAGCAGTTGAGGTATCCATACACCGAGACTTGGATCACTGTATTTTAAACTCATTAAATATAGTACATTGGTTTTAGAAAAAAATGGTCGATGCATCATATATGAATGAGTTGTGGTTTCTATATCTTTATTTATCCATCCTTTCAGATATAACTAGTGATCATGGTATATCATGTTCACTTTCTATATTAAATCATGATGTATACAATATAGGATTGAATACCAAGATTAGGATGATCATCCCCTTAGTGATGGGCTTCAATACAGAGACTAGTTCTAAATGTGCTTACTCCAATAAGTGCACCAGCTATACCACCCCATGTTGTGAAGTTTATGGTACTCAAAAGACCAATAGGTGAGGTGTGTAGGATGAATACATATCATGTGTTTTACAAATAGTGACCCGTTAGGCTCTGAGGTGATCCCGACCCACAAGAGGATATGTTCTGGATTATAGTGGTAACATGGTTTTTTATCTAGTTAGGAAACAAACATAATAGATAGTGGTTCTGGTATCAATCCTTCATTGTGGGTTAGTATGGTGATGGTGGGGCTTGGTGACCCAGTCATGAGATGAGGAGACTACAACATGGTAATACTTTAGAAACCTTTTTAGAGAGGATTTCTTCCCAACTACAATGAAATATGTATGCATCCATGAACTTCTATAGATCCATCAGGAAAGTTTGACAGTAGCTATGTATTCATCGAGGTTCACAAACCTCTCTAGGAACTTTATGGATATGTTTATAGACCAATTCATTAATTATTGGACCATTGAGTGAGGATTTCATAGTGAAATATGAACCAGTGTCATCATTCAATGTATTCCTACTTATGTTGTGATGATAGAGTGAGTATGTGTGGTTGAGTGTTTTAGGGCTGGGCAGACACAACCATCTTATTCTATTAGTGGGAATGTTGGACAAGATACCTCAGATATTTGCATATGACATTAGTATTAGGGAATTGGACATTAAAGATATTTTAGGAGGAGGTCTCAAGACATAGGATCTATGGTTCAGGCCTCATAGGATATGTCAATTCAGCCTCGGGATAGGTTGCGTTTCTCTTAAGAAGGGAAGGGACATATTGATTTATATTATCTGAACCTCTACACAACAGACTGAGAGACCATGGGTGGCCTACATTGGAAAAAGTACAAGACAGATTAGGAAATTCCATTGGGTGGAATAAATGATATAGGGTCTGGGAGAGTAGCTAGAGTTGGTGTACAATGGGACTTATTACCCCCACCATCCCGAGGTGGTCCATAACAGGATCAAGGAGCTAGAGGATAGTGATGTGGGAAGTAGAATGAAATCATGTATTATAGCCTATAAACTTATAGAATGATATAAGGTATGATCTATGTCTTTTTTACCATTGCAATAGTACATATTGAAATGGTCATTGTTATTCCTTTCTTGACACCTATTTGGTTCAAGACATAGAGATTTTGTTTGATCCCTTGTCTTGATCCTTGTTATTGGATTTTTCTATTATAGATGGATCATAAAATCACACAATTGTGAAAAAAGTGTAACATGACTTTGGGATGCGAATTTTTTTATTGCAATATTTTTATAAAAGCGATGAGGCCCTACGATGTCATCATAGGTATAGAATGATTGTAAAAACCCAGGTAATGATAGAATAATTATTTTTCATATTTATTAAAATTTATGAATTATATAATAATTAAAATATGAATTATTTTGGTTATCATACATGATACACCGCATCAAGCTTAAACGAATTACTAAATATTATTACTCAAAATGACAGTTTTAGGACCGTTTGATGGAACACTTTTTTTTAAATCTTGTTCTGGAAACTTGTATAAGTTATATATGATAAAATAAACATCTTATATGAATACGAAGTATTGAAATATACTTTTTCTGAAGTTTGGTATTTTTTTTATAAGTTTTACGTTTTGATGAATTGTAACAAAATAGTGCATTTTAATTGAAAACTACTTTTTAATCAAATTTATTTATTATGTTAAATTATATTTTATAATGGTCTTGAAGTATAATTAGATCTATATTTATCATTTAATCCAATTTTGATCAATGAAAAATATTACAATGAATATGGATATAAAATCCTTTCAACCTTTGAACTCTTTTACATTTAAATCTCAATTTATTAATTTATCAACGAGATTAATTTTAAATTCATTTTACCTGCTTTTGTGTTTAGTAGTTTGAAAAAACTATTCCATATTTTCAATCAAAATTTCAAAATATTTTAAGCAGTTCCCTTTTACTTTTTTTTTAAAAAATATAAATAGTTACTTCGGTAATTATTTTTATTAACATGGTTAAGGAAATATTGTGTATTTAAGGGTAGAAATAATATTATATAATATTAGAAAATTTCCCTAACACTTGTACAAATTTTATGGGATGAGTTATTTTCAAACCAAATCACCATTGGGATTATTTTTTGAGCTTTTGGAGATGCTTGTATGAATATATGACATTAATAGAATTTTATTCAATAGAAAATAAATTTTTTAACACTTTTATTTTTTACAAGTATACAATTTGTACTATTTTGTTATATATCAGATATGTTGGGAAATTAATATTTTTTAGAAATTTAATTTTTTATATACATCTTGGAAATTTAATTTATATTTTTAGTGATAAAATAATTATCTTAAACGATGATACAATAATGATGTGGTAATAGTCTAATTAATGGATGAATCAAAGAAATGATATTAAATTTTTTAATATAAATATAATTTGTTATTATTAATGTCATACATGAATTTTATTTATTTATTTTAAAAGGTATTGATGATTTAATATAGCTGGTTTAAATATATCAGTTTTTATGATATTTTTAAACAGTTATGAAATGAATAGTGTCAAAATTGAAACGAATGATATTTTAAAATATAAAATATTTTATTAAATGATATAGAATTTATATGAATATAATATTATGAAAACTAATTTTTATAAGAACTAAAATTTCATAAATGACTCATTTATTGTTCTTTTTTCATTTTAATGTAATTATAAAAACCTTCCAAGAGTAAATTAAGGAATATCATAGTAAGAGATAAAATGGTTAAGAAAGATAAGAATTAAAAAGTATAAAAAACTTATCTAATTTTCTTTGGATGATTTTTTTTCAAAACATATGTATCCTAAATTTGATCTAAATTGCTTTGGACCCATTTTTAATAGAAAAATTAATTTATATTAATTTATAATTTTCAATAATATGAAGAGTGCCCCAATCATATCCTATAAAATGGAAACCATTATTCTCTTTTATTAATAATTAAAAACCATATTGAATCCGAAAATATCTTCTAAAATCCCTTCCCAGAATCCCTCCTCAAATTTTAGAGGCCTTAGTTAATGTAAAAAGTTTTATTTATATGTGTTACTATGTCAATCAATGGATATCGTATGAAGAAGAGGTATCATTTTTAATCAAGTATTTCTATTTTATTTCTTCATTAAAATCCTTAAAATATTCTCCAAACATGATAAAATAATAAATCCAATATCCTAAATAAACCGTTATGTTATTATGATAATATCATCATTTAAATCTATCTCAGATTCAATCAAATGAGAAAATAATAAATCGTTTGTGCGTACGTGCAAACTATCACATCCAAAAACCAATATATTATTTCCCCTTGCAGTCACCCAATACTAGTTATAATGATTTAATTAATGTTTATATATGAAATTTATGACATATTTATAATTATTAAATAATAATATATCATATAAACTCTTATGATTCCATGTATATAAAAATGATAATGTCGTTCGTGTGTACATGTGAACTACCACCTCCACAAATCGATGTGATTAATTTATCATCACCACATAACATAGATGATATAAATAAGTATATTTAAATATTTAATATGATATAAATGTTATTATTATAATTCTATAATGATAAATTAATACTTACCTTCTTTCCATAATGATCATTGAATAATGGAAACATCACTCAAGCGCACGTACAACCTACTGTCTGCATGATTATTATGTTGTTCATTTATCATAACCATACATAGATGGATTGAATTAAATTATATATGATATAAAAATTTAATTGTTATTTCATAAATATTATTTTTTAAATTATGAAATTTTTACCATTTTTACTATTTACACAATACGAAATTCATTTTGGAATCATGTACTGAATAGTGACAAAAAATCTGACACAAACTTATATAATTAAGTAGTTGTTATAACATGTTAATAAGAGATATAAAATGAATAATAAACGTTAAAAATGTTATCAAGAGAGTATATAATTAACATATTTTAATAAATTACAATGATAAACATTGTATGTGACGATTCAGGCTCAAGGTACGAGATTTTCTTTTATAAACCACTTTTAAAATTACTATTTCAAATATTTTTTCTAAATCCCGAAGGAATATATTTTATCATATATTTCATGAATATTTTTATTAATTTTATTTATATATAGTTTTTTATGATTCTTTTAAAATGTTGACATTTTATTTTCAAATAATGTTTTTTCATTTATTAGTGTGCGACATTGTAAATATGGAATGTGATTTCAATGTGGAAATGCTATTTTTGGTTTATGATTGATTTTTGTGTTCTAATTATGGTATGGTTCTTGGTAATAGTTTATGAGTATTTTTGGTTCCATGATTAGATATAGGTGGGTGAGATCATGGTAACTCTCTAATTCAATGGGTAATGAGAGAGAGTTAATCTGTAGGGTTTCTCCAAATAGATCATGGGAATATACTAAGCTGGGTACTAAAAATGTAACTATAAAGGTTACTCCCTATATACCCATGAAATCTACTATAAAAGTAAAATGGAATATATAACAGAAGTTATAATTATGATTTATCTTTAGTATATATTTTTATAATAATATTTTAATTTCATGATGTAAGATAAAGAGTCTATGTTTTATTAGAGAAAATATAACTTTTTTAAAATGTTTTCATGTGTTTAAAGTATTAATCGACTAACAATTTATTTTTTTACATATGATGATTTTTGTGCAAATCCCATGTTTTAAAAACAATAAAAATTTATATATGGGTAATATAAATAAGGAATTAAATTTGAATAAAATAAATATTTTTCTTGAAAAATGATTTATATTTCATTTTAAAAAGATTTCATTTGGTAGAAAAAAGGGATAATATCATTTTAGTATCCACTTTGTATAAATGTGGAATGTTATGTTTTAATTATGTAATAATTCTATAAAAATATAATCCTTAAAAAATATCAATCTTAATGAATGTAAATTATTGACTAAAACTTAAGATTATGTAATTTTTAAGGAAGGTGCAATATACTGGGTATTAAAGGTCATTTCAGAATACTTTAGTGGTTAAGATATTATTAATAGAAAACCCATAAATTATTTTTAATTTATTATTAAGATAAAATGATATATAATTTTAAGATAACCATGTTTCTTCATCTATTATATTCCGTCTCAAAAATTGTTTTCATTGAGGATTCATGGCAGCTATGGTGGGAAGGCATCGAGAGGAAAACATCCTTCCAAACTATCACCTTGTGATGGTCAGAATAGTAACTAAATAGTTTGTTTCAAAAATTTATTAGTTTTCAAGTTTTATTAATTGGGTAATATTTCATTATTGAGATAAACCAGATCAACCACATAGGAATATTTTGGTAGTGGATCATTTTATGAGGAAACAACCTCATGTTTTTAGTGGATATTTTGACCTAGTGGTAGCTAAAGGGTGGATTAAATCCCTATATAATATTTTCAATGTCATGTGGGGTTAAAAAAATAAAAATATTAAGCTTTTTATTCACATTTTTAAAGTTGAACCCAATTAGTAGTGGATTATGGTTAATAATATCAGGTATAATGTGGATATTGATGCTTTAGAGTGGGATAAATTCTAAAATATTTTTCTAGAGAAATAGTTTCTTAAGTTAATTCGACTTAGGATGGAAAACATTCTTATGATTGAGGCTAGATGATGATTTAGTGGCTACATATGAAGCACAATTCAATCAAATATAATGGTATGCTCTAAATTTCATCCAGGATATTGTTATTAAAATAATATATTTTTACTAAGGATTAATGAAAAAAACTTCCAATGGGAATTTGATTCTCATGAATTCAAAAGATATAATTTTTTTTAATATTCAAATATGTGGATATGGAGATCATCAATGAACATTTTTTCATTGAAAACTAGTATAAAAATATTCCTAGATGGTTGTATAAAGGTAATAATTCATCAAATATGTTTGATGGTAAGATTATTAAGTATATAGTTAGTGTGATTTGTTGTAAAACTAATTTTTAAATGCCTTTTTAACTATTGTAAGATCTTCCAATGTGGAGAAATGGGGAATGATGGCCATAACATCAATGAAAATGATCATGGAAGTGGTAAGAAAAAATCTGACATATAGTCGATAAAATGTTTTAAATGCAATGAGATGGGTCATTATGAAATTGAGTGTCTGAAGAAGAAAATGAATGATGAGAACAAGATAGACTATATGAGAGAATGTTGTGGCTAAATCCTTTAAAACTACTTCAGAAAATGTTAGACCAATAAATTATGTGGTATCATGTACATTTTTTATTCAGTAATTCCAATGTATTGTCTGATTTTGGTTCTACACAATCTTTCCTTTTTAATAATATTTTTGGTATATTAGAAATTCCACCTCATGAAACAAACAAATAACTTATGGTGAAAACACATTGGTGTATAATAGGGTAAAAAGAAATTATAAAAATATTTTTGTCTTTGTATGTTTAAATATTTTACCTTTCATCATGTTTTTCCTCTAGTAGTGTTAGATGTTATTCTAGGTATGGATTGGATTTAAGATCACAATTTATGATAGAATGTTGAGACAAAGAAGTTTATTTAGAAATATTTTCAGTTTGTGTACAAGAATAAACTCATACCATTGATAACATATATGGAAGATATTAAATTGTTAAAATAAGGAAAAAATGTATACTTACACATAAATTTTATGATAAAGGAACTATTCAAATTAATAATTTGATCATGGTAAATGAGTATTTAGATGTTTTAAATAATTATTTTCTTAGTGTTATACCTTCATGGAATGTAAGATTTACTATTGACTTATTTCATTATGATAATCCATTATCAAAACCCTCATATGGCTCAATTGGATCTTTTAGAGTCACAAAATAAATTGTAAGAGTTATTAAATAAAGGTTTAATCTGATATAGCACTTCAACATCGTGTTCTCTTATCATGATTTCTAAAAATAAAAATCACTAAATTAGACTTTTAATTAGTTATAGAGCCTCGAATAACATCACTATTAAGAACAAATGTTCTCTTCATCATATCGATGATTTGTTTGATCATATGTTGTTATCATTGTATTTTTTGATGTTTTATCTGATTTTAGGGTACCATCAGTTGAAATTAAAGGAAGGAGACATTCCAAAGATACCATTTAAAACTATATTTTGGAATATTGAATTTATAGTTATGTTTTTTGGATTAACTAATTCACATGTTTCATTTATAGATATTATAAATAAATTAATTCATTAGTTCTTGGATACATTTTTGGTTGTATTTATTTATGAATTTTTAGTGTATTATAAAATTTATGAGGAGCATGAAAGAAATATAAGGGTTGTTTGGAAAACCATAAATGAAAAGAATCTATATGGGAAATTCATCAAGTGTGATTTGTTTGAATTTTTTTTTCATTTGCCATATTGTTTATAAATATGGAAAACTATTGATCCTTATAAAATGAATGATTTTAAAGAATTTACAAGACCCAAAAATATAACATGGAATCTTAGCTTTCTTGGTTTAGTATGCTATTACCATATCTTTGGGGAAAATACTGCATGGTTATCTTTTCCGCTAACAACATTAAATAGAAAAGGTGTTATGTTTATATAGACTAAATAATGTGATGATTAGTTTCTATAATTGAAAAAAGTTTCAGTGAATTATCATGTTCTAGCCATGGATTCCAGAAGTGAAGAATTTGTAATCTACATTGTTTCTTCATTTAAAGGACTTAATTGACTACAAACATAGAATGATTACTTAAGTTATTATGATTCACATTAGTTGAACCCACAAAAGTTAAATTACCCTAAAAATGATTTGGTATTAGATATTTTTATATTTCATTAAGATTTTTTAGAAATAATTTGTATTGAAAAAAATGTTAAATATATAATGGTCATAAAAGTTTTAAGTATATATTTACTCAGAAGGAATTGAACATGAGACAGAGAAGATGGATTGAACTAATCAGTTATTATTATTGAACAATTCACTACCAACATTTACATGAAAATAATGTTCATTTTTCTTTGAGTTATAAAATTAATGCATCATTGACCATGTCACATTTAGAACATGACCCCATGGTTAATGATTTGATGAATTTTGGCTTGGAAGTTGTTGGCGAATTAAATTACACTATTTTGTTTCATATTTCAGTGAATTAATCACTCTCATATAGAATTAAAAAAGTGTGGAAGGAAGACTGTGAGTTAAAGAAAAATATATAATTGTTCAAAAAGTGTATGTTTCGTGAATTTATGTGTGATAAAGTTTACGATTTGAGATTTTGGAAGAGATTATGTTTTCCTTATGATTAAAATTAGAAGAAATATTAGTTATGTGAATCTCATTGTTCTCCAATTTTAGTTTATCCTAGAATAACTAATATGTACATAGACATTTGGGAGTATTATAGAGGGGATTGAAATGAAATATATATCGATGAATTTACAATGACATGTTTGACTTGTAAGTTGGTTGAAGCTGAATGAATGTTTCCGAAGGGGATGATTTATTCATTTTATGAAACTAATTGAAAATGGGAAAACTATATCCATTGATTTAATTGTATGATTACCAAATACTTCCCAATGAAATGATGTGATTTGGTTTATTATTGAACAACTAACTCAATCTACTCATTTAATTCCTATTGAGGACACTTTGACTCTAAATCAATTTTATCAGTTATATATGAAGGATATAGTGATGTTACAACGATTTAATCTCTCTATTATACCTGATAATGATTCCAAGTTCACTTATAACTTTTGAAAAGGCCTTTTTTATTTTTTGGGAACATGATTAAATTTCAAAATAGCCTTTCCTCATCAATCAAATTGAATTTCAGAACAAAATATTCAGCTCATGGAGGATATGATATGATCTTATTCAATGGATTATCAGGGAATTTGGAATCTACATATTTTTTATTTAGTTTTCTTATAATAGCATAATTCAATCCAGTATAAAAATAGCAATATTTAACAAATTTTATGGAAACATGTGTTAGACTCCCTCATTTTGGGATTATGTCAGGGAATCGAAGTTGATGGGACTATATTAGGGAGAGGAATGGAAAAGAATGATCAATTGATTCAATGACACCAAAGGATATCTCAAAGATGGTAGATAAGTTATGAGGATAACTAGAGTAAGGATTTTTTGAGGATGGAAATCTGGTCATTCTCAATATTTCTCCATGGAAAAGTGTGATGCGTTTTGGTAAGAAAGGGAAGCTGAGTCCATTGTTCATTACACCGAATGGAATCTTGTAGAATGTTGGATCAGTTGACAACTAAGTAAAATTTCCCCCATGTTTATCCATGTAACACATCTTATTTATTGTTTAAATTTTATTAAATTATATTATAGATTTTTATCATGTTTTTATTTCAGAAGTATTTCAGTTGGATGACTATATTTCTTATGAGGAACTTCTAGTTCTGGTTCTTGGCCATATAGAGCAGGCGTTGTAGAATAATTTTATTCATTTATTTAAGTCTTTGTAAAAAATTATTTTTTTGAAGAGGAAATAAGTTAATATGAAAATGTTAAGACGGAAATATATCCCAATTTATTTAATAAGTGAATAAAATTGTGAGGATGCAATTTCCAAAAGGGGGTCCTGAATTTAACAACCAATGTAAAGTTATGATAAGTATTTTTACCACCTTTTGATGGTTAATTTTTTTTAAATATAGTTTTTGAAACATTTATAAGTTTTAATTGATAAAATAACATCTTATTTGAAATAATAGTATGAAAAATAACTTTGGTTAAATTTTGGTTTTTCTGGTAAGTTTCATGTTTTATTGAAAAGTGAAAAAATAATGTATTTTAATTAAGAAATAATATTTATCAAATTTATTTATAGTGTTAAATTATTTTTTTAAATGGGATAAAAGTGTAATTAGATAAATTTTTTCATTTAGTCCAATTTAGGCCATTTAAATAAATTTCAAAATTAATTTCGATATAAAAACAATTCAATCTTTTGAGCATTTCTACTTTAAAAACTGAATTTTTGATCTATCATCATGATTAATTTTAAATTAAAATTTTCAACTTCCTTATTTTAAATTTTGAAAAATTCATTCCATATTATAAATCATACATTTCAAATTATGTAAATAGGACCCTCTTATTTTTGTTCAAAATATGAATAGTAATTTTTGTAATTAATTTTGTTGACATGTTTATGGGTAAATATATTAACTAATTATAAAAATGATATAGTAAAATATTATAAATTTACCCTATAACTTCTCCAAAATTTATTGGATGAGTTATTTTTTACCAAAATAATCATTGGTCATATTTTGAGATCTCATGGAGACACTTGGATGATATTAATACATTTAGACTATTTTATTTGAATAAAAGTCGATTTTACCACACATTTATTTTTTACACTAGAAATATTATTAAATGGGGTTATATAGGTTATTTTTTCAACTAGAATTATATTTATAATGGTAAAATATTTATCTACATCAAGGTAATTTATGTTTAATTTTTAGGGATAAAATATTTATCTTAAATAGTAACAGAATAATGATGCAGTAATTGATTAATTAATATATTAATCATATATATGACATTAGAAATATTAAAATAAATTTAATTTGAATTAAGTAATGTAATAAAATAATTTGATGGATTATTTTGACATTTTATTGATGAGTTAAATGAGTTTTTTAAAATATATCTTAATTATATGATATTTTTTAATAATAATAAAATGGATAGTGTCAAAATAGACACTAATTATATTTTATAATATAAAATATTTTATAAAATGATATAAATTATTTATAATATATTATAAAGCCAAATAATCTCTTATATCCTAAATGTTTATAAATGAATCATTTATTAGTATTTGTACATTTTATAGTAATCATATTAACCATCAATGTGTAAATAACATGATATCACGATAAAAGTTAAAATGGTAAAATAAGGGTTAAAAAAGATAGAGATTGCAAAATATATTAAAACAAGTATAATTTTTTAAATAATTCTATTTTGATCCATAATAATCATAATTTATAAATAAATAATTTTGGGTCCATTTTGAATAGAAAATTAATTTATATTAATTTAATATTTTGATGATTTCCAAGAGTTCCCCTCTCCTCTTGTATAACTGGGAACCCATTATTTTATTTTATTAACACATAAAATACATTTTATTTTAGAAATTATCCTCCCAAATACCTTCCTATAATACCCCCAAACATTCTATAGGCTTTATTTTAGTTAAATAAACCTCTTTATATGTGTTAAGGTGATAATCAAAGTAGATCGTTCGAACAAGAGGTATCAATTTTAATTATGTGTTTCTATTTTATTTCATCTTTCACATCATTAAAATATTCTCCAGTAATGATGAGGTAATAACTCTAGTATCCCCAATATACTGATATGTCATTATGTTAATATCAACCCCAAAATCGATCTTGGATTCCATCAATCAGGAAAATAATTAATCATTCCTACGTACATGTGAACTATCACCTCCACAAACTCATATATTTGTTTTCCATCACAATCTCTCATGAATAGGTATTATGATGGAATTAAGTTTTACATATTATATTCATAACTTATACATCATTATTATATAATAATATATCATATACATTTTTACCTTTCCATGCATATAAAAAGCACTACGTCGTTAGTGCATATATGTGAACTATCACCACCACAAAGCGATGTGAATCATTTTTCATCACCACATAACATGGATGATATATATATATATCTATGGTTAATATTATATTAAGAATATTAAGGTCATTGTTTAAGGATAAAATAATACTTATCTTTTATCCATAATAATCACTGAAAAATGGAAATGATACTCATGTGTGTTTATAGTATGCCCTCTCTCTAATTATAACATTGTTCATTTTTCATAAATATAAATAGATGGTTTGATTTATAGTTATAATTTATTTATTAAATTGATTATAATATCATGAAAATTATTCAATAAATTGTGTAATTATTACCATTTTTACTTTGGACATCAAACCAAATTCAGTTTGGACTCATGTAATGAATATTGACAAAACGTCAAACATGAACCTAAATAATTAAGAAATTGTAATAACATGATAATAAGTGATATAAAATGAATAATAATCATTAATAATTTTATCATGAAATTAAATATTTTTCCAATGTTTATTAATCCTGAAGATAATGATTGTACATGACGAGTCTAACTCAAGGTAATAGATTTTATTTTAAAAACCACTTTTAGAATTACTCATTCAAATATTTATAAAAGATATAGAAGGAATGTTTTTTTACATATACGCCATGTATTTGATTTCTCAATTTCATGTCACTTTAATGTTTTGATTCATTCTTTACATGTTTTCCATTTTATTTTCTAATAGTTAGTTTTCTTTTATGAGTGTCCAGTTTTGTAAAAACTAAATGTGATTTCAAAGAGAAAATATTGTTTTTGTATAATTTATTTATGTGATATGATTATGTTATGGATATTGGGAATCTTTATTGAGTGTGGGTTGTTATTTGAAAATACTAGGGAGGGATATCTAGTAATAGATCTCCAATTAAATGGGTAATGAGTTGGAATTAATCGGTAGGGTTTCTCCTAAGATTTTAATGGAATATAATATGGTGGATATTCCAAATGTTACCAGGGATGTTACTCCCTATATATCCATAAAAGATTATGTATGAGTGAATAGAATAGATTCTACTAGTTAACTTTATGATTTTTGTATTGTATATAGTTTTTATGAATCTTATGGTTCCATGAGGTAAGATAAAGAGCTTGTTTTTATGGGTGAAAAGTATAAAATATTATAAATGTTCTCATCGGCTTAATGTTGTCATGAACTTATGATTTCTTGCTTTATGTTTTTCACCTTACTCATATTTTTGAGCCCATCCCATGTTTTTGAATTTTTTTCATAGGGTACATATGGTTACGATATAGAAGGATGTCATGTTTAATGTAATGATGATTTTCCTAGAAAAAGAATCAGTGTTTATTTTTAAAGGGATTAATTTAATTAAAAAATGTATACTATTTTTGTATTGTCAACTTTTTATAATTATGGAATTTTATGTATGAATTATGACATAATTCTCCAAAAATCAAAACCAGAAAAGATAAAAAATGTGAAAAAAGTAAATTCTTGGATAAAATTCTATATTATGCAATCTTTATGGCTGGGGGATTATACTATGTATCCAAATTTCATTCCCATATTGACTATTTCATATAGAGGATGTTTTGTGTCTACAGTGATGGGATCAGGTTTCCATTTTTGGTATAAAAGTAAACCTAGGTAGTATAGGGTATACTCATGCATAAAAGTGTGGAAATGAATACTCATCAGTTGTCTAGAATGACCCTTGATGAACTAGATGTTATGTGTTTCTATTTTCATATAGTGGTGGTGGAGTATGAGGAAATATTTCCCAAATATGTTCTAGCCAAACCTCCCTACTTATAGATAGACATATTCATTGATATACATCTCAGGATGGCACAGATACCTATCCCATAATATTTGATGGTTCTGGTAGAGCTTTACTAGACGAGGGTGCAGTTGGAGGAATTGAAGATGAATGGATATTTTAGACCTATTATTTCACCTTGGGTATCCCTTGTTTTTTTTCCAATAAGATAGACAGGAGATTGAGGTGATGTATCGAATATCAGCACTTTAAGTATGTGATGGTGAATAAAAATTATCCACTACCAAGGATCAATGACTTGTTCGATCAGTTGAGATGGGAATAATGGTTCTAGAATGTTGAAATCATGTTGGGATACCTCCAGCTATGAGTACGATATAAGGATAAACTAAATAAGACATTCAAGTGTTGATACAATCAATATGAGTACACGATGATTCCATTTAGCATGTAAAATGTTCCATCATTGTTTATAGGACTCATGAACAAGAGATTTCATCCATTAATAGACTAGCTTGTGGTAGTCTTCATCGATGATATCCTTATATACTCGATGTACAAGGATGATCTTATAAGACAGTTAATGATGTTTGTAGATGAACTTTTAGTGGAAAATATTTATAGTAAACTGTCTATGTTCCAGTTATAGATACCGGAGTTCCAATTTCTAGGATATTTTTTCACAACAGATTTTGTGGTAGTGAAACAAACCACAATTGAGGTGGCGTTATCATGGTAGGCACCTAGGAGCATGATCAGGGTGTGAGGTTTTCTTGGGTTGGAGGTCTATTAGAGGATATTCATACCCAATTTCTCCAAGAAATCTACACCCATGACACCTTTGACCTGAATGTGGTATCCTACATTTGGATTGAAAGGTTCAAATAGGATTTTCAATAATTGAGGAAGAAATTTAAGACCTCTTTCATCTTGAGATTGAGAGAGGAGAGTATATATTATGCAGTGTTTTATGAGGCATCAATAATCGGGCTTGGTTTTATTTTAATGTAGGGGTTGGCGTCAATTTACTATTATTTAAATTAGTTGATACCACATGATCAGAATGACATGACCCTTGATCATGAGTTTGAGTAGTAGTATTCTCTCTAAAGATGTTGATACACAACCAGATTGGTGATCAGTTTTTCATTAATTCTACTCACAAGATTCTTAAGTAAGTTTTATCTTATAAGTATATTAACTTTAGATAGAGGTGATGGATAATGTTCCTACCTGATTTTGACATACATATTTTATATACTTCTAAGAAGTAAAACAAGGTAGTAGATGATGTCAGGAGGAGATCATGTTCACAACTACTAAGTGAGGCACCACAATAGTTGGCCTCATTGTAGTTATCCATTATGGGTAGATTTAGAGAATATTACCTCTTTTTTATGGGTTTTACTCATCTTCTTTTTTAGTGATTCAAGGAGGAAGAAATTGGGGTTACCAATTGCATTACCCTACACACTCAAATATCCACCAGACAAGCTCCTTATAGATTTTATATAGGTCTGACCATGTGGTTGTTTTTAGAGGACGCATAAGGGTACCAGTGAAGTCCTAGGAAAATGTGCTCATAGAGTTTCATACATCTTTTATAGAGGTGAATCATGGTGAGGAAATTAGTTACTGGGACCTTTGATGTCATTTCTAGTGGCTAAGGACGAAGAAGGTATTCAAGGAGTTTGTCACTTGATTCATTACTTGAATGCAAGTAAAGGATGGGAACCAACTTATAGCTGGTGTATATCAACCTTTTACTATGCCATGATAGAATTGGGATAGGATATCCATGGAATTCATGATAGTGTTATTGTGTTCGTCTTGGTGAATTAATGACATATTTTTGTTCATAGATTGACCTACCACATCACCCACATCTTAGCTATTTAAGATCTTAATTAAGTACAGAGGTTTGGATGACACTACATGTAGGATATCATATGACTCTATGGAGTTCCCTTGATGAGAATTTCTAACCATTATTATCGGTTATCATGTTTGTAAGATAAGGTTTTACAAGAGGCACTATGGACTCCATTATGACTAAGCACAATGTTTCACCACTGGACTAATGGAAAGACAAAGCGAATTCTTCATACCTTGGAGAAAATGATGTAGGATTTCATGTTATACTTTTTACATATTTTTTAGGATCACCTTATACTATTTGAGTTTGTGTACCACAATATTTAAAACTACACTATTGGTATAACACCATTCTAGTATTTATACTGGTGACTGTGTATACCAGCCAACTAGACTGACCCAAGAGAGTCAGCACTTAGGGTCCAAGATTTTGTGCAAACTATTATTGTAACATCCCAGGGAAATAAAGAATAATACATTTTCATATTTATTAATATTTTATAATTAAATATTAATTTTACTTTAAAGAGGTTTCTATGTTCGATAGCGTACCCGATACGCAACGATGAGTTCCATTGAAAACTTACGTTGCACACTAGTAATATAATAATATTATTTTAAAAGGTAGTTAACATGTAGCAGTTATATTGGCGGGAATGGATAGAAATAACTAAAATATGATTATATATGGTTTTAAATGTTTTTACATTTATCCAATAAAATATAAAGGCTTAAAATACGGAAAGAATTCAATTTTAGGCATTTATACCCTAATTTTCACTAAGGGTTCACTTATCACCTTTTGACGGAGAACCGTCCTTAAATATAGTTTTGATAAATCTTATAAATTCTATTGGACCAAATATAACTCTTCTTTAGAATCGGGACATCAAAATTTACTTTGTGTAAATTTCTGGTATATTTCCGATAAAGTTCATTTTTTAATGAATAATGTACAATGTTGTATTTTAATTCAAACCCTCTTTTTAATCTAATTTATTTATATGATTAGATTATCATTTGAATTGGTTTTAAAGTGAAATTAGAAAATATTTTTACCATTAAATCCAATAGTGGTCATTGGAATTAATTTCACTTTGAAATCGGACTTAAACTAGTGTCAATCTTTTGATACTTATTGTTTCATAAAAACACGCTATTTGTCATGACATCAGGAATTAATTATTAAATTAATTAATGTGACTTATATGTTTATAATTTTGTAAAATAGACTTCATTTTTGAATTCAGAATATCAAATATAGCTTAGGGAGAATTTTTGGTATTTTTATGAAAAACATCAATTTTTGATGAATAGTGAAACCACTAAGTGGTACTTATAAAAACTGATTTTTCATTTAAATGAAATTTTACCACTTCTGTGTTTTGAATTTCAAAAATCCAACATACATGGTTTTCATTAAGAAGTAAAATGTGGTTCAATGAGATTAAAATATTTTTGTGGTGAATAGTAACTTTTAAGTTCTTAATCGCGATTAGAGGTAATTAGTGTAGTTTAAGGTAAGAATAATGTTTTAATAAATTTAAATGACCTAGACACATGTCCTACCCTCATTGGATGTGTCATGGCCGACTAAGAAAATCCATAGGTCAACTTGGGGACCCCATGGAGCCACTTTGGTTGGAAGATGACATAAATACCTTTTATTTAATGTTAAAGTAAAAAATGACACAAACATGAAATGTTTTACTAATAAAATTTTTACACGGGGTTATACAAGTCATATTTTTGACTATAAATATTAATTAGAAATATAAAGTGATTTTCTACATCATAGTATTTTTTTATAATTTTTATACATTAAATAAATTAAATTAATTATGACATCATGATGATGCAGCGATGGCCTCATTATTTAATGATTTAAATAAAATGGAATGATAATGTAAAATCTAAGACCTACACATGGACAAAACCTATTGGATGGGTGGATTTATAACCCTTATAACCTTATCCTCGAAACACATCAATGTGGTGCCTCTTAAATCCGAATACCATTTTAAAATAAAGTGACATTTCTTTACCTTCAAAGAGTGCCCCTCCTCTACTCTTATAAAATGCCCCCAACTCTACCTCCTTACCCACCCTCCCAAAGCCTTTGGATCGGCCATCCCCTGCCCATTTTGGCTCTCCACATCCCTCTATTACTCCTTGGAGACTCACTTTGGGCAGAAGTCTTCCCAAGGAAGCCTTTGACCTCAAATTGAAGAGAGTTACCCGATTTTAAGGTGATATCTTCACTTGTGTTATTTTGTTTTATTTTGCTTCTCCAACCCCTTAAACTCTTTTTATTAGTTTCTTTTGTAACAATGAAAGTGTCCTAAATATACTAGGATGTTGTTATAAGAAGGATTCGAGCTAAACTTACACACACCTACATCTAATGGTTAAAGAACATACAGTTTCTGTGGATGGCGAATTTCTGCCTCCCGAAACGATGATTGTTCAACATTCATTTAACACCTTCAATGGTGGCCATTAAGATGACACTATATTTATATATGATATATAATATGTTTATGTTTTCCTTAAGCTTATGTATTTTTCATTTTGGGTATACCTTTATGGTTTCCATTATGGGTAAACGTGATATCTTCATTTAAGGAAGTGCGGACTACCGCCCCCTCAAAGTGATGTGATTTGTTAATGCCATATGTGGTATATATAAAAGATGGATTTATAGTTATTATATATGATTTTATACTGGAATTATAATATACCTCTATATCATTAATATTTCATTCCATTAAAGTATGAGATTAAAATAAAAGTAGCGTTCATGCATACGTACGGCTTACCATCTCAATGAACGGTGCATTTCATTTCTTATCCCCAAATGTAATGTACTATTAAAAGTACATGTATATAATGGATATATATAATGAATGATAAATTTAAATGATGAATATAATTCTGGAATTAAAATATACATACCTCTCATTTAATTTTAATTCCATTAATATGACAAAGAATTGAAAGTAGCGTTCATGCGTACGTACGACTTACCGTCTCCATGAACGGTGCATTTCATTTCTTACCTCTAAATGATTATATAATATTATAAATACATGTATATTCTGGATATATATGATATATATGCTATCCAAATCAGGAATTTCATTCTGGATATAAAGAACCTTTGACCACACGAACAACATGTAATTGTAATAAGTCCACTTTCGACTTAAGAACCAAATATCGACAAAACAAACATTATTAACTTAAATGGTTACATAATGTTTATAACATGGAAAATAAGTGTTATAATAGGAATAATGAACTTTAAAAAGGTTCTTAATCGATTAGAAATTAACTCAAGTTTATTATTAAGGACGTTAAAGAATGATCGAGTCAAGTCGGACCCGAGGTAAGGGACTTCTTCTCAATCTCCTTTCATTGAGGAAAATTTTGTTTTATACACAATGTTCTTTTAGATGGTGTATAAACCCTTTTTAATATTACTTTTATAGAAAAGGAATCTTTTTCTACGAAGCGTTTTACAAAATGACAAAAAAGAATGTTTCTTTTAACGTACGCAGTGACAACGACCTTTTCCGCCGCCACGAGTATTATTTGGTCTTTGGTTTCCTAAACAAGCCGTAATGTTTTTTTTAATGAAATAAATACCATATACTCATTTATGTATTTTGTTATTGAAAATGTTTTTTATAATGGTTTTGTTATGTCAATATATTTAAGTGTTATATTGTGTTCAAAGTGTGGAAATGTTTTATTTCAATTATATTTGTTTTATGTCTTATGATTTTATAATGGTACTTGGACATTTGACGGGTGGTTACGTGATGAACCATATGACGGGTGGTGTCGTGAATACCAGGACGGGTGGTTACGTTATAACCTCCAATGCATTGGGTATGGAAGTCGGTCGTATGGCTATTCTATTAAGTTTGAATGAAAGTTGGTTGTATGGCTATTCCATTAAGTGATATGTGTGGAAGTCGACCGTATGGTTATTCCACTTAAGTATGTTTATGTCCCAAGTTATCTTTATATATGTTATGTGTTCTTTATATGGGTTTTATGGTAATAAATTGGTTACAAAAAGGTAAGTAATGATATTTTATTCAGTGAAGAGTTTTTACTACTTCATGAAGGTGAAGGTATTACTTTGATAAAGTATACATGGTTTACTTGATGTTTGAAAAACTAACAGTTTTCATTCTTTGTGTATCCCTTACTAAGCTTTTTATGCTCACCCTAAGTGTTTTTGAAATATTTTTCACAGGTCTTAATGTGGAATAGGGTCAAGGATGGGATCAAGGGAAAGTCATGCTATATAAAACATGGAACTAGACATGTTTCTTTTTAAGAGTTTTTATTTTATTTTATGGAATCTTAGTAGAAGTGTCTACTTTGTAATCTTTTGAGATGTAATAGTTATGTCCTAATTCTCTAAAACTCTAAACCTGAAAAGATCCTCAATGTGAATTATTCATTTAATTCAATATTAAGTAAGGTTTAAGGTTGGGGCCTTATAGTTGGTATCAGAGGTCGGTTTAGAATACTTTAAGAGTTAGAAAAGTGTTAAATTATAATATGATTGAAATGATATAGCATTTACGGATTACCATGTTGCTTATCCGAATATATTTTTGTGTTAAGGATGTTTTTTCGTAGAGGAAACAGAACATATTTTCTGGTAAGGCATACAGAGGGAAATGACCTTCCAAATCAGCATACTGAGATGGTCAGAATCCTAACTAAACAGTTTGTTGCAGTGATGGCTTAGTTGACTCAGGTGAAAAATGTTGGTTGTTTTAATTGATGATATTTTTGTGTTTTCTAAAAGTAAACAGGAGCATGAAATCCATTTAAGGGTTATCTTTCAAACCTTATAAGATAAAAAACTATATGGAAAATTCATCAAGTGTGAGTTTTGGTTACAAAAAATTTCTTTCCTTGGTCATATTGTTTCAAAAAATGGAATAACTGTTGATCCTGCTAAAACAAAAGTTCTTGAAAAATGGCCGAGACCCACAAATGTAACCGAGATCCGTAGTTTCCTTGGTTTGGCAGGTTAATACCGAAGTTTTTTTAAAAAAATTTCACGGTTATCTAGTCCAATGACTAAGCTAACTCGGAAGGTTGTTAAGTTTATCTGGACAAAACAATGTGATGATTGTTTTCAGGAGTTGAAAAGAATATTGGTGAATGCTCCAGTTTTGGCACTTCCTTCCAGGAATGGTGAGTTTGTTATATACAGTGATGCTTCATTGAAGGGACTTGGCTGTGTCCTTATGCAAAATGATTAGGTAATTTCTTATGCTCCACGTCAGTTGAAGACTCATGAGGTAAATTACCCTACACATGATTTGGAATTAGCTGCTGTTGTTTTTACTTTAAAGTTTTGGAGTAATCATCTGTATGGAGTAAAGTGTGAAATATATTCTAATGACAAAAGTTTAAAGTATATATTCACTCAGAAATAATTGAACATGAGACAAAGGAGACGGCTGGAATTAATCAAGGATTATAAATGTACAATTCATTACCATCCGGGAAAAGAAAATTAAGTGGTTGATTCTTTGAGTCGAAAAATTAATGCTTCATTAACAATGATGTGTTTGGAACGAGATCCTTTGGTTTTTGATTTGATTAACTTTGGCATGAATGTTGTTTGTCTAGGAAGTCATTCTGTTTTGTTTCAGGTATCAGTGAGATCATCTCTATGAGACAGAATCAAGCAAGCACAGAAGCAAGACAATGAGTTGCAGAAAAAGGTAGAGCTAGTTCAGAAAGGTAAGTTGCATGAATTAAACATTGATAGTGATTGTTTTTTGAGATTTGGGAAGAGATTGTGTGTGCCTTGTGATTCACAGTTGATGAGAGAGTTGTTATGTGAAGCTCATAGTTCTCCATTTTCAGTTAATCCTTGCAGTACTAAGATGTACAGAGATCTGCGGGAGTATTACTGGTGGGATGAAATGAAAAGAGATATTTCTGATTTTACTGTGAAGTGTTTGACTTGTCATAAGGTTAAGGCAGAGCGGCAGTTACCAAAAGGGGATGCTTCAGCCTTTACGAGTGCCGGAGTGGAAATGGGAAAATATATCCATGGACTTTGTTTTGGGATTACCGAAAACATCTCGAGGTAATAATGCAATCTGGGTTATTGTTGATCGCTTGACTAAATCTGCTCATTTCCTTCCTATACGAGATACTTTTTCCCTAGATCAACTTTCCCGTTTGTATCTTAAAGAGATAGACGGATTACATGGAGTTCCTCTCTCCATTGTATCTAACCGTGATCCTAGGTTTACTTCTAAATTTTGGAAAGGCCTTTAGAAGTCGTTGGGTACTGAATTAAATTTTAGTACTGCTTTTCATCCACAATCAGATGGGAAGTCACAACGAACAATTCAGACCTTGGAGGATATGCTACGAGCTTGTTCGATGGATTATCAGGGAAGTTGGGACCAACATCTTTCTTCGGTTGAGTTTTCATATAATAACAGTTTTCATTATAGTATACAGATGGATCCGTTTGAAGCATTATATGTTAAACGGTGTCAAACTCCATCTTTTTGGGATGAAGTGGGTGAAAGGAAGCTGATGGGACCAGAATTGGTAGAAGCGATGGTGGAAAAAGTTCAGTTGATTTAGAAACACATGAGAACAGCTCAGAGTAGACAGAAATGTTATGCAGATAACCGGAGGAAGGATCTATCTTTGAGGTAGGTGATCATGTTTTTCTCAAAGTCTCACCATGGAAGAGTGTGATGCGATTTGGTAAGAAAGGAAAACCGAGTCCAAGGTTCATTGGACCATATGAAATTCCAGAGAGAGTTGGATCAGTTGCTTACTAAGTGGCTTTACCGCCAAGTTTATCTCAGATACACAATGTTTTTCATGTTTCAAAGTTGAGGAAGTATATGCCAGATCCATCTCTTGTTTTGAGCCCAGAGGTAGTTTAGTTGGAAGAGAATCTCTATTATGAAGAACAACCAGTCCAGATTCTTGACCGAAGAGAGCAAGTGTTATGAAATAAGGTAATTTACCAGGTAATGGTTTTGTGAAAAAACCATATGGTTGAAGAGGCAACATGGGAATCTGAAAATGCTATGAGGGATAAATACCCCCACTTATTTTGATAGGTGAATAAAATTGCGAGGACGCAATTCCCAAAAGGGGGGAAGGATGTAACATCCCAGGTAAATAAAGAATAATACATTTTCATATTTATTAATATTTGAGAATTAAATATTAATTTTACTTTAAAGGGGTTGCTATGTTCGATAGCGTACCCGATACGCAACGATGAGTTCCTTTGAAAACATACGTTGCACACTAGTAATATAATAATATTATTTTAAATGGTAGTTAACATGTAGCTGTTGTATTGGCGGGAATGGATAGAAATAACTAAAATATGATTATATATGTTTTTAAATGTTTTTAAATTTATCCAATAAAATATAAAGGCTTAAAATATGGAAAGAATTCAATTTTAGGCATTTATACCCTAATTTTCACTAAGGGTTCACATATCACCTTTTGACGGAAAACCATCATTAAATATAGTTTTGATCAATATTATAAATTTTATTGGACCAAATATAACTCTTCTTTAGAATCGGGACATCAAAATTTAATTTGTGTAATTTTTTTGGTATCTTTCCGATAAAGTTCATTTTTTAATGAATAGTGTAAAATGTTGTATTTTAATTCAAAACCACTTTTTAATCTAATTTATTTATATGATTATATTATCATTTGAATTGGTTTTAAAGTGAAATTAGAAAATATTTTTACCATTAAATCCAATAGTGGTCGTTGGAATTAATTTCACTTTGAAATCGGACTTAAACTAGTGTCAATCTTTTGATACTTATTGTTTCATAAAAACAAGCTATTTGTCATGAAAGCGGGAATTAATTATTAAATTAATTAATGTTACTTATATGTTTTTAATTTGTTAAAATATACTTCATTTTTGAATTCGGAATATCAAATATAGCTTAGGGTGAATTTTTGA
Organism: Viscum album; assembly: GCA_963277665.1. NCBI lineage: Eukaryota > Viridiplantae > Streptophyta > Magnoliopsida > Santalales > Viscaceae > Viscum > Viscum album. Next base: position 1,388,589,959 of record OY728165.1, read on the forward strand.
TATTTTTCTGGAAAACTTCAATTTTTGATGAATAGTGAAACCACTAAGTGGTACTTATAAAAACTGATTTTTCGTTTAAATGAAATTTTACCACTTTTGTGTTTTGATTTTAAAAAATCTGACATACATGGTTGTCATTAAGAAGTAAAATGTTGTTCAATGAGATTAAAATATTTTTTTGGTGAATAGTAACTTTTAAGTTCTTAATCGTGATTAGAGGTAATTAGTGTAGTTTAATGTAAGAATAATGTTTTAATAAAATGAAATGACATAGACACATGTCCTAACCTCATTGGATGTGTCATGGGTGACCAATAAAATCCATGGGTAAACTTGGGGACCCCATGGAGCCACTTTGGTTGGAAAATGACATAAATACCTTTTATTTAATGTTAAAGTAAAAAATGACACAAACATGAAACGTTTTACTAAAACAATTTTTACCTGGGGTTATACAAGTCCAATATTTGACTATAAATATTCATTAGAAATATAAAAAGATTTCCTACATCATATTATTTTTTTTATAATTTTTAGACATTAAATAAATTAAATTATTTATGACATCATGATGATGCAGCGATGACCTCATTATTTAACGATTTAAATAAAATGGAAAGATAATGTAAAATATAAGATATACAATGGAAAAAACCAATTTTATGGGTGGATTTCGAACCCTTATCACCTTATCCTAGAAACACATCAATGTGGGACCTCTTAAACCCGAATACCATTTTAAAATAAAGTGAATGTTCTTTACCTTCCAAGAGTGCCCCTCCTCTCCTCTTATAAAAGGCTTCCACTTCTACCTCCTTACCCACACTCCCAAAGCCTTTGGCTCGGCCAAAACCTGCCCATTTTGGCTCTCCACATCCCTCTCTTACTCCTTGAAGACTCAATTTGGGCAGAAGTCTTCCCAAGGAAGCCTTTGAGCTCAAATCTAAGAGAGTTGCCCGATTTTAAGGTGATGTCTTCACTTGTGTAATTTTTTTTATTTTGCTTCTCCAACCCCGTAAACTATTTTTATTCTTTTCTTTTGTAACGACTCCAGTATCCTAAATATACTAGGATGGTTTTATAAGAGGTATTCTAGCTACACATACACACACCTACATCTAATGGTTAACGAACATACTGTTTCCGTGGATGGCGAATTTCTGCCTCCGAAAATGATGATTGTTCAACATTATTTTAACACCTTCAAAGGTGGAAATTAAGATGAAAATATATTTATATATGATATATAATATGTTTATTGTTTCCTTAAGCTTCTGTATTTTTCATTTTGGGCATACCTTTATGGTTTCCATTATGGGTAAACGCGATATCTTCATTTAAGGAAGTGCGAACTACCGCCCTCTCAAAGTGATGTGATTCGTTAATGCCATATGTGGGACGTGTAATGGATGGATTTAAAGTTATTATATATGATTTTATACTGGAATTATAATATATCTCTATATCATTATTATTTCATTACATTAAAGTATGATATAGAAATGAAAGTAGAGTTCATGCGTACGTACGGCTTACCTTCTCCATGAACGGTGCATTTCATTTCTTATCCCCAAATGTAATGTACTATTAAAATTACATTTATATAATGGATATATATAATGAATGATACATCTAAATGATGAATATAATTCTGGAATTAAAATATACATACCTCTCATTTTATTTTAATTCCATTAATATGACAATGAAATGAAAGTAGTGTTCATGCGTACGTACGACTTACTGTCTCCATGAACGGTGCATTTCATTTCTTACCTCTAAATGATTATGTAATATTAAAAATACATATATATTATGGATATATATGATATATATGCTATCCAAATCAGGTATTTCATTTTGGATATAAAGAACCTTTGACCACATGAACAACATGTAATTGTAAGAAGTCCACATTCGACTTAAGAACCAAATATCGACAAAACAAAAATTATTAACTTAAATGGTTACATAATGTTTATAACATGGAAAATAAGTGATATAAAAGGAATAATGAACTTTAAAAAGGTTCTTAATCATGTAGAAATTAACTCAAGTTTATTATTCAGGACATTAAAGAACGATCGAGTCAAGTCGGACCCGAGGTAAGGGACTTCGTCTCAATCTCCTTTCATTGAGGCATATTTCGTTTTATACACAACATTCTTTTATACGATGTATAAACCCCTTTGACTTTTACTTTTATACAAAAAGAATCTTTTTCTACGAAGCGTTTTACAAAACTAACAAAAAATAATGTTTCTTTTAACGTATGTGGTGACAACGACCTTTTCCGCCGTCGCGAGTATTATTTGGTCTTTGGCTTCCTCAACAAGTCGTAATGTTTTCTTAAGTGAAATAAATAACATATACTCTTTTATGTATTTTGGTATTGAGAATGGTTTTTATATTGGTTTTTTTATGTCAATATATTTATGTGTTATATTGTAATCAATGTGTGGAAATGTTTTATTTCCATTATATTTGTTTTAAGTCTTATTATTTTATAATGGTACTTGGACATTTGATGGGTGGTTACGTGATGAACCATATGACGGGTGGTGCTGTGAATACTAGGATGGGTGGTTACGTTATAACCTCCAATGCATTGGGTATGGAAGTCGGCCGTATGGCTATTCCATTAAGTTTGTATGGAAGTTGGCCGTATGGCTATTCCATTAAGTGATATGTGTGGAAGTCAACCGTATGGTTATTCCACTTAAGTATGTTTATGTCCCATGTTACCTTTATATATGTTATGTGTTCTTTATATTGGTTTTATGGTAATCCTTTGGTTACAAAATGGTAAGTAATGATATATTATTCAGTGAAGAGTTTTTACTACTTCATGAAGGTGAAGTTATTACTTTGATAAAGTATACATGATTTACTTGATGTTTGAAAAACTAACAGTTTTCATTCTTTTTGTATCCCTTACTGAGCTTTTTTATGCTCACCCCATGTTTTTTTGAAATGTTTTTCACAGGACGTAATGTGGAATAGGGTCAAGGATGGGATCAAGGGAAAGTCATTCTATATAAAACATGGAACTAGACATGTTTCTTTTTAAGAGTTTTATTTTATTTTATGGAATCTTAGTAGAAGTGTCTACTTTGTAATCTTTGGAGATGTAATAGTTATGTCCTAATTCTTTAAAACTCTAAACCTGAAAAGATCCTCAATGTGAATTATTCATTTAATTCAATATTAAGTAAGGTTTAAGGTCGGGGCCTTATAATTATATATATGGTTCAGATCCTCATGGAGCAGATGAGGACTGCACGTAGCCATCACAAGTATTATGGTAATGAATGATGGAGGTCTTAGTGTTCTTTGATGGAGACCACATGTTCCTATATGTTTCAACTCGACCTGGATTGTAGAAATATATGCAAGACAAAAATCTACCTCTAATATTCATTAGCGATTTCTAGATAATATGTAGATTTGGAGAGATTACGTACCTCTTAGGTCTACCTAAAATGGTAGACTGGGTAAATTACATCTTATATGTTTCATAGTTAAGGAGGTAAAATCATGAACCCTCATATGTTATCAACTTTGGAGAGCTGAACATCGATCAAGAAGCAACTTTTGCTGAGTAGCAAGTAGATATTAGTGATCAGTAGGAGATGATCCTTTGGGAGTGAGATATTCCCTTAGTGTGTGTTTGGATGAAGCATTGTAATCTATAATATATCACATGGGAGTGTGAGGATAATATTCATGCTCAAAACCCACATATCTTTATGTTTCCCTTGTTTTTTATTTTCGAGATGTGAAGCCCCATGGTGGGTAGAATATAATAACTCAATTTTTCCATGTATTTTTTTTGAATATTGTGTGGATTATTTTTGATATAATTTAATGAAATGACGAGTGATTCAAAAACTATTGTTTCTAGAATAAATTTTTGAAATATATTAAATATGATAAATCAAACCTATGTATATTTTTCCTGAAAAGATTAAATAACCTCAAAATTGAGGCATGAATCTGAAATATGAGAGAACTGTTGTGTTTACAACAAGAGTTTTTCCATAATCATGACACAACCATTTTTTAATGAAAACGGTATTCACCAACTTATAAATAAATATAAAAGTAAACCCATACAACTTAGTGGTTCATTAACCAACACATAATAATAAATTTCTTTTATCAATCAAGGCCACTAACTTAATATCACTCGATTACTCCACAAAAAATATATCATAACCATATATGTAAATTTTGAGGGGTATATCAATATATTAAGTATGCCATACCATAATGACGAATAAAAAATTAAATATTATTTATATAATAATCCAAGTGGTAAAATCTTAATACATAATAAATCATCATCAATATACAACTAATAAGAAATTATTTCTACCATCATCCATTAAGTTATCTCATACTGAATCCTTTTAAATAAATTCAATTATCTGAAATTTATTATATACAATTTTTTCAATAGATTATATTCATCGATTTGTTATATAACAAAGAATAACAAAACTATTACTTACAAAATAACATATTTGTATAATATATTACATATTATAAATTTATAACATCACCGTACAAACCAAATATCACAAGATATTTATCAAATATCTAAATAATAATGTCATGTTACCCTCTAACATCCATCACCCTCCCAAAAAATAACTATTCTAGAGAGGAAACAAATAATAACTAATATTTAGCACATAGTGGGGTGATATATAAATAAAATCTCTTCCATATAAGATTTACCACCATTAATTTAATTTTGGGTAATACTAGAGGAAAAACACTATATTATTTATTCCATGTGGAATGGTACTATTATAAAAAAAATCCATTAATTTAATAATCATTATCTCACACTATCCCCATAAAAAGGGGCATTTTATCATATTTTATCATTATTACATTTATGTCGCCACCATCATCAATAAACATATCAACTCCCTAAAAATACTTATAAATATATTATTATAATTTTAATCTATAAAAATAGTATATTAATGTTAGGGATCTCATATATTTAATTATTTCACTACCTTCAACAATGTTTGAAACCTCAAGGGCAGAGAATAAAATATTTTTCATCAGCATTAATCTTTATCATGAAAATAATAATGAATTGAGGTGTGATAGTTTAAAAACTTATGTAATTATTGAATAATACTTTATAGTATTTATTAATATATATGAATTATATATTTACTGAAAGAGACACTATGATCGATATCATTCATGACACACCACATCGAGATTAAATGAAAATATAAATATTATTATTTAATACTCCAATTTTTTCCTTTAAGGGAACAGTAGTTTTAAATATAGTTTTGAAAATTTTATATGTTCTAATTGGTAAAATAATATTCTTCTTGAATTCAGATTATTAATAAAAAATTTGGTTGAATTATAGTATTTTTCAGATATGTGTCATGTTCTAATGAATAGTGGAAAAAATACATTATAATTGAAAACATCATTTTAATCAAATTTATTTATCATGATAAACTATATTTTTGAATGATTTTAAAGCATAATAAGATATTTTTTATCAATTAATCCAATTTATATCATTTAAATAAATTTCAAAATGAATTTTTATATAAAAACATTTCTATATTTGAATGTTTCTACTTTAAAAACATGTTTTCTCAATCCATCAATGGGATTAATTTTAAATATATTTAATTCTCCTCTATATTTTTAATATTGAAAAATTAATTCCATATTTGGAAATAGAAGGTACAATTTAGGTAAATTAGTCCCTTATGTATTTGAAAAAAAAATAACAAAACTTTATTAATTATTGTTTTACACTGTTAATGGTAAATTGGGCAATTAAGGGTAAAAAAAATATTATAAAATATTCGAAAATTACCCTAACACTTGTGGAAATTTTATTTCATGAGTTATTGATAACATAAATCATACTTCTAACGTTTTTTATTTTATTGATCCACTTTTATGACTTAATTACATTTATTGTAATTTATACAACGAAAAGTCAATTTTGTCACACTTTTGTTTTTAGAGGTGATATATTGTTAATATGGGGTTTTATAGGGTATAATTTCACCTATAAATAGTATTTTGAAATCCCAAATATTTATCTATATCATGGTAAATTATTTTTAATTTTTAGTGATAACATAATTATCTTAAATTGTGACATAATGAGGATGTAATAAATGTATAATTAAAGGATGAATAAATTTAATGATATTAAAAATATTAAAAAATATAAATTGATATATTTAATTTCATATATGCATTTTATAAATTAATTTTACATGTTATTGATTCATTAAAAAAGCTGGTTTTAATGTATCATGTCGTTATGATATTTAAAAAAAATAATATATGAATTGTGTCAACATTGTCACTAATGATATGTTAAAATATATAATATATTATTAAATGTAATAAAATTTATAAAAATATAAGATTCATATAAAGATTTTTTAAAATTAATAAAATATCATAAATGACTCATTTATTTTTCTATTCATTTTTATATTAATTATATTAACCCACTAAGTGTAAACTACTTGATATCTTGATAAGAGCTAAAATGGTAAATAAGTGTTGAAATTAAAAATATGGATTAATAAAATATATCCCAAAATTCCTATTTTTTATTTTATAATTGTATTTAGACCCATCCACATCACATTTTTTAAATAAATCACCTGTTTCTCACATTTAATATAAAATTAACTTAAATTAATTTATTATTTCGAAGAATTCCAGTAGTGCCCCTCTCTTCTTCTATAAAAGGGAACCCATTATTCCCTTTTATTCACACATAAAACCAATTTTTTGACATGATATTACCAAGTACCTTATGATAATACCTAAAAACATTATAGAGGTCTTATTTTATGAATAAAATCCGATTTATAGGTGTTAAGGTTTTTACGAAAGGTGTTCATATAAAGAAGATGTATCATCTTAAATTAATTATTTCTATTTTATTTCTTCTTACACTTCAATAATATATTCCACATCCGTGATTAAATAATAACTAAAATACCCACACTATACTGAGATTTCATTATGTTTATATCATCACTTAAATCAATATCCAACTCTATCAAATGGGAAATGAATTAATCTTTCTTGCATACGTGTGAACTATCACCTCAACGAACCAATATAATTTGTTTTCCACCACCATCTATATATACTGGTTATAATAATGATATTAAGGACTATAATATTAATTCAATATTTATCATTATTAAATAATAATATATCATTTAAATTCGTACCTTTACTTGTACATAAAAAGATAATATAGTTCATGTATACGTGTGAACTATCACCTCAACGAAGTGATGTGATTCATTTTTCATCACCACATCACATGTGTGATATATATAAATATATTTTAATGATCAATATGATATTAATAATATTTATATTTTTATGGAAACATAAAATAATACATACCTTCTTTACATAATGATCGTTGAAAAATGGAAACATTACTATTGCGTATATATGGCTTATCATCTCCAAGATTATAATTTTGTTCATTTTTTCATAGCTATAAATTGATGTTTTAATTTAAATGTATAATTTATGTAAAAAATTGATTATAATTTCACGAATATTATTTTAGAGTTTATGGACTTATGACCATTTTTACTCTTTACATCATACCTAATTCATTTTGGACTAATGCACCAAATATCGACAAAATGTCAGACATGAACGTAAATTATTAAGTAATTGTTATAAAATTATAATAACTGATATAAATTGAATAATAAATGTTAATAAGGTTCTAAATAATTTAAATAATTAACATATTATTATTATTATCAGAAGATATAGATTGTACATGACTATTCAAACTCAAGGTAAGGGTTTCTATTTAAAGACCACCTTTAAAATTTCCCATTTAACTATTTTTACAAAATAAAAAAGGAATATTTTTAACAACTACGTCATGAATTAAATTTCTTTATTTTATACCAATTAAATTTTTTTATTCCTCCTTTAAAATATTACCTTTTTATTTTTATATAATGTGTATTCATTAGTGACAGTGCCACTTTATAAAAATGAAATTTGATTTGAAAGCGAAACTATTAATTTTATTTTATGCTTGATTTATGATTTATTATTATATTTTGATTCTTTGAAATAGTTTATGATTGTGGGTGTTTATATGATTATTTCATGTTTGGGTGATATTGTGATAACTCTTTGATACATTGAGTAATGATATAGAGTTAATCTTTAGGGTTTCTCTAAAGAGATTAATGGAATTTACTACGGTGGGAATTCAAAATGTAACCATGATGGTTACTCCCAATATAACCATGAATGATACATTAAGAGGGAAATATAATATATTGACAAATTTACCTTTATGATTTATGTTTCTATATATTTTTATAGGATCTTATTGATTTCATGGGGTAAGCTCAAGATCTTATGTTTCAAGGCTGAGAAGTATAAATTTATGAAAATGTTTTCATGGGTTTAAAGTAATCTTGGACTAACTATTTATTCCATTATTTTTATTTCCCTTAATATGTTTTTTTTGCGCATTTAAAGTTTTAAAAATGTTTTTTAATATGGTAATAATGGTAACGATAATGAAGGATGTTATGATGAATTTAATGAATATTTTTCCTAAAAGAGAATCCATGTTTATTTTGAAAAGGGTTTAATTTGATGGGAGAAATGGACATTATTTTTTATAGTTTCCATGTTTTATAAATGTGAAATATTATGTATGAATTATGACCTAATTATAAAAAACTATTAACCATAAATTATCCTCAATGTGAATGTAATTAAATTCATGACTAATACTGATGATTATGTAATGTTTATGGTTGGGGAATTATAATTGGCATCAAAAGTCAGTTTAGATAACATTATGGTTAGAATATTTTTAATACAATATCTATAAATTATTTTTTATTTATTATTAATTATAAATTATGTAGAATTTGAAATTAACATGTTGATTCTTCTATGATTTTTATACTTTGATTGGGTTTCCACAGAAGAAATATAGATTTTATTGTGGGAAGGCATTGATAAGAAAACATCATTCCAAATCAGCATCCTGAGATGGTCAGAATCAGAACTGAGCAGTTTTGATACTCTGATGGATCTAATGAAACATGATATTAATATAAATGGAATAAATGTTTGAGATCAACCATATAAATCACATAGGAATATTTCAGTAGTAGATAATTTTATTAGGTGACATCCTTATGTTTTTATTGGATCCTATGACCGAGTTGTAACTGAAGGGTTGATTAAATTCCTAGATTATATTTTCAATGTCATGGTTTGTTCAGAGAATAAAAATTTTATTCTTTCTATTTAACATTTTGAAGGATAAGCTAATTATTGGTGGCCTATACTAATGAATATTAGGGATAGTGAGCAGATTTATGATTTTGAGTCATATGAATTAAAAAATATTTTTCCTTATAAATATTTCCCTAACAAAATTTGATATAGAATGGATAAACATTTATTAGAATTTAGGAATGAGATGGATTTGGTGAATTCAAATGAAGAAATACTCACTCAATTGACAAGGTACAATCCCAATTTCATTTGGGGTATTTATAGTAAAATCAATCATTATTACTCTGGAATAAATCTAAAATATTGTATATAATTGGATCCTCATGAATATTTTTTTTTAAAAAATATTTTTATATGCGTAGAGAAGGTGTAAATGATGAATTTCAATGATCATTTGTTATTTTGACAAACAGCATAAAAAAATTTTGATATAGAAGGCCAATGTGAATAGTTATTTAAGGAATTATGATTGTAAGTAAATTAAATTTATTGTTTGTGATAGCATTGGTAATAATCACCCTGGGGAATTACTTTTGATCATTGGTATGTTCTTTCAATGTGGTAAAATGAGGCATAAGGCTTGTAAATATAATGAAATGGAACATGGTAGTTGTAAGAAAAAAGCTAAAATCTAGAATTTTTTTTGTTAAATTCAATTATATGGGTCATTATGAAAACACGTTTCTAAAGGAGAACCTGATTGTTGTGAAGAAACAATACTATAAGAAAAAATGTGTGATGAAATACTTTTAAACTATATCAATAGATATTAGAAAATAAAATGAAGTGGTATCGGGTATATTGTTTATATATTCAGATTATCAGAATTAGTTTTTTTATTTAGGGTCTACACAATATATGATTTCTATGAAATTTTTGGGTAAATTTGAAATTACTCATTAATAAATGAATCCATAACTTATCGTGAAATCATATATTGTATATATTGAGGTAAAAAATAAACTATAAGTGTCTTACTATATTTTATGTGGAAATAGTTTACTTTGAAACATTATTGTTTTTCCTCTAGTATTGTTTAATGTTATTCTGGGTATGGATTGAAATTATATTTACTATTTTAATACAGACTGTAGTGAAAAATTATCATTTTCTAAAAGAGTTTATGTTTTTTTACAATAATTAACTCATACCATTTCTGACATATCAGGAAGCAAAGAAATTGTTAAAATACTTAAATTAATTTTATCTAGAATATATATTAGATAATAAAGGAACTAGTGAAATTAATGATTTTCCGGTGTTAAATTATTATCTTGATGTTCTCCCTGATGATTTGCATGGTGTTATAACTGATCAAGAAGCTTAATTTACTTTTTACATAGTTCTTTATTAAAAAACAATTTCCAAACCCCCTTTTTTGATGGCTAAAGTGAAACTTTTAGATTTCAAAAATAAATTTCAAGAGTTATTAGATACAGTTTTCAACTATCCAATAAATTCACCCATGAATTCTCCTATCATGTTTTTAAAATAAGAAATATAAAAAATATGGCTTCTTAGGTATTGTATATCCTTAAATAACATAACTATTAAGAAAAAATATATCATTTTCCTTATATCAATGATTTTTTTATCTTCTCTAGAGTGCATAATATTTTTGAAGGGTGATATGAGGTTGGGGTACCATTAGTTGAAATTAAAATAAGTATTCATTTTGAAGGCTATTTTTTGATCCAAATGTTGGTATTATGTATTTTTAGTTATGCTATTTGGATTAAATAATTCATCTTCTGTATCCATGGATCTTATGAATATAATAATTTTTGTGTTCTAGAAAATGTTTTTGTTTTTTTTATCTGTGAAATTTTTTTATATTATAAATGTAATGCGGATCATGAAATACACCTAAGGGCTGTTTTAAAAACCCTAATAGAAAATAAACTATCTCGAAAATCTAGAAAGATTGAATTTTTGTTGTAGAAAAATTCATTCCTTCGTTGATATGTTTATATAGATGGCCTAAATATTGATCCTACTAAAATTAAATTTGCCAAGAAATGTATGAGACTAAAAAATATAAAATAGATTTTTATTTTTATTTGTTTATCAAGATATTATCATAAGGTTATTGAAAACATGTCATGGTTATCTATCTCACTAACAATGTTAACTCGAAAAGGTATTACTTTCATCTAGAAAATAAAATGTGATGATTGTTTTCAAGTGTTGAAAAAAATATTAGTGAGTTCTTTAGTTCATGTCCAACCTTCCAAAAGTGGTGAATTTTAATATATATAGTTTCTTTGTTGGAAGGACTTGGATGTGTCTCAATACTGAATGATTAGGTAATTTCTTATGATTCATGTTAGTTGAATCCATGTGAGTTAAATTACACTATACATGATTTGGAATAAGATGATATTGTTTTTTCATTAAAAAATATGAGTCATCATTTATATGTTGTAAAATGTAAAATATATACTAATCATAAAGTTTTGATGTATATATTTACTCATAATTAATTGGACACGGGACATAGAATATAGCAGGAACTAATAAAAAATTAATATTTCACATTTCATTAACGTTCTTGAAAAGAAAACAAAGTGGTTGATGATTTGAGTTGGAAAAATAATTCTACATTAACCTTATTACATTTGTAACATGGAACATTTTTCAATAATCTAATAAATTTTGTTTGGAAAGTTGGTGCATGAAATTACACTATTTTATTTCAGGTGTCAGTGTAGTCATCTTTATCAGACAGAAATAATCAAGCATATAAGGAACACTATGAGTTACAGAAAATTGTAGAATTTCCTAAAAAAGGTATGTTGACTAAATATAAAATTTATAAGGAATGATTTTTGATATTTGGGAAGTGATTATGTTTTCATTGTGATTCATTGTTGAAGAATGAGTTTTAATGTAATGATTATAGTTCTCCATTTTTAATTAATCATAGTACCATTAAGATGTATAGAGATATTTAGGAGTATTATTGGTGGGATGGAATGAAAATATATATTTTTGACATTGAAATGAGATTTTTTACTTGTCCATTGGTTAAAGTAGAAAAATATTTTTCGAAGTGGATGCACATGCATTTTTTAGTTCCTATGTGGAAATGGGAAAATATATCCATGGATTTCACAGTGGGATAAACATATACTTTATGAGGTAAAAATTTGATATGGGTTATTATTGATTTACTGGAAAAATGTTATGATTTTATTCTTATTAGAGACACTATATCCCTAGGAAAACATTATTGGTGGTATCATAATGTTAATTTCTGGTTATATGGAGTTACCCTATCTATTGTATCTGATCAAGATCCCAAGTTCCCATCTATATTTTATAAATTCCTTTAAAAGTCATTGGAAACTAAATTAAATTTATGAACATATTTTCATCCTCAATCATTTAGACAGTCAAAACGAACTATTAAGCCCTTGGAGGATATTATACATGATGTTTCAATGGATATCTAGGGATGTTATAATCAAAATATTTCTTTTGTTGTGTTTTTTATAATCATAATTTTCATTCCAAAATAATTATGGAACCATTTGAGTCATTGTATGGAAATAAATTTCAGTCTAAAACATTTTGGGATGATGATGTGGAAAGGAAGTTTATGTGACTATAATTGATATAGAATTTTTTTTAATTCAATGAAAATTGATGACATATTGAATCAGAAATAAATGTTATGATGATAACTGGAGGAAGGATATTTCATTAATAGTATGTATTCATGTATTTCTCAATGATTATCACTAGAAAAGATTGATTTGATTTGGTATGAAATGGATGTAATGTATACGGTTTGTTGGACCCTATGAAATCCTGGAGAAATTTTTGCCAGTTTCCCTTCAAGTGTTTATTACTATAATTTTATCCCTAGTAAAAAAACCATGATTCAATTTTGATAGAGTATATTCTAGATCTATCTAATGTTTTTAATCCCAAAGTAGTTCAATTAGAAAAGAATCATTCTTATAAGGAACAATTAGTTTATGTTATTGACCATAGAGAGTAGGAGTTGTTGAATAAAGTGATTCATAATGTTATTTTTTTGTGTAAAACCCATATGGTTGAAGAGGAATGATGTGAATATAAAAATATTATGGGAAAGATATCCCCACTTATGTAATAATTGAATAAAATAACGAGGACATAATTTCTAAAAAGGAGGAAATGTAACAACCTTGTTAATTATAGAATAATTATTTTTCATGTTTTTTAGTGTTTATTAAATATATAATAATCAACATAAAAACTATGTTCCATATCACACATGATACACCACATTGAGCTTAAATGGATAACTAAATGTTATTATTTAATATGGAAGTTTTCCCGCCTTTGGTGGTGTACTTGTTTTAAATAAAGTTCTGAAACATTTATATGTTATATTTCAAAAATTAACCTCTTATTTTAAGTAAGCGAATAAAAATTTACATTGGTTGAATTTTGGTATTTATTTAGTAAGACTCATGTTTCGATGAATAGTGAAAAAATAATGCATTTTAATTGATAACTACTTTTCATAAAATTTACTGATACTATTAAATTATATTTTTGAATGGTTTTAAAGTATAAATAGATCATTTTTTATCATGTAATCCAGTGTAGTTTATTTAAATAAATTACACAATAAATATAGATATAAAAATTTTAAATTTTTGAATTTTTCTTACTTTAAAAACCATTTTTCTCGATCCATAAACAACATTAATTTAAAATAATTATTATCCACTTCGGGTTTTAAATTCTTGGAAGTGGATTTAATATTTTTAATAATAAAATTAAAATTATTTAAATTTTTCACTTGTATTTTTGGAAAATAAATATTAAAAGTAACATTAATAATTATTTTTATTAACACAGTTAAGGGTAAATCAGGTAACTAATGTTAAAAATAATATTATAAAATATTATAAAAATTCCCTAACTATTGTTAAGATTTTATTGGATGAGTTATTTTCAACCAGAATCATCATTGGTACGATTTTGTGAGCTCTTGGAGCAACTTGTATAACATTAGGAAATTTCTAGTATTTATTGAATGAAAATTAAATTTTTTCACACTTGTTTTTAACAAGTGAAATATTTTTAATATAGGGTAATATAGTGGACATGTTTGCATATAAATAGTTTTCATAATGAAAAAATTTTTATCCACATCATGGTAATTTATTTTTAACTTTTAGTGATAAAATAATTGTCTTAAAATGTGACACAATGATAATGAAATAATTGTTTTATTAATGGAAGTATCAAATAAATAATATTATCAATATTAAAATAAACCTAATATTATATAATTACTATTATACAATAAATTTTTTGAAGGAATTTAAATATTATTTATGTGTTAAATGATTTTATTTTGATATATCATGTTGTTAAGATATTTTTAAAATGTTATCAAATAAATAGTGTCAAAATTGACACTATTAGTATTTTGAAATATAAAATATTTTATTAAATGAGATAAAATTTATAAAACTATAATATTAATAAAAATAATTATTATATGTCCTAAAATATCATAAATGAATCATTTATTTTTATTTTGGAATTTTATTTTAATCATATTGACCTCCAAAGTGTAAAATACATGATATCATAGTAAGAGTTATAATGGTTAAATAAGAGTTAATAAAAGATAAGGATTAAAAAATCTATCAAGATATTCATAATTTTTATTTGATGATTTAATTTTTAACCATAATCATCATGGGTTTTAAATAAATCACTTTGGACCCATTTTTGGAATAGAAATTTAATTTATATTAATTTAATGTCTTGAAAAATTCCATGAAATCCCCACTTCTATCCATTAAAAGAGAACACATTATTCTAATTTATTAACAATTAAAAACCATTTTTTAGCTATTATATACAAAAATATATTAATATAATCCATCCACACATTTTATAGGACCTTGTTTTTCCATAATACCCTCCTTAGTGGTGTTAAGGTGAAAATCAAAGGAGATCCTCTTAAAAAAAGGTATCATTTTTAATTATGTTTTTCAATTTTATTTATTCATTAAAATCATTTAAATATTCCCCAAACAAGATTAAATAAAAAATTTAGTGGTCTAAATATATTAATATTTTTTTATGTTAATATCATCACTTAAATATTTCTCTAATTCCATCAAATAGGAAAAAAACTAATCGTTCATAAGTTCGTGTGAATTACCACATGCACTAACTGATATAATTTGTTTTCCATCATCATATATTAATACTATTTATAATGATGTAATTAGTGTTTATATATGATATTTATATAATTTTTATCATTATTAAAGAATAAAATATCACATTCATTCTTACCTTTCCATGCATGTGAAAATGATAACATTGTTCGTGCCTACGTGTGAACTACCACCTCCATGAAGTGATTTCATTCCTTTTTAATCACCACATCTCATAAATGATATATATAAATATATTAAAATTATTAATATCATATTTATGATATTAATATCATTATATAAATATAAAATAATTCTTACCATCCTTTTATAATGATCATGTAAAAATAGAAACATTAGTCAAACGTACATATGACCTACCATATCCGCGAATATAACTTTTCATTATTATTTATAAGAATGCATAGATAGTTTTATTTAAAAGTATAATTGATGTATAAAAAAGAATATTATTTGATTAATATTATTCTATATGTTATAAAATTATTACTATTAATACTTTTCTCATCATACTAAATTCATTTTGGACTCATCTAACAAATGTTGACAAAACATCCCATATTAATTTAATAATTTTTTAATTTTTATAACATGATAATAACTGATATAAAAGTTATAAAAAACATTAAAATGTTATCAGAAAATGGAATAATTAATTGATGATTATTATTCAGAAATATAAAATTTTATATAATGATTTTGACTCAAGTTAGGGGGTTTTCTTTTAAAACCACATTTATAATTACTCTTTTAACTATTTTTCAAAAGAAAAAATGAATGTTTTTTAACATGTACATCGTGAATGGAATTTATAGATTTAATTTTTCCCTAATTTTTGGATCTTTCGTTTAAAATTTTACCCTTTTATTTTCAAAATAAAATTCATTTATGAGTGTATGACTTTGTAGAAGTGAAATTTGATTTCAAAGATGAAATGTTACTTGATCTTTTTTATTGAATTATTTATTATTATTATGTTATTAATCTTGGAAATAATTTATGAGTAATATTTTTACATAAAAACCAATTTCATATGATCCCATTATATCTCTCCAATGCATTGGGTTATTATATAGAGTTAATTAGCAATGTTTCTCAAAAGATATTAAGTGAATATACTTTGGTGGGTATTCAAAATTTAACCATGAAGGTTACTCCCTATGTAGAAGTGAGAGATACTATAAGAGTGATGTAGAATATATGAAATAAATTTCTTTTAATATTTATGTTTTATATAGAGTTTTATATGAATATTATGATTTCTTGGGTTATGATAAATGTCATATGTTTTATGGGTGAATATTATAACTTTGTTAAAATGTTGTCATGGGTTGAAAGTATAATGGACTAAGTGTTTATTTAATTCATTTTATGCCCCTAACAATGATTTTTTATGCTCACCCCTTGTTTGAAATTTTTTTTGCATAGGGTATGTATAGGTAATAGAAATAATTAATTTAATTTGAATGTAATATTTATTTTTCATGAAAAAGAATCCATATTTATTTTTAAAAGGATTTAATATTGTGAAAAATGGATATTATTTGTGTAATATCCACTTTGTATAAATTTGGAATGTTATGTATTAATTATGACCTAATTGTCTAAAACTATACACCTGAAAAAGATCCCCAATGTGAATGAAATTTAATTTTTCACTAAAACTCATGATTATGTAATGTTTACTGATGGGGAGTTATAAAGAAACTCTTTTTCAATAAGAAATGTTGAAACTACAATATTAGTGACATACAAATAAAATAATTATCCATATAATTATCATGTAATTATTGCATTGTAAACAATTTGATAATCAAACACTTGTTAAAGATTCACAATTTTATCACTCTACCATTAAATATTATAATTCTTAAATGATATTAAAAATTATAATACACACTACCACATAATAAAAACAATATATCATTATATCCATGAAAAATCAAATTATTCTCCTATTATTCATCATAAAAATATAAATATGAACAATATTACTATATTATGTTTAATAAATATATGTTTCTAATCATATTTTTATTTGATAGAAAAATATTTGTATTATTGCCTTATTTTATAACATTAGGATATATTAATAAAATAAATTATTTTTTATCAACTCATACACTAACATACATTATATATATTATTTAACCACACATCATTATTAATATTATTGGTGAACACCCATACCATTATTTTTTATTTTATTGTAATAGACATTAAAATAAAAATCTGAATTATGGGTCTCAATATAGATAATTTTAATATCATGATTACCTTAATTATTAGATATGGTATGAAAGTTAAATAAATTTTGGTTTTTATTATTTTAAATAAATAAATAATTATTTCTTGGAAGGGAGTATCATTTTTTTAAAAAAATCATTAAAAAATACTTGTATGTGAAATAATTATTTCACACATTATATTATAATGGGTGAGTATTATAAGGGTAAGATTCAAATGTTTTTATATGGATTCTGTTTACCCTTGAAATGATTAACCAACTCTATAAGTTTGATTGTAAAATCCTTATTATATGTATGAAATGTATGCCTTATTATTTTGGTTATTTCATTTAACATTATTTATAAATAACTGAATTATAAATGTATTGTGCATATTATAAAATAAATTGAAATATAAATCCAATATTTAGTCAATATTAGGTGTTTTTATGATGAGATATCATCCATCATTATGTAAAAAATGGGTGTAAATTTTAGAGAAAATTGGGGAATGAGGATCATGAATTTCACTCACCTCAATTCAATTCTTATATCATATTTTTTTAATATTATGAATAATTTAATATAGGAATCAAATTTTCTCAAAAAAAATATGCATATAATTAATAAGTAATAATATGTTATGCATGATATTTTCAATTTGGACATTCATCGTAGAACATAACAGTAATATTTTTCATAATATCATGTGGTTTACTTATAGAAAATTTTATATGAATTAATATAATTAAAATTATATATACATTCCATACAATGAAAAAAAACTCATTAAAAATTCTTATTAAATAATATCATTTTATGATGTGATCTATATAATTGATAAATTTTATCCCTTAAAATATTTTGATATCATTGTATATATGAATAGATGACGATTTATTAACCATTATTTTGTATTTTGGGAAAAAATAAAATTTGGGATAGTTAACAATGAAAATGTTTTATTGGATTGAATATGCTAATATTTAGGACCAAAGTTAGTGTATGTAATTTTCTAGGAAATCTTTCAATAATCTGACCTAAGCTACATTGGATAAAAAAGCATGACTAAGAGAATTTCTATTAATGTAAATCATAAAATTATAACTTTTTTTTCATTCTTAGATGCTTTATTAATATAACCACCAATGACAATTTGGTTCAATTTTAATTCTATTATAGTTTTGGAATCATTATATAAACATTTACCACATTTCATTTCAAATAAGACTATAAAGTTTCTAATCATAATGATTTTATGAATTTCCATTGCGCTCATAATTTGGCTAAATAAATAATAGATATCTAAATAATTCAATGTCCTTAGGCTTTCACTATATACGTAGATCAGTATATTATGTTAGACATGGTGGTAGAATTATACCTTCCAATAATATTAATTCAATTATTTATAAATAAATTCACATGACTATGGAACTGAATATTTGTTTCATTGTGAATTTAATTGAGGGATTCATTATTATCTAACTTTATTGATTTAGTGGAATTCCATGAATACCTACAATTATTAATGTTATTTGACTTATTCTATATTAAAATTATTATCTTTAAAAAAATATTGTTTTATTAGTTTTTAATGTATTTGTAAGAATTTAGTTTTGATAAATGTTAGAAATATATATATGTGTGTGTGTGTGTGTTTTATTAATGTATAATTTTTTTCCCTCAGTATTCTATTCATTCCTATAAAATAAATTTTTATAACTATATATATGATATGGAATTACAAAAAATATCACTGGGATAATTTTTTTTCAAACCGATTAATTTATTGTTTTCTTTTTTACTAATAATTGATATATATCTATTCAATGAATAATTTATTGCGAATGTTCATATTATATTTTGAGCATATACATTACCAATGTTACTATATTCTAAATTTATTATGCAATCAATAAAGTTGATAGATCACTATAAAAAAATTAGTACTTCAAAGAGAGATATGATTTGAATTCTATTATCCTGGTTTTTTAATGTATGCATTTTTAATGTCAATGGATACACATAAATTCATCATGAAAATTTTTTCATCCATACACAGTCAAATTTATTAATATTTTTTCGCTTGGAAAAATTTCTCACATTCAATCATTAATTAATTATTATTATTTTGGTTCACATTAAAAAATTTTATAATAAATTTACACCTCATATATCTTATCCCATGTCCCTCAGGTATGGTTTTCTCATTGTAGAGTCACACACTACCATATTTCTTCTAGTTTATGGTGTATCTACATATAGGTATTAGAGAAACTCATAGACCAAGAAATTCCAAATATTAACCCTATTCATATATTTAATAAATATTTAACCCCAAACCAAATGGATTCATTCTTTAATTCCCTATATAAAATTTCCTACACCAACCATAAATTGAATTAACAACAATTTCTTCTAATCAAATAACATCATTTCCATCCATTTTTCAAAACTACAGAAAGAAGAAAATTTCATCCTTTATTTTTTCATTAATAGTAATAAATCACTAATTCTTACTCATTTCCAATAGCTACAACGTTCTATTTTGAAAGATGAAAATATATACATATTTACATTAACCATGTTTATTAATTGTTTGAAAGAGGTACAATACGATGCACAACCACTACCCAACCGGTCTATTAGTTGATTGATCTTAAGTAGATGTATAAATAAACATATTTAATTTAATATATGTTAATTATATTATTATGATTTAAATCATTTCTACAAACTATACTATTTAGTCAACATGACAGATCAAAATTATAGACTGTGTATGAAACAATCTAACTCAAATAACCATATCGTGGGTGGAGTAATACATTACTTCATGTATACCTCCCCTCATATAAGAGTATTTATACTAGTGGAAAGGTAGTATATCATAATAGTATTAAATTATTCCCTAGATACTGCTATCACACAATCACTAAAAATGAAATAAATGTATAATAAATAAGATATATATACTATTGAAATAAATTATAATTAAACATATTATATGAATATAGAATATTAGGAGTTATATAAGTTAAACCAATGAATCCCCAATTTGGAAGACCAATATATATAATGAAAATAAGAAAAATAAAATACATTTTGAAAATCATGGATTCTTTCCCAACTCAACTCCATAATCCTAGCACTAATAGCTCATCTACCTAACATAGGTCTATTTAACATCATTGGATACTTACATATAATGTGTTTCAATTGAACAAGATTCCTTTGTAGGGTGTAAGTATAAACAAATAAGATCATCACCAAGTAATCACTAATAAAATTGAAACACTATGAAATAATATAAGCCATAACAATAATGTAAATGTGTAAATCCAAATAAAAAAATTATTTTTTCATCATGAACTAACAATGATTCATTGAACTCAGGATTTAATTTCATTGAATCCATGTCAAAAGATAAGTTACTTATGATTACACAAAGCATAAAATAATCCATGATTGTAACGTATGTCTATGAACATGAAACATCGCCATTATTACATGGGTAGTACCAAAAGGCTATTCTTCTCTCCATACCAAGAAATTAAATTTTGTGGGTATGTTGTTACACCAAACCATATAATTCCAGATGTCATACTGAGCTTGTGAAGTAGAAATGACCCAAAAGTCTTTAGAAGAAAAAACACCAGATTTCGAAGCATTGAACACACACCTGTCCAACTCCTGATTCAAAACAATAAGGTCAAAAATTATCTTTTGATCCTTATCCAGAACAGCATTGATAAAAATACGATAACTACTATCCTCCATGAAAGAAATCAAAGGATCTGGACAACCTGGGAAACCAATAGTCGACCCTAGCCAATTATGATTCCTAAAAGAAATTTCACCCCTTCCTATAATCCAACGTGAGTGTTGATGAATGTCAAGCAAAAAACGATGAATTAAAGACCAGATAGGAGAAACAGGTCTACTGTCAACCACAGATTTCTCACCTTGTAGAGACAGGATTTTACCCCAAAGCATACGACCCTGCACAACCTCCCAGGCTAGTTTTTCCTGCATGCAGTGCACTGTATCCACAAGACATATGACATTAATACCACCTTCTTGAACCGGTATAGCCATCCTTTTCCAAGAATACCAATGAAATTTCCCCTCAAAATGAGCATCCCAAATAAAATCATCCAGGATTTTGTCAATAGATATAATAACTCCCTTTGGAACATTTCAAGCTGAACGAACATGAATCAGAATAGCCGTCAGCACACCATTAATTAAAGAAATCCTTCCTCCAAAACATAGAAAAAGATTTTTCCAATCCAGCACACACCTCATGATTCTGTTAAATATACCATCAAACTCTTTGAAACGAACACAGCCAGGAGAAATAGGTGAACCCAGATAATCGAGGGGGAAAATACCCTTATGCATGTTCCGCAACACGGAAATGGACAAAACCTGCCTAGCACCACATTTATTAAAAATATATAAGCTGCTCTTCCCCTTGTTGATAGATTTCCCGCTCTATAAACAATATTCATCCAGAACCTTCATAAGACTACCAACCGATCTAACACTAGAATTAATGAAAATTAATGTATCATCCTCAAACATAAAGTGGGAGATCGGTGGTTGATTTAATTTCCTCCATTATGGTAAGATATCACCTGTAGATACATTCTTGTTGATAAAACGGCTAAGAACATCTGTGCATAAGGATAAAGAGGGTCGGGGAAATAGGGTCTCCTTGCCTAAGACCACGATTTGCCTTGAAAACACCATGAGTTTTTCCTATATAAGAAACCGACATCCATGAAGAACTAAAATAGTGAAACAGAATATCAATAACCCACGATGAGAAGACCATACCTTTGAGGACCCTGATAATAAACCCTCAGTCCATCCTATCATAAGCTTTATTCATATTCAGCTTCAAATCTATATTCGAACCATGTAATTTGATATTGATATCACGAATCATTTCATGGGCCAAAGAAACCTCTCCCTAGATAGATCGGCCTCTAACAAAACCATGTTGTTCCAGCGAAATACATTGAGAAACTAGAACAAACAACCGCGAGTTGATGATACTAGATAATATTTTATAATGAAAATTACACATACTCACTGGCCTAAAATCACAAATTGAGGTTGTATTTTTAATCTTAGGGAGAAAAACCGGAGTAGTAGCACCAACCACCCTTGGTATATAACCACCACGAAAGAAATCCTAAATGGAAAAAATCACATCATCTTTAACTATCTCCAAAGACCCTCTATAAAAAAACGTGGAAAACCATCAAGACCCGAAGCACTCTCCAGGTTAAGTCTCATCATAGAATTGTGAATTTCTCCCTCACGCGGAATCGCTTCCAGCAGATTATTATCAAAGTCAGACAACATATTCGGAATTCCCTCAAACAAAACTGCATTCCCACTAGGATAACCCATCACCATATTAGGATTAGGATCAGCAAGGAGATTTTTAAAGAAAGAAAAATCCAATGAACCAATCACAACCCTATCACCCGAGAAGGATCCATCTTCTAGAATAATGTTCGGCTTAACCACCCTCCTCCTTTCTTTAATAGACTCATGGAAATAAGTTGTATTTTTATCTCCCTCACGAAGCCATTTGACACGAGCTTTTTCACGATTAAAATGCTCCTGTTTCAGAATAATATCATCCATCACATTTTTCTTATTCATCAGATTCTCATAGGCCCTATCATTATAGTTATCTTCTAGATTTCATTCTAAACTTTCAACCTCCTATTTTACAGAATCCAATTCTTGATCAAAAGGAGGGATATTTTTTTCCCAGGAATGAATTGTGTTCTTAAGTCGCCTCAATTTATTACAAATGGATACCCAAGCATAACCTTGAACTGTTTCCTCCCAGCAATCCTTAACAATATGATGATAATCAAACATATCATTTCAGTGTTCACGGAGCCGAAAACGATCCTCACTTCTCTAACCAGAAGATAAGGACACAAGAAGAGGAGAGTGATCAGAAATCCCTCGAACCAGATGATCAACTTTCGCATTAGAAAACTTGCAAACATCATGAACATTAGCCAAGCACCTATCAAGACGACTCCAAGAATGATTATTTCCTTTATTATTGTTACACCATGTGAAGCAATCCCCAGAATAACCCATATCAAGAATCCATTTCCTTGCCATGAACTGAACAAAAATCCTTCTAGCCATACAAGGAAACACACCTCGACCCTTCTTCTTACCTGGCTCAGCAATAATATTAAAGTCACCTCCTACAATCCAAGGAAGATCCTCTGAATCAAATCTGTCCAAATTTTTCCAAAAAATCTCCCTCCTTTGAGAATCAAAACTTCCATAAACAAAGGTCATACAAATAATATCCTCACCAATGTTTAATTTCACCGTAATGAATTGACCACCAGCTTTAACTAAAATGAAAGACACATTTTTATTCCAGAAAACCCATATATGCTGGTTATCAGGTTCTGCATGAAACCATGCATGCATTTTCAGATTACGGGCAACATCACTAATATTATTCAGGTTCTACTTATGTTCCAGAATAGCAGCAACACACACCTTATTCTTTTTGATTTCCATGGCTAGAAAATTGGACTTCACTCGTGCACCAATGCCACAAGCATTCCATATAATCAACAGAATCATAGAAACAATTTTGGCATGGCTTTAGCCCAAGGAATCTTAGTCGGACTAGAACGGGAATCTAGAAACTCCTTAATATACCGAATTTTTTCCCTCGTACACACTCCAGTATTAGAGGACACCAAAACTGAACAATCCGGATCAAGAACACCCTTATATTTGTTCAGGGGTAACTGACTAACAAGATCTTTATTCTCCAGAACATCCTCCTTGAAGACTCCCGAGCTATTTTGGGATAAAGAACTAATACTGGATGAAACCCCAAACGAATTTCCTTTTACCTCTAACGAATTTTCCTTATGGAAACCCCTGAAAGATTCTATAGACATAT
The DNA here is from genome assembly GCA_963277665.1 of Viscum album. Lineage (NCBI taxonomy): Eukaryota > Viridiplantae > Streptophyta > Magnoliopsida > Santalales > Viscaceae > Viscum > Viscum album. The sequence continues at coordinate 1,388,614,702 of OY728165.1, forward strand.
CATGCTCACCTGACTCCGTTATTGCAATTTTTTCAGAAGATACAACTCCAGTATCTAACCAGGCAAACCTCAAAGGACTATCTAGGGAGAAGCAATGATTAACCGATCCTTCCAAAAACATTCTAAAGACACATGAATTAGAAGATAAACCCACAAAGATATCTCTATTGGATATACAACTGAGCATCAACAGGGAAACATGTAAATCAAAAACATTCCCAACAGAATCACCACCTTCAGATATTACCCCATATTTACCAACATTCTTATCAGAATTAGACACAAATACCATATCAAAATTACTATCAGATGCAACAAGTTCAGACATTTTAACCTGTTCTAGATTTATAATAGTGTCACATATCTCACCTTTGCTCAAAAAATCAACATAAAACACATCCCAAATAACATTCTTCTGAAAACGACCACCAACCATTTTAGATTTCCTACAAACCTGCACCGAGTGGCCTTGCAGACAACAATGGGAACAATACCTAGGAAAAACTGGATAAACAATATCTTGATTCCAAGAAAGCAACCCCTCCACCTTCAAGGCCATCTTCTCCAAAATTGGTAATGATAAATTGAGCTCAACACACATCCTCGTATTTGATACATCGGTACCCCCTGGAATTTTTATCTAAAAAAGGAAAACCACCAAGAGAATCTCCAATAGCTTTCAGAAAAGAAACATTTTGCAGGGGTAAAGGCAGACCTGGAAGTGAAATGCACACCGCCGCAAAAGGGATTTCTATCCCCTTTATGAACATCAATTGACCATTGTGACAGATTAAATTTCCAGCACCCCATGTTGTGAGAGGATTTACACCATGCAATTATAAAATCCCATTTAGAAGCAAAGCTCAAATAAAACGAGGAATGATGAATCGACAAAACCTATATCGGAGCCTCAAGATCCCAAGATTCAACAAAATTTCTAAAGATTGAAATCAGAGGTTTTACTGATCCAAAACGAGAGATAAGAGTGCATCTCAGATTGCCAACTGCCTCATCATAAGCCTCTGATGGAAACTCCACCAACAAACTAGAGTAATTTCTACAAACTGACGAAGAAATCGACTGCATCTTCGAATTCGAACCCAAACCCTAAGACGAACCACACACCACAACTTTGAATGATAGCCGTGAAGACCCAAACCCCGAAGAATAACCTTATTCCAAATATGGCGGCATTGAAATCCTATCCGAGCGAGGAGCAACAACACCAGCCGAGGATCGAGCTTCCAGCGCGTAGGGCGCGTTCTCCATTTTCTCCATGGGGCTTACATGACCTCTAAAAGGCTATTCTTAATTGCTAACAATCCTAGGATGAGGTTCAAGGCTTTTATTGAATACCAAAAAAACTCTTGTATGAGATCAATGTTATAATTCCATTTCACCTAATAATAATCTAATATAATCATTAGGAATCATGAAAAAAATTGTCACATGTTTGTGATTTACACAACCACAAAGCGTACAAATACAACTCTTCAAAATATAGTAGAATTTATCTTTCAGAGGCAATGAAAAAATTTATATAAAATTAAAAACATTTCATTAAAAATTATCAGATAATAGTCATTTTATTATGATAGGTACATGAAAACAAATGTGAATCATAATATTCAATTCTAAAAAAATGTCTTAAATTATATAAAATTCCTACCTCAAGAGATTGGATGAGCAAAGACAATAATATATATCTATATTGATTCATCAAAATAAATTTTATATTTTATTTCCAAATCAACTCTTTGGGGTAGTATACAATCAATTTTAATGATCCGTAACATTAAAATTTGATGAATTTTGGTAGATTTACATAATGAAGTCCAACATGATGAACAGTTATGGATATTATCATAAGAGGGAAAGAGACCCAAAATATATCAAGGCTCTAATATTTCAAAGAGACATAAATAATTCATTAGATCATATAAAAATAAAAATATATTCCAACAATAGGATAAGTTATTTATTCATCAAAAAATGAAGTGGATTTTTAGTCTATTTTGGTTTAAAAATTCCCACTAGAATATACCAAATCAATCATATCATAAAACAGTGAATATATGAGGACAAGGAAGAAAAATTAAACTTCTAAGATTAAATATATAATTTATAGAAAAATGAGGGACAATCCTTGAATGGGAGATATAAAATATCGTTCATGGGGAAAAACAAGGTGTCCTCAAATTAAAATTTCACATAGGTTCCACCAGTTTTTTGATAGGTCAAGGTATTACTTGGGGAAAGTTCATCTACCACCAAATGACCATAGAAATTTGACCAATGGTCAAGTAGAACATCGGATGATTCCTGGGATTCTCCATACACTACTATCTTTCTAGTGACACATTCACATCTCTAATACAATTGCATAGTGCATACACATCCTTAATATTTTGATCATTGTTTACCAAAGGCCTCTAAAAAGTCCCAAGACAAAATAAAATTCAACCTTGATAAATGAAAACCAAATTAAAATATACATTGAAAATTGGTGGTGTTACAATTTACCCATAAATGACATTCCATCTACATTAATATTCTTTGTAGGTCTTTGTGAACAACATAGGCCACTAATTCAAAAAAATTGATTCCATATCCCATGATTCCTTTGTAATGTAGATATACATCCACAAGACCCTAATAATGGGATTGGTCTTTCACTATAACACTTTATTACTCTTATCCATTGTCCAAACTAGCCACTCCACAAATAATTCATTCATTTTGGACTCAAAATCCTCACTATAAAAATCATCCCTTAGATCAGAATCTTACATATAAATTTGAGATACATGGAACATGTTATTCATAACCCAATATCATGGAAAATTATAAAATAAATACTACACTAACATGATGTTATCATTGATCATGAATCATCGCAAAAAAACCACAATCCCACTTTTCCTACTTCCCAAATCATCAATTTCCCAATCTAGGTGGAACCCATAAGAAATACCAATTTTCCATAGTTAACTCCATGGTTTATAAACTCAGGTAATAATATGAATGTTTCCTCATATGGGTAGTTAACTGATGATTCTAAATTAGTATCATTGGTTTAGTGGTGCACTATTCAAAATTTCAATCACGGACTATGAGTTTACCAAATTTTTGTCAACATAAAAGTGAATAACAATGATGACCATAAAGAGACACAAACTAAGGTATCTATTTTGAGGAATGGATATTAACATAATACATGAACTCTATCATGTCCATATTATTATATGATTTAACCTAAATATCTAATAAAAATTCTGTAAATATAACCTCCAAAATCTAGATACAATTTTTGACTTATTTGTATTCTGTATAGGATATTTCATACTCAACTTATTATGATTTCCCATTTCCATTTTTGTGTCAGGATGAAATTATGACGTGAAATAAAAATAAATATATGTTACTATTTTCATAAGAACTATAAACCTCCACACTTTTGATAATATGTAAATATTTCATAACTCATCTACTAAATGAGTCTCTCTAATTAGAATGAAATGTTCCACCTTTATCAGCAGCTTGATTATAACATAAAATTTATCTCAACCAAATCAGGTTATGAGTAATTCCAAAAAAACCCATAATCACTTAATCCCAAGTCGATATAGGATTTCAAAGAGGCTATAGAAATCAACCTATTCATAGATGATCAACCTTAAACCATTGTCAAGTCATACAATGAGCGAAAATAGCTACAATGTACCTCTTCAAACCTAACCACTAGATTCATTACCAATAGCATGTTATATCAATGAGAATATAGTGTTTACTATGAACAATGATTCATTATATTATCTAAAAAAATCGTCTTTTATAGAAGTAGGAACACTACCCAGTTGTGAATATTTATCACCTAGTCTATATCTAAATACCACTATAGAAATGGTCTATTACACACCATCCATTAAAAAAAACTAAAAACTATGGATTATATTATTGGATACTTTTTAAAAAGTTCTATAAAGAATATGTTATGCCTAAAGGAGTACGTGTCACCACACCTTGATCCTCAGATGTACTAATAATCCAATATGATAACTATATAATCAATATGCTTTTCTATTCTTATGATCACACTACAATATCAATGTTATTATAGCTAAGAACATCTAAAAACATTCCCTTATCTAGTATCATAAGAAAAATCATTGAAAATATTTATTTTTACAAAATGAAACACCTTTGAAAAAGGCTCTTCTCCATCATTGAAAAAAACATGTCATAATTATTTGGTTCATATAACTTAAGAAACACTAATTGAAAAGATAGTGTTTCCAATACTCAAGGTCATGAACCATTACATCAATATAATTATTTTTTGTTTTCTAGTTTTTATCTTAGGTTCATAGATTACGAGACCCGCATAAAAATACGCAATCATTCTACAGAACATTAACTCCCAAACCAACACATGAAAAATCATAGTAAAATTTTAAATCAATTACAGGTTCTGGTAGAACCATAATTGGATAATATTTCACCATTTTATTTTGATTTAGGAAGGTCTCATAGAATATTATAGTCTACAAATATCTCACCCCCTTCTTGGTATATCAATTCTAAGGTTATTAAAAATGGGAAAAAACTTGGATGAACTATCTATAATACCTAAATAATCCATGTAAACTCTGAATGTTGAACACATTGATTAGTTATTACAATGATTTAAATAACTTAAAATACTTAATATCAACATAAACTCTTTACTTTGAAATAATATTTCAATGAATTTGTACCTCATGGATCCAAAAGTGAGACATCAAATGTTTTACATAAATGTGATTTGAAGGAAGTGTACTCAATACAATATGTAAATGTGTAGAATGTAATTTTGCGGGCTACAAATATATATTAATATCATCAATTAATACAATGATAAATGAGACCAATTACTAAGGAAATATCCCCTTCATGAGATCCATATGTTATGAAGTATTCATAATCCTAAAAGGTATCATGAGATACATCGGAAACCAATATCTTCTCCACAATGTTATATTTTGTATGTACCCTTATATAGCTAAACACATATGGTATACAAAACTAATGTCAATCATATAGAGGCATCTCCATCCCATACTCATATCCAAAAAATCTTTAATTTGTCTCTTTGGATATATATTTATTACCATGAATTGAGTTAGCTTCCAAGATCCTATAAAATGTCGAAGTCTACTATCTGAATTTTTAGAAAATAAAAATAGATCACCCTAAGGGAAATTTCTTATATGAATAAATCATATCGCCTTTAGATCATCAAGAAAAAATTTAGTTCATTCACCTCAGATGGTTTTATATGTATAGTACAAATTGAAATATGATACCAAAATATGATTATTTAATTTCAATAATGATTCACATATCAAGAAGAAGTACTAAGAACATATCTAAAAATACATAAAGATTATTATCAACTATATGATTAAGGGAGGATGAAAATTTTTACATATCTAATAAAACAATTTACTCACCACTAATGATTCTAGTTCTATAACGTGGTAAATTTACACTCAAACTATACATGCTTATAAATCCCAATCATCAGTTAAGAAATGATTTTCTCCCTCTTTAGTGGTAAAGGAAACTCATATTTTATAACTATATATTTGAGTTTGATAACTAGTAAATAAATCTATACTAATGAGAAAATAGAATAAAATCTTATAAAAAAATTTCCTGTCTCACAGACTTCATAGATACTAAATAAGATAAGGAAATTTGGACATTTTTGTAGATGATATACCTTCGTTTTGAGGGTTTTTTCATGGGATACCATCTAGTGTATGAACATATTTGGAATTACAATACTTATTAAAAACTAAGAAGATATGAAGGAATATGAGACTAATATATCAAATAGAGAATATGAAAGTGCTGATATAATAAAAAATTTATCACAAACAATCAATTGATCCTCTCAATAATCAACTGGAATCTATTTCTCTTCAAAGTCTCTACCAAAATAATATCGATTACCTTTTCTCCATGATCCATGATTCAAATGATGTATCAAACCATGATGCTTCAGAAACATCTATTGAGACCTCAAAACATTTTATATGGCCATTTTTCTACAAAATTTCAATTCAAACTCAAATACAACACTCCTAAATATAAAGACAGGATACTCCCTATATTACCACACTAATGACACATAAGATGAGTATTTTGGTAGAAATTAATATAGATCATAATCTTAGCCTATTTAAATTATGAGAGAGTACCCACTCCTAGAGATAAAGCTAAATATCTCATACCCTTTTTTTCTATCTATCATAGAACTCGAACATGTCTTCTAACATTATATTCATAGTGTTTGAAAAGGATCCCACAAAAATTCTCATGATTCCAATAATTGGTCTAATATGCTATGAGAGATTTCGGTATACTCTATCCTCACTAATACCATCTCAATCATGATATCATTTTGAAGCATGTTATTGTATGTAGTTAGATCAAAACTTTTGACTTGGGGATTCAGATCTTCTTGATGGAAAATTTCAATCTTTTTGGACATGTGCGCCACATTCTTATCCAAAAAAGGCTAAACTAATAGAAACTACGTAAAGATATATGTAAATGAATCCACTGTCATTATTCAATGTCAAATATGGTTAAAATCATAGGAATGATCATACATCAATATAGTAGGGATGGCAATAATTCAATAAGATGTACATTATTATCATTAATGATATTACCTCACGCATCTTATCCTATTTCATTAAACTAAAATATTTATTTTTTTACCTAGATAATATTAACAACAAATTTTAGTCATTATTATGATGAAGTATCTAGCTGATTTGGGACTTCCATGATGATAGTAATCTAATCCTTAGTATTCTGGGGGCCTTCAGTTACATTGAATGATGTAGTATATGGAATCTATATTTCATGAGAATAATATAAGAGACTCAACACACACATATTTTATCCTCTCCCATTATCTTCTACTAGTTGAAAGACTTTAGTCAGATGTAGTTCCATAGAATATACTTCTAGATTATCTATATGAGCATGGTTAACTTCATTCCAAATCACATATAGAGATATAATAGAGGAATCCTTCATACTATGTGTATTTTCACACACATCCCAAGGTGGGTAGTGAATATGGAATCAAGTGTTATTTTCTGAAATACCCTAACATATAAATGGAAATTATTTCAACCCATAATATTACTCTACCATTTGATATGTTTTTAGGTGAACACAAAAAATCATGAACCACATTATATTGTATCAACCTTAGAGGATTCCCAAGTATAAAATATATAACCCCTTAAATATTACGGTGGCCCAACTCAGGACTCAAGTATCAACATGTTTGTGATAGATCCATTTTTTATACAAATTTTAATGTGTTTTTATACATTAATTCATTATATATTAGTTTATTATTTATAATATATGTTTCTGATATAAATTTTCTTCCAATCCATATAATGGATTAACATTTGGAAAAGTAACAAGAAAAACATGGAAATTGAGGAACCAAAAGTCATGTCATGCCATAAAGAAATCAAAGTGGTATGACATCAGATATTTAAGGGTGACCATGTAGACCATCTGGGGAATAAAATTGATGAAATATGTCAAAACAAGGCTTCTATAATATGTAAATGGTATTTCATGCCTTGTAATAATTACACAATGTGTACCAAATCACACGGTGAAAGTAAGGACATGAAATGAGGAAAATTAAATCATCATAGACAATTAAACACGGTGAAACAAAGTTATGCATGGTATAATTTTCCAAAACAAGAAAATTAAACATGGTGAAGCATAGTTACACGGGGTGTAATCCCCCAATACAAGAAAATGGTGATTTTATGGCCAATTATTTTGATAGGATTTTAAGATATCTTTTGACGTATATTACCATTTATTTCCATGTTATACCTAAGAAAACCATATAGATAAACATGAGGCTTATAAAAGGAGGATTCCATCTATGAGAAAAATTTTCCTTTCCACACATGAGGCTCGACCACTAGGAGGATGTCATAGGGTTTCAACCCATTTTTCATCATAGATTGGTTTTTTATATTTTTATTTTATTTATCGGATGCAATCATGGGATTTTCATTGTTTTTTCCCCAATATCTATTTTATTATTTTTCCTTTACATTCTCTCTTTTCCAGTCTCTTCCCTATGGAATACGATTTATTCATTGTTGGTGACCACCCAATAATGATTCACGAAATCAATAGGGGTGAGTGGAATCAGTTGAAAATGGTGAATATAAAAGTGTTTTGTTTCATTATTCACTTTATAAATGATTATATTTAGTAGGTATCATGTTGAGACTCAATATTTTTATATAGGTTTTGAAATCATATACCAAGTGTGTTTAATAGTGGAAAAAACAAACATGATTAAGATAATTAATTCATGAATAATTAATTTGATTATTCGTCTATAATTGTAGTTTGATCTTCATGCACTGTAGGTTTTTTTATTTTTCATACCACCTTGAATTGGGTTTCTAGGGTATATTTATAGGGTTTGATAATATCTCTATTAATTAAATATGATTTATTGTGAATCCATTTAGTATATTTATTTTACAAGTGAAGTTAAATTTATTTAGCCAAAACCGCACCAGGAAACTGATTCCCAACTATTTTTCTTATCAATTTTAATTTATTAGTTTCAATTTCTTCATATGTTGCATTAAATCAAATAGAAATTGGATGACCTAACCTTTAGTCTAGAGTTTTCTTTACTCTGTTCCATACTCTATATTAGTTTGACCCCACACTTATGTTATACTATGGATCTGCAGTTAGTATGGTTTTGGTTAATATAAATTTATAATTTGACTCATGCCTAGGGTAATTAATGACACCATTTGGGTGTGTCAAATTTTAGTGTGATTTCTGTTGAGTATCGGAGCATTGCAGATGACTCAAAACTGATTTCTTAGGTCATATACTTTTCTAATCCTATTTATTTTTACTGTTTTTATTCGAGGTTTTTTATTTTAGTTTTTTTTCTTTTTATTCCCAATTTCGTGCCTTGTAGTTATTGGTGTTATGTAGGATGAATTCTATGTCATATCACCGATATTCCACTACACCATAAAAAGAAAATTAATATTTGGAGTGTCTAACTGCTTGGGAAGAACTGAAATCCGAATGGTGTATGTAGAAGAACGGTGTTCAGAATGATTCATATTATAATAAGTAGGATGAATTATAACCCCCTCAGTTGAATTCCACATACTATCAACCCAATATAGTAGCTCCATACTATCAAGGCCTCCAAAAAATTTCATGGCTGAGCAGCACACTAATTTCATCTCCTACTGTCAAAAAACTCAAGAGTGGAATCAAGAAGAAAGACTAACCATTTTTATCATCCAGTGTATTGATGAAATGGAGAAGAGGATGGAAAATAATAAGGAAAAATTCAGTTATTAGGAAGAATTGACTACCCACCTTGCAAAAATCATTTAAAATTTTAATTCTCTTTTTAATTGCATCCTAATAGTTGCTAATACATATATATGTTCATTTGAATATTAATATTGTGAAAAAATAAGAATAATTCGAATGTGTTGTAAGAAAGAAACCTCAGAATAATTACAATCAAGAAAGATGTCAATTCAAAAAACCACAAGATAATACTTTAGATAGACTAGACACATAACTAACACAGTTCATTCTAGTATTTTTTAACTGGATGGATGACCATGATGCCCAACTCAGGGAATATAAATATTTAATTACTCACCTTTCCCATTCTATTTTGAATTTAAATTCCCATGTATGAAACTTACCATTAAGATATAATACATGGATTGAATGGGTTGATGATAAATAAGGAAAAAAGGTGGAGTAATTACATACTATAGAATGAAAAAGCCTGAAAAATCAGAGGTCTAAAACAAATAATTCTACCTAGAGTATTAAAGAAACATTGAAATAAATAAACCTATAAATTACGAATATGTTTTATAAATTGAGGCATCCATTATTTATATACAAAAATGTTATGAAGAAAAAAGAGAATTCCTTTTGTAATAGTGAAAAGATGTTGAAAGAAATCTGAAGATGTTTTTTGACTGGATGTCTATATAGGAAGAATATACAAAGGTCAAAGTGGAGAAATACATAGATATAGAGGAATAAAAAATGGTAATAGATGAGGACATTAAGAAACATGCACCAACTTCATAGACATTCTTGACACATTTGAAGAATGGGACTCCCTCCTATTATTTCAGGATAAAGAGGAGAAACATGATGCTTCAATTTAAAAAGAAGTTATAGAAACTCAGAATAATTAAAAATAAAGAATTATATGTGGTGGTGTAAGAGAAAATAAAAACCTGGTTAGATTTTTACTACATATTATTTTCTATATATATGTCGTCAAAATTCATCCCACCACAAGGCATGATGAACCAATGGAGGAAGAATAAAAAAAACTTCCCTAGATGCAAACCAATTCAAGATGTGGGTAAATCCAATATGGTTAGCTTTTTACCATGTTCGAAACAGCTAACAGAGGTAAACAGTCTAGAAGAATGATGATAAAAAAGAGCTACAACCAAGACGCAATACATATTTTAAAATTTCTTTCTATAATTTAAATTAAATTTATTTTATTATTTTAAATAAATATCCATGGGGTTTTGTGACAACCGGGCCCGGTGACAGCACAACCACCCCACCTTAACATGGTCGCCGGGTCCTGGCCCACCAGGTACCACCAGTTGCCCCGCAGACACGTGGGGCCCACCCCGGGGTCCACCCACGTGGCTGAACGGGTCATCTGACTAATGATAGTCTCCACAGGCCAACACATGTCCTTTCCAGTGTGCTTTGTCGTCACTCACACACACCCTGGGAAACTTACCAGAAGGTCACCAATCCTGATCACTACTCCAGGACAAACACGCTTAACTGTGGAGTTCTAATCAGACAGGCTCCCGAAAAGGAAGGTGCACCTTGTTGACATGAGTCATATCATTTAGTCATTTAACCCTTTATCATTTGGGGATGTTACAATCACCCCCCCCCCCTTTAGAGCACAACACCCTCGTTGTGGGCCCTACATCTCAACCCAGGCAGTGCACCGCACTTAAGGCTGGGTTCCTCCTCTGATACCAAATGTGACAACCGGGTCCTAGTGACAGCACAACCACCCCGCCTTAACATGGACATTGGGTCCTGGCCCACCAGGTACCACCAGTTACCCCGCAGACATGTGGGGCCCACCCCAGGGTCCACCCACATGCCTGAACGGGTCATCTGACTAATGATAATCCCCCAGGCCAACACATGTCCTTTCCAGTGTGCTTTGTCCTCACTCACACACACCCTGGGAAACTTCCCAGGAGGTCACCAATCCTGATCGCTACTCCAAGACAAGCACGCTTAACTGTGGAGTTTTAATCAGGTAGGCTCCTGAAAAGGAAGGTGCACCTTGTTGACATGAGTCATATCAATTAGTCATTTAACCCTTTATCATTTGGGGATGTTACAATCACCCCCCCTTTAGGGCATAACGCCCTCGTTGTGGGCCCTACATCTCAACCCAGGCAGTGCACCGTGCACTTAAGGCTGGGTTCCTCCTCTGATACCAAATGTGACAACCGGGCCCGGTGACAGCACAGCCACCCCGCCTTAACATGGCCGTCGGGTCCTGGCCTACCAGGTACCACCATTTGCCCTGCAGACATGTGGGGCCCACCCCAGGGTCCACCCACGTGCCTGAATGGGTCATCTGACTAATGATAGTCTCCACAGGCCAACACATGTCCTTTCCAGTGTGCTTTTTCCTCACTCACACACACCCTGGGAAACTTCCCAGAAGGTCACCAATCCTGATCACTACTCCAGGCCAAGCACGCTTAACTGTGGAGTTCTAATCAGACAGGATCCCGAAAAGGAAGGTGCACCTTGTTGACATGAGTCATATCATTTAGTCATTTAACCCTTTATCATTTGGGGATGTTACAATCACCCCCTCTTTAGAGCACAGCACCCTTATTGTGGGCCCTACATCTCAACCCAGGTAGTGCACCGCACTTAAGGCTGGGTTCCTCCTCTGATACCAAATGTGACAACCGGGTCCTAGTGACAGCACAACCACCCCGCCTTAACATGGCCGTCGGGTCCTGGCCCACCAGGTACCACCAGTTTCCCCGCAGACATGTGGGGCCCACCCCAGGGTCCACCCACATGCCCGAACGGGTCATCTGACTAATGATAATCCCCACAGGCCAACACATGTCCTTCCCAGTGTGCTTTGTCCTCACTCACACACACCCTGGGAAACTTCCCAGGAGGTCACCAATCCCGATCACTACTCCAAGCCAAGCACGCTTAATTGTGGAATTTTAATCAGGTAGGCTCCCGAAAAGGAAGGTGCACCTTGTTTACATGAGTCATATCAATTAGTCATTTAACCCTTTATCATTTGGGGATGTTACAGGTTTTATTATTTTCTTATATGATACAAATAATTATTTAATGAACTCAATTTTCGCGAGATATTTTTATATTTTAGGTCCCTGGAAGAAAGAATCATGATGTGATTAAAGATATTGAAAACAAGAACATTGCACATTGTGTATTTATATTACATGTCGTGATACTGAAACAAAATACCAGAGAAACTTGTTCAAAAGAATCAAATTGATAGGGAGTACTATTATTACTTATTGATATTTTTTTAATCTATAATTTTTGGTTTCCTTGTGATTTTGAAAAAAATTAATGAATTGATTTGTAGCATGAAATGGATTGAATTAGATTAACCCATAAGAACTATTAAATTTTTTTCTTGTACTCACTAATCAATAAGTCAAAAAAAAGAGAATGATTTTTACATGTTAGAAAATAAGAATATAATTACCATAGATGAAATTTCAAAATCAAAATTTTAAAATTCACTTTCTCGCATTAATTTAGAATTTATTGGAAATTATTTCTAATATGATTTCATTTCATGATATTGATTCCTAGAATAATTCAAAGTTTAAAATGATTATTTATTTTCACTCCATGAACTTATTGAATTATATTCTATTCTCTTTCCTTAGAGGTTAATAAAGAATGTATTTCCTATTTCATCGAGAATATTTCTTTTGCGAAGCGTGGGCCATGTAAACCCACTGGAACTTGTATTGATATGTCATCAATGCTATGAATGAAAAAATCACTTTTTAAATGATTGCGGAATTTTATTGATTATCCCTCTTATCATTATACCCACAAACACATTGGTTCACCATTATCCAGTAGATTCCATGGATTACCTTGTTATAATTAAGCTTAGTTATAAGATATTATTTCCTTTCCAACCCATCACTTTATATTCATCATTGTATTCAATTGAATGAGTGTGGGGGAGATGTTTTTCATAGTGGATATGGGAAATTTTTCAAGAAAATAGATTGTGGGGGTGTTTCCATGGGATTATTGGTATGGTTTGTATTGACATTCCATATATTCAATTTTTTTTCTATCTTATTGTTGAAAAAATGAAAAAACTTAATAAACTATGAAATAGTGGGTTTCTAATTGGGTTTGTAAAAAATAAACATTTCAAACTGATTTTCACACAATTATATGTTCTTAGATAGTGGATGTGAGACAGATCTTCAAGATGCTTCCAAAAATGAAAAAACATGTGAATTGGGAGAATAAAAAATTTCCATTTTCCAGAGCAGTTATTTTTATCATATGTGGTTAGGTGGTGGATGAGAGGTTTAGTATAATAATGAAATTCAAAAAATTAATAAAAAATAATAAAACTGAAAACAACATAGGGTTATTTTTAATTATGCTTTCTTTGTCTATGATCCTTCACTGTATTCTTTTGGTGGTGTGTGATATGGAAATAAATTATCGGCGAGGAGCATTTATTTGAATTTTTCTTTTGAATATAATGAATTGTATGTTAGAGTTTATACTCCACCTTGAGCCTTATATTATTTTCCAAATTTTACCTACCTACCCACACCTATATATTCATTTGATCCTTATGTCAATTCCCTGATAGTTAATTGATATATTTTTCATCACTAGGTATAGAAAGTAGCTTAAATGAAATCCTATGTTAAGGAACATGTACATGAGGTATGATTATAACTCCATTAAATTGTTACCTTGTGTGGTGAGTGGAATATTTATATTGTGAGGTAAATCATAAATCTCATGAGTGTTCATTAAATGTCAAAAATGGTATGTGAAATTTGAAAAATTTCATGACTCGAACATCATTAATAAAGCATTGTTTTTTTTAATTTTCTATTTTTGGGTTTTTCTTTTAAAATATTCACTTATAGCTTGTTTTGTGATAATCATAATTTGAAAATTCTTATGTGGATGTATGGATCCTTCATATTTATTTTTTGAGGTTTTTCTCGAGGTCAAGAATAAATTTGAGTTTGGGATTATTTGATAACACTATTTGGTACACAAATTTTTATCTATTTTTATATATAAATTCATTACATATTAATTTATTTTTTATAATATCTGTGCTGATAAAAATATTTTTCAAATTCTTTTGTTGGATTGAAATTTTGAAAAATACCAAGAAAACATGGAAATTGAAGAACAAAGAGTAACATCGAATGGTAAGGGAAGAAAAGAGTTGTGACATAGGACTCTTAAGGATGAAAATAAATCTCATATAGGCCATAAAATAGTATTAAAAAGAAAAAAAAGATTCCATAGCATTAAAATGGAATTATAAATATTATAATCATTACATGATGTCTATGGGAGCATATAGTGAATAAGAGGACATGTTGTGATGAAAATTAAATCATACTAGAAAATTACATGTTGTGAAACTCAATCACATCCGGTGTAATTTTACAGATAGAAAATTGAACATGGGGAAACACAGTTACACATGGCGTAATCCCCTAATACAACAATAATGGTGATTTTACAGCCTATAATTTAGAATGGGATATTAATATATCATTTGACTCAAACATCCATTTAATGACATTTCTTACTCAAGATAAACCATTTCATGACCACGAGGCTTATAAAAACAAGGATTATAGCTATGATAAAATTATTTCATTTCATGCTTGAGGCATGACCACTAGGAGGATTATGTATATTTTTACCCATATTTCTTTATAGATATGTTTTATATGTGTTTTATGTTTATTTATTTGTTGTAATGATTGGATTTTATTTTTTTTAATTCCAATATCTCTTTTTTTTCATTTTATTTATAATTATCTTTTGTATATTCTCTTCCACATGGAATATGGTTTACTCATTGTGAGAAATCACCCAATAATGATTGGATAAATCCATAGGGGAGAGAAGAATAATTCATTATGGGTGCATATCAAACTGCATAATTTCATTATTCACATAAAAAATTACTATATTTAGATGGTATAATTTTGATACTCATTATTATCATATATTTAATTAAATCATGGACCATGTTTGTTTAATAGTATATAAAAACCAACATGATTAAGCTAATTAATACATGACCAATGAATTTATTTATTATTTTTCAATTACAATCTGATCTCAAGTCACTCTAGTTATTTTAATCCACCAATCCACAATGAATTGAGTTCTTAGGGAAAATGGATAGGGTTTGACCATCTATTTATCAATTAAATATTATTAATTACACAACCATTAAGTATTATTATTTTGAGAGTTGTGTTAAATTTAGTTATAAAAACCAACCCATAGAGACAGATTCCCTCTCTTCTACTTTTCTATTTTAATTAATTTATTTTAATTTAATTTTTAAATTAAGTAAATAAAACATAAATTAGAGTTACCTATCCTTTAGTCTAAATTTTTCATCGTGGTGTTCCCTTCTCTTTATGGATTCGGCCCTACACTTCTATTATACTATGCCTTATAAGTTAGTATGGTTCAGGGTAATATAAATTTACAATTTGACTCAAACCTAGAATAATTAATAAATCCTCTCAAGCATGTCATTTAGTCACTCTTATATAAATAAATCAATGTGTACAATTATTAGTCTTACATATTTACATTAATAAAATAATAAATATGGAATATAGATAATAAGTAGTAAATTATGATTTTAACTACTATATATTACAGGATATTATATACACCATAAGTGCGCCTATTTACCATCTCATGGTGAATGAAAATACTCAAATCCCATAAAATGTAACAACACATTAATAATAACACGTATAGTTAACATGATGTTGAAAAAAAAATATAACAAAAATATGATAATAATAAACATAGAGGTATACAAGATGTTCTATCATGCATATGGATTACATCATTTAGAACTGCACTGTATATCGACAATAAACAATTCCAAAAACATAGCTAAGAAATAAATGAAAATAAATCCTCTACTGACACTATATTGTATCACCCTAGCCTGAATCACCATGTCTATTCTAGATTACAACATGAGCCCGATAATGAATACCAATATGCATGAGAAATAATTCAAGTGGTTTAGTCCTATATTAGAACACAAGGAGCATATGAACCTGAAAATGATATCCAACTATAAAAAATGATGAAGAAATTATGAATATATAAAATATATATACAACATAAAAAATAAATAATTAACTATGTTATATTAATATTATATGAAATGATTCATCTATCATAAATTAAAGTATATTTAAATTATTATATCAAATAGTGTATAGAGACAACAAAAATAAATGAATCACAATGTCAAGATCAGAGAGTCTATCGGTACATAGCCTACATCGTCCCAGCTCTACTAGATCAATTTCCTAACATAAGACAGTTTCCCTACATTGGACCCATGACCATAATTTCTATATTTACAGTGATATTTCCATTCATGGTGTGAGTACGATCCTATTATGACACCATTAATTCTTTATTTAACACATGTGATTCAATATACAGAAGTGTATTCTATAAATATAATGTAAATATATAAACAAACACTCATGTTTCATGTCATCAAGAAATATACATGTTTCCATAATCCTTTGACCTACATAATTCATCTACGCAGTTGAAGAAAATATATGTATGGAATCATTAATATCATAAAAATAGACTGTGAAAAAATATGATTCATAATAGGATATGTAACGTCCCAAATCCGGGTGCCACCTAGAGGTGCCCTACACCCGGTTGGTCACATGGCCTCAAGTGCACTTCCACAATCACTATAGGTATCCGACTAGAAACACGGGCCTTGGGTGTGATAGTGGGGAAAATATGACCTCATTAGTAGCTTAATGCAGTGTAAATAAGTTAGTAAAAATAGATGAAGTAGTAATAACATGCAATAAGTAAAATGCAGAAGACCAGATGTAATAAAAAACTAGAGAACACATATATAAACGATGCTTAATACATATCTAGGAACGCAACAAAAAAAGTAAAAATGATGGATTATAGTACTAAACCAGGGTACAAAGAAAAAAATAAACTCCCATAGCTTCACAGGCCACATCTTGGTCCCATGCCCTCCATCTCCACCGAAATCAAGTGCAATATGTATAAGGGCACTTGCCCTTATATACACCTATTAAAATATAATCTTTTTGGGCCGAAAAACATGACCCAAACAGGGTGTGAGATGAATCCCAGAAGGAAACCACCCAAATATCTATGCCGAATAGTCATTGAATATATATGGAAGACAATAATCATAATGAATCAGTGAACACGGAAATAGTCCAAAGTAAACAATCCTACAGTTTCAATTGCATTCATTACCCAATATCATGTAACTAGCTCAAAAAAATGTAACCCTCTTTGAAGTAATCATAGTCTATCCCCTATGTTTCATCCTATCAAAAACAAGAAACCCTCAGGGAAGTACTTGCAGTCTAACCCCTCTGGTTTAGCTTTAGTAAAGACACTCTGAGGAAGCACTCACTGTCTATTCTACATGTTCTATTTTACCCGTAAACTACAAACAATCTAGTATATCCCTCAACGTCCAATTCACATTGTGGTATCGCAAAGTGTATCTATATACACTCTGAGGTAGCACTCACGTCTATCCCACCTATTGTTTCATAGTGTGAAAAGTAAATAGACACTCTCAAGAAGCACTCAATTTCCATTCCCCCTATATTCAACTACACCAGGTTCCCACAACCCTGTGTAAGTCAATCGTGCACAATGATGTTCAACAATCAAAGAAAACCTTAAGAACTACTTGGATAAAATATTTAAATAAATACATGGATTAACATCTACTGTCATATAAAAGCATCAGATAATATTACTCCATCCTAACAGCACTAGGCATGGAAAAAAAGCATCCCAACAGGAAAATCTAGACCCAACAATCAATATCAAAACAAACATTGTAAACACATCCAAATCATGAAAAAACCCTATTCGCAACGAAACAAAGTGTACTCAGGAACACAAGGAATATAAATCATTAAAAGGGAAACAATTTCTTAACATGAAACACATCGTTCTAGGGTATTGGAATCTTTTCCACATAATATTCAAAATCTATGTACCGAAAGGCACAAACCACACAAACCACCTGCCCTGACATTTTAAGATTGATATACTCTAGCTTTTCCCCTGTAATAAACCAAGAAAATGTTAGATCTACAAAAATGGAAAAAATTATCAACCCGGGATATCTCATGAAATGAGAGAAACCAAGAAACGAGGCTCTATGGGAAAAAATAGCTCACTGTGGATATTCCAACGCAATAAAAAACGACCGAATAATAGAATGGATGGTCGGTAAAGGGCTCAAAGAAGATATGTTGCCTTATATCTCTCCTAAACTATACATGCCGAGAAAAAGTAGTTTTTGTCAATTAGACATGACCACATGCCATTTAATCAAATAATAGAAATGTGTATGGTCTCTTTTTTAAAAGTACATGATGTGTACTTTCCATAAATGGCCCACAATTTAGGCAGTCTCTAGGTAACCGAACATGGCCATGTACATGGCTGTTACATGATGAGTACATAGTCAACTGTGGAAACTGGGTACATGGTGTGTACTCCAAAGTACATTGTGTATACTCCTTAAATTTCCATATTCTCCTTTTTTTCAAAAACACTAGAGTATGAAATCCATAACAAAAAGAAAGATCCCCGTTCTTGAAAACTTCCAACCATAAAGAATTTTTCCCTCGAATTTATCTTGCAAGGCGACGTAGAAGAAGAATCCTCCAACATCTCCATCCACTGTGATTGTATATCAGCTTCGTCTACAATGTCTCTCCCTGTACTTTCCTATGCTACCATAGTAATCATACTAGAGGATCATACCGGCCATGGATAACCCTTGCAGTATGATCAAAAATCCATATATGATTCTCCTAGAACGATGCATCCACCTCCAACATAACCTCATCTAGTAGAAAAAAATGATATGAGTCTAAGAAGTAACACCATTGCTGAGAAACGTGGAAGATATCATGCATATCCCAGTAACTCTAAGGTAGCTGAAATAGATAGGGAACTGGCCCAACATTCTTCAAAAAATCAAACGGTCCAACATATCTCAGAAAAAGTATGCCCTGTCTCCTAATCTTACTGTGTCCCAACATAGTTGTGACACATAAGAAAACCCGATCTCTGATCTCCAACTCTAGAGGTTATCTCTGTTGATCAGTATAAGACTGATGTCAGGACTGTGCATTATCCATCCACTTCTGAATCAACTCTATCTTCTTTGAGGTGACTGAGACAAGGTGAGGTCCAACAAATATGCCTCTCCTGCTTCCAACAAACATAGGGGTGATCGACATGACCTATCGTACAAATCCTCGTAAGGTTATATCTAAATAGTTTCTTGAAAACAATTATTGTTGGAGAACTCCAAAATTGGTATGTGTTTCTCTCAAGAACCTCCAAAATCTAGGATGCATGCTTGAATCATGTCCTCTCACACCTGTATCATACGTTTGAATAGTCCATCTGTCTGGGGATGGTATGTTGTACTTAGAAGTACTTGTGTATCCCAAGCCCTATATAATACATGCCAGACCTGAGAAGTAAAATGGGAATTCCTATAAAAAAAATGGAGTTTCGAAATCAAAGTAAACATACAATCACTCAGATGTAAAACCTTACCCGCTCATCAACACTGAAGGTCTCATAGATTGGAATGAAGTGAGAAACCTTCATGAGTCTATAAATGACAATATAAACTGCATCATTCCGTCAAGGAAACCTTGGTAACCCTATCACAAAGTATATAATGAAAACATTCCACTTGCACATGGGAATGGGTAACTTCTGAAAATCCTTATTGGTAACTGATGCTACGACTTCGCCTGCAGATAGGTGGAACACCATAAGACCAAGCCAGAAACATCTCTTATCATACCTGACCACTGATACTGACAATGTAGATCTCGATACAACTTGGTGATGCAAGGATGATCTTCCCAATCTGGGGAATGAAAGTCGCGTATCACATCTAGGCGTATTAGCACTATCAACCATACACGGTAATGAAAATGAAATATCTCATCCCGCCTACCGTCTATCTTGGAATAAGGTCTTTTCCTGACACACTCTCTCATAGAACAAGGTCTTTAGAATCTAATAGCTTCCAAATTTTCACTTGATCAAGTAGAGTAGAGGTAACAGCTATAGTAGAAAGAAACATCCAACCCTGTCTGTCATGAACCTCCAAATGAATCTCAAAGAATTGTGCCATAAGCTACCACCCACTACTGGTATCCTCAACTACATGTTCCTGAGTCCTTCTTCTCAATGCATCATCCACAGCGTTGCATTTACCAGAACTGTAGGCCTGCTCAAAATCAAAATAACGAAGGTACCCAACCAACCTTTGCTGTATTAAGTTCATATCGCATAGTGTGAAGATGTACATGAGACATTTTTGGTCAGTGAAAATAAAAAAATTCTATCCCAATAGGTGATGTATCCAACAATTTAAATCTTGAAAAATTGCAGGAATCTCAAGATCTTGTGTCGTGTAATTCATCCCATGTGGCCTCAACATATGAGACTCGTATGAAAAGACTCATACCCCAAGCATAATCATTTCTCCCAACCTGATACCTGATGCATCATAGTACACAGTATAACTCCTTCACGGCTTTGGAAATACTAGTATCAGTGTTGAAGTCAACCACCCATTCAGCTCCTGAAATTCAAACTCGAAAGAATTAGTCCACATGTACTGTGAACCCTTCTTATTCAGGACCATCAGTGGGACTTCTAAGCATGATAATTCTTTTATAAAACATTTTTAGTATCCAGAAATCCCTATAATACTTTGTACCTAAAATACATTCTTCGGATGCTCCCAAAAAACTACTTCTGTCAATTTCTCTGGGTCTACTTATACTCTTGCCTCTGTGATAACATGACACTAGAAGTGAATCCAAAAGTGGTATTTGAAATGCATAGAATATAAATTATGCACACTCAGTGTACTCAAAATAATATCATCATGGGTAGCATGGTTGTGTCGAGTGTGAGAGTATACCAAGATATCGTCTACAACGACTACCACCAATGAATCCAAGTATGGATGGGAAACTCAGTTTATCAGTGCCATGAAAACTGAGTGCACGCTTGTGATACTGAACCGCATAACCACGTACTCATATAGAGTATACCATATCTGAAAGGATGTAAGAGGTATATCATATGGTCTAACTAACAACTAATGATAACCAAATCTCATGTTTATCATTGAGAACATCCAGGATCCTTGAACCTGATCAACTAGATCATCAATACTCCGCATAGGATATCAGTTCTTGACCTTCAACTAGTTCAACGTATAATAATTTACAAAAAGTCTAAGGGTAACATCTTTCCTTTTCACAAAAAAGACAGGCGAACGCTAAGGAGAAGTACTGGTTGGAATGAAACCCTTTTTCCTGCACCTCCTCCAACTGTTTCTTATGATCATGAAAATCTTTTGTATCCATCCTCTAAGGAAAAATGGACACTGGTGTCACTCCTAGAACATTCTTAATAAAAAAATTGACCTATCACTCTGGAGGAAAATAGGAAAAGTCACATAGAAATACAACCCTAAATCGACCGACCATTAGAGGAAAGTCCATATGTGATGTTCTCTGGTCATCTAGATATAGACTAGCTATATGGGCAGTAACTCATCCCAACTCATGATTATTGGGTCCTCCTCTGCTCGACTGGATATCCCATTCTCCCTTATGTAGAAACAATAAGCCCTCTGGTGATGTGAAACTCACTCTATGACGATATCAATCAACAACCCCCTGGAAGGGAACTAACCAGTCCATCCTGAGAATAACATCATAGCCTGTCAAATCTAGGAGATAATGGTCCCCTAATAAGTGACACCCACCAACCATAAGATTACTCTACTTGCAGTGACATACACTACATGTTCTGGTACCCAACGGAGTATCAAACATCAACAAATCAACAGATGTAAAGATACAGAGCCCAAGGATCTCCACAAAAGAAACATATATGAAACTGAGGGAAGCCCATGTATCTAAACATGCATAAACTAAGACTGTGTCAACTAGAATTTTAAATCAAACTGTAGAGGGTCCAGGATCCTGCTCTTATTGGGTCAGCTCCACTGCGAACGTCTAGCCTGTACTGTGGCTCTGTGAAGCTTCCTGACCACCTAGAGATGATCTACCTAGTTTTCACTAAAAGAATGACGACTAACTTCCACAACCACATCCTCCACCTCCTTATGAACAACAATTCAAACTCCAGTTCACAAACTAATGATAAATTGGTGGTACATCTTTTGAATGAGGAGTCATAGAAGAACCTCTATCACCAAATAATGGAGATAAAAACCGATAGAACTGCTAAAGATGACCCATCTTTCCACAATATCGGCACTCCACTAGGTCTCTCGTGCAATGTGGCCTTATATGCCCGTTATTCCCGCACTAGTATCACCCCACCTGGACACCAGAGGAATTATTATGATTACTCAGATCTCGATGCGTAGAATCTTTTTGGTGCTTTATGCTATCAGTCGAAGGGGTTCCAACTTCGGATAACGATCTTCCATGGCTCACAACCCCTGAATCCCTCAGATCGCACTCCGTGGTTTGTGCCTGGTTGACTATAGAGGTGATGGAAGTCAACCTAAAGATGTTCATCAAATATCAGATATCATTCCTGAGACCATCTTCAAGCTTCCTCGCTATAAATAACTCATCTCCCCCTAGAATAGGCATTAAACGATGCAGCTTTGTGATGCATGAAGAATACTCCATGACATAAAGAGTACCTTAGTCTAGACTCATGATATCTCAGGCTCGATCGATCCAAAAAGTCATAGGGTAGAAATAATCATAGAAGGAATGCTGGAAATCATCCCAAGGCATAATATGCTGGCATCCCTCTTGTGAGATCACATCCCACCATATCTTGGTATAATCCAAATGCATATACATAGAAATCCTCACCCTCCTCTCTAAAGTAATCTACAGATGCTCAAAGATTAACAATATGGATACTATCCATGAATCTATTGCCTGAGGTCCTCCATACCCTGAGAAGGTGGGAGGATACTGCTGCTGAAAGACCCACTTCAACTCATCCATTGACGGGGCAGGAGGCGATACTCCTCAGAATGTTTGCATGAACCTCATAAATACTTCTCAAAACTATGCATCAACAACTATATCTGGGATAACGGTTGGTGCCAAGATGATAATTACTGGATGATATTCTAGTAGTTCAATATCGTCCATGTCCGGTGTCTAGTCACTACCCCGTAACTAGCATGAAACTAGTGGATGTCGCGGTGGGATGACTCTGCAAGGTCAAACACACACCTTAGATCAAGAATAACAAGGACAGAATCATAGAAGTTTAATAAGGGAACATATGAAGGAAATAATTTCATGTTTTTTCGAAACATGGATACTCGGTGTGTATGACCCCTACACGGTGTGTTCCTTTAAGTCTTTACATGGGTGTGTACTCCATCCAACCCAGGTCATGTAACACCCCATACACATGATTTATTCACCCAAGACATGACATGTTCTTGAATCATGTTCCCCTACCCGAGTTCTTCTACATGACATACCCACACCTGTATTCTAGAACTAGACTACACGACATGTTCATTCCAAAAACGGCGTGTGCTAGATGTAAATTAATCAACCCTTGTTTTTAGTCACATGGTCAGTTACACAGCTGACTCTACACGGTGTGTTTTTTTCCATACATGGCGTGTACTAACTACCCATAATCCACATGTGTCTTTAGTCACACAGTTAGACACATGGTCTATACACACAACATTTACATCCGGTTCACGACATGTTCCACCAAGGGTTCCCCAACCCCGTGCCTCTTCCCACACAGCTAGTGAAATAGTTAGAGACTACACATAGTGTACATACATTAAACCGCGTGTACTTAAGAAAAACAGTTCCATCCTGAATAGAAGGATACATGGAAAGCATTCAGTAATACACACCGTGTATTATGGGTTTATCCGAACAGTAAGCCTCATAAACTACCTTCGAACTGAGAAAAACTCTAAATCGAACATTAAAGTTCCAAATTCCAATCTTTGAGGACCCATACTACCTGTTAATAAAAATTTTCCAACTTACATATGTCATATACAAGTGTAATGATCTGCAAAATTATGATCCATGAGGGCCCATAACACCTCAAGAACAAAATTTTAATGTTCATCCAAACGAAACCTTACATAAACTAATACCCTATAAAATATCAAGTATTCTATCAGGGTATCTATCACAACATCATGAATATCTAGGAAAAGACCTATCACAATAACATTCAATCCGTAATGCACCCTAAATGGCATAGCAAGAATGCATGACATGTTATCTCTAGAAAATTCCTATATGATGCATGAGATGGCATAACCTCATCTCATCGGGTTTCAACAGAAATAAATAATCAATATTATCAATGATAATAGCACAAAACATGTGAATCACCAAATGGTGAAATCAAATAAACTATTTTAGGATCGAAAAGATGATGTAGATGCTCAATATACAATAGGGGGGGGGGTGAATTGTGTAATATAAAAAATTCGATTGGAACTTTTAAAAATGGAAATGTTTAACAAAGTAAAACAAGGTATATTCACTATAACTCCTAGTTCTTCAAAATTGTTTGATTCCAAAAATATGATTCCAGAAATGAAACATAAGAAAATTTTACAGAGATAATGATTATACCTTAAAGCGGATAGAATCTTACTAATCAGAGTAGACGTATAAGAAAGTATAAGATAGTTATACATTCCTTATCAATCAAAATGCATGGAAAAAACATGAAACAATAGTAGTAACAAGTAAGAAATATTTTAACCCAAAGAGTATGGTATCCAACAACCTTGGATAAAGGTCCCTTGATTTATACTTTCAATAAATTCTGTCTTACCCACACCAAGGTAAGACCTCGATATGAATATCGAAGTCTGTCTTGTTATCCCCACAAGCCCCTGAACATCAAGGGAGTCAGCACCTTTGTCTTCTTATCCCCAGAAGCCCTCAAACATCAAGGTAGTCAGTACATCTGTCTTCCTATTTCTGAAATCCTTCAAATGTACTCAGAAACATTCGGAGGCACATGAAGCAATTCTGCACAAGAAGTGCAGTATGCACAAAGCGTTAAAGTATCTCTCTCTTGAAATCACCTTAGAAGTATGTAATATCTAGATGGATCAACATTTTTGAGCTCATCAAAATGAGCTCTTATTTATAAGCACATATTCAAATGCCGGATCCCTCCTCTAATGGTCATATTTTTCCTTGAATTTTGGAGGGACTTGTACACGTGTCTCTCAAACCATGGTTTGTTAGAAAATAAATGCACAAAATAATTTTATAACTCAAACAAGAGTCAGTAAATGAAAAATGGTTTCTCAACAAAACATATTTTTTGTATTCTAAGAAAAAAAGAATTAGCATTCTAAATGGGAAAGCCTTCGATGTCTATGTTACAAAGATATACAGATTCTATTTTTCAAGGAATTCAGAATCAGAATTATATAGAATTCGAAGTCTAAATTCCAAGGAATTCGAAGTATGAATTCTGAGAAATCCAAATTCATAATTATGAGGAATTAAGAGTCGGAATTATGAGGAATTCAGAGTCGAATTCTGGAAGAATTCAGAGTCTGAATTCTAAGGAATTCGGATTCCAAATTTTAGAGAATTTGGAGTCCGAATATCAGAGAATTCAAAGTCCGAATTTCAGAGAATTCAGAACCTACATTCGGATACTGAAAATAGAATACTCTATGTCTATGTATTTATATAATTATGTTATTTTAGATGTGAAACCGAATTTTACACTTAGGAATAAAAAGAGTTAGATTTACATAGACTAAAACTTTTAACAATGAAAACAAGGTAAAGTGAAATTTCCTTGGATATGAAAAATTTTCCTTATCAAGATGAAACTTAGGGAACAATAAGTTTTCCTTAAACTATAGTGTTTGTGATTTTAAAAACATGATGGAATGGAAAAGTCATAAAGAAACCTTATTGACTCAACAATATCCCCCATTTTGGAAATCACAAACATCATTACGAAAATGAATATATGGACTTAGAAATTTTATGGTCTTTTTAATAAAAATTATCTCCCTTTATATATGGATCAAAGTGAATACGAAAAACTCAACCTTAGGCCTTGGAAAATGCAAGGATCATATTATCAATTTCATGAATGATATTTCTCATTTTCTTTCATACAAAAACCATCATTATAAAAACTCCACCGTAGATGAACTCCCCTTTAGGGAAATTTCTTCTTTAATAAGTATTATTTTTGGACATTACTTTCTACCCCTTTGTGATTTTCAAAAAGATGTACAGGGAATGGAAAAAAGAAAAATGGTACCTGAAATATTAGTACTAGAAAACCAAAAATAAAGAACAACAAAAAATTTCATTAAGATTGGAAGAATATGCACAACAAGGAAAATACAACAAATTATCGGATTTAGAATGAAATTATCCTTATGTCTCCTTCAGAATCAGCTTATTCACTATGGTTTTTAGTTTCTTGAGTTCCTTGTGATCCTCCTCTACATGTTTGAGAAGTTGATCCTAATATTTTGTTTTCTTCTCTAAGGCATTGACTTTTTCTTCATGAGCCTTAAAAGATTCTTCCTGGCCCTTCAGAACTTCTTCTTTCTTAACTAGCTTCTCTTCTATCTCAATTATGAGATCCCTTTCTATCTTCCAAATATGAGCAACTGATTTCAATTTTCCATTCAGACATTTCACTTCTTGCTTCTGCGATGTCTATTCCAGAGTTAGCTTTTCCTCAAAACTTTTAGCAAGATCCTTGATGTTCACATCTTAAGGGTCAAAAGAATCCTTGACACCTTCTTATAATTTATCAGGTATTATTATCTCTTCAAATTTCTTCCTTGACCATCTTGTAATCTTTTTTGCATGATATATTATGAGCGTCATAACCATAAAAGACTTGAAGTCTGCCTCATGTTTGACACACTTATCCATCACCATGGATACTGAATCTGATTTTTTATTTAAGATATGATAAATCATCTAGCCTCTAGGGTCTATGCTTGGAAATAGAGGGATAGTTCCAATATGATTTTTAAAAGGATGGACTATAAAATCATGTCAATAGAGGATGATTCTGAATCTGAGACTTTGGTTAGTGAGGTTTCCTCTAACTCAACAGCTTTCCTCTTCGATGAACCACTAACTTATTTCTTCTTTACTACAACCTTTCTAGGTGTATCAATTACCACCTGTTTCCCCTTATCAACCTTTGGAATGACTTCTTCTTGATCAGGAGATTGATGTTCACTAACAGATAGATAAAAAATCTTGTCTTCATCAATTTCTTCCTTATCAGATCCTACCTTAACATCCTTTGGGTGAATGAAATATTTATTGATTCTTTCTTCCCTATATAGTTTATTTACATCATCTTCATCCTTCTCTTCATCCTCCCTAGGATTATCAAGATTTAACGATTTTTCTTGAGAGGTTCAGAATGATAATTTATTAGAAGGGCTTTCCTTCTCATGATATTCCTCTACATGCTTTAAAACATATTCGGAGTCACCACTTCCTTTTTTCCTCTTCTTCTACTTCTTCTTCTTCAACTACTTCTTCTTGATGTTTTTTCGGAATTAAAAACTTTTTTCCTGGTGTTTCAAGAAGTCGTTCTTTAAGAAACGACTCCGATACCTAAATATTCTCAGAGGCTTTCTCAGTAGCATTTAGAAGGGATTGCACTATCAAAGCTTCAGACAACTTCTTCCATTGCTTATTTTCTTTTTATTCCATTTCTAGATTCTCATCAGTATTTTCCATCAACACTTTTTCCTATGTAGGGTCGAGTCCAAAATTAGGTTCCCCTTCCTTCATGTTCTTTTTATCTTCTTTCCACTTTTCCACAACTTCACCAGGATATGTTTTTTTCTTATTTGGATTTGGAGGTGCGGATTGAGTTTCCTTAGCCACTGGGGTTTTTTCCATCTCTTCTGGATCCTTCACCTTCCTCTTTTTTCCTCCTTATAAGTTTTAGCAACTTCTAGTTTCATTGATATGGCTTCTACTTCCTCTTCTGTAAAATCATAGAATTATTCAGATTCTTTTGAAAATCGAACATTCATCCTTCTCAAGGTGTCATCACTCAACAACATGACTTATCAATTTCATGACATAGATATGCAAGGAATTTTGAAGGATTCTAAACACCGTAAAATAATCTTTGATAGGATGGATGGATACATTATAATTTGAGATTTCAAATTCCCAGTTTTGATATTCTCAATCGGAACCAGAATGTACATAACCAAATATATCTTTCTTAAATTCACCAAGAAATCCAAAATATACGCATCACTTTTCTTCAATGTATCATTGTCTCCTTTTCTTAGAATGACAAACCATTGAAACTAAAATTCAAGAATTAGAAGGTTTGTAGATAGATGAACTATCTTTGGGGTCTCCACTTCTTCAAAACCAAGATAGGCTAAAGCCTTTTTCTTATCAAAGGATCCTATATCATCAGGTATCTTGTGATAGAAAAACTCATCTTCTCCATCATAAGGAATTTCTATCAGATTTTCTGCCATGTTATAAGGAAGGGAATATGTCTTTCTTTAGATTTTGAATGAAAATTTATCTCTTCCTCCTTCATTGAAAAAGCATACTGTCTCATAGAATTCAACCAGCAACTCTAGATACACTGGATCATGTGATTTCAGTTTTGATATGCAAACACTCTCTCACCCATTCAGATTTATATTCTTAAAGATAATGGAATCATACTTAGAAAAGAAATTTAGATGAACTAACCTTTATCTGTAAATCTTCCGTTTAGATATTTCCTTTACAGAAGACATTTCTTTTTGAGGAGAAGCTTCAGTAGACATTTGGAATTGAGGAAACCATGAAGATCCATAATAGGAATATCTAAGAGGGGAAGATATTTTGGATGATAATTCTTGAGTTTCGATGTTGGAAAACCATTGGGGGTCCTTTATATAGGAAATCAAAGCGACGGTTCAGCTTCCCTGATTAATATAACAGTTGAACGCTTTCTGATGAGATGTGATGGTTGAAAATATAGCTGCAGAAACAAATTTGGTGCAATCCAATATTTTGAGGTTTTTTAAAAAAAAATTGATTTATAAATACTTAAAATGAACATGAAATATTTTTCTTAAAAAAGAATAAAATACCAGTATGTAAAAAAGTTTGATTACGAAGACATATGGAAATAAATCATACCTTTATGATTGCTAAGAAAAAATATTCATAATGAGGAAAAAGAAAAAAAAAATATTGCAGAAAATTTGATTCTGAAATTTAATTACAGATAAACATTAAACTTTGAAATTTTAACTTTGAAAATTTTAATTATGAAAATTTTATCTATGAAAGTTTTAACTACAATAATTTTGATTACTAAAATTTTGACTACGAAAAATTTTACTAAGAACATTTTGATTACTAAAATTTTGACTATGAAAAATTTTATCTATGAGAATTTGAACTATGAAAATTTAGACTATGAAAACATAAAAATTATGATAGATTTTTGTAATGAAAAAATTCCATTACGAAAAATTTTTATTACAAAAACATTCCATTACAAATTTTTTTTATTCTAAATAACAAGAAGATGCACTCCCCATATGAAAAATAGTTTCTTACTGTAAGGATATAGGTTTCAACAAGTAGTTAATAAGTTATATTAACTTATGGTTATCATTCCTAACTTCTGTTTTATGTATTCAAATCAGTCCGTTGTGAAAATATTGGAAATTTGATCTTGAGTTCTGATAAATTGAAGAATGATATCTTCTTTTTGTGTGTGATCCCTAATAAAGTGATGCCTAATATCTATGTGTTTTGCACGAGAGTGATGTGAAGGGTTTTTACTGAAGGAAATGGGACTAGTATTATCACGAAATATTTGTGTTTTGGTAAAACTCATCCCATAATCTATGAGTGTGTGTTGCATCCACAACACTTGAGAACAACAACTTCCAGCTACTACATATTCAGCTTTAGCAGTGGAAAGTGCTACTGAGTGTTGTTTTTTGAATGACCAAGAAACTAATGAATCTCTTAAGAAATAAAAATTTCCGGATGTACTTTTCTTATCCATTATACAACCACCAAAGTTAGGATCCGAAAAACTTTTTAAAACAAAATAATTTCCAGAAGTATAAAGATTCCAAGATCCATGGTTCCCTTTAGGTAGAAAAAAATCATTTTAAATACCTTTAAATGAGATTCCTTAGGATTGGATTGATATCTTGCACATAAGTATACTGAAAACATTATGTCTAGATGACTAGCTGTCAAGTAAAATAGACATCCTATTATACGTCTAAAAGATTTTTGATCTATTTGTTTCCCAACATCATCAAGATCAAGTGAATTCGAGGAACCAATGGGAGTACTTATACTCTTAGTGTTGTCCTATCCATAAATTTTAAAAATATATTTAAAATAATTATGTTGGTATATATATATTCCTTATGGTTTTTGAAAAATTTGAAAAACTAGGAAAAATGTTAACTCACCCATCAAACTCATTTCGAACTCAGATTTAATTAGATTCGAAAAGGAATAAGCCAAATATTTATGAGTTGACCCAAATATAAGGTCATCAACATAAATTTTAACAATCAAAACTTTTTTCTTATCGTTATTTATAAAAATGGTTGGATCATAATTTCCCCTAAAATAATTATTTTGAAGAAAAAATCATGTAATTCTATCATACTAGGCTCTTGGGGATTTCTCGAGTCCATACAAAGCCTTGGTAAGTTTAAAAACATGTTCAGGATGTTTTGTATCTTCAAAACCAGGAGGTTGTTCGACAAAAACTTCCTCTTGTACAAAACCATTAAGGAAAGCTCATTTAACATTCATTTGAAAAATTTTGAAATTGCAGAATGCTGCAAAGGCAAGTAGAATAAAATAGATTCAATTCTAGCTACTGGAGAATAAGTTTCTTTATATTCTATTTCTTATTGTTGATTATAGCCTTTAGCAAGCAATATAGCTTTATATCTTACTATGATTCCATTTTCATCACATTTATTTCTGAAGACCCATTTGACTCTAATAAAAGAAGTTTCCTTAGGTCTTTCAACCATGGTCTAGACTTTATTCCTTTAGAATTCATTTAGATCATCTTGCATAGCTTTTATTGAATCATCATCACCTAAAGCTCCATCAGTGATTTTTTGTTATAATTGGGAAAGGACTGATAGATGTTCTACTTCATTTCATAAGGAATTTCTAGTCCTTACAGGTTGATTAAAATCACAAATGATACTATCACTGGGATAATTCTTATGAAACCACTAATTTGGATTTTGTAAAACCTGTTCATCAACATAGGGTAGAATGTTTTCTGGGTAAATGTTTTAGAAATACCTTCTGGAACATTTTCCTTTTTAGAAGTATCTTCTATCAAGAGTTGAAAATATGTTTTTTAAAACAAATCCGATGATGTAGGTTGAGGTTGTTTAAAAGTAAAAGGATAAGTTTCATCAAATGTTACATGTACTATTTCTTCAACATTACAAGTATTTTTATTGAAATCTTTATAAGACTTTTAAGTTGTGGAGTAGCCTACAAAAATTCATTCATTAGAATTTGGGGCAAATTTGTTTAGATTATCTTTAGTATTCAGAATGAATACCTTACAACCAAAAACCATGAACTATGAATGTATAGTTTTTATACCATTCCATAACTCATAAAGAGTTTTATTAAGGAAAGGTCAAATCAAAACATGATTTATAGTATAGAAACATGTACATATAGCGTCAGCCCAAAATGTTTGTCTACCAAATATTAACTCAACATGGTTCTTGTAATATCTTGAAGAATTCTATTTCTTCTTTCAACAACACCATTTTGTTGAGGGCTTCTTTGTGCTGAGAAGTTATGCGTAATGCCTTTTCTACAACAAAAGGATTCAAAATCAAAATTTTAAAATTCACCTCCATGATCACTATGAATAGTTATCAATGGAAGGTTTTTATAATTTTTAAATTGTACCCTAAAAGTTTTGAAATAAGAAAAAGATTAAGATTTTTTTCATAGAAAATAGACCCACGTAAATCTAGTGTAATCATCAACTAAGATAAATACATAATATTTGCCTCCAATGCTTCCAGTTTGTGTTGGACCAAAAAGATCCATATGCACCAACTGTAATGAATCAGTGGTTGAGACTTCACTAACTGATTTAAAACATGATTTAGGTTTCATTCTATATTTATAAGGATAATTTTTTTAAGAATCAAATCTATGCTCTGGTAGATCTTTAACATGTATTTTCTTACATAGTTTTCATAGGTTCCTAAGGTTACAATGTCTTAACCTTCTATTCCACAACCAAGAATGATCTTCCATTTCACTAAGTCAAGGTAGATCTCGGCTTCTATGATCTTCTATTTTTAGTGTGTAAACATTCTATTTCCTATTTGAAAAAAATAGAATCTTCCATGGAATTGTGTACTAAGAACTTTTCATTCCTAAAATTTACAAGGTAAACTTCATTACATAATTGACATCTTCTAATGAGGTTTTTATTAAGACCCTAAAAAATAAAACATTTTAAATCAATGTCTTTCCCTGAAGAACAATGTTACCTATACCAATAACTTATCCCTTATAATTATCTACAAAATTTACTTTTCCTCCTTTCATCTTGATAATATTTTAAAAGAATGTTTTGTTAACAGTAAAATGTTGGGAATATCCACAATCCATGTACCTTGTATTTCTGTTGGTACTATATTTATTCTCCTAAAACTAAGAGTGTTAGACTTTCACAACCCAAACTTTCTTAGATCCGGAAACTTCAGAAAGTAATATTTTAGGAGTCCACATTTTCTTTGAAAAATAAACTTTATGAAAAGATAAAGGCTGAGTTTTTTTAAGGAATAATTTTTTTCCCAATTCCCACCACACTGACACTTAGTGTAGAATGGAGAACATTGAAGAACAAAATAATTTTTACTGAAAATTGGTTTTGAACTTGTATAACCAAAACCAAAATTATTCTTTAGAGATCGAATTTGGGAATACCTCTTGTCAAAATTTTTCATACCTAAGGTAAAGTTTGACAAACACTTCTTCAAGGAAAATTTTTCTGGATTTAGCATAATAAATAAGTTCTTGTTCTTAAAAGATTTATTTTTAGCACTAGATTTAGGCTGGAAAACCTTTTTATTATAAATTACATTTTATAGATCCTTAGAATGTTTATCCATCTCATAATTAACTTCCTCAAGGTTTTTTGAAATACTTTCAAAATCAATGGTTTTCTAATCAATATCATTAGAATGATATAACATTTCCTTAGTAAGAATATAAATTCAATAATTTTTCTTATCAAGCTTTTTCTTGACATTAGAATTTTCATTCTCAAGGATCTTAGAAAACCAAGAAACTTATTAATAAATACGTAAAGTATTATCTTCATTAAAAATAGATTTTTCATCCAAGGATTCATAATATTTACTTTCACTATATTTAAAATTCAAGGATACATTGGTTACGGATTCATCATTGTGTAACTTAGCCATTAAACAATAATTTTCAATATGTATCTTGGCATGTAAACCAAGATTCTTCTGTCTAGAAGATTCGTAAATTGAGGATTCAACAATATAGTCTCCACCACTAGCACTCCAAGGGTCATTTTCTTTCAAAACATTCTTAGCTTTAGCTTTGTATTACTTCTTTTTATTCCTCTCAGAATTCTTTTTCTTTCTATAATTTCTCTTAAGCATAGGGAAATATGGCCTTATATGTCTAGATTTTTTCATTCATAATAAGGGACTTCAGAGTCTTTCTTGTCCTTTCTTTCATTCTTCTTATATCTATACTTTCTTCCCAACTATCTTGTCCACATTCGAGTAATATTAGCCAGTTCATTCTCAAAATGTTATATTTCAATTGATTCAGATAAAATAACGACCTTCTTAGATTTAAATATTGTAACTCTCTCAGGAGTCTAGGCTTTCATATGATTTGAAGTAGTTGAAAAAGAAACACTTCCATTTACAGTATTTTTCTTAAAATTTTCAAAATCTCTATTCATTATAGTCTCATGTTGAATAAGAGTTCCAAAAATATCATTAGGAGTAATCTGTGAGACTTTCTTATTCTCATCTATTGCCGTCCTCATGGATTCCCACTCATTAGGAATGATGTCTATAATCTTGTCTACAAGTGACTCATCATCCAAACATTTTTCACCCATGGATCGTAAACTTTTAAAAATAATCATAAATCTATGTTGTACCTTGCATATATGATCTCCATAAGAAAAGAAAAAACCATGGTACTCAGCTCTAAGTATAGATATTCTTGTTTTAATAACATTGGAAGTTCCAAAATGAGTTACTTCAAGCTTCTTCGAAATACAATTTGCATCTTCACAAGAAAAAATCTGGCTATATATATAACTTTTCACGGAACATATCAAAGTATTGTGTACCTTATATTTTAGTTGATATTATGACTTCTCTTGATTAGTAAATGTTCTAACTTACTTATTAGAAATCTTGTAATCTCCAGTCAACACAACAAAGTTGTCCACTCTAATATTAATGAAAAAAAGTCTTCATATGATCACTCCAATATTTATAATCATTCCCATAAAAAATAGTTGGTATAGAAGGATTAATATTTTCAATCGAACCAACATTCATTCCTTCAATCTCACTGAAAAAAATCATTCCAAAAAAACTTGTTAGTAATATAGGTTTATAAAAAACAATAAAAATATCCTAAGCAAGGAAAATATATAACAATGCAAACATGAGCAAGAAAACATATATGTGAATATAAATATTTCAAAGGCCATATTTTATACCAATTTTAGGATCGAAATGATGATTTTGATTCTCAATATATAAGGGGGGGGGGGTGTGGGTGAATTTTATCCTTTAAAAAATTACTTTGGAAGTTTTAAAGATGGTAATGTTTAAAAACAATAAACAAGGATAATTCACTGGACCTATTTGTTCTACAAAAATTCATGATACCAGAAATATGGTTCCAGAAATTAACCTTAAGAAAAGTTTACAGAGATACATATTCTACCTTAATGCCTATAGAATCTTACAAATCAATGTAAAAGTATAAGAAATTATAAGATAGTTATACTTTCCTTATAAATCAAAATGTAGCGAAAAACAAACATGAAACAATACAAGTAACAAGTAAGACTTCTATTAACCGAAAGAGTAGGGTAGCCAACAACCTTGGATAATGGTCCCTTGATTTAGAATTTCAAGAAAGTTTGTCTCACCCACACCAGGGTAATACATTGATACAAATATCAGAGTCTGTCTTGCTATCCTCTCAATCCCTCGAACGTAAAGGTAATGGGAACCCATGTCTTCCTATCCACGGATGCCCTCGAACTTCAAGGTAGTCAGCACCTCGGTCTTTCTATCCCCAGAAGCCCTCGAATGTACTCTGCAAAATTTGGAGTCGCACAAAGTAATTTTGAACAAGATGTTCAGTACACACAAAGCATTAAAGTCTCTATCTCTAGAAATCACATCAGTAGCATGTAATCTCTATATTGATCATCATTTTTGGACTTGTTCAAATGAACTACTATTTATAGGAACATCTTCAACATTAGGCTCCCTCCTTCAACAATAATATTTTTCCTTGAATTTAAGAGGGAACTATACACGTGTCACTCAAAAAACAGTTGGTTAGAAACAGAATGCATGACATCATTTTATAATTCAAACAAGAGGAAGTAAAAGAAAAATGTTTTCTCAACAAAACATATTTTTTAGAGTCTTTGAAAAAAATAGAATTCAGAGTCTAAACGAGTAATCCTTAGAAGTCTATGTTACAAAGATATACAGATTCTGTTTTTCAAGGAATTAATAATCATAATTCAATATAATTAAGAGTTTTCATTCTAATGAATTCGGAGTATGAATTTGGAGGAATTCAGTGTCGTAAATCTAAGGAATTCAGAGTCTAAATTCTGAGTAATTTAGAGTCTGAATTTTGAGGAATTCAGAGTCAGAACTCTAAGTAATTCAAAGACGCAATTCCAAGGAATCCTAAGTTGGAATTATGAGGAATTTAGAGTCCTAATTTTGAAGAATTTAGAGTTCTAATTTTGAGGAATTGGGAGTCAAAATTCAAAGGAATTTGGATTCCGAATTTCATAGAATTCACATTCGGAATTTTAGAGAATTCAGATTCCGAATTTAAATGAATTTGGAACCTATATTCAAATCCTGATAACAGAATACCCTATGTCTAAGTATTTATCGAATTCTGTGGTTGTAGATGTGAAACTGAATTTTACAGTTAGGAATAAAAAGACTTAGATTTAGAAAGACAAAAAATATCATCAATGAAAACAAGTCAAGGATAATGTTCCTTGGGGTAGGAAAATTTTCGTTATCAAGATGAAACTTAGGGAAAAAGAATTTTTTCTTAAACTAGAGTGTTTGTGATTTTTAAAACATGATAGAATGGAAAAATCAAAAGGAAACCTTATTGACTCAACAAATGTAATAATTGAAAAACTAGAAAATTTCAATAATTGAGGTAAATTAGCTTTTCCCTATACAAGAGTTAGTTACTATTAAGCTAAACTTATTATGAAGTACCTATTCCATATTATCCCTAACTATAGGATCTAAATATTATGTCAAGAAGGAAAAAATTACTCTGAATCCACTTTCTGATGTCCTGGTTCTGGGTGCTGCCTAGAGGTTCCCTATACCATGTTGGTCACATTTAATCAAGATAAATTCCACAAATGCCAAAGGCTGCCAACTAGCAGCAAGGTCCATCAGTGTGATTGTGGGGAAACTATTCCCTCATTGGTAGAGTAGTGTAGTGGAAATAAATTGGTAACCATAACGGAAGTAGTAATAACATTCAATAACTAAATAGAAGAATACTGGATGTAATAAACAAATGGACCACACATTTATAAATTATGCATTATACATATGTCAAGGAAAGAATCCAAACAAGTAACAATGCTATAATACTATACTAAACCATGTTACAAGGAAAACAAATAAAATCTAATAGCATCCCAAGCCTTACCTTGGTCCCATGCTTTCCAGCTCGACATCAATCAAGTACCATAAGTAAAAGGGTGCTTGTCCTTATCTATAATTGTAGTAATATATTCTATTTAGGACCAAAAGAATGACCCAAACAAGGTGTGAGACAAATACTAGTAGGTAACCACCCAAATATCTGTTCCAAATAGTCAATGAATATATATGGCAGGCGATATGAAAAATAAAGCAGTAGACACAGATTTAATAAAAAGTAAAAAATCATATAGTTTCAATTGCATTCATTTTCTTATATCAAGTAAGTATCTAAAAAACAAGTAACCCTTTGGGAAGTACTCACAGCCTATCACCTTTGGTTCAACCTATAAAACACAAGAAACCCTCTGGGAAGTACTTACAGTCTAACCGATCTAGTTTAGCTTTATTAAAGACACTGTGAGGAAGAACTCACCGTCAATTCCCCATGTAGTCTTTTATCAGTAAACTACAGTTACTCTAGGGAAGTACTAGATATCCAATTCTATTTTGTGGTCTCATAATGTGGATCTATAGACCCTCTTAGGGTGAAATCAGGTCTATATCTCCTATGTCCTTGCAATTTGAAAAGTAAACAGACACTCTAGGGATGCCCTTACTGTCCATTCCCCCTATGGTCAACTACACTAGGTTCCCATGTCCTTGTGTAATTCAATCATGCACAATGATGTTCAATATCCAAAGTAAACCTTAATAACTATTTGTCTAACATCATTTAAGAACTACATGGCTAAAAATATACAAGAATATAACAGAATTAGTTAATATCACTCCATCATAACAACACTATGCATGTAAAACAAGCAGCCTAACCAACAAAGCTAGACCAAATGGTCAATATTAAAACTGACATAAGAAACACATAAATCGTATCAAAAAACTCTAATCACAATCAAACCACCTCTACTTAGGCACATAAGATATATAAGACATTAACAGGGCTAAAATCCCTAAACACACAACACCCCGTTTTAGGTTATTTTGAACTTTTGCACATAATATTCAAAGAATAACTACATAAAGGGACAACTGACCAACCTCGACGTTGTAGGATCTATATACTATGGTGTTGTCCCTTTAATATACCAAAAATAAATTAGATCTACAAAAATGTCAAAAACAGTCAACTGATAACATCTCACGAAAGGAGAGAAATCAGAAAACGAGGCTCTATAAGAAAGAAGAGATCACTGTGATAATTCCAAAGAAATCAACAATGATTGAATCAGAGAACTGATAATGGGTTAAGATCTCGAAGATGTTTTTTCAGGTTCAGTCTGTCATGGATGATACATGTCGAAAAGAAGAGTTTTCTATCGATTAGACGTTTCCTCGGTTCATTTAATCAATTAAAAGTAAAGTACACTACATGTTCATTAAAAGTACACGATGTGTACATGCCTTAACCTCCCCCCGCTTTAGGCGGTCTCCAGGTCACCCCACACAGCCATGTACTCATCCATTAAATGGCCAGTACACGGTCACCCATGACAACCACGTACACGACATGTAATCCAACGTACACAACATGTACTCCTTAAATTTGTGGATTTTCCTATTTTTCTATAAAACACTAGAAAAGAAAAAACATACCTGAAAAAAAGATATGAGTTTTTATAGGATACAATAACATCAATAAACTGGTTAGACTATAAGGTTGTTATGAAACACCAATTACCACAAATCAACCATCAATGATAGCATTCCCCGGTTCCTAATATAATGTCAGAACTCAAGGAAATACTTCCCTTACATCTATAATTGATGACTACATTATATTTAGTACATATAACACTATACATTCTGCCCAATAATATA
Source organism: Viscum album (assembly GCA_963277665.1). NCBI lineage: Eukaryota > Viridiplantae > Streptophyta > Magnoliopsida > Santalales > Viscaceae > Viscum > Viscum album. The sequence goes on from OY728165.1 coordinate 1,388,654,141, forward strand.
TTAACCGATCCATAAATAATCTACATGTTAGTTTTTACTAAATAGAAGAATCATAGTTTTCAAAGGTTTTAAACATATAAAATAAAATGAAAACATATAAATACCTATGAATTTCATATCTAGAATACTCTATAGTTTTACACAAATCCAATTTGAAAATGATAACATCATATTTTTAATTAATGGACCAAAATTGTAATAAATTTCTACATTATGTATAATTTTCCAAATGCTAAGAATAAAAATCTGGATTGAGTCTAAGAAAATAATTCCATGTATGAATCTAATTTATATATTGTGAATATTATAGAATCAAGAGTTATCAAGTATAATATGGTAAGTGACATATTATTATTAGACTTTGTAATGATTTCAACCATCTCAAAGGGATCTATATCCAATCTAGATAGATAAAGTGATCTTTAATATATTTACATTCATATCCTTCAATGATTTAATAATTATCCATTAGATCTTATAAAAAACCACATATATATCCATAACATCCTAAATCTACGATTTATCCATCAATAAAGAGGTTTTAGCCTATATTGGATTACACATACATTTGGAATCGACCAAATCAATCAGATAATAAAGTAGTGTCTAGCCAAGGAGATAAAATCCAAGCTCACTATAGAAGAGAATATAATTTTTGTCGGTATGAATAAGGTTTGACCAATTCAATGGAGATATCAAATATGGGTTTCAAGTAGAAAATATGGGGTTATTTGTACTCTAAATTCCACTTGGGATCTTCCAATGGGTCATTGAATGACCATGGTATGCCAGTAGATCTCAATAGATCATGGGGATGGTGCATCTACCATTAATGAACATGTATTATTCCACCAAATGGTAGGTGGAACCTTGGAGGGTTCCAATTCTTCTTCCACTTCCATTGACTATTTGGTGTCACTTATCCAATTAGTTGATGGCACCCTATAAGGTCCAAAGATATTAGTTGGTTCCCATAGATCTATTAATTTTTATCATCAGATCTCTAACTCCATTATCAAATCTCAAAACTAATTAAATTACTTCTATTATTCATCAAATCTATAGCATAGTACAACTTGAAATTTTAGGGGGTGAAAATTTTTATGATTCTACCTCAAGAGAAAAAAATTTAAATTCTTCAATATATTGTTTCAAACTTCTCAAGAAATAATAAAAAGTCTATAAATAATATATAAAGCTCATATTTTTAAATGGTTAATGAAAATTATTTCCTATTTAGGATTGAACTCAAAATGAAAAAAATAATCAATAGATATAAATAAAAATCATATAAAATAATAAAATTATAGTATCTTCATACAAACTATCCATTTTAGGATATTTTATTAAAAATATTGTGATATCATCATTTAATTAGATAATTAAATTAGATAATGTACAGTGGAAAAAGATCCATAAAATTACACTAAAAGGTATAATACGTTGAATTCTGTGTTTTCGTATAAATACTAAATTTTTCAAAAAAATCAAAATCAATATCAATTTTTAATTAGTTATTTCTTAAAATATATGCAATCATGTATATAAAAGTGAATATGAAGAGTTATTTTTTTATTAAATTCCCTATTATTAAAAATTATTCCAACGCATTCCTAATATCATTCCATAGTAAAATAAAATATTTATAAATAAAAAATGTATCAAAAATATTTTGTTTCCATTTTTCCTGTTCATTAGATATTTTAACCCTCAAGTGAAAAATAAAATAAATCCAATGAAATTTCTCAAATTCCAAAATATTAATTTATTGAAAGATTAAATAATTCCACCATAAAAAATATCTCCAATGAAAATACTAGAATGACCTTGTATCTTCAATAAGACTAATCTATTATTATAGGACCATCCGATCACCTTATATTTAAATAGATATTTATCTATAAATGTTTCAAACTATAATACAAAACCTTATCTATAATAAAATATACAACAATAATTATTTTTTGACATAATGAATGATAATTTTAACCAAACATTTTTTCCCATTCATAATCTCCATTCCATTTAGTTTTTAAACAATTACACACAAAAAGTTTAATTTAATCATGAATAAAATTGAATTCCATAAATTTCTGGTCACATTTTAGTGATATACGATTTCAAATATTATATACTCACCATTGATGAAAATTAGCTTTTACATTAAAGATAATTTTCAGTTATGGGAGATAATGCTCTAATTGTGGGACATTATATTCAAATATTTTTTTTGAGGGTTAAATAAACATATGAAAAGTTATCCTTATCTATAGACATATGAAATAACTGATTAGTAAGTTGGAAATTTTGTAGGGAAATAAACATTAAAGAATTATTTGAAAATAATCAATGTAAAACATAATATAACACTATATTTAAATCCTCAATAAAAACAAAATCATTATCATGGTTCATATTTATTAAAAATAAAATATATTTAAACATGAATAAATTACATCATGGAAATATAAGTAGAATAGTATTTTATTAAATGTAAAAGTAAAAAATTCATTCATTCTTTTTTAAAGTAGAAAATAGGCATTATATATTAATAATTAATAGATCTGAATAAAAATGTTTATAGTTAAATTATACTTAATAATATTAACATAATGAAATTTAATAGTTTCCAAAATTTTGTATGAAAAAAGAATATAAAAAATAATATACATTTATGTAGACTATTTCATTACTATTATAATATCATTACACTCTAAAACGCTTAATAATTCTCTTTAATAAAGAGTGGACGAAGTACCCATTTAGACATTTATTAGAAAATAAAATTATCTCAATAACATAATTTATAAATTTAAATGACTTTATGGTCCAAATATTTAGTAATGGGAAACATTCTCAAACACTAATTACATATCACAATATTTATAAAATGTATTTTTTTCATCATTAGATGTCGGATAGTCTTCCTGAAACTACTAGACATATAAAATTATGTTTTTCTCTTATTAACTACTATTAAAATTTCATATCGAAAAAATTATTTAAAAATTATATATTTATCTAAAAAATATTTATATTTGATAAATATTAATTTTTCATACTTTCCCTTCTAATCTATAATTAATTGATATACTGTTATTCTTCTGTATTGATAATATAGAGAATTTCAATATTATCATTAATTTTTATTAATTTCATAAAAATATATGATATCTAACAACATTTATAATATCCTTATAAAATAGGTTTGTTTAATGGAATAACAACCCAATCACCATAAATAATTATATTGATATTTTCATAGATAAAATAAAAAAATAGAAAGGGAAGTCATTAATATTTCACCACTACATATTCTAAAATATATATGGTCCTAAATCCTATTGATGATCCATACTAATTGATTTAAATTAATAAAATGTTATAGTAATGTATAAAATCCTACAATAGACCCCATTATTCAACATATTGAATAAATAATAATATCATAGACTAAAAAAACTGTCATTAATTTAAATACATTATAATAGAGAAAAATAAGGGGTTTTAATTACTATGAATAACTTCTTATACACACTTATTAATAAAGATCAAATATTTTAAGAAATATCCATAACTTTTAATGATATTACGATTGTTGGAACAAATATTTTTGAAATATCATTGGGAATACCTTTTATATAATGTAGATTCAAACAATTAAAATAACTACCGTAGTCTATGTTATCATTCTTAATAATATCTTTTCATATATATTTTTAATTTCCTTAAATTCAATGCCATCTGAAAATTTTCAATATTTTATTCAATCATATAGATAGTGTAAAAATGGAAAACTATTGGCCACTAAAATGATATTAAAAACATATATAAAAAGAATTAAATTCATATCAAAAAGAGATATCAAATTGTGTTAACATTTAATAACTCATAATCATAGAGATGAATCCAGATAAATGTTATCAGTTTTCATATCATGAAAAGTGGAATATTATCATTATAAATGTGTTTTCCATAATTTTGAAATATGAATCTAGAATAATGTAGCCGACGTGAAATATAAATGTAATAAATTTGTTCTTCCACTAATGTGAATAATAAGAATCACATCTCTATAAAGAACTCTTCATCTACGTCTAAACTATAATTAGATACTATTATTTTACCAAATGAAAGAGAAGATCATTTAGAAAGATTTACTACAAACACAAAAAATAATATTATTATTGATCAAATAATAATATTTGAATAATTAAAAACATGGATATAATGGAATTATATAATTTGGTTTTTTTAGTATTGAGGTTCAAAATTAATTATTAATCAGAGAGTATGTACTTTATAATAGTTTTACAAAATAATTTCTTAATAATTGATAATTGTAGGTTTAAGTGATGGTTAGAGAATATTGAATATAAATTAAAATTCCTTCAATAAATAAGGATACATAGGGTATTATCATGTATATGGTTATATATTTAATAAGTATATATGATAAGTCCTAAAATATTGGAGGCAATAAATATTTTGTTGACTCTTGATAAAAGGAAAAGAATAAAAATTTATAATATTAAAATATTGTCTTGGTATTTTGGAGGATTAATTAATGATATTTAAGAAATATTTAATGTTTTTAGGATCCCAAAATAGATACATAGCTTCTTATTCTTTGAAAATATCACTATCTAGAAAGATAGATGATAATATTAAACTGTTTATTTTAATGAGTACCGGGGTCTAAAACCTAGAAGCACAAAAATTCCATTTATTGGTTTACTAGTTCATTTTCATAAGTGATATTATAATTGTGAAATCAAAATATTATTTTAACATATTATTAATTTATTCAAGTAATTTTAAACACGTATTTTGATCATTCCTTGGTTGGGTTTCACTTAAGGTTTATATGGGTGAAATTTTATAATATTTTGGATGTCTTTGGATTTTTTTTTGTTGGCACACATTTTTCCCAAACATTGCACCCAACTAGTGTGGATTTTGAAGGTTTAGAAAATTATTTTTTGAAATGTTGGGTTATGATAAGAAAAATCATGTTCCCACCAAGGATAAATCGTGCACCTGGGAAAAAAGGGGTGCACGTCCATGTCGCATGATTTGACAAGACATGCATCTATTCTCATGAAACCATGTGTATAATATTTATTTTATCTGAAAAATATTTTCTAAAATATTGAAACCCACATTTAAGGTAATTGAGAGGCATGTAAAAACCCATAAGGGTTTTCTCTTACATGGTGGCTCATAATCAATAATTTTGGCCCCTATACCCCCTTATAGAATCAAATGAAAGAAAGAAAAATGAATTTCATTCACTTCATAGTATGAATCCTCTTCATATTATTTATATTCCACTCTTTCCTCTTTCCTACCTAAGGTTTTGTAGATATAAAGGTTGTTTGAATATCTAATCCATGCTATTTCATATCATGATTCTAGGGGCGATTCTATATATTTTTTGTTGAAATTATTCATTGGGGTTTCCTAATTAGAGCGTTGTGTTGTGAGATTAGATGATCCCAAGGTTGGTGATTCTGTTACATTGGCTAGTTTTTATAAAACCTAAATTTATTGATTTGTTTTATTAAGAAACCAATTCCACTAAATTGGTAATTTGAAATTGTATCTGGTATGAAATTTTGAAAAAACCAAATTATATTGAATTGGGGTGTGTTGTGAAATTGGATGGTAATTATTTAAATTGAATTATTGATTCTTAATTGTGAAATTTATTTGATTGGATTGATTTATAATTTTTATTTGAGAAATTTAATTTAAATTGTTTTAATAGAAAACTTCTGGTTTTATATTGTAAAAAGGATTTATTTTATTACAAACTAATATATTGGGTTTTAAAGGGAAATTGAAATTTTTGAAATAATATAATGGGAGGGGTTGTATTTTAAACAGTTTTAAATTAAATTTCCCTCCATTTAATGTATTAGAGAACATTAAAGACATGGTATTTAGTGAGTTATTCAGGAAAAAACTCCATTTATGATTTAAAACACTACAAATACATATGTAGTAGGTCACATCCTTAAGGGGATGTTGATGGGTCCTCTTTGACTAGTGTCGGGGGGACATGTGAACACATATTTTCTTGATCATTTACATCAGTGTGAGGGAGCCTCATGGCCTTGAACTATCATACCTTTTGGATTCTAGCCATGTTATTAGTATTGTTTTATGAAATATATTCAATTGGTGTAAACTCTTTTACATATACCTTCTATATTAGTATTATCTATTTTATAAAAATAATTAATGTGTTTTTTTAAAATTTATTTACTTCATTTGAAATATAAACCATTATTTATTTATATTTTCCTTTTAAAATCCATCTTATTTATATATTATAGATTATTTTTTCCTTAATTAAATGTTTGACAATTATTATTGAATCCTTTATAAGACCCTACATGGATTTTAGATCACACACTACCTATGCATTCGGGTGTTTGTAAATTGTGTTCTTCAAGGTTTTAGAAAAGTTAAGATATAATTTGGAGGTGGTAGTAACTATTGATCCTTGTGCTTGGAGAGTTATTTATAAAGGTACATGGGTTGTTATCTTATATTTAAGTACTTTTTGTTGTTTATGCTTGGTTTATTCTAGTACCCTACTCCTTGTAGAATTTTCATATATTTATACTGACTTTTTTACATTATTTTTATTATGATAGTGGGGAATTCATTCCAAAATAAATATTTTATGATTCCATTTTCTTTCCACCAACCCATGGGGATCATGAATTCACATTGATCTATGATTGGACTGGCTCAGTTATCCGTTTATCAGGGTATCCGGGTCAGTTTCAGATAATTTGGTATGAGACCAAGGATCTTCATCTTCCCTTGATGTCAACATGTAGTTGTGTAATAATTTCCTTACGTAGGATGTTGTTGCGATTGACTGCCTACAAATCATTCATTTCAATGAGCCTTAAGTCACCAGGGGTGGTTTGGAAATGAAATAATAAGGATTTGTTCTAGTCTTTTCCTTTATTTTTATTCAGATATAATAAAATACAAATGTTTTTTGTCAATATATTGAGATTGATTTACCTTTTTTCTCTATTTGAGTGTTAATATTATTTATTCAATATTTTCTATTGATGATATAGATAGAGCATTAATGGTTGAAATGGACCTCACTGGATTGTCTAGGATGATGGGGTTTCATTTTCCTCCCTGTGGCGGTGTGAATTCGTCTAATGTAAATAAGAATCTTGATTATTCTTGTGGTGGTTATCAATAATAGGGTATTTTGAATCCTCCTTTAGTTCCTAGAATAGGCCCTTTGAGTTGCTACAAGTATGAAATGAAATTGAAATAAATAGGGGTTTTACTAAGGCACCCATGATTTGTGGCTCGAGCGGACTCTCACATCATCTACAAAAGTTATTCAATGACTATTTGTCATCTCTTAATGGCACGAGATCATCAACAAACAAATAAAATTGTAGTTCAATCAGATGAATCAAGGAAAAATGGGTTTTAGAAATAGGCATCCTGAATGATGCTTATTCATACATTGTAATAGTCTCCAGAGGAAGGGAATATGGGACCAAAAATTGTGATAGGTACCAAAAATCTAGCTTCATAATTAGTGAATGATTTATTTGATATTTATGCATCCCATTCATTTATTTCAACCCCTATTTTGTATCTGATTAATAATAATATTGATATTTTATCTTATGCGATGGATATCACCACCTCTATGGAAAAATAGATAACACTGTCTCCATAGTCCCAGATGTTCTTTCCCATTATCATATGTTGATATATTATGGTATTTTTTGGTTATTGACATGAAACTTCCTGAATTCATTTTCATGATGGATTTGATCATTTACATTAATTCCTATACTGATTATTATCTTTGACAGGTCTCCACCAATACACCTGATGAGGTGTTCCCTATCGTCAGGGAGAATGGGAATCCAGGTTGAGTAGAGGCATACATTCTCATATAGATTTTTAGAAAGTAGTTTATGTTTTTTATTTTGACCTGCATGAAGAATCTTGGAACGGTGATATCCCTCTAGTTTTCACCATGTTTCTTGACATCTTCCATTCTGACTTATTTGGGTTACCACAAATAAGGGAGGTAAATATTTATTTTGATACAATGCTTAGTAATTTACTAGTATCTATTCCTTATTACCTCATGAAACTAGCTAAAATGAAATATTTGAAGATGCAGATGGATTCCCTTTTGGGGAAATGATTTATACATTCGATTTCCCACCTTGGGAGGTAGAAGTTCGATTTTCTAAGAAAGAGGTTGGTTATATTCTTCTTTTTTGCATTACCAAAAACTTAATCGAGTTATAGTAAAGAACAAGTATCTATTTCCATGGATTGGTGGTCTCTTTGATCAGTTGAAATGGGATTTTGGTTCTCAAATATTGATCTTCAAAAAATTTATAATTTGTTTAGGATAAAAGAACCTAAAATTTTAAAAATAGAAATTTGGAGTAGGTACAACAAATATGATTATCTTTTAATGGAATATAGTTTAACCAATTCTCCTACATTCTTATTGAGTATATGATGAGTATTTTACATTTGTATCATAATAATTTAATGGTAGGGTTAATGGATAAAATTATCTATTTACTATAAGTCTGAGGAGCCTCATGTGCATCATATGAGAGAAGTTTTGGATTTTTGAAAAATAAAATAAATATGTCAATATTTTTGAAATGTTATTTCTCTCTTTAGGAGGTTATGTTCTTGGGGAACATGGTCCCAGAACATGGTATTATAGAAGATCTACTAAAGATGAAAGCTATTTTGAAATGGGAGAAACCATGAATGTTTTTCAAGATTCGAAGATTAATGGATTTATCTAGGTATTATCAGTGGTTTGTAAAAAAATTCCCAAATTTGGCTTCATTAATGAATTTTATAACTTAAAAGGGAGGGATGTTTTATTGGTATGAAAAATGTCATAATTAATTACTTGGCCTGAAATTCCTTTTTACTTATATGTCAGTGATGAGTCTTCTAAAGGTTGGGTAGGGATTTTTTCTCTTATATTATGCATCAATTTCAGGATTGGGTTGAGTTATTTTGTAGGGTGATCATGTTTTTGAAATTTTTCTCTCATAATATCAGGCCACTTGATAATAATTACTTGACCAATGACCTTGAAATTAAAGTTGTGATGTATGCTCTTGAGAGTTGGAGGTACTACCATTTTGTAGAAAGGATTACTATATTTCCCCCCAATAAAATACAAGGTTATATATTATCTAAAAAATATTTTTATGTCTAATAAATGTTTTGGGTGGAATACCAACAATAATTTGACTTTGGCATCACATATACATTAGGGAAAGGGAATGTCATTTCAGATTCCAGGAGCACGAAACTTCTGAGGTTGGTGATGAAATAATCATTGTAATATTGGAACATTATTTCTCTATTTACTCATTCTAATATTAGTGTCTAGGAGTCATTTAATGAGGTTTTTAGGCCAATGTTCATTTTAAATACACTCTTATATAATAGATTCATTAAGAATAGTAGCTTGATGATGAATTCTGTAGTTTTATACACCCTCTTTATGGTGGGAGACTATACCAAACTGGTCATTCCCAACTGAGGGCATTATATTCTATTAGAATCCATTTTTCACATTTATAGGTAAGGAATGTTGTGATGGGTTATTTCTATATCTACATGTGGGTTATGCACCCAAGAACCAAAATGATTTTATATGACATGTAATGATGATTCTGGTGTCCAAGTATGAGATGGGGAATTTTTTTACCCTTTCTCTCATTGTTATACATGCCAACAGGTCAAGCATGAGCACCCTGATACTTTGGGTCTTCCTCATCAAAATAAAATGAATACATGGAATTTTGATGATATATTTATGGATTTTTTTTGGTTTCCACATACCCTGATAAATAATATTGAGAAAAAGTTTTTGATCATTAGGCTGAAAATCGGCACCCTTTTTACCCATTCATGATACAAAAAACGTTGAATATTTGATAAAAATATATGTGAAAGATATTTTTCATATGTATGGAGTTCCATAAGAAATATTGTATGATATGGATCATCAGTTTACTTATCATTTGGGGAGAGGGTGAGGCACTATGATCTTAGGTCCATTTGATCATGACATCTTATCTATAATTGGATGGCCAAAAAGAAAGTGTTATTTATATTCTTAATGATATGCTTCACACCAACATTCTTGAATTTGGTGGGGATATGGATGTCCATATATAGATGATTGATTTTAAGTATAATAGTAGTTTCCAGTTTGCGATCATAATGGTTCCATTTGAGGCATTGTATGGCTATCCTTATATTTCTCCATTCTCTTGTTTAGTGATTGGTGAAAGTTCCTTAGTCAAACCGATCATGGTTCAAGTGATAATAACAAATATTCAATTTATTAATTATAGATTGTTTACAATAGAATTCCAATATTATTATTTATATTTATAATCATCATATACCATTGGAGGTCATAGATGTTGATTAGGTGTTCATGAATGTTTCATATTGTTCGGTTCATCAATGGATTTGGAGGGAAGGGAAGAAAGCTCCTCATTTAGTGGACATTATGAGATTACTGAGAAGTTGGAAAAGTTGGATTACCATTTAAATCTTCCACCATAGTTGACATTAATACATAACATGTTCCAAGTATCATATCTACAGATGTATCTATCCGATCCATATAATGTTTTGAGATAGAGTGATCTTTATGTTGAACCTGATTTATCTGTGACTGAGCATCTACTCAAGAATGTTAATTATGAATCCAAGGTTCATCTTTCTATGAAGCTACCTATAGTTTCAGTTATATGGAATTAAATTTCTGATTCTCATGAAAAATAGGAGAGGGAGGCACTATTGAAATTACATTGGCCTCAAATTTTGACATGGAAACTTCTTAACATGATTTTTGCGGATAGTATGATTTTATAGTGACGAGGTTGTAACATTCTTTCGGTATGTTCAGGTTGTCCTAAACCCTAATTTAACCATGATTTTTAAGGGTTCTTTAGGATAAATTTTAAATAATTTTTAATTTCGTGGGTTGTGCATGGTTGGAAAATACTTTTCCCAAACCGCACGCCCATCTAGTGAAAACCATCTAAATTGAGATAGTTTGGTTTTCCAGATTTTCACATAGTTTTTCAACCCGTGTACTAACCAAGGATAAATCATGTAGGTGACAAAAATGGGTGATAAGTATAGGGTTCATGGTTTGTCTAACCTTGTGTATCTTCCTAGGAAACCACGAGTAAGAGTTTTTTCAATCCAAAAAATATTTTCAAAAATCCCAAAACCCTATTTTTATGTTTGTGATGGGCCTGTACGACCCAATATCATTTTCTTATTCCATAGAGGCTCCCAATATGTAATTTTGGCCCCTATTCACCCTTCTTGAAGGGTATATAATCTAGTTGAATGATGTTTTATCACTTCCAAATAAGATATATTTTCTCTTTCTTTTTCTCACACTCTATCATCTCTCCTCTTTCGGGTTTTGACGATCTCTATGACGGTAGATGATCTAATCACCACTATTTTGGATCTTGAATCTTATTTTTGTTCTCAAGTCCTTTTATTCGATGGTCTACATTGGAGTTTCCCAATCTTGTCTTGGTGTTGTGAGATATTGTGATGTCGAGGATGGTGGTTCAATTATGATGGCCATGTTTTATTAACCCTAAATTTCTTGATTTTAATTAAATTTATAAATATAAATTATATTACATTCAATTGATTTATTAAAAACCCAATTCCATTTAATTGATTATTTGAAATTGGATTCGCCATGGAATTGGAAAAAACCCTCTATTCCATTTAATTGGGGTGTGTTATAAATTTGCATGGAAATTTTTTAATTTTATTTGTAAAATTTTAATTGTGAAATTGATTTGATATAATTAATTTCTAATTGGTATTTGATAAAAATGATAAAATTTATTTTGATAGAAACCAAGTAGATTTATCTAGGAAAATTTATTTGTGTGATTAAAACCCCATGTATTATTTTTTAAATGGAAATAAGAATTTTTAAAATGTGAGAATGGGATGAATTGAATTTAAATAGTTTTGAAGTAAATTTATCATAGTTTATTGTATTTGAATACATAAAATCCTAGGTATTTAGTTATTTATTCTGGAAATCACTCTATTGGAAATTTACAACACTAACAATACACATGCATGGTGATGAGACCCCTTTGACCAATGTATGATGAATGTGTGTACACATATTTTCTCGATCATTTACTAGAGTGTGAGGTAGTCCCATAACCTAAAACTATCATACAATTTGGATAATGACCATGTTTCTTATTGTATTTATTTGAAATAAATTCCAATGTTATAAACTAATTTTCAAATTCTCATGAATTTATCTTAAAAATTTTATATATAATGTTTTGTAATCGAATTTTCTAAATTATTTACATCATTGGAAATTTATAGAATGATTTGTTTTGAAAATGTTTTTGAAATTACATGGATGTTTATTTAAAATAAAAATACTTTTTTAGTTAATTAAATGTTTGTATATTATAATGGAATTATTGGTTAGATCCTACTGGGCATTTAGATCAATCCATCACTCTACCTTCATGTGTGTTGAGAATATATTCTTCAATGTTGGATAAATGGTAAGGCATCACTTGGAGGTGGTATTAGCTTTTGATACTTGGGATTAGAGAGTAGTTTTCACTGAGACTTGGGTTGTTATCTAATCTTGTGGTATTATTTGGATATACTTAAGGATGTTTATTCTTGTTTGACTTCTAGAACACTTCTCCCTGTGAAGTTTTCTAGTATGCATACTGACATATTTATATTTCTTCCATTGTGTTTGTGTAAAATTCATTCCCACAACCATATTGTATGATATTAGTTGTTAGTCACCAGCCCATGGGGTTGGAAACTCCCTTAAGTCCATTTCAATACCTGCTCGGTTATCAGATTTCCATGGTATCTAGGTTTGTTTGTAAAAACTTTGGAAAGAACTAATAAGGACTAAAAATAATAATTTGGACAAAAAAACTAAAATCTCAAAATAGATTATTAGGAATTATTATAATGATATCAACATAAATAAAGATGATTAATCATTGTTTTTTAGAATAGTAAATATCAATAATAAAAAATATTATTTCTATGATTTAATGTGTGATATTATGTTTAATAATATTATATAATGGCACATGAAATCCCAAATTTTTTTAGGAAATATAGAGTAAATATGGGTTTCTTTCATTTAATGATTCACATAAATATCGAGTCATGTCATTGTTGTCTCATTAATAATGGATGAGAATATGAAGAGGCAATATTTTTTTAATTTACATATATGTTTGTCGAAACATATATTGAATTACAATTTCTTGTTAAAGTTATATTTTACTTAATGGTTTTAGAACAAACCTGAAAAAGTAATAATAATTTGAACACACATTGCTGATTATTGTAATGTGAATGGGAATTTATTATCTAATTATTTGGATTCATAGAAAGTAAACATAGTGAATCTTGCAATAATGAAAATAAAAATTTAACATAATCTCATATGATAATTAATTTAAAAAAAAGATTATACTTCGATGAGTATTTATATTATGTTTTATATAGAATTTGTTTATAAATAAATCCCTCAAATAATAAATCATACAAACATTCTGGAGTATCAATAATATTATTCCAGAAAATATAGCCTATTTACTAATAAATATTCCCAATAAAGACATTATGGAACATTAATAGGGAAATTTTTCTATTCTATTGATAAATAAAATAAACACAAAAAAACTTATAGGTTATAGGGGATTCTGGGAATAAATTTTAACAATATAATTCAAAAATAAATAAATAGATGTATAAATAATCAAATCAGATTAAAGAAGAGGATATAATATCAATGATAAATAATAAAAAATAAATTATGGCTAAAAATCCATATAAACATATGGAAAGGGTTGAATTTTAAGGGTAATGTAATGAATAGTTAGAGTATTTATATTTCTTTTATAATAATAGTATTATATAAAATATTTTCATGTATTATCATACAAGAGAAAAACTAATAAAAAGTGAACTAAATGTACCAAAATATAATCCTCAAATTTAACTATAAAATCCCAAACACTTGGATGACCTATGAGCTAGTAATTTCCATCATGATTACCAGACCAATAATTCCAATGTAAAATAATTTTTTATATACATATTTTTAGCATAATAGTTATTCTTATTTGGATCCACCTTGGTTCTTCTAATGGAAAATATAATGAAGGAATTCCAATTCCTAGTGAACAAGTGAAGCATAATGATAACCTAAATTGGTATAAAATGTTCCCAATATCATTATTGATATCCCTCTCCATGAATCGAATATTATGGATTATATGATATAATATCAAACAAAGGTACGGATAGAACACATTCCCACTACTTTTCCACATTACTCTAACATCACATGGCTTGAGCCATATCTCTCCAAATGTAGGAAAAACCCAAGGCACATGGTCTCAATTATTAAAAAATTTATCCTTTTCATCACATAAATATTTCATCCCATTCCACATAAAAATATTAGAACCATGTAGTTTTTGGGATCCACCATAGCTCGTATGTCATGTATTATACATAAATCTATCATATTCCCTGTGTAGCATACACATAAGAGTATATAGAGTAATATATCTAGATGATACATGTGTTTTAAATAAAAAAAGACATTATAGATATATGAACACAAAAATATTTAATTATAACAATTTTTAATAATATTATTTAATAATTTTCTGTTAATAGATTGGGTGAGAGGGGGTAGTCATCCATTTGTTCCTTATAGACATTGATGTTGGGGAAACCACCTCCTAGAGTCCATTGGGTGTTCGTATCTCTACCAACATGGGGGGGGGGGAGGGGGTATTTTATGAAATAAAAAAACATAAATGTGATAATATAGCTGTAAAATACAAAATTGGAATTAATCTCATCTTTTGATCAACTACATTCGTCATATATTGTATAACTAGAAGAAACAACAAAGTAATATAAATCCTATAAACATTTTATCATTTAAGGATATTCATTTAATTAATTCATTCACATAAAAATATTAAAATATATTAAATAAAATAGTATCTATTATTTATTATTATTAAATTCACATATTGTTAGCTACTATTTGAATTCCATTCCCTCTTGGAATAATCCAACTAATTTCATGGTTCCTCGAGATTATAATTATTTTCATTCCATTCATTCTATAACCTCACGAGTTAAAATATTTATACGTAATAATCATTCAATAAACATAGGTATTCTAGGAAACATCCTAAGCTACAAAAAAGAGATGCATAACGAAGAAATATTGTCTACCTCACGGAGTGGGGAAAGGAATATAGAAAAAATCAGCTCTACCAAATAACATTTTGAATAGATTTATTAATAAGAAAAAAACCCTAATTCATAATAATAATGGGAATATATATATTTAACCCATTAAATTAATCTTAATTCCATCCACATCTTTTATATTCACATAACCATGCATCTATCAATAATAGGTGTTAACTATTAACACAAAACCATGCCTCCCAGCCCATATCTCATTAATCATCTTCCATGACAGGCTCCAATATTGTATTTTAGAAAATACCACATCCCAAGAGAGCATACTGGAAATTATATAACAATCAAATTCAGTAGCTCTTTTAGGCCCTAAATCAAGTCATCCATTATTGAATGCATAGAGAGCTCCCTTTACCAAAACATTTATCTTTAATTAAGATTATTCTCTTAACATTATTGTATTAACTGATTCATTTATTACATGTTACAATTATAGGTATCCAAAGGCATCAAATACTAAAACCTATAAATTATTTCCAAATTTCCTAAATAATAACACCTAGTTTTATAAATCATTAAAGAATTACAATTCCATTAACTTTCCACTTTTTTATTATAATCAAATATTATCTTAAACATTATAACCATTAGAAAATTCATTTAACATATAAAAAATATAATAAATTGAATATGATTTTAAAATTAATTTATTCTAATATATATATATATTTAAACTAATTTAGTAGACATGCCTCTATAATCCATTATCCAGCTAATATTTATCAACTTTACATTCATTACCCATTTTCATCATATTAAACATGTTCACCCCAACATAAAAACATGATATTAAATCATAATTATATAAATAATATTATATTTTAAATAATGTAGTTAACTGTTGTCACTATGGAAAATTCATGTGATCACTACTACTATAAAAAAGATCATTATTTAAATTATTTTATTCATTATAAAGGATAAATCCACCATTAAAAAAATATCAATAATGATTAATTTATTATTTGAAAAAAACAGGGAGATTTAATGAATCACCTACCTCAATTATTTCATCTTACATTGATCATGAAAAATAAAACTATAGAGAGTAATGATTACCTCTCCAATAAGGAAACCACATACCTATAAGGATGAAATACCACCATTTCACTAAAAATTTAAATAATTACATAATAAAAATGGAGACAATGATAGATAGTATAGAAATAAATAACGTTAGAAAACAATACTAGTTAGAGAAAAAACCATAATATAGTACAAAAAAATTGCCTCAGATGTCCATTGGTTGAACATGTGAAGGTGAGGATCAATAACATTTGAAATGGATTTGAAATTCCTTAATAAAGCTCCAATAGATTCTTGGACTTGGGATTGAATCAGATGTTTTGATAAAAATCAAGGTTTAAAGAATAATTATATGGATTCTACTAGATAAATGTTTTATGGTGTAAATGGTCCAGTCACACCATGAAAGTACCAAATTTAATAATCACCCAAAAAAAGAATCACCTATTTCCACAAAACCTGGGATTAATATATTTCATGAACTATGTAACGTACTAATCTAGATCCCCTCGAAATGGTTTCCACATGACCTCAGACACATCTCCTAGCACACCCAAGGCAGCCGACAAGTAGTGATGGTCTAGTGACAGTTAGTGTGGAGACTATACCCTTATATTTAGAATGAAAATAAGAAATATATAGTAACTCAGATTACAATGGAAGTAGATAAAATACAATAATAAAATGAATAAAAAATGGCCAAATAAAGATTACACAATGAATGCATGTCATTGTGATACAAATCAGAAAGTAGTAAATAAAATATCATGCCTTACATCTTAGTACTGTTCATAATGAAAAATACTCAAATCCCCGAGACTGATCTGCACTATAATGTAAAGACCCAAAATTTCAATGTAATTTTTTTTTAAATTCATAGGAATTTTTTGAGTCCACGAAAATTGATGATGCCTGATTCCGAGTCCCGGTGTGCCCCAAATCAATTTCAGAAGTTTTTTTTCGGTTACGTTTAGTAAACATACGAGTGGGATTTTATAACTTTTGAACCAGTGATCAGAATTGAAATCAAAGGGCACCGTTGAACACGTAGTGCTGATATTAGATTGCGAAGAATTTCACCTCAACGATAGTTGGTCGAGAATAAAAGTTAGTTTTTGGGTTTTTAGAGAATGATTTAAATAAAAAAAAGTGTGTGGCGTTATTTTTATTTGTTGGTTAAGACCTCCACATGGAAGTTGGAGGTGGGACCACCACACCTTAACCGCCCATTAGAGGTTATGATGGTGGGGCCCACTTGAACCTAACCTCTTCTTCATGTTTAATATGGTGGGGACCACCCAAGGTTAAAACCTCTTGAACTCTCCCTTAATTGGGGAGAAACGTATTGAGCTCCCCACTTTATAGTGCCAAATCCACTCCATTAATTAATTGATCATCAATTAATTAATTTAAATCTTTTTGAATTTTTTGCCAATAACTAAATAATAGATAAATCAATTATTTTGTTGGGCGTCTCACTTTCATTTTGGTGGAGCTTGGAAGAGGATAGAACTTGGGAGAATGATTCCAATGATGAACGCTCCAACTGACGAGGAACATTGACATCGACTTCGACTTCCTTCCTCGGAACCTCCTTCGATGTAGGACGCGTTCTTCTACAACGAATCGACATCCACCTTCTCACGTCATCATCAAAGAACAACGAAAAAAGGTAGGGGTTCAAACATTGTTTTGTTTCTCATTCATCGTTTTCCGTTGAGGATTATAAATCGAAGCCGCATGTTATCACTATAACGCGGAGTGTGCATGCCGAACAAACATGACCCAATACCTCATCCTTATTTGTAGAACATGACTCTAAACACGACATGATATTGGGATGAGTGACTCTCATAAAAAATTATTTCGGATCAATGGTGACGTCAAGAGGAGTGCGCAGTTTCTTCCGAAACGAGAATTGGGCCACCAGAACTTGTCCGGTGACCCGCAAAAAGATAGATGGTGGATGGAACTGACGAACGACACTAGATGGTGGTGGTGGCATAACCATGCCGCTAGAGGAGTAGCTCACGACCGACACGCCACGATGGTGAAGAGGAAGCCAGTGCAAGCCCGACCATGAAATAAATTGGTCGCTCGAGCCGCCGGGTTGCTGGAGAAGGCACGGTGCAACTGTGACACGTAGTGGAGAAAAATGGGCCGTAGAGGTGCAACTGTTGTAGACGCAAGGCCGGCCGTGAGGAGGACCGGTGGCCTAAGCCGCCGGGTCACCAATGGTGGCGCGGCGCAACTGTTCTGCACATGAGGCGACTGACTGCTCAGCCAGCTCGGTGGAGCGGGACCTGTTGAAAGGGTCCCACGTGATGTGGACTAATGTCACGTGGCACCAATTTGACTTCCCTGAACAACTAAGCCATTCAGGAATCCCAGGTGCGTGCGCCTCCCCCCTAGACCCTACTAGGGTGGGCCCCATGACTGCTAGCCACGGGCATCGTGCAGGCCGGACGCAGCGCGGGTCGGGGCACCCCTAGAGGCCGGGTCCAAACATAGACCGGGTCCGACCCGTGGACCGGGTCGGACCCCAGTCCAAACCCAGGTCAGACCGGGTCGATCCGACTAGGCCGGACTGGACCCGGACCGATTTGACCTGTTTCCACTCTTTTTCCAATAACATGAGCTATGAGAGTCTGATCGATGAACCGTCTATGGGGATAGAAACCTTAGAGGAAGAAGATTCTTTTGGTATACCTCACTCAAGGTTTGGACACAGTTTGTGTACAGCTAGGTTGGAGCGAAGGTAAATCCAACCAGGCCCTTGGAACGAAAATTCCAATAACTCTCAGACCGTGCGTCTGATTGATGCACCGTCTTTCTCATTGAGTTTATTATGGACATACATATCTTTTGGGTACATGAAATTGTGTATTAGTTTCATTTTATGTATAAAAACTTGGATTGAAGAGCAAAACTTCCTAGAATCAAGAATTCTTTTTGCGAATCCCTAAGGCTGGCTGTGCACTGACAACTGTTCGTGGATCCTGTGTGGGTTCGATAGCACTGACGACTGTTCCTGGAACCTGTGTGGGTTCGACAACGTCGACCACTGTTCTTGGATGTTGTGTGGGTTTGAAAGCTCTGTTTACTATTCCTAGATCCTATGTGGGTTTGACAGTTCTGATTTCTATTCTTGGATCCTATGTGGGTTTGACAGAATAGATGATTCAGTGGCTACATATGATCTTCTCTATTTCTCTACATAAGTTGTATACCTGTGTGAGATGAGTATGTGAATTCTATGTTTTACTCATGATTGAGATGTGTTACTTGATAACGTAGGTATATTTATGGGCATATACCTATGTATTGGATAATGTTTTATTTCATACTCTATGGTTTATCCTTGGTGGATTTTGAGAGACCTTGGTGGTCTCGGAGTCCCTACTGAATATCGTTATACTCACCCCTCCATGGGCTATGCCCGCACCTCGTTGTGTTGGATTCAGATGACAGACAATGCTGACTGAGGCTGAGAGTACCAAGACCGGACGATACCCAGAGGTGGACCATACGAAGTTTCGATACATGGAGGACACTGAAAGATGTGGAGTGCTGAGAAGGCTATTCGTACCTACCCTTCAGGTAGGATCTTTAGGGGAGGATCCAGGAGCTACTTTTCACCTTTCAGCTATTTTTTTTTTCTTTTCACTTGTACTTGTACTTTACAGTTGGTCTTGAATTTCCAGCCCCTTTACTTTGCATCACTCACTTTTTATAAACTGTTATATAGTGTTTTGTATCCAGCCGTGTGCTCTGTTGTGCGTGTTTATAGTTAAAAAAGCAATGCATTCCCAGATTTAGGGAATTACACTTTTGGTTCTAGTCGCCAGCCCCTGGCATATGGATGGCGGGCTTGGGGCAGTCACGGAACATGCCCTGGGGTATGGGACGTCAAAAATTGGTATATGAGGAGTCGGTTCTACCACAGAACTTAGGAATCTGAGCTTTTCTGTGAAGCAATAGTGTTATTTAAGTGTATTGAGTGTGGTTTTCAATTCAAGGAGTCCGGTATTGGTGCCACAGCCGACGTATCCATACAATAGGACCCTGAATTCTAATTCCCGACTCAGTGAAAGAAAATAATTGACTGCATGGGTGTTTTCAAGAGTTATATTTGTGATCTCTTTGATTCAGCTCACCAAGTATAACTTTTTGACCGTGGTGCACCTATTTCTTTACAGGATGCCTCCACGCAGATAGCTAGATAGGGTTCCAATCATTGTATGAGATAGAAGCCCTCTGAGCAACAAGGCCTCAGTGCAGGGCCCTCTCACGGTGGAGGTACCATCTGTAACACAACCTATTGGGCCACCGATGCCACCAGCATCAGTAGAAAACAATGCACACCGGTTGAGCACGTTGCACGAGTTCCAGCCCTAGAGGCCATCAAGGTTCAGGGGTTAGACGGACCCATAAGCATCTGAGGATTGGACGAAGGCTGTGTTGAGAGTCTTCATACTGGTAGGGACACCAACCGACCTTATGGAGATCCTTGTCAGGAGTCTCCTTCAGGTAGAAGCAGGCAGATGAATTGCGGATATAGGAGCTACTTAATCTACAGCAGGGTAGCATGATGGTGTCACAATACTCAGCGAGGTTCACTGGACTCTAATGATACTCCACATATATGGCGTGAGACCCATTCTTCAGGGGTCGGACATTCGAGCAGGGGCTCAGGCGATAGATCAGGGCTTCGATGATCTCCCTCAACATCCCAACACAAGTGGGGGTGTTGAAGAGAGATATCTTAGTGGAGGGTTTACTTTCTTAACAGTCACCAGCAACGAGACCTACCGCCAGGTGTCACGTAGCTGATTCTTCTACAGCAGGTGACAGACAGATGTCATAGAGATCGAAGCGGACCAGACCATCTGGTGGATGACCTTAAGACGTGGGTTTAGTTGTTCAAGGCACACAATATAGAGCCATTCATTCAAGAACAGGCAATGTTTCACATGAGGTGGGAAGGTTCACATGGCTCGGGACTATCTGACCCGCCGTTCATATGATCAGATGGCAGTTGAGGGACCTCGCAAATAGAGGTAGAGGTTTGATTGAGGTGATCTGCAGGGCGTAGGTGGATGTGGTAGAGGAGCTGGTCATGCAGTTGGAGGTGGATGGAGTTACGCGTTGTTACCACCACCACCAACTGGAGGTCCACCATGACCATAGGGAGCATGTGGACAACCGAGAGCATATCACTAGGAAGATGATGTTTATGATCATGGCGCTCTGGAGTTTATTATATATACGATCTGTGTCTACTCCACATTAGCAGAAGTTCTTATAGACACAGGTGTCAGTCACTCTTTCATTGACACTTCTCTTGTTCAGATCTTGAAGACTCTGACGGAGCCGTTGGGTCGATACTTGTAGCTAAAGACTCCTACGGGAACAAACTCGATGATTACGCACTAGTGCAGGCAGTGTGGGCTTATTCTAGGAGGTAGGAGCTTCAGTTGGTATCTCCTCGTAATGGCGTCTAGTCTTTATGACGTTAACTTGTGTATGGACTGGTTATCTACATTCCATTCCCAGATTGACTGTATTAGGCACAAAGTGAGGTGTATCCACACGGATGGGACCAAGTTCACCTTCACCGGTGATAAGGGAGCCTTTGCAGCACAGAACAATCTTACTTGGAGGAGGGTGTAGCTGATCACTCATCAGTTGGCTTGCCTTACCCTCAGAGAAGTAGATGTGGAGAGTCTGAGCTATCCTGTAGTGGTGGACTAGTACATAGATGTTTTCCCTGATGATGTTCTAGGTCTACCTTCTTGGAGAGTGGTGGACTTCTACATTGACATGTACCCCGGGATGACACTGATATCTACACCAGTGTATCAGATGGATCCCATGGAGCTTCGTGAGTTGCGGGTATAACTAGGGGACTTGCAGGGGAAGGGATTCATCTGGCCTAGTGTTTCTCCCTAGGCAGCTTCGATTCTGTTCAGCAAGAAGAAGGTTGGGAGCTTGAGGCTTTGTGTTTACTACTGTCGTCTCAACTAGGTGACCGTGAAGAACAAGTACCCACTTCCATGGATTGACGACCTCTTTGATCAGCTAAAGAGATCATGGTGGTTCCCCAAGATAGACCTCAGGTCAGGCTATCACCATATTAGTGTTCAAGATGAGGATGTGCAGAAGACGACATTCATATGTCGGTATGGCCACTACGAGTTCTTGGTTATGCCATTTGGCATAACCAATGCTCCATCAGTTTTCATGGGACTCATGAATAGTATTTTCTAGCCTTACCTCAATCACTTTGTCGTTGTCTTCATTGATGACATTCTGATCTACTTTACTACTGAGGATGAGCATGCCTACAATTTTCAGGTAGTACTGGACACACTCCGAGAGCACCCGCTTTATGGTAATCTCTAAAAGTGGTTGTTTTGGATTCGAGAGGTTAACTTTTTGGGACATGCCATCTTGGAGGCTGGATTTTCAGTGGATCCAGTAATGATTGAAGCAGTTCTTTCTTGAGATCCCCCTAGGAGTGTGACCGAGGTACGAAGTTTCCTGGGTTTGGGTGGTTACTATTGGAGGTTTGTTCGAGACTTCTCCATAGGTGCAGGACCGCTATGAGCCTTGATGAATAAGGGGCAACCTTTTGTGTGGTTGGAGAGAAGCCGATAGAGCATTCAAGAGATAAGGCAGAGGCTGACTAGTGCCCCCATCTTGAGGCATCCAGAGAAAGGCGTAGGGTACGTAGTCTACTGCCACACGTCAAGGACCGGACTCAGGAGTGTCTTGATACAAGAGTGAGCAGTGATCACATATGGTATTCAGCAGCTAAAACAACATGAGAACAACGACGATACATATGAATTGGAGTTAGTAGTAGTGGTAAACTCATTGAAGATCCGTAGATACTATCTAATGGGATAGAGTTTTATAGTGTACTCAGATCACAAGAGTCTCAGATATATCTTCTCTCAGATGGACCTGAACTTGAGACATCGACATTGGATTGAGTTCCACGAGGTCTGTGACTTTGAGATAGTCTATAATCTTGATAAGGGGAATGTTGAAGTAGATGCTCTTAGAAAGAGATCAGGTATTCAACTACTAGTAGAGGCAACATAGTGGTTCACTTCTTGATAGATATCCTTTGTGGACCGAGATAGAGTAGCTTTCCTTCAGTCTCTTACAATCAGTCCTCCACTTCTTCAGAATGTTACGGAGGCACAATGTGGAGACGCTGACTGTGCAACACAACGTGCTCAGATATGCATAGGGCATGCACCTGATAGATTTTCTGAAGTTGGGGAGCACATCGTCTTCTTCAGAGGACGTACAATTGTACCAGTGGCACTTCAGGAGGAGGTGTTGGGGGAGTTCCACACATCCCATCTAGTGGTACATCCAAGAGTGGAGAAGATGTATATGGACCATTGATGACAGCACTGGTTCCCCAGTATGAGGAAGGCAGTAGAAGAGTTTGTCTCTCGATGCCTCAATTTTCAGTCGGTGAAGGGAGAGCATCATGCACTAATAGGCATGGTTCAACATTTAGAGGTCCCAGAGTGGAAGTGGTATGTGATATCCATGGACTTCGTGATGGGTCTTCCACTTATTTCCAGGGGACATGACACTATCTAGGTGATTTTCGAATGAATCACCAACTTGGCCCACATCCTACCGATCAGAGATCAGGGTACATTAGAGAGATTGGGATGCCTCTATGTGCAATAGATTGGGCGTCTACATGGATGACCTTCTTCTATTTTCTCCAATTGTGATGCATAATTTACTTCCTGGCTAAGGAAGGGGATTCAGGAGGCTTTTGGGACATAGCTTCGTCTGAGCACCACCTTCCATCCTCAGACAGATGGTCAGGAAGGGCAGACAATTTATACCCTCGAGGACATGCACTGTGCTTCTGTCCTTGACTTCGATCACAGCTGGGAGGATCACTTCCCTTTGTTGGAGTTTTTATACAATAACATTTGTCACTCACCATAGGGATGACACATTTTGAGGCCTTGTATAGTCAATCTTGCAGATCGCCATTGTGCTGGACAGACCTAAGGGAGCCTGCAGTAGTGGGACTAGAGATGGTACGAGCAACCACAAAGAAGGTACAGATCATCCAGGAGCGGATAAACAGTGCACATAGCAGGTATATGTTGTAATCCAAAAGGATAAAAAGTCCTATATTGTTCTAGGATGGTGACCACATATTTCTACGGGTCTCACCATGATGATGTTTACAGAGATTTGGCCGAGGCAACAAGTTATCTCTGTGTTTCATTGGACCTTTCCAGGTTCTCAGTAGAGTATGTGAGCTGGCTTACCGCCTGGATCATTCACCTCAATTGCATCGGGTGCTTGACTTCTTCCACATATCATAGTTGAGAAGATACATTCATGAACCTTCTCACATCATCTACCATTTAGATCTAGACATAGACGATGGGGCACATTTTACGGAGGTCCCAGTGGAGATTGAGGATCAACAAGAGTGGGTCCTTCATGAATGGTCGTTACCTTTGGGCACATTATTTGGTAGCATGAGAACCTCCAGGAGAGCACATGGTAGCAGGAGGCTTATATTCATGCTCAGTAACCCCATTTGTTCCCTTAGTTTGAGCTGTAACTTACGGGGACGTAAATCCCTGAGGTAGGGGAGAATGTATAGACCCAGAATTTCTGTGGAATTTTTTTTAAACACATGGGAATTTTTAGAGTCTGCGAAAAATGATGGCGTGGGATTCGGAGGCTAGGTGTTCCTGGGATAAATTTTTTAAGTTTTGTTTGGGTATGGTCAGTAAATGTATGAGCAAGATTTTATAACTTTTGAACCGATACTCGGAATTGAAATCTGAGGGCACCGTTGAACTCATAGCACCAGTATTCGCTTAAGAAGACTTTCATCTCTATGAAAGTTGGTGGAGAATAAAAGTTGGTTTTTGGGTTTTTAGAGAATTATTTAAATAAAAAATAAAGTGTGTGGTTGTATTTTTATTTGTTGGGTAAAACCTACACATAGAAGCTGGAGGTGGGACCACCACACATTAACCTCCCGTGAGATTATATGGTGGTGAGTCCCACCCTAACCTGACCTCTTCATTATGTTTAATATGGTGGGGACCCCCTGAGGATAAAACCTCTTGAACTCCCAATTAAGTGGGGAGAAACCTTTTGAGCTCCCCACTTTATCGTGCCAAATCCACTCCATTATTTAATTGAGAATCAATTAATTAATTTATATCTTTTTGAATTTTGTGCTAACAACTAAATAATAGATAAATCTATTATTTTTTTGTGGGGATCACTTCAATTTTGGTGGATCTTGGAAGAGGAGAGATCTTGGGAGAAATATTTCAACGAAGACCACTCCAACTAATGAAGAACATTGACCTCGACTTTAACTTCCTTCCTTAGGACATCCTTCGATGTAGGATGCGTTCATATACAATGAATCGACGTCAGCCTTCCCACGACATCATCAATGAACAACGAACAAAGGTAGGGGATTGAACTTTTTTTTGTTTCTCGTTCTTCGTTTTCCGTCGTGGATTATAAATCGAAGCCGCATGCTATCACCCTAACACGGAGGGTGCGAGCCGAACAAACACGACCTGAACCATCCACCTTATTTGTGTAATTTGAAGATAAATGAGGCATGAAATTGGGATGAGCGGATATCATTAACAATTATTTCAGATTGAAGGCGATGTCCCAAGGAGTGCGCAGCTTTTTCTGGAATGAGAATCAGGCCACCGGAACTCGTCCCATGACCAGTGGAAAAATCGCCAGAGGATGGAACCTAGGAATGTCACAAAATGGAATTTATGGTGCAACCACACCACTGGAAGAGTAGCCCGCGGCCGATGGGCCGTGGTGGTGCAGTGGCAGCCGGCGCAAACCCGACTACGAAGGGAACTGGTTGCTCGGGCCGCTGGGTTGTCAGAGAAGGCACGACGCAACTGCACCGCATGGTGGAGAAAAAGGGTTTGCGAACCCTGGGCATAGAGGTGAATTGGTGTCCGGTGCAAGACCGTCCATGAGGAGGACCGATGGCTAGAGCTGTCGGGTCACCAGAGGAGGCACGGTGCAACTGCGCCGCACGGGAGGTGTCTGGCCGCTCGACCAATCGGGAGGAGCGGGACGTGCCCCAAAGGTCATGTGTGATGTAGACCAGCGCGACGTGGTGCCGTGTTGATTTCCCCAAATTACTAATCCGTTCTAGAATCCAGGGGTGCACAACTCCTTCCTAGACAGGGCTAGGGCGGACCCCATAGCTGCAAGTCGCGGGCCTCGCGTGGGCCGGACCCAGCGTGGGTCGGACGCAGCGCGAGCCGGACCCAACTTAGGCTGGGCAGCCCCCGCATTCCAGGCCACCCCCATGGCTTGGGTCAGACCCACTGACTCGGTCAAACCTGTTGTCCGGGTCGGGCCGGGTCGGTCCTACCGGCCCGGACCGGACCCAGACCCCGTTTGACCTTTTTCCACTCTTTTGGTCGTAAGGTGAGCTGCAGGAGTCCAACTGACGAACTGTCTATGGTGAGAGAAATATTATAGGAAGATGGTTATTTTGTTACACCCCACTCAATGTTTGGACACAATTGGGGTATACTGGGATGGATCGATCGTAAATCCAATTGGGCCCTCAGAATGGTAATGCCAATAACTCTCAAACCGGGCGTCTGATTGACACATCGTCTGTCACGTTAAGTTTCTTATGGAAAGATGGAACTTTTGGATACATAAACATAGGGATTAGTTCCATTTTATGTATCAACACTTGGCTTGAGGAGAGGACCCTCCCGGAATCAAGAATGCTTTGTGAGGAACCCTGTGGCTGGATGTGTACTGACGACTGTTCTGGATCCTATGTGGGTTCGAGAGCATTGACGACTGTTCCTAGATCCTATTTGGGTTTGAAAGAACTGACGACTGTTCCTAGATCCTGTGTGGGTTCGACAACACTGATGACTTTTCTTGGATCCTGTGTGGGTTTGACAACTTCGACGACTCTTCCTAGATCCTATGTGGGTCCGACAGCTCTGTTTACTATTCCTGGATCTTGTGTGGGTTCGACAGAATAGATGATTCAGTGGCTACATATGATCATCTCTATCTCTCTACATAAGTTGTATACCTTTTTGAGGTGATTCAGTGACATTTGTGTTTTTCTCATGATTGAAATGGGTTACTTGATAACCTAGGTATATGTATGGGCAGATACCTATGTATTGGATAACCATTTATTTCATACTCTTTGGTTTATCCTTGGTGTATTTTGAGAGACCATGGGGGTCTTGGGGTCCCTACTGAGTATCTTTATACTCACCTCTGCCCGGGCAATGCCCGCACCTCATTGTGTTGGATGCATATGACAGACATCGCTGACTGAGGCTGAGAGTACAAGGACTGGACGATCACCGGAGGTGGACAATACGAAATGTCGGTTCACAGAGGATACTGACAGACATGGAGTGCTGATGAGGCTATTTGTACCTACCCTTTAGGTAGGATCTATGGTGGACGATCCAAGAGATTTTTTTCACTTATCTGTTATTTTGTCCTTTTTAGTTGTACTTGGACTTTACAGTTGGGCTTGTATTTCCGGACCCTTTACTTTTCAGTACTCAATTGTTATACAGTTTTAATTAGGGTTTTGTATCCAAATATGGGCTCTGTTTTGTGTGTATATAGTTATAAATGCAATGCCTTCCGAGATTTAGGGAATTACGCCTTTGTTTTCAGTCTCCAACCCCTGGCCTATGGATAGAGGGTTTGGGGTAGTCACGGCATGGGCCCTGGGGGACGGGTCGTGACATATCATCTTGGGATCTTTCTCGGTTCTTTTCTCCAAACTTCAAGGTACAACCAATCAACAACAATCAATTTCCAAGGTCCTATAAACAAGTAGAGTCTACTCGGGTACCCCAGTGCAATAGCAGCCAAAATTGTGTGTGAGATATAAATCACAGTTGGTTGGGGCTACCGGTTTCTAGCTCAATATAGACAATGCAATTTAATTAAATAGTATAATTGTACATTAAAGTAATAAAAAATTTATTAAATAACTATCAACTCATCTAGGTTACTAAGGGACAAATGATGGTGATACCTGCTCCAACCCATGACTTGAATGATTGATCATGTCAATTAAATATATATATGTGTATAGTAGAAGTTTATATATATATATATAAACAGATAGATATTCATATCATAATCTTATATGAACCATGCGTGTACCGATGCCAAATGGACAATACACTGGATACTATTTCATGTTTGACTAAGACGTAATGCACAGACATTCATTATATGGGGAAGTACTCATGGTCTTGCCCATAGTCAAAAATCCAAGAGCTCTCATGATCTCTTAGAAATAAACATGGATGGTCACATGAAAATAATAACATAGGCTCTCACAGTCCTTTTGAAAATAATGTTGGATGGATAAGGATGTAACACATAGACATCTATCATCATGAGTAGCTTACACAACCTATCCCTTGGCTCAACTCCATGAGGTATCATGGTGTCTGGAGGATCCACACAAAAGCTATCATATTTTTTTCCCAAGGGCTCTCACAGTCCCTTGGATCCCCTGCATATATAAGGTGTTTCCATTCACAACATATAATGTATGATGAATTTAACCTCTCAAAAATTTCATTAGCCCATTTCAAATACATATAAGGAAACAAAATAACATTTATGCTTATGTTAAACCATCTTATGTATTTCAATTGAAATATTATCATGGGATTTAAATTAAAAATCTAAAACATGAGGCAAGGGACTATCATTCATCTCATTGGCCATACTAAAATAAATTAGTTAACTCAACAATTAAATAGGTACAATAATCTAATTAATTAATTCATTAATTAATTAATCAACAATAGAATTCATATCTTATAACTAATTTAACATAATTATGCATCTCATTATAAATCTCAACACACCAAATTCCATTCCATAATTAAATATCTAGATCCTAATTTCAAGGGAACATAATAAATTCCCAATTAATTATCTTAACATTGAAAAATTTTAAATCTCATAATTAGTCTTTTGATTAATTATTTCAATTACCATTCTCAAAGAACATAATTAATTCACAATAAATTATCTCAACTTATCCAAATTAATATACAATAATTAATCTCCTAATTAATAATCATAATTACAATTATCAAAGCATATAATTAATTCAAAATTAATTATGTCAACATAGAAAAATTTAAATCTCATAATTAAATCCCCAATTAATTATCTCAATTAAAAATCTCCAACATAAAATAAATTCATAATTAATTATCTCAACTTTGAAAATTTAATATCTTATAACTAATACCCAGATTAATTATCTCAATAACCATTATCAAATATCATAATTAATTCATAATTAATTATCTCAAAGAAACCATTTCAATATCACATAATTATTTCAAGAATTAATTATCTCTAATGTAATCATTTCAATAACAGTTGTTTAATTCAAAAATTAATTGTCTCTAATGTAACCAATTGAATATCACATAACTAACTCACCGAATAATTATCAAAATTACAATTTTAGTGACTGTGATTAATTTACAATTAATTGTCTCTATACATTCCACTCATTAATTCATAATTAATTATGTCAAATTTTAACACCAATAAATCATAATTAACACTTATCCTAAGTGTGTCCACATGGAAGGGAAGAAATAGAAAAACAAGTACCATCAAGATAAATGAGCATATTATCCTAATCATTATGTTTTTAGATAAGTAAGTGCACCTCCGTTGGAGGGGTTTTATTACAAAAACGTGAATTTGTAATCTAAAAAATCATTTTATACCAATAACCCATCCATTCAGTGTTTTTAGTCATATTTATTAACAATAGTATCTAATCAACTACTGTTTTTTGTTAATTAAGTAATGTTGGGGACCCTACCATAAAGAATTGGTCGAGCCAATGCATTCTAACTCATACTATTGGCCACTCACATAAAAACTTCCAAAAGAGTAATCCTTAATATTATTATCATTTAATAAAATTATTCTTTAATAATACCCAAAACTCTCCATTTAAACATCATTTAATAAAATTCTTCTCATCAATTTTAATTAAATAAAACCCTAACAGAACATCATTTTATTAAATTCTATTTAACACAATTTAATTAAATATTATTCTATTTCTCACCTCATTTAATTAAATTGATAAATATAAATTTAATATATTAAACCCATCATAATAATAACAATTATAAATATTATTATTATTATAATTAATAAAACGCAGATCTGATAAAACCCAAAACTCCAAAATTACAAATTATTTAATGAAATTATTCTCTACTGAATTTAATTAAATATATTATCTAAGTCTTAATTATTTATTTAATTTATCTAAATATATTTTAATTAAAAAAGCTTACACCTTATAAATAATTATTTAATTATATTCATTACATCTGAATTTAATTAAATAATTTCTCCAATTCATTCTATTTAATTAAATTCTTTGTATAAAATTTTATTAAATTAAAAACTCCAACTCATAAAGATAATTTAGTTAAATTATCCCAACCTTAATTTAATTGTACAATAATATCTCATTTTCAAGGACTAATTAAATTTATCTTAACCTTGAATCTAATTAAATATAACAATTATTTCTCATTAATTAATAAAACTCTCCTTTTTCTTGGATTTAATTAAATGAATACCCAACTCCTCAATTACACATAATTTGAAATTTACAATTTAATATTTCCCTTATTTGATAACCCCTATATATTCACTTACCATTCATTTAAATAAATTCATCTCATCCAAATTTAATTAAATGACAATAACTCATTATTATTTAAAATAATTTTAATTCTTTTAATCTCAATTTAATTAAATAACTTATATATCAACATCATTTAACTAAAATATGTCAAATTTAATTTTATTTAAATAAATCAACAATAACTTATTTAATAAAATTTATTTCAACCATGAATTTAAATAAAATATTTTAACCTGAAACTCAAAACAAGGTAGACCATCTGGTTTGTCTTCCACGGTCGGATAGACTGCGCGCAGACTGTTCATCCACTAATGGTCACCTACTTTATTATGCAAGGCTGACCTACATAGTTTTGACACACCATGTGCAACCGGTACGAATGTCACTTCCTAATTTGGTTCTCTGAAAAATCATCATGACATCTAGGAAACTCCTTGAGCCTTTCCCTAAGCCTGTTATCAAACACATTAAAAGAACCCAAATTTGAAAACTTCATTCCGAATAATGGTTTTAAAACCAAACTATATAGTAAATGAAAAATATCAAAAACAAGAGTATTTCATGTCTGGCCAAAAAACAAGGGACATTCCAATTTACCCACCTTAAAATCTATTCATCCTTGAGAATCCATTGGGAAATTTTACAGCACTAGGCAACACACCAAGGTCAAGAAGTCTTATTTGAATGATCATTTTAGGTTCCCAAATGCCCAACGCATATTTATAGAGCCTATACACCTTACCACTGGAATTTGGCTCCCATTTATCACATCAAATTTCTATTTAACCTTTAACTTTAGCAACCTTTTTCTATTATTTAAAAACAAGAGTTACCCTTTTCCCAGATATTAGGTGCCCATAAACCTTACAACTAAAACTGTGTCCCATTATAAATGTAACAAATAAATTTTCCACTCATGCATCAATTTACATATAAAAATTCCCCAGCAATCATTCATTAGCAACAAAAAAACAACATATTATAACATAGAATCCTTGAACAACAAAAAACATGCCAATAAATAAGAATGATGGAATAAAAATACTCAAGCATGTAATATCTATAACCGAAACATGATATCTAATGGGTTATTCTAAATCAAATCAAAACATAGAATTTCATCCAAGGCACATAATCAAAATTAGAAGGCATCCCACTAATACAACTATATTAAAATTCAAATTCATGGAATATGAATTTCTAATTTTCTAAGATATTTCATGTAATTCAATTTCCTTTCCATATCCGGAAAAGAAAATTTTCAGAATTATAAAATCAATAAGTAGTGAAAAATACACTAGTAACTTTAGGTGAAATCATATCAATTGCAACCATGAATAGTATAATCATCAATTCCCATCCCTAGATACTTGGTCATTTCCCGTACGTGGGTTGATCAGTCTCATGCCTGGCTATTAACCAAGCACCGACATATTCCTAGTCTCCTCTCAACCAACCCAAAATAAAAAGACTAAGTAAAATGAAAGAAATAATTAACCCTCTAATGATATTTTGTAACATTATGACCCATCTCACCCTCAAACCGGTAGCCATACCTATCAACACATGTCCTAAAAAGTGTATCCCTGCATGCCACAGACTGCAGACTTGCAGCGAGGGTCTGAAGATAGTTAGTGGAAATACTATAACCTAATATTCATAATGAATAATGGAAATATATAGTAACTCAAATAACAACGGAATAGATAAAATAAAATAATCAACTGAATAAATAAAACGACTAACGGAATTTTACACATTGCATGAATGTCATGGTGATAAATATCAGGAAGCAATAAATAAAATATCATTCTTTAAATCTCGGTACATAAAATAAAGAAAATACTCAGAGCCCCAATGGTGATCTCCCGGAGCGTCATGAAGACTCACTCGGACCATTGATCCTACCTCCTAGGTACAGACAAACAACAAAAATTAATGTCCAAGGTCCTGTAAACAAGTAGAGTATACTCAGGTACCCCAGTGAAATGGAGACCTGGATAGGGTATGAGATATAAATATCAGTATGCCAGGACCAATAGTGTCTAGATCAATTTAGAAAATGAATTAAAATTGAAAAACTTTCAAGTACATTAAAGTAATAAAACATTTATGAAATAACCAACAAACCATCTAGTTTTTTAAGGGATAGCTGACGATGATACCTACTTCATCCCACAGCTGGTATGTTTGATCATGTCAATTATGTATATATATGTATATAGTAACAGTGTATATATATATAAACATATAGATATTTTTAGCATCCTCCTATATGAACCAAGCACAGATAGATTCCAAATGGGATTATACTGTGGATATTATTTCTGGCTAGACGAAGATGTAATGAACATACATTAATAACTAGGGGAAGTGCTCAAGGTTTTTCCCCTAGTCCAAACTCCAAGAGATCTCATGGTATCGTGGAAATAAACATGGATGCACACATAGTCTTCCTACCCCAAGGTCTCATAGTCCATTGGAAAATGATGTCGGATGGATTAGGATTTAACACACAGACATCCATCAAAATGAGTAGTACACACGTTCTATCCCTAATCTAACCTCCAGGAGTTCTCACAGTCTCAGGAGGATCAGAACAAAAGCTAACATATTCCTTCTCTCCATGGGATCTCACAGTCCCTTGGCTACCCTACCTATACAAAGTGTAACCATTCAAAATATATAATTCACAAATAATTTATCTTATCATACATTTCATTATTCCATTTTAAATATACATAAGTCTACAATATAAAATTTATACTTATGGAAACCCATATTATGTTTTTCAATTAAAACATTAGCAGGGGTTTCACATTTAAATAAAAAATATGAAGCAAGGGCCCATAATTCATCTCATTGGCCATACTCAAATCCATTAGTTAAGAAAAAAAATAAACTAGACACACAAATATCATTTTTTAATTCATTAATTAATTAATCAACAACACAATTCATGTCATATAATTAATTTTTCAGAATTAATTATGTCATTATAAATCTCAAATATCCATATTCAATTCCAAAATTAAATATCTATATCATTATATCAAAGGCACATAATTAATTCACAATTAAATATCTATATCATAATATCAAAGGCACGTAATTAATTTGCAATTAATTATCTCAACATAGCTAAATTTTATATCTCATAATTAATCTCCTGATTAGGTATCTCAATTATAGTTCCCAAATCACATAATTAATTTGAATTTATTTATCACAACATAGAAAAATTAATATCTCAAAATTAATCCCCCAATTATTTATCTCAACTACAATTCTCAAAGAACATAATTAATTTATATTTAATTAAATCAACTTAACCAAATTTTTATCTCATAATTAATCTCCCAATTAATTATCTCAATTAAAAATATCCAACATAAAATTATTTCATTATTAATTATCTCATGTTATCAAATTTAATATATCATAACTAAAACCCGGATTAATTATCTAAATTACCATTCTCGAAGCTCATAATTAATTTATAATTAATCATCCCAAGGAAACCATTTCAATATCACATAGTTAATTAACAAATTAATTTAAATTATTTCAATATCAATTAATTAATTAATAAATTAGTTGTCTCTAATGAATCCATTTCAGTGACACATGATTAATTTCTCGATTAATTATCTAACATACAATTTCAAATCACATGATTAATTCACAATTAGTTATATCACTATATTCTATTCATTAATTCATAATTAATTATATCATGTTACCCTAACCAAAACTAACAATTTCCACTTTACCCAAGTTCCACAACATATAAGGATGTCAATAGAAAAACACGTATCAACATGATAAATGAACATATAAGTCTAATAATTATTTTTAAGATTCATTGATGGGCACCTGTGTCCGAGGTGATTTATTAAAAAAAATGAATTTTTATTCTCACAAATCATTTTATATGAATAAATAATCTATTATGCATTTTCAGTCACATTTATTAACATTATTAATTAAACAACTACTATGTTTTATTAATTATACAAAGTTGTGGGCCTGACCATAATGAATTGGTTGAGCCAATGCTTTGTAACTCATACCACATCCCGATCGCATACACACACCTTAACAAAAGGGCATGCACACATGGAATTAATTAAAATGTCTTATAACAACAATTGGCACCCAAAATTAGTACGGCGAGGACCACGACACACCGAATTAATTTACGTCATCTCAAATAAAACAAAATCACATAATTCATGGGGTGTGAATCGAATTAAAAAATATTTAGACTTACCAGAAATTGAAGGTTGTGAACCAAAATCGAGTTGAACCTAAATTCTTTTAAATAAAACAACCATAATAGTAACCATTAATATTATTATCATTCAATAAAAGGCATCTTTGAAAAAACCTAAAACTCTCTATTTAATCAACATTTAATTAAATTATTTTCAAAAAAATTAACTAAATTAAACCGCTACTTCACATGATTTGAATAAATTCTATTTAACTTAATTAAATTAAATTAAATTATATATCCAACCTCAATATATAAAACAAACCAACCTCAATTTAATTAAATAATATTGTCATAATAATAACCATTATTATCATCATTATCATTTAATAAAACAAATCTTTGTTAATACCCAAAACTCCTCAATTACAGATCATTTTATTTAATTCTTCCGTAATTAATTTAGTTGAATAAATCATCTAAAACATAATTAATTAATAAAACTATATCAATATAAATTAATTAACAAAACATAGACACCTCATTAATAATCATTTAATTAAATTCATTGCAAGAGAATATAATTAACCAATCTCTCCAATTCATGTTATTTATTTAAATTCTCTGAAGAAATTTTAATTAAATTAAAAACTCTGAATAATATACATTATTAAGTTAAATTCTCTCACACTAAATTTAATTATATAATAATCTCTCATTTCGCAATGATTAATTTTATTCATTTTAACCTTGAATTTAATTAAACAATTCCATTATATAGAATTAATTAATTTAATTCCTCTTTTCATTGAATTTAATTAAATAAAACCCCAAATCTTCATTTACACATTGTTTAAAATTTACTATTTACCATTTTTATTTTTTGACAACCCCCAACTCCCCATTTACTATTCATTTATGTAAATTCCTCTCTTCTCAATTAAATTAAATTAAAACCTCAGATCATAATCATTTAATAAGAATTTAATTCTTTTCATCTCAATATAATTAAAAAACATATCCATCTAAAAATCATTTTATTAAAATATCTCAATATTAATTTAATTGAATGAAACCCACAACAGGTAATTTAATTAAATTCATTTCAATCAAGTATTTATTTAAATTAATTTATCCCAAAACTAAAAACTAGGTAGATTATATTGTTTGACTTGCACAGTATGACACACTATGCGCAGACTGTACATCCACTACTAGACACCTGCTTTTTATGAACGAATGACCTATAATGTTTTTACTAAATTTGTATAGCCCGTGAGGAAGTCACATCCCGGTACTGTTCTCCCTAAACACATCCTATAATCTTGGAAATTACTAAGGGCTTTACCGAAGCCATTATCAACACATTAAAAACCACAATTTCAAAAACAAATTTTTAAAGCTTGGTTTTAAATCTGAACCACGCCGTAAACTGAAAAGTTCAAAAAAATTTCTATTTTACCCTATCTAAAAACAAGGGACCTTACAATTTACCCTCCTTAAAAACTTCTCATCCCCAAGAAGCCATATGAAGCTAATACCACACTAGCCGACACACCAAGGTCATGATGTCTCATTTCAATGACTGTGTTTCATTCCCAAATGCCCGACACACCGTTAAGCTGGCCATAAACCTTTCCACTAGAATTTGGATCCAATTTATCACATCGAAATTCCATTTAACCTTTTAAATTTAACATCCATTTTTCAATTAATTTAAAACACAAGTTACCCTTTTCCTAGTTATAAGGCACCCAAACACCTTACTACTAAAATTGGGTCCCATTACAAATGCAATAATTCAGTGTTCCACTAATACAACCATTAACATATTAAAACATCTCTTGTATGTTTTCATAAGCAGTAACACAACATCATATTAAAACATATAATTCTGGAACAAGAGAAAAACAAGCTAATAAATTGGCAACATGGAATATAAACACCCACGCATGTTATAACTATTATCGAAACATGCTATCTATAGAGTCATGCTAAAGGAAATCAAATCATGTAATTTTATCGAAGGAAAACAATCCAAATTAGCTGGAATCTTGTTAATGAAATTACTTGGAATGACATATGCATGGAAATTGAATCTCAATGTACATAAGATTAAGTATATAATGCATGTTGCTTTCCATGTTTGGATAATAAATTTTTTCAAAATTATCACTTCAATAAGTAGGTAGAAATACACCATTAACTCAATGTGAAATCATATCAACTATATCCACGAATGATATTAACATCAATTCCCATCCCTGGCCACCTAGTCATTTCCCATATGTGGGTTGATCAGTTCTAGGGATAACTATTAACTGAGCATCGAAAATTTTCTAGTATCCTATCTACCAACCCAAAATAGAATATCTAAGGAAAAATAAAGAAAACATGAACTCTCTGATACAACTTTGTAATGTCCTCACCCGACTCACTATCAAACAAGTAGCCAGACTGGTCACTACATGACGTCAAGCTTGTCTCCCTACACACCAGAGGATGCAAACTAGCAGCGAGGGTCTAAGGATAGTCAGTGGGGATACAATACCCTCATATTCATAATGTAAACTAGAAATTGGTAGTAACTCATATAACATAAAATGTATATATAATACAATAATCCAATGAATAAACAAAATGTCCAATGATAGTTTGAAAAATGAATTCATGTCATGGTGATACATATACGAAACCAGTAAACAAAGAAGAACGATTCACAACATAGTATAAAAATAAAGGAAAACACTCAGATACCCAAGGGTGATATCAATGAGAATCCTGAGGTCCTGGTGAGTCCTTTTCCTGAAACTCCCACATATAATCAATCAAAAACAATCAATGTCCAAGGTCCTATAAACAAGTAGTGTCTACTCGAGTGCCTGAGTGCAATGGCGTCCCATATAGGGTGTGTGATATAAATCTCAGTAGGTTGGTACCACTGTTGTCGAGATCAATATAGATAACACAATAAAATTAAATAGCATGAATTTACATAAAAGTAGTAAAATAATGAATAAATAATAACCACCCGTCTAGGTTTCTATTGGACACCTAACGATGATTCCTGCTTCATCCCACAGCTGGTATGTATGATCATGTCAATTATGTATATAAATGTATATAGTAATAGTGTTTATATATTTATATATATAAACAAATTGATATACTTAGAATCCTCTTATATGAACCAAGCGCATACTGATGACAAATAGACATATAACTTGGATACTATTTATGGAAGAACCAAGATGTAATGTACATATATTCATTACTAGGGGATGCATTCATAGTCTTTCCCCTGGTCCAAACTCCAAGTGCTCTCACGATCTCATATAAATCTACATGGAAGCTCACACAGTCTTCCTACCCTAGGATCCCACGGTCCTTTGTAAAATGATTTTGGATGGAACAAGATCTAACACACAAACATCAATCACCAATAGTAGCACACACAGTCTATCCCTTGGCTTAACTCAATGAGATCTCACAGCCCTTGATGGATCAGCACAATATCAGACAAATTCATTATCCCCAAGGACTCTCACAGTCCATTGGATTCCCTGCCTATATTAGGCGTAACCTTTTACACCATACAAAGCAGGAATCATTTAACCTCTCATGCATTTCATTATCCCATTTAAAATAAATATTAGAAAGAAACATTATATTTATACTTAAGAAAAACTGTCTTATGTATTTTAATTAAACCATTAGAATGGGATTCACATTCAACTCAAAAAAACATGAGGCAATGGAATCTAATTCATCTCATTTTCCATAGTCAAATCAATTTGTTAACTCAACATTAAACATGTTAGAGAAATCTGATTAATTAAATCATTAATTAATTAATAAATATGAGAATTCATATCTCATAATTCATTTTCCAAAATTAATTATCTCATTATAAATATCAACTATCATTATTAAATTACCCAATTGAATATCTAGATCATAATATCAAAGGCATATAAATAATTCAAAATTAATTCTCTCAACTTAGCTATATTATATATGTCATAATTAACCTCCCAATTAATTATATCAATTATAATTATAAAAGAACATAATTAATTCACAATTAATTATCTCGGCATATCCAAATTAATATCTCATAATTAATCCCCGGATTCATTATCTCAATTACAATTCTCAAAACACATAATTAATTCAAAATTAATTATTTCAACTTTTACAAATGTTATCTCATAATTAATCCCCTGATTAATTATCTCAATTAAAAATCTCCAATATAAAATTCTTTCATAATTAATTATCTCAACTTACTAAATATAATATCTCATAACTAACACCCTAATTAATTATCTAAATTAAAATTCTTAATGCTCATAATTAATTCATAATTAATTATCTCAAAGAAGCCTTTTCAATATCACATAATTATTTCACAAAAAAAATATATCTAATGAAACTATTTCAATATAACTTAATTAATTCAAATATTAATTATCTATAATTCAACCATTTTAATATCACATAATTAATTCATCAATTATTTTTCTAAATTACAATTTCAATTCTAACGATTAATTAACAATTAATTTTCTCAATATATTCCACTCATTAATTCATAATTAATTATCTCAACATAACCCGCCCAAAACTCGTAATTACCACTTGACCCATGTGATTTATCATGTAAGGGCGGAAATAGGAAAACATATATAAGCATGATAAATGATCATATTAGTCCAATCATTATGTTTTTAGATTCAAGGATGATTACATTTGTTTGAGGGGTTTTCTTAAAAAATTGTGAATTTGTAATATAACAAATAATTTTATACCAATAACTAATCCATTCTGAATATTTAGTCATATTTATTAACAACATTAATTAAAAAACCATTTTATTTTATTAATTACACAATTATTAGAAACCTACCACAAAGATCTGGCTGAGCCAATGGTTTCTAACTCATGTCGCAGCCCGCTCGCATACCCACACCTCATAAAAAGCACACATGCACTTTGAATTTATCGCCACACGTTATAACAATAAAAGGCACAAAAAAATAGTGTAGTGAGGACCAACACACACCAAATTAATTAAACTAAACTCAAATAAAGCAAAAGAACATAATTAAATGGGTGCGAAACAAATTGACTATTATTTATAGTTACCTTAAATTGATGGTGGGGAACCAAGATCGATCTAAACTGCCTCAACTTCAGTGCTGATCTGCGAAATATGGACCGAGGTGTCCTGAGACATCTTCTGCACCACCTAGAATCAGATGAAATGAAGAAATCGAATTAATCCCAAATATTAGGTTTCAGCCTAATGGGGATCAGGATGCGGAGGGCCGAAACAGCCGATATGTATAAGAAAATGCATGGAGAAGGACATACCTTATCGATAGGGATTTTTTTTAAAGGAACCACCACGATCTGGCATGCGGAGAAGGAGTTGGGTGATGGGGGTGGTGTAGCTAAACCATATAGGGGAGGGGAGGGCACTACTCCATCACGTTTGGGAAGAGGGGGTACGCCTTCCGAATTTTTTCTATATAAATAAATATAATTCAAAAATGTTATTATAAGAATCAATATAATAATAATAATAATCATCATCATCATCATCATTTTAATATTTTTACTATTTAATATTACACCTCTTTGATAAAACCAATAACTCCCCATTAACACCAAATTTAATTATATTTCATCCCCACAAATTTAATTAAATAAATTATCCAACTCATTATTATTTAATTAAATTCTCTCAACATAATTTTATTAAATTAATTACCCCTTTCAATTCCATTTAATTAAATTCTCTTAAACACAACTTAATTAAATAAATTCTCTATCTTAAATCTCACCCTAATTTAATTAAATTCACTCACATAATTTAATAAAATAAATCCCTTATTTCGCATTAATTTATTAAATTCTCACAATCATCACATTAATTAAAATAAAATACTCATTTCAAATAATATCATTACATTCAACAAATGCTTGAATTTAATTAAAAAAATCCATTTCATAACATTTAAATAAATTTTATTTATCTCAATTTAATTAAATAAAACTATTATCTCTACTCATTTAAATTAATTCCTCAACCAAAACTAAATATAAAAAAACCACCATAGAAATATCCTTTAATATTATTATCATTTAACAAAACACTTCTTTGATAAAAACCAAAACTCCTTATTTAGAAATTATTTAATTAAATATTTCTTAACGTAATTTTGTTAAAAAAAATTATATATATAACCTAATTTAATTAAATTCCTAAACCTCAATTTAATTATATAAAATAAATATAATAATAACCATTTTTATTATTATAATTTAATAAAACACTTCTTTGATAAGACCCAAAACTCCCCAATTACACATCATTTAATTAAATTCTTCTCAAATGAAATTAATTAAATAAATTCTCCGACAAATCATTATATAATTAAATTATCTCAACGTAATATTATTAAAAATACTCTGAAACCTAATTAATAATCATTTAATTAAATTCATCCCAAATTAATTTAATTAAATAATGTCTCTAATTCAGGTTATTTAATTAAATTCTCTGAGCACAATTTAATTAAATTAAAACTAAAAAGCATTTACATTATATAGTTAAATTATCTCAACCAAAATTTAATTATATAATAATCTATCATTTCACAATGACTAATTAAATTCTTAATAACATTGAATATAATTAAATAAAAACTCAATTTCACATTAATTAATTGAAATAATATTTTCTTGAATTTAATTAAATGAAACCCCACAACTACTCATATAAAAATTATTTAAATTTCACCATTTAAAATTTCTATTCTATGATATACCCCAACTCCTCATTTACTAGTCATTTAATTAAATTAATCTTATCAGAATTTAATAAAATAAAGACTCATTATCATCATCATTTAAAATAAATTTAACTTTTTTCATCTATATTAAAATTAATAATTTCTACATGTCAACATCATTTAATTTAAATATCTCAAAATAAATGTAATTAGATGACACCCCCAATAATTATTTTATTAAATACATTTCAACCATGAATTTCATTAAAGTAATTTAACCTGAAACTCAAAACTAGCTAGACTATATGATTTGAAATGCATGGTCTGATAGACTATTTCTAGACCATGCATCCACTACTACACACCTGATTTATTATGCATGACTGACCTACATAGTTTTGACTTACCATACCCAGACCGTGCGAACATGACATCCTATTATTTTTCTCCTAAAACTCATCCTACCTTCTGAGAAACTCATAGATCAATTACCGAATATGGTTATCAGCACATTAAAAGGATCCAACTCACGAAGAATTTTTCCAAATAATTGTTTTAAAACCAAACCCTGCAATAAATAAGAATGTTAGAATACTTTTGTATCTAATCCTAGTCAAAAAATAAGGGACCTTACAAACTACATGTTCAGATCATGATTTTTTTAAGATAGATTCAGGAATCCAAACAGGAGATCCATTGATATAATGAATAGATTGTTCAAATCATGAACATCTCCATTTAAACACTATCATTCATGTAATGTAGTCTATTATGTCTTTCCCCTTTCATGAGTAAAATCTAGTAGCTAAAGAAAAACAGCATAAATACAGTATTCCACTAATAAATTCAAAAAAAAAACATCATGACCCAAACACCACAACTTCACACAAAATCATAGGATGTAAAAAATAATCTCTAAGAAAATAGTAAATCATTTTTATTCTAGGTATTAATGTTATGGGTGAGGTATGGATATCATAGAGAACCACCCTACAAATCTATAAAGTAATAGAAATCATCCCCATGAACAACACCTAGTGTTTTTCATCTGTAAAATAACCAATATCGGCATGACCAATGATTTCACATTCTCTATAGTCCTTTATCTTGTAATTCTTTAATTGG
This sequence comes from Viscum album, assembly GCA_963277665.1. Taxonomy (NCBI): domain Eukaryota; kingdom Viridiplantae; phylum Streptophyta; class Magnoliopsida; order Santalales; family Viscaceae; genus Viscum; species Viscum album. The sequence goes on from OY728165.1 coordinate 1,388,697,510, forward strand.
GACTCCTCCACCTTCTTGACTAAAAATGACTAAATTGTTTACTATAAAAGATATTCTTTTCTACCATCCTATCCACTTTTAAGATGTATCACTAAGATAACATTCATAACTCTCTATGAATATCTAGATTATTACAGGGAACCACTCTGTGAATTCATACTGAGCACATATACTAAAAAATTATCATTTACCTGTGTATATAAAATCTAAATGTCATAATATTATATCATATCAATCCATCACAATTGAGTAATTTTACGATAATTCATGGATTAAAAATAAACCAATATATTTTGAATGTTGAAACAGACAAGATTTTCACTATTGATTTAATATATCTATAATGACATTATATACACAGTTATTGACAACTCAAGTCAACAATGAAAAATGTTTTCTTATGGGGATGTAACTAACAAGACCCACTAGAAATGGATAATATATATTGTATGAGAATGAAACTAAAACCCAGACATGAAGTGTAAATACCCTTACTATAGTACCATAGAGTTGATGGTTACATTATTATATTTTTACTAGATATGATGAATGACATCTCGAAAGAAAAAATAGTTTTATAGAATTGGAAAAATAGATACAAGGTTGAATCTAAATTTACTATAAACAATATAAAATTGAAAAACTATGTTCACTTGGATCATCTATATAACCTCTATCATATCCATCTATGATTTTCAGTAAACATTTCATGGCATCCCTGGTTAAGGAACCTAAATAAAGGGGTGTGGCTAAATTCGTATTAAGGGTATGTATATAGTAGATGATTTTATGAATAAATAATGCATAATCAATATAGAAAGGTGGATGAATAAAAACCCATTCCATTTAATCATTAACAGTATCATAAATAATAATATGTATGGAATAAGTAAATAATGTATAACATGACATACATAATCACATGATCTTGAAACTTAACCCTCGATATCATAACTATTCAAATAATCACATGGACATCAATAACTAATTTAATAATGATAAAATGGGTAATGTTAGATATCTGAAAAAATGTTTGAGGACTTTTTCTATGATATGAAAAAATAATATCATGTTCTCATGTAAATACTTATATAAAATAGTGTAATCCCTCAAAAAAATACCTAATCTAGTTTACCTCATGAGACTTACCAATGATCCTAGGGGTATGTAATTCTAGGCCCCACACATCACACAATTAATAATGCATTCCATGAATTTTGAATGATTAATATAAATTCATATAAAAAGTTCCATATTAATAAATTATTATATTTTGTAATTAATTTAGATTTCTAATACACCCCTAGTCAATCAAATAACATTCACGGAACACCATATGTTGATATATCATACAGTTTAGGCAAAACTCATATCCATGATATAAATATAATGAATATTTAAAATAAATATGATATAGATTGAATAATTATCTTAAAAAATAAAATCATAATTATATAAACCATATAAAATAAATTACGTGAATAATATTATTAAATTTCTCGAAGAAAGGATGTTGATATAGTCTCTATACTGATTTGGTAACTTTTGAATTATAAACAGAGTAAAATAAATAACTAGGAATGATTATTAAAATAACATGAATATAAATGAAATAATGATATATCATATATGAGGTGAAGTATATGAACCACAAAAAAAAATTTGGGGTGAATATGGTGGATATCTAAGGGAAGTAAAAGTGAGAAAAGAAACCCTTTCAGAAGGTTTGTTTTCTATTAAATGTGTATAAACCTCCTATATATTAAATATAGATTTATTATAAATAAAATTATTTAAAATAATAAAATAAATCATGAAATATAATATCTACATATATTATTTTATCACCAGTTTATTAAAAATAATTCATTGAATCACTATTTCATTTGATAATTACTTTGATTCACATGTATGTTTTGATTTAGTATTTTCAGTCCTTTTAATTTGATAATGGTTTATTATCATATTCATAATGGTATTAATTATATAAAAATCATATATATTCATTATATTCATATATAGAGTCATCTATGAATGGTATAGATAGAATAATGAATTATACCATTCATGTAGAGGGTAAGACATAAGTTTGCGTGAACATAATTTTTGTTTTCTGATCGGTATAATAAAAGAAATGGAAAAAATACATCAACTTCCGATATTAATTAATATGTCATATATTTTAAATAAATAATTTCTTTTTACATTCCTTGTAAATTTTAAAGTAAAAATAGATCACATCATTTCATAGAGGTGGAAGTCCACACGTATACATGAGCGTCAATATCATTTTTTGATGGAATAAAACTAAATAATATATATATATATATATGATATTAAAATTAGAATATAATTTATGTAATGAATATCTTATATATAAATAAGTTATTTTTTTGAAAACAACTCAAGCGAAATTTTTATGAAAAGGTAATTACACAACTACATAGAAATGGTAACACAAACATACTCATGAGATATGTTTTCAAAATTTATAGGATTGAAAAGAGACGTAAAATTAGTTTCCCATAATCATAAAAATTATCAATATGTTTATTAAAAATTAATTAATATGTGATGATGAAAATGAAATTTTATAGAATTTATAAGCTGAAATAAATTTGAAAGACTCAGTAAAGACGATTACCACCTATTTGGTAGTACTCATTTAGATCACTTATTAAGGTACCCAGGGTATGTTTTGAGGAATTATAATCATCTTTCATGATTGGATGACTGTGTATAGAATGGAAATGGGTAGTTTTTAATGAGCTCAATTGTTCATAGTTTTTTGAATAATTAATAGAAGGGGTGCATTTTCATTTGTGAAGGGAGGGATATTATTGAAATTTCAGAATGTATTAATTTAATATAAATAATATTTAATATTAAAATGGATCCAAAATGATATAATTTGAATATTTGATGATGATTATGGGTTGAAATAATATCATTCAATAAAATTTGGATTAGTTTTATTTTACTATTAACACATATAATTTTGTTTTAACCCCATTTACCCTATTGATAATTGATACAGTATAAACATTTTCCATCCTTTAATGTTCATGAATGTTACCAAATGAGGGAAAATAAGCCATATATGGACCATGATTAATTTTTTAAACCATATCCCTTTCATTTTTTATAATCTAATATTTTATTATTTTTGAATAATTAAATAATATATTATTTATTGTAAAATATTATTTTTTTCATTTAAACCACTAATAATTGAATTTGAATTTAAATAAATCAATATAAATAAAAAATATTGAAAAATATTTTCACATATTCCTATGATTTCATGTGTATGAATAAAATTCATGTGAAAAATTGAATCTATCCAATCATATATATTTTACTATTTTTTGATTAATTTATTTGAATTGGTTTTTATTGATTGAATACAATATTTTCAATTCACAGGAATTTATGGTAATTATATAATCACCAAAAAAATAATAATTTAACATCAATAATTTAAATTTATTATACCAAAAAATATCATCAATAATTATTCACCACATCATTTTTTTCACATGTGATCACATAGCATATATTTAATATTAAGAGAGTGAAATTTTTTAACATTCTTTGGTTTAAATATTAAATAGGTTATTTTCATGGATAATTATCAATTAAATAACTAAATTTTTAGAGTATGGTGAAAATAGTAAAATTAATTTCCTCCAATAAGAATTATTATGAAAAAAAGACATTATCCTTTATTTTATACCATGATTAACCCAATTTACCCTCTATTAAAGTGATAAATTTAACCATGATTATTCATCTCAATAAAAAAATAAAATTGGAAAATTTACCAAATTTATACCTCAAAATTTTCCAAATATTGAATCAATATTTTTCATTCCAATACTTATAATTTGAAAAAAAAATATTATAATTATAAAAAACATAATGAAAAACTCCTAAAAATCATAAAACTATAGTTTTTCTTATACCATGACAAGAAAAAAATATTAAATGAATGTTAAACCATTTAACTAAATATATAATATAAAAATTTTATTAAATCAATTCATCAAAAGTTATTTACATGAATTAATATGACAAAAATATTTTGAATTCATACAAAATGTTTTTCTCTAAAACATTCATTTCTATTTATAAAACATTTAAAAAAACAACCATAAAATTCATTATGATAAACATAATTAGGTTATTTAATATGTAATATATGGAAATTTACAATTAAATCATTTTAAATAATTTTTTTTACTTTTAAAATATGTAAAAAAAATTATAGTTTAAAAAAAATTAGTATTTCCACTATTTAGTAAAAATTAATCCTTAAAAAAATATTATTATTTTACCACATTATATTTTTGATATGTTGATTTAGAAATGATATTATATTTATAATTTTATCAACATATATATATATATATTATGAAAAATAAATATAATTTTTTCACACAATTATAAAACAAAATATTTTTAAAGAAAATCTACTTGTGAGGAATAAAATAAAATCACAATAAAATGATTAATTACTTATTAATAAAAATTAAATGAATTTTAATTGAGTATAAAATTCATATACATAATAATTATGATGATAAAAAAATTTATACCGTCCAATTAAACAACTAGGTGATAACTGTTACATTAAATAATATAATTTCAATAGTATATCACCGTTCTTTTAGGCTTAATGTTTTATGTAATGAATGATATTAATGATATTGAATTTAATCAAGGTGAAAAATATTTTAAAATCATGCAGTGCACATTATACCCCCTTAAATAAATTTCACCTTCTCAATTCGTACATGTGATCAATAATCAATGATTTTTAATTTGAAAATTGCTTGGTGGAAAACCAGAAACATAAATAAATAATAATTAAAAATACTCTTAAAATAAGAAAATTTAAATATAAAGGGTCCAAAATAGGTTTCCAAATAGGATAAAATCATTGGGAAGTATATATATGGATATAGAAGTGAAAAATAATGAAAATGTATTAACATAGATTGACGATGAACATGTTCATGAAAATTTTAACCATGAAGAGACCAAAAATTTGTGATGAGATATAATTCCATTGATATAATGGAAAGGAAAGTAAATATATAAGTTTTTCATTTCAATATCATTTTCAAAAAATTGATGGATTGTTTTTCTATCTAAATAAAAAGCTTTAAATAATAAAATTACATGATTTTGTTCTATTTCATAAGTAAAATCTCATCTTTTTTTATTATAATCACTTTCAACATCATCTATTTCAAAAGTAATTTTTTTTGAAGAATAATTATTCATACATGAATTAATTTTAACAAATAATTTGATTCAAATGTCATTCATTTCACCTCTAATTATTAACCAAAAATAAAATTATTATCTTGTATTATCCAATATTTTAAATAATTACAAAACGTCAAAAAAATATTCAAATTGAATCATAATCTATTCTATTTGTGTGAAGCCTTGAATATTGTCCAAAATATGTGTGGTTAAATTAAAAATAAAATCCAAAAAATTTAGTAAATTCCATCATGATTTACATCATCATAACAAAAAATGACCATTTTCCTAGCCTCCAATTATCCAATTTACTTCATCAACTCAAATTATCTCAACATCATTAACATATTAAGGTTTATCCATCCTTATTCTTGTATTATCTAAAAATATCATATTACAACTAAGTCAATTTTCTATGTTATCAATAACACTCAATATATGCTTTCATATCCATAAATAAGATCTACTGTATTATAATCCTTCTATAATTCCTTATTCATATAACCATGATATCATTAATTAAATACTTAAAAACATGTTTCTTGTATCCATATACAAAATAACTTAAATCATTCCAATTTAGTTGTAGTAATTTTATATTGATTATTATGATCCCTTAGCTTCCTCTGAGGTATATAATCTCGAATCTTTGGGAATTTATTTATATAACAACATATCCCTATAATTTTAAAAACATAACATTAGAGGTATAATTATTATCCTTTAATTCATTCACATTAAGGACTTTCTTTCCACACATAATGAAAACTCCCACACACATAAATCATGTACCATGGTTTTTGATTCCACAATTATCCCATGAGGTAATATCATTCTTTCCCTTTTTCCAGTTATCAATTTCTTTCTCTCAAATCCTTCTCTTCCATCAATTTAATTCAAGGAAATATGAATTGTAAAATTATTCATCTATAAATATAGGAAATTATATTATATCATTAAATGATGTGAATTTTTGGTGGACTATTTCCCTTATAAATAATTTTTTAACCCATAAAAAGTGGTTTGTGCCTCTCATTGGATTACATAACTAGTTCACAACATTCCTTATTCAACTTATAATGTTGGATTCGTAGTTATAAATATTTTAATCATCAATATTTCCTAAAATAAATAATTTAATCTCCGTCTCTACACATTTTTCATGAGAATTATTTTTTTCAAAAAAAAGTTCCTTGAACTCCTTATATAACTTACTCAATATTTCATATGCATCTACAATGTTTTGAATTATTAAAAACCATTAATATGAATCCAATGAGTAATGAAAAGCATTATGAAAACATTCTCTATTTATTTACGTACCACATAATGATATATCACCCCTAAATAACATATAAATTTCTCATCAAGAAATGAATATGTAGTCCCCTTAAATAAATAATAATTCTCATTCTTTAATCATATTAACATTGTTAAAAATAATTATAGATCAGTACAATTTTCCATATGTTTGTGTTCAATTAAAATAACTTGAGTGATCTTCTCCAATATAGATATTATTATTTCATCTCAAATAACTACTCCATCTATATCTTCAATATCTTTGCTAAAGATAAATCCCTTCATGAAGTATGTTCATTGATACAGTTTCAATTCCTTCTTATATGATCCATTTATTAACCATTGAATAAAATAAAATACATAATATCATTATGATACATAAATTATAATAAAAAATATAATAAATAACATAACATATCATGAAAAAACTTTCCCAGATAATATCATAGTCAAATTCATTGTTTAATTGGGATTATTCACCAAGTTAGGTATTGGGTTACATTATATCATCTATGTTTTCTAAAATCTGGTCCCCAAAGTTACTACTAAACATCTAATTATACAAACCATGATGACCCAAATCATTGTATCCTAGATCTTATGGTTACATTATAACCTTGGAAATGGATACAAGGAATCACATCCCGGTGGATCGAACAGTTTAATGGTATTGTTAAAATAGATATATGCTTGAATCCTTAAATTATATTTGGAGATATAAACTACAACATAGTATTTTATTTTGGAGGATAATTATGTCCATATAGCATTTCCTTTTATGGAAATCATAATACATTTCCTGGAATAATTTTTAATGGGAACACAAGAAAGCTGTGATCTCATATTCTTAGTAAAGGTATGTGTTCAATAGAAGCTATCATCAATAAATAATGATGACTCATTATAAAAAGGTAAATGACTAAAAACACATTTCTTTTAATCAGTAAATTGAATAAGAATTAGAATATGTATTAAATAATTATTGATCAAATAATTCAATATAATTTATCAAAAGAAATTGAAACATATCCATTGATTTCATAACTATTCAAATAATCACATGAAAAATAATTACATAATTCATAATGATGGAATTTATAATGATATACATATGAATTAACAATTGAGTCTCTAATCAGAAATATAAAAAAATACCATCAGGTCCTCATTCCATGACATCATTATATTTGATTAATACCTTATTCAAAAACCAAATCTAATTATGTGACATACCGATGCATCGAGGGGAGATATAATTCAAAACCCCACCCATCTCTATATGTCTAATGTATTAACCACAAGATAAATAGACAAAATATATTAATAAAAAATATTTATTATTAACACATTTATATATAAATTAATGAATACTAATTATGAATAATTACTTAGTAATAAACATTACTTTCAGAGGAAATTATTTTTGTATAAGTGGTATATAGTCTAGATAATAAGAATATACATGATTACAAGAATATGTATATTTAATGGAAATATTATTTCAATTAAATAATTACCATAAATACTTTAATGGTCCTCTATATAAACCATAAAAAAATAACAGGATGCCTAGTATTAAAATATGAATCAATGAATGGTAATAGAGATTCAATCCCATTACCACTTTGGTAACTTTTGAAAAATAACCCCCATGATAGAAATAACCACTAACAAAAAAAATAAATTCCATAAATATTTATGGAGTAATTACATATCATATAATAATGTTATTATATAAACCACATAAAGTAAATATGTGGTTAATATGTCATATGTATCATGGTATTAAAAGTGGGACAAGAAACCCCTACCTCGGTTATGATTTTCTTTTCTACATGTCTGAAACTCTTAAATAGTAAATATATATTCCTTATAGTATTATTATAATATAGTAGTCATATATATCATACCATATATTATTTATTATAATAATTTATATTTGGTTTATTAACATTTTTTTATTGAATCACTATTTTGGGAGATAAATACTTCATTTTTCATGTATGTTTTGGTTAGGTAGTTTTGATCCTTATAGTTTTACGATTATATAATGATATCCATAAATTTATCATGATATAAAAATAATATATATTAATAATATTAATATATAAATTCATCCATAAAATTTATAGATTGATAAATGTAATACATCATTTTTGGAAACATTTGATCCTTTGTACTCATGAATAATATTTTCATTATTCGACTGATAGAACAAAAGTAGTTAAAAAATAATTGACCACTAGAACATAATAATAATATCATAACATTCATATATTTTTATTAAATATATTATCATTACAATCCATGTGAATCCAAAATGAAAAACTAATCACATCACTTTATGGAGGAGGCAATTCACACGTACACATGTGCAAGGTTACAGTTTTCCAATAGATACGATAATATAAGGTTATATAAGATATTATAAATAAATAAGAATTTTAATTTCATAAATATCGTATATATATTCATTTTTCTATCTTTATAACCATTAAATTTAAATGGTGATAAGAAATGAATTATAATGCAACATGTAGATGGTAAGCCGTACACACTCAGTAGTGATTATTTCTCTTTTCTTATGATTTAAAAGAGTTAGAATATGGTTGAATAATAATAATAACATATTAGTATATTTATATTATGGGATTATTATATAAGTATTAAATCCACATTAATATGAATTGTAAGTCGAAATAAACTTGAAAGACATAATAATGATGATTACCTATTATTAGATATTGTTCCTTTCGATCTCTTATTAAAGGAAATATGGTAGTTCTATTAGAATAAAACGAATATCTAAAAATGGATTAGGGTGTTGAGAAAAGAAATTGGGAATGTTTATATGGTCTATATAGTTCATTATTTTGTGATTAATTGATATAATGAGAGTCATTTTATATGTTAAGGGTGGGGCTTTCATGAAAATTTGTAAATTATTAAATTAATAAAATTATATTTCATGTCTCAATAGAACAAATTTTATGATAAATAAACAACAGTATGAAAATAAGTATAAAAAAATTTAAATAATAATATTTGGAAATGTATTACATTTGTTTCCACCCTTATCATTACGTTTTATACTATGTTAACCCATTTATCAGTTACGACAATATTTAAAATTTTCATCCATTAAGAATAATGAATTCTATCATATGAGGACAACCAACTAATAAATGATCTATAATTGATATATAACACCATATACCATTTATCTAGTTGAATCAAGTATTTTTAATTTGTTTTAATCCTCTAATAAAATGATTATTTTTATAAAATATAAATAATGCCATTTATGACACTATTAATTTAATTTGAAATTAAACACTTCATGAAAAATAACAAATTAGAATATAATCCATTTAAAACACACTAAAATAAAATGTAGAACTATAAAATGTATTGGGAATAGTAACTCTATAATGTACCAAGATTCTATAAAAAATATATTTTTTTAGATGGATATTCAATACATTTAATAAAAACATGCACGATGACCCTAACAATTTACTGTCTATGGAAACTAAAAACACATTATTCTTTTTCAATGAAATTAAGTCAGAATATACTGAAAATATCTTCTCAAATATTACTCTTATATGGAATACCCAATATAATTCTTATATTATAACATTGTGAAGTAAACATAAGAAATGGCGAGCTTAGATTCTCAGTATGGTTAAACATATGCGATATGAATATATGATCATATGAAATACTAAATTAGGAATAAGGGTATGGGATTATTAATTAAATTTTTGATGTTAATACCCAACGAATCATATATCAGAAATATTTTTCATGGAAAAAATATTATCATTTTAAAAAATATTTCCCGTAAGAGTGAAAAAATCATAAATCACTCTTTAACCATAAACACATTTAATTTATGTTTGCAAACATCATAAATATAGAAAAAACAGTTCATATGTCAAGGTTGGCTACAATTTTCATCTGTATATTGGATCATTAATTATCACGTTTTTCCTATTCTGGATTAGGATACAACTATTTTTCATAGTGTATCTGGACGCACATGTTTTCCATAATTTTTCAAGATTGACATGTTACTAATAGTGGATCAATCACACTGATTTTTTTTCAAATTTTAATCTAATGATATATAATTATTTACCTAATTCATTTGAGGGAGGTATATATTCCACCCATCTAATAATAAAAAAAATTATTATGTGTGATACACCATGATAAAACATTCACCAGATCATCACATCAAAACACATGGAATGAATATAGTTTTCATGAACATTTAAAAAATTCACAATAGTATACCCCATGAAAAAAATGGCTTTCATAAAAATTTCATCAATAGAACACATAAACATATATAGAATTATTAAGGATGGTATCATTGAAAATTATCCCCAGTAAATCATATGTAATATCAAAGGTTTTTATCTTAGATAGAAAATTACATTAAAAGATAACATAGGAAATTTCATGGGGAATATAACCGTTCCACTAGGAAAGAAAATAAAACACAAAACATTTTAAAAATACATTTATATTAAAATAAACCATAAAAAATATAATTTATTCATTTAATATAATTTAAAAAATAAGAGAAAAACATAAATTGTATTTTTAAAATCTCAATTTTAAACTAAAAAATCATAAATCATTTTTGAAATATATTTATTTTAAAATAACCATTGAAACCAAAAAATTAATTCTTAAAAAATATTTAAAAACATTTGTTAAGGAAATTATCCATTTCCTTTTAATGAAATTATATCAAAAGAAAAAAAATCCAAAAACACTTCTGAAATAATTTTCATTGATATTATACTTTAAATAATCTAAATAAAATATTATAAAATAATTTAAAGAATTTATTGAGGATAAAATTCTTCTCGTACTAGAAAATAATTTTTAAAAAATAAATACTTTTCAAAATCCTTTTATATGAAAATAATATGGAATAATTTTACTATAATTTTAAGTAGAAATGATTTTTCGTACAGAAGTATGTTTGATTTATGAGGTATATGTTAAGAAAATAATCTTTTTACATTTTTATTTAACAAAAACCATGATTTTTTTGGGAAATGACACTATGATTCATATATAAAAAATTTTGGTAAATTAAATCATGGATACAAAATTATTTAATAATTAATTTTACTAATTTAAATATAAATTTTGATGTAAATTTTATAAAATTTAAACTTATTTTAGAGCATACGATTTTTGAAGAAAATGATTTTTCAACTAAAGTAATAAATAGTAATTATTTTTATTAAATATAATATTTTGAACTCTTGAGTTAATTAAGAAAGAATAATGAAGGGAAACATGTATTATTGTGAAATAACAATTGGATATTAAATATCATGATTTTCTGGAGAGATATAATATAATATTTCATCATTTAAAGCATACTCATAAATAATCCCAATAAACGATGATATTTCATCACAAAACTCTTACCACATTAGTAAAAAAAAATCCCAATCCCCATAAAATACTAAAATCAAATAAAAAATATAATAACGTTGATATTAGTATATCGATGATATAACATTTCAATTGGGTAGTATATAAACCTCATATAATATTATAGGTGCATAACATTACTTATCTACCAAATAAGTTAATTGGAGACAGAAAATATGTTACCACAATGGTAGCATTTGAACTATAAACTACATAATTTTATATCCAAAAATTATTATGAAAAAGCTATAATTTTTAATAGAATCATAATAATATAAATAAATGGTCATTATATAAATCACATAAAATAACCATGTGGCAGATATGGCATTTGTCTCATAGAAAATAATATTGTGATAGAAATCCCTTACCATAAGCCTATAATTCACTCATACACATTAAAAAATCATGTATAATAAATATAATTTTATAATAAATCAATTAAATAATCATATATATATATATCAGACTATATATGTAACACCCCAGGTAAATAATGAATATGTAATTTTCACATTTATCCATATTTGTGAATAAAATATTAATATTACGTTAAAGGGGACTCTATGCTCAATGGCGTACCCAATACGCAACAATGAGTTTCTTTAAAATCTTACGTTTCACTCTAATAATAAAATAATATTATTTTAAATGGAAGTCAACGCCTAGCCGTTGTAATGACGAGAATGAACAGAACTAACTAAAAAATGATTATATATGTTTGTCAAATATTTTGACTTTTTAAAATAAATTTCAGAGGATTAAAAATGAGAATGAATCCAATTTTAAGCGTAAACATTCTAATATTCTTTTAAAGGTCGATTAACCGCCTTTTGATGGTGAACCTTTTTTGAAATACACTTTTTGACAATTTTATGTGTTATATTTGACAAAATAATATTCTTCTTTAGAATCGGGACATCAAAATTTACTTTGTGTGCATTTTTGGTATTTTTCCGATAAAGATCAATTTTTTAATGAATAGTAAAAAATCTTGTATTTTAATTCAAAACCACTTTTTAATCTAATTTATTTATTTTATTAGATTATCTTTTGAATTGGTTTTAATGTGAAATTAGAATATATTTTTACCATTTAATTTAATAGTGGTCATTGGAATTAATTTCAATTTGAAATTGGACTAAAACTAGTATCAATCATTTAATAGATATTGTTTCTTAAAAACATGATATTTGTTTGACAGCGGTAATTAATTATTAAATTAATTAATTCAACTTATATGTTTTGAATTTTGTAAAATAGACATCATTTTTTAATTCAGAATATCAAATATAGCTTAGGGTGAATTTTTGATATTTTCATGAAAAACATCAATTTTTGATGAATAGTGAAACCACTAAGTGGTAGTTTAAAAACTGATTTTTCATTTAAATGAAGATTTACCACTTCTATGATTTGAATTTAAAAAATCCGACATACATGGTTATCATAAGGAAGTAAAATGTGGTTCAATAAGATTAAAATTATTTTTTGGTGAATTGTAACTTTTAGGTTTTATTAATAGCGATTAAAGGTAATTAGTGTAATTTAAGGTAAAGATAATGTTATAATAATATGAAATGACGATGAAACATGTCCTACCCTTATTGGATTCGTCATGGCCGACCCATACAATCCATGGGTCAACTTATGGACCCCATGGAGCCTCTTTGGTAGGAAAAAGACATTAATAACTTTTCATTTAAAGTTAAAATAAAAATGTCACAAACATGTATTGTTTTACTAAAATAATTTTTACATCGTGTTATAAAAGTCATATTTTTAACTATAAATATTAATTATAAAGATAAAAATATTTCCTACATCATGATATTTTTTTTATAATTTTTAGACATTTTATAAATTAAATTATTTATGACACCATGATGATGAATCGATTACCTCATTGTTTAATGATTTAAATAAAATGAAAAGATAATGTAAAATATAAGACCTAAACTTGTCAAAAACCTATTGGATGTATGGATTTATAACTATTATCACCTTATCCTAGAAATATATAATTTTGGGACCTTTAAAATCTGAAAATCATTTTATAATAATGTTACTTTTCAAGACTTTCCAAGAGTGCCCCTCCTCTCCTCTTATAAAAGGCCCCCACCTCTACCAACTTACCCACACCTCTCAAGCCTTTCGCTCAGCCAACCCCTATTCATTTTTCCTCTCCAAATCCCTATCTTAATCCTTGAAGCATCACTTTGTCCAGAAGTCTTTCCAAGGAAGCCTTTGAGCTCAAATCAAAAAAGAGTTACCCGATTTAAAGGAAAAGTCTTCCCTAATGTTATTTTGTTTTATTTTGCTTCTCCAATCCCCTAAACTTTTTTTATTCTTTTATTATGTAAAAAAAAATTATATTAAATATACTTTGATGTTGTTATATGAATGATTCGAGCCACACTTACACACACATCCATGTAATGGTTAAAGAACATACTGTTTCTGTGGATGGCGAATTACTGCCTCACGAAACGATGATTGTTCAATATTCTGTTAACACCTTTAAAGGTGGATATTATGATTTCACTGAATTTTATATATTATATATATGATATTTATGTTTTCTATATGATTCTGTATTTTATATTTAAAACATACCTTTATTATTTGCATGGTTTTCAAATGCGATAATTTCATATGAGGAAGTGTCGACTACCGCCCCCTCAAGTGATGTGACTCGTTCATGAAATACATAGAATCTATAAAGATTGAAATAAATGAACATATGTGACCTATATAACATATATATTATATTAGAATTATAATATATATATATATATATCTCATTTATTTTTAATTTCATTAATATGACAAAAAAATGAATGTAGCGTTCATGCGTACGTACGACCCACCGTCTCCATGAATAGTGCTTTTCATTTTTTATCTCAAAATATTATGGAATAGTATAAAATTAATATTTACATGATATATATGATATTTTAATCATTAATACTATTCTGGAAATGATTTACTTATAACTACATTGGGAATCATTTTCAAACAAGTTCATTTTTGACTCATGTACCAACAATCTGCAAAAATGTCTGATATGAACTAACATTATTAAACAATTATTATAAAATTATAATATGTGATATTAACTGAATAATAATATTTAAAGGAGGTACTTAAGCAATAATTATAAATTGACCAAAGTTTATTATTCAAGAATATAAAGAAACAAACAAGACAAGTCAGACTTGAGGTAAGGGATCATACCCCTCTCTTTCTTTTTAAGTACACTCTTTTATGTAATTCATTTTAAGATCATCTTTCTTATGATTGGGATGTTCTTTTATATTAATCCTACTTTAATTTCTATTTTCATATGATGAGAGACCCTACTTTCTCTCATCAATCCATTTTGGAAGTTTTGAGTGGCGCCGTTAGGCTGTCAAATTTTCGTAAGAGATCCAACCTGTCTCTTTCTTTTTAAGTACTCCCCTTTATGTCACTTCTTTTAAGATCCTCTTTGTTATGTTTGGGGAAGTTATTTTATATTCCTCTTGCTGTAAATTTAATTTTAATATGATGAGAGACCTTATTTGATCACATCAATCAATTTTTGGAAGTTTTAAGTGGCGCTGTTAGGCTGCCGAGTTTTCGTAAGGGATTTTTCGTCTCACTTTTATTCCCGTGAGATTTATGCTACATTTTCCACCATTTGATTTGAGTGGTATATGTACTGCCCATTATTATAATATTTGTGTAATATACTTTCGTTTATGAGTATTTACATCAATGATGTATTGTCTTTCTTTCATGGGGTGTATGTTTCGAAAGATACCCAAGTTAGTAAGGGAACCTTTCACCCTCCTCTATTTAAAGACTTATTTTTTTGGGTCCTTTAATTTATATATTGTAATGTTGGTATATGTGCTTCTATATCCTTATTTATGTAAATTTTATGTCCATGTGATGAGATACCCTTTTTATCTCTCATCAACTCAGTTTCTGAATTTTGAATTGACGCCGTTAGGCTGTCAAATTTTTGAAAGGGAACTTCTTAACCCAATTTTGATTCTTTGGGATAAATATGTACTCCTTAAATATGTCATTATATAAATATTTGTGAATAACCTCTGATTGTTTTAAAATTAATATCCACTTATATTTGGTGTATTCATATTTGTCACACATAATCAAGTAATTGATTTATCATTAATCTAAGGATACCGACTTTGTAAGGGACTTCGTCTCAATCTCTTTTAATTGAGGAATATTTTGTTTTATACACAACTTTCTCTTATACGGTGCATAAACCCCTTTGACTTCTACTTTTATTCGAAAGGAATCTTTTCTATAAGAAGCATTTTACTAAACGACAAAAAGTATGTTCCTTTTTAACGTACGCGGTGACAATGACCTTTCTGTCACCACAATTATTATTTGATCTTTGGATTCCTCAACAAGACATTATATTTTTTAAAAGTAAATAAATACCATATACTCATTTATGTATTTTGGTATTGATTTTTTTTGATAATGGATTTGTTTTGTCAATATATTTAAGTGATATATTTTTCTTGAAATGTGGAAATGTTTTCATTCCTTTATAGTTGTTTTATGTGTTATGATTTTATAATGGTACTTGGACATTTGACAGGTGGTTATGTGATAAACCATATGAAGTGTGGTGTCATGAATACGAGGATGGGTGGTTACGTTATAACCTCTAATGCATTGGGTATGGAAGTTGGCCGTATGGCTATTCCATTAAGTATGTGTGGAGGTCGACCATATGGTTATTCCATTTAAGTATGTTTATGTCCCAATTTACCTTTATATGTTATGTATATGGGTTTTATGGTAATCATTTTGTAACAAAAGGGTATGTAATGGTCTTTTGTTCAGTGAAGAGTTTTTACTACTTCATAAAGGTGAAAAGTATTACTTTTGTAAAGTATTCATGGTTTACTTGTTGTTTTGAAAAACTAACAGTTTTCCTTCGTTGTGTATCCCTTACTGAGCTTTTTATGCTCACCCCAAGTTTTTTTGAAATGTTTTTCATAGTAAATAATGTTTAATAGGGTCTAGGATGGGATCAAGGAAATTTTAGGCTCTATAAAACATGAAACTAGACTTGTTTTTTTAGGAGTTTTTATTTTATGGAAAATTAGTATAAGTGTCTACTTTGTAATCTTTTGAGATGTAATAGTTATGTACTAATTTTCTAAAACTATAAACCTGAAAAGATCCTCAATGTGAATTATTCATTTAATACAATATTATGTAATGTTTTAGGCCAGGGTCTTATAGTTGGTATCAGAGGTCGGTTTAGATAACTTTAGAGGTTAGGGTATTCTCTAAGCATAAGTGACATTACCATAATGGTTAGGATTTCAGAAAGAGTCCTAGTTTTAGATAAAGTGAATGAGTAAGTATATCATAGTGTTTATCTTCCTCATTAGTACATGATAATTTTGTTGATATACTCACACTGACATTTCTGGTTTTAGTAAATGTATGGATCTAGAAGGCACCAAAGTGACAATGGGTTTGAAGGAAACTGTGGTGGTTCTCTGATTAAGAGACTGGATGAAATGGGGGATTCAATGAGGAAACTCATGGTTGTTCTAAACCAACTATCAAGGAGTCATGATCAACCACTTGAACATTGGTAAGATCTGCAATGCATCATGTACAAGAAAACCAACTCGATGTGGAAGTTCATGTGATAATTATAAAGGAAACCATTAGGGTTTATATGATCCTTACTTTTGAGGTAATTATATGTTACTATATGTTATGATGAAAAATGAAAGGCATGAGATAAACATGAGGTAAAAATATGTTATGATTATTTTTGAAGATTTTATCTCATTTTGTGGAATGTTTTAAGAATTATATAGTTTTTGAAAAAGGAAAACATGCAGACCGTGTGACAACCCGTCGCGTCAGACAAAGATGTGGGAATCAAACCCACAACCAAAGTGCGACTAGTATTTATCGCCTACCACTAGAATACGTGATTTCCATGGTTATTTTGAATAATTATTTTTAGTTGGATGATTTTAGGAACAAAGAGTATGATTATTTTGGGTTATCTATGGAAATGATTAACCTGTCATGGAGGATATGTGATTAGGTTAATTACTTTTCAATATGAGACTTTAGAGAAACTAATGTTATTTGGAGATAAATTTTAATTTGTACCTTGGAAGACTATGTGATTAAATCCTTCAAATATTTGGGTTTCAATCTTAGTTTGGTTTACTTTGAATAATTTTATGGACAATTATTTATCGAATGGTCTTCGTTGAACTTTGGGTTTTTGGACAAATTTTGGAGATTAAGAATAGATTTTCTTTTTATAAAGGATTATCCTTTTGTGGATTATATTATCTCGTACTAAAAATTTTGGTTTTGGTTTTTTTATAAAGATATGGGAAATATACAGTTCCCTTTTTGGATTAGGTGATTCTCTAGAAGTTGATTATAGCGCTCTTAATGTGAACAAGTCATCCTAAATGCTCGTCTTTTGGAGAAATATTAGTTTGTGTAACAAATCTAGTAAAATTTGAAAGTCAAAATTACAAGTAAGTATGTTTCATTATGTTTTAGTTACACTCATAAATAAATTCCTCAATAAAAAGTAACTTAAAAAAAATGTTTTCTGTTAGCTTTTCCTACTGGGGAATCAAATACCGTTTAACCCATCACTAGTTTGTGATTTTCTGGTGGTTAACTTTCTCCTAAACATGTTCTCTATGACACTCCCTCAGAACATGACCTTTTGTTTTTTTTCCTCCATATCCTTGTTTTCCAACATGGAATCCTAGTATGGGTTAACTCGGGTGACCTTTTTTACTTCCCTTTATTTATTTTAAAGTAATAGTTTTACTGACTCTTGTTCCGATTTTGGACGTTCAATGATGTTTCCGAGCCCAATTTTAAATTTGTGAAGACGCAATTACCAAAAGGGGGGAAGGATGTAACACCCCAGGTAAATAAAGAATATGACATTTTCACATTTTTCCATATTTTTGAATAAAATATTAGTATTAATTTAAAGGGGATGCTATGCTCAATAGCGTACCCAATACGCAACAACGAGTTTCTTTGAAATCTTACGTTGCACTCTAATAATAAAATAATATTATTTTTATTTGTAGTTAACGCCTAACCATTGTAATATGGGAATGAAAAAAACTAACTACAAAATGATTATATATGTTTGTCAAATATTTTTACTTTTGACAATGAATTTTAGAGGATTAAAAATGCAAATGAATTCAATTTTAAGCGTAAACATTCTAATATTCTTTAAAAGGTCGATTAACCACATTTTGATGGAGAACCTCTTTAAATCCACTTTTTGATAATTTTATGCGTTATATTTGACAACATAAATTTATTCTTTAGAATTGGGACATCAAAATTTACTTTGTGTAACTTTTTTGTATTTTTCCGATAAAGTTTATTTTTTTAATGAATAGTGAAAATGTTGTATTTTAATTCAAAACCTCTTTTTAATATAATTTATTTATATAATTATATTATCTTTTGAATTGGTTTTAAAGTGAAATTAGAATATATTTTTACAGTTTAATCCAATAGTGGTAATTGGAATTAATTTCACTCTGAAATTGGACTTAAACAAGTGTTAATCTTTTAATAGATATTGTTTAATAAAAACACTCTATTTGTTTTGACAATGGGAATAAATTATTAAATTAATTAATTCAAATTATATGTTTTGAATTTTGTAAAATAGAGATAATTTTTTAATTCATAATATCAAATATAGCTGAGGGTGAATTTTTAGTATTTTTCTGAAAGACGTCAATTTTTGATGAATAGAGAAACCACTAAGTGGTGGTTTAAAAACCAATTTTCTTTTAAATGAAACGTTACCACTTCTGTGATTTGAATTTCAAAAATCCGACATACATGGTTTTTATTAGAAAGTAAAATGTTGTTCAATGAGATTAAAATAATTTTTTGGTGAATAGTAACTTTTATGTTTTATTAATCGCGATTAAAGGTAATTAGTGTAATTTAAGGTAAAGATAATATTATAATAATATGAAATGACGTTGACACATGTCCTCCCCTTATTGGATGAGTCATAGACGACCAATAAAATCCATGGGTCAACTTGGGGACCTCATGGAGCAACTTTGGTAGGAAAATGACATTAATAACTTTTTATTTAATGTTAAAATAATAATGTCACAAACATGTATTGTTTTACTAAAAAAAATTTTACATGGGGTTATACAAGTAATATTTTTAACTATAAATATTAATTAGATATATAAAAATATTTCCTACATATTTATATTTTTTATATAATGTTTAGACATTAAATAAATTAAATTATTTATGACACCATGATGATGCAGCGATTACCTCATTATTTAACGATTTAAATAAAATGAAATGATAATGAAAAATACAAGACCTACACTTGTCAAAACCCCATTGGATGTGTGGATTTCTAACTATTATCACCTTATCCACGAAATATATAATTGTGGGACCTTTAAAATTCGAAAATAATATTATAATAATGTTACTTTTCAAGACTTTCCAATAGTGCCCCTCCTCTCCTCTTATAAAAGGCCCCCACCTCTACCACCTTACCCACACCTCTCAAGCCTTTTACTCAGCCAACCCCTACCCATTTTGTCTCTCCACTTCACTCTCTTACTCCTAGAAGCCTCACGTTGGGAAGAAGTCTTTCCAAGGAAGCCTTTGAGCTCAAATCAAAAAGTGTTACCCGATTGAAAGGTAAAGTATTCCCTAATGTTCTTTTGTTTTATTTTGCTTCTCCGACCCCATAAACTTTTTTTATTCTTTTCTTTTGTAACAAAAAGAGTATCTTCAGTATACTTTTATGTTTTTATAAGAAGGATTCGAGCCACACATACACACACATCTATCTAATAGTTAAAGAACATACTGTTTCTGTGGATGGCGAATTACTGCCTCATGAAATAATGATTGTTCAATATTCTTTTAACACCTTTAAATGTGGCCATTATGATGTCACTGTATTTTATATATGATATATATGGTATTTATTTTTTCAATATGCTTATGTATTTTATATTTAAAACATACCTTTATTCTTTGCATGTTGTGAAAATGCGATAATTTCATATAAGGAAGTGTGGACTACCGCCCCCTCAAGTGATGTGACTCGTTCATGCAATACATGACATGTATAAAGAATGAAATAAATGAAAATAATTGACCTATATAACATATATATTATACTGTAATTATAATATATATATATATCTCATTTATTTTTAATTCCATTAATATGACAAAAAAATGAAAGTAGCGTTCACGCGTACGTACGGCCTACCGTCTCCATGAATGGTGCTTTTCATTTTTTATATCCAAATGTTATGGAATAGTATAAAAAAAATTTACTGGATATATATGATATTTCAATCATTAATACTATTCTGTAAATGATATACTTATAACTACATGGGAAATCATTTTCAAACAAGTTCATTTTTGACTCATGTACCAAACAACGACAAAAATGTCTGATATGAACTAACATTATTAAACAATTACTATAACATTATAATATGTGATATGAACTGAATAATAATCTTTAAAGGAGTTCCTTAAGCAATTATAAATTGACCAATGTTTATTGTTCAGGATTATAATGAAACGAACAAGACAATTCAGACTTGAGGTAAGGGATCTTACCACTATCTTTCTTTTTAAGTACACTCTTTTATTCCATTCCTTTTAAGCTAATATTTCTTATGATTGGGATGTTATTTTATATTACTCTTACTGTACTTTTTATGTTCATATGATGAGAGACCCTATTTTCCCTCATCAATCCATTTTGGATGTTTTGAGTGGTGCCGTTAGACTGCCGAATTTTCGTAAGAGATCCAACCTCTCTCTTTCTTTTTAAGTACTCTCCTTTATGTCACTTCATTTAAGATCCTATTTGTTATGTTGGGGGATGTTATTTTATATAACTATATCTATAAATTTTATGTTAATATTATGAGAGACCCCATCTGATCTCATCAATCCATTTTTTGATGTTTTAAGTGGCGCCGTTAGGCTGCCGAGTTTTCGTCTCACATTTATTCTCGTTAGATTTACGCTACATTTGCCACCATTTCCTTTGAGTGGTATATGTACTTCCCATTATTCTACAATTTTTGTGATATACTTATTTTATGAGTATTTACATCAATGTTGTATTGTCCTTCTTTCATGGGGTGTATGTTCCGAAAGATACCCAACTCGGTAAGGGAACCTTTCACCCTCATCTTTTTAAAGACATATTTTGTTGGATCTTTTAATTTACATATTTTAATGTTGGGATATGTTTTCTAAATCCTTATTGATTTAAATTTTATGTCCATGTGATGAGATACCCTTGTTATCTCTCATCAACTCATTTTCTGTATTTTGAAGTGACGCCCTTAGACTGTCGAATTTTTGCAAGGGAACTTCTTAACCCAATTTTGATTCTTTGGGTTAAACATGTAATCCTTGAATATGTCCTTCTATGAATATGTTTGAATATCCTCTTATTGTTTTACAATTAATATCCACTTATATTTGGTGTATTCATATTTTTCACACATAATCATGTAATTGATTTATCCTTAATCTAAGGATACCGACATGGCAAGGGACTTCGTCTCAATCTATTATCATTGAGGCATATTTTGTTTTATACAAAAATTTCTCTTATAAGGTGTACAAACCCCTTGGAATTATACTTTTATTCTAAAGGAATATTTTCTATAGGAAGCGTTTTACTAAATGACAAAAAGTATGTTTCTTTTTAACGTATGCGGTGAAAATGACCTTTCCGCCGCCATGAGTATTATTTGATCTTTGGATTCCAAAACAAGAAATTATATTTTTTAAAAGTAAATAAATACCATATACTCTTTTATGTATTTTGGTATTGAAAATGGTTTTGATAATGTATTTGTTATGTCAATATATTTAAGTGATATATTGTGCTTGAAATGTGGAAATGTTTTCTTTCCATTATAGTTGTTTTATGTGTTTTGATTTTAAAATGGTACTTGGACATTTGACGGGTGGTTACGTGATAATCCATATGACGGGTGGTGCCGTGAATACCAAGATGGGTGGTTACATTATAACCTCCAATGCATTGGGTATGGAAGTCGGTCGTATGGCTATTCTATTAAGTATGTGTGGAAGTCGACCATATGGTAATTCCATTTAAGTATGTTTATGTCCCACGTTACCTTTAAATGTTATGTATATGGGTATTATGGTAATATTTTTGTAAAAAAAGGGAATGTAATGGACTTTTGTTCAGTGAATATTTTTTACTACTTCATAAAGGTGAAAATTATTACTTTGGTAAAGTATTCATGGTTTACTTGTTGTTTTGAAAAACTAACAGTTTTCCTTATTTTTGTATCCCTTACTGAGATTTTTATGCTCACCCCATGTTTTTTTGAAATGTTTTTCACAGGACATAAAGTTTAATAGGGTCAAGGGTGGGATCAAGGAAATGTCAGGCTGTCTAAAACAGTGAACTAGACATGTTTCTTTTTAAGAGTTTTTATTTTATGGAAACTTAGTAGAAGTGTCTACTTTGTAATCTTTTGAGATGTAATAGTTATGTCCTAATTCTCTAAAACTCTAAACCTGAAAAGATCCTCAATTTGAATTATTCATTTAATTCAATATTAAGTAGGGTTTAAGGCCGGGGCCTTATAATGTATTATTTAATTATAACCTTTTATTACCAATTTATTAACAATTCCCTGTTAATATCACATTTCAGGTAATAAAAACATTATTTTTCATGCATGTTTTAAATTATTAGTTTTTTAATCATAATATGATCATGGTTAAATAATATTCACAATTTCTACTATGATATAGATAGAATATAAATTTTTTATACATGTATTTAAAATGATCTGTAATACATAGAGATATAAAATAAAATACATTGTTCATGGATACGGTAGGTCATACATTCACATAAATATTTTTTCTATTTTCCGGATGGAAATAAATAAAGAGAGTAAAAATATAAATTTCATTTTTAAATTAAATTGTAAATAATATATATCAAATTTTTTATTAATCCCAACCTTATTACCATCCACATAAATCATGGATGAATCACACTACTCGCAAGGTGGTAGTATGTCGTACACACAAACTATGTTATCGTATTCTCGTGTAATAAAATGTAATAAGGACCATGTGTTATCCAGATTCCAAAATAATTATAATATCATAAATGTAATATATTAAGATGAATTAATTAATTATATAATGTTGTGATATGTTGTGTTGGAAAATTAATATCATTTGATCAAGATACGGTAGTCTGCTATAAAAATGAATGATGATTTCATATAATAGTTGATAATAGAGAGAAATGATTTAGGTATTTGAATTAAAATAATATAAATAATAGTATATTTAAGATATTGAGGTTATTATATCATCATCTTTGAATAATATTATAAATAGTTGTAGGAAAATATAAAATAAAACCCTTTTTTAAATATGCTACCTCTTCTTCAGATAACTTCTATTAGTATTCACAAAAAAGATTTTTGGATAATCATATAACAATATTAAGGATTATGTAATAGTAGTATGGAATTAATGAACTTATTTATTTTCATGGATTGTATTAACAGAATTTTTTTATATGTTTGAATATGCGAGGAGAGGGGTGGCCTTTTATATGTGAGGTGAGTGTCACACTTTTATTTTTTGAAAAGAAATTGGTGTACCCAAGTCTTTAACATGATAATAGGATAAAAAATGGTTCATTATACATACTATAATATATGAGGTTAATATTTTTCAATAAATTGTATTTGGACAAGTTTTGGATCATTTTTAACTATTAACGTTTTAGTTTAATCCATGGTAATCCCATTATACCATATCCACGGTAACTAATTTTTGATTTGTTTTACTATTTATTATGATCAAAAATTTAGTGCACCATGTTATATAATATAAATTATAATGAATACTAATGTGAAATAAATTATTACAAATTTCATTATTTGAAATGGGAAATTTTAATTTAAAATTAATCCCCCAGAAAAGACGAGAATGAAGGGTTTCAATGAAAAAATACTATAATGTTAAAACATATAATATATCAAAATTATATATTAAAAATAGTAAAATGATCTAAATTTTATTAATATATATATATAATTTAATAAATTTTTCATTTTAAATCTGATTAATATAGATTATAAAATTTTAAATTCTTTAAATTATATAAATTTTTTAAAAATGCATATTTTTCACTATACATTGAAAAAATTAACATCTTAAATGATTATTAGTAATTAACCCTAAGATTATTTTTAGATGTTGACATAAAAAGTGAAAAATAAATCAAAATGCTCTTCCAATTTTTTTGAAAATTAATTTTAAATAACTATCCAAAAGTCGACTAGACATCTTTTTATAAAGAAAACATTATTTTTAAGTGAAAAATATCTTTATTTATATCTCATACCTATAATTAAAATAACATGAATGTTAAAAAATTTATATAATATGTACTATATAAATATAATTAAAAATTTTAAAAAAATTTATTGGTTTATTTTATAAATGTAAAACACATTTGTGATCATAAAACAGTTTTTGAGGAAAAAATAATTTATTTTTTAAAATTATTTATTTTCATATCTAATTAATTGGGCATACCAGAATCCAAATTATATAAATGTGTAAATAAGATATTTTATGAATTTATTTAAACAAAGTCATACTTTAAATTCTAATGCCTAGGTGATAACCATCATATAATAATATTTTAAAAACATATAATGTTTTCTTTAAACATGTTATTATCTATAACATAGACTAAACTCATTGTTACAAAAGATAAAATAAATGTTTTGTGTAAAATTTTTCCTAGAAAATAAATTTATTCAAGAAATTTTATTTTTTAAAATCCTTGGGTGCTATATTGATCCATACTTAAAATGAATTTTTCTATCTAAATTTGTTAATTTTGTACCAACAATTTGGCACATCAAACTCATTAATCCTGATTTTACCACATAGCAACCTAAATATAATGGTTTTATAAAAAAATTGATTGTGTGAGTAGTATGATTTTTTTATCATTATATATATGATAGATAATCTTAACTGATTATACATTATAAGAAAGAACACCCTCCATTGGTATGTCCTCCGAGCTCATTACTTATAATGGATCATGTATGTAACTAATCAAGAGAGTTACATGGAACACATCATGAATCTATGAGATGTTTTATTGAAGAACCAAATCATATGCTTATCTCCTAATATGATCTAGTTTTTATGGGACCACAATACATATGGATTAGTTTTTTCTTCCCTCCTCCATGGAGGATTTCATAGAAAGACCGCCTCACCAATATAAAATTCTAGACTATGTAAATGAATACTAGCATAATCATTAGGCCAGATTTTCAATTTTTGTATAGGTTATTTAAGGGATATAATCTTATCGACTATTTCATTAGTAAGATCAGGAATCAATAGATTTCTTTCTGTAACTTCAATATAGTATGTCATAATTTCACACTTCTTTCATTGATGTGATTCATATTGTTCTATATGAATATTCGTGTGAACGATGTTTTTGTTTGAAAAACAATCTAGAGGAAGCTTTTGACCCCAAAAACCTTTTATTTACATTAAAAAAATGATATCATATCTTTATGGGTTGGGATTGTTCTCTCAGACTGACAATCTGTATCAAGATTATATGTGGTATGAAAACTCAAATCAATGTCAAGATCTTTCTAAACACATCACCAAAACGTTGAGGTGAAATTCAGTTCTGAATCATATAAAATTTAATATGGAACTCCCTAAAACCTTAAAACTCCCATAATATATATTTTTAATGGATGATCCAGAGTGATATGTTGTCTGGTTATAACAAACTATGCTAACTTCATTAGGTGATAGACGGCAATATATAATTATCTCAACATAAAAGATAAGTAAAACAAAAATGGTTACTAGCTCCATTAATAATATTCCCATAAAATTCATTCCTCCAAAAATTTATTATTCACTAAAACATATAAAATGTAAATGTTTATAGTTCAATAAATTTTTCATAAAAAATAATTAATCGTGATAAACCATGATAAAATAAAATCTCAAAAAGTGTTTCTAAATCTATATTCATATGAACAAAATTAAATCCATAAACTTCTGATTTTATAAATATATATTATTAAAATTTAATATAAAGACATATATAAATCCATACCTAACATAATATTTATATGTATCCATATTCATATAACCAAAATACCATTACGGAAATACATTCGAAGAAAAATTCATGAATCACCAAACATATGTTGTATAATTATTTTAATTAATTGGTTATAAAAATCATATTTATTTTTATAGTAGAAGGGATAAACCATAGTTTATGGAATTGAATCAGATAATTCCAATTATTCCCATATATAATACATTTAATTAGTTGGAAACTCATTTCTCTTTAACATCCATTTCCACATAGAAATTATCATTCTCTGTATTTTCTAAATTCATCTAGGTTATTTTTACCACCATTGGATATATAAGAAGATGTATCTTCTGTTCTTTATTTTCATTACAATAAGAAATTCCATAAAAGTCCAAATTAATATTATTTTATATGTCTGGAATCACAATTATGTTCTAATTGTTAATCATATATTGAAATTGCTAATTCGGAATAATTACAATATCTTTCTCTCCAGTCATCATCAAATTTTGTGTTTAAAAATCACTAATTATCCATCAAATTTATTGTTATAGTTATTCGTTCTCATGAAATAAATTGAATAAAAACAAAAATAAAATAATTAGAAACACTAATCATAGTGGAAAATAACAATTTAAAAAAAAACACAATTATATAATGTCTAAATGATGACACCTTCTGTTAAATATATAACTCCTTAGGCATAAAAAAGATGATTCATAGTCATTACATAAATCAATAATGATGTTTCAAAAAGAGTTTGTGAATTTCTTATGAATATCACTCTAGAATGTCAAAATAAGTGTGCAGTAAATCCTTCTTTCATAAACCATGTGACGATCGATTTAATATGAATGCACCATTTTTTGAAGTTATTACCACTAGGTATCTTTGTGCAAGAGCCACATGTACTTTTATTATCCATACCAAGATATAATTACTTGGAGACCAATTTCTAGATCATTCACTAATATTCCAGGATATATTCCAATATTTATAATTATCCATAGACTTATTCTTAGTGATATACTTAGATATATCATTAGATATGTAAAAAAGAATATCTCTTGGGATCTCATGAATTATTTTATAATCCTTATCTCCAAAAATTGACAAAACAATTTCATTGATAAAAACTATAATAACTAATGATTTTATATATAAATATTATACCTTTTTGGAATAATATTAAATAAATTTAATAAACACATTTCTTAGGACATTCATAGTTCAGTGTATTTGGAGACTAGAAATAAGATAATCTTATTTTGTGAAATATCTTCAAATCCTCCCTGAAATATATTCTCACATAATACTCCCCTTATAAATAAATTTCACAAAACGTTATTCATAACCTAGAATGGAAACATAAGAAATGGTGTGATCATATTCTTACTAAGAGTAAAGGTAAGATATATCAATCTATGACCATGTTAAATCATAAGATAACCATAAGAGTATAAGATTATGAACATAACGTAAGATGATCAAAACTAGTTTTTCATAGAATATAAACATGGTTCATGGCATACAAAATTATTATTTTATAAAAATTCTACCTAAGAACGAGAAATTGTTAAAAAACAATCATTAACCATAAGCTTATTTCATAAAATTTTAAAACCATCATAAATATAGAAGAACTATTTCATATATAAGGGCCTACTACCAGGACCTTGAACATAGTGTATGATCACATATCACCTATTTCCCAATGTGGATTAGGATTAACCTATTTACTACAGTGTAATAGGACACAAATGTTTTCCATAGTAGACTATGATGCACCCATTTCACATAGTTGATCCAATCCCATTAACTTGTTCCCCATTTTTTATCGTGAGATGTAAAAGGTTATCCAATGAATTGATGTAAGATATAGTTAAAACCTATCTCATAATTAGTACCATAATTATGTGTTCCAGAACACTATAAATCATCTATAATATTATCATATTATAACCAATGTAATTTTTTTTGATAAACACATAATCAATTGACTATTTCATAAATCATGAGAAATAAATTTTTTCATCAAAATTTCATAAACATAATCATTAAAAATATATAAAAATAATATGGATTGTTCAATTCAATCTCATCCCTCTTAAATTATAATTAAAATCAAAGGATTAAATATTAATTGAAAAATTATTTTGAACAATCATTTTTAACATTTCTTAATGAATTTAGACTTTCCACATTGAATGAAATGTTTTAAATCATAAACAATTTAGAATATAATTTTCATATAAAATAACCATGCAAACTTAAAAAAAGTATGCTATAGAATCATTTAAAAAATTTCAAGAGAAAATGTCTTTTTCATTTAAAAAAAAAATTTTCACAACTAAAAAATTATTAATTATTTTTTATATAATTTTATTTGGAAATAAACAATTAAATTAATAAAAGAATATTTTTTAAAAAAATTAAATCATTTCTCGATTAATATACCATTTCATTTTTAAAATGATTTTTTAAAACTAAAAATTCATTCAAAATTTTTAAAACTAAAAATTCATTCAAAATTTTTAAATCCCTTTCTCTAAAAATAATACTTTATACTATTAAATAAATCCATAAAATTAATTTAAAAGTATATTGATGAAAAAATCCTTTTTTATTTGAAAAATATATAATAACATTTTAAAAAACCGTTACATTTAAAATAAAATTTGTAAATTGTAAAAGGATTATTCAATGAAAATAATGGCCATGATGGAAAAAAATATTGTTCATTCTATACACATTAACCAATGATTCCTTAAATATTTTTGTTAAAAGTAAAATGATAATTTTATGTAAAAAGAACATGAATATTCTATTAAAATTTGTTTCTAAAAAGTAATACATAGAGAAAATGTATTTATAACAAATTTTCATAATTTTTGAAAAATATTTCATTTTTTTAGAAAACATGGTTTTAGAAGAAATATGGTTTTCAACCGAAGAAATAAATAATGATGTTTTTTTATTAAAAATATTAATTTGAACTCATGAGTACAAAAAATGTGTAATATGATGGGAAAAATGTATTATCGTGGAATAAAAAAAGTATAAGAAAATTCATTAGTTTCTTCAAATATATATCATAATATTTCATAATTAGATTCATAATCATAACAAATCCAAATAAAATATGAGATTTTACCAAAAATATCTTTCTACATTTGTAACATATAATCCTAATCCCCATGAAATAATAACATTAAATGAAACATATAAGTTCATTAAAAGATGTATATTCATGATTTTATATTTAAAATAATCATAATAAACATAATATATAAGTAGATTGGTGTATAACTTAGATATTGTCCTAATGAAAGAAATTTGAGAGAAAAATACCTTACCACATGGGTAGATTATGAACTGTAAACGCCATGAAATATTGATCCTTAAATGGATATTTAGATACCAATAATTTTCAAGATAATAAAAATAAAATAAATTCATGGTATTTATATACACCATATTTTTTATACATGTGGTGAATATGGCTTGTGTCTCATGGAATGTAAAAGTGAGTTGAAAATCTTTTACCATAAGAATTGTGTTCCCAAATACATGAAGAAACCTACTGTATAATAAATATATATTTATTATAAATCTATTACATAATTATGCATAAATATATATATATATATCAAACCATGTATCATTTTCTTATGACCTTTTAATGCTCGTTTATTAAGAATTCCATGTTAAAATAACGTTTTGAGAAATAACTACTTTTCTTTTTCTGTAAGATTTTATTTTTTATTGGCGGTTATAGTGAGTATCTTAAGAGAGGGGTGAATTAAGTAACCAATAAAATTTTCATTCTAAAAGTTATTATTTGAAATACCCTAATATTCAAAAACATCTCATCTTATCAAAACAAGTAGTATGATAAATATCTTAATAATTATAAATATTTCAGTTATGATTGATTTAGTCTCAAATGAATAATATAAAAATTAATATTTAATCCTTTGAAATATATTTATTTCATTAATATTCTATAAACAGATAGATTAGGATAACCGATCAAAGTATAATTTTTTCCAATAGTTAAAAATAGTTATCAATTTGAAATAATAAACAAAGAAAAACTAAATTAAAAACACAAAGATGAAAAATTAATACAATAGGTTTAGTGTCAAGTCGATACATATTCCCCCCCCCCCATTTAGTGAAATCGCACCACCAAGATTATTATATAATATAAATAGAGGATCCACATCCTAGGTCGAGTTTTACAATAGATAACATTTTATAGGTCACACATGTCCACTTCCATAGTTATTCAAGGGAGAAAAGAAAAACATGCCACACATGTACCTTTAACACTCTAATATATGAAAAAAAATAAGAATAATGTTTTATAATATATCTTTTATCTTCAAATTTGTCTCATGAGATTGTGTTTGTATATAAAAAAGAGCATAGAACAAACTTCTAAAATTTAATAAAATATGAATAGAAATAAAACAATCTAGGATAAGAGAGTTTAGAAATACTTGTTCTATTATAATTCATCCTTTGACTCTTGATTTGGTTCTTTAATAAAGATTGAGTTTATTTTTCTATAAATATTCAAAAAAAAGTGTCACAAAATCATGTTTTCTGGCTAGAACAAAGCACTATATGAGATTATGCAGTTCATCTTCCTTGTTGACATTATATAGAAATTCATCTTTACTGATTTACAATAAGTTCATCTTGATACTATTTAGCACATCAAGCATTTCTTTTATTTATTGAATGTGTTCTCTCTCTTATTCACTTACCAATGATGAATTGCAATAAAGTTTTATTCCTCAATTGCAGCATGTATAATATCCAATGTTGCTCCCTTGTACTATTCACTCTCACATTCTTTCTACCATAAATTAAAGGCATAACCATTAAAATACTAAATAGAATTACTATCAATAAATATAGTTGTTAGAAAGATATAATTCAAAAAAAAGTATTGTAATATAAAAAGTGATGGTGTTTTAAGATATGGTAGTGTATCATGTTCTGGGAGTGTGATACTGGAAGTAAGATATTGACGGTACATTGCTCTAGTGGTATGTTTTTCTGACGGTGAAATAGTAGCGGTGTCTTAGATTATCCAAATTTCCAGAAAGCTTGTTGTATTACATTGGTGTGTTACAACATATCGTTTATATTTTAGTAGTGTAGTTTCTAACGATGACTCAAGATTTTTAAAATTCTTAATGTCACTGATATGATTCTATAGTTATAATATTTATTTTGTCTTATCTGGTGGTATCTCATAAATTTCCATTTTTCATCTTAACAGCAAGATATCCTTGTTGTGTGTCAATAAATGGTTTTTAACTCAACAATGTCTCATACATTGTCATATAATCAGCCTAATAGTATGGCAGTCTAATGGTGTGAAGTCCTTGAAATATCTCATACATAGAGAATTTTTTAAATAGTGTTGTGTCATGACCAACAGTGTCTCAAAATTACATATTTATCACTTGTTATTTGAATAAAAATTTCTTATAGGTAAACATGAAATTAATTTGTAGTATTAAATATATAGTATTAAATACCTGATTTTGGTATCACTAAAATATGTAGGTCAACAATCTACCCCTTTTAATGATAAAAAATCATGGAATGAAAAAATACTTATCACTCACAATTTATTGATATGGTATCAGAGAAATAATAGTAAAATATTACAAATATGTAAATATATAAATAACATAAGAAAAAAGATAAGTATTAATCAATCTATAAAAATTCTCCCCCCGTTTGGATTATAAAAAAGCTAAAGTAGAACATAACAAACATATTAAGAGTTTGATAATAGAAAAGTAGTAAAAATATGTACTAATAAAAATAATAAGAGGGATGAAAAAATCATATTAAAGAAAAATACCATCAAATACATAACTGACTAATCCAATGAAATATAATGATCAAGGGTTGGTAGAATGGTCTGATAGTTCTTTGCCTCTCTCATGGTCTTACGCTTTCTTGAACCATGTCATGTTCTTCAGCCTAAGAAAGAAGATTTGAGACACCCAAAGAATATCTAAAAACTGTTTGAGGATTCCCTTCTATAATAAAAACTAGCCTGAGATGTATGTTATCTTTAGTAGGTGACATTGTAAAAGGTTTAAGATGAAGAGGTAAAGGTGAAAATTTACTAGTGATCATGGAAGAATGGTATAGTGGATTTGGTGAAGGGTACATTGGTCTAGTAGTGAGTCTCTCATTGGTGAAACGAATAAGAAAAGAAACTTGAGCAACAATGGTAGAAGTATGAACTTACAGCTAATGATTTAAGATATTAATAAAGTCTATAATAATATATCCTACCTTTTCCATAGAATTTTTGAAATCAACATTAATCTCCTTGTAGGTTTGAAGAGAAGGACATATTTCCCTGAGGTTCCTAACTTTATATTTTTAGGTTGGAGTCACTGAAGGCAATATCATATAATCAACCATGTATTTAAAATGAAAACCCATAACATATTTGTTATATATTCTTGATAGATATAAATTTATAGGATTTTTAATAATCTATTTATCATCATTCATATCACTGATATACTTTCAGATCATTATGTGTTCGTTATCAATTCCTTGATAAATATTCCATATAATTTATAATGGAAATATAGATTCTCCACTAGAGGGACCATTGGAGGTAGCTACAAATTCATCTCTAATAACTGATTGGATGAAATAAGCATCAACCACTAGAATATGAATACTAGAAATAGAATTATCTAAGGAGGTATCACCATTACATTTAATAATACCATCCAATGAAGCACAAAACATAGATTTTATTTCCACAACCAAATATTTTAGAGAATTCATCTAATTTCTTATTCGCTTATTTTCAATTTCCATATATTGAAGATAATGCATCATTTTTAGTTGGATATAAATAATAACTATATCAAATACCGTGAATCTATTTAACTATGCCTTTTCAAAAATGGATAGAGATGTTACGCACTTGTGGATCTTTTCCAACAGACTTTAACCAAAAACATTTAAATATTCTTATGTGTAAAAATCTATGTGAACAACTGGAGGAGTGAGAGATGGTTCACGAAAAAGAGGCCACACCGAAATAAAAATTTCCACAAGTCCCTCAATAACTACCTGGGCTATCAAGTATCCTATAAGATCTCCTTCCACATTGAATTCATGTTTTTCAACCCTTGTAGGGATTTTTATAATGGATGATAATTTTCCCCACTCATCTTCCATATGATCAACCCATCTATTTGAAACAAAAAAAAAGAGTAAAAGTCACCACAATAGCATGATAAATTGAAATCTCATTATTTATATGATTTTCTAAACTCTGAGCATCCATAGTTTGTCCAACAATAGCAGTTTAAACATTCAAAATTGTATTAAAAGTGGGTACATCCAGTATCTCAACATCTCTAATAGCATCAACAGAAGTGGACTCACCTTACAACTTTTATATCAAAGGAAATTTATGAACTCCCTCCATGATATCATTCCCAAACTATTTTTATATCATCTCCTTTTCTATTTCTTAGAAACAATTTGTTCAACAATAACTATAACTCTCAACTATTTAGCCACAACACAATCAGAAACTTATTAACCAGTGGCAACAAAACTAGCCTAAAAAATATTAATAGTTAAGGTCGCATAAAAAATATCCAATGATGGAGAATTCTCTCCCTAAATATTATTATTTTAGATTAGAATTAATTTCAATATAATTTTTCATCATTATCCCACCATTATTATCAGATTCATAGTCACAATCATCATATGTGTCCCCATTTCATTTTTATGTCATTCTCATTTTTCTTCACCCTTAGAGTCATCATCATCAGCTTTAGTTGACTGTGAACATTTATATTGATCTTCTGTAGATATCTCAATATCTTTTTCTTCAGGTTTTAATAAAATTTTCTCCTTTAGGAAACCACTTAGGTCATCTAGGATCTCCATAGGTGACAGGATTAGCTTTGGGAGATATACCAGGTTCACTCACTACCTCAAAATATTGTACTCTTTCTTCCCCAACTATAGAATCTCCTTTCTCTTTGTCATATTAGATCAAAACTTCATCTGGTTCTAAACAATGACCAACTACATTCTTAGCTATTCTAGGATGATTAACTAAATTGTAACCTGTATATAACTATTAAGAATCTATAACCCATTATCTTTTATAAGGGTTCCATTATATCTTTATTCTGGATAATGTGATACTTATTATACATAAACCACCATAATCAATGAAGAATTCGTCATCATCACAAACTAGTCCCTTGGCCCTCAACATAGAGTAAATCATATTTGGGGGGTTCAATGAATTAGATATATAGGATGATTTGGTCCTTCCATCATTTGTACCATTAGATATCTACATATATTAATATTATGGAATTCTTTCATAAGAAATAAGAGATAAATATCATGATATCTTAGCACTATAAAATCACACTTCCTTAGACAAAGAATAGGCTGCACAAATTGGAAAAGCAGCCTAGACTCTACATCAATCTCAGAAGCAATAGTTTTTCTTTATTAAACTATCTCATATTAACACATCAAGGGATTCTTCATAAATAAAAAGGCCCATATCTCTGGGAATTCTCCCTTGATAATAATTAAAAACTTTATCATGGGGTAAATTCAAACACTAATCCCCCTTTATCAAAGAAAAACAAAAAAATGACCTTTTAAATAACTTTTTAACTAATCTAAACTATATTTATTGAAAGAAAACTTCACATGATGATATAAGTCACGTAGCATTTTTGGGTGAAAATGTCCCTCATTTAATGATAACCTTCGCAAAAATCTTTTTTT
Source organism: Viscum album (assembly GCA_963277665.1). Classification (NCBI taxonomy): domain Eukaryota; kingdom Viridiplantae; phylum Streptophyta; class Magnoliopsida; order Santalales; family Viscaceae; genus Viscum; species Viscum album. The sequence continues at coordinate 1,388,733,658 of OY728165.1, forward strand.
TTTGGATAACCATGAGTTCTATAGACTTATGTGATAGAATCCACTTCTATTATACTTATTTTTTTGTAATAAATACTCAACAACCATGCTAAGGGTTAACTGAAACAATAAGAGTAGATGATTTTGTTTCTTTATTTTGCTTCATTGAAGATCTAAACATGAATGGAGAAGACAAAAAATGGTTCTTTAATCTAGTAATCTAGATCATCTTAGTACACTTGGTCAAATGTAAGGGGAAAGTTTAAAATAATGGTGGAAAATTGTTTCACTTGGCCTGAGAAAGATAGACGAATATTGCACGGGGCTTAAGATTTTTTGGGAAAAGTCTAATTCCACATTTATATAATTTTTTATATTAGGTGTTATAAAATAAAAAATTATTTTTGAAATTGAAATTAAAATAGAGACAGAAAAACACACATCTGGTTTCAGTAAATAAACTAAATTGGGGAAAAAACTAGTGGTTTTCAGAATTTATAAACATTTTTTTGAAAAGGCATCGAACCAATTGTACGATAAACAAAGGTATAAAAACCAATGGAATAAAAAATTGTATAGAAACCAATGTTAAAATTAACCAAAATTAATAATTTCTTATTCATGTTTTATGTAATTCATTCTCTCTAAATTCAAAATCATGGTGAATATACTAACTAGCTGATGCCTGCTACTAACAAATACAATATCGATTTCTCTTTTATTGATAATGATATCTTAAAAATGGATGTATTATATCAATATTTGTTGTTATAGAATGAGAACCAGTATTTTTAGATATGTTTTCACACTTGTATTGGGACAGTTTATAGGGACACATTAGAATTGATATCCAAAGTCCAGTAGAGTGTGTTTCTTCTACAAAATTATGCTCAAAATCTATGTATAATAATGTATTCAGCTTAAGCTGTGGATAATGAAACAAAATTTATTATTTTTACTACACCATTAAAATAGAGACATCCCCCAAAAAAGTGACATTTTCTAGAGGTTCTTGTTTATCTTATTTATATCAACCAAAATCAACATCATAGTAATGTACTAGATCAAATATCTATCCTCTAGGGTAAATCAATCGAAAATTACTTTTATATTTGAGTAATTTGAAAATTATTTTAACAAAATGTAAATCTCAGTTCTTGGTATTTTCTTAAACATGAGAAAACATACAGAAAATAAACATAATGTCTAACCAGATAGCAGTTAAGTAGATAAGTCTTACAATCATACCTATATAACTAGTTTTATCAAAAAGTTTACTAATTTTATAAAGATAAAATTTATTGGTGGTACTCATAGGAGTATAGCTACTTTTAGTTCTATCAAGATTAAATCTTTTTTAAATATATTTTATATATTTATTTCGCTTCAAAATAATTAGTTCTTTATTTTGAAAAATATTAAATCCAAGAAATAACCTGAACTCTCCCATTGGACTCATTTCAAATTAAATTTGAATCATTTTAGAAACATTATTATAATGATAATTTTTGGAATATCCAAAAATAATAGCATTAAAATAGATTTATACAATCCATAAATTTTTTTTAATTCATTTTATGAAAAAGGTAGGATCATATATTCCTTATGAAAAAACATTCAAAATCATTAAATTGTTGATCATATCATACCATGCTCTATGATATTATCTTAAACCATATAAATATTTAGTTAATTTAGAAACTTGATTAGGAAAATGAGGATTTTAAAAACAATGGTGTGCTCTACAAAAAAATATTCAACTATAAATCCATTTAATAAAGTTTGATATTGGGATGAGAGGTATATGCTAAAATGATTCTTTGGGATTCAAGAATAACTACTGGTGTAATGGTTTCCTCATAGTCAATTCATTATTATTGACTATAACCTTATACAAGAAATATTTCTTTGTTTCTAACAGTAATACCTGACTCATCAGCTTTATTCCAAAATACCTATTTAGTTCCAATAGTCATGGTGTCCTTGGGTCTATCTACAAGTTTCCACACTTTTTTTGATAAAATTAATTCAACTCTTATTGCATTGTAATCACCAAGAATTCAACATTATTTGATAAATGGATGGTCTTATGTTCAAGGTGAGACCAGAAATCTTGATGTCCAACCTGATTTCTATCAGAAGCTCTAGTTTGTGTTGCTCTATTAACATTAGCTACAACACCATTTAATAAATGATTATTGAGAGTTATAATACTTTTTGAGATGGTAGAACTAGTTACTTGTTTATTTTGATGTGGAATTTCATGAAATTCATTATAAATTGATAACTCATCATATTATTTTACTACAAAAACCAGTGGTTTGTATTTTATGTTCAAAGAAGATAATGCATCCTCAATATTCTCTAAAAAGGTCTCAGTCTCATGTGGATCAGATTCATCGAATTTTATATAGACCGATTCTTCAAAAGTATTGATCTTATTTTTGAAAACTCTATAGTCTTTACTAGAAACTATGTAAGCATGAAAAATTCTATCATCAATCAGGGAGGAATATTGTTAAAGATTATCCTTATTGTTAAGAATAAATACATTTCAACCAAAAAGTCTAAATTAAATAACATTTGGTTTCCTAATATTCCACAAATCATAAGGGTACTTCATAAGATTAATTCTAATCAAAACTCTATTTATGATATAGTAGGATATTTTAAAATCTTCTTTCCAAAAATAGATAGGTAGGTAATACTCATTTAGCATAGTTTAGGATATCTCTTTTTGTGATTAATTTCAACATTCAAAAACATCATTCTGTCAAGGATTCCTTGGAGTATATAAGTCTTAATTTTATCCATTTTGTGAGAAAAATGATTCAAATTATTTATTTTAGAACTCCTGACCATGGTCACATATGAAGGTTTTAATCTTATGTCCACTTGGATTTTTTATAGAAATTGTATAAATTTTAATATAAGAGTAGGCTTCAATTTTTGAGCTTGAAAATATATAAAAGTATACCTAGAATAATCATGTAAAATATCATATACATAGTGCATAATATTATGACTATAAACTCTAAAAGGTCTAAACAAATCCATGTAAACAAACATGAGAGGTAGATATGTTGAAAAGTATTTCTTTTTTTAAAAAGAAAATTTGTGTTGTTTCAATTGTTGATATGGTTTACAGACATTAATAGTTGAGAACTCAAGTTTATTTAGTACCAAAACTAACACTTTTCTATTTATATTTCTATGTGATTTAGTGTTGAAATGAACTATTCTACTAATCCCACAACATGATTCCTCATAAAAACACTCAATCATGAAATATTATGAGAAACTAATGAATTAAAATATATGGGGTAAAAATTTTCATTCCTTAAGGAAAAAAAACAATAAATCATTTTTATAATTAAAAAAATTACAAGAATAATTATGAAACATAACATGGAAACAATCATCACACAACTGCAAAATGATAAGAATTATATATTTTAAACCACCACCATATAAATCATTATAAATTAAAACTGACTTTTTGTTACCAATATTTCCTAGGATGATGATTGTTTCTTTTACATTGTCACAAAAGGTGACATGGCCACCATGAACAAATATAATAATCTTAAATTAAGAATCCTATCCTATCATATTTGTTCGAAATACATTTTCCATGTATCGTAGAATTCTACTAGTTATTTTTTACAATATTTTCTAAAAAATAGGTTTTAAACAAGAAATGATTTTGGTACCCAAATTTGTTTGTTTCCATAATTGTTAGTAATAAAAGACTTCGGAACCAATATTTTCCAAATGTGATTTCTATAAATGAATTCAAAACTCTTATAAATAAGCACTTTTTTGGAACTATTGAAACATTTTTTGTAGTAGAGTTTTTAGGCCTATATTTAGGAATAAAATATTATTTAGTTATTCCCTTCTATCCATTTCCATATCCTATTCTTGTAACATATTTGGGGGAACATTTCTTCCCATATATTTGTGTCAATGTATCTCTAGAATTTGAGAAAATATTCATTGTCTGTCATTCATTTCTCTTTTGATCATTTAAGTTCATTAATATCATTGAGTAGTGGAATATTATTCTATTTGTCTATAGATAGCTAAGACATAAATATTCCAGTTATAGCATGTTGTCATTTCAAAACATTTCATTTATCATTAAACTCATTAAATGTTTCTTACAACATATTTAATTAGTCAAATAATTCTTCATTTGTCATATTTTTTTCATAATAATTTTTATTAACAGACTTATTATATTCATCAAAATCAAGCCTAGCATGAATATTAGAAATAGTTGGTAAAGTAGATAGCTCACTACATTTCGTCATAAAGAACTTATTTTCTCTATCTAGGTTTTCTTCAAGAGAAAAATCCGAAACAATTAAAATATCTTCATTTCCAATATAGGTAGATTTCGTGGTCCTTTTATATCTATTTTTATTGTTGTTGTATTTTTTTGTATATGATTTTGGACAGTCAAATTTTATGTGACCTTTCCTTTTTCATTCATAAAAGAAACATTCCTTTGAATCATTATTCTATTTCTTCCAATTACCTTTGTTGTCATGTTTTCCTCTGCATTTTGGTTTTCTTGAAAATTTTTTTCCTATATAACATATTAAATCTTTTTTCTAGGTGGGACATTTATTCAGCATAGTCAGAAGAGGACTCACTATAACCTGAATCAATAGATTGTATCTTTCCTTTTTTCTTTTTCTTTTTTTATAGGGGTATTAGTCTTGAAAGATACTTACATTATCATAGGCCCTTTATCCTCCTAAAATTTTACTTTATGTTATTATTTTTTGCATCATAATATTACATAATAGTTCCTTGATTGTCAATTTGTTGATATCACAAATTTATCTTCTTAATACTGAATTGCCTCACCATCATTCATTTAGAAATCTTAGTAATCTCATTATCAATTCCATGTTAGATATATGCTTTCCTAGTGAGATCATGGTATTAACAATCTCATCAAACATATGGTACATATTATAAATGGGATCATCATGATTCATTTTAAAATTATCCTATTTAATAGTGTAATTATTAATCCTCATTTCATTAATATTAGTTGTTCCATCATTTTACACAATTAGAGTATCCCAAATCTAAAAACCTGTATTAAATATAGATATTATATTGAAAACTTCATCACCTAATGAAAAAGATAATGAAATCATTATTTTTAATTTATTATTATAAGATCCCTTAGTTGCATCATCTCTTGTAATTCTTGCAGTATTAGGAATTTTATACTCATATACTATAGAAGATCAAATCAGAAAACACATAAATTCAGTATCAACCAATAATTTCTTTAATTGATGGAAAGGAAGCATACAGGAGAAAGAAGACACGCCCAAGGGAGATTTCATGGGGGTCTAAAATAATGGAGACCAAGGGCATCCCTAATGACAAGAGCCATGCTCTCAGGCGGAAGGGAACCTGGGTTACAGTAACATGTGACCTCATCGCTGGGTCTTTCCATAGAAGCTAGGAAATTTGCAACTCTATTTCCCTCCCTCAATGTGTGGAGAATCTCCAATTGGGAGGAAAAGAAACAACAACATTATGGATAATATATGCGATGCACCATGGCGTAATGACACCGCTTTGGAGAGCATGGGGAATATCAGTGGAATCGGTCTCAATGACCGAGAGGGTGATGTTCCTCTCCTGGCAGAGAATAAGCCCTGTGAGCATTGCATTCGCTTCCGCCTGAAGGGGGTTGCCACTCCCATAAAATGCCGAGAAATAAATAATTGGGGTCCCATTTTGATCCCTAAAAATACCTCCACCACGCATGATCCTCATCCCATAGGTGCCGTCCGAATTGAGATTGTGGTCGGTGCTAGGAGGTATCCCGCACACCCAGTTTCCTTGTGGGGTTCTTGGAGTGGGAAATATGGCCACCAAAAAGATCCTAAAAGAGGGAACTTCTTCTCCATTCTTGAGGATCCGAGAAAAATCCACAATCATAGACATCATTCTGCAAAGGATCGCTGCCCGCAAGGTGATTATACCCTCATGCCTCGCATGATTTCGGGCATGCCAGATATTCGAGCACCATGCCAGTAGAATTTCCACCCTTGTCTTCTTCTCGATGGATGAATTATCCCCTTGGAACCATTCCTGTAGGAAGTAATTGCTGCTAGTGACCGAGCCTCTGCTAAAAGCACCTAAGGCCTCCCAAATCACACGAGCCCATGTTCCTTAGAAGAAAAGGTGGAAAGAAGATTCTTCCTGACTATCAAAACATCAAGAACATCTGGACACCAGGGAAATACCACGCCACTTCACATTGTCATCGGTGGAAAGGCCCTGATTACGAGCACGTCAAAGGAGGAAGTTCAGCTTGGCTAGGAATTCCTTACACCATAGTAGGTTGCCCCATTCATCCATTGTTGATTCATTTCCCTGAAAAGAATGGTATCCCTTACAGGAGAAAATAGCCGCTGGAGAAGCATCAAAAATGCAGTAGTCCTAGTCATTGTTCAGAACAATGGACTCAAAAAGTTTCCAATGCGTGACATCCAAGATGGAATTAATAAATTGAGGGTAGATTCTGGCCTACATGAACGAGATATTTTGGACCGAACACCCATGAAATGCTAAAATGGAACCATCCCAATTGTGGTGCCATAAACTGACATCACCCCTCCCAATAATCCATCTACTGTGAACCTGTAGAGTGGAAATATTTGACTGGACATACCGCCATAGAGGAGATGCAGTCACTCGATCTGAGTCCAGGTTCCTCCCGTACTTTCTTTGAATGAATTGGCCCCATAATGTATCCCCCACGATGGCCTCCCACGCCATTTTCCAAAGCATGCATTCCATCGTTAATAAATTCAGTATGAATTTTATTTATTTTTCATTGGGAATAATTATCTCCATTGAAGAAATGAAGTATTTTTGTAGAATAACCTTTTTGATGATTATCCATACTAAAATATTAACCAAGATATATATATATATATATATATATATAAATTTAGAACTAATTGAAATGGGAAGGCCTTTAATGATCCACTAAAATCATAGTTAAAAAGTGTTAAAAAATAATAAATCTTATCAAAATAATTAGTATTATATATATCTTAATCATTCTAAATATATCGCTAATGATTGATTAGGTCTCACATGAATAATATATTCAATGTTATTTAATCCATTGAAGTAAATTTTCTTGATTAAAATAATATACGGACATAAATTAAGATAAACTATCAAAGTATAATTTTTTTATATAGTTAAAAAGAATTTTTATATCTAAATCAAACGAAAAGAAAAGAAAATTAAAAATCAACTGTGTAATAATTATTACAAGAGTTTTAATCTCAAGTCGAGACTTAGTCCTCTCCACTTGGTGATCACCTTCCACCAAACAGATTATGTAAAATAAAAAAATGATCCACAACATGGATCATGTTTTAAAATAGATAACACTTTCTAGGTCACATACAACCTCTTCTATATTTATTCATGAAAGTAAAGATAAAAATCCAAAAAAGGGACCTCTACCACTCTAATCTATGGGATAAACAAATAAGAATAAATTTTGAGAAGATATTGTGTATCTTCTATTTTAACTTAGGAGATACTGTGTGTACATAATAATGAGTTTATCACAAACTAATAAAATATAATAAAATATAAAAGAAAAATGAAATATTGGATAATATATTTTATAAATGCTTTGTCTTTTGTAAATCATATTTTGACTCCTAATTTTGTTTAGTAATAATGATCAATTAGTTTTTTCCTGATATATTCAGAAAAATAGAGCGCCACAAACTATTATTTTGTGAATGGAACAAATCACTAAATGAGATGATTTGGTTCAGTTTATATGTTGATTTTTCACAGCATTTTTTCTCAATTTATTTTTAATAATCGAAGATTGATACTTTTTAGAATATTAGTCTTCTCTGTTATTTCTTGCATGTATTCTCTCTCTTGTTCACTTACCTATGATTAAGTGTGCTGCAATTTCATTCAAAAAAATATGAATGGATAATTTCCTAATTTTTTTTCTAATATTTATCATTCTGACATTATTTCTGTCATAAATTTAATGAACAAACATTAAAATATTAAATAGAATTAACTTTAATAAGTATAGTATTTAGAAAGATATAATTCCAAAAATAAGTGAAGTTATATAAACCATGATGGTGTCTTAAGTTCTAGTGGTGTATCATGTTCTAGTAGTGTAACACTAGTGGCATGATATTGAAGATATTTTTCTATTGTAGTATACTTTTCTAGCGATGTGACACCGGTGGTGTCTTAGACATATCAAAAATTTTAAAATGTTGGTAGTATGACACTAGAAATGTCACAACTAACGGTGTATGCTTCAACGGTATTTTTTGTGATCATCTCTAAAACATATTAAAATTATTAGTTTCATTAATATAAGTCGGAAGACACGACATTGATGGTGTGTCTTCTAGTATTATCTCATAATTTTCCATTTTTTCATTCTGATGGCATGAAATTTTGAAAGTGTGTCGATCAATGGTGTCTGACTCAATAATGTATCATACTCTATTAGTTCTTCACTCTAGAGGTATGATAGTATGACGATGTGAAGTCCTAGATATAGCTCAGACATACTAAATTTTTGAACTAGTAGTGTCTCAGGACCAATAGTGTCTTATACATATATATTTATAACATGTTATCAGAATAAATATTTTTTATATGTAAACATGAAATTCATTAGTAGTATTAAATAAATCGTATTAAATATATGATTTTGGAATTGTTAAAACTGGTAGGTCAAATATGACTTCTTGTCCACTTACATTGATCATGGTTAAATAATAAAAAAATATATATCCATGATATATCCATCATATATATTTAGTATAAATTTTCTTATAATGATCCATCAAAGATAGAGATAGAAAATAAAATACATCATTCACGAAGAATTAATGTCATACGTACACATGGATGTCGTTTCCATTTCCCTGTAGGATGGAATGAAATAAATTTAAATAATATATTAACATTATAGAATAATTTAATTTCATATATATAACCTATGTTCATTATATCAATCCTTATAACGTTCTGCGTAATGCATGAATGAATCACATCACTCCGCAAGGAGGTAGTCTGTATTATACATGAATGACGCTTTCATATCCCCATGGTATATAAACTAATAAGTAACATGTTATATCATGGTGACAAAATTATAATAAGATCATAAAAATATTATATAAATAAAAAATTCATCATTATATCCATCCATGTGTGGTGGTGATAGAAAAATAATATAATCAGTTCATTGGGCGGTAGTCCCCCGTACAAACGAATGATGATTTCATAACCTGTTTAATGAAATAGGAGAAGGATTCTGATTATTATATAAATAAATAAACAAATAGTTATATGAAATATAATTCTTTTATAATATAATGATGGTTTTTAAGAATTTTATAATGCAGAGGAATAAATAAATTAAAATGCTCGATTATGAATGTTACCTCTTCTTCGGACAAATTCATTTGGTTCTCATGAAAAGGACTACAAGGATTGATTTATGACCAAAATAATGATTATGATATGAGATGATATATTCAAGGATGTTATGTTGTTAGGTCTTTTACTAAACAAATAGTTTTTGATTTTTCATCAATATAGAAGAGTGGGTGGCCTTTTAAATGTTAGGTGAGTGGAACACTTCTAAATTATGAAAATAAAAAGAATTATCCACGTTTATCAAATTAAATAATGACATGTAATGTAAAATTATTGATAAAATATGAGATAATCAATAATTATGATCGTACAATGGGTTTTGGACATTTTCAACCCTTATCTTGTAATTCAACTCCCCTGTAAACCCATTTTTATCTTAACTAGGGATAATATTATTTGTCGTTTGAACAATATATTATGTATTAAAATTAATTTGGATATATTATATAATATAATAAATGATGATAAAAAAATTCACAATCCATTTTTATAAAAATAATTCATATTTGTGGAATAAATTAATTAAAAATTAATCTCACGGACACGATAAGAAAGCGCATTATCAAAAAAATATCAAAGGTTTAATATGTTTTTATAGAAATATTCAATATAAAAGTGATTAAAATTATATATATTAGATTAATAGACATATATTTTATCTTTTTTTTACATTTAAATCAAAATAATACAATATTTATGACTTTTATTGCATTAAAAATGACAATTCTTAATAAAACATAGTATTTTTCACTATTCATCAAAAAAATTTCTTCCCAGAAAATTCTCATAAATTAACATGTATATAATTATGAAATTATTATTTTATAAATAGAAACAAAATTTAATATTAATTTACTAATATTTTAAAATTATTATTTTAAAATATCTGTGCCAAAAATATTGATTTTCTAAAAAATTACTGTTTTTAAGCATAAAATTCAATATATTCTTGTCTCTTACCTAAATTAAATATTTGATGAATATTAAAAATTTTATTGAATATATAATGTAAAGACCTGGATTTTTCCATGTATTTTTTTGTATTGAAATATTATGAGTCAGCAAAAATTAACTACGCGTGCTTCCGAGGCTCGGTTTGCTCAAAATGAATTTTTGAACTTTTTTTCAGGTTCGTTTAGTTGACACATGAGCAGGAATTTTTAACTTTCGAACCGGTGTGTAAAATTGAAATCTGAGGATACCGTTTAACTCAAATCACTGATATTCACTTAATGTGACCTTCACCTCAACCGTAGTAGGTCGTGGGCGGAAGATGGATTTTAGGTTTTTTGTTGGAGAATTGAAAAATAAAATAAATAATATTTATTTTATTTTTTGAAACCTCCCAATTGAATTTTGGTGGTGGGAACCACCCAAGGAGGTTGGGCATTTAATTACTTGCATTAAATGCTCAGTTACAAGCGGTGTAATACTTGGAAACCCACATTAATGACATCAAATAAATTTTTAATTAAGGAAGTCATTAAACTTTATTAGCGGGGATTGGCTTCTCACCTCTCATGGTAGGGATTTGTGGAAAACTTTTTTTCTTGAAGAAAATCCTCCAACAAGAAAAACCTCCAAGAAGAAGGATCCTCCGGATCAAGAACAAGGAACCTCCTCCAATGAAGAATGAGCCTCTAGATCAAGAATGAGGAACCGACACTGAATCCCGGATCGGGAGCGCGTTGTAGGAGCAAGGAATGCTGGCGTCTCCATCAACGTCTTTATCATATTCCTCATGACTTCCCCAACGAATGATCAAGGTATGGAAATTGTTCATATCGTTCTTCTTGATAAAATGTTATTTTCAATAAATCAACTACCTACTATAAATCTAATGCGTAGGGTGTAGGCCAAATTAAAACGGCCTGATCTCTCTTCTATATCATTGTTTGACATGTTCTTCATGGGTGGATTTTCAAATTTAGAGGAACCCGACCACGTCACTAGTGACTAATGTCGACAGGGTACATGCGGTGGCCGGAAGACCTGTCGGCCCTGATGGCGGCGGCGTCACAACCATGCCGCCAAAGGAGTTCGCGGCCAGTCACCTACGGTGGTGGAGGGTGGCAGGCGACACGCTAGTCAGTTGTGTGGAACCAGGGCAGCACGTGTCCGCGCCATCCGTAGAAGAGAAGGTTGCGGCTGCTAAGCCATAGCGGTGCACCTTGATGGCGGCTGACACCCGGTCGACCGCGAATGCAGCAGTGGTGCACGACAGCGCCGCTGGAAGGGGGAGAAGGCCGGCATCCTGGCTTGCCACATCACACCGGGCAGATCCCGCTTTGGCGGGTATCGCATGCCAGTAGGCAGCACCACATGGTGCCACCGGGTTGGCCAGACCTGAACAACCCTTGGGACATTCGGGAATCCTAGGGGGTACCTCTTCGGGGTGGCGGCTATGGCGGGCCCCCCCATGGCGGACTGTACCTAGCAGCGGGCCGCCCCTCCCCCTTTTCGAGCAAGGACATACCACATCCTAGCGGGCCAGGCCCATCAAGACCCAGCCCATCTGGATCCGACCTGAGCCAGGTTGGGCCAGGTCGGTTCAGACCCAGGCGTACTCGGCCTGAGATATGACTTTTTGGCCATATCGTGAGAACCAGGCGTCCGTTTGATGAACCATCTATCACCCCAGAATGCTTGTATCTGGACAGACCTTTTGTAATACTCCACGTGAGTTTTTGTAAAGGTGGGGTATGGCTGGGTTTGATAGAACCTGAATCCAACCTGGCCCTCAAGACTAAAAGTCTACTAACATACTGACCGGGCATCCACTTGACATGTCGTCTATCGTGCTGGGTCCCTTATGACATTAATAACTTTTTGTTACTTCTTCATGGGACTTTGTGGAAGTTTATGTATCGATCGATGGCTTGAGGTGTGGATCCTCCCAGAATCAAGTGTGCTTAGTACGGGAACCCTGTGGCTTGATATACATGAGGAGTATTCACATCCTGTGTAGTCCATCTTCGAATCCTATGTGGGTCAACATCTTCAGATCTTGTGTGGGTCACCATCTTTGGATCATGTGTGGGTTTACTTCAGATCCTTTGTGGGTCATCTCCATATTTTGTATGGGTCATATTCAGATCCATTGTGGGTCATCCATCGATCTTCTATTGGTCAACAGTAGAGGTTCTAGTTGAATTAGGATTCTCAATCAATACATATAATCATATATACTTCCATACTTATATTATATCATGTGTGAACTGAGTCTTTACCTTTGTGGTACACTCATGTGTGGTCATACATTTTTGGCATACTTCTGTGTGGCGTTACCATTGTGGTACACTTTTATGTGGTGATACCTTTGTGGTATTCTTATATGTTGTGTTACCTTTGTGGCACATACCATTGTGGTGTTACCTTCGTGGTATTCATTCCTTTGTGAAATAGTTTTTCTTTTGGATAAAGAGTTGGGACATTCCTTTCTTCATGAACCAGATCGGTATACTTGGTAACTTAGGTATATGTATGGGTATATAACTATGTATAGTTGATTGTTAATTCATGATTTTAATTGTTATCTTGCTTGTGGATTATCCTATGTGGATTCTGATAGAACATAGGGGGGTCTCAGGGTCCCTACTGAGTATCATTATACTCACCCCTGCATGGGAAACACCCGCACCTTGCTATGTCTTATGTAGACAATGAACATCGCTGATCAAGGTCAAGGGTACAAGACTAGAGGCTGCTCGGAGGTGGACCATAGATGAGGCATACTGCAGTGATGACTGTTCAAGAGTTGTACCTACCCTTCAGGTAGGATCCTTGGTGTGTGTTTAAAAGAGTTGTTTTCATTTTTACTTGTACATTCCAGTTGAGCTTCTATTTAGAACCCCTTTACTTACTGTACTCACTCTATTTACTATATAGTTTTCTTTGTGCTTGTATTTTGCTCTGTTCATGGATTGTGTGAGTTTGTATGTTAAAGAAAAACATCCCTCCCCAGTTTTAGGGATACGCCTTTCTAGTGCTAGTTGCCAACGCCTAGCCTATGAAAGGTGGGCTTGGGGAAGTCACAGCACGGGCCTCGGGGGATAGGTCGTGACAAATTGGTATCAGTAGAGTTAGTTCTACCGAATAAAATGGACTCTGATCATATAATTGATAGTAGTGTTAAGAGTTATAAGTATGGAAATCAGTTTAGGGAATATAGTGTTGGTGCAGTGGCTGAAGTGCCCATACAATAGGACACTGACTTCTGAGTTTTGACTTAGGGCACAAAAACACTAATTGCATGAGTGTTTTTGAAATTTTTTTTGGAATATCTTTGAGTCAGCTCACCAGGTATAAATTTTGACCGTGGAACACCTGTTTGTTTTTAGGATGCCTCCACATAGACAACCATCCATGGTTCTGGGTAGAGTATGCGATGACAACCCACCAAGCAATGAGGCTTCGGTGTAGTGCCCTCTTTCAGCGGTTGAAACATCAGGTGGTGTACCAGCTGCACCACTACTTGTTGGGAATCTGATGCCCCCAGCCTCAGCAGTGGAGGGTTCATGCCGATTGAGCGCATTTCATGAGTTCTAGTGCCAGAGGCCACCAATGTTTTGGGATGATACGGATCCACATACGGATGAGGACTGGCTAGAATTCATTTTTAGAGTTATTCAATTGATAGGGACACCAGCTGATCTCATGGTGATCCTTGTAGCCAGTCTTCATCTGGAAGTAGTGGGTGGATGGTGTATCTTGATGCTCCAGGTTCATGAAGAGGTGACTATCATCTTGGTGTACATCGAGATCCTTTTTAGGGAAGAGTTCATCCTTGTGACCTTATGCTCTATGTATATATAGGAGCTTCTCCACTTGTAGTAGGGTATCTTTTTTGTGGAACAATATTCAATGAGGTTCACCAAACTCTTGCGCTACTCCACTAACATGGTGCGAGACCCTTTCTTCAGGGCCCAGAACATCATGTAGGCACTCATACAGGAGTTTATAGCTTTGATGATTTCTCTCTACGTCCCGACGTAGGCTGGGGTGTTACAGAGAGCACTCTTAGTGGAGATCCTCCTTGCTGAGCATTCACCTGCCGTGAGACCCACCACCAGATGTCACATAATAGATTCATCTGTAGCTGGCAGAAGAAATATTATACAGAGGTCCAAGATTTCCATACATACCGGTGGAAAACCACATGATATAGGGTTAGTTCTATGGGGATCTTGAGAAAGAGCATGACAGGCGAGGATCATGCATTGTTACTCCTGTGGCGGACAGGGTCACATGGATCGCGACTACCCGACCCGCTATATGGAACTCCCGTAGTCGGTTTAAGGACTGGTTGGCAAGAGGCGATGATTCAATCAAGGAGGTTCGTATTCAAAAAGAGGACATGGAATATGATCTGGCCATGCAACAGGTGATGGGTGATGATTTGAGGTTCTACTGCCACCACCTCAAGTGCTCCACCCCAACCATAGTGAGAAGGTGGAAAATGACGAGCTCAGCTCCATGCAGCTGAGGCGTATGACCATGGTGCTCTAGAGATAAATTTTGGTACGATATATGTATACTCCACCTTTGATGAAGTACATATTGACATAGCTGTCAGTCACTCTATTATTGCCACGACCCTCGTTCGGAGCTCAAAGATTCTGGTAGAGCCGTTGGCTCGATCCTTACAGCTAGAGACTCCTATTGAAGATGATTCAATGATCACACACTGGTGATGGTAGTGTGTTCTTACTCTAGGAGGCAAGAGCTTCAGTTGGGATCTTCTAGTAGTGGTGTTGAGGCCTTACGATGTCATCTTGGGTATAGATTGGTTATTTACAGTCTATGATCAGATCGACTATATTAGGCACAAAGTGCGGTGTGACCGTTAGGATGGGACAAGGATTTCCTTCACTTGAGGTAAGGGAAACTTTAATGCATATGATGGACTTTCCCGGAGGAGGGTGCGGCCGATCATACATCAGTTGGCTAGTCTTACCCTCAGGGTGGTTGATGTGGAGAGTCCGATCTATCCTGTAGTGGTGGAGCAGTACACTGATGTTTTCTCTGATGATGTTATGGGTCTGCCTCTTCGCAGAGAGGTGGACTTTTATATTGACTTGTACACTGTGACGACACTGATATCTACTCCATCATATCGGATGGCTCCCATAGATCTTCGAGAGCTTTGAGTACAACTGGAGGACTTGTAGAGGAAGGGGTTTATTACACCCAGTGTTTCTCCTAGGGAAGCCCTGATTTTGTTTACCATGATGGAATATGGGAGTTTGAGACTCTATGTGGACTATCGTCTCCTGAAGCAGGTGACCGTGAAGAAAAATTACCCACTACCGAGGATTTACGATCTTTTTGATCAGCATAAGGGAGCATGGTGTTTTTCAAAGATAAACCTCAGATCATGCTATCACCAACTTAGGGTACGAGATGAGGATGTGCAGAAGACGACCTTCAAATGTCAGTATAACCACTATATGTTCTTGGTTATGCCATTTAGTGTGACCAATGATCTAGTATTGTTCATAGGACTCATGAATAGGATCTTCTAGCTTTACCTAGATAACTTTTTGGTAGACTTCATTGACGACATCACGGTTTACACAGCTGTAGAGGAGGATCATGCCTATCATCTACATAATGTTCTAGGCACACACTGAGATAACCAGCTTTATGGTAATCTTTCTAAGTACCAATTCTGTATTAGAGAGGTTCACATCATGGGACACATAATCTCAAAGCCTGTAGTTATGGTGGATCCAGTGATGATTGAGGTTGTGCTTTCTTGGGATCCATCCATGAGTGTGACAGAGGTGCAAAGTTTCCTGGGTTTGGCCTGTTACTACTAGACGTTTGTGACTGATTTTTCCAAAGTTATGGAACCCTTCTCAGCATTGACGAATAAGGGGATTACGTTCATGTGGTTGGAGAGATTTCATCATATTTTCCATGAGATAAGGCAGAGTCTGACGAGTTTCCCCATCTCGAGGTTACCAAAGAGGGCATTGGGTACGTAGTCTATTGTGATGTATTAGGGACTAGGCTCGGATGTGTTCCATGGTGGGAGAGAACAATGATCACATATGTTTCTCGATAGATGATAAAACATGAGCAGAAATACGCTACCCATGACCTTGAGTTAGGAGGAGTGGTCTTCGCCTTGAAGATGTGGCAACA
Source organism: Viscum album (assembly GCA_963277665.1). Taxonomy (NCBI): domain Eukaryota; kingdom Viridiplantae; phylum Streptophyta; class Magnoliopsida; order Santalales; family Viscaceae; genus Viscum; species Viscum album. The sequence goes on from OY728165.1 coordinate 1,388,750,284, forward strand.
TTACATGATGGCTGAACGTTTTCCAGTTTACTCTGATCACAAGAGTCTCAGGTAAATATTCTCTAAGAAGGACTTGAACCTGAGATAGTGGTGTTGGCTTTAGTTCCTTCAGGACTATGACTTCACGATAGTCTATAATCTTGGGAAGGGGAACATAGTAGAAGATGCACTAATCAGAAGATCTGGTATACAATTTCTAAGTGAGACGACGGTGCAGCTACCCTCTTTCCTGATATCCTACGTGGATCAAGATGGAGCATCTTATCTTCAAACTCTGATAGTCACACCCCCACTCCTTCACTGATTCAGGGAGGCGCAGCTTGGGGATACTGATTACGAGGCTCGACTTGCTTAGATATCCACAGGACAAGCACCTGATAGATTTTCTAAAGGTGGGAAGCACGTCATCCTCTTCAGAGGATGTAATATGGAACCGGTGGTGTTACGTGAGTAAATGTTTAGGGGGTTCCATATGTCCACTCTAGTGGTACATCTATGAGTGGAGATGATGTACCAGGACCTTCGGCATCAACTCCAGTGGCTAGGAATGATGAATGTAGTCGTAATGATTGTCTCATGGTTCATCAATTGGTAGTAATTGAAGGCAGAGAATCAGGTTCTTGTAGGCCTAGTTCTGCCACTAGAGGTGCCATAGTGGATGTGGGATGAAATTTCCATGGACTTTGTGACAGGACTTCCATGGAAGTCCAAGGGACATGATTCCATCTGGGTGATCATTGACCGACTCACCAAGTCATCCCACTTTGTACCTATCTGAGAGTAGGATTCAGTATAGGGAATGGGACGCCTCTATGTGCAGGAGATTGTGAGACTACACTGAGTTCCCTCGACGATTTTATTAGATCTTTATGCACGTTTTACTTATCAGATATGGAAGGGGTTGCAAGAGGCATTCAGGACTCATCTTTGATTGAGCACTTCCTTTCATCCTCATACAGATGGTTAGACAGAGCAGACCATTCAGACCCGTGAGGACATGCTACATGCTTGTGTCCTTGATTTCCGCCGTAGTTGGGAGGATCTCCTTCCCTTGGTGGAGTTTTCATACAACAAAAGTTATCAATCCAATTTCGTTATAGAACTATTAGAGCTATTTTACTGATGAATTTGCAGATCACCTCTGTGCTGGATTGACCCAGGGGAGTCAGCACTCATGGGTCCGGAGATGGTGCAAGCTACCACGGAGAAGGTTAAGATCTTCTAGGATTGGATGAAGACTACACATAGTAGGCCGAAGTCATATGCTGACAGAAGATGGAGGCCTCTCGAGTTCGAGGATTGTGACCGTGTCTTCCTACTGGTCTCACCGCGATGAGGTTTACGATGATTTTTCCAGGGCTCCAAGTTATCTCCGAGGTTCATTGGAACCTATTATGTCCTCATCAAAGTTGGAGAGGTGGAATACATCCTAAATATTCCCCCTCAATTTCACCGGGTACACGACATTTTCCACGTATCCTAGATGAGGAGATACATACATGATCATTCACACACCATTGACTGGGGCGAGCTAGAGATTGACGATGGGGCAACGTTTTTAGAGGTAAAAATAGAGATTGAGGATCGATGGGAGTTGGTGAGATACATACATGATCATTCACACACCATTGACTGGGGCGAGCTAGAGATTGACGATGGGGAAACGTTTTTGGAGGTAACAATAGTGATGGAGGATCAATAGGATTGGGTCCCTCATGTTCAATCGATACCTTTGGTGCACATTCATTGGTATCATAATAACTTTTAATAGGGAACATGGGAGTGAGAGGCTCAAATTCATGCTCAATACCCCACTTGTTTCTCTAGTTTGTGTTGCGGCTTTCAGGGAGGGAAATCCCTGAGGTGGGGAGTATATAAAGACCATGATTTTCTATGTAATTTTTTATATGGAAATATTAAGATTCTGCCAAAATTAACGGTGTGTGATTCCAAGGCTCGGTGTTCCAAGATTTAATTTCTGTACTTTTTTCTGGTACATTCAGTTAACATGCGAGTTTGATTTTGTAACTTTTGAACAAGTGCTCAAAATTGAAATCCAAGGGCATCGTTGACCTCTGAGTTCCGATATTCTCTTAAAGAGACCTTTACCTCGACTGAAGTAAGTCGAGGGTGGATGTTGGATTTTTTATTTGTCAGTTTTTCATTGGAGAATTGAAAAATAAAATAAATAACTTTTATTTTATTTCTTGAAACCTCTCATTTAAATTGTAGTGGTGGGAACCACCCGAGGTGGTTGAGAGTTTAATGCCCTACATTAAATTCCCAGTTAAAATTGCGTTAACCCTTGGAAATACTCATTAAGGAAATCAATTAAATGTTTAATTGATGAAGTCATTAAAAATCATTAGGGGGTATTGGCTCCTCACCTCTCATGGTATGGATATGTTGCAAACTATTTTGGTGGAAGAAAATCTTCCAAAAAGGAACCTCCTCCCATGAAGAACGGACCTCCATATGAAGGACAAGGAACCTCCTCCAATGAAGAACAATCCTCTGGATCCAGAATGAGGAACCGACGCTCGAGCCCAGATCAGAAGCGTGTTGCGGGAGTGACGAACTCTGACATCTCCTTAGATGTCTTCACCCTCTTTCTCAAACCATCCCTAATGAATGATTGTGGTAGGGAAATTGTTCATATCATTAATTGTGATAAATCACTATTTTAAATCTATGAACCCCCTACTATCGATCTAATGAAAAGGGTGCAGGACAAACAAACACAAACCGATACCTCCACTACGTCATTGTTTGACTTGTTCATCACAGGCGTTTCGTCGGGTTGAGCAGAACTCTACCACATTGTCGGCGACTGGTGCCGGTAGTGTATAGGTGGAAGACAATGTATAGTCCGGCCCCGATGGAAGCGGAGGTAAAACCGCACCGCTGTAGGAGGCTGCGGCCCGTTGGTCATAGCGGTGGAGGCTAGCAGCTGCCAAGCTGGCCGACCACGTAGAACCAAGGCGGCGCACGTTCGCGCCGCCGGTAAAGAAGGATGTCATAGCTGTTGAGCCTCGGCGGAGCACCTAGAGGTAGGACAGCGTTGTTGGAAGGGGGAACCAGCCGTAATCCTTATTGGCCGAATCATGCCGAGTAGGACCCTCTCCAGTGGGTCCCTTGTGCCAGTAGGCGGCAGGACGTGGCGCCACCAGGTTTTCTAGAACCGAACGGCCCTTGGGTTGTTCAGGTATCTAAGAGGGGATCCCACAAGTGGTGGATAGGGTTTTCCCTGCCATGATAGACTGCACCAAGCTGCTGGCCAATCCTAGCAGGCCGCGCCGAGCTGGCTGCGACGTGCGGGACAAGCCGAGTAGGCCACGCCGTGCGAGCCTTACCGATCAAGACGCGCCAAGCTGGCTGGGCCACCCCCTTTGTGGGCCAGGTCAAACCGCGGCCCAGTGGACCAGGACCACTGTGACCCAACCCATCTAGGTTGGACTCGGGATGGGTCGGGTCGGCCCAGGATAGTTCAGGCCAGGTCAGAGCGGACCCGAGCCCATATGGACCGAGATACGCCGTTTTGGACATATATTGGGAACCAAGATTCCATTCGACTAACATTCTGCGACGTCGGAATTCTTGGATCAAGATGGACCTTTTTGCATAATCCCCCTATGTTTTGGATGAAGTTTCATTGTAGCCATGATGGATTGAACTGAAATCCAACCAGGCCCTCAGGACTAAAATGAAAATAACTTACTAACTGGATGTCTGATTGACGTTCCGTATGTTGCATTGGGTCCCTTATGACATGAAACACCTTCATGATACATCTTAGTGGAAATTATTTGTAGTTGGAGTATTGAATGATGTCTTGAGGAGAGGATCCTCCGAGAATCAAGTGTGGTTACTATGGGAACACCGTGGCTCGCTGCACTTGAGGAGTCTTCAGATCCTATGTGGGTCATCTTCAAATCCTATGTGGGTCAACATCTTCAGATCCTGTGTCGGTCATAATCTTCGAATCATGTGTGGGTCATCTTCAGATCTTGTATGGGTCATCTTCAGATCCTGTGTGGGTCATCTTCAGATCCTCTGTGTGTCATCCAATAATCCTGTGTGTGTCAACAGTAGAGCTTCTTGACAAAGTAAGATGACCTATAAATACAGTTAATGATCTATAAGTTCATACTTAAATTATATCTCATGTGAGCTGAGCCTTTTCCATTATTGTACACTTTTGTGTGGTGATACAATTGTGATAATCGTTTTTGTGGCATTACCATTGTGGTACACTTTTGTGTGGTGATACATATGTGGTATTCTTCTGTGTGGTTTTACCTTTGTGGTTCTTACCTTTGTGGTGTAACCTTTGTGGTATTCTTTTCTTCATGGAATAGTTGTGCTTTGGGATAAAGATTTGGGCCTGGTGTTTCCTCCGGAACGAGATGGGTATACATTATAAATTAGGTATATGAATGGGAATATACCTAATTAGAGTTGATTGTTTCTTCATGCTTGTAATTTTAGTATTGCTTGGGGATTATCATCTATAGATTTTGAGAGTCCTTACGGGGGTCACAACGTCAATACTATGTATCCTTATACTCACCCTACATGGGCTACACCAGTACCTTGTTGTTTCTTGTACAGAAGATGAACAACACTGATCGAGGTCGAGGGTACCAGGACTAGAGGTTGCTCGAAGGTAGACCTTAGATGAGGTGTACCGTAGAGATGACTATTCGAGAGCTGTACCTAATCTTCAGGTAGGATCCTTCATGGGTGTTCACAAGAGATGTTTTCAGTTTTACTTGTACTTTCCGGTTGGTCCTGTATTCTAGCCCCCTTTACTTACTGTAATAACTATATTTACTATATAGTTTGTTTTGTTTTTGTATCTTACTGTGTGCTTGGATTGTGTGAGTTTTTATTTTAAAAGGCAATTCCTACCTAGTTTTAGTGATATGCCTTTTCGGTGCTTCTCACCAGCCTGTGGCCTAGGGATGGCGGGCTTGGGGTAGTCACGACACGAGCCTCGGGGGATGGGTCATGACATATAATATATAACTTCCAATATAATAAGTCATTAAAATATTCATTCATAATACATTGTTTTAATATGTGTTTTTGGTGTTAAAAATAGTTTTTCAGAAAAATATTTCTTATATTTTAATATAGTTATTTTATCATTCTTATTAATTAGCCATCAAAGAATTAATTTTATATACATGTTGAGACCATATATTATAATAATGTATTTAATCATATTCTTAGACACAATTACTTTATCTAGGTTATTATAATCATATAATAATGTTTTTATGGTACACTACATTTTTTGAAACATGATGTTGCATATAACACTTGCTTAAATCAATGTTATTCTAGATAATCTCAGTGTTGTTTATAAAGTAAAATATTTAAGATATTAAATTTATTTGTATAATTTTTTCCTAAATCATGGTATGTTACAAAATCATTCAAATTATAGTGATTTTAATGTTCTATATATCATTTATTTTATTTTTACATTAAATGAATAAATATTATATTAGTGCCCCATAAGAATTGAAGGTAATTATTTTGTTAATAAAAGTTGGAAAATATTTAACATCATGATTATAATTTCATTATTTTTAATATGGCCATTAATATTCATCAAATACATTAGTTTTCCCCGATGTGAACAAATTGTAAATATTTGAAACTAAGAGAGTGACATTTTACAATATTCTATGATTTAAAATGTATAGTAGTCATTTTCATTAAAATGTTTCCATTAAAAAAATAATATCAAAGCCTATGGTGATAAATATTGAATTCCATTCCTCTAATAAGAATTAGGATGAAAATTTATGAACACATCACATAGTTTTATTATAAATTAACCTGATCTACCCATTACAGAGGTGATTAATTTTTCCACATTTAGTATTAACCTAAACAAAAAATAAATGTCCCCTATTTTCCATATTTTTTCCTCACAATTGAAAATATGTAATACATTTCTTATAGTTCAATAAAACTTATTGGAATAAATTAATTTTAAAAATAATCATGAAAAATGTGATGAAAACATATTTAAAAAAAATTATTAATAAAACAAAGTTTGTTCACAACCTATGTTAGAGAAATATTAAATGAATGTTAGAACACATTATTGAATTTATAAAATATAAATTTCATTAAAATCATTCACAAATAGTTATTAATTTTTTTTAATAAAAATATAAAGGATGTATAAAATTTCACTTTTCATAAATATGCCTTATTATATAAAAAATACCATTTTTATAAAATTATGAAAATATAATCATAACCTAATTTCGATTTTCTGATTTAAAAAATTAAATTATTCTTATAATACACATTTTATGAAAATTAATGATGTTATTTTTTATATTTTCTACCCACGGGGTACGAGTAAGTTAGTTAAAGGAAGTGGCATCCTGACCCCAAGGTTCTATGTTCGAGTCCTCGCAAGGAAACACACACTATATTCTAAGAATCCTCTCGTGGGTCCCTCTACCCAATTGGGAACGGGCCTAAGCCCAAGGGTTGGACACCTTCGGCCTTGCTGGGGATGCACAGTGCACAGATGGGGAGGCCACCCCAGTACCTCAATACCCAACAATATTTTTTCCTGCAAGGCACAAGAGAGTTTGTTAAAGGAAGTGGCGTCCTGACCCCGAGTTCCTGGTTTGAGTCCTCGCAAGGAAACACACACTATATACTAAGAAACATCTCTTGGGCCCCTCAAACCCATTGGGAACTGGCCTAAGAACAAGAGTTGGCCACCTTGGGCCTCACTCGGGACATGTAGTGCGCAGGTGGGGTGGCCACCCCAATAACTCATTACCCATCAACACGTTTTCCAATGGGGAATGGGTGAGTTGGTTAAAGGAGTTGGCATCATGACCCCATGGTTTTGGGTTCAATTACTCACAAGGGAACACACACTATATCCAAACAATTCTCTCATGGTCCCCTTTACCCCATTGGGAATGGGACTAAGCCTAAGGTTTGGCCCGCTTGGGCCTTGCTAAGGATGTGTGGCGCGCAAGTGGGGAGGCCTCCACAATACCCTGTTACCCAACAACACATTTTCCTATGAGTCACAGGTGAGTTGGTTAAAGGTGGTGGTGTCCTGGCCCAGAGGTTCTAGGTTGAAGTCCTCGCAAGGCATCACACAGTATATGCTAACAAACATCTTGTAGTCCCATCTACCATGTAGGGAACTAAACTATACCCAAGGGTTGGTCACCTTGTGCCTCACTAAGGACGTGAAATGCGCATGTGGGGAGGCCACCCAAATACCTCGTTACACAACAACACGTTTTCCCACGGGGCATGGGTGAGTAGGTTAAAGGTGGTGGCATCTTGACCCCAAGGTTCTGGGTTTGAGTACTCGCAAGTCAATGAACACGATATGGTAAAAAACCTCCAATGGGCCCCTCTACCATGTTGGTTACTAGTCTAAGTCCATGTGTTAGCCACCATGGTCCTCAGTGGGGACGTGGGACACGTAGGTGGGGAGGCCACCCCAGTACCTCATTTCCCAAAAACTTGTTTTCCCGTGGGGAACATGTGCATTGGGTAATGGTTGTGGCATCCTTACCTAGAGGATCCGTGTTCAAGTCCTCACAAGGAAAAACAAAATATATGATAAAAACCTCTCATGGTCCCATCTACCCAATTAGGAACTGGCATAAGACCAAGGGTTGTCCACCTTGGGCCCCTCGGTTGGCGTGCTACATGCAGGTGGGGAGGCCACCCTAATACCTCGTTTACCAAAAATGCATTTAAATAGAGGATAGTTCTACTTGAGAGGTTCTACCTATATAGAAATTGTGTTTATGGTTTTTCCATGATGGACTTAGTAGACTAATTCAACCCTGCTGATGTATTTGTTGGACCTCTAAAGAAGGCTGATGGAGGATCTGGTTCGATGATTCCTCTAGCACCTGCATGTTCTGATTCAGGTAAGGTTTCTCAGACAAACACTTTACCTGTAAGGGGCTATGACCATTTTTTCCCTGATTCTCGAAGTGGTGATTCATCTTCAAAAAATTGTATTTCGAGAAATGGTTCACAGGTGGTTGTTGAAGAGAACCCATGATTCTTTCAAGAGTGAATTAACACTTGTAAACATTCAATTATTTCATGGCTATGTTCGATGCACTTTTCATGGAAGGTTGAAGACCTTAAGAAACATCTCCAAGAGTTCTTGGATTTTAGTAAATGACATATGATTTCCATCAGTATGAATTTTTACCACATTACTTTTTGATCCAATGATCTAAAAAATGGGGGCATGAAGATGTAGTTTTGTGAATCTTACGATTGTGATTCAATGATTTCAGAACGGGGACCCCTGGTTTGATCCATTTATGCCCAAAAATATTGGGGCTCAACCTTGGAACTAGATAAAAGGTTTGAGATGGGTATTAGGGCCTCTGAGTAACATTTGGGATGTTTCATTGGCAGTAGGAACTCCTATTAAACTTGATAAAGAGACTGAATCAATTCGGTATGGCCATTTTTCTCGCATTCTAGTTGAGTTTGACATGACATTGCCTCTTGATGAGACAATTCTGTTGATATCTGGTGATTTTATGTTTGATATTGAGATTGTGTTTAAACATGTTCATGTTTTCTATATAAATTGTTCAACTATAGGACATGTAAAAGAAATATGTAATAGAGGACTGTGATGATCTAACTATAAACGATATGGACACCATGCTGAAAGATGTAAATTCAATGTTCCTTGTGCTCCTACTACGTTAATGCATTTGTCTGGGATGGCGGGGACCCATGATGTGGGGAACGGTGTCCTTAATGATTAACCATTGCATTTGTCTAACTCTAATGGTATGAACGGTATCTCACCTTCTCCCATCAAGGAGGATTTGTTGAAAAATAATTTATCTGCATCTAGGAATGGAGGACTTGTTTCTTTTGCTGAGGTTGTAGCTAGTAAAAACCTCACTGATAGACATGTGAATGATTAGCAATGTGGGGGAGTGCGGTCTAATCCTTTAGGTGATGTCATAGTCTCTATTTATAACTTGCCTACAATTGAGCCCGGAGAACACTCTAAATGGGGTGATATTTTTCTGGTAGTTCTGATTGTGATCTAGAGTTGGATCATGCTGATTTTATAGAAGATCAATTCTTTACTAAAGGTAATATTGGTAGTTTTCCATCGGGTGGGAGATGCACTAATGTCACTGAATTTTCTAATCATTCAGTTGCACAAAGTGGTGTGCAATGTTATAATTCTATGCAAGTTGTTGCTTCTCATGTTGTTGTTCATACTATAGGGGCCTCACAGGCTTCTGGTTCTTCTATTGCTTTCCTCACAATAGTTGTTGTGTCACCTGGGCACATGGGGGATGTGCAGGCTGAACATACATACCATAGTAATATAGTATCATCTCTTGAGGCCCACACTAGGCATATATATTTTTATTTAGGTTTCCATGTGACAATTATAATAGCCTTACTCGATGCCTCTGCTATGCCGGATTCTGTTATTCCTTCTACCAATGCCAAGGCTCTACATGCCTTGGATGAAGGTGTTTTATCATCTGATCTCCAGGTTCCCTCGGATAAATCTTCCATCAAAATAGAAGTGACTCCTAACACTTGTATACTGATTTGACTACTAACACTAGTTCTAAAAATATCTTCTCCATGCTGGATTCAATGAATTCCAATCATTTTGAACTTCTCTATATAGAGAGCTGTGAGAGGAAATCTAACGACACCATGAAAAATTCTGTTACTAATGAACCTTATTTTGTTGCACAGGATAGTGATGAGCAGGTTGGATAACCATATACTGAGGAGCTTATGGAATATGGGGATGAAGGAAATGTTGGAAATTCTCATGATTCCATTCATGTTGACGGTACATATAATCTAGTTGATTCTCACCATAATGATCATGAATTTTATGATGGAGGGGCGGATTATTAGGGTGAAGCATTGAAGACTCCGAACCAATGGAAAAGATGTAGGAATCTATGAGGACGTGGTGGTCGTCGTGGAATGGGAAGGAGAGGAGGCAGAAAGAAAGACTGATTATGTTTGGATTACTTTATTGTTCATCACTTGTACCCAGAATCTCTATCCTTTCTTGATTTCTTGCCTTTTATTTTAATAATAATTTTTTGGTTTATGGACTCACCTCTGTGATTCCACTTTTATGGTAGAAAATACTTTAAAAGTATAAAAAAACTTCAATAAAAATTTGGTACTTATTTACAATGAATTAATTTATGAATTTTTATTGAGAATGTTATATATATATATATAATTAAATTTTTTATTAGTATTTATACCCACAAATTCATTGTCTATGCAATTATATTTTTATTAAATATTTAAATTTTAATAGTATATCCAGTTTTGTTTAGACTCGATGTTGCATGTACCATAATACAATGAATATATTATATTTATTTATTATTGTATATTTGCTAAAATATCAATTTGTTACATGAAGTGTAATAAAAACATTTAATTGAACTCCCTCTTTTTGAAAATATAGAAATAGAGTGCTAACTAACTTCTCATTTAGGTACTCAAAATTTGTCTGCCACAAATCAGTCCACATGAACTCTTGAACAATTTTTGTTAGGTTGCCTACATGTTTCACAACCTGATATATATCATCTATGAATCAATAATAATAGACTATAATTCCAAGAAATCTCTATCCTTATATAAATTTCATTAGGGACCCCTATGAAATAACTACCTCTCTCTTTGAATGACCTATAACCACACCATGTTGGGATATGAAATTCCCCAGGAAATGAAAATCATGATTCCAAAACTCACACATTGATTGCTTCCTAAATAGTTCTTTATGATAATGAACTCCCAAAATGGAACCCAATTTCATGGAATTATACTACCCATACACATAATACAAAATTATATATTGATAAAAGTATCATAAATAAATCTATAAACACATCGAACTCTTAATTCATCATTCTCATGACATAGAATGAATTTTCATTGACCCAAATGTAATTAAAATGATCTAATAATTTCTATATCAAAATTGGAAGTAAGCTTTCAAAATATCCTTATATTTTACAATTATATGATGATATTTTTAGTGAGGGTAAATATATATTTCAGAACCAATTAACCCATCTCTGATGATCAATTAATTCATCAATAAGTTGATGAAGATATATTTTTTTCATTGTCACTTAGTTCAAGTGGTGAAAATCGATAAAGATATTTAAACGAACATAATCCTTATTTATGAATAGAATAGGAACACCCCAAGGTGACATGATCAACCTCAAAGAACCTCACAATAACTGATCATCATTTTATACCCACAATACTCACAACACATAATTCACAATCCAATATAGAGATATAATGTTTAGAGAAGAGACTAGTTATTGATTTTTCTCATACTCGATCTCCCATTGAGGAAGAAACACATAACCTCCTCAAAAGATACATCAATGTAACAGTATAAAACCATTGTGAACACCTAATGATGAGTCTATTATTAACTCACTATCTTTTCATCCATCATGATGAAATACATAGAATACTACTTTAACCCATTTAAGGTTCTCACTCACCAATGAACACATTTGGCTGCCTATTAGCATCATAGAAAAAAAATCATTACCCTAAATAAATCCACAATATCCTAAAACCAATACAAACATTTCATGTTGATGATGTTTTTTAGATGTATTAGGAAACCTATAAAGTCCCCCAATGAGTGGTTGTAACACCTCGAGATTTTATGAAAAATATTCTTTTAATTTCATTAATGTCTTGCGTTGTATTCTACACCAAGATTACCTTGCGCTATACGCAACACCGTATTAGCTTGTAGTATACGCAACACTATTCTTGGACCGTGTTACACACAATTTTGATAATAGTTATTCTACGCAACATTGAGTATATATATATATATATTAAATGTATAAATGAAATATGGTTGGATTCTGTTATACGAAACAACGAAGGATTCTTTCACAACACGCAACCCTGACTTGGCTTGCATTACACACAATCACGACCTTCCTCGATAGCGTGTGTTGTACGCAATACCGGGTTTTAATAAACAATGTTATATTATTATAATATTGTCATGAACTAGCCGTTATGAATAGTATTAACTAAATTTTGAATTTTATAACATTATTATTCATCTTACACATTTCTAGAACATGGTATAAGAACAAAATAAATTTTTCGGGTAAAATAAGTATTTTTAAAAAAATGCAGTTTTACCGCCTTTTGATGGCGCACCCACTTTAAATATAGATTTTGACATGTTTATATGTTCAATTTGACAAAATAATATTCTTCTTTTGAATCAGGATGTAAAAATTTACATTAGATAAAGTTTTGATATTTTTCCGACAACTTTCATATTTTAATGAATAGTAAAAACACGCTATATTTTAATTAAAAACAACTTTTTTCATCGTAATATATATTGTGGTTAAATTATAATATTGAATGGTTTTAAAGTATATTTAGAATATATTTTTACCACTTAATATAATGTTGGTCATTGGACACAATTTTACAATTAAACCGAACATAAACAAGTGTCAATCTTTTGATAGTTATTATCTCTTAAAAACACGTTTTTTTGTTTTGATAGTGGGAATTAATTTTAAATTAATTTCTGCCACTTCTGTGTTTTGAATTTAGAAAAATGGATTCCATATTTGAAATCAGGATGTTCAAATTGTGTAAATAGATAACTTTTATTTTTAGACATTTTGAATAATTACTGCGGTAAATATTTTATTTACCATGGTTGAGGGTAAATCCGGTAAATAAGGGTTAAAAAATAATATTATAATAATATTAAATTACCCTAAAACGTGTCTTAACCCCATTGGTTGATACATGGTCGACCATTGGCATCTTTGGGTCGATTTTGGGACCCCATTGATCCACTTGTAAGTGATAATGACACTTTATTTTAATTAAGTTAAAATGAATACAAAAATGACACAAGCTTATATCTTTTAGAAAAACAATTGTTACATAGGGTTATATATGTTGGATTTTAGATTATAAATATTCATTAGAAATATAAATATATTTCCTACATAATGGTATTTTATTTGTAATTTTTAGACTTTAAATAATTTAAATTATTTATGACACAATGATGATGCAGTAATTATCTTATTAATGAAATATTGACATAATTGATGTTATAAACACCAAAATAAATGTAATTTGAGACTTTTTATGAATTCTACTAATTTTATAGGTTACTATGATATATTAATGTTGATTTAATTAACTTTCTTCGAACATTTAATTCTGTTATGACTTTCACAAAAATCATATATCAAATAGTGTCAAAATTGATACAATATAGTTTTTAAATCAAATATTATATTATTAATTGTTATTTTATTCCTAAAAATCTAAGGTTCTGCCAAATGACTTAGATAATGATATATATATTAATAATAAACAATTTGGGGTTCGTTTGGCATGTTATAGTAAGTGTATTAACCATATAGTGAAAGAAAACAAAAAGACACGGTAAAAGTTAAATTATTTAACTTGAGGTTAAATCTAATTGATAAGGTTAAAATAATATCCTAAACTTGTCTAAATTCTATTGGTTGATAGGATTTCGACCCATACCCACCTTATCTTCGAAATAAGACCCTTTGGAACCATTATAAACCGATTTTGACTTTAATATAAAATAATATTTTGAGATATTCCTAAGGTGCCCCTCTCCTCCCTTATAAAAGGACACCTCCTCCCCCTCCTCCTCACACCAAATTGAGCACTCAAGCTCGGCCAACCCCTGCCAGTTTCTCCTATCCACTTCCCTAGAATAGTACTATATTTCCTGTTCTTCTCCAAAGACCACTCTTAGTTCTTTAAGTGGAGGATTCAAAGAGGCGTTCCAAAGAAGAGGTAATATCCATTACCGATCTTTTCAATTTCTTTCTTCTTCAACTTCTTCTTCTTTAGTTGTTTCATGATGAAGTAATAACATCAGTATTACTTAAATACTGATATGTTATTATAAATATGAAACAACCCTAATTCACCTTCTATCCATCCTACGGAAAAATGAAATCACCGCGCATGCGTACGTACGGAATACCGTCTCCACGCCGTGGTGTAATCTATTTTCCACCACCACCTTACATGGATGGGTATAATGGTGTAAAGAATAACTATACATAGTTATTAAAACATAATATTGATTCTGATATATTGTATAATCCACTCCAATTCAATTCAATATTTATGGAAATGATATCATCGCTCGTGCGTACGTACGGACTACCGTCTCCACGACGCGATGAGATTCATTTTCCATGTTAACCATTTAAGAATGATTATAAAGTATATATAAGAAATAATAATGAAATATATGACATTATAAAGCTACTGGATTTATGTATATATATATATATGTATGTCATCTACTTACTTCCATTCAAGACAATAGGGAAAGGAAAACAGCGTTCATGCGTACGTACGGACTACCGTCTCCATGAACGATGTTTTTCATTTCATTTATCTATCTATTATATATATATATATACTGAATATATATGATATATAAATCATATTTTATATTCTGGAAGTAAGTAAATCATGATATAAGTAATAATAATGTCAAGAACAACAAGTCAAAACACCTACGATAAAAGAAACGATTTTACCCAAAACGCTTCTTTAACATGGAATTTACAAAAGAACGGGTAATATAATGTCATAAGTGAACCATATATGATATCATAACAATGAATATGATTCTGTAATAAGTCAATGACATTATTTAAACCATTATACAGGAGCTTCGGACACGTACAAAGCAAATCGGACCTAAGGTAAGGGAAATATCACAATCTCATTTTTATCCGAGATTGTTTATTCGTAAGTATTTACTTGGGTGTATTTTATCATCCAAATCCATGTTTCATAAATATGTTATATTATTTCCATCCACCTACAATTGTTTAAATCCATTTTTACCCTTCAGTGAGTTTTTAGTAATATGTATGAAAGGAATCTTTTGTCGTTTTTCGTACGAGGTACTTTTTGACTTTTCCGACAAAAGTACGAAGAATGTTTTTTTTAACTTATACGGCATGAATGGATTTTTAAAAAATTATTTCCAAGAAGCTTCCTTTACATGTTTTCAAGTTTATTTTTAATCAACTTCTTTTATTTTAAAGTTGTATGACATGTTATGAAAGGAAAAATGTTTTTGAAGAAGAAAGGATATTTTCCTCAAGAATGGAGTTCAAGTGTTTTATCAAAATTATTTTCCATCTAAGATAATAAAGGGTTCTGTTTTTATCCCTATTATTAAATTGATTTGATCATGTTGTGATGGAATTATTTTTATGAATTCCTTTATCTTATATGAATTGTTTTATGATGTCATGTTGTTTAAGAATCCCATTTTTATTACATGGGTTATGTGATGATGTAAGATTTATGATTATGTGGCACACATAAGAAAGGATTCATTATAAGATTGGTGGGACCTATATCTCCCTCCAATGCATTGGGTAAAGATTTTATATCTCATGAGATAGACATGGCTGGAATGGTAGGTTATACCGGTTCAGTGAAACAGGACTGAAACGAGGGTTACTCGATTCAGAAAGGGACTTTGTCCACTAAGATAGTCTTGGCAATGAGTCGTGACTAATAAGAAATGATTCTCTATGATTATGTGTGTATGCCACAATGTTCCATGTTTTATGTTATGATTATTGTGATTACATTTCACTGCCATAATTTATCCCATGTTATGAAATTATGCTCTCTTTTGCAGGTTATGATTTCCAAAATGTTATGTTCTTATGAATATGATGTGATTGATATTTCTTTTGTTTACCCTTACTGAGCATTTGAGCTCACCCTTTTATGTTTTCATTTCCCCAGGATATAAAGAAAGGTTTTAGGTAAAAAAAAGGAAGATCTTTATGGGAGATGTTGATGATCTTTCACCTCTATTAGAAGATTATAGTCCGAGTTTCCAAAGACACTAAACTATTACGGTCCTTATGTGTGTGTTTTTGTAATGTACTAAGTATTCCGCAAAAGTAATGTAATGTCCATGTACGTCAAGATACGGGTCTCTACAGTTGGTATCAAAGGAAAGGTTTAGTCAACCTTTGGAAACTAGGATGCGAAAACGTTAGTGAGATCCCTAGAGATATTTCTAAGGTATGTCTAGGTATGCTCCTAAGGATAAGTATACGTATAGGATATAGTCCTAGAACTACGGTAACGATCTTAGAATTTAACACAAGATGTTAGATATTGAGGGTGCTCCCCCTTTACTATGTTGTCTTCCCTAGCATGATTTCGCCTCTCACAAAATTCTTTTTGTGTTTTAGTTAATGGAGGGAACCAGAAGGAATTTGGTTAACATTGAATCCAATGGACAAATTGGTGACTATGAGCAACAAAATTGTGTGATGCCTAGAGATAAAGATATTGTGATTATGCCGAATCAGTCATCGCGATATATGATTAACAAGGTGAAATTTAGTGGTATGACTAATTCATCAAAGAAGAGGAAGATAAACTATTATGCATGTTCACATGTTGAGGAGCATAAAGAAAGGAAGATTGAGATTTCTAAAGAAGGGAAGAAGAACCTTGAGGAATACCTCAAATGGAGGGACCAATGTTATCTTTGTGGAGAAAAGGGTCATAGAGTGACAGATTGTTATGGAGTTCAATGTCTTATTTGTGGATAACATGGGCATTACCCAACTCAATGCCCTGACCTGAAAAGATACTTCTAAATCAAGGAAGGAATTATTCCAGGACAGTCATTGAAGTGGATGGACTGAAGTGTTTATGTATTGGTATTCAAGAATAATGTTGTTGAGGTACTTTTATGATGTATTGGAATATTTATGTATTGGTCTAATGTGGTATTCGAAGTGATTGAGGTATTTTTGGAATGTAGATGATATGCGCATAATGAAGGGATAAGGAGAAAATTAAATGTTTGATAGTATTCATGAGCTCATGATTGATATAAGGACTAAGTGATATCATGGTTTGAGTATATAGAAATTTGAGGATTTCGGTATGTGAAAAGTGTTAACTTTTAACTGCATTCAAGTTTTCACTAAGGTTCAATGGGTATTCAAGAGAGTACAAGATTAAGGCCTTTGAATGTTTGGAATGTGACCAACAAAACATATCTTATGATATATGGGGATCAACGATGATATTAAATCTCTGGTAATTGTTTTCACTATGTTATGAGAGTGGACTGCAGTATTATGGATAAGCCTAAAGATTGGAATGGATTGTGTTGGACGTAAGTTAGTATTGTTTAAGGATAGAAATTTTTTTTTCTTATTGATGAGATGTTATAGTAATATAGTTTTGGAAAAAGGAAAACTTGCAGGACGGGCGACAACCCATCGCTTCGGACAAGGCTGTGGGAATCGAACCCACAACCGAAGTGCGACTGGCCTTTATCGCCTACCACTGACCTACAGGAAGTCCCTGTTTAGTAGAAACTAGTTTTATTATATTAAGCAGTATGATATATGAAGTATAAGTTCATTTTTGGAACCATATATGATTAATCTAACCACAAGATGGACTTATAACTTTTGCTAATATTTTGTTTAAAAGAGATGGAATAACCCATCATTCTATCACATGATCTGCTAACACATCACGAATAACAAATTCAACTTCATTTCTTTAAGGGATGAAGTGGAAATTGTTAAATTCACGAACAACAGTTAGATTGTACCAAAATCAAGTAAGTATTTCATCTAATTCAAATTTTTCAACTTTAGGGAAATGATCTTGAAAACCAAAAATGCTGTCCTAGTGATCTTATACCTGATGAATCGGATGGTACCTTAGATCGTCACAAATTTATGGATTTGTGATTATTGGCTTTTCCATAGCCATGTTCTCTACCACTCTCCATCAGAACATGATGGTTATATTTCTCTTCCATATCCATATTTTCACCTATGTGGAAACCCAATGATTAGTTTATTTGGGTAACCGTTACGTTTCATACTTTTGTTTTTAAAGTTAAGTTTTGGTATTCCTTTTTACGATGTGGGTTTCTATCAAAGAAACTTTCAAATAGTAAACCATTTATAACCCCGACGAATTTCGAGGGCGAAATTCATTTTAAGGGGGGTAGAATGTAACACCTCGAGATTTTATGAAAAATATTCTTTTAATTTCATTAATGTCTTGCGTTGTATTCTACACCAAGATTACCTTGCGCTATACGCAACACCGTATTAGCTTGTAGTATACGCAACACTATTCTTGGACCGTGTTACACACAATTTTGATAATAGTTATTCTACGCAACATTGAGTATATATATATATATATATTAAATGTATAAATGAAATATGGTTGGATTCTGTTATACGAAACAACGAAGGATTCTTTCACAACACACAACCCTGACTTGGCTTGCATTACACGCAATCACGACCTTCCTCGATAGCGTGTGTTGTACGCAATACCGGGTTTTAATAAACAATGTTATATTATTATAATATTGTCATGAACTAGCCGTTATGAATAGTATTAACTAAATTTTGAATTTTATAACATTATTATTCATCTTACACATTTCTAGAACATGGTATAAGAACAAAATAAATTTTTCGGGTAAAATAAGTATTTTTCAAAAAATGCAGTTTTACCGCCTTTTGATGGCGCACCCACTTTAAATATAGATTTTGACATGTTTATATGTTCAATTTGACAAAATAATATTCTTCTTTTGAATCAGGATGTAAAAATTTACATTAGATATAGTTTTGATATTTTTCCGACAACTTTCATATTTTAATGAATAGTAAAAACACGCTATATTTTAATTAAAAACAACTTTTTTCATCGTAATATATATTGTGGTTAAATTATAATATTGAATGGTTTTAAAGTATATTTAGAATATATTTTTACCACTTAATATAATGTTGGTAATTGGACACAATTTTACAATTAAACCGAACATAAACAAGTGTCAATCTTTTGATAGTTATTATCTCTTAAAAACACGCTTTTTTGTTTTGACAGTGGGAATTAATTTTAAATTAATTTCTGCCACTTATGTGTTTTGAATTTATAAAAATGGATTCCATATTTGAAATCAGGATGTTCAAATTGTGTAAATAGTTAACTTTTATTTTTATTCATTTTGAATAATTACTGCGGTAAATATTTTATTTACCATGGTTAAGGGTAAATCCTGTAAATAAGGGTTAAAAAATAATATTATAATAATATTAAATTACCCTAAAACGTGTCTTAACCCCATTGGTTGATACATGGTCGACCATTGGCATCTTTGGGTCGATTTTGGGACCCCATTGATCCACTTGTAAGTGATAATGACACTTTATTTTAATTAAGTTAAAATGAATACAAAAATGACACAAGCATATATCTTTTAGTAACACAATTGTTACATATGGTTATATATGTTGGATTTTAGATTATAAATATTCATTAGAAAGATAAAACGATTTCCTACATAATGGTATTTTATTTGTAATTTTTAGACTTTAAATAATTTAATTTATTTATGACACAATGATGATGCAGTAATTATCTTATTAATGAAATATTGACATAATTGATGTTATAAACACCAAAATTAATGTAATTTGAGACTTTTTATGAATTCCACTAATTTTCTAGGTTACTATGATATATTAATGTTGATTTAATTAACTTTTTTTGAACATTTAATTCTGTTATGACTTTCACAAAAATCATATATCAAAAAGCGTCAAAATTGACACAAAATAGTTTTTAAATCAAATATTATATTATTAATTGTTATTTTATTCCTAAAAATCTAAGGTTCGGCCAAATGACTTAGATAAGGATATATATATTAATAATAAACAATTTGGGGTTCGTTTGGCATGTTATAGTAAGTGTATTAACCATATAGTGAAAGAAGACAAAAAGACACGGTAAAAGTTAAATTATTTAACTTGGAGTTAAATCTAATTGATAAGGTTAAAATAATATCCTAAACTTGTCTAAATTCTATTGGTTGATAGGATTTCGACCCATCCCCACCTTATCTTAGAAATAAGACCCTTTGGAACCATTATAAACCGATTTTGACTTTAATATAAAATAATATTTTGAGATATTCCTAAGGTGCCCCTCTCCTCCCTTATAAAAGGACACCTCCTCCCCCTCCTCCTCACCCCAAATTGAGCACTCAAGCTCGGCCAACCCCTGCCATTTTCTCCTCTCCACTTCCCTAGAATAGTCCTAGAGGTCCTGTTCTTCTCCAAAGACCACTCTTTGTTCCTTAAGTGGAGGATTCAAAGAGGCGTTCCAAAGAAGATGTAATATCCATTACCGATCTTTTCAATTTCTTTTTTTTCTTCAACTTCTTCTTATTTAGTTGTTTCATGATGAAGTAATAACATCAGTATTACTTACATACTGATATGTTATTATAAATATGAAACAACCCTAATTCACCTTCTATCCATCCTACGGAAAAATGAAATCACCGCGCGTGCGTACGTACGAAATACCGTCTCCACGCCGTGGTGTAATCTATTTTCCACCACCACCTTACATGGATGGGTATAATGGTGTAAAGAATAACTATACATAGTTATTAAAACATAATATTGATTCTTATATATTGTATAATCCACTCCAATTCAATTCAATATTTATGGAAATGATATCATCGCTCGTGCATACGTACGGACTACCGTCTCCACGACGCGATGAGATTCATTCTCCATGTTAACCATTTAAGAATGATTATAAAGTATATATAAGAAATAATAATGAAATATATGACATTATAAAGCTACTGGATTTATGTATATATATATATATGTATGTCATCTACTTACTTCCATTCAAGACAATAGGGAAAGGAAAATAGCGTTCATGCGTACGTACGGACTACCGTCTCCATGAACGGTGTTTTTCATTTCATTTATCTATCTATTATATATATATATATACTGAATATATATGATATATAAATCATATTTTATATTCTGTAAGTAAGTAAATCATGATATAAGTAATAATAATGTCAAGAACAACAAGTCAAAACACCTACGATAAAAGAAACGATTTTACCCAAAACGCTTCATTAACATGGAATTTACAAAAGAACGGGTAATATAATGTCATAAGTGAACCATATATGATATCATAACAATGAATATGATTCTGTAATAAGTCAATAACATTATTTAAACCATTATACAGGAGCTTCGGACACGTACAAAGCAAATCGGACCTAAGGTAAGGGAAATATCACAATCTCATTTTTATCCGAGATTGTTTATTCGTAAGTATTTACTGGGGTGTATTTTATCATCCACATCCATGTTTCATCAATATGTAATATTATTTCCATCCACCTACAATTGTTTAAATCCATTTTTACCCTTCGGTGAGTTTTTAGTAATATGTATGAAAGGAATCTTTTGTCGTTTTTCGTACGAGGTACTTTTTGACTTTTCCGACAAAAGTACGAAGAATGTTTTTTTAACTTATACGGCATGAATGGATTTTTAAAACATTATTTCCAAGAAGCTTCCTTTACAAGTTTTCAAGTTTATTTTTAATCAACTTCTTTTATTTTAAAGTTCTATGACATGTTATGAAAGGAAAAATGTTTTTGAAGAAGAAAGGATATTTTCCTCAAGAATGGAGTTCAAGTGTTTTATCAAAATTATTTTCCATCTAAGATAATAAAGGGTTCTGTTTTTATCCCTATTATTAAATTGATTTGATCATGTTGTGATGGAATTATTTTTATGAATTCCTTTATCTTATATGAATTGTTTTATGATGTCATGTTGTTTAAGAATCCCATTTTTATTACATGGGTTATGTGATGATGTAAGATTTATGATTATGTGGCACACATAAGAAAGGATTAATTATAAGATGGGTGGGACCTATATCTCCCTCCAATGCATTGGGTAAAGATTTTATATCTCATGAGATAGAGATGGATGGAATGGTAGGTTATACCGGTTCAGTGAAACAAGACTGAAACGAGGGTTACTCGATTCAGAAAGGGACTTTGTCCACTAAGATAGTCTTGGCAATGAGTCATGACTAATAAGAAATGATTCTCTATGATTATGTGTGTATGCCACAAAGTTCCATGTTTTATGTTATGATTATTGTGATTACATTTCACTGCCATAATTTATCCCATGTTATGAAATTGTGCTCTCTTTTGCAGGTTATGATTTCCAAAATGTTATGTTCTTATGAATATGATGTGATTGATATTTCTTTTGTTTACCCTTACTAAGCATTTGAGCTCACCCTTTTATGTTTTCTTTTCCCCAGGATATAAAGAAAGGTTTTAGGTAAAAAAAAGGAAGATCTTTATGGGAGATGTTGAAGATCTTTCACCTCGATTAGAAGATTATAGTCCAAGTTTCCAAAGACACTAAACTATTACGGTCCTTATGTGTGTGTTTTTGTAATGTACTAAGTATTCCGCAAAAGTAATGTAAAGTCCATGTACGTCAAGATACGGGTCTCTACAGTGGTATTAACAAAATATTACATGAAAGTCTCTACATAATGCATACATATAAGCTCTACCTCCAATAGGCAGTGTCAATGAAAAGGAAAATATATTCTTCTACACATCTTGTCCCAATTCACATAAAAAAGAAGAATATATGAATGATTACATATCTCCAAATTCAAAAAAAATATGAAACCAATTAGTATACAATAAAGGAGTTTCTATAACAATATCCAGATTACTTGGTGCTGCAAAATCCCAAGCATGTAGACCATGACCTTGTACATAACCTATCTGAACATGATCAAGACCACCATTATAGAAACAATCTAATATCAATGAAAATAGAGTATCATGGGTTCTTCCACTTCCCATGGCATTTTTTATCTGATTATATAAATCAATAGAACCTTATTTTTAATTCCCCAACTAGAAATACCACAATGTAGTGACCAGAAGTAGAACACCTACTACATGTTACCTTTTGAAAATTGTTTTGCACTGTCACCACTTTTGACCCCAAAAATGACATTAAAATAAAAATTATGATCACATGGTAGGTTCCAAATATATTCCACCATCAATGAAAATTAATGATAATTGTTATGACCTACCTATATATATCAAAATTCTATATTGTCTATGAAACTGGTATCCTCAGACTATGACATGGACATATGGTAAATAATGATGACTCCCCTCTTATTATTATCCCATACTAGATAACATCCTTTAAATTACCAAATATCTCAACATAACCATGTAATAAATTGAAAATATAAATTAGGTAACCAAGAGACATATCTTTAAATGCAAATACTCATGAAGATTGCTCTCCCTTGACTCCCCATGTTGCTACAGGTCTAAAGCATAACGGGGTATGTTTTGACTACAAATCTAGAAAATACATACACTAGAATTCTCATCTTGAAAGGTATGAATATTAAAATATCTGGATTACATTACGGTTCAATAATGGAAAACAGTTTTAATCTGTTCTAAAAAAATATCTTGATCGACTTATAACTCCTCATGATCCATAATAAACAAGAATAAACACTGCCTCCCTTCTCCTTACATCATTGTGGCTTCTAATAAAACTATGATATAAAATTTAAAATGACTAATACTAAAAGTTATACCAACCAAAAAAACAAGTACTATTTAATTGAGTTCAAAATGGACCCCTCATACTTTTCCAGACTATATTATAGAAACTCTAATAGTTTCCTCTTCTATGTTTGAGTAACCTTGACCTCTGTACTAAAACAATCCCCTATCACATCCATCTAAAAAATAATCAACACGAACCCAATTATGATGCTGATATTGAACCATATATTTATGTTAATAAACATTTTGTGACTCTTAAAACCATAATTTCAATTATTCAAAATCATTTATTTATTTATTCGATATTTTAACCAAATACAGTAGTCTACCAAATTTAAACGAAATACTAATGAAGAATTATGGATGATCTTTTCCTATATCTGTACAGTAAAACCAATATCAAATTTAATAGAATTCATAGTAATCATATAGAACCATTCATTTGATCAAATGGGGACCTAAAAAAATTTCTCATCCAGATTAATTTATTTACATTTCATATTACACAGAACTAAGACTATTTCCCTACAAACTCATGTAATAATCACCTTCCCTATCTAAAAACACTATATTATCCCAAACATTAAATTATTCACACAACATGGACATGAAACCTCCCCTAGTAGGGAAAATCACTAGGATGATAATAATATAATATAGATAAAGAATCCCAATTATGGCCTCTAAGATGCATTGCGGTGGAAAAAAATTATACAGATTATATCATACATAATGATGAGAGGAATTACCATCTATTATATCTAAAATGATAGATAAGATGGAAACACCAAACAACACTTTCATGATATTTATGTAAAAAAGGATCTCATATAAATCCATGTAATTTAATATTACTATAAAAATTTAAAAAGAGTATTAAATTTACCAAAGAATAATTCTTGACATCAACCATGAAATTCGAAAATTATCTTTAAAAACATTGGATAATTTAATGTCCACCTTGATCTACAGCCTGCTTCTGATAACCTAAAAATAAATTTAAAAATACATTGGCTAAGACTAAAAGGAATACTCTATAGTATCCTCCTATGATCCTCTAATTTAAATGATAAATAAAGCATTCTAAAATTTAGTGAACAACTTGTGGTCATAAGACATCACATAATAAAGTATACTAAGTTCCAAGACTCACAACTCATCTCTCCCTAGAAGATTGAATATTTGAGATCATAAAATATAATATCAGAAGAACGATTCCAACAAAAACTTCTATTTTATTCTTTTCTACCCCAATCTCTCACCTCTACATCTATATATCTACAACTGTAATCCAGTGTTAAGATACATGGTATAATGTTTCCATATATGAATCCCATGTGTCCCATCATCGTTCCATACCATAAACAATATCCAAATAGTAACAGAGTAGATTTTGGCAGATATTAAAGCCTACAGGATATGTATTAAACCTCAACCCATCACATATCATATCATCTATATATATATATATATATTATTCCATATGATTCAATATCTAGATAAATTTTTGTCAAAATTATGATAATCCATTACATTCCACTAGAAACATAAATGGTGAAAGATAACCACTATGTATACTAGTAAATACTACTATCTAGAAAAGATAGTGTGGTTAAAAGGGTAGTCATCCATAAATTACATGCTCACCTACATATTAGAGAAAACATATTCATTTAGTCCACTAGATATTATTCACCCTTCCAACATGGGTGGGGTAGTGTATAAATCAATAAACATAGTGAATATAACATATCACACAACCACACTCTGGCTATTTACCATGTCTTAGGGTATACTATAGTTATAATCTCATAGATAACCAATTTACACCTCTATGAACTGGATAACCTATAATCACATAACCATTTAAGGAGCTTTATTATATAAATTCTACCATTTTAACCTTTCAATTTACCATAATAAATTAATTATCAATTAATTTAAATTGTTATATTTTAATTTCATTAATTGATATAAGAGGTCCATGTTATCCCATCATTATCTGACTGATTCCATGGAACCTCATGATTATCTACATTTTCATTCAATTAAATCACCAAAACATGGGAATAAAACATTTTTGAATCATTATTATTTCATAATTCATGGTACAATAAGAAGAAAAATAAACTACAATAAAAGATATGTATTATAAACCAAAATCAACTAGAACATTTATAGAGGAATAGAATTTTGTAATTATAAACCTGATCAACTATATATTCAAATAGTTTTTTTTATCAAATATATATTCTAAAATTTAAAGTACAAAATATGAAATTCCAACTTCAATATGATCCATCCTTATTGTTTCCACCGTAATATCACCATACTTATCAAAATGAATTTCCCCATCAAAGGAAATAACTACATCAAAAAATTGGGCCTCCTCTCCAATATTTCAACAATATTCAACCATATCAAGATCATATCACAACACATATGAAGGATCAGATCTAGAGAAATAATACTTGGAAGGAAATGACAAAAAATAATAACAATTCATCAAATCTCCAAATTAAGGAATCCAAAAACTAACAATAAAACTAGTTCACATGGGGAAAAACATTATACACTAAAAACATCATGTTATTTAACAACATATATTAAATGAAAAATTTATCACATGTTACCATTATGGGTGTCATAAGTCGTAATATATTAAAATTTAAATTTTTTAAGAATTATATAAATGACATATTCATATTTTTGAAACATTAAGGAAGAAAATTTTAATTAATATACCACTTTAGTATTATCAATAACATGTATTTCCGTCATCATTTTCATTAATCAATTCTATTAACATATGGAAGAAAAAATTAGTTAAACATGCATTAGGAATCATTTGATTGTAATAAAATTATATGAAAAAATGAATTTAATAAACACAAATCAATAATTTTTTATCCAAACAATCATGACTATATTTACATTTGTTAAAAATTTTCATCAAAAAAACATGAAAAACCTTAGTATGAAAAGGATACGAAAAAAATAATAAACACAGATAAAAAATATCTAATAAATCAAGATGGAAAGTATAATATCTTTGGAAAAACAAATTATCCACAGAAACCATTAAAAAAGTATCTCATTATACTTGATTATTCTTTATTTTGATTAATTCCATTATCTCCAAATGTTATATGTATTTATTACATTAATATTGTGGGTAAAAAATGGTTCATAAATTAATCCACTACCTAACGGAATCCAGAATCCTTTTATTGAAAATGGAATAAAAACTCAGATCTCTTGTAAACATTCCCATTAAGAAACAAAATCCATGTAAGGATGCCTCACAATCACTTCACCAACAAACAACAATATAAATCTATAATAATAATGGGTTTCAAGCACCATATCATACCGAAATATTATTAGAGGAAACAAGATAGATCAGAGATAAAATCTCTAGAGTAGGAGACTAACAAAGGATAACAAAGAATGAAATATGGGAAGCCATGGATAAATCAATTAATAAAGGGAATCAAAAAGCCTAAAGCGATAAAATTTATCTACCCATATTTTGGAGGAAATAATAGGTTTTTGGAGAATTTGTGGTTTCAAGATGATTTATATGCCTCCATCTATAAAAAATTTAATTATATAAATGTTATAATTAAGTTTTGAATGTTTTGAGTTTATGATATAAAAAAAACATGTCACCAATTTCAACAAAATATGGTATTAATTCACATCATGGATTACATGTTCACTTAATCAAAATTCAATTAATGACTTGAGAAATATCACTTCTCATCAATTAATGTTGTGAATTGATAGTTCAGTGTGTGAATTTCACCATTCAAACCTTCTTCACTCAGGGAACATACTTTTATATA
Source organism: Viscum album (assembly GCA_963277665.1). Taxonomy (NCBI): domain Eukaryota; kingdom Viridiplantae; phylum Streptophyta; class Magnoliopsida; order Santalales; family Viscaceae; genus Viscum; species Viscum album. The sequence continues at coordinate 1,388,777,791 of OY728165.1, forward strand.
AGCCATAAATTTAAGTCCCACATCGTGAGATATAGTTCATCTAATTATCATTTCCTAGTTCAACATTATAGATCCCAAAATCCACCTATCCTATTTTATGATTATAGAATGAAACAAATATCTGATAATCATGAAATTGATTTAGATAAAAGGATCACATCCCTTACACTAGAGGTGGTTGTGATGGATGTTATAAAGATGTGATGTCATAGTGGATGATTTATGGATTTAAGAGTTTATAAAAATAAATTTGTTATAGTTTAGTCTAACATAATTATATATATATATATACTAATTTATCATTGTTTAATTTCATTCAAAAAATTACTTCAGATTAAGTACGGTTCTATCTCCATTATGAGGTTATCAGTTCTAGGTATTACCCCAAATCATAGATTTATTTAAAATTAATTTCATAATAATAGTAAATATAGTCCCTAATATCTAGATGTATTAGTAATATAATGGAATGAGGTTATGATATATGGTATGTTCTAGGTTTTTGTTTGACTATTGATATTATTTCGGTGATACGGTAGGGATGTTATTATGTTGTAGACATAAAATATGTTTTTATTAGATGTAGTATGTGATTTTAGTATATTGTATATTGTTGTGTTGTGTTGTATTTGGTCGTAATTTGTTTATTATATTTCTTATTTTGATGTGTTATGCCAATATAGATGGGATTATAGTTCTATAATAAATTTTTATGTCCTAATGGAATATATAATTGTAATGTACAAAGTGTGATTATCCTTATCATATGTTTTCATGATCATTATTTTATTAAACATGTACTTGTATTTCTTTGTGATATCCATACTAATTTTGTGTCATAGATATAAGAGGTGCATAATGAATATGGATCATTATTTTTTCTTTGAGAAATTAATAACCTTGTTCAACATTTTCATATGTTCTTTTATGGAAGATGTTATTTTGTATTCTCTTATTAAAACCCTAACATTTAATATCCTATTTTTAAAAAATTATTGGGAGGAGTTTGTGATTTAGTTGGGCATTACATTATCATAGTGTTCAATTTTGTTTTTAGAGTCACAACTAATCGACTCACACTATTTTCATTCTTTTTTGGTTTATGAAAATTATATGGATTTTGGGAACTTGTTATTATTTCATATTATATATATATTTTAAATTATTGGCGTCTTTGAATAATACATTGGAACTATAAATTTAATTTTCCAATATGTATATTTTATACCCCAGCCCCAATTTTAGTCACAAACTCATGTCATATTAGATTCAGTGTTCAAGGTTACACATGTCATTACTTCTTTCCAAAGAGGCGTATAAGTGGGATATTCAATGGAAATGTTTTATAATAGATCTTTTTAATTGTTAAGATGATGAATCTAGTAATGGAATGTCATGAATTTAAATTTTTTGATTGTCTAAAAATATAATTCTATTGTGGTATGTGATATAGATCTGGGGATATTATATAGAATAAATATAAAAAAACCATATTATAATAATGAAATTTATTTTTAAATGAATAAATTTATTATTATTTAATGTATTAATATAGTACACATGAATTTAATTGAAAATTTTAGGATATTATAAATAATAGCATGTCACAGATGAAAAACAATTAAGTATCATTACCATTGATAATAAATTAATTATATAATGACCATTATTATTGGTATATATTTTCATTTATGATAATGTTTAATCATCCTAGAAAGATGAATTGATGAACTCAATAAGTTATATCATATCGTTTGAAACCTATATATTTGAGATTCTAAAGGATATGGTGTCATCATTATTTTCCCTAGACCATTCCCATGTCGATATTTAACAACTGAAACATGAGAAAAAATATTTATAGCATAATATCAGTCTTACTGAGATCATGAACCAAACCATGATCATTGAACCACACCATGAATGTACCATAATCACACATCTTTTAAATTGGGAATACAGTTGTGTAGGAAGAGGTTATGTATGTATAACATAGTGTTGGGAATTTTAATAATTTATGTTCAATTAAATAATCATTATATATATCCATTTTTAATTATTAGATAATATTTATATATGATTATATACCGAGTTTGGTAAAAATTATATTTTAATACGAATAAACAAAAATTTTATTTTCTGGAAATGAATAGATTCAATTAAAACCAATATTTTGAAAAATTAAGAACTCCTTTAAATTAATTTTATTCATAGAAAATAAACTTTTTATATTATATTTATTTAAATATTAGTGGAAATATAATTTAATGAAGTACAATGAAATGTTTATAATGGTCAAAATTATGTTACTGTCATAAAAAATTCATTTAATAAAAAATTACTTTCATTGAATAGTGAAAATGGTTATATTTAAGAAAAAGGGTGAAATTAATGATATTTCTAAAATCATAAAGAAAAAATTATACAACTCTTAATATTCATAATTTTTAGATATAACTGAATATTTTTGTAAAATTTAAATATTGTAAAAATATATAGGAAAAATTATTACATCATAATAGACCAATACCGAGGTGATAAATACTATACAAGAAATAACCGTCTTTAAATATGTTTCTTATTAAAAATAATGTAATTTTTCATTTATTTCATTAATTTTATAAACCTGTAATGAATCATTCATAATGTATATAATATTTTAATGTTTTAAAAATAATTTTCTTTGAACTTGATATACATACATATCATAAGATTTATTATATAATGTTTTTTGTTATTTTGATGATAAAATATTTAAAAATTCTACCCACTAGTATAAATCATAAGAAAAAAATAAGGTATTTTTTTTGTTTTAACATTTTTTACTCGTTTCTAAAAACTACATGTATATATTTAGAAAACATTAGAATATTTTTTCATTAAGTAACCACCAATCACCCCCATTATACATCAAAAGATCCTTTTATCTCAAATATCCTCTCCATATATATCTATATAGACATCCTAAGGTGATCTTATTATTTTATGAAGATTATACCAAGGTTTTTGAATCACCCTCTCATGGTAAGGTATTCTCTCATATTCCTTTTTATTCAAGTAATTTTTTTATTAAGTCATTTGATATCAAATTTTCCATGTTTGAATGAGTTTAAGACAGGATTAATATATCCATATCATTATTGGAATTGAGTGAATCCTTTTACACTCATTGAGACATACCTTGAACCTTTATATACCATCATTATTATACAGAAATTATCCCATTATTATCCAAGATAAAAATCCATGTTTTGAATACTCATCACCATTTATACACAAGGATATTCAGCTAGATGTAACTATCATTTATTTACTATGAAAATAAATATATTTAAACCAAACTATTTAATTGTGTTATTAATTACTTGAATGAAATTATTATGGTGTATAATATATATGGTTTACAAATAAATACACCAAACATGAATATGTTGGGTGGGCCCAAGATATTATACCCCTATAATGCATTAGATAAATCTATCATCTCATGATATACCATATATGAACAATAGTATATTATCCTAATAAAACTATGTTATTATTTCTTAATGCATAACATTGGATTAATCTTATAGTGAATTTTTTATGTTATTTCCACATTCCCAAAATGGATTTATAATATTATATTATTTCATGCTTCAATGTTCATGATTATAAATCTTATAGTTTTATGGAATTGTAATATGCATCCTATCTCACATGTATTACATCCATAATGTTATTCCTTAATTATAACTTTACTTGGATTTCTAGCTCACCCATTTATTATGTATATCCCTAGTTTATCACCTGAAAAACATAAATATCTATTGAATTTAAAGGAATGTTATGGTGTTTTATAAGTAATTTTTTATATCCTTATTTAATTTTATAGTAATATTTATATAACTTTTTTAACTTACTAGAAACCTCAAAATTTCCAGATTGTGTTATGTGTGAATTCATGTAATATATCTTGAAACAATGTGTATAAAAAATGTTGTTGGCATCATCAGTATTAGAGAAATTCCTTGTTATTTTTGGGGACTTTGATAAAAAAAATATTATTGAGAAATGATTGGATAATAATAAAAAAATATCCCTATATTTTTTTAATTTATAGAGTGTGTAGATTCCATGAAAAAAATTCTTATATAGATACTACAAGTGAATATTTACTTATAAATGTTATAACTATGAGTAATTACCCACTAATAGTGTGAATTTAGTAATCACTAGATCATCACCTACATTATGAAAAAAAAAATTTGTTGCACACTTGGTTTTTCTCCCTCAGAAGGTATGTTTTGGTAAATTCATATTATTTTTTTAAAAAATTATTAAGGTATCAAAAATTCCTATATATGTTTATAAAAATTTGATAATATTTATTGGAACCTTGAAAATAATTTATGTGTTATCCCTTCAATATTCATTATTTCTCTTTTACGTGGTTAGTAGTTTAAATTTTGTTATCTATAATATTCCATTATTTTCTTCAAGAGTTAGAAATATAAAGAATCGAAACAATGACCAATGTGGTGGGAAATTCGACGATGGTTGAAATGAGAAGGCCAACCCAATGGTTGAAGGTGTAATGAACTTTATGATAATAATGAAAAATTGAAATGATTTTTCAAATAAAACATGAATTAGTGGAAAATATACACCACCATAGAAATAGAATGTTGAAAGTGATATCATTACATGACAAAGGCATTTGATTATTATTGGGCATTAATATCCCTTAATTACTGAACAATAGAACTACTCCATTTAAATGATATACAATTTTCATTATTTATATGATTAGGAGAAAGTCAACTGGATATTTAAATTTTGGGAATATGAAATGATCAATGGTGGTGGTTCATCTATAATATGAATGTGGATATTTAAATAAAAAAGCTGATGTGGGGTGTAATTAATGAAATATTTTTTGGGGAAAGATTTTCCTCAAACTATCCAATATAATATGGAGAGGGAGTTCTTTTTCCTCAATAAAAATGATTATAAATCCATTATCATGTATGGAAAAAATATTACAAGTCATAAACTATAATCCTATTGAATTTACATTCAACCATTATATAGCGTTGAAAAATTATTTAGTAGGATAATGATAAATCTATGAAATTAATTAGGGATTTAGATATTATAGATATATTGGGAAATTATTCGATGTTCTCTCAATGTTTAAATTATGTTCGATGAATTTTTGGGCCCTTATTGGTATGGTTATGGGAATTATCCAATGGATTTTAATTGGAGTGGAGGGATATATAAATCTCAATAGTGAGATAAATTATAATTTTCCAAAATTAAAAATTATATGAAGAACAATATAAAATTTTTTCTAAATATTACAAGAAAATTATTTAGGTGTGTCAAGGAGGTGCACCAAGCTTGAAAATTATGATAGGAGAAAACCAAAAATGATATGAAATAAATAAATTTCTAGAAAAACCTCAACATATTTTCTATTTTTTCAACTATATGAAACATGGAAAATATGAAAACCAATACACTAAACAAAGGATGGTTGATGTTAATATGTGACAACATCCTGTAAGGCCTAAAGAGAAAGGGTGTGTATATTTCATCACGATTATTTGGGATTGTCTTTAAAATGATGTGGTGATATGTATACTATTTATTCATTCAAGGATAGAAAACATAATATCTTATTTTGATTATATACAATATTTCATATCAAATTATATGTTTAGAATAATTCAAACACCACCTCAAAACATAGTAGTCATGTTATCTTTGAAAATAGAAAATGAGAATGCTTTTATATTACAAGTATATCATATGTCCCTGGTTAAAATTTCATGACTGAATTTCCTAATGAACATTATTATACAACTATTAGAGTAATTATATTTTATTTAAAATATTTAATATCATTCCATATACCTAGAAAATATATGTTATCATGAGATGGAAATCACCATCCATATCAGGATTCATCCTCAAATCTTTTACAATAGTATATATTAGTGTGGATATATATTGAATTTGTAAAATAAGTGATGTATATTTTTTACTTATAATAAATAATATCATGAACAAATAAACACTACAATGGAAATTATCAAATTTAATGATATTACCTTTATAAGTTAATATTCCAATGTGCTCCATAAAGAATTTTTTGTAAACTACAACGCCTTCTTAGGTCGTTTTAAAGCCAGTTTTGTGGTTCGGGGAGTTTCAAATGATTCCTTTGGTGGTTCTATAGTTTTTGGAGTAAGAAGTAAGTCATAGTGTTAAATTAACAACCTGAAATTTGGATTCATGACATGGTTTCATGATTCAAAATATAAGAAACACACAAATTCATGGAATGTATGTGTCAGTATAGAAGTCTATGAAATTGATTAATGTTGTACAAGGGTGGATCATGATATGTATTAATTTTGACAATAGTGCTATGAATTTCAATGAATTTCTATGTTTTTGGTATATTAATCCCATGGATTAGATTCTTGGACTGTAATACATGGTCTCCATGGAATTTACATAGTGAATATTTAACTCATGATGTGAATGAGGTGATATAAATCATATTTATATATCTTTTGTTTGGAAAAATTCTATGAGTTCTCATATATTCCATATTTTTTTTTGAAAAACTGTAGTCATTTTCAAGAATTCATCAATACAATATTCCATCACAATGATCCTTAGGTTCTGGTTATTGAGTTATGTTGATTTAATGTGAGTAATCTTCCATTATATTTTCTTTTCTTTCACTATTATATGGGTTTTTTGCTGTAATGGTGTTGTTATGGTCCGAAGTTATATTTGGATATTCTTTTTAAACCATTTTGTATGATTTATGAATATCTAGACATTTCTATTTTGTTTATAGTTTTCAGGAAATTTTTTATTCACCTTATGTTGCGTAACAAGATCCTAAAATCTTCATGGGGTAGAGGACCTTCATTCCCCCTCAATTACATGTTATGTGTTGGGATTTTATTATTTTTCAATCCTTTGGGTGGATAGTAAATTTCAACATATAAAGTATAAAAAATTACCATTACCTATAAATGTAGAGGATTTGGAAATCAGATGATTTTTACTACATTGACGATATTGTTAATGATATTATGCATTCTTGTTTCCAATAATAATTATTGTTGATGTTAAGAGCACAATTTTTTAATAAATTATATTTCGTGAGACCCTATATCTACTGTATTTTATCGAACCATTAATAAATTGATACTGAAAATATATTTAGATCACCAATTAGTTTCCCATGTCAATATAATTTATTTGATATTACCCTTTTTAAATTAATAGGTAAATTAATGAAATATGTTTATTATTTTATGGAATAATTTATGTGTTTCTATTGTATGAAATTGTATTTTAGTGTTTCTTTGTGTGTTTTATCTTGCCATGCGGTGATAATTGGGACTTGTTGGGATATGATTGGGATGTGATGCAATATGTGGTGGTCAATTGGTGTTGATGTGATGTGCACATAGTTGTGGTTATGGTTCATGATGGTTTTGGGGAATTATAGTTTTTTCACATGATGGTTAAGGTATGTGATGATTATGGTTGATGGTGATTATGATGTGATGTGGTTGAGGCCAGTTCGTCTTTATGAAATTTCTTGTTAGGCATGATTTTATAGTGAACATTGACGTGAGTTAGTCTAGTTTTATTATGGTGTGGTTGTGTTAGTTTCCCAGTCATAAATGGAATATATTATGATACAAAATGAAATTAATAAATAAATATATTGATAAATGTATAAGAATATACTAGAAATTGATGCATGGTAAATGACCTAAATGAATTTAATTAAATATTTTGCTCGGTTAATGTGAATGAAAGAAATTATAAGTGAGAGTTAGTCAGAACTCATTAAATTTAGAAATAGAGAAAACTGTGATGAATGTTTTAATGTGTGGTTTGTGTGTTAGTGGTATAGTGTGTTTCATATACTGGTGGTAGGGGTTGAAATAATTGATGTGTGTTGGTGTTTATTAGTGCAGTTTTTGTGGAATCTTAGGTTCGGTATTGTGGTGTATATGATTCTAATCATACTTTTTATTGATTTTATTTAAAATAATATACCACAACAATGTAGGATGACAGTGAAACATTATAAGAGAAAGGTTCATGGTGGTCTGAATTAGTGGAGATCAAGGGTGTCTACTCAAAGAATATTGACTCCCTCAAACAGAAAGGACCCAATATTATATAAAAAGATATCTTCACTCCTTTTGGTGACTTGGAAGCTAGAAAGTCTGCAAAAAATGTTCCCTTCACTCCATGTTGGCCCTGGTGTCTACAAGTGAAATGAGATATGATTTGGTGAGGTAGTGATGTGATGTGATATATGGTGGGGTCATGTATTATAGGAGGAGGGAATGAGGTTTATTTAATTCAAATTCATGATTCCCACATTATCTAGTTATGTGATGAGTTCTACTATAAAAGGCCAGGTGTCGATAGGTTAGATAATATTTGATGTGATGGTGACTGATGAAAAAATGATATAATAAAACATGCATGGGTGGGGTAGGGAGGTTTTCATCCTAAAAAATGGTAGATATGTGTTGTCATATGTGATATTTAGTGAAGCGATGGGAGAAAAGGATGTTTGAAATTATGTCGTGGGTGAGGAAAATTAGTGGGGGAAGATCCTAGAGTGTTCCTTATTATGTTTATGATACAATGTTACTATAACGAAGAGTGGGTTTTTTAGTGGGCCTTTGTGAGTCTAGTGATGGATATATAACTTATTTTCGTATTTTTATGTTTCTTTTATTTGTTAACAAGAACATTAGAATTTATTTTTCACATGTGAACATGAGACCATGGTTATTATCCTATTGAGTATAATTGACATGCTCACCCAATGAATATATTTTTCTTTTCTTGTTTCAATGAGGCATTTGGGGTATGGGATGGACATTGTTAACATATGATAAAAAATTATTTTTCATCACTACTATAGTAATAGTGTTTTTGTATTAATTTTGGATTCAACAATAAGTTTCTATTGATATTCTTCATGCATGTGGGAGAGCTTTGGGATTATATTTATAATATATGGTATAGTTTTGGGGTGTTTGTTTATCCAATGTCATTATCCTATATTTTTTAGATAGTTACTAGTTACATATGTGTTTTGTTTTACCCTTAGTTATTGTCACCAATCCTATGGTTTATTGAAGGTGGTATGTGGAGATCATCAACTCTCTTCATTCACTACCATCCGAAAACTAGTGCCTTTGATGGTAGGGAGTCATAAAATAGTGTTATCAGAGGTTTGGGATGATGCATATGTTTGATTTTTGAATTTTTCATAGTGTGTATTCTATGGGATGGTAAAAAAATATTTTTAGTTTATCTTGTTGCATAACATATTCAAGGGAGACTAGATAAAACACTTGATCTTAGGTTCCCCAAGATTCAGTTAAAAAAATCAGTTCTTATTGTATGGCAATGTGAGGGGGCCCATTTTTAGGTTAGAGACCTATGAGAGTTACATTCACCATAATTGATTGTTTTGAAGTCCGTGTCAGATTTTTTTGAAATAAAAATGAATTAATTAAATATTCCTATGATAAAATTTCCCTATTACTATGCTCTAGGTTTTATCCATTAATTTCATGAAATGATTTGGTCATATTGTTAAAGAGTTTCATATATTTTATTTTCCACATAAGGACTCGAATGATCACTGTTGTATTGACCCGATATGTGAGGATGAGAATTGGAATAGGGAGTTACCAGAATTTTAGTGATAGTGTGTTGGGATGTATGAAGGTGGCATCTCATATCTATAGAAAAATCACTATTTAGCTGATTCCAAGTATTTTTTTTGGTCAAATATAAGTGTGAGATGAGTTTCAGATTCCATTGGTAGTTAAAAAATTTATGGAGTTGTAATTAAATTGTGGATTTTGTTTCTTGGTGACCATAAAGAGTATATTGTTTAATGGTATGACATTTATAATGTGTTCCATTTAGTGTTCCTATCATCGATTATATAGACCGGGAAGTGGATTAAGGTTATCTCTCTCTATAATGGTAGCATGGTATTGTGGGATAATGATATTTGGTTCATGTCAATATTTCCATTTTCCTTAGATGCTTTTCCTGGTGAGGATTCTTGAGAGTGGTGTCTAGAGGAAAGTTGGCGCCATGTGATGAGGTACGAGGTCACCCAATTTACATTTTCTATATAAATAAAGGTGAATAATAATGAAAGTTTCCTTAATAAATTTATTTATATACAGTTTAGTATTGAGAGAGTTTCTTTCAGTGTATCTCTAAGAGTAGAGAATCATTTAGTGGTCTATAGGTTTATATGAGGTTATGATTTTAACTAGTAGGGGTCTAAAAACAATCCATATTTTCCCATTCTTCTTGATAAGTTTTTTTTTGAGAACCTGTGAGGGGATTTACATTTTCAAGCTATCTTTTCTGGGGACATGTTCACTTCAAGGATCAATGTATTTCATATAATGGAGCCTAGAATGAATTTTGTGTTTTGTAACTCTTTCGGTTGAAGTAATGAAATTCTCTTAGGTTGTTTTGTGGAAAGTACCATTAATGATTGTTTAGTATCTAAGTGATGATGGTGTTGGAAGGGGGCATGATCATGATGTTTCTTATCCACTAGATCCTATTCCAGAGAACTATCAAGGAAGATGAAAATAGATATGTAGAGAAGATATTCATGGTCAGATGCATGTATTGTAGGAAGTAGTGACAGTGGGGAAAGAGGTTGTCATAGGTATGATCATTTTATCATCTAAAATTTTCATTTCATTATTTCATTCATGAAATTCATACTTCATTATTTCTACAACTTTATTTTGTTCACTAGTACTATATATGGATAGGAATATAATTCTTATAGTGTTATTTAGATTGATTAGATGTCAGGATATTTTGTTTGATGAATTAAAGGGATTTAGGCTAGTGATGGGGAATCAACTGTTAGTGGCAGATTTAATAATTATATATATAGTCATAAGATGTTATCACTGGCATGGATTTGATATAATTTATGTGTATTCATAAAATTTTCCTAGAGGATAGTTTCGTTTTATGATGTGGAGGACTAGTGTGTGGAATTCGTTAGTTATATAGGTTACCAGATCGGTGGTAGGAAATTAGAACATATTTTTCTTAGATGGAATAAAATTAGTGAATGATCTAGCATAGGGTGTTCCAATAGTTTTTGAGGCCTTTGGGTATATTTTCATGGGTGATGATTTGTTTTTACCCCCATGACATGATGTTACATTTGGAGTAGATTTGAAGCGTATTGTGCCTCTAATTTTGAAGGATCCATATCAAATAGCAGAAATGGATATGTTTGATTTGAGTTTCCTAGTGCATGACCTAATGGAGAGGTTTTGATACAACACTTTTTTATTCCATAGGGTTCTCTAGTGCTGTTATCTATGATTGTGGATAGTTCCTTGAGGTTACGTATAGAATAAAATATGTTTAATCAGTTAATAGTGAAGAATCATTTCATTCATCTAAAGATTTATGAATTAATTGACTAGTTGTTAGGAGCTATTTTCTTTTTATATATTAATATGTTGTCTGGGAATCACAAGTTATGAGTAATGGTTAATGATATTCTGAAAAATACTTCCTAGTGAAGGTTTTGGGCCGTATAGTTTCATTTTCTATAATTTGGTGTCCCAAATTCACCCTCCATGCTCACAAAGATCATGAAATCCATTTTATGTGATTTTTTGGAATGGTTCAACTCTATGTTCATTGATGATATCATGAAAAAACCAATGTAATAATTGGTATTCTTTATCTCTCTCTGCTATTTTCTAGGTATTTTGGCACCACCAGATATATGAAATGTTTTTTAAGTGTTAGTTTTTCATGAAACATGTATGTTTACTTGGATATGTGGTGTCATATAAGGATGTTGAAGTGGACCCATTGAATATTGAGATATTTTTTACCGATTAATATCCCTAGAACATGTTATAAGATCCATTTTTTAGGATATATCTAGCTATTATCGAAGGTTTTTACCCAATCCATAAAAATATGTATCCCATATAATAATTATTACCATAATGGAATAATATTATTTTACATAGAGATAAGTTCTAGGAAGTTTTTAGTAACCTAAAAAATGAGGTGTTCAGTTATCCATTACTTAATTTTTTTAGGATAGTGGGTTGATTAAGCAATTCTATTATTAATAAAAACTAGAATTGGGATTTGTGTTAATTAAATAGAGAGAGGTGTTCTCTTATGGTTCTAGGAATATATAACCCTGTATACATAACTATGAAAACCATGATCTATATGTTATGAATGTTAAGTTTTCACATATGTTGTGGAGATATTACCATACCAATGGGTGCATTGTGGTTTTCAGGGACCACAAGACAATGATATATGTTTTCTATTAGCGAGATTAGAATAAAAATGAGTTGATTATGTTTTTCACTTTTAGAATTTAGATATCTAATACTCCTTGAGATAGGGGAATTTTTTTCCCTATGTATTCAGTCATAAGTATCAAGGATATGTGGTACTAGAGACTACATATGTCAGCCATGATATGGATGTTCTAGTGATTAGAAATATTATCATTGGAGGAAGTATCAATCATGATTTTATTTATCATATTATAGTCAATAAATCCATAATTGAGAAACTATATGAGTATCATTGTGTATAAAATTAGATAGTGGCGAAGTGTGAAAATGTAGACTGTAATGATAGTCCATAGGGTCAGTTGGAGGATAGTTAGAAATTGGTGTTGTTTTAGGGATAATTGTTTAGTATATTAGTGTTCTATGAGTATAGAGACCCAAAATTTTCATCCATAAATAATACCTATTAATACATGAATTTTTATTACATACCATAATTATTAATGATAGGATCATTTAGGTCTAGTGTCTTTGGATACATGTAATCATGAACAAATAATTTATAAGAGTTCTATATTGTCCCCCTTCTATGTTATCTATTACTATAATCATTATTATAAATATGAGTCATAAAACCCTCCATTATAACTAGGTTGATATAGATATAAGAAAGGGAGAGCCTATATGCATAGTAAGAGAAAAAAGGGAGATATCAATGATCAGATAAAATATAAAATGAGGATAATGGTATAATAACTTGAGATTATCATTTGAAAACAATAAATTTTATATAATAGATATTAATTATAGGTCATGAATAAAACAAAGATGTCCATAAGACATAAATTACAAAGGAATCGAAGAACATAATCCATGAAATCAGGTCATAACAATAAAAAATAGGTTTGTGTAATACATATAGGTATAAAAATAATTTTCATATGTGACAATGATGATTTATAATGTTATAATAGTTGAATAGGTCCACTCCCCAAACCATCGAATTCATAGAGGTTCACTCAAATGAATATAATATTGGAAAAATCCCTTACTAAACTGGGTTCACACCCCATTACACTACTATTTATCTTATGAGATATCAATATGTACATAACGTATTTGACTGAGATATAATTCTTACTAGTATATGGTTATAAAAATACCATCATCCTTAGTTATAAAATAACCAAAATACTTGGTTATAATGTTACCAATGTCCATAATTATAATGAAACAATTATATTATAATGAAAAACATATATATGGTTTACAAAATTTTCATAAAAAATTCATCATATCTGAACCCATGAAATGAAATGGGTTTCATAATCATTTTATCATTTAATCATAGAAACACCCATTAAAATGGAATCTATTGTATTGAAATCTAATTATCATAATCATAAAACTCTATGAGAAAGAATGAATATGGAATAAATTTTAAATCTCAAATAATTCTCATGTGACATCAAAATATTTGATCATTGAGGGAAAATTATTTTGTAAGTTCACATGGGATATTTCTTCGTGAAAAATAATCCTTTCTATTTTAAAATCACCATTTGAAAACTAGAAGTTAAAAAAAACTGAAAATTTTTTTCATTGAAAATGACCACTAAAAAAATGTATTCTATGAAAAAATCAGTTATCACGATGGTAGTAAATTCTAGCCCTCTCAAACATGATAAAACAAATATTCATTTCTCATTTTTTGGTAAATCATAAATGAGAGATTCTTGGAAAATGAAATAGACATTAAGTTTTTAAAAACAACTATTACAGATATATATTTTTATTTAAAAAAATTAATCAAAAGTAAGATATTCATTCAAACATTTTTAAAAAACATTGATATAGAAGAAAAATGGGTTTGACTAAATAGATACATAAAGTTAGTTTTCTTTAATATATTATTTTCAAACATGAGTACATAAATGGAGGGAAATTAATGGAAAATTATTATTCTTAATAAAAAATAGGAGGATATTAAAATTAATGTCATTCTTGAGAAATAGATCATATTAATTCATTGGTGAATGATTAATCACATTCCATACTACTAAATATTGAGATTTTAACATCAAAACCTCACTACATTGATATTATTTGAATTGTAACCCCCATTAAATAATAACATCAAATTATACTATAAATATCATTTGGAAAAATGAATTCATGATATAAAATGACAAATGGTTAGTATATAAACTTCATACATTGAGGTTGGTGCATAACAAAACATATATATCAAATATATTAATTTGAGACAAAAATACCTTATCAGAAGTATAAACTTCTATAATATATGTTCAAAACACCTTATAAAAATTTATGTTTATTATAGATAAATTAATAAAAAATAATCATTTGTATCTTACCATAAATAATTTACCAATGAAATGTTTGTATCTATTTATTAACAATTACAAGTTGAAATCACGATTCTCATAATAACAATTTTGTTTTTCAATATATATTTTTATTTAGTATCATTAGTCCTTACATTTATATCATGGTCCCTTCATATAAATAATTTTATGCATGATAAAATTTTATATATATTCATAATTTATTAATTTATATTTATCCATTAATGTTAGTATAATATAATGTATTACATTTTCTATGGATACAGTAGGTCATATTTACACATTAACATCGTTTCCATTTTTTTATAAGATAAAATGAATTAATTTTTTATTATATATTTAATTTAAATTATTATTTTAATTTTCTATAAATCACATATAATAATTAATTTTCCTCATATTTTCATAATATTCAAAGCGTTATTGAGAAACTAATCACATCGCTTTGTGAGGTGGTAGTTTGTTGTACACACGAAAGAAGTTATCATATCTGCACCGAATAGAACGAAAGAATGTATATATGATATTGTAATTACATAATAATAATAATAATTATTTTTTAATTATAATAAATATTAATTTAATTTATCTTTATTTTCATCCATGTAAAAATGAAATGAAAAAAGACATCAAATCGGCTCGTGAGGTGGTAGTCTCTCGTACACACAAGTGACGTCACTGATTAACAAAAGGATTGGAAGTAAAAAGTTATTTATTGTATTATAAGTCAATATGTATAAAAATATAATAAATAAAATATATAAAAATTAAATCCGTCATTTTATCAAACATTGATTGCTAGTGATGGAAAAAAATAACATCGGTTCCCGACATTGCAGTCCTCCATACACACAATTAACTCTATCGTTTCCCATTTGCTAGTAGTCAGGATCAATATTGATTATTAAATTTTCATAATAACATATAAATATAAGGTAGTGACTGGTGTTATTATATCTTATTAATTAATATTAATATTAATGTTTTTAAATAAGAAATATAATTGATATGCCCAGTTAAGAAGGATTCCTCTTATTCAAACAATCTATGTAGGATTACAAAAAAAAACTACCTAGGATGGATTAATAACAAAAAAAGTATGTCTAGTATGTGAGTATTGAATTATATAAAGGATTATATAATATTTTCTCTGAAACCAATGTTTTTTAATGTATTAATTAGAGATGAGATGGGGTTCCCTTTTAAAAGTGGGGGAGGGGACACACATGGAATTTTGGAAATGAATAAAGTGTACCCATGTTTCTTACATGCCACAATGCTCCAAAATGTGTAATTTGTAATAATTAGTAGTTATAAGTAATAAATATAGGAATTAAATGTTTTTCTGAATATATTCATGGTTAATTTACCCCAAATCATTTTTCTTTAACCCCTCTAAAAAACTGTTTTAACATTGAGTATGATATTTAATTTTTTTAACTCTTTTACTATAAATCATGGAAAAATTTGATGTTTTACTTACTATATTTAGTTATTTAATATAATTATACATATTTAATACATTTATCCAAATTATATTCACATATGTTGATAATTGTTATTTTAAAATTAACCAGCATATGTGATGAAAAAGATGATTTCAAAAGCGAGATTGTTCAAAAGAATATAAATGTTTTTATATCAAAATTTAATATTAAATTAATTAAGATGACCTAAATTGAATTAATTATTTTATAATGGTGATAATTTTATATTTAAAAACTTTTTATAACAAAATAGAACATGAATAATTCATTAAAAATAGAAATAATTCAATAAGAACCAGTATTTTTCACTTCTGAACAAAAAATTATTATTTTTAAAAAAATGATCAAAATACACAATTAAGTTTATTATGACATTTATATTTTAAAAAATGATGTTAATTCATTCATATAAATTTTATAATATGTTAAATGTTAAATTTACTACAATTTCTCAAAATAATATAATTATGTTTAAGATTTTTTTTTGAAACATATAATGACTTTATTAAAAATTAATTACAATATATGAATAGAATTTATTTATATAAAACCATTATGTGTAATATTTAAAAGATAATTATTGTTATTCATACCACAATATTTAATGGTTAGGCTTTATAACTCTTTTTTAAATAATAATATTAATAAAATATCACTGTTCATTAAATACTTGGTGTTGCTTGAAATAAAATCTATTTATTAAAATTAATTTATTCGAAAAACAACATTTCATAAACTCTACGGATGTTACATTATACCCCACTATAAAATGAATTTATCCCTAAAAATTAATTCACTTTTGTACAAAAAACTAAGGTTTCTTATTCCTTATTACATCCTCAAGTTCCCACTAGGATTTCTCAAACTGGTGGTTTCACTACCAAACATTGATGAGGTGATTGGTCAAGCTTCAATGCACTTTCACTAAATGACCCAGAACCTCTACGAGTTTTTCCTTATATGAAACATCATGCCACAATTGTCTAGCAACTGATTTTACTACATGTTATGGATCTTGAATATATGTATCCTTTTCAATTAAACACAGAACACATTAGGGACTTGAGATAGGTTAAATGGAAGAACCCGTCAATATAATACCATCCCGATATGATCATGATTTTTTAATGGAACGATTTATCTAGGGATTAGTTTCCATTTAATCTAGAATATAATATCACTTTTCAATGGATAAATTCTTGAAAACACATTTTCACTATCTTGTAATTATAAAAAACACTGAAGAATGTATGCATAACCATTGTTCTATAATTGGGTCGTCCATATGTGAAGTTGAATGAATATAACATTATATTCCATTTCATTAGATATCTTATTCCCCAATATATTTATTTCTATATCATTGTCCAATTACATTACAATTCAACACTTATTTAAATATGGTAATTTTTATTGAGTCATCTAAATTATCAAGTGAATGTAATTTTAATATGAAATCAAAACTAGAGAATGTTTTTTCACATCATCCATTGAAATACCTATAACATTGTATCAACATATCATCTACAAGTTTAATTTTTCTCTTATAATTCCAATAATTCTAATGTTAATTTTCATTACTAAAACTCAAATATGTATCAATATATATCTGAGGTCATGTTTTGAAAGTGTAATATACTACATATCTTAATTAGATATAGTGGAATGTGGTACTCCATGAAACCACATCTATTACTTAATGTACATAATAGTAAGATTATTTTGAGATAAATATTCTTTTATAGCTTTTATGTGTGATGAAATTTAAAGGAGATCAATAATAACTCATATATAATTATTTCCATTAGATGTTTTATTGATTCCAATGATAAAAAACAAGGTGATGTTTTCCCATTTTCATTATGGAAAGGATAATTATTGTAAAATTTCACTATTAATTTGTCTCTTAGACTTGACTAAATAATAGAACATTAATAGTGATATAATCTATTAAATATCCATCTTCATTCCATCTAACTAGAAATACTCTTTAGATATCTATATATAATTTTTTTTCTATGATGACTAGTGATTTTTGAAATATGATCTTCCTCTAAAAGATATTTCATCAGATCATGTACAGATGAAACAAATATATGGTTATAGAATGTTATTATTCAATTATAATCATGTATATACATAGAAACATTTATCACATTCTTTGGAAGTTCCATATCTGCCTTATTCTCCTATTTTATCCCCACATGGATCAATGTGTGAACAAATATTTTAGTGATATAAGATTTCTTACCATATTTAAATATTTCAATAACAATCCTTTTCAAATCCATAAATATTATATATTTTGTGACACTTATCAGATATGGCATAATATTATCCTTTTGAATCAAATAATTAATCAACTTTATTAGTTTTCCATTATTGTAATCTATTTTGTAGTCCCGATCACTATTCATGAAAAATTATCATATTACCTTGTTGTATGCTAAAATATATTTTTCAAACCATTATTCAATTCAATGGATTATAAGAAAATTTGAAATAGATAATCTTTGATTTATTTCCATGAAATTTTTTCACATTCATCTATCCAAAGAAACACACCTCCTTTATCAGTTATGTTGGTTGGTGGATTTGATTTATAAGAGAAATTCTATAAAAACCATCAATAAATTTAATAAAATAGAAGAGAACATTGAATTTTAGTCACAGTGGTTAGTCTGAAAAAATGTTGTATTGCCTCCATCTATGATAGATCTATTTTTATACCATCTCTTGATATTATATGACTCAAAAATTAATCATTTTATAAAAAAAATTAGACATTGTGATCTTTTGATATAATATATTTTTAATTGGTTATAAATTTGAATTGTTGAGATCTTCATGATATTAAAAGATCATTGAATAAATTATTGTATCATCTATATAAACTACTAAAAATGACCAATTTAATCCGAAAGACACTATTTATTATACTCATGGTGTTATTATGGATGTTCTTAAGAATTAATGGCATCACTATATACTCATAGTTTATATACCATGTACAAAATCATATATTGGGTATATCCTCCTTAAATAATTTTTCATTAAAATATCTACACCTCCTCCAAATATATATTTTTATTAAAAAGGAAACTTTAAGGGAAAGTGGGAAACCAAGTTCATAGGACAAATCACTATGTGCTAAAAGAGCTCACAGAATTACAAAAAACAAGTCTAAGATGGCTTGAGTTATCAACTTTATATAATTCCAAGTGAAAGTTACCTACCTGTGTTTCTGGATCCTCCCTGATAAGGACTTTGAGGTGGGACACCATCCTGTCCATTTTCTGGAAGAAAACTACCATAGTGATTATGCCGCGGTTGAAACCCTGAGCAACAATTCGGTTTTTCTTGTCAATCCACTCGTATATCTCATCAGAGACGTCCCCCTCCACCTGTCTTTCATAAAATTATAAAATATCCTCCTCTGAGGCATTCAGTCTAATGAATTTTTCCAACATTTCTTCCTTAGAGTGAATGATGAGTTTCAAACAGTCCTTTACCTCATCCTCCCTCACTCCCGTGTCTTGACTTGAGACACCACTATTCCTGTCAATTGTTCTTTTGTTCTCTTTACTGCTATCTTTCTTGGGAGACCAGGTTTCCATCGGTTTTGGAAAATGAGAATAGTCTTTGCATCCCTTGGGATTTTTCCCCTGGACAAAAATGCATTTCCCTATGTCACATTTACCTTTTTTCCCTTTCGTCCTTCTTGGGCTATGGGGACCATTGCCATAGGCGAGGTCCAAGTTGTCCAATAAGGTATGGTTTTGACCGTCATCACCTGAGTCATTATCCACATGCTCCTCATCCTGCTTTCCCAGGCTATCAAAGCGCTTTTTCAGAGTCACCCGCAATTCCTCTTTGGACCTACTTGGAGCTTCTGACTTTCATTTTTGGGAAGTGATGGGAATGTTTGGGTCAAAGGGACCCAAGACACCCACACCCTCCTGGATGCATTGACCACAATCAAAACTTGAAGACGATCTTGGCTCCCACTGATGTGGAACAACAGGAGACTCATCCTCATTTTTAATGTAACCGCGACCCATAAAGATCTGCCGGTAGGTATCCTCCCAGCCCCAACCCTTAAGGCCTCCAGGTCCTTGGCCATCACTGACTGGCACCAAATCCTCCTCTACTGGGCTGACATGGGCCACTTGAGTCTCTATTTCTGAAATACCCAAGGATGGATCCATGGGCCCCCGAAGGTTCACAACCACAGGCGTACAATTCTCCAAATGCCCCACCTACACTGAATCCCCCAACTGACTCTGAGACCCAGCGCTGATACCCAGGTCCTTCTTCAGGCGGTCGAAGACATCAGTAACCTTCGCCCTTGACTCCATCGGTGAAGAACCCTATCCTGATCCAAATGTCACCTTTTCCAGCGCCTCCCGAGAGAAGTCATCCTGAACCGTAGTAGAACAATACACCTTCCCAGCTAGTTGGTGACCTTACTTCATTGAGACCAAACCCCCTAGAGAAGTGCGATGAACAGACTCGGCTAAATGCCCCAACCAGTGGCATGTATCGCAGAAGTCAAACCACGATTCAAATAACACAGGTTGTCTGCACCGAAATTCCTCTCCAACTGTGATCGAGAGACAGTCGGCAACAGGTTTTGAAACATCAACCTCCACACATATCCGTGGGGAAATAGTATGGAAGATCAATTCAGTTCTACTTTCCGAACACAGATAATGACCAACCAAGTTTCCAAGAATATGAAGAAGGGACGGATTTTGGAAGGGAAGAGGATGTTCAGGAAAGTTGACCCAGATTGCTATCGAAGGAGAATCATGTTTCATATAGACATCGTATGACCAGCGAAAGAGGAAGAAGTGATATCCATTACAGAGATGAGGAGCTCTGGACTATGCGTGGATTAAATCTTCCTCTGACGCGAACCAGACCATCATGTGTCGCCTGTCAAGAAGCCCCATAACCGCTACGTCCTTTAAACCCCAGGAAGTGGACACGAACATGTCAAAGTCATCGACTGAAGGACGACGATGCCTGAAGCGGGACACCAGGGTCAAATGCAAGCACGCCGAAGCTTCCATGAATTCCGAGAAAGATAAAGAGATATTAAGGTATCCTCCATACAGATCCGGTACTTTAGGGCTTAGGTCGATTGAAGGAAAAAGAGGAAGGGAATCGGAGATTGAGAATAGGTAGAAAGTAGGTCGGGAGCCTGTGTGAGGATGGAGTCCCTCCCCCTCCGGCGGGGGAGGGACTAGGGTTGCGGCCATCACCGCTTTAGGAGACACCTCCATGGAGAAGAGAGCCGCACCCGTTGGGATCCCGTCAGAACACTATTAAAACATCTACAAAACCAATTGCTTTTACTACAATACATTTCCCCCAAAATATCCTTAATCTTGATAAACTCCAATTACATAAATCCAAATAAGGTGGGATTATGTCTTGAAAATTAGATCATCATTAACTAATAATATCCTGATGGTAACCATAAATAAAATGTTAATATAACATATAGACATATGTTCTTAAAAAATTACCACAATCATTTGTTGTCTTATAAAAAACCATTTGTAAAAATAATTATACAATACAAACCTTAAGTCCCAATTCATAAATACTTCAATATATGCAATTCAATGATTTACATGGAATAATACTTTCCCCAATCTAGAATTTAACACTTAGATTATGCAATTTACATGGATAATTACCATTCCCTCTCACAGAAGTCATTGAAGTCCTTAATAATTCCTCACTCTATGAACATATTTTATACACATAAAGAATCTTCCATTGAATTTTAGATATTCTTATATGTTATTCTTCCTAAATTATTGACATGTAGTAATATGAATCTTATTTCCTCTATTTTTATTACCACATGAACTTTAATAAAATACCATTTTAAAAATATTTGATGATATATGAATCCAAATGAACTTCATGTTTTAATAATATATCACAATAACTGATTAGGAATAATAAAAATACGTTTCAGTCAATTAATTATCCAATTTTGATACTCCTCAATATATAACCCCTCATATTCAATGTTAACATAGTTAATTTTGTTTCTATCCATCAATTACAACTAAATAGTTTTTTGTGAACAACACTAATCATATTGTAAAACCATATATTCATGAAAAATAACATATAAGATATCTAAATCAGGATTCTTTTTTTAAATCTATGACATAATAAGATTAACGTAGGTCAAGCATGGCCATTATTTAAATCATTCACAATTTTTCATTTGGAGTTTGATAATTTAAATATAATAACCCATGGGTTTATAAATCATGTGTTTAGTTTAGCCCATTTTTGTATACCATATAATTTATAATTCCCAATTAGTGTAACTTTTTCAGAATTATTAGTCCTAGGTATATATTTTATATACCTACATAAACATTTAGTATCTTGATAGGAATGTAATTTCATATAAAAGAATCAACATATCTTTCAACAATATTCGATGATATTTTCTTATAAAGAGAATTATCCTTATAATTATCCTTATACAAATCACTCAAGATCAAATAAAACATAATAGGATTTGGGGAGAAATTATCATTATAATCATTAAGAATCCATAGAAATAGTAAATATGATATTTACTAATCACATACCAATAAAATATTATTTAATGTCTAATAAGGTCATCATAGATATAATATTATTTTTAAAGTTCATTCAAAACATTTCATGAGGAAAAAATAATTTTCACTTTGATAGTAAAATTTTTAAAATTAAATGTTCAAAGAACATTATGAAAATAATTTTCAATTAAAAAAAATTTAAACATATAAATTACAATTTAGAACACCGAGGTTTCATGATGGTATATAATTCCATTGAATATGTAGGAGTTAAAACAAATATTACTTTCACATTTTCTGTAAAAAAAATAGGCATTCTTTAGAAAATAAAAAGATGATTACTTTGAAAGGTATTTTTAAAAACTAAAAAATGGGTAAAAATCCTTTAAAATTTTTTTAAGAGTAAAATAAATTCTGGAAAACAATTTTATAAAACATATATATGTAAGAAAAATGGATTTCTTATTAAGATAAAATATAGTTAGTTTTTACTATAAAATTATTTTTGATTATTTAGAAAATAATGGGATGAAAATGAAAGTAAAGATTTATTATTTATAATGAACCAAAGAAGGTGAAATATTATTAAGATATTGAGAATTATATCATATTATTTCATCATCAAAATCATAGTCATAAAAAATCACGACAAACAACGACATTGTAACATCAAAACCGTACAATTTCGGTAACTTTTTAATGTTAAGAACCATTATAAAAAAACATAACGTGAAACATTATATATCAGGATACTATGTAAAAACACAATATAATATATCAAATGGTTATTTTATATACATTATACAAGAATATATGTCTGTAACATTAGATATTTCTCAATAAATGAAAAATGAGGCCACAATCTCTTACCATTAGTTTGGAAATCATTTGTACATGTTTGAACCTATTTTATAATTAATATTAGTTTACGTTAGAAAATATAATGAACTATAATAATTTTTTAATACCATAAAGGATTTACTTATTGCATTTTGTTTACATTTTCATTAACAATTCCTTATAAAAATCATGAATCGAGTAATAACATTTTTTTTCATGTAATTTTTTTGTTTTGAATCATAAATTCTTTAAATTGGATAATGGTCCAACCATAAACATAATATTAGTTTTTATATAAGTATCTTGAATATTTATTATATTATTATTTATTTTAATACATTATAGTTATATATAGAAAATAAATTACACTATTAATGAAGATGATATGCTCTATGTACGCATGAATGTTTTTTCCATTATAGGAATGAAATGAAGGAAAGGTAAGTAATATATAACCTTTAAATAAACATTTTTATTTAGTATATATCACATATATTCTTTAAATTTATAATTTTCAACATCTATTTAATGTGTTAGTTTGAAGTTAATAACAAAAGCTCTACGGGTGGTAGTCCTCTGTAAACATGGGAAATGTTGTTATATCCTCCACAGAATGGAAATTTAAAACATATATGAGATATAATATTTAATATATTATAATAATGGGTAAAAATATCATATATATATATATATATATTCTTAAAATTTATCCTTATTACCATCCATTAAAATAATAAATGAAATACACATCACATTAGTTCGTGAGGCGACACTCCACCGTCCACCTGAGTTACATTATTGTTTTCCAATGGGAAGTGACGTGAGAACCTAGAAATTTTATTTTAAATATTAATGTATTATTATATCATAAATATCAAATATAAACATTAAATTAATAAATATGTACATCTGTAATATGTTGTTATGGAAAATCAAAAACATATGTTCGCGTGGTTGTAATTCATCATACTCAGGATAAAAAGTCCCATTTTTATTTTATGGTAATAAAGATGGATATAGGTCATTCCATTAACATAATAAAAAATATGTATATCGAAGATAAATGTGTTATTATATCATCATAATTAATTAATATATTATGTTGGAGGATGGTGAAATAAAACAGAAATTCTTAGTTGAAATGTATACCACTTTATTGAATAACCTCCATAGGATTGCAACAAAATATATCATAGGATAAACTATTTTAAAAACCAAGTAAAATACATTGTGATATTGTAATTAATGAAATTATATGATATTTATTTGTAAGAAGCAATTATTATTTTAATTATGAAGAATATAGGAGTGGTGGTGGACTTTCATAAGTCGAGGAGATCTCACAAATGGAATTGTTTTAAAATAATTATGTGTACTAATGTTCCAGCCATAAATAAAGGATAGAAATGGTACATTAGTGATATATAGATGTCATGTGGTAAAAATAAATCCATACAATTGGTTTTAGATATAAATCTATGTTATTTATCCCTTATCATTCTAGTTCAACACAAGGTAAACCCATTTTAACCCTAACAATGATAATTATTTTTTACTTGTTTACTATTCACTATTTTCAAAATTTAAGTTGATGAATTTTAGATAATATTAACTGTTATGATTCCAAATATAAAATCCATTTTTTCCCATTACATTAACAGAAATTGAGAAAATAAATTTAAAATTAATTATAGTGACGTGATGAAAAACTTGTTTTCCTAAGGGAAAATTACAAAAACATTTTAAAAACATTTATATTTAAGTTCAATGTAAAATTTATTCCAATGTAATATATTGGATAACTTATAAAATAAATTATCTAAAATTAAACTTAAATATTAAAAAAAATTGATGTTATAATATAATTATATGAAAATGTATATTTTAACAAAAAGCAGTATGTCTCACTATTCATCGGAAAAATAATATTTCTTGGAAATTCAATATAATTCCCTAAAATATAATTTCAAAATATATATTTTTAAA
Organism: Viscum album; assembly: GCA_963277665.1. Taxonomy (NCBI): domain Eukaryota; kingdom Viridiplantae; phylum Streptophyta; class Magnoliopsida; order Santalales; family Viscaceae; genus Viscum; species Viscum album. Next base: position 1,388,803,458 of record OY728165.1, read on the forward strand.
ATTATTATTATTTTTTCAAATATATTTTATATGTTGTAAAAATTAATTCTATTATGTTTTCATAAAATAAAAAAAAATTAGAAAAATTTATTTTCTAAAAATATAAATATTTTTCTAAAATTTAATCACATTTTATCATTATGTTTTCAATATATAAAATCAATATAATTAATATAAATAAAATTTATATTCCTTCTCATACCTCTATTTTTATAAACTATTTCATAATGTTCCTATTTATATAATAATATTATTAATATATGATTGTTTGATAAATACTGAATATTTTGTGTAATATAGTATATTGATGAAATAAAATTTATTCAAAAAAATTATTTTTTAAAATATTAGGGAGTAATATTTAAGGATTTCTCTATGATCTTAACATACCACCTTTGGTTGTGAAATATTATGTGACCAATATTTATCTTGGTTTTAGGTGACATAATTGGTGGTTTGGGATGAAATGTTAGAAGGTAGATTTAATGGGAAATTTTATGGTTTTTTATTTATTGAAATTGGATAATCAAGTTATTTTGTGGTTTTTGTAGTCATTTTATATTCTAGAGTTTAAATGGGAAATCATCTCTTTGAATTTCTTCACCGGGCTACCCTTATCTACAACAGGTTCTGATGTAGTGTGAATGAAAGTGGACTAACTGATGAAGTCGGCTCATTTTCTTTTGATCAATTAGTTGAGTGACTTGGATGTCTTAGTGAGGTTGTATTGAAATTACTTGGTTATAATTCGAGATGATCCATTGAAAATCAACACTAATTGGGATACTCATTTTACCTAGTAGGTATGGAGTGGATTGCATCATACTTTTGGCTCTCATTTGTACCTTATCACTACTATACACCTTCATACAAATGATAACATAGAGTACACCAACCATATTTAAGAGTGAAATGTTGGGGAATTATGTCTGGGAATTTAGAAAGTCATTGGTTAGGAAACCTTCTCCGGTTGAATTTTATAAAACAATAGTTATAACTAAACCATTAACATGACTCCTATATGGAATTCTATGGATGACCATGTCATTATAATTTTTTTTGCAATGTGGATGCATAGTTATAAATTCTTCTTCTTGATGTGGTGAATAACATGACAAAGATGACTTAGTTTGATCAAAAGAGGACGACGGTTTATAAAGACCATCAGAAGGCCTATGTTGATCATAGGTGGAGGCCCAACATGTTCAATGTTATATTCCATGTTTTATTGTGGGTCCCTCTACATTGGGATTAGTGGAGGTTTGGTAGGTGGAGTATGATTTATACCTAGTAAATTATTCCATCTAAGGTATTGGAGATATTCAACACAATGTTATATTGGATATAACTTCCACCATTGATGGATAAGGCTTGTGACCTATTTCACAGGTCTTAGATCCATCGTTATCTATTTGGAGACTCCCAAAAAATATGTGGTCAAGTGTTGGATATCAATGGACATGAAAAAATTTATGGGGTAGCTGGTAGATAACCAATATCATTGATAGAAGAAGTTGTGTGGATATACCATTCCATTTAGTTTGTGTGTTGTGGAAGAATAGTGTTCTGTAGTAGGGTTCATTGGAGTGAGATGAAGATTTGTACCCATTTTCGAATGCTATTTTTCATTTTTTTCAATTATTTATAATTTTTTTATTATTTTATGTTTGTGTCTTATTGTTTTAGGAGATTAATTGTTCCATTATAATGTGATGCGTGATAATGATTTCAAAATTTGAAAATTTTAATACCTAATTATTAATCAATTAATTGTATACCATAAAAATACTTAAACCATGTGGTTGAGATAGTTTAACCAAATACTAAATATATCTTGAAATTTAATATAGATTTCCCAGATTTTTTTATCAAATAATTGATTTTTATTTGTTTTGGTAGTTTTTCATGGGATTTAAAGAGGTTTATTTGTTTGGGATAATGGTTCTGTAGAGAAGTTACAGATTAGGGATGCTATTGTATTGTGTTTTTATATGTGTAATAAAATTATATTTATTATACAGGAAGTTTGAACATGTATGAATACAGTCGCATATTAGGGTGAGGGTTTTCTCATCTCACTTTTATTTTCTGTGAGACACAATCCATGTACACATGATATTTATTATATGTGGTGGGAATAATACCCATTTATTTATTATATTTTTTTATATTTAAATTTATGGGTATTTACATATCCATTATATGGTTTTTCATTCTTGTGGTTTATATTTCATAATGTTACCAAATTGTTAATATAATTTTGTTTAATTTTTTTTTTGTTGAGAAACATGTAATGTTTTGCACCTATATTTTAATATGATGTATATATACTAAATTTTACATGATATTTCATAAATATAATTATTATCTTGATATTTTATTATTAATTTAATGTAATTATTTATATTTTTTACAAATCATGGTTACCAATGTGGTAAATGATTATTACTACAATGCCATCGTTTATCAATATTATATAGGATTATTCTTCTATTAATGAAATTTTATAATCCATTTCTCAAGACCTATTATGATATTTCTTATAATCGTGATATTCCTATTATATCAATGTAATGGTAAGAATTTTCCTCAATTTAGTACTTAAGATAATTAAAAAATTTTTTTTATCAAAATTCAATGTTATTTATCATTTTCGTTGAAAATCAATATTCTTTTAGAATACAGTTTTATAAAAAAGTTTTCATATTATCCAATTAATTTTCTAAAATATTTTTAACCCTGTTTAAAAAAAAATTATTTTAATATATTTTTTTACTAATGATAGATGCACTTTTCAAAACTTTTAAGGTGAAAAAGGAATGTTCGACATGTATGGACTTACCTTCCCTCATGAACATAACCTTTGTGATGAATCCATTGTATGTTAACAAGTATATTTCATTAAAATCTATTTTTTACTAATATATTAGAAATTATTTTGTTTTAAAATAATATACTAACTAATTTTTTTTTTTAATTTTTTTTTTAAATTTAAAAATTGTTTTAAATGATTTTCAAATCACCTATTACATGTATTTAAAATAATTCTTTCAATGAAAAGGATTTAAATGTTCTATAATATTCGTCTATATGTATTCAAATTATTTCTAATGAAAAAAAAATCAAAATGTTTTCAAGATTATTTTATATCCTTTCAAAGAAGACATTTTTCAAAGTGTTTTTAAACTTATTTTATATGTTTTCAAGATAAAAAATTTTCAAAATATTTTCAAGATTATATTATAATTTTTAAAGTAAAAATGTTTTCAAAATGATTTCAATAATCCTTTCTATGTTTAAAAATTATATTGTAAGAAAATTGTTTTCAAAATGTTTTACGTTTTAAAAAGACATTTTTTAATATGGAAGGTTATTTTTCAAAGAAATAGTTTTTAAAGTATATTTAAATTTTATTTTTCATATATTATGAAATCCATTGATGTTACTCATACCATTAGAGAAAATTATATAAAGGTTCAATTCATATTATTTCTCTGAATGGTTTATGTTTTTATGGCATGATGTTTATTAAATATGGTTCTCTTTATTGTTTTATTTGTTTATGGGACCTATTTCTCTTTCACGGGCTATATGCTTATGGAAAAAATTTCCCTTTCATAGGTAATATGTTTATGAAACATGATTCTTTGCATAGATTATGCTTGGATGAAATTATTATGAAACTTATATTTTTTTTCACATGTTATGATTTGATTACATGTTTATAATACCCATTTTCTTTCATGGGTTTTATGAAATGATTTATCATGATCATTTAACACACATATATATGATTTAATTATGCATGGGTGGGATGTATATCTCCTTCTAATGATTTAGGTAAATATTTGTATCCCATGAGTATGATAGGACTATAATGGGAAGTAAATTGGTTTAGTTATACTAGGATGTATGAATGAGTGAACATAGTCAGTTAATAGAGGGATAGAATAATGAGTTAACATGGTTAATAATACATGGATGGAATAAATATTTTACTTGATTTATTAATACAGTTCCATAATGGGAAGTGAATCCAGTTCATTAATATAAGGTTGGAAAGGGGAGTTGAACCATTTCAATTGAGAAATTCTTCCAATATGATTGTCAGGAGATTAAACCCCGACAAGAAACATTCTTTGGGAGTGAAGCCATTCTACTAAGATGGACTTGGAATTAAGCATTGGCTACTATGGAAATAATTTTATTTAATTTTCTGTCTGCCAAAAAGTTTTTGTATTAAACCTATTTTATTCTTTTAGGGATTATTATCTTGATTCCATTGTGATTCATGTCTTACGAATTTCAAATATTTATTCCCTAACTCATGTTTATGGTCTCTAATATGCATGATATGATCTTATAATTTTTTTCTAATGTTACATACCCTTAGGTTTGTTATTATGCTTGAATATGTCCTTTTTTTACCATACTAATCACCTGATCTAAAAAATTTCTTATGTTCCCTTTCCCCAAAATTATGACGAAAGGTTTTATGTAGATGAAGACAAATAGGATAATATTTATGGGACATGTTGAATATATATCACCATGAAATATGATTTTATCCATGTTTATAAGGAAACTATACTATTATAGTCCTCAAGCATGTGGTTTTTGTAATGTGCTGAATAGTCAACTAAAATTATGTTATGTCCATGTATTTTAGCCTAGGTCAGTATAATTATTTAGGGGTTTTAATAAATTGGATCATATATTTTCACTATTTTATCTCACTTGTAGATTTTGTTTTGTTAATATATGAAATTTTAGCTGATGATGATATACAAGAATTATGTTTTCAGTGGAAACTAATGCAAGATATTTGTTTATTGGGTTTGGAAATGATATTTATTTATTTTTAATGTGGCCATGTATTTAGTTAATATGGTCAATGTAGTTTTTTATATGGTATTTTCTCTCAGAAAAATATACTATAACGATATTTGGGTGAGTTAAGGTGGAAGATTTGAGTTTGGGTCATGTGGTTAGTGATGGTCCAAAGTTAGGAAATATTTAATTGATTGATAAAAATTAGTGAATTTTATTTATATTTTGTGGGTTTCATGTGTCTAAATATTTATATTTCAATTTTAATGTAACAGGCAATCGAGAGTATAATTACATTATGGTTCTCTATATTGATTTACAATGGGTAATTTTTTTATCTGGTCATTGTAGTCAGAACCCAATGGATGTAAAGTTATTTTAATGTTTGTTTCCCCAAGTGGATTATGGTATTTTATATTAAATTATAGTTTTTTATTATTAATTAACTAATTATAGAATACCCATTTTTGCTAAAAGAAATCATGTTTTCGTAGTGTGGAATTAATGTTTTCCTAAATACATTTCTGAAACTCCTAAAATGACTTTATTTCAAAAAAATTATATAATTTCACTAAAAAATTAATACAAATTAGTTTTCATGTGTTCATAAAAAAAGTAGGTATGAAAATTTATAGAATGTTTTTATATCAGGTAATCGTGTTCGATTTGATGGTATAATATTGAAATATGATTTTACAAACATAATCTGGTCTTATAATTGTTGATGTTGAACATGTTTTTATGAGAGTTGAGTTATGGGTTGTAGTTATTTTTTCCCTTCACCATATATATATTTTATTAAACCATGTGAAAAGAATACATACTTTTTTAGAGTCATCATACAAGGAATTTGATTTCTTGATGCGTTTTATTAATTTAAGGATTATTAATCCTTAATGATCATAATCCTTTGAGTAGTATTTAATTTCTTATCTAGGATTCTATAGGATCTATACAATATTGTTTTGGAGTGTTTTGTGGGTTTATTACAACTAAGGATTCCAATATTGGAATAATAAATGGATTCCTATAGGAAAATATTTAAAGAGTTAGGATATATTAATTCATCTACATAATTCAATGATTAATTAAACAATGGTGTTTGAGGGTAGGATTCCTTCTAGATAATATAAAATAATTATTTGATAATACTATCCACTTTTATGATTTGAATGATAATTTTTTGTTAATAGAACATGGTTATGATTTCATGTGTTTCATGTAGATTTATTAGTTTCAAAATGAATCAGGTTTCTTGGATATGATGTGGTCATTATGAAATTCTAATAGTGGAAATGTTTAAAATATTTATTATGTGAGTCCAATAATTTTGTCATGATGAAGAAAATTACACTGTAATGCTCATCTATAATATCAAATGCAAATGGTCATTTAATGAATTATAATAGCAGAAAAGTTTCCTTTATTTTTAGGCATGTATGACGAAACTGAGTTAATCCAGGATGAAGGGTGTCACAACATTATTCCTTATATCTCATTACATATCTTTTATTCTACTATTATCTCAAATTTCATTTGATTATTTCAAATCTCTTCAAATCCTAAGAAGTTTATATATTTATTTGTGTGTATCTATATCTTTTTTGTGGTTCGTTATGTACATTAACTTAATAATTTATCCAATATTTTTTTATAATCATTTATTTTTATGCATTATTTCTTGTTCAAAATTATTAATGACATTATATAGGTTTATAGAGACAAATATTGATTGATTTTTTCCAACTATTTGATGAGGTTTGGAAATATTTAGAATTTTTAGGGGATTCTTGTGAGTTTAATGGTGTAAAATATTTTATTCATCGTCATTTATTTTGAATCTCCATTAAATTACATTATTATGATAGGAGATCCATATTTTTTGAATTTTATATTTATTAAATATTGATTTCTTATTCATTAACATCATTTTTAATTAATTATATCAAATCAAATTAAAATAGTAATCAGACTATAATTTGAATTTAAGAAATATAACAATTGCAACTTAAAATATCCCCCATATTTTAGAGTTATCTAGGGATAATTATCATCTGAATTTTTTTATATATTATTACAGTATAAGACATGATTTTTTTGAATCAAATTAGTAAATTTATAATATAAATTGAATAAATAAATTTATATATAAAAAATATAGTTTAATTTTGTTTTTATCATTATGAGTTGATATTTATATAATAAAACATGATTAAAGTAAATATTAATTATGGCTACGAGAATTTTTTTAACTCTATGAATGTGGTGGCTTATGTGTGGTTATATTTTTTGAAAAAATGATATGTTTATTGTGGTGATAGTCTAAATCGTTTATCATAATAGTTAAATTATTATGGGAGAAGTGTTGTTGATGATTTTGTGGCATGATTTATTATATTTTTAGTGTGATGTTTTTTATTTTTATTATTATGTGATAGTATCCTTAGGGAATGGAAGTTATTAAATAAAGGATTAATGGAATGATATAATTAGAATAGATTTTGGTTATCTTTGTTTTTGTTTATTTCAAATAATTAGTTCATGATGTGGTCTTTAATAATTGAGAAGAAGTGTTGAAATAATAAATCATAATTTAAATGTAAATAATATGATGTTGTAATGATCATGTGAGTATATAATTATCAATAATAATATGTTAATAGAATTTTTATGGCTATGGATTTAAATAAATATGAAATTTTCATCACATATGTTAAATTCATGAATAAATAATTTTATCTAAGATGTGTCAAATTTTAAAAAACGATTAAATAAGTTTTAAGAATTCACATTAATTTTGAGATTCTATTTTCTAAAATTAAATAGTTTAAATGAAATTTATTTTATTATAAATTTATTATATTGATTGAATGATACTTAGTGAGACCTAATATTTTATAAATAAATATCATGCCCTTTTAAGATGAATTTTCAATACATTTCATAATCAAATACATGTGGATCATTATAGTATTGTTAAGTGGATACTATAAAAAAAGTTATTTAAATATTGATCTTCCATAACTCTCGTAACGATCTTCTAAAAAAGTACTACTATTAGTCAAATACTACCAAAACCTTTCTACATAACCAAGGGAAAGAGGAATATAAAAGGGTGAGGTCAGATGCTCTATAATGGTAAAAATAAGTGATATCAATCGATGATAATATGAATTAATAAGATACTAATAAGGATATGTGATCTTAAAAATAACATATGAAGTTCATATACTCCCTTTTATAGATAATTGACATGATTAATGGAATAACACATTATCACATCTAAAAATTTGTCACATGAGAGTGAGATACCATCATAAAAAAATAATGAACCATAAATTCATGGCACAAATGTTTTTAACTATAATAAATATTTGAAAAAACATTTCATATGTCAAGGTTAACTACATATACCATCAACACTACTTATCAGGAATTATCAAATATTTACTATTGAGGATTAAGATACACACGTTTACCAGAGTGTATCCAGATAAACATGTTTCCCATAGTGGATCATGATGGACCTATTTCCCACAGTGTGTCAATCTCATGGACTTATTTCCATTTTATATCTCATGATATAAAATATTTTACCTAATTCATTGGAAGGATATATAGGTACCAAAATTCTCATAGTGAAAGTAATACTTATGTGTGCCATAATATCAGTTAACATTTATCATATAATAACATCCTAAATAGTGTAAAAAAATTGGTTCCATAATCATTTCATAAATTCTCCATAATATAAACCATTGATAATAAATGGGTTTGCAAAATATTTTGTCAGTATAGGATTTTACAATATATGGAAATATAAATGATATTATTATTCAATATTATCAATCAGTAAATAATAAGAAACATGATAAAATGTCATGTTAGATGGAGAGTGATTTTAAAATACGACTTGGATGATTTATTAAGGAATATTACCATTCCAATTTATAAAACACTTTAAAAAAAATCAATTGAAAAATAATTTTCTTTCAAAATAAACTTAAAAACACATAAAAGAATCTTTAAAAATATTTTATAACATTTATTGAGAAAAATAAATTTTTTGTTATAAAAAATACTATTTAAAATATAAAAAAATTTCAAAATAATTGTTATTCAAAAATAATCTTTAAAACAGATAATTTAAGATGAAAATAAAATAATTCTCATGACGATGAGAATTCTATTTAGGTCGTGTATGCTAAAAGAGTGATTATGATTACATTTTTGAAAAAATCTAAACCAAAATTTTTTGGAAAATGGATACGAGTTCCACTTAAGAATATTTTTAAAAAAAATGAATCATAGGTAAAAATTAAATTAATAAATCATTTTAATAATGTTAAAAATACCTTTTTGAAATAATTTTTTTAAAGAGTTTTTTGAAATAAAATTGGTTTTCAATCAAATATGAAATGAAATATAATTTTTCATTAATAGAATATCTTATATATTGAGTTCATAAAATGAAAAATATAAAGGTGTTACATGTATAATATATAAATAACTAATTTATTGGAAAATAAATACGTTTGTTGAGAGATAAATCATAATATATCATTTTTGTAACTATAATCATTATAGATCTCAATAAATGATGAGATTGTAACAGAAAACCCTTACCAGATTAAAAACACTGAATCATAATTCCAAGGAGAATGTAAAGTTAAATTAAAATATAATATTATTAGAATAAATAAATTCATGATATTACATGTTAATGGGGAAGTATATAACCCGCATAAAAGAAGATAGGTTAACAACATAATATATGTCCGAAAGAGGGAAAATTGAGAAAGAAAACTGTTACCTCTTTGGTAAAATTTTAACAATAAATCCAATACAATAATGGATATATAAATATACATAAACTGAATCCTAAAATAAATTCATGGGAATCATATACATCCCTTAAAAGTAGTTTATTAATATTCTTGTGTCTCAAAGATGTAAAAAGTTAGAAGGAAATATCATACCACAACTCTCAGATTCCATCATAAATGGTTAAAACAATATTATAGTTAATATATGTTTATTATAAATCAATTAAAGAAATTACGGATGAGTTTTTTCTTGGTGGGGATTCATTGGTGATTTCATGGTGTTCTCAGTTAAGAGGGGTCATCAAGAAAATGTAGCGATCTCATTTCAGCTGTGATTGTATGGGACTCACCGAGTGGTTGGTTGGGGCTCGGTCGACAGAGAAAGGAGGGAAGTGGAAAACACTCATGTGGTAGTATGATGAATCATAAAACTATCAAAAATTGATTAAAAAATACATATTTTCCCAAATGTGGTTTAGGTCAAGGAGCAGCTACCAATAATGATATCTAATAGGATAAATGAGTGTGTATTACATTCACTATCAGTACAAGGAACCTTGTAGTTCTTCATGGGGAATTTCTAGCCGATCAGCCTTGATGGTCTAGTTCATTGGAAATTTTTAAAAAATAGCATAATATTTTGGGTCTGTACTGTGAATTTGGTCTTTCTAGGTTAATTTATTAGGCCTTAGTAGCTCATGGATTTTTTTCAATGGAAAGTTACCCCCTCATCCAAGATAAAAAGTGAAAAAATTAATAACATTTGTCTATTTTGAGAATGGGTAAATTCTCATATAATATGAATAGTATTACTCATCCACCAATATAAAAACAAACAACACCACATCCTCCCAAAATACATCCCCAAATGATCATCGCCCATGATAATCAACACATTTCACTTATAGCTATCAAAATATAGGGCATTTACTTTCTAACTAATATGGTCATTTATATTTGATTAGGAATACAATGTAGGATTTACATAGGTTACACTTAGGTAATAAAATTCAGTATAAATTGAAAACTATGTTAACAATTTAATTGGAAGCAGTTTAAAACATTTCAAACAAAATAGTTCATCAAAATTTCATATAATCATTGTAGAAGATGAAAAAAATATAACCAATTATTTTTTAGATTATGCAACCCTTCTAGATCACCCTATAACATGAAGCTAATTTTAAATTATTATTTCCAAATGAAACATGGTAAATAAATATTATTACTATATAAACTTATTCCAACGACCATATAACAGAGTCACTATATATTTTCACCCACTTGAGAGGTTCAAAAATTTCATAACCCGACAACTATGTATCATATAAAATATTATAAAAACTTTTACAAACAAATTCTTTTATCCTTCCATACATAATATAAAATTACCAATAAATTTTCAACCCAACCCATTTAATTCCCAAAAAAATCTACTTAATAAAAAGGATTTTCACAATAATTCCATCTAATACAATTCATAAATAAATATTATTTATCATACATGGAAATTTAGTTTTCCGAACATCATTTTGATAGAAATATAAAAATAAAACCAAATCAACATCCCATTAAAATTACTATGGTTCAATTAGAAAATATTAAAACAAAATATTAATTAAATTTGAAAAAACAATCATTTTCAAATAAATTTTCCAAAAAAAATAAATAATCACCAATAACTAAAAATGTAATGATGAATATAAATAATTAAACAAGGAAAATCATGCATATATATGTCACTCATTGATTAATACCTTTTATTGTGATTTCATAATGATCTTGGAACCCTAGATCCATAATTATAAATAGTTACCCATTCCCTCAATCCCTATCAAAAAAATCATTAGATCACGATTGTTTCATTCAAGATTAAAATCCTTAATCCCAAATAACCAATTTAATTAAAAAATATATACAATGATGATTATATAGAATGTGAAGAAAGTAAAAATGTAAAAAAAATTAGATAATTTATATTATATAATAAATTTTATGTTTATCTGATCGATATTAGAGATAAATCATCTATTGAGGATGGAGAATCAAAATTATTTTTCTATGGAACTATGGAGTCCTTCCTAGATGATTTTGAGTATTTAATGTGTCATATAGGAGAATAATTGTGTTTTAGAAATTTAAATAGTATAATGAAATAAAAAATTCTTGTTTAGGATTCTTGTTTATTTAAGTGAGTGAAGTAAAATTACTTTTATATATTCCAACAAAAATTAATATGAAAAATCAAAATGCACAATAACAATATACTATTAATTGATATTAAAAAAAATTACCTAACTCATATAACCTATATTGATATTCGCATGATCCCAAATACCACCCCCATGATCATTCATGTTTCAAAACAACCCAAAAAACCTAAAAAGAAGTAAAAAATAAAAAAAATATCAATGTTAATCATATATATATATAACACATGAAATCATAGTTCTCCTCATCATAAAAATTTTCATCCCTAAAATTTTCTAATGATTTTATTTATTAAAAAAATCAAAACCATTATTGATTCATGTCATCCTCTATCTCTTATGTCTCATCTTGAATTTGATGCTTCAATTGTAGAACCCACACTATCATAATATTCCATATTTAAAAAATATCCCTATAATCATATGTCATCATTGTTCCTTACAATGGGTTTTATTCATGACACAAATCAATTACATCATGGGAAGGAATGTGATATGGGATTGGTTGGTACATACTTGGATATAAAACATAGTGTATGTTGTGTTTTTGAATATACATTATTGGTAAACTCAAATAGTAAAACACATATCTAATTATATTTATCTTCTTGAATATGTATCCATATTGTGATGTAAAATTCCCCTTTACCTGGTGTTTTTTTGTTTCCCAACCATGTCATAACTCACATGAGGACTCGATGTCTACTATGAAATTACACTATCCCCTAAATATCAATATAATATATATATTGAGAATAATATATCAATAATTATATCTGTATCTAGTGAAAATGTTCCATCATCTCCAAGAAAAAGTTTATCTTCAACAGTATTCCCCCTCCCAGTTCCTCCTCATAATTGTGGGTAATAAATTAGTCACTCATATAAAATAGAAAATGAATTCATTATACTCACTTAATTATCATTAATATTGTATATGATCACTATCTAATATATATGAACCCATTATTATATACAAACATTAATCACACATGATTTCGTAAAAGATGTCCTCAAATGAATTTTTGGTCATTTATTATACCCAAGAAACCATGTGTGTAACTATATAATGAAATTTAGTTTAGTATACATTACCTTCTACAACCATATCAAATATTTTGAATTCAATTATATATCTATATCATACAGGATTGATGTTGACAGACTATAAAAGCTGACATCCTGATCAATACATATCTACTGTGGTTTTTAACTATGAATGACTCTTGAATATTCATGATGTGTTATTAATTTATTTTTTATCCACAAAACCCTATAATAGATAAAAAAAATTCTATGATTTAAATGAAAAAAATCATGAATTCTATTGTGATATCTTCCCATTTCCATATAGGAATATTTTAATGTTTTATATTTCATATATGTTTCTAATTATACACCTTTATTCGATATTAGGTAAATCACCATTAGAGAAATTGACTATATCCCATATCATCCATGGCTATCAAAAATATCATATGATGTCCTGATAAATCATATCCACAACAATAAAAACTACTTAACAACAGTCATACATCATGCTAATAACATTTTTCAACATACATAATGGAATAAATATTATATATCACTAATAATGTGATGATTCTACAATTATAAAACACACATACCTAGTCATACTTTCCAACTCAGTTTCACTTGACTTATCTAATTAAGTATTGTACTTTTCCTCCTCCTATCAAGAAATAGCTCAGGTCACCTATCCACATCACAAAATTTATACAACATGAATGCATGAAGTTAATTTATAATCCCAACATATACATAACTAGAATCAAGGAATTGTGAAGAGAATAAATTTGAATTATTTCTCCCTAAAATCATTGCAATTTTGATAGAAGTTCCTTTACTAATAATTATATATGGATCACCGATACATTTATCATCGATATAATTTATCATAAAAAATAGCATAAATAAAATAACCAAACTCCTCCTGAGAAATGACATAAATTTTAATTCATATATATCAACACACAATTCCTTGAGAAAATACACAGATGTTATAAAAAGGAATGGGATTTAAAACAAAACTCATCTAACAAAGTCGATATATTATCCTATAAAAGCAATGTAAAACATCTAAATTTGTACTATAAAAAATATTCGTGATCCATTGTCACTCACTTAATATAAACACTATGATCTAGTAAAGAGATAACCAATTTGAAAATAGAGCCTGAAACCTATATAAAATATAAGAGTTCCATAAATAAATAAACATTTATGAAATGTTGGAGATAACTATACTTTTTGGATCTCAAAAATGAGTCTCTAACATTATATTTATAAACTATACTATTAAAGTTGGTTAGAAAGGAAATTCTATCATGGGATTTTATTTTGATACTTAAACATGACACTAAATAACCTACTCTCAATCATATTAAATAATTTATTTCCTATTTAGATTAAATCCAATGAAAACACAACACAATGATAAAAAACCTAAAAATCCAAAATCATGACAATTATATTTTATGAAAAATAAATTAAAATTATCTTCCTCATTTATATCCTTTTATTAATCATTAATATTGAATTAAAAATATATATTTTTAGTTTAAATGAACATTCCCAAAGCACCATTTAAAATTAAATTAGAAACACACCAAAGAATAAAATTAATTAATAATGAAACAAAAATCCCTTGTCAATGTAAGGGATCATAAAAACAATAATAATGATAAAGTTTGTGGTTTTACCTTAAACATTTAATAGGGCATACAAACAATTAGTGTCTTCATATCCCCTATATAGAACAATATATGCTAAAAAATATTAATGAAAATATGTATAAGTCCAAAACTATGATGATCATAAAATACATAATAACAAAAAACAAAATTTTGGCATACATTGTAACCAATGTATTCACAAAAATACCTGAATATCATAAAATATCCCCATAGAGCGCACCCCAAACAAGACATGGTGTATCAAGAAACTGGGTGTACACTAGCCCGTGTGTGCACTAAAGTAGTGTAGCATGAATCATGACTTCACACATAATTACCTAAGAAATTAAATAATTATTCATACATGAGAGAATATTAAAACCATGATATATATATATATATAATTTAATTTTATAAACATATATCTCCCCTCACCTTAAATACCTCACACAAAATAATCCATTATGTAAATCATAAAAGTTAGTTATTACGATATCAAACTACAAGAGCAGAGAATCAAGAACAATGAGTATTAAATAGGTTATCACAATAATAAATCCATTTTTATGGTAAAAATAATTACATTACAACAAATAATCATTGTGATTTGTTTCCCCATTTATTTCATTTAAATATCAATATTTAAAACACCCTTTGTAAATCATTAATAAAATAATACCACTTTCTTTCCCAAATACTATTCTTAACTACAATGTATTTTACATTCCAAATAACACAAGTCTAATGCACCAAATTTGTTATCATCAACACATTAATGAACCACATAAAAATTATCACTAGGGGATTTTTATGAATTTAAAACTTATTTCAAGGAGGCATTTGAAAATTATTCAAAAAATCATTTATTCAATGACATGATTCCAGAAGAAACATTTTGTAAATACATATTAAAAATTATATATATCCATAATATTATTTTATATGATTATATAAAACCAATGTTTTTATTAGGTTTCAAATCAATATAATGGAATTGAACTAACTACACTAGACTAATAATAAATAAACATCATTCTATGGATATTACTAATAAAAATATAAAACAAAATTATAAAAAACATAATATGGAAATATGAATATCAAAAAAAAACCAAACACCTACATCCTACCCACTAAATTGTATGGTTTCACTAGATAATTAAAAAACCAAGATAAATAATAATGTGTAATTGAGCATAAGTGGAATTATAAATGAAGGAGATATTACTTTGAAATATTCTTGGAATCTGAATAGAATTACTAAAAAATTTAATAACTAGAAGTACATGCCCTCTTAAGCTCCCTAGTGGATAACTATGAATAATGGGAGGGAAATGCTTGAAAACACATAAATTTGATAGGGGTAAACTTGAATTATAAATTTGTGTGAAATTTTAATGGCCAAATAGTTTGGGATACACATTGTGGTAATCCATGTCATCACCATATATGCTCTGATGAATTGTCCCCTACTACATGCATGTTTTGTCTTAATATTTCACCAAACCATTGGATGACTGTGAATCACACAATATAAATAACATTATGGTTCCTACTAGACCCATCAAAATTTTCCCTAATCATATTTTAACATTAAATCATATGAAAACCATTCAAATTTCTAAATTTAAGGGTCATGAGTAAATCATGTTTAAAAGTATATGATAATGTTATATTAAAAGTAGTGAAAAATGTGGGTCATAATTCTCCCCTCCATTAAATTTTCTAACAAAAAAATATTATGATGGATAGAGAATCTTATAGATAAAAAAACTCCCAACATCGTATAAAATGGATCGGATGCAAAAAAAGTAAATGAACATGTAACTAAAAAAGAAAATATACCCAAAAAATTATATTATTAAAACAATTCCTCTAATAACCAAATAATAAAAAATATATATTTCAAAATTACTAAATCTTACTAAGTAAAACCATCCCTAATTAGAGAATCTGGATTCCATGTTGATGTATACATCGTAATGGAATATATCTATTTATAATCCATAGAAGAAAACGTGACAAACCAGAAAACATATGGACATGAATAAAATTAATTTATATGATATTATTCTCTATAAAACATTCATTAAAAGGGAATCTAAAAAATACCACAATATAAAATAAAAAATTAACTATCCAGATCCCAATGAGATATAATCCATAAGAATAACCAAATATCTTGAAAGAAATACCATCTATCACATTAATAAATACACCATTACATTTCAAAAAAAAACAAATAAAAAATACCCGAAATGTCCTCAATAAGTGGAGAAATGTTTATAATCATAGGTTAAAAGATAATATGGTTTCTGTAAAATAATACCTAAAAATAAAAACACTTACCCATAATGAACCCAATAATCCAACAAGTCACCAACTAGTGCATAATCCAAACAGATGTTTTCCACATTATTGTTTCCTAAAAACCAATATTTTCCTTAATAAAAATATGCAAATAATAAATCCTCATTTAAAACCAACCACACTAATAAACCTTATGAAAAAATTCCACAAACAAATTACATTTAGATCCATAAAATCAATATAATAAAACAAAAAATTGAACAATGTGGAACTTAATTTAAACACACAACAATAATATCCTCAATATATTTAATCTAATCCAAATCAACAATAAATGAATATTAGAAAGACAACCTTCACAAAAATTATCATGTATAAGAAATCATTTGACAATTCAAAATATAATAATACTTATAATAACCTAAATCACTACAAAAAATATGTTTCTATAATATTTTGTATAGGAAAACTTATAATTTGTAGGATCCCTATACTAGAAGTGCAACAAAGGTAATTATTTCTAATGATAAGTAGTAGAGTATTCATAATATTGAGTCTTATGGAAAATTTACATGATTTAATCCATGAATTATTTGTTATATTCGTTAATACTTTATGGAAACATGGAATTACCCGTTAGTAGTTTCCTAGATCAATCAACTTCCACCGACATGGACTCATTGACTACCTTATCAAAAGTTATTTGGATTGTTCCCTGAAAAGATTACTGAAGAACTGTGTGAATGTGTTTGTGAATGATTCATGAATTTATATAGATTTTGGTTACATGATAATGTCAATAGATTACAATATTTAAAATATGATATATACATATTCCTTCACTATTAAAACAACTTTATGATGACCCATGAACTCATGATATAATTTCACCTTCATGACCATAGGATAGTAAAAATTATTGAATATATCTATGATGAATTATATGGAAATATCCTATCACAAATATAAAAAAATTCAAGCCACCCCACACTTGTCTAGGTCTAAATAGAATTCTTACAACATGTCCCAGACATTAATCCATAGTGATTTAAGAGGATTGAGGATCACCCCAGTATTTTCCAAAAAAACCACTACCAAAAAAGATCCATGAACACTCTAAAATTAATGGGGATGTTTAATCATGAAATATGATATAGGTTCCTAGAATATCAGATGATAAATGTATACCATTTTAAAAATATTAAGGGTAGTTTGAATAAGTAAAATTATTTCAATCAAGAACTGAAAAGATTAACAAGGATGATGATTCTTAGAGACAAAACTCATACATTATTTCATGAAATTTCTATTTGGAATCCTCAAAATAACACAGGACATGAACCTTGTCAATTAATTAGTTAGAATTTAAACCAACCTATTTTATTATAAAATATTGGATAAAAATAATAACTTAAATCATTTAAACAAATATATATCATTCACACATCATAAAACCATATTTTATTTAAAATCACTAACATTAAAAAAATAATTGAAATCACTTTTTACCATTATAAACCTTGAAAATTAAATTAATTATTCTATTAAATAAAAATAAAATTATTAAAACATCCTTAATCATTTCAAAAACCAAAAATATTTTCTACACAACATTATTGAAATAAAATGTTCAAATTCTCCCATATAGAAGTTTATTATTGTTAAATAATGATCCAAATTGGTTTTAATGATATTAAAAATACAATAATGAAATCTATACATTTAAAAAAACCACATAAATTATAAAATATATTCTAAATGAACATTAAAAACTAGTATTCAAATTTAACTATACTTAAAAATCTATTTTCAGCCCAAATAAAAATCTATATGAACATAAGACATGAAAAAATATAACAATACATAAATAAAAATTCATCACAAATACATCAAAATATCATTATATGCCTCCTAAATTTTTATCCATAAATTCAAAACCACATTTGATTCAATTTAGAATTATGAGTGGATCAAAAATGAAAACATATATTTTTTTGGAGAATCATATAGTTTGGATGCATCATTTTTCAGATCATACTTCAGCCACATGAAATGATTTTGGGTTTCTTTAAATGCATATGTATAGGCTCCACATGGTATGATAAACAATGATTCATAACTATAATTTCATTAATTTGCCTCTATTCCATCCCAAAAAACATGTTAACCACAAAAATCACCACCATAAATCACTAGGGATTGAAATAATATGTTCCAAAATAAAAATTAATTATAATAAATATTTAAAGATATAAAAAATATAATACTCAAACCCAAACATAAAATGGAAACTAAATTAAATGAATGATATATATAGTTAGTGTAATATCCTTTTATAGTTTTTAGGTATTAATAAATCCATATTTTAGCCATACTTTGGTTGGGTTTTGTATAAGGGGAGTTTCAGGTGTAATTTTGGATATGATGAAAGTTTTTGGGTTATGCATGGTTGGCACATGTTTTTCCCAGATTATGAGCCTTTCTAGTGAAAACCATGACCATGATGGTTTGCATATTTAGTACAAGTTTTGATAAATTATTCTCCCACTAAAGAGAAACCATGAACCTAAGACAAATTTAGTGCATCTTTAGGGAGAATTTTTTTTCTAACTATTTGGAAGTTCCAACCATGAATATATTAGTTTTTAATTTTAAATTTTATTTTCTAATCTTTTGAAACTCTTTTTTTAGGTTTCTGATGGGATCTATGAACCCATGAAAATATCTTCTTCAATTGAGGATCCCAGTAAGTGATTTCTTCTTCTCCACACCCTTGTATAATCGAATCAATTATAGTAGAATAAAATTTTATCTAATCCTCGTAATATTCCTCTTATCATTATCTTTCTCATGCTATATCCCATTTATTCACTAGGGTTTTTAGAACACTGTGATATAGGAGGATCTAATAGCTGATGTTTCAAATCATGAATATTGGTTTTATTCATGGATCCTCATATACAATATTTTTCATTTTAGTTTTTTGATAACTAATTTGTGTTGTGAGATCTCATGATCTCTATGTAGGTGAATCCGTTATGATGTCTTATATTTATTAACTTTATATATATTTATTTAAATAAAATTGATTGAATTTAATTAAATTTCTTCGATTTTTTTTAAGAAAACAATTCCATTAACCTGGGGATTTGAAATTAGATTTGGCATATAATTGGGGAAATCCCCCAATTCCATTGAATTGGGATATGTTTCTAAATTGAATGAAATTTTTTTAAATTAAGTTGTGGAATATAATTGTGGAATTTGAATTCCATGATTTATTTGAAAAAATTTATTTTAAATTGGTATTTTTAAAAATATAACAAAATGGTTTTGATATAAACCTTACAATTTTATCTTGATAAAATCATGATTTGATTTGGAAACTAGTTTTTCTTTAAAAATGGAAGTTAGAATATTTATAATGGAAGAATGGGATGAATTGTGTTTTAAAAAATTTTAAAATATATTTCCCGAAACTGATCATAATTAGAGAACATGAATTCATAAGTAGTTAGTGATTATTTTGGAAGAACACTTTATTTGTGATTTACAATACTAAATATACATAAATACTTCATGTCACATCTCTAATGGGATAGTGATGTGTATTATTTGAATAATTCCATAGGGATTTGTGTATATATATTTTCAAGATAACAATTTTCATGTGAGGGATTCCCATATCTTGTAACCATCAAAACATTTGGAAGATGACCATTTTGTTTATAATGTGTATTTGGAATATAATTCACTATTTTTATCTATTTTACAAATTCCATATAAATTTATATATACAATATTATTTAAAAAAATTAATACATTTATTGATTATTATTTCCATATTTTTTAAATGTTATTCTTTATTTTTTTTAATATTATTTTAAAATTCCATGCTTGTTTATTTAAAATTTTAATATTTGTTTGGTTAATATAATTTTTGAATAAGGTTATGGAATACATAGTGGGACTCTACTTATATTTTATCCCACATCATAATTGTACCTTTAGGTATTTGTGTATTATCTTCTTCTAGCTTTTAGAAAGGGTATGGTGACACTTGGAGGTGGTAGTAGCTGTTGATAACTAGTATTAGAGGGTTGTTTCCACTAGTACATCATTTGTTATCCTGTATCTAGTACATTTTTAGTGTACATTGGGATGTATTTTCCTATTTTAATTATATTACTCAACAAAATGTTTAATTTTCTTATACGTATACTGATTTTCATAATTTTATTCCATTGTGTTTGTTAAAATTCATTACCACATTCATATTGAATGATTCCAGGTGTTAGATGCTGACCCATGGGGACCGGGAGCACCCTTCAGGCTAAGTTAGGACAATCTTGGTTATCAATTTACCATGGTATCTGGGATGTTTTATGGAAATGTGGTATCAAATTTTTTGTTTAAATATATTTCCTTGATGATAGTATGAAGTTGAGTAACATTATTAGGACTTAGGAGGTGGTTGTGATTGAGTGACTAGCTAACTCTCACCATAATAAAACTTACGTCACCTAGGGTGTTTTGGAGAATATGTATTGAGGATTAGTTATAGTATTTTAAATTATATATGTTTTGATATATTTAAATATAAATCTTGTAACTATCTATTCTAATTCATTTCCCATGTTTCAATGGCAGGGTGAAATTATGACTTCTTCAATGTTTTCATCAAATTTTGTGTTGAAACATACATCTGAGAAAGAATTTTAATAAAATTTTGGAGTAAGATTTTGATGAGATATAGTGAGAGAATCCTATCATTGAATCAGTTCTGTTTGTGGTTATTGTGTGTACTATACATGCTCTATGAAAAGCACCACCACCAGTTCAATTTTAGGCTCCAACTATGGAACCTCAGAGGGATGCTTTCAGGAATAAGTCTTTGGAGGCCCTTTTTCAGAAACCACCCCCATTCAAATGCTCTAATGATAATCAAGAGGAATAGAAATGGTCAAGTAGGATTGAGAGTTTTTTTAGTTATTGGAAATACTTATGAAATCAAGGTGATGTGTTCCTCCTTCATACTTGTGGGACTTTGTAAGAGATGGTGGGACATAATGGTAACGATAAAGAATCAAGAGTAATTATAGTGGAAAGACATCGAGTATCTTTTAACCAAAGAGATCTATCCATATTCCATGGTCTTGTTCAAGGATTGTTATATTTTAAAATTGTAACAAGCTGAATATATGGTGATAGAATATGAAAATAGTTTTTCTGATCCTTTACTGTTTTCAATGTAGAATTTATTGAATGAAAATATAAACACTCAATGGTTTTAAATGGGAAATAGATCGGGTATTTGATAAAAAAAATTCTTACTGATGCGTCCTTCATATGATGATGTGCTAGATAGAGTGTGGATGCATTAACTGGACTAGGAAGGAATTCTAGGGATGATACGACTTCATTTTCTCCGATCAGAAATTTAGAAAGTTCATATAAAAAAAGATAAAGTGAGATTATTACCATGGTGGTTCTTGACAGTAGTTTTTTCAAAATATCTTAAATTTCTTGGAACATTCCCTTTAATTTTTAACCATTATAGTAATATAGGGAACTCAAAGAGGGGTTCAACAAAGGCACCCATGATATATTTCTCCTGCAAATGCTCAAGTGATCTGCATAAGTTTTACCATGTCATTTCAATTCTATGCAGTTGAATGGGATCATAATAACCATTTAAAACAGTGATCAAATCAAAATCTTCATGTAAAAAGTGTTTTCATCAATAGAAATATAGAACTAATCTTCTTCACATTATGGAAGTGTCTCAAGAGGAAACATATATTGTTCTAATGACAGTGAGAGGTACCATCATTATAACATGGTCATTATTGAATACTTTATTTAGTACTTTTTAATTTCATTTGTTTATTAAAACCCTTATTTTTATTCTACATAATCATTATATGATGATTTTTTCTTATGTAATGAAATTAATACACCCCATAAACAAAAATAAAGCAGTGTCTTAATTATCCTTCTTGTGTTTTCTCGTAATCAGATATTGACCTTCCCTGGGATTTTCTGTTCAACTAAATGAAACCAATTAATGTCATATTTTGGATGGATTGGATGAATTATATTATATACTATAATTATTGATATCTTATTTGGTTCTCTATTGATACACTTGATGGGTTTTCCATATCATTCTATGAGAGTGAGACGCAAGGTCGAGCATAGTCAAACCATCATATCCAGCATTATGGAAATTAATATATGTGTTTTCTGTTGATCAATAGAAATAATATTTGAGTGGTGATTGTCCTAAAATTATCAATTATTTTTCTGACATTATCCCTTTTGACTTCTCTTGGTTTCCATGGGAAAGGGTTATTGAGTTCTCTATTGATTTAGTGACTGGTACTCAACCAGTATCTATTTCATCTTACCCCAAGTAACCATCTAAAATAAATGGTCCAATGACTCATATAGTGACACTATCTTTTTACCTATAACATTACATGATTGTAAGAATAATTATACATCAGACTATAAGACAATGATCGTAACGTCTAATGTCTTGGATGACTATATACATAAAACATAAAACATGGTACTAAAAAATTACTTTATTTAATCTTCACAAAGATCTATGAACTTATTTTGAGCCCTTATATCTACATAGGGTACCCTGGGGATCACATGAACAAAGGGATGAGATAAAATCCCAGTAACGTATTAATCCAAAGAATAAGGATTCGACAAAAGGGTTAGAGATCATGCCATAATGATATAAAATGGTATATAGAATCATAATATATAAACATGGGAACATATATAAATGAATTCATTGTATTTTGGAAGAAAAATAAATCATGAATATAGTATTATTCAAGGCTAGTTGCACATAGATGATCACAATTCAAGGTTAACCACCAAGACTGTTACACATGGTAGCACACATCAATTCTAACTGCCAATACTGTTGTATATAACATCTCGTGAGACTAAAAATTAAACAATTCATTGAAGTGATATATAGTTTCACACATCTTAACATGTTCATTAATATTATTTATACATAAATAATCATACATAATCAATCATAGAAAAATATAAGGGAACCCTTGAAGAAAAATGGGTATCACATTCCTGTCATAATGCATAATGAATGGACGTATCATAAAAATATCCATGAGAGAATGGAATTAAAAAATACATGGACATTAATAATGTAAAGTAGGAATATATCATATTAATTAATGTAAAACATAAGAGACAATATTTAATAAGACTATTTAGGAAATTATTATAATTAAAACATTTTAGTGTTGTTTTAAGGAAAATACTAAAGAGAATTTAAAATTTAAAAGGTAATAATCATTCATATCAAACCAAAAGTGAAACAAAATGGTTTTAATAATAAAAATACTTAATTTATAAAAAAAATCAGCTTTAAAAAAATGGTAGAGTGTACTTAAAATTGGGTAAAAATATTGGGACGTTTCCTTAAAATGAACATGCTTATTGGGAAGTATCGAGGAGGGAATCACATAAAAGCATGTATATCCCCAAAAAAAGAGTGAGGGTTGGATCATGAAACATTATTTTTAAATATTTTAACAATATTTAGAAGTTGTAATTAAAAATTAATGACAACTTAATTTGGGTAAAATGAAATATTGAGAAATCCAATGAAATAACGACGGTTCAGGTAAAATCTCTTATGGAATATCTCCATGGTATCATGTGTACTTAATAGGTATTATTGATAGAGAAATTGATTTATAATATTTCATAAATCATGATTAAATTATTTTTAAGGGTCTAAATCATATCCATCATTAGTAATTATACGTAATATGGGATAACATAGAGAAGATTCTTGATTAAATGTGGGAAACTGAGGACCCCTTACATTAATTCGAATAGTGTTCTCACCTTGATATTAATGACCTGTATAATAAAATTAGGTTAATTAAATAATAATTAAATAACCTATTATACATGTAAATTATTTATTATATCCTTTTTGAGTTCATTACAAGCCTTTTCTATTGGTTATGAGGTTCAATACCATTGTTTGGGTCCATTTGTTTCATGTTCGGTTTACTTATATACATGAATAAATAAACATATATGGGGAGAGTGGCTGTCCAGAGTTTATGTTATATCAAATTATTGAACATCAATAATATTACATGGATTTAAATTAAATTTTATTAATTTTATTGAAGTTCAATCATTATATAAAACATTAATGATAAAATTTTGTATAAATGTGGTGATTTTTCTCACAATTAACTTATTTTGTATTATTATATTACATCATGAATTTATAATAATTACATAACAATAAATAAAATAAAATTCATATATTATGATCTGGTTCCACTATTAAAATGGTTTCATTATCATTCTAGAATATGTTAAATCAAATTTATAACACATCATCCAAGAATGTGATAAATCAACACATCTCAGACCTTATTTTCATTTATGGAATAAAAGGAGTGGGAGGGAGAGATTGTGATAAGATATCACATTAGAATAATATAATTATAGTACATGTATTCTAATCTAGTTATAAAACCATTTAGGTGAAGTGATGTGGGGAAAGAAACAATAAATGAGATAAACCTGAATGAAAATAAAAGAATCGGAAAGAGGAATTTACCTCTTGAGTTTATCTCTTTTGAGAGCCTCTTAAGGGGAGAAAATTTGGCCCTTTAAGGAGACCAAGGGTTTTTGGATGTGGTGTAAGAGCTTGGGGAGTGATTTGGGAATAAATTAGGACAAGAACAAGGCTTGAGACGAGAGAAGAGAGGAGGGAGTGTGGGTGGTTTTTATAGTGGAAAAGAGGAGTGAATTTTGAATATTTAATTCATTATTTAATTATTTTTGTCAATACAAGCAATAGTGGTTGATACATGTGAACAAAAATAGTAATATGGTCATGTGATTTCAATATAATGTCCTTTTACGTAATCCATGACTCATGAATGATGCATAAATTTAGGTTTTAGCGTTTATTGTGAATTATCATATTTTTCTATTCATAAAAAATTCACGTATTTTAGAAAAATACCAAAAATTCACTCTAAACGTTTTCCAACGTGAAAAATCCAAAATGAAACTAAAATTTTCAAATTTTTATTTCTAATTATGAATAATTTAATTTGTAAATTTAATCAAAATTTATTTGAAATAATAAACAATAAAACTATAACTCATTTTATAACACCGTGAAAATTTAATCAAGTTCCCAAAACATTATCTTACAATTATAAGACAACAAAACAAAATTTATGATCACATTTTATGAAAATAAATTTCAATTTTAAATTATTAAATTAATAATAATATTGTAATTAAATTATTTAGGACATTCAAAAATACCAATACTTATACTATGATCATTTTTTCATTTATAAGATTCCTAAATTATGTTTGTACATTAATGGGTGAAGTTTATTTTTTTGGGACCAAATTACTATTTAGTACTATTCATAAAAAACATAGTTGACATTATTAAGCACTAAATATCTTCCTTAACGAACTCATGTAAGTCAGATTTTTGAAATTCAAAACATAGAAGTGGCAATATTATGTTTAGAGGTCACTTAGTACATATTAGTTGATTGAGTTTTACTTTCATGTCATTATATGTCATAATTCTAAGAAGGTATTTTCCAATGATAAAAAATTTGGTGGTTTCTACTTAGTTAAACGATCTAATTGATAAAGGATTTATTTTCCTAAGTGTGTCACCATGGGTGGTTCTAGGTCTCTTTGTTAAAAAAGTCTATTGGTTCACTTCAACTTTGTTTGGATTATTGAAAACTCAATCGAGTTACGATAAAGAAAAAGTATATGATTCCAAAAATTGAAGATATTTTTTTCAATTAATTGGGGAAAATTGTTCTCAAAGATTTATCATTGATTTGGTTATAATCAATTATTGAAAAAATAATCTAACATTCATAAAACATTCTTTTGGTGTAGGTACAAACATTACGATTACCTTGTGAATCCATTTTGTTTAATCCATTATATTATAGTATTTTTGGAATTAATGAACATGAATTTTTTAATGGTATATTGATACTTTCATGGTAGTATTTATAGATTATATACTTGTTTACTCTATGTGTGAGGTGGATCATGTGAGTCGTATTAGAGATGATACAGAATTGTTGAGAAATCAACGACATTATGAAAATATTTCAAAATGTGATTTCTGGATTCAGAATTTCTTATGAGCTAAGAAAAATAAACAGTAGAAAAAGTATTGTCTCTCAATGAAACTGAAGATGAATCCACTAAAATGATGGGGACACCACTCACGATGACTCTTAGTGAGGATCAGTATACCTGGATAGACAGTAATGATTTAATCTTAGTTTGGGGTTTAATAATGGGAAGATCAGTCTTGCGGAGTATATTCAGTCCTGGGACAAGTTGAACCTTTGATTTGAAGATCTTATTATAGATGCACCAACCACAAAGTTTTTAACTTTATACAGGAATTTTTTTATGGAAATAAATTCTCTTAATCTCATGTTTATCATTAATGACATGTTTATGTTTGGTGGTATTGGTTGGTTCGTTTGTGAGGACCTCTGTATGTGTTGTGTCTTTTTTGGGATCACCTTTTTGTTTGGTTCAATTGTGGAATTTGATACATCATAACCAGAAACCTATAAGATCTGCTTCAGAAGGGGATCAGGTCATAAAGAACTCGTAGATTCAAGCCTTTTGGATTGGTATGACTGAGGAGGGTATGGCTTCACCATTGGTTCCATGCACATGACCTTTTTCACGGGACTTCTTGCTGAAGGGTCTTGCTTCAGAGAAGGCTTTCCATTATAGACCAACTACTCTGGTGGAGAAGATCCTATAGTTTTTTGGGTTTTTTCTGTGAGGTTTGTTATGGTATTTTATTCTGAATATCATGGTTTCTCACTCTTCTTTAATAGTGTTTTGATAATAAAAAATTAATTTTTAGTCAATTATATCCCCCTATGAAAGGGAATTTCATTGAAAATGATTTGAGCATGAAACTTCTAACTTGGGCTATGAAAGAATCAAACGAAGAGGGTAACATGATGTACAATTTTCTCTATTTCAGATTGGAGACGTTGAGTTAGGGACCGAGGTCTCCTTGGCCTGTGTTCAATTGAAATTCACCCTTATTGAGATGAACCTTCAAGAAATACAACTTGATGATTATTTCCATTAAATCAAAGACTCCCATTATGTTTGGGAGTCCTTACCAGACTATTCATTCATCATCATAGGAATTATATGATATTGGAATATATTTTTTTGTGCTGTTAGTGGAAATGAAAGATGTGATGGCATATTTCTATAAATCCCAGTGGGATGTCCACCCATGAACTAGAAATATTTTCTTTGACATGTGTTGATGATTATAGTGTTCAGATATGAGATGAGGAATTTCTGATTTCGTATCTCATTGTTATACATTCTATCAATTCAATATTGAAAATAATATACCTTCAGTTTTTTCTTCATCCACTTCGATTACCAAAATGGAAGTGGGATGAGATCTCTATAGACATTGTGGCTAGGTTATCCTATATCTAGAGGGAAACATATTTTAAATTGGTTTTTACAGATAGGCTGACCAAATTAGATCTCTTTATATACAATTTTAATAAAAGAAAAGTATAAGATTTTAGAAGTAACCATGTAAAAAATATTTTAGTATTCATGTATTTTCATCTTCTATAGTATCTAATAAGGATCGTTGGTTCACTTCTCATTTTATGGAGACACCTTGAGGACAAACTATGAACTCATGCCTATTTGAGAAAGGCATACTATCCATAGTCAGATTTCTAAACAAAAATAGATATATTGATTCTATAGAATATGCTCTATGACTATGTTCTTGACATTTTTGGTTCTTGGTATGACCATCAATGACTGGTTGAGTTTTCTTATACCAATAGTTTCTAGTTTACGATCACAATTTCACATTTTTTGGTTTTAAATGGCAGGCCTTTTAAATCTCATTGTCATGGTCAGATATAGGTTAAAGTTTCCTGGTTAGACTGAGCTTGGTTCAAAATATTACATTAATGATTCAGATCATTCACCAGATAATGTTGATGGTACAAAGATGGAAAAAATTTTATTTCACTCATCATTAAAACTTGTTGTAATTTTTAGTTAGTGATTAGGTGTTCTGGAATGTTTCACCTCATTTGGGTCATCGACGTCATGGGAGGAAATGAAAACTTTTTTCTTGTTTGTTGGAATATTTTGAAGTTGTTGAGAAGTTATGTAAAGTGGATTTCTATTTAGAAGTTCCATCATAGATAATGTTGATATATAATGTGTTTTGCTTATATCAAATATTAAAGTATCATTTTGTTCCATATCATGCTCTGGGATGGAGTGCTCTTGAGGTAGCACCTAATTTATCTGTGACTGATCACCCAGTCCGGATAGTTGATTCTAAATACATGGTTCTTCAAATGAGGATTCTATATTTGGTTCAATTGATATGGTTATATGGTTTAAATATTTATGATTCATGGGTTATGTATGCACTGATGAGAGATTAGTTGAATCAACGTTTTGATATTGAATCTTTTTAATAATATTTCTAGGGAGAGAATGTTTCTATGGTGGGAATGTTGTATCATTATATTTCTATTTTCGGTTAGTTCTGAACCCATATTGTGATCATTCTTTTGTTGGGTTTCCTTTATGGTTGGTTTTGAGTGAAATTTTATAAATTTTTAATGATTTTGGGATCTTCACAGGTGGAAAAAGGTTTTCCCAAACTATTCACCCCGCTACTGAAAACCATGAATACTATGACAATTATGATTTTCCTAATTGAAAATCTATTTGAAATATCATGCACCCCACAAGGAGAAACCGTATAGTGAAGAGAATATGTGTTACACTGTTAGGGTGTATGATTTATCTAACCATCTAGATCATCCAATGAAATTGTACTGAAACAATTTTATAATTTAAAAATTAATTTTAAATATAACAAAGCCCTATTTATAGGTTCCCAATGGTATTATACAACTACATAAAATTTTCATCCTTTTTAGAGTCCCCTAAGATGTTATTTATCCTCTTCTTCACCCTTCCATAATTTAAATAAATGTAGGAAAATTATGTTTGATCTCTCCCTTGTAATATTCCCCTTCTCGTTATATTTCTCATGCTCTCAACTATTTCCTCCATAGGGGTTTGTGGATGTCCTTGCTTTTAGAGGACCTAATCCCCTCTATTTTAGGTCTTGAATTTAGGTTTTAATCATGGATCCTCATTTTTTATATTATTTATTAGATTTTACATATTAGGACATTGTGTTGTGAGATCCTACAGTCATAAGGTAGGTTGTTCTATTATGATAGACAATTTTTATTAACCATAAATTGATGGAGACCAATTAAATTTCATTAAATTGGTTTATTAATAACCCAATTCAATTTAATTGGGGACTTGAAATTGTATTTGACATGAAATTGGAAAAAAAACATTTAATTGCATTCAATTATGGCATGCTGTGAAATTGGATGGAAATTGTATGAATTAAATTATGGGATTTAACTGAGGAATTTGAATTGTGAAATTGATTTTATGAAATTGATATTAAATTGGTATTTGAGAGAATGTATTTAAATGGTTTTGATAGAAACCATGTTTTTTCATCTTGGAAAAAAATATTATTTTACTTGAAGAACCTATTTTAGGTTTTTAAATATAACTTGGCATATTTGAAATAGGATAATGGAATGAATATTATTTTAAATAGTCTTAAAATAAATTTCCATTTACTAATTTTTATTACAGAACATGAAATCCTAGGTATTTAGTTAGTAATTTAGGAAATCAATCTATTAACAATTTAGAAGACCAAATATACACAAATTAAATAGTTCATAAACACGATGGGATAGTGATGGGTTCTCTTTGACCAATTATAAAAGGAAGTGTGTACAAATACTCTCATGATATCTATTTGTGTGTGATGGAGTCCCATATCCTATAATTATTATTAATATTGGTAGATAACCATGTTCTTCATTCTTTGTATTTGAAATATTTTCCATTTTATGTAAATTGTTTTAAAAATTCCATCAGAATTTATATAACTTGTTATATAAAATGTTTTTGTTAAGACATTTATTTAGAAATAGTTACATAATTTGAAATGAAAAGAATGAATTTTTAAATGTGATTTTAAAATCCCATGCTTTTTTATTGAAAATAAAAAGAATGGTTTGGTTAAATAAATATTATAAATTTAGTATCAAATCCTTGGTGGGACTATACTATGATTTTATCTCACATTCTACATATTCCTTTTTGTGTTTTTAGATTATCATATTCTATGTTATATCAGGGTAAAGGTTCCACTTTTAGGTGACATATTTTTTGATCATTGGTATTAGTGATTTGTGTCCACTAAGACATGGGTTTTATCTTGTTTTTGGTACATTGTTGTTGTACGTTGTGGTTGGAAATTTGTATTTTTCCCATATTTGAATTATGGTAAACTTCTAACTATAGAGTTTCATAGTATGTATAATACATTTTTTATTTATATTTTTTTGTTTTTGTGTAAATTTTTCTCCAAATTTCATATTGTATAATCCCAGGTAATAGTCACCTACACATGGAGATCAAGAACTCCCTTCAAGCTATGTTAGTGTCAACTTAGTTATCCTGTCACCACGATATCTATAATGGTTCATGATAGTTATCTTTCTTATAAAAATACCTACATCTCAAGTCCTGTCATTAGAATATTTATTCTACGAAGATAACCAAAATTAATAATATGGTGTTCTAATGTTATTTTTTCATGAACCAGACATGTTCATCCTACCATGTCACTTTATTTATCCTATAATAATGGATGAAGGGAACCTCAGATCACCATAGTCTAGATTATATTTCTAGTGAATCAATAAAGAGAAAATATAGTAATGGGTTTCCCCTAAAATCAGTGTGAAATTATTAGTTGTACCTCTAATTATAATCTGGAATGAAGACTCCATGTGTTGGTCCTTTATGAAAAATAATAAATTCATATAAAAATAAATAAATTAATAAATAATTTGATCCTATAAAATAGTTTTCAATTCATTTATATCAGGGTATAAAATAATAAAAATTACATACACAATAAGGTCCTTGAAAAAGAAAACTAAATAAAATTCAAATATTTTTTACTTGGATGATACATCATCCTTAAAAATGGAAGAAAAACCATACTAAACAATCATCATCACGAAACCCCTAGTAAATCGAAATATCTATACTAATCAATTAGTTGATAATGTTTTCCAAAATATAAAAAAATGTAACATTGAACATATATACAATGTACGATTTTTATACACAAATGATCATATATGAAGGGTGTGATAAAACAATCCAAGTAGGATATCACAAAATATTCAATCAATTTTTCTTATCCAAGAGTTCATAAAATCTCATTACTATAATAATAAAAATTATAGATTTCAATATTAGAAGACATAAAGATACCAGTTATCATATTATCATATATATATAATAAATATATTCCAACTTATAAGAATTAAATCAATATTTAAATTGGTGGTCTGAAAACATTATAAACCACAATTAGTAACATGTTCTTTTTTGAAATATTAGAAAAACTATTTACCTCATTTCGAACTACTCATTAAATATATAATATGAAAAAAACCCATTTATCATCATTTTATGAAACGATTTTTGAAAAATAAAATCATAAACCATTTGGAAAAACATATAAAACCATGAATATAAAAATTATTAATACAATTATAATCTTCTATAAAAATAAAATATAGTAACTTTAAACAATGATAATATTGGTGGTTGAAAAAGAAAATCAATCTCAATGGTATAAAAAAATAAGTGTTTATCCGAAACATAAATCATCAGTAGTGTAATAATATTTATGGGAAAAATCATGGATAATAATGTGATATAATCCTTGCAATATTTAAAAACATAAGAGAAATGATTATCCTTGGTTGGAATTAATATTAAACATAAGACAATATAATAGACTATACTATCTTCATTAGGGGAACCCTCCACCACGCCTAGTGTAATAATATACTTGTGAGAAAATATCCCATATATATACTAAAATGGTGTAACATAAATCATGACCTTCCACTAAGTGACATATCATCCAATGACATAATCAAGAATACATGGGAAAAAAATTCACACCATGATCAATGTATATATATTCATTAATCAATAAACCGTAAAAAAATAAATATCAACTCATCTTTAATAACTTATCATGATTTAACCCCTTTATAAATATCACACAACCATATCATAATAATAAACCACCCTCAATGTGAGAAACATGAATATTTGGAAATATAGAGTGTCTCATAAGAATCAAATAATTTATTTTAATTTCTAAAATTTTCTGTTATATGAAAAACATGATGGAATGTCACATTATATTAATTTCAAAAATAACTTCATAACATTAAAAACAATCTTTGTAAATAAAAATGAATAAATTTATAATTCTATCCAAAAAATATATTAATAAAAAATTGTTTTAACCAATAATATTTAAAACATAGAGAAATACACACAATTAGACTTAAAAACTTTTTAATAATCCACATATGAATTATTAAATGGAGCTTGTAATTAATGGAATAGTTATTTCAAGGATCCAATTGAAATTTAAAAGAAAATATATTATGAAATTAAATAAATCCAAAGAAACATTTTTGTAAACCCATCATCGATGTCATATATAAAAACACACTAATATAAAATTTATTTTTAAAACCAACCATTTTATTAATTGAAAAATAAAGGATTTATATAGAAAACTATACCTCAATAATGGATGGAATAATAAACCTTTATTGTTAATGTATAATCTATGTTAGAAGATGATTTATTTATACATTACATAACTGTTCTAATAGATTAAAAAAATTCAATACATTGAGCAAAATAGAAGAATAAAAATCCCACATAAGAAGAAATTCGAACTCTCTAATGGTTGGCCATGTGATATGAGAGATAAAAGGGGAAGGAAAAAACATAAATTTATTTCATAAAAATGGTAAATTTACTTTATAATTAAAACTAGGAATGAAAAACATTTTCTACTATATTGTTTTGTTTATATATTCCAATACTATAGGAACCATAGTAATGGAACTCCTATAAATTAAATATTTTACATACAGTTTACTTAACTATTTTTAAACCATAATTCCCCTCTACAATAGTATATACAATTATTTTTGGAAGCAATATGATTTTCCCTAACCATTCATGAATAGTGTAGAATAATAAGACATTTACAATTAAAAATTTTAGGTCCAAGGGTTAAGGATACTCAAAATTATACCATAATTAATTTATATAAAAACAATAGTGACATGAGGGTGTTACAACTCTTTTATATTATCATAAATCTAAAATTTGGTATCAATACATTGTAACATTATACCACTTCTCAATTCTCAATAATATAGAGAAAAATATCCCACCAATACAATTTGTAAAAACGTATCCTCATCTTCCATCATAACTTGAGGATTATGAAAACTATAATATATAAAAATATCACACATACCATGTGTATTAGATATCTTGAAACACAAATTTGAAGATTCTATACCCATGTTTGATAACAGAAGTATAAATCCTACGGAAGAAATATATATTTTCTATATGTATGATTTGAAAATATCATTACCCTAAAACAAAAAAGATATTTTCTCTAACACATCGAGGAATGAACAGTCACACATATCTTCGTATAATGTATTTTAATTACCTTATAAATTAGTCACATTTCTATAGTTTTTTTACACCAACATAATCCCCATTAATTTTCTCACAAATGAGACCATATCTAGTTACCTCACATTATAGAGTGAACCCTTCATTGGAATCAAGAAATATAAATCATAACACATATCTAGGCCACTTTTTGAGCACATTTATTTATCCTTAAAGGTTCATTTCCAACTCAGATATCATTTTTCTATGATTCTACCCCATCATCAGAGATAAAATCCAAAAAAATTGTCGAATTAATGTTACAACTATAAATTTACTTCAATGTAAAATAAATCATGTTTTATAATATATTTTTTTATTATAAAACTACATATAATGACTATATTCTATTAATATGATCATTACATAAAATAGTATTTTATATAATATATATGAATATTATATGGAGAAGAAAAATAATATTTCAAAATATATGGTAAAATAAAATAGTGTGAAGTCTCCTATAAAGATGAAAATGTCCAAAATATTGTATAAAAAAGAGAATCATCAGGAATACAATAGAATATATTAGTGGAAGTGTATAACCAATATAAGTGTTGTAGTGGATAATGAGAAATGAGAATGTCACATTATATAGAGGGTTAAATTTCAAATACTACTACTAAGATGCAAAAATTTATTTGATCATTTTCATATGAATTCTATAAAACCATTGGGAATAATGACCATTAGGTAATGTAACCATTGTAAAATATATAAATGGTGCATTATTTACAATTTTAATTATGAACAATGGTAAAAATGTTAACATTATAATTTATGAATATAATGGGTAATAATGAGAGGTAATTTATTTTTAGGGTAAAAAAAATCAAACTATATAATATTTATTTTTAAATACCATATATCAAAGATTGAAAGGGGGTAGGATTATTGGGGTTCAAATTTGACAACTAAAGAGAAGAGCTTTAATAATTGACGATTGGGAAGCATAGACTATGGGAGAAGTTAATGTTTCGGGATATCACTAGATAAAAAACGTAGTTCAACCACCCCATTTGAATTAAACAATAACACAACTCACAAATTGTGCTTATGCTAGTGTGAAAAGAGATAACTTATCTACACTATAAAAAGTATAAAGGTAAATAATTTTTTACTATAAATTATATAGTTTCATTAATTAAACATTTTGTTATTATTTACAAGTGACATTAATTTAGGTTAATTCAGATAATATATTTTTTGATTCAAACTAAAGAATGTATTATTTTTATAAAATATAACCTTAATAATTAAATATACCTTTATAATGAACTCCTAAAAATTAAAAAAAGGTATTTCCATTA
Source organism: Viscum album (assembly GCA_963277665.1). Lineage (NCBI taxonomy): Eukaryota > Viridiplantae > Streptophyta > Magnoliopsida > Santalales > Viscaceae > Viscum > Viscum album. Next base: position 1,388,839,454 of record OY728165.1, read on the forward strand.
AATAGTGTTATAATCTAATTTTAATTTTAATATAATTGATAATAACGTTTTATAAAGTCCCATTAAATTCTTATATGTGTCGGAAAGATGAATATACCATAAAATTTTTTATTTAACGAATAAAAAATATATTTAAATTATAAAATTAACGTATTTTTAAAATTATTTTAATTAAATTAATTTTATATTTGGAATTAATTTGTTGATATATTTAATTTTTATTTTTTATAAATTTTATGAAAAATAAATTTATTTGGGGGAAATTATGTTATAAATATATAGTATGTATTAGGATATCATAATTATATTATAAAGATGTAATAAATTATATAAATGGGTTTCTTGAAAACAAATTATTATTCAATAAAATAAAGTATTTTTACATGATAATTTTTTTAAAAAAAACCTATAATGAATATTAAAACATGAAAATTTTATTTTAATGATTTAAATTAATAAATATGATAATTAATTACATCCCCCTGAAAAAAATATTAATTAATGAAATTTAAGATTTATTCATTTAAAATATTAAAACCCACAACCCTTATAAATTACCATTAGTAATAATCATGGTGTGACCAATGGTTTTTATTTTTTTATTTACTAGATATTCAAGGCCATCACGTAAAAATAGATAAACAATTATCCCACTATTGCATAAACTGCCGACCCATTCTACCATTCTACTTCACTCAAAAGTATTTTCAAGAATTAATTCCATAATTTTATCTCTATATTTAATTTCCGTATAGTTTATATATTTCCAAGAAGTTCATCTCATAATTTTAGAATTCACTTTGTATGTAATTGATTCCCTTCCTATTTACTTTTTATCATGTACTTCTTTGTAATAAGTAATTTATTTTCAGTTTATATTTTATCATATTTTTATCCTAATTCCAAAAAATTCCATTTAATACCCTAATAAATAGTGGATTCCACTCTCTACCATTAAGGCTATTCCCTAAACCAATTTTTATACCCAATATACTACTGAAGTATTTCATTGATTTTAAATGATACAATTTATCTATTTTGAATAAATAACTAATTTTGTAATTAAATAAACTCTTATATATATAATTATACTTCAGTTATTTGGTATTTACAAGTATTATACCCACATGCCATTATTTATGGTTTATGATAGAGATAATTAATTTTCATTATGTATATATTAACTAAATTACTTTTATATGAATCCCATAAAATATTTCCCTTGTGATACTGATAAAATTATTTCGTTTAACAATATATCTATGTGTCATATATCAATTTAGAAAAATGGACGGTGTTCCCAGATTTCACTCTAAAACATTGTGTATTGAATTAATATCCAAAGATAAAATGTTTTTGAAAGCTTGTTTAATGACTATGGTAATATGTATTATGAATCCTTGGTTGTTCACCAGGGTGATATTATTATGGATGTCTCTTTTTTTAGGCACATTCTCATGTTGTTCCAATTTATATGTGATTATGCTATTCTTTTTGACCTCATGTTTTATTCGTGGAGATATCTCTAGTTCCATTTATATTTTATATCACCTTCTGAGGGTTATTCTCCCCCTTTTATGTTTATTTATATCCATATGAAGTCATTTTATAATAGGCACCCCAGGATAGATAAATAAATAATTATTTTAATAAGAACAAATAAATTGGACACTTATGTTATTATTTCTATAATTCTTGAATGGTGTTTTCGGTTTCCCTAATAATATTACGAAAAATTTCATAGGATGTTATTAAAATAAAATATTATTAAGTAATTTATTGAAAATAATTTATTTAATAAATATATCTACCATAATAAATAACAAATGGTATCCTAAAAATCCAATGATACACAAAATATCCAATAAATTATTAAGTCACTACAAGTAATCCACACCTCAACTTATCATGAACTATTGAGAAACCCTTATTGAAAATTACATTCTTCAATAACATCACTTCCTAGATAAAAAATTAGCATAAATATATATTTTGAATTAAATTATTCTCTTGAAAAATATATAGAAAAAAATATAAATTAACACTATGATCTTCCTACAATATTGAATAAAAAATATTATCTTTAAGCACTATGATGAATGAATAAATGTATTAAAATAATCTAATATAAATTAAATACATAAAAATAATCAAATCATTTTTAACAAAAAAGTATGTCACAAAAAATTGGTAATATTTATATGTTCTCCTTAATATTAATTCAAATAGTTAATAACATTCGCATTTAACTACTTATCACCTAATCAAATATAATTCCTAAAAACAACATAGAATCATCAATCTGATCAAATGGGTTATATATGAATGATTTATGGTATATTATTCACTATTACCATATTCAAATATAGGTATCCAATATACAACTAGAATATATAGTCAATGTTCTTTGAAAACAAAATCAGGGTTTACCATATAGAAACAATTGGTTAAATAAACCAATTTTACACCTAACCCCTAATTAAATAATTATCCCTCACATATCTATAAGTAGTAAATTATATAAATTAAATGATATTTCAATCATCCCTAGAAACAAATCTATGAAAAAAAACCACATCACTATCTAATGTGAATGAATAAAAGTCCTTCAAGGGTAGATCCATGAAATTTATTCCCCACCTCATCTAAATAAAATGATTCCTAGGATTTTAGTAATCTATCAAAATCCCATATTTCTAACATGTTTGAGAAAAATGGTCCTAAATTATTTTTACTATCTAATAAGTAAATTCATCACACTCTACTAAAAATGTGTAAACAAACATATAAGGTGTGGTAAATGAATATTTTTTTCACATAGATGTTGAAATGATAATTAAATCATACTATCAAATAAATAATGGTGATGAAATCATATATTCACACCAATAAAACCAAAATCACATATTTTATTTATGTATATCCAAAAATAGTATATAAATTTATGTAAATAATTTCATTGACGCCTCATTCCCACATCGTTAAACACAGTCTTCATGTAATGTGATATTTACTATATATGAAAATATTGTTGATCAACTTCCTAAACTAATATAAATGAATGATATATAAAAATATATCTAATAGAAAATAACATAGTAGAATAAATAACTATATTACCTCTCACAACCATGAGTCTTCCTAGGATACCTCCACTATATACTCTATAGAAAACATATATCCTTAAAAATTTTGATCTTTACTCTAATGTTGATTACCACTTGTCCTACCCTATAATGTGGTTATTTATTCTTCATCTTCATTAAAATTATAATGTATCCTTATATATTTATAACCTCTAAAACTATCACAAAATGAGGGAGAATTATTAAACAGTATTACATTCCATTGTTACCCACACTATGGACACATTATTTTGTCTTTAGATTTATCCAACTTATGGTGTTCCAATTTTAAAAATGGAAACACATAACATATCTCCTAAAATTAAATAATTTATTGTTAATTGATTCCATATATAAATTAAAATTCTGATAATCATTATTCCTTCACTTCTACTATTAAAAAATTCTTCATTCCTGATTTTGATAAATAAAAACATTCATGCCCTTAATATTTAATATTTTTTCCTTAGACATCACTAAATTATTTATAACCACAACATTAATAGGTAAATAATGAAAAATAAACCCATCCACAATATAAATTAAATATTTAAACTTAATGATTTTTTCTCGACACTGTCAATATTGATATACACTGATGAAAAATTAACAAACTATATAAACGAGATGAATACTCCAGAATTTTCCTATTCCTAATCTATAACTCTATGAGCCCTCATGATTTTCCTAGAATCAATATTATTGGGATGAATTATTATTTATAAAACATTAAGACTTAAACTTATATATGATCTTATTCATTCTCCTCTATTATAAATGTATCCCACTACGTATGTGCATATCCCTCAACAATGTAATTAAGAAATTCTACCATTGATGTTTTATGAGTATTGATAATTATGATCCGTTAAATCCATTAAATGAATTACATATGATATTACACACTTCTATTACCAATTAATATAAAAGAATTTTTATTTTGGAACTATTAATATTGATATACATCATTGGGATAGTCCTGATCAGACCCTATACCCATGTGTCTATATCCCGTGATCTAGCAAGATCAAAATTTCATAAATATATTCCATGTTCCAATATTCTTCTTCATGATAGTTCTCCCCTAAAAATTTATTGGAATCATCTATATGACCAAGCTATCATCCTTAAACAACTTACATAACACTAAAATCCATAAAATAAATTATCACAGTGAACTATGAAGAAGATTATTTTATATAAACAGGAAATACAAAAACATTTGATTTTAGTTCTAAAAAAATTTGTCCGTATTCACCCTTATAGTTATTCTTTCAATAGAAGATATTTTAGAAACAATAATAACTTTTTTAAATAACTTTTTTTAATATGAACACAATCAAAAGAATATTGTAAATTTATATTATAAACCATTTAATATATAAAACTATTTCTAATATTCTAGTTCACATTTATACAAGAAATATATAATTATATTGTGATGCATGAATACACCTTCAATAAAAACATTCCTAGGATTAAAACAAAAAATCATGATATAATAATATTCTCTAATGAATTGTTCTGATTACTTATACTATAAAATATTCATAGTATCTTTAGTCATTAAATAATGCTCTTTGTTAGTTTATTTAATGGGTAACACATGAGATTAAACCACCCTAGTCTCAATAACTACCGACATCCAACATCATAACCATTATAGTAATGAATTGATAATTTTTTATAATTACCCCAAACTGAGATCAAAAATCACAAAGCTAGGTTATGACCACCACATCACCTTAGGAAATTCATTAATTTATAGTTACTAAAATTTGTGATGAGGAATATTAATTATCATTCATAAAATATTATCCCTCAATGAAATTACAAAAAACAAAACCCGTGAATAAAAAAATTTATTTTAAATAAAAAATAACCTATTATAATATATATTTGAAAATATATAAGAAGAGTATAGTAAAAAATAAATCAATAATATTTCTCAAAAAGTCATGGAAACATAAATGTTGATTCTTAAATTATGTTAATTATCTATCTCACCCTATCTATGGTTCAACCCCACTAATTCTTATAGGAAATTATTCCCTAATAAACATCACCATAGAAAATTGGAACATGTACATTATTTTATTGTGATATAAAACATCAATATATGTAATGTTATGTCAACATAGGATTGAGTATATATTCCTAGAATAATATACCTATATCAATATCATATAATAATATGAAACAACTATTCCCATCTATATAAAAAATGAAACTAAAAATAGTGTAACACATTTTAAATGGAATTGTTTATATCAAGAACCATCTCAAATACCTTAGTACCCTAATAAACAATCCCTCACTTATATAGCCTGAAGGGAATTAATGATCCCAAAAGGATGGTGAAAATATCATAGAATCATACAAGAAAAATCTATGAATGGATTTACAGAAAAACTATGTATCAATGCATAAAAGTTTTGTGCTAAAAGAAAATATCCAATGTAAAATATACCATACATTAAATGGGTATAAAAAAACCTAAATTACCATAAATGATAATATAAAACAACCCAAATCCCAATGGAAACAACTCTAAAAGTCAAGACAATAAATAAAACGTCCACATACAAGTAGAGATTTCAATATTCATAAACCTGGTAGAAAGAAATATTTAATCACCAAACTGAAATGTAAGGGTGTGAGATCAAATCCTATTAGGGTCTCACCAATCATTATATATTAGATTCCAATAGTATATAAATCAAATCATGTATAAAATTTCAATCAAAATAGTCAAGGATGTAAAAATTCATATTTAAAATAATATGTTTTAATCATTTTAATTGATGGAAACATTTAAAATAGTTTCTTAAGTAAAATTTTTATACAAATCTACCTATATAAATACATATCCATGGGTAAAACAATTTTACAAACAATGGATTATATATCAAAAATAATCCCAAAAGAGAATAATATTAATTTTCCAAAAGGAATATTAGTTCCAGGTTATGGGATCCTCACACACTCATATATTGATAGTGAAAATGTGTACACACATCCCTCAAACACTAGCAAGAGGGGACTCATCAACATCCCATTTGGGATGAGTTGTGCCATGTTTTTTAATTTTTTGAATTTGGATAATCAATCCAATGTCATGGCCTTACCATACAAGAGTGTTTTTTCAAAATTACTCACTAACTTACTAGTCTTACACGTGCTATAAAAATTGATCAAAAAGAAGAAAATTATTTTAAAAGTACATGAAATACAATTTTACAATTTCTAGATCAATTGTCGTAATTTCAATTAAAAAAACATAATATTTCAATCAATTCATTATTTTTTCATGGTAAATGCAAAAATATATTATTATCAAATAATTTCAATGATTTTTTTCTCAAATCATTTCCACAAATCAATTTCAATAATCAATTTCACAATCAATTCTACAATTCCATCAATTTTAAATGACACCCTAATTTCAAATTCCTTTAGAATTGTATGTTTTCCAATGATTTATACACATGTAAAATAAAATCATAATATTCATCAAAATCGGTTTTCTAAAATTTAATTAAAAGTTATTTAAATAATAAATCATTTCAAGGGTTATACAATTGGTCAAATATAAATGGAACAACTTACAATAACACAAATATTGCACATCCCAACACCCAGAATAGGAAAACATGATGAAGAATGATGATAATGGAGTTAAAAAAATCCAAAAATGTATCAAGATCTAAAAAAGAGTTTATATATCCCAAAAATAATAATATATGACAATACCTAAGGATAATAAAACAAGAGATAACGATATAAGGAATGGGAGAAGAAATCTTACTAGAGAGGAAACAATTGATGTTCACTTAGCTTCGATCTTCCATGGAAATAGTTGGGAGGATCTAAAATGGGTCCTTGATAGCCCTATCAACCAAAGAAATTGAGATATGTTGAGTTAGGTTGTATTGGGTAAATAAATATGTGTTTGGGCATTTTTAAAACAATTTTTGGAATATTAAAATCTTGTGCTCATGGTTATGTTTGTAGGTATGCAAAGATTATCAAAAAGTTCACCCTAACTCTATGCTCCTACGATGGGGTTCATGGTTTATACTGGGTGATGAAATGGTTTTTAAAACCATTAACCAACCATGACCCCCCCCCCCATTATTTGAGTTATCATGGTTTCCCCAAGTGGATATATAGAATGGGAAAATCGTGTTCCAACCAAGAGTCCCCAATAAAATTACAAAAAAAATACTTCAGAAACCACCGAAGAAAAGTACATAATAAAGTATAGAATAAGTGGGTTAATTAGTACCTAAAATATTAATATGATGCTAAAACTTACCCACCATATAAACTATCGATACCTAGTAATCCTATCAATAAATATCTACGTGAAAAAGATGAGATCACTACTCTTTAATCAATGTTTATATCTCTTTCACATCCCATGAGTGTTAGGGCTACCATAGAGCTCAAACCAAAGGTTTAATCCTTAAATTATGTATCATAGTTTCATAACAAACTGTATTGACCGGATGCTCAGTCGAAGATGAATCAACCTCCACATAAAGATCACTCCATCTCAGAACATGAGATGGGTCAGAAATATATTTATGTTGTAACACCCCAGGTAAATAAAGAATATGACATTTTTATATTTATCCATATTTGTGAATAAAATATTAATATTACTTTAAAAGGGATGCTATGCTCATTGGCGTACCCAATACGCAACAACGAGTTTCTTGGGAAGCTTACGTTGCACTCTAATAATAAAATAATATTATTTTAAATAGTAGTTAATGCCTAGCCGTTGTAATGGAGGGAATTAATAGAACTACCTAAAAAATGATTATATATGTTTGTCAAATATTTTTACTCTTTACAATAAATGTTAGACGATATAGAATGCGAATGAATCCAATTTTAAGCGTATACATTCTAATATTTTTTAAAAGGTCGATTAACCGCCTTTTGAAGGAGAACCACTTTTAAATCCACTATTTGAAAATTTTATGTGTTATATTTGACAAATTGAAATTCTTATTTATAATTGGGACATCAAAATTTACTTTGTTTAAATTTTTGGTATCTTTCTGATAAAGTTCATTTTTTAATGAATAGTGAAAAATGTTGTATTTTAATTCAAAACCTCTTTTTAATCTACTTTATTTATATGATTAGATTATATTTTAAAATGTTTTTTTACTAAAAATAGAATACATTTTTACAATTTAATACAATAGTGGTCATTGGAATTAATTTCATTTTGAAATTGGACTTAAACTAGTGTCAATCTTTTGGTACTTATTGTTTCATAAAAACATGCTATTTTCTCTAACTGTGGGAATTAATTATAAAATTAATTAATGTAAATTCAATATTATTAATTTGGTAAAATAGACATCATTTTTGAAAACTTAATATCAAATATATCTTAGGGTGAATTTTTGGTATTTTTCTGAAAATATCCAATTTTTGATGAATAGTGAAACCACAAAGTGGTGGTTACAAAATTTGTTTTTTCGTTTAAATGGGACTTTACCACTTATGTGATTTGAATTTAAATAATCCAATTTAAATTATTTTAATTGTTAAGTAAAATGTGGTTCAATGGGATGAAAATAATTTTTGATGAAAAGTAACTTTTAAGTTTTATAAATCGCGATTAAAGGTAATTAGTGTGATTTAAGTTAAAAATGATATTATAATAAAATGAAAATATCTTGACACTTGTCCTAACCATATTTTATGAGTTATGGACGACCAATACAACCCATGGGTTGATTTTTGGTACCCAATGGAGCCACATGTGTTCGATAATGACATTTATGCCTTTTATTTAAAGTTAAAATAAAAATGTCACAAACATGATTTGTTTTACTAAAACAATTTTTACATGTGGTTATACAAGTCATAATTTTGACTATAAATAGTCATTGTAAACATAAAATGATTTCCTACATCATAGTATTTTATTTATAATTTTTAGACATTAAATAAATTAAATTCATTATGACATCATGATGATGCAGCTGTGACCTCATTATTTAACAATTTAAATAAAATGGAAATATAATGAAACATATAGGATATAAACATGTCAAAAACCTATTGTATGGGTGGATTTAGAACTCTTATCACCTTATCCTGGAAACACATCAATGTGGGACCATTAAAATCCGAAAACCATTTGAAAATAAAGTAACATTTTATACTTTACCAAGAGTGCCCCTCCTCTCCTCTTATAAAATGCCCCCACCTCTACCACCTTACCCACACCTCTCAAGCCTTTGGTTCGGACAATCTATGATCATTTTTTCTCTCCACATCCCTCTACTAATCCTTGAAGCCTTAACTTAGGCAGTAATCTCTTCAAGAAACCCTTTTGGTTCAAACCAAAGGGAGTTACTCAATTTTAAGGTAACGTCTTCACTTGTGCTCTTTTGTTTTATTTTGCTTCTCCAACCCCCTAAACTCTTTTTATTAATTTATTTTGTAAAAACTCAAGTATCTTCAATATACTATGATGTTTTTATAATAATTATTCGAGATACACTTACACAAATATTCATCTAATGGTTAAAGAACATACAGTTTCTGTGGATGGCGAATTTCGGCCCCACGAAACGATGATTGTTCAACACTCATATAACACCTTCAGTGGTGGCCATTAATATGTCACTATGTTTATATATGATATATAATATTTTTATTTTTTAATTAAGCTTCTGTATTTTTCATTTGTGACATACCTTTATGGCTTCCATTATTGGTATACACGATATCTTCATTTTAGGAAGTGCGGACTACCGCCCCCTCAAAGTGATTTGATTCGTTAATGCCATATGTGGGATGTATAAAGGATGGATTTAAGGTTATTATATATGATTTTATACTGTAATTGTAATATACCTTTATATCATTATTGTTTTCTTTCCATTAATGTATGAGATAGAAATGAAAGTTGCATTCATGCATACGTACGGCTTACCATCTTCATGAACGATGCATTTCATTTTTATCCTCAAATGTAATGTACTATTATAAGTACATATAATGGATATATATGATGTATTATACATATAAAGGATGAATATAATTATGGAATTAAAAATATACACATCTCTCATTTAGTTTTAATTCCATTAATATGACATAGAAGTGAAAGTAGCGTTCATGCGTACGTACGACTTACCGTCTCCATGAATGGTGCATTTCATTTCTTACCTCTAAATGATTCTGTAATATTATAAATACATGTATATTCTGGATATATATGATATATATGATATCCAAATCAGGAATGTTATTCTGGATATAAAGATCCTTTGACCACACGAACAACATGTAATTGTAAGAAGTCCACTTTTAACTTAAGAACCAAATATCGACAAAACAAACATTATTAACTTAAATGATTACATAATGTTTATAACATGTCAATAATTGATATAAAAGGAATAATGAACTTGAAAAAGGTTCTTAATAAAGTAGAAATTAATTCAAGTTTATTATTCAGGACGTTAAAGAATGATTGAGTCAAGTCGGACCCGAGGAAAGGGATCCTACTCCTCTCTTTCTTTTTAAGTACGCTCTTTTAGGTCATTCCTTTTAAAGATCATCTTTCTTGTTATTGGGATGTTATTTTATATTACTCGTACTGTAATTTTTATGTTCATATGATGAGAGACCCTATTCTCTCTCATCAATCCATTTTGGAAGTTTTGAGTGGCGCTGTTAGGCTGCCGAATTTTCGTAAGAGATCTAACCACTCTATTTATTTTTAAGTACTCTCCTTTATGTCACTTCTTTTAAGATCCTCTTTGTTATGTTATTTTATATTCCTCTTTCTATAAACTTTATGTTAATATTATGAGATACCCTATTTGATCTCATCAATCCATTTTTGTATGTTTTATGTGGTGTCGTTAGGCTGCCGAGTTTTCGTAAGGGATTTTTCATCTCACTTTTATTCCCATGAGATTTATGCTACATTTGCCACAATTTACTTTGAGTGGTGTATATACTGCCCATTATTTTACTCATTGTGTAATAAAAATTCATTTATGTGTATTTACATCAATGTTGTATTGTCCTTTTTTCACGGGGTGTATGTTTCGAAAGATACCCATGTCGGTAAGGAAACCTTTCACCCTCCTCTTTTTAAAAGACTTATATTGTTATGTCTTTTAATTCACATAATATTATGATGGGATATGCTCTTCAATATCCTTATTGATTTAAATTTTATTTCCATGTGATGAGATACCCTTTTTATCTCTCATCAACTCATTTTCTGAATTTTGTAGTGACGCCATTAGGCTGTCAAATTTTTGCAAGGGAACTTCTTAACCCAAATTTGATTCTTTGGGATAAACTTATACTCCTTGAATATGTCGTTCTATGAATATGTGTGAATAACCTCTGATTGTTTTACACTTAATATCCACTTATATTTGTTTTATTCGTTTGTCACACATAATTATGTAATTGATTTATCCTAAAACCAAGGATACCGTCTTTATAAGGGACTTCATCTCAATCTTCTTTCATTGAGGCATATTTAGTTTTATACACAACTTTCTTATATACGGTGTATAAACCCCTTTGACTTTTACTTTTATACAAAGGGAATATTTTTCTACGAAGCGTTTTACTAAATGACAAAATGGAATGTTTCTTTTAACGTGTGCGGTGACAACGACCTCATCCGCCGCCACGAGTATTATTTGATATTTGGCTTCCTCAACAAGACGTAATGTTTTTAAAATAAAACAAATACCATATACTATTTTATGTATTTTGGTATTGAAAATGGTTTTGATAAAGGATTATACTTTTTCAATATATTTAAATGATATATTGTGATTGAAATGTGGAAATTTTATCATTCCTTTATATTGGTTTTATGTGTTATTATTTTATAATGGTACTTGGACATTTTATAGGTGGTTACGTGATAAAGCATATGACGGGTGGTGCCGTGAATACCAGGACAGGTGGTTACGTTATAACCTCCAATGCATTGGGTATGGAAGTCAGCTGTATGGCTATTCCATTAAGTATGTATGGATGTTGGCCGAATGGCTATTCCATTAAGTGATATGTGTGGAATTCGACCTTATGGTTATTCCACTTAAGTATGTTTATGTCCCAAGTTACCTTTATATGTTATGTGATATTTATATGGGTTTTATGGTAATATTTTGGTTACAGAAGGGTAAGTAATGAAATTTTATTCAGTGAAGAGTTTTTACTACTTCGAAAAGGTGAAATGTATTACTTTGATAAAGTATACATGGTATACTTGTTGTTTTGAAAAACTAACAGTTTTCATTTTTTGTGTATCCCTTACTGAGCTCTTTATGCTCATCCCAAGTTATTGAAATGTTTTTCCCAGGACTTAACGTGGAATAGGGTCAAGAATGGGATCAAGTGAAAGTCATGCAACCTAAAACATGGAACTGGACATGTTTATTTTTAAGAGTTTTTATTTTATGGAAACTTAGTAAAAGTTTCTGCTGTGTAATCTTTTGAGATGTAATAGTTATGTCTTAATTCTCTAAAACTCTAAACCTAAAAATATCCTCAATGTAAATTATTCATTTAATTCAATATTAAGTATGGTTTAAGGCCGGGGCCTTATAGGTGGTATCAGAGGTCGGTTTAGACAACTTTAAGGATTAGGTGTTTTTGATAGACACATGATTAGTCCCTATATCTATTATTTCAGTTAAATCCTTGTTTTATAACTTTTTTCTGGTCAAGTAAAGTCAGTTATGAATGGAAGGAGAAGGATCTCAAACGAAATTCCTATCTCTTCCTGATGACATGCTTCCAATAATTATTGCAAAGTCATGTTCGGATGATTGTGAAACTTTTTCTAGCATACAAATCACTTCCAAGCAGTTGTTTGAGATATCAAAAACCTCCACTATACCTCGTTATCATCATGGATCATGGGTTGTTTTAAGACAAATACTATTTTCACAATATTCTCATATTTTCAAGAAAGGTCAATATTATCAAGGTATTTTCAAATGTTTTACCTTATCACAAGAATTTGAAGCATATTATGATTTTCAAGACGGTGCTAGGGAAGGAGACCCTTGAGCAACCTATTTATATTTGATTTTAAAATATAGTCTCTCAGCACATACTTATGGTATCTTTAAAGGACCAATAATAGGAAGTTTCAACTCAAATTTTGTCTGACTATTTTATAGAAATCATGTTTTATCAGATGTTTTGGAATTATATGTCATACATGATTATTTTCCAAAACTGTTTTTCTATGAACACCCATATGACCCATCTTGTACAAGGTGTATTTGGATGGAGGAAGAAAATGATTTTGAAGGATCTCTAAATCATTTTTGTAATTCATGGGACTTCTACCCACGTGATCAAGATGATAATGAAACCGAGTCGATGCCATGATCAAGGTATGATGTTATTTATTTTGGGAATCATTTTATTTTATCTTATGGTGGTGAAATAAGACGTCAAGAATTAAGATGTTGAGACCATAATGAATTTGGATGAAAATGATAGGTATAAGGAAACTATTAAGGTTAAAACATGATAGCGTTATTTTTGTAGTTTTATAAAAAGGACAACACACAGACCGTGTGACAACCCGTCGTGTCGGACAAAGCTGCGGGAATCAAACCCACAACCAAAGTGCGACTGGTATTTTTCTCCTACCACAGGACTACGTAAAGTCCCTGGTTAGTTTGAATGATTCGTTTTTAGTTTGATGATTTTATGAATTATGATTAAGTTGATTTTGGGTTATCTATGGAAATTTATTAATCTATCATGGAGGATATGTGATTAGGTTAATTACTTTTCAATACAAGACATTAAGAGCAACTGATGTTGTTTGGAGATAAATGTTATGATTTAACTTGGAAGACTATGTGACTAAATCCTTTAAATATTTGGGTTTTAATCTTAGTTTGGTTTATGTTTAAGAATTTTATGGACAAATTGTTTATCAAATGGTCCTCGTTGAACTTTGGGTTTTGTTGGACAAATTTTCGTGATTAAGAATATATTTTCATTTTATAAAGGGTTATCCTTTTCTGGATTATCTGATCTTGTACTACCCTTTTTAGTTTTGGTTTTTGTTAAAGTCTAAAGTCATGGGAAATATATAGTTATCTTTTGTGTATTAGGTGGTTCTCTATAAGTTGATTATAGTACTCTTAATGTGGACAAGTCTTCCTAAATACTCATCTTTTGGAGAAAATATGATTTTGATTAAGGAATCTAGTAAAAGTTGGAAGTCTACGTGACAAGTAAGTATGTTTCATTATGATTTAGTTAGGCTCAAAAATAAATTCCTCAATGAAGAATAACTTAAAACAAAAATGTTGTCTGTTAACTTTTCCTACTAGGGAATCGAATACCGTTTAATCCATCACATGTTTGTGATTTTCTTGTGATAAACTTTCTCCTAAACATGTTTTCTATCACTCTCCATCAGAACAAGACCCTATGTTTTCTCCTCCATGTCCATGTTTTCCTACATGGAATCCTAGTATGGGTTAACTCGGGTGACCTTTGTACTTATCTATCTTTATTTTAAAGTGATTGTTTTACCAACCCTTGTTCCGATGTGGGACTTTCAAGGATATTTCCAAGCCCAATCTTAAAATTGTGAGGACGCAATTCCCAAAAGGGGGGAAGGATGTAACACCCCTGGTAAATAAATAATATGGCATTTTTATATTTATCCATATTTGTGAATAAAATATTAATATTACTTTAAAGGGGATTCTATGCTCGATGACATACCCAATACGCAACATCAAGTTTCTTGGGAAGCTTACGTTGCACTCTAATAAAAAAATAATAATATTTTAAATAGTAGTTAACGCATAGCCGTTGTAATGGCGGGAAGGAATAGAACTACCTACAAAATGATTATATATGTTTGTCAAATATTTTTACTCTTTACAATAAATGTTAGAGGATTAAAAATGCAAATGAATCCAATTTTAAGCGTAGACATTCTAATATTTTTTAAAAGGTCGATTAACCGTCTTTTGAAGGGGGACCTCTTTTAAATCCACATTTTGAAAATTTTATGTGTTATATTTGACAAAATAAAATTCTTATTTAGAATCGGGACATTAAAATTTACTTTGTTTAAATTGTTGGTATCTTTCTGATAAAGTTCATTTTTTAATGAATAGTGAAAAATGTTGTATTTTAATTCAAAACCTCTTTTTAATCTAGTTTATTTATATGATTAGATTATATTTTGGAATTGTTTTCTATAAAAATTATAATATATTTTTAACATTTAATCCAATAGTGTTCATTGAATTAATTTCACTTTTAAATTGGACTTAAACTAGTGTCAATCTTTTGATACTTATTGTTTCAGAAAAACATGCTATTTTCTCTGACTGCGGGAATTAATTATAAAATTAATTAATTCAACTTATATGTTATGAATTTGGTAAAATAGACATAATTTTTGAATTCGAATTTTCAAATATAGCTTAGGGTAAATTTTTGGTATTTTTTTGAAAAACTCCAATTTTTTGATGAATAGAGAAACCACAAAGTGGTGGTTACAAAATTTGATTTTTCGTTTAAATGGTACATTACCACTTCTGTGATTTGAATTTCATAAATCCAATTTAAATGATTTTAATTGTTAAGTAAAATGTGGTTCAATGGGATGAAAATAATTTTTGAAGAAAAATAACTTTTAAGTTTTATTAATCACGATTAAAGGTAATTAGTGTGATTTAAGGTAAAAATGATATTATAATAAAATGAAAATATATTGACACTTGTCCTAACCCTATTGGATGAGTTATGGCCAACCACTAAAACCCATGGGTCGATTTTTGGTACCCCATGGAGCCACTTGGGTTTGATAATGACATTTATGCCTTTTATTTAAAGTTAAAATAAAAATGTCACAAACATGATTTGTTTTATTAAAACAATTTTTACATGTGATTATACAAGTCAGAATTTTGACTATAAATAGTCATTCGAAATATAATAAGACTTCCCACATCATAGTATTTTTTTTAATTTTTAGACAGTAAATAAATTAAATTCATTATGACATCATGATGATGCAGCGATGAACTCATTATTTAACAATTTAAATAAAATGGAAATATAATGAAACATCTAGGACCTACACATGTCAAAAACCTATTTTATGGGTGTATTTCGAACCCTTATCACCATATCCTTGAAACACATCAATGTGGGACCATTAAAATCCGAAAACCATTTGAAAATAAAGTAACATTTTATACTTTACCAAGAGTGCCCCTCCTCTCCTCTTATAAAAGGCCCCCACCTCTACCACCTTACCCCCACCTCTCAAGACTTTGGGTCGGCCAATATCTGATCCTTTTGTCTCTCCACATCCCTCTCCTCATTCTATAAGCCTTAACGTAGGCAGGAAGCTCTTCAAGAAACCCTTTTGGTTCAAACCAAAGGGAGTTACCCAATTTTAAGGTAACGTCTTCACTTGTGCTCTTTTGTTTTATTTTGCTTCTCCAACCCCCTAATATATTTTTATTAATTTATTTTATACCAAATCCAGTATGTTCAATATATTAGGATGTTTTTATAATAATTATACGAGCTACACTTACACACACCTTCATCTAATGGTTAAAGAACATACAGTTTCTGTGGATGGGGAATTTCTGCCTCACGAAACGATGATTGTTCAACACTCATATAACAACTTCAAAGGTGGAAATTAATATGTCACTATGTTTATATATGATATATAATATTTTTATGTTTTACATAAGCTTCTTTATTTTTCATCTGTGGTATACCTTTATGGCTTCCATTATGGGTATACGCGATATCTTCATTTTAGGAAGTGCGGACTACCGCCCCCTCAAAGTGATTTGATTTGTTAATGCCATATTTGGGATGTATAAAGGATGGATTTAAAGTTATCATATATGATTTTATACTAGAATTATAATATACTTTTATATAATTATTGTTTTCTTTCCATTAAAGTATGAGATAGAAATGAAAGTAGCGTTCATTCGTACGTACGGTTTACCGTCTCCATGAACGGTGCATTTCATTTCTTGTCCTCAAATGTAATGTACTATTATAAGTACATATAATGGATATATATGATGTATGATACATATAAACGATGAATATAATTCTGGAATTAAAAAATATACACATCTCTCATTTAGTTTTAATTCCATTAATATGACATAGAAATGAAAGTAGCATTCATGCGTACGTACGGCTTACCATCTTCATGAACGGTGCATTTCATTTCTTACCTCTAAATGATTCTGTAATATTACAAATTCATGTATATTCTGGATATATATGATATATATGATATCCAAATCAGGAATGTCATTCTGGATATAATGAACCTTTGACCGCACGAACAACATGTAATTGTAAGAAGCCCAATTTTGACTTAAGAACCAAATATCGACAAAACAAACATTATTAACTTAAATGATTACATAATGTTTATAACATGTCAGTAATTGATATAAAAGGAATAATTAACTTGAAAAATGTTCTAAAGAAAGTATAAAATAACTCAAGTTTATTATTCAGGATGTTAAAGAACGATCGAGTCAAGTCGGACCCGAGATAAGGAATCCTACTCCTCTCTTTCTTTCTAAGTACGCTCTTTTATGTCATTCTTTATAAAGATCATCTTTATTGTTATTGGGATGTTATTTTATATTACTCTTACTGTAATTTTTATGTTAATATGATGAGAGACCCTATTCTCTCTCATCAATCCATTTTGGATGTTTTGAGTGGCGCTGTTAGGCTGCCGAATTTTCTTAAGAGATCTAACCACTCTATTTGATTTTAAGTACTCTCCTTTATGTCACTTCTGTTAAGCTCCTCTTTGTTATGTTATTTTATATTCCTATTTCTATAAACGTTATGTTAATATGATGAGATACCCTATTTGATCTCATCAATCCATTTTTGTATGTTTTATGTGGTGTCGTTAGGCTACCGAGTTTTCGTAAGGGATTTTTCATCTCACTTTTATTCCCGTGAGATTTATGCTACATTTTCCACAATTTCCTTTGAGGGGTGTATATACTGACCATTGTTTTACTCATTTTTTAATATAAATTAATTTATGAGTATTTACATCAATGTTGTATTGTCCTTTTTTCACGGGGTGTATGTTTCGAAAGATACCCATGTTGGTAAGTGAACCTTTCACCCTCCTCTTTTTAAAAGACTTCTTTTGTTATGTCTTTTAATTCACATAATATTATGTTGGGATATGTTCTTCTATATCCTTATTTATTTAAATTTTATTTCAATGTAATGAGATACCCTTTTTAACTCTCATCAACTCATTTTCTGAATTTTGTAGTGATGCCATTAGGCTGTCAAATTTTTGCAAGGGAACTTCTTAACCCAAATTTGATTCTTTGGGATAATCTTATAATCCTTGAATATGTCGTTCTATGAATATGTGTGAATAACCTCTGATTTTTTTACACTTAATATCCACTTATATTTGTTGTATTCGTTTTTCACACATAATTATGTAAGTGATTTATCCTAAAACAAAGGATACAGTCTTTATAAGGGACTTCGTCTCAATCTCCTTTCATTGAGTCATATTTCATTTTATACACAACTTTCTTTTATAAGGTGTATAAACCCCTTTGACTTTTAATTTTATACAAAAGGAATCTTTTTCTACGAAGCGTTTTACTAAACGAAAAAATGGAATGTTTCTTTTAACGTACGCGGTGACAACGACCTCATCCTCCGCCGTGAGTATTATTTGATATTTGTCTTCCTCAACAAGACGTAATGTTTTTAAAATAAAACAAATACCATATACTATTTTATGTATTTTGGTATTGAAAATGGTTTTGATAAAGGATTTTATTTTTTCAATATATTTAAATGATATATTGTGATTAAAATGTGGAAATGTTATCATTCCTTTATATTGGTTTTATGTGTTATAATTTTATAATGGTTCTTGGACATTTTATAGGTGGTTACGTGATAAACCATATGACGGGTGGTGCCATGAATACCGGGACGGGTGGTTACATTATAACCTCCAATGCATTGGGTATGGAAGTCGTCTGTATGGCTATTCCATTAAGTAAGTATGGATGTTGGCTGAATGACTATTCCATTAAGTGATATGTGTGGAAGTCGACCGTATGGTTATTCCACTTAAGTATGTTTATGTCCCATGCTACCTTTATATGTTATGTGATCTTTATATGGGTTTTATGGTAATATTTTGGTTACAGAAGGGTAAGTAATGAAATTTTATTTAGTGAAGAGTTTTTACTACTTTGAAAAGGTGAAAAGTATTACTTTGATAAAGTATACATGGTTTACTTGTTGTTTTGAAAAACTAACATTTTTAATTCTTTGTGTATCCCTTACTGATATTTTTAAGCTCATACCAAGTTTTTGAAATGTTTTTCACATGACTTAACATGGAATAGGGTCAAGAATGGGATCAGGGGAAAGTCATGCAACTTAAAACATGGAACTGGACATGTTTCTTTTTAAGAGTTTTTATTTTAAGGAAACTTAGTAAAAGATTCTACTTTGTAATCTTTTGAGATGTAATAGTTATGTCCTAATTCTCTAAAACTCTAAACCTAAAAAGATCATCAATTTGAATTATTTATTTAATTCAATATTAAGTAAGGTTTAAGTCCGGGGCCTTATAGGTGGTATCAGAGGTCGGTTTAGACAACTTAGGGGATTAAGAGTTTTTGATAGACGCATGAATAGTCCATATATCTATTATTTCAGTTAAATCCTTGTTTTATAACTTTTTTCTGGTCAAGTAAAGTCGGTTACGAATGGAAGGAGAAGGATCTCAAACGACATTCCTATCTCTTTCTGATGACATGCTTCCAATAATTATTGCAAAGTCATGTTCGGATGATTGTGAAACTTTTTCTAGCATACAACTCACTTGCAAGCAGTTGTTTGAGATATCAAAAACATCCACTACACCTCTTTATCATCATGGATCAGGGGTTGTTATTAGACAAATACTATTTTCACAATATTCTCATATTTTCAAGAAAGGTAAATATTATCAAAGTATTTTAAAATATTTTACCTTATCACAAGAGTTTGAAGCATATTATGATTTTAAAGATGGTGCTAGGGAAGGAGACCCTTGCGCAACCTATTTATATTTGATTTTAAAATATAGTCTCTCATCACATACTTATGGTATTTTTAAAGGACCAATAATAAAAAGTTTCAACTCAAATTCTGTCCGACTATTTTATAGAAATCATGTTTTATCAGATGTTTTGGAATTATATGTCATACATGATTATTTTCCAAAACTGTTTTTCTATGAACACCCATATGACCCATGTTGTACACGGTGTATTTGGATGGAGGAAGCAAATGATTTTGAAGGATCTCTAAATCATTGTTGTAATGCATGGGACTTCTACCCACGTGAGCAAGATGAGGATGAAACCGAGTGGACGCCATGATCAAGGTATGATGTTATTTATTTTGGGAATCGTTTTATTTTATCTTATGGTGGTGAAATAAGACTTCAAGAATTAAGATGATGAGACCGTAACGAATTTGGATGAAAATGAGAGGTATAAGAAAACTATTAAGGTTAAAACATGATAGGGTTATTTTTCTAATTTTATAAAAAGGACAACACGTAGACCGTGTGAGAACCCGTCGTGTCGGACAAAGCTGCAGGAATCGAACCCACAACCAAAGTGCGACTGGTATTTATTGCCTACCACTGGACTACGTAAAGTCCATAGTTAGTTTGAATGATTCTTTTTAGTTAGTTGATTTTATGAATTAAGATTAAGTTGATTTTGGGTTATCTATGGAAATTTATTAACCTATCATGGAGGATATGTGATTAGGTTAATTACATTTCAATACGAGACATTAAGAGCAACTGATGTTGTTTGGAGATAAATGTTATGATTTAACTTGGAAGACTATGTGACTAAATCCTTCAAATATTTGGGTTTCAATATTATTTTGGTTTAATTTTAAGAATTTTATGGACAAATTTTTTATCGAATGGTCCTCGTTGAACTTTGGGTTTTGTTGGACAAATTTTGGAGATTAAGAATATATTTTGATTTTATAAAGGTTTATCCTTTTTTGGATTATCTGATCATCTACTACCCTTTTTAGGTTTGGTTTTGTTTAAAGTCTAAAGACATGAAAAATATATAGTTATCTTTTGTGGATTAGGTGGTTCTCTATAAGTTGATTATAGTACTCTTAATGTGAACAAGTCTTCCTAAATACTCATCTTTTGGAGAAAATATGATTTTGATTAAGGAATCTAGTAAAAGTTGGAAGTCTACATGACAAGTAAGTATGTTTCATTATGATTTAGTTAGGCTCAAAAATAAATTCCTCAATGAAGAGTAACTTAAAACAAAAATCTTGTCTGTTAACTTTTCCTACTAGGGAATCGAATACCGTTTAACCCATCACATGTTTGTGATTTTCTTGTGGTTAACTTTATCCTAAACATGTTTTCTATCACTCTCCATCAGAACATGACCCTATGTTTTCTCCTCCATGTCCATGTTTTCCTACATGGAATCCTAGTATGGGTTAACTCGGGTGACCTCTGTACTTATATTTCTTTATTTTAAAGTGATTGTTTTACCGACTCTTGTTCCGATGTGGGACTTTCAAGGATATTTCCAAGACCAATCTTAAAATTGCGAGGACGAAATTCTCAAAAGGGGGGAAGGATGTAACACCCATGGTAAATAAAGAAATTGAAATTTTTATATTTATCCATATTTGTGAATAAAATATTAATATTACTTTAAAGGGGGTGCTATGCTTGATGGCGTACCCAATACACAACAACGAGTTTCTTGGGAAGCTTACGTTGCAATTTAATAATAAAATAATATTATTTTAAATAGTAGTTAACGCCTAGCCGTTGTAATTGCGGTATTGAATAGAACTACCTACAAAATGATTATATAAGTTTCTCAATTATTTTTACTCTTTACAATAAATGTTAGAGGATTAAAATGCGAATGAATCCAATTTTAAGCGTAGACATTCTAATATTCTTTAAAAGTTCGATTAACCATCTTTTGAAGGTGAACCTCTTTTAAATACACTTTTTGACAATTTTATGTGTTATATTTTACAAAATAAAATTCTTATTTAGAATCGGGACATCAAAATTTACTTTTTTTAAATTGTTGGTATCTTTCTGATAAAGTTTATTTTTTAATGAATAGTTACAAATGTTGTATTTTAATTCAAAACCTCTTTTTAATCTAGTTTATTTATATGATTAGATTATCTTTTGGGTTGTTTTTTTAGAAAATTTAGAATATATTTTTACCATTTAATCCAATAGTGGTCATTGGAATTAATTTCACTTTGAAATTGGACTTAAACTAGTGTCAATCTTTTGATACTTATTGTTTCATAAAAACACGCTATTTGCTCTGACTTCGGGAATTAATTATAAAATTAATTAATGAAACTTATATGTTATGAATTTGGTAAAATAGACATAATTTGGAATTATAATTATCAAATATAGCTTAGGGTGAATTTTTGTAATTTTTTTGAAAATCTCCAATTTTTTTAATGAATAGTGAAACCACAAAGTGGTGGTTACAAAATTTGATTTTTCGTTTAAATGGGACTTTACCACTTCTGTGATTTGAATTTAAAAAATCCAATTTAAATGATTTTTATTATTAATCAAAATGTTGTTCAATGGGATGAAAATAATTTTTGATGAAAAATAACTTTTAAGTTTTATTAATCGTGATTAACGGTAATTAGTGTGATTTAAGGTAAAAATGATATTATAATAAAATGAAAATATATTGACACTTTTCCTAACCCTATTGGATGAGTTATGTCCAACCACGATAACCCATGGGGCAATTTTTGGTACCCCATGGAGCCACTTGGGTTTGATAATGACATTTATGCCTTTTATTTAAAGTTAAAATAAAAATGTCACAAACATGATTTGTTTTATTAAAATAAATTTTACATGTGATTATACAAGTCAAAATTTTGACTATAAATAGTCATTGGAAATATAATAATATTTCCTACATCATAGTATTTTTCTTATAATTTTTAGACATTAAATAAATTAAATTCATTATGACATCATGATGATGCAACGATGACCTCATTATTTAACAATTTAAATAAAATGGAATGATAATGAATCATCTAGGACCTACACATGTCAAAAACATATTTAATGGGTGGATTTCGAACCCTTATCACCTTATCCTTGAAACACATCAATTTGGGACCATTAAAATCAGAAAACCATTTGAAAATAAAGTAACATTTTATACTTTACCAAGAGTTCCCCTCCTCTCCTCTTATAAAAGGCCCCCACCTCTACCACCTTACCCACACCTCTCAAGACTTTGGTTCGGCCAATCTCTGATCATTTTGTCTCTCCACATCCCTCTCCTCATTCTAGAAGCCTTACCTTAGGCAGTAAGCTCTTCAAGAAACCCTTTTGGTTCAAACCAAAGGGAGTTACCCAATTTTAAGATAACGTCTTCACTTGTACTCTTTTGTTTTATTTTTATTCTCCAACCGCCTAAACTATTTTTATTAATTTCTTTTGTACCAAATCCAGTATGTTCAATATAATAGGATGTTTTTATAATATTTATTCGAGCTACACTTACACACACCTTCATCTAATGGTTAAAGAACATACAGTTTCTGTGGATGGAGAATTTCTGCCTCACGAAACGATGATTGTTCAACACACTTTTAACACCTTCAAAGGTGGACATTAAGATGTCACTATGTTTATATATGATATATAATATTTTTATGTTTTACTTAAGCTTCTGTATTTTTCATTTTGGCATACCTTTATGGCTTCCATTATGGGTATACGCGATATCTTCATTTTAGGAAGTGCGGACTATCACCCCCTCAAAGTGATTTGATTCGTTAATTCCATATGTGGGATGTATTCAGGATGGATTTAAAGTTATTATATATGATTTTATACTGGAATTATAATATACTTATATATCATTATTGTTTTATTTTCCATTAAAGTATGAGATAGAAATGAAAGTAGCGTTCATTCGTACGTACGACTTACCGTCTCCATGAACGGTGCATTTCATTTATTATCCTCAAATGTAATGTACTATTATAAGTACATACAATGGATATATATGATATATGATACATCTAAAGGATGAATATAATTCTGGAATTAAAAATATACACATCTCTCATTTATTTTTAATTCCATTAATATTACATAGAAATGAAAGTAGCGTTCATGCGTACGTACGGCTTACCGTCTCCATGAACGGTGCATTTAATTTCTTACCTCTAAATGATTATTTAATATTATAAAAACATGTATACGCTGGATATATATGATATATATGATATCCAATTCAGGAATTTCATTCTGGATATAAAGAACCATTGACGAGACGAACAACATGTAATTGTAAGAAGTCCACTTTTGACTTAAGTACCAAATATCGACAAAACAAACATTATTAACTTAAATGATTACATAATATTTATAACATTTCAATAATTGATATAAAAGGAATAATGAACTTGAAAAAGTTTCATAAGCAAGTAGAAATTAACTCAAGTTTATTATTCAGGACGTTAAAGAACGATCGAGTCAAGTCGGACCCGAGGTAAGGGATCCTACTCCTCTCTTTCTTTTTAAGTACGCTCTTTTATGTCATTCATTTTAAATATCATCTTTCTTCTTATTGGGATGTTATTTTATATTAAACTTACTATAATTTTTATGTTCATATGATGAGATACCCTATTCTCTTTCATCAAACCATTTTGGAAGTTTTGAGTGGCACCGTTATTCTGCCGAATTTTCGTAAGAGATCTAACCTCTATCTTAATTTTTAAGTACTCTCCTTTATGTCAATTCTTTTAAGCTACTCTTTGTTATGTTATTTTATATCCCTATTTCTATAAACATTATGTTAATATGGTGAGATAACCTATTTGATCTCATCAATCCATTTTTGTATGTTTTATGTGGCGCCGTTAGGCTGCCGAATTTTCATAAGGGATTTTTCATCTCACTTTTATTCCCGTGAGATTTATGCTACATTTTCCACAATTTCCTTTGATTGGTGTATGTACTACCCATTATTTTACTCATTGTGTAATATACATTCATTTATGAGTATTTACATCAATTTTGTATTGTCCTTCTTTCACGGGGTGTATGTTTCGAATGATACCCATGTCGGTATGGGAACGTTTCACCCTCCTATTTTTAAAAGACTTCTTTTGTTTTTCCTTTTAATTCACATAAAATTATATTGGGATATGTTCTTCTATATCCTTATTAATTTAAATTTTAATTCCATCTGATGAGATACCCTTTTTATCTCTCATCAACTCATTTTCTGAATTGTGTAGTGACGCCATTAGGCTGTCAAATTTTTGCAAGGGAACTTCTTAACCCAAATTTGATTCTTTGGGATAAACTTATACTCCTTGAATATGTCGTTCTATGAATATGTGTGAATAACCTCTGATTGTTTTACACTTAAAATCCACTAATATTTGGTGTATTCGTTTGTCACACATAATTATGTAATTGATTTATCCTTAAACCAAGGATACCGTCTTTGTAAAGGACTTCGTCTCAATCTCCTTTCATTGAGGCATATTACGTTTTATACACAAATTTCTTTTATACGGTGTATAAACCCCTTTGACTTTTACTTTTATACAAAATGAATCTTTTTCTAAAAAGCGTTTTACTAAACAACAAAAAGGAATGTTTCTTTTAACATATGCGGTGACAACGACTTTTTCCGCCTCCGCGAGTATTATTTGATCTTTGGGTTCCTCAACAAGCTGTAATGTTTTTAAAATAAAATAAATAACATATACTCTTTTATGTATTTTGGTATTGAAAATGGTTTTGATAAAGGATTCTATTTTGCTAATATATTTAAATGATATATTGTGATTTAAATGTGGAAATTTTATCATTCCTTTATATTGGTTTTATGTGTTATAATTTTATAATGGTACTTGGACATTTTACGGGTGGTTACGTGATAAACCATATGATGGGTGGTGCCGTGAATACCAGGACGGGTGGTTACGTTATAACCTCCAATGCATTGGGTATGGAAGTCGACCTTATGGCTATTCCATTAAGTATGTATGGAAGTTGGCCGAATGGCTATTCAATTAAGTGATATGTGTGGAAGTCGACCTTATGGTCATTCCACTTAAGTATGTTTATGTCCCAAGTTACCTTTATATGTTATGTGATCATTATATGGGTTTCATGGTAATATTTTGGTTACAGAAGGGTAAGTAATGAACTTTTATTAAGTGAAGAGTTTTTACTACTTCGAGAAGGTGAAAAGTATTACTTTGATAAAGTATACATGGTTTACTTGTTGTTTTGAAAAACTAACAGTTTTCATTCTTTGTGTATCCCTTACTGAGCTTTTTATGCTCATCCCAAGTTTTTGAAATGTTTTTTCACATGACTTAACGTGGAATAGGGTCAAGGATGGGATCAAGGGAAAGTCATGCAACCTAAAACATGGAACTGGACATGTTTCTTTTTAAGAGTTTTTATTTTCTGGGATCTTAGTAAAAGATTCTACTTTATAATATTTTGAGATGTAATAGTTATGTCCTAATTCTCTAAAACTCTAAACCTGAAAAGATCCTCAATGAGAATTATTCATTTAATTCAATATTAAGTAAGGTTTAAGGCCGGGGCCTTATATATGCTGCTGTGATGCATGGAACACACTATGAGTTAAATTAATATAGGGAAGAAGTGATAAATGGTGAGACACATTCCACAACTTCGCAACAACAAAAAATGGTCCCACAAAACTAGGAGAATTCTTCACTTTCCTCCAAATCCATTGATAACCTAAATGAGGGGAAGCAGTCAAGAACACATTGTCACCGGCTGAACATTCCAATGGTCTACAGAAGCGATCATAATAAGATTTATACACATTATGTGCCTTAAAAAGTTATATAACAAAAAACTAAATAATTTATTTTGTTAATTAAACCATTCTTTCTCCATCTAAATAAATTAAAAAAAATTCTGACTAAAAATGGATATTGACATGGATGGAAATAAATGGACTCAAATGGATTCATTATAATCACAAACAGAAAACTATTTTATAATAAAACATAAAAATACCCAAATGGTCATCCCAACCTCCCCCAAATTCTATAAAATTGGAATGAAGAGTATCCTTAACAATATCTTTATAACTCTATATCTAGAATTATGATGGTGGATTTTATTTCATACACAAATGTACCTGATATCCCTATCCATCCTGATGGACTCTATAATTTCATGAAGTGGAATGAGGATCTCTATTAGAGGCCATAGAAAATGGAACTCTATTAAAATGGAAAATTTATTTCATATAGATATTTACCGTATCTTTAACGTTGGTTTTAAAGTTTAGGGTAATCAATGAGAATATTTAGTTAGTTGATCATTCACAACACATATTGTATTATTCTTTCATTGGGTATATTGAAACCTAACTGAATTTTCATTAAAATAACATCCAACATCCAATTATTCAATAGAAGTGGCTGAGGAAAACCAAATGGTCTCTAGTGTTTTCCCTTAACCGATTAGAACGTGTAAAAATGAGATAAAAAAAATCATCCATGCCATGTCTCATGACTGGACAGTAGAATCAACATCCATTTTTATATAACATCTTTGTGACTCATGGGTAAACATCCCATTTGGAATTATGAAAACCACTGATCAATTATTTTATCAATTATAACAGCAAAACAAAATAATTTAGAAAAAATATAATACCCTCTATAGAGAATAACCACATAGAAAATGTCTCCTCGCTATAATGATTGTGTCTTAAGATATAGAGTTAATCATACAGTTTTTTTTATGTATCAACTCAAGAAGATCATATTTTAACATATTTATAGACAATACAACCTATTCCAATGTTTCCTATACTCTGATGTAAAAATAGAAAAAATATCCATAAAATACCCCTATTTAGATAATTATTTCATGGACTAGGTTGGTATTTTCCTTCTCAGACCGTCTATAATGACATTCCCTTTCCCCAGGATATTAGTGATTTTGAAATCAAAGACATTAGGTACTAATTATAATTCCTATGATAATGATTCAAATCATTTTAAAGAATACATAATTAAAGATTTTATGGTATGGAAACAAGGAAATAATTTTTATGAAAAGGTAATGCATTCAAATATTAATCCCATGCATCATAATTGTGAGTTTAGGCCATGGGTAAAATAATTCTTCTTCTGTGTCCTTTGCTTTTGAGATCCATAAGAAATGATGTGAACACCTAACAATTGAAAAAAACCAAACCTAGTCCTGATGCATCACTGAAGACCACATAGTCTTAACTGTCCTCTGGAAGATTGAACATTAATGTAGTAGTCAAGATATGATTCATCTCAACAATGTAAATATTTTATTTTATTACCTAAACTTTTTTACTCCCATCAGAGTCAAGGAAGTTGATGGATAATAACAATTCAATAATTCTATTACAAAATGGGAATTATTCCTCAAAAAAATATGAATCAATAAATATCAAAACATTCCATGGTTCCTTCCTTATCAGAACAACCTTATCCTTCTATAAATAAACTAATATTCTCTGCCCTGACAACACATGTCCCATAAAAATCACTTCTGAAATCCAGAAATCACATTTTGATAGCTTGGAATAAATTTGTTGATTTCTCCAAAATTATATAACTTCGCCAAGAAGGAAAAAGTGATCCTCCTTAGACATACAGTAAAAAAGGATACAATCCATAAAGACTACTATGAACATATCAATATGTTCATGTGAAAGTCTTTTCATATAATCCATAAATAATATACTAGAATTCATTAGACCAAATGAAAGGAAATGATAATCAAAATGAACATACCTACTCTGGAGGGTAGAATTATGAATGTGAGATTCTTTTTCTGTAAACTTGTTATTAATAGAATGATGTTCAATCATTGATAACCACTTCACATGTTTAAGCATTTCAAACAAATAATCAATCTTTGAAACTAATGCTTGTTTATTACCAAAATATTATTGTGTTTTTAGTGATCAATACAAAGGCGATGTGGCACATTATCATTTTTAGAAAAGAGAACATGAACTACCTAATGTGACACAGTGAGGCATATAAATACACTCTATAGTAGATTATAAATTGGAGTCTCTAACTACTTCATCTTAGCCAGTTCCATGCGAAAAGAAGGTATAGATACTGAATGAGTGCCAAGTGAAAAATCAATAGAAAATTATACTCCTTTATTCGTGTAAATCAAGATAATTCCAAAGGAAAATGCCTAGAAACATGAATAAAACTGGATGGAGATCAAAACCCAATGATTCCTGATCTAGATTAATACAAAACACCAATATTATATTCCCATACTATAGATTATAATGTATGGATCTACTGGACCTTGGATCCCATTCTCTCTGAAGCATATTAAACAGCCCATTATGAGATATAAAAAAGACCTATTGAAGAAATAATTCAATTCAATATTTTTTTTATGAATGATCCAATCCCTCCTAATTATAAAATCAAGAAGTTTAATGTTGAGTACATAAAAATACTATAAAATTTCAGTCACATCTAAAGATAAAGAATAAGAAGTAAAATATAGAACCTTATCTCAAATTTTTAGGGGCGTATTAATATCCATCAGATAAGACTATATATGTATAAAAATAATTAATAAAATCACAATAAGCATCTAGATGAATGAATTATATGCCGCAATATTAAATAATGATTTCATAAATGGTGAATTTATAGTGATGGTAACTCTCACCGTAATAGGACTCGTATCTCAATCCTCTAGAGACTACTCAATAGAATTGATAATATTCATTATGAATTCAAGTCGACAGAACCCCATTTATCCTTATGTTTATAATTTCCACAGGTTAAATTTAGATACTCATGATCATGTTCAACTACATGGAGCATAATAGTAATGTAATAACATTTTCGTGTGACTTGTTCATTTTCCAAAAACAAATATTATGGGTACCTCGGTGAAAACCCGTTTTGAGTGTCCAGGCATTCCACACTAAAAGAAAATAATATTTCATCTTCCAAGAACATTAAAAGGTTTAGAATAATCATGTTTTGAAGATCCACCATGACATTCATCACACATCCAATTCCCATTTAATGAACTCATAGAACTACCACTAGGAGGAAAAAATAACTCCCATCAAACCTAAAATACCAACCAAATAAATCTCAACCATCATTGTTGTATCCAGAACCATTTTATAAGAATAAATAATCACCAAGAAAACCCAATAATTAATATTAGACTGAAGTACCATAATTAATGATGGAGTCATCATCTTCTCATTCGATACAGTCTTAGGTGTGAATTTCACAAGACCAACAATGAGAATTTCATATTCCTTCATGGGCCTTTTAGCCTAAAGAAGTTTTAAAAACACTATAGTTTTACCAAACACTATAGAATCTATATAGATATTGATGTTGAAAATTAGTTTAATGAACTTAAACTATAATCCATCATACTTCTACAATTTCACCATAATTCCCCACCATCCCCTTCTAGGTCTTGCCATCTTGATGTTGGTGCATTATACCTTGATTGAATTAGGTGTCTATAAGAACTCAGATAAAATCTCACACTCCTACGAAAATTTTTATCCTATTGAAGATTGTTATCAGAATGGAATTCTGGTTGATTCAAGTGAAGTAGCACCTCAACACAAATACTAGATTCATCCCATGTTAGTTCCATGACTACACCATGAACAAGAATGAGTCTACCCGTCTGTCCTAGATTTTAGAAAACAAACATGATAAACTCAACCATATTTTGACTCGCGTGAGGATTTTAGCTATTTGTAACATCATCTTCTTCCACATGGATCTGATTCACATGTGTTCTTGGTGGCTGATGCTACACAACATCATCATAAAATATTGAAGACATTAGAAAATTACATAGATAAACACTCATATAACATAAATACAGAAATTAATCATGATAGATTGATAAATAATATTGGGATTAAAATCTATGCAAATAAAAATATGTTAAGATACTAGAACTATTTACCTAAGATTTCATTTTCTAAACAAACTGAACAATAGGAAAATTATTTTAATTTTCTAAAATTAAAATTTCACCAAATTATGTTTCATTTTGCTGATTTCTATTTAAAATCCAAATCACATGTTTTTAAACAATTAAGGACTTTATCAAGGTAAAATAGAATAGAGGTTCTTATAAAATCATTTCAAGCAATTGGTCTAAAATAAATTACAAAAAACCATTTGAAAAATATATTTCATAATCAATTTCACAATTTTATCATTTTCAAATCACACCCCAATTTTCAATTCCAATGGAATTGTGGTTTTTTCAAAAATTCACTCTCCAAGTAAAATATTATCCAAATTTTCATTGAATTGGTATATATTTATTTAATTTAAATCGTTTTAAACAACCATGAAATTAAATTATGATACATTTGGCCAAATATAAACATAACCACCAACCTTAAAATAGAGATCATAGAATACAACACCCATAACACGAAAAATCGAGGAAGGATATCGATAAAAAACATCACCAAATCAACCTAATATTCAAGATCTAAAATAATGGATTTTATATCTGTAAAAATGAAAAAATATCTAACAAAACCTAAGGAGGAAAAAAGAAGAAAGTTGGAGTGACATAATGGGAGAAAAATCTTATTGAAGAGGAATTGAGTGGAATTTTTCAATCTTTGATCTTACTTGGAAAGAGATTGTTGGAGCCAAAATGGGTCCTTGAGATCCCTATAAACATATGAAATCGATATATGGTTTGTTAGGGTTGACATGATTGAGAAATATGAGTTTAGAAAAATTTGAAACAATTTTTTTGAATAATCAATGCCCGCATGCATGGAAAACTCGGATGGGATTAACTGTTTATCAAACTATGCTAACTAAAAGTGAAAATATATAATGGGGTGAATAATTTCTACAATATTAGAATGAATTTTATAAAACCATACACCAACTATGAAAACACACACTATTTGTTTTCTTCGTTTACCCTTGGTGGGTGAATAGATATGGAAAATCGTGGGACAACTAGTCACTATGTAGAAAATTCCAAAAAAATATTATTTCATCATGAAACCATCCAAGACAATCCTCAACTAATGTATGAAGAAATATCATAGAATTGAATTACCTAAAAACAGTTACACTATGTTATTGTTTTTCTAAATTATATAAAATCAGTGTATATGTTTAAAATATCATAACAAATTATTTTCACAAATAGGTTAACCATTATAGCACATACCTTAAAATGAACTTAATGTGTAAAAAATATAACCATTAGATACATAAAATATTAATATGAAAATAATATAAATTTATTACTATGATTATATCATTCAACCAGTGTGGGTCATCACGCACCTAAATAGTTCAAAAATTCCAATCTTCTTTAATTTATATATAAAATAAATATGGAACATTCTATCCATATCAAATATGAATACCTATATTCTATAATTGATGATTTGTGATTTCTTCTTAAATAAAATTCCTTTAATTCTATAAAAAAATCACTTTACAGATATATTTACACAAATAAGACTATAAAACCACCTTAAAAATTGTAATAATTGATGATACGTGAAAAAAATATTTCAAAAAAATTCATTTAAAAAAATATCCCAAGGTTCAACAAAATATCTCTATCAAAATTATTCTAACATTAAATTGCAAAGAAGAAAACCGATGACATGTTAAATATA
Organism: Viscum album; assembly: GCA_963277665.1. Classification (NCBI taxonomy): domain Eukaryota; kingdom Viridiplantae; phylum Streptophyta; class Magnoliopsida; order Santalales; family Viscaceae; genus Viscum; species Viscum album. The sequence goes on from OY728165.1 coordinate 1,388,872,479, forward strand.
GAAAAGAAAATTTTAACAATTAACCATTAATTAAATTATTTTATAACCCCATATGTGAAAACCACGATATAACAATAAAAAAATTACATTTTTTATAAAAAGTATGAAATTACATATATTCTTATGACTTTTTCCATTTATGGAAGTAGATATTTTTGAAATATTAATAAATAAAAAATTCCATGAAATTCATATAAGAATATACAGATTTCCAAAACATTACTAAATTAATTAATCAATAATATTTCATGAAAATAAACATGAAATTATCCATACATGATACTCATTAAGTAATATCAGGAATAAAATATTTATTCGTAACCTAAGGAAATGGAAAAAAAGGATTATATCAAACCCTCCGAATGGGAAATAATATACCATAATGTATTATAGAATAAATATGGCATGATTAATTTGAAAAGAAATTAATGATAATAAAATTAATCGATATAAATGATCATATCAGATTTAAAAAAATTCATCGTAAAGAATATAAATTAACACATGGTCAATAATTAATGATTTGATGGTGACATTATATATAATTCCAAATATATTGATTAGTAATATCAAGTCCACATCTATGCAATTAAGAATTCTATCATGGTTGAAACCAAGGCAATAGAGTAAATAAAATATCAAATCCTTTTGTCACGTGAGATCAAAAGATGCATTGATGGGTTATATAATACATGTCCCCATACATTACACTTTCATTATAAATTCAGTCATTGTATGAAGATTTTAATTTCAATTAGGTTCATATTAGACATTCCATTTGAACCTATACTCAAATATATTGAGATACCAACATAATGAATTTAAGATTATTCCAAATCAATAAATGGGTTAACATTGATAAAATCTATATAGTGAAGGAAGGTTGATGGTTATACAACTCATACCCCAAATGTAACTTGAAGAATATCGATGAATTCAGACATAGAAGAAAAAACATTAAAATATAGAACATAAAATAAAATAATCAATATCATGAAATAAATAAAGATTCATGAAATTATATATCCTCTATTAATTATATATACCATATAAAATAAGGTAGAGGTATAAATCCAAATCATTCCTAAATAAGGAAATTAAAAAAACAGTTACGAAAGTGATAACTTGTAAATCGAAACCCCATTAATGTTGAAACATTATGTGGATCATCAAATATAATGTATAAAAAAATAATTATAATATAATAAATCCATGAAGCATTCAATAGACAACAAAAAGAAACAAAGTAAAAATTATAAAACATGTTCCAAGGATATCACAAATTGGGGAGAAGAACCCTTATCGTAAAGGTAACATAAGAATTGAAGAAAAATAATAATTTATAGTTAAATTTTAATTTAAATATCATTAAATGGATGATATGTTTTATAATTTTTGGAAATTATGGTAGTGAATACACCATAACATAAAATTATGGTTCTCAATATCAATCGTGTATCATGGAATTTACAACAGAAACAAATAAAATATACAAAAATGAAATCATTTGTATCAAATTAAAATTAAATTAATACTTGATATGGAAATCCAAACACCATAAAGTAAATTAATATGGACATTTTTATCTATTAGGTACTAATCCGCCCATATAAAATATTGAAAAATGATCCTAGATTGATTTGATTAATCAACCCATACCCTAAAAATTAACTGAAATAATATTTAGATACAATGTGAGAAGTAAGGTGAAATTTATTTTAAAATACTAATAATTTAATGATTAAAATATCAGAGAAATAATATAAAATAAAAATGGTTTATCATCCATAGTAGTGGTAGTATAGTAGTATCACATTGGTATCCCATCATTCTATAATAATCTATATTGGTTTTCATTATAATATTTCCACATTATCTATAAGGGAAAGCATTCTCAATATTTTTTGTATACGATTGGAATTTTGAAATCCCTGAAATGATAAGATAAATCATTTTTATTTTCATTATTATTCATGAAATAAATATTAATATTCATTATAATATTTTAAAATCAAAAGTACATTGTATTATTTAAATTTTTTATTATATAATTTTATTGAAAAGTTTAATATTAAAATTAATGAATTTTAATTTCAAAAAATGGATTTTAGTTATGAATTTTTCATGATAAATTTATATTATGAATAATTTTGGAAACTTTTCAAGAATTAATTTTTATTAAATGAAATTTGTAAATTTATTATTATCATTTCAAAAATTTATATTCTTTTAAATTGATTATAATATAAATTTCAATTTTTAATAATTTTAAAATAAATTTTTTTAATTTTATTTAAAATGACCACATTAAATAATATTAAATGAATTTTATACTTTAATTTATTATAAAATCATTTTATATTTTAGAAAGGCATTTTTTCTGAAATGTAGTTTTTATTGTATTTTATCTGTTTAGTTGTAGGTTAAATTATCCAACATATGTGAATCGAATTTTGAAAAAATGATTCATAATTTTTAACTATTGGGTTCAAATTCTTTAGTTATTACCCTTTTAATTTTTATTCATTATAAATAGTAACCTTAACAAAATTTCTTTCATGGATAAATGATATATTGGGTAATTAATGTTAAAAATACAATTATAAGGAATAAAAAATTATAACAAAACATACCTTAACTCAATTTTATGAGTCTATTTTATCCATAATCATCCTTAAATCTATTATATGAACATTTTTATTTATTTGGATGTGATTTAAACCTTTATAATATCTTATTTCATTTAAAACAATGTCACAATATTATTTTAAATTATAATAATATTTTTAAAAAGAGTATAAATAGAGGATATATTCAGTTATAAATATATATTTGAAATATAAATAATTTCAATTAACTTTGGTAATTTATTTTTATTTTTTAGTGATGAAATAATTACCTTAAGTTCCTAGAAAAAATGAAGTAGTTATTGTTCAATTAATTGAAAAATAAAATCAATGATATTAATAATATTAAAATTAATATACTATGAAATAATTAATGAGATACACAAATTTTTTAGGTAACTATAACATTTTAAGGACATGTTAAATTATTATATAATAATGAAATGCTTTTATTAATGTTCTGAAGATATAAATGTTTTCAAATAGATCTAAAATTGAAATTAATTATATTTATGAAAATTATAGTTAATTAAATGATGTAAAATTCCTAAAATATATATTATATAAAATTAATATTTTATGGTTAATTAAATTATCTATGTTCCCCAGATGTTTATTTTTTCATTTTATAATTATATTATTAACCCTTAAATTTTTTAAAATTTTAATATTTTTTTTAATTTTCAAAAAGATTAATAAAGGGATAAAACCAACAAATAAGGGTAAAAAATAGTCAAAAACCTTATAATTTTCTATTATATGAGAGAATTTATTTCAATGGTCATAATTTAATCTAAATAATTTTTTTTAACCATCTTAATTAAAAAATTATTTATATTAATTAAATAATTTTAAAATTCTATAAGATCACATTTTGTCTCAAATAAAAGGGAACCACTTCTCATTTCATAACACTCTAGTAACCATTTTAATAAGATATTAATCTGCAAATACCATCAAATAATAAATATTATATATATATATATATATTTTAGTCTTATATTTGGTATAATTCTTCCATTATAGTGATTATGGTGTTAATCAAATGAGACTTTCCAAAGTAGAGGTATAGTTTTTAACAACAGTTTTTAGTTTTATTTCCTCTTTTAAATCCTTATAAAAACAAATAAAAATGATTATATAATAAAAAAGTATAATTAAAGAAATAATTTGATATTTATGATATAATTATTGTATATATATATATATTAAATCTATGAAATAATTATCATTAAGAAAATATTATATATGATTTAATTTCTTACCATTCTATTTATTGAAATAATGATAATTTCATTTTTGCGTATGTGTAGACTAAAAACACTATGTTGTTATATGATTCTCTTTTCATCACCACATCAAATGGATGATATATAAAAGTAAAATTAAAGAAATAATATGATATTTATGATATAATTTTTATTATTTAAATTTAAAATTATATTTACCTTTATTCTATAATGATTATTTTAAATTAAAAATGTTACTCATATGCATGTACAACCGACAGTTTTCATGAGTATAAAGTAGTTCATTTTTTATAACCATTTTTCATGAGTTTTTTTGGTTTTATAATTTAATTATAAATGATTTTTATTGCATGATTATTATTCTTCCAATGATGTAATCATGAATAATTTTACTATAGTCGACTTAAAGAAGTCAAATTAGGATTCAGAAATGATTATTTTCAGAACATCCGATTAGAATTTAATGAATTAAATATTAACCAATTTCATGGTAGGAGATAAAATAGAGTTAATAATAAACAATAAAATGGTTCTTGAGAAAGTATATAATTAACCAATGTTTATTATCATTATTATAAATATCTTATGTGTACAATTGGGATCAAGGTAAAAAAAATTATTATATAAAATCCTAATTTAATGTTTCCCTTAAATACTAGTTTTTCTTCTATGTCTATATTTTTAGAAATATATTATAAAATATTTTATATGTGTGGTGGTGAATTATAAAGAGAAAAATATTTATCTTCTTTACATTCTATCAAATATTCTAAAAATTAATCAATTATGGAATGTTTTAGCACATATTACGAAAGGTGGAAATGAATGATTTATTTCAATGTATACATTGACAATGACTTTTTCCAGCTCTAGATCAGTTATTTTATTATCTTATTACCTTATAATAATCCATATTTTTTTAATAAAAAAACTATTTCCATATTTTATTATTTTTAATTTTTTTAAATGGATTTTACTTATTAACGAATGATTGTTTTTCTTATCGGTGCAATAGAAATATTTATGATATAAAATTTTATGTGTTGTAAATATAATATGGTTTATGCACATTTTTTATAGTGAGTATTGTTCCATTAAAATAAATTTTTTCCCGAACCTGTTATATCTCTCAGATGACTTGGGTAGAGGGATGGGTTTAATCGATTAAGATTCACCAAATAGATTAAGGGAATATGTTAAAATGGTTATTAAAACAAAAAATGAGATGGCTAATTTAAGTGTCACTGTAATGGTTTCTCAATGTATAATGATTATGATTAATCCCTTGTTATATATGAATTATATAAATATTTTGTATGAAATCATGTATTTGACTTATCAATTATTAATATGGGTTTTAGGGAAATATTTTGATTTTAAAAGTAAATTAATGTATATGCTACTTTATATATTTGAAATTTTTTTTGAAAGAAATGTTATTATGAGTTTTTCATGATTTCAATGAAGCCATTTAGTTTAATTTTACCTCTATAATTCATTATTAAATATTTTATGAGAATCATTGTTTTGGGAAAATGATTTATTAGGTTAAAATGATTTTTTGAGCCCAAATATTATTTTGAAAATGGGTAATTTTTATAAGTATTCGTAAACTAACCTTTTATTTCATTATTTTTATATACAATACTGAGAATCATATGTGAATACTCTGATTTAGAATGTTTCTTCCATTGATTAATTATGAGTAAGGTAATGAAATAATTAAATATGATTGTCACGATGGTTTATATTGGAAATATATTTTGTTTTACATTAAAATTTAATATTGTAAAAAATTGATAACTAGTAATATTTTCCTCATTATAATAGATGGGATAATTATGTATGCTTTTGGAACTAAATATTATAAAATATAATCCTAAATATTATTTTTGATATATATGGTGATATTATTTCTAATGAAACTATATCAAGTAATGTATAATGATGCCTTGATGTATTATATGTGTGACTCAAGGTGAGGTGGTGGACTCGAGGCAACGCATGTATCGAGAGGACTGGATAATAATGCCTTGATTTTTTAATTTTGAAATTTTTGGTTTCGGGATGGCTACAGTGGTAGTAAGGATTTTGAATTTTGAATTGTGTTTTCACTTTGAATTTTGTTTGTAGTGTGTTGATCGTCATGTGGGGTATGTAAGGGTGGTTTGTTGTGGTTGCATTTGGTTCCCACTTAACCAAAAAGTGGCTCCTTAAAAAATATAAAAAAATGGATTGCGGGGGTATAATGTTGGGTCCTTATATTTGGTATCATAAATTTTTTTAGATGACGTTAGAGGTTAGGATAATTTTAACATAAAAAAATTAAAATACATTACATTATAGTTATGTTTAAATGATCTTGAGTTTCAAAATTTTCAAATTTCATCATCTAAAAAATATCTATTGAGAATGGTTTTCCTCAAACGAAATGGGGAAGCTGGTGTAAGAAGGCCAAAGGGGATGATATCCCTACCAATTAGAATCCTTGAGTTGTTCTAATTCAAATAGAGTAGTTTGTTTATATGATAGATCAACTGAATAATGCAAAAAACTGGTGGTATCAATGCTAAAGATTAGATATATCTCCCATATAGGTACATGTCTTTAGTGAAACATTTTTTAAGGCCAAACCCTAATACATAAGATGGATTTTATAAACCAGTTCTTGTTGAAGGATTTATTAAAGTCACATAAAAGATATTCAATTTCCTAAAATGTTCATAACATCAAATGGTAAGTCATTCTAATTAACATTTTAAAGGTTAATTAATTAAATTTTTCAAAATGGTAAGGAATAATAAAGAATGTGATGATATTAATATCTTCGAATAGGGGTATTTTATGAATAAATTCCATGATAGTTATTTTCTTAAATATTTTTGACATATTATGTAAAAAATACATTGAATTCATTAAAAAGGAGGAAATTTCAATTGCCTTTTATGAATAAAACATCACCCGATTATCATGGTATATATAGAATTTAATATATGATTTTGATAGTAATATTAATCAGTTTAAAAACGGATTTATTCCATAATATCAAAGGGAATTGTATTATCATGATATAAAATGTTATGAGATACTTTTTTGATCTGTATATAAGGTGTAACTCTAGTTTGATGATGATTGTGTGTTCTTCAACAATCAGAATAAAAATGGTCTATGTGGTTAGTGATGGGGATTAATGTTAACAGTAATATGATAGTATTATAAAAAATAAGTTAATTTTTTAGTGTTGTCACATTTGGGAATTTCTTATGATGTATGGTAATCTCTTAAGAGGTTGTAGTATAGGAAATTTAACTCTTAATTTAAATGAAAAAGAGCATGGTAGTTAGAAGACCAATTATTATAAATAGAGAGTAAATTGTTCAAAAATGTATTATGATGGGTCATTAGGAACATCACTATCCGAAGAAGAATTCTAATGAAGGGAAGCATAAATACCATGATAAAAATTGATTGGTGAAATTCTTTTCCACCACTTAAATTGATGTTGGGGAATCATATTAAGTGGAATCAGGTAAATTTATTATTTATTTACATTATGATAATGAATTTTTTCATTTAGGGTCTATACATTATTTAACATCTAAAAATTATTAGCGTAAATTAGAAATTCCACCTCAATAAATGAATCCACAAATTATGGTAAAAAATAATTTTAGAAGAATTAAGAAAAAAATAAATTATTAAAATCTTACTATAATTGTATATAGAAAATAATTATCTAAAAAATGTTGTCTTTCCTATAGTAGAGTTTGATGTTATTTTGGGGGTGGATTTTCTATGTAATTAAAATGTTATGAAATATTGTAGAGCTAAAGAAGTTTTCTTATTCAGAATGATTTTCAGTTTGTATATAATATTGATACCATGTCCTTGAAAACATGTCAATAAAGATATAATGTATTAGAAAATGTAAATGAAAATTATATTGCACGTAATTTAAAGTATATGGAATTGTATAGATTAATTATCTTTTATTAGAAAAGAAATAAATCAATGTTTTTCCTGATGTTTTTCTTGGTTTTATACCTTATCATGAAGATAATTTTACTCTTTACTTTTTTATGATGGTGAAAAAATTTGAAAACCCCCATAACGAGTTATTCATGTAGAACATCTAGAATTGAAAAAATTATTTTCAAGAGTTACTTAATAAAGGATTCCTTCATACTAACACAAAACTATGGGGCATCGTATATTATTCGATAATAATAAATAAATATTTTTTAGTATTTTCATCTATTATAGCTCGTCTAATATCATTACAACCTATAATAAGTATTGGGTTCCTTATAGCATTGATTTATTTATTCAACTTTAGGGAGCTCATGATTCTCAACAGTTGACCTAGGTTCTATGTAATAACAGCTGATTAATAAGGATGATGAATTTACGAAATAGTTTTTATGAACATATATGAGTTTTATGAGTGTGTGTTTATAACACTTGAATGAATACATTTCCTAGTATTATTTTTGGATCATACGAATATAGTTTTCTAACAATATTTGGATATGTTTATTATTTTTTTTATTGATGATATGTATAATTATTCAAAAAAAATTGATGAACAAGAAAAAAGGTATAATTACATTTCGATAATAATTTAATGAAAAGAATTTATATTGAGTATTTACAAAATGGTTTTTTAGTGACAACAAATTTCATTCACTAGACACGTCATTTTTAATGATAGAAAAACTATTGATACCGTAAAAAATATTGTGGCTGATGAATAGAAAAGTCCCACAAATGATAGAAATATTTTTAGTCTTCCTAGGTCAGAAAGATATAATCAGTGGGTTGCTGAAATAATTTCATGGTTATCTTTCTCAATGAATATGATTACTCAAAATAAAGTGAAATTAATCATGATAATTTTATTTCATAACTGTTGTCTAGAACTAATTTTTATGGTCAATGCTCTAATTTTTCCCTACTCTCTAAAAATTGTGAATTTTTCTTATATAGTGGTTCTTCATTAATGGAACATGGTTGTGTTATAATTTAGAATGATCAATTAATTTCTTATACATCGAAAACAACTTAACCCTCATGAGTCAAATTTTCAAACACATAATCTCAAATTATATACTATAGTTTTTATTATTAAAATTATTGACAACATTTTTATGGTTCCTAGTATGAAATATATACTGATCATAAAATTTAGATGTATATATTCACACAGAATGAGTTAGAAAAAAAATTGAGGAGATTGACGGAATTGAAAATGTATTATGACTGAAAAATTTATATTACCTTAAAAAAAATTAAGTGCTAATTTTATTTGAAAAAATATTTCTTCATTACCAATTTCACAATTTGAAAATAAAAATTTAGTTAATACTTTTAGTAAATTTTTCATAGAGTTTTTTGATAAAGCATATTTCTCAATTTAGTTTTAGGTTACAATACAATCATCTATAGTAGAGTTTATTAAAAAATATCATAAGGAAGACCTTGATATGTATGAAAATGTATATTTGTTTAAGAATGTATAATATATAGAATTTGAAATTGATAAATATTGTTTTTCAAATTAAAATGATATTATTTATTCCCTATAAACCAGGTGAAGAGAAAATTGTTTATTAAAGCTCATTGTTCTACATTTTTAGATCATCATAGTTGTTTTAAGATGTTCAAAGACCATCAAGAGTATTACTTGTGGGGTGGAATGAAACAAGAAATTTAAAAAATTTCCATTATATTTTTTATATATCTATATATTAAAGAAGAATGATAATTTACAAATGGAATTCAACATCATTTACAGATATATGTGTGGAAATGGGTAAATTTATCCATCGATTTAACAGTGGGATTTAAAAAACAACTCAATGTAATAATGAAATTTGTTTTATTATTTATGTATTAACAAAATATGATTATTTCTATTCAATTAGAGATACTAGCGATTTAGGCCATCTTTCTCAATTATATCATAATGAGATTTTCATGTTATAACGGGTTCCTCTCTCTGATATATATGAAAATGATCCCATATTCATTCAAATTTCTTTAAGGGATTTCAGAAGTCATTGGGTACTTATTTAAAAATCATTATATATTTTAATCATGAAATTTATAGAAAATATGGGTGAACAATTCAAACCTTATAAGAAATTATTCATTCTTGTTCAATTGATTACAAGGGACGTTGGGATAATAATTTTTATAAGTTGATAAAAGTTATACTAATAATATTAGGGCCTCTTAGACAAGTAACAATAGTTATACATATATTCAGAAGACATATCTCTCTTTTGAGTTAGGAAATTATTCTTTTAATAATGTATTTCCATGGAAAATGTGATGTGTTTTGGTAAAAATGATAAATTGATACCAAGGTTCATTGAATCTTATTAAATCCTTGATATATTTTGGTCACATTATTAAAGAGTGGTAATTTCATATAATTTTTTCCATAGTCCAAAATGTTTTTTATTTTTACAATGTTGAAAAATTATATTACTATTTCATAACATTTTTTAGTACTAAGGAAGCTCAGTTGGAAGAAAAATATTTCATTAGAAAATTTTATTTATATTTTTTATCATTGAGAGAATGTATTTTGGAAATATTAATATTACTAGGTTATGGTTTTGTGAAAAAAATAAACTTATATCTAAAGAAAAAAACATTGGAGTTGGAAAATTATTTGACAGAATTGTATCCCTACATGATTAATAAATGAATATATATATAAATATACATATATATATATATATAAAGACACATGTCCCAAAATAAAGAATGAATGTAAAAATAAATATATTGGTAAAATAAAATATTTTCATATTTATTTGTACACAATAAATAGATATTTATATTATTTATAAAAACTTTAAATCAAAAGGATATAATTTTATAAACTTATTTAATTATATGGTGTCATATAAAATCATAATACATAAAATATATAAATTTAATTTGAAAAAATGATAATAATTTTTAAAATCATCATATAAAGTTCATATTATAATTGTTTTTTGACAATTTAATAAAAATATTTATTTTTCAATTAATATTGAAAAATACATATTTTAGTTGAAGTTATATTTTTTAAATAAATTTTTTAATTAATATTATATTTTTTATTATTTATGAATGTTTATTTAATCATATTTATTCAAAATTATCCAATTAAGGTTTATTAAAATATTTTTATACTGGAATTTACTTTAAAAATGTGTCATATTTAAAAGGAGGTTTTTAGAAAATTAGTTTTATATATTTTTTTCAAATTCATTTTATATTAAGTTATTCCACCTCTGAGTTTTATATTTTTTAAACTAAAATCCATATTTAGAATCTATGGTCCCACATTTGGAAAATATTTCTGTTTTATTATTGGTCAATACGAACAATAACCTTATATTTTGTTATTACTACGATAAAATATAAATCAGGAAATTAAATTTAAAAATAAATTGACATGAACTACAAATTTACTCTAAATGTTAGATTCGTTTTATTAGATAGATCAATTTTATCCATACTCATCATGTTTACTATTAAATATCATTATTTAATTTTGAATTTATTATAACTTATATAATATGTTTTTATGGAAATACTATATATACCACACTAATTTATTACATTTCGATAATATTTTTAACACCGGGATAAAAAAAGAATATGTCTTCATAGGAATATTCACTTGAAAAATAAATAAATATATTCAACAAATAAATTTATTATTAAATTTTTATTGATTAAATAATAACATTTTATTCTTACTCAGAACTAACACAGTCATACTTCAAACAATGGAAAACAAAAATTATTGAAATTAAATTTGTAGGTAATAAAATTTTAAACAATTAATGTTATAAAATAATTTATTAGATAACTATATCATGTTATATATGTGAGAAATTATTATATTTTAATTTTTTTTCCTTTATGTAATTATAAATCATTGTAGATTTATAGTTTAAAAATTGATATTATTTATATTTTATGAAAATAATAATTTATTAAAAAAATAAAAAATTCCTAAAAATCATGAAATTGGAAAAAAATAATTAAATTTTGTTAATTAAGTTTAAAATTTCCCATTTATGTTTCCTTATTCATTTTATTGTAACATTAATTACCATTATTTTGTAGATAATTTTAATATTATTGTAATTGTCAAATGATTAATGAAGCCTTAAAATCAATAGAAAAAGGATAATATAGATCAATAACCTATGTAAATTTTATTGGATTAGGGTAGTTCAATTAATCCTAATCTTATAATATAAATTAATTAATTTTCCGACATTTTTATTATAAAATTAATTTCTATTAATTTTAGATTCATAGATTTCCAAAAGTGCACCTACCCTATCTTATATAAGGGAACCAATTATTCACAACTCAAAGCACATTTCGTTAGACATGAACATCCTATATCTATACCTAGATTATATTAATACATTATAGAGGTCTTTTATTAGTCATAATACCTTAAAATATATTTTTTTAAGGTTTTAATCAAATGAGAAGTATTTTTTTGATCACATGTTTTATTTCTATTTCCTTTTCCACCACATTTAAATATTTGATAACAATTACTATATAATAACACCATTATAACATATATAATGAGTTTTTTAATTACAATATAACTACCTATATCCATATAAGCCTCCAAAAATGGTTAATGATTCCATACTTCATGTGTGTAGAGGGCTACCGCCTTGCGAATCAATATAATTAATTTTCCATAACTACCTATAACTATTGTTTATATTGATGAAATTAATTTATACATATTATATTCATTACATTTTTGTCATTATGAAATGATAATATATCGATCACATTCATTCCTTCCCATTCACTGAAATATGATAACATTATTCGTGTGTTTGTGTGCATTACCACCTCGAGAAGCGATGTGATTCATTTTTTATCCCCACATCACATAGATGATATGTTTAATTATAATAAAATATATTAAATTATATTTAGTAAATTATTATAATAATTTAATGATAAATATTTTTTTACCTTCCTTCTATAATGCTCATTGAAAAATGGAGACGTTACTCATGTGTACGTATGACCTACCATTTCCTCGATTATAACAGAGTTCATTTTTCATAATAATCATTAGTGATTGGATATAAAATTATAATTTATGTTTTATAATTACAATTTCATTGTATTTATTCTATAAATAATAGAATATTTAACTCTTTAGACCAATGCAGACCTACCAAAACAATTTTTGATTTAAGAAACAAATTTAATCAAATTATATGATGACAATTTAATTTATCAAAAAATGAATTGTAAGATATAAAATCAATGGAATAATAAAAATAAAAATTTCACTAAAGAAATTATAGAATTATCAAATATTTATTAGTCCATAATATAATGAATGTATATGATAACTCAGACTCAAGGTAAGGGACATTCTTTTTAAAAATCCCCTTTTATTGTTTCCCTTAAAACTAAATTTTTATTCCATATCCAAATTTTTAAAATTAATATTATGGATATATTTATATAAATATAAGTTTATTATAATCGAAACATTATGTTTCTTTTAAAATTGATGCAATTTTTTTCAAAAGGAATATTTTACGAAATGTTTTAACATCGTATATAAAAAGTAAAAAAATTTTATTCTATCATATATAGAGACAATGATTTTATAAACTTTGTAGATATTACATGATTTATGGATTCCATTATAATAATTGTTTTTTATCAATGGAAACCCCCTCTTTAAATATGTTTTTATTATTTTTATGTTTTTTTTAAAAAAATTTGTGCATATCAATATATAAAAATGTTTTATTGAAGTGGTAATGAACATTTTTATGATGAAAAATTATATCTATTATGATTATGTTATTATTCTTGGTTTTTTTTTATGATTAGTGATGGTTCAATTATAAACACGTTTGACTGAGACCATTACCGCACTCCCATAAATTGGGTTAATGGATAGATTTATCCACCTAGTTTTAACAAATAATAGTTTGAGAACATAATTTGATGGTTATTCCATGTATAACCGTGATGGTTATTTCAACTATAACTACATTGGTAACTCAAGTACAATTTTCATGGTTATTACTTATATAAGAATAATTAAATTGAAAATAATGCCTCAACATACCTTATCTTCACATATATATGGTTTATGTATTTTTATTTAAATCCAATGATATCATAAGTTAATTTTGATTAATATAATTCATTTTATAGTTGGAATGCATAATTTTTTAATGAATTTAGTATGTGATTTATCTTTATTTGAAGGAAATATTTTGTTTTTTATTTTGTAGTTTATATTATCTTATTAAATTTTTATTAAAGTACTTAGAATTATAAGGTGAATTAATGGTAAGGAAAATACTTATTTTAAACCCATATTTTGTTATCAAAATGAAAATTTTTATAAGTATTTTGGGACTAATGGTTTCATTCATTTTTTATCCTATATTGAACTTTTTGTTGTCATCCCCTGTTTTTTAATGTATTTTACAGTTCTAATGGATTTTTAATGTAAATGATGATGTAAAATTTAATTTCAAAAAGAATTTGGATGAATGAAAATCATGCTATAATTTAAAATATGTATGTTGTGAAAAAAGTGGATACTTATTTTAGGTGTCCTCTTTGTAATATATGAGTTTTTTATGTAAGTGTTATGACCTAAAACTTTAAAACTCTAAAACACTAAACAATAAAGTTCCTATAAACTGACATTAAATGAAATATAGTATAAATACTCAATATTTTTAATGTTTAATGTTAAATCACTATACGACCTGAATATTTGAAAATATTATGAACCTTTTCAAAATGTTTTATCCTTTGAAACAATAATCTTTTTTTAAACCATAATTTAAGATAATGATCCATTGTATTACCCATTAAATATAGATTTCAAATTCAAGAGCCTAACATAGCATGAAATATATATTAGAATCCCATAAACACTCTGAAAAAATTTACAATAATGGGAAATGGATTCACTAATGACCATTACACCCAATACCTTACCCATTTTCACCACATGTGTAGGACATGATCCTTATAAATTAAAAAACTCATATTTGAGAAAGGATACAATGTGATCCATCTTAGAAAATTTTGTGCCTGTTTAAAACACATTATTCACTAAAATTTTCTCTGGACAGGAATATAGTTCTAATGGTATCACATGTATTTAGAAACCTAAAAGTAAATACAAAAATAATTGAAATAAAATTTTTTATCATCAGTTATGCGACCACATTCACCATCCATTCCTAGAAACAATCCCACAAAATAGTAAAAATAGGTACCAAAATCATATCCCCAAGATTATGACATGAAATAAATAATACTACTACACCTCTGAAAACTAAAATATAAAATCATTCAACCACTGATGTGGACCCAAGAAAATTATAAAATAGCATAGTTTCTCTCCTTGCATCCAGTTAAACTTTTTGTTAATTGGGAGATGTGTTCCAGTTTAATAATCTGATTAAAACAATTCATTTAATACATTTAATATAGTTATTGATTTGATTCAAATAATTAAATCATATTTATTATAGTATCAATATATTTAATCTCTAAGAAGGCACATTTTTTAGCATCATAGTAGTGGAGAAATCGAAACTCATCATTGTCAACAATGCATAAAATAATAAATAATATATCTATCACATCATAAAATCATATAAATGATCCATACATAGTTGATCGTGAACAGAAATATATTCCTAAGGAGGATATATGTAATCCACATGGGTTTTATAATCAAAATTTAGATCAATTTTAGAGATCATATGTTCCTTGATTTATGCATATTCATCGAAAGTAGTATCCAACTTTTTACATCCTTGAAATTTTAATGAAACGAGCTTTAAATACAAGGGTAAATATAAAACATGATACCCTATTATATAACAAAAGAATGGTGTTTAATAATTAAAATCTCATATAAATTCCTTTTATCGGATATTGGCGAGAGTGACCTAGAAATTTCATGTCGTGGAGGGACCGAATTCAAATCTGCATTTAGTTTTGAGGGTTGAACAACAAGGGTTCACTCCAACTTGGATTAATCCTCCGATTTACATGATTTAATGTCATAATGGGTAGTATATCAACCTAAATCCACCTCAACATTCAAATATTTTTATTATTATGAAAATGGTAAAATACTTCTTTATCTTATCATGAAATATCAAGTACATCACATAATGAATTAATAGAATTATAGTGATCATATTTTTGTACTCACATATGTGTGGGAGTCAATAGGTGAGACTCTCAAATAACATTAGATTCCAATAATAAAACTACAAAAGATATCAATAGAAACTTTATTCATCATAGGATGTGAACCACACTTATCATCGACAATGTTTAGAATTAAATCTTTAATAGAATTGTTATAATTTTTTTTTAACAAAATTAATAACCTCTACAATTGCACATGAATCTCATATAGATAAATTATAACAACTATAATTATCATATTTTTAACCTTATATATATATATATATAATTTTTAAAAAATAATTTATATTTATGCTCAACATGTATATTAGTTTGTTAATATGCATTTTCAATATCATGGGGGAGTAATATAGATTATCTTTATCGTGTTTTGTAATATTCGTGTTGTTATTCATTCATCTCCCAAATTTCATAATTCACATCTAAAAAATTGTATTTGAATAGATAATTTATAAATTTTTATATTTTTCTCAGTTCATTTTAATAGTATGTTGGTTGTGATCCATGAAGAAGAAATTAAATATGACCATGTTACAAATATTCTTAATTTACATATGTTTGAATACAAATTAATGCATTTAATATTATTGTTATACCTCTATAAATAAAATATATTTACTTATTTATATAACATATTTTCATAATATACTTTTCATTTTAATCCATGATATTATTTCACATAATTGTTTATGTAGGTAGCTTGACAAACCTAACAATGAAAATACAATAATTAATGGAAGAGTACGATTATAAAAGTATTTTCATTTGGATCAATATCACTATTAAAAAATAATAACTATATTTTTTATATATATTCAATTTATTAAAACATATATAAATTTATTTTATTAAATAATATTGAAATAATATTAAAAAATGATGTTCTACATTATACGGGTCGTTATATCATGACCCACTTCCCAAAAAGATACCACAATGAGGGGAGAAAGATCATGACTGCCAGTGTCCGACTTCCAGCAAGCCCTGGGATGACACCTAGAACTTAGGGTATATTAAAAACACATATGGGAGGAATTAACATCTAATAGAATCATGTGGAAGTGAGTGATAAAAATTATACAACAACCAACCCCTACTGAAACATGTGAATATATATAATAAACCTAAGTGTAAATATGCTAATTCGTATTGTACTAAAAAACAAAACAGAAAACTACAAGTACCAAAAAATTGTAAATATGATAATGATCATAAATCCCAATATCATTCTAAACCCTGAGCTAGTAATATCAAGAATGATCGAGACTCTACTCCGTTTGACCTGAAAAATGGCTTATATATATGTAAAGAGAGAATAATAGAATAAAAAATAGGATCATACCTAGATCCTCTCATGAAAAAGATAAAGGAATCATTCTAAATCATAGTGAAAAAATATTATACTAACTCATTACCAACAGATTAATACTGAGTAACCAAAATCACCCTTGCTAACCTAACATAGTAATTCATTTAAGAGATCATTTAATAATAAAACATCAAGGATACCCCTATCCTGCTTCACAACTATTTTCTTTCTCTACCCGAACGTCGCATGTCCTGAGAATCTCTTTCAAAATGTAAGTTGGGTTAAAATCACCTTGGAAAGGCTCCACCATATGCTCTTAGTGAATCACATATCCTCACCAACTTATTTATAGAACCACATACAGTAACCAAGTTGTTTCTGGAATCTGCTACAACATGTATGTCATATATGGAACATCATGTATTATACCTATATACATTACAAACCATACATTGTGTATGTAACTTAATCCATCCCAACCTATACACACCATATCTATAATAATCCTTTGGATACTGTATCTGATAATACATGTTTCTTAAATAACCACAAGACATTACATCCCATCCACAAATATATGGGAAATCGAACTGTCGTTCATACCATCATAAGTAACTACCAAGATAAGAGAGAAGGCCTAAAGGGGTAGTCAGAGATCCATCCTCCCATGGTGATGTTGGGGAAAAACCCTCCCATATTCCATTGGTTATTAGATTCCATAAAGCAAATGGGTGTTTTATCCAATGAAATCATATGATAGAAAAGATCTAATAAAGCTCTCAACCACACAAAGAGCATAACATAGCCTTAGAACCAATTGTAGCTAATGTCTCTCAATCTCTCAGATTCCACTGTTAAGACAAAATATCCTCATAACGCATAAGCATATAAAAGTGATTAATTAAATTCATTCATTACATCATTATTTATTTCTATTAAGAAATTCATTAACCATTAATTAATAATTACAATTTTCCAAATTTCATTACATTGAATTAAACCAATCATAAGAATTATGGTCCATGCCCTCCATGAATAAAACAAAACAATGAAACAATTTACCAAGATCAATATATTAAGTAATTTTCAATCCATAATCAACCAAACCCAAGGGTTATACTATTATTAAATTATTTACAGCATCATTCCATATCCATGTACATGAGGAAGACCTTCTTAGGATACCACCCATAAATATAATGTAACCAAGAACCTCAATCAACCTCAGTTAGTGGGGAAAGGAATGTAGAAAAAAATAGGACATTAGAAAATAAAAAGAGTCAATCAATAATACCAGCGCACATCAACTCATTGATGGTTAATCACATCTTTAACCCATTTTATCACCTCTGGTTCTATCCCCAACAGCCCATTTATGTACCAATACATTTTTCCAACATAGGATTCATTTTCTTCCACACCATCTAGGACTACCAGACAAATATCACACATAATCCATATAGGATCAACCCTAAAAGGCTCACATCACAAGGATCATATCCAATGAACACCACAAAGAAGTATCAAAAGACAGAAAATAAATAGAGAAACTGGGCCCTCAAAGAAAGGCAATCAACCTTCTCATGAATACATGTAACTCAGGACCGAAAAATTATCCTAATCACATCACTGGTTTTTATTCCACCTTTAATTAACCGAATCATTTATTAACAAGTCAAAAATTTGGGAAACATATGATATCATGCTTAAACAAGACATCAAAAATTAAATAAAAAATTAATTAACATGCCTCCAAACAAACATTATAGGTTCAAAATTCTTAGGTAATACAATTCATCAACATACCTTTAATTTTATTATAAAAAATAATTAACATTCTTCATATTATATATCAATTTCATTAATCACATGGAAAATCAATTTAAATTAAAAATTATCATTTCATCAACATGATTATCACCAAATTACATTATCCACTGAATTATACATATTCATATTTAGTTTCTTTATCCAATTTATTAAAATTTAATTCCATATTTACCTTCATCAAAAATTTCAATCAAGAGTACATTTTAAGAGATAGCATAAAAAAAATTATAACAAGAAATGTATTGATATCAAACTATCTAGAAAATCATGGGGAAAACAGGTACCATGATATAAAGAAACGATGTCTTCAATAAGTGATTGCTATCTAATTTCATTTATCTGATTAAAAATTTATTAGTTCAATTTAATTTTTATAGAAAGGGATAATTCATGATAAATTTACGTTTTCACATAAACTAGAATAGAAGAAACACATCCCCTATATCAAAATCCGTCAAAATTCATCATATGAGAATGTACAATGTATTGGATCTACGATCACCTCTCCTATAAAAACAACATCCATATGAGGAATACAAAGCACAACGACACCAATAAAAAACAAGATAAGCCCCATTAAAAACATGGGAGATAATATGTCTTTGCATGAATAGAAGAAATGGAGTAAAATTAGATAAAAAATAGATATCACATTAGAATGTAATGGAATAATGTACCTTAGGTCTTCTTGGGTAACCGTAGATTAAATACAGAAGCCCAATGATAGATCCACTTCAAAGTGAATCCAAAACACTAAAGTAGAGGGTTGTTAGCTACCTATAACAAGAGAGAATTCATCTATATATATAGGGTTATGGATAACCATAGTAGAGAAAAATCCTTATAACATCACTGTAGTAGCGAATTACATGATGTTTTATCATGTTTTACATTATGCAACTTTAGGGTTATGTTGACAGTGAAAAATGCATTGAATTTTTATTTTTTTGACCCCAAAATTTTTCACATTGAGAACCTTCCACTCTAAATTCTTGTCCCTTACTTACATAGTTGTTAATATCTACATTTCTATCATATTATAGCCAAAACCCTATATACATGTTTTATGCCCCCTCTAAGACCCCCTATATTTGGAAACACACAAAGGATTTTACCTTAGGGATTTTACCCTTAAATTAGATACCTCTAAAATAAATATCTTCCTCGAGACTCTAAAATCAACAAAAGATAAAAATAAAAGGGGTTTTCTAAGGGTATACCCCTTCAGCTTCCTCCCAAAGATCTCACCACCATAGGAGATCAAACAACACATTAGAGGAACTAGAAAAAAACCACATAACAAAAAAATACAACTGCTAAACACTCTCCCATGAGTGAAACTATTCAAAATAAAGTAATACATGATAAGGAAATACAGGAAAATATCACATAAATAGAAAACAATCAACTTATAAAGGTTAAAACATTAGAGGAGAAGATATAACAATCAAATAACTCAATGTACTAAGAATGATTCTATGAATCACATTCCAGGATACTCCCCTATATGCCTCTATTTTTCACAGGACATTAACCATAGGAATATCATTCTTGGACAACACCTTCTCTAGGATATCCTAGATCTCCACTAGTAACTCTTCATGGGTCACATAATCATCAAAATCAATATTTCCCCAATTGATGAAATGATATTCACAATGAATATAACAATATGGTATAAATATATAAAAAACCTCATGAATCTGTCATTCCATAAGGGTAAGTGTTATTTGATACTCTATGACTCTAATATGAGAAACTACCTAAAATAGTTTAAAAAACTGAGGAGAATGATTTATTGGATGACCAAACCATCACAAACCATTATCTAGAGTCACCTCTGGGAATAAATAATCTCCAATGTAGAACTTTATTGGTCTCCACCTATGATGGGCATCGGATTTATAGTGATTAGGTAATGTTTTGTTCCTCTCACATGTTACCTCGACCATCTCACTAGTACTTTTTACCGGTTCCAATCATAGAATTTCTTCTTCTCTAAAAAAAATATTGATCAACAAACAATGAAAATTTCATCCATATAAATATTCATATGAATCCATACCAATGGTGTATTGGAAACTGTTATTGCATAAAAAATGGAAAAATGTTAGGTTCCTCATCAGTGAACCTCTAAAATATAAGACACAAGAGCACATCATTACTTGATGATTCATAATTGTCTACTCTATCTGACAATCAAACTGTGGATGAAATGTTGTTCTCATACATAATCGAGAAATGAAATCATGTAGGAGACCTCTCCACAACCATGTTTTAAAACGAGTATCATAATCAAATATGATCGTACTCATGACCCTATGGAGTCGCACCACTGCATCTAGGTACTACCTTTATAAAAACTCAATTGAGATCAAATTAATTACTTTTATAAAGTGTGATGATTTCATTAAATGATCCACTATCACTCATATAACAGCATATCGTACTATATCTTGGGATAAATCGGTATCATTTTCCATTGATATTTCCTCCCACGTACACTTGGGGATATTTAATGGTTAGATAAACCAACCAAGAACACGGTGTCCATCCTTCACCATTTTGAATAACACATTGAGAAAGAAGCTCTGAAATTTCATGATTCATCCAAAGATACCATAACTAACCTCTCAACACAAGCCTATCTTAGTCATGCAAGGATGTACCACTAATGTTTAACTATGGAGTTCCTAGTGAACCATCTCACACATAACCATGGTACAAAAAACCTTCCCTCAAATAAAAATATATGTTCTCCATCCCCAGACTAACCATTGGTGGCATCTAAAAAAACTAGTCCCCCCAGACCCCAGTCTTTGAATCCCTCAATTGGGGCCACTTTACCTTCTACACTAAATATGACTACACTGCCAACTAAAAATCTTTAACACTTCCCACAACCTCTTTCATACCAATATGAAATGCTATGAGTTCCTCCACCACTCTCCAGGAATATCCATATTCATTCAAGGAATAATTGTGTGACTTCTTAATTAGAACTTCCTCAATATAACTCCAATATTCTTGTGTATATGAAATTTTATTATTGTAATCTTGTAAAACCTCCATCCACTAAAACTAGCCCAAGATCATGTAATGATAGTATAATACATATCTTATGATTATATTATCATTAAAAACCACAAAATTATCACTGATGAGGTAATACATCAAGAGAAACAAATAAAACACCATGTTTGGAATCTCTAGATCATGGGTGGAACATTTATGCTCATGGAGAAATAACTTCTAAGACCCATGAGAAACATCTGATCCTTGCTGCATCAGGACGTGGCACAAAAAAATTCAAGATGTGTCACAGGAAACCTAAATGTTAATTACCTAAAACGGACAAAATTGAAATTAATCATTGAACCACGTAACAATTAGTTACTCCAAAGCTACCTGACACTGGTCATTACACAAGACCACATAGTTCATTCGGGTCAAGTTTGTTAGAGGAGTGGAAACCTGAGATAAATTGGCTATGAACTTACTGTAATAGTCGGAAATACCATGTAAACCTTTTACCTCTTCCACTATCTTGGGTGTTTTCAAAGATATAAGGACATTTATCTTAAACAAATTGACAAGTAATCCCCATTGGGATACCACATTCCTGAAGAAATATACATCATGTGTCACGACCCTTCCTCGGGACCCATGCCGTTACTACCCCAAGCCAGCCTCCTATAGTCCAGGGGCTGGTGACTAGCACCAAGGCGTAAATCCCAACAAAAAGGGGAAGGCATTGCCTTTATAAAGTAAACAAACACCACAGAGTAAGCAAGATGAAGTAAACAGTAAGTAAAACTGGATACAAAAAGTAGTGCGGAAAAGTAAGTGGGCCAGAATACAAACCCAAACTGAAAGTAAAGTACAACTGGAAAGTAAGTATAGTAATTGAAATTAAAGCAGCAACGTCGAGTCGTCCACTGGATGTCCCACCTGAAGGGTGGGTACAGATAACCTCCTCATCTCCTCGGGTCCAGCCGTCCGCTCCATATACATC
Organism: Viscum album; assembly: GCA_963277665.1. NCBI lineage: Eukaryota > Viridiplantae > Streptophyta > Magnoliopsida > Santalales > Viscaceae > Viscum > Viscum album. The sequence goes on from OY728165.1 coordinate 1,388,895,780, forward strand.
CCGCCCTATGGTCCACTTCCAGGTACCGACTTGCTCCACAAGCCTTAACCATGATCAGCGCTATCCGTCGTCTGCATCCAACACAACGTAGTGCGGGCATAGCCCGTGCATGGGTGAGTATATGCTACTCAGTAGGGACCCCGAGACCCCTGAAGTTCTCCCAAAATCCACAAAGGATAATCCACAATGGAAAGATACAATCACGAAGTAAAAACCCACACTACTTAAGTATATGCCCATACATATACCTAAGTCATCAATTCTCGTTCGGATCTAACATCTGATCCCAAGATCGATCATGTCCAGAAAAGGGTACAACCAAATCCACAAAGGGTAACACAACCCAATCCACGTAGGAATGAAAGTCAATCATATCGAAGATATTGATTGAAGTCAAGACTCAACTCACACAGGTATACTTCTTCGGTGATAGAGATGATCAGATATATCCACTAATTCATCATTGCTGGGACACACATAGGATACTAAACAAGCCAAGCTTTCGAACCCATAAAGGATTTCAGTGCAGTCTTCATTTCCATCGAACCCGCAGAGGATTTCAGTACGGTCTTCATTGTTGCCGAACCCACATAGGATTTTAGTGCAGTCTTCATCACCGTCGAACCCACAGAGGATTTCAGTACGGTCTTCATCACTATTGAACCCACATAGGATTTCAGTGTAGTCTTCATCACCGTCGAACCCACATAGGATTTTAGTACGGTCTTCATCGCTGCCGAACCCACATAGGATTTCAGTGCAGTCACCACAGTCGCAGTCGCAACCATCTCTAGGGTTCCTGCACACATCATACTCGTTTCCGGGAGGGTTTGCTCCACGCGCTAATGGGGTCGATACATCAACTGACATGTATTCAGCAGTTGATGTATCTCAAAGTTTTGTCTCGACAAGAGGAACTCAACATGACAGACGGCGCGTCAATCGGACACCTGGTCTGAGAATTATTGGTCATTTCGTTCCATGGGCTCGGTTGGTTTATAAGTCAAAACCAACCCGACCACACTCCAACTACGTCCAAAACTCAATCGGAGTAAGACAAAAGGTCCGTCTCACTATGAGGAATCCAAAAAAGTCGCTGACACGTCAATCGGATGTCCGAAGCTCAAGTTATAAGCGTTTCCGCTCCGAGGGTCCGGTTGGTTTCATGTTCGAACCAACCCGGCCATACCCAAAGTTCTTCGAAACCTTGAGTGTAATATACTATAATTACCTTCTAGATCCAAGGATCACACCACAACTAATGGTTCGTCGATCGGAGGTCTATAGCCCAAGTTACGGGCGTTTAAACAAACCTGTCCGAAAAAAAGGGGTTTTGGGCCCAGACCGACCCGTCCCAAGACCCCCCGGTCGGCCCGAACAGGGTCCGGGTCCGGCCCATTTGGGCGCGGCCTGGCCTGGTGGGCGCGGCCCTGCCCGGTCAGCGCGGCGCGACCCGGCCCAACCTGGGCGGCCGGTGGCCTGGCTTGCTCGAACGGCCCGCGTGGCCAGCTCAGCCAGCGCCGAGCTGAGCGGAACAGGGGGCGCGCTGCCCCCCTGATTGAGAAATCGCATCCCCCCAAGTGGGGGCCGCTCCTTCGGCCAGCCGGGGGTTACGACCCCCGGTATCATGGAAGCCTGCCGGCTGGTGCTGCTGTCGTGGGACCGCCGGGGTCCCTCCCCTCTGAGGTGCCTGCGGCCGACAGTTTTCGGCCGCCCCACCTTGCATCGCCGCAGCTTCGAGCCGCGACCTTATCTGACTATTTTGGCGCGACGGCCCCCCTTCCCTCTGTCGCTGCCCCGCACTGGCTGCAGTGTCTTCGTGGTTCTCTGGCGTGGCGTGATGGCACCCCACCCCTTCACTGCGGCCCGACTCTAGCCGCGGGTTCGTTTGGCCTCAACGGCATGGCGTGACGGTGCTGCGCATCTTTGTAACATTTCCCCATGTTTCTTCATGGTACCGCGATCTATGACCGCACTGCATTGTGTTGGATTCAGATGATGGACAACTCTGATCGTGGTTGAGGCTTGTGGAGCAAGCCGGTACCTAGAGGTGGACCACTGGACGGGACGTACACGGAGCAGACGGCTAGACCCAAGGAGCTGAGGAGGCTATATGTACCCACGCTTCAAGTGGGACTTCTAGTGGACAACTCGAAGTTGCTACTTTACTTTCAGTTTCTGTACTTACTTTCAGTTTGGGTTTGTATTCCGGCCCACTTACTTTTCCACACTACTTTTTGTACCCAGATTTACATAGTGTTTACTTCATCTTTCTTACTCTGTGGTGTTTGTTTACTTTAAAAAGGAAATTCCTTCCCCTTTTTGTCGGGACTTACGCCTTGGTGCTAGTTGCCAGCCCCTGGCCTATGGGAGGCAGGCATGGGGTAGTCACGGAATGGGTCCTTAGGACGGGTCGTGACATCATGAGTCCATTACTCACAATTCGACAACTTCCCAAAGATATTATCACAATGAAGAGTGAAAAAGGATTAAATTGATGAAAACCACCATTAAATTATCTAAAAATTCTTTGAATACTATTTTCATAAAATCCATGAACATATATAAAGCATTAAACCTATAAAATGGCATTAAATTGAACTCATACTGCCAATAAAGAAAATAGAATGTGGTTTTCTTAATATCCTCATCCTTAACATGAATCTAATGATATCCAAACCGAAATTTGATCATTAATAACCAACATTATCCATTAAAATGATGGAATAAATCAACAATCCATGGAATATGAAAACATTTCTTCAGAGTCACTTGGTTAAAGTGAAGATAATTGATACAAAGCCACAAACTCCAATCATACTTCTTCAATTACAAAATTAGTTCACACCACGGTGAAACAATCAGACATACAAAACCATGCTAAAATACATCGTTGAGATGTACTCGAAACTCTCACAACTCATAAGTTGACATCCTATATAGAGACATCAATATAATAGACCCTCCTAGTTGTATCTCGATCCTAAAATCAATCTCTTGTCGAGGGGGTAACACTACAAACTCCTCTAAAAAGACATCGTGGTACTCTACAACAACATTGGAAAAAACTTATTGTTTAACCTTTGATGAGGTCAACATCAGATCAACCATTAAAATAAAAAATGTATGAAATGTGCCTATAACCCATATGATGGTCCCTCTCAGAAAAAAAACAAATATATCTCTCCATCATTATCGTAGAACACAACAAACCTTTTTATGAAATTAATGATATCCTATACATGAATACAGTCAATCCATATCAAGGATGTTTTCATATAGATGTATATGAAAATAAAATAAATCTCCCCAAGAGTGGTGATGCCCAAACACTAGGTCATTTTCTATATAAACATAATACAAGATAACTAAAACTATAAATTTTATATTCATTTCTAAGGGAACTGCAAGAATCTCTATCTCATGTTCCAAAGATTGGACAAGGGTAGGTGATAAAAAAATTGTGTCTCTCTAAAATAAAACGATGCATGCTCCCATGTAGAAAAAATAAATAAATGAGTACCTTGAATGATGTCTGACTCACCTGTGACTGAGAAAACTAAGGCATGAAGCTTCCCACAATATACTCTACAACCTCTCTGAAATTTTTCACGACAACCTCCATAGTCATGATATCTTCTATAATTATGAGGAGTGTATTAGGGATTCCATTTACCTTTCCCATATCCTCTATTTGGATCCCAAAAAACAACACCGTGCTAGTGCAACCTCTATATATATAATATCATCGGAGGAACATAAAGTGGAACACCTGGCACACACTGACTATTTATAATTTTTGGGAACTCTCACCTATGATGCCCTTGAACTCTATAAGAAAAAAACATGTATGGCCCCTTGACATAGGTCTATGAGCCTCCACCCATGATGAAAAAAATTGACGAGGGTTGGGACCTACCCCAAAAGACTGAAAACACATTTTTCCTAACCACTAAGAAGCCCAAAACACATATCTACATCATTATAAATCACGAGAAATCCCCTATCATGAAAACATGGTTCTAGAAATAATCATCTCAATAATATCTACTCTCTCTAGAACATCAAGATATGCCTTCAACATAAACGGGATGACCTAGTGTAGGATATCGGAATGAAAAGCCTCTAGGAAATTATTCACCCCCGCTTCCACATCTGGAAATAGCTATAACGAATTCCAATAAAGGATCCCGAAATGTATCACAAACTATTTCACAATATGTCTCCCATACTGATGGGTAATCATCTCGTGGTGATTGTACAACTTCATGATCAAAGAAATAAACATGGCTCTAAACGGTTTTTTGAACTTTTCCCACAATTCATACGACTCCTCAGGATCCCTACGGAAGAAGAACCACCACTACCTTTTTGATCCACATAATATCGTCTCAAACAATGAAATATAGGTACGATATCGAGAAATGATCAAACATAAATTCATCTCAACCACCACCAACCATTATTTTGTGACTACATTTAAAATGTATCCCTCATACTTTTACAATCTCTGTAACTAAAACTCTCAGAGTGTACTCTTTCGAGTGTCCTTTTCACCAATAAGTACTCTTTTAAAATTCATTGACACATCCTACTAAACATATTCAACACAAAACTAATGAGTATGACTACCTAGATCTATGACTTAAAAATTGAACAAACTTATTAGAGATTAAAAACCTATAATATGTAATTCATGACATTAATTAATTTATTATCTTGTTTTGTTTTTAACCAATTCAATGTTACACACATTTAAAAAACAAGCTCAATGAAAATTAAATGCCTAATCGTTTCCCATTTCTTTATCTTACTCCCAATATAACTTCTTATAGTAGGATCAGTAAGCATAATGGTCTTTCAATCTGATTATAAGGGGGAAGATACCTATCTCTCATTTGGCCACCCATGTTTTCATTTATTACTAAAATATTCTACACCGTTTGTTTCCCAATCAAACCATTAAAATTCACTTGCGCCTTACTCCAAACACCATCATATCCCTGAAATATGAACCTTTGATATCAATCTAACATGACCCACCACCCCCCACAATGATACTTCCTTGAGGGAGTAGATATAGTTACTACCCATGTCTCTCCTTCAGTAGGCCTCAATTATGATACTAGCACTAAGGGTATTATAAATATCCATATTAAAGGAATAACCCTCTAAGAGAAACATGTATAAGAGTGATATTAGAATGATACAACCACCAATAATTACTCAGAATTATATATATGTATCTATAAGAAAACAAAGTTCATACAAGAAATATAATACAATACTAAACTATTGAAAGTTAAATCACAAGTACTAAAATGCAGTAAATCTAGCATTGATTACAAAGCCCAGACATATTCTACAAAATATCAAGCAAGTAATATCCATCATAGTCACCAACATTCTCTGGAGGACCTAAAAATATTTATATATATGTTGGGTGAGTATGAAATCATAATAAATAGGGTACACCTCCAAGCCTGTCATGTAAATGGTTAATGGTGAATGCTAAAGAATTTTTTGACAATATGGAAATTAACTTGTTACCTAAATTGGTATAAAATATTCCAAACCTCACCTTAGACAACTATCACTATGTAACACATATAATAGATCATATAATAATTAAACATGTTGGGTACCCAACTTCCCCTTCCCTAATGTTTTGTCACTCTAACCCAATATGACACATCTTATGAATCTCTATCCAAATGTAAGCTAGACAATGAACACCTTGGAGATGCACCACTACATGAACATCGCACATAACATATCCACACTATCCCATCCTCATTACCACATATAGTAATATGTAGTTATTAAAAGCCACCACGACATGTATGATGTATACCAAACATCAACTATTATACCTAATGACATTAGTATGCACCTTAATCCATCATATCATATACACATCATACCTATAATAATTTATTGGATAATACATCTAGTATTACATTTGTGTGAAATAACTACAAGAAATCAAAACACTTTAAACACATATATGAAAAAAAACCATTATGCATACCATCAAAAGTAACTACTAAGAGAATAGAGCGAGGTCATGGAGGGTAGTAAGCCGTTCGTCCTCTCATTAGGATGTTGGGGAAAACACCCTTCTATAGTCCTATAGGTTTTAGTTTCCTAAAATGTCATGGGTTGTGATGCATATGATATCACATAATATTCATGATAAAATATATCCCATAACTACACTATAGAAATAACCTAGTATTAGAGACAACTACATCTAATTTCACATAGACACTAAGCTATAACTACAATTACTATATATCATATTAGCACAATATCATATAAAAGTGAGACATCAAATTCGTTCATTTGTTTCTTATTCCATTTCGTTAATTAATTAATTAAAAATTAATGAACCGTTAACAATTTCCCAAATTTCATTATAATAAATTACACCAATCATCAAAATAAAGGTCACTTCCCCTAGTAATAATCCAAATCAATACATAGTATATCAATATTTACATATTTTGAGAAATTTCATTCCAATATCAACCACCCCTATTGGTTAATCCATTGTTTAATAATTTATATAATCAATACATATCAAGGTACTCTATAAAAACCATCTTATGCTACCACTAAGAGTAAACTTGCAACCATAAACCACCAGCTACATCATGTAGTGGGGAATGTATCGACCATACAACAAAAAATAAAGCCTTCATCCATTAAATATATTCCAGCAAGAATAACATCCCTTAGCATCTCCATTAAGGGGTAATCTTATATGTAACCCATCACATCCCTTGTAATGGAAACCTTGACATCCAAATGCATATATTAATTCATTTCTACATCACAAGATTTATCGGATTCCATGCCATCTCGGCCTCCCTACCCACATATCACACTCCATATCACCAGGTTCATTCATATTAGGATCAAATTACAAGGATCATATGCTAAAAACATCACAAATCATATGTAACTAACAATAAATAAATATAGAATCAAGGCCCTCAAAGAAAGGCACTCAGTATTCTCTTGAAAATGGGCAACTCAATCCCCAAAAAATTACCTTTATCACACAACCTATTTTTATTTCATGTTAAATTAACTAATTAATTAATTAACAACTACCAAATATGGTAATCCTAATGAATAATTATTTAAAAAATATGACAAATTAATTAAAAAATTAATAACACACTTCCAACGATACATTCTAGGTTCAACAGACTCATGAATTACAAACCATCAACATGAATTTAATTCATTTCTCAATAAGAATAAAAATAATTCAATTTATTTTTTAATTACATTAATCACATGGAAGATCAATTTAAATAAAAAATATAATTTCATCAACTTGATTACCACCAAATTACATTAACCACCAGATAAGAAAAAACTATTTTTAAATTTCTTAAGCCAATTAATTTCCAATTACTTTTTACATAACATTCTTAACCAATTTACATCATTAACACATGATAATACATAGAATAAACAATAAATCCATCAATAATGAAATATAAATTAAACAATCTATAAAATCATGAGGAAAATATATAACATGGTATAAAAAAAACATCAAAAAATTGTGATCACTATCCAGTTTATTTAATCAAGTTCAAAATGATTTATGTAAGGATAATTTATTTCCAAACGGATAAATAATTATAAATTTTTGGTTTAAAATAATATATAAGAGAATAATTGAATCCTCTACCTCAAATGCCTTCAACATTCTTCTCACGAGAATAAACCACATTACTGGTATCCAATCACCTATCATGTAAGAACTGCATCCATTTTAGGATACCACAACATAACCTCCCCAACAAAAACCAAGATAAACCCATTAAAAACTTGTGAGTTCATCATACGACAAATGGAATGATTAATGAGGTAAAAGAGATAAAATCATGATAACCTTATAAAAAATTAAGAATGAATGCACCTTTGATAAGAATGGGTCACAACGAATTGAAGATGAAATCCCATGGAATGGTCCCCAATGATGAGATTTTAAAACCCTGAAGGACAAGGGCTTCATCTACCTGAAATGATATAATGATCTACTATATCATTAGGATTTTGAATAACTGTAGTGGATAAAAAAAATTATATCAATACTAGAGATGATAATTACATGATGTATAATCCCATTTCTCATCATGTAAACCTCAGGGATAATTTGATGCTAAAAAACATGTAACCTTCTAATTATTTATCCTAAAAATTTTAAAATCGTGATCCTACCTCACACAAGCCTCTATCCTTACATACAAGACGTTATAGGATTACATGACATGTACTCTTCATGCTTCTAGAAATATTCATCCAAACACCTCTAAACTTATTTCAAACCTCATATGAGCTCCCCAAGAATTAGAAACTCACAAAGGGTTAGACCTCATGGGTTAGGGACCTTTCCTAGTACTTCACCCAAATAAAGAAATGAAAATTTATTTTTATTAATTCAAAAAGGTAAATTTGGATAATGATAGTTATAATTGAATAATTTCATTCATTATAACAATAATATATTTAATATATTTATGGTGTATATAAAAATATATTAAGAGGTTGATTGTGATGTAATAACTAAAGAGTAAGAAATTTTCATGTTAGAAATTTGGGATTATTCTTGTCAATCTCTATGGAAATGGGGGTCTTTAGATAATGTATTGACACCTAAGTCTAATGAAAACTAGAGGAGATATTAATTAGATAATAATTTAAGAGACTCAAAATCAACACCAAAACTACAGATTTATCCCGATGAATTGTAATTGATGTGATATCATAAGTTAATAGAAGGGAAATTATTATGATTCCATTATATTTCAATAATTTAATATAAATATTCTAGCCTCAAAGTATCCATAATTAAAAATAATTTACTTTATAGGACACCTAGTTATGTTATCTTATTCTATATATTTGAATCCATTTTTTTATTATGCCCCATTCATTTTATTCTTATATTTTTCACATTAAACCTTTTTTACCATGGTAAATTATTTTTACATTGTAATTTACATTCGATTCCTAAATTTAAAATGGATATTACTAAAAAAAATTGTAAGAAATTATTCTAAATATTTTATACATTTTATCAAATAATATTTAAATGTACATGGAAAAATAATTTTAACAGCAATCCATTTTTCACCTAAAAACTTGTTTTTAGAAAAAAAGACTGTTTTTATAAATTATGATTATATATAGGGTAAAATTAATAATGGTTTAAATTTTTTTTATGGAATTTTTTTAAATAATAATAGCTATGAGGGTTTTAAAGAGATTATAATATTATTTTTACCATAATAACATTTAATAAAATAGAAAGACTGAAATCAAGTTTTATTATTGGGAAATATTAAAAGAGATTATAAAATTTTAAACATAAGTTTTATAAATATATAATATTATTTAAAAATATATAGTTCTTCTCCTTAAATTAAAATTTTATCAAGAATGTTTTTTATATTTATTATTTTACAAATTATATTTCATATATCCTTAATTACAACGTCTTCCTTAGAATTTTTATTTTTCAATACTCACCTTAAAATCAGTTATATAGAAAATCAAAAAAATACCTCTTATGAAGGCATTTCATTAATAAATTTAAAAATTACTTCGATTTAGTAAAATTAAAATTATGAATGTTTACATTTTTTAAAATATAAAAACATAAATATGTTAAGAAAAATATTTTCATAGGAAAATATATATTCATAATATTAACTATTTTTATTCTTATTTAAAATCTGTTACTAATCATATTGTTTTATATCATGTTATTCATTTAAATAATGTCATTTATCCATAATATATTTAATATCATAAAATAAATAACGTAAATGTGAATTTTAGAAGAATTAAATTTTATAGAATAAATCAATATCATTAGTTAAATAGATACACTAATTGAATATTATGAATTTCATATTGTTAATAATGGTATATATTATTATTTATATACATATTTAATAAATCTAGAAACACTTTTTTACATTCTAATTAAAAATATAAAATGTAGCAGCTATATAAAATTCAATAGTTTGGGATTTTTTGATTTTTCATGTTAAGAAAGATAATGAGCACATTGATGTAATTTCAAATCTCAGTGTGTTACATTATCCCCTAATAAATAGTTTCATTCCTCATCAATTTAATTATAAATATCCAACAAAAATAGTTTTGTGTGTCTAAAGTATTTTCATATCTCATGATATAATATGAAATGATATTTATACATTAATATATTAGGCATTATGTGGGAACACATATTTTCCTCTTATCATGTTAATTTATTGAATTATCTATCCATTGAAATTATTTCTCTATGATAACCATTTCCAAAAAAAATCAACATATTTTTCCACTGAGTCATTACCCATGGAGATTACTTCCACATTTTTTAGCAGAAGTATATTGAATCATCTATCCATTATCATATTATTCAATAGAACAACCATGAGCCTCTAATATTATATTCTTTTATTTTTAAAAAAATTAAATCATATGAAATTTTTATTCATAGTTAAAGATAGATTATTATGGATAACCACAAGATTTATCAATCGACACTACAAATAATGTAATTAGCTGTGGTTTTTTCATAAACATGTGGTAGTTTAAACTACTGCCTCCTTGTTTTTGTGATTGTTATTAAAATAGCCGTGTATTACACATTTTCAAGTGATTTCACAATTGTTTTTATAAATATTGGTAGTTTTTTAAGTGTCATTTTTGAAGAAACTATCAGAGTTTATTTGTGTTTTTGTGGTTGTTTTTTATTTAAAAAAATAACTAGGGGAAATATAAATAAAATAAATAAATCCACCATAGAAAACATTAGCAGCAGTTTATTTTAGTATCTCTTAATCCTAACCACATCTATTCATTTTGTATTCAATGTATTTAGTGGTGGTAATATAAAATTTCCACTAAATTAGATTCCTTTTAAAAAATAAAAATAAACTATAAATATAATTAAACTAACATATGGTAAAAAAATGTAAATATATGATAAACGCATCATGCATATATAATAAATACAGAAATCCAGTCATCGTAACCTCAATATAATTTAACCCAATATATAAATAAAATATTTCCAAAAGTAAACAATACCCAATATACATCCCTGTCATGACCTCCACTACATCTGTATACCTACACATCGTGTGATCAACTAAAACTGACCACGTCATCTCACCAACTGTAACAAAAAAGTAAAAAACAAATAAAACTACACATAATAAATAATAGTTATAATAAAATAATAGATAAAATTTAAACATACCAGGGAAACTAAGAACCATCACAACTGCCTTATAAATAATTTATTAGATCCTAACTATCAACCTCTAGCCTACAACTGGTATCTATCACCTACAATAAAACTAGAATATTTAAGAAAATAAATGTGAAAGAAAAAATATACATAATATATTCAGAATGCTACATAAAAAAATGTTATTTTTATAATCATTTAGAAAAACAATTTACATAAAACAAATAATATACAATGAAAACAACTATAAAACATAAATGTTTTTTATTTAACATAAGATTCAATATATGAAACGGAAAAGAATGAGTAAATATTCTAATTTACATTTAAAGTAATGTGAGGTATTCTTAGTAGTGAAAAAATATAAATAAAAATTGATGATATAGATATAAAATAATTTACTATATTTTTTTAAAAAATAAATGGTGTTTTTACGAAGATTGGACATCAATATGAGGTCATTTTCTATGGGATTTAACCAATTTACTAAATTTTTAGTGTTTAAAAACACTTAAAAAAAGTTTACAACCATAATAGGATGACTATAATTCAGCATGACATTTTTTTAGTACCTAAATTTTAGAATTAAATGTACAGTAGTAATTCCATAATATTAAGACAATCCTACATCAATTTCCTAGTTTTGATTCCATAACAATTGTATTAAAAGTATTTTTTCTATTTGGATGTGTATATCGAGTAATTTTGACAACAAAAAACATCAGATTAATGTGTTTTCTGTATATAGACATCAAAAATGTAATACCACAACCCTAGAAGCACGAATCCGGGGAATTATTTTAATACATTGGAATGATTACAAGGGATCAAGTCCCGAAGGGCCAATCAGTTTACCAGTCTTGGAAAATAGATTACATATATGAACATTACATTAAAATTTCAAACATAAAATAAAACATAGATAATACGTTTAAAATTACACTATTCCCCTAGGTTAACCCTGTATATCAATCATAATATACTTCTTGGAATCATGGAAAAACAAAACAAAAGAAATGGGTGAGTTCAGATGCTCAGTAAGAGTAAATAGTTTAGCGGAAACTATAAACTTTTATGGAAATATGTGTAATAAAAATAACATCCTTTTAAAAATAAATTTGAACATAATGTAAAAAAATAAAAAAATTCTATATACACATGCACATGGAAATTCTATTTGGCTAATAATCACATATAATAACAAATTTCATAATGAGGGAATGTATAATGTCGGACATCATTAACACATTGTCAAGGCCTAGTGCTAAGGCTACAAATTAATTATTTATTAAGGCCTTGTTCCATGACAGTAATTCATTTAATGAGACCTACAGATGCATCTAGGGGATATAGTGGGGCCCTCCCATCACTTATTATGTCCAATGCATTCCTCATATCAAAAAGGTGAAACATAACATAATCATTTGTACTAAAACTAGAATATCAAATGTCAATACTTTAACCATAAACCATGAATGGTATAAATATAGAACATCTACATCTAAACATATCATAACTCATTCAATAGAATATAGAAGATTTTATAATAGTAAATCAACCACAATTAAGAATAATATTAAATAAGATATGTCGACATAATTGTAAATAATAAATAAAACTCTTTAATAGAAATACCACTTTTATTGAAATCATTTAAAATTCAAAAAAATTATAAAAGAATCCATTTAAAAGGGATCTTTTAATCAAATTGTCCCTTTCCACATAAAACATTAGAAAGAAACCAACACATTAAAACAATAAAGTTTATATAAATAAATCCCTAAAATCATTTTGAAAAAATGGACATTAATTAAAGTGATTTAGAAAAATAAATCTTTAAAAAAATTTAAAATGATGATCAAGATAATGATTCTATTCTATAAAAAATTAAAATATTCCTTTAAAAAAATAAGGAAACATGGACATATAAGATAATAATTTCCTAGTAAATACATACAGAGAAACAATCTCGGATGATAATGAGATTGAGGATATAACCCTAACCATGTACATTCATTTAGTCGAGGGTACATTTAGCCTCATATATAATGACCATAGTATGTATTAAATTATACCAGAACCATACTAATATTTATGATATCATAAGTGCTTCATTTATTATCACGAACTGAATCTGGACGCCGCCAAAACCGGCACCAAACCCAGACCGTGACAAGTCCCGAAGGGCATTCCCGATCCCCACGGGATGGAACAAGTTATCGGGTATCATAAAATGATAATTGGGAATGACTTACCTGAGTTTATATATTTAAAACGACAAAAAAATCTAGGAAATCGAATCTGGATTTTTCAAACCAAAACATCTTTTACTAAAATTCAAAACTGAATTACACAATTTTAAACAATTTTTAAATACCATTACAAAGGTACAAACCCAAGAAAATACAACCCAAGAACCTCCACATGTAAAGAGACACCGCCCTCAAGCTATCTCCACGACACTGCATCCCAATGGACAGTTAAAAACATTAACCAATGGCATAAAACCTGTACCCAAACCTGTGACATAAAACAGGCAAGTCTACTTACACCCAAATGTGTAAGTAGGGTGTGATAGAAATCCCAGTAGGATACAACCTCTAATAGATTCCATGTGATAAACATTTCATGACAAAAAGCATTGCAAGTTTTGTAAATAAGAAATGCAAGTTAAAATTTTCTAAAGGATGCAATAATAAATGAAAACAGTTTTCATGTGGGATAATTTTAAAGGACCAAAAATTTTAAAATAAATAACAAAGATACTGAATTTTCCAGCCAACAATATCGTATACCGACTGTAAGTACAAAGGATCTAATGAGCACAAGTAATAGGAAATAACCCTTAGGCACTAGCTAGTTGTGGGTCCCAGGTACCTTGTATCTCGGTGAGAGTAACCACAAAAAATATCGGTTCTTGTGAACGAGCCACTGGTAGGGATCATACCCATAACCTAGTGGTCCCCAATCATCATCATCATTGTTTAGTTAGAGTTGTAAGTTTCAATCATGCTAAGTGAAACTGAGGCTAAACCCCACGGATTCACTAGAATGCTAGTACACGTCCACCCACCTAGATACTCGCCTTTTCCCTTTGTGCTCAAATAAGTTAAACAATCCAAGAAGTATAGTTTTCACATGAAAATATCACTTACACATCACACATTAACCAAACAGCCCCATGTACATCACACAAGTCAAAAATTCCACTTTTCATTCAAATGCATTTTGAAATAAAACTCACACCAAAATTGTCTACAACACTTTTCACATTTCTTTAACACTTCCACAAATCCTTTAAACGATTTTATAAAACCATTACATGACATTCAAATCACATAACAACCCACACACATGTCACATAATACCCTTCTCAACTCCACAATTCATTTTATTAATAAACTCACCCGAAACATCCCACACCCGTGTTTCGCACAAAAAATACAATTTAGTAAAACATTTCGGCAATTTATAAAACATTCTAAAAAAATGTTTGACATCTCAAATCAGCACTTTACCTTTCAAAAACCCACATTAGGTGAAAACACTCACCCAAACAGTACATATACACCCTTTCCCAACTTTGTTTAACCAAATAAAACATTTTCAATTTTTATAAAAAAAACCCAAGATGTATAACCGTTGTTTGCACACTAAACCCATTTCAAACCCCTCATTCAAAACCAAAATCATAACAATAACAATCCAAAACAGAATTTTCAGCCCTAAAACAATTGTTAAAGCACCCCCAAATGTTATAAAAATACATCAAATAATACCACAATGATACACATGAAAAACACACGTTTTCATAAATCACCTTCAAAAAGTACAACACGGTTTTACAACTTAAACTCATTAAAAAAACCTCTTTTCAAGGCCCACATGACAATATGGAATTAAAAAAACAGAATTGGCATCCCCTTTCAAGTCTAATAAATCACTTTCATATGTTATAAACTAAACCCAAACATTACCCCAAGAGTCACACATGAAAAGTACCCAATTTCAAGCTAAAATACGACTAAAAATTAAATGTTTTACCAAATTCATCAAAAACAGTTTTCAAACTACACAAAACAGATTATAAACATACTAAATTAATAAACCAAGCAAGCTAACTCATCATAAAATGGTTACACATGTAATCACCTACCTTTTGAGTCGAAACCCTCAAAACATGGTGCGAAACCATAAGCGCACCACCGCCGCACCATAAGAAATATAAATCCAGACCTAGAACACCAAAAATTGACCCAAAAGATACCAAATCAGACCTTAGTATCTATCCCCACTTTTGGACATGAGTAAATTCAATAAAGAGCAATAAAAACTAAAAGAGGATGGAAAGAACCAAGAAGGAATTCCCTTACTTGAAATATCATGAAGAAATCAGCCCCAATGCACCAATATATGCATCTCCAAGTACCCAAACCCAATATGGAGGTCCGAAGGAGTCATATTAGGTCATTTGGGTACTAAAATGGGTGGAAAAGGATGAAAATTGAAGGATTTATGAAAGATTCATTTTACCTCATCAAATCTGGTCGATTTGAGAATGATTGAGCAATATCGTCCAACTCCGCGGGGGTATATGAGCTCCAAAGAGGATAACGCGATACATGGGGTGAGGCTGAGGTCTTTGGATTCGAGTGGGAGGTTGAATCACCGAAAAACAGTTAAAGACGAACGAGATATTGAAATTTTAAAAAACTAATTTAAAGCAGGAAATGAGCTTACGGGCAGGCCCATTCCCTTAATTAAAAACCCAAATCCATCATTATTTTGGATTTCTATGTGGTTCAAAGAGATATGGTGATTTTAATATATTAGGTTATGCTTATTGGGAAGTGGAATGAGTATAAAATAGTAAAAATTGAAAGAGTTATAGAAGAATAATTTTTTTTTTAAATCTGGATTTGGGCTCATGGTTTGGCCCAAATTTTCAAAACCCACCATTTTCACCAAAATGAGTGGTAAACCCCCAAAACAAATCGGGAATGGAAATTGAATGAGTAACGAATTTAAAAAAAAGTCATGGGTGTGACAATTTTCCCACCATAAAACATTCCTCCCTCTGAAAGCCACATCACAGACAAAGCAAAAACCAAACCCAACTGAAAGGAAGAAATGGACTCCTTTGCTATGTTTTTCCCCCAAAGGCCAAAACACCTGTAGTGATCAATTAAGGAAGGAATATTTCACAACAAAAAAATACACCTCTTTACTGACATGATCAAGAACATTCGGGTTTATCCTAAAAGAAAACCCTTCAAACACTATCTTAACAAGGATCAAGAAATTTACCTAAACAAACAAGAACATCGAATAAGGTTATACTTACCTTGATATAACTAAACCATTGGGAAGTCTCCAATCCCAACTTTTACTCAAGGAAGAGGTATGTGGTTATATATGTCTGAATGAGACTACCCACATCCAATCCAAGACCAAGTAAAAAAATGAGTTACTGGTACAAGGATACACAAATGGGCTCCCCACCATAAGAACAAACCATCTTAACTGACCAATATGGGCCGACATAGAAAAACCCCAAAACATAAAGAGTTGGGATGACAACACGGTTAGCCCGCATAGTTTGGGAAATTGTGTGCTAACCATGTGGATCCTTATACCTACATGGTTTTCTAGGGATTGGTTACTAATAAGTGTTCATTCAACATGTCTAGAAATATCTAAAACCTTTCCCCCGAACGCAAAGGAAACCAAAGGGTAAAAGAAAGTCATTGGGAGATAACATGGGGATGAGGACCGCCACCTCTTTCCACCGAAAGTGAACAAATAAAGAAAGATGACAAAAACAAATGTTTAAACTATTCCCATCTCTCATACTAAGAACAGTTCTTTTTCAAGGTTAAAAACTACCCTGGGATTTCCTCTGACTACGTGCCAGCTTCTCTCCGGGACCTATGGCTGGAGCTGGAATGATTGAAGCATCTTCGGCCTCGCAGTTAGGATTTTGAAACCCCCGAATAGAATTTCTTCTTCCGATGCTACAAACAACTACATGCAATCTGAGATGGGTTCACCCAGACATAACACACTCCATAACTCACTTTACCCTAACTTTTAAATAAATTGAAATAAGGGTTTAGAGGATTCACTCACATCACACCATGCTTCTACGGGTGAGAAACAATAGAAATAAAGGACACATATAAACACATTCCTCTAAAATAGAGGATTTCAAGATCTCCCAAAAGGAAAAACAGTTTTGAAAAAAATAGACTCGCATAATATTGTACAAGTTCACCTTTACAATCAAACGAGCACGTGACATCACATCACTTCACCGAACAAGACCAAAGTGACTGAGAGAAATAATACAAGGAGGGGGGCCTTATACAACATCACCAAATATCACAGCATTCCAGAAAGTGTCCATAACAGCCTCTCATGTCCAGATTTCCCACACTGGTGGTTTAACATAAACCCCTTCTACGAAGAGACTATTAAGGACTTAGAGGCCCTCTTAGACACTATACATACTGACAACCCCAGACAACTTTCACCTTAGAAGAATTTGGTAGCTTAAGAAACTAAGGTCTCTTTCCACTATCCACGAGCACTCTTACGCAATAAGAGGATCAAAAAATCAAATAAAGGAATGGGTGTAGACTCAATCCACAAAGATCGATAAAATATTCCTTATGTTGATCAACTAGCGGATTTTCCAATGGTGAAAAAATCCGGATTGTAGTTTAGTTATGCATTAACCCTCAATGGGGGCGCACCTTATCCAATGAGAGAAACCAAGGACCCAACCAATCTGGTACATTGGTCAAAACAAACCATAAACCAGATCCAAACACATGAATGGAACCACCATTAAGTTGTCCCGAAACATATCTCAGAGGGGACTATTAACCGGTCCTTCTA
The DNA here is from genome assembly GCA_963277665.1 of Viscum album. Taxonomy (NCBI): domain Eukaryota; kingdom Viridiplantae; phylum Streptophyta; class Magnoliopsida; order Santalales; family Viscaceae; genus Viscum; species Viscum album. The sequence goes on from OY728165.1 coordinate 1,388,913,973, forward strand.
CCCCACTTACCGACCAAACATAAACCCAAAACACAGTTCAAACAGCAGGGGTTCTTGGACTCAAAACCTCCCACAACATCAACATTTTCCAAAAACACATAATAAAAACCATCCCAAACTATTCATCAAGATAACATGTTTTTCTTTAAAACAATTTCTGAAAAAAATGGTTTTGTGGTAAGCGTATCCACCAATGGTACCCCATGGGCCTCACACATGCATGTTTTGTGCCACACCGGGCACCCTCCTCATATCCATCCTGGCACTCATCCAGTCATTCCATCGACCATCTATCATCCCATATAAACCCATGAATGTGGTCACTCATGGAAATACCAAAGGTTAATGTAATGATTCTTTCCAATTTTCAAAACCAAAACGGTCAAACAGCACATTATTCTTATCAAAACCGCTCACCAGGAGGTCGAACCCAAATTACCGCATTAAAAAAAACTTTTCAGAAAGGCACAATCTTTCCAATGAAAACTCACATTCAAGTTATTTACATCAATTTCAAAGAATCTCATCCCATTAAAAAAACCTTTTAATAGTTTAGAAAACTCTAATGGGAACACTTTTTCAATACCAACATCAATATAGTTTCTGCATTCAAAACAGGTGTAAGAACACAATTTTCCATTTGAAAATAATTCTGAATATTCAGTTCCACCATTTCATAAATCAAACCATTCCATATTTATTTTAAAATTATTTCACAAAAACATTACACTTCTTAAAACCAAGTCACTTTAAAACAAAAGTTCCAAGATTTCAAAACTAAAGAACACCAAACAATGCGAGAGGAAACTAGTTTCAGTGGGTGACTTGGAAATATGGTTGGCAGCCATATTCCAATCACTTCACTATCACAGAGAGTGTTCTAGGGAATATCCCCAGCTCCACATGGATTTCCAGACCCTGCGAGCTCATTGAGACCATTAACCTAACTCTCTTTTCATTTCCCCTAATCATCATCAAACCAAGAAAACAAAAAGACATAGACAAATCCCAACTTCCCCGGGCGAATTGAATCCTGAAATGAGGTGTGGTGATCAAGAACACTACCCATAACCAGAATTCCATGTCCCAACAATCATAACTCTAGACTATCCCGACTATTTCCCAAATAACATGACTCAAATGGAGCGAACCTCCTCTGATACCATTTTGTCACGAACCGAATCTGGACGCCGCCAAAACCGGCACCAAACCCAGACTGTGACAAGTCCCGAAGAGCATTCCCAATCCCCACGGGCTGGCACAAGTGCCCGAGTATCATAAAATGATAATTGGGAATGATTTACCCAAGTTTATATACATAAAACGACAAAAGAATTCAGGAAATCGAATTTGGATTTTTCAAACCAAAACATCTTTTACTAAAATTCAGAACTGAATTACAAAATTTTAAACAATTTTTAAAGACCATTACAATGGTACAAACCCAAGAAAAGACAGCCCAAGAACCTCCACATGTAAAGAGACACCGCCCTCAAGCCATCTCTACGACACTGCATCCCAATGGACAGCTAAAAACCTGAACCAATGGCATAAAACCTGTACCCAAACCTGTGACATAAAACAAGAAAGTCTACTTACACCCAAAGGTGTAAGTTGGGTGTTAGAGAAAGCCCAGTAGGATACCACCTCTAATATATTCCATGTGATAAACATTTCATGACAAAAAGCATTGCATGTTTTGTAAATAAGAAATGCTAGTTACAATTTTCTAAAGGATGCAATAATAAATGAAAACAGTTTTCATGTGGGATAATTTTAAAGGACCCAAAATTTTAAAATAAATAACAAAGCTACTGAATTTTCCAGCCAAGAATATAGTATACCTATGGTAAGTACAAATGATCTAATGAGCACAAGTAATAGGAAATAAACCCTAGGAACTAACTAGCTGTGGGTCCCAGGTACCTCGTATCTCAGTGAGAGTAACCACAAAAAATATCTGTTCTCATGCAGGAGCCACTAGTAGGGATCATACCCATAACCTAGTGGTCCCCAATCATCATCATTATTGTTTAGTTAGAGTTGTAAGCGTCAACCTTGCTAAGTGAAACTGAGGCTAAACCCCACGGATTCACTAGCATACTAGTACACGTCCACCCACCTAGATAACTGGGTTTTCCCTTTGTGCTCAAACAAGTTCAACAATCCAAGAAGTATAGTTTTCACATGAAAATATCACTTCCACATCACACATTAACCAAACAGCCCCATGTACATCACATAAGTCAAAAATTACACTTTTCATTCAAATGCATTTTGAAATGAAACTCACACCAAAATTGCCTACAACACTTTTCCCATTTCTTTAACACTTCAACAAATCATTTAAACGATTTTATAAAACCATTACAAGATATTCAACTCACATAACAACCCACACACATGTCACATAATACCCTTATCAACTCCACAATTCATTTTATTAATAAACTCACCTGAAACATCCCACACCCGTGTTTCGCACACAAAACACAATTTAGTAAAACATTTCGGCAATTTATAAAACATTATAAAAAAATGTTTGACATCTCATATCAGCACTTTACCTTTCAAAAACCCTCATTAGGTGAAAACACTCACCCAAAAAGTACATAAACACCCTTTCCCATCTTTGTTTAACCAAATAAAACATTTGCAATTTTTATAAAACAAACCCAAGAGGTATAACCATTGTTTGCACACTAAACCCATTTCAAACCCCTCATTCAAAACCAAAATCATAACAATAACAATCCAAAATAGAATTTTCAGCCCTAAAACAATTATTAAAGAACCCCCAAATTTTATGAAAATACATCAAATAATACCACAAAGATACACATGAAAAACACACGTTTTCATAAATCACCTTCAAAAAGTACAACACGGTTTTACACCTTAAACTCATTCAAAAAAACCACTTCTCAAGGACCACATGGTAATAAGGAATTAAAAAAACAGAATTGGCAACGCCTTTCAAGACTAATAATTCACTTTCATATATTATAAACTAAACCCAAACTTTACCCCAAGAGTCACACATGAAAAGTACCCAATTTCAAGCTAAAATACAACTAAAATTAAATGTTTTACCAAATTCATCAAAAACAGTTTTCAAACCACAAAAAACATATTATAAACATACTAAATTAATAATCCAAGTAAAATAACTCATCATAAAATGGTTACACATGGAATCACCTACCTTTTGAGTCGAAACCCTCAAAACAAGGTGCGAAACCTTAAGCGCACCACCGCCGCACCATAAGAAATATAAATCCAGACCTAGAACAACAGAAATTGACCCAAAAGATACCAAATCAGACCTTAGGACCTAACCCCAACTTCTGGACATAAGGAAATTCAATAAATAGCAATAAAAACTAAAAGAGGATGGAAAGAACCAAGAAGGAATTCCCTTACTTGAAATATAATGAAGAAATCAGCCCCAATGCACCAATATATGCATCTCCAAGTACCCAAAACTGATATGGAGTTCCTAAGGAGTCATATTAGGTCATGTGGGTAGTGAAATGGGGAGAAAAGGATGATAATTGAAGGAGTTATGAAAGATTCATTTTACCTCATCAAATCTGGTCGATTTGAGAAAGATTGAGCAAGATCATCCAACTCTGCGGGGTATATGAGATCCAAAGAGGAAAACTCGATACAGGGGGAGAGGCTGAGGTTTTTGGATTCCATTGGAGGTTGAATCACCGAAGAACAGTAAAATACTATTGAGATATTGAAATTTTAAAAAACTAATTTAAAGCAGGAAATGGGCTTACGGGCAGGCCCATTCCCTTAATTAAAAACCCAAATCCATCATTATTTTGGATTTGTATGTGGTTCAAAGGGATATGGTGATTTTAATATATTAGAGTATGCCAATTGGAAAGTGGAATGAGTATAAAATAGTAAAATTTCAAGGTGTTATAGAAGAATCAAAATTTGTTTTTAAATATGGATTTGGGCTCACGGTTTGGCCCAAATTTTCAAAACCCACCATTTTCACCAAAATGAGTTGTAAACCCCCAAAACAAATCGGGAATGGAAATTAAATGAGTAATGAATTTAATAAAAAGTCATGGGTGTGACATTTATGACTTTATATTACCCAAATAATAATTTCCATGCTAATGTAACATTTTAGGTAATAATCACTTTTTTTATCGTATGTGTTTTAACTTTTTATTCTTGATCGTATCACTTAGATCATGATTTTCATACAACCAGATTATAAAAAACGATTCAATTATTATATATATACAGAATAAAAATATTTATAATAGATATATTTATGAAATGAAACACCATTAATGGAGACGGTAGTCCATACGTTTGTATGCACGTTGTTTTTTTCTTATCGTATATTATGAAAGTAAGTAAATGACATAAATTTATCTACATAAAATATTAATTATTCTATTTTCTATATTATTTCATATATTTCATACTTAATCAATATATATATTTATATAAAATTATTTAATGGTCAACATTGAAATGAATTTCATCGCATCGTGGAGATGGTAAGCCGTAGGTACGCACAATCGAATATAACATTCTTTCAATGGTGAAAATGTGTTTAGTTGGATTGTATATTATATATAAAGAATAATTACCATGTTATATTCATTATTTAAATAAATTTTAATCATTATTATACGCATAAAAATAATTTAATGTTGAATAACCAACTACCCCACGACGTGGAGATGGTAAGCCGTACACACGCACATATGGCTACTTTTCCTTTTATAGGATGGATAGAATTATGAATATGGATTTTACGTATTTATAATAAAATCTCAATATGTATAAGGTACTATAGTTATTAGTTTAGTATGTAAATAAAAATGATAAAGGAAGTGGAAGAGAAAAAGAACATTGAAAGAGGTGATGAAATAATTACCACTTCTTCGGGTGTTTCCTTTGATTTGAAGAAATGGGTTTTTTAAGATGGATTTATGATCCAATTAAGGCCTATAAAATGAAGTGATTGTAGTTAGGAGGATATTTGATTTGGTTTTGGCTACACCAACTCGTTTGGAGGCATGATGTTAAGAGAAGGGGAAGTACCCTTTTATAAGAGACGTGTGGGGCACGTTAGAAAATGCATGAAATATTATTTTATTATAAAATAATTTTCAATTTATAATAGCTCCAAAAAGATTTATTTCGAGTGTAAGGTGGGGATGTGTGGAAATCCTCTCAAAAAATTAGTTTTAAACAAGTTTAAGTCGCCATATTAACATTACCTTTTACATTTAACCATTAGTTAAATAGTCTATCTTTTACAATGTCTTCTTGTATTTTAATAATACAAGGATAATAATCAAACAATAAAATTCCAAGAGAACCTAATGTTGTTAATTAATGAAATATATATCATTAAATAAGTTTTTTTTCTAAAACATATATTTTTTGGACTATTACAGAATTTAATAAAATAATATTTGTTTTAAAAACTCATTTATGTCAATTTTGACATTATTTAGGAATTGGTTTTTTTGAAAGTCATAAAAACATTATTACATTGAGAAAAATTCATTTAATCAACCATAAAATTTCATATTATGCTATAAAATTTATGTAATTCTTATAAAGACTCAATTTAATTTATTTTAATATTTATAACATTAATTGTTTTAGTCTTTCATTAATAAGTTAATAACATTATCATGATTGTGTTATAAATAAATTTTATTATTTAATTTTTAAAAATTATAAATAAAATATCCTGATGTAGGAATGTTTTTTATATTTATAATGAATATTTATTGTAGAATTTATCTTTTGTACATCCCTATATTAAAAATGATTCAGTTATTAAAATTTGAATTTAACACAATTTGCTCTTCTTTAAATAAAATAATATAAATGTCCTAATCTAATCTAAGTGGATAAAAAAAGATTATTGTTTCATACTAAGGTTGATTTTGGTTAAAATACACTTATCCAATATAATTTGGTCTTTTTTAGGTTAATTATAATATTTTTTTTACCATTAATAACCCTATTTACATTTAACAATGGTAAATAAAATTTAAAAGTTATGATTCACCAAAAAATATTAGCATCTTATTGAACCACATTTTACATACTGATGTAAACCATTTCACTCAATTTTTTGAAATTCAATTCACAGAATCATTGAAATTATGTTTTATGCAAATTTTCAAATTTTCATAGAAAGTGGTAAAGCACATTAAATAGTTCAATAAATTTTTATATATCTATTATTATTATAAAATGACTCAATTTAATTAAATTGGACTAATATATATATTAGTTTTATATTTTTACATTAAAATAAATTTATATAATAATAATAATAATTTAAAAAAGTGGGTTTTAAACAATAATTCCATACCTTTCACTATTCTCCAAAATTTAATGTTTTCAAAAACCGTCAAACAAATTTCACAAATATAATTTTGATATTCTAAATTAAAAAATAATTTTTATTTTACCAAATCTAAATCATATAAGTTTCATGAATTATTTTAAAATTAATTCTCGTTTTCCAAACAGGAAAAAGAATTTTTAAGAAGTAAAAAACTATCAAATGATTGACATGTATTTATATCTAATTTAATTATGAAATTTCATAAAATGACCTAAAAATTTTAAATGAAAAAATATAATCTAATTATACTTTAAAACCACTCAAATTCACAATTTAACACTATAAATTATTTCGATTAAAAAAGTTGGTCTCAATTAAAATTTAGTATTTTTGACTATTCATCAAAATATAAAATTTTCAGAAAAGTACCATAGATATAAACATACTAAATTCTTACATCCTTCTAATTAATAATAATTTAATTCCATTATATTAAATATATACAAGTGTCAAATTTGGAATTTAAAATGGGTTTTCTATTAAAAGACCGAAAAATGCATTTTTTAAAAATAGTTAATTTATCTGGAAAATTGAATTTGTCCTTATATTATGCCTAAGAAAAAAATAATATGAATGTTAAAATTATAAAGGATATATATATATATATAATATTAAAATTTTAATTAATACTATTCATTAAACGGCTAGTTTGATAGATCATGATGTGCTTGAACTCATTGTTGTGTGTAAAACAAGCAATTGAATTACATCGAAGAGATAATGTACTATGAAATCATGGGGTGTTACATTCTATCCTTCATAAATAAATTTCTTCCTAGAAATTTTAAAATTTCCTTAGAAGAAAAAGGTTGAAAATAGAAAATTCCTTTTTGGAAAACCCATATCTGAAATAGGGTTAATAAAAATTAGTCTTAATAAGAGGGAAATGGCAATGAAAAAAATACCCCCAAATTAGTGTTTCGAATAAGATAACATTAGTGGAAAATATATAAACATAGTGGGAGGAAAAAATATAAATATTTATAGGGAGTTATTGAGGTAATCATTCACAAACAAGTGAAAGATTAATGGAAAATTGATTCCCTTAATGCCATAATTCTATGATGATTTAAAATATCATCAGCTCAAAAAAAACATAAGGTATTATGATAACAAATTTGTGGTTTTATGTTCCATTCTCTAATGTTTATTAATTAATTTATTCATATAATAAGAAAAACAATACTTGACTAATAGAGTTCAATCCATTAAATAATTTCTACCTGAAAATAATATTTCACTCCAAAAAGATAATAGAACTCAAAAATAATCTATTTGATGTAATTTTATAGGGTTAAAAAAATTAATTTATAAATTATCATTCATACAATTTAAAAAACTACATTATACAAACCAGGACATCGAGTAGGCTAGTGAAAGGTGATGCACCCTTGTATCCCTTTTGTTACTGGTTTAAGTCTCTTGGCCTTTCCAGACGTGACAAGTTTTCACCTGACCTATAGGTTATCCTTTTCAAAAAAATCCAAAATATTCATAAGAAATTATTTAACCTTAAACAATAGTATCCAATTTCAATATTAATCCATTCCAAACTTTAGAATTATCCAAAATACTTGTGTCCAAACTCACCGTCCAAACAATTATAAGGAAGGTAATCATAATATAATTAATATCTGTTTTATCACATAACAACATGTGAATACCTTCATCGTGTATTCTATTAAAACATGGTAAAAACATGAATTATCATAAAACTTTATCTGAATAGGTATGTACTTAGTTATTCTTTCTGTAAAACATAGAATACTAGATATACTTCAAATTCAAAAATGTTGCAATCTCCAATAATGATGGAATGAACAGACCATTAATTAGTTCTAAGGTAGTCAATAATGTACAATATTCTTTATCTAACTAAAATATCTCTTATTCCAAAATCATTACCTCAGTATCAAGACCATATTTGGGTTTAGCTTTCACTCAACCTTATATTTTCCAAAAATTCTAACTTTCTATTGAGTCACTTTTCATAGTACCACACTATCTCAAATCTTTAATGAAATATTACTGCAATAAAATCCTTATTTATTTCTATAATTCATATAACCAGGTCATAATTTATAACACTCAAATTACATATTATAAAAAAACTACTCATTCCACTTCATCAGCGGTAGTATAATAACTGGATTATTAACCAATACCATCATTTAGGGCATACTCTAATGTGTTGGACATTGATTCTCATAGTGTCCAACTCTTTTCAGAGAAAAAGTTTACATTGGAAAACATTTTCTTAACCTTTCAATCACAAACATGATTTAGTTTTTATCAACAGTTATAACATACTCCCATTACCATTAATCATTTACCAAGGTGATTCATTCCATAGATATCACATGTCAGAAAATCCTTATTTCCCCTTTTCCCTTTATCTATTATACTTTACCATCTTATTCATTTATTGTATCCCTTCAAATACATAGGGCTCAACGAATTATTTACTTATCTTATTAACACATGATACTATGTCTTTATATGATGAAAATATGTGGGATACTATTTACCTTCTAAATATTGTTAAAAGACCATGAAAGATACAATCCTTCTTCTCTTTGGATTATGTGTATTGCTGGAATTCACATTCCTTTAACTGGGCGCCATTTCTAAATGACGAAATACACTAGGATAAATCATATCATATAGTATTATAAAAAAAACTAGAAAAATTATCATCATTAATTGAATATTTTCACAGTTCTAGTATTATAAAAATGGTTTCATTTCTGACATATTTTCTCATAAATCCATTGAATTGGATTGAAAAGAAAATGTTAATTATCCTAAGAATATCCCATGAGAGTGTCAAATTAGGTGCACAGTATGGCTCATTGTCATGTACTAGGACACCTCGGGTCAATCCCGAAAATTGTTGTTGGAGTTTTTTCTCCTAGGTAAATCTATTCCATTACCACGTCCACTTGCAATATGTAGTCAAAGATGTATTTAATGGAAAACCTACATAATATCTACATTGCAAAAAAAATTGTTTTTCTTCTATACTAATGTTCAAATTATATCATAGGGTATTTTTTCCAAATCATAGTTTATATAAATCTAATTACCAAGGTTATTGCTAAATATCCTATGATACCAATTGTAACACCCCAAACCTAGAATCCCAGAGCCGATGCATTATTTTAATACATTTGCATGATTAAAATGGATCATGTACTGAAGGACCGATCAGTTTAGTTGTCTTTGAAAATATATTACATAAATGAACATTACATTACAATTTCAAAAATATGATGCAACATCGATAATACATGGATAATTCCAATATTTTCTACATTAACCCCACATATCAATCCTAATACACTTCTTCGAATCCTGGGAAAACATAACATATGAAAGGGGTTAGCTCAGATGCTTAGTAAGGGTAAATAATTTTGTGGAAGCTATAAAATTTTAATGAAATATAGGCAATAAAAACAAAAACCTATTAAACATAAAATTTAAAATTAAATGGAAAAAATAAATAAAACATTACCATATACACATGCACAAGAATATTCTAGTAGTCGAATAATCACATGTAATAACTAATTTAATTACGATGGAATGCATAATGTCGGACATCAAAACCACATAGTTAAGGCATTATGCCAAGACTACAAATAAAATTTTTGTCAAGTCCTTGTTCCAACACACTAATTTGGTTAATGAGACCAATTGATGCATCGAGAGGCTATAGCGGTCCCTACCTTTCACTCATTATTTCCAATGTATTGCTCATTAGAAAAAGAGTGAAACATAACATAAACATTTGTACAAAAACTAGAGTAAAAAATTTAAATACTTTAACCACAAATCATAAATGGTTTAAGAATAACACATCCACGGACAAAAATATCATAACTCATTTAACAGAATATGTAATATTGTATTATAGTAAATCAACCTCCATAAAGAGTAATATCAAATAAAGGATGTTGACATAGTTGAAAATTATCAATAAAAATATTTGAGAGAAATACCCCTTTTCATGAAATCATTTAAAAGTTGCATAATTTTTAAAGGAAGCAATTTTAAATAGATTTCTGAATAAAAGTGTCCCATACCACTTTGAAAATTTCGAGAGAAATTAACACTTTAAATCAATCATGTCCACAAAAATAAATCATTAAAATCATTTTGAAAACGTAGACAATAATTAAAATGATTTAAAAAAATAATTCATCGAAAATATTTAAAATGACAGTCTAGTTAAAGAGACTCTTCCATAAAACCATAAAATATTTCTTCTAAAACATTTTAATAAAACATGGACATAGATGATAAATATGTCCCAGTAGATACTTACAGATAAACAATCTCGAATGATAATGAGATTTAGGCAATAACCCCTACGTTTTACATTAATTTAGTCGATGGTACGTTTAATATTCTCTATCATGACCATAGTATTATATTAAATTATACCATAACCATATTAATATTTAAGATATCATATATCATTAATTTATTTCATTATACTACCCAAATAATAATCGTTTTGTTAATTTAGCATTTTAGGTAACAATCGTTTTCTTTATAGTATGTGTTTTAACTTTCAATTCTTGATTGTATCACATATATCATTATTTACAAACATCCAGAATATAAAACATGATTTATATATCATATATACTTAGAATATAAATACTAATAATAGATTTATTAATGAAATGGAAAAACCGTTCATGGAGACGGTAGTCTGTACGTACGCATGAACGTTTTTTCTATTTTCTTATCATATAGTATGAAAGTATGTAAATGACATATATTTATCTGCGTAAATATATATTGTTCATGTTGAAATATTATTTCATATATCTCTTAATTAATAAATATATAAATTTATTAATAATTCTTGAATGGTGATCATTAAATATGAATCTCATTGTGTCGTGGAGACGGTAAGTTGTACGTACGCACGAGCGACACTATCATTCTATCAATGGTAAAATGATTTTTAGTGGGATGGTATATTATATATATAGAATAATTAACATGATATATTCATTATTGAAATTAATTATACTCATTATTATACCCATCTAAATAATGTAGCATTTAATAAAAAACTACACCCCGATGTGGAGATTGTAAACTGTACATAGGCACGTATGGTGACTTTTTCATTCCTAGAATGGATAGAAAAATGAAAATGATTTTTCAATATTTATAATAACATATTAGTTTTTATATGATACTAGAATTATTATTCTAGTATGGATATAAAAATTTAATAGGAAGTGGGAGAAGAAAAATACATTGAAATAGGTGATGAAATAATAAGAAATTCTTAGGGTGTTTTTTTATTTGAACAAATGGGCCCCATATGTTTGATTTCTAATCAACGAAAGGCCTCTAGGTTGAAGTAATTTTAGTTTGGAGTATATTTGAGCTATTATTTACTGATCCATGTGGCGTGGGAGTTTTTATGTTAATATAATTAGAAGCACCCTTTTATAAGAGAGTTGAGGGGCACTTTTGGAAAAGCTTGAAATATTATTTTATTATTAAATAGTTTTTGGTTTCTAATAGATATAAATGGATTTATTTAAAATATAATGTGGTGATGGGTCATAATCATCTCATTAAATAAGTTTTAGACATGTTTAGGTCACCATACTAAACTAATCTTATAGATTTAATCCTTAGTTAAATAGTTTAACTATTACAATGTGTTCTTGTATTATTATAATACATGCTTAATAAACATACTATAAAATTCCCAGAGAACCTGGAGTGGTTCCTTAAAGACATATATATCATTATATAAGTCCTTTAGATTAATCTTATATATTTAGGCCAATTATATAATTTAATAAAATATTATTTGTTTTTAAAACAAATTTATGTCAATTGTGACACTATTTAGTATATGGTTTTTGTGAAGGTCATAACAACATCATTACTTAGAAAAAATTATCGAATCAACCCTAACTGGTCATATTGACCTAGAAAATTTGTGTAATGCATATTTTCACAATTTATATTTATTTTAATATATATAACATTAATTATTTTACTCTTTATTAATAAGGTTATTAGTACATCATCATTGTGTCATAAATAAATTTAATCATTTAATGTCTAAAAATTATAAATAAAATTTCATATTTTAGGAAATCTGTATACCTTTCAAATGAATATTTATAATCTAATTTATCATATGTATAACCCTATATTAAAAATTGTTTAGTTATTAAAATTAGAATTTAACACTTTTAACTCGTATTTAAATAAAATATATTAAAGGCCCAAATCTAATACATGTGTATAAAAAAGGATCATATTTTTTTCCTAAATCTGTTTTTGGCCGAAATAAACATATCCAATATAATTATTACATGTGTTAGAGTAATTTTATTATCATTTTTACCTTAAATTTCTCTATTTACTTTTAAACTTGGTAAATAAAATTCAAAAGTTACTATTCATGAAAAATTATTTTCATCCTATTGAACCAAATTTTACGTACTGATTTCAACAATTTCTCTTGAAATTTTGAAATTCAATTCACAGAAGTGGTAAAATTACATTTTATACAAATTTTTAAATGTGCCTAAAAGGAGGGTAAAAGACATTATATAGATCAATAAACTTTTATATAAATTTTCTTATTATAAAAATACCCCAATTATTTACATTAGACTAAAATAAGTATTATTTATCTATTTTTACATTAAAATAAATTTAAATAAAAATATTAATTATTTAAATAAAAAGATGGTTTTAAACAATTACGAAGTGTTTCTTCCCTATTCACCAAAAATTGAAAGATTTCATAAAAATACCAAAAATTCACGCTAAGATAATTTTGATATTACAAATTAAAAAATGATTTCTATTTTAACAAATAAAAATAATATAATTTTCATTAATTAAGAAAAAAATTAATTTTTTTTGTTGAAACCAGAATGCATGTTTTTAAGAAATAACAACTATCAAGTTATTGACATGTATTTATGTCCAATTTAATTTTGAAATTACATAAAATAACCTAAATTATATTAAATTATAAAAATATAATCTAATTATACTTTAAAAAACTCAAATTCATAATTTAACAATATAATTTAATTTTATTAAAAATGTTATTTTCAATTAAAATTTAGTATTTTTTACGATTCATCAAAATATGAAAGTTATCAGAAAAGTTACAAAAATTTATCAAAAATAAATTTTTATGTCCAATTTCTATATAATAATTTAATTTCAATAATTTTAATATATAAAAGTGTCAAATATTGGATTTTAAAAGGGTTTTCCATTAAAAGGCGGAAAAAACTGCATTTTTGAGAAATTGTTCTTTAATCTAAAAAATTGAATTTTTCCTTATATTATGTCTATGAAACATAAAAGAAGAATGTTAAAATTATATTCGATATATATAAAATTAAAAAAGTTGTTAATACTATTCATAACTGCTTTTTCAAATAGCTAGTTTGATAGGTCGTGATGCGCTTGAACTCAGTGATGTGTGTAACATAAGCTATTGAATTACATTAAGGAGAAAATGTACTAATAAATCTTGTGGTGTTACAATAAACAATATAGTAGTGTTTTTACCATGATTTCAATTAAATATTAGGTTATTTCTACATTTTTGACCATTTCACACAAGTTTTAGTGTTTTAAAACACTTATAACTTGTTTATTTTCATAATAGGAGAACCATAATTTCGAATCACATGTTGTCATATCCTATATCTCACAGTTAAATGTATAGTATTTGTCCCATTATTCTGGGGTATTTCATTTTTTCCCTAGTTTACCCCCTAGACACTTGTTTTTAATGGATTTATAACATTCAGATGTGTGTACCTAGTAATTCTTACCACACGATATGTTAGATTAATGTTTTGTCTATGGGTACATGTCAAGAACAATACAGTGGTGATTTTCCCTTGATTCAACATAGATATGAGGATATTTTTATGGTTTCGACCATGCCATGCACATTTTGTTGTTATAAAACACTAAAAACGCTTTTCCAACTACAATGATAAAAACATAATTTGGGATGACATGTCGTCGGTTCCTAAATTTTAAAATTAAATCTACAGTTGTATTAACATTATTTTAGAGAAATCAGGTATCATTTTCCTATTTTTGACACCCTGATTCATTTTTTAAGGCATTTATACCATTTAAAAGTATATATCGAGTAATTCAGGTCACACCGCACATTAGATTAATGTGTTTTCTACGTTTAAATTCTTAAAACAACATAGAGTTTATTTTTATTATCATTGATCATCAACATGGGGTTTTCATCCTTATTTTTTACCATTCCATGCAAAATTTAGTGTTTTAAAACACAAAAAATGTGTTTACCACCATAACGGGAAAACTGTAATTCGGAATGACATGTCATCAGTTTATAAATTTCTCAATTAAATATATTGTTGTTTTTAAGGATTTAAAATAAATATAATGTTATTTATTTTTTTTCACACCCCCAAGCCTTTTTAAAGTCCTTGGTAACTTCTAGAAGTGTACACCGACTAATTTTGACAACACAACACATCATATTGACGTGATTTCTATGTGTATGCATAATAAACACTCAGCAATTGTTTTTCCATGATTTCACATCAATCTAAGATTATTTCCTATGTTTTAATCGTTCCACCCACGTTTTTTGTTTTAAAACACTAAAAACATGTTCCCGTCCATAATGGAAAAATCATAATTCAAGATGAAATGTCATCAGTTCTTATATATCACAATTAAATATATTATCATTATTCCAGGATTTTAGGGAAATCTGAAATGGTTTTCCTAGTTTTGACACCACAAAACTTGTTTTTAAAGCCTTTTATACCTTTTAGAATTGTATACCCAATTATTTAAACCATACCACATGCCATATTGACATGTTTTCTGCACACACACATCAAAAAACAACTAATTGGTCGTTTTACCATGATTTTACATCCATAGGAGGCCTTATTTTGTAGTTTGGACCATTCCACTCACATTTTAGTGTTTCAAAATACTGAAATGAATTTATGGACATAACTATAGAAATATAATTATTAATGAGATTCCATAGGTTTATAAATTTAAAAATTAAATATACAGTCTTTTTCCTATGATTTCAGGGAAATCTGATGTCATTTTCCTAGTTTGGACACCCCCTGACACTTGATTTTGAAGGCATTTGTACCTTTCAAAAGTGTATACTTAGTAATATAGACTAAACCAGACATTTTCTTGACATTTTTTCTACGTGAAAACAAAAAAAATAAACTACTGTTGTACCATTATTTCACATCATTCTATTGTCATTTTCTATGGTTTTGACCATTCCTGACATGTTTTAGTGTTTTAAAACACTAAAAACATCTTTATGACCATAACGGGGAAACCATAATTCAGAATAATGTTTGATGAGTTCCTGTATTGCAAAATTAAATATATACCATTTTTCCATAATTTTAGGTTAATAATATGTTTTTTTCAGTTATGAACCCCCAAGAATTGTTTTGAAAGGCTCCTGTACCATTCAAAAGTTTATACTGAGTAAATATGACCACACTGCATATTGTATTGACACTTTTTCTATGAATACATGTAAAAAAACTCATCAGTGGGTTTTCCATTATTTTACATAAATATTATGTTTTTTATATTGCTTTTACCATTCCATGCGTGTTTTAGTGTATTAAAACAATGAAACTGTGTTTACACCCATAATAGGAAAACTACAATACGGAATGATGTTTTTCTATTCCAATATATCAAAATTCAATCAATGGTTACTTTCCTAGGATATCAAGTTATTTTTATACTTTTTCCTTGGTTTTGAACCCCTAACACAAGTCTCCAAAACATTAATATCTTTTAAAATATCTTATAGAGTCATTCAGAGAACATCATGCATTAAATGGACATGTTGTTTGATTGTTAATTTCAGAAATAATTCAATGGTGTTTTCCACAAGATTTCATGTCAATATGATATCATTTTTTATAGTATTGGTAGTTAAACATGCATTTTAGTGTTTCAAAACATTAAATATGTATTTACAGGAATCAATCGAAAACTGTAACTCAGATTGACGCGGAGTCAATTCCTACATTTCAGAAATAAATATGTGGTCATTTTCATCAAAACTAATTTTATAATCATAAAATATTTTAGTGAATATTATAATCGTATAATTAATATATTATTAATAAAATTAATGGTTTATAACTATTTCTAATATTATATTAATTAATTACCAAAACATGGATTTTTTATTATATATATTTTTTTCATGAATATTATTAAATAAAATGAACTTTAATTTATAAAACAATGTTTATTTCATATTAAACAATCATATAGTGTCAATTTTTATAGTGGGACGATATATTTTATATGTGTTGTTTTTAGGTACTCACAGATGAGTTATTATTTATTCGGAAACAGTTTTTTAACAAAAAAAATAACATTAGGGAAGTTAATATAACCATTTAAAAATTAGTTAGCGGTGATTATCAGGAATCATCCCTATATAGATAAAATATATTTTTTATTGAAGGTTATAAAAAATTGTTACTAAATAGATTATGGATTTTGTATATGTTCTTTGAAAATGTGTGATTCATCTATAGAATTTGAAATTAACCTCAGCATGGAGATATATAAAGTTGTAAATTTCTTTGTGGATTGTGCTAATCACCTAATGAAATATATAAACTAACTAATTTTCCATTTTCACCTCCATTTATCCTATGTTTTCCTATAAATATCTTTTTATTTTACATTTTCATTCAACCATAAAATTTCTCTTTGTGATTCCTGATCAATGACACTACTCAGACCCCCACCGAGTGTAGCATTAATTGATGATACTTCCCTACCAAGGACATATAATGGAGAATTACCAAAACCCATCCCCCATACATGTTCAGGATGCTCTTTCCCTAAAAATATTCCAACAAAATCGTCTGAGAAAATTGATGTTGATTGTGAAGTGTTCACATCCCCGACCAATTGAAATTTACCTTGCTAATAAAAAAATATTAACAATGATTTTTTAAAATATATGAACTATATAATGATATTTAATTAATAATTCTTTATAGTATTTATTGTTTTATTAAAAACTTTACAAAATAGTAATGGAAAATATATTATAATAGAAAACAATATGTATACCCAATTAGTTGGGGATGAATAGATGTATTAATCTATATCAAATGGGAATCCTTAGATTCATGTAGATGTCCCCATATAATTTTTTATGGATTTCTAGTTAAAATTATATTCTTTATTATTATTTTATTATGGTAATTAAATAATATGAAATGGTATTCAAAAGTACTTACTCCAACATATTTTGTAAGGTCATTTACTAAACTACCATTGGGTTTTCTATGATCTTTAAACAAAATCTTTTTTCAGTGAACATAGTGACCCAATTAATTAAAAATTATAAACAATTGAAAAAAAGTTAGAAACCACATTGAGTTATAATAAAATTATATAAATAATAATGAATGATATAAAACCCAAAATTATTCTTTTCTAAAAAAACTCGAAAACCCTATAATGTGAGGAAAGACATGTTTCTGACGATTCAAAAGAAATAGATAATACCTCCCTAAAATAAAAACATTAAAAAATTTATAATTTTATTGTTTTTATGTTATTAAGTCACTATAAAATATAAAATTATCTTTTTATATAAATCATTGTTGATATTAGTAAAGAGATTCCATTTATCATGAGAATCTCCTTCAAGAACATTCTCATACATTTATCATGAGCTCAATGAAGTGTCATTAAACTCATTCTATAATATCTATTTAAAATCTCTACATTCTTTAAAAAATTTCTTGTAAGTCCATGGGTGTGAAACATAGTCAAGTAAATCAAAAAGAAAAAACATCTAAAAATAAAAAACATAGAAATTTATCATTAAATTTAAAAAAAATTACTCATGTAATTTAAATTAATTTTCAAGGAATTTGAAATTAATATTAAATTTAATTGAGTATCATAACATCATTTTTCTGGGTTATAATAATATGGAACCAATATTTATAACTTATGGTAAATCTCACTACCCCATAAGAAAACTGCCTCAGAATATTCACGTAGATTCTAGAAGCATCACCAATTGGCACCCCAAACTCATCAAATGGAACCATAATCATGATGTCTTTTAGGTCCCATACATGCATCGTGTTCATATTTTTTCCCTTCTATGGTTGTTTTTATCTATTTGAAAAATTAATTAAATAATTGATATTTCTTTTAAAAATGACATACATACCAGAAATGATAACTCACTATTATCACTTAGATAGAAGGGTTATGAAAAACTCTATCGCAGAAGATGAATCAGGCAGTGGGATACCAATTATATCTCCGGAAATGGATGGCTCTATAGTGGTCTTCGGTATAACAGAATACTAGGATCCATAGATGATAATTGTATTAGTGGCGTTCTTAGAGATGTTGATCAGTTAGGATTGAAAATTTATTTTTTTCTCTACATTACTGTATATCAAATGGTTAAGGATCATATTGTTATAATTTTCTATTGTAGAAAATTTATTAAAAAGATTTGAAAATTTTTTGTTCAGAAAATGAATATTTTTTATTAATCATTTTTAATGGATCTTTTATAGATTCCCATTTAATTGTAAAGTATATAATGGAATCATTAAAGAACATTATTTCTTTTGTGAAACTTTTAAATATTCAATAGAATGGGTTAATCATATAGTATGAGTGAATATTTTATATTTATAAATTATTTTAATATTATATATACTGGGAATAACATTATAATCATAACTTAATCCTAGGGTATTTTTCAATGTCCTATATCATATAATATAGTAGATATAGGGTATACTTTATGAAATATAATATTGAAATTCATATTTCTATATTATTTATTATACCAATATTAATCATTATAATGATTCATATAATCATTGATAATAAATATATAATCATAACAATTTTTATAAATTATTATATAAAAACATCGGTAAATTTTGGTAGCAAAAAATTAGATATATGTTATGTCCCGGAAATTTCTTATGATATTTTTTAATTATTTGGGATAATTACGAAACTGAAAAAATTGACGGCACATGATTCAGTGTACTGGAGTTCCCAGAATGATCTGTCGAAAAATATAAATATTTAAATATCCCATGTGAGATGTTTTCCTAAAAATGGGGAGTAATTATTAAACGCCTTCTTGGATCAGAAATCTGAGGGCACGGTTGCTTCAAGATGACTATTTTACCCAATGTGTGACTTATGATTAGTCGACACATTCCCTTAATGAGAAAACCAAAAAATAGAATAATAATAAAAAAAATTAAATAAAAATAACTATTTTCCAAATTATTATAACGCACGAACAGTAAATCAGATTAATAATTGGAGACAATCATTGAGCTCGTTTGGGTATTCTTTATTTTGGCAGATCATATCCTTGGCTATTGTGGTCCAATAGTGGAAGTTAGTTTTTGGCAGTAAATAAAATAATTTAGTAATTACTATTTTATTGTTAAGTTATATAAATACTAAACCGTAACTCGGATTGGAAATCTGAGAGTATTTTTGGGCTCGTGAGGGTGTGTTTCCTTTAGGAAGAGCCTAACCATGACCAGCATAGGTCGAGGGTGGTTGTTACTATTTTTTAAACTATTTTTATGTATGTTTAGTAAACGTACAAGCGATGATTTACATCTTTTGAACCATTGATCAGATTAAAAATATGAGGGCTCTATTTAATTTCCATTGTTGGGATTCACATAAATGGTTCTTAAATTTGACCAGTAAGGGTCAGAAGATAATGTTAATTTATAGACAGTACAAAATAAAATAATAAAATAAAAAAAGGCTATTTTCCTTTTCTTTTTGTAACAGTAGGAAAAGATGGTGGTGGGACCATAGTGCAATGTCAGACCATTAATGGCTTGACCCATTTGATCAGTAACGACATATTTGGGATTTTTTATTTGGTTATGTAACTTCCCTTTTGGGAAAAATTAAAATGTTCAATAATTAAACATATTAATGAACCTCATTAATTTTGTAGTGCATTGATCCTCTCCCCTACACTATTTAATAGAATCTTGGCTATGGGATTTTGGAAAAATAGCGAGGAACCTCTTGAAAAGTGTTGTAGCGACTTCCACTGAAGAACTAAATATTGGACGACAACATCGGATGAATCGAGTCAGGAATAATGAATGCCAGAGGCATCATCAAGTTCATATTTTCCTTCCACTACCGCGACATCTCCAACAGAATCTATTGTAGTGGTTTAATAATAAATTTATATTTTTTGAATTAAATTATTACCACCTATAATTATTTTTAGTGCCAAAATATGGTAGAATGAGAAAAAACAGAAGCATTAGGAGCTGCCTCATGAAGCGTGTTCATGTATCCTCCCGTAGCCCCATGGCCGGCGGCCAACTCCACCTTTAGGAAGATACCATTAAGGAAGGAGGCAGGATGCTTTGTGAACAGATTTTATGTTTGTGAACCCATCGCGGCGCAAGGAGGCGGGATTCTCTGCGAACTAATTTGACATTTGCTATCCTACCATAGAGTAGGCTTTGTCTTCGCGCCGAGCGGGCTCTGCTTCATGACAAATCCTTTCTATAAAAACTGGGCTCCCCTTGAGACCAAAAGATAGATCCACTAACCCTTAATCTTCTTAGCTCCCACATCACAATGAAATTTCTGCTCTACGAACCATGATCTTCTCAAGGTACTTTTGAATCTTGAAGTGCCTCCCCCTTTGCATGAATTCATCCCATCTTCAAGGATGGATTCCCTTCACGTAGCTCACGGGCCTCAGCAAATGATGGAGACCCCAAAAGTGACATGGGTCTTTGTGGATCACTTATTCTTTGTGAAGTACCATCCACACACATGTGACCCACATGCTAAGTCATGGTCACTGTGATTCATGAAGCACATTGCTTCACAATGCTATGCTTCACAAGGCACCCTTGCATCGTGAAGCACTGCTCCACGAATGCCTTTCCACATCGCAAAGCATGTTTCATATGAACCTATTCCCAAGGCCTAGGCTAGGACACTTCACTTCACAAAGCACACCCCTTCACGAATCCCATCCATAGTGTGGAGTACTAGAGCTTCATGAGTATTCTACCTATGAACCCATTTCCTCTGCAACTCCTTTTCTCGTGTGACTCTCTAGGTTTGAACAAAGTGATTTCGAAGCCCCTTGGGAGGTATGTCTGGTTGTGTTGCTTTGTCTCATTCTTTTTTTCATATGTATGCTAACGACAATTACTTCTGCGCATATCCATTCTAACATTGACCCCACAATTGATCAATCCATAACAACCCCTCTCCAAGACATTGCTGATTCCTTCCCTTCCCCAGGGATCGGAAGGTATCAGTTCTGTAGAGACCCGAAGCTTAACGTACATGGACATTACATTACATTTGTGGAATACTTAGTACATAACAAAAAACACACACACAAGGATCGTAATAGTTTAGTGTCTTTGGAAACTCGGAATATAATCTTCTAATCGTGGTGAAAGATCTTCAAAATCTCCTACAAAGATCTTCCTTTTTTTTTACCTAAAACCTTTCTTTATATCCTGGGGAAAAGAAAACATAAAAGGGTGAGCTCAAATGCTCAGTAAGGGTAAACAAAATAAATATCAATCACATCATATACATAAGCACATAACTTTTGGAAATCTTAACCTGCAAAAGAGATCATAATTTCATAACATGGGGTAAATCATGGTAGTGAAATGTAATCACAATAATCATAACTTAAAACATGAAACTTTGTGGCATTCACACATAATCATAGAGAATCATTTCTTGTTAGTCAAGACTCATTGCCAAGACTATCTTAGTGGACAAAGTCCCTTTCTGAACCGAGTCACCCTCGTTCTAGTCCTATTTCACTGAATCGGTATAACCTGCCGTTACAGCCATGTCTATCTAATGAGATATAAAATCTTTACCCAATGCAATGGAGGGAGATATAGGTCCCACCCATCTTATAATGAATCCTTTCTTATGTGTGCCACATAATCATAAATCATACATCATCACATAACACATGTAACAAAAATGGGATTCTTGAAACATCATGACATCATAAAACAAATCATATAAGGTAAATGACTTCATAAAAATAATTCCTTCACAACATAATCAAATCAATGTAATAATAGGGATAAAAACAGAACCCTATATTATCTTATATGGAAAATAATTTTGATAAAACATTCGAACTCCATTCTTGAGGAAAATATCCTTTCTACTTCAAAAACACTTTTCTTTTCTTAACATGTCATACAATTATAAACTAAAAGAAGTTGATTAAAAATAAACTTGAAAACTTATAAAGGAATATTCTTGGAAATAATGTTTTAAAAATCCATTCATGCCGTATAAGTTAAAAAAAACATTCTTCGTACTTTTGTCGGAAAAGTCAAAAAGTACCTCGTACGAAAAAAAACGACAAAAGATTCCTTTCATATTCTTTACTAAAAACTCACCGAAGGGTAAAATTTGATTTAAACTATTTTAAGTGGATGGAAACAATATTACATATTGAGGGAACATGGATGTGTATGATAAAATACAACCCAATAAATACTTACGAATAAACAATCTCGGATAAAAATGAGATTGTGATATTTCCCTTACCTTAGGTCCGATTTGCTTCGTATGTGTCCGAACCTCCTGTATAATGATTTAAATAATGTCATTAACTTATTACATAATCATATTCATTCTTATGATATCATATATGGTTCACTTATGACATTATATTACCCGTTCTTTTGTAAATTCCATGTTAAAGAAGCGTTTTGGGTAAAATCGTTTCATTTATCGTAGGTGTTTTGACTTGTTGTTCTTGACATTATTATTACTTATATCATGATTTACTTACTTCCAGAATAT
This sequence comes from Viscum album, assembly GCA_963277665.1. Classification (NCBI taxonomy): domain Eukaryota; kingdom Viridiplantae; phylum Streptophyta; class Magnoliopsida; order Santalales; family Viscaceae; genus Viscum; species Viscum album. The sequence goes on from OY728165.1 coordinate 1,388,937,341, forward strand.
AAAATATTATTTATATATCATATATATTCAGTATATATATATATATAATAGATAGATAAATTAAATGAAAAACACCGTTCATGGAGACGGTAGTCCGTACGTACGCATGAACACTGTTTTCCTTTCCTTATTGTCTTGAATGGAAGTATGTAGATGACATACATATATATATATATACATAAATCCAATAGCTTTATAATGTCATATATTTCATTATTATTTCTTATATATACTTTACAATCATTGTTAAATGGTTAACATGGAGAATGAATCTCATCACGTCGTGGAGACAGTAGTCCGTACGTACGCACGAGCGATGATATCATTTCCATAAATATTGAATTGAATTGGAGTGGATTATACAATATATCAGAATCAATATGATGTTTTAATAACTATGTATAGTTATTCTTTACACCACTGTACCCATCCATGTAAGGTGGTGGTGGAAAATAGATTACACCACGGCGTGGAGACGGTATTCCGTACGTACGCACGCGCGGTGATTTCTTTTTCCGTAGGATGGATAGATGGTGAAATAGGGTTGTTTCATAATTATAATAACATATCATTATATGAGTGATACTGATGTTATTACTTCATAAAGAAACAACCTAAGAAGAAGAAGTGGAAGACGAAATAAAGATGAAAGAATTGGTAACGGTAATTACCTCTTCTTTGAAGCGCCTCTTTGAGACCTCCACTTAGGGAAATAAATTGGTCTTTGAGGAAGACCAGAACCTCTAGGATGTTGATAGGGAAGTGGAGGAGAGATTTTGGCAGGGTTTGGCCGAGCTTGAGTGCTCAAATTGGTGTGAGGAGGAGGGGGAGGAGGTTTCCTTTTATAAGGGAGGAGAGGGGCATCTTAGGAATACCTCAAAATATTATTTTATATTAATGTCAAAACCGGTTTATAATGGTTCCAAAGGGTATTATTTCGAAGCTAATGTGGGGATGGGTCGAAATCCTATCAGCCAATAGTATTTAGACAAGTTTAGGATATTATTTTAACCTTATTAATTAGATTTACCTCTAAGTTAAATAATTTATCTTTTACCGCGTCTTTTTGTTTTCTTTCACTATATGGTTAATAAACTTACTATAACATGCCAAACTAACCCCAAATTGTTTATTATTAATATATATATCATTATCTAAGTCATTTGGCCGAACCTTATATTTTTAGGAATAAAATAACAGTTAATAATATAATATTTGATTTAAAACCTATTTTGTGTCAATTTTGACACTATTTGATATATGATTTTTGTGAAAGTCATAACAGAATTATATGTTCAAAACAAGTTGATTAAATCAACACTAATATATCATAGTAACCTATAATATTAGTGGAATTCATAAAAAGTCTCAAATTACATTCATTTGAGCATTTATGACATCAATTATGTTAATATTTCCTTAAAAGGGTAATTGCTGCATCATTGTTGTGTCATAAATAAATTAATTTATTTAAAGTCTAAAAATTATAAATAAAATATCATTATGTAGGAAATCATTTTAGCTTTCTAATTAATATTTATAGTCGAATTTAGCTTATGTATAACCACATATTAAAAATGTTTTAGTTATTAAACTTTGATTTTAACTATTTTAACTATTCCTTAAATAAAATAATATTAAATGTCATAATCTAATCAAAGTGGACCTAAATGGTCATATTATATTCATAAGGTTTTTTTTGGTCGAATTACACTTATCCAATAGAATTAGGACATGTGTTAGGGTAATAGTAATATCATATTTACCCTTAGTTACCCTATTTACTATTAACCGTGGTAAAAAAAAGTAAAAAGTTACTATTCACCAAAAATTATTTTCATCTCATTGAACCACATTTTAGTCCTTGATATTAACCGTGTCTGTCGGATTTTCAAAATTCCATTCACAGATGCGGTAAAATTAAGTTTTATGCAAAATTCAGTTTTTAACCTACCACTTAGTGGTTTCACTATTCATCAAAAATTGAAAGTTTTCAGAAAAATACCAAAATTTCGTCCTAAGCTATATTTCATATTCCGTATTCAAAAAATGAAGTCTATTTTACCAAATTCATAACATAGAAGTTGCATTAATTAATTTTATAATTAAATCCTTCTGTTAAAACAAATAGTGTGTTCTTAAGAAACAATATCTATCAAAAGATTGACAATTGTTTATGTCTTGTTTAAATGTGAAATTACATCCAATGACCAACATTGTATTAAATTGTAAAAATATATTCTAAATATAATTTAAAACAACTCAAATTAATAATTTATCACTATTAATTATTTTGATTAAAAAAGTTGTTTTTAATTATAATTTAGTAATTTTCACTATTCATCAGAATATGAAAGTTATCCGAAAAGTACCAAAATTTCACCTTAGGCTAAATTCGATACTCCGAATCCAAAAATGAAGTCCATTTTGAGATCTAGAATTTCTAAAATTTTAAAAGGTGGTTATTACTATTCATAACGGCTAGTTATAATAATATTTTAATAGCATATCGTTGTTTAGTGAAACTCGGTATTGCGTACTACACACGCTATCGAGGAAGGTCGCGATTGCGTGTAATGCAAGGCATGTCAAGGATGCGTGTTGTGCAATCTCCTTTTGGTGTAGCGTATAACACAAGACATTAGTGAAATAAAAAATAATATTTTTCATAAAATCTCGGGCTGTTACATTCTACCCCCCTTAAAATGAATTTCGCCCTCGAAATTCGTCGGGGTTATAAATGGTTTACTATTCGAATGTTTCTTTAATAGAAACCCACATCGTAAAAAGGAATACCAAAACATGGCTTTAAAAACTAAAGTATGAAATGTAACGATTACCCAAATAAACTAATCACTGGGTTTCCACATAGGTGGAAATATGGATATGGAAGAGAAATTTAACCATCATGTTCTGATGGAGAGTGGTAGAGAACATGGCTATGGTAAATCCAGTAATCAAAAATCCATAAATTTGTGACGATCTAAGGTACCATCTGATTCATCAGGTATAAGATCACTAGGACAACATTTTTGGTTTTCAAGATCATTTCCCAAAAGTTGAAAATTTGAATTAGAATAAATACATTCTTTATTTTGGTACAATGTCACTGTTGTTCATGCCTTGAACAATTTCCACTTCATCTCTTAAATAAATGAAGTTGAATTTGTTATTCGTGAAGTGTTAGCAGATCATGTGATAGAATGACGGGTCATTCCATCTGTCTCAAACAAAAGGTTAGCAAAAATTATATACATAAGTCAATCTATAGTGAGATTAATCACATATGGTTCCTAAAATGGACTTATACTTCATATATCATACTGCTTAATATAATAAAACTAGTTTCTACTAAACAGGGACTTCCTGTAGGCCAGTGGTAGGCGATAAAGGCCAGTCGCACTTCAGTTGTGGGTTCGATTCCCACAGCCTTGTCCTAAGTGATGGGCTGTCGCCCGTCCTGCAGGTTGTCCTTTTTCTAAAACTACATTACTATAACATCCCATCAATAATATCGAAAAAAACCTTCTATCCTTAAACAATACTCACTTATGTCCAACATAATCCATTTCAATCTTTAGTCTTATCCATAATACTGTAGTCCACTCTCATAACATAGTGAAAATGATTACCAGAGATTTAATACCATCGTTGATCCCCATATATCATAAGATATGTTTTGTTGGTCACATTCCAAACATTCAAAGTCCTTAATCATGTATTCTCTTGAATACCTTAGTGAAAACATGAATGCAGTTTAAAGTTAACACTTTCCACATACCAAAATCCTCAAAATTCTATATACTCAATCCATGATATCACTTAGTCCTTATATCAATCATGAGATCATGAATACTATTAAACATTTCATTTTCTCGTTTTCCCTTCGTTATGCGCATATCATCTTATTTCCAAAAAATATCTCAATCACTTTGAATACCACATCAATAAATATTGCAATACTCAATGATACAACATTATTTTGGAATCCCTTTACATAAACACTTAATCATTCCACCACATCGTTGTCATATTCAACATTTCCAATGGTGATCGCATGTGACTTCCCTTTGTACTTTGCCTTAAGCGGTTGCTCATGTCGATCATCACTAACCCTTGGATTAGGGCATTTATTAGCATAATTCCCCATTTCCTTGCACTTGAAGCATTGAAGTGTTGGTGGTGCGTTCTCTGCAGTGTTTGCTTTATTCACATCATTAGAAACCCTTTTTCCATTACATCAACACTCAGCTGCTCGATGAACTTCTTTTCCACACTTAAAACATTTTCTAGTCCCTTTAAGACAATCTCCACCATGCTTCTTTCCACACTTTGTGCATAAGGAAACATTCATCTTCTTTTCACCGTTATTCTGAGATTTCTCCTTGAACTCCATCTTTCGTTTCTTGTCAAAACCATGAGATGGATATGTAACACCAACTTCCATTTCTACCTTGATAGCACAACACACAATTTCTTCATAGCTACTGAAGTCTCTTATAGCTATGCCCTTCGAAGACTTGGTTTTAAGCCACTGAAAAATCGATCAACTTTACTTTCAGGTTGGATGATAATGCCAGATGCATACCTTGCAAGTCTTGTAAAATTCTCTTCGTATATACCAACAGATTCATCATCCTTTTTCTTTTGTTCAATAAACTCCTTCTCCATCTTTGTTCGAAGAATACGAGGGAAGTACTTATTGAAAAATAAGTTCTTGAGCTCGTCCCATTCCATGGACTCAATTTCATCTCTTTGCCTTGTATTCTTGATAAGATTCCACCATTGATCAGCTTCACCTTCCAAACGATATACTGCTAAGATGACTTTATCATGTTCAGAACATTGAAGAACTGAAAATATCTTTTCAGTGGTACTGATCCATTGTTCAGCAACAAGTGGATCAGAAGACCCACTGAAAGAAGGTGGACGTTGCCTCATGAAGGACTCAATAGAATATTGTTCCCTTCTCTGCTCATTTGGAAGTCCAGAATGATTCATAGCTTGTGTAAGTATAACAATAAGTTTTTTCACTCCATCTCCCATAACATTTGTTTGTTCAGGAGGACAATCATTGCAATGTCCATTGCATTGATCAACACGGTTCCTTCGGGTTCCAGCCATCATCTAAAACCCAAAAAGAATAGTGTGAGAGGAAAAAATCATGCTAGGGAAAACAACATAATAAAGGGGGAGTACCTTCAATATCTAACATCTTAGGTTTAATTCTATGATCGTTATAGTAGTTCTAGTACTATAACCTATACATATACTTAACTTTAGGGACATCCCTAGACATACCGTAGAAATATCTCTAGGGATCTCACTAACGTTTTCGCATCCTAGTTTCCAAAGGTTGACTAAACCTTTCCTCTGATACCAACTGTTGAGACCCGAAGCTTAACGTACATGGACATTACATTACATTTGCGGAATACTTAGTACATAACAAAAAACACACACACAAGGATCGTAATAGTTTAGTGTCTTTGGAAACTTGGAATATAATCTTCTAATCGTGGTGAAAGATCTTCAAAATATCCCATAAAGATCTTCCTTTTTTTTACCTAAAACCTTTCTTTATATCCTGGGGAAAAGAAAACATAAAAGGGTGAGCTCAAATACTCAGTAAGGGTACACAAAAGAAATATCAATCACATCATATACATAAGCACATATCTTTTGGAAATCTTAACCTGAAAAAGAGATCATAATTTCATAACATGGGGTAAATCATGGCAGTGAAATGTAATCACAATAATCTTAACATAAAACATGAAACTTTGTGGCATTCACACATAATCATATAGAATCATTTCTTGTTAGTCAAGACTCATTGCCATGACTATCTTAGTGGACAAAGTCCCTTTCTGAACCGAGTCACCCTCGTTCCAGTCCTGTTTCACTGAACCGGTATAACCTACCGTTCCAGCCATGTCTATCTCATGAGATATAAAATCTTTACCCAATGCATTGGAGGGAGACATAGGTCCCACCCATCTTATAATTAATCCTTTCTTATGTGTGCCACATAATCATAAATGATACATCATCGCATAAGACATGTAACAAAAATGGGATTCTTGAAACATCATGACATCATAAAACAAATCATATAAGGTAAATGACTTCATAAAAATAATTCCCTCACAACATAATATAATAAATGTAATAATAGGGATAAAAACAGAACCCTATATTATCTTAGATGGAAAATAATTTTGATAAAACATTTGAACTCCATTCTTGAGGAAAATATCCTTTCTACTTCAAAAACACTTTTCTTTTCTTAACATGTCATACAATTATAAACTAAAAGAAGTTGATTAAAAATAAACTTGAAAACTTATAAAGGAATATTCTTGGAAATAATGTTTTAAAAATCCATTCATGCCATATAAGTTAAAAAAAACATTGTTCGTACTTTTGTCGGAAAAGTCAAAAAGTACCTCGTACGAAAAAAACGACAAAAGATTCCTTTCATATTCTTTACTAAAAACTCACCGAAGGTTAAAATTGGATTTAAAATATTTTAAGTGGATGGAAACAATATTACATATTGAGGTAATATTGATGTGGATGATAAAATAAACCCCAATAAATACTTACGAATAAACAATCTCGGATAAAAATGAGATTGTGATATTTCCCTTACCTTAGGTCTGATTTGCTTCGTATGTGTCCGAACCTCCTGTATAATGATTTAAATAATGTCATTGACTTATTACCGAATCATATTCACTGTTATGATATCATATATGGTTCACTTATGACATTATATTACCCGTTCTTTTGTAAATTCCATGTTAAAGAAGCGTTTTGGGTAAAATCGTTTCATTTATCGTAGGTGTTTTGACATGTTGTTCTTGACATTATTATTACTTATATCATGATTTACATACTTCCAGAATATAAAATATGATTTATATATCATATATATTCAGTATATATATATATATATAATATAGATAAATGAAATGAAAAACACCGTTCATGGAGACGGTAGTCCGTACGTACGCATGAACGTTGTTTTCCTTTCCTTATTGTCTTGAATGGAAGTAAGTAGATGACATTCATATATATATATATATATACATAAATACAGTAGCTTTATAATGTCATATATTTCATTATTATTTCTTATGTATACTTTATAATATTCTTAAATGGTTAACATGGAGAATGAATCTAATCGCGTCGTGGAGACGGTAGTCCGTACGTACGCACGAGCGATGATATCATTTACATAAATATTGAATTGAATTGGAGTGGATTATACAATATATCAGAATCAATATGATGTTGTAATAAATATGTATAGTTATTCTTTACACCACTATACCCATCCATGTAAGGTGGTGGTGGAAAATAGATTACACCACGACGTGGAGACGGTATTCCGTACGTACGCACGCGTGGTGATTTTTTTTCCGTAGGATGGATAGATGGTGAAATAGGGTTGTTTCATAATTATAATAAAATATCAGTATATGAGTGATACTGATGTTATTACTTCATAATGAAACAACCTAAGAAGAAGAAGTGTAATAAGAAATAAAGATGAAAGAATTGGTAACGGTAATTACCTCTTCTTTGAAGCACCTCTTTGAGACCTCCTCTTAGGGCACTAAAATTGGTCTTTGAGGAAGACCAAAACCTCTAGGATGTTTCTAGGGAAGTGGAGAAGAGATTTTGGCAGGGGTTCGCCGAACTTGAGTGCTCAAATTGGTGTGAGGAGGAGGGGGAGGAGGTGTCCTTTTATAAGGGAGGAGAGGGGAACCTTAGGAATACCTCAAAATATTATTTTATATTAATGTCAAAATCGGTGTATAATGGTTCCAAAGGGTCTTATTTCGAAGCTAAAGTGGGGATGGGGCTAAATCCAATCAACCAATAGGATTTAGACAAGTTTAGGGTATTATTTTAACCTTATCAATTAGATTTAACTCTAAGTTAAATAATTTAACTTTTACCGTGTCTTTTTGTTTTCTTTCACTATATGGTTATTAAACTTACTATAACATGCCAAACGAACCCCAAATTGTTTATTATTAATATATATATCATTATCTAAGTCATTTGGCCTAACCTTATATTTTTAGGAATAAAATAACAATTAATAATATAATATTTGATTTAAAAACTATTTTGTGTCAATTTTGACACTATTTGATATATAATTTTTGTGAAAGTCATAACAGAATTATATGTTCGAACCAAGTTGATTAAATAAACACTAATATATCATAGTAACCTAGAAAATTAGTGTAATTCATAAAAAGTCTCAAATTACATTCATTTGAGCATTTATAACATCAATTATGTTAATATTTCCTTAAAAGGGTAATTACTGCATCATTGTTGTGTCATAAATAAATTAATTTATTTAAAGTATAAAAATTATAAATAAACTATCATTATGTAGGAAATATTTTTAGCTTTCTAATGAATATTTATAGTCGAATTTATCTTATGTATAACCCCATATTAAAAATGTTTTAGTTATTAAACTTTGATTTTAACTATTTTACCTATTCATTAAATAAAATAATATTAAATGTCATAATCTAATCCAAGTGGAACTAAATGGTCATATTATATTCATAAGGTTGTTTTTGGTCGAATTAAACGTATCCAATAGAATTAGGACATGTGTTAGGGTAATAGTAATATCATATTTACCCTTAGTTACCCTATTTACTATTAACCGTGGTAAAAAAAGTAAAAAGTTACTATTCACCAAAAATGATTTTCATCTCATTGAACCACATTTTAGTCCTTGATATTAAACGTGTCTGTGGGATTTTCTAAATTCCATTCACAGAAGCGGTAAAATTAAGTTTTATGCAAAATTCAGTTTTTAACCTACCACTTAGTGGTTTCACTGTTCATCAAAAATTGAAAGTTTTCAGAAAAATACCAAAATTTCATCCTAAGCTATATTTCATATTCCGAATTCAAAAAATGAAGTCTATTTTACCAAATTCATAACATAGAAGTTGCATTTATTAATTTTATAATTAAATCCTGCTGTTAAAACAAATAGCGTGTTTTTAAGAAACAATATCTATCAAAAGATTGACACTTGTTTATGTCTGGTTTAAATGTGAAATTACATCCAATGACCAACATTGTATTAAATTGTAAAAATATATTCTAAATATACTTTAAAAAAACTCAAATTAATAATTTATCACTATTAATTATTTTGATTAAAAAAGTTGTTTGTAATTATAATTTAGTAATTTTCACTATTCATCAGAATATGAAAGTTATCCGAAAAGTACCAAAATTTCACCTTAGGCTAAATTCGATACTCCGAATCCAAAAATGAAGTCCATTTTGAGAGATAAAATTTCTAAAATTTTAAAAGGTGGTTATTAATATTCATAACGGCTAGTTATAATAATATTTTAATAGCATATCGTTGTTTAGTGAAACTCGGTATTGCGTACTACACACACTATCAAGGAAGGTCACGATTGCGTGTAATGCAAGGAAAGTCAAGGATGCGTGTTGTGCAAGCTCCTTTTGGTGTAGCGTACCACACAAGACATTAGTGAAATAAAAAAGAATATTTTTCATAAAATCTCGGGCTGTTACAAGTTCTGTAAGTCCTAAGGGGTGGAGAGTGAACCCACCTCATCCGAGCTATAGGATTTTAATCTTCCAAGTTCCATCGTCCTTATCACATGACGTTAAACTCTGACCTCATCTCATGCATCATACACGGGGTTCCCCACCTTAGACATTCTGCACGCCAACTTCTCTCCATGAGAGTGAAATCATTCCTCATATTGAATGAGATCCTCTTTATTGGAGTGGCATCTATCTGTAGGGAAAGGGTATCCACATTGGTGTAAACCCCTAGCCATTCTAGCGGGTGGTAGCATCTCTGATTCTCATATCTTCTTCTTTTCTAAAGACTAAGAGTTGAGGGGGGTACATGAGACTACATTACCCCGACCCTCTCCAACTAGGATTTGTCCCCATTGGGCCTCCGTCCTAGAATAAGTTCCAATATCCATCTCCCTACACTGATAACCACGCGTAACCCCTGGTTTCCTCTTTGAGATACTAACCACATATAATCCCCTTGTTCCATTTTGGGCCACTAACCTTGTGTAATCCCCACTCCACTTCCCACAGACGCACCTTTTGCGACTTGATTTCTAGGTCTTTACTGCCACTTTTTTTCACACCGAGCATGAATCACATGGGATTTGAGTAAAAATAAACCATGATATCCTCTCTCAGTAGCCTAGAGTGTAAGCCACACACCCCTCTGGAACTACGTGGACATTAATCCTTGCCCTGGAAAGGTACGTAGGGAGCCTCCCTGGGGTTCATGTCCAACACTTATTAGTCCCGAACATCTTTACATCGGTCCACCACACCCATTCTAGAACTATGTGGTCTTTGATATTTTCCATGGAAAGATACGTATGAAGCCTTCCTGAGGTTCAATCCCAACAACCATTTGTTCTGACCAACTTCACGTCGGTTCAACAAAACTTATTTTGAACTATGTGGTCGTTGATCCTTGACAAGGAAACGTACGTTGGAAGACTCCCTGAGGATCAAGCCTAAAAATCATTGGTTCCAACCCCATTCATGTCCGACCACCTTCGTCCCTCATGACATTAAACTGCATGCCCCCTTTTTTCTTGTATGACGTTAAACTGCATCCACCATCCCAAACTATGTGGTATTTGACCCTTGTCTCCTAGAAAAGGTATGTAGGATTCATATATGAGGTTCTACCCTATCTAGCGGTAAACCGTTGTGACCCCATCTAATGGTAAGACGTTGGGATCCCATCCAATGGTAAGCCATTGTGACCCCATCCATCTGTAAGCCATTGTAACCCCATCCAGCGGTAAACCATTGTGAACTGATACATCGGTAATCCATTGTGACCCCATCCAGTGGTAAGACTTTTTCAACCCATCCAATGGCAAGACATTGGGACCCAATCCCAATGGTAAGCCATTGTGGACCATATGAAACGGTGGGCTGTTGCGATTCCATATCAGCAATAAGCCATTGTCAACTCAAACCAAGTGGTAAGACGTTGTTGTCCCTTCTGTTGGGACCCATATCACTTGTCTGTCCCAGTATCATAAGTACAACCTCGAGCATCTAACCATGTGTAAGCCCCAATATATCATTGGGCCACTATCCTCTGTGCCCCAATTCGATACCCCCCATCCTAAACTATATGGACATTGATTTCCTGCCACAGGAATACTTAAGAGTTATTATTGAGGCACAAGACAAACAACATTGTTTCCCATGAGTCGACTCCATTTAATTCTCCATCCACATCACTTAACCATCCATCCTCCATATTTATTCTTACCAGGGCTTCCATATCCCTGTGAGATCACATCAATTCACCTTGTAGAATTAGTGTTCCCTCCCAAGGTTGCGCCCATCTGTTCTACTCTAGTCAGTGTTCCGATAAATTTGATATATCTCCGCTAGATGTTAAACCTTCGATATACCCTGTGTTAAACATGAGAAGCTGAGGAAAAACTCAGATACATATCTATGGAATATAATTCCCCGAATCCAACGTGGGATGCCTTGGGCTTCCACACCCTTGAGATTCCCTATAATAAGGGGAAGAAACCCAATGATCTAGTGTTCCTACGTCCAAATGCACTAGTGATGTCCCACATGACTACTCCCCTACTGAAGGTTGTTACCCTGATCAGACCCCTTGAAATTTCTCGATAGAAGCAATGTAATTAACCGGTGTCCATGAAGAAATGAAATCGAGAAGAGTTTCACGAACAACGTGTTAGTCAATATGGGAGACCCGGACAAGGTGACTAGTTCTGAAGAAGAATCCATTGAAGGAAGTACTGACATCCCATAATCTTGTTTCGATCAAGGATAAAAATTCCTTGAAAAAGCGACAGATGCCACTCACCTTTGGAAAGAGGGAATGTGGGGTAATAGTTGTGTGTCCTCTATAGTTGAATGTGTGGACCTCGGAGAAAGAGTTAGAAACAGAAATGGTGAACATGACATGATATCATTCTTCTCAATGTGGAGATTAGTAGTGTTCGAGACATTAGTGGATTCTCATGTCACCAGATCCAGTTATCCTAGGTCGAGTCCCACCAAGATAATAACGGGCCTAGTGTGAAACTCACAAGAAGTTGTGGTAGTCAAAATGTTGTAAATCTTGCTTTGTGACATTATCAGCATGGATCTTTCTTACCAGCCATGGGAGACGGAATGGTGTTGGGGCATTGGACGTCAGTTTCTTTGAATCATTAATAATTGTTTAATCTACCTACATTCAAGGAACCATGATGCTAAACCTGGAATCTGATCGCCACCCGTCCACTGACACAGGGGAAAGGGTAATGCCAACTCATCAATCCTGCGTATCTCAACCTCTTCTATGATGGATTCCACACCCACAGTCGTTGGGAAACCACACCCCATCTCTTCTTATTTCATACAACGAAGGGTAATAAGTGATCTTGTACACCGATATGAGGAGGAGGAGATTATATCAACTCGGGATGTGGCCATCCTGGATTTAGAGGCATATGCACCTCTTCACCACCACCACCCCCATGTGATCAGTAGGGAGCCACAACTCCCCACTCCAACATACAATATTTTCGGGAGCCTCTCCTAGGAACACCTCAATGTCTCCCTCCACTACGCCGATAAGGTTGGGGATTTCTAGGACATCTCGTACATGATCCCATTTCAGGGGGCCCCAATGAGGGGCCCCACTAGGCTACACGAGTGCCACCACCCAGTCCCATGGGCTAAAGAGCAGGTAAGATGTATACCTACACCACTGTCCCTAATGCAGTTGACCTTACGCCAGTGTCGGGTGTAGGCCGAGAAGGATGCCCGCCAAGGGGCATCGACATCAGCAACTGATGTGTCCTGGGCCACATCCAATGTGTATCATCATCCTCATATGCACACTAAGCAGGGGAACTTATATACTCAACCCAGATCAAGGCCCCAACTACCCAACGGGAAGGCTGAGTCGACTCTATTGGCCTCCAGTGCAGGGAGCACACACTGTGTACCGACCCACGGTAGCGACACCAAGAACAGAGGTCCTCCTCATATAGCCACCATGGATAAAATGTTTCCTTCCCACTTCCATGCTCATCATGGAGGTCCGCCCTATGATACCTTCAATTCAAAAAAGGGTTCTCCCCATGGTAGTGACACTCAATACGGAAGCATGTCCCCCGTTCATTACATTTGTTATGGGGTCATTCATTCTACCATGGACTGCCAATATGATGATGTTACGCATTCAGTCAATCTAAAATATGGGGGGATTTCACATGTCCTTGTAGAGGATGGAAAATTTCCTCCTCGCGTCAGCAATTAGAGGAGTGAAGGTCAACTTCGCTTAACCAACACCCAAAACAGAGGTCTTACTCGTGTTCAGCTTGACCAGTACGAGGACCCTCTTCGCACTGACACTGCCAGGGGATGCAATCATTGATGTCCTATATGCTCTAACATTTTCCACAGAGGTCCCCACCACATATCAGCTGGTGGAAATGGAGGTCCTCCTTGTGTTCCCTTTGATATATGTCTAAGTGCTCCTTGCATCCCAGCTCACTCAGGCGGAAGTCAACCCCGCCCCAACACCAGTAGGACTGAAATACCTCCTCATTCTATAAATCTACCAAGTACTGAAAAACCAAGCTGGGGTAGGGGGCGGGCCATCGCCTCTATAAAAATAATGCCGAGAAGATTCAGATCGAGATCAAACCACTATGATTATTAGATTCTGAGGTGGAATATGACTCAGTGATGGAAACCTCACCTAGATCCTTCGTGTCAAGGGCCGGGTACGAACAAGGTGCATTAGACACAGACATCTAGAATGTGAGGTCCATTGGATCCCCATCTCCCTCCATAGGTACATTTATGAGTAAAAACATCTGGGAACCCCATAGGTTTCGGTCGTGAAATCGCCAAAATCATCACCTCATGCACACTCTTACTCGACTAGGGATTACAGAGAGCTATTAAAGGGATCAATGGTGGAATAGAAATAGCATAACCCATCACCAGTATCCATAGTTCTTGATCCTGAAACTATGGTTCTCAGACTATCTCACCTTGAAGTGGTGGACATGTCACTACACTCTTTGGAGGATAGCCCAAGATGTTGTTTCTTATCTTCTCGCTCGCTGTATTCTCCACCATTCGACCTGCCATCTTATCAGTATAAATCAGTACCACTAATAGTTACCCAACCTCCTCTAGTATATGAGTTTGGCAACTAAGGTCCATACAATGAATCTGGAATAGGGAGCTTGTGGGATATCCTCGTAGTGGACCATTTCTCCGATATGTTTTTCAAGTTGTAGCACTAAATTTCAGTGTGCCATAATCGCTTACACATGAAGAGTTCGAGTGTTTTCTCTAGACCCTATGGGTGACTCATTTCTTCCTTCGACACTGATGAGTGACCTAGCCCAAGAGTTAGCCACATTTCAAAGATATCAGCCAAAAATTCTGTTTGGTCGATTTGACTGCACTGCTCGTGGCCCAACACCCTAGTCACCATGCTTCCATAAGTGCCTCAAAAAATGATGTGTCCAGAGATTTAAATATCTCTGCAGGATAATCAAGGAGGCTTCTACCCATGTTAAAATTCTTGTTTGGGGTAGTACATGTCCTTCCATTTCAATTCCATCCGGTGCCAGCCCCATTTACCAGGCGAGATATAGGAAATTATTCCATGCAGGGTTGCGGTTAACATGGCTGACCTATCAGAGGGAGAGAATGAGCTGGAGCTTCTTCATGGAGAATTACCCCCTAAGGGATTTCTGTATCTACAAGATCAAATAGGAAGAGTCACTCACTAGTATAGAAATATAGAAGGTCTTCCCATTCACACCGAGGCACTAGTCCTCATCCAGAATTCCAAAAATGGAAAGGAACTCCTCAGAAATGTCAAACCCTCCAAACTGTCTGGCTTAGTATTGATGGAGGAAGACGGCCCCAAAAAATCATTGTTGCATCAGCAACTCTCCGAACACAAGAAGGTTGTTGACGACCTCCTTACTGAAAGCGCTGTAGAGTGACAACCAGACTACGTGGATCCTCTGCCAGGGTAGCAGTGGCAGATTGGAGAACTGCCCCCAGCTGACCATGACCATCCTACCCATGCAGAGAGTGTTGATCCTGGAAATTACGGCGAGAGAGAATGGTATGTGTCTCCAAACCCACCTGAATGACATGAAAATCATCAGGACCCAGCTCCGGTTCCCCCAGCTACTCCCCATGTCGTTCCACCAGCCATTCCATGAGTCACTGGGACTGTTTATCTGGATGAAGAACCCACCAAGGCAAAGGTGTTTAGGTTTCCCCATCCGGACAGGAATCCATTCCTAGATGATCTAATGGCGGAACTCATAGCCCGACTCGAATCATTAAGGACTCGACAGGTGGAAATCCCGCCTGATGGCAATCCATACCCGACTAGGGTAGATGATATTCCAACACCCACATGTTTTTGGAATCCCACATTTTTTACCTTCAATTGGACAAGTGACCCACCACAGCACCTGACCCACATTATCTCAATGGTGGATGATATGATAGCACCCACTGTCATTTCATACAGACTTTACAGGGGCTTGCATTCGTTCGATACAACCAGCTTCCCATCGGATCGGTAGCTGGCTTGGAAGACCCTTGTAGGTAATTCATTTACCAGTTCAGTTACACCACTCAAAACAAAAGTATCACAGACCTCTTCAAGTGCAAGCATAGGCCTAATTAGCACCTTTCCATCTTTTTCCCCCATTGGAATGGACTCACATACTCTCTTAACATGTCGTTGACCCAAGATACATTTCTGGCGATGTGCGTAGGGAATGTAAAGAAAAAATATGTCATCTCATTGATCACTAGAACAACCCCAGGGGATTCCAAGAATTTTCTGATAAGGACCAATTCCTAGAGGAAGCCTTACAATATGATATAAAAGCACGTTATTTTCCTCCTGCAATCCCTACAAGAAGGGCTTCCCAGGACGAGCCTACCACAGTGGCTCAAATTGAGGACCCCATGAAACTAGATGTGTTACTAGAAGATCCTTATCCACAGCCTCGTGGAGTCCCTCCACCTCGGCCACAACCTCTAGCCCCACATTGCCCACCTCATAATCGGCAGGTTCCCCCACGCAATGTTCCACCACCACCTAGGTGAGATAACCAAGCTATAACTCCTTAGCAGGCGCCTCCACCCCCTCGTTATGGCCAAGCTCCAAGGCCCCCCTTTCCAGATAAGAGAAACTGGACCTACTCGTTCAACAAGTAAGAAGTCCCTGGTTAAATCTGATGTTCCCAAGAGTATGGGATTTTACATTTTCCTTAGTGCAGAAGGCCAGAAGGGGCCAACATCACTGATCTCCCTAATTTCTTACCCTACAACTAGATCATGGGAAATCCATCAAACTATGATATGTTTATAAATACTGGCTTCAATACCAAGTGGATAACAATATAGTTCAGTTAGGCCCATCTCCGTCATAGGTGGCTTACGTCTTCCTGAGGCCGGATAGTAGCAGTGGCAGCAAAGGCAAGTTTCCTTATGTTTCTAGCTGCGAGTCCTAGATTTATGATGACTGTATGGATCGAAAAATAGTTTCTCATGAACATGGTGTTATCCATGCATGCTTGATCCAACCAGAGCCTTCATAAGCCATAGATAATACTTTTTTCATCATCGTCTCACTAGTAACTTTCTTAGAAGAGAAAATGTCGGCGTCGTAAGGGAATGAAGAGTCCCATTCCAATTACATTGTCATCCCATAATCTGAGTGACTTCATGACTCCAAAGTTGGTGATCCCTCCTAGAATCTTTCTAGTAGTGGATGAATTTTCGAGTGACGGTCAAGGGTATGCCTTGGTTAATATCGTGGATCTAGTAATTCCCAACATGATTAATGAGAATGAGGATCACTAGGCTTATCCTCCCAACATCCACAACCGTCATTAGCATCAATAGAGCCATGAAAATATGGGCCATTGTAGTGACTCAGTCAGTACATCTAGGCAGGTTGTGCATGTTATCAAAACCATGCCGCTGGCCCAATGCAGAGATCGGTCTACACAGCCTTCTCATATACTGACATCAGGTCGGCCATTACCGCCGTTTGTGTTGTTGGATTAGGCAAAGCCACCTCATCCAAGACATGTCCAGCAAAAAATTTCTACAGGCTGATAACAGTCATCTGGCCCTCACTCGGTAGTCACTCTGTAGGCTTCTACTAGTGAGGAGTGGGATATTCCAAGCACTAGTCAGAAGGCATCCCAACAGCAGGGCCCACCATACCACCTGTCATAGAGTTACGTCTTGTAAGCAGAATTTCAAAATTGACATAGAAGTATGATGTTCTAAAACATGTTTGCAGCATTCCATGAAAGCTTCCTATCCTGGAGGCCCTTCTCTTGTCCTAATATATGCGTGAGTACTTTCCTGGGGCTTTAAGAAGCCCCCTCTAGTTTGAGACGCAGGTAGCAGCCGCAAAACCCTTTCATGATGAGGCGGTCAAGAATGATGAATTCCAGGTCATCATATCGTTATCTGGATAAGATTAAGGCTCTCCCATATAGGGTCACATTCTCCCACTTCACATCACCGGCTAGTTCAATGGCGTGGAAGTTATTCATTGTCTTGTCGACACTGGCTCCGAAATCAACATAATCTTGATTTGGACATTGTGAAAACTCTGATTGTCCGAGGATGATCTTAGTCCCTATAACCTAGGAATCAAAGGCTATGACAGGAAAAAGTAGGCAACGGTCGGTGAGATCTGTTTAAAGTCTCTATTCAAAGATCTAATTTCAATCATCGATTTTATGGTTTCCTCCCAGGAGACCACCTATAATACATTGATGGGAAGGTCGTGGATCCACCTGCATGTGATGATTCCTTAATCATATCACCAGTGAATTAAGAACTCCATTAATGGTTGAGTGGGTGTTTTCCAAGGTGATGCCTCTCTCTTTGCCTCTTGTAACGCCCGTTATCTAGATGATGACTACTACAATATCACGGACAAGCAGGTTCTAACTAATGAGTTCGAGCATGTTACGGCTGCAACCTACTTGTGGGAAGATTTGGATGATGCATACGTCTTTCCAGTCCATCGATTGGAGGCTAAAACTCGGGTCATGGGACAATTCTTTGTTGTATCGTGTATGAGGGGGGGGGGAGATTTCCAATTCTATGTGATGTCAGAAGATCACCTCATATTTCTACACAAACTAGGATCATGTGATCCCACAGCCTCCTACTACCCTACGGTATCGGGATGTCTGCCACATGGAAATGAAAATACACCATACATGCTTGATTCTCTATGCTGGAATTAACCAACTCAAGCCAACTCTCAACAATTGCTTCGATATCATCATGTGAGGCCTCTTTGGCCAAAGACTAGATGGTGTTGGATCAACAACCTTAATCACTATTGTTGGGGCATCATAGGCTTTCCCCAATGCAGTGTCCTCTACCACTCAGGTTTGTACTAGCCTGTAATCAGGTGTTTCTAACTTAGATTAATCTCTTCCTGCCATAGACCCCCCCCCCTTCATAAGTGCTGAATAGTATTTAATAGATGATACCCCGCCTTTGAAGATGGAATATCTTCCATGGTTGACGATTTCGTATAGGTGAACCTAGGTAGTGAGTCAGACCAAAAACCCACATTGATTAGTGCCACTAGGCCCTTCAAGGAGAAATATAAGTATATAGACTTCCTCAAACACACCATGATGTTTTCTCTTGGAGTTATGATGAGATTCCAGGAAAATATACATAGGTATCCATCCACTGCCTTGGTATCCCTTCAAATCATCACAGGTTCAAGAAGCCTCCCAGAAATATGGAACCTTCTCCCGAAGCCATGGTTGAGGCAATAGTTGATATGCTCATCAGAGAAAATTTCGTTAAGGAAGTCTAGTACCCCAAGTGGCTGGACGACATTGTGCATGTATGAAAGATGAAAAGACAGATATGAGTATTCATGGACATATTAGATCTAAAATATCACTGCCCGAAGGATTATTTTCACATTCATGTGAAAGAATTGTTGATCGACATTACAACTGGGTTCCAAGCCCTCTCTTTCATGGATGGATACTCCAGGTATAACTATATTTAAATGGACCCTGAGAATGAGGAGTATACATCATTTTGAACACTATATGGTACTTTCTGTTACCAATTCATGCCCTTCGGTTTAAATAATTTTGGTGACACCTATCAGCAGGCTATGAATCGCATATTTAAGCTGATCTTTGGAATGTTGGTGGATTGTTATATAGATGACATGGGGGGAAATTCTTCTCATAGTTAAGACCATATTAAATATGTTTAGAATGTGTCCGGCTTCCTCCGTTCCCATCACCTAAAGATGAACCCATTGAAGCATTCCTTCTAGGTCAACTCTAGAAAGTTTCTCAGCTTCATTTTCGGATATAGGTGCATTGAGATTGACCCAGAGAAGATCAGGGCCATTAGATAGATGTCTTCTCTGAGAAACATTCAGGATATTCGATGCATCTAAGGACACATAGCATATATAATCCGATTCATCATGAATTTGGTCGTCAAGTGTAAGACCATTTCTCGGCACATGAAGAAAGGCACTGTCTATGAGTGTGATGAAGAGTCTCAGACTGATTTTGATGAAATAAAGTAGTAACTACTCCATATTATGTTATTAATGCCACCCGTCTCAGAAAATCCATTGGCCATTTATGTGACCACCCAAGAGTGATCTCTCGGTGCCCTTATTTCTCATAAGAAAAATGAGGGAATCAAGAATAGCCTCTACTATTTCAACTGTATGCTCCTCGATATGGTAACCAGATAATTCCCTATCAAGAAAAGATTCCTTGAACTCGTAATAAAAGTATAGAAGTTGGGACATTACTTGTATCACCATGAGGTACAACTTGTGTCCCGAGTAAATCCGCTGAAGTACATACTAAACCACCCCATGTTGATAGGCCTTCTAGCTATGTGGGAACTGATTCTACAGAAGTTATACATTAGGTTTGTCCCTTAGAAGGATATTAAGTGGACAACCTTGGCATACTTCCTTGCTGCCCATCGAAATCCTGTGGACAAGTCCATGGGCATTGATTTTCCTAATGAGTCAAACCTTTTTGTAGGCCAAGATGTCCAATGTTGCAAAATTCACTTTGATGGTGATTACCAGATCCCCACCAGTAGAAGGCTCAATGACCCCCGGATCAATAGAGTAGGCTTGGGTATCATCTTCATGACCCCATCACAAGTTGTTCTATCGTAATCATTCCTATTGTCAGATGGCTGCACCAACATTGAGGCAGAGTATCAGGCTCTCATTACTGGCCTCGATATGGCCCCCGAGATAGATGTTCTCCATTTTAATATGAAATGGGACTTTGAACTGATCATCAATCATATCAATAGTGACTATGTCATTAGAAATCCAGAGATCGGGCCATTTATGGAATGCACTCTCTGGCTAATGGCCGTATTTCCATCATGTCCATAAGTTTCTCATATCCATCGATCTCAGAATAGTCAAGATGATGCCCTGGCTAACCAAGCTACATCACTTACAGATCTTGAAAAGGATTATTTGATTATACACACCGCACACTAAAGATTCATTGCTCCTTTCACACTAGGTGATGATGAAAGTCTCCGGGTAATCCACCTTACCACCGGTGCCTCCATGTCAGGACACCCAGGTCCCCTAGATGCAGTGATTGATGTGTCTCCTGACTAGAGAACCTCCATGTTTGAGTACCACCAAATTCGTAATCTCCTGGAAGATCATTCTGAATACGAGATAATACAATGCCACACGTTACAGTTTACCCTTCAGGATGACACTTTTCATGAGAAGATACTCTTCAAGCATGAGTTTGAGGGGGTCCTCCTCTGTTGCATTCATGGAGCTAAGATCTCCTAGTTCTTGCAGGAGGATTATCCTAGTTCATACAGGGGCTTATCAGACTTGGCTGAGGCTATCTCACTAGATCCAGATACTAGGGTATTTTTGTCCCTCCATGATCTATGATTGTATCGAGTTCTCCAAGAGGTGCCATGCATTCCAAATTCATCATAACTTCATGCATCAACCACCAGTGCCTCTCCACTCAACCATTTACTCTTTTCCATTTTAGGTATTATGACTTGATTTCATTGGACCATATCCACGGAAGATAGCTTACCATTGTCGATTCATCCTAAATACTACATATTTCTTCTCCAAGTGGGAAGTGGCAGTTCCACTAAAGGAGGTCAAGTGTCATTCCTTCAACGACTTTGTGATCTCTAACATTATCTTCTGATTTGGAGTCCCTCATGCCATCCTCACCGACAACAACATGAACATCTGAGCAGCTGAACAAAAGATATTCTACCCAATGTACTACATTAGTTATAACCATAGCTTCCACTATCGCGCACAAGAAAATGTAAAGATCGATGCATTCAACAAAACCCCTTCTTCCATTATTTAAAAAAATCGTTCATCTGAATATGAAGAGTTGGTCGTACAAGCTCCCTAACGCCTTCTGGGCTTATAGGACGATGACTCATAATTCACACTAGGTGACCCCATATTACCTTGTGTATGGGAAAGAGGTTGTCCTACCCATTGAGACTCAATTTCCCTCATTGTGCACAGTGGTCTATGATCATTAAGCACCAAATAAAGTACCTGAAATTCATCTGGATGGGTTGGAAGAACTCAATTATAATAGTCTTTATTCCTTGAACAATCTAGAAATTAATCAAAATAAGATATATAGAGCTTTCAACAGAAAAGTTTTCCCCTGCTCTTTATTTCAGGGTGACTTGGTGTTGACCCTGAGAACACCAATGAAACCTAGCTAGAAACCACCCAATTAGAGCCCAAATGGGAAGGACATTACATCGTTCACAAGGATTACTCCAATAGAACATACTCCATGGTTACCGTGAATGGTGAGTGTAAAAATCCTCCCACCAATGCCATGTTACTCAAGAAGTACTTTTTTTGAGTCCACAAGGTTCTACATGACCTTAAACTATACGGTCCTGCACGACCCCAAACTGTGTAATGGTCCCTCATGACCCTAAATTGAATTAGGATCCTACATGACCTTAAACCGTCCAGTCGTACATGACCATAAACTACAAAATGTCCCACATGACATTAAATGATGTGTCTTCCTGTAAGATGTTAAACTTCACATCAAGAACTATGTACAACTTGATTCCCATCATCATGGGATATGTAGGAATGCACATATGCCTTGTCCTGAGTCCAGCCCCGAGCTCTTCTCATTTGGATACCCCTCCAGGGTGTAGTTCCCTCGAAGGATCTCATATGACATAGCCTAAAATTATTTTTCCCCACTCGTGGAAAGGCTATGAAGGTCACCCCATGTGCCCCTACTCATTCTTATAATACTCCCACGTCCTTACTGCTTGAAGTTAAACAACATGGTCCTTTCAGAACTACGTATGGATTGATTCCCATCTTCATGGGATATGTAGTACCACCCTGACATTTTGTCTGTAAGCCCATCCCCAAACTCCATGATCTCCCATTGAGTCTCATCTCACACAGGATACCTGATGTGGATGCTGTGTTTCGAATCTGGACAATAGCTATCCTTTGTCATTGGCACCAACCGTATATGTCCCAAACATGGGTTGTAGTGGTTTATTATGCACTTCCATCTTTCTAAACCTTGGTTGGCTTTAGACAGGAGTGTGATTCAAGATTTTGGACCACTATATGATGAGGAGAGCCAAGTATCACTCCTTGTTTCCCACACAGAGTGTTTCTCAAGTGGGATTAAAAACTATTATAAGGTAATACCCATATAAGAGGTCATCTGACTACAGTTGGATTGGACTCCCAGCCTCAGGTCCCTTGACAATTATTTCCCCAGGCCCATGCTCTTACATTGGAGTGTACAGTGAGGTATAAACTCATGTCCTTATTCACGTTGGGCTATTTTTTCATGCCGCACATCCCCCCTTTGAGACATCCCTCTATTTTTCGTCCATTCCGCAAGCAAAAGCCCCATTGTGCTTCACAAGCCCCCTAATTTGGGTTTCCATACTTTTATATATATAAAAGGACCCCTAAATGGCATGGATTCTCAGCCCAAGGGATCTCCTAACATTACGAGATGACATCATAGAGGATTATGAGAGAAAAATTGATACAAGTCCCATGTTTGGAATGCGTTAAATGGATGATGATCAATTACATACCCCCAAACTCCGGTCACACAGGGGTGAATACTGTGTTGCAAACATGGTCAACAATTTTCATATATCATCGTTGTCGCTCTGTGGTCTTCTGTAGGCACGATGATTCACCCACTCCACTCATCTGTCCTAAGAATATGACATTAAACTGGGCATCTACAGTCCGAGTTCCATAACCATAAAATAATATCACCATTATCCTTAATGCAATACCTTAAACTACAAGATGTTTGTGACATACTCTCTATGTCCCAGCCTTACATCCCTCGTCCTTTTAAGGCCCCTATCCTAATTCCTAGCATAGTATTGTACGGTGTGGTATGGGATTGTGTCCTCATTCATGTCGGGTTACTCGCCATGTCGTACACGTCCCTTGTTAGGGTATCTTTCCCAAATTTGTGTCCTTGGTGCATGATGATAAAATACACGACATCTTTCTGGAACCACATGTGTCTTGATTCCCATCCTTATGGGATACATAGGACTACCCGAACATCTAATCTTTAGGTCTATCCCCATATCTTAGCTACCTCCCTATCATCTGGGCCCATTGGACAACATTCTCCCATGAGGGGGTATATGGTGTGGTAAGGGCTTATGTCCCCATTCACGTTGGGTTTGTGAAAACCATACCTCATACCTCACTCTCTAGAGCTCCACTCGCTCTATTTCCCAAAACTCATCTTTTATATTCGGCTACTCTTTAGTCGGGTCCCACTTCCCTCTTAGATGATTCACCAATGTGCCCAGAAGTACTCTGGTTCCAATCCTGGAGTGTCAGATTCCACCTGGGCATGGTTTCACCAAATTTTCAGGCTTTGTGTTCCCCTTAATTTGGGCCTCCATTATCATTCACATCCTAAGGGACCCTCAAATGGCATGGATAATTGGCCCACGGGCTCTCCTACCATTACATGCTAAAGTTATCAAGGGTTTCAAACAATAGATTGATACATGTCCCATGTTGAGAATACGGTCAATAGTAGAAGATCATTATTTGTTCCCATTTCAGGTCACATGATTTGGATGCTATGTTTCTAACATGATCAACAGTTATCATCCATCATCATGCCAACCTCATCAAGCCTTAAATGTCGGTTTTGTGATTTAAATAATTTTCCACTCCATCTTGTCCAAGTGGAATTTTAACACTCTCAGTACTATCCATCAGTGCACATTTGTATGTCAGGAGGAAAAAGCCGTGGTAAGGTGTCATTCGGGGATCAGTGCTGACTTCCCCTTTTATGTTTACCCCATGTGTTACAATGACCTCTTTCACCCTTGTTCCCTGCACTGAGTTTGACTCATGTGGGCTTTGGGACCAGATCGAAGTCTTTGCTCGCTTGGAAGAGATCTTCGTCTTCATTGGTACATTCTCTATGGTTATAAAATAATACCACTCCAAATCATTTCTACATGATGTGAAAACTACACAAAATATTCAATAACTACATCGAGCTTGATTCCCATTATCATGGGTTACATAGGAATTCCAAGACATCTCTTCTTTGGGTCCAGCTCAAGTTCCACTAATTTATCTCTTCTGTTCTACCTTTTAGGGAATGAAACATATAGAACAACGTGGTGTATGTGGGATTATTCTTTCTTTAATGTTGAGTGTTCAATAGCCGCCCCAAATACTCCCTTTCAAGTATCTAGTCACCCCAACCTACACTACTACGTGACATAAAACTGTATGTCATCCTGTATGATGTTAAACTATATGTTGTCCTGCAAGACGTTAAATTTTACATTCGTATGGATTGATTCCCAACCTAATGAGATACATAATAACACTCAGACATCTCGTCTATGGATCTATCTTAAGTGAGAGCCTGTCTCTCCTGTCCCATTTTGTCTACAATTTTCTGGCCCCCTTGACCTGAGGATTCTATCATGGAAACGTGTGTGGTGTGATGTGGACCTTTTCCTCATTCATGTCGGGTATGGTTTATCATGCCATTCACGTTACATTTTGAATGTCACCTCTACTGTATATGTCTGGCCCATATGAATATAATCTATGATGCTTAATCCCACGTGTCTTTAAACTATTCCGTCTATACAACACGATATTAAAATTCATGGTTGGTACCATCACACAACCCTAAACTGTGACATTATTTTCTTGTCCACATGACAAAAAACGGAACTGGATCATGGGGACCTCACTCTAGGGGACGTCCTGCTTGGTATCAGTCACACACCATACCATTTTTCAATGCCTGCACATGGCTTTATTCTTGTAGTGATGCATGTACATTCTATCCTAGGTACATTGACTCACCTAAAAAACATAAATTAATTTTAAATGAAAAACAAGACCAATTAAATGCCGCTTATTTTGGTACAAGGGATAGAGCTGAATGACCTTATTATCTCTAGTATTGTTATCTTACCATGCCTTACCTATAACTACTTGTGGCTTTATTATTATTCTCATATAATACGTAGAAACACCAATGAAATTCTCCTCGGGCCCAGCCCAACTTTTGTTTTTGGTCCCTCGACCTAAAACAACCCCATGGAACACTTCGTGATCTAGAATCGAGGTCCTTAATCATGTTGAGTTTTATAATTACCTCACCATGTGGCTCCCACATTCCCTACCATTTATGGTCCGGGTACACTTACCATAAACTAAGATCAATCCGCATCCTTGTCGCAAGACATTAAACTACACGACATTTTTGGAACTATGTATGGCTGGATTCCCATATTCATGGGACACGTAGGAATAGCTAGACATCCTGTCTCCCTGTCTAGCCCCATGAATTTAAAATCCATCCCTATCTCTTTCAGTCCCTAGGTCCGAACGATTTTGAGATCATGTGGTGTGGTGAGTACCAATTGGTTCCTCATCCACGTTGGGCTTTACAACAACCAAACTATGTGAATCCCTTTTCGTTTCTCATCCTGGGCTGAGTTATATTACCCGAAAATAAGATCTATCTTTGGGAAATGCGTGTCACATTTGGCTACATCTCCGACCTATGCAGAATAAATTAGATCAATTCCCCCCCCCCTTAATGGCCCATACTACGACTATTAAGTTGGAAGCATGCAATCTCAAGACCCTTTTACTTGGAGGGGGACTCGACTCCCTCTATCTGATATGCATTTTTGTCGTATTCAGAAGCGTTGCGGCAGTGCCTGAGGTGTGAACTTATCATTGGTACATTCCCCTGTTCCATGTCCATGCTTCATGTTTCCATAATTCGGATCTTCATCCTCTTACATGTCTGAAGGGACCCCCTTTATAGCTTTGTCTCACACCACACTGGCTTACCTACCATATTGGGCCAACATCCCTAAGGACCTCAAATGACATTTTCGATGGGCCCTGTGTTTCGAACATGGTCAGTGGTCTACCCTCATTTTGAGTCCCCATTTCGAGTGAACACAAAACAAATAATGTGTTTTGAACAAGGACAACAGTTTTACCCAATCATCATGCCACCATCATTGTGGTCCAGATCTTGAGCATAACAATTCACACATTTCCTCTTCCTTATGTCAATGTGGAATTCCAACATATTCGTCTTTACTGCATCATGCATCGAGTTGCGTCAAGTAGGACGACCATAATTATTGGGACGTCATTAATCTAGCATCCCATCACCCCTAACATGTTCCCACCTCTACTCGGAAAGTCCCATCACTACTCCTTGTTGCCCACATTGAGCACGAATCACGTGGTCTTTGTAGTTATGGAAGGACGTGTACTGGTAAAACCATGGCACACATGCTGTTCATCATACCACATGATGTTAAACTACGCTCTCCCAACTACGTATGGATTGATTCCCATCGTCTTGGGGGTACTTAAGAACTCATGGGAACTTTGCCTTAGGCCCAACCTGACATTAAATTTCTGTCACTTGACCTAAAGAACCCCCTATGGGGATATGTGGTGTTGTGCAGACTCCTTATGTCCTCATTCACGTTAGGTTTACAGCTACTGCATGACATACCTCCTTCTTGGGATATTCCCTTTTACTCTTCATTCTATCGTATGATGTAAAACTGCAGGTGTCCATATGTCCTCAACACATGACACTAAATTGTGGTTCTTCCCTAAAAAGTTTAGGATTCCCCCTGTTAATCCTAAGATGCACCCGATCCATTTCCAGAGAATATTTTCCCTATTAGTGTTGGCCTCTAGCCACACCATGCTTAAGAAATATGGTTGTCTTGATTCTTATCCTTATGGGATACATGTTGACGCCTATTCATTCTACCTCAGGCCCATACCTTGGGTCGTTGACCCTTATGGCTGGATCTCGATTCAGGCAGTATGGACTCAAAATTATGTGCATCATTCTCATCAAACGATGTTAAACTACATGACTATCATCATTACTGGTATGATGTAAAACAACATGTCATTCTAGGTTCTTACTAGAGATGAAATGTTCTGAAGTAGGTATGATCTTTGATCAGACCGATGTTCCCACCCAATGTGTCTTCACCATGGTTGAGTGATTTCAAGAGTGTTAGAATCCATTCGAACAAACCATCACTCAACACTCCATGCTTTGCATTCCATTTATTCGGATCCTCATCGTCTTTAAAGTCTAAAAAACCCACTAATAGTATGGATTCTCAGCCTATGGGTCACCTACTATCCTAAACCATCATTATCGAAGACTAATGGATGAAATTTCGAGTCAGGACCCATGTTCCAAATAAGGTCCGCCGTCGCCCCTCATTTTATCTCCCCATTTCTGGATAACACAATAAGGATACTATGTTTCGAACATGATCAACTATTACTCTTCAGTGTCACTCACTACCTATAGTGTTATGATTTTTTGGTATCGTGATTCACACCCTTCACCCCCTATGTTCAGATTAATTCTAATTCCCCAAGCGTTACCCAGATCTTGCACTAGAGCACACTGGGAAAGCGATTATTTGATAGTTATGAAAGCTTCAACCTCTAGTCAGGCCTCTCCCTTTCTTCTCAGAAATCCATATTGGTTGTTCAAACCCCGGATTCCCAATGCTTGGTTTGGACTCTTATATTTAAGTGGAATGATAATGTGGTAATCCATTGTTTCTCACGTCGGGCCTAACCCACGTGAGCTTAGGGAAAGATCTCCAGAAGTTCCATGAATATAAAGAAAATGCAATAAACCAAAAAACCAATAACAAAACTCATACATGCATCTAGTATAAATAGTCAAATAATGAAATTGTGTTCAAAATTTACATACATCACACTACTCAAGGATCGAACCCTCCCATGGATAGGTTGACCTCATCAGAAGAACGTTGTAGCTATGACACCCTCTGGCTTGTGGCGTCCAGGACTCAATGTCGCCTATTTAGTTCCTACTCCTCTTCTGCAACAATGGGCGCAATTCATCATCTGCGATCCGGGACCACCCATCATTGGTTTAAATAACATTCATATCCTCAGAGGCTTGCAACATGTGCTCTTTAGCCTCTTCTATTTGGGCCCTCATCTATGATTTAATCATCGAATACGTGTTGGGGGAAGCAGAATGTTCATCTACTTGGATGTGCAACCACTGAATCACATTATCATGCTCCTAGATCCAATTGATCGGGTATGGCCAGACCCATGATGCCTGATAAATCTTCATCGTCAGATCCCACACGAATAATTTGAGGCCTAGCCCTGTTAGTGGTCCCACCAGTGACTGGGAGTGTCGCCGCTTGGTCAGTCTAGATACCCGCCTCCATGACTACTGACATCCCCCTAAGAAAAGCGGCACTAGAATTTCTAACTAGACCTTCCAAGGAAACCCATTCCATTTGAAGAACCGTGAACACCAAGAATTGCATGGATATATATTAACATGATTGATGTGTGCCCGTCCTTATTTTTTTAGGATACATACAGAGATCGAACACTTGGCCTTGTTCCTGGGTTGTTGCCATCGGGACCTCGAGGCATGGCTCTTCGTATATCATCCGATGGTCTGAAAACTCCAGAGGAGCCACATCGGGTATCTTGACCCTGTTGGACACACAAATATCCATAGCAGCAGGCGTGGATCCCGATGACTCTGCAGCTATGTCATTTGTAGGGAGGGAGAGGGTTCTGTGTATGAGATCCTCTTATGTAGTTCAAATATTTTCCATGAGTTCAAAATGAACTGGAAGAATAACCTAAAGAAGGGACTTGAGATGTTACCTCAAGGGCCTCTGAAAATCCTTCAAGATCTGATCCTTTCTCACCGAAATTTTCCTCCTCCGAAGGGAATCCAATGCCGACATCCTCCCCAAGGAGGACTCGTCCGATTCTATCGGCAAAGGGAAGCGCTCCCTAAATTCTACGGCCGACAACACCAGAGGGGATGTTCAATGAAACGACACCTTAACCCAATCTATCATTGGATGCGGGGCACCCCAAGAGTGAAATAAGTCTTCCAAATTGACTAGGTATTGCTCCACCTATGTGTGGGATACTGCAAAGCTGGGCCTAATGGGGCTGATTGCTGTAAAATCCATCTTGAGGGGGTTCATGTGTTACACCATCTCAGATAGTGAGAGGAATTTCTAACTAACATCCCATATGTCTCAAACCTATGGGAAGTCAGTGTTCTCCGGTATGTCTATATGGCGCAGTTGATTCCCCGAAGCCTGTGTGGATATCCTACGGAATCTTTTTGGTGGCCTCCCCTCCAGATAACTCTTCTCTTATCAGACTGTCGGGTCTGCTGCTGCTACTGGAACCACTGCCGCTACCTCCCCCTCAACCAGTATGTGCCTCACCACGATGTTAGCCCTGCCACCTCGGGATTCCCTTACCTCCTTCTGACACAGTCCTCGAGATTGGGGAGGCACGCCATCACTGGACTGAATGGTTGGTTGCTTCAGCATCTCCCCCGGGTAGGCCGCGTTCAAGCTTTTGGTGTACTCCTTCACCAACATGAAGAATACTATGGGAGAATGCATCTCGTTTTGTATCTTCCAATATTCCCTTGTAAACATGGGCCACATTGGTTTCATCATGCATGGGTGCTCTTCGTTGCACACAACCAAATAGACTTGCAGGGTCAGTTGCGGCATGCACCGAAATTGTCTTGCAAATGGGTGCTGTGTGTATGGCTCACAGAGGGGAACAAGAGACACCCATACCACCAGGAATCCACCTCAAATGGCATGGATACATGAATAATGATCTTACTTTACATAGATATCAGAAGTTAATACACCCATTGTAAATGGGAACATGTTAATTTTGAACTCCCCTACCTTCCATACCCTATTCAGTACCGACTGCACGGTCAGTTTGGCCGGGAGGCTCCCTAGGACATTCAGAACAGACCTGCAGAAGTTCAATCCTAGAGGGGAGATGTGGATTGTATATTCCTAGACCCCCTGACATGCACTGCTATCCACCCATATTGAAGGTGGAATATCCTGTATATTCTTTCTGTCTTCTTCCCCTCGCTGACATGCCACAACATCTTGTACAGCTTGGTGAGCATCGAGATCCCAATGTTGAACATCCCTCTTATCTCCAGTATGGATGACATGATAAATGTACTCAGTCCCAAATCCATGTTTTTGTCCCTCACCAGAAGGATCCAGCCGTACATGAGTTATGAAATAAAGGCATCTAACCTGAATATCAATTGTTGCTCGGTACTGATGCTAAATCCCCACATCTTCCACTGCCTATCTTCCAAGAGCCGCTAGTTTGAGTGATCCTTTCCCCATTGATCCCCCATCAGGACAGTTCAAGGCCTCACTAGAATCTTCCTATCTTCCAGGATGTTCAAGAACTACTTGAACCATCGCCTGAAATGGGCATCCCTCACTGCTTCCTTCTCTTCTCCCAACACTAGGTTCATTAATGTCATCGCCAGCAATGGAATATTCTCTAGGTCATTCCATGAACTCACAATGGGGAGGGACTCATCATTCATTCCCCCTAATATTGGGACCCCTGATATTTGGTGGAGATCCAATAAATTGATGTCGACCTCTCCGTGGTGCAACTGGATGGTATTGGTACTCAATGTCCATCTACTCAGCAACTGTGGAATCAGCTGCTTCATCTGATAAATATGGAATTGGTAGGCCCAAACCGCCTCGTTTTGGCCCACTCTTCTAATATTTTTACCAATTTATTCACACGAAACACCAACCCAGTAGGCCCAGGCCCATTCATCGGTGATGTTGCCGCCATGTTGCTGATCCATTAATCAGAAAACCACTTCCCCAGGTTCCTCAAGACTGCATTCAAGATAGTTTGGTACAATGGGAGAGATGACTCTAGATACCAACATCGTTCAAATGGTTTTACAGACAATCAACTTTGATGGGTGTGAAGTCCTCCCAGGCATGGCTGTCAGCCGCCGTGAACCACTGGCATTGACACAAAATGCTCCAGAACCAGTAATCTGGTTCATCCCTACACGCTTGAGGGAAGAAGACATCATCCCTCAGTCCAAATCCATATAGAGGAATCTATATACAAAACGAATAGTTGTTTTGGATTTTCTATAGCAGCACCTTTAGTGAATTATATTTAGAATGGATTCGAAAAAACTCCCATAGACACAAGCTATTCACCATCTTCTCCCTCTGGGCTACATCAGCAAGGACCCCCCTAGAATCCCCTTAGTGAGCCATTTATTTTTTGTTTTTTGGACATTTTTATTCTGGATCATGATGATTTTTCACGGAGGTCGTTCATGGAGCTCTTTCACAGATCTCGGTGCAATGATAGTGCGTGAAGTCCTACCCCAGCCTTCGGATGCAAGTCGTAGAGCTCACCAAAGTGAGGTCAAAGACTTGCTGTGTGCTATGAAGTAGATGGATGGATTCATGGAGATCAGTCACGGAGTAAACAGAGCTTTGTGAATCGAGAGCGATAAAGGAAAAAAATACCGAGAATAGAAAATAAATAAGAGAGGTCAGATCCTCTATTTTAGGAAAGGACACCTAGAGCTTCGTGACATGTCCAACCGTGGTGATCATCATGGATCTCTTAGCCCCCACATTGTTACTCCATTTCGCGAACCTCCTTCATGAGTCATCCTCGTGATTGACCAACAAATTTTGGTGATTGACCCTTATACATTGACCCTCACTTTCTTCTCAGCTCCTAGTCTATGGGGGGGGCATTTTTTGGTGCAAAAATTAGTGAAGAACATGAAAAAACAGAAGAATTAGGAGCTGACTTGCGAAGAGTGTTCTCAGATCCCCTCATAGCACCACGTTCGGCGCCTAGATACCCTTTTATGAAGCTGCCATGGAGCAAGGAGTCGGGATGCTCTGTGAACTGATTTGATGTTTGTGAACCCATCGTAGAGTAAGGAGGCAAGATGCTCCACGAAACCATTTTATGTTCACAAACCCACCGCAGAGCAATGAGGTGGGATGTTTTGTGAACCCATTTGACATTCATGAACCCACCACAAAGCAAGCTCTATCTTCACACTAAGTGGGATTTGCTTCATGGTGCCTCTTGCCTATAAATACTGGGTTCCCCTCAAGCCCAAATGATGGATCCTCCGTCCTTTAGCCTTCTTAGATCCCACATCATGAAGAAAAGTTTTCTTAGAAAACCATGAGCTCTTCAAGGTACTTTTACATCACAAAGTTCCTCCCCCTTTGCATGAATTCATCCCCTCTTCAAGGAGGGATACCCTTCATGGAGCCCACATGCCTCCACAAAGGAAGGAGATACCCAAAGGGACTCAGGTATTCATAAAGAACTTATGCTTCGCAAAGTTCCCTCCAGGAACAAGTGACCCACATGCTAAGGTAGGGTCACTATACTTCGTGAAGCACA
Source organism: Viscum album (assembly GCA_963277665.1). Lineage (NCBI taxonomy): Eukaryota > Viridiplantae > Streptophyta > Magnoliopsida > Santalales > Viscaceae > Viscum > Viscum album. Next base: position 1,388,970,417 of record OY728165.1, read on the forward strand.
TTTCATCACAATTATAAGGTTCACAAGACACCCTTTCTCTGCAAAGCACTGCTATGCGAATGCCATTCCACTTCGTGAAGCACATTCCCTATTCACGTATGCCTTATGCCTAGGCTAGGCCACTTCAAATCACAATGCACACCCCTTCAAAAAGCCCCTATATTTTTTGGACTATCGGAGCATCACGCGGATTCTCCCTGTGAATCCCTTTGCTCCGCAACTCCTTTTCCTATGTGACCCTCCAGGTTTGAATGAAGTGATTTAAAATTCCCTTGGGTGTTACATCCTGTTGTGTTGCTTTACCTCATGCTTCATCATATATGCATGCAAAAAGATATTTCTTTTTTTTCCATAGCCACGAAAATGTGAACCCCTAAATGGATCACTCCATAACACCCCCTCGTCGTGATTTTGCTAATGCCTTCCCTTCCCCAAGGGGAGAGAGGTATTAGTTATGTAAGTACTAAGGGGTGTAGAGTGAACCCACCTCGTCTGAGCTGCAATACGTTAAACTATCATGTTCCATCATCCTCAGCACATGACATTAAACTGTGACCTCACCTCATGCGTCATATGTGGGGTTCCCCACCTTAGACAATCTGCACGCCCACTAGTCTCCATAGGAGTGAAATCATTACTCACATGGAATGAGATCATTTTTATTAGAGTGACATATGTCTATTAGGAAAGGGAAACCACCTTGGTGAAATCCCCTAGAATTTCTTGTAAGAGGTAGCATCTATGCTCCTCCAATCATCTTCCTAGCCAAAGACTAAGAGGTGAGATGGGAATGAGGGACTATGATACCCCAACCATCTCCATCTAGGATTTGTCACCACTAGTCCATCATCCTAGAATTAGTCCAAATATCTATATACCTAGGCCACTAACCATCCATAATCCCTTGTTTCCTGTTTCAGTTTCTAAACACGTATAAGCCCTTGTATCCATTTTGGGACACTAACCACATGTAAGACCAACTCCAGTTCCCACAGACGCACCTTTCACGATGTGATTGTCATGTCTTTAGTTAATCTTGTTTATCACACTGAGCATGACTCATGTAGGCATAGATTAAACATTGACAATGAAATCCTTTATGTTTAGCCTCGTGTGTAACCCCACACCACTCACGAACTATAAGGACATTGATCTGTGAAAATTCATGGTACACAAGAAGCCTCCCTGAGGTTCAATCTAAACACATTTTTGTCTCGACCATCTTCACATTGGTCCACCACACACATTCTAGAACTATATGGACTTTGATCCTTACCATGGAAAGGTACGTATGAAGCCTCCCCAAGGTTCAAGGCCAATAACCATTGGTTCCGACCCCTTCATGTTGGTTCACCAAAACCCATTCTAAACTAAGTGGTCTTTGATCATTGCCAAAGCAATCAAAGTAAGAAACCTTTGTGATATTGATTCCCAACAATCATTAGTTATGACCTCTTTCATGTAAGACCACCTTTGTCCTGCATGACGTTAAAATGTACACCTCCTTCTCGTTCTGTATGATGTTAAACTGCATCCACCATCCCGAACTATGTGGGAATTGATCCTTATCTCCTAGACCAAGTATGTAGGAAGCCTTACAGAGTTTTAACCTCATCATTTGGTAAGTCATTGTGACCCCATCCAACGGTAAGCCATGGTGACCCCATCTAGTGGTAAGTTGTTGCGACCCCATCCAACTATAAGCCATTGTGATCCCATCAATTGGTAAGTCGTTGTGACCCCATCTCGCAGAAAGTCGTTGTGAACCCATACACCGGTATGACATTGTGAACCCATCCAATGGTAAGCTGTTGTGACCCTATATAGCTGTAAGCTGTTGTGACCACATCCTAATGGTAATCCATTATGGACCACATGCAGTGGTACGACTTTGTGATTCTATGTTAGTGGTACGTTGTTGTCAACCCAAACCCAGTGTTAAGCTGCTTTTTTCACTTATATTGTGACCCATATCGCTGTTCTATCCCAGTAGCATATGGTCAACCTCGATCTCCTAACCAATCATATTCCCTAGTATATCATCAGGTCATTGTCATTTTCACAAACCTTGATTTTTTACCACCCATCATGAAATATGTGGACTTTGATTCCCTAACACAGGGATACATATGAGGTCTCTTAGAAGCTCAAGCCGTACTTCACCATTGTCCACAACTCGACTCTATTTCATTCTCCATCCACTTCACTTAACAATCCATCATCCATCCTGATTCGTAACCAATCTGCCACATCCCAATGAGATCAGGTCAACTCACCTCCAAGCATCATTGTTCCCTCCTATGGTTGCACCCAGCTAATCAACTCAAGTCAGTTTTCCGATCAGTTCGATCCATCTACGCTAGATGTTAAAAATACAGCATACCGTATGATAAAGATGGGAAGCTACGGAAAACATCAGATATATGACTATGGTATATAATTTCATTCTTCCGACGTGTGATGACTCAGTCTTCCTTACCCTTGAGAAGCCCTATAATAAGGGGAAGAAACCCATACACGCTTGTGTTCCAGTGTGCAGTTGCGCCAATGAAGTCCAACGTGACTACTCCCCCAACTGATGGTTTCTACCCTGACCGGACCCCTTGGAATGTCCCGAAAAAAGTAGTGTATTTAACCAGAATCCATGAAGAAATAAAACTGGGAAATATTTCATAAAAAACATCTTAATCTATATGGGATACCCAGACTAGGTGACGAGTTCGGAGGAGGAATCCATGGAAAGAAGAACCGATATCCCATCATCTCATTTAGATCAAGGAGAAAACTTCCCAGAATAAGCGACATATGTGGACTACCTTGGGAAAGTAGGAATGTGGGGCAATAGCTGCACATCCTCCATAGGCGTATGCATGTACCCTAGAAAAAGCATCAGAAACAATGATGTTAATGCGATGGGAATGAGCCAAATGAACAAAGCCCAGAATCTTCGCCACTTTGTTTCATGATGCGTTCTTCTTGGGATGATTTTCAACTCAATGAATAGAAAAAAAATGAGTGGCACATAGAAATGACAACATCTCGAGAGGGCTGTAGGTGTGTCCAGAAGGAAAAACGGACCATTGGTGCTCGCCTGACGACCCGCAGAAGATCCACCTACGCGACATCGGCGTGGAGGCTCCGGAGACTCACACAATGGAAACGATGACTAACGACAGAAACTTAGGAAATTTCCGTAGCTCTCTATCCGTGGATGAGAGTGGTGCCGCTCGGCACCGCGAAAAACGAACAGGCCACTGACTCTCGTCCGTATATCGGCCCATCATGGAGGCTGTAGGAAGTTCACCATCACGTACTGCGGGGAGACAGGTTGTGGCTCGATTCCATGACAAAGGGGACCCATTCCATAGGGGTCCCATGGGTGATGAGGTGGTGCCACCTGGCGATTCCATTAAAATAACCAAAAGGATCTTTGATCCGTTCAAGTGGTGAACCACGGGACCCCCACACAAGTGGCGCCAGACAGCGGGAAGATCTACCGCGACCCAGCCCAGACGAGGTAGGATGTGCCGTTCGGTGGCCCTACAGGCTGAGCCCACCATGGCTCAGGCCGGTCTGGGACAAGCCAGACCAGAACCGGGTCAGGTCGGCCCATGTCATGTCAGTCTGACCGGGTCAGACCAGACCTAGACCTTCTTAGGCCCATATACTCTTAAAAGGCCATATCTTGTGAACCAGACGTTTGTTTGACAAACCGTCTATGGCGCCGAAATCCATGGAGTGACTAGTGTCTTTTTAGATACTCCAAAATAGTTTTCAAGAATGATGGAGTATAACTATGTTGCATCAAATCTGAATCCAATTGGGCCATCGACACTAAAATTCCAATGACATACTGATCGAGCATTTGGTTGATGAACCGTCTATTGCGTTGGAACCCTTATGAATTTACTGATCATTGGTTAAATCCTACATGGGACTTCATGCTAGTTGAAATATGAATGATTTCATAGGGAGTGGTTTCTACCAAAAACAATTATACAATGATTGAGAATCTTTTATTAGGCTGAGAAATAAAAAATTAAGAGTTATTATGCGTGAATCAGCAGCGAACGATTTTGCGTGAATCAACACTTAGTGATTCTATTTGAATCAACACCCAAAAATTATTTGTTTGAATAAACACCCCTTTATTCTATGTGAATCAGAACTAAATAATTTTGTGTGAATCACCACCTAAGGATTTAGTGTGAATCACCACCCAACGATTCTATTTGAATCATCAACGTGTGATTCTATGTGAATCAACACTGAGCGATTATATGTCAATCATCACCTAGAGATTCAGTGTGAATAATCTCCCAGCAATTCTATGTGAATGAGCACTGAGTGATTCTATGGGAATCATCACCCAATGATTTTGTGCGAATAAGGACCCAGTGATTCTCTGTGAATCAACACCCATCGATTCTCAATGAATCAACACCCAGCGATTTTCTGTGAATCAGGAACCAGCGATTCTATGTGAATCAGCACCCAGTTATTTTTTTGATTGAGAGACTAGAGATTCTATGTTAATGATCAACCATCAATTCTATGTGATTCAGCACCCAAAGATTCAGTGTGAATCGTCACCCAACGATTCTATGTGAATTAGCACCCATCGATCCTGTGTGAATCATCACGTAGTGATTCTATGTGAATTACACCTAGAAATCCTGTGTGGGTATTGTGGGGGTTAATATCTATTGGTCCTGTATGGGTGAGAGAAATTCATCTTAATAGTTAAATATGATATAGCCTTACAATTAATCAATTGTACATTTGTAATTATGTTATACCTGGTTTGAGCTATGTTTATTTCTTTGTGCTTTGTGATTGAGATCATGCATATGGATTTCCTTTTTGAAAAAATGAGAGACCTTCGGGGGACTTGGGTTCCCTATTGGGTATTCTTATAATCACACATGCGTGGGATTCACCCACTCTTTATTGTGCACTGTGCTGATGACAGGCAGCCCTGACTAAGACTCGGGGAGCCCGGACCTGACATTGGACAGTGGTGAAGATTGATGTGGGGAGATACAGAGATGATCTGTAAATAACCATCTGGTAGTATCCCCAGAATATGATCTCAGGAGATGTTTTCTATTTTATTCTTTATTATATCTTTCATTTGGGTTGGTATTCCATTCCCTTTATTTTTAGTACACACTTTTACTTGATCTGTTCTACTATGTGTCTTACTTTTGTGTGTGTATAATCTATGTGTTTGTACCGGTTTAAAAGAAATGCCTTTCCATTTTATGGATACAAATTTTCGGTGCTTTTCTCCAACCCCAGACCGATGGAAGGCAGCCATGGTGTAGTCATGGAACATGCCCTGGGGAAATGGTCATGAAAAAAGTTGTATCAAAGGTGGTCGGTTCTACCTGAGAACTAAGAGTCTATGTTTTCAATGGAGAAATAGTGTTAAGTTTCTAAAGTTCGGGTTTCAGTTCAGGGAGTCCATTTTTGGTTAGGCAACCAACATATCAACACACTAGGACCTTGAATTCTGATTTCCGACTCAGTATATGAAAATTGTAGTTTCTTGTTTTTTGAATGTGTTGTTTCCTTTTTGATTTTTTTGAGTCAACTCGCCAGGTATAACAATTTGACTGTGGTTCATCCTGATTCTTATTCAAGATACCTCCAGGTAGATATCCCACCATAATTCTAATCTATGACCATGAGGATTTTCCACAATGTGATGAGGCTTTAGTACAAGGATTGTTTCCCAAGATGGTACCTTCGGGGGGTGTTCCGAAGATAGCACTTCCCGCTGGTCAAAAATTTCAACCAATGCTACCAGTAGAGGACACATATAGGCTATGTTCCATACATGATTTTAAGGGATGAGTACCCCTCATGTTCCATGGTGTGCCTGACTCACATGAGGCTAAGGACTGGATTGAGGTTGTGACTGAGTTACCATCTAGCCAGGGCACCATGCGATTATATAGAGGTCATGGAAGTGAGCATTCTATGTGGATCTTTAGGGTGATGGTAGGGTTTATATTACCCCTATCTTATAATGAGGTAACTTTTTCATGGTCAGATCTTGAGATCCTTCTTCAGATGAGGGGGTCTCTTGCCAAAAAAAATCTAAGGGGTTTGTGTTCCCAAGAGCTTTGACAGTTTGTACAGGACGACATGTCTGTAACTGAGTATTAATCGTGGTGTACCAACCATTCCAAGTACTCGATGAATACGATATGAGTAGTATATTAGGAATCGAACCTCTGAGTGAGATGTGTTTAGGGACATCTGAGCTATAAATTTTTCTATGTGAATTCATAAATATGTTAGGGTGATAGAGAGATCCTTTGTATATGACAATTATTTTGCCGAGATGATACAGCTAGTGAATGTTCATAGATGAGGAAGAGGAGTTAGCAGAGCATAAAGATGTGGTATACATTTCGACATGTTACAACCACAACCCCAATGTGTCCCCCCTAGGCTCAAGGAAATGGAGGATAGGGGAAGGGAGTCACTACATGCGGTCAAGGAGTTTGAACCAAGGGATCCAAGAATGATTCAAAGTATGGTATGTGTCTACTATTAACTGTCGTATTAAAAAATATAAGTACTAATATTTTATTCTTGTCACAAATCATTTTCATGACCTAGAGTTTATGGTTAAACTATTGACTTGACCCTTATGTCAAGAGATACCTATTGGAGGAGACTCGATAATCACACTTATGCAGATGCTGTGATCTAACTCTCAAGGTGTGAGTTTCAGTTGGAACATCACGGTGGTAGGGTTGAGGCCTTACAACGTTAGTCTGGGTATGTAATGGGCATTCACAGTTAATTATCATGTTGAATCTTTAGGAAAAAATGTTATGGTATATCTAAAACAAAATAATGAGGTTTTCCTTAGTCAAAAAAAAAAGGAAACCCAGGAAGCACATGTTAAACTCATGCATATGAGGGTGAAGCCGATCACTCTGGAGTCATCCAACCTTTTCCTCATGTTAGAAGGTGTTTTGATTTTTCAGTTCCCAAATGTAGTGGTAGTGTGCAGGAACATCCTTTCAAAATATATTTTCAATATTACCTTCTTGTAGGAAGAGGGACATCTACCATGAATTTTACCTAAGTACAACACCAATAAATATTACTGTATATTTTATGGCTTTTGCGGAGATCTGGGAGCTGGGTTTATAGTGGGGAGAATAGTTTACTGTCTACTGTAATCACAAGACTGTAAGGTTTATCGTCTCACAGAATATCCTGAATATGAGATGGCAGTAATGGCTAGAGTTCCCCCAAGACTATGAATTTGAGATAGTCTACAATCCTGTGAAGGGGAATGTGGTGGCAGACATACCCAACAAGAGGTCTAGGTTATAGTTGTTATGTGAGGAGACAAAGATGTGATCCGTGTTTCAATTATCCTATGTGGCTAGAGATGGAGCTGCATACATCCATCCTATGATTATCACTTCCTCAATCATTCAGTGTGTTCGGGAGAGATAGCTTGGGGATGTTGACTGCAAGGCCCGACATGCTTAGATATCCACATAGAAGTCTTCTGAATGATTTTTTAAAGGTGGGGAGAATGCTATCCTTTTTATAGGACACACAATGGTACCAGTGACACTATGAGATGATTTGTTGAGGGTGTACGACAAATGCCCCTTTTGCAGTACATCTGGGTGTAGCGAACATGTACCAGGTTATCCGGTGTCATTATTGGTGGTTTGTGATGTAGAAATCAGTGGTAGTGTTCATGACATGATTCCTCGCATGTATGTAAGTTAATGTTGAGAACAATGTTCCATCACAGTTGATCACTACTTTTTAGCCTTAGAATGATGGTCATACATAGTAGACCATGAAGATCTTGGACAACATGCTTCATTCTTGTGACCTGGATTTTTTTCATAGTTGGAATGACCATTTTCCACTAGTGGAGTTCACATAAAACAATAGTTATCAATCCACCATTGGCATGGATCTATTTGGAGCCTTGTATGGGAAAAATTACAGGCCACCACTATGCTCTATAGACCTAGGGGTGGTCATAGAGTCCCTTGGAGTTCGAGGAGGGAGACAATGTCTTCATACGAGTCTCACCTCGATGAGGATTACAAATGATTGGCTGGGGAGAAAAGGTATCTACGAGGTTCATCATACCTTTATTTTTTCACATTAGAGTTGGTGAGGTGGAGTACCACCTAGCTCTTCCCCCATGGATACAATGGGTACATAACGTTTTCCAGGTATTGTAGCAGAGGATATGCGTGCATAATCCACCACACGTTATCGACTATGGCGAGTTGGATTTTGAAGATGGGGTTACTTTTATGGAGTCGCTGATGGAGATTGAGGATCGACAGGAGTGAGTCATGCATGGACAGTTGGTCCCTCCGTTGCGAGTTCTGTGGAAGCACCAGAACCTTCAGGAGATCACATGGGATTGGGACTCTCAGATTCATGCTCAACACCCTCATTTTTCTGATATTCCGTTGTTATGCCTTTTGGGGATGTAAAAATCTGTGGTGGGGGGAATTTAATGTCCCAGAAATTCCATATAATGTTTTTTTAATTATATAGAATTATTATGAGACTGTGAAAATTGAAGGCACATGATTCTTAGGCCTAGAGTGCTCAGAATGATCCGTCGAAAAATGATAAGCTTTAAATAGGGTGTGTGAGTGGTTTTCCTGAAAAATAGGAATAACTATTAATCGGGTGCTCAGATAATAAATCTGAGGGCAACGTTGCATTCAAGATGGCGGTTTTACCCTAGGTGTGACTTATGTTTAGTCGGCGTAGGCCTCCGGTGAGAAAACCAAAAAATGGCATAACCAGAAATTAAATAATTAAATAAAAGGTATTCTATTTTTCAAATGACTGTAACTCACAAACGGTGACTCAAATTAAAAATCTTATACCACCGCTGAGCTCTCGAGGGTAGGCTTTTCTTAGGAAAATCATATTATTTGCTGATGAGAGCCAATAAAGAATGCTAGTTTTTGGCCGTAAATAAAATAATTAAGTAAAAATTATTTTATTGATAAATTATATAACTCATAAATGGTAACATGGATTGGAAATATGAGAGTACAATTGAGCTCGTGAGGGCTTTTTTCACTTTGGTAGACCCTAACCTTCACCAGCGCGGGTCGAGGGTGATTGTTATTATTTTTTTGAACTTTTTTAAGTACCTTTAGTAAATGTGTGGGCGAAGATATCTATCTTTTGAACTAGTGCTTGGATTAATAATATGAGGGAAAATAGAATTCACAGAGTACAGATTCACTTAATGGAAGATTAACTTTGACTTTCATGGGTCAAACAAAAAATTTAATATCTAGAATTTACAAAACAAAATAATAAAATAACTAAATGTTATTTTTTTTATTTTTGAAACCATTGGACAAACGGTGGTGGGACTGTAGTGCAATGTCAGACCATAAATGATTTGATACTTAACTTATATAACCACATAATTAGAAGTTTTTATTCGGTTGTGTAACTGCACTGTTGTGAAAAATTAATAGGATCATTAATTAAACTCATTAATTTTTCGATGCGTTGACCCTCTCCTCTCGTCTATTTAATAGAAGCTCAGTTGTGGGATTTTTGGCACGAAGGTGATGAACCTATGGAAATGTGTTGCATTGACTTCCACTGAGAAACAGATCCTTGGACAACAATGTTAGAGGAATCGAATTGGGAACGATGAACGTCGGCGGATTCATCAAGCATGATTCTCCTTCCACCACCAGGACATCTCCAATAGACTCCAAGGTAGGGGGTTTAATAATAAAATTATTTTTGTTGAATAAAATTATTGCTTCCTTTTATGATGTTAACATGTAGGGAGTCGGAAAAATGAACAATGCCCAGACCCTCCACCACTTAATTTTTTAACGCGTTACCTGTGGGAAAATTTTCAACTCGATAGAAGGCTGAAACTGAGTGGAATGCAACGACAAAGGAATCCCGAGAGGGCCATAGGTGTGTCCGAGTGGAAGAATAGACCACCGAAGCTCACCTGTGGCCCATAGAAGATCATCCGTCATGACCCTAGGATGACAGAACCGACGACTGGCACTGTCAGCGAGGGCGGAGGTCGGCGCTTGCTGACCCCAAATGAGGGTGGCACCGCTCTTTGTCGTAGTGGACGAACATGTGGCCGAATCTCAACCGGGCGCAGAGGCGGGAGGGGGCATGCCGTCACGCACCATAGGGAGATAGGCCACGACTTCAATCCTCGATGAAGGAAGGGGACCCGCTCCCTACGGTTCCCATGGATGATGAGGTGGCACCACCAAGCACATCCATTAAAAGATATGAACGACGGACCGAACGACCCCCACGCGGTTCGTGCCAGCTGGCTGGCCGAGCTGCTATGAACTAGTCTAACTGGGGGGGGGTCGGAGGTCTAGTAGGATGAGGCCGTTAGGGCCCCACCCTTCTGGGCCGGGGTCGGACCCGTAACCTGGTTGAGTTGATTTGAACCGGGTCAAGTCAGCCCAAGTCGGGTTGGCAAAGACCCAGACCCTCTTGGGCCCATATACAATTAAAAGATCATGTCTTGCGAACCAGGCGTTTGTTTGAAGAACCGCTTATGGATCCATGATCCTTGGTGTGAGACGGCCCTTTTTAGGTACTCCATGAGAGTATTAAAGCATGTTGGAATTTGATAGGTTTGGATCAACTCCGAATCCAACAAGGACCTCAACACTAAAATTCCAATAACGTATAGACTAGGAGTCTAGTTGAGGTGATTTCTAATTAATTGGAACCCTTATGAGGTGAGTGATCATTGGGTAACTCCTATGTGGGACTTCATTCAGGTTGAAATATGACTGATGGATTGAGGAGCGTTTTCTCGAAGAAACAACCATACTATGAGCGGGAATCCTGTGTCTGGATGAGACGTGATGAATTAAGTTAGATTCTTTATGAATTAGAGCTGAGAAATTCTTTTTGAATTATCACACAACGATTACGTGTGAATCAACACCCAACGGTTCTATGTAAATCAGCTCTTAGTGATTCTATTTGAATCAGCATCCAACGCTTCTGTGTGAATCAACACCCAATAATTCTATGTTAATTAGGACCCAATGACTCAGTGTGAATCAGAACCGAGTGATTCTATATGAATCAGTACCCAGTGTTTTGTGTGAACTCACATCCATCAATTATGTGTGAATCAGCACCAAGAGATTCTGTGTTTGTCAACACCCAAAGATTCTGTGTGAATCAGCACCCAACAATTCTGTGTGATTCATCACTGAGTGATTCTCTGTGAATCAGCACCCAATTATTCTGTGTGAATCAACACCCATTAATTTTGTGTGAGTCAGCACCAAACGTTTCTATGTCAATCAGAACCCAAAGATTCTAGGTGAATCATCCCCTAGTGATTCTGGCTGAATCAGCACCCAACGATTCCCTATGAATTATCACACATGGATTTTGTGTAAATCAGTACCCAACGATTCTATGTGAATCAGCACCCAGCAATTCTATGTGAATCAGCACCCAAAGAATCTGTGTCAATGTGCACCTATATATTATGTGTGAATCAACACCTAGTGATCATGTGTGGGTTTTGCGTGGGTTAGTACCTATCGATCCTATGTGGGTCAACAAAAGTTTCACATAACAAAATAAGTAGATATATCCTTACGACTAATCATATGTACTTATGTGCTTGTGTTATAACTGGTTTGAGCTGTTTCTATTTATTTGTGCTTTTGATTGAGACCATGATTGTGGTATTCCTTTGGGAAAATCAGAGATATCTTCAGGGGACTCGGGGTCCCTATTGGTTATTGTTATACTCACCCCAGCACGGGCTTCACCCACACCCTGTTGTGTCTTATGTAGATTACAAGAATCCTTGACTGAGACTCGGGGAGCTACGACCTAATGGTGGATGGCAGTGATGGTTGACATGGAGAGATGTGGAGACGATTTGTACCTACCCTTTTGGTAGGATCCCTCGTAGATGTTATCATGATTTGTATTCTATTTTCTGTTTTATTATATCTTTTATTAGGGATTGTATTACGACCCCATTTAGTTCAATACACATTTTTTACTTCATCTGTTTTTCTGAGTGGTTTACTTTTTTTTGTACCTAGTCTTTGTGTATGTACCTGTTTGAAGGAAATGTTGTCCCGTTTTAGGGAAACACCTTTCCAGTGCTAGTCACCAACCCCTGGCCTATGAAAGGTGGGCTTGGGGTAGTGAAGGGATGGTCCCTAGGGGATGGGTCATGACAATATATCTCTTGAGAAATGTTATTTAATAAAGTATGGAAAAATAAATATTGTGATCTATATAAATTTTTGGTAGTGTAAAAGAACCAATAAATGATTATTCTCTCTTCCTAAATATTCCTTATTCATATTCAATGATATGGTGATAAAATAAATTTTGGTGATCTATCAATCATGACATAATATATATATATTTTGATAACTGATACAAAATCATTAATGAAGAGAATGTTAACTTTTTCTTAATGATCATCATCATGTATACATTATCAATATAGATCACAGAGAACTTATGGTAGACATAGTTATTTTAACTTATTTGTATTTGATTTTGAATTTTTATGATATATTCTAATTTAGAAGGGTTCTATCCAAAATTTATGAGAATATGATCATCACAAAAAACCCATATGAACTCATTCATGTTGTAATTAATAATAATATTTTGAAACCATTTTAATTTTGATTATAAAATGGTGTTTTTGTATTGATTGACACTGACAAGTGATCATAGTCTCTTCAAGTAATTTATGTAAAAAATAATTATGGTTATATGAATTTTAATACGATAACCCAAAATCAATAAATACCGAATGAATTTCATCGATAATCTGTATCCAAATATATATCTTTCTTTAAATAAAAATTATTCAAATTTTTTATGAACCCAAAATCATCTATATTCACATACTGAATTCAAATCTTTTAATTCACAAAAACTGAAATTATTATATATGAATTAACAAAATAATAATTCTTCAAAACATATGTCTCTATCCATTTGTAACAAACTTTATTAGTAACACCACACTCATGAGGTTATTTAATCAACAAGAAATTCACATTAGATTGTGTATTCACTATAATAGGGGTAGGGTGAATCTATTTTTTTTACATATTTCAACTCAATTTTTAATTTCTATTTCTGATATTTGAACTTATATCCTTGACATAGTGTATGTAACTATTTATGCATTCTTAACATAGAAAGCCACAATAAAAAAAATAAAATAGTGATAGTATCTTGTAGTATTTTTTATTATATCAATCCAAATGTGGGAATATAAACTATATTGTTTTAATGATTAGTTATATATAAATATATATATTAAAATACATCTATAATAAATTTTATTGTATAAAAATTCAAGATATTATATCATATATAACTCTGTAATTACATGGGGTGGAATAGTATCATGCACTATAATGATAATTAATAAAATATTTAGGGTGAGGATAATTAAACCTTGAAGGGGGGTCTTCATTTCCACCAAGGAGGGGATCCAAGCCCTGACGAAGGATCTCAATGTGGCAGTCTATGTCACTACCAAAGAGGGGAACTGATATGGGGTGATGGATTTTGGTGGTTCATGTCACCTGTGATCCTTCTAGTGAAGAGATCAGTGGGGGGGTCATGGGGTCAGGGTTGGAGGGGGTAGTGAGGGTTAGTGTTCAGGGTCTTGGGTCGTGATATTAGGTTCACGAGCATGAGGTCTACATTAGGGGGTGATAGGATGATTGGTGAGGGAAAGGGGTACATTATATCATTGCCTTCATCATGGATAGTTGAGAATAAGATCCGTGGAGCTGGGGAAATAGTTCAGGATCACAAATTGGGAGTAGGGGAGGTGGAGGGATTCTGATATTTTAAAACATTTAGCTATGGTTTTGTAAAAACCCCTTTTTATAGAAATAATAATAAAAAATATCATAGTGGTTTTATGAAACCATTGTTGTATTATATTTCATTATCATATTTTGTTCATTGTGGTTACTAGAACTACCGCGAATAAACCGCCATTAACTAATGATATTTTTTAGGTTCCATCTATTTTATTATAATATTTATAATTGTAATAATATCCATATCATCCATGTAATCCATTACAAATATGGTTCTTCCAGGTCTTATCTATTATTATAACAAAATGGAGATAATCATGAGTGATAGTTAATAACACCATAATAGAATTATTGGATGAAATATTCAACCTCAAAATTCCATAATAATTAAAATAATTAATTTAAATTTTTGTACATGATAAATAAAATTCAATTTTATCTATGTTTTATTAGGTTGTGTTATATCATATTCCATAACTGAATTCATATACTTGATAAATCCTTCATAATTTATTATAACTAGTATGAGATTAACCAACATATTTCCCTCAGGAATGTCTATCTAGGTGTCTAGTGTTAGGATCACTAATCATGCACCTATGTGAATATTAGGATAATACGAATCCATCCATTTTTCATGTGTTTACCTCTAGGTTCATCGGCACCACAACCACATCCACATAGAAATATCTAGATTGCTATGTAATTTTTGAGAAACTACATAATCATTATATTAGAAAAACACCATGATGTTATCCTATACTTATTCATATCCAATATTTTTATTCATATGGGTTTCAATAATGTTCTGTAATTCTTATCCCTATACAAAAAAAATATTTAATATTATATCAACCAAAATAAATGGTAACCTATACTATTAATAATCAAATCAAAAATATTTTTTCAACCCTTGATGAAATTTCTAACACTTTAATTGTATTAAAATGAAAACATCCTAAAGTGTACTATTATCTATACCCTTATATAGTAAAATATATAATGGAAAATTTAATAATACTACCCTAGTTTCATTAATTAGATCAAATAATTTGTTGCATATATCCCCATATCCTTTTAGATGTAATATTTTAGTGAATTTGGAAAAATCATTAACTAACAAATCCCATGATTTTATAAAAAAAATTAAATTTTTCATTGTAAAATTGATTCTAATTAATTCATAATATATCTTCAAATACAATAATTAATTATCCACAAATGATATTAATCTATAAATATTATGTGTAAAACATTTCTTCATAACCTTTAAAAAGAAAAAAACAAGTAGTATTTTCTCCAATAGTGAGTAAGGGAAATCATATAGAAGAATTTATCATGTAATAATGAAGGAATGAATAAAATGAAATGAAATAAATTTATATTCAATAAAAACATTATGTGATCCCATAATATTGAAACACATGTGTAGATAAAAATATTAACAATCACTTGAAAAATAATAATTGAGTCCATGATGATGGAATTCATTATGTACGACATCATGAAATTTACAATCATAGTGTCACCAATGAATTATTCATTTAGTAATGATTTTAAGTAAGACATAATTATTTCCATGGATTTTCTTGTAGTGAATATGAAATATTTTTTCCCCATGACACAACCTAATTCTTCAAGATTCTATAAAATACATAGCCCCACTAGAATTTTCATTATATCTAATGCATTCAGAATATGAATGATATAAATTTAATTGTAGTGAACAATCAATATGCCTTAAGAATCAAAAAAACATCTGTATTGAGATAAAAATATTCAAAATTTCATTAAATTCATAGTTAAAAAATTTAATAAACTGGAAATATTCTATCTTGATAGAAATAATGGTTGGTTAAACAATACATATCACATGTTTAAAAATGGAATGTAAAAATATGTTTGTATATATTAATAACATGGTATAATGATAAACCATGAAAAAAATTGAAAACCATGAAAAAATAGAGTGATATAATATATTGTGTCGTATAGTCAGAATGTAAAAAATAAAAATGACGGTTAGTTAAGAACATGTATCATGCCTTAGAGATGGATATATTGATATGAAACACTATTAACATTGATAACTCTTGAATCAAAAACCCACGAAATAATAAAAATAATAAGAAACTTTTAATATCAATAAATGAAAAATAATTATGATATAATACATAAAATAAGAAGTAATTGCACTATTAAAGGAATCATGGGTTATATAATGAAACAACTATCCTGTAAATAAAAAAATATTTATAGTAAATTAAAGGTAAGAATCAAAATAATGGTAATAGGGTTACCATGAAATAGACATTGAAATGTCATGAAATGGGTAACACACAAACATTATAAATTAATAAAATTCCATTCTATATAGTATTTGACACATGGAATTATGTTTTTTCATAGGTTACATGATGTAAGGATTTATCTTGTATTACACGGAACAATAAGATTATATAATGTTATTCACAACAACATTTTTCATTTAAATCTTATGTTACATGCATGGATATGTTTTTTCAAAAAAATGTATAATGAATAATATTATTTAATAATATATTTATCACGTAGTTATTTAAATGTATGCTGTAAATAAGTTTAAAATATCTAGTTTACACAATTTTTTTAATAATTTATTTTTCTATAAATAAAATTCGTATCATTTAGTAGAAAAAGAAATGTCTTTTTTGGAAAAAAAAAGTTTTTTTAAATACAATTTATTCAGAAAATTGACACATATTTAAAAAAACTCATTTTATAAAATTTATTTGAATAAATAAAATTTATTTTTGAAATCCTAATAAAAAACATATCTTAATGATAATTAATGATATTTTTTTATAAAATTTATTTTATAATTAATAATGTAAAATAATAAATTGTAATTTGAAAAGTAATATTTTGTTTAAAAATTAATAACATAATTTTTTATTTCAATTGGTTTTTAAGTAATATTAGTTTCATTTTTTATCATTAAATCCAATTTAGGTCATAAAAAAAAATTATATTTAATGTAGATACAGAAACATTATAATAATTTGAAAATTTTATCTTTAAAACCATGCTTTCAATCTTTTAGGTGTGATTACTTTTAATTTAAAAATTTCAAAATATGTTAATTTGAAATTAAAAAATTAATTCAATTTCTAGAATCATAATAATTTATAATTTTTAATATAGTAAATATTATTTTTTGGAAAGTGGTTAATGAATGAAATAAAAATTAACTACAATAGTTAAGGTAAAAATTTGATTTACTATGGTGTAAAACTAGTATAATAATAGTGATAATGAACTAAAATATTATTTTAAATTTAATTAATAGTTAATTTAAATATTATATATATATATACATCTATTAAATATTGAAATTAATTTCCACTTACCATTGAATGTGAACCATATAATAAATTAAATAATGAAAAAGACAAGAAATATACAATTTAATCATTGAATTTTTATATTTCTTTAGGATGGGGAAAACCCATTTTTTGGGTTATATATATATATATTATATATAAATGATCATTTTCTATCATAATAATTTATCTTTAATTTTAGAGATGAGCTACTTAGTTAAAATTCATAATAAATACAAATATATTTATAGCGACCCCGGATTAACATAAGTGGATATTACATCATTTCAGATAAATATTACGAAAATTATAAAATACATATTATTGAAGACCATAATAGATTATTTTATTTGAAAAAATGGAATAATATATTCAAACGTTTTGAAATACCTTCAATGTTTTCCACAATGATCTCACCTTTTGGTACTTCTACTTAAATCGTTTCTTCATAACAAGGGGAAATGAAACATGAGAATATGGTGGGATCTGATGCTCTATAATGTTAAATAAAGGAGATATATAAGCATAATCAGAAACACAATGGTTTAAGAACAAGATGAAAACAATATAATAGCATTCCCTACATATCAAAGATCATACACATGAGTCATGCCGTAAATATCATCAGTTCATAAGTCCTGAATCATATGGGAATCCGATGAATAATTCATGAAATAAAAATATAGGAATGAGACATAAAACTTGTGATAGACACATAATCATATAAAATTACTTCCATGTTATTGAAGGAATCAATTATAAGGAAATAAATGTAGTATTTGTTCACTCATAATACCATCCATGTAGTCATGGTTGACTCCCATGATCATTTTAGTATTCAAGGATCACTCCCAAGATCATCATAGAAAAAAAATCCCTTTACTGAACTAAGATGACTCCCCATTTCAACCTTTTCTATCTCATGAGATATATGTCATTACCTAATTCATTATAGGGATACATAGGTCCCACCCATCTCATAATGAAATCATACATACATTTTCCACTAGATCAAAAAAATTTATCATATAATAACCCATTAAATTAAATTGGTGTCATAAAAATGTAATCATATCATAACATGCAGAAAAGAGAAAAGTTTCTTTATATTTTTATCAAAGAAAAACTCATGAAAATTAGTGCATTTTAAAATAATATAATCCATGAATGTGAAATGGGTTTCATAAACATATAACTCTTTAAATATAAATAGGTGTTATAAAAATATATCCCATGAAAGTGAAAAGGGTTTCATAAACATATAATCCCTGAAATTGTAATGGATTTTATAAAAATATAATTCATAAAAGGGAAACATGTTTTATAAAAATATAATCCATGAAACAGAAATAGGTTTCACATACTTCATGCCATCAAATATAAACCATTCAGAGAAACAAAATGAATGGAATCATTGTATCATTTTCTAGAAATACATGAGTAACATCAAAAGATGTTAATAAATATGTAAAATAATTTTCAATTATATTTTAATAACATTACATGAGGAAAATATCCTTTATTTTTTGAAATTATATTATTAAAACATAAAAAGTTTTGAAACTCATTTTCTATGAAAATACATTGAAAACATAGAAAAAAATTTGAAATGATTTTGAAAAAAAAAATCCATGAAAACATATAAAAGAAGCTCAAAAATATTTTGAAAATATTTTCCATTGAAAACTTCTAAATGAATCTAGAAAAAAATTGGAAAACTATTTTCATTCAAAACATAGAAAATAATCTTGAAATGTTTTTGAAAACCTTTTCCTCAAAAATACCATTAAACTTATAGAGAAATATTAAAAAAATTCAAAAATTTATTCATAGGTAATATATTTAATAATTATAATATATTATTTTAATTTATTGAAATAATTTTATTTGAAAATAACATTTTGAAAATATATAAATGAATCTTTAAAAATCCATCAAACCAAATTTTAAATATAAAATATTTTCTTGAAAATATTTTTCATTGAAAATCACATTAAAAATAATGAATATATATAATATTTGAAAAAAATTATTAAACATTAATCTTTTAAAATATCAAATAATTCTTTAGATAAAGATGTTTATGATGGTGGATAAATCTGTGAATGCCAAACATTCTTTTCGTGTAAAAATATAAGAAATGTCCCTCTATCAGAAAATGAAAAATGGGATCCTTTTTTTAGAAACCCATTTTTCATTAAATGGTAAAATAAAGGTAAAAATGTCTCTCAAATATAATAAGATAATTTCAAATCCTTTTGAAATAAATTAGAGAGAATAGTTTTGAAGAAACACTAATTTTTTTCTAAAAGGAGAAATACTGTTTGATTATTATAAAACCATTTTATTAATTATCTTAAGAAAAAATGTGTGAAAAAATGGTAACATTACATTGATATAAAATGAATAACTAGAGGGTAACACAATTAATCATATTTCTTTATAAATAGATCATAATATTTCATCAATGGAAGCATAATTATAAACACTCTCGACAAATGATGATACTATAGTAATAAATTGTCATTACTTTGGTAACATTGAATCATATTAAGAATAAAATTAAATAAATATTATATTATCATTAAAATTTGTATATTCATGATTTAACATTTCAATGTAAGTATATACCCTTCATAGAAAAACATTGGTGCATAACATGGAATGTGTCCCAAAAGAAAATTGAGAAAAAAAATAAATTTATAGATTTTGTATCTTTGGAAACATTAACACCATGAAATAAATATAATAAAAGGGATATTTGAGTACCCATATATTAAATTATATAAATTATATAACACATCCACAGTCATTATACGCACCACATTTAAGAAATATAGGGTGACCATGGTCTATGCATTGCGAAAATTAAGAGTGATATGAGGAAACCCTTACTATATGTCTTGAATCTCTTAATACTCATTCAAACATACTATAAAATAATTTTAAGTTTATTATAAATCTATAAAATAACCATATTAATATATATAATATCATGTATGATTTACTTATGAAATAATATTACCGATTAATTAATAACTCTATTATAAAGATACATTTTGGGTGATAGCCGCCTGGTTTTCCATACATGTTTTGGTTTGTTATTCTTGGTTATCTTTCATGGATCATGAATTAATTATCTCAAAAATTTAAAACCTACTATAATTTTAATATATATTAAATTTATTTTTATTTATAATAATATATAGAATATATAAGTATGAAATTGAATACACCATTGATGGAGACGGTAGGTCGTACGTATGCACGAGTATTGTTTTTTTACTGTCATATTAAATGAAACTAAGTAGATGAAATAAATGTATATATATATATATATATATTATCATTATATTATTATAATTATTTTATATATATCATATAATTTTACTAATACCATCCTTAATACATTACAAATAATTCATGAATGAATCACATCACATTGAGGAGGCGGTAGTTGTAATGCCATGCCCCCTTCCTCATTGGCTTGAGAAGGCTGTGAGATGTCACTTGGGCTTAAGAGACATCCCTAGGAGATACATTCTAGAGATATATTTTGAGATATTAAAGAATAGTTGGGGGACTATTTTAGCTTAGAATATAACCAACCAACAAAACAGGTAATAACCAAATACAACTACATGATGCATGTCAAAAAAGTAATCCATGATAACCAATTACCTAAAGAAGACCAAAAACCAAATTTATCCATAAAAATTCCCATAAACCAATAAAACTATATCATAAGAATACAAAAAAAAGAGTACCATGCCAAATACCAAAAATCATGACCTAAAAAAATCCTTGACATGTCTCATGGATCCAAAAAAATCTCCATGATTAAAGCATCACAAAACCGCCCATGCATTACGATGAAATACTTGAAAAATGAGATGTTTTACCCTTACCTGTGTCCCAAATAATATACAAAAGCACCAATGATATAGATTAAGCGTGAGTAAAAAATACTCAATAGGTTTTACCCAAATGAATTCCCTACACACGCCATTAGGATAGAACTGTTACAACATTTATATAAGGAAATTTATATAAAACAAAAAATAGTTCAAAATTTTTCAGTAATCCGAACTCCCCATTAGCAATCCATATTTCACCGAAATCCAGAAAATATAAGGGAAATACCAAAAATTTCATAATCCATTTTACCATCAACATTAGAACAAAAATTTTATCTTTCTTATCCCCACAAATATTAAAAACATATCCATAATTTTTCACACACACAACCAAGTGTATCAATTATGGTGGAGCTTCCCTTCCAGGCTCATTTACTAGTTTCCTGATCTAGTGGTACTTCATGTCCACTTATCTTTAATGGTGGGAATTCCTTCCACTATAAATACACTTTTTATTGTTTTTAACCCTCCCACTCCCCATCCATTTCAATCACATGCAAAATTATTTTACTAATAAATGAGCACAAAGGATACTAAGGCCACAACATTATGAAAACAACTGTTCCAACTCAAATAATCCATTAGGAAATTATCCCTTCCAAATTTCCTTCCAATAAAACAACACCATTTATTGAAAACCATTTTCAAAACCAATTTTCATAATTCAACCCATGAAACATATTTTAAAATCAACATTTCAAAATCTAACAATTAAAACATTTCAAACTAATCACTAATTTTCCCGAAAATCAAAAAATCATCATTAAAATAATTTCTAACAATATTCACACATCATAATCACAACTAAATACAATATAAACCTAATTAATTGGATAAAAAAGCCTCTAGTGTTGGGAAAATTTAGTCTAGAGTGAATCCACCTACCTTAAGGTTTTGGTGAAATCGACCAACTCACAACCGCACCAAAAATTTGGGTAAAATCTCCACCATAACCACCATAGATCCCATTTACATGACATAAAAAATCCCAAATCTCATCATATTAGGAAACAAAACCCCAATATATATATTTGATATACATATATCTAGAAATCCAAGAGAGAAGGAGAAGTAGATATAAGAAAAACCAAGAAAGATCTAGCAGAGAAGGCATACATAATGAGAATATCCGTAACCGCGCCATGAAAAACCGCTGATTAAATTCCAAATTGTGTGGGATATCCCCAATAACACATTATAATTAAAAATCCCATCTTTGGTGTGATCTGAGGAATAATGGAAAAATTTAGGGGAAATCCAGAGTGGTCCCATTTTAAAAAAACCCACTTTTTAATGTCATGAACCATTAGATCACATGGTTAGCCAAATCATGTTCTAACGGTGCTCCTTATACTATATCAAAGATAACCTCACATAGTCTCCTTGCATATTTAGAATACTAGTATGAAAAATATATGAATCCCACTATCCAATTTTTATCTATTACATGGGTTCATTGCATGGTTCCCCCTAACTATGATCCTTCAAAAAGATCCACCAAAAATTTCAAAAACATTCTCAAAAACTCTTGACAAATTACCCAAACAAATTATATGCATAAAAAGGCATAAAAAGGGTATCATAACTCAAAATGGTGGTTTTTTATTCTCTCAACCATTAGACATTATGTCATGAGATCATAAAAAAATCACTGCTTTGCTGAAATATCTCAGGTCATTTCTCGAGCATCTCTTTATCCCACAACGAAGTCTCCTCTTGAATCTGACCATGTTACCACAAAAACGTTAGAATAATGATTCTTTTACAATGAAATACATTCTTTAGTCTATCCACAATCTACAATGGCACATGCACCAACGAAACATTCAACTGTAGCTCAATATAAATCCATTGAATCACATGGTTGGGATCTAGCCGATACTTCTTCAACTGAGAAACATGAAACACATTGTGCAATTCACAAAACCATGGTTGAAGATCCAATCAAAAAGGCACCTCTCCAACCTGCTCAAGTATCCCAAAAGGACCAATTTACCTTAGATATAACTTTCCCTTACTTCCAAACTAATGATTTCAAATCCTAGAAAGGATTCTAGAAAAACACATGATAGCACACATTGAACAAAAATAGTCATCAATGATGATACTTATATGTTTTCTGATGACTCTGCATTGTTCCCTTTATTTTCCCAACCAACTTCATTTTATCCTTCGTCTCTTGGACATGGCTTAGCCGATCTAATGAAATATTTCCAGTTTCCACCCAAAAAAGTGGAGAATATCATGGATTCCCCTAAAATGATTCAAACAGAGCTGTATGTATCGAGGCTTGATAACTATTATAATGCAACAATTCCACCATAAAAATCTGTTCATCCCAAAACTAAAAAAATACATTAAAAAGATCGTAACATATCTTCCATAATTTTTATCATTCTCTTGGATTACCCATTAGTCTGAGGATGATACAACATTCTCATTTTTATCTCTGTCCCTTGTACAATAAAAACTGGAACACCCTACCTTTTTACCAATTCCCGTATATTTATTTTGAACATATCCTCCACCGTTTGATATTCATGAATATGGATGAAATGGGATGACTTTGTGTGTTGATCCACTATCACTCATAGGGAATCGTGCTTTCTGACCATTCTTGGGAGACCTGTGACAATATAAACTTCTATATATTCCCACATCCATATAGGGATTGGTAAATATTGAAACATATCTAACGAATGCTTACAATCCACCTTGACTTGCTGAAAATTCAGGCATCTCCAAACAAAATTTACTGCCTTTCTTTTCATACCATCCCACCAAAAATGCCCTTTCAACAACTTATAAATTTTATGGATTCGAGGATGAAGAATCCATCTAAAATGAGGATAATGCCTATGAATTTCCTCCAAATAATATGTTAATACAACCATCTAATTCCAAAAACTCAAAACTGAATGCCCATTCAGTTCCAAACCCTCAATGGTCTCCCCACAATTGAGTTTCAACCTCATCACCATATAATCAGAATTTGACACATGTACCTCTTTATGAAAACCAACGCAGTCAAAAACCAATGAGACAAAAGAGAATTTTTTTTTGTCACATTGGTCCTCACATTCCAGCCATATTTTGACTGTGACAGACATCATCTGACACTGATCTAATGCATTTTTTCCCACATAATGCATCCTACACTAAATTTCCCTTACCATGTTTATACATCAAGTCTAAACCAAACATATGAAGATAACTTATCCCCCTCGTTCTCCTCAAGTTCAAATATCATTGAGATAAAATATTACTTAATCTTTTATGATCGGTAACACCATGAATTTCTCACCGAAGCGATATTGACCCTACATTTCCAAAGCATATACCATAGCAGGAAACTCCAAATCCTGGGTTCGGATAATCTTATCATTCACCCTCAACTATCATGATCCATATGGTACCACATGATCCACTTTCATGGGAACACAACATGACCTTGTTCCTGATGTGTCACAATACACCATGTACCCTTTCCATGGTTTTAGAAGAACCATGATTTGTGATGATGTAAGCTGGTCGTAAAACTCTTCAAAAGATTTCTCACACTTTACATTACATAGAAATGAAACATTATTCCTTTTCAATGTTTTCATTGGTGAGGCTAATCGTGGAAAATGGTGAACAAAAAACTGATAATACTCGGCTAGTACAATGAATATCGACATTTAAAATACATTCTTTGGTGGTTTCCATGAAATAATAGCCTCTATCTTGTCTGGATCAACTGAAAACCACTCTCAAAAATAACATGGCCAAGGAAACTAACCTCCTTCATTCAAAAAAACACACTTTGAAAATTTTTTATACAACCGATGATCTCTCAAGATCCCCAGAACTATCTCCACGTACTCTTCATGCACAACCCTTGTCCTGGAATACAACAATATATCATCAAAAAATACCACAAAAAAAGAATCCAAATATTTTTGAAATATTTATTTAATCACTTCCATGAAAACTACTGATGAATTCATCATACCAAAGGGCATAACCGCATACTCATAATGGCCATATCTACATATAAAGGCTATTTTTAGAATGTCCTCCTTTTTCATCCACAATTGATGATATCCTTATCGAAATTCAATTTTGGATAAAAATTGAGATCCCCTCCACAAGTTGAACAAATCGTCAATGCATGGAAGTGGATATCTATTATTTTTCATAACATGATTATGCCTACAATAATAAAAAAAACAACCAAAAATTTACACACACCTTTTTAACAAATATAACTGGTGTTGTCCACAGAGACATGGTAGGGCAGATGATCCCTTTGTTTTCTAACTCCTACAACATCACATTCAAATCCTTCAATTATTTGGGTTCCATCTAGTAATATGGAAGGGATATAGGACTAGTCCTAAGAAGAAGATCAATCATTAACTCAACATCTATCATGGGTCGAAAATATGAGAATTGTTCAAGAAATACATCCAAAAACTAATAAAAACCACTGGAAAGATGATATTTTCAACTCCTTCCATTTATTACAATGGCAATACCACTAAATGATATGAGATTGTGCGAACATATAGTGCAAACATGCCAGTTGCACCAACATTTTTATTCTTATATACTGTAAATATATTTTTTACACCATCATTCATTGTGAAACTAATTGTTAACACATAATAGTCAATGTGGGCCTTAATCCTTTTCAAAAAATCCATTCCATGGATTATATCATGACCATCCATCTCAGACACTGGTAAATCCCACATCGACTCAATCCCATCCAAATCTATACAACATCACTTACACAGGAAGGATCAACACTCTATTAAACCCATAATATTCTAAGGTTTTAAAAGCGAAAGGCATCATTTACACAGTCAAACACATAAAACTAATAGAACGAAAACCAATAATATAATAAGAATCACTTGTATAAAACAATGCTTTAATGAAGTTATAATTTCAATAAACCATACTTCACACTAGGGATGGTTCCAACTGATCATATGTCACCACCTACTCAGCTCTGAACAACTTCTTTCTTGACACACTATTCTCTTTTTTTCCCTACTGAGGAGTCATTATATTCTTAGAATCACCATGAAAAAATTTACTCTACTATAGAGGGGTATTAAGATACCCCCATCCCACCAAGTCATAGTATGCCTACGACCCTTGATGAGTATCATGAACACCTAACACTTGAGTGTTACGATAATTAGGTTGAAGACGCTCCATATTCTAATTGTTATGAAATGCTCAAGGTTGTGTTATACAATCCCACAGGATGTTGCTTTTGGAGCCCCACTAAAAACATCGTAGATTACATTGAATATTTGGATGATGATTCAACGGTCCTACCATCAGATTCTGAGCTATAATACCACTCTATAAATAATTGTCACACATCCTCTTGATCTGAGTATTATAATTCCCAAAATTTCATATGGGTACCAACATAATTCCCCCAATTGTAACCCCCAAAATATCCCTTTTAACCCCTATTTCTCTATTCAATGTTCCCTTATATTCATTTATACATAACAATACTATTTTATAATGAATTTCCTTCCTCAACCCATCTTCAAAAATAGGTATGTCAATGATGTACTATCAGCTAGCATAGGTGAAAATCACACTATGTTCATAAAACAATCCACATATTTTGTTACTGATAAGTTATCTTGATTTAAACAAAAGAAATCAATTTTGAATTAAATTATGAATGTATGATGGTAAAATTGTTTTTTTTAACCCTTAAAACCCTCCCATGAAATGCCTTGGTCCATTACTACTTATACCAACAACTCCCACCAAAGACAGGAAAGATATTCTAAGATGTGTGTTGCTAACTTCACCATTATATCTAACTAGGTTCTAAGGAATTAA
Organism: Viscum album; assembly: GCA_963277665.1. NCBI lineage: Eukaryota > Viridiplantae > Streptophyta > Magnoliopsida > Santalales > Viscaceae > Viscum > Viscum album. The sequence continues at coordinate 1,388,997,441 of OY728165.1, forward strand.
AATATTCTATTTATATTTCTCAACTATGTCTCCAACGTTTCTTGTTTGGAATCACCCCTAAATATGGGTGGATTCTTCTTTTGAAATTGAACTTAATAATGCCCATGCTTTGGCTCATCCACTTTATTCCCACTTCCCATAGTTTGTAAAGCGATCCCTATACTCTATACAAGATACTGGTTCACCTAGGGATGATGTGAAACCACAATTTTAGTAGGAACCTGTTGTTTGTGTCTATGATGTCTACTTGATGCCATTTCTAGCAACAAAAAAACAACCATAACTCTCAATCCCATATCCAAAAAATGATTAAATTATTAAATTCAATTACATTTTAGAAGTCACAACTAGGATTTCCATAATTTCACATTTCCCATGATGCACCAATTTGAAAAAATCCACCAGGATTTGAAAACTGAACCATTTTCAATATACCACAACTATCCACATTTCAAATCAGCACATTTGATAATAATTTTCAAATTTTTCACCAATCAATATATCCAATAAAAACAAAAAATCATTATTCCAATGAAGTATTCACCCTTCTGGGAAGTCATTTCTATGATTCATTCCATGCTCATATCATTGGCTACACACAGAACAATGATATTTTCAATTTCTATATGTGTCTAAAAAACACTTATGTAGCATACCCCATGGTAACATTATGTTCAGTATAAAAGGGATAATAATGACCTTTAATGATATACATTTGATGTTATGAAAATCTTGAGCATTACATCTATCCCCACTCAAGGAATAAACCGAGAATGAATTCATACCACAATACTAAAAATAAACACCACTAAACTGAAGAAACATTAAGATCAGGGACCAAAAAAACTGATACAACTTGTTACATCGTACCCACTTCCTTATTGTCTTGAGAAGGTGGTGAGATGATTCATTTCCTTAGGTGACGTTCCCAAGGTTCCAATGGCGGGAAATAAATGTCAAGGGATTCTAGAATAGCTATTGAATGATTTTAAATTAATATAAAACCATCCAAACAAACAAGGTATAACCAACAATAATTATATTATACATTTCAACAAATTAAACCATGATAACACATTACCAAGAGACAACCAACATGCAAATTCTTCCATAATAATTCCCTAAAACAAATAAAAATATACAATAAGATTCAAAAAATCAGAGATCCATGATGAATAACAAACAACATGACCTAATGAAAACCATGACATACATGATGGATCCATACCATGCTCCATGATCCATGAATCACCATACCGCCTAAGCATCACAATCAACCACTATCAAAATGAGATTCTCTAACCATGAATTTGTCCTCGAAAATGACATCTGAAGAAGAAAAAATGTGCTAAAGTAGGGAGTGAGTAAAACTACTCAGTAGATTTTCCCCAGACATCTTCCTTTCACATTCCACTATGAGAGAATTGTTATCATATTTTTATAAGAAAATTTATATAAAACATCAAATAAATCAACAAATTACTAGCAATACAAACACCACCTTACAAATACATTTTTCACCAAAATATACTCAATACAAGGGGAATACAACAAAAAACCATAATACATTTTAACATAACATATTAACACAAAACTTTTATCATTCTTAGCCACAATCATATTGAAAAAAAATCCATAATGTTCCACACACTCGACTCTGTGTAATAATAATGGTGTAACTTCACATCCAAGCCCATTTATTACATTCCCAATCTTGTGGTACTTCCCACCCACTTATCCATTGTGGAGTACATTACATCCACTATCCATCCCCTTTTTATGGTGGTAATCCCCACCCACTTCCCATCCATTACAATCCCATGCATAACTACTTAACCAACAATTGAACATATATCATACCAAGTCCACAACATTATGAAAACCAATATTCCAACTCCATCATTTTAATACATTATCCATGTCACATTACCTTACAATAAAACAACCCCTTTTATAGAAAACCATTTTTACCACCCATTTATATATATCAACTTAAGAAACCTATTTTAAAATAAACATTTTAAAACCTGAAATCAAGAATATTTCACCACAACCACCCATTTTTCCAAAAATCCAAAAATCATCAAAAAATGAATTTCCAAAAATCATAACTTATCATAATCCCAAAAAAATACAATAAAAATCCAATTAATTGGGAAAAAGGCTTGCAGTTCTATAAATTTGTAGTTGAGATAGAATCCACCTACCTTAGGGTTTCGGTGAAATCGACCAACCCGTAACTGCACCACAAATCCAGGAAAAATCTCCACCAAAACCACCTTTGAGAACTTTTCCTGACATTTTTTTTAAAGATGGAGTCAGAGACCCTAATTATTATAAAAAGAAAAGTCTGGAAGGTTTAGTAAAATACAAAAATGATATCATATTCTCCCTCTTGGTGGGCCAAGATTTTTCCTAAGCTTGTTTCCAATTCTTCGTTCCTATTCTCTCATCTCATTCCATGCCTCTATATTGATGCACCCCCGGCCTCTCCCTCTTCTAGAGTAGCATTATTCAATATATTTATCTTGTTGTAGCAAAGTTTCCACATCTTCATCCGAACTTTTAGTTTGCTCATCCTCCGTCTTCCTTTCTTCTTTTATTGATTCTTTCTTTTGTCTCCTTGTTTGAACCTGTTGCCAAGCACTATCTTCATCACATTTCGGTTTATCCTCCTTCCTTGATTTTTCTGCCACCTGCATAGTTTTGGGAGGCAAAAAACGAGAGGGTTCCCCATCACAAATATTCACTTGTTTTACAGGGCTGGCCAACTCCCCAGCCACAGATGACTGCATCTCCAAGGGAGTGGAAAAAGTAGCAACATTCCTAGAATATTGTGTTGTAATATGTTTCATTCCAGCCATGCGAGATGACTCCATTTGTGGATTCATAATGGTATTCGTAACCATTTCATCCTCCCCATGGTGTGAGTCAGTAGTATCATAGAAAATTTGTGTGGGGGCTTTCAAAATAGGAGCAGCCGTAAGTTGAGCACTGGTTTGGATAGTATTCTTGTCCAGACCAGTCAAAACATGAGACCAGTCTTCCATTTATTTAGGGACAGGTTTAACAGCACAAAGAGCATTTGCAGATTCAGCGGAAATTTTGTCAACAACTTCATTAGGAGAAGGACCTGGAAGAGAAGAAACCTGGCCAGATTCCTTGACTAGACCAGCCGAAGTAGACTCATCTGGATTCATAGAATAAGAGGAAAAGGTTGGGAGCCTAGATTGTCCTTCCTCTACAATGTCAGCCCAAGACTTTTTGGAAGTTGGCATTGTGGAGCTATTTGGCATAATCAAATCAGAGGATTTATTGAGTGAAAGAGGCCTTTGTTGTTCATGCAACGCGTTTTTCAAATTGGGGCATGATTTAGCATCATGACCCTTCATAGATCAATTTGAAAAAATAATACTCTTTCTACAGTTAGTGGAGTCATGCCCCAAATCTTTTCAATCCAAACAATATCTAGGTAGGTTTTCATACTCAATTCACAAACTTATTTCTTCCTCATCAGTAGATAAACATATCTTATCAAATAAAGGAGATGAAAGATCCACCTCAACTAAACATCTAGCAAAATGTCTGTATCTAGCCAATTCTGTATCTTTATCCATTCTAATGGGATCTCCTATAGCCAGAGAAATATCATAAAGGATCCTAGGGTGCCATAGGATCCAGTTTAAACCAAAAAATTTGACCAAGACTTGTGCAACAGTATTACCCCTCTCCAAAGGGTTGAAGGATCTGTCCCACTCATGAATGTGCAGAGCCCCAGGCTTGAATGAGATGGAACCAAATCCCCAGGCTCTTAATTTTAAATCTTCTGAAGGAAAAATCAAATGGTAGAAGCCCTTACTGAGAGAGATGCAGTTCTAGGTATTGAAACCCTAGATATCAACTATTCGTTATTTGAGATAGTCTAACTTCCAAGGTTGCGAGCCCTTCGCCAATATCATAATTTCAAGAATTTTTTTTTCTATATTCTAAAGAAGTTTATCTATAAAACTGAGATATAGGGATAACTAGATCTATTGAAGACCAAGAAAGATACAAGAGAGAAGGCTTATTGGAAGAGAATAAACTTCAACGCATCGTGAAATACAATATATTATATTCCAAAATGAGTATGAGAGACACATATAACCCATGAGAAAAAAAACACTAATTTATGTTCTAGCTGTGGTCAAAGGGAGAGATTTAGGGGAAATCCTAAGTGGTACTGCTTTTTAAAAACCAACTATTTTTATGTCCCCAAAATTTGCCCACATGGTTAGAAAAATCATGCGCTAACTGTGCTCCTACTACTATATCAAATGAAACCCTGAATAGTCTTCTCACATGGTTAGAAAACTATGTGAAAACATTGTGAATCCAATTGTCCCATATTTCATGGTTACTTGGGGGTATGTTTCACGGTTTCCCCTAATCATGCTCAAACCGTGCTTGTTCAAAAAAGACTCATAACATTTCCAAAATCTTACCTGACTCTCCCAAAAATTACCATAAAAATTAAACACATAAAAAGCCAGAAACAAGTGTCACTTAACTCAAACTGGGGGTGCTATAATTGTACATACATCCGCAAATAAAGGTATCATATTTATACAAAATAGAAATAATGAAGGGTTATTTTATATAACAATTAAAATTTTTTATGTAAATTTTAAATATCATATATATAATATAAAAATATTGTGTTCTTCATAATTTAAAACATTGAGATGTTGTAAAGGAATAAACATACAATATTTCTTCATGAGGAAGTAATACGTCATACATAAGAACAGTAAGATCGTTCCCCATTAGATGAAAGTGTTTGTAAGTGGAGTTATAATCCTTAGGATTAAAACATCTTAATATATTTAGGATATTAAAGACATTATATAATCATATAATAAGAGTATTTTATGTGGTGGATTTCAAGAAAACAATAAAGTTTCTTGAGGAATGATGTTTCCTCTTCTTTGGTTAACTCTTATGGGTTTACATGAATGTGATTCATTGGATGGTTTTATGCCCAATGGGAGGATTTTATGATGAATGGAGAGATTTTGGTAGGAATTTGCGGTATATTATTTTCTATATAAAAGGGAAAGATATTTGTATAGTTATGGGAAGGATATGAGTCCTTTTTTAAGTGGGATAAAGGACATATTGTGTATTATTAAATAGATTTGAGTGCTACCCACATTTTACCTGTCCAAAATGGGTTAAAATAGAAACGTATAGATCCTAAGAGGTATAATGGTATAAATATGGCCATAAAAAATTTAGGCATGTCTATGAACATTTGAACACCTTATTTTCTATGCTTAGTCCTTAAATGAGTTAGTTTTTTACCTTAATCAATGTTCTTAATTTTAATTACCTTTACTAATATTTTTGGTAAAAAATAATTTTAACATATTATAAATTATAAATTTTTATGATTCTAAATATTGAATCCCTTTTCCAAACTCGAATCATATAAGTTCCAAAAATTAATTTAAAATTTACCCTCTAGACTGGATGATAATGCAGGTCTTTAAAGAGAAAAAGTCTAAATGTTTGAAATTTTATTATATCAAATTTCATTTTGAAAGTTATTAAAATCACCTAAATTATATTAATTAATGCATAATTTTTATAATTATACTATAAAACTAAATAAAAAATTAATTTTCCGATATAGATAAATTAGATGAAAATCATTTTCTAATTAAAATTTATTATTTTCAATATTTATCAGAAAAATGAAACTTCTCAAAAATTTACCAAAAATCTACCCAAATTAAATTTTGATATAATTATTTCAAAAATTAATTTTATTTTTTAAAATAAAAATAATAATGGTTTCAAAAGTATTATTTAAATGTGAACTCAATTAATATGTGGTAAAATTAACTTTTGGAAAAAAAGAGTTTCTTATACATAAAATTGGATTTATTCTTATCTTATAACCATCAAATATATTATATGAGTATCAAAAGTAATGACTGAATGTATAAAATATGAATTTTATATAAAAAATTAGTCAAAAGTGTTTAATTTAATTTATTGAGATAAAATTGTGTGTTTACATCAAAAAATAGGATTCATAGATATGAAATTTTTTAATTTTCAAAAAGTTTATTCATTAAATTATATTAATTTATATCTAAAGGATTAATTTTATATAAATTTATAAATCATATTATTAAAATTTGGTTTATATACAGAATGAATTATATTCTAATAGGTTGGTAGTAACTATAATAGTATTTTAATAATAATATTAATTGTAGTTTGTAGTTTGGTAAAACATGGACTTGCAAGCTATCAAAGCTATCGTTGGAACTCAAAATTCTGTATAACACAAGCCATACATAGTGTTTCATGAACTGAAATATAATATAAGTTTCTCATGGGGTGTAATATTAACATAGTTTTGTATATAATGAAATCCAAATATAGATCATTTACATAGAAAAATGATATATTCAGTGTTTTATGAAATGAAAAATATTAAAACTTTAAATTAATTTGAAAAAAAAATTATTCAGAAAAATATAAGGTGTTACATTCTATGCCCCTTAAAATTAATTTTTCCCTTGAAATTAATCTATTTTATCATAATATTAATCCATGAATGTTAATTTCATAGAAACCCACTTTGTAAATACAAATACAAAAACTTCCTTGAAAAGGGAATGTTAGAAAAATTAGAGTTACCCAAAGAAACACATTACTAGGTTTTCCCATAATAGAACATATGTGGGATTTGAAAACATAGAAATGGAATAGATATATATTTATCATTTTTTGATAGTGGTTGATAGATAACATGTTTAAGAGAAATTTAACAATCATAAAGACATAAATTAGTAATGTTCTGATGGGACATTGGATTCATCATAAATGAAGGTAAAAGGATAAAATTTTGGTTACAAGATCCTTTTTCCTAAATATTAATAACTTTCACAAGAAGATATATGAACAAGATTTAATTCCATTCCAAATGCATAATACCACCCATTCGTTGAGCCTTGATCAATTTCTAAATCATCTCTAAATCTAAGGAATGAATTTGAATTTTTCATTTTTGAGTTACTACAGATCATGAGATTCATTAATAGAATGATAATTCCTTCCATATGTCCGTATGACAAAAAATTGTTATACCAAGTTATCCAACATTCATATATCCCCAGGGGGTGAGATTATACTATATTCTCTTAACACATATATGATGTTTAACATAATTAATTCCATAAATGGTTAACCATACAACCCTTTATAAAGTTGAAAGTCTAAAACATTTATAAATACGGTCACTAAATTTATCAAAAACAACCTAGAATAGATCCCCCATATATAATATAGCAGATCATATCTGTCACATACTAAACTTGTGAATAATTGTACCATTAATTCTTTTCAAACATGGAATTAAACAAAATTAACACAAACTATTATTATAAACATTCTTGATAAATTATTCCATAATATATTGTATATATTCCAAAAGTCCAAAAATGTTGTAGTCCTCATCAGTGATAGTATAAAACACTTGTCAACAAGTCCTTAATTAGTTCCATGATAATCAATGCCATCAAATTTACTTATTCATATCATATATAAATTAATCCAAGAAATATTATCTTAACATGAGGATCATATTAAGAGCTATATTTATTTTAATCAAGTTCTTTCCATGATCATTAATTTCCCATTAAATCACTTTTCTAGTCTATCAAAACCATTCAATTTATTCTGCCAAAATAAATAGAGAAAAAACATAAAATAAAAATCCTTATAAATTTCAACATTAATCAAACATAATTATTGAATATAGATACAAATAAACTTTAATTATTTAAAATTTTTCTTTAATTCCTTAAAAAGGATTCGTCATTATATTACATAATACCTATTTAGTTTTATATTTCACCAATAGTATCATCATAATCAGAAATATAAACATTACTCACACCACATTTTTGATTGTCTTCTTGATCATTTCACTTGGGACATCGATTTTCAAAATGATCACTAATTCCAAACTTAACGAATTTATCAATTTCTGATGTATTAGATAGTCCAATATTCCCATCTATTTTTTAACTGAACTCTTCATATTTTATTTATAGTTACATACTTTTTTACTTTCTTTTTCATAGTCAAAACGTCTTCTTATTCCTCTAAGACATTGAATTAGGTATTTTTATCCCCTTTATTAACACAAAAAGAAACTGAATCTTCTTCCTCCATGGTCTCTTTTACCCAAAATCTCAGTGACCGCCTTCATTATCTTCCTTGGTGAGTCTATGAGTTGGTTAATGTATATGTTTTTAATCATGTTACGTGAAAAATTATTATGCATAATGACAACATCCTTCAATAAATAGATCATCCAATATGACTTATCATAAAAAATTTATCCATCACATTCATCATTAACCAAGTTCCTTATAGTCCCCCCACTAACTAAAACTATAAATATACTCTGAGAATCAATTATTGTAGTGCAAAATGATATAATCATGAAAAATCAATTCTAGGATGTGAAAATTACAACAGCTTCCTATGAATTCATAAATTTATCCTAGGTCATTTGTAGTTGTAATTTCTTTAAATTTGTTCTGAGGATTCATAAATATTTTTCTAATTCTCAATGAATATCCCCGAGGAGTGTCAAACCAGGCATGCAGTAATTCCCATTGTCATGCACAGGGTCCTGATTGATTCTACCTCAATATGGCGTTTTCGGGGTTATAACCCCTATGTACATCTATGTCATATCCCTATATACATGTAGTATTCATATAGGTATTTATTTCTATGAAAACATTATCTCTATCCTTTAAAAAAATTCATGATATTTTGGTATAATTTAAGTCATTATTAGACTTATCGTTATATACATCATTAATCATATCCTTCTAATATTTCTAGGGGATAATACTACTGTTTTTAATCATATATTCCTAATGGTTTAATAAACATTTCATTTGATACCACCTATGGATACCTAGGATTAACATACATGGATATTACATTATTCCATATAAATATTCAAAACATTACATAAATACACAATTGAAGACTGTAATATTTTAGTGTCTTTGGAAACGTGGAAATAATATTCAAACATGGTGATGTGTCATAAATATTTCCCATAAATATATTACCCCTTATTACATATACTTAAAATATTTTATTAAAACCTGGAAAATAGAAATATAATAATTCAGTGATCTTGGTTGCTCAATATGGGTAAACAAAGAGTTTGTTAATAATAACGATGAACATAACAGTATGATAACAGGATCATAACATTATAATATCATAAACTTCATATCAATGATCTTACACATGATCCATGGCATAAATAATGGTATTTCATAATAATTTAATCATAAGAGAATTATAAGAAAAATTCATGGAATAATAAAATAAGTACAAAACATAGAATTTTTTATAGACTCATAATCATATAAAAATATTTACATAGTAGTCAAGTGGTGACATCCAAGGCTATCATATTAGTGTTGTTTCAATCCCCATACCATCTTTGTAGTCATGGTTCACTCCCATGACATTCTTAGTATTCATGTTTCACTCCCAAGACTAACATAGAAGATAAAGTCCTTTACTAAACCAAGGTCACCCCATATTCCATCTATATCTATTTCATGAGATATAAATCATTACCCAATGAATTAGAGAGATATATAGACCCCACCCATCTTATAATGAAATCATATATACATGTTATACTATATCCTGACAATTAATAATATCATAACCCATGAAATGATATGGGTTTCATAACCATATAATTACATTACATCCTATGGAAAATAGATTGGTTTCATAATAATTTCATTAAATCATAACTAGTGAGAATAAGTGGGTTTCAAAATCATATAACCACTTAATGTGAAATGGGTATCATAAATATGTAACCTCTGAAATGTAAATATGTTTTATAAACATATAACCACTTAAAAGGAAACGAGTTACATAGACATATAACATATGAAAGAGAAATAGGTTATATTAGCACATAACTCATGGGAGAGGATAACTATTGATAAAAAATAACTTGTGAAAGTGAAAAGGTTTTTGAAAAACCATGTCATAAAACCATAATACATTCAATGAATTAATATGAATGGAACCATTGGTTAATTTTATAGAATAAAATGAGTACATCAACATATTTTTTCTTGAATGGAAAATAATTTTGAAATATATTTTAAAACAAATTTTTAAGAAAATTTCTTTTATTCTTAAAAAACGAATTTTTAAAACATAAAACCTTTTGAAAAATAAATTCTTTAAAAATAATTCGAAAACATATAAAGCATGATTGAAATCATTTTTATTTTTTTTCCCTAAAATATTTTAAACGAAGCTCAAAATAATTTTGAAAAATATTTTACCATAAACAAAAAATAATAATCTTGATAACATTTAGAAAATAATTTTCCTTAATATCTTATAAAATATTCTTGAATGAAATTTGAATTAAATTTCATTAAAAATACACTGAAACATATACATAAATATTGAAAAAGTTTTGAAAACATTTTTAATTTAGAATACAATGAAAATTTATAAAATAATATTTTTTTTAACAAAAGAAATTTTTTTTGTTAAAAATAATATTTTGAAAACATGTAAAGGACAACTTTAAAATCATTTCAAACACGTTTTAAACATAAATCATTTTGTTGAAAATATTTTTCTTTCAGAATCACATGAAACAAATAAATTTCTATATTATTATGAATAAATATTATTAAAAAGAATCTTTTAAACATTCACTGGAATATTAAATGGTAGGATGGACATGATTTCAGATAAATCCTTGTATTTCATGCATTCCTTTTACATCGTAAAAATTATTGAGAAGTGCCTCGATCCGAAACCTACAAGGAAATTCTTTTTTTAACTCTTTTAGATTAAAATGTAATAAATGGGTATAATTTTATATTAAAGCTCCTTGGATAATTTTATAACATTGCTTAATTCATTTTATAATACATGGTTTTTAAGAAGCACTTATTTCAGACTGAAAGGATAAATAAAGTCAGAAATTGAAAAACACATTTACCTAATTATCATAAGTACTAAAGATTGATAAAATGGAACAAATACAAGGAAATAACATGAATAAACATAGGGTAAAAAAATTAATGATATTTATTATGATATGTATCATAATATTTCAACAATTGGAACATACTAATAAACATTCTTGATAAACGATGATATTATATCCATACACTATTAGAAATTTAATTACATTTAATTATAAAAAAATGAAAACAATGACATTAAATGAAGTTTAAAATAATTTTTTTTGCTATATTAATCATATAACAACTCAATGTTTGTATATACACCTCTGAGAGAAATATAGGATGGCATGTGGCTCAAGGAAATAAAATTGGGATGAAATTACATTACTAATTTGGTAGCTTTCAAATAATGAACCCCTTAAAATAAAGATATTAAAATAGATATGTGGATTCCCATAAATTTATGTATAATAGTAATAGAATACGTTAATTAATATTATATACACCACATATAATAAATAATATGTGAACATGGGCTGGTCCTTACATAAATTAAATGTTATACGAGAGAACCCTTTCTATATGTCTTGACTCTTATCAAAATCATTAAAAACTAATGTATAATAAGTATAATATAATAATAAATAATTAAATTAAACATATTAATATATATAATTTGATTTATTATTTATTTGTAACTTTATATTACCCTTTGATTAATAACCCCACGTTAATGTTACATTTTAGGTGACAACTGCCTGATTTATCATACATCTATTGACTTCTTTTTATTGGTCGTATTACATAGATAATTATTTCATATTTTAAGTAATGTAATGCAAGATATAAATATCATATATATTATTTATATGTTTATTTATAATAATCTATAAAATATGTATATATGAAATGGAAGAAATTGTTCATGGAGACGGTAGTTCGTATTTATCAGTGAATGTTGTTTCTATTTTTTATTGTATTGAATGAATGAAATTAAATGACATATATGTTTATATATATATATATATAATAATTTCAATATAATTTTTATTTAATATATATAATTTAATTTTACTAAATAAATATTAAATATATTCCGTATAATGTGTGAAAAAAAACTTATCGCTTTGAGGAGGCGGTAGTCCACATGCCCACCAACGATGTTATCTTATTTACAAAAATGGAAAGTATGAAGTTATGTTTCATATGATTATTATTTCATATGAAATACATCATAAATATCATATATATTTTATAAAAACCGATTTTATATCACAATTACCAACTGTGTGAGGTGTTGATAGAAAAACAAACAACATCGTTTTATGAGCCAGTATTTCTCCCTACACAATAATGGTATGTTCGTTAACCATTAGTGGGAAGTTTGTGTAAGTGTATGTATAAACCATATAATAAAAAAAATTAAGTATATTTAATATACAAATGTTATTATATAATAAAGATTTAATATTATTTGAGGGGGTGTACAATTAAAATAAAATATCGGAACTTGAGGAAATGATGTAACCTCCTCTTTGGGTAACTTCTTTTGGATTGCACAAAATGGATCCTTGGAAGAATTTATTCCTAATGGTAGGATACTAGGATTAAGGGAGAGAATTTTTGAGGTATTGGGGTATATTTTAGTTGATCCAAAAGGACTTGAGATCTGTAAAAATATGGGGAGGATATGAGGCCTTTTATAATTGGGGAAAAGGACACATTAGGTATTCATGAAAACATTTAAGTGCTCCCAAAGTTTTAATTTATCCCCAAAGGTTACAATATATCGTTTTTAATATTTAGATGTGTAATGGTAAAAAAATCTTTGAAAATAATTTTTAGACAATTATAGGAACATTAATAATCATTATTTTATCATTTTAGTCATTAATTGAGCTAGTTTATACTTTAGTCACTAAAACTAATTTTAATTTCCTTTACTAATATTTTTCGTTAGAAAATAAGTTGAAATTATTATAAATTTTAAATTATCTTTATTCCATGTAATTAATACATTCTTTAATATTAAAAAAACATTAGTGGAGTAAATTAATTTAAAATTAATCCCGATGACAGGATGACAATGTAGGTGTTTTAACCAAAAAGGGCCAAAAGTTAGAATTTTTTTTAACCAATTTAATTAATAAATTGATCCAAATTATTTTAAATATATTAATTTATATATAATCTATATCATTATACTTTAAAAAAATTAAAACAAAATTTTAAATAATTAAATTAATTAGATGAAAAAATAATTTTAATTTAAAATGAAGTTTTTTTCATTATTCATAAAAACGTTTAACTTCTCAAAAAAATACCAAATATTCATAGAATGTTAATTATGATATTACAAATTCATAAATAATGTTTCTTTTTACCCATTAAAACTTTCAAATTTCTAAAAATAATATATAAACTGGGGTTACCTTTAAAAGGTTGTAATATTACCTTTAAAAAAAATATTTTTATTTATGAAATTGGATTTATTCTAATCTTATACCTATCAAATACATTAAATGAGTATAAAAAAATATTTTATATATAACATATAAATTTTATTGAAAACATTAATCAAAATTGGTTTTTTATTTATTGAGATAAAATTCGGTTTGTACATATATAATTTTTTCCCTTAGAAAAGTAATTTCATTATTTTAAAACAGTTCTTTCAATCAATTATTCGAATTTATAACCAAATGATTAATTTTATATACATGTGACTATCAAATTTTTACAACATAGTTAGTCTTATTCATGAATTCCATTCTAACACTTAGATGGTAACTATAATATTATTTGAATAATAATATAAATAATATATTTTAGTTCGGTAAAACTCAACATTGTTTGTTATTAATGATATTGAAGGAAATCATCATTTTGTGAAACACAAGGCAAACATAGTGTTTCTTGTATCAAAAGAGAATTTGAGTGTTTCATGTGGTCCAAGATTAAATTGGTGTTGTGTATAATGCATGTCAAATTTAGTGATTTTATATATAAAAGTATATATTCTTTGTTTCATGAAATTAAAAATATTAAATTATTAAATTAATTAAATAATAGTAATTTAAAAAATCATGAGGTGTTACAGGAGTAATTATTAATTTATTAAAAATAAAAATAGATGATACTAAAAATTAAATAAGTGATATAATATGAATGTATTATTCAAATAGATTACTTTTTAGCTGAATATAGCATGTTAATCTGGTTTAAACATAATAGATTCAAGTTACATTATTGTATTGATATTTTAAAATTCAATTTAAATGAATATTATGGAAATTTATATTAATGTAATTTTATGATAAATTATTGTTTATTAAATTTTTTAAAATTACAAAAACATAAATTCTACTATGTTATATTTATAGGAATATAAATATGAAATTTTATCCATCAATGAACCCATATTTTTAATAATGACTATAATATGACTAAAATAGTAAAAACATTTTTACCATAGTTATGGTTAAAACATTGATTTTTCAAGATCATGAGCATTGTTAAAATATATTTTCAACACATATATGACTTTTTCAAGATAAATTTGATTTCAAATTTAATATGAATGGTACAAAATTATCTAAAAATTATAACATTAATTGATACTAATATTTTAAATTACTACTTCTAGAAAACAAGTTACCATAATGAAAACCCAAATTGTTAAAAATAAAGGAACTTAGAAGTTACGGAAAAAATATTTGAAACATGTGTTTAATTTTTTTTGGAGGTTTTTCTAGACCATTACATCCCTACTAAACTTCAATTATAAATTTTAGAGAAAATTTACATAATATTTATCTCCCAATAATGATTACCTTTGGGTATTTATAAGAATACCCCTCCTCCTCAAATATAAAATGGAACTCACTCCACTCACAGTTTTATAAATCTCATTCCATTTGTCTTATATAACCCCTCATTATATAACATCCCAAATTATACACCCCCTTGTCCCATAATCATTGTTTTCTTGATATATTCATCTATTTAAGGCTTTAAGCAAAACCTATGAATGGTACCTTAAGAATATGTAATGTTCTTCAACGAACATCTTTATTTAACATCATTTTCATCCTTCATAAATATTTATTAAATCATTATTATATATTAAACACAATATATTTCATGTAATTTTATATTGTTATAATATTTTCATGACCAAAATATATATTCATTTCTATCAAATGTGTTCAGAAATAAATGTTCGTGTGTACGACAGACTACCACCTCATGTACTGATGTTATTCATTATTCAATTTCCACCTCTCATGGTTTGTTATGATGATAGATATAAATAATATATAATTTATATTTATAAATTATTTATAAATATGTTGTCACTATATAATTAATATTTTTTTTAAATTCCATTCCATATGTGAAATGATATCATTGCTCGTGTGTACGACAGAATACATCATCGTGACGCGATGTGATTCATCTTTCGCTAACTATTCAGATGTAAGGATATAAAAAAGATATTAATGATTATATGTGGAATAAATAAAATAATATAGATATTAATTACATATTTACAATTATTTAAATATCATATATATATATATCATATTCTTTGTGTCTATTTCACTAAAATAACGATAATAACATTGTTCATGTATTTGTGGACTACCATATTCACGAAGTGATGTCACTATGTTTTAGTCACAACACCACATGGATGATATATATATATATATAATGTTATATATTATATTATAATAATTCTATAAGGGTGAAATATTACTTACCTCCATTCCATAATGATCAATGAAAAATGAAAATGTTAGACATGTGTACATACAATTTACTAAATTCATGATTGTAACATAGTTAATTTTTCATAACCATCACTAATTATTGGTTTTAAAGGTATAAATTAATTATAAATATTATAATTAATTCATTAATATTACTATAAATATGATAAAACTACATAATTATTCAAAAACTAAAAAAACATGCAATTGACACCTTAAACAATGAAAAAAATCAATGAGTATTAATGAACATTTTATAAGATGTTATAAAAAAAACCATATATGATATTATAAATATTAATAAACATTTTTTACAAGTTAATAACCTATTTAATATGACTATATAGGATGTTTATGCTCATTTACCCCAAAGGACATGTGAGGTAAGGTATATCGTCTAAATTTCATTTCATTAAGGTATATTGAAATGTTATGAATCATGATTTATTTATATGGGGTATATACATCCCCTTTTAAAGGTAATATAATGAATAATTCATTATTATTGGTATTTAATGTTTTAATTTCAATTATCTCATCCATATGGATTGGAATTGAAAATTATCAAGTGATAAAAGTTATTGTGAAATCTCACCTTATTTTGTGATGGTTATCATTCTCTTGAAACAATAACATTACTGTAATAAATTTTAATTGTTCATTAAATTTATATAAAATATATATATTCTTGTTTGATTTATATGATTATGTTTTAAACCATATATCATTATTACATAATCAATTTACTTCGAATTTTAAATGATTAACTAGGGAAATATTGATAAATATATATATCCATTTCTCAATGAGTATATTTGATGATAATAAATATTTTCCATTGAAATAAATATATTATTTTATATATGAGTAATTATTTGGAAATTTAGTTATGTGTGTGTACTACAATTTATATATCCCCTTGATTTATTAATAGGTATCATGACAAAAAACTATTGTTTAAATTAAATAATTTTTGACATATAGATTAAAATGATCTGGACCATACATATTGATAGTATATGTTTTCATGTTCCTAAAACATGGTGTAAATCAATTTATAATTTATGTTATTTATAATTAAATAATTACTATTATACATTATATTTTCAAGATGAAAATATATGTGGATTCATTTTAATTCTCAGATTATTTTTTAAATGGAAACTGTTTTTCGTCATCTACCATGCCATATTGATTTTTCCAAATATTATAATGATAGTGAAGTTATTTAAATGACATGTTCCTTATTTAGTTTTCCTTCACATATTTATTATTATTATTTTTTCAATATAGATTTTGTTTTACATAAACCTTACTGGGATTTTGTGCTCATTTTTATTTTTTCCATTTCCCTAGTTAGGATGATGAATTATTATGATGATTATTATGGAAGATTATTATTTTTAAACTTTTTATGATTTATTTTATTTTATCAATGTATAATGTGTATAATGTATGTATCTAGTTTTCAAAAATTGCTAATATTTTTTGTCCTTTACGATGAAATTCCTTGTATCTATTCAAATGTAGTAAATTAAGGCAGTAGATTTGGGACACTGGGTTCAGGGACTATACAGTTGGTATCAAATAATGATTATTAGAATCCTTTGGAACTAGATTTAGGAAATATATGATTATGAAACATAAACCCATGATATAAGTGAGGTATAAGTATAAAATGACATCTTAGTGTTTTGTTATGTTATTGATTATGTTAATTTCCTAGAAATATATCTATGTATAGATAATACTAGTGGTTGTGGTTCTCATACAGAAGAAGATATGGGTAATAACTTTGAAAAAGGTTTTTCAGACATGACATGAGCTTTTCATAGTACCCAAAAATAGTCATTAATTTCATACTAGTTTGACACTCCTAGTGGATATTCCTTGGAGAGTTATAATTTTTGTTTCAAACCATTATGATGATTTTAAAAATTGTGATATCCCAAAAGAAACCATGCTTATGATTATGAATTTAGTAATGAATAAATTTTTCAATTTATGTTATGTATTTGACATGTTTTGGGATTATATGTTATGTTTCATGATGTTATGATAATCTCTTGTGTGTCTCATCATTTACAAATGGTTCACAGTAGAAGAAATGGTGACCACATTCAACTAAATATATAACACCCACACATCCATGGTACACATATCATTGAATAATACAATATCTTGTGCTATATCAACTTCGAATTCTAGCACTCCACGTGTAACGACCCGAGTCCGGAGCCCCTCCACTGGTGCCCCTTACCCTGTTCGCCACATCACCTCAAGCGCGTTTCCCCGAACGCCAGAGGCTGCCAACCAGCAGCGAGGGCCTTGGTGAGTCAGTGTGGAAACTATTCCCTCATTCGGTAAGGTATACAATGTAAGAAAACAAAAACAAACTGTGAAAGTAGTAAACAACATCCATACCATTAGAAACCAATAGCGGAAGCAATGTAAAAATAAATAACTATGATGATAATAATGCAACAAGTACAAGTATATAATAAAACAGAAAACACAACAACATGCTGAAATACAATTGAAACCAAGTTCAAATAAAACAAAGCAAGCTCCTTAGCATCGCGAGCCACGGCTTGGTCCCATTCTCCCCAGCTCCTGGTGCAATCAAGATCATGAAGTATAAGGACGCTTGCCCTTATATATACCTGTAGCAACATAGTCTGCTTGGGCCCAAAAGCATGGCCCAAACAGGGTGTGATATACAATCCCAGTAGGCAGTCACCCAAAGATCTGTGCCTAACAGTCAATGAATACATAGCAGTAATAAAACAAGAGTAGTAAATGGAAAATAACAAGCAGCTATAATCCACAGTTCTAAAAAAAGAAGTTCACAAGTAAACAACCAGAAAAAAAAGGAAAAAGGTAACCCTATGGGTAGCTCTCACAGACTAACCCCCATAGTTCACCTATAAATACTAGCAACCCTCTAGGTGGTACACACAGTCTCACCCCTCTGGTTCAGTTACGTAAAAATCAGACTCTCTGGGGAAGCACTCACCTTCAATCCCCCCTGTAGTCTCGTATTGTGCTAAAGGCTCTCTGCGGAAGCACTCAACGTCAATTCCGCCTATATCCCGCATCGTGCTAATGGCTCTCTGGGAAAACACTCAATGTCAATTTCTCCTATAGCCCGCGTATCGTAAATAAAAGACACTCTGGAGAAGCCCTTCCATCAATTCTCCCTTTGGTCTACTACTCTATGTTCTCACAGTCCTGAGTATAACTAAACATACTCAGCGCATGTATCATCCAATTAAACCTCAAGAACTACTTGGCTATCAACTAAAGCTCCATAGTAAAATAAATCAAAAGTTCCACTATCCTACGACTAGGAATGGCAACTGGAAAACGCCTAACAGGCAGAACAAGCATGGAAATGAAAACTGAGCACAAACAAAATACTCTAATCACAAGAAATAACCTCTACTAAAGCAATCATGAAATGCAGGCAAGCAGCAAGGGAAAAACAGGAAACACGCAATACCCCATTCAAGGGTATTGGTGGAATTTGCACATAATATTCATCAACTCTCAACTGAAAGGCACAAACTACCTACCTCGATCCAAGGAGATTGATATACGTGAACCTCGGCGGCAGATTCCCCTTAGAACGACGAAGATATGAGAAAACGAACAAAACGTTCATCCCACGATAACTTGGAAACCATGAGGAATCAAGAAACAAGGCTAAAGCAGAAAAAAGAACTCACCGTTGTGCTTCCAATGAAACTGACCGTGCTCGAATCGGAGAACGGACAGCGAGACGGTCGTCCTTTGACGATCCGGTCGTACGGGTCGCTTCGGACGACCGAAACTGGAGAAGATGGTGAAAGTGGGGGTTAGAGGCGACCCCGGTCCATTTCATGAAAAAAAGAAAGTACACGACGTGTACTTTTAGAGTACACGGCGTGTAATTCTAATTTTTCCGTACTCCGAAATTACCGGCCTCCACCTCAGCCTTACACACCGTGTGTGTGGCCTAGACAGGACCATCACACGGCTTCGAGCAGGAATACAGTACACGGCGTGTACTCAGAGAGTACATGGCGTGTACATTTGAAATTTGCAGAAAAAATCATTTTTCTCAAAACTCCAGAAAGAGGAAAAACATACCTGCAAAGAGATCCGGGTTCTTACACCACGACCACTCAGACAAGCTATTTAAAATAAAGTTATGAATAGAGAAACCCAATTATTTAAATTTTATAAATTTTATTTTTCAAAATGGACTTCATTTTTGAATTCTGAATGTTTTATTTATCTTAGAGTGAATTTTTCGTATTTTTCTGATAACATTCATTTTTTGATGAATAGTGAAAAACATTACGTTATTGTTTAAAACTGAATTTTATTTGAATAATTATTAATTTTTTAAAATTTATATAAAATTAAAAATAGAGGAATAATACCTATATTAGTCCAATGTAATTCATTGAATTTATTTTATAATAATATTAGATATATAAAAATTTTATTAAACTTTTTACCGTATTTTACTCGCCTTCTATGCATATTTACGAATTTGCATAAAACACAATTTTACCTCTTCTATGAATATATTTTCAAAACTATAAGAGATACGGTTGACATTAGTAATTAATATTTGGTTTAATAGGATGAATGTAATTTTTGTCAATAGTAACTTTTGAATTTTATTTAACACAGTTAATAGTAAATAGGCAAATTAAAGGAAAAATGATATTATTATTACCCTAACACATGTACTAAATCTATTGGATAAGTTTATTTTGTCCAGAATCAGCCATAGTAATAAAATATGATCTTTTTTGATCGACTTGGATTAGATTAGTAATTTTATTATTATTTTATTTAAAGAAGAGTTGAAAGTGTTAAATTAAAATTTTAATAACTAAAAAATATTAATATAGGGTTATACATTTGATAAATTCGACTATAAATATTTATTAGAAATATAAAAAAATTTCCTACATCATGGTATTTTATTTATAATTTTTATACATTAAATAATTATATATATATATGACACAATGATGATGCAGTAATAACCATATTAATGAACGAATAAATTAATTGATATTATAAATATCAAAATAAATGTAAATTGAAACTTTTGATGCATTAATGTAATTTTATAGTTTAATATTACATGTTAGGGACCATTATTTTTTTTTCAAAGTGATAAATTTGTTATGATTCTCATAAAAAACTAATACTAAATAGTGTCAAAATTGACATAAATTAGTTTTTTTAAAAAATACTGTATTATTAAATGATATAATATTCCTAAAAATATAAAGTTCAATCACAAGACATATATAATGATATATGTGTCATTAATGAATAAATTTAGGTTCTTTTGTAATTTTATATCATGTTTATTAACCATGTAATATAAAAATACAAGAAGACATTGTAAAAGATAATCTATTGAACTAAGAGTTAAATCTAAAAGATAAGGTTAATATGGTGACCTACACTTGTCCAAAACCCATTGGTTTAGAGTTTTTTGGACCTAGACCCACCTTATCCTCTAAATAAATCATTTTGGATCCATTAAAAACTGAAAATTATTTTAAAATAAAATTATATTTCAAGCTTTTCCTAAAGTGCACCTCACCACCCTTATAAAAGGGAACTTCCCCTTATCTTAATTTTACACCTCCAAAGTAGTTTATATCTGTCAAACCCTACTAAATTATCCTCCAAAATACCCTAAATACAACTTATATTGCATACATTGATTAGGAATCCATCCTAAGGATCCCTTTTGATCAAATAATAAGGAAGCACATGAAGAAGATGTAATAATTTAATCACCACTTTTAAAGTTCTTTTATTCTTCCACATCCTCTTTCTTTGTTTTTTCCATACCAAAATAATAAATCTAGTACCTTCATAATTCTGTGATGTTATTATAAATATGGTACAACAATATTCATTAGTCTATCCATCCAATGAATGAAAAAGTCACAATACGTGCGTACGTACGACTTACCGTCTGCACATCGTTGTGTAGCTTTTTATTCAACATTTCATTATCTTGATTGGTATAATAATTAGTATAATTGATTTGAATAATAAATATAAAATATTAATGATTCTGAATATATGATATACTATTCAATTACATATTATTTTACCATTAATAGAATAATATTGTCACTCGTGCATACGTAAGGATTACCATCTCCACGAACACGATAAGATTAATTCTCCATCGTAACCGTTCAAGAATAATTTTTTTTTAAATTGAAATATAATGTTTAAGAACATAATAAAATTCTACATATGAATCATATACATCCTATCCATAATAAACATGACTTACATAACAATACATATAAAGGAAAATGAATCAATTATGTTGAGAAACAATGATACAATGGAAATATTATGAACAAAGCAATATTAGCAGATAATACATGATATCATATTTATGTTTGTGGTTCATGTATAATTTAACAATAATGATTTAACTATTATATAGGAGGTTAATTTACCCTTGACTAATGAAAATAACAAGGTAAGGGCTATTTTTCTATTATCTCTATTATCTGATCTTGTTTATACATGATCATCTACTGAGAATTTGTTATCATCCACATCCATGTTTCATAAAAATATACTTCAAAACATTTTAAATATTCCTATAATATAAGTTAATTTCATTTATACAATTGATTTAGTTTTTAAATTTTTTTTTGAAGGGAATAATTCCATCATTTTCCAAACAAGGTACACTATGACCTTTTCAAAAAATTAAGGTAAGAATGTTTTTTAACTTAAATTGTGGGTGCATCTATTTTTTTCCATTATAACACCTTGGAAACATTCTTTAAAAGATTATAAGAATATCTTTAAAATAAATGTTTTATTTTATAATTATGTGACTTTTATATGATTTCAAAATAGAAATATATCTCTCTCTAAAATACTTTTTATTTCATCTATGTCAACATCATTTGATGGTTATTAAATTTGTTTGAAGTTGATTTATTATGATACAATCTTATATATTGTATTGAAGGTTTTGTGATATGCTTGAATGTGGATGTGTTATTTTTATAGCATTCATGGTTTATGGTTATTGTATTAACATTTCGTATTCTAGTTTTAATATGATTATTTATGTTATGTTTCAAACTTTTCACATAATGAATGCATTGGACTAAGGAAGTGACAGGTATAGCCCACGATAGATCCTCGATGTATCGGTATGTCTCATCAGAAAAAATAGTGTCTTGGCACAAGGCCTTGAAAAAATATTATTTGTAGTCTTGGCAGGAGGCCTTGACTATGTGGTTTTGATTTATAGAATTATGCATTCCATCATTATGAAATTAGATATTGACATTATATGTGATTATTTTACTTGTATAATATTAACGTGAAGACATAAATGGAATTATATGATTTATAATTTCCATATTATGATAAATTTTATGTTTAAAAGTCCTTTGTTTTAGTCTTATAAATTTTCTTAAATGTTTATGTTTATTTATGAAGGTTTACACTATATTTTTATCTTTATTGATAATCTACGCTCACCCCTTTATATTTTTTATTTTTCCAAGTATGCAAATAAGTATATTATGACAGACTTGTAGGGATAAAAAAAGGGATATGAGTTTTTTCATAGGAGACACAATGTTGTTGTTTTTCGTTTCATAATGTAATCTAAAACTTATGTATGTATCTTGTAATTACAAGTATTTTAAACTAAATGGTCTTTCAGTATTTTATCCCTTGTGATCATGCCAATGTTATGTAATAATTCACTAGCTCTGGGTGACCATGGTCAGGAAATTATAGTTGGTATCAGAGGATTTTTAGTAAAATAATTTGATACTATATTTAAAAAAACAATGATAAGAGAAAATTACCCTATTATAGAAATTGAGGATTAATATAGAATAAATTCTTAGAATTTTGTTAATGAAGAGGGTTTGTGAGTTTTCCAGGTAATACATCACTGTCTTGATACATGAAAGTAGTGGTGATTAATGAACAGATGCACCTATGAGTGAAAACTCTGACATGGAGTTTTGGGCATGACCGAGGTATCCTGGTACACGACAATCGGCCTTTCAACACTCTTGGTTATGGAACTCTTGAGGGATATTTTTAGTATAATTTGCATTTTAATTAAAAACCACAATGATGGATTTATAAGTAAATACTTACTCAAAGAATTTTTTTATGATAATTAATTATATGCATAAACTGTTAAACTCATGTTAGGTATTTTACTATTTTGGAATTATGTATTGCGATTCATAATCTCTTATAGTGTAATCCATTTTTTAGAAATGGCACCTAGTGGAAGAAATGGGAACTGTATCAATGCATGTAATTCATGTAAGGATTTCCCTTCTACTTAAGATCATTATACTAAAGATGGTGAGGAAACTGGTGCTGAATAGCTTATCACCTTACTGGGAAAACTCAGTCAG
The DNA here is from genome assembly GCA_963277665.1 of Viscum album. Classification (NCBI taxonomy): domain Eukaryota; kingdom Viridiplantae; phylum Streptophyta; class Magnoliopsida; order Santalales; family Viscaceae; genus Viscum; species Viscum album. Next base: position 1,389,021,720 of record OY728165.1, read on the forward strand.
GTTATGAATAATAACCTTACCTGTATGGAGCACCCTGATTCATAATTAAAATGATCACTTTTATAACTATTCATGATGCAAAAAGAACCAATATTAAATGGGACTAAAAATCCATTTTTAGCTGAATAATGGATATGTTCTCAGAGAAAAAATTTCATGCTTTTGGGGGTAGCGAAAGGGAAAAAGTTTTCATGGTAGTAAATTGCATCACCGGAGATGAAAATCTATTCTGGTCATTAATTCAAAACAAAAATTTGGATTAAGAATTATCAAATATGGAATGGAGGTAGTTTAATGATACTATATTAGAAAAATACGTTTCTCGTGAACATCGAGCTGATATAGAAATTCAATTTCAATGTCTGAGGAAAAAGAAGGATGAGAATGTTGCAAAGTGTGAGGAGAACTTTACAAGGTTATCAAGGCATGCTACAAATTATATAACTAACCCAAGAAGTAATATTGATCGATACATTGATGGGATAAAACCATTTCTCTATCAAGAATTAGTATCACAATTATTCTCGTTGTATGATGATATAGTCTCATGTGCTATAATTAATGAAAAATAATTATCTAAGTATTACTAATTTAAAAAAATGTATGAGAAGAATAGATCTGATGAACACTCCATAAATGGAATTAAAGGGAATACGGTAAAGGTTGAATTTCTTTCCTACATTACCTATGGAAATAAACACCCTAGGAAATTCTTGAATGTACTGAGAGTTTGTTACAAGTGTAGTGAAAGAGGCCACAAAGCACATGATTTCAAGGGAAAGGAATATGATATCAATGTTCAATGCTACAATTATATAGAAATGGGAAATTATGAAAATTCAGGTCGTAAACGCAAAGGAAACAAACCTCATAAAAGGACAAGGGAGGAAGACCAAGCTTATGTGATCATTAATGCTGAGGTTGAAGCTTCGACTGACTTGGTGGAATGTACTTTAATCATTTTCTAAAAAATAGGCAATTATTTATTTGATTCTATATCCTGGCATTCTTTCATATCTTCCTAGTTTTCTATGAAAAATAGATATTTCAAATTTTATTTTACAAGGGATTAGTGAGTCAAAAGTTCTAAGGGAAGTATCATTGCAAACGATTTTTATCAACCGGTTACCATTAGGGAATATAAATGTGCTCTATCTATTGACTTTATTTTCATACCCATGATTGAATTTGATATAATCCTCAGTATGGATTGGATTTCAAAGCATGATTTGAAAATATATTATATGAAGAAAGTGGTTACAATTTTTGATGATAATAAGGAATACCTTAGCTTTAGAACAGAAGCATCACCATCTGATTCTTATCTGTATCTACTCCCAGTAGCTCTACAAAATTCAATTTTTGAGGTGTAAGAAAGTGAAAATAATATGGGTGAGGAAAACATTGATAGAATCTAGGATGTACCTATTGTGATTGAATATGAATATGTGTTTCTAGAGGATTTACCGAAACATACTCCAGAATGAGAAATTGAGTTTCCATTGACTTAATTCCAAGTTGACGTCCCATATCACAGACTCCTTATAGAATTACCACAACGGAATTACTGGAACTAAAGAAAAAATAAAAGGAATGGAGTAATAAATGATTTATTCTTCCTAGTGTTTCTTCAGGGGCATCCCAAGTTCTTTGTGCAGAGAATACAGATAGATCTATGTGGTTGTACATTGACTAAAGGGAGATCAATTCTATAAAATTAAAGAACAAGTATATTCTACATCAAATTGATGATCTATTCAATCAACTTCATGGAGATCAATATTTTTCAATGATTGAACCTCGATCTGGATATCATCAGTTTTGTGTGAAAAACGAAGAAATTCTGAAGACGACATTTCATACTAGGTATGGGCAATACGAGATTATAGTAATTCCTTTTGGAATGACTACTACACCATATGTCTTCATGGATCTATTTAAGAGAGTTTTAAAGGAATATCTTAATAACCTTGTGTATTATTTATTAATGATATCTTGGTGTATTCTAAATGCTACAAAGATCATGAAAATCACTTGCACACTATTCTAAAACCTCTTAAAAGGAATTAATTTTATGGTAATTTTAGCAAGTTTGAATTATAGCTTCAAGAGATTTGTTCTCTTTTCCATATTGTCTCTAAGGATGGATTCTATGTTGATCCTTAAAATACAATGGTAATCCATAAATGTCCAGCACCGATAAGTATAACTAAGTTATGCATATTTATTGGTTTAGTAGGTTATTATCTGTGTTTTATACAAAATTTTTTCCCAATTTGCTAACCCATTAACCAATATCACACTTAAAAGGGTAAAAATTGTTGCAAAAAGAGTGCGAAGACTTTTGTGAAGAATAGAAAATAATATTAGTCAATGATATTATCATGACTCTACCATTGGGGATGAATGTGATTATTGTTTATAGTGATGCTTCAAAGAAATGACTGAGTTGTGTCTTTATGCGGAATAATAGTGTCATTTTCTATGAATCATGATAGCTAGAAATTCATGAAAAAAAACAATACCAATCTTGATATTGAGTTAGCATCTGTAATAATTGATATGAAGACATAGAGACATTATCTCTATGGAGAAAAATGTGAGATATATACTAATTACAAGAGTTAGATGTATATTTTATCACAAAAAAACTCAACATGTGGAAAAAGAGATGTCTTGAATAACAAATGAATTATAATTTAACTATACACTACCACCATGGGAAGGAAAATAAGGTGGAAAAAGAATTGAGCAGAAAGGATCATGGTTTTCTGAACAATATGAGAGTTGAAAGGGATACTATGTTCAAGGATATAGTAAAGATAGATATGGGAATAATCATGGATGGTGAAACATCGATACTTTTTCAAATGGTTGCCAATCCATATATACTAGAAATGATAAATAAAATTTAGAAATAAGATGAGGAATTTAAAAATAAAATTAATGATAGTAATGATGGGATATTGATCGACATCGTATATGAAGATTTAATTTTAAAATTTGGGAAAATAATTTCTGTTCCTGATATACCTGGTATGAAAAGGTAATTGTAGGATGATTCTTATTGCTCCAATTTCTCTATACACCCTAGTATCACTATGTTGTATAGATATACCAATGAAAATTTGTGGTGGGAAAAATGAAAAGGGAAATTGCTGATTATATGTCAAGATGATTGGTTTTTGAATAGGATAAGATTGGAAGACAACATCTTGGAGGATTCAGGCAACCTATTCCCATTCCTTAGTGGAAATGGGATGGTATTAAAATGTACTTTGACATTGGGATACTAAATAATCTGATAAGGAATGATTAAATATGGGTCATTATTGATCGTTTAACCAGGTCAACACATTTTTTTCTATAAGAAATGATTTACCACATGAACTTTTAGAAAGGCTATATATTAATGCTATTTTAAGACTTCATGTTATACCTCTATTTATATTTTATTATAATGATCCCCATATTACATCATGATTATGGAAAATTCTTCAGAATACCCCATATACTAAAAATTGTTTGAGCACTACCTACCACCCTCAAACTGATGGACAATTAGAATGAACTATTCGAATCATGGAAGACATGTTAAGATCTGGATCACATGCCTTTCAAGGTATGGTGGATCAGTATTTACATCTGGTAGAATTTTCCTAAAAAATAGATTCCCTTCAATTATTCATATGACACTATATGATGCTTTATATGGAAAGAGATGTCATACCCCAACCTGTTGGGATGATGTGGGTGAAAAAAACTCGTAGCCCTAGAATTTGTTGAGGAAACTGTGGAAAAGGTGAATAGTATCCAACCCCAAATCAAATAAACTTACATAAATAATCATTTTACCACTTCTATGAATTGAATTTCAAAAATCCAAGAGACACAGTTGACATTGGTAAGTAAAATGAGGATCAATATGATGAAAATAATGTTTGGTCAATAGTGACTTTTGAATTTTATTTACCACAGTTAAAAGTAAATAGGGTAATTAAAGATAAAAATGATATTATAATTACCCTAACACCGGCCCTAATTCTATTGAATAAGTTTATTTCGACCAAAATATACATTAGGAATAAAATATGATCCTTTTGTTCCACTGAGAATAGATTAGTACATTTATTAATATTTTATTTTAAAAATACTTAAAAGTATTAAATTGAGTATATAATAACTAAAACATTTTAATATAGGGATATACATGAGATAAACATTTATATAAACATTAATTAGAAATATAATAAGATTTTCTACATCCTTTAATTTTTTTTATTATTTTTAGACATTAAATAATTAAATTTATATATGACACAATGATGATGCAGTAATTACCTTATTAACAAATGAATAAAATAACTGATATTATAAATATAAAAATAAATGTAGATTGATTCATTTTATGCATTAAACGAATATTATATGTTAATATGAAATTTTATGGTTTTACTAATAATTTTTTCTCAATTGATAATGTTTTTATGTCTTTCAGAAAAAACCAAATACTAAATAGTATCAAAAATGAAATAATTGAGTTTTTAAAACAAATACTATATTATTAAATGATATAATATTCCAAAAATATTAAGGCTTGGACAAATGACTTATATATTTATAGATGTATCATTAATGAACTTCTTGATGTTCTCTTGGCATTTTATTGTATGTTTATTAACCATTAATATAAAAATACAAGAAGACATTATAAAAGTAAAACTATTTCACTAAGACATTAATCATAATGATAAGGTTAATTTGGTGACCTAAACTTGTATAAAACCGAATGGTTGGGATTTTTTTGACCCAAACCCACCTTATCCTTGAAATAAAATTTTTTGGTTCCATTAGAAACCGAAATTAATTTTAGAATAAAATTATATTTTATGCTTTTCCTAATGTGCCCCTCACCACCTTTATAAAAGGGCACTTACCCTTCTCTTTATTTCACCCATCCAAATCCATTTGGATCACCCAAAACAAGATCAAATATCCTCCCAAATAACCTCACTTAAACCTAGAGGCATTTCTTTGATCATAAATCCAACCAAAGGATCCCTTTTGATCAAATCAAAAGAAAGAACCTGAAGATGAGGTAATAAATTCATCACATATTTCAAAGTTCATTTCTTCTTCCACTTCTACTTTCATTGTTGTTTCCATACCAAAATAATAACTCTAATACCTTATACAGACTGTGATTTTATTATAAATATTTTACAACCATATTCATTATTATATCCAACATATGAATGACAATGTCACTCTACATGCATACGTTTGACTTATCATATCCACGATGTGATGTAGTTTGTTATTCAACACTTCATTATTTGGATGGGTATAATAATGTGTATAATTGATGTAAATAATAAATATAAAATGTTATTGATTCTATATATATGATATACCATCCAATTAAAAACTATTTTACCATCAATAGAATGATATTGTCGCTCATTCGTATGTACAAATTACCATCTCCACAAACATGATGAGATTCATTCCCCATCGTAACCATTCAAGAATAATTTTCATTTGGAAATTTAGAAATATTGTTTAATAACATAATATCATTCTGGATATGAGTCAAATATATCTTATCTATGAAAAACATGACTTATGTAATAAAACATATAAAGGAAAACAAATGAGTTAACTCCCAAAACAATGATACTATTGAAATATTGTAAACAAAGAAATATTAGAAAATCATATATGATATCATTTTTATGTATGTTGTTGATGTATAATTTAATAACAATGATTTAACTATTATGCAGGAGGTTAACGTACCCTCGACCAAGGAAATGTACAAGGTAAGGATTAATTTTACAATCTCTTTATTATTTGAGGTTGTTTATGCATAAGAATCTACGGGGACTTCATTGTCATCTACATATGTGTTTCTTAAAAATGTATTTAAAAATATTTTTAATATTCTAAGAATATGAGTTAAATTCATTTATACTATTTTTTAAATTTTTATAAAAAAATAGATGAATATTTCCTATGTTTTCTAAACATGGTACTTTATGACGTTTTCAAAATATTAAGGTATGAATATTTGTTTAACTTATACGGCAGGTGAAGCTATTTTTAGTCATTATAACACCTTCAAAGCTTCCCTTACAAGATTATTATAATATTTTTAAACTAAATTTTTTATTTTATAATTAGGTTAATTTTTAATTATTTTAAAATAAAAAGATATATTTCCCTCAAATAGTTTTGATTTCTTCTATGTAAACATACATTAATGGATTTTAATCTTGCTTGATGTTGATTTATTATTGTACAATCTTCCATATTGTATTTAAGGTTTTATGATATGTTTGACAGTGGATTTGTTATTTTTATATCATTCTTGTTTTATGGTTAAATTATTAACATTTCATATTCTAGTTTTAATACGAATAATTTTGTTATGTTTCATCATTTTCTTATGAGGAATGCATTGGACATAGTATTTGACAGGTGGAGCCCGCTATAGCTCTTTGATGCATCAGTAGGTCTCATGAGACAATTTAGTGTCTTGGAATAAGTCCTTTACCAAATCTTATTTGTAGTCTTGGCATAAGGCCTTTACTATGTGGTTATGATTTCCGGTACTTGCATTCCATCATTATAAAATTTTCTATAGATATTAAATTTTATTATTAGAATCGTAGATTATCTAAGAGAATATGTAAATGGAATTATTTGATTTCTATTTTCTATATTATGATGAGTTGTATGATTAAAAGGATTGTGTTTTAGTCTTATACATTGCCTTAAATGTTTTTTATTATTTATGAATGTTTCATCAATATTGTCATCCTTACTGAGTATCTGAGCTCAGCCCTTTATATGTTTTATTTTTTCTAGGATTTGACGAAGTGTATTATGAATGACATGCAGGTATAAGATAAAGGATATTAATGTGTTCAAGGGAGAAACAATTTTTTTTAGTTTTTTATTTCACAGTGTAATGTTAAACATAAGTATATATCAAGTACGTCCATGACAACTAAGCTGATTGGTCTTTCAAGATTTGATGTATTGTAATCATGCCAATGTTGTCCATAATGCACCAACTCTGGTTAACTAGGGTCAGGGCATAAAAACATAATATAAATAGTAATAATGATCATTTGTTTTATGTGTTTAATATAATATTTCAAATGGAAATAGTCTTCCAAACATGATAATAATATGAGGGCATATTATCATGTTTTAATAGAAACATAAATAAGTTTATAGTTATTAATTCTTCAAAAAATTATCATGATAAAAATATGATGAATGCAATAATGATGGATAAATGAATAAAAATAAATAACTATTTTCCAACATGTGATAACAATAGAATGAAACACCCTTGTATATAATTAAAATGAATGGCAATTTTATACTATTTTGGTGAAAAAAAAAATCATTCTTATGATTGAAAGGTTAAGGAAAAAGGATCTAATGTAAAATTATTCATCTTTAAGGAGACGAGGTATTTAAAAGTAAATGTTTCAATCTTCAAGTGAATATACCCCAAAAGAAGGTAATAAATCATAATAAATCTTATGATATTACCATTGAATACGTGAAATGATCAACGTTATTGTGTTTAGGTTCGAGATTTTTTTTCAATTGGGTATTTTATAAAGGATTTCTATGTTATGTAAATTATAAAATATAAAAGGATTTTACTATATGATATTTTCCTTAATGATTTATAACAACATTTTTAACAGTGTCGATGATGAAGAAAAATAATTCAGTGGAAAGTTTAACATCATTGAAAACACATGATTAAGGGAATGATAACCTTTAATATGTTCTAGATATTGCGATAGAGAGGTAATTGATATAAATACTGTAAATTTTATAGTACTAACAATCTGGGAATATATTAATGATTTTTTGAGAACATGGTTTATGTAAGATGGATTCTATTTTACTTTTGGATTTAATGAATATATCCAATAAACTATGTTTTATTTAAGTAATAACAAAACATGAATGTTTTTAATATGGTTTTATGATAATTCATGTTATTACCATTTTTCAAGAGAATAATTGATAACGGTATTCACATGTTGGGTATTTGGAAATTAAGAGATACATTATGATTTTTGAAATATTATTGATAAGTTCATTTTGGAATTTAGTGACCTCATTTCTAATGTTTTTTATTAAAATAATTTGGAAGGGTTATAAGGTTAACCATTTATGAAATTGTTTTGCTGAAAATTGGACTAGGATTTGGATATTAATGTATTACTTCACAATATAATGATTTATGAAAATTAATAAACCTATGGTGCCTTGTATTAAGGATGATAACTACAGATCAATGGAAAGATTAATAAATCTAATATTGATATTGTGATTTGATAGGTATTCTAGTATAAAAATGACCTTTACTTCAAAAATTAGGAGAAGAAGTGTAATTGATCAAGGAAAACCCAATGTATTAGATTATTCTTATGGAATGGATTTAAATTAAGTAGATATATATCCTCATTAAAATTAATCATGTTTATGAAAAAGATTATGAAAAAGATACCATATTGAGTTCTTTCCCGGTGAGTTATATTGTCATTTGGATCATCACAGATTGATGGTCATTAGGCCCTTAACATTACATAAATAATTCAATTGCATGTGATAAATGAACTAAATCATTACTACTAGAACAATTTTTTCCGCAATCATACCACTTTTAAATGGTTATTTGGTATACCACACAACCAATAGATGGAAATTGAACCACCCAATTACAAACGACTGTCAAAAAAAATTAAAAATTCCAAGATGTATATTTAAAATTTCAAAAAAAATGTATAGAATGTATATATGATAAATCCTTAATCCCAACATAATAACCCAAAAACATCATGTCTTCACCTAGAACCAACCACCAATAGAAACAGATTTTCCTCTCATCTCTATCACCATAGCAACCCACCCGAGGAACCAATTGAGACCAACAGAAACAAAAATCATTTTTTTCCACAATAAACCCAACATTGGAAAGATTTTATCATAAAAACCTATTAAAAAACAAAAATGTTATTATAAATTAACGATCATTGAACACCAACACCCGCTTGAGCCACACATGGCAAAAACATTTTAGATTCATTTTCCACAAGAATATTGTGTGAGGAGAGATGGAACCTGAAGCATGGTACAAGATAAAATCATACTTAGCCTCACTAGAAGAACATGAACTACTATAGGGCCATTATCTCTTTCCTTCTAAACCACTCCATGTGAAATGAGAAAATCCCAGTTGATCACTAAAACTAGTTGGGATCATGATAAATGACTTCAATAGCCATTATGAAGTGATGAAAAAAATCGAACAGGAACAAATGTTCCAATCACAACCATAATCCATTTCTCTTTTGAACCACTACGAAAAAATATACAATTATTAATGAATTATATACCTACCAACACTCCTATGAAGAAACACACTGGACAAAAATAACCCCACACAAATGATTGACACAATCTATGCACCACTATAGCCACATCAAAAATCACCCTGAACAAAGACTAACGAAACCAGAAACCTCCATCATCTAAACGAGACATATGTCATGAATTTATGGCTCATGAATTAATCTTACTGAAAAACTATTATCATTGAAATCACCATTAATCATTCTCTATAATTATTTTTTCTTTTCTTTTGTGACTATGTTTTCATTTCCCACAGATGTTATAATAATTGGAAACCTAGTTATGAGTTATTCCAGATGAATATTTTAATTCCTATTATATCTTATTAATATTTTGTTTTATTATAACATTTAAAATGTAGGGTTTTCAATAAAATATATTTTTTATATTAAAACATGTTCATCTAAAATCAAGATTAAATGGCGAGGACACTATTTTGTAAGGTCTAGAGAATATAACACCCTAGAATTACAAAATAATAAAATTAAATTTGGTATCATATATATCACATGAAATTGTTTTTATATTAGATTACATGAAATACCAATATTTTCTTCTGTTATATAGATCAAATATTTTACCTTCTGTTACATGAAATAATGAGTTTTTTGAAATATTATGTTACATGTAAGACTGAGTTTTACTGAACTATAATATAATTTTAATATTATTATTTAATATGATAGTTATTTTATAACCATATAAATGGTGGGCATGATTATCATGAAAATATATAATTTACACATGTTTATTAATAAATTTATATATTATTAAAAAATTATGAATCATTTAAAAGAAAATGATTTTTTTTCAAATTAACTATATTTTTTCTAAAAGATTGTTTAGTCATTATTTTGGAATCAAAATTATAATTAATTTACAAAAAAAATAGAATATATATATAATAAAAAATCATTTTATTTGAAATCATAAAAACCAAATTATCTTCGGTCTAATTTTTTATATTTTTCTAAGAAGTTACATTTCATGATGAATAGTGAAAAATACAAAATTTTAATTAGAAGCTACCTTCTCATTTAAATAGTTTATAATGTTGAAATGAATTTATAATTGGAATTGGAGGAAAATTATTGCTATTTTATATAAATTAATACAATTTATGTCATTATAATAAATTTAATATATTATTTAGATATAAAAACATTGTAAACTTTGGAAAATTTTCACTTTAAACCCCCACTTGGTCATCTCTTATGCAGGATTAATTTTAAATTAAAATTTTAAAATTATATGAATTGAACTTTTGAAAATGGATTATGTCATTAATATATAAAAAATTATTAATTTTTAATAAGTTTAACATAATTTTTGATAAAAATAAATAGTTAATGTATTAAAAATTAATTGTTTGATTAAGGTAAAAATGATTTACTAGGAGGTTAAACTTGTATTATAAGAGTCAAAATGACATAAAATATTATCACAATTTTATAAAATGGGATTATTTGAACCTTTTACAATAATTTATCTAAATTATGTTAATTAGTTTCCACATTTCAATGAATATGACTCACAAAATATGTTATGTAATGTGATGAAATATAAACATACATTTCTTACTTTTAATATCAATAATGATATGGGATATGAAGAAAATTAGTTAATTTATGAAAATTATTATAAAATATAAATTAATTTTTTATCATATTTATATTTTTACGGATTAATTGGTTCCCTAAAATGATAAATAAATTTCATCACTATAATTATTTAGTTAATAAATAATAAAATAACTGATACTAAAAAAAGTTAAGTAAATTTAATGAATTATTGTGTTAAATTATTATTTTTAGATGAATAAATCATGTTAAATAGGAGTTAACATAATATATTTTAATTCAATAACTTTATAAATATTTTTAAATTTAATTTAAATGAATAATTTGAAAATTGACATTAATGATATTTTAAGATAAGTTATATATTATTAAATGATTTTAAAATAATAAAAATAATTATTTTCAAATGATATTTTCATATAATAATATATATCAACTATGTTATGTTCAAGTATTAATTTTTATTTTATTATTAGTATGAATTAATAGTAAAAACTATGTAAATATAGTTGAGGTTAGAATTGTTTTTTTAACAATCGTGGGCTTATAATAAAAAGAACTATAAAAACGCATAAGATTTTTATTTGTTAAATTTTATTTCACATTTATAATCATCTTGTATAAATTATATAATAAGGAAAAAATTAATCTACTACTAATGGATAAATTACCTTGGTTATAAAATTAGTTACCATAATAAAAACCCAAAATGGTAGATATAGAAAACATAGATTTTAAGGAATATAATTATTAATAAATTACTACCATTCTCTGTTGGATTAATATAATAACCATATAGTCCCTAAAAACATTAATTATAATTTTTTATCTACTTTAGGTAATATTGACATTGTAATAGTGAATACTTTTATGTATTTACCTGAATTTTACTCCTCAACTATAAAAGGGAACTCACCCACATCACTTGTTTCTACTGCTACATCATTTTGGATCTTCAAAACCCTTCAAAAATCACATCCCATCATCTCTCCCCTCATCCTATACCCTTTATTTTTTCCTAAAACCACACTTCAAAGTATATTGTGAAAAACATAGAAGGATACCTGTATAATATTTAATTTTCTTCAATGAGGATCTTTATTTTACTTATTTCTCCACCAACATAATTTTGTATTAAACCACTTGGATATAATAAAAAAATTTATAAATATACAAGGATGTTTTTACAATGATTTAATGAATTAAAACCTTGTCCAATTCCATTAAATCGGTTACAAAATCAGCATTTGTTTGTACGGTAGACTTTCACCCCATGTATTATGTCATTCCTTTTCCATTTCCACCTATCAATGTTGGGTTTGATGATAATTATAGAATATATATATATGATATATAATTATGTATATATATAAAATATTTATACCTATGGATTAGATGTATCATAAACATATTTTTTAACTCCCATTCTCTATGAGACACAATAATTTCACACGTGTGTTCGATGAACTACCACCTCATGATGAAATGTGATTAGAAATTCACTAACACCACACATAGATTGTGATAAAGATATATTTAATGGTTTTGTGCGATTTATATGACATTATATTGATATTAATTACATATTTTAAATTATTTAAAAATAATTTATATAATTTTATTTCAATATTTTCCACTCATGAAAAATGATAACATCGTGTCCATATGTGTAGACTACCACTTTTATGATGATATGTGACTATATTTTCAACACCATAAAAAATGTATGATATAAATAAGTATATATTTTTTATATAATATATTATTATAATTTTTGAAAGGTAAAAATTTAATTACCTCATATACATAATGTTAATTCAAAAAGAAAATGTTACTCATGAGTACGTACGACCAACCTTCTCCATGATTGTAACCTAATTTTTTTTTCATATACATCATTAATTATTTGTATTAAAAGTATAATATATTTATAAATTATATTATTATGTCATTATAAATATTTTGGATATATTAAACCAACATAATAACAGATGAATGAGAAAAAAAAGAAAATTAACATATGAAATAATGAAAATAATGAATGAATATTAATGAATGGGAAATACAGTATAATGAAAGGATAATATATGATATCATAAGTATTAGTATGGTTTATATATATATATATATATTAATAAAATGTTTAAAACCCTATAATTGTTTCAAATCATCTTTAAACAAAAGAAAATGTTATTAAGGCATTTCATCTAAATTTCATTTCGTTATGGCATGTAGTATTGTGATGCACCAAGTTTCTTTTATATGGTTTATATACATTGATTTTGATATGTAATGTAATGAATAATACATTATTCATTGTATTATAAGTTTTAATTATAATTAAATTATATATTTTTATGTAACAATAATATTACCAAGTGATAAATGTTCTTGTAAAATCTCACATTATTTTGTGATTTTTTACATTTTTTTTTTGCAAAAATCACATTGTTGAAACCATTTTCATTGGAAAAAAAAGTTATCTTATGTGGACTTATTTTTTTCATGTTGGATAAGATTTTTTCCTTTACATGTTATAATTTTACATATGGTGTTTTTGTTGAATTTTATTTTATTAACCTTGGGAATATTGATATATCTATATCATTTCATTCACAGGGATATTTTATGAGAAGGAATATTGATCATGAAGAAAATATATTATTCGATATTTGTGTAATTATTTTAAAATTTAGAAATTTATGGGGCCTTGAAATTATACAGGCACTCGATGCATTGACATGACTCATTATAAAAATCAGTTGTCCTAATTAAATGATTATCTACCTATAATTTTAAACTTTTTATATAATAGATCTTCAAAGTATAGGTTTTCATATTCTAGAGACATGAAATCAATAGTTATTCATTTACTTCACTGATAATTCATTCAATATTATTATCCATGATATTTTCACTATGAATATATATATATATATATATTCATTTTCCTTCTCATTTTATTATTTAAATGCATTGTGTTTTAAATTATCTTCAATTTCTTGTTGATTTTGTCTTTTCTTAACATGATAGAAACTTTATTTAAATGGAATGTGTGTTATGATATTTACCTTTCAATGTTTATTATTATTATTTATTCATGATGCCTTCGGTTATACATAACCCATTTTGATCATTTCAACTTTTATTTTTTTGGTTCCATGGGTTATGATGTATAATTCTTATGAGTTTTAAAGATGCCGAGTTTTTACATTTTTAATAATTTTTTTTCTTTTTCTAATTTTAGATCGGTATCTTGTATGTATCTATATTTCCAAAATATCAAAAAAAAATTTCCTTCATGATTTGATTATGTGTATCAATTGTAATGTAATAAATTAAGTCATTGAATCCTTGCTACTACGTATGGGGTTGTTAAAAAATGATATAAATTAACTATAATTTAAGGAAATTAGGGAAATTAAGACACCATAAATTTAAATTGTGGTGTAAAATTTCAAACATGTTTCATGGAATTGAAAATATAAAAAAATAATCCTTAAAAACATGTTATCATATAAATTGAAATAAATTTATAGAAAAAACATGTTATGAATCTTCTATCCCAATTTATTAACTAAATATTATAAAATTAATCAATTAGGATGAAAAAAACTATATCATAGATATCACGTTAAACAATATGAAAATTATCTCATGAAATTATCTTTTAGACAATGAACAACTTACCATAATTAATTAATTCCACAAAATCACATTAATCTAAAACACATAAAAAATAACTATATTAATAACATATTTCATAACCATGTTCATATCTATAAATTTTTATAAATATAATTTACAATTATTATCTAAATATATATTAGTTAGTTATTATCTATATTTAATATTGTGTTTGATTAATCCTTATTGTTTTGAACATGATTTTTATTAGTGGTGTTATTCATTAGTATTCTCAAAAATATTATTAGAGCATGATCATAAATTTACTTGAATATATTCATTATTATTATTTATAATTATTTAATTTTTTTCAATAATTTTTTTGGTTACGATTATTAATGTTGAAATTAGTTATGAGAATGTATCAATGAATTTTAACAAAGAATAATCTATACTTAAATTATTTTTTTATTATAAATTTTACTTCTCATGAACAAAAATGTAACTTATAAAATTATTTTCTATAATTAATCCATAATATTATTATAATGAAATTATAATGTAAGAGGTTATATTAAGGCATGCATGAATATTCAAAATTTAATGGATGAGTTTGATTAAGAAAGATGTTTTTTAGAATTATATATTTATTAAATAGGATCAATTATATTATTAATATATTTTATCATTGTTAAATCATATTTATATATATTTAAATAAATATGTATGAAAATATAAGTAAATGAGATAGATTGCTTTGGGGTGGTGGTAGTCGGCACAAACACATAAATGTTGTTTTCTGTTTTTCATAATAGAAAATGAGAAAGGTGGATAATGATTTTTATCATTGAATATTATTAGTAAATATAAAAATAATAACTATGTGAATATATTATAGAGGGTATAATTAATTTTATTAAGGTACAATATGATAAAATGTCGATGGAGTAAGAAATATTCACGTAGGATCTTGATGTTTCCTTTAGAAATAACATTTCAAATTGAAGGCATATGCTAAATAATTATGACTGTTAAAAAATTATATTGAGTTTATATTCTAGTTGGTGAATAATTATAGTTTTTTAGGAAGTTATTTGATGTGATAAGTATAAAATGATGTTGTGAAAGTTATCCATTTCAATAAGTTAAAAAAGGGAACTTTTGGTATGACCCCTTAAATTTTATTTTAGTTTTGTCACAATTAAAGGGATAATGGATCCAAATGTCGAAAATAATGATGTTTGGAGTGAGGAAAGGTCATGGAATGATCTAAAATTCATTTCCATATATGATTTAAACATTTATCAATAATTTCACTCTTTTATTTAACACTGTTACCATTTGTGATTTTTAACATGGTTATATATATTTATCTATGATATTTACATTTAATTCAAAAAAATAAAAATCTCATTAATATATAATGTGGACATATATTTTTAAATATGGGATCCATTTTATAATATATGATTTATATCTATAAGGATAATTTATTTAATTATTATTACATTTTATGTGTAACGCCTTGATTTTGAAGATGGTGTGTTCTTATGATTAAAATATATGTGTAGAATAAAAGTATCATTGTTAATGATTTTTATAATATACACTGGTTTATTATAATTTGAATAATTTTTTTTAAAAGAAATATGAAATAGAATTTTATAATAATATTATTTAATTGAATTAAAAGATGAAAAATATTCTTTTATTCCGAAATATTACTTCAGATTATAAGAAGATAAACATAGGTTATCCAAATACATAACATAATATTGAAAAAATATTGTTTATTACATTTAATAAATCAATTATTATGAATTGGTTTTGTAATTATTTATGTTATACGTGTCTAAAATTGTGAATTTCAAGTGAGTTATGTTCTCTGTTAGATTTAGTTAAATCCAGAGACTGTTCCAAAGGGCATTTTAGTTTGTTTTAGGAAAGGAGGTAGCAAATGGGTTGTAACCACAATGAAGACTAAATACAATATGTACATTTAAATATAAAAATTTTATTTATGTATATGATGTGTATTTTTATATCCATACCCCATTCCATGATGTGTAGCATCATGGGCCTTTGAGGCAATGGTCGAGCATTAAAGGACATGTAATGCACTTACACATCCCAAGTTCTGTTTTTGTTCAATATGGTAAGGGATTTTTAAAAAATAATTCCCCCTTCTCACAAATGTTTCAGGAAAATTTTGGATCTCCCACTTACCTTCCCTATGATCCATGATTTCTCCTCCTTATTGTCCATCATATCATCAATATCTAGTGCATTGGATTCTTCTCGGTAATGTCTATACTCCTCTTCCTTCTTTTCATGTTCCATCATTAAAAATGTTTCACTATTTTGGGGTGAGTACATTTTTTCTATTTTCATGGAAATTTATGTTTCCTAGGATTTCTCCAATTCCAGATCGATTTGAGGACCGACACTATATGAAGATGGTGCTATGAATCTAAGAATGGTGGTATAGCTTATTAAGATAGTGTTTGGTTTCATTTATATCATGCGGTGTACAGTCACATACTATACCATTCTAGTGATTCCTATTAAATGTTTAATAAAATAAAATAATTTTTTTTCAATTCCCTTTTTGATCCTAACTAGTTGTGATTAAATCCTTGGTCAATATCCTTGATGTATGCCACCCTATAGGTTTTCCGTCCTTAGAGTCCTAATTTCTTATTTACATTAAATTGTTTAAATACCTTTTATGTGTAGATACCATTACAAAAAATAAATATACATATTGTAATTTGAAATTAAATAAGAAGAATTTTTGGACTTGAGTTAGGTCCTTTGTTATATACCATGCCATTAATTACATATATTAAATGAATATGTTATTTTATAAAGTATCATAGATAACATTCCTTGTTAAATGAATTGAACAATTATTGATAATCCATACGTCCATCATTATCCAAGGGAGATAAAATGGATTCCCTTTATGGATTTCCTTGGATGGGCTCATCATTATTTATAATTAAATCATTAAAATGAGTTTTTTATTAACTATGAGCAATATTGTGTATTCCTTGTATAGGATCACTATGTGTTTTCAATACATCCATATGACTGAGATTAGTTACCTAGGTGAGACGTAAATGATAGGATAGGTGGAAATATGGTTGGACCAGGTCATGAGTGAAAATCATTCCCCTAGACGAGATACAATGTAGAGAATTGGGGTTTTTTCTACCTTTATATTATGCTAGTAGTGATACTTGAGATTCCATTTATTGATCTCCTTGGATGGAGTCCTACTTTGAGATTTTGGTGTTCCCCTGTTGTGATACTTGGGTTTGGTGATATGGTTTTACTTGGTTGGGACTATGGATCCACTTAATTATATAAATGAGGTTAATTTTCAAATAAAATCAAGAATAACATATAATTCAATAAAAGGATTATTCTCCTAATCCATATCACATTCATGGGAATATTCCATATGTTGATACTTTATTATAACCACCAATTATACCTTATATCATTCATTGACATGTCACCTGGATTCAAAGTCCTATGGATTAGGAAGAAGTTGATAAAGTTAAATGGGTATCCCATGAGGAACCTAGTCTAATATATTTATCTTTTTTACATAATTCCTTACATTGATTTTTATTGGAACACTTTTCATTTTGTATTCACAAACTAGATTTATCTAGAAAACATTTTTATTTTCATAATGATTATATATCACAACCATATAGTTCCACACATGGTACATAAGAAGACTTCCTTTTGTAGGTATTGATTATAGTAACCAGACAACTTCTCATTTTTGCTTTCCAGTACTAGGTTAAATTAAATGAGTAGAGGACTGGGCCAATGCTCATTATTCACATAGAGAAATCATTCTCCCTTTTTTTATTTCTATTTAGAAAGTGGTATATGCTAGTACACTATATCTAATTTGCTAATTTTTTATAGAAAAATGTTATCATGATCATCATTTATTTGTATTGATTATTTATTTTCCCCCTGGTTTATTCTTTGGTGGTTTATCATTATTATTTATGATACTATTAATTTATTACTTCATCCATTGTAATCATTGATTACATACCTCATCCGACACTTTGTATCATGGGGGAATAGTCTCCCAATAGACACTCCCTAGGACCTCATGGATATTCATAAACCTATGGAATATATTTAGTCAGACTAGATGATGTTTGGCCAACTATCTCAGGGAACTGAATTGTTTTTTCTAGGTTAAGACCCTATAATGTGGTATCAAATAACTTTTTACCATTTTGTAATGATTTGGGTATTATATATAATAAAATTATTTATTTAAAACTGGAAACGTTCTAATTCCTAGGAGTAGCTAACCCACATATAGGGGAAACTAAAATTACATAGGATTTTTTTTTTTTTTTTCAGGTTTGTGCGTGTTATGGTTGTATTGATTTTACCATTTTATGAAGGACATGTTTTATAAATTTGTTATTATTGAACATATTATTATTATTATGGATTTTATTTCCTATTTTTTGTATGAAAATGAGTTATTGTATCATGAATCATATTTGGAACTTGAGGATTTACATATAATGCATTATGTTATTCCATATTTTTAGTTCTATATTCATTCCATAAATTTCATGTGATTGTTGTGTGTTCCTTGGTTGTTATATATATAAATTATATAATATTACATTAAGGTATTACATAATGGGATTAATTAAATTTAATAAATTACTCTAAATGTTGTTTTATCATATATATTGATGATGGTACCCTAATTTCCCATTATTCAACATTAAAGACAAGAACCACTTGTTATTCGGCTTGACATATCAATTGATTTAATTGATGAATTCAAATTTTTATTTGTCAAGATGGTACTTCCAAAAAATAGGAATATTAGTTCATTCAATTAAATCATTATACATGGCTTGTTATATCTATACACTAGATGCAATTGTTAGGTAACTTTTAATTGACATACCATTCCCAATTTTTAAAGTGTATAGGCCTTTATAGGTTGGTACTGATGGCATGTTTAAATTGATTTATATATCCGTATCAATATAAATAAGATTGAAATTCAATAAATTAATTTTTTTAAATGGTATGGTTTCCATTAAATGGGGATGTCAATTTCAAATTAAGGAAACATTCTAATATATCGATTAATTTACCCCATATATACAAGAACATATGTTTTGTTTTTTGACCCCATAACCCTAACCCAACCATTTTAGTGTATAGTGGGTTGAGTCTATTATGGTTTTTCATGATATCCCTTCACATAGACATGGTTTTAAGAGTATTAAGATATGTGTGACCCATTTATAAGAAGTCTTTATATCAACAAATTATTGTATTCCTTATTTCTATCTATTATTAATTCTTATACGAGGCATGAACATGAAAATCATAGTCCCCTACTACCTCAATGAATTTTCACCCTACGATGGGCGGGTGGTGACAATCATGAACCGGATCTAGTAGACCATGATCCACTAGTATTAACTCATATAGTTCCACATGAGGTACCTATTATTGATATTCGAATAGATAACGTTGTTCAATTTTGGGATATATTTTTATGAATGGTGCAGTATGCCATGGGGGATCTATGATTTTCCATACAATGGAAGAGTTGACGTGAGAATTTTAGTAGCATCATCCTCCCACCTTCTCTGGGGATGGTGGACCTCGAGATGGTGAATCGTGGATAGAGGCCATTTCATCTATATTTGAGAATTTAGACACTCATCTAGATTGGAGGGTTATGATCAATACCTATATGCTATGTGATTCTTCTAATCCATGGTGGGAAGTGATTACCTATGCTGATGGTCATCAGGGAATGGTCTGGGAAGGCTTCCATACACCCTTTTATGATAACTTCTTCCCCCATACATTGGGAGAAGACCATGCTCTAGTGTTTAAGACCTCTGGTAGGGTTCCATGGAGGTGATTGAGTATTTATATCATTTCTCCAAGCTTCATGTGTTTTGAATAGACCCTTATCAGTGACAAGATGAAATAGGAGAGTCTTTTTGAAGTTGTTTTTTCATACACCATCAGAATGTAGGTAATAGTTTTCCATATTACAATGTTTTAGAGATTGTAAACCAAACCATCCTCCCAATGTTAACCCGATGGAAGGTAGAAATGTGAATAGGGTGGTTCCGCTTCCAGGTAGGGAGATTTTATATCTAGTGGTAGGAATTCTCATTTCTAGGGTTCACATTGGGCGCATTCCAACCATATGACATGCACCGAAATCTATGTTGTCTATCCCCAAGTTGGCAGGGAGAGTCATCAAAATCCCTAGTGTGTGGGGAACCTAATAGAGTGTCAATCTTGTAGTAGGATTGGTCACATGCAGCATTTCAGTTGAACTTTTCCTCTTGCATAGAGTGAGAAGGGGTCTGTGACGACCCCTAATTTGGAACATGATCTATTTCCCCACATCAGGATGGGAGTTTGTGTACTATTATCCAATCAGGCCTAAGAGGTGAATGTGATCGAGATATTAATCCATGTGTGGTTTAGTGCTAGAGGAGCATACTTTCCAATGTTAGTCCGGATTCATCTCAGGAATGCATTTCATGGCATTTTTATATGGTATAGGATACCCAAAAGGAATAGTGTCCATGGCCATATACTATATGATGTATTACTATGGTAGCCTCTTATTTAGTTTTTTTCCTATTTGATATATTTTAATCAAACTTCCTTCATATCTCCTCGAATTATAGAATGTCTCAGACTGGTAGTGGAGTACTTCAATGGCGTAACAACTATCAACACACTATTAGGGGTATAATCGGAGAGTATATTTCATGCAAGTAGTCTCCTCTAGAGAAAGGTGGGTACTATTTCATAAAGAAATTATTTGACCATTATATAACTGGGTTCAACATAATTGTTATTATGTATTATATAATAACATATCTTACCCATGTGGATTTCTTTCACCAGTGGGTGTCATTCACATTACCTGAGAAAAATGATTATATTCCCAAGGATTAATGTGATATTCAGGTGATTTGAGCTTGACATAGGAATACAGGGATGTGAATGGGTTCATATTATATGGATAGTTCCATTATGAATAATTAGAGGATCCATCATGGTGAATTAATTACTATTGTGGATTATTTCAAGGGCATATTCCGTGAAAAATTATCTGCTTTACCTTCTATAAGATAGGTGGATTTCCCAATCGATCTAGTTCTAATAGTGTTTCTAATGTCAATTCCTTCTAATATTATGGAACCTACTAAGCCTTAAAAACTCAAGAAGTAGTTGGAAGACTTATATGAAAAGGGTTTCATATGAACCAACACAATTCCATGGGTTCAACCTCTCCATTTTCCAAGAAAGTGGATAGGGTCCTTGTATAGATAAACACTTCAACTAGCTATGACAGAGAAGTGTTTTCTATCAGAACGACTAGAGTTTGTGCTAAAAACATGTGCAACAGATACCATCAGACATATTATATACATTGTTTCTAAGTATATACATCATGTATAAGTATCTAATTATTCAATTAGGCCTTATGAATTAATCATAAGTAATTATAGATCTAATGAATTTGGTTTTCCGCCCGTACCTAGATTCATACATGTTAGTATTATAGATGACATATTGGTGTATTATTTCCCAGACACAACCCTGATACCTTTCATGAGATCATGTTGAATACTCTTATAGAGAACTAACAATATTTTATTCCCATAAAATCACTCTTTTGGATTGATAAGGTTCAATTTGTGGGTCATATTATTTCATATGAAGGTGTATCGTTTGATCCAAAAAATGTTTAGCTCTATAGTTTCCTTTTAATAAATTATGAATCTGTTTGATATATGTAGCTTCTTGTGTATTTATGGATATTATATGAGAATCATTTTGGACTTCTCGCATCTTAAGGTATCTTTTATGGGCTTGATAAAAAAGGGTGTGATGTTTGTATGGTAAGAATCTTGTGAGATAAATTTTTAGGTGTTCAATGGGATACTGAATTTCGTGTCAAACCTAATAGTTCCAAAGATGAGAAGAAGCTATAATATTCACCATTAATCATTAGGAGTCAAGCTATGATTGGTCTTGATGTATAGTTATTGGTATCTATTGTACACGTCCCGCTAGTTGTGACCTCATGAGAGGAATGACCCTACATGTGACCATAAGCTAGAAGTCAGGGATCAAGGTTTAATTTGTTGGAGGAATTTTCTATTGGGTGAGACGTTCTTTGTTAGGGTGGATTACAAAAATTATGAAATACATCTCCTCATAGAAAGATATTAATATGAGGTAGCGTGGGTGGGTATAATACCATAGTTCATAAACATTGATCTTTCTTATACAGCTCTAAAGGGTAATGAAATATATGATAGCCTACGAAGGATTTTTCAGATTTTGGCCATCCAGGAGGCCAGTAGTGAGTGGAAGTTGATGGAAATATTTTCTGAGATGCACCTAGAGTTTTATTATTTTCATGGGAAGTCAATTTTAAATGTTATGGCGTTGACATATTTCCCTCTATATTGGGTGTGGATGAGGTAGTTATTGGATCCCAAGGGACACAACATGAGGGAGAGTCTACTTAGTGATAACACGCCACCTAACATGATTATTGATGATAATTACACCCTAGTATTCTATGGGTGTGTTTGAGTTCATACAGTTGTACATGAAAAGATGATGCAGGAATCTCAGGCCATTATTTGGGCAGCTCGCTCGTGGTCTACCAAGATATACCGAGATATATGACAATTTTATTAGTGGCCAGTTATGAAGAGGAGAATTTCTAGTTTCATGATGAGGTGTTCCACCTATTATCATGCCAAGGAATACAACCAAATAAATAATATAAATATACATATACTATGCATCCCTCATGGCAAATGGAACAATTTCACTATGTATTTCATACATGCTTTCCAATATCCAAATGATCCGAGAATGCAGTATGGGTGATCATCGATAGGATGACCAAGTTTTCACACATTACAACTATCTATGATACCTTTTCAATTATTTGTCTTTGGAGGATATATATCTAGGATATTTTTTTACCTTTATGGTGTCCCCCATTCTATCCTATCAGACTGAGATTCTTGTCTTACATCATGATTCTAGTAGGGGCTCCTGAAATCACTTGGTTCACATGTTCTCTTGAGAACAATGTATCACCCTTACTTCGATGGGTAGTCAGAGCATACTATACAAGTGTTACATCACACTCTACATGAATTAATACATAATATAAAATGTTCATGGGAGAAACCCACACCCCTTTCCAACAATGATTTAGATGACTTCCTATGAGGACCTTTATGAGAGGTTATTCCATTCACCCATGTTATAGATAGAGGAATGATAAGAAACACTACTGGATCCTTTTTATGATTTTGATAATTCATAGCTATTATAGGTGATTAAAAAACATATGGATATAAGACATTCTAGTAAAAATTCTAATATTTATTATCATCTTCGATCTATAGAGTTCATACTATTTTTCACCTAGCCTGGGTCACAGATGGATTTTGATATAAGGAAAATTATATCCTCATTAAGTTGGGAATAATGAGGTCCTGGAGAGTGGGGATCATGTAAATTATCTATTCCTTCTACCTCATATGTATCATTCCATGCTTGATGTCTTCAAAATAACAGAAATTAATTGATACCATTATGACCCATATCATTCCTTTTAACATAATGATATTGAGTTGGAAGAAGATGAGTCTTTTGTAGAGAATCAAATATGTATCATTGATCAGAGTAAAAAGGATGTTTGTAGAAGGTCTGTTCTACTAGTTTGGAGGTTTTCATAGCATAGCCATGTACAATATGAGACATGTGTTAGGGAGGCTAAGGTATGTTCATTGTGGCATGAAAATTTCTATGATAATGAAATATTTATATCTAAAGGGTGACATAAGGATAATTTGTTATAAGAGGTGGAGGTTGTAACATCCATCCTTTTCATCATGGTACATTCTTTTTTTGTTCCTCCTGTATCCAAAGACCGCACCTAAGGACCATATGTTTTGATTTGGGAAAGAAGGTAGAAGATGGGATAGAACAAGGTTATAGAACAAATACCAAATGTGTATTTAAATAAAAAATTTGATTTAAAATATACATCATGTATTTGGATGTTCAAACCCCCTTTCATGATGTGTAAAAGACGTTACCTGGGAGGGAAATCTAAGGCATTACATGATGTTTAATACAAATACACATCATGTAAATCTCTAAGACATTTTTTAGTAGGGGAGCATATTCTAATTTTATTTTAAAAATGCCTCCACCCTTATTTCATAATATTTGAGGTGTGAAAGGATATCTCCCCATGCATACCATAGGATACATGAAATATCTTCCATCTATGCTCAATTATAATAGGTGTTTGGTTTTTTGGATTCATGTCAGTTGGATCTATACTCATACTCCATCCATTATTAGTTTAACTACCCATATTTTGTGCTATTTTATAGAATGTTACTTTTCCCTATTATTAGATAATTCAATGATTCTTCTAATTTATCATATTTAAACTTGGTTTTAGGGTTGACATTGGATGAAGAGTGTAATGTGATCATAAAGAAGGTGGTTTATATTCTTTCCCTCATGTTTGGTTTCTTTTATATCACACGTCATAGTTATGAACACCAGAACATTCTAATGACCCCTATTAAATTTTTAACAACATAAATAATATGGGTTTACAAACCCATTTTTGTTCTAACTAGTGTCTATTCAACCCTTAGTTAATAACCTTGACGTGTACCACCTCTATGGGTGTTCCTTTTATAGAGGCCAAATTGTTTCCTTTACATAAAATTGTTTAAACACCTTTTAGGTGTGCTTTCCCTTTATATATAAATATATATAAAATAATTTAAAATTTGATAAGCAGGATGTTTTTCCATGACTTATATCCCTCGATTAATTCCATACCATGAACTACATAGATTAAATAAATTTGATAGTTTCATTGAAGTATCACAAATTTCATTCCTTGTTAAATGAATTTAATAATTCTTGTTAACCCATACAACCATAATTATATGAGGGTGATACAATGGATTCCATTTATGGATCACCTTGTATGAGCTCATCATTATCTATAAATAAAGATTGTAAATGAGTTGTGTATACATTAGAAGAAATGTTGGGTATCTCTTGGATGGGATCACCATGAATTTTATCCACCTCCATTTGAGTGATACATGTTCCCTATCGGAGAATCCATGGATGGGATCCATGGTTAGATGGGTAATCCTGGTAAAGGGTGATACGTGGATCACTGCGTGAGACATCAAGTATTTAATAAAAGTTATGGTTCTACCTTTAAACTACTCTTGTCGTGATACTTGGGATTCCATTTATAAATCATCTTGTAAAAACTCCAATGAATTTGATCATTTCCTATACACCTGGATTAATACATGGGTTCCTTGATATGGTTCCCCTTAAGTGGACCTATGGTGAATCTTAATTAAATTTATGAGATGTATTTTTATATATAAATGATAAGGTTAATTCATTTAATTAAAAGATAGAACCACCAATAAAAATCACATGTTTGGGAATAATCTATATCTTGATACATTATTTATAACTCCATACTATACCTTATATAATACTAACATTGCTGACCTAGGTTCGGATACAAATAGATAAGGACAACGTTGGTAGATTTGTTTCGGTATCTCTTAAGGAACCTGTTCCACTATATTTAATTTTTTATTTATTTCATTTTATATTGTATTATTTACATACTATTCATTATAAATGCATGACTGAATTGATCGAGACATCTTTGGTGGTGGCCTACTATATATATATCACACCATTATTAGGCCACCCTTAGTACACATGATGACATCATGATTTCATGTATTGATAAAGAAAAGCATCCAACATTCAATGAATTATTTCCAATACTAAATTGGAGTATGGGAGTAGAGAATAGTGCCTTTTCTCATGATTCTAGTAGGGTCATATATTTCAATTTTGTGTATTTTTATCTAGCTTTTGGAATATTCTTTATTTGTTATATCTCATGTACCAACATTTTTATAGCAACACGGTATCATAATCATCAATTTTTTATATCGATAATTTATCGATTTCCACCTGTTTATTTATCTTGGATGGTTTATCAGTATTATTTTCACTGTTGTTCATTTAATACTTCATTTTATATTACCATATATTACTTTCTATTGTGATTCACTATTAATCACGAATGCTTAATCCTTATATGGATACACCCTAACCCCTTGTTAATATTCATGACCATCTAGTATATAGGGTAGCATTGATGGGGTCTTTTGTCTGACAATCTCGGGGAACCGCTTACAAGCTTCTGAGGAGGAACAGTAGAACTTGATTCATGATACATCAATAAATGCAACAAAATTAATAAAACCTATTTTTTCATTTATCACCTAAAAAATATTTATTTCAAAACAATATAAAATTTAATATTATACTAATTTTGTTCTTAAAAAATAACAAATATTTCAATGTATAAAAAATTAAATTCAAATTTTTGATAAGTAAATTTTTAAATAAAAAATATAAATATATATTAAATACTATTTCCTTAGAAAAATAAATTTTTTAAATATTCACTACTCATATCCTAATTTACTATCAATTAATACTCAAATTTTGTGTTATAGTTTTTTAAATTACAATAATATCTTCTTCCCGTAATATATGTAGTACATTAAAATAAATAGTATAATAGAATATATTAAAAGGGATATATTTTATTTCTTTAATATATCTTATATGTGATAAATCAATACTAATGTATGTTTCTCAATGAATTTGTATTAAAAATTATGTTTATTTTGGTTTCAATATATTTATTATAAATGTTAAACTATATATTTTTACCCTATAATTCTACCATTACATTTTTAAGGTTATATAATATTCTGTGGGTTGTTGTAGTTCAATTTTTCATGTGAAGAAAGACATAAAACTTATTTATATTGAAATTAATAATAAAATTTAAAATCTTGAGGTGTTACAACACAAATAATAAAATGGTTTAAAATTGTATTAATCGATCCACCTTAAATTACATTCCAAAATTTATGAATAAGTACAGGTTTTAAAATATGATGAGCATGAAATGATCCTAGAACCGAAGATTTGATTTGTGAAATCATGATCAAATCTTCTAAACAATAGAATATAAAACATGATATCACGATTAATTAGTTGATGATACCAATAGAAAATAAAACAAACTAACACAAATCAAAGTATATATATCCTTATATATAAGAATAAATTGTCAATGATGAAATAGAAAAATCAAAGAGCATGTTATATCATTAAGGTCATTCATTTTTTGTGATGTTGATATGACTAATATTTGATATAAAAGAATCACATGATGATATAAAAAAATAAGTTCCATGCTCATAAAACCCTATACTACTACTAAGAAATTCTATTATATTTAATTATTGTTATAATGTGAAAATATATATAATGAAATCACATAATACAAACTATTCAAGATGTTCATTCAAGACAATCCCATATCCATATAGTTACCTATTCCCATGAAACCTGAGATGATTGGTCGATATGAATTATCATTAAAGAGAGTGAATTGACCATGTTTTTTCCTTTTTCTCACCTAGGTGAAAGACATTTCTATGCATGATGGTCCATTAGATTATGGTACTCATCCATGAATAGTTCACTACACCCCAGTAACACCAATATAGTATAAAAAATCATCAAAACACAGGGTGGGACATACAAACCAAACACAATAAATCATATGTAATATACTAATAATATGTAAATTCTATCAACATTCATGAAAATATTTTTTATAAAATTTCATATTAGATTTAGTGATAAAAAATATCATTAAAAGATTGTGGGTTCCATATTTTTTATTGCAGTTACTATCATAATATAGTCTTTAATTTTGTAATAATTTGGTATCAATGAAATTTCATGAATTATGTAATATATGTTTTATTTTATTTTATTTTGTTGGATTTAATTAGTCATTATCTCATATCATTCATAGGAATTATGTGATTGAGTCCGCCCATATAAATTTTGTATTCCCTTAAAGAATAGTATATAACATGGGTCCTATTGTAGGTATGATTTAGTGGTAACACATTTCTCCACTAACATCCCATGAAGTGTTATATTGTGGATAATTCATGAATATTTTCAACCAATAATATGGTTGATCATTAAATTTATGTCATTGTTTTAGAATATTTTCTCTTGATAATTTGGTTATGAAAGACAATGTTTTTAATTTTTATATATAAATTTTTTTGATATAAAAAATAAATAATTGAATAAAAGTTGATAAAAAATATCAATATTTTAATTGGTGATCCTTTGATTCTATAGGTGGTTTTAAATTTATGATGGTGAATTCTGAGAAAAAATAGAACACTTTTTAATTTTATATAAAATTAGTTCAGCGACAATTTATAATAAGGTATTTGGATAAGTTAATAGTTATAGTAATGAATATAATGTGTAAAAAATTATAATTAAAAAGATTATAAATTTTATATAGGATTTTTTCATGACCTATCCCCTAGGGCCCGTGCCGTGACTACCCCAATCCCGCCTTCCATAGCCTAGGGGCTGGCGACTAGCACCAAAGGCGTAATTCCCTAAAACTAGGAAGGCATTGCCTTTATAAACTATAAAACACACAACAAATCACACAGCTGGATACGAAACACAAAGTAAAAATTTATATAAAAAAGGGTGATGAAAGTAAAAGGGGATTGAAATACATGGTCAACTGTAATGTACAAGAAACTGAAAGGTACAAGTACAAATAATGAAAAGAAAAAATGTCGTTGGGTCATCCTCCAAGGTTCCTTCCTGAAGGGTAAGTACAAATAGCCTCTTCGGCACTCTACATCCTTCAGTCTCCCCTGTGTACCGACTCGTCGTAAGGTTCACCTCTGGGTACCGTACAGTCCTGTTACTCTCAGACTCAATCAGAGCTATCCATCATCTACATCCAACACAACAAGGTGCAGGGATATCCCATTCAAGGGTGAGTTTAATGATACTCAGTAGAGACCCCAAGACCCTCAAGGTCTCACAAAATATAACAAGGATAAACCATAAAGCATGAAATCAACATAAAACCCCACTTAGGTATATAACCATACATATACCTAACTTATCAAGTAATCCATCTCAATCATGAGAAAAACACAAAAGTTACTGACTCAACTCAACTAGGATTTTTTTACTCTCATTATCGAAAACATGACTAAAAGATTACTCCTACTCTATCGAGTACATTGGGCCTTCCACGACACTAAGGAACATCCCACTAACCATGGACTACTGAGGAAATTCTCATGTCGAGTACCGTGGGTCTACTATGTCACCAAGGCACTCCCCACCGTGGGTCTGCCGCCACAACTAAGTGCTCCACCTAACAACATGTAGAGGTACTCATCCTGTCGATTACCATGGGTATGCCCCCATAACTAGGTGCTCCTCCACCGTTTGTCTTCCACCACATCCAGGTGCTCCCCACTGGGCTAGTCGGGTCACTCCGATTCAATCGGTCAGCGGTAGTCATGTTTCAGCCAGCTACTAGGTCTCTGCACTCTGTACGCTTATATTTAGAAGGATCTGCTCCACGATCTACTGGTTGATACTCCAAATTTCACAAATTCCCATTAATAAGTATCTCAAAGGGTTTTCACGTCATAGGGGTCTCAACACAACAGAAAACACATCAATCAGATGCATGGTCTATGAGTTATTAGCATTTTAGTCCCGGGGGCCCGATTGGATTCGTGCATGATCCAACCTGACTATAACTCAACTATACCCTAAACTCTAGTGGGTTATACTAAAAGGGACCGCCATGCTCCAAGATTACTAGGGCTGCTAATTGTTCTTCAAACGGACACTCGATGCCAATGATATGACCAAAAGAATGTGAAGGGTTGTAGTGGTCCCAGGTGTGGTCCGACCTGGTCGAACCGACCTGGCCCAACCAAGTCTGGGCTGACCCAGTTCAGGTTGACCAAGCTTGACCTGTTGGTTCTGGCTCGACCCATTTTGTGGGCCATCCTATTTGGTTCAGCTCGGCCCACTGAGCCCATCCTAGTTGGCCGTGAGGGGCCGCGGAGGGATGAGAGGGTGCAGACCGACTACAGTTCGGCGTGAGGGTGGTTCGGCCCGGAGGGTGCCTCGAGGGTGCGGGCCGGTTGGGCTGAAGCACCACGGGGGTGTGGGAGGCCGGCTCTGCTAGGGCGCCATGAGGGGTGCGTGAGACCGGCTCAGTCGGGGCGCCTCGAGGTCGCGGTTCTACCGGGGGGCTCGGGAGGCCAGCTCGGTCGGGAGTCGGTTCGGTCAGGTGGTGCGGGAGGTCGGGATGGCACCACGGTTTGGCCTGGGTGGTGGAGTATTTCTCCACTAGGATACATGGGCGGCCGGGAGGGCGCCGCATTTCAGACTTGGGCGGTGGAGCCATTGTGGCCGGCGAATGGGGTGGCTGGGACCGGTTCGGCCGGTTCGATCGTGCAGAGGGTGCAGCCAGGGCCACACGACTAGGGGGTTGTGCGGCCGAGGCATGTTTGACCAGGGAACAACGTGGCTTGACCGGTTCAGTTGGATGGTGGAATGACTGGTGGTTGTTGCCGGTTACGGATGTTGCGGGTAGCGTGGCCATTGCCTTCGTCACATTTGTCATCTCATCACATCATCGCCATTTCTAGGAACATCACAAACAAGAATGGCGGAGGTGTTGGGCCATGTTTGATGGTCCCACACCCTCCGTGATACGGGTGGCAGCAAGTTGATTAATTCTTTCTTGAATTTCAAATAATTAACACGAAGATAAGATAGAAGAAAAATCAATTGAACACCTCACATCTTTCCGCAAAAACAATTCACAACCCACAAGGAAAAAACATCCCTAATGATTCTTTTCTTTATAAGGGAAGAATTAAAGGAATAATATCATATTCAAATAAATTACCTACCTTGTTCATTGCTCTTCGACTAAGTCTCGGGGAAGAAGACATAGTTGTCATCGTTTGTCACATCCACCGCACACTTCCAATCCCGATCTCATGCTTCGTTTTGTTGATGAGGATGAGGAGGCAGGGTCGATCATTGAATACATCCCACATCCGTTTCTTTCTCAAGGAAGAAGTCAAAGATGCTTATTTCTATCATTCTTTGTTTGAAGAACATGTTATTATTTCATCGTTTGTGAGAGTTTTTCTCTCAAAAGATCCATCCTCCATTGCCAACAAAAGAAATGGTTATCCAAGAATAATTGATTATAAAATCTATTAATTCATTGGCATAAGAATTAAAATTGGGTGAATTAATTAAGTTGGCTCTACTTAATTAATTCATGAGGTTGTTACAATTTAAAGAGAGGAAGAGTTGAAACCATTAAAGGAGGGGGTAGAGAGACTCTCCCTTATTAATGAGGGGAGTTGAGAGGTTTTCCACAATTAAAATGGGGGTTTAGTTCTGGGTGGTCCCCACCACCGTAACCTCTTTCAGGAGGCTAGGTTCTGGTGGGACCCACCACCATAACCTCTCATTGGAGGTTATGGTCATGTGGTCCCCACACTGCAACTCCCACAAAGAGGTATAGTTCCGGTGGACCCCACCTCCAACTTCCACATGATGACTCAAAAATAAAATAATGTTTCGTTCATTTTATTTGTATTATTTTATACTAATAACCAAAATAACATCTTTTATTCCCAGTCCACTGTCCTCGAGGTGAAAGTCTTCTTAAGAGAATACCATCGTTGCGAGTTCAACGGTGCCTTCAGATTTCAATTCCAAGCACCGGTTCAAATGTTATAAAAAGCTTCCAATACGTTTACTGAACGTACCCAAAAAAACATCATAAATTTATTCTGGGCACTCCGGGCCTCAGAATCATGCACCATCATGTTTCGCGGACTCTTTGAAATCTCATTTAATTAAAATAAATTTACATGGATATTCTGGGTCATTACATTCTCCCCACCTCTGGCTTTACGTCCCTGTAAGCCATAACTCAAACTATGGGAACAAGTGGGAGTACTGAGCATGCATCTGAGCCTCCAGCTCCAATGTTCTCTCTAGGAGGTTCCTTTACTGCCAACGAACGCCCACCAGAGATATCAACCATCCACGAAGGACCCACTTCTGTCGATCCTCAATCACTACTGGGACCACCATAAATGTTGCCCCATTGTCGATGTTCAACTTTCCATGGTCGATGATGTGGGTAGGTTGATGAATGTATCTCCTCATTTGGGATAAATGGAAGATGTCATGCACCCGGTGTAGCTGAGGTGGAAGAGCTAAGCAGTAAGCACCTATCCAACTCTGGTGAGGACCTGAAAATGTCTGATGAATCTCCGAGAAAACTTGTTGCCTCGACCAAATCATTGTAATCCTCATCGAGGTGTGACCCATAGAAAGATGTGGTCACCATCCTCGAACTCCAGAGGTCTCCATATCCTATCAGCATATAACTTCTTTCTACTCTGTGCAGTCTTCATCCACTCATGGATGATCTGCACCTTCTCCGTGGTAGCCTGTACCATCTCTAGTCCCACTAGTGCTGACTCCCCTGGGTCAGTCCATCACAAAGGTGATCTGAAAGGTTTCCCGTATAATGCCTCGAAAGGTTCCATCACAATGGTTGAGTGATAGCTGTTGTTGTACGCAAACTCCACCAAAGAAAATTTATCTTCCCAGATACGACCGAAGTCGAGGACACAAGAAGATAGCATGTCCTCGAGGGTCTGGATGGTCTGCTTTGTCTGACCATCCATTTGAGGATAGAAGGTGGTGCTCAAATGAAGCTTCATCCCAAAATATTCCTACAACCCCTTCCATATCATGGATGTAAAACATGTGTCACGATCGGAGACAATCATCATGGGTACTCCATGTTTCCGCACAATCTCTTTCACATAGAAGCATCCTATGATCTCTAATGAACCCTTCTATATGATCGGTAGGAAGTGAACTGAATTGGTGAGTCAGTCGATGATCACCTAAATCAAATCATGTTCCAAGATTTATGTGGATGACCCATCATGATGTACAAGGATATCTCATCCCACTTCTACTCTTGGACTTATAAAGGTTGAACCAAGCCCGCTGGTACCTGATGCCATGCCTTCACTTACTAAAAATTGAGGCATCGAGTGACAAACTCTGCAACTGATTTCATCATTACAAACCACAAGTGTTGTCTTCTAAGATCCTGGTACATCTTCTCCCTCTTAGAAGTACCACTAGATGGAATGTATGGAACTACCTCAACACTTCCTCCTGAAGTGATACTGGTACCATAGTACATCCTCTAAAGAGGATGACGTGCTCCCCACATTCAGAAAATCAATCAGGTGCCTGCCCTGTGGATATCTGAGTACGTTGTGCCTCGCAGTCGGTGTCCCCATGCTGTAACTTCCTGACTCGTTGAAGAAATGGAGGAGTGACAACAAGAGACTGAAGGAAGGCTTGTCCATCTCTATCCACAAAGGATATCAGTAATGTAGCCACCTGCATTGTCACCATTCCAAGAATCTATATACCATATCTCTTGCTGAGTGAATCTATAACAATGTCCCCCATTCGAGGATTATAGACTATCTTGAAGTCATAGTCCTAGAGGAACTCAATCCAATGTTTCTATCTCAGGTTCAGGTCTTTCTAAGAGAAGATATACCTGAGACACTTGTGATCAAAGTACACAGTAAAATTATCACCCATCAAATAGTGTCGCCACATATTTAAGGAAAATACCTTTTCTGCTAGCTCTAGGTCATGGGTTGCGTAGTTCTGATCATGTTGTCTTAGCTGACGAGAACCCTATGTGATCACTACTCACTCCTACATTAGGACACATCAGAGTTCGGTCCCTGATGCATCCTAGTAGACTACGTACCCTACGCCTTCCTCTGGAATCCTCAAGATGGGGGCACTAGATAGCATATGCCTTAGCTCATTAAAGCTTGGTTGGAATCTCTCCGACCACATAACTGGTTGTTCCTTCTTTGTCAAAGTTGATAGTGGTGCAGCAATATTGGAGAAATCTGGCACAAATATCCAGTAATATCCGGCCTAACCCAGGAAACTCCGTACATCTGTCACACTCTTGGGTACACCCAAGCATGTACCGCCTCAATATTCATTGGATCCACTGCAACTCCAGCCTCCAAGATTAAATTTCCTATAATGTGAACCTCTCAGATATAGAACTGGAACATCAAGAGCATACCATAATGTTGGTGCTCCCGGAGTGTGTCCAATACTACCGTCAATTGGTAGGCATGCTCCTCTTCAGTAGCTGAGTAGATCAGAATCTCATCGATGAAGACAATAACAAAGCGATCAAGGAACGGGAAAGATCATGTCTATGAGTCCAATGAACACTGATGGATTATTGGATAAGCTGAAGGTATTAACCACGAACTCGTAGTGGTTGTACCAACATCAGAATTCCATCTTCTGCACATCCTTGTCTAGAACTCTGAGTCGGTGATAGCGTGATCTGAGGTCTATCTATGAGAACCATCATGATCTCTTTAGCTGATCAAAAAGGTCATCAATCCTCAGAAGAGGGTACTTGTTCTTCACAGTCACCTAGTTCAGGCACTGATAGTCAACACAAAGAATCAAGCTCCCATCCGCCTTCTTGGAAAATAGAATCAAGGTTGCCCAAGGTGAAACACTGGGCCCGATGAATCTGCTCCCATGCAAGTCCTCCAACTATACCCGAAACTCACGAAGCTCAGTGGGAGCCATCTGATATGCTGGTGTAGATATCTATGTCTTCTAGGGGTAAAGTAAATGTAAAAGTCCACCTCTCTATGAGGCGGTAGACCTATGACATCATCAGGGAAAACATCCTCATACTTTTCCACCACTGTAGGATAGCTCGGACACTCCACATCAACTGCTCTGAGGGTAAGGGCAACCAACTGATGAGTGAATGGTTGTACTCTCTTCCGAGAAAGTCCATCCTTCATTGAAAAGGCTCCCTTCTCGCTAGTGAAGGTAAAACTGGTCCCATTCGCGTGGACAGACCTCACTTTACGCCTAATACATTCTATCTATGCATGTACTGTAGATAACCAGTCCATACCCATGATGACATCATAAGGCCTCAATGGCTCTACTAAGAGATCCTAGCCAAAGATCTTGCCTCCCAGAGTAAGCTCACACTACTGGCACTAGTACTTAATTTTCGAATCTTCTCCCATAGGTGTCTCTAGCCGTAATGATTGAGCCAACAGATCTGCCGGAATCACTGTGTTCTGAATGAGGGTAGTGTCAATAAAACAAGGATTGGAACCTGTGTCTATAAGTACCACAACTGTGGTGGAGTAGACACATATCGTACCTCAAATCATATCTGGAGAACCATGATCGTATGCATCAGCTTCCTGGAGCTCAGATCTCCCCTTTCCACCATCTCCATATGGTCGGGGTGGACCTCTTGGTGGTGGTGGCGATAATACCTCGAAACGTCGTCCACCACCAGATGCATGGCCAGATCCTCGGGTGTGTCCACCTGCTCTTTGTGGACTGCCTCAAACGTATCTCTGTCTCTACCATGGCGGTCCTTCGACCATATGCTGATAATCCGAATGGTGGGTCAGATAGTCATGAGCCATGTGACCCTGCCCGCCACATGAGTAACACTGCCTGATTTCGGAATGTCTGGATCTGTCTCTGGTACCCCTCACTACCGATCCTGATTCATGCATTCATCCACCTTTAGGTCTGGTCCTTTTTGAACTCTTTAACTTATGTATGCTGCCAACTGTAGAAGACTCCACTGCGTATCGACTAGTGGTGGATCTCACTGCTGGAGACAGCTCAACAAGGATACTCTCCTCTAGGAGGGCTCTCTATAGCAACTCCGCCAATGTCGGGATGCTGAGTGAGATCATCCGAGCTCTAATCTCTTGTCTGAGCCCATGATAGAAATTTCAGGTCCTGAAGAATGTGTCCCAAACCATATCGATTGAGTAGAATTAGAGGTCATTGATACTCACTGATTACTGAGCTACAGTCATGCTGCCCAACTGTAGATGAAGTATCTCCTATATGCGCACTATGTAGAGAGCTGCTGGAACAAACTCTTCCCGAAATAGGCTCTTGTAGTCTTCCCAGAGTAGCCTCATCTCATCATGAACCTGGAGCATCAGGATCCACAATCTGCCTGCTGCTTCCTATAGAAGGCTGGTAGCAAGAATCACCATGACATCGGCTAGGGTCCATACCAGTCGAAAAATCTCACCACAACCTCCAACCAATCCTTAGTCGCTTATGGGTCCATCTCTCCCCTCAACCTGGGTGATATCTGGCACGGGAACTTGTGAAACATGATAACGCGACGTGCATCACCTGCTGCTGGGGCTTGTGGCATCGGTGGACCAACAGGGAGTGGTACTGCTAGTGCCTCCTCTAGAAAAGGGCTCAAGACCAAGGCCTCATCACTCGGTGGGCTATCTGTGCGTACAACTATGAGGAATCTAGTTGGTCGTCTGAGGGGAGGAATCCTGAAAGAAACAGATCTGACATGATCAAAACATTATACCAGGTGAGCTGACCAGGATGAGCTATCTTAAAAAAACTTTTTAAAAACACATGCAATCAGTGATTTCATGCACTAAGTCAGAAATCAAAAGGCAAGGTCCTGGTGTATGGATGTGTCAGCCGCAACACCACCATTTGACTACCTGAACTGAGAACCACACTCACTACTCTTAACACTATTCTTTTATAGAAATGAATGATTATTGTCCTATGTTCTGTGGTAGAATTTTCTCCTCTAATACAAATTTATCAGAACCCATCCCCTGGGGCCCGTGCAGTGACTACCCCATGCCCTCCTTCCATATGCCAGGGTCTGGAGACTAGCAACAAAGGCGTAATTCCCTAAAACTATGAAGGCATTATCTTTATAAACTATAAAAAACACAACAGAGCACACAAATGGATATGAAACACTATGTAAAACTGTATAACAAAAAGTGCTGAAAGTAAAAGGGGCCAAAAATACCAGCCCAACTGTAATGTACAAGACACTAAATGGTACAATTACAACTAAAGAAAAGAAAAATTGCTCCTGGGCCATCCTCTGAGGTTCCAAACTGGTGGGTAGTTATAGATAGCCTCCTCAACACACCACGTCCATCAGTCTCCTCCATGTACTGACTCATCAAAAGGTTCACCTCTGGGTACCGTCCAGTCCTGGTACTCTTAGCCTCAATCAGCGTTGTCTGTCATCTGCATCGAATACAACAAGGTGCGAGCATAGCCTATGCAGGGGTGAGTATAACTATACTCAGTAGGGACCTAGATAACTTCAAGGTCTCAAAAAATCCAACAAGTATAATCCAAAAAGTTTGAAATCATCAGATAACCGAACTTATGTATATGCCCATAAATATATCTATGTTATTAGGAAATCCATCACAATCATTGGAAAAAATCAGAAGTTACTGACTCAGCTCAACCATGATTTTTTTATTCACATTATCCAAACCATAGCTACTGTAGAACTTCTCCTCTGTCAAGTACAATGGGCCTTCCGTGACACCAAGGCACTTCCCACTAACCTTGGACTTCTGATTTTGTCCTCCTGTTCATTATAGTGGGTCTGCTGCGTCACCAAGGTGCTCCCCATCATGGGTTTGTTGCCACACCTTGGCTTTCCCCCCTAGTAGCCTACATAGGTTCTTCTCCTATCAACTATCACAGTTATGCCCTCACAACCAGGTGCACCTCTGACATGGGTCTTCCGCTAGAACCAGGTTCTCCCCAATGGTCTAGTCAAGTCACTCTGAGTCAATCATTCACCAGTCGTCAAGTCTCAGCCAACTACTAGGTCTTCACACTCTATCTGCTCATCTCTAGAAGGATCCACTCCACGAGCTACTAGTCGATACTCCATCTATCACGAAGTCCCATGATGGAGTATCTCTAAGTTCCACCACATCATAAGGGTCTAAATGAAACAGACAATGTGTCAATCAGATACCCGGTTTGTGAGTTACTAGCCTTGTAGTCTCGGGGGCCCGGTTGGATTCTTGCATGATCCGACCTTACCATAACTCATCTCTACCCCAAACTCTAGTGTGGTATAATCAAAGGGACCATCATGATCCAAGATTAACAGGGCTACTGACAGTTCGTTGAAGGGATGCCTGATGCCAATGATATATCCAAAAGAATGTAATGTGTCGTAGAGGGCCCGGGTCTGGTCCGACCTGGTTGGGCGGACGTGGGCCAACCAAGTCTGGGCCAAACCTGTTTAGGTTGACCCGGAGTGACCCGTTGGGTCTGGCCCAGTCCATTAGTTAGGCTAGCCTATTGGGTTAGGCTTGAAAATTCTGGCCCAGACCAATAGGCCGCGAGGGGCCGCGGAGGGCCGAGAGGGTGCCAACCGGTTGCGATTCAGCGCGAGGGAGGTTCAGCCTGGAGGGCGCCGTGAGGTCTGCAGGATGTTGGATCAGCCATGGAATTGTGAGAGGCACAGGAGGCCGACTCAGTGGGGGATCCATGATGGTGCGGTTCGGCCGGGGGGCTCGGGAGGCTAGCTCGGTCGGGAGTAGGTTCGGCATGGAGGCGTGGGCGGATAGGAGGGCGTCGTGGTTCGGCCTAGGCCGGTGGAGCCAGTTCACCTAACGGACGGGGTGACCGGGACCGATTCATCTAGTTCAGTCCGGAAGATGGTGGAGCCAGGGCAGCACAGCCAATGTACGATGTAGCTAAGGCCAGTTCGGCCGGGGTACAACGTGGCGCGACCAGTTCGGCCGGTGGGCGCCACGGGTCGCGGAGGCTGCAGGTAGCGTGTCTGTTTCCATCGTCGCATTCATCGTCTCAAAGCCTAATCATCATTCTGAAAAACATCACAAACAAGAACGATGGAGGGTTCGGGCCATGTTGGTTGGGCCTGCACCCACTATGTTTAGGGTGGTAGCATGTTGATTAATTCTTTCTTGAATTTCAAATAATTATCAAGTAAAGAAGATTGAAAAAAAAAATAAATCAAAAACCCCACATATTCCCTCAAAAACAATTCCCAACTGGAAAGGAAAAATATCTACAATGATTCTTTTCTTTTGAAGGGATGAATTAGAGGAATAATATCATATTCAAATAAATTCTCTACCTTGTTCATTGTTCGTCGACAGAGTCATGGGGAAGATGATGAAGTTTTAATCATTCATCGTGTTTTCCACACACTTCCAATCCCAAGCTCGTGCGTCAGTTTGTTGATGATGATGAGGAGGGAGGGTCGGTTGTCGAAGACATCCCACCTCGGTTGCTTCTGTAAGGAATAATTTTAAGATTCTCATTACCGGCATTCTTCATCAGAAGAACACATTCTTCATTCTTCATTGGCGACAATTTTTTCTCAAATGCTCCTTCCTCATTTTCTAACGAAAGAAAAGGGTAGCCAAGAATAATAGTTTATAAAATCTATTAAGTCGTTGGCATAATAATTTCAATTGGGTGAATTTATTAATTTGGCTCCACTTAATTAATTTATTATCTTTGCACATTTAAAATGGAGGAACAGTTGACATCATTAAAGGAGGGGGGGGGGGGGTAGAGAGACTCTCCCTCATTAATAAGGGGAGCTGAGAGGTTTTCCACAACTCAAAATGCGGGTTTAGTCCCGGGTGGTCCCCACCATCGTAACTTCTGTTATGAGGTTAGGTTCGGGTGGGCCCCACCACCATAACCTCTCATGGAAGGTTATGGTTAGGTGGTCCCCATAGATCAAATCCCACAAGTAGGTTTAGTTCTAGTGGACCCCACCTCCAACTTCCACATGGTGGCTCAAAAATAAAATAAAGTGTAGTTCATTTAGTTTTTATTATTTTCTATGAAAAACAAAAAATATATATTTTATTCTCAACCCACTGTCGTCGAGGTGAAAGTATTCATAAGAGAATATCGTCGATGTGAGTTCAACGTTGCCCTCAGATTTCAATTCTGAGCATCGGTTCAAAAGTTATAAAAACATGATCGTACATTTATTGATCATACCCGAAAAAAACATAAAAAAATTATCTCGGGAACTCCAGGCTTCGGAATCATACATTGTCATGTTTTGTGGACTCGTAAAATTCACATTTAATTAAAAAAAATTACATGGAAATTTCAGGTCTTTACAGATTGGTCAATTATTTTTTGTGTTACTGATGCTGTTTATGATAAAAGACATTAAATAAATTTAATGATTTTAAATAATAATATCTATCCTATATAACTTTGGTTAAATTAGAGTGACTATAATTTCCCACATCTATTTAAATTTAATGTAATAATGTTTCAAAACCCATTTGGATGTTAATTTATCAAATATATATATGAGTACATTATCTATATAAATGATACCATTTCATTTTTTTTGAAATAAATGTGTCTTGAACATTAATCATTAAAATTGATTATTGATTTATTTAGAATCATTGATTGTGAAATTAGAATATATAATTATAATATTTAAAAATATTGAGATACTCATAAGAATAAAATATTTATTATTTAGTATTTCATTAAATAAGATAATTTTTCGAGATTATTTTAAATTAATCTGAATTGGGTAATTCATTATGATAATTTACTAGTCAAATTATGTAAGGGGGTAGAAATACCATATTATTTTAAAATTATTCAATGTTATAAAAGTTTATTAGACATAAAATTGTGCTAAAAAAAGATTTCAACGATATAATAGATTGGTATAATATTTAAAATCATAATTTTTCTTAATTTATATACTTTTTTATAGTAGACAAGTCTTATCATCACAATGAATTTTAATGAATTAATTTCTATAGTTATCAAATATAATTATAATATTAATCAATACAAAACCCATGATATTTTTGAGATCAAATATTGTTCATTTTATATATGTTTTTAATGTGTTATAAAAACAAATTCATTCAAACAAAAAATAATTTCGGAAATAGGGGGATTATCATGACCCCATCCCCCCAATAAAACCCCTATTGGGCCTAAATTTATAGAAGGAAGGAAATGAGACTCAAATCATTCATCCTATAGGATATAGGTTGGTGAAATGAAGAAAGGGTAAAATATATACATATATGAGATGAATTACACTATAATATAATCCTGAGAAATAATTTATTAGAGATGTATTCCAAACTACTCATTCCCAAGATAATGATTAATGAAATATAGTGTACATGAGTGTAATTTCCTACACAACTAGTATAGTAGAAAAGAATTAAAATGTACCAAAAGATAAAATTAGTAGTGATATAAAAGACCAAACAAATCTCAAAAAATCATGAAATAGAAATATCTATCTCGATCTCTAACATTTTATTATAGAACTAAAAACATTTTATAAATACATTGATTGAGAATAATTAAAATATTTAGTACGATCCAATAAAAAATGTCTCATGAAATGGAAAATGAAATCACACTAAAGACTAATGTCCAACAAGTGAATCTAATTCATCACATAAATAGGTATACTAGGTTCCCAAGTTTTCTATGGATACCACTCACTAATTATCAAATTGTGGTGTTCAAAAAATATAGTAAAAAACAATGTTACCTCGCTACCTCTTTTCCAATGGTTTTCTAATTTTCCCCAAAATTTCACTTCATTATACATCTATATCTATTAGAATAAACTCCAATAACATTGGGGATGAAGTATCAAAACTTTGGCCACATTATCACATCATCCCATCAATATAACTATATAGTAACTAGTTATATTTCAAGAGCCACAACTGTTCTTTTGTAATGTATTATACATTAATTATTTTACCTCATGATGTCACATCCTATACATTGATTACTGTACCTCAAGCCTCCACATCCCATTGAAAAAATATTTATAATAACCATTTGGATACAATATCTTGAGACATATGCGTATGAAATATCCTCAAGCCATTACAATCCTCTAATACTATATATGGTAAAGATAACCACCATTAAAAAGTCATTATAGTACAATGAGAATAGATCTTGGGCCTGAAGTGTTAGCAACCCTTATGTTCTCTAGTAACCTAGATTTTTTGGAATATACTCTCCCATTGTCCACTAGGTGTTAATTACTCTACTGACATGGGTGAGTTCTATTATAAAATATCAAAATGTACATGATATAATATATCTCATATCCACACATTTTGCATTAACCAAACCTCATGAAAGACTATAATTTCATCTCTTGGAAATCTAACTCAAACCATTAAAAATTGGGTACCCTATAAGCTCACAATTATTAAATAAGGTCTCATTAAAATAATTATTTCCTATCTTTCAATTCATTATACCTTAATTATTACATTATTAATTAATTAATGTTTCCAATTTCACATTAAATTTACCTTAATAAGGAGTAAATTCCCTCCAGGATTAATTCACCTTATCCCATGTTCCTCATGATTATCAACTTTTTCATTCCAAATAACCAAAAACATGGTATAAAACATTAATTTAGAATTGTAATTACAATATAACTCTTGGTAATCTATGTTATATAAATAAAAACTATCTAAGAGTTTCATACCCAAGAATAAATATCTCTTATAAGAAGTAGGATATGAATATAGGAATATGAAATTGTAAAAACCATCCCTTAGACAGAACATTAAAAATTGGCCTCCCAGCTTCAATCAAACTATGAGTAATTCAATTCAAAACCAGATAAACCAATCATGGTTATATCAGTGAAACCCTAAAATATATCCCTATACAACTTACCATCATAAGAATCAATAGCTATAAAAATTTCCAACCCACCCCATATGCATCTCATAATCCATTTTCTATCATATTCCCACATTTCATTATAAATAAAGGATCACATACAATGAAAAATGGAAGGAACTAATTGAAAACAATTTCAATAATGAAATTTGTCCGTACAAACAGATCACTTAGTTATTAAACATAAAATATATCCCAAACACTAAAACATTTATCATTAATATAAAACCTGTTTAATTCCATCATGTATTATCCATTTATTTTTTCGTTGGTCACTAGTATAAAAACATGAGGCATCAGCTATTGGATGATATTAATAATTTCAATGTTCTCTTCATGAATCACTGCTTATTTCATCCCATTAAGGAAGGAAATTTCTCATTATAATTATCATTATTATTTCCAAAAAATAAACATTGAAGATTGATTTTTTTATCCATTTCAATTTTAATTATAACAAAACATTAATCAAAAATTTATTAAGGAATCATTTGATTCTTATTAGCTAACGAGAAGAGTTTTCAAGAATTCATCCTTAATTATTTTTCTAACAAAATCATTAAAATTTTACATTTTTTAAAAAATTTGTTCAATTTTTCATGC
Source organism: Viscum album (assembly GCA_963277665.1). Taxonomy (NCBI): domain Eukaryota; kingdom Viridiplantae; phylum Streptophyta; class Magnoliopsida; order Santalales; family Viscaceae; genus Viscum; species Viscum album. The sequence goes on from OY728165.1 coordinate 1,389,065,792, forward strand.
TAATACCATCATAAAAAATTTCATTCAAATATTAAACATATAATTAAAACTATATATAATAACGTGGAAAACAATTATAATGGTGTGGACAAATTGATCTTTATAACCATAATTCATTTATGATAATTAATTATTATTAAGTTTTATTAGTTATAATTGAACTATCACCCAAAGGGATAAGTCATGATTACATAATGAATTCAAATATGGATAAAAATTATTGAAATGTATCCCCTTACACAAGCCTTCAACATTATTTCAACAAGAACATAACAGAAATTCAGTTCCAAATCACTCTCCTGCAAGGATACAACATACCATAATCATAATTATTCATAAGACATACCAAAAAACATCAAAATAAAACTACAAGAATAAAGGATACTGATTTCTATATAATAGAAAGGAATGATAAGAGGAGAAATAACTAATCCATAAAGGGAACAAAATACAAAGATTAAGAGATCACTATGGATCCCCATAGATCACATATGGGAATACATTGATTAATATTTGTCAAAATAGTTTCCAAAATTCATAGAGAGATTAATTTTGGAAGCCCAGAGTTTAGGATGAAAATTTATTTTTTGAAATAAATCATGTGAACTATAGGATTTATATGTTCATTGTGCAACGGTTATTAACTGGGCGAGTGGATTATTCACATTGTCAATATGTGCCCTTTTAAGCCCCACTAAAAATGAATCTCTTTCTATCAATAAGAATAAGAATAATTTATTTAATGAATCCCCTATCTCTAATGTTATATTTCATAGTCTAATTTTTTAAATCAGAAACATGGAATTTTAATGTCATTAATTCCATAAACATCATAAATTTCACCTTTTAAACTTCCCATACAGAATCTAGAAATTCATCTAGGTATATGAGTCAAACTCCCACACAATCTATTGACCACACATACACAATGCGAACTTAACTAATAACATGAGTTCCCATATTCTATATTCAAACATCTAAATGAATCTTGAGCTCTTATAGGAATCCTCTAAGCTTTATGAGATTTAAAAACACACAATAAAATGAGATAAAAAGGATTAGAGACCTAATATTAAATATAAATGAAAAAATTCTCCTTTTAAAGAATATAAAACCATATCCAAAGAGAGTAAAATGAAAAGGGGTCATCCATATTTCCACCACACAAGATACATCTAAATAAACGACCATCATAGTAGCTTAGTAATACCACTTATAGAAAATGTGGAAACTAAAGAACACCAACATCCATCTCATAAAATTTATCTCATGGTAGATACCTATGAAACAATATTAGGCGTATAAATAAAGCATCCAAAAAGTAAAATAGTCTAATAAGTAGATAAAGGTCCAACCTATAAATGTGAATCAATAAAATAGTAGTGATAAAAAACTAATATATTGATATATTGATAATGAATATATAAATCACATCAAATGGAGAACTAATTCATTCTTCTATGTCACTGAATGATTATAACCAAAGGAATTCCACTCATACACAAAACCATAACATTGAGGTCATAGTTCATAACAGGTTTCACATCGATGTATGCATCATTGTGAAATTGATATAACCCAAATCAATGATGAGAGAGTCATCATGAAGATAATGATGATGATGAAACACATGAAAGACCTCTTGTATCCCGATCATCTATGGGAGAAATGTTATATGATATTCCAAAACTCCAAGACGATATTCCCATTAGAATATCCATTAAACCTTGGGAGAAGTATTTCTCCCATAACTAAACCATCACTGACTATGATGAGGATTAATCCTCAAGAATACAAGATCATAAAAATAAAACTCAAAAGGTATCCTCATATAGTTATCATATCAAATCAGATGGTCCTACACCACCATAATAATATCTGAAATCACCTAAACAAATGTTTTTATAAATGAAACTAGTTCCAAACTAATAAGTAATCACACTCCAACTCCATTATAGAACAATAGACAAAAACTTTTCCATGTAAATTTTAAAACAGTTCCATACCAATGAATAAAGTAAAAATATTATTTTTATAAAACTTGACCAATGGTAGGTGCCTCCATACCAACCACTAAAATCTCAGACACATGAAAACAACATGTATTTAAATGTCTAAATAGTTCATTTTATCTAAAATTCTATCTGAAGATGAAATGTACTAATACGAAATAAATGAGATCCAAAATTATGTCGGGGACCTCTCCAAAACCTACAGGTATAACATGGATCCTTTTAAGAGATTGTCATCATCATTAATTCATGGTGTTGCACCATATCCTTTATGAACCAACATGAAAAATCCTCCACCATGCTCAACTCTGCGACCAATTTAATGTAAGATGATTTCATAAAATGATCCAACACCACCCATATAGAATCCAAGACTCAATGAGATAGAGATAATCTATTATAAAATTTCATTACTATTTCTTCCCACTTTTACATAGGAACATCCAATGACTAGCGTAACTAGCCTATATCATAGTTCTTTGCCACAATGATTTGGTAGACCAAAAATTGAAATCCAAACACAAAAAATTGAATTTTTCAAACTTAGACAAATAATTTGACCTCTCAAGGGTTGATTCATTTTTTCACACCATGATGTACAATCATGGTTGAGTTATAGATCCCATGGAGAACTATTTCATGCATCGATAAATTGATGAAATTAATCCCGTAGAACAACACCTTATGAATTTCATCCTCAGAACAATCATTAGAGTAATAACCAAGGACAACTCAGTCTCTCTATACATCCACCATATATTCTCTTATATAGGAATCATCCACCTACTATACCAAATACACATACACTATCATTTTATAAAAGACATAATAATCCAAAAATCTCTATAATATCATGATACATTATTGGGAGATCATGCATCAATATCTAGTAATCTCTTGATTGACACATGGAATCACAACATGAATTTGGGATCAGTGCATACAATTCAACATTACACATTTCCAATGTACATGAAATCACAATGTCATAATACTTCATGAATTAAATCCACCATCACTGACTCATGTTCATGTCATCAAGAAGAAAACATGCATTGGGATTATATGATCGGTGAAAACTATTCAATGATAACTAAGGTTGTTATTTCACCAAAAAATCATGAATAAAACTACTAAAAACTAGATATTTTTGGGGGAATAATTATAGTCATGGAAAATTGATATTTAATACCATAATAAAAGACTTATCTTGTTTACATTTAACATAGAAAAATCCAATATTATAAGTATTAATCAAATCCTCAAATGAAACTCCCTCTTCTAGAAGATGATGAACTCAGGAACTGAGAAGCTTCTCCTCAGGAACCTCATATCCTTATAATGCTAATCAATCTACAAAAAATCATGATCATTTTCAATAATAAATGAAATTCCAGTCACAAAAAATAGAAATCAGAGACGATCCTCATAATATATCATGTATGGTCTGGGAAACATTGAACCCCTATAACAGTCTTAGAAAAAATCTAAGAGGTAACTGACATGATATTTAATAGATCCAGAGCACCCCATTGTTGGAAAAAAACATTCCCCAATAAATAAACATCATCATAATAGAACACACAACAATAATTATCTTTAGAGTCTAATAATGACAAATAACACATAAAATAGAATGCACATGTTCTCCATGTTGTACTTATACCATGGAGTACACAAGGATTCTATCTATGAAGACCTCCATTAATTGATCCATAAAAACCTTATAAACTACATTTAAAAAATGATCATGGATGGATAATTTGATAAAAAAACTACATCATAATGAAATCAAAATTCCCATATCTACATAAAAGTTTAGTTTTTATAATATAATCATTTTTCACACACATCTGATGATATCTAGACTGTAGATAGATGATGGAAAACCAACTACCTTCTTTCACCAGAATGAATAAATCATCAATATATGGAAGTGGGAAGTGGTTTTTTACTATCCCATGATTCAAATGATGATGGCCGATCATTTACCTTCTTCATGAAGAAAACTAGTTCACCCGTATGGTGATACACTCGGATAAAACAAATAATTTCTACAATAGATCACCGAGATTTACTCTCATCTATCAGAACATAGAAAGAACCATCCTTTATAGAGACATAAAAATCAGATAAACACCGAAATATATCACAATATTAAACTCTACATTTCATCAAGGGGGTAATTTTCCATTTTATTCTATATAACATAAGGAAATATTCAATAACCATGAGATACAAAAATGACGAAAACTACAAAAAACATAGCATAAACATCTCCATTATGGGTGATAATGACATATCATTTCTCCAACCCATCCATGAGTATCACATTAAAACAAACATGATATAAAATCCATTTTCATCATAAAATACAATGTATTTCTGAATTGAAATCCACAATATAATTCATTGAATATAGGAAGTGCATAAAATGGAAGATGTGAAATGGATATATTTTTAAACATAAGAATTATTCCCTTTGGTGGTGCAACCCCACAACTAACTCTAACTATCTGTATAATTCATATAGATAAGCTCAAACTCAATAGATTATAGTGAATATAAATGGAAATATAATCCATTTTATTTCATATTCTAAATCATGGACAAGGGAATGTGATATTAAAGAGTTTATAACTATTTAATCAAACAAATAATTCACCCTAGTAGAGGAAAATAAAAAGGTTCCTTGAATCATGTCTAGATAGCTCGACACTGGTAACACCGGTGCATATGACTTGTTTTGTCCCACTAAAAAAACTCTATGACCATGATTATAAAAACACAAATGATCTTGATTTTATATCATGGGAATAGTAACATATTAGGGTTATCCTCTAACTATACCATCTATTATCTGGTGATTCTTTGATAGTTCATACTACGAATTCTTCCTTGATTGAAATTTCCTCAATAGAGGAACCTGATGTTTATCACCCTGTGCATGCTACATTTATATACTGTTCAGGCACTATCACAATTGATGAAATAATCCTATACATGAAAAAAAATATTTTATTCCATTGGTAAAGGCCTGGTAACCACCACCCCATGAGAATAGAAATGGAGAGGGAATGGACATATTGTGGGAGATTTGAAAATATTTTTTTCTAGGAAAATTGTTAACCTATAGAAAAAAAGGCTTCATGGGGAGTCTTGACATATAACATCGTATGATGATATAGTTATGTATAATGTCCTATAAACAACATCTGCTTTTGACAACACATCAACATATATCAGTATCAAAAATTTAGTGATCGGGAACTAGATTTCTATATAAAAATCATCTTCACAAATCCTATATCAGGGATCCTCATATGAAAATAGGTCTTAAAAAATGGATAAGGTTCTTAAAATAGATATCTAACTCTCATATGTTATAACTTCCCTATTAAATGGTTTGAAATTCCTTGCGACATGATATCTTTATTTGATATAGAAATAAAATAAACTCAAAATTAGTCCAAAAACATCACCCATGGGAACTATGACCCCATTTGACAATTGATAAAAAGATCTACCACTACCTCACTAATACATGTATCATCATCACCACTACTAAATCACACTGCTATTTATGAGAGTATATCAAACTAAAATCTATCTTCACCTAATCTAATGAAATTTACCTCAATTAGTAAAAATAGATCCATCAATTATTTATAGACTCTAGAATGGAAACTCTTAGAGTTTCCTCCATGTATATTCATCATCATTCTTTTTTATATGGTGATATACTAACTTAACTTTCAAAGCATATTTGTTATAAACCTAATGGAGAAGGTGACCAAGAGCCATATATTTAAAAAAATATTAGGAACTCCTAACCAAAGAATATATAATACTTAAATTATTTTATTAATAAATTTATTCATGGTTTTTCCTAATCCTATAATATTCCCATGTAAAATTATAAAATATTGGAGAATGATGTATGATCCCTCCCTTGGTCTCTAAAAGAACTGTCTACATCACATTACATATTAGGTTTTATAACCATAAATTTCTTTGTGAATGATTTCATGGTTTCCAAAATAACCATGTATCATCCAGTTTCCCATATTTACATTTATTAGTATTTTTAGATGGGAACATTTCCCAATAAACACATGAATTCTCAGTAGTTTGTAATTATAAACTCTACCCTATACCTTAACCAAAAAAAATTCATAAAAATATATCATGACCCAATAACCGAATAGTACCCTCATAGCATGACAAAAAAATAATGTAGATAATTATAGTTAAAGACTTTCTACAATAGGGAATGGTTTGAAGAAAATCATAGAGGGTATAACTTGCACATAGATGGGGTGAATTACCCTCTACGAGAAAAATGTGGAACGATAGGTATAGAAAGTATAAAAAACTACTGATCAATAAAATTTTATAATAAATCCCATATACATTAATTTAATGTCATTGGAAAGTATTTCAAATTAAAAGTAAATATATATACCAAAACAATAAACTCATTTGTGACTAGGAAGCCAAAACATCTCCTAAAGAACTTTAGTGTATAAATATCAATCCTGATATCCTTCCAAGTCTTGTTTACCTGAATAATTTCATTTATAAATATGGTGAACAAAATATTTATGCATAATATTTTTCTCCCCTTATCATATCATGGAAAACAAAAAAGAAATAATAATATATCCCAGTGAATAATAATTGAATCTTTCTCATCACCAAAATAGGTATACTATGTTCCTTAAATAATTATGGATACCTCTCACAATAAATATAATTAAAGATTTCTTATAATATTTAAAAAAACAAGGGTAACCTGATAATACTTCACTACTAGTTTTCCTTTCTACCCTAACATCATTCTTCCTAATCCGTCTTTTTTCAAAAGAATACAACATAAAACAATAAGGGAAAAAGTTTCATACAAGCATCTCATGCATCACATCATTACATTAACCCATACACATATCTATATAAAAACATAGTAGTATTCATGAGCCACCACATCATATATCTCATGTCTTATACATCACGTATAGAATCACCCATCACATTCCACACGAAATGTATTGTACCTCATGCCACTAGGTCCTATACTCAATATAGCTATAATGAACATTCTAATAGTATATATTGAGATACTTGACTATACAATAACCACAATATATTAAATTTTTATACACACATATTTTGGAATTATATGAACTATGAAAAAAACAAATAATAATATTGGTAAATTAGATCTGGAACCAAGGTTGTAGTCAACCACTTATTCATCCCCATACATGCTGTTGAAAAATACACCCTCTTAGATACAATTAGGTTACAATAGCACTATCGACATGGTTTGGGTTGAATTCTAAATTATAAAACAATAAAGATGTAATATTTCTCAGAATTATAATATTTAAATTATCATAATCTCATGAGAAACTAAAACTATTATCACTTAGACACACAATTTCACTAATTTAGAACTAAATATGGGTAATAAAATTAATAATTCTAATACGTATTATTAAATTTATTCATTTAATTTAAGATTTACCTATACATTTATGAATTCATTATACATTAATTAATAGTACCCATTTTCCATTTTATTATCCTTAATGATAAGACCATGAAAACCTGACCGAATCTAAATGATTTCAAAGTTTCTCATGATTATCAAAATTTTCGTTCTAATAGAACAAACCCAGATGATTAAATATTAATTAAACATTTTTATTTAATAATTTTATGTAATATTAGAAACACAATAATATACCATAAAATTGGATCATAATAATGAACAATATGAATCCTCATTAGGCTGGGAATGGAATACAAAGATATGAAATTGGGAAAACTAACCCATAGGAAGAACATTAATAATAATAATCATATCTACTAGAACAAGAAGGTTTATTCCCCCACATCAACCCATTTAAAAAATATTAATTCCATCCCAAACAACATCATATATGTCACTATATATCTCAATTTCATATACATCAACTAACACTAAAAACTTTGATCCTCCCCATCCTTGTATCATCATCCAAATGTTGTACTAGGCTAAAAGTTGGCTAAAAAACCCCAAATTTTTTTCATTTAAATAATAGGATTTATTAAATATTTAAATAAATGATTCATTTTTAACATGTTACAACTATAATAAACTGATGAATCCTCTTTTTCAAGATACTAAAAATTCAAATGTTATCTTCAATAACACCTTCCGATTTCAACACATTAAGGGGAAATAATTCTCATTATCATTCTAATTTATTATTATAAAAATTTTGGAATATAAATTTATATACCTTATCAAGTTAAATTATATTATATAGGAACAAATTTATTAAATATTTATTTTGCGTCATTTGATTTTTATCAAATAATGAGAATGGTTTAAAAGTTTTCTTATTTAATTATTTAGCCTACCAATATATAATAGCCTTATGATCTGTAAATATTTTAATAAATTTAACACGCTGTTCTTTGAAATAAAAAATTTCTAATAAATAATAAATTTATTTTTTACACTATTAATAAAAAAGAGGAAATTCATTTTCGTTTTTTGGATAAAAACATTTGATCGATACATCCCTAAATAATTTATTTTCATTAATTGTGTTTATTCTTTATATGGGTTACTTCTACTATCGACCAGTGAGATAAAAAATGAGTAATTAATGATTAAAAATAAGATTAAAAAGAATCAACAACACCATTTATTTATGTATTCAATTTTCATTGATTGGGAATGTAAAAAAATTGCTGATCTAGATCACTTCTCCAGCTAGTAAACTACATACCTCCAAGAATACCTCACCATAAAAATAAAAAAAACAACAAAATAAAATCAATATCAGTGAATGATAATGTCCACTATAGAATATAAAGGATGAATTTTTGAAAAAAGGACTATTCCATGAATGAATCACATAAAATGAATGATATAGTCATCTTAGAACACCACTGATGAAACACAAGAAGCCATAGATTAATCCATTCTGAAATGCATTGTAAACTATAGGATAGATAAAATTTGGTTACCCATAGCTTAAGATTGAAACATATGGTTTTATAGAAACTAAAGGAAATATAGTTTTTATTGGTACACCAACTAGTAGATATTCACATATGAATGAGTCATTCTCATTGTGAATGCCCCACATTTTATGTCTTTACAAAAAAACATGTCACCACAAAATGCTTGGTCTATAAATAATTCTCATCATCAATCACAATTTTTTATTTTATTCTCATTTAAATATTCACGAGGTCCAAAATTAATCCCATTTTACATTGTGGATCTTGTATATAAAGAAATGTTAACCCAAATAATTTCCCTCACACAAGATGTATATTCCACCAATGCTTTGAAACGAATAGCCACAAATTCCTTAAACTCAACATAAATGACTTGAATGTTATTAACATAACTAATTACCATTTTTTCAATATTCTAAAAACAATTCACATAAAAACCATTTAAATCCTATTTTATGCACCATATGATTTAGAAACACACAAAGGAACATGCTTAGATAGATTTAGGCCCCTATATATATAATAAAAAATATGATATTGTGATGTTTTTTTGTATTATATACAAATATGTCATTTAATGATATTTATTTTAATTTTATGTTTCATTTCAATGAAATTATAAACAATATGAATATATTTCGATCTGGGAAATTTAATTTATGATGTACATTTAAAATTCGTAAAAATATAGAAAAACAATTCTCCCAATTTTTGATAAAGTAGTATCACAATATCAATATGATTTCCTTAAGGATAGGATTATTCTAGGATTTTTTATACCTACACAAATGTATATAGGTTAAATAAAATAAATATTATATGAGGAAATATTTATTATAAATTTATTATTATATTTTCATTTGTCATATTTACAGATAAATTTATTTTAGATATATTTTAGATAGATGACGTTTTATTTTAATTTAAATATGTTAAAATTATATTGCATTATTTTAGGGGTTTAGAATTGATAAATGAATCATGTATGATATACTTTTATTACACTAGATTTTTTTTCATATGGTGATCATCTTTCACCGATCAATCTATATTATTGTATATGATTACCATAGATGAATAATCATTACAAATGTAAATAAATAACTATTAATTCCCATATATAATCTAATATAATGAAGACTCCATATTATTTTTTAAGATAATTTCAGAAAATGTTTCTATCATGAAATTAAATGAAATTTTAATTAGATAGAACATGTATTTTCAAATAATAACATGTTGTTAGGTGTAATGATAAAATGATAAAAAAATCCTACATTTTCTAAATGTAATTAATACCTAATATAAAATGGCCTTATGTTATTATCTCGATATTAGTGGAGGTACACATCCATTCGTATACCAGTGTGTTTCAAATAAATTGAATTAAAAAAAGGAATACCAATTTTTATACATTCAAAATAAATATCATGATAAATATAATTTAATGAATGCGAATTCATTATCAAATATAGTAATATGATTTTATAAATTTTATATCAAATTTAAATTTATATATAGCTTTATAGTAATCATATTTGAATTCTTCTTGATAAAAAATGTGATTACATTTGTATGAAATAGTAAGTATTGTATTAACACTATATATATAGAGCCTACCTTGTTTAAATTGGAAAATATTATAAATATATGGTAGTGGTTAGATTGTTTTTGATGAATAAAAAACATTTTAATGATTCTATATATATTAAATTTATGTGGAGGATAGTAAACAATTCATGAAATAAAATCATTATTTTAATTGGTATGATTATGTGGATTCTCAATGTATAAAATCTATAATATATTTACATTTAATTCTATCTTCAAATAATAGATATTATTCTAGAATATTTAAATAATTTAGTTATGTATCTATTATTAGCACATATCTGAAATATATTATTATATTATAATGATAAATATGTAATTAATATCATATAAAACATTATTTCATCATTATAGCTAGTTTATAGTGATGGTAATGGAAAACAAATAATATTGGTTTGTGGAGGTGGATTTAGAGGATGATGTTAACAAAATAAAATATATCTATATTGAGGATGTTGTATTTTCTATTTCATCATGGTTGAAGGATATTAGAAGGACTATGAAAAATAAATAAAATTGAAACACTTATTTAAAAGTGATACCTTTATTTTAGATGTTCATCATTGATTAACACCTTAACACCTCTACAGAGGGTGATATGCCAAAAATAAAGCCTTTATAATGTGGGTAGGTATTATGAGAAACTATTATAGTATATATTGGCTAAACCAAAGGTTTTTTGATGTATGAGTAATATAGAAGAATGGGTTCCCCTTTATAGGAGAGGGAGGGGTACTCTATTTATTCTAAGTAATAAATTAATATAAATTCAATTTCTATTCCAAATGGCTCAAAAAACTATTTATAATAACATATTTTTTGGGAATAAATAAATTTATAAAATTTATATTTTAAATGTTTTTAGTTTTTTAATCCTTATCTTCTTATTTTGACCGTTATTAATTCTTACTATGACAATAAGTAATTTACACAATAAGAGTAAATATAATTACTATAAAATTCCAAAAGTCCCAAAATTAGTCATTAATGAAATATTTATATATGCCCAATCATTTTTATGAAGTTTATAGTTTTACAAATTATATATCATTTAATAAATTATTATTTATTTTAAAATTCCATAAATGTCAATTATGAAACTATTCATTAATTGACTTTTTAAAAATATTATAAAAAATTGATTACTTAGAAAAAACTAAGTTAAATAATAAATAACATTTCATAGTCATTCATAAAATTAATTTATGGAATAAAAAATTTCAAATTAAATATATTTTACAATTTTTAATATCAATTTTTGTCCTTCCTTTAATAAATCAATTACTTCCTCATTTTTATGTCATAATTAATTTAAATTATTTAATTTATAAAACTTATAAATAAATTATCATTATGTTTATAAACATTCAATATTTGAAATTAATATTTTCAATCTAATTTATATTTAATATAACATTATATTAAAAAAGATTTACTTGATTAAAATATGAGTGTGAAATTTTTTACATATCATTAAATAAAATATAATAAATTTCATATTATTAAACATGTTGATTAAAAAGTTTATAATTTAACAATAAAGATTATTATGTCAAAAATGACTCATATAATGAAATTAGGATAAGTTTTATTGTAATTTTAAAACATTATAATATTATTTTGACCCTTAATTACCTGATTTACCCTTAACAATGGTAAATAAAATACTAAAGTTAATATTCACCTAAAATTAATTTCATCCTATTAGAACATAATTTTAATAATAAATTTAATTTTTTTAAACATTTTTAAAATTTAAATTAACATAAGTGGCTAAATTATGTTCAACACTAATCCTGCAGATGTGGTGACAAGGCGGGTAAATGTGATGTTCAAAATTTCAATAAGTTTTTTTATTTAATTTCATGAAAATGATTATTACAATGATCAACATTGAATTAATACATGTATTATTTATATATTTTGATTTTAAAAATTAGTTTAAAATCTAAAAAATATTTAAATGAAAAATTAATTTTTAACTACAATGTAGTATTTTCACTATTCATCTAAAAATGAAACTTTTTAGAAAAATACAAAGAAATCTACAAGATAATATTGATATTACAAATTAAAAAATAGTGTTTATTTTTTTAAATATAATATAAATTTTTTTGAAAAAAATATTTACATTTTCGTGCCATCAAAAGGTAGTGAAACTGCCTTTTTAGAAAAATACACTTTTTACATATAAAATTATATTTTTTATTATATAATGTCTAGAAAACACATAAGATGAATAGTAAGAAATATTTTGAATTTATTTTTTATTAATATAATCCAAAAAGAGTGATTTGATTATTTTAAAAACACAATTATTCATGTTTAAATAATTTTTATAAAAACTCTTCCATTATATTAAATTTGATTTTTTATTTTCATTTATAATTAATTGGCATCCAATGAATCATTTTACAAACATGTGTAACCCAAATTTTTAGAATTTAGTTAACACTTTTCATTTCTTCCATTAAAACGGTTAGTTAATAACTACCATAATAAATAATGATATTTTTTTGTTGGTTTGAGCTCTATATGCTAGATCATGTACACAAACAAACTAAGTGTTTCCTTTTAAAAACTCAGGATATTATAGGATGGGTAAATGAATGTTTTTGAGGTGGAATTATAAATAATTTGGAATGTTAAAAATTACTAAAACAAAAAAATATAAGGATAATTTAGTATACATAATCAATATAATACCATATAATGTTAAGAAGTACATATAAAACCATATAAAAATTTACTCAAAAAACATGGGATCAGACATAAATTAATTATAACTTATATTGCATAATAAAATTATATGGTTGGAGGAAATAATTTTTTATTTTTTAGGTGTGTTTGATAAGGTTATTTTGGCACCATGTATCTATATTTTTCAAGTGAGAAGAAATATTCAAAATTATTCATTAAAATTTTTAATTATTTCTAGGACACTAGACAACTAAGAGAAAGTATTAAATGAGGTTTAATGAAAATAAAATGGATAAGTACATCAAAGAATCTAGAATCTCTTGTTACATGATTATTCAAGGAACATATCCTTTATTGTTTGAACAATACTCTGAATATTGTAATTCTATTCATATACCAATACAATAATATTGGATATAAATTCTCGAATAAAAATATGAATAAACATGTTGACTAATATTTTGATAAGATTATTTTATGTTATTTCACGATATAGGTTTTAATTGGATAAAAGGCAAGAATATTATAGCTGTGAGTGAGAATAAATCGAAAAAATAGATTAATGACCAAGAAGAATTTTAATATAACATAGCTAGACATGTGAAGTATCATAGATTATATGTATAAGATTTTATTTGAATTTTTTTTACAAAAAAATTATAATAAAGGATTGATTATTTTTGATAAATTTTAATTTGAATCAAAATTATCTATTCAAAACCATAAGGTGGATGATACAATATTAGAAAAACAATCTTAATTAATTTCTTAAACCAAATACTATAGTTAATTCAGTTGATCATAAAAAATTGAGTAAGTCTATGACTAATGAAATTGACTAGGTTTTGGAAAATTCAACAAGGGATCTTAATCCTATAAAAAAAAATTAAATATATTATTTTCATGATGTGGTTCATTAGAGAGAATATTAATTATAAAGGATAACTGATACGAGAAAAATGTAGGCTAATATATCAGGGTTAGTCTTAAATATAAGGTTCAAATTTTGATGAAACATTTACATATATTGAAATTCCAAGTACAATAATTTTTTTGACTATGTTAGATACTCACAATCATTACAATGGCTATAAAATTGATGAAAAATTTCAATATATTAATAGAGTCTTTAAATAAGAGGTTTTATTGAACCATATGACTTCTTTATTCTTGATTTTAATTATTGAACGATTTGAATACATAAAAAATATTTTTATATATTGATGTAATCTCATAGATGTTGGTAGTCAAAATTTTATTTCATTATAAAATATATTAAATTCCATAGGGGTGGCATATTGTAATATCCATGTGATCTTGGAATTCAATGGTAACATGAATGTATTATTTTATGTTGATGATATAATATTTTTCTTGAAAACAATACTTTTATAGGAAATTTATATGAAAGATGAAAAATAAATTTGATATTTCAATGCTTGTTGAGATTACATATTTCAAAGTATTATAAATTTTTTATAATAATAATCATATATTTTATATAAAAGAATAATATTTTAGATCATTGATGAAAAAATTCAGCAAGGACTAATGAAGACATAAATTATCTCTAATTTTAGTTGGAAAAAAACTATAAAACGAAGAATCTAGTGGAAAGGAAAAAAAGGAGTTCAAAATAATTTAATAATTAATATTGCATCTAAGTGCATTAGAAAATGGTATTGATTATAATATTTTTCTATATTCATGATTTCTTAGTTATTCAAGGGAGACACATTTTCATGCATAAAAAATTATAATGAGGTATTTGAAATGAGCATTAATATTTGGGATGTTATAGTACAATTCTGATGATTTTAATCTATTGGGATTCAAAATAAGATTGGGAATTGATTTTAATAATATGAGATCTACTTCCAATGGAACATTATTTCTAGGTGAATAATTTTTGTTATATTTAAAAAATAAAATTTTCATATAATTAACATATCTGAAGAATAATATGTACCATCAACACAAGAAAATAACAAATTATTATATATTTCAGTTCATCTATATGATTTTAATAAAGACAATGATTGAGAAATGAAAATATGTTTTTACAATTACATTTAAATTTATTTTTCAATGAATCATATACACCACTCAAAATCTAATAATATATAATTTAGAAACAATTTCATAAATTAAATTTTAGCCATTAGATATATCAATATTGAATATTTTTTACTAGAAATCATATTATATATACCATCACTAATGGTTTTCCAAGAGAGTGGTTTTATGAATTAAGCATGAAACAATATGTTTATACCCCCTATCATTTTAATATGTGTAAACCCCCCCCCCCCAATTCATTAAATTATGTTTTCATAGTGTGAGATAATGTATTCGACCCTTAGAAATTGATACTCACACTGTCAATGTGGGAGTGTGTCTTTATCAGAGTAGAAGTGAGAGAAATCTGTTGTGATTTAAATCTCACATTGTTTATAATGATTAATAGAGAATATATATGTATGTGTGAAATTGATATATGAATTGAGGGGGATCTTATTCTCTTACTGTACTACAATTTCATGTCCTTGAGGGATATGAATATAAAAAATATTACATTATTCATCAATGTTTCGAAAAAGAATAATGTTTATATATAATGTGTGATTTCATGACTCTTAAGAAAATTTTTATTATTTATATATATCTAGGATAATTTTTAATAGTTTAATGAATTTCCTTATAAATTAAAAATGGGGAGATTTATGTTCCTTAGATTTTTCAATGGTTTTCCATTGAGGTCAATAATGGTTTAGAATCACTGGATGTTACTGAGGTTGACCATGAAGTATTTAGAAATAGTTAAAATATTAATGATATTTTTAAATATGACTAGTAATTAATTTCTAATGGTTCAATGATTATTAAATTTAATTTTTAAAAATTAGAATATGTTTTAAAAATGAAATAATTATAGTCTATAGAAGGATCTAACTCCACTTAATAAGCATGAATCTCAAAAATATATAATTTTTTGATAAATATGATTTCCCTCCACATTATCATCACTCAATGAAAAGGTATTTAATTTGAAAAGTTACAATTCTATGCAATCTTGATCCTCCACACTTTAGAGATGATTTATTATCTATATAAGAATATTTGGAACCACCTTATACTATATTCATAAGTGCATAAGGATCATCCAAAGAACATTGTAAGGATGATTATTTATATAAATATCATTTAATAATAATTAAATATGATCTTAAATCAACCTAATAATGATCTATAGAAACACAATTTTATTCTTTTTTAGGATTGTGGATTTTTGAAAATATTAGACATCATCTGGTTAAATAATAGACAGTTATCAAGTAATACATTGATTTTAATAAATAAAATTTTAATTGTGATTTAGCTATTTCAGGTGAAAAAAATTGGTGATATCTATAAAATCCATTGTATGTTTAATTATATTATTTTCTAGAAAATGAAAATTGTGATTAAATCTATATATATTGATGAATAATCTCTTGATAATGTTTTAGGAATATTTTAGAGTTGATGTTGTGCTAGTTTTATGTACTTAAAATCACATGTAGTAGGTTATGATGTGAATCTAGATAAATTTTCTTAATTTTATTTATTTATCAAATTTTAATCCATAATGAATCTTTTCACACCCAAAGAAGGATCATCGAGACTAAGTTAGATTTTGTGATGTCAGGTTATTTTTTAGATAAAAATGATTGATGTGTATTTACAAAATTCGTAGTTATGTTCATTTATAAATTATTGTCAATTTTTTAAATAAAATTGGATTTTCTCAAAAGAATTATTTTACCTGTTGAAAAATAAATGAAATAAATAATAATGGATATTGTGTAAATTTATTGTAGGGATTTAGTAAATTTAAAGAATTAATATTAAGTTATATAGTGGTGAAAGTAATAAATCCAAAACGAATAGGAAAATGAGGAGGATTATGGTTTTAGAATATAGTTAATGAATCTTCATGAATTTATAGGTGTGAATGATTTTATATAATAAAACTAATTCCAAAATATTTTTTCCATCTAAATATTGGTAGAATTCAGATGAAATTCTATTTTAATTTGAATTAACATTGGGTGTTACAACATTGTGAGAAAAATAATTCCTCTTATACTAGATATTTTTAAGATAATAAAAATAGTATATAGCCAGATTATTTTAGTGAATCATATATGAGGATAATTTGGATAATGAAATCAACATATAAAATTTCTATTTCTATAGATATTAAAATTTTAAAATATTAATTTTATATTTTATACACTGTTGAATTATTGGTGCGTATTATAATTTTATTCTAACAATACATAATACTTAATATGAATATCATCAAATAGTTTTTGAAGAAGCATGAATTTAAGGAATTATTTATTATCTGATTTTGATCATATTATAACCAGTATGATGTTTTGAAAGTCTAATGAGACACTAACATACATGAATTAAAGGATGATGCCTACCAACAAACATTAATTTGGTGATTAATTATGAATGAAAAATATATAGACTAGGAATAAAATTTGACATAGTAAGGAGTAGGATTCCATAGTGCGAATAATCCATATAAAAACATCTTTTTTCGTTGTTCATATCATTCATGTAAAAATTCATATGAGTATAAATTATTAATATATGAGGGAATCAAATCATATATAGTTATAGAGTATATTTTATGGTATTAGGAATATTAATTTATATTCATAATTTATACACACCATACTCAATGGTAGACCAATTTATAGGGAATCTCAATTAGATTAAATTTTTTCTTGAGATAAATTCTTGTCATATAGACATTATTTTTATTTACTTTTCTATTTATATTAGAGTTCCTCAGAATTATTCCACATCTTTTTTTATATTATTTTATTATAGGAAAATATATTTTTTAACATGATTGATAAAAATATCGTAATAAATAAATTTTTTCATTTAAAAATTATTGTATACATTCAAATGATATTTAAAATAGTTATTGTATTATAATACAATATAATACTACTATTAATATAATTTTCATTGTAATATTATTTTCATCTTGAAACACAGATACTATCCAATCGTAGGACATTCGAAAATTATAAATTGTAAATAAAAATAATTTACCAATTTATAAACATGTAAAAAGACACAAAATTATCTCTAAAAATATAAGATATATCAAACTATATAAGAAACTGTGATGTTGGAACATGGGATTCCCAGAACTCAATATATATATATCATGTTATATTTACTTATTAGTATTTTATTATTAATAATCTTCATTAATATTATATTTTCCCTTCTATAATGAAATTTTGGATACCTATTATCTCCAAATAAGTTTTCCCATTTGTGAGAGTCTCCACCACATAAATTTGTTCCCTTAATGCAACCACTACATAAATAGTCTCATGTCATTGAGAGTGTTATCATGAAAAGTCAATTTTTTGTTTTTTAAATGATTTATATATATTACAAAGTATTCATTAGGTCTTCTATCATGGATCATTGATAGTTTTATGTTTTAATTCATAATAACATAAAAAACATGAAGTTTGATTTTGAAAACAATTTAACATGACACAAGTTATAGATATTATAAAATTATTTGATTTATGAGAGAGGTATATAGAGGTTACCATTATTAGTTCACAAAATATCATTTCATGTTCATAGTTAATAGATATTTATTTAGGTTTTAATTTTTTATCTTGTTAATGTTATATAGAATCTCGAATACCATATAATCATTGAGATTTTCTAATGTAGAAAAAAACAGTAACATAAAAATCAATTATCTGTGATTTGTCTCTAAATAATGTTATAATATATTTAAATGAAAATTTTAGAATAAAAAGTAAAATAAATAAAGTGAATTTTTTGTTTTCATATAGATAAATATAAATCATGTGCTTAAAATATTACACTAATTGGTTAAAAACAATGAAAATTACATTCACTCACACTTAAAAAGTATTACAATTAGTAATCAGAGTAAAATTATTTGAAATAAAATATTTTCAAATTCACAACACAAAAAAAACTAATAGCTAGGATGGGAATTACAAAATCATTTACTAGAGAAAATATCCCCCGTAAAGAATTCACACCCTTTAGATCACCATCTAGAAAATTTTAAGGCCCATGTGGATCTACTACTTCATTTCATCTCTTCGTATGAGGTTAATGAGAATAAAAACCTCAATATTTATTATAATAACCCTAAATAACTCCAATATTGATGAACCATTCATACTATATTAAATATTATATGATGTCACATTGGGTTAAACTTATAATAAATGTTGATGGTGGTTTTTTTTCATTGATTTTGGAATAGAAGTTGTATATTGCTTTCTGATAATTAAACAAAATAACCATGAATTATAAAATATGATTATGTTTCTACCATCCCTCATCTATCTACCTATAAAATTTGAATTCCATTGGACTTTTATAATTTTGGATATTTAAAATATAATCAATTCTACTCTTCATTTTGAGAAGATTCTTCGTTTCTATATAGATCAAATCATTCCATATTGATGTATGATTAATTAAGATATGATGTATTCTTTATTGTTTTATTCCACATTTTTAGAGATCCAACCAAAACATTCAATCCCAATTGAATGGATAATTTTTATAAAATGTTCATTTCATGTCAATTTTGTGCTTGGGAGTCCTAGAATTTTGGACAATTTTTATCACTCTACATATTAGGAATTTCAAATCACCTACTCTTATAATGAAAAAAGTAAAATTTTTCTTTTTATAGTATTTTAAAATATCTATTTTAATATATTTGGATGATAAATTTATTATAATATTTGAATTTTTAAATACAAAAAACTATTAACACAATGGTATAAGAGTGAAAACATATAATGCATATCTATAAATCACCCTACCACACCAAAAAATATGTAAACATGGAAAAGTGAACATTTTTTAAAATGATTCATGATCATATTCCATGGTTCATAAATACTTGTGATTAAAGGAAATTCAATTCACAAAAGTAATGTTAGAAAATAAATATTCACACAAAAGAGTCAGTCTTAATTTTAATGGAATGTGTGTGTCGAAAAAGTTTTCCTAAGAATAGTCATATAGACATATGTTACTTTTCTTCAAAATTATTACACAAGTTGACCATGCAAATAATGACCACCGTGTTTGTGTGATAACCATTTCATGTTATTTTCATTTCTCGATATATTAAATATATATTATTTTAAAATGTTTATTATTACCTATTTCATTCAACTGTACTAGCCCTATATCCATTGCAATTAAAATTCCTGACCCACTCACTTTACCATTCATATAAATAATACATTAGTTCCTCAATATAAATGTCCCCATATATTTTATTTTTTCATGACTATAGTTATTTTTTATTTTTTTTATTTATTGTATTGGTATTTGTGGATATTCACTAGTAAAAAAATTGTTAAAAATACATAATTAAAACTATTATAATAATAAAACTAGTCACATATCGACCAAATTCATGGAAGAATCATTTATCAAAGAAGAAAAATTTTAATCTTACATATATATGAATTTAATTATTTAAAAATTATTCCCACTTTATTGTTGACAAAAATTATCTTTAGAGATTATAAATATCAAAATTAACTCATAAAAAAACTGACACATAATATATCAACATCTGAACTGTTTTGAAATCTAAAACTAATAATATCAATGAAAAATACTTAATTATAAATAAATCACCTAATAATGTTAAATTCCTCCAACCTCATGTTAAATAAGTGAAATATATTTTATTTAAATATAATAAAAACATAATTAGGGCAAATTATACATTAATATTAATTAATTACCATCAAATGTGACTAGTGTATGGCATGTAATTTTTTTATTTTTTATTATTATTAATAAATAGTGATCTCAAGGTCACAGAAAACAATAATGGGAGTTGTGATTTTTTTAACATCTCATATTTAATTTTGTCCCTTTTTTCCTAAGGTTTTTAAAAATATAAGAGATATAAAGTGATTAAATATATATGAAGGAAAAAATATAAATAGATTTTAGTCTGTATGTATATTATTTTTACATTTTAAAGAAAGAATTAATGAATGAAACATTTTTCTTATTCTTATTGTGGGGTTTGATGCGATGAAAATTTTAATCCCATGAAACACTAAAACAGTGTAAGAAAATATTGGTGTTATAATGTGTTATCATTTATTTCATAATTCATATAAATATATTACTAAAAAAATTTCAATCAATATGATGATAATGAAAATACATGAAATGAATTTTTTAATTTTCTTATAAATGGATGACGTTGGGAATATTGGATGTACATAGTCAAGGGTTATTTCGTCTCTCTACAAGGACTTTTCTCATTACCCACACCCTATATTCAGTTATAATTTTGTTCATATATTATTTTATATTTAAAAAATGAATCACGTTGTGTATAATTATAGATGATGATTGGTTTTAAAAAAAACAAAACAGAGTTGGCTATAAGGAATCAAATACAGGTCCTTTAGACCCTAAGTTGTAAAACTACCAGGAAATACAACCCCATAATGGGTTCCAAAATTTTTAAACGTATTATTTATGAAACTTTAATAACATGTGTAATGGGAATAAGAGAATCTGAGACACAAAATACAGATTGTGTCTTTATTTAATTATATTACACAAATTATATCAATGATTTTATAGTTTTAAATTACATTATAAAATCATAGTACTTGTCATATAGATATTTAATCATATAATTACTATATTATAAAATTTACAATAGATTTTTTTTAATTAGGGATATTTTAATGTATAATTTTTTATCCACTATTCAAAGAAATGATATGAATTTATTTAGATATATATTAAGAATGATAAAAATATACCATGTAAATGATTGTTCTCCCTATCATACAATGTAATTTAATCCATGATTATAATTTAGTGGATCTAAATTAGAAAAAACGAGTGGGATCTTTTCTTCATACAAAATAGTGTTGTATTTGATTAAATTAAGAATAAAGTAATTTTTTAGGTTAATTAAATCAACTATTTTTTCATATAAATCATATTTATGTAAGGAGTTTGATTATAGAAGCTGAGTAGATTAACTAACAGTCAATCAATCGTAAATTTTATAAAACAATTTAATTCAAGAAAATAAGAAATTTTAAATATTCAATATATTATTTTTCATTTTTTAATTTCTCAACATTTTTTTAATGGATGAAAATATAATTATTAATATAAAATATATATTAAAGTGAGAGAATGAGAGGGAATAAAAAATGAGGCAATTAAAGTAAGAGGGGGGAATGTATTTGATGGTTCAACACATTAATGATGAATGTTTCACAAAAAAGGAAAATATATATTATATCTCAATATCTTTTTTATGAAAATTGATAAAAAATTTTGAAAAATACATACATTATACAAGAAGAATATTAAAAATAAACTCTTTAAATTTTGTTTCTCCCTGGAAACAACACCAAAATTTTATTTAATAATTTTCAAAAATAAAATTAATTATGATTAATAGATTATTTTATCATATAGGAAAGTCCATATTCCTTATCCTAAGGATCATTGATGTAAAAATGGGTAATTTTTTTACATGTTTTTAAAACAAAAAAATCAGTGGGAAGAATTTCGAAAATTGCTTAATGTGAAAAAAATTAACAATTTAATAAAATTACACGGGTTTTGAGAGAGTTATATAAAGGTGACCGGTAAATTTTATCTATATTATATTTCATGTTTACATTTCAAAAATAATAATTTAGGGTTTTGGTAAATATCTTATTGAGGGTAAACACAATCATAGTTAACATATAATCCTTATTATCAATAAAATATGAGCCAACACATGACATAAAAATTTTGTATCCAAGTTATATTCCTATGACCTGGTTTAATATCTAAATGTGAATGTAGAATTATTATATTTTTAGGAATTAAATTCATACATGGGTTTTCCAATTTGAATAACACATGTCACTCACTCAAAACCATGCAATGGTTGTTAAAAATGATCCTTTCATTTACTCACACTCATTTGTTTTTTAAATAGAATCAATGTAAATGGATTATTAATAAAATGTTTTCAAACCTAAAGTAAACCAAACTAGTAACTCCTATGTGTTTCTGAAATCGAAATACATTTGTGTATCTTCATCAAAATGATCATTCATCGTTATGATCGCCATTGAGAAGAGGATAAAGATGAATTGGATATCCATCATAATTTCATCCCTCCCTATGATTATATGGAGTTCTATAATAACAAAAGGGATTGTAGGAACCCCAAACTTATTAAAATAGTTAGTTTCCCTGCCTCGAGTTGGATATTACCAATTTGGTTATCATATTTTCTTTCTAATGCTCATTTGGATGGTGGTGTTGGAACTCTAAATACCAAATATATCTTGTGGTGCTTATTTGGACTTGAAATATCCATAAGAATGTATATGAGACAACAAAAGTGTTTTAAAAGAATTATTTATTTATTTTTATTAAATTTAGTGTCCGTGGACCCCTAGAACGAAAGATATTAGGAATATACAATGGTGTACACCTGAATTCTATAAGATTTGGTTTTATAGAGAGATACAATTATTTATGGTAGAAAAATGATTGATTGGGATAGATTTCTTTATTGTGTGTTCTAGCCTATATTTTTAGGAATAAACCTATCGAAATGAAGCATAATATAATGTTAATATAATTAATATTATAAATTTAATTACACATATTTTCATGGGATTCTATATAGTTTGGACCATTTTTCTCTCGACTCATCGTGGGCTCTCCAAATAAACTCCTTCAAAAATAACATATAAAAACAAGTGAAATGTCCATATTTTATAGTATTTAAAAATATATAATTAAATAAAACTAAATTATTATTTTATTAAAATATTAGTCTTTTTTATATAAGAATGATTATCATAGTTGTTTATTAGTGTAAGAAAATTGAAAATCATGTGTTGATCAACCGCTGACGGATAATAATCTTTCATATACAATCTTTTATAATATTATTTCCGCACAAACTAGTTCTAAATGAACCCACTAGACTAGAACCCCCGTATTAGGAATCAAAAAAATAGCATCATTAACTGAAACCTCCCTACCATCCCCCAAAATCTCGACATACTATAAATAGAATGTTTTCCATTCAAATGAAAAAAACCGATTTCTGAATATATTAGATTAAGAAATCTATTCCTTAAACAAGGGTGGATGATGTCTTACATAATTTTTTATCTATAAAATTATTAATTATTCTATGATCATTAAAATATTATCTTGTATTATCACTCTAATATGTTGTTTTACTAGAACACACCTTCTTTAAAAACATTTAAAAAAGGGTGGTTACTTCTACACACCCCCATTGGATAATTTTAAATGAAATAGAATTCTAGATTGGAAATTTCTATATTTTTCGTTATCATTTTATTTTGTTTTAGATTAATTTATATATATTTAAAAATTTATATTACATATATTTATTTTACATTACATTTATTAATGTAACATTAAAATAATATATCCTTAAAACCCCCCATCGAGGCCTCCCTTTGGTAAGGGTGTTCTCCTTGATATCCATTAAATATTTTCTTTGTTTGATTCAGGATTCCTTTTTATAACACATTATCATTATAATATACTCTTATTAATAACATCTTATCATTAGTGATAATGAAGGTATTCATAATTAATAGCAATATATACAATTACAAAATATTATTTCCAAAATTTAATAATGTAATAAATTATTAATTTTGTAATAATGTTTAAATAAATTTATAAGAGTAGTTATAATTAATTTTTATAACATTAATATTAATAATTATTAATATTAGTTTTTAATTATTTGTCATGACTCATCCCCTGGGGCCCATGCTGTGACATACCCCAAACCCGCCTCCCAAAGGCCATGAGTTGGTGACTAGCACTAATGGCATCAACCTGCAAGTGGGAGGCATTTTCTTTAGTACTTGTATGCAGGCACACACAACCATGTCATAATGATGGAAAATTAATCAAACATGACACTAAAAAACCTCTACGAACAAGTACAAATGAATGTCAAAAATGCCAAAGTACAAACATAATGAATGACTAACTATAAAATCGGAAAGTATAAAAGAAACACTGGATAACCATCCACTGAAAACCCCATATGATAGGAAGATTGGTGTAGCTAATGAATGATATTGGAGTATACCCTGCCTAGCTAATCTCACTAGGCCCCACATGGTTTTAGGCCACCAAATCCTTAGTGAAGTATTGATCGTCTGCACTAGACATAGAATGTATGGGAAAAGCCGTTGTAGAGGTGAGTAAAAAAATACTAAAAAGGGGATCCTACAACACAAAGGAATGACTACAAAGTAATCATAAAATTAGAGAACAAAGCATAAGAAGGAAGAAAAAGTAGGAAGAAAGACAACTCACAGTGTGTATATTATTGAGTATGATTGTAGAAACCTTAGTCAGATCATCGAACACCATGGGATGACGGATAACTCCTTGTCAAAGAGTATATTGCGCCTTCTTGGTCACACAAAATATACATCTCACAATCCTTAAGACTGTTAGGGTAATCATCCCTGAAGAGTACCGTGGGTATGATGGGTCACACAGATATTTCTCCCCACCGTGGGAATACCGAGTCACAGAGAAGACACTTCCCACCTATGTCTTACTACGGTATTCCTTTTATTGAGTAAGGTGGGTATACCGGGTCAAAGAGAAGATGCTACCCACTATTTTTTTGCTGGGTCACACAGGAGTCGATTCCCACTGGGCCATAGTATCTGATCCAAACAAGTTTTCTCACCAGTTGTCTTTAAGTCTCATCCAATTCTAGGGTTTCCCCACATAGCATGCTTGATATCAGAG
The DNA here is from genome assembly GCA_963277665.1 of Viscum album. Classification (NCBI taxonomy): domain Eukaryota; kingdom Viridiplantae; phylum Streptophyta; class Magnoliopsida; order Santalales; family Viscaceae; genus Viscum; species Viscum album. The sequence continues at coordinate 1,389,092,062 of OY728165.1, forward strand.
GAACTACTTCCCATGATATTCTTTGAATTTTAACTACCATGAAATCCTCCATAGATTATGCTAAATGATTTTCCTCGTTGTGATGGTTACAATGATGCAAATAGCTTATCAATAAAATTTTCGGATTGTAATATATTGATGTTTTTTCAAAAAGGGGTCAGTTGGGTCTGGGTCTAGGCCGACCCGATCATATCGACCCAACCCGACATGTGTCCTTCAACCTCACCTAGACTCAACCTGGCCTGGGTCCAACACTTTGGGTCATGAATCCAGGTCATTGGTCTGCCCTATCTGCCAGAGGCAGACTAGCCTTCAGTCTCTCTAGGATGCGGGAGGCGACCACTTCCAGCTCCCCAGCTGGCCCCGTGATGGACGTAGGGAAGTCTCCAAACCATGATCAGTTGACCATAGCGATGCCCTATGGGATGAGGTGCGGTGCCTCATCTGTGGTGCACTGATGCAGCTGGGTGGCCACGTCCCCTGCTTTCAGCCGCCACCCTAAGCGGGCCACGACTTTCTTCTCATGTGATTCATCGTGGCGCACTGCCTCCTGTCACCATAACCCCCGACATGGCATTCTATAAATCATCTGGAATGTACCAGTAGTCCGTTCTTTATTCTTTTTGTGCCTACGGCCTCCATGGGGGATTTCCTTCCCTTCAAAGGCATAGAAAATACCTTTCAACTATTTCAAAAATATGTCCACCATGAATTAACAAGGCTGAGGGAGGTCAGGCCTTATTCGTACCGGTCTCACCCTTCCCATTATATATTTAAAACATGGGAGACTCAAGAATAAAGTTCTATCAATAATACATCAATAATTAAAATAATATCACATAAATATCACCCTCCTGCAAGAACCGACAATCAACAGATTAACCTGATCATGGGTTGATCCGTGTTTGTCCTTTAGAACTAGGATAGAGAAAAATATGAATCAAAACATACCCCTATCTAGAATTGACATTTATCGTTAGAGCAGTTCTCCTGATGAGGTTTTAAGAATTCGGAGTCATTCGTTGCTTCCTGGATCCATTCTTCATAGATAGAAGATGTTGCGAGTGATCCAATGGCATTATTTGTTCATCGTAGGGGAGGAACTTCATCATATGTTCATAGGAGAATCTCCATAGTTTAATTCTCCACTCTTTAATACGCTAGGTTAATAAAAATGATACACATCACAAAATTTCTGTTAGACTATGTTGTTGCATCATTACATAGTTTCATTTATGAAACGACGTAGCTATTATGTGACAATTAAAGAATCAGTATTCTATACAAAAACAAGCTATTAGTGAGATTCCTTTAATGTGCCTTATCATTGCCTCATTAGCGCAGTGTAATGCCATCATCCACCACTCAAGAGTGCGTAAGATAAATAAACTAATTTTTTATGTTATTTTATTATTTTATGAAAATTATGAAATAAAAATTTTCTATCTGAACATTTCCGGTCAATGTTATGTTTTTTCTAGAATAATCATAACGTTTCATGTTCATCAGTGCCCTTGGATTTTCGATCCGAGCATTGGTTCAAAAGTTAGAAAACCCCACTCACATATTTACGTAGGTGATAACAAAAAAAGTTCAAAATTCTTTTCCAAGATCACCAGGCCTCAGAATCACGGGCCATTGAAAGGTGTGGAATCGAAATAATTCAATATAATTAAAAATTACATGGATATTATGGGAAATTACATTTTCCCACCATTGGTCCTTACGTCCTTGAAAGTCAAAACAGGGGCTACCCAAACAAATATGGGTTCTTAGAATGAATTTGAGCCTCCTTTTCAATTTGATCTTCTAAAGCATCATGTTTTTTCACCAAATGTGCAACAAAGGAAATGATTGTCTGAGAAAGAACCACTTCTATCAATCCCCTTTGTCCACTGGGAACTCCGAAAATATATCCCCATCATTAATGTCCAACTCTCCCAAGTCGATAACATGCAATGGATCATGCATGTACCTCCTCATATGCGACATGTGGAAATCATCGTGCACCTAGTGATTCTATGGGGAAAGACCTATTTGGTATGCCACCTCTACCAAAATACTATGGATTTCTAAAGGTCCGATGAACCTCAAAGATAAATTCGTGCTTTGAAAAAATCTCTGCAATCCTCGACGGGCTGACACCCGAAGGGAAACATGGTCTCCCTTCGCGGTCTCTAAAGGTAACTATCTTCTATCATCAAATGATATATGCCTAGTTTGTGCAGACCTCATCCACTCTTGGATGTTTTGAAACATCTTAGCTTTAGCCCATAACAACTTTTAACACAAGAATGTTGACTCCCCTGGGTCTATCTGACATAGTGGTGATCTGTATGGCCACTCGTACAAGGAATCAAAATGCTTCTATTCCAATGGTGGAGTGAAAATGGTTGTTGTATGAAAACTCCACTAGTGGTAGTTGGCCTTTCCAACTATGGCCATAGTAAAGGACACAACCATGAGTCATGTCCTACAAGGTCTGTATAGTCTTCTCCATCAGAGCATCCTTCTGAGGGTGAAAAGCATTACTCAAGTGCAGCTGAGTCCCAAACGCCTCCTGCAATCCTTTCCAAAACCATTATGTAAATCATACTTCACTGTCTGAGAATATCGTCGAAGGAACCCCATAGATCTTCACATTCTCTTGTACATAGAGTCATCAAAATCCCTCTACAGATCTCTACTCATGTATGGGTTGGATGTGATCCGACTTGGTGAGTCAATCAAGGATCACCCAGATTGAATTGTGTCTTCTAGACATGTGTTGTAACTCCACCATGAATTTCATGGAGATACCATCCCACTTCTATTCTAGTACCTCAATTGGGTGTTCCAGGACATTTGGGACATGTACTCATCCTTAACTATCTCACAAGTGAGGCATCGTAAAATTAACTCTACCACTGCTTTCTTCATCTCTTTCCACCAACACTGACATCAGATGTCCTTGTACATCTTCACTACACCATGATGTACCAACAATGTGGGTTTATATAACTCTCTCAATACCTACTATAGTAACATCCTTGGTACTATGGTACATCCTTTAAAAAGTATGATGTTCTCCCCACCTATCAAAAATCCATCAAGAGCCTGTCCTGAAGAAAACTAAGAATGCCATGCCTCATAGTCAACATCAACATGTTTTTCCTCTACGAATAACTGTATGAGTGGGGGAGAGACAGTCATTGACTGAAGGTAATATACTCTATCCCCATCTACAAAAGATATCTATATCTCATCTAGAAACTATGTCGCATCACTCAGCAGTTGTAAACCAGACCTCCTGTTGAGCGTGTCTACCACCATGTTCCCCTTCCTAGGAGTATAGATTACCCCAAAGTAAAAGTTCATGAGGAATTCCATCCATATCTATTTTCTGAAAGTTAGGTCCTTCTATGAGAATATATACTTGAGACTCATTTGATCATCGTAGAAGGTAAATTGTTCACCCAACAAGTAGATACTCCACATCTTAACGGAGAAGACCACTACTATTAACTCTTGAGCATGGGTCTCGTACCTCTAACCATGCTTCCTCAACTACCATGATCCATATGTGATCACCACTATCTCTTTCATAAATAAACCACCCAGTATGTTCCCTGATGTGTTGCAAAAAACTACATACCCAATGCCTTCTTCTATTACTCTCATGATAGGCCTATTCATCAGTCTCTTCATCAGCTCCTGGAAACACTAATGGAAATAATTTTTTCACATGAAGGGGTTTCCCTTTTGTGTCAAGGATGATAAATGTTCTCATACACTATAAAATTAGGTCATGAATCTATGGTATTATCCAGATAGCCCTAGGAAACTCTGCCCCTCAATCACACTCATCAGTGGCTCCAAAGAAAACACGGCCTTAATCTTCACCAGATCCACTGCAAATCCATCCTCTTAGATGACATGTCCTGAAAATTGGACCTCTGGAATCCATAACTATATCTTATAGAGCTTATCGTAAAAATGGTTCTCTCTGGGTGTATCTTGGACAATCCACATGTGTATATAGTGCTCATCCTCCCACATCTAGTAGACCAAGATCTCATCAATGAAGGCCACCACAAAATAATCGAGGTAAAGATAAAAGATCCTATTCTTGAGTCCAATGAACACTTCGAGGGAATTGTTCAAATAAAAGGGAATCACCATGAAACCATAGTGCCCATACCTGCATCTGAAGGTTTTCTTCGGTACATCCCTATCCCGTACCCAAAGATCATGATAGCCTGATCTATGATCGATCTTCGAAAACCACATCTTTCCCTTTAGCTGGCCGAAGAGGTCATAAAAAATTGGAAGTTGATACTTGTTCTTCATGGTCACCTAGTTCAAGAACCAAAAATCCATGCATAACCTCAAGCTCCCATATGCCTTCTTGGGGAACAATAATGGGGCTTCCCTTGGTGAAACATGTATTACAAACCCCTTTTCCAACAAGTCCTTCAGATTTACCCTCAATTAATAAAGCTCCTTGGGAGCCATCTGATATACGAGTGTGGATATCAGTGTCATCCTAGGGTAATGGTCAATCCAGAAGTCTACCAACCTTCGAGGATGTATTCCGAGAACATCCATAGAAAATACATCCTCATTCTAGTCCAAAACTATTAGAAATCTCAGACTTCTCTCATCCACGACACTGAGGGTGAGGTTGGCCAACAAGTGAGTGATCAGTTGTACCCTACTACAAGAAATTACAACCTATGTTGCAAAGGTTCCCTTCTCTCGAGTTAGAGAAAACCCTGTCTCATCCTCACAAACACCCCGCATTTTGTGCCTAAAGCAGTCTATCTGAGCATGGACTGTAGCTTACTAGTCTGTACACAAGATAGCATCGTAAGGCCTCGATGCAACTAATATAAGATCACAGCTGATTCTGTCACCTCCCAGAGTAATATAACACTACCAAAACATGTCATTTAATCTTCAAATACCCTTCCGTAGAACTCACTAATCGTAAGGATCAATCAAACAGCTCCACTGGAATCCCCATTCTTCGAATGAGGTCTGTTTAAAGGAAAGTGTTACTAGAAACTCTGTATGTATGAATTATAGATGAGGAAGATAAGATACATATTTTAATAGTAATAATCTATAGATCTCCTTGGTCATAGGACTCCAGCACCTGACGCTAGCCCCACCCCTATCTACTTGCTCCCTCAGCCCTTAGTGGACCACCTAGCGGTGGTGGTGGTAGCACCTAGAACCGTTGTTTACTGCTTACAGCTCAGACTACTCCCCTACCATGTCTTCCACCCTATATACATCCACACATGAACCGATGCCTCTGCCTCAGAGGTTCCTCAACATCATGTTGATTATCTATGTTGATGGTCGGGAAGTCACAAGCCATGTGTCCTTTCTCACCACACTTGACGCACAACCTAGTCCCTTGGTGACCTGCTCAACTCTGGGAGCCCCACACTACTGACTCTGAGTCCTTGGGTCATCCCTTGAAAGACTTGGACTATCTGGTCCTCCTCGTCATCTACCTTCTTCTCACTACTGAACACCCTACCCCCTGAGGTCTACTGGAGGATCTAGCTGTCGGTTCCTGGTCCGCTAGAATTCTCTCCACAATAAGGGCTCTCTCCATCACTCTAGCCTATGTGGGAATACTGAGAGGCACCATGGATTTCCTAATCTCATATTTGAGTCTATAATATAATTTTCTATCCCTAAATAATGTTTCTTACACCATGCTTGTGGAGTTGCGAGATTGGTCTGTAAAAATTGCAGAGTACTGAACCACCAGCCTACTTACCTACTCTAGGTGAAGTAGCACTTGTATGCGTACAGAGTGAAAATTCACATGGAAAACACCTACCAAAAAATATACTCATAGTCTATCTAAGTGAGGTTTTCCTCATCATGTTTTTTGATGTTCAAGCTCCACCATCTCCCTGCCAATCCCTAAAAAAGGATCCCGACCAAGATCACCATCTGGTCAAGCGGTGTCTTCACTAATTGTAAGACCTGCATCACTGCATGCATCCAGTCCTCAACGACATGATGATCTATCTATGCTATGTACGTGGAAGTAATTTGTCTCTTGAACTCTTGCATGGTCATGATCCCGCACACATCCTCTACCGGTACCTTCGATAGTAACTGTTGATCATTGGGTGGTGGAAACACCAGAGAACCACCCAGTAGAGACATATCAAACACTGTTCCCAACATCGATGCATCATTTCTAGGTGAGCTATCCACACTTTCAGATATCAGATGCATAAATGGTTGTTTTCTTGGAGGCATCCTGAAATAGATCATCATGTACCATAGTCAAAAGATTATACCTGATGAGCTGACTCTTATTAAAGAAAATATTAAGGATAAACTTATGAAATCATTGTTTTCATGTATAGAGTTGAAAAGACGAATTCAGGGTCCTAGTAAATGGTCATGTTTTTCATTGTACCAACACTGGACTCCTCATATCTAAAAGTCTAACTCGAAACATTTAACACTATTAACCCAAAACAATACAACTGACTCTCAGTCTCTTAGGTTTAACCAAAAACCTCTTTCTAATCCCACTTTTTCATGACCCGTCCCCCATGGCCCATTTCGTGACATACCCCATTCCCTATTCCAAAAGGCCATGGGTTGGCGACTAGAACCGAAGGCATATACCTACATGTGGGAGGAATTTTCTTGAGTAAAATTATCCATGCACATACAACCAAGTACCAATGCTGGAAAAGTAAAAAAACCATTCCACTAAACAACCACTGAGTACATGTACATCTGAAATTCAAATGGGCCAGAATAAAAACCCAATAAATGAATAATATGAAAATAGGAAAGTATAAAAGAAACACTAGATGACAATCCACTTAAGACCCCTCATTATGGGAATAGTAGTGTTGCAACTGGAAGATCAATAATTATGCCATGCCTGCCTCATCTCACTAGGGCCCTCCTGGTCCTTGGATACCAAGTCCTTTGTCAAAGAGTCGATATTATTCACAAGACAAAACACATGAGGAAAAATACCATGCATGGGGAGTGACAAAATACTCATTTGGGGACCCTAAAAGACAAAGGAAAGACCACAAAGAAATCCTAATAATAGATCACGAAGCATAAGAATGAAGCATAAGAATGAATCAAGATATATCAAACTAGGAATATTCTAGAGTAGGATAGTAGATCCATTAATAATATCTTTAAATGCCCCGGGATGTTAGAGAAATCCTCCTCAATGAGTATAGTGGGCCGGCCAGGTCACAGAAAATATTCTTCCCATTAACCATAGAACTAATGTGGTACTCATACCTGATTATTAACATGGGTATGCTGGGTCACAAAGAAGCCGCTACCCATCATGGGAATGCTCGGTCACACATAAGATACTTCCCAACTATGGCCTGCTAAGGTACACATCCTATCGATTACCGTGGGTATGTTGGGACACAAAAAGTCTCTCCCCCCCATCATCCTTCCAGGTCACAAATAAGTCGCTTCCCACTGGTCTATAGTTTCTGATCTACAAAGGGTCTCTTCTTAGTAGTCTCTAGGTCTCATCAAACCGTTGGGTTTTTACACATAGAACACTTGATCTTGTGGGTTCCATACTCATTGTGGGGGTTTGAACACTAAAAACTAATCGTCAAATAGACACATGGTTTGCATGATATTGATTTTTTTTTCAAAAAGGGGTTAGTGGGGTCTAGTTCTAGTTTGTTGGGTCATGGGTGCAGCCCCAAGGGGCGAGTCTGGACCGACGGGGTGGGTCTAGCCCGCTGAGTCAAGTGAGGCCTACTAGGGAGGATCCGACCCATGGGTTTTCCAAATCTGCCTGATTTGGACCAACCTTCTGTTTTAATGAGATGCGGCAAGCGACCGAGTCCGGCTCCCCAGCTCTCTCTGGGGTCAATGCAGAGAGGTCTCCCAGCCGCATTCAGTTGACCACGACTTCACTGTGTTGGATGCAGCATGGGGACACCTCTGTGGTGGATCAATGTAGTCGGGTGGCTGAGTCCACCCACCACTAGCTGCTAGCCCGAGCCAGTCATGGTGGTCTTCTCTGGAATTCTGTCGTGGTGCACCACCGGCAGGGCATTTCATGATCTACCAGGTCGGCACCGGTGGTCAGTTCTTCATGCAACCTACTTCTACAGCCTCTATGGGGAGTTTCCTTCCCTATAAAGGCCTTAAAATTTCTTTTCCAACATTTAAAAATTCTTCTACCTCGAACGCACAAGGTGTAGGGGGTTAGACCTTGTATGTGTCGGCCCAAACCCTCCGCGTTAGAAATTTAAAAATGGGGAGTCTCATGAATGATTTTTTATCAACTATACTTCATTGTCGAAAATAAAAGCCTAGAAATATCACCCTCTCGCAATAATGAACGATCAACAGATCAACATGTTCATGGGTCGATATGCGTTCATCATTTAGAATAAGGATGAGGGGAAATATGAATCAAAATAAATTCCTAAATGGAATCGATGTTCGTCGTTGGATTAGTTCACCTGCGAAGGTGCATGAAGCCAAAGACATTTTTTGCTTCCTAGATCCGTACATTGTAGAGAAACGAAGTTGCGAGCGATTCAAAAATGATCTTCATAGGGGAGGAACTTCATTTTAGGTTCTTCAATGAATTTCCATGGTAAAATTCTCCACTCTCGAACTTGTTAGATTAATAAAAAAGAAACATGTCACAAAGTTTCTATTACTCTGAGATGTTTCTTCGTTGCATTGTATCATAAATGAAACATTGTATCTATTATGATCCAATTAAAGCATCGTTATGCTGCACAAAAACAAGCCTCTAATGAGCTGTCATTTAATGCATCTCATCGTCATCTCTCAACAGTACGAAAGAAAAATATAATATCTTTTTAATGTTATTTTATTATTTTTCAAAAATTAAGATAAATAAATTTTCCATACTAGCCTTTCTGGTCGTGTTTAAGCCATTTCATGGAAAATTTCGATGTTCCAAGTTCAACGGTGCCATCAGATTTTTGATTCGAGCATCAGTTAATAAAATAGAAATATATACTTGAATGATTACTTATATTATCTTTAAAAAATGTTCAAAATTCCGTTTCAGGCCCACTAAGCCTTAGAATCATGTTCCTCAAAGCACGTGGTAACAAAATAATTACATATAATTATAAAAATTATTTCGAAATTTAGGGTCATTACATTATAAATTTTAATTAATAAATATTAATATGAATTTATAATTATTAATTATTTATCATATTTTTTTCGTAAATACCAATTTTTATTTAGGTTGAGAGATAATGCTTACAAGAATTAATTGAGTATAATAAAAAAACCAAATTAAAATATGTACAAAAAACCTAATTCTTACCTCAAAGACGCAAATGTATATCCACCAAACTATAAAATATCCTCCAATTATTCTTTCATCTACCTATGTTTATCTATACAATGTTGTTTCATTTTTATTTTTTCTCTTGGTTTTTGTTCACCTATGTTCACGTTCACCACAATTATCTATCGTCACACCATCACTGATGCACCTCAAGAGAAACATTTATAAATAATAAATTGATACTTTGATTCAGTTAGTACATCATTGAAATAGTCACATAACTTGAGGAGAGAAAGGTTTAGTATCTTGGAGAGTAGCTACATAATCATCTTATTTTACTATACTTACAAAAACAATCTCCATAATTTTTCTCATCTAGAACCTTATATAAATATATCACCTAAAATAATATTAATTAATCACTTGGGATTTGAAACATAATAATGGGGTGAGATAAAACTCTTAGTAAGGGAAAACAATATTAATGTGTAATAAATCCTAAATCTAGAGGGGAAAATGATGATGATATAAATAAAATAATAAAATAATAAAATACCTAATATGATATTCATAAATCATGATAGAGCATCATAATATCATAAAAACATATGTATGGAACCACAAATGATATTTAATTTCTCAAAAAAAAATCGATAATAATATTACTTGTTAGTGTGAGATAAAAACATATATTTAATTAAAGAAAACTCATAATTATTAAAACATGTAATTTCCTGGAAATCAAATTCATCCTTAAAATTTAACATAAATTAAATTAATACCTAGAAATGTATCACAAATAAATGAATAAGAATATTATAAATACGAAAAATTAATATACATTCTTGGTCTTATGATATGAATATTGGGTACCTTGGATGTGTAATAAAAACTCACTCATAACTCCTTTTAATGAGGATATATCAATACATAAACCCATTATATTGGGATAAATATTCATATGAACGTTTTTCTAGGTGCTAAATCTGACTTTGCTTGTTATTTTCTTAGAAGAAATCCTCTTGTGCGCCTCATTGGATTGGGATAAATCATCATGTGTACCATCTATATTTTGATAAACCAACCTATGTAACTTTTGATCACATCATACTAAGACATATATAAATTCATTAGAGGGTGATATATGACCCCTCCCATCATAATCCATTCATATGTTTTCCCCAAAAAATCAATCATAAACATATCTTAATGGACCAATGGAAAATTAAAAGTTTTTATAAACATCCGAAGCTATATCATTTACTTGTAATAAACACTCTAAAATGTGTATCATAATCCCACCAAGCTGTATAATAATAAATCATGATTTAAATCATTTTTTAACAACCCTTGATTTTATAAAAAGGAAACAATGTTCAATAGCATACACTATATAAAACACTGAACTTAGAAAAAATAAAAAATATTATTATTTAAATATTACTACAATTACTGAGCACTTGAATTCTAATGTATGAATAAGAGTAATGTCATTATGATATATATGTAAATGTTCTAATAAAATTATTAATCTATTAATTCTTAGTAAATAATAACTCAATTTGTGTTAACACTATTTTATTTTTCAAAGATATAAATTCTTCAAAAATGATTTTTGGGATTCATTGAGTGAATAAAAACATTATTTTATTGGTCATTTGTCAAAATTATTTGATTATATAATATCATATTCAATATTAATATATCTATGTCTACCTATGGTGGAATTTTTTTTATTTTTATGAAAACATTAATTTTTTAATGTAAAATAAAATATACTAATTAATACTGAAACATGTGTTGTTTCATAAATTATTTTAAAACTAAAATTATATTTTGTAATATTTAGAAAATCTAACCTGATCCATTTGATTAAGCATAATAATATTATATTTATTTTGGAAATTTTATTCTTAAATTTAGTATAATATCATGTTTGTTCCTAAACAAAACGTTTTGGAAAACATATTTTGTCATATTTTGCGATATTAAATTTAAATAAAATTACGTCACATTTTTGGGTTAATTATTAAAATATATTCTTATTATGGAATCAGGGGGTCCAAATTTTCTAAATTTTTACTTTTTATCATTAGACATTATTAAAAGTAACCTTATTAATTTTTCCCATTATTAATGATAAATATGGTAATGAAGGACAAAAATAAAATGATAAGGACTAAAAATGACCCTATTACATGCCTTAGTTTTATTTTACGAGTAAAAAATTTCGATAATCATTTATATGTATAATATATGTAATTTTATCTAGGAGGACATGATTTTGACCATTAAAACATTTCTGTGAATATAAAGTCTAAAATTTCACTCTTTCTTAGAAAATCATAATATTTTTAATATTATGTTAATGAGAGGATTTTTTTAGTTATAAATATTAATTTAAAAAATGAAAATATTTTTCTAATCCTGGTAAATTATTTTTATTTTAATAGTGCTGAAATTATTATCATAATAGCGTATGCAACGCTAAAAAATATTTTTTTAATTAACATAAATAAATATTAAATGATATTAAAAATATTAAAAGTAGTATAATTTGAATGAATTATTATGATCCATTAATTTTATGGATATATATATATATACAATCATATGTATTTTTTAATGTATTATATTCTAATTCCTTTATTTATTTTTTTGATTTTATTAATGTCAATCTAGATGAATAGATCTAAAAAGACATTAATGGTAGTTTATAAAAAGTAATATTTTATAAAATGATATAAAATTCCTTAAAAGTAAATATTAAGGAATATTATTAGGATATTTTTTTAAATATTAATACTTTTAAATTTATGAGGTTTTTTCGATTTATATTAATTATCATGACCCTAAAATTGTAAAAAAAACATTTATTTTTCTGGAAAATTGTGATAAGGGATAATGGTAGGTTAAAACCAAAATAAATGTGTCAAAACGTAGTCTATGTTTTTAGTAATTTTATTTTATTATATTATTTATATCTATCATCAACTCATATTCAAATATTTTTAATCTTCACTAATTTAACATTAATATAAATTTATATTGTATTACAATTTTAAAAAATCCCACAAGTTTTGCTCCACTAAATTATAAAATGAATTTTTTTCTCATTTCAATTAAATTAAAAACCATTTGGTTCATCTAATACATTCAAAAATACTTTCATAACATCCCTCAACATTTTCTAGAGGCCTTATTTTTTGCATAACAACTACCTTAGTGGTCTTAAGATGTAAAAAAGAGGGTTTTCTCATAAAGTGGAATAGTTCATAACGAAATTACATTATTTTATTTATTATTTCACCCCCATAAAATATTATATAAAAATTAGGATTTAACCAAATAATTATATCAGATATATTAATATTTTATTATGTTAATTTCACAATATATATCAATATCCACCCATCATCAAATGGGAAGGAATCTATCATTTGTGTGTACGGTGGAATATAATCTTGTGGACCTATGTAATTTATTTTACAAAACCACCATTCATGGATGGGCATAATGACTAATTTAAGGATGGTATATATATATATATATGATATTTATTATATATGTATCAGTATGTGAAGAAAATGTAATAAAAAATTCATATATATTTATTCATCGAGAAATGACAATGTTGTTTGTGCGTACATGTTGACTACCTCTTCAATGATGATATGATAATAATTTTTATCAATGCATTAAATTGACATATATATAAGTATATGCCATAAAATCGGTTGTATTTTTGAAATTATTATAAATCTATAGTTATAAACTAATACATACCATCTTTCAATAATTATCATTGAAAAAGAATAATTTTACACATGTGAACATAGAGCATACCATATCCATGATTATAACGTAGTTCATTTTTCATAACCATAATTTTTGGTTTTTTAGACATTAATTGATATATATATATATATGATAATCATTTCATTATTATTAATATTTATATGATTTAATAATGAATTTTTCACCATAATCAAACTACTGAAGTCATTTTGGACACATGAGAGGAATATCTTCAAAACATCAAACATGAACTCCATTGTTTTTGTAATTGATTATAATCCTGTAATAAGTAAAATAAATGGAATAATAAAAATTAAAAATGAAGAGTATAATGTAATTAATTTTATATATTTTTATTTTTAAAGATGATAAAAAATATATGTGATGAATCATACTAAAGGCAAGGTACACTCAAATAAAAATCCTCTTTTAATGTTTCCAGTCAAACTAATTTTCTTCATTATCAAATTTTTTTTACAATATATTATTAATTTATTTAAATAAAAAACATAATGTAGATTTTATGTCTCTTTTTTAATTCTTTTAATATTTTTGAAAACAAAATTAATATAAAATTCTTAATTTCTTTACAAAGGTAAAAAATGATTGTTTTTTATTGTATTCGATGACAACGGCTTTTCCCATCATCGTATCAGTTATTTTATATCTTTATTCCATTATGATATACACAAATTTTTTATATGAATCCCATCCTTCCACTTTTCTAGGTTATTTATGTTTTGAAAATTGGATTTTAGAAAGAAAGGATATTTTATTATCTGAGAATGGTTTTCAAAAGGGATAAAAATGCTTTATAGGGTTTTATGATTTATTTATGCATGATTAAATTTTATTATTCATAATTTAGTCATTTTAAATTTTCTATGGTAATAGGTGATCCCCTTAGTTATTGTTTGATGATTTGATCTCCATTATTACTAATGATATAATAGGTTTAGACCCATAATAGATCAATATATAAAACGTTGAGGTCCATTATTATTCATGATATGATGGGTGATCTACATTATATCTCACCAACGCTTTGGGTAATGATTATTTTATCGAAATGAATCATGTTGGATGTTGGAAGTTTGGTTATTATAATTTCAAGGTTTTTGTATTGGGTATATAAGGGTTTTTTTATTATAATTTGATAAAAACATATCATAAATTTGTATTCATTCTTGTGAGTTTCTATGTGAAATTGTTTTATTTTAAAGGGCATACTAATGTTAAATTTATTTTATGTTTTATTACTATTTTTGAAAAAATTTATCTTAAAAAAATAATAATTTCAGGTGCTCTAATGTTTCCAATGAAACCATAATGGTTATGAAAATTCCCTCACATTTTGATATATTGTATTTTATGAAAAACTCTTTGTAGAAAATAATTTTTCATCTAATATTAAATATTTATTCAAGATCATGGTTTATTAAGTTAATTTAAATCTCTGAATTTCATATAATGTCTATAAAATAAAAAAAATGGTTTCTTTATTTCATTATTTATTTTTATTGCCATTTATTAGATTTTTATTCTCATATCATGTTTAAGAAAATTAAATGGATGATGAATCAGTAATGAAAACAATGAACCCAAGTTGAATTTCACGATGATTTATCATGAAATGAAAATATATTTCATTTTTAATTCTCTATATTATAGAAAATATTGATATTGATCAAAAGTTTCCATGTTGTATGATATTATTTTTCATTATATGATTTATGAGCACATTCTCTAAAAATCTAAAGCGTTAAGAATCATTGTTATATATGAAAGTGAATTCTAGTTTAAAGACAAAATAATATATACTATTTTAGGTTGGATCCCTAAATTTGGTTTCAAAATAATAATTATACAACATTATAGATTTAGATGATTTCTTTAGTAGTTATCTACATAGTCATGTATACCATTATTTGTTTTTATATTTATATATGATCATATGTTAAATGTAGAATATATCCATTTTGAAAACACTATTTTATAGTAAATTATTTTTGATGTAAAATTATATTTTAGATTATTCTTTTAAATTCATTAGTTCATTTCGTGAAAATAAAAATCTGTTATAGTCTATGGACTGAATCTTATACTACATTTTATTATGGAAACATTTTTATACATAAACATGCATTTTTATAATAAATTATTTTTTTATTTTATTTGGACGGATTAATATGAAATTGAATTCTAACACTCAATTGAATTAAATAATAAAAAATAACTTCTATTTTTATAATCATTGTGTCTATATTTTGTAAATAATCCTTTTTTGGATAACATGAATAGTAACATTTTTCATTTTTGTTTAAATAGTCAAGGGTAGGTAATTATGGTTAAAAATAAAATAATAAGGAATATTAAATTAACCTATCTTATAAATTTATTTTATGGTATGTAAATATCATATATATAATAATCCAAAATTAGAATAAATATTCTTCTCTTGAAATTTTTACATGATTTTTAACTTTTGAGTATTTACGTGAACATAAAGATTAAAATGCCACACCCTTGATTTTGATAACTAAATTATACATAATATATGGATAAATATAGGATATAATAGGATAAAAATAATCATTTTAATGATAAATTGATTTTTCTCATGGTAATTTATTATTAATTTAAAAAAATGTATAATTACATTAAAATATTAGTCCAATATGATATAATAATAATTTAGTTAATATTAAAATAAATAAATATTCTAAAAATATTAAATGTGATATAAAATGAATGAATTATTATGATCCATGAATTTTAGGATAAATATATCGTGTTTATGGAAATTTTAATTGATAATATTTTAATTCTTATGTTTTTATGATGCTATTAATGATAACGTAAATGAATTATTCTAAAATTAATATTATTAATATTTTAATAAATGATTTAAATTTCAAAATATTCCTGCCATCTTCCATGTTATTTTTATTTGGTTTAAAATGAAACTATTGTCTATTTATAGTTTTTTTCTATTAAAATTAACTATCAGTACCCTCAAAGAGTAAAAAAACCATGTTATCTATTTATGTGTTAAAATAGTTAATGGGGGATAAAAAAGGATAAGGAAAAAAATAACCTAATCATGTTTTAATTTCAATAAATGATATTATTTATTAATATTCTAGTTTTAGATTTAATTTCTATACATTTTTAGAAATTTATCCATGAAAATTAACTTATAATAATTTCATATTTTATGAAATTAAAATAAAGTTCCTCCACTGTCTTATGAAATGGATCTTCTTTTTCACATTTCATTAAAAATAAAAATAATTTTTAAGATAAAATACATTTTAAAATTAATTCTTGATATCTTAACACATTTGATGGAGGGCCTATTTTGGGAATATTTTTGTCCATTATATTCTTAATGTATTAAGATAGGGATGTTTTTCTAAGAATACATGTAGTTATTAATAGTGTATTTTTTTCTTACTCCACCTCCTTCTAATCATCTATAAAAATTATTATATAAATATATATTTACATCCAATATAATGAGATGTTATTAATTTAATATAATTACTTATATCTATATCCAACATCATTAAAATGGAAAATGAATTCATACTTATTATGTATGGAAGATTTTCTCCTTGTTAAATGTTAAAATTCATTTTCCATAACATCCTCTAATGGATTTTTATAATGTAATATTTAATAAATATATATTTTATTAATTAAATATTTATTAATATATAATAATAATACATCATTAATTATTTTATATTCTCATTAACTGAAAAATTGTCGCATTATTATTATATACGTGTTAACTACCACCCCCACAAAGTGGCGTGAATCTTTTTTAATAACCACATCCATGGATTTTATATATAATTATATAAAAATTATTAATTTGGTATTTTTGATATTATGATCATTTGGAAATATAAAATAGTACTTATTTTCTTTCCATAACGATAATCGAACAATGAAAACGTTATACATGTGTACTTATGTCCTACCATATCTATGATTATAATGAAATTTCTTTTTCATATCCACCATTCATGGTCAGTTTTCAGAATTTAAATAATATACTAAATTTAAAATTATTTCATTATTATTATTATGGATATTATATAATAATAATTTTTTTTACCACAATCAATCTAATGAATTTGATTTGGAAATACAAGAGGAATATGGTCAAAATTACCATTGTGATCTCAATTGACAATGTAATTTATTCCAATAAGGTATTAATTGAAATAAAAGTAATAATAAAGATAAAAAAATTTATCAAGAAAATAAGTAAATTATTATTTTTATTTATAAATTTAAACAATTTACATGAATAGTCAGACTAAAGGTAATGATATTTCTTTAAAAAAAACTCTTTCAATATTTTTGTTCTAGTGCTTTTCATACCATTTAAATATATTTTAAAAAATATTATTAGTGAATTTATAAGGACCTAGAAATTATTTTAAATGAAATTTTTTGTATCCCTTTTATTCCTATAAATGGTTTTAAAAATTAATATTTTACGTGAATGTTTTGAATTTCATTAAAAAAATGAATGTTCCATTCTAACATACATAGTGAAAATGAAATTACCAACCACTATCACCATTATTTGGTATTTAAAACCCCTTATAACTATACATGTTTCTCATAATGAAAATTCCATCATATCTTGTTTTAATTAATTTATTTTTTCAAGACGGGTTTTTAAAATGAAATTTTATGACAATATTCGAAAACGATTTATATATCAGTTAAGAAGTGTCTTAAATGATTTTAAGATGAAAAGGTGCATGATTAAAAAGTTTTATTCAAAATATATTTCTTTTATATCATTTAAAATAATGGTTAATCTTGATATAGATAATATGATTTGTTGGCGTCAACTATATCTCATTATAATGTGAGTCTTCCGTATTATTTCTCATGATATGATAGGTTGACCCCCTTTATAACTCATGATATAATGTGTTTTCCCTATTATAACACTCCAATCCATTGAGTAATGATTAATCTATCTAGATAATTATTTTTCAATATGACCAGTGGTTATAAAAATTTTAGGTCTATCATAAGAGTTCTATAAAGATGATATACCAATCCATGTACATGAAATTTCTATGATTTCTTATGATTTTTTATTGAAATAATTTGATTTAAAATGGTAATCTTGTGTTATTTTCAATGAAATTGTTACTCCAATTTTGGTTAAAATGTATTTTTTTTAATAAAAAATCACAACTTATTATGTATTATAATAAAACCTCATGATTATTAAATTACCATCATGTTTTATTGTTAAGTATTTAATGAAAAAATAGGGAAAAAATAAATATATTTCATCTGTATGAAAATGAATGTTTTTTCTCAGGGTTTATTATTGTAAAGGAAAACTAAATATATTATCTCATTGTGTTTAAATAGATTGACATGGTTCTTTCATAACTTCTTTTTATGTCACTTAATATACATTTTCATTCATCCCCTTCAATTTAAATGTTTTTCTCAGAGAATAAGGGTGGTAAAGGGAAATAAATAATCCTTGTTTAAAGTCGTCATTTTTCTCATAAAAAGGGAAAAAAATTTCTTTTGGAATGTTTTATATTATAGGAATAATAAACACAATTCATAAGCTTCCACTTTTTATGATATTCTATTGTTATGTATGATTTATGGAAAAATACTCTAAAACTATTAACTGTAAAAAACCTCAGATATGTATGAAAAAGAATTTTAGATTAGATAATCTTAAATATGTAAAGTTTAAATTCCGGTCTATATAGTTTGAAACTGAAAACAGGATCACCCAAAAGAATCACATAATATAAAGTAAAAGAATCAAAGGACATCTAAATATTAATTAACCAAAATAAATATTATTTTAATCTCATATAGATGGATACCAAAACATCACAACATAAAAGAAATTCATTGGACTAAAAATAAGGGTGAAAATTAAAATGTTTCCAAAAAACTCATTTTAAATAATTGAAGAATTAATTATATTAATAAATATTATATAGGGCAAAGAGAAATTTAAGAAGAGGTTTATATATAGTTACAAATAAATATCCTTGAAAATATATAATGTATTAAAAAATTATAAGTGAAAATAATTTGAATAATGTTTAATTTTAAAATAATATTAACAAATACAATCACAAAAAATAACACAAATATTTCATGAAAAATATTTGAAAATACATTATGAACATGTACGTTAGAAAAAGAATCATAATTGTGGAAATAATGTAAAAATGTATTTAAATATAATAAGTAAAAATAAATTGAAATTTTTTGTTTTTAAAATAAATTTCTATTAATGGATACTAGTAAATCATACAAAAGATTCCATAAAAGTGAGGGGTGGATGATTAAAAATTTTATTTAGAATGGATTCAAAAGAATTTTAATCATTTTTAAATAAACTTATTGAAAACCTAAATAATTAAAAGGATGGGGAAATTTGTTTAATTGATTAGAGTGAATAAATATGATCCTTAATGATAAATAAAATTGAGTTTCCAATAGTGAAAGGAAGTCCTTAATTGGATGTAAAAAATGATATATTGATTAAAATTCCTTAAAAATAAATGCGAATTGTTCATAACAAAAATTAATTTTCATTAAACCATATAGTCATAAAGGAAGAATATATTTTTTTCAAAAAAATTTATCCTAAAAACAATGTGAAAATAAAACATAACATGATAATAATTTATAATATATCATGGGTTAATGCTAATAGTCAAAGAATAGTGATTATAACCCTAATAAATGATTTGAGTCCTATAAACCACTTAAAACATGAGGATAATCTAAATAAAATCCTCACAATAGATTGAGAGAGATGAAAATCGAACTTACATGATAATAAATAAAATTTAAATTATCATATAATATCTCAAATATATAGTATATAAATAAAAAATGGAATTTGGTTTATAATAGAATATATATATATAATGAAATTTTTATATGAAACCAAATGTATATAGGTTAAAAATAAATAAAAAACACCATAAATGGTACATTATGGAATTAGGATTCATATACAATGAATAAAATATAATTAGTGTATTTTATTTCAATAAATTAGTATATACACCACTTTAATTGTAATTTTTATAATATAAACTATCTCTTGGTAAATGGAAATTGAGATGAAATCCCTTACATTGTTCCATACTTGTTCTGTGCATGTTCTTAAAGTAGGGAATATCCATATTACTCTTATTAGATACATTATTATGAACATTATTTTTTTCATTTAATTTAATATATAATATTTATTACATTCTTCTATTTTTTATTATATATTCTCTCCTCGTGTTTACATCAAAATTGAATCGTCATTAGATAATTTTGATAATATTAGCATAAAAAATGTTACATTAATAATAAAATAACTAATGAATATACTAATTGTATAAAAACATGATAAAATTTAGTTTTTTTAATAGAGTATAATAAAAAAAATTATGTTCCCATTTTCATCTATAATTTGATTTTCAATCATTTGTCTTGTGCATGGTTAAATATATCTAAACTTGTACAAGATTTAACATGATTTGGGAGTATGGTTAATGAGGAGTTTATTTAATCATTATATATTACAAAATAATTATATATTATATTATTGTTATATATTTATCTAGGGTAACCATATTTAATATATTTTTTAAAGAATGTATGAAAATATGTTTGAAAAACAAAAAATACTCCATCGTTGATGTTGGAGTTGTCACATATGCATGTATAGAATTCTCATATCTCAAATCTTGATAGAGGTGATGGTTAATTTTTAATTTAAATAAATGAATACTTATTAAATTATATATAAAAATATATATTCATTATGACCACCATTATTTTCATCCATGAATGGTAGTAATGGAAAATCAAATGAAATTGCTTCATAGAGGCAATAGGCCACACAATTCACTAGTGATGCTATTTTTTTATTTCACAGTGAATGGAAATGGATAACTATTATTTTAAAAAATATTATAAAAAAATTCACTATGAAAATCAGACTTATTGTATTATATTATTATGAATTTAATATGTAATGTCCCGACCTGGGTGCCACAAGATAGTACCCTGATCCCGTTTTCCACATGACCATAAGTGAACCTCCTCATATGCTAGAGGCCGACGACTAGCAGTTAGGGTTTGGAATGTCATTAATGGGGAGACTATTCCCTCATTTATCAGAGTAAAACATCAGTGGAAATAAAAAAAATGGAAGCATATATATACCTAGAGAAATTCTCATGTCGCAAGATAACCTAACAAGAAAACAATACTCAGCTCAATGGGGGAACATTCTATTCCAATATAAGTGTCATGTGCCTATTAAGAAACTAAAAATAAAGACACTAATACTCCCTAAGAAGTTTTTAAACCATATATGGGTCACTCCTCCATGATCCAACCCCAATTATCCATCCATCCTAGGGAAATTTCACATAAATAGTATTATAACAATATAATCTATTTGGGTACCTATTAGGCCACCGAAGTAGGGTGTGAGTTCGAATAAGTATCCCACCACCAATAGTATCTGAAACAATTATAGTCATAAGATAGTGTATGCATTTGTATATGGAAATAAGTACAATGCAATAACAGATAGTTTATCACATTTTCATTTATTATTATCTAACTATATTAACTCTAGGTCTCCCATGGATACCCATACCTCAATACTAACTTATTCTCATACTGAATCCTTAAGTGTTCCCTTGGTAATACCATATCTTAAAACATACTTCTTGTTGATGCTCGAATTATTCATGGTTTGATGATATCTTAGTACCTGTGTCGACTCATGTCCGAGTCAAATATTCTCATATGAGGCCATAACTCAGAGTTTCGTTATTATCATTCATTAATTTCATAATTATTAGAAACATTTCCAAAGTTAACAATATCAAAAATGTAATTATGATGACCATGTTACCATACTTATGAATCTATATAATGTCTAGGTTCTCATTTTCTTCATTCATTACTATAATATCCATGTTACCATGTATACAACTCAATTTAGAATGATCATGTTCCCATTATCATTACTCCTATGTATGATAAGAATTTTACCATTTGTACTTATCAATTTTATATGAACATGTTCCCATTATTTGTCACATTATTAATTTAACGATTAATTATCCACCCTAATCCAATTACTCATTCAAAAATTGGTTAAACACGTCAAAACCATTAGTTAACACAACAACTAAATAAATGATTTAATCCCATTAATTGAATCATTAATTAATTAACCCACATCACAACTCATGTCTTATCAATAATTTTCTAGAATTAATTATTTCATTATAAATATAAAATCATCAAAACCAATCCCACATTGAATTTTCTAGATCATAATCTCAAAGAAAATAATTAATTAACATTCAATTATCTAAATATACCAAATTCGTAATCTCAAAATTAATTATGTATATTAACGCCACTATCTCTTATATCATAATTTCACAAAATTAATTATCTAATAGGGAAGCCCCATAATCTCATGATTAATTACACAACTAATCACTTATTTAAACAAAACATTAATAACTCGGTTGGACAATTTAATTATCCAAATTAAAGGAAATAAATTTCTAAAGGATGGCAGTAATTCTAAAATATTTCAAATACATATCAAATCCAAAAATATGGGAATTAAATTTACAGAACCTACCTTGAATCTTTGACGGATG
Organism: Viscum album; assembly: GCA_963277665.1. Classification (NCBI taxonomy): domain Eukaryota; kingdom Viridiplantae; phylum Streptophyta; class Magnoliopsida; order Santalales; family Viscaceae; genus Viscum; species Viscum album. Next base: position 1,389,114,889 of record OY728165.1, read on the forward strand.
TTTTCCTAATGTAAATCCCTCAAATCTGAGTAGCACGATGACTTAGATATGAGTTCTAGATCTAAATACCTAAAAAATCAAGATCAATAAAATAAAGATATCATAAATACAGATCTATATTCACAATAATAGATCTATATATCACTACACATGTTTATATCCAAGGAAAAAAGGATATATTCCATGAAAATATCAATGAATGGTAGAAGAAAGAATGGGAAATGCATTGGGAAAAATCATCTTACTGGTTGATAAGTGTATCTTCAATTTGGGATTTCTATATTAATGAACGGTGTTTTTACGGCCATTGAATCCTTCCAGGTTGATGTAAGAACCTTACTTTACCCATAGGAATCATAAACCTGAGTTTAGGATATATATGAGGTGAAAAAATTCATTAAAGGTTGAATATGAGTGAGAACCAAAATTTTAGGATCTCACCACTGGCCGACACACGATTTGGATGAACGGTTTGAAAAAATATGTGGTAACAATGCATTAACCACTGATTCAATGGGAACTTTACATGGATACCTCACACAGCCAATCAAACCTTGATTTAACCATGCTGAAGCTACTAACTCAAATACCGTAGATCACATGGTTTCTCATAGGAATTCACAATGTTTTTACAAATTGTGCACCAACCGTGCAAAACCAATTTTCTCCAAAATTTTCTTATACATTACCCAAACGCACCCCAAGACATAACTATCAACAAAGGTACTTAATTAAAACTCAAAGGTACCTAAAATTATAGCCAAAATAACTCCAGAAAAGGTCGGTATCTTACAATCTACTTACCTTATAATAACTCATCCTCAAGCAATACTTACAATTATTCTAATATTCTATTCCCAAAAGATCGGGACATTGAGCCCTCATATCTTCTTCTATTTCCCATGTTACATCTTATAAATATCAATGTTTTTATAAAAAATGAACTCTCTACATGTTTTTTCCCCACAAAACATTCTCACTATGATCCAACACACATATCAAATGCTCCTGAAAGGACGTATCTATCTCCAGGTCAATCTCATCCACATTGGTCATATTATAAGGGTCAGGATGATACCGCCAATGGTTTGATACATGTGAAACATCATGTATAGAGATGTATCTCTAAGTATGATCCAATCATTTCACCACTAGCCTGATTCTCCCGACTATCTCAAATGGTCCAATAAAACTGGGTGCCAACATGCCCTCCCTCTATATCCTATATTTACCCTACCTAGGTGACACCCAAAGGAATACATGATCACCCTTAATAAAATATAGTGTCCATCACCTTCTGTTAGCTAATGACTCCTATCTAGTCTAACCTATATCTATACCTTTATGATCCAACTATACCTACTCTGATGTCTTTTGCATGACAGTCAATCCCAATAAATCTAACTCACTAGCCTCTATGTATCATTGTTGTGATCTGCACAACCTACCATAAAGATCCTCATATAGTAAAGTAAAAAATGTTTCCTATTGAATATTATTATAGGAAAACTCTACAAAATCCAAGGGTTTTTTCCCAAGATCCATCAAAGCCAAGAATACATGCCCACTTCATATCCTAAAGCACATGTATAGTACATTCTGACTACACATCTGTCTCTGCGTGGAAATACATACTCAATAATACCTGTGATTCATGTTTTTTCTACAAGCCCTTCCCAAATCATGATGTAAAACAAGTAATTATCTAAAACTATAGTTTTTGGCACTCTATACAGATGGAATATCACTAAAACATAATGTTATCCCAATTTTTCTACTATAATGGTTTCCCTTATGAGTAGAAAATACACTACCTTTTATAGTTGATCCAAAATAAACGAAATAGAATCATTCTACCTAAGAATCTTCAGAAGACCCATAAAAATCAATTTTCATGTTCTCAAAAATCCATACTGAGATGGGAAAAGACTATAACAAACCTCCAGGTCGTTGATGCTATGCCTTCACCTATTGACAGGTGAAGCATCTTATCAGAAACCCTGCAACCTCTTTTTTCATGCATGGCCACCAAAACTGTCATTATCTATTACTTTAAAATTTGGTTACACCTAGACGCACCTCTCATTTCATGGTAAGAAATTACGACATGAGATCCTCTAGCATGATCGTAGGTACAATAACTCGACTCTTCAAATAGATGATCTCATCATCATCTATCAACTAGTCCAAGGGTGTCTCTCCACCTGAAAATCTCTCCTTGAAGAATAATAACTCCAGATCCTCGCACTATCAATCCATGATCTATCTCAAAAGTTTAGACCCCACTGCAACTAAAACCAGAGTCATCTGCTCCTGAATCTCTTGAACCACCACAGGCATTTCATTTAACAAGGTCGTCATCTTATACTATACACTAGACTCTTGAACCATCCGAGTCTGAGCTTTCCTATTCAAGGCATCAACCATTTTTTCCCTTTACTAGCATATATACCAGTTCAAAATCATAATACATCATATACTCATCCCATCTCTATTATGGATGTTAAAATCATACTATGAAAATATAATAATCATGCTCTTGTGATCTATTTAGACTATATCAGCCCCCAAAATGAGCTTAATAGTGAATTACATGTATCTCACTTGTGGTAGCCCTTTGAAGTCTTTAGGAAAGACATCCTAAAATATTTCCACTATCGGTGGAAGGAAATATTTCCAAACACCCCTATCACCCATAAAAAGGGTAGAATCATGGGTTGTGATCTCTCTCAGTTGGTGAGGAATTATACCTACTTGTCGAGCCTGGATATCCCACTCTCCACAAATAATATACTGGTCTCCCTTAGGATACAAAATGCTCACTCTCAAATTGTAACTGTTGATGTGGGCTCAGTATGCGACAATCCATTCCATACCCATAATTTCGTAGAAACCCATCATATTAAGAATATATAGATCCCATAGGAAATGATATTCCTTGATATCAAGTGAACATACCTTACATATATAGATATATCTAGATCGTACTCTTAATGGCGTATCTATGGACATTAACCCTCTCAAAAACTCCACGACCACGTTAAAACCATTAACAAGTTTTGTAGATATAAAGGAATGATAGGAAACAATATCAAATAAAAACTTCCTAAATTATAAGCTATTAAAATAGCACCTCTCACTTTCGATGGTCCAACATCACTATCCATAAGTGTAGGTTATACTACATGTAATAGTGTTTTCCCTCTTCCCTTTTATGTGGTCAGACTCTCCTATGTAGAACCACTCTACTGATGTGGGAACTATTTCCTAGAAGAACCACATCTAATACCCCTACCACCGTGTCTAGTATAACTCTATCTGCCAGCCGGATTTGGAGTAGAAGATCCTCTTCCCATATTGTGACTCTTCCAAAATACATCTTCTGTACCAGTCTGTCCCTACGACCTGAATAGTTTATGTACATTTCACAAAATTCCACAAGATCTTCACTCTATTAGTGGTCATGAACAATGTCGAAGATAGTGTCACAACCAACCATACTGATGAAGAATCACCATAGTAATGTCCTGTGCAACAGACCCTATATTTTGTGTACTATGCTTCCCACTGCCTTGGAAAATGTTTTCATAATGACACATCCAACTCTCTGAATTCATACATCCTAATCATATGGTAACAATTACTCTCCCATATTTGGGAGCCTCTCTCACTTTTTTTAACTATGAGAGAATAATCCTCCACATTCATAAACTTCTTCAACCTAAATAAACTCACTTGGAATATTATATCACACTTAATGTCCATCATGAAAATTATTCTTCGTAGCTTCCTCATCTCCTGATAACTCTGGGGGAAAGCATTGTAGATCTATGTAGCATCCAACATAGTCCATCACCGAAAATCTCCCTTGTTTCAAATACATGAACTCAATAGATTTCTATTGTCTCAGTGTCTTTGGATAAATGTGTTCGAATAACCTCTCCAATAATTCCTTCCATAACATTTTATCAGTATGTCCTATTTTCACGTGAATGTCCCCCCAACACCTCGCTAACCTCCATAGAATATAAGAGGAGAACATGACCCTCCATATAGATGATGTATCTGAATCATCAAGTATTAGTTCTATGGACTCAACCCATAATTATTCTCCCTCAGTTCCACACACTTCAGTAAACGTTCGAGGGTTCTAAAACTGAAACTCCAATGTCATCTCACACATAATTTTCAAAACCCATCCTGGGTCTCATTTCATGACATACATGATGTGATAAAAGTTCTCTCAAAACTACTCCCCTTCATCTCCAACTTTCATTATCAGTGCATCGTGTACCCTATCTGAAAAAAAAATCATAGGAATGCCCCTCATTCATCCCCTTAATAAGAGTTGTGCTGGAATACTCTCCACAAATACCAATACACATCTTAGGTCTCATTAAAAACCTTATATCATTTACAGAAGAGTAAAAATATACACAATAAGACTTTTCCTACCACTTCACAACACGTTAAAAACTAAGGCTCTATCACTATCCTAACCATCATACTCCTAGGTTTTAGTAAACAATGTAAACACACTATCATAATCAATATTTTCATTTAGACATAAAATTATGCTCATTTTACATCATTTCTACAAAAAATTTCAATTAATGTTTGGAATGATTTTCTTTATTTTAATACCTCAAATATAAAAAACATTAAATGTTAAACAACTTACCCATAACTCATTTTCCCATGCGTGCCTAAAATGATGCATTTCAAAAAAACCAATAGTGTCTAGAATTATGAATGTAGAATCAAATATTGTGCTATTCTAGTCCATGAATCCACACTCCTTAATATCTTAGAAACTATAATCACATCACACCACAAATGAAGCATCCATGGTGAAATAATATTCAACTATAACTGCAATAACAACATACCAACCCTGAGTACTTGGGATTTCAACTATACATGGGTTTGTAACTCCCATTCACGAGCTCATTACCAAGCCCTAACTCTTCCAAGTCTCTTATATACATTTCCAAAATGGTAATAAACAAGATGAATAAATAATATTTTATATCTAATACTACATTTAATGTCCCGACCCTGGAGCCACGAGATGGTTCTATAAGCCGGTTCGCCACATAACCTCAAACACACCTTCATATATGCTAGAGGATGCTGACTAGATGCAAGGGTATAGTAATACATTCATGGGGAGACTATACCCTCAATTATTAGAGTAAAATTCCATCAAAAATAAACAAAAAAAATCAAATGCATATATATTCCCAGAAAAATACTCATGTCAAAAGATAAACAAATAGAAATAATAATAATTAATTAAATGGGAAAACATTCTATACCAATATAAGTGGAAAATTTATTTAATGAAACAAAAAATAATGACAGTATGACTCCCCATGCTGGTTCCAAACCATGTTTGTTTCCCTCCTCCAAGCTCCATCCCCAATTAACCACCTATCCCATGGCCTTTTACCTTTCCTAGTCTTGGAATAATATAATCTATTTTGGTACCGATCTATCATCCTGAATAGGGAGTCAGTACAACTTAGTAGGGCACAACCAATGGTGTCTAAAACAAGTCCAGTCATAAGAATGTGACTATAGTTCTATAAAAAAATAAGTACAATCAAATAATAAAGAGTCTATCATATTTTAATTTTTTTTCTTATATAACTACATTTACTATTGGGTTCCCGAGGAATCATGTACCTCAATACTAAATTCATCTAGTCATATATTCTAATGTTATCCTTAGTTAAAACCATATCTTAATACCTAATTCTCGCCAAAACACAAATTATTCAAGGTTATTTGTTATCTTATTACCTGATTTGACTGATGCTGGAGTTTAATACTCTCATGTGAGGCCATAACTCGAAGTATTAATATTTCTATTCATAAATTTAATTATTATAAGTCATATTTAAAAAGTTACTAATATCAAAAACATAAATAAAATGACCATGTTATCATGTTTACTCCTCAATAGGATGAACATGTCCTAATTCTATTTACTCATAAGTATAATGACCATGTTACGTTGTGTACTTATCTATTTATAATGTCCATGTTCCCATTATATTTACTCATAAGTATGATGACCATGTTAACATTTGTAATTCTCAATTTAGAATGACCATGCTCTCATTATTTATCACATAATTAATTTACCAAATTAATTTTCCACCCCGATCCATTAATATTACAACAATTAATTAAACACATCAAAACTATTATCTATCACAACAATTAACTAAATGCTTAAATCCCATTAAATAATTCATTAATAAATTAACCAACACCAAAATTCATCTCCCATAATGAGTTTTCTATAATCAATTATCTAATTTTAATTATCAAATCTTCATAAATAATCCCATAGTTAATTATCTAGATAATAATCTCAATGAACATAATTAATGTATAATTAATTATCTCAACATTGAAAATTTTATATCTCACAATCACTTTTCCAATTAATTATCTATATTACCACCCCTTTATCTTATAAAAACATTCCTTGAATTAATCATCTTAATGGAAATCTGCTTAATAACATGGTTAATTCCCCAATTAATCACATATTTAATCAAAACATTAATAACTAAATTGGTCAATCTAATTAACCTAATTCACAGAATTAAATTTCTTTAAGATACTCGAAATTCTACAATATTTAATATAAATACCAAATCCACAACTATGTGAGTTAGATTTTGACCACATACCTCGATTAATTGATGTATGTTTTCCCAATAAAAACCCCCAAAATTTGAGCAACACAGTGGCCTTGATATGTGATCGAGATCTAAATCCCAAAACTGAAATAAAAATGAAAGAAATAATGATTTAAAAAATACAGATCTAAATCCATAATACAAGATATATATCACACCACATAGTTTTAGATCTATGTAAATAGAGGATATCATTCATGAAAATATAAAGGAAATATAGAATAAATAATAGAGAAAGCATATGGATGAAATCCTCTTACTATGAGAAGAGCAGATCTTTAATTCTAGTTTTTGATTTGAAACAATAGTATTCATAAGGCCTTGGAATCCCTATGGGTTGATGAGAGTACCTTAATTTACCCTTATGGAAGTAAAATCACATGTTTGGGCCTCATAAGAGTTGGAACAAGTCATTAACGGTCAAAAACGCGTGAGATCCACAATTTTAGGATCACACTATAGTCCCTCACACAGTTTAGTCGCACGGTTAGACAAACAATGCACAAACAATGCATTATACTCTATTTTAAGGGGAACTTCACATAGCTACCTCACATAGCCTCTCAACTGTCATTTAAATGTGATAAATCTACTACCTCAATGACCAGAGATCACATGTTTTCTCTTCATAATCTGCACAGTTCTTACAAGCCATGCGCTAATTGTGAGATTCCACTTTTCTCTAAATTTTTTTAGACTACATCCCCAATGAACCCCAATCCATTACTCCCATCAAAGGTATTTATGTAAAATAAAAAAGTACCTAAAAGCGTTCCAACTATAACTCAATAAACGACTGAGATCTTACATTATATATTTGGTTGAATATTATTAATAATAAAAATTTATGAAGGAAAAAAATATACATTACTATCTTGATTTTTCAAAAGGAGTTCCCTTGAAATTGAATGGCTGATGCCACATATGAGTTAAAAAGTGATTATATTTTTGGAGTGGATTATAGGGGGAGTAAAATGGAATTGTATCAAGTAGTAATCACTAGTGTTTTGTCTAATTTAATGGTGGATGTCTTTTCCTATTTTATGTCGATTAATGCCAAACTATTTGAAATACCAATAATTTTTCAATAATATCATGAAAATATTCAAGGATCAATTAATCAAATTTGAAAAATATTTTTATTGGGTAATATAATGTCTAAATTACTCTAATACATTTATTTTAAGACAAGGCTAGAGTGATTTATTGATTTTTATTTCAACCATAATCCTTTTACCAATATTAACATTTATCCCAATAATTAATTTTTTAAATTAGTAATTAATATTATTAAAAATTATTAATATTGGATCCATTTATATATATTAAAATATTTTATATAAAATATAAAAATTATTTAATGAAAAATTTTCTAAAGGGAAGAAATGTTATTTTTTTTTAAAAACCCTATATAATGTTTTAAAAATATTTTATAGATAAAATATGTTTTAAATATTTGAATTTATAATTATTTTATAATTATAATTGATACTTATTTGAACAAAATAAATTAATTTTTTCTAAAAAAATAAAATATAATATAATTTAAATGAATCTGAAAAATAATTTCACAATGTGAACACATAATCTTTAGAAAACAGAGAAAATAGTTTTTATATTAAAGTAAATTATAATTTAGATTTCTAAAATATTGGATGTATAATTAGAAGTTCAAATAACTTTTTAAAAGGTAATATCTTATTAATTCAATATATTTTTTATTATATAAACATTTTTTAATCATTTTATGAAAATATTAAATAATCATAAACCCATATAAGTATAAATTTCATAAAAACCATATTTTTAAACTGAAATAATTAATTTTAGAATAAACTAATATAATATTTTGTACCTATTTAATTGATGAATTTTAAGTTGAATTTTATTTTATTAAATTGATATTTTAAAATTTATAAATTATCTTTTTTTAAATAAAATATATAATATAATAAAAATAGAATTTATTAAATATAACATTTTTTATTGAATCATATTAATTATTTAATTCATAAAATTTAATTTCCTTTAATACTTCCATTTATTATAGATTGAATAAAAATATTAAATTATGTGTTTATGTTTTTTTAGTGTGTGACATAAATTTTAAAACATTTTATGTATTTTAAAGCATCAAAAATATTTTTCACTTACATCATACCCCCATTAAAAAAATAGGATCCCCAAAATTATAATCATCACTTACTAAAAATGATAGTTTAGTGTATCTATAAGATTTCTATTAATTAAGAGTTAACAACAAATGCCGTATCATCCTTACAAATTCAGGAATGATTATAAATCACATCAATTCCATTGAATATGGCACATCAAGATGTTAGATTTTTAAAATTGATAAAAACACTATTTATGATTAGGTATGAAAACTACTGTATTTGAAATATTTTTTTAAAAGTAATCATTGTCATTATTATAATGATATATGATCATAAGATGGTTTGAAATATTTATAGTGATATTTGTATTCTCTCATTTGTTGTGGGATCCATATCAAGAGAGTTTTTACGGGCCCAAAATAACATTAAATTCCCTTCAAGGTCTATTTAATATAATTTTCATGATTAATATAAAATAATAATCATAACGGGGTACCATAATAATAGAAGATACTATCAAATAATTCAAGTATTGATATCACATTACTAACACGTATCATCAGACAAGTACTATGGATAAAACTACATTCCAGTTGCATATCCAAAAATCTAGATTAGTGGGTGATTGTACCTTTTAATATTATTTTTAATGACCGTCTTGTATCCATAAGGATAGCATCAGAAATCCCATGTTTCCATGTTTTAATATTTTTTTAATGATTATTATCTTAATTAACAATTGGTTTAGGATATGATTTTTTAAAATTCCAAAACATTGGAAATTTAAATAATAAAACATTCCCCACCTCTATTTCATTGATAATCTTCATCATCCCATAATAAAAAGAATTATCTTTATGGAAAATCATATAATATATGAAAATAATTCATGTTCCTTTAAGAAATTAACATCTATGATTCAGCCCCAATTTGTTTCTTGTAGGATACCAATTTTTTTCTTTCATCATCTTCTATAAATGATATTATATGAAACTAAATATTTTTCATTATTTGTGAATTTATATGATTGTAATTAATCACTAAATTCATCATATGTTATTATATTTATGTGGGAAAATAAAAAAGGTTTTCCTTGGAATATTCCATCATACAATGTTCCTTATTAATAAATTCTACATCACATCAAATATTTACTTGTATTATATTATCTCCATCCATTTCAAAAAATTTATGTGTTAATCATGTGTTACCAATATTTACATCATAAGGGAATAATGAAAAAAGATACTCAAGATGTGTCAATATATGAAACTTCCACAAAAACAATTAGTTAAACACAAATCATTCATTGTTCAATCTATGTTTCTTTAGGTGAGGTAATCTAAAATTTTATATCCTAATTCCTTAACATAATTAATTCTCACTAATTACTATTAAATATAATGTGTTTTACCAAATCATATCCCCTTAGAGTTTCAAACAATATATGCAATTTTCTCTCTTAATGATGAATTTTTTTATGACTAAATTAATATGCAACACACCTTCATCAATGTTATTACCCCTACATAATATCTAATATACCCTACATCAAAATGTGGTATTCGTATAGGGATGTATTGAAAATAAAAAGTATATTCTCAAGATATGATAAACATTTTCTGATATAATAATACACTAAGTCACATCCCTAGTATATTTTTAATAGGTATTAATAAGGGTCTATAAAATAAATTCTAAAAGTATCTAAACTAAGGTCTAAAAATAACTAAACCATTCACTTGTTATTAACTGATATGACCCTATCTAAGAATATATAAATAATATATTGATATAATAATTCAATTATATCATCTCATATATAGTCACACAACTAAATGAGTAATAGTTTTTTTCTTAAATATTATATATATTAAAATTATATTTCAATATGAATTCTTAAATTTTATCATTATTATGCTCCAATAGACCATTTTCTTGACATTTCACTTGAAATAATTATCTTAATAACTCAGGTATTAAATACATAAGAAAGGAGAGAGATGAAAATCATATTAAGGTAAAAACATATTATAGATTAATATATATTAAATAATTACTGTAACATGAGGATGGTATAAATTAAATAAAAAAGATAAAAATACCATATTTGGTAATCATAAAAAAATTTATAGTGACATAAGGTCATTGAAATAACATTACAGAAGCATAAAATATATGAAATGTCTTAAACAAATCTCAATAATCATATTAAATATGACAATGATATAAAATTGAGGAATAATTAAAAAATAATGAATAATCATAGAGAAATTTAATTCCCATAAAGTCAATGCAGCATGAAAATTTGAAAAAAAAATGAGAAACATATAATTTAGAAACATCATAAACGTTAGAAAATTATAATAAATATCATACATAATTTTTTTCTTTGGATAATTCACTATTGTAATGTTTTTCTAGGGATAAAAACTATCATGTACTCCTTCGACATGGGGATAACTCCCCTTGTGTTCCCTTTTTCATTGAATAAATTCTCATGTGCAACCTATGTGTTCTAATAAATCATCTAGTATACCTAACTAAATTTTGAAAAATCCTCTCACATTTCTCATTGGATTGAAATAAATCCTCCAATTTACCTTTTCGATTGTGATAAATCATCCCCTATAAAATTTTTATATCACAATACATAATCATTAACCAATTAATTAATGGGTGATAGAGGACACTACCCAAAATCATCCTTATATATGTATTCCAGAAAAAATTCATAAACATATCTTAACAAATCCATCAAAAAATAATCAGTTTCTAAAACATATAAATGGAAATATTTCAATTTTTGTATAGAAACCATGATATAAAAGGTTTTTCGTTAAACAAAAAAACCGAATAAATTTAAATCATCAATTAAAATATTTCAAACCAAAAACATGATCACCCAATTTAATGATAAAACATGAACTAATGTCATCATATGATATCAAAACTATCATTATCCTAAAAATATAACTTCATAATAATATATAGAAGGTGATATAAAATATCTTCATAAAATATTAAACATGGAGTGTAAATATATTTTATAATATAAATAATTTACATACATTTTAAAACCTTAAATTACAAATCAATTTCAAAAAAAAATTATAAATTTAAATAAATGACTTTTGAAAATCATAATATAAAGTGTTCAAAATATATATATTTCACTGAAATACATAAAGTATTTCAAGACCTATTAGTGAAGTTAAATTTCAGAAAATTTAATTTTAAAAGTATTTTTTGTATTGTATAATTGAAAAGAGGATAATCATTTCATGTAATGGATGCGAATGTACATTGAAAAATGTTACTTTTAAAATAAAATTATATAAATGAAATTGAAAATCCATTATAATTTTATCAATATTTGAATATATAATTCCTTGAAAACATTTACTTTTATACAAAATATTTAATAATGGAACTGAGAAAAAGAAATAATATTTTTCCATGTAAATTATAGAGTGGATTATGGAAAATTTTATTTGAATGAAATGAAAAATCCATTGGAACATTTTTAAATAGCCTTCATGAAATCACACATAATAAAAATGATGATGAAACATTTTTAAAATGATTAATTGTATTAAAAGTATAAATTATGAAATAAACAATATGAACATGCACTAGGGGAATGGAGAAAATTGGTGGTTAGTAAAAACATTTATGTAAATGAAATAAACATTAAAAAGAAAGGAATCTATTGAAAAATAAATTTACATCAATGAAATCATAGAATCATCAAAGAAATATAACATCATTTGAAATACTATTTCACAATAAAATTAGGTGAAAATAAAACATAACATACTCAATAGTTATAATAGATCAATATTGAATGTTAATAGCCAAAAAAGAGTTTTTATTGACCAATGATGACATTTTAGCAACAAAAACCTATTATTACATGATGACTATATAAAGAAAATACTAAAAATTGTTAGAGGTGAAAATTAAATTTTATTTATAAAAATTTAATGATAACACAATATATAATATCTCAAATTTTTTTAACATTAAAAAAATAAGTTGAATTATGTGAAGTAACAAAAAAATATATTGAAGAACTTTTTTTGAGAAAGAACCTTTACGAACTTGTTAAAAATTCCATAAAAATGAAATAAAAGGGTGATGATTTAATTCAATATATAATAAACTGATAAAATGATAATAACTATCATTTTATATTAATTATGTTGTATAAACTCCTCTAAAATAATAATGGGTATGTAAATGTAAACTATGTATCAATGAAGGGAAATCGAGATGAAATAATTTAAAATATTTCAAATTCATCATGTGCTATTGATTTATATTCATAATAACCAAATTGTGTTTACTAGATTAATACAAAGAAACATTATACTTTATTTTTCTTAATATGGACAATTTATTATCATATGGTATTTGATTATAATAAATTCCCCCCTATATCAATATAAAAATTGAACTAGTATCTGTTTGTTATTATAATCATTGAGAATGAAAATGTTAATTTAATAAAATAAATAAATGTGAATAATTATACCATCTCACTTGATAACAGTATCTCAACATTTTGGCCCCATTTCCTCAAGAATATCATTTTGTATTTTAGAGGCTGAGGACTAGTTGTGATGACATTAGGATGTTTTTGGGGAGACTATGCACTCAGGTTAGATTATATCACAACTGAATAATAATAAATTATTAAAAATTAGAAGCATAAAAATGGTAAACTCATTGTAGTAGATGAAAATAAATAATTATATTTTATAAAAATATTTAACAATATTAATTTTTGGTACATACAAAATTATTTCAATATCATGGCACTATACAAAATGAAACATGAATACATGGATGAAATCCTATATACAATAAGAGTGTTTTATAATGAAAAAAAAATAATGAAACCATCTCCAATAGAGTCGTGATAGTCAAATTAGTTTTGCTATCCAAGTTCTCATGAAATAATTTAATCAAGCATTTATTACTGAATACTTTCCCTTATCGTAACCTATATCTATGAAGTCTGTTCACATACGTAATAGTGTTCTGCATTGGTTTTGAGAAATACTCAGTAGAACAATGTGAATAGTCTCTATAAAAATTCCATTCAATGAATAAAAAATAAAAAATGTATTTTTATCATAATAATATGTAGAATAAAATGTGTGATGTAATACCCATGTCCAGAAAAGACTTCTTAAGGAATGCATGACCTACCACACCCTCTAAGGCCTAATCCACATGGTTTTGAAAAGGTGGTATGTAAATAGTCAATGTTTAATAAGTAAAATCCAGCAGTCAATTTTTTTGTAATTTATATAACGATGGACCCATTTTATAACCATGGAATCCATGTAGTAATAATGAAATTGGGCACAAAGTGTATCCAAGGTGTCCAGGAAGTAATGATATGAGAAACGAAGATAATGTGAAACCATGGTGTTAGTGGCCTTAGATGGTTGGGCTAGCTCACAACAGAAAACAATTTATTTTCTATATATGGGTCTCATTATAATCCAAGGGTTGAAGCTAATGCAATCCACCATAAATGTATATTTCTGATTCCATGGAGCATGTCTACAGTAAATCATGGGCTATTCCACCCATGGGCCCAATAGAAGAATCCATGGAACCTCATATCTGATTACATCATATGCATACATGGAATGTATCAATGGAATTAAATATATTTGGAGATAATTATATTAAATAATCCTTATGAGACAAAAAAAATTCTTATAAATAATTTATATAAATTTGTCTATGGTTGTTATATCCCTTGAAAATCAACTTAATGAAACATGATGGAATGCTCTGACATCTGAAGGCCTTCTCTCTAGTATACAATTTTGGCTCATGTTTGACCCATCCAATGACAAATAAATAATACTTATAAATAATAGGTTATTTAAAGTAAATTAAAAAAATTACATGTGATAAATTTTCCAATTCATTCACATTATATAATTCAAATATATATCTTTTAATTGATTAAATAAAATGGGATATTTAAGGTTTTATAACATTTATTATTTGATTTCAATTTAATAAAATCCCAGTAAAAAATAAATTCCCAATTTCTATTCTCTCAAATTATTGATTTAAATTAATAATTTCCCATTGAAGATTATAACTAGACAGACCAATAGGTGTTTTGGTTAATAAAATTCATGGGGACTAATAGTCATATACTTGGAAAAACGTTTTTTACTCACATTAAGATTATTGATCTCTACTAGTATTAAGGGGGTCTAATAGGATATTTAAATTCAAATTAATCAAAAAAATTATAGAAAATTGACTTTTAGTTGAAAATTTCTGGTTAGAATCACACAAAACACATTGCAGAAAAATTTATACAACATG
This sequence comes from Viscum album, assembly GCA_963277665.1. Taxonomy (NCBI): domain Eukaryota; kingdom Viridiplantae; phylum Streptophyta; class Magnoliopsida; order Santalales; family Viscaceae; genus Viscum; species Viscum album. Next base: position 1,389,130,088 of record OY728165.1, read on the forward strand.
GCCTATGGGAATATTTTGGACCACCAATATTATAGAATTATATGAACCATTTTCTAGTATCAACTTTTTATTTGGTCTAGATCAATAGAAAATAAAAAAATGCACTAATAACCTTAAAATAAGGAAAAAAGAGATCACATGGATATATAATTACATATGGGAAGATAAATTATGGAAGGAATTATGAGGATTTAATAAATTCTTTAAATTCTTCCAACACAACACACAACAGTCTGATCAGATCTCTAATGAGTGAGAGGCATCAACACCTATGTGGGGAGAAGCAAGAGATCCGTGGAATTGAGGGATTCTGTGTGCAGATAAGGATAAATGTTGGTAGAGAAAATTTTAAAAAACAAATTGTTCAAAGTCTTAATTTCAAATATATTTAATAGGTGCATGGTTTGGCCACACTATTTTCCAAACTATGAGAAAACCGTGCGACAACACTTCCTTAACTGCAACCACCTCAGATGGCTCATGAAAACGTTTGAAACACAATGTGCTAGTCATGTATACTAAATAACCAAGGGGGTATCACCCTCATATATCTAGTCAAATATCTTTTTTTCAAAATTTTCTCAAGATGTGCTTTCTCTTATATAATTAATTCTAGAGGTTCCATATGTTTGTGAAGTCTTCCTTTCAGAGTTTTTTTAACATTGATTTCCTTTTACATTTCCTCATGACCGAGCCACAAGGATAGTAATAATCATTCACGAACCATGAACCTTTACTAGTTCATCCAAAAAATAGATCTCCATGTTCTAATCATGGCTTAGACACTCCCAAAACCATCCATAAAAATTTATAAAATTTCTTAAAATATAACCAGAGGTTTAAGATGATAATTAAAGGTTTTATACCTCAAAAAAATTCTGGTATCTTACAATCTCCACTTCATCAAAAAATTAAACTCTATAATTTACTTATGAGGGTAATAAAATTTTATATTTTAAGAGCTCCAACCAACAAGCACATACACGGTCATCCTACCACAACACCTATACTAAAGGAACTGAACTTCCTCAACCTAATTCCATGAATTTATCAAGAGTATGTGCAGTATACTCATCAATTGAAGTTCCATATATAAATTCACAATCCATAGGATATAAAACATGACATGGGTATGAATAGTAATGGGAAAGATGAGATATATAAAATACATTGGGAATATCATAGTACCTATGATGAATGGATATCTGATACACCATTTTCATGAATCTCTCAAATATATTGAAAGGCATTACTTAATGATGTGATATCCTACCATGTGTCTGAATTCATCTGTGCCCCATCCTTGGTGAAAAATACATGTTTACCATATCACCAAACTCAAACTATAATTGAAGAAACGGATGGTCGTCATATGAATTCATCCTATATAGAGGGGTAACCATACACATTTGAATGATAAGTACATTCTTTGATGTCTCCTAATGACGATGAGGTCCCAGTAGAGTTGTATTTATTTACCCTTTCTAACAATAGGGATAATAATATGAACTACCATATAAAGCCTCCTGAGGTGTCATCATTATTATCTCTCAAAAGCTATTATTTTAAACGAACACGATCTGAGGTATATTTATTCAAAGAACCTCCAAAATCAGGGACACATGCTCAGATCACATCATCATTTATCTAAATCATATGATCAAATTTTTCTTTGGTATGGGGATGAATGTATGGGCTTATAAAAACTGTGTAATTATTGCCTTTGGAAATAATTTCCAAAACTATGGCATAATTTAAGCATCTCTATACGATTCAATATGATGCGGAACATTTTTAAGGGATATAAAATCTCATATGTAATTTATAGAATGTGAGAAATAATTATTTCCCCAGAAAATCAATGGTTTATTCGATCCATTTCTACTCTAGAATGGGAAAAAAATTCAAAAATATTTCTGGTTACTGGTGTTATTCCTTCACCTACTAACATGGGGAACATCGAGAAATAAAAACAATTATCTTCCTTTTCATTGTTGTCCACCAGTACTGGTGGCGTAATTAACAATACATCATGGTAACAACCAAATTTAATTCCCAAAATATCCATGATACTCAATCATCATCTCCTCACATATGTATTTAGTAACCCAATTTCATCTGTGAATACACATTATCTCATCCTTGTCAAAGATCCTCTTTTTATTAGTTCTTTTCCTGATATAGTATTCCTTAGGACATGGACCTCAGGGTGTAATAGTTTTCCAATCTTCATTATCTATATAATTGAAGAGGTTTTTATTAAATATGTATAGTTTGGATATTGTTGGTCAGAGTGGATACACAAGAGGGGGTGAATTGAGTTCCAATTAAAAATTTCTGTTGAAAATATTTCTATAAAAATCCCCCAATTAAAAACTAAGTTAAACTATAGTGAATATGTATGACTGTAAGGGTTCGATTAGGTTTTAAAAAGATTTATTAGGTCTCGGTTAATTTAATTAGAAGATTAAATTATCTTTTGAAACTAATCTACTTATTTATAATAGTTACAAACACTTTCTAGATTAACTATCACCGTAAATTTAAAACAATTTTATATTTCAAAGTAATTAGTAGAGGATTGTTCAATATAAGCTAAAACCAAAATAAGTAAGTATAGCAGTTTTAAAACAAGAGGTTCAATCTCAAGCTGAGACGTATTCCCCCCAAATAATTTATATAAATTTTGATCCTCACCCAGGATCGGGGTAAACAATAGTACATAGACTATCCAGGTACTAAGACCACTCTCACAGTTCTTCATGGGAAAACAAAACAATTTCACAATGACTGTCCAGGTCCTACATAACCACTACCACTATCTAGAGTGGGATAAAAGATAACTATAGAAGGATTCTGTGAAGATTTATAAATCCTCCAGTTTAGCATAGAATACAGTGTGTGTATAAAATATACAGAGTATGCACACTGCTCAAAATGTAAATAAAAGAATCACTGAGAGAGTAAATATGAGTTTTAGAATGCTCTAGTGATGTGAAGTGCAACTTTGCACTCCTTTCATTGATCAGGAATGCTTATGAGTCCTTCTCTGGTTTTTGTCTTAAAAACAAAGGGTCATTTTCTTCAAGTTCAGTTTGATCAGCTTGAGTGTATGAAGAGCTTGTTGTAGTTATCCTTGGCTAAGGTGCAACTTGTGTTCTATTCTAGAATGAAATTCTTCGTGTATGCCCAGTGTTCTTTTAGTATGGATGTATCATTTCATATGTGAATGCACCACTTTTCAGCACTCTTCAACCCTTATTTCGCACTCCTATTGCACATCCATTTTCCTTCCTTATATAGCTTTCAGCTCTGGTAATGGGAAGGATTTTCTTTTTACAGGTATGGGGTAGGGTTCCCTGACATGCCAACAACTATCATTAAAAAACATTAATTTCATTAAAATTATCAAATATGACTATTGATAAAAAACAAATAGAAATATAGTTTAGGGTAACAGTGACTAGTTTTCAATCGGTAGCTCCTTATAACCGTGAGCTTGTATCGGTGGCTGTTACTCCTTGTAACGGTAGCTCCTTTTATCAGTCAGTGGCTCATTGTATCAGTGCACTTCTATCGGTAGGCTTGACTTATGGTAGATCTGGTGAACTTCATAGTGGTAGACATTCTTATACCAGTGGAATTACTCTAACAATAGCTCTAGTGTAACGATAGCACATATCAATAGACTTTTGTATCAGTATCCTGTGCATATCGGTAGCTCTGTTCTATACCAGTGATTAAGTGCATACCGGTGGACTTATGCACATTGGTCAACTTGTTCTATCAGTATATCTGCTTCTATCGGTAGCAGTCTATATCGGTGGATGTTGTATTGGTGGACATTATACTAGTAGCACATCTGTATTTGTTGACTAGATCTACCAGTGACATGTGCTTACCAATGAACTTGTACATACCATTAGTTCTTTATATCGGTGACCTTTTCTTACCAGCGACTTAACACTTATCTGGTCTATGAAAAAACATATCCAGATTGTGTTAGAATTATGTCAAGGTCAGATTAAACATAAATAAGAATTTATTGACATATTCCAACGATTATTTTGATATTCTATATATATATATATATATATATTTTAAATTTTAAGCACACATCAAGATTATCAAAACATATTAAATCATGATTGGGATTATCAAAATAGGTGAGGTCAAAAATCTCCCCCTTTTTGATAATCACAACTCATGGTATTATAGACCAATAAAATCAATAATGTATCAGAGAGTTATAGACCAAAAGTATCAAAAATATAATAGAAAGGTATCATAGGGAAATACCAAATAATTTATCAGATAGTAATATCATGAAGTTTATATATTCATATTTTTTCCTTTTGTATTATTCCTTTTATATACATATTCTCCCCCTTTATGATTAGAAAAAAGGAAGGCTGAAAAGAATATATTCGATTAATTGAGAAATAGAGAAAAGAAATGAAGACCATAGATATATGTCGTGGGTAAAAGAGTACAAGTGAAATACAAAATTAATACAAAGGAAATACAAATGATTCCTATCAAGGTCCTTGCCGGTAATCAATCCACCTCCTGAATGTCCACGTGGGATTTCCCTTTCGGATCCGTGGTAGAATCATACTTTGGGGAGTCAGGTAGAGGCTTAGGAACATCAAAAATGATCAGAGAAGGCCGAGCTACTGAAACTATTCATGGCATGTACTGTGTAGCTTTCAGAGTGATCATAGGAGTAAGGCTTTGGATGGCTTGGGCTGAAGTCATCTGAGTAGGAGAATTATTAGAGGCAGATATAGATAAAGCTAGAGGTATAATCACAAGATGAGCATCAACATTCAAGAAAGGAAACAAGAGATTTATGAAATCCTTAATGATTCCTCCTCCCCTATACATAGCATTCAAAAAGTCATCTTTGTTTTCAAAAAACTAATCCAAGGCTGGAGTTAGCTCCATGATATTTCTTACTTGTTCCCTGAAGGCTTGATTGACTAGTGGTAGCTTCATGTTTTATAACATAAGCTTGAAATGATTATTGAGTTGATTCTTGGTGTAAACCCTTTGGAAATAATAATCCAGTTTGTCCTTGACTTCCTTTTGAGAAGTAGTATCCTCCTTCATAAAACTCTGAAGGATTTGTCCAATATCCCTAGTGGGAGACACCACTTGACTTAGGGCAGATGAGTCCATAGATCCATTGGTTGAAGCTGAACCAAGGTCCTCCTTCATCAATACTCTAATAGGATCCAAATCTATTAAAGGTTTTCAATCAAGCGAAATAATAGGAAAATCCACAGTTTCCTTGAAACTTTTATTTAGGCCACTGATAAGATTTTTTACAAAAAAATATTGAGTACTGACATGATTCTCCACTGACTTCTTAAAGCCCTCCAAAACTGAAAACATCTGGATCAGAACACTTTTTTACATAGGCCAAATCCATATCTTCTTGAGATTTAGAACTCATATAGGATTCCAAAGAGGAAAATTATTTCTTTATAAATTCGACATCCTATCCCAAGCTAGACATATGATTCTAGAAAGCTATGATTCCATCCACCATCTCAGCCACAGAGGTTGACACACAACAACCAAGTGAGACTTCAAAATATCTTTCCAAGATGCTCAGCTCCTCAACAAAACATTTCATTATCACAATAATAGAAGCATTTAAAAACTCTTTCATTTCAGCCTTCAAAGATTCTAAATCATCCCTGGTGATTATATTAGTAGGCACAACAACAAGATCTCTTTCAAATACTATACTGGCTACATAGTCATTCATAAAAGTCTGAATAGATGACACAAGTGAAGTTTTCATTCTCCTTACATCTTCCAAAAAACTGGCATTAAGATCAGACATTAACATATCTAGATCTTATTTTCTTACCACATCTTCAGGTAATAACTCAGACATAATGTCATAATTGAATTTTGGTCTCCGAAGGGATGCCTCCTTATCTGAATCAGGGTAATCTAATCCCCAAACCCCAAAACCTGGGTCTTCTGCCCAGTCTTCAATATCAATTTCCACTGAAACAATTCCAATCCTAGTTTGATGATCCCCCTCAATTAGTGCATTCTCATGTATAATGATAGCACCCTCAGTTGCTTGGCCTTCTATATCAGAATCCTTTACAACCATCTCCAATTCTGCAACAGTAAGAGGATCCTCTAGAATATGTACAGGTCTATCAACATTATCAAATTCCTCAATAGGAATTAAGGAGTGTACAATCAGTGGACTAAGGCTCAAGCTGACAGAAACAGATGCTTCACCTGCATGAACTACTTATTCATTCTCTCGAGTAGCCTCTTCCTCATCTGATCTCTGCCGAAATTCCTTTTCTTGTGACATAATTTCAGGAGTAGGGCTAGGAGGAAAGTCTGGATATCCACCATCTGTGATAGAGGAATCCTCCTCATCTGAATCATCACTATACTGTGTCTCCTTTTCATCAGGTCCTAGACCTGGATCCCTCACATTCTTAGGCCTATAAGTATGATCCATAGGATTAAACATATCATAAAACTTCTTATCATCAGTAACCCACTCACGTTTCCATGGATTCCAATTAACCTTCATGTACATAAATATTGTGCTTGTGATATAGAAGTTGTTATTTACCACCACTATCTCATCCTGAGACTCAGAAACTCCATTTACTTTAATCAGAACCGAAATCAACTATGAAAATAATAAGGCATTGGTTTTTGACTTCGGCCGGGTCATATACTCAATCTGAACCATTAACATCTTGCACAAAATTATCCTAACACCATGTCTCAGTAGATGCATCAAGTAAATATCCTGGTATTTTATATTTGCAAAATCCCCTCTCCTTGGAATTAAAACATGCTGAATGAACTTCAACAACAACTGATTCTCTCCATTCATTTCTATAGCCACTACTTTTCTAGGAGTTCCATTTCCTGTTAGCTCTTCCAAAGAAGTTTCAAACATAAAGATATTACTGGCTAGAGGTAATGATTTCGAGAAATATCCAAAAACACCTTCATGTGTAACCTTCAGGCATTCAGCCCACTCAATTGAAGAAAACACTATCTTTTTTCCATTCACAATAGGTACCATCCTATTCTCGACTTTTGATTTCTCAAACTGAACATACTCTTAGAAATCTTATACCAGCTTCAGATAGTAGGGGCCATTGTTGTTTTAGAAGCATTCTATCCATTTATGATCTTCCATTAATTCTAGAACTAACGATTCACTTGACATTATACATTTTGTGCATAACTCCGTTTCAACTACTATCCTCATTTGAACGAGATGTGGATTTTCGTGTTTCATCACTAAATTTCCACTGCAAGACTCGCCTTGGAGTCTCTTAGCACCCGGTTCATCTTCCTTTCCACTGATTTAAGGTCTCTTTACACTTTCCATTGAATCACGAGGCTTAGGGTTCTAAGGTTTGAGAGAGGTTTGAAGGTATGTGGATCGAGGTGGATCGACAAAGATTAAGACTTGTGTTTTATCATTTAGGAATCGTAAAACAAATAATTATAATATACTAATTAAAGTATAAATGATATAGATTTTGGAGACTAACGATTAAAAACATTGAATACATCATGTCCCATCGGTAATACATACCAGTGAAAATTCATAACAATGAGGTTTACCTATCAGTGAGGTCTACTAACAATGAGGTCCATACCGGTGAGGTATAACAGTGAGGTCCATACCGGTGAGGTATAACAGTGAGGTCCATACTCGTGAGGTATAACAGTGACGTCTATACCAGTGAGGTATAACAGAGAGGTTTCTAACAGTGAGGTTTCTAACGGTGATCTATCATTCCTAACTCATGTCTAATGTAAGTTATCCTATCCGAACATAATGTTTTTTTTGAAAATGTCAGCTAATTGATGTTTAGTACCTATAAATTCAAGAGTAATATCACCTTTTTGGAAATTATCTCTTAAAAAGTGGTGCCTTACATCAATGTGTTTCGTCCTAGAGTGAGATACATTGTTCTTTGAAATGTTAATTTCACTAGTGTTATCGCAGTTAATAGATACATGTCTAAATTGATATCCCTAGTCCAAAAGAGTGTGTTTAATCAACAGAATTTGTGCACAACAACTACTAGTAGCTATATACTCTGCTTCAGCAGTAGGCAATGCAACAGAATTATGCTTCTTACTACACCAAGATACTAACGATTTTCGCAATAAATGACATGTTCCAGATGTTCTATTTCTGTCCAACTTGCAACCAGCAAAGTCAGCATCTGAATAACTCATTAATTTAATAGAATGTCCTTTTGGATAAAACAAACCCAAATTTTCAGTGTGTTTAAGTTATTTGAAAATTCTTTTGACAGCAAGAAAATTGGATTCTTTTGGATTAGCTTGAAATATTGCACGCATGCATCCACTAAACATAATATCTGGTCAACTACAAGTATGGTAAAGTAGACTTCAAATCATACCTCTTTAATTGGTTTGATCAACTGTTTTTTCATTTTCATCAGAATCGAACATACAAACAATACTCATAGGTGTATCACTTTCCTTAATACTATCCAAAACAAAACATTTTAATAGATCCTTTGTATATTTCCTTTGTTTCAAAATAATACCATTTTCATTTTGAAAAAAATGAAATCTAAGAAAATATTTGAGTTCTACCATTAAACTCATTACAAATTCATTTTTCATACTCTTTGAAAAATCAATACACAAAGTATTTTTAGAAGATCCGAAAATAATATCATCAATATAGATTTGTACTATAAAAAAATCTTTAGAAATTATTTTAATAAAGCGAGGTGGATCAATAATCCCTTTTATAAAAAATTTTGAAATAATAAAATTACTAATTCTATCATACTAAGCTCGTGGAGCTTGTTTTAAACCATATAAATATTTAGATAGCTTGAAAACTCGGTTTGGAATATAAGGATTAGTAAATCCAGATGGTTGTTCCACAAAAACATCTTCAATTATAAATACATATAGAAAAGCACATTTAACATCTATTTGATATAACTTGAAATTCAGATGAGCAGCATAGGCATGCGGGATCTTTATAGCTTGTAATCTAGCTACATGGGAAAAGGTTTCCTCATACTCTATTCCTTCCTCTTGACTATACCCTTGTGCAACTGGCCTTGGTTTGTTTCTAACTATGTTTCTAGACTTATCAATTTTGTTTCTAAAAACCCATTTAGTGCCTATGGTCAAAGTATCCTTAGGTTTTTTAAATAATTACATGAAAGTGTTTCTATTATATTGATTTAATTCTTCTTGTATAGTCATTACCCAAAATTCATCATTTATTGTATCGCTGAAATTTTTTGGTTCTATGTTTGAAAGAAAGGTTTGATGTTCTACTTAATTTCTTAGAGAATCTCTAGTATAAGACCCTATATCAAGATTAAAAATGACAACATCTAAAGGATGATTCTTTAGAAACCTAGTTGATCTTGTAAAGGTTGGACTAGATATTTCAGGTTCATCTGTAGGTTCTGGTTCAACAGAATTAGGTTCTGGAATGTTTCCAAAACTGGATGTCATTACAATAGATTTATTGATTTTATCATTAAGGTCCAGAAAAGGAATGTCTTCTTCAAGATTTTCAATGGTTGATTTGGGTTCATGTGGATCAGTTTCACCAAACATGATGTGAACAGGTTCTTCCACACATTTGGTTATTTTATTAAAGACTCTATAGCGTTTTCAAGTTAAATAATAACCTAGAAAAATTACATCCTCACACTTGGATGCAAATTTTTCATGATTATCATTAGTATTGAGAAAAAATACATTGCATCCAAAGACTCCAAAGTAACTTACTTTAGGATTCTTATTATTCCACAGTTCATAAGGGGTATTCTTAAGAACAGGTCTGATCAAGACTCTATTAATAATATAACAAGATGTATTTACAGCTTTAGCCCAAAAATAAATAGGTAGGTCATATTCATTTAGCATAGTTCTAGCAAATTATAGAATGGTTCTATTTCTTCTTTCTACGACAGCATTCTGTTGAGGGGTTCTAGGGGTAGAAAAGTTGTGATTATAGCCATGGTCTGAGCAATAATATTCAAACTCATGATTTTCAAACTCACGACCATGATCACTTCTCAAGGTCATTATCTTACGTCCACTAAGATTTTCTACAGAATTGTAATATTTAAAAAAGTATGAACAAGAATTACATTTGTGAGATAAAAAGTATACCCAAGTATATCTGGAAAAGTCATCTACTAAGACATAGATGTAGTGCTTCCCATTAAAACTAGAAACTCTAGAAGGTCCAAAAAAACCATGTGAACGGACTTGAGAGGTTGAGAAGTTGAATCTTTTTTCTTTGATTTAAAAGAAAATTTAGGTTGCTTCCCCTTTTGATTGGGATTTCATAATTCGTCAGTTGGGAATTCAAGTTTAGGTAGGTCTCTAACTAGGTTTTTCCTAGTCTGTTTTCTAAGTGAATAAATGTTGTGATGTCCTAATCTTCTGTGCCATAGCCAAGACTATTTATGAAAATCAATTAAACAAGTAATGTTTTGTTTAGATAATGAATTAAAATCCACTACATAAACATTTTCATTTATCAAAGAAAATAATACTAAAACATTTTTAGAATTAAAAACATTACAAGAATCATTTTCAAATTTAACATTGAAACCATCATCACACAACTGAGAAATTATTAACAAATTATATTTAAGTCCATCAATAATTAAAACATTGAAAATTAAAACTAAATTAGTGTTACAAATCTGGCCTAGGGCGATGATTTTTCCTTTACAGTTATCACCAGTATTGTCATGGCCTTCATCAACCTTGATTAAACTCTTGAAGCATGAGTAATCTCCAGTCATATGTCTTGAACATTCACTATACAAGTTTCATACATTCTTATAGGAACTTTTCAAGAATGTTTCCTACAAAATAGGTTTAAAAATAAAATGATTTTGGTTCCCAGATTTTCTTGGGTCCAGATAGGTTTTCAAGAAAAGCCTTAGGTACCCAGATTTGTCTCATGGTTCTCATATAATCTACATAGTCAGTAGATTTTTAAAGATAAATTTTTTTTGATCTATAACAATGTGAATAATGAGTTTAAGCAGATGAATTTCCAGAACTAGAACTAGAAGCATTCTGTCCAGATTTTGGAATAAATCTATTTCTAGTAATCACTCTATTTCCAGACTGATATCCTATACCAGTGGTATATTTTGGTGCCACATGTTCGCCTAACATTTGTGTAACTGTGTCTTTTCCATTAGTTAACTTTTCTAAATCCTTCCTATGTTTCTCATTAGACATTTTTAGTCCAGTACATTCCTAAATTAATTGGGCATTCTTTTCTTTCCTTATATCAAGGGAATATTTAAGAGATATGGTTAAAGCATGCTATTTTTTAAGGTTTTATACTTGTCCTTAAGCTCATTACAGGTTTCTTCTAACATATTACAATATTCAAACAACTGTTCACTTGTCATGTTTTCAGATTCAGAATCAAAATGAACTCCAGAATAATATAAATTCAAAGAAGGAGTGTTTAGTGTTACCACGGATGTGTTTTTCATAAAAAAAATGTTATCCTTGTGAGAGTCTTCGTCCTTAGAGTCATCAAGAATTACTTGAAGTTCCATCTAATGCATTCCAAGTTGCTTTCATTTCATTCTTGTACTTATTTTCCTTGTAGTCATATTTCTTTTTGAACTTTAACTTTGGACAGTCAGCCTTAATGTGTCATTTGCTTTTGCACTCATAACAGACAATCTCATCACACTTATCAGAATTCTTCCAATATTTCTTCCAGTGACCTTTGTTGTCATATTTACCTTTGTAGTTTGATTTTTTGAGTAATTTCTTCTTCCTATAGTACTTCTTGAATCTCTTGGCTATCGGAGCCATCTCTGCATCATTGTCAGAATCTGAACCTTCACTTGTTGAGATTTCAGTAGGTATGTGAACTTTCTCCGTATCCTTTCTCTTTGAGGCATTAGACTTCAATGCTACTAACTTCCTTTTTGGTTCATCATCTTCTTCCTTGTTTACCTTCATTTCTTCTTCATAAATCATAAGCTTACCAATTAATTCCTTAACAGGTATTGAACTTATATCACATGATTATCTAATTGAAATAGATGTGCCTCTCCATTGGTATGGTAGACATCTTAATATCTACATGATCTATTCCATTGCTGGAATAGCCTTTCCATGTGAGCTCATAGTGTTGAAAATCTCATTGAACCTGAGATACATGTTAGAGATATGTTCATTAGACATCATTTTAAAATTATTATACTTAATATTATAGTTGTTTAGTCTCATTTCGTTAAAATTGGTTGTTCCTTCATGAGAAACACACAAGGTATCCCAAATTTCATAGGTAGTTTTGCAATCATATATGAAATTCAATTCTTCATCACCTAAAGCACATTATAGAGTACTCATTGCTTTACTGTTATTATTATAAGAAGTTTTAGTAGTTTAATCCATTGTGGTTCTTTCAATTTCTGGAATTTTATATTGAGTTTCTATAACAGCCCAGATATCAAATCTCATACTCTCCAAATGAATCCTCATTTTCAGTTTCCACTAGGCATAATTTGTACCATTAAATAACAGCGGCATGTTGGTCACAACACCTTCTAGCCTATTATCCATAATCAGATTTTAACAAATATATTTAATGAGATAAAATTCAGAACTTACAGAATTTTAATATCTTTAAGATAAAACTAAAATCAAATTTGAGAAATAGATTATTCGACAATCCATTATAAATAACAACACTTTGATACCAAATTTTGGTCAGAGTGGATACTCAAGAGTGGAGTAAATTGAGTTATAATTAAAAATTTCTCTTAAAAATATTTCTATTAAAATCCCCTAATTAAAAACTAAGTTAAACTATAGTGAATTTTTAAAACTGTAAGGGTTCGATTTGGTTCTCAAAAGATTGATTAGGTCTATGTTAATTTAATCAGAAGATTAAATTAGTTTTTGAATCTAAGCTACTGATTTACAATATTTACAAACGCTTTCTAGATTAACTATCACAGTCACTTTATAACAACTTTATATTTCAAAGTACTTATCATCAAAATGTTCAATATGAGATAAAACCAAAATAAATATGCACAGAAGTCTTAAAACAAGAGGTTCAGTCTCAAGACAAGACTTATTCCTCTCAAACAATTTCTATAAATTTTGATCCACACCCTGGATCGGGGTAAACAATAGTACATAGACTGTCCAGGTACTAAGACCTCTACCACAGTTCTTCATGGGAAAACAGAACAACAGCACACTGACTGTCCAGGTCATACATGACCTCTACCGCTATCCGTAGTGGGATACAAGAGAGTTATAGAAGTCTTGTGTGAGGATTTATATATCCTATAGTTTAGCATAAGAAACAACATGTGTATAAAATATACAGAGTATGAACACTGCTCAAAATGTAAATAAAATCATCACTGAGAGAGTATATATGAGTTTTAGAATGCTCTAGTGATGTGAAGAGCAGCTCTGGACTCCTTTGATTGATCAGGAATGCTTCTGAGTCCTTCTTTGGGTTTTGTCTGAAAAACAAAGGGTCGTTTTCTTCAATTTCAGTTTGATCTACTTGAGTGTATGATGAGTTTGTTGTAGTTCTCCTTGGCTAAAGGTGCATATTGAGTTCTCTTCTAGAATTAATGACTTTGTGTATGTCCATTGTTATTCCAGTATGGATGTATCCTTTATTGTTTGTATGCCCCACTTTTCAGCACTCTTCATCCATTATTTCGCACTCCTTTTTCACGACCTTTGTCCTTCCTTTTATAGCTTTCAACCCTGGTAATGGGAATGTTTACCTTTTTATATGTATGAGGTAAAATTCCCTAACATGCCAACAACTATCATTAAATAACATTAATTTCATTAAAATCATCAAATATGACCATTTCTAAATAATCAAATAGAGATATTGTTTAGGGAAACAGTGACTAGTTTTCAGTCAGTAGATCCCTATAACAGTGAGCATGTATAGTTTTTTGTCACTCCTTGTAATGGTAGCTCCTTGTATCCATAAGTGGATAATTGTATCAGTGGACTTCTATCGGTAGGCTTGACTTGCTGTTGCTCTGGTGAAATTTATAGCGGTATATTTTCTTATACCGATAGACATAATCTAACAGTAACTCTAGTGTAACAGTAGCTCGTATCGGTAGACTTTTGTATCGCTAGACTATGCATATCGGCAGCTACCTTCTGTACTAGTGATTAAGTGCATACCGGTGGACTTATGCACACCGGTCGACTTGTTCTATCATTAGCTCTACATAATCTGTAGATATATATAACAGAGGATGTTGTATTGGTGGACTTCATACCAGTATCTCATCTATATCGATAGACTTTATCTATTAGTGACATGTTCTTACCGGTGGACTTGTACATAACGGTAGCTCTGTATATCAGTGACCTTCGCTTATTGGTGACTTAACACTTATCTGGTCTCTGAAAAACATATCCAGATTAAGTTATAATTATGTTAAAGTATGATTAAACATAGATAATCATTTATTGAAATATTGCAAAGATTATTTTTATATTCCGCATATATATATATATAAGCACACAACAATATTATCAAAACATGTTAAAGCATTATTGGGATTATCCAAACATGTGATGTCAACAGATATATTTGACCCTCCTGGACCTCCATGTGCATTTCTAAAAATAATTAAATCATTTTCCACTCACTATTAGCCTCCACAATATACTAGGTATAAAACATGTGTCTTAGAGAATTATCTACAAAATTACATTTCATATTCTTATTAGGTAGATGAAAATTAAATTATTGTTGTATTAAAACTATCTTCTCCATATTAGATTTATGTAATGCTATGTAAATATTTAAATTAAAATATTATGGTCTAAAAATAGCACAAAATTATATCCAACAATATAAAAAATAAAATAAATTAATGTAATTCCTATAACTAATGGATTAAATACATTCATGGGAAAATTAAACTCATGAGGTCCCATTTGAAATGAAATATATGGCACATCTTGATTATCCAGCATTAGTACTTCTCCTATTTAGATTCTCGATTTATCAAAGTGAGCCATATAGTTTCTTCTATACTCATGAATAATGTAGATGGGTGATGAAGCTAGTTTCCCTTTCAGCTTTGGAAAGGGTGTCTCACATGCTTTCAACAATAGAAAAATAAAACCAATTTATTAAAACATATTAGATGTGTTATTAAGTGTGATTTGTCTTGAATAAATCACATGTAATAGCCAACTTTCCCCAATAAGATTTGTATTTCAAAAACATTCTTTGGATGGTCCCATGAAACAACATATCCATCCTTCTATAGGTTAACAGATACACCTTCCTTTGATATAATGTGACCTATGAAGTGCACATTGTCGATCCAAATGTGAAATTTTTTATCATAGAAAAAATACTGTGAACTCTTATTGTATTCATCACGATATCATGACTTTTTAATGGCCATGTCATGTACAATAATACACCAAGAAGTCATCCATGAATACCACCACACATTAATCTAGATATGGGTGGAAAACCGAAATCATCTGATCCATGGAAATGGTGGGTGCTTTCGTCAAACCGAAGGTCATAGTGTGATACTCAAGAAGAAAATACCAACAAAATAAGTTATATGAGGTGTGCTTATAGGACTAAATCATACATGATGGTATCATGTACTTATAAAATAAGGGATAAATGCATCTCTCCACACAGCTAGTCAAAGAGGGAATCTAAAAGAGGCAATGGATATTGGTTCTAAACCAAAAAGGAGTAGAACTAATATTAACCCATGAAAATATTAATGGTACCATCTTCTTTCATGGATAACAGGATGCTTGAACTACAAGGTGAAGTACTAGATAGTATAAAACCCTTAGATTCCATGTCCACTAACTACATCTTGTGATACTGTAACTTATTATGATCTATCTTCTAAGGAGGTATGTTTGTCAGTGATGCTCTTAGAAATATTTCAATAAGAAACACTACATTTTTCTTAGGATGTAGTCTATAAAAATCATATAGGAATAAATACTTGAAGATAACCAATACATGAGTTATATTAATCTGACATGACCCTTGATCATCCATAATAGGATAACGATTTGGCCTATGACACTACCTATCCCAAGATGCTATGCTCCATATCTATATACATCGACATCCCATTCACCCTTGGGAATATATCTACAAACATCTAGTGATGTGAAGGATACCCTCTATAAAATGTAGTAAACATAATCTTGATGTGGAGCCAACATGTCCCTTCAATGAATAAAAACAAAGTATTTTACCATGAGGATAAAGAGGCTACATAAGAAATGATAGCCACCCACCTAAAGGGGTTGTTCCTTGTATAGGCATACAATCATCGATCAAATTCCCAAAATAGAATCAAGAGTCATCACAGCACAAAACCAATGTATATCAAGTTCCATTATTTCCACAATACACATTGAGAAAAAAATTTAGTTCTTCTATCGGAAATGTACGATACGAAATTAAAGGCTAACAAAATCATACCTCATATAATAGATTGACCTCCACCCTACTACCATGTTATAAGTAAAACTATGTATTACTGGCTAAATCCATGACATTGTAAAGTAAAATGACTACCTATAGTAAGTCGAAAGAGTTGGAACTACATATCAAGAGGTGGGAATCATTGGCCACATCCACATACTTTAACGTACATCCAGTGGTAGTCCAGCTTCCTGATTAGCAAAAAGTTATAGATACTACTAAAAAAGGTGATGTTAGTGAATATCATATTATACCAGTAAAAGGTATAATGTACCAAAAAAACATCTGAGTCTTCCATATTATGGTCTCAGCACTCAATAAGTCTTGATCGTACTGATTATATATTTTACCATACCTATTACATAGATTTCATATAATAGAACATATATTATAGGTACTCTAGCTTCCATTGGCCTATCGAGAGCCTTATAAGCAACTTTTTCAACCAATGGTTGAACAAATAACCGACATTGGCCTTTACTCACCATGCCATGTACTATTGTATTTATGAAAGTTGTGACAATGTATTATGTCTTGGGTATTGATACCTAAAAAATTAGTTGATTGGAAAAACATTTACCTAAGATAAGATGGTAGAACTGAGTCCATCCAAAAAGTGTATCTCCCTTGAAATATCATCAATAGTAAAGGATGGTGAATTTTTTTGAATCTCAATTATGATAGATATATAACCCATAACTGACATGGAACCTATCTCTAGAAGTTTAAATTCCCAAGCTCACTCATCTCTTTGTGTCTACAGAGTGAAATATTTGTATAAGGAAGACTACAAAGGTTTCTAGACAGTTTCTAGATGATGGAATTCCTCAGTAATAATTCCCCACAAATTCTTAGAATAACCATGAATCATATATTAAAAAATAATAAACCTCCTATCATTAGGTGTATCTAGATGGTCAAATATAAATAGCATGTACTCTATGCATTTTTTAGCGGCCTGTGGACCACCATCTCCACAAAACCTATGCAGATACGTCTCTTGATTCACTCATTTTCTGTTCTTCCATAGCAGGGGATGGCCTCAAGGATCATTTCAGTATTTTCATAACAATAATTAAACCTTATTGAATCTAGTCTTGAGGTCATAAGTTCGGTATAACTAGTGGTGATTTTGGGGCTACTACAAGTGGTTTGGTTACCACCACTTTAGAAACATGGTCATTACCACCCCCCTAGAACACAAATTGGGGATTTCATGGAGGTATAGTCCTAAAAATTTAAATAATTAGGATCATAAAATATTTCACAATAATATGATCATATATAAAATAATTTTATAGGTATAATCGTTACTATATAAGATTCACACACCTCTACCTACTAATAAAGCATGGTAATGGAAACATATAATAGTAAGATGAAAATATTAGAGATAATGACAACTCCCACTACTATGGTTGGTTCAGGGTAAATTTATCTATTTTGAATCAAGTTTTCTAGTAAACAGTGTTTCAAATTTATATTATAGAGGAAAAAATACATTAAATTGAGATTCAAAATATTATTTAATGGAAACCATTAAATTTAAATTAAGAATTCAATAGTTTATAAGTTCTTAAATAGGAATATCAAAATATTTATATGTCATGTTCTAGATAGATGAATCCATCATTCCCATGTTATAAATTATTATGAATTTTATGTTTCAAATGGTACATCATGTAACTTTAACTAGTATTCTAATATTGGTCAACTTGATCAATTACCATTCCCAGTTTATAGAGGCACACACACTCATTAAATTTCAACTAGAATACATGTAATTGTTACCAACTAATGCTTCATCTCATGTGACCAATAATATATGTATCAAAAATACTATAACTAGTTAATATATCATCCATCCAGATTCTATATAAGAAAATAATATCATGGTTAATTAAAATGAATTATTTATTCCAATTATATTATTTTACAAATTAAAATTTTCACAATATTAAATATAACTATGAAGGACCAAACAACTGAGAAATTAGTTAAATTTGGTATTGATTAATTCATAAAATATCAATCCTGAAGTTCTTATAATGATGCATGATACACTACATCATTTGCATACTAAACTGAAGAGAGTGATAAATTCTACAATAGTAATAAACCCCATAATCCATGTGTCTCCCCCAATGGTGAAATCAAGACTACCATAATAGGAATAATATAGAAAAATAATTTTCATCCTAGGAAATGTGTGTTTTCCTCATATGCGGGTTATTTACTCTTAGCACCATTCTCATTACCAAATACTAGTACTTTCCTAGTATTCTATCAAAAATTCGAAAATAGTAAGAAAAAAATGAAATGATTCTCTAATAAAAATAGGTGACTTCTTTATCAGGATCAGTTGACAACAATAGTCAAATTGGTGGCCACATTTCCATATAAATTCCACCCATTATACTAATGTATTTTCAATGGAATTTAGAACCTACAGGTATCTCTAGGGAGTGTATTCTATATGTTTAATATGTAGGTTAATGGATTTAAAATAAATGTATAAATAGTGTAAATATAATAAGGATAAAATCAAATATTTGGAAGAATGTATGAAATTAAATGAGATTAATATATTGAACAATAATAATCAACATTGTTTAAAACTGATTTAAATGTTATGTTTCAATTCCAAAATTAACATGAATAAATGGGTGAAGCCATATATATAATAACTGAGTAACAAAATGACAAAAAGACTAAAATAATCAGTAATGTCATCAAGAGTCTCTTATTGGTCCTATTATTTATGATCACATGCAATAAATTAATCACGAATCCATGATGGGTCACAATCCCTTGTCCCAACACGAATTTAGGAAGTATTATATGTACTAATCTTTGGATCAAGCTGGATATGATATATACTCAGTAGGTCACCACCAATAGTGTCTATAATATGTTTGGTCTATAAATATAAATAAAATACTATATTGGTGTGATAAGAAATAGTGGAATAAAATTCATGAAATAATAACCATCTCGGGTTGGACTCCATATTCAATATATAAATGATCTTTCCTTCATCAGCCTAAGTTGGATACATATGAATATGTGACTTGTAAATGGTCAAGGATTAAGGAATATAACCATGGTTTCCTTGTAAAAGGAATGTATATATATCGTGGACAATGAAATAACTAAGGTGTCCAAGTATCAATAATTAAATGATACACAATGTTTAAAAAGGGAATTTACATAGTAATAGTATGAGGAGAGAACCCAGGGTGAAACTAAGGTGTCTTTTGAATTTAAATATTTTGTTATCTCAGATAAAAAATCTACATAGTCTTTATATAGGTGTCTTAGAGTAATACAAGGAGTTCAACAGAGGAATTCTACTAGAGAAGTGTATATCCATGTACTTGGAGCTTATAAACTATAAATCCTCAGCTATGCTTGACTGGGTCCCAAGGTAAGAATCAAAGCTAACCCCATTCCATAGTCATCCACTGAATCCAATGAGTGTTTTTGAGGAACTCTGAATATCTGAAGATGAATCAAGTGGCCATTGAAACTATGAAGAGACGTTCATGTAAAAATAAGACATTGAACTATTTTTAATGTGGGTATCTCCCTTGGAAATATGTTCTATTAATTTTGGTTGTTTCTTATGAGTGTTCAAGGATTTTGATCTAGAATTCAAGGGTGGACTATGTCTGATAACCCCTATAATATTAAATATTACCGTGATAATAATAAGAACCATAAATTTTAAAAAATAACCAAAGGCATTGCGATAAACATGAAAATTCATTAAATTTATATAATTTATGTCTTTATCTAATAATTCATTATTGATAATGGGTTATACAGTCTTTCATAAAATTTTAATTTTAATTTATAATAAATAATAGGTAACTAAAATAGTCTTTCCAAATTTATAAAGTGTAAATTAATCCATGTAAAATAATTAAGTCCCTTAAAAAATCCAAACTAAACACCTCAATAGTTTATTAGTTATTAATAGTTTAGGGGTCACATATGCATATAAATGTAACACCCAAGGGGTGGATCACATTGGAATCAATGATTTCCAGTAATAGTATGGGGATCTAATAGTTCAATTAGATTAAGAATTAAACATATAATTTAAGGAAGATTTGTTTTTTGGGGAAATAATGGGTAAAACCAGTGCACAAAACAATGACTACAAAAATAATCATTAAGGACTAGGATGATTTTATTGTATTCCTAAATTATGGTATTTTATGAAACATAAACTATTTTTAGCTACTTATTTTTTTCTAATCAATAGAAAATATAGAAAAAAAATATGTCCTAAAAATAGGGAAAATAATCCCACATTGATTTGTAATTACATATAGAGATATAATTGAAGGTAAGATGAAAGTGGATTGAATAACATATTAATTCACTTCTAATTAAACAAAAATAATCCCAATTAGTGATTAGATGTGAGGTTGACTTCAAATATTTTCTAGAATAAAAGGAATCTCCCAAGAATTGTGGGCTTCTGTTTGTGGAGAAAAATAAAAGTGGATGGGGATAAATATATTAAAAGTGGGAAAAATATTATTTTTACCTATCTTTTAGAGTATAATGTTTTTGATACATGTTGGTCAAATTGTGTGCCAACCAAGTGTAACATCCCCAAACTGGGTTCCATTAAACTGCTACGCCATGTAGGGTCATCACATAACCTCAAGAACATATCCCCATACGCTAGAGGTTGTCGACTAGCGGCAACGGTCTGAAATTCACGTGGGGAGACTATAACTTCTTGATCAGGGTAATCCACAGTAGTAAAAATATAATATAGTGAAAAAACATAATCTAATAAATGCACAAGAATAAATAACCATCTCTCTAAATGAATATAAATCATGTTCAATCAGTAAACATGACATTTCATGCTATAATACAAGTTGAACAAAACCTAAAATAAAATCAAACAACAGAATCCCCATAAAGACCATGACCCCTAGTATAGAACCTCATCCATTCATGTCTTGTGACTAAATAATCTTCCTCGCATAGGGACCTTTTCCTTGTCCTAACCTGCAGGCATGATATCTGCTTTGGTACACAATGGTTGCCCATGCAGTGAGTGAGTACAAATTATTAGGACACCACCAATGGTGTCTACAAAATATCAAGTATAATAGATAGTGATTCCATATAAGAAATAATGACATTTAAATAATGGATAATCCAAAATCCATTAGTGGACATGGTTTCTAGTATCATTCCCAACAATATTTCAATTTTTTTACTTATACCATATTTATTACGTATTTCACTTCATCAAGTGATAAATGGAATAATCATAATCATAATGTTCAATTCATACGGACAAATAGTCAAGAACCCTATCTCACTTGGGATAAAAAAAATCCATAATCAATAAATATCTCTTACCCTAGAACCTTAGTCTAGGTAGTTTTAGTGAATAGAACTATAAGGGGCATAGAGCATATGTCTGACTCCCTAAACCATGCTTTCTTTAGTGGGGTTAGATCATCAATCAGAACCAACCCAAGGGAGGGGCCTCATTACTTTTTCACACAACCAATACATGTCCACATGCTTATTGATTTATTCATTACACCCAAATCATACAACAACGTACACAACCAATGAATAAAACAATCATAATGTAACAATCAACATGGGAATTAGAAATCATTTCATGACCCATTAACACATTGGTCATTTAAATTTCTTCCCCCATTTATTTCAATTCTTAGGCCCATGCCAGGTTCACTTAAAATATTCAATAGTCCTCATATTTCTACACATTCATCATATTTAACTGTTTCACATGTCGTTACTGTATCTATGAACTCAACTGGGGATCTAAATTGGAACACAATGGCCTAGCACTTACTTGGAAAATTTCCAGGCTCGTTAAATATTGAAAAACCCCATTGATGGCCCCAAATGGGTCAAATCATTCTCGAGGCTTCCCTTTTGAACCATGAGGGTTTCGATTCATCATTCAGACCCCAATTATTCAAAACCCTACCAAGGGGTTCAAATAAAAATAAGAAATTTCAAGGATCAATGTTAACCAGGCACAAATCTACAACAAAACTATGGGATATAACTCATAGACCAGCTACCTCAATTTGGTTGTTGACAAATCCCAAAAATGAATCCCTTTATCCCAATTAAAAATCCCATTGATGATCCACCATAAATCTCACTATAAAAAGAATTGTTTCAGGTTTTTTGATAGAGCAGAGAGAGATATAACAACCCTATTCAAGAAAAGGAAGAAATGAGAAGATTAAACTCATCCGAGGATTTGATCTCTAACCAATGGTGCTCCAAACATCCCAGGATCAAAGGAGAATCACCCTTGGAAAGGTTGGGTTGTCCAAGCTTACATATTGGTTTTTAGAAGGAAGAGTAGAGGAAAATCCCATGTTATAATTAAAAATCATGAGGCATAAGTTTTATATTTTTTTCCATCTTTATCGGGTTAGACAGTTTTCCCACACAGTTTTCCAATCAATGCACAAACTATGCATGATCCATTATCCGAAAATCAACCCCTCACATGGTTTTCACCAACAGTGCGTAAACCATGTAATGTTCCAAAAAATCCACCTTCTCCACCTCTTTTATAACCCGAACCCCCAGAGCACCCCCATTTCTTTTCATTTAGTTGGGTAACATTTATTAATCCAAAATAAGGAACATAAAATGAAACATGAACAAAAAAAAACTATGTGAAAAAATATGGGATCTTACAACCTCACCACCTTAGGATGGATTATTTTCAAGCCTATCTTTATGAGAATAATTGTTTTTCCAATGAAAAGTTATCAGGACACTCCACCCGCATATCAGATTCTCAATCACAGGTTTCTTCCTGATCATTTCCGTTATTCCAGGTAATAAAAACCGAACATAACAATATTTTTCCCGCAAGATCTTATCACTATGATCCAAAATATGAACCAGATTATGCTCGAATGATGAATCATCCTCATGCTCGACATTATCAGCATTTATCACATGAGATGGATCAGGATGATACTATCAGAGTAGTGAAACATAGAAAATGCCATGCTTTCTACAATAACATTGTAGAAGTGCCAATCGGTACACCACCAATCCAATCCACTTGAAAATTTCAAATAGGTCCAAATACCATGGAAACAACTTTCCTTTCTATCAGATTTGATAGTGACCCAACATTGGTGACACCAGAAGTAACACACTATCACCAACCATGAATTCGATTCTTCTATGACACTAATCTAAATATGAATTTTTTTCTACTCTGGGCCATATCCATGTGCTTCTGAATCAACTAAAACATTTACAATGTGTCCTTTTTTAAACTCAAACATAAAATCTCAAACTCGTCAGCTTTTGACCAAAATAATAGTGATCTATACGGCCTCCCATATAGGGCCTCAAATGGTTCCATCTGAATCGTATCTTGAAAACTGTTGTTGTAAGAAAACTCACTAAGTGATAAATTCTTGTCCCATGAACCACTAAAATCCAGGACACATGCTCTCATCATGTCCTCGAATATTTTAATTGTATATTATGACTGTCTTTCGATCTCTATATGATTATCCATTCCCAAAAACACCTAAGTACCAAGAACCTTTTTACCCTATTAAAAAAATGATGTGAAATGTGGATCATGATATGAGCACATGATCCTCAGACCTGTTGGTGAGGACTCCTAAAGTGCATAAATGTGACCCGGTATCAAATCTAGGTGGAGGAATATTTTTGGTACTGTTACATTACTGTAGCAGGTACAAAAATAGTTACTGTAGTGGAGATTTTAGCAGGTATGGATTGTCATTATAGTAACTAAGACTATTCATCTGTTTGGGACTTTTGGCCACCGATTTTGTCTCCAAGCCCTTTAATTCCTTCAAGGCACCCAGGAGATTCGTTCAATAAGGACTTCGGGCCACCCCTAGGCCTTCGAGCCACCTTAACTGTAGATGCAAATAGACAACCTACAAGGAACAAGCTCTAAATGAGGATGACCAAGGTGCTATCACCATAGTAGAAGCTAAATAGATTGATATAATGAGAGGGTATGGTACCTGCCATAGGTACAAGCCTGTGCAAGAATGGGAAATCCTATCCAAACATCCATGCGAAGGTGGAGAGATGATTTCACGGTAAAAAAACTGTGTAAGAGCAGTTATAAGTAGTTATTCTGGTTTGTATTTAATGTTTGAATCCTATGGGCTATGAATTCTTCTAAGGCCTATAGGCCATGTAATACTTACACATACGAGCCTTGTAAGGGTTCCACCTCACCCCTTGAAAGGTGTATTATGATATATTAAAAAAAATGATGGTCTTAGGGCCATTAGAGGAGGAGGATTATGATATGAATCCATGGTTCTTGGAACAACTAAAACGATAGTATTTCTTGGACCAAAAATTCACCCAACTGATCAATTGTGAAAGTCTCTATGATTGGCAAGAATTGATCCACTTTGTTCATCTGATCCACAACCACACAGATTGTGTCACACTTCTATGGTGTCCTTGGAATCCCCTATATTAATTCCATCATTATTCCATTCCACTTCCACTATGGGAAAAAAATTGACAATAATAACCCTCATTCGTATTGATACTAATTATTCACCTGTTGATAGGTTTGGAATCATGCAACAAAACTCACAAACCTCTTTCTTCATTATAGACTACCAATACCACCGATGATGTTTGTGATACATCTTAGTCATGTCAGGATACACTTCCCACATTGATGTGTGGAAGTTACACATAAACTATTCATGCAGTCTAGCTGATACCACAACAAAACCATGAACATAAACAATTCCTTCATCACCTACATCCTAACTAGATAATGACACCCCACCATTATGATTTTCTTTCATAAAAACACACTTTGGATCCACTAACAAAACCTCTTTGACCCAGATCAAAATAATAGACGCAAGTAATATAGATGTGAGGTTCATATTCTTGTGCCCGTCATGTCCCTATAGGCGCATCTCAAAAAACAAGGCCATCATACTCCGATCAGTGTTGGACTCAAGAACCATCTTATTTTAAGTAATTCAACTCAAGGAATCCAAAACAGTATTCCCATGTCTTAGTTTATGAACTACCTCTAAATAAAAATATAGTATTTACTCGCCCCACCTCCCCTACCAATGGTTCAAATCCCATTGAGAGAAGATGTACTTAAGACTTTTATGATCAGTAAACACTATGAACCTTTCCCTCAACAAGTAATTCTTCCAAAACATTATTCCATGAACCATAGTAGATAGCTCATGGTCATTAGTAGGTAAATTCTTTTCTTGATGCCTGAACTATCATGACCTATATTATACAATTTGATCATCCTACTTTATCACTTCTCTGAATCTAACACCAGACACATCACAGAACAATGTGTACTAATTACCCAGGTCCAGGTATGTTCAGAACCGGTGTGATAGTCAGCCGCTTCATCAATTATTGAAAAGCATTATAAAATTACATTGAACAGGAAAACATAAACCCCTTTATGGTTAATCCAGAAAGTGGAAATTTCAAACAAGAGAAATCCTTAATGAACCTTTAGTAATAACTGTACAAACCTAAAAAGCTCTAAACATCGAAATCATTTTTGGGATTCTCCCAAGACACCACAACCTTCTGCTTCTGTAGATCCACTGACACACCTGACTAAAAAATGATGTTTCCCACGAATTTAACCTTATCAATAATGACCTAATTTTTTTTATCTTGGTGTAAAGTATATGATCTCTTAGTGTTCTTAAGATGATTTAAAGAAGTTTGAAATGATCATCAAGAGTTTATTAGTACACCAATATTTCATCAATAAAGACTACCATGAACTAATCCAGATAGGGGTAAAATACATGATTCATTAATTATACAAATATAGTCAGTGCATTGGTCAATCCCAAGGACCAAAAATTCATATAACTCGTACCTGCTCTGAAAAGTTATATGAAGTATGTCAGAAGGGCTCACCAACAAATGATGGAACCTTAATCTCAAATCGATCATAGAGAACACTGAGGAACCCCTCAGTTGGTCTAATAGGTCATCAATTCTGGGAAGTGGATATCAATTCTTAACCATCATTTGATTCAACATTCTATAGTCAACACATGAACTCAATGACCCATTGTCCTTCTTAGCAAACAACATGGGTGAACCCCAGGGTGACGTACTAGGAAGAAGAATCAATTTTTCTCCAACTCTTCTAACCAAACCTTTAGTTCATAGTGTTCTATCAGTGCTATTATATATGGTGGAATGAAAACTAGTTCCTCCCCTAGCAGCAACCCAATTGTAAACTCAATATCTCTATCTCATATGGTAGCCCTGAGAACTCATCAGGAAACACATCATGGAATTGATCCACCAAAAAAGGTAAAATGTGGTGTTCCCTTCCTCCTTTATCTAGCATGAGTCATTCCACTTGGGCCTTGAGTTCACCCAATTACGGAAATATTGGCCTTGTGTGGCCTACTCAAACTTCCCACACACACAAAAAGACATAAGTGTTTCCATCAGGAGATGTGAACTTCACCATACATTTGTTGCAGTTGATATGGACCCAGTATAACACAAGCATGTCCATGCCAATAATCATGTCTGAACATGACATATCATGGAAAAACAGGTTGCACAGAAAATGATAACCACCAACCTCTAAAGAAAAAACATTACACTACTTGATATCCTTAACTCACACCCCCAACAAAGTATCAACTGATATAACCCCACGTACCAATTCTATGACTAGGAACAACACAACTATGAACTATACAGAGATAAAAGAGTGTGTGGAACCTATTTAAAAAAGTTCATTATTGGGTGTGGGGGCTATAATAATTGTACCTCAAATAGTATATGGCCCAACCATTCCACATCCAGCTGAAGACTAAACTACATGAATCTGAAATATCACTATACCCTGGGTTCTATCCTGACTAAGCTGCACTGTATTTACCTACTGGTATGGATGGTCTCAACCTGAAGTTCCACATACACCACCCCTACATATGTGACTTATGGAGTTCCAAATACCTGCATGATATGGGGTAACATCCCCTAACATCACTTTGAATTTATTTCTTCCTCCATCATTTTTCTACTGTCATGAGTTCTTCATAAACATCTTCCCATGGACCATTTTTCCGCATGCTCTACACTCAAATAGTTGTCGGGGACAATGACATTACACGTGTCCCAAACAACTACACTGATAGTAGTGAACATATTCCCTAACCTGACGGACTGATTCCATTCTTTGATAGTACTTCCCACCACCACCATGGTGTAAATTCTTGAAGTTGTTTTTCTTATTATGGTAATTTTTACCACTGGTTAACCACAATAGAACTTCTTGTATGCTTCTGGATTGATCCTTGAGGTTTTGTTCTGATATGAGATCCTGATTCATCACCTCAAAAAACTTCATAAACCAAAATATATATATCTAGAACCTAATATCATGTGGAATTACATCCTAAACTCACCTCACCACAGCTTCCTCATCTCCCACTAAAGTGGGAACAAAACATTGCAAAACCATAAACCGACATGCATACTCTATTGTTGACATAATCCTTTGATTTAGTTACATAAAATCTGCAGCCTTGTCCTTCCCCAAGGTTTATGGATAGTAAATTTCCAAAATAAAGTCTAGAAAACCTTCCCTAAACATTCCTTCTTATGGTTCAGTCTAAACTAGAATATCCCACCTGCGCTTCTCCTAGCCCTGTAACAAGTATGCTTCTTATTTGACCCACTTTTCAAGAGGAGATTCAAGATGATTAGGAATTGTCTGGATATACTCTATCAAAAACATTTCTTCCTCTGGACCACCCTCTTTAGTAAAGGTCAAAGGGTTAGCCAGCTAAAATTCCTTGGTTAACTCAAACATACTCGGTGCAACCCAACATGGGTCCCTTTCCATCATCCACAATAAATGAGCAATGTTCTCATGGAACTACTCTTCCCTATTATCTTGAAACACTAGATATCCTTTCTCCACTATTGGGGGATCATTAGTAGCTATATATTCATGTTTCTCAATAGTTACACATCATCATTGTGTAATTTAACTAAAATTCAAAACATGAACAGTAGAACATAAACCATAAATCTTTAACAAATTTAAAAGTAGGTTCATCACTAGAAACCAACAAACCACATCACATACACAACCCAAACTGGTCTGATCATACTTGGCACACTACCCTAATCCATTCCCACCACAAAATATGGGTAATATTGGGTAACTAACTCAGATGACTACAATGATTGCCTTCTACACCATTTCAAAACTATTCTCAAATCACAAAATATTTTTTAACATTTCATTTCCACATGCCACCCTCTATCAATCTTAATTCCTTAATTATTGTATAACATTTTCTGTCTCTTTTTACAAATTTTTATCTTTTAAATAGATGTAATTTTCATCATTCTCAAGAAATCAAATGATTCCACTCCCTTACATCCCACACGCTCATCCCGTTCATGTGTGTGTACCTACCATGTTGTATGCCACTTATATGCTTAGGTAACTAAAATGGTGAAAGAATGAATTCCCTCATGTTGTTTTGGTCATGAGAAATATATCAAAAAAAACTGTCACTTCACAAGACACTTGTGTCACCAAATGGTGAACTATCATCATGAGTAACAACACACAACAAGAACAACATTCGCTCACCCATGGTAACTTGGGTTTTCCCCATACACGGGTTAGCTACTCCAAAGAAATAGATCATTGCTAATGCCCTAAATTATCCCGATTTCTTTTACACTATCACTAAATAGTAAGAAAGATAAAATAACACCTCATATACCACATTGTAATATTCCAATCCTGGGTGCCACTTAACTTGGGCCTCGTGCTAGGTCATCGCATGTCCTCAAGTGCGTCTCCCAACACGCTAGAGGTTACCAACTAGCATCAAGGGTATAAAAGTCATGTGGAGAGACTATACCCTCTTGATCATATTAAGCCACACTAGTAAATATATAAAATAGTGAAAGAAAACTTATTCTAATAAATACACATTAATAAATAACCATCTCCAATAATGGGTACAAATCATGGTCAATTACTAAACATGCCATGTCATGCTACAATACGAAGTGAACAAAACCCAAAATAATGAAAAATAGTGGAATCCAAAAAATAGTCCAAACCACAATTCTGAATCCTCATCATTGAATATCCTATGTACAACTCAACTCTCTAGAAGTGGGCCCTTCCCTTGTCTTCACCTTCAAGCATGCAATCTACTCAGCTACCCAATGATGTCCCTAATAGTTTGTGAGTACAACCCGGTAGGCCACCACCAACAGAGACTAAAAAATATATTTTCTAATAGATAATACATTAATTTATGAAAGAATTATTAGTAAATAAAGGATAATGCAAAATCCATTAGTTGATAAGGTTCACTAGAAACATTCCTAACATTGTTTTGAATTACATTTACTTATACGATATTCATTAAATATTTCACTTCATCAAGTGATCAATGGTATATGCCTAATCAATAAGTTTAATGCATAAGGAAACCCAATAAAGAACCCTATCTCAATAGGGATAAACACTATTCATAATCAAGAAATCTCACTTACCCTAGAACATCGACCTAGATAGTTTCATTGAATACAACCATTAAAATCATAGAGCATCAGTCCCACTCACCAACATGTGCATTCATCGGTGGGGTTAAATCATCAGTCTGACCTGACCTATCAGAAGAGCCTCTGTCCATTATCCCACCACCAAGCCATGTGACCATTCATATCCATTCAATCATTACACACAAATATTAACAAAACTGAAGCACCTAAAGCACAAAAAATCAGAATCCAACAATCAACATGGGAAGTAGAAATCATGCCACCACCCATTAAATCATTGGCCATTTACAATTCCTAGCCAATTTATCCCAAATCCCATTCCTATGCCTATTCACTAAGCATATTAAATAATCCCACTTTATTTATTTCTTTAATCATTTTTAACAATTTTACATTCTATTACCATATCAATATACTCAACAATGGATCTACTATGTCACATAATGACCTATCACCTACTTGGATAATTTATAAGCCCAATAAATATTGGAACACCCCATGTATAGCCTCAAAAAGTTCAAATCATCCTCATTGATTCCCTTAGGAACTATGAGGGTTTATGTTCATCATTTAGACACTCGTTATTCCAAACCCTACCAAGGGGGTTCAAAATCACAAAAAGACAAGACATGGAAGAATTTCAGTCATGAATAAATCTATAATAAAACTATGGGATATAACTTGTAGACCACCTACCTCGATTATATTATTGAACAAACTCTAAAATGAGGCCCCATATCTCGATTAAACTTCTATTTGAGTCTTCAACCTAGATCTCATAATAAAATTAATGGTTAGAAGGTTTCAGAAGAAGGGGAGCGAGAGATACTAACCCTAATAGAGAAAATAAAGCAAAGAAAAGATTACAATTACTCGGGGATCTGATAAAAAAGGTTATCTAAATGACCTAGGATAGAATGATAATCACTCTTATGATGTTTAGGACATTGAATCTCAAATCTAGGACTGAAAAAGGAATATAGGAGGAAACTATTGTGTTAAACATAAAAATCCGGGGGTGGATTATTTGTAATTTTTCCAACATTAATAGGATAGACGGTTTACCAGAATGGTTTTCCAAACCATGCACAAACCATGCCTCAACCACTATCCAAAAATCACCCCTCAAAATGTTTCCTGGGTGTTCCACATGGTTTTCACCAACCGTGCACAAACTATGCAACATGCATAGAAAGTTTTATTTCATCATATTTCATGCCCTAAACCCGTAAAACACCCCAATAATTTTCATGATTATGGGGATCATTTATTTAACCAAAATAATGAACATAAACTGAAACATAAACAAAACATACCTTATGGAAAATCTGGTATATTTGACCATACACCAAAAAATTCCTCAAGGTGGAACCCCCTCACATCATTATACACACGGTTTGACAAACAATTTGTATCCCATGCATAATCACTATACAAATGGGTTCGTCCTCATAATTTTAGGTTCATGGTTTTCTATACCATGAATTTGTTGTGTGTTATTATAAATAACTTTTTACAGAGGTTATGCATGGTCAAGTGACCTGCCTTTTTGGTTTTTTGAACAATGTTTCCCTCTTAGTGGGTAGCACATTTGTGCCTCACAATTACTAAAAACCATGTTCCAATAGTGTGAGTCTACCTATTCCTCCAAAAATAGATATTTGGGAAATAAAAAAACCCCACACCCTACCATAAAATTCCATAAACTATTAACATCATTTAAAACATAAAAGAAGTTGTTCAATATGCTAATTAAAGGGTTAATACCTCAAGAAAAAAATATATGATATTATAATAAATAAATGTTTAATATTTTTTAAAACATATTATAATAATTATTTTCATATTCAATTAAAATAAAATTAGTTTCTATCTTTTCATGTCTATCCATAAACAAATTTTAAAGCATTTTTCTCGTAACTCTTTAAATCAACCAAAACATTAATAGACTTTAACATTATTGAAGAGTAGGGTTTAGGAAGTGTTTATTTTGATATTATTTCTTTTTAATTAATAATAATGGAAATATTTTTTGTACTTATCATGGTCAAAAATATTTCATTTTTTTACATATTTTTTTGAAAAAAGGTATGAAAAACCAAAAATGTTAAATCAATGACGTGGGTGTCCTCCTATATCCATGTTTAGTAGTCTTGTTTCTAAATTAATTAAATGGGTGGATGTTTCAAATTAAATTAAATTTTAAAAATAATAATTTCATGATATATATCATATTTATTCACTATTAACACTATTATGAACATCCAGGATGTGAGTTAAAAAAATCGAATTTCTTGGGGAAGGTAGTAGTCATCACACACAAAATGATGTTTTCTTCAGGTGGAAGAAAATGAATAAATAAGGGTCTACCATTTAATAATACAAATAAAAAGAATAATAATGATAAAAAATTATATAATTATGGTTATCATAAATTCATCTAAGTATTATTGAGAAGAAAAATATAACATGAAAATAATAATAATGTTGGAGACTTGATCTTTCCAACGAAATTTCCCTTCAAATTAAATTGATAATGCTATAAATGAGTTAAAAGGGCCATATTTTTGTGGAATATGGTTGTATGGGGAGTAAAATAGTAGAGTTTCAAGGTGTAAATATTAATTTAATTGCATCATTAATGTGTAGAATTGGATCCCATTTATAAAAGTATGAATGTTGTAGTTTTTCCAAATACTCATAATTTTTCAATAATTTCATATCCAAATTTATGGTTGAATGACCCAAAATATGAAAAAATAGTGCTGTAGAAAAAAGATGTTCTTAAAACCTATCATCCATTCCATTTGAAGCGATGTATGTGTGATTTAAGGATTTTTTTACTTACAACCTTTAACCAAAATTATCATTTTATATATTAATAAATTTATAACCATTATAATTAACATTAATTAGATATACTATGATTAGATAAATTAACCCAATTTGATATTTTTGATTTAAAATTATAAAAGATTTTTTTTAAAACTTATAAAGGTGTGAAATGTTAATTTTAAAATAAAAAAATTAATTGTTTAGAAAGTGTTTTGATATATAACTATTTCATGATTTATGTATAAATATTACATAAAATTATATTGGAAACTGATTTTAATGAAATAAATTCTCATATTAAAATAAAATAATAATTAGTATTTTAACAAAATTAAATACCAAATTTCACCATCTAAACATGTAATTATAGGAAATTTTTAAAAAATATTCTTTATTTACTTAAACTTTTAATTTATTTTTAAAAATATTGTTCATATAATTATAAGTTCATAGAATGTTTTAAAATTAAAAAATTTATTACTAAAATATATAATTTATTATATAAATTAGATTTTTTTAAATTTATATGTTAGGAATAGATAACGATAAATTCATATAAATTATAATTTCTAAAAAAATGTGTATTGTGATTGAATGTAAAATTTTTCCGAAAAAAATAAAAAAAATGTTCAAAGTAAATTTTTATGTGAGGAATAACAAAATGAGTTTTTTCATGAAATTTAAATTCTTAAAATTAATAATGTGGATCTCAAAATATATATATATAATACAAATAAAATTGATTTTATTAAAAGTACCCAATTTCAATATTAACATGTATAAATTGTTTAATTATGAATATTTAATTGTATACCATCTTGGTCATTATTTCTGATTTGTTAAAAAATTTCCCTTATTATGTTTTGAATTATTTATGTTGGGTGTTGTGTGTGAAATATGTTATAGAACATAGTATGTATTTTAAAAGATAAAAAAATATGTGGTGATTATAGTCTTTTCCTCCACCTATCAAAATAAGATTCAATACTATCCCATAAGAAGAATATATTATTGGTAAGAATTACCTATTTCATGAAATGTGATCCCAATTGGGATGAATTGTATTGTTGGTACAATACCTTGATATGGTACAAAATATTGTTCATACACTATTATAGTTCTATGTTATAGTTACAATGATACAAATTCACTGCATCCCTGATTTAAACCATGGACTGATGTCAGATTAATATCATACATCACTAATCATGTAAGGCCCTAACTTTTTATTACTTGTAAATTAAAAAAATATTAATATTAACTAATAATAATGAAACAAAATTATTAAATATATTATTTTTAAAATAATACTAATAGTATTAATTTTAAATATTATGTAGGTTTAAATTTAATTATTTTTGGTAATGTATATAATGTTATATTATTAATTACAAATTTCATAGTAACTAATATTATAAATATAATTATTAATTATTAATAAATGTAATTAAAAATATAGTAAATCTTAATAATATAAATGTATTATTAATGAGTAAATATATTTAAATATTTCAATCTAAATTTTGCAATAAGGTAAAAAATAATAAATAATAATTTCTGATTTAATTATAAATTTTAAATTAAAAAAATTTATAAGTATTATGGTTGAGAGTATTCTAAATAAATTTAAATATAAAATAAATTAAAAATATATTTCTCAGTGTAATTTAAAAATAATAATTAATAATATAAATATTAAGTATTGATATTCAACTTTATATTATATTATTATTATAAATTTAATATGTTTATATAATGTATTAAATTTCACTAAAATTATATTTTTTGGTTTATATATTACAAGAAATTAGTCAAGTGAATTTACATATTTTGAAAGTATAAATTATATATCTTTGAATAAAAATATGTTTATCATTAATTTTATTTTATCTATTTGTTAATATTCTTTATATTTTTAATAAATTTTTCATA
Organism: Viscum album; assembly: GCA_963277665.1. Classification (NCBI taxonomy): domain Eukaryota; kingdom Viridiplantae; phylum Streptophyta; class Magnoliopsida; order Santalales; family Viscaceae; genus Viscum; species Viscum album. The sequence goes on from OY728165.1 coordinate 1,389,165,054, forward strand.
TGTTCAGTAAATATTTCATTTATTTATTTATATTATATTTTTTGTGTATAATTTATAATTTTTTATTTCTATCCCACTAAAATATTATTATATGTAAAGTGGTTGACTGTAAATGATTTTAAATTACAAAGTGTTAATATCATATAAATGATAATTGAAGCATTGGATTATGACTTAAAAAATAATAATTTTTCTCTAAATACATTAATTAAAAAATAATTTAAATGACACAAAACAATGTCGTTAAAAAAATCAATTTAACTTATTTTTTTTTCTACTAGTAATTTTTTTATGTCATTAAATTTTTTTATGTTTTTGAGATTCAAATTATATTTACTTTTTATGTGTTTTTTCAATGATTTCATTTTCATTTAGAATGAATTTTTTCATAATATTTTATAATATTTGAATGTCACCCACATGACCCATTATTATGTTTCAAGTATGTGAACTTATAGGTTAATAATTTAAAATGTATACATATAATCTAAAAGAAATTAAAATAATGAACTAAATAAATTAAAAATAATTAGATATAATAGAAATTCAATAAATAAAAGAGAAATATCAACAACCCAAAATAATGATGTATCAAAAACTAATATTTATGATTTAAAATAATTTCACGTAGAAATATTTTTCCCCAAAAGTGATTACTTTTGAGTAATTAAATTATTATATAAATTATAATTCTTTATTACTATATAAATATATAATTACATTATTTATTACCATTATATGTTAATTTATTATTTTTTAATTACACTATGAAAAATATTATCATTATCATAAATTTTTAAATTTGAATTATTACTATATTTTAAATGCTTACTTTTAAAATTTACATTACATGTTAATTATTATTATAAATAAAATTATTATTATTTATTATTAGTAGTTTTATAAAATTGTTTATATTAAAAATTCATATCAGTTACGTTATTATGAAAAATAATCAAAAAGGGAAAATCATTTTGCATAATGTTTGGAAAAAAGTTGTTTTGTATAATTTAAATTGGTAATATATTTTTATGAAATTTTTTATTTTCTAGAATATTTTATAAGTGTTTTTCTAAATTTTTAAATTTAATTAAAATTTCATGTATACATAATGAATAATATGTTTTCAATGTAACTTTTTAGAAACATACTAAATTTCCACCTTAGTTACCTTGAAGGATTATTAAATAATATATATATATATATATATATATGTTATAAAAATGAAATTTAATTCATTATAAATAGGCTTGAAAGAATTGGAAAAATGAATTTCAATAAAATACCAACCAAAAAAATTAATGGGAACCAATATAGTTTTTTGAAACTGTTAAATTAATAATTTTATCGTATTTCAAGTATGTTACTTTGTTATGTTAAAAATATAAATTAAGAATATAATTAACGAAAAATATTTATTTTGAATTAACAAAAACATAAAAATTGTAAAATGAATTAATTTCATGAATGTAGTAAAAAAAATTAATGACCAAAAATATATTTTTATTTGATACATAGTATTTTTACGTTGATAAAATGTCTAGTAAGTTGACTAGGTGATAATGAAATAAAACTTGAATGTACAAAAAAAAAGAAATCTAATACATTGACTAAACTAATAGTAAAAAATGAAAAAAAATATAATTGATGGAAACTAAAAATTAAATAAAAAATTAAATAAAAAATTAAATAAAAATTTTTTGTAAATAAAAATTTATCATAAAAATAGTCATCTACTCAAAATAGATTTTAATTTGATGATTGAAATTTCGCAGCATCATTAAATATTTTGTATCATCTTTGACCCTTATATGTAGGAAGATGTAGCTTATGTTATTACATTAGCGTAAGTACAAAGGGTCGAACCCCACTAGACGGATAAGTTTAGTAGTTTTGGAGAACCAGATACATATATGGTACCCATTATATATTTGGAATAGAAAATAGAATATAGTATAATGAAACATCAAATGGACTATATTCTGGAAAACCATTCGATGATTTCTTCTTCATATCCTTGGGAAGGGAGACAAAATAAAGGTGTACTAAATTACTCTATAAGGATTATGTATAGTAAATGGTTCCTTGAATGAATAGCCATAATCAATATGGTAAGCAAAATTTCAGATCAATTATTTCAAAAATATAACTTAACAATCATGATAACATAAGTCATAAAATATATTTCATGGTAAATAAATGAAAACACATTCCATTTATTCAATAAACTAGGAATTAAATTAATATAGAGATAATATCATAGAAAAGATATAATAAAAATAAGATAACTCAATTTATAGTGAAGTAAAAGATAAATTATTGTTTTTCTTATCTTGGGTACATGAAAACCTATAATATTGAGATATATCCTCAAAATAGTATAAAACTACTTTTAGAAACCCATTTACTTTTGGCCAACTGGTTTATCAAATGAGTCATATTGATACATTATGGAGCTATCTATAACTAGTCCTTACACCTTTCTATATGTCTAAATCCCTCCTTATATATAGAATAATAAATTATATTCATGAATCAATGTAGATTATCATAAAATATCCTTATTGAGTAAAGAATGCATATATATGAACATTTCTAAACACAATAAATTAACATTCAATTTAATCTCCATATGTAAAAATTTTATATTGTTTAGCAAATAATTATATCCATCATGAATGTTTATTTATATTTAATATAAATTTAATTTCAAATGAAAAATGATTATAGGAATGTTATTATATCAAGTGAAAGTTAAGTGTTTCAAAATAAAGATAGATTGTATATTTTTTTACTACATTATAATTATAAATTCCAATACCCTTGGTTGAAATGATTCAAATCCAACATAAAATAACATGACTTATGAATTAATCATTATATTACATTTCAATGGGATATTTTATACAGCACATAAGATAGAATTTATGCATATTAACAAAAAAGAATCAATAGAATGTATTTTGAGATGATATCTCTTACCTCATGCTTCATTTTGGTTGAATTCTAATTAAACTAATGTATAGTGGTTTTAGATAAGTTATTAAATTATACCAAAACATTATTTATATTTATAATGTTATATATGATCATTTTATAACATCTTATCACTTTTTTGTTAATAATCGTTCATTATTTTCATAGTTTTGTGTGTTTATTTCCTTGTTTTATCATTCATGTTTCATCATAAAAGATCAGATTCTTGTGAATATTATATATATGTACAAAGTAAATAATAATAATCCAGAAATAGTTTTCTTATTTTTCAAACCTATTGTAGTTTTAAAACATATCATTAATGATGGTTATGAAAAATGGACTATATTGTAATCCTTGAGATAGAAGGTTGTACGTACCAATGAGAAATGTTTACGTTATTTAATGTCATTATTGGAAGGAGTTAATTATTATATTATCATTATAGGAAGATCATAATATCACAAATACCAGATTATTTTTTTATATATCTATACACATAGTTCATGGATTGTGTTCATAAAAATAGAGTCTCGTTATTTCATAAAGGTGACAGTCCACCCTTGCACATTTGACATTATCATTTTTCATTAAGCAAAAAGTTAAAAAGGAAAATGTTTTATATATTATATTCTTAAAACTATATTTATTTCATGAGTATCATTATTATCCCATGTGTATTATCCCGTATTTTTTTAGGTACGTGCCTCTTTGATTTTTTTGTTTGGCTCTTTGTTGTCGAGTCATGTTCAGAGATGGAGTTCCTCTATGGGGAAAATGACCTAATGTTCAGAGATATTTTAATGTTTGAATTAATGGATTCAATGTATAATTGGGATAAATGTTTCATGGGTTCTTGGTATGTTGAGTAGCTTTATTTAATGTTCAGTTTGTTTTAAGGGAAAATGGGTTGATAAACTATCTATACAACATTTAAAACCCATTTAAATGGAGTACATGTCGTGTAATTTTTCATCTATTTGAATAAAATAAATATAAGGAAATGGGTTTTTTGTTTTATTCCAATAAAAATATTTTGCCAACAAGAATGTACACATGTTCTATAGGCTTCTGCTAGGCTTTCTTGAGACCCAAGATCGAATCCAGGTGAGGGTGATTTTCTAGGTTCTGTATCAAAATTGTAACAGGTATTGTTTTGTAATGTAGAACTCAACACTCTTCATCTAATTTGGGGCATTGGTCCACTGGTTAGGGCCTCTGGGTCTCAGGTCCTACGGGCCACCAAAGGCTTCTAGGTCATAGGGCCTTCGGGATGTAGGGTCTTCAGGCCACTAATGGACATCATGCCATAGTGATTTCATGTCACATAAAAGACCAAAGAATCATATATCACATAGGAGCAGAGCCATGTGTGGATTTAGAGGCAAAATAGAATTCACCAAAGTAGAGTTAACCAAATTGAAATATTGAGTGTCTATGATAACTTTCATTAGGACCACACATAGTGCAACTCTGCAAAAAGAAATTATAGTAGATAAGGCATATGGGGTGGTGATTTAGGCTACTTCAATATTCTTATTCCAGGGAGAGACTATTTTGAGTGTATTAGGTATTGGGCCTTTGAGGTCATGTATTGGGTCTGTTATGGGCATTTTCCCTTGGGCCTATGAGTCATGTACGGGTTCCCCATCAACTTTTAAATGATGGATTATCCAACATCCAATAAAAATAAGACCTTTGGGACACTCAGGGATTAGAATTATGTAAACGAAGTGTTACTATATTACACAACGTGAAATTCCATGAATAATTTTTTTAAGTATGATGTGGGGGTGAGTTTCACTCTATTTCACTTCATATATTCTCCTCTCAACCTAGGAAAACCCTCTAAGAAATTTTGGAGTGCCAACCTCTCTTCTTGATGTCCTAATAATTACATAAATTCTTATTAAGTTGTTTTATTCTAGTTTTTCTTTATCTTCCTTATTTCTCCAACCATTGTGGTGAAATTGATTTAAAATGTGAATTATTGGTTTTGATCTTGACCTGTTTGGATCTAGGAACCTCGTAGAGATCATTTGTTCCTTCGTACTCATAGGAGTTTGTTGTTGGAATAATTTTTTGATCATTAGTTAATGGTAGGGTTTATAAATATTATCCTCATGGTTATTTAATTTCCATACTAATGAAATAATGTGATTTTTCCAAAGTTTTGTTCTCCTAAATCAATTATATAAATGAATTGTATTATTACATTAATAACATTGGTTTCAATTTCATTCTGAAATGGATTATGGTTACCCATGGGGAGATAAAACAATGAATATAATTGAATTGGGTAATGGATTAATGTTTATTTAGAATTACAAGATACTATAGGTGATTGAATGATATAGAATCCCTATGATGTGTCTTATTTATTATTTCTATAACTGTTAATCAATTTTTAATTAATTGAAAGTGGTATATGAAAGATAAATGGTAATTTTCATAATTAACCATTGAGATATATGATGTGATGTTTGGACTTCTATTTGGTATCAAATGAATTTTTGGGAATGATAAAATCTTATATATTTTTATAGGCCTTGGAAAATTCACACTTATTTATTGTAATGCTGATAGTGAGCTGGCCCAACCCAATCCCATGTTGTAATTATTATAGAGGGTGCTCACTTCCCATTCATATGTTTTAATTCATATTGGGATTTGACATGAATGTTGTAATGATGAACCTAATTTCTGTGACTACCCTGTGGTTATATTTTGTGGTCGGCATATTCATAAAAGAAATTCTCTGAGTTATTTTGTCATTGCACTAAGGTGTGTTATTTTACCATGTTAATATGGTTTTGATTGGCATAGTTCTAAGACATTCTTAGAGATATTTTGACTTGGAGCTGTAGTTGGTTGATGTTTTATTTTATTAACTACTAAATTAATTAATACACATGTTTAACAATTAATTATATATAATTATTATTAGAATAGATCGTGTAACCATAGTGGTGTTAACCTACAATGTTATACTGGGACCCTATTCAGTGTATCATTTGGTACCCGATCATATTACTTGGATGTATGTTTGGACGAGGAAAATGGAATTTTCTATTGATTGCTTGATTACTGGATGGGCTAGAGTTTGATGGTGGGGTCGATTTGGGATCGAGGAATAGGGAAATTTGAGATTTATTTGATTCTTCTAGTATTTTACTTCTATTTTTTGTAACCTGGCATTTAGATACATTCCAAAATATCATTACATAATTAATTTATTATTTATTGGTATATCAAGTGTTCTTTTATTGTTGTCTTTTTCTATGTCTACACATTGATTTATTTAGTTACTATATAGTTTATTTTCAACATATATGACACTTCAAGCTAGAGGGTATAGTCTCCCCACTATACATTTCACACCCCCAGTACATGTCGAAAGCCTCTATCATACATGGAGGCACGCTTATAGTCTCATATAAAAACATGTTTTTTATGTGATAGAGTATCATTTTTTTAATATATACTTCCCTTAGAAGACGAGTGGTAGGGGATCAGGACAAGCGCCTGAGTCATGTAGGGGCTCTGCTACTACTCAGCAGGATGACACCTGGGGTTCCACTAGCCGTGTAGGGTGAGGTATGGGATGTGGTACCCCAGTGAAAGAATAGTTGTTCCGAGTAAGGGAAAGAAGTTAGGTTATTCATACTGGAGCCTAGTTAAAAGGGATAAGATAGTTTCACATTATGCAGACTACTCTGACTATCGTGGATGCATGACTGTCAACTGTCAGAGGTACGATTCTTGTATCGCCTATCTTAGATTGTGTTTTTTTTGGTACAATAACATCAAATTATCTTCAATATTGACTTTTTGAAAATGTTTTTTGAATGGATGTGAATATATTGGATCTTTTTTTGAACATCAACACATTTTTGGGTGTGTGGTTAGAGAATAAATTTTTTTTCATGGAATATTTCATAAGATATTAGTAGTTACAATTTATTCTACGAACTGTTCATGATGGAAATTATTGGAATTAACATGATTATTGGTATGAATTTTTTAGATCCATATTAGACTCATATAAACTATTACTATAGGATATTTACCTTTTATTCTCTAGAAGTAGGCATATTTGTTTCAACAAAGTGAGTGGGATATTTATCTGGTCGTGTGGGAAAAATTCAGTACAGATTTGATTCCTCGTGGTTTAGATAACATGTCTTGATCTTAATATTAGTGGAATGATACATTAATATTATCCTCCATTGGTATAGAATTTAAAGATTTTTTCTTGATGAGTTCAATGACTTACCGCTTGATTGGGAGATTGAGTTCACAATCAAGTTTGTCCTATAGGAGAGGAGGTTTATATCTATCCTTATAGAATTACTCCATCAATTCTTCCTGAGTAAAAATTTCAGTTGGAAGATCTAGAATCTAAAGGCTTCATAGAGACTATTATAACTACTTTGGGTTCTCCAGTCGTCTTCAATAAGAAGTTGGATGATTCATTTTCACTTGTTTGTGGATTGTTAGAGGTTGAATCAAATGATGGTCATAGACCGGAATCCTATTCCATGCATTGATGATCTATTCAATCAGTTGAGAGGTGAAAATATATTATTTAAGATTTATTTGATATCATTTACCACTAATTAAGGGTGATATCATCATACATACCTCAAACTGCTTTTAGTATCAGGTATTACTTGTATGAATTCCTTATGATATCATTTGGGTTGACTAATGCACTGGCAGTATTCATAGACATGATTAATATGATATTTAAACTTTTTTGGATTGGTTTTTGATGATTTTGTTGATGATAACATAGTGTACTCCATATCATCATATGATCATGAAAAATATGATGACATATTGATGAGTATATTATGAGATAATTGGCTTTATGGCAAGATAATAGAATTCGATTTCTAGATTAATAAATTGAACTTATTGGGTCTTGTAATTTTATAGGTAGGTGTGTTAGTGTAACCATAAAAAGTCACATCCTTTTATCTTAGGAACAACCTATGAACATCATTTAGATTCACAAAATTCTAGGTTTAACATGTTATTTTTGAAACATTTTGAAAGATTTATCCCATTTGGAAACACCAATGCCTAGGCTGACCAAGAAAAGGGTGGGGTTTATTTGATCTACTCATTGTGAGATAGATTTTTAGTGGTTGAAAGGAAGGATTTCCTAAGAACCTATCCTCATTTAACCTATGTCAGGTGAATCATATACCATGTTCTATGATTCATCTGAAGTTCAACTCAGAGAAGTTATATTGATGAGGAATCATGTGGTTGTTTATAGATCCATAAAATTGTTACCACATTAGAATAATTAGAATACTCACCATTAGGAGTTTCAATAAGTGGTACATAACCTAATATATTTGTGACACTATCTCATTGGTGAGAGGTTTTGTTATACACATACCATTTGTGCATCAGTTAATTATTTTCTCAATGACACCTGAACCTTCATAATAGGAGGTGTTGAGTATCTACAATAATAAAAATTTGAATTGACTTATAACAAGGAAATGACGACTTAATTAATGAATATTTCATCCAAAAGACATATAAATTGGCAGTACAATAGTCTATTTACGAGTAGAAGTTAATGGCCCTTTTTCAGACATTAATCTAGATGTTAAGGATACTTTGGGTTGGGTAGATCTATCTTCGACATATGTAATACCAATGCTTTTGGACTAGATTAAGACAAAGATGTTTTCTAATATATATGGATTAGTTCTGAGATAAAAATTATATGGTGAGGGGACACTATTAGTGTGGTCTCTTGGGAGTGGGAATTATCATTTTTTCTATGGCCTTGTATGGGTTCCTATGGGTTTACATGAGGAGATGATAATTTAATTCCATTCCATTAGATGTATAGTGCATCCTTGTTTAACATAGATAAATTGTGATATTTGAAGAAAAAATTTGTGGTGAGGAATAAAGAAGGAGGTGGAAAGCTTTATAGACTTATGTTTAATTTATAGTAGGTGAAAGAAATGTATCAGACACCTTTTGAGATTTTGAAGCATTTTCCTATTCCTAATTGGAAATTGGATGATGTAATAATTTATTTTTTAAAATAATTGTCCAGGAAAACCCATACAAATGACATTGTATAGGTTATTGTGGATCAAATTACAAAGGTAACACACTTCATACCAATCCTGGAAACCATCACAGTTGATGATATATAAAATAATTACATCTTCCAAGTGGTTTGATTCCATAATGTTTTGAGTAGTATTGTTTCAGATAGATATCCTCATTTCACATAATGTGTTTTTAATGTTCTTCATAAGGCTCTGGGATCATGACTCCTTTCAAGAATAGACTATCATACCTAGGCATACATTTAATTTTATAATATTATTCGGGTTCTAGAATATATGTTAGGAGTATATTTTTTGGATTTTTTTGTTAATAGGGGAAGCATATGGATCTTTTGGAGTTTTCATATAATAATATCTTAAAGTAATCAATCCAAATAGAAGCTTTAATGTATTTTTATGTAATGTTGTTCCATTCGCCTCTTTGTTGGAGGGAGGAAAGTGAGTAAACACTTTTTATACCTAGTCTCATACATGATACATCTGAGATTGTTCATTTGATCAGACAATGGTTGGGGACTATGCATATAAAGAATAAATAGAATTATAACCATTACATATGACCTCAAGAATTTAATTTAAGTAATCATGTTTTATTTTGGGAGTCTCCTAGGTTGGGGATGTTGTATAAGTAAATAGGGAAAGATAACAAATATTTTTTTGGATGTTAGAGATAGTGGAATTGTTCGGTCTTAGGGTATAATATTTAGCACTTGCATATCACTACAATACCATTCACGATGTTGTCCACATTTGGTGTATATAGAGATATCATCAAGACCTATCCCATGTGATATAAATGGATGTCTTCGAGCATTTTTTTTATGCATCCATTGAACAACATCTGATATTGGTTATGGATCATAGTGATAAATATCATTGGGGTAGGACTATACTCTTGGTTCATGTGTAGTAGAATCATTGGAGAATTTAGAAGGAGACCAAGGAGAGGGAGTCTGATATATGAACACAGTGGGGAGTCATGTTAGCTGAAACCTCATAGTGTTGCTTATAGTATCTTGGGGATGAGCTGTTATATGATGGGGAGGTTGTAAGATCCCATCTCTTTTTAGTTATGTCCTTCTTGGTTTTCTTACTTGAGCCTTTTTGGGTGAGTCCTTTTAGATGATGGAGACCATTTTTTTGGTAAAATGACCTAATATTATGGGATATGTTCTTGTTTTAATTAATGGAGTCTTTGAATTAATTGATTAATTGTTTCACAGGTTATTAGTATGATGAGATGATTTAAAGGAGGCTTGCGTTTTTAAAGGGAAAATGGGTTGAAAACCATTTTTTGAACATTTACACGCTGTGTAAATGTATCACATATTGTGTAATTATTCAAAAGTATTAATCAATTAAATCTGAGGAAAAGAGGATTTCAGTGTATTAAATCAAAAATATTTACAATATTTGTAACTTTATTATATGACATTAAATTACCTAACCTACTACATTAAAATATGTTATGTAGATGAATTTCATTCGTTTTAACTATAGATATCATCATCTCTACCTAGGGAAACCCTTTATCCAATTTATGGTGTGCCAAAATCCCATCCTCTCTTTCTAATAATTCCTTACATCCCTAGTAAATGGTTTTGGTATTGTATCTACCCTCTCTCACTTAGTTCTCCAACCGTTGTGGTGAAATCCTTTCACTGTGTGCATTATTTGTTTTTATTATGATCATATTTTATCTAGTAACCTTATATATATCTTTCAAACCTTATTCCTCATGGTTATTTGTAATTGGAATCATTTTCGGATAACCAGTTAATGGAATTATGTCTAGATCTTAACCTTATGGATTAATAATTTACATGTTTACGATATTTTGTGATTATGCAAACATATTGTTCCCTAAAATAAATTAAATAAATGAATGGGATAATTTCTTGAATTAAATTGGATTCAATTGGATTTTAACTTGGACTATGGTTACCTATGAGATGTGTGATCCATGAATATAATTGAATTGGATAATATTTTAAAGTGTGTTTATCATTACATGAGACCTTATGAGATTTCTTGATATAGAATCCATAATATATGTCTTATTTATTAGTATTATGATTTTTAATAAATTTTGATTTAATTGAAAGGGTTATATGATAAGTAAATGGTAATTTAAATAATGAAACACTGAGATATATAATGTTATATTTTGATATCCATGATGTATAAGAAGACTTCTGTTCTATGATGAAAGGCTTATATATTGGGTGGGGCATTGTAATTTTTCACACTTATATGCTTGAATGTTAATAATTAGTAGACTCATCCCAATTCCATTCTGTTATTTATTTAATGAACATGATCTACCTAGTCACATAATATATTTCTTATAGGTATTTGACCCAGATGTTGTAATATTGATAGGGATTTTGACTCAAATTTTTGTGACTATATCATGGTTATATAGTGGTTATTGGCCTGATTGTAAGACATTTTTGAGATATTATATAATTGTACTGAAGAATGATATTTTAACTTGGTTATAGGTTTTTGGTTTGAATGGTTGTGAGAAATTATCATAAATATTACAACATAGGTCCAAATCAAGTTATTGTTGTATTTTATTAAATTTTGAATTAAATAAAACACATTGTCATCGATTTATTGCATACACTTAATATCAAACAGGTGAGTATAGAAACGGTGGATCAGACCTACTATGTTATACTCACACATTATTCAGGGCACCATTTGTTACCTGAGAAAATTACATGGATGCATGTTTAGACAAGGGAAAATGACCTTGAGGTTTATTGCTTGATTTTTTGATAGGATAATGTTTGTATGTGGGACCAATATGGGGTTAGGTATTAGAGAATTTTGAGTCTTTATTTGAGTCTGGTAGTGATTTACATGAATTTGTTTATAATTACCATTAGTTACAATCCATAATATCCTTATACCATTCCTTTATTATTTATTGGATTTTTTAATAAGACCTTATTATGGTTTTATACTATTCCTATAAGTTGATTTATTTCATTATTATATGGTTTTTTCTACTAATATTACATATCATACCAGGGGTATAGTCTACCTACTATACATACCACATCCCCATCACTAGTTGGTAGACTCTGACATACAAGGAGGCATTCTTGAGGTCTCAGAACCAACCATTCTTTCTACATGAGAGAGTTAAATATTAGGGTATGTTACCCCATCAATATCAGATATAATCATTAATATTATATATATCATCTTTTATATAAATAATTAATTAAATAAATTTTTATTGCTTCTCTAGGTTGTAGTCTTCCATACACACGACTGGCGTCATAATACCTCATACCAAATGGAAAGTTAAATAATATATATGTGTTATAGTTACTCCACATGTATAAATATATTATATATAACATATATGTACTTTATATCTATCCTAATTACCAACAGTGTGAAGTGGTAATGGAAAAATGGATGACATCGGTTCGTGGGATGGTATTCATCCATACACACAAATGATGATTTTGTAAACCATTTGATAGAAGTGAGGATGGTTGTTTGACAATACCATTATATAAGAAATTTTAGTATATTAAATATATTGTGGTTACTATATCAGCATGTTATAATAATAATTAAATGATATGGAGGATGAAATAAAATAATGTTTCTGTTTGAAGAACATTTATTTTTCATTTGGTATCCTCATTAGAATTACGCCAAAAAACATTCAAGGATGAATTTATACCCAAATATTAGTCTAAAAATACGAGAGAATAAAAAATTTATGTGATATGGGATGGTATTTTCATTACCAAAAGTATTTCAAGGTGTGGATAAGAGAGGAGTGGGTGACCTTTTATAAGTGTAGTGAATGGAACACTTGTTACCTTTGGAAAAGAATAAATTTTACAACATTTTATCTTCTTACAGGGCTCTAATAATTGACCAATATATATAATAGAAGGTATATAGGAAAATTATATGAAGAAAATATATTTTAGATATGTTTTAAGGTAATTTTATCACTTATCATTTGAGTTTAACCCCCGGTATATCAAATCATACCTTAATAATGGTAATTAATTTTTTATGTTTTCACAATTAATTATAGAAAAAACATATATATACATTATTATGAAGTATTAAATGTTTTGTTTTCCATTATGGAATATATTTTTCCATCATCAATTTCTACAATTGGAAAATTTTAATTTAAAAATTATCCCACACACAAGAATAGAAATCATTTTAAGAAAAAATTCTCAAATATTTATAATGTATGTATATCAAAATTAAATATATAGAAATGATTGCAATTTAGAAAATGGATAAATTTATATGTAATTGAATTAATTTTACATTAAAATTAATTTAAAATTAATTTTCGAATTAAAATTTATTTTAATGAAAATGTTATTATCTATTTAAAAATATGATTTTAATTATTCATCAATAAATGAAACCTTATAGAAAAATTAAAATAATTAAATATATAATAATTTCTATATTATGTTTTCAAAAAAGATATTTATTTTCTGGATTGTTTTTTTAAATTTTATAACAATTAATATAAAATTATGTGTGTTGAGAGCGACTAAATATAATTTATAATATCAATGTTTTCAGAAAAAATTCCATTTTTATAAATGGATCTTTTTTTAATCATATATATACATATATCAATTTTATATTTTTTTACATGTTTAAACCATATAATTTCCATAATTTATTTATTATTATTCATACCCTCTAACTTAATGGGTAAGTTATAATGGCCATTTTTAAATAAAAATATTTTAATTGAGTATCTTTTTTTATTCATACCTAGTGTTGTGAGCATTTCAAGTGATCAAATCGATTGAATTATTTATAAATAAATATATCATAATGTCTCATAATTTCATATTAACTTCTACACTTGGATTTTCATGTCACAGAAACTATCAAATATGATTTTTATATGTTAAGCTAATAGGGTTATACGTTTTACCCCTTAAATAAATTGTGCCCTCACAATAAAATCTTGATCTTGGTAATGAAGGGTTTTAAATTTTAAAATACACTTGTTGGAATACCACATAGTGAGAAGGGTTAATAAAACATCCCCATTAAAATGAAAAAAGAGTTGTTTGAATGTAATGTGGAAAACACGTATGAGGTTTCTAGAATATTATATTAGGGTTCAGAAGTGAAAACATTGACATATAATAGAAAAATAACACCCAAATACTGATAGACAGTGATAGAAAACACTAACTACAAGAAATTGTATGATCATTGAAAGGTTAACAACCAAAAATACAAAAACCAGAGTGGCATGATAAATGACATTAATATAACCATAAATGATGGTAAAATGATAACATTTTATTTCTACATACTTTTTATAATGTGTTAGAATTAATTTTTAATCTATACTGGGATGAAATTGATATATAATTACATGATATATATTTATTTCATATAAAAAAATTTAATATCGTGATTGTTTAGTGATATTTATTCTCATAATAACATAATAAAAGAAATAATTATCCAATTATTATTTTTTATGTATAAAGAACTATAAATAACTTTTAATGAATCGTATGATCTATAAAAAATGATAAATCATTCCATCGCTCTCCAGTTTTTATTTTAACAACATAATTATTATATGTTATGCAATATACATAAATATTCTTATAGTGAAGCAATACATTAATCCCTAAACCCTTCATCTCAATTTCAAAATAAATCATTTCTTAAGTGGTGATCATAATAACCCTTCCAAAGGATCAAGATAAAAAAATTTAAAAATAAGGATACAATATTTTTAAAATGAACATATCATTCATCTATTAAACAACATGAAGTAGTTATTAATCATCACATTCAAAAAATATGAATACCTTCATCATGTTTTATCATCAAACATGGGAGTAACATGAAATATTATATTACTTTATTGAAAAATTCATGCTCCCTTATTTCTTCAAAAAATAAATAAACTGTGGATATATTACATAAATACAAATATGTTTCCGCATCCATCAATGATTTCCTGAACCAAATTAGAAATGAATCATTAATAAGTTAATATTTTATATGTATTATCCAATTTAATTTGCCGATATCAATTATCACTTCATCCAAATATCATTTTCACAATAGAAATGTCATATTAATGTTTATATCTCCAACATTCATATGTTTTCCTAGAAGTTCAACATGACACTAAATCTTTTTTCATGATCATTGGTATTCTTCAACATATGATTTAATATCCATAATGAAAATTTAATTTAGAACCATCCTTAAAATTTTGATAATTCTTATAACAGTGACATAATTTATAAATTACTCAAATGTCAAAATTCTTGAATCCATAAAATCACATTAACCATTGGAATTCAGTTGTATCAATAGCTTAAACATGACCCTGATCCCTTTTTATATTTTTATGTGTATTTCTTAAAACCATGGGGATTTCATTTTCATAGTACCCCACTCTGTTTACAGTGTAATAATTGTACATTGAGAATTTATTTATCTACCTTTAAATCACAATCATGGTGACTATTCTCTTCACATGTGAAGAAAATTAGGATTCCCTTCATGAAAGTACTGTGGTGTTTCTTTTCATAATTTTCACATGTGGTGAAATCCTTCTCTGAATTCTTCCCATTATCATTATTTACTCTTCTATCATCTTCTTCCCTTTCATCCCTTAGATTATATAAGACTAGTAGAATTATTTCTATTTTTTGATGTAACATAAAAACATTTCATCGTATAAATAAATATTTTGAGAGACCAAAACACTTTTGATAAATTGAATAATCCCTTTTATAAAATGGTAACCACTACATCCCATTTTTCATATCTAATTTGTACCATACATATATAAACATATAAAGTAAGGTTCATACTACAAAACAAAATCTTCAACTTTTTATTTAATCTCTGTAACATTATTTTCATCTCATTATTTTTATCTTGAGGAAAATATTTTTTAAATAATGTCTTTATAAAATCTATTCATTCTATATGTTATATTTAATTTTAATCCTTAGTATTCTGGATCAACAACAAACAATGATCAACATCACCATTGATAAAATACACTATAGGTGTAAACATTTTCTTTTCACCTCATCCCAAATCCATTAATATCTTTTCTATTGATTTAATCAATTGTTCGAATACCATTGGATATGTAGTCCCACCAAATGGTAGGGGATACTGTTGTATAGATTGATTCATCTTAGTGTAATGTCACTATAGAATAGGTTGATCCACCAGAGAATGGTTATTTTTCATAAATATACCATGCTTCTCTTATATAGCAATAATTTTCTCAGTTCCAATACCAGATGTATTGGCATTCCGAGAAGGGAATGAAATCATTGTCTATGATCATTGATACCTTTCTTCCTTCCATGGACTCTTTATAAATAATGACATATAATAAAATAGCTCATAAATTGTTTAATTATATATCATTATATATAATTAAAAATATGGTATGACACTTAGAATAAATAAAAATATATGAATTTTTAACATTAGAATCATAATCATGGTTTTTTAAAGAATATCATAAAATTTCAATATATCATAATGGTTTGAAAAAAAACTATAAATTATACTAAGAATATACCCCAGTAGGGTAAAACCAGGTGTGTAGTAATGCCCATTTTTGGGCACCAGGTGATGATTGGATCAAGCCCAATGTTCTCTTTTCAATGTTATTTTCCCATGGTGCCTCTATGAAAGAACCATGTCCACGTGTATTATCCATACTTGTATTTATTGATATGAAATCCCAAATAATATCTACCTTGAGAAACATTAATATGATCTTCGGTAAATATCATAAAATCATATCATATGTTTATGTTCCCTAATCTATGTTTTCTTTAATGTAATTCCCAAATATACTCCTAAACATCATTTGATAACAAATATAGAGACCCTGGTCCTAGTAGCCTTGAGTCATGTCTTAATTTATTACATTAGGATATATAAAAAAAGTAACATCCTAAAAGATCGATCTGTTTAGTATTTTTAGAGAAATAGATATATACATTACACACATTTTACATTTGGAATATAAACTAAAATATAATACATACTAATATAAAATGCAATACATTGTTTAAAACTAGTTCAATAGATTATTCTTCATATCTCGTGGAATTGATAAAGAATAAGGGTTTGCTCAAAATCACTCTAAAGTTTACAGAAATTATAAGATTTAATGAATCTATAAGAACAATCAATATGAAAAGTTAAATAACCAAACATATATTCCATTAAAATAACATTAATATCATGATAATATAAGTAATAATCAATATAGAAAGGTAAATAACTGAAAACACATGAAATTTAATCGATAAACTGGGATTGAAATCCATCCTGAGATAATATCCTAGAAAAAATATCGTGGACAATTAGATTTATGAATTATAAATAATTTACTTTACTAAATATTGGATTTCATGTATGAGGCACATGAAAACCTAAACTTTAATTATCTATCATCAATAAGGTTTATAACTATTGGTAGAATCCCAAAAAGGTTTGGCCAACTAATTTTTCTCAAGAGACATGTCAATTAATTGGTGGGATATCAATGTATGGATCCCAAACATGTATTTTTTTCCAAATAATTCCCAATATATTTACTAATATTTTTTATTCATGATTCATTTTTCCATATCATCAAATATATGTATGGATAAAATGGTATAGATTTATCAAAATTTCCCAATTTAATAAAATAACATTCAAATTAAATAGCATATATAAAAATGTTATATTTTTTAGGGAATAATAATATCTATATAAAAATAATATTTATATTAAATAGAAATTTAATTCCCAATTAAAATTATTACAAGAAAGTTATTGTTTAATGAGAAATTTGACTATCATAAAAGAAAGCTAGATTGTAAAATAACTATTACAACTTGGTACTTTTCATGTCAAATAAAATTGTTTGAAATGATATATAGTAATCTTAAAATAACATAAATTATTAATTAATAATGATATTATATACCAATGGGGAAGTATATACACCACATAAAAGTGAATTAGTGTATAATATCAAATATGTTTCAATGGAATGTAAATTGGGAATAAATCCCTTACCTCATACTTATTTTTGGTTTAATGCTATTTAAACTCATATTCAGTGGTATTAAATATTTTATTAACTTATAAATGATCCATATTATTGTTTATAATATCATATAAAAAATATTATCGCTCGTTTGATAATAATCCTTCATTACTTTCATTTTTTAAGGTGTTAGTTGACTTGTTTTCTCATGCATGTTTCATCATGAAAAATGTTTTTATTGATCATATTTTAAAGTTATATCATATACAAAATAATAATCATGACTTAATTATTATATTTTTATATGAATTTAATATTTAAAATAAATCATAAAATATGCTAATGAAAAATTGATTTTGTTTCAATCTTAGATATGGTAGGTTGTATGTATAAATATATAATATATTTATTATTCAATTATCATTATTGAAATGAGGTAAGTAATATTTTATCTTTCTATAAGTATCATAATATAAAAAATACCATATTATTTCATTAAATAAACTTATATGTATCATTTATGTGTTCTTTTGAGGAAACGAGAGTCACATCGTTTCATAAAGGTAGTTGTCCACATGTACATGAATGAAATTATCATGTTTCATTGAGTAAAAATGTATGAATGAAAATAATATATATATTATCTTATCTGAATTATAATTTTATTTTTAATATAAAAATTATTTAATTTATATATCATATAATAAATAAATTTATCTGTATCAACATCTAGGTAAAATGTTACTGAAATAATCCACATCTATTCACGAGGTGGTAGTCCTCCGTATATGTGAATTACATTATCGAATCTCTTATGGAATTAAAATTAAAAAAGGTACATATTATCTACTTAATCTTAAGGAATAATTATATTATAAATATCATGTATATAATTCATATCCATCATTATAACTAACTGTGATATGTGGTAATAGAAAAATTAATGACATCAATTCATGATGTTGTAGTCCTCCACACACATGAAGGATTATTACATAACCCATTTGATGGAAGTGGGAATGGTGGTAAGTAATAGACATTAAATTTAAAAATTATAGTATATGGAATATTTTAGGTCAGTATATCATCATGTTTTCATTATAATTGAATGAGTTAGAGGAAGAAATAAGATAAAGATAGTTGTTAAAGAACGTTACCTCTTCTTCAGGTATCCTCATTGTGTTTGAAAAAAAAATTATGTAAGATTTATGGACAAAATAAGGTATATATTATGGTAGAGGAATATTTTAAAAGTTAATTTTTCATGGATTTTTTCAAACCAAAATGGAATTATGGATTAAAGGATAGAGGACATGAGGTGACTTTTATATGTTACTTGAGTTGCAAAACTATTATTTTTTGAAAAGATTAAATTATACACACATTTGATCAAGTAAAAAGTACCAAATAAAATATAATTAAAGATAATCTAATTTATAAGGTCAATATATGGTTATAAAATATTTTTTATACATGTTTAGGATATTTTTCCCATATCTATTTAGATTAACACATTTTAAATCAATTTTTACAGTAACTATGGAAATTATTTTTTACTATTTTAATTATAAAATTTTGAAAAAATATATTTTACCTTATTCAAAATTTTAAATATTTATTATTCTAAATATTTAATACATATTACCATATTGAATTCAAATAGTTGTAAAAGTTTAGTTTACCATTATTCCTACATATCTGATGAGAATAATGGTTTTTAAAGAGAAAATGATCAAATGATTTTAAAGTTTTTACATCAATAATAAATATTGAAATGATTCCAAAGAAATAAATTGGATTAATTGATATATAATTGAAATAATTTTAAATTAAATCAAATTAAAAATATATTTGAACATTATAAATTTTTAAACAAAAAGACATTATTCAATTAAAATTCATTATTTTTCACTATTCTACCAAAAATCTAACTGTTCGGAAAAATTTAAAAAATAATACAAATATAATATTGATATTTGGATTTAAAAAATGAATTAAATATTTTCAAATAAATTTTATTAATGTATGAAAAACTAGTTATATTTTATGTGTGAAATACGTGACTAAAGTACCTTTTAGAATAACATTTTTTTCAGAAAACAATTATTTTTCATTCAAATGGTTCTAATTTTATATCTAATAAATAAATATTAATTTTAATTATTTAATCTAATTTGAAACCATTTTATTTTTATAATTTATTAATTAATATTCATACAATCAAACATAATGGTTATTTCATAATTTTTATGTTTAAATTTTAATATTCTAATTGAGAATTGTGTTTTGTTCAAACTCGGTGTTCTATGGGTTGCATGCTATTGAAGAGATTCAATTATTTAAATATAAATATATCATATAGTGTCATAATTTTATATTATCTTATTTTAATGGTGTTTCATGTAACACACTCTATCTTACATGATGTTAATATTTTAGAATTGTGGGGTGATACATTTTTAATTCTTTATAGATTTTATTTTTTTTAATAAATATTTATATTTTGTTAATGCTGCAAATTTCATTTAGAACTTATTTTTTCCACAAAAATTTTTATACTTTTGAATTTAGATACATTAATCATGTTAATATTTCATGTGTGGGACATTTAATGATTTAGAAATATAAAAATATTAAAAAAAATTGAAAATTTGAATAATTAACTCGGTAAATAAAAATTATTATAATATTAAATGAATTTTATAAAAACAACATCGAAGTATAATAATACTCAACACATTGTTTTTTTAAGCGTTACATTTATTATATAAATAATAAGAAGTAAAAAACATAAAAATACTATAAAATGTGAATTGTTGATACAATACAAGGGAACATAGAACCTTTATTTGATAAATATAAATATGTTAAAAATAATTTTTTTATAAAAACCCTATCAATTAAATAATTAAATAATAAATAAATTTTTTATTAAAATCATATCAACTGTAAATTTTTTTTTCAAGGAATAGAATAAAATGTACATTAATGATCAGTTTTCATTAATCATATTAATAATTAAATTATTATATATGAGGATTAAATACAAAAATAATAGATTCATTATTTTTTTATTAATTGTACTTATTATAGGATTTTTTAGATTTTAGTTGATCAAATGATTAGTAGAAGTTGATTTCTTCATATCCTCAAGCTTAACGAATATACCATCATATTGTAATAAAATTATAAAGAATTTGATTTTTTTTGGTTTAGATCCAATCAGATATATTAAAGGTTATATTGTTTCTAGATATAATTTTAAAAATTATTATGCCATAAAAACATTCATTAATCAGAAAAGATGATTATTAAGAAAGATGATTGTGGATTTTGGTCATTAATTCCCTAAATTGCTTCCTTGATGTCTATTCAACCCATGATTTTAATATAGATCCTAAATTTATCATATTGAATTATTGATGTTATATTATTATTTCTCATCCAATTTCATTCATCAAAATCATTGACCTATATATATTTTAAATCCATGGAAGTATAATTTTGGATAAAGGATTAACCAATATAATGATAAATAATTAGATATGACAATCATAATTGTTTAGCATTTCTTTATAAGGGAATTAATTCCAACTGGGAATGGGTACAATAAAATTATCTTATTTGACCATGAGGTATGAAAAAAAAGGATTTTATTGTTTAGAATATAGTCCACAAGTTATTAATTTTTATGATCATTTAATTGGCAAGGATTTGGTTACTGGTTCTCCAAGGACATATGTAGTAATGGCCTTGGTGTCCCCCGATGGTGTTGTTATCATCTCTAGTGGTGAAGGTGCAACATCCCTTAACTATGTGGTGTCATGTTCCCTTGACTGTGGTCTCTATATGGTGATTGATGGTGGGTGTGATGGCTCATTGGCGTTGTGATGGTTAATGGTGGAATAGAGGTCCCATTGTTTTTCACTGTCTAATATAGGTGTATCATTGGATGGTCGGTGGTTTGCGGTGGGTGTGATGGTCTTCAGAAGGAGGAGGAAGTTTTTTTCACCTCAATGCCCTCTGAAAATCCGGATGGGGATTACAAGTAGTAGTAAGCATCATTGTAGTTATACTAGATCATAAATATTATAGGTTGTAGATTTTTCCATTAGTAATGATCTACATGCTATTTTTCGTGGGGCTATATTAGCGGTATATACATGCCAGGTTGGGTGCTTGGTCTCATATCAAAATATTTTCTCTGAAGATCTAGTATAGTGGTTTTGGGTTTTGGGGGCCTTTACGGTCATGTTTTAGGATACACACATATGGTATTGTGGGTCATTAATTAATAATATGTTCTTGTTGGGTTACGAGCCATGTTTGGTTACCACTCGACCTTGTTTAAAAAGGGGGAATATAAATAAAAATGTAATTCCCTTGAGGATAGCATGATCATTGAATCTGTGATTAAATTCAATCTATTTACCATGAAATTAACATGTGATAAAACCTACATTACACTTCTTGGTTATAGATAAGGTTTTTGGCCCATGAAATTATGGAATTATCTATCCTCAATTGTTGGTATTCCCCCTATGTTTGTTGAATAGAATATATAGGGAGATTTATGATGATATTTGGTAATCATTGTCAATGAAATAATTGACTCATATTTATTGAAATCTATCATTATTACTATTTATGGGTATATAATTTATATTAGGTTTGGGTATAAATACATTCTATCTTTTTATAATGAATGATTGAATTGTTTCCATATGATTTAAAATTTTAATGTGGTTCAAAAGTTGGTTAATCCATAATTAAGTAAAAATAAATCCCAGAAAGAACATGGTAGGGAAAAAAGTGTCCAAAATTTTTAAGAAGAATGGAATGTTATCAAAGACAACATGGGTGAATTGTAAATTCATATAAGAGGTAGATTATATGATGAAAAATGATCCCAAGGAAACATAATTTATTTGTATTGGTTTTGTTATCCATGAAAGATGCTTGTAATCCATTAAATGAAATTGAAAAATTCCTAGTAATTCTAATTTAAGAAAAACTATAGTTTAGGAAATAAAAATAGTATAGTGTGTTATAATATAGAGATTACATGAATAATAATTGAGTGTAATTGTTGAGATAGGTGAAATTGAAGCTGAAAAAGAGAATTTATATTATATGTTCATTTGAATTATGATAATCATGTTGATTAAACTAATAAGCCATTTTCTGATGATTTAGTTCTAGATGGAATGAATTATGGGATATTTTGTATTAAAAATAATGTAGATGGTATTGTGTGAACAAAATAAGGTAATATGTTGTGTATTTACTCAGTATGAGCCATGATATTTGATAGATATGGGGATCACAATGATAATGCTGTTGTGTATAAAAAACACATTACTTAAAATTGAAAAGGTTTATAGAAAATATATAGGGATTATTCAGAGAAGGAAGTGGGATCCCATAAGATGGAAAATAAAACAAATTTATTATGATAAAAATGGAATACAAGCCCATATAAAAACGCCAATATAGTGAAAGTAATCTATATAAAACACTTGGATCCCAAAAGGATATACTATTTAGATGAAAATTTGTGGAATAATAGAGAACATAAAATCATCTTCCAAATAAATTTCAACTTTTGGAATTGTTGATGAAAAAAATGATCAAAATACTAGTTCCCTTTATTGATATATTTCGATGGATATTTCCAATTTTAACGGAGATTAAGAACCCTTGATGAATTTTTGAAATATTTAGTGTAATATTTTTTAATAAATTGGATAAAATTATGTTAGTATTAACACTATAAAATATATTTTGGAATTAAAATGAATACATACTCCGGGGTACCTATAATATATATCAATTTTGAGAAATACTATTATTTCATTTCTTTTCTATTTTGATTTTTTATAATGGATATTTATTGCCCTTTTTACTATGCTGATTAAAAATATCAATATTGGAGAACATTGTAGAGAGGTAACTATAGGTATATTTTTTTAATAGGGAATATTATATTCTTTGATACTTCAATATTATAATACATTCTAATAAGATGATTTTTATTTCCTCTTTAATTATGTATATAATAGAATTGATGGAATGGGCTATCCTCAAAAATCTTATAGAGCTTTGTCTCATAGGATACAAATTATATATGTGTATAATCTATGATTAAAAAAACTATCACTAGTTATTATGAATAGATTATGATATTTAAAATGATATAAATACATGACACTCAATTAGTAATTTCACCCTCCCATAATTTAATTCTATTAATAATATGATTTTGATCACACATAAAGATAATTTTAATAGGAATATTATTCCTGTATTCATTAAAAAATCCTTAAAAACATGAGAAATATTGAATAATAATTAGTGGGGTTTATTAATTTATATATTTTTGTAATGATGATTTTCATTTAATGTGAATTTTAAATGCTCAAATAACTTTTTATGGAAAGATGTAATGAATAATGTTTTACGATTGATCATGAATTAAATTTTCTAGCTAACCCTGTAATGAAATTAATTGTGTTACTTCTGAAACTCTTATCTGAATCGATTCATTACATAACTGAAGAGAGTTACTGATCCCCCTGGTATGGTGAAAATAACCTTGGAATCTTGAAACTTAATTCTTGAATGATTAATTGAATAATAGAATAAAATAATATCAAACTACGGTATAGAAATATCTTTATAAAATTAAATAAATTTAACCATATTAGTATTCATGGAAATGAAAAAAATGATAGAATAATATAAAACTAAAAAAATGAATCCTAATGTTCATTTACAACCCATAATGACTCATATCACATATCCTTAACCAACCAAGAATAAAACAATAATGGAATATGACAAGATTAGAAGAACCTACTATGATATCATAAAGGCAATGAACACCAAATTTTATGAGATTTGTGTGGGCAATATGTCCTAGTAGGATTTCAACAAACTATAAATAAATTTACATCATAAGATAAATTTTATTTTCTAGAAGAGAGTATAAAAAGAGAGAACTCATTTATACAAATATGTATAGGAAATTAATTCTATTAGGATCATACTCCAATAATATTTTATTTAAAAATTAATAAATTAATAATTTCAAAATTTATTTATAAAACCTATGGTAGGAACAAGCCATTCCATTATTTAAAATCCAAAACATTTCATGAAAATCCATGAAAACACATTTCTCAAGATAAGATTAGATAAAATAAGAATTTTTAATAAAATAAATCATATTTCATAAAGATATAAAAGGGTAATATCAATAGAATCAATTATAATATCCCAATAAGAAGACATGTCAGGATTGGTAATAAATCAATCATAGAAACTCGAGTTCCATGTTGTGGCATAAAAATTTCACGTATCATGGATGATGTATTATGATCTCATGGGTAAAACAATGATATGATATTCAATACACTGTTTTTAATAAAATAAATAAATAGTATTTACTTGTCATCAAGCATAGATCATGTTTCAATGGTATCATGAAAACTATGTCGATAGATAACTCCTTTCTTAGTTTCACATCCATATCCTAAATCTATCATGATCCCTACATATACACATGATCATGTGTGATTCTTATTTAAATGAATATATATATTTCATCTCATTTAAAAATCCATTTTCCCACGACTAGTCAAATAATGTGACTGATAAAATAATATTTAAAGGACTCCCATGTAAGTCTACATCAATATCAACATGGTCACAATCCCATAAAATTTAAATAATTCTCAATAAATATCTCTAACTGACCTCCAAACACCCACAATGTAAATAATACCTTTATAAACACCCATAAATTGAACGAAAAAAATCAAGTATGTGAAATTTATGTATTATAAAAAGAGATAAACATAAAAAAAATCTGATTGAGCATTCATGAATCATCAATTCCAAATTGAGTATTTATTTAAAAATCATCATTCAAAACTATAATAAGACCTTCTTTATTAAAAAATTCATTATAAAAGTACCTAATGGATATTTTAGAATATGGTTTATTTAAAAAAATCAGTATGTAATTCAAATGATGGTTTTTGATTCTATAGGATTTATTCCATTTCAAAACATGGTTCAACACCCTTTTCAACATGAATTTATCAATATAGTCAAATCTCCATAGGATTTTAATTTTATAAAAAAATCCTCAAGAAGAAATCCCCATCATGTCAAAACTAGATAAATTCTAACAATGTAGAATGTAACTAATTAATCAACCTATTTCATTTTAAAATGTAATTTCACTTTAGAAACCAAAATAATGTTTTATGACCACACTTTTACCATTACATCCTAACAATTATCTATGGAACGTAATGATAACTATCGTGGTAAAAAAATTATAAAACATTGATAGAAATTAATATCATGACTAATTATATCCACAACATGTGCATTTATTGGAGAATTAGATAAAATAATCTATCACTAGGTATTTCAAATAATTCTTTCTATATAATTTATTACAAAATAAAAAATATATTTTATGAATTTCCTTATCATAAAAAAATAATAAAATGAAAGAACTGCACAAAACCACTGTCCAAGAGATTATGGAAACTCAAAACATAGGAAGGGAATATCAAAGATACAAGATTTTCCTTTGTGGTAGAAAAATTTACAAACACCCCTAACGAATAATCTAATAAATCATTTTAAGTAAAGGGTGAATTATTTTAAAATTTTCATAGGTCCCTCATATTGATAATTTTAATTCCCTTCTTTAAATTATGCAATTAATTTCCTATTCTACGGAAATATTGATTCTATTGGATTTAGGAAAATTTTAATGGCATTTACAACCTCTAAATTGGTTAAAGAACCAATTTACCCAATTTAATAAAATTAAAAATGTTTAAATGGAATTAAAAATATTTTTGTTGAAATAATAAGGGTAAAAATTGGTATTTAAATTTAATTTTTTATAATAGAAATTAGGTAATGGCAACATGGTTTAACCTTATATAGCTCACATGCATCATTTAAGGGTAAGTAGAATTTCCCATATATAGGCCATACACCCTGAATTATCCTTATAAGGGGATGGTGTACCCTTACATAGACTTTACAAATGATGGAATATATTGAATTTACATCTTGGATAACTAAATGGAAAAGGGAAAATTTTGACATGAGTAGTAACATTTATCCTTTTGAAACATTAAAATTTAGTTGTGCCACATCTACCAACCCCATTAAATAATCATGTCCTTATTGTGGACCCTATATCTTAACCAAATCTATTCCGCCTCAAATCCAGTTGGGTTATTCATCATCTATTACCAATGTAACAAATAAGCATAGTTGGATCCAAAATTTCCCCACAAACATGTGCCCCACAAGGGCGCACCCATGTGCACGAAAAATTCATCATGTTAATGAAAATAGCCACTTTCCAAAAACATGATATTTTCACTATTAGTTTTCTTCACTCACCAAAACCCTGGGAATCATTGTATATGGTCACTGATCATGATCACTACTCCCAACAATACATATTTAATTATGTTGTTCTAATATTATAGAATCCCAAATTGAAAGGTGCGCCTTATTAGTCAAGAGAGTGATATTAATATTTTTGAAACATTAACATTTTGGGATTTTACAAACTCTATTATACAAGATCATATTGAATATTATATTATCTCATTCAATGGTACATGATTCCAAAATGAAATTCAAAATTTTAAAAAATTATGATACTTATTTATATTATTTAGGATACCGTCATGGAAATATTTATGTTCAAGTGGATATATAGGGGGTATATGAACACAGTATTCATTAATTCTTACAGTAATTATTAAAAATTTAATATAAATCCTAAAAACATAAAATTGTTAATGATATCATATTCGACTCGTATGTCATTAGGGGAAATATTTTTTTTATTATTACACGATTCATTATAATTATTATTACATTCTAAAGTTGAACATAGTTTCTTGTATTATCCCATATATTAAAATTATATCAAAAAATATATTCCTTAATTAAAATAAAAATTACATTTAATGTAATCAATCATAAATTGTGAAAAATAATGTTAGTTCTCATAGATGTGAAGGCCTCTCAAATTAATTACTTTAATAATAAATGTATATTGTTCTAAATAATATGGAGAAGTTCGAAAAAAACTAGTTTTGAACATGATATCTCATAATTTTGATTAATTATAAATTTCACTTATTTATTTTTAATGTAGATATTTCAAAGGAAAATTATCAATATAAAGATATTGTATTGGCCAACTACATTTTTAAGATCATTATAAAGATCATTAATAAATTTTTTTTCATTTTCAAAACTAAATTAGAATAATTAAATCCAATTTTTTACTAAGGTTAGGAATATTCGTAATTTACTCTTCCTACAAATACATTTTATAGTTATTTTAAAATCTAATTTTAGGTTGAGTGGTAACATCTCATAAATCTAGTGATATAGTCCATCATAGTCAATCATAATTCCAAAATATTTACAATACTAAATCTAAAATTAAAACATGAAGCAAAATTATATGAAATGATAAGATATAAAGCACTGACACCTAGAGTCGAGAGTTTCTCATCCCAAGTACACGACAACTGTCAACTCGACATCTTCAAGACATCATCACTAGAATCTGACACGTCATAATATATCAATTATCACTATAAACACAAAGAATATGAAATCTAACCCACATTCAACAACTGTGACCTAAATACTAGCAAGTCAAATGGAACTGTCGTCATGGTTATGGGGAAAATGGAAGACCATCACTGAAATGAGAAATTCTAATGAACATAACCAACAACAAGCTGAATCCCTCATTCACCCATATTTACCTAAAGAAAAAAAACACTCCCATAGAACAATAATAATTATTTTGGGAGAAAAATAGAGAACCATCAGTTAATTGAGCTTTCAAACACTAAATCAAAAAAACACCATACTCACTGCCACTAATAACCCCACTAGAGTGAAAAAAAAGTCATGAGAAAAAGAACCAGCAACAAGATAAATCATCATCACTGAGCACTAATGCCATGAATAATATCCATAATGATCATGAAAAAAAATCACAGTGGGTGACCCAATGATAGTAACGAGGCCACCATGGAAGATGACTCCTAGAATGCCATCGACAAATTTAACTCACCTCCCAAGACAGCTTAAAAACCACTGTGTAAGTTTGACTAAGAGAGGAGTAATGCAATTTTGGAGAAATAGTAGAGTATAGAGCATACTAAAGCATATACAATAAGGTCCAACCATTTCCATGACCCCCAAACAATTAATTTGCGATGAGACAAAATCTATCAAAAAAACATCCACAAACACTACTGTTGACGTTGAGGATGAAAACCGTGAACAAAAAAAAATCATTACATAACACATCATTCAAGAACCAAAACACCACCATGATAATAATACCACTAGAGAATAGAAAAGTCCAAAATCAATATGAACAAATACGACAGAAACTCAAAGGTAGAAGAAAACATATATGAATCACGACTCTGAGAAAACCAATGATCTCTCAATAAACACATCCAAAAACCCCCTAATAGATCCAATATATAACAAAAAAATGGATTATAGTGATATATATCTAGTATAATGATCATAGGTTAATAAAAACATGGGCCTCGACAACAATCCATAATTGTTGAGAGAAAGAAACTCCTGACATGGACGGATGGAAAGAGATTAAAGGATAATAGTGACTATAAACAAAAGTGCCAACATACATTGAATAGTGACCCAAAAGAGAAACCATGTCACCTTAGGATATATACCGTACCAAAAATGTGATTCAATAATTAATTTTTTATACTAGATGTAAAAAAAAGTGGCAAGAAAAATGATGGGGGAAGAAGAACTATCAACAGAAACGAGTGAAGAGAGAAACATACAATGGAAGAGGATGATCTATCTTCATTTATGATTCCATATTTTATTCACAAGGAGTTGGTTAGAAGCATCCTCTATTAATTTTTATCATGAGAATTGTTTAAGATTATGTGAGATGAAGAATTCTCAAGATGATATATTATGTAATGTATAATGTCATTCATTCTAGAATATTTTATTCTATTATATTGATTCTTTACTATGATAATGATATCATTACCTTTTTTAATGGTTGAAGTAAAAAATATCAGAATATTTAATGAGTTTTCCATCAATATGAGGGTACCTCAATGAATAGGATCCACTAAGTGAAATACTATTCTTTTAATAGGAATACTATCTCTTTTGATAAAATTTATAATATTACTATATATTGGGTTATGAAAGAGTAATAAAATATAATATTTTTCTGTGGAGAGTCATAATATTGTGGAAAAATTCATGTTTCTTATTTTAATGAAATATTTTTTTAGACAATGATGTAGTTTTTTTAAAAAAAAATAGAAAGCCACTTACGATGGAAGATAAGATCAGTATTTTCAATGTCATTATCATATCTAATCTAGTCTATTAATTCGTGGTTTATAAATGGCATCTTGATTTCATAAATAAGTTGAATAACATGATGAAAATCATTTCCTGGATTAGTATTATAATGGGAAATAATATTGTAAACATTCATTCAAAACATTTTTCTACATATTATGACTAGTTAAATGGGAATAAACATTATTAGAAGCTTCCACGAAGCTTTATATGATTAATTCATACTGGATCTCAATATTAAAACTTGTTACGGTAATCATTTTTTAAAATGAAAAACTGATTAGGGGAACCTAATATAAAATTAACTCAATTTAGGATTATATATTTGGCTTACTCAGGATTAATATGATTCCAACATCCTGATTAACTCAATATGGCTTATATTAGATAAAACAATTATAGTGAACTGTGAGTAAAAAACATAGATATTACATAATTTTATATTTATATTCAACACATTAAAAAAAGACATTCCCAAGGACCATAAAATTTTACTGTCTTTGGAAGAATGGATACAAAATATTCCATCCGAGTGAATGATCATCAACATCTCCCATAATGATCTCCACCTTTAGTGAATCTACCTAAAAAATTCCTTCAAAACCTGGGGGAAAGGAATCATAAGAAGTGGTTGAACTAAAATGCTCAGTAATGGTAAACAACAAAGATGTGTAAGAATAATCATGCTCATAAGAGTACGAGAACATGATAATGGAATATAAGATCATACCCCTTTTATCAAAGATCATATATAATAATAATGGCATAAAAATGGTAGTTCGTAAGACATTAATCATATTGAAATAAAGAAAATTAGAGAAGATATCATAACATAGGTGTAACGTCCCGGATCCATGTTCCACCCAATGGTGCCTCGTAACCTATTGGTCACATGACCTCAAATGCATTTCCCTAAATTCTAGAGGCTGTTGTCTAGCAATGATGACCAATGTATTATAATAGGGAAACAATTCCGTCATTGGTAGAGTATAAATATAGGAATTAAAAAATAAACAATATTAGTAAACAATGGAATACTGATAGAAATAAAACTACTAGAGCATGTATATATATATATAAATTATGCCTGACACATGTGCATAAGAAAGCAGTGAAAAAAATTCCCAATGCGAGAAATACAATACAATCCAATAAAAATAAAAATAAATTAAACTCCAATAGCATCGCAAGCCAGATCTTGGTCTTGTGCTCTCTAGCATTAATAGTAATCATGTTCCTAATGAATATGACTGATTTCCCTTATTTATACTGGTAATCATATAATCTATTTGGGTACAATTTCATGACTCAAATAGGATGTTATAAGAATACCATTAGGAAAAAACCAAAAGATCTATTCCTATATTTTATTGAAAATATATATCAGGTAATATTTATACATGATGAAATAAACTAGGACGTACTCAAAAGTAAGAAATACGACAATTTTCATTTACATTCATTTAAAATTTACTATTCATTAATTTAATCATGTAATCTTGAGATCTGGACTAATCTCTGTATCCTCGCATGTATGGTAACAAAACAAATGTCTCATAATTCCATCTAAATAATAAATTATGACTAAATCCAAGGTTCTACTTTGGATTGGTAGACGAATCAGAGACATTCATTTATTCAAAAAAGACCACATTGGAATGATCTCATTGTCTAAACCCTTTGGGTCAACATAGAATCACTTAATTAATGATGAACTTATAGTAAATCACTCACTTCCTAACTCCTCTGGTCCAACATAGCACTAATTAAATAAATAAACACCCTCTGGGAATTCTCTCATGGTCTAACCCCTTTGGTCAATGTTTTATATCTAGGCTCTCAGAGTCCTCTATAAATAGTCTGGATGTCTGCTCAGATTTCTTGGTCCATGTCTCCCATGATCCATTGGAAAAAAATAGTTCACTTATCATATTAACGAAAACAATCTAAAATTCCCCTTAGTATTCCTAGTCCAAGGATCTCATTGTCCATTGGAAAAAATATTGCACATATCAAATCAATAAAGCTCGTGTAATCTAAAACTACTACATGGGTAAAAATTCACAATTCATATCATAAGAATTCCATATGACCAATCACACTCCATACTAATCAATAAAGTAATGGAAATCAAGGTATACATCATATTCAACCTAAACCCAACGACCATAAATAATCAAACAAGGTAAACACACACATGGAGTGTCCCTTAGACATGATATCTTACCTTACACATAAGAAAAAATACATTATCAATCAATAATACCATAACAGGTAATAAAAAGGTAAAACTCTATGCCAAGAAATACCCAAAATGTGTTCATGTGGTACTTTTAGAATATATAATCAAAAAAACAAATAATGAAAGGAAAAAACCACCTACCTCAGTGTCGTACGATTGTTATACTTGAACTTCAACCCTTGATTCGGCCAAAATCAGCGTAGATCTACAAAAAGGTGAAAAAACCCAAACTGTGAATAACACACAATAGAGGATGAATTAGGGAGAAAGGATCAAGGGGGTTAGATTACTCACCAGTGGTATTCTAATGCACTTGATGGTGTCTCAATCATGGATCGAATGGAGAATAGGGAGATTGATCTTCACCATAATTCTAGAGCTCTCTTATACGACACACGGGAAGAAGATGGTGTTTTCAGATATGATACATGACCCCACTCCGATATATTAAATAAAAAATAAAAATTACATGTATGTTCATTAAAACTACACTCCAGGAAGTATCCTCAACTAGCCCCCACTTAAGCCGGTCTTACAGGTCACCACACGGCCATGTACTCAGACAATACATGGTGAAACCCCGGTTGTACCATGCAAGCTAGGTATACATAGTGTACTCAGAAGTACACGATGTGTACATATAAAATACTATTTTCTTCCTTTTTCCTCAAAACAATATAAAACAATATCTATACATTAAAAAATCCATGTTCTTACAAACTTCCCCCCATAAATCAATTTTTCTAAGAATTTCCTTTCCTAGGGTGGTGATGAAGAATCTACGAACAACTCCGGCCACTGAGATCGCACATTAGCCTCACTCTCCCATGTTCATGATGGACTCTCCCATGCTTACATAGAAGCCATTCCAAAGGAACATACCGACCATGGCGATCCTTCATACTGGGATCCATAATCTGAATAGGGTGCTCCTTGAAGGATTCATCCACCTCCAACATGACCTCCATTGGTTGAAAAATATGATATAGGTATAAAAAGTAACATTGTAGATAATAATCATGGATGAATACGTGCATAGATTGGTACCTCTATAGTAACTTCAACCTATTGGAAATCAGCCCAACTCTCTACAAAATATCAAACAGTCTGACAAATCTCGGTGAAAGATTCCCTTGTCTTCTAATCCTCATGTGTCCCAAACTCAGTGTGGCATGTAGTAAAAATGGATATCCATCATCAAACTCTATAGGTCATCTTCATCGATAAAAATAATATTTTTGGTGAGATTGTGCATTATCCAACCGCTTCCAAATCAACTCCACCGGCCTAGTGGTCTCCTGGACAAGACATGGTCCCAACATAGTAGCATCTCTTACCTACAAACTATATAGGGGTGATCGACATGGCCTTACATATATTACCACATAAGGTGACATCTGAAAAATTTCCAAAAAACTATTATTCTAGGAACACTCCATAAAGGGTATGTCTCTCACCTAAGATCCACCAAAAAACCAATACACATGCACAAAGAATGTCCTCAAAAACCTGAATCATGTTCTCAAACATGGCCTCTTCATAGGGATGTTAATGTGGACTCAGAAGTATTTATGTACCCAAATCCCTATTTAATCCCTACCAGACACGAGAAGTAGATCGAGCATCCCAATATGAATCGATAGATAGTAAAAACCCGTGAAAATGAATATTCTCTCTTATGTACAAATTTAACAGATCATCAACACTGAACATTTTCTTGATCGATAGGAAATGTTCATCCATCATTACTCTTTCAATAATAAACCATATAACATTATTTCCTCAAGGAAATCTTGGTAAACCTATCATGAAATCCATCATGACTTCATTACACTTCCCCTTGGGACTGGTTAGTAGTTGTAATAGCCCTTCTGGTCATCGATTCTTTAACTTCACCTACCATCAAGAGGGAAATCTCCTAACAAAACTAGCTACATCCCTCTTCATGTCTGGCCACCAATTCTGACTATGTAGATCTCGATACAACTTGGTGACACTTGGATAAATTTTCTATACTATGGAATGAAAATATCTCAAAAGATACTTTTCTATGTCTCCTGACAACCATACACGCCCATGAAAATGAAAAACCTCATCCTCAAATATGGTCCTTCCATGAGTTGTGTCCTCTCCAAACACCCTCTTCAGTAGGACTAGGCCTTCCGAATCTGACAGCTACCTCATTATCACTCGATTCAGTAGGGTAGAGGTAACAACTATAGAAGAAAGAAATAGCTACCCCGTTATTTTTTGAACTTCTAAAGTCATATCAGAGAATAGAGCCATAAACATCCACTCCCTCCAGCTTTGTGAAATGCATATATCAATGTGCTTCTTCTCAAAGAATCATCAACTACATTTCCATTCCCAGGCATGTAGAAAAGTTCAAGGATTAAAGTCTAAAGGTACTCAACCAACCTTTACTTTATTATATTCATATCACGCTGAGTAAATATATTCTTGAGGATTTTTTGGTCAGTGTATACCACAGAATGATCTCCCAATGATAATGTCTCCAACAACTATAGTCATGAACAACAATTGGTAACTCAATATCGTAAGCAGTGTATTTTCTCTCATGTGGCCTCAAATGCCGATACTCGTATGCAATGACTCCTTCTCCCTACATAAGCACTACTCCCATCCCAATACCCAATGTGTTGTAGTAAATTTTATAACTCTCACCTGGTTAAAAAAAATCAGTATTAGTGTGAAATTCAACCACAATTTCATCTCATAAAAGGATGAATCACATGAATATGTCCAAAAGTACTTCACAACCTACTTAGTCAGGACTGTCGGTTTCACTTCTATGCGTAAAAAGTCCTGAATAAAGTATCTGTAATAACCATCCAACCCCATAAAACACTATACATCAAATAGATTCATTGTATTTTTCTAGGAAACTATCACTATCAACTTATCTGGGTCTACAGACACTCCTGTCTCTAAGATGACATGACCCGAAAAAATGAATTTGGTCCATCCCAATGTGGCACATTGAGTGCATAACATATAAATGATGATCTCTCAATTTAGTCAATATGAACTCAAGATGGACGGCATGTTCGTGTTGAGTGTGAGTGTACACCGAGATATAACCCATGGAGACTACCACAAAAGAATCCATGAGAGGATGGAACACTCAGTTCATTAATTCCATGAAGAATGCCAGTGCGTTCATGAGACCAAACTACATAACAAAATACTCCTACAGAGAATACCTACATCGAAAGGATGTAAGAAAAATATTTTATGGTTTAACATGAAACTGATTACAACTGGATCTCAATTCCATATTTGAGAACACACGGGATACTTGAAACTGACCAAATAGATCATTAATCCTCGGAAGGGATAGCGATTCTTGACCATCAACTGGTTTAGATTTTGATAATCCACACAACGTATTAAGGTATTGTCTACCTTTTTATGAAAAAAGGAATGACGAACCCCAAGGAGAAGTACTAGGATAGATGAAACAATTTTCCTACACCGTCTATAACTACTTATCGATCTCATGTGATTCAGGTGTTGCTATTCTATAAGGTGTAATGTACAACAATACCACTCCTGGAAAAAGATAAATAGATAAATCTACTTCTCGCTCCATGGGTAAACCTAAAATGCCATTTGGAAAAACATATCTGAAATGATCCACCAGTGGAGGAAAGTCCATATATGAAGCCCCCTGGTTATCTATATATAATCTAGAAATATGGGTTTTGATTACTCCAAACCCATGATGCTTGAGTCCAGTCCAGATCGCCTAAACATCCCATTAACCATTTTATAGAAACGATCTGACCTCTGGTGACGTGAATCTCACCTTATGGAAATAATTATCGAAAAATGCTTGAATTTAGTCCAACCAATCCATTATGTGAATGGAATCGAATCCTATCATATTTAATAAATAGAGGTCCCATAATAAGTGACACCCACCAAGCTCAAGAGGGAACTCCTTGCATTGATGTAAACTAATCGTAATAAACCACAATGGTGAGTTTAGTATCATAAAATAATCAAAAGTAACGATACAAAGCTCATGTCTCTCCAAAATAGAAACTGATATAAAACTATAGTATGAACATGTATCCAAAAGAACAGTTGCTAAAACCAATGAAACTAGAATTTTACCTCTAACATTAGAGGATGTCGTCTCCTGCCCATCATGGGTCTTCTTCGTCAAAAAAATTTGACCTGAACTGGGATCCCACGACCATTCCAGGCTACCCTGAGCAGATCCAACCTACTGTTGTTGAAAACCTATCATCTAGATTTCACGACCACAACCCCATACTCATCTTGAATGGCCTAATAAAATCTTGTTTCCTACCAGCTGTGTAAATTCTAAGACCTATTATGTATGATGAGTCATAACGGATCCCCTCTCACTAGCTACTGGTGTGAACATCATGAAAAAATGTTGAAGATAACCCATCGTTCCGCAAGATCAATACACAACTGGGTCTCTTAGGGACTGTGGTCTCGTGTTCCCACTCTTCAATCACTGGTATCTCCTCACATTGATACCTAAAAATACATCCATGATACTAGAATCTCCACAAAAAATCTCCCTATGACACTTCATATTATCAGTCAGTGGGGTACCCACCCTGGATACTGAACCTCCCTAGCCACAGCTCCAAAATCTCTCAGATTATACTCAATAATCAGTGCTTATTTTTCTATAGAATTCACCAAATTTAACTTTTAAACATTAACCTAATATCAAATATCATACCAGACACTATCCTCAAATCACCCAACTAGTGATAACTTGTCACCCCGTAGAACAGGTGTGAAGAACTGGATATCTGTAAAGTGAGAAGAGTAATCAATCACTGAAAGTGTATCATTCTCCAAATAAATGAACTCTCGGCTCAGTCAGCACTCAAAATATCGAGGTATAATTAATCATAGAAGGTTTTATGAAACTCTTCCCAAGCCATATCTTGATTAAGTTCTTCATGTAAAAAAACATCCCACCATCTCACTAAAACACAAATAGGGTTTAGTGGCGGTTTTGTGGTAGGGGTTCACAAAACCGCTGCTAAATGTTTTCTGAAAAGTGTTTCATGGTGGTTTTTAGTAAACCGCCGCTAAACCCATATTTTTTTAAAAAAAATTCCCGACCCTTACCTACTCCGACCCACTGTTTTCCCCAACCATCCTAACCTCGTGCTCCCATCTTTCCGCAACCCCCTGGAGACCCCTCTATGACTCTGGCGAACACGCGACCTCCATCTCCGGCGACCCTTCGGCCAAATCCTATGGCAGAGCCTGTGACCGGCGACCGGCGACCCTGGCAACCCGCGACCCCCCTTCTCCCGGCGATCCTTATCACTTTGACCGCGACCCCAAAGTGAATTTTCCAGCAGTTTTCATCCTTTTTTACAAGATTTTGTGCAATATATGTTTATTATTTTATTATAATGTTTGTTACTTTAAGTTTTAGCATGTTAATTTGATGAAAACTGTTAATTTGATACCTAATTCATGTTTAATTGAAATTATTATTCCATGTGTTAAAGGAATTGGATAAAGAAGATGAATCTAGAAATACTTATATATTCTTTGTTTATAATATTTAAAAACATTTCTCATATATGATTTATTTTTTGAGTAAAGGAATTCTATAAAATTGGAATGATGAATTACATAATACTTGTAAAGAGTTGTTGGTTAATTTTATAACAACACCCCT
This sequence comes from Viscum album, assembly GCA_963277665.1. Classification (NCBI taxonomy): domain Eukaryota; kingdom Viridiplantae; phylum Streptophyta; class Magnoliopsida; order Santalales; family Viscaceae; genus Viscum; species Viscum album. The sequence goes on from OY728165.1 coordinate 1,389,203,621, forward strand.
CCTTACATTGACAAAGTCAGAACTATCATATATCGTCTATTGAGAATCATCAGGATTTGGGTTGGGATGTATTATTATATAGGGATATTATGTCATTTCTTGTGGATCATGTCGATAATGACGACTATATAAAATTGAGCTGATTCAAGACTTTGAATTTGATACTGAGGATCATTCCTTGATTACATGTCATCATTATATTTTCTGTGAGAAATTAACAGTGTTCAAAAATCATAATTATATGAAGCACATTTTATCATAAATGGATTTTAATCAAAGTTAATGAATATTAATGTATTATATATATATTATTGAATTTGAATTGATTTATATACATTGGGTATAGGTAATTTTTTAATAGATTAATTGATTTTGAATTTATATAATCAGTTGGATAAATAAGCATTAGGATAATGAAATATGACATTTCATATAGTTGATATTTATTTGGATTGAGTTTAAAAAGGAAATTATATTATTTTATATCATGTTTATCTTGCTACTGATTTGAATGATATTTTTTTTATGCTCAGACCACTAAACCTAAAATGATTGAATGGTTGGATAAAATTAAATAATGAGGAAAACATTGAGGGAAGGTAGTTATATAAGAAATATTAATTGTAATTTATATATCAAATATTTGTTCTTAAATATTATTAGGAATATATTTTTAATAGCTACAATTATTTTGGATGGTTTTTTCATCTAGGATTCCAGAGGGTATATAAAGGGTTTAAAAACGAATATTGGTGGGATAGTGAAATGTGGAATTTTCAAGGGTTTGTATCATGATTCTAACCATGTTATTCTTTCATGGAAACAAGCCAACTCATAGTGGGTGCATTCATCTCCTTACTATTTCTCAGTTGGACATGGTATCATATAACAATGGATGGTATCATTAGTCTACAAAGAATAAAATAAAAACAAAATTACATATGGGTGACTATGGATTGTCTCCAAATGGTGTCCCACCACAACCCTATTTTTATATATATTACAGTGGTAGATTTTTACAAATTCAATATTTTAGAAATTAATTTACCCCCATAAATTATGTTTAACCAGGATCCTAGGATTATATATCAATTTTGGTACGCGTTAATGTAATCTCTATATGCATAGTATTCAATGGAATATATAATTATCATCGTAAATTGTATGTACAATCGAAATGGTTTATCCAACCATTATACGAAATGAAAAATATTTTGTGATTTAATTTAGAGGATCATGTAAAGATATTTTACTACTACTTGTGTCTTTATACAATAAGTGCTTATGATATAGTGATGAATATGGATATAATAAAACTATTTTTTGGATTTACATCATGTTAAAGTCATTTTTGTGATAAAATTTTCGATAAATTTATAATTATAACTATTAGAGTTTTAGAGACAATGACAAATATTCATATTATCAAAATGAGGTTGTTGACGGCTTAATGTCATCTAAAATCATATATAGATCATCCATGATTACCATTATCATTTGAGGTGGCTAATGAAATTATATTAATAATATCTCTATTATTTGGAAAGCAACATTTTGATTACTATTAAATGTTTCTCCCAAATATATTATCAATTTTTCGATAATTGAACTATTGAATATTTTGAATTATTAGTTGTCTTCACCACCAAAAATCAATTTTCTACACAATTTTTTTCATGGATCTCAATTGATGATATTCAATCCTGATCTATATAATGAAATTAAAAGGGAAATCGTCCAAGAATACAATATTTTATCATAATTTCTTCTCAATTTGTCTTCAGATTTTACGATGAAACCATACTTTGATGAATAATATAATGGAGGTGTTTTTTCAGACACTCAACAATGTTTCATAGTGTAATTCATGATCTCTAATCGGCCAATTTCTTATGGAACCTATGGTAACATGATTACATCAATGTTTTTCCTGTCGAGTTCTAAATGTTGTAATGAATGTATGGAGTTCGGTTAAATCATTGAAACATGGGCTATATTTAAGGTTTCAAGTCATCTATGGAGATTAGTGACCTATGAATTAAATAATCAACTATGTCTCAAAGCATTGGAGGACTTAAAAATAATACGGTGTTTTGGCATGCTGGTCGGTTTGGTTTTGGCCCTGTTTATGACTGTTATGACGTAATGAGTGTGCTTGAGGGGAGAATCAAACATATGTTTGATGTGAATATGATATAGATAACTTATTAGTGGCTGATATATCACTAATATTGATAACTTGGACACTCTATAAGTGGGGAGAATCATGTCATTTTTTTTAAACATGTGTCATTCCCGGTAGAATGAACACTACCTAAGATGTCAATTGAAAAATGAAAATTTATTTCTAGAATTTATTTTGACCTCTCATGTCTTAAATCTCTTCAGTTATTGCTTGAAAATAAGACTTTGATATGGTTGGTTGTGTGTGAAACCATTGAAAATCTTCATTCCTCTTGGAGGACATATAAGGTCAAGCCTAAACAATCACCTAATGTCTCAGGTTTAAAATGAATTATGATCGGTTTCGATCAAACATCAATGGGGTGTTGTTTGATGCAACAAAAATGTGTGATTGATCGTGTTATGATATGTTTGTAATCTGATATTCTTACTGCTCCTCAATGATGTGTTGACGTTGTCTCCTATGGACCAGACTTGATCGGTTGGTCTGAAGTGGTAAATATGATCAATGAATCAACTTTATTATATTATGCATACTTTATGATCAATGGGTCATCTTTATTATATTATGTTTCTGTAATCTTACACTATCGTATATTTTGTGTAGGCACATTGTGATATACATGGATAAAAGCTGGATCACATTACTGAGGAACACACCTCAGTATGTTAAGGGTTTGAATGAGTTTTTAGATTTTGAAATTTCTAATCGATCTATTGAAGGGAGAATAAAATTTCCATGTCCTAAATGTAAATTTAAAACATGTTTGAAGAGAGATGAGGTTTATGAACATTTAATACTGAATAAATTCCCTGATCAATATTTGTGTTGGATTTGGCATGGAGAATCGAACGTTACATAATGATTGAGCACTGATGTTAACCTGCTTAATGAGGTCCCAAGTTCGTCGACAATGGAAAATGAAATGCCAAACCTAATAAATAGTGCATTTGGCACTGCAAGACACCTCTATCAACATCAAAACATATCAGAACAACCGGAAGAGGGTGCTACAAATTTCAACGTGACAAGTGATGTTTTTGAGACTGTGACACATGCAGATCAAGTTTTTACATATCATTGGATCCTCCTCTTGATTTTGTGGTGACAAATGTAAGAGAAAACTTTACTGAGGAAAATGTGTTTCATGATTTAGCTGATGATGAAAATCAAGAGTTGTATAATGGGTGTTTGAAATATTCAAATCTTTCATTTCAGCTGAAGTTGTACCATATCAAATCTCTATGTGGAATTACAAATAACGCAATTTCTATGATATTGGAATTGATTCGTGATGAATTTACGGAAGCAAAAATCTCAGAATCATTTTATGATATGAAAACAATTATTAACAAGCTTGGTCTGAATTATACAAAAATACATGCGTGTCCCAAATGATTGTATGCTTTATTAGGGAGAAGATTCAAGTAGACAGGATTGCAAGAAATGTTCTTCTTTTAGATGGCAGCCAAAGGGTGATGTTGGAAGTCTGAATGAACAAAATTTAATGGAGAATAAGAAAAGGATCACACCTGCAAAGGTTTTAAGTTAATTTCATTTGAAGCCTCGATTGAAAATATTATTCATGTCATCGAAACCGCCGATCACATGAAGTGGCATTCTGTAGATAATAACAATGATGAGTTAATGAGGCATCCATGAGATTCCCAATCATGGAAGAAATTTGATTCATTACATACCGATTTCTCAGTTGATCCTAGGAATGTTCGATTGTGATTGTCTGCCAATGGATTCAACCCATTTGGGACCTTGAGTACCAATTATAGAATTTGTCCAGTTGTTTTGATCACTTATAATCTACCTCCGTGGATGTGTATGCAACAAACATCATTTATCCTTTCTATGATTATTACTAGAAAAAAAATACCTGGAAATGATATTAATGTATACTTGGAGCCTTTGATTGATGAATTTCAAGAGTTATAGTGCACCGGTGTTGAGACATTTGATGCTTCTTCTAAAACAATGTTCAAAATGCATGCTGCTTTAATGTGGACCATTAGTGACTTCCCTAGGATTGGGAATTTATCTTGTTGGAACACTTACACAGGTTTGTCTTGTCCTGTTTGTAACGTTGATTTTGAGCCCAAACGCCTACCTCACAGTAGAAAATGGTGTTTCTTGTGTCATCGATGATTTCACGATGCATCTCATAGATTTTGGCTGAACAAGTCAAAATTTAATGGTTACACTGATCATAGACCACCTCCAAAGTTTTTAAATGGTTTTGAAATATTGACACAGATTGAAAATGTTGAAACAAAATTTGGGAAGGTTCATCGGTTAAATGATAGAGGAAAATAGGTCTGAAGTGCGTCGTCAAGCAAAATCGAAACACAACAATGGAAGAAAAAAAGTATATTATTCAAACATCTGTACTGGAAATTTAATTTGTTGCGGAATAATCTTGATGTGATGCATATTGAGAAGAATGTCTGTGACAATTTTATTTTCACATTGCTTAATGAGCATGGAAAGTTGAAGGATCATCTCAATGCTCGCAAAGACTAAAAAGCAATGAACATAAAACACAATCTCTGACCAGATGAGAATGGAAAGTATCCTCTGGAAATTTTTGCAATGAAAAATAGGGATAAAGATACATTCCTTCGAATGTTAAATAATGTTAAGTTATCTGAAGGGAATTCCAGTAACATCTCGAGGTGTGTTGACTTGAAGAATCGTAAGTTACATGGATTCAAAATCCATGATTCACATATTTTGTTACAATAGTTACAACCATTGGAATTGCGTAAATTATTACCAGAAAAATTATTGCTATTGTACTCCAGTACTGCACATTTTTCAGAAAACTATGTGATAAATCTCTACATCCATTTCAACTTGACAACCTCCAGGAGAGGTTTTTATTGACCCTTTGCGTAATGGAGATGATATTTCCTCCGACCTTTTTTGTTGTAATGATGCATTTAACTATGAATGTGGTTGAGGAAGCTAAATTAGGAGGCCTCGTTCATTATCAATAGATGTATCCAATTGAGAGGTACTTTATTTATATGTTTTCCAGTTATGTAAAAAAAAATTGGTACTTATTTAAATGCATGATTATGTTTATTTTATTTCACCGATATCTTGGGCATTTGAAATCATACGTGAGAAATAAAGCTAAACCAGAAGGCTCAATTGTTGAAGGCTATGTGGATGAGGAGTGTCTTACCTTTTGTTCTAGATACTTGGATGATATTGAGGCAAGATTTCATCGAGTTGTACATGTTGAAAACACATCGACTCAATCTCAAATACATCAAAAATCCAAAATATTTCCTGTTATTGGCCGATCAGTTGGGAGGACCTCAAATGTGACATTCACTGAATTGGAATTATTACAGGCACATAGATATGTGCTGCTAAATAGTGAAATTGTAGATCGATTTATTAAAGAGTTGAGGATACAAACAAAGAGATGAATGAGAGGCCGAACATCAAATGATAAAGATGTAATGAAAGTAGTTAATATTGAGCTTATAGAATGGTTTTCATGACGTGTATGTTCATAAATATTTCAATAAGTACGAATATTAGTTTGACACATACATTTTGTAAATCTAATAAAGTATATTTCTTTTTTCAGATCATGAATACTGATACTTGAGTTGATGTGTCATAAGATTTGAAGTTTCTTGCTAGAGGTCCTCTAAAATATCTTAGAAAGTTCGATGCTTATAATGTGAATGGCATTAGATTTCGTACAGTCGATCGAGTAGTGGGTTTGAGAACACAGAATAGTGTTATATTTACATTTGCTGAAGAGGAATACTATGGAAAGATTCATGATATTATTGAATTTAACTACCACATACATTTCTTGGTTCTTTTTTTCAAATGAAAATGGGTCGATATTATCAGAGGTTTTATAAGAGATTCCTTGCAATTTACTTCTGTGAACTTCTCTCACTTGATTGATATTGGCGATCATGAACTTCATGATCCATATATCTTATCATCGCAAGAATAAATGGTATATTATGTGAATGATGTTTCCGATGAAGGGTGGAGTGTATTTGCTCACGTAATACAAAGAGATTTGTATGATATGGGTGATGAAGAGGAAAATTTGACCTCTAAAATTGAATTTAATCAGAAACATGAAGCAGAATTATTTTTCCATCACGATATTGAAAATATTAGTCTAGTAAGGATTAATGAAGTGGATGAATCAGTGGAGCATGAAACTGACATGATTGAAGGGGAAAATGATTGTATATACAATTATTTATTTATTCATAAACCACTTGTTTCATTTCTGTAGTCATTCATTATAATTGTTATATATATTGTGTCTGTTAGTACACCATCTATTATAATTTTTAATTCTTTTTCTGCATAATTTTTTTGAAATATATATTCTGAACTTAATTTTATTTGATAAAATGACAGGAATTCCATGGAATAAGTGAGACATTAATTCATCCAGTTCTATGACAGATGAAGAACCATCTGGCTCCCTACCCACGACATATGAGGCACCAGCTGCCGACACCCCTGCACCATCTCCCCATGCAATATCTCTCACACCATTTGTGGATTTCCCAGTAGAGGCTGAGTCGTCGACTCCCACTTCAGGAGCCTCAGTAGTGGGGCAGCGACGCGCACCTTCCAGTTCATCCCGGACATACTAGAGTGTCACTTTCATAGGAACAAATTTTAATTAACTAAATTTATTTCATTTTGTTTATAATAATTGTTTGATCATTGATGATGAAAAAAATGCAACCGTTGAGAAAAACATAAAAAGGTCAGATGTTTGGAATCTGAATGGCGAGAAGATTGTTGTGCCATTTGATTCTTACGGGGTCCCTACAGATGATTCAGCAGGGTTACTTGGACAGATTCTAGGCCAGCTGGCAGTGGAGCCCATTTCCCTTCTCATTTCATATGACGATTGGAGACATATGCCTCCAAGCTGAAAAAATGAAGTGTTTGATTCTAAAATCAAGTTAATTTTTTTACATTATGGTTTAATTGAATGTCATGGTACTAATATGCTCAAAATTAATTTCGGTATAAAGATGTTCTTCCACTTTACCGTTGCTGATGTGATAGCACGAAAGTGGACGTTGAAAATTCTAGGTATGAAGGGGAAAGATTATAAATGGAGATTGTGGTGTGATGTCAACAATTATTTTTTGACTGCGCTGCAAATGAATGAGAAGATACCCAGTGGTGTACCGAAAGAGCAATGGAAAGTGTTTATTAACAGGCATCGGGATCAGAAGCGGATGGTATTGAAATATATATATTATTATATTATCGTTATTTTAAAATTATATATGTATATGAAAAGGACATTAAATTCAATAAATCAGTATTAAATTGCATTTTATTTATTTCAGGATCTCTCAAGATAGAATGCGTCAAACCGAGCGAAGCCAGTCATCTCGCACACTACGGGCTCAAATTTTTTTTTCTAGAAGTCGAACAACATTGGTAATCTTTTAATTAGTTTAAATATTTATAAGACAATATTATCTGTTTAATATATGGAATTATTGATTTATCATTGATTAATGCAGTCACAGAGTTTAGGCCATGAAGCATCCCGAACTGAACTGTGGTTGGATGTTCACAAGAAATCAGATAGATGTTTTGTTAATGATCCTGCTAAAGAAGTTGGGGTTTGAAGTCAATTTTTTATCATATTAACTTATTATCAGTTTTTACTGTGTAAATATATATTGATATTTGATTTATAGGTCAAAATTAAAGAACTATGAGATTCCAATCCGGCGCATTCCTACTCTATCTCCCAAGATGACCTGATTGCTAATGTCCTTGGGAAGGAGCATCCTGGGAGAGTGCAAGGGATGGGTTTGGGACCCGTGGCATCTGAGGTTTTTAGCAGGCCTCCGGGGATAGCTATTGCATCTAATCCTGAATTTAGTCAGCCCATACCCGTAGATGCTAAGAAAGAGATTGTTTCTTTAGTAAACATAGTTCACCAGCATGGGGATCAGATATCTTCATGGCAGAAAAAGTTGAATGAAATACGTCAGCAGATGAGCAGATATGCCCACGGTGGGAGTGCATCGATTGGTGGAATGCCGGTAAATCACAGAAAATCAAAATCATTTAGATTTCTAACTTTCATTGGTTTTAAGTTTTAATATATATATGAAACTGAATTTAATTTTTAATAAAATGTTCTTATAGGTGACAGAACAAAGTGGAATTGAAGGTGGAGAGGGTGATGATGAATCATCGGACCCTGAGTAGTTGTATTGTTAATGTGTTGAAAAAAATGGAAATAGTTGGTTTTTATATGTAACATTTTTGGCACATATTTTCCACCACACATTTTCATGTCCTAGAATTTCCTTGATTTCTTATGTTTCTTTTTATGCATTTTATTGATTTGTGATGATTGTTTTTATGTCTTCACTTCTCGAGTGTGGTATACATCATTCCATTTAGGTATGTGTTTGAATTGGTAGTCGAGATTTTGGATGACTAGGATTTAAACACATTTTTGATGTGTTGATCAAATTGGGGCATTTCATAGTGATCAAGGGGATAGTGTCGTGGTCACTTTGGTGAGGCCCATTGTTGATGTGTTTAACAAATTGGGTAATTTCTTGTTAAATATGAAATTATATATTGTAATTAAATAGTTCATGTGGTATAGAGTTAGATTTGAAATTCATGTGGTGTAAAAGCCTTATATAAAGTATTCAATGCTATCAATAAAAATATGGTGATAAAAAGTGACATTATATCATATACAACGGTTCCAATTGAGGATATGGAAGAAGATAGCTTGATGGATACCACTGGAGTTATTAACTTAAGTTCTTGCTTCTTATATTAAGTTCTAGATCATTAGGTTTAAAGGATTTATTTATAACTAATTTCCAAGTTGTAAATTCACTAACTGATAATCTATAATAATATGAGGCTATATGTGAAAGAGTTTTTGAGATTCAAAGAAAATTTTTATTTTTTTATGACAATTGATATCAATCATATAGATTTAATGAGGAGTAAAGGATGAGGTTAAACTAATGGTAAATATATATAAAATTTTAGTGATAAAATGAAAACTTTGTAGCTGAATACAACCCTCAAGTGGTGAACAGAGTCGAGAGGTTTTGAGGATAATTTACATGCAGTTGTAAGAGATCAAAGGTTCTAAAATAAAATCAACAAGAGGATGAAGTTTTACGTAGAGTTCATTCATAGAGTGGTACTTTCTTGATATGACATGGTGTTCAAAGGATGAATTTTGAGTTCTTCCAGTTGGTTATTTATGGTGTGTCTGCCTCTATCATAACACAAGGACCTAGAGGTCAATTTATAATTGTTCTTCCTTGGGTGATGTTATGTTGTAGTTCATTTTTCATATTGTGACCTTCCTCATTGATATTTATTTAAATATTTTTAACCATGTATCAGAGGGGTTGTACAGTGGATTGGATTTGGTTATATGGGAAATAACTATGTTTTAGGTTGATTTAGTCTCCCCTCATGTGTTTTAGGTCACCATATTATTTTTCTCCTTCATTACACAATAGGAATCATATATTTGGTTGAGGTAGAATATTTCTAAACATATCATATATCTTTTGGAATAAATTGTTTGACTAGCTTACTAAGAACTTTTCCAAGGGTACTATATTATTATTTTTATATGTGTTTGGTTATGACTACTTTATTACTCATGGTTATGAGGAATGGGAACAAGGGGGAACAATCTTTAAAGAAGAACAAACTAAATAAATATAGTAAACTAGTTAAGAGTAAATTAGAAGAGAAAAGTGAGTCACTTGTACTTTATGGATTTTCATTATATTACTATGTGTTGAATCTTATTGATTGATAATTGATGATATGGATTACTTCTTGTTTCTATCATTTAAGAAACTCTCGACCATTATAATAAAATAATTTTTTAAATATTGTAGTCAAAAAAAATTTGAAACTAGAATATAATAATTTATATTACATACCAATGAATTTCATATTTATTTATCAGTGTATTGGTATGATACTATACATGATTGAGTATATAGAAATGGAAATACATTGTGGAACATTCCCAATTGAAAGGGATTACGTACCCTAGATTTGACAGTCATCTCATGTTTGGTTTACTACCTTTGTGGGTGTGTTTTAGCTAAGATGATCAAATTGTTTTTTAAAACACTTTTAGCGGAACAGTTACTGGTTGTTTGTTGGGGTGTCCTAATGAGATTATTTATCACTCCTACATGTACACCATGGAGTATGTTCAGCCCTTATTTTTTTCTTTTCATGTTAATCATAACTATCATGGGGGATATAGATGAGGCCCAGTGTTGCATGATCGAGCATAGCTACATGAGTGGTTCTACTAATTGGGCTAGTGCAGTTTGAAAATGTATGGAGATCAGTTATGTTGTCTAGAATAGAGTTTGTAGTGGATACATGTATTTTTAAATTTATTATATTGCATACTATTTTATTTTTATGGTCAGCCTAGTGGGTCACAAGTGTTGTATCGTGTTGTGTAGTTGTTCAGGATTTTACATCAATGTATTATTGAAGATTTTTATTTTTTAGTTATGTACATCTTCTACATTTATTTACATTCCATTATTCATAATAATTATATATTTTCTACTGTTTATTAATTATATATGAGGTCGTAGTTCTCCAAATATCACCACTTGGGTCCTTGATACTCGTTGGTGGCATCTGGCATACGGCGAGCTGTGCTTGATGCCTAGTAACCCATCGGCTCAGAGCATCGGTTTAGTGGAATATAGTTTGGGATGATAAAATGTTGTATCTATGGATTATTATCTTCCTAATATTTACTATTTAGGATATTGTATACATGAGTATGAGGAATGCGTTGGAACCTTTGATGGATATCTGACTGCTGTGTTAATAATACTTTCTCTAATAGGAAGTCTTATTTTCCAGGGTTTCAGATTTTTGTTCAATTTTAAAATATTAAAGTTGTATATTATTTCTCATTGAGAGAAAATATGTTTTTTGGATGTTGTGATTTATTCTGGATATTCAGCCCTTGGTCATTGGTGGGAGGCCAGGGATAGTTTTTGACTCTTGGACGGGGAATAAAGAGGACTCTCATGCATCATATTTGGCATGTAGGATTCACATCATATATATTTTCTAGTGTGTGATTTTACTTACAAAGGAGTACTTTGAGCCTTCATAAACAAATAATTAACTTTCATGGAAGGTTATGTTGGTCTATATTGAAACATTTTTTCGTGAGGATGATGACTTTGTCCTCCTACACAGGAGGTGTAGTGACCTGGTTGGTCGATATGATATGTGATTCCTTCTTATTGATCCCCATGTTGGGTGTTGTTTCTCAGGTTTTTCTTAGTTTCTTTATATTTCTGGATTTAGTTGATTTTTAGGGAAGTGGTTCAGCAGACACGGAGAATTATTTGTTTTATTCTGGGCAGCTTTTTTGGAGGTTTTAACTTCCGCAAAATGTATATTGGAGGTGGTTTAAACTACTGCTACAAGGTGAAAATCACCGCTAAACGTAAAATAAAATTTACGATTAGCAGCAGTTATAACTGTTGCTAAATATGAGCATCGTGGCTGCCTCATTCCGTGGCGGTTCCCGTGACTTTAGCGGCAGTTTTATGGTTGCTGGAATTTGAGTTTATTCACGGCCATTATAACTGCCGCGAATAAAGTGATATCCAGGTCTCGTAAAACCGCCTCTAAATTCATGAAAACCGCCATGCAATGAGGCAGCTACGACGCCTTTCTGAACCCGCCTCTAAATGCAAATAAATGCTGCTAATAGATTGGCAACGTCCTATTAGGAAGCAATTTCTGTAAACCACCACCAAACAATGTAGCAGTGGATTAAACCGCCACTAATGTCAAAAAAACCGCCGCTAAATGGTGATTATGTTGTAGTGTCTCTTGGAGGAATCACATAATATTTAAGTCACGAGTTCACCCTCATTTTTGGAGGTGTCACCAAATTCTCAATGGTAGAAAGGATGTTCTCCAACCATGACTCTACAACATGTAGTCATCCACCCGCCTAATAAAGTGGGAGGCTCCAGCTACAGGATCACCCATGTCAACTCCATTATAGTCAGGGCAGGATATGGTGCTTCTTAAAAGGTCTACGTTATCCTTTTAATGCCATCATGAAACTGTGCATTAGTACCTGTTTCCAGTATAACATATAGTGCCAAGACAAGTATGGCAGGAGGATCTTCTGGTAGTCCTTGATCTACCATTGCCAATATCTGATCATCACCATGTACCTGACATAAAACTGGTCGAGTACGTCTTGGTGCTGTGACTCTGCAAGGACAAGTGCACACCTCATTACTAGATTAATGAACACTGTAACTCGGAAGGGAATGAATTAAATAAGTGTATAAAATCATTAAAGTGTTACAAAAGGGAGTTTCATAGTGTATAGAACAACTACATGGTGTGTTATGGTAATCATTAACATGGGTGTGTACCTCTTCCATTATGGTTGTGTAACACCCCATATACACGACATGTTCCTCCTAAGACATAGCGTGTACATAAATATCCCTCCTTCATGGGCACTTGTAAATGGATAGAACTACATGGTTCTGCTGGTGCATTACTACACAATGTGCACACTATAGACATGACGTATACAAAAAAAGTTTAATCCACCCATGCCGTTAGTCACACAGACGAATACATTGTTGATTACAGCACGATATGTACTCCCAGTAGACACCATGTTCTATCAATAGTTTACCAAACCCCGTGTCTCTACTCACAAAGTCAGTCACACAGTCAACAATGACACGAAATATAGATATTGTACATGTTGTGTATATAAGAAAAGTCATTTCTTCTAGAGAAAAACAACACATGGAATGTTTTCATAACATTACACATAGTGTTATCTGGGTATTCAGACAGTAATCCCCTGAAACTTCTTTGAAACCCCCAAAATCAAAAAATTTGGACAAATAATTCAAGTTCCAATCCCTGAGAGCTCATAAACACCACAAATAAATGATTATCATCCTTATTCATAACCTTATTAACTGAATTTAATTAAATTTCAAACATGATCACCAAATTCTCACCCAAGAGGGACTATAACATCTCAGGGACCAAAACATGGCACTCATCCAAAACAAACATTACACATACCAATACCCTATCAAAATAACATGTATTTATATCATGAAATATATCATAATAGCATTCATATGTAGCACAACATCTATCACAACGGCATGAAATCTATAATGCTCTCTAAATTTCATGGAAAGAATGCATGGAATGTGATTTCTAACAAGTTCTTATATGATGTTTGAGATGGCATACCCTTTTCTCATTAGGTTGAAAAAAATGGAATCACAATGATATCAATACTAACATCAATGAAAAAGTGTTCCACCCAATCGTGAAATCAAATCAACTGAAAAAGTTCAAAATCCAAAATTACAATTCAATTTGAGGTAATTTGGATTTTCCCAATACATGGGGTAGCTACTCCCAGAAATAGATAATTACCAAAATCAATTTCCTTCCTATCCCTTTATTAATTTTTCTAAACAGTAAGACAAACCATAAAAGAAAACTATTATGTTTCCACTTTGTAACATCTCAGATCTATGTGTGACCCATTGGTTCCCCATACCTGGTTGGTCACCTGACCTCAAATGAATTTCCCCAAATTCAAGAGTCTATTGACCAGCTTCAAGGACAAGGTCTAGTAATGGGTAAAATATTCCATTATTGGTAGAGTATCCATATTAGAATTAATAAATAAACAAAAAAAGTAAACAGTGGAAGACTGATTGGAATAAAACAGCAAGATAATATATATATATATAAATGATTCATGTTAAATGTGTCTAGGTAAGCAGCCAAAATAGTTCCCAAAGCTATAAATACAATATAATACAATATAACGGAATATAAAGTGAACTTAAATAGCATCTCAAGCTTGATCATGGTCCCATTCTCTCTATCTCCAACGATAATAAAGTACCTAATGACAAAGGGTGCTTCCTTTTTCTATACCTACAAACATATAATCTTCTTGGGTCTGAAATCATGACCCAAATAGGGTGTGAGATGAATCCCTATAGCAAACCACCAAAATATTTGTTTTTATCAATTAGTTAATATATATATAAGGTAATATAAAAAAATGAAGAAATAATCAAAGAATTACTCAAAATGAAAAAATCCTATAGTTTTCAATTACATTAATTTAACAGTTACTATTCATATATTTTATTATTTATCCCTGGCATCTATCCTATGATTTTTACCCCTTTGTAAAATAAAAAAATAGATGTCTAAGGATACCATCAAAAAATCAAGTAAGGAAAAATACATGCTTGTGCTTTGGCTTGGAAAACATATCAGAAACATTCAATTATTCACAAATGACCCTTTGGGAAATCTCTCACAGTTAAACCCCTTTTTCCCAACATAGCATTAATTCAATATATTTAGGCCCTGTGAGAATGATCTCATGGTATAACCCATTTGGTTTATCATATCATCAATTAAATAAATTACAATCCTCTAGGAAACCTCTCATGATCTAACCCTTCTGGTCAAAGTTCTATATGAATGCTCTTAGGGTCCTGGGTAAATAGTCTGGAAGTCCCATCAGTCTTCCTAGTAAAAGGATCTCATTATCCATTGGAAAATAAATAACACACAAATCATATCAAATGAAACTATCTGGAAGTCCCCTCAAACTTCCTTTTCAAAGGTTCTCACGGTCCTTTGTAAAATAAATAAAGTGAAAATAATATCAAAGCAAACAATATAGAAGTCCCCTTAGTCTTCTTGTTCTGAGGCTCTCAAGGTCCATTAGAAAAATAGTGCACATATAATATCAATGATTCTCATGTAATAAAAAACTGCAACATGGATAAACATTCACAATACATATCACAATCATTTCTTATAATCAATAAAACTCCCTTTTAATCCCTCAAGGCATGGAAAACAAAGTATGACTCGTAAAAACCTAGACCAAATGGCCATACACAATCAAAAAAGGTAATCACATAAACGGGGTGTCCCTTAGACATGATATATATCCTTATGCAAAAGAAACCACAAATTATCAAGAAATCAAACTATAATAGGCAATGAAATGTTTAAACTCTAAATCAAGAAATACCCAAAATGTGGGCATGCAGAACAAATTATATTATGTAAACCATATATTTTCATAGATTAGAAAATACTATTTATAACTTATATATTAACATCTTGGATTATCTTTTTATATTAAATAATCATATTTTTATAATATATTGTTGTTTTGTAAACCTCAGACATGTGTGTTACCCACATCATTGGGGGATGTCATTGTATCATATAACACAAGCTAACCTCATTGTTACATGAAGGGAAAACCATTTTTTTGTTACATTTAAATAATTATTAACATGGTGTTTTTTATAGAGCAAGCTAACCATTGTGCTTTAATAAAACAAACTATCTTCAGTGTGGTATGAAATGAAAAATATCAAAAAGGATAAATTAATTCAAAAAATTCACAAAATCTCATAGTGTTACACCACATCTAATTTTTTTTTGTGTTAAATTGGACTATTTATATCTTCTTTAGTACTTCGTTGAGAATTAATATGACCATTGAATTTAATATTTCTATTAGTGACCTTTTGAATCATATTTATCCCCTTTCTTCTATTAAAGAGAGACAACCTAAATAACTGACACTTTCTTCCCAAATATTATATTTTCATTTTAGAATATGGGAGATGTGGATTACATTATAGTACCATTTTATATTTCTCATTAAAATAATATACTAATGAATTTACTAAAAAGGATGAGTAAAATTCCATAAAAAAGAGATCAACCCCTCTAGATCACAATTAATTTAAAGGGCTGGTTATAATAGTGTCCTTATTAATAACATCCTTCAATATTTGTACATGAAACATTCCTCATCTTCCGTGCACTATTAAACCATCACTAAATATGTTGATAAAATTTTACATGACTAAAATTTTACTATTACACATTGGGCATTAACTTTTAACCATTCTATGATTCACAATCCACATTCCACAAGTATTGGGGAACACCCTTATCACTGCATGGAAATTTCAACTTTTATCAAAATGAAAAATCTATTCATTACTTTATGAATTAAAAATATATATCTAACATGGAAATATATAAATTAAGTAACTTATATTACAAATAAGCCCTCAATATTTAATATTATATTTCAATTTTTTGTAAAATTCGAGATGAATAATAAATACAACTTGGTTATACTAATTACGTTATCAATGATTCCACTATTTTTTAAAAAAATTGTAATATTTTCCAAATTGATGGAATGAAACTGTTTGCTAAGAATTTCATTGATACCTCATCTGACTAGATAGTCAATTAATTATAATAGTGTGTTTAATGCAAACTGTAGATTATTGGATGTTATATTGTTTTCAGATACACTTGGTAGTTGTCATCGGTTGTATATTTTACCTATGTATATATTATTTTTTCTTTGAGAATGTGATGAATGGAGTTATACAATTTTTTGTAGAGAATAATGTATAGAGTAATTTATTTATATAAAAAACTACACTAATATTTTTAAATCACTTCAGAGTGGATATATTCTTTTATACTGGATTCATACCTCTCAATTGATTGACTACATATACATTTTATCCTTTATCAACTTGTTGGTGACACATGTTTATTATGAAAAAAATATTTTAGCTAAAAAACTAACTAATAAAATCGTGTAGCATAATGATTTCCCTGGGATTAATTTTTTTCTTAAGGACCAACATGATACATCTATTATTGACTGTTGTAAATGTGTCATCAACCAACTCTTGTAATTTTTTATTTAATTTCATTATACGCCTATGACAGTTTTCTCATTGACTAGATATTATTGATTAATTATTATTTATGAATCATAATTAAAATATTATTATTAATTAATTACATATCTTAAAAATAATTATATTATTATTGAATATTAATATCACTATTATTAAAATTTTCATTAATTGTATTTATAGTATTATTTATTATAGTATTAATTCGTAATTATTTATTACAATAATAATAAATATTTATTACATTTTTTATTTATGTTACTAATTATTAATTATTTAGAATATAAGGAAATCATTAATTATATCATTTTTAATTATTAATCATTAGATAATTTCTTATTATTATTATTATATATATTAATAAATGATAATTAACTATAAAATTAGTATTTAGTAATTAAATTTTTAGTTAATATTGAAATGTAAATTAATAATATTAATTATATGTTATTAAAAATTGAAAATAATTAAATTTTTGTTTATATAATCAATAAAAAAATTTATAATAATTATTTAATAATATTAATAATTATTATTTATAATATAAATTAAATAAATTTAATTATGTTAACATTTTGGATAAACCCTCTTTTATTAAAAAATATTAAACCCTATTTTTTTCATTATCGGTAGAGAAAACCAATACATGGATTATAAGCCTAGATGCATTAATGGATAATGACTCATATAAAGGCCTTATAAGGTCCACAAGGCCCATATGACCCATGGACCATAGGAATGAGAACTAGCCTTTTGAACCTACCTATATTGGCATGTCTTGTGCAACCACCATTCCTGGTCCACCTGGGCTGTCATCACCCTCCATCTATTGCCATCTGCTCCACCGACAGTCGTCGATGCTTTTGTCACCCTACTATGGATATCGTAGATCACGAGCGTGCTCAACAGGATGGTTCGCACCGCCTTAAATCAACAGCCCCCACCTCTACCATCCAACGTTACCTCCTTCATCACGCTAGTAGGTTCATCGCTGAACATGAGCCATTCAGCAGCCCAAATACATGGTAATCCAATTGCCTGCCCAAGAAATTGGGGGAGAAAACCCTACTGTTGGAGAGATCAATCCCTAGATCCCCAGAAAATGGATTCCACAGACAGGGGTAGATCAGAAGATGATTTGACCCACGTCTGAAACTAAAATTAATTTATTAATTATAAGAAATTGTTATAATTTTATTAATATTATTCCAAATTATAATATAAAATATTAAATATAATAACCATTAATATTTCCATCACTAATTTCATTTTACTTTTATAAATAATAATTTTTTTGTTTTATGTTTTGTTAAATTAATAATTATTTAATTATTTTTAAAATTTATTTATTTTATTCATCTAATTATATATTTAACAAATCATTCATATTATTTATAATATTATTTATGTGGTGATTATATATATTTAATTAAAAAATTATATATTAATTATTTTGATTAAGTATTAATTTTGTAAGTTAAATTATTATTTATTTTTACTATTACATTTTTAATAAAATCATATTTTTATTTGAATGTGCTATAAAGTTGAAATTAGTATCCCACATGGATAACATAGAAGATATGATAATGAGGGATTCCCTATAAAAAATATCTATTTGGGGTTTCAGGGATGTATTACTTTTGAAAGAATTTATTTTATGTATTACTTAATGATAAAATAGTTAAATTATTTTTAAATTTTTGTGATATATTATAAAATTAAATAATTAAATAACTTTCTATAAAAAAATAATGTAGTAAATGAAAATGAGTATTCTTTTATTAAATTTATGAAGAGGGGAGTGTACAAAAAATTACCTTTGTTAAATTTTTTTGATGAAGGCACTTTCATTCTCTACATAAACAGGTTTTTGAAGAAGGTCCTAAATGAAAAGTTTCCTTTAATATCTCCCTTCTAAATATGGATATGTCTCAATCAATGGACACCCTAAAATGAAAAACTATCATTTACTAGGGAATAGTATGTTCACTTTCATATTTTTGGAATTTACATCATCTTATATGTCAAAATTTTCTCTTATTCTTTCCACTTTCCCTCTTCATAATGTACTAGGTTCAAACATAGTTTTATTTTCACTTGATAACCCAAATCTCCCATTTTCAGATATACTAAAATTTACCATCAAACAATAAAAATCATTAAGACCTTTAAAATTATATCACATAATTTTGGGATATATTTCCAATCATTGAGGTGAAGGTAAAAAACCAACCATAGGCTAACATCAGTTGTTTCAAAATGCTAAAGAACAATCACCCAATATATATGATAAAATAAATTAATATTAATGTTAAACTTTTAATGATTATGTTATAATCACTATATTTAAATTAATATATTTCAACAAAACATGAAATTTTGCATGCAGTCCTACGGTGAGGTTCATAGTTGTAAAGACCGTAAAATTCAAGGGAATTTTTTTTCTTAATTTTCTTTGGATTTTTACAAGAGCGCGGTTTCAGACGGCACCTGATTCCGAGGCCCGGAGTGCCCGGAATTAATTTCCGAAGTTTGGCTCGGGTACGTTCAGTGAACGAACGAGCGGGAATTCCTAACTTTTGATCCGGTGCTCGGAATTGAAATCCGAGGGCACCGATGAACTCGCAGCGCCGATATTCGCTTAATGAGACCTTTTCGGGAGTTGCGTTTGTTGCGGGTTGAAAGTTACGTTTTGGGGTTTTTCAGATAAGTTAAATAAAATTGTGTAAAACAAATTTTATTTAAACTTATTAAAAAAAAAACCTACCTAAGGGGGTTAGAAGTGGGACCCACACCCCACTTAACCTCCCTTGGGAGGATTAAGTGTGGTGGGGCCCACACGAACCCCTAAATCTTTTAGTAACCTCTCAACTTCCCCCTTAAACTCCTCTTTTAATAACATGACAACTTTGTTAATTAATGGAGTTGAATTGTTTGAATTGTTTGAATTTCAAACCTTTGAAATTCAAATTGATAATCGTGTGAATAAAATAAGTCTTTAGCTTATTTTATTTGGGTTAGAATTCTCTAGCCACCTTGAGAGAATTTGGAGCCTTCATCTTCTTCTTCTTCAAGCTTTGACGAAGAACGCGAAGAAATCGACGAAGAACGCCACGTTCTCGGGAATCGTCTTTCGCGACGCCATACCCGCGACACCGACGACGTCTTCTTCCGCGTCATCTCTTCCGCGACGATTTCCCACGACGAAATCGTCGTCAAAGAACTTCGAATCCTCGCTTCACGACATCGACGTTCTTCTTCCGTGACGCCGACCACCGCGACGCGTCTTCCGCGGGTCGTTGACGATCATCGTTCTTGAATCCAGAGGTAGGGGATGTTATTTATTGTTTATTTTTATTCCATTCTTGAATCATGGATTTTTAGCATGACTAAATGTGTGGCTTTCGGTTATTCTTTAGTTATGTTATTATTTAACGTGAGGGGGGTCGGACCGCAAGAACACGGCCGAACCCCCCCTCCTTAGTTCTCGTTTTATTCATGCGGGTGGAAGCAAGAGGCGTGGTGCCGTCGCACCACGCGGATGAACATGCTTATAATTTTCCGCAACCCGTCGCGCTTCGCCGAGGAGAGATTTCAAGAACGCGACGCCGTCGCGCCGCGTTGGGAGGATTCATGGCACGGCGAAAGGGGCGCGGTGCCGTCGCACCGCGCCGGACAACGAACACCGCGGCCGGTTCTGGGCCGCGGCGGAAGGAAAGACCGGCGGCCGTGCCGCCGGCGTCGGAAGTCGAGGGCGGGACCGGAAATTCCGGTCCCGTTGGTAAAAACCGGCCGGCCAGCGGGCCGGCCGGATGTCATAAAAACCGGGGGATTAAACCCCGGCCGGTCCTTCAAGACCCCCCTCTTAATGAGGGGGGCGGTTCTTTTAAGGAGGGGGGGGGGGCAAAGCCCCCCCGGTTTTCTTCAGCCGGCCCCCACTTGCGGGGGCCGTTTCTTAGCAAGGCACGGCTTAAAGCCGTGCCGTTTTGTGAAACGCGGGGCTCAGCCCCGCGTGCCTTCCGCCGCCGCCACGTGGCCCGCCGCCGCCACGCGGCCCGCCGCCGCCGCCACGCGGCCCGCCGCCGCCCGCCGCCACGCGGCCCGCCGCCGCCGCCACGCGGCCAGCCGCCGCCGCCGTCCGCCGCCGTCCGCCGCCGCCGTCCGCCGCCGCGCCGTCCAGAGGGGGGGGGTCGGGCCGGGTCGGCCCGGACCCGGACCCCCCGTTTCGGACCAGATTCGGTTCTTGGCTCATAACTTGAGCCTCGGACCTCCGAATGACGAACCGTCTGCGGCAACGCGATCCTTGGATCGAGACGGTCGTTTCGGTATATCGCACTCAAGGTTTCGGATTACTTTGAGTTCGGCCGGGTTGGTTCGTTCACGAAACCAACCGGGCCTTCGGAACGGAAACGCTCATATCTTGAGCTACGGACGTCCGATTGACGTGCCGTCAGTCGCGTAGTGTTCCTCTTATTGAGACGGATCTTTTGGCATACTCCGCCCGAGGTTCGGACGCAGGTGGAGTACGGTCGGGTTGGTTTTGCCTTAAAAACCAACCGGGCCCCGGAGACGAAAATGCCTATAACTCTCAGACCGGGCGTCCGATCGACGCGCCGTCTGTTGCGTTGAGTTCCTGTTGACGATACGGAACTTTTGGATACATCAACTTCGGTCTTCGTGACAGTTGATGTATCAGCCTCTCGGCTCGTGGAGCGGACCCTCCGTACGAGCTTGCTGTGTGCGGGAACCCTAGTGCTGGCTGCGACTGTTCTACTGCTACGACTGCTACTGTGACTGCGACGACGACAGTACAGAGATCCTGTGTGGATTCGACGACGACAGTACAGAGATCCTGTGTGGATTCGACGACGACGACTACAGCACTCAGCGATCCTACGTGGATCAGTGCTACAGGTTCTGTGTGAGCCCGATCCTGAGTGGGTCCTTGCGCTCAGCGGTTCTGTGTGAGCCAGCGCCTACAGGTTCTGTGTGAGCCCGATCCTGTGTGGGTCTTGCGGGGGTTAGTTACCTATCGATCCTTCGTGGGTCCGACGACTTAGATGGATCAGTGATCATCTTTATCGTCCTTGAAGAAGTATACCTGTGTGAGCTGAATCCTGTTACTTTCCTTTGTGGAATACGTATACTTTCCTGCGTGGACTGAGTTATACTTGGGCTCGGAGGTTGGAGCGTATTTGAATTGATGACTTAGGTATATGTATGGGCATATACCTAAGCAGTGTTGGTTGTTACTTCGGGATTGTACTTTGTTTCGTGGTTTAACCTTTGTGGATTTTGAGAGACCTTCAGGGGTCTCGGGGTCCCTACTGAGTAGCTTATACTCACCCCTGCACGGGCTTCGCCCGCACTACGTTGTGTTGGTTGCAGACGACGGATAGCGTTGACCATAGCTGAGGTTTGCGGAGCGGAACGGTACCCGGAGGTGGACCACTGGGCGGGACGAGCACGGAGCGGACGGTGGGACCCGTGGAGCAGAGGAGCTATCTGTACCCACCCTTCAGGTGGGATTTCCGGTGGACAGCTCGGAGTAGCGGCCTTTACTTTACAGTTGCTGTTTTTCCCTTTTCGAGTTGTACCTTACTTTCAGTTTGGGTTTGTATTCTGGCCCATTTACTTTTCCGCACTTTCAGTTGTACTCTGCTTGTTTAGTGTTTACTTCCGCTTGTTTACTCTGTGGTGTGTGCTTACTTTTCTAAGGCAATGCCTTCCCTTTTTACCGGGATTTACGCCTTGGTGCTAGTCGCCAGCCCCTGGCCTATGGAAGGCGGGCTTGGGGTAGTCACGACACGGACCCCGAGGGCGGGTCGTGACAAATTGGTATCAGAGGAGTTCGGTTCTACCGCGAACTCTGATCTTTTCTATGTGAAGCAATAATGTTTAGCGTATTGAGTGTGGTTATCAGTCCAGGGAGTCCAGTGTTGGTGCGGCGGCCGACGTATCCGTACACCAGGACCCTGACTTCTGATTTCCGACTTAATGCACGAAAACATTGATTGCGTGTGTGTTTCAAAGTTTTCTTTGTGATTACTTGTGTCAGCTCACCGGGTATACTGATCTGCTTAACGAAAGTCTCAAGTTTTCTTTGTGATTACTTAATTCAGCTCACCAGGTATACTGTTCTGACGATGGTGCTCTTGTTCTCCTTTTCAGGATGGCCCCACGACGGCAGCCAGCTAGGGTTCCGAGAGTCGAGCGAGACGACAGCCCCCCGAGCGACGAGGCCTCGGTGCAGGGCCCTTTTCCAGTAGTGGCACCGGCGGTAGCTTTACCCGCCGAGCCCCCGATGCTTCCAGCAGCAGCCGCTGACGATGCACGTCGCCTCAGCGCACTGCATGAGTTTCAGCACCAGCGACCGCCCAGGTTTCGCGGGGAGACGGATCCCCAGGCAGCAGAGGACTGGCTGGAGGCAGTGGTTCGAGTGTTTAGGCTAGTGAGGACACCAGCAGACCTCATGGTGATCCTCGCTGCGAGCCTACTACACGCAGCAGCTGGACGATGGTGGAGCTTGATGCTCCAGGTGCACGATGAGGCATCTCTACTCTGGACGGACTTCGAGGGCCTCTTCCGCTCTGAGTTCGTCCCGGCCACCCTTCGAGCGGTGCGCATCCAGGAGCTTCTACAGCTGCGGCAGGGCAGCATGACGGTCGCCCAGTACTCGGCGAGGTTTACCGATCTCTCGCGCTACTCGACCGACATGGTACGGGATCCATTCTTCCGGGCCCGGACCTTCGAGCAGGGTTTGAGACACGAGATCAGGGCATCGCTGATCTCCCTCAGCATACCGACTCAGACAGGAGTACTGGAGCGGGCACTTCTGATCGAGAGCTTCCTTGCTGAGTCTACACCAGCACAGCGACCCACCGCAGGGCGGCACGTGGCAGAGTCATCTGCAGCAGGCAGTCGACGGATGACTCAGGGGTCCAGACAGACCAGACCTTCAGGCCGACGATCTCAGGGCACTGGCTCAGCAGTGCGGGGCACACAGCGCGGAGCCAGTCTTCCGAGAGGCAGGCAGTGCTACTCGTGCGGCGGGCAGGGCCACATGGCTCGCGACTGCCCGACCCGCCGTGCCGAGGAGCAGCAGTCAGTTGATGGACCACCGAGGCAGAGGCAGAGGGTCGACCGTGGCGGTCCGCAGGGAGGAGGCGGACGAGGCAGAGGAGCTGGGCGAGCAGCTGGTGGTGGCCGACGCTTTGAGGCTCTACCACCACCACCACCAGGAGGTCCACCCCGACCACAGGGAGCTGGCGGGCAGCGACAGGCACAGCTCCAGGCAGCAGAGGCCTACGACCACGGCGCACCTGAGATGATTCGAGGTACTATCTGTGTCTATTCCACCCTTGCTGCAGTTCTTATAGACACAGGAGCGAGTCACTCTTTCATAGCCGCTGCCCTTGTTCGGAGCTCGGAGATTCCGACAGAGCCGTTGGCTCGATCCTTACGGCTAGAGACTCCTACGGGAGCAGACTCGACGATTACGCACTGGTGCCGGCAGTGTGAGCTTACTCTAGGAGGCGAGAGCTTCGGCTGGGATCTTCTTGTAGCAGCGTCGAGGCCTTACGACGTCATCTTGGGCATGGATTGGCTGTCTACGGTCCATGCACAGATTGACTGTTTTAGGCGCAAGGTGCGATGTGTACGCACCGACGGGAGCAGGTTCACCTTCACCGGCGAGAAGGGAGCCTTAGCAGCACAGGATGGACTTCCGCGGAGGAGAGGACAGCCCATCACTCATCAGTTGGCTAGCCTTATCCTTGGAGCAGTTGACGTGCGGAGTCCTGGTTTTCCTGCAGTGGTGGATCAGTATGCAGACGTTTTTCCCGACGATGTTCCAGGGCTACCTCCTCGCAGAGAGGTAGACTTTTATATTGACTTGTACCCCGGGACAGCCCCGATATCCACACCAGCATATCGGATGGCCCCCGCCGAGCTTCGAGAGCTACGGGTACAGTTGGAGGACTTGCTGGGCAAGGGGTTCATCCGACCCAGTGTTTCACCCTGGGCTTCCCCGATATTGTTCGCCAAAAAGGCGGACGGAAGCTTGCGACTTTGTGTTGACTATCGTCGCCTGAACCAGGTGACAGTGAGGAACAAGTATCCGCTACCGAGGATTGATGACCTCTTTGATCAGCTCAAGGGAGCACGGTGGTTCTCGAAGATAGACCTCAGGTCAGGCTATCATCAGCTCAGAGTCAGAGACGAGGATGTGCAGAAGACGGCCTTCAGATGTCGGTATGGCCACTATGAGTTCTTGGTTATGCCCTTCGGTGTAACCAATGCTCCAGCAGTGTTCATGGCTCTCATGAACAGGATCTTTCAGCCATACCTCGATCGGTTTGTCGTGGTCTTCATCGACGACATTCTGATTTACTCTACGACAGAGGAGGAGCACGCCTATCACTTGCGAGTTGTTCTTGACACACTCCGAGAGCACCAGCTTTATGGTAAGCTCTCGAAGTGCCAGTTCTGGATACGTGAGGTCCACTTTTTGGGACACGTTATCTCTGAGGCGGGAGTTGCAGTGGATCCCGCGAAGATTGAGGCTGTGTTAGCATGGGAGCCACCCAGGAGCGTGACTGAGGTTCGGAGTTTCTTGGGACTAGCTGGATACTATCGGAGGTTTGTGCCGAACTTCTCCAGAGTTGCGGCATCACTCACAGCTTTGACGAAGAAGGGGAAACCCTTCGTGTGGTCAGACAGTTGTCAGCAGAGCTTCGAGGAGCTGAGGCAGAGATTGACTAGCGCACCTATCTTGAGGTTGCCTGAAGAGGGAGTAGGGTACGTGGTCTACTGCGATGCATCAGGGACCGGACTCGGATGTGTTCTAATGCAGGAGCGGGCAGTGATCGCCTATGGATCACGACAGTTGAGGCCACATGAGCAGAACTACGCTACCCATGACCTGGAGTTAGCAGCAGTGGTCTTCGCTCTGAAGACATGGCGACATTATCTGATGGGCGAGCGCTTTACAGTCTTTTCCGATCATCAGAGTCTCAGGTATATCTTCTCGCAGAAGGATCTGAATCTGAGACAACGACGATGGCTCGAGTTCCTCCAGGACTATGACTTTGAGATAGTCTATACACCTGGGAAGGGGAACGTAGTAGCCGATGCCCTCAGCAGGAGGACGGGCATTCAGCTACTCGAGGAGGCGACGGAGCAGCTAGCCTCTTTGCAGATATCCTTCGTGGATAGAGATGGAGCAGCCTTTCTTCAGTCTCTCACAGTCACTCCTCCACTACTGCAGCGAGTCAGGGAGGCACAGCGCGGGGACACTGACTGCGAGACACGGCGTGCACAGATATCCTCGGGACAGGCACCTGATGGTTTCTCCCTTGGAGCAGAGCACGACATCCTTTTCAGAGGACGTGCCTTGGTACCAGTCACATTGCGAGAAGAAGTGCTGAGGGAGTTTCACACTTCTCCTTTAGCGGTACATCCTGGAGTGGCGAAGATGTACCAGGACCTCAGACGACAGCACTGGTGGCCGGGCATGAAGAAAGCTGTAGCAGAGTTCGTTTCTCGATGCCTTACCTGTCAGCAGGTGAAGGCAGAGCATCAGGTACCAGCAGGCTTGGTACAGCCCTTGGAGGTTCCGGAGTGGAAGTGGGACGGCATATCTATGGACTTCGTGACTGGACTTCCACGCACTTCCAGAGGTCACGACTCCATCTGGGTGATTGTTGACCGACTCACCAAGTCGGCACACTTCTTACCCATCAGAGAGCAGGGCTCGGTGGAGAGCTTGGGACGTCTCTACGTTCAGGAGATTGTGCGGCTCCACGGCGTGCCATCATCTATCGTTTCCGATCGTGATGCCCGCTTTACTTCCCGGCTTTGGAAGGGGTTACAGGAGGCGTTTGGGACGCAGCTACGTCTTAGCACAGCTTTTCACCCTCAGACGGATGGACAGACGGAGAGGACCATTCAGACTCTCGAGGACATGCTCCGTGCATGTGTCCTTGACTTTGGTCGTAGCTGGGAGGACCACCTACCTTTGGTGGAGTTCGCATACAACAACAGCTATCACTCCACCATCGGGATGGCACCGTACGAGGCGTTGTACGGCCGACCATGTAGATCTCCTTTGTGCTGGACAGACCCAGGGGAGTCAGCACTAGTGGGACCGGAGATGGTCCAGGCCACGACAGAGAAGGTCCAGGTCATCCAGGAGCGGATGAGGACAGCTCAGAGCCGGCAGAAGTCATACGCTGACAGGAGGCGGAGGCCACTAGAGTTCGAGGATGGCGACCACGTCTTCTTGCGGGTCTCACCTCGACGTGGTATTCGGAGATTTGGCCGAGGCGGCAAGTTATCTCCGCGCTTCATCGGACCTTTCCAGATTCTCAGCAGGATTGGCGAGGTGGCTTATCGTCTGGCTCTACCACCTCAGTTGCACCGGGTGCACGACGTCTTCCACGTATCTCAGCTGAGGAGATACGTGCACGACCCGACGCACATCATTGATCATGGGGAGCTTGACGTTGACGATGGGGCGACTTTTACAGAGGTCCCAGTGGAGATAGAGGATCGACAGGAGCGGGTCCTACGTGGGCGATCGATTCCTCTTGTGCGCATCAGATGGCAGCACGGGAATCTCCAGGAGAGCACATGGGAGCGAGAGGCTCAGATGCGTGCTCAGTACCCTCATTTGTTTCCCTAGTTTTTGTTGAATCTTTACGGGGACGTAAAGCCCTGAGGTGGGAGTAATGTAAAGACCGTAAAATTCAAGGGAATTTTTTTTCTTAATTTTCTTTGGATTTTTACAAGAGCGCGGTTTCAGACGGCACCTGATTCCGAGGCCCGGAGTGCCCGGAATTAATTTCCGAAGTTTGGCTCGGGTACGTTCAGTGAACGAACGAGCGGGAATTCCTAACTTTTGATCCGGTGCTCGGAATTGAAATCTGAGGGCACCGATGAACTCGCAGCACCGATATTCGCTTAATGAGACCTTTTCGGGAGTTGCGTTTGTTGCGGGTTGAAAGTTACGTTTTGGGGTTTTTCAGATAAGTTAAATAAAATTGTGTAAAACAAATTTTATTTAAACTTATTAAAAAAAAAACCTACCTAAGGGGGTTAGAAGTGGGACCCACACCCACTTAACCTCCCTTGGGAGGATTAAGTGTGGTGGGGCCCACACGAACCCCTAAATCTTTTAGTAACCTCTCAACTTCCCCCTTAAACTCCTCTTTTAATAACATGACAACTTTGTTAATTAATGGAGTTGAATTGTTTGAATTGTTTGAATTTCAAACCTTTGAAATTCAAATTGATAATCGTGTGAATAAAATAAGTCTTTAGCTTATTTTATTTGGGTTAGAATTCTCTAGCCACCTTGAGAGAATTTGGAGCCTTCATCTTCTTCTTCTTCAAGCTTTGACGAAGAACGCGAAGAAATCGACGAAGAACGCCACGTTCTCGGGAATCGTCTTTCGCGACGCCATACCCGCGACACCGACGACGTCTTCTTCCGCGTCATCTCTTCCGCGACGATTTCCCACGACGAAATCGTCGTCAAAGAACTTCGAATCCTCGCTTCACGACATCGACGTTCTTCTTCCGTGACGCCGACCACCGCGACGCGTCTTCCGCGGGTCGTTGACGATCATCGTTCTTGAATCCAGAGGTAGGGGATGTTATTTATTGTTTATTTTTATTCCATTCTTGAATCATGGATTTTTAGCATGACTAAATGTGTGGCTTTCGGTTATTCTTTAGTTATGTTATTATTTAACGTGAGGGGGGTCGGACCGCAAGAACACGGCCGAACCCCCCCTCCTTAGTTCTCGTTTTATTCATGCGGGTGGAAGCAAGAGGCGTGGTGCCGTCGCACCACGCGGATGAACATGCTTATAATTTTCCGCAACCCGTCGCGCTTCGCCGAGGAGAGATTTCAAGAACGCGACGCCGTCGCGCCGCGTTGGGAGGATTCATGGCACGGCGAAAGGGGCGCGGTGCCGTCGCACCGCGCCGGACGACGAACACCGCGGCCGGTTCCGGGCCGTGGTGAGACGAGGAGACCGCGGCCGGTTCCGGGCCGCGGCGGAAGGAAAGACCGGCGGCCGTGCCGCCGGCATCGGAAGTCGAGGGCGGGACCGGAAATTCCGGTCCCGTTGGTAAAAACCGGCCGGCCAGCGGGCCGGCCGGATGTCATAAAAACCGGGGGATTAAACCCCGGCCGGTCCTTCAAGACCCCCCTCTTAATGAGGGGGGCGGTTCTTTTAAGGAGGGGGGGGGGGCAAAGCCCCCCCGGTTTTCTTCAGCCGGCCCCCACTTGCGGGGGCCGTTTCTTAGCAAGGCACGGCTTAAAGCCGTGCCGTTTTGTGAAACGCGGGGCTCAGCCCCGCGTGCCTTCCGCCGCCGCCACGCGGCCCGCCGCCGCCGCCACGCGGCCCGCCGCCGCGCCGCCGCCCGCCGCCACGCGGCCCGCCGCCGCCGCCACGCGGCCAGCCGCCGCCGCCGTCCGCCGCCGTCCGCCGCCGCCGTCCGCCGCCGCCGGCCGCCGCGCCGTCCAGAGGGGGGGGGTCGGGCCGGGTCGGCCCGGACCCGGACCCCCCGTTTCGGACCAGATTCGGTTCTTGGCTCATAACTTGAGCCTCGGACCTCCGAATGACGAACCGTCTGCGGCAACGCGATCCTTGGATCGAGACGGTGGTTTCGGTATATCGCACTCAAGGTTTCGGATTACTTTGAGTTCGGCCGGGTTGGTTCGTTCACGAAACCAACCGGGCCTTCGGAGCGGAAACACTCATATCTTGAGCTATGGACGTCCGATTGACGTGCCGTCAGTCGCGTAGTGTTCCTCTTATTGAGACGGATCTTTTGGCATACTCCGCCCGAGGTTCGGACGCAGGTGGAGTACGGTCGGGTTGGTTTTGCCTTAAAAACCAACCGGGCCCCGGAGACGAAAATGCCTATAACTCTCAGACCGGGCGTCCGATCGACGCGCCGTCTGTTGCGTTGAGTTCCTGTTGACGATACGGAACTTTTGGATACATCAACTTCGGTCTTCGTGACAGTTGATGTATCAGCCTCTCGGCTCGTGGAGCGGACCCTCCGTACGAGCTTGCTGTGTGCGGGAACCCTAGTGCTGGCTGCGACTGTTCTACTGCTACGACTGCTACTGTGACTGCGACGACGACAGTACAGAGATCCTGTGTGGATTCGACGACGACAGTACAGAGATCCTGTGTGGATTCGACGACGACGACTACAGCACTCAACGATCCTACGTGGATCAGTGCTACAGGTTCTGTGTGAGCCCGATCCTGAGTGGGTCCTTGCGCTCAGCGGTTCTGTGTGAGCCAACGCCTACAGGTTCTGTGTGAGCCCGATCCTGTGTGGGTCTTGCGGGGGTTAGTTACCTATCGATCCTTCGTGGGTCCGACGACTTAGATGGATCAGTGATCATCTTTATCGTCCTTGAAGAAGTATACCTGTGTGAGCTGAATCCTGTTACTTTCCTTTGTGGAATACGTATACTTTCCTGCGTGGACTGAGTTATACTTGGGCTCGGAGGTTGGAGCGTATTTGAATTGATGACTTAGGTATATGTATGGGCATATACCTAAGCAGTGTTGGTTGTTACTTCGGGATTGTACTTTGTTTCGTGGTTTAACCTTTGTGGATTTTGAGAGACCTTCAGGGGTCTCGGGGTCCCTACTGAGTAGCTTATACTCACCCCTGCACGGGCTTCGCCCGCACTACGTTGTGTTGGTTGCAGACGACGGACAGCGTTGACCTTAGCTGAGGTTTGCGGAGCGGAACGGTACCCGGAGGTGGACCACTGGGCGGGACGAGCACGGAGCGGACGGTGGGACCCGTGGAGCAGAGGAGCTATCTGTACCCACCCTTCAGGTGGGATTTCCGGTGGACAGCTCGGAGTAGCGGCCTTTACTTTACAGTTGCTGTTTTTCCCTTTTCGAGTTGTACTTTACTTTCAGTTTGGGTTTGTATTCTGGCCCATTTACTTTTCCGCACTTTCAGTTGTACTCTGCTTGTTTAGTGTTTACTTCCGCTTGTTTACTCTGTGGTGTGTGCTTACTTTTCTAAGGCAATGCCTTCCCTTTTTACCGGGATTTACGCCTTGGTGCTAGTCGCCAGCCCCTGGCCTATGGAAGGCGGGCTTGGGGTAGTCACGACACGGACCCCGAGGGCGGGTCGTGACAATAGTCTTGTTCGTCGGGTCCTTTATTCTCCCATTCTTTTAGCTAACTAAATGAATAAGAAAAATTGATATAATGCAAACATTTATTGATGAATATCAGTAATGATATATGTTGTGAATTAAGTATAACTCAATCCAATTTTTGAATTATATATACAACCACATATTTAAAATGAATCAGTCACAACCTTTCAATGTAAGATACTATTAATTTAAAAATAAAATATAAATGTCACAAATAAATTAATCAGTTAATAAAATTTCTAAGTCCAATAATATTCAGTGTGCTCTAAATAATAAAAGAATCCATGAAAATTTAAATTTCTTATTCTGGCATGAATGTTGTGTTTATTTATGTTTTTTGAGAAATTCATAAATGATAGTAATTTATTTTCTTCAATAATGTAAATATATATATATAATAAGTGATATTCTATTTATTTTATTGTTAACTTATTAATGACAATAGAATTATTTTATTATTTATTTCAAAAAAGAACCAATCCTTATGAAAAATTTAAAATTCCATTATCAATGTAACCATTAGAAATAAATTATTGTTCATTTACAAATTTAAACATACATTTTCTTAAATGGTGATATTACAAAAAATACATGTGAAAATTGTCGAACACCTAAACAGTAATTTTCTATCATTTTAACATAACATGGAAATTCATCTCCATAATAATACATTATTTTTATTACACCATATTTAATATATATATATATAACAAACTCATTCACCATTTTAATATTTTTCAATTTTTCATATATAATGGTAAAAAAAATATTTTTAATGAAAATCCATTAAATAATGATAACATGTTCTTGTTAAAAAATCAGTTCAAGTCCTTAATTTATGACTAATTGTTTCTTGGATCATATAAATTTTTTATATTTAATTAGATTATAATAGTGAACTACCATTATTAACATAAACAGAAAAAATTAATTTGTTTAAAACATCAGTTTGGAAACAAAAATAAGTTAGATTCATTATATAACGATGAAAATTAACAAAATTATATTATCAAAATAGGGTGAAATGTTCCAAAAATCGATCATTTAGGTTTGAAGTGGTGAAAACCATATTAATTACCATAGAGAATAATAAAATTTTTGTGGGGAAGAGATCCTCAGAGAGATAAAAGTCAAAGAGTATCATTGTGGTCTCCTTTTGAAGACTATATTATCCACATTGTTCCCTCATAAATAAAAAAATTTCCACATCTTTCTAATTGTATTTTTGGTTTTTAGTTTTAAATTAATCAATGGAATAATTTATGGAGTTGAAGACTCATAGGAATTCATATTCAATGATTACGATAATTCCACACATGAAGCCTAGATGTTGAACAACCTAAAGATAATGACCTCTGTAAACAAATACCATGCACCCATAATGAGAGTATAACACACCCAATAGAATAATGTGAAATAAAAAACATTATAACCTCGAACATCATAAATGATACCACCACCAAACAATATATAACTAAATTAGGTTTTATCAATTTTGAGTTTTAATCCTCTAGTTGGTGCGTTCTACTTAACCCAATGACCTTTCCCACCACCAAGGTTGGAGTATGAAAAAAACCAGAGGATATTTTGAGGGTTAGGGGATAAGTCCTTATATGTATGTCACATTCCCAAATCATTAACCAATGATAAAACATTACCACCCAATACGAAATCATTACATGCCTCCTACGTGACCTACACACCAGTGATATTGGACACCATATGATCATAACCTAAATGAATGAAACAACAATAATTTAAAACAAATTATAATTAAAAACTAATCAATGGGTTCTAATTATTTAGATATTTCAATACAACTATTGATCAATTTATAAATAAAAAACACTATTATCCTTTAAATAAACTGTGATCCAATGGCTTCATCACATGTGAGTAAAAATAAGAACATTTTGAATCAAAATTAATCTCTTTTCTTTGAAATATATTTGAAGTTGGGATAGATCAGTCCTTAAAACTCTATAAGATAAATATATAATATCCGTGAATAAAAATATTCCAAAACATATATGAAAAACTATTAAAACTACTCTAAAAATGACTTTGTTTTCATTAGTACATGTTAAAGAACACACTAGAGTTGGTGATGGAAAAAACCAATAATATTTATCATCTACCAGGTTGACACTGGATACAAGGGACTTATGATATGTATCTTGGACTTTAATGCTCATTCCCGAATGTTTGTTGGCATTATATTGTCACATTTCTAGATTTAGGAAAATAGAAAAAAGACAGTATGGACCATAAAATTTTATCCATAAAGAAAAATATTAATATTCCATGAAATCTAACATGAATTCTGTAAAAGAGTGCTAAGATCCCATGTTGTCTCAATTAGACATGTAAAGAAAATGAGATTATGTTATGAAGATAATAGGAAATCATGGTGAATATTCCAATATAGTTCCAAGAAAACAAAAATTTTTTATTGAATGTATTCCATGTGAGTTTTACAAACATGTTTTCATTTATTCATGTAAATATTTTATGTTAATTCCACATTAAATGAATTGCAGTTCAACCCATGTCTAGTATTCCTAGTGACCTGCAACAAATTTTGTGGATCACATAAGAAACCATTGTGGATTGTTATGATTCACTTATTATATTTATTTTGTGACTTATTAACATATAGTAAAAACATGATACTACAAGAGATTATATATTTAATAAGTGTAGAAATATATTGGAATGAAAGAAACTAACTTCTTCAATTCATAATTATAATAGTTATTCTCTCTACTATAATTTTAAAATGATGAATTTTTACCCTCCCATTAGAATATAGAGAATGAGAATATTAACTTTGGATGTTCCTTTTTCACAACCATTATATTATTCAATTATTCAAGGATTTCTACGTGTGCATGTTTTATAAATTCACACACTACATTTAAATAGATTTATTTATTGTAAACCATAATTATACTATATTACAATCATGTCAATAATGATTTCATGGAAGTGTATACTATCATTCATTAGTGATATCTTATTATCTTAAAAATTGAGATAAAACATACCTAAGAAACCATATCTACATATAATTTATGACACCTCCCAATTAGCAATCACATTATAATGATTTCTACTAAGAACATCCTAATCCATTAAAATAAGTCTTATAGAAAGAGAATATTTTGGTCTATGTATGAAGTTATATTTAAATAATTATATATCCCCTTCAATTAATGAGATTAAAACCCAGGGGATTATGAGATATAATATTTAAATTCCCAAAAGCACAGTGAGAAGACAAATATCTTCATGAGATTGGTGATGAATTTAAAATCTATTATATCGTAATCCATATGCATATCCATAATTATTTTGGTATTAGTTATTCTAACATATTAGTCTTATTTTGATATAAATTCTTATGCATATATAATGGAACCATTGATATAACTTATTTTGATAAAAAAACATGTTAAAATCCAATGGGTACACATGATAGGTCCAACAATTCAATTTTTTTGAGAGTATTTTTCCTGGAAATTTGAAGTGTTTATTTTACAATATTGGAACATTTCCAAGTGTTCTAGAACTATATAATAATGAAAATATTGATCATGCATGTTACTGTGGGGTGGAAATAATATTTTAATTCATAAGGACTCAACATTAATCATTATATTATCTTATATTTTTTATGCCATGATATTATTTTGTTATATTTGAATATTTTTTAAATTTTATATTTTTGATAATCAGGAAAAACTCTTACATAATAAATCCAAACATTAGAAGTTCTAACATCTAAAAAGTATCTACTTTTACCGTTAAAGAAGTCATTAAAATGAAATAAGATTTCCTTTCATGAAAAATATTCACAAAAATATTATTGACATATTATTTTCTTATACCCATCTTAACCCCTGTGAAAACCATTTAAAAACATGGGTTTAGAAATAAAATCTCACTATGGTACAAAAAAGGAAGGAAAAATATTTTAGATCATGAATACATATAAACACATGTATTAATTTACACAATGATATACTTATCACCCATAAAAGTACCATATACATTCTTTAATAACAAAAATTCTAAAAACATGATATTTACATAATACCTATCAAGAATAAATAAACCATTTAGGTAACTTGAGGCATTATTTCATATCATATATATGATGTAACCCTCATGACTACCATATTAATTTAACCCTACCATAATGCTTGACTCACCTATTTTGACCAAATGATGTTTCATTTATGTGACAATCATATTTCTACATTAGAATAGTCATGTTTTATTATGATTAATAATCTCTATTCAATTATACCTATGTATCTTTAATATCAATTTTATATTGCTTAATATTATAGTTCAAAATTTATCTAAGAAAATGATACTGATGCAACAGTCACCGATGAAAAGGTCATCGATGCAAAGTTCACCGATGCAAAGGTCAATGATGCAATTTTCACTAATGAAAAGGTCACCAATGCACATGCCACCGATGCAAGGTTACCATTGAAAGATATCATTGATAAGGTCCCTTATGAAGATAACCGATGAAGGTCACCAATGAAGGCTACCGATGAAGGATGCCAATGCTCCCTACTATTGAATCCTATCATTGTGAAGGATACCACTAAAAGTATATCGATGCATACCCTTACATACTTGGTCAAATTATTATGATTTTTTTAACGGTAATATTTTGTAAATTTAATGCATGTAGCATTAATTAATGATGTTTGTAAACATATCAAGAAACCATATCTGGGGATAGTAGGAGGTATGAGGATGACTGCATGTGGTTTACTTATTCCATTTGTCAGATATCAAATATAAATGAGGATATTGAGGAAGAAACTATGTACAAAGATAAAAAAAGTGTTTGCGAAAAGGCATGTTAGATTACAGAGGAATGCATGGGAAAGAGCTTACTCGCTAGATCAAATAGAACAAGGAAGAACCACTCGATTCTTAAACTATGAACATAATAACCACAAGAAGATCATTTTGGGAGAACAATTTCAAGGATTCCTTTTATGCTTTATCAACTCTCAATCAACACATCTTGATAAAGAAAATAATTAGAACACTCAGTTCCTGAAAGCTAGAATCTAGAGTTGCAACATCTTATTTTGAGGACAACATCCAGAGACATACTCAAACATAAAATTATTCATCACAAGGATTCAATAACTAAATTTATAACACATATAGATTTATAACCTCAATATTATAATATCATATATATTATGTTCATATATTTTACATCTCTGAAAAGTGTGTGTTTGTTTGTTACACACACTGTCTCATGTGCTTGAAGTGGAGGATACTGGAAATTCTCACATCAAATGTCACATACATTTTTTCCCACGTATATATGTGGAAGTTACTGTGTGTGGTATGTGTTGTTTTTTTCCCACAAATAACTGTGGTAGAAGGTGTGAAACCTTGAAAATTAGTTAAAGCTATTGTAAAGCCCAATACAGGGTGTGTATCATTTTTATTATTAATATAAACTGATTTGTGACAGGTGATCACCAAGTGGAGAGGATTAAGTCTTGACATGAGATTGATCCACCTGTTTAACTCTACTATGTACTATATTTTGTAATACTCTATTTATCTATTTTTTTTTTGCTCATTAATTGTAAAATAGAAAATTAGTTTGCATTGACTTTGATAGTTAGTTATGGATAGTGTGTGAATGTGTTTAATTCATTAAACATGTTTCAAATGTTCAAGAAGTGTTTTACTCTAATTCAAAAGAGGATTAATCACCCTTTGAGAAACCTATTAACCAGCTAAACATTTATATCTCTACTTCCTTAATTAACTACGCCATTTCAAAATTGGGGGATATTTAAATAATGTTTTTAACATAAATTTTAGGAAGGAACTCAACTCACCCCCTCTTTAGATTCCACTCCGAACAATAATTGGTATGAGAGGATTCAAATTTTATTTCTACTATCTGAACTATTGTTATAGTTTTAAAATTCATTTGAACTGTGATTTTAGTTTTATCTTAAATATCTTAAAATTTATTTCATATCTAAATTTTCAATTCATTAAAATTAAAATTATATAAGGATAACAAATTTGAGGGTTCTGGTATGAACCGGACACCATTCTATAGTGTAAATAACAATTCTTAGAGGAAATTAAAATTGAAAATGTATCTAGAGAGCATGAGTCCTGAAATATTGGACACAATTGAAGAACAAAATGCATTTCCTCTTACTGCTAGATACACATGGTCTCAGTTGAATAAAGCAACATATAATAATAACTGTAAAGAAATGAATGTATTGTACTATTCTCTAGGTGTTGAATAATTTAATAGAATATCTTCCAATAAAACCGCATATGAAATTTGGGATACATTAGCTGTTTCTCATGAGGGAACAACCAATGTTAATTAAATCATATTAAATACCTATACTATATAATATGATAATTTTAAAATGAAGTCTCGTGGACATATATCTGAATTGTATATCAGGTTCAATGAAATAGTGAATACCATGAGTCCACTTGGGGAACCATTTGACAACAATGATCAGACTATATGATTGGTTCGATGCCTACCAGACATATAGAGTGGAACATCTGTTTCTATCTGAGAAGCATGTGATATAGACAAGCTTCTAGTGAAGGATATAATTGGAAAAACTATGGTGTATGAATAAGATCTTATGTTAAATCACGAAGCAGATGAAGAACCAAGAGATAAATCCGTAGAAATAAAGATTGACACATCAAAGATAAAAGAAAAAGAAAAAGTTCAATATTCTATAGACACATTCATCAGTGAAGAATCAGAATCTTATATTGATGATGATATGACTAATTATGATTAGATATTCAAAAATAATTACTATATGAAGAAGTACATTATAAAGTAAAACTATAAAATAATGTGTGATAGTAAAGGAAAGTGTAGAAAGGAAAAAAAATGGAATGACAACACCAACGAGATAGTCTTCTATGAATGTAAAAAGAAGGATATGTGAAGGTTGATTTCCACAAGATTAAATTTAATAAGAAATAAAAAGACAAGGTAAAGGTATATAAAAAGTCTATGAAAGATACTTGTAGTGCTTCTGATAATAGCACATGTGGATATGAAACTTCTGGTATTAAAATAGACAAACATGAAACCCTGTGTTTCATGACAGAAACACTTGAGGTAACACTAAATTCCATTATACCTAATTCTTACTATTCTAGGAATGAAAGTGATTTAAATAATAACTAAAATATGAATAAGGATGAAATATTTGGATATTGTAGAAAGTTTGAGGACACCTTTAATTAAATAAAGTATAAATTTAAATTATTGAAAAGTCAGTATACTTTAAATGCTAATTATATGACTGATCTGGATGTTGAGAAAGAAAAATAATCTCAACTATTAAAAGAAAATACTAAACATACAATATCAAATGAGAAATTAAAAGTAGGTGATGAAAAATTTACAGTAGGCAGAGATAACTTCACTTATTTTCTTGGGAAACATATATCTCCAAAATATACAACAAGTCTAGGATATCAACCAGGACATAGAAGGATTATTAAAAATAAATTTGTTCTAAAATCTGGACATCTCAAAACATGTTCATGTTCAAAACCATCTTTTGAAAAAAAATCTAAAAAGTTCATATCAATGTGTTCATGTCTCAAAACCTATATGTTGATTATAGGAAACTTTTGAGAAAATTATGGGTTCCCAAATCATTACTTACAATCCTATATGGACCCAAGAAAATATGGGTACCAATATTACCCTACACTTAATCTTCTTTGTAGAAAAATGATTAAATAGGTTTTGTAAGACACTATGGTACATGGGACGTGGATGTTCAAGACATTTGAAAGGGGAATACACATGATTCAATAGCCTAATTAATGTTTATTGTGGAAATGTCACATTTGATGATAATTATAAAGGGAAGATTGTTGGCCTATTCCCAATTGGTAACCCTAATACTGTATTAATTTCAAAATTACATTTTGTTAATGAGTTAAAATAAAATTTACATTGTATCTATAAATTATGTGATGATGATTTTAATGTTAAATTTGAAAATTATGCATGCAATGTTTTTAATTCGAAAAATAATTTAATATTGACTACTCTTTGAATTGAAAATATATATTCTGTTGATTTAAAATCTTTAGCTAAGAAAAAATTTTCTTGCCTAGATTATTTTCATAAGGAATTCTAGTTATGGAATAGATGAGTTGGACACTGTAATGTGTACTCACATAGGAAACTATTAAGGAAAGGTGTAGTTAGAGGCTTAGCTAAATTAGATTTCCCTCTTAACAATGCTTGTAATAATTTTCAAAAAGTAAAACAACACAGCGTTTCATTCAGACCAATGAATAAAGATTCTACTTCTCAACATCTTGAGTTGGTTTACATAGATTTTTTTGGACCATCTAGAGTTTAAAGTTTAAATTAGAAGCACTATGTTTATGTTTTTTGTAGATGATTTTTCTAGATATACTTGGGTAAAATTTCTATCTCACAAATGTGATTCGTGTAATTACTTCATTAAACATTCCAAGTCAGTAGAAAATATTAGTGTACATGGAATTAAAATTTTGAGAAGTGATCATGGCCTCAAGTTTGAAAATCCTGAATTTGAATCTTTTATCTCACAAAATGGCTATAGTCACAATTTCTCTGCTTCTATAACACCTCAACAATAAGGATTTGTAGAAAGAATAAATAGAACACTTCAAGAGATTTCTCGAACTATGGTAAATGAGTTTAATATACCTATCTGTTTTTGGGATTAATCTATTAATAAATCTTGTTACATTATCAATAGATTCATAATTATAATTATTTTTAATAAGACCCATTATGAGCTCTGGAATAATAGGAATCCAAATTATAGTTTTTGGTTGCAAAGTCTTTATCCCTAACACAAAGGATAATCTTGACAAATTCTCTTCTATGAGTGATGACAGAATTTTCCTAGGTTACTAAATCTCTAAAAATGATTATAGAGTATTCAATAAGAGAACAAAATGTGTGGAAAAATCATTTCATGTAAAATTTTATGAGACTGATCCACATGAACCCCAAACCTTGGTTGAAAATATTAGGTAATATATGGTAATTATATACCATAATGATAAAGATAAGGAACCCTTAGTGAAACTACTAGTTCAGAAAAATTTCCAGAATCTGTGCATAGTGAATATGAACCTATAGACGACCATGATTAGTCTTTTTCAACTATTTCTAGAGGTATTAGAACTATCAAGAATCCTCCTTTACATGATTTAGTGGGTAATCTAAATAAAGGAACTCAAACTAGAGCCTCTCTGAGAAAACAGTTTGAACCTCAAGCTTTTCTTTCATAGGTTGAACCTAAAAATATTGATGATGCTATCAATGATGACTTTTGGGTGATAATTATGAAGGAATATTTTAATCATTTTCAAAGAAACAAACCTTGTGAATTAGTAGAATGACATAAAGACACTTTGACCATAAACACTAAATGGGAGATTAGAAATAAATTTTTTGAATCTAGAAACATAGTTAGAAACAAGGCTAGACTAGTTACACATGGATATAGTCAAGAAGAAGGAATAGAAAATGAGGAAACCTTTTCACCTATATCTAGACTAGAAGACATTAGGATAATATTTTCCTATAAATATCATCTGAATTAAAAACATTATCAAATGGATGTCAAAAGTGAGTTTTTAAATGGGTACATAGTTGAAGATGTATTTTTTGAACAGCCCCCTAGTTTTAAAAATTCCGATTTTTCTAATCATGTCTTTAAATTATGTAATGCTTTGTATGGTATAAAACTAGATCCAAGTGCTTGGTATGATAGACTATGTTCTCTTCTTATTTCAAAGGGATTTACTAAAGGAATACCAGTTCCTTCACTTCTTATTAAAAGGTTTTCAAAAGATGTTTTAATAGTACATATTTATATAGATGACATTATTTTTGGATCCTCAAGAAATTCATTATGTACCGATTTCTCAAAAATGATGCAAGATTAATTTGAAATGTGTTTAATGGGGGAACTTAATTTTATCCTTGGATTTCAAATTTTTCGATACAAAAATGGTATTGTTTTAAATCAAAGTAAATACTCTAAGGATCTTTTGAAACGTTTTGGTTTAGACTGTAATAAAGGTAGTGATACACCTGTGAGTTGCACCTCTAAATTGGATACTGATTATGCTGGTAAATCAGTGGATAAAACCAAATACAGAGGTATGATTGGAAGTCTTATCTATCTTACTTGCAGCAGACATGATATTCTGTTCATTGTATACATGTGTTCCCATTTTGATTCCAATCCCAAAGAGTACTACTTAACTACTGTTAAATAAATTTTTAAATATTTAATGTATACAACAATCCAAGGACTATTTTATCCAAGGGGAAAATCATTTGAATTATTAATTTATTCGGATGATGACTTTTCTGGTTGCATATTAGATATAAATAGAACCTCTGGAACATGTCACATTTTGGTAAAGTCACTAGTATCATGTTGTAGTGAGAAATATAATTTTGTTGAATTATCTTCTCTTGAGGATGAATATATAGTTGTTGGTAGCTGTTGTGCTAGAATTCTATGGATGAAACACTCTTTTCTAGACTATTAATATCAATTCAAACTTGTATCTATAATGTGTGATAATAAAAATTCTATTAAAAAATCTAAAAATTAAATTTCTTATTCTAGGAAAAAAGACATTGATATAAGATATCACTTCTTGAGAGAACATTATCAATGTGGTGATATCACTCTTGAATTCATTGGCACTGAACATTAATTGGCTAAAATATTCACAAAGCCTTTGAATTATGAGAGGTTAAATTACATCAAACTTGATTTAGGTATGATAAAATATTAAGGTAGGAATTTCACCATTGGACCTCACTATTAGGAACCTCAAAATTGGAACCTAACTGATATACCTCACCATTGTTACCTTACCGATAGTCGATGTTTTTGGGAGATAGCATTTTCTCTGCTAGAATTTGAAACATTTTATGTATTACTTATATCTTTTATGTGATTTATTTTTTGATAACTAAATCATAAAAATAAATAACACACCACAATTTGATCCACATCTACTATCTTCTAAACCTCTTTCTCTCTAACCATAGAACCTCTCATTCTATCGAAACCCTCAAACCGCTCTATATTGAAATGGAAAGGTTGAAGTGACCATTGGTTAGTGATGAAGGAGATGCGCCAAATCCAAAAAGTCTTCGAGATGAGTCGAGCAGTGGAAGCCAGGTAGTGGAAAGCTAATCAACCCTCATTTTTCGAAGAGGGTAATCATGGTTGAAAAGTAACTGAGCTCGGAATGGATGATATCGAGAAGATCCTTGGTTCTAAAGGCACTTGAAGCTCAAGGTTGGGTCGAATTATTTGTAAATAACAATGGACCCTATTATCTAATGCTAGTGAAAGAGTTATCTGAATCTCTGAATATAGAGCAGACTAAGGTTGAGAACATAATGTATTCAAAGGTAAATATAGTATGTATAAGCTTCTTATCTCTTGAATGGGTTGAGTGTTTGAGAGTACCACGTGAAGGGATTTTTTATTACTACTCGGGTGTGGTTCCTCCAACTAATAATTTCTTATGTTTCGAAGAAGATCTAGCTGAACATATATGGAATGGGATCCTTGTCAATTTAATTGATGTTGAAATAGAAGGAGAAGAAAAGTTGATGTTTATGTTTCTTTATATTTTTTTTAGTTCCAAGAGAGGGGACTTTTCTACCTTGATGTATTAGGATGTATTTATTTTATAACCACTGAAGCATGGACATAAGTTAAATTTGTGTAGATTGCTAATGATTTAATTAAATGATTTGAAAAATCCCAGTTCCAAGTGCAATGCATTGTTTCATGCCAGATTTATATCATTAGTATTGAAAGTAAAAGTAGTTGTTGGAAATAAGGAGGAAACAATTGTTGTATGGGACAAATTATATTTCACCAAGATAAGTTTCATTTTTATGAAGATCAGCATGAACCCTTGTAAAATAAGATGATTAAATGATGAGGATATGCTATATAAGTAATTAAACCTATTTACTCAAACTATTAGGCATAAGGATAAGAGATAACCTGGTATTACGATTAATAATGCATAGCCTGCATACTCAGATGAAGTAGAAGAGGATGCTGTTATGAATGTCAGAGACGACTCTCCTATAGATGACAGGACTGATCCTGACCTTCCTCATGCCAATATTGTATCTTTTGGTGTGCCTACCCCACAAAAAAGGCTTCCTTGAAG
Source organism: Viscum album (assembly GCA_963277665.1). Classification (NCBI taxonomy): domain Eukaryota; kingdom Viridiplantae; phylum Streptophyta; class Magnoliopsida; order Santalales; family Viscaceae; genus Viscum; species Viscum album. The sequence goes on from OY728165.1 coordinate 1,389,247,212, forward strand.
GGATAATCTTCAAAGGGATAGTGATGTTGAGGAAAACAGTGAACAAGTAGGAGATCAAAATGTCCTAATAGACATTTGAGAGAACTCAGAGGAGGAAGATGAAACTAAATGTAGTCATGATGATTTTGAGATAGATTCTGGTGAAGAAGAATGTCTAAGTCCCAGTTCTCTAATAAGACATATAGAAATGTTTTAAAATGTGGATAATGTGGTTTCTAATTCAGTTGAAGGTGGAACTCCATTGGCAGTAGTTGATGATTATATGGAGGAAGTGGTAGTGGACTCTCTTGTTGATATAGTTTCTCAAGGAGGTATAACTGAGATGGATGTAGTTGTGTAGGATAGTGCTCCAAATGAAGGAGGTGAACCTGTTTCTACAGGTTTAGTTTTTGTGGCTCATGGGATAGAATATTGTTTAGAAGGACCTAGATTTATGGTCTTAGGCTTATATTGTAGAGATTCCAATGATGACCAGACTCTCAGAAGTCCTCCAATTCCATCAGTTATAGAGACTACTATTTTACAGCTAGTAGTGATTTTACCTAAAGACTATGGGAAGTGGTATGATTTGGAATCATTGAGGTCGTATTTGAAAATGCAATTTGATGATAAATCTTTTAATATAGAACGAACAATGCCCCAAAATCAAAAAGTGGTGGAATATGCCTTAGAAAAAAGTTATTTCAACCTCTCACTCAAATCAACAACATGAAGTTATGGAGTCCCAGAATCAGGTCAGAACCTTAGCATAGTCTATAGAATCTATGAAACAGTCTATTTCTAGATTAGACTCCTATATTTATTCAAAGGTGGAAGTGGAAAGAGATCTAAGATATGTTAGGTGTTTGTTTCAACAGATGGTCATTGTGTTTGAGGACTTTAAGAAGTTTTTGGAGACACGTGTGAGTGGCCAAGATGATGATGTGAAAAGGCTGATTAGTAGGCTGAAAATCCATTAACGAGATAGTTCCTTTCACAATGGAACCTCTATATGCATCTGATTCTTCTTTAGGCTCTCCTCTCTTTGATCTAGAAGCCTTCAGGTCAGTTTCAAGAGAAGAAGGGGAAAATTTCTCTTGTGCAAGTACTTTAGTTCTTCATTCTATGACTCAAGTCATTTCCACTACTACATAAATTCACAAACTTGAGAGAGATTATCTAAGGGAATATTCTAAAGATCAAAATTTCATCCAAGATAAAGTTGATTTATACTAAAAATGGGTGTACAAAAAGCATCAGATGGATGGTCACTTTAAGATAGTGTTGGATAACTCGAGGATCCCACATGTCACTCAGGCCTTTAAGGATTAAGATAGTAGGATTGGAGAGCTGACTCGTGAATTAAATGTATTCATGGAGAATTAATATGATTTTATATTATCCATGGAAAGAGGATGAAGCATTATTATGGATTTTAGAAATCTCCTTTTTCCTCTCCTCCATGTGGACTACACTCCCATCATTGTTCTTCCAGCCCTGCCTTCTTCCTCTCCTGCTTCAGGATCTACCAGTTCTACACCAAGGATGAAACCTAAAAATTCCATCAGAAGTGTAATCCTTATTATACCTCAGTGATATACTAACTATAGTTATACTGGTGCCTTTTAAGTTTCTCCTCCAACTGTACTGACTCCATAACTAAGCCTATCCCATCATCTTCAGAACATGACTCATCAGCTTTAAAAGACAAATCCCTCTTGGACATTTATGATGTGGATTATATGTTTGATGAATTAATTGATAAGGATATTTTGGACACATTTTGTATCTTGTATTATTGGTTCATTAATAATAAAATCGTCTTTTTTCACTATTTGTCTTATATTCTTTTTTCTAATCACAAAGGGGGAAATGTTCTAAGTTTTATGTCCCCCAAAGTTACCCAAAGGGGGAGAAGTTTTTAAGTTAACTAGAATTTGTGCATATATGCACTATTTAAATTCTTTCCACAATAACCCTGTATAAGTTATAATAATACACACCTCTGAATATATTAGAAAATTTTCTTAACCTTGATTGAGAAAATTCGGACATAATTTGTGATTATCAAAAAGGGGGAGATTGTTGGACTCACCTTTTTTGATAATCCCAAATCATTTTTCATTTATTTAATAAACATATTTATTCTATAGAATAATCATGATTCATTAATATTTATTCTCTATCTAGTGATACCTATGTATCATAAAACACACTATTCTATTTTTTAAGCTTATAGTTCAAAATTTATCTAAGAAAAGGTTACTGATGCAAAGGTCACTGATGAAAAGTTCACCGATGAAAAGTTCACTGATGCAAAGGTCCCCGATGAAAATTTCCCCAATGAAATGTTTGATGATGAAAAGGCCACCGATGCAAAGGTCACCGATTCAAAGGTCACTGATGAAAGTCACTGATGTAAGGTTACCAGTGAATGCTATCATTGAGAATGTCATTGATAAATGATACTATTGATGGATTCAAATGAAGGCTACCAATGCACACTGTTGAAGCCTTCCATAGTGAAGGCTACCATTACCTGTCTGTCGATGCTTACCCTTCCATACATTGTCAAATTATTAAGATTTTTATAATGGTATTATTTGGTAAATTTAATGCATCTAAAATTATATTATGTTGATTGTAGACATATCAAGAAACAGTATCTGGGGATAGTTCGAGGTACGAGGAGGACCGCACATGGTTTACTTATCCCTGTTGTTGTATTTCAAATATAAAATAGATGAATGAGGAAGAATCTGTGTATAGATATAACAATAGAAGTGTGTGTGAAAAGGAATGTGAGAGTGCAGAGGAATGCATAAGAAAGAGATTACACTCTAGATCAAAGAGAAAAAGGAAGAACCTCTCGACGTTTACACTATGAACCCAAGAACCTCAAGAAGATCATTTTGGGAGAACAATTTCAAGGCTTCCTTCTGTGATTCATCAACTCCTGATCAACATATATCGATCAATACCAGAACAAAAAAAACTTCGTTCCTGAAAGCCTGAACCTGGGGTTGTGACACCCTATTTTGAGGAAAACTTCTAGAGACAGACTCAAAATAAAAATTCTTCATCCCAAGGATTCAAGAGATGAACTAAAAACACATAGATCATTTGAAACTCAGTCTCATAATATCATCTCTACTATGTTTTTTTATTTTACATTTCTATGAAGTTGTGTCTGTCTGTTACACACACTGTATCATATGCATGAACTGAAGGATACTAAAAATCCTCAATCAAACATCACTTATATTTTTTTCCCATGTATAACTGTGGAAGAGACTTTGTGTGGTCTATATTGTTTTTTTTTTCAACAAAGAACTGTGGTAGAGAGTGTTAACCCATTAATGTTTGTGAAAACTAGTTTAAACCTGATACATGCTATGTATCATGTTTATTGTTATTACAAACTACTTGATGGTAGGTGATCACCAAGGGGAGAGGATTAAGTCTTGTCTTGAGACAGAACCTATTTTTTAACTCTATTGTTTACTATATTTTGTAATACTCTGCTTTATCAATTTACGGCTTCTCATTATTTCTAAAATAGATATTTTTTCATTAACTTTGATAGTTGGTTTCGGTTATTGTGTGTATGTGTTTAATTCATTAAACAAGTTTCAAAATTTGAAGAACTATTTTACACCGATTCAACTGAGCACTAATCACCCTTTGAGAAAACTATTGACCAACTAAACATTTGTATCTCTACTGCCTAAATTAACTAGGCCATTTCAAAATTGGGGGATATTTATAAAAAAAGATTTTAACAGAACTTTTATGTAGGAAATAAACTCACCCCCTTTTGAGATTCTAATATGAGCCGCACATAAAATAACCCTCACTATTATATATGGATATTATCATTACAGTTAAACTTGGAAAATCATTAGGGTCAAATTCCAAAATACCCAATGCATTACAAAAATATCATATACCCACTAATCTTTGGTTTATAAAGGAATCAACATTGATAAAAAAATCATAATAACCATAACATAATAATTGTATCATAAAAACATTCCATGAGAAAAATAAATAATTTTGACAAAATGTTGTCCATTACGAAGGGGAACATGTTTCTTAAAAATAACCTTGTAATAATTTAATGGAGGCCTTAAAATTTTAGATATAATAAAATTGGAAAAATAAACTCATGTTGTATATGTTAAAAAACATTTTTTTTAATTTTTTTAAAAAGAGTCATTAAAAGAGGATTTTTAATTTAATGCCTATTTAACATATGTTGGAATGAATTTTGAAATTGCACATAATTTCATTGATAATCAAATTATATTTATTAATTATACAATTTAGAACCTAATACACATATATTATATATATTAGAATTTTTTTAATTTTTTTCTTGCCATTTCAATGAGTTATAACAACAAAAAAATTTATTCCGTGGAGAGTTTGTTTCAGGGAATAATGGTTGGTTGACTTATGAATATTTGTTAAAGAATTGTAATATTACAGTAGAAGTGAAATTATATAGTATTAATTCACCTCCAAAATTTTAAATGGTCCCATAAATTATTTTTCATTCTTATATTAGGACGATTCATTCGGAAAAACTTTAGTGAGAATTATTTAGCATGATATATCTATTTTTCTGACCATTATGAATTAGTTTCATTTAATATAATATAATGTCTATAAATTTGTTAAAAATATTTAACAAGTGATAATATCCTAATTAAAATATTATTTATCAATAATAATTATTTTATGACCATACATGGAGGCGGTGATAGAAAACAATAACCCATTATACATGGAAATAGTTAGTAGCCCTAATTTGGACAATAGTTTCCATTCTTTAAATAAGAGGTGATGAGATAAAGTATAGATAGAAGATTTTACATTAGAAATTTAACATTCTAGTATAAACATGATACTATATTTATTATGCTTTGATTGATTAATGAGGTGAGGAGATGGTATAAGAAAAAAATAAATTTAGAGAGGATTTTAAGGATGCTTCATCGGGAATATAACCTCATTGATGGATCCTACACGGAACGTGGAATTGGTGTTTTGGTGAAAAAAAAAATTAAACAAGTATAAAGAATTGGTAAAAAATAAATTTGTATAAAATAATCATGCAAGAAGGTTCAAGGTGGTGAAATGATTTGAATGAAATGATTCACTTCTATAATTTTGGTACGGGGAACTTGAATTTTTTTCAAAATATTTAAATATAATAAGATCATTATTGATCCATAATCTTCCAAATAGACTCTAAAATTAATGTTCATGACATTTTTGACCTTAAAATGAAATATTTTTTCTTTTCAAATTATTATAAATATTTTTATATAATTTAATAAGATATTATATTCGTAAAATATCATTATTGACAAATTTATCACTCTACATTCATATGAATTTGAAAATATCAAAATAAAAAGTAATCATTGATCCAACTATTTTATTATATATCCTAGAAGTGTCATAGTATTCTATAGAATTCATGGATCATCTTAATTATGTCATATATTAATTATTTTATAATTTTCAATTTCATTTAATGGATTTTCCAATTAATTTAATAATGACTACATCGTTATTGTGTAAGAATTTATGGTATAAATATCATCCCAAATTATTTAAAATAAATTTACATAAAAATATAAATCTTTGGAATTTCGAAATACAATTTATGGTCAGTCACCTCTTCTATAAAATAATATATTAAAAATATTATACTAATTAAAAACCACAGTGTGAACATTTTTCCTTTACTTTAAATAAAATATTATAAGGGGAATAATGTAATACAAGTAGATGAAAAATGGTCATAAATTAAATCTAAGATTTATTTTGGAAAAAATATGCATATAATAAAATTAGGAAAATTTTTACGATAATTGGATAATATTTATAAAATATTTTTTCTCTTAATTACCCAATTTACACAAAACTATTTTAATATAAACTACTAAGTTACAATTCATATTTTGGAAAAAATAAGATGGAAATATTTAATACATTTACAAATTATGCTTAAAAATATGGAATAAATTTTTAAGAATTCAAAACACATAATATGTCGAATATAATTAAAAATAAACATGAAAAATGGACCGAAAACAGTTTTTTCAGAAAAAATTACCATTTTCAAAATTAAAGCTATTTAGAGTAAATTAAATCATAAAATCCATTATAAACAGAATTGGATCAATATAAAATAATATTAACTAATTAATATTTTAAAAAATTTTAAATAATAATTTTACCTTGTAAATTAAATATAGTTTTTAAAAATAACCATAATTTTACACTATTCATTGAAAAATCTGTATTTTCATAAATTTCTCAACAATCCATCCTAAGATAATTTTGACATGTGAAATTTAAAAATAATTTTTTTTTCAATATCAAATTAAATACTTTTAAAATAATTATACTAAATATATTTATATAATAAATTAATTTGATAAAACTATTTCGTTTTTTTGAAGTATTACATAACATATTTATAATGAATTTAAGTATGTAATTTAATTATACAAATAGATATGAAAAAAATTATTCTATCAGTACCTTGGTTGTAAAATTATCCTATGTTTATGAAATTATATCCTTTAAATTTATTCACTTATTAAGTAAAGGTGGATACCTTTCCCTCATAGCATTTTATGATTCCCATAATGCTTCTTCAACTATATAGTTTATCCACAGAACCTTAACCTGGAGAATTACCTTGTTCTGCTACATGTTCTCCCTATGATTGTGAATATGAATTGGCTTTTACTCATAACAAAGAATATGTTACAAATGAACTACATTATGTCTCAATTCATGAGAAGAATATAAAACATACATTATAAACATTAAAACATGGAAAAAATTTGGTACTTGGGATATTCTTTGAGGAAAGGATAATCAGTAGGAATCTGGTCTAACTTTTTCAAATATTTCATATGGTCTAATAAATCGTGGACTTAACACCCCTTCATACCAAAAAACATAACACTTTTACATGGAGTTATTTTATGAAAAATATGATCAACTACCTCAAAAAATGGTCTTTACTCATGTTATCTACATAACATTTCTTCCCACTATAATCTACCTTCATATATTTTTGAAAAAAATTTACATTCTCAAATGATTCCTATATGTATTCTGGTTCCATTATCAAAATTTCACCAACATTATCTTAAAATTCTATGGTTTGATACTGCATTCAATATAATGACTCAGAAGGTACAATATGTATACTAGAAAGAAAACTATTATTATAAGATAACTCATGTAAAGAATGATTATGATCAAAAATTCCCAGGTAATTCATTGAAGAATATAGTATTATTATATATTCGAATGTCTAAATTTTTTATTCTCACTATCAATCAGATTGAGGATTAAAGGCTATGTAGAAATTTAATTTACATCCAAATAACGTTTTAAGGCCTTCATAAAAGTCAGAAGTGAGAAATGGATCATAATCAGATAATTTAAGGAGAGGGACTTCATATTACCTGATTGTATCCTTAAGATACAATAAAAAAAGTTAATATATATATATATATAAATATATATATATATATATTATACCAAATGGGAAGGAATATTGAAGATCTATTCAGTCAATCAAAAATGACCCAAAACTATTTATTTACTCCGGAAGTCTCTAGTAGTCCCACAACTAATTCCATGGATATATTTTCTCTTTTCCTCTCTCACACTATAAAAAATATGAATCATTGAATTTGGTAATTATAATTTTATTTTAACCCATTTACATTTAAAAAAATTCATGGTATAATGAGAAATATATATTTTCATTATATCCTAGCAATAATACACATGAAGGTCATTATACTTCACAGTTCTTTTAGGAATAAATAAAAATAGGGAACTATGAGTTTCCCTCAACAACTGATTCTTAAACTAAGAATCACAAGGCACACATAATCTCTTTCCAAATATAAAAATATATTATTCATTAAAATTAAATTAAGATAACTCACCCTTCTTTAATAGCGCTACCGTTTTCTATTCCCCAAAGTCTTCCTATTGATCTTTCTTAATTATATGTCTTAGAGACGATTACTCTAACACTTAAAAAACAGAGGAATTTCTTTTACCTAAATCCACCAAGAATAATTTCATTAAATCAATAACCAAACATTCATGTTAAAAATTTAATATGTTTTATGTATCATTACATTTCTGAATCAATGCATTAACTAGTTTATTTTATTTTTCAAGATGATAGTGAATCAAGAAATCATAACCCTTTATCAGTTATAGTCATCTTATCTACCTCATTTTCAACACATTCTGAGTAAATATATATATTTTAAACATTTATGGGAAATATATATTTCACACATGATTCGATATAAATGAAACATCAAAATATTCTAATAAAAGACTAAATCATTTAATTCCAAACCATGGGTAGGATAATTTAACCCACAAGGTTTTTGATGCGTTGAAATATAAGAAATTAACTAATCATTATGGATCTAGTTGAAACCAATCCATTTTAATATAGAATCATTGTATATAAAAAAATTTCCATTTTTCACGGGAAAGTCTAAAACTGGATCATTCACTAATATTTTTTTAAATCCATAAAATAGTCATCATAATATTTTTTTTCTACAAAATTTATCTCACTTTTGAGTTAACATACTTAGTTGGATAGATATCTGTGAATTTTTTTAAAGAACTGTCGATAATATACTACTAATAAAAGAAAACATCTAATCTTAGTAACATTTTTATGTCTTTTCCATTCATAAACAACTTTTTTTTTGGAAGCATCAACTATTATACCATATTTATTAATAATTTTCAAAAAGAATGAAATCTGTTGTAACCAGAAATAACATTTTTTAAATTTTCCATAAAATACATATTACATGAGGGTTTTTAGAACAATACATAGATTTTTTTAGTGAACCTCGTATGTTATTAAAAAGACTAATATATAATTAGTAAAAACAACCAAACGATTATCCAAATAGTCATGGAAATCTCTATTCGTTGGATCCATAAATACAGAATGAAAATCTTTCAAGCCAAATGGGATAACTAAAAAATCATAATGACTATATCCATCTCAGTATAGTTTCATTAGAATTTCATCCTCTTATTACTCCAACTAATGGTACCTAAATCTCATGTCAATCTTGGAAAAATACCAAGATCCCTAAAGGTGATCAAATTAGTCATCGATATGATGGAAAAATTTATTGTTGATAGTACTATTATACAAATCTCTTTATTCAATGAAAATTCCCATGGAACCAATATTATCTTTAACAAAAATATGGGCACCCATAGTGATGTTCTAGAATGAATTAATCCTTTATCAACAAACACATGCAGTATATTTTTCATTTCTAGAATATCCACTTGAGGAATTAATTCGATAATGGGGTTTTGAAGTTGTCTTTGCATCATGAAGTAGGTTAATAGTAAATTCAACTTCTTTATCATCTTTAACAATATGAAATAAATAAAAAAACCATAATAATATTTATTTACCACTAGATTATCCTTAATCCTAATATTTCACATTTTTTTAAAAATATATGCATGATAAATCTCAATAAAATATTTTACCTATTTTTAATATTCATGATATGCGATCAAGGGTTCCGGTTCATTATTGTATATAAAATGAACGACTTTCTGAAAATAAAATATTTATCACTAAAATATATCATATCATGTTAAAAATAAATCCATTCCATTCCCTAAATAAATTCAAACTCCACTATGGATGAAAAAACAAGGTTTTCATTTAAAATATTTCAATATAAAATAAGAGGAAGATTCTTATAATTCTATTTTTCCTTTATATCTCCCCTTTTGTTTTTATAGTATATTCTGGATACATTTTTTGAAGTTAAATTTCAAATTTACCATAAAAATTTCTTGACATGAAGGAATGTGTAGACCCTGTATCAAACTTATCATTAGCATAATAAAAGTAAAACAAAAATAGTGTACCTGAAACCAAATAATTGGATAGACCAACACCCACTGATTAAGTTGAAAATGATTTCATCACACCTTTATTCTTATAGTTTGGCTACTTCCCATTATTCATATCCTTCTTTGGGAAGGTATTTACCTAATTCCCCATCTCACCACATTTAATTTTTTTATAGTTTTCTTATTAGAACTGAACTTTCTGTCACTAATATATTTTTGATTAAAATCCCATGAAATATATACAAATGTACAATATTATAATAAAATATTTGATTTTGTAAGTCATTCCCTTGGGTATTTTTCCTCCCATTATACAAATTGGAAACAAGTTTTTATTACCATTAGACATATTTAATTGATGATAACCGATTGTCTGCCATTTGGACCTTTTGTTTTGCATGTTTTCATGAAATTCATGATCATTGAGAAACCCTATTTATACCCACTTAGTATATCAAACACTATACTAATAAATTTTTATTTTATGGAATTCTAATTCCCTTTAATATAATGGCTTCAAACATGAGTAAAAATTATTTATTTTATTATCATGATCCTCAATAAAATTTGGAGTGTACATTTTCCATCAAGTGAAGTTTTATTCATAAAAAACAACTTAATCATCTTACTTTTGTTTCAACTTCATGAATTTATTTTCCATATTTTGTTAATCTCCCTTAGAAAAATATTTTTCAAGGAAATATTTCACAAATTCATCTCATTAAAGGGAATCAATCCCATCATGTTCCCTACTATTCTTGATCATTAACATCCACTAGCCAGATTCACATTCAAAATGATAAATATTGAGAATAACCATTTGATTATTTGAATTCCCCAAGAAATAAAGTATCCATTCAAGGGATTTAATCCACCCTTTAAATACCACTGGGTCAAAAAGTTCCACTAAAATGCGTATGGTGTTACCTCATAAAATGTTTCACTATCATCATGTTCCTTTGTGGTAACATTGGTTTTTCTATTGCATGGATGTCACCACTATTTATATCTTGTGTCAATATATCCTTCAAAATAAAAAACTACTCAGTTCCAATTCCCATAATTCAAGGTTGCTTATTCAGATGGATATCATCTCCTTTGTTCCTTCCTACTTTAGATACAATGTTTTTTTCTATATAAAACCATTCTAAAAAGTCATAATTTTGATGAGGAAACTACATATTATTCAAATTATATATCCCACAAACATAAAAATTTATTATAAAATCATTCATGGGTATTCTTATTACATTATCCAAATTCCTAATGTTATCTATATCATCATATGATACCAACTATAAGGGCCTTGACATAATCATTACATAATATTGAAAATTTTAATCAAGAAATCTTTCTCATGAATCTAGGGATATTTTTAAGTTAAGTGTTTTAGAATATTATAACAAAATATCATATAGTAAATCCATACATTAAATGTTGAAAATTATATATTGTATCCATTGTTCTGAAAAAACATATGTCTTTAAAATAAAACTAGATTTATTTTCATGAAAAATATTTACAACATTTATCCGGACTTCTTTAGTTTCACTTTCCCATCTTGAAACCCTATGAAAAACACTATAAAAGATGTTATGCGTATAAAAATATTAGTAAGGGACCTAAAAATAGTGAAAAAAATACTTAGTCCCTCAATACTTATAAACACATGAATTCATTTTTAGTATTATATACTTGTACCCCTTAAATATATCATATACATTATTGAATAACATACTATGTGAAAACATGAGAATTCTATAATATAAAGAAAAAATAAATAAACCATTGAGGTAACCTGGGTAATAATTTATTATCATAATTACATATGATATAAATCTCATGGATACCATATCGTTTTAATCCTCACAACTACCATTAAATAAACCTCATTGTTAAAAATGGGTGTAACCATCAGGGTTACACGTAAAATAATCATCATCCCCAACTTAAAAAAATCCAATGATGTGTAGGGATATCATAAACCCACCGATGTTTGGTTTATAATAGAACCAACCATAATTATAAACAATTTCCAAGAACTATAACATAATCATTAAACATGAATACTCGCATTATAAAATCAATCGTTGCGGAAAATTACTAATTTTGAAAGAATAATGCACACATATAAATGAAACAAGTTTTATTGAAAATAACCATTTAATATTTTAAAGGAGTATTTAAAATATTAAGTCATCATGAAAGCGGGAATAATCACCCATTCTATATATGTCTAAAAACATATTATGAATTTGGTAAAAAGATACATTAAAGAGGATTTCTATAGTAAAGTTCATTACCTTATTTATGAATGAGCTGTTCAATTAAACATAGTGTACTTTATAATAAATTTTGATTGATTAATTACTTAATTCATAAACTCTTCCACATATATTTTATTTTTTATAATTTTTCCAACTTCATTTATTTCCATTTCAATAACATATACATAATAAAGTTTCTGTTCTTTAGAGTTTTCTTTTCATGGTTTCATGGTTGGTTAATTAGTGTATATTTTTTAAAAAAATGGTATTAGTAATATATAAGTGAAATTATATTTTATTTATTCAAATATATAAATTTAAATGTTCTCATAAACCAATTTCCTTCTATCATGTGGGTGATGGATTTTGATAATGATTTTCTGCAAATTGGTTTGTTTATTATAGTGGTTTTTCCGACCATCACAATTTAGTTTCATTTTTTTAATATGATTTATAAATATCAGTTAAATAAAATTGAATAATTTAAAACATATAAATATTAAAATCTTAATTAACCATAATAATATCCTTATAACCATCCATGAAGGTGGTAATAGAAAATTAATACTCATTATCCCTGGAGAAGGTAAATCACAATAATTTGTACAACGGTTTCTGTTATTTTTAAAAAGAGTTAATGAGAAAAATTTTGGATAGATGATATTCTTTATGAATATAAAATCACCATATATGAATTATATTGGAGTTATTCTTAATTTTGCGGATAGATAGGTTACGATAAAGTATGATATATATTAAAATAATAGGTTATATTTTCAATCTTTTCTTGATGTTTTCAAAATCATAGAAATGAATAAAATTAATATTTTAAATAATGATATTCATGAGTACATTTTGTAAATTTTTTAAAATTATTTTAAATTAAATTTTATGAGAAAAAGGTTGGATATATGATATTCTATATGAATATAAAAGTATAACGTATGAATTATATTGGAGTTATTATTATTTAAGGATGGATATGTTAGGATATGGGATGGGATATATTAAAATAGTTTGTTAGATTTTCAATCTATTTTGATGTTTTCAAAATCATATAAATGAATAAAATTAAATTTTTAAATAATGATATTCATCAATATAATATTATATTAAATTATTTAAAAATCATAAAATAGTTAAAAAATAAAAAACATAATATGGGGATGTCTAAAGGTAATTAAATGTACATTTAGAGGATATTTATAATATTTTGTCTCTATAAAAGTCTAATTATATTTTAATATTTTGAGAAATTTCTAATGTTCCCCTTACCTCAATTATAAATGGTCACCACTTACATCATTTCATTTCACCACCATGAGGCTTATATCTGGACCATCATATACTAAATTATTTTTTCCACTTCTCTATCCACATTTTAGATGTGTTGTCCTCATCAAAAGACCAGTTCCATGTTTCTAATGTTATCATTCAAGAAGACGATATTCAAGAGGAAACTTCCTTAAAGAACCTTTATTTATTTCCTTTCTTATCCAACCTTATCTTAACTTATCCATCCATAAAGTAATAATAACTCCATTATAATTCATATATGGTAATTTTGAAAACATCAAAAAATGATTGAAAATATAACCAACTATTTTAATATATCCTATTCAAGGCATATGAATCATTATAATTCTTGTATTTTCTTAATTGGAAAAATTTTATATTTATTTTAATTTTTTTAATATCATTTATTTGATTTTTCTTGTAATTTAATAATTAATGTTTCACCATTCTAAAAGAATTTATTTTCATAATATCAAACCTAAAAAATAAATAATAATTTCCATTAAGATGATAAATATTTTACCTTTCCGACATTTATTTATGGTTGAACATTTCTTCTCTAAAATCATATATTAAAAATGCCATACATACTAAAACCCTCACTGTGAACATTTTGACTTTCTTTTAAACAAAATACAATAATGTAAATAATAATATATAAGTAGTCCAAAATTTTCATATATTATACACATAGATGTTTTTGTTCATCAAATAATCTTATAGTAAAATGAGGACAAGTGTTAGGGTAATTGGATAACATTTATTATATTATTTTTACCCATAATTAACTGATTTACCTCTAATCATGGTAATAAAAAATATTTTGTTAGCTATTCATATTGAACCAAAATTAAATGGGAAATATTATATAAATATTTAAATTATTATTCCTAATATGTATTCAACTTTTTAAAATTCAAAACATATTATTTTAATAATATAATTTAAAATTAATGTGAAAAAATACAATGAAAACTATTTTTTCAAAAAATGACCCATATAAAAATAAAATGTTATTATACAAACTAAAATATTAAAATAAATTTTAAAAAAATGGATTTTTATAATTAAAATTTAATTAAATAAAATTTATAATGAATCATAATCATTATTTGACCTTATAAATATAATATATTTTTTAATAAAAACTTGTATTTTTCACATTTTGATTAAAAAATAAATATTTTCATAAAATTATAAATAATTCATCCTAAGAATATTTCCGAATGAATATTTATAAAATGATTTCATTTTTTACAAATTAAAACTATATAATTCAATATTAATATTTTTAATATAACTTTATAAATGATTTGTTTAATAACACTATTTTAATTTTGATTTTAGAAATTACATAAAATATTTATAATTAATAAAACTATTTAATTCAATAATACATAGAAATATGAAAATAATTATTCTATATGTACCTATTTTGTTAATGAAGTAGTCATTAATATCCAAAATGTTCTCTTCAGAAATGATTTCATAAACTACAACATAAATGAACCTCAGATTCAATCAGGCCCTAGAGTGTTGGGGGTAATCTAGATCAATGGTTGAAATTTTCATGTAAAATGTTTTTTATAATATCTAATTAATATGAGATAAGTAAAACAATGTAGAATAAATAAAATTAACCCATATATTATTACCATAGTAAAGACCTTGAATGCGTAGGATTAAAAACTAATAGGAAACTCTATACAACCCTCAACAAATTAGTGATAAAAATATAAATAAATTCACAAACCTAAATTATAATGATATAGTTGAAAAAACCTATGTATACACCACAACATGATACATTAACATTAAAAATAAAAAAGTCACATGATGATAAAGGCTATATTTCTATGATAAGTGATACTAACATTAAAATTCACTATAAAAAACAATACATGTAAATAATAAATGTCTCTACAAAAATTGTCTAATTGGACACAATATCATCCATAAAATGAATACATGAAATCATATTTCATCATTAACACTTCTTCAAAATCTTTTTGGATCATCAAAATGTTGTTTTCCACACCACCTCAATGCCAATTTGGATCTTTGTTGATATTTGATGACACATCACACACGATATTATATGAGTATGATTTCAATTATTTTTCAAGGTGATATATATACTAGAATAATTATAATGATGTTGTATATGAACCTCCATATAATAGGAAGCCATCATACATTTATTTCCCTATATGAGAAAACTCTTTACCCTTATGAAAATCCCTTATGAGTTCCCAATTGATGTCAAATAATATATAAAAATAATTAATCTTAATCATCAATACACCATGTATATGTTAATGGAGGGTATAAAAAAATCAAAAAAAAATTATAGAATTCAAATATTTTTGGAACATATATCTCCGTAATATCCACAAATGTAGGAAATAAAACCATAAATGGATTTAAAAAACATTTCCTATTTAAATTCCAATCGGTTAAACCCTATCAATCTCATCAATTATATTGTCAAAGAAAGAGATAACATGAAAATTGAGAAAAAAAATTAGAAATTATCACATTAAACACCATACAATATTAAATATGTTAGGAATCACATTTGGAGAATTTATAAAATTAACATCCATAGAAAAATAAATCCAAATGTTGAATTCCTTTTTAACCTGAATCTTTACTATATTATGAACGGACACGAGAAACAATTACATTTGGCTTGTCATGAACCAGATCTGGTCTCCATTAAAACTGGAACCCAACCCACCCATGGAATGTCCTAATTGTAATTCCATATATCCATGGGCTAGCCCAAGGTTCTAAGGTATCATGTATTATGGTATGGGAATGATTTACTTGATTTTAGAATAATTTAACAACAAAAACCAATCAATAAACAAAGTCTAAAAATTTATGTGAAATGTGCCTTAAATAAAATATGTAACTAAACATAGTGTTTTTAAAATGGTATAATAGATAAAAAAATATATAAATTCAGTGGAAAAAAACTCAAGAGACACCACACGACAAGGGGTTCTCACCCACAAGCTGTCTCCACAACACTGCACCAAGGGAATAATCTAGAAACTGAAACCCCCATCACCCAAGGCCTTTCTTTTACCTGTGTCAAACATGATAAATTATAATTACACCCAAGGGGTGTATGTAGGTTGTGAGACTAATAACAATAGGATACGACCCAAATTATTCCATATAGTAATCAATGTTAGATGAAAAGCATGAATGTTTTTTAAAAATAAGAAATGGTGGAAATAAATTCTAAATAAAGAAACTTTTATATGTAAATAGTTTTCAAAGGAAACATTCAAATAATGGAAAAATTTAATAATAAATGTAATATAATTATTTTTTTATCCCAAAACACATTAATTCAACGATAAATACCAATGTTCCAACAATCACTAATTTTAGGAACACCCATAGGCACTAGTTGGTTTCGGGCCCCATATACCTCGTATCTCGGTTTAAAGTAACAATAATAATGCCAATAATCATTCCCAATCTACTAGTACAGAACATACCCATAACCTATTGGTCCCCAAATATAATCAATATTTTTTTTTATTTTTGTTAATGTCCAACTTACTCAGTGAAACATGGACAAAACAACTCCAGATCACTAGCGTACTAGTACACGTCCTCCCACCTAGATACCCAGGTTTCCCCATCTATGATTAATTGAATTATACATGTTTCCAAAAAAAAATTTCCATAAAAACCCCATTTCTATTCATAAACACGAAAAATAGTATCTACACATGCTTTTCACTATTTACCTAACTCAATAAACCATGAAATGTTTTCATAAACTGCTTCAAGGTATACCACAATTATTTGCACAAGAAATCTATTTAAAATAAATATTTTTATACCAATTGATCACCAATATTACCCCGAAGTAGAATTTTCAGAACTAATTTATTTTAATAAAACCATTACATGAGTTATATAATAGCCCAAATTGGTATAACATTGAATGGATGTGTAAAACACCAATTTTCACACAAAATTGGCTCTTAAAAATAAATTGCTTAACAGATGCCACTAAAACCAATTTTTGCAGCAAGAACAATGAAGTATGATTATTCTAAAATTATAAATCATGCAAGGCTGACTCATCTATTGGTGATGAAACATGTAACCACCTACCACAGGTGTGAAAATACCAATTCCTTGAGCGGAAGTTCACTCGCACCACCATAGCACCACAATAGAGTTCGATAAAAACTAAAACCACAATATTATACCAAGAAACCCAATATAAAAACCTAGGTTCTAATACCTCTATTCTATATAGTATTTACTTGAAGAACAAAAGGAAGAAACCCTAAGAAAATGGATAAAACCTGATGAAAATTGGAGGAGGAAGGAAGGAAACCCACTTTCATTAGAGAAATTGAAGAAAGGACACTAAATCTATCAAAAGTTGAATCCAAATGATGGAAAAACTGATTGGTAGTCTCTACTGAGTCTAATGAGGTCATGTGTCAATTGAATTGGGATAAAAAGATTAAAATTTTAAAGATTTATGGACGAAACAAATTACCTTCTAAAATCTGGATGATTTGAGAATCACTGATAACATTCGCCCTAATCTGCGATGGAAATGAGCTCCAAAACATAATAAATAAAAATGTGGGTTCTTCTATGTTCATTGGGCTCGGGTGAGAGGTGTATTTACATAATATTAGAAAAAAAAATATGATATTAAATAATTAAAAAAATTAAATAAGAAATGGGCTCACGGGTTGGGCCTATGCATAAATAACCAACCAATTTAAAAATTATTTTGAGTTAATAAGGGTTCTAAAAGGCTATAGTGGTTTTAATAGATAGTGGAGCCCACATGTAAAGTTTAATGGGTGGATAATTTTGAAAAAACTAAGGAGTTATTAATGAAATAATTTTTAAAAAAATCTAAAAATGGGCTCACTGTTTGGACAAATTCATGAAAACTCACCATTTCCTCCAAAAATGAATGAAACCCCCCAAAAAAATAATGGAAATAAATGAAAAATACCTTTAATGTAATTCAAGAATGTGAAAATTCTCCCAAACATGAAAAACCTTCCTCCCTAGAATGTCAACCTGACGCTTGATCATAAAACACGAACGGTTACACTTCCTTAACTCAAGACATCATAGAGGCGGTTGTCCGCATAATTCATAATTAGTGTTTTTAATACTCAACAGATAATTCGGATGTGGGTGGAATGTAACTGATTATTTTAAAATCATAAATATGTTAAATAAATAATATTTATTCTTTAATATCATCATTGATACCATCCAAGAGATGTGTTTACGAGAAACTAAAATTTTTACCTCATAGAGGTGCTAATTCATACATATGCAGTAATGAAATATATTGTTTTTCATAGAATATGTATGAGATATTTTTTTGAAATTATTATGATAATAACTCAACACACAAATGATGATGTTTTTATTATATTGTGGTTATATATGGGTCATATTGGAATTAATTCAACAAAACACAATGAAATATATGATATCAATGTTGAGACCATTGACTACCTCTTATTGAAGGAATTATGTTTTAGGGACATAGACAAATATGTGGTTAAATGGGGTGTTGTGGTGTGAAAAGGACATGTTGAATGTTATGAAGTGATTCCCCTTTTATAAGTGAAAAAGATGTACTTTTTCATAGAAGAGAACAATATGTAAGATTATAGAATAGAGATGCATTAATTTTATATGAGTTAGGTGGATGATGGTAGGTAAGTCATGTATGTTTTAAATTACATGTTTCAATTTTTTTATTATGGTCTAATGTTCAGGTTATATTTGGAAAAATTGAGTCACCATAATTTATTCATTTTTAAACTATTAGCTCTTAATTAAATTTTCATAATGTCATTTATTTTAACACTAAAAATATAATAAGACAATTATTAACAATATTTTATGATATGAAATCAAATATAGGATTAATATATACTAATTCAAATAATAAATATGATAAAATTAACTTATTTACAAAATAATATAATGTTTTTAGAAACTAGTTTTTATAGAAATCATGTTATAATTAATAAGTATTTATTTATTTATTTATCATTGAATACATATTCAATGATTTAATTATTATTCATATATGTGAAAAAATTATAATAGATATATAATTTTAAATCCATCCCATTAATATAAATAATACAAAATATTTATAAAAGTGTTATTCATTGAAAAATAATCATTTTACCAGGTTAAATAATATTTACATAAGGTAACAAAATTTTCATTCCAAAAATTGACCCTCATTATATAATTTATTTGAAAAAATTGTGAATTTAAAACCCATTTCATTTTAGTTAATTTATAAAAAAGTTATTTTAAAATTTTATTGTATAATATATTGAATCTATATATATTTTGAAATATATATTATAGTTTAAATTATAAAATATATCATTTTAATTTATACATGATATTTAAAAATATATAATATAACCTAAAATACATGTGTTTGGCCAATATAAGGTTTCTGTAGGTTTAAGTTATAAAATCATTGATATTAAAAAAATGGAATTTTTCACAACACCAAAAAAATATATTTTATAAAATTCAAAAATTTATCATTAAGATAATATGGAAATTAAAAATAACAAACAATTTTATAATTTAATAAAAATAAATTTTTTCTATTTTTTATTTCAATATAAAAAACAAAACATAGGTGATAATTATTTATATTGGTTGATAGTTTTTTAAATGATAATTATTTTTTTTTCTTCTTTATTTTCCGTGAATATATATATATCAAATGGATTATAAATTATTATTATGATTATTTATATCTAAAAGTGATATAGGTTCATTTAAATTCATGAATCCAGAATAAAATTATTTAAGCTTTAAATGAAATTTATATTTATATTCCCATTTGATTCAATAGATAAAATATACTTGTTGATATCAGGTTATATTCTACTAATAAAACCCCATATAAAATTTTTATAAGATTTACGAATATTCTAAATAATAGTCGAAGTCCCAAGTAGTGATTTCGATAGCGTGGATTTCACAATCATTTCTATAAGCTTATATATCTTCCCTAAGACATTTCTCTCAAACTGTAGTTTTTTTTGGGTTCGACTTGGTCTTAGTCCATGCCAAAACATAATGATGATACCCCTTATAAGCTAAGCCAAATATGAATCGTACTAAATAATTCTAATTTCATATTCCATTTACTTATACAATATTAATTAATGTTTTGATATCGTTACTTTATGTTATACTAAAGAATTTTATGGATATTTTTTATCTTATATATTTAGTGTTGTAAATATATCAAGTGCAATATATTTTACTAATTTTTAATAGTTTTTGTAATACTAAAATTAATATATCAAATACATAAGGATAAATACAATGAAATATCTTTTTTTAACGTAATGTAACAAATCTTAAACACCTATTAGATTAATTTTACATATGATTTTATTTACTATTATTCAACTTATGTATGACTCATACATATGATTTTATTTATGTTATGATACAATAATTTTACCAATGTGAAGAATTATTTCATAATTTTTAGATTATATCATGGATATCAATTCAATATCACAACTATATCCTCTTCTTGAAATATTACAATGTATAATGAAATCTTACACAACACCATTATGAACCATATATTGTTTTTCATTTATTCTTATGTAATAAGGGTACTGACTAATTTTTAAAGATCTAACTAAGATGCATCACGGTCATTTACCTAGGGCGTGGTTTCAACAGTAATAATTAGAATATAGATAAATATTATTATTTAGTCTTTAACCTTCTTTAAAATAGTACACATTTCATCCAATCCATAACTATCATATCATAAATATATTGATAAATAAATGTGCTTCTTCCTATTTATTTGATAGTGTTTCCATTTGTACCACATCTCAAACTATTCTGAAAATATCCTCACGACACCAAGTCTTCAATAACTAATGTTATTTTATTTCTCCAGTTATTTAAAAAAAATCCACATAAAACACACAATTCATTCAAATAAGAAACTATTCATGCACCAAAATTATATATCAAATAATCTTTTTAATAAAGTGGTAATTATTAAAAATATGTTTGGACTACAATGTTTTATAATATTTTGGTAAAAATTAAATATAAATTATATTAAATATCTAACTATCACCCTATGATAGACATTAGCCAATAATTAATTTATTTTATTCTTTATCCAAATAATTATTTTACATAAATATGCTCAAATGACATAAATTTCCCATATAATTCACTACATAACTATTTTACAAATTATTATAATTATAATTGAAACATTTATTTTCAATAAAAATTATTCTAATAAAAGAGTAACTTTTATCCTCATAATTGTTTCCCATTTTTCATCTAAAAAATAATTTTTTTTATTCTCGTACATTGTAATTGAAAATATATTTGAAATGATATTTTCCAACATAAAAAGAACCTTAATATTTTGCGTGTGTCTTTTAGATCATCATTGAATAATTAAAAATTCATGATAGGGTAAACTATATTGTACCTATATATATACATGTATATGAAAATACTCTATTGGAAATATTATATTATTATTTAGTCAAACATTGATCTTTAATATATTTTCATAGAATAAAATAAACTAGATCAGGTGTTAATAACACATTATATCCCACAATTAAAAATTTCATTGGTAATTTATTCTTAACAAATACATATTATTTAAAAATATAAAAAAATCATCCCTAAAATATATTATTTTCACTTAAATCATTATCATTTAAAATTTCCTATTAAAATATATGGAAACTCATCATATATAAAATCCTTATTGATATAAACAAAATTCATAAATTTTGAAAATTTCAATTAACAATAATTATGTTCATCTATTTCAATAAAATAATTTCTTTTATTAAATTGACCTTCTTTATAAATATATATATTATAATTTACTGGTCCCTTGGTAGTTTAGTAAACACATATATGCCCCACATTAATTTTTAAAACCTTTTTCATCAGTATGATTGATAAAAAACTTCGTTGGTCAATTTAAAATTCAAATTCTCTATCTCACTCCCCATTTTAGAATATATAATTTATATCAATTTAGTATAGCCAATAGTTTCAATGACTATTAAAATAATTGTATTTTTAATTATTGAAATATTTTTAAAATTTATCTCAATGTAAATGAATATAAAATAAGAAAAAATTATTAACAAAACATCATTTTTTCAAGAAACATCCCTTTTTTCTCATCAACATATTAATGAATATATACATATTGAAAATTTATTTTTCTTTTTTTCATATAACTCTTATGAGTTATAATTTTTTATTATTATAAATATGAATTTATTATTCACTCGTATTACTTATAAATTCATCATTTTCAATAACTATATTAACTCATCATGGGACAATTTGTGAAATTATTTCTGCCTGATTTTATATTTTAGGTTTGTATTCTAGTCTGAAAAAAAAATTATATAAATAAATAAATCTTTCAACCTATACATGATTCATTTAACACACATTTTCCTATTTATATCCTTTAATAATGTCCACATCACCCTTAGTACAACATGAATCTCTTTTATTTGGAATTTTGTGAATAACTTTTTTAGAGAAATTTGTAGAATATTTCATTAGTATGCGTTTATGATTGTCAAATACTTCATGATTTTTCTCAAAAAATAGGAAATTATTTATAATGATATTATCATTATTAAAATATATTAATTATTTAATTATTTATTCTTTCAATTTTAAAACATTTTATACATTTAACATCATAGTGAAAACCCATTAAAATCCAGTCTATAAATTTATATTTTATTTTTCCAATAATTAAGATAATTTAAGTACTCTAAAAGTAATCATAACCAACCCACTAGGTCCCCTACTGGTTCTACAAATAATAAAAATGTGAAACTATATGCTTTATTATAATTCGAAATGGTTGAAATATCAAAAAAACGATAGTATTTTAACCAATATAAAGTTTCACTACCACACATCCTTATAAAAATACATAAAAATGAAAAGGTATATATAATAATAAACTAAAAAGGAAAATATAGGAACTAAATGATGGAAACCATAAATATAAAATAGATTACAAATATATAAATGAAGGTAAGAATAAAAGATATACAACCCATATTAAAGACCTCAATAGAAAAATTAGAATATGGAACTCCTTGGGACATATGATCCAAATTTGAGATTCAAAAATAGCCATCACCATTGGAAACCAAAATGATCCATCTCTACTAACTCTATAGTATCCATGACAACCTTTGAACTTTTTAACACTGACACAAGAAAAATATCATATATAAAGAACAATACTAATGGTTTATTATAATCATACCCAAGAGGATGTCAGGAATACCCAATGAGAGGATGACATAATAGGATAACACAACATAATATTTAAGACACAAATATATCTATGAGAACAAAGATACAATTTAAAAAACTAGAATTAAGGATATTAGACGTCCCAAATTCCACAACCATGATCCACATAATTTTTATTCTGAAATCATCTAATGATATCCATATAAACATAATCCCTTTAATATCATAGATACCCAAAAAAAAACATCTAGGTCATCTCCCATATTTGGAAGTGGGAGACTAATTAATTTCCAATGTATGTATATCAGTCGAGGGAGTACTGACCCCACGTGGTGTACAAACATTAAGTTCATTCAAATATATTTAATTTTAGAGTACCAACTCTATCGATGGTTGGAATGAACCTCATATATTGGAGACATCCTTACAATTTATGTCATATGGGATACCCATGATCTATCATGAAATTAGTTTTCTAGGGTGCTCCTAATCCAATTCATGGTATAGAAAACACTTGGTCAAGGTAAAAAATTGAGTACGAAACAATAAAACTTGTTTAATGAATAAATTTAATATCATCAAAACACATATCATGGATTGTAAAACATAAATAAAATAGTGGTTATCACACATGAACCCAATTATTGAATATATAATGCTAATGTACACTAAAATCTCAAAAACACCATATAAATTTCCTTTTATTGTGTAGATGATTGAAAAACTACATTATGAAAAAAAAATATAGTATTTATTACTCATATGTATGACTAGGATAGTTTGTCAAAAAAGTATAAAAATTCCTAAGTGGTGCCTATGGAGCTCAATATAGGCCTTAGGACAGGCCATATTGGGGAAAACCCACTAGGACAAAATGACCAAATTGAACTTTGGTATACACAAGTGGGTAGATTCATAGAACTATGGTTCTATGTGTATCATTTTTCGGGGAAGAGTCGGGTTAGTGAAGACTCGACCTAGTGAACCATTTCAATACCACACTAATTGTTTGGGATGATCTATTAGGGGAGTTCAGGACATATGGGTTCTCTCATACACCTTGTAAGCTACCCAGATGGAATCGAGATGAATTAATGGACTACCCAACACTATTATGGGTAAATATAAAATGAATGGACAACTTATTAAAACTAGAAATTTTGTTGAGTAGAAAATAAGCATAGTTCTTTACACCATTATACAACCTTTATAAGGGATGAGCTAATGTTTACCAACAATGGTTTTTAAACCTCAAAATGACTCCACCATTAAATAGGAAAATCATTGTTCAACCCTTTATCGATATAACAGATAGAGAAAATGATAATAACAATTCATCTAAATAAATCTATCATCCACCACAAACACCTGAATCATTGGTTATTTCCTTACCAAAAACTATGATTTCCTATTACATTATTCCACCTTCTCCGCATGATGCTCAAGCCTCCTTGGTTGGGTAAAATCTGTCACAAGCATACCACATTCTAGGCTAGCATCATAGTCCATGTTTCTTTGTGATACAACATCATTCAATTGCACCTCTTTTACCAAACACCCCCTACCATATGGTATATTTTTATTTTTCATGTTCATTAACAATGTATTGATGGAAATAATTATGGTTAATAATTATCTAGATATAATGTCCACTATTAACTAACCACTATATACATGATTCCATTAAACACCATCATGCCACGTGGCATGCTGAATATAGAGGGGAGGGGTCAGTGGCAAGTGATTGATGGGATAAAAAATATTTCAAACAGGCTATTCTAATCACATTATCATCACCAAAAAATGAAATATCATTGTTTAATTAAAAAATCATCCATGTAGATTAATGTAATGAATAATATTCCTAATAATATTTTGAAATTGAATTTTCAGGATGAAAAATGTAATACAATGTAAAAAATTACAAAATATTCATTAACTATCGTCTCATGATTATCCTCTATAATAGGATACCATGGTTGATTCTGAAAAAACACAAATATATTTAATCATCATATATATTTCTTTTAAATAGTTTAAAACCCTAAATTTTATGATAATGTATATATATTAATATTTGTTCAGAGTTTTTTTGTATATTATCAATTATTTGAAATGGGACCAGTCTAGTTACGGAAAACTAAACATGAATTACAATTTCCCATGTAAAAAAATATATTCATAGTCACATTACAATAATGTATTTTAAATCTACGGATCCATTAGAATGATATAAAAATATATTTTACACATATTTTTTATTAGTTTAGAATCCTATTACAGTATGAAATTTTACCCAACCATGTCATTGCTTATTAAAATATAAAAATATACGTAAAAGATTTTAAAAAATATAGGTCTTTACATAACCTCATTTTTCAAGTAATTTTATCAATAAATTCATAACTCACGCAAATTTATGTGGTTTCTACTCAAACATATGACTCTCATGCTCTTTTGATCTCTCTTGATGATTCCGACCCTTGAACAATACATGTATTTTTACCAATCCACTAAATAATTTTTTTATATAATATGTTGACTCTTGAGGGTAATCAATAGTAGTTTTTTATCTTCATCATCTATTTTCTCCCAATTGATAATATTCAAGGGATTCATAACATACCTCTTAAAATATGGAAGATATTGTTATCCCGTTCTAACATTGAGGTAATTGTAGATTAAAATTAATCTCTCATATCTAAAATAATATAAACAATTGTATAATTAACATAATTTATAGATATATTCTTTGTATGGAATTGAATTTTTTAATGGTGATACCTTTAGGGAAACATTATATACCTCATATAACATAGAAGGATACTATCTTCATTTTTATGAATTCTAATGACTCTCAACTGTCATCATCCTCTATAATATTACTTGTACCTTATTAATCCATAACCATACTAACTACACATTTATATCTTAGGGATCTGCAATATATATCCAGATATTATTATTCTTGAAATTTAAATCATTCAATGTATTTAATAGTTCTACACTAATTATATACTTCTAGATTAAATTTTACATAAACACCATTCACAATATGTAGTTGTCCAAACCATTACTATAATTAAGAATAATTCATTATAACTCAACCCCAAGAAATAATACATTCATATTTTTTGAAAGATTTTTTGGTATTGTATTGATGTAAAATAATGAATCTATGTCTCCAAACGTACTTACAAGCCTCCACATAAATTTAATGTGAATTTACCATCACAATTAAGATAAAAAATCATTAGAACTCTATAAAACAACATCATCTCATTTATATATAAGCATCTAAACCACTCTATAAAACTCTACTATCATAGAGGTATACTTATTGTCTCCATAGATTTTTTTGTTGATAATAAAATCAGAAAATCATCTTCCATAATTAAATATTGATTTCCTATAATAATATAAATTGATATCAAATTCAATAGACATGGTGAAATTTATAGATTTTATCTCATGTTAGATTTAACATAGTGACATACCTTTATTGTATACATGTCAGTCATTTGGGAATTGAAATTATAATACTCCACATCATTCCAGGTGAATAAAAATTAGAATATTGATTTTGGTATATCATTATAACACCGGGATAAACCATATATTGTGATGTGTGGAACACCCTCAAGTCCAACACATGTAACCTAATTGGAAGAACTTATCACCATAGGTGGAGAAGAAATTGATCCCCAAATTCCAAAAATCAAATTTCTATATCAATTATTATTATATTACATAGAAAATATCACAATATATCTCCCTAGGATATAAATTTTTCACTCTACGAAGAAGTGTTGGGGTCACTACTATTGATAAAAGATATGAAATATCTCCCTATTCTATAATAAAATAATAATATTTAATCTAGATTATATATCATCTTCTACTCCTTAAATCCTAGATTCCCAACCTCAGAAATATTCATCCTCACATGGGAATCAACAATAATATTTCCCTTCAATTATATATAGGTAATCTCATAATCATCATCTTATGGGAACTAAATACATGTCCCCCATCTCAATTTGGGGACCCTATTGGAGTAAATGGACAATTACCTTTTATTATCAATGTAATCCTAAAAACAAGATTCAAAATTATAGTTAAACTATGTATTCAAGTAAATAATTTCTACTGCAAGATCCAAATCCTTAGTTGTGTAGTTTTACACATGTGTTCTCATCTGAATGGACTAATATGAAATCACTACCAACCCATGCTTCAACATGAAACCAATTTAGGATCTTATCATCTTGTACTCAACCCTTTCACTAGGTAATCAAACCACAAAGTCTATGTTAATCATATTCATAATATCCTCTTATTCATTATAATAATTCAATACACTGGAAGAAGGGAATCTCTATTCATGTAACACTAGTTATGGGAGTTATAATCCTATAATATTGCATCATTAATATCTATTAATTTGTTTCCAAATCAATAATAATTGAGAAGTGATAATTAAATATAAAATTAAATCTTTTAGGTAAATTCCATGAAAATATTGAGATACTCGGTATGTTCTTACACTACTTCAACATAAATGAATATATAATTGATGAAAATGTCTATTAAATTTATTTCCAATGGATATATGATATAGTTTATATGTTATATGAATATGGATATGGTGTATCAAAATAAAAATTAAATATTGAAGAATTCATTTAAAAAATATGTATTGTTGAAAATATTCTTTGGGATTTATTTAATGTAGATTATAAGATACAGAAATAGAAAACCACGGGAAATAATTAACTACCATTTAACATCCTTCTACTAGGATATGAAGAAATGTATCCTTAGTATTGGGTATTTTTTAATTATTGTCACATAGTTTATAAAATTATAGTCCAAATAATTCCTTATTCTCAGATATTCTATGATGAAAAAAATGGATTTTAAAATTTATATAGTTCTAATGACAAATCAATTCTCTTAATGGTTCACTATCAAGGACATAAACTCTAAAATTGTTTCCAAGAATACTAAATATTTCAATGAAGAAATAATTTTTTCCCATGGTTGCAAATATATTTTAAAATAAATCTATTTAAATTGTTGATAATCAATAAAATAATCTATAAAAACATCAGTTTACTCATCCAAAAGTTTAATAACATGAATCTCAAATGGATATAGTACACACCAAACCAAGTGCACTATCTGGTGGGTAATTGGATATAATATCATGAATATAGTGCTTATTTATATCTAATATGGTTCCCAATCCCACAATAATGAGACCCTCATTTCATCATTTAAATAAGACACCATCATCTAATGAATGTAGATTTCATGGGAATAATAGAATGATTGACCATATATTTGAAGGATAAAACCATTGAGATTAATCCAAACCAAAATAAGGTCATATGAATTTATCTCTCTATCGAGTATAGTAAAACATCAATAACCATTATGACTGATAATAAATCCTCTTATAATTTGATTATGAAGTCACATTTATCATGTTAGTGTCATCAATTAAATATAATTCTTTTTATACTAAACCAATTATAATAAAATCACACATTGAAGTGATATAAATAAGAATAGAGTTTAATGTAATAAATATAGGTATAATACCTTAAATAATTTTAAGTAATCCCATTTTGAAACCATCCATTTTGTATAGGTAATCATATCCCAATTACGTATCACCATTATTTTATCATAGAAAAAGCAAATATGTGGTAGATTTATATTCTTTTCAATGTGTAGTCCATCCATAGGTCCTCAAACCACACTCCAAATTCATCTTCTCCTTATACAGTTTATATATATTAGTAGAGAATGTGAATGATATTTAAAATATATTCTCCAGTAATTTTTTTCATGATTAACTAAGGCTCCCAAGAAAATCACGAACTAATTTTCTCAAAATCACAATATTCATTAAAATTAATTGACATTATTGGAGATAAATTATAAATAACTAAAATATATTATACATCAATTCGATAAATAAAAATTTACATATCTAAAATTAAAGAAATCTCAAAATGAAAAGGTTTAATGCCTTTATTGATTATCTATATGATTTTATTTATAAAAAATAATTCCTAAAAATTTTCCATATATATTCTCCTAAAATGTTTCCATTTTAAAAACATATATCAAAGAATGTATTTTCATACCCCAGGTAATGTGAACAAAAGGAATAGTTTATCTCTGATGATCAAAAGTTTATAATTACATGATAAAATCATAATATCCTTACTGTGAATAAGATGAGCATGTGGTCATGATGACATAACTAATGTATATAGAGTTAAATAAGGTAATAATACTCAAAAAAAACTAGATCATAAAACATGATTCATAGAATAATGATTTTATCATAAAAAACACTTCTGTAATATGTGTTCAGAAATAAGAGTCAATATTCATGAAAAGAAATAATTAGAATTAAAATTTGGAAAAAACATATTCATATGAAATCATAACATTCTGAAAAATGAAAATTATATTGACAACCACAAACAAACATGAGAACCTACAATACTATACTTATGTCTATGCACAAAATCATTAATATAAATTCAAACAATAAAATTCAAGAAAACATGTGACCATATCTTCCCACAATCATGTCCATAACAAATATAGTATACAAAGATACTCACAATCAAGACCAAGTAAAAAAATCTGTGCATAGTTATCCATAATAATATTCACATATAAAATTGTGAAAAATTTTACACTAAATCTAGACCATATAAAAAACATACATGAAAATAGCCAACTTAAATAATGTACACACACAAACATTACATTATCTTGTGATATAAAACATTACCCAATGAATTGGATGATTATATTTGAAATGTTTGTTATATAATTTTAAACTACACATATGTGTGTCTTTTTAACATTAGAACATTCATAATATAATCCTAGATTAATTAAAATGTGAAAAATACATTTTATTCATGAAAACATTAATAATGTATCATTATAATCCATCCATAAAAAGGATTATAGTATCATTATATTGTTTCACTAGTGAAACATAAGAAATAATAATTAATGTTGATATAGAGGGAAAAAATATAATAGAATTATAAAATTTCATTTACAAGTAAGGGGGGAAAATTTAGTAATGAAAATGCAGGTTATAAATAATTTTTTTATAATATAATAGAAATATAAATCAATGTGGAAAACTAATAAAACATGGTGATACCCATTATAATAAAAAATAAATAATAGGATATGATTGTTTTTCATAAGTAAATCATTTAATGAAAATATTTCTTTCCCATTAAGGAAATATATTCAATTTCTTAATAAAACTTTTATAACATGAAAATTTTAATGGAGATTGTTTTTTTAAATAAATTTTTATCGATAGAAAAATTACTTAAGTAACCATTAATGTAACACTCTAGGCTCATACTCTAATATCTAGAGATAAAATAATATTTATTTTACAAAATTATTTTGATACCAAATAATTTGACAATTACATAAACATCAAATAATTAAAATACAAATAACAAATATTTTGTCACTTATATAACTATGAATATTTTGGTTTATTGTATTATATAATATGAAAAATTAATTAAATAAAAAAACACATTATTCTCATATAATCGAATTTTTTCCATTTAAAGTATGGATTAATTATTTTAGAATATATATTTAACATCTCCTAAAAAAATCTCCACAAATTATTCCCATCTAGATAAATCAAGAAGTATAATCCTTATAATAAATTAAGGAATAAAAAACAGAGGTTGTTTTGAGATCAAACACTAAGTATGGGTTAACATAAAAGATAATATTCAATGATCTTAATTATGTATATGATAAATATGTGGGCTAGATAACATATTTCAGGTATGTGAACATAGAATAACGAAATCATACCAAATAAAAAATTGATAATAATACATGAATCATAACAATAGTAATTAGACATAATAATATAAATATCATAGGATCATATAAACATGGATGAAATATAAAACATGACATCAAAATGAAATGTCAATACTTATTTCCAAGATCACAAAACATTATGGGAAGACTCCAATAATGGATTGTGTTTACTCCTTAGTCACTTACATATTGAATCCTGATATTTTAAAATTATAAAATACATTAGAGTGTTGAAGAATTGTAGTCCACCGGTCACATCATAATTTTTATATGTATATGTGATCCAGAAAAGAATACATTATATATGTAACTCATCAGAATGAAATTAATTTTAATTAATCTACACGGAGAAATAAAATGGGTTATATTGTTAGAGGATATCCCAAGTGAATCATAGGAAACCTCAATAGATTATAACATATATTAACAAAACCATTATAAATATATGACTCACTTAACACTTTTGAATTACATAACATAATAAGAGATAACATTTTTCATCTTTTATACCATAAGATCAATCAAAAAATGTAAAAACACTATAAGAGAATTCAGATGGAGTTATGTGAAACATAACTGTAAATGTGATATATATTTTAGATGTTTAGATGAAAATGAATGTTAAATAATTATAATGGATTTTATCAATATTTTGTAAGATGATTAAAAACAGAACAATTTATGTACATTAAAAAATCAATATCAAAGGGATAAAAATATAACATTGAAAAAAATTATATTAATTTGACTAAAAATATTTAAATGATGAATAATTATTAATATAAATATATGAAATATTGTTGTAAGATAAAAATATATATTAGTGGAATGAAATATATTTATTTTTTATTCTAAAATAACATGTTTTTTTTGAAAAATAAAAAATCATAGAACTATATGAATTAAAATTACTTTTTAAAACATGAAATTATTGAAATTATTTTTGACATTGGATGAAAATTTCAAATTTTCCAGATTAATTTGTTCATAAAACATTACAAATGTTATTTGTTTCCTAAATTTCGAATGAAACTGAAAAATGAACAATATGGAAAATACTAAAATGATTCATATTAAAACATGGTATAATTATAAAATCTACCATAAAATTAAATCAATTAGTCATTTATGTATATATACAAAAAAATAATGAATAAATACAATGAAAATGGATATAAAGGGGAAATATTCCAGATCGTAATGAAAATAAAATTTTATTTTCAATTATGGGAATCCTTTTAGTTTAATTTTGAACTATAGGGAAATGAAATGATATAATGGCATGTTAACCCTAGAGAATAAATAGGAAAAATAATATATATCAACCATATGATGGAGTATAAAAAATACAGAATGGTCATGTTATGTAATGAATATCATTTCTGAATGAATGTATATTAATATAATAAAAAACCTAGTGTCTTGGGTTATAAATGAATAAAAAACTTTTGAATAAGATATGCTGAATAAATTTTTAACTATAATTAAATGAACGTTATAAATATATCAAGATCCAATTAATAATTATTTATAGAATATTAATGTAAATATGTTGCATAATATCAATCTTATATCAATGGATTTCAATTGAGGCATAGAATAATTACCTTACATTCTGAATCACATGGATTGTGTGACTAAAAAACATAAAATCAAAATTATGTTTATAAACTATCTTATTCAATACCTTCTTCAGGTATATTACATTTTTATGGACTAATTATTATCATATTTCATTATTTTATTGTACGTTTACTTATCTCAACTTCCATATGTTGTTGTTTTGTAAATTCCTATAAAAACAATTTCTTTTGTCAACCATGGTAAAATTAGTTATATTATAGTTTAATTATCTCTATAATTGTGAAACTATATTTTAGTTATCATATTTATCGATAAAAAAATTATATTTAATAGGATGTTAGTAATATATTCATATTACAAAAAGTTTTTTTTATACTCCTTTTAGGCCGCTACGAGTACAATAGCCGTTTATTAACAATATTACTACTTGAATTCTGAAATTATATTTAAAAAATAAAAAAATTACATATATATATTATTTATTCATATATATATATTTTAGAAATATCAATGTAAGTAGGTGATTGAAAATAAAATAAGTCATTCATAGAGTTGTTGAGTAGTAAATAACAGATGAATATTTTCAATTTTCAAAAAGACGATAAGATGGTATATAATTGTTTCTTCTAAAAATAATTAATTTTTTTTAATGATAATTACTTCATTATATTATATTTATATATCATATTTTGGGGAGGTGGATTAATAATGAATGTTGAATGATTTTAGTTAAAATAAGTATATCTTTCATTGACATCCAAATTTTGACAAATCATTAAATAATCTTATATTAGTATTTTTTTGATAAATGAACCACTAAGAAATATATAGAGGGGTTTAGTATTTATTATGATTTTAATCAATGTATTATTTTTTTAGTTGTGGGTATATGTTTAGTTGTTAAGTGTTACTTTTATAGGTTTCAGGGGTGGAAATTTTGTAAATATAAATTTCATAGCATAAAATGGGATGGCATTTTAAAAGAAGATGGATCCAAATTTTTTATATGATGATGGAATTATATGTTGAGGTCTTTTATTCTCACCGAAAACCACATACTATTTTTTTATATATTTTCAAATTTTTGTTGATTCGACAATTGTAACTCATTTTAAACATTACTATTGTGTCAATGTGTTTCCATGGTAACTAATTTTCATACCCTATAACTATTATGACCATATAAAAAATTATTATTATGATAATTCAAAATATTAAATCCATGTTATTGAATTCAATTTATAATATAGATAAAATTAATCTTCATTAAATTTATTCTTAACATAAAAAATTATATTTTTACTATTCATAATTTTCTTAAAAAAATTAAAATATAAAAATAAGATAATTCTATAATTTTGAATCGAAAAATAAATTAAATTTCATAAAATTTAATTTGTATCTTTTTTGAATTAAACTATAAATGGAATCCTAAATTCTAATTATTAATTATTTTTATATGGATTTATTTTTAAACGAATAGTGTTCCTGATAATATTTTATATCAATTATAACATAAATGAGTGTTATTATATTTTTTATCATCGGAACAGATTAATTTAATAATTTTTCAAACTGGTGAACTAATATTATTAAATAATAAATATATAAAATATAGAAAGGTATAATTCATAGGAAAATATTGCATTTTCTAAAATTATATGTTTTAATTAGATATTTAAATAATTTGATTTATTATTTATCATGTATTAATAGAATAATTATATTTAAATAAATGATATTAAATGTATTTTAAAATTAAACGTATTAAAATTAAAAAGAAAATATTTTGATCATACATAAAATTTACAAAATTAGTAATTATGTTTTTATATCATCCAAACATTGACTTACAAAATAAATAAGGACCTTCATATAATATCTATATGTAATATAATATAGGTTGGTAGTTTTTAGAAATGACTCAGGTATCAGGGATGTTGCACTGATTTCGGCAATCTCATAAATTCCTTGTATGAGAATTCACTCAAGCCATAATTGGTGTAGTCCAGATTGATATTGGTTTAGGGAAAACCCTATTAACATTGACCCCTTTATATGCTAAAAAACTTACCCCAGTAAGAAATAATCCCACTACATAATTAACTTTATTCTTATTTCAATATATATTTAATTATGATGTTACTTCTAATTATACCTTATTAATAATTATCAAATTCTTTATAGACACATTCAATAATTTTATCCCCTTAACATCATTCATTTCCATTTAGTTTGGTGTTTCGTGTGATAAAAAAAATAACATAGATTTTATTTTATTTGAAAATGTATACTAAAAATGGTTGTTACATACTAACACCTTAAATAAATTACTTCCTCCAAAATTTAATTTATCTATTAAATGTAATTATGATGAGGGTATTAGTAACATAGTCATAAATCATTATATAACAATGTTTTAAAATCCATTATTAATGGTAATAAAATTATATGATTCATCCAAATAATATTCCTTTGGAGTGTTAAACAATGTGATAAATTAGGATAGTTTATGTTCAAATGATTGTTGTTCATGATAATACCCAATAATCATTATTATGGGTGATTACCAAAGGGTTCTTTTACGTGGTATCCTGTATTCACTTGATTATTTCTGGATAAAGATATCATTTCTATAAAACCACAATCTCGATAAATTTATAATATTTTTCCTTATAGAGATATATTTTATTAGAATTTCTACTAATGTGTTTTGGTTCTAATTTCTCATAATTATTAAATCCAAATCATTCATTCTATATTGAAAACCGAAAATTCATAGATTTATATTCCCTGAAAAACAAATAAAAACATTATCTCTAAAAAATATTAATCACATATCCATGAATACATCACTAGATTTAAAAAATATTAATATCCTAAAAACAAGAATTTATTTCATAAAAATATTGTGTACCATATCTTCGGGATATCTATAAATAACTCATATTTTTATAATATATTAAATTAATAATATCATAGAGTATCATTACCCCTGTTAATAAAAACAAATATGACCTTTAAATGATTTTCAATATGTTAAATTATCCTCAAATTCAAACATCCAATTCTTTATTCTTTTATATACCCATCTATGTAACCAATTGAGATGCCACAGAATCATACTAATGGATATTGTACTAAAATAATTTTTTTATTAAAAACTATATTTGATAAAAACCAAGGAAGCCTAAAAATAAACATCCCAATTAAAAATATAAATATAGTATATTTTTTAACACTTATATTAACAATACTTTTTATGTTTATAGTTTTAGAGAACTAGTTCAAATAGCTAAAAAATATACATCATTCAAATGTTGTTTTCATTTTTCTAATTAATCCAAGGATTCTTTATTTTACAATACTTCTTCAACATCTCCAAAAACATTCTCCACATAAAATTCCTACATATAATTTTCATAGAGTGTACTATTACTCACAACAAATGAAAATAAAACCATAAAATTGGTTGTGATAAAATACCTAGTAAGTCTAATCATAAATTATAACAATTGCAGATCACATGAGGGAAAAGGTAAAGTATGTGGTTTAGAAAACATAATTAAATGTTGAAAACACAACATAAGAAAATAAAACCATATAAATAATTAATATCATTTTATGAATCATAACATTTGTATAATGAAATAATTTATTACATATCATTGAATCATTAGAATATAGAATCAATAAATAACATGACATCAAAAGAATATGTCAAGGTACACATCCAAGATAATACAACATATTATACAATGTATCATAGTTGAATGTATTTACATTATAGGTTCTAAGATATGATTAAATGTCTTTTAATACATTATCCAAGGAATTAGTGGAATGTATAATTCTTAGATCACCCATCACATCATAATATGTACATATATATGCGTTCTACCTAAGAAAGCATAGAAATCGAAATACATGTTTATTGAATATTTTTTCATTAATATTTAGAAAAATGATTGTCACAATTTATTTAGAGAAATATAATGGATGTTATTATTCGATCATATCTACCATGAAGCATGTGATGTATGAAAGGATAGAAAAATAGATTAAAATCTATATAAGAAGATGTGTTACTACACACTTTTGAATTGTATCATAGATAATGTGTTCATGATTTAGATATTTGATATTCTAAGTAAAATTCCACAAAATAAAAAATTCATAATAACATTATAGAGATTTAAATGAAACATAACTCTAAATGAGATATATATTTTAGAGTTTGATTGGAAGAAATATGGAATTTCATAAAAGTAATTTTCATATTTAATAGTTACAGGATTTTTTTTTAAAAAATATATGTCAAATTAAAAATAAATTTCAATGTTATGAAATGAAAACATTGAAAAACATAATTTTCAAAGGATTCTTAGTATTAAATCTTTGTGAATAAATATTCCAAAAAATTGAAATCAACATTGTAATATAAAAATATTTATAAGTGGAATAAAATCACATTATTAACTTTTATTAAGTATTAAAAATTAATTATGAATTAAAAATTAATATAATAAATATATATATATATATGGAAATCTATGGTAAAATGTAAATTAATATTGATATTTAGCAAAAAATGTAATATTATGAAAGTTGTTCATTAAAAAAACAATGAAAATGAAGAATCATTTTATACATATTTAAGGGAAAAAATGACCCATTTGAAAAACCTTAAAATGCTTAGTTTTTAAAATTTATGAGGAAATAAATTTCAATATAAATTGAACGTAACTAATAATTGATTAAAATATAATGAGATTGTGGAATAAAATTAATTAATCTGGATATTTATTGGATAATATTTGAATCATAAACAAAATAAAAGAGAAATTTCCTTATAGGAAAACATTTTGTTGAATTGTTATGTAAATGGAGATGTAATAATAAAAAATGAATATAAATAAAATAAAAGAAAAATGGAATATAATATTACACAAAAATAGTTTATATTAATCAATTTTTAGGATGAAGTTCATGAAGAAGGGTTATATCATAATTTAAAATAAACACATTAACAATATCTGTTGTAGTTGGGTAATACATGAATAAAAATAATTAAATGGATGGATCATTAAAATATTTTTAAATACCCTGAAAATAAAATTAATAATATTAATATGAGATAATGGGTTAGTATATTCACAATATATAGGTAAATATGGTGTATTACATGATACATGTCTCAAGCTATTGAAACGCATACAAATAACAGTTACCTCAAGTATCAAATCACATGTTATGTGGATATAAAATCTAAAAAACCATATTATAAATGTTAAATAAATTATTTAAAACCCTTTTTAGTTATTTTAATTTTTTATGTCCCATTAAATATTATATATCAAAAATTTATTATATTTTTTCTTCTTTCACATGTAGCTACTCGTTTTTCATGTGGTTTCCCAAAAAATGATTTAGTATGATAACCACCTTAAAAGTAATAATATATTTTTCTAAAATCATGAATACAATAATCAAATACTTATATTCATTACAGTATAATAATATAATATATTTAAATAGTTATTCAAAAATATATTCATTTTAAAAAAAAACTTTTATTTGTATATGAACATTTATTTTCAATATTATTTATGGAATAAATTATTTATTTTTTAATAATATTAAAATTCCATAATTTTATTATTTATCTATTAAATTGTTTTTAGAACCATTCATTTAAGGTGGTGATAAAAATTCAAATCCAATTATCATGGATGTAGTGAACAAACCATAACACGTGAAATGATTTCACTTTCTAATGGATTGAATTAGGGATGATCGTGGTGATTAAAAGGAATAATAACATTTTATTTTACAAATGATACATAAATAATTATATTAGGACTCGTATAATTGATTTTTTTGTGGTGGTGGAAGAACAATACTAGAATGAAATATTTAAAAATAATTACATATTCTATTGATATCTTATAATAGACAACTACTTAATCCATCAAAGATTAGTCATTTGGTTAGAATGTAACCACTATGATGTTAAAAAAAATTTGTGATGTGATTTCATTAGTTAATGGTATATCCTAAGAGAATTAATGACAATAATAAGTGGGGTGGTGAAGGGGTACTTCAATAGGTGTCAGGGGTTGATCTTTTTTAAATATTATTTCCATAATATAAAAAAATATTTAATTTATAATCTATATTGATTCAAAATATATAATTATGGATTAAAATATCATGTGAGGTCATGAAATCTGACATCAACCAATTTAATGATGAGGTTTTGAGATTTTTTATGATATTTCACTTGATTTAACATTTTTTACTTAATTTTCACTTTCATTGTGGTTACAGAATTTTTCATTGGTATCTTATCTTTACTAACTAAAATTAAGATAAATAAATTACCCTATTTTAAATTTTATAATTTTAAATTTTAAATTCATTTTATTAAATTATATTGTTAATGGTTCTAAGAAATAACATCAATATAATAATTAATAGTAGAATGGATATAAATCTTTTACTATTGATGGATTTTTTTAGAAAAATAAAAATATTTCACCCTATATTATTTTTATATTATGAATAAAAAAATTAATTTCATTGTATTAAATTAAATTTATATTTCTTTAATTTTTACTTTTAAATCAAAATATAAAATACATTGATATTATAATTTTAATGGAAATGTTGTTTTTAACCCTTTGAGGGTTTTTAATTTTATTTATATCAGTTTTCAGATAACATAAAGTTATTCTATTTCTTTTTACATTGAAAAAATTTATTATTATTAAAATATTTTAAATGTGTCTAATTGAAATTTTATAATCACAAAAGAAATATAGAAAAATTCAATTCTTCAAAAGGCCAATTTTATCTCTTAATTATTTCATTCTTCATTTTATAATTTTTTACTTATTTAATATGAAATAATAATAAAATTATTATAATTAATCCTCATAATTTTAATTTATAAACTCAATTTTAATAATCAATATAAATACAGATAAAAAGAATTAAAATTATTATATTTGTAATTTTATTATATCAATATAATATCTATTTTTAAAACCACTCAACGCCTCATCAAAAAATATAATCACAAGATAAGTGATGAGGGAAAAAAAGTAGTGATTCATCTATAATGGATATATTATTGATTTAAACCACTAAAGGTTCATACATATATGATTTCTCTCAATCCAAACTTGATGATGTTCATCTTGGATATACTCTAGGAAAAACCTTAGTGATTTTACGTATTTTCCATTATTAGAAAAATAATCCTCATTAGAAACACTACCAATCATTTTCAAAATTTATTTATATATATTCATATATATTGAAATGTGATTAAATATATTTATATAAAAAATATAATTTCAATGTTATAACTGTCATATTTAATTTTTTTATCTTATTAATAAATAACTGTATGTTTTAGTTTTGTTTTTTGTGCGATATATTTTAAAAAAAATAAAGGATAATTGATTTTTAAATTATGATAACTTATTAAAAAATATAGATACTGCCATAAATAAAAAACAAAATTATTATAGACACAAAGGAGAATTATTCATGACCAAAAAGGAGATATTAGGTTGGATCCACATATTAACATCATTTGATGGAATTATGAAACAATGGATGATGATATTGTAATTAGATATGAAATCTCCAAAATTAACAATATGAGAATAAATTAATGAGCTATTTAGAGATATTAATGATAAAATTTCCCCAGAAGAATATTTTAAAATAAATAATGTTATTTTAAAAATTAGATTGAAAAAAACACTTATAGATTTTTTATTCTTTTAATCAAAAGAACATTGATGACATAAAATCTTATGAATTTGATAAAACAATAGATAATTTAAAAATAATTGTAAAATAAATTACTGAGTTGGTATAATCATAACATAAAGAAATAATGTGTCCCATATAGAAAAAATCTTAATAAATTAAATTTTGATGATAAACACATTCCATCATTGACAATTTTAAAAAATATTATTTGAAAATATTAATAATAATCATAAAATCTTATAAAATATTTTTGAATAACATTATTTTCTATTAAAATTTATTATATACACTTATGATCATGTATTACTCATATATTAATTAATTAATATTTATTTAGATCATCATATGTTAGTAATTTTATTATTTCATAATAGTTTGGTAATAGTGATGTTGATCCCTATTCATAGATACAGAGTTCATTATTCATTCATTAATTTTGGTCCAATAAATTATTTTTCCCATGTTATCTTAATTGAGGTATGGGTGCATTTCATGTGAAAATAACCTATCACAAGAATTATATTGGTAATTTACCCATAATTATGTTTTATATTATATTGATCAATCATTTTTTCTCACATCCAGGTAGGAAAAAATCACAAAAATTATTATACCTTAATATAATTTTTCCAAGTATGAATGTCAATATATTTATTGATGATAAAAATTATGACATTTTTATGACTATATATGGAAATGACCATCTCAATCGCCTGACATAAGAAAAATATTGCAATAAAATTAATTCCCATGTTATTTTAGGCTTAGCATTTTAGATTATTAAGATTAATAATAACTAAAAAATCAGGTAAGATTAAATTGATTGATATTTTTCTACAATAAGAAAAAAATTATTAATCCAATCCAACTCCATTATGTATTCCATAAGTTCTCCATAGAAGAAACTCTTATTGAAAAATGATAAATATTAATATTCTTTATAACTTGGGGAATTGGAAACATAAAAATTGAATGAGATTAGATGACTAGTCAGGCCTGACAAATGCAATAACTATCAAATTTCATAAGTTTTCATAAGATGAGAATAAGATTATATTTAGGATACATTATAGAATTATAAATAACAATAAAAATATTATAAATCGTGATACAATGAGTGAAATGAAATATAGAGTGAATAAACCAATGTTCTAAACATGAGTCATAAACCTGAACCATGGAACTATAACATAGTCATATGTATGTGTCTAAAACCATGAATAAAATGTAAGGATGAGAAAGAAATTTGAAATAAAATCCATGTATTTATACACATTATTTTATGATGAAATACATATATTTCCACCATTTTTATTGTGATACAATTCATTTTTGTCCTTGAATCATTATCTCGTGAGATTTATGTCCATAAACAACACATTATATGGTGATATAGTACCCCATATTTTATTACTATTAAATTTAAATACATAACATAAAATGAAAATTTTTATTCTATTTTAATGATCCCATGAGAGGAAAATGGGTTTCACTAATCATATTATAGATAACCAAAGTAAATATAATTGGTTTCATATATTATCTATTGAATTCATACAAGGAAATTATTTATAATTATATAAATAATCATAACATGATATCCCAATTAAAAAAATGTGTATCAAATAAAATTTAATTTAATTATAGTTTAATAAATTTCACTCTAGATAACAGAAAATATAGTATTTAAACCATATAGATAATGTGGAAATTAT
Organism: Viscum album; assembly: GCA_963277665.1. NCBI lineage: Eukaryota > Viridiplantae > Streptophyta > Magnoliopsida > Santalales > Viscaceae > Viscum > Viscum album. Next base: position 1,389,290,095 of record OY728165.1, read on the forward strand.
TAATTTAATTATTTTCCAAGTCAATAGATGTTGGGAATCTAGGCGAACACCTTTCAATCGGTAAAAGTAAATATAGAATTTTCAAAGAGGAAATATATTGGACATAAAATCATAAACATTCAATGACTATTAATAATAAATAATTAAGGGATTTTAACAAGTATAATATTAAAAAATGTTATAAAATAATTTAAATTATAATTTAGGAAATGAAATTTCCACGAAACCAATTGTTTTTGAGAAAACATGAAAATTGTTTGGAAACAATAACAATAATTTTAGAAAATGTTCACAACATATCCATAATATAATAAGTTACAAATGAAAATCAGAACTATATTTTTAAGGTGATTTAAAACATGGAAGAATAATTTTTTTAAATGTACATCACAAATAGATATCTGAAAAGATAAAAATCATATAAAAAATACTAGGTGTAATATAATATATTTTATGTTTAAAGGATGTAATTTTTTTATTATTATAAAATACATTTACTGAAAACCAACATAATAATCTGATATAACAATAAATTTTTTGAAAATAAATGATTGGATATATTTTGAACACAAGAGATAATGAATGACTATGTTTCCATATATAAGGGACTAAATTAGGGGGATAAAAACAATTGAAAAGGATAGGATAACATCATTAAATAGTATTTGAATTATATTTAACAATGGTATACTCTTGAGAATTATATTTTTCTAGATAAAATATTTGAGTTAAATGGCCATTTCCTACTGTAGTGGAAGAGAATTAACTATTAAATAAAATAATACTATGGAATAAACCATGCATAGAATTTAAAAACCATTAGGAACACCTAATTAAGGTAATCAATGGCATATGAATTAATAACATAATATGGTTGTTCAAATTCTTTAAATCACCTAATTATGGTTAGTTGATTTCATTCAGTAATAATCTGACAATATTAATGAAATCATGGTTCAAAATAACAACAATTTCTCAAGAAATTAAATTTTATTCCAAAAGACAATACAACTTGTGTAAATACTATATTTAATGATTTCAATGGAGTCATATTGATATTATATTTATTAAAATATGTTTAAGAGTGATTTTTATGAAATATTTTAATTTTTTGGATGTTTCACTATGTCATAGATGATAAGGTTCCAAACATGAAATCATTCCCAATTAAAGGGAGTTGTAAAAAACATTATAATTTAAATAATAAGGAAGGTAATAGTAATCTAATAATTAAGATATGATGATGAATTATAACACCCTATAAAAAAAGTATAATATAATATAGTAACTGTTAATTATGTATAATATATAAAACAGATAAGAATATATTTCTATAATAATTTTTTTAAGTCAATGGATAAAAATTTGAGTTATTACATACCTTATCCATGGTTTTTATTAACATTACGTATGTTAATCTCACCCATGTTATAAAAATTCAATCCAATAGATCTCTTATTATGAACCATAATCATATATATTTCATTTAATAATAATTTTTTATTTTTATATTATATTTCATTATAATATATTTTTTACTTATTTTTTCATTATTAATGGTTTAGTTAAATTTTCGTAATGCTTTTGGTATATACTCATTATTAAATTGAAAGGTAAAATAAATTTATAATAAAAAAAATTTGAGGGATTCAATTCCTTTATTAATATATTATAATTTAATTTTAAAAATTAATTTTGTTTTTATGTAAATATGGTTCTAAATACAAATGAATAAGACCCAAAAATTTATTAAATAAATAAATACATAGTTCACACAATATAACGGGCTTCACAATGATTATAGTGGACCTAACCCTACATGTACACATAAATCATTTTTGTACAATAGTCTAGTATTATAAAAGACACACATAGGTTTTTATAAAGTGGTATTAGATTTGGAATGATACTTCAAAATATTAATTTTATGTGATTACTTCTACAATGAACATTTAGTATTAATATCCACTATTGAATGTCCAATATTTCCATTCTATAATATTATTAGTTTGGTAGAAATAATTTTCTTCACCTTGAATATATTTTTTAATGTAATCCAGCAGAGGTGGTGATAAAAAATAAATCATATCGCTTCATGGAGGTTGTAGTCTATGGTAGTCTGCATGAAAAATTGATCAATGATCCTTTTGTAATTATTATTTTATAAAAAAACTGGGGTTTATTAAATTAAAAAAAATAACATTTCAATATAATAATTATACTGATATCATTAAATTAATATGGATAGTGTAATTTTTAATCTAATTATACAAAATAATTATATAAGGATTTGGTAATATGAACTATGGGACTATGAAATATCGCTTGAATATCTATATAAAAATTAAGAGAATATGATAAATTATTGTTTCTAGAGGATTTGAGACATAAAAGGGGATTATAGGAGAGGGAATTGGATTTTTTCTAGTAAATATATAGGATAGTGTTTATCTTAGATATGGTAGAAATTTCCCCCCTTTATATGTGATCAAAGTGTCTCTTTTGTGAAAACCAATCATTTTTCAATAGTGTAATGAAAAAATTCAAGGTAAAATGGTTTGAAAAAGAATAAATAATTTATAATTGGGAGATATATGGTCAATGAAAAATATAAAACCAATTTTTATACATTTTTATACATGTATCACACATTTTAATACTTTATTTTTAGAGTTTTCCATTATTATTTTTACCATGGTATCTAGTTTATACCCTAGTGGTTTATATATTTTTAGAAATATTAGATTATACTAAAAAAAACTATGTTATACACCAAAATTTAGGCTCCATAGAGTCTAATTAAGTATTTATGGTTGATTAAATTATCTTTTAAAAAAACATTTAATATATAGAAAAACTATTTTGTAAAAAAATATTTCTCTTAACCTGGAGTGTTGTAATCTTATTTCATATTTATTTTTATTTAAATTTGATTTTATGTTTATATATAAGAATAAAAATAGTATTCGTTTAATTTTTGGCAATAAACTAATTTATTTATTGTATATAAATTTAAATATGATGACGATTGTTTTTAAAAAAAATTAATAGTATTAACATTAAAATTGTATTTATCATTAATCCTAGAAACTATATTTTTATAGCTCTAAATGGAATTGAAAATATTAAATAATATGATCTTTTTCATTCAATGTATTGTTATATAATTTTAAAATTTATATTTTATGTTAAATAACATTATATAAATAAAAAATACTTTTATTGAAAAAAATAATTTTTAATAATTTCTGTATTTTTATTCAATTTTTTTTGCATTTATAAATGATTATAATCTTTTTATTAAATAATTATTATATTATTTAGGGAATTTTAATAGGCCAGGATTAATTTTAGTTTGGGATTGTACTAGTTCAGTGTTTATTTTAACCTAATTTACAAAATATATTATGAATTTAAAGGATCCAAATTATTCAGTCATTATAGATGTTTTGTCATCCTTCATATAGGTGGTCGAAGAAAACTAAAAAATTAATATATACAGATGGATGATTATGATTTTAGAGTAATATTATAGTAATAAAATTTTCATATAATCACAATGATGTTAATATGACATCATTACATTGGGAAATAATATTGATGAAAATTTTATATGATATGGAAATTGAAAAATACCATGAAGAACTAGGGAATTGCATTGATAAATACTCTCCTTTGAACCATATTACATTAGAATAATGGTTTTATGAATATTCATTTAATCAAACAGTTACTAAACATATAACAAGTCTCCAAGAGAGGAAAAATGGGTAGGAATTAATATTTTAAATTAAAGACTATATTTTATTGTAAAATGTTTGGGGTTATTTTATAGGATACTTTTGAGTGTAATTTCAACGGATTCCCATTAGATAATGTATAATTCCACTATCCTAAAAAGGAATGGGGTTAAAAGTGTAAAATAATATTGATCGGATAATTTTTGGTCAATCAATCCCAAATCTAAAAATATAGAGGGATAATATAACGATATTTTGAGTATTTTATGCATGGTTTACCACTTTTAACTAATTACAAATTTTTATACTTAAAAAATAAAAAAACATGATAATTTTTTTTGATGATTAAACTGTTTGACATCATTTGATATAATTCAATGTTTAAATATTATAAATTTATTACATAAATTAAAATATAAATAAAAGAGAAATTTCTTATAGGAAAATAATATTTTCAACATTATTAGTTATTGATTTTATTTCATACTAATATATTTTTAATTATTTAAAATATTCTATTGTCATTGAACATTTTTATTATGAAATTGTATAACATTTTTAGCTAGGTTAAGAGGGAGCCCATTACATGAACAATATGGCTAAAGGTATATAAAATTTTATACATGGATGGAATATAGACTAATTGAACATTGATTAAATAGAATAATTGATAATACCTTGCCTAATTTTTTTTCAATGGCCTATGGCCATACACCTATTCAAGGCTCCCCACGTGTTCACACAAACCCCTTTTGAGCACATATCATTTATATAATGTATAATCACCTTTACCAACCACCAATCCCACCTCTTCCCTATATAATCACACTTTTCCCATGACCATCACTTTTCACTACCTTTAGCAGAGACTACGGGCCATGTGGTTGCCTTCCACTTTAATATCCTGACCTAGGATACACTAAACTCTTACACCAATCTAGTTGGTCGCATGGCCTCATGCGAACCTCCTCGTATTCCAGAGGCTCCCGACTATCATCAATGGTGTAAAGGTGTTATTATGGGGAGGAAATATCCTAATATTAGAGTGGCACAACATATACAAACAAATATAATTAAAAATTAAGCATAATAAAAATAGATAGAATCAATAAACTATGGCAGCATAAATAGGAAACTGAATAAGTAAGAAGTATAATGTATTAAAATAAACAACTGATGATAATACAAATGCCTCTATAGTAGTGTCAATACATGATACATGGTACGTTTTAATACAAAAAGAAAAAAGAAGATACAAGTTTTAAATATAGATGTATAAAAGACCAAAATGCAAAAACATCTCTGTGAGCATCCCAAGCCTAATCTCGATCCTCTAATCCTGGGGTCCAACTAGGTAATCTAATCAAAAACATATAGTCATTACTTCTCCCATATCAATTCCTATATAAATGTGTTCTTCTCGAGTACCAAAGGAAGCCTGACTATGGTGTGAGTTAAAAATATTAGTAGGCCACCACCAACGGTGTCTAGCTGTAATATGAATAGTGCTCATAATTAAACTGTATGAAGGTATAAGAAGAAAATTAATACATTACTGAAATAAATAACCAACCTTATCAGTTTCTAATAGGACACAAATATGGTCTAACAAATTTAGCTCATGGAAAGAATAATGATTGAATAGTTACTATATATATTACAGTAATATATACGTAGTACAATTATATATTGCATCCACCTATATGAACCAAGTGTGTGAAGAAACCTAATGTCTATATACCTATAATACTAATGTTGTCTTGACTAGAGCATAACCCCTACATCCATTACCACTCTGAACAAGACTAAAATATCATGAAATTGGGTATAATCCATACATTCAAATAATAGTGAAAGACGTCATGAAAACCCACTCCTTATGGTGAGTGTACAGCCATGAAAAAACTCTTGTCATGGAACATGGTTCGTAATGCCCAAACCCCATATGGTATCACTAGAATGAGATGGAATGAACTCAACACCGGATGTAAGGGAATGTTATTTCCCACCTTGATCAACAACCCTTACCATCATACACATCCTCTATAAAGGCATATTATAATTATAACTAGCATGGTGCATTACCTACCATCCATTTCTTCATGTATCCCACATATATAGAAGAGGCACAATCAATCATAATTTAATATAAATAGAATAATAATTCCATATATTTAATTTAAATATAATCAAAGTGATGTTCATATATAAAATTAAATTCATGAGGAAAAGACCTCCCATTCATGCCATTACTTAATCCAAATTCCCCTTTAAAGCCATATAATTCCTTAAAATATGGAAAACAAGTTTTATGGAGAATGTGTTAATTGGAAGTTGTCAAGGAAAATTAATTTAATAGATTCCACCATATAGAATAAGGAATCCAATAAAATCTATTCACCCAAAACAATTTTATTCAGTATATTAAGACATGGAGACTAAATACATATGGCTCTATAGTCACTTAAAAGATGAAATGTTCGTTAGGGAAATTTTTCCATTAGTAATTTTTCATTATAAAATGTCCATAAACCTATGAGGTTCCTTGGGTAACATGTAATACTATACATAAATGGAACATTCAGTTTTAAACCAAGCCATTTGATAAATTGATTTTATAACATTTTAAACTAATTAGCCAAAATGACCAATTCTAGTGGCAGACCCCTTGGGTGACCATATGTCATTGGTACAAGATCTAAATCACCTGACAAGGTTCAATAAAGATGTGTCTATATGCACTAGTTAGTTAGACATTACGGAATCAATATAAATTACGTGATCAACAAAGGCTGACATATAGAACGATGACATAATTTCAAGAGGATGAATCTCAAAGAGAAAACGACGTGACCACCTACCACAAAACCAATGATGACTGATCGCTCAATATTGAACTCAGATTCCGAGTTAGTTAGATGAGATCTAAAAAACAATCTAATTATATAAAAATGGGGAAAATGAGCCTATATCTATATATTATAATGGATGTATAGATAAAACATGATTGGATTTGAAAGATTAGTGGAGGTTATCGAGATGTTATCATACCTTTTAGTAGATAGAAGAATGCAAAACAGTGGTGGAAGTTACATCAAAGCCTATCTTTAGATATTTCAAGATCAATGGTAGGAAAATAATATTGGACATTTTCTAGAGGAATAAAGTAATAATGAAAAGATATAAAAACATAAGTTAGTAGAAATAAATTATTTCACAGCAAATTATCAATGCATGTGATTTTGACACACATTTTTGCCAAATAGTGTGGAAACCAGGATCAATGGCACACTGCATGGTTAGGTGAAAATATGGAATAAATGTAACCAACCATGTTAAATTGATCTATACCATATCGATAATAGATTTCACAATCATTCATCCTAGGTTTCATGGTTGTAGACATATCGTGTGCCCTAGTTTGTTTTTTCATCTTTAGAGCTGTAAGATTTTAACGATCCTCAGATGCTCTCATGACATCCTTGGATTTATTAGAAATTGTTATTCGGTATATTTAATGTATTCAAATTGAAAAAAATGATCAGAAACTTTTTTTTAATAGACGGGTCATTACAACCACCTTCTTTAAAGCAACTTGTCCCGAAGTTGGCCTTATGAGGGTAAAGAGGTTCTCCCAACTAAGAGTTTTAGCCACTGAGTGTGTATATTAGCTTAATGCTCCCCAGTCTTATCCTTTACTCGCCCATGATTCCATAACACACATACAAATGGAACAATCCTTTCTCAGAGTGTCTTCACACTCTGATCGACTATACACATTGGATATTTCGCATAAAAATCTTCAATATGCAATTCAACCTCATTAGGATAAAAGATTTGTGCCATGTATGGATAGTATCGGTGAGGCTGAGACACATGAAAAAAATCATGCATTGAATGGTATCTACTTGGATGTACCAACTAAAAAGCCAATGGTCAGATATATCTCATAACCTTGAAGGATCTAATGAACCTCAGTGAGAGCTTAAATTTCATATAAATTTTTCTATCCTCTAACCAATGTGAGACTCGGAAGAAAACCTAGTCTCCAACCTCAAACTCGAGAGTTAGTTGGTGTCTGTTTTTATACAACTTCTATCTAGACTGAGATATCAACATATGATTTTTGATCATTTTGAACTTCTCTGTAGTCTCTTGAATGAGTCATGTCCCAATCTTAGATTCTTACAATACCTCTAACCAACACAAAGGCACATGGAAAGGAATAACATATAATGATTTTTAAGGATCCATATCAATTGTCCCTTAAAAACTATAATTATAAGAGAACATGATGTGGGTGATTTGTTTCTATCAACAACCCCCTAATTCATGGATAAATGAATGGATCATGTCCTCCAACACCTAAATCAAACACCCTATCAGTTTATCGGACAACGGGAGATATATCGTGCTCAAAAGTCCCCATATACCCAAGGTCGTTTTCATCCCTTACCAGAATCATGATGTTCAATGAGCGTCTATGTCATAAAAATAGAATGAGGAGATCCATGAACATATACAAGCTCTTTGACATAAATCCATTTTAGGCCATCTACCGATAAGGTGTCTCTTATATTTAAGAAATGTGAGACCTTTTTTATATAGTAAATTATGACCCAACCTATATCATTTCTAGAAGATGATCATGGTAGATCAATCACTAATTCCTTTGAAACATTGTCCCATTTCTACATGGGGATGTAAAATAGATATAGAAATATACAAGTCACTGGTGTTCCTCCTTTACCTACTATCAATTAGAACATCGAGTGATAATGTTGAAAAATTTTCTTTTAATACGTGGAAACCAATATTAGTGTCATAGATCTCGATACTATTTGGTGACACTGGGGTGAACCGCCAATGCTAATGCCAGGAATTCTCCCACTATCTCATCCATGATGCCAAATTTGACCCATAAACCACCATTAAACAATAAGATATAATCCAAATCCACAATCCAACATGAATATTTATCATAATCTAAAACAATTTCCCTCATGAAAAGCCATTTAGAATCACCTAACTTCCTCATTCATACCAATTCCAGGAGAGTAGATTTCATTGATAAGGTTGAGAAGATATTTTGACCATGTTCCTCCTAAACCTCAATATAAATCTCTGATAATAAAGTTATAAGCTTCCACTCAAAACTATATTCCTAAAATGACTGTGTCTGAGTCTTTCGGCTCAGAGCATCAGCCAAAAAAAATCCATTACCAGGTCTGTATGCAAGCTCGAAATCAAATGCTTATAGATATATAACCCCCTATATTTCCAGAAATTCATATACAATTGTGTGAATATGTATTTTAGGATTTTATTACTTTTCAATATTATAAAATGAATTCTAAAAATATAATTTATCTAACAACATAATGCATGATCAATAATGGCAAGGCTGAGGTCACGTATCTGGTAATTTCGCTTGTGAGGCCTCAACTGACGAGACCCGTATGCGACGACTCACTCATTCTGCATCAGAAAGGATACAAACACATTACCTAATGTGTCATATTATATAATATAGATCTATCCTAGCTATGGAATAATAATTATATATTATGAAGTTAAACGACCCTTCAACTATGGAATGGCTGCTTCATATGCTTCTAACCACTTTAACTTTACAATGTTCTTTGTCAAGACCATAAGCGGTGCTATATAGTTTGAGAAATCTAGGATGAAGAATCTATAATATCCATCAATCCCGTTGAAAATATTAATGTTAAAGACATTCATGGGATTCTCCCACAAAAATACAACTCTCACTTTATCAATTTATAATTAAACTTCTTACTACGTGATTATCTGACCAAAAAAATGGACATTAAAAGTTTTACTCACTATGCTTAGCATAGAGATGATTCACTATCAGTATATTCAGAATTATCACAATATGGATTTCCAGGTCATGTCATGAGTTTGAATACACCAAGATATCATCAGTGAAATCAACCAAAAAATAATACATATATGAGTGGAAGACCGGATTCATAAGATCCATCAAGACCACAAGAACATTTGTGAGTTCGAACAACATAACCAGGAACATGTAAAGACCATACATACTCTTAAATTCGATGTTATGTATGTATAATGTCCTAAAATTCACCTAATGATAATATTACTCAAATCCGTCTTTGATTAAACATTCACTTCTTAGAGTTAATCAAAGAATTCATCTATTCTATGTAGTGGATTCTTATTTTTTACAGTGAGATTCATCAAATGATGTTAATCCACACAGATTCAATGGTTACTATCTACCATAATGGAAAAAATAGCCAGTAAACACCAAATATATGTGATGGGGTGTATAATTTCTTTAGCCTCTAGATTCTCCAACTAATTCATGTGCTCTAGAATCTCCATATGTTTCATACTGTATGGATGAGTTGTCACTAGTGCCTCTCTTAGAACAAGCTCAATAGTAAACTCTACCTATCACACCTGAGGTAAAAGAGATTAGTTTTTAATAAATTCATCTCTAAAATACTCCACTATAGGATGAAAGAATGTGGGTCTTAACCCATGTTCAGTTCAAAAAATATTAGTTATCTGATCTTTAACACTACCCAGCATCTACTGCGTGGGCCCTACTCACGTCACAGTGATATCTAATTCACCCTTATGCATGTTCCTAACACCCTCTAAGTATTTAAACATTTCTCCCTAATGATAAAAGTAAATAAGGGATAAATAGTAAACAAAATAGTCCATCTTGATGATTACTTCAAAGACCAGCGTGTCGAGGATTTATAGATTCAACATAAAAAGGTAACTGCCAATCTCAAGGGGAAAACCCCTAAAATAATGGAAACCCACTAAAAAGATACCTAACAGTGTGTCTAGCATTATAACACCAAGAATGTGATCAAACTAATGGTTCATACTTCCTATTATATTCATATATATAAACAAGTGTGACGTGCATGGGTCAAGTAATGATGACCCTAAAGTGGTGGCAACTAGAACAGTACCTCGAAAATTAAAAGTTTTGGAGCTATTATCATACACCATTGGCTAGACTGCATCTAACTGGCCTATACTGCGTCCTTCAGTTTCTACCTAAATTCCTCGAGCAAGCTCGATCTACATGTGATGAGAATCATAAGGAATAATACCTCTACCTTGAACACCACATAGGCTTCATCAATCAGTGGTACTCCAGCTACCTGTCTATAATGATCTTACTATCCTACTCTTGACATATGAGTATGTGAAGATCCATGCCTACCAGGCAGAATCTGAAAAGTCATGTAGATGCATTGGATATTCCCCATCTTTCCAAAAACATTGCAGTCAACTTGATATTGTGGACACTAAGTGTTGATTTGTCCAATATTCCCACACAGGTGGTAGATAAGAAATATCTCTATATGAGGAACCAGACTGCTTCCACCTCTATGAGAATCCTTGAAATTCCTCTTTCAACCAGATGATGAACCACTATTAGCTCAGCATGACGAACTTTGATAGCTCACACCTTTAACTTATCTCATATTCCACTTTGAAAAAAGGGTATGTTTCAGGATTTTAGAAATTATCGTCAACATGAACATGTTGTCCTGTGATCAGATTTTGTAAACAATATAATTCTTCAATATTCTGATTGTCATAAGATCATCAATATCTTGAGTAAGAAAAATCTACTACATGTCTATGAAACAATCAGAGTATTCAATAAATAACATACCCCCTGATGTAGGTTAATGAATTCTTTAGCCCTGTCAGGCCTCACAGTCTGGGGAAATAACTAGTTATAGAAGATGGTCTGAAAATCCACGCATACCATATCAGGATGCTGATCTACCTAGGTGATGACATACCACCATACCTTGGTTGAATCTAGTAGCATATAAGAAGCTACATTGACCCTCTTCTCTAGATTCATCTCTAGATGCTAAAAAATAGATAAGATATCTTCAAGGCAATACTTTGTAGTATAGGTATTCCATTCCCCAAGAATGTGGGAGTGTGATGCTACTGAAACTCAGGATTCAAATCTTCTATAATCGGGACTGGTCAAACTACACATTTCATACTCTGATGCATAAATAGAAAAACTCTTTGAAAAGTGGCGTTAGTGACAATTTCAGGTCTAATAATAGGTTCCAAAGGTGGCACTATTAGAAGAATCACTAGTGGCTCAGGGCCCTCAACCTAATTAAAATAGTCTCCAATGTTTTCAAGGGGTACGATAGGAGGAGATCGTGGCTGCATGAAAATACAATTCCAAACAAATTCCTTATAATATATTTAAGAAAGTATAACAACTACATATAGGAAAATAGGAATGGTATAAATTATTCCAATAGAAACAAGCATGCATCTTTACCGGCTTCTAAATCAAGGTCTAAATAGTAAAAATAGAGCACAATAGGCTATAAGAACATAAGAGACACCACACTACCCACTACTAACATTGTATTCTAGTATAAGTCACTATATTAGATATATATAAGATGGATGTTCTAGAATTTGGAAATCATATTCATTTTTAATTTGTGATTATAGATTCATTTAAAACACTTAAAATGGTTGAATTAGATTATTTACCATTTTTAAATTAATAAGGGCCCATAATATTTATGAATAAATTCATGGGAGGCAGTTGACCCACCCCATTACATGTTCTAGATCATGTGAACAATGATCCATAGATCAATGTGCCAAAATTACATTATTAAGGTGTATTAATTAACCTATTCAGGAATAAACTATTAAGATAAGGTGGAAAATTTATGTATAAATTGTGTTTTCCAATCCCTACAAGAAGGGTCATTGCATTTCAATGTATATCAAGGCACCATAAATATGTGATATGAATAATTCATGTTATAACTAAATGTGACATATCATGATGCATTCCATATTATTACTATTGTGAACATTAACGATACATGTAACAATGAAACTATAATTCATATCATTGGGCCAAGGATGAAATAAATCCTTAATCAGATCAATAATAATAACCACAAAATAGCATGTATGTCACACAATCGTGAAATGTTATCAATAGCAATAGGATAAACTAGAACAATAATCATAATTATATAAACACAACCTTTACCCCGAACAGGGGTTATGGACTCCCAATAATGGATTTTTCCCACGTTCCATGAATTCTCAAATCATTATTCTATTGTCTGTAAATAGTAATGATTGAATGGAAATTTCTCAGATATCACTTTGTAACATCCCGACCTGGGATCCACTTAAGCCATTCCTCGAGCGAGTGGGTCACATGGCCTTAAGTGTTCGTCACCATATTCCATAGGCTACCAAAAAGAAGTGGGTTTGTAAAAGATGTAAATTGGGTAGACTATAGACTAATATCATAGTGTCCTAATGGATAAAAATACAATCAAGAAGATAATCACATTATAAAAAGATAGAATCAATAAATAGTAGACACATAAATAAATAACTAAATAAGAAAGTAGCAGAAGATAATAAACTAATCAACTAATGATAATAAAAATACAACTCAAAAAGTTCCAATACATAATTCATGGCATGAATTAACACAAAAACAAACATGCAGATAAAATATTGCTATACAGTAGTAAAAAAGTCAAAAAGGCAACAACATCTCCATAAGAATCATGTGCCTATGCTCGATCCTCGACACCTGTGTTCTAAAAAGCTAAGATAATCCAAAACCTATAGTAAGACCCTTTACCTTATTAATATGTATAAAACCCAATTCATCTTAGTTACTAAAGCAAGACCGAGTAGGGTGTGAGATAAAAATATCAATTGTCCAACCCCAACGATGACTACGTATAATTCATGTTGTTCTCGTAAATAAACAATGTGCAAGTATAAGTAGAAAAGTAATAGAATACTAAAATAAATAACCAACCCAATTAGGTTCAAATTGGACATCTAGAGCATATATATTCTTTAGTTCATGGCTATAATAGATGTATGAACAATTAATATATATAGTGGTAATATATCTATAGTAAAATTATACACTTGAACCACCTATATGAACTGAATGCGTACGAAAACCCATTAGACATATACCATGAATTTTAACATTGGATGGACCAGTGAGTAACTGAGACACCCATTAAAATTATAAATATTCCTAAAATATTATGAAACAAGGTATATGACCTACATCCCTAGATGAGTGAGATATTCTAGGAAACCACACTTGGTATGGGGTGGATCATCATGGAAACACTCTACTCATGGAATGTGGCATGTAAATCCCATCACACATAAGGAATCAATTGACGGAGTCTCCGTGAACATAACACTTGATATAAGGGGTTGTGATTTCCCTCCTGGCTCAACACCCCTTACAATTATACAAAACCTCGATTATGGAATATTATAATTATAACTAGCATGGAGAATTACCTTCAATCCATTTATTTATATAGCGCACATATATAGAAGAGGAATAGTAATTCATATTATAATAGATAATGCATAACCATCTCATGAATTTAATTTAAACATTATCAATGGTTTTCTCATATATTCAATTCAATACATGAGGTAAACACCTATCATGCGTTCCATTACTCAATCCAAATTCAATTTTAAATCATTACAATTATTCAAAACATGGAAAACAAGTCATATGGATCAAGTGTCAATTGGAAGGATCCATGGTCAATTAATTAAAATAATTCTATCATGTAACATAACATATAATATAATACCATTCAACCTAACCAATCCATTCAATTCCTTAAGACATGAAAACTCAATGCATAAGTTTTGATGGTCATTTAGAATATGATGGGTTCATTATGGAAATTTTCCACTTGGGAAATTCCCACTATAAATAGACCAAGAACCTGATAGGTACCTCAGTTCATATGTAATACTCATATATCATGATAACATTCAACTAAAATCCATGTTCTTAGCTAAATTGGGTTTCGGGCATTTTGAACCAATTAGATATAATGGCTTATTCTATTTTCTCACACCTTGGATGACCATATTTGGTAGGTACAAGCTCTAACTCACCTAAAAAGTATCAATATATGTGTATCTTGTTGAAAGATATGTTAAAAATTAAAAATAAATATAATTGATATTCATGTAAAAAGACTCCATATGGCATGACATGATATTTACGAAATTAATAAACTCAAATGGAAAATGACGTGACCACCTACCTTAAGGTCATAGATGACTGCTCTCTAAATATTGGATTCAGATTTAAATTATATCAGAAGAGATCTAAGATATATTTTAATTCCATAATAATTGGGAAAATTATAGTACATCTAAATAGCACAATGTATGGAAAGATAATCATTGATAAATTTTGAGGGACTAGGAGATCATACCAAAACAAATTTGTTGCTTCTTATAGACCGAAGAATGGAAACCGAATGTGAAAGTTATTTCAAAGCCTATCATGAGATATTTGATCTCAATGGGATGAGAAGAATCTTGGATGGATTCTATTAGAATAAATCAAATAGTAAAAGTGATAAAATTGTATATTATGGAAAAAATAGTCATTTCACCCCAAAATATAAAGGTACATAGTTTGGCCGCACGGTTCGTCCAAACTATGCCCAAAACATGCTCAGCTATCTACATGTATAGGGCACACGGCATTTTTTTAAAAAGTTGTTCCTAACTAAATGAAAACAATGATAAATGGATTTTTCCCATATCGGCCACAGGTTTTATGACCGTGCACCATGGGCACACTATTGGAGACATACTATGCAACCTATTCAATTTTCCCACATCATAACTCCAGGATTTGAGCAAGACCCAAATGCTCCCATGATCTCATTGAATTTATTAAACATCATTTTTAGGTCCATTTAAGGTATTCATATTAAAAATTAACAATCCATATCTTCATTGAAAAGACTGGTTATTACACCCAATAACCAACGCCACCATTTTGTGACACCTTGTACTCCCCAATGTGTTGACCTACCCAACCACCATTATAAATCATTAATCATGCTCATGAATACCGCATAATTTAATTCACATATTTATGAAAATCAACCCACCACAAAAAGTTGGGGGATATGGAAGGAATATGGGGATGAAACCCTAGTTGTAGAGGATGTATCAGAGTGTACCTTCAATCCAAACTCAGATTATTAGAATATTTCAAATAAATTATTAATTAAATTCCTATTAATATATTTTATTATGCATTAATTTTTTTTAATATAATCATCTAAAATATTCTATATTGTTTTGATAGTTTCTCAAGGATTTGTGGTATTGCAGAAAACTTTTGTGGTGAAATAGAGGCTAGGAGAGGTTATTGATCCACAATAGGGGTCACTATGCCCTTGTTCTAGGAATGGATAACATAATATTGTAAAATAAGTCTACAAATATTTATATGGTTATATGAAACATTTGTAGTAAAGGAAACAGTTCATGGTATGGTTTCTTTAGGGTCCTCCTATACAAAATGATGGTGAACTTATCACTATATCCAAGCCATGGGTTTGGTGACAATAAAACAACATTAAGTTAGATATCATACCATGATGGTTGGCCATAGAGGATGATGGAAGAAGCACTATTTTCAGGACCACCGAGTAGTTCACACTGTAGTGGTGGTGAAATATTTTATTTTTAAACTATATTAAATGGGGGATATATATTCGGGATTTAGTTCTCTATCTGATAGAACCCACACCATGGGTGTTTTTACTTTCGACCATTTTATGGTGGTGTCAAATGATCTTGAAATATACATATTGGGATTAGACACCATCATTTCAACATTATACATATCCCAATATTCTCAAAGTGACTTCTAGAACTCCCTTTCAATCATCATCCATTACATTTCAAATCCTTTCCCCCTGTCACATTGAATAATTTTTTTATCTTTGTCCAATATCCACAATTCTTTTATCCCTCTCTCCTACGATTCTTTTTTTTGGTAGGATCAAAAAAAATGGAATGTCATTTTTAGTGTGTTATTTCGATATGAGTTTCTGATGATTACTATTGTTAGGTTCTTGTCAGTTTCCCTTAATGATTTAGGGGTCTTGATATTTTTTTAATCTTTCAGAGAGATAAATGTTTCGCTTTGATTCTCTAATCAACACAAGGGTAAATTTTTCTATCCTTATTACATTTTAATATGGAAAAATCCTGCTTTTGTTTTCATTTTGTAGAATTTTAACTATTGAATTAATACAAATTATTATTTGTATTAATTAAAATTTAATTATAGGGAAGGAAATCACATGAGTTAACATGATATTTTGTATTTTTACTACATGGTTGTGAAAGAATTCTATTTATAAAACATTGAATTATGTTTTTTTGATATGTTTTTATGGTTATTGGAACTGGTGAACGTAATTGTGGTTGTTTAATTATGCATACCACACATGAAAAATTATATGAATTCAAATTCTGTTAATAAATAAATTGTACATGGAAATCATGAATTATACTAAAAATAGACATTAATGTAATAAATAAAAATGGTTTACCATTGTAAAATTTAATTTGAGATAATTATTCATTATTATGTTCAATTTTATTATATGTGATGAACGATTTGTGGGGTGGTTATGATGTATGGTTTTTGTGATGTGTGGTAGTTAAAATACATGGTGGTTTCAATGGGTAGTGGTTGAGATATGGGGTTGTTTTGAATATGTTTTTATTGGTGTGATATTTATGAGTTGTTATGTGTTAAATGGATTAGTTTATTGGTAGCGAATGAATGAATATAAAATTTCAATCATTACATGAATTGACTTATTAATTTAATACTGTGGGTAAATGGAAGTTCATGATATTGGATATGTTAAAATAGACAAATGATTTTGGATTCTGTGTATGACCAACTTCTATGTTGTGGGGATTTTATAGGTGGAATTGATAGTGTTTAAGGTTGTGATATTATGTTTCTATATTTTGATAAATTTTGGTTATCTTATTTTGAACCCCTAGTTTTTCTTGTGGTAAATATATATCCTATTATTTTATGTTATTTTTGTACTCTCCCCACCAAAGTCTTGTTCTTCCACTAACATAAAAATATTTATGTTCCAGGGGTTCTTCCTAATAACATATGATGGTGATGAAAAATATAGTTACACCCTCTCTATAATATATTAGTGACTAATATTCTTGGGTTATTATGGGATGTAGTTATAAGTGAAAAAACGGTTGTGATTGGAGAGAGTCCAAGTTAATTAGTGTGGGGGGTTGTGCATGGTAGGAGGAGGTAAAAATATTGATTTCCTTCATGTTTATGATAACCTATTATTCTGTTTATATTTATATAAATATTTTAAAATGTGGAAGCCCATGTGTCTTCATGTGGGATGTGATGTGATTTCCCTATTTATTATGGGAAGGATGTGATTTTGTTTCTTTGGTTACTTAGGGAGGGATGAGATATAGAATATGTCGTATCTCTTGAAATGGTTATCGAGGAGGGGATTTGTTAGCTACGATATACGATTATGGGGTATGAGTATGTTAATCCAATGATAAATTATGTATAGGTATCATTTTATGATGTACTATATATTATGTTACTATTTTAGGCATTATTTAGTGAGTTTTCATAGTAAACAATTTATTTGATATTTGGCATGTTTATGCACATAATGGTTATAATGTTTTCTAAGGGAAGTATTACTATATTATTCTAAGTTATGCATGAAATAAAATTATTATGATATTTAATTGAATACATGTTATTTTCCTCCCATATATATATAATTTTTTCCTAGATTTCTAGGATGACTATAATATATGATATTGATTTTATGAAATTACACATTGGAGTTATTTCTAAATTACTACATATTTTTTTTCTATCAATTTATTAATTTTTTTGTATCTATTTAAAATAATCATTCTTTATGTAATTGTTTTTGTTTAATTATTTTTTATATTGAATTACATGGTGGTTTTTATTCTATATTGTGATCTTACTTTTTTAGAAAATCTTAAAATTCCTTAAATATGTTAAATTTTTGAAACCTTGGTGGTTGAACCAAACCTAGTTCCGACTAAGGATGGTACTCTATGGTGATTCTATATTCATTCATTATCGACCAAGGAAAGTTACCTTTATAGGTAGGGTGTCATGATAGATTTGTATAATAGTGTTTTGTTGAGATATATGGTGGAGTTCGTATGTAGGAATTACAAGTAATGAACTATTTGTTTGGGAAATGATATAAGCTGATCTAGGTGAATCACATAAGATAGATAGAAAATCTAAGACATATGATTTTGGGTTCTCCTTGATATGATGTAAGGAAATTGAGTCTACTAAATGATTATGTGAGGTGGTGTTGTTTTCATTTTATAAACCATGTAGTATTAAATTCATCATGATTATTATTGTTCATGAATTAATAGATTGATATTTGGTAATTTATAATGAATTAAAATTACTAATCATATTAAATTTTGATACTAAAAGGCCTATGGTTTCTTCTAAATTATCATGAATTTCTCCCGGTCGATGAGCATATAGAAAATAAGAAGAATATGTTTAGTAAGATATCCTTGTTGAGATTTCCATCATCCCCATAATGAAGGAGGTTGAGTCATGGTAGAAAACATTGTGTTCCATTATATATTATATCATTTGGAATTATGAGGGGTCCATTAAAGATATAGAGATAAATAACTAGTTATAGGAGACGGAAATCGCATTTAGTCTATTTATTACTATAGAAGAGTTTTGGTTTTTTTGTAAGTTTCCAATAATAGGGGGTTACACATTAGTAGTAGATGTTATATCAGGGTTATATGTATGATGTACATGTTTCAAGGTAATATTTACATAAGTATTTCTAAAGGGATCTCCTGTCATTGACCGCAAAGGAAGTGAACTAATATGAGATTATTTCTCTTTATCATGGGATTATGTATATTTGAGAGCATGGGATAAATTTTAATGATCTTTTTCATTTCAACACTAATCATTTTTCTAATTATGTGTCCCTTGAGTAACCTACTGAAGATGAACAACCCCAAAATATATAATTTAAGATTAATAAATTTATATTTCTTATATATATGGAGGTTCAAAATAAGTGGATGTGATTGAGTTAATTCATTCATGAGGAGGGATACCATGATAAGAGATCCAATAGGGTTCCTTGTGTAAAATATTTTTTATTCCATGGTCTCAAATTCTAGGTCCATTTTGGTTTCATCCACTGGAGAGTCTTTAATAACTATATGCTCTTCATTTTTCTTCGGTCAGTGGTTCTTGATTGTTTCCATGATGTATTTTTTTCATATGCATTAATAATGGGGCTTAGCTTCAATTTAAATATCAGGGCCAAAATGCTAATAAAGTTTGTTTTTTTATTTTTTCATTAAAAACTGAAGTATCAATAGAATATTATACCATTTATCTAATAAATGATTATATATATAGATTCTTGGGGTTAACCTCACATTTTATATTTTCCTTAGTGATCTTGGAATGAACATCGACATAGAAGTGTCCATAAGTAGTGAGGTAGGGGTTTGAGTATGAATATTTTTTTGATATGAAGAAATCACTACCAAAGGGGCCCTTAGTCAATAGAGGGGTGCATAATTTATCATCTATAATTGTTTATATCATGTATTATTTAGGATACATACAATCCGTAATTAATTCAATATTATTCTATTATTTAGGATTTTATGCAGGGAGTATTCACATTCCATTTGGGTTAACTACACTAGTGGGAGAAAAGTCTTTATTGTTTGATGTGTCTCAATAATATATTTAGATAACGGGGAAGAATTAGTCATGCGGGGATAACATTTTACAAAATATTCATCCAAATGATGATATCCTCATCCATAATTGGATTTATTCTACATATTTTGTTATCTATAAATTCTACAAGTATGATCTATTCATTGATATCAATAGACATTGTGTAGTTATCATAAGTGATTTGAGTAATTTGATGGAAAATTTGAATGTGGATATGAATATATCATTGATGAAGGAATTTTTTTAAACTTTGGTATCACTAAGATAGTTTTGTCTCCCTAAGTCTTTAGAT
This sequence comes from Viscum album, assembly GCA_963277665.1. Lineage (NCBI taxonomy): Eukaryota > Viridiplantae > Streptophyta > Magnoliopsida > Santalales > Viscaceae > Viscum > Viscum album. Next base: position 1,389,310,868 of record OY728165.1, read on the forward strand.
ACATTAAATATGTCTTCCCTAAGGTGGTTGTGATACCAAACATTTATATTTCTTTAATTTATGATAGATTTATATTTGGAGACTTTATAATTTCATGGGACCCATATCCCATGAAACCCTCTCTATTATGGGATTTAAGGTTTAAAATATATGATATAAGGTAGAATATTTATATTTTACCTACTTTATCTACATGGGTTTATCTAAATTTATTCTCAATGAATAAATATTGTAGTTCTAGGAAATGTATATAATACCTAAGGCTAATCAGTCTACGATCAATAATTGTTACAATAATTATGAGGATTGAATATATTTAGAACCAGTTGATAGGATCCATTTGTTCTTCTACCACTGGTCTATAGTTTGGATATTATAAATCGAGGAATAAGTTATAAAATACCTCAAAGTCTCTATCTAGTGAAGGTGTGGGAACATTTAATTCCTTATTAAGCAATTTGGTGTCCCACACATAACATATGATTTCATGGGGATCTTGAAATCACATTTATATGATTTCCTAGAATATATCATAATTTTTTTCATGAATGGTATATTGATCTATTTGTTTTCTATGGAGGATCATGTTGATAACCTCATAGATTCCATGTTTACCCTTTGACGACATAAGCTCTATGTAATTATGAGCTAATGAGAGTGTTGGACAAGATTAGTTAATTTAATTGGTAATATGGTGTCCCGTTAAGGTGTATCCAAGGACCTATTAAATATTAAGGCTGTTTTCATTGGATGAACCCAAGAATTTAGAAGAGGCTCACAATTTCCCCAGTTTTGCAGGATGTTACTAGAGGTACGTTTGTTATATCGCATTCATTAGAGCCTTTTTAAAGGCTCAAACATGGAAAGAGAATTCAATTTTATTGATATATTATTTATAATTAGTTTTTACTATATAAAGGAAATATTTATCAATGTTTATGGATGTAAATTAGAAAAATAAGGTGTGATATTTGAGGAATTCAATGATGATTCCCAATATAGATTAGGATGTTTATTGATGTAAAAAATTGTGGTGTTCAATTATGGTTACTCATCATTATGTCACCATGAGTGTAAATATTTCACCCATGATTTTGATATATAAGTATATTTGTCTTCCATATTGTTGTAGTGAGATTAGCACATTAGAGAACATGTTGTGGTATATTCCAATAAAAATGGAATCCTACATGTTTTCTATATGTGTGACCGAAATATATAAAATCTTTAGAGAATTGAGTTATTCCATGGATATTAATTTGGTACATCCAATTTCAATGGGATGGGAAACATCTTTCATTACACATAGAGTAGTAAATTTTGAATAGATGTTGGTCATGAGTCAAGGTATGCATAACATGAAGTTGTTAAGTTAGAATTCATGCACCTAGATATAGGTGTTGTTAATAGTAGTGGATTATTTATTCAGATGATGATGATGAAATATTATATGTTATGGGAAGTGGAGGAGTCTTAGTTGTGGTTTTAAGAAGTGGATGCGGTGAATTTCTATGTTTTTCTTGGTCATTACCTAGAGGAATGGTCAATGGTTGTTCAAAATTATGTGTTATTTTATGGGAGGCTATTTTTTTGATGGGCTTTAATGAGGGGTCGACTGTTATTAACAAAGATGACATGTATTAGTTATCCAATGAGTAACTAATATGTACCATGGTTTTAGGATTATATTCTTGTGTTTCACATTGATATGTGTATTGGAAATGTTCATGGATCAGACTCTACTTTTCTAGCAGGTAAAGACTAAACGTCATGTTCATATCTGTTTCTTCCCATCTTAAGACACCCCCAAGTGAATGTTGTATGACATATAGATGTATTTTTTCAAAGTATTACCCATGTATCATGAAGGTTATAATTATATATTGGTTATCATGAATAAAATGATGATTTTATCTTTCTTACATCAAATCAAGGAGTCCATTAGTGTGGATATTTTTCCAAGGATGTATGTCGGTGAGATGGTGTGGATATTTGGAGTTTTTATTCAATTTTATCATATTTTAACATTTTATGATATCTTTCAAGCATCAAATCATGATTTTTGTAGATCTTCTGAAAATTAGTTTCTTTTGATATAGTTCTCTTATAAAAACGCCTAACACTAATTGTTATATCCCTATATAGGATAATATTCTATGGGGATGAGGGTGAATTAAAATATTGAAGATAATATAATTCTTCCCCAAATAAGGATACTACTCTTTAATGTTGGGGAACACTTCAATTTATCAATACCTCTTTATTAATGAGTGGTGAAAGTTTTAACAAACACAATGTATTTTAGAAGGTTTACCCACACTGGACATACCCAAGGAGAAATCATTTAAATGATATTATACAATATTTTAACTGATAGATAATTTCATTGAGTAAATTTTGGTGTGATTTTAGTAACCCTCATAGTTTACTACAATAATATAATACAAAAATCACTATTATCTATCAAAAAATAAATCACTCCTTACTTTCGTTAATCATTCTTTTTTCACATGTCAATGATTCATATTCTAATGGTGTTGTTTCTCTTCATCACATGCAATGTCAACTTCATGGGATAATACTACTGCTGGAATAACACCTTTATCAAACATCTACCTTCCATATAATATATTCTGTAGTCCTATTAAAAAAATCTTGGTAAATTTTACTTATTTTTATATACCTTACAATTATATACATTGACAGATTATTTATATTTTATTTAATCTAATTATAATGAGTGAAACTATTTTATCTTGAACTATTCCATGTGTCCTTGTAAATTTTTGGTGTTATCACTTACAATTTATTAGGAATTGATCATTGAAAGATTAATTTTATATCTAAATTTCATTTTATTTCTTTATTAAACTATAAGAAAACTAAAACTACCTAGATGTGGCATGGTAAAATATTCTATAGTTTAGAAATACATATTCTCAATATTTTATAGTGTTTCCAACTTAGCTAATTCATAACCATCAATTCCTCAGTTCACCCAATGGCATGGTAATATGTACAATATAATGGAGTCCTATAGTTGACCACGTCTTCTTTTTCTGATGCATTAACTACACCATTAACCTACACATGATCACTGCAATGATTTTATTCACAAATTCCCATGATCTCTATTATGATCTTCTCTAAATGCGTGACATTATGACTTAATATGGAATAATTATATCAATGTGTCTTAGCCACCTATGTTACAACATTGCCTCCAATGGGATATAATATACTAAATTATGTTTTTTAGTGAAATCATACTTTCTATGGTGTATATAAAAGTTATGGTATAGACTCATTCTCTTAAAAAGACTTTATTTCATAGTTATCTCTCTATGTTGTAGATATCTGGAATCTTATAGAATCATAGAAATTCCATAAATGTTCATTTTTTCCATGTTTGATTGGGTTATATTTTTAAAAACACTCTCAATACCCACATCAAACATTCCTAAAAAATGAAGTGATATATGAGATTATTTGATAACATGACCATGTAGTTGACAGTAATGGGGCCCACTCTTATCCTCCTCTTTATTTCATCCCAATGACATGGACCACTATCTCCACACATCCATACTATGGGGTAGACCAAAAATCATATACACATATGATTAACCACCCATTTCCTTGCCTTCATAAAATGAATCTTATACATCCCTCTTGGATATGTGGCACTATATCTTGAACACCTGTTGTAATGGAGCATTTTTATGTGCTATATTTTTATGGGAATGGAAATTATTTTTCTTCTTCCAAAAAAAATAATATGTCATAGAGTATTCCACATGGTGTATCTATTGTCACAGTGATGTGGGAAAGCATTTACCTCCTCACCATCCTTGTCACCTTAGATTTATCACATACTATAGCAGGGAATATGAGTTGTGAAATATTCTATGACTTTAAGATAGAACTCCTCTACATCATCATCCATAGTCACCTTGTAAACAAACACAACCAATTCAAAATTATAAGGGAATTTTTTCCAACACTCATCTGTATTTATGGATGAATTTGTGGAATTTTAATGTAAGACATTTCAATACATGATGTGATATACCAAGATTAAAGAGTAATCTATACTTATGCATGATTTGGTTCGGGGATTTAATTTAATATTTTAGGTATTTTATTAGATGATAAAGGCTACACTTGAACAATACTATTATTATTCCGATCAGAGAGATATGAATATGGAGTTCATGTATAGGTAACATATGATCATAAATATTCACCCTCAATGATGGTATTTAATAGAAAATAGTGTTAATAATAGTTATCCAAGATTAATCATTATTTTCAAGGTATTTGAACATGTTGTAATGGTGGAATATTGGTTGAGCGTCCATTATGGATTAATAAGAACCCTGAAATAAATCATGTGTCCTATATCCATCATTATCTATTTAATTAATTACATTTCACTATCTGGGGATATTTTTAAGCAATATTCCTGGAGTGTCCCATAGAACAGATGTTTTATTGAATGAGGTTCTCCATGGTTAAAAAACTCAATTATATCATGTTCTATAAAGGCATTGTGGTTTAAAAAGAAAAAATGGTATTGTGAGATGTATATGTGTTCCCAGTACCTTGATTTGATTATATTTTTTCCTTGATTTGATTTTCATTAATGTCATGATACATGAATCTTGATGATCTATCAAATTTTACATTTTCCAAATTTATTGTGTCTATAATGATTTCTCAAAAATAAAGACTGGGAAAACACTTTAAAATCAAGATTTTTAATGTTTAGAATACATTTTTATAACATTTTAATGAGTTAGTTCTCCCAAAATATGAAAATATCATGGTATGGGCTGTGTGGTTCCTTAATTTTTGTGTTATTATAATATTTGTGTTTATTTTCAGATTCATTGGGTTAATCTATGTATATTTTAAAATTTTCATGAATAAAATAAGTTTTTGAGGATGATGTGATATAGTTTTATTTTTTTAGTAGTAACAGGACCTCAAATTAGTTCCTCATGGGTTAGTTGTTTAGATCATCTTTCATTTTTTTGTTTTGGGTTTGGTATTGATTATCAAGTGTGCTTATTTTTTGATAGGCATCCAATTTATTTTTTTAGGATTTTTCAATCATTTAATTATGATTTCAAAATAATTTTAGGCTAAATGTAGTAGTTTGCGGTGTTCGCGGGTTTAGAAGATAGGATTGAGTTGTTATGGAGGTCACCATTAACCTGGTAGTTGGCATAGTGATGGTGTGTTTCTTAGGTGATCACTTTTTGGAAATGAGTAACTCTGAAAATCCTAATGAATGGTTTTTTTCTAGGATATTCACAAGAAATTAATATTTGATGTAAAACCCATCTAAAATGATGAAGTGGGGATGAAAATTGTGTGTCTGTGAATGTGGTGAGGGTAAATGGTTTGATTCTATATATCAGGACATATATGATAATGATGGAAGAACTACAATGTCATTGACCACACCAAAGACATGGACATGGTTTTAGTCAAATATATTTTTTAAAACTATATAATAAAGAAGAAAATGTTGTGGGAGATTCAAATATGGATTTTAGTAGACCAGCCACACATACATTGAATGTCCATCACGTCATGGTGTAATCTAACATTCCTTGTAAATAAAGACTCTACCACATCGTTTTCAATTTAATTTTTATCCCTTTGATCTCCATGAGATTTATATAACTTAAAATCCCTATCAAGTAATTACATTATTAATCGTATCCCCATATGTCATTTTATCAATTCTTTTAAATTGTGGTACAATCAGTCATACTAATTTTTCAGTTTGCCCTAATTTTATTATCTCTGGGGAGGATCACTAATATGATGATCCCTGTATTATGGTTTTCATGTAATATGGCGTGGATATAGATTGGTGTATTTAGGTTGTGGAGACTTTAACTTCAATCATGGTAGTGATTGATATCTTTTTTTCCTCTTTTGTGAGGGATGGATCCATTAAAAGTATAAATTGTGGTAGTGGAAGCATTATCTATCCTTAAATAAATGTTCATGTGGTAATGAAATTCTAATTTCTTACACTATGTTTATGATACTTATAAAATTAATAATGAAAATGAATTACCTTAATTGAATATGAAGGTTATGGAAGTAAATCACATAAGCATTACTTGTTATTGTGAATATTTTTTCTATTTTTAGTCATTCTTAAACATATCATAACATTAAATTATGTTGGGATTGAGGTGTTGTTATATTTTTTGAAATTTGTGAAAAACATTGCGATGTTTTGATTAAAATCACCACAAGTGTAAAATCATAAGAATTTATTTCTAATAAATACATCAGGTTCCCATGAAAATAAATTTTTTTATAATACCCATGAGGGTAATGAATTACTATAAAATAAAATTTTCTTAACTAAAATAAGATGTTTGGTGGTTACAATATGTACTATATGTAGTGCATCTACATATTGAAGCAGTAGTGGTAGAGATTATATGACCTTATGGAGATATTATGAGGTGTGTTGGTTCATTATTTCTAAGTCCCTAGGTTTGGTATATTTTTTATCTATCAATCATATACATTTATGTTAATTATATTTTCACCCCACCTAAGTTTTTCTCTTATAATGACTCCCAATGGTAATATGTTCTTGGTGGTTTCGAGGAAAATTAATAATGTTTTGGATAAATGTCTTGATACCACCTCGTATCTAATCTTGATTATTGGATGTATTGAAATTATCGTGCTGTGATGGACATATGTTAAAAGATCACTAGATGTGGTGATTGGGAAGAAGATTAGTAGGTTAATAATAATGGTCGTTCATGATGATAAGTGGTTACAATATTCATGTTCGTTATATTAACAACCCCATAATATTTAGTTTACATTGAATTTGTTATGGTATAATTTGGATTCTTAGGTGTTACATGGGGGGTGTGATGTGGTTGCCCATATTTTTTAGGGTGGGATGTAATTTGGGTTCTTAGGTATCCATGGGTAGGATATGATGTTGTTTTCCATGTTTCATCAGTCATGGTTATTAAAAATAAAATGGTTATTCTATGATGTGTGCCATTAGGGTATGAGTGTGTAAAATCAGTGGGAGATAATTTTAGGGTAACCATTATCTGTATTCTATATATTATTATTCTTTATTGGATGAATAATATATTGACCATTACATAGTAATGATATTTATTAGATGACTAGTTTAATTGAATGTTGGTTCTATTTTTTGTTCAAGAGTGTATCAGTATACTGTTATAACTTTTGTACAAGAGATATTGGGTATGATCCTACATAGAATACTTATTACTCTCTAACTATATATATATATATATCATCAGGATTCCATGTTTACTACATAGATCAAGGAAGATGTTTGTGGCCTAGAAATTAGAGTTTTTACTAAATCACTGCATTATATTTTCTTTTAGTAATAATGTAGTGAAATTATTTGTAATTTTATACATTATAAATACATTAAATTTTTTTTCTATATCCCATTTTATTTATTGTATGGATTTTATTTCTGGTTTTCATTCTATCTTCAATACTAATTTTTAAAATCGATGGTCATTCACTCAATATATATTTTTTATTCCCTTGGTGCATGTCTCCATCATAGGTCTGACTAAAAACAGATTTATGGGTCATTATGTCCATTAAATCATTTCAAAACTGAGAGGTTATACTTTAGTAAGATAGGATCATAAAATTTTATTAGATATATAATTTACGATGTTATCATTTTATATTATTAAGATAGATAAATATGACATTTTATATATAGTTCTAAAAAAATAACCCCATTTGAAATTAAATGATTTTAATCACATCCACATAAAATTATTAACACAATTTTTTAAAAATATATTATATTAGTATAATCTTATTGGAATATATTTGGGAATTTAATATATAATTATAATTATTCTTTAATAATAATAATTATGTGTAACATATAAAAATGTATTTCTATAATAAAATATTTTAATTAAATATTATCTATATATTTTATTCTATAAATACCCATTATTAGTAAATTATATTATGTTCAATTTGTTACTTATTTTTACAAAATTAAAATATACATATTGGATACATGCATACCCGATGACCATGTATTAAATTATTTTTTTTCTAACGGCCATATATCAAATGATAATATAAATAACCACATTATTTCATTATTACGTATATCCTTTAAAAAATCACTAAAATAATTCACCCTATTTAATTATAACTCAGTATGTATATAATATTTATAATGAAATTAAATCATCTCATGGTTGCATCTGGATTATTATCTTCATGGAAAGCCATGAGGAAAAATATTTTGTATTTCTAAAAATTTTTTATTCCATTTATTTTGTTCCACATTTACTTTACATAACGGTGTTTCCAATTTTATTATCATTATATGTTAATTTGCATCCTTCATTTTAATATTTTATCTAAATAAAATATGTTATGTATCGTTTTCATTTAGTGTTAGATATGAAACAAGGTATTGGAAAAAATATTTATTTAATGAAAATTAAAATGAAAATATTAGGGTGTTATATTTAATTTTTGATATTTGTAGTTCATATATTATATATTATTATCTCTTTTAAAATAATAATTTATGATTCATTTTTAGTTATTTTTAAATTATATCAAATTTCTTTTAACTATTATACATTTGGTGAAACAATTCTCTTCTTCACATATCAAGAAAATGAAATATATATTATTTCATTATAAATAAATTTATAACATATAATTCTTTCACAACACATATTATTGTTTCTACACATTGAATAAATGGAAAAATATTTTGAAATCAATGTTTTTTGTTAATTTTTATATTGTCTCAATATGTGATTTTCAAAAAACTATCATTACCAATCATATCCAATCCTTCATTATAATTACACATTATATATTAATTTTTTTATCATTTATCATATATTATGAGATACCACTATTATTTAAAAGATATTTTTTTAATTTTTATTTTTTTAGAATCACACTTTTTCATAGATCCTTCACATTTTCATTCGATAATATTTTTTATTTTCCCCACACTAGAGATTCTTTTGAAAACCAATTATTATTACAAAATAATTAATAAAGTGGATTGTTAGATCTTTTATTCCATTTACATATTTAATAAATTCATTTATATTTTGAATAATTATCATGGATATCATATCTTCAATAGTTATATTCATAATTACAATTGAAATTATCATTTTTAGAAGATTCCCAAAGAACATATGAAAAATTATCTTTCTATAAAATTAATAAAATTAAATAGATATATTGGAAATAAATATTTCACAACCCCCTCCAGCCAATGATATGGAAATTATGTGAGGGAGTTAAATACCCATGAGTCCCACCTCTAGCAGGACTTAGGTTGGTAACTTGCTCTAAGGGTATAAAAAATATAATTAATTGAAAGTCATTACCCCCAATAAAATATAGGAGTGTGATATAAGATGAATCACACCAAAAAATCATGACATAATATATAAGGAATCAAAAAATCATCCAACAATTCATGTATAAATAAAAATAATAAAAATAAAATTATAATAATTAAATACCAAAAATGGAATGCTAAACCAGTTGAAAGATAGTTATCTATGATCCGAGATAGTATCTAGATTGATCTACATAGTCATCATGGAAACCTGAAAATTAGTTTATATGTGAAGGGTGACTATATAAATATACTCTATAGGGAATCCAAATTCCCACATGCACTTTTGATAGAAGCATACTAATGGACCTGTGAGAAAACACAAAATCCAATATCACATAAATCTGTCAACTTTCCATTCCATCCTCACCATGACACACTCACCATGTAATGAAGGACAAGTAATATAATATAACCTCAGTCAAATTGATAAAGGGTTTCCACACTACCTTCCCACTGTGATTCCACTCTCACACCGAAACAATGTATGTCTAGGCCCCACCACCTATCCTTTATATCAAATCACGCCACGCACCCTGCATGCTTCTAATAATCACATCACATCTTCCTTGAAGACATCTGGGCCAATGCACCTTGTGTGCTTGTAATCATAACATCACATAAATCTCAATGAAACATGGGTCCAACCACCCTGTGTGATACTAACCATCACATAACCCGAATAGTAGTTAATCATAAACATGTAGGACATCAACATCATTTCCGTCTCCTACCATTCACAACCCCCATCATAGAACCACGTGTTCTACTAATCACCACATATCTATATTGAAACTTTTAAATATATGTTATCACATCCTGTGCATGTCATCATCACCTGTAAGAGGTTTTGGGGAAGAGGAGGTAATTAACTATCGATTTATAACTTTGGGATATTACGAAGAACACCCCTATAATAAAAAATTTGGCATTAGGTACACATCAATAGTGGGGTGAATAATTTAAATCAATGTAATAATATATATAAATATATAATCCACACACACAACCCATTCTACGGGGTAACGAAAATCATTAAAAACTCACAATATCACCAACCAAACTCACAACCTCTTCCACTTTTTCACCCAACTTTAAAAGAATAAAACATAACAACAATCCATAAAAAACTATATTTTCCTTTCACCCATTTTCTTATTCAACCAATTTTTATTCATTCATTATCCATTCATAATAAATTAACCACAACACACCCCATCCATTCCACTTTCATTATTGTCATTTTTTATTCCATTACTAACTGGGAAATAAACAAAACACAAAAATATGTCACGATTAGCTCAACATTTCCCATGTAAACCATCACCTTTCCACCCCAAAAACTCAACTACACATAAAAAATATTCCCTCCACCACACAAGCGTGGCCATAAATCCATCACCCCACATGCCACAACCCCCACCAACCACTTTCCATTACAAGAAACACCACATATAACAACACCCCCTAGTGTATCATAACAATATTCACATCACATCAAAATACCACAACCACATAACTATACACCACAACACATTAATGGTCATTTAATATAATTAAAAGGTCTCTTTAACAAATTCCAATTATCTATTTTTAGTGGAAGTTCCACACAATCCATAATCTTGAGAATGCTATTTTATTTTTCGAATACAAGTGATTAAATTATTTTTCATTTATAGTGATATCAAAACAATTGAAAATAGGGTTTCTATATCATAATATCTAATACACAAGAAAATACCCCCAAATGCCATTATTTTCAAGGGGAACTTGTCATGTATGATTCATAATATCAAAAATACAGAAAAAAATTCATATCATAAAAACATTATCCTTTATTCCATCAATTTTAGTTAACAAATTAGTTTCTCTTTAATTAAGAATACACAACCATCCCCCACAGATAAATATATGAAAACTCTACCACATGATGCAAAAAAAAGTGAAATGGTGGATATCCTACCTCAAGGAATATTTTCCAACAAGATGCACACTGAAGTGTAAAGAAAAAATTCACACAAATGAAAACTACCCAAAAAAACCTATTTATTGGTCTAAACATCCTAAAAGATTCATCAAAATGTTGCCTATCTCACGCCCTAAACAAAAAATTCACTATCGTAGAAGATCTACATAAGAATAATGGTATAAAAATTGTGAGATAAAATAGATAATAACCACATATTGACAAATAACCACCACTGTAACCAATATATTGAACATTGTAGATTTGGTCTTGAACATATCATTGGATTTCCTTGGGTTTTTCTTGAATGGGAGGGAGAGAACACATTTTGCTGATTATGTCACACCTTGTTTTTCATGTCCATGTTTTGATCCGGTTCATTTGAAATCTCGATACTTTTCATGGGTCTTTTGTGAGATTAATGTTGCGTTTTTAAGTTTCATATATTTCTAATAACCCTAATTTGGGTTCCCCATTTCTTGTTTAGTAGTTTTTGGAGAAAGGGTGGTTACTTCATGATTTTCGCAAACCGTTCGCCCATTTCCAGTTTTTAAAACTAAATTGGTTTCTATTATAACTCCTTTTTTTAAAAAAAAATTCACCCATTCCACTTCGTAGATGGCCTCAAATGATATATTAAAACTACCATATCCTTTTGGACCCCATAATAATTCATAATCATTATGAATTGGGGTTACTTATTTGGGTATTGGGCCAGCCCATTGGCGAATTTCCAGTTTTAAAAAAATAATTTGTTTATTTTATATCTAATTAAATATTTTATATTTTTCAGTTATTACACCTCCCACTCTAATCCAATACCCCTATACTGACCCCCATTATGCATTTACCCTCATTGGAGCTTATATGAGTCTCGGATTAGGGAGATTGTTTTCAGGTTACCTCAAATCTCCAAGAATTGAGTAAGTAAATTGTTTCATACATAAATAATTCAATTAGTGATCTTTTTCCAAATAAATATTATTTCCCTGGTTCTTCCGGACCTTAGGAGCCTCTCCAAGAAGTAACAGCCCATTACATTTTCCCTATGGGTTCAGTTCTAATGGAATACATAGAGTTTTTTTAATTGAAGGTGAGATTCCTTCTCCTTTATCCTCCCTCTTCTTAATCCTTTCATTATTTTTCAGTTTTATATTATTCCCTATTCATGATAGAAATATTGTTTTTTATTCCATGGTTTTTGAAGGATTTTATATTCATTTAGGTTTGTTCATCACAATTTTAGGGTTTATAATTCTGCGGCGGGTGATTTCGGGTGTGCGTTTCCATTACGCCAATGATTTGAGGTAGGATGTCCCTTTAACAAGCCTTTATAATTTTAGTTTCATCATTATCATACTATTATAACATTATTTATATGATATTTACTACTATGAAACCTTGGTTTTAAAGGTGTCTTGTGAAAATTACGTTTTATGACTTATTTGGTTAAAAATATAGTTATTTTGGTATGAATGTGCACTCCTCTTATTTGATAAATTATTCCATGAGCTTCCACACTTGGTTTATGGTATTTTGAATATTTTTAAGTAGCTTGAATAACTTTATTGCATGAAAATGGTATTTTATCCCTTTGTATGTTCTTAACATTAGTCGTTTTTTTAAGTGTGCATGCCACGTATTCTGGAAATTGCCCAGTTGGATTTTATGCTTCTATTTCAATTTAAAATTATTTGTTTGGATTTATAAATAAATTGGAAGAATTTAAAAAATTATTTTGGGATCCTTTTATGGATTTCCAATTTGTATTTTGTTTTAAAAATAAATGGATTTTGGTTTACAACATGTTTTTCCCCATGTTACCAGAAAATTTCATGTTCTACATTCTTATGAAAATGGTTGTGTTTTGAATATGTAACCTGAGTATTTTATGGGATTTATGAATGTGTTTTTATGATATATATGGTGTGTATAAACCTCGTTAAAAATTTAAATTTCATAACATTTTCAAATGATTTTTTTGGGAATGTTTTTAAAGGCATGTTTGGCCTTTCCTCAAAATGAAGAACGAGTGTTTTACTTGTATATACCATGTTGTGTCAATTGGGATTGATTTATAATCCATTAAATGATTTTATTAAATGTATTTATGGATTCCAAATATGTGTGGGTATTGTATTTTTTTATGTTTATAATAAAAATAGTGTTTTTGATTGAGTTTTATGTGCAATGCTCCAATACACTCCTTGATATTGTTTTACGAAAATTTGTAGTGGTTTGTGGATTTGTGAAAGAAATGTGAATAAGTTTTATGGGATGATTGTTCTTTTATGGTTTTGGAATTTAATTTGGATGTGAAATTTGATTTTGATAATATCTATAACATGATTGAGCACTAAAGGGAATCCTAGGTATCTAGGTGGGCGTATGTGTACTAGTATGCTAGTGATTCTGTGGGGTCTGGCCCCTATTTCATGTAGCACATTTGAAGATGACAACACTAACTAAAATTTTGTGATTATGATGTTATGGGACAACTAGGGTATGGGTATGCACCCAAATAGTGGCTCATGTGCACGAGAACGAATATTTATTTTGGTTACTTTCACCGCGATACGAGGTACCTGGGGCTCACAACTAACTAGTGCCTAGGGGTGTTCCCGTGAGTTGTGCTCATTGGATATTTTGTACTCACCGTTGGAATACGGTGTGTTTGGTTGGTAAATTCAGTAGTGTTTGTGATTTATTTAAAAGTGTACAATCTTTAATGCAGCCCTCATTAAAACAATTTTCATTTTCAAGTTGCACCTCTTTGAAAAATTGCCAGTTGCATTTTTTGTTTATAAAGAATGAATGTTTTTGTCTAATAACTATTATTGCATGAAACATCATTTGAAAAAAATAAATTTATATCTTGTATTTAAACATGAAATTGATGTTACTTTTATTTTAATGGAAGCGCATTGGGAATAGAATATCGGGCTAACCTAATGAGTATTAATATTCATCCCTATTGTCTTTTTATTTTATCCCTTGTGTAGGTTTTATCTTGAGTTCGATCACCTTGGGCGACGTTTGATCATTGTGTTGGAGAGTGACCAGCATTGTCACATGGAGTTATTTGGTCATCGGGTTTGTTTATTTGGGTTTTTGGATTTGTTCTACTTATAGTTTCCTGTACAAATAATGATTAGTTCAATTTTTATTTAAATTCATTTTGGGTGGTCTGTTTATTTTTTATGTTTGTTTGATTGTTTATAAATGGTATAAATCATTCCCTGGTGTACTCTATTGATGCCCTTGGTGCTTGTCTCCATCCAGAAAGGATCGTGAACGCCTCTCGGGACTTGTCGCTGGCTGGCCTGGGTGACCGGTTCAGGGTCGACATGGGCTGGTTCATGACAAAATGGTATCAAAGGAGGTTGGCTCTTAGAAGACATTTCTTTTTAGATCTCCCTTCTTATTTGGGGGATTTCAAGGTATATAGAGTCGGATTGTTCAAACTTGAGGTGTTATTTCAGGAAGAGCGTCGCAAACTCTTGCTCATTCTGATCCTCGGGTTTCAATGGGAAGTCTGGTTTTCTTAGTGTCCTTTGTTCTTGCTGATTGTTTGGTGTTGGGATATGACAAGGGGAATCTAACTAATGGCATATATGAGCTCTCAGGGCCTAGAAATCTATATGGAGATAGGGAATGGTCCTGATAAATCTCTCTGTGTTGGTGTTGTGTTTGACATATGGCCGCCAACCATATGGTCAAGTCACCCACCGACATTATTTCCCTTTTGTGGGTTTCTTGGACCATTCATGAATTCTTAATTTTTGTTTTGAAAATCCATGTTTGAGAATTATGGAAATGGGTTTCAATGGAATCATTGGATTTGGAAAAGTATAAAAGGGGTTTTCAAAAATTAAATATAATAATAGTTTTGGTAAGTTTTTTTTTTTAAAAAAAAATTTGGGGAGGCAGTGGAAATGATTTAATGTGATTGGATTTTCACTAATCTAAACATGTGGTTTGTTGAAATAAAATGTTCTGAAAGTGTAGATCATTTTAAAGTAATTATGAAACATTGTTTTAAATGGGGTGTTTTGGGCTGTTTAAAAGTGTTTTAATCTAATGAATAGGTTTTGGAAATTCGGTTTTGTGCGGGTGGTGTTTTTCTAGAAAGGGGTTTTGGCCTTTGTGGTTTTCAGATTATGAAAAGAGACCTTGCTGATTTTTCTAAAAAAATGGGAAAGGGGTATTTGGAATAGAATGGTTGTTTTTGTAAGTTCTATTAAATGAAATGGATTGTTTTTTCATCAAGTGGTTCTTGATGAAGTGTGGTTTGTTTTGTGGAATATGAAAATCATTTTTGACTTGGTGGTTGGTGTTTCATTTAATTGTACATGATTTTTGGAATGATGATGTTTTGTTTTATCCTTTGCTATTTTCATGGGTTATCACATTCCTGTTTTTATTGATATCTGGAAGGATGGACTATATGGAATGGTTTTTTTGTTTCTGGGGTGGCATGTAAATGTTCCTGTGAGTGAGACTTTATGAAACATCATTGGTGAATGTGAAAATCCACCAAGTTAGTTTTTTATTTCAAAGGAGTTTTAGCTGAAAAATTGTGGTGTTTGTTTTAAACCAACAGTTATGTGGATGGTTTATCTTATGGAATAGTACGGTTTTCTATTCTATATTCTAACATATGATATAGAATTAATACTCTTGTTCCATCATGAAATGGGATCCTTTTGGTGGCTTAGTTTTGGAGTAATTTTCTATGGGTTTCTAAAGATGTGTTGGATGTTGTGATGTGGCCATGGTTAATTATCTGTTGGAAATATTTCTTACTGATAAACCTAAGGATTCATTTTAAAATTTTAAATACACCTATTTTGATGATGCCTAAACCTGTTTGTTGGAATAGAGGGCTTTTTGGGATTGATTAAAAGTGCTTCTAGGTCGTGATAAATTTTTTGGACATAGCAGTTGTGTTTGGTGATGTTTATGTGTTTCATCGTATTCCTTGTACATTCCTCCCATCGATCGGAGTGAGACAGAATTTTGATGTGAATCTATGCTTTTATATTTAGATGAAGGTGTTTTTTTGAGCATGTGTGTTTTCTTGAGCAGTGTAATGCATAGAACCCTGACTTCAGTGCAGCAGATGCTTCAAAAATCAGGGCTCCAGCCGTAGGCCTCGGGGTGAAATATTTTCACGCAGTTGGGAAATCTCCAATGGTGTGGAGAGCTTGACCAGGATCATTCCTCCACCATTATGTTAAGGTATTTTCTATTTCTATAGTATTGTTCCTCATTACTATGTATTTCCATTTTTCACAACCAGTGTGCTGGACTTACCCCTCACACAGTGCATATGGATTTTCCTTTATGGATGCGGGTTTCCGATCAATGTCCCTTTGTGGACCACCTCTGTAAATTGGGTGTGGAATTGGTGTTACCTATTCATAGGTGGAGAGTTTTGGGTAGTTAGTTAGTTTCTTTTGTTCTTCCAGTGGGCAAATTATTGGGTCCCCTTCCCTCCCCTCCCCGAGTGGTGGGGATCCGAATCTGTGCTGAAGGTGTAGGCCATGTTCTTGTCCCCTATATTCTGGAGTGGGTGGATTATATGTTCATGTTGTAAACATCATAACTTGGTTTGGTGGGTTGTTATGGGAGAGTTTTTTTTGTACTTGTGAATGTGAGGCCAAGTTCTAGTTAATGTTTAGTTCTTGCATTTTTTGGTAGTTGGGTTCTAATGGTGGGGAGACCCACCACAGGTCTCGTTGATTTTTCTTCATAAGAATGTGTCTAGTTATATTTGTTTATTAATGGTGGGGATTCCATTATACACTCCCATTGAGTCTTTGGTTTTCATTATTTCTCTTTATTTTGGGTGATTGTTGGGTTCATTGGGACAAAGCCCAACAATCAGGTTCTTTTCTTGGTTGTGGAGGTGGTGGATTGAAATTTCCATTGATTTTCCCAAAGTGGTTGTGAGTTGGTGTTTTGTTTGGGAAAGAGGATAAAGTTATGTTGATGAAAAATGATATTTCACTAGATTTATAGGTTGTAACTTTTTGATAATGAATCCATAGGTGTTTATCTTTCTGCTGGAATGTTTTATGGCTTTCTGGGGGAGGAAAGCTTTAATGGTGGGGAGAATTGTCACACCATGTTTTTCATGTCTTTATTTTGATATGATTAATTTAAAATCCCAATACATTTCGTGGGTATTATGTGAGATTAATGTTTAGTTTATAGGTTTCTTCTATTTATGATCACCCTAATTTGGGTTCCCCATTTTTTGTTTAGGAGTTTTTGGAGAAAGGGTGGTTACTTCATGATTTGGGCCAACCTTGATCCCATTTCATTTTTTAAAAACCAAATTGGTTTCTTTTATAACTCATTTGTTTTTCATCCTTTTTCACCCATTCCTCTTCCCACATGGCTTAAACAGATATAGTAAATCTACCATATCCTTTTTGAACCCTTAATAATTCATAATCATGGTGAATTGCGGCTACTTATTTGGGTATTAGGCCAATGCATGGGCCTATTTCCAATTTTAAAAAAATAATTTGTTTATATTATATATAATTCAATATATTATATTTTTCTATGATTCAACCTCCCACTCTAAGCCAATACTCCTATCCTAACCCCCATTATCGATTTACCCTCTTTAGAGATCATATGAGGTGCGGATTATGGCGATTTTTCTCAGGTTACCTCAAATATCCAAGAATTGAGAAGGTAAATTGTTTCATACTTAAATCGTTTAATTCGTGAAATTTTTCCAAAAAATATTCTTTCCCTATTTCTTAAAGACCCTAGTAGCCTCTACAAGAAGTTTCAGCCCATTACATGTTTTTCTAAGGGCTCAGATCTAATTGAATATAAAGATTTGTTTAAATTGAAAGGTGAGATTCCTTATCCTTTATCCTCCCTCTTCTTCCTCCTTTCATTATTTTTCAGTTTTATAATATCACCTAGTCATGATAGACCTATTATTTTGTTATTACATGGTTTTTTATGGATTTTTTATTCATTTAGGTCTGTTCTTCATAGTTTTATGGTTTATAATTCCCCGGTGAGTGATTTCGGGTGTGCGTTTCAATTATGCTAATGATTTGATGTAGGATGTCCCTTGCACAAGCCTTTATAATTTAATTTTCATTGTTATCATATTGTTATATCATTATTTTTTTGATATGTTCTACTGTGAAACCTTGTTTTTAATGGTGTTTTGTGAAAATTACATTTTATGACTTATTTTGTTAAAAATATAGTTATTTTGGTTTAAATGTGCACTCCTCTTGTTTGATAAATTATTCCATGTTCTGACACACTTGTTTTATGGTATTTTGAATATTTTTAAGTAGCTTGAATAACTTTATGGCATGAAAATGGTATTTTATCCCTTTGTAAGTTCTTAACATAATTTTTTTTAAGAGTGCATGCCACATATTCTGTAAATTGCCCGGTTAGCTTTTATGTTTCTAGTGAAATTTAAAATGATTTGTTTGGATTTATTGATACATTCGATGAATGTAAAAAATTATTTTGGGATCCTTTATGGCTCTCCAATTTTTTTAGTTTTAAAAATAAATTTATTTTGGTTTGCAACATGTTTTGGCCCATGTTGCCGTAAAATGGAATGTTTCACATTTTTATGAAAATGGTTGTGTTTTGAATATATAACCTGAGAGTTTTATGGGATTTATGATTTTTTTTTTATATGGTTTGTATACACCAGTTTAAAATATTTAAATTCATAACATTTTCAAATGATTTTTTTGGGAAAATTTTTAAAGGTCTGTTTGGCCTTTCCTTTAAATGAAGAATGAGTTTTTTACTTGTATATACCATGTTTTTGAAATTGGTATTATTTTATAATCCGTGAAATTATTTTATTAAATGTCTTTTACACTTCCAAATATGGTTGGTTATGGTCTTGTTGTGTGTTTATAATTAAAATAGTGTTTTTGAATGAGTTTTATGTGCAAAACCTCAATACACTCCTTGAAATTGTTTTACGAAAATTTGTAGTGTTTTGTTGATTCATGAAAGAAATGTGAAAATGTTTATGGGATGTTTGTGTTTTTAGGGTTTTTGAATATAATTTTAATGTGAAATTTTTATTTTATAATATGTGTAACTTTATTGAGCACTAACGGATTCCTGGGTATCTAGGTGGGCAGACGTGTACTAGTATGCTAGTTATTCTGGGGGGTTTGGCCTCTATTTCATGTAGGAATTATACGATGACAACAATAACTAAACTATGATGATGATGATTTTAGGTTACCACTAGGTTATGGGTATGGTCCCAACTAGTGGCTCTTGTGCAAGAGAGCATATATTTATTATGGTTACTTTCACCGAGATACGAGGTACCTGGGGCTCACAACTAACTAGTGCCTAAGGGTGTTCCTGTGAGTTGTGCTCGTTGGCTATTTTGTACTCTCTGTTGGCATAAGGCGTTTTTGGATGGTAAATTTAGTAGTGTGTGTGATTTGTTTAAAATTGAACAATCTTTAAAGCATCCCTCATTAAAATAGTTTTCTTTTTGTAGTTGCACCTCTTTTAAAAACTTTTACTTGCATTTTTTGTTTATAAAACATTAATGTTTTTGTCTGATAACTAGTAAAGAATGAAACATAATTCTAAAAACATACTTCTATATCTTTTATTTAAAACATGAAATTGTTGTTTATTTTATTTTAACGGATGTTCATTGGGAATATAAAATCAGGATAACCTATTGAGTTTTAATACTCACGCCTATAGTCTTCTTATTTTTAGCCCTTTTGCAGGTTTCAACTTGAGTTTGATCACCTTGGTTGATGTTTTATCATTGTGTTGTAGAGTGAAAAGCAGTGTTACATGCAGTTAGTTGGTCATCGGGTTTGTTCAGTTGGGGTTTGGGTTTTGTTCTACTTTTAGTATCTTGTACAAATAATGTTTAGTTCAATTTTTATATAAATTAATTTTGGGAAGTCTGTTTATTTCTGTTGTTTTTTTGATTATTTATATATAGTTGAAATCGTTCCCTTGTGTACTATATTGATGCCCTTGGTGCTTTTCTCCATCCCGGGAGGATCGGGAATGCCTCTCGAGACATGTCGCAGGCTGGCCTGGGTGATCGGTTTAGGGTCGACACGGGCTGGTTTGTGTCATATTATATTTACATTATGTGATTCCATATCATGGTTAATACCTCCTCTGATTTACAAGATTTGAACTCACCAATTGTACAAGATGTGAAAATCCAGTTCATGTTATCTAAACATCACACAATTTGAATTCACTACAATAACTCTATTGCACCTCTTTCAATCACCAAAAACACTCGGAACCTCATAAACCCCCACTAAGGAAACCTTTGACAACCAAAACTATAAATGCAAAAAACTGGGATGGAACATGAAATTAAATCAGACACCTCTAAAAGGATTCTCACCCTTGAGAATCAAAAACCAATCTCATAGAAAAAAGGGGGTTGAGCAACAACCCCACAAGTCACTACTAAATGATCTCTTCATTCCTCAAACACTAGAACCATCTAAACACTCCACACCAAATAGCCACAACTCGTCTCCCACAACCTAATTACAACACAACCACATCCCTAGAACCATTCAACCAATATAAATACCTAAATAAAAACCTCCCCAAATAAAAACCCACACTACTCAAGACACGTGAATCAAATAATTCCATTTTTCATGTTAAGATATTATCTTCTTTATGTGGAACTGACATTCCTACATATTTTTAATCCCATCATGGTTAAATGTGTATCAGTTAGAAATCATGCCCTCTCCTTTTAACATTGAGAAAAATTATAAAACAAAAATAAAACATTAAATCTCATAAATCCATGTGACCCAGTATCAAATATAAATGATCCAATACCAAATATCAAGGGATTACCTTTCCCATTTCAATATATGATCCACATAGGAAGAAATAGACACACTCAAAAAAATTTAATAACCTCAAATAACAAAATGTATGGATTAGGGATTAGGTTTCCCTTAATTCATATGGTCGATGTTTATAGTCACACTTTACACATGTAAACAAAAAAATTACAAAAAAATTATAATGAAGAAAAAATAGGGGAACACAACTAACAAAGCATACCTCGAAAAATATTTATTCATGCTAGTAAAACCACCTATGCACCATTAAACTTTCGGAACCCATAATATCATACACTATACTAATGGTCACCATTGAAACCATACTATATCTTGAGTCCCTAATCATGAGGAACATCTTATGTTCAAAATATTCATAGAACATATACCCTATGTGGAGAATTATTTGGTTTCCCATGCTACTGAAACAACCTTATTAGAAATAGTTGCTGAAACTACCACTAAAATAGACCACCTATTCTAAGATGAGACACGTGAACAACTGGGCACAAATAATGGTGATTTCCACAACATCTATAGGTGAAAACAATACCCCCAACCGCCAAATATTCTAGAAAGAAAGAATCTGAGAATAACCCCCAGCTGGTTGAATCCACAATGGGTCTATCATAAGGGACCTACCATTGAAAACTCTACTCTTTTTGGAACTATGATATCTCTCTTATCACAGAAAACATTCTTGAATTTACTTCTTTTCAATCCCATATGACTTATTCTAAACCTCTATATATGTATCCAATTTAAAAGGAGTCACTAAATACTTGTTTTATGGATGATGTGCCTCCTCATTACCTCTCTCATGGGAATCATCATCTGGAAAAAGACCTAGGTAAAAAATAGAATGTCTTTGAACATAATTCCAAAACTCTCACATCAATATAATCCCTTACATGAGATAAATAATGTCTTACCACATAACTCAATTCATGGTTGATGAAAGGATCTATTACTGTAACTCTTTCTAAAATATTACCCATGAAACATCACCCTCTTATTTATTTATAAGGTATAATGTCCAGCACTAATGTAAAAATCCCCACATCTGACTAACTTTCAAAGGGACCTAGTACTCCAATAAGGGATGAATCAAACTAATGGCAATCCATATCTCATATAACTATCTATATATCCCTACATCTAATATATATTGTCATCATACTTCCCCAAAGGCTATATCTAGAATGAGAACAATTTACTCCACAAATAATCATCTCACTCTATAGGATCAACACTAAAATGATAAACTAGATCATCCTTTAAATCCTCAACAACTTGATCTATATGATCATGACATCTATGGAGAAAAATTAATAGGGAAATAATTTTCTTGTTTCTTGATATTATGGAATATTTATTAACATATATTTATTTCATTTTAATCATTTTTTTCATACCATAATTGAGACCACACAACAAAAATAAGAAGAAAATTCATCATCATGCATGTACCTCTCCTAGGTCTATACACTGTAAGTAGGTCCATATTGTTTTTTCATTAAATAACATCATAACCTATAAACATGATCATATGGGGCCTGAAATCTCATTTCCTTCCCATTTTCCCTAGCATATGTCACCTACCATGGTGAACTGGAACCTATTACATGCAAATCCATGGGATAATCAAAAGTACTAACTCCATACTCCATCCTATCTCTCATACATCAGCTCGGATACCACTATGTCATGAACCCTCCCTTTAAAGATAAAGAAATGATGGGAGATATATAATTACCCCCGAGTCCCACCTCTAGTAAGCATTGGACTGGATTCTAACACTAAGGGTGTATAAATTCTCAGGAAATGATAGGAATTACCCTCAATAAAAATATATGATTAAGGGATAAGATGTATTACCCATATACAAATCTATGAAATAATAAAAAAAGGAATGCTAAAATCATTCGAAAATGCATGTACAAATTACACTGATATATATGTCAATAAATTAAATACAAAAAAAGTAAAATCAATGACCCAACATCTATCTATATTTTTAGCTAGTATCCAAAATAATGAACATAGACCTAATGGAAACATAAATAAAAATATATATACATAGGGTTTTGGGACCATATTGGATAGATAAGTAACAAGAGTTTTTTGTTACATAGTGTTCTCTTTTGTTGTCAAAGAATATCAATCAATTCACATTGTAAAAGACATGAAAATTAGACGATTCTTTTATTATATGAATTTAAAAACATATCATATGATAAGATAACTTGTGGTTCAATCCTTTTGAAGGAAATGGGTATAAACGATGATTCCAGTCATATTCAGTTTTGATTGGGAAGGAATGATGCTGCTGGAAGATAGGGATGTTTCAGTACTTCCCATTGAAACTCTAACAATGCTAAAGCAGATGTATCAAAAAATATATATAACAATAGTGGAATTCATGATGAAAGATGAAGGTTGGTTATGTAATAAAGTGAAGAGAAACGTATCAAAGGATAGTTTTGCACACATGATTGGTTTTTTCATGCAATATCGAATAGAGTTTGGAATCCTTTGTGAAAGGAATGATTTGGGATCCAAAAATTAAAAATGGTAAAGGAATGAAGTGAATGAAATATTCAAACAAGTTCACGAAAGATATGGTTGGGGAGAAAGAGACTTTCACGCCCAATACAACACCAAATGGGGTTTTTGAAGACACATCAGGATCTTGTGTGACGCATCAGGGATTTTATGCACAGGGGTTAATGAGGTCTATAAATAAGTGGTGACCCCCTCACAGAGCTAGTGCTCGACAGTTAGATAAATCTTATTCTATGAGGTGCAAAAAAATATTACGAAATGGAGAGTGTGTGAAAGAAATAGAGTTGAGTTCAAGAAGGTGAAGTTGCACGTATGAAGATGGTTGTGCGCATGATTGATGTTTCACGTAAGATGTGTCTCATGAAAAAAGATAAATCTTGTGCACGTGGCATAAAAGTTTCATTTAATACATTTGAAATGGTGAACGGAATATTTGGGGTCTTTTCATGTATTCAGTTGTGTATAAAATAGTTCATACTAGATTCTGGTTAAGAATATGATTTTTTGTACTTGAACGAATAAACTTGTTCAATTGTAAAGAAGCACTGAAATACTATAATTCTATTTTTGTGCTAAGAGGGTTCCCACACACTTGCAGATTGTTTTCCATGTGCTACACAAGCGTAAGGGTATATCCTATTCATTGTATTCCACAACAAAGGATGATTTTCTTGTGAATTGTGTTGTACTGGATTATTTCTGTACCATACTAAAGACATAGATACTCTTGTTGATTAGTGAACCTTGTGAGTCTTGTGTTCCTATGGTTGTGTGTGTTCAGCTGATTATAAAATCATTAATAAGAGGAAAAGGATGTTTCAAAAAGAAGGAAACATAAAAAAATACATAACTAATTCACCCCTACCCCTCTCAATGATACTTAGATCGTGATTGGGAACTTCAATTGGTATCAGACTGTGGATCCCTTCGTTTGTTCGTTGCTGATGTTTTGAAGAGAAATTGTGATGGAGAATCTCAATTGAATGAAAAGTATGGGTATTCTAATATTTTATGGAAAAAATCTGGAAAGATAGAATGATACCTTATAATATGTATCATGGGTATGAAGTTCATGAATCTAAAATAGATGGATTTCCTCCTTTTGATGATAAGATTCATCTTACACCTGTTGATAAAAAGAATCTTGAGAATGATGGAAGAGCTAAAAATGAATTACTCTCATCTCTTTCTGAGAGTGAGTTTTTGAGAGTTAAAGGTGTTTCTATAGCTAAAGGAATAAGGGATAAGCTAAAGAACATCTATGAAAGAAACTCAAAAGTAAAGAATGAAAAACTACAAATATAAAGGATAAATAATTAAGACTTGAAAATGGGAGAGTCTGAATCTCTGGGATACTTCTTTACAAGGGTCAATGATATTGAAAGTATAATAAGAAGCCTTGGTGAAAGGTTGAAAGATTTTACAGTTTTGGAAATGATCTTGAGAATTCTGCCTAAAAAATTTGATGCTAAAGTTTCATTACTAGAAGATAGAGACCATGAAACATTATCCTTGGATGATTTTTATAGCACTATTATAAGTTATAAAACTATAAGGGAGAAGTCTATGAAGAGAACAGTAGAAGTATATAGAGAAATATCTTTCAAGGATGCAAATAAATAGAAGCCGAATTCAATTCCTATTAAAGAACAAGCTGGTGAATTTGACCCTATAAATGAGGTATGTCAAAATTTTGATGAAATTTTATCCATGTTTTCTAAAAATTATAAAAGAGGTACATGGAAATACAAAGGGAAACTCTATTTGAAATGTTTTGAATGTGGAGTTATTGTAAACTTTGCATCTAGTTTCCCACAAAAAGGGACAGATAATGATAGTGATGGAGAAGACAGAAGACCAAGAATGTCATGGAAGAAATTGGGAGGAAGAGATAAATAATCTAGTAGAGGTAAGAATAAAAAGTTCCACAAATCAAAAGGAATATGTTTTTTGTCAAAAGATGAAGATAATGTAGATATAAATACTGAATCTGAAAATTCTATTACTGGGAAGGCTATAGAGAGCTGTTTTTTATAACAATTAATAACGATGATTATGAGACCAGTAGTACTAAATAAGAAGAAACTAAACTTGAAAAGTATATAAATGAAGAGTTAAAGGAATGTTTGAGAAAGAACATAAGGCTTGATAAGTAAAACAAAAAAATGACAAATGAAAACCCTTCATCAAATAACCAAACATTTTTTCTTGATAAGAAAGAAATATATGAAAATGATATTTATGATCTAATAAATAATTTTGAGAGAGAAAATAATCGTAACGATTATATGGAAGTGAAGATGAAGGAAAAAGAAGTTGAGTTGGTACATCTCCAACATAAATGTTTTGAATATGAGGAAATGAATAAAAGTTTCAAAAATTATGTTACCGAAATCGGTGAATGTAATGCTAGGAATGAGCCTAATAAAGACCAAAAAACGTTTCCTTTAAAGGATTAAAATAAATATTGAATGTGCACTGATAAAATAAATGTTGGAAAGGCTATGTATGTGGTAAAAGTTATAAATACTGAAACATCAAAATCATCTAAAAATACTATGTCCATAAATATGTCTACCACTTCTAGTTCCAGAATGATTGAATAGAAATATGAGTTGAGGAAGAAAGTTAAAATTGATTATATGAAGATTGATGGTCAACAGAATTCTGGAAAGAAGATTGTTGAGAATCATGTTCACAACTCCCGTCAGCATTGATGTTTTTGAGATAAATATTCATTATATAGTTACTGGTAGTATTGTGGTAGATTTGGACCCATAGAAAATATGTGTTGGTTCAACCAAGAATATTACAACTAATCCATATGTTTTGAAAGACATGGATTGATTGGGAGTCAATTATTTCAGAATATAAATTCACTAATGAAATTTCAGAAGGTATCTGAGATAGTTGGTGTGAATGTTGAAAATAGGTTCCACCCACTAGAAACTATTTGTGAAAGATGGGATCGACCTGAACATCTTGCTAAATGTTGCCTTAGTGTGTTACTATAGCAACAAAATTTTCTTAATAATACTCAGAAGAAATAGTGTTTAAATGCTAAAAGGGATCGGTCTAATATGTATGAAAAGAAAGAGTGCATGGTTGTTTGGCCAGAACTCATTAACTTGGATATGAAATTGGAGGAATCACAATAGGAAGTGGAAGAAAAGGTAGAACAAAAAGTTCTCGTTATCGAAACTGGTATGAATTCTACAAAAGGAGAACTTCCATGGATTCCTGATAATGGGTGTTCCTCTCATATGACATGATACTTAATATTTCTGATGAATTTGAAAGACTTAAAAGAAGAAACAATGACATTTGGAAATGATGAACCTCTAATGATCAATGGTGTGGGATTATCCATCATTGGAAAAGAAAAGATAAAATCTAAGAAAACACTATATGTTAATGGGATAAAGCATAACATGCTTAGTGTGTCACAACTATGTGATGAGGGCAACAATTATATCTTCAAAAATGATGGATTTGTTGTGAAAAGTAAAAATGAATTAAATATAGTCACAAGAGGCCAATTTATAAGAAGGAATTTGTTCCAAGGTGGTGAAGTGCAGAACTCTTGTTACATGGGTGTGGTTGATGAAAATCAGTTATGACCTAAAAGTATGGGACATATGTGTCAGAGAAATATGTGCAAGTTATCAAATATAGATACTATCTAAGATATTCCTCACTTATCAAGAAGAAGACATTGTTTCTGCACTATTTGTGATAAAGGGAAGACTACAAACTCTTTTCATAAGAGAGTTGAAATTCACCCAAAAATTCCATCGGAACTAATACGCTATGATATTTATTGGACAAATTAGAATGAAATATACCAATGGAGATATTTAATTCATTACATTTATTAACGACTTTACTTGCCTTACTTGTGATATGTACATGAGACAAAAGTCAGATGCTCTAAAAATAAGTAAGAGTTCTAAGAGGAATGCATAGAAGGAATGTGAGTATTCGATGATGAAGTTGATAACTAATAATGGTGAAGTGTATTAGAATATCGAGTTTAAAACTTACCTCGAGAAATATAGAATTCGACCTGAGTTCAGTT
This sequence comes from Viscum album, assembly GCA_963277665.1. Classification (NCBI taxonomy): domain Eukaryota; kingdom Viridiplantae; phylum Streptophyta; class Magnoliopsida; order Santalales; family Viscaceae; genus Viscum; species Viscum album. Next base: position 1,389,338,818 of record OY728165.1, read on the forward strand.
CACCATACACACCTCAAAAAATGGGGTTTCTGAAAGAAAGAATGGTAATCTGGTGTAAATGGGGAGAACTATATTACTTGAACATAGTCATTCTCATTATTATTGGAACCATGCCATGAGATCTACTGTGTGTATTCAGAACTAATGTTTCTATAGGCCATACTCAAGAATGACTCCATACCAAATGTTCTATAGAAAAACTTCAAGTCTGAAACACATAAGAGTTTCTGGGAGTCCATGCATTATAAAGAAGAAAGGTAGAAAACATGGAAAGTTTGAGAAAAGAGGGGATGATGGAATCATTCTTGGCTATGCTCTAGAAGGAAGAGTATATATATTTCTCAGAAAATAAACATGAATAATTATTGATTCTTCAAATTTAAAAGTTGTTGAAAATGTTGAGACAAAATGCATTCATATGTTGATGTGGAAGTTGAAAATGATAGAGAAGATTTTGTTAACGATTCTGATAATGCTGAAGATTGTGTTAATCCTACTAAAGAAGAGGAATCTGACTCAGAAATCTTGATTGATGAGGATGAAGTTAGAACCACTCATTCTGTCTGAGGAAACAAGTGGAGGCTCAGAACATTATTAGAGGACAACATTATAGGGTTCAAACTAGAAGATGAGTGAGTGATATAACACATACTTCCCATTATTCAAAAGTTGAATCGAATGATGTAAATGAATAATTTGAGCATCTATAATGGGTTCATGATATTAATGAATTGCTTGATCAGATAGAGAAGAATGACACTATGGAACTTGTATTCAATCCAAACCACAAGAACATTATGGGTACAAAGTGGGTTTTCTAGAACTAGCTGAATGAAGAAGGTAATGTAATAAAAAACAAAGAAATATTTCATTGCAATGGGTATTCAAAAATTAATGGAATTTATTTTTTATGAAACGTTTTCTATAGTAGAAATATTATAAACAATCAGATTCATTCATTCTATTGCTGCACAATGAGGTTACAAAATCATTAAAATGGATGTAAAATCCACATTCTTGAATCGTGACCTTGACGATGAAGTTTACATTGATCAACTTTGTGGATTTATTATTGGAAAGGATGAATGTTATGTGTGTAGGTTGAAGAAGGCATCGTATGGGATAAACCAGGCTCTGAGGACATGGTATTCTAAATTATAAAATTTCTTAAGAATGTTGAATTTTGGAAAAGGTAGAGCTGAAAACAATCTTAACATAAAAGAGTGTCAGAATTTTTCATTTATAGTTATTGTTTATGTTGATGAAATTATATTTGATGGGAATGATGAAATATCATGTGAATGATTTCCTGAGGAGATGATAAAGTTAATTGAGGTGTCCATGCTGGGAGAAATGAAATACTTTCATGAGAAACAAATTTCACAGAAGAAGAATCATGTATTCCTATCTCAAGAAAATAATGCTAAGAAACTTCTAAAGAAGTTTGGCACGGGAAATTCTAAACCAGTGTCCACACCAATTGAATGGGAACCAAGTTTTCTAAAGTTATAGAACGAATAGAAGTTGATCAGAAAGAGTTTTGAAAGATGATTGGAAGTCTGTTGTATTTGACTGCTTCATTAACTGACACCGTCTATGCTGTCGCATTATTTGAAAGATTTTAGAGCACTCCTAAAAAACATTTGATTGCTAGAAAAATAATTCTCATATATATCAAAGGCAAAACAAAATTTGTAATCATGTGTGATGGAAATGAAAAAATTGATCTATTAGTGTATTCAGATGCTGATTGGGAATGAAATGTTGATGATCAAAGATCCACATCTATTAGTGTTTTCTTTCTAGAGAGAATTTGAGTAAGTTATCATACCAAGAAACAGAATTCAGTAACTCTTAACACAGCTGAAGCTGAGTATGTTGATGCTACTCATGCTGCAACTCAACTAATGTGAATAAAGACCTCATTATAATATATACATGTTGAACTAAAGCTACCCTTACTCTTGGGGTGGGATAATCCGAGTGTAATCAATCTTACAAGGAATACAGTACAACATTCTCATTTAAAACACATTGAAATAAAGTACCACTTCATCAATGAGAAGGTGGAGAAGAATGATTTGGGCTGGAGTACATTTCTAGAACAAAACATGTTGCTGACATATTCAAAAAACCATTACCAAATGAACTATTCGCTAAATTGAGGTTGAATATGGGTTTCCAACCTCATTCACATCAAGGTTTAGGTATGTGTAACTTCCCTCTCACTCGTATTACCTTTGGATAGTGTTGTCAAGGGGATAATTGTTTCATAAATCTATCCTTACGGAAGCATGAATAAAGGGGGAGTTGTTGGTAAACTGTCAGTCCATCATGTATGTGTGTGAACTATTCTAACTATTTTTTGGAGTGGTTTTAAGAAACAATGTTTTTGTTTTCTAGGAAAATTGAAGGACTGAAGAATACTAAGGAAGGATCTTGTAATATGTTCTGAAGAAGGCTGAGGAGATATGATCTTGAATTTTCATAGTCACTATTTTTAGACAGTGTGGTTTTGGCGGTCAATAATTCTTGTTCCCAATAATGAGTTAGTTTGTTTATTCTTATAATTTTTGATAAGTAATCCATTCCATGAGGATTCCATTTTCAATGATTTATGAATCTTGGTTGATGAAAAAATCCAAAGGGGGATATTTTATGGAACAAGGTGGATTGATAAGTACATAGGAAGAGTTTTCAGTTACAGAGTGTTGTCATTTGTTGTCTTAGAAGATAAATTAATTCACTTTATAAAGGACATAAAAAACTAGCAATGCATTTCTGATATGTATTTCACAAATATCATAAGTCATAAGAACATGTGATGCAATCCTTATGATGTAAAGGGGGAGAAATGATGATTCCAGTCATATACAATTTTGATTAGAAGGAATGATGCTACTAGAACATAGGGATGTTTTAGTACTTCTCATTGAACTCGGACGATGATAATGATGATCTATCAACGGATATATATCACGATAGTGGAATTCAGGATTAAATCTATTCTATTATGATCTAGAAAAGGAGGCTTTTGTGAGAAATATTGGTTTTTGCGAACAAGATCGACGAGAGTTTTGAATCCTTCACGCAAATCATGATTTAAGGTCCAAACATCAAAAAATGGAAAGGGCATGAAGTGTGTGAATGATTCAAATAAGTGTGTGAAAGATGATGTTGGAACGAACGAGACTTCCACGCCATATGTGACGTTGAATAGGGTTTTGTGCGATGCATTGGGATCTTGCGCCACACATCGGGATTTTTTTGCATAGGGGTCAATGAGGTCTATAAATAAGAGTTTACCACCTCACCCTAATAGTGCTCGACACTTAGAGAAATCCCTAGCTTTAAGGGGTGGAAAAATATTATGAAAAAAAGAGTGCACGAGTGAAATATAGTTTCACTCAAGAAACAAAAGTTGTGTGTAATAAGAGAGTTGTGTGCAATATTTAATTTGGGCATAGGAGGTGTTTCGTGAAAAAAGTCAAATCTTGAGTTCGCGGCATAAATGATTCATGCAAAACATCTAAAAGGGTGTGCAAAATATTTAGGTTCTTCGCACATATCTTGTTGTTCGTAATATAGTTCTTACAAGATTTTGGGAAAGAAAGTGATTATTTGTACATCAAATAATACATTTGTTCAATTGTAAAGATGCACTAAAATATTGTAATCCCCTATTTGTGCTAAGAGGGTGCACACACACTTGTAGATTGTTTTTCCAAGTGCTACACGATTGTATGGGTATATCCTACTCATTTTATTCCACATCAAAAGATTTTTTTTCTAGTGGATTTTGTGGTACTTGATTATTTTTGTACTATACCTAGGATGTAGATACTCTTGTTGAGTAGTGAACCTTGTAAATCTTGTGTTCTTGTTGTTGTGTGTGTTTGGCAGAGCGGAAACTATTTAACAAGAGGCGAATGATGTTTCAAAAAGGAGGAAATTTAAAAAGAAAAAGACATCACTGATTCACCCTTCCACCTCTCAGTGATACTTAAATTGTGATTGGGAACTTTATAGGGTGATCATATAAGTATATTGAATAGGAAAACCAAAGTCTCTCATGAAAATTTAAAATAAGTATACTAATGCACCAAAGAGTTAACAAGAAAACAAAAAACACCTAAACGATTCCATTATCTATTTCAACATCTTCATACCAAACTCATAAAATAATTCCTTCCATGTAATAAAATACTACATGAGTCACATCAATAAAGGGGTCCCCAAACCACTTTCTAACCGAGATGCTGATCTGACACACCATTTTTCCCTAGTGCCCCCACCACTTCTTCATATTACACCATATTGAGCACCACACGAGCTACTAAACATTACATCACATCTCCCCAAAGACCCATAGTCTTAATCACCTAGAATTATACTAATCATCATATCCCATCTCAATCAAATATACCTCGACCCAAGAACTTCACGTGCTACTAACCATCACATAATCAAAGTGGTATAGTATCATGGAAATGTTGGTAATCGACCTTGTGTCCTCCTCTTACAATAAAAAACCCACCGTAGCACCTCGTATATGCTACTAAACATAACTACTTGACAGTAGCACATTTTTACTTATGTTCATCAAAACCCTCGAATGTCATCATCACCTAGAAACGGGTGTAGGAAAGGGTGTGTAGTAGTCCATCCATCCTCACCACAAGAATGTTGGTAGAAAAATCCCCAAAACATTTGGATTTCTTCACGAGGTACTCTTCATGGGTATAATTCATTCAGAAAATACTAATAATATACAATAAACATATATATATATATATATATGTATATATATATCAAACACAAAATCTCATCTTATGGGTTTCAGAAAAACACACTACTCAAAACATCACCATCCATAATCATAACCTCCTTCAATTTTTCTTCCACCACTAAAGGCATTAATCCACACAAAAATAAATATACCCCAACCCACATTTCCATAAAACTATTTACTTATTCATCCAATTATTACTCTTTCATTGACCATTAAATTTCCATTTACAAAACCAAATCCCAACCATTCCATACTCATTATTATCATTTAATATTCCCTTACTAACATTGAAATTAACAAAACCCAACCATAAATCATAAGTGGTTCAAAATCCCCCAAACAAAGCATCTCTCTAACCAACAAAAACTTGGCCACATGTCATCCATTATCCTGCCACACAATAAGTACAATAACACAACCATCACCCCAAATTCCACAACAACACATTGACCACGTTTCACCATAATTGACACCACATATAAAAACACCCCATACTGTATCCTAAAAATATCCCCATCGCGTCACTCCACTACAACCGCACAACTGAAAATAAAAACACATGATAGATCATTTTACAGATTTAAAATGGGCCTTTATCATATTCAACTTTATTATTTTCTGTGGAACAACCACACGAGCCTTAATTATTGGAAAACCATTTCAGTATTGAAAAATAAGTGATTGAAAAATTTATTATTTAGGGTGATATCAAAATATCACAAAAGGGGTTTCAAAATCACTACAAGTAACACACAAGAAAATAATCCAAGTGTCCATTAGTTTCAAAGTTACATTTAGCCCATTCAATTCACAATACCAAAAATATATAACATTTATCAAATAATGAGAAAAATTCCCTATTTTCACTTTATTTATAATTAACTGATCCATTTATCATTTTATAAGTCATAAAATCCGTCCCCAATAGATAAAAATATGGATCCCCACCCACATTATTCACAAAAGGAAAAAATAAAGGAAAATATACCTCAATGAATATTTTCCAACACACTACATGTTATAGGGTGGAGAAGAAATTCCCACAAACAACAACAACAAAAAACCCCACAAATAAACTTACATCGCATCAATGGATCATCAAAAAATTTCCTAACACACACCCCAAACAAAAAATACATGACCATTGTGGATCCCAAAAAAAAGAATGGGTAAAACAAAGGGATAAAAGAAACAACTCACCGTGGATCTCTAATAAGAATCTTCCAGATCCAACATATCAAAAAATTAAGATGAGGTATTGATGTTCCCCTTGTGGTACATATGTTTTCTATATATTTAGAGGGTTAGAATCCAAGAAAAAATGAGAAAAATAGGCCCATAGTGGCTCTTTAATGTTGGAAACAAACCGATTTCACATTGTGTAACCCTTATATGGTGTGTAATTTCCAGGTTTTGATAAATTTATATCTTTCACCAAAAAATAAATATCCTTAGAATTTATTTTATTTATTTTTTGTATTCCATTTACATGATGTGAAAATGTATCTTGGTTTCCCACTCAACATATTTACATACCTTGAACTCACCGGTTGTAGAAGATGTGAAGCACTAGTTCAAGTATTATAAAAATTACTTGATGTGAATTACCAATTTAATATTGAATTTAGATCTATCATCCACTGAAATCTCTTTGAACATCATCATGCCTTTTTTGGGATACCTTTAAGACTTAAAACTAACAAATTAAGAGACTGTGAATGAATAGACCATTCCAAAATTCCTATAACATAAGCAACATATAATAGAACATGAATCTATAATATCATCCCGATTGTGAAATTTATAATTTTTTATATTATGGTGATTTATGAAAACAATTCTTATATAAATATATGATATAATAATATAATGAAATCATTTATGCTTCATTGACATAAATTCTAGTTTATATGAATTTGTACAATAAATAAACGATGAAATTTATTTTAAAAAATTGTTTTTATTTACATGAACCACATTTGTCATTTTTTATTTCACAAATTTACATATCTATTTTTTCATTAAAACCAAATTTTTTCCCATTAATACATATTTTAAAATTTAATCTATTAATAGGTTTTAAATATGGTGTATTAAATTCAAATACACTTCTATAGATAATTATTTCTCAATAAAATTTAATACCTTTTGGGATTATGAAAAATATTTTTTTTGTTATTTTCATGGAAACTATTTTCTTTATTGGAATAAAGAAATTAGTGACTAAGGAGTAATCATCTCACTCATGACATAATAATCCCTTCTATTAATGTTTGATAAATAATTTTATTTTTTATGGGGTTAAATTGAATAGAATTTATTCATCAAAAATACAATCATAACAAACAACAAATGCATGGAAATATTTCTAATGAATTCATATAAAACCACAAAGGGAACCATATCCCTGATGCCACTACATAATTCCAAGCTAATGAAATTTCCAAAATGAGTATATCATGATACTCTATTTTTTCAATTCCATTTTGGATAAGTATTGTTACATTTTATTGAAATGATATTCCACCAATTTATATGAATTCTGTTAATAAGAAAGAAAAAATAAGGTAACATGTAAAATAAATATATTTGAGAAAAATATTTAAAATGATTACTCATAGTTTAATTTCAAATCAGTATTTTAAAATTATGTAATTTATATATAAAATTAAATATATATCATATAAAAAGGAATAAATTCGAAGGAACAATACTTGAAAAATGGTGGTTCCAAACAATTATTCTTCATAACACTTATAAAATATCAACTACTATTTCTGTCCTAAATCAGTACAATAGTGACCAAATATATACTAAGATAATATATACATATATATATTTATATATATCGATCACATTGATATCAATTTTTTTTATGAGGGTGAAAAATATTCAAAATGCGTTTTAATTGACAATTAAATTTTTATTTTCAGTAACTTTTATAAAAAGTAAGAAACCAAGAGTCACTTTAAAGGGAATTTGATAAACTGTACATGATCACAACCGACACCAACCACAAACTGAGATCACACAATCCAATGAAAACAACATACATGCACAACCACTAGAAATCCTAATATCTTTACTCGTCACCACAACCAATATAGGAGTCCTCCTCCGTATTAACGGATTCCCATTCAGAAGCTGGATTGTAAGACCTCAAGAGATTATCACTTTGGTCCCAACTCCTCATTTGATATAGAGAGAGCCACCCTAGTCAAGATTGCATTGAAAACATATCTTTCTTGAAAGTAAGGATCACCCCACAATCCCACTATGATGAACCTCTTCTATTCAACAGTCACTGAAGGTAAGAGTAGTCATTCCTTTTTCTTCGTCTATGAGTATCATACAACACTCGTTAATCCTTATTCACCATCTTTTCCCCACATTGTACAATATGACTATCAGTCCAGTTGGAAAAACCAATTACATTTTCTTTATCAACCCCATAAATACTCCCCCTATTGACAAAGAGATTATCAAAACAGGTTACTTTAATCCCTTGGCATTCCCCCTCCTCTGTTCAGGCGTTTTGCACTCAATCATTGAAAGACACCTCACCACAGTTCCTTTACCATTAATAGTTTTATTTCCCCCACCCTCATCTTCTGCCCTTATATAATATTATTTTTACTATAGTTTGGTTGTATCTAGACATGGAGGCTCTTCCACAGCCATAGATACCTCCTCATGACCCGAACCATCATCAATGTGGTTCTCCATGTACCTCATCATAATCAATAGATTCCTAAGGATAAGTATTCAATTTTTCTTCTTTGATATCATCAAATTTATTACTAAATTGAAGCAAAAGCCTCGCTGAAGGAACAAGACCCCTAATATCCCTATTTTGGACTGGATTGGCCACTTCCAAAGTAGAGATGAACCCTTCAACATCCATCAGCTACTCCCTAGCATTCACATCTCTATTCATGTGTTGTTCCATCTGATCCTCTATAATGATTGAATTATAATCCTTCCATAAACATAGCCTAGAAGGGACCTCCAAATACTACCTCAGTCTACTAAACAATTCAGACACCTTTTGATTAGCTTTGGTCACTATTGATTCCATCAAATTGGGACAATGAACGCAAACCTTAGCCACCTTGTGAACGCCCTCCAAGGGTTCTTTCTCCAAAGGATGCAATGAATGAGATCCTCCAATGCATCCATTTGAGCCAAGATTCATCTGTTCCGAACCATCCCCACCATTAATCCAAAGAATTTTTTCCCTTTGAAGCATCATCCCTCCATGCCGAATCCTGGGATTCTCGATAGCGAGTCTCCAACTCCTAGGTTTGGGGTCCCCTTCGGCAAACATCCGAAGAGTTTCCAATGAGATTGCATGTTAAACAAAAGTCAGCCCAATTCTCATAAACTACTAGTTTCTTACACCTATATTCCTCACTAATAGTGATAAAAAAAAGGTAACTGAGATACATACACTTCAACAAAGAATCAGGGATTGAATGGATGTCACACTGACTCAGTGCGGATATCGGATCATAAAAACCTACCAATGAGGTTACCCAACATTTTGATAACATATTTATTTTTGAAAAGGTAACAGATGATTGGGGATGCTTATCCAGACCACCGTAGAGGTCAATTCACGTTTCATATGGATGTTTAAGGACCAGAATATGAGGAAGAAGAAAATAACATTAAAGTTACAAGGGGCCCTCGACCAGGCTTTTATTAGGTCCACCTCCTATTCAAATATAATCATTATATGGTGGCTATCAAGAAATAAAAATGTATCCCTTTCTTAAAGATCCCATGAGTCAAAGGAGAATCTGTCAAAACAATGGACGGAAGGTCGTCTATTCTTAAATCGAGCAACCAGATATTATGGAAATTTCACCTAGAGTCGAATAATATGTGAATATTAAAATATTAAAATCAATATTAGGTTTCTTTTTATTATATGATATTGATGTTTTTAAATGATAAGTGATTAAAAATAGATCAACCATTGAGGTCCATGATTATTCATACATAAATTTCGATGGATAATTTGTATTCATGGTTTCTAAGATTTAATTATATAATATTCAATTGATATTTTAAAATATTGATACTTTGAGGATGATTTTTATTGAAATATTTGTCTCCATATTCAAGGGTGAGTTATATGAATGGTTTAACACCATTGAGATAAAAATAATGTATTTTGGTGTCCATTGATGAATAATAATATTAGATTTTAAAAAAAATTATTCTATGATATTTGAAAACATATGTTGTTTCAAAAAATTGAGGGAGGACTTGTAATATGTGATGTATGTTGTGGATTATTACACTTAATTCTTGATGATAATCAATTTTCTGTCATCCATGAATGGATTCATTTTTTAAATTTCATGAAACATTATGAATATTCAAAAATACATTCTACATGCCCAAATTAACTCTTTTTTACATATATATATTCCCACAAGTATTCAAGAGGGTAATTTATTTGAGAAAATTAGTTAAATTCCATATGAGGACTAAGGAATAAGAGTTGAATATTGATAGAATTAGTGGGTGAATAATAAGAATAGGGGTGATTATAGTTGGTTTATACCATGGTATACCCCCTCATCACCACTATTATAGTGGACACCTTCCATGTATTGTTCTAATTATATGAAACTATGGGAGTTCACTCCTAGTGTTAAAATAGTCTTGGTGGGTTTTATTCTTGAAATTCTATAGGGAATCATAAAAATATATGTAATGAAATATAGTGGAAATAAAATTTGTTTTTGAGGAAGAGATAGAATATCATATTTCTATTTTAGACCATTAATTCATATATTATCTTAATAATTTATGTCCATTTATTAATGTTAATTATTACATTTTCTATTTGGTATGTGATGTGTGAGTGGATATTTAATTTTCATATTTTGATATAACCTATAATAAATGTGAGTAGATTTATACAACAGTATATAATATTTAGTATATATATTGAGTTTCATGTAGTGATTCATGGAATCATCTCATTAATACTATTATTCATGGGATATAGGATTATGAGTATTATATATTGAAAATATAATGATATAGGATATCCTTTTTGGGTAATAATGATACTAATGTACAGGATGATAAACCCTTGTATTTAGTGTTTTTTAAAATCGTAAAGGTTCTATATGTGGTACAATGATTAGGTGGGTGATTGAGGTACATACCAGACTATTGGGTTACAATAAAAATAATTAAATATATTTCCATTAATTAATACATGATATAGAAATTATCAATATTTTTTTGTTCAAATTAGTATCTTGGGTAAATATTTTACGTTATAATTCAATGGAATAACATAGGGAGGTATAGATTTATAGTATTGTTTATACAACAAAAAAGAGAATATCTATGTGATTATAGAATTTGTAAGTAATTTATAGTATCACACTCTTGGTTTAAATGAAACTCATGAACAATAAGTTAGTCTATATAATTATGTAACCTAAACATGAAATATTTTGATTAGGATAATCAATAATTTGTTACTGTATTTATTATAGAGATATTAGTGGATATTGGGTATAGTGAAATTATAGTGACTAAGAAATCATATTACATTTTTATAGAATTATAAAAAAATACTCATGTAATATTAAAAATCCCAAATTCTATATGTTTATTTTCCCAATAAATTAGTTTCATTCAATTTAAAAAATATAAAAACCAGATAAGCATTATTTAAATCATTTAGCATAATCCTATAAAAGGATTTCAAAATATCGGTAATATTTTTATCACTTTTTGGCCAATATCAATGAATGCATGAGGAAAAATACTTATAAAGTGAGATTTAATAGTAATAAAAAAGGAGATGTAAATAAATATGATTACAAAAGAAAGAATAAAAATATTTATCAAATCATATACATAATATAATAATCATAAGAATCATATAATGGAGACATATACTATGGCACACAAAATATAATAAAAAATGTATTTGGAATCCTATTTATTAGGAATCAAAACATATTAGGATAAAATAACAATATAAGGTTCATAAAAATACTCTAATGAAATCCAATTCCATCATGTCTACACATAGTGATCTCATGATATAAAAATAATTACACAATACATTGAAGGTTTCTATAATTCTGGGACCTCCCATAAAAACGTTATGTTGTGAAATAATTTTTTACAAATAAAAATTAAAGGATAATAATAATACATGATTGTGTATATGTAACATGGGAAACCCATGTGGGAATATAATTTAGTTTTATAAGAGACTCATATATCATGTCACATTATCAACTATGAAAATATACATTGAGGGAGAGGAATATACTCATAAAATATGGAAACAATTTAATAGATAAATTTTATGATAGAGGTATATTTATGATAAAACATATGGAATATATATTTAATCAATATAGTAATGAAATCCGATTGATGAAACGAGAGTTATTTAAGTGATGAATTAAAAAAAGTTCCAAAAAAATTCCCACATTTTAAAGGATAGAAAATACATTAAATAAAAATTATTTTATAATTTAAATGATGATAAATAATTAATAAATATATAATGACATGTTGATTCTGTGTATTACCAAATACATTAAATAAAGATAACAAAAAAGTGTAGTTTTTTTTGAATAGAAAATGTTATATATCATATTACAATAATTGTAACTTCGATATTGAGAAATAATTTATCCATAAGGATGATAGAAAATGTATCAATAATCATAAATATAGTAGAAAAAGAATCATTAATGAATAATTATTATATATTAATAATTCAATCCATATTCTGAATAAACTTATAACAGTCAACATTCATAACTAAAAGATCTAGTGTAGAAATAATTAACTTTAAATTTCTATATATGGTGCTAATAGTTGTGAACAAATTTTTTCCATGAAATACATATAACATCAAAGGGAAAACATAGATAAATTAAATTGTTGAAGAAATTTTAAGATTATTGTTTTCTATAATTAGGACAAACTTCATTATAACAATACCCATGTCATCAAATTAGAATTTATCCAACTTGACCCACCTTTTCTTGTTTTACATTAAGAAATAATCATCATCCATATGAAATAAATTCTATAAATAATTAATTCAACATTATTATTTATATCATGTGGAATTGTAACCAAAATAAGGATGATATAAAATTCTTAGTAAGTATAAACAAAAGCTTTTGTAATTGAATTTCACCAACAAGAATAAGAAGTTCATAATGGTATACCGACATAATTATAGTGAATGAGTGGAAAATCAAATAACTCATACACGTAAATACTGGTATAATCAATAATGAATACATGGTAATGTAAAGAGTTATGATAATATATAATCATGATCTATGTTGTATCAATATTGATCATTAGAAACATTATAAACCTATAGAAATTATAAAATACTTGATTGTGTCTGGAACATTTTTCTACATAACACATGTTAAACCCATATAGAAAACAACACAATCCTTGTAAAATACATAGTAGAATCCCTCATGTAACTCCATACTTATTTCCACTCAGGACAAGGTATATTAGCCCATGAATTAGATTGTTATCAATTTGTACCCATCTTATATGAAATAATAGGTGCACAGGTGCTATCCAGATCACCTCATCATATAAACTGTTACAGGCTCACCAAGTAATATGTGGGCCTCCCATCGAAAATACTATAATAAGATCACCCTATTCTATATTGAAATCCCCATTGTATATAATTTCTATGAACAACAAATAAAGTACATAGAGAATTATTTTAATCATAACAATCATATATGAAATTTCCATTTATAACTTGATTTAACCATGGAAAATAAATGGGTTTCTAGTAAATATCTTTTAAATATTATTAACCCATATAAAATAAATGGTTTTTGTAAAAAAATCATTGAGACATTATTATCCCATGGAATGAAAATTGAAAACATGAAAACATTATTAAAAAATCTTAATCCACATAGAGAAATAATTAGAATGGTTTCATTACAAAATAACCCCATTGTATCATAAGATAAAAACAACGATTTTTAGAGTTTATGAATCGAAATACCATTAAAACATCATTGAAATAAGTTTTTTGAATATAATTTTAATATTGAAAATACATTTTTTAAAATATATAACATTTTTGAAATATTTTTAATTGAAAATAACATTGAAAATTTATAATAAAATCTTTCAAAAATTTAATTAAAACATATATTTATTAAATTATTATTTAATCCAATAAAAACACATTTTAAAACATTTTTACAAAATTATTTTGGAATAAAAAGTGCATTCGACCGAATAGTTGATTTGTAATAAAAAATATTTTTGAATTTTTAAGTACATAAAGAGTGAAAAATGAAGGGAAAACATGTATTGTTGTGACATAATGTCACTACCCGTCCCCCGGGGCCCGTTCCATGACTATCCCAAGCCCGCCTTTCATAGGCCAAGGGCTAGCAACAAGAATCGGAAAGTCGTATTCCTAAAATGGGAAGGCATTTCCTTTAAACCTATACAATATCACAACCCAAGAACATCACAAGGAGTAACCAAAAAGTAAAATGCTATAGTTGAATGAGTATTGAATGTAACAGGGCAGGAAATACAAGACCAACTATAAAGTACAAGTAAAACTAGAAATTACAGATACAACTAAAATTACAAGCAGCTCCTGGATCATCCGCTGAGGATGCTACCTAAATGGTAGGTATAGATCATCTCCAAGACACTCCATGTCAGATAGTCTTCTCCGTGTACCACCTGGTCCTGGATCCCTCTAGAATCATCTCTAATGCTTTTCTTCTCCACAATATACAACAATGTGTGGGCGAAGACCTTGCAGGGGTGAGTATGATGATTCTCAGTAGGGACCACGAGAACCCCGTTGGTCTCCTAGAGTTCCACAAAGGAAATACCACAATGCGATATGTCAACTCAATATAGGTATATGCAAATAAATATACCAAAGTTATCATGATATACTCATCTCAGAAATGATTAATGAATACCACAAAGAAAACACCATGAAGGTAGATGTACCACAAAGGTAACACCGCACAGGTAGAAGTACCACATAGGTACACCACAAAGGTAAAAGTACAAAAGAAAAGTAATCTCATAGCAGGTATCACTTTAGGTCATGGATAGAAGGGTTATCATATCATAAAACTCATCATCTGCAGGGGAACTCCTTCTATATCGTGTATAGTGGGCCTGTTGGGTCCACAGAGCCGCTTCCCACTAACGATGAACTATTGTGGTACCCATCCCTGATGGGTACTGTGGGCATGCCAGGTCAAACAGAGCTGCTTCCCACTTTGTCCAAACTGAGGTACTTCTTCTGTCAAGCACCATGGTTCTACGGGGTCACATAGATCCACTCTCCACCATGGGCCTGCTGGATCACACAGTGCATCTTTAGACTGGGCTAATCATCAAGCAGTTCTCAGGTCTCAACCAACCGCATGGTTCCATACTTAGTCTGTTTGGTAGAATGGCTCTGCAGGCCACTTTATTCATCTGTAAATCCATGTAAGTCACCATAAAGTATATTCTAGTGTAGTAACTATAGAAACATCATCCAAAAAACTCGAACACCTCAGCTGCTGGAGAAGGCCTCCTCTATCGAGTACAGTGGGCATTTCGGGTCTCACAGAGCTGCTTCCCACTAATGATGAACAATTGTGGACCTCATCCATGATGGCTACCATGGTAATTTCGGGTCACACAGATCCACTTCCCACTGTGGGCATGTTGGGTCAAACAAAGCCACTTCCCAATGGGCCATCGTCGAGCAGTCTTTAGGTGTCAGCCAGCTGTAGGGTTCTGTATGTAGTGTACTTGGGAGAACCGATCTCCAAGCCATAGTTCTTATTAAAACTAGTAAAAAGTCTCAAAAGGAAGTAACCTGATGTTTCTATATGTCATAAGGGATCCAATTCAAAAGACATCACATCAATCAGACGCCCGGTTTGTGCGTTATTGGCATTTCAGTGCTGGGGGCGCGGTTGGATTCGGGTGCGATCAAACCCGTCCGTACTCTAAATTTCTCAAAAAAAAACTCATGGAGTAAATCAAAAGGGTTGTCTCGTTCCAAGTATCCCAATGATGTAGACTGTTCGTCAAATAGACATCTGGTTCTCAAGATAAGACCTTTTTGTGTTCATGGGCAGTACTGGGTTTGGGTCCGGTTTGCCTTGGTTGGACCGGCCCGACCAGGTTCGGCATGGGCCGAACCGTGTCAACCTGGGTCCACCAGGCTAGACACAGGTCCGACCCAACTTGGGTCTGACCTGACTGGGGTTCGACCCGACTCAGGTCAAGCCAGGCTACTCAGCCCGGCCTGACCCAGCTAGGTCGTGGGTCGGCCCACTGAGCGGCAGGTTGGTCCGCCGGAACAACCCAGCGGTTCCACCCACTAGGCGGTGCGGGCGGCCTGGGATAATAGGAAATGGTGAGTCCAGTTAGGTATATTGTGGCATGGAGCCACGTCAGTGGGTCAACCCATGGGGGTTGACCCCATTGGGGCATCAGAGGGCATCGCGGCCGACGGGCCACGACTTTGACACTAGGCGCGCCGCTAGTGCGCACCACATCCCCCAACCACTGATTGATCTCGCTGCCCCTTGCTCCTGCTGTGTCTAGCACAGGCCGTTGATTTGTTACCGTGTGGACACATCATCGGGGGCATGCCCCACCTCCGCTCCACCTGCTCCATCCCGGCCTGCCAGCGTGCTGACCGACCACTCCTCCAGTCTCCGCGACTGATGAGCCATGGCCCTCCATGTTCATTGACAGTGAGCGATGGTTCGCCATGCCTCCTCCCTGGCAGGCCGGTGTTGGCTGATCTGACATCCATCGCAGCTTTGTGCTGCATTCTACTCTTACGGCATGCGTTGGTGCGCTATCCAGCACGTAGCCGATCATTATCGTTGTGTGGTCAGTATTAAATGGATGCACAAGTATGTAACGAATATTGTAGAGGGTTCGGGCCGGGTTCATTAGGCTATCGCCCTCTACGTCAGCTCATAACTCGAGGGGGGTTAAGGGTTTAATAACTATTGAATTAAACAACCAGATAAACTCTACAAGATTACTCGTAACGATATCATGCAAAGATGAACGAATCACGGGTCAACCCGTTAGTCAATTGACCCACGTTGTTTGTGTTATTGAAGAACGGAGATGAAGAAAGCAATTATAATCATAAATGAATAACCTCTACCTCAAGTATGTTGGATGGAATCTGAGTTTGAGGAAGTGTCGGCATTCTCCATCCCTGCAACAATTCTCCAACAACATTGATCGATCGTTGTTCTTAGGTTTAGTGTTCAGGGTCTCTTATCATCCCCCATAAGAACCGGCTCCATCCTTCAAGTGTTGGGCATCGCAGCACTTCACCATAGCTTCGTCGCTTGGTGAATCAGTGATAATTCCTCCCCCAAGCACCATATAAATAAAAGAGGTGGAGGGTAAGTAAAAATCATGAAATTTGTGAAGGTTCATTTAATAGGAACCTTTCTAAATTTCAACAATGCTATTACATATTATTTTATGGGTCAATCCGTTTAATGGCTTGACTCACTACTGGTCCCACACTACCTCTTCTCCGTTGGTAGAAAAGAAATAAAATAGTGATATTATTTTATTTCGTTTTCATTTAATAGTCATTATAAATTACTTCTTCTCTGGACCAAATACGGTCCATGTAAATCCTCCTGTAAGTGAATCTTGGAAATGTAGATTCAACGGTGCCCTAAGATTTTTAATATGACCATTGGTTCAAACGATAAAAAATTTTGCTAGTGAATTTACTGAACACACCTGAAAAAAATATTAGAAAATTAATAACAATAACCCTGGACCCACGCTGGTCGAGGTTAGGCTTTACATAAGTAAAATATGCCTCAATAAACCCAACGACACACTTCAATTTCTAATCCTAGTTACTGTTTAAATGATATGGATTTTAAAATAAAATAATTTTCATTTAATTATTGTATTTACAGTGAAAAAATAACATTCACTGGTGGCCCACACCGGAGAATGTTATTATCTTCCTCAATAAATAATACCCTCATGAGTTCATAAGTAGTATAAGATTTTTAATCTCAGTTAATGTTTGTAATTTATAATCATTTGAAAAATAAAATAATTTATTACATTATTTTATTTATGGTTATGAAAGTTTTGGGTTTTCACACATGAGGCCTACAACGACTAATCTTAAGTCGCGCCTAGGGTAAACCATCCATCTTGAATGAAACTGTGCCTTCATATTTTTAATCCAGACTACTATTTAAGAGTTATACCCCTATTTTCATAAAAACTGCTTCTGCGTGCTGTTTCATATTTTACAAAACTTTGACGGACCATTCCAGGCACTCTGGGCCTCCGAATCATGCGCCATCAGATTTTGTGGTCTCAAAATATTTCTATACAATTGAAAAATATATATACAGAAATTCCAGGACATTATATTATCCCCACCTTTAGGGATAATAGACCCTGAAATCCACAACATAGAATAAGGATATAAATGAGGGTATTGATCCTGATTCTGAGGACCCCGCTCCAATGTGTTCTCCTGGAGGTTCTCGTGCTACCAGCAAACATGCACCAGAGGTATCGACCACCCCTAAAGGACCTGATCTTGTTGATCCTCAATTCCTACTAAAACCTCTATAAACATCTCCCCATCGTCTAAGTCCATCTCATCATAGTCAATGGTGTGATATGTGTCATGCACTTGTCTCCTCAGCTGGGATACATAGAAGACGCCATCAACCCTCTTCAACTGTAGTGTAAAGATGAAGTGGTATACTACCTCGCCTATCCTCCGAAGTATTAGAAAAGGACCGATGAAACTAAGTGATAAAATTCTTCCTCGGCAAAAACATTGTATTCTCCATCGAGAAGAGACTCACAATAATATGTGTTACCCCTCCTAAAACTCCAAGGGTCTCTGTATCTTGTCGGAAGAAGACTTCTTCCAACTTTGTGTAGTCTTCACTTGCTGACAAGTGAGACATCATGATACGAATCTGCGTCCGCTTTCTTCATCCATGTCCACTAGTACTGATGTCGGAGGTCCTTGTACATCATCAAAGAATTACGATGTACCGCCATAGGGGACGTAAGGAACTCCCTCTACACCTCCTCCTGAAGCGCCACTAGTACCCTGGTACGTTCTTTGAAGAGGATGATGTGTTCCCCACCTTCAGAAAATCAATCAGGTATGTGCCCTAAGTATATCATAGCACATCATGTCACAGAATCAATGTCTCCAAGCTAAGCCTTTCTAACATGATAATAGAGTGGTGGAGTGACAGTCATATACTAGGGGTATGCAGCTCTATCTCTATTCATGAAGGATATCCACATCACAACTTGCAACACTAACGCCTCACTCAGTAGTTATTGAGTGTGTCTGCTACCACAATCCCCTTCCCATGAGTACAGACTATCTCAATTTCATTGTCTTGGTGGAACTCTATCCATCGTCATTGTCCCAGATCATGAAATCTTTTTTAACATTTTTCCTTTACAATAAAGGATCCTCCGTATTTTCCAAAGATGACAAGGGAGCCACTACCCGAGAGAAGTGAGGTTTAAAACTCTGGTAGTACTCAGAAAAAAAATAAATCCCTCTCCCTTTGTAGAGTTAATCCTGGAAACATCTTTATTATTGATGTCCCCACACTCTGGCACTATAGTTGTTATCTGAAAACATAAAACTCTTGCTTCTATGAGGGTAATGTTGTCCAACTCAAGAGTGATCGGTGGAACTCTCATTTGCATGAGTTTATCCTATGCTGCATGGTTTTTTTGCACCGACCATGGAAAATCCCATTTGCACATTATAGATAAACCACAACCTCTTTGCCTAATACAGTCAGTCTGAGTATGAAATGTGGATGTTCACTCATACCCAAACTAATTTCGTAAGGCCTCAACGATGCCACCAAGTGGTTCCAACCCAAAGTCTCACCTCAAGGGTCATATCACACCATTAGCATAAGTGTTATTATCATGTCTCCTCCAAAAGGTATCTCCCGATGTGAGGGTTATGTCAGTGGTTTAACTAGAAACTCTAGGTATTGGACAAGAGTCATGGAAGATAGGAATGTTTGGGACCTATATCTATTGATACGATA
Organism: Viscum album; assembly: GCA_963277665.1. Taxonomy (NCBI): domain Eukaryota; kingdom Viridiplantae; phylum Streptophyta; class Magnoliopsida; order Santalales; family Viscaceae; genus Viscum; species Viscum album. The sequence continues at coordinate 1,389,358,765 of OY728165.1, forward strand.
GCTAGTAGTAGACAAAGACGATACCTCTAATCACTCTTATAGTCCTTGGGTCACATTCCATGACCGCATGCAGCTAATCCATTCCCTGGTCCCCCAGATCCCTGAGCATGGTGTGGACCACATTGTGGTGGTGTTTGTAACATGTATAGATGTATACCACTTCATGCTGCTCTCCTTGCCCGAATTTCACATCTTCTTCCATACAAATTAATCTGTCCCTATCACTTCCTCTTAACAAAAAATTTTACCCACCCTTGTCTCTGAGACTGACATTAGTTTCCTGATTTCATACTTCTAACATTCACTTGATGTATCTGCTCATCCAAATAACATTCAACCGCAAAGGTTCATTATAGAACTCTAACATAGGTATGAATGCATAGAGAAATAGTGTTGGCTTGTTCATCCTTAAACACACCATTCTCGGAAGTCTAAGCTATGAAGAACCGATCATATCATATTTATCTAGTACCAGGAATGGTCATTATGCCTCGATGAGTACTCATCTACTGACATGTCATCCTACCAAAGTTGTAGAATATCTTGAGAACTCTCAACCACCTCCTCAAGCCATTCCTCAACTGCATGTGGCTTGGGCTTTCCTCGGAACCTGAGAGGTATCTAATGTTGAAACACGTGTAATGCATTAACCCTATGTGTTTCATCTACTAGTACCACTGTTTGTAACCACTGACCAATGAGGAGTGATATATCTAGCACACAACCTAAATATACCATCTAAGACAACAGTCTAAGTACCGAAGCCTCCTCACCATGTGGACCATCCACTTTGTAGCACACTAATAAAACTAGCAGCTAGAATTACCATATGATCTTCGGGTGTCGCAACTAGATTGAAAACTATAGCCCTAGCCTCCACCCAGTAGTCAACTATTTGGTAATCTTCCTCACCTTGAAAACTTGGTGGCCTCTACCACTGGAACTCATGCAATGTTCTCAGTTGGTGTGCACCAGCCACTAGTGCGGCTGGTGATATCTGCATCCCAACAGGTGGTGGTTTTACTACTACACCACCTGATGGTGCCCACACATTAAGAGGGCCCTATACCAGAGCCTCATCACTTTGTCGGCCTTCATCATATATTCTCTGGGGAATCCTAGCTAGATGTCTATGTGGCGTCATCCTGATATGGAACAGGTGAACCACGATCATTAGTTATACCTAGTGAGCTGACCCCAAAGAAATCCAAATAAAAACATTTCAAAAACACACATAATCAGTGTTTTTGTCCACTGAGTCATAAATCATGTTTTAGGGTCCTGGTGTATGGATACATTGGCCGCTGCACCAATAATGGACTCCTCGAATTGAAAACAACACTCATAGCACTTAACACAATTTCTATATTGAAGATATATGAGTCCTGGAACATCAGTATAACCGAACTCCTCTAATACCACTTTGTCATGAACCGTCCCCTGGGGCCCATGTCGTGACTATCCCAATCCCTCCTTCCATTGACAAGGGGAAAGTGACTAGCATCGGAATGTAATATCCCTAAAACCGGAAGGCATTTCCTTTGAACATGTAAAAACACACAAAACAATAACACAACATGGTGTAACCATGATGTAAACAACTATAGAAAAAAGTGTGTTGAAATTAAATTGGCAAGAAATACTAGCCTAATTGTAAAGTACAAGTAAAACTGAAAAGTAGAGATACAACTAAATGTAAAAGCAGCTCTTGGATCATCTTCTAAGGATCCTACCTAAATAATAGGTATAGATCATCTCCACAGCACTCCATGCCAGCTCGTCTCCTCCATGTACCACCTATTCCTGGCTCCCTCTAGACTCAGCTCTGTTGCTCATCGTCAGCACAAGACACAACAAGGTGTAGGAGAAGACCGTGCAGGGGTCAGTACGACGATACTTGGTAGGGACCCCAAGAACCCTGTTGGTCTCCTATAGTTCCACAATGAATATACCACAAAGCAATACATCAACTCTACTTAGGTATATGCCCATACATATACATTAGTTATCAAGATATACTCATCTCATAAATGACGAATGAATACCCCAAAGGTAACCCCACAAAGGTATAATTACTACACAGGTAGCACCACACTAGTAGAAGTACAACCCACGTACACCACGAAGGTAAAAGTACACAACACAAGTCAGCTCACACTAGGTATCACTTTAGGTCAAGGATATATGGGTTATCACTTCATCGAACTCCTCAAATACTAGATAAATCAATATTTATTGAGTAAAATAGACATACTGGGTCACACAGAGAGGCTTCCCACTGACCTTGAACGGATGTGGTACCCATCCCTGATGTGTACCACGGGCATACTGGGTCACACAGAGCTGATTCCCACAGTGGGCATTCTGGGTCACACAGAGTCATTTCCCACCATGGCCTATGTGAGGTACACCTCCTATCGAGCACCATGGGTATATCTGTTCTCATAGATCCTTTCCCCACTATGGGTCTGCAGGGTCACACAGAGCCACTTCCCCATGGGCCAATCGTCAAGCAGTCTTCAGGTATCAACCAACTGCAGGGTTCCATACGTAGTCTGCTTGGGAGAACTTCTCCTCAAGCCACTTGCCACATATTTAGATCCATGGATGCCACCATAAGGTTTATGTTATTGTATTAACCGTATCCTCGTCAGTAAAAAAAATCAAACTCCTCTCCTGTTAAAAAACCCTTCCTCTATCGAGTACAGTGCGCCTTTCAGGTCACACCGAGACGCTTCCCACTATCCTTGAACTATTGTGGTACTCATTCCTGATGGTTACTATGGGAATTCTAGGTCACACAAAGCTTCATCCCACCATGGGCATGCTATGTCACATAGATATACTTCCCACCGGGCCAACGTCCACCAGTCTTCAGGTCTTGGCCTGCTGTAGGGTTCTGTACGTAGCGCCCTTGGGAGAACCACTCCCCATGCCATCAATCGTATTTAAACTGGTACAAAGTCTCAAAAAGAAGTAAACTGATGTTTCTCCATGTCATAATTGTTCCAACACAATATACATCGCTTTAATCGGACGCACGGTCTGTTCATTATTGGCTTCTCATTGTCGAGGGCCCTCTTGGATGTGAGTGTGATCCACCCTGGCCGCAGTCCAAATTTCTCAAAAAAACACATGGAGTAAATCAAAAGGGTTGTATCAATAAAATTGTCCCAATTCCATAGAAGGTTCATCAAATAGACCTCTGGTTGTCAATATAAGGTTGTTTTGTCTTCTTGGGAAGTATTGGGTCTGGGTCCGGTCCGTCTCGGTCGGACCGACCCGACCGGGTTCTGCATCGACCGAACCAGGTGAACCTGTGTCCACCCGGCCCAACTTGCTTCCAACCCAACATTGGTCAACTAGGCCCTTTAGTCCTGAACTTACCTAGATGGGCTGCGGGTCATGCCATTGGGCCACGGGTCGCCCCGCTGAGCGGCGGGTTGATCTTCTGGACCGACCTGGCAGTGCCACCCGCTTGGCGGCGCAGGCCTCTAGGGATACCCGAACACGACGCTTCTGGGTAGGGCAGTTGTGGCATGGAGCCATGTCAGTGGGTCCTCCGTGCTGCCGTGTGGGCGTGCCGCCGAGGTCACACCCCACCTCCACTCTTTCGGCTCTTTCACAGCTGGCCAGTGTGCCAACCTACCTCTCCTATAATCATCACAACTAATGAGCCACGACTCTCCTTGTTCATCTGCAGAGTGCAACGGCCTGCTGCACCTCCTCCGCGGCTGGCCGGTGGCGGCCACTCCAACGACCATCGTGGTTTTGTGTCGTGGCCTCCTCTTATGTCATGCATTGATGAGCTATACACCATGTAGCCGATCAGTGTCATCATGCTGTCTGTATTTCATGGAGGCATAAGGATGTAACAAATATAGCGGAGGGTTTGGGCCGGGTTCATTTATTCTGCACCCTCTGCATTAGCTCATAACATGAGGGGGGTTAAGGGTTTAATAACAATTGAATTAAACATCCAGATAAACTCCATAAGATTCACCGCAACGACCTCCTGCAATAACCAATGAATTGGGGGTCAACTCATTAGTCAGTTGACCCACGTTATTCGTGTTATTTAGAAACGAGGAAGAGGAAACAAATTTATAACATATTCTAAGAAACCCCCTACCTCGTGTTCATTGGAGAGCATCCGCGTTTGAGAATGTTTCGATGTTCGTCCTTCCCACAATAATTTTCCAATGACGTCACTCGATCCTTTTTCTTTTTTTCATGGTTTGGGGTCACTCATCAATGCCTGCTAGAACAGACTCCATCTTCCAAGTGTTGGGCATCGTAGAAATATACGATAGCTTCATCACTTTGTGATGTCGTACCAATTCCTCCCCCAAGCTCTATATAAATATAGTAGGGGAGGGTATGTAACAAATTTGGAATTTATAATGGTTCATTAAGTAGGAACCTTCTTACATTCATCAATGTTGTTACTTTGTATTTGAATGGTCAAAACATTTAATGGCTTGACTTGCTACTGGTCTTACACTACTGCTTGTCTGTTGGTGGAAAAGAAATAAAATAGTGAGATTATTTAATTTCATTTCCTTTTAAAAGAAAAAAAATAACATCTCCTCCGGACCGACTGTGGTTAAAGTAAATAATCTATAAAGAGAATCTCAACACTGTAGATTCTATGTTTCCCTCAAATTTTTACTATGTGCACCGGTTCCAAAGTTATAAAACACTGCTCTCGCGTTTACAAAATGTACCCAAAAAGATGTTTGAAGAATTAATAACAGTCACCCTCGACCTGCGCTGGTTGACTATAGGCTCTTCCTAGGTGAAACACGCCCCAAATAACCCAATGATACTCTCAGATTTCGAATACGAGTTACCGTTTAAATGATATGTATTATACAATAAAATAATAGTCACTTAATTATTTTTTTAAGGAAAAAAAATAATATTCACTATTGTCCCGTGCCGGAAAATGTAAGTATCATCCTAAAGAAATAATACCCTCACAAGTTTAGTAGTGGTATCAAATATTAAATCTCAGTTACCATTTGTGAGTTATAATCATTTGAAAAATAAAATATTTTTTTTATTTACGGTTATGCCATTTTTGGGTTTTCTCACATGATGCTTGCACTAACTAAACTTAAGTCATGCCTAGGGTAAACTTGCCATCCTGAATGAAATGATTCCCTAAGAGTTTTAATTCAGCAAAAAGTTTAATATTTATTCCTATTTTTCAGGAAAACTACTTATGCACACTATTCAATGTTTAAAAAAACTTCGACGGACCATTCCGGGCACTTCGGGCCTCAGAATCACACGCCGTCAGATTTCGTGGTCTCGAAATAATTCAATTTAACTAAGATAAATTATACTGAAATTCCAAGACATTACACATAAATATAAGATAATTAATTTCATGAGAATTATTTACTGGAATATAAAATGATTTTCACAATCAAGACTTAATCACACTCAATCATGATAAATGATGATATTATAATATAATGCTCTTACCCCTATGTAACATAGAATTGTAATCCTCGTGAAATAATATCATTGTGGAAAATTTATAATATCATATAATAAGGATATTCATATATAAAATTCTTATGGGGAATAATATATACTACCTAAAATAATGTTGGTGTATAATATAACATACATGTAAAAGAAGGAAAATCCAGAGAAAAAATCCCTTACCTCTATGGTAAATATGAATCTCTAATCCCAATGAAAGAGAGATCCTACAATGAATATATTAATACCGATAAATTCATTTATAACTATAATAAATAAAAATAATATGTATTATATACACCACAAATAAATTTAATTTTTGAGCATGGAATATTTGTCACAACAATAAATGTTAGATTTTAAAAAAGCCTTACCTTGATTCTTATTCATCAAGCATTTATTTATCATCCTAAATAATAATAACATGTCGATAATTTAAATTTTTTAGAACATTTTTAAATTTTTTTATTAAATATATTTATTTTAATTTAAAATTAGTATAAAATTACTTACTCAATTATGTTTATGTCAAATGTTTTGACAATATCTAGCTTATGTGTCAATGTAGAATTTGGTTGGTTGATAATGGTCTATGTGGCCATTTTTTAAAATATCTAGAATAGTAACAGTTACACAATTATGAAAATTCTTAATCAATTATACTTTTAAAACCAATTATTAATGATGGTTATAAAAATTTAACTAACATTACGATCATAGAGATGATAGGTTGTGTGTACGCATTAGTGAAGTTTCCATTTTCCAATTATCATTATTTAAAGAAAATGAGTAACAATTATCAATCCCTATTTATCATAATATCATAAATAATATATTATTTAATTATATATAATTATATTTATGTCATTCATGTGTTGGGGTGGTGAAAAAGAATCATATCTCTCAGAGGAGCCAGTTGTCCACATGTCCATGAACAATGTGATCATATTATATCAGTGAATGAAAAGGTAAAAATAAAATGATATATTAATTTTATAGGATAATAAATATGTAATTATTTTCATATATATTAAATTTATATAAAATATAATTTATTTATGTACACTAAATAACTTCCATGTAACTTATTAGTGAAAAACAAATCAAATATCATAATGAGGTGGTAACCCACCATACAAAGGAGAGACTTTATCCTATAACATATTTAATGGAAAGTAAAATGAAATATATGGTATAATGAGTAAAAAGGTATAATTATGTTATAAATGTCAAATATAAACTTTATACTCATCATCATACCAAACAACGATATGTTGTAATTGGAAATGAAACAACATTGTTTTTATAGATGGTAGTCTACCATACCCATGAATGATGATTTCATAACCCATTTATTGGATTTGTGTGTGGATTTAGGTCATAAACATATCATATCAAAATATAAGTATATTTATGATACTGAGGATATTTTATTAACATGTTATAATATGTATTTAAGGATGTGGATAATGAAATAAAATAAAAATGTTCATTGAAGAACAAAACCTGTTCTTTGAGTATCCTCTATAGGATTTCACCAATGGCTTTCCATGGTATGTTTTATTAGAAAAAAATCGAATCTAGGATTATTTGATGGAATTTGGGAACTTATTTTACTAATCATGGAAACAGTCATGAAGTTTTATAGTGTGAATAATGTAGGAGAGGTGGCGACCTTTAAGTGGTGTGAGTGGAACATTTGTATTTTTTTGAATGAATGAATTCCACCCACATTATTTTCTAGTTCATCAGAACCAAACAATGTTCAATTATATATTTAAAATGGTTTAGGGTTGTAATAATTCCTTATTATGGGTTTTGAAATGTTTTGGGTCATTTTTACATATATTCTATGTTTCAACACTTTATAGCCCATTTTTACCTTGAATGTTATAATTAATTATAATTATTTTTAGTAATCAATTTATAAAAAATTATGTTGAATTAATTTGATAATAGAAATTTATTATGAATTCAAAATTGAATCCATTTTTCCAAATTCAAATCACGTAAGTGGAATATTTTAAATTCAAATTAATGCTATAGATGCGGTGAGACATCATGCTTTTTAGAAGAGTATTTTGCTAGCAAAAGATGATTCTATATTAACTGAATAAATAATAATAATCAATGTATGAAACAAAATTAATATATAGTATTATAAAATATTTTTTTTGTAAAAAACATTCACCATTAAGAATTATTTTTATTAATTAAAATCAAGAAAAAAATTTCATTTTAAAAAAGTTTTAAAAAAAACCATTTAAACCCAAACAAAAATTATACAAAAAACAAAATATAATGATTATTAAAATTAAATTTTTGGATTAATAATAAATAATTTATTTTTAAAAATATTCAAATAATATTGTTAATTTTAAATTCTTTATTTGTTTTAAAATAAATTTCCTTCTTTTAAAAAAATTATTTTCTACTATTTAGTGAAAAATCATTATTTTCTCAAAAATACAAAAATTTCACCCAAATTTACTTTTGATAATCTAATTTCAATAATAATGTTAATATTATAATGTAAATATTTTTAATTTTCCAAAAAATTATTATTATATTCTCTTTAACAAAAATAAATAAATTATATTTTTACATAAAACATATTTTGGATAAAATATAATCACCTTAGAAAAAATTATCTGAATATTTACTAAAAATTTATTAATAATTTTCAATTTTTTGGGTCATATATATATATATAATAATTTAGTTAATTCTATTCATAATCTCTAATTTAATAACATGGTTATAATGGATATATATATCATAGGTCATTTAAGCTTGGTGTTGTGTGGTGAATACGCTATTGATCATAAAAAATATCATGATTTCATAAAAAAAATCAAAGTGATTATTTAAATAAAAGATATTGATATTAAAAATACAGAAGGAGTTACATTCTCATCTAATTTCAGTTTTTTGTGTAGTTTATTTCATTAATCACTATTTTCTTATTTTAAAATATCTAGGTGTTATATCCTCTTCCCTTTTAATAAATTAAAGGCTTGAATTTGAAAATTATCATTGTAAATAAATGATGGATATTTGAAAATAGTTTTTCTTGTAAATCCACTTCACAAAAAGGTTGATAAAATATCCTATTAAGAAGAATGAAATGGATGTGTATAGGTCGTATAGAATAACACATAAATATGTTTTTAAATAAGAGAACATATAAAGAATGATGAAAAAAGAATAAATAAATATAGTGAGTGATTTAGTTCAATGATCAAAAAAATGTGAATGATGAGTGAAAAAAAATTAAGGGCCTAAAAACCATAAATATGTGATGATTATTTTGAAATACCAATGGGTCAAAAAAATTCAAGGTACTAGGATGACATTTTTTTCATCTTCCATTTCATTTTGTTTAGGAATTCTAATACCATATAGACTAATAAAATATGGAAATATTCTTATTTTATGAATAAAATTTCATTCTTTAATCAATTTAAACCAAAATCACATCTTTCGCTCATAATTATGTGTATTGAAGATGATTGTTTCATACACGAATCACTAAAAAAATTTAAAGGACCACATATTCCATTAAAAAATAACAAGATATTCATTCTCTCATTAAATATTAAAAAAATCCAAAAAATGGTAATCATGTGATGTGATAATTTCCAAAATTATTTAATCATCTTATGATAATTTATTCTGTAAAATTAAATAGTAACATGTAATGATGAAACTAAATCATTCCATAACCCTATATCTTAAATAATAACAATAAATTAAAAACAAACTTTTTCTCAAATAGAAATGGTTATATCCTACAATTCATATTTCAACCTAAAAACATGGTGATATTGTTTTGAATTATCATTAATCACTTAGTCAACAAATAAATTTGCAATCTCGTGGTTATCTATATGATAAAACTTGTGTTTTCATAATTACCTTAGTATTGAGTATATTTTTATTAAAAATCCACCACCAAGGGACCAAAAGCGTCAAGCCACCACATGGAGGTCAGAAATAATGATGTCCAAGGGTGCCCTCTAATCAAATTGACCCCCTCTAGTTTGAGGGAAGTAACATTATAAAGGAAAATGGTATTTTGACCAAGAACATCGATTGAGGCAAGGTGTTATGCAACTTGATATCCCTCCCTCTAGGAGTGTACCACTTTGGTGGTATTTCTAAGCTATCTCTTGCACTTTCTGATGGTATAGGTGATTGACCAGAGGTAGAGACAAAGGTTTTTAAAAACATTATAATGAATCTTGGTGTAATTTTTGAATTCTGAAAGATCAATTTATTTCTGGTTTCATATGTTGATACCCTAATGGAGGGCCCTTGTTTCAGCATAAGGGGATGATCCACTGCCCAAGCGAGCTGAAAACGCTATGATCACTGACCCATTGGCATCCCGCACAACACATCTACCACACATGACCCCCATTATGCAAGAACAATCAGTTTTAAATTTAAGACCCCAGAAGGGGGGTTGCAACAGACCTAGTGGCCCCTAGCCACGACAGTACCATTTTGGGCATCATTGGATTCTCTATGATCACTACTCTCTGATTTAGTGCTAAAAATCTTAAACATTACATTTCTAGATTTTATTTTTATAATTTTGACCCATTTTATCCATCAAATCCTGATAACATCAAAATGAAAAATTTAATCACATACATTTTCCATGAAATTTTAAGTGTATATTTTTAGATAATTTTGAAAAACTCCTATATAAAAAATAACCATGTCAAAAAATGGGAATCTATCCCACTTAACCCAGATATTCTTATTTTATATTAAGTCTAATAATCATCCATGTGAAATCACATGTATACATAATTAATTTATCCCCATTCCTTATAACATGTGAATGTGGAAACATAAAAAGGTTGATATCAAATTCATAGTAATGGTAAACATATGAATTAGTAATCGAATTTAATCAATGTTCATAAGAAGTGCATAAGGGTGTGAAGAAATAATAATGGTTCATAAGAAAATCATCAATGAACTCATACCCATAAATACTGTGATCATTAATTATGAAAACATTGAAATGGGAAGAGTCATCAGAATCAATAGTCATGTTCAATGTGATATCAATCTTGATTATATGAAACATTATAAATCCATAGAAAACATAAAAAATTGGATGGTGTCATCAAGAATATTATTCATAAATCATGATAAACCAATGTAAAAAATTAAAATAGATCAATTAAATGCATAAGAGAAATTCTCAGCTAACTCAACATTTCATTCCTCTTAAGACAAGGTACATTACACTATTATTATGATTTCAATTTAGGAACAAACATCATATATTATATATTGGGATCACCCATACCAATATGGGATACAACATTGTATAAGTTTTAACGAGATCACTCATTGATCTCTAAGATTCACAATCATATATGTTATAGCACACTAACCATGAGTTTTTTGGGATTACCATTGTATATAATGTCTAAGAACTACAAATTTGTACATTGTGTTTTAATTATATCATAAAAATTCTATTAAAAAATCATAATTACATTAATAAATTGATTAACCCTTGGAAAATAAATGATTTTAATGTTAATATCATTGAATCATTATTAAACTATTGGAACGAAATGGGTTACATATCAATATCTTGGAAACATTTTTATCCCATGGAAAAGAAACGGGCTCCATATCAATCTCATGGAAACTACATTAATTCATACAAAGAAATAATATGGTTGGTATCATTAAAAAATATTAAATAAGAGAATAAGATAAAAATAAGCATTGTTAATGTTTAGGAATTTAAATAAAATTATGATATAATTATAAAACATTTGGAGTAAAATACCCTTTTCATTTTGAAAATAATTTTTTTTAAAACAAATAACATTATCAAAATAATTTTCAGAGAAAAATACCTTGAAAACATAAACATGATGAATTAAAATATAATTTAATATAGTTTATTATGTAAATAACCTTAAATATAGGGAAACATTGTTATATCATTCTTTATAAGAAATTTTGGAAACATGGTTCTGTCAGAGAAAGAGTTTTCAATTGAAAAGATAATTTTTTATGAAAACATTCATTTGAAAATTTATGTAAATAAACCGAGGAAAATGAATGGAAAAAATGTATTCCCATGACATGTCTAGAGGACATTAAATGCTATGTAATTATTTAGAGGCAGATCATACAATTTCATCAGTGGAGGCTTGATCACAAAAAATCCCAATAAATAATAAGATAGTAATATAAAACTCTTACCACTTTAGTAAATTTGTGTTTTAGAAACCCAAAAAAATATCATTGAGTGACACTTATAATATCATGAAATAATAATATTCATGATATAACATTTATATTAGAATAAATATACATTTCAGAAAATAAGTTAGTTGTATAATATAACTCACATCACAAAGAATGAAAATTGAGATAAAAACCCACTACCACTTTGGTAAATTTGACACTATAACCCATAAGAATGGGAGATAATTAAATTTATTTCTAAATACACATAAATTTAAGTATAATAATAATATAATACATTCATTTTAATTATATAAAATACAAAATATGATACATTTGGAATATGGAAACTATCACATAAAAATAAACGTGAGGTGATAAAAAACCCTTACCCTTAGTCCAATTCATTACATGTTCCTTTACCGTCATGAATCATAAAATCTTGTTAATAATTTACATTATTGAGAATAATTTTAATAATTAATATTAATTATATATTTTTAGTTAAAATCATTCATACAATTATTTTTTCAATATTCTTCATCATGGATGCTTTGAACAAATTTGAAATATGTGTTAAAATCTACATTAATAGGTGGATTATGGGGAATGAGTTCATTATTTATACATATATAGAATAATTATAATGAAATAATTATAATATTAATTATTAAATATAATTTTATATCCAATAATAAAAAATTTGCTATGAAAAATGAACTAATGTTATGATCATGGAGACAAAAGGTCATATTTACGTAAGAGTAACATTTCCATTTTTAATGATCATTATGGAAAGAAGGTCTGTAACGAAGATATTTATAAATTGATCATAAAATAATAAATAAAATATTATTTAATTACATATATTTATATATATAATTCTTATGATAATGTCGTGAAAAATATAATCACATCGCTTCTAGGAGGCGGCAGTCCCCACGTCCACGAACGATGTTATCATTTTTTAGTTAGTGTAATGTAAAATAGAAAATGATGTATTATGTATAAAAAATGATAAATATTTCATTAATCTCTTAAATATGTCATTTATATCATATATAATTATTATATTTTCCATTATTATCATCCTTGTTTTGTTTTTTGTGAAAATTTTATCACATCACTGGAAGGAGAATTAGTCTATCATATACACTATAGAAACTATCATTTCACGTACATAATGGAACGTAAAAGGGTATATATGATATAATTACTAAAAAGGTAATATTATATTATAAATATCATATATATAAACTTTATATCCATCATTAAACCCAAAATTAGATGTGGTAATCGAAAAAGAATTACATTATTTGGTGAGCCAGTAGTCCTCCACACAAATGAATGATGATTTTGTTACCCATTTTAAGAAAAGGAATGTGGTTTTAAGTCATAAACATAACATAAAAATATATTATTATATTTAATATAATTATTTTATAATATCCAAAAAGTATTAAAATAATTTTAAGATGTGCATAAATGAATAATATAAAAATGCTCGTTGAATAATGTTAACCCTTCTTCAAGTATCCTTCATAGGTTTCCAAAAAAAAATCCATAAATTGATAGAATTGTTAAAACATGTTTTCTGTTTTGTGTTCATGTAATTTGGGATATTTCTGGTGTAACGACCCAGAAATTTCAAGGAAAATTTTTTTTCCTTAAATTTTTTTGGAATTTTACAAGAACGCAGTTTCTGACGGCACCTGATTCGGAGGCCCGGTGTGCCCAGAAGTAATTTCTGAAGTTAGGCTCGGGTACGTTCAGTGAACGAATGAGCGGGTTTTTCTAACTTTTGAACCGGTGCTCAGAATCGAATTCGGAGGGCACCGATTGAATTGCAGCACCGGTAATTTCTTAAAAACACCTTTCCCAGAGTTGTGTTTTCTCGGGTGTGGTTTTTTTAAATTTTTCAGGTTAAGTAAATGAATAAAATAAAATGGTGCGACTAATTTATTTTATTTAAGTCGCTTAACCTATGTTAAGTGGATGATGTGGGACCCACAATATCTTACCCACTTGGTAGGATATTTTGTGAGGTAGGACCCACACGAGCCACCGTTTCTTATCTTCTTATGTAACGCACCCGCACCCCCTATTAATGAAGTCAAACCGTGCGTTTATTTTGATTAAGAAACGCCTCATTAATGTGGCGGTTTAAGCATTACAATTAAATTCACTTAACTGTTTCTTTTGTTTTTGAATTTTAAAACGCAAGGATTGTGGAATAAAAATAAGACAACTCTTATTTTTTGGGTGGGTGGTGTTGAGAGGCTAGGAGATTTCACTCAGGCTCTTGAAGATCTTCTCTTCCTCACGAAGAACGCGAAGGACGTGAAGAAGGCGAAGGACGCCGGATCCTCGGAAATCAGCGACACTTCTTCTGTGACGCTTCTTCCGAGACACTTCTTCTGCGATGCTCATTCCATGATGCCTTTTTCCACGACTTTCTTTTCCACGACGAATCCTCGCTCAATGATTTCGACGAGGTAGTGGGATTATTTTGAGAATGGATTAATTCCCTTGGTTGTTCCTTCTAAAACAAAGAACCCGGATCAACTCATCATTACATTGATCCGCGAATGTTTTCCTTGCGGGATGGGAATAAATTGTTGCGGGAAGTTTTAGGGGTTTTCATGCATTTCTATTTCGTGATTACTTCCTTCATTTTCCTCCTTCCAATTTTTGAACCGCCTGTTATCGCAATAACTGGAGGAGGTCAGACCGCACGAACACGGCCAACTCTCCTCCCCTTTTTGGTTGTTTGATATTGATGTGGCGCGAGCAAAGAAATGCAGTCCTGAAGCACCGCGCGGGAATTATTAAGGAAAGGCGGAGAGACATGGCTCCATCGCGTCGTGCCATTGAAGATGAACCAAAGACGCGGCGCCGTCGCACCACGCCGGAGAACCACAAAAGCACCGCGGCCAGGACAGGGCCGCGGCGGAGGGGAGCAGCGCCGTCGCCCCGCGCCGGATGGACCAAGGCCGTGGCGGGTTCTGGGCCGCGGCGGAGCAGGGGAACCAGCGGCCGGTTCCGGGTCACCAGCGTCGGAACAGGGGGACCGGCCTTGCCGGTCCCGTGGCGGTAACAACCGGCCAACCGGGGTGGGCCGGCTGGACATGGGAAAATCCGGGGGTTGCAACCCCCAGTTGGCCATCATGAGCGGCCCCATAATGGGGCCGCGGTTAAAAAATGTAGGGCAGGCACTAGCCGGGCCTGGCCGCGCCCAAGCGGGCCGGACCTGGACCCGGGACGGGTCGACTCGGTTCGGGCCGACCCAGAGGGTATTGGGCCGGGTCGGACCGGGCCCGAACCCCTAATACCGAACCTCCATCGGTCTCCTGCCCATATATAGGGCCGTGGAACTCTGATCGATGCACCGTTAGCTGCGATGCGATCCTGGGATCGAGATGTTCATTTCGGTATATTACACTCAAGGTTTCGGAAAAACTTGGGGTTCGGCCGGGTTGGTTCGGATATGAAACCAACCAGGCCCTCGGAGCGGAAATTCTTATATCTTGAGCTCCGGGTGTCTGATTGATGCACCGTCTGTCTCATTGAATTCCTCTTGATGAGACAGAACTTTTGGATTACTCCGCTCGCGGTTTCGACGCCTTCAGAGTGCGGTCGGGTTGGTTCACTCAAGATACCAACCGGGCCCCTGGAACGAAAAGGCCAATAACTCACAGATCGGGCGTCCGATTGACGCGCCGTCTGTCTCGTTGAATTACTCTTGATGATACAGAACTTTTGGCTTACTCCACTCGAGGTTTGGATGCCGTCGGAGTGCGTTCAGGTTGGTTATCTCACAAAACCAACCGGGCCCCTAGAACGAAAAAGCCAATATCTCACAGACCGGGCGTCCGATTGGCGCGCTGTCTGTCTCGTTGAATTCCTCTTGATGAGACGGGACATTTGGCATACTTCACCTGAGGTTTGGATGTTGTTGGATAGTGGCCGGGATGGATTTCACATGAATCCAACCGGGCCCCTGGAACGAAAAAGGTGATAACTTTCAGACCAGACGTCTGTTTGACAAACCGTCCACGGCGTTGGTGATCGCATTGAGAAACTGTCACTATGAGCATACCCTATGAGAGTTTGGGGTATAGTTGAGATATGGTCGGGTTGGTTCGCCCACGAAACCAACCAGGCCCCTGGGACGAAAAGGCTAGTAACTCACAAACCGGGCGTCCGATTGACGCGCCGTCTATTGCGTTGAGACCCCAATGACGAGGCAGTCCTTTGAGATACTTCTTCGTGGGAAATTCAGATACTTGGTGTATCGACCTGTAGCTCGTGGAGTGGACCCTCCCGGAGACGAGCGTTCAGAGTACGGAGACCGTGTAGCTGGCTGAGACCTGACGACTGCTTGGCCGACTTGACTTGGAGTGAGTCGACTAGCCCCGTGGACGAAGCACTACTTTGTTTGGGGACAGACACATGGCGGACGGGGCACTACATGTGTGACAATGCAGACCCGTGGTACTCGTCTGGAGAGTACCTCTGCAGGCTATTAGGGGGTGTGCACTACTATTTTTGGGTGGCCTACCCCGGCGGGAAGCACTACTGTGTTTGGGTGGTTGTCCCGCGGTACTCGACAGGAGAAGTACCTTAGTAGTCTTATGTTAGTGAGCAGTACCTCGGAGTCGTGACAGGACCACTCTACACTCCAGAGATGGGGCTCTTCAACAGTTAAGGTTTTGATAATGAAAATCCTGGTTTGAGATGAATCTTTTACTTTGGTGTTTACCTCATGATTGAGATGGGTCACTTGATAACATAGGTATATGTATGGGCATATACCTGGGTAGTGGTTATCCGTTGATTTCATAATCTTTGTGTTTTCTCATGATTGATATGGGTTACTTGATAAATTTGGTATATATATGGGCATATACTTAAGTAGAGGTTATCTGTTGAGATCATCTTTGTGGTTGTCCATGTTGGTTTTAGTGAGACCTTGAGGGTATCGGGGTCCCTACTAAGTATCGTTATACTCACCCCTTCACGGGCTATGCGCGCACCTCGTTGTGTTGGTTGCAGACGACGGGCAGTGCTGACGGAGGCCGAGTGTTCAAGGACTGGATGGTACCCGGAGGTGGACCACACGACGAGTCAGTACCCAGAGGTGGACCACACGACGAGTCAGTATCCAGAGGTGGAATTCACGAAGAGATGACACACGGAGGAGGTTGGCAGGAGAGAGTGTTGTGGAGGCTATCTGGACCTAGCATTCAGGTAGGATCCATGGTGGATGATCCAGGAGCTGCGCCATCTGTACCTACCCTTCAGGTAGGATCCGAGGAGGACGACCCAGGAGCCGCTTCCATTCTTCCAGCTGTTGTCTTTTTCTGTTGTACTTTTGTTCAGTTGTAGCTGTACTTTCAGTTGGGTTTGTATTCTGGCTCATTTAATTTTCATCACTTTCTTTTGTACTTAGTGTTTTACTTCCTCTTATACTCTATTGTGTTTGTTTGCTTTTATAAAGGCAATGCCTTCCCAGTTATTGGGATTTACGCCTTTGGTGCTAGTTGCCAGCCCCAGACCTATAGAAGGAGGGCTTGGGGTAGTCATGGCACGGGCCCCGAGGACGGGTCGTGACATCTGGGATATGTATTGGCCAAAAAGAAGAGGTTTTATGGTGTTAATAATGGAGGAGATGGTGTGGCCTTTTATAAGGGGGGTGAGTGATACATTTGTAAATTTTTTGAAAGAAGAAATTCCACCCCCAAATTATTCAATAGCCCCAGGCCCCAATAATGATCCCTTTTAGACAATATAAGTTATACATTTTAATTAAGAACATCCAATGGGGTTTGAAAATGAATTGGGTATTTTTACACTATATATTCATAGATTAAACACTAAGTAAACTCATTTTTATCTTAATCACTATAATTAATTTTATTTTTTATTACTAATAAATTTGTTAAAATTTTTAAATTACTATATTATATATTATAAATTTATAATATTCTAAATATGGAATAAAATTTTCAAAATTCAACTCATGTAAGTGGAATAATTTAATTTAAAATTATTCTTGTTGATGTGGCAAGACAATAGGTTTTTAAGAGGAGTATTTCTTGGAGAAAAAGATTATTATATATTAACTACATGTATAATAATAATCATTATATAAAATATAATTAAGAATTAAGAATATAAAATATATATATTTCAGTTAAAAAATTCCCCGTTAGGGGTTACTTTAATTACATAAAATGGATAAAAATTATTCATTCTCAAACAATTTTTAGAAAACATCTTTCCAACCAAAAAACATAATTTTTATAAAGAAAAATATAAAGTTGATTCAAATTATTGATGTAGAAAAAATATAACATAGTATAATTTATAAATTATTCAAAAATCATTAGGAATTTTATATTATTTATTTTATTTAAAATAATATTCTTTTTACAATAAAAATATTTCTCATTATTTAGTGAAAAATAAACAATTGTTGAAAAATCCAGAAATTTCAATAATAGAAAATTTTGATATTACAATTAAAAAACATATCTTAATTTTATCAAATATATTTTCTAAAATTTTATAAAAACTTTTATAATATTCTATTTTGGAAAATTATGAAAAAATAATTTTTGATGATAACATATTTTTTAAAAATAAAATCATTTTACTAAAAATTTATTGATTATTTACTAAAAAAATTTCAATAATATTGTATGGATTTAAAAATATAAATATAATTCATAAATTATTTAATTCTACTCATACCTGCCAAATTAATGTCTATGTTATAATTGCAATATGTTTAATTTTTTGTTTAAGCATGGTGTTGTGTGTTGAATATTCTATTGAACATAAAAGATATCATAGTATCTTGTAGAACATGATACAGAAAAGATTATATTTATATAAAAACAAAAATATCATAAATTAATTTGGAGTTGCATTCTTTTCAATGTTTAGTGTTTTGTTTTGTTTATGCTATAATACAAAAATTTATTTTTTAAAATAACACGGTGTTACAAAATTGAAATGGAATACTCTTATAATCATTATATTGTATGACATGGATATATTATATTATGATTTTATTTATTTTTTATATTAATTAAAATAAATATATATATGAAATATAATTAATAATTGTGTTATAAGACATGTGAAAACATTATGAAATAATATTTAAAAAATAGTGATATTCCCAAAAATAAATATCTTGATACTTCCAATAAATTATTTAATATTTTCCTTAATTATATATACAATTTATATATAACCAAATAATTTTATTTGATTTTTGTTTTAATAAATATGTTTCATTACTTTGTGTTATTATTTATTATTTTAACATTGGGATTGTTTTAAAAAAAATTCTTCAATGTTGAAAAAAGTCAGATGCCATGTTTGTCTTCATTAATCATTTATTGAATAAAATGTTGTTGTATTTATGTATATCACATCCAAATTATTTTCATTACATCCAAAATATGATCAATATATGATATAACCTTAATATTTTTATTTTATTTTTGTTACACTCTCTGGTGGTGAATGTGGTAATAATTAATGAATTGAAAAAGTCTTCATAAGTGGTGAAATTGACTATTTTTTTGATGTATTGAAAGATGGAGAGATAGAATTTATATATATAAGATGAATCGACCATGAAATAAATATATTGTTCATCAATTTCCATAAATTTAAATTAAATATCATAAATAGTGTATCTATCAAATATTATAATAGTTTATGTAATAGGATATTAGATAAATAAGAGTGTTTTTATACACCTCATAATACATTTTCCATTACATTTCACAACACATTATACCCATATAATAATCCTAAATTATAATAATTACCATTAATCGTGGAATATAAAATCATACGAATATATGTAATACAAAATTATTAATATGTGAATATCATATAAATGATTCACCGTGGATTTATTATTAGATCCAAAATATATAAGAAAACATGAGCATGTCAAAAAAATTAACTGCATGAGATCCTAAAGTAATAAGAATATATATTGAGGTTTGAAAAACATAATATCAGATCACAACATGAGACTATATAACCATAAAATTATCATCCGAAAATTATAACATGAACTAATCTATCATATAAATAATCCCATGAACATATAGATTCATAAAATTATAATGCGTGCTATGGTTACTAACCAATGCATTCATGTCATAATGGAATAGGGAAACCACCTATTTACCATAACATTATAAATGGGAATAACTTCTTTTTTTACTAAAATATTGTACATAGGCTAACCATAAATATATTATATTAATATCATGAGAAATAATTATTTAAACAATACAGTAATGGATACAAAAATACTAGGACTAACCATCACATAATGCTAAACTACACATATCTGTGTGTTCCAAAAATATTAATCCATCATGGATTTACTAACATTGGGAATGAAATTTAATAAAAAAAAATTTAAATTTATCATACAAGGTGAAATAAATAATTTTACAATAGGATACACAAAACTAAGTCACCCAAAATGGTTATATATCAAATGAATTTATAGGGAGACAAATGATTAATATAATGTAGTAAAATAATATGGATATTCTGTTGTATAAATAGAAAATTCAAGAGAAATACTGATTTTGTTTCATAATAGTTTGGTATAATTTTTATAATTAATGGTACTTCCAATTTCAAAATCATTTTAATAGGTGAAAAAGGTTACTTATGTCATAATTTTGTTATAAAAAATCCATGGAATATAATTATGAAAATAAAATGGGTAAAATATGTGAAATGTGGAGTGAATGATACCTAATGATATATAAGGGGAATGAAATAATTTTTTTATCACTTTTAATTGTTTAATGATTCAATATATAAGAATAGAGTAGCAAAATCCTTTTTAATTATGATAAATACAAACAAAAATTTTAATGTAGAGAATAATTTTTTTTATTTCAAGAATGAGAATAACGATTAATAGTTATATTAATAAATATGGAAAATTAAGGTGAAATACATAAAAATAAGTTGGGAATTATTATAAACAATTTTAACTTTTAGTGAATTTTGAAATTAATCAACAATATTATTTTAATACCTCAATATTTTAATACCAGAACATTATATTCAAGGGCGTATAAGACACACAACCCTGATCATAAATGACTAAAGAAATATATTATATAAATATGTTCATTATAATACAGCTTTTTCAATTGATGGTATCAATAGAAATAAATAAATTACAAAAAATTTATGTTTTACACATGTAAAAAATAAATTCATTTTTTATCAGTTGATTAGAAATGAAAATAATAATCATTTGAAATGAATTTTTTCCCCGTGATAAAATGTTTTTATGCACGAAATATGTTTTTATCTTAATAAATTGAATTAACTGCTTTTAGATTTGAGTTTTAATGAAATCTATATATTATAAAATATATAAAAAATTAATTATTAATGTAATTTTATTTTTATAATTTGATAATAATAATTCATGTTTTATGCTTAAAAATTTATTTATCTAAAAAAATCCTATCAAATCTTGTAAACTTATTTAAAGATTAATTTTTTCCCAATTTTGAAAAATATATATTAATAAATGAAAATAATATTATAAAAAATAATTTTTAAATTTTAATATATTAAATTATAGATAAATTTAAAAAATTATTGATTTTTTTATTAAAATTAAAATTTTGATTTATTGGAAAATGCTTGGATATTTTAACTATTTGAAAAGATACATTTTGTTTTTTAAAGTAATATTAAATCAATTATATAGTTATCAATCCAATTTATACATTTATAATAATTTCTCTATTGACTCTTTATATATTTTTTGTTTACTTATGATAATATATCTTTAGAAAACTGTTTATTCGTCATGTTTGCATGATTATGTTTAAATAAAATTCTATCAAATCAATTAATTTAACTTTGTACAATCATTTCCATATTTTCAATCATAATAAATAATACTAAATAATATCATATTATTAATTTTTCCATAATTAATATTAATGATAGTAAAAAACTATTACAATTGTTAAGGTTAAAATGAGTTTACATGGAGATTAGACTTTGAAGATAAGGGTAAAATGACCTAAAAAGTAATCAAATTTCTATTTTGTAGATATATTTATACCATGTATCATATAATACAGGATTGTTATCCATTTTATATATTATTAAAATATAATATGACATGGATTTATTGAAATAATTTTATACATTACAGGAGTTCAACTCACATTAATTAATAAAGGGAACCCTATATCATCTCTTATTCACAATTATAAATCCATATTATTTATCCTATATATAATAAAATAAATTCCTTAAATCCATTTCCATGACCTATAATAAATTTTTAATAGAAAACTGGTCTAATATTCGTTTTCAAGCAATGCTATGGGGGTTTTCTGAAGAATAGTTATCATTATTAACTGAGAATTTTTGTATTAGTTCATATTCTACTTACGTCAAATATTAATGAAATATTATTAAATTATAACACTCGTATATTAAAGATACATATATGTTACTATGTTAATGGAATAATATATAATAATTTATCCTTTCATCAAATGGGAAATGAATCTTTTGATCGTGTGCACGACGAACTACTACCTCACAAACTGATGTAATTATTTTTCCATCA
Source organism: Viscum album (assembly GCA_963277665.1). Taxonomy (NCBI): domain Eukaryota; kingdom Viridiplantae; phylum Streptophyta; class Magnoliopsida; order Santalales; family Viscaceae; genus Viscum; species Viscum album. Next base: position 1,389,381,155 of record OY728165.1, read on the forward strand.
CAACCACCGATGAGTGGCTGTATTGATAGAATTAATATAAATATATATATATAATTTATGAAATAAATATAATATTTTAATTAAAATATAAAATCTATCTTTATACATTTAAATCTGTTGACAAATGAAAATGTTGCTTGGGTATATGTGTGGAAGACTACCTCCATGAAGAAATATGAATCATTTTTGAATTTATTTTTTAGAAGGTTGTTCATAAGGATATATTTTATGAAAATATATGTAGTATATGGTATAATAATTATTTTATAATTATGAGTTAATATTTATATATTTTCGTTCAATCCTTCAAAAAATTATAACATCATTCATGTCTATATAAGACATACTGCCACTATGAATGATGTAACTAATTTTCAAATCTATTATTTCATTGGAGTATTATAAATAATTATGTAATTAATATAATGGATATTTATATGACATGTAATATTTTATAATATATGAAAATATAATAAATGTACACAAACTGAAACTAATGAACATAAATCTATATGAAAAACAACGCAGTTATTACAGAGAACAACGATTTCAATAATTAATTATTAATACATAGTGAATAAAAATGGATATAAAAATAATATATTTTATTATATATATTATTATGGTTATGTAATATATGTAAAATAAATTAATATTTAAAATATAGAAGGCTTGATCAAATATATAGGAAATCAGACCTAGGGTAAGGGACTTAATTTCAATTATCCATTCATTGAATAATATTTTAATGTTAAGCACCTAATTTCTATTATATGTAATATATAATGAATCATCTTCTTATAATATTATTATTATACTATAATTCATTTTGTTTTAGTGTTTCAATTTCAAATATTTCATACAAGGTGTTTTTTCTTGAATGATACAATGCAGATTGGGTTTCATAACTCAATCTCGTTTCTTTGGGTTATATTACTGATTCATTGTGATAGATATTCTATTATTTTGTGTATAATTACATTAGATTATTGAACATTATATTTAAACTTTTTTATGTGTATTTAAATTTTATACACATAAATAATTCATTGATTAATTCTCACTTAAATATTATGATCACTGTGAGGGATTCTCAAATTACTTTTACATTTGTGAAACATATGAAGTAAAAAGTTATTATTAATTTTTTTTTGTGTATATACATCTCATTTGAAGTTATATATCAATCATATCATTATTTTTATGTTATTTATTATTTTATTTTATTTTATTTCATTTATGGAGGTTATTATTCAAAATGTTCCACCATGATAATGGTTAATTTCACTATCTCAACATTAATTCATATTTTTTATATTTAATCGTCAACATGGGGGAATTATTTGAAATTTATAACATTAAAAAATATATTTTCCTTTATTATGATTATTCCTATTGTATTCATTCAATGGTAAAAAAATTTACTCATTTTCAACATAAAATCATTTATAAATTAATTTCTATTATATGGTGTATATAATGAATATTTTTCATGTAATTGTATGATTATAATATAAATCCTTGTGTTTTAATTTTTCAATTTGAAATATTTGATAAAAGTTTTTTTTACTTGAATGATACCAAGTGGCTTGGGGCTTCATAACTCAATCACATTTCGTTGGGTTATATTACTTATTCATTGTCATATATATTAAATGATTTTTTTGTATAATTACATTAGATTATTAAATATTTTATTTACGCTTTTTTATGTGGATTTAAATTTGATACACATAATCAACTCATTTATTAACTCTCACTTTATTTTTATTATAATATTAATGTATTCTCATATCACTTTTACATTTGTTAGACATTTAAAATATTCAAAGATTATTAATTTTTTTGTGGTGCACATACATCATATTTTAAATCGTATTTCTTGAATATCATTATATTCAGGTTATTTACTTTTTAATTTTTTGTTATTCCATTCATGGTACTTCTGATTTAAATGGTACTACCATGTTAAGGGTTTATTTCACAATCTCAACATTAATTGATATTTTTTTTATGTTTAATCCCCCACATGGTGGAATTATTTGATATTTCTATATTAAATAATCTATTTTCATTTTGTATGGTTATTCATAATGTTTTCATGAAATAATAAAATTTAAATCTTTTTTCAACATAAAATTAATAATAAATTTATTTCAATAACATTTCACATTATTTATCACTATTTAGTTGAAAATCCATTTTCTTACAAATCCATGTTTTCTAAAATTAATTTCATGATTTTTTATTTATATTAACCAATTATTTATTAATGGTATATTTGGGAATTTTTTACATTATGTTTTTTTAAAAGTAATATTCCAATATTTTTTTGAATGAGGTACTTTTTATCTATAGTTATGTAAATGGAATTATTACTTTAAAGTAATCACCCCAAATAGAATACCCTTCCATATTGACGACTAATATCTATAATTATTCCATTACATGTTTGAAAGTATATTTTTAGTTAAAACTTTTTCCTCAATATTTTGAAAATGTTTTATACATTAAATAATTGATTTTAATTTAAACATGATATTTTACCTAAGAAATTTCAAATGCTATTTTTAATATATTTTTTCATGGTCAACATAATTTGTTGAATATTATTCTGAGGATATACTCTATTAATTAAATCCATATTATTTATTTAAATGTTTTATGATAAATATGGATGGGGATGGGCTATTTTGATACCACTCACCATGTTACTCATGGTGGTTTATGATTATGTTTATTCATTGAGTATGGTATTACTATTTCATATTCCATATATTCAATGTTAATGTTAATATTGATTATATTTAATTATTTTTGAAATTATTACCATTTTTTATCCAATGTTTTCAATATGAATGTTAAATTTATTCTGTTTCACCCCTTTCATATGAGGTATGAATTGGTCTTAGTATGCGATGGGGGGAGCCTACTATAGTCCCTTGAAGAATAATTTGGTCTCATGAAACAAACAAGATTGGGTTTTTGGATGATCCCTTACCTATTTATGTAATATTTCATGGAATGAATCCTTGAAGTTATGTTTATGATGTCCAAAATTAACCATTCCCTTGTTATGATATTTGTTGTTAATGTCCACATGATGGTTTGATTTGTTATGATATCCATGGATAAGATTCAAGATCATATTATTAATTATATTTAATTAATTGATATTCATTTGATCAATCCAATTTTTTTTATGATTAAGAAATTTTTTATATGGAATTTTGTTTAAAATATTTACCATGAAATATTTCGTAATCAATATTTATTCATAACAGATTATTTTGTACAAAAATTAATACTGATTAATTCAGCTCAGCCCGTTTTTATATTCCATTCCCTATGATAACAGAAGGTGTATTATGATTTGCATATTGGGATATTTTAAATTGAATAGTGTTTTTCCTAATGAAAATTCTATGTTTCATTTTATTTTTTAAATTGTAATACGAGATTATAACATAAATCTGGTTTACCAAGACTACAAAATATTTTGCATGATCAGGATTTGATTCCTTGTTTACAATGAAAATTTAATAATTTAACCACCAACTCTGAGCTAGTAGGTTCGAGTTCTTTATAGTTGGTATTAGAGAATACTTATTGGAATCCTTGGGAACTATATTTAGAAAAACATTTATTAAAGAATATAAGTCTACAACTAACTTTAAGATATATCTGTGTATAAGAAAACATCCAAATTATTTTTTAAGGTAGAGATATCATTTTTCTCTTTGAAATAAATCCCTATCTAGATAATACATGTTGATGTGTAAATATAATAGTTGTAAATAGGGTTAATAAATATGAAAGGAGAATAGTGGGATTCAAATTGATCATCACATAGTGAATGGAAACATCTATTTTTATACAACTTGTATGATACACCCAATGGATATTCATTAGATAATTCAGTGTTTATATATATTGTAATATAATGTATTTGAAAATCTTATTTAAATTTGAAAACATTCTTGAATAAATCATGTTTATTATTTTCAAATTAACAAAAAATAACTTATTTAATTAATATTATGTGTTACATTTGGGTTGAGTTTATAAATTATGTTTCCTAATTTTATGATATAATCTACTGAATGAAATTATTTAAAAATGGTGCATCATTGAAGTAATAGGAACTATATCAACTCAAATAATCAATATAATAATTTTTCTTTTGGGAATGATAAGGAAGATGGCCCTAGAGCTACATTTGATGCTAAATAATTTATAACTATTTTGGGGTAGTTGACATAGGTTATTACAAATATTTTAGAATCTATGGATATTTCTAAAATCCAAAATCTGTTGAAACAATATCAGAAAACATTATATGACACCAACCCCCATTATTAAATGGATATAGGAATTAATTTGAAGCTGAATAATGGTTATGTTCTTTCTATATGGTATTTCTCAATTTTGAAAGTTATAAAAGAGAGAAGACATTCCTGGTAGTTTAACATATAATAGGGGATTTATATCATTGGTGGTTATTAATTAAAACCATTAAGTATGAATAAGAAATAGAAACCATGTATTAGAACAATTTTAAGTTAGTCCCCTTGGAGAAATATGTTTCTCCAAAGAGACAAGAAGATATGGAGAGAAAATTCCATAGTTTATGAAAAATAAAAAATGAAAACATTTATATGTATGAATCAAAAATTAAAAGGTTATAATATAATTCTTAAAACTATGTAAATAATAAAATATGTATGATATGATATATATTTTATGGGATTAATCCAATCCTTCTAAATACACTGGTCCCTAAAAAATATTCATCGTATGATGATATAATTTTATGTCTTATCATTATAGAGGATGTATTTCCAAATCATATAAATTTAAAAGGATGGAAGGTAATAATTTATATACCTAATGTTGTTTGGGGAATCTATTTTTAGGTTCATTATTAAATATTAGTGCCCTTTAATCAAATATTTTGGACATTCAATATGGTAAGACATATTTGGGAGGATTATTAAGTGTAATTGTTTATTAAAAGAATATTATAAAATTTTGGTGTTATTATTAATGTTTTAGAGAATAATTTTTTATTGATAACTAATTTTAACCATTTTGTTAAAATATATAGATAGTGTATAGACGACATTCCATCATTTTATAGATCTTATGATCAATTAAAAAAATTAATTTTAGTGTTTTAGGCATGAAAACATAATAAAAAATATTCATAAGAGTATGACATGTAGTGAAAATTCATCAATCAATATCCAAAAAGGGAAATTATTGCATTTAATAAACTAAGAATATTTTTTAATATTCACTAAATTTTTAGTAAAAAAATCCCTTATCAATTTTAAATTTATATGGAAATAAAATCATTTTCCATTTACTTTTATTTCCAAAGGGAATTTCACCCATCACAGATTTATAGTTTTGTGGTTATTATCATTGTAATATCATTCAATTTTTTATGATCAATGATATATGTCACTATACATCTTTACTTAAGATACACATTTCTTCCATGTCCATATATTCACATCTGACTAATGTTTTCCTTTCTAGAAACCTTTTTATTTTTTATTGTAATATACATTTAGACTTCATCTTTCTATATTATCATTAATAAGACATATTTACAATTTTTATGATGTGGAATTTGAAAAAAAAATTATTTTTTAATGTAAAACCATTAAATTATGAGTGAAAAATATAATTTTGGGTTTGAAATTTATTGAATTTAGGGTGAATTTATCACCTAATATTATAAAATAAGATGATTATTTTTGGGAGAGTATAAAACATGCAACACCAAGATTAATCGACTAGTGATGTATATTATTTAAATATGAATATTATTGACATTCATAAAATGGGAAATAATTAATATGAATAACAATGTTATAAAAATTATATGGTTTACATAATTTTAAAATAAATTTACTAGTTATAAATTGATAATAAATGGAAATAGAAATCAATTTAATGTAAAAGAAATATCTCATAAAAACATATTTTATGCTTGAAATATATTTTTTCCAAATAAATTTAATTAACCAATATTAATGAATTATTATAATGAAATTTATATATTATGTAATTAATAAAATTATTTATTATTCATATCACATTTTTTCTAAGCATGAGATATGAACAAATCTAGTTAATTGTGTAAAAACTGTATTTTTCAAAAAATGGTTTTGTCTCATTTTGAAAAATTATTTTAAATTTATTTATTTTTGTAATTTTTCAAAATGTATTTGAAAAAAAATCTTATATTTTGGAATCATATATTCAAAATTATATAAATTTATTTCTTGAGATTTTTATTAAAATATTACTTTTCAATGAATAATGATTTTTTTTAATTTTTTATTTGAATACCGCCTTTTCATTTAAATACTTATAAAAGTTATATAGTGATATAAAATTATGTTAAAATGTAAATTATTAAAAAAATTATCAAATAAAGATAATTAAAATCAATTATTATTTAATACTTAATAAAAAAATTTGGTACATACAAAAACCTTTATTAAGAAATCATTCATTCATCATATTCATAGTTTTAAATTAAATGAATATTCTTCAAATTATGTGAATTTAATTTCATAATATATATTCTTTTTTTAAATTTGTAATAATAATAATTAAATTTATATAGTAAATTTAAATTAGGTTTAGTCTATAATGATTTTTAAAACAAGAAAATATGTATTACTGGGAATAGATTTTAAAAGGGTTTATCGGTTTATTTAGTAAAAATATAATGGAAAATGGCTAAAAAGTAAGTCCAATAAATATTTTTGGGTTACATTTTGACATTATCTCATCTATGATTCTATAATGAACCAATTTGGACCCCTTCTTCCCATAAAGTTGCATGGAATTTTTTCAAAACATTGAAAAATAACATGTGTTCAACTGAACTCAATTATAAATCTATGTTTTGAGAATGATACATTTTTTATGCTTTTAAAAAAGTGAAATTGAATTTTGGGAAAACCATGAAAAATATCAAGTGATCCACACACTTTAATTATAAATAGGAACCCACTATCCTCCAATATTCACACTTACAATGCCTTTTGGTTTATCACATACATGCTCAAATTAATTCCTCGCATCCCTACCCATGACATAGTCCTTGTAATGTTTAGAATAACCTTATATGAATGATTTTGTTGACAACGAAATGAAATTTATAGAAGAAGAGGTATTTTTCTTAACAATGTCATTCAATTTTATTTCTTCTTTAACAACCTTTAAATATTCATCTACTATACTGAAATAATAACACAATTATTAACAATACTAAGATGTTATTATATCAATGTAATAATAAATATTGATCTACTCTTCCATCAAATAGTAAATTGAACTGTTGAAATTGTGTATTTATGATTAGTCCATCAATAGTTGATGCAATTATATAACTTAAAACAAATTTTATGGGTGATTATAATTATGGAATTACTATATATATATATGATATTTAAGAAATATATATTGTTCCTTTATCCACATAGATGCGACCATTATAATTTTTCACAGCTTCTGGTTATTAGAGGAGGTATAATGTTAGTCTTTAGGGGTTTGGAGTCAAACTACTAGAAACAATGAGATTAAATGATATGTAATCTTGAAAAACAATTTTATTGAGTTTCAAATATTATTTTAGTATTCTTATGAAATGAATATTTTCAGTATAAAAATTTAATTTCACAGACCCAGATTCAACTCAACAGTACCCTAAGCCTGAATGGCCACATGGCCTCAAACGAATCTCCCCAAATCCTATAGGATTCTAACTATAAATGAGGCCCTATGTGTGTTAGTGTGGATATTATTCCCTCATTAACATAGTGTGCCATAGAATAAAGACAACAACTGTATATTAATAAAAGGAATAAACCACACAAAAGAAATAAATAACATAAGAGTGATAGTATAACAATCCAAAAGTTAGGTCATATACTAAATGAGAATCCATGACACATGTTTCTAATAAAATAGTGATAAAAGATACACAACATTCATATAAAATAAAATTAAAAAATTAATAAAACTAAAAAAATCCCAATCTCATTACCATCCTCAGCTTGGCCCCATTCCCTCCTGCTCCTAAGAAGCATATCATGTACCAATATCTTGGATGATTCTCTTATCAACCCTTGTAATCATATAATCTTTTTATACTAGAAAAGGTGACCTAGTAAGGGTATGACATATAAAACCAGAATGCAACTACACAAGGTTTATCCCAATCAGTCAGTAAATATATATAACAACTGTGTAGGCAATATAGAAATATCATCGAAGTATTCAAACGTAAACATATTTTTTATTTAATAAATTTCATTTAACAATTAAATCACAGTGAATTTATTTGTCTCATGATCTAGCTCGATCCCTTTATCCCCCATATAGTATATATCACAAAATGATGACTAAACATGTCATCTATAATGACATGATTCATTCCCAAATCTTAGCTTTTGTTTTGTCTTGGAAGATAGTTCATATAGTCTTTTAAATCATTTTGGAACATGAGCCCATCCCAAAAATTCCTATGCATGAATTCAGATATTGGTCAAGACATGACATCACATTGTGCATGTCCATGAAATTCATAATATGGAATTTAATTATTTCTCAGGTACCAAAACCCTATAAGATCATCTTGATGAACCTGTCAAAAACATAATATCGCTCTAGGAGAGGTAACATCCATTCCAAACATGTCCATCCTTGGCGGTCCTTTAATGAAGCCCCAAGTACCACTCAAGGTGTATAATGTCAAATTTTCTTTTTTAGTCCATCAATGGAATCCTTTATTTGGACCCATGATTCAATTGAATTATAAGTCAATCGTCAAGGATACCATTCATGGAATACCTCATTTGTATCCATGATTATACTCAGGAATAATTATTGTTAATCCCATTGATCTCATCCATGACATCCATCAACTGGATCTATGATTCACCCAAGGCATTAATAGGTTCATTCCATTGAGTCCATCTATGGAATACTTCAACTAGATCCATGATTCACCAAAGGCATACAATTGATTAGTACAATGATTCAGTCTATGGATTCCTACATTTTGACACATGATTCACTCATGGATATTATGTATTTAATATGTTAAATTACATTTAAAAATCTCATTTATCATGCCAAGGTCAAAACCAATGACATCCAGATACATCTCACTGCAATAGGCGACTCAAGCATTTTCCAACCTCAAAATTCTTGGCCTTCCAATTATATACATGAGAACTTCCAACATAACAAGAGTCACATGCATAAAAAGAAATTTTGTGGATTAGATATCATTTATCTAATATAGTAAAATCATCAATCAGAAAAATTCATGCTTAAATAATAACTTTCATAACATAGATAAATTTAATTCACAATATAATTTGTCATATCAAACATCATATGAATTATAATTCATTTCACATTAATGGGAAAGGTTCATCGTAAATTCATCCATTCCCATTTTTCAATTCACAAAACAACCAAGTCATCAATTGATTAAATATATATTTAACCATTTATACCCATGGAATTATAAGGAACAAGTCAAGGGAATCAAGGGTCAAAATAATAAGCCAACAAAATGACCATTATAACCAACACACCAAAATGGGTGAATCAATCAAGGTTATAAACCTATAAAAATCATGACCATTCCTATTCAAATACATAGTATTTTCGTCAAATATCTAGGGAATTAATTTCATTTCAAGAAACACTTGGAAATTGGGTGGGTGGAAAGAAGGAATACATAAATGGTCTGACTCTGAGTGAAATTCATGAGATGAAATACCTTAGTTTTGTGCTAGATAGATCATCCAAAATAAGGTCCTGATTTGGCCAAGAGTAAGTGAAATATAATTAATGAATAAAGAAAGAAATATTATGGAATAAGAGCCTAAATCCCAATAGCATAACTAATTTAAAAAATATCAAAGAATAATTAAAAAGTAATATTGATCTTACCATTATGGATCTGATGAGACAAACATCAATCGAATCAGACATCAGATGAAATATCTATCTCAAATACAAGAGCAGACAATTAAGGGAGCTTCTAAAGGGGCATGGGATGCTGTGCATAGAGATAAATCCTAAATTTGGTTTATATTGGATTTATTATTTAACTAATAATTATCAAATTACAAAACTACCAAGGTGTCATTGTTTAGCTTCCTGATTTGGAAAACCATGCACCAATCGTGCAAAGATTCCAGTAGGCAAAGGGAACCAGCATGGTTTACCCACATGGTTTACAAACAAGGCACAAAACATGTGAATTTCCACTATCAAAATCTATAAAAATGGAAGACTTGGATGCATGACCTTGTATACCAACATGTATGGTTCTCACTAACCATATAACCTCCTCTTTTCACTCAAAATATGGGTTCTAGGCTCTAAAACATCCCTATTAAACCATGAGCCCTCAAAAACCTCAAAAACTATTCATTTTGGGTAATATTTATGTAATTAAGCTTAAAATTGATGGGAAACAGATAATTTGTACCTCAACTAAAGAACATGTTCTTAAAGACATCCACCTTTAATGAAATTCACCCCAAAATTTCCCTTTTAAGAGTGGTGAAGCGAGATCTAAGAATAGCATCGGCCAATGTGATCATACAAAGACATGTTAGTCCCATCCATCATCCTAAACTTGTATGTACTTCTATATAACACGTACTAGAGGTGTAACACTCCATGATTTCATAATAATATATCTCATTAAAGTAATTCAATGGCTTGTGCCACATGAGACACTGAGTTCGAGCACTCCACGAATTACCAAACTAGACATTTAAAAAAGTGGTTTTGAATATTATTAACTTTATTTTGAATTTTATATACTCCAAAAAATTTTAACATCCATATAATGTGTTTTATTTACATTATATAAGAAGAAATATATTTTTTAGATAAAATTAGTGTTTTTCAAAAAAATTAAATTTTACCACCTTTTAATGGTGGACCCTTTTTAAATACAATATTTTAATATTTTATATATTCTATTTTGATAAAATAAACTTCTTATTTAGAATATGGATATAAAAATTTATTTTGGATAATTTTTTGTTGTTTTTTGATAACTTTTATATTTTTAAGAGTAGTGAAAAATAAAGAATTTTAATTAAATTTTTTTTTAATCAAAATAATTTATATTGTTAAATTATATGTTTTAATGGTTTTTAAGTAAAATTAGATTATATTATTATCATTTAATCCAATTTTGGTCATTGGAAGTAATTTTAATTTTTACATTTGACACAATCACATATTAATCTTTTCATAGTTTTTACTTCTCAGAAAATTGCTTTCTGGTTTTGACAATGACAATTAATTTAAAATTATTAAATGAAAATAATATGTTTAGAATTCGGTAATATATATATAATTTTTTAATTTCAAATATCAAATATTAACTTAGGTTGAATTTTTTATATTTTTTTGAAAACATTAATTTTTTTATGAATGGTAAAAAAATATTACATAGTACAAAAAAAACATTTTCATTTAAATAATAACATTCAATTAAAAATTTACCTTAAAATAGATACATAATACATATATGAGTAAAATAAAAGTCATTGGAGTCATTTTATAATATGGTTAGGTATATAATATTTTATTGAACCATTTTAATGTCTTTTTACCCACCTTCGAAGCACATTCACCAACGTTCATGGCATATTTCCAAATTTGCATAAAATGTAATTTTACCAAATATGTGAATTGAATTTAAAAATTTGAGATACAAGTTTGAAATCAGTAAGTAAAATGTGGTTTAATAGGATGAAAATATTTTTTCATGAATAATAACTATTGAATTTTATTTTCCACAGTTAAAAGTAAATAAGGTAATTAATGTAAAAAATAAAATATTAATATGATCCCAAAAAATGTTTTAATTCTATTTGATATTTTTATTTTGACCAAAATAAACTTTAGTAAAAAACTATGATCCCTTTGATCCATTTTGGATTGATTAGGACATTTATTATATTTTATTTAAATAAGAGTTAAAAGTGTTAAATTCAATGATTTATAACAAAAACATATTTAATATAAGGTTACACATAAGATAAATTCGACTATAAATATTAATTAGAAATATAAAAATATTTACTATATCATGGTATTTTATTTATAATTTTTAGACATTAAATAATAAATGTTATTTACGAGACAATGATGAAGTTGAATTACATCATTAAGGATGTATTAAAATAATATAAATTATAAATATCAAAATAAATGTAAATTGAGACTCTTGAAGCCATAAAATCATTTTATAGGTGAATATTACATTTTAGGGTTTATTTAATGTATTTTCTATAATTAAAAAACTTTTTATGACTTTTACAAAAACCAAATACTAAATAGTGTAAATATTGACAAAAACTTGTTTTTAAAACAAATACTATATTATAAAATGATATAATATTCATCAAAATATAAGGTTTGACCAAAGAATTATATAATGATTAAAGTTTAATAAATTAACCACTTTATGTTATCTTGAAATTTTATAGTATGTTTATTAAACATGTATTATAATAATACAAGAAGACATGGTAAAAGTAAAACTATTTAACTAAGGGTTAAATTTAAAAGATATGGTTAATATGGTAACCAAATCTTGTCTAAACCCTATTGATTTAAATTATTTATAACTATAACCACCTTATAATCAATATAAATCAATTTTGAAAATTTATAAACTGATAATAATTTTAGAATAAATTAATATTTCATGCATTCCCTAAAGTGCCCCTCACATCTCTTATAAAAGGGTACTTCTTCTTCTCTTAAATTCACAACTCCAAAGACATTTGGATAGGCCAAACCATGCTACAATATCCTCCCAAATACCATAAATTAATCCTAGAGTCCTTACATTTATCATAATGCCATCCAAATGTTCCATTTTGTTTAAATCAAAGGAAGAACTGGAAGAATAGGAAATTATTTCATCACCACTTTCAAAGTTCTTTTCTTCTTCCTCTTCCTCTTTGTTTACTGTTTCCATAATAAAATAATAACTCTAGTAAATTATAAATACTATGATTTTATTATGAATATGGTAAAACATATTCCTTATTCTATCCATCCTATGGATGAAAATGTCATCATACATGCGTACGTATGGCTTACCGTCTCCACATCGTGGTGTAGTTTGTTATTAAACACTTCATTATTTGGATGGGTATAATAATGAGAATAATTGATATAAACAATAAATATAACATGTTAATTATCTTGTATATATAATATACCATCCAATTACATACTATTTCACCATCAATAGAATTATATCATCACTCATTTGTACATACGGCTTACCGTCTCCACAATGTGATGAGATTCATTTCCACGTTTACCCTTCAACAATGAAAAAATATATATATTATTAATAAGTATGTAATGTATGACATAATAATGATAATTCATGTATTTATATTTAAATATATATACATTTATATCATTGACTTACTTCCGTTCAATATGATATGAAAATAGAAACATCATTTATGTGTTCGTACAGTCTACCATCTCCATAAATGGTGTTTTCCATTTCATATATCAATATATTATACAAAATTATATTCTGAATATATATGATACATATATAATTTTTTATATACAAAAATAAATTAAATGAATATATTAGTTATACGATCAATAATAACATGTTAAAACATATATGACAAAGAAATTGATTATTACCCGAAAAGTTATTTTAACATTCATATTTTTATTAAATAAGAAGTATAAATCCATAAATGAATCAAGTATGATATAATAAATTTTAATATTATTTTATTTATAATTTAAAAACATATATGGTCATTATATAGGAGGATAAACATACCCTCAACCAATATAATGTACAAGGTAAGTGTTAATTTTTCAATCTCATTGTTATCCGAGATTGTATATGTGTAAGTATTTACTAGGACATTTTTATCATCGATATACATGTTTCATAAAAATAATTTCGAAATAAATATTTTATGGTTTTGTGTAAGTGACTCTTTATCAAGATCGTCATTTTAAATTTTTTTATGATATATTTTTCTAAATATTTTTAATTAATGTCCATGGTTTAAAAAATATTTTAAGGATTTATTTATTGGGACATGATTATTTTAAAATGTTAATTCCATTAACAAATTTCAAAGTTTTATGTCAGTATTTGATTAAATAATCTATTTTTTATGAATTTAATTCTAAATGAGTGACTTTTAATTGATTTCACAAAAAGGGATATTTCTCTCAATGAGTTTTAGTGATGATTTTCAACAATGTCAATATCCATTACTAGATATTATTCTTGATTAAGGATTATTTATTATAATAAAATCAACCACATTTAATGGAATGAGTTATGATATGTTTGACTCTGGATTTTCTATTTTGATACCATTCATGCTTTATTGTTAATTTATTGACATTTTTTATGCAAGTTTTAATACAAATGTTTATGTTATGTTTCAAAATTTTCATATGAGGAATGCATAGGACATAGTAAGTGAGGGGTAGAGCTCCATATAGATCCTCGATTCATCAGCAGATCTCATGAGACAAAATAGTGTCTTGGAACAAGGCCTTGAAAGAATATTTATTTGTAGTCTTGGAATGAGGTCTTGACTATGTGGTTATGATGTCCAGAATTATGCATTACCACATTATGAAATTACTTATTACATGTGATTATTCGACTATTATAATATCAATGTGCATGTTTATATTATAATTGTTGATTTATTTTTTACATGTTATGTTCATGTTTATATTTAAAAGGTTGTTGGTTTTACTAAACATCTTGCCATAAAATTTTATAGCTTCCACTAAATTATTTACCCTTACTAAGAATCTGAGCTCACCTTTTTTTATGTTTTATTTTCCTAGGATTCCATGAAGTGTATTATGATTAATATTCTAGTTTATACTAATGGAATAATAGTGTTCTCACAGGATTTTTTTTCCATGTTTTTTGTTAGAAACTGTAATGTAACATTCATGTATATAATCTATTTTCTGAGACTTCTAAACTAATCAGTCCTTTAATAATTGATTCCTTGAAATCATGTCAATGTATTAAAATAATACAGTGGCTCTATGTAAATGGGTTCGAGCGTTATAGTTTGTATAAAAAAACAATAGTACAAATCCTGGGAACTATATTTAGAAAAACACTGATTAGAGAACACTACCCTAAGTTAGACTTTGCGGATTAAGATACAATAACATCTAAATAATTTGGTAATGTAGATGTTATATGATATTTCCAAGAAATACATCCCTATTTGGATATGAGAAAGTAGAGGGGGATCTGGCACATATGTATCTAGCGGTAAAATCTAAAAACACTGCATTGAGATAGACTCAAATGGGAACATGTGCACAACAACAGGCCTTGATACACTCTTGGTTAAGAAACTCCTGGAGTACATAATTAGGATAATAAACATTTTATTTACAAACCATTATGAAGTATTTATGAGTAAATATGTTAGAAAAGAAATCTTTTTTTTGATTATGACACTAAATGTGCGAAAATATTCAATTAATTTTTATCTTTTTTCTAGTTTTTGGATTATACATTATGATATGATCTAAAATAGTGTATTTCATCATTTAGGAATGGCGCCCAGTAGAAGGAATGAGAACTCCAGCAATATGAATGATCGAAATAGTAATAAGCATCATATCTTTCATGGTCTTAGGCCAACATTTAGAAGGTAAGTAGTCTCCCATGTATTCTCATCATATAAAGAATTGGTATCATGTGTTTATAAGATAATTAATCAACTCTTTGAGTCGTATGGATTTGAAGGGAAGGCCGATAAGAAGATTATGGATGAGAAAAAGATAGATAAAAAGAAGAAGGGAATGGAGAATTTTCCCATATGTGAAAACTGTGGAAAGAATCACCCTAAGATGTTCTGGTAAGGAATTGGAGTTTTTTATAAGTGTGTAGAAAAAGTACACAAAGGTTGTGATTTCAAGGGTATTAAAAACGTTTCAAATGTACAATGATTCATCTGCAAGGAGTTGGGACACTACGCGAATCAATTTCCCAATAATCGGAGTATACTGAAAATGATTCTATTAGATAATAATCATGTTATGATAATACCATAGATGAAGAGGCATGATTAGTGTTATTAATTTATTATTAAATAAATGTTTCATTTGAGTACAAGTTATATGAATTATAATGTATAAAAGGACTATAATAAAATACATTTTCATTAAGTATTTGATATTTTATTGTACCATGTAAAGTGACACAGTTTCAAGTTATACATTTTGGAAAATATATGTTTGGCGAAAATATAACCCTAAATATGTTTCTGAAACTGAGATAATGATTTTGGAATAAGATATAATTGAGTTAGATAACGTATATTGGATACTATTTACATCCTTGGAACTAATTTATTGTTTTTTTATTCCATCATTGTAGTAGTTTACAAAATTTTTGAATTTAAGTAGTATATATAGTATTCTATAAGGAACAAAGGATCAGGAATGTATTCAATATGTTTTTATGGAAATTTAGGGTGGTACCATGTTTTAAGAAAATAAATGATAAAAGTATTCACATGTTATTATGTGGAAAAAAGAAATCTTCATTATGTTTAACTCCCATATAAAATTTTAGACTGTGAGTTTGGACATATGTATTTTTGGATAAGTCTAAAGGTTCGGATGATGTATGTTGTAACACCCCGAGCTTCCACGATACGCCTCTCTTTCAATAAAGCAATAGCTTGCATTGTATGCAAGTTCGAGTTCTAACACACCGCGACTAATCAAAGTAGCTGTTATGAATAGTAATACCAACTTTTTAAAATTATAGAAATTTTATATTTCAAAATGTACTTCATTTTTGTATTCAGAATATCGAAATTAGCCTATGTTGAATTTTTGGTATTTTTCTGAGAACTTCCAATTTTTTATGAATAGTGAAGAATACTTAAAAACATCTTTTTTAATCAAAATAATTTATAGTGATAAATTATACTATTGAGGGGTTTTAAAGTATAATTAGAATATATTTTTACCATTTTATCCAATGGTGTACATTATAATTAATTTCACTTTGAAATTAGACATAAACAATTGTCAATATTTTGATATATATTGTTTCTTAAAAACACGTAATTTGTTGTGACAACGGGAATTAATTAGAAAATTAATTAAATAAACTTATATATTTGGAATTTTTCAAAATAGACATCATTTTTTAATTCATAATATCAATTATAGCTTAGGGTGAAATTTTGGCATTGTTCTGAAAAACTTCAATTTTTGATGAATTGTGAAACCACTAAGGGGTAGTTAAATAACTGATTTTTCATTTAAATGAAATATTACCACTTCTGTGATTTGATTTTCAGAAATCCTACATACATGGTTGTCATTAGGAAGTAAAATTTGGTTTAATGGGATTAAATTAATTTTTTTGTGAATAGTAACTTTAAAGTTTAATTAATCGCGACTAAAGGTAATTAGTGAAATTTAAGGTAAAAATGGTATTATAAAAATATTAAATGACCCTTAAACTTGTCCTACCCATATTGGATGAGTCATGGACGACCAATAAAATACATGGGTCAACTTGGGGACCCATGGAGCCACTTTGGTAGGAAAATGACAATAAATACTTTTTATTTAATGTTAAAATAAAAATGTCACAAACAATAGTTCTTTTACTAAAACAATTTTTAAATGGGGTTATTCAAGTAATATTTTTGACTATAAATATTATTGAGATATATAGAAAGGTTTCCTACATCATGATATTTTTTTATAATTTTTAGACATTAAATAAAGTTAATTATTTATTACACCATGATGATGCAGCGATTAACTCATTAATTAACAATTTTAATAAAATGAAACGATGATGTAAAATCTAAGACTTAAACTTGTAAGAAACCTATTATATGAGTATATTTCAAACCCTTATCACCTTATCCTTGAAATATATATGTTTGGGACCTTTATAATCTGAAAAATCATTTCATAATAAAGTAACATTTCAATCTTTCCAAGAGTGCCCCTTCTCTCCTCTTATAAAAGGCCCCCACCACTACCACCTTACTCACACCTTCAAAGCCTTTTGGCTCGGCCAGACTCTACCCAAATACTCTCCCAACTTCCCTCCCTTACTCCTAGAAGCCTCACTTTGGGCATAATGCTTCCCAAGGAAGCCTTTGATTCAAATCAAAAGAGTTAACCGATTTTAAGGTAATGTCTTCGCTTATGTTATTTTGTTTTATTTTGCTTATCCAACCCCCTAAACTCTTTTTATTCATTTATTTTATAACAACAACAGTATCCTCAATATACTAGGATGTTTTTATAAGAATTATTCGAGCTACACTTACACACACCTACATCTAATGGTTAAAGAACTTATTGTTTCTGTGGATGGCGAATTTCTACCTCATGAAATGATGATTGTTCAACACTCATCTACCACCTTCAAAGGTGGCCATTAAGATGTCACTATATTTATAAATAATATATAATATGTTTATGGTTTACTTAAGGTTCTTTATTTTTCATATATGTCATACATTTATTGTTTCCATTATGGTTAAACGCGATATTTTCATTTCAGGAAGTGCGGACTACCGCCCCCTCAAAGTGATTTCAATCGTTAATGCCATATGTGGTATGTATAAAGGATGGAGTAAATGATATTATATATGATATTATACTGGAATTATAATATACCTTTATATCATTATGATTTCATTAAATACGAAATAGAAATTAAAGTAGCGTTCATGCGTACGTACAGCTTGCCGTCTCCATGAACAGTGCATTTCATTTCTTACCTCTAAACGTTATAGAATATTATAAATGCATGTATATAATATATATATATGAGATATATGATATATATATCATGAATATAATTCTGTATATAATGGATATTTCACCACATGAACAACTTGAAATTATAAGAAGTTTATTTTTGACTCAAGTACCAAAGATCGAAAAAACGACCGTTATTAACTTAAATAAATACATAATGTTCATAAGACGGTAATAAGTGACATAAAAGGAATAAATAAATTGAAAAAATGTTCTTAAGAAATTATAAATTTACTCTATTTGATTATTCAGCAGGTTAAAGAACGGTCGAGTCAAGACAGGACGCAAGGTAAGGGAATTTCTTAACCCAATTTCCATTCTTTGGGTTAATCTTCTACTTTCAAATTACTTCATGATATTATTATGTACTATCTTGTATTTGTACTTTATTTATGTGTACTTATAGTGAATACACATAATAGATCTATTTTTTAAAAAAAATGATCTTTGTAAGGACTTCGTCTCAATCTCCTTTCATTGAGGCATATTTGGTTTTATACACAACTTTCATTTATACGGTGTATAAACCCCTTTGACTTTTACTTTTATTCAAAAGGAATCTTTTTATACAAAGAATTTTTACTAAACGACAAAAGGAATGTTTTTTTCTTTCGTATGTGGCAACAACGACTTCTCCGACGCCGTGACTATTATTTGAGTTTCGACTTCCTCTATAAGCCATTATTTTTTAAAAAAAATGAAAAAATAAATATCATGTTTTACTTTTCTTTTATTTTTGTACTGAAAATGGGTTTGATAAAGTTTTTATTATATCAATGTGTTGTATTGATATCTTTTTATTGAGGTAAGAAAATCTTATGTTTCCTTTATGCATGTTTTATGTGATACAATTATGTTATGGTTTATAATATGTTTAAACATGTTCATATGAGGAATGCATTGGACTCAATAAGTGACGGGTGGAGGCCGCTATAGCTCCTCAATGCATCGGCAGGTCTCATGAGACAAACTAGTGTCTTGGCACGAGGCCTTGACAAAATCTCATTTGTGGTCTTGGCACGAGGCCTTGGCTACGTGGTTATGATAGTCTGGCATTATGCATTCCATCCTTATGAAAGTGGTTATTGATATTGCATGTGATTATTCGACCAATAGAATATCCATGTGAATAAGTAATTGGCATTATCTCATTTTACTTTTTCCATATTATGTTGAAGTTCAAGTTTAAAAGGCTTTTGTTTTAGTCGTACATTGCCTTAAATGTTTATGTTTATTTATGAAAGCTTCCGCTATATTGTTATCCTTACTAAGCATCTGATGTCACCCCTTTCAATGTTTTAATTTTTCAAGGATGTGATGAAGTTATAGGAATGACCTGCAAGGATAGTCTGAAGGTGATATGAGTGTGGAAAATGGAGATTATGTTATTATAGTTTTTCACTTTGTGATGTAATGTAACATTTATGAATGTATCCAGTGTTTCCAAGGCTACTAACCTAATCGTTCTTTCGAGACTTGATCATTTGTGATCATGCCAATGTTACGCAATAATGCACCGAATCTGGGTAACTGGGGTCGGGGCATTACAGTTGGTATCAGATTCAGTTTAGTACTAACCTTGGAAGCTATATTTAGATAAACTCTGATTATAGCACATTTCCCAATGATATACTTTGAGGATTAGTATAGAAGAACTTCCTAGAATTTAGGTATTATAGAGATATTGTGAGTTTTCTGATCAATACATCCATGTCTGGATACGAGCAGGTAGAGGCAGCTCTGGCACAGATGTACCTAGGGGTAAAACCTGAAAACACCTCTTTGAGCTAGACTTGAACGAGAACTGGTGCATGAAAACGGGCCTTTCGCCACTCTTGGTTATGACACTGCCGGGGGATATGCTTAGGATAATTCTCGTTTTCTTTAAAAACTACTATGAAGGGTTATGAGTATATACTTCCTCAAAGAAAACATTTTTATGATTATGGATTATATCCATCAACCGTTCAATTTACATTAAGTATTTTACAAGTTTGGAATTATTCATTGAAATTCATAAACTAACCTATTTTATGCCATTGTATAGAAATGGTGCCCAGTGGGAGGAATGTGAACTCCATCAATACGTACGATCCAAAGCGTAAGAAGGATCATATCTTTCACGGTATTAATCCAAAATTTAGAAGGGAAATAATCTCCCACGTGTTCTCAACATATGAAGAAATAGTATCATGTGTTAATAAGATAAGTAACGAATTCTCTGAGTCTTGTGGCTTTGAAGGGAAGAAAGAGAAGAAAAGTATGGAAGAGGGAATGATGGAAAAAGGGACGTGGGAAAAGAATAATTTTCCAATATGTGATAACAGTGGGAAGACACACCTTGGAACTTTCCTGAAGGGAAGGGAAGTTTGTTATAAGTGTGGAGAAAAAGGACACCAAGTGCATGACTGCAAGGGTAAGAAAAAGGTTTCAAATGTTCAATGATTCATCTGCAAGGAGTGGGGACACTATGCAAACCAATGTCCAAATCATCAGAGTGTGCCCCAAATGAGGTTATTGGATAATAATCAAGTTATGATACTACCACAGATGAGGAGGAATTATTAGAGTTATTATGTTGTTATTAATGAATTTTGTAATTTGAGTGTTGTATCAATGATGTATTGGTTATAATAATTATGGAGTATATAAGGATTGTACTGTAGTACTATTTCATCAAGGACTTGAGATTGTGTGGAACCAAGAAAAGTGACTCCACAGTAGGTTAAATTTTTGGAAAATATATGGTTGAGAGAAAGATAAACCATACCGAGATAGTGATTTTGGAATAAGACATGATTGATTTGGATAAATTATATTGGATATTCTTAACTTACATGAAACTGATTGATGATTTGTATACATTTTTGGACAGAAGGAGTATATATAGTATTCTATAAGGAATAAGGGATCATGGTAATTCTGGATGTTGGAGTGTTTTAAAAGAATACATGATGAAGGGGTTCACATGTTGTAAAAAGGAAAAAAGGGGATCTTCATTATGTTTACCTTCCTCATAAAATTTGGACTGTGAGTTGGACAGAAGTTTTTTGTATAACTATGAAGGTTGGAATGGATTAAGTTTAACCTTGGATAGTAATGTTTAAGGTTAAAAAATTTCTGAATATTATTTTTGGAATATTATAATAGTTTTAGAAAAAGGACAACCTTCAGGTTGGGTGATAACCCGTCGTTTCAGACAAAGCTGTAGGAATCGAACCCACAACCATATTGTGACAGGCCTTTATGACCTAACACTAGCATACAAGAAGTCCCTGGCTATTACAAAATAGTTTTCGTTATCTAAATGGTATGTGTTAATATTTTGAACCTTGTACGATTATGATAAATATAATATTTTTGAGTTCTATTATCTTTTTGAGTGAAAGATGAATTTGTGGTAGAAATTAGTTGAAGTTGAAACTCTACTTGTCAAGCATAAATATATATATATACCTATATCTTATTCTATGAATAAATTAATTCCTAAACTTTAGTAAAGGAATATTAAAACAAAAAAATGTGTTATCCTAATACCTTATGTCTTGTTGAACTGATGATATATTAAATCAACATAGATTGAAGTCTTTGAGGCCCTCAAATTTGACACTTGTTTGTGATTGATGACCTAAATCACTCCCTACAAATATTTACGTTTTTCCTCCAATAATATGTCTCTAATTTCAACCAATGTTCTCCTAATCGAGATCATAATTTTGTGGTGACTTTTTCATTTCCCTTTCCCTCTTTTTATGGATAAATTTTATTAACTTTATTTCCGATGTGGGTTTTCCACAAAGGTATTTTCTATTTTCAACATTTAATTGTCGAAGAAAAATTTCAAATTGCGAGGATGCAATTTATTGAAGGAGGGGAGAATGTAACACCCCGAGCTTCCATGATACGCCTCTCTTTTAATAATGCAATAGCTTGCATTGTACGCAAGTTTGAGTTTTAACACACCGCGACTAATCAAAGTAGCCTTTATGAATATTAAAACCCACTTTTTAAAATTATATAAATTTTATATTTCAAAATGGACTTCATTTTTGTATTCGGAATATCGAAATTAGCCGATGTTGAATTTTTGGTATATTTCTGAGAACATCCAATTTTTTATGAATAGTGAATAATACTTAAAAATAAATTTCTTAATAAAAATAATTTATAGTAGTAAATTATAATATTTAGTGGTTTTAAAGTATAATTAGAATATATTTTTACCATTTTATCCAATGGTGTTCATTATAATTAATATCACTTTGAAATTAGACATAAACAATTGTCAATCTTTTGATATATATTATTTCTTAAAAACACGCTATTTGTTGTGACAGCAAGAATTAATTATAAAATTAATTAATTCAAATTATATGTTTGGAATTTTGAAAAATAGACAGCATTTTTGAATTCATAATATGAATTATAGCTTTGGGTGAAATTTTGGCATTGTTCTGAAAAACTTCAATTTTTGATGAATAGTGAAACCACTAAGTGGTAGTTAAATAACTGATTTTTCATTTAAATGAAATATTACCACTTCTGTGATTTGATTTTCAAAAATCCGACATACATGGTTGTCATTAGGAAGTAAAATGTGGTTCATTGGGATTAAAATAATTTTTGGTGAATAGTAACTTTTAAGTTTAATTAATCGCGATTAAAGGTAATTAGTGAAATTTAAGGTAAAAATGGTTTTATAAAAATATGAAATGACCCTTACACTTGTCCTACCCCTATTTGATGAGTAATGGCCGACCAAGAAAACACATGGGTCAACTTGGGGACCCCATGGAGCCACTTTGGTAGGAAAATTACGTTAAAAACTTTTTATTTAATGTTAAAATAAAAATGTCACAAACAAGAGTTGTTTTACTAAAACAATTTTTAAATGTGGTTATAGAAGTCATATTTTTTACTATAAATATTAATTAGAAAGATAAAAGGATTTACTACATCATGATATTTTTTTTATAATTTTTAGACATTAAATAAATTAAATTATTTATGACACCATGATGATACAGCGATTACCTCATTAATTAACCATTTAAATAAAATGAAAAGATAATGAGAAATCTAAGACTTAAACTTTTCAAAAACCTATTGTATGAGTATATTTAAAACCCTTATCACCTTATACTAGAAATATATAAGTTTGGTACCTTTAGAATCTGAAAAAGCATTTCATAATAAAGTAACATTTCAATCTTTCCAAGAGTGCCCCTTCTCTCCTCTTATAAAAGGCCCCCACCACTACCACCTTACTCAAACCATAAAATCCTTTTGGCTCAGACAACCTCCTCCCAAATACTCTCCCAACATTCCTCCTTTACTCATAGAAGCATCAATTTGGGCAGAATTCTTCCCAAGGAATCTTTTGGCTCAAATCAAAAGAGTTACCCGATTTTAAGGTAATGTCTTCGCTTATGTTATTTTGTTTTATTTTTCTTATCCAACCCCATAAACACTTTTTATTCATTTTTTTGTAACAACAATATTATATTAAATATACATGGGTGTTGTCATAAGATGTATTCGAGATACACTTACACACACCTACATCTAATGCTTAAAGAATATACTGTTTCTGTGGATGGCGAATTTCTGCCTCACGAAACGATGATTGTTCAACACTCATATAACAACTTAAAAGGTGGCCATTAATATGTCACTGTATTTTTCATTTATGGCATACCATTATTGTTTCCATTAAGGGTAAACGCGATATTTTCATTTTAAGAATTGCGGACTACCGCCCCCTCAAAGTGATATGAATCGTTAATGCCATATGTGGTATGTATAAAGGATGGAGTAAATGATATTATATATGATATTATACAAGAATTATAATATACCATTATATCATTATGATTTCATTAAATACGAAATAGAAATTAAAGTAGCGTTTATGCGTACGTATGGCATACCGTCTCCATGAACGGTGCATTTCTTTTCTTACCTCTAAACTTTATGGAATATTATAAATGCATTTATATACTGGATATATATGAGATATTTGATATCTATATCATGAATATAATTCTGGATATAATGGATATTTCACCACACGAAAAAATTGTAATTATAAGAAGTTTATTTTTGACTCAAGTACCAAAGATCGACAAAATGACCGTTATTAACTTAAATAATTACATAATGTTCATAACATGGTAATAAGTGATAAAAAATGAAAAAAACTTGAAAACAGGTTCTTTAGAAATTATAAATTAACTCTATTTTATTATTCAGGAGGTTAAAGAATGGTGGAGTCAAGACAGGACGCAAGGTAAGGGAATTTCTTAACCCAATTTCCATTCTTAGGGTTAATCTCCTACTTTCAAATTACGTCATGATATTATTATTTCCTATCCTGTATTTGTACTTTATTTATGTTTACTTATAGTGAATACACATAATAGATCTATTTTATTTTTAAAAATGATCTTTGTAAGGACTTCGTCTCAATCTCCTTTCATTGTGGCATATTTGGTTTTATACACAACCTTCATTTATACGGTGTATAAACTCCATTGAATTTTACTTTTATTCAAAAGGAATATTTTTATACGAAGCGTTTTTACTAAAAGACAAAAGGAATGTTTTTTTCTTATGTATGCGGCAACAACGACTTCTCCGCCACCATGACTATTATTTGAGTTTTGGCTTCCTCTATAAGCCATAATTTTTTTAAAAAAGAAAAAATAAATACCATGTTTTACTTTTCTTTTATTTTGGTATTGAAAATGGTTTTGATAAAGTTTTTATTATATCAATGTGTTGAATTGATATTTTGTTATTGAGGTACGGAAATCTTTTGTTTCCTTTATGCATGTTTTATGTGATACAATTATGTTATGGTTTATGATATGTTTAAACCTGTTCATGTGAGGAATGCATTGGACTTAATAAGTGACGGGTGGAGCCTGCTATAGCTCCTCGATGTATCGGCAGGTCTCATGAGACAAACTAGTGTCTTGGAACGAGGCCTTGAAAAAATCTTATTAGTGGTCTTGGCACAAGGCCTTGGCTACGTGGTTATGATAGTCTGGCATTATGCATTCCATTATTATGAAAGTGGTTATTGATATTGCATGTGATTATTCGACCAGTAGAATATCCATGTAAATAAGTAATTGGAATTATATCGTTTTACTTTTGCTATATTATGTTTAAGTTCAATTTTAAAAGGCTTTTGTTTTAGTCGTACATTGCCTTAAATGTTTATGTTTATTTATGAAAGCTTCCGCTATATTTTTATCCTTACTGAGCATCTGAGCTCACCCATTTCAATGTTTTAATTTTTCTAGGATGTGATGAAGTATTATAGGAATGACATGCAGGGATAGTCTGAAGGGGATATGAGTGTGGAAAATGGAGACTATGTTATTGTAGTTTTTCACTTTGTGATGTAATGTAACATTTATTAATGTATCTAGTGTTTCCTAGGCTACTAAACTAATTGGTCTTTAGAGTATTGATCTTTTATGATCATGCCAATGTTACGCAATAATTCACCGACTCTGGGTAACTGGGGTCGGGGTGTTACATAAGTTGAGCAGTTGATATTTTGTATGAGGATAAATTTTAATTTATTGGACACTCTGACCTAACCTTTTAGAGCTCAGTAAACATATATAGGATTAATTAAATACTTTTGTACCTTATGATTTATCAAATGAGCATTAGGAGTAAAAAAATCATTTTTGAACTTTCATGTCCTAGTATAAGGGATGAAGTGAAAATAGATCAAAGCACAACCAAATGATGAGATTATGATTAAGACACGTAATGAAATCTAGTATGTTTTCTTGAGTTCTTATCTTGATATGAAATTCATACCTCTTCTTCAAAAAAAATAAAGTATCTAAAAATATGTGTTATCCTAGTGCCTTATGTTTTTATGAACCGATGATATTTTAAATCATCATAGATTTATGGTTTTGAGGCCCCCAATTTTTCACTTTATTGTTCTCTTATTTGTTATTGATGACATCAATCAATCACTCCCTAAAAATAGTTACATTTTATCACCAATTATGTGTCTATAATTACTAAAAATATTCTCTTATTCAAAACCCTAATTTTGTGGTGACTTTTTTATTTCAATTTTCATCTTAATAAGACAAAATTTTAGAAACACTCTTTCCAATGTGGGTTTTCCACAAATGTATTTTCTATTTTAAATGTTTTATTTTCTGAGAACAATTTCAAATTTTGAGGATGCAATTTACTAAAATAGGGGATAATTTAACATCCTAAGATTTGATAATACGTTATCAATTTAGAGTAATTCAATAGTGTGCGACACTCACAACACCGAGTTCGAGCGCACCACGAATTACCAAACTAGCTGTTTAAAGAGCTGTTATGAATAATATTACCTAAATTTTTCATTTTTTTACTCTATTTATTTTTTACATCTATATTATTTGTTTTTTAGACATAATAAATGACCAAATCCGTTTTTTCAGATAAAAGAAGTGTTTTACAAAAAATGAAATTTTTCGGCCTTTTAATTTATAACCCTTTTTAAATCAAATATTTGAGACTTTTATATATTAAATTTGACAAAATAAACTTCTTATTTATAATAGTAACATAAAAATATTGGTTGGATAAATTTTTGGTGTTTTTATGATAACATTCATATTTTAAAGAATAATGAATAATACTAAATTTTAATTGAAAAGAACTTTTTTAATCAAAATAATTTTAATTGATAAACTATAAATTTTAATGGTTTTTAAGAATAAATAGATTTTATTATTTCCATTTAATCAAATTCTGGACATATGATGTAATTTTACAGTTAAATTGTACATAAACACATATAAATATTTTGATAGTTTTTACTTCTCAACAACATGATTTATAGTTTTGACAACAAGAATTAATTTTAAATTAATTAATGAAACATAAATGATTTGAATTTGGTAAAATAGAAATCATTTTTGAATTCATAATATCAATATTATCATAGGTTGAATTTTTAGTATTTTTCTGATAACATTCAATTTTTGATGAATAGTGAAAAAATCTACATAAAACATAAAAACCGACTTTTCATTTAAATAATTATTTTCAATTAAAAATTATTTATAAAACAGATATATAATAAATATATTAGTACAATTTAATTCATTAGAGTCGATTTATAATATGGTTAGATATATAAAATTTTATTGAACCATTTTAAAGTCTTTTTACAAACCTTCTAGGCACATTTTCCCACCTTTTAGGCACATTTGAAAATTTGAATAAAATGTAATTTTACCACTTCTGTGAATTGAATTTAAAAAATATGAGAGACACAGTTGACATCAGTATGTAAAAGTTTCTTCAATATGATGAAAATAATTTTTCTGAGCAGTAACTTTTTAATTTCATTACCATGGGTAAAAGTAAATAAGGTATTCAAAGGTAAAAATAATACTAATATTTTCCCCCAACACATGTACTAATTATAATGGATAAGATTATTTCAAACAAAAGAAACCTTAAGAAAAAGATAATATCCTTTAGATCAATTTGAGTTAGATTAGGAAATTTATTATATTTTATTTAAATAAGAGTTAAAAGTGATAAATTCAAAGTATATTAAATAACAAAATTTTAATATAGGGATACACATAAGTTAAATTTGACTATAAATATTTATTAGAAATTTAAAAATAATTCCTACATCATGATGTTTTATTCATAATTTTTAGACATTAAATAATTCATTTTGTTTATGACACAATGATGAAGTAGTAATTAAATTATTAATGAATGATTAAAATAATTGATATTATAAATAACAAAATAAATGTAAATTAAGACTTTTGATTCCATTAATGAATTTTATAGGTTAATATTACTTTTACAAGTTGATTTAATGTATATTTAGGATTAATCCACTTTTTATGACTTTCACAAAAACCAAATACTAAAGAGTGTAAAAATTGAAATAAATGAGTTTTTAAAACAAATACTATATTGTTAAATGATATAATATTCTTAAAAATATAATGATATGAAAAAGGACTTATAAAATGATATGTATGTCATTAATGAACCGCGTTAGGTTCTTTTGGACTTTTATAGTATTTTTATTAACCAGGTGTTATAATAATACAAGAAGAAATGGTAAAAGTTAAACTATTTAACTAATTGTTAAATGTATAAGATAAGGTTAATATGGTGAACCAAACTTGTATAAAACGTATCGTTTGATATTATTTTGACACATCCTAATCGTATAATTGATATAAATCTATTTGGAGCTACTATAAACCAAAAATATTTATAGAATAAATTAATATTTCAAGCAACCCCTAAAGTGCCCCTCACATCTCTTATAAAAGGGTACTTCCCCTTATATTAAATTAACACCTCCAAATCCATTTAACATCTACAAACCCTACTAATATATACTCCCAAATACCCTCAATTAAACCTAGAGGGATTAATTTTCTTATAAATCTAGTCTATGGATCCCTTTTGTCAAATCAAAATGAAGAACCCGAAGAAGAGGTAACTATTTCATCTCCTCTTTCATAGTTCTTTTCTTTTCCCCCTTTTTCTTTCTCTATTGTTTCCATAAAAACATAATATCTAAATTACCTTCTACATACTGTGATGTAATTATAAATATTATACAACCATATTCATTATTTTATCGATCATATGAATGAAAATGGCACTATACATGCGTACGTACAACATAGAGTATCCACATCATGGTAGAGTTTTTTATTTTACACATCAATATATGGATGGGTATAATAATGAGTATAATTGATTTAAATAATAAATATAACATGTTAATGATTATGTATATATAATATACCATCAAATTGCAAATTATTTTACCATCAAAATAATGATACCATGACTCGTGCGTACGTATGCATTACCGTCTGCACAACGTGATGAGATTCATTTCCACATTAACCATTCAATGATGATTATAAATATATATATTATTAATAAGTATTTAATATATGAAATAATAATTCTACTGTAAATATATGTATAAACACATATATCTCATTCATATACTTCTATTCAATACAATATGAAAACAGAAATGAAGTTTATGCATACATACGACCTACCGTCTCCATAAATGGTGGTTTCCATTTCATATATCAATATATTACACATACTTATGTTCTGAATATATATTATACATAAAAAAAATTTATACAATGGAATTATTAAATCATGATATAAGTTATACGATCAAGAATAACATGTTAAAACACTTATGATATGGAAAGCAATTATTACACGAATTATTTTTTTAGAAAAGAATTTATTATTAAATGGGTTGTATAAAGAGATAAATTAATAAAGTATGATATAATAAATTTGAATATTGTTCTTTCATAACATAATAACATACTATTTTCATTATACAAGTTGTTAAATGTACCCTCGAGAAAAATAAATTACAAGGTAAGGGTTAATTATTTAATCACGTTATTATCCGAGATGGTTTATGTGTAAGTATTTACTAAGAAATTTTTATCATCAATATACATGTTTCATAAAAATGTTTTTAAAATAAATATTTTAAGGTTTTGTGGAAGGTACTCTTTATCAATAGCAGAATTTTGAATCTTTTAATGATTTGTTTTTCTAAATGTTTTTAATTAATTTCCATTTTATAAAAATGATTCTAAGGATTTATTTATATAGAAAAGAATGGTTTAGAATGGTAATTCCATTTAAAAGATTCAATGTTTTATTGGACACATTGAATCAAAAATATCTTTTAAATATCTTCCTTTATAAATGCATGACATTTAAATGATTTCACAAAAAGGGATATTTCTCTCAAAGAGTATTACTGATAATTTTCAGCTATGTCAAAATCCTTTTGAAGATTCTATTCTTGATTAAAGTGATTTTTAATAATAAAATATTCCATATTGTATTGAAAAAGTTATGATATGTTTGACTGTGGATGTGTTTAATTTTTATATCATTCATGGTTTATGGTTAAAGTATTGAAATTTGGTATACTTGTTTTAATACAAATGTTTATGTTTTGTTTCAATGTTTTCATATGAGTAATGTTTTAGACAAAGTAAGTGGCAGGTGGAGCCTTATACAGCTCTTCAATTCCTCAGTAGGTCTCATGAGACAAAATACTATCTTGGACGAAGGCCTTGAAAAAAATTTATTTGTAGTCTTGGCCAGAGGCTTTGACTATGTAGTTATGATGTCCGGTATTATGCATTCCCTCATTATGAAATTAGTTTTTACATGTGATTATTCGACTAGTAGAGTATACATATGCATGTTTATATGGTAATGATTCATTTTGTCCATATTATCATCTGGTTTATGTTTCAAATACTGTTGTTTTGACTACAAATATTGCTTTAAATGTTTAAAGTTGTTGCTATATTATTTAACCTTACAGATCATCTGAGGTCACCCCTTTATTATGTATTATTTTACTAAGATTCCACAATGTGTATTATGATTAATATGAAAGGTTATGATATGTAAATAATATTTTTCTCGAAGGATTATTTATGCTATGTTTTATGTTAGAAACTATACCGTATCATTCATGTTTGAAATATATTTTCTGAGACTGCTAAACTGATCTATCCATAAAGGATTGATTCCATGTAATCATGCCAAAATATTAAAATAATGCACTAGCTCTGGTTACTGGGGTCGGGGTGTTATAAGAGAAATAGACTGGCCTCAAAAAACCTTCATGCTACAATTCAATATTAACATAGGATTATTCTCAAATTATGTATCTACCTATAACTCAATGTACATGGGATTAAAGGTATGATAAATGTTTGAATACTGACGTCATAGAAGCGAAACATGGAAGGCATCATGCACAACTTTGTTCCTACAATGTGACTACAACTGGTAGGATCCTGACCATACTCTCTCCAGAATCTTAAATGGTCGAACATGTCATAGTGATCAATATCCATATCTCTTGATATTCCTGTGTACCAGCCTCTATAAAACAAATAAGAAATCCCAATACCCATCCTAGAACTCTATAGGTCATCTACGGCGATCAAGGTATGATTTATGATGAGACTATGCAGTAGCCATCTACTTCTGAATCAACTTCTCCTACTCTATGGCCTCCTGCAAAAGATGTGGTCCCATCATAGCTATCTCTCATGACTCTAACTAATACAATTCTTATCAACATGGAATAATATATAAAGCATCATATGGCTCCATCTAAATAGTATCATGAATGAAATTATTGTAGGAAAATATTACCAGGGGTATTTGACTCTCCCAAAAAACCCTAAAGTCATGGTAACATATCTCAAAAATTCCTCAAGAACCTGAATTATTCACTCTGACTTGACATATATCTGGGAGTGGTATTCCATTCATAGAAGCAACTGAGTACCTACCACCCACTATAGACCATTCTAGAATCAATAAGTAAATCAGGTGTCCCTATATAAAACAATATAATATGGGACTCAATGTAGTCATATTATCGTAAGAACATACAACCTCCCAATATCATTAATTTAAAAGGTCTCCTTAATATGTAATAAATGAGAGAACATTCTGAGACTACAAATAACAACCCATATATAATCATTATCTCAAGGAGACCTCGGTAATCTGGTCAAAAAATCAATCGCAACAACATTATAATTCCACACTGTAATGGGTAGCTTCTTTAAAATTCCAATTGGATGCTGGTGTTCCCCCTTCACCTACTGATCGGTGTAAAACAACATGAACAAACTACACACATCACCCTTCTTACCCACCAAACAATACCAGTAGTCTAAATCCAAATACATCATGGTGACACCAAGATTCACTTCCAAATATGAAGCATGAAATTCCCACATTATCTCCACATGTATTTATACCAATACCCTTACATGACCATGAAAATGATGAATATCATCCTTTTCTATGGTCCTACCAGGAGGAGGGTCCTCACCTGACAGACTATCCCATCGAACTAGGCCTTCAATGTCTAATAGCTACATCACCCTCACTCTATACAGCAATGTAGAATACACAACTAAGGATGAAAGGTAATTACCGCCTTTATTTTCATGCACCTGAACATTAATATTATTGAACAAAGCCAAAAGCTTCCACTAGCTAATATAATGTTGAATTAACTATACCAGAGTCCTCCTACCTAGTGCATCGACTACTATTTTTCACTTCCTAGGTATATATGAATGTTTCAAGTCGAACGCATAAAGGTATTTGACCCACCTTTTCTACATCAGATTTAGATCACATGGTGTAAATAAATACATGAGGCTTCTATGGTCTATGTACACCAAAACAATCATCTCCTAGTATGTAATTTATCATATATCATACTGCATGAAAACTGCAACAAAATCATGATCGTTCATTGGGTAATTATTCTTTTGTGACCTCAACTGCTGAGATCCGTACGGAATGAATAAACCCCCCAACACAATAACTACTCCCATCCTAATACCTATATCACCACAGTACTCATTGAATCTCCAACCATGATCTGGAAGGATCTGTATCAACATTGATGTCAATATCCCTTCCAACTCCTAAAATTCCATCTCTATAGAATCTGTCCATAAATACATTACCCCCATATTATTCAAGCCAATATATGAAACTACTAACCATGATAATTCTCATATGAAATACCTATAGTAACCAAATATCCCCAAGAAACTCCACACCCCAATGTTGTTCTTGTGATGCTCCCAATAAACTACAACTCTCACCTACTCTAGGTCCAATGATACTTCTATCTATGAGATGATGTGACGTAGTAAGAGAATATGATCTATCAAGAAGTGACACATTATAATAATTGCATATAACAAATTTTATCTAAATTTAATAATATTTATCTTAATATGGGTGTAATGGTGGTGTTGATAATGTGGATCAACTAATATGTCATCCACGAAAACCACGACGTATTAATTGAGGTATGTATGAAAAACAAGGTTCATCAGTGATGTAAAGACCACTATCTCATTCGTGACACAGAATGACATTTCCAAATAATAATATAGATCATCACTACTCCAAAAGACTATGCGAGGTATGTATAATGGTATGGCATACACTTGATGATAACCATATCTAAAATAAATCTTTGAGAAAACCTGGCATCCTTGGAGCTGATTGAAAAGATCATCTAACCGTGATTGAGGATACATGTTCTTAACAATGAACTTGTTCAAATTTTGGTAATCCACAAATATCCTGAGGGCACCATCCAACTTTTTTTTGAAAAAAGGATATGTGAACCTCATTGGGAAGTTCTTGTTAAAATGAAACTCTTTTCCTCTAAATCTTCTAGTTGCCTCATGGTATCTTAAAACACTATCATAATCATCATATAAGGAGGAATGGATATTAGTGTAGCTCATGGAACTAGATCGATAGAGAACACTACCTCTCCCACCTGAGGTAAATATGAAAATTCATCTAGGAAGTTATCCTCGAAATGATCAACCACTAGTGGGAAATATATCTGACGTGTCCCTTTATTATCCAAAAAAACCCACAATATGGGAAATCATCTCAACCAACCCATGAAGCCTGAGTCCTAAGATCTCTCTGACATACCATTCACCTTTTTTAATGTTCTACCCTCCCTATGGTGATGTAAACATCACCCTTTAACGATAAAAGTCAATGAAAACATGAAAGGGAACCGACAATTTCGTCCCAAGAATGATATCAAATCCTATAATCTCAATGATGATGAGGTCCCATATGAAGTGAAACCAACCAATATCAAGGGGGAACTGCATGAACAATCTTACGCCCTTCATTATAATTCACAAAAGAGTGTCTATAGTCAGGATGTCTTAAGAAGACAGAACACTAATATTAAGGCTCCCCACTATAGGAACAATTATAAATCTATGTGAAGAAACTATATCAAAGAGTGGAGAATATAATGGGAAGGCTACAAGAATAATACCTCTGATAGTATATGGTCTGGGATACTACTTTTGATGGGTCTATCTCACAATATATGCCTACCTTATTCTGCGACCATGGGACCCATCTTGAATACCTAGTTCCTGTCCACCCTGAGGTTGTTGAAATCATGGGGTCTGGCTACCACAACATTGACCAACACCACAAACTATTTGGCCAGCTAGAACCTAACTTCCAGCATGAAGAGAAGATATCGACCCTAATCCTAAAATTGGATTCGGTGCATACCATCTCTCACAAGCTATTGGTGGAAACATTCTGCAAAATCGTTGTAGAAGGCCCATCTTGTCACAATCTCGACACTCAATTAGGTCCTTTGGAAATTATTTCCTCATATGTCCTAGTTTACCACACTGGTACCACCTCACATGAAAACCTAAATTTTTAGTCTGACTGCTAATATCACCATGTGTATGATCCATATGACACATCCTACTTCTGGTGAAAGTAATACCATATTGAGAAACCAAACAACCATGGATTGCACCCCTATCATATATCTGGTTAGGTATGTGATCAATGCCTAATTTACTAATCCATAAATTGTTTTCTGCTGAAATATATTCATCTATGATCAAATTTCATACCTGCGACCATCCTCAAATATCCTAGAACTAGATATCTTGACACCGATATGAATAGTTTCGAAGTGCTAAGGCTCTGTAAAACGGGCTGAATAACCCATAAATTATAGTACACCTACTCTAGATTTAAGAAATCATATGATCTATCAGACCTTATTTTATTAGGATAAATGAAATCATAGAAGAACATATAAAATTTCCTCTAGGATATCTCTCAATGAAGATAAGTCCAGGTGATAAGATCCCACCATCTCTTGGTGCAATCACACATCATATACGTAGTGAGCTTTGCGCTCATCTTAGGAGGTGTCTCTAAGTTCTTCAATATTGATAACAAGACTTATATCCCTAATTCTACAACCTATGGCCTTAAATCCCTTAAAACTGTGGGTGGTATCTTTTTTTGAAACTCACACATCAATGCTTCCATAGTCAAGGGAGGTCGTGGTGCACCATGAATGGTCTCCATGAATCACAAGAACCCATTATAGAATTTTCCTCAAGACCTATATCAAATACTACTCTGGGTTCCGTATCTATAATTACTAGAGGATCCACTAGTATCCTATGGCCTACCACATCTAGGGTATGATCATTTTCACCTTCCTAGCATACCACTTGAGGTATTCATGGAGGAATGGATCTACAATTCCAGACACACGCCTCATCTCATAAACATTATCAATGTTCAAAGCTCAAAAACATATATATCAAAATATTATGGGTAAAAGACTTCCTAAAAAATAATTCACCCCTCTACGTACTCCATGGATCAGGTCTGGTGTTGAACAAGTCATGTATAAGCATGAGATACTACCTACTTCCTATTACTAGGTTTGGGTCTGGTAAAGTTATTCTCAATAATTTATTTCTATTTAACTTGATTTTACATGTACATCACATCTCATTTAGATTATAAACAATGTAAAACTGAATTCCAATCCATGGGAGATCATACTCCCTAGGGGCCAAATCATGGTTGCATTCTATGTCACACCATAACACATTTCATTTTAATATTTAATCCATGATCCACCAAATTTCTATCTATGGGGGCCCATACACTATAGGGACCAAATATTAGAATCCATATATATTACACCATAACATATGTCAAAATACCACACACAAAAGTAGATATATATATATATATATATATATCACAATACTTATAACAACAACATGAAATCAGTAATGAACCATAAATGGAATGACATAATGCATGGCTTGTGAAATCTAGCAGGTGACTATATGATGAATGAGACGGAATACCCTCATCTCATCAGTTTGAAAATTGATCAAAACCCAAATTTATATAAAAAAAATACATCATAACTCATGTTCATCAACCAACATTAGAATCAAATAAATTGTAATACTAGAATCCAGAAAACCACAATTCAATTCGAGGCAATTTGGATGTTCCCTGTATGCACATTAGCTATGTCATGGAACAACTCATTAACAAACTCCATTTCCTTCCTATAGCTATCTATTTAATCAAAAATAGAAAAACAAATCAATATATAACTGATCTGATACAACCTTGTAATAACTCGAACCCAGATACCACTCAATAGTGCATTGAGCCCTATTGGCCACACACTAGTAGAAAAATGGTTTTTAACATCGTTAGTTTGAAGTTGGTTTCATATAAACCAACGTAATATATTTTTATGGAGAATTTTTGTCTTTGGTTTATTTATAAACCAATGCCAAAAAAAGTAGTTTGGGAGTCTGTTTTTTTAAAAACCGACGTGAGAAATTTGAAAATTATATTTTTGGAATCGGTTTTTACAAAACCTGATGCCAAAACGAATATTTTTTTTACTAAGTTTTAGATTATTTTATATGTTTTGATTTGACAGGTCATGGAGAAAAAATGTCTTTATTTATTAAATGTTATGGTTTTCGGAAGTTTATCTTCTCTAATAAAAGTCTTATAGATGTTCATCTTTCAAAGACCATAACTTTTAATCAATAACTCTGTTTTAGCTCTATGACCAGTCAAATCGAACCCTAAAAAATTATCTAAAACCTTGTAATTTTTTTATCATTTTTGGAGTCAGTTTTTATGAAAACCAATGCTAAAAATAAATATATTTTTTTCGAGTCATTTTTTTTGAAAACCGACGCCAGATCATTTTTTTTGTTTTTGATGTCAGTTTTGAAAAAATTGACGCGAAAAAGTGTTTTTTAAATTTTATCATCGGTTTATTTAAAACACGATACAATAAATATTTTGGTTTTTACTTTTAGGTGTTGTTTTTTTAAAAAAAACACGAAAAGTAATTTTTTTAAATTTTTGGTCTAGTTTTTTTTCAAAACCGACACAGAAAATGATATATATTGGAATTTTTGGTGTT
Source organism: Viscum album (assembly GCA_963277665.1). Taxonomy (NCBI): domain Eukaryota; kingdom Viridiplantae; phylum Streptophyta; class Magnoliopsida; order Santalales; family Viscaceae; genus Viscum; species Viscum album. Next base: position 1,389,419,013 of record OY728165.1, read on the forward strand.
GTTTTTCTACAAAACTGATATCAAAGAAAATTTACCAATATGTGGACTGCCAACTGGCCACACGGGCCACCAGAAGGCCACACGGGGCACCTAGCCACCCCCTCGGGCCTGGCCACCCTCGAGTCGGGACGCCCCCTTGGGCCGGGTCAGACCTGCAGGCCGAGTCGGACACCGGTCCAAACCCATTTGACCCGAATACACATTTTTTCCCATATCTTGGGCTACGGGTGCCTGGTCGATGAGATGTCTACGGTGATGTGATGCTTAGAGCAAGATGGTTTTTTGGCATACCCAACATGAAGTTTGGAAAAAGTTGGGGTACGATCGTGTTGGTTAGAACCTAAAATCCAATCGGGCCCCCGAGACGGAAATGTCAATAACTCACAGACTGGGTGTCCGATTGACGTGTGGTCTATTGCGTTGAGACCTCTATGATGAGGTGTACCATTGAGATACTTCTATGTAGGTTTTAGCAATAGTTGGAGTATAGAACTGTAGCTCGTGGAGGAGATCCTTCCAGATGCAAGTGGACAGAGTATGGAGACCTAGTAGTTGGATGAGACCTGACGACTGCTTGACCGATTCGACTCGGAGTGACTCGACTAGCCCAGTGGGGAGCACCTATGTGTGACGCGTCAGACCCACGGTGGGGATTACCTCTTTGTGAGCATGACAGAACCACAGTACTTGACCGAAGGAGTACCTCAGCAAGCTACAAGGGGGAGCGCCTCTGTGTGAGCGCGGCAGACCCGTGGTGGGGAGCGCCTCTGTGTGACGATGCAGACCCATTGTACTTGATAAGAGGAGTACCTCAGAAGTTCAAGAATGGTGGTAAGAACCTTTGTGTGACACAACATGCCCACTTTACTTTATAGAGGATGAGTACACCATCATCCAAAGTTCTGACATTGTAAATGGGGTTGTTACATGTTACTAACCCGAGAATTAAATCTGGGTTTGAGCTGAGTCAATGACTTTTGAGTTTTCCTCATGATTCAAATGGGGTACTAGACAACTTAGGTAAATGTATATCATTTACCTTAGTCATGGTTGTCTGTTGAATCTATGCTTTTTGGTTTATCCTTGTTGTAATTTGTGTCAGATTGATGGTCTCGGGGTCTCTACTGAGTATCGTTATACTCACCACTGCACGGGCTATATCCGAACCTCATTGTGTTGGCTAGAGACTACGGAAAACACAAGTTGAGGCAAAGATTATTAAGAATAGATGGTACCTGGAGGTGGACCACTCGGCATGACGATACACAGAGCAGACGGAAGGACATGGAGTGTTGAGGAGGCCATATATACCTACCCTTCAGGTAGGAACCCCGGAGGATGACCCAGTAGCTGCTTTACTATTCTTCAGATGTACTTTTCTTCAGTTGTACATTTACTTTCCTGTTGGACTTGTGTTTTCTACCCCTTTTACTTTCCAGAACTTGTTTTGTATATAGTTTTACTTAGTGATTTGCTTTCAGTTGCGTACTTTATTATGTGTGTTTTAGTTTATAAGGGAAATGCCTTCCCAGTTTAGGGATTTACGCCTTTGGTGCTAGTCGCCAGCCCCTGGCCTATGGAAGGTGGGTTTGGGGTAGTCACGATACGGGTCCTGTGGGACGGGTCAGGACAACCCCAAACCCACCTTCCATAGGCCAGGAGATGCCGACTATCACCAAAGGTGTAAATCCATAAACTGGGAAGGCAATGCCTTTATAACTGTAAACAAACACAACAATGTACATAACTGGGAGGAAATCACTAAGTAAAACTGTATACAAAATAAGTACATGAATGTAAAAGGGGATGAAAATAAAAGCCCAACAGGAAAGTACAAGTAAAACTGAAATCAATTACAACTAAATAAAAGTAAAATAGCTACTTGGTCATCCTCTGGGGTTCCTACCTGAAGGGTAGGTACAGATGGTCTCCTCAGCACTCTCGTCTGTTCGTCTCCTTCGTGTATCATCATGCCATGTATTCCACCTCCAGGTACCATCTAGTCTTGCTACTCTCTGCCTCAGTCAGCGCTGTCTGTTGTCTGCAACCAACACAACAAGATGTTGGTATAGGTTGTGCATGGGTGAGTATAACGATACGCAGAAGGGATCTCGAGACACTCATGGTCTCACAAAATCCAACAAGGATAAACCACAAAGTAAGAAAACAACATATAACCATTACATAGTTATATGCCCATTTATATACCTATGTTATCTAGTAACACATCTCAATCATGAGGAAAACATAAAAGTAATCAACTCAGCTCAATCCATGATTTTCATTATCGAAACCACTGCTGCTGGAGAGATCCTCCTCTGTCGAGTACAGTAGGCATGCCCCGACACCAAGTCTCTTCTCACTAACCTTGGACTACTGAGGTACTCCTACTATCGAGTACCACGGGTCTCCTACCAACTTACCGGCTCTCCTCCGCTGGGGGTATGCCGCCAACTACTAGGCGCTCCCCCTAATAGCCTGCAGAGGTACTCCTCCTGTCAAGTACCATGGGTCTGCCACCAACTATCAGGCTCTCCATTTTCATGGGTCTACCGCCAACTACCAGGAGCTCCCCACTGGGCTAGTTGAATCTCTCCTAGTCAAATCGTTCAAGCAGTCGTCAGGTCTTCCAGCTACTTGGTCTCCGCACTCTGTTTTCTCGTCGGTGGAAGAATCCACTCAATGAGCAACTGGGAAATACACCAATAGTCGCAAAGTGACATGAAGAAGTATCACAAAAGTCCTCCACGTCATAGGGGTCTCAACGCAATGGACGACGCGTCAATCGGATGCCCAGTCTGTGAGTTATTAGCCATTTAGTCCTGAGGGCCCTGTTGGATTTGAGTACAATACAACCTAACTGTATCTCAACTAAACCACGAACTCCAGTGGTGTATAATCAAAGGGACGGCTATGCAAAAAGAATATCAGTACTGCTGACGGTTTGTCAAATGTACGTCCGGTTTCAATGGTATGGCCAAAGATGGAAGAAAAGGGTCGGTAGTGGGCCCGGGTCCGGTCCGACCCGGTCAGACCGACTCGGCCCAACCCATTCTGGGCCAACCCTGTCATGGTAAACTTGGACATACCCGTTGGTTATGACCCTGCCCATTGGGTGGGTCAACCCGCTAAGTTCACCCCGGTCTGTTGGGCCCGGCCAAACGGACTGCGGGGGCGGTTCGGCCCGGGCTCGGGGCCAGTTCTACCCGGAGTGTTGCAATGGTGCGGCCGAGAATGGCTCATCCTAGAGGGCGCAGATTTGATAGTTCAGCAAAGGCAACATGAGGGGGCCTGGACACCAACTTGTCCGGGTGGCCACGAGAGAGACGAGACGCGGCAGGGGCGTCGGGCAGTGTGTAGCAGGGAGCCGGGCAGGGCGCAGCAGGGTGTCGGGGGTGCTGGGCAGTGCATGGGGCAGCACGTAGGGGCACTGGGCAGGGCACCGGTGAACCCGGTTAGGCTTTGGGGCAGGCCGCGGGTTCGGCCGGTGTGTACGTCGGGCAGGGCACCGACGGGGCCGGGTAGGCCGTGGGGAAGGCCGAGGCATGGCGCGATTCGCAGAGGCCCCATGTTGTGCAGCCATCGTCATTGACACCTTCATTGTCGTCACTTCATCTCCTTGCCATAGAACGCCACCATAATGAAGAAAACTGATGGGGGGTGTCGGGCCATGTTTGGTTGGCCCGCTCCCTCTGCGTTTAGGAAGGTATCATTTGGAACATCAAGAAAGTAGATGATCAATAACATGTCCTCAACAATCCATTTTTATCTGGGGTGGGGAGAATGTAAAAACCTGGAAATTACGTGGAATTTCTTTTTCTTAAATGCATGGGATTTTTATGAGTCTGTGAAAATTGACGGTGCTTGATTTCGAGGCCCGGTGTTCCGAGAATCAATTTCTAAAATTTTGTTTAGGTACGTTCAATAAACGTATGAGCAGGTTTATATAAATTTTGATCCGGTTCTTGGAACTGTAATCCTAGGGCACCATTGAACTCACAACATCAGTATTCTCTTCAAAAACATTCATCCCGATGGCAGTTGGTCATGAATAAAAGTAGGATTTTGGATTTTTATAAAAATAAAATAACGTACAAAACATTATTTTTTTAAGATGTCATGTGTTGAGTGTGTTGGTTAAGACCTCCCCTTGGGAGTTGCTGGTGGGATGGCCACACTCTAACCTCCCATGAGAGGTTTTGGTGGTGGGGCCCACCTGAGTATAACCTCCCATGGGATGATAATTGAGGTGGGGACAACCCGAGCTGCATAACCACTATTAATGATAGAAGTGGGGACCACCCGACCCATATTGATGGTGGTAGATGAAACCCTTCCACTCTCCCTAATTAATTTGGGAGAGCCTCTTAACCATCATGCGCAATTAATTGTGCCAACGGATGTGTTTTATTATGGAGAACCTCATGGCATCATTCAATTTAATGTGTAAACACTTGCTCATTAAATTTGGTGGAGCTGAGTGTTTTTAATTCTTCTTTTTGAATTGATGTGCCAATCTAATATTTGATGACAAATCTAATATTATTTCATTGGAATTTCTCTTTTGGTGGAATTGAGAGGTGATTTGGAGAAAAGTGATCTCAACAAAGAACACTCGTCCCAATGAAGAACGAATAACGCGAAGAATGCCATATTTCGTTTTCTACTTCTTTCCTCGAATGCTACCGACGTGGAGCGCCTTTTACGGCAAACTCAACTCGGGATTCAGAGACTGTGGCAGATGCGACGAATGAAAAATTCTTTCATCTTCTTCCCGCAACATAAAACGTCAACGAATGTTGAACAAAAAATAATAAGGGAGGGTTATTGTAACATCCCAAGGTTTTCTAAAAATAAATTGAAAATGCTTGAAATTTTGTTTAAGGTATATATTTATAAGTATCCTTTAAACATAATTTTATTTCTTCTGTGTTTTGAATTTCAAGGAACTATCATCTACAATTGTGTTCAGTATGTTATTTCGAGTCTGATGGAACAAACTTGCTTTTTTTGGTGAATAGTAACATGCCCTTATGAATAGTAATATGAATAGTAATATGAATAGTAATATGACCTCATGAATAGTAAATAATATTATTATTTTATTTTCCCATGGCAATAGGATAATGGGATCTTAATTAATTTTCCAATGTCACATAAAACTAATTGCACTTCAATTTTGTTATTTTTCGAATTAACTGTGACCTTATTTTAAAATTAAATTAATAATATTTAGAAAATTATTTTTGAAAAATGGAGATCATTTTTGAATTCTACACGTCGAAAAATGGTTGGGGTAAATTTTTGGTATTTTTCTGAAACTCTTGAATTTTCGGTGAATAGTGAAATACGGTAAAATACCGTATAATCAATTTATCAGTAAAAATGCACTATTTATGACATCATAAGTGATGCAAGGCCACTTGCTTCGAAATCAGATGATATTTTCACTAATTAAGGCCACTTGATTTGAGATTATTCATAGTCTTGATAAAAATATTATAATAATAATTAAAATAATCTAAAATACCTCCCCTCCTCCACTATAAATACCACCCTCACTCCCCTCTTCCTCCCACACCTCTAAAGCCTTGAGCATTGTCTAATTTCTGCCAAATTCCCTCCTCAATCTTCTTCCCCACATCCTAGAGCTGCTGGTCTCACCAAAAGACCAAAATCAAAGCCCTTAAGAAGGATCTCAAGGAGAAGAGATCAAGAGGTAAACATCCTCTTTCATTTTCATTCTTTCCATCCATTTTATGTTATTCTCTTCCTTTCCCTTTGTCTTTTGTTGGGATATTTCATTAAATATTTTCCCTTACAGTCCAAATTTTGTATGATTGATGAGATATTCCATTCCTCTCATCAATCTTGTTTTTATGAAATTTTTAGAGGCGCCGTTAGGCTGCCGAATTTTTTGTAAGAAATTTCTCATGTTTTCTTTATTTCATGATTCCTTTCACTTCTTTCTTCACCCCCTCTTATCCAAGAGGCATGAAATCTCCAGAATCATGTATATTCTGGATGTTTTCATGTTTATGGAAAATTACAAATCATTATTCCTCTCCTCTTTCACTTATTTAAAGAATCAAAAAAACATTGTCCATTTGTGTCGAATTACCGATATCGTGGACGATGTATTTTCAATTTCCATTAATTATTTCAAGTCTGGTCATGAAACCATTTATATGGTTGAACCAGGTTATAATATATGTTTTATGAATCATATAAGGTTCTGTAATTCTTTTGTACTCATGATTCAAACTTATAAGACTAAATGAAATTGTAATTATCAAAGAACCACTTAAATTATCTAAACGAACATAATTAATGTTTTAACTTATAAATCATCATCATATAAGGAACCAAAGTGATGAATGGTATAATTTATGGTACTGGAGTTATGTAACTAATACTCCATTCCAATTCTGGAGTTTTACTTCCAATCAACAAGAACGATTCATCATGAACCGATCGTGAAAATCACAAAAGACCTCACCCAAAATAATGCAAGGAACAAAATACTAACAAATAAGGGGTGAAATGAGGTTATGAAATGACCATATAAGATGTTATAAACATGAACACGTTTCTTTAAAATCCTATTAACACTCCTTTAACCATTATACAGGAGGTTCAAACAATTTTGAAGTAGGACAAGCCCAAGGTAAGGGAATTCTTAACCCAATTTCCATTCTTTGGGTTAACCTTCTACTTTATAATTTATGTGCTATTTAAATTGTTTGTGTGATGGGTTCTGTTTATATTATGTTTAATTATGTGTATTTACAGAGTATATACATATTACATCCACTCAATTAAGTCTCACTTCAAGTATATGATGTTTATAAGGGACTTTTCTTCTAAAATACTCTTTTAAAATTCTGTTTTATAAGATTCAAAGGCAATGTTTTTATGCTATTATTTATGTTTAATGATTATGTTTTGGCTATTGGGCATTGTTTATGATGAAGGGTGGGACCTATATTTCCCTCCAATGCATTGGGTATGAGTAAGTTGGAGGTCGGCCGTATGGTTACTCCAAGTGTAACTGTGATGGTTACACAAAGTAAGGTAGCCGTGAGGGTTACAAATTTTAAGGTAGCCAAGATGGTTACAAGATTATGTAAGTAATGCCCCAATATACCTTTATGATTATAATTATGTTTGTATGGATCTTGTGTAAAACCTCATGTTACGCTAAGTAAGATTTTATGGGTGTAAATCATGTATTTTGAAAATGTTTCCATATGTTTTGTGTATTCATGGACTAATGAGATTTTTTCCTTCTTTTTCATACCTTACTGAGCTTTTGTGCTCATCCCAAGTTTTTAAATGATTTTTCACAGGTTAATGGATGAATAATACAAGGAAGGAAGACATGTTAAATGTTGAAGAATTGTCAAGGAGTCTTGTTTTATGTTTTAATGTTTTATATTCTGAGGAAAATGGAAACTGATTTTATGGTATCCACTATGTAACAATGTGTAATGTTATGAATATTTTGTGTTAATTCTCTAAAGCTCTAAACTTGAAAAGATCCTCAATGTAAAATGAAGTGTTTTCTTGAATTAATTCAAGATTATGCATGAAATAAGTGCGGGTCCTTATAGTTGGTATCAGAGGATGGTTTCGATAACTTTAGGGGTTAAGGTGATGCTAATAGAATACCATAAATAATTCTCACCCAATGTTTAATTTGTTATAGCATTTAAAGATTACCATGTTGCTTCATCTAAGAAATGTTTCTTTAGAATGGTTGTCCGCAGAAGGAACATGGATGCTGAAGAGGATAGGCACCGACAGAATGACATCCTTCCTGATCAACAGCCCGGAATGGTAGGGATTGGAACCGAGCAGTTTGTGACAGTAATGGCTCAGCTAACACAGGCAATAAATGGTGGTGGCATCCATGCAAGAGGACAAATGGATGTACCCCAACGGAACATGACAGTGGTGGAACATTTTATGAGACAACATCCTCCTGCATTCAGTGGATCTTCTGACCCAGTGGCAGCAGAAGGATGGATTAAGGCCCTTGAAAAGATATTTGATGTCATGGGATGTTCAGACAATCAAAAGGTAAGTCTTGCCATTTATCGTTTTGAAGGGGAAGCTGATCAGTGGTGGTCAATGGTAAGGAATATCAGGGGTATAGAGGATTTTGATGCCTTAGTATGGGATGAATTTAAAAGTCTTTTTCTTGAAAAATATTTTCCTAAGGTGGTGCGACTTAGAATGGAGAAACAATTCCTTGAACTGAAACAAAAGGAGGAAGATTCAGTGGCTATGTATGAGGCGAACTTCACCCGACTGGCGAGGTATGCTCCGAATCTTATTCTGGATCTCGATAGCAAAATCAACCGCTTTTACTCAGGATTGAAGCCAAGGTATCGAAGGGCGTTGGCCTCCCGTGAATTCAAAAGTTACGAGAAACTTGTCCGATGTGCTGAGAGGGTAGAGATGGAGTTTGCTGACGATCACATGCAATTTGGAAACAAAGAGAAGAAGAGGTCAAATTGGAAAGCAATGGGTAAGAATCAACCAATGAAATCTGATGGTAAGAAAATACAGTTTCCAGTATGTGAAAAGTGTGGCAAGAAGCACCCTGGGGAATGTCTTATCAAAACTGGGAAGTGTTTTAAATGTGGTAAGTTTGGACATATGGCCCGAGATTGCAATGAAAATGATCCAAAGACTAATCCAGATAAGCAAACTATAAAGTGTTTTAAATGTGGTGAGATGGGTCACTATGCAAATGCCTGTCCAAAGAGGGATCCAAATGATGCAAAGAAGCCAGACTACAAGCAGAAAGGTGTAGTGAGATCCTTTGCGACTACGTCAGTAGATGTTGGGCCATCCAATGAAGTTGTATCAGGTACTTTGTTTGTTCACTCAGATTTTGCTAAAGTTTTGTTTGATACGGGGTCTACACATTCCTTCATCTCTGAGAAATTTTCTAGTAAATTGGAAATTTCACCTCAACAAATGATACCCGAACTTGTTGTTAAAACACCAGGGGGAAATGTTATAGCAAAGAGGAATTATAAGAATATTTCTATTGTGGTATGTGGAAAGACTTTACCTGCAAACCTTGTTGTTTTACCCTTAGTCGAGTTTGAAGTTATTCTGGGGATGGACTGGCTTTCTTGTTATCATGCTAAGATTGACTGTAGAGCTAAAGAAGTTGTTTTTCAGAAAGAGTTTCAGTTTGTATACAAGAATGAACCCATACAATTGATAACATATCAAGAAGCTGAGAAACTACTGAAAGATGGAAATGAAAGTTATCTAGCTCATATTGTTGAAAACAAGGGAACTATTCAAATCAATGATGTGCCAGTGGTAAATGAATACCTTGATGTTTTTCCTGAGGAGTTACCCAGTGTCATACCTAAACGAGAAGTTGAATTCACAATTGACTTAGTCCCTGATGCTAAGCCAATTTCAAAACCCCCATATCGTATGGCTCCAATAGAACTTCTTGAATTGAAAAATCAGTTGCAGGATTTGCTTGTCAAAGGTTTCATTCGTCCCAGTACTTCACCATGGGGAGCCCCTGTTTTGTTTGTTAAAAAGAAAGATGGTTCCATGAGACTTTGCATTGATTATAGAGCTTTGAATAACATCACTGTTAAAAACAAGTATCCTTTGCCTCATATTGATGACTTGTTTGATCAGCTCCAGGGAGCTCAGTACTTTTCCAAGATTGACTTGAGATCCGGATACCATCAGCTGAAGGTGAAGGAGGATGACATCCCGAAAACAGCCTTTCGTACTAGATATGGGCATTATGAATTTGTTGTTATGCCATTTGGGTTAACTAATGCACCTGCTGTATTCATGAATCTTATGAGTAGAGTATTTCATGAGTTCTTGGATAAGTTTGTGGTGGTATTTATTGATGACATTCTGGTTTTTTCTAAAAATAAAGAGGAGCATGAAAAACATCTAAGGGTTGTTTTACAAACTTTAAAAGAAAAGAAACTATATGGAAAATTCAGCAAGTGTGATTTTTGGTTGCAACAGATTTCTTTTCTTGGTCACATTGTAAATAAGGATGGAATAACAGTTGATCCTGCCAAAACAAAAGTAGTTGATGAATGGCCAAGACCCACAAATGTTACAGAGATTCGTAGTTTTCTGGGCTTAGCAAGTTATTACCGACGCTTTGTTGAGAACTTTGCACGGTTATCTAGCCCAATAACTAAGTTAACACGGAAAGGGGTTAATTTTGTTTGGACAGAGGAATGTGATGTTTGTTTTCAGGAACTAAAGAAGAGATTGGTGAATGCTCCAGTTTTGGCCTTACCTTCCCGGAATGGTGAGTTTGTCATCTATAGTGATGCTTCTTTGAAGGGACTTGGTTGTGTTTTGATGCAGAATGGTCAGGTAATTGCCTATGCTTCGAGACAACTTAAACCTCATGAGATGAATTATCCCACACATGATTTGGAATTGGCAGCTGTGGTTTTTGCTTTGAAAATATGGAGGCATCATCTATACGGAACCAAATGCCAAATATATACTGACCATAAAAGTCTTAAGTATATATTCACTCAGAAGGAATTAAACATGAGGCAGAGAAGATGGCTAGAACTGATAAAGGATTATGACTGCACGATTAATTACCATCCTGGAAAAGCAAACAAAGTAGCGGATGCCTTAAGTCGGAAAAATCATGCATCATTAACCATGCTACGTTTGGAACGTGATCCCTTGATTAATGATTTGATAAATTTTGGCTTGGAAGTTGTTGGTGCAGGGAATATATCTGTTTTGTTTCAGGTTTCAGTGCAGTCTTCGTTGTCAGACAGAATTATGAAAGCGTAGAGGGAAGACCGTGAGCTACAGAAAAAGGTAGAATTGGTTAAAATGGGTAAGTTTCCAGAATTTAATCTTGATAAAGATTGTGTTTTAAGGTTTGGAAAAAGGTTGTGTGTGCCTTGTGATTCCCAGCTGAAGAAAGAATTGTTGTGTGAAGCTCATAGTTCTCCATTTTCTGTTCATCCTGGAAGTACAAAGATGTACAGAGACCTTCGAGAGTATTACTGGTGGAATGGGATGAAAAGAGATATTGCTGATTTTACAATGAAATGTTTGACATGTCAGCAGGTTAAAGCAGAGCGACAGTTACCGAAGGGGATGCTTCAGCCTTTGCCGGTGCCAGAATGGAAATGGGAGAATATATCCATGGATTTTGTGGTGGGACTACCAAAGACTTCTCGAGGTAACAATGCGATATGGGTTATTGTTGATCGGCTAACAAAGTCTGCTCATTTTCTTTCTATTCGAGATACAATGACATTAGATCAGCTTTCTCGATTGTACCTCAAAGAGATTGTCAGGTTACATGGAGTTCCTCTTTCCATTGTGTCTGACCGAGATCCCAGGTTCACTTCTAAATTTTGGAAGGGACTTCAGAAGTCTTTGGGCACAGAGTTGAATTTCAGTACAGCTTTTCATCCTCAATCAGATGGGCAGTCAGAGCGAACGATTCAAACTTTGGAGGATATGCTTCGAGCTTGTTCAATGGACTATCAGGGAAGTTGGGATCAGCATCTTTCATTAGTTGAGTTTTCTTATAATAACAGTTTCCATTCCAGTATTCAGATGGCACCTTTTGAGGCCTTGTATGGAAAGCGGTGTCGGACTCCTGCGTTTTGGGATGAAGTCGGTGAAAGAAAGTTGATGGGGCCAGAATTAGTAGAAGAAGTGGCTGAGAAAGTGAGGATGATCCAGCAACACATGAGGATAGCTCAAAGCAGGCAGAAAAGTTATGCAGATAATAGAAGGAAAGACTTCTCTTTCAAGGTAGGTGACCATGTTTTCCTTAAAATATCTCCTTGGAAAAGTGTGATGCGTTTCGGTAAGAAAGGGAAACTAAGTCCACGGTTCATCGGTCCTTTTGAAATCTTGGATAAAGTTGGAACAGTTGCGTACCGCGTAGCTTTGCCTCCGAGCTTGTTTCAGGTACACAATGTTTTTCATGTTTCGATGTTGAGAAAGTATGTTCCAGATTCATCACATGTCTTGAGGCCGGAAGAAGTTCAGCTAGCAGAGAACCTTTCTTATGAAGAAAAACCGGTTCAGATTCTTGATCGAAGAGAACAGGTATTGCGGAATAAGGTAATCCACCAGGTAAAGGTTTTGTGGAGAAACCACATGGTTGAAGAAGCAACATGGGAGTCTGAAAATGCTATGAGGGAAAAATACCCTCAGTTGTTTAATAAGTAAATAAAATTGCGAGGACGCAATTTCAAGAAGGTGGGGATAATGTAACATCCCAAGGTTTTCTAAAAATAAATTGAAAATGCTTGAAATTTTGTTTAAGGTATATATTTATAAGTATCCTTTAAACATAATTTTATTTCTTCTGTGTTTTGAATTTCAAGGAACTATCATCTACAATTGTGTTCAGTATGTTATTTCGAGTCTGATGGAACAAACTTGCTTTTTTTGGTGAATAGTAACATGCCCTTATGAATAGTAATATGAATAGTAATATGAATAGTAATATGACCTCATGAATAGTAAATAATATTATTATTTTATTTTCCCATGGCAATAGGATAATGGGATCTTAATTAATTTTCCAATGTCACATAAAACTAATTGCACTTCAATTTTGTTATTTTTCGAATTAACTGTGACCTTATTTTAAAATTAAATTAATAATATTTAGAAAATTATTTTTGAAAAATGGAGATCATTTTTGAATTCTACACGTCGAAAAATGGTTGGGGTAAATTTTTGGTATTTTTCTGAAACTCTTGAATTTTCGGTGAATAGTGAAATACGGTAAAATACCGTATAATCAATTTATCAGTAAAAATGCACTATTTATGACATCATAAGTGATGCAAGGCCACTTGCTTCGAAATCAGATGATATTTTCACTAATTAAGGCCACTTGATTTGAGATTATTCATAGTCTTGATAAAAATATTATAATAATAATTAAAATAATCTAAAATACCTCCCCTCCTCCACTATAAATACCACCCTCACTCCCCTCTTCCTCCCACACCTCTAAAGCCTTGAGCATTGTCTAATTTCTGCCAAATTCCCTCCTCAATCTTCTTCCCCACATCCTAGAGCTGCTGGTCTCACCAAAAGACCAAAATCAAAGCCCTTAAGAAGGATCTCAAGGAGAAGAGATCAAGAGGTAAACATCCTCTTTCATTTTCATTCTTTCCATCCATTTTATGTTATTCTCTTCCTTTCCCTTTGTCTTTTGTTGGGATATTTCATTAAATATTTTCCCTTACAGTCCAAATTTTGTATGATTGATGAGATATTCCATTCCTCTCATCAATCTTGTTTTTATGAAATTTTTAGAGGCGCCGTTAGGCTGCCGAATTTTTTGTAAGAAATTTCTCATGTTTTCTTTATTTCATGATTCCTTTCACTTCTTTCTTCACCCCCTCTTATCCAAGAGGCATGAAATCTCCAGAATCATGTATATTCTGGATGTTTTCATGTTTATGGAAAATTACAAATCATTATTCCTCTCCTCTTTCACTTATTTAAAGAATCAAAAAAACATTGTCCATTTGTGTCGAATTACCGATATCGTGGACGATGTATTTTCAATTTCCATTAATTATTTCAAGTCTGGTCATGAAACCATTTATATGGTTGAACCAGGTTATAATATATGTTTTATGAATCATATAAGGTTCTGTAATTCTTTTGTACTCATGATTCAAACTTATAAGACTAAATGAAATTGTAATTATCAAAGAACCACTTAAATTATCTAAACGAACATAATTAATGTTTTAACTTATAAATCATCATCATATAAGGAACCAAAGTGATGAATGGTATAATTTATGGTACTGGAGTTATGTAACTAATACTCCATTCCAATTCTGGAGTTTTACTTCCAATCAACAAGAACGATTCATCATGAACCGATCGTGAAAATCACAAAAGACCTCACCCAAAATAATGCAAGGAACAAAATACTAACAAATAAGGGGTGAAATGAGGTTATGAAATGACCATATAAGATGTTATAAACATGAACACGTTTCTTTAAAATCCTATTAACACTCCTTTAACCATTATACAGGAGGTTCAAACAATTTTGAAGTAGGACAAGCCCAAGGTAAGGGAATTCTTAACCCAATTTCCATTCTTTGGGTTAACCTTCTACTTTATAATTTATGTGCTATTTAAATTGTTTGTGTGATGGGTTCTGTTTATATTATGTTTAATTATGTGTATTTACAGAGTATATACATATTACATCCACTCAATTAAGTCTCACTTCAAGTATATGATGTTTATAAGGGACTTTTCTTCTAAAATCCTCTTTTAAAATTCTGTTTTATAAGATTCAAAGGCAATGTTTTTATGCTATTATTTATGTTTAATGATTATGTTTTGGCTATTGGGCATTGTTTATGATGAAGGGTGGGACCTATATTTCCCTCCAATGCATTGGGTATGAGTAAGTTGGAGGTCGGCCGTATGGTTACTCCAAGTGTAACTGTGATGGTTACACAAAGTAAGGTAGCCGTGAGGGTTACAAATTTTAAGGTAGCCAAGATGGTTACAAGATTATGTAAGTAATGCCCCAATATACCTTTATGATTATAATTATGTTTGTATGGATCTTGTGTAAAACCTCATGTTACGCTAAGTAAGATTTTATGGGTGTAAATCATGTATTTTGAAAATGTTTCCATATGTTTTGTGTATTCATGGACTAATGAGATTTTTTCCTTCTTTTTCATACCTTACTGAGCTTTTGTGCTCATCCCAAGTTTTTAAATGATTTTTCACAGGTTAATGGATGAATAATACAAGGAAGGAAGACATGTTAAATGTTGAAGAATTGTCAAGGAGTCTTGTTTTATGTTTTAATGTTTTATATTCTGAGGAAAATGGAAACTGATTTTATGGTATCCACTATGTAACAATGTGTAATGTTATGAATATTTTGTGTTAATTCTCTAAAGCTCTAAACTTGAAAAGATCCTCAATGTAAAATGAAGTGTTTTCTTGAATTAATTCAAGATTATGCATGAAATAAGTGCGGGTCCTTATAGTTATTGTATGTTGATGCTTCCCTTTTCATTCACTCATCATAGAATGAAAAATTGATAAAAAGTTTTGTAATTAATTCTTGAGCTTCATTCTGATGAGCCAATTAATATCATATCTAAATACAGGAGGGTGCAGGCCAAACTAACATGGCCCGACTCCCTTCGTTGTTCTATCGTATTGATTCTTCATCATGGAGATGAGGCGAAGACAATGAAGGCGGCAACAACTAAGGTTGTGCTACCCGCGGCCTCCGTGAATTGCACCACCCTGCGACACACATATACTTCCATCCGAACACAGCCACGCCCCACGCCTCCTGCCCGCACGCTGTTGTGCCCTGCGCTCTTACGTGCCTCACTCCGCCTGCCCAAGCTCCCCGTTCATTGCCCAGCTCGGCCGGCACCCCAATCGGCGCCCCCCACGCTGTCAGGCTGTGCACCCCGCGCGCTCCTCATATCCGCCGGCGCCCTGCCCGGCACCCCTGCGCACTGGCCGCACGCCACCGCGGCACGCCCGGTCCTACCAGCAGCCTACCCGGCGCCCCCGCGTGCAGCATGGAACACCCGCGGCCGGCCCGGTGACTATGTAGCCTACCCATGCCCCCCACAACCAGCCCGTTGGCCTCCTGGATGCCGACCTCCTCATCTGCGCTCCTCGCGAAGCTGGACCAATCGGCCCTGGCCTGCGGGTTGAGCCGCCTACGTGGCGGCATCCGGGCCGAACCTCACTCGCAGTCCGCTGGGTCGGGCCCAGTGAACCGGGCCTAACATAGTGGGATGACCCGCCCAATGGGTTGGGTCAGACCCATTGGATATGTCCGGGATGACCCATACTAGGTCAAGTCACACGGGGTTGGGCCGAGTTGGTCCGACCAGGTCAAACTGGACCCTGGATCACTACTGACCACTTTGCTTACTTTGACCATATCTGTGGCACCAGACGCCCATTTGACGAGCCGTCAGTGACGCTGGTAATATCGATGTGATTTGGTCCCTTTTGAGTATACCCTACTAGTGTTCGGGGTATAGTTGAGATACGGTTGGGTTGGTTTGTACTAGAATCCAATTGGGCCCCCGTGGACTAAAAGGCTAATAACTCACAGACCAGGCGTCTGATTGACGCACCGTCTGTTGCATTTAGACCCCTATGACTTGGAGAGCCATTGAGATACTTTTAAGTGAGACTTAGTGACACTTGGAGTATCGAATAGTTTCTAATGGTGTGGATCCTTCCGTTGACGAGCAGACAGAGTACGATGACCTAGTAGCTGGCTGATATCTGATGACGGCTTGACCGATTCGACTTGGAGTGACTCGATTAGACCAGTGGGGAGTGACTCTATGTGAGGCGACAGACCCATGGTGGAGGAGCACCTTTGTGTGAGCATGGAAGACCCACAGTACTCTATAGGAGGAGTACCTCTGAAGGCTATTAGGGGGAGCACCTATGTGGGACGCGGGGGACCCACGGTGGGGATTGCCTCTATATGACGCACCAGACCCACTGTACTCGACAGAAGGAGTACCTCAGTAGTCCAATGATAGTGGTATGTGCCTCTGTGTAGTGCTTCAGGCCCACTGTACTCGATAGAGGATGAGTACTCCACCAGCCATGGTTTCAATAACAAAAATCATGGTTTCAGCTGAGTCTTTGGCTTATGTGTTTCCTCATGATTGAGATGGGTTACTAGATAACTTACATATATGTATGAGAATATACCAAAGTAACGGTTATCTGTTGATTTCATACATTGTGATTTATCATTGATGGTTTTTGTGAGACCTTTTGGGTCTCGGGGTCCCTACAGAGTATCATTATACAAACCCCTGCACGGGCTATGCCTGCACCTCATTGTGTTGGATGCTGATAATGGACAGCGCTGATAGAGGCTGAGAGCACCAGGACTGGACGGTACCCGGAGTTGAACCTTACGACGAGTTTGTATACAGAGGATTCTGAAGGATGTGGAATGTTGAGGTGTCCATCTGTACCAACATTTTAGGTAGGAACCCCAGACGAAAATCCATGAGCTGCTCTTTACCTTTCAGTTGTTTCTCCCTTTTTCAATTGTACTTGTACTTTACAGTTGGTCTCATATTTCCGTCCCCTTTTATTTTCCATCACACTTTTTGTATACAGTTTTTACATAGTGTTTTTCTTCCATTAGTTTACTCTGATGTGTTTTTTTACAGTTATAAAGGCAATGCATTCATAGATTAGGGATATACGCCTTTAGTGCTCATGGACAAAATGTTATAATTGATTTTCTTGGCATTGTTTTTTTACAAAACCACTGATAAAAACCAAATGTAATTAATTTTTTCCATCAGTTTATAAAAACCGACGTAAAAAAGTCATATTTTTTTACGTCGGAAGCTTCAACATCGGTTAAAAACTATTCACAAAATTAAAAAAAATCAGACATTAAAGACCATTTTTCAACTCGTGACATTGCCTCAATTTCATATAACCAAATTCCAGAGGATTTCAATTAGCAACAAGGGAATATGTGTGTTATTGGAGGGACTATTCCTTCATTAGAATAGTTTAACATAATGTGAATACAACAAAAATTAAATATCTTAAGTAGTAACACATACAATATAAATAAATAGCATAAGACAAATAATATAATTAGTCAGAAGTCATGTGACATACTAGATAATCATACATTTATCATGTTTATAATAAAATATCCAAAACATATTCACAATATTCATATACAATACATGTATCAAATTTATTGGAAAACCATAAAGAGTCCTATAAGAATCACAAGGCTCAGCTTGGTTGCATGCTCTCCAACTCCTAATCATAAAATCAAGTACATATTTTAGTGAAATTTCCTTTATCAACATCTGCAATCATAAAATCCATTAATGTACAAAAAGGTGACCCAATTATAATGCAATATATATTCCCTGTAAGCAACCACCTATGGTTTTTTCTAATTAGTTAGTGAATAACTATAACAAGTGTGTGGGAATTATAGTAATAAAAAAAGATGTACGCAAACATAAACATCCATATTATTTAATAAATTTCATTTAAAATTATATATCTTTAAATTTATAAGTCTCAAGATCTGTCTCAAGCTCTAAATACCCTATGTAGTCAATATCACAAACAGATGCCAAAACATGTCATTTGTAAGGGTAATATTGAAGCCTAAATCTAGGCATGTTCTTTGGCTTGGAAGATGATTCGTTAGTCTTTTAAATCAATTTGGAACCCGATCCGATCCCTAACATTCATATGTTCAAATACCGATATCACTCTAAGAATGATATCACACTATTCCAATATTTGACATTACTAAGATGGAATTCAAGTATCGGGCAGTTATGATTTCCACCAATACCCTACAAGCCCATCCTGATGAACCTCTCAAGAGCATGATATCACTCTAGGTGAGGTAACTTCCATGCCACATGGTTCATTCAATGGGGGTTATTTAATGAATCCTGAAGTATCAATCCTAGAATATAGGGTCAAATGCCCATTTTGAGTCTATCCATGGAATAATTCATTTGTATCCATAATTCACTTGGCATATAAGTCAAAAATCCATTAGTCTTTCCATGGAATTATTCATTTGGAACCATAATTCACCCATGGAATAATTATGTTTTGGGACATTGATTATATCCATTGAATACCCAAACTATATCCATGATTAACCCAATGAATTAATTGGGGCAGGCCATTGATTCCATAAATGTCATCCTTCATCTGGATCCATGATTCCCCCATGGAATAAAATTCATTAGTACAATGAGTCCGTCCATAGAATCCATCAGTTGGATCCATAATTAATCCATGTATATTAATCATTTCATCAATTAAATTTCTTTTTTAACATTTAATTATTCATATATATGTTAAAACTAATGACATCGAAATACATCTCACCTCAAAATGTGACTCAAGCATTGGCCAACCTCAGTGAACTTGGCCTTTCAATTACTTTCATGAGAAATTTCAACATAACAAGCATCAAATGAATAAAAATCTATTATGTGTCTTAGATATCATTTATCTCGCATGTTAAAATCATTAATAAAATTAATTCAATCTTAACAAAGATATATTTAACTCACAAGAGCATTTAAAATATCATGCATCGTATGTTTTTCAAGCCATTTCACAGAAAGGAGAAAGGGCCATGGTCAATTCACCCCTTCCCATTATTCAATTCACATATCAACCAATTCATCAATTTATTAAAATTAAAATTACCTATTTGAACCCATGGAATTAAAAGGAATATCTCAAAGTCATCAAGGGTCAATAGAATAATCCATCAAAATGTCCATTTAGCGAGCACACCAAAAGGGGTGATTCAATCAAGGTTATAAACCAATAAAATGAATTATAATGACTATTAAAATACCTATATTATGACTATAAAATATAGGGATTTAATTTAATTTCATGAGACACCCGAAAATTAGGCTTGGGAGATCCCGACATATATAAATGGTCAAAATTTAATGAAAAGGCACAAGAACACCTACCATAGGTCCGTGCAAGATAGATCATCTAGGAGAAGGTTCTATTTTTTCCCAGATTGGGAGAAAATTGAATAATGGAATAAGAATGAGAAATTAGGAAATATTATCATAAATCCAAATAGTGTAGTCGATATCTAAAAGATTTCGGAAATATTAAAAAGAAATTTATCTCTTACTATTGCAGATCTGATGAGATAGACGACACTTGAATCAGAGTTTGAATGAAAGACCTATCTCTAATCCAATATTAGTCAATAAAGGAAGCTTAAAAATGGGTTTGGATTGATGTATGTGGATATATTACCAAATATAGGTTTATATTGGATATTTATATTAACTAAAAATAAAAAAAATTCTAAAACTACCAGGATCACACAGTTTTGGTGCACCGTTTGGAAAACCAGGCACCAATCATGCACAACGTATTATAGGCCACAGGGATCCCACGTAGTTTACCTTCACTATATAAAAATCAAACACAAAATTTCCAATGTTCCATAGTCAAAATCTGCAAAAACTGCAGACCTGGCCATCGGACCGTGTGACCAAACTCGTACAGTTTGCAGTAACCGTATGATCTCCAATTTTTACCAAAAACATGGATTCTAGGATCCGTTCCAGCCTCTAAAACCCTTGTTCCAACTAACACCTCAACTAGAATTAATATTCGGTCATATTTAAGCAATTAAATGAAGAGTTGAGGGAAAATAAGTAATTCTTAGCTTAATGCATAAACATTTTCTTCAATAAAATCATCAAGGTGACTCTTTTTTGATGGATGTCAAAAAATAAATATTTAAATGTATTGTACACTTTACACACCATATAAATGCATGATAAAACGCACCAATAAAGGCTGGAGTGCTTGGGTTTTCCTCAAACCATATAGAATGTAGTGATTCCTATTGATTTCATGGTAACCAACAGACCTCCTTTAAGTAATCTTGATATTCCCTTGATGAGAATTGATTCATACCCCCCCCCCCCCCTCATTGATCCATAGTGATCCAGGTGCAATCATTTTTCATTTTCTACAAGGTTCTCATGTATTGGTCTCGTTTAAAATCATTTTATCTATCCATTATATTGTAGAGACCCGTATCTTGACGTACATAGACATTACATTACTTTTTTGGGATACTTAGTACATAAAAAAACACACACACAAGGATCGTAATAGTTTAGTGTCTTTGGAAACTCGGAATATAATCTTCTAATCGTGGTGAAATATCTTCAAAATCTCCCATAAAGATCTTCCATTTTTTTACCTAAAACCTTTCTTTATATCCTGGGGAAAAGAAAACATAAAATGGTGAGCTCAAATGCTCAGTAAGGGTAAACAAAAGAAATATCAATCACATCATATACATAAGCACATAACTTTTGGAAATCTTAACCTGCAAAAGAGATCATAATTTCATAACATGGGGTAAATCATGGCAGTGAAATGTAATCACAATAATCATAACTTAAAACATGAAACTTTTTGGCATTCACACATAATCATAGAGAATCATTTCTTGTTAGTCAAGACTCATTTCCAAGACTATCTTAGTGGACAAAGTCCCTTTCTGAATCGAGTAACCCTCATTTCAGTCCTGTTTCACTGAACCGGTATAACCTACCGTTCCAGCCCTGTCTATCTCATGAGATATAAAATCATTACCCAGTGCATTGGAGGGAGATATAGGTCCCACCCATCTTATAATGAATCCTTTCTTATGTGTTCCACATAATCATAAATCATACATCATCGCATAACACATGTAACAAAAATGGGATTCTTGAAACATCATGACATCATAAAACAAATCATATAAGGTAAATGACTTCATAAAAATAATTTCCTCAAAACATAATCAAATCAATGTAATAATAAGGATAAAAACAGAACCCTATATTATCTTATATGGAAAATAATTTTGATAAAACATTTGAACTCCATTCTTGAAGAAAATATCCTTTCTACTTCAAAAACATTTTTCCTTTCATATCATGTCATACGACTTTAAAATAAAAGAAGTTGATTAAAAATAAAATTGAAAACTTGTAAATGAAGTTTCTTGGAAATAATGTTTTTAAAAATCCATTCATTCCGTATAAGTTAAAAAAACATTCTTCGTACTTTTGTCGGATAAGTCAAAAAGTACCTCGTACGAAAAACGACAAAAGATTCCTTTTATATATTTTACTAAAAACTCACCAGAGGGTAAAATATGATATAAAAAATTGTAGGTGAATGGGAATAATATTACATATTGAGGAAACATGGATGTGGATAATAAAATACACCCCAGTAAATACTTACGAATAAACAATCTCGGATAAAAATGAGATTGTGATATTTCCTTTACCTTAGGTCCGATTTGCTTCGTATGTGTCCGAACCTCCTGTATAATGATTTAAATAATGTCATTGACTTATTACAGAATAATATTCATTGTTATGATATCATATATGGTTCACTTATGACATTATATTACCCGTTCTTTTGTAAATTCCATGTTAAAGAAGCGTTTTGGGTAAAATCGATTCATTTATCGTAGGTGTTTTGACTTGTTGTTTTTGACATCATTATTACTTATATCATGATTTACTTACTTCCAGAATATAAAATATGATTTATATATCATATATATTCATTATATATATATATAATAGATAGATAAATAAAATGAAAAACACCGTTCATGGAGATGGTAGTCCGTACGTACGCATGAACGCTGTTTTCCATTCCTTATTGTTTTGAAATGGAAGTAAGTAGATGACATAAATATATATATATACATAAATCCAGTAGATTTATAATGTCATATATTTCATTATTATTTCTTATATATACTTTATAATCATTCTTAAATGGTTAACATGGAGAATGAATCTCATCACATCGTGGAGACGGTAGTCCGTACGTACGCACAAGCGATGGTATCATTTCCATAAATATTGAATTGAATTGGAGTGGATTATACAATATATCAGAATAAATATGATGTTGTAATAACTATGTATAGTTATTCTTTACACCATTATACCCATCCATGTAAGGTGGTGGTGGAAAATAGATTACACCACGGCGTGGAGACGGTATTCCGTACGTACGCACGCGCGGTGATTTCTTTTTCCGTAGGATGGATAGATGGTGAAATAGGGTTGTTTCATACTTATAATAACATATCATTATATGAGTGATACTGATGTTATTACTTCATAATGAAACAACCTAAGAAGAAGAAGTGGAAGAAGAAATAAAGATGAAAGAATTGGTAACGGTAATTACCTCTTCTTTGAAGCGCCTCTTTGAGACCTCCTCTTAGGGAACTAAAATTGGTCATTGAGGAAGACCCGAACCTCTAGGATGTTGCTAGGGAAGTGGAGAAGAGATTTTGGCAGGGGTTGGCCGAGCTTGAGTGCTCAAATTGGTGTGAGGAGGAGGGGGAGGAGGTGTCCTTTTATAAGGGAGGAGAGGGGCACCTTAGGAATATCTCAAAATATTATTTTATATTAAACTCAAAATCGGTATATAATGGTTCCAAAGGGTCTTATTTTGAAGATAAAGTGGGGATGGGTCGAAATCCTATCAACCAATAGGATTTAGACAAGTTTATGGTATTATTTTAACCTTATCAATTAGATTTAACTCTAAGTAAAATAATTTAACTTTTACCGTGTCTTTTTGTTTTCTTTCACTATATGGTTAATACACATACTATAACATGCCAAACGAACCCCAAATTTTTTATTATTAATATATATATCCTTATCTAAGTCATTTTCCCGAACCTTAGATTTTTAGGAATAAAATAACAATTAATAATATAATATTTGATTTAAAAACTATTTTGTGTCAATTTTGACACTATTTGATATATGATTTTTGTGAAAGTCACAACAGAATTATATGTTCAAACCGTGTTGATTAAATCAACACTAATATATCATAGTAACCTAGAAAATTAGTGGAATTCATAAAAAGTCTCAAATTACATTCATTTGAGAATTTATAACATCAATTATGTTAATATTTCCTTAAAAGGGTAATTACTGCATCATCGTTGTGTCATAAATAAATTAATTTATTTAAAGTCTAAAAATTATAAATAAAATATCATTATGTAGGAAAGCTTTTTAGCTTTCTAATGAATATTTATAGTCTAATTTATCTTATGTATAACCCCATATTAAAAATGTTTTAGTTATTAAACATTGATTTTAACTATTTTAACTATTCATTAAATAAAATAATATTAAATGTCATAATCTAATCCAAGTGGACCTAAATGGTCATATTATATTCATAAGGTTGTTTTTGGTCGAATTACACTTATCCAATAGAATTAGGACATGTGTTAGGGTAATAGTAATATCATATTTATCCTTAGTTACCCTATTTACTATTAACCGAGGTAAAAAAAGTAAAAAGTTACTATTCACCAAAAATTATTTTCATTTCATTGAACCACATTTTAGTCCTTGATATTAACCTTGTCTGTCGGATTTTTGAAATTCCATTCAAAGAAGCGGTAAAATTAAGTTTTATGCAAAATTCAGTTTTTAACCTACCACTTAGTGGTTTCACTATTCATCAAAAATTGAATGTTTTCAGAAAAATGCCAAAATTTCATCCTAAGCTATATTTCATATTCCGAATTCAAAAATGAAGTCTATTTTACCAAATTCATAACATATAAATTGCATTAATTAATTTTATAATTAAATCCCGATGTTAAAACAAATAGCGTGTTTTTAAGAAACAATATCTATCAAAAGATTGACACTTGATTATGTCTGGTGTAAATGTGAAATTACATCCAATGACAAACATTGTATTAAATTGTAAAAATATATTCTAAATATACTTTAAAACCACTCAAATTAATGATTTATCACTATTAATTATTTCGATTGAAAAAAGTTGTTTTTTATTATAATTTAGTAATTTTCACTATTCATCAGAATATGAAAGTTATCCGAAAAGTACCAAAATTTCACCTTAGGCTAAATTCGATACTCCGAATCCAAAAATGAAGTCCATTTTGAGAGCTAAAATTTCTAAAATTTAAAAAGTGGTTATTACTATTCATAACGGCTAGTTTTAATAATATTTTAATAGCATATCGTTGTTTCGTGAAACTCAATATTACGTACTACACACACTATCAAGGAAGGTTGCGATTGCATGTAATTCAAGGCAATTCAAGGATGCGTGTTGTGCAAGTTTCTTTTTGTGTTGCGTACAACACAAGACATTAGTTAAATTAAAAAGAATATTTTTCATAAAATCTTGGGCCGTTACATTCTACCCCCCTTAAAATGAATTTCGCCCTCGAAATTCGTCGGGGTTATAAATTGTTTACTATTCGAAAGTTTCTTTAATAGAAACCCACATCGTAAAAAGGAATATCAAAAACAATATTTAAAAACAAAAGTATGAAACGTAATGGTTACCCAAATAAACTAATCACTGGGTTTCCACATAGGTGAAAATATGGATATGGAAGAGAAATCTAACCATCATGTTCTGATGGAGAGTGGTAGAGAACATGGCTATGGAAAATCCAGTAATCACAAATCCATAAATTTTTGATGATCTAAGGTACCATCTGATTCATCAGGTATAAGATCACTAGGACAACATTTTTGGTTTTCAAGATCATTTCCCTAAAGTTGAAAATTTTAATTAGAATAAATACTTTTTTATTTTGGTACAATCTCACTATTGTTCATGCCTTGAACAATTTCCACTTCATCTCTTAAATAAATGAAGTCGAATTTGTTATTCGTGAAGTGTTAGCAGATCATGGGATAGAATGACGGGTCATTCCATCTGTCTCAAACAAAAGGTTAGCAAAAATTATATACATAAGTCGATCTATAGTGAGATTAATCACATATGGTTCCTAAATTGGAGTTATACTTCATATATCATATTTCTTAATATAATAAAACTAGTTTCTACTAAACAGGGACTTCCTATAGGCCAGTGGTAGGCGATAAAGGCCAGTCGCACTTCGGTTGTGGGTTCGATTTCCACAGCCTTGTCCGACGCGATGGGCTGTCGCCCGTCCTGCAGGTTGTCCTTTTTCTAAAACTATATTACTATAACATCCCATCAATAATATCGATAAAACTTCTATCTTTAAACAATAATAACTTATGTCCAACATAATCCATTCCAATCTTTAGGCTTATCTATAATACTGCAGTCCACTCTCATAACATAGTGAAAACGATTACCAGAGATTTAACACCATCGTTGATCCCCATATATCATAAGACATGTTTTGTTGGTCACATTCCAAACATTCAAAGTCCTTAATCATGTATTCTCTTGAATACCTTAGTGAAAACATGAATGCAGTTTAATGTTAACACTTTCCAGATACCAAAATCCTCAAAATTCTATATACTCAAACCATGATATCACTTAGTCCTTATATCAATCATGAGCTCATGAATACTATTAAACATTTCATTTTCTCGTTTTCCCTTCATTATGCGCATATCATCTTATTTCCAAAAAATATCTCAATCACTTTGAATACCACATCAATAAATATTGCAATACTCAATGATACAACATTATTTTGGAATCCCATTACATAAACACTTAATCATTCCACCACATCGTTGTCATATTCAACATTGCAAATAGTGATCGCATGTGACTTCCCTTTGTCCATTGCCTTCAGTGGTTGCTCATGTTGATCATCACTAACCCCTGGATTAGGGCATTTATTAGCATAATGCCTCATTTCCTTGCACTTGAAGAATTGAAGTGTTGGTGGTGCGTTCTCTGCAGTGTTTGCTTTATTCACATCATTAGAAACCCTTTTTCCATTACTTCGACACTCAGCTACTCAATGACCTTCTTTTCCACACATAAAACATTTTCTAGTCCCTTTAAGACAATCTCCACCATGCTTCTTTCCACACTTTGTGCATAAGGAAACATTCATCTTCTTTTCACTATTATTCTGAGATTTCTCCTTGAACTCCATCTTTCGTTTCTTGTCAAAACCATGAGATGGATATGTAACACCAACTTCCATTTCTACCTTGATAGAACAACTCACAATTTCTTCATAGCTACTGAAGTCTCTTATAGCTAATGCCCTTCGAAGACTTGGTTTTAAGCCACTGAAAAATCGATCAACTTTACTTTCAGGTTGGATGATAATGCCAGATGCATACCTTGCATGTCCTGTAAAATTCGCTTCGTATATACCAAAAGATTCATCATCCTTTTGCTTTAGTTCAAGAAACTCCTTCTCCATCTTTGTTCTAAGAATACGAGGGAAGTACTTATTGAAAAATAAGTTCTTGAACTCGTCCCATTCCATGGACTCAATTTCATCTCTTTGCCTTGTATTCTTGATAAGATTCCACCATTGATCAGCTTCACCTTCCAAACGATATACTGCTAAGATGACTTTATCATGTTCAGAACATTGAAGAACTGAAAATATCTTTTCAGTGGTACTGATCCATTATTCAGCAACAAGAGGATCAGAAGACCCACTGAAAGAAGGTGGACGTTGCCTCATGAAGGACTCAATAGAATATTGTTCCCTTCTCTGCTCATTTGGAAGTCTAGAATGATTTATAGCTTGTGTAAGTATAGCAATAAGATTTTGCACTCCATCTCCCATAACATTTGTTTTTTCAGGAGGACAATCATTGCATTGTCCATTACATTGATCAACACGGTTCCTTCGGGTTCCATCCATCATCTAAAACCCAAAAAGAATAGTGTGAGAGGCAAAAATCATGCTAGGGAAAACAACATAATAAAGGGGGAGTACCTTCAATATCTAACGTCTTAGGTTAAATTCTATGATCGTTACCGTAGTTCTAGGACTGTATCCTATACATATACTTATCCTTAGGGACATCCCTAGACATACCTTATAAATATCTCTAGGGATCTCACTAAAGTTCTGGCATCCTAGTTTCCAAAGGTTGACTAAACCTTTCCTCTGATACCAACTATAACGACCCATACTTTACATACATTGTTAATACTTCAAAATTGAAGCACACTTATTACAACATATGACAAAACCACAAAGGACTGTATAGGTATAGTGTCTTTAGAAACTGGGAAACATAAACAACTGGTTCATAAATCTTCTACAGTGTCTCCCATTTATTTCATCATATCTAGGGTCCCTTTTAGCATATTCTACTTAATATCCATCTTCCTGACCTGGGGAAAAGAAAACATAAAAGGGTGAGCTCAAATGCTCAGCAAGGGCAAATAAAGGAAATAAAAATCATATCATATCTTTTTGAAAATCAAAACCTGCAAAAGAGATCATAATTTCATAACATGGGGTAAATCATGGCAGTGACATGTAATCACAATAATCATAACTTAAAACATGAAACTTTGTGGAATTCACACATAATCATAGAGAATCATTTCTTGTTAGTCAAGACTCATTTCCAAGACTATCTTAGTGGACAAAGTCCCTTTCTGAATCGAGTAACCCTCATTTCAGTCCTGTTTCACTGAACCGGTATAACCTACCGTTCCAGCCCTGTCTATCTCATGAGATATAAAATCTTTACCCAATGCATTGGAGGGAGATATAGGTCCCACCCATCTTATAATGAATCCTTTCTTATGTGTGCCACATAATCATAAATCATACATCATCGCATAACACATGTAACAAAAATGGGATTCTTGAAACATCATGACATCATAAAACAAATCATATAAGGTAAATGACTTCATAAAAATAATTTACTCAAAACATAATCAAATCAATGTAATAATAAGGATAAAAACAGAACCCTATATTATCTTATATGGAAAATAATTTTGATAAAACATTTGAACTCCATTCTTGAAGAAAATATCCTTTCTACTTCAAAAACATTTTTCCTTTCATATCATGTCATACGACTTTAAAATAAAAGAAGTTGATTAAAAATAAAATTAAAAACTTGTAAATGAAGTTTCTTGGAAATAATTTTTTAAAAATCCATTCATTCCGTATAAGTTAAAAAAACATTCTTCGTACTTTTGTCGGAAAAGTCAAAAAGTACCTCGTACGAAAAACGACAAAAGATTCCTTTCATATATTTTACTAAAAACTCACCGGAGGGTAAAATTGGATATAAAAAATTGTAGGTGAATGGGAATAATATTACATATTGAGGAAACATGGATATGGATAATAAAATACACCCCAGTAAATACATACGAATAAACAATCTCGGAAAAAAATGAGATTGTGATATTTCCTTTACCTTAGGTCCGATTTGCTTCGTATGTGTCCGAACCTCCTGTATAATGATTTAAATAATGTCATTGACTTATTACAGAATCATATTCATTGTTATTATATCATATATGGTTTACTTATGACATTATATTACCCGTTCTTTTGTAAATTCCATGTTAAAGAAGAGTTTTGGGTAAAATCGTTTCATTTATCGTAGGTGTTTTGACTTGTTGTTCTTGACATAATTATTACTTATATCATGATTTACTTACTTCCAGAATATAAAATATGATTTATATATCATATATATTCATTATATATATATAATAGATAGATAAATAAAATGAAAAACACCGTTCATGGAGATGGTAGTCCGTACGTACGCATGAACACTGTTTTCCTTTCCTTATTGTTTTGAAATGGAAGTAAGTAGATGACATACATATATATATATATATATACATAAATTCAGTAGCTTTATAATGTCATATATTTCATTATTATTTCTTATATATACTTTATAATCATTCTTAAATGGTTAACATGGAGAATGAATCTCATCGCGTCGTGGAGACGGTAGTCCGTACGTACGCACGAGCGATGATATCATTTCCATAAATATTGAATTGAATTGGAGTGGATTATAAAATATATCAGAATCAATATGATGTTGTAATAACTATGTATAGTTATTCTTTACACCATTATACACGTCCATGTAAGGTGGTGGTGGAAAATAGATTACACCACGACGTGGAGACGGTATTCCGTACGTACGCACGCGCGGTGATTTCTTTTTCCGTAGGATGGATAGATGGTGAAATAGGGTTGTTTCATACTTATAATAACATATCAGTATATGAGTGATACTGATGTTATTACTTCATAATGAAACAACCTAAGAAGAAGAAGTGGAAGAAGAAATAAAGATGATAGAATTGGTAACGGTAATTACCTCTTCTTTGAAACGCCTCTTTGAGACCTCCTCTTAGGGAACTAAAATTGGTCATTGAGGAAGACCCGAACCTCTAGGATGTTTCTAGGGAAGTGGAGAAGAGATTTTGTCAGGGTTTGGCCGAGCTTGAGTGCTCAAATTGGTGTGAGGAGGAGGGGGAGGAGGTGTCCTTTTATAAGGGAGGAGAGGGGCACCTTAGGAATATCTCAAAATATTATTTTATATTAACCTCAAAATCGGTTTATAATGGTTCCAAAGGGTCTTATTTTGAAGCTAAAGTGGGGATGGGTGGAAATCCTATCAACCAATAGAATTTAGACAAGTTTAGGGTATTATGTTAACCTTATCAATTAGATTTAACTCTAAGTAATATAATTTAACTTTTACCGTGTCTTTTTGTTTTCTTTCACTATATGGTTAATACACATACTATAACATGCCAAACGAACCCCAAATTTTTTATTATTAATATATATATCCTTATCTAAGTCATTTGGCCGAACCTCAGATTTTTAGGAATAAAATAACAATTAATAATATAATATTTGATTTAAAAACTATTTTGTGTCAATTTTGACACTATTTGATATATGATTTTTGTGAAAGTCATAACAGAATTATATGTTCAAAACAAGTTGATTAAATCAACAATAATATATCATAGTAACCTAGAAAATTAGTGGAATTCATAAAAAGTCTCAAATTACATTCATTTTAGAATTTATAACATCAATTATGTTAATATTTCCTTAAAAGGGTAATTACTGCATCATCGTTGTGTCATAAATAAATTAATTTATTTAAAGTCTAAAAATTATAAATAAAATATAATTATGTATGAAATATTTTTATCTTTCTAATTAATATTTATAGTCTAATTTATCTTATGTATTACCCCATATTAAAAATGTTTTAGTTATTAAACTTTGATTTTAACTATTTTAACTATTCATTAAATAAAATAATATTAAATGTCATAATCTAATCCAAGTGGACCTAAATGGTCATATTATATTAATAAGGTTGTTTTTGTTCGAATTACACTTATCCAATAAAATTAGGACATGTGTTAGGGTAATAGTAATATCATATTTACCCTTATTTACCCTATTTACTATTAACCGTTGTAAAAAAAAGTAAAAAGTTGCTATTCACCAAATATTATTTTCATATCATTGAACCAAATTTTAGTCCTTGATATTATCCTTGTCTGTAGGATTTTCGAAATTCCATTCACAGAAGCGGTAAAATTAAGTTTTATGCAAAATTCAGTTTTTAACGTACCACTTAGTGGTTTCACTATTCATCAAAAATTGAAAGTTTTCAGAAAAATGCCAAAATTTCATCCTAAGCTATATTTCATATTCCGAATTCAAAAATGAAGTATATTTTACCAAATTCATAACATAGAAATTGCATTAATTAATTTTATAATTAAATCCCGTTGTTAAAACAAATAGCGTGTTTTTAAGAAACAATATCTATCAAAAGATTGACACTTGATTATGTCTGGTTTAAATGTGAAATTACATCCAATGACCAACATTGTATTAAATTGTAAAAATATATTCTAAATATACTTTAAAACCACTCAAATTAATGATTTATCACTATTAATTATTTCTATTAAAAAAAGTTTTTTTTAATTATAATTTAGTAATTTTCACTATTCATCAGAATATGAAAGTTATCCGAAAAGTACCAAAATTTCACCTTAGGCTAAATTCGATAATCCGAATCCAAAAATGAAGTCCATTTTGAGAGCTAAAATTTCTAAAATTTAAAAAGTGGTTATTACTATTTATAACGGCTAGTTTTAATAATTTTTTAATAGCATATCGTTGTTTCGTGAAACTCAATATTACGTACTACACACGCTATCGAGGAAGGTTGTGATTGCATGTAATGCAAGGCAAGTCAAGGATGCGTGTTGTGCAAGCTCCTTTTTGTGTTGCGTACAACACAAGACATTAGTTAAATTAAAAAGAATATTTTTCATAAAATCTTGGGCCGTTACATTCTACCCCCCTTAAAATGAATTTCGCCCTCGAAATTCGTCGGGGTTATAAATTCTTTACTATTCGAAAGTTTCTTTAATAGAACCCCACATCGTAAAAAGGAATATCAAAACCAATATTTAAAAACAAAAGTATGAAACGTAATGGTTACCCAAATAAACTAATCACTGGGTTTCCACATAGGTGAAAATATGGATATGGAAGAGAAATCTAACCATCATGTTCTGATGGAGAGTGGTAGAGAACATGGCTATGGAAAATCCAGTAATCACAAATCCATAAATTTGTGATGATCTAAGGTACCATCTGATTCATCAGGTATAAGATCACTAGGAAAACATTTTTGGTTTTCAAGATCATTTCCCTAAAGTTGAAAATTTGAATTAGAATAAATACTTTTTTATTTTGGTACAATCTCACTATTGTTCATGACTTGAACAATTTCCGCTTCATCTCTTAAATAAATGAATTTGAATTTGTTATTCGTGAAGTGTTAGCAGATCATGGGATAGAATGACGGGTCATTCCATCTGTCTCAAACAAAAGGTTAGAAAAAATTATATACATAAGTCGATCTATAGTGAGATTAATCACATATGGTTCCTAAATTGGACTTATACTTCATATATCATACTGCTTAATATAATAAAACTAGTTTCTACTAAACAGGGACTTCATATAGGCCAGTGGTAGGCGATAAAGGCCAGTCACACTTCAGTTGTGGGTTCGATTTCCACAGCCTTGTCCGACGTGATGGGTTGTCTCCCATCCTTCAGGTTGTCCTTTTTCTAAAACTATATTACTATAACATCCCATCAATAATATCGAGAAAACTTCTATCTTTAAACAATAATAACTTATGTCCAACATAATCCATTCCAATCTTTAGGCTTATCCATAATACTGCAGTCCACTCTCATAACATAGTGAAAACGATTACCAGAGATTTAACACCATCGTTGATCCCCATATATCATAAGATATGTTTTGTTGGTCACATTCCAAACATTCAAAGTCCTTAATCATGTATTCTCTTGAATACCTTAGTGAAAAACATGAATGCAGTTTAATGTTAACACTTTCCAGATACCAAAATCCTCAAAATTCTATATACTCAAACCATGATATCACTTAGTCCTTATATCAATCATGAGCTCATGAATACTATAAAACATTTCATTTTCTCGTTTTCCCTTCATTATGCGCATATCATCTTATTTCCAAAAAATATCTCAATCACTTTGAATACCACATCAATAAATATTGCAATACTCAATGATACAACATTATTTTGGAATCCCATTACATAAACACTTAATCATTCCACCACATCGTTGTCATATTCAACATTTCAAATAGTGATCGCATGTGACTTCCCTTTGTCCTTTGCCTTCAGTGGTTGCTCATGTTGATCATCACTAACCCCTGGATTAGGGCATTTATTAGCATAATGCCTCATTTCCTTGCACTTGAAGAATTGAAGTGTTGGTGGTGCGTTCTCTGTAGTGTTTGCTTTATTCACATCATTAGAAACCCTTTTTCCATTACTTCGACACTCAGCTACTCAATGACCTTCTTTTCCACACATAAAACATTTTCTAGTCCCTTTAAGACAATCTCCACCATGCTTCTTTCCACACTTTCTGCATAAGGAAACATTCATCTTCTTTTCACCATTATTCTGAGATTTCTCCTTGAACTCCATCTTTCGTTTCTTGTCAAAACCATGAGATGGATATGTAACACCAACTTCCATTTCTACCTTGATAGCACAACGCACAATTTCTTCATAGCTACTGAAGTCTCTTATAGCTAATGCCCTTCGAAGACTTGGTTTTAAGCCACTGAAAAATCGATCAACTTTACTTTCAGGTTGGATGATAATGCCAGATGCATACCTTGCAAGTCCTGTAAAATTCGCTTCGTATATACCAACAGATTCATCATCCTTTTGCTTTAGTTCAAGAAACTCCTTCTCCATCGTTGTTCGAAGAATACGAGGGAAGTACTTATTGAAAAATAAGTTCTTGAACTCGTCCCATTCCATGGACTCAATTTCATCTCTTTGCCTTGTATTCTTGATAAGATTCCACCATTGATCAGCTTCACCTTCCAAACGATATACTGCTAAGATGACTTTATCATGTCCAGAACATTGAAGAACTGAAAATATCTTTTCAGTGGTACTGATCCATTGTTCAGCAACAAGTGGATCAGAAGACCCACTGAAAGAAGGTGGACGTTGCCTCATGAAGGACTCAATAGAATATTGTTCCCTTCTCTGCTCATTTGGAAGTCCAGAATGATTCATAGCTTGTGTAAGTATAGCAATAAGATTTTGCACTCCATCTCCCATAACATTTGTTTGTTCAGGAGGACAATCACTGCATTGTCCATTGCATTGATCAACACGGTTCCTTCGGGTTCCATCCATCGTCTAAAATCCAAAAAGAATAGTGTGAGAGGAAAAAATCATGCTAGGGAAAACAACATAAAAAGGGGGAGTACCTTCAATATCTAACATCTTAGGTTAAATTCTATGATCGTCACCGTAGTTCTAGGTCTGTATCCTATACGTATACTTATCTTTAGGTACATCCCTAGATATACCTTATAAATATCTCTAGGGATCTCACTAAAGTTATGGCATCCTAGTTTCCAAAGGTTGACTAAACCTTTCCTCTGATACCAACTATAACGACCCATACTTTACATACATTGTTAATACTTCAAAATTGAAGCACACTTATTACAACATATGACAAAACCACAAAGGACTGTATAGGTATAGTGTCTTTAGAAACTGGGAAACATAAACAACTGGTTCATAAATCTTCTACAGTGTCTCCCATTTATTTCATCATATCTAGGGTCCCTTATAGCATATTCTACTTAATATCCATCTTCCTGACCTGGGGAAAAGAAAACATAAAAGGGTGAGCTCAAATGCTCAGCAAGGGAAAATAAAGGAAATAAAAATCATATCATATCTTTTTGAAAATCAAAACCTGCAAAAGAGATCATAATTTCATAACATGGGGTAAATCATGGCAGGGAAATGTAATCACAATAATCATAACTTAAAACATGAAACTTTGTGGCATTCACACATAATCATAGAGAATCATTTCTTGTTAGTCAAGACTCATTTCCAAGACTATCTTAGTGGACAAAGTCCCTTACTGAATCGAGTAACCCTCCTTTCAGTCCTGTTTCACTGAACTGGTATAACCTACCGTTCCAGCCCTGTCTATCTCATGAGATATAAAATCTTTACCCAACGTATTGGAGGGAGATATAGGTCTCACCCATCTTATAATGAATCCTTTCTTATGTGTGCCACATAATCATAAATCATACATCATCGCATACCACATGTAACAAAAATGGGATTCTTGAAACATCATGACATCATAAAACAAATCATATAAGGTAAATGACTTCATAAAAATAATTTCCTCAAAACATAATCAAATCAATGTAATAATAAGGATAAAAACAGAACCCTATATTATCTTATATGGAAAATAATTTTGATAAAACATTTGAACTCCATTCTTGAAGAAAATATCCTTTCTACTTCAAAAACATTTTTCCTTTCATATCATGTCATACGACTTTAAAATAAAAGAAGTTGATTAAAAATAAAATTGAAAACTTGTAAATGAAGTTTCTTGGAAATAATGTTTTAAAAATCCATTCATTCCGTATAAGTTAAAAAAAACATTCTTCGTACTTTTGTCGGATAAGTCAAAAAGTACCTCGTACGAAAAACGACAAAAGATTCCTTTCATATATTTTACTAAAAACTCACCAGAGGGTAAAATATGATATAAAAAATTGTAGGTGAATGGGAATAATATTACATATTGAGGAAACATGGATGTGGATAATAAAATACACCCCAGTAAATACTTACGAATAAACAATCTCGGATAAAAATGAGATTGTGATATTTCCTTTACCTTAGGTCCGATTTGCTTCGTATGTGTCCGAAACTCCTGTATAATTATTTAAATAATGTCATTGACTTATTACAGAATAATATTCATTGTTATGATATCATATATGGTTCACTTATGACATTATATTACCCGTTCTTTTGTAAATTCCATGTTAAAGAAGCGTTTTGGGTAAAATCGTTTCATTTATCGTAGGTGTTTTGACTTGTTGTTTTTGACATCATTATTACTTATATCATGATTTACATACTTCCAGAATATAAAATATGATTTATATATCATATATATTCATTATATATATATATAATAGATAGATAAATAAAATGAAAAACACCGTTCATGGAGATGGTAGTCCGTACGTACGCATGAACGCTGTTTTCCTTTCCTTATTGTTTTGAAATGGAAGTAAGTAGATGACATACATATATATATATACATAAATCCAGTAGATTTATAATGTCATATATTTCATTATTATTTCTTATATATACTTTATAATCATTCTTAAATGGTTAACATGGAGAATGAATCTCATCGAATCGTGGAGACGGTAGTCCGTACGTACGCACGAGCGATGGTATCATTTCCATAAATATTGAATTGAATTGGAGTGGATTATACAATATATCAGAATAAATATGATTTTGTAATAACTATTTATAGTTATTCTTTACACCATTATACCCATCCATGTAAGGTGGTGGTGGAAAATAGATTACACCACGGCGTGGAGACGGTATTCTGTACGCACGCACGCGCGGTGATTTCTTTTTCCGTAGGATGGATAGATGGTGAAATAGGGTTGTTTCATACTTATAATAACATATCATTATATGAGTGATACTGATGTTATTACTTCATAATGAAACAACCTAAGAAGAAGAAGTGGAAGAAGAAATAAAGATGAAAGAATTGGTAACGGTAATTACCTCTTCTTTGAAGCGCCTCTTTGAGACCTCCTCTTAGGGAACTACAATTGGTCATTGAGGAAGACCCGAACCTCTAGGATGTTGCCAGGGAAGTGGAGAAGAGATTTTGGCAGGGGTTGTACGAGCTTGAGTGCTCAAATTGGTGTGAGGAGGAGGGGGAGGAGGTGTCCTTTTATAAGGGAAGAGAGGGGCACCTTAGGAATATCTCAAAATATTATTTTATATTAAACTCAAAATCGGTATATAATGGTTCCAAAGGGTCTTATTTTGAAGATAAAGTGGGGATGGGTCGAAATCCTATCAACCAATAGGATTTAGACAAGTTTAGGGTATTATTTTAACCTTATCAATTAGATTTAACTCTAAGTAAAATAATTTAACTTTTACCGTATCTTTTTGTTTTCTTTCACTATATGGTTAATACACATACTATAACATGCCAAACGAACCCCAAATTTTTTATTATTAATATATATATCCTTATCTAAGTCATTTGGCCGAACCTTAGATTTTTAAGAATAAAATAACAATTAATAATATAATATTTGATTTAAAAACTATTTTGTGTCAATTTTGACACTATTTGATATATGATTTTTGTGAAAGTCATAATAGAATTATATGTTCAAACCAAGTTGATTAAATCAACACTAATATATCATAGTAACCTAGAAAATTAGTGGAATTCATAAAAAGTCTCAAATTACATTCATTTGAGAATTTATAACATCAATTATGTTAATATTTTCTTAAAAGGGTAATTACTGCATCATCGTTGTGTCATAAATAAATTAATTTATTTAAAGTCTAAAAATTATAAATAAAATATCATTATGTAGGAAATCTTTTTATCTTTCTAATGAATATTTATAGTCTAATTTATCTTATGTATAACCCCATATTAAAAATGTTTTATCTATTAAACTTTGATTATAACTATTTTAACTATTCATTAAATAAAATAATATTAAATGTCATAATCTAATCCAAGTGGACCTAAATGGTCATATTATATTCATAAGGTTGTTTTTGTTCGAATTACACTTATCCAATAGAATTAGGACATGTGTTAGGGTAATAGTAATATCATATTTACCCTTAGTTACCCTATTTACTATTAACCGTTGTAAAAAAAAGTAAAAAGTTACTATTCACCAAAAATTATTTTCATCTCTTTGAACCACATTTTAGTCCTTGATATTAACCTTGTCTGTCGGATTTTCGAAATTCCATTCACAGAAGCGGTAAAATTAAGTTTTATGCAAAATTCAGTTTTTAATGTACCACTTAGTGGTTTCACTATTCATCAAAAATTGAAAGTTTTCAGAAAAATGCCAAAATTTCATCCTAAGCTACATTTCATATTCCGAATTCAAAAATGAAGTCTATTTTACCAAATTAATAACATAGAAATTGCATTAATTAATTTTATAATTAAATCCCGTTGTTAAAACAAATTGCGTGTTTTTAAGAAACAATATCTATCAAAAGATTGACACTTGATTATGTCTGGTTTAAATGTGAAATTACATCCAATGACCAACATTGTATTAAATTGTAATAATATATTCTAAATATACTTTAAAACCACTCAAATTAATGATTTATCACTATTAATTATTTCTATTAAAAAAAGTTGTTTTTAATTATAATTTAGTAATTTTCACTATTCATCAGAATATGAAAGTTATCCGAAAAGTACCAAAATTTCACCTTAGGCTAAATTCGATA
Organism: Viscum album; assembly: GCA_963277665.1. Lineage (NCBI taxonomy): Eukaryota > Viridiplantae > Streptophyta > Magnoliopsida > Santalales > Viscaceae > Viscum > Viscum album. The sequence continues at coordinate 1,389,457,418 of OY728165.1, forward strand.
CTCCGAATCCAAAAATGAAGTCCATTTTGAGAGCTAAAATTTCTAAAATTTAAAAATTGGTTATTACTATTTATAACGGCTAGTTTTAATAATATTTTAATAGCATATCGTTGTTTCGTGAAACTCAATATTACGTACTACACACGCTATTGAGGAAGGTTGTGATTGCATGTAATGCAAGGCAAGTTAAGGATGCATGTTTTGCAAGCTCCTTTTTGTGTTGCGTACAACACAAGACATTAGTTAAATTAAAAAGAATATTTTTCATAAAATCTTGGGCCGTTACATTCTACCCCCCTTAAAATGAATTTCGCCCTCGAAATTCGTCGGGGTTATAAATTCTTTACTATTAGAAAGTTTCTTTAATAGAAACCCACATCGTAAAAAGGAATATCAAAACCAATCTTTAAAAACAAAAGTATGAAACGTAATGGTTACCCAAATAAACTAATCACTGGGTTTCCACATAGGTGAAAATATGGATATGGAAGAGAAATCTAACCATCATGTTCTGATGGAGAGTGGTAGAGAACATGGCTATGGAAAATCCAGTAATCACAAATCCATAAATTTGTGATGATCTAAGGTACCATCTGATTCATCAGGTATAAGATCACTAGGACAACATTTTTGGTTTTCAAGATCAATTACCTAAAGTTGAAAATTTGAATTAGAATAAATACTTTTTTATTTTGGTACAATCTCACTATTGTTCATGCCTTGAACAATTTACACTTCATCTCTTAAATAAATGAATTTGAATTTGTTATTCGTGAAGTGTTAGCAGATCATGGGATAGAATGACGGGTCATTCCATCTGTCTCAAACAAAAGGTTAGAAAAAATTATATACATAAGTCGATCTATAGTGAGATTAATCACATATGGTTCCTAAATTGGACTTATACTTCATATATCATACTGCTTAATATAATAAAACTAGTTTCTACTAAACAGGGACTTCATATAGGCCAGTGGTAGGCGATAAAGGCCAGTCGCACTTCGGTTGTGGGTTCGATTTCCACAGCCTTGTCCGACGCGATGGGCTGTCGCCCGTCCTGCAGGTTGTCCTTTTTCTAAAACTATATTACTATAACATCCCATCAATAATATCAAGAAAACTTCTATCTTTAAACAATAATAACTTATGTCCAACATAATACATTCCAATCTTTAGGCTTATCCATAATACTGCAGTCCACTCTCATAACATAGTGAAAACGATTACCAGAGATTTAACACCATCGTTGATCCCCATATATCATAAGATATGTTTTGTTGGTCACATTCCAAACATTCAACGTCCTTAATCATGTATTCTCTTGAATACCTTAGTGAAAACATGAATGCAGTTTAATGTTAACACTTTCCACATACCAAAATCCTCAAAATTCTATATACTCAAACCATGATATCACTTAGTCCTTATATCAATCATGAGCTCATGAATACTATTAAACATTTCATTTTCTTGTTTTCCCTTCATTATGCGCATATCATCTTATTTCCAAAAAATATCTCAATCACTTTGAATACCACATCAATAAATATTGCAATACTCAATGATACAACATTATTTTGGAATCCCATTACATAAACACTTAATCATTCCACCACATCGTTGTCATATTCAACATTGCAAATAGTGATCGCATGTGACTTCCCTTTGTCCTTTGCCTTCAGTGGTTTCTCATTTTGATCATCACTAACCCCTGGATTAGGGAATTTATTATCATAATGCCTCATTTCCTTGCACTTGAAGAATTGAAGTGTTGGTGGTGCGTTCTCTGCAGTGTTTGCTTTATTCACATCATTAGAAACCCTTTTTCCATTACTTCGACACTCAGCTACTCAATGACCTTCTTTTCCACACATAAAACATTTTCTAGTCCCTTTAAGAAAATCTCCACCATGCTTCTTTCCACACTTTGTGCATAAGGAAACATTCATCTTCTTTTCACCATTATTCTGAGATTTCTCCTTGAACTCCATCTTTCGTTTCTTGTCAAAACCATTAGATGGATATGTAACACCAACTTCCATTTCTACCTTGATAGCACAACGCACAATTTCTTCATAGCTACTGAAGTCTCTTATAGCTAATGCCCTTCGAAGACTTGGTTTTAAGCCACTGAAAAATCGATCAACTTTACTTTCAGGTTGGATGATAATGCCAGATGCATACCTTGCAAGTCCTGTAAAATTCGCTTCGTATATACCAACAGATTCATCATCCTTTTGCTTTAGTTCAAGAAACTCCTTCTCCATCTTTGTTCGAAGAATACGAGGGAAGTACTTATTGAAAAATAAGTTCTTGAACTCGTCCCATTCCATGGACTCAATTTCATCTCTTTGCCTTGTATTCTTGATAAGATTCCACCATTGATCAGCTTCACCTTCCAAACGATATACTGCTAAGATGACTTTATCATGTTCAGAACATTGAAGAACTGAAAATATCTTTTCAGTGGTACTGATCCATTGTTCAGCAACAAGTGGATCAGAAGACCCACTGAAAGAAGGTGGACGTTGCCTCATGAAGGACTCAATAGAATATTGTTCCCTTCTCTGCTCATTTGGAAGTCCAGAATGATTCATAGCTTGTGTAAGTATAGCAATAAGATTTTGCACTCCATCTCCCATAACATTTGTTTGTTCAGGAGGACAATCATTGCATTTTCCATTGCATTGATCAACACGGTTCCTTCGGGTTCCATCCATCGTCTAAAACCCAAAAAGAATAGTGTGAGAGGCAAAAATCATGCTAGGGAAAAAAACATAATAAAGGGGGAGTACCTTCAATATCTAACATCTTAGGTTAAATTCTATGATTGTTACTGTAGTTCTAGGACTGTATCCTATACGTATACTTATCCTTAGGGACATCCCTAGACATACCTTATAAATATCTCTAGGGATCTCACTAAAGTTCTGGCATCCTAGTTTCCAAAGGTTGACTAAACCTTTCCTCTAATACCAACTATAACGACCATACTTTACATACATTGTTAATACTTCAAAATTGAAGCACACTTATTACAACATATGACAAAACCACAAAGGACTGTATAGGTATAGTGTCTTTAGAAACTGGGAAACATAAACAACTGGTTCATAAATCTTCTACAGTGTCTCCCATTTATTTTATCATATCTAGGGTCCCTTTTAGCATATTCTACTTAATATCCATCTTCCTGACCTGGGGAAAAGAAAACATAAAAGGGTGAGCTCAAGTGCTCAGCAAGGGCAAATAAAGGAAATAAAAATCATATCATATCTTTTTGAAAATCAAAACCTGCAAAAGAGATCATAATTTCATAACATGGGGTAAATCATGGAAGTGAAATGTAATCACAATAATCATAACTTAAAACATGAAACTTTGTGGCATTCACACATAATCATAGAGAATCATTTCTTGTTAGTCAAGAATCATTTCCAAGACTATCTTAGTGGACAAAGTCTCTTTCTGAATCGAGTAACCCTCATTTCAGTCATGTTTCACTGAACCGGTATAACCTACTGTTTGAGCCCTGTCTATCTCATGAGATATAAAATCATTACCCAATGCATTGGAGGGAGATATAGGTCCCACCCATCTTATAATGAATCCTTTCTTATTTGTGCCACATAATCATAAATCATACATCATCGCATAACACATGTAACAAAAATGGGATTATTGAAACATCATGACATCATAAAACAAATCATATAAGGTAAATGACTTCATAAAAATAATTTCCTCAAAACATAATCAAATCAATGTAATAATAAGGATAAAAACAGAACCCTATATTATCTTATATGGAAAATAATTTTGATAAAACATTTGAACTCCATTCTTGAAGAAAATATCCTTTCTACTTCAAAAACAATTTTCCTTTCATATCATGTCATACGACTTTAAAATAAAAGAAGTTGATTAAAAATAAAATTGAAAACTTGTAAATTAAGTTTCTTGGAAATAATGTTTTAAAAATCCATTCATTCCGTATAAGTTAAAAAAACATTCTTCGTACTTTTGTCGGAAAAGTCAAAAAGTACCTCGTACGAAAAACGACAAAAGATTCCTTTCATATATTTTACTAAAAACTCACCAGAGGTTAAAATAGGATATAAAAAATTGTAGGTGAATGGGAATAATATTACATATTGAGGAAACATGGATGTGGATAACAAAATACACCCCAGTAAATACTTACGAATAAACAATCTCGGATAAAAATGAGATTGTGATATTTCCTTTACCTTAGGTCCGATTTGCTTCGTATGTGTCCAAACCTCCTGTATAATGATTTAAATAATGTCATTGACTTATTACAGAATCATATTCATTGTTATGATATCATATATGGTTCACTTATGACATTATATTACCCATTCTTATGTAAATTCCATGTTAAAGAAGCGTTTTGGGTAAAATCATTTCATTTATCGTAGGTGTTTTGACTTGTTGTTATTGACATCATTATTACTTATATCATGATTTACTTACTTCCAGAATATAAAATATGATTTATATATCATATATATTCATTATATATATATATAATAGATAGATAAATAAAATGAAAAACACCGTTCATGGAGATGGTAGTCCGTACGTACGCATGAACGCTGTTTTCCATTCCTTATTGTTTTGAAATGGAAGTAAGTAGATGACATACATATATATATATATATACATAAATCCAGTAGCTTTATAATGTCATATATTTCATTATTATTTCTTATATATACTTTATAATCATTCTTAAATGGTTAACATGGAGAATGAATCTCATCGCGTCGTGGAGACGGTAGTCCGTACGTACGCACGAGCGATGATATCATTTCCATAAATATTGAATTGAATTGGAGTGGATTATACAATATATCAGAATCAATATGATGTTTTAATAACTATGTATGGTTATTCTTTACACCATTATACCCATCCATGTAAGGTGGTGGTGGAAAATAGATTACACCACGGCGTGGAGACGGTATTCCGTACGTACGCACGCGCGGTGATTTCTTTTTCCGTAGGATGGATAGATGGTGAAATAGGGTTGTTTCATACTTATAATAACATATCATTATATGAGTGATACTGATGTTATTACTTCATAATGAAACAACCTAAGAAGAAGAAGTGGAAGAAGAAATAAAGATGAAAGAATTGGTAACGGTAATTACCTCTTCTTTGAAGCGCCTCTTTGAGACCTCCTCTTAGAGAACTAAAATTGGTCATTGAGGAAGACCCGAACCTCTAGGATGTTGCTAGGGAAGTGGAGAAGAGATTTTTGCAGGGGTTGGCCGAGCTTGAGTGCTCAAATTTGTGTGAGGAGGAGGGGGAGGAGGTGTCCTTTTATAAGGGAGGAGAGGGGCACCTTAGGAATATCTCAAAATATTATTTTATATTAAACTCAAAATCAGTTTATAATGGTTACAAAGGGTCTTATTTTGAAGCTAAAGTGGGGGTGGGTCGAAATCCTATCAACAAATAGGATTTAGACAAGTTTAGGGTATTATTTTAACCTTATCAATTAGATTTAACTCTAAGTAAAATAATTTAACTTTTACCGTGTCTTTTTGTTTTCTTTCACTATATGGTTAATACACATACTATAACATGCCAAACGAACCCCAAATTTTTTATTATTAATATATATATCCTTATCTAAGTCATTTGGCCGAACGTTATATTTTTAGGAATAAAATAACAATTAATAATATAATATTTGATTTAAAAACTATTTTGTGTCAATTTTGACACTATTTGATATATGATTTTTGTGAAAGTCATAACAGAATTATATGTTCGAACCAAGTTGATTAAATCAACACTAATATATCATAGTAACCTATAAAATTAGTGGAATTCATAAAAAGTCTCAAATTACATTCATTTGAGAATTTATAACATCAATTATGTTAATATTTCCTTAAAAGGGTAATTACTGCATCATCGTTGTGTCATAAATAAATTAATTTATTTAAAGTATAAAAATTATAAATAAAATATCATTATGTAAGAAATCTTTTTTTCTTTCTAATGAATATTTATAGTCTAATTTATCTTATGTATAACCCCATATTAAAAATGTTTTAGTTATTAAACTTTGATTTTAACTATTTTAACTATTCATTAAATAAAATAATATTAAATGTCATAATCTAATCCAAGTGGACCTAAATGGTCATATTATATTCATAATGTTGTTTTTGGTCGAATTACACTTATCCAATAGAATTAGGACATGTTTTAGGGTAATAGTAATATCATATTTACCCTTAGTTACCCTATTTACTATTAACCGTTGTAAAAAAAAGTAAAAAGTTACTATTCACCAAAAATTATTTTCATCTCATTGAACCACATTTTAGTCCTTGATATTAACCTTGTCTGTCGGATTTTCGAAATTTCATTCACAGAAGCGGTAAAATTATGTTTTATGCAAAATTCAGTTTTTAACGTACCACTTAGTGGTTTCACTATTCATCAAAAATTGAGAGTTTTCAGAAAAATGCCAAAATTTCATCCTAAGCTATATTTCATATTCCGAATTCAAAAATGAAGTCTATTTTACCAAATTCATAACATAGAAATTGCATTAATTAATTTTATAATTAAATCCCATTGTTAAAACAAATAGCGTGTTTTTAAGAAACAATATCTATCAAAAGATTGACACTTGATTATGTCTGGTTTAAATGTGAAATTACATCCAATGACCAACATTGTATTAAATTGTAAAAATATATTCTAAATATACTTTAAAACCACTCAAATTAATGATTTATCACTATTAATTATTTCGATTAAAAAAAGTTGTTTTTAATTATAATTTAGTAATTTTCACTATTCATCAGAATATGAAAGTTATCCGAAAAGTACCAAAATTTCACCTTAGGCTAAATTCGATACTCCGAATCCAAAAATGAAGTCCATTTTGAGAGCTAAAATTTCTAAAATTTAAAAAGTGGTTATTACTATTCATAACGGCTAGTTTTAATAATATTTTAATAGCATATCGTTGTTTCGTGAAACTCAATATTACGTACTACACACACTATCGAGGAAGGTTGTGATTGCATGTAATGCAAGGCAAGTCAAGGATGCGTGTTGTGCAAGATCCTTTTTGTTTTGCGTACAACACAACACATCAGTGAAATTCAAAAAAATATTTTTCATAAAATCTTGGGCTGTTACATATATAGAGACTGATCTTTATTTATTTTAATATAGTTTTAATAGATGATTAGATGTGGTTGTTCCAAAAAGTCCTTGGATTGATGAATCTTTTTGCAGAAAAGGTGATTGGGATCTGCAATGTTGGTTCATTCAAGTATGAAGAACAATGATTCCTTTGAGATATGATATTCATTAATTCTATTATTTTAATTTATATGAAATTTTAAATTGACCATGGTTTATCCTATTGAATAGAAGTGAATTTATCCTAAAAATTATTGAACTAGATTAATAAATAATTAGTTAGTTATCAGATGATGATGATTTATACCATGATAGTGGTTTGTATCTTATTTTTTTGATAGTTTGATATATATTCTATAATTTGTTAATATAATGTTACTATTGGAGTATGATGTTGAAATTGGTAAATAATGTGACATCATAATTGATTGATTATTATTTGTCTAATGGATAATTAATGAATCAGAATGTCTATAATATATTTATTGATGTAATTTAATGATAATAAAATTGGTACTTTGTGAATATTTAATTGAAAATGATCATACATATGATTAGTGGAATTGATATCCAATTTGAGTATCTTTTAAAATTTTTATAATAAATAATAAACATGTTAAAGGAGAATGGGACATCTCATAATTTTTTGAATCTATTTTAAATTCATGAGGTCATGTTTAATAATTTGATAGCTTGTTGATATAGGCTATCTGTATTTAAGATTTGTGATTAATGAGTCATTTGATTAAACATGGAATAAAAACACATTGTTTGATAATGATAATATCAATATCCATTGTTTCATATATTCCTTTCAAAGACATGTAACATTACTTTGGATCTGTGATATCTTGTTTATATGTAATGGATAGATTCATTTTTATTGGTCCTATAGTTCCGTATTCTTTATTCATTATTCATTCATACTTATTTTATGATGTGGTCTAGATTCAAAACTCACTATGCAATTTCATCTGGTTTGGGGAGGATCACATGTTATATTAGACTAGGATGGTTGTTCTTGGGATGACTGGTGTGATGTGGGTTTAGAGGCCTAGAAGACGATGTACTAGATTATTATTTTTACTATGATATATGTTGGAATATTCATTTTGGTTTTAGGGATGAAACCATAGGGTTTTTAATGGATTTAAGCTGGTCCTATCCGTTGATATGATGGTACAAGAGGGGATTATTTTTTATAAATATATTTATTGGCGGATGACCATGGTTCTTATTTTATCATCAATCCATTCCACACAACATATGATTATTGTATGTTCTTCGATTCATGTTTCCACATGGTATTATTCTTCGATGGTTTTCCTATATTACATGAATATGGAATAATTTAATTTAATGATTAAATAATTATTAACCCCTGGGTTGTTAATTATAAAGTGGAAATTATTAAAAGATGAAAATCTTGTGAAACCATGCACGTGGATTGTATTATTCCTAGAGGTCAAGAACATGGAACTGATGATTAATGAAATTTAATGTGGAATAATTTTCATGGTTAATTAATTTTTAATTAATTAATTAATTAATGTGAAATTATAAAAATGTAATAAGTAATTAATTTTCATCATTGAAAATTATTATGTGATTATATGATATATATTCTTAGTAGTGGATTCTAGGAGTCTAACCACACTAAATTTCAGTTAGGTATATTCCTAGGTTATCCCATAATTTTGTTATGAAATATATTATGTCATGAATATTATTCAATTTTATACTATACCCCACCTATGTCGGTTAGGGTGACTGCCTCCTTGTGGACTCTTGTAGTGTGTTTTTCAAAACATCCCTATGGTAATATGGATGGATGACTACCAACTCTACCCATATTCTTTTGACTTACTAATTAGATGTGATTGTATGCATAGAGGTTAGTTTCTTTATATATGTGCATAGAGGTATATGATAGATTTTGGTTATTTCACACACATTTAGTACTAGATAGAGTATCCAATGAACTATTATAGGTATGATTTGTTATGGGTCTAAGGAATTGTGGGACCTTACATAGTGTATGTGTTGTAATGGATTGAGGTATAATACATGATGCATGCTACAAGTTAAATAGGGTGTATTGGTTCCCATAAACTTCTAGGTTGTATATGTGGATGGGTTAATTTGATGATGTGATTCACAAGGTGAATGTTGTGATGCCTTGCCCATGTGTCTATATGCTGGCTTATTTTGGAGATAGATGGAACAAGATGTGAAAAATTGGGGAAGAGAAACAAACCTGTGGTGAATCAAGATGGGGGTACCCTTGGTGTTTCATTATTTTATTGATTACATTCTTGTATGTGATACTTAGTGAGAGTTATACAATTTTCCAGATAGGAAAATACTATTCATTTTTAAGTGAAATATTAGTTTTACTTTTTGTTCAATGTGATTTAGCATGCACTCTTTATATTCATAGACGCTACCATAATTACCCATCTTGTACTGCAATTTCAGTGGTTTAGTACTACAAAATATCATGTTTTTCATGGTATTTATTTATTAATTTTTCTAATAAGGTTTGGATTGTGGAATCCTTATTATCTCAATATAAATCATGAACTTTATAGGGTAATGACTCCCATATGCTTGTTCATTATACTCACTATGGTAGTCTCAAACATGGTGGCTAATGGAGGTCAGACTTGGGAAGTCACCATATCCTTTATCTAATTTTCTTCCTAGTAGGGGTACACTTTGGTGGGGGGGGGGGGTTCATGACAGAGTGGTATCCAAGGGTAATGTTGAGGGATATGATGGATTTTGGAGTTAAGAATTGGTGAGGATGCATGAGATGTTAGGTAAACCATGTAATTTATGTTTATTAATAGATGTAAACACAAGAGACCAACTGATGCACAAGTATTTAGTTCCTCATCTGATCTGATGATGAGACCTTTAATTTTACATAGGCTATTAAATTAAGTTATATTTCATGTATAGTAGAGTCCAAGTAAAGTATCATGATTCATTATTATTTGTATTTGTGTTTGAAATGGATATACATAGGGATATGTTAATATATTATAAAAATATAAAATATATTTATGAATTAATGTTATTTATTCCATATTTTTGGGTTAGGATTTTAACAATTTTTTTCTTTTTATTTTAATGGATCCAATAAAAAATCGTTATCATATTTATTTGAGGATAATTAGATGGATGTTCCACTACATAATAGATGAGTGCAGTTCAATTATAATAACACTTTGTGGGGGACACTACTGAGGTTTTAGCGCCAAAGTCTATTGAAGTATGAGTACTCTATTTCATATTTAGTTATAATATAGTCGTTGGGGGAGGATGACATAGATATTAGTTAAATAAATACCTGAAATGATCATATAGTTTCATTTTATATGAAGATGCTACATGGTGCAGTGAGGTAGTGGTGTTTCTTTTCCCTCAAGGATTACGAGTAGTCGAAAACCTTCTAGGAGAAGTTATGAGACCAAATATAAATAGAGTTCCCTTATTCGACTATGAAGAAAAACATCCATGAGGAGATTCTAACACATAGATATGGGAGTTCCAATGTGCGATAGTTTGGGATATATTTTAAGACCATTATAGTAGTCTCTTTGAACCATTTTCCATATGTGTAGGCCAGGGTAAGACATTTTAAGGAGTATCTACATCCAAATATCCATCACCAGGTCATCCAATATATGTTGAAAATGTATCTCAAGTTCCTTGAGAGATAATATTTTATAGAGAGGATTCTTTCCAAAACATTATCATAATGAGAGGGGATTATTAAGGCCTCCTCAAGAATAATTTCTATGTTTTTGGGTTCTTAGTTGTTCAGAATGTAGAATTTTTATTCAGCTTAGAGTAGGTCCCAATGATTATTATCTTTTTTCTCTAGGATCAGTGGATCTAGGACCGATTAAAAGGGATCTAATGCATGTTTGTTTATAGAGGTAATGGTAGTCATAGGAATGAGAGCCCTACCTTTCTAGGTAATTAGCGTGCAATAGTTTTTCCCTTATAGGATCATCTGTAGAGGTTGTTTCAGCTGATATAGAATCAAGGTTTTCTATTATGGGAACAACTAAGAAGAGATGGGGTAAGAAAAGTACAACCTCATGATGATCCACTTCATGAGAGATAAGAGGTTTTATATGGGTTTGGTCCTTAGTAGGGTTAGAGTGGTCGTGGTCAGCTTCATTATTTATCATTTCTAGATCTAATTAAGATAGAGGTCATTCAAGGAACCCTTTTATTTTTCTTCTTCACGAGTGTATTTATTTATTTATTTAGAAGTGAATCACTCTTTTATATCACCAACCTTAATCCCTAATATTGGACTTGATGTAAAGAGGCTTCTAATTCCCTTCGTGTTGACTATTACTGTTGAAGTTCAAGATAACTAATATGAAGAATGTAGATATTGTGGTATAGTCATACGAAATCACCATTATTTAATATATTTAATATGTTTATTAATACATCCATAAGACATCATCCATTGAATGTATTGGTTTCATTCAGTATCAGATATCATGTAATTATTAGGATGAAAGTTGTATTCTATGATGCTGATGAATAAACTACATTTTTCTAGAGGAAGCATTATCATTACCCAGTTGATGGGAGATGGAATTTTAGATTTTTATTCAACCAGGAGTGTATCATATCTCAATGTATATATATAGTATGCAGTCTTCTTAGTTTTGAGAGACGTGATTATAACTTGATGATCTGTTGTAGTGAGGTTTTGTTCATCTGAGTGTGTAAATTTGAGGTGAAACACATTTGTTCATAAATATAGATGATGGATGATTGTATATTTGTATTTATTATCATAACTTGAAACAACTTACAATGAATAACTACTATCATATTCACAAGATTGATGATTTATTATATCTACTAACGGGAGAATGTTGGTTCATAAAAATTGATTTCTAGTTAGGATATCATTAGATGTAGTTGAAGGATGAGGATATTCAGAAGACTAGAATTAGTTTTCATCATTCTTGATAATCCTCAATGATATATGAATGGGTATGTAGATTCCTTGGTCTTATATTCTATTATTGTATGTTCATTTAATATTTTTCTCAGGTTGTGACTCCACTAACATATTTGACCATGATTTTTAAATAATTATTATTTACTGAACAGTGGTAGGATGATTTTTTTTACTTAAAAGATATGTTTTCAATGCAACAAATTTTTTTTTCAGAATAATTAGTTTGTTTTGAGTATTTTTTTTGATGCTTCACATCTTATCTTGGGTTGTGTTTTGATGGAAAAGAGAATTGTTTTTTATTATAAATCATAGTAGTTAAGTCCCCAAGAGTATAACTATGCAATCCATGGTCCTGAGTTGGCTTTAGTTGTGTGTTATTTTATGTTATGGTGAAATTAACTCATCAGAGATAGTTTTGTGGTTTTTACTATCCTTAAGGGCCATAGGTATGTATTCTACAAGCATGACATGAAATTTTATTAGCATTGATGGATGTAATTTTTGCTGGATTGTTAAATTTACATTCCTTCTATTACAATCAAGGGAATTATCATTGTCAATTCCATGTGTAGGATGTCACATAATGATAACATAAGAAAATCAATAGATTCATAGAGAGTTATAGAGTTACACTCAGTGATAAATTAGGATATGGGGAGGATGGGTGTATTTTTTGTATTTTTTAGATTAAATTACATTCAACTTGGGTGAAGTAATTGGATGAGTATTGGCTGGGGTACTCTGAGGTAGAGGTGTAGAGAGACAATGTTTTTTTAATGATACACCTAATGGTTAGTCTGAGGATGGACAAAACTATGTTTTTTTTATTGGTATTGATTTTATTTCCTTTGTAGATGCATGATATGGTTCCCCATGATATAAAAGTTCCATTATTGAATATAATTCCTAGGGTGAAAAAGATGTAATTATGTTTGAGTGTTTATTTTTGGTGTCCAGGGTTGAATCATGTTGTTGTAGTGTTTTTTTCTCAAAGTAATTCATCAAGAAGGAGAAGATGGATCACCATGTAACCATTGGTTTTCTCCAACTATTACAAACCCCTAGGTGAAAGTGGTAGAAAATATCATTAGACGTAGTTACTAGTTTACCTCAAACATAGTGAGACTATGATGTTATATGGACGATAGTATATCATTTTACTAATTTAGTCCACTTTATATCAATAAGGGATCCATTATCAGTAATGGTTTTATCAAGGTAGTATTTGGAAGAGGTGGTGTGACTCCATAATATATGTAGGTAGATAACTCCGATTAAGATCCTAATTTTACATCCATGGTGTATAGATGTCTACAATATGATTTTGGATATTATTTATGCCTTAGAACTACTTTACCCCATAGATGGATTGACATATAGAAAAGACCATCCATGCTCATAAAGACATATCCTGCTCTTGTGTATTAGATTTTGAAGGTTCATGGAAAAGTAAAAATCCACTGGTATATATTTCCAACAATAATAGTTTCCACACAACGATTGGAATGGTTTCATTTAAAAATTTGTATGGTTGAAGAAGTCATTCACTTTTGTGCTAGACTAGGGTCAGAGAGGTAGAAATTATGTGGAAAAGAACTGGTATAGAATACGATAGAGATAGATCGGGTAATTTTATAGAGGATAAAGGAAGAACAAGATCACGTGATATCCTATACCGATCATAGGAGGATACATCTAGATTTTGATGATGAAGATCACAGTTTTCAAGATTTTACTCCTTGATGTTGGAAGTGAAGGTTTGTTTGTGGGAGTAATCATTGAACCTAGGTTTTTGGGCCTTTTAAGGTGTTCTGTCTCATTGGATCCACATCATATCTGAAACACCCCATTAACTTTTTATCAAGTATTCCATAAACCTCATCATGGTTTTGTCCTCCTTTGAGATTAAGAGAATATGTATATTCTTAAATTTAGAGATTTGTTGTAAATTCAACTTTAACCATCATTTTCAATAGGATGTAGGAGGATTTAATGATTTATAACTTTGTTCCATTCCATTTAATTTTTTCTAGTTAAAATCCATGAATGTTAGAACCTGTGTTTTTCCGGACTGCAGTTTCGAGCAGAAATTTGAATTTTTATTGTTGGATGCTCATGAGGGGTAAAATTGTCATTTTCTAATACCATCAGATCCAAATAATGTTTTTGACAACTCTGTTGGTCCCGGAATAGGGTGTTCACCCTAGGATAAGAGTTTGGTGGAAATATGAGATGTTTGAATTTTAACAGAATATTTAATATTTAATATTATTAAATTAATTATTAAATTATTCTCGGAGGTTTGTTTGGAAATAACATTTAAACTGGGAGTCAGATTGAGATTTCATCTATGTCATTGATTCCGGAATGGGTATTTTAGCATAGGGGAGGCATAAACTCATGTTGGGCGTCGGGGCTAGCCCGTACCTCTTTTTCTTCCATTTCTTTTCTTTTTTCCTTTTCTTTCTTCCTTTTCTTTTCCTTCCTTTATTTTATCTTCCATCCTCCTCCTTGCGCATGTATTATACTCCTCCTCCTTTTCCATGTCTTTTGGTAGGATTTGGTTATTGAGAAAGAGGGATAGTAGGAAGGCTAGAGTGGTACCGATTTGAAGCTCTCAACGCGCTAATTCCGCGAAGGGAAACCAGGATCCGTGAAATCAACCAAAGATTCGATGGTTTCCGCCCGAAGGTAGGGAAATTTATGTTTTTTCCAAAAATTACCTTAAACAAATTTATGTTTTTAAGGCCTTATATTTCTTTCTTGTATTCCCATGGGGCTCGATCTGTTGTTTTGGGGGAGAAAACGGGCGAATCGGGTGTTTTTCGGGATTTCCCGTCAGAAAGCCTAGTATACACAGCATGTGTTCCAGTGGAACACGCCTTGTGTTCTTCTTGTTTAGGGATGATGAAGTACTCATAAGTACATGTTGTGCAAATTGAGTAGACGACGTGTAGTGGGTGGTCGTGTGGCTGGCCGTGTGAAATAAAACACAGAAAAATGGTTTTTAAGGAGTACACGTCGTGTACAGTAAAGTACACGCCGTGTAGTGGTACATGGGAATGTGTTCGGGTGAAAACAGACACGACGTAACTTTTTGTGAATAGTACATGTTGTGTACAGTTATGTACATGTTGTGTACTATAACACATGCAGACCCCATGGGTCTGGCCATGTATTCTGACCATGTACTACTTCAACATAGTATTTTGAGGATATCTTATGCTCTATAAGTCATAATTGGGCATGTGATTAGTCAATTCTAATATTTTTCCTCATATATTGCAATGGTGGAATCCTTTTTTAATTTAGAGGTCATATAAATGGGGTTTTGTGGGTTTCTATCTAAATGGAGGGGTTCTTCCTCTAGTTTTCATGTTTAGTTAACACCTGGGGGTAAGACTTGGTGTGGTTGATAGGTTGGGTGTTCGGGCCACCCGCACTCATTTGATTATATCTGACTTGGGTTGATGATGCTATAGTGGTTACCATAGGTTCTTCTTGGTTAGTGGATGTTGAGCCTGACATGAGGCAACTTCTTTTTTGTTGTGATGCCTACTTTTCCATGTGTGCCTGAGTAGTAGGTGGTATGATGTCTATTTCCAACTATTGAGTTGAATTTTTGTATCGTTGTACAACGAACCCATGGTTGGGGTGTCGTATGGTGGAGGCCTTTAATGAAAGATATCTAGAATTGGATAGATAATTTAATGATAAGTTAGAACAGTCGTTTGGGATCATTGCTTGGATTAAGGACCAACCCGGGGGTGCGTTCCTCTATTTAGCCGTTTGGTCAGGGTACCAGAGGGTATGCCATGATTATATTGTGTATTGTATTTTCTTGAGAGAAATTTTTTAAAATATTTCTTGTTATGAATTGGGCCAGGACCGGTTACTTATCCTGAGGGCAAGAGGTCATTTATCCCGAGGGCGTGGTTATATTAGCCTAAGGGCAAGTGATCGTTTATCCTGAGGGCGTGGTTATTTTAGCCTGAGGGCAAGAGTTCATTTAGCATGAGGGAGTGGTAATATTAGCCTGATGGAAAGTGTTCATTTAGCTTGAGGGAAACGTTTCATATGCCTGAGGGTAGTAGCTTCCGTGCCTAAGGGAAAGATTCTTATACACCAGAGGGCACAATTCGTTATGCCTGAGGGAAATCGCCTGAGGATTTTTTTTTCTATTCACCTGAGGCTGAGGATTCATTTGTCTGATGACAATGGATACTTGTTTTTGTTTATCTTTTTCAGAGAAATAATTCCGGTGTTCTCTGAAGTAGGTACATGTCTATGGGATTACAGACCCAGAGATCGACTTAAGGATACACGGCTTGAGTGGCACGATGTCCAGCTCAATGCCCTTGCACAGGATATCTAGGAGATCAGGCTTATAGTCCCAAGGATCGACTGATGATGTGGTTTCTTTTTATTTCAATCACCTAATCATGAATATTCATATTTATGTATATGTTTATAGGTATGGTACTATACATGTGTTTGTAAATAGATATGGACATCCATGGTGGCACATTCCAAGTTGATGGGGATTATGGAACCTGAGTTAGACTATGGTTTCATGTTTGGTTTTTTTTCCTTTTGTTGTGTTCCTACTCGGCTGAGCACGTTGTTGTTGCATACACTTTAAGAATTACAGTTATAGGTTTCTTGTCAAGGAGTCCTACTTAGATTATTTCTCACCCGTGCACATGCACATTAGTGTATGTGTAGACCTTATGTATAATTTTCAAGTTGAGCACAAGATACATGGTGGATAGGGATGAGGGCCAGTGTTGCATGATCAAGTGGAGCTGCACAAGTGGTTCTAATGATCGGATTGTTGCAATTCAATAGTGTCTGGAGATTGGGTACGTGGATTGGATCGGAGTTAGTAATAGAGAACTGTACTTTTACTTTCATTTTCTCTTGTACTTGTATCTGTATGGTCGGATAGTGGGTGACTAGTATTGTATTGTATTGCATTGTTTCTCCAGATTTTACAGCATTTTACTATTACAGCTTGTTCTATTTCAGTTGTTTATTGCTTCTGCACTCTGTTTACTTTCTACTATGTATGATACTTAGTTATTTCTGTTTTTTTCTTACTCTGGTATAAGGGAACATTCTCCCCAATATCACACCCTAGGTTTTCTCTGCTAGTCATCATCCTCTGGTGTACGGGGTGGTGCGCTTGAGGCCTTGTGGCGAACCGGGTCGGAGCACAAGTTTAGTGGCTTCCGGGTCAGGACATTACAATGTGGTTTACAAGGAGTTTTGTTTCTAGGTATTTAGTATTTGGGATATGGTAGATAGAAGTATTAGGAATGTGTCGAAACCTGTGATGGATATCGGGCTACTGCATCAAGAACACTTGTTCTAGTAAGAATTCATGGTTTCCAGGGTTTTGGATTGCTGTTCTGATTTTGCGATGTAACAGTTGTATATGATTTTTTCCTTGATCCACGCACATGTTTTGTGGTGTTTTGATTTTTTATGGATCTCAGGATCTAGGCCATTTGTAAGATTCCAGGGATGAATTTTGACTCTTGGCTGAAAAAGGCAAGAGGCCTCTCATGCATCATAATAGGCACGTAGGACTCACGACGTATAGGCATACTAGTGAGTGTTTTTACAGACGAATACGACCCTTGGGTCTATTTGCACATACTTTTACTTTGATTGTAGGTTATGTGGATCTACGTGGAGGCATTAGTGTGAGGATGATGACTCCTTCCTCATGCAAAGGTGTTGCAGTGACCCCATTTGGTCGATATGGCATGTGATTACTTGTTGTTTAACCCCTTATTTGGTGTTGTGTTTAGCATCTATGTTTATATAGCTTGATCATTGAGAATGATGTCGATAGATACCAAGGATTTTCATGTGATCCAGACCTCCTTGGTGTATTCCCGTATAAGGATGCCAATGAGAGTCAATTCAGTTTATCTTCTGCTTGGGTTGTGAACTCCAGGGAGTAGTTCCTTTTGAGGATGCTTGGAGAGGATCAGGGCCCTTGTAGGTTGTGATTTGGTTTTTACTTTTTGATCATCGTGATATTTACCGTCTTCTGAGAGGTTTTGGATCTTTTGGTCTTGTTGGTTAGACGATGTGACCCAGTTTTGCGGATTTTTCTATAGGGATAGGTGGAAGACCTAGGGACCCTTTGTATTTACTCGAACCCTTGTAGGTCGATGTCTTTTCTGTTATGGGGAAAACTGTGTGTGAATGGTTGGCCAGTGTTTTCCAATTTCTTTTGACGGTGTTTGTTTTTCGTGACTAGTTTCAATGAGCAGGCATGTTCGGGTACCTAGCCTGGTTGACCAATGTTTCTGATGTTTCTATTATAGGTGGCATCATTTGAATATAGATCATTGAGTGGCCAGGTGCGAGCTGAGGACTGATGATTCAAGACTTTCTGTGGACTTAGATCTGATAAGTTGTGTTGGAATGTCCCTGTCGTAGAGGTGACTTTTTGAAATGTCAGGTTATCATGAAATGGTTGACCCGTGAGGAAATCCAGGCCGGGTTTTGGTAGGATGTTAGTGTGGATCAGAGGGAGATGGACACGCCTTTGGTGAAATCTCAATTTACTCCTATTAGAGATGATCATGTGCTATTTGATTCATCTTGAGTATGCTGAGAGAGCTTCGACCCAACATCGAGCTCCTTTTTCTTTCTTAATTATCATCCCTATTGAGGATGGAACCTGTTTCGGTTGTTCTCTCGGAGCGGTTTAAGGAAATCCATATGGTGGGAAGTACACCATTGGCCTTTTGATGGTGGTTTTCTTTAATTAAGTTAAAATATGTTGTTTTCTAGTGGGCTTCTGGGATCAGAGTTATTTTAAGATGATGATAATGGTATTCCTATGGTCGGGAGTACCAGATCAGTCGTAGTTGAATATCTTCTGTGTAGAAGTGGATTCTAATGCAATAAGGATGGTCATTGTATAGTCTAGATAGCTTGGTTGTGTAGATGCTCAGGATGGGATCATGTTTGATGGTTCTTTATCTGGGCTTCTCAGGGATGAGAAGTTTTATGGTGGGTAGTTTGTAAGAACCCATGTTTTTCAGGACTGCAGTTTTGAGGATAAATTTGAATTTTTGTTGTTGGACACTCATGAGGGGTAAAATTGTCATTTATAATAGCATCTGACCTTGTTTAATTTTTCTGACAACTCCGTTGGTCCTGGAATAGGGTTTTTACCCTAGGATAGGAATTTTTCTTAAATATGAGTTGTTTGAATTTTAGGAGAATGTTTAATATTTAATATTATTAAATTAAATATTAAATTATTCACGCAGGTTTGTTTGGAAATAAATTTCAAAGGAATAATTGGATTTAGATTCCTTTTACGCTGTTGAGTCCAGAATGGGGAGTTTAGCCTAGGGGAGGCATAAACTCATGTCGGGCCCAGCCTGGGCCACGTTTTCTTCCTTTTCTTTTCTCTTAATTCCTCTTCCTTGTGCATGTATCGTATGACTCTTACATGGTCATGTCTTTTGGGAGGATATGGGAATTGATAAATAGGGAGAGTTTGAAGGCGATAGGGGAACTGATTCGGAGCTCTCGACGCGCTGATTCCGCGAAGGGAAACCAGGAGCCGGGAAATCAACCGAAGCTTTGGCGGTTTCCATCCGAAGGAGGGGCTGTTTATGTTTTTTCCATATATTCCATTAAAACATGTTTTTTGTAAGTTTTTAATGCCTTATATTTCTTTCTTGTATGCCCATGGGGCTTGATCTGTTGTTTTGGGGGTGAAAACGGGCGAATCGGGCGTTTTTAGGGATTTCCCATCGGAAAACCCAGTATAAACGGCATGTGTTCCAGGGGAACACACCGTGTGTTCTTCCTGTTTGGTGAAGGAGATGTTTTCATAAGTACACACTGTGTAGTGGGTGGTCGTGTGAAATAGAACATGGAATAATTGTTTTTAGGGAGTACACGTCGTGTATAGTATATTACACATCGTGTAGTGGTACATGGGAATGTTTTCTAGTGAAAAAGGACACGGTGTAACTATTTTTGAATAGTACACGCCGTTTATAGTAATGTACATGCCATGTACTATTACACAGGTAGACCCCATGCGTCTGGCCAGGTATTCTGGCCATGTACTACATCAACTTAGTATTTTGGGGATATCTTATGCTCTAGAAGTCAGAATTGGGCGTGTGAGTAGTCGATTCGGAGCATTTTTTCACGTAGATCGCAATGGTTGTAACACCCCAAGCATCCATGGTACGCTTATATTTTTATAATACAATAGAGTGTGTTGTACGCAACGTTGAGTTCTAACACACACCACAACCATTAAAACTACCCGTTATTAATAGTAATACCCACTTTTTGAAATTCTATAAATTTTATCATTTAAAATGGACTTCATTTTTGGATTCAGAATTTCCAACTTTTCTTAGGGTGAATTTTTGTTATTTTTATGAAAACATTCAATTTTTGATAAATAGTGAAAAAACACTGAGTTATAGTTTAAAACAAATTTTTTATTTAAATAATTTTCTATTTTATTTAAATTTAATTAAGGTCCAAATAGATACATAATACCTATATTACCCCGGTTAAAAGTTAATAAGGTAATTAACGGTAAAAATGATATTAATATTACTATAAAACATGTCCTAATTCTATTTTAAAAGTGTATCTCGACCCAAAACAACCTTATAAATAGAATATTATCATTTAGGTCCACTTGGATTAGTATATGACATTTATTATTATTTAATTCAAAGAAGAGTTCAAAGAGTTAAAATCAATGTTTAATAACTAAAAAAAATTTAATATAGGGTTATACATAATATAAATTATATTATAAATATTAATTAAAAAGATAAAAATATTTAATAAATAATGTTATTTTATTTATAATTTTTAGGCATTAAATAATTTAATTTATTTGTGACACAATGATGATGCAGTAATTGTCATATTAATGAAGGATTAAGATAATTGATATTATAAATACCCATATAAATGTATTTTGAGACTTTTTATAAATTATAATTATTTTCTAGGTTAATATGACATATTAATTTTGGTAATATAAATTTTATTTGAAGTAATAATGCGTTTATGAATTTTTCAAAAATGAAATACCCAATAGTGTCAAAATTGACAAAAAAGAGTTTTTAATGAAAAATATAATATTATTAATTGATAATATATTCCAGAAAATCTAAGGCTTGAATAAGGACTTATATCATTATATTTGTATCATTAAAGGACCACTTGGGGGTTTATTCGAAGTTGATAGTATGTTTATTAACCATATAATATAAAAATACATACAGACATGGTAAATGTCAAACTAATTAACTAAGAGTCAAAACTAAAAGATAAGGTTAATAAAGGGACCCAAAACTATCTAAAACCTATTGGTTGAGTGGATTTAGACCCATCCCCACCTTATACTTGAAATAAATCAATCTGGAGCCATTATAATCCGAAAATTAATTTTTTATAAAATAATATTTTAAGTTTTTTCTAAGGTTCCCCTCAGCCCTCTTATAAAAGGTCACTCCCCTTTAACTCTAATTCACACCTTCTATGCCAATTGGATCGGCCAAACCCTAACCAAATACCCTCTAAAATATCCTCCCTTCAGCCTATAAGACATATTTTGATCAAAAAGCCAACCTAAGGATCCCTTTTGATCAAATCCAAAGAAAGAACCTGAAGAAGAGATAATGATTCCACCACCCTCTTTCAAGTTCGTTTCTTCTTCCACTTCATTTTTCTATGTTGTTTCCATTGTAAAATAATATCTTCAGTATAATATATATAATTTGATGTTATTATAATTTTGGTACAACAAAATTCATTATTCTATCCACCTTTTTAATGTCTTGTCACCATACGTGCGTACGTACGGCTTACCATCTCCACGTCATGGTGTAATTGTTATTCAATACATTATTATTCAGATTGTATAATAGTAATGTGTATTTGATGTAAATAGTTATTATAACATGGTAATAATTATGTATCTTTGATATACCATCCAATTATATTTTATTTTAATATCAAAATAATGATATTTTTTCTTGTGCGTACGTACGGATTACAGTCTCCATGATGCGATGAGATTCATTTACAAGTTCACCATTCATCGACGATTATAAAAATATATATTACTAATAATTATGTAATATATGAAATAATAATTCTACTATATATATATATATATAAGTATTTATGTACTTACATATATCTTATTCACTTAGTTCCGTTCAATAATATATGAAAACGGAAACAACGTTTATGCGTACGTACGGACTACCGTCTTCATAAACGGTGTTTTCCATTTCATATATACATCTATTAAAAATATTTATATTCTAAATATATATGATATATAAATCATATTTTATATTCTGTAAGTATTTAAATCATGATCTCAGTGATACAATCAAGAGTAACAAGTTAAAACACATACGCTAAAGAAAGTGATTATTACCCGAATAATTAATATAACATGGAAATTATTATTAAATGGATAGTATAATGTCATAAATTAATGATATAATAAATATTAATATGGTTCTAGTATAATTTAATGACATAATATAGTCTTCATATTGGAGGTTAAACGTACCCTCGACTAAAGGAAAGTGCAAGGTACGAGGTTTTCATCTCACTCTTTATTCCCGTGAGATTCGGGCCATATTGCCACTATTGCCTTTTGTGTGGTGTATTTACTTCCCATAATTGTATTAATTGTGTAATAAACTTTAATTTATGTGTATTTACATATTCATTGTATGATACTTCTTTAATGGGGTGTATGTTTCGCAAGTTACCAAATTGGTAAGGGTTTATTTTACAATCTCTTTATTATCCCGGGTTGTTTTTATGTACGTATTTACTAGAACATTTTTATCATCCATTCCCATTTTTCATAAAAATGATTTCAAAATGAATATTTTAAGGATTTTTGAACGTTTATCTTTATCAATATCAAAATTTTAATTGTTTTAAATATTTATCTTTATAAATATTTTTAATTAATGTTCATGTTTTCAAAATGATTTTAAGGATTTATTTATCTGAAAATGAATGTTTTGAAATGATAATTCTTTTCAAAAGATTCAATGTGGTATGGTACACATTGATTCAAAAATCTCTTTTAAATTACATCATTTATAAATGTATGACTTTTAAATGATTTTTACAAAAATGTTATTTCTCTCAAAATGTCTTACTCATCATTTTCAACTATGTTAGCATCCTTTACTGGATATTATTTTTGGTTTATGTTGATTTATTATAATACAATATTACATATTTAATTGAATGAGTTATGATATGTTTTACTGTGGATGTTCTATTTTTATACCATTCATGGTTTATGTTTAATGTATTGACATTTCATAAGCTAGTTTTAATAAGAATGTTTAGGTTATGTTTCAAATCTTTCATATGAGGAATGCAATGGACATATTAAGTGCCGTGTGGAGCCCGCTATAGCTCCTCGATGCATTTGTAGGTCTCATGAGACAAAATAGTGTCTTGGCATAAGGCCTTCACAGAAATTTATTTGTAGTCTTGGCACGAGGCCTTGACTATGCGTTAATGATGTCTGGTATTAGGCCTTCCTTTATTGTGAAATTAGTTATTACATGTGATTATTCGACTAGTAGAATATCCATGTTCATGTTTATATGGTATTGTTTCATTTTTTACCATATTATTTTTATGTTTATGTTTAAAAGGCTATTGTTTTTATTACTAATCTTTCCTTAAAAGTTTATAGCTTCTGCTAAATTATTTACCCTTACTGAGAATCTGAGCTCACCCCTTTCTTATGTTTTATTTCTCCTGGATTCGAAGAAGTGTATTATGATTGATATGTAGGGTTAAGATAAAGGTAAAATAGATTTCTCAAAGAAATATCTATTTTTTGTTTTATTCTTGAAATTTTAATGCAAATTTAATGTATATAATCTATTTTCCAAGACTGCTAAATTGATCGGTCCTTCAGGAATTGATTCCTTGTAATCATGCCAATATATTAAAATAATGCACCGGCTCTGGGTAACTAGGTCGGGGCATTACAGTTGGTATGAGAGGAAGTTTAGAAATATCCTTGGAAACTAGATTTAGATAAACTCTAATTAGATCACATTACACTAAGATAGACTTTGAGGATTATTATAGAATAACAGCCTATAATTTTGGTACTATATATATTTTTTGAGTTTTCCATGAATTACATCCCTGTCTAGAAACGAGCAGGTAGAGGCGGCTCTATCACAGATGTACAAAGGGGTAAAACACAAAAACACGGCTTTGAGCTAGACTCAAACAGGAATTGGTGCACGACAACAGGCCTTGGTGTACTCCTCATTACGAAACTCCCGGGGGATATTTGTAGGATAAGTATAAGTTTCATTACAAACCACTATGAAGGGTTTATGTGTATATATCTCCTCAAAGAAAACCTTTCTATGATTGTGGATTATATCCCTAAACTGTTAAATTTATGTTTGGTATTTTACATAGTTGGAATTATGAATTGCAATTCATAAACTGACCTAATGTATGCCAATGTTTAAAAATGGTGCCCAGTAAAAGAAATGAGAACTCAAGTAATACGTATGATCCAAAGAGTAAGAATGGTCATATCATTCATGGTATTAAGACAAAATTTTGAATGGAAATAGTCTCCCATGTATTCTCAAAAAATGAAGAAATAATATCATAAGTTAGTAGGATAAGTAAAGAATTCTCTGAGTCCTATGGCTTTGAAGGGAAGCACGAGAAGAAAAGGATGGTAGAGAGAAAGATGGATAGAGGGAATAGGGGAAATAAGGATTTTTTTCATATGTCATAAATGTGGATATAATCACCTTGGTAAATGATTGAAAAAAATTGGTGTTTGTTGTAAGTGTGGTGAAAAAGGACACCAAGTACGTGATTTCAAGGGTATGAAAAAGTTTTCAAATGTAAACTGCTTCATCTGCAAGGTGTTGAGATAATACGCGAATCTATGTCTCAGTCATAAGATTATACCACAAATGATATTATTGGATAATAATCTTTTTATGAGACTACCTCGTATGAAGATGAATTACTAGTGTTCTTATGTTGTTATTATAGAGTTATTTCATTTGAGTGTTGTATCTACAGTATACTGGTTATATGAATTATAGAGATAAATAAGGATTGTAATGTAGTGCTATTTTATTGAGGATTTGAGATTATAGTGAGATACACTTTTGGTAAAATACATGCTTGAAGGAAAGGTAATCCTTAATATGGTCCCGATAATGAAGTAGTGATTTCGGAATAAGATATGGTTGATTTGAATAAATTATATCAGATATTCTTGACTACCTTGAAACTGATTAATGAGTTGTCATTGTTGGAGTTTACAACATTTTTTGATAGAAGGAGAACATCCAGTATTCAATAAGGGATAAGGGAGCATGAATGTAATCGACAAGGTTTTATTGTAATTCAAGATGATACCAAGTTTTAAAATTATACATGATGAAGGTGTTCACATGTTATTACTTGGAAAAGAGGATCTTCATTGTGTTTAACTTCCTCATAAATTTTGGACTGTCAGTTTGGATTGATTTGTTTTGGATAAGTCTAAAGTTTGGAATATATTAAGATACTATTGGTAAGGTTATTTTTTAATTTTTATAAAAAGTACAACATGAAGACCGTGTGACAAACCTTCGCGTCAGACAAAGCTGCGGGAATCGAACCTACAACCATAGTGTGATTGGGATTTATCGCCTACCACTGGACTATGTGAAGTTTCTGGATGGTATAATGTAGTTTTTTTTAAAGGGTCTGATATGTGAATTATAAATTCATTATATTGGGAACCCTATACGATTAGGGTAAAAAGAGTATTTCTGAGTTTTTGAGTGAAAGATGAGTTTGTGGTAGAAATTTTTTAATGGATAAAACTCTAAGTATAATGTATTTGTATCTTTTTACGATTTTACCCAATATCATAAATAAATTCCTCAACATTAAGAAAAGGAACTTAGAACAAAAACGTTGTCCTAGATGGTACCTTAGATCATCACAAATTTATGGCATTGTGATTGTTGGCCTTTTCATAGCCATGTTCTCTACCACTCTCCATCAGATATTGATGGTTATATTTCTCTTCCATATCCATATTTTCCTACATGGAACCCTTGTATGTGTTATTTTCGGTAACTTTCATACTAACCACTCATTATTTTAAATAGAGGCCTCATAATCCATTTTTCGATGTGGGATTTCAACTAAGATATTTTGAAATATCAACCCCAAGTTTCAAATACCGAGCATAAACTTTGAGGATGCAATTTATGGAAGGAGGGGAGAATGTAACACCCCAAGGTTCCATGGTATGCTTCTCTTTGAATAATACAGTAGCGTGTGTTTTACGCAACTTTGAGTTCTAACACCCACCAAAACCAATCAAACCTGCCGTTATGAATAGTAATACCCACTTTTTGAAATTTTATAAATTTTATCTTTCAAAATAGAATTCATTTTTGGATTCGGAAAATCGAAATTATCTTAGTGTGAATTTTTTGTATTTTTATGAAAACATTCAATTTTTGATGAATAGTGAAAACACTGAGTTATAGTTTAAATCCAAATTTTTATTTAAATAATTATTTATTTTATTTAAATTAAATTATGTTCAATATAGATACATAAAACCTATATAAAATCAATGTAATTCATTGTATTTAGTTTAGAATCATTTTAGATATATAAAAAGTTTATTGAAATTTTCACCGTCTTTTACCAATCTCCTTGGAGAATTTGCAAATTCACAAAAAAAACCTAATTTTACTGCTTCTATGAGTGTAATTTAGAAAATTAGAGAGACACGATTAATATCAAGGAGTAAAATGTGGTTCAATGGGATAAAAATAATTTTTTGTGAATAGTAACTTTTTACCTTTATTTACCACGGTTAAAAGTAAATATGGAAATTATGGGTAAAAATGATATTAATATTACCGTAACACATGTACTAATTCTATAGGAAAAGTGTATATCGACCAAAAACAACCTTAGGAATAAAATATGATCATTTCTGTCCACTTGGATGAGATTTGGACATTTATTGTTATTTAATTCAAACAAGAGTTCAAAGAGTTAAAATCAATGTTTAATAACTAAAACATTTTTAATATAGGGTTATAAATAATATAAACTCGATTATAAATATTCATTAGAAAGATAAAAATATTAAATACATAATTTTATTTTATTTATATTTTTTAGACATTAACTAATATAATTTATTTCTGACACAATGATGATGCAGTAATTACCGTATTAATGAAAGATTAACAAAATTGATATTATAAATACCCAAATAAATTTATTTTGAGACTTTTTATGAATTAAAATAATTTGATAGGTTAATATGACATATTAGTATTGGTTATATGAATTTTGTTCGAAGTAATAATGCTTTTATGAATTTATCAAAAACCCAAATACCCAATAGTGTCAAAATTGACATAAAAGTGTTTTTAAAACAAATATTATATTATTAATTGATATTATATTCATAAAAATATATGGTTCATCCGAAGGACTTATATGATGATAGGTGTACCATTAATTGACCACTTTTGGGTATATTGTATGTTTATTGTATGTTTATTAACCATTTAATATAAAAATACAATGAGACATGTTAATTGTCAAACTAATTAACTAAGAGTTAAATCTAAAAGATAAGGTTAATAAAGTGACTCAAACCGGTCTAAAGCCTATTGGTTGAGTGGATTTAGACCCATACCCACCTTATACTCAAAATAAATCAATTTAGAGCCATTATAAACCGAAAATGAGTTTACTATAAAATAATATTTTATGTTTTTACTAAGGTGACTCTCACCCCTATTATAAAAGGGCACTCTCCCTTCACTCTAATTCACACCTTCTAAGCCATTTCGCCCGGCCAAACCCTACCCCAATTCCCAATAAACTATTATCCCTTCATCCTAGAGGCCTTAACATGATCAGAAAGCCAACCTATGGAGTCCTTTTGATCAAATCAAAAAGAAGAACCCAAAGAAGAGGTAATGATTTCACCACCCCCTTTCAAGTTCCTTTCTTCTTCAACTTTCTTTTTCTTTGTTGTTTCCATTATAAAATAATAAATCCAGTATCTTCTATATACTGTGATGTTATTATAATTTTTTTACAACCAAATTCATTATTTTATCCACCCTTTTAATGACTTGTCACCATACGTGTGTACGTACGGCTTATCGTCTCCACGTCGTGGTCTAATTGTTATTCAATACATTATTATTTGGATGGGTATAATAATGATGTGTATTTGAGGTAAATAAAAAATATTACATGATAAGGATTATGTATCTATGATATATCAACCAATTATATTTTATTTTAATATCAAAAGAATTTTATTTTCGTACGTGCGTACGTACGGATTACCGTCTCCACGACGCGATGAGATTCATTTCCAAGTTCACCATTCATTGACGATTATAAAAATATATATTACTCATAATTATGTAATATATGACATAATAATGCAATTGTAGATATATATATATCTTTATATATATAAGAATTTATTCACCTACATATATCTTATTCACTTACTTCCGTTCAATACTATATGAAAACGGAAACAATGTTTATGCGTATGTACGGACTACCGTCTTCATAAACGGTGTTTTCCATTTCATATATACGTCTATTATACATATTTATATTCAAAATATATATGATATATATATCATTTTTTATATTCTAGATGAATTTAAATCATGATCTATGTGATACAATCAAGAGTAACAAGTTAAAACATGTATGATAAAGAAAGTGATTATTACCCGAAATATTAAAAAAACATGGAAATTTTTATTAAATGGGTAGTATAAAGTCATAAATGAATGATATAATAAATATTAATATGGTTCTGGTATAATTTAGTAACATACTATAGTCTTCATACAGGAGGTTAAACGTACCCTCGACTAAAGGAAAGTGCAAGGTAAGGGGTTTTCATCTCACCCCTTATTCCCATGAGATTCATGCCATATTTCCACTATTACCTTTTGTGTGGTGTATGTGTTGCCCATAATTGTATTCATTGTGTAATAAACTTTAATATATGTGTATTTACATATTCATTGTTTGATACATCTTTTATGGGGTTTATGTTTTATAAGTTACCAAATTTGTAAGGGTTTATTTTACAATCTCATTATTATCCGAGGTTGTTTTTATGTACGTATTTACTGGGACATTTTTATCATCCAAGTACATTTTTCATAAAAATGATTTCAAAATAAATATTTTAAGGATTTCTGAAAGGTACTCTTTATCATTATCATAATTTTTAAGGATTTAAATATTTATCTTTCTAAATCTTTTTAATTAATGTTCATGTTTTCAAAATGATTTTAAGGATTTATTTATATGAACATGAATATTTTTGAAATGATAATTATTATAAAAAGTTTCAAAGTGGTATGGGACACTTTGATTCAAAAATATCTTTTAAATTAATTCCTTTATAAATGTGTGACTTTTAAATGATTTTACAAAAAGGATATTTCTCTCGAAATGTTTTACTCATCATTTTCAACTATGTTAGCACCCTTTACTGGATATTATTTTTGATTGCGGTTGATTTATTATAATACAATCTTCCATATTGTATTGAATTAGTTATGATATGTTTGACTATGGATGTTCTATTTTTATACCATTCATGGTTTGTGGTTAATGTATTGACATTTCGTATGCTAGTTTTAATACGAATGTTTATGTTATGTTTCTACTTTTTCATATGAAGAATGCAGTGGACTTTGTATGTTATGGGTTTAGCCCAATATAGTTCTATGATGAATCAGTAGGTCTCATGAGACAAACTATTGTCTTGGAACAAGGCCATGACAAAAAAGTTATTTGTAGTCTTGGCATGAGGCCTTGGCTCTGTGGTAATGATGTCTGGTATTAGGCATTCCCTCATTGTGAAATTAGTTATTACATGTGATTATTTGACTAAAAGAATATCCATGTGCATGTTTATATGATAATGTTTCATTTCATTTTACCATATTATGTTCAGGTTTATGTTTAAAATTATGTTGTTTTTATTAAACATCTTTCCTTAAAAGTTTATAGCTTCTACTAAATTATTTACACTTATTGAGAATATGAGATCACCCCTTTCTTATGTTTTATTTTCCTAGGATTACAAGAAGTGTATATTATGATTGATATGAAGGGTTAAGCTACAGAGAAAAGTTGGATTTCTCCAACAACTATCTATGATGTGTTTTACGCTTAAAATTGTAATGTAATTTTAATGTATGTAATCTATTTTCCAAGACATCTAAACTGATCAGTCCTTCGGGACTTGATTCCTTGTAATCGTGCCAATGTATTGAAATAATGCACCGACTCTGGGTAACTAGGTTCGGGGCATTACAGTTGGTATTAGAGAATGTTTATAAATAACCTTGGAAACTAGATTTAGATAAACTCAGAATAGAGAAAATCACCCTAAGATAGACTTTGAGGATTATTATAGAAGAACAACCCAGAATTTTGATACTATAGGTCTTTTTTTAGTTTTACAAGAAATGTATCCATGTCTGGATACAAGTAGGTAGAGGCGGCTCTGGCATAGATGTACCTAGTGGTAAAACCCAAAAACACCGCTTTGAACTAGACTCAAACGCGAACTGGTGCACGAAAATGGGCCTTGCTGGACTCTTGGTTACGACACTCCCGGGGGATATGCTTAGGATAATTCTCATTTTCATTACAAACCACTATGAAGGTTTATGAATATATATCCTCAAGGAAAACCTTTCTGTGATTATGGATTATATCCATAATCTATTCAATTTACGTTAGGTATTTTACATGTTTGGAATTATCCATTACGATTCATAAACTGACCTAGTTTATGCCATTGTTTAGAAATGGTGCCCAGTAGAAGGAATGAGAACTCCAACAATAGGTATGATCCAAAGAGTAAGAAGGGTCATATCATTCATGGTATTAAGCCAACATTTATAAGGGAAATAGTCTCCCATATATTCTCAACATATGAAGAAATAATATCATATGTTAGTAATATAAGTACAGAAATCTTTGAATCATATGGCTTTGAAGGGAAGCAAGAGAAGAAAAGGACAGTAGAGAGAAAGATGGATAAAGAGAATAGGGGATTGAAGGATTTTCCCATATGTGATAAATGTGGAAAAAATCACCTTGGTAAATGTTTGAATGAAATGGGTGTTTGTAACACCCCAAGCTTCCACGGTACGCTTCTCTTTCAATAATGCAATAGCTTGCATTATACGCAAGTTCGAGATTCTAACACACCACGACCAATCAAAGTAGCTGCTATGAATAGTAATATACACCTTTTGAAATTATATAATTTTTATATTTAAAAATGGACTTCATTTTTGGATTTGGAATATCGAAATTAGCCTATGTGGAATTTTTTGTATGTTTCTGAGAAAATCCAATTTTCAATGAATAGTGAAAAATACTTAAAAACAATTTTTTTAATAAAAATAATTTATAGTGATAAATTATACTATTGAGTGGTTTTAAAGTATAATTAGAATATAATTTTACCATTTTATCCAATGGTGGTCATTAGAATTAATTTCACTTTGAAATTGGACATAAACAATTGTCAATCTTTTGATTGATATTGTTTCTTAAAAACACGCTATTTTTTACAATGGGAATTAATTTTTAAATTAATTAATGAAACTTATATGTTTTTATTTTTGTAAAATAGACATAATTTTTGAATTCGGAATATCAATTATATCTTAGGGTAAATTTTTGGTATTTTTTTGAAAAACTTCAATTTTTTATGAATAGTGAAACCACTAAGTGGAAGTTAAAAAAATGATTTTTCATTTAAATGAAACTTTACAAATTCTGTGATTTGATTTTCAAAAATAATACATACATGTTTTTCATTAAGAAAAAAAATGGTTCAATGGGATTAAAATAATTTTTTAGTGAATAGTAACTTATTAAGTTTTATTAATCGCGATTAAAGGTATTTAGTGTAATTTATGGTAAAAATAATTTTATAATAATATGAAATTACCTTCACACATGTCCTACCCTTATTTGATGAGTCATTTCCGACCAATAAAATCCATGGGTTAACTTGGGGACCCCATGGAGCCACTTGGGTATGAAAATGACATTAATAACATTTTATTTAAAGTTAAAATAAAAATGTCACAAACATGTATTGTTTTACTAAAATACTTTTTACATGGGGCTATAGAAGTCATATTTTTTACTATAAATAATAATTGGAAAGATAAAAATATTACCTACATCATAGTATTTTTTTATAAATTTTATACATTAAATAAATTATTTTATTTATGACACCATGATGATGCAACGATTACCTCATTAATGAACAATTTAAATAAAATAAAAATATAAGGTATAATATAAGACTTACACTTGTTAAAAACCAATTTTATGAGTATTTTTCTAACCCTTATCACCTTATCCTCTATATATATCATTCTTGGACCTTTAAAATCCGAAAATCATTTTAAAATAAAGTGACATTTCATTACATTCCAAGATTTCCCCTCCTCTCCTCTTATAAAAGGCCCCCACCTCTACCACCTTATTCACACCATCAATGCCATTTGGATCGGAAAAACTCAGACAAAATAATCTATAAACATCCCTCTCTTACTCTTAGAAGCCTCATTTTAGGCAGAAGTCCTCCCAAAGAATCATTTGGATCAAAACAAAAAGAGTTACCCGATTTTAAGTTAATGTTTTATCTTATGTTATTTTGTATTATTTTTCTTCTCCAACCCCTTAAACTTATTTTATTCCTTTATTTTGTAAAAAAACCAGAATCTTCAATATACTAGGATATTTTTAAGAGAAGGATTTGATTTACACTTACACAAACCTTCGTCGAATGGTTAAAGAACATACTGTTTCTGTGGGTGGTGAATTACTGCCTCACGAAACGATGATTGTTCAATCTTCTTTTAACACCTCTCATAGTGGCCATTATGATGAAAATATTTCTATTTATGATATATATATTATGTTTATGTTTTCTTTATACTTATTTATTTTTCATTTATGGCATACCTTTATGATTTACATTATGGGTAAACGTGATAATTTCATTTTAGGAAGTGAGGACTACGACCCCCTCAAAGTGACTTGAATCGTTAACGCCATATGTGGGATGTATAAAGGATGGAGTAAATGATATTATATATGAAATTATACTAGAATTATTATATACCTTTATATCATTATGATTTCATTCCATTAAATATTAAATAGAAATGAAAGTAGCGTTCATGCGTACGTACGGCTTACCGTCTCCATGAATGGTGCATTTCATTTCTTACCTTTAAATGTTATGTAATATTATAAATGCATGTATATACTGGAAATATATGATATATATGATATATAAATTATTAATATAATTCTGGATATAATAGATATTCTACCACATAAACAACTTGTAATTATAAGAAGTTTATTGTTGACTCAAGTGCCAAAGATCGACAAAACGACCGTTATTTACTTAAATGACTACATAATTTTCATAAAATTCTAATAAGTGATATAAAATGAATAATGAACATGAAAAAGGTTCTTAAGAAAGTAGAAATTAACTCTAGTTTATTATTCTAGTGGTTAAAGAACGATCGAGTCAAGTCGGACACGAGGTAAGGGACATCGTCTCAATCTCCTTTTCATTGAGGCATATTTTGTTTTATACACAACGTTATTTTATACGGTGTATAAACCCCTATGACTTTTACGTTTATTCAAAAGAATATTTTTTATACAAATCCTTTTACTAAACTTCATGTGGGAATTTTTTTTATTATACGTATGCGGCGACAACGACTTCTCTGCCGTCGTGACCATTATTTCAGTTTCGTCTTACTCTACAAGGCATAACATTTTTTTAAAAAAATGAAAAATAAATACCAAGATTTAATTTTATTTTATTTTGGTATAGAAAAATGTTTTTATTATATCAATGTGTTGTATTAATATCATGTGATTGAAATGTGGAAGTTTTATGTTTCCTTTATGCATGTTTTATGTGACACGATTATGTCATGGTTTATGATATGTTTAAACGTGTTCATATGAGGAATGCATTGGACTTAATAAGTGACAGGTGGAGCCCGCTGTAGATCATCGATGCATCAGTAGGTCTCATGAGACAAACTAGTGTCTTGTCACGAGGCCTTGACAAAATCTTATTTGTAGTCTTGGCATGAGGCCTTGGCTACGTGGTTATGATAGTCTGGCATTATGCATTCTATCATTATGAAAGTGGTTGTTGATATTGCGTGTGATTATTCGACTAGTATAATATCAATGTGAAAAAGTAAATGTAATTATTTCATTTTAATTTTTCCATATTATTCTGATGTTCAAGTTTAAAAAGATTTTGTTTTAGTTATACATTACCTTAAATGTTTATGTTTATTTATTAAATTTTTCGCTATACTGTTATCCTTACTATGAATTTGAGCTCACCCCTTTCTATGTATTAGTTTTCCCAGGATGTGAAGAAATATTTTATGACTGACCTACAGGGATAGTATGAAGGGGATATGAGTGTGGACTTTGGAGACTATGTTATTGTGATTTTTAACTTTATGATTTAATGTAAAATTTATGAATGTATCTAGTGTTTCCAAGGATACTAAAAAATTTAATCTTTCGAGACTTCATCTCTTGTGATCATGCAAATGTTACATAATAATGCATTGACTCTAGGTAAATGGGGTTGGGGCATTACAGTTGCTATTAGAGAGAGTTTAGTACTAACCTTGGAAGCTATATTTAGATAAACTCTGATTATAGCACATAGCCCTAAGATAGACTTTGAGGATTAGTATAGAAGAACTTCCTAGAATATTGGTATTATAGAGATTTTTTGAGTTTTTCAAGTAATACATCCCAGTATGGATACGAGCAGGTAGAAGCCGCTCTGGCACAGATGTACCTAGGGGTAATACCCAAAACCACCGCATTGAGCTAGACTCGAACAGGAACTGGTGCACAACAACGGGCCTTGTTTCACTCTTGGTTACGACACTTCCAGGGGATATGCATAGGATAATTCTCATTTTCTTTACAAACCATTATAATGGGTTTATGAGTATATACTTCCTCAAAAAAAAATTTATGATTATGGATTATATCCATAAATAGTTCAATTTATGTTAAGTGTTTTTAATGTTTGTTATTATGTATTTCGATTCATAAACTAATCTAGTTTATGAATTTGTTTAGAAATGGCGCCTAGTGGAAGGAATGGAAACTGTATCAATGCATTCACTCCATGTAGGGACTTCCCTCCTGCTCAAGATAATTATAGTGGAGCTGGTTATACAACTGGTTCTGATTAGCTTATCACCATACTGGGACAACTCACTCGGGTTATGAATAATAACCTTACTCGTATGGAGAACCCCGATCTGCAACGTGGAGGATCAATGTTAGACTGCTTAATGAGGAAACACCCACCAACATTCAATGGGAGTAAAAATCCCTTAGTAGCTGAGTAATGGAAAAATTCCTTAGAGAAAATATTCCATGCCTTGGGGAGTAGTGAAAGGGAAAAGGTTATCATGGCAGTTTACCGCCTCACTGGAGATGCTGATCAATGGTGGTCATTGATTCAAAACATGAAGGAAGATAATGAAGTATCAAATATGGAATTGAGGGAGTTCAAAGGGATTTTCTTAGGAAAATACTTTCCCCATGACCATATAGTAGATATGGAAAGGCAATTTCTGAGTCTGAGGCAAAATGAGGATGAGAATGTCGCAAAGTATGAGGCCAAATTTACAAGGTTAGCGAGGCATGCTGCAGATTATATACTTGACCCAAGAAGTAAGATTGATCTTTTCTTTGATGGGTTAAAACCATTTTTCCATCGAGCTTTAGTATCACAATATTTCTCAACATATGAGGATATAGTCTCGTGTTCTATCAAGATAGAAAAGGAATTATCTAAATCTTATGATAATAAAGTAAAGCAAGGGAAGAAGAGAATGGTGGAACAACAGACAGATAAAGGGAAAAAGGGAAAGAAGGATTTTCCATTATGTGATAATTATGGAAAGAATCACCTCGATACTTGCCTAAAAGGAATGGGAGTTTGTTATAAATGTGGAGAAAAAGGTCACCAGGCTCGTGATTGCAAGGGAAAGAAATAGGTTGTCAATGTTGAATGCTACAATTATACAGAAATGGGGCATTATTAAAATGAATGCCCTACGCACCAAGGAAACTTATATCAGAAAAGACCAAGGGATCAAGGACAATATTATGTTGTTACTAAAGTTGAAGTGGAATAATTATTGTATTTGTGTTTTGGGACTCAAGAACTACATTATGGTTATAAGAATAATGTGATATATATATAAGGATTGTACTACAGTACTTTTTGTTTTCATTATGGTTTTAATATGATGAAGGTAATCATATTTTTAGTATGTGACAATAAGAGAAACATTACTTTGTTTGGGGAATCTGATGAGTTGATTTTGGAATTTAGAGGCCTTTTAGAGAAAGTCTGGACATAGGTATTTTAGATAACTATAAAGGTTGGAATAGTTTAAGTTTAAATTTGGATAGTATTGTTTAAGGTTAAAACATTTCTGAAGATTATTTTTGGAATATTATAATACTATAGTTTTAGGAAAAGGACAACCTGTAGGTCGGGGGATAACTTGTCGCGTCATACAAAGCTGTAGGAATCGAACCCACAACCATAGTGAGACAATCCTTTATTACCTACCACTATCCTACAGGAAGTCCCTCATTATTAAAAAATAGTTTTCCTAATCTAAATGGAATCTGTTAATATTTTGAACCTTGTACGATTAGGATAAATATAATATTTTTGAGTTTTGTAGTCTTTTTGAGTGAAAGATGAGTTGGTGGTAGAAATTAGTTGATGTTTGAAACTCTACTTTTCAAGCATATTTATATAACTATATCTTACTCTATGAATAAATTAATTCATAAACTTTATGAAAGGTATATTAAATCAAAAAATGTGTTATCATAATACCTTATGTTTTGTTGAGCTGTTGATATTTTAAATCAACATAGATTCAAGGCTTTGAGGCCCTAAATTTTACACTTGTTTGTGATTGATGAACTCAATCACTCCCTACAAAAATTTACGTTTTCCCCCAATTATATGTCTCTAATTTCCACCAATGTTCTCCTAGTCGAGATCATAATTTTGTGGTGACTTTTTTTCATTTCCCTTTCCCTCTTATTAAGGCTAAATTTTATTAACCTTATTTTCGATGTGGGTTTTCCACAAAGGTATTTTCTATTTTCAATCTTTTATTTTCAAAGAACATTTTCAATTTGCGAGTACACAATTTATTGAAGTAGTGTAGAATTTAACACCACAAGATTCCATGATACGTTTCTCTTTAAATAATGAAAAAGATTTCATTATACGCAAGTTCGAGATTCTAACACACCGCAACCAATCAAAGTCGCTGTTATGAATAGTAATGTAACAGCCCGAGATTTTATGAAAAATATTCTTTTTAATTTTATTAATGTCTTATGTTGTACGCTACACCAAAAGGAGCTTGCACAACACACATCCTTTACTTGCCTTTAATTACATGCAATCGTGACCTTCCTCGATAGCGTGTGTAGTACGCAATACCGAGTTTCACTAAACAACGATATGCTATTAAAATATTATTATAACTAGCCGTTATGAATAGTAATAACCACCTTTTAAAATTTTAGAAATTTTAGCTCTCAAAATGGACTTCATTTTTGGATTCGGAGTATCGAATTTAGCCTAAGGTGAAATTTTGGTACTTTTCGGATAACTTTCATATTCTGATGAATAGTGAAAATTACTAAATTATAATTAAAAATAAATTTTTTAATCAAAATAATTAATAGTGATAAATTATTAATTTGAGTGGTTTTAAAGTATATTTAGAATATATTTTTACAATTTAATACAATGTTGGTCATTGGATGTAATTTCACATTTAAACCAGACATAAACAAGTGTCAATCTTTTGATAGATATTGTTTCTTAAAAACACGCTATTTGTTTTAACAGCGGGATTTAATTATAAAATTAATTAATTCAACTTCTATGTTATTAATTTGGTAAAATAGACTTCATTTTTGAATTTGGAATATGAAATATAGATTAGGATGAAATTTTGGCATTGTTCTGAAAAACATCAATTTTTGATGAATAGTGAAACTACTAAGTGGTAGTTAAAAAACTGAATTTTTCATAAAACATAATTTTACCGCTACTGTGAATGGAATTTCAAAAATCCGAGAGACACGGTTGATTTCAGTAATTAAAATGTGGTTCAATGAGATGAAAATAATTTTTGGTGAATAGTAACTTTTTACTTTTCTTTACCATAGTTAAAAGTAAATAGGGTAATTAAGGGTAAAAATGATATTAATATTACCCTAACACATGTCCTAATCTTATTGGACAAGTTTATCTCGAAAAAAAACAACCTTAAGTGTAAAATATTATCATTTAGGCCCACTTGGATGAGATTAGGACATTTATTATTATTTAATTCAAAGAAGAGTTAAAAGAGTTAAAATCAAAGTTTATTTACTAAAACATTTTTATTATAGGGGTATACATAAGATAAATTCGATTGTAAATATTCATTAGAAAGATAAAAATATTTCCTACGTAATGGTATTTTATTTGTAATTTTGAGACATCAAATAATTTAATTTATTTATGAAACAAAGATGATGCAGTAATTATATTATTAATGAAATATTGACATAATTGATATTATAAATACCAAAATAAATGTAATTTAAGACTTTTTATGAATTCCACTAATTTTATAGGTTTCTAGGATATATTAGAGTTGATTTAATCAACTTGGTTAGAACATATAATTCTGTTATGACATTCACAAAAATCATATATCAAATAGTGTCAAAATTTACACAAAATAGTTTTTAAATCAAATATTATATTATTAATTGTTATTTTATTCCTAAAAATCTATGGTTCGGCCAAATAACATAGATAAGGAAATATATATTAATAATAAACAATTTTGGGTTCGTTTGGCATTTTATAGTAAGTTTATTAACCATATAGTGTAAGAAAACAAAAAGACACGGTAAAAGTTAAATTATTTAACTTAAAGTTAAATCTAATTGATAATGTTAAAATAATAACCTAAACTTGTTTAACTCCTATTGGTTGATAGGATTTCGACCCATCCCCACTTTAGCTTCGAAATAAGACCCTTTGGAATCATTATAAACCGATTTTGATTTTAATATAAAATAATATTTTGAAATATTCCTAAGGTGCCCCTCTCCTCCCTTATAAAAGGGCACCTCCTCCCTCTCTTCCTCACACTACTTTGAGCATTAAAGCTCGTCCAAACCCTGCCCAAATCCCTTCTACACTTCCCTAGTATCATCCTAGAGGTCCTGATCTTCTTCAAAGACCATCCTTAGTTCTTTAAGTGGAGGCTAAGAAAAGGCGCGTCAAAAAGAGGTAATATCCATTACCAATCTTTTTCAATTTCTTTCTTCTTCAACTTCTTCTTCTTTAGTTTTTTCATGAAAAAGTACTAACATAAGTATTTCTTATATAATGATATGTTATTATAAATATGAAACAAATCTAATTAAACTTCTATCCATCCTACGGAAAAAGGAAATCATCGTGCGTGCGCACGTACGGAATACCGTCTCCACGCCGTGGTGTAATCTATTTTCCACCACAACTTTAATTGGATGGGTATAAAGGTGTAATGAGTAACTATATATGATTATTATAAAGTGATATTGATACTGAAATAGTATACATACACTTCAACACAATTCCATGACCATGGGAACGATATCATCGCTCGTGCGTACGTACGGACTACCGTCTCCACGACGCGATGAGATTCATTCTCAATGATTAACCATTCATGAATGATTATAAAGTACATATAATAAGTACTAATGAAATATATGACCTAATAATGATACTGGAATTATTTATATTTATATTTATGTCATCTACCTAATTCCATTCAATTCAATAAGGAAACGAAAACAGCGTTCATGCGTACGTACGGACTACCGTCTCCATGAATGGTGTATTTCTTTCCATTTACTGATTTATTATATATGTATATTCTGAATATATTTATATAAATCATGTTTTATATTCTGTTATTAATTAATCATGATCTAAGTAATCATATGAATAATTACAAGTTAAAAACACGAACGACAAATGAGACGATTTTACCCAAAACGCTACATTAACATGAATTTACAAAAGAACAGGTAATATAAAGTCATAAGTAGACCATATATGATATAATAACAATAAATATTATTCTGTAATAAGTAAATAACATGATTTAAATCATTATACAGGAGGTTCGGACACTTACAAAGCAAGTCGGACCTAAGGTAAGGGAAATATCACAATCTCATTTTTATCCGAGATTGTTTATATTTTGGCATTTACTGGGGTGTATTTTATCATCCACATCCATGTTTTCTCAATATGTAATATTATTTCCATCCACATACAATTTTTTAAATCCAATTTTACCCTTCGGTGAGTTTTTAGTAAAGGATTTGAAAGGAATCTTTTGTCGTTTTTCGTACGAGGTACTTTTTGACTTTTCCAAAAAAAGTATGAAGAATGTTTTTTTTAACTTATACGGCATGAATGGATTTTTAAAACATTATTTCCAAGAAGATTCATTTACAAGTTTTCAAGTTTATTTTAAATCAACTTCTTTTAGTTTAAAATTTTAAGACATGTTACGAAAGGAAAATGTTTTTGAAGTAGAAAGGATATTTTCCTCAAGAATGGAGTTCAAGTGTTTTATCAAAATTATTTTCCATCTAAGATAATAAAAGGGTTCTGTTTTTATTCCTATTGTTACATTGATTTGATTATGTTGTGATGGAATTATTTTTATGAATTCCTTTATGAATTGTTTTATGATGTCATGATGTTTAAGATTCCCATTTGTATTACATGGGTTATGCAATGATGTATGATTTATGAATTTGTGGCACACATAAGAATGGTATCATTATGAGATGGGTGGGACCTATATCTCCCTCCAATTCATTGGGTAAATATTTCATATCTCATGAGATAGACATGGTTGGAATGGTAGGTTATACCGGTTCAGTGAAACAGGACTGAAACGAGGGTGACTCGATTCAGAAAGGGACTTTGTCCACTAAGATAGTCTTCGCAATGAGTCATGACTAACAAGAAATGATTCTCTATGATTATGTGTGTATGCCACAAAGTTTCATGTTTAAAGTTATGCTTATTGGGATTTCATTTCACTACTATGATTTATCCCATGTTATGAAATTATGCTCTCTTTTGCAGGTTAAGATTTCCAAAAGTTATGTTCTTATGAAAATGATTTGATTGATTTTTCTTTTGTTTACACTTACTGAGCATTTCAGCTCACCCTTTTATGTTTTCTTTTCCCCAGGATATAAAGAAAGGTTTTAGGTTAAAAAATGGAAGATCTTTATGGGATATATTGAAGATCTTTCACCACGATTAGAAGATTACGTTCCGAGTTTCCAAAGACACTAAACTATTACGATCCTTGTGTGTGTGTTTTTGTTATGTACTATGTATTCCGCAAATGTAATGTAATGTCCATGTATGTCAGGCTTCGGGTCTCTACAGTTGGTATCAGAGGAAAGGTTTAGTCAACCTTTGGAAACTAGGACGCGAAAACGTTAGTGAGATCCCTAGAGATATTTCTAAGGTATGTCTAGGGATGTCCCTAAGGTTAAGTATACGTATATGTTATAGTACTAGAATTATGCTAACGATCATAGAATTAAACCTAATATGTTAGATATTGAAGGTACTCCCCCGTTATTATGTTGTTTTCCCTAGCATGATTTTTGCCTTTCACACTAATCTTTTTGGGTTTTAGACGATGCCTGGAACCCGAAGGAACCATGTTAATCAATGCAATGGACAATGCAATGATTGTCCTCCTGAACAAACAAATTTTATGGGAGATGGAGTGCAAAATCTTATTGCTATCCTTACACAAGCTATGAATCATTCTGGACTTCCAAATGAGCAGATAAAGGAACAGTATTCTATTGAGTCCTTCATGAGGCAACGTCCACCTTCTTTCAGTGGGACTTCCGATCCACTTGTTGCTGAACAATGGATCAGTACCACTAAAAAGATATTTTCAGTTCTTCAATGTTCTGAACATGATAAAGTCATCTTAGCAGTATATCGTTTGGAAGGTGAAGTTGATCAATGGTGGAATCTTATCAAGAATACGAGGCCAAGAGATGAAATTGAGTCCACGGAATGGGACGAGTTCAAGAACTTGTTTTTCAGTAAATACTTCCCTCATATTCTTCGAACAAAGATGGAGAAGGAGTTTCTTGAACTAAAGAAAAAGGATGATGAATCTGTTGGTATATACGAAGATAATTTTACAAGACTTGCAAGGTATGCATCTGGCATTATCATCCAACATGAAAGTAAAGTTGGTCGATTTTTCAGTGGCTTAAAACCAAGTCTTCGAAGGGCATTAGCTATAAGAGACTTTAGTAGCTATGAAGAAATTGTGCGTTGTG
Organism: Viscum album; assembly: GCA_963277665.1. Lineage (NCBI taxonomy): Eukaryota > Viridiplantae > Streptophyta > Magnoliopsida > Santalales > Viscaceae > Viscum > Viscum album. Next base: position 1,389,500,328 of record OY728165.1, read on the forward strand.
CTATCAAGGTAGAAATGGAAGTTGGTGTTACATATCCATCTCATGGTTTTGACAAGAAATGAAAGATGGAGTTCAAGAAGAAATCTCAGAATAATGGTGAAAAGAAGATGAATGTTTCCTTATACACAAAGTGTGGAAAGAAGCATGGTGGAGATTGACTTAAAGGGACTAGAAAATGTTTTAAGTGTGGAAAATAAGGTCATCGAGCAGCTGAGTGTCGAAGTAATGGAAAAAGGGTTTCTAATGATGAGAATAAAGCAAACACTGCAGAGAACGCACCACCAACACTTCAATGCTTCAAGTGCAAGGAAATGGGGAATTATGCTAATAAATGCCCTAATCCAAGGGTTAGTGATGATCAACATGAGCAACCACTTAAGGCAAAGGACAAAGGGAAGTCACATGCGATCACTATTGGCGATTTTGAATATGACAACGATGTGGTGGAATGATTAATTGTTTATGTAATGGGATTCCAAAATAATGTTGTATATAGTATCGTGGAATATTGGAATATTTATGTTTTGGTCTATTGTGGTTTTCAATAATTTTATGGTACCGGTAACCATGAAAAGGGATTGATACATTTTTGGTAAACAGATGATATGAGCATAATGAAGCGATAAGAAGATAATGAGATGTTTGATTGTATTCATGAGCTCATGATTGATATAAAGACTAAGTGATATCATGGTTTGAGTATATAGAATTTTGAGGATTTTGGTATGTGGAAAGTGTTAACTTTTAACTACATTCATGTTTTCACTAAGGTATTTACGAGAATACATGATTAAGGACTTTGAATGTTTGGAATGTGACCAACAAAACATATCTTATGATATATGGGGATCGACGATGGTGTTAAATCTCTAGTAATTGTTTTCACTATGTTATGAGAGTGGACTGCAGTATTATGGATAAGCCTAAAGATTGGAATGGATTATGTTGGACATAAGTTAGTATTGTTTAAGGATATAAGTTTTTTTTGATGGGATGTTATAGTAATATAGTTTTAGAAAAAGTACAACCTGCAGGACGGGCGACAGCCCAACGCGTCGGACAAGGTCGTAGGAATCGAACCCACAACCGAAGTGCGACTGGACTTTATCGCCTACCACTGGCCTACAGGAAGTCCTTGTTTAGTAGAAACTAGTGTTATTATCTTAAGTAGTATGATATATGAAGTATAAGTCCATTTTAGAAACCATATATGATTAATCTCACATAGAATGACTTATGTATATTTAATAACTTTTGCTAACCTTTTGTTCGAGACAGATGGAATGATCCGTCATTCTATCACATGATCTACTAACACTTCACGAATAAAAAATTCAACTTCATTTATTTAAGAGATGAAGTGTAAATTGTCCAAAGAATGACAAACGGTGAGACTATACCAAAATCACGAAAGTATTTCTTCTAATTCCAATTTCATCAACTTTAGGGAAATGATATTGAAAACCAAAAATGTTGTCCTAGTGATCTTATACCTGATGAATCAGATGGTACCTTATATCATCACAAATCTATGGATTTGTGATTACTGGCTTTTCCATAGCCATGTTCTCTACCACTCTCCATCAGAACATGATGGTTAGATTTCCCTTCCATATCCATATTTTCACCTATGTGGAAACCCATTGATTAGTTTATTTGGGTAATCGTTACATTTCATACATTAGTTTTTAAGGCCAAGTTTTGGTATTCTTTTTTACGATGTGGGTTTCTATTAAAGAAACTTTCAAATAGTAAACCATTTATAACCCCGACGAATTTCGAGGGCAAAATTCATTTTAAGGGCGGTAGAATGTAAAAGCCCGAGATTTTATGAAAAATATTCTTTTTAATTTTATTAATGTATTGTGTTGTACACTACACCAAAAGGAGCTTGCAAAACACACATCCTTGACTTGACTTTCATTACACGCAATCGTGACCTTCCTCGATAGCGTGTGTTGTACGCAATACCGAGTTTCACTAAACAACGATATGCTATTAAAATATTATTATAACTAGCCGTTATGAATAGTAATAACCACCGTTTAAAATTTTAGAAATTTTAGCTCTCAAAATGGACCTCATTTTTGGATTCGGAGTATCGAATTTAGCCTATGGTGAAATTTTGGTAGTTTTCGGATAACTTTCATATTCTGATGAATAGTGAAAATTACTAAATTATAATTAAAAACAAATTTTTTAATCAAAATAATTAATAGTGAAAAATTATTAATTTCATTGGTTTTAAAGTATATTTAGAATATATTTTTAAAATTTAATACAATGTTGGTCATTGGATGTAATTTCACATTTAAACCAGACATAAAAAAGTGTCAATCTTTTGATAGATATTGTTTCTTAAAAACACGCTATTTGTTTTAACAGCGGGATTTAATTATAAAATTAATTAATGCAACTTCTATGTTATGAATTTGGTAAAATAGACTTCATTTTTGAATTCGGAATATGAAATATAGCTTAGGATGAAATTTTGGCATTGTTCTGAAAAACATCAATTTTTTATGAATAGTTAAACTACTAAGTGGTAGTTAAAAAACTGAATTTCTCATAAAACATAATTTTACCGCATCTGTGAATGGAATTTCAAAAATCCGAGAGGCACGGTTGATGTCAGTAAGTAAAATGTGGTTCAATGAGATGCAAATAATTTTTGGTGAATAGTAACTTTTTACTTTTATTTATCACAGTTAAAAGTAAATAGGGTAATTAAGGTTAAAAATGATATTAATATTACCCTAACACATATCCTAATCCTATTGGACAAGTGTATCTCGACCAAAAACAACCTTAAGTGTAAAATATTATCATTTAGGCCCACTTGGATTAGATTAGGGCATTTATTATTATTTAATTCAAAGAAGAGTTAAAAGAGTTAAAATCAAAGTTTATTTACTAAAACATTTTTAATATAGGGTTATACATAAGATAAATTCGATTGTAAATAATCATTAGAAAGATAAAATGATTTCCTACGTAATGGTATTTTATTTGTAATTTTGAGACATCAAATAATGTAATTTATCTATGACACAAAGATGATGCAGTAATTATCTTATTAATGAAATATTCACATAATTGAAATTATAAATACAAAAATAAATGTAATTTAAGACTTTTTATGAATTTAACTAATTTTCTAGGTCACTATTATATATTAGTGTTTATTTAATCACCTTGGTTAGAACATATAATTCTGTTATGACTTTCAAAAAAATCATATATCAAATAGTGTCAAAATTTACACAAAATATTTTTTAAATCAAATATTATATTATTAATTGTTATTTTATTCCTAAAAATATAAGGTTCGGCCAAATAACTTATCTAAAGAAATATGTATTAATAATAAACAATTTGGGGTTCTTTTGGCATGTTATAGTAAGGTTATTAACCATATAGTGTAAGAAAACAAAAAGACACGGTAAAAGTTAAATTATTTAACTTAAAGTTAAATCTAATTGATAAGGTTAAAATAATAACCTAAACTTGTCTAAATCCTATTGGTTGATATTAGTTCGACCCATACCCATTTTGGCTTCGAAATAAGACCCTTTGGAACCAATATAAACCGATTTTGACTTTAATATAAAATAATATTTTGAAATATTCTTAAGGTGCCCCTCTCCTCCCTTATAAAAGGGCACCGCCTCCCTCTCTTCCTCACACAACTTTGAGCCTTCAAGCTCGGCCAAACCCTGCCCAAATCCATTCTCCACTTCCCTAGTATCATCCTAGAGGTCCTGGTCTTCTTCAAATACCATCCTTAGTTCTTTAAGTGGAGGCTAAGAAAAGGCGCGTCAAAAAGAGGTAATATCCATTACCGATCTTTTTCAATTTCTTTCTTCTTCAACTTCTTCTTCTTTAGTTGTTTCATGATAAAGTAATAACATCAGTATTTCTTATATACTGATATGTTATTATAAATATGAAACAACTCTAATTAATCTTTTATCCATCCTACAGAAAAAGGAAATCATCGCACGTACGTACGTACGGAATACCGTCTCCACGCCGTTGTGTAATCTATTTTCCGCCACCACCTTAATTGGATGGGTATAAAGGTGTAATGAGTAACTATATATGATTATTATAATTTTATATTGATACTGAAATAGTATACATACACTTTAACACAATTCCACGACCATGGGAACGATATCATCGCTCGTGCGTACGTACGGACTACCGTCTCCACGACGCGATGAGATTCATTTTCAATGATTAACCATTCATGAATGATTATAAAGTATATATAATAAGTACTAATGAAATATATTAACTAATAATGATACTGGGATAATTTATATTTATATGTATGTCATCTACTTAATTCCATTCAATTCAATAAGAAACGAAAACATCGTTCATGCGTACGTACGGACTACCGTCTCCATGAATGGTGTATTTCTTTCCATTTACTGATTTATTATATATGTATATTCTGAATATATATATATATATATATAAATCATGTTTTATATTATGGAATTAAGTAATCATTATCTAAGTAATCATATGAATAATTACATGTTAAAAACACGAACGACAAATGAGACGATTTTACCCAAAATGCTACATTAACATGAATTTACAAACGAACAGGTAATATAAAGTCATAAGTGGACCATATATGATATAATAACAATGAATATGATTCTGTAATAAGTCAATAACATTATTTAAATCATTATACCGGTGTTTTGGACACTTACAATGCAAGTCGGACCTAAGGTAAGGGAAATATCACAATCTCATTTTTATCCGAGATTGTTTATATTTTGGAATTTACTGGGGTGTATTTTATAATCCACATCCATGTTTTCTCAATATGTAATATTATTTACATCCACCTACAATTTTTTAAATCCAATTTTACCCTTAGGTGAGTTTTTAGTAAAGGATATGAAAGGAATATTTTGTCGTTTTTCGTACGAGGTACTTTTTGACTTTTCCGACAAAAGTATGAAGAATGTTTTTTTAACTTATACGGAATGAATGGATTTTTAAAACATTATTTCCATGAAGCTTCCTTTACAAGTTTGCAAGTTTATTTTAAATCAACTTCTTTTAGTTTAAAATTGTAAGACATGTTAAGAAATGAAAATGTTTTTGAAGTAGAAAGGATATTTTCCTCAAGAATGGAGTTCAAGTGTTTTATCAAAATTATTTTCCATCTAAGATAATAAAAGGGTTCTGTTTTTATTCCTATTATTACATTGATTTTATTTTGTTGTGATGGAATTATTTTTATGAATTCCTTTATGAATTGTTTTATGATTTCATGATGTTTAAGATTCCCATTTGTATTACATGGGTTATGCAATGATGTATGATTTATGAATTTGTGGCACACATAAGAATGGTATCATTATGAGATGGGTGGGACCTATATCTCCCTCCAATGCATTGGGTAAAGATTTCATATCTCATGAGATAGACATGGCTGGAATGGTAGGTTATACCGGTTCAGTGAAACAGGACTGAAACGAGGGTGACTCGATTCAGAAAGGGACTTTGTCCACTAAGATAGTCTTGGCAATGAGTCATTACTAACAAGAAATGATTCTCTATGATTATGTGTGTATGCCACAAAGTTTCATGTTTTAAGTTATGCTTATTGGGATTTCATTTCACTACTATGATTTATCCCATGTTATGAAATTATGCTCTCTTTTTTAGGTTAAGATTTCCAAAAGTTATGTTCTTATGAATATGATGTGATTGATTTTTCTTTTGTTTACCCTTACTGAGCATTTGACCTCACCCTTATATGTTTTCTTTTCCCCAGGATATAAAGAAAGGTTTTAGGTTTAAAAAAAAGGGGAAGATCTTTATGGGAGATATTGAAGATCTTTCACCACGATTAGAAGATTATGTTCCAAGTTTCCAAAGACACTAAACTATTACGATCCTTATGTGCGTGTTTTTGTTATGTACTAAGTATTCCGCAAATGTAATGTAATGTCCATGTACGTCAGGCTTTGGGTCTCTACAAGTAATACCCACTTTTTGAAAATATATAAATTTAATATTTCCTAATGGACTTCATTTTTGGATTTGGAATATCAAAATTATCCTATGTTGAATTTTTGGTCTTTTTCTGAGAACATCCATTTTTTGATGAATTGTGAAAAATACATAAAAATAACTTTTTTAATAAAAATAATTTATAGTGATAAATTATACTATTGAGTGGTTTAGAGTATAATTAGAATATAATTTTACCATTTTATCCAATGGTGGTCATTAGAATTAATTTCACTTGGAAATTGGACATAAACAATAGTCAATCTTTTGATTGATATTGTTTCATAAAAACACGCTATTTGTTTTTACAAAGAGAATTAATTATTAACATAATTAATACAACTTACATGTTTTTAATTTTTTAAAATAGACATCATTTTTTAATTCGGAATATCAAATATATCTTAGGTTTAATTTTTGGTATTTTTCTGAAAAACTTCAATTTTTGATGAATAGTGAATCCACTAGGTGGTAGTTAAAAAACTGATTTTTCTATTAAATTAAACATTACCAATTCTATGATTTTATTTTCAAAAATCCAACATTCATGACTGTCATTAAGAAGTAAAATTTGGTTCAATGGGATTAAAATAATTTTTTGGTGAATCGTGATTTAAGTTTTATTAATCGTGATTAAAGGTAGTTAGTGTAATTTAAGGTAAATATAATGTTATAATCATATGAAATTACATTGACACATGTCCTACCCTTATTGGATGATTAATTGACGACCAAGAAAATACATGGGTCAACTTGGGGACCCCATAGAGCCACTTGGGTATGAAAATGACATTAATAACATTTTATTTAAAGTTAAAATAAAAATGTCAGAAACATGTATTGTTTTACTAAAACAATTTTTACATGGGGTTATACAAGTCATATTTTTTACTATAAATATTAATTGGAAATATAATAAGATTTCTTACATCATAGTATTTTTTTTAGTATTTAGACATTAAAAAATAATTTTTTTATGAAACCATGATGATGCAGCGATTACCTCATTAATGAATGATTTAAATAAAATGAAATGATAATGTAAAATATAAGACTTACACTTGTCAAAACCCTATTTTATGAGTATATTTAGAACCCTTATCACCTTATCCTTGAAATAAATAATTTCAGGACCTTTAAAATTCTAAAATAATTTTAAAATAAAGTGACATTTCATGACTTTCCAAGAGTGCCCCTCCTCTCTTCTTATAAAAGCCCCCCACCTCTACCACCTTATTCACACCATCAAAGCCATTTGGTTCGTCCAAACTCTGACCAAATAATCTATATACTTCCCTCTCTTACTCCTAGAATCCTAAATTTGGGCATAAGTATTCCCAAAGAAGCCTTTGGCATAAAACAAAAAGAGTTACCTGATTTTAAGATAATGTATTCTCTTATGCTATTTTGTATTATTTTTCTTTTCCAACCCCATAAACTATTTCTATTACTTTATTTTGTAACAAAACCAGTATATTAAATATACTAGGATGTTTTTATGAGAATTATTTGATTTAAACATACACACACCTTCATCCAATGGTTAAAGAACATAGTGTTTCTGTGGGTGGCGAATTACTGCCTCACGAATTGATGATTGTTCAATCTTCTTTTAACACCTCTCATAGTGGCCATTATGATGACACAATTTCTATATATGATATATATATTATGTTTATATTTTATTTATTCTTCTTTATTTTTCATTTATGGCAAACCTTTATTATTTCCATTATGGGTAAACACGATAATTTCATTTTAGGAAGTGTGGACTACCGCCCCCTCAAAGTGATTTGAATCGTTAATGCCATATGTGGGATGTATAAAGGATAGAGTAAATGATATTATATATGATATTATACTAAAATAATAATATAACTTTATATCATTATGATATCATTCTATTAAATACAAAATATAAATGAAAGTAGTGTTCATGCGTACGTACGGCTTGCCGTCTCCATGAACTGTGCATTTCATTTCTTACCTCTAAATGTTATGTAATATTATAAATACATGTATATACTGGATATATATTATATATATGATATCTACATCATTAATATAATTTTTTATATAATGGATTTTCTACCACATAAACAACATGTAATTATAAGAAGTTTATTGTTGACTCAAGTACCAAACATCAACAAAATGACCGTTATTAACTTAAATGACTACAAAATTTTCATAACATGGTAATAAGTGATATAAAAGGAATAATGACCTTGACAAAGGTTAATAAGAAAGTATAAATTTACTCTATTTTATTATTCAGGAGGTTAACGAAGGATCAATTCAAGTCAGACACGAGGTAAGGGACTTCGTCTCAATCTCGTTCCATTGAGGCATATTTTGTTTTCTACACAACTTTATTTTATAAGTTGTATTAACCCCTTTTAATTTTAATATTATTTAAAAGGAATCTTTTTTATAGGAAGGGGTTTACTAAATGACAAGAGGGAATGTTTTTTTTGTCATACATATGTGGAGACAATGACTTCTCTGCCGCCGTGACCATTATTTGAGTTTCATCTACTTCTACAAGCCATAAACATTTTTTAAAAAATGAAAAATAAATACAAAGTTTTAATTTTGATTTATTTTGGTATTGAAAATGGTTTTATTATATCAATGTGTTGTATTGATATCTTGTGATTGAAATGTGGAAATATTATGTTTCCTTTATGCATGTTTTATGTGATACGATTATGCCATGGTTTATGATTTGTTTAAACATGTTAATATGAGGAATGCATTGGACTTAATAAGTGACGGGTGGAGCCCTCTATAGCTCCTCGATGCATCAGTAGGTCTCATGAGACAAACTAGTGTCTTGGCATGAGGCCTTGACAAAATCTTATTTGTAGTCTTGGCACGAGCCCTTCGCTACGTGGTTATGATAGTCTGGAATTATGCATTCCATCATTATGAATGTAGTTATTGATATTGCATGTGATTATTCATCTCGTAGAATATCCATGTGAATAAGTAAATAGCATTATTTCATTTTACTTTTTCCATATTATGCTGAAGTTCAAGTTTAAAAGGCTTTTGTTTTAGTTATACATTACCTTAAATGTTTATGATTATTTATGAAAGTTTCCGCTACATTATTATCCTTACTGAGAATCTGAGCTGTTACCTTTCTATGTTTTATTTTTTCTAGGATGTGAAATAATATTTTATGACATACCTACAGGGATAGTATGAAGGGGATATGAGTGTGGACTATGGAGACTATGTTATTGTGATTTTTCACTTTATGATCTAATGTAACATTTATGACTGTATCTAGTGTTTCCAAGGCTACTAAACTAATCGGTCTTTCGAGACTTGATCTCTTGTGACCATGCCAATGTTACATAATAATGCACTGACGCTGGGTAACTAGGGTCACGGTGTTACAGTGTTTGTTATATGTGTGGAGAAAAAGGACACCAAGTTCGTGATTCAATGGTAAGAAAAAAATTTCAAATGTAAACTGCTTCATCTGCAAGGTGTTGAGACACTACGTGAATTAATGTCCCAGTCATAAGATTATACCACAAATGATGTTATTGGATAATAACCAAGTAATGATACTACCTCAGATGAAGATGCATGACTAGTGTTATTATGTAGTTATTATAGAGTTATTTCATTTTATTGTTGAATCTACAGTATACTTATTATATGAATTATGGAGATAAATAAGGATTGTATTGCGGTACTATTTTATTGGGGATTTGTGATTATAGGGTGCTACACTTTTGGTAAAATACAAGCTATATGGAAAGGTAATACTTAATATGGTCTCGATAATGAGGTAGTGGTTTTGGAATAAGAGATGGTTGATTTGAATAAATTATATTGGATATTTTTTCCTACCATGAAACTGATTAATGATTTGTCATTGTTGGAGGTTATAAAATATTTGGACAAAAGAAGTATATCCATTATTCTATAAATAATAAGGGGGAATAAATGTAATCATTAAGGTTTTATGGTAATTCAGGCTGTTACCATGTTTTAATATAATACATGATGAAGGTGTCCACATGTTATTACGTGGAAAAAAAGAACTTCATTGTGTTTAAATGACTCATAAATTTTGGACTGTGAGTTCGGATTGATTTGTTTTGGATAAGTCTAAAAGTTGGAATAGACTAATATACTATTGTTAAGGTTATTTTTTGATTTTTATAAAAAGGACAACATGCAGACCGTGTGACAACTCATCGTGTCAGACAAAGCTGCGGGAATTGAACCCATAACCATAGTGAGATTGGGATTTATCACCTACCACTGGACTACGTGAAGTTCCCGGATGGTATAATGTAGTTTCTTTTTTTAGAGGTTCTGATATGTGAATTATAAATTCATTATATTGAGAACCCTATAGGATTTGGATAAATATAGTATTTTTGAGTTTTGGAGTGAAAGATGAGTTTGTGGTAGAAATTTATTAATGAATAAAATTATAAGTATAATGTATGTATATCTCCTTATGGTATTAGCCAATCTCATAAATAAATTCCTCAACAATATGAAGTGGGACATAGAACAAAAACGTTGTCCTAGATGGTGCCTTAGATCATCACAAAATTTTGGCTTTGTGATTGTTGGCCTTTTCATAGCCATGTTCTCTACCACTCTCCATCAGATATTGATGGTTATATTTCCCTTCTGTATCAATGATTTCCTACATGGATCCCTAGTATGTGTTATTTTCAGTAACCTTCATATTTACCACTCTTTATTTTAAATAGAGCCCTCATTAATCCATTTTTCGATGTGGGGTTTCAACTAAGATATTTTGAATTATCAACCCCATGTTTCAAATACCGATCTTAAATTGTGAGGATGCAATTTATTGAATTATGGGATAATATAACACCTCATGCTTCTATAGTATGCTTCTCTTTGAATAATATAGTAGCGTGTGTTGTACACAACTTCGAGTTCTAACACACACCACAACCAATCAAACTAGCCGTTATTAATAGTAATACCCAATTTTGGAAATTTTATAAATTTTATCTTTCAAAATGGACATCATTTTTGGATTCAAAATATCGAAATTAGCTTATGAGAAATTTTTGGTATTTTTCTAAAAACATTCAGTTTTTGATGAATAGTGAAAAAAACACTAAGTTATAGTTTAAAACCTAATTTTTATTTAAATAATTATTTATTTTGTTTAAATTTAATTAAGGTAAAAATAGATAAATAATACGTATAAAAGTTCAATATAATTCAATGGAGTTAGTTTAGAATAATTTTAGATATATAAGAATTTTATTGAACTTTTCACTGTCTTTTACCCATCTCCTAGGAGAATTTTCAAATTCACATAAAACCAAATTTTACTACTTATGTGACTGGAATTTTAAAAATCCAAGCGAAATGGTTAATATCAAGGAGTAAAATGTTGTTCAATGAGATACAAATAACTTTTGGTGAATAGTAATGTTTTATTTTATTTACCACGCTTAAAAGTAAATTGGGTAATTATGAGTAAAAATGATATTAATATTACCCTAACACATGTCCTAACTCTATTGGATAAGTGTATCTCGACCAAAAATAACCTTAGGAATAAAATATTATCATTTAGGTCCACCTGGATTAGATTAGTACATTTATTATTATTTAATTCAAAGAAGAGTTCAAAGAGTTAAAATAAATGTTTAATAACTAAAAATATTTTAATATATGGTTATACATAATATAAATTTGATTATAAATGTTCATTATAATGATACAATGTTTTCCAACGTAAAGGTTTTTTATTTATATTTTTTAGGCATTAAATAATTTAATTTATTTTTGACACAATGATGATGCAGTAATTAAAGTATTAGTGAATGATTAGATAATTGATATTATAAATACCCAAATAAATGTAATTTATGATTTATTATGAATTTCAGTAATTTTATAAGTTAATATGATATATTAGGATTGGTTATATGAATTCAGTTTGAAGTAATAATGCTTTTATGAATTTATCAAAAACAAAATACCCAATAGTGTCAAAATTGACATAAAAGAGTTTTTAAAAACAAATATTTTATTATTAATTGATATTATTTTCCTTAAAATCTAAGGTTCAGCTAAAGAACTTATTTAATGATAGGTGTATCATTAATTGACCACTTTGGGGGTCGACTGGAAGTTTATAGTAAGTTTATTAACCATATAATATAAAAATACAAAGAGACATGGTAAATGTCAGACTAATTAACTCAGAGTTAAAACTAAATGATAAGGTTAATAAAGTGACCCATACCTGACTAAAACCTATTGGTTGAGTGTATTTTGACCCATCTCCACCTTAGTCTCAAAATAAATCTATTTGGAGCCATTATATACCGAATATTAATTTATTATAAAATAATATTCTATGTTTTTTCCTAAGGTACCCCTCACCACTCTATAAAAGGGAACTCCCCCTTCACTCTAATTCACACCTTCTAAGCCATTTGGCTTGGCCGAACCCTACCCAAATACCCTCTCAACTATCCTCACGTAAAAATAGAGGCCTTAGTTTGATCAAAATACCACCTAAGGATCCCTTTTGATCAAATCAAAAGGAAAACCCAAAGAAGAGGTAATGATTTCACCACCCTCTTTCATGTTATTTTCATCTTACACTTCCTTTTTCATTGTTGTTTCGATTATAAAATCATAAATACAATATTTTCTACTTAATTTGATGTTATTATAATTTTGGTACAACCAAATTCATTATTCTATCCACCCTTCGAATGACTTTTCACCAAACATGTGTACGTACGGCTTACCGTCTCCACGTCGTGGTGTAATTGTTATTCAATACATTATTATTTGGATTGTTATAATAATGATGTTCATTTGATGTAAATAATAAATATTAAATGATAATTATTCTGTATCTATGACATACCATCCAATTATATATTTTTTTAATATAAAAGAATTATATTTTCGCTCTTGTGTACGTACGGATTACCATCTCCACGACGAGATGAAATTCATTTCCAAGTTCACCATTCAACGATGAATATAAAAATATATAATACCAATAAATATTTAATATATGAAATAATAATGCTACTGGAGATATATATATGTATTAATATATATATTAGTATTTATGTGCATACATATATCATATTCACTTACTTCCGTTCAATATTATATGAAAACAGAAACATCGTTTATGCATACGTACGAACTACCGTCCCCATAAACTATCTTTTCCATTTCATATATACGTCTATTATACATATTTATATTCTAAAGATATATGATATATAAATCATGTTTTATATTCTGAATGTATTTAAATCATGATCTAAGTGATACAATAAAGAGTAACAATTTAAAACACATACGATTTGGATAACAATTATTACCCGAAATATAAATATCACATGGAAATTATTATTAAATGGGTAGTATAAAGTCATAAATGAATGATATAATAAATATTAATATTGTTCTATTATAATTTAATAACATACTATAGTCTTCATACAGGAGGTTAAACGTACCCTCGACTAAAGGAATGTGCAAGGTAAGGGGTTTTCACCTGACTCTTTATTCCTATGAGATTCATGTTGTATTACCACTATTACCTTTTATGTTGTGTATGTACAGTACATAATTGTATTCATTGTGTAATACACTTTAATTTATGTGTATTTTCATATTAATTTTATGATACTTATTTAATGGGGTATATGTTTCGTAATATACCAAATTGGTAAGGGTTTATTTTACAATCTCATTATTATGTGCGGTTGTTTTTACATACATATTTACTGGGACATTTTGATCATCTATTCCCATTTTTCATAAAAACTGTTTCAAAATGAATATTTTAAGGATTTTTGAAAGGTACTATTTATCAAGATCATAATTTTAATTGTTTTAACGATTTAGCATTCTAAATCTTTTTAATTAATGTTCATGTTTTCAAAATGATTTTAAGGATTTATTTATATGAACAAGAATGTTTTAAAATGATATTTATTTTCAAAAGTTTCAAAGTGTTATGGGAAAATTATATTAAAAAAGCTATTTTAAATTACATCCTTTATAAATGTGTGACTTTTAAATGATTTTACAAAGAGGATATTTATATCAAAATGTTTTACTCATCATTTTCAACTACGTTAGCATCATTTTCTGGATATTATTTTTTATTGAGGTTAATTTATTATAATATAATCTTCCATATTGTATTGAATGAGTTAGGATATGTTTTACTGTGGATGTTCTATTTTTATACCATTCATGGTTTATGGTTAATGTATTGACATTTCGTATGCTAGTTTTAATAAGAATGTTTATGTTATGTTTCAACTTTTTCATATGAGGTATGTAGTGGACTTACTAAGTGGCGGGTGGAGCCTGTTATAGCTCCTTGATGCATCTGTTGGTCTCATGAGACAAACTAGTGTCTTGGCACAAGGCCTTGAAAAAAAAATTATTTGTAGTCTTGGCACGAGGCCTTGACTATGTGGTAATGATGTCTGGTATTAGAAATTCCCTCATTGTAAAATTTGTAATTACATGTGATTATTCGACTAGTAGAATATACATTTGAATGTTTATATGGTAATGGTTCATTTATTTTTACCACATTATGTCCAATTTTATGTTTAAAAGGTTTTTGTTTTTATTACACATCTTGCCTTAAAAGTTTATAGCTTCCGCTAAATTATTTACCCTTACTGAACATCTGAGCTCACCCCTTTCTTATGTTTTATTTTCCAAGGATTCCAAGAAGTGTATTATGATTGATATTCATGGATAAGATAAAGGGAAAAAATTTAATTCTCAAATAACTATATATGTTGTGTTATATGCTTCAAATTGTAATGTAATGTTAATGTATGTAATATATTTTCCAAGACTGCTAAACTGATCGGTCCTTCGGGACTTGATTCCTTGCAATCGTGCCAATGTATTAAAATAATGCACCAGATCTGGGTAACTGGGGTCGCTGCATTACAATGGTGGAATCCTTTTTTTCATTTTTAGGTCATATAATTGGGGTTTGAGGGGTTTCCATCTAAATGGAGGGGTTCTTCCTCCAGTTATCAAGTTCAGTTAACACATGAGGGTGATACTTGGTGTGGTTGATAGGTTGGGCATTCGGGCCACCTACACTCATTTGTTTATATATATCCTAGGTTGCTGATGTTGTAGTGGTTTCCAGAAGTGCTTCATGGTTGGTGGATGTTGAGCCTGACATGAGGAATATTCTTTTTTGTTAGAATGCCTACTTTTCTTTATGTGCTAGTGTAGTAGGTGGTCTGATGTTTATTTCCAACTGTTGAGTTGAATATGTGTATCATTTTGCTACGAACCCATGGTTGGGGTGTCGTATGGATGAGTCCTTTGATGAATGATATCTCAAATTTCATAGCTAATCTAATGATAAGTTAAAATTGATGTTTGGGATCATTTCATGGATTTAGGACCACCCCGGGGGTGCATTCCTCTATTTAGTCATATGGCCAGGGTACCCGAGGGTATGCCACGATTATATTGTGTAAATCATTTTCTTGAGAGAAAATTTGTATAAGATTTCTTGTTATGCATTGGGCTTGTCCAAGTTACATAGCCTGAGAACAAGTGTTCGTTTTGCCTGAGGGCGTGGTTATATTATCCTGATGGCAAGTGTTCATTTAGCCTGAGGGCGTTGTTATATTAGCCTGAGGGAAACTGTTAGTTTAGCCCGAGGGTGTGGTTATATTAGCCGGAGGGAAAGTGTTCGTTTAGCTTGAGGTAAATGTTTCATATTCCTGAGGGTAGTAGCTTCCGTGCTTGAGGGAAATATTCTTATGCACATGAGGGCATTATTCTCTATGCATGAGGGCAGTCACCTGAGGGTTTCGTTTTTGTTCTCCTGAGGGTGAGGATACATATTTCTGAGGAAAATGGTTACATGTTTTTGTTTAGCTTGTTCAGAGACATACTTCCGGCATTGGCCGAAGCAGGTACATGTCGATGCGATTACAGACCCATAGATCGACTTAATGATACATGGATTGAGTGGCACGACATCCAACTCAATTCCCTTGAATAGGACGTCCAGGAGATCGGGCTTATCGTCCCAAGGATCGATAGATGATGTGGTTTCTTGTTATTTGAATAACCTAATCATGAATATTAATATTTATGTATATGTGTATAGGTATGGGACTATACATGTGTACGTATATAGATATGGACATCCTTGGTGGCACTTTCCCAGTTGACGGGGATTATGGACACTGAGATCGACTGTGGTTGCATGTTTGGTTTACTTATTTTTTTTGTGTTCCAGCTAGGCTGAGCACGTTGTTGTTGCATAAAATTTTAGCAGTACAGTTATTGGTTGCTTGTCGGGGAGCCCTACTGAGATTATTTCCCACCCCTACATGTGCATATCGGTGTACGTTTAGACCTTATGTCTGTTTTTAGGTTGAGAAAGAGTTTCATGGTGAATAGGGATGAGGACCAGTGTTGCATGATTGAGCGGAGCTGCTCGAGTTGTTCTACTGATCGGGTGGCTATAGTTCGACAGTGTCTGGAGATTGGAAATGTTAATTGGCTCGGACTGAGTAGTAGAGACCTGTATTTTTTCATTCATTTTCTTTTGTACTTGTATTTTTATGGTCAGCCGATGGGTGACCAGTGTTGTATTGTATTTCATAGATATTTGAGATTTTATAGCATTTTACTATTACATCTTTTTCTATTTTAGTTATTTATTTCTTCTTCACTCTATTTACTTTCTGCTATGTATGATACTTAGTTATTTCTATTGTTTTCTTACACTGTTATAATAGAATAGACCCCCCATTTTCACACCCTAGTACCTCCCTGCTAGTTGGCACGCTCTGGCGTACGGGGAGGCGCACTTGGGGCATTATGGCGAACCGTCTCAGAGCACTGGTTTAGTGGCTTCCGGGTCAAGACGTTACAATGAATGTGGATTTAAACTATGAAATATTACATGTCATGAAGGGTGGTTTCACATCATGAATTATTTAAATAATAGATTTATAAATCGAAGTGATGGATTTTTAGCATACTTGTAAACCATGGATTTCATGATATGCAACTATATTACATGCCATGAAATGTCCTATTTCCAGTTTAGAATTTTCACATAGTAGTTTTTTCTTAGTTATTTTCTCTGGTCTTCTTTCAACCATGACCTAGACCTCTTCACAGGTATTTTTTGAGAGACTCTACTCCTTCTAGATCGATCTGATTAATAATCGACCTCCATTTTAGTTGGGGTGCATCTATCTAGGTGAGTATCCTTTTTGGTTTTTCATTGTTGTAGATCACACTAAAACCATTAGGTGTTGTTATTAGAAATGTTGATCAAATTTGGAATTTAATCTTGTCTTCTTATAATATTTGTTGGGAAACCTCATTCTGGAGGCCATTCTTTAATGGTTGTGGTGAGGTGGGATTTCTTTCTTGATGTATCTGGTTTCTTATTCTCCATCAAACATTTTATTTTCCAGATAAATCAATCCTAAGGTGTATATATTGGGTTATAGGTTCTCCACTAGTTTTTCTTGATTTCGTTGTTAGTGGATCCCATTTCGGGCATGTCTGACCCATGTTTTGAGGTGGGTGGTTCCATCTCTAGCCTACGACAATCAGCGTGATTTACTTTTAATTATAATTTGATTTATAAAATTATAATGACTATTTAAGTATGTTTAAAATCGGTTTTTTAATATAAATGTGTTATACCTAGTTTTTGATAAATGAAAAAATGGGTAATTTGAAAACATTGAGATTGATTTGTGAATATGAGAAAATGGGCTACCATGGGTACTTAAGTGAATGTATTTGATTGAATCCATCATCCATGTTGTTTTATTATTAAGAGGTTTTATCATGGGAATTTCTTATTCTTACTAGGCCTGATGTTTTAGGGGATCGATATTGACATTGTTGGGGGGTTTAGTCATGTGATATTCCTCTCTTTCCAAGGAATGTGTTCTATGAACTTGACTATGAACCAGATATATTATGGTATTTTTAGTATTCTATTCTAACCTAATGTGTTACTTGGTACTGATGCCTATTCTACTGCTTCTGTTTTTTACTTCTTGGATTTCTGAGTTAGCCTTGATATGCATGTTATATGTACATTTGTTTAGAACTATCAAAAACTGAAATGTTTACCATGTTTTCTAGAAAAATTCTTTACTTCTTATCACTACATGTTTTATATAAAATATCAATATAGAAATTATTAAACAGTGACTAGTTATAGAACACCTAGGTTGGATCTTAGTGATCATGTTAGCTCACACCATGTGCACCACTTCTGTGGTGTGTAGACCTTGGAATGTTTTCCAATGTAGGGAAAGGAAAGGCCCCATAATAAGGCTATGAGGTTTCATACTAGTTGGGTTGGGTAGCTAGTGGTTAGATTGATGGATTTCATCCTCACCATCACTTGGAGTAGCTATTTATTTTAGTTCCTTATAGTTGGACTTGTACATTGGAGTTTTGTACTTTCCAATTGTTTCTATTGTCTTTCTCACCGTTATGGAATATATATTCATTAGTATTCCATTGTTTCATTCTATAATTGTGTATATATATATACATATTTTTTTATTTAGGATTGATAAATCCATTCCCTTTTTTTATTCATTCGATGTTCGGGTGCTTATCGGCATCCCATGGGGATCGGGAATGCCCTTTAGGCATGTGATGGAAAAGGTTTGGTGCTGGGTTTGAAGGAAACCCGGGTCGGTTCATTTCAATTTGGTATCATAGGAGGTGCGTCCTTATGATTCATTATCTTGGGAAGAATATAATATGATTTTCAGAACATGAGATTTATGTTGTAATAAGTGTCTGTCCAGCTCTAATTGTGGTGAGACTCAGGTTTCTATGGGATGATGCGATGTGTCTCTGGTGTTGGGTTTTTGTTTTAAAATATCATTTTATTACTTATGGGTTTTCTAGTATTAGTTGAAATCTATTCTATTGTCTGGTCATTTTCATGTTTTGATGTGTATGACTATACCTCTGAGACATCTTACAGATGTTCCTTAGAAAGGTGCAGCTGATCCTCCTTAGTGTAATCCAACTATAGATCAAAATTTCATTGAGACAGTCCTGTAGTAAATCTGTTTTATATACCAGGATGTTCCACAAGTTCATAGTGTTGTTGTTGAGGTAAAAACTAAAAGTGGAGGGGAGAGAGGTCGATCAAAGGAATTCCTGTGTGAGAATCCATTGTATTTTAAGAGAACAACATAACCTCAAGATGTAGAAGACTATTGGATAGGATTGATCAGATCTTCAATAGTATGGAAACATGTGAAAATATCAGGGTAATGTGTGCATCGTTCATTTTCGAGGGTTTATGTAAGTGATTGTGGGATTCTATGGTCAAATAAAGAAGAAACGTGGTATTGGATTTGAAGGGTTTCAAAACCCTATTATTTTAGTAGTTTTTTCCAGAGTCCATGATGCTAGAAATGTCATTGGAGTTTATATCTTTACAATAGGGAGAGCATTATGAGTCAGCATACACCAACCGATTTTTGGATCCTGTCCGTTTTGTTTTGGACATGGTAAAGAATGACCAGCTGAAGGTATATAAGTACATGTAGGTTTTGTGACCAGATATCAAATAGTAGGTGTTTATATTGAAATTATCTACCTATTTAGATATAGTTGATAGATCTATTATGGTAGAGATGAATATGAAAGGAAATGTGTGTTTTCCTAACCCATCACTTCCATCTAGTGGTAAATTTAGTGGCATTCATGGGAATAAAAAGAAGTGGAAGGATCATCACAGATGTGGTGGAGGTGGGTCCCAAAAGCATCTCTCCTTCGAACTATCTGTTGTCGTTGGAAATATGCCTTTGACAAGAAATCAGTGTGGAAAGGGAGGACACACCGGAAATTCTTATCTTATACCCACAAATATGTTTAGTAGTTGTGGACGCATGGTCCACTTACATCTCATTTTCCAGGATATGGATATGCCCCATTATGGTCAGGGTTTGCCAGCTCCAAAGGCTACTATGGTGCAATCACATTCTTCAATGACTATAAGGATCCAACCACATGCCTTAGGAGTGAATCATTTTCTCACAAGAGGTGAGTTTCTAATAGAATTTGATGTAGATATGGAAACATTGAGAGGAACATTCCTTATTGCATCATCAGTAGAAATTCATTTGTTTGATACTGGTTCCTCCCACTCATTCATATAGGCACATTTAGTGGATGTTCTTAAAAATCTAAATGAACTTATTTCCATTAAAATGGAGTTAGATACACCGGTTGGTATAAAAATGAGTAGGGGTTTTAGTGTACTTGTTCGTTACTGACATTCGATACAGAGTTTGAATGGGATTTTCTTATTCTAGATCTAGACCTGTTTGAATTCATCGTCAGTATAGATTGGATTATTTCTCAAGTAGATGAGGTTTATTGTTATCATTGATGTGTCTCATTTATTACTACAAACGGGAGCTCTTGTGTGTTTCAGGGGGAGTGGGACCCAATTTCTGGTCGTGTAGGGCCTTCCCGTCTAGAGCTCACAAGTTTTTTTTGATTCTATTGCATTTAATCCCAATAATAATTTTTATGATGATGATCTTCTCATTTTTGTGATACCTTCCTATTGTTCTCCTATATTATTTCTCTAGTATTATATTAGAGAGAGGGGTATATTTTATGGTTTAATTGGTGCCAGGTACACAGCTAATACTAAAACCTTCATATTATATGGAACCAGCTAAGCTGAAGGATCTCAAGATTTAGATGCAAGACATTTTGAAAAAGGGTTTCATTATCCTTAGAGTTTTACCTTGGTTAGCCCCTAATATAATTTCATATAATGAAAGTGGTTATCTTCATTTGTTTACGATATATTGAAATTTAAACCAGGTAACAATTATGAAAAAAATATATTTTTCCTTGTGTGGATGATCTGTTTGATCATTTAAAGGGGGAAAAAATTATGAAAATTTTTATTTGGTCCAGTAGTCATTATCTCAGAGTTTGGGAGTCTGATATATAGAATATATCATTTTGGAGAAGGTATGGAGATTATGAATATCTTATTATGGCTTTTGGTATGACTAACACCCATGTAGTTTTTATAGATTTTATGAATCAGATATAACATCAACATATTGACATTTTTTTGTAGTTTTCTTGAATGATATTCAAGTTTGTTCAAAATTTGATCATGATAATTATCACCATATGAGTATGGTTTTAGAAATCCTGATAAGGCACCTTTTTTACAAAAATATTTCAAAATTTTGTTTCTGGATTCATGAATTAATTTTCTTGGGGCATAGAATTTCGGATCACGGATTATGAGTTGATCCAGAGAAAGTAGAGGATATTTTTTCATGGAAGGAACCACATAATGTCTTTGAGATTTTAAGATTCCATGGTCTTACAAGATACTACTAGAAAAATTTCAAGGACATATTTAAGATGTTGTCACCTTTGACAGCTCTTATGATGATTACGGTGAAATTAACATGAGATGCAAAATTTCCATCTTCTTTCGACAAACAGAAATGGATTCTGACGTAGGGTCATATTTTGATCTTACCGGGTTTTAGTAAGGGGTACACGATACTTTGCGATTTTTCTGGTGTGTGTTTGGGATGAGGGCCTATAAAGGATGAACATGTGGTAGCTTATGACTATGATCTTCTTCAAATGCATGAAAATAATTACACCACATGTGATTTAAATGTTTTCACAATAATGCATTCACTTAATTGTTGGTGGAGATATATTTTTGGGGAAAGGTTCATGGTCTTTTCAAATCTTAAAAGTATGATTTCTATCTTTTCCTATAAATACTTGAATCCCAGATAGAGAGGAGGGGTATTATACCTTCAAGTGTTTTATTTCGATATCACCAAGACCCTAGGAAATGAAAATGTCATTGCAGACGCTCTTAGTAG
The DNA here is from genome assembly GCA_963277665.1 of Viscum album. NCBI lineage: Eukaryota > Viridiplantae > Streptophyta > Magnoliopsida > Santalales > Viscaceae > Viscum > Viscum album. The sequence goes on from OY728165.1 coordinate 1,389,522,332, forward strand.
GAAAGTACAATCACATTCTATTCTAAAATCAAAGGATTAGTGGAACCCTATGGGTTTATTCACTCAGTTTCACCTAGATGATCACGAGGATGCATTAGGTATGGTTCTGACCATTGTCCAATTTTCATTATATCTCATAGAGTCTATTTTTTAGAGACAACAGTATGATGTTGAGTTTAGTGTAGTATGAAAAAGTTGTTATCGTGTGGAGACCTTTTCACGTTGGTCTCTCTCTTCAGATGGTATGTTTCACTTTTGGAAGATGGTTTTTGTGCAAAACATTATGAGGAGTTTAGTCATGTTCAATAGTCACAAATCTTAATGGCCCATTCATCCAGGAAATAAGAAAATGTATTATGCCATGATGTGGCAATTATGGTGTCCGGGTATGAATCATGGAATCAAAGAGTATCTTTATCACTATTACATCTACCAACTGATAAAGTGAGATAACATAAAACATTGCAGTTTCCTTCATCATATTCCAGTGTCATTCAGGAAATGGGATGAGGAATACATGGATTTTGTATTTTGGATTTCTGTGGACTCTTTGAGAGAAGAATGATATATGGGTGGTTATTGATCATTTGATGAATCCAGCTAAATGAATTCTGATAAAAGACACCACTAAAGTTGATTATTTGGATAAATTGTATGTGAAATACATTGTGAGGTCACATGGGGGTACTTATTAAATTTTTTTATACTAGGATTCTCGTTTTACCATGAGTTTTTAGAGGAGTCTTCAATAGGAAATGGTTACTCAGGTCAAGTTAAGCACAACCTACCATCCACTAATAAACAGTCAGACAGAGCATGTGATTAATATTCTAGAGGATATTCTCAAATCATGTGTCTTGGGTTTTAGAGGATCTTTGGATAGCCATCTAGGATTTGTTGAGTTGTTTTCAAAAATAGTTTTCATTCAATGATAAGAATGAATCCCTTCGAGGTGTTTTATGGTCACTCATGTAGATCAACTCTTTGTTGGGATGAGGTGGGTGACATATCTCTAGTTGGACCTAGTTTGGTTTAGGGGACATCCACGCTGAATCAGGATGTACAAAGACATTTAATAACATCCCAAAGTTTATAGAAATCATATGGCGATCTATGACGTCAAACTTTAGATTTTTCCATAAGTGAATGGGTATTAATGAATGTTTCTCCTTGGGTGGGTCACTGTTAACATGGAATGTATAGAAAGTTTGATCTGAGATATGTTGGAAAATTTGTATTCACTAAGAGGTTCAGACAAGTTTCTTATCTATTATAATTTCTGATTTAGTTTATAGGTATCCATGATGTTTTCCACAAGTCTCAGCTCATTAAATACCATATGGATCCCACAAATATTGTTATTTAGGATGAAATTGAGTTGAAGAAAGATGTTTCTATTTTGGTGAAACTAGTTGATATTTTTGACTCTCAAGTGAATGTGTTTCATGAGAAGTCAATTCTGTTTGTCAGAGTAATATGGAAACAAGGATCAGATTCCGATGAGACTTGGTAGTGGGAGTCGTTGATGAGGGATAATTGGCCTCATCTTTTTACAATGATTACATCTTCTACATGACATAGTGGGGATTAAAATTCATTATAATGGGGATTTTGTAACATCACATTATCATTTTATTATGTATTACCTTAACCTCATCATGGTTTTACCCTACTTTGATATTTAGAAATTACCAATAATGCTGAAGTTAGAATTTTTTTAGACTCTCAAATTTAACAATCTTTTTCTGCAGGATTAATAAGGATTTCACACTGTCTAACATGGTTACACACCATGTAATTAATTTTTTGTACAAGAATTAAAATGGCATTAATCCTTTTAAAGTTTACTCATTTTGAAGGTTTGTTTCATATTGTGAATTATTTAAATCATTTTTTTTAATCCAAGGAGAGTTTTTTTTCTGCGTACTTGTACACCTTGTATTTCATGGTGTCTAACTATATTACACATGGTGAAATAGACCACATCTATTTTTGAAAAATTAAAATATTAGTTTTTTCTATTTTCCTTTCCCTGATATTCTTATCCCTCTACCTATATCTATTACTATGAATTTTTGATAGACTCTTGTCCTTCTAGATTGATCTGATCACCACTCGATCTCCATTGCAATTACCTGGCATCTCTCTGGGTGAGTAACCTTTCTGCATATTCATTGTTATAGATCCTGGAATCACCCATAGGTTGAGTTATTAGATCATTTGATATATGTTGTTGTTTTATATTTTCCTCTTTCAGAGATCCATTGTGCGATCTCATTCTAGAATTTATTCCTTGTTGGTGGTTGTGAGACGAAATTTAGTTCTTGAGGCATGTGGTTTCCTTTTCTTCACTCATCCCATTATTTTCAAATTAAATTAATCCAAAGGTGTATGTCTTTGGTTCTAGGGTCTCTTCTAGTGTTGTTTGATTTCATTATTGGTGGATTATTTTGTGGGTGTGTGCAACCTGCATTTTCGAGTTGGGTGGTTCCATCACTAGCCTATGACAATTATCAAGATTTAACATACTTTATAAATTGATTTATCAAATTGGCATGACATTTTTAATGTGCAAAAAATTATTTTTTAAGAGAAGTGGGGTTTCCAGGGTTTTATTCAAATGAAATGGAAATGGGAACTTTGAAAACATTGAAATTGATTTGAGAAAATGAGAACATGGGTTACCTTTGTTACATTGGTGGAAGGTTTTACATCAAGAAATCGTTTTTTTGTAATTATTAGAAGTTTTACCATTGGTATTTCCTCTATTTACAAGGAATATTGTTCTAGGTGATTAATATTGACATTTTTATGAGTTTTAGTCAGGGGTAATAATCCTCTTCCTATGCCTTTATTTTAGAAACTTGATTGTTCCAATTATTTATTGTGGTACGAGTAGTCTGATAGTCTGACCTATAATGTTCTTTAGTATAGATTCATGTGATATTTCTTTTTTTATACCTATATTTCTATGTGATCCTTTATATGCATTTTGTAACTACTTTTGTTTCTATCTATGAAAAATGGAAGTATTTACCATGTTTTCTATCAAACAACTTTACTATATATCATGACCTATTTTATATAAAATAATCATACATAAATCTTTATACATAGAATTGTTATAGGACACCTAGGTGGGATCCAACTAATCCTGTTATCTCACATAATGTGCTCCTTTTTTGTAGGGAATAGACCCTAGTGTGTATTCTTGTGTAGGGAAATGCAAGTCTCAACAATGAGGTGGTGAGGTTTCATGTCAGCTGAATTGGGTAGTTGGTGGTGAGATGGTCAGAGCTAGTCCATTCCATAACTTGGAGTAGCTTTTGGTTTTAGTCCATTATATTTGGACTTCTCCTTTGATGTTTTGACTAATTTTTAGTTGTTTCCAATTTTTTTGACACCGTTATGGATTACATATTCGTTATCCTTCCACTAGTTCATTATTTAATTATAAATATATTCCATGTTGTTGTTTAGGATAAGAAAAATCTTTCATTATGCATAGTCATTGAATGAAGTGATGCTTTTTTCCAGCCCTTGGGGATCAGGAACTCTCTTTGGGTATGTTTCAGATTGGGTTAGATACTGGTTTCGAGGGAAACCTATGGTGGTTCGTTACATTATCTGATAATAATACCCTTGTATATGAGATGAATTCATGATGTTTTTAATGTTTGGAAACTCAATCATTATATTTTTATGTTTCTCAGGTAATTGATTAGGGTGATATTTATGTTGATGATGATGTGTCCTTCGATGAGAGATATATGGTTATCTAGGATCTCTAGGGGATGGTGTTGTGAGGGAATGATATTCCATTGGTTATTTTCATATGATAGAATGGTGGCATAGAGAAGAGCACCCGAGAATACTTAGTACCCTGAGATGTTTCAAGTTTATATATTCTTTTGTATGTCTACTCTATTATTGATGTTGACCTTTTGATTATAATATGGGTTCCTCATATTTATTGTAGTTAATTGACTCTAATATGGTAGGTATCTTCCCTTATATATTGTTTAGAATCTCGTTTCTAGTGTTTCATGATTATATACTACCTTCCTATGATGAGGTGGTTCATCTTTTGATATGGATAGATCATTGAGAGGTATCGTGAGGGGTGGATATTCATAAGACCCCTTTAATTTTATCTCTAGGTTAGTTTGGGAATATATAATATGAATTTTTTAGTTTTTTCTAATTTATGGGCCAAAATATATGTTTTCTAACCCACTTCATGTTTTCGTAGATCACGGTGATTAGCAGAGGTATGTCATGATTCTATAAGGGTTTGACTAGAAAATATTGGAAATATAGATATTACATGATATGAAATCATTATATGTTGTGTAATTGAGATTCTTGTACTGTGTGAGGATTATCATGATATGTAAATTTATGGTGTTAAAATCACCGAGGGAGTGTTTTTTAGGAATTTCAACACATTACAATTACTTGATGTCTTAGATTTTCCCACCATGTAAATGGCATATGCAATAAACCTATAATGGCCATAAAACATGATTTTTACTCAACATCTATATCCATCAATGCTCCCTCTCAATTTTTGGGTGACTATTTGACGTCCTTTTAAAAGACAAGGGAATAATTTTTCAAGGATTGATCCTTGACTACCATATTTAATCATCAGTGATCCAAGGTGTGTTATTTCCTAATTTCATAGTGGGTTCTCCCTGATCATGCTTGATTCCTCTAATTTTATCTCATCAAGCTATGCTGCTTGATCTCCCCTAATTCTAAGGATGTTTTCTTGGTTTTTTTATATTGGATGTCTCTTGGAATCATTTTATGGATATAGATTCATGTAAGAGATGTGATGAGGATCCTCGTCATTTTCCCATTCTCATATGATGTATATTGAAGCCTCAGAGGTAGAGAATTTTTTTCATCTACTATTTTTATTTACGCGAAACACTAAATTCATCATTGTTTATATCATTGGATGTATATAAAATTTTACTAATAATGAATAAACTGTATTAATAAATAATTTTCATTGACCATAAGATATTGATTTATAACATGAAAGCAGTCTACCACTTGTGGTTCTAGATAGTGTGATATCTAATCTATGATTTTTTAGCATGATTTTATGAATATAATAGCATTTGAAAATCAGTAATTAAGGTAAAGATGAAATTAGTTTATAATTAATTGGATTAATACGAATTAAAGAATTGATATATTTTTAACCTAGTCAAGGATGTAACTTGATGATAATAAAATTGATGTAATGCACTTCTTTAACTGAAAATGATCATCCATAAGATTAAAGGAATTTAAAAATAATGTTTATAATGGTTAGACTTTTTTTATTATATATAAAACGAACAATAAATTAGAATGGGGATTCTAATAGTTTTTTGAAATTGTTTTAAATTATAGATATCATATTTAATATTTTGACAGCTTTATGCCTTATATTTCAATAAGTTGGAACATATGGTTAATGAATTAGAAAATAAAATATGTAATAAAAAACTATGTTTAATAAATATATTTAATAGGGAAATAGTTTCTCATTTCCTTTTGAAGGCTAGGTTCTTTGATTTTGGTCTCGTGAGAGCCTCTTTATGTGGGACGGTTTTATGCCTTATTTTAGGTCCTAGATTTTTTCCAATGGATATGCTTGTTTTTTGCCATCTACATTAATGATGTTCTATGGATGTGATAAGTAATATGATATGTGATTTTGGATGGATATGCTCATATTTGATATTATCCTAGTATGGATAGGCTTGGGATGACTGATGTGGTGTAGGTGGGGATGCCATGATTATTTAATAGAATATGACACATGTGAAGATTTGATGCATCAGAAAAGTCATTTCATGTCAGGGATGAAAATGGAGGTGATGGTATGGAGTAATTATGGGATTTACCCAAATTTGATTCTTAGATATAGGATTATCAGTTATGAATCTATTTATTGGCCGATGGTCGAGTTACATGTTTTATCATCACTCATTTCCCCAATGTATGAGGTTGTTAGATGTGATTGGTTTCATGTTTTATCATGGTGGTATCTTAGTACTAAATTCCTAGAGTACTAGGATATTAATTTATGCTAATTATTAATAAATAATCATTAACCCATAGTGTTGGTAATTATAGAATAAAAATAATAAAATGATGATACTTTTGATAAATTATTGAATTAGTTTGTAATATTTCAGGAGGGAATGCACTATTCTATAAAGATTAATGTAATGTAATTTGGAATAAATTCAATGAAAAATAAATTTTTATTGAATCAATTAACTGATCGAAAATTAACAATTGGAAAGAATTAATTAATTTATCTCTTTTAAAAATATTTTGTTCTTATAGGATATCTGGTCTTATCAGTGGTAGATGGGAGTCCGAGTAAAATTGCATAATTGTTTCTCTATGAATTGGTTATTCCCATTGTTTTCATATGAGATATATTATATCTAGTATACTCTATAACATCATACACTAACCCACCCATTTCATTTATGGTTCTTAACACCTAATAGACACTAGGAAATTTTTTTACCACTATCCCAGTGGGAGGATGGATAACGAACCACCCACTCCGACCCACTCTCTTTAATTGGTAGTAACATGTTATGATATTCTGTATATTTAGTTTCCAAAAACCTGTTTGTAGTGGGATATAATGTAATATTGTTATTTAACACAAATGTGTTGGTAGATATATAATCCAATGTAATATTATATGTTTGATGTGTATGGGTTGTAATTGATTATCGAACCTTAATCGGTGTATGTGATGTAACGTCATGATGTATAATACTCGATGAATGATATGTCTCATACATCATGTTAACTATGCCATAAAAATAGGTTACTATATACATATGTGTGTATGAGATGATTTGATGATGTGACACATTATGTGCATGCATTGATTCCTTTCTATGGTGTCTTCAAGAAGGATTATTTTAGAGATAGATGGCTGAGTATGCATGATGTTAGGGAAGAAATGAAAAATATTGTTGAAGTTAGAGCATTTTATCATTAATATTTAGTTTTTATATTATATTTTATCATTTATGTGATACTTGGAGAGATTTATCCAGGTAGTGGGTGGGAATATAATATATTTTTTAAGGTGATGAGTATGATTCACTATTGATCATTCTGCTTTAAGATACATTATTTATCTTTTTCATGAGAGGATCTAGAGAAAAATCCAATAAGTATACTTTTATGATAACCCCATGTATATATAAATTTTTTCTCAGGTCACCCAAATATGGTTGTATATTTTGAAATACGTTAAGATCTAAGGGTTCTACAGAATCTTTTTTTTGGCTTTGGGATCGCTGTCCTCTTTATGTTTGGGCTGAAAGCATATTTCCTTTTAGTTTCTAAAAACTCTATAAAAATTAATGTTTTCACATAGGGTTTTATTTATAAATATATTCATGTTGTTTTTTATTGTTATATACTTCTTATATATCTCATATTCATGTTATCGTATAGGGTAATTCTTCCCATATGCATATTTATTATACCCTCTATTCTTGTCACCGACCTGGGGCCTATTGAAGGTGAGACTTAAGTTATCCACATATCGCTTCTCTTATTTTCATCCTAGGAGGGTTACCCATTAGGAGAGGGGTTTATGAAATAAAAAATTTAGTAATCGTAATAATACTTGTAATATCTTACCTTCCAATCCCATGTAAAATGATAATGTCACCCATTCATACATGTGGAATAACACCTCCACCAAGAAAAGAAATTCAATATTCATGTTATTTTTTTACATGGGTGTAAATAATGATATATTTGATGAAAATATATGATTAATATTATATAATAATTATGCTATAAATATGAATTATTTATGCCAATATTTCATTCAATCCATGAGAAATTTGAAAAAAAATGTGTATTCATTCGTACGACTTATTGTCTCTATGAATGGTGTAAGTTATTTTCCTTTGTCTAATTATTATAGCCTAGTATAAATACTTATGTAGTGACTATATATTATATTTATATAATTATTAACATTATTTTTATGAATTAACCATGGTCCAAGAACAAGGACCAGTAATATAGAACCGAAATATATATGAAAAACTAATAAGTTATTACACATTAAAAATATTTTAATAAATAATTGTTATTAAATGGGTGATAAAAATTTACAAGTAAATCATATATGTTATAATATATTATTATTTTTATTTAATATATTTATATCTAATTTAAATTAATTATAAATAATGATTAAATACATAAGATGGAAATCAGACCTAAGGTGATGGATATCTTCATAATTCTCCTTTCACTGGGGAATATTTTATTGTTTTGAACCATTTTTATATTATATAGTATATATACACCCCCTATTCCTTATTATATCACGATTCCATCCGAAATAATGTTATTATAATGGATCAATTTCAATTATTTCATCCAATGGGTTTTTACATCAACATTATCTTTTGGTAAGTTGTTTTATAACTCATATTTTTTTATTACATTATATTATGTATTATTTATCTTTGATATTATATGATTATTTATTTAAAAAATTATATTATGTTATTAGGTATTTATAACTTTTTTATTTTTATATACCATAGATTAAGATAATTTATAAATGATTAATTCTAATTTCTACATTATTATCATTTTATGTGTTTCTCATCTCATTTTTACATTCATGATACATATTCCATGTTAACCACTTATTTATTTTGGGTGGTTTATGTAATTCACCTATAGTATTTTATATCCCTAATATTATTATTTCAATTTCATTTAATGTTTTAATTGATATTATTTCAGTCATGGTTGTTATATTTCAGAAGTTAGTACAATGAATAGGTTTTTATTTCTCAATCTCACCATTATTCGAGATTGTAAATGTCTATGCCCTCATGAGGGAAGTAATTGAATTTTATAACATAAACCCACTATATTATATTATAATAATGTTATTCGTAAATCATTCATTTAATGTTACTATATTCATTTACTATGTACCTAAATTTATTGATTAAATGATTTCAAGAAAATAAAAATTTATTTCATTCTTCAGTCATAAATAATTTTTCTACTGAGTGAATGCATTATAATAATTTCTTAAACAATATATCCAAATATCATCCAATTAATTATTATGAAAATATTTAACTATGTAATACTTTTAGAGTATCAACTATAACGAATATTACCATCAATTTTTATGATAAATACGTTTCAAATTTTCAAATAGAAATTTAAAAGGAATCACTGATTTAATTTAATCATCATTAATTGGAATTTCCCATGATCCTGACTGCTAATTAATTTTATTAATCCAATACATTATTACAAAATTTTTAATGAATATTTTTTCATATTATAGACATTATAAATTTTATTTAAATTTAAAAATGTGTATTTTCTTTATGAAATTTTCCAATTACCTTTCTAAAGTATTTTTATAAATTAAAAATCCATTATAGAATGCTATACAAAGGATATAATCTAGTGATACCATCCACCTAATATCTCAGGATATAGAATATTCTATTTGAGTAGGGATGTACTATTTTGATGGAATTTTCTATATTACTCTAGATGGTCTTGATTTTATTTTTTAGGGAATAATTAACTTTTCATATGAAATATTTTGAGTATGAATTTATATATTTCGTAGGTTTATTTATTCGGTATCGTATAAAAAATTTTTAATCTAGTTTTACAGTATTAAATTATTCATTGATTTTTGTTCCCCCATTCATATGAGGATTGAATTAGAATTAGTAAGTGATGGATATGGCTCACTATAACCCTTTTATGCATCATTAGGTCTCATGAACAAAAATTTTGTCTTTAGGATGAGGCCATGCCAATTTATATAGGATTTAGTAGCATGATTCTTTGATTGTAGTTTATAGATTTTGGAATTATTAATTCCCTCATCATGACTAGCTATTGATGTTCATTTCATTATTTGATTCTTTATGGTATCCAGGGATATGTTTCCGGATTATTTAGTTGTTATATGGAATTTTTAATTATAATTTACCCCTTCCATATTACTATGCATTCGCCTATTATTGATTGAATGGAATGTGTCTTCATTTATTTACCCAAACATATTAATTATGACTTATTTATTTCGTAAAGATTTTAAAATATTTATTCCCTTACTAAAAATTATATTCTTACCCCTTTTTAGATTTCCATTCCATATAAATCGAGTTTGTTTATTATGATTGATATATAGGGATATTCTAAAGGTTTTAATTGTGTACTAAATGAAATTCATTTTTATGGTTTCCAATTATAAAATGAAATCCATGTATTTATCTAGTCTTCTAAGAACACTATAATATCTGGACATACTAGATGTGATTAATTATCTTTATTGACGATGTAAGAATGTAACCACTAAATGTGGACTACTATGGTTTGGGTCTATAAAATGATTTTTACGTTACAAAAAAATTTCACTATAATGGATGGAAATAAATAATATATGGTATATATTTTTATCATATATCAAACATATAAATTTTTAGTTATAGATGAAATAGTATGGCTCAATAAATGCAGTTTGAGTCAAGAAAAACACTGAAATATGAGTCTATGTTGCTCGAACATGCTCAAACTACATATATAATCAATTTAGGTTTATCATCATGTTATATAAAAACCTTATTACAATTTATGAACCCTATTAAAATTCCTTTATATATTCTTATGGCTCATTAATTTACCATTAAAAGTTCTAAATAACCATTAAGTGTTATGCAATCAATTTATTATTTTTATTCTTTGTTATAGTGATTTCAATTCATTATCCTTTATAATGAGTTAATCAATTCCATACATGTAATATAAATAATATATTTAGATATATATATTTGATAATGATTATTATCACCATGATTATATCATTGACGTCACGGTAATACTCTAAAATTAATAATTAAAATATACCCCCTTTTGATTGGTGAATAATTATTATGAAATTATTTTAAGTATGAATGTAATAATATATATATATATATATATTTAAATTTCATAAATCTAAAAACATTTTATATTTATCATCATTTCCTAAAATTACAATTATTTATTTATTTATAATTATTAATTATGGAAATTTTATAGAATCATTCATTTTGGGAGAAAAATAGAATCCAATAATATCTTTATATAGTTATAAAATTAGTCATTGTATGTTTTTAAATTATCATTTTATCACTCTTAAAGAAGAATATTAATTTTATATAAAAATTATTTCTATTTTTAAACCAAATTAATAATAAGTGTATAATGATTCAAATGAAAACCCATTTGTGAGAATATAAGACATTCCTTAAAGGATAAAATCATTCCATTTGGATAACAATGTGAATAGTTAAATTGAGTATATTTATTATGATCACATATACAAAAATGTGACATTGGTTCTTTAGTGATATAATTTAGGGATATATTGGTATAGAAATTAGATGGCATGTGTTTTTTGATCTAATAGGATGGGGAGTGTGTATATAAGTGTGGTTAGTGAAATTATCTATATAATTAATTTAATATTTTAATATTCTATTATCGTAAGTTCTCTTCTACATCCCTAATTTACATTAAGTTAATTTAGTTGAAATATTTAACTGAAATCACTACATTTGTTAATTTTGGACATAATTTATTTTAACTAAATTCATATTTATTGTAGGTTACACAATTTCATTGTTTTTAAAATACATTAATATTTTTAGAAAAACATAAAAATTTTATTCCCTTAAAAAATGAAATTTTTATTTGAAATATGGATTCTATTTTAATTAAAAAATCCTACAAATGTGAAATAAAATATTCCAAAAAAAATTATATCATTAAAAAAATTATTTTGAAATATATTTTTTGTAAACCCCAAATGAAGTTATTCATACAATGAATTAATAATAATTAGTTAAATGTTAATTTACATGAATATATAACAAGTATCATTAAAATCAATCATCAAGAGTGATGAATTTAAAATTTTAATTTACAAATAAATAATAAATTAAAAACAAGTCCATATAAAAATATCATGTTACATCAAATGAATTTATTATTAATATACTAAAAACATACCATATCATTTCAATACCTTTGTATTTAACTATTTTTCAATTGTATAATATCATTTCTTTAAACTAATTCGGGAAAATTAAAAAAAATTAATTAAAATAATTCTTTTTAAAAAATTAAAATAATAATGATAATGATAAAATTACATATTAGTACAGATATAATTTTATTAATAATACTGGGTGGATTTATTCCACAAAAAACTAATCATCATTTTTATTCGTGGGATATTTAATAGTGATAGTTATTTTTGTTTATTTGGTTTGAAGGAATTATGTAGTGACTTTTAGAAAATTGATCTTCTACTATAAACATTTTTAGTCAAGCATGTTTTATTTATGTTTAACTTGGGATTGGTTGAAGAGAATCATTACAGATTATTCCTCCATAAAAATTTCAAAAATATGAGACACTTAACAAATACATTAACAAATTGGGAATGTAAATACTATTTTATTCCTCTACGTCGTCATCTTCTAGGGATATTTGTTCCAAATTCTTTAATTTTTTTATCAACCCCTTAACGAAAAAAATTTAAATGTATAGAATATAAATTACGAGGATTGTGGTCATTCCGTGAAGATTAGTGGAAATCATAGACAAATTAATTTATCTAAATTTTCTATTCAAGTATATAGTATAAAAGAACTAAAATAATATTAATAATAAAATAAATTTAAATTTTTAGAAAAAGAATTTTTTTTAAGTGAACAATGAGGAAAATAAAATTTCAAATTTATTTCTAAATAATTATTTATTTAAAAAATATATTATATTGAACTTAATAGATCCAGGAATAAATTAGGGTAGTTAATCATTTTTTTATATTTTGATTTTTAAATAATTAATTGGTATAATTTATTATTATCAAGTAATTTTAATTTATATATGTTGTGATATGGTCTAATCTCTGATGAAAATGATATACTAAAATAATCTCTCATAACCCCATCATTTTCTATAAAATTATTTATCCAACATCAACATTCACAACTCTTAATGAATAACTATGTTTTGATATAATATATTACCTCAATGTGATAATAATAAATGAACATGAAATCCGTAGGGAAAACAGTCATCTATATAAATTCAATATCATCCAAGTCCTTGTTATCCAACCCATAAGATAGTACGTAGCCATAATTTAATAGTAATCTTGAATAAGTGAATAAATAATCATATGGGATGGTGGAGTGATGAAATAAAATGAGAGGAAAAACATAATTGAGCAATAAAAGTATGAAAATATAGATTATATTCATTATTTTAATCTAATGATGCCAAACATGAACCCATCCTCCTGGTTGTCTCAGATGATGTTAAACATGTCAAAACAATGATTATCCACTTTATACATGCTAAAAATCCCATACACATTAAATATTTAATGTGTTACAAAACATCATCGAGAAATATATATATTTCACTATGGTGTGTTAATGTTTATAAAATTTCATCCTTAGTAGATGATGTTCCTCCAAGTACTAACACTTCTGAAGTGTGTTAATTAAGGGGTTTGAATTTATTTTCATGGAAGTTAACCAATGAAAATAGTTTATGATAATGAAAGATACTAAATTCAACCCATAAGTAATTTTGGGATTTCAAAAATATAATACCATTATTTATATATATTTTTATATTTGTAAGGAAAATATTATGAAAAAAAAGAACATTTAAAAATATTTGAGTTTAAAATAAAAATAAAGAAAATCATTTCATTGATTTATGGAATAAAAATCATGAATATTGTGGACAATGAATAAAATTTAGAGGATATGTTTTAATGAAAATGATTTTTCATTTTATTATATATTGACACATGTGAAGAGTTATTAGACTCCAGGTTAAAAATTAATCACCTATGGATGTTATAATTAATTATATCAATGTTTTAAAATTATTATATTCAAATAAGTTTAACTAAAATTTGCTGAACTATGAACTATACTCCAAAAAATAAATTAATTAAGAATATCTATCAAAATAAAATCATTCTCAAATAAAATGAAGTTCTTAACTTAATATCTATCACTATATGTACAGAATACAGAATAAGATTATCAATAAGAACAAGATGATACTCCCCAAAAACATAAATTTATAATAGAAATAAATCATATATTCTATAGAACTATAATCTTATATTCTACCAAAAATCGTCAATCAAATTACAAAAGCATGATTGAATAGAAATTAATAAATAGTTACAAGGTAATCCCCAATGAAATATTTCATATTTGAAGAGATGAAGTGGTGTTTTTGGGGATGCATAGACAATAGTGAGAATTTTTTGACCCATATAGGTGATTTAATGTTCTATTGTTGAATAAGTTTCCTATATTCATTTATTCCTCAAAGGAATTAGATTAATAGATGATTTAGAGTGGATAAGTTTATTGTGTGGGAATTTTACTAAATATAAAATTATATTTAAATAATGCTAAAATTATGTGCCTATAGTAATATGAAGGTTGTAAATTAGTTTACATGTTTTTTAAAAAAAATTGGGAGTTATTTTTCAATTTCCCTAGAGAATGTATATTGTGTAATGTATGTCTTTTCAGATCTATATAATATTTTTCCGGATGAGAGATATATTCATCATTCTTATGAATAGTTTTTATCAAACTTGAGTGGGCTTTATCTAATGAAATTTTCTTGAGAAATGGTATACTATTTTAAAAATTAACCTCCTTAATATTAACTCTGACCATTATCCGATTTTGTTCAGCCTTATAAATAAGGCCTTCAAGCCAAATTTGCCTTTCCACACCAATAATGCGTGGTGTTCCCACCCAAATTTTAGAAAGCTTGTGACTAATTTATAGATTTATAATCATTGTGGAAATGATTCTTATACATGCATCATGAGGTTAAATTAGTTAAAGTACAACCTAATGATTTGGTGATAAGAAATAAACCACAAGGTGGAGAAAGTTATGGTTTCTATAGAGTCACATCTCAACCAAATCCAATGTGATAACACTTTCTCCAATTTTGATATGAATTTACAGTAAAAATTTACCTTACTACTAAGCTAAATTCACTTCTCTCCAAAGAAGAAATACATCAAAAGGAAACCCTTAAAGTTAAATGGTTAATGTATGGGGATTGAAACACCACATTCAAAATTACCCTCTAAAGATCCAAGAAATATTACATAACTCTCACTCTCATGAGAGATAGTGATAGAATTCTAGACAACAAGGAGTCATATTTTGATCATATAATCTCTTATAGTGAACATATTTTTAATGATCTTATTATTAACAAGTAGATTTCGGAAGGAATCATTCCAAACATGGTTAGTGATGCCCATAATACCAGACTCACTAGTATTACTATAGACTTTGAGATACATGAAGCTGTTTTCAGCCTTAAAACTGACTGTGATCTAGGACCATATGTTTTCACTAATTCCTTATTTTAAACAAACTGGGATTTCATTCACGTTGATGTTTACAGGCGGGTTAAATCCTTCTTCTCTATATGCGTCTTACCCTATATACTTAATGAACATATCTATACCCTGATTCTCAAGGTAAAAAATGAATATGAGATTCATCTCTTTGGACCCATTTCTTTAATCTACACCAAGTATAAAATTGAAACCAAACTCCTTTCCAATAGACTGACCAATAATTCTAATAAAATTATTTCCTGGTACCGGTTTGGTTTTTTAAAGGAAAGACCATCATGGATTGTATCACACTACCATTATACACATAGAAACATTATCACCCATACCCTCGCTATTTGGGTGAAATATCAGTTATGTGGTGTGCTCATACAATTCTACTTTTTCTACAGACTATATGAATTTAATGATAATATTTTTATTAATTCAAACTTTTGTTCTTTTTTGACACAATTTTCATGAAACTCATCACATTCTTGAGTTCATGTAGGACTTTTCATGAGAAGCCTTCAATTTATTAAATTTTCCATGAAACATCCAAAATACCATCCTATAATTATAGGATAACACTTTAATAAATATATGATGGCCTTCATAGTCCTAGAAAATTTTCAAGATTATTTGTTATTTAAAATAATAGTAAAATCATGGCAAGTCTCCATGAGTGATTTATTCAAAAACAATCTCCCATTGGCTTGGTTGAAAATACTCCAACATCCTCGTCATTTCAGTTTAAAATCATGTCCATATTGAACATCAAATAATATAAAACATAAATAAAACAATATATTGATTAAATACTTACTCAAAAAATAATCAATTCCCACATGATTGAAGTTTGATATGATAAATATGAGTAATAAGAAAATCTCATTATTGAAGCACATCATTTAGATCAGAGGCTACACTAGACCACTATCACTAACTATCTTGTATAACTATTTCAATTCATGATATTTTCTATATAATAGAAACACATTATCAATTCCTTGTTTAGGTATGTCCTCCTATCATTGTTTGAGAACTATTTTAGACACCACCTTTTCTACTTACCCTGCATATGTGGTACCCTTACTTGTCATATAAGATATCTCGCTCTTTAATGGCCTTACTTATTTTCTA
The DNA here is from genome assembly GCA_963277665.1 of Viscum album. Lineage (NCBI taxonomy): Eukaryota > Viridiplantae > Streptophyta > Magnoliopsida > Santalales > Viscaceae > Viscum > Viscum album. Next base: position 1,389,538,983 of record OY728165.1, read on the forward strand.
AGAGGGTTTGGAAAAATTTATCCCCACTCTTTGATGAACACTGTGGGTCATCGTTGTTCAATTAAGAAAATGAACACAAAATTTTGGTGTAAAAGGTATAGAACAACAATCATTATACATGAGAATCTATATCTTACCATGGGTAGGGAGTGCCCCAAATCCATACTGTCTCAGTGTGGTAGGGTTATTATACTCTAAGAGAAAGCTGATATATCTAATATTTATACATGGGTAATTCCATTTTCATGATATCTAAAACATGTTTTTCTATAAGAACGTAATCCAATTTCACTAAACAATGATCTACATTCTCCAATATAATGTGATACCTAATTTCGATGAAATTTTTCATTTTGTGATAGAAATTTTTTTATATGGTTAAAATAACATTATTTTTATATTTTAATTATTATTTTAAACATCAAATCTACATCCATATCATCAACATACTACTCCACCTAAAATAGTTTCACAAATTTTCAAAATGTATTTAAGTTATTTTATTCTCAATGCAATTGAATATTGTTTCATAATAAGACAATAAATGTATGTTAAATTAAGATATAATTCCCCATTTCATTTCAGATCTATATAATTTGATTAACTAACACATTCATGGAATATATATTCCATAAAATATTTCTCTATTATGGATTTATAGGTTAAACCAAAATAAACTATTCCACTGACATGTTGTAGTATACTTTCTGATTATTATTAATATATTTCTGTGGGATAAATCAAGTACATCAGATATTGATATGTGGAAATAAAAATATCATCTCACATTATTATTTTTTATATCATCCTATGATGGATCTGACTGTATTTATTTATATTGACATGCCTTCATTAACCATCCCTTGAAAATGTCATCTAGGTAGTAAAAGTTGTTCATATTAACCTAGAAACCAAAATTACAAAATTTTTCATAAAAATGATGGAATGTTTTGATTTAGAGATGAATGTTCTATTCCTTCCAAATTTCACCTATAGGGAAATGAAAACCATCAACTCTCCAAAAAACAATATTTTAATCTCACACATCTTAAATAAATTTAAATTACTATAGTCGCATTTATTCAATCAAAAAAATGAATTTTTATTAGCATATATTGGCACCGAAATATTATGATCAGTAACTTAATTTTCAAATATATTAAATTAAGCTCAAAGAAATTGGAAACTGATATATTTCATGAATTGATATATTTTGGAGTACCATTTTCTTTTAGATATTATAAAATATATAATGCCTTAGTTTTTAGTAAAATGTTTTATGATTATTCATGAAAAATGGAATCATTCGGATTATCTATGTATAAATATTATTAATAAAAACCATTTAACATTAATGAAATTTCCATCAAGAATAATAGAAATCTTATATGCATCGATATGGAAAAGAATAATTGAGTTGTATTTTACCTCCAAATTAGAGGAATTATATCAAATTCATCAATTCATTAAACAATTTTTTATCCCTCTTAAACAATTCTTGATTTTCTTTCAATATCCATTCTATATTCATTCAATTTGTTTCAAAATTCTAATTTCAACAAGATGAAAATTTTTATATGCGAGCCCAAAAAAATTTCCCATGTTTGATTAATCTAATTTATTCAATACATCACATTGAATTAATTAACATCTTTATTAGATGCCATAAAAACAAATTATTTCTTACATAGAAAATAATTCTTTTTTAAAGAGGTTTAATGCTCTTCATTTTCACAATTATTTTCTAGTCATGATGATAACCATCTCATTAATTTTTTCTCTTATTTTTTAGCTTATCTATATAATCTACTCTAAATTAATTCTTCTTATCAGTTGTGACCTCATAATAATCAACATTTCCCTTAATTCTCTTACAAAGATACTCGACAACTCTTCATATTTTTCTACAGTGTGCCAATTTTTTACACAATATCATTTTTAATTGCCACTATCATGAATTAATTGCATTAAAAAATCATTCATGACTAGTTACTTAATAACATATATTCAACTCTCATACCTTTGTTGCCAAGAAAATTATCATCATATTTATGATACACTAACATTTTTATATATATATTAACTAAGAAAAATCAGTTATTTCTTTAATATTAAAAGGTGTTGCATAGTATTCCTTTTTCAATAGTATTGCTCATATAGATTTTTCTTTTCACCATGAAACTAGAATTATTTACTTAATATATAGAATAATTCCATGAATCCTTCCTTATAAAAAATATCTTGTTGGTATTTTTTTCATAATTATCATTCTCTATATAATTTTATGATCCATTTTAACCTCTCAACCACACAATTGTTTTGATTATTCTATATTACTAGAAAATTATTCCTTTTTATCTATTTCTCACTAAAGGATTATAACAATATATAATTAAATTTACATCCATTATCATTTAATAACCTATATATATTCCATCAATTAATGTTTTCAACCTTCCTCTGATACTTATTACTGCAACAAAACACCATGTAATTGTGTGTAATGACCATAAACTATTACATACTTCTATAATCATCAATTAATATAAGAAAACCTTTTTTAATTAATGTATAATTTCAGTATCATCCCACACACATAAACATGTAATATATCTAAAAACATTTCTGACCTCTAGAATCACAAAATTTATTTCATGAAATTTATTTTCCCTTCTTAATAGACGTATCATAATACTGTATGATCATTTGATAGTTCAGAGATATCACATGATCTATCATTACTCTATAGATCATAAAATGTTGGTTAGAATAAATAAACCTTTAATTTACACTATACTATGTTTTCCACCTTCATTTATAGAAATAAAATATCTTCCTCTCAACTAATGAGGTAGAGATTAAACTTTATGTGCATCTATTTAATCATAATAGTTCTATATATTACAATAATTATATAATAGTCTTCAATAAATTAAATTTATATATTAATTCAAAAAATTGAACTAAAAATATTATGGTGTAACCCATACCTTTAAGAAAAAATAATTTCTGGCATATAATGTGTTTTCCCAAAAAATTGGACATTTTGAATGTATTAATTTTCATCCCATCAACATTTCTAAATCCTAAAAAAATACGATCCATATATAATTCCGTTATCATGTTCCTTTTTTACTATCATATAATAAGTTCATTTAATATCAATAAACCAGTAACTATTATTATATAATGATCTTAGAGAGAAAACATGATCTACTACCATCTTAGACCATTTATTTATCATTTCTGGTATTATTTCCACATCATATGATGAAAAATATATTTTATAATTCACTAAATATGGTTTTATAAGTATTTAATTTTATGTACTTTTTCATCCTTCTCAATACTTCCTAGATTTGTTTCCTAAACCATATGTGGGTCCTTATAGTCATATTCCTCTACATCATCGATGATAAATACATGATAATACATATTTATCCTTAAAACAAAATAGTATTCCACTGAAATCATAGCTGTAATATTGAACAATATTTTTTATACCTTTGTTAATATTTCACCCTCAAATTGTATTTGGTTAATAAATCAATTTTTTGTGAGTCTAAAATTTTCAGAGAAATTTCACTATTCTTATAGTGAATTCTTATGTTTTTATGCAACAACCATAGTGATTTTTTGTATTCAACGAGTTTTCTATGTTTGATTCATACCCAAATTAATATTTAACATTTTAGTGGGATATTTTGACATATAATTAACCATAAAATCCTTCTTGTTTTTATAACAACCCACACGTTCATTTTAATTAAAATTTTTCATATTATTTTATAGTTTATTCACTAAATTTTCTACTATGACTAAGTTCCCCTTAACATTATATAAAATCCATGTAATCTAACTTCATGATGTCATACTATTTTTTTATATTCTATATTGATATTTCATTATTCTTCACACACAAATCAATTATCATTCATGAAGTTATATATGTCTTACTCGATCACTCTTTTTTTTGAAATTATGACTAATATAAGTAATCTATTTATCCTTGATATTATACTAAATAAACTTATCTAACCATTTTTTAAATTTAGATTTGATCATTTAAATTTACACCCTCAACGCAGACATTGATTTTTGATACTATAAAGTGAATTTTGAATCATGAACAACTCGGTTTGTTTTCATCCATTGGGATATCCAAAAACATTATATCTTAAATAGAGGATTTTATATCAATTAACAGGTATATTATACCTTCTACTTATTTCCCTACATCATTGTTTTATTATTTTCACTTTTGAATATTCTATGAGAACAATAAGAACACCTTTTATAATGTATTTTAAAACATCATTTTTTCAATTCATGAAACTATGAGTTATTTTACACATATAAAAGTAAGATCACATTTAAGAACAATGTATTCTTATTAAACCTCTTATTATATAATTTTTTAGTATTCTATAAGAGGTTCTTCATTAATTTCATCATCTTCATGAAGAAAACGTGGAATCTTTCTTGAATGGTGAACAAATACTCCACATCAATTACACATGAGTTGGATTTTATCATTTTTCTTCTATTTTAAACTTTTATTATTAATGGAACGTAATGAAATGACATAATCAAACTATTTTTATTCTTCATCATCCTATATTGTGATATACTTAAATTCACTAAATTACATGTAATACAATTTCCATGTTTTCTCATCTTTATTACCATAAATCCTCATATCATATGAAACATTATTACTATGAATAGTATCTAATGATAGGTCATTTGATTCCTTATCCTTGAAAGAAAGTATTATTAGATTAACCCATTATAGAAATGATATCAATATGTTCTTGATGATATTCATATTATAATTTTTTTTCTCTAAGTCCTTGCATTTATTTGGTAAACACATTTACCTGATTCAATAAGTCATTAATAGGCTCATTCTGAGAAACCAAAATGATTATTATGTTTTTAATAAAATCAGTTTTTTATCCTCTTTTAATTTTATGTAACAATCATATATATATATATCTTATGTACATTTTAAAACATGTATTGTGATTATTTACATGAAATAACCTTTATATATATTGTATTGGAAAATGCTCTATATTATGAATTGATTCCCATGGAGTCTAATTAAAAATAGAGTGATATCAAAATTATAGATCCACAATATCCATACTAACTAATACCCCATGATTAAAAAATGTGAAAAAATATAAGAATGATAATCTGAAATAATTCTACTTATCACTCTTATAGAGATTAAATCTATAACAATCAATGAGTATAACATAATTATGATTTACTAATACCATTTCCTTCACATAATAGAGTGAATGAATAAAATCATCATTCTAGTTTGAAACCCATTATGATGTTGTTCAAATATTTTTAGAAACCACACTCCCTATTACAATTGATAATATGTTATAAAGATGGTAAAAAGTGGGACAACACCAATTTTAAATTGTTTCAATACTATTGGGACAGTCCATGGAGTATAGGTTGATGAATTTACATGTTACTAAACCCCATTATTCCGCCACTCATTTAAAATATTTTCATATTATTCACTATCCATGTTAACTTCAAATATCATTTTGATAAACAAAATACTCCCAAAATCAATCTCACTTTTCATTTTCAATTTCAGAACCCAATACACTCTCAATTTAGGTGTAATCATTATTTATTTTGATTTTATTATATTTATAATTATAATTGGTTACACCAAATTCTATTTTTCAAGGATCACTTCTTTCATCCAATTGAAGACATATAAATAAACATAGAAATTCTTCTCAGTTATCATGAGGTTAGTATAACTCATTTATTCTTCAACAATGATTTCAATATAACTCTCATTAACAAAGATAGTTTATTGTATTTAAAATCATCATTTTCATAGGAAAATAATAATCTGTAAAAATTGGATGATTATATAAATATTTTAAAATTTTTGTTTAATGAAAATAGATCACTATGACATTATCTAAATCATTATATTTTATTTTATTTTGATTTTAATAGTAGTGTTGGGTTTACACATGGAAAATTTCTTTCATGAATCCATTACATTCCCATAAAATTTGTTTAAAACATTCTTGAATATCATTAATAACTTTTATTTTGAGCTAAATTCACATATCTCTTCTGATGACAACTGTTATGGATTAAAAAAAACAATTTTTAATTTTTTTAGTAATTGAAACAAAAGGGATCGAATTGGTGTTTCTATTACAGAAGAATTGAAGTAAAGAAAATTTTTATGTTCATTGAATGAACAAGGGAATGAAACTAAGTATATTTTTTAATTTCATTTGTATAATAAAATTTGTAACATCCCAAGTAAGTAATTAATAATAGATATTTTATCTATGTATATTAATTAATTAGTTAGTGTTTTAGAGGCTTAAAATGAAAATAAATACAATCTTATGCATGGAATACACTAATATTCTTAAAAGATTGTTTTACTGCCTTTTGATGGAAAACCCTTTTTAAATCTATCTTTTGACAATTTTATAATATATTTTAGTTAAAATAAACTAATTATTTATGATTGGACATCAAAATTTACTTTTTGTGAATTTTTGGTATTTTTCCGATAAAGTTCATTTTTAAATGAATAGTGAAAAATGTTGTATTTTAATTCAAAACCTCTTTTTAATCTAATTTATTTATATGATTAGATTATATTTTGAATTTGTTTTGAAGTTAAATTAGAATATATTTTTACCTTTTTATCCAATGGTGGTCATTGGAATCAATTTCACTTTTCAATTGGACTTAAACTAGTGTCAATCTTTTGATACGTTTAGTTTCATAAAAACACGCTATTTGTCATGACAACGAGAATTAGTTTTTAAATTAATTAATGAAACTTACATGTTTTGAATTTTATAAAATAGACATCATTTTTGAATTCTTAATATCAAATATAGCTTAGGTTGAAGTTTTGGTATCTTTCAGAAAAACTTCAATTTTTGATGAATAGTGAAACCACTAAGTGGTGGTTAAAGAAACTGATTTTTCGTTTAAATGAAACTTTTCCACTTCTGTGATTTGATTTTCAAAATTCCGACATACATGTTTGTCATTAAGAAGTAAAATGTGGTTCAATGAGATTAAAATAATTTTTTGGTGAATAGTAACTTTTAAGTTCCTAATCGTGATTAGTGTTAATTAGTGTAGTTTAAGGTAAAAATAATGTTTTAATAATATGAGATGAGTTTGACACATGTCCTACCCTCATTGTATCTGTCATGTCAGACCAAGAAAATCCATGGGTCAACTTGGGGACCCTATGGAGCCACTTTGGTTGGGAAATGACATAAATAACTTTTAATTTAATGTTAAAGTAAAAAATGACACAAACAAGAAGTGTTTTACTAAAACAATTTTTACATGGGGTTATACAAGTCATATTTTTTATTATAAATAGTCATTGGAAATATAAAAATATTTCCTACATCATGATATTTTTTTTATAATTTTTAAACATTAAATATTTTAAATTATTTATGACATCATGATGATGCAGGGATTACCTCATTAATAATGGATTTAAATAAAATGGAAAGATAATGTAAAATCTATGACCTAAACATGTCCAAAACCTATTTTATGGGTGTATTTCGAACCCTTATCACCTTATCCTCTAATTATATCAATGTGGTACCTCTTAAATCTGAATACCATTTTAAAATAAAGTAACATTTCTTTACTTTCCATGAGTGCACCTCCTCTCCTCTTATAAAAGGCCCCCACCTCTACCTCCCTACCCACACTCCCAAACCCTTTGGCTCGGCCAACCCATGCCCATTTTGTCTCTCCAAATCCCTCTCTTACTCCTTGAAGCCTCACTTTGGGCATAAGTCTTCCCAAGGAAGCCTTTGAGCACAAATCTAAGAGAGTTACCCGATTTTAAGGTAATGTCTTCACTTGAGTCCTTTTGTTTTATTTTGCTTCTCCAACCCCCTAAACTCTTTTTATTCATTTGTTTTGTAACAACTATAGTATCTTCAATATACTAATATGTTTTTATAAGAAGGATTCGAGATAAACTTACACACACCTATATCTAATGGTTAAAGAACATACTGTTTCCGTGGATGGCGAATTTCTGCCTCCCGAAACGATGATTGTTCAACATTATTTTAACACCTTCAAAGGTGGCCATTAAGATGACACTATATTTATATATGATATATGATATGTTTATGTTTTCCTTAAGCTTCTGTATTTTTCATTTTGGGCATACCTTTATGGTTTCCATTATGGGTAAACGCGATATCTTCATTTAAGGAAGTGTGGACTACCGCCCCCTCAAAGTGATTTAATTCGTTAAATACCATATGTGGGGCATATAAAGGATGGAACTATGATATTATATATGATATTATACTGAATTATAATATACTTTTGTATCATTATGATTCCATTCTATAAAATACGAAATAGAAATGAAAGTAGCGTCCATGCGTACGTACGGCTTACCGTCTCCATGAACGGTGCATTTCATTTCTTACCTCTAAATGATTATGTAATATTATAAATGAATGAATGTACTGGATATATATGACATATATGATATCTACATCATGAATACCACTCTGCATATAATGGAAACATGAACAACTTGTAATTATAAAGGGCTTATTTTGGACTCAAGTACCAATGATCGTTAAAACGACCATTATTAACTTAAATAATTACATAGTGTTCATGACATGGAAATAAGTGGTATAAATGGAATAATGAACTTGAAAAAGGTTCTTAAACAAGTATAAATTAACTCAATTTTATTATTCAGGAGATTAAAGAACGATCGAGTCAATTCGGACCCGAGGTATGGGACTTCCTCTCAATCTCCTTTCATTGAGGCATATTTTGTTTTATACACAACCTTCTTTTATACAGTGTATAAACCCCTTTGAATTTTACGTTTATTCAAAAGGAATATTTTTTATACGAAGCATTTACTAAACAACAACAGGGAATGTTTTTGTCGTACGTATGCGGCGACAATGACTTCTCCGCCGCCGTGACCATTATTTGAGGTTCGACTTCCTCTACAAGCCATACCTTTTTTAAAAAAGAAAAATAAATACCATGTTTTACTTTTCTTTTATTTTGGTATTGAAAATAGTTTTCACAATTGTTTTATATCAATGTGTTGTATTGATATCTTGTGATTAAAAGGTGGAAATGTTATGTTTCCTTTATACATGTTTTATGTGATACGATTATGTTGAGGTTCTTGGGAATTATTATGAAGAAGGGTGGTTCCGTGATAAAATAAGGGTGGGTGAGCCCGATATAGCTCTCCAATGCATTGGGTAACGCGAAAGAGTGAAACGTTAAGGTTTCTCTGAAGAGATTTAGGGAATATACTGTGATGGGTATTCCAAACGTAACCAAGAGGGTTACTCCCTACGTAAGAATGTTATGAATGCCTCAATTTACCTTTATGTCTTATGATTTCTATGATTTATTCATGATTTGATGAGGTATGTTAAAGTGCTAATGTTTTATGGGTGAAGTATGATTTCATTCTTATGTATATATGTAACCATTTTTCCTTTCCATATGTTTATATCCCTTACTGTGCTTTTTATGCTCATCCCATGTTTTTTGAAATGTTTTTCACATGTCAAGGGAAAGGTACATGATATGATGATAGTGTAAAGGAAGTGTCAAGAAAGAATCCATGTTTTATTTTAAATATGTTTCTATTGATGGGAAAGAGGAATACTATCTTTATGTAACCACTTTGTTTATATGTGGAATGTAATGAAAGTTTTATGATTTAATTCTATAAAACTCTAAACCCAAAAAGATCCTCAATGTGTAATCTTGTAATAACTCAAGATTAAGTAAGGTTTAAGGCTGGGCCCTTATAGTTGGTATCAGAGGTCGATTTAGATAACTTTAGGAGTTAGAATTATATTAAATTATTATCCAAAAATATTTTTTTATGGTCAAATTGAAATGATATATCATTTGAAGATTACCATGTTGCTTCATATAATACATGTTTATTCAGAATGGTTTTCCGCAGAGGAAATAGGGAAGCACTGCTAGGAAGGCATACAGAAGGAAATAAACTTCCGAATCAGCATCTAGAGATGGTCGTAATTGGAACTGAATAGTTTGTTGCAGTAATGGCGCAGTGGACTCAAGGGATTAATGGTGGTTGTATCCATGCATGAGATCAGCCAGATCAACCACAGAGGAACATGTCAGTGGTGGAACATTTCATGAGGCAACATCCCCCATCATTCAGAGGATCATCTGACCCTGTGTTAGCTGAAGGGTGGATTAAAGCACTGGAGAAGATTTTCAATGTCATGGGGTGTTCAGACAATCAAAAGGTTATTCTTGTTATTTACTGTTTGGATGGTGAGGCAGATCAGTGGTGGTCTATGGTTAAAAATATCAGGGACGCCGATGAGATTGATGTTCTTGACTGGGATGAATTCAAAGGAATGTTTCTTGAGAAGTGTTTTCCTAAGTCTGTTTGACATAGGATGGAAAAACAATTCTTGGAATTGAGGTAAGAGAAGACTCAGTGGCTACCTATGAAGAAAGGTTCACTCGATTGGAAAGGTATGCTCCAAATTTTATCCGAGACCTTGATAGTAAAATAAATTGTTTTTACTCAGAATTAAAGCTGAAATATCGAAGGTCTTTAGCTTCTCGTGTGTATAAAAGTTATGAAAATCTTGTTCGATGTGCTGAGAAGGTAGAAATGGAATTTTCCAATGATCAAGTGTTCTATAACAACCAGCAGAAGAAGAGACTGAGGTGGCAGGAGAAAGGGAAGAATTATTCAAAAAAGTCTGATGGTAAGAAAACTATGTTTCCATATTGTGATAAATGTGGCAAAAGGCATGCTGTGGAATGTCTTCTAAATTCTGGAAAGTGCTAACGATGTGGTAAGATGGGACATAACACTCGTGATTGCACTGAAAGGGATCAAGGTGAAGGTAAGACCAAATTTGATTTACAGTTAGTGAAATGTTATAAGTGCAATGAGATCGGTCACTATGAAAACGAGTGTCCGACAAAGAGCTTGAGTGATGTGAAGCAGTTAGACTCCAAGCAGAAAGGGGTGGTAAAATCCTTTGCAACTACTTCATCAGATGTCGGGCCATCAAATGAAGTTGTATCAGGTGCTTTTTTTTGTTTTTTTAGATTATTCCAGTGTGTTGTTTGATTCAGGGTCTACAAATTCTTTCATATCTGAAACCTTTTCTATTAAAATGGGAATACCATCTCAAGAAATGACTCCTGAACTTTTGGTAAAAACACCTGGGGGAAATGTTGAGGCAAAAAGAATTTATAAGAATCTTCCTAACCTTATCTTTGGAAAGAACCTACTTGCAAACCTTATTGTTCTAACTCTAGTAGAGTTTGATGTTATCCTGGGTATGGATTGGATCTCTATTTACCATGCTAAGATTGACTGTATAGCTAAAGAAGTTTCTTTTCAGAAAGACTTTCAGTTTGTATAAAAGAATGAACCCTTACTTTTGATAACTTTTCAAGAGGCCAAGAAACATGTAAAAGATGGAAATGAATGTTACCTTGCACACATCATTGAAAATAAAAGGAACTGTTCAGATTAATGATGTGCTAGTGGAAAATGAGTATCCTGATGTTTTTCCTAATAGGTTTCCTAGAATAATACCAGATCGGGAAGTTGAATTTACTGTTGACGTAGTTCCTAATGTTAAGCCAATTTCAAAACCCCCTTACCGAATGGCTCAAATTGAACTTTTAGAGTTGAAGCAGAAATTGCATGATTTATTAGAGAAAGGTTTCATTCGACCTAGCACATCATCATGGGGTGCTCCTTTTTTATTTGTTAAAAAGAAATATGGTTCAATGAGACTTTGCATTGATTATAGAGCCTTGAATAACATCACTGTTAAGAACAAATATCCTTTGCCTCATATCGATGATTTGTTTGATCAGCTTCAGGGAGCTCAGTATTTTTCAAAGATTGACTTGAGATCGGGGTACCATCAGCTGAAGGTAAAGGAAGCAGACGTTCCGAAGACTGCGTTTCGTACAAGATATGGCCATTATGAATTTGTAGTAATGCATTTTGGGCTAACCAATTCACCTGCTGTATTCATAGACATAATGAATAGAATTTTCCATGAGTTCTTGGATACGTTTGTGGTGGTTTTCATTGATGATATTTTGATGTTTTCTAAAAGTAAAGAGGAGCATGAAAGACATTTAAGGGTTATCTTTCAAACCTTAAAAGAAAAGAAACTGTATGGAAAATTCAGCAAGTGTGAGTTTTGGTTGCAACAAATTTCTTTCCTTGGAAACATTGTATCTAAATATGGGATAACTTTTGATCCGACAAAAATAAAAGTTGTGGAAGACTGGCCAAGACCCACAAATGTATCTGAGATTCGTAGCTTCCTTGGTTTGGAAAGCTATTACCGAAGGTTTGTTATAAATATTTCATGGTAATCTAGTCCAATGACTAAGCTAACTCGGAAAGGTGTTAAGATTATCTGGACAAAAGAATGTGATGATTGTTTTTAGGAATTGAAAAGAAAATTTGTGAAAGCTCCAGTTTTGGCAGAACCTTCCAGGAATGGTGAGTTTGTTATCTACAGTGATGCTTCATTGAAAGGACTTGGTTGCATCCTAATGTAGAAAGATCAGGTAATTGCTTATGCTTCATGACAGTTGAAAACACATGAGGTAAATTACCCTACACATGATTTGGAATTAATTTCTGTTGTTTTCACTTAAAAAATTTGGAGACATCATTTGTATGGAGTAAAGTGTGAAATATATACTGATCCCAAAAGTTTAAAGTATATATTCACTCAGAAATAGTTAAACATGAGATAGAGGATATGGCTCAAATTAATCAAGGATTATGATTATACAATTCATTACCATCCGGGAAAATCAAATAAAGTGGATGATGATTTGAGTCGAAAAAGTAATGCTTCATTAGCAATGTTTCATTTAGAACGTGATCCTTTGGTTAAGGATTTGATGAAATTTGGCATAGAAGTTTTTGGTGCAGGAAGTTCTTTTGTTTTGTTTCAGGTATCACTGAGATCATCTCTATCAGATAGAATAAAGAAAGCACAGAAGTAAGACAGTGAGTTGTAGAAAAAGGTAGAGCTGGTTCAGAAAGGTAAGTTGCCTGAATTCAACATTGATAATGATTCCGTTTTGAGATTTGGTAAGATATTGTGTGTACCATGTGATTCACAGTTGAAGAGATAGTTGTTATGTGAAGCTCATAGTTCTCCATGTTCAGTTCATCCTGGCAGTACTATGATGTACAGAGATCTGCGGGAGTATTACTAGTGGGATGGAATGAAAAGAGATATTGTCGATTTTACTGTGAAGTGTTTGACTTGTCAACAGGTTAAAGCAGAGCGGCAGTTAGTGAAAGGGATGCTTCAGCCTTTACCAGTGCCAGAGTGGAAATGGGAGAATATATCCATGGACTTTATTGTGGGATTACCGAAGACATCTCGAGGTAATAATGCAATTTGGGTTATTGTTGATCGTTTGACTAAATCTGCTCATTTCCATGCTATACGAGATACTTTTTCCCTAGATAAACTTTCCCCTTTGTATATTAAAGAGATAGTCAGGTTACAAGGAGTCCCTCTCTCCATTGTATCTGACCGTGATCCCAGGTTCACTTCTAACTTTTGGAAAGGCCTTCAGAAGTCGTTGGGTACTGAATTAAATTTTAGTACAGCTTTTCATCCTCAGTCAGATGGGCAGTCAGAACGAATAATTCAGACCTTGGAGGATATGCTACGAGCTTGTTCGATGGATTATCAGGGAAGTTGGGACCAACATCTTTCTTTGGTTGAATTTTCATATAATAATAGTTTTCATTCTAGTATACAGACGGAACCATTTCAGGCATTATATGGGATGTGGTGTCGAACACCAGCTTTCTGGGATGAAGTGGGTGAAAAGAAGTTGATGGGACCAGAATTGGTAGAATAGTTGGCAGAAAAAGTTCAGCTGATATAGAAACACATGAGAACAGCTCAGAGTAGGCAGAAGAGTTATGTGGACAACAGGAGGAAGGATCTCTCTTTTGAGGTAGGTGATCATGTTTTTCTCAAAGTATCACCATGGAAAAGTGTGATGCGATTTGGTAAGAAAGTAAAGCTGAGTCCCAGGTTCATTGGACCATATGAAATTCTGGAGAGAGTTGGGTCTGTCGCTTTCCGAGTGGCTTTACCTCTGAGTTTATCTCAGGTACACAATGTTTTTCACGTTTCGATGTTGAGAAAGTATATGCCAGACCCATCTCATGTTTTGAGTCCAGAGGTAGTTCAGCTGGAAGAGAACCTATCTTATGAGGAAAAACCGATCCAGATTCTTAACCAAAGGGAGCAAGTGTTACGAAATAAGATGATTAATCTGGTAAATGTTTTGTGGAAAAACCACATGGTTGAAGAGGCAACGCGGGAATCTGAAAATGCTATGAGGGATAAATACCCCCACTTATTTTGATAAGTGAATAAAATTGCGAGAACGCAATTTTCTAAAGGGGGGAAGGATGTAACATCCCAAGTAAGTAATGAATAATTGATATTTTTATCTATGTCTATTAATTAATTAGATAGTGTTTTAGAGTCTTAAAATGAAAAATAAATACAATCTTATGCATGGAATATACTAAAATTCTTAAAAGATTGTTTTACTGCATTTTGATGGAAAACCCTTTTTAAATATATCTTTTGACAATTTTATAAGCTATGTTTGTCAAAATGAACTTATTATTTATGATTGGGACATCAAAATTTACTTTGTGTGAATTTTTGGTATTTTTCTGATAAAGTTCATTTTTAATGAATAGTGAAAATGTTATATTTTAATTCAAATCCTCTTTTTAATATAATTTATTTATATGATTAGATTATATTTTGAATTGGTTTTGAAGTGAAATTAGAATTCATTTTTACCGTTTTATCCAATGGTGGTCATTGGAATCAATTTCACTTTGAAATTGGACTTAAACTAGTGTCAATCTTTTGATATGTATTGTTTCATAAAAACACGCTATTTGTCATGACAGTGGGAATTAGTTATTAAATTAATTAATGCAACTTACATGTTTTTAATTTTTTAAAATAGACATCGTTTTTGAATTCGGAATATCAAATATAGCTTAATGTGATGTTTTGGTATCTTTCAGAAAAACTTCAATTTTTGATGAATAGTGAAACCACTAAGTGGTAGTTAAAAAACTGATTTTTCGTTTAAATGAAACATTGCCACTTCTGTGATTTGATTTTCAAAAATCTGACGTAAATGGTTGTCATTAAGAAGTAAAATGTGGTTCAATGAGATTAAAATAATTTTTTGGTGAATAGTAACTTTTATGTTCTTAATCGCGATTAGTGGTAATTAGTGTAGTTTAAGGTAAAATTAATGTTTTAATAATATGATATGAGCTTGACACATGTCATACCCTCATTGGATGTGTCATGGCCGACCAACACAATCCATGGGTCAACTTGGGGACCCCATGGAGCCACTTTGGTTGGGAAATGACATAAATAACTTTTTATTTAATGTTAAAGTAAAAATGACACAAACAAGATATGTTTTACTAAAACAATTTTTACACGGTGTTATACAAGTCAGATTTTTTATTATAAATAGTCATTGGAAATCTAAAAATATTTACTACATCATGATATTTTTATTTATAATTTTTACACATTAAATAGTTTAAATTATTTATGACATCATGATGATGCCGGGATTGCCTCATTAATAAAGGATTTAAATAAAATGGAAAGATAATGTAAAATATATGACCTAAACATTTCCAAAACCTATTGGATGGGTGGATTTAGAACCCTTATCACCTTATCCTCGAATTATATCAATGTGGGACCTCTTAAATCCGAATACCATTTTAAAATAAAGTAACACTTCTTTACTTTCCAAGAGTGCCCCTCCTCTCCTCTTATAAAAGGCCCCCACCTCTACCTCCTTACCCACACTCCCAAAGTCTTTGGCTCAGCCAACCCCTTCCCATTTTGTCTCTCCACATCCCTCTATTACTCCTTGAAGCCTCAATTTGGGCTGTAGTCTTCCCAAGGAATCCATTGAGCACAAATCTAAGAGAGTTACCCGATTTTAAGGTAATGTCTTCACTTGAGTCCTTTTGTTTTATTTTGCTTCTCTAACCCCCTAAACTATTTTTATTCATTTATTTTGTAACAAATCTAGTATATTAAATATATAGGATGTTTTTATAAGATTTATTAGAGCTACACTTACACACACCTACATCTAATGGTTAAAGAACATACTGTTTCCGTGGATGGAGAATTTATGCCTCCTGAAACGATGATTGTTCAACATTCTATTAACACCTTCAAAGGTGTCCATTAAGATGACACTATATTTATATATTATATATAATATGTTTATGTTTTCCTTACGCTTCTGTATTTTTCATTTTGGCCATACCTTTATGGTTTCCATTATGGGTAAACGCGATATCTTCATTTAAGGAAGTGCGGACTACCGCCCCCTCAAAGTGATTTGATTCGTTAAATACCATATGTTGGACATATAAAGGATGGAACTATGATATTATATATGATATTATACTAGAATTATAATATACCTTTATATCATTATGATTCCATTCTTTAAAATACTAAATAGAAATGAAAGTAGAGTTCATGTGTATGTACGGCTTACCGTCTCCATGAACGGTGCATTTCATTTCTTACCTCTAAATGACTATGTAATATTATAAATTAATGAATGTACTGGATATATATGAAATATATGATATCTACATCATTAATACCATTCTGGATATAATGGATACATGAACAACTTGTAATTATAAAGGGATTATTTTTGACTCAAGTACCAATGATCGTTAAAACGACCGTTATTAACTTAAATAATTACATAGTGTTCATGACATGGAAATAAGTGATATAAATGGAATAATGAACTTGAAAAAGGTTCTTAAACAATTATAAATTAACTCATGTTTATTACTCAGGAGATTAAAGAACGACCGAGTCAAGTCGGGCCCGAGGTATGGGACTTCGTCTCAATCTCCTTTCATTGAGGCATATTTTGTTTTATACACAACCTTCTTTTATACGGTGTATAACCCCCTTTGACTTTTACGTTTATTCAAAAGGAATATTTTTTATACGAAGCATTTAATAAACAAAAAAAGGGGATGTTTTTGTCATACATATGCGACGACAACGCCTTCTCCGCCGCCGTGACTATTATTTGAGTTTCGGCTTCCTCTACAAGCCATACCTTTTTTTTAAAAGAAAAATAAATACCATGTTTTACTTTACTTTTATTTTGGTATTGAAAATTGTTTTCATAATGTTTTTATATCAATGTGTTGTATTGATATCTTGTGATTGAAAGGTGGAAATGTTATGTTTCCTTTATGCATGTTTTATGTGATATGATTATGTTGAGGTTCTTGGGAATTATTATGAAGACGGGTGGTTCCGTGATAAACTAAGGGCGGGTGAGCCCGATATAGCTCTCCAATGCATTGGGTAACGGGAAGGAGTGAAATGTTAAGGTTTATCCGAAGAGAATTACGGAATATACTGTGATGGTTATTCCAAATGTAACCAAGAGGGTTACTCCCTACGTAAGAATGTTATGAATGCCTCAAGTTACTTTTATGTCTTATGATTTCTATGATTTATTCATGATTTGATGAGATATGTTAAAGTGCTTATGTTTTATGGGTGAAGTATGATTTCATTCTTATGTATATATGTACCCATGTTTCCTTTCCATATTTTTATATCCCTTACTGATCTTTTTATGCTCATCCCATGTTTTTTGAAATGTTTTCCACTGGTCAAGGGAAAGGTACATGATATGATGATAGTGTCAAGGAAGTGTCAAGAAAGAATCCATGTTTTATTTTAAATATTTTTCCATTGATGGGAAAGAAGAATATTATCTTTATGTAACAACTTTGTTTATATGTGGAATGTAATGGAGGTTTTATGATCTAATTCTCTAAAACTCTAAACCTGAAAAGATCCTCAATGTGTAATCTTGTAATAACTCAAGATGTAGTAAGTTTTAAGGCTGGGGCCTTATAAAATTAGTGAAAATAAATGGATATATTATGATTATAAAAAGTAATTTCTTGAGAAAGGGACGAGATGTATATATTTTTTAATTTATTTTTTATTAAAGTGAAACCTATATATCACAACAAATTAATTATTTATTTATTATATTAAAAAATATTAAATTATATTTCTTATTTTCCCCTAATCTTGTTACCCCACCAACCGAGTTAAAACTAACATGAATATAATAATACATATTTTTGAACCATATTTTAAATATAGAACATAAAATTGTGGGACATATATTTGATAATAATTCCAAATTTAACATATGGCCAGTATCCAATTAGGAAAATGTTTAAACATTATGACTACTAATTAATTCTTTTATTTAGATATTAATCCCAAAAAATTATCATCGATTGATTAGGTTTTTCAAATTTAGTTTCTCTCTAAAAAGTAACACAAACTCGTGGTTGTATTTTAAATGTTATTCGATATTGTTTTTTTATTTTCAAATACTAAACCAATTGATTTTATATTTATGAATTTAATTTGTTTTAATGATTCAATATATTATGTTCATTATGTTTTAAATTATATTAATTACAAATTAATTATTCTTCTATTGGTGGATGGCTCATCGAAATAGATGCTTTTCAATAGAAAAGGATTATATGGGATGGACCTATTTTCATCTCCGCAATTACAAATAAAAAATAAGAAAATTAAACGAAAATGAATTGAAGAGAATAAAAAATTTATTGAAAATAATCAATTATTACACTTTTGAGAATAACAAAATGAACCGTATATAATGAATGTGATTATTGTTAGATGAGATCCATTCTTGCTAGGCCTCCATCATCTAATTTCAGACAAAATTAGAATAAAACATCTCCCATAATAAAATAACTTTATAATCCATAAACTATAAAATAAATTGTAAACAATATATATTTATATAGTGAAGGTGTATCTAGGGTTTATAAAAATAAAAATAGTATATGTATAATTCTTCTTGGAAAATTTACCCCACATTGACATACATTTTTATACAATTTCTAAAGAGAACCATGTACCCTCTAGTAAAATAAAATTTTCAAAATGGAATACTATAAATGGTTTCAGATCCTCATGAAAATAATATCATATATAAAAACTTATTTTCAGTTGGGTGAGGAATGGTTAGATATGAAAAATCAAGTATAACGATTCCTTATTGATGACATGAGGAATTGAAATGTGGTGTATATATTTCTAATAATAAAGGATAAATGTATACATATTTTTGAATTGGTCATCCAAAAAATGATTAGTGAAAATTAATACCAATGAAATATTATAATATTTAATGTTTAGTGAACTCTAATTGTTAATTACATAAATTTCATTAAAATTTTCAATTAATTTTAAAATTATAAATTTGAATTAAATATTTAAATAAATGTACCTATAGGGAAATTATATCAAATAGTACCCAAATTTTTTGAACAAACCCCTATTTTCTTATTTCACCCACAATCCCCTTTTATAATCCTTGAAAAAAATACAATATTCATATAATGGTCACACAAAAGAAATAATGAAAAAATATATCAGATCATTTCCCAAATAAAATATATATTATATCAACCATGAAAATTAATTTAAATTCATTTTATTCTATATAATAAATAACTATTCCAATTAAATATTCACTCAATTTCCTAATTATTACATGACTCAAACTAATATTCATGCAACACATCACTTGTGTGAAATGTAATGGGAACTTATTATCATGCATGGAAAATTCATGTATCATCATAGGCTCATAAATTATGTAGTTTCTTTAAATAATGTGTAATATTCTTTTAGTCACGTGGGCCAAATATTTTTATGCATTATTTTGGGTTCCAAAATTAAAATAAAAAATTAATGCTAAAAAGATGAGGTTTTTTCCATAGATAATATTTTACCAATATTAATGTGAATAAACTAGTAATTCTCCTCACTATATTATAAAAAATATATATACCATAATACCTTTTTCTTCATATGAAGCTTGATTAAAAAAATATACTGATTAGAATCAACCATATTCTGCCAATTTTTTTATTTTTTCATATAATATAGGATGTTAGAGGAATAGTCTCAGTACTAGAAAAGTTTCTCAGATTTTAATTTTTAGAGGTTCATTTTTCATACCTTAATTGATAATGAATAATTCATCATCGTACTAATATTTTTGATTTTTTTAAAGGTAATATAAAAATAATAATTGATTCCTCACATAAATAAATTTTACACATTACCATTTATCTCCAAGTTATCTAAAATTTTGATATATCTCCCTTATATAGTAGTGACATTCTTACCCAAGTAATTCACATGAAAGAACATTCCCCAACACTCAAACATGGAATATTTATAAAGATATATAATTGGTTAAAGGTAGGTATGGATTTTTTTATAATTTTGGAACAAACATATATAAAATTTACAGAATTATTTGGGATAATACTTATTAGTGTAGTGGGTTGGTATATAGTAAAAAATGAGGTTTTCCAAAATAATTCCTTAATCATTTTAAGAAATATTATCTATAATGCATTGATTGTGGTAATTTTCAAAATTTCATGTTTATTGTAATATAATAACAACAATATATTCATTTTCTTCATGATGATGGAACTCTAGAAAATATTAAAAGAAATCATTGAGTCACATGGCCAAGAATTCAAGATATTTGTAATAAAAGAATAATTTGAGGTAAAAATTGATCAATTTAAATTAATACTACCTACAAATATCCTTTAATAACCCTATTATAATATTTCCTAAAAATTCAATAGTTTCATATAATGTAGACTTATTTTCTAAAATAATGAATTCAATTTTTTAATATTCAATTAATTTAGAAAATATCAATGCATATCCTAAAAATAGTTGATTAAATGATTTAAATCCCAACAAATATATCATTTTTAATGATCACTATTCTGAACACTCTAAATTTAATTGTTATTTTTTACCATGTTGCTCAAAATTTCTTAACTATATAATTATCACAAGGAGGAAAAAAAATTAATTTTCAAAAAATTATTAGAATGAATGAATAAATTTAAGAAGGAATAATATTTTTGATATTTTAATGATATTTAAATATAAATAGTAGTTAAAATTATTATATTTTTTGTTGTGAAGAAAATGATATTGTGAAGATGATAAGAGGTGATTAGTTTTTTATTGTTAAAATTTTATAAATAAAGGGAATCTAATCTAAATTTATAATTGTGTTTTATGTGATTCAAAATCTAAAATATTAAAATTTATTCAATTATAATCCCAAATATATTCAATACCCAAAATCTCCATTAATTAATTTAAAAAAATATATGTTTGAAACCTATATTTAGTCAAGAACATATTATTCAAGAAACCATATTTTTCAATCATTAAAATTGTATTTTATGGTCTGAAAAAAAGTAGTAAAACATTTAAACCAATAAAAAAATAATAATTATTTTTTTATTTTATTTTATCCTATAATTCTATCCCTAGAATATTATATTTGACTATTTATGTTTTTCTCTCACTTGACCTCACGTGTTATGTGTTATTCGATTGTGTTTTCTAATTTTTAAATTGTTAATTATTTGATAATATTTTATAAATTAAATTAGGTTTATGGATTCAATATAAATATATATATATATATATATTAATTGTTTAATGTAGATCCAATATTAATGAATTGTGATGCTTGGGGTTTATGTGTTATCAAAGTGAATTTATTTATATGAAAATTACTAAATGGGTAATATCCAAATACATTTCAAATCACTCTTTCAATTCCAATGAATAAATTGAATGTAAAAAAGATTAGAAGAGAAAAATGAAGAGATTTTATTTCAATGAACTAATTATTACACTAATGAAATAAAATAATGAACTATTGAAGAATATTGTGAAAGTTCCTACGTCTATATACATGTGTCCAATCCGTCAATTGATTTTTTTTTAAATGCGAAATAGACAAAATATCATTGGATAATCAATTTCTAATACAAGTATATCACTGAAAAGTATTAATAATATATATTTATTGATTGAATATATGGTTATTTGTTGAATAATTAATAAGGGTATCTGAGAAATTATTCCACGCATATTTAATCCTCTTTGTGAAAAAATCATTTATGGTGATAAATCTCTATTAGCATCCACTCTAGAAGAATGGAAAAACAATAATTTGAGTCCCTTAAAAGAAATAAAAATTTTACATAATTCTTGGATGTTATGAAATATTACTATATAAATAGTGAGGTATGGATAAATTTATCATATAATTTTTATCATTGTATTTTGGTTAAATTTTCTCCCTTTAAGTGTGAGATTCTCATATCTTAGTCCTAATGAAAAATATATAACAATTAATTTTGAATCCTTCATTAAAATTGTAAGATGAAACTTTTTCAGCAGTAAACATTATAATAAAATCACCACAATTAACAAAATAATGTAAAAGTTTAATTTTTAATAAAATAAAAAATTGTATCTCAAAATATAAAATTCTATAAAATATATAAACAAAAAACCTTGTGGGGAAATAATAAAAATAATATATGATACAATATTCATTAAAAAACATGATTTTTAATCATCATTAGTGAGGTTCTTCCTAACATATGTGATTGTTCTTTCATAAATATAAAATATAGTTCTTATTTATCACTAACATCACACATCACATCCCTATCACACGCCCCATCTTAACATTGTGAAAAAATATTTCATCTTCTTGGATTTGTTATAAAACATTATAATCAAAGAAAATTTATTCTATTATAAGTCCTTTAAAAATATTAAAATCTATTCATAGTTATGTAACACTTACAATATTAGTTTCCTATAAAATATAACCTGAATAACCTAATAAGTCATCTTGATTGATTTGTCCAACATCAGGAGAGTAAACTCTTATTAACATTTATCCCGAGTAAACGACATAACTAACCAATTTTTATTCCATATTGTGATTGAATATTTTCATAACGTTTAATTTGTGTTCGCATTATCCTAATTATTTTCTACCTATTTTAGTAGTGAACCATTAATATCTAGAGTTCCATTTTGTTTTTTTCTATGGTGTTAGTTAGTTAAGAAGTCATAATTCACACTCAAGAAAAAGATGAATATTGACATTAAATAAATTCATAATAATGAAAAGGTGACACATTTTATTAATTCTCCCACCCCTCCGAGAACACATACAAATACCAATTATTTCAAATCATATTATATTAATCCTGGTTCCTTTTAATTATGAGAAGATTTAATTTATGTATATTAATGTTTTTTACACTCGTTTTATATTTTATTTTTTCTCCCTCTTTCAATATTGATGGATTATATGAGTTTCATAGTTCAAGGTGTTTAATAGAGTTAGTGTTAAGATAATAATTTATTATATATAGCATCTATAATATAAATTCTAGTATAAAAATTGGAGTTTCCAAAATGAATTTATCAAATTACCATATTGTGATTAATATAATCCTATGTTATACTCTTCGATTAGCTATAGAAGAACCATATATTTTGTCTAAAGGTTTTACAAATGTTAAAAAATGTTAATATTTTAATTTTGATGATATAAATATTATAAAATTTTATTGGTTTGAATGAAATTAAAAAATATTGACAAATTTCAAAAATAGAATTTTTCAGTTTAATAGGGATAAAGACAGAGAAGGATTTTATTATAAGATATTGAAATATTAAAAAATAAAATTGAAATGTAAGAAAATTTATATCATTGATTTCTCAGCTAATGCATGAAGTTATAAGAATTCATGAATTTAAATTTTTCGATGAATTCTATTAAAGGGTCAATGAGTGAAAATAAATATTTGATGATTCATTGAGACATTAAAATAATAAATCATGGTTGATAAGATACCACATATAACACATGAATTATATGATGGGAAATTATCAATTATATAATCTTGTGAAATTGAAAAAGATCATATTTAAGTACTGTAGATTATCTTAATTTTATATAAGATGATAAAAGAATGTACCAAAATGTAGAAGAATATGTATACATAGGAAATTTCTATCAATGATCATATGAATGAAAATTCATGAAAATAAATTAAGTAATACAAATTGGATAAAAATGAATATAACTCATATTTGGATATCGATCATTATGTGATGCATTGTAAGTTCATGTAAATCATCTTAAGTGAATTCTATAGACAAAAATATGTGTTCAATGGAATGTTAAATTTTATTTACATCATCTTTTAGGGTTATTATATATTTCAATATTAATTTATATAAGAATAATGTATATTAAAAATAATATGAATTGGATTACACTAAAGAATTTTCAAGGATGAATTCCATGGATTTGAGATAACTTAGGTAATCATCAAGTATATTAATAATGAAATACTCTTATTAAAAATAATGATTTATTTATCAAATAATGATCAATAATCTTTTGATTAAAGTGATAAAAATTATTCCCCATGAGGTAGGGGGAGTAGATGAAAATGTATCCCATGTATGTAAATGATTAATTAAAATAAGATGACTTGAACAAGAATACGGTTTTAGTAAGTAGTTGTAGTGATATGAATGAATATATAATAAAGTTTATGATAAAAATAAATTTATTAATAATAACTCCCTGGTTTTGAATTGGGAAAAATAATTGATTATATAATTCATAGAATTAGGTTGAATTTAGTATTTTTGAATACAAAAAGAATGATGTTATGTTTTTAAAAAGAGTTATGGATGAAAATAATATAATATTTAAAATTAAGAATAAGATTAAATAAGTGAAAAATAATAATATAGAACATGATTGAGATACATAATCTCATAATGTGTATTTTGTAGATAATGATGATAATATAAAATATTTTATTTTGGATTTTTCTTATTCAAAATATAATTTATAAGATTTATCAAGAACATATTAGGTTGTTATGACTAATTATAGACATTATAATTTTTTTAATATAAAAATCACAACTAATTACCCTTAACAATTATAGAATTAATTGATATATGTTTTCTCCCAAACATAAATATATAAAATTAAATAAATTCAAAAAAAATTAAGGCTAATATAAATATATTTTGTTTAATAAATTGATAATGTAATATAAAATAATTTTTCACATATTATTTTTTGTGTGTAGAAAATATATAAAATAAAAAAATTGAGCTTTTTTATAGTATATATCAGTTCATCTTTATCATGGAAATATTAAATTAGATTAAAAATGTTGAATTTTGATGGATTACTAATACTGAATAGACTAGCATTTCATTAATATAATCTCCCCTTTGTGGTCATTATTTATTCTTTATGGGATATCCATATATGGTGATTTGTTTTTTATAGGGGAATAAAATTTCATCTTGTAATGAATGATGTATAGAACTCATTTAGGTGGAGTTATTTCATAGAAGTAATCAAATTAAATTAATATTTAATTCAAAAATGGATGATGATGGAGAACCATTTTTGAGACATGAATAAAACATGTAATAGATATTACAAATATGGTATTATATATAATGTTTTTTTCATTATCAATATATTTAATTTAATTCCAAAAAAATAATATAAATGATATTATGATATTGATAAGTGAAGGAAAACTATGAATAAAATGATTCATTGTAAGAAGAGTGGTGAATTTGTGATGTTAATTGATATTATATACTCAATAATAATTCAAAAAAGTAGTCAACAAATGAAAATATTTCAAGATGTGCTCATAAGGATAAGATATAAAATAATGATATAGGATGAATGAACATGAATTTTAGAAGAACAATGTAAAAGTTATGAATATAATGATGTAAATAAAAAAATTAATAATGACACATCATCAAATAATTTTGTTGATGTTTAGAAGAAATCGTGTAATATTAATTTAAAATGGGTATTGATGAAGTACATTATTGATCAATGTGGTTCAAATTCAATGATAGAGATAAATTATTTGCTAAAGAAGTAGAACATTAATTCTCATATTTTATTCACCAAATGTAAATGTGTGAAAAAACAATCCCCTCTCTTAGTTTTTATTTGGATTTTATTTTTAAAGGGGGGATAATTGAAGCATAAATATATTTATGTATATTATTTTATATATTTATTTATTTATATTAAAAAATTGGTTATGTTTTTAAAAGGCAATCATATTTTAAGAGTTTCAAAAAATTAGGGAAATATCATTTATTTATGGTGTTATATATTTAGATAGAGTTATTAAAAGGTCAAAAATTTGAGGTCAACATGTTGGTGTGAAATTTATTGTGATTTATAAACTTATATAATAGATTCAATGGGTGATTTTTTTAAAATATGTTATATATAGGTTCTAAAAGATATCTTTTGATTTAATGTCATATAATAATCTATGGAAAATGTTTATCAAAATTTGTATCATAAGGATATTCAATTACTAAGATATGAATATAAGTCATTATTTTATTAAAATCACAACACTAAAATTTAATATTTTTGTTTTATAACCTCATTTTTTTCACATATTCACATAATTATGTAACTATGATTCATTGAAGCTTTTATTGAAATTTAATATTATTTATGTTCCATTGTTCTGAAAAAATTCATTGGGGAAATAGTAAATTCATAGGGATTGTTTCGGAGATGTTGATACTATATACAGATTACTGACACCCATGTAGAAGTTATTGAGACCAGCTATTAAACAAGATACCCTATTCATGTATTGTTTTTATTGGGATGGATAAATGAATTATATTTAGAGTAGATATAATTATTGTGAAAGATATTGTTTTCAATATAGAAATTATAATCAAATCCAAATAAAATGATTTTAATTAACTGATGATAATTATTTCAAATAGATTAATTTTTTTTATAATTTTTAGTTAGTTTAATATTTTAGAGATATTCCATAGAACATATTATATACCATGTACAAATATTTTTATTTTACTAATACATAATTTTTTGAGTGTAAGATACATTATATTGGATAAAAACAAATAGGGAATGGGTTTGAAAGATTATATTTTCATTTAATATTTATTCTAATTACTTTTATAAGAGATCATATAGCTTTTGAAGAAAAATAAAACATTTTCTAGTTATTTTTTCAATCACCTATTACAAGATTTTTTTTTTGATGATTCCAAGGATTCCAGTAAAATAAATAACACATATTTAGGAACGAATTATTCTTTTGTGGATATTTGTTAAACTGTTCAGTTATATGAAATTAAGAAAATGATTCCATTAATAAGACCTTATGGGTGTTATAAAAGTATATTCATATAGAGAAAATATATTATGGGATGGACAAACAATATATTATGAAATTAATTACATGTTTCAATATAAGAATTTTATATTTAATAATATTCAAAATAATAAACATATCTGAGAAATTATAATGAAAATATTTAAAATAAAATTTTAATAAATGATTCCAAATATATATTTAATATTTTTAAAATAATAAATTAATATTTTTATTCATTATGGATATGAATTTTAGTCATGATATATCAACAATTATTTAAAATTACTATGAAGGTTTATAAAATTAAAGATAAGTCTTGCACCGTGAAACATAGACATTGAATATTTCCTTCATCCTATTGTATATGGGTAATTTAGTTTTAATATTGATGATAATTGTTTCACCATTCTTGATGAATATGTTAGTTTCCATTTTTATAAAACCGGTTTTCCATTCCATGAGGCATAATGTCATGATGTGAATCATTTTAGAATCCAAACAAATAGATTCAATAGAAAAATAGAATAAAAAGTAGGAATAGTAATCGAATGATGTTAGAGAAGTTGTTGAATGCCATTTATTTGTATATTATTTTTACATTTAAATTTAAATGAGAATCTATTTTTTGTGAGTTATTTGAATATGGGATCATTTATTAATTTTTTATAATGGGGATAACAGTTTTCATATTTTGAGGAAAATTTATCTATATTATTAAATGATAGTAGATAAAAAAATTTTGAGGATTATTTTTGAGTTAGATTGTTATAAATGTATTACACGTATGAAAGTACATGTATCAATGAATTTTATTTAAGGAGAAGAAAAATATTATACACTTTTTTTTCTGTGGGAGATAATCATGACTATTTCATGTAGTGGAGAAGAAAAAATTGGTCTTGCCTATTATATACTAAGAAATGTTACAAGAGAAATAATTTTTTCTGTGACACAATAATTAATGGAATATGGATAATCCATTCATTAATAGTATAATACAATACTGATTTTGTCAGGAGGGTTACCAATATATTTGTTTTTAATTATTTTGTATCCTATGAAAAGGATATGAGATAGTCATTTTTATTCCACGTGGTTATTCTATTGGATTGAATGGTATTGGGTGATTTTTTATAATTCTACAGTGTTGACCATCATTTTATTTAGTAAAAAAAATACATTTATTATATCAATTTGTTTTTTATTAAATTTTTTGATTCATATAGTGAGATAACTCATAATTTCAAGTAATGGAGGTTTAAATCAAAGGGAATCCTTAAATGAAAAAATTGGTCGTTACACACTAACACACCCCCAATATCAGTTAAGGTAAACAGTTTCTAGGTATATATATTCACACATAGAAGAAGAAATATGAACAATAACAATTATAGAATATAAAAATTAAATAATCATATGGGATTAAATCCCACAACCCCTTGAAGTAATCCAAAATTCAATGTCTTCAAAAATGAATATAGAGTTCCCCATGATGGTTTATCATGATTTCTTTAGAAATACTCTTATTTTTTAATTTCTCATCTCCTTCAATATTTTACATTATTAAAAATTTATTAGCGTAGACATTTCCATGGTTCCATAAATATTTTTATGTAATGAAATAGTAAAAATTTGGATTAATTATTATTCATTAACCAATATCATGTTTTAAAAGGTAATGTGAGTGAATGAATGAGAAATTAAATCATCTAAAATCATGTAAATAATATATATTAAAACACATAATTTGAATTTATTAACCATAGTTTGAATATCTTAAATAATTTAAATGACCAATATACTGTATATCATGAAAGATTATATCTTGATTAAAAAACTCTGGACCATCGTTTACTAGATATTTCTCTATTGGTAAAACTATCTTATACAGGATAATTAATACCACATATTCATATTCTATATACAATATTATGAAATTAGAATAAAAAAATATCATACCTTCCTTCACCAAAATGAATTCATTAATGCTGATTGTGTACTTTATTGACCTACACAAAAATTATAAAGTGACTCTTATTGTAATAGTTTTTCCCTACTTGATTTTCTTGAACACATTGTGTAAAAAAATTAACACTCACATCAAGATAATTGTGGAAAAACAAAATGTATATTATAAAATCATTATAGGATTATAGAAAGTAAATAGATATCAATGAATTTTTTGAATTTCCAGCTACGTAATTTTTAAACATTTTTCACCTAATTATTAATGCATAATTCCTGCAATATTTCAGTATTTAAGAGGAGTTCCTTAATGAACATGGAATATGTTTGATTTCGAGAAATTTTATTTGGTGAATGGTATGTTAATGAGACACTATTTGAAAACATAAAGTAAATTTATCTATTTATCCATAATTATATATTAGTATATTATATTTGAACATCTATGAGATTGGAAATATAGATGATTTATGGGTTTTTTTATTTTCATTCATAGCTCTATTTATAGTAAGTCATTGTTGGTTTCTTATACCTGTTATATCAATTTGATTACTCCTCCTTATACAAATAATTTATTTCATGTGATGCATTCATATTTAAGACTTTAATGTTATTTTAATATTCATCTCATACATCTACCTTCCATTATGAAATGTTATATCCTTCACATATTCTTTGGTAACCTCTATGTATCCCATTAAACCCATGAGTATTCACTCATTCTACTTTGGAAAAAAATATACCAGCCAAATTTTTAATGATTTAGAGTTATCCTCATATTTTTTCAATGAAAATGTTTTTCTTCGGAAGGGTATTGTTATCTTGTGAGTGAAAATTCTCATTCATTAAAATTTAATTCATCAAAAACTAATGTAGTAGTTAACGGTTTTTTTTGTAATGTGGTTAAAATTATTGATAACATTTTTTAACAAATTATTTCATTGAAGCCTATAATATGTTCATATTAGGATAAATACATTATTTCATTTCATATTTCACATAGGAACAAATAAATAAATTTTAATACTCCTTCCACATTTTCCCAATTTTTTTAACAATTTATACATTATTAGTTCGCAAGATAATATTGATAATACGTTTTGACCAGATATTAAATAAAAAAGATTCTTTATTTTTTTTAATCTTATCCAACAATTCCATTGAAACAGGTTCTTACTCATGTTATATGAATTATATTACGTTGTATCACATTGTGAACATATATTTTTGAAGGAAGGAAATACCTGAATTTTCATATAAATAACATCCCTTTGACTATACATCGTGGATGTGTCCTTGACCAGTTGAACTCATAATGTTGATCGGTATAATTATCCATTCCATTATGTTCTATTATCATTATGATCATAAAATAGTTTTTGGGGCTCAGATGGTTTCTTCCACATATGTCCCCTTCATGATTATGAGTCAACTACCACTTTAGAAATATTATAAACCCCAAAATAGAAGGTTTGAGATTATTTTTATAAGGATACACCATGAGGTGTGAATCCATGTACAAGATCATTTAATTATTACGAATCTTACTATTTGGGATCTCAATCTATCTGTTAAATGTTTTCAATGTTTCTTAAAAAATTTAAAGACATTACTAGAAATATTATTTCTATTGGGACCATTATTAAGGGTTATCATATATCATTATTGATCATAGATGTTGGGATTTTGTCATGTATTTTACATGTTCTATTAATGAAATCCAGATTTATAATAAGATTATGAAATATATGGAGACTCTATTGATTTTAAGATTATATAAAATTGAAATGTAATTAGAATAATGATTTTTATGAAAATAATTTTTATTCTATGGAATTATCCCATGTTTTGGATCATTTGTGAAGTTATCAATGGAAATTTGAGGTTGTTATCACAGAGTGGCTACCAAAATATGATAATAAAAACTCCATAAAACTATTTATGTTTATAATATATCAATTTAATCTTATATGGTGTATTTTATTCCCTATAAATGATTTATTTCAACTCATTCATAACTATATAGTGTCCATGATTTCATATTATTTCTCTCCTTTTTCTTTTAAGACAGTTTTCTATTATATGATTGAATTTAGGTGGTTATTTATTATCGAATCAAAATGATATATTGAATGATGTTTTATTCGTAACCATTGAATCTGCAGGGATTTAAACATGAATACCCACTTATTTTATAATAAAATGTATAAAATTATTAAATAATGGAAAAGTGTGAACCCATAAATTAAAGCCTAATTTTTCATCAAGATTGTTTCACAAATTCGTTGAAAAGATAATGTTTTTTGTGGGGTTTAGTTCTTATCTTGCTCTGAATCAATACATTTTTATTTAAATTTTCCACTTCTTAAATCTCTTTAAAAAATGACGCCTTATTAGGCCTTGGATTTAAGATGAGTCCCCCTCAAATAGAGATATATTCATATCAATCCTTGCATAATCTATTTTGATTTAATGTTTTTTGTATTCCAATTATGCTCGTCATTAATATTTTTGATTATACGAAGGTGTTTCAATAGAACCTTTATTATAAGGTACATATTTTTAAAAGAGTTCTTGATTTCTAGTTTTACACATATTTCATATTTCATGGGTTGAGATACTAGGATTTCAATTTTAGTTTCTTCATTAAAATCTATCATCATTTATTACACCCCATCGAGTTATCATAGTGGTTTTAAAAAATCCTTTGTTTTTATTTTCTTGAAATCATAAAAGAATCGATGGTATTATGAATCATACTATATATATCCTGATAATCATATTTTATGGTGGGTAGAAATTCCATATGTGTTCAGTATTAGGATGTATGATATTGTATATCATATATTGTGACTCAATATGAATCCATGAAATATTAATACATGTACCATACAACCAATTCCTAGTATAAAATATGATTTCACTCCACGTTACAAAAAAAAGAATCCCAACACTAATAAAATTAGAAGTTATATGATAAAATTTTAATTCATAAAAAAATTTCCCATATGGGTTATCATATTTGATGATATCATTTTATATTGTAGAGTACCACATGATAAAAACCTTATGTATAAGGTATATGA
Organism: Viscum album; assembly: GCA_963277665.1. NCBI lineage: Eukaryota > Viridiplantae > Streptophyta > Magnoliopsida > Santalales > Viscaceae > Viscum > Viscum album. The sequence goes on from OY728165.1 coordinate 1,389,571,443, forward strand.
TCATTTAGAAAAAAATATATATATTATAGAATATTATAGATAAATTATAAATGGTTGATTCATATTGGTCAGAGTACAGTAATCAAGAGGGTAGGTGAATTGAGTATCTTTAAAAAAAAAATTAAAGGGTATTCTTAAATGGGTCCCTAATAAATTTAAATAAAGCCCAGTTATTCAAAGTTATATTGTTACGAATGTTTGAAAATTTAAATAACTTCATAAAATATTAATTAATTCCCAGTAATCTTAATATCAGTTATTATCATTACCTTTGAAGCTATTATAATATGTCAAAAAAATTATAACTTCTTTCCAAGATGAACTATCAAAAGTAAATTTTAGTTATTTATGAATTAAATTGTAAAACAGAGAAAAATAAAATAAATATCACATCAGATATAAACAAAGTGGTTCATTATCAAGCTGAGACTTAATCCACTCCACATTGTGATCACCTTCCACCAAGGAGTTTATATATATAAACTCAATCCGCACCCTGGACCGGGGTTAACAACAGTACATAAGACTTTCTAGGTCAAATGACCTCTTCTATAGTTATTTGTGGGTATGAACTAATAGGTCACACATGTACCAATTCCACACTTATCTGTGGGACTACACAAGTGTAAAAAGATGTAAGAGAGATGATATCTTGTATCATTCAGTTTAATACAAGAGGCTATGTGTGTTTCTATATAGACACACACATACTGCTCGAAATATAAAAATAAATTATCAATAATGATGAAATAATTTCATAAGTTCTATGATTGTTATTCTATTTAACATTGGACTTTTATGATAAAGTAGATGCTGAAATTGAGTCCTCTCTGGGAAAACAAGTTATCATAAGTCGGCATGATCTGACTGGTCTTTTTCATGGAGAATATAGTTCGTAAATGTTTTCAACTCAAGGATTCATGTATGATTTGTGTGTTATTAAGTATTGTTGGGTTTCATGAATGCTCATACTACTTCGTTATTGCACACAGAATTGTTTTTTTGTTAGCACAACTTTCACCATAGTCACCACTGTCACACACCTTTTCTTCGGTCCATGTTTTTCTTTTTATTCATAGAATGCATGTGTTAGATCCAACAATATGCATGTATTTTGAACCTCGTACCTTGTACTATCAGGTGACATGTCTACAAAGAAACATTATTATTATTTTAGTTCATTTAAAAACATAAAATTATTTTTATAAATTAAATTGAAAAAATGACAAAAAATAATAAGATACGGTGTCACAGTCCCTCTGTAAATAGTGTCTCCATGGAATGTTGTCACCTTATTTTTCTTTTAGTGGTTAGAAAACTACGATAGAACAGTTCTATATTGATCTGGAACTGGTAGCACAAAAGAGGTGTTATTATCATGGTGTCTTGTCATAGTGTCCAGATGGTCACAATGTCTGGATGGCCAACCTGTTTGTATGGTCATGGTGTCTAGATGGTCACTGTGTCTGGATAGTCACAATGTCTCAGACTTAGCCAAATATCTATATATATACATAAACAGTGATATTCATATAATGGATTATAGTTAATCATTTATCAAGGAAATAAATTATTACACACAATCAAAATAGTTTAAAATCATTAAACATATCACTTAATATCTTGGATAGATTTATTTAAAGCATAAAGAAACTAATAATTTGTACTCTTGATTTTAGATTTATTAAACAATATTAACAAGATTTATAGAATGTGTTGGAATTTTTATCATTAAAATATGATAGCACATGTGGTGTCCAACAATATCCCCCTTTTTTATGATCACAAATCATGCGAGTGAGTGATTTATTCTTATATAATGTGTCTCATCATTAATTTTCATGTATTACATATAGAATACATATTCTTACCTATTTTTGGATTATCAAAAGGTGTAAATAAGAAATAGAAAATAAAAGTTCACAATGAATTCTATGGATAAAATGTTTCATTACAAAATATATGTAACAAGAAATACAAATATCATTCCTATCAAAAGATAGTAGTCACTTTTCTTTAGCACTGACTTGTCTTCTATTTTCCATTGGTAGTAGCATAAAAAGAAGAATCCATAAGAGCAGAGGTAGTAGATGAATAAAGGAGTGTACCAGTGGAGAGAAAAGGTAAATAGAGTCCTTTAAAAATAGTAGGGGCCAAGGGAGGTGTAGTGGAAGACCAGGTAAATAGTTGTTCGAGGATAACAGGCATGATCTGACTCATATCCTGAGAGAAAAAAATAGATGTAGTGTTAAGGGCATAGTATTAGAAGGTAGGAAAAATAGATATCAGGGGTGCATCTGTAGGAGTGAAAATTTTAGAACTCTGGACATGAAGATAAGACCTCAAAATCTTGATGAAATCAGCAATCATCTCACCGCCATACTGCATGGACTTCTCAATGCCATCCTTTTTCTCCATATAATTTGCGAACAAATGAGTGAAATCATTGAGCTTTTAGACTTCATTTTTGAAATCATGAGTGACAGGAGGAATCCATAGATTCTTTAAAAGGTATTTAAAGTGGATCGTCATGTCATTCTTAGAGAATATCCAATTGAATTAGAAGTCCACCTTCTTAGTAATTTCTTACTGAGCATCATTGGAAATCTTGGAATGAATTCTCATCAAATCAGGAACTCAGTCACTATTATTGATAACATCATATATAGATTCCTTATCAAATCCACTAATCACTAATTGAAGTTCTCCTATGAAAATTGTTTGGAGGATATCACTGTCTAATGATGGTTGAGATGGTTGTCCAGAAGTACGAGAACCGGTAACAGATGAAGTAAGGGTTTCAGTTGATTTAGAACTTTCTGGAGACATCCTTTATAATCATAATTTAACTTGTTAAGACCAATAAAAAGATAACGCATCCCACGAACAATCTTATTTTTTCTTTTATCAACCTTCTAAGCTATGGAAGTTATATTAGTATGAATTTGGGATGCGAATTCTCATGGAATCTGACTAACAACATCCTCAACAAAATAAGAAACAGGTTGTAGTCTTGAGTTCATCAATCACTTCATTTCTTCAACCATACCTCTGAGAGTTATTACATCATCACTACGATGTTTGTTCTCAATTCTGAATTCTTCAATATCATAAAGCATCTTGGGATGAATCTTCCATATGACCTTTTCCAACAACAGTGAAACATCTTTCTCACTTTAATTGGTTACAGGAGATGGTTGGGTATTCATGTGTTTTTCAACTCCAACCAATAGGGTACTTCCTATTTCATCAAGATCATCATTATTCACCATGTTTGGAGGTTCCTACGAGGGTCCATGAATTGAAGCTGAGACAGACTCAAGTTTTGTGGAAGAGATATCTTAAAGAGAATATACTAGTTTCAAATGAATCATAGTAGACATATCAATTCCTTTAACTGAGACTTCTTGAGAATTAGTCACATCAAAATAAATGAGGAATTTATACCATGTATCCACTGAGCATGAATCAGTAAGATTAGGGACTTCAATAGATTCTAGATTGGGGTTCTACTCCACATCAACAGGTGCTTCTTTCTCAGGACTAGGATATTTAGATCCTTAATCTATTTCCATGATTTCATCGCTATTTTTCTCACCCATTTTCTTTCGATCCAACTAAATGTATCTCTCCATTCAATATTTAGTAGATGGAATAACATTAGGAATGACTTTTTCATCTAGGTGTTCCTCAAGATAAATTTATTTCAAAAAAAATGATCATCTTCAATATGTTATTCTACAACATCCTTTTAAATTTCTATAGCAACACATTCTTCTTTAGAAGCAAGTTGGTCTTCCATATCAACAAAATCGTCAGGAACAAACATTTCCTTCTCAAATAATACTTGTAGAGAAGATTCACTATCTTCATCAACCAGAATAGTTTATCACAAAGGTATAATGAACTCTTCTTCTTCTTCCTCATCAGAATAGTCAACATATTCATCAGGATCCAAACCAAAATCAGAAATATTCTAATGTATTGGAGGATGTTCCATTGGATTAAACATTTCATAAAACCTATCATTATATCCCACCCATTCTTTTCTCTATGGATTCCAACTAATTTTCATTCTCTTCACTGAATCTTTTGAAAGACATAACTCACAGTCTTTAATGGACAATTCGCCTAGTCAAACCCATCATTTTCTATGATGAATAGCAGAGATAAGCCTTGAATAGAACATGTAGGTTAACTAGGAGGTTGTTTTGATCAACTCACACATATGGTTTATAACATACATTCATAGGTTGATCTTATTTCTATTTTTCATGATATGTATCAAAAATACACCCTCATACTTTAGTATATAAAAATCACCTTTTCTAGGGATATTCAAATTTTGTCCAAATTAAACAATAGTCTAGTTTCAAAATATAGCTCGGTAGCTACAGAAATACTCTTTGTTTCATTTCTAGTTAAACATTTCAATTCTTCTTCCAAAACAAAGAACTCACTTGGAGGTGGAAGACCTCTCTGGTAGTCCTCACAAATACCCTCATGAGGTATCCTAAGCCATGAATCACATAACAACGAAGAAATGGTACAAATATGGCCATTGATCTAACTTCTCACAATATATCCGTCTTGGGAATCAAAAGGGAATTGAATGTACTGATAAAACTGTGCAACTAATTTCGGGTAAATAGGCTTATCCTCCTTTGTGAACCTATCCATCCATCCTTACTCGGTTAGAACTTTCAATACCAAAGACTTACTCGACATAAGCTACTTAAGGAATATCTTATATTCAGGTACAACTATTGTGTCCACTATATATGGATTTAAAGGGCCTCTGAGTGATAACATTAGCGTGATTTTCAACATCCTCTTTCAAATATGTTTATCAGGTGTTGATGAGAATGGGAATTTCATCCTAGGGATTCACCAAATGCTCGAGAGAGAGAAGGGTTGAAAGAGGGGTTTTAGATTGAGATAAGATATGTCGAGTAAAGAACGAGTGAATATTCAATTATTTTATCCTTTAGGGATATCAAGTGTTGCAGGATAAAAAACGCGGGAATTTAAAAAGAATAAAACAATGAATTTCCATGATACAGGTTATAATGTATAAATATAACAATAAAGTGTCTTTACGGAGATACTGTAATCAACCTTCACGGTGAGATCGTAACAAGTGTTCACGGTGAGACCATAACAAGCATACACGGTGAGACCGTAAGAGTTTGATTTATAAACTTTGCGACCGTATTGTTTGAGACTATAAGTGCTAGATAGTAACCAAGAAATAGTAACTATGAGACCATAAACATGAAAAATCAACTCTTAATGCAATAAAACTATAGAACTATTAGAGTTAAATAGTAATCCTAAAACAGTGACATGTGAAACCATAAACTGTGAAACAGTATACTTACTACTTAAGATTTATCATCACCAATTCATGTATGATTTAATATATTCTTTTATAATTTAATGGTTTGGTAAATATATAAGCAAGATGATATTCAGTTCTAGTGAATTCCAAATAAATTTTACCATTTTGGTAATGATCTCTCAAAAAGTGATGTATTACCTCAATATGTTTTGTCCTAGAGTGTGAAACATGATTTTTTTGAGATGTTAAAAGAACATGTATTGTCACAATTTATAATTACATGTCTAAATTGATAACTATAATCTAGTCATGTGTGTTTCATCCACAATATTTGGGCACAAAAAATAACAACAACTATGTATTCAGGTTCTACAGTAGATATTGTAATAGGGTTTTGTTTCATATTACACAATGATACTAGTTACATGCATAAAAAGTGACATGTTCCAGAGATTATTTTTCTATCTATCTTACATCCACTGTTGTCAGTATCATAATATATCACTAACACATATGATTGTTATATGGGATATAACAACCCTAGATTGGGTGTATTCTTGAGGTAGTTGAATATTCTTTTAACAGAATTTATGTAAGATTCCATAGGATTTTCTTGAATATGATCACACATACACTCACTAAATATAATGTCAGGTCGACTAGAAGTTAAGTAGAGAATACTTCCAAACATTCCTCTGTATGTGGTTTGACCAACAGATTTTCCATCTTCATCAAGCTCCATCTTATAGGTAGTACTCATTGGAGTGTCACAACTCTTAGTACTATGCAATTCAAAACGTTTTATAATATCTCTCATATATTTTCTTTGTTTTAAAATAATACCATCATTATTTTTAAAGATTAAAAATTGATGAAAGAATTGTATTTCACCCATTAAACTCATTTCAAATTCATTTTTCATCATTTTAGAAAATTCATTAAATAATGAATTTTTTGAAGATCTAATGATAATGTCATCTTCATAGATTGGAAATACTAAAACATCATTTGAGTTTTTTTTTTGTAAAATGAGTGGGATCATCTATTAATTTTTTAAAACCTTTGGAAATAAGAAAAGTAGTTAATCTATCATACCAAGATCTTGGAAATTGTTTTAAACCATATAAAGCATTTGATATTTAAAAATATGGTTTGGAAAAAGATGGTATATAAAACTGGGGGTTTCTCAACAAAGACATCCTCATAGATACACCCATTTAGAAATGAACTTTTGACATCCATTTCATATATTTCGAAATTCAGACGTGCAACATAAGAAAGCATAATTCTGAATGCTTCATGTCTATCTACTGGTGTAAAGTACTATTCCTAGTCACTTCCTTCTTCTTGACTATATCCTTGTGAAACCAATATAGCCTTGTTTCTATCTTTATTACCATCTTCATCTACATTATTTCTAAACACCCATTTAGTGCCTATAGTGAATGTGTCTTTGGGTCTATCAAAAAGTTTCCAAAAATTATTCCTTTCAAACTGATTGTGTTCTTCTTGCCATCCATCACCAAAAAATTATAATTTATAACATCATTAATGTTTCTAGGTTCATGTTGTGACATGAAAACATGATGTTCAACCTGATATCTATGAGAAGCTATAGTTTTAGTTCTTTTGTCAAAGTCTCCAACCACAACATTTAATTGATGGTTCTTAAGAGTTATAACAGCTCTAGAAAAATTTGGACTGGATATTTTAGGTTCTTCAACAGGGTTAGTTTTATTATGACTTGAATCTAACGAATTTCCAGAACTAGTTGTTTTCACATATTCTTTTAAAGGATGGTTAGACAATTTTGAATTAATGTCCAGATTAGATACATCATCCTATAGGTTATCTAGAGTGGTTTTATGATCATGTGGATCAGTTTCATCATATTTAAAATGGACAGATTCTTCCAAACATTTAGTTCTATTATTAAACACTTTATAGTCCTTACTAGAGATTCAATATCCTAAAATGATTCCTTCGTCACTCTTGGATGTAAATTTTTTCTTTATTGTCCTTAGTATTAAGGATATAGACTTTGCAACCAAAAACTATGAAGTAACTAACTATGGGTTTCCTTTTATTCCACAAGTCATATAGATTTATTTTACGAATTGGTCTAATAAATAATCTATTGATAATATAACATGTTGTATTTATAGAGTCATCCCAAAAGTAAATAGGTAGGTCATATTTACTAAGCATGGTTCTAGCAATATTTTGTTGGGTTCAATTTCTTCTTTCTACAACTCCATTCTTTTGAGGGGTTCTAGGGGCCGAGAAATTATTAGTATATCCATTTTCTGAGCAAGGATATTCAAACACTTGATTTTAAAACTCACGGTCACGATCAATTTTTAAGGATTTAAATCAAATTCCACTAATATTTTCTATAGTTTTGGTATATTTGGTAAAATGAGATTAGGATTCACTTTGTGAGCCAAAAATATAGTCCAGTTATATGTATAAATGTCATCTACATGAATGTAAACATTGTGATTTCCATTTAAACTAGAAACTCTGGATGGTAAAAACAAATCCATGTGAACCAGTTTGAGTGGTTATGAAGTTGAAACATATTTCTTTGTTTTTAAGGAAATATTGTGTTTCATTCTTTTTTGATAGGGATTAAACAATTTATCATCTGGAATCTCTTGTTTGGGTAGGTATTTGACTATGATTTTTCTAGTTAACATTCTATGGGAGTAAGTATTATAGTTTCCTAGTCTCTTATTCCAAATCCATGGTTCGTTGTGAAATACACTTAATCATTATGAATTTTGAGAAACAAGATATTCTGAGTTTATAGAGTAACAAATTTCATTTTTTAATGTGGAAAACACTAATTCATTTTTAGTGTTAAAATCATTGGAAGAATCATTTTAAAATTTAACATTAAATCCATCATCACATAGATGTGAAACACTATGAAGATTATATTTCAATCCATAAAAGAAGTACATTGGAAATAAAAATTGAGTTAGAGTTACCAATTTGGCCATGGCCAATAATCTTTACATTGGAATTGTCACCAAAGGTGACATGTCCTCCATTAATTTTTATTATGTTATTGAAGAATGAATAGTCTCTTTTCACGTGTCTTGAACACCCACTATCCATGTACCATAAGATTTTAAAATAAATCATTAAGAAACATTCCTAAAATTTAATCATATAAAAATAGATTTTCATACACACACATTGTTTTGTCTAGTAATATTAGTGACCAGTACCTTAAGAACCCATATTTTCCTCATATGTTTCCCATAAGAATTATGTAAATTATTTGAAAAATAAACTCTATTTGGTTTATAAAATCTCGAAATAGTATAAAGCATATCATAACTTGAACTAGATTAATGTTTTCGAGAATTGGGAGTAAAGATGTATATCCTTGACATAGAAAAAAAAAATTTCTTCCAAAATATATTTTACCATGTTGATAGCCAATTCCACTAGTATATTTATGAGCAATCTGTTTACCTAGAATTTATACCATGGTATCTTTAATATTAGTAAACCTTTCATATAATTTTTCAATTTATCATTAGATAGTTTTTATTCATTATTCTCTTTATGTAATTGATCATTTTTTCCCTTTCAACACTATGATCTGTTTTAGTAGTTGATATAAAAGCATGTTTTTTCTTGAAATACTTGTATTTATCATTTAGTTCATTGTATGTCTCTTCAATCATATTACTGTACTACAACATTTATTCATTAAACATATTTTTAGAGTCACTACCATATCTAGAATAATATGGATTGTGTACAAGGCATTCCAATGTCACCTCGTATGTGTTTTCATAAAACACATATTAGCTTTGTTATCTTTTTCATCATGTGAATCTTTTGATTCACATGAATTTTCCTCAGAAGCACTCCATGATTCTTTAATTTTCTTTTTATACATTCTTTATTTTTCCTCATATTTTTTTATGTGATCATTGGACAGTCATCCTTGATAAGTTCCTTTCTCTTGCATTCATATTAGACTATCTTATCCGACTTTTAACTTCTTTACCATTCCTTCTTCTAACTTTTTTTGGATCATATCTTCCTTTTTAATTAGGCTTTCTAAAAATTTTCTTCTACTGGTAAAATCTCTTTAAAATTTTGGCTAATTGAGCCATATTTTCATTATTGTCAAGTGGTGACTATTCACTGCTAGAACAATCTACATAAACATATTTTTTCCCTTTATCTTAGTATTAAGAGGTGATGGTTGTGAACACAACAGATTTTTTATTGGGTTTATCCTCCTCTTCCTTGATGACTTTAATCTCCTCTTCATACATCATAATTTTTCCAATGAGTCATTTTACCGGTATATTTCTGATGTCACATGACTCTCTAATAGAGATAGAGGTGCCTCTCCCTCTATCAGTTAAGTATCTAAGAATCAACATAATCATTTCTTTGGTTGTGACTTCTCTTCCAATAGATATCATTGTGTTGACAATTTTGATTAACCAGAGGTACATGTTAGAAATAGGCTCATCAGATTTCATTTTAATGTTATCATATTAAATATTATAAGTATTAAGTATCTTTTCATTCACACTAGAGATCCCTTCTTGTGGATCAATCAAGGTATCCCAAATTTCATGGGCAGTTTGACATGCAGTGTTCCTATTAAATTCTTCATCTCTTAAATATCAGTATAAAGAATTTATAGTTTTGCAATTTTTATTGAAGGAAATTTTCGTAGGTTCATCCCAAGTGATTCATTCAGTAGTATGAATCTTATAATCATATATAATTGAAGACCAGATTTCAAATCTCATAATTCTTAAAGGCATTTTCATTTTGATTTTCCATTGAGCATAATTGATTCCATTAATGGTGGTATGTTTTTTAAAACACATTCCAATATATCATTCCGAATAAATAAATACATTAAAACATATAGAAAAATTGAATTAATAGAAATGTACATATATTTAATGTAAAACTAAAATCACAGTTAAATATGGTAAAAAACTGAGTTATAATAAACAATAATTTGATACCAAATGTTGGTCGAAGTATATTACTCAAGAGGGGGGTGAATTGAGTATCTAAAAAAATTTATGTTTAAAAGGGTATTCTTAAAATACCCCCAAAAATTTTAAATACAGCCCATTTAATCAAAGTTATATGATTATGAAAGTTTGATTGTTTGAATAACTTCTTATAATTTTTATTGATTGTCTATAATATTAATATCCATTTTTAACATTAATTTTGAAGAAAATATAATAACGAAAAACAATTATAACTACTTTACAAGATTAACCTTGAGAGTAAAATATAGTGACTTCTGAATTAATTAGTAAACCAGAGAAAACTAAAATAAACATCATAGGGGATATAAAACAAGTGGTTCAGTCTCAAGATGATACCTAATCCACTCCACATGGAGATCATCTTCCACTACAATGTTTATATAAATAAACTTATCCACATCCTGGATAAGGGTTAACAATAGTACACAAGGCTAAACAAGTCACATGAGCACTACCACAGTTCATTCTGGGTATGAAGTAATAGGTCACCCAGGTACCTCTTCCACATTTATCCATGGGACTACACAAGTGTAAAAATATATAAGAGAAAAGATATCTTTTATACCTAAGTTTAATATAAGAGATAGTATGTGATTTTATACACACACACACACACACACTGATCGAAAGATAAAAATAATACACAACTGAGCAAAAATGATGAAATATGGTTAGATGTTATATGAGTGTTTGACTATGAAGATGTGGTATTTTGGGATAAATTATATGCCGAAATCAAGTCCTCTAGAAGAAAATAGAGTATCATAATTCGGGTAGATCTGAATCGTGTTCTTCGTGGATTTGATAGTGCAGAAATGTTCTTGACTATAGGATTTGAGTATTATTTGTCTTTTTTCAGTAGTGTTGGGTTGCATGAATTCTCGTACTACTTCATTATCCTGCACTAACATGTTTTTCTATTATCACAACTTTCTCCACCGTCCCCATGATCACACACTTTTTCTTCTAAACACGTTGTTCTTTTTATTCATAGAATGCATATGTTGGAGCCGACATGATTCATGTATTCTGCACCTTGTACCTTGTACTTTTAGGTGGCATGTCAAGAGAGAAACATTAATTATGTCAGGGCATTTAAAAACAGAAAATATAACCATATTAAATTAAATTGAAAAAACGAAAAAACAGATTAAGAAATGGTGTCACAGTCTGTCTGTAAATACTATCTCTATGGAACAGTATCTACTTGAAATGATGTATCCTTCTTGGTCATTGATAGGTGAGAAAACTATAATGTAATGGTTATTTAGATATCAGGAACTAGTAGCACATATTCAGAGTTAGGATCATGGTGTCTGGTAACTGTGTCTAGATTATCACGATATCAGGATGGTCATGGTGTATGGATGGTCACGGTGTCTGGATGGTCACGGTGTCTTGATGGTCACAGTGTCTAGTTAGTCACGGTGTCTCAGACATATCCAAATATCTGTATACAGACATAAACAATGATATTCATATAATGGATTAGACTTAATCATTTATCAAGGAAATCCATTGTTACTCAAACTCAAAATAGTTTACAATCATTAAACACAACACTTAAGATCTTGGATAGGTTTATTTAATTAATAAAATAAATAATCATATGTACACATGATTTTAGATAGATTAAATAGGATTATGGTGCTTTACAGAATATATAGGATTTGTGATCCTGAAAACATGATTAACACATGAGGAGTCTAGAATTTCACATCCACCATTCAATCATGACCAACAATTGAATCTTGATTAGAAAATAAGGGTGATAGAGAAAAACGAAATTTCTATAATATTCCTCTATGAATTGAATTAATAATCTTTAAATAGATTAAAAAATGATAACATATATTTTAGGTATATTTAATAATTTATCAATCGATCATGAATTCATCAAAAATAAAGAGTAAATAATTAATTTAAATAATGTTTGGGTAAATATTTATTTAAACTTATCATTAATGTAATATGTTAATATTTATATACATTTTTAAAATTTATTTTCCATCGATATTTATTTGAAAAAAAATTAATTTAATAATCATATGATGTAATTTATATATTGCTCAAAATTTTTTAAAAAAAAATCAAACATATAGAGTTTTTATAATATATGATTATAATTAAATTATGATACATAATTTAAATAGTTCTAAAAAATTGGCCTTATTTTTAATTTTTTAACAAAAGATTTTTGATTATTTTTTTGTTCAAATATTTGATAAGATTTAATATATTAAATTTAGATAATGTAATTAGTTTACATTATATTGATTCATTGATAAAATTAAATTTTTATTATATATCATCATTTATAAATAGTATACAATTTAATATAAATAATTATATCATGGTTTTCATATTATTCATATAATGAAATTTTGTTCATGAATTATTTAATGTCTTTAATAAGTAGATAAAATTATAAAGTTTATAAGATTAAACATTGTTTTATGAATAATTCATAATTATTATATAATTCTTAAATTTATGAAGATCCCATTAATATAACTTTTACTGAATAATTTGTCCATATTTATATTTGTTTATATTATAAGTTTATGTTGTTAAACAAAATAATATAATTTTTTTATACCTATCAATACATTCTTAAAAAATGAATATATGATTATAATACAACTATATTGACCATTTTTTATAGTTTTATGTTATTATAGTAAATATTGTTATTGAATATAGTTTAAAAAATTAAATTTTAGAGTTCTAATGTAATATTTTCTCCCTAAAGTAATGTATCCATTAGTAGATCATCTTTGGGGTAGACTTTGCAATTCCATATTTGACTATGCTTTATTGTAGAATGGTTAGGGTTTAGAATCATATACTCCAGAAATAAACCTATAAAGATTGAAAAAATTATATAATTTGAATGTATTGCATGGGGATATTGTGTACCATATATATGAGAGGAATTTGAACATGATTAAATATGATTTTTTTGGGAGAGTAACCAAAACTATGGTTTGTGTGATGAGATAATAATTAATATGGTTTGATCATAAGTGGATAAAAAAGAATTCTGATTAAAAATATTTATAGTCCTGTATACGTATAAATAATAAAATATTATAGTATGGGGAGGTATAATACCCTATAAAATTATACGTTATAAATTCCATCAGGAGTGGGTAATTTACCTTTCTCAATCATCTGACTGGGTAGTTTCCCTCCCTAATAGGGTGGTATATATAACCACCCTCATCTTTATTACACATTTAAACATAATTTTTCACATATACATTAACTTAATATAACACATAATATTGAGAGTTCTAGTGTCATTGGGGCTTAATAACATTACATGAAAACTTAAGACATAAAATACAACATCTTATTTGAAAAATCATTTTACATGACCACAAAATTCGTTCAAACATATCATTTCATGGGATAACCTGAGGAAATATATATGAAAATGGTGAGCTATAAATCCTACTAATGGATTAAAGAAGGAATAACATGAATAATACAACACCTATTATAAAATAGGTATATCAATGTAGAATAAGAGAAAAACGAACATAAAGCCATTATATAGCTTGATTATCATAACATAGAAATGTGTAAATAACATAAAACACTGCATTTTAAACAGAAAGTAATCTGGTAAACCCATTTCCCAACATGTGGTACGAAAGTCAAAATATGGATTTAGGTAAACCTATGTCTCAACAAGACTTATCATGATACTATACATTACCCAAAATTTTGACTATTTTAGAAAATTATGAAAAATTCCCCATGGAATAATTTTGACGTCTTGATTCCAAAAACAATATTCATTTTATCAAAATAATTTTCTAAAGAAGAAAATTTTGACTTTAAAAATGACGATTGACATTTATTGAAAATTGAACGGTTAAAAATAGTTTTTAACCCTTAATATAATTTACTTTTGACATCATAAAATTTATATAATCAATTATTATTAATAATAGTAATTAGATAATAATATTTTACAAAAATATTAATTTTATCATCAATTCATCAATTCCTTATAATAAATTCTTTAAATTTACACTTTCTATTTTATCTTATAAAAATTTAACTCTTATTAGAACTATTACCTAATCATTTACAAATAAGGAACTGATATAAACATAATTTATAAGAATTGGTTTTATAATATTATTAACAAAAACTATAGTTTAATATAATAATGTATATATTTCTCAAAAGTTTAATTTTTAACAGAAAATTCAATTTATCAAATTCATCATTTTTTAAGAAAAAATATTCCCTTAAAGGCATTGATAGATTAGACTTTTATTTATATAAAGGTATTACAGAATAAGTAAATAATAACATGTTATATAACCCCTTATAAAACCCTCAAAATACCTAAGGGTAAGGTGTGCGATAGTGAAAGACTATTGGGGAGGTATGAATAACCTTATATATGAGATAATCTCTATCAACTCAGACTTATCCCATAGGAGATTGCGTTAAATCTTAACATACTAAAGCTTGAATTGGTCTTGGTAAAAAAATAATCATAATGACACTACATAATTTCCATGCACCTAAAAATGAGAACTGTACGACTCGAGTCAACAGGATGAGGCAATCATCTCTTTCTTCTGTTTTTAAAGGATTTTCTGAAACCTTATATTTATATCTATTGTGGGATCACTATTCAAGGTCTATATTATTAAATTTAATGATATATAATAGTCATATAAACAAAATAATAATAACAAAATAGTGTATGTGTTTTTTATATCCATAAGACATTAAAAGGAATGGAATTTTATTCATAAATGATCAGGTCCTTATAGTATTTGATTGTCTTTTGAAACACTAGATGGTAATAAGTGACCATTTGTTATATAGTTGGGTTGTTTTGTACCATATAAAGGACCCCCAATAATTTCTTACATATACATTTTTGTAGTTTTTTTATTGGGTTACACTTCATTTAGAAAACATATAAGTTATGATATTAAAAGGATAGGTTTGGGATTATCCACATGATGGACTTGATAAAGAGGTGTCCAATCGACTATAAAAGAGTCATATATGGTATTATTCAGATGATTCCATACAAAAATATAAATGTTGATAGTATTTCTATTGATGAATTATTTTATGTTGAACTATTGATTATATCCTATAAATTGATATGGTTTTTTAATAAATTGGGTCATACTTTTAGGGGGATACAATTTAATAAATGACCATGTTAACCACTAATAAATCATAATAATCATATGATAAATTTTTTTATTATCAATTAATATCATCATCATTATCATATTCGTCAATCCTAGATTTAAGATTCATCATTTAAAAATTTAATTTTAATTTAATAAAAATATAAGGCAAGTTGGTTAAAAATGTTCTTATGCATGGAAATGTAAAATATTTTATGTGGAAAAAATGTAGAGTAACCATGTGTTGAATTTATTCTTTAAGTGAATATAGAGATTTATCAAAAAATATTATAATTATTAAATTAATGTATAATAGGAATTAGATTCAATATGAACAAATGAATTTTATTATCTGGAAATATACATAATATTATATTTTTTATAATGACATGGTGAGGTTTTAATTTTATATAAGTATTATTATAGTTTTTAAATTTAATAAATTTTTATATACACATCCTTTTGAAAGGATGAATGAATTCAAGTAATTTTTAGTTGATATTCTGATGTATTAAGAATATATGAACTTAGTATATGATAACAAGGTTCTACTGTTGTATAAACTATACATTTGGGTAAAAGATATACTAGATTAAGAAAAAATTATCAAAATTTAAAATAATTTATCATTAATTAGATATGTTCAATTACTCTTGGATAAATCAGATAATAAACAGTAATGACTTAGTTAGATAGAAACAACTGGTTACCTATTGGGGTTTAAGAAATTACATGGTATATCCATGTTAGGTGTCAGTTTTATTGAAATTATTTCATTATTTTTATTACGTATGCCAAGAATAAGTTCTATATTAAAAGTGTTATAAATATAAATTAATAGAAATATATATATAAGAATAAATTTATCTTTTAGATTTAATTTATATGGTGTAGTTTTACAACCTACATCAATAATTTGAAAATAAATTTAATGCTTCCATTGATCATAAACATTTGTTTATCTTTATAAATTTCTTATTAGGTGATAAGATAAGTTTGTTATTAAAAGATTTTTTTTGTGAATAAAATGAGATGAATATTTTGATATAGATGATTCATAATTCATTATATTCTAAAATATATTTCTATAAAGGATACCTGGTTAAAATAAAATTTCAAAATAAAATATTTTTCTATAAAATTTTAATAATATAAGTGAAGTTGTTGCAGCAACCCAAAAGTTGAATATTTTTATTAAGAACATTTTATTTTTAAAAGGAAAACCATTAAACATATAAAACTATATATGGGAGACTAAAATAACATTTTATGTTAGGACCCGTTCTCAGGGCCCATTTCGTGACTACCCCAAGCCCGCCTTCAATAGGCCCGGGGCTGGCGACTAAAACCAAAGGCATTATCCCAATAAATAGGGAAGGAATTTCCTTTATAAACTGAATCACACACAAACAGAGTACGCAACTGTAAATAAACACAATTTAAAACAATATAAAAAAGATTGTGATGAAAGGAAAGAGGCTGAAAATACAATCCCAACAGTAAAGTACAAGAACTGTAAGCTAGTACCACTGCAGAAAGGTAAACAACAACTACGGAGTCGTCCTTCAGGAATCCCACATGAAGGGTGGGTACAAATGGCCTCCTCAGCACCCCAGGATTGTATGTCTACTTCGTGTATGTCTCGCCATGTGGTCCACATCTGGATACCGTCTAGCTCTATAACTATCTACCTCAATCAGTGTTGTCTTTATTCTTCAACCAACACAACGATGTACGGGTACAACCCATGTAGGGGTGAGTATAAAAATAATCACTAGGGACCCCGAGACCCCCGAATGTCTCCCAGAATCCACGAAAGATAAAACACAGAAGAAAAATACAATCATGAAGTATCAACCAACCCTATTTAGGTATATTCCCAAACATATACCTAAGTTATCAATCACAGTCTGACCGCAACTCTCAAGCCCAAGCACAAACCATTCCACAATGGAAGTAAAGTCAATCACCACGTTGATAATGGTTGAAAGACATGACTCAAATCACACAGGTATACAACTCACGAAGTGGGGTAGAGATGATTAGATGTAGCCTCTGAATAATCTCCCCCGTCGAACCCACGTGGGATCCTAGAAAAATATCAGCACTGTCGAACCCACATAGGATTCTGGTACAGAAGTCGTCACTGTCGAACCCACGTAGGATTCCGGTACAGT
This sequence comes from Viscum album, assembly GCA_963277665.1. Lineage (NCBI taxonomy): Eukaryota > Viridiplantae > Streptophyta > Magnoliopsida > Santalales > Viscaceae > Viscum > Viscum album. The sequence goes on from OY728165.1 coordinate 1,389,589,192, forward strand.
AGTCTTCGATGTCGAACCCGCATAGGATCCGGGTATAGAAGTCATCACTGTCGAACCCACGTTGGATTCTGGTACAGTAGTCTTCGATGTCAAACCCACGTAGGATCCTGGTACAGAAGTCATCTCTATCGAACACACATAGGATTCATGTACATTAGTTTTCGCTATCGAACCCATGAAGGATCCTGGAACAGAAGTCGTCATTGTTGAACACAAGAAGGATTCCGATAAAGTAGTCTTCGTAGCCAACTCTAGGTTTCCCGCACACAGCATGATCGATTCCGAGAGGGTCCGCTCCTCGATTCAAGTATCGGTACATCAACTATAAATAAGTCCTTAGTTGATGTATCATCTAGTTCAATCTCATCCTAAGGAACCGAACGTGATAGATAGCGCGTCAATCGGACGCCCGGTCTGAGAGTTATTGGCATTTCCGTTACAGGGGCCCGGTTGGATTTACATTCATTTGAAATGCAGTCGTTTCTCAAATTTTTCCAAAACTCATTTAGAGTATCACAAAAGGACCTCCTCATCACAAGGATCCCAGTGTCGTAAACGGCGTGTCGATTGGATGCGCGGTCTATGAGATATTCGCGTTTCAGCGAAGACGGGTCCGGCCCGTCAAGCCCAGTGGGATAGCGGGTCGGCCCGACCCAGTTCAGTGGGTCCGACCCGGTTGGGGGTCTACCTGGTCCAGTGGAGCACGACCCACCCGTCGACCCGGCCCGGCAGGTCCGACCCTGTAGGGTGGTCGGCCCGACCCGGGGGGCGCTGCCCACCCGTGGACCCAGCCCGGTGGGTCCATCCCTGTTGGGGGGTCGTCCCAACCCGGTGGGGCATGGCCCACCCGCGGACCCGGCCCATGCTGTTGGCCAGGTCGGTTCCTCCAGTAGTGCAAAGCGGCACCGCCCTTCCTCTTCCTGGTGGGCCATAGCCCGCAGGTCCTGTCCGGCGCAAGCAACCCACACAACGGGCCGCGGTTCCCTTCCGCACGGCGTCGAGCGGTGCCGCGGTCCTTCAGCCCAGCCGGCTGGCAGCTAACCGGTTCTCCCACCGATCGGCCCACAGTTGCGGGCCGCGTCTCCTCCATGCAGCACCTGCGGGTGCTGTGGTCCTCTAGCTCGGTCGACAGTAGCCGGTCATTCCTTCCAGCCAAGCGGCCCGCAGAAGAGGGTTGCGGCTTCCTCCACACGGCCGGTGCGACGACGCCGGTCCTCCACCACCTCAACCCAGCCTGCCCACGACCTTAGATTACCACCACCATCGGTCCTATAGCATGGCGCGATGGCGCCACACCTTTTCATTCATTTGGGTTCTTCCCCAGCGCGGTGCGACGGCACCGCCCCCTAATGGATCATCCTCCGTCGTTATTAAGATCAACAAAAAATGGGGGAGGTTCAGTCCGTGTTCGTGCAGCCCGAACCCTCCTCGTTATGATGTTAACAGTTGGAAATTCACATTCTGTAATTATATCAACAATGTTTGGAAATATAAACAACTCAAAACAACCCCCTACCTCGTATTTGATGTTGTTTATTGATGAGTTGCGGAAGACGGCGTCACGGAAGTCGGATGACGTTCCGTCTACGTCGGAAGGAGTAGAGCTTGGTGAAGTCACGTCGAGATGACCCCCTTGGTGTACTTCGTGGGCGGCGGTGCTTCCCTCCCTTGCTCCACTTGAAGAGATTATAAAGAGTCGTGTCGTCGTTCTTCAGTGGAACCGATGTTCTTCATTGGAGGAAGGCTCTCCCAATTTCTCCAATTCTCCACCAGTACTCCCAAGCTCTCTACAATGTTTATGCCAACCAAAATAAAATGAAAGCCTCCCCATCATTTTATTATTTCCATTAATTTCAAATGAATACAATATAATTCATAATATTACAAATAAATAAAATAATTGTGAAAGCCCAATTAATTAATTAATGGTTTTGGCACATTAATGAGAGAAGTTGGGAGGTGGAAGTTTTCAAAATTTAAAAGGGAGGGTAAGATTTTTAAGAGACTCCCTTAATTAAAAGAGAGTTTCATTGGGAGTTGAGGCGTGGGAGTTCGTTTGGGCTCCACCACACATTATCCTCCCATTGGAGGTTATGAGGGGGGTGGGCCCCACCTCCAAATTCCCTTTGGAGATAATAACCACTAACTAAATAAATTTTTGACACACATTATTTTATTTAATTTTTTAAAAATCTCCAAAATTAACGTCCACTCTCAACCAAACGCAACTGCGGTAAAGGTCTCTTTAAGAGAATACCGGCTTTGCGAGTTCATCAGTGTTCTCGGATTTCAATTTCAAGCACCAGTTCATAAGATATAAAATTCCGCTCATACATCTACTAAACATACCTAAACAAAACGTCAAAAGACTATTCTGGGCACACCGAGCCTCAGAATCAGGTGCTCTCAGAAACCGCAGACTCGTAAAATTCCCGTGTATTTAATAAAAAAAATTCCAACAGGATTTTTGGGTCATTAAGGTTTATTTGTAAAATAATAAAATTAAACAGAAATAAGGGTTGTTTCCAAACACAATAACATTTTTATTTCATATTTTAATAACTTGAAGAGTATATAAGGCATATTTGGATAGTTAGAGAATTCATGAACTTATAGAAGACCTGTGTTATGAAAGAAAACATTATATGAGTCTAATTATAAACTATTCATTACATGATATCCAATATATTATATAATATTATAATTTAAATACAAATTTAACATTTACATTAATTTTATATTAAAAGTGTATAATTACATTTTTTTAATGACTATACTAATAAAAATAAAATGTGAATTTCAAATTATATACAAAAAGGGTTTATGGTATATTGGTAATGAGAAATTTATATTGTTTTATTTTGTTACTATATCAATGTAATATAACTTTATCCAAAATGATATTTGGATGTTCTTGTGGGTAATAATGTAAAGAGTGGAATTATCACTATGAAAGTTTTTTATAGAATGGTATCTAATGATATTAATGTTAAAAATTAAAAAGATTTAAAATAGAAAATGTAGGAATAAAATAAATGAACTTATGTTTTCTTAGTTTCTTTGATAGAATATGTTCACCGAGTTGAACATTAAAAATATGTTTTTTATTTCTCAACAACATTCTACCTTTATTTATTTATTATTGTTTCTTAATAAAGAGTTTATTGTAATCTATTTATCATATATTCTTATAGAGATATTTTTTGAATTAATATATATGTAATGAGATAACATGTCTCATGAAAGAGTAACAAATAGAATAGTATTATAGAATATTATCAAAAATAATATTGTAGAAGTGTATTTATATAGGGTCCAATTAGAAGTTCATAAATTACTTCTAATAAAATTAAATCCATCTTATGAAATTTGAAATAAATCTTTATTGAATTCTAATGTTTTTATAAAAAATTACTTATATGGATATACATATCACAAAAATATATTTATAATTTAACTGTAAATTTGTTAGATGGAGTTAACCATAAATGATGTTCAAAAATTAGTATTATTGGTTATAATTAAATCATAAATTTAGTGTGACTTATATTCTGATGTGATATTTATAATATTTTCAAGGGGAAAAAGAATAATTACCTACACTAGGTGAAACACCACATAAACAATATATAATTTTATATAATATTTTTATAGAATCCATATGGTGAACGAATCATATAGATATCCCAACTAACTATGTTTCTTGAGTAACTTATCTTCAGAACAATTATAACATGATACAATTATAATAAAAACATTATTTATTATATTATAATGGGGTGGTTTGATATGATTTTATACAATTTATCTATTCAAGTGATTCTTATATGGGATATCTCGTCTCATATGATATGTATGGCATTTGGGCAATTGATTGACAGAGACTAGGGTGTTCGTGACCACACCACAAAAAGTACCACAATTTTTTTATTTAATTATTTTGTTTATTATATAATAAGAATGTTGATTAAAAAAGAGTTTGATAAATACTTTTGACATAACTTTTTTCCATGGACACTCGATGTCTTAGTAGATGAGAATCTATGTGAATAAATTATACAAAGATTTGCAGATGACTAGAAGATATATATTGGTAAATGTGTTTGATGGTTATCATTATTGATCCCTTTAAATATTTGTAACAATTATTATTTTTATAAATGATGATATATTATTATATTTATATATATATTTAATTATATATTTTTTCAGTGATAAATATTCTTATGTTGTAACCATTTTTGGTTAACTGAATTTTTACTCTATGTGACTACACAAGTTTCATTAAATGTTTTTTAATATTATCCCTAGAATGTGGTGGGGTTATTTTTAATATGTTATGGCTTTTGATTTGATAAATTTTAATGTTTATGATATATTTGGAAATTTTTTTGATGATTTGAAAAAGGATTTTTGTTATTATTTCAATATTTAATGTATGCCATATAATATAAGGTTTAGTGGCATGATGTCTATTAATATTTTTCAGAATATTGGAAATTAAAGGATTAATATTTTGTGATGAATATATATATATAGATATCAAATATATATTGTATATCATGTGGAAGAATAAAAAAATTCATAAAATATGATATATCTACTAAAAATGGATTTATTTTATGTTTATAAAGTAAATCATATTTTTTGATTGTTGGAAATTATATAGCATTGAATTTGTTATGATAATACTACCAATGGTTGTGTTGTATATTATGAATAAAATAATATTATTCCATGTCATGAAATAAGATTTAATTCATTTTCTATTCTATTATCACTCAAGTCATATTGTATAACCGATTGATCCCATACAGTATATGGATGGGACCTATAATTAAAATAATAGTGTAAATATTAAATGATAATTCACTATAAGAAATAATTAATGGAACTATTTCATGATTTTTATTACTATGGAGTTGTTATATTCATGAATAAGGTGAATTAACTAGAAAAATAATTTACTCATGCATTTATTCACATTATTTACTGTATTAGTTATAGGGGAGTATCCTCTGGGGGCCTTATAAACCTCAATAACATGTAATGGTGGGTGTGGGTATGGCTACTTTTAAAATAATGGGATGGTACTCTCTAGTTCCCCTATCTGTCGTATTCTACATTTCCTTCACCCATGGAAATTATATTTCAATGAGGATAGAATAATACTTATAGTACACTTAGTGACGCATCTCGATACATGAATACATCACAGATATAGGAGTTATTTTGTCATCCCTTAATGATATTCATAAATTCATTGATTGGTTTGAAGATATTGCAATGTATCATTATTTCTAGTTAGACCATTTTATAATTATTATTTATTAATAGTTATAAAATATTTTTCATTTTTAATGTATTTGGATATAGGGACTGTAAATTTTGTTTCTCTTTTGGATTTATAATTTTTTATTAGACACATAATTATTCTAATATGATCAATCTAGTAATATATAGTGATTTTACGTAATGATTGGAATATATTTGGTGTATATTATTCAGACTAAAATACACATGATAGTAGAGGGTTATATATTTTAGATTTATTAGTGACATGTTTGGTGAACGTTTTAAAAAATCTAAACTAGCCAATGAAAAAAGTAATTACTTCTAACACATAGGTGATTAAATTACATGAAACAAACACAAATTATATTGGTGTTTCTATTTTACAAAATGGTTTATATATATCATATGATAATGGGGAGAATGAAATAGTAAATTAAATATTTTATTATTTAGAATAAAATGATACAAGAATATTAAAAATGGTATTTTATATTCTAAAAAGATAATTAGATATATGAAGTGGGGATATTCAAATTTCTTCATGACTAAAGTTTCCAAATTCATGACTCATACAAGAATGTTTTAAATAATAATAACATGTTCCTAGAGGCCATCACATTGTTATTATATGAAGTAAATATTAAATGATAATCCATACATTTTATTATTTTTTAATTTTTAATTAAATGGAAATTTTTTCATAGAAGGTGCATTGAGTTATTTATTTTTAAAAAAAATAATAAATGAGTTTCTAAATTATTTAATAAAGGTTGCAAATATAAGGTATTAGTGTGGACACTCAATATTTTGATATAACATCAGTGTGCTTATTTTTTCATGTTCATAATAACATTATGGTTTAATAATCCTTATATTTTAATAGTTTTTATGAACCAATAAAATTATTTGTGTTGATCTATTTTAATGGTTTTATACAAGAAAACAATTGAAAATTATTGAACAAGATCATTGGTGAGTGTCAATTAGAAACTTTCATAACTGGATTCCCTCCCATAAAAGCGTAATTAACCAGATATGGGACAGAAATATAATTATTTTAATCAGGAAATGTATATGGGTCATAATCATTTAAATATTGAACCACAAATATAAATTACCAATGTAGGTAAAAAAAATTTAAAAATTCCAAAACTGAAATTAAAAAAATAAAATTAGAAGAATCTAATTGATCTAATTTTTTTCTTGATAATATTTTCCATTATTTACTATAAATTAATCCAAATACATGATCCATCATTGATGTAACACCCCAATCATCCACAATACATTTCCCCTTAAATAATGTAATAGCTTGTGTTGTACGCAACTTCTAGATTCTAACACATCGCGACCAATCAACCCAACCGTTATGAATAGTAATACCCAAATTTTGAAATTTTATCAATTTTATCATTCAAAATGGACTAAATTTTTGGGTTTCTAATATCGAAATTAGCTTAGGGGGAATTTTTGGTATTTTTTGAAAACAATCAATTTTTGATGAATAGTGAAAATACTAAATTTTATTAAAAACAACTTTTTTATCACAATAACTAATAGTGATAAATTATACTATTGAGTGGTTTTTAAGCATAAATAGATTATATTTTTACCATTTAATCCAATTTTGGTCATTGTACGTAATTTCACATTTAAACTGGACATAAGAAAGTGTAAATCTTTTGATAGTTATTATTTCTTAAAAACACGCTTTTTTTTGACAACATGAATTAATTTTAAATTAATAACTGCCACTTCTATGTTTTTAATTTATAAAAATGGATTCCACATTTATAATTAGGAGGTATAAATTGTGTAAATTGGTAAATTTTGTTTTTAGACATTCTGAATAATTACTTTGGTAAATATTTTATTTAACATGGTTAAAGGGTAAATCCCGTAAATAATGGTAAAAAATAATATTATAGTAATATTAAATTACTTTAACACGTGTCCTAACACTATTTTATGATAAATGTATAACCATGGTCTTCTTTGGGTTGGTTTTGGGATGCCATGGTGCCACTTGTAAGTGATAATGACACTTTATATAAATTAAGTAAAAGTAAATACAAATATTACTCAAGCATATATATTTTAGTAAAACAATTTTTACATAAGGTTATATGTGTTATATCTTATACTATAAATATTAATTAAAAAGATAGAATTATTTCATACACAGTGTTATTTTATTTATAATTTTTAGACATTGAATAATTAAATTTATTTATGACAGAATGATGATGTAGTATTCTCCTTATTAATGAACGAATCAAATAAATGGTATTATAGATGTTAAAATAAATACAATGTTAATGTTTTTATGCAATCCACGAATTTTTAAGGATAAAATTACATTTTAGGATTTATAAAATGATCTATTTTATGTAATAATGCTATTACAAATTTAACAAATACAAAATAAAAAGTAGTGTCAAAATTGAAAAAAAAGAGTTTTAAAAAAATATTATATTATTAATTGATATTCTATTCCTAATAATCTATGGTTTGGCCAAATGACTTAAATAATATTATATATTTCCTTAATGAACCACTTGAGGTTCTTTTAGAAGTTTATAGTATGTTTATTAACCATATAATATAAATATACAAAGAGACATGGTAAATGTCAAACTAATTAACTAAGAGTTAAATCTAGAAGATAAGGTCAATATAGTGTCCCTGACCGGTATAAAACCTATTAGATGAGTTGTTTTAGAACCATAACCACTTTATCCTAGAAATAATAATTATGGATCCATTATAAATCGAAAATAAGTTTATTATAAAATAATATTTCTAACTTTTCCTAAGGTGCCCCTCACCCCTCTTATAAAAGGGCACTTCCTCTTCTCTCAAATTCACACCTTCAAAGCCATTTGGATCAACCAAAACCTACCCAAATATCCTCCCCACTATAATCCCTTCATATTTGAGTCCTTCCTTTAGTCTAAATCCATCCTAAGAAGCCCTTTTTATCAAATCCAAAAGAATAACTCGAAGAAGAGGTAGATATTTCATCACATCTTTCATGTTATTTACTTCTTCCAGTTCCTCTTTATTTGTTGTTTATATTATAAAATTATAACTCTAGTATCTAATATATATTTTGATGTTATTATAAAAATGGTACAACCATACTCTTTATTTTATCCATCCTATAAATGAAAATTCCACCATACATGTGTACATACGGATTGTTGTCTCCACGTCGTGGTGTAGTTTGTTATTCAAACACTTAATCATTTGGATGGTTATAATAATGATTAAAAATTATGTAAATATAACAAATAACATGATTATTATTATTTATATATGATATACAATCAGATTATATAAAATTTTAATATCAATATAATTATATTTTCACTCATGTGTACGTACAGATTGCCGTTTCCACGAACGTGATAAGATTCATTCCATATCGTATCCATTCAAGAATAATTTTAATTTGTTGATTAAAAATAATTTTAAAAGGCTTAATATAATTCTTAATATGATTAATATACATACTTTACATAAAAAAATTACTTACCTAACAAATCATATAAAGGATAACAAATCAGTTAACACTCGAAACGATGATACTACTGAAATATCATTAACAATGCAATTTTGGATGATCATATATGATATCATATTTTTGTAAATAGTTCTTGTATAATTTAATAACATTTATTTAACTATTATAAATGAGTTTAACCTACCCTTTACCAATTTAATGTACAAGGTAAGGGTTAATTATACAACCTCTTCATCATTCAAGGTTGTTTATATATAATTATCTACTAGGACATCTTTGCCACCCACATCCGTGTTTTCCTAGAAATGTATTCCAAAACATTTTTAATACCTACTATACTATGGGTAAAAGTAATTTTTACCCTTATTTTACCTAATATGTTTTTAAAGGAATCATTCCATCATTTTCCAAACAAGTTACTTTATGAATTTTTTGACAAAATTAATGTAAGAATGTTTTTTAAACTTATACGGCAGGTGTGGCTATATTCCACCATTTTAACATCGTCTAATATTCCCTTAAAAGATTATAAAAATATTTTCAAAAAAAATGTTTTTTTATAATTATATGACTTAAATTATTTCAATATAGAAAGATATATTTCTCTCAAATAGTTTTGATTTCATCTATGTCAACTTCCTTTATTGGATTTTACACTTGTTGTGAAGTTGATTCATTATGATACAAGTCTTCTATATTGTATTGAAGTTTTTGCGATATTCTGGGCTATTGATGTGTTATTTTTACACCATTCATGGTTTATGGGTAATGTATTAACATTTCATATTCTTGTTTTAATTTGAATGTTTATGTTATGTTTCAGCCTTTTCATATGAGGAAAGCATTGGACATAGTAAGTGACAGGTGGAGCCCGCTATAGCTCCTAGATGCATCAGTAGGACTGATGAGAGAAGCTAGTGTCTTGCAAATAGGCCTTAATAAAATCTTATTTGTAGTCTTGGCACATGTCCTTGACTATTTGGTTATGAAGTCTGACATTATGCATTCTATCATTATGAAAGTGGCTATTGATATTGTAAGTGATTATTAGACTAGTAGAATATCCATATGAGTAAGTGAATGGAATTATTTGGATTTATATTTTGAATATTATGATGAATTTTATATTGAAAAATCCTTTTTTAGTTTTATAGATAACCTTAAATGTTTATACTTATTTATGAATGTTTCTGCTATATTGTTATCCTTACTGAGCATCTGAGCTCACCCCTTTCTATGTTTTATTTTTCATAGGATGTGAAAATGTATATTATGACTGACATAAAGGGATAGTCTAAGGGATTTTAGTGTTGTCTGTGGAAACAATGTTGTTGTTTTTTTCCATTTTATGATGTAATGTAAACCTTATTAATGTATCTAGTACTTACAAGGCTACTAAACTAATAGGTCTTTCGGGACATGATTTCCACGTATCATTCCAATGTAATGTAATAATGCACCAACTCTGGGCTTCTGGAATTGGGGCATTACAATTGTTATCATAAAAGTTCAATAAAAACCTTGGAATCTAGATTTATATAAACTTGGATTAGAGCACATTACCCTAAGATAGAATTTGAGGATTAGTATAGAAGAACTTCATAGAATTTTATTATTATATATATTTTGTGAGTTTTCCATGAAATGCATCCATGTTTGGATATGAGAAGGTAGAGGAGGGTCTAGAACATATGTAACTAGGGTTAAAACATGAAAACACCACATTGAGCAAGACTTGAACGAGAAATGGTTCACGAAAATGGGCCTTGCTCCACTCTTAATTAAGACACTCCCATGGGATATACTTAGGATAATTCAGATTTTCATTAAAAACAATTATGAAGGGTTTATGAGTATATACTTCCTCCAAGAAAACATTTTTATGTTTATTTATTTTATCTGTAAACTGTTCAATTTATGAAAAGTGTTTTACATGTTTAGAATTATGTATTTCGATTCATAAACTAATATTTTTATGCTATTATTTAGAAATGATTCCTAGGGGATGTAATAGAAACTCTATCAACACATGTAATCCATGTAGTGATTTTCCACCTACTCAAGATAATTATAGTGGAGCTGGTGAAGCTACTGGTGCTGGTCATCTTATCACCAAACTGGGAAAACTCACTTAGGTTATGAATAATAACTTTACCTGTATGGAGCAACATGATCTGCAGTGTGGAGGATCAATGTTAGAACTCTTCATGAGGAAACAACCACCAACATTCAATGGGGGTACAAATCCATTAGTATCTAAGAAATGGATAAATTCCTTAAAGAAAATATTCTATTCCTTGGGGATTAGCGAATGGGAAAAAGTTGTGATGGCAGTTTACTGCCTCACTAGAGATGTTGATCAATGGTTGTCATTCATTAAAAACAAAAAGGAAGATGATGAAGTATCAAATATATAATGGAGGGAGTCTAAAGATATTTTATTTGAAAAATACTTTCCTCGTGATAGTCAATCAGATATGGAAAAAAAATTCCTGAGTCTGAGGCATAAAAAGGATGAGAATGTCACAAAATATGAGGCTAACTATACAAGGTTAGTGAGGCATGCTGCAGATTATATAAGTAACCCAAGAAGTAAGATTGATCATTTATTTTATGGGTTAAAATCATTTCTTAGTCGAGCATTAGTCTCACAATCCTTCTCTTCATACAAAGATATTATCTCATGTGCTATCAATACTGAAAATTTATTCTCAATGTCTTACGAATTTAAAGCAAAGCAAGAGAAGAAGAGATCTACTGAACACTATGAAAATGTAAATAAGGGGAAGAAGGAAAATTTTGAATATACATGTTATAGTAAATGTGGGAAGAAGCACCCTGATACTTTCTTGAAGGTAATGAGAGTCTGTTACATGTGTGGTGAAAAATGCCACCAAGCTCGTGATTCCAACGGGAAGAAAACCATTTTAAATGTTGAATGCAACAATTTTTGAGAAATGGGGAATTATGAAAATGAATGTTCTATGTGCCAAGGAACCCAACCTCAAAAAAGTCCAGGGGATCAAGGCCAATACTATAATACCACTACAACTAAGGGTGATGCTCTGAAAGACGTGGAGGAAGGTATTTTAATGGTTTCCTCATGTTTAGCGAATGATTTATTTGATTCTGGATCATCGCATTGTTTCATATCTTCCCAGTGTTCTATGAAAATTAGATATTTTCAATTTGATTTGAAATGGGAGTTGCCAGTAAAAACTCTTAAGGGAATTATCATTGAAATATATTTTTGTGAATCTATTCCAATTAGGCTTATAAATGTTATTTATCTGTTGACCACATCATAATACCAATGATTGAATATGTTAAAATCCATGGAATGGATTGGATTTCATACCATGATGCAAAAAAAAATTGTAAGTAGAATGAGCTAACAATTTTTGATGATGATGATAAAGATCAACTTATCTTTAGAGAAAAATCATCACCAACTAATTCTTTTCTAGATCCACCCCCAGTAGCTCAACTAAATTCAATTATTATGGAGGAATAGAATGAAATAACTATGGGTGATGAAAATAATGTTCAAATAGGGGATGTACCTATTTTTCAAGAGTATGTTGATGTATTTTCAAAGGATTTACCTGGACATCCTCTAGAACAAGAAATTGTGTTTTCCGTTGATTTAATTCCTGGTTCAAGTCCCATATTGAGGATCGCTTATAGAATGGCCATTGTGGAAATAGTTTAACTAAAGAAACAACTAGATGAATTGAGTAATAAGTGATATGTTGTCCCTAGTTTTTCTCCATGGGGAGCCTCTTTCCTTTTTGTTAAGAAGAATGATGGAACTATGAGTTTATGCATTGACTAAAGGGAGATCAATGCTATAACAATAAATAAAAGTTATCCCCTACATCATATTGATGATTTATTAGACTAAATTCACAGAGCTAAATATTTTTCAATGATTGTACTTCGATCTAGATATCATTACTTGTGTGTGAAGAAGGGAGACATTCTGAAGACGACACTTCGAACTAGGTACATGCATTGTGAGTTTACAATAATGCCTTTTGGATTGACTAATGCACCCTCTATCTTCATGGATATAATGAATATAGTATTCAATGAATATCTTGATGACTTTTTAGTGGTATATATTGATGATATCTTGGTATACTTAGAGAGATATTAAGATCATGAAAATTACTTGCGCATTATTTAGAAGTCTCTTAGATGAAATGAATTATATGGGAAGTTTAGTATGTGTGAATTATGGCTTAAGAAGATTTATTTTCTTGGCCATATTTTCTCTAGAGGTGGAATCTTTGTTGATCCTTCAAAGACAAAGGCAATACATGAATGGCCAGAACCGACAAGTATAACTGAGGTACGTAGTTTTATTGGTTTATCAGGTTATTGTTGGAATTTTGTTGAGAATTTTTCCCGATTGGCTAACCCATTTACCAAGATCACACGTAATGGGGTTAAATTTGTTTGGAAAAAAGTGTGTCAAGAATGATTTTAAGAATTGGAAAAAATATTAGTCAATTCTCTTATATTGACTCTTCCATCGGGGAATGATGGGTTTGTTATTTATATTGATGCTTCAAAAAATGACCTTGTTTTATCCTAATGTGGAATGATATGGTTATTCTATATGCATCAAGACAGCTAAAAATTCATGAACAAAACTATCCTACTTATGATATTGAGTTATCAGAGTTAATCATTACTTTGAAGATATTGAGACACTACCTATATGGAGAAAAATGTTAGATTTATACTGATCACAAGAGTTTGAAGTATATTTTCTCACAAAAAGAACTCAACATGAGTAAAAGGAGATTTCTTGAACTACTCAATGAATATTATTTCACTATACACTAACACCTGGGGAAGGTAAATAAAGAGGCATATGCTTTGAGTAGAAAGGATCATTTAGTATTGAACCAAACGATAGTTGAAAAGGATCCTATATACATGGACCTAGTAATGATGGATATGGTAATAACCATGGATGTTGAATTATAAATGCTTTTCCAAATGGCTTCCAAACCATCTTTACTAGAAAGCATAAAAAGTCCTAAGGCTGATGATGAGGAGTTTCAAAAGAAAATTAAATCTTTGAATAACGGGACATTGATTGACTTCATATATGAAGATAGAATTTTCAAATTTTGGAAAAGACTTTGTGTTCCCGATATAACTGATCTAAAAAAAGAATTCTTGGATGATTCTCATAGCTCCAATTTCTCTATACACCCTGGGAGCACCAAAATTGATAGATATTGGAAGGAACATTTTTGGTTGGACAACATGAAGAGGGAGATTGCTAATTTTGTGTCAAGATGTATGTTTTGTCAACAAATGAAATCTGGAAGGCAACAGCCTGGAAGAGTGATGCATCCTCTTCATATTCCTAAGTGGAAATGAGATAATATTACAGAGGGCATTGTCATGGGGCTACCAAAGACTTCTAGAAGAAACGATGCAATATGGGTCATTGTTGATCGTCTTACCAAGTAAGCACATTTTCTTACTATAAGAGAATATTTACCACATGAACGTTTATCAAGACTATATATTAACGAATTTGTAAGACTTCATGGAGTACCCGTATCGATTGTTTCTGATCGTGATCCACGTTTTACATCATGATTCTGGAAATGTCTTCAGAAAGCCCTGGATACTGAACTTTGTTTGAGAACTTCCTACCACCCTCAAAATAATGGAGATTCAGAATGGACAAATCAAACCATAGTAGACATGTTGAGATCTTGCTCACATGACTTTCAGGGTATGTTGGACCAATATATACCTCTAGTAGAATTTTCCTATAACAATACCTTCCATTCAAGTATTTAGATGGCACCATATGAAGCATTATATGGAAAGAGATGTCATACGCCAACCAGTTGGGATGATGTTGCTGGAAAAAATGTATAGGCCCAGAACTTGTTGAGGAAATGATTATAAAGGTGAAGGTAATCCAAACCCACATCAAAGCAACAAAAAACAGGCCGAAGATCTATGCCAATAATCAAAGGAAGAATTTGGAATTTCAGTTGGAGATCATGTTTTCTTGAAGGAATATCCATGTAAAGGTGTTCTAATGTTCGGTACGAAGGGTAAATTGAGTCCCAGGTATATCGAACATTCGAAATTATAGAACGTATTGGGGTTGTATCTTACTGTTTTGCAATGACACCAAGTCTCTCTAAAGCTCGCGATTTGTTCCATATATCACTATTGAGAAAATACATCCCAGACCCAACACATGTACTCAACTATGAGGAAATTGAACTAGAACTTAATCTATATTATTGCGAAGAGAAAGTCAAAATTATTGATACTAGAGAACAAGTTCTAAGAAACCAGACAACTCGTCTGGTAAAAGTTCTATAGAGAAACCATAAAATGGAAGAGGCAATGTGGGAACCGAAGGAACATATGATGAGGAACCATCCAAATCATTTTATGCAAGAATTTTCTTGAAACTTCTGGGGTGAAATTATTTTAATTATGGTTGAATGTAACACCCCAAGCTTCCACGATACGTTTCCTATTGAATAATGCAATATCTTGTGTTGTATGCAACATCGAGTTTCTAACACATCGCAACTAATCAAACTAGCCATTATGAATAGTAATACCCGCTTTTGGAAATTTTATCAATTTTCTTTTCAAAATGGAAATCATTTTTGGGATTGGAATATCCAAATTATCTTAGGGTGTATGTTTCATATTTGTCTGAAAACATTCATTTTTTGATGAATAGTGAAAGTACTATATTTTAATTAAAAATAACTTTTTTAATCAAAATAATTTATCTTTCTGAATTATATTATTGAGTGGTTTTTAAGTATAATTAGATATTAATTTTACCATTTTTTTCAATTTTTTTCATGGAAATAATTTCACATTTAAACTAGACATAAGCAAGTGTCAATCTTTTGGTTGTTATTATTTCTTAAAAACAAGCTTTTTCTTTTGACAACAGGAATTACTTTTAAATTAATTTCTTCCAATAATGTGTTTTGAATTTTGAAAACTGGATTCCATATTTATAATCTTGAGGTCTAAATTTTGTAAATAGTTAACTTTTATTTTTATAAATTGTGAATAATTATTTCAGTAAATATTTTATTTTCTATGGTTAAAGGGAAAATCAGGTAAATAAGGGTAAAAAATAATATTATAATAACATTAAATTACCATAACACGTGTCCTAACCCTATTGGATGATACATTTTCAACCATGGGCATCGTTGGGTCGATTTTGGGACCGCATGTAGCCACTTTTTTGTGATAATGACACTTTATATTAATTATGTTAATGTAAATACAAAAATGACATAAGCATATATCTTTTTGTAAAAAAAAATTTAAATAGGGTTATATATGATAAATGTTGAACTATAAATATTCATTATAAGGATAATATTATTTACTACATAATTTTGTTTTATTTATATTTTTTAGATTTTGAATAATTAAATTTATTTATGACACAATGATGATGCAGAATTTTCTTTATTAAGGATAGAATCAAATAAATGGTATTATAACTGTTAAAATAAATATAATTTTAATGTTTTGATGCCATAAAATATTTATAGGTTAATGTGACATTTTAGGAGTGATGAAATGATTTTTTTGGATTTAATATTTCTTTCATAAATTTAAAAAACAAAATAGAAAATAGTGTCTAAATTGACATGAAAGGGTTTTTAAAATAATTATATTAATAATTGATATCAGATTCCAAAAAATATATGGTTCATCTAAAGGTCTTAAATAATAATATATGTGTCATTAATGAACCACTTTAGTGTCTTTTTTAAGTTTATTTTATGTTTATTAACTATATAATATAAAAATACAAAGACACATGGTATATGTCATACTAATTAACTAAGAGTTAAATCTTAAAGATAAGGTTAATATAGTGACCCAAACCTATATAAAACATATTTGTTGAGTGGTTTTTGACCCATACACACCTTATCCTTGAAATAAATAATTATGGAGCAATTATAGACCGAATATAATTTTATTATAAAATTATATTTCTACCTTTTCCTAAGGTTCCCCTCACCCCCCATATAAAATGTCTCTTCCCCTTCTCTCAAATTAACACCTTCAAAGCCATTTGTCTCGGAAAAACCCTGCCCAAATATCATCCCAAATTTCCTCCCTTCATCTTAAAGGCCTTATTTTAGTTAGGAATCCAAACTATGGAGCCCTTTTGATCCAATTAAAAAGAACAACCTGAAGAAGAGGTAAATATTTCATCACCTCATTCATGTTCTTTCCTTCTTCCACTTTCTCTTTATTTGTTGTTACCATTATAAAATAATAACTCCAGTACCTTCTTAATAATTTTATGTTATTACAAAAATGGTACTACCATATTCATTATTCTACCGATCCTATAAATGAAAAATTCAACATACGTGCGTACATATGGATCACCGTCTCTACATCGTGGTGTTGTTTTTTATTCAAACACTTCATCATTTGGATGGGTATAATAACGAGAATAAATTTTGTAAATAATAAATATAACATTATTTTTATTCTTTATATATTATATAACATCCTATTATATTCTATTTTAATATCAAAAGAATGATATTATTGCTCATGTGTACGTACAGATTACCATCTCCACGAAAACGGTGAGATTCATTCCCTATCATATCCATTAAAGACTAATTTTGATTTTTTTATTAGAAATAATTTTTAAAGACTTAATATAATTCTATTTTGAATAATATAGATCCCATTCCAAACAAACATTACATACGTAGCAAATCTTATGAAGGAAAACGAATTAGATAACACCCGAAATGATGATATTACTGAAATATCATTAAAAATTCAATATCAAAAAGAACATATATGATTTCATATTTATATAAATAGTTCTTGTATAATTTAATAACAATGATTTAACTATCATACATGAGTTTAACCTACCCTCGACCATGTAAATGTTCAAGGGAAGGGATAATTCTATAGCCTCTTCATTATTTAGGGTTGTTTATATGTAATTATCTAGTAGGACATATTTATCATCCACATCTGTGTTTTCCTAAAAATGTAATAAAAGACAATATTACTACTTACTAGACTATAGTTTAAAGTAATTTATACACTTATTTGACCTTATACATTTTGAAAGGAATACATCGATTGTTTTACAAACAAGATACATTATGACCTTTTCAACAAAATTATGGAATGAATGTTTTTTTAACTTATACGGAGGGTGTAGATATATTCCGCCATTATAACATCATCGAACATACATTAAAATATTTTAAGAATATTTTCAAAATAACTGTTTTCTTTCATAATTAAATTACTTTTAAATTATTTCAAAATAGAAAGTGATATTTCCCTCATATAGTTTTGATTTCATCTATGTCAACATACTTTGATGGATTTTACACCTGTTTTGATGTTGATTCAATATAATACAAATCATCTTTAGTGTATTGAAGGTTTTGTGATATGTTTTATTTTTGATGTTTTATTTTTATACCATTAATGGTTTATGTTTAAAGTATTAAAATTTCGTATGCTAGTTTCAATACAAATGTTTATGGTATGTTTCAACCTTTTCATATGAAGAATGCATTGGACTTAGTAAGTTATGGGTGGGGTTTTCTATAGATCCTCGATGCATCGGTAGGTCTCTTTAGACAATCTAGTGTCTTGGAACAAGGTCTTGAAAAAATATTATTTTTAGTTTTGGCACAAGGCCTTGACAATGTGGTTATGAAGTCTCACATTATTAATTCCATCACTATGAATGTTGCTATTGATATTGCATGTGATTGTTGGACAAGTAGAATATTCATATGAGTAAGTAAATGGAATTATTTTGATTTATATTTTCCATATAATGATGAATTTTATGTTTAAAAGTCTTTTGTATTAGTTTTATGCATTTCCTAAAATGAGTATGCTTATATATGAATGTTTCTGCTATATTGTTATCCATACTGAGCATCTGAGGTCACCCCATTCAATGTTTTATTTTTCCCAAGATGTGATGAAGTATTTTATGACTGACTAACAGAAATAGTCTATGGGATCTCAGTGTTGTCTATGGAAACAATGTTGTTTTAGTTTTCCATTTTATGATGTAATGTAAAGCTTATGAATGTATCTAGTACTTTCAATGCTACTGAAATAATCGGTCTTTCAGGACATGATTTCCTTGTATCATTCCAATGTTATGTAATAGTGCACTAACTCTGGGTAACTTGGTTTGGGGCATTACAATCGTGCTTCATTAGCATCCTATAGAATAAGGATAATGATAAGAACATATTTTCATGTCCCCTTATCAATAAAATAGTATAATTGTAGTATAAAAATGAAGAGTATACAGGTAAACCCATATATAACAATGGGAATAAAATCCTATTGAATTGTTCAAAATATTTCTTCAATATATTTTGATAGGAATAATTTTGAAAGAAAATTATAAATACAAATGAAAAATGTCCCAATTTTAAATATTAGGAATATTTTCTCAAAAATTGGAAAAAAATAATAGAAGATGTGTCTTATAAAAAAAGTATTATTTCATTATCATATTGAGTGTCATAAATTTATTAATTGTAATTACTAATCATTTTTTCAATATCATCTTATACAATCATTGTTTGTTCAATTTCATGGGATCAATGAAACTTAATTAAACAATTGGTCATTACAATAATTTTTTATTAGGAAAACATTACTAAAAACTATTTTTATAGAGGAATAATTTTATCCCACATTAGTAATCCAACTTTTGTTTCCACTTCACTTGATGAAAATCTATTAAAAGAGACAAAAACAGATCACAATGTGAAATTAATGGAAAATAATAAATACATAATGAAAAAATGAACCATAAGAAATCACTGTGTTCTAACACATAGTTCACCAAAAATTATGTGACTAATCATTCATATTATAATTGATATAAATCATGAGTGATAAAATATCCTATGTTATAGGGTAGTTATTAATATAGAATATAAAATTAATATGAGTATACAATAGATTTCATACTACATAACTAGTACAAAAATATAATATATAAAGATCCATAATATAAATCCCCACATATGGGTTCTCTATATAAGATATAAAAATTTAAATAATGGTATATAATTGAAACACCCAAAAATGATAAAGGGTTATATGAGTAAATGATATGACTCTTGTCGACAAGGTGCACCTTTTTTCTGGAGGTGATCTTATTAAACCTCCTTAGTTATGGGTACTTGGCTTGTAGTAGTGATAAAGATAACTAAACTTCTACAAAGTTTCCCAGGGTGAGTGAGAGTGATAAAAAGGCACAATACAATGAACATGTGTTGGCATGTGGAGATAATCATTAGTTTGATGACCCATCTAGGCATGTAAGTGGGTCCCATGTAGGGGACCACATATAAGTAGGAAAACTGGTGGTACCTTGAGGGGTAGGACTTGAAGACCTTTTCAATATGGGGAATATGTTCTATCATGTAGGATAAAATATTACATTAGTCTCAGAGGGGGAACTTATCCTTATGTGTGGTGAAACATCTTAGGATGAGATATTGGGTCCACAAAGAGGACACTGTCCTCTAGGGGGGGTGAATATAAAACCTAAAAATGAAAAATGGCTTAATGACTAAATGATATGGCGCATGTAGACTAGGTGAAACTTTATGTTTGAGATCCGAATTGATTATAACTACACATTTAAGTATTTATTTAATGGAATAGTGATCTGGATAGGTTAAATTTTGGGAATAATATTGGGTATGTCGGAGGGGGAAAAAGAAAATTGAAAATAACGTGTTTTGTCTTACAGGGATAGTCATTAGTCTGATCACCCATCTAGGAAAGTGGGAGGGCCTGAGAGAGGGGTATAAAAGCCTTCAAGAAATCTGGTGGTACATGGAAAGGCAGAACCCAACAACCATGTTAAGGTAGGGAGGTTGTACTATCAAAAGGGTCCAGTTTTTGCCAAACTCAATTTATTTAATTAAACAATGTTTAAACTTGTAATTTTTAATGATCTGTGAATATTTATAGAGATATATATTTTTTCATTATGATTTATTAATGAATCCAAATTTTACCATCTTTAAAATTAACATCTAGTCATAGAAGAACACGCTATGGTTTGACGTAAAATGATTTCCATGAAATATATTTGAATTCTCAATAATCGCAGTATTGGAATTGAAATACCTAGTCATGGTTAGAATTCTAAAAATATCATGATCGTTTTGTGGCATGATTAATATCATTGTGAGTTAAGAATGACTAATTTGTAATCTTTAGATATATATAACATCAACTAAAAATTTTACAATCAACCATCCATGACATAATAAAACCATAATTTTTCCATAATTGGATATATGAAATATTATAATGGTTTTATTTTCATACCCATAAATGATCTCCTCATTAATCAACTTATGAAGTAGTTCTATATAACTTTCATAGAGAATTCATAATATGGTTTTTCCACATGCATAGATTCCTTATATCTACCGTTATCCCTCATCAAAAAATGTAAGTTAGTGGTACTACATTACCAGAATAATTCATTACCGTTTTATTTTATGTATTTTTTACTTTTTGTTGATTTTGGATATAGGTTTTTCTACCCTTTATGATGACCAACTATATCTCACATATATCATTGACCCACACGAACTATGCTCATTATCCTCTACACCAAATCCATATCTATTATATGAATTGCACAATCATTCAGCGATTTGGTATTGAGTCCTTGCCTGACAAAATTTGTTAATATAGTGTTGAAATTCATTGAATTTTTCTACTCAAATGTTCTATAACATTATGGAGGTGTTTATCCTTTATGAATCTCATAGTGAGATTTAATTTAAGAGTTAATAAGTAAAATCATTTTTTAACACTTTCGTAATAGCCTCATGGAATAGTGATTCATATAAATTTTTCTACAATATCCTTAAAACATTTTTTTATTTCATATGTATGTGTTTTGTAGTGGAATCTAAAAAACATGTTGAACACCCCATTATTTTTATAGAACAACACTAGGTTTTATAGAATATATTACATGCAACACCAAACCTAAAAAACTGTGATATACTACTTAAATGTGAAATCTATAACCTAAACATTAAAATAGTTGTTTTTAATAGGGAAAATACAATTTGATTTTTTATAAAATGTTTATATGAAGAAATTATAATTTTATATATGGACTCAATTTTTATTAGAGTCTTTAAAATCTAAAAAAACATTTTTCATCCCATATTATTTTTTTAATATGTTTTGAATAAGATTAAATTATTTTTTTGATTATTTTATAAATTTTTATATAAAAAATAAACAAATTTTTTTTTAAATCATAATTTCATTAATCAAATAGGTAGTAATTATATGGATTTTCTTAAAAATGTGATTTTTATTGGATAATTAAAATACCATATTGTTTAGTAAATAAATTAATTAAAAAGTTAAATTTTCATTTTGAAAATTTTTGAAATGTAAAATTAGTATTATTTAGTTAAATTTAACATAATTATATACATTTGAATCATCTTTATTCTATAATTTGTTATATGTTTATTTTTATTCTTTAAAATACACATCTCAGAAAACTATTACAAAGTTTATAGTGTTTCTCCAAATTTATTAATTAATATATCAATGATGAATAATGATTTAAATATAATATATATAATATATATCAGTATATAAATTTAAATCCTTATATGGATGAATACTAGCCATTAAATTAACATAAAATAATCATTTTTGTGATATGTTTTTTTAAACCATCTTTTCATCACGCTTTTCGTGATAGTTGTAAAATAAATTTTGTCCCCTTATAAAAATTAAATTTTATTAAATTTATTACATATTTTTTTTATAATAATTTATATTATTTAATATATTCATCTTAATTTATGAATAACAATAATTTAAAAACCAGGAAAATAGTCATTACTATTGAAAAATGGTAAATTGGGATAAGCTAAAATAAAACTAAATAATATGTCCACCATTTTTCATCATATTTTTTATTTTATAAACCATTTTATAGACATATAACCTTAGGCTTGGGATTTATATATTTATAGGTCACAAGTCATTTAATTTTACGTAAATAATAATTTATGTAAACAAAGTGATAAAATTTCATTCTCTCTCATTTTAAATTTATTTAATATTTTCAAATTCAAGTAAAAATAAATGAATAATTAATATTAAATTTTATATTGAGTATAATTAAATTATATTCATTATGGTATTTTTTAGTGATTATACAGTTTCCATAATTTCTTTACAACACTTACACAATGCTTGTTCAGATAGTGGAAAACTAAAGGTAAATAATTTTAAAAACATTCAATGTAATGTTTTTGGTATGACTTTTGGTTAAAAAATAACTTTATTGTTTAAAATGACGTATTATTTATAATTAAAAGTATTATATTATAAATTAATTATTATCATCATGTCCTTAATAACAAAATAAATGAATTATGTCCTAAATAAATAAATTATATTAGATTATTAATAAATATTGTGTTAATTAATTTTAAAATCCTAAAAGAGAAGGCAATTGAATATTTAAAAGTTATATTGTCTATGATTTAATTCATTTTAAATTTACTATCCAACTATTTTATTATAAGTAAAATTCTTAACATTTATTTTGAATGATTTTTTACCATGAATAATGTCAGCATTGTTTTCCCATGTGTTAAAAAAAGATAATGGTTAGTTATCTATATAAACATGTATAAATACATTCATGTGTCTATATATCCGCCATATACAATCTAAAATTATAATCCTTGTCCATTTGGATGTATACTAATTGAATATGACCTTATTATAATTTAATAATTCTATAAATTCCAAAAGATACCCTCCAATAACTTATAAAGGAAACCCAATCCCTTAT
The DNA here is from genome assembly GCA_963277665.1 of Viscum album. Taxonomy (NCBI): domain Eukaryota; kingdom Viridiplantae; phylum Streptophyta; class Magnoliopsida; order Santalales; family Viscaceae; genus Viscum; species Viscum album. The sequence goes on from OY728165.1 coordinate 1,389,612,954, forward strand.
CCTCTATACAGTCCAATAACAAAACGGTCCAACTAATCCAATAGAAAATTCCTACCTTACATTAGTAACCGCATTTTGTAAAACATTTTAAATCATTAATCCAATCAAGGAAATATTTATGTATAATCATAAAGAGGTTATCTAAAGAATAGTTACTGTTCTTTGGCAAGTGTTTCAGTTTTATTAATTCTTCCGACTATGAAAAATTATATTATATCATTACAATATAATAATATCTATATGTAAAATATACTAATATTTTATTATTTTAATTTTATAACCTATAGCAATATACTCTTCTATAAAATGGGAAATGAAACTATCATTCGTATGTACTACAGACTACGACCTTGCAAAATGATGAAATTTTCCTCTATCAGATCCACTTATGGAATGTTGTAATGATGCATTATATATATATATGATATTAATAAAATATTTGTCTTTAGGAAAATAAAATATATCATTTAATTTATAACTTTTATTTGAACATAAAAATAAAAATATTATTTATGTGTACATGTTTTCTACCGCCTCCAAGAAATGATAGAAATAATTTTTTATCACTACATCACATTGATTATGTATATATAAGTATAATTAAATAATTAAAATGGTAAATATGAAAATATTATCATTATTTAAATATAAAATAATAATTATCTTTTTTATATAATTATCATTAAACAATGTATGCACGACTCATGTGTATCTATTGTATCTCATCTCTATGATAATAAAAAAATTCATTTTCCATAAAAATTATTCATTGTAGGATTTAAAATTTAAATTATATAAAACATGAACATAAAAACACACAGCGAATGATTAATTTATTAAATTATAATACGATATAAGGAGTCCCAAAATGAGGGAATGAATAGTTATGTAGTATAGGTAATCATGATAAATAAATAATTCCCATGATATATATGAAAACACAAATTACAACATAATTTCATGTTCAATAGTAACATTTTTACTCTATTATATAATTTCATATACAACATAGTACACATCATATGATCCTAATAAAGGAAAAAATACTAGTGTTCTCAAATGATTTGTATGTGTTATGTAAAAAGGAAACTATCATGAATCAATGAGGATAAAAAAATATGGAAAGGTAAATAACTAAACACACATTCCATTTAAATAACATGACTATCTGTTTGAGATAAATAATAATTAATAGGGAATTGTAAATAACTAAAAAAGAAAAAATTTAATTAAAAACTAAGAATAAAATTTATCTATAGATAATAAATTTGGAAAAATATAATAAATAATAATAGTTACAAAATTCTAAATGAAGTGAAATAAAAATTATTGGATATCATGTCTCGAAAAAATGATACCCTTACTATCAATACATTTTCTATAATAGAATAAACTACAGGTAAAACCCATTTAAAGCTATCTTAACTTAATTGTCCCATTATACATACTAACACAGCATGGGGATATAAAATTTTATCCCCCACCATTCGCTTCCGCTCAAAATCATTCCACATATATCAAATAAAATATTTATTTCCTGAATCAGTAATCCTTAAAGTAAAATATCTATATTGAGTAATGAATATTAGTTTATCAATATTTCCCTGATAAATTAATAAATTACAAGGTTAAACCTTGTACGTATAAATGATATTCATTGTATGAAATAATCATATTCATGATAAAATATATGTATATTTTTGGAAAATTTAATGTCCAATGACCAATAGAATGTTTCTATTTCAAGAAGAAGTTAATGATTAAAAGGGAACAAGAAACTTAATTTTAATATTATACCTGGAAATAATAATAATAAAACATCTAGAGGAAGAACAATGATAGTATCAATACAACATATACAAATTTAATTATGAATAAATTTTTGTTTCCTTTGAGGAATCAAAATACAAAAAAAAAATCATTTCAAAAATTTTGGAGGAACATATCATTTTGATTTTGTTTTTGTTTTTAAAAATAACATTTACAAAAATGAAAATACATTTATCATAAAATATCCATTGAAACATATATAATATTTTTTAGAAATTTTGAGTGGCCATGTTTGAGGAAAATTCTGATCAATATGTAAAAGCTAAAACTATGGTTTCATTCACGTTTTTGGGTAGAATCCGAAAGGGAATTATTTTTGAAGTGACATAAAATTCATCTAAAAAATTAATTAAATAATTTTAATGTGTGAAAATTAATCTAATATATTACATTTATATAGATAAAGCATTTTTTAAAAACATAAAAAAAATTGGGAGATAACATATTTATGGTCGAAAAGAAAAATAAAGTAGGATTTTATTAAATATATTATTTCAATTAATTAATATAAAAATGTTTTTAAAAATTTAAGTTCCACTTTAAAATATATTTTAAAGCCATAGGATAAAAAATTAAATGTGATAATTAAGAAATGTTTAAATAATGACCTTCAACTAAAATTCACGATTAGATAATCTTGATTAGAAAAATATTGTAAAATAATCATTCAACATAATAATAAATTTGAAGTTAGAATTAATAAATGAATATGAAATGTTTTAAATAAATATATATATTTATAGAAACTTTTAAATACCACATAATAAAATCAAAATTCATCATATGCATAATCTTATAATGACATTATCAATTAAGTATACGATTAATGCAATGAATAGAAATTGATTTAAGATATCTCGTACCTCACATTTCATATTCATTGGATTTTATTCAACCTCATGTATTGTGGTTTTAAAATTTAATTTATTTACAAATTAATTATCCTAATATTTATATTATCATAAATAAGTCATTTATAACATCGTATTACCCATTCATTAATACTATTTCATTATTTTCATTATTTTGAGTGTTAATTGCCTTGCTTTCTTAAGTGGGTTTCATCTTGAAAGATTTTTCTCTTAAACATTTTATATTGTTATATAAAATAAATAATAATTATAAAGAAATAATTATAATTTTTTAAATTAATTATACATTTAAAACAAATCATGATAGATAGTTATGATAAAAGGTATGTTGCGATCATATAGATGGTAGGTCGTATGTACGCAGGAGTAACATTTCCATTTTTCACCGATCATTAATAAAAAGTGGTAAGTAATGTTTTTTATTCCCATTATTATAATTATATAATAATTTAGATATATCATATATATATATATCATTCAGGTGGTGGGGTGGTGAAAAGTTGTTGACATCGGTCTATGAAGGCAGTAGTCTACATGTACATGGACGATGTTATCATAATTAAGTGAGTGAAAAGGTAAGAAATATAATAATATATTATCATTAAATAATTGTAAATATCGTATAAATATAATAATTATTACATTTATATCACATATTTTCATTAAATTTACTCTTATTACCTTCAATGTAATGAGTTAGTGAAAGATGAATCACATCACTTCACGAGGCGGTAATATTCCATACACACGAGAGACGGAATTTTAATCCCAATAGAATGGAAGGTAAAAAGATAAATTTAATAGAACTACTAAATAGGTATATATTTTTTATAAATATCATATATATACTTTATATCCATCATCTTTTCAAACCATGAAATGTGATAATGGAATAATGAATGATAACGGTTTGCGAGGCCGTAGTTCATCGTATAGATGAACGATTATTTCATCAAACATTTAATGAAAGTGAATATAGTTGAATGTAATTAAATTTTTATAAAAATTGAATCTTTATTTAATATACTGAGGTTCTTATGTTAGTAAATTTAATAATAATTATAAGAGTATGAGAAATAAATAAAATAAAGATACACATTGAAGAAGATTTCTTCTTCTTCAGGTATCCTAAAACGGTTTTCACTAAAGCCTTCATATGTAGGATATTTACATTAACATAGGATTAGAGAATTAAAATAGGTAATTTGAGAAATTATTTTTTATGGAGTCTCAACAAATAGTTTCATAATTTGTGATGAAGAGTGGAGAGGGGGTGGCCTTTTTTAACTCAGTGAGAGGACATGCATGGTATTGTTTAAAATAATTGAATGATCCCATGTTATTCATTTATAAAACGTTTTATAAATCATGAATTTTCTATTATTATATTTTTAATGGTGGAAAAAATACCATAATATAGTTTTTATACATGTATATATTTCATTTTTATACTAATATTTTTATTGTAGACCCTTAGTAAACCCTTTTTACCTTAACCATGTTAATTAATTTTTACAACATTGACTTTTTATAATTGTATAAGTTATATTGAAATTATAAGAAATTATAAATCATTGTAATTAAAAAAATGATTCTATTTTTTAAATTCAATTATATGAAGTGGAAAATTTTAATGCAAAATTAATCATGCAGACGTGATGAAAAATATTGTTTTGAACATGACAATGATAAAAAAGAATAAAATGTTTTTTATTTCTTAATGATATATGAAAATTCTCCCAATGAACTATTTTTTATTAATTTTTATATAATTTAACTAATTTAACATAAAATAAAATTCAAAATATAATTTTCCGTAATAATTTATTTAAACGAAAAGGTAGTTTTCCATTAGAATTCAGTATTATTAAATATTCATCGAAAAATAAAAAATTTCAGAAAATTCCTAAAAAATCACTCTACAATAATTTTGGAATCCATAATTAAAAAATAAAGTTTATCTTTTAATATAAATTTAAAATAAATTAGATAATTAAATTTATATTATGTACCCAATGAATAATTAAAAATCTATTTTGAAAAATAGACCTTTTCAAAAATAATTTTGTATTCTTATAAATGATAATTATTTTATTTTAAATCAATACATAAACATAATTTTAAAAATCTAGTTATCAATATTTTAAATCACCATTTCAACCTATAGGTGATAACTACAGTATTAGATAATAACATTTCAATAATATTTCACATTTTGTTTAAACTCATTGTTGTGTGTAACACAAGGTAAAATCATTGTTGCATTTAATTAAAGATAAAAATAATATTGCATGTTACTACAGTAAAACACATTTTTTCATGTAATGATTTATGTTGAAGATATTTAATTTAATTAAAAATAAATGTATCATTTAGTATTGGGGTGTTATATTCCGTTATACACCTGGTGTTGTGTTCCATACACGCTATCAAATATAATTTTTTAGGCAATAATTTCATGGAGATACATTCTCTAAAACAAAGATATATTGTTTACATGAAATTAAAAATTGATATTGGTAATAATGGTATTGACATTGGGAAATACCACTGTTTAAAAAACCAAATAGTAAAATGTTTTAATAAAATATCCTCTTAATAAGAGAGATTGGGAAGTACAAATGACATTTGGGATAATATATAACTACAATTCTACATATGAGATCATTAGTGGAAAGTGATGAATTGGATATAGAAGAAAATAATAAATAATTATATACATATATTGATAAAATTGATCAAAATATTGTGAATTATCAATGTAATATTGAGTGGATCAAAATGATAAATTTTATATGATTTAAAATATTAAATGAAACATTAGATATTAAGGTTGTAGAACAATTTTTTTAAGATCATTTTTTTATTGCTGAAAAATTATTTCACTAGCTTATAATATATTGAAATATAATTACTTGACACATATCAATTTCAGAAGAACAATTTTATCCTTTAGATGTTATTCGATCAATTTTCAATTCAATCCTTACCCTAAGAATAGAATATAAAAAATTAATTTTTTTCCTGAAGAAGTAAATTTCGCATTTAATTGAATGTAATATCTATAAGAGAGTTACCATTCCTTCCATATATCTACAATATTTTAAACAACAAATTTTATTGTCACAAGTTATCCTATGTGTAAAAATTTCCATATAGTGAGTTAATATATATATATATTTTAAACCACTCCAAATGTTCAACATAAACTATGTAATAAATAGATATCATTATGGAGGTGGAAGAATATTAAGAATTACATATTTATAAATCAGGATATTGAATTTCAAAATTGATCTTATCATCAATACCCAAAAAAACATGAAGTAGTTTTCAATCGTCGCATACCAAAACTATGAATACTATTATCATGTATTATATAAAAACATGTTAATAACCTGAAATATAATAAATCCTCATTGAAAACACACATTTTTATTTATTCCATAAAAACACATAGATTGTAGGATATATTCTATAAATAAATAAAAGGTGTAAACTCTATAAATGATAACGTAAACCCTTTTCTCAATCTATCATTAATCAATTATAATGTTGTTAGTATTATCCAATTTAATTTATCATTATCAATCATCTCTTCTACCCAACATAATTATCTCATCTTCAGGAAAATTTTAATGGTTATATTTCCTTTAATAATGTGTTTTTAAATAATTTAAACATTCCAATAAATCACTTTTCATGGAACCATTCAACATATACATAACATCCTCCTAGAAAATGTATAGTTGTATGATACCTTTATAATATTTATAACTAGAATATCATTGATAATATATTCAAATGAAATAATTATTGAATTATAGAATAAGATAATAAATCATTCGTCTTCTTATATGATAGTAAAATATTATTTCTAGTGATCCATTATCTTATTTTGATGTATAATTAACAGATTCCTGAAGAAATTATTTTCATAGTTCCATATCTCTTCATATTTAATTAATTGTCCATTTTAATCATTTTTATTACCATTAAAACCACTACCATGATGACCCTTCACTACATACTTTTAGAAAACTCGCATTCATTTTAATAAAGTACCAGGTTTATTATATATAAAAATATCAAATGTGGGAAAATCCTTTATTCTATTATTTCTGTTATCCATCTTATTCCCATGCATCATTTTATTTCTATTCTTCCCATTGAATCCATAATACATAGGAAAATTTTTATCTACCTTTTTTACATATGATATATTTCCCTCATATGTTTAGAATGTTTGGGGGTCTAGTAACCTTCGAATGATTATCTTAAACCCATAAATAAAATGACCATTATTTCTCTTTGGATATGTGAGTCGATGTTATTCCAATTCATTATTATAGGATTAATTTATAAAAAATGGAATACACTATATTAGATCATATATTTATGAAACATAATATTTAATTCCAATCTATAAAATTAAAAATTTATATGTAGGTAATATCATAATCATAAACATGGACACATAGTAAATATATCTATATAGAATCATTCATAATGGTTTGTAATGAAAATGTTAATTATCTTAGTTATACCCATTAGAGTTTCAGACTAGGTGCGTAGTAAGACCCATTTTCATGTATTATGTGATAATTAGGTCAAGTCCAATGCGCTTTTTTAGAGTTATTACCCTGAAGTATATCTATGCTATAACCACATCAACATATAGTATCCAGAAAAGTATGTATTGTAAGGATAATATACATAATATATACCATACCAAAACATTAGGATGTTCCTCTCTAATTATCCTTAGTGTCTGTCACAGAGTTATGTTCTCTAAATAAATTTTTCCTAAAACTACTTCCCAAGAGTTATATGAAACATCATCTAATACCAACTGTTATGAACATGACCCATATTATTTATTAAATTTTCATAAGATAGTATAAATAACATATTAAAAAAATGAATAGTTTAATAGGTTCATCAAACAAGAAACCTACTTGATTCCTATAATTCATTAGAAAACTAAAATCACAACATAATTTATTTCCATGAATAATATTTTTCCCTCTAGTATATTTCTATATATAAATCATTACAGACATCTTGAATTCTGGAGAATGGTAAAAAATAGGTCTGCTCCCAAATTCATACTAAGGGTTATGTAGAATGATAGATATTACTATTCAATTAGCATAATCAACATGAAAGGTAACTAATTGAACACACATTCAATTTAAATATCATGAATACCATGATTGGATAAAGAATAATTTATTTGTAAAGGTAAATAAATAAAAATATCTAATTAATAAATAATTGAGAAAGAAATGGGACCATAGAAAATTTCATTTTGAATATTCCATGGATAAAAAAATAAATTCAGAATAAAGGAAATGATTAATTATTCGGTGTCATACCTGGGGAACATTATACATCTATCATTAAGACCATATAAAAGATGGATTAAAATGTTGGTAAAAACTATTTAATTACAAGTTATCATGTTTATTTTAGGATACATACCAAGGCATCAAAGTTCAAGATAATATCTGGCCCCAATCATTACTATAGGTCAAAATAATTACTCATATATTAAAAATCACATTAATTCATGAATAAATAAGAATTAACATCAAATATATATATTTATTAATTAATAAAAACATATCAATATTTACCAGATAAAAAAATATATTTAAATTTAAATCACCATACGTAGAAATGATATAGGGTTTAATAAATAATAATATAAATAATAAGTAATAAAAAATTTTAGGGGAAATTTAATTTCAAATGATCACATGAAAGTGAATATTTCACAGGGATGTTAATGAGGAAAAAAAAATCAAGGAAAGGAATTTTATTACTTTACATAGTCAAAATTATCATAAATCATATAGAGGAAGAATAAGGACGATGTTAATAAAACATCTAACCATTACAGTAATCATAAATGGTTGTTGATATTGAAGAATATAAATACCATAAAATGATCTTTAAAAACATTCTTGAGAAAAATATCCTTTTCATTTATAAAAAAGTAAAAACTATAATTTAACAAAATATAAATTTATTTATTTAAAAACACCCATTGGCACTTATAATTTATGATTTAAAACATTTGAGTGGTCATGATTGTAATTTGCCCGACTCAGAAGCCACTAAACTGTTACCCCGAGTAGGGTCATCACCTGACCTTAAGAACGCATCCCCATATGCCAGAGGTTTCCAACTAACAACAAGAGTCTAATGGATCACTTGGGGAGACCATACCCTCTTTTCAAGAGTAAAACACTATATGTAACATATGAAATAATTGAAACAATAAACAAAAATCTAGAAACACTCATTATAAACCATTTCCCAAATAGGGTACAAGCACAACCAACACTAAATATGTCATGTCATTTAAATAGTACCAAAAGTGAATGAAAACCAAAATAAAGTTTGAAGATGAAACCCCAAAAGGTTCATGACTCGATGTTCGGGTCATGGACCATGCAGATCATAATCCCAAGTCAACTCCCTTCCATATGTCCATTTACCCTTGTCCTGATCTACAACATTGAAATATACTTGGGTACCCAATGGAGGCCTGAGAAGGGTATGAGTACAACATAATAGGTCTCCACCAACGGTGCCTAAAAATATAATGTCGAAATAGATATTGAATTAAATAATTAAATAAATGAAAAGGTAAAATAATGGAAAACTCGGGTTTTAATGATTAAAAATATTCACTTTAACCATTTCCATCAACATTCTAATATTCATCACTTAAAAATTCTTCATCACTAAATTCATTTTCATCACATGTCTTTTTGGTCAGGCTTTTACATCATTTACACAATGGCCTTACCTAGTAAATTGTCATGAATTAGAGGAAAATTGATGTTCCCTATCCCACTAGGGATAAAAATTTTCTGAATAATCATAATAAATTTACATTGGATACTTTTACTAGGTCGTCTTATCTGATGCAATCATTAGGGGCTCAGATAATCAATCTGGCTCCCTAACAAATGCATTCGAGGGTGGGGTTTAGAGCCATAGTCCAACATGACCTAACGAAGGATCCTTAATCCCTTATCCCACACCAAAAATCCTTGTATACATTCTTATTAATCCATTTACTACATATACCATATCATAAACCACACATATTCAACACACATAAAATTAATAATTCATATTAATTCACATATAACTCAACATTAATCCTTAACTCATTATATTAATTATTTTTTATACCATATATCCCATTTAACACATTTCCCATTTAATATCTTAATCCATTCAAAATTTTCACTAATTCCCACACATTAACCCATTCACAATAATTCATCAATTAACATGAATTATCCTATTTATGCGATTCAATTACAAACTCATAATTTTTTTGACACATTCACATTAATCAATTTAAATAAAATTTACATTTTTTCCCAAAAATAACATATTAAATTTCCCACCTTTATATTCAACTATAATTAAGTACTTTTAAAAACATGAAATAACATGTCAACACATTTATCATGGGTTATATAACAACAAAAATGAACTATAGTCTTAACGTTATAAATTTCCATGTTTGAGAATATGGGCACACCCCATGGGTTTCTTAATATGGACTAAAATAATATTGCATCCCATGAGGATCATGATTACTTTAATTAATCATTTAAACAATAATTTCACTAACTATATATAAAGGCATCCATTGCACAACAAAAGGGAAGAAATAACACAACCACACATGCAGAAATCAACTTCAAGATCATGGGATATAACTAGTAGACAACATTTCTCTTATCCAATTAAAAAATAACACTTAACCTTATCCGTAGATCCAAATTAAATCACTCATTGATGCCCCAACCTATGATCCATAGGAAAAATATGTTTTTAGGAATTCCAAAGAAGATGAATATATCTACAATCCATGATTTGGAAAATTAATGTATGAGGAGAGTTAAACGTACCTATAGATTTTATCCACACCCAATGGTACTCCAAATAGACTCAAATAAAAAGATGTTGATCACTAAGAGATCTTGAGGGTTTAGTTTTCTGACTATAGATTTAGGAGAATGAAATGGGGAGAAAATTGGTAGATGAACATAAAATATTGAGGGGAAAATTTGGTAATTTCTATCTTTTTAATGTGGCATACAAATTGGCCCCATGATTTCCAAAATCTTTCTCCAGCCTCTATCCAGGCAAGGATAGGTCATAAAGTTACCTTGGGAGCCACTCATTGGCTGAAACAATGTTCTACAAACATGTGAAATGAATTTTTCTAAGGTTACACAATTTTTCTTTCCTTGTTGGATGGTTTACACAAACCGTTAAATAGCTGGGGGACTTGCACTGGATGGACCAATTTATCTTTCTCTCATGTCGCAAACCCCTGAAACACCCCGATCTATCTCATACATCCAATAAAAATTAATTTATCCAAATTTAATTTATTGAAACCAAAATTTAAATTAGAACGTACCTCTATAATGATCGATATCTTACAACCTCCCCGCCTAATAATGACTCATTGCTAATACCTACTCCTAAGAATCATTGAACATCTAAAGAAAAGTGATTGGGACATTGATCCTACAAATATGAATCTATCTCCTAGGTCAGTTCCTAAAAAGTACAGTTAAACCAAAAAACTCAAACCAAATATATGCTCTTACCTAACACTATGGTCAACAATATTAACCGGATGATCATAAAAAACACAACTTTATCAAGATCAGCATCATCAACATCAATGAGAAGAGATGGTTAATGGTGATACATACCAAGAAAAGTCACATGAAACACATCATGAATACCACTATGACACTATAAAATAGACCATCGATATTCCACTAGTCTAATACTCTACACAATCTCAAATAGCCCAACGTACCGAGGAGCCAACATACCCCATTTTCAAATCTGACAGTGACCCTACCATGGATAAAACCGAATAGACACATAATCACCCACACTACACTAATGATTTTAATGATTCCAATCTAGACATTAATTCTTACAACTCTAAGTCATATCCATGAATTTGTGAATCATTTGAATCTTCTACGATGTCTCCTACATGAAACTCAGTCCTAAAAACTCTATTTACCCAATCTCTATCCACGGAAATGGATATTGACATGGCCTACCAAAGAAAGAATAATATGGTACCATCCAAATTATATCCTAATAACTATTTTTGTAAAACAATCAACCCATAATATATTATTTTCCCTTTATATGTCAAAATCTAGAACACATTACTTTAAAAAACCCTCAAGTATATGGATAGTACGCTCCGACCGCTCGTCCATATGTGGGTGGAAGGTCATATTCAAAAACACCTATGTACCCAATGACATTTGTAATCTGATTAATAAGCATAATGAGAAAATCATATCATGTTACCAAACTATAGTGTTAGGAACCCCATGAAACCAAAATATCTCTCAAACATTCAATTCACCCAAATAATCTAGGGTGAATGTCTCTCAAATAGGTAAGAAATGATCCACCTTAGTCAACCGATCAAAAACTACTTTGATTTCATCATTCTATTGAAGCATACTTGAATAAACTAATAAGAAATCTATCCCCACATCATTCTAATTGAATTTTGGAATGGATAATGGTTGCAGAAAAACACCCAGTCGTTGATGCTCATCCCTCACCTGCAAATAGGTTACAAATCATGCCATGAAATCGAAACCTCTTTCATCATCCCTGACCACCAATTACACCAATGAAGATCACAATATACATTGGTCAAACTAGGATTCAATAGCCAACTGGATTCGGGAAAATCATGCATAACTCTTATTTTATACAAATTGGCATAACCACATAGCCATGAACATAAAAAATACCATCATCACAAACATGCCAACCAGAAGGTGACTCTAAAAGTTTTAAGACTCTCCCTCAAAGTCATACATTCTTAATCCTCATGTTTTTTCTCCATGATTTGGTTCAAAATAAAGGATTAAACTACCAATGATTCAAGGGTTATCTTCCCTTGGTCCTCCAACACTTCAAGAAGGATCTCATTAGACAAATCCATCAACATCCACTCTAAACTTGATTGCTAAACATCCTCTTTTTGGGTCCTCGGAATCAAGGAATCTACAACATTATTTCCTTTTCCTGAAGGGTAAACAATATTAATGTCAATTTAATACATGTATTCAACCATATTCATCTATGACATTTTGAATCATGATGAGAGAATATGTACATCAGGATCTTATGATCGGTATACTCTATTAACCGCTCTCCCAATAAGTTGTGCCACTAGCACATTAGATAATAAACCACTTCGACCAACTCCAAATCATGAGTTTGGTAATTTCTTTCTTGATGCCTCAAATTTTACGAACCATACACCACAACCTAATAATCTAGCATTAACAAAACTCGAATCCCAACACTAGATGAACCAAAAAACATAGTATATTTCTTACATGGACTAGGAATGATCCGAATTTGTGTGATAGTCAACAGATTCATTAACACTTAAAAATATATCTCACATGATTCTGAAAAATCAAACCTAATACCTTTCATGGTCAAGAAAGTATGTAGTTTTCAAAATGTGAAAATTCATTAATGAACCAACAGTAACTACCAACCAATCTAAGAGGACTCTGAACATAAGTAACATTCATAGGCTTATACCAAGACACATCTTCCTACACTTTCTTAGAGTCCACTTACACACCTTTGTATGAGTTGATGTGACCAAAGGAATGCACCCTATATATCCATAACTGAATTTTTTGTTTCTCTACATATGGATAGTTTTCTCATAGTGTACTAAGAACGATTTCACAATGTTTAGTATGATCATCATGAGTTTTAGAGTAAACCAGGATGTAATAATAAAAACTACAAACTAATCTAGGTAATGTCATAAGATTAAATACATTAGGTCAATAAAAATTATATGTATATTGATTAACTTGAATGACAATACAATAAACTCATACAACCCGTACCTATTTCTAAAGGCAGTCTATGGTACATCAAAAGGTATCAACCTCAACCGGTGATACCTAAAACTAAAATCATTCTTATATAACACTAAATAAGATCTTAGATTGTTGAAGAGATTATAAAATTGATGAAAATGGTATCTATTTTTGATTTCCATTTGATTCAGATACCAATAATCCACACATAACTGTAATGACTTTTCAGCCTTCTTGGTGAAAAAAAACTAGAGATGCCCAAGGAGATGTACTCAGGAGAATAAACCCTCTCATTCCCGAGTTCCTCTATTTGAGATTTACATTCCTAGAGTTTTGTTAGATACGTTCTATATAGAGGAATGGAAACTTTTTCTTCTCACAGGAGAAACTATATTGTAAACTCAACATCTCTATCAGGAAGCAACCCTAATAAGTCCTCCAGTATCACATCATGAAACTGATCAACTACTAGAGGAAAGAATATTTTATCTACTTCCCCATAATCAACCATAACACAACCCAACAATGGTGTGAGTTCACCCAAAATCTGACAAACTATCTTTGCATGTCCTTCTCGAACACCCCATTAACCAAGATAGACATATGTGTCTCCCTAAAGATATGTGATCAATACCCTATGATGATAACAATCAGTTTGAGAATAGAATACCACTATCCCTTTTATACCCAAAATCAATCAAAACCTAAAATATCTAGAAAAAACACATCCCATATGAAATTTCACCCACAAATTTAAAGAGAAAACCAAATACATTTCAAGACATTCTCTGGTCATTTCCTCAGAAGAGTGTAAATCGATATAACTACACATAAAAAACTCCACTACAAGGATAAAAACATTTACAGACTAAGCGAAGCTAAAAGGCTATGATGCCAATTTTTTAAGCAATGAACTAGAAATCATGGAGGTTAAAAGGATAATACCTTTAACTATGGATGGTCTAGCCTCACCACTTATAGGTGTAGACATTACTTCATAGAGATGGCCTATCCCTTTACCTAGCGATCAGGCATGAATCCCTTGCACTGCACTACCCTACTGATATGAATTGTCTTCCTTGGAGTTCCAAATCCACAACCAATACTATTATGTATAGTCAAGCTCGAAATAACTACCTGATATGTGGTAAAAAACTCCCTTATTACACTTAGTGTCGACCATAAACCCCAATCTATGACCAAATATTAAGGGTTCCTACAAATCCCTTTACATAACCCATTCTACACAATGCTTGACACTCAATCAGTTGTTGGGGGAACTGACTGCGTATGTGTCCTGACCTACTGCACTAATAACAAAAAACATGATCACAACTCCGAGAGACTCTACATCTTTTCTGAATACTCTCCCCCACATCGAGATAGTGTATATTCTCAAAATAGGGGGTTCTTCTATCAGAATCGGTGCCACTGAGAAACCCAACTAGAGCTAAGTGTCCACCAAAAAAATATTCCTTATGATTTCTTTTTGAAATAATGGAATAATCTAAAACATAATTAAACATATTTAAATTTAAGAGATTCACATGAGACATAATCTCATATCTATGTCCATCTGGGAAACGTCTTGTTGAAGCCACCTCATCCCCCACCAAAGCAAGAACAAAACGTTGAATGTTGGTAAAATTTCCAGCATAATTCAATACATAAATAGACTCCTGGTTCAACCTCATAAACTCTATTGTCATCTCATATTTAATATATTCTAGATATAAATTTTTTTGAATCATTTCATGAAAATCATTCTATATCATACTTTCAATTTTGTATGTCTAAACCAAAACATCCCCCCCAACACTTTTCCTGATGTCGCAACATATAAGAAACTCACTTGACACTTTTATCAAGAGTAGTCTATATGTGATCAATAATAATCAAGATAAAGAGTATCCAGAACTCGAATTCATTTAGTCCAACCTCTTTAGACAATGTAGGAGGGTTTTTCTGTTGTAAATCACTAGTAATCTCAAATATACTCAGCACAACCCGCCTTGGGATTTGTTCTATCATCTATGTAAAACCACTGAATTTATCCGAAAACTTATCTTCTCCCCTATTACCCCTATTCTATAGAGTCCATTTCTCAACCTCTAGAAGGGAATTCTCAGTGAAATCCTCTTATCCCCAACTGGTACTCAACATCATGGTGTTATCTTACAATAATTACAAGCACACATCTAAAATCCCATAACACAAGTCATCCACAATTACATAAAATAAATCTCATCACTATCCATAAACTGATCATTTTACATACACTATCCCAATAGACATCATAACTTATAGAACATTACCCTCATCCATTCCTATTAGGGGTCATAGACAACATAGGGTAAACCAACATACCTAGTCAAATTTCTTTATTTACACATATTTTTAAAACAATTTTCACACTAAAAGTGTTAATCATTCATCTTAAGATCATTTCCAATTTCACAAATTATTAAATCCAATGTTTCCAATCCTTTACAAGCCTTAATAATAAACAATCCTTTAACTATATTTTAATTTTTTTTCCATTTTTATTGATTTTACTCATCATTATTATATAACATTTTCTTCAAATTCTTAAGAAAGAAAAATTCATATGACCTTCCATTCCCTACACACCCATCCCATTCCTACCTACCATGATGCATGCCACATATATTCCTATGTTGCTATAATTATTCATGAATTCCAAACCACTTTCCATTATAACCACTAGAAAAATATCATAAAACATTCTCATTACAAAACAAGTGAATCACCCAATGGTGAAGTATCATTTAACTGTAACAATAGAAATAAAAAACAACAATTCCCACCCAAGGTTCTCGGGGTTTCCCTCATATATGGGTTACCTACTCGCATTAATGAGTTCATTTTCAAGGACCAAAATATCCTAATTTTATGTTTACCATTCCCAAATAGAAAGATAGAGAAAATAAATTCTATGATTCCACTTTGTAATGTCTCCAACCCGAAATTCACTAAAATGGATCCATACACTAGGTTGCCACATGACCTCCAGTATCGATCCTTGTAAACTAGAGGTTCCCAATGAGCTGTATGGGTCTAATGAATCATGTGGGGAGACTATACCCTCTTTAATAGAGTATTTCGTATTATGTTACATTAAAATAAAAGAAACAATAAAAAATAATCTATAAAAATAAATTATAAACCATTTCCTATACAAGGTACCACCATTACTAATAGTAAATATTTCATGTCTTTATAAATTTGTCAAAAGTGAAAAAATACCAAAAATAAAGACCAAAATATGAAATCTCAAAATGGGGCCTGACTCCAAACCTGGATCCTCGACCATGAACATCCCAAGCCTAACTCAACTATCTAGCTTATAGACATTACCATTTTCCTGACCTTCAATGATGAAATCTTCATGGTTACCCAATTTTGTCCCGAGTATGGTGTGAGTAAAAATTAGCATGTGTCACGACACGACCCTACCCAGGCTCGAGCCAAAACTACCCCATGCCCGAACCCATAGGCCAGGGGCTAGCGACAATTGCAGAAGACTAAAAAACTCGGGGAGGCCTTTGCCTGAGTACCTGTACACACCCATGCAGCCCACTCAATGCAGAAGTTCATAGTAAAAGGAAATGTAAAGTACTAACTATGATAAACAACCCCAAAATTGAATCGACCTCTAAACAATACAAAGGAAGTGCTGAAGGTAAACTTAAAAGAAAAAAGGGAAAAACACGCACCCAACCAGAAAAGTGCCACAACCAAGCAAAAGGTAATCAAAAGTACAACATATGGGAGAGTCCCACTGCTAGAACCCAACTACGACCACCGCACATGGTCCAAGATCCCGTAATCCTAAGCTCCTCTGTTTTCATGACCAACCTGTCCATCGTCTGCAAGGTCACACCAAGTGCAGGCAAAGCCCAAGCAAGGGTGAGTATAAAAATACTCATTAGGATGCCCCGAAGGCTCGACGAAGCAAAACAGGAGGTACTGAAGAGGTGAGAAGTAGATCGAACAGGGAAAAGTAAAATAGTACAACTGAGAGTTCAGTAAAGAGTACATCTCAACCCAACAAGAAGAAGGAATAAGACTTGTCTGATCACAAGGAGCTAGAAACGGTGAGAAGATGAACTTCTCGTCGAGTCATCACTACCTATAGAAAGATTGTAGACTCATCCAACCACGAGAAGCTAGACACGGAAAGAACGCGGCATAACCCGCACGTCTTCGCCTCTCCTAGAAGTAGAGTAACCAATACCCAAGAAGTGGGTACAGGAACAAGGTAGACATATATATATATGCTCTTCCAAGAAACCCGAACAAGGTCGTAAGGGTATTTCCATCCCGTAGCTTGTCCCATGAAAGTGAGTAGAAAATAGTCCAAGAAGTAAACACCATCAATGCCCAGTATCCCGCACGTTTTCCCTGAACTGCAAGTGAAGGGGCTCAAATCACCGCACCTTGAAACTATCCACTTTGGGCAGCACTGACTCGCCCTCACGGTTTTAGGTCACATCATAAGGACGCATCTTGGTGGTGAAAGCGCCCCTCATACTTGAGAGTTATGGGGGAGCGTCAAGCCACACCTCATCCCTGTCACACAGTCAAGAGGTCTTCTCAAAGTTGACGGGTTCCCACTTCCCAGCCCCGCAAAAGGGTAATATGGTGGAGGGAGACCCAAAACCACTCTGGTCATCCCTGCTGGATGGTACCTCACTGGCCATCCCGGCTGGATGGTACACCACTGGTCATCCCTGCTGGATGGTACACCACTGGCCATCCCAACTGGATAGAACATCACTGGTAACCATAACACGTAGAGGGAAACATGTCACGATAGATCACGTAAGGAAGATATGATCTGGATACATAGCTAGGGAGTTTGCGCCCAGGACTCACTATGGGCTCTGTACCCTACTGGAAAAAACCTCCTGGGTATAGGATCAGGGCCCGCGTAATGTGTTTCTCACCCCTATACCCAAAGAACTCTACCAGGGTACACGAAGGGATGTGCGGATCTCCCCGGGCCTCTCGGGGTGATCATTCTCCAATCTGCTGAGTCACTGTCGAAGTGGACCGAGACAACTCACTCCAGAAAGTGGGAAAACACCCACACTGTACTAACACACATAGTCATAAACGATGTCGCAGTCTGGTGAAAGGGAGGTGATACTAAAACCCCTCATAGCTGAAGAAACAGGGGAACCCAAACAACTCTGTCGGCCAAACCATCGATAACAGAACCAGAGGGAACCCACTCAACCCTGCTGGTCTAAACCATCATGAACAGGACTAGGGGGAAACCCACTCAACCCTGCTAGTTGAAACCATTGAGAACAAGAGATCCCTCTACGTCACGAGAGGTCAAAGGTATGTAAAGTACAACACGACACACACATGGGGCCCACACGACGTGTGTCCCCAAATCATCTCCAAACCAAGTGCACAAACTTTCTCAGGTACAAACTATAACATGTACCTCTATGAATTCCCGTATACTCCTAGAGTAAACCACATCTCTATCCCAAATTCTATCATGCACACGACACCCAATTTAAATGCGAAAAGAGAAAACGTAATTTCACCGACCTGCTTCCTCCACATCCCTAGCATGACCAACCACATTTCATTAGACATCAACTTCACTCACACGAAAGTGAACGCAATCTCATGCCAAGGGTTCACTTCCAAACACAGTAAGAAGAACTGCCACCGGAGCACCCTTCGTATTTCCACATTTAATAAGATCGCGTAAGATGCTCCGCTCACGCGAACTGATTATCCCATTGTAATCCTCAAGGAAAAACACGCGAGATAGGCTACTTACTCACCTCAAATGGATATCCGACGAAAAAGTCATTAAACACTGCTTTACGCCCGAACGACGTCTCATGGTCCCGAGCCTCGGCCCCGAAAATAGTCGGGTGCATCATACCATTGTGATCCCCTAGGAAAAACACATCAAAAGGACTTATCACTTGAGTGGAATGCATATATGGAGAAAAAGATGCATTTTGTTGTACCGCACATGAGCGGTGCTTCATGTGACTCGCATCCCGGTCCCGAAGCACAGTTAACTGATCGCACCGTTGCGATCCTCAAGAAAAAGTACACAAGATTGCCTAATCACTTGTTCGGAATGGACACCCAGTGATAAAGTGAAAAATCACCACCAACTCGGAAAATGGCCCTCACGGAGCCCACACCTTCATGCAGAATTAAAGCAGGTGGATTGCACCATTTCAATTACCTTGTAAAAACACTCAGAAACGGCTGCTCGGACGCCCCGAATGGACGTCCGATGAAAAAGTTCATAAACGCTGCTCATAGCTTAAAAGACGGGCCGTGGAGCCCATGCCTCAACTCTGGCATCAAAACCCGAAAAAACCCTTGGAAATCATTGTCTTGATGTCAGGGTCGCAACACCGCTGATGGCGCTCTAATCGAACATCGGATGAGTCTGTGCCTCCCAAAACAAATATCTCGGGAAAAGCGTTAAGCCACATAACCTACTCGTCGCTCCAACGAGGCCCCCATATCAGGAGTTAAAACCCATGAAACCATCTCATATACTCCACCTCGAGCCGATGTTCACACTACCACAGAAGATATACAAAACGGACACCCGTAGTGGGAGATACGTGTGTCCAAAATTAGAGGGGAATAACCCTTTGGGCTGGACCGGCCTGGTCCGGCCAGTCCGCCCTGTCGGGGCCGGCCCGCCCTGGTCGGCCTGGTTCACAGAATCGGCATGAGGCTCAGTTGCGTGGGCCGACCATGGACCCGCAGTCCACCCTCAGATCGGCCGAAGGCCGGTCATCTTCTCGTGTGATTAACCACCGAGGGCGGGTCTTTGTTCCCCCGTGGGGTCGCGCGCTACGACCCCGGTGCTCCGCGTCAACCCGTAGGCGCTACCAGCCTGTCCTCCTGCTCGATGCCCGCTGGTCATCACCCCCCGCTCGCCCGCGGCAGCTCCGCCTCAGACAACCACCGACACCGACAGCCTCTCTCTAGGTGGATGTCCTACTACCGGCACACCCAGAGAAAGGGAGTCACATGATGGGTCCTGGACAGATGCCTCGTCGCTCACAGGGTCGTCATCACGAAGCAAAGCTGGTACCCTAGTTGGCTGTCATTGCTGAGACATCCTGAATGTTATCAAGTAGTGTCGCGGTCAGATGAGCATATATGTATATAACAGTAACAACAATGGGAAGTTGACTCAAGAAGGATAGTCACAACTCAATATTATGTCATGCACAAACCAATTTTCCCTTCAACAAGTGTCTCATCATGCCGAGTTGACAAGCGGGTTATTACGGTCCTAGTTAATGGATATGTCGGTCACCGCACCATCACTGGACTCCCTGTCCTGAGAGTCGCTCTCGAGACACGTTGACACTGTTTCCCTAAATCCCAACCAATTCATTTTTAGGGACGTCCGAAAAAATCCCCAAGGAACAAATCACCTCTAATACCACTTTTTCACGACCCGACCCTACCGTGGCTCGAGCCGCAACTACCCCAAGCCTGCCTCTAGAAGCTAGGGTCTAGAGACAAGCGCCGAAGGCAATACAACTTGAGGAGGCCTTTTCCTGAGTACCTGTACACACACACGCAGCCCACTCAATGCAGAAGTGCAGAGTAAAAGGAAAAGTAATGTATTAACTTCTGTAAACAACCAGAAAAGTGCATCGACCTCTAAACAGTAAAAAGCAAGTGCTGAAGGTAAAATGAAAATAAAAAAAGGGAAAAACACGTGCCCAACTAGAAATGTGCCACAACCCGGCAATAGGTGAACAAAAGTACAACCGATGCGATAGTACCACACCTAGAACCTGACTACGACCACTGCATGCGGTCCAAGCTCGCGAACTCCTAAGCTTCTCTGACGTCATGACCAACCTGTGTGTCTTCTGCAAGGGCACACCAAGTGCAGGCAAATCCAAATTAGGGGTGAGTATAAAAATACTCAGTAGGATGCCTCGAAGGCTTGAGGGAGAAACAAAGGAGGTGCTGAAGAGGTGATCAGTAGATTGAACAGGGAAAAGTAAATGAGTACAACCGAGAGTGCAATAAAGAGTACAACTCAACCCAACAAGAGGAAGGAAGAAGACTCTTCCTATCACAAGGAGCTAAAAACGGTGAGAAGATGAACTCCCTGTTGAGTCTTCACTACATATAGAATGAGAGTAGACTAGTCCAACTACGACAAGCTAGACACGGAAACCATGTGGCATACCCTGCGTGTCTTCACCTCTCCTGGAAGGAGAGTATCCAAAAACCAAGAAGTGTGTACTGGATCAAGTTATATATATATATATATATTCTCTGTCAAGAAACCGAAACAAGATCGTAAGGGGATCTTCATCCCTTAGATCAGCCAAAGAAAGTGAGTACCCAACATTCCTAGAAGTAAACACCATAGATGCCCAGTATCTCGCATATTTACCAGAAACTACAAGTCAAGGGGCTCAAATCACCACACCTTGACACTATCCTCTTTGGGTGGCACTAACTCGCTTGCACAGTTTTAGGTCACGTCACAAGTTCACGTCTTAAGGGGAAAAGCACCCCTTGTACATGAGAGTTATGGGGGATCATCAAGCCACACCTTGTCACTATCACACAGTAGAGAGGTCCTCTCAAAGTCGATGGGTTAGCACTGCCTAGCCCCGCGAAAGGGTAATTCGCTAGAGGGAGACCTGGAACCACTCTGGCTATCCCTATTGGATGGTACCCTACTGGCCATCCCTGCTGGATGGGAGAGCACTACCCATCCCTTCTGAATGGTACACCACTGGCCATACATGTTGGATGGTACCTCACTGGTAACCGGAACACTTAGAGGGAAACATGTCACGATTGATCACGGAAGGAATATGTGATCACGATACACAGTTAGGGAGTCTCCGCCCAGCACTCACTGGGGGCTTCGTACCCTACTGGAAACAACCTCCTGGGTAGACGATCGGGGACCGTGTAATGTGTCTGTCACCCCTATACCCAAATAACTATACCAAGGTACATGAAGGGATGTGAGGATCTCCATATGCCTCTCGGGGTGATCATTCTCCAATCTACTGAGTCACTGTCAAAGAAGACCAAGACAACTTACTCCAGAAAGTGGGAAAACAACCACACTGTACAAATCCATGTAGTCGTAAACAATGCCGCAGTCCAGTGATAGGGATGTCATACTAAAACCCCTCATAGTTGAAGAAACAGGGGAACCCAAACAACTATATCGGCCAAACCATCGAGAACAAAACCAGAGAGAACCCACTCAACCCTTATGGTCTAAACCATCGTGAATAGGACTAGGGGAAACCCACTCAACCCTGCTGGTCAAAACCATCAAGAACAAGAGGACCCACTATGTCGTGAGAGGTCAAAATTACGTAAAGTAGAACACGTCACACACATGGGGCCCACACGACATGTGGCCCCAACTCATCTCCAAAGAAAGTGCACAACCGTTCTCAGAAAAATCTACAACATGTACCTACAAGCATTACCGTATACTCCTAGAGTATTCAACATCTCTAGCCCAAAGGCTATGATGCACACGACACCCAACATCAACGAGAAGGGAGAAAACGTAATTTTTCCAACCTTCTTCCTCCACGTCCCTAGCACGGCCATCCATATATCTTTACATATCAACTTCACTCACATGAGAGTGAACGCGATCTCATGGAAAGGGTTCGCTTCTGAATATAGTAAGAAGAACTGCCACCGGAGCACCGTTTATATTTCCACATTTAATAAGATAACGTAAGAGGCTCCGCTCACGCGAACTGATTACCCCATTTTAATCCTTGCGAAAAAACACGCGAGATAGAATACTTACTCATCTCAACAGATATCTTATGGAAAAATCGTTCTACACTACTTTACGCCCGAACGGCGTCCCGTGGTACTGAGCCTCGGCCCCGAAAATAGTCGGGAGCATTGCACCTTTGCGATCCCCTTGTAAAAACACGATAAATGGAGTGCTCGCTTGAGTGGAATGAATATCCAGAGAAAAAGATTCATTTTGTTGTACTGCACACGAGCGGTGCTTCGTGGGACCCAAATCCCAGTCCTGAAGCACAACGAACGGATCGCACCGTTGCGATCCTCTCAAAAAATTACACACGATTTCCTACTCACTTGTCCGGAACAGACATCGGGTGATAATGTTAGAAATCACTTCCAACTCCCAAAATGACCCTTATGGAGGTCGCACCATCCTGCAGAATTAAAGCGGGCGGATTGCGCCATTGAAATTCCCTTGGGTAAACACTCAAAAACGACTGCTCCCACACCCTGAACGGACATCTGATGAAAAAGTTTATAATCGCTGCTCGCATCTTAAAATACGGTCCATGGTGCCCATGCCTCAACTCTGGTTTCAATGCTCGAAAAACCCCTTGGAAATCTTTGTCTTGATGCAAGGGTCGTAACACCGCTGACAGTGCTCAAATCGGACATCGGATGTGTCTGCGCTGCCCAAAACAAATATCTTAGGAAAAGAGCTATGCCACTTAACATACATGTTGCTCCACCGAGGCCCCCATCTCAGGAGTTAAAACACACTAAACCATGTCATATTCTCTGCCTAGAGCCAAGGTTCGTACTTCTGTAGACGGTATGAAAAACGGACAACCGTAGTGGGAGATACAGTTTTCTGAAATCCGAGGGGATGAACCCCTTGGGATGGATCGGCCTGGTCCGCCCGATCTGGGTTGGCCCATGCTGGCCGGCTCGGTTCGCAGTGTCGGCCCGTTGCTTAGCTACACGGGCCGGCCGGGGACCCGCAGTCCACTGTCAGACCAGCCGAAGTCCGGTCTTCATGATGTGTGAAGACCCATCGTGGGCAGGTCTTTGATCCCCCGAGGGGTCGCACGCCGTGACCCCTGTCCTCTACGTTAACCGGTCGGCGCAGCCGGCTGGTCCACCCTCTCTGTGCCCGCTCACCGTCGCCCCCAGCTTGCTCGCGACCGTTCCGCCTCAGCCGACCACTGCCGCCGACCCCCGCTAGCCCGACACCTCCACGCTCGCCTGACACCTCCTGCAGCTGCTCGCGCTGATGCCCTAGACTGACCATTGAGGGAGCGTCATAGTCGGCCACTCCGAGCGGCCACCTGAAGGGTCAGACTCCACGCTAAAAACCCCACTCTTGGCCGTAAAACATCTCGGGGCCACCACGGGACTCGGATTTTTGATATGAAAGATTATTTGGAAATCCAGGATCGAGTTCTACTCAAAAAATAGCCCTCGCTCGACAAATTTATAGCATTACAGTGCTAAAATTGGGATTCAAAAAGGGGTTTGGAAATTAAAACGCAAAATAAAATATCCTACCTCTTTGGGGATAGCCCGATGCTTTGTCATCGATCCACCTTCACCGTAGACGAGGTCTCCTTGATTGGAGAGGGAGGAGTAAAGATTGAGGAGGAGCTCAACTTGATTTGGTGAATTCTCCAGAGGATAAACCAAGGGGGAGAGATATATGGGTTTAGGTTTAAATAATGAAAAAAAATTAATTAAAAAATTAATTAATTTAAAACCCCCCAAATCGACCTGCGTTAAAAACCCTTGACGGGGTAGAGGTTAAGCATCCCCTATGGTAAAAACCACCTCCCGAGCACAATGGAGGTCTCTGAATTTTAATCTGATCCTCCGTTCGAGAGTTATAAAATTTAGCATCTGAAGCCGCTAAATTACCAAAACGCCCCTTGTGGAATTTTCCACAGAAGGCCCGTACCAGCAAATCTTACACCCCTCCTAGGGTAAAAGGCATGTTCCAGACTCAACGGTGCCCTCGGTTTTCCTGTCTGAGCTACAGTTTAAGAGATACTTGAGTTTAACTATTAAATGAATAAACTTATTGTTTTAATTATTAATTTAACGTTCTGTTAATGGGAGAGGGGTCCTAATGTCCCGTGCTGACAAGTTTTATGTCATTCCTAGAGTAAAAACCTGATTTCGGACCCATCCATACTCTCTGATTTACGATCCGAATTATGGTTTAGGAGTTATCCCATTTATTTGCTGTGCCCAATGTGAATGAACTGAAAATTTAATTCTGGCCACACCGGGGCTCGGAATCGCACGCCGTCAAAAGGCGCTGCTCTGTAATAACATAAAGAAACGTCCAAAGTCTTTTATAGAAAAAACATGGTTGTTATAGCAGGACGCCACTAAAGGTGTCTATAAAACATCCAGTCTATACAAATAGTTATTGCATAAATGAAAAAAAATTTAAAGGTAAAAAAAGGAAAAATAAAGTTCCATTGATTAGAAATATTCACTTTAACCATTTCCATCATCATTTTCATTTGCACCACATAAACCATTCTCATTACTCAATTAAATTATCATCACATGGTCTTTGGGTTAGGTATTTACATCAATTACAAAATATCCTAATCCAATCAATTATCATAAATTAGGGGATGAGTCAAGTTCCCTACCTCACTAGGGATAAACATTTCATGAATAATTATAATACAATTACCTAGGAGCCTCATTCTAAGAAGTCTCTTCTAATGAAACCATTAGGGTCCGAGATAATGAGTCTTACTCTATATCCCTTGTGTTCTAGGGTGGAGTTTAGAGCCTCAGTCCAATCCAACCCATGCGAAGAGCCTCAATCATTTATCCCACACCACCAATCCATGTGAAAATTCATATTTATCCATTTACCATATATAACATATCAAAAACTACACATATTCAATATAAAAAACATTCAAATTTTATATACATTCACATATAACTCAATGCCAATACTCAACCAATAAGAATATTTACTATTTAGTTCATATAGCCCATTTAACCTATTTCCCATTTCATACCATAACCAATTTAAAATATCCAAAAATATGTATACAAAAATATATTTACCATAATTCATAAATTCATATTCATTATAAAATTCATTTCATTCAATTACAAACACATAATTCATTTGAAACCATCACATTATTCTATTTAACCGTTTTTCACATTTTACCAAAAAATCCCTTTTTCTATTTCCAACCACTAGACACAACTATCATTAGTGACTTTTTATAATCTAAAAAAACATTTCAACACACTTATCATGGGATATATCACATCACAAATTATGTTTAGGCTAAACATTACAATTTTCCATGATTGGGAATATTGTCACACCACATGGGAGGCCCTCGACAGTCTAAACAATCGAAATGCATACCAGAGGTATCATGAGGGGTTACATCCATCATATTATCAACCATTTCACTAAATTTACCTAAATTAATCCATTTGAAAAGAACATTTAAGCAATAACACAACCACACATGCTCAAATGAACATCAAGACTATGGGATATAACCTATACACTACCAACCTTGAATTCGATGAAATGCACATCATTAACCTTATCCTTAGATCCTGATCCAAGCACCCTTTAAATCCCCAACCTAATACCATCATAAAAATATAATTTTTTGGCTTAAAAATAAGAATAAAAAACCTAAAACCTCTAATCTAGATAATATAATAAATAGGATCATTTTAATTAACTAGAGCATTGATCCACAACAAACGACATTCCGAATAATATTGAATTGGAAATCATTGATATGTTGGTAGTCTTGAGGGTTTATGTTCTTAACTAGGGTTGGAGTAGGAATAAATTTTGAGATAATTAGTATTGGAAGTTAAAATACCAAGGGGGAATCAATAATTTCTCACATTTTAAAGAGGTAAATGATTTTCCAAACCATGTTCAAACTGTGCTCCATCCTCTGCCCAAGAGGGGATATGTCTCACGGTTACCTAGGGAGCCACACATGGTTTCAAAAACTATGTTAAAACAATTTTAAACGCATATATCCAAGGTTTCATAGTTTTTATTTCCCCTTTACACGCTTTACTCTAAATTTGTGCCAACTATATGACTTTCACTGGATGGCCCAATTTGCATTTCTTACATGTTTAGAACCCCTGAAAAACACCTTATATTCCACAAACACCAAGTAATAATTTTTTTATCCAATTTTAATAGTTTCAAAACAAAATTTAAATGAAAAAATACAACTATGTATTTTGGGACATTACTGTGATGGATAAAAATTCCACTCATTCTGTACACATTAAAACCAAGGTTCCATTAACATTATTGGAAAAAAATAAATATGAGTGGTTTAAAAATGACGTATGATTACTTTTAATATTTTAAGTGTAAAAATGGGGGAATATTTCTTTAAAAAATAATTTTTATATATTTAAAAAAAATGTTGAAAACATTATTAGAGTATATGGTTCTGGAAGAAACAAAATTTCTAACCAAAGAGAGAAATGATGTTGGATTTTCTTAAAATAATGTTTTAATTAATTTTAGTACTGAAGAGAGAAAAAATTTCAATATTACATGAAAATATATTGAAAAAGTATATTAAAATAAAATGAAATAGGTTTATTTGTAAATTTACAAATAATTTACTTCAACTAAATTTTATAGTAAACCATCTCGTTCAGAATGAGATTGAGAAATAAACCATTACAATGATCAAAATATTGAAGTGACAATTAATCAGTGAATGAGTTATGTGATTGAATAGTAAATTAAAAAATGATCATTAAATATAGTGTAATGTAATAAAAATTCTCTATTAACATAATAATATAATGACATAATTAATTTAGTATAATATTAACCTAATGGAAAAAAATAGGTTAAGAAATCCATTACCTCACGCTTTTTTTAATGAGACGTTATATAAAATACTATATAGTTGTTTTAGAAATGTTATAAAATTAAATCCGATCCAAATTAATATTTATTATAGCATATTTGATTCTTATATAACATATTATTACTTATTTACTAATAATACTTAATTATTTTTTTGTTTTGGGTTTATTTTATTTTTTTTATCACGCAAGTTTAATAATGAATGATCCCATTAATGGGAATATTATATGGTTATATCTTCTCTATCATAATAATAATTATATAATTATCTTATTTTGTTATCGATTATACTTTTAAAACCCATTATGAAATACATTTTATGAATATTTTAGTTTGTTATTATCAGGGAGATAGTAGGTTGTACATACGCCTATGTAACATTTCTATATTAACCAACATTTAGGGAATGATTAATTTTAATGATTTATATTTTAATAACTATAATAATATAATAATTAACATATTTTATAGGTTTATATATAATCCATGTGGTTTGGTGATTAAAAGAGAGTAACATTTCTATATGAATGAGATAGTTCACATGTAAACGAATGATGTTATCATCACTATGTGAGGGAAAATTTTAGAAACAAATTTAATATTTACTTCTAAAATGATAAATATTTAATTAATATCATTATTTTATAATTTATATTACATATTATTATTATAATTACTCTTATTACCTTCCATGTAAATATTTGGTGAAAAGAAAAAATCACATTATTTTGTAAGCTAGTTGTTCACCGTACAGAAGACTAATGTTATCATATATCCTATAGGATGGATGGTCAAATAAATATATGATATAATTACTGAAGAGGTATAAATATTTTATAAATATAATATATATACTTTATATCTATCATCATACCCAGCTGTGAAAGTTGGTAAAAAGAACGAACGTCACCGCTTCGCGAGGCGTTAGTCCATTGTACACATGAATAATAATTTGAGAACTCATTTCATGGATGTGGAGATACTTTTTTTTAATTAAATGTTTATTAAAAATCATAGTATATTTAATATACATATTTAATTATATAATCATTTTTAAAAATAATTGGACGACTTTGAAATAGATGAAAAATAAAGGGGCACATTGAAGAACATTATCTCTTCTTCGGGTATACTCTTTAGGTTTTCACTAAAGACACGTTTGGATAGATTTTTTTTTAAATTGAGGATTATATGATTAGAGGAGTGAATTTTGGAATAGATTTGGTCAGTTATTTCAGGAAACAAGTGTGTGAATGTGTGTAGAATATAAGAGAGGGGTGGCCTTTTTAAGATGGGGAGATGAAACCGTTCTAATTTTTTAAAATATTTTAGCACTAACACATTTATCATAAATAAAAAGGGTTTTAGATAAGAAATAAAATATAATTAGATGTTTTATGGTTCAAATATTTCCATTATATAATTTTGATACATGTTTGTAGGTTATTTTTACACCTATCAGTTTAGTTTAACCCCTGACAAACCCATTTTTTACCTTAATCATGGTCAGTAATTTATACTACATTCACAATTCATTTTGGTCAAAAATTTAATTGATCATATTATATGTTCTAATTTATTATAATTCAAAAAAATATCACATTTTTTTAATTAAAATTAAAAAAAGAATAAAAATATACTTAAAAATTTAATCACATAAATGTGATGAGAAAA
Organism: Viscum album; assembly: GCA_963277665.1. NCBI lineage: Eukaryota > Viridiplantae > Streptophyta > Magnoliopsida > Santalales > Viscaceae > Viscum > Viscum album. The sequence goes on from OY728165.1 coordinate 1,389,642,992, forward strand.
CATGTTTTTAAAATACAAATATTCAAATGAATATAATTTTTATATATATAAATTCAATATGAAAATGATTAAGATGACCTAAATTGATTTAATTGATAATAAATTTTACTAATTTTACTTTAAAAACAATTCAAAATATAATTTATCATTAAATATTATTCAATAGAAAAGGCAGATTTAAATTAAAATTTTAATATTTTTCACTATTAAAAAATAATACTATTTAGAAAAAATCCTAGAAATTTACTCAATGATAATATTTTCACTCCAATATAAATACTATAAATTATATTTTTTATAAAAATGTTCTAAAATTGTAACAAAGTGTTTTTATATTATTTGTGCATGACATGATTAAACCATCTTTTAGAAAAATAAAATTTTCCAGAAAACATTTATTTTTATCTTAAATTATTATTATTTTAATTATGATCAATAAATAACCAAAATATTCTTAATTTAATTATTAAAATTCATATCAATAATTTCAATGGATATTTCATAACTAATATATTAAATAAAAATATTTTCATAAAATTTCATATTTCATTTAAACACTATATTGTTTGTAATGTGGGCCAAACTCAGTGTTGCATATGGTGCAAGGAAAACATATTGATGTGTGAAATGGAATAAAAAATTAGGGTTTCATGTATTTAAATATATTTAATATATTTAATTCTTTTTAAATTAATTAAATCACAATTTATTAGGGTGTTATATTCCCTTATACTCTAGGTGTTATGTATCATACACACTATCAAATATGATGTTTATATTGTATAATTATAGGGTTTAACATAAATATAAATATAAAAATTACATATTTTTCATTATTATTATTCAAGATATTATAGAATAATTACATAATTTAGCATTTTAAAACTACTAATATAATTTTGGACTTACGAACTCAATATATTCAAAATATATCACATTGATTAAATTTATTAAGAAATTAAATATAAAATTATTTTAGATAAAATATAAGGAACAATAAATATTGAAATAATATTTTGATAGTTAATTATTAACATATTTTTATTATTTATTAATATAAATAACCTTTGAACCAATTCATTCCAGAGGTATGGGATTCCATCTCATCAAGCATTTATTTAGGAATTTTTTTAATATTATGAACCAATTCTTTTTTATGAAGTTTATACTAATATTTTACATTTCATATAACAAATACATCATAATTAATGTAATTTTATGTTTCAATTTATATTATCTATGTAATGGGTTTTGACATGAATTTACCTATTGGTATGTGATTCATATTTCAATATCTTTTCATTAGGTTATATTACTTCATCCTTGTCTTTTATATTATAATATTATGTTATAAAAAGTTTGAATATCTTATACATTATTTCAGTATTTTTTATGTGGATTAATATTTTATACAATAACAAAATTAATTGATTAATTCTCATTTTAGTTGTATGATCTTTGTAATATAATTTATATCAATTTCCACTCCATTGAGACATATTCAATATTATGCACATATATACTTTTAGGTGGTGTATATATTACCCATTTTACATATTTACATGAGTACATATTTATTAATTATGATTAATGTTTTAATTTATGTTTATTTAACTAAAGGGTTAAAATTTAAAAGTTACCCAAAAGGTAATGATTTATTTTATAGTCATATTTTTTCTGATTACCTTAATATTATTTGAAGGAATTTTATAATAAATTCCTCATAAAATCTCCTTAAAATTGTTATCAAGAGAATATTTTTATAGTTTCTCTATTTTATTATATCATTTTATCTGTTACATAATGAATAAATTATGAATTGGTTAAAATAACATCAAATATTATTTATTTCTTTATCATGCTTATTTTTCATCACGTCCCATATTAACTTTTTCAATTTTTTATTTAAGTATTTTATATTACTCAAATAATTTATTATGTAAATTGTATATTATACGTGAGTTTTTAAATAGTATTTATTGAATCTGTCTATTGTTTTTGACTAGTTTTCTTTTTAAATTTTTTAAAAAATATTAAATGTAAGTTTCTAATGTACATGGTATTACTAAACTTTCCCACAACCATAATGATGTTAAAATATATAACTTCTTCTCAAAATTATCAATTGTTTATAGAATAAAAAATAATAATGTTATAATATTTCAATATTTAACTTTGAATATCATTATTTCTCCATAATGTGTGATATTATTATGAAACCTCTATTTATGATCAACCAATAGTCATCATATATCCCTTATTAATTTTATGGTTGTTTTCTTTCTCCGGAAACATTAAATTTTTTGTGACCAGTATACAATAATTTTATCATATATATCTGTGTGTGTGTGTCTGTTTGTGTTATTTTTATTTGGGATATGACCATTTTTTAAACTATATACCATTTTTTATATATAGTATTTTATTATTAAGGTTATTACATTGACTAGGGAAAATATTAATAAATCTATATTGTTTACAAAATACATATATTTATTAGTACTGAATGTTTTTTATAAATTGAAATGATCATTAAATATATATTTAATGATATAGATATATAATGATGGTTGGGGATTGTTTATAGATAGCCCCTCATTGTATCAACATGTCTCATGAGATAAATCATCAAGCAGACATTAAATGGTTTTTGTATTGTATACCAACACATTAAATAAACAAAATTCTCATAAGGTCTTAAATATATGGATAAAATAATTTATGATATCATGACTTCCATATTTATGGTTTTTCTTTTTTTGATAATTTTATTGTTATTAATATAGATATCTATTCATAGATATTATCCTTTTATATTTGGGATACTCATTTTATTGATTAACTAAAACGTGTTTTCATATATTTATTATTCCATATTTATAATGAATTGTTGATTAATGATAAAAACTTTTATACACAATAGCTACCAAGCATATGATAACTCCCTTTAATTTTTCCTTACCCCATGATATCAAGAAGGAATATTTGAATTAGTTCAAGGATGAAAACATTTACTTGTATTATTTTTTTAAGGTATTGAAAGATTAAAGTATGTATCTAGTTTAATCATTATATAAAACTATATAGTACATTGGGATAATATTCCTTGTATTTCATTAATATATAATAATGTAACCACTGGATCTAGGAAACTGGGGTCAGGGTATTTACAGTTGTATCTGAGTTTTATTTGTAAAAAACATGGAAACTAGAATTAAAGAAACATAGATTAATTAACATACACCTATTAATGACGATTAGGAATAGTCTACGTATATTATAACATCCCAAAATTTTTCTAAGGCGTATATTATATGTTTTCACTAATAATAATTCCATTTATGGATAATAAAAGTGGATGTAGTTTTATTAGAGATGCATCATGGTGGTAATAACTATGAAAAGTGTTTGTCGAGTATATCTTATCCATTGTTATGGATCATGGTGAAAATTCCCATACTATGAACATGGTTAAATCAATAGGGTTATAATCATTAGTTAATTGAATATTTAATTATGAAAAATTATGAAAAATGAGAGAATACCAGCTATTTAAACTTATATTATTATAGAGTGATATGGAAATATAACACATTATTTTAATATATGATTTTTTAAATGTTTATTTCTGGAATAAACATGTTACTTTTTTTATACAAATGTTTATGGTGATTGATAGCCTTTGTGTGCTATATAATCATTTTTGTTAATAAAATAATATTCAATTATGATTATTTAATTTTATGGAATATAATAATCTATATATAAAATCTCAGAGGAAAATGTTATTGAATGATTAATTTTATGTTGAATATGTTCAACATATTTTTGGAAAGATATATAAATTATAAGAATATAGTTTTATAAAAAGAAAAACATGCAAACCAGGAGACAACCTATTGCATCCAACACCCCTTGGGGATTAGACCAACATGGAATGTTCGTAAAGGGAACATCACCTACCACTATCCAATATGTTTTAATAGTAAGAATGAAATTTTTTACAAACTATTTTTATGGATAAATATTATATTGTGTATGGGATACAAATTAGATGATAAAATATTTTCTTGAGGTAAATAATTATATTTTAGGTGGCATTTTATTTGTATGAGGTATACAAAAATACTATGAATATGAGAAGTGATTGTTTGGGATGCATTCATTTAAAATTTTGGGCTTATATGTTTAAAGGTACAAGACCACCATTGAGGTGAAAACACTATTTCTTATTTATAAAATTTCAGTTTTCTATGATATACGGTTATTTATTTTTTTAATAATCTATGTTGTAATATTGGTTGAAATTTTGATGTAAAATTTAATATATATTCATATGAAGGTTTAAATATTTTTTTTATTTTATTACATTTTTGTATCTATTTCATTTTAAGTTATTATTTTACGATTAGAAGAATGTATTATTATTTATTGGATGATATTATGATGGATTAAAATAAAATTTTAATAATTCGTGAATAAAGAATCTTATTGGATATTAATATTAGGGAGTTTGAGTTACACTAAAAATTTATCAAAGCACCACCAAATATTCAAATTAGTAATATGAAATTGAAGAATATAAAAAAATTATATAAACTTATGTTCGTATTCTAGATGGTCAAGGAATTCCTCAACTATTAGAAAATGATCTTGAATAAAAAATTATCTTATTTCAATCACTTTTTTGAATCAAGGTTATTTTAAACAATCCATGATTTATGAATTTTTTGTCAATATTCTCTTGAACATGTTCTCTATGACACTCTAGTTGTCCTTACATGATAACATTATACTATATTTAAATATTTTCACCTCCCATTATCTTTCTCCTCTTTTGAAGCATAGTATTTTAAAAAATCCATGGTTATTTAATTTTTTTAATAATCTATGTTGTACTATTGGTTGAAATTTTGATGTAAAATTTAATATATATTCATATGAAGGTTTAAATATTTTTTTATTTTATTAAATTTTTGTATCTATTTCATTTTAAGTTATTATTATACGATTAGAAGAATGTATTATTATTTATTGGTGGATATTATGATGGATTAAAATTAAATTTAAATGATTCGTGAATAAAGAATCTTATTGGATATTAATATTAGGGAGTTTGAGTTACATTAAATGTTTATCAAAGCACCACCAAATATTCAAATTAGTAATATGAAATTGAAGAATATAAAAAAATTATATAACCTTATGTTCATATTCTAGATGGTAAAGGAATTCTTCAACTATTAGAAAATGATCTTGAATAAAAAATTATCTTATTTCAATCACATTTTTGAATCAAGGTTATTTTAAAAAATCCATGATTTATGAATTTTTTTGTGAATATTCTCTTGAACATGTTATCTATAACACTCTAGTAGTCCTTACATGATGACATTATACTCTATTTAAATATTTTCACCTCACATTATATTTCTACTCTTTTGAAGCATAGTATTTTGTTACTCTAGATGAATTTCAAATTTCCATTTCCATCATGAGAAGTAGAATTTTTTATAACCCTTTTACAATTTTCATCCCACTTTACAAGATTCATATAAAATCATATCTAACAATTACTGTGATTTATTTTGTTTATATTAATTATATATTTTTAATAATAAAAATAATATATTATTTAACTATTAAAACATAATATTTTTTCATTATTAATACATTAAGCTTTTAAAATTTATTTTCTACGGTAAATTAAAAAATCGGGGAAACCGAAGTTAATACTAGGAGATATGGACATAATTTCAAAAACTAATTATTTATAAATGAATTTATTTGAATAGTTACCAAAAATAGTCTCAAAATTAAATTATTTATGATCCACTGGTCTAGATGGTGAACTATATAGAAATTTAAGTAATGTAAGAAGACAAATTTTTAATCTCTTTCCATTAAATATACCTTAATATTCACATAGGAAAAAAATTATTTATTGATGAGTATTGAATAATATATTAACTATAATAAAATTATATTCATGTTTTTTTAATTTAATAGTTCTTATACAGTAACCTTAAAAATATATATAACAATGAAAAATATCTGGTGTAAACAGTGGACAGTTATATTATTTGTTGATACATTAAATGTAATTTATTTGGATGAGGATATAGATCCTAAATAATTTTCTAGTTAAAAATGAAGTATTATTGATGCTGAAATAGATTTTAATTGTAATTAATTTTGATGTTCATATTATTAATGTTAAAATTAATGAGTTGTTCCAAAATTTAAATAATTATATCTTATGTTAAATTGTGTTTTCTCAAATAAACATAAATTCTTATAATTAATATAGGAATAAAATTATAAATATTAATGGTATAAATTTCCATCCATTTTAAATTTATGACCCAATTATTATCTTTTAGTAAAAATAAGAACCCTTTTATTTTGAATAATATGTTACTGTAGTTAAAGATAAAGTTGGTTAACCTTTTGGGTTAATCAAAAGATAAGGGTTAATTTTCTATTTAGTCATGTATAAATAATATTTTTATGGCCATATATAATCTTTATCCAATCCAGAATTCAAATAACATCCCATTTTGATTTATTTTAATTCAATATTACATTTTTATAATTTATTACATTATAAATTTCCAAAAGTGTTCCTCCACACACTTATAAAAGGGAACCTCCTCTCCACACCACTCCACACATCAATAATCATTTAGTTTTCTAAAAACAAAGACAAATTACTTCCATATTATCCTCCACATATCCTCTAGGTTTTTTTATTGTAATTACAATCATGGAATAATTTAGTTATAATCTTAAATAGGATATCTAAAAAAGATATCTTATTATTAACTGGGAATTGTTTTCCTTCTTCCACCTTATTAAAATATTATTCAACCATTAAAATATAATAATTTTTTTACGTAGCACATAATATGTTGATATCACATTAATTTTATATTCTAAATGCATATCCAATTTCATCAAATGGTAAATAAAACGATCTTTCATATGTAAAGCAGACTACTACCTCGCCAACCCAAGTAATTCATTTTCCATCACCCCCTCCTAAAAATGTATGTAATGAAGGTTTTAAAATATTTATATTTAAATATAAAATATATTAATGACATTATTAGAATTATTATAAGATAAAATGTAATTTACATTATTACCACTCAACACACTGAGAAACGATAATGTTATTCATGAATATGTGTATATGACAACATCCATGAAGCTATCTGATTAATGTTTTATCTACACATCACATGGAAGATATATATATATATATATATTTCATTAAATAATATTTTAATTATTATTTCTTTAATTTTTTTAAAGGTTAAACAATTTGTACCTTGTTTATTTACAAATCATTTAAAAAAGGAAATGTTACTCATGCGTATGTAAGAATCGTCGTCTTTATGATTGAATCATTGAAAAATATTCTCAATCATAATTCAAGTTTTGTTTTAGAAGTATAATTGATGTAATGTTTTCTAAATTTTTTCAAGAATATTATTATGATGATAATGCAACAATGACCTTGTTGATCATAGAAAATATACTGATGCAATTTTCGATATATGAACTCAGTATTATCAGGACATCCTACGGGAACATCATTAAATAATTAATTAATATAACATGGTATTAAATGATTTAAAAGAAATAATAAAAATGAAAATGTTTTAGTAGAATATAAAATTATTTACATATTTTTTTCAAGAATAAAATGAACATATGTGATGAGTTGGACCAGTGGTAAGGGATTTGGTCTAAAATAAATTCATTGAGTCATAATTAATTTTAATCAAAAAATTCCATTTAATTTTTTATATAATTCTATTATACATATTATATAATTAATCCTTAATAAATATCTGTAAAAAAATTTCAATTCATATTATTTCACCCAAAAGGAACAAACTTGAATGATAAGAAGTGGTAAATGATTCATAAATTTATTTTTTTAATTTGGTTATATTACATATTATAAGTATTTGATATTCTAGTACTATATATTGATTTTCATTATTTATTATATTATTCCATATTTCCACTTTTTATATGTTTATTTACATTTTTTACACATAGTCTATAAAATTATTAATTCTGCACTCAATGGTATGATCATTGTAAGAGATTTCATCACAATTTCAACTCCATAGAGACATATTTGATATTATACACCAATTTAATTTTCATGTTCTCCAAATAAATAAACTATGATTTATTTAACATTAATAATTATTTAATCATGATTATTGATGATTTAATTTATGTTTATTATTTCAATAGGTATTAATTTTAATGTTACCACAGTGGTAAGGATTTATTTTATAATCTTATTTTTTGGTATTTACATGACATTAATTGAAGAAATTTTATAATCATCCTCCATAAAATAAATATTTTTTCTTATCTTATAGATAATTAAGTAGTTTCTATATAATATTACAACAATCATTTCATTTTTGCACAAATTATAAAATAAATTTTTTAAATGAAAATATGGTTTTATTTCTTTTTTTTTGACCGGGTATATTTTTCTTTTATGTCCACATAATTTTTTCAATTTTATTTTTAAGAAGTCCTTTTTATTACTAGAAACTTTTATTAAGTAAATTTTATGTTATGGATTAATTCTTAAAAGGTACAAATGAAATATTTATAATGTTACTTGATAGGGTATCTTTTGAAATTAATTACCAAAATTCTAAAGATATATTTTAGTTTAAATGGTGTAAATAGACATACCAATTTCAAAATAAATTCTATAAATTTATATTAATCTATAAATTTTTCGTTTTTTGTAGTTAAAACAATTTAATTAATTATTATATTAATTTATTAATTTATTTTTAATTATTTATCCCATGTAAATTTTATTATTACAAACCATGATTTTTTTAAATGATGGTCCTCTCTTTTCCCTTATTAATTATGTTGTCCCCAACATTATCATGAAATAATAACATTCTTATGATAATTATAAATTAAAATTATCTTAAATACCCACATTATCTATATCATGGATATAATTATTTTGTATACCACAAACCATTTTTTGACATGTTTTTTATTATAAATGATATTTAATTGACATGGTAAAATAATTATAAATCAATATTCATCACTCGGTAATAATATTTATTTATATAACCTGTTGTTTAAGAATTGAGTTAAAAATAAAATCTTTGATGAACGTGGATTACATGTAGTGATATGTTTTCCTGATTATTTATACCCCTTTATGCATTGATATGTGTCATTAGAAAGATGATAAAGCAATAATTAAATTATTTTATATTATATACCTACACAATAATAAAACTATATTAGAATATAGTATTAAATTTATAGATATAATGATGTCTCGGATCATGATGTCCAATATTAAGCATTTTCTACATTGATAATTTAATTATTATTATCTATGAGATTTATTCATTAATATTATCCTTGGATTCTATTTATGGTTATGTTATTGATTAAATGGAATGCGTATTCAGTTACATACCATTCCATGTTTATTATACCTTATTGATTCACTATAACATCCATTGTAAGAATCCCTTAATGGGAATTTGGTGTCACCCTTTCTTTGTTTTCCACTCTATGGGATATGAAGACGTAATCATTGAATGTGTTCAAGGATAAAAAATATTTACTCACTATATGTTCTATATTTATGTTTTCCAATATAATGTGATATAAAAGTATGTATCTAGTTTATGAATATTACTAAACTATTTTTTCCATTGGGATATAATTCTATGTATCTTATGTAAATGTAATAATGTAACCACCATATCTGGGATAGTGAGTTCTGATTATTTACATGTTTTGATATTATTATATTCTTTCTATATAAAAGTAAGTCCACTAAATTGTTAATAATTATATGGAGAATTCAATTTTGTTTAAATATTAATATGACAATTAAAAATTTATCCAGTCTCCAAACTAATTATTCATTTTCATATATACAAAAAATAATAACAAAAGTATATGGAATTATTTAACCAAAATAATCACATAAATCTGAAAAGAAATTGTTATGCATGTTTTCTTGTTTTCAAATTAAATTTTTCATCATAAATTTCAAAATGAGATAATTTATACCGACTATATCACATAAAATATTATAATTGTCACACATTATAACATATTTTATTGTGTATCAATTATTATTTTTGATATTAATATAATTAAACTCATTAAGAAATAAAATATTCACTGACAAAATACATAAAATGACTTTATATAATCAATGGACATGTATAATCTATTTATATGTAGATATTACAGTATATTCCATTATCATTAGTGGTATGACCTATATGGATGATCATTGTAATAAATATTTTAGACATGTATTATATTTTTTACATGTTTATGTATTCCTTTTATAATATTTCCAATTATTTTTTATTTGATTATCTTGTTGTATATTAATTTTTATTTTTTAATAACAAAAAACATTAATTTTTCTTTTTTTCATTTTTTTTCTATTTTTTAATTATAAAATAATATATATCAGCTGGAAAACAATAAGATAAATTACAAAATAAAAAATAAACATTTTAAAATCACCACAATATTAAAATTCATTCCAGAAATATTCATTACAACGAAAAAAAATATGAGGATACATTTATTTCATTGTATCTTTAATTTTGCATACAAATAATTTAATCATGGTATATATCTATTGAAAATTAACCAGGAACATATTAATCTTTCATAATACATCATACATTTTAACTAAGTTCTCCCAAAAACATTTATATAATAGATACATCATTCCTATTTTGAAACATCTTATTTTGGTAAATATGATTTATATATTTTCTTGTTTATCTAATGTGACAAATGGAACACATCATGCATTAATGATAAGTATGTTTGTTCTGATATGTGATATTCAATAGTCATAAAATGATCATATATCTTAATAGGGATGATTTATCTAGGACCTAGTTTTCCCTTTATAAATTTCGTATATATCCTTAATTTTGATATTCATGTAAATATATTATTAAAAAAATTATATTTTAGATAGCAATGATGATTATAATTATGCCTATTATAAATATTCTTTGGTAAAACATTATAACACTATATGACTTGATATTATTCAATTTTTTCAGAAATATATTGTTCCAGTAACATTATCTATTCAAAATTACACCAACACACTAGTGTAAGAAATATATTAACATATAGTGTAACATCCAACCCCTCAGCTATTGGATTAGGGATGATGTGGTGGGTGTTACTATCCTCAGGTTACATCACTTAAACAACAAAATATGGTAATATATTCAAAGGAACTCAAGAATATTTTGGGGATGATTTTTCATTTAAAAGATAAATATACAAAACAAAATACCAATACCTAAAAATCTATATATGATACAAGACTAAAAAATATTATTAAAAAAAACAACCAAAAATTATCATAGAGTACAAGATGAAACCAAGTGATATAATCAAATTAATAAAAAAACATTACCCATTGATACAGATGACATCCAAACATGAACTCCAAACATGATATATTCTCAAAATATATAATCCATAAATATTTTATCATGAACAATCACTAAATGACTAAGATTCTTTTCTTTTATATGCGTCTTAATAGATGACATCTATAAATGAACAACAACTCCCAAGAAGGGGGTCTGTCTATACTCAGTTGGATTTCACCAATGAAATCAAAGCTCCAAAAAAATGAGATGTTATTGTTGACATAAAATATAGAAAACATTTTTTTAATTTTAAAATCAATTTATATCATCCCCAAAATAGTTCTCTATAAAATGAAAAAATAATAATCAAAAAAATTTCTAATCTCATTTTTCATTCCCATTCCACGATTCCACACATTCAGGCATGTATTCCCATGTGATATTTCCTAACTAATGGGGCATATCACATTTATCTACCGAGTGTTCACAATGCAACCAATAAAACACACCCCTTCTATAGGTTCACATATAAATAAAATTAAGTCACCCAAAGCATCTCTTCTAATATCCATTCCAAGCCACTTCACATAAAATGATTATTTCATTAAAACATTTCAACAACCATTTTCCATGAAGAAAAATAAAAGAATATTTTTAAAATCCTTATTTTCAAGATATAATCAATTAGTATATTTAAAAAACAATCCCATTTTCAAAATTTAAAAAAAAAATCACTAAAGTGGTTTCCAACATGAAAAAAATATGAATTTTACAATGATTTCAAGAAAACATTTATTTCAAGCTATCCCTTTAGGTTATAATCAAGTGTAGTTTAGGTAGAACCCACCTACCATCCAAATGGTTGGATAAAGAAATAAATGTAACAACTATTAACTGCATATGATCTCTAACAATATTTATATTTATTAATTTCGTAAGGATTCATAAATCTCTCATAATGAATCAATCAAATAATATAGATATATCCCTATCAGAATAGATCTACGGTTATAGGATATTTTGAGGATAATATATTTATCATAAAAGACTATGAATTGAGACATACTGACCAATATTGATTAGAAAGATGTTTTAAATTTACTAAAACATTCTCTTAGTTTGACATGGATCACCTATCAAGACATGAGAGGGAATGTAATTTCAAATTTAAGAATATATGGTAATTAAAATGGCCCCCATTGTAAAGAAACCAACCCCAACTACCCAGAGCCCATATCTTATATTAATAAATTAGTATGTTTATAAGAACATAATATCTCGAAGTATTGAATATTTTTTTATCTTTAGAAAAACCATATAAAAATATAAATTTTACATTACAACATGAAAGAAAAAAACTATAAAACTCCATCGGAAACACCCATAAAATCTTAGATTATTCCTACATGTTATAGTAATAATATTTATCTGTTCATCCATTAATATATAAAAAATAAGAACGGGGTGAGATAAAATTCTTCATAAGGTTAATTAATAAAATTGAGATTATCATAAAACTAAATATTAGTCATGGTGAATAACTAAAAACACATGCCTTTAGAAAATTGACTTGAGCATAATATGGTAGGAATGAAATTTGATTATGTTAAGACATATAAATGACCATAAGAGAATGAAACTAAAACACAGATATTATATTATTCGAATAATCACATTATTTATCAATTAATATTATCATAATGTGATAATGAATAATTACATACATCAGAAACATATTGTCAAGGCCTCAGCCAAGACGTCTGAAATTACTAGGGTAAAGCCTCAGCCAGAACCCAATTCTATTTTGTGTTATGAGACCTACCGATTCATCGAGGGCATATAGAGGTCCCCACACAACACTTTATATGAAAAATTTATTCCTGATATGAATGGGTATAAACATAAAAAAACATGAATATATAAATGTAAATAACATTCCCCAATCTGTAATATTAATCACTAACCAATCTGAGTAGAATCCTGAACAGTATTAGGATAGCACGTACAATGTTAAAACCATAATAAACCATTTAATGACTTATTTTAGATGAAAATAATAAGATATCAATCTCAATGAATCATAAAATTTAAAATATATGTTGAAATATATCAAAATAATCTAATAAAATCATTGGGTACTTTTTCGTAGAAATACCCCTATTACTTTGCAATGAATAATTCTTTTGAATAAATCATTTTTATTTCTGATTATTGATTTTAAAAAATCAATAATGAACAAATTTATTTTTTCATGAAAAAATTTGTGTTTTGATAAAACAATACTGGTGTTAAATAATACATTATGCATGGTAATTGAAAATGTGTAAGAAATCACGACTTTCCCATTAACAGGCCTTGCCTATCGGAAATTATTGAAAAGGGAACTATGAAAGAAACATATATTTATTATAAAAGAAAGATGAGATTATCGTGAAACATCATTATAGAATTTATAAAAATAATTTATAAGGATTATATGAATATAATTAAGTATTATGTTTTTATAGAGTAAGAAATCATAACCTGAATGAAAATGGAGGTTTGGGAAGAAAAACCTTACCTTATGTTTGAAATTTATCTTCAATTGAACATAATGTTAAGAAAAATGAAATTAAATATATTAATTAATTAATTAATAACAATATATACATTTTTTTTATTTATTATAATTTATTTTATTTTATTTATGTCCTTTTTGATGAGTTATATGATAAAATTTTATTTCTTTGGAGCGTTCGTTTCCTTGATTTTTTTATTGGTATACTTATATATGAACATGGTAGTACATATGGGATGGGAATAATTCCCCAAAATTGAATTTATCTGATATTGATTATCATAAAAAAGCATAAATGGTTATACATATCATTTGGTTATATGGTATGAGGATGAGTCATTAGAAAATATATGTAGTGATGAGTGTTTAGATTATTATGAGGGTATTTTGATCCCCACTAACTAGTTTTTTTGAATGATTTATTATTATTATGTATAAATAATAGTTACAAAACATTAAATAGGTTATAAAAATTAAAATATATTCTTTTGAACCATAAAAATGGTATCATGACCAACCTTGGAGAAGAAATTGAAGAACTAATGTTCATCGTCCAATAAGGTGATAAGTCGGTACCTCCTGGATGATGATTGAATTTTTTAAAATAAAAGAGTGATTAAGAAGATTGTTGATCGTTCTTCCATAAATATAAAAAACTGATATTATGTAAATTATAATTAATTTTTCATGATCATTTTTCTAAAGTAGGAGATGATAGAAAAATAAAAGATGGAACCTGAAAATAAAATAAAACAAAAAGAATTAATATTTCACCTCTTGAAAGCTGCTCCATGAGAATATCTTTAAGGGAATAAATTTCATTTTTCTGATTAGAACAAGAGGTTGTGTATTAGGGGAAGGATCTTACGAACATTATTGGTTAGATCTTTGACTAGTATCAAATCATGAATGGTTTGACAAGAGGAGGTGTGAGAGGTGTTTGTTATAGTCGAGGGGAGAGGTGAATTCTCTTTATTTTATTCATTATTTTATTATTTTACTAAACAAAACTAATAGTGTTATTTCTTGTGACTATATATAGTAATAAGTGCTTGTGATTTTGAACCATTTGTGCATACATCGTCCCAACATCACATTTTATTGGTTAAATCTTGTATTTATCATTTATCGTAAATTATTGTATTTTAATAATCACACATAATTCAAGTCTTTTATAAAAATCCCAATAAATCACCCAATACAATTTTCAACATGTGGAATCAAAAAATGATCTAAATTTTATGAAAATAGTTTTTTATATATATGAGAAATTTAATTTCTAATTAAAATAAAAATTTACTCATATATATATATTTTAAAACTATTACGGATTTTATAACACTTTAAAAAATTAACTATTGTCTAATAAAATTGTCCAAAAATCATATAAAAAATGATAATTTGTGAATAAAATTTATATAAATATATTTCCTTTTAAATAAAATTTAGTTATAAATTTTTAATTAAATATGTACGACTTAAAAAAACTTAATTTAACAATTTTCTAAATTATTCATTAACTTTTACTATGATGTAATTAAATTATACTTTATTTTTTAAGAAACCTAAATTTTTTTTATACTTTCATGGGATATTTATTTATTCATTAGTCTTATTTACTTTTCATAAGGTTTATATTACTGTTCTTATGGTCAAGCTACTATTTCATCAATGTATGTTCCTTAACTTCTAGAAATACCTCTTATATAATTCATTCTTCATTTATGATATTTATATAGTGTTATGTATGAAATTTTTTTGATCTATACTATATTAAATAAACATAATAAGGTAAATATCATTGATATGGTTCTCGAATGTTACATTCTCCCCACCTACGAAAATTTCATCCTCAAAATTTCTAATTTATCAGTGCATAAAAATATTTTGGTAGTTCTTCATCATCAGCTCCTCAGGCTCCCACTTCACAAATTCAATTTTATAATTTTTCAAAATTAAAATAACCACATGAGTCATGTAATTCGTCAATAGCTATTCTTTATTGTATATAATATGAGTAGGCTCTTCACAGTAAGATAAGTGAGGTTCCAATTCTATTCCATCAAATGTGTGGACATGTGCTGGGTCTGACATGTACTTAACAAATAGATGCAGAACAAATTATATATCATATAAAGGATAGGCAGTATTTCAATATGATAAGCCCCAACTCTGATTCTCTCTTGTATTTCAAAAAGATCAATGTACATGGGTCTTAGTTTCCCTTTCTTCCTAAATCTTATAACACCCTTCCATAGAGGTACATTCAATAAAAGTTGATCTCCCGCTTGAAATTCAAAATCATTCCTCCGATTATCTGCATAACTCTTTTTCATGATTTGGGTTACATTGATATGGATTTGAAAATTCTTTACCTTCATAGTTGTCTCCTCTACAAGATCTAGGCCTACAAGAATCCTTTCACTAACTTCATCCCAACATGTTGGTGCATGAAATATTTTTCTATACAGTGCTTCATATGGTGGAATTTGAATAATTGAATGCATTATATTATTGTAGAAAAACAATAAAGAAGTAAAATACTTATCCTAGATACTAGGAATGTCTAGGGGTCATGATATCAACTTGTCTTCTAATGATTGAACGATCCTTTCAGACTACAATTCAGTTTGAGGGTGATAACAAGTACTCAAATGAATATTAGAATCTAAATAATTCCAGAAATTTTCTTTAATTTTGATGTTAATTATGGTTCATGATTAGAAAAAATATATGTAGGTTCTATATGATGTCTTAAATCTTCATTAATATAATGCCTTGAAAGGCACTCTAGTGTAAAATCCACCCTTATATCAAGGAAATGTGTATACTTTTTATGTTGATCAACAATCAACCATATTGAATCATTCTTTATTGGAGTTTTTGGTAACACAGTAATAAGATCAATAGTGATTTCATCCTATTTCTATGTAGGAATAGGAAGGGGTTGCATGCCAACTATGGGATGTAATCTTTCATTCTTCACCTATTGATATTCTAAACATATTAATACAAAATCAACAATTTACTGATTCATATTATCCCACAAGAAATATTCCATCATATGTCTATACATATTAGAAATACTGGGGTGTATAGAGATAGTTTTTCTATGGGAATCATCCAATAACACCCATTTTATCCTGGGTATAGAGGTAAAATAGACCATCCACCCCAATTTTAGAATTTCATCCTCACACATTAGGTCTATAAACATACCATCATTCATGACACTAATTTTTTTAATATTCTCATCATCACACTAATAGGTTTTATTCTTTCTATTAAATATGGTTCGGAAACCAGTTGAAAAAGTAATGATATTTCGAATTCCATGATAATTCCCATATCCATATATTCTAGATGACTGAACACAGGGTCTTTGTCAGTACTCATTCTATTCATAACTCCATAATCCTATTGGATCAATGCATATGCTACCTTATTCACCTTCCCAGGGTGGTAGTGTATCGAACAATCATAATCCTTGAGCATCTTGAACCATCACCTTTTCCTAATGTTGTGTTCCTTCTATGAGAATATATATTTCAATCCTCTTTTATCCGTATATATCTCAAATATTTCTTCATAGATATATTTTTTCCATATATTTTGGAAAAAATTATAGATTATTACTCAAGATCATGAGTTGGATAGTTCTGTTCATGATATTTTATCTTTCATGATGCATAGTAAATTACTCTATTATTATATATAAGAAACAATTGTATCCTTTATTTTATGCATAACTATAAATCAAAAAATCCACCATTTTTTGATGGTCAAGTCACAGATGGATAATTCCATAACCTACTCTTCAATTCATCAAAAAATCTTCCACATTATTTAGTCCATATAATATTAACTCTTTTACCAATAATCTTGGTTAATGATTTGTCTAATCTGGAAAAGTTCTAAATGAAACACCGATAATAACCTACTAAACCAATAAAAAAACGTACCTAAATTATGTTTGTTGGTGTAGGAAATTCTTGATCTGAATTTTTCTTTTTAGAATCAACTAAGATTACATCCTTTGGGAAAATATGAAAAAAAAGAGACAGTTTGAAGACATAATTCAAAAATTATAAACATCCCATATAACTCATTTCTTTTAAGATTATTCAGAATAGTGTTCATTTTATTCATCATCATCTTCATTGATTTTTTATTATACCAAGATATCATTAAAAATTCCATAATAATGTCATCATGATATTACTTGAAAAATATATTCCTTAGATCCATGAAAATAGAGGGTTAATTAGTAATTATAAAAGGAATATTTGTAAACATTAAATGCCCATACATGCTTCTAAATATTGTCTTTGGAATATTTTCTTTCCTCACATTGAAAAAATGATATCCAGATCAATGTTTAATATTTGGAAAATATTGGGATCTTTGATGATGATCAAATAAATCATCAATACGAGGCAGGGGATAATTATTATTTATGGAAATAACATTGAATTCTCTATAGTAAATGCATAACCTCATGGACTCATATTTCATCATAACAGAGAGAACATGGACTCCCCATGGAGAAACACTAGGATTGATAAATCCTTTATCGCTAAATTTATCTAATTGTTTATTTATTTCTACTAATTCCATTGTTTCCATTATATAAGGATTCTGGGATATAGGCCTTTCAATAGGAATTAAATCAATAGAAAACAAAATTTCTTGATCCAGAGGATGTCCAGGTAAATCCAATAGAAATACATCAATGTATTCATTCATAATAGGTATATCATAAATTTGAATTTTTATTTCCACTCCCATATATATTTTGTTCTATTCCTCCATAATAATTTAATTTAGATGAGCTACTGGGGGTGGATCTAGATAAGAATTAGTTAGTGATTTTTTTAATCTAAAGAAATGGGATTATATCCCTTCTCCACAAATCATAATTTCATTCTTCTGGATATATATTTTCACATCATATTTTGAAAGACAATCCATAACAAGGATTATGCTAATGTATACCATAGGTATGCTGATAAAATTAGTAGATATTGTATGTATATATGAAATAATGTAAACATCCTACCACATATTTTTTTCAATGAGACATTCCATATGGGTTTTGACTGAAAAATCCATTGTTAATAAGAATAGGAAAAATATAATTTTTAATGATAAATTGGAAGATATAAAGGAACAAGATGATCCAGATTCTAATAAATCTTTATGTATATTTTATGATATGATTAATGTATATAAAACCACATCATTTGGAACATAAACCCCAGCTGTTATGATTACATAATCTTATCCTTTCTCCCATAGTCTCTTTTGTGGAAATATTCCTTGTAGTTTCATAAAATAATTCGCGTAGTGTCCCGTATCCCTATAATTTTAGCATTGAAAATTCATTTCACATTATTTCCCCTACAATCACAATATTGGTGGCATCTTTCTATACACTTGTAAAAAAACTCCTTTTACATTTATACCATCTCAGGGGTGTTTCCTTCAAAAAGTATCACATGTTGGAAAACTCCCTTTTTATCCTTACCATTATCAATTGTTTCCTCTAATACCCTCTTCTTTTCTTTATTTCCATTATATTCATAAGATGTAGATAATTATTTCTCTATCTTGATTGTATATGAGAATATATATTCAATAATGTGATAGTTTGGGAAATATGTTCCCTTCAGAATAATGGTTTTACCCATAAAATAATCGATCAATATTATTTCTTAGATTATGTATGTATCTTATGGTATTCATTCCTAGCCTTGTAAAGATGTATTCATACTTGGTAACATTCTCATCCTTCATTTTCCTTAGATTTAATAATTTATTTTCCTTAACATCTCGTTGTTCTTGAGGAAAATATTTTTCATTGAAAATTTCCTTAAAATTCCTCGATTCCAAATTGAAAATATCTCCCTCCTTCTTTTTGATTTGAATCAACAACCACTATTGATCATCATCTCACGATAGATGATAAAATTCAATGACAACCCTATATTTTGTTACTTACCAAAGTGAGAAATATCTTATTTATGGAATTTATCCATTGCTCAACTATTAATGGCTTTGTAGTCCCATTTAATAATGGTGGATACTATCACACAAAGTGGAATAAAATTTCCCATCTACATTGTTGATCCAGATTCTCTATATAGGTAAGGTTATTGTTTATAACCTGATTCATTTTCCCAATTATAGTTACAAGTTTCTCAACACCAGTCGCAGCACCAGAACCAACATCATTATATTGTACAGGAGGAGAATCCCAATATGGAGTACAATAATTCATGTAACTTCCATTACATCCACTAGGTGAAATTAATAAATGATTTAATAAACTCAATTAGTCTATGAATCATAATTTTTATTATCAAATAAGAAAAACACATAAAATATATTATAATTTTATGCATGTATTATAACATAATCATATGAATGGATGGGTTGGGGACATATTTACAAATAAATACTACATAATGTTTTGTAATGGAAATGTGAATTATTCTCATAATCTCTCCTAAGTGTCAAACCTAGTGCACAGTAAGGCTCCTTTTCGTGTAGTAGGTTATGCCTAATTAGGCCCAGAACACCATATCAGAGTTATTACTCATACATACATTTGTTCCAAAACCACGTGAACCTATAACATCCTTAAAGAGATTTATTTTCTAGAAATATATAAAAAAATATATTCCTTACCAAAATTATATGATGTTTTTGTATGATTATCCTAAAATTCAATCATAGTGGTTGTTCCCTAATTTAAATTTTATTAATATAGTTTCAAAGGTTTCTATTGAACATCCTTTGATACGAACTGTAAATACCCCGAACACAGTTTCCTAAAGTTAGTTCCTTATATTAATACATTTTAATTATTATAAGGATTTCACATCTCAAGGGCCCAAATAATTTAGTAGTTTATAAAAATCCATATACAAACATAATATTTTCATTACTACATGAAAGCAAAAAACCACATCTCAACTCTATTTGAGACACCCATAAACTTTTAAATTATTCCTACAAGTCATTCATAATAATATTCATCTTCTTATATGAGAGTAAAATAAAACATAATAAATGGGTGATCTAATATTGTTATTAATGTTATGTAATACAATTAATGTTATAATAGATATAAATATAAGGCAAGATGAATAGTAAAAAACACATTCCTTTAAAAATTAAACATGAGAATAATATGGAAATAATTAAGGATAATAGAAAAAATACATATAAATGATCATAAGATAATGAAACATAAATAGTGTTATTATAATAGTCTAATAAAAATATGATTTAACAATTACTATTATCATAATGATTGAATTCATAAAGTTGGATATCTGAAACATATTTTCAATGCCTCATCCAAAACCCAATTATGTTCTGTCTAATGAGACCTACTAATTCATCGAGGAGCTAATGCGGGACCACCCCTCACTTGAAAATTACAATGTATTCCTCGTATTAATGGAGAATAATATAAACCACATTAAAACATGAAATTTAAATAAATTACTCCAATTTTTAATCATAATCACTAAGCAATCTGGGTAGCATGGTGAATGGTATCAAAATAGTACATCCATAGTTAAACAAGTAAAAATCATTTAATAACACCTAGTAGATGACTGTAATGAGATATCAATATTAATAATGTATAAAATTAAATAGATGCGTTGAAAGAGATGATGATACTCAAATATAATCACTAATAAATTTTTGAGAGAGATACACCTCTTACTTTGCAAAGAAGTGTTCTTTTGGAAAAATCATTCTTATTTATCATAATTGTTTGTATAAATCTAATAATGAAAAAATGTAGTTTTTCATGGAAAAAATAAACGATTTTAGTAAAATAATGGTGTCTTAAAATAGACTATAGATGGTACATGAAAATGGGTAAAAAATCATGATGTTCTCTTTAATCGGAAATGTGTATCAAGAAGAATTGAAATGGAATCCTTAAAAAACATGTATTTCGTATAATAGAATGATAAAATTATATGGACACATGATTTAGGAAAATATTAAAAAAAATTAGTACCATTTTATGATGATAATTATTAATTACATTATTGCGTAGGGGATGAAATCATAACCCGAATTAAATTGGAGGATCGAGAAGAAAACCCTTACCTTATGTCAGAATGTGTCCTACACTAGACCTTAACATCCTGGATAATCAAATTAAATTATTTTATTTATTAATTAATAACCTTATATACATTGAAATTATATATTATAATTTTATTATGTTCATTTATGGTTTTTTGGAGTTATATGATAAAATTTTATTACTCACGAGCTTTCATTTCACTTCTTTTCACGATTGGTAAACTTATATATGACTATAGACATTATTGTGGAAAGGATATTATTATAAAAAAAATGAATTTATATGATATTTATGAAAATATATAATTTTAAATGGTTATGTATATCATTTATTTATAAGGTATGAGGATGAGTCATAAGATAAGACAGTAAGTCATAATTTTTAGATTATTATGGTGGTATTTTGATCACCACAAACTTGTTTTTTCATATGAATTATTATTATGTACATATACTAGTTACATAACATTAAATAGGTTATGATATATATTTTATAGATCAGTTTAACCATAAAAATAATATCAGGACCATCATTGAAGAATAAATTTAAGAACAAAAGTTTGTCGTCCATAATGGTTGTTAATCGGCACCTCCCAGACGATGATTTCAGTTTTTAAAATAAAAAAGATAGAGAGTAAGGATATTTATTATAGTTCTTCCATTAACATTATATTATTAAAGTATATAAATGATATTGGAGTTTATTTTTCATTTAGACTAAGGAGGCATGGATAGATAATAAAATAAATAACATGAAAAGATAATAAATTGAAAAGGAATAGCATTTTACCTCTTGAAAACTTCTCCTTGATAATCTACATAAAAGGGGTAAATTTTGGTCTTTTGGAGAGACCAATATATTTTGGAAGTGGGGGAGGATATTGGGAAGAGTATAGTGGAGAAAAAATAGTATATTTAATTTTATCAGTTAAAATATGGTTGGTGGATTGTATTTTTTAAAACATTCATTTTTTTCATTAAGAAAATATATGTTTAACAAAGATAAACAAAATGGATTCACAACCCCAATTTAGTTCACAACTAATAAAATAACATGATTAGGATATAATAATATTTATCTGATAAATAAACATAATACAAGATTAATTAGGGAATGATTCTATCATAAAGTGTATAGAATCTTATTTATCAAATTATACAATTATAAGAATGTTATAAATTCTTTCCTTAAAAAAATTAAGAAGAATTAAAACAAGAAACAAAATAGGACAAAAATATTTTAACCCAAATAGAAGGTTTTCCAACAACATTGAATAAATTTACCTTGATTTGTACTTCCAAGAATGACTGCCTTACCCACACTCAGGTAATCCCTCATTATGAAGATAAGAATTTGTCTTGTTATCCCTAAAAGCCCTCGATCTTTAAGGTGATTGGAACATATTTCGTCTTCTCTCCAGAAGACCAAAATTGATTAACAACAATCAAAATTTCCCTAATCATGTTGATCAAGATGTTCTCAGTATGAAAATAATGTTCACAACATTCACATCAGGCAGATTTCCATAGAACTTTCAAAGAGTGTAACTTCATTCCATAGATCAAAAGATCTCCACAAAAAAACTCTACAATATACTCTTATTCTGATATTGTTATGAATGATGGGTGTTTATAGGCATAGATTCCAATGTCCAAATTCCTGCATCGATAGTCATATATTTTTTTATATTTCAAAGGGACTTGTACATGTGTCACTCAACCAATGGTTAGTTAAAAACATACTGTATGAAAAAATTTCATTTAATAATTCTTGGAAAACATTACCATTTTTAATAACAAAATAATATTTAAGAAAACATTATCAATCTTAAGAAACATTAACTTGATTAATAAACATTAACATGTTTAGGATCTAATCAAATGAAACATTAATTTTATCAAATAAAGTAACTATAAAAATGAATTTTAATCGCATTCTTAAGAAAGTAAGAAATTAAGATTCAAGAAATCGTATTCAAAAATAAATTATAATTAGAGTATGAATTATTATGAATTCAGAATCTAGTTTCTGAGGAAATTAGATTTTGATTTCGAAATAAATTGCAATCGGATTTTTGAAAAAATTCGAGTCAATATTCATAAGAAATCAAAGTATAATATTAAAAGAAAAAAGTTTCTAATATCAAGAGAAATCAGAGTATAATTTCAAACAAAATCAGAGACAGATATCATAAGAAATCAGAGTATGATTTTAAGAAAATTTGGAGACTGATTTCACAATAAATCATAAGATGATTTCAGAAACAATCGGAGTATAATTTTAGAAGAAACTAGAGTTTAATTTCATGAGAAATCAGAATATGATTTAAGAGGAATATGATTATAATTTCTAGAGAAATTGGAGTCACAATTATATATGTAATTGGTTTCTACAGAACTGTAAGGTTCTATGTTAGATATAGATCTATTTTTTATTTATGAAAACTTTTGATAGACTTGGTTTGAGAAAATATTAGATAAGGCTTTGAAAACCAAGGGTACGGTCAAAAATGTTCATAGGGAAAGAAAATTATCCTTAATAGAAAGTTTCGTAGATAAAGATTATTTTCCTTATGAAAATGTGTTCATGATTTTAAAAACATAATGGAATGGAAAACTCATAATGAAACTTATTTACTCAACAATGAACCCCTTTTTGGATAGCACACACAAATTTTCCTAAACAAATATAAAAGACTAATATTTCCCATTGATTACATTAAAATAAATACTCTTTTATGTTTTTTAATGAATCCTTGTAATTACGACTAACTCCCTATTATGTTTTGAAAAACCAACAGATCGTATTATTCTCTTTATTAAAGAAATTTCTCATTCTTAATTAAGAAAATATTTTTTATGTAATATCCCTTTAACTTATGGAATTATATTCATTTAACTTAATACTCATTTTGATCATTATTTTCCCCCTTTGTGATTTTTAAAATTAATGGTAGAAGAGAAAAAAAATTGTACCTAAATGGTTATGAAATATACACGACGAAATGAAGTACCAAAAAATTTTCATTAAGATAATCAAATTTTTTAGAAATAATAAGAATAAAACCATAGATCATATTGGGAATGAAAATCATTAATCCTTATTTTTTCCCTTCGGAATCAACTTTTTCTAGGTTTTATTTATCTTTTTTTTCTATTTATGATCAAATTCAAACTTCTTTATCAACTATTCCTGGTCCTAATTTTTCTTTTGAATATCTTTGATTCGGTATTCCCAAGACTTAAGAATTTCACCTAGAGACTTTATCACATATTCTTAATCATTATTTATTTCAACCATCTATTCTCTAGGTTCACTTTATCTTTTAAATTTAAGATAACTAATTAAACTTTCAATTCTAATTTTTATTATCTTGTTGATTGTTATCTTTCCCTTCCTTTAGCTTTTTTGAAATACTTTTGGAAAGGTTCTTTATTGTTTTATCGTACATATCAAAGGAATCCTTAACTGAATTGGTGAAAGGAAAAATAATTTTAATATCATCAATCATTTAAATAGTCCACTTATTTATCTCTTTGCAAGATCTTCTATAAACATCATAGTTGATTTGAAAATTCATAATTTATCTTACAATATCCCAAAAAAAATCCATCAGGATTCTTGTTGTACATTAATTCTGGTTGATTTATTGTTAAAGATGCTGACATCTAGAATCAATCCTTGAAAATAATGTAATAGTATTGAAATTATTCTTAAAGGATTGGACAACAAAATCATGTCTTAAAGAAGAATAGGATTCTAAATAAGATTCTTTTGTTGATGAGGGAACATTATCTTTCTCATTTTCTTTCTTATTTTATGTTCCAACAATATGCTTTTTGTATTTTGCAACTATAAATTTCTTTATCGATTCAAGAAACACATTATTACCAATCTTAGAATTAGATATTTCCTTCTAAACATTTTATAATAATGAACACTATGAATAATTTGGACTATTTTATCTTTATCATAAACTTATTTACCATAACCTTTATCAATAATTTCATTATCATAATCACAATGAAAAATGTCATGATTACTAATCTCATCATATGAATGTTTATCAACCTCATCTTGAGCATTATAATTTTTTGGAATAGATTTTACATATGAAATTATATTATTGGATTCAGATTGCGAAGTTCTTGATGATATCTTTTTAGAAAGGCCCTCATTCTCTTGATATATTTCTATTATCTTTGTAACATCAACAATTTCCTTTTCTTCTTCTTATTATTCAAAAATTGGTTTCTGAATTGAAATATCTTACTTACTCTTATCTGTACCCAGAGATTCCATTGGAACTGATTCTTGTATGAAATATTCCGGTACAAAAACTGGTTTATATGGAATCTAGATATATCTTATAAAATATTGGTTAATTTCATTCTCTGACCTTTTATTCTTCAACTTATTCTCTTTGGATTATATATCAGTCTCTTCAACTCCTTAAATCATTAATGCCTTATCCTCAGAATGATTATCCCAAAAACTGATTCTCATTCCTTCCTTTTCTTCTTCTTATCTCTCCATTTGAAAAAAATCATTAGATTTTTTTTTAACTTTGGTGGAGCAGATATTGACTCATGTACAAGTGGTTGTTCCTTATGTTCCATCTATTTACCATTTATTTTCATTGGATTTTCTTGGTGATTTCTCCTACTTCACATTTCTTACTGGCATCTTGATTATAATTATTAGGAATTTCAAAAAATCTCCTATATTAATACTGAAACCAATCTTCATTTATCATAGAGTATAATCAATTAACAACATAATCTTGAAAACATTATCCTTTGCGATGCAAGAAATTTTTAAGGATTCTAAGCGTACAAAAATCATCGACCAGATACCAAGAAATGTTATGATATAATACATTATGGTTCCATTATTGATATTTCTGATGGTAAAAATAATGTTCTTGATGAGGAATATATTCCATGGATTCACTAATAAGTCCATCATTAATAAATCACATATCATAAGGGAATGGTTCTCTCCATTTTCGGATTAAAAATTCTTTGCATCCAAAGAGATAGAAATCAATGACTGGTTGAATGAGCAGTGATCATTGGTGTCTTTACTCATTTAGGTGCATGACACTCAATTTCCTTAACATTATCAAAAAATCCTTCTTTATCTAGTAATTTTTGTGAGGAAAATATTGCTCCTCCATCATAATGAATATCAAAGATACTACCAGCCTTATTGAAAGACCCGAAATAACCCTTTCCATAACTGTTGAATAAAAACATTTTTCTTCCTCCATGATCATAAAAATGAATTGTATCATAGAATATTTATAATAATATTAGCATAAAACGGACCCTGATTCATCTATTTAGTGACACATAGACTTTAGCATCCATTATTCTTTATGATTTTTGATATCAATGAATCATACTTGACAATGAAATTTGGATCTACCAAACTTTCCATGAAAGATATCCAATAATTGTGTTCATATTTGACACCATCAGAGTCTATGAGGAAACATCAAAAGTCTTTCAGATCGTTGATAAAAAGGAAAATCTAAATAGAAAACATAAAGGGTGGAAGAGCTTCAGTGAAAAAAGGCTGAGAAAACCGATGCGGGGCGCGAATAGGGGGTCCTTTATATAAGATTTCTGGTAGTGATTCATTTTTTCGAATCAATCCAATGGTTGAAATTACATTGATATAATATAATGGATAATATCAATGCTGAATAAGTATTTATATATTTCAATCTTTTGAGGTTTTAATGAATAATCAAATTTAAGGAAGGTAAATATGATAAGGTTTTTATAAAATAAGATTGAAAATACCAACAAGAAACGATGAAAATGCAATTATATAGATAATGAAACATACCTTATAGATTGCTCAGAAATATTTTTAGTATTTTTAGGGGTTCCCTTATAAAACATAGGTTTCAAAATGCATTATTTTGGGGGGAAATTGTTTTGGGTTATGATATTTTTATGTTTGAGGAAAATATTTTGGATAAGATATATAAAAAGAGTAAACTTATGTACTCCACATATGAAAAATGTATCTTAATGATATAAGATGTATTTTGAAAGAAAGTTAATATTGATTATTACATTATGGTTACCATTCATAATTTTTTTTAATGTATTAAAATCTATCATAGGGTAGTGATTTTTGAAAATATATCAGAAAATTGGTTTTACATCCTAATAAATTATAAAATAATATCTTTTTTAATGTATAATCCCTAAGAAAGGTATTCCTATGGTCTATGTGTTTTTCACTAATGTTATGTGAAAGGTTTTTTCTTAAGGAAATGACACGATTGTTATCACACATTATCTGTGTTTTGGTAAAACACATTCTATTTTTCTATGAGTGTGTGTTTCATCCACAACACTTGAGCACAATAACCTTCAACTACTACATATTTACATTCATTAGAGGAATATTCTATTTAATTTTGTTTCTTTTATGAAAAATAAAACTAATAAATCTCATAATAAATGAAACATTCTTAATTTATTTTTTTATAAATTCAACATCCACTAAAATAAGTATCTGATAAAAATTTTAAAATAAAATCTTTTCTAGAAGAATAGAAAAGTCCAAGATCCATGGTTAACTTTAAATAGAAAATAAATATTTTCAATTATTTTAAATGGGATTTTTTTGGATTTTATTGAATATTTTACATAAGAATAATGAAAACATTATGTTTATATGTATAGGTATTATGCATAATAAACTTCTTATCACACTTCTAAAAGATGTTTGATCTACTAGTTTCATTGCTTCATCAATATCAAGACTGTTTGAGTTACCGATACAAGTACTTATACTATTATTGTCATCATATCCATTCTTCTTAAAAAGTAATTTAATATATGTATGTTGAGATATATAAGTTCCTTTTTGTTTTTGAGAAATTTTAAAACCACGAAAATATTTTAACTCACCCATCATACTCATGATGAACACAGATTTCATGAGATTCACAGATAAAATAGATAAATATTTCTGAGTTGATCTGAATATAATGGAATCCACATAAATTTGAACAATCATAACATTTTTATTCTCTTTATTTATAAAAAATGTTTGATCAGATGTTCCATTAACATAATTGTTTTCTAACAAATATCTTTTAAGTCAGTCATACTAGGCTTCAGGGGATTTTTTAAGTTCATATAGAGCATTGGTATGTTTGTAAACATGTTCAGTATGTTTGTTTTCATTAAAACAATGTAGTTGTTCAAAATAAACATCCTCTTGAACATATCCACTAAGGAAACCACACTTCATGTCCATTTGAAAATTATTGAAATTAAAAGAATGCTACAATGGATAGTTGAATACGACTAGCTTCATGTCTATCTACTTGAGTGTAGGTTTCATCATAGTCTATTTCTTCTTGTTTAATATATCATTTAGTAACTAATATTGCTTTATTTTTTAAAATGATTCCATATTCATCACATTTATTTCGAAGTTCCATTTTACACCAATTACATATGCTTTCTAAGGTTTTCCTTCTAAGGTCCAGATTTTGTTCCTTTAGGATTTAGTTAGTTTTTCTTACATAGGTTTAATCTAATCATCATCACCTAAATATTCCTTAGCGGTTTTTGGATATCATTGGGAATGAAATTCTAGATTTTCAACATAATTTCTTAAAGAACATCTAGTTCTTACAGGTTGATTTACATCACCAATGATACTATCACTGTGATAATTATAAAGAATCATATAATTTTTTTAAGAGTATTTCCATTATTAAGAAGAATCTTTCATCAACGGTTTATAATTAGTTTTTTAAAACACATCTGAGGATGTAGTTTCGAGTAGTTTAAAAACAAAAGGATCATTTTTATCTAATTAAACATATACCGTTTATTCAACAGTAAATTAATTTTTTCTAAAAACTCTATATGCCTTTGAAGTAGTAGAGTATCATAAGAAAATCCCTTCATCGGATTTGGGTGTAAATTTATGTAATTTATCTTTATTATTCAATATGAATACTTTTCATAAAAATACTTTGAAGTATGAAACATTAGGTTTTCAACCAGTCCACCACTCATAATGTTTTTTATTAATAAAATAACTGATTAAAACTCTATTTATATTATAAAAATCATTATTGACTAATTCATACCAAAAGGGTTTACCAATATAATATTCAAGCAACATAGTTCTAGTTATCTCTTGAAGAATTCATTTTTTTTTCTTTACACAAAACCATTTTGTTGAGGAGTTCTTGGGGATGATAAGTTAAGAGAAAATCCTTTCATAATATAGAAAGTTTCAAAATCTGAAATTTTACATTCTCCCCCATGATCACTATGAATAGTAATCAATCAAATATTTTTCCAATTTTTACCTTTGGATGAAATAGAATTTAAAATAACAAAACGCTTCAGATTTGTTTTCTTGAAAAGAGACCCATGTAAATCAAGTTTAATTATCAACTAAACCAAATATATAGTATTTTCGTCCAATACTTCCAATTTTTGTTGGAAAAAATGATCTATATGCACTATCTATAATGCATCTGAATTTAAGAGTTCACTAATTGATTTGAAGCACAACCTATGTGGCATGATATATTGGAAAGGATTAAAATCTTTTAAAGAATAAAATATAAGATCGAGTTGTTCCCTAACAAGTTTTTTATTTGAGAGTTTTCATATGTTACTGAGGTTATTGTGTCATATTCTTCCATTCAATAACCAAGAATGATCTTCCATTGATCTAAGGTAAGGTTGGTCTTGGATCTTAATATCTTCTAATATATGTGTATAAACATTATCATGTATATGGGAAGAGAGAAGAAACTCTAACTTGGAATTGTATACTCAACATTTATCATTCCTAAAATTCACAAGATATACTTCATCACATAACTTGATTATCTATATATGTTTTTCATAAGAACATTATCAAATACAACATTTGAAATTAATGATTTTCTGAGAATAGAAATGTTGCATATACCAAATATTTCTCCTTAAGAGTTGTATCTAAAATTTAATTTTCCACCATTCATATTAATAATATTTTCAAAGAATTTTTTGTAACCAGTCGTGTACCATGAACATCCACAATCCATGTACCATGTATTGTTGTCAGCACTTCAATTGTTTTCTGGGAAAAGTAATAATTATAATTTTAGAATCCAAACTTCTTTGGATCCAGAAATGATAGAAAGTAGAATCTTAGGTATCAATAATTGTATAGAGAATTGAGATTTATGAAAATCTAAGGATAGGGTTTTATTTAAAGAATAAAATTTCTCCAAATTCTCCACCTCATTGACACTTAGTGAAAAAAGGATCACCATGTAGAATAGAATAGTTGTGACTAAAAACTAGTTTTGATTGATAATAAATAAATCTAACACTATTTCTAGGAGTATGAAGTTGTGAATATATTTTTCTCAAACCTTCCATTCCATGGGTATTTTTTGGCGAAAGATTCTTTAAGGAAAACATTTCATATTTTAGTTTAATGACTAAATTAAAATCCTCATAATAATTGGTCATATAATTTTAGTTAGTCTCTAAAACATTATTCTTAGAAATAACTTTTTCATGATCTTTATAATGTTTATCCTTCTTAGATTTTACTACCTTAAGGTTTTTGGAAACAATTTCAAAATCAAGATTTATCTGATCAATATCTTTTTAATGATCTGATACTTTTTTTGTTAAAATAGATATTCATGAATTTACCTTAACATTTTTATTATTAATAATGCTATTTTAATTTTCAATTAACTTTGGAAACCAAGATACTTATTCCAATGAAATTGAATTATTATCTTACGATGAGTAAAATTCATCTTCCAATGATTAATACTGTTATTCATCAGAAATATTTTCATTAAATGAAATATTTTTTAAGGATTATAAAGTATTTACATTAGCCATGGGATGTTGATTTTCAGTAGAACTTATCGTTATAAGGCAAATATTCTTCTATCTAGAAGATTTAATTTCTGAAGACTCATCAGATGAGTATCCACCACTAGAACTCTAGGATTCATTAGCATCCAATACTTTCATAGAATTTAAATTTTAGTACTTCTTCTTGTTTCTTTCTAAATTCCTATGTTATATTTAATTAATTTCGAGCATGGGAAAATTTAGTCTGATATGACCAACCCTCTTACATTCAAAACAAGTCACTAATGAATATTTTTAATCATTTAGGACTTTATTATTTTATATATATTAGAAATAATTCTTTCCCATAACATAGTTCATCCATCATGAAGGATTGGAATGTTTATTTTCAGAATGATCGGTATCACTTGAATTAGAAACAATTGTAGCTATCATGGATTTTGATCTTGTAAGTCTTTTAGAAGTCTTTCATTTCATATTATTTGATGTAGTAGTTAAAGAAACACATCCATGACAATTCTTTTTCATATTGATCTCAGAATCTCTCTTCATTCTTGTTTCAGTCTGTATAAGAGTACCAAATAACTCATCAAGAGTGATGACCGAAACAATTCCATTATAATAAATCAATATTATTTTAGATTCCCACTCACTGGTCCTTATATCTATTAATATATTAAAAAAATATCATCATTAATTCCTTTCAAACCCATTTACTAAAGGATATTGACAATAGTCATAAACATTTTTTTGAAAATTACATAAAGGTACTCCATAAAAAAAACCATAATATTCATCTCCAACCGTAGCTCTTCTTGTTTTAATGACCATGGATGCCCAAATATGTAACATATTATTTCTTATAGATTATATTAGAGGCTTCATAAGTTGAAATCTTGCTATAGGTATTTCTAGTCATAGAATATAATAAATTATTGTGTAACTTAATGTAAAGAGGATATTCTTGTTTTTATTGATTGATGAATTGGCCTATTTCCTTCTCTAGAATATTGTATTCTCTATTTACCAAAGTAATATAATCCACAATAGTATTTATAATGAAAGTATTCAAATTAACTCCCCCATTTTATAGTAATTTACATGAAAAAAATTATGCATCTTTTATCATTTAGATTTTATATAGATCCAAAATTTATTCATTCATTTCTATAAGAAAATACTAATCAAATTCATGAGAAAATTGTTACAAGAAACAGTTTATAAACAATGTGTTTATAATGAAAATTTTATGAAAAACATGAACATGTAATGTTAAATCATAAAAGGTTTATGAATGAAAATATATATGTAAGTATACATATTATAGAGAACTTCTCTGATACCAATTGTAGGATAAAAATATATATGTTGATTTCTCAATTACAGGGGGTGAATTTTAGTTTTAAAAAATTTAATTATTATCATTATGAAAATCATGGTCCACATTGTTAAACAATATGTATTCAGAAACCCTATTTAGTTCTTATCTATGAAACTAACTTGATTAGCATCATATAAGATGCTTCTGATAAAGAAACAATGTATAAGTTCACTTAGGGAAATATTATTCCTAAAAGGTTATATAATCTTATTTATTAGAGTATACAAGTATAAGAATGTATAACAATGTTATACATTGTTTCATTAAAAAATGTAGCATAATTAAAACATGTAACAAAATAATAGGATTATAATAAATCTTTTCACCCAAAGATAAGGGTATCCAACAACCATGGATAAAGGTCCCTTGATTTATACTTTCAATAATGTCTGTCTTACACACACCAGGGTAATCCCTCGATAAAAAGATAACAATATATCTTGTTATCCCCACAATCCCTAGATCTCTAAGGTAATTTTCACCTCTGTCTTCCTATCCCCAGAATCCCTCGATTGATCAATAAAAATCTTAATCACACTAATAAGGTTGGACAATATGTTCTCATCTGGATCAAGTTGTTTACAACATCCACACAAAGAAAATTAGTGCATATAATTCATAGAGTGTCACTTCATTCCAGATATCAATTGCAATACAAGAAAAAAACTAGCATCAAATCTTTTTCTAAGCATGTTCAAATGGATGGGTATTTATAGGCATCGATTCTAATAGTCCTCTACCACCACCAACATTCATATTTTTCCATAAATTTTGGAGGGACTTGTACACGTGTCACTCATCTAATGGTTATTTAATGCCAAATTTTACCTCACCGTTTCATGAAAGAAATAATGGGAAACATTATCATGTGTAAGAAAAAATAATATGTATGAAAAAAAGAATCAACATTACGAAACATTAACATGTATATGAAATATTAACATGTTATGAAACATAAACATGTTTAGGATCCGATTAAATGAATCATTAATTTAAGGAAATGTGGTAACTATAAGAATGAAATTTAATCAGATTCTTATGAAACTAAAAATAGGAGTCCATAATTTATATTCTAAAATATAAGAGATTTGGATTCTAAATTCATATAAATTTAGAGTCTGTTTTTTGAAGAAATCGGAGTCTGATTTCTGAAGAAATTAGAGGCTGATTTCGTAAGAAATCGAAGTCAAATTTCAGGATAAATTGAAATCCAATTTTAGACAAAATCAGATTATGGCTTTATAATAAATTGTGGAATAATTTCATGTTAAATCAGAGTTTGGATTCAGACGTAATCAGAGTATGATTTTAGGAGAAATCACAGTCTGATTTCAGGGGGAATTAGATACTAATTTCTAGAGAAATATGAGTGACAATGAAATCAGATTCCATAAAACTGTAAGGTTCTATGTTAGATAAGGATAAAAATATTTTATATAAGAAAAATATGGTTATTCTTTTATTTGGAAAATATTATATAAGGTATTTATAACTATGGGTAAATTCAAAACCATTCTAGATAAAGAAAATTTTCTTTAAAAGAAAGCTTTTTAGATAAAGATAATTATCCTTAAGAAAATGTGTTTTTAATTTTTAAAACATTAAGGAATGGAATAATCATAACAAAACATAATTAATTAACACATTGGGATTAAATTTGACATGGCTAAATTCATGGAAGATGTGAAGAGAAGAGGGGTGAGAGGGGGTTTTATAGTGGACAAGAGGGGTGATTTCTCGTTATTTTATTATTCCTCCCAAGACAACCAATATCGTTGATTACTATGACTATATATAGTAATAAGTACATGTGAGTTCAACCCAAGGGTTCTTGAATTATCTAAACATCACATATGAATCAACAAATCATGTATTAATCATCGTAAATTATCATATTGTACTATTCACCAAAAAATTCATGTATTTTTTAAAAAACCCAAAAATTCACCCTAACCAGTTTCCAATATGTAGAATACAAAAATGAAATCTATTTTATGAAAATAATATTCTAATAATGAGAATATTAACTTTCAATTAAAATCTTCACGTACTCAGAAATACATATTTTAAACCTATTAAGGTTTTTATAACATATTCAAAACTTAAACAATGTCTCGTAAAATTAACCTAAAATCCGTCGAAAACAAAATTTTATTTATGAATTCATATTTATGAATATGTTTTATTTAATATAATATTATTAATAAGATAATTTTAATTAAATATTAATGACTAACATGAAATACTAAATCATTAAAATTTTTCATAAATTTTTGGATTAATTATACTATGATAAAATTACATAATTCTTTCATTTATAAGGTTCCTAAATTCTCTTTATAATTCCATGGGTGATGTTTCTATTCATTAGTCATATTTAATATTATTAAGGGTCATATTACTATTCATATAGTCAAGTCAATATTTCATCAGTATAGGTTCCATAACTTATAAAAATAAATCTTATTTCGTTAATTAATCATTTATAATGATTTATTCATTTCTATAAGTGATTTTATGTGATCTATAGTAGATTATATATACATAAGAAGGGAAATTTCATTGAGTTAGTTCTAGTTTGTGAAACCCATGACTTATTCTGAGTCAGATTAACAAATTTAGAATTAAAAACTATATGATTCATGGCCAGATCCCATAGTTTGGAAGATTGTGTGACTATCATATTGTACTACTACATTAATCTATCCCCTCACATAAGTAGATCACATGGTTATAAAAATTGTGATTCAATCATCATTCCCCCCCCCCCCGTAGATATTAATGCTTTCCCTTGGAAATTCATATGTATAGGTAAAATAATGGACAAATAGTACAGATAATGTATCCCTCCCCCCACAAGCCACATGGTTACTTTCATGGGGTGTAGGTTTTTTACTAATAGTTCTCAAATAGTGAACCTCTAGGAAAGAATCCAAATAATTCAAAAAAAATTATAAACCCCCTGAAATAGAAACATATAAATATAAATAATTAATATATATAATTAAATGGCCAGTTACCTCAAAATAATGGTGATTAAATATCCACACAATTGAACATTATGTTCCCAGAAAGTAATAACCCATAGTTTTCCTAGAAGAGTTTGATATAATTATATCATGTTTATTCATGATTTTTACAAGTTCAAATAAAACTCACACTATAATAATTGTATTCCCACAAAAGACATTTTCTTTCATATCATGAATCGGTATCAGAACTTGAATCAATGTAGCATCTGGATCTTGGTCAATATGATATAATTGAATCTCATGGTAATGATTTGGTTGATACTTTTTTAACAAATATACATGAAAAAAAATTATAAATTTAACTAATGTTTGGTGGAAAATACAAATGATATGCCACCTTACCAACTTGATCATGTATCTGAAAGGGCCCATGTATCAATGATATAAATTTTCTTTATTACCAAAAATTTGACTACCATGCCTTGCATAAATTCTCAAAAACATGTGATCACTCAACTAAAATGGCAGCCATTACCAAAAATAATATAAATTGGTTTTTTGAAAATTATGGCCATCAACATCCTCTTTATAATCAATTAAATCTTCTTGGTTTTCTCTTTAATAAGGCTATGTCCAACTAATGATGTATCACCTATTTCCACTAATTTGTGTGAATGAAAAGGATGTCCATACAATAATTACAAAGGACTCATATTTATCAAGTCCTAATAACTGTTTTTTATGATAACTCCGATAATGGTTTGTTCCCCTTTCATGAATCACTGAGATCCATTACACAATCCCTAGTCATGTACTGCAATTTTTAGATAATCCTTTTATATTGTACATCTAATTGGGGATGTTATGTCATGATTATAGTTTATTTATTCCCAAGGTATTCATTTTATGGATTTCAAAAAAATGATACATAACCGTAGGGTCTAGGTCAGATACAATCGAGACTATAGATTCATGTACCTTTACAACATCATGGATATAGATTTTGGAAAAGTCCTCAACCGTATAGGATTCAGGAATAAGGAAAAAAATTATGTGACATCAGGATCTGATACAAAATAACCCATATGGAATCATGTTTATGAACCTTTGTCTGTAAAATTTCAAAAAAATCCACAACTATCATCTCCCACTTCCACATAGGAATTAGTAAATAAAGAAACATGAACACTTGTCAAAGGGGTTTTTTCTAGCCCATTGATAGGTGAGGCATATTAAGATATACATCACAAGATTCTTTTTCATTCCAACCCACCAAAAAATATATTTTTCATTTCACAGTAAATATTTTTATTTTATAGATACAAACACTATATTGAAAGGTGTTAAGCATAAATAATTTTTTTTCCTAAGAACCAAAAGGTGTCATGATGGGATATCTAAATCCTGAAAATGAAATCCCATCAAATATCAACCCTCCATGGTCTCTCTATCCATGTTTTTTTACATCATGGTAACACATTTCTGATTAGTTATCTTAGCCTCTTTCACTTTCTGAGCCAAATATGGAATGATGAAAACACGAAGATAACTCCAACATCACATAAGTCGGTACAATGTAGGTGAATTTTTTCTATAACTAAAATCATATTCCACTAATCCGAATCATAATTATCCAACTTCTTATATGAATTCCTTTTTAATTCATCAACAAATTATTTTCTTTTACCCATGGTTTATATAAATTCAATTTAAAAAATTTGAAGGTTTTTCATCCATATTATTTACCTTAGATTCAAATATCTTTGTTAGAAAATGTGTTCTAAGAACATATGATATATACTCACCATGAATATATCACCAAAAATATAATGATTCCATGTGTTCAAATAGTGGAAAATATTATTTAATTCCAAATAATGTGTTTCATTATTCTCCCCATGAAATTGTAACTATCATGAACCATAAGCAACAACATGACCTATATGCATGAGAAGACATCCCATCTGAAATCTTCATGGGTCTCAATACACTACATATCCCTATAGAGAGTTAGATAATGTGACGATAGGTACTTATGTATTTCAAACCTTATATTCTGGGTTAGAATTATTATATTCCTCATTCAATTGGAAAGAAACCCCTTTCATCATCAATGTTATCATCAGTGATGCCAAACATGAAAAATCATCTAAAAAAATATCTATTCTTCGTATTAGTGGAGGAAACTATGCATATGAACGGAATTATTCGGTTATTTACAAGAGACCATGTTATATTTATTTTCAGAATCTATGGAAATAACATTTTCATAAATGAAATGGATAAGTAAACATACCTTATATATCTAAAAATCACACATTGAAAAAATAGTATGCAAATGATGTTCTCACAAAATAAACCACATTATTGCTATGTGTTTTTCATGACCCACCATTAACCTAGAATAAATTAATATTTCATCCAAAAACACCAACGAAAAATAATCCATATACCTTTGAAATATAACATTCATTAATTCCATAAATATGGATTGATAATTTTTATGATCAAAAGGAATCACAAAAAACTCATAATGGAAATATATACATATGTATGTTTTCATCAAAATAACCTCTCTCTAAACTCATAATTTGTGATATCTCAAATATAAGTCTATTTTAGAGAACCACTAGGATCTTCTCAATAGAACAAATAAAACATCAATTCATATAAGAAGATATAAATTATTTATTGACACTTGGATAACACTATGTTAGCTTATAAATATACTAAGAGTTCTATCCTATTTCTCCACAAAAAGAACTGGTTTTACCGATGGTGACTTACATGGTTAGGTGAAACATTAATATTCCAACTAATCCAATATAACCTTCAATCCCCTTGATTTTTTTCATGCATACTATAATATGGAAGGGGAATAAGGATATTCCTCGATAAGAGATCAAAAATAAAATCAAGTTCTATTTTGGTTGGAAAACTAAATAAATTTTTAGTAAAATATTAAATAACTAGACAATATTGGTTGGACAATATCTATTCTCAATATTATCTTCCGATAGAAAAAAAAATCGATTTACAAGTAATAGATAGTTCCAACCACCCACACCAAGATTATTGATCAACTTGAATCTACTACCAAATATCCATTAATGATATTTCTATTATCATAGAGATATTTTAATCTAACCTAACATTCATTATAATTGATATGGTACCAATGTTCATTAGAAAATACATTATGAGAATCAATTAATATACATCAATATCTTCAAAATAGATATCCCAAACAACTCATTCCTATTAATTTTTATCGAACATAATGCACATTTCAATGCTTGACACTATCATTTTAAAAATGGTGTTTGTAGTGTAAAAATAGAATGCATCATTAGAATATATTATCCCATCGAATAAATGTCATGATATTTCATAAAAAATGGGACTTACTCTTATTAGAAAAAAATCAATAAGGATTGAATTCAAAAAAATCATATATCTCACAATAGAATTTTAGGATCGATCACCCATGATCACATTCTAATCCACCTATAGTATCATACTCACTAAAATTTTATCTTTATTAAACTATTTATATTCCATATAATGATGGTTTAGTATGTTCCATTTATCACAATGGATCACTCAATTCTACCAGTGAGAAATATTATACTACGCCCATCTCATTAATGAATATAATTCATTAGAAGCATGATATGTGTCCCAATCACCAATGCTTGGTGTAATAAATAAATAGCATTAATGATGACCCATATAACGGTAATAGTTATATGATCATGGTGGTGTTGTACAATCTCTCTTCATATGATCAAAAGATAAAACACTAAAACAAATTTACTACTCTTCAATCAAGGAATAATTTTGACTAATCCCATGGTCTAATTCTAAGATACAGAACCACATTGGTAATATGTGTCCCTACTTTACTTTTTTCCATAATTGGTGTTCCCATTTTCACTAGTACAAATAAACAATATTTCTCTAATTGTTTTTCCTCAATCATCTCTTATTTCAATTACTTCTATATTGAAAAAATTTGTATAATCTCTAATACATAGATTGTAAATTATTTAACTAATAATAGGTTTTATACATAAAAAAAATGTATTCCATCAAGGGTTGACTTGTAGAAAAATATGATGCCAAAAAGACAAAATTTTGAAATTTTGATGCATAATCTATTATTTAGAGACTCTCTTATATCAAATAGAAGTTATATGTTGTTATAAAAATTATTATGTTATGATGATATATTTTATGAGTAATTATTCATAATACGACCATTCCATACTACTACCCAATTCATCAAGAACTTATAAATCCCACAATTGATATGCTTGATCCTCCAATATGTACGTTTCCACTTTTAATTTTATTTCTGTTAGGGTCCTGAAGAAAATAATGAATTTAGTCATCCTATTTAATAAGAATTATTCTTTTATTGTTTATAATCACCCATAAAGGTTTTATGTTTCTATTTCTATAACTAGTTTGAATGATCCAATTTTCTTGGTTTATTATTTTTGATCCCTGTATTCACAACCTGGAAATTTAGACATTACCTTGGACCAACTATTGGTTATCCTATGGATCAGGTGAAACCACATTTTCTGTATCCTCTTCATGATGGTTCATATGGTCCCATCCTAATTATGTTATATAACAACAAATTAATGTCCATTTAGTATCATTATCTAGAAATTAAAGGTTTAAATATATCAAATAACCATTTCAAAATGTTCAATAATTGTTTTTCCAAAGTAAATGATTTTATCCATGTTCAAAATATAATTATCTATTAATTTAAAATTCTCAATGTTTGGAATCATTTTAAATTATTTTAAAAAATAATCACTTATTACAATTTCCACAAATCATACTCTCAATAATTTATAATTTATTCCCATATATATTACATACTATCAATGCATTCCATGAAACAATAAACGGAGAAACCCATGAAAAGGAGGTGACAACTAGCCTTAATGTGTCTCAAAATTTTCAATGTTCCCAAAATCTCATTAAACTTTTGTTCATAATAAAGAGGATGGGTATGTGTTTTTATTCTATACATATCATGCTAAAAAATTCCAATCTTCTTACTACCATCCAAAAAAACAGATGACCTTACCATGACTATTATAGATTCCAACTCCATGAATAAACACAACTAAAACAAAAGGTTTAAATAAACGGATATAATTTTTCTAAATATTATTTGGATCGACCATATAAGTGCCATTATTTAACTTTACAGCCCTTACCCATTGTCTTGGGATGAGTCAACGTGTGTGTTTGGCCTATAGGTACATTATTATGACCCCAATAGCTTGAAATAAATTCAAAGGTCAATGATAATTTGGGGGATGATTTTACTATTGATAGATAAACATTAAAACCAAAATAAAATAACCAAACAGGCATAAAAATGATACATGAATACAAAATAAAATATAAAACATAACCAAGAAACAACAATATCAGTGTACAAGTATAAATCACATGACAAAATCAATGGAATCAAAAGGTAAAAAACACAAAGGAACCAAAGATATCCAACTAGTAACTCCCCAACCACATTAAGATCCAACTTGAAAAGAACTTCACATAGTATCATGAAGGATAACTAAATAATAGATATTCCATTATTTTATATTTGTCTCAATAGATGACATATTTAAATAACAAAAAGTGGATAAGCATGGGGTGATTCAAATCCTATAAGCATTTCTCCAATTATTTCCAAAATTATTCCACTAGGATAAGAACCAATTAATATAATGTATTGAAAATTATTTTAAGCACTATAATTTTTTTATATTAACTCCAAACTAAAATTAAAATGGGAAAAATAAAATAATCATTTAAAAAATTTCTCATCACATTTTTTATACATATTATATTACTACACACATTCACAAATCCACACATGCATGCAAATGTGATAGTTCTATACTCAGGAGTATTCTTTCATTGATCTACTAAGTCTTCACAAGGTAACAAATAACTAGTTCCAAATAGAACTCACCCCCTCTA
This sequence comes from Viscum album, assembly GCA_963277665.1. Classification (NCBI taxonomy): domain Eukaryota; kingdom Viridiplantae; phylum Streptophyta; class Magnoliopsida; order Santalales; family Viscaceae; genus Viscum; species Viscum album. The sequence continues at coordinate 1,389,685,373 of OY728165.1, forward strand.
AAACGTTATGCCTAATACAAATAAACTCACATCAACCATGTAAGAAAAAATAAATTCAAAACCATTTCAAAAAAATCATTTCATTCATTATAAAATTTAATCAACCATTTTACATGTCTAAAATAAAATCCAACATTTTAATTTTTCCATTTGAAAATTATTATGAAATATAATTTCCACAAACCCATCCAATTTCACTAATTTCTCAAAAACCATAAATAAGGTTGTTTCCAATAGTAAACACAAAATATTTTTAAAATGATTTCAGAAAAAAAATTATTTCAATCTAATAATTCATGTTCTAGTCATGTGGAGTTGAGGGAAAATCCACTAATATCACAATTGTTTGTGATAATGAAGAACGAAACACTTATTTTCAAGATATGATCACAAATAACTTTTACTCCACTAGTATCATAAAGGGATAATCAATATATCCTCAAGAATCCATAAAGAACCATGGATCATTCCAAAATAGATTATATCTATGTTTTTTTATATTTTAAGAGAATAGAAATATGAATAATATCCAATAATGAAGACTTATCAGTAAAAATAGGGCACCGAAGTGATTTATGTCTCCCAAAACAAGATCTTATATTTAAATGGGATTAGCTATTTAGACATGGGAAGAAAATGAATTCAATATTTATGAAAGTTATGCAATTAAAAGGGTTCATGGTAATTAATATAATTTATATCAACAAATTTTAGATCTATAACTATAGACTACAAGGTTAGTCCACACAGTTTGGCAGACCATACACCAACTCGGTTATGCAACTTTCATAAGTTAACCACTCACACGATTGGAATGTATTGTTATATAAACCATGTGTGAAACATTATTTTACCCTATATTAATACATCTACTATTTATACTCTCGAAAAACATGGTTTATTTAAATGACAAACAAAATTTGTGGAGCTTTTTTCCCTCCTTCCACAGGACACACAGTTTCCTAGATTGGGTGAAAGGTTTTTACTATTTGTTATCAAACTATGATCATCTAGAAAAACATCTAGAGTATGAAAAAACTCATATGAAACTCCCAAAACATCTCTTTATTAATATAAATACATAAAATACATAAATATTGGGTGATGAACATGAAATCGGGGCGTTATACATAGATATAATATTTATTTAAGAAATCAGACAGAAGAATTTATTAACCATTGTCCCCTTTTAAATCAATCAATAATGATCATAAAATATCATAAAATATTTAATATTGAATTAATATTTTTGAAAAAGTTGAGGAAGAAATGTCATGTTATTTTTAACATCTATACCCCATTCTCACTGATTACTTATCTATAAAATTGATGTGAATCCTAGTTCCTGATTAGATATTGTTAAAAGTTAATATCCAGGTATCCATATTAGTTACATTATATTTCTTTAAGAATAATGATCAATTGATAAGTAAAATTGAATAATAATGATGTGTTATAACATTATATTTCAATAGACCACAACATTGAAATAATTAGTTCTATTATAGGTCCTAAGATGATGGATGATGGATTTCATGGTGATGTTATTCCATTTTCAAATTATTACAATTTACGGTTTCACAACCACTTTAGACATTATACATTCAAATATAAAATATAGGAGGACCATTCATTGAGATATATTCTACACAGTCTCCCATTTATGTTATCCTATGGATGTTATCCTTTAGGTATATATATAATTATTTTTTATTCTTATGTGAAAAGAGAATAATTATCTATGGGAATCACAATAACCATCCTCCATCAGTTATAGAATATGATGGAAATGTCTCAGTTTCAATGTCAAGACATGACCTAGTGGGGATTGAACCACACAAACCCCAATACCACCTAAAATAGAATAGGGGCCATTGACTATTACCGAGTTGGAATATCCCAACCATGGGAAGAAATAGCCAAATGTACCTATACATAGTCACACACATCTAACACATAAAAAGAATAAATGTAAAAAAATAAACCTAATGCATGAATTAAAAAATAATCCCACAATTAGTGTATGAAAATAAAAAATTAAAGGTGATACGTGGGCCAAATTCAAGCCCAACCAAAAACTGTATAGAGTCCAACCAACCTAGAAGGTGATTACTAGTATCAAATGTAACCACTAGAAAACATCTCTGTTAATTTATATCAAAACATGCTCCACAATCTCCCAATAAACCCCAAACACCATAAAATGGATTATCATTCGTATAAGTCATGTCGTGTGTGGGAAGATCTCATGTAGGTATGAATATAAAAATACGTAGTAAGACACCTAGAAAACACAAATGACACAGGATCAAGAATAATCATTGAATAAAAATTATATTGTCATGAATGGAATATAAAAATGACACCCATATATACCTTGGGAAGAAACCAAACCTTCTTGTGGTCTCAACCAAATGACCAACCACAATATTTTTATAGAACAAATTATTATTTCAGGAGAACCACTCCCTGATCCATGTTGTACCATGGAAAAATCATCATAGAGGTCATAATCATTGGCCACATTCAAAGAGAACTCATTGATCTTAGTGGACAGCGATACTGATACAGTGGATCACACCCAAGAAAACATGACCACAAACCCAACAAGATAAACTCTCTATGATGGCAATCATATAATAATGACACTATGAAACAAATGAAAAAAACATCTAGATGTGTGATACACACCATAATTAATGAGTTCATTCTTATTCCAAGAACCCCACCTAGCATGTATGAATAAATGATAAAGGATCATACTGCGGTCTCATAGAGGGAAAATAAAAACCCTATATAAGATTTATCCTAAAAATGGGATTGTAATCAAGATATGTGGATTTAATTTCACATTGTACCCTATTAGGTATTGACCATGGGAAAAAATCGATTGTTACTAGTCTAATACTGAGAAAACAATGGGCTCAAAACAACCTCAATATAGGTACACGACATGTTCTTGGGGCTCATGGAATTTCTTGAAATACCATAGTATTATCATCTGTTTATTTCTCACATATAGTTTATAAATCAACATACATGGAATGAAAGTATATATATATATTGAGTGCAGAGGTCGTTGGGTAAGCTTATTGCACCATCTGTCTATGCTTGTGTATTACTGGTTGTTCCCATGTACTAACCAATGTACACTTGGTCATACCTATGTACTCTGAGATGTTTTTGTGTATTTTGTCCATAACTTACTCATTTATACTTTGAGATACATTCTAAGCATATATCGGGGGTCACATTACATGTGACAGTTGTCCCATTATGTGAGATATTTTTCTTCCGAACAGAATCCCTAGTGCAGCACATAGGGTCCCACACGAGAAGTACCTCTGGATTAGACACCATGTTACCTTTTATTTTTCATAACACGTGGGTTATTATCCACATATATATAAAGGCTATTGCAACAGTTATTCTAGAAATAGTGGTAACATGTCATTTAACGTTAATTTTTCTTGAACGATGTCAAAAGTAACATTTTCATCAGTTTGTCAAAGAACCAATGTAAAAAAATACATCCATGTTTTAGATAATTTCACAACTTTAAATTTTACTATTCATGGAGATAAAAAGGACTTACGTATATAATGTTATGGACATTAGAAGTTTAAAATTATAAGACTTAATTTCTAACGTTGGTGTTTTTAGAAACCAGTGAAAAAAGTCAATTTTTGGAATTAGTTTTCAAATAAATGATGTTAAAAACACTCCCCAGTTGTCGATAATTTTCCATGCTCTGATTTGATTGGGCTTGGAGCTAAAATAAATATATGGATCAAAATTTAAGGAATTAAAAAGTTCAAAATTACAAGACAATATTTTTAACGTCTTGTTTTTTTAGTAACAGACCTTAAAAGTCACTATTTGGTGTTTGTTTTTTAAATAATTGATGTCAAAAATTACTTCAATGTGGTAGATAGTTTATTAAGCTTAAATGTTTTAGGAATTTGAGTTTAAATGGACTTTTGGATCAAAATTTATGGATGTCAAAAGTTATAAATATTAAGATTTGATTTCTAACATCAATATTTTTAATAACCAAAGTAAAAAAATTCACTTTTAGATGCCGATTTTTCAAATAATTGACATTAAAAATAGAATAATTTTTTTAGATAATTTTTCAATCTAGATTTCTCTAGTCATGGAGCTAAAAAAACATATGGATCAGAAGTTTATCACGCCGGATGTTGATCATTATGAGACTTGATTTTTAACATCGGTTTTTTCAGTGACCGACATTAAACGTCACTTTTTGGAGTCAGGTTTTCAAATAAAAAACATTAAAAGTAACTTTTTGTTGTCGGTTTTTAAATAACCTACATTAAAACCCAATAATGAGAATATTTTTACCATCTATTATATATTTACCCTAAGTTATAATTAAATTTCAAATATGCGATTTCTATATTTCAATTTTTTCACAACTTGAATTTCTATTTTCAAAATACTGCTTATCTTTTTATCCATCACCACCATAAATATTTTCCATTAAAATATATACATCATCATTCCTTTTATTTCAAAATTATCAACATATTTGATATAATAAATATTTCAACAATTCTCTAATCGATGATTTGTACATGGTTTGTAATCTCATCATTTAATTTCGTTATTTTTTCCCTTATCACAAAAAATCTAAATATTTTTATTAATGATGAATAATTCTTTCATCAAAGATAAAAAGATTAAACATCTCCATGAGATTAATTGGTTGAGGTGAAAATTTCTTTATCGATCAATGTATTCATTAACACATTTTTTCTTCCTTAAAAACAAGTGATGTAATGAAAAACAACATTTTGATTGAAAGGAAACAAATAAATGAATTAAAATTAGAATGAATCTTTATGTTTATTATTTTTTAGTTTCCTTTTTGTGTATAATTATTGGTTCTCGTTTCTCATGTTTTTATTTAAGTGATTTATATATATTGAGACATAATGATATATAACTTATAATGACCATAACTTTTGATCTATAAATCTCTTTTAGATCCATGACAAGTAAAATCAAATACTTGGATAAAAAAAATACTCACATATTAAGTGTTTATTTTTCTATGTTATTTTCTTCCAAATCAATGTGATTTTCTTTTGAAAACATAGTTTTCAAGTCAGTTTAGATCAAAAACTGACATTAATAACCATATAGAATAAGAATTTAGAAATTAGTTTTCTAAAACCCCAATGTTTATAGGTAAATATTTTACTTTTTAATGTTTGGTCATAAATATCAATAGATCATAACATTCGACATTGATTTTTATAAAAACTGACACTGAAAATTGACAATTTAGGACATTCGATGTCGGTTTATATGAAAACCATTACTGAAGACCTCCAAGGGCTCAGTTTAGATATAAGTTTATAAATAATGACATGGAAACATAAATTATTAATATAAAATTTATATACAATGGTTATATAATAGAATCCAAAATGTAAAAAAAACTAACATGGATAATCATTTTTTCACTTGTGTATCTATGAATTGGGGTGTGAATCCAGTCATACCCAAAAATTGTTGATCACTTCGATTTAGGATCCAACTTACTTAGAATTCAGCTCTATCAAGCATTCCATTACCAATGTTCTTCATATCTAGGAAGATTAGTAAATCTCCTTTTAATATTTTCCACCTCTGATCATACTCTATCACCACACCTTGATTAAACCATGAATCAAAGTCCACCCACACAATATCAATCTATACCTCCAAAAGGTCTGTAAAATGATTGAATACTATATATTTGGTTAAACAATAGTCTAAATGAATTTATTTCAATGCACATTTAAAAAAAAGTGGAAGATTTATGAATCATAATCTTTTATTAATGAACCATGTGCTTTTTTTGTTTTTTTTCCTGATTTTTTGGTCAAATAATTAGATGAATGATGCTGGAAATAATTATGGAACAATAAATCAACCATAAATTTTTTCAATCATCTGTTCATGAATAAATTATTGCTCATGTAATTTTTGAATTTTTGACTATGAAAAATAATGGGATTGAATGAAACCATACAGTATATCTATTATTGAGTTGGGATTGATTTTTGGTGAAGAAAATTCATGTTTTTCTTCCACTCACATGATCCATGATCTACGTTGGTGCTTGATACTAGATGTCATCTCAATCTAATGTCATATTCCAAGGATCCTCTAATGATACCTATCTAATGGATCCTCTCAAACATTTGGTTAAATGGAAAAAAAATGGGATTGGAGAATATCTATATTAATGTGTCACTACTTAAATAGAATATATATATATATGTTATTAATTTCACTTGATACTACACTTTATCAAGACACTTGATGCTGGAAACTATTATGTCCCTCTAATGGTAAATCCAACACTTAGAACTCAAGAGTTTCCTCATGTTTCTTATATGAGCCTCTACTTAAGAGATATTCCTCTTTTTTAGTAAAAGTATGCATGAGTGATATTAATATTTTTAGTTTTTCTTAATATCAACACTGGGGTCATTGTGCCTTAGAATATCATGACTTTTCTGATCCAAGATGCCAAATCAATCCATATAATATCTTGAAGGAATACAAGGAAATGTTATAGATGTTACATTATCATAAACTTTGGTATTTTTTCTTGAAAATAAAACAACATACATTAACATATGAATGGATTAGTCTGACTTTTAGGTCTTCTACTCCTTGGTTCTATCATAAAGATTCATATGGTGACATTAGATACATGTTAGGGGAATCAATCACCCACGATGGATCATTTCATTCCAACCCATGATCTCAACAACATACCCAAAAAATGTTTCCCCATCCTTAATTTCCATCTCATCCAAGTCTATAACAAGTAGAAGGTCATTCACATACCTCACCAACAATGACATGTGGATGATGATGTGTACCTAGTCCTTCTACGAAGGTATATCCTGGTGTTTTGACACCTCTCAATATCTACATTGTATATGTAATGGTCTAATAAATATTTTATATTTATTTTCACACTGACAAACTCTCTATAAAACACATTTTGGTGAAACCATTTGGAACACATGGTCTCCCTCCTAAAATAACAAAGTGCAAAACTGCCTATTTTCATAATACATCTAATGGTTCTATGGAGTCTACATAAACTCATGGATGATATAATCCTTCTCTATAATAGCTCTTTGAAAATATTGGGTCATGAGTGCTAACTCTCCAAGATCATTCTATCAATTTTGTGACCTATAGGGTTACCCATACAAGGCCTCTAATGGAGATATATCATTGGTGAAATGAATTCTATTTTTGTACACAAACTCCAGGAAGAGATGGTGATCCTCCCAACTACGGAAAAAATCCAACTTGAAATCCCACTATATCTCCTCCACGAAGGGATTGGTTCTCAAAGTGTGTCCATATATTTTGGGGTAAAATTTCATGTTCAAATTAAACTAAGCCCCAAATACTCTTGGGGGGATCCAAATCTATCACTACCTCAAACATCTATGGATCCACTATAAATCCTTCTTCTGAGATAAATTTGGTAAGGAGTTTTTTCTATTAAATCAAAAAATAAGATATAGAGATATTTCAATAAATATTTTTCTCTCATGGAATTCCCAGGTCCACCCTCGATGGCCTAAAATTCTCCTCCTTTGGAACTATGTAAACTATGATATCTTCAATGTAAATCCAAAAAAATTGTTCTATAAATGGATGAATAATCCATTTCATGACTCCTACTGACCATAGAGAAGTCTAAATGGGAAATTTGGTATATCCTCATACAATACTAACAACTATTGATAGCCTAATCTGAGGTCAATATTCTAGAACCATTGCACTAATATGAAAAGATTAATGAGGGTGTCAATTCGTTGTAGTATATTCTTATTATTATCTATCACAACGATCAAGAACTGGTAATACACAAATAACCCCATGCTCCCATACTACTTCTTGGGGAACAATACTTGGGATTCCCAAGTTGAAATCTTTGTCCCACAAAGGCCTTATACTACATGTCCTCTAAACTGATTCCATAGATCACAAAGCTCTATGGGAGCCACCCTATATGGTGGTGAAAATATCATAATCATAATAGAGTGTTAGTAAATTTAGAAGTACAACTCTTAATGGGGAGGTAATCCTACCATATCCTATAGAGAAACATCCTCATACTCGACCACCATCATAGGGATCTAAAACCTTATACCATCCAATGATCTATGAATCATTATAAAAACCTAGTCAGTAGTCTATTACACACTCCTATGACCGATCCAATCATTCTTCTATAGGGTTTCCTATTCCCATATAAAATAAAACCATGTCCCATAACTAGAGACACATGAAATCCTCCTCCTAAAAGAATCATTCTCTGAATGAAATGTGAATAGACAGTATATTCCTATGATGACATCATAGGTCTTAATCATGAATAAAACAAGATATCATAAAAATATCTCACCTATAAGCATCTGATCGCTCTATTGGCAAGTGTGTTAAATCACTAGGTCGCCTCATATCGATGTCTCCTAATGCAAGGTTCAGGATAAAGGCTCAGCCAGAATCTCTTTCTCTTGGATCATAGAAGGGAAAAGATATAAATGACTCAGAACAATGTGTATTTGTAGTCAAACCATGGTATAATAGATACATATTATACCTTGAAACATCCATAGAGCCTCAGGTACATATGTCTCTATAGATTATAATTTTTATCTTCCTTGATCACCAAATACCTATGATATGTGTGGACCACCTGGTGATGGTGGTGGTAGAATATAAAACCAATAACCAACTCTTATTAATCATCCTGCCCCTGTACCATGCCTTCCACCTTGGGGACCTTTCTACTGCTGCCTCTACCTATGTCTCAGTGTTCCATTGGCCAAATTCCAATCAGTTGTATGATAGTTTGGATAGTACCATGCAATGTGTCACCTACTATCATAATAGAAACACCACCTCCCTCTCAGATTATTCAGTCCATCATGAGTTCCCTTCACTTCCAATCATATGTTCTATGATATTCTACTTAATATTCTAACCCGATCAGAACATTATGATTGAAGACAACTTAAATCTATATATTTCTAAACACTTGGTTTCCCACATGCATCACCCATCATTATCACCTTATCTTAGATGAATATCTTCACCATTTTGGCCTATACAAGCACTCCAGTATATGTGGGAATGAAAAAAGATATCACTGAGGACATGATATCAGAGTGTAATTCCTAATCATGATCTATTACCAAAATAAAGGATCCAACACCATATCCATGGATTAATATGCAAGATCATTATAACCCACAAAAGAATCATCCATTTTCATACTAAACTACTGTAGATGCATAATCTCCCAAATGAACAGTAATAGAAATGTAATTGAATAAAACTCATCCATAGATAGACCCTAAAATTTTAACCATGAGAGTTATTCTTGTTATGTGACTGAGTCACTAAACATCACCATTGCCCCATACAACACCAAAGATAAATCATTGTGAAGACTGACATCTTCTCTGAAGGTGTCCTCAAAAAGTGGAAAAATCGAGTGACTACCTTTAGCTTGTCCCTAGTCACCTAGAGGTCCATCTCACCCTGAATCATTGGATGTCAATACCTATAAAACTAATGCAGTTCACTAAGCCAACATGTAACTTCTGCTGACCCTTCCAATCCTATCTATTATTCAATGGGTGGTGGTATAGCTAATAAAAGAGCTAGAGGTACTATCTCCATTACATGACCTTTCTCAAAAGCCTCATTCAACAATGTGTCATCCTTGTGATCTCATTGTGGTATCCTAGATAGCTATATTCACAGAAAATCAAGAAATAAACAAGATGTACCATTGTAAAATAATTTATTTAGAGAGATAACTCAAAGAAGAAATGAAAACCTCAACCCATTCCTGTAAAATACATGTACAAAATTTTTTCGTCAACGAACGTATACATGTATCGAGTCGAAACACATGTGATTATCATCCTAGAGTATTGATACGTTGGCCACTGCACAAACCCAATCCAGATAGTCCCGCTATATACACAATATTAAATCTATAAGAACATAAATTATAGAAATATAAAACCACTTAAAACAAATATTTTATACATTTAAAAATTCCACAATTAGAGTACAATAAAAAATTATCGATTGTGATAATGTGGAATAACACAATCCCAACCCAAAACTAAAGAGATTAAACCTAGATTAGAAGGTGAGTAAAAAATATCACCTATAAACACCTCAGTCTTTCTAAATAAAACCATGCTTCACTAGCTTTTTATTCTACAAATACATTATGAAATGGGCCGTCATCTATATATGAAATGAAACATGGTTGAAAAGCTCATATAGGGAACAATATGAAAATACATAGTAGGGAAACCTGATAAAACTAAACATATAGAATCAATAATATCCTCCTTATAAAAATAAAATTAAAATCAAAGGGATGACAAACATTTCCCATAATTACTCATAAAAGACATCGTGGCTCCAGGATGTATCAACCAAAGTGCCAGCCATAAGATTCTTCTCAATGAAAATATCATTTTGATAGAATCCCCTCCACAATCCATTATCTCATTAGGTAAACTCATTAAAGAGGTCATGATAATTGAGATTATCTCAATAAAACTAACATTAAATAGAATCCTTGATACTCAGATAGGGGATCACACCCAAGACTGATGGTGGAAAGCACAAACCCAATCCAGATAGTCCCACTATATAGGGGATCATATACAAATGATAATATGAAAAATACTAGAATAACATGATAAATAGAGGATCAATTCCATACTCTAAGATTTCAAACTGATTCTATAAATCCTACCAAGGATATAAGAAGGAATGATAGAGGATCACACTCTGGTCTCATGGAGAGACACAAAAAATCTATATATGAGTCATCCTCAGCAGGAGATCAAAATCCTGATATGTGGAAGTAATTACTTATTAAATCCATGAGAGGATAAACCAATGGAACACAAAAAATTGATATCGGTATAGGACATGTAAAATTATGGGCTCCAAACACTCTCAAAGGGGGAAACAACGTGTACTTTGGTAACAAAATGTGTCTAACGAGAACCAGAATTCATTTGTGTTGCTGCCTCAAAAAAATATATAACTCAAAATATACAACAAGATAGTATTTTTAAATGGTGTGTAGAGTAATTTAGGTACTCTACACATGTTATCAATCCTGGTCAAAAGTAGCACCGATATCACCTAGAGAAACTATGAATAATTTACAAAATTACCTAATTAATATTAAGTCCTATTATACATTAAAAAATGGAACACCCCATATGAGGAATTAAAGATGACACGCTGATTAAATTTTTTAATCCCTCATTAATTGGAAACTATATAATATATCACAAAAATTAAATCGAAAAGGTTAATTGTTTAAATATAGAAAATTTTATGTGATATCGATCTCTGATAAGGGGATGTGACAAGTGGGACATCAAGGAACATGATTTCTCTTCATTCCATGGGGTTCAGCCATATCCAAATCATAAGATGTAATATTCATAATAAGTCATAGAAAACCATCAATATTTGATGATAAAATTGATGGATCTTTAATGGAATAAAATAATGTAGTCAGTAAAGATGATGCTATAGTGGTGGTACCCTTATCTGTTAATGTCCTTAAATCAGCTACCTATGGAGACTCTTTCACTATATATAAAATTATTATTCATGATACAAGTTTCAAAAAAACCTTAGTTATTGAATACTATTATTTCAACATTTTACCTTTATGAGATGATGAGCCTTTTACAATATGTGCATTGAAAATAAGTGATAAATCATAAACTACAATCTTGAATAACCACTACAAAAACATGACATTGGTCTATCAATAAAACATTTCTTGGATTTATTGAATTCACAGCATTTCATTTATGTAAATCAGTGTCTTATATACACTATTAAATTTCTTAATGGATCGTTATATCATGATATTTTATGAGACTGAATTGGAATACACTTTCAGTTAATTTTACAAACCAAAATTCTACAAGGAGTAATAGAAATTTCTGTCATCCTTAACATACTAGCCAGGTAATGTAAAGACATCAATTCCTTACCTATAAAAAATACATGAAAATTTAGATTCTACTTGAAAAACTACGATTAAATGATTTATCGACAAACCATCTCAAATCATTTGGCATTAAGATTCCTATTATTCACTAAATCAGTGTAAAATTGATCAGGTCTAATAAAGTAGTGTGAATATTGATTCAAAATTCAATCAAGCTATAATATTATTAGAATTAACACATGATTATAAAATTCCAAAATCTCTATATTGAACTATTATTAAAGTAGGGATATGATGTCCTTCTACTCCAAGACTTTGTGACGCTTCACAATAATGATAAAATCCCACCATCACCTTCTCAACCTTATAATCATGAAGGCATAACATTTCACTTTTATCATATTAAAAATTTCCAGAAACTATAAATATGTTAAATATTTATAATCCATTCATATAATTCTTGATAATCATTCAAAATGTTTGATGATAGTGAATTATAGAAGAGAAACTCTTGAGCATTGTATCTAGTTTAATACCATTGATTTTATAACAATGGATCCTGGACTGGAAAAAGTACATCCACCCATCCCTGATCTTTGAAAATACACACCACTATCTCAATGAGTGTTTGATATACTAAACGATTCAATTTCCATAGATTATCAGTATCTCCCTCCAATGGTATATTAAAAACAAATCTTAGGGGAAAGGTACTAGAAAACATCAACATGAAATCTGAAACCCTCAGAAAATATAATCATATCATTAAATCAATCAAAATACATTAGGGTATCAATTTCATTATATAGAATTCAAATTTTATGGATTTCTGTAACGACCCAAAGTTTCATTAATAGAAAATCCCTCTTGATCCAATTAAATGTTTCTTTATGAAAAATGTTTTTATAAGATGTCAACTTCTTTAGTTTTACGTTAAGATTTGTGACCGTTACTTTTATAGTTGTTAAACAGTGATCATCTGAGTAGTATAAATATAAGGCTTTAATGAACCCATTTCTACTCAGACAAAGGAAGTGACGGCCTCATCCAGTAGAATTTCCCATTAAAAAGACCATTTTTCAGAGCTCCGAAAAGAGGTGGAATCTTTGGGCTTTTCCCTTGACCAAGCCCAAGCTGAGCTTCATCAAGTCAAGCTCGAACGTGATCGTCTACGGGAAAAGTGGAAGTTGATTGAAATTACCACTCGAGCGATGTTATCTGAGCCGCCCCAAGAGTCTGTCACCATCGCACACCTTACCCTTAGGTTTTATGTGGCTATTTAAAGGGGTTATGTAACAAATAATTAGCACCATGTTCATGTACATTATTTTTGTATATAATAATGAATATAATTTCTAGTCATTTTTGATACATTGTGATTAGTTTTTAAAGTAAAAATGGTGTTTCTAGTTATTATTTAATTAAGAATTATTTTTTATTAACTTAAAGTATTTTTTAATTAAATAATATTTTAATAAAATATTATTATTAATATTAAATTAAATTTTATTAAGAATAAATGATCTTATAATTTTATGAATGCAATTAAATTTTTTATTAAGGTTTAAAAGCCATTTCTGTCAAAACCCGTGAATTTTTTTATAAATGTCGGTTTTTATTTTAAAAGTGAAAATTCACATATTTAGAAAATTATTTAGATAAAATAAATATTTTTTTTGGAATCAGGACGTCAAAATTATCCAACGGTGAATTTTTCATAATTTTCTGAGACAATCAAATGTTTGGGTAAAAATTAAATGCCATTTAAATATATAATGTGCTTTATGACATCATAATGACCCAATGGTGGTGTAATAAAATAACATAATCCTTATTTTCGGCTAATATGTGTTTTATCATTAAAATAATGTGTTTTGGGGTTTTTTTGACTTACTTTTCAAAGCATTAATGGAGCCCTCAAGACTTATTCAACACTTTGCCTTTTTAAATTAATTTCCATGGGAGTGTGACTCACCTCCACATAAGAAACCCTAATTATTTAATAAGTTGGGACCTTGGCATTGTAAAATATTTTTTTCCTCTTTCCTTTTCCAGAAACCATGGGCATATACCATGGTATGGTTTGTGGTTTGGATTATTTTAATATAAGCGGTCCCAAACCTATATAATAAAGAATTCTCTCACCTTTCCTATATAAACCCACCCAAGCTCCCACTTCCTCCTCACTAAAATCCCTTGGAGTTTGCCCAACCTCTACCCTACTCTCTCTAGAATCCTCCCAAGGTGCCCCAAGCTCCCAAGAAGCCTCTCACAAGCCTCTCTCTAGCCTTTGGAGGCACACTTCCAAGTAAGGGGTTTTCTTCCTTTCTCATTTTTGTCAATTTTCTTTAAGTTGTATTGCCCTTTTAATTTTAATTATGAATGTTGGGGTATGGTTTCTCACCTATCCCATACTTCCCTCTTATTTTTTGAATGATTTGGTACCCCTTTCTCTCTCATTAAATTCCTCCCATGTACACCCGTTACTATGCCGAAATTCCGAAAGAAACCTTTTTCTCCTCTTTTATATTCAAGCAATAATTTTGTATCATGAATCTAAATTCCTTTTCAATTGTTGGGACATGTAGCTATATGACCTCCTTACTTTCCATTACATGTAAATATGATGAGGAACCCCTTTCTCTCTCATCAACCTTTTTTATGAATTCTTATGTCTCGCTGTTATACTGCCGAAATCACACCAATTTTCTAAGCCAATATCATTATGTAGTGAATACCATGCCCATTTCTCCATCAAGGGTATTCACCTTTATGCACATTTACTTATTGATTATAAAGTTTCATGTATGAATTCCACATTCCTTTATCGTGGAATAAATGATTATGTTTTATGAATCCATGTTTTATGATCTATGTGGCACACTTATGCATGAAATGAAATGTTTAAGAAGGGTGCACCCTTTATAGCGCTCCAATGCATTGGGTAAAGTATAGTATCATGATATGTCATGTGCAATGGGTGTTGACTCATGATAATTCAAGTGAAACGAGGGTTTACTCGTGCTTCAAGTGCAATGAGGGTTTACTCATGCTCCATGTGCAATTAGCCTTGGCTCATGCTAATTCAATGTTAAGTGTTGTTGCCACATTTCCATGTTATGGTTATCGTGATTTATCATTCCTTTATGTTCATGTTACTCTAGTGTTCTATTGATGTTCCTATTGCCTAACATGTATTGTACTCCTCATGTTATTCATTGTGTACTCCCTTATTGGGCTTTATATCTCACCCTTTTCTTATGCATGTCCTCAGGTTAACCCATGCAATGCTAAGTACGAAGGAATGTAGTGGTCATGTAAAGGTAGTTTTCAATAAAGATGTTGTATTTCAATTTTAAATTTTTTATGTAATGATCCTAAGACCCAAAGACACTAAACCTCTCGATCTTCTTTGTTGTATCAAGTGAAGTTTTATGTAATAAAGCATGCTTAAGTTGTAATAAAAAGCAGGGTTGTCATAGTTGGTATGAGAGGATAGGTTTAGTTATATTTGGGATTAGGAAACCCTAGTAAAGCCTTAGATACAAGACTAAGCATAATAAAAAAATCCCTAAGTTTTGGTAAATACTAATTAAGTGGTTTATCAAACAAATACATACATGTCTGGATATGAGCAGGTAGAGGCGGCTCTGGCACAGATGTATCCTAGGGGTAAAACCCGAAAACACCGCTTTGAGCTAGACTCGAACGGGAACTGGTGCACGACAATGGGCCTTGCTGCACTCTTGGTTACGACACTCCCGGGGGATATGTTTTGATAAATTCACAATCTTAGTATGAACCCTTATTAATAGAAAAATGCCCCTAGGAATATATGTTAGAAGGAAGATCATGAAAAGGCTGAATTGAATCCTATAGACTCATGATTTAAGGATATTAAAGTTTATTTATAAGTCATCAAATTTTGTCTTTGGATTACCCTTTATGTGTTACCCCTAAATTTCATTTTATTCCAGCCAATGGCCAGTAATAGGAGAACTCGGGAAAACAACCGTTGTGAAGATCATTGTGATAATTGTACTAATGAGATTCCCAATCCAATGGGAGCGGGAATCGCGAACTTTGTCATGCTTCTCTCTCAGCTAACTCAAGTTTTGAATAGAAACACGGGTCAAGAAGAACGTTCAACCCCCCCTAAGAAAGAAAAAGTCGCTATCGAGAGCTTCATGAGACAAAGGCCTCCTACTTTTAGTGGATCATCTGATCCCACGATCGCTGAGCAATGGATCAACTCCATTGAAAAGATCTTC
This sequence comes from Viscum album, assembly GCA_963277665.1. Taxonomy (NCBI): domain Eukaryota; kingdom Viridiplantae; phylum Streptophyta; class Magnoliopsida; order Santalales; family Viscaceae; genus Viscum; species Viscum album. The sequence goes on from OY728165.1 coordinate 1,389,701,711, forward strand.
TCTATCCTTCATTGTTCTGAACAAGAGAATGTTCTCCTGGTGGCTTATCGTATGGAGGGTGAAGATGATCAATGGTGGACATTGATCAAAAATACGAAGCCTGAGAAGGAGATCGAGGCTTTGGAATGAAAGGAATTCTGGAAGATGTTTTTCGATAAATATTTTCCGCGCACCCTCTGTCTTAAGATGGAAAGGGACTTCCTTTCCCTCAAGCAGAATGATGAAGAATCTGTGGGAGCGTACAAGTAAAACATCTCAAGGCTTTCACGATATGCTTCCGGATTTGTTGTTACCCCCGAATGAAAGGTTTACCGCTTCTTTGGTGGGCTGAAGACTAGATTTCGGAAAGCATTAGCGATCCGTGACTTCGACAGCTATGAGGAAATTGTCCGATGTGCCCTCAAGGTTGAAATATAGATCGGAGAATCACAGGGGTATCATGGGGACAAGAAGCGTAAGGTGGAATTCAATGTTGGTGGTCCGATGGATAAATCCAATGGCGCTAAGAAGTCCCAGAACCCCAATTGTGAAAATTGTGGAAAGAAGAACCCTGGAAATTGTCTTAGGGGGACAAGAAAATGCTTCAAGTGTGGAAGAGAAGGGAACCTAGCTGTTAACTGTCAGCAAGAAGGACCCGCGGCTGCGATAGAGGAGAAGAACGCTCCGTTCGATCCTCAACACGTTGTTCAATGCTACAAATGAAAAGAACTGGGTCATTTTGCAAATCAGTGCCCTAATCCAAGGGTTATCGGAGGCAACCAGAAACCTCCAAGACAGCAAGGAAGAAATTTTGCCATCACTTCTGCCAAAGTGAACCCCGAAAACGAAGTGGTGATAGGTACGCTAGTTATTCATTCAAGAATAGAAAACGTACTTCTTGATTTAGTTTCTACGCATTCTTTTATATCTCAAAAGTTTAGTAGAACAATCCCTGCACCACCACAAATCATGGAAGTAAAGATGTCGGTGAGTACGACAAATGGGGAAATCATTGCAGCCCATGAATATAAGTCCTCCCCTATTATAATTTGTGGATTGAATTTCCAGGAGAACCTCGTCATACTCCCTTTGGTGGAATTTTATGCAATTCTTGGCATGGATTGGCTTTCCTTATATAGAGCCAACATAAATTGTCAGGAGAGGGAAATCACACTCTATATGGAGAATCGACCCCCGATTCTTTACAAGTGTCAGGAGGAAGATGAATCTACTTTAGCTCCATCATCTCAAGCATGGATATTACTGCCTTATGAGCATGCATATCTGGCTCAGATGATTGAGTCCAAGGAAGAAACCACCCTTGAAGAAATGCCTATTGTGAGGGAATTCGCTGAAGTATTTCCCGAGGAACTTCCTGGTCTTCCTCCAAGAAGAGATGTTGAGTTCTCAATTGAACTTATACCTCGGGCACTACCAATATCCAAGACTCCATATAGAATGGATGTTCTTGAGCTTGAAGAGCTGAAGAAACAACTACAGGAGAATCTGTATAAAGGGTTTATACGCCCAAGTGCATCACCATGGGGTGCACCAGTCCTCTTCGTCAAGAAGAAGGATGGGTCAATGCGGCTTTGCATCGATTATCATGAACTTAACAAAATAACGATAAAGAACAAGTATCCTCTCCCATGAATCGATGACTTGTTTGATCAGATGCATGGAGCACAATAATTCTCCAAGGTGGACTTGCGGTCGGGATATTATCAAGTAAGGGTGAAGAAGGAAGATATCCTCAAGACTACTTTTCGTACAAGGTACGGGAACTATGAATTCATAGTAATGCCTTTTGGACTCACCAATTCTCCAGCAATATTCATGGACTTGATGAATAGAGTCTTTAGAGATTACCTTGAAAAATTTGTGGTAGCCTTTATAGATGATATTAAAATATACTCCAAAACCAAGGAGGACAATGAGGAGAATTTAAAAACTATACTAGAGACTTTGTGCAAGGAGAAGCTCTATGAAAAGTACAGAAAGTGTGAGTTTTGGTTGAAGGAAGTCTCATTCTTGGGCCATATCATCACAAGCAATGGGATATCTGTGGACCCCTCCAAAACAGATGCAATTGAGGGATGGCCAAGGCCAACATCGGTAACTGGTATCCGTAGCTTCTTGGGGTTAGCTGGATATTATCGACGATTTGTGAGAAATTTCTCACGATTTTCCAACCCTCTTGACAAGATAACTCGAAAGGGATTAAAGTTTTCTTGGAGTGTTGAATGCGAAGAAAGATTCAAGGAGTTTAAAAGGAGGCTTATCACTGCACCATTGCTCACTTTACCCACAAGTGGGGAGCTTTTTGTGGTATTCAGTGATGCTTCGAAGAAGGGCTTAGGATGTGTGTTGATGCAGAATGATAAAGTGATATCCTATGCCTCAAGGCAGTTGAAAATCCATGAGAGAAACTATCCAACACATGATCTAGAGTTGGCGGCAGTGATCATTGCCTTGAAAATCTGGCGGCATTACCTCTATGGAGAGAAATGTGAGATATATACTGACCACAAGAGTCTTAAATATATATTCACACAGAAAGAGCTTCATATGCGCCAGAGAAGATGGATAGAGCTCATCAAGGATTATGACTGTTCAATAAATTACCACCCTGGGAAAGTGAACAAGGTGGCAGATGCCCTAAGTAGAAAGGATCCAGCGATTCTATCAATGATGAGAATTGAGAAGGATCCAATCTTATTAGACTTAATGAAGATTGATGTGGGAATCATAAAGAATGGAACATCATCGATCCTTTCACAAATGATTGCTCAACCATCTCTTTTGGAAAGGTTAAAGGATGCTCAAAAGGATGATGTGGGAATCCAAGAAAAAGTGGAAGCTATCAAAAAGGGAAAATCCTCAGAGTTTAATGTTAATGAAGAAGGAATTGTGCGGTTTGGGAAAAGACTATGTGTTCCATCAAGTTCGGAGCTGAAGAAGGAACTTTTGGATGATGCACATAGTTCAAATTTCTCTATTCACCCAGGGAGCACAAAGATGTATCGAGATCTCCAAGAAAACTTTTTGTGGGATAATATGAAGAAGGAGATCGCTGAATATACATCAAAGTGACTAGTGTGTCAGAAAGTGAAGGCAGAGGGGATGAAGTCTAAGGGGATGATTCTACCATTGCCCATACCAGAATGGAAATGGGAGAACATCACCATGGACTTTGTCGCCGGACTTCCAAGGACATCCAAAGGCAACAATGCAATCTGGGTTGTTTTGGATCGTCTTACAAAGACTGCACACTTCATTGCTATTCGAGAGGATTTCTCTTTAGATCAAATGGCACGGATATATATCAGGGAAGTGGTACGGTTTCATGGAGTACCACTATCTATTGTGTCTGACCGAGATCCAAGATTTACCTCTAAGTTTTGGAAGAGTCTTCAACATGCTCTGAATACTGAACTGAACTTCATTACGGCCTATCATCCTCAAACTGATGGCCAATCCGAGCGGACTATCTAAACACTTGAGGATATGTTGAGAGCGTGCTCAATGGACTTTAAAGGAGGATGGGATCAACATCTTCCTCTAGTTGAGTTCTCTTATAATAATAGTTTCCACTCGAGCATCCAAATGGCACCATATGAAGCCTTGTATGGGAAAAGGTGTAGAACACCAGCTTGTTGGGATGAGGTCGGTGAACGTAAGCTGCTTGGACCATAAATGGTCGAAGAAATGGTGGAGAAGGTGAAAACCATTCAGCAGCATATCAAGGCAGCCCAAAGTCGACATAAGAGTTATGCAGATAATCATCGACGAGACCTTGAGTTTAATGTCGGAGACATGGTGTTTTTACGCATATCTCCGTGGAAGAAGGTCATGAGGTTTGGAAAGAAAGGGAAGTTAAGTCCAAGGTACATCAGGCCCTTCAAGATTCTTGATCGTGTTGGGGCTGTGGCCTATCGACTAGCACTTCCACCTACTATGGCCAAGGTGCATGATGTCTTCCATGTATCCCTCTTAAGGAAGTACATACCAGACCCTTCACATGTACTCTCTTCTGAGGTGGTACAATTAGAAGACGATCTTTCTTATGAGGAGCAACTAGTGAAGATCTTAGATCCTAGAGAAAAATTTCTACGAAATAAGACAATTCCCCTCATCAAGGTTTTGTGGAGAAACTACAAGTTTGAAGAAGAAACTTGGGAGTCGGAGGATATGATGAAGCTAAGTTACCCACATTTGTTTTAGTGTGGGAAAAGGAAAATTTCGAGGGCGAAATTTCTTAAGGGGGGATATTGTAACGACCCAAAGTTCCATTAATAGAAAATCCCTCTTAATCCAGTTAAATGTTTCTTTATGAAAAATGTTTTTATAATATGTCACGTTTTTTAGTTTTACGTTAAGATTTGTGACCGTTACTTTTATAGCTGTTGAACAGTGATCATCTGAGTAGTATAAATATAAGGCTTTAACGAACCCATTTCTACTCAGAAAAAGGAAGCGATGGCCTCATCCAGTAGAATTGCCCCTTACGAAGCCCATTTGTCAGAGCTCGGAAAAGAGGTGGCATCTTTGGGCTTTGCCCTTGACCAATCCCAAGCTGAGCTTCATCATGTCAAGATCGAACGTGATCATCTACGGGAAAAGTGGAAGTTGATTGAAATTACCACTCGAGCGATGTTATCTGAGCCGCCCCAAGAGTCTGTCACCATCGCACACCTTACCCTTAGGTCTTATGCAACTATTTTAAGGGGTTATGTATCAAATAAGTAGAACCATGTTCATGTACATTATTTTTTTATATAATAATGAATATAATTTCTAGACATTTTTGATACATTGTAATTAGTTTTTAAAGTACAAATGGTGTTTTTAGTTATTATTTAATTAAGAATTATTTTTTATTAAATTAAAGGATTTTTTAATTAAATAATATTTTATTAAAATATTATTATTAATATTAAATTAATTTTTGTTAAGTATAAATGATCTTATAATTTTATGAATGCAATAAAAATTTTTATTAAGGTTTGAAAGCCATTTCTGTCAAAACCTGTGAATTTTTTTTATAAATATCGGTTTTTATTTTAAAAGTGAAAAATAAAATATTTAAAAAATTATTTAGATAAAATAAATATTATTTTTGGAATCAGGACGTCGAAATTATCCAACGGTGAATTTTTCAAAATTTCTTGAGACAGTAAAATTTTTGGGTAAAAATTAAATACCATTTAAATATATAATGTGTTTTATGACATCATAATGACCCAATGGTGATGTAATAAAATAACATAATCCATATGTTCGGCCAATATGTGTTTTATCATTAAAATAATGAGGTTTTGGGTTTGTTTGACTTACATTTCAAAGCATTAATGGAGCCTCAAGACTTATTCAACACTTTTCCTTTTTAAATTAATTTCCATTGGAGTGTGACTCACCTCCACATAAGAAACCCAAATTTTTTAATACGTTAGGACCTTGGCCTTGTAAAATGTTTTTTTTCCTCTTTCCTTTTCCAGAAACCATGGGAAAATACCATGGGATGGTTTGTGGTTTGGATTATTTTAATGTAAGGGGTCCCAAACCTAAATAATAAAGAATTCTCTCACCTTTCCTATATAAACCCACCCAAGATCCCACTTCCTCCTCACTAAAATCAATTGGAGTTCATCCAACCTCTGCTCTACTCTCTCTAGAATCCTCCCAGGTTGCCCCAAGCTCCCAAGAAGCCTCTCACAAGCCTCTCTCTAGCCTTTGGAAGAACACTTCCAAGTAAGGGGTTTCCTTCCTTTCTCATTTTTTTCAATTTTCTTTAAGTTGTATTGCCCTTTTAATTTCAATTATGAATGTTGGGGTATTGTTTTTCACCTCTCCCATACTACCCTCTTATTGTTTGAATGATGGGAGACCCCTTTCTCTCTCATTAAATGCCTCCCATGTACACCTGTTACTATGCTGAAATTCCGAAAGAAACCTTTTTCTCCTCTTTTATATTCAAGCAATACTTTTGTATCATGAATCTAAATTCCTTTTCAATTGTTGGGACATGTATCTATATGACCTCCTTACTGTCCATTACATGTAAATATGATGAGGAACCCATTTCTCTCTCATCAACCTTTTTTATGAATTCTTATGTCACGCTATTACACTGCCGAAATCACACCAATTTTCTAAGCCAATATCATTGTGTAGTGAATACCATGCCCATTTCTCCATCAAGGGTATTCACCTTTATGCACATTTACTTATTGATTATAAAGTTTCATATATGAATTCCACATTCCTTTATCGTGGAATAAATGATTATGTTTTATGAATCCATGTTTTATGATCTATGTGGCACACTTATGCATGAAATGAAATGTTTAAGAAGGGTGCACCCTTTATAGCGCTCCAATGCATTGGGTAAAGTATAGTGTCATGATACGTCATGTGCAATGGGTGTTGACTCATGATAATTCAAGTGAAATGAGGGTTTACTCGTGCTTCAAGTGCAATGAGGGTTTACTCATGCTCCATGTGCAATGAGCCTTGGCTCATGCTAATTCAATGTTAAGTGTTGTTGCCACATTTCCATGTTATGGTTATCGTGCTTTATCGTGCCTTTATGTTCATGTTACTCTAATGTTCTATTGATGTTCCTATTGTCTAACATGTATTGTACTCCTCATGTTGTTCATTGTGTACTCCCTTACTGGGCTTTATATCTCACCCTTTTCTTATGCATGTCCTCAGGTTATCCCATGCAATGCTAAGTACGAAGGAATGTAGTGGTCATGTAAAGGAAGTTTTCAATAAAGATGTTGTATTTCAGGTTTAAAGTTTTTATGTAATGATCCTAAGCCCCAAAGACACTAAACCTCTAGATCTTCTTTGTTGTATCAAGTGAAGTTTTATGTAATAAAGCATGCTTAAGTTGTAATAAAAAGCAGGGTTGTCATAATTTCAACATACTCATGTCTTACTTGAAATAGACAAAAATTAGATCAATTTATACCTCATTTTATCTTTTCCAAAACACTAATGGTTATTTAAGGATTTCTATGATGATATCTGTCTAGGAAATCACCCATACCTATATAGTATTTATAGACTATACTACATCATATTTATATGAAATACTAGATTATATACCGACATCATTAAATGATGCTCAACCTCCACATTTGGTACAACTTTTTCATGAACAAACCCAAATACTAAAGTACTCTAATACCCAAACCATATGTAACATGAACAGAAATGAATTATTGATTATTTTTAGAAGGAAATAATATTCTATTAATCATGAAAAGGATTTATGTAATTATTTCCACAAATAATTCACAATAAGAATATAAAAAGGAAGTTAAACAGGGATCAATCAATATTACTAACACTCTTAAATATGAAATTGACCACAAGAAGTTATATATATATACATATATAAGTGATAAATAATTGAAATCACTTCAGAAAATCCTCCATAAAAAATCATAGACATCATGTATTGAACATATCACAACTCCACCTGTTACCAACAACACCAAAGTCTCATTCTCAAGAACACCCTCCACCTATAAGAGGCAAATTACCTCTTCCCAAACCATGAGTGAAAAAAATTAAATATCATGAAGGAAGAGGTCCAATGATTTTGAAAATACATTAACATTGTATCACTATGTGATCCTTAAAAAATTTATATACAATTATTCCATATGTGATTAGTTTTAAAATAAGTATAAGGTATTGAAAAAATTATCACATTTTAATAAAAAAATTCAAAATATGTAGATGGTGGGATTATAAATTGTGACATTAATGATCATTTCAATATAATAGTTGGAAATAAATAAAATAATTTCAATAATTCTCAATGTGTGATTAAATATCAATGTTTTCATACATCACTTGGATAATGCTATTTGAAAAAACACCCCATCTAGGTAAATCCTTCCAAAAAAGGTATTTTTAGTGTTTTAATTGTAAATCATTTGATAGAGAGTCAAATTCCTAAAATTCCTATCCATCATACTCAGTAACTACCTAGGATCACTTGTACATATTTATATAAATCAATCATTTCAAATCTATACAAAATTCATCAATCAATTTCTTAGTTTTAAACTTAAAACATGAAATTTGAATTTCAAAATTAAATCATGGGCTTTCATCATCTTCATGAAATTAAAACCCATCTTCTATATAAATCCATTATAAATAGAATCATTTATAAATACTTTTATTAAAAAATATCACAATTCAAGACAACCTTTATCAAAATCTATTAAATTCCTGAAAATAATTAAAAATGGATTTTAATAATAATTAAATTCTTTTAATATAATAAAATAAATATATATAAATAAATTGAAAAAAAAATTAAAAGAAATAAATAAATGAATTTATCAATTGTATGTAAATAAATTATAGAAATACCTACCTTTAATAACATAATAAAATGATTAAATTCCAAAAATGATAAACCCATGTGGATAATAAATTGAAATAGAGGTCAAGATATAGTCCATATAACAAAAATTAATAATATCAAAGATATATTCTATAAGGAACATGGGGATTAATACCATTAATATTATGAGAAAAGATATGAATGTATGAATTACAAATTAATGGGAATTTCCATTACGAGAGAGAGAGATGAAAAACACCATTATATGAATTGATTATAGAAAAGAGTGATTATTGCATCAAATTTTCCTATTGAAATCCACTTAATGACACACTATTATATGAGGATTGATTATGGGATATTCTGGAGTAATGATGCAGGGCATGATATTCCAATTCGAATTTTCATGGTATTGAAAACCTTTTCAGATGGTTTATTGAGTATGGATGAATTGTTAATACAAACAATGAAATTAACCATTTCCCATCATTATGCCATTGGAAATGGGTTTATGATTTGGATATACTATTTAATAAACTATGTAAACACCCTATATTTCCCTCTATCCATGGATTCATGGTTGGGAGGGGAGGTTACATGGTTCGGAATGACTGTGCACAAACCATGTGCCACCGTGCGTACCCACTTAATAGAGAACATGGTTTGCAGGGAAAAAACCACATTGTATTCCCTAATAGTGATAAAACCAAGCATAACACCAAAAGATTATATAATTATCCGAATGTCTAATAATGACCAATAATAAGACCCCAAAACGGGAGATCATGACATGGGTCAGATGTACCTAAAAATCATAATGATTTGTTAAATCACTGGATATAAAATTAATAACCTTTTTGTATTATAGTATATATTATTGTTCTTTGATTATTTTTAATCACACATAATACCATTCAAGATTGACTATAAAACAAAATATTATAATTAACTATGGAAATAAGAAACATTAGAAAATTGTGAGATCAAACTCATATTAGGTGGAAAAATTTACAATGATTATAGAGTAAATTACATTAGATGTAAACCATTTGAGAAAAAATTAACATTAGTGAAATTTCATTATAATGGAATAATATGAAAAAAAATTGACGATATCAAGAGGTATGATATAATATTTTTAGATCGATAATTTGTAATATGAAATGATATAAGGCCATGATGTTAAATCTCTATTTTTCTCATTGCTTTTCAAGCCACAATTTGTTCCCACAGGCCCTAACATAGAATTACAATGTCCCTAGTTTCATAAAAATAAAAGATAGGAGAATGTGGGTGGGGAGTTTGTTGGATAGGGCATGGAACAAGTTCACCTGGTGGCTTTATAATTATGATTTTGGTGCTCCCAAATCACTCTTTATTCTCATGGGATATGTAAGAACCTAATTGATTGATTATGTATCACCAAAAATAGTACATGAATCATAAAAATAATAAAAAACCTGAAAAAATAAACAACAAAACAATTTATTTAATTCCTAGTCTCATTATTTTTATGGTTTTCATTTTTTTTAAAATCAAACAAATGATACATTGTCTTCGTTTTAATTTTTGGGTAAGGTAGTACTCAAGGATCACACCGCGTGTCCCAGATGAAGTTGGTGATCCCATTTCATACACATCTATACTCATAGGAGAATAATAGGTCAACAGTCTGAGGTAGAATAATATTATATCAAAATGATCCACTAATCCTATTTAAAATATAAAGTTGATTAAAATAACAAAACTATTGGAATCATGAAAACTATGGGGTTTCTCCCATGCAGCGCTTTGTTTAACATTGTTAGCTCGAATTGGACCCCGAATTGATTATTTATTTCCATTATATAAGGTAAGATCACACAATTTTTCATTAACATCATGTTTTTTGGAATAGTTCTATCAATGGGTTGACTATATGAACATTAACATTAAATGTTTGATCATTGGTGGGATCTTGAATTTAAAATTCCCCATTAGGGTATACCTTATTCACTATATACGGACCTATCCATCTGGACATCAATTTTCTCTGGTGTAAGTGATGTTTAGAATTACACAAAACAATATGTTTTCCTAGTTCAATGTGTTTGGTTATAAGGTTTTCAGATTGGTAGTCTTATACTTTTTCAATATTGATCCTTGAATTTCTATAAGCCTCCATCCAGAGTTATCCATGTTCATTTAGATATATTTTCCTTTTTCTTTATCCAATGATATGTCATAATTCATTTTCATAATTTCACAAAAATCCATATGTTCTATCTACACTGGGAAATAAAAAGCTTTACCATAAAACAACCTATATGGGGATATTCCGAAAATGGTTTTAAATGATGTTCGATAGGCCCAAAGGGAATCTATGTGTTTGATTGACTAATAATTCCTAATATATTACTAGTTTTCTCAAGATTTTGTTTAATTTCTCGATTGGATAGCTCAACATGACCATTTTTTTGTGTGTGGTAAGTAGTGGACACTTTTTGAGAAATTACATAATATTCCAATTGTGATGAGAAAAGAAGATTGAAAAAATGAGCTCCATGATCATTAATGATATCCATATGAATTATAAATATAGAAAAGTGTTTTCTTTTATGAATCTAATCATAGTTTGATGATCACTAGATTTTGTGGGAATGGCCTCAACCCATTTTGAGACATAATAAATAGCTAAGAGAATGTAAATATATCCCCTAGATTTTGGTAAGGGACCTATGATATCAATTCACCAATAGTTAATGATTTAAACCATAATGATGGGAGTGAGTGGAATTTGATTCATTTTTGTGATGAACCCTACTTGCTGACACTTAGTACAACATTGAAAAAATTTGTAGGGGTCTTTTGAGAGGATGAGACAAAAGATAACAAACTGAAGAATCTTTTCAGATGTTTTCTTAGAGGAAAACTAACCCCCACAAGCATCATTATGAAAGAATTTAAGGATGGCCACTTTTTTAGATTTTGGGACACGCCTCCTAATGACTTAGTCAGTACTGAACATATAAAGGTATATATCATCAAACACATAGTGCTTGATATCCGAAAATAATTTCCTTCTATCCTGAGTCCCTACAATTTTTGGAATGAACCTTGTAACTAAGAAGTTTTCTATGTCAGCATACCAAGCGTAGTCACTCTTGGAGTGTAGGTGTTCATTAGGGAAGGAATCAGACACTAAGAGGTGATAAAATTTGTCATTCAATTCCATCCTAGAGAGGTGATCAGAGAAAATATTTTCAACACCCTAGTTGTCATTGATTGTGAGGTTAAATTCTTATAAGACAACTACCCACTTAATCAGTTTAGCCTTAGCATCATGTTTTTGGAAGAGATATTTCAGTTTAGAATGGTCAATGAACACAGTGATGGGGGATCCAATGAGGTATGACTTAAATATCTCTAAGGAAAACAAAATATCATGTAACTCATTTTCAATGGTGGTATAGTTGATTTGGGAATCATTTAAGGTTTTGTTTGCATAAAAAAGACAAAAATATTTGTATCATAATGTTTTCCTAACACAGCTCCAATTGAAAAGTCACTAGCATCACACATAATTTCGAAATTAAGGATCCAATTTAGAGATTTCATAATGGGAGGAGAGGTGAGATAGGATTTGAGGATTGAGAATGAACCCTCACAGCTTTCTTTCCAAACAAAAGGATCATCCTTTACTAGGAGAGAAAAAAGGGTACAGGAGATTGAACTAAATCACATAATGAATCTTCTATAGAAACCATCAAGTCATCAGAGGGACCTTAATTCCCAAATAGTTTTGGTTGATGGAAGGTGAAAAATGATGTCAACCTTTTCTTTATCAACTTTAATCCCTATACTTAAGACTATATGGCTAAAGGCTAACCCCTTTTTAACTATATAATCACATTTTCTTCCAGTTTATGACAAGTTTAGTTTATTCGCATCTAGAAAAAACTCTCTCTAAATTCCTAAGACATCCCCCAAATGTATCCCCAAAGACAGAGAAGTAAAACAAGAAGAACTAAAGAAAATCCCCCATCATGTATGAGAAGATTCCCATCGTGCACCACTAGAATGTTGCAGTGGAATTTCATAACCCAAATGACATGTGTTTGAAGGAAAATGTGCTAAATGGATAGTTGAATGTAGTCTTCCCTTGATTCTCTATGGAGACCTCAATCTGATTGTACCCCAATTACCCATCTAAGAAGTAATAGTACTCATGATCTTCCACTCTCTCAAGGACATGTTCAATGAATGGTAATGGGAAATGGTCATTATTGGTGATTGATTTTAGCTTCTTGTAGTAAATGCAGACCCTCCATCCACTTCTCACTCAAGTTAGAAGAATATATACATCCTTATTGGTTATCACTATGATTGCTGCCTTCTTGGGAACTACCTGGATTGGGCTCACCCAATCTCTCTTAGCAATGGGACAAATGATACAAACTTTTAACATTTTTAAAAGTTCATTCCTTACAATATCTCTAAGATTAGGATTCGGTCTCTATTAAGGCTGACGACACGGCTTTGAATCAGGTTCTAAAAAAATCATATGAGTCCTGATTAGTGGGGTAACCGTAGGAATATCATATAGGGTCAAAATAATGGATTTATTATTTATCCTAAGGACATATAGAACCCTCCTCTAATGCTTGGCTTCAAGAGAAGAATAAATGAAAATAGGATGTGTTTGATTGTCCCCTAAGAAGGCATACTAGAGGGAAATGGGAAGTTTCTTCATTTCAAGATCAGGTTGTTTCATAATTTCCATAGAATATTGGGATATTAAATAAAGATTAATTTTGTTTCATATAGTTTTAGATATAATTAAATCCCCATGTGTAGAAGATTTAGCTACAAGATTGGTTTGATTTGATTTACAGAAGGAAGTCTGATTTGTCTCCATGAAATCGGTTTCCTGAAAGGTCTCACTGATTTTTGGACCTTAGACTTCATCATAAAAGAAATTTGAAAATTATTCAAGCCAAGGAGATAATATTCATTCATATGATCAATGGAAATCAATATCATCATATCCTATACATCCATCAAATATTCCTTGATTTCCAATGGATTCATTATCCATGCTTTCTATAATGTTTAATTCATGAATTTCCCAGTCATCCCCTATTTGTGAGCTTGCATTATAGATGTTCAAGTCTAGACTCATGTTTCTAAATGTGATTGTCATGTTACCATTTATAAGTCGGATAACAGAGTTTATTTTTACAAGGAAAGGATGACCAAGGATGATTGGGGTTTCTTCATTATTTCTTATGTTCGGATGGTTGTCAAGGAAAATGAATTCAGTAGGGTAGATGAAGTTTTCATCCTTTACCAGAAAATCCTTTAAAATTACCTTTGGAACCCTAATGTTATGATCAACGAGATGGCATGTGACAGTTGTGATTTAGTGCTCTTCTAGGACTAAATAGAAGTACACAACATAGGGTATTATATTGACACTAATACCTACTTCACAAAAGTCTTTGATAACTTTTATCTCTCCTAGTTCAACATTGATGTATGGGCAACCCAGGTATTTCAACGTAGGAGGAATGGTCCCTTGAATGGACATACTCACATTATAATCCAAAAGGACTTTGGTTTTATGTGAAAAATTTCTTTTAAAAGTGCACAAGTCCTTAAGGTACATTGAGTATGTAGGTATGGTATGGATTTCATCAAGAAGTGGAATTTTCAACTAGACTTGTGAGAATATTTCCCTTAATTCTTCACTAAATTTAGGCATGGTTTTCCCCCCTCATGCGTTGAAGAAATGGTGCAGGTTGGGGGGTTTTTTATTTAAGAGTTGTTTCTTTGACAATGTTATCATGTTTTTCAGTTTTATCATTTGGCTCATTTGAATTTTCATCTGAGGTTGAATCTTCATATGTGTTCTGAACTAGTTATTCATATTTCTCAATTAATTTTTTACTTCGTAAAGCAGTCATAGCCTTTAGTTGTTCAAGTGTTGTTTGAGTGCAACATGAATCTCCCCTTACTATTTGTTGTGGAATAGATTTTTTAGGCATGTTTTATTTCCAATTTTTCTGGTTTGGAGTTCTTGTTTTACAGAAGAAACTTCTAAGTTCATCCTTCCCATTTGTTTGCACAATTTTTCTAGTAGGGTCTGTGGAATAGATTGGGTAGGTTCTTGAGATGATTGGTTTTTTTCAAGGGTTATTTTGGAGATGGTATTGTTTTTCATAATGGACTGATTTCATTTGGTATTGGATAGTTTGGGTTTAGAACTGGGTTTGGGTTTGGTAGTTCTAATGGGGGTATGGATTTTTTCCCTCTTGTTGATTAGGTTGTTGGTTATCTTTCCAGTGGAATCCTGGGTGATCATTATACCTTGGGTTGAAGGTGTTTTGTAATTGTGGATTTTGAATGTTCAAAGAATTTACTTCCACTAGAGGTCCCCCTAAAAGAACATCCTTGATGGATGGATGGTTGGGAAGTTGTCTATATTGTGGTCATTTGTGGCACAAAATGTGTAAATAGGGTCTACAGTATGGATTTTATGGACTTTTCTAAGTTCTATCTATTCAACCTTCCTAGAAAGTGTTTTGAGTTTAGGCCTAAGGATTTCCTCTTCTCTAAGTGTGTTAATTCCATTAGTTTATTATGGATTTTCTGAATAACGTGAACTTCCCCATGAATGGTTTGGTCAGAAATTCTTTCTAGATACTTGTAAGAATTATTTTGGCTTTTGTTTTTAAAAGTTCCATTACATATAATTTCAATGAATTATTTGGTCCCCAGGCCTATCCCTTCAAAAAAATTATCACTTGTTCAGGTATAGAAAAACCAAGATGTGGAACCTTTTTTAGTGTGTCTTTTAACCTCTCCCATGTATCATAGAATGACTCTCCCAAATTTTCAAAAAAGATTTGAATGCACGTTTTAAGTGAAATTGTTTTGTGAAGAGGGAATTATTTTTCTAGAATTATCATTTAAATTGTTACCATGAGTGGATTAATGTAGGAATCATGTTTTTAGCCAATTTTTAGCTCGATCCTTCAATGGAATGGAAAAGAGACTCATCATAGCTGATTCAGGTTGATGTGGGGGACATATGGTTTCTATATTGTCAATGAAATCCTTAACATGAAACCAGGACATCTCAGAGTCCAATCCAAGAAAGGTTGGATGGTGGTTTAGGAAATGTGCCACACCCTCTTTCTTTTATTCATTTTATTTATTTCATTTCTCTTGGCATCGGGTGATTTTTCGTAAGTGCGGGTGAGTCCTGGTTTAAAATTTTAATGTTGGGATGAGTTTATGGTTTGGGATAGTGCACGAACACCGTACGTTTAATATGCACAGTCCGCTTGGGCACGTGATTTCTTCTTGGGTATGTGCAGCCCACTTGTAGTCCTCTTGGGTACCATACGGTGCGCGAATACCGCACGGTCATCCAGTTTTAACATTATTAAATTAGTTGGTTGAGCAGATAAATTAATAAATATATATATATGTTTATATATATTTATATATAGGTACATATGTCTATATAAGTATTTATATATATATATATATATATTTATGTATGTATATATATGTGTGTGTTTATATTTTTAAATGATTTTATTATTATAAATATTTTGATTATAATAATTATTTTTATTATAATTAATTTATTATTATTGTTATTATTGTTATTATAATTATTATTATAAAGAAAAAAAGAAAACAAATAGCCTAACCCTAATTCCCCCCCCCCCCCTCTTCTGTTCCCCCCCCCCCTTTCTTCTGTCTGCCACGACCCCCCCCCCCCCCCCACTTGGCTGGAGCTTCCTCTCCCCCTGTCGTGCCATCCCCGCTAGCTCCCCCTCCCCTCTCACCGGCCGACCACGCAGCACGGCCCTCGACGTAGCTCCCGGACCCCACCGGCTCCCCCTCCGCTCTCACCGTCCAACCGCGCCGCACCCCATGCGACGCCGCTCCCGAACCCCGCACCGGCCCTCCTCCTCGGCTGCTCGCCAGATGTCCCTTCCCCCACACCTCCGCCAACATATCTCCCCTTCACCGGCATCCCTCCCCTCCGTCGGCGTCCCACCTGCCGGTTGCGGCTGTCTCCGGTAGAACCGAATCCGGTGACCCGCTGCCTCAAACCCACTTGCATGCCCTTTTTCCAGCGAACCTGACCCCTGCCGTCCGACTATCTTCTGGTGCAAAACCTGAATTCTCTCGCACAGCACCTCCGCTCTTCTCGAGCGTGGTCATGATTCCCCTTGCCATCAAACCACATTTTTCATATCATTATAATTTTTGTGTTTCTTCATTTTCACTGAACATTGATGTCTCGGATTGTGATTCACACTGTTTTCATGGTGTTTAGAGTGGGAAACTGATTTTTTGGGACCCATTGGTCTAGGTTCTGGCATTCACCGCCAAGGGTGAGGTGGATGAACTCGTTTTTCCTTGCCATAAATTTTTTTGGGTAAGTTTAATGCACCTGCCATTTTTTTTCACCATCCAATTTAGTGTCTTATGTTATTTTTGAGTCCCTCGTATTTATTTGGTCGTGCGTTGGTCTGCGCCGCACTGACATTGTGTGTCGACTGTCTTGTTAAGGTGTGGTGATAATTTTTTTCTAGTGCATGTGCTTTTGTGTGAGTGTGTCTACGTGAGTAGATGGCGGTGTGTTTTTGAAAGCATTGGCTCGGCCAAATCCTTGAGGTAGCTGTTTCCAACCATTTCCCCATTTTGATTCAAACCATGAGCACTTGAATTTTTTCAATTAATTCTTTTATATCGTTTCATTTCTGTTGTGTTTATGAAAAGCATCTTACATAGATATATTGTTGTTTTAAATTTCTAAAAGTGGCTTTTAATGTTGGTTTATATGAAATGAATACGTTCTTGGTAAAGTTAAATTGAGTGCCCTATGATTTTTTTGGTTGTAATTGATAGTGATTGTGTTTTGGAAATATAAGATTTGGTTTGGTTTGTTTGTTTGGCAAAATGATGAACCAATAGGTTGTTTTAGAAAAGTTTTGGAAATGGTGGTTGGTTTGAAATATGCAATTTGATTTTATAAAGTGATTCGAAACAATTGGTTTTGGTTTCAATGCAAATTGTTTAGGAAAATGGTTTATATGGTTATTCTTCTAATAACTAGATGTGTCGTTGGGTGTTGGAACATCCATGGGAGCACTAGGTGCTCACATGGATGTGCCTCCAAATGAAAATGACACATAAAAACTATATTTTCATAAAACTAAGTTTTTGATGGAATGGTTTGGTATTTCAAAGAGGGATGAAAATAAGTTGGCCTTGTTGGCCTTTGGGGTGAGTTGAATGGTTGTTCGGTTTGAAGGCTTGTTTGGTATTGGGTTTTGAATGGGGTGTTTTTACTGACTTTTGGGAAAAGTGTGTGTGCCCGATTGGCAACATAACTCATTTACGAAATGTTTTCAAACTGCACATACTATGAAGGCCCAATTGGCACCTTGTTGAATGTAAAATAATTTCATATATACATATTTGTGGGCATCTCTATAGGGGGACTTCCCTTTGAGGGTTGTTGTATAGTGGTGTCCGTGTAAGGGGTTGGCAAGTGCGGTGAGATGAGTCACACGTGCGAGGGCCTCCTACTTACACAGTATTGTCGAAATCACCATGGGTTCCTGGGAATCTTATAGATTATCAAGTGATGGTTGCTTGCTAGCCCTGATTAGATGGGTTAGTACCCCTGGAGTCGTGGACAGGCCAGGAGGGATGTGCCACTGGATGGCTATTAGGGTGGTCAGTTGGTTATTGACTATGGATTACCACACCGGCAGGTAGTCTAAAACCGAGTACATCCAGGGTTTTTCAAGGTATGTTTAGGATCACCCATGGTTATTGCTTATATCTGCTTGTTTACTTTTACTTGCACTTGGTTTCCAGTATTTACTTATTAACTGTTCTTCTTCTGCACAAATGTTATAAACATGGATTTGAAATTCAGTTTTCAAGAGATGCATTGTTTTGGGGGAAATGGGTTGTGGCGTGGGTTGGTTTTTAAAATGGTAAATCAGGATCATTTTCCTTTAAAATATGAAAACCCTGTTTTCTATCTTTGTATGTGCAAACAAGTGTTTTTGGGATTGTTTTTAGAAAGTGGTCTTGGTTGGATTATGTGGTTTACATTGGCATCCCTGGTATGTATTTTTAATGCTCATTCCTATTTTATCACTTCAGTCGTAGGTTTCCCTTGTTCATGTTTTCTTGGATGATTTGATCATTTTGGGAGCAATGGTGGCCTTGTTTGGGAGGTGACCAAAGGGTAACATTGAGGTATGTCTGCTTTTTGGTTTTATTTCTTTCCATTGATAGAGTTTAGTGCTTTTTTCTATTTATTCTTATTTACTTATTTATCTTTAATGGGACAAATCATTCCCAATGTTTTAACTTTGATGCCCGGCAATGGTTGCCAGCCCGTGGGGATCGAGAACGCCCTTCGGGCCGGCTCGGGTAAACAGTTCAGGGTCAACCCGGGTTGATTCGTGACAAAATGGTATCAGAGGAGGCCCTTGATATTTTGGATGTCTGATATAAGTAGATTAAGATTTTTCTAGACTCATGAGGTAGGTTGCGGGTTGGTGATTGATCACCACCACCTGTGAGGAGACCTGAGTTACCAGGGGTAGTCTGGGTTTTGGGTCTTTTGCCTTTAATTTTTATGGTTTGATGGATGATAATGAAGTTGAACTGTTTCATGTTGTGACCTCACATGGGGTGGTGACCCATGTGTAGTCTAAATGTCCAGTTCAAGGTCCTTTTAGTGATATAACTTACTTGGGATATGGCTCACCACTATGTCGTCGAGTTAGGAATATGCAGTAGTTCCTTGGTCATGTGGTCTGTTGTTGACTGTGTTTCATTTTGATCATGGTCGATGTGAGCGTGTGTTAAAAATGGAAGTGGTTTTAAAATGGAAAAGTGTTTCTTTTAAAATTGTTTTGAAATTGGTGAATAGGGTTTTTAAAGTGGGAGTGTTTCGATTTGGAATGTTTTATTGCATGTTTGGATTTGATGAGGGAAAGAAGTGTTCGAGCCTTGTTATGCCTTATGGAGGATCGCATGTGCATCGATATGTGTAGAGAGTGTGTGGGAGTACTTGTCTGCGAGTGATGTAGCCGAGATTGGGTGAACGCACATGTGATAGTCCATAAGGGGCCATAGGCGAGTTTTATAATTTAAAAGAAATGACGGTTTTTGGAAAAGATATTTTTTTACTCATGTTTGTATATGTTTATCTTATGAGTTTGTTTCCCTTGGACTGGTCTATTGCTTTCATTGAGTTTTGGCTAGATGCAGTTTTTAGTTTTGTTTTTCATGTTGTTCTGAGTATGTCGCCTTGAAAGTTTGCTAAGGTTGCTAATGAGTCATGCCCAGTTTTCAGTTCTTTTTTCATTTTGCCTATCGATCAAAGTAACCAATGTTCGTGAGGGGTAGTTGTGTTGTTGTGGAATTAGAGTGGTTCTTCAGGTTGTTGGGAACTCCCAGGGTTGTTAGGGTTTGTGTCGTCTTAGGTTTATTTGAGGGTCCAGTTTTGGATTAGTGAAGGTGAAATGTCTCTCCATCGTTGAAGTTCGGGGTGTGTTTGATGGTAATTGTCTCTAGTGAGGGTTCCCAAACTAGAAATGAGTGCATGCCGGAGGAACCTGTCACCGAGACCGCATCTTCATCGGTGCCGACTTTCAGGTTGTCTAACTATTCTCTTATGTGCCACTACTGTAGCATATTTGGGCATTCTAAGCCATCATCATGCATCCATTTGAAAACGTGCCACCGTCGTGGGAAATTGAATCATTGAGGAGAAGAAGTTGGGGATAGGAGGATGCAAATGGCTGACTGTGAGGCAGGAGATGCTTTAGCCATTAGAGCCCCAACCACAGGTCTCAGGGTGTAGCTCACGCACAGTCAGGAGTTACCGAGGGTGTGTAGAACCTCACTTCGGATTATGTTTTCATCTTTCTAAACGGATATATCCAATGTTTTCTTGTCCTATTATTTTTGTATTTGTAATCTCATCTTTGTTGTCGTCGTGCGATGAGCTTGTTTTTCCACAATCCAAGTGGCCTCATTTTCTCTTGGTATAGTTTTAAAATAGTTTAGAATTCTTTGAATGGTATCGGGTCCGTGACTAAACGAACCCATTTTGATCATGAGGATGGTCTCAATTGCGTACATTAGTCTGATTTTTGGTTCTGTGAAATTAATGGGTGTCATTTCTATGCTTTTTATTAGGTTGGAAGCCTCTCCGTGAGTTTTCAATTAGTGTGTTTCAGTTTTTTAGGGGATTCCGCCTTCCCAGTGTCTCGTTGTGCTGGTTTCTTCCAAAAATAGAATTAATCCTAGTGGTGGAGTTGTTCTATTAGCTTTGAGAAGGTAGGATGAGTTCATTTGGTGAGTTCCCACGTTGCCCCCCCTGGGGTGGTGTGTTCGAGTTTCAAGGTTTCTGTCTTAATAAATTTTTGTGGTGGGGAGAACCCTCCCGTGTTCTCCCCTCAACCTCAGACAATGATTGTACTCGAGTTGGTCGGGTGTGACTTGTGTTGGTAGTGGTCACCCTGAGCCTCTCCGTTTCTTCTGGTTTTTCCTGGGCATGGACTCCAGTTATGCTAACTGTTGGCTTGGTGACATTCTGGGGGTAGAAAGTGTTTGTGGTGGGGAGAATTGTCACACCTGCTTTCTTTTAGTCATTTTATTTCTCTTGGCGTCGGGTGATTTTACATAAGTGCGGGTGAGTCCCGGTTTAAAATTTTAATGATGGGCTGATTTTATGGTTTGGGATAGTGCGTGAACACCGTAAATTTAAGACACACAGTCCGCTTGGGCACGTGCTTTCTGCATGGGTACATGCAGCCCACTTGCAGTCTGCTTGGGTACTGTACGGTGCACGAATACCACACGGTAATCCAGTTTTAACGTTATTAAATTAGTTGGTTGAGCGGATAAATAAATAAATAAATATATGTTTATATATGTTATTATATAGGTACATGTGTCTATATAAGTATATATATATGTACGTATATATGTGTGTGTTTTTATATTTTTAAAAGGTTTTATTATTATAAAGGTTTTGATTATAATAATTATTTTTATTATAATTAACTTATTATTATTATTATTATTATCATTATTATTATAAAGAAAAAAAACATAGCCTAACCCTAATTCCCCGCCCCCTCTTCTATTCGGTGCCCCGCCTAACTTCTGTCCGCTACGAACCCCCCACCCCCCCCCCCCACCCCCACTCGGCTAGAGCATCCTCTCCCCCTGTTGTGTCGTCCCCGCAGGCTCCCCCTCTGCTCTCGCCAGCCGACCGCGCCACACCCCCCTTGACACCATTCCCAAACCCTGCCGACTCCCTCTCCGCTCTCGCCATCCAACCGCGCTGCACCCCCGTCGACGCTACTCCCGGACCCCGCGTTGGCCCTCCTCCTCAGCTGCTCACCGGATCTCCCTTCCCACGCACCTCCGCTGACATCCCTCCCCTCCGCCAGCATCCCTCCCCTCCACTGCCATCCCTCTGGCCGGCCGCAGCCATCTCCGACAGAACCGACTCTGGTGACCCTCTACCTTGAACCCACTTGCGAACCCTTTTTCCAGCAAACCCGACCCCTGTCGTCCGACTATCTTCTGGCGTAAAACCCAAATCCCCTTGTGCAACACCTCCTCTCTGCTTGGGCACAGTCTCGATTCCCCTCGCCATCAAACCACAGTTTTCATCTCATTCCAATTTTGGTGTTTCTTCATTTTCACTGAACTTTGATGTCTCAGTTTGTGATTCACATTGTTTTCACGGTGTTTAGAGTGGGAAACTGATGTTTTGGGATCCATTGGTCTAGGTTCTGGCATCCTCCGCCAAGGGCGAGGCAGATGAACTCATTTTTTCCTTGCCGTCAATTTTTTCGGGTAAGGTTAATGCACCCGCCGTGTTGTTTTGCGCCATCCAATTTAGTTTCTAATGTTATTTTTGAGTATCTAAAATTTATTTGGTTGTGCATTGGTCCACTCCACACTGACTTTTGGTGTCAACTGTCTTGTTAAGGTGTGGAAATAATTTTTTTCTAGTGTGTGCACTTTTGTGGGAGTGCGTGTATGTGAGAAATTGTCGGTGTGTTTTAGAGAGCATTATCTCGGCGAAATACTTGAGGTAGGTGTTTCCAACCATTTCCCATTTTTTATTAAATCCTTGAGAACTTGAATGTTTTCAATTAATTCTTTTATATCGTTGCATTTTTGTTGTGTTTATGAAAATCATCTGATATAGTTATATTGTTGTTTTAAATTTCTGAAAGTGGCTTTTGATGTTGGTTTATATGTAATAAATAGGTTCTTGGTAAAGTTAAATTGAGTTCTTTGTGATGTGTTTGGTTATAATTGATAGTGACTGTGTTTTGGAAATGTATGATTTCATTTGGTATCTTTTTTTGAAAAAATGATGAACTAATAGGTTGTTTTAGAAAAGTTTTGGAAATGTTGGTTGGTTTGAAAGATGAAATTTGCTTTTATAAATTGTTGTGAAAGAATTGGGTTTGGTTTCAATGCTAAGTTTTTATGAAAATAGTTTCTAAGGTGATTCTTATAAAAACTAGAAGTGTAGTTGGGTGTTGGCACATCCATGGGAGCACTAGGTGCTCGTATGGATGCGCCTCCAAATGAAAATGACACATAAAAACTATATTTTCTTAAAACTAAGTTTTTGATTGATTGGTTTGGTATTTAAAATAGGGATGAAAAGATGTTGGCCTGGTTGGCCTTTGGGGTGAGTTGAATGGTTGATCATTTTGAAATCCAATTTGGTATTGGGTTTGGAATGGGGTGTTTGTATTGACTTTTGGGGAAAGTGTGTGTGCCCGAATGGAAACTTAACTCATTTACAAAATGTTTTGAAACTGCACATGATGTGAAGGCCCGGTTTTCACCGTGTTGAATGTGAAAGAATTTCATATATACATATTTGTGGGCATCTATACAGGGGGACTTCCCTTCAAGGTTTGTCGTGTAGTGGTGTCCCTGTAAGGGGTTGGAAAGTGCGGTGAGATGGGTTACGTGTGTGAGGGCCTCCTACTTATATAGTATTGTCGAAATCACCATGGGTTCCTTGGTGTCTTATAGATTATTGAGTGACGGTTGCTTACTAGCCCTGATTAGAAAGGTTAGTACCCCCTGGAGTTGTGGACATGCTAGGAGGGATGTTCCACTGGTTGGCTATTAGGGCAGTCAGTTGGTTATTGATTATGGAGTACAACGCTGGTAGGTAGTCTGAAACTGAGTACATCCCGGGGTTTTCTAGGGATGTTTAGAGTCACCCATGGTTATTTCTTATATCTTCTTGTTTACTTTTACATGCCCTTGGTTTCCAAGATTTACTTATTACCTATTTTTCTTATGCACAAATGCGATAAACATGGATTTGAAATTCAGTTTTCAAGAGATGCATTGTTTTGGGGAAAACGGGTTGTGGCGTGTGTTGGTTTTTGAAATGGTAAATCAGGATCCTTTTCATTTAAAATATGAAAACCCTATTTTCTATCTTTTTATGTAAAAACTAGTGATTTTGGGATTGTTTCTAGAAAGTGGTCTTGGTTGTATTTTGTGGTTTACATTGGCATCCCTACTGAGCATTTTTAATGCTCACGCCTATTTTATCATTTCAGTCGCAGGTTTCCCTTGTTCAAGTTTTCTTGGATAAGTCGCTCATTTTGGGAGCAATGTTGGCCTTGGTTGGGAGGTGAATAAAGGGTCACATGGAGGTACGTCAGCTTTTTGGTTTTATTGCTTTCTGCTGATAGAGTTAAGTGCTTTTTTCTATTTATTCTTATTTACTTACTTATCTTTTATGGGCCAAATCATTCCCAATGTTTTAACATTGATGTATGGAACTGGTTTCCAGTCCGTGGGGATCATGAACGCCCTTCGGGCCTGTTGTGGGCCGGCTCGGTTAACCGGTTCAGGGTCGACCCAGGTTGGTTCATGACAAAATACGGTTTAAAGATGTAATTGGTATCTTCTAGGGAATTGTGTCTAATGTTTTATGCGGAATCAGTCCAAGATATAGTGTGGTAGCCATTCATGGTTTGATCAAATACATTCCCTAGGTTTGGAGCTTCTTGATTT
This sequence comes from Viscum album, assembly GCA_963277665.1. NCBI lineage: Eukaryota > Viridiplantae > Streptophyta > Magnoliopsida > Santalales > Viscaceae > Viscum > Viscum album. The sequence continues at coordinate 1,389,726,183 of OY728165.1, forward strand.
TGGTTTCCCATTTGATTACCACCAGGATATAAAATTTTATTTCTTGGAAGACCCTCTATTATAATTGATTCTATTATTGATTCTGGAGTATCAATAAGATTAATATCTAATGGAAACAATCTCATATGTTCACTTAACTCCTCTATCCTAGTATTTTCCACCATAACTAGTCTGTTTGAATTATCACGGGTGTAGGCGGACATGCACCAAAAGGAAAAAAGAAAAAATGGGACAAGATAAGAGATCATGTGTGAGAATAGAAGAATGGGGGTGAGGAAAGAAGGTTATAATCTAAATTACTTACATGTTCCCTGACAGCGATGTCAAATATTTAATTACACACAAATTTACCCAAGAGGTGAAGGTAGAATGATCCTTATAGTCAAGCATGGGTTGTCTAATCCAATGAGTCCTAAGAAGATCTCTTAGATACATAACCTTTGAGATGGATTTTTGGCTATTATGTGGACAAAATGGTTTTGGTTTTATATGGTTTTAAAGAACAATAATTAACCTATGTGAATTTCATTCAATAAAATTGGTTGATCTTAGGATTTTTCTCGGGGCGGATTGAAAGAATTTAACTTCTTTAGACAATTTTGGTTTTATTAATTCTTGATAAATACATTAATAAAAATTAAAAGTCCTTTATAATGTTCTGGTTAGATGCAAACTAAATTAATTTACTAACCCCAACAAACATATAGAACCTAATTAATGATCTCTCCATGGTATATGGTCATTTTAGTACATAGATTTTGCTTCTTCAAACACAGTGAAGATGATGAGTGGAAATAACTGATGAATGGAAGTATAAAATTATTTATCCAATTAACAACAAATTGTTCATAAAATAACATTAAATCCAGCCTTTGAATTGAGGGTGGATGATTGATTACAGGAATTGGATTGAAGAAACTAAAACCACAGAAATAATGAGGACTCCTCTGTCTGTGTGCACGAAATTAACACCTATGTGTGAACTAATTCACCCCAACATAAATATATCATTGTGCATTGTGATTATATAGTTTTAATGAAATATATTGGATGAATTGATAAAAAAATATGTTGATTAAGTACATAAAAATAAAAAAAAGGAAACATACATGGAAATTGAAAGCATTTCAAATGAACTTTGGAATAAAAACATTACATCTGAAAACAACATATTTCATTCCCCTCACTTCCACTGCATTAAATAGGAAATTAGGAAGGTTTATTCCAATCCTTAGTCAATTTATTCCTGATTATTAAATTAATTTAGGCTTTAGGGTGGTGGAAAGTAGTGGAGAAATTGATTCACTTCTATACTTTTTATCCTCCTTGTCTACCCTGGAAAGATCTTCCTATATGGGCAAGCATATCACCGAATTTCAATGGTCCATAGAAGACTATTTTGTGTCCGTGGATGTCTTCTAGATTCTTGTAGTAACTGGACCCATTTTGAGTTATTGATCATTAATTATGTCTGATTTAGTGGGATGTCATTCAGGGCCTCATATTATTGCCCAGATTTTGATATTCTATATAGGCAGCATTAAAAACCACCATGGAAACCGAATTAGCACTATCTCTTGAATAATGATTTGTTCCTCTATATGTCTTCTAGAATCATATGAAAGTTTGGCTGCATTGGGTCTGTATTGTTGTCCCCAAGTTCTCATTAGAGTGCTTGTGTCCAATATGCCTTCCCCATAATTTTTTCCTATCATCGCCAAATATCTCCATCATAAATTATGAATCCTCCATTGATCCTTAAATGAAAAATGTTGAAATTTAATTGTATATCCATTTCCAAAATTATCAAATTAATATATTTAAATTACATTCCTTAAAATTAGATGAATCATTGGGCCTAAATTTTTGTACATTAGGCATGAAGTGCACAAATGATGAGAATGAGTGTTCAAAATTAAAATCCACTAACTCAGACCCCTAATATCAAAAATGAACATTTAATACCATAAAATTTAATTAAGATATGTTTAATAATTTTCATATCACATACCCATATGTCTATCTTCTATACCTAATATATTAGAGGTTATAACGTAACCACCATCCTTGGTTTGCCATAGGACCCCCTTCCATTGGTTTATCATGTAATCACACATCCTTTATCACATAACCTCCTTTCAAATTTATATTTAACATTATATATTCATAAGACATAAAAGATTGGAATTTTCGGCATTTCACTCATAAAATTTCATTTGTAATCAGATGAAATATTTTTAAGATGTTGATATAATAAATCCATTTTCAAAAAAAATTCAAAACCATAATACCCAAATAATTAATAAGGTGTTTATTTATATTTTAAAAAATTGTTCTTCTAGAGGAAACCAAATATCAAATTATTTTTAGGGTGGTGTTGAAGTAATTTTCATTCTATACATTAGAAAAATTCCTTTTTCATCTTTAAATAAATCCAAACACTCAATTTAGTTGAGATAAATTGATTCTTTTTGAAAAAAAAAATTAATGGAAATAATAGTAAAAGGATTTTTTTTATACACATCATAAAAGTATGTGGGTTTATGACATCAAAATATTCCTCAATGAATGGTGATTGGGATGAATTCCTTTTCCGTGAGTTTGATTCACCACGTATTCTATTTATCTTCCTTAATAATAATCCAATGTTTTTATTTACATTCTTGAGAACCATTTTCAGGATTATTATACCTTTTATATTAATTTTTATCATGTTATAGCAATTACTAAATTATTTATGTTACCCGTGGTTATTTTGATGACATTCCGAACATGAGTCCAAAATGACTTTAGTATGATGTCTATAGTGAAATTTTTTCATTATTCCATCATCTTCAGAATAATATACATGACATAATAATGACTTTTAAAAATTATTTATACTTTTAAATCCATCTATTATTTATCGATTTTAAAAATTAAGTATATTATAATAATTTATATGGTAAATCGTAAGTATGGATGAGTAACCTTTCCTTTTTTCAATCATCATTATGGATATAAGGGATGTATTATATTATCATTAAAAATTATCATAATATAATTGATATAAAATAAATAATTTAAATATGCATATATATATAATATTTATGTGATTTTGTGATTAAAAATGAGTTACATCACATCGTGAAGGTGAATGATCACGTGTATGCATGACTGACATAATCATTTTCATAAGAATGAAAATTATGAACATAATTGATATATAATTATATTATAATGATAAATATTCATGAATATAATATATAAATATTGATTAAATCATTAAAAACGCTCTTTATATGTGGTAATGGAAAACAAATTATATTGGTTAATGGATGTGGTAGTTCACATGTACACACACATAATTTATTATCTTCCAATTTAATGGAAGTAGAGACGGATTTGGGTAATAATATTAACCTAATAATGTCTCATTATTTTTAGGATACTAGATTTATTATATCATCATGTATGATGAATATGAAATAGAAGGGTAATAAAAAATAAAATACAAATACTTATTTAAAAATTATATCTATTCTTCAGATGATTTTCATTGATTCTCACATAAAGATCTATAAAGAGGGTGTTTTTCCTAAAATATGGCATCTAGAATGTGGATAGTTATTATAGTATGGTATATAGGCATATATTTGATGAAACAATAGTATTTTAAGTTTCAGTAATATGGGAGAAAAGATTCATTCAATTGGAGAGGAGAGGGGAACTCTTGGAATTCATTAACATAATAAAATAATATAAATTAATTATCAAATCTAATAGGTAAAAGTTGTTTTATTTGTAGTATATGATGATCATGGGTTGAAAATCCATTAATCCAATTATAATTATACATTTTTTATTATTTTTTAATCCTCATCATTTTTAACAGTTATTTTACCCTATTAACTCTCAAAAGTGATATTCTGTAATTTAGATTTAATAACCTTATATAATTACTATATAATTAAAAACAAATGAATGAATAATTTATCAATTTTAAATACTTATCCCAATTTTTTTCAGAAATTTAGATTTTTCTAAATTTAATATCATTTAATAAAATATTATTTATTTTAAAATACCAATAATGTCAATTTTGATAATATTAATTACATGAAATTATAAAATTATCATAACAAGAAGATATATTAGAACCCATAGTTAAAAAACATCACTAACACGTCAAAGTCATCTAAAAATTTGTGGGTTACATTAATCATGTCAAATTAAATTTATTTTAGTATTTTTATTATCATTTATTTGATATTTTCTTTATTTAAAACAATTTAATCAATAGTGTGATAGACATTAATGTAATATTTTATACTCTAATAATTAAAAATAAAGTACAATGATAAATATAATAATTTTACCTTTAAATATAATATTTATAGTCAACTATATACCCTATATAATACATATTAAAAACAAAACACATGTTTAAAACAAAAGTGTAAAAAATTGACTTTTCTTTTATATAATATTATAAATGAACTATAGTAATCCAAATGGAATAAATATATCCAAAAATTAGAAAATAATGATTTTCATTGAAAATAAATCATCCAATCATATTAGTATATGTTTTTGGATAGTTTTATAATATTTTATAATATCCTCATTACCTATATTTACCTTATTCACCCTTAGTTGTGTTAATAAAAATAATTACAAAACTTTCTATTCATTTTACCCAAATTTAATAGGGACTTATTTACATAAATTGGACCTTTTGATTCCAAATATTGAATCATTATTTCATAATTTAAAAAACATATGTGGGTAAAATAAATTTACAATTAATCCCATTGATGCAACGAGATAAGATTTTTTTATTGTAAAAATGTTAAAAAGGTCAAAAAGTTTTTATATCCCATTTTAATGTTTAATTGACCAAAATTAATGAAATTGTTTTAAATGAAAAAAACTTTATCTAATCGGTCTTTAAAAATAATAAAATAAATATTTTATAACTATAAATAAATTTGATGAAAAAATAATGTTTCAATTAAAACGAAGAATTTTTTAATTATTCGTCAAAACATGAAACTAGTCAAAAAATACCAAAACACAAAAAAATTATAATTATAATTTATAATAATAAAAATATTTTTTCATATAAAATATATAAAATTATCAAAAACTAATTTTAAAACCATCATTCAATCAAAAGTCAGAAAACCAACTTTTTAGCGAAATACATTTTTTAGTGTAAAACATGATTTATTCTTATATTATTGCTATAAAATATTTTATATGAATGTTACAAAATTTTTAAAGGAATATTAACTTGGTTTGTATAAATTTTTATGCATGTATAGATTTCATAAGGGATTAGGGGAATGGAAAGGGCCCTGTGGTGGATATTTTAGGGGAGGAGCATGGAGTCAATAGTAGAGCAGAATGGACTTCGAATGATATTATATTTTTTAAATACATATCTTATTTATTTCCAATTGAAATTATTTCCTCTTATGGTAGAAGATTAATTTTTATTATTTGTATTCCATCTTTATGTTTCTTCATGTTTACTCTGATTATTTATTAGGTTGATTATTATTGAATGTTGATCTTGTGACATGATATTGATGGTATAGTCTCCTCACTAATGGACATAGACCCACACTTATCATTGGAAGACTCTTATATATAGGGAGGTGAGCATTAGTTTTCATTGAATTACAGATCGTACACAGTGTTATGGCTCAGGTGGTCAGACTTTCATCCAAAATTTCATATATTTCATCCATATAGATATAATAAAAAACATATTATCATAAAATTTATACTCTAACTCTCATTAATTATTTTTGGGATAGATTTTCTATTAAAATTACACATATTTCGTAAGATTCATAATAGTTTGAACTTTATTGGCCATATCATGTATTTTATCAGGTACAATCATCTTCAACTATCCAACGTCATTCTAGATTATTGGAGTCCAAGACTATTTCAAATATATATCCACATAAGGATACATTTGAATACTAGAATGGATACATTTATTATATGAGGAAACTACTTTGTTAATATTTTGAACCTAATATCCTTTGAAGTCAATTGAACAAAATCTAAACATATCCTTTAGAGTTTGAATGGTGTAGTAAGAGTAAATATCCATATGAGGGTGATAATAAGTGCTAACACACATCTCTATATCAATATTTAATTAATGGATTATATAGAGCAACATAGTATTCCATAGATACGTATTTGATATATGTTTCAGTCATACAACATGTAGTATTCCACTTATCATATGTATATCTTGTTGAAGTTTTCAAGAGTGAATTGTTCTGTAATATTAATGAAATGTGGAGACTTATTAAGGAGACCAACTAACACCCAAATAGTGTTACTTCTATTAGATGTATTTGGGCTCCCTATAATAAAATATCTGGTTATGATTTTCCATTTCCACACTATAATGGAAAATTATTAACACATAACCCTTATAATTATGTATTTCAATGTAGACTTATTGGCCTCCCAAGAATCAAGAAATTCATTATGTAATCACTCTCTTCATTGAATCCCACTATAATTTTTGGTTTATATATCTATACATCCTAGTACTTCTTCTATGAATATTGAAGGTTGGGAAAATAACATTATCTAGATATTTCCTCTTAAATTTAATTTTTTATGAAACACATATATGGGTTCCAAACCATTTAAATCCATATTTATCAAAGATTAACTCTGAAATATTTTATACAAATATATATAGATCCTTTTCATCATTCAAGGTCTCCTTTGTCCAATTATGAATGTTCGGTTGAGAATTCATTTTATAAATGATGTACTAGTTTAATTATTTGACTACCATGACCATATATATCATGTCCAAGAGGATTATATTGACATTAATCATCATCATGGATAGGGTTGCGAGATCATTTCTACTCATATCATTTTACACATCATTCAATGTCTCGTGATGGAAATGGATTAAACAAACATAATTCTTGTTCAACTCAAACCACCATAATTTTCACGCATTGATCTCCTTCTATGTGAATATATACATGAGGAATTTTTGAATAATATATAAGAAAAACATATCTATATTGAGATAATTCCAAACAAATTCCTAATTTTGATATCAATATTAAAAATTCCAGATCCTATGTTAGGTAGTTCTTCTCATGGGTTTCTATTTGGAAGTAGTCATATGATATAAATTTTTCCCTTTTTGATTTACACAAAACCAATTACTTTTTTAAATCCTTTCTATAAGACACTAATCCTTACCCACATGTGGGTATTTTCAATATTTTTGGTTATTATTATACACCTTTTCATGTATTTTAATGATGTTCCCATATTCATCAGTCTAGAAGAACATAATCACCTTTTACGTTACCTTGGGTATTGTGTTTGAATTTAACGTGAATGATTCCAACAATTAATGATAGAAAACAAAATTCATTGAAATTATTGATGTATATAAAATATATTAGTTAGGGTTATCCTTTAATTTCCACTATCAATGATGGATCCATAGGTATCCTTTTACTATTGATAAAATACCAAAATAATGATAAATTATATACTATAAACACATATTAACTATACTTTTAATTTTATTTTCCATTTTTCAAGACATTAATTGAAAAATTCAAATACTACCCATGATCTTATTTTCAATTATATTATATAATTATATATTCTATAAATATTTACTAAACTGTGCTGAGGAAATTTTTTAAATACTATATTAATTAAATCAATGAACATAGTTGGAGAATTAATGAGTCCAAATGTTATCACTATGAACTCGTAGTTCCCATACACTTTATGAGAAGATATCCTTTGTAAATAATTTGACATCAAATTTACATGTTAATATTATTAGCAGTGATCCTCCTTATAGAAGTACTAGGATCTATGTCTCAAGTCAAAAAAGTTATCTCTCCAGAGCATTTGAATCTTATTATTTGTCATGATCTTTTTTAGATCACAGTAATAAATTCATAGGAATATTGAACTATCCATCTTGTTTTCTTAATGGAAATTTTCACTCTATGATGAAGAATATGGGTGTAATTATAAAAATTCTATTATAATTTCTTCAACATCTCTTTAAGTTTAAAAGTTTATATTCTATATATTTTCATCGATAATAGAAACTATCTGCGTATAAGTTATATTAAGAACTCAACTATTAGGTATGAAGAATATAATGTAATTATTCATGAAATAAATCATTATATTAACAGAAAATTGTATTTCCATAAAGGATTATATTTTACTTAGTCTCGATCATTTTGTCTAGATATGATTACTTATAAGAAATTAATATCCATTCATGAGATGATGATTCCCAAGGATATCCATCCTCCTTATAATAATATTAAATTAGATGGATATTCCTCATACGGAGAGTGATTTACTTCATATATAAATTTATGTTAGCTCTATATAATGAAATAAAATACATACCAAGAATATAACTGAATTACCCTAAAGGGAGTATCATAAGGTTCAATAGGATATTCATACCAAAAATTCAATTAAATGATATGATATATTCCTGGAATGGGATAATGGTCCCATATTCTTTTTTCACCGATAAATAGGCATCCATGTTTTGAGGTGGTTTTTGATTAGTTCTACTAAACTTGAGTGATGTGAAATAATGAAAAGGATTATAATAAAATAGTAAGTTTTTTTATTGCATAACAACTTTCCCTTTACTAAATAATTATTGTAATCCACCTTATCAGTTATAATGACATATCCTCATTGATGCAATCCATACCTCAGAGTCTATTGTCCTTAGTCATATATGAAAAATCTTGTCTTATTGAATTAGTTCACATAGTGTCCTTATTCATTATAGTTAGGACATTGATAAATTGTCTATGATTTGACTTGAAATTTCCATTCATCAATCACATTATTGTGTTTCTACCATTGATATTCTCTAGAAAGGTTCCCCTCATTCCACAAAAACGAATTTATTTTTCCCAATCATTAAATTTTAGGTAATCTTATGGAGACACTATTGACAAGTGATTGGTTAAATTTATTTCTATTATAACATTTCTATATCACTCCCCAAATATTATAACCAATTATCATATTCCAATTGCATTACCCATGATATTTTTAAGATACCAAAATAACCATTTCATATTTTAGGGACCAATATACAATTTATTAATCACATTGAAAGTCTCAAACCAACAAATAATTTGATAGCTTATCATGTATCCTAATAAATAATAGGTAAAAAATATTTTTGGAATGAATGAAAATGTCTTATGATTATCACACAAGTCATAAGATGTTTACCTCATATTCCCCAATGAATTTTTTGTCCATTCTATTCAGGACATGAAGCTCCATCTTCACTTAAATTCATAGAGTACAGAAAATATTTATTAAAAAAATATTTTTTGGAATTCTTTAAACTCCATTACATTAATATATTCTACAAGCATTGTATTCTTGATCAACATACGCATTGATCATAATATCCCTAAATGTAATAATATATCCAATGAAACATTCTATTTCTCAAAGTATCAAAGGATAAATAATATCATTTAAAAATATTTTATAAATTTCTCCATAATTAATGTATCATAAGATCTACTAAAATTTTGAGGCCTTTGTCACAAAATGGTCTTAATTGAAACTATATCATTCCAAGGGTGTTGTTAGTGTTACCCTGATTTATGATTATATTCAAAAAATGAGTTAATTGTGTATGTATTTTCAGGATTTCCAAATAACATTCTCTTATTTAGTTTGTAATCTTATTGAGGAGGCCTCACATTTCCCATCACATTGGTTGTTGACTCGATCTATTCAATTTCTATCCACTTTCTAAAATTAAGGGAAGACCAGGGATTTGAAATTTCAAAATATTAAACACATATAAGGGGTATTATAAACATTCAATATACATATCATAAATAATATATATTCACTAACCTATGAATTTCTAGGATTCATCATCTGTTATCCTTGGTCTATTTCTTAACATTAAATTTCATAGACATTTTTTACCTTTTTAATGTTCTATTAAGATCTTATGAAGTTACCAAATAATATATAATTGTAGTTTAAACCAAGAGTACAATAAGGCCAATATGTCATACAGTAGGTGAAAATGAATTAATAAACAATAATGTCTTTTTTTTGTTTTTACCCAATGTTAAAACCATTCTAGATAACATCAACTTGTAGTCTCCACGGATCGATTTGTTTCTTTAGAACAACACACACTATAAGTTACCAAAACATTTGTATGTTTTACCACATTTAGTCGTATCCTAATGATTTTCACTAAGGTTTTATAATCCTAATACTCAAATATAAGTAGACTATTATTTGATACCAACAACCAAAATCCATATTATTTATAGTCATTATATCATGATCTATTGAATATTGATATATAAAAACCCAAAAAATATCAAGATGCATAATTTATTTTTGTAATTATATACATATAATAATTATGTGAAATAGGTAAATGATGAAATTAAATAAAAAATGTATTACATTCCCCTGAAATTCCCTTGATACTCTAAAACTACACCTGATAACAAGGTAATATACATGAGAAATGACTGAGTTATAAAAAAATAATCAAATCTTAAAATAATGTAATGAAATATATGTCAATCACGTGGAAAAAAATTTAAAATTTAATGTTGATCAACATAATCACGAAAATTGAATAATAATGTTAGATGATAACATTATTGAAAAATTGTAATTTGGAAACAACTAAATACATGAAAAAATAAGAATATGTCATGGCTAATCACCAATTAATTATGATAAATTGCGCCTAAGAGAACCTAACATGATCCATTCATAGTATCTTATGAGGTAAAAAAAGACCTAGTTTTTTTTAGGGAAATATAATTATAATACCATGTGCCACATTCATATCATGTACATGAATTTGTGTCTAACCAAGAGTATACAATATAATAACAATGTTCATCTCATTTAACCACCTGATTAAGGAGAATGGCATTCGTAATTGGATGTAATAAATCAGTGAATGATATGTACAATGAGATGAATAACCAGCAGTGGATATGGGTGTATGAATTTAAAACAAAAACTTATGGCATGAAAAAATGATGGGATAATTTCAGCAACATCACAATCATACATAAATGGTCATGAAATAAAATAATTTCAGTTTACAGTGGTCTCATGTTACATGGGAATAATAAGTAATGTAATGGGATGTGTACAAACAAATTAAAAATTAAATATTAGATATTAGAAATCTTAAAACTAAGAATGTACATGAATAACATGTAAGAGGAAGAGAATATCATACCATCATTGGTGATTCCAAAATCATGTAATGAGAATCTTAAAATAATGGGAACACTATGGGAGGGATATAATGAGAGAGTTGGAGAAAAATTTCTTACTCCATGGGTTTTTACTTATGAGTAATTGGAGGTTATGTGGGAATTGAAACAAAAAGATATGGTAAATATTTAATAACATGTAAACATTCATTTTTAATTCATAGTGATAAAATAATAAAAACCAAAAATAATACCATGTTATTTCTCATAATTTATACCAATGATAACTATATTTCAATATATTATTAGGATAGGAAATTAATACATGAGATATAATAACATTAATTATGTGGAATCATGTCTTGTTCGAAGAGAATTAGTTTTGAAATCATAATATATAAAATATGATTGTAAGGATTCATTATAGTTATTATAAATTAACACTACAACATCTATAACTTGAAATATTAAAGGGGGAATGTTTTTTTCTCATGTGTTACATTAAATGTATTAATTACGGTAGGATTGAAATGATGATGTAGATGCTCAACATACAAGAGGGGGTTAATTGTATACTTTAAAAAATTCCATTACAAATTTTAAAGATGGTAATGTTTAACAAAGATAAACAAGGTAAATTCGCAAGACCTCTTTGTTCTTCAAACTTGCTAGATTACGAAAATATGGATCTAGAAATGAATCATAAGAGAAGTTTACGAAGACAATGATTCTACCTTAATGTGTATAGAATATTACTAATTAGACTATACAAGTACAAGGAAGTATAAAAGATTATACTTTCCTTATTAATCAAAATGCAGCGGAAAACAAACTTGAATCAATATAAGTAACATGTATGAAATATTTTAACCCAAAGAGTAGGATATCCAACAACCTAGGATAAAGGTTCTTTGCTTTATACTTTCTAGACATTTTTTCTTACCCATACCAGGGTAAGCCCTCGAAACAAATATTAGAGTCCATCTTGATATCCCCGCAATCCCTCAAACTTCAAGGTAGTCGGCACCTCTTTCTTCCTTTCCCTGGAATCCCAAGATTGTAAACAGCAACAATTAGAGTTGCACAAATCAATCTGAATAAGATGTTCAGTATGCATAAAGCATGTGAGTCTCTCTCTCTAGAAATCACTTTAGCAGCATGTAGTCTCTAGAGTTTTAGAACAGTATTGAACTTGTTCAAATGACATCCAATTTATCGGCACGTTTCCAACGGTCGGCTCCCTCCTCCAACAGTCATATTTTTCATTGAATTTTGGAGGGACCTGTACACGTGTCACTCAAACAACGGTTAGTTAGAAACATAATACACCACATCGTTTTGTAATTATAACAAGGGAAATCAAAATATGGTTACTCAAGCGAATCTAATTTTCTAGAGTCCAAGGAAAATATTGTTTAGAGTCTAAGAATATTTGTATTCTATAATATATGGAGATTTGGATTCTGTATTTCAAGGAATTTGGAATCAGAATTCTGTAGACTTCAGAGTCTGAATTCTGAAGAATTCTTATTCTGAATTCTGAGGAATTCAATGTTTGAATTCTTTGGAATTGGGAGTCTAAATTATAAGTAATTTGGAACTAGAATTCTGAGTAATTCAAAGTCTTAATAATAAGTAATTCATAGTCTAAATTCTAAGGAATTAGGAGTCAGAATTATAAGGAATTCGGAACCAGAATTCTGAGGAATTCGGAGTCTGAATTCTATAGAATTTGGAACCGAAATTCTGAGGAATTATGGGTCTGAATTCTAAGGAATTCAGAACCTGAATTATGAGAAATTCGGAGTCTAAATTATAAAGAAATCAGAACCCGAATTGTGAGGAATTCAGAGTCTAAATTCTAAGGAATTTGGAACTGGAATTCTAAGGAATTCAGAGTCTAAATTTCAGAGAATTTGGAGTCTGAATTTTAGAGAATTCGGATTCTAAATTTCAGAGAATTTGGAACATGAATTCAAATCATAAAAACATAATAATCTATATCAATTATTCATAGAATTACGAGTATTTAGATATGAAATATAATTTAACACTTAGGAATAAAAAGAGTTATAAAAAACAATGAAAAACAGGTAAGTATAAATTTTCCTCAGGGAAGGAAAATTTTCCTCATTAAGAAAAATATTAGGGAAAATGAAATTTGCCTTAAGAGAGAGTGTTTGTGATTTTCAAAACATGAAACATTGGAAAAGTCATAAGGAAATATTATTGACATAAAAATTACGTTATTTTTTTATAATTATTTTATAAAACATACATTATAATTATACCATATTTATGTTTTTACAAAAAAGCTGACCATACCAAAAAATTATGACTAATTGACCAATAAAAGATTTAAATTTTTTTTCCAAAAAAAATTTTTTTCCAAAATAATTTTTTTCTACCAAAAAAAATATTTATTTTACCAAAATAATTTACTAAATATTGTAATTTACATTTTTAAATAAAAACCATAATTTATTGGAAAATAGAAGTTTTTACGAAACATACAACATTCAGAACCTTGTAAAATTATTGTGGATTTTTCTTAATTATATAATCATTTATATTTACATAAATTTTATTTAACAACCATATTACATAATAATTACTTTTTTATAAACTCATTAATTTAACATAATGTTTGTTGTAATTGAAAGAAGATATTTTAAAAAAATTCCTTCATCATATCAAAATATAAATTTAATTAAAATAATTATGTAATTGTATGTATCAATTAATAATGAAATTATAATATTATAATAATTATTTTATTAAAATAGAAAAATATAAAAATTAGTACTACAAATATCTAGATACATAACCCATAATTATATACTAGTATTCTTTTATAGTAAGGTGTGGGATGGAGGTACATTCCATGAGAGGTTCAGCTAACATGGTTTAGGATGTGATGATGATAAAAATGAACTTATATTAAAAATATTTTTTGTCAAATTTTTGATATTGATTCTTGGCTAGAGCGTTTTTCCTGAGAAAATCCTTATAATGCCACCTCCCTCATAAACACTAATAAATTGGCATCATATTATACGAACCAATAGCCAAGGTCATATTTAATTCATTTTATGTTAGTAGGATATTATATTAACGCTTGATATATACTAATTTAATTTTCACTATATAATGACTACAATATAAATTATTTTGATTCCTAATGGTATTCAATGTCTTACATGATATATTATGTAGTGTTATAAAATAACCAATGTATTATTGTGCTTTATAAGGATACATTACAAAATAAAAATTTAATTCATTTAAATGTGACATTAATTTCAAAATGTTTAAGTCGTCACATGTACACATGGTTAATAGCCTTGAAAATTAACTTTGCATGTTAACATGACCAACACCATTTGTAAAAAAAGGCATTTTTGCACACATGTTTTGACACTCTAAGAGGATATTTTTTGGTAAATTCGCAAACTCTTTAGAAACCATTAATATTGACATGAATATATTGTTATTATATAAATCACTAATAGAAAAATTACCATGGATATACCATTTTGAAGAAAATAAACATATATATTTTTATATACATTACATTTATAATATGTAACTTCTATGATAATAGTTTTTGTAGTTATATTCATATTATTTTCACTACTCTCATCCATATTTTTTATTTTATTTTAGTATATTATTGGATATTCATGGAATCATGTTAAAAAAATTTGATAGAAATTGTGATCAGTTCTCTAATGAGATGAATTACCTAATAGAATTATGATCCAAGAACATCATGGAAGAACTAGATATACTAAATCAGGTAATGAATAATAACATGAATCAAGTCAAACATCATCCTTTATTTATGAAAGTGGAAATTCTTGTTTATTCCCTATATATGAAAAAGGTCTCCTACTTATAGATGATCTTATAACAACTTCATCAAAATATAATGAATTTACCCCATTGAGATGACATTAATCCATATAATTATATGAATACTATATATTTTTACTGGTAATTTTTCATATGGAGGAATAGGTTGGAATGTGGTGGATATTGACCATGAATACAAAAAATAACAATGAAATATAATACCTATAATATGAGTGATTAAATAAAAAAATTCAATAACTAATTTTTATAAACTCGTCATCATAAAATGTTTTGGGAGATCATTGGACAAATGAAAAAGGATAATGAGTATAATATCGAATATCATGAAGACATCACAAGTATTTATAAGTATTCCTTCTATATTTCATCAAACCTAAATATAAGGTGGACTACTTTTTAGTGAATTAAATCCAGATTTTTGAAAAGTTTTTTTAATTTAGAATTTGATATATATATATATATATATATAAACATATTACCATTTTTAGATTAATGATGAGATACATATTGGTGATTCTCAATGGTCTTATAGTTTTGGTGGTAAATAGATGAAAATAGTGTTTAATTTGGGTGGATCCACATATAATCACAATATAGGGAAGAAAAAAAAATCCAGCATGAAAAAAATACATTGGAAGAAACATCCACGAAACAATCTAAATAAAATAAAGAGATAATTCATGTTTAAAAAATGTGAATTTAGCTACTGAATGTTGAATGGTGATGAAAACAACTTCTATTGTGACCAAATAAAAAAATATTTCCCTAAAATATCTTCCAATAATCTATTATTTCAACTCCAAGGAACACAACCATTATTCCAGAAAATCACCTAAGCTATGCTATGTCTTAGATACTCAATGGAAACATAATACAAGGCCTAATGATGAGGATGGGATTATTTTATCACCACTTTTGAGGTTAACCCTAATAATGATGTGGTGACTGGTATTCAAATTATTTACTCAACAATTGAAATGTGTTATTTGATTCAAGTTATACACATTTGTTCATGTCATGAATGTTTATTATAAGTATTCAAACACTCCATCAAATTGTAGAGGTTGAGTTATCTATATTAATAAAAAGGAGTTCGTTATTGAATATCATATATATAACTACTCTCTAATTAATATTTTTAGAAATGAACTCATAGGAAATATTTTTCTAATTCCTTTTGTGAAATTTAATGTTTTACTAAAAAGCGTACAAGTTTGCTTATATAAAGGCAGCATAAATAGTTATTATTGGGAAATAACTCTTCAAATCAGCAATCACCCTCGTATTTTGTACAAGTATAAGAGGTTATATGACTATTAGTTATTATATTTATCTCAATAATATATATTATTTACTTATTATCTTTCTTATATTAACCAAATGGTTCAAAAAATGGAGAGAATCCATTTTAATGATATGCCAATCATCATGGACTATATAGAT
The DNA here is from genome assembly GCA_963277665.1 of Viscum album. Taxonomy (NCBI): domain Eukaryota; kingdom Viridiplantae; phylum Streptophyta; class Magnoliopsida; order Santalales; family Viscaceae; genus Viscum; species Viscum album. The sequence continues at coordinate 1,389,742,784 of OY728165.1, forward strand.
GTATTCATTAAATAGTTTCATTTTCATCCTCATGACTGAGATTTACATTTTTCAATTGAATATATACCTGGATATCTAACCATATTCATGAAACAATATATAATGGCCACCAATGATTTGAAATAACTAATGAAACAATTATAATGGAATCAAGACAATGGTATTATAAAACTGAGTACTTCCACAAGGGGAATTTTATACATCTTCATCACAAGACGTAAGGACTAATATTACTATCAATTTAATATCATGTACTCAAAAAAATCATGATAATGAAAAAGTATCACTTTCCATATATTTATGTATTTTTTGATCAATTTTTGGGGGCCCTAAATATCTCAATTGTGGACCTCCAGACAGGATAGTACCAATTGGTGATGAGGAAAGAAATTATTCCCTTGAGTGCATTTAGAATAAGGTATTTACACTAAAAGTTCATATTTATATTATTTATACTAACTAATTACCGAAATTATATCATGGAAAAAATTAATATAATACTTAGATATTATCTCCAAAAAATTATAGCAGAATTTATAGGTATTACTCTGATATACTCTAATAGTAAAGAGAAGAATGAGGAGTATGTTAAGTAATATGCTAATTGAATTTTGAATGAAAAATATGAATATGAAATGTATCATAAATGTGATATTTTTATGGGGTATTTACACATATTGGGGCATGTTACATCCATAAAAGTGATGATAGTGAATCCTTCACGAAATAAGTGATTGTGTAGTGGCCCAAACCAACATTTTTAATATAGATCAGTAGTATCCTTGGATGAGCTAGGTTCTTTTGACAATAAGTCACGAAATTCACATGATTATAAAATATACTACCATGTTAACTCATACGAGAGTGTTTTTTCTATAACAATGAATGGGAAGGGAGAATAAAGGAACCTGAAAATAGGCTTATAAACACACCAGTACTTACACTACCCTTGTGTGAAGAACATTTCATTATATGTAATAATTCATAAAATAAGATCATGGGACATGTACTAATACAAAATTATAATTTATAGCTTTCACCTCATGGATGTTGAATGTTCGTGACTAGAACGATCGAACCAATGGCATGGATTACGCTACTGTGTCCTTCATTTTGAATATTTCTCATCATTATCTCTATGAGGAGATGTGTCAAATATATAGGTAATATCATTGTTTCCATTATATATTCCAAAAACATTGTATAATATATTCCAATGAATATCATTGGACCGCATTAAATAATATGACTGATCAATAAATTACCATCATGAGTAAAATAGATTATAAAATGATCTAATTTGAATGAATCATGTTTTATTATAAATCATGTGACATTAGAAGGATATAATTTATCATACATGCTAATAATGGATGTGGACATCATAACTTAAGGAAAAATATACTCTCTTTCTTAAAAGATTTCTCAATAATCCTTTTTTCTGTATACGAAGGATTCTTAAAGGGGAAGTGATGAGTTATAGATCAAAGTAGAATGTATTCGAAACCCGAAATCCTATATTTTTTAAATTTGTGAAGAAAAATTTATAACATTTTCTGTGTGACTATATAATAAATAAACCCCTTAAATGATAAATGACCTATTAAATTATGTGGATAGCCTAATATGATATACTCACTATGGGTGAATGATGATATATAATGATCTCTGAGAGAAATATTTGTTATAACATATGAAGAAGGATATCGAGAATATTCTATATTTTTCAATAATTTCATAAAGTCAGTGTTGGATCAAAAAAATCCATGGGGATGTTATAATAATTACCCAAACATACCTAGAAAAAGGATGACATCTCCATGGAATTTGTCATATTCTTTTTGAATATATATAAAAAATAATTATATATGGATTATATTTGATAATATTACATAGGCACCCATTTATTTAAATATATTTTTGGAAATATCACTCTATAAATATTTAAGGATATACTTCATGGAATAGGTGAGGATATATAGAACACCATTGTCAATTATATCTGATCGAGATCTAATTTTTAACTTTATGTTTTAAAAATTGTCACCAATATGATCTAAACAATAAATTTAAATTCATTTTTACTTATGAAAATGAAATTGATGGTCAACCATAGAAGACTATCTAGAAAATTGAGGATATGTTGAGATCATACTCAATATAATTCAACGATGGATATGGTCAAAATCTTCATATGATCAAATTTTCATACACCAATATATTCAAATCAAAAATCCATGTGTCTCCATTTGTATAATATTGTGGGATAAGATATATAATACTGATGTATATTTTTTATTTAGTGAACACTTCTATTGGGACCTACTATAGTTGAAGAAATGGTAGAAAAAATCAAAAAAAAATAGTAGCACATCGGTACATGTAATAGTCGACAAACCATTATTGATGATAATTGTTGGAGAGAATTAGAGTTTGAGGATGTAGATAATGTATTTCCCTACAAATCTATAAAAAATTGAACCATTATATGTGGGAATTGGGCAATAATATTTTCCAAATATCCTAACCCCATTGATATACATGATCTCATAAATGGTGTGCCTTATCAACTAGTACTTCCACTAACCTTATATCATGTCCATGAGGTGTTTTCTAATGAAACAAAATTATATTAGTTAAATTTCCCTCATTATAATTATTTATTATAGTGTAAATCACATAAAATACATTATAAGACATAATAATAAGATTATAATTGAATAATGAATGAAATGAGAGGAATTTATAAATGTTAAGGAACCAAAAAAGATTAAAAAGTAAGTCGGCCTTAATAATTGTTTTATGAAACTTACGAATAATAAATTGGAAAAATGAATATTAACCTCACCCATTTGTGTTTAAATAAAATTTATGCATTTTATAATTGAAAGTATGATTTAAATATTATGGTAAGTTAATAAATTTTTATTTATGATATACCGTGAGTTATAGTCTCTATCCCATAGCATATTGGAGGTAGGATTCAGGGATCATAATCCATTTTACCTTATATACATCCTAGGAGGTGAAACTATGGGGGGTCATGAAAATTTTGTGTGGTTCTTGATGATCAGAGGTATGTTTGAACTCATTGTGAAAATTAAAATAGATTATATATTTTTAGTTCAATGTTGATATAAGTTGAATCTATTAGACCAAATACACTAGGCCCGTAGATCCATGGGTTATGTTTTGTGGATATTAATGTTATAAATCATGTAATGATATGTGTATGAGTATTGAGTCACTATTGTAATATAAATGACTCCAAAATCCTAGAGTTAGTATTTTTAATACATTATTTGTATAATATACAAGTCTTACAAAATGATCAAAAGAATTAGTGGTCCTTGAATAGCATAACCATACAAACATTACAATTTAAAACATAAATATTACATGAATATATTGTGATAATATTATGATACCTTATATCATACCCAAAAACATTAAACATAGACCTCTTATAGGTTTCATGGGAATGAAAAAATAAGGATTATATTAGATTCATAGTTTTGGTTGACATACATAAGAAGAATATATAACATAAAAAGGAACAAGTCATATGGAATGGATAAATATACAACATGAATATATAATTAATGTGTAACTAAGAGAATGATATATCGACGATAACAAATGAAAAATGGATATAAATAATGCATATCTCTTATTGATGAAATACATAATTCCAAACATAAAAAACATGTTGTCTAGGCCTTGTTAGAAGTCACTATTTTTTAATAGTAATAAACATAAAAATACCCAAACTATTTTGTCTATTTTGACCTATTAATGCATTGAGGATATATATAGTATCATTCCCCACCCATAACCAATTTTATTCTAATTAATTTACCATAAATGTTATCATGGCCATTATTTCCACTAACTAATGAAAATATTAATGAATAAACCATAGACATCTATATATTAAAAAATAAGGATATCAAATACATCCTCATCAAACAAAATAATATGTTTATCTAGGAGAACATCCCTTAATTGTGTTGTATGTTTTCGGGTATCATGAATATAACATGAAGTACCATTATATATGAAATATAATTTCGAGTGAACAAAATTTTTTTCTCTTGTCTATATAAGATAAAAATTGGATTAAACACAAAGAATTGGTATGAAATAAAGACACTGGTATAAGAATATTCAGTCATTATTCATTTAAACAATGTGAATATTTCAATAATATCCACATAGGGTGTCTCTCCATATTGTGAGTCTTAGGCCCACTTGTCTAGAAATTATGTGATCATTGATTCAATTCCCAACAAACCTTTTTCATAGGCATAACCCCAAGGAGAATCTATTCTACGACCACATGCACTTTCTATTATCTAGTTAGGGATTAAAAATCAATGAAACCACATACACTATTAAGTCATGAAATCATAGTATGGTTTTATCTCCATGAATAAATAACATTTAAATGAAATGATAAAAAAAGATAGAGAAAAAATATATACTTTTTAGTGACAAAAAATTCATTATTAACATCATAATATTTATTTGATAATAGTATATATATTCTAATAAAAATAAAATAGAGATTCATTATAACCTATGTCCAAAAGAATGAAAATTTATGGGGTCAACCCCCACTAATGGATTGTTTTTCAATTAAATCTTATCCTCTAATTATGTAGAAACTAAACAGGATTTTAAAATGTCATGAATAAAGTAATTTCTTAATATAAAATATTAGATATTTATTATTTAAACCAAATACAAGAAAACATTTTTATAATACAAATGATGTCTCAAAGAGAGTAATTTTAAATTGAACCCCTTACCTATTTAGATAACATACTCGAACATAATTTAAAATCATGTTTCATATACATATATATAACAATAACTTAGTTTAAAACCTTACTCGTATCCATTTTCAAAAATACTATTAATAAATATTAATTCTCCAAATGAATTCTCCCAATTTACCACATCAGGTGTTTTAATTTTTGAACATGTGTACTAGATTCATAATAGAAGTGTTCTTCTTCCTTTCAATTCTAATGTTTATCATTAAAAATAAATTAAACATATTATCATGGTAAAATTATAATAATTTATTATGTTTCAAATCACTAAAATTACTCTTTAGTGCTTACCCTTTGAGATAAAATCAATAATAAGTATGTTTTTATTATTTTGGATGATAAATTTTTTCTTATATGTTTATGAATTAAATATTGATATCAAACTTCTATAAAAAACCTATAATTAAGTTTTATTTCATATGATAAATGTTATATTCCCATTTTCAGATATTATAAAAATTCATAGTATTATTCCAATAGGTGTTCAAACCGACAAAAACAAGAAAATTTCTTGATATTATGAATAATCCTGAAGTGGTTTTCGTGTAATTTTATTATACCTGGATTATAATGATCTTATTTTGTAATAACCTCAATTTTAGTACGAGGTACAAGATCCCATTAATTTCAGTATGAATGCTTAAATATGGCCTAATGTTTATTCCATTTCATGTCACGGTGATACCGGGGGGTGTCCGGGGATTTTTTGGAGTCCAAACCCCACGTTATGGGGTGAAAATGGCACAGGGCATGGTTAGAGGAAACCATTAGGGGAATTCCACATAGTCATATTAAACCATGTGAGGTTTTATGGAAGAGATATATAGGGCGTACATTTAGTCCAAACTATACGAAATGGACTGCATCGCCATTTGGTAACGTTTAAAATTTTGATATTTTGGTTTTCATAGTTTCCACATGGTTAATCAAACCATGTGAGGTAAACATGTGAGTGACCTTATCCAATAGTTAACCATAAATTTTTGGTGTAGATTTTTTCAAATGATGTGCACAAACCATGTTACCCTGACATTTGGGGTAAATTGTATAATTTAATGGTAAATTAAAATATATTTATTAATCCTAAATCATTTTTTATCTCCCCCACATAAATCATACCTTGATAGCTTCCCTTTCGAAGAATATTAAAGGATTTGAGATACCCTTTTAATCCAATATCCAATTCAATATTAGAATTTATCTTTCATTCTGTATTAGTGAGCATACAATAACTTATTATTAATTTTTTGTTCTTCTGGATATCAGTTGGCTATTTATGTGGAAGTTAATTCTACATAATTTTAGTTTCTTCATCAATTCTTCATTTTTATCCAAATATGAGTTATATATAGAGTTAATACATGAAAAAACTCCACTATTATGCTCTAGCAGGTTTTATAAACATTTTCCATTGGTTTAAAGGCTCTATATACCTATATGTCATTGTGACGCCTGCTTGAATTTCCAACGCGGCCCCAAAATATAGGTTGATAATATATTGGAGTTAAATAATACCTATTTAGGAGCCCTTAGGTACACTTGAGATGTATTGGTGGTTTTTTTTCCAATCCTAGTCCACCCATGGTGTGATCCCTTTCTTATATCATATATTGAACCACTAATGGGGTTTGATTAAGGCTTTCCTAGTTATAGGAAGATAAATTTTACTATATTTTGATTTAATTGATTAATAAATAGATTTATTACCTTCATAACATGATGGTTCTAATTAATTGAATTATTATATAAATATTGAAGTACTAAATAGTTAATTTGATAATTATGGTAATTATGGGTACACTCCATGGTTTCATTTGATTATAAAATGTGGCTAAATGAGTGGGTATACTCATTTCCTGCATGCGAATGATAATTGTGACATATGAGAAGGTATAAACATGATATGTAATTGAATTTTAATATTAATATGATTTGGTAGAATCATATGATATAAAATGGTAAATGGTATGAAATTGTGATTGATTCCAAATATTCTGTGAACATTTCTCATTGGTTCTTGAACATGGTAGTAGACACATTGAATAGATTGTTCTCCATGGGTCTTGATTTTGTTGGATGACTTTATCCTTACTACCCCTTTGAGCCAACATTCTTGGACTCATGTGGAACATGTTCATTATGGAATTCTTTTTGTACTCCAATGATTACTTAACTATGTTCCCATCTAGATTCTTCTAGGACTTGGCGATGATTCCTTGTTCTTTGATAAATTAAATCAATCACTTCTTGGTATGAAACATTGACTTATGGAATGGTCACGGTAATTATGATATACATAGTTGTACGACTCAACCATGTATGTTTTTAAAACATCAGTATTTATTGAAAGGTTGTTGTTTAAATGGTTCTATTTTTCCATAATGAGGTCATGGAATTTACTTTATTTTACTCATATATTCCTTGTATGGGAACATTACAATATTTTTTTGGGATACATTAGATGATACTATTGATTTCTTGTTTTGTAGTTTTTATTCTATTTGAATCCTAACATTTTGTTACTTTTTACCTGATTTACTTGCACACTTCCCATATTAATATATTAAACAATCTGGATAGTGTTGACCATGGTTGTTTTCATAATAGGATTATGTCTCACAGTATGTTTGGGTTGCATTTTGGTACACAAACTGACTATTTTGATGTAGGTAGAGATATGCCAAAGCTTCTATAGATCAATAGTTGATTGTATTCCAGGACTAAGAGTATGGGAGCATGTTATTGAACAAAGGCACATGTTTCTATCAAAAGGAAAAACTTTTTTTGGTGTTTTGGATACATGTATTTTATTGTAATTTTTTGTACCTATTTTTGATAATTTTTTGTGACATGAATTATTATCATTTCAGAAATGAGATTACTTATGGATTTATAGTATATTATTTTCTTGGTTATGTATCCATTTCTCTAGTTTTTTATTTCTTTTTCCACTTGATATTCTACAATGTTAAACAATAGTGATGAGGGAATAGTACCCCCACTAATACAACTAGGCCCTCACTAATTTTTGATAGCCTCTAGAATTTGTGGATATGCACATATGGTCATGTGACAATCCTAGGTTAGTGAACTTGAGTGGAATCTAGGTTTGTACTGTCACAAAGTGGTTTCGTAGAGTTTCATTTATAGTTTTATTGATAATTTGGAGTCAATAGATGAGGATCTGAAGGGAATGGTGTTTGGTAATAAGTTATTCCCAGAAGAAGCTACCACACGTATAAGAAAAAAACAAAATTGCCACAAATAAAAAACTTGTTTTCTATCTTTTGAATATTATAGTTGATATGAATCCACTATTTGATGATCCACTTACATGTGATATTAAAATTGATACAATTGGGGTTCTATTTATATTTCACTCTGATTATATTAGGGAATTATATATAATTCATCATTTTAGGAACATTATAAGAATCAAATGTCATTCCTTATTCCTAGGAATTTTGGATGCATTACTTGTGGTATTCTATTATATTCGGTGTTTTTATATATGTACCTTTTTTGTGATATATTTTTAATGTGGATAGATAATGTTATGCCATCTTTCTATTCATTTGGAGTATGAGATCTGATGGACTAGAAATAATTTCATTTTTTGATTCAAATATTTAAATTGAATTGGTTATGGAATGAATTATATGTGGACCAAAATTTTTTATAAGTAGTGTTATAAGACCTCATAGGTTGAATCATGGTGAACTACTAGTAGATAATTTTTAATTAAATTTTGATATAATAGTAATGAATGATAATTGAAAATGAAATTGAAAACTGATCTTCAAAAGACACACTTGACAATTTACCATCTTTTTAGTGGTAAAGAGAAAGTGTATCTAGTTGTATGTTGTGATTTCGCTTTTTACAGTCCAGTCATTTGGAGTTGGAAATGAGGTATGACATGGTTTTAGGAGGTTTTCTATCTATTCTATGTTTTCTAAATGTGAAATTTGATGTTGTCCTTTTAAAGGTATGGGTTTGACATTATATAGGCTTCCCACAATGAATACCTCTAGTCGTATGCTAGGAGGGTTGAAACTATCACTTCCTAGAGGTGGTGGGCCCGGGGATATTGGTATATACTTTCTTAGTGATATCTATGAAACCTAATATTGTCATAGACATTGGATTTGAGACATATTTCTATTGGGGATTCTATCACATCATGCATACCTTTCAACGAGCATCGTAGACTTTCTTTTTAGGGATGAAAGGACGAGTGTGTTCCAACAAAAACATCCTCTAGCATTCATAGGCTATGTAATTTCATATGATAATGAATTTTTATTAGATACTAATTTTTGGATCTTCAAGACCCTTGATACACCTCCTAATGGAAAATTGAAGCAAATTACTTACATGGATCATGGGGGAGCCAGGCCCTAGTGGGATTTCATGATCATGTCTAACAAGGTGTGATATGGGGTTTTGGATGATTTTATAACCAAATTATATGAATATTTTTGCCCTAATAATCCATGGACAGTGTGAACTAGTGATTTCATTCATATGGAGTAGGACACTATGAAAATTATTGAGTAATTGACACATATTACAGAATTATTGTTTTTTGTTCCAATGTTCTTTACATAGGATCTAGCTAGAGAAATATTTTCCCAAGAAGGTCTATAACATTCTATTAGATCTATGGTCAACTAGTTCATAATGACCTCTATTATGGAAATTGAGAATAAGGTGCTTATTATAGAATTGAACATGATGGAAAATGTGAACATAGAGTAGGGAACTATAGTTTCTCAACCAAGACGATCAGTGTCTTCAGGATGGATGAATCATTTTGATTTATCCCATGATAAGAGTTCTATTTAGTATATAAGTACATGTATATAGTGTTCTTTAATCGGAATGGAAGATTGGTCCACATGAATAATTAGAGTGATTGCGACCTAGTTGAATATCCAAATTACTATAAAATAGGATGTGTGAAATGTTTCTATATGAACCTCCCTCTAGATTTGAATGGTATGGGGTCATCTCCCACACTAGGATCAAGATCAGGTTTCTTAGCTCCACTTCAGAAATGGATTTCGAGTAGTTCCTATCAATCAGGCCAAGGTAGTGGTGGTTGTGTCCGAGGCATCCAGGAACTAGTTAAAACAAGATATTAGAGTGGGAATACAATGGGTAGTGGGATTGTTTATATAGGTTGAGGTTCAGGAAAAATATATTTAATATGACCTACCCCAAAGATCATGGTAAGTGACTCTTGATTGTGAGTGGTACGATGTTAATATCTTCTACTATTGCATCTACTCTTTCTGATACAGGTTCATCAAATAGTTTCATATTTACACCAATGGTGAAAAAACATGGGCACATTTTACTATCTTCAAAGAGAATAATTATTCTAGACACTCCTTTGGGGATCATAATATAATATTTTCTAGTGTAGAGAGTTCACCCATGAGGTTGGTGGATGTTACTACATCTTGGATCTTTATGACCTCGAGATAACAGGGTTTGATGTCATACTATGGATGGACTTCATAGTAGATTAAAGTGATTTAATTGTTTTTAGTTACTGGATGGTGGGTTTCACACCACTACAAGACATTGTGTATACTCACATCGGAGAATGATTTGTCCATAAGAGATGAACATGACCATAGTATCTTATACAGGAAGGAATAATAGCGCAAATTTCTAGTTTCTATTCGGATGGTCAGGTATCATGTTATATGTACATTGCTCTAGTGGTTTAATGTTTTAGGGATGTTTTCTTGGATATATTTTTTGGTTTACCTTATAATATAGAGTTTAATTTATCCATTGAGCTGGTACCAGAAGGATCACTGGTCTCCATTCCTCATTGCATGGTTTCTTCGAAGGAGTTGTGGGAGCTCAAGAAGAAACTATTGGATTTAGAGGGAAATGTGTTTATTATTCCTAGTAATTACATAAGGGGTTGTACAATATATTTTGAAAAAAAATTGATGGTACCCTTAACATATGCTTGAATTATCAGATGTTGAACCATCTGATGGTTAAGAACTCATCTCCATTTCCATGGATAGATGACCTGTTTGATCAGATTCAAGGATATCAGTTGTTCTTGAAAAATCATTTGAGATTCATATATACGCAAGTAATTTTTTTTACTTATTTTCATACCACGTACAACCATTCATAGTCTTTAAGTCTACATGAGCATCTAATTATGTCATTTTGTCTCAAAAACGCGTCAATTCTTTTCATTTTGTTGATGGACTTAGTGTTTCATTCTTATCATGATTTATTTTTAGTGATTTTTGTGGATGATATCATGGTTTATTCTCATAATCATCATGATTGTTCCAAACATCTTGATATTTTATCAAATATGCAGAGAGATAATCAATTAAATGTTAGTCTAATAAATATCCACTTATTTATGGATCAGATTCACTTTCTAGGTCGCATCATCTTAGAGATAGGAATATTGATCGACCTAGAGAGGGTAAAAGCTAATTATCCTTGGAGAATCCCAAAAATATCAATTAAATATGGATTTTAGTATGGATGTATGGTTTTTATATTCATTTCATACCAGAATTATAACACATAGAAGTCATTCTAATGGAATTGAGTAATAAGGATGTGATGTTTGTATGGAAAAATGCTTACGAGACAACTATTCAGAAGATAAAATTTAGTGCTAATTTTTTTTCTAAATCCAAGATGTGGTAACACTATTTATTGAGATTAATTAGGTATTGGTCTAGGAGTAGTGATAGTGAAAGAGGATGGACTCATGGTGTATGGGTCTGGACAGATGAGGCCACATGGGAGGAATTACATTATGCATGATCTCGTGTTAGTTGTAGTGATTAATGACTTTCATTATTGGATAAAGTGTTCAGTGTGGGGGAGTTCTGTGGTGTACGTGGTCAAAAAACATCAATTACATATTTACATAGAGTGATTGGAATCTGAAGCAACAAATATGGGTGATGTAAGAATAGTCATTTCACTTTGATATTTCCTACACACCTGGTAATAGAAATGTAGTGGTTGATGGAATGACTAGGATAAATCATATATAGGTGGTTCAGTAGGCTATTAGTGAGTATAATTTCTTTCATTTATTCTCTAAGATGCACTTGGAAGTACAATATAGTCAGGGGAAGACTTTTCTTGCATCGTTAGCTATGAACTTTACCCTACTAGACAGTGTGAGGATGAGGCATCAATTAGTCTCTGATGGTATATTCCTATAGGATTTTGCGGCATGTGAGGATCCTCCTTCTGGTGAAACTATAATTCCAGATGATATCTTGTGTATCCATGTCCATGTTCATGTTCTAGTTAACATACTCGGGGAGATGATGTGGGTGTTTCATTACTCATCATGGGTAGTGCAACTTGTAGTCACCAAGATGTATTGTGACCTACACCATCAGTATTGGTTGTCATGTATGAAGCATAACGTATCTGGTTTTTTTATTTGGTGTTCCACCTCTCTTTAAGAGAAAGTAATACATAATATACCAAAAAAAATTTTACAGTAGTTAACATTTACTGAGTATAAATGGGATGATGTTGCAATTGATTTCATGACAAGTTTACTAAGGTCTCCATGAGGTAATGATTCCATGTGGTTGGATGTGACAGGCTCGCAAAGGTTTAAACTTTCTTTCCAATCAAGAAGACCTTCTCTATAGATGAGCTAGGGATTTTGTTTATTTGTGAGATCATAAAACTCCATAAGGTCATGTGAACTAACATTTCATATAGGGATTCCCCTTTTCACGTCACGTTCTAGGAAGAGATTACTGAGGGATTTTGGTACACTGGTGATATTTGAGTACAAAATACCACCCTTAGACTATTTTTTAGTCAGAGTGAATGATATAGGTGCTTGAGAACATGATGCGAGAATGTGTCCAATATTTTTAGAGCTCTTGGGAGAGGAATATACCACTAGTTGAGTTATCCTATAATAATGGATATCAAGAGACTATATAGATGGAACCTTATGAGGCTTTGTATGTTATTCTCGGATGATCAACCCTATTCTATTAAGAGGAAATTAATATATCTTTACTAGTACCATTTCTCATGCATGAGGCATATGAGTAGGTCTAGTTGAATGAAATAAGGATGGATAATTAATAGTCTCTTCATAAATCTTATTCCCATCACCAAAGATGAATTCGATGGTTTAAGGTTAGGGATTAGGTTTTCTTATGTGGTTCACCTAGGATAGTACATGGAGAATCCAAAGATAGGGTGAGATTTCATAGCAATGTGTTGGACCTTTATATATTTTTTATGTAGTTGGGTTTCTACCTTATCAGTTGTAGTAATATCATAGGTACTGATCCATGCAAGAAGTCATCCATATATCTCATCTAGGTCGTTATAATTGAAGATCATTTCATGATTTTTATCCTAATGAGGAAGATTTACGGGTATATTAACCCATTGAAGAGGATTATATTCTTATCGTTGATAGGAACTTGAAGGTTCTCTAAGAACATTCTGTTCCAATAGTGGGGATTTTATGGTAGCATGACAATTTATAGGAAGAAACCTGATAGCTGGAGGAAAAATTATGTACTTTATGGTTGAAGTTGTTCACATAAAAATTATAACCTACCCTCAAAGGGTATTTTTAGGTAGAATTGATTTAATTGGGGAATATTTTAAAAACCCTTATTTTCAAATGAGGTAGGGATCCCTTCGTTTTTATTTTGAACACTTGAATGTGGCCTAATGTGAATGCACATTGATTTCTTGGTGATGTTAGGTGTTTCTGAGGCTATTTCACAACCTAGGACTAATTTTTAAGGGTGAAAATAGCCAGGCACATGGTTAGAGTAAATATTGTAGGGAAGGTTTCACTATTAGATCAAATCGTGTGAGGCTGGATAAAGGGGAGATACAGGTTGCATGTTTGGCCCAAACCATGTGATTTGGGCTACAGAGCCTTGCGAAAACCTATGAACTTTTTTGAGTGGGTTTTATGAGGGTTTAACTCGTCAATTAAAACCGTGTGAGGTAACCATATAGGTTCCCATATCATACAACTAACCATCCACAGTTGGAAAAAGGTTTATCAAATTTTTCACTCAAACCATGCATCCAAGACATTTGATAGTATATTTTAAATTTTAAATTAAATTAACATCTATTATTAAACCTAATTCACTCTTTCTCTCCCACATAAAAATATCAACATGAAATATTCCCTTTTGAAGCCTATTATTTTTTTGGGGTACCCTTTCTATATGATATCTGATTAAAGTGAATAAATACTCCTTGGTTTTCAATTAGTGATTACTCAATTTCTCTTTAGCCATTCGTCATTCTTCTAGAGGTTAGATTTCCAATTTCACTACAATATAATTTTTCTACTTTTAGTTTCTTCATAAATTATTTATTTTTCTTCAATATGAGCCATATCAGAAGTGAATACTAGATGATAACTCTAATACTGATATATGATAGGTGGTAGATACTTTTCCCATTGGTTTTATTTTTTAAATAAATAGAATTCGTTATGTTTCCCACAGAACTTTTTTGTACGTCCATGAAATTGAACTAGGTAATTGAAATAAGTGAATTGGACCTATAAGGGAATACCTTATGTACCATTGCGATATATTGGTTGTTGATTCCCCATCCAAGGCCACACATGGGGTGTGGCCTTGCCTATGACAAGTGTTGAATCATCCATGTGGTGGGATTTAGGATTTCCTAGTTAGAGGAAGCTCAATTACACTACAATGAGATTTAGTTTCTTAGTAAATATATTTATTTCCTCCATTTTATATTTATTCTCTTAAATTGAATGACAATATAAAAGTTTAATGAAAATATGGTTTTTTTGGTTTTTTTTTAAATGGTTATACTTTTTGTTTTCCTTTGTATATGATATGAGGTTAAATGAGTTGGTATACTCATTGATTTCACATGAATGTGAATATTAAAATATGTGTATGTATGCTCTGGATTTGAAATTGAATTTTAATGGTTATATGACTGGATAGACTTATATGGTATGAAATGGTAAAGTGTATGAAATTATTGTTGATTCCATAGATTCCTTGTACATTTCACATTGATCTTGAACACGTTAGTGGATAACTTGGATAGAATATTCTCCTTGTGTTTTAATTCCCTAGGATTCCTTGGTTCTCTCTACCACTGGGATCAAAATTTCATGGACTCACATAAGAAATCTTCTGTATGACATGCTCCTATGATTGGATCAAATACATTATTGAGTTTCCATCAAGATTATCCTGGGGATTGATGAGGATACCTTGGTCATTAAAACCTTAGATTTATACTTTCATGTTTTGAAACAATGACATATGGATATACCATTAGAATTATGATATAGTTGGCTGAAAGGCTATGTCATGGATGTTTCTTAAATGTAATATTTTACGGAAAGGTCATAGTAGAAATGATTATATGGTTTTACATCAAGTTCATTGAATATAATTACTTTTACTCATAGCTTCCAAGTAAAGTAGCTTGGCTATATATTATAGGGAGATTTTAGAGGCTATATTGGGTTTCTAGATTTATAGTTTGCAAGTCATGGTCATCCTTACATTTTTTACTAATTACATACTTTACATCCATACTAATTATCTTATAATATTTCACATCCTCAATTTTATAGACTATTGGTGGTTTCCTACTAGGATTAACATTCATACCCTATTTGGGATGCCTTTTCGTACCTAAATAGACTATATAGATGTAGGTAGGGACAAGGGAAAGTGTTTATAGTTTGAGACATGAATTTATGAGATGATTTAGAACAGGTAAGCTCAAGATCAAGGTGATACTCGTGATGACATCAATAGATATAAATCATTGGTGTATTTAATATTTTTACACATGTATTGTATTTTAATACTTTGTTCTTATTTTGGATGCTTTGTAGAGATATAAATCATTATCATTGCATATCTAAGGTTCCTTATAGAGTTGTAATAAATACATATCATGTTAATGAATCCATTTTATGGTTGTTTTATAAATTTTCTATTTTTATTCTATTTTTATTCTGATGTGTTGCACTATGTTTATGAGGGAATAGTCTCCCTACTAACACACCTAGTCCCTCACTACTATTAAGTGGTCTTTAGTAATTATGGAGATGCACTTGAGAACATGTGACCAACCGTGTTCGGGGAATTTTTGAGTGGAGATTGTGTTCAAGATGTAACATAATTATTGTTAATTTGTGTGAAACATCATAATTATTATTATTTATAATAATAAATAGATTATATGAAAATAATACAATATTTGAATTTTTTATCCTTTTAGTAAAATTAATTTGAATGATTAAATTAACATTTTTTGTTTATTGTTCATATTAATAATAGGTCCATCAGTTTTTTTAACAGAACCATAATGATAAAATAATAATAATAATCATCCTATGATAATATCCTTATATCCTTATATGAAATATCATGAAGGAAAACAAAGCACATTATGTCTTGCAGGCAGTAGTCTGAACAATGCAAGAACATTTGTTTTTTACTTAATGGATGCGATATATGAAAAAATAATTAAAATTCAATTAATATCATAACATTAATGTATATAAATCCTAAGAATATAATTAAATTTGTTTTTTTAAAATATATTTTAAAAAATATAATTTTCTAGAAAACTATTTAGTTTTTATGCAACACCCGATACTTTTATGTTATATGAATCATTAAAGGAATCTTTTTCTACACAATACTAGCTTGGCTTACTTTACACGCAATCGCGACCTTCCTCGATAGCTTGCATCGTACGCAATACCGAGTTTCACTAAACAACAATATGCTATTAAAATATTATTAAAACTAGCCGTTATGAATAGTAATAACCACTTTTTGAAATTTTATAAATTTTATTTTTTAAAATGGACTTCATTTTTGGATTCGGAATACCGAAATTATCCTAGGGTGAAATTTTGGTATTTTTTTGAAAACTTTCAATTTTTGATGAATAGTGAAACCACTAAGTGGTAGGTTAAAAACTGAATTTTGCATAAAACTTAATTTTACCGCTTCTGTGAATGGAATTTCGAAAATCCGACAGACACGGTTAATATCAAGGACTAAAATGTGGTTCAATGAGATGAAAATAATTTTTGGTGAATAGTAACTTTTTACTTTTTTTTACCACGGTTAATAGTAAATAGGGTAACTAAGGGTAAATATGATATTACTATTACCCTAAAACATATCCTAATTCTATTGGATAAGTGTAATTCGACCAAAAACAACCTTATGAATAAAATATGACCATTTAGGCCCACTTGGATTAGATTAGGACATTTATTATTAATTTATTTAAAGAAGGGTTAAAATAGTTAAAATCAAAGTTTAATAAGTAAATCATTTTTAATATGGGGTTATACATAAGATTAATTCGACTATAAATATTCATTAGAAATTTAAAAAGATTTCCTACATGATGGTATTTTATTTGTAATTTTTAGACATTAAATAATTTAATTTATTTATGACACAATGATGATGCAGTAATTATCTTATTAATGAAATATTGACATAATTGATGTTATAAACACCAAAATAACTGTAATTTAAGACTTTTTATGAATTAAACTAATTTTCTAGGTTACTATGATATATTTATGTTGATTTAATCAAATTTTTTCTAACATATAATTCTGTTATGACTTTCACAAAAATCATATATCAAATAGTGTCAAAATTGACACAAAATAGTTTTTAAATCAAATATTATATTACTAATTGTTATTTTATTCCTAAAAATATAAGGTTCTTCCAAATTACTTAGATGAGGATATATATATTAATAATAAACAATTTGGGGTTCTTTTGGCATGTTATAGTAATTGTATTAACCATATAGTGAAAGAAAACAAAAAGACACGGTAAAAGTTAAATTATTTAACTTAGAGTTAAATCTAATTGATAAGGTTGAAATAATACCCTAAACTTGTCTAAATACTATTGGTTGATAGGATTTCGACCCATACCTACCTTATCTTCGAAATAATACCCTTTGAAGCCATTATAAACCGATTTTGACTTTAATATAAAATAATATTTTGAGATATTCCTAAGGTGCCCCTCTCCTCTCTTATAAAAGGGCACCTCCTCCCCCTCCTCCTCACACCAATTTGAGCACTCATGCTCGGCCAACCCCTGCCATTTTCACCTCTCAACTTCCCTAGAATAATCCTAGAGGTCCTGGTCTTCTTCAAAGTCCAATATCAGTTCCCTAAGTGGAGGATTCAAAGAGGCGTTCCAAAGAAGAGGAGCTTCGGACACGTACAAAGCAAATCGGACCTAAGGCAAGGGAAATATCACAATCTCATATTTATCCGAGATTGTTTATTCGTAAGTATTTAATGGGATGTATTTTATCATCCACATCCATGTTTCATCAATATTTAATATTATTTCCATCCACCTACAATTGTTTAAATCCATTTTTACCCTTCAGTGAGTTTTTAGTAATATCTATGAAAGGAATCTTTTTGTCGTACGAGGTACTTTTTGACTTTTCCGACAAAAGTACGAAGAATGTTTTTTTTAACTTATACGGCATGAATGAATTTTTAAAACATTATTTCCAAGAAGCTTCCTTTACAAGTTTTCAAGTTTATTTTTAATCAACTTCTTTTATTTTAAAGTTGTATGACAAGTTATGAAAGGAAAAATGTTTTTGAAGAAGAAAGGATATTTTCCTCAAGAATGGAGTTCAAGTGTTTTATCAAAATTATTTTCTATCTAAGATAATAAAGGGTTCTGTTTTTATCCCTATTATTACATGGATTTGATTATGTTGTGATGGAAACATTTTTATGAATTCCTTTATCTTATATGAATTGTTTTATGATGTCATGTTGTTTAAGAATCCCATTTTTTATTACATGGGTTATGCGATGATGTATGATTTATGATTATGTGGAACAAATAATAAAGAATTCATTATAAGATTGGTGGGACCTATATCTCCCTCCAATGCATTGGGTAAAGATTTTATATCTCATGAGATAGACATGGCCGGAACGGAAGGTTATTTCGGTTCAGTGATACAGGACTGAAACGAGGAGTGAACTCGGTTCAGAAAGGGACTTTGTCCACTAAGATAGTCTTGGCAATGAGTAATGACTAACAAGAAATGATTTTCCATGATTATGTGTGCATGCCACAAAGTTTCAAGTTTTATGTTATGATTATGGGGATCTCATTTTCACTTCTATGATTTATTCCATGTTAAGATATTATGATACCTTTTGCAGGTTTTGATTTTCAAAAAGATATGATATGATTTTTATTTCCTTTATTTTCCCTTGCTGAGCATTTGAGCTCACCCTTTTATGTTTTCTTTTCCCCAGGTCAGGAAGATGGATATTAAGTAGAATATGCTAAAAGGGACCCTAGATATGATGAAATAAATGGGAGACACTATAGAAGATTTATGAACCAGTTGTTTATGTTTCCCAGTTTCTAAAGACACTATACCTATACAGTCCTTTGTGGTTTTGTCATATGTTGTAATAAGTGTGCTTCAATTTTGAAGTATTAACAATGTATATAAAGTATGGGTCGTTATAGTTGGTATCAGAGGAAAGGTATAGTCAACCTTTGGAAACTAGGATGTGAAAGCCTTAGTAAGAACCCTAAGGATAATTCTAAGCATAGAACACAATCTTAGTGTTTTAGAAATGGCCTTGAATAACCTAGGATAAGACCTTAAGCATGAAAATTTTATTCTTGAATTATGTGGTTTTCCTATTATAATTAGTGTTGCTCACACTATTCTTCTTGGTTTTAGTCAATGGCTGGAACCCAAAGGAACCGTGTTAATGCGGAATGTGATGGGAAATGCAATGATTGTCCCCCTGAGCAACCAAACGATATGGGAGCTGGAATGAAAAATCTTGTATCCATGCTCACACAACTTTCTCAAGCTATGAATCATGCAGGACTTCCAAACGAGAAAAGGAAGGAGCAACATTCTGTTGAATCCTTCATGAGGCAGCGTCCACCTTCTTTCAGTGGGTCTACTGATCCATTAGTTACTGAAAAATGGATTAGTACTACTGAAAATATATTTTCAGTTCTTCAATGTTCTGAACATGATAAAGTCTTCCTAGCAGTGTATCGTTTGGGAGGAGATGTTGATCAATGGTGGAATCTTATTAAGAATACAAGGCAAAGGGATGAAATTGAGTCTATGGAATGGGACGAGTTCAAGAACTTATTTTTCAATAAGTACTTCCCTCATATTCTCCGAACAAAGATGGAGAAAGAGTTTCTTGAACTGAAGCAAAGGGATGATGAATCTGTTGGTACATATGAAGCAAATTTTACAAGACTTGCAAGGTACGCTTCTGGTATTATTATCCAACCTGAGAGTAAGATCGATCGATTCTTTAGTGGCTTAAAACCAAGTCTTCGAAGGGCGTTAGCCATAAGGGACTTCAATAGCTACGAGGAAATCGTTCGATGTGCTCTCAAAGTCGAGATGGAGATTGGAATAACCCATCAGTCACATGGTTTTGATAAGAAGAGGAAGATGGAATTCAAAGAAAAATCTAAAGAGCACATGGAAAAGAAGATGAGCTTTTCCTTATGCTCAAATTGTGGAAAGAAACATGGAGGGAGTTGTCTTAAAGGGACAAGTAAATGTTTTAAATGTGGAAAGGAAGGTCATCGGGCATTTGAATGCCGCGATAATGGGAAGAAGATGTCTAATGATGCAAACAAAGGAAGGGATACACAGAATGAACCTACTACACTTCAATGTTTCAAGTGCAAGGAGATGGGGCATTATGCCAATCAATGCCCAAATCCAAGGGTTTATGATGATGGTCGATGTCAATAAAATCTTAAGGCTAAAGACAAAGGAAAGTCACATGCAATTTCTATCAGCGATGTGGAGTACGATAAAGAAGTGGTGAAAGGTACACTTACCATCCACTCTAAAGTAGAAAATGTTTTATTTGATTCTGGATCCACCCACTCTTTTATTTCTAAAGAATTTTCTAAGGGTATCACCGTATTATCTCAACAATTATATGTTGAGTTAGCTGTGACAACACCTAATGGCACAACAGTCGCATCAAAAGTTTATAATTCTTCTCCGATCGAAGTTTGTGGGAAAGTGCTTCCTGCAAATCTTGTGATCCTTCATTTAGTGGAATTTGATGTGATTCTTGGCATGGATTGGCTTTCTCTACATGGAGCTCATATCAATTTCCAAAGAAGGGAAGTCACATTTCATATTCCAGATCAATCTACGATCGTCTATCAATGCAAGGATGAACATAACCTTCCAGTGGAAATTTCTTCCATCTTATGGGTATTGATTCCACTAAATGAAGGTTATTTATCTCAAATGGTTGGTGAGAAACTCACGATTAAGAATATGCCCATTGTACGGGAGTTTGATGATGTCCTTCCGGAGGAATTACCAGGTCTTCCACCAAATCGTGAAGTTGAGTTTTTAATAGAACTCGTACCGGGTGCTTTGCCTATTTCAAAGACACCTTATAGAATGGCCCCAATTGAGTTGCAGGAATTGAAGAAGCAACTCCAAGAGAATCTTGATAAGGGATTCATACGCCCTAGTGCATCACCGTGGGGAGCACCTCTTCTATTTATTAAGAAGAAATATGGATCAATGAGACTCTGCATTGATTATCAAGAACTTAACAAGATCACTATCAAGAACAAATATCCTCTCCCACGCATTGATGACTTATATGACCAACTACGCGGAGCTCAATACTTTTCCAAGATTGATCTTCGTTCAGGGTATCATCAATTAAGGGTCAAAAGGGAGGATATACCAAAGACGGCTTTCCATACAAGGTATGGACACTATGAATTTATAGTGATTCCATTTGGTCTTACTAATGCCCCTTCTATCTTCAAGGATCTAATGAATAGAGTCTTTAGAGACTATCTTGATCAATTTGTGGTAGTCTTTATAGACTATATTCTTGTCTATTCAAAGAGCAATGAATAGCATGAAGATCACTTGATAATTATATTGAAGACCCTGAGAAAGGAGATGCTTTATGCCAAATTTACCATGTGTGAATTTTGGCTTCAAAAAGTTGCATTTTTGGGTCACATAATCTCAAAAGAGGGGATATCTGTGGATCCAGCAAAAACAGAAGTTATCGAAAGATGGTCGAGACCAACAACAGTAACTGAGATCCGAAGTTTTCTTGGTTTGGCTGGATATTATCGACATTTTGTAAAATATTTTTCATGATTATCTAATCCACTCACCAAGTTGACTCGGAAAGGAGTTAAGTTTGTCTGGACAGAGGAATGTGAAGAGAATTTCAAGGAGTTGAAAAGAAGGTTATCCAGTTCACCTGTGCTCACACTACCTTGTAGTGGAGAAAGGTTTGTGATCTACAATGATGCATCGAAGAAGGGATTGGGGTGTGTTCTTATGCAAAATGATATGGTGATAGCTTATGCCTCACGACAGTTGAAAATCCATGAGCAAAATTACCCAACACATGATTTGGAGTTGGCTGCGGTAATCTTTGCATTAAAGATTTGGAGGCATTACCTTTATGGTGAAAGGTGTGATATTTATACTGATCATAAAATTTTAAAGTATATTTTCACACAAAAAGAGATGAATATGCGCCAAAGAAGATGGTTGGAGCTGATTAAGGAATATGACTGCTCAATCCATTACCACCCTGGGAAAGCAAACAAGGTGGCAGATGCATTAAGTCGACAAGGCCATGCTAGTTTATCCATGATGAGGATCACAAAAGATCCAATATTTATGGATTTACAAAGGATGGATCTTGGAATTATAATGGAAGAGGAAAATCATATCTTTCTCAAATGAATGTTCAACCATCTATACATGTGAAGATTAAAG
This sequence comes from Viscum album, assembly GCA_963277665.1. Lineage (NCBI taxonomy): Eukaryota > Viridiplantae > Streptophyta > Magnoliopsida > Santalales > Viscaceae > Viscum > Viscum album. The sequence continues at coordinate 1,389,765,523 of OY728165.1, forward strand.
AGGTACAGAAAGAAGATGTCGAGTTACAAAAGATGGTGAGAAATTTTCCTGAATTCAACCTTGATTGTGATGGGATAATAAAGTTTAGGAATCGGGTTTGTGTTCCTTCCATCCCCGAATTAAAGAAGGAGCTGCTGGATGAGGCTCATAGTTCTTCATTCTCTATTCATCCTGGAAGCACGAAGATGTATAGGGACCTGAAAGAGTACGTCTGGTGGGATGGCATGAAAAGAGATGTTGCTGAATATGTCTCTCGATGCTTGGTTTGTCAACAAGTTAAAGCTGAGAGACAAAAGTCTAAGGGGATGTTACAACCATTACCCATACCCGAATGGAAATGGGAAAACATCACTATGGACTTTGTCACAGGACTTCCTAAAACTTCCAAAGGCAATAATGCTATCTGGGTCATAGTTGATCGTCTTACAAAGTCTGCACACTTCATTGCTATTAGAGAGGATTTCTCTCTAGATCAGCTTGCCAGGATATATGTAAAGAAAGTGGTAAGATTGCATGGAGTACCACTTTCTATTATATATGATCGGGATCCGAGATTTACCTCGAAGTTCTGGCGAAGTCTTCAGCATACTCTGGATACAGAGTTGAGTTTCAGCACTGCTTATCATCCTCAGACAGACGGTCAGTCTGAGAGAACAATTCAAACCCTAGAAGATATGTTGAGAGCTTGCTCTATAGATTTCAAAGGAGGTTGGGATCAACACCTACCTTTGGTGGAATTTTCTTATAATAATAGCTTTCACTCCAGTATTCAGATGGCTCCTTATGAAGCTCTCTATGGAAAGAAATGCAGGACTCCAACTTGCTGGGATGAAGTTGGGGAAAGAAAGCTATTAGGACCTGATCTCATTGATGAAATGGCAGAAAAGGTCAGATCTATTCAACAACACATAAGCGTAGCTCAGATTCGACAGAAAAGTTATTCCGACAACCGAAGAAAAGACCTAGAGTTTGAAGTGGGTGATAAAGTGTTCTTACGAATATCTCCCTGGAAGAGGGTTATGAGATTTGGAAAGAAGGGGAAGTTGAGCCCTAGATATATCGGTCCTTTCAAAATACTGGATCATGTTGGGAAGGTAGCTTACCGATTGGCGCTTCCACCGAATCTCTCTCAAGTTCACGATGTGTTCCATGTATCGCTCCTGAGAAAGTACATACCAGATCCTTCACATGTACTCAGCTCAGAAGTTGTACCGCTGAAGCAAGATCTTTCTTATGAAGAACAGCCGATAGAGATTCTGGATCGTAGCGAAAAAGTCCTACGAAACAAGACCACTCGCTTGGTGAAAGTTTTATGGAAGAACCACCAACTTGAAGAAGCTATTTGGGAGCTTGAGGATATGATGAGGGAGAAGTATCCTCATCTGTTTGTTACAAAGTGACGAATTTCGAGGCCGAAATTCTTTTTAAGGGGGTAGAATGTAACACCTGAGACATTTATGTTATATGAATCATCAAAGGAATATTTTTCTACACAATACTAGCTTGGCTTACTTTACACGCAATTTCGACCTTCCTCGATAGCTTGTGTCGTACGCAATACCGAGTTTCACTAAACAACTATATGCTATTAAAATATTATTAAAACTAGCCGTTATGAATAGTAATAACCACTTTTTGAAATTTTATAAATTTTATTTTTTAAAATGGACTTCATTTTTGGATTCGGAATACCGAAATTATCCTAGGGTGAAATTTTGGTATTTTTCTGAAAACTTTCAATTTTTGATGAATAGTGAAACCACTAAGTGGTAGGTTAAAAACTGAATTTTGCATAAAACTTAATTTTTCCACTTCTGTGAATGGAATTTCGAAAATCCGACAGCCACGGTTAATATCAAGGACTAAAATTTGGTTCAATGAGATGAAAATAATTTTTGGTGAATAGTAACTTTTTACTTTTTTTTACCACGGTTAATAGTAAATAGGGTAACTAAGGGTAAATATGATATTACTATTACCCTAACACATGTCCTAATTCTATTGGATAAGTTTAATTCGACCAAAAAAAACCTTATGAATAATATATGACCATTTAGGCCCACTTGGATTAGATTAGGACATTTATTATTAATTTATTTAAAGAAGGGTTAAAATAGTTAAAATCAAAGTTTAATAAGTAAATAATTTTTAATATGGGGTTATACATATGATAAATTCGACTATAAATATTCATTAGAAAGCTAAAAATATTTCCTACATGATGGTATTTTATTTGTAATTTTTAGACATTAAATAATTTAATTTATTTATGACACAATGATGATGCAGTAATTATCTTATTAATGAAATATTGACATAATTGATGTTATAAACACCAAAATAAATGTAATTTAAGACTTTTTATGAATTACACTAATTTTATAGGTTACTATGATATATTAATGTTTATTTAATCAACTTGGTTCGAACATATAATTCTGTTATGACTTTCACAAAAATCATATATCAAATAGTGTCAAAATTGACACAAAATAGTTTTTAAATCAAATATTATATTACTAATTGTTATTTTATTCCTAAAAATCTAAGGTTCTGCCAAATGACTTAGATGAGGATATATATTTTAATAATAAACAATTTGTGGTTCGTTTGGAATGTTATTGTAATTGTATTAACCATATAGTGAAAGAAAACAAAAAGACACGGTAAAAGTTAAATTATTTAACTTAGAGTTAAATCTAATTGATAAGGTTAAAATAATACCCTAAACCTGTCTAAATCCTATTGGTTGATAGGATTTCTACCCATCCCCACCTTATCTTCGAAATAAGACCATTTTGAGCCATTATAAACCGATTTTGACTTTAATATAAAATAATATTTTGAGATATTCCTAAGGTGCCCCTCTCCTCCCTTATAAAAGGGCACCTCCTCCCACTCCTCCTCACACCAATTTGAGCACTCATGCTCGGCCAACCCCTTCCATTTTCACCTCTCCACTTCCCTAGAATAATCCTAGAGGTCCTGGTCTTCTTCAAAGACCAATCTTAGTTCCCTAAGTGGAGGATTCAAAGAGGCGTTCCAAAGAAGAGGAGCTTCAGACACGTACAAAGCAAATCGGACCTAAGGTAAGGGAAATATCACAATCTCATTTTTATCCGAGATTGTTTATTCGTAAATATTTACTGGGGTGTATTTTATCATCCACATCCATGTTTCATCAATATGTAATATTATTTCCATCCACCTACAATTGTTTAAATCCATTTTTACCCTTCGGTGAGTTTTTAGTAATATCTATGAAAGGAATCTTTTTGTCGTACGAGGTACTTTTTTACTTTTCCGACAAAAGTACGAAGAATGTTTTTTTTAACTTATATGGCATGAATGGATTTTTAAAACATTATTTCCATGAATCTTCCTTTACAAGATTTCAAGTTTATTTTTAATCAACTTCTTTTATTTTAAAGTTGTATGACATTTTATGAAAGGAAAAATGTTTTTGAAGAAGAAAATATATTTTCCTCAAGAATGGAGTTCAAGTGTTTTATCAAAATTATTTTCCATCTAAGATAATAAAGGGTTCTGTTTTATCCCTATTATTACATGGATTTGATTATGTTGTGATGGAAACATTTTTATGAATTCCTTTATCTTATATGAATTGTTTTATGATGTCATGTTGTTTAAGAATCCCATTTTTTATTACATGGGTTATGCGATGATGTATGATTTATGATTATGTGGAACACATAAGAAAGGATTCATTATAAGATGGGTGGGACCTATATCTACCTCCAATGCATTGGGTAAAGATTTTATATCTCATGAGATATACATGGCTGGAACGGAAGGTTATTTCGGTTCAGTGATACAGGACTGAAACGAGGAGTGAACTCGGTTCAGAAAGGGACTTTGTCCACTAAGATAGTCTTGGAAATGAGTCATGACTAACAAGAAATGATTTTCCATGATTATGTGTGCATGCCACAAAGTTTCAAGTTTTATGTTATGATTATGGGGATCTCATTTTCACTTCTATGATTTATTCCATGTTAAGATATTATGATCTCTTTTGCAGGTTTTAATTTTCAAAAAGATATGATATGATTTTTATTTCCTTTATTTTCCCTTGCTGAGCATTTGAGCTCACCCTTTTATGTTTTCTTTTCCCCAGGTCAGGAAGATAGATATTAAGTAGAATATGCTAAAAGGGACCCTAGATATGATGAAATAAATGGGAGACACTGTAGAAGATTTATGAACCAGTTGTTTATGTTTCCCAGTTTCTAAAGACACTATACCTATACGGTCCTTTGTTGTTTTGTCATATGTTGTAATAAGTGTGCTTCAATTTTGAAGTATTAACAATGTATGTAAAGTATGGGTCGTTATATTTTATTACACATGACGGGGACTAGAATCTTTTTGGAAGACTATTGGAATTTAATGGTAATATTATAACTATGACTAGGTACGAGATTTTGCTTATGATAGAGGTTTATATTGAATGAAAAATGAAATTAAATATATAAGTGAATCTTTATTTCATGAATCTGTACACTTTTATAAGTGAAGGGAAGGGAAATATTTGGACAAACCCTTTCATTTTCCATAATGAGTGGTTGTTATTCATGTTTCAAAGGCTAAAAGATAGAATAAATGGGAAATGAAAATTATTTTTGGTTGAAACACATATCAACCATTCCTTTTATAGAAATATTTTAGTGATATAATGGGTTTTGAAACGGTTAACTTCTACCCTAATTTAATTTTACAACAGTAATTATTTTCTAAATTATGTAATTAATTTAATTTACCATGATTATGAATTGTTTTTTAAAATAAATCTAATCAAAAATTTGAAAATAATATTGTCAAATTTAATTTAGAAATGTTTAAATAGTGAATTTTATAAGAAAAATGATTAATCAGGTAATGATGTTTTTAGAGGAATAATGTTTTTCAACATTAAAATTATATATACAATGTAAAAAAATATAGGTAAAAATATTTATAGAATAAATTCACTTGTTATTAAATATATAAATACTTGTTTTTGGGATATACAATAATAAAGCTCTCTTCAAAATACTTGATTCAATGAAATAGTAGAAAATATTTTTTTATATAAAACTAATATTTGAATTTTTTCAAAATTACATTTTCTATTGGTTTTCTACGTACAATGAATATTGTTATGTGAATAAATCTAATTTTAAATTTTAAACATAAATAAATAAATTCTAAAATTCAAGATAATTATATTTAATAGTAAATTCATTTAAATTATAATATTCGTAGAGAAAAAAATTATGACTAAAAATCAGTATTTTCTAAAATGCCCAAAAATTAGTACTAAGATAATTTTTATAATATTAAGTCAATAATGAAGTTAGTTTGTTAAATTTTAAATTATAATATTAATGTACTAAATAATGTTACGAATATTGGCTATCTAAAGGGTATATTGTTAAATTGTTTCGGATATATTGTGTACATGCTATAGTAGAGTCTCACTTATTACATTGTCCACCTGATAAATAATATCATACACTAAATTTAGTTTTATTATAGAAATTTATAAAATGTGGATACTTCATTCATATAAAATCTTCAGGCTACCAGGATTCATTTTATAATTTGTGGTTTTTAGAAAGGACTTACACCTAACCTTTAGTTCGATTCTAATATAAATTCCTCTCATTTCGAGAATATGAATAGACTCCTCATTAGTATGTTATGAAAGCTCCAAATTTATTCCCTTATATGTTAGTGCATTTTCTATATTCAACATCTATTTTCTCAGAAATGAAACATGGTTACCATTGGGTACTTTAGAATTTTTGGGTGGAATAACCAATTTATAAGCTATAGACCCAATTCATAATAATATTTTGAAATATCAAATGTATCGAGGTCATAACATCTCCTTTTACCATGTTTTCAAACTCCCTTCAATTGTGAAACCTTTATTAATATAGGATCCCCAAATTGAGATTCCAAGTCCATCGTTCAATTATCAACATCACTATTTTTTATTAGGCTTCTTTAATATCATCTGAAATTTTCCATAAATTGACTATGGTATGCTACAGAAAATCTAGGTTAACAATATCTCTTTCTAAAATTTGTTATCAATATATTAGATTAAAATACCTCAATCAATACAACACTTTATATTACTTCCATCCAGATTCTTTAATGAAAGCTATTGTTGCCTGATAATTCATAAAATAGTATATACTAGACCTACATACCGTGGTAGTTGTGATAACATTATCTCAACATGTCTTTCAATGTTTGGATATTAATTTTAGACTCTCCATCAGTTTGTGGAAGATAGGTGGTGCCAAATTGTATCGATGTTTTGAGATCCCTTTGAATACTCCTCGATTATTTTTATAAAAACCGAGGGTGATGATCATATAAAATCAATAGAGGTTCCCCAAGGAGACTTAAAATTCTATTGATATATATCCATGAATGGTACTTATATGTAATATTTTAAGAAATATTGATCTAATATATCATAATATTTAAATAAAAAAACTATATCTTAAACTGCATGAAACGCTGAGATTTTACAAAACCATGAATTTTATGTTTTAGTATGGCCATTAAAACGACGTTTATGAATAACAGATAATTAATATGTATATATTATTCATGAAATATATTATTAAATAAAATAAGTATTACTTTTATTATGAAGTAAATTCAAATAGCTTACCTTAAATGACTAATAAGTGTGTTTAGTTCATAAAAAATAAATTTTCCATAAATAACATTTTATGGTAAATGAAATTTTATTTCAAAAAAATATTGCAAATTATGAAAAATTATTCTATATATAAATTATGAGTTGATACTAATTTTATTGGGAATAATAATAACAATGGTTATCATTTTCAAATGTCATTTTCTAATAATAATTGTTTTTTTAATATTGTATCATTTTATTCAAAAAATATATTTTTCAATTTCAGAATTTTACATTAATAACATGAACTTCATTTTTAAAATTATCATATTAAAATTGATTTAGTTAATGATTTCATAATTTTTGAAACAATATAGTCAGAAAATGTTGGATAAATTATAATTATTTTATCTCCAACATTATCACTGAGTAATATTAACTTAATGATTTAAAAATAGGTAAATAATTATATATGATGTTCTAGAATAAAATTATACATTTTTAAATATTGTTTATACTATTAAAATCAATTCCAAACATTTTTATATCTAATTAAAAAATTTCATTAATAAAAGAACTAATTTTTGGTTGATTCTATGAATTAGGTATTTTTGGATGGTCATTCGGTTTTGGAATGAATTTCAAGAAAAGTATAGTTTATTTTTAAATTATTAAATAAATATGTGTCCCTAAAATATTTGTTTTTAATGGATTTTTCCTTCATATCTTGTTAATTTGTCATTTGGAAAGTTTTAGGCATTAAGAGTAGGTTAAGAGGGCTTAGGGAATTTGGAGCCAAATGAGTACTACATGTTTTGGTTCATGATATGAATGAGATTCATGTCATGAATTGGTGATCCATGACCTCTGAGGCTGGAAGATTCTTGAATTTTATGTGGGCTATGTTATTGTACATGAAACATGTTGACGTCATGAAATAAATTCATAACATGTAATTAATTCAAATCTTAAGAACATTAAATTTTCCATAAAGATAAAAATACCATGTAATTCACGTCATGAAATGAATAGAAGATAAAAAACATATGTGATCATTGTAAAATTGGTTAATCAGTAGATCTTTCTTCATTAAACAATTATATCTTCCTCTATATTTAAGAAGAGCCCTAGGTTCCCTTGTAGGATTTTATATCCCTCCTTCTATCACCTTGTTTCATTAAATATAGTGGATTGCAATTGGAAATTAGTGGAATGTTTTTCCCTTTCATTGTGTTTTTCTCCTAGTCTTTTTAAAGAGATCTATTATGGTGGTCTAGTTGAGTTTTAGGGTGTGTATAGAAATTGTTTTTATGATACTTGGGTTCATCGTCGGTTGATCCATGAGTCCCATATATTGTTGAGGTTTTAAAGAATTTATTATATTCCATGTAGTGGGATGAAAGACCAATAATCATTTTTTATTTAAGGAATCCCTTATAACGTCCCAGTTCTGGTAGCCACACAATAGGTTCCCCAAACCCGGTTGGTCACATTACCTCAAACACATTTCCCCAAATGCTAGAGGTTGTCGATTCGCAGCGAGGGCCTAGGTCTGATAGTGGGGAAACTATGCCCTAATTTTTCAAAGTGTAGTGTAGTGGAAATAAATATAAACATACAAAAAAAGAATCAGTAAACAATACCCAAATGAAATGGATAACAGTACAGAAGTAAAAAATAACAACAGTAATTTAGATATGATAATTCATTATGTCTCTAAGTCTAGGAAAGTATCCAAAACAGGATACACTACAATCTAGAATAATCCAATACAAAGTACAATTATATCAAAGGAAAACAAAAAGGTGCAGATGGAACTCAGCGGCATCGCAATCATAAGCATGGTCCCAGGCTCTCCTACTCTTTAGCAACAATAATGTACCTGTATAGGGACACTTTCCTTTATCAACACATGTAACAATATAATCTGTTTGGGCCCAAGACATGACCCAAATAGGGTTTGAGAAATAAATCCTACTAGGCAACCACCAAAGGCTCGTGCCCAACTGTCAGTGAAAATATGCAACAGTAATGTGCAATAATAAAATGCAGTTAACTAGGCAGTACTAAATAGTAACTATCTCTACCAATTCCAATTCCATTTTATTATTATTTATTACTTTCAAGCTTTTGATTTAGCTTGGAAGGTGCAAAAAGTGAAATCAACACCGTGAATATTCAAAGTAAACATTGTCCTCCGACATGCATATCCTTACCCTAAGGTAAACAGAATGGAAACCCATAGGTGACTGCCCACAGTCATAGAGAATAGTGCCCACAGGCATACGAGATATTGCCTGCAGGCACGGAAAGTACTACCCACATGCATAAGAAATATTACCCTTAGGCTAACGAACATTGCCCACAGGCTAAACACAACACTTCCCTCGGGCTAAACAAAAAACCAGGATAAGCCCAACGCATAACAAGCAATGCATATATGTTCCTCTCAGGAAAACATAAAACATGTTATAGATATGGCATACCCTCGGCTATCAAGGAAAAACAGCTAAACAGGGGGAATACTCCCACGGGGTGGCCCTAGATCCATGCAATGATCCCAAACAACAGTTCATATTTAATCATTAGACTACATAAGAAATTCCAGGAATCTAAACATATAAATCCATAGCTATAAAACGCCCCAGACATGGGTGAGTGGCACAACGGTACACAAATTCTACTTGAATGTTGTAAAAAATCACAAGACCACCTACCTCAATCTCCCCTGATCGATTTACGCAAATGGATCCTCCCAAAATGTCTGAGAACAATGTAGATATGGGATAAACAAAAAATCGTTCAAAACCAAATAAGTTCCTTTAGAGGAAGAATTGAAAGGAATGTCTAACAGAGAGGGAAGAACTCACCTGCACGGTTCAAATGTGATTGACGACAGAAGAATCCAATTCTCGGGGTGTGGTCGGGAGATCTTCCAAGATCTGGTTGTCTCTCCCACACTCTAAGCGAACCCACTACCACATTTTCCCAAAGAGGAGGCTACTACCCATTGTAAGAGAAAAAACAAACTACATGGCATGTACTCTCAAGTAAAAAACGTGTACTTTCCATTTTTAACTGTTCCTCTGGTGGCTACTTTTCACCGCCACCCTGTTCATCTGCTGACTGATTACACGGCATGTAATACTAAGTACATAGCATGTAGATGTTATTACATCCTGAATCACTAAAAAGTATACACGCTCTGTGTTTTCTCCCCAAATAACCAAAGTACACGGTGTGTATATGGAAGTACATGGCATGTATTTTGTTATTACGCACAAACCTATGTGCCCTGCCTTTTCATCTCCCATAGCTGAAGTACATAACGTGTGTACAAAATTACACGGTGTGTACCCATAAATTTGGGATTTTTCCCACATTTAAGTTGTTTTATCTAAAACACTTAAGGAAAATAGGAAAAGAAGAAACTCGTACCTCAAAAATAAGAACCGTGTTCTTACAAACATCCCCCCTTAAAGGAATTTGTCCCCGAATTTCCCTTCCAAGGGTGGTGAAGATAAAGCTATGAACAATTCTGGACACTGAGCACGTTTGTCGGTCTCCTGCTCCCAAGTTTTTTCCTTTACTCAGCCATGCTGCCATAGCACCCATACGAGAGGAACTGACCGGCCTCGAAAAAACTTCATGCCCTTATCAATAATACTAATCGGATGCTCCCCAAAGGATGCATCGACCTGAAGTTCATCCTCCTTGGCAAGAATAACGTGAGATGAGTCTGAGTGATAACGACACAGCTGAGAAATGTGGAAGACATCGTGCATGGCCCGATACCTCTGTGGTAACTGCAACCGATAGTGAACCGACCAAACTCATTAAAGAATATCAAATGGCCCCACATACATTGGTGAATGTTTACCCTATCTCCAGATCCACCTATGTCCCATCCTCGGTGAAACATGAAGAAAACCTTATCCTCGACCACGTACTTCAAGGGTCATCTGTTGTAATAAACATAAGATTTATGACGAGACTGTGCAGTAGCCATCCGCTTCTGAATCAATAGGACTTGCTCTGAATTCACTTGCATGAGACGTTGACCCTATAAAGCTGCATCTCCTAGCTACCTCCATCTAGCACAAAGGTGATCAGTATAGCCTATAATATAAAGCCTCATAAGGTTCCATATCAATAGTTTCCGGAAAACTATTATTGTAGGGAAACTCGACCATGGGTATGTGCTTCTCCCAAGATCCCCAAAGTCTAAGACACATGAATGCAGCATGCCCTAAAGCACATGTATGGTATGCTCTAACTGGCCATCGGTCTGAGGGTGGTAAGTTGTGCTCTGAAGAACATGTGTACCCAGTGCCCTCTGAAAGCTCTACCTGAAACGATACATAAAACCGGTATCCCTATCTGAAACAATATAACGAGGCACCCCATGAAGACGTACTACCTCTCGGATATAAAAATTTTTGAGCTCGTCAACAATGAAGGTCTAATTGATCTGAAAATGTTAGCTACCTTTGTAAGTCTATCCACAAAAACCCCATACGGCATCCCTGCCTCAAGGTTACCTCGGCAATCCAGTCACGAAGTCCATCATGACATCATCCCATTTCCACTCTGGAATGGGTAACTATTGTAACAGTCCAACTGGCCTCTGGTTCTCATCATCCACCTGCAGATAGGTGGAATATATCTTAACCAAACCAGCTACCTCTCATTTCGTACCCAGCCACCAATACTGACGTCTCAAGTCAAGGTACATTTTTGTAACCCTAGGATACACTACCCAATAAGAAGCATGGAATTCCCATATCAACTCCTCGCGTATATCCCCTGGAACCCACACTCGTCCATGGATTCAAAGTACCTCTTCATCACCTATTGTCAAACTAGGCGGAGGGTCCTCACTTGCCACTGATGCCCGTAGAACTTGGAATTTATAATCAGATAGTTGTGTCATCCTCACTCTATCATAGAGGGTAGAATTCACAGCTAAGGAAGAAATTTTGGCTCTCCCCTGACTATCTTGCACCTCCAAATGCATCTAAAAGAACAAGGACATGACCTTCCACTCACTGTTGGACTCCTGCTCTGCCTGTAACTGAGTTCTCCTTCTAAATGAATCAGCAACTGTGTTACTATTACTAGGTGTATAGGAAAGCTTGATGTTGAAGGACTGAAGGTATTCAGCCCACCTTCGCTGTCTCAAATTCTTGTTACGCTTGTAATGATATACTTGAGACTTTTTTGGTCTTTAAACACCACAAAATGTTCTCCCATGACATAATGTCTCCAAAGACATAATGCATGAACAACTGTATCTGACTCGATATCATGAGTAGGGTAATTCCTCTCATGTGACCTCAACTATTGAGACCCGTACACAAATACTCGATCGCCCTGTATCAAAACTGCTCTCATCCCAATATCTAATGAATCATAGTAAACTGTATAGCTCTTCCCTTTCATTGGAAGTATCAGGACTTGTACTAATGTCAACATTCCCTTCAAATCATGAAAGGTTATCTCGCAATCTTCTGACCAAACAAACTTCACACCCTTCTTAGTCAAACACATCAACGGCACTTCCTATTGGGAGAAGTCTTGTATAAATCACCTGTAATAACCAGCCATCCCCATGAAACTTCATATATCAGACATGTTCCTAGGATTCTCCTAATACTATTGCTCTTACATTCTCTGGGTCTACTGCAACTCATGCCTCTGAGATGATATGACCCAGTAAGTGTGTTTGGTCCATCTAAAAGTGTCACTTTGAGAGCTTAGAATATAACTGATTATCTCTCATTGTACTCAAAACGATCTCAAGATGTGTGGCATGGTTGTATCGAGCGTGAGAGTACACCAAGATATCATCCATGAAGACTAACACAAAAGAATCTAGATAATAGTGGAACACAAGATTCAACATATCCATGAAATCTGTTAGTGTGTTCGTGAGTCCGAACGGCATGACCAAGTACGCGTATAGACCACATCTTCTGTAAAAATATGTAAGCGGTATGTCTGATGCTCTAACGCGCAACTGATGATATCCAGATCTCATTTAAATCTTCGAGAACACTCATTCCCCTTGTATTTGATCAAAAATATCATCAATCCTTGGTAAGGGATATCGGTTCTGGACTGTCAACTAGTTTAGCTTCCGATAATCCACACAAATTATAAGGGTACCGTCCATCTTCTTCACAAACAGGACAGGAGAACCCCAAGGAGAAGTACTAGGTTGAATGAAACATTTTTCCTGTATCTCCTCTAACTGTCTCTTGAGCTCCTCCAACTCTGGTGTAGAAATCCTTTAAGGAGGAATGGACACCGGGGCCGCTCCTGACTCAAGATAAATAGAGAAATCCACCTCTTTCTCTAGAGGTAGACTTGGAAAATAGTCTGGGAAGACGTCCCTGAAACATTCAACCACTGGAGGGAAATCCTTTTGACAAGTTCCCTGGTCATCCAGATATAAACTCGCTATATGGGCTGTCACTCCACCTTGCCCATGATTCTCGGGTCTATCTCGGCTCGCCCGGACATCCCACTGGCCCTTGTATAGAAACTCTCTACCCTCTAGTGATGTGAAACTCACCCTATGATGATAGAAATCTACAAAGGCTCCAAAGGGTACCAAACAGTACATCTCGAGAATGAAATCATAGCTCGTCATCTCTAAGACATAGAGGTCCCATAAAAAGTGATACCCTCCAACCTCTAGGAGGAACTCCCTAAACTGACGCACACATGTCGTTCTAATTCCCAAAAGAGTTTCTAGCATCATTACATCAAAAGAAGAAGAAACACAGAGCCCAATGCTCTCCACAATGGGCATAGATATAATGCTATGTGTAGCACCCGTATCAAAAAGTACTGAAGATAAAATAGAAGTAACTAGAATAGTACCTCGGATTTAGATGGTCTGGGATCCTGCTCTTGTTGTTTCTATCGCACTACATATGGCATCCCAATGCCACGACCCTACGATGCAGCCTGGCTACCCTGAGCTGACCCACCCCGCTGTCTCTAAGATCCTGGTGTATGGATAACACAGCCACGTCCACCACCTCGGCCTGAATGTTCTGATGTATTCTAATTCCCTGATAGGTAATAAGCTTCTAGCCTTGATACCGCACATGGAGTCTTCAAAAAACCCCTATCACTAGCAACTGGTGGAAACACCCTGCAAAAATTCTGGAGATGGCCCACCCTACCACAAGTTCAACACTCCACTGGGTAACATGGACATTACAGTATCTTGTGCCACTCTTTACGGCACTGGTAGCACATGACCTGGACACCTGAATAAATCTTCTAGTTAGTGCTACTACTATGATAGGAATCCATCTGTCCCCTCCTATTACCTGTAGAAATAATACCAAAAACTGGTGTCGATCCGCCCTGGCCCACACAACTAGCTTCCTGCATGTTCCGCTCTGTAATAAGCACCTAATTCACAATACTGTGCACTGTAGGCATCCTAAAAACATTCAATATTTCTCTGATGTCATATCGAAGACCATCCTCAAAGCGTTGAGCCCTCAATGTCCCATCACCCACTAGAACTGGTGAAAAGCGATGTCACTCGGTGAAGCAGGTAGAATAATCCATCACTAACATAGCGCCCCACTGCAGATTCATGAACTCTTGAGGTTGATCTTCCCTCAACATCTCTGGAGAGAAAAATTCATAAAAGACTTCCTGAAAATCTTCCCACGCCATGTCTCGGTGATACACGGTTTGTGTGGCAACACCCCACCATCTCATGTATGAATCATGAAGCATGTGCGTAGAAAGTTTTACCCTCCAACCTGGAGGCGTTTCCAGATCCTCAAAGATAGTCTGCATAGAACCCAACTGAGACTCCACAGCCTATGGCCTATCATCCCCTGAAAATGTAGGTAGATGCTGCTACTGGAATATACTAGTTAGCTCTGCCATAAATGTCTTAGCGAGCGGTGTTCCTTGGAAGGTCTGCATAAACCGTATAAAGCCTTCACAGAACTATGCATCCATGCCTATGTCCGGTATAATGGTTGGCGCAGAATCTGGGTCTGCTGGAGGATCCATTGGTAGCCCATGTCCTACCATCTTTGGGGTATAATCCTTACTACTCTCTTGGAGAACAACTCATGGTCATCTCAGTTGCATGACTCTACAAGGTCAAACACTCAACTTAGCTTAATTTAATGTCAAGGTTCTTTTGTCCGTTTAAAAGTTCCCATGAAAAAAGTGGAAGAAAACACAAGAACTGGAAAAAAGAGACTACATGGCATGTATAAAGTCAACATGGAATGTACTCTTAAGCCCTTACATGGTCGTGTTATGATGTCATTTTGGTCATATCACGACCCTAAATACATGGTGTGTTACACTCGCACACGGCGTGTACACCACTTGGTTTTCCCTAGTAACACGACCAAATCCCCACTGGCTCTCCCTAATCAAAACTACACGGCTTGTCTCACAGGTAAACGGCATGTACTATTCAAGCTTCCACGGCCGGTGTTTGTTAGTGACATGGCCTGTATACCTAGGTTACACTACACAGAGTGTTTCAGATGGACTTGGTGTCTACTATGAAGCCCCAACCAACCTGTGTTGTTAGCAACACGGTCGACTACTCGACAGACACTACACGGCTTGTTCATAGTGTACATGACATATTCCCTCTATACATCCCATATCCCATGTCTATTCCCACCCGACCTATGACACTATTACAGACTACACAACATGTACCTACAGTACATGGTGTGTACTTAAATAATTTTTCATTTCTTCCCGAACAGAAGAGTACATGGTGTGTGTTCATATAACCACACACCGTGTTGTCAATGTTTCCAGACAATACACCTCAAAAACTACTCTGGAGCCCCTTTTTCTTTAATTTCAAGCATTAGTATGCCATATTCTGATCTGTGGGGGACCATACTCTCTAAGAAAAAATGTTTAACACCTGACCTTTCACATTATAGTACAAAACACAACATAAGGATGGATCATGATTCGCTAAATTCCAGTCCTAGAGAGCCCATAATTCTCAGGAAGCGAAGATTAGCATCCAAATACTCAACTGTAACATGTACCAATACCCTATCAAATAACATGTATTTTTAACAAGGTACCTATCACAATAGCATGAATTTCATTGAACAACATCTATCACAACAACATTCAATTTCTAATGAACCTACATGGCATGGAAACTACGCATGGAATGTGATTCTAACATGTACCTATATGAATAATGGGATGGCATACCCTCATCTCATCAGGCTGCAACTAAATAGAACCTAGAATAAAAATATAAATAGCACACCACTAGTGCTTCACCTAACAGTGATAATCTGATCAACTGTAAAGTGAAAAATCAGTAAAATTGAGACACGAGGTAAATTGTATTTTCCCTATACACAGGTTAGCTACTTCCAGGGAAAGCTTATGAGTAATTACCAATTCTGTACTATCCCTGAATATAGGCTCAAAATAGTAAGTCAAAGAAAATAACTCCTTTGATACGACTTTGTAACATCCCGGTTCCAGCAACCACACAACGGGTGCCCCAGACCCAGTAGGTCACATAACCTTTAGCGCATTTCCCTAAACTCTAGACTTTTCCGACTAGCAGCGAGGGCCTAGGTATAATAGTGGGGAAACTATGCCCTCATTTGTCAAAGTGAAGCATGGAGGAAATAGATATAAACATAAAAAAACGGATGTAGTAAACAATACCCAACTGAAATGGGTAACAGTATATAAGTAAAAGATAAAAAAAATCATATAGATAGGATGATGCATTATGTCTCTAAGTCTATGAAATCAGTCAAAATAGGATACACTACAATCTAGAATAATCCAATACAAAGTACAATTACAGCAAAGGAAAAAAACCATGCAGCCGGAACTCAGCAGCATCGCAAGCCTAAGCTCAGTCCCACGCTCTCATACTCCTCTACAAATATCAAGTACATGTATAGGGACTCTTTCCCTTATCAACACATGCAGTAATATAATCTGTTTGGGACAAAGACATGACCCAAACAAAGTGTGATAAACAAATCTCAGTAGCCAACCACTAGAATATCATTCCCAGCAATTAGTGAAAATGTTCAATAGAAGTGTACGATAGTAAAATGCAGTAAACTAAGCAGTATGCAAAATTAACTATCTCTACCAGTTCCATTTCAATTTTAATAATTATTTATTAATTTCATGTATGTGCTTTATCTTGGAAAGTACAACAAGTGAAATCAGCAGAGTGAATATTCAAAGTAAACATTGTCCTCAGACATGCATATCCTTACCCTCAGTTAAACAGAATCGAAACCCGTAGGTGACTGCCCCTAGGCATAACGAATAGTTCCCACAAGCATATGAGATATTGCCCGCAGGCACGAAAAGTACTATCAACAGGCATAAGAAATGTTACCCTCAGGCTAACGAACACTGCCCACCGGCTAAACACAACAATTCCCTCAGGATAAGAAAGAAAATGGGATGAGCCCAATGCATAGAAAGAAATAAATATAAGTTCCTCTCAAGAAAACGTAAAACATGTTATAGATATGTTATACCCTCGCGTATCCTGGCCAAACGGCTAGACAGGGGGGACACACCAACAGTGTGGCACTGGATTCATGAAATTATCCCAAATAGCAGTTCATATTTAATGGTTAGACTACATATCAAATTCTAGGTATCTAAACAGATAATACCTCAGCTATAAAACACCCCTAACATGGGCGAGTGGCACAACAATACACAAATTCTACTCAAAAGTTGTAATAAAACACAAGAATACCTACCTTGATCTCCCCTGATCAATTTACGTGAAAGAAGCCTCATGAAAAGTCCGAGAACGATGTAGATATGGGATAAAATAAAATGAGTTCAAACCCAAATAACTTCCTTTAGAGGAATAATTGGAAAGAAAGACTCATGCAAAGGGAAGAAATCACTCGTGCTATTCAAACATGATCAACGGCAGCAGAATCCGATTCTCAGTGTGTGGTCAAGAGCTCTTCCATGATCTAGCTATCTCTCCCATGATCCAAAAAAACCCACTTCCAACCCTACTGAATGAGGAGGCTACTACCCATTTTAATAGAAAAAATCAAACTACATGGTGTGTACTCTAAAGTGCATGGCGTGTACTTTCCATTTTTAAATGTTCCTCTAGAGGCTACTTTTCACCACTACCCTATTCATCAGCTGACTGATTACACAACGTGTAATACTAATTACAGGGAGTGTAGATATTTATTACATCTTGAATCACCTGAAAGTCTACACGCCCTGTGTTTTCGGCCCACACGACCAAACTACATGGCATTCATATGGAAGTACAAGGCGTGTAGTTTGTTTTTACTGACTGACCTACGTGCCCTGCCTTCTCATCTCCCACAAATGAAGTACACGATGTGTGTTCAAATGTACTTGGTGTGTACCCATAAATTTAATGTTTTCCCACATTTCCCTTGATTTATCAAAAACACATAAGGAAAAAAGGAAAAGAAGAAACTCGTACCTCAAGACTAAGAACTGGGTTCTGACATCCCTTGTTTCTCAAATTTTTTATCATGTGGGTCAGTTTTTATAATGTTTATCTATGTAAGATGGTTTTTTCATTCCTAATGAAGATAAATTATTTAATAATTTTAATTGATGTCTAAATGGGTTTTCTTTTCATATATTTATATATCTTGATATATATTGATATTCTAATTTTATGGGATTCATTTTTTGATGAAAATCATATTTGTTAGTGGATTTTTATACACATCATTTTTTGTGAATATGGAATATTATTGTGATTTGTTGGCATCACCCTAAATTGGAATTTAGATAAAAACTATTTTTTGGTTAATAAAATGGTTTCCCTGTAATTTATGGCTTCTGTGATAATGACCCTAAAATAAAAAAGTTAATTTGAAAAAAAATACTCTTGATAATTATTTAAATTGGTGTGTGATGTGTTTTTATGTTTGGCTATGTTATGTCATGTCGATGGGTGGTTGTGTCATGTGGTGATTATTGGTATGTTAGTGTGTGTTGTGGGTAGGAAATATGTTGGTCTTGTGAGTCCATGTTGAAGGTTGGTGAATGTGATTCATTTTTTAGGTTGTGATGTAAGGCGGTGATGTCTAATTATGTAATGTATTGAAGATGGATTTATATCATGTTTTAGGGAAGAAATGAAATGGGTTTGGTTGCATGATGTGGGAGGAAAACATATTGGTTTTTTGGACTTTCTATTGTGTAAAGTGGTGATGGATGATTCTGGTCATGTTGTAGGTTCATTGTGGAAGAAGTTAGTATGTGATTCATCTATTAGATGGTGGTGATGTGAGGATGGTCAACTTGGGTGGGTTGATGTGTTCTTTGTTTTGTGTTTTGTTGTAATGTGTTGTGCTATTTTTCTAAGTAGTAAAGGGATTGGTTATTAATTACTGAAATGGAACAGTATGGTTTGGAAAATGGGATGGAAATAAAAAATTAATGATTTGATTAAAAAAAATTGTGCATTAAACAGTTAATATTTAAATATGATTTTTTTGATATAAAACAATGTAATTTGTTTGTACTATGAGATATTCCTTATGGATTGTGTGTTGCTGTGTATTTACTAGTTCCAATGAAAGTAGAAGTATTTCGAGTTGGTTATTGTTTTGTTTTGAACCCAACTATTTAGTCTTGTGTATGTTTATATATATGACTTGATTGTTCCTTATTATTGGCATATGCACCACACATGTGTTTAGAATTACATTCAAAAACCTAACCATTTATACGATGGGGGAATAATTTTCCCAATATCCAATGGATGAGGACGAATAGATGAATACTGAATAATTCCAACTATATATTATATGTGAGTATATATGAATTGGTTGTGATGGTCAGAGGTCTAATAGTGCATTAGGTGATATAACATGTGTCTCCGACTAAGGTGATATGTGACCATGCTATGGGTGGTGGCCAAGTGCTCTTTGGGACAAATGTTATATTAAAATTCTTATGGGGAAGCTAATGATTGGGGTCATTCATGGTAGTTTTTGGCAACAAGTTTGATTTATTTTATGCTCATGATACCATACTACCATGGTTTTGTTTGTAATGTGATAACCTATGTGTCTTCAAGTTATTTGTGATCTGACCATGTTGTTGCAGACTAGACTAGGTGTGTTTGGTCTTGATGAGATGTGGCCATTCTTTGAGGTGGTGTCCCAAATTATTTCTAGTTAGAGGTGACGTGATAAGGCTATCAGGTGGTGTTATATAATATATATAATAAATGGGGGTTACATGATTTAGTTATCTGGGTTATTGGAGTATAAAATCTTTGGTAGAGTCGTGTGGTGTACCCTATATTGACATGATTCTTGTTATGATATCATACATGGATTAAATTATTTGTTTTTTTTCCCTGGTGTGGTTTTGGTTAGACAGTTGACATATTTATGTTTTGTTGGTTCTTCTATTTTTTCACTGGTGCATTAATATGCTTCTTCACAAGTTCATGATATGAAATTATTTTCCTACTACGTATACATGTATACTCACCCTACGTGTATAAAATGACATTCAATATTTTAGGAGGATTTCAAAAACAATTAAGAAAATTCCTAGTAGAGATCGTTCTACTGTTGTTGTGTCATCTCTTTAGATTTTCTTTTGGGTATTACTTTGGATAATTTTATCCATATCATTTTTATTTTTATATTAACTATGAGATGTATTTAGTTTTCTTTTTCATATTATGAATTTGATATTCATTAAATTTATTTATCCAATCCCATGATCTTGTATTATTATTGATTGTAATTCATACCATTTTCTAATAATTTCATACCCTTAGTGTGAGTTTCTAACTCAGGTCCTATTAGGGGAAGGAATCATGGGTCATTTTCTGTCTCCCTTAATTACATTATTTTCGGTGGAAGGTGGTAATGATATAGGGGTATTAGTGGATGATTAAGAGATAATGTGTAGTTTAGAGTTATTAACTATGAGGATTGAAAGGTTATATAGGGAAATCATGAATGTCGATCATGTTGTGAGACATAGGGGATGAATAATTGATTGGAAAATGTTTTTAGGGTCCCCATATTATTTGATCAATGGAATCATATTGTATCAACTGATTAAGTGTGGTGGAACCACATGCAGGTCATATTCCCATGAGAGGTACATACATCCTGATTTATTAATCTTGTGAGTAAATGATGTGGTTTCATGTTTTTAAGAATATTAACAAAATAAATCATGGAATTTTATGTGTTTTCCAATGATATTTTCAATTATATATTTACTAAGGAATTGTTTTTGTTCGATGAATAAATTGTATAACAAGAAAGGAAATAGTAAAGTGATGGTTAATAGGCATGGGCTATTTTTTAAATCATTTCAAGCGGTTATACAATAGTTCATTTTGTTATATATATTTTTGGATAGAGGTTATGGAGACAACATTTCATGTTCTATATGTCATGTAGTGTATGGCATAAAAAGGTCATTTCCTTTTTTAGAAGATGAAAGCTATGTGGAACTGGAAGAATTACAATGTCGATCAATAGATTAGGCCCTTAGATATTGATGTTAGAGACCATGTAATCTTGAATTTATCCCCATGATGAAGTTAGAAAATGATTTTTATGGGAGTATGATGTATCCTAGTTTTTTTGGGAATTTCTAGGTGTAGGGGGAGTGTGTGATGTCACATGTTGGTTTTAATTCCCACCCAAACATGATTTAATTCACAACAACTTTCACATCTCACCACTCATTTAATATCATCATGATGAGTCCAATGACATTGAATAGGGAGAGTTGGATATCCAGGATGAAATTAAATTCATAGACTGTGTAATGGATGGCTGGGATCATTGTGAGAAGTTTCTTTGAGCATGAACTATTCCCTTGGTTCACATATTTTTGAGGCATGGTGTATTTGAGGATAGTACCTTGGAGTGTGAGTTGCTGACATGTTCCCAGTGTCTACAGTTGTTTTGATTCTTTATTTTCTCTATTTTAATTTTTGATGTGATATTTATATTTTTTAATTAGATATACTTTTTCTTAATTTTTTTTTGGAAAACATTTTATCATATTAAAAGGGGTGACATGATACATAATAAATATTCATAATATTATGATGTCATTAAAACTATATGGGTGATTCAGTGACACCCTATGTGGATAATAACATGAAATTGAAAATGAGACCCTCTGATTTGTGTACTTGGGGTAATCTTATTTTTGGTTTTGGTTGTTTTTGGATTTGGTTATGTGGAGGGTGAGGTGGTTGTGTGGTGTTTGGTTGTTTATAGCTAGTACCATATGCGTGGTGTTGTTCCCATGATAGGTGTTGATGTGGATGAGTGGTGATGAATTTCCATGGGCATTATGAGGGTGTTTGGTTGATTTTTTTTATGGTGGTAGACTTTTAGGTGTTATGAACTCATTGAGACGTATCTTGTGGGGTGATTTATTACCCCTTTTTTCTTGTAGGTTCTATTTAGATTATTAATGAAAAAGAATAATTTGAGAGGTTTATTATGTAATTGCATTTGTGTTAATGGAAAAATACATTATTTTTTTGGAAGTTGGAGATTTTATTAGGAGGTATAGAGGGATCGATGGAGTTTTAGTTGAAAGAGTGATGAAGGTGGTGGTTCACTATGTGAATCAGTGATTCACATCATGTGAGGCTGGATGATTCAAAAATTATTGATAGTCTCATGGGTGAATCTATGAAATGAATTCACCCAATTAAATGAATTCATGACATGCAATTTATTCGAATTAAGGGGACATAAAATTCAATGGAAACTAAAAACCTATGGAATTATCATTATAAATGGAATAAACGATGTGAATCCCATTTGAAACAGAATATAAAAATGGTTTATGGTCTGACATTTCCTCATTATGATTCCATCTATTAATATCATTTTTGGAAAATCATTATAATATTTGGGAGGATCCTTCATCCCTTTTCCCTTTCCTTTGTATATTGGATATGATATATGGATTTTGGTGATCAGTTGCATTTTCTTATAACATTCATAGTGGTTTTATCCTATTCCTATCTCAGATATCAACTATAGTGGTGCAGTTTTGGATTGAAGAGTTTATGGGATATGTTTTAATGATCCTTATGTATTTTTTATGTTTATCCATGTATCACAAATAAATTTTTGGTTTCCCTGATTTTTTTATACTCATTGTGGGTTGAAAAAAGGTTAGAAAGGTTCATTAATGAAGGGAATCCCTTTTTTCTAAATTTTGTGTATAATTTGGGAGGTTTTATCTATTTTATATATACGAGGGATGAATTTCACTATCCTAATCAAGATAAATATATATGTTAATTTAATTAAGTTTGAAATGGTTTTTATTAACATGTACTTAAATATTTCAATATTATCTTGACATTGGGATTGTATGGGATAATGCCCCACTGAAAATTATGTCTATTGGGGGCTTTTTCCTACCTTTTTTTATTATGTAACCTCATTGAGATTTTTTCAAATTAATCTATATTTAAAATTACCTAACATGTTATATTATTATAATAGGATTAATTCCAAATGATTTTACACTTTTTTGATAATTAACCAGTAATAAATAAATTTAATTGATATAAATACACTTGATAAATCTATAAAATGTTATGTGATGTGTTGTGATGTCTTGATATGTGTTCTTGTGGTGATGTGTGGTTTTGGAATCTGGGGATGGTGGGTTAATGAGGATTTATTTTGGGGTGGTGAAGTGACAGGTTTGTGAGGACAAATTATTGTAAGACTACATGATGTTCATAGGATACGATGATTTGGGTTAGTGATGTGTGGTTGTGGCATGGGGGGTTGATGGGTTTTTTTTATGTTATTTGGGGTGGCAGGGTGATGGGTTTGTTCAGTGATATTGTTGGGCACTGAAGAGAACTAATTGTTGGAATGAGATGTTAGGTCTAGAGGAGATGGGTTTGTTTTTTCATATAATGGTGTAGAAGTGTTGGATAGTGGTATGTGGTGTGGATGACATATGTTCGTGATGAGATTATTTTTGGCATGGTATGGTTGATGTATTTTTTGATTGTGTTGTGTTGTGATGCATTATATTGTTTCCTTTCATATTAATGGAATTGGTTAATACTGTTTGAAATGCCACAATATATTTTTTGTTAAATTTATTGAAATAGATAATTAATTAATAATGATTTGTGTGGATAAAATAATTAATATATAAACACGAGGCATTTTGGTTGGAATAAAGAATGTTGATAGTACTGTGAGATTTGTCTTGTGGAATGTGTGGTGTTTAGAATTTTTTGTGGCAGTGAATGTGGAGGTTTTTTTGTTGAATATTTTAATCTTGTGAGCCCATAGTTTGGGATTTTTTATAGCTATATATATAGCATGAATGTTCTTTGTTATTTCTATATGCACCCCACCTGTGTTGAAAACTATGTGCTAACACCCATAAATATTTTACGAGGGATGTTTTTTCCGACATCTCGGTTATGATGCTAGGTGTATGGCTAGGATTTCATTCCCCATATCTCTTCCATGTGATTATATATGCATTGTTTTTATAGATTTTGGTCAAATATTCCATTAGGTGATGTTCCAGGTGTGTTTAGTTGAGGTGATATGTGACTGTGTTTTTGCGTGGTAATTCATGTGTCCTCAATAGATATATTATATGAATATGTTGTCAGGTGGCTTAAGGTGGGGGTTATTCATGTTAAGAGGTGGGGTTGAGGTTTATTTAGTTCATGTTCATGATACTATAATTCTATGTTTATGGTATTGATGTGATTGCATATGTTTTTTTTTTGCAATATGAGATGTGATCATGTTGTGCGGTAGTGGCCTATGTGTCTTTGTGAGAGCTAATATGTGTTCGTGTTATGGGTTGGTGGCCCAGGGTCTTCATGAGATATGTTATATGACCATGGTATGGGAAGTGGTATATCTTATATAGAATATATGAGAGAACCTGACTATATGACATTGAGGTATGAGACTAGAAAATCAATGGGAAAGGGGTGTGGGAACCCTTTATCGATATTCTTATAATTATGTAATCATACTTGTCATTCATTATTTACTAAATGTTCCTTGGTGAGGTTTGGGTTGGATATTTGACACGTTTAAGTTATGTTGGTTCTATTTTTTTATCATGGATACATTAGTATTATTCTTTCACAAGTTCTTGTGAATGTTTTTTCTTATTGATTATACAAGTAATCTCACTCTACATTTATAATCTAACCTTCAGGTTTCTTGGAGTATTATGTTTTTCATTCTAGATATTACATTCTAAGACCCTTTAGTTGTTTCTATTTGACTCCATTAACTCTTTATTTGGGTATTACATTAGATAATTTTATCTTTATCAGTTAAATTTATACATTCATATTGTGAATGTTTTGGTTTCCTTTTTATATTATATCATAGATTTTCTTGGTACCTATTTATCCAATCTCCAAAGAATGTATTTTTATATAGCATAGTTCCAATCATTTTATGATATTTTCATTCCCTCAATGATAGTCAAAAACCAATGTAATATTGGAGGCTAGACTTGGGATTCACTATCTCTCTCACTTCAATTTGTAATCTTCGGTGGGAGGGGCCATGATATTATCAAATATAATTTTAGCTTAATTTTTTTTAATTTGTAAAAAAATCTCTAACAGAAAATTGTAGATAATTAACCGTGTTTAGTTAAAAAAATTATTTTTTCAACCTTTAGAAATTATAGACGTTAAATTTATTTTAATTTTATAAAATTTATTTATAATTTTTTCTAGCATGGGAAATATTACTCATTTTTTAAAAAAATATTTACAAATTTTAGAAATTAATTAAAAATGATGAAGTAGTTTTTGGTTAATGGGAGAATGTAAAAAACTACCAAATAACTCAATTTTGCCTTAATAATGAGTGAATTAGGGGATTTATTAACCCAATTCATTTTCATATCATCTTTGTTCCATTTCTTAGAATTTGACATGTGAGTAGTGAACCTATATAATTGAATATATAAGGATTTCTCCTAAAATAACCATTTCCTTCACTTGTGAAAGGTTAACATCTTCCTACATCAAGACTCACCCCCCATTAGAATTTCTACTTCAAAATTTCCATTTCTCCTACATAAAACTATCACCCACAAACTTCCTATCCAGGTTTGTCGTAGTTTTCATAGGATATTCAAATTCAAGGTTACGTTCATGGAAAATCAATGTCCCTGATAAGAACATTATCAATTATATTGTTTTCTATTAATTATCTTAATCAATATTTATACTAGACTAAATTATATTAGGATATTAGTTTCATTTACATATTTTAATGTTACTAAATTAGTTTTTTATCATTATATATTCTTATAGCCCATCCATTAAAAAAACCATTTATTATGTGTTTTGCGAACTAATGCCTTCGAGATGTATCATGTTTTTTTACTACATATCCTTACAATAATGGATCTAAGGATGTAATTAAATGATTTTTTTTATTTTTATGATATCATTATGGTTCTGGTGTACCACATTTGCTATGAAATTAATTATATGATCAATGAACAATCATCGTTAGATTAATCGTTTAAAAGGAACATTCTAAGAAGATAATATCACATTAAATTTATTTAAGACTTTCATAAACTATAATTATTAATATATATGATCATAATTCATATTCATAAAACAAATAATTACAAAATAGTCTCATTATGTTCCTTTTATATTGATATTACAATAAAAACAACTCATAATCATTCAATAACTCTAGGTATGTTTTTATTTAGTTTGCTTAACCACCTAATTGATCGATAATAAGAATTTATATCAAGAATTTATATGGGAGAATAATAACATGTAAAATGTGATATATATTTGTAAATATTTTTTGTGGTTCTAATGATGTAAAATCAATATTAACTTTTTTAATTAAGAAAAAACAATTTGATCTTCAAGATTCATTGAAACAGGATTGCTAATAATGTCATATTCAATGATGAAGACAAAAAAAGAAACGATTTTAGGTATTAATAAATAGTTATAAAAGTACATATTTTTGAACTTAGTTATTAAATAATGATGATATTTTGGTGAATAAATAATATGAACTTTAATATTATAAAACTTGTACAAATCACCAAAACAAGAAACAACATATGAGGAAAATCAGAGGAATTCATATAGAGAATGAATATTTATGAAGTGAATGAATGAAAATAGAATATTTTAATTATATGTGTTAAATTTTCAATATTATTATTATAATACCAAGGGATGGAGTATGTTTGTGGAATTCAGGAAAAAGTAGTAATTGTTTCATCTCAAATTCCCCCCTTTGATACGTGTTGGGTATTAAGCTCAAAATTTCATTTTTTTAGTTTAGTTACATCATATTTAATATATAATATCATTAATTATCTATTAATCATGGTATTATAATTAAAATTACAATAACTCTAATTGAATGTGTTTTTATTTACTTGTTACTCAATTTGTAAGGTATATCTTGGTCTAAAATATTCTTCCTTGAGGTATAATAAAATTTGGGCACTATCATTTATTCGTAACGCATTTCACTACATATGGATATATTTTTATCATAATCCTATAATTTCATGGGATTAAATATAAAAAACATGTTCCCTTATTCATGTTATGATTTATTTTATTGTTTCTATTCTATTAAGTGTTTTTTG
This sequence comes from Viscum album, assembly GCA_963277665.1. Taxonomy (NCBI): domain Eukaryota; kingdom Viridiplantae; phylum Streptophyta; class Magnoliopsida; order Santalales; family Viscaceae; genus Viscum; species Viscum album. The sequence continues at coordinate 1,389,792,905 of OY728165.1, forward strand.
TAACTCATGTTTTGTTCACTACATTATTATTGTTCTTTAAAATTATATTATATAAGTCATATATATTTATATTTTTCAATTTCATTTTATTATGTGGTATTCCCTTATTATTTAATGGTGATATACGTTCATACCACATAATCCATTTTAATATTATTTATTACTTATTGGTATATTTATTTTTGATACTATCCACATTCATTATATGGTTGGATTTCTATAATGTTATTCCAGTATTGACTAAGTCATATACACATTGACTTATATGGTGTGGAAAAAGATTTTAAATAACTCATATTGATTAATGTGTACCTATAAATTATGATATTTAGTTGACATGGGTATATTTAATGGAATTACATATGTTTAAATTCCAATATGAATTGTTATTTTCATGTTTAATATGTATTGTTTAATCTTACAACTTCTTCCTAGGAATGAGTTATGATAAAATTATATATTTTACTAAAGTGGTGAAAATTATTCACATTGTGTGTGATTTTATCATTAAATATGATAGTTGTATTTTTTTATGTATTTATAATTCATTATCACATTATATGAATGAATTGGTCATATACAAGTGAATTATGGGGCCTAAAATTATACATCGTCTTGATGCATCAATAAGTATCATAAGACAATATAGTTTTGGTTTTTTGTTTGAATTTTCCCATAATAAGATATTTTCATGTTCTAATGATGTATTGACCATGTTAATGTTAAAAATTAAAGTGTACTAACATAATTCTATGAAATCATGTTTTTATGTTAGGTATTTTTTATTACATCAGTATTATATCAATACTATTGATAGAAAATATTTAATTGTTGTCATGGATATAGTATGATTTCAGTATCATGTTGATTTAGGCTTCAGGATGTTTACCTTTTATTTCTGTAATGATTACTCCAGGTTGAGTAGATGATTTCTCCAGTTATATGTTTCCCCAACAGGGTGTTTGAGATAACTGGTTTTTATCATTCCATTTATCTTTGTAATGAATAAAATTTTACATGAGTCTTGTATAAAAGGATATAAAGTGTGAATTAATATATAGGATATGTTAAATATTCATTATAGAATATGTATCTTCACATATAATAATAAAATTACCCATATGATACAATGAGAATTGGGTTTATGAGTTTATATTTTGACCTAATTCTATAATGCTCTAAACCTAAAAAGGTCATTTAGATGTATGATTGTAATAATAATTCTGATTTTCTAATTAATGTTGTCTATATCTACAATTTCACAAAAGGTACTAAAAAAATAATGTAATGTATGTATTTTGGAGCACCAAATTTGGTAGTATTCTCTTGGTGCATCATATTGTGTATCAAAGTAGTATTTATATGACATTATATGTTATGAATTTTTCAAGGATAATTTATGGTTTTATTAGTTAAGGATGATAAAAATTTATAAGAATTTGGGAAAAGGTATATGATTTAGTGTTATGATAATAATGAACATTTTATTTAAGGATTAAGACAAGGAAGCATTAGTGAAGCCTCAAGGAATAAGTCTCAATATTGGGTAACATATAGATTTTATTGTAAAGTAAATATTATGTGGTTTTAATAGAAATAAATAAATCTCTAGATACTATAATGTGGATTGGGAATTTCCATAAATGCACATAGGGTTAATCACCTAGAAAATGGTAAGCTAAGAAATGACACAATAATCATTAAAGTTCCTGATGAGTGGTCCTACGACTGGAAACATGGAGATACACAACCATATAATTTTCATTGGATTTTTACATTCTACACATGAACCACTATGATGAATTTATGAATTATTTTAATCAAATACATTATAGAAACTATTGGAAATATCAACATGTATAACCTAGTATTGAATAATGATAGTTATAGGTTGATTCGAAATTATTACATGTTAAAATAATGTTGTTATAAGGGAATACATATTTAAATTTATGTTTTTATATTCATATTTTAGATATTATTGTGAAATATTTTTTTTGTATTTTTTTGAGATAGGATCATATAAATGAAGCTAAGATATATTAGTTTCTAGAAACAACTATATCTTTTAAATAAATGAAGGAGTTTATATATATGAAAATTACGATTAAAAATGTTAGTTTTCTTAATTTTCTATAGAAGTGGGGTTTAAACATTAATATGAATTAAATCAAAAAACTCATAGATGTTTTCAATAGTGATTGATATTTATAAATGAATTTATAGAGCATTCTAAAATTTATGAGGATTATTTATATTTTTTAAAGATTATTATTTAGTTGTTTTATATTAATTTTATGGTGACATACATAAAATGAAATCAATAACCATGAACGGTTATATTATATTAAAGGAATATTTTTTGGAATAACTATTGGAGAAAAAATGATCTATTGAAAAGTCACGAACCATGTTCCACATACTGATTCCCTGAGAAGGTTCATTATCATACCTCAGGTGCACATCCCCGAACACTAGAGGATGCTGGCTATTATCAAAGGTATATTATGTATTGTTTGTTGACTATACCCTCTTGGGAAAACAATCACAAGAGTGAAAAACAATAAAAATTATTCAAATGATAATAAAAAAATCCCCAAGATAATAACCTAACCAAAATAAGACCAAGAATAATAAGATGAATCCAAAATAGGTAATCCATTTAAAAAAATGAAATATTTTATGTCATATTAGTATCATGTGATTATATAATACAAAAAATAATGGGTAATAAAAACTCCCATGATAGTCCCAACAACATGTATGATTCCCTCATCCATTATCCATCGCAAATCACAACTCATAAATATAACATATGGAATGTTCCCTTATCATGTCCAATAAAAATAAAATCTATTTGGATGCTAATCATTCAGCCCAAGTACGGTGTGTGTAAATTTTAGTAGGCCACCACCAACAGATTCTAATGAAATGTCCATCCTATAGCAGTATATGCTGTTTTATAACGAGTTAAGAATAAATATAAATGTAAAAAAAATGAATAAACTATTATTATCCTTTATTTAATCACATAATCCCATGATCTCACAATTTCTCATGAACAAACCATACATAATTCATTCCATTCCATACTCTAGACCACACATTGTATGATTAATATAATTCATTCTTTCAAGTATTTTTATAATATATTTAAATCCAATTTTATTTCTAGTACCTTATATAATCAATCAAAGTTCCATTATCTTGGGAACATGGGAAATTAGTCTAGTTCCATTGTATTGGGGTCCTAGAGATTTATTCTGGAACCCTCACTGGTATTTATATAATTAGTCCATTTCCCACAAATCATGTGTATTTAGAGTATCAATCCATGTGTCATATATTATTATTTACATGCATGCATCGTGGTCATGTAGAATCAGTATGAAATCCCATGGGTATTTGGAGAACCCTCCCCTATCCAACACATCATTTATAAACCAATCCAAATTATCTCATATAAAGTATTCCTATCAAGGTTAATCATCATTAACCTTTTATTCAATCATTCTCATCATGGTACCCCATAATAATTATAAATCACCTATAGAATAATTTACATTAATAAAATGTAATAATATGAATAATCCACCAATAATCAAATTCTAAAATTTTAATCACAAAATTCATTAACCCTTCATGGTTGAGCCAACCAATGGTTTAATTCCCATTACCAACATGAAAAAGGATTTAATTATATTCAAATTACGCAATATTCACCCTTTTCTCATTCAAAAAATAATCATTTTAGGGATAATTTTTCACCCCATGGGGTTCCATATAGCCTTGTCTCAAAATCAGAAATTGGTCTAATGGGATCCATAAAGTGTTTAAAAAATACATTTTAATCAATTCAATAAATTAATAAAAAAAATAAAATATTCCATCATGGAAGTGAAAAGGTACAACTAAAAAAAATATAAAAATCAATACTATGATAATTTTAAATAATAATACCTACCTCATGGTCATTGACGAATTCAATTTGATACCTAATTACCAGGTGTATGTAAAACAATCAAATTCACAATGGTAATGGAGATTTAGGATCAGAAATTAAGAACAAGATCGAAAGAAACAATATCAATAAAAAAATATATCTAAACAGATTTATACTAGAGGAAAAACCATCCCTCTAAAAGGGGGATGAATGATGAGCGAGAGGGGAATAAAACTGTGAATAAATCAGATACCAAAGATGAGTCGATCATTACACTAGTTCTTTTATTCACACAGAACGATGCAAAAAAAGAATTGTAACACCCTATGAAACCACTTAAATCAAATGAAATCATATTATATCATAATATGGTGATAAGAGATAATAACTAGGGTTTTATGTATTTCAACATAAATTTTTTGGGGCTTAAAACACCCCAAAAATAGTTTCCTAGATAGGGGTCATGATTTGTAAAACCATGGACACCAACTAATGGGATACATGGTTTCTCTATGTTGGATGCCTGGTATGAAAACCCATGAACCAATATTGACAAACCTCAATGTATGAGGTTGCATGATTTATGGAGGGAGGCCGCACAATTTTTTTTAACCATACACTACTTCTTATGCATCCAAAAAGGGATGAATTGTTTCCTAGTGGAAACTATAATGTTTTCCATAACCTTGTTCCAACAATTCACAATACCATAGACTTCCATATTTCTAAAAATTTCATTTATAAAACTCCAAATACTATCCTAAGAAAAATATGATAAAAAGGGTAAAATACTAAATGAAGATGTGCATTGGAAACCTCAATAATCGTCAAAATATTATAATATCCCTACCTTTTAATAGATCTTCCTCAGGCTGCACTCCCAGGAATATATAATGACCTGAGGAAAAATTTTAAGGCCACTGATATCACATATCTACTTCCCACTCCCATATTTCCTCTAAAACAATTCCACTCTTCCACATGACTTGGATTATTTCCATGGTTGTTCCCTCAGAAAATTTCTCAATGACATTGACAACACGAATCAGATTCTCCAAAAATAAAACATTAGATTTAAACTCAATATAATCAGCATCTATCACATGATAATGGTTGGGGTGATACTGCTAATGTTTTGACAAGTGGAAACATCATGCATAGAACTATACCTCTATTGAACACCCAATCAATATGCCACTAGACAAATTCTATCCACGATGTCAAATGATCGAACAAACCTGGGTGCCAACATACCCAGTTTCTAAATTTAGCTGTGACCAAATCTTGGTGACACTCTAATGAAGACACAATCACCCACTGTAATCTCAAGGGGTCGGTGAATTCTATCTTCATATATCATCCTCATACTCTGAACCATATCCATACATTTATGAATCACATATTCTTTCTTTTATTTCTCTAAAAAATACTCGGTCGTAACAACTCTAACACACCCACCACCATTCAACATAGAGGTGATCGAAATTTCCTACCATAAAGAGCCCCATATGGTTACATATGAATAGTTTTTTCAAAATTTTGTTCTTTGGATAAATCAATGTGTGCTATGTGATTTTCATAAAGGATAACCAAAATTAAGGGAGCATTCTCTCTACATGGCTTCTTGAACCAAGATTGAACCCTCTGATATCCCATCTATCTATGAGTGAAACTCTTACGGAGAAGAACCTTATTACCTAATGACATCTATAATCCATTCTAAAATAATGACGTAATGTGAAAATCATGGTATGAATCTATACTCTTTGGAACCCCATGAAAAAAATATCCCCCAAGAATACATATCTACAAATTTCTCCACTACAAATGTCTCCCAAAAAATAATGACATGGGATACATTTTTCACCTGGTCCAGAATCTCACAAACAGAATCATTATTCTGAGGGATCCTTGAAATACCTTCTACAAAGCCCATGGTAACATTATCCATATTTCAACCCTGAATAGTAAATTTCTTCAATAAACCACATGGTTATTAAATATATTCCATAACCCACTGAAAGGTGTAACATCATGCCATTAAAACAATAATAATCATTTTTATGTCCAACCACCAATATTGTAGATTTAAGTCACTGTAAATTTTAGATAAACCAGAATGCACATCGCACAATGAGGAATTCGACTCACACATACACATCCGCACAAAAATTCAGTTTTAAACATTATTGATCTCATCTTCATCTATATTCTATTCGGATGAAGACTCCCCACCTTAAAGACTTTCTCTCATGGAAAAATACTTCGAATCCTCACACTAAATCTCATCGATCAATATTATAAGTTTGGATTCAACTAATAATGATACAAATTTCATATGATCTTAGCCCTCCTAAACCATATTTTTTATAACTAGTATGGTTATCATCTTCTACTCAAATATGAAAATCTAAACTTCATATGTTTGTGTCTTCTTCCTCAATGTGTTAAAAACACATTTTATGATGCCCATTGTATAAGCTAGCTCAAAATAAAATGACTCCATAAACTCAACAAATATTTTCTATCAAGGATCAAATATCATTGTGATAAGATTAAATTTAATCTTAGGTGATCTTAATACACAATAAATTTTTCACCAAACATGTATTGTTTCTAGCACATTAAGGCATAAAACACCATAAATAACTTGAGTTCATGCATAATGTAATTCCATTAATGTGGCCTAAACTATCAATAAAACACATTGATCTACTTTTATTGACCCTTTTCCATGTCCTATTAATGAATATTTACAAAACAGAGTATACATCTCACCTAACCCAGTTAGGATCAAAATTGGTGTGGTAGGCAAATGATTCCTTTTCTCTAGAAAAGTATTCTCACATGATCATCACCATTCAAATTGATCCCAAATTAGACAATCCCAAATATGGTGCTTTTTAATGTGAAAAATCTAGGATAATCCTCTGATATTAACATACTAAACCTAGAAATCTTTGTATATCAAAAACATTATTAGTTAATTCCCAAGAAACCTTCATTTTAAATTTATTAGAATCCACAGATACACATTCACTATAAGTGATTTCACCCAAAAATAATTAATCTATGAATTCATAAATTACTCTTAGATATCTTAGCATATAACTTTTGAAATCTTATTATACTCATGATGATGTCAAGATATTGAGCATTATCGTCTTGAGTCTTATAGCACACTAAGATTTTATATTTAAAAAAACCATAATTTCATTAAAGTATGGGTGAATGAATTAGTTGATCAATTCCATAAACACATCCTGAGTATTAATCAGCCTAAATGGGTTCTTGAAGAACATGTATAGTCCATACCAACTTATTAAAGTAGTCCATGGTATATCAGAAGAAATAAATCCCAACTGATGATACCCTGATCTCAAATCAATTGTGGAGAACTCACAATACCCTCTCAAATGGTCAAATAGATCATAAATATGGAAAATTGGTAATGATTCCTCCACTATCATTTGGATAAATTTCAGATAATCAGCTCTTAACCACAAAATTATATCAGCCATCTTAGTGAAAAAGTATTAGAACGGTAAGGATACTTACACTGATGGATAAATCCATTATCCATCAATTCTTCAAGAGTAGTATTATGTTCTTCAAACTATGTTTGTTCAATTATATATTGGGTAAAGAAATCAATAGCACTTCCTTAGATGATATCAATAATATGATAAATTTCTATCTCAGGTGGAATCCCTGAGGAGTCCTCAAGAAACACCACATGAAATTAGTCAACTATGAGTGGAAATATAACATAATTTACTCTACCATTATACACCAAAATAATTGAATTCTCATATTTATCCCCTCCCCCCACAATTCTCCAATACACCATCCTTGGATGGCCGTCAACATTATCTTATTATCCATGATTGACATAATTATAACCCTCATGAAATGTAAAGGCTACTATCATACGATACCAAACGTTATAGGATCTGTATGATACAGATCAGTCCATACCAAAAATCAAGTCAAAACAAGAATTATAAAGTATGTAAATCTCCCAAAGGAAATGATAATCACCATAATTTAGGTAAAATCCCTTGAATAAATAGGTTTCCCTCTACTGCACTCCCAATTGTGTGTTGATCATTAGAAATGCACTAAAAACTCATCATGCAGACTCAAAACATACAAAGGTTGAGAATATATAAAATAATCTGAGCCGCATGTAGAAAATAAATATATAAAAATAAAATAATATATAATAATAGTACCTTTGTGGGTCAATGGACCAACCTCAATCTCCAAAATAGCATATAGAACAACTTGCAAATGTCATGTTCATATTCCCAATATTGTAATATGATTCCCCTATGTTGGATAGCTCTGTTTCACAACTCTGTTGATATGTTATATCATTCCCTAATGTTCCGTATCCACAACCTTGACATCCACATCCAACAATACTCCAAATACTAGAATTGTATGATGAAAAATACCCCCTTACCATACTCAGGATTTGTCTAGATCCTCAAACACTACTCATCTTATGTCGATTCTAGTAGAGCCACTATAGATTCTCCATTCTTCCACATCATGGAACACCATGAATGGTTGGTAAATAATCTATGATAGTGAATCATCCTAATGAACTGATAGAAAAGAACATGTGAATTGTGTTGAGTAATTTATCCATCCCCTTACTAGTATTATTACCACTACTTCGATTAAATATTCATTCTGATACATCATACCCTTGAATGACATAACTCTTAATTATCTATCGAAAACCACCTATCATCCATTGGATACCTCCTTCAGGTTTCCTTCACATATGAGAGACTAATTCACTACCTCATCAACTTCTTTATCCAAAAAATGTTAACCCATGACTTAATCACATATTTATAACTATCTTACAAATGTTTCATTGTAGTTACTTCATCTCCTACCAACGTTGGAACAATGTGTTCTAGTTTGATAAAGTGACCAACATAATACATCAAGGACATACTTCTATAGTTAAACTGCATAAGCTCATCCACCCTTTAATTCCTTAGTATAATTATGTGAAAGTTTTTTAGGAATCTCTCCAAAATTTATTTGCATACCATGATCTCTAACTGATTATCCAAAGTCCAACTATCACACAAGTGATTCATTGTTACATGTAACATATATATAAAGAATTTGAATATATTAATTGAATAAGTCTCTAAATAGGGATGGATAGTCTTGATAGATTCAATCCATAACATTACTACCTCATATCCACCCTCTATGATGAATGTTAGAGGGTCTAACAAGTGAAACTCCTATTTCATATAAGACATATTCTGAGAAACCCAACCTAAGCCTCATTCTAAAAACTGTATAAAGTGATAAAAAATTTCAAGGAAATTATCTCCCAATCCTTGACACGTATCCCTTGGAACCTCTTCTTACACAACTTGATGACCATATCCATCAATATCCTCATATCATCCTATCAACAAGCATTGTCGTGTGGAAATATCTCTACAATTACAAACACCCATTGTAGGACACACATAAAAATATTGAAACACTTTAATAAGAGGGATTCACATTAATACAAAAAGATCCATCCATCATACATCACCACATAGTCAAAATGTAGAAACTATCCCTACCCTTTACCATCCCTTACATAGTTCATGGGGAATACAGGGTAAAACACTTCTAAATTTCAATGTTTCTCATTAAGACCCATTTTATCCAATTTAAATTACTATTTTTATAATCATTTACAATTATCAATTTTTTATTAGGAACCATTTCATATTTAAAATTATTAAATATTAAAAATAATTTTAATTTCAACAACTCACCCAAATTATTATTTTATGTCCATGCCTAAAATGATGCATGGCACATAAATTCTTATATGACTATAATTATGCATGTATACTCAACTCTCGTTACATACTAGTACATATGTAAAATATAAAAGAATAATAAAATAATAGAAAATGTTCATAACCCATGGTGAAATAACATCCAACTATAACCAAAAACATCATGAATAGTAGTCTTACCCTGGGTACTTGTATTTCCCCTGCAAAAATGTTAGCTACATCCTTGCATGATATCATGAATAAGGAATGACTCATTCTAGTATTATTTATACATTTCCCAAAAAATAATTCCTATAAAAATAAAAATACCTCATCAAATACCACTTTATGACATCCAAAACAGGGTGCCACATAACGGTGCCCCGAGCTAGTTCATTACAAGATCGTAGTTGTCCCTACCCATAAGAAATAGGATACAAATTAGAAGTGAGGGTATGATAGGTAATTTGGGGATACAATAGAATATTTATCAAATGATTACAATATTGTAAATCAATTTTAATTTTCTATGTGATAATAAATAATAACCATGATTGTACTATAACTAATATTAGACCAAGAATCAAATGATGAATCAAAAATTTGTATATAATATCCAAAACCAATGTAGTAAATGTTTGATCTTATATAAGTGTCAAAATAAAACCAAAAATAAATACACATTGAATAAAACCATGTGGGTCTCGATATCATGTCTGGTTCCCTCATCCATGCTCCACCTCGAATCCCAAATTATCCATAATTCAAAGGGTTTATTCCCTTATCCAATCCTATAAACAAGAAAAAAATTTGGGTATTAATCATGAAACCAAATAGTGTTATAATTATAACTTAGTAGGCCACCAAAAATAGATTCTAAATAAATTTTCAATCGATAATAGTGTATGATGTTTCTTAAAGAATAATAAGTAAATGAAAATGTAGAGAGGATTCAAATTTTATTATTCTTTAATTAAGCACATTGGCCAAATGGATCATAGTGACAACCAAAACATTCATACCTACTTCGATCAATGCTAGATTCTGAACCATATATCATTATAATAATTCAATTCTTTCTTTCTGGTGCATTAATTCTTTATTTATATAAAATTTCATTTCCGGTTACTTGGAGAATCAATCCAAGTACAAAAAACATTATCACATGGAACAATATTCCAATTCCATTATCTTGGTGGACTGATGCATCAATAAGAAAATCCATGGGAATTGGATGACCAGTCCATGTCTCATACCTGATGGAAATTTGAAGCATCATTTCATATCTTATACTTTATTATTCAAAATCATGCATCAAGGGCATGTGGCTTCAATCTACTAGACCATGGGTATTTTAACATTAGTCCCTGACCCACAACTCATTTATGAATAAATAAAAATTATAAAATATATCATTTTAATATAATGTTTCATCCCCATTACCCTTATACTCAATCATTATCATTATGGTGAACCATTTTAATTTTCAATCACAACAATATTTCATTACTTTATTCATATGGAATAATAAAAATAATCCACCATTAATCCAATTATAAATATTTAATTAAATATTTCATTAAACCTTTAAGGTTGATATCATCCAACCGATAAATTCCCATTAAGAACATGAAATATTATTTCATTCAATTTTAATAACCCAATGTTTTACTTTTCACATTCTATGAACAAGCATTTTGAGGATAATGTGCCACCCATTTGTTGTAATATATTATGATCTAAAAATATATAGTAAGTAAAATGATATCAATAGAGGGTATCATAATTACATGGGAATCAATTCAATAATTTATTTTTAAAGTAAGATTTACCATCATAGAAATTAAACGAAACAACTAAATAATATATAAATCATGACTATAGTAATTGTCAATTAGACGACCTACATCAAGATTGATGATGAACAGTCACCAAAATGTAACCCTAAATTTCCTATGTAATAATAAAATTCACATTAGTGGATAAGATATAGAATAAAAAATCTATCCCTAGTAAAATTTACAATGGAGGATAAAATCAACCATCTCAATAGGGGAAGAAAGAAGGAAGAGAGAGGAATCAAAATGATGAAGAAATCACTTAACAAATAGAAGTTGATCCTTCCACCCAATAATTACATCACAAAGTAATATATTAAATGAGAAATGGAACCCTCATAATAACCTCATTAATCAAATGAAAATATATTAGTTCATAATAAGTTGATTAGGGATAATAACCTGGGATTTCAGAATTCTAAAATTAAAATTTTAGTGTTTAAAATCCTACAAGCACAGTTTCTTGGACATGGTACATGGTTTGTCAGATCATTAAAAATAACAATGTTCCCCTACTCATGGGGATAATGGTTTATCATAGATGTAAACATAGTTTTAAAATATTTTTTATGATATTAAAAATCCACTTTGTTAGAGGGTTCACAGTTTTGGGAGGGAGGTCGAATAGTTTGGTTAAAACATGTTCCACCTACTATAACTGAAAAAATGGGTGCATAGTTTCTTGAGAAAAACTACGCTATTCCATAGGGTAAATCATGTGGTTTTCCCTAACTGCATTCCAACCATGAAAGTTTCCATAGGCTTCCAAATTTCTCCAAATTCATAGAAAAAAACAACAATAAATAATGAACTAACATGCATATAATCAAAACATGGGTAGAAGAATACCAGACGATGAGTACAAGAAGCCTCAAAAAATGTCAGGATATAATATTGACATATGTATAACTAATATGATAAATATATAAATAATTTATGGGATAACAAAATGTTATTTGATTTTGATGAGTGAGTTATAGTGTAATTGGTAAACATTGGCCTAATAATTGATTTGTGATATTTTTTGGAGATATTCATCACATATTTTGTATTATGATATATAGTGGCTAGTGTGTGATCATATTAAATAATAGTTAATAACATTTACGGTTTACCAATATATTTTATTTTTATAGTAAAATATAACAATGATTTCATTTAATATCATATATATTAAAATGATTTTGTGAAAGGTATTTTATTAAGAGTAAAGTATTAAAGTATATACATACCCGGGTATATGAATGGAGGAATGAGTAATGTTTTTTAGGAAGGAAAAAATTACACCCAAGGATGGAAAAAAATATGAATGATGGAGTCAGTAGTAGAGACAATGGAGTTCTTATCATGATGAGTATTAAAAAGGATTCCATAAATAAATATCTAGTAAAGATAAATATGGTGATATCGAGGATATAATAGCTATCATTATGTTTTCTGAGAAATTATTAAACCATTAATACTAGAAAGTATAATGAATTAAAAACAAAATAATGATATATTTCAATGGAATATTAAATAATATAATAATTATAAGTATTTATACATTATATGTAGACTTAGAGTGTTATTTTTTGGGAAGATTTCACACATTCCAACCACACCTTAGTTGTAAAGAGAACTCCTAGATGAATCATATAGATGGAATTTAAAAAAACACCCCTGTAAAAAATATGTATATGTATTTAAGAGGACATTTTAGATTTTAGTGTACAAAAAAGGAAATTGTGTACTATTTATTCATAATATTTGTATTCATGTATTTAAAGGCTGAAATAAAACATCATAAGGGAGTCGTGTATCCTCTACCTATACATATATAGTAGGGGAAATGTTATAATTGAATTTATCATTTAAATAAAAAATTATCCCATTAATAATGGTTATATATGCTTCAAAATTTCTCAACATAATATGTATTACAATTTTATAGTGATAAGAGAAGGTCTACTTTAACAACACATACTCATACTACTAGATATGATGCTTATGAACACTAATTTTCATTAATTTTTCAGTTTAAATCAATAGAAGATTTAGTATATCCATCCCTAGTTACAAAATAAATATGATTATTGAGTCTCTAATATCTGAGGGAACATATTAGGTTTAGATCATAGGATAATTATGAAAAAACATAAAGTAATAAAAACAATGTTCACTTTATCAAATGGAAACAAATTCATTAAAAATGTAACTACATAATTCATAATGGTTCTTCAACATCTCAAATATAATATTCCACGCATTATATCCTTCTAAACATGTATTGTGCAATAATTTATTTATAAACTTGGGAAATTGAATCATAAGAAGGGGTGAGATAAAATCCCTATAACTAAAACATATAATTAAATAAATCATGTAATTAATATGGTAAAGTTTTTATAATTGAAAAACGTAGTCCACATGAGTCAATAATCATATTCAAACTACTATCATGATATATCTATAACAATATATAAAAACATGTACATTAGTGTAACACCCGAGGTAAATAAAGAGTATGAAATTTTCACATTTATCCATATTTGTGAATAAAATATTAATATAACTTTAAAGGGGACACTATGCTCTATGGCGTACCCAACATGCAACAACGAGTTTCTTGGGAATCTTACATTGCACTCTAATAATAAAATAATATTATTTTAAATGGTAGTTAACGCCTAGCTGTTGTGATAGCGGGAATGAATAGAACTAACTAAAAAATGATTATATATGGTTTTCAAATATTTTTAGTTTTTACAATAAATGTTAGAGGATTAAAAATGCGAATGAATCCAATTTTAAGCCTAAACATTCTAATATTCTTTAAAAGGTCGATTAACCACCTTTTGATGGGGAACCTCTTTTAAATCCACTTTTTGAAAATTTTATGTGTTATATTTGACAAAATAAAATTCTTCTTTAGAATCGGGACATCAAAATTTACTTTGTGTAATTTTTTGTTATTTTTCCGATAATGTTCATTTTTTTTAACGAATAGTGAAAAATGTTGTATTTTCATTCAAAAAAACTTTTTAATCTAATTTATTTATATTATTGTATTATCTTTTGAATTGGTTTTAAAGTGAAATTAGAATATATTTTTACCATTTAATACAATAGTGGTCGTTGGAATTAATTTCACTTTGAAATTAGACTTAAACTAGTGTCAATCTTTTGATATATATTGTTTCATAAAAACACCCTATTTGTCATGACAGCGGGAATTAATTATTAAATTAACTAATGTAACTTATACTATTTTAATTTTTTAAAATAGACATCATTTTTGAATTCGGAATATCAAATATAGCTTAGGGTGAAGTTTTGGTATTATTCTGAAAAACATCAATTTTTGATGAATAGTGAAACCACTTAGTGGTACTTAAAAAACTGGTTTTTCGTTTAAAAGAAACTTTACCAATTCTGTGTTTTAAATTTCAAAAATCCAACATACCTGGTTTTCATTAGGATGTAAAATTTGGTTCAATGGGATTAAAATAATTTTTTGGTGAATAGTAACTTTTATGTTTTTAATCGTGATTAGAGATAATTAGTGTAATTTAAGGTAAAAATAATGTTTTAATAATATGAAATGAACTTGAAACCTGTCCTACCCTCATCGGATGTGTCATTTCCGACCAAGAAAATCCTTGGGTCAACTTGGGGACCCCATGGAGCCACTTTAGTTGGAAAATGACATTAATACCTTTTTATTTAATGTTAAAATTAAAATGTCACAGACATGAGTTGTTTTACTAAAACAATTTTTACATGGAGTTATAAAAGTCATATTTTTTACTATAAGTAATCATTGGAAATATAAAAAGATTTCCTACATCATAGTATTTTCTTTATAATTTTTAGAGATTAAATGAAATAAATTATATATGACATCATGATGATGCAACGATGACCTCATTATTTAACGATTTAAATAAAATGGAAAGATAATGTATAATCTAAGACATACACATCTCCAAAACCTATTTTATGGGTGGATTTAGAACCCTTATCTCCTTATCCTCGAAACACATCAATTTGGGACCATTAAAATCCGAAACTCATTCTAAAATAAAGTAACATTTCCGTACTTTCCAAGAGTGCCCCTCCCCTCCTCTTATAAAAGGCCCCCACCTCTACCTCCTTACCCACACTTCCAAAGCCTTTGTCTCAGCCAAACCCTAACCATTTTGTCTCTCCACATCCCTCTATAACTCTTAGAAGCCTCACTTTTGGCATAAGTCTTCCCATGGAAGCCTTTGAGCTCAAACCAAAGGGAGTTACCCGATTTTAAGGTAATGTCTTCACTTGAGTCCTTTTGTTTTATTTTGCTTCTCCAACCCCCTAAACTCTTTTTATTCATTTATTTTGTAACAAATCCAGTATCTTAAATATACTAGGATGATATTATAAGAATTATTCGAGCTAAAATTACACGCACCTACATCTAATGGTTAAAGAACATATTGTTTTTGTGGATGGCGAATTTCTGCCTCACGAAACGATCATTGTTCAATATCCTTCTAACACCTTCAAAGGTGGCCATTAAGATGTCACTATATTTATATATGATATATAATATGTTTATGTTTTCCTTAAGATTATGTATTTTTCATTTATGGCATACCTTTATGGCTTCCATTATGGGTATAGGCGATATCCTCATTTTAGGAAGTGCGGACTACCGCCCCCTCAAAGTGATTTGATTCGTTAATACCATATGTGGTACGTATAAAGGATATATTTAATGATATTATATATGATACCATACTGGAATTAAAATAATATTATATAGAATTATGTTTTAATTCCATTAAATATGAAATACAAATGGAAGTAGCGTTCATGCGTACGTACGACTTACCGTCTCCATGAACGGTACATTTCATTTCTTATCTCAAAATGTTATGTACTATTATAAGTACATATATATAATGGATATATATGTAATATATTACATCTATATGGTGGATATAATTCTGGAATTATAACATATATATATCTCTCATTCTTTTTTAATTCCGTTAATATGACAAAAAAATGAAAGTAGCGTTCATGCGTACGTACGGCCTACCGTCTCCATCAACGGTGCTTTTAATTTTTATCTCCAAATGCTATGTAATAGTATAAAATGAATATATACTGGATATATATGATATTTAAAACATCAATACTATTCTGGATATGATGTACCTATAACTACCTAGAAAAATTATTTTCCAACAAGTTCAATTTTTAACTCATGTACCAAACATCGACAAAAACGTCTGATATGAACTCATATTATTAACCAATTATTATAACATTGAAATATGTGATATTAACTGAATAATAATCTTTATAGGAGGTCCTTAAGCAATTATAAATTGACCAACGTTTATTATTCAGGAATATAAAGAAACGAACAAGACAAGTTGGACTTGAGGTAAGGGATCCAACCTCTCTCTTTCTTTGTAAGTACACTCTTTTATGTCATTACTTTTAAGCTCATCTTTATTATGATTGGGATGTTAGTTTATATTAATATTACTGTAATTTTTATGTTCATATGATGAGAGACCCTATTTCCTCTCATAAATCCATTTTGGAAGTTTTGAGTGGCGCCGTTAGGCTGCCGAATTTTCGTAAGAGATCTAACCTCTCTCTTTTTTTTTAAGTACTCTCATTTATGTCACTTCTTTTAAGCTCCTCTTTGTTATGATGGGGGATTTTCTTTTATATTCCTCTTGATGTACATTTAATTTTAATATGATGAGATACTCTATTTGATCTCATCAATCCATTTTTGAATGTTTTAAGTGGCGCCGTTAGGCTGCCCAGTTTTCGTAAGGGATTTTTCATCGCACTTTTATTCCCGTGAGATTTATGCTACACTTCCAACCATTTCCTTTGAGTGGTGTATGTACTTACCATTATTATACTCTTTGTGTAATATAATTTCATTTATGGGTACTTACATATTCATTGTATGACCCTTCTTCAATGGGGTGTATGTTTCGAAAGTTACCCAAGTCGGTAAGGGAACCTTTCACCTTCCTCTTTTTAAAATACTTATTTTGTAATGTCTTTTAATTCAAATACTATTATGTTGGTATATGTTATTATATATCCTTATTGATGTAAATTTTATTACCAAGTGATGAGATACCCTTTTTATCTCTCATTAACTCTTTTTCTGAATTTTGAAGTGACGTCGTTAGGCTGTCGAATTTTTTCAAGGGAACTTCGTAACCAAATTTTGATTCTTTGGGATAAACTTGTACTCCTTGAATATGTCGTTCTATGATTATTTGTGAATGTCCTCTGATTTTATTACACTTAATACCCACTTATATTTCATGTATTCATTTGTCACACATAAATATTTAATTTATTTATCCTTAATCCAAGGATACTGTCTTTGTATGGGACTTCATCTCAATCTCCTTTCATTGAGGCATATTTTGTTTTATATACAACTTTCTTTTATATGGTGTGTAAACCCCTTTGACTTTTACATTTATTCAAAAGGAATTTTTTTTATACGAAGCGTTTACTAAACGACAAAAGGGAATGTTTTTGTCATACATATACAGCGACAACGACTTCTCCACCGTCGTGACCATTATTTGAGTTTTGGCTTCCTCTACAAGTCATACCTTGTTTTTAAAAGAAAAATAAATACCATGTTTTACATTTCTTTTATTTTGGTATTGAAAATGGTTTAATAATGTTTTTATATCAATGTATTGTATTGATATCTTGTTATTGAAAGGTAGAAATGCTATGTTTCCTTTATGCATATTTTATGTGATCAGATTATGTTATGGTTCTTGGGCATTGTTATGAAGACGGGTGGTTCCGTGAAAAAATAAGGGCGGGTGAGCCCGATATAGCTCTCCACTGCATTGGGTTACACGAAGGAGTGAAACGTTAAGGTTTCTCCGAAGAGATTTAGGGAATATACTATGGTGGGTATTCCAAACGTAACCAAGAGGGTTACTCCCTACGTAAGAATGTTATGAATGCCTCAAGTTACCTTTTATGTCTTATGATTTCTATGATTTATTGATGATTTGATGAGGTATGTTAAAGTGCATGTGTTTTATGGGTAAAGTATGATTTCATTCTTATGTATATATGAACTCATGTTTCCTTTCCATATTTTTATAACCCTTACCGAGCTTTTTATGCTCATCCCATGTTTTTTTGAAATGTTTTTCACAGGTCAAGGGAAAGGTACATGATATGATGATAGTGTCAAGGACGTGTCAAGAAAAATCCATGTTTTATTTTAAATATGTTTCCGTTGATGAGAAAAAATGAATACTATCTTTATGTAACCACTTTGTTTAAATGTGGAATGTAATGAAAGTTTTATGATCTAATTCTCTAAAACTCTAAACCTGAAAAGATCCTCAATGTGAAAATTTGTAATAACTCGGGATTAAGTAAGGTTTAAGGCTGGGGCCTGATAATTCGTTATACAGATCTCATACTATGGAATAGGAACACCAAAACCTTCTATCAAGGCCATGTGATAATATAATTTACTTATAATCAAGACCACATTCAATACATATTATTATCAAATAATCATTCCAAGACACTATTATTTTAAGAGAATAGAAATACATAAAAATGAAAAAAAATTATCATGAGACATTTTGATTTATCTAGTGGAAATATAATTTTAGTCCCCGACCATAACTTTTTTTTGTCCAATTAATTTGAAATAAAAGAAAATGAATAAATAATATATATTAGAAACATTTAAATAATTACCTCTTTTGAATTAAAAATATAAATAATTCCAATACATATCAACATTTTAATTACTATGATAACTTGATCACAACCCATCTAAAAGTAGAAAGTGGATTGTTAAAGATTTATATTCTTATAGAAAATTATCATATATATTGGAATAAAAACATACTGTAAACTAATAATTTTTACAATTTTATTATAATAATATAATTTATAGATTATTATCATCTAATATGAGTTATATATAATTTAATGTTCAAACTATTTAAGTAAATTAGTATATTACTAAGTCAATATTGGACTAACATGATCATAATCCATTCAATAAGTAAATTTGATGGATTTCAAAAACATATCCCACGAAGTGAGAAGTATTTATCAAAAAGTCTTATGTTGTTATAATGTATAACCCAATAAAAAATGATAGAAGACCTCATAAGATAATAAATGGGAATGATGTTACCAACTTGTATGAAATATGTTTACTGAATTATCAAAACACATTAAAGGAAAAATTAGTGACCAAAAACTCTTTCTACAAGAAAAATAACTGAATAAATAGACACATGAATAAAGTAACGCAATTTGTCTTTCTAATTCCATTAAATTTAAGGAGTTTGATATAAATATATCAATTGGATGTGAAAACACATTATAAATATTTATTTGTTAATAAAATTTAGTATGCCTCAATGAATCAGTGTTTATACCTAGAAAAACATGGGGGCTTTAGTAGTACTTCAAACAATAACAATTTTGGGAGATTGATTTTAATTGAACATTAAATAAAGTTATTATAATAAAATTATTGATTATATATATTAAATAGAATGAAAATATACCACAAAACTAAAATTATATACATACTACAAAGCATGTATCAAATAGTGGGATTTCAGATGAAACCCTTACAACATGTTAATAAATTCTGGGGAAATTATTCAACCTCCACTATTATAAACTTTTATATATTAATCAGTTATTATTGAACATTAAACATATCTTTTTTCATTTATACTAAATATAAATAGTCATTATGTACTTGAATTCTCCCAATTTCCCAAATAGAGTGTTAATAGTTTTGATCATTTGTAATAGTATCATTTTAGTGAAGTTTGAATCAACTATTCTTCGAATTTTTACCATCAAAAGATCATTAATATTTTTTATCGTAATACTTTACAATCAATTAATTTGTTGAAAAATCATTTCATGAATTTCTTAGTCTTTATCCACGAAGATGAAATAGATAAACTTCATTTTTTACTAGTCCTTGACAATCGAATGGTGTTTTCTAAATTAATGGATTAAATATTTTTATAACATATCTATACAAGAAAATAATTATTTAAAAATTTATATCATACTTTACAAGTGAATATGTTCATATATTCGTTCATGATATATATTCATAGTATTATTTAATTAGGTTGTTAAACCAACCCAAACATGAACATAGATAGACATAATGAATTATTATGACATGGTTACTTTGAAATATAATTATTACAAGAGAATAATGATAATATTTAATGTTTATTAGTGAGAATAATTATAATAATAACGAATTAGAGGAATAATTTTTTGATATAAATTTCATAAAATATTTGAATAAAATATATTTATATCAATTAATTGTTTATCTGGTTCATTATAATTCTATTTTATCTAATTAATAAAAAATAAATAACATCATTTTTCTTTTTTTATAATTATATATTAAAAAATACGACATAATTATTCATTAAATATGTGTATTCTCATGTATTCTTCTGTTTCACGATGTAATTAATGAATAATATGTATTTGTATCATGAATGAAAATGTGAACATAATAAATTATAAAATATAATATAAATTAGAAATTAATTATTATAATTATTTTTTGGTGATGTTAAATAAATATTTAATTTATTAAAAACAAAAAACACATCAATTATCCAAAATCATTGAAAAATTATTGTTATTGGATTCATCATAATGTATAAATACTAAAACACATGTTAAATATTTTTATAACATCTTCAAGGGTAATAAAAAACCCTAATTAGTAACCATAATTATATAGAAATTAAACACATTATAAGAATAATGAACATGAAGACGACTACTACGATACTAGTGAAAACTATAAAAATAAATAAACAATGCGGAAAATTTCAGGACCGAGGATTTTCATACAAAAATGTTACATATTTTAGATAAATATTCATTACATTGCACAAACACATTACAATATATCATAATGGTTTAGTTCCTTTGGATACTAGATAAACTATCTTGTTATTTCATTAATTATCATCAATATTCCCAAAAATATCTTCACAACATGTACTATTCATTGACATTCCCTACATAAATATTTTCTTCATACCCTAGGTAAAGGAATAATAATAATGGGTGTGCATGTATGATCAGTAAGGTTAAAAATTCCAAATACATAAACATAACATGAGCATAAAGTTATTGTAACATGAGAATAACATGTGAAAACTGTAACCAGCATATCGGAGATTAATATATTATGTCATTTAATATTTATCTATTCTCATGTTTTTTAAATTTCATTTATTATGTTCAAAATTTGGGATAGAAGTATAATTTTTATTCGTATTTTTTTACAAATTAAATGTGTACATATAATTTTGTTGTTTATGTTTATATGAATTTTATCAGTTGTTTTATTTTCAAACCGGGGGAGATTGCTGGGAATGTGTTGATACAAAAATTTCATTAATTTCATTTTTATTTTTATTCTCAAAAACACCAAAATATTTGTTACTAATGAAGTTAAATTAGGTGGATATCAAGATAATAATTATCGGAGAAATTATTTTATTCAAGAATCATTGTCAAACATTAATCCCATGGGGGTTTTATATATTTTAAGTGTTCTATATGGGTATATAATGTACTCTATAAAAACTATTTATACCCTACATTTTTTTGTGGAATTTATAGATTGAATATATTACTATTGGTAACGAACCATACATTCATAACATACATTTGTTTTTAAAATATGTATCAAGAAACCTAAATTAGAAGAAACACATCATTTTCAAAACAAATATGTGTTTCATCATCCCTAATTTTGTAGTAAACCAAATATTTTAATTACGCTTTGGAATTTGAAAACTATATAGGGAAACTCTACATTTGAATAAATAGACTACAAATTTTTAATTATAGATTTTTTCTATATTTTCTAAAAAATTATCAAATGAATTAAATAATTTTTAATTATGTTTAATGGTTTGTTCAATGGCTCATGTTAAAATGATTAAATCATTCTTATATATAAGGTATTTTATGAATTTCATTAAATGACTTTTTTAAATAAACCTAAATTATCATGTTATATTTCCAAATATTCATAACATGAAGAAATTATAATATAATGTTAAATACTAATAGTATCTTCTTAAAAATTAAGAGATATATACACATTCGAAAAAAATTATTGTGTTTCCCATAGAGACTCACTTTTGAGACATACAAGTTTAAATTATTTTGAATTTTATTGGAAATATATTTCCACTAATATATTTTATTGTTAATATTTTTTATAAATAGAAAAAACCCATTATCAAAGTTAAAAATCCGAGACATTAATATTTTATTATCTTCCATGTGCTTTTCTTACTAATATTTAATGAATGTTTATTTGACATTGAATATTATTTTTATTGTTGTTTTTATTTATTGATGATCATATACATTTTGCAGTTGATTATTAAATTGTGTGCAGAATAAGTATTTAACTTCTATATCTCATCCATTTTCTATGTAAGAGTCAACTACTTGTACTCACTCATGGTAAAGTATCCTGTTCTAATACAATACATTGGATATTGTGGATCCCTGTAAATGGACAATATGTCCCTAAAAATCATCTTGTTAATGTTTCAATAGCATGAATATATTTTTATATATCTTCAGAAAAGAGGACATTCTAGTAAAAATCACCTACATTGTGGATAGAGGGTTAGTGTAGTGGACTTTGAAATCCCTATATCGAGATCCACTATACATAATTTTTTAATTTTCATTCCATTTTTTATTTTCCTATAGAGATTATTCATTATTACAGATAGATATAATCTCTTTTATCTCAAAAGTGAAGTATTATATAAGTTATCTATTTTAAGTATCACAATTCACCCCCCCATCTTCTTGTCTCATCAACATTGATGTTTCTTCCAAACATTATGTCCCAACTCAAATCATTGGATATATTCTAGTGCTTCAACTGACATCATTTACTCTATCCCTTATTCAAGAGGTTACATGCTAGCAGTGAGTCCCAAATAAGAGAATATTGAGACTATTCTATTAGTCATAGATTTTAATTTCATTACCCAATAGGTGAAATGATAATCATAGTAAAAAATAGAACTAATGATGAAATTAATGAATATATTATTAAAATATAATTTTTTCCTTGAAAATATGACATAAAATATCTAGTGTGACATGTTAATAGGATCACACATGTGATTGATATATAAATAATAATATTAAAAAAATTAAATATACAATTAATAATCATTTTAATTGATCCTTGTGTATTTCCCATCATCAAAAGTACTGACCTAAACATCTAGAATAACTTCCGTTATTGGGGAAACATCCCACATCCGAATTCAAAGTCATGGAATTCATTATTCACACCAATATTCCCATATAGTGTGTTATTATACACCCATTATGACATCGATAATGAATCCTTATCAAATTTATACTTGTTAAAAATATATGAATGTAATGATATGAAAATAAATAAATGATTAATCAATAAAAACTTATGACATCACGCATTAAATAGTATTCCATGAACCCCCAAACTACCTACTTACACTCTTTACTAGAATAGATAATATGTTTTTTTCATGAATCATAGAATAGAAAAATGGTTAAAAATATGACCAAAAAATTATGAAATCCTTTATTATTGAGTTAAATCCACAAACTATCATGAACATGTTATTATATTCAATATGTCCTCTATTTCATCCTACCACACTATTAATATAATGTTAAGACGCGTTAAAAGGACGTTATACCATCTATAATTCAAGATCCCACAATAATCCTCACACATAAAATTTCTCATTCTCTCATCTATGTTATTATATTATACAATGATCGTTCTTTTATCATAGGGATACCACATAGATAATTATATGACCATACACATATTTAGATAAACATTTAATTATAATCAATGTCTCGATCTAAACATACAAAGATACATTTCGAATAAATATATGTCATGGAGGCCATAGAAAAGGACACACCCACTTTCTAATCTTATCTCATACCAAATGAAATAACATAATATTGTTCTCAAAAAACATTTTAATAGAGAGAAACACTATAAAATAAATTGATTAATTTAACATAGTCATAGTATCCTCAACTAATATATGGAGACCCATTCCTTTCCCAAAAACCAATGTTTACAGCTCTATAAGAATAGCCGACACAACTTAGTTTTGATAATTTCATGAGAGAGTATGATACTGAACCACAAATGGAGTATCAAATTGATTCCAACCTCACCCTCTCATGCTAATATAAATGAAAATGTTTGGATAATGTTATGAACACAGGAAGTAGTTAATCAAGGTATGTTTTTCTTAACTGATGAATCATTTTAAGGGAGTCACATATTAATTTAATTGATATCCAGGGATAATAATTTCCACAAAGATCAATCCCACATATCTATAATCCCTAGTTCCATTATGAAAACATCACTTGTTGATTTAATTATTAATATACAATATGATGAACCAAATTTGAGTGAGAATACCATTATACTAACAAAATGAGACCAATCATAATTAAGGGATATATATCAAATAAAATGGGGGAGAATGACCATCAATTTATATGGGCACTGATCTGTAAATTATCATTGAATAATATATTATATCACATATAATACCTTGTATTATTCCATAGTAGTCAAGATTTATGATTCATCAAAATGGAAAAATCTGATTTTATGGGTGATCATCATAGACACTACATGTGGAAAAAAACAATTCAATCAGATTATTAAATAGTGAATCTGGTAAGATAATGGTTACAAATTCACCATATGGGGTCATCTTCATTCATTATGGAGTAATTTGGGTCTATTAAAGAAAAAAATTTATCAAATATGAAATTTATAGTGAAAATTATGGGTTTCCACATATTAAATATTTGTTTAGCCTTCACTGGTTTGTCAGTACAGTTAAAATGGATAGCCAATCACTGTTTGTTGTGGCTAGGATTTCAAAATTTTCCACTGATTGGATGGTGGATCACCATAGATTATTTAGTGATCCTTGAAATGAGACAGATCATCATGTCTTTATAATAACTATTTATTATTTGTATGTAATCCAACAAGTGGTACTTCAACATCTCTCATGATGTTGGATCAATACCTCTTCAATTAAACATTGAAAATATTGCCACCAAACACATCTATCAGATAAAAAAATATAAAAAAACATGATACAAGATAACTAATCCACAAAAAAACATGAAATTTGAGTTTGTTATAAATATCTCTCTAAAAGGTCTTCTCATCCTAAATATAGTACTTAATGGTCTTTATAGATAAACACGACCCATTAATCTTCACATAAGATTCCCAAATGGTGTAAAAATTGTAAATTTACATTTAATAACCCTCTAGAGTGAGAGGAATTATTATATCATATTTTCCATTGACAACATTACTAAAATATGCTAGATTTAAAAAACTACTTCAATCATTGATTTTCTATTAATTATCTATACTCTAGGTAATGCTATTTACAATAGGGCCATGATGCTAACTTATCTGAATTCATAATGTTTCAATATCTAGAATTATACCTCATTAAAATTTTCACAGGATCCATTCAATGAATCAACTAGAAAACCATAATATATCAATCATTAAAAACACCTCATGATATAACCATCACTCAAAAATTCATCTTCATTAGTTCATTTAGTATCACAAATATATAATACCCTAACTAATATATCTATCCTTTTTCAATGAAACATAAATACTTTTATGAATACAAAAAACCAATAACCTCTACCAATGGGTTAGTTTCACCTACATTACATTCCTAACTTGAATAAAGACACTATATCACTATATAATTACAACCCAAAATTTGTGTCATTATATGTCAAAAATCTCCATTCATATAATTTTTTAAAATGTCATAGATTGGATAACATCATCAAACCCAACTAAATATTTATAGAACTCCATCCACTCTCTAAGACATGACAATTAAACTAAAACAAACTAAAACCAAACATGGTATATTAAAAATATAATAATATATATAATCTTTTCACACACCACAATAGAGTTTTTATAAAAACTTAAATACTATATTAATGATCCCATAATGAAAAATGGTTTCCAAAACTCATCATTCATAACCACACTTCTCAATCCCCGAATGGCCAAATCTCAATCTATAGAAAAATTTATCATCCCTCACATATCATGGGTATATCACCTAAATAATTTCGTATACCCTAAATTACATGTATTTTCAATGAAGCCACACAAACATACACTATGGATTTATTTTAGTTGTATAAATAATAGATATTTAACCATCAGTTTCTAGACAAATTATTTATCTCTACCATTATAATTGGACCATTAATACATTATTACATAGGAATTAACAATATCCCATTTAATTCACAAAATATATCCACTAACCACCTAGAAATGTTTTCATCACACATATTTTTATGAATTTCCACCCATTGCAGTGTAGGTCATTATGTATTCACCTTACCACTTAGACATTTCCACAAGATTATGAAATATCAACGAAGGGTATTAATTATAGTGAATGAAAATATAATGTCTCAACATTCCTTCCATATATAGGTATAATTATTCATCATTACTAACATACCAAACATACAATTATAAATTCTCAAAAACACACTACTCTAGAAAACTAGAAACAAACAATGGTTATCAACTTATAACCAACACATCTCAAATATTCACAATAAAAAACCATCGTATACTAACAGTGGAACCAAAAATCTATATCCTCATCCAAACCTACCTCAACTAAGATATTTTTAACAATATTTCATAAATGACAATATTATTCCCATTTATCACATTGAATTTAATAATATCCATCGAAATCTTTATTAATTTATATAGAAGAAAATGAATAAGATTTTATTTAAAAACTCCATTATTCCCTCACACTTCCTCATGAACCTTTTAAATGTTCAATGGAAACACAATAACAATCCAATACATTCCTCCATGTAAATACTCAATGAATGAAATATTTATATTCATAACACATCAACTCCATGGTTATTTCACAATGGGTTTATCCATTAGGGTAATTTGAAAAAAAAAATATTCTCTAGAAGAACAACTCATAATAATTTAAATGATAATTTTGAAATGTAACTGAAGATCATTATATATTAACTCTATTTAAGTCCAATTGTTCATTGAACCCTATAACCCATGACTCTGATAGTATCTCAATTGGTAATTAATTATTGAATAGAAAAATAATTAAATAATTCTAAAAATATAATTCCCTCAACAATAAATAATATTCACATAAGGTCTCATGAACTAGGATATTCCCTATCTAACACCATGTTTCAATAACAACACACCTCATTTATTCTAAATGAATGTAGAAAAAAACCCCCAATATTCAACACAATTCATGTGAATCGTTATGATCTTACCATGTAGTATTGTATCAACAGACTTTGAGCATAACCATCATCTTTGAAAATCTAATACCTAAGATCTCACACCTATAGATATTTCTTAATGTTACAAAGAAAAATGTCACACTTACCCATAAAACCCAAAGGTGTCTACAAATATAAAAACCACTCTATCATAATCATTAATGGGTATTTCATCACACTAATGTTTCTCACAACCTCATTAATCCTATAATACTATTAAAAAACATTAATTTTATCCATAAAGCAATCACATGACAACAATTAAACCCAAAAACTTATTTCAAATATTTTTCTCTAATCCATTATTCATTAAAAAATATAGACATCATTATTTTCACCTATCCCCTAAGGAAATTAATTCACAAAATGCCACATTCAAAACATTTCCACTTATTCCTAGAAAAATGGATGAATACAATCCTTTTCCTAAAGTTCGCATCAATAATATCAAATTAATGATGTGTATTATGTTATTATTTACATCAAAACATCTTGTAGAAAATAATGTATTATTTAAGTGGATCTCACATATATTTTAGAAAAATACAGTTCAAATGTTCTGTATAGTCCTTACAATATCTTGTATCGATACACCATGAAGTTACACAATTTGAAATTCCATTTCAATCAATATTTTTAAACAAAAAGTTTTAGAATAAAATATAAATATAATTTTAAATCTATAAAAATTCAAATTCTTATTTTCCTAACAACTATCATAAAAATATTAATTATTCTTAATTCAATTTTTTTTAAAAAAACTCCACTTTGTTCACCACTTAAATTGATAGAAATAAGTATTCAAAATCCAAATTTCATTCAATAAAACTATTAAAACAATTTCCAAAAAAAATACTTGCAAAAAAGTACATTTTAAACAAGGCATATATATATTTTCCTAACCAAATGACATTCATAAATCCGTTTTGTGTCACATTTCCTTCCAAAATCAATTAAAAAACCAAAATCCCATGAAAAACATTAATATCCTTTCATGAAAAGTTATTTTCAGGTTTAAAATCATTTCAAAACATCAAGGGAATTTATATTAAAATAATATATCTCATAAAGTAGGAATACCTATTACAATGTGATTAATTTCATATCATCTACAACTAGACATTAGTCACAACATATAAAATATTTTATTACAATATTAGATAATATAAATCTTACATAATAAGAAGATAATCTAAAAACATTAATGTTATTAAATGACGCAAGAAATAACCCACAAATTTTAATCGGTCCATGAAAAAAATTATTAAACTATAAAAAATTCATTTGAATCAATAAAGGTGAAATAGGTAAATAGTAATAGTTTAAACCAAAAAATAGTCCCTCACCCAATAACATTATTTTTTACACATTTTTTGGTTATATAATCCCAAGAAATACTTCCTTACTAAGTGATTATATCATCTTGTAACACCACTATATTGTATTGTAAGTCACCTTTTAAATTAAATTTCTTCGAAAACATGCATTTTAGATCACAACAAGCATAAATGAGAAATGATATAAAATTAAATATCATTATTTTAACAAGATCGTTAAAAACTATTTGTTAAATTGTTGGGAATGAATAATGCTAACCAAATTTGGAAATTTATATATTATATATAAAATTAAATTATTTTCATTCATCCAAATGATTTTATAGTGATATGATAAGAATGAATCCAATTTTGAGTAATAAAAGCCCATTGTTTTCTAAAGGTAGATTTACTATCATTTAATAAAGTACCAGTATTATAACTAAATTTTCAAAAATTTAAAAATTATACAGATCAAAAAAAATTTCATTTTTAAAATTATAATTTAAAAATTTTCTTAGGGGGAAATTTTGGTATTTTCCTGAAAATAATTATTTTCTCGTGAATAGTGAAAAATTCCGATTTTTATAAAACTGTCATTTTCTTTATATAAATAAAATATTGAAGATTTCAATAATGAACTCAACAGTTAGAGTGTTAATAAAATTTTGGTTTCTTAGTAATGAAAATATAATATATTTATATCATGGAATATGTAAATGAATGTTTTAGAAATGATAAATTAACTATTCATATTTTTTGAAACATAAAGGATTATTCAAAAATGTACAATTAAAATAATGATATAAAATAATATTTATTTTCATAAAATGGATTCATAAATTTGTTTATTTTTTCATTTATTTATAATATAATTTTATGGGAACATAAATAATTATTTAAATTTTCAAAACAAAACAGGTATAATTATAAAATTTGTATTTTTTTTAGAAAATGTTGATTTTATTTAAAATTCATATTTATAATATTAATAAAATTATTTTCATAAAATTTTCTTTATTTTTTAATTCAACACAATGAAAATTTTTATGCTGATTTTTTGGGATTTTTCTAATATAGTTGAATTTTTTGTGAATAGTTAGATATGGTAACTTATGATATAAGCTAAAAACATGATGTATTGGGTCATAAATGAATTTTGGCTTATTTAAGCCCATAATATCAAACTACCCTTCCTTATTATAATTTATTTAGCGATAATTATCAAACTAATCATATTATTTAAGAAAAATCATAAACTAATGAATACAATAATGAGAAATCACTTCTCTCCCCTATTATAAATACCACCCTCACTGCCTCCTCTCCTCACACCACTTAATCCATGAATCATGTCAAATTATAGCCCAATAATATTCCCATGTTTCTTTCCAACATAGTGGATTATTTGTCTCCCCAAGATACAGATCCCAATCCCATTAAGGTGGTTCTCCAAGAAAAGAAATTCAAGAGGAATAACCTTGTTTCGTTTTAATTTTTTTCATTTCAATTTCCTTTATTTTTTATCCATATCTCACCTCCTCTATCTAAATATTCCTGATAAATACATTATGTAATATATTCTATAATTTTATTATGTTAATGTAAAATCCTTCATCAATCCCATTATCCTATACCTTTTTATCTAAAAATATACATATTTTCTATGTTGTGCATATTTACTATCATTGTGGACAATGAATTTTCATTTTCCATTTCAACCATCAAGTATGATCATAGAACAATTATAATGGTTAAATAAGATATTATTATAAATACTATAATCCATATAATTTTCTATAACCAATATGTATACATTATATTAATTAATAAAAAAAACTATTTTTCGGATTATCGAAAATTCACTAAAATAAACTAACGTTCACCAATCACGCTTTATCTAATGAATCATCCCCACATATTAGAAAAAATGATATATAATACTGTTTAATTTTTATAATATAATTAATAATATATAATTTCAGTTTTGTGTAATTGATCCCATATTTACATAAACTTCCATATATGTAAATAAGTGAACCAATCATGAAAAACAAGGAAAGGAACACTCACGAACGACAAAAATGAATATCATAACTCATAAAAAAGTACATATATGAACTTAATAAAATTATAATAAATAAATAATATTTTTAAAAGGATATTAATTAAATTATTAATTATTATAATTTCATTATTTTGGAAATTAAGTTCATATAAAGAATAATTTCATACAAAGGTAAGGGTTTCTTCATGAACCTCTGCTTTTCATTCGGGTTACGCTTTCTCTCTCTTATCCCAAATCTAATTCATTATTAGTTTTTATATAATTATTATACCTTAGGTTTTTATTTTCCGAAATCATGTATCTATATTGTTTCATATAACTTTCATGGAGAAATATATGTTTTATAAAGTACCCTTCTCAATTATTCTCGAAAAGCAATCCCGATTAAAAGAAAATTCCTCATTTCATACCCATTTTCAAGTTCACTCCATAATTCATTTTAAGTCACCATTCTTTATGAAATAACTCAAATTATCATAAAATACTATATTGGTTCATTTCTGGTTTTATGTAAACAATTAATCTTTTTTTATTTAACGAGTTGTTTATTTTCTCTTAAACCACACAGAAGTGACCAGTTTCTAAAGATTCATAAATAACTCTTTTTACATTTTTCACATATGTTGAACTTAATTTGTGAAACAAAACTAATTTAATTTTAATTACATAATATTTTATACAATATATATATTTATAATTAGATATTATTAAAAATAATATTAGTTTTCCCCAAAAATAAAACTTCATTTAAAATTTAAGGGGGTATTTATCTCAAGAATTCCTTAATTATTTTTTGGGATTATTTTTCCTTGATTTCAAAAAAATGTTTTGGAATATGATGATTATTTACGATTTATATTCTATTATATAATCTGCCATATTTTATTAAATGTTTTCTGATCAATTTGACGTTGGATGTGATATCATGAAACCATTCAAAATATTACTCATATTGTTAGTGATTATGTTTTCTGGATGGGGAATGTAGTTAACATATCATATGATTATGTTTCTAAGTTTTCACCCCATTCATATGAGGAATTAATTGAAAATATAAATTGATGAGAATGGCCTTCTATTCCCTTAAAGGCATCTATAGGTCTCACTAGACAAAAAAAGTTAAGTATTTGGCTTAGGACATTCCAATTTTTAGATATCGATTTTTATGTGTCCTTAACAAATTATTTTCATATGACCTAACCAAGGCCTAAAATTTATGTTTATGATGTAGAGAATTATTCATTGACTCATTATTATAATATTCATTGAAAATAATTTTATTATTCAACTTGTAGAATATCCATGGTTAAGTTTATTTATCCTAAGATCATTTACGACATTATTTAATTAGAGTTTATCCCTGTCATATTACGATCTAGATTTTGTCTTGAGGGAATTTTTTTAGTCATTCATCATGTATTATTATTTATTATTATTTATGACATCTTCTTCTGTATTGTTATCATTTACTCAGAATATGAGATCACCATATTCTTGTGTTTTATTTTCCCAAGGATTCGAATATGTTTATTATGAAATACTTAAAGTGATAATCTAGGAGTTTATATATGTTTTCAATAGAGTTGATATGTTGTATTTAATTTCAAGTTTTAATGAAATACATATTGTTGAATCTCATTTTCCAAATCTACAAAACAATTGAGTATTTTAGGATATGAATTATTGTTCATAGTACTAATGTAATAATTTGAAGAAACTACTCAATGTGACTAGGGTCAGAGAATTTATAGTTTGTATTATAGAAAGTTTATTATAGACCTTAGAAACTATATTTTGAACAAAAAAGATTATATAAATTAACCCTAATATATTATATAAGTATAAGCATATAAGAACATACTATAATTTTGGTATGTTTGAGATAATGTGGGTCTTCCTATAAATATATCCATGTTTGTATTCTAGAAATGGATGTGGTTCAAGTACAGATGTATCTTGAGGTAATAATATCGACAAGGTGGGTTGGTCCCTACTCGACCTAACATAGTACTTGATAATGGGACATACTGTGCACTCAGTTTGACACTCTTGGAGGATACGTTTAGGATGATTAATATTTTCTTTAGAAACCATTATGATGAATTTAAAAGGCATTATTTCCCCAAAGAAATAATGTTTATGATTATGAGATTAGCTACGCATTATTTTTTAATTTATGATAAAAAATTTCTAGTTTCAAATTTTGAATTATGATTCATAACATAACTTAGTATGTGTCATTATTTATAAATGGTTCCTAGGGTGGGAATGAAATCCATATCGATGCATGTATTCTCTATAGCAATTTCCCTACTATGTAAGATTATGATGTTCAAGATGGAGATGAAAATATTTCTATTCCATATTTATCTATAATGGAACAACTAACCAAGGATATGAGTAATAACCTTAATCACATTGGAATGTCTAATCCACAATGCAATGTAACAATGTTAGACTGCTTCATGTGAGAACAACCACCATTATTCAATGGGTCGACAAATCAATTTATAGTTGAGAAATTTATAAGTTCCATAGAAATTATATATCTATCATTGGGAAGTAATGAAGGAGATAATTTTATCATGGATGTGTATCATCACTCAAAAGACGTTGACTAATGGTGTCCGTTGATTCAAAACACAAAGGGGGAGGAAAAAATTGCAAATATAAAATGGAAGGATTTTATGGAATTTTTTTTAGAAAAAATTCAATCATGAATAGTGAGCATATATGGATTAGAAATTATTGGTTCTAAGATGATAAAAGGATGAAAATAATGAATATATGAAACAAACATTACAAGGTTATCATTGAATTTCATGGACTGCATAAATTATCCAAGGAGAAACATTAATTATATCATTGATGGTCTTAAAACAAGTATAGAAAGTGAAATAGTCTCCTATATATTATGATCATATAAATATATAGTCTCAATTTATATCAACAAAGAGAAAAAAATCTATATGACTTATGAATTTATGGGAAATAAATTGAACAAGATAACTTTAGAGCAAGATATGGATAAAAGGGGAAATGAAAAGAATGATTTTATGACATGTGATAATTGTGGGAAGAAATACCTCGATACTTTCATAAAGGTAATGATATTTTTTTATAAGTTTTTATTGAAAGGGAACTATTCACATTAATATAATGGAGATAAATAAAGAGTAAATGCGCAATGTTTAAACATTAAGGATATAGGGAACTACGTAAATGAATGTATAAATTTTCATGGAAAAGTAGCTCAAAAAAACAATGGGATCTTGGTTAGGCATATGCTGCTTCTACATTTAATGAAAAATAATTAATATATTTTTGTTTTTGGAATTAAGAATTATGATTATAAGACTGATGATATATATATAAAATGTAAACGATTTCTTCTTCATTACAGATTAAAATCACTATTGTTTTCATTATGGTTTTAAATTGATCAATTTATTAATATATTTATTATGTGGGATTAAGAGATAAATTATTAAAGGAATCTTATATTATGTTGATTTTGTAAATTTGATGACCTTACGTGAAAATATTTTGTCATTTAATGTGTAAATGCATGTTATATAGGAGCCTTAAGATGAATTACATGTGTAATGGATCAAGTTAATGAATTAGATATTACTATTCATTGATAAAATATTCGAAACATATTAGATTCAGTAAATATTTTATGCTTGACGGAATGACATAAGCGGCATACGATTCATTAAAAGTGTTTCAGGAATCAAAAATTCATCTTGTACATTCATTTACTAGAGTAAGGGACCATGTGAAAAAATATAGAATCACAAACAAAGGATAAGATTATGCATATGACATAGAATCTAATAATGTATGTTTACATTATAGAATGATATTTTGAATATTAAAATAATCGATAAATTTAAAAAAAATAATTTGGAAGAAAAACCATATTCATTTACTTTTATTTTTTAGAAATCAATGGGTTTTTACCTATCACAGGATTTATGGTTTTGTGGTGGTAAATTTTCTAATGAAGATGTTCTTTATCACTCCCCATCAGAACATGATATTTAGATTTCTCTTCTATCTCTATGTTATATCATTCCACTAATTATTTCCTACCCAAAATCTATGTTTTTTATTGACCATCATATTTCCCATTCCCTCTTATTAAAAGGATATATTATTAATCCTATTTCGAATATGGGTTTCCCAAAAAGGAATTTTTATGTATCAAACTTTGATTTTTTATGTACAATTTAAAATTATGAGTATGTTATTTAATAATGGATAGGAAAATTTAACACCTATAGATTTTATGGTATATATATTTTTCAATTTAATTTTTCCAAAAACATATGTTTCACACAAAACCAAGCTTAACAGAAAAACTATATACTATTAAATATCCTTATTTTAGCATGAATTTAATACCCTAAAAATTTAGTTATAGGGAATTAATAGAATTAACAAAATTATAAAATTTTTATATTCTATATTTAATCAAATTTTCGGTAATTCATCCAAATAATTTTATAGGAATAACCTAATAATGAATCCAATTTCACACATTAAAAGCCTATGTTTTTTAAAGTGAGTTTTACCACCTTTTAATAGTGAAATTGTTTTAAAACTAAATTTTTGAAACATTTATAAATTATATTCTTCAAAATAAACCTAATTTTTTAAATAATATTTTAATTATATATTAGGTTGAAATTTTGGTATTTTTCTAAATATATTATATTTCTAATGAATAGTGATGAAGCTCAATTTTTATAAACCTCTCATTTTCATACTATTAATTGTATATTTATGATTTGAATAGTAAACTCAAATATTAATGTTTAAATTAATGTTTTGTATCATATTAATGAAAATATAATATAGTTAAATAATGGAATAATTAAATGGGTGTTTTAGAAATGAAAAATTATGTATTTTTGTTTTTTGAAACATAAATGATTATTCAAAATTTTATAATTAATATATTGATTTAATAAAATATTTTCATAAAATATTTTCATATATTAATTTTTTTTCTTCTAATTATAAGATAATTTTATGATACTTTAATTAATTATTTAATGTGTTATAAAATCAGCTATAATATTAAAATTTGTATCTTTCAAGTAAATGATGATTTTATTTAAAATATTAATTTTTAATATTTCAAAAATTATTTTCATAAAATGGAGTATATTTTTGAACTCTCTATGTCTAAAACTGTAAGTTGTGAATTTTTGGGACACTTATAAAATATTTGAATTTTTTGAGAGTAGTGAAATATGGTAATTTATGTTATAAGCTAAATACATGAATTATTGATTCATATAAGATTTATGTATGATGTAAGCCCATAATCTAAAAATAATAATACCTTAGTTTAATATATTTAGTGATAATACTCAAAATATTCGAATTTCTTAGAAAAAAAACTAATGAATAAAAAATGAAAAATCACCCCTCTCCTCCACTTAAATACCACCCCACACCACCCATTATCCTCACACCTCTTAAGCCTCAAAACATGTCCATTTCCTACCCAATCATCTTCTGATGTATCTTCACCATGTTCATGATACTTTTTTCTACCAAAATACCAATCCCAATCCTCTTAAGGAGGTTCTCAAGGAGAAGAAATTCTAGAGGTAAAATCCTCTTTCATTTGTTTTTTTTCCTTTTCAATTTCATTTACTTTATTATAATTACCTCACATCAAATATAAAAAATATGAATGATAAAAAAATTATATTAAAAATAACATAATGTAACTATATTAATGGAAAACACATCATCAATCCCTTTCTCCATTCCCTTTTATTCAAAAAAATAAAACACCATCTGTGATGTGATGATTTACCTCCATCGTGTACGATGTGTTTCCATTTTCCATTACTTCTTTCAAAGATGATCATAAAACCATTAATATGGGTAAATAAAATTTTATAATACAAAATATTTTATATATAATTTTCTGGAACTAGTATATATATACATGATATTAATTAATAAAACAAAACTATATCATGATAATAATAAATTCATCAAAATGAACTAATGTTCATAAGTAATGTTTCATTTATTGAATCATACTCATATTCACAAAATATATAATATAAGACCATTTAATATTATTTTACCTTCATTAATAATGTATAATTTTATTTCTATATAATTAGTCCTATTTTGACATGATCTTCCATACATGTATATAAGTGAACCAATCATGAAAACTACGGAAATGAATACTCTCAACCAACAAAAATTAATCTTAAAACCAGTATAAATCGCATAAATGAACAGAATTACATTATAATAAAAAAATACATGTTTAATGAGTTCTGAAACAAATTATTAATTAATATAATTTCATTTCACTAGGCATTAATGGAATATGAATAACACTTTTTTACAAATGGTAAGGGTTTCTTCCTAAAAATTCATTTTTCAATTGGGTTACACATTCTCTCTCTTTTCTAAAATGTAATTATTCATTATTTTTATATTTTTCATATATATTATTTTTATTTTTTCCAAAAAAAACATGTCTACAAATAATTTCATCATTATTTTATGGGGAAATACATGTTTTATAAGGTTATCCTTTTCAATTAATCCTTATAAGAAATCCAGATTAAAAGGAAATTATTAATTTATCAACTATTTTCAAGTTCACTCCATAATTTTTTTCAATATTCCATTATTTTTATAAAATAAACAATTTTACCATGAAAAAATATCTTACTTCATTTCGAGTTTTATTTAATTAATAAATCATTTTTCTAATATAAAGACTCATATTTCTTTCTTAAACCGACCAATAGTGGCCCATTTCTAAAGTTTCCTAAAAATCATTTTTATATTTTTCACTTATGTGGGACATCATTTTTGCCTCAAAACTAATTTCATTGTCCTTAAATTTTATTGTATGGGATATACATATTTAAAATATGATTTTATAAAAATAAAACTGATTTTTCCAAAATAAATTTTTATTACAATGTAAATAATTGTACTTCTCTCAAGAATTATTCTATGATTTTATTAGAGTATTTGTCATTGATTTCTGCACCGTTTTTTAAATATTATGATTAATTGGTATTTTTCATCTATGATATCAGATTCCATGTTTTATTAAAGGATTTATTATAACTTTTTTTGTGGATGTGCTATATTGACAGCATTCACTATATTACTCAGAATTGTAAGTGGTTATGTTTATTACATTGGGAAAGTTATTTATATATCATATGTTTATGTAATTTTTTCTTCACACAATTAAAATGAGGAATTAATTAGAAGTATTATGTTATATTAAGGACCCTATATATCCCCTTGAGACGTCGATAAGTCTCATGAGACAAAATATATATGGGCTTAGATGAGCCCATACCCATTTTCAGATATTGATTTGGCTAGAACATTAATCATTAATTTTCAGATGACTTTGCCAGGGCCTCGATAGTATGTTCATGATACCTGGAATTATGTATTCCCCCATTATGATACTATTAAATGATATTCCATAAGATAATTAGACTAGTAGAATATATATGGTTGTGTTTTTTTATATTTTGATAATTTATGGAATTATTTAATCAACTTTTTTTACTCTCGTATTTATCTCAGGAATATGTTTTAATTGAATTATTCATTGATTATTCACCATTCCATATTTTTATCTCAATTTATGGAATATTAATATGTATTTACTACCCCTTATTATATTTAATTTTAACCATGATGAAAATATGTATATAATTAATGACTTATAAGGATAATCTATGAGTTTATGGGTATTTACAATTCAGTATCTATGTCGTATTTTATTTCATGTTATAATGTAATACTTATGTTTGTATCTGGTTTTCCAAATATACTAAATTTTTTGGTCCATTGGG
This sequence comes from Viscum album, assembly GCA_963277665.1. NCBI lineage: Eukaryota > Viridiplantae > Streptophyta > Magnoliopsida > Santalales > Viscaceae > Viscum > Viscum album. The sequence continues at coordinate 1,389,832,275 of OY728165.1, forward strand.
GTCTGAATTCTTATTCATATTACTAATGTAATAATGTAATGCACTGACTCCGAATGATAGGGGTCATGGAATTTACACATCCTATCTCATATCTTTCCATTAAAAATAGTTAGACAAATGAATAATATATAACAAAGAGACAATATTGTAACACCCTGACCCAAATCACTCTCTTCAAATTTATGTGTCGCATTTTCTGATGAACACCTCCACATATGTAAGTGGCTACTGAATAAATATGAGACTGAAACTAATACATGGATTCCCTCAGTAATATATAATAATTGGAGTGAAAAATATATTAAAAACTAAACCAAATAAATAATATAACTATAAATGGAAACATCCAACCAAATAATAATAAAATCATCCCAAATGATGAAAACATGATATAAAATATCTAGTGAAACATTTCAATATGTCACCACATGTGGTAAATCTAAAAAAATAAATATGGAAATATTAATACATATCTTGTTATATATGAAAATGATCCCATATACTATCCCAAAATCTCTTTTACCAGCCTTATCTACTAGAACAAGTTCTCTAAACAGGTCCAATACCCTCATATAAAATATTAGTGAATGAATTTTTTATGTGCATCATGTTTCACATAAAGAGTGTGAGTATAATCAATGTTGGACACCACAAATTAACCCAGAACACTTGTCAAGTAGATATATATAAATTTATATGAATATAAAAAATAAATGAAGATTTAAATAATCATATCAGGGTTCAATGTATACTAACTTTGAATCAATGAACCAAAACCAACTTAATTTAGATCAAGTCTAGAATAGATGTTATGTCTGATTTTATGAATCATAAAATAATCCACAGTTACAATTTTATATTGAAACATTCCAAAATCACATTATTTCGAGGATCAGTCCATTTAATCAAATTAACCCACATATTATCTCATAATGGGAAACAATTTCTTTAAAACCCACTATTAATTTTATATAAGTCATAAAGGCCACCATTCCCTGTCATCTATCATTCAAGACCCCACTATAGCCATCATGTGTCATGTCATGCAAGATCCCCCTTTATGTGATTAATAAATTCATGGGGATCCACCTGTCACTCTAATAAAAGATAGACAATGTCTATGAATATAAAAATTATTAAATACAAAATGAATTTCTAAAAAAACCGTGATCATTTCAGATTCCTACACATTTCAAATTTAGATATTTCAAAAGGGGCATAAAAACACACATTTGATTATCAACGATCATGACTAGAAAAATAACTCTGTAGCATTCCCAATCATTATGTTAAGAAAGTGAAACACCACCCCAAGTCTATATGTATTTTACCATCATCTCACTATCCTTAGATAATCATGGAATGAAAATTCCCAATCAAAATTACTAAGAGGACTTCTATATGTACATACATGGTAAAAAAATCAATTTTATAATTCAATGACAAAATGTTATAATCCAAATCTATGTGACCAACCACATTGATAAAGAACTCACCCATCCATGATAAAATCAAGGTTAGAGGTCTCATAGGGTTATATGTACATGAACATGAAAATAAATGAATACAATTTCATATTAATGTTGCAAAATATTGTGGACTTCCCACCATAAGATACGTGATACCCAATGCTACAAATTATATCCCATTTAAAGGTCGTGATCTAATTATCCCAAAATAAAACCCTAAATAATAAAAGGTGGAAAATAGTTTCCAAATACAATAATTGGAGCATGAAAATTTTAGAAAAAAATAAAACGTATAAAATGAGAACCACCATTAGAGATGGATAGAGAACTTCTAAAGGGAACAATTGATTGCAAATTGGACTGGGATTTGATCCTTTAATAAACATAGAATTCTCAATTGGATTAAATATGAATAAATATATCTATCCATGAATTCCATGATTTATGATTCATTAAAATAAAAAGGATTAGTTTTATGGCATATCAAATAAGACATAATTTATGTTAGAAACTAAATCAATCAATAATTCAAATAGTGAAGATAAATGAAGATGGGGGTAAATTATTCTTAAAGGATCCTCTATAATATTTCTAAATCAGAGATGAATGATGTTAGGGGGAAATAAATATGAACTATGGGTTGAAAAAATTGGGACTTCTATTTGACTCGTATTTAAACATTACATATTCTAGTAACTAAAAACATGAATTCACATTCTTAATTTCCAAAAGAAATTTTTTGTTTTTATTTTTTGAGAGTTATTTCATAACTCTTACATAAATACCCACATATATACAATATGTAATCCTCATATAATTAATATTTTTTCTCAAAATATAAATTAAAAAAATTGTTTTCATAAAACAAACCTACTCTTTTTTACCCATTAATTAAGGATTTATAAAATAAATTTACACATAATATCATCCATAAGATCGAGAAGTATAGTTTTTTGAGAATAATTTTCATTAAATGACATAAAACATGGAATACATCATATTTATTGAAAAAATCCTTAACATTATCCTAATATTCCATAAAATTTTAAGATGAAAGGGATAACCTATGGACATACAATAGAAGGGGGTGAGAAATAAAGCCTAGTAAGGTATTAAACAAGGAATAACAGGATGAATGATATTATATGTTAGAAAATAGGCACATAAATGGGGAATAAAATGGGTGATAATCATAAACTTGAATAATGAGTTGTGATATAACATTATAATCATAAAGTAAACATGGGAAATGTGGCAACAACATCAAATACATCAACAAAATTATATATCAAGGAGACCTGTGAAGACATCGTAATGAACGAATTCCAATAATGGAATCAGGTTCACTCCTTATCCAAAAATTACATATCAAGATATTAAAAATTACCCAATGCATTGGATTCATATATGATTCTAGGTACACACAACACATTCATTTCATTCTCATGAATAAGTGCTCCCCATATATCATAAAAAATGGATCCATATAATCACCATATATTATTGGATGATCGTGGAATGTGTAATATACACATGTATTCCCGAACTCATAAAATTATATGTTTATAGTGGTTTAAACTCATTATTGGAAATGGGTATGGTATTAACTTCACAATTGTTATGGAAAAGAAAATTGAAGTGAAATTTCTACAGCAAAACAACATCACTTAAAAATTCATAAAATGGGTTGATGAGAGGGAAAGTGGTATATCATAATTTGGGAATAAAATGGAAAGTAATTGGGGGATTTAAAAACATATACCAACGTTAAGAATTGTAAAATAGAATGCATATGATAATAACAAAACATTAATAAAAAGAAGAATGAGAGGATCCATTGTTATAGTGTGTGGCACCAAATTCCAAAGAGGAGATTTTATAATGCTCAACAGAAACTTAAGAGGACGTCATTGAGGGTATGGATGTTATAAGATGCACTCCAAGGATTATTAGTGATGGGTAGTAGGAGATTTATTGGGTTTATATATGAAAATAGTCTAGAATTATTTATCATTACTTAAAACATTGGTTTTTTACCGTATATAATAAAATAACCAAAACCACAATAATTCCCTATGTTCATGACAATATTTTCATTTTAATTTGAGTGGGTTCCTTTATCTCATATGTAAAATATCATAAATTAATAATATAATACCCTATATAATGTGTAAGTGAGTTATACTTTTAAAGAAATGATTCGAAAACGGTCATGAACCAAGTCGGGATACCATGGAACCAACATCAGACCATGTATAAGACATAACCCAACATGCATTCAAGATCCCCATGAGATGGAAACTATTATTGAGTATACAAATATTATAGATGTGAATGATTTATCCAAAAAAATAGGAAAAAAAACAGAAAAAGAGGAAGAGATGAGAATAACTGAATCTAAAAAAATATACAAATTGGTCCACATACAAAAATTGAAAGACACAATAGAAATGAATACAAATATAAAACTAGAAAACGCTAATATATATCAACAATTCCACCTAGTAACCACTAACCACAAGTTTATACTGATCTATAAGAGAGCACATGAACTAGAATCCTAAACCTACAAAATACCCCAGGTCTTTCGACATAGAATTTTAAAAGTAGGGTGTCAGCCTCACATCTCTATAGGAACCCACCCGCTTGTTTCATTTCATGAAAATAGTTCACTAAAATTAATTTCACATAAAATAGGAAATTGGACTTTCTATCATTTAAAAAAACTTATCTTTTAAAAAGATCCCATTTTAAAAAAATACATGCATCTTTCCCTTTCAAAAATAGTTCCACTTCCCATAACGCTTTTTCATTAAATAAAACCAACTAAAAATCGAAAATAAATAACCTAACATGGTTGTCAAAATAATAAAGGGAACCAAAACATTAAAACAAAATATAGCAAGGATAATATGAAACATGCAGTAGAAAAGTAAACAGAACATAAAAATGTATAATCATGTGTTTTTTCTGAACACTACTGTAGTGATCACGTGATGTACTCAGATCAGACTCACCTATTGGCATATAGTGGAACATCATAGTCAATAACCAACTTGATTCTCTAAACTATCCAATCCAATAGAACTTCCCATCATACCATATAAATTTAATGGGGTACCAATTCACCTAATCAGGTTTGACAAGTAACCATCACTCTACCCACTAAAAGATACCCAAGAATACCATGGTAATAGTATATCATGTATGTAGGAGGCCCTCTCACATGTGACTCACCATACCTTCCACGAAGATACTTGCCTAACCCAGAAATTTACACCATCAATATGATAACCCACATGGGGAAATACTTTATAGGGGTTCTCATTATATAAAAATCCATTCACAGGTGCCAACTAGAAGGTCACACAACATGAAATTTCAAACCATTTCTCAAAACACTTAAATTTCCAACCATGCATTTATATTTCCCAAACTACAATAATTTTACAAACACAATAAAATTTCAACTATCCCTTTACCATTTCAATTCAATATGTTCCCAAGACTATTTCTATATCTTTTCCAAAATCTAAGGTAAAACCTACCATATATGAAAAAAGTTTGAAATGGACCTTTATACCAAATCCTTTATCAAAACATATAATAAGATTCCAAATGGGTAATTCTTGATAAACACATTTGAAGTTTCATTTTTTAATCACTATAATCAATGGTTTACCATTAGGATGAAGGGGAGAGGGAAGAAGTGGGAACCCATTTAAAAAAATGAAGATCATGGAAAACACCATTATTAAGAGTTGTATTCATTTGAGTTCCCATCCATCTGTACACCTCATTCACCATTGGATGTTCCAATATCTAATGACACCAACTAAGTAACCATGATAACATCAAAAATCTATTTCTTAAAACGACCACTTTCTTTCAAACCAAAAAAAATCATATAATTACAAAAAATTACACAAAAATGTAAAAACTGAGAGGTACATTGAAAACATATCACCCAAAACCAACATGACAAAAAGAGGAATATAAATCAAACATCTCACCCTGTCTATAATATCGAACATGCTACAAAAATATGAAAAAGTGAAAATATCATAATAAGAGCATAATTTCATTTCAAAAATAGAATATACATTATATCAATCACTTTGAGTGCATAAGCTTATAGATATAAACATGGGAATCCTTTGGGACCCCATTTTTACATCAAAATACTACACCAAACAATCATAATAATTAACACCAACACATTCAAGGCTTGAAAAACATATAAATAAATTATTTGAAATTAAATAATCATCAATGGATTGATCCAGAGATGAGAATAATGGAAACACCCACCTTAATAGAGTACAGATGCGACAAAACTTTTAGGGATGGAAGAATAGGCCCCATGGAATAATCTGCAAACCCTAGATCCAAATGAAATCTTCCAACCAAATAAACCCTAGATTCTAGGGTATGGATAAACAAGAACCCACCAAATGAAGACAATAAAATATAGACTAGAGAAGATAATGCAGATAAAAGAGGCCCAAAACACTAAGAAACATACCTTGGGAACATATACGAGCATCCATAGTGGGAGGAGAATCAAAGGGAGACGGGTAAAAGAACCTCCCATGCACCAATACTTCCCAAGGGGAAGAAATACAAAAACGTTCTAAATATAGTGGACGGAAATCATGGAATTTCTAATTTTATGAAATCGGGGCCCTTACACAGTTTGGCTGCACAATTTTCCAAATTGTGCACCAATCGTGTGCCCCTTGCTATCCAAAAGGGAAACCATGCATGGCTTAGCCGCATGATTCCCAAACCTTGTGCCAACCATGAAAACACCACTACCAAAAACTAGAATCAAATTGAACAATTTTGGAATGGTTTCCCAAAGTATGCACAACCTATACACCCCACCCATAGAGACAAAAAACTGCATGGTTATCCTGGAAAGGCCACAAGGATTCCCACACCATTTTGTCAAACTATGAACATGCCAAAATTCCACCAAAAAACTCAAAAACATAATAATTCACACTGGGAACCCCACTTGAACCTCAACTGGGGTTCCCAAAAAAATCAAGAATAAATTAAGGAATTTCCATTCATAGGTTGTGACAATTTTCATAACCACGCACAATTTATACCCCAAAAAACCCTTCTAAAAGATTACAAAACTAAGTCCAAAATCTAGAATAAGATGAATAAAACCACTAACCATGGGGTGAACATTTACTTCACATGTCACACTCTGTTGATCTATAGAATGTCGTAGCATGAAAAACAGTGGGAGAAAATGAGTGGGTTGTCCCCACCACAAGAACGGAACAAACTCCACTAAAATTAAAAACACAACCACATGTTAACTGACATGGAAAACCCATCACAATCAAAAAAATGAATGGGAACTCCCACCCCAACTAACACAAACATCTGTGTACTTGCGAAACAATTCCACCACCATAACTAAAAAATTTCCACATATGCCAAAAACCCAAATAATAGGGAAACACATATGATAGAAACATGAATGAAATAGAAAATCCCAACATAATATATAATTCAAAAACTCTTCAAGGATCAGAATCTCTAAAAAACAATAAAATAAAATCATAACTAACCTGTATAATGGTTAAACACACCCATGAAACAACAAATAATTGAAAAACCACATTCATAAGGCATAACAGATAACTAAAATTGATTAACAAAATATACAACCATTTAAGATCCACCCCAAAAACATAGGAATAATTATATAAGAAAATAAGGTTTGTTAGATTATAACATAGATTAAATAATCCGCCAATAAGAATAAAATCAGAATAGGATACCAAAACTATATCCACTACAAAACAAGAGAAAAAACATGGTCCAGGGTTCCTAGAACACCCAGCAATCTCTTGGTTTTTCATGATCTTCAGTTAAAGGATTGTGGATGGAGCCCTGATGAAAAAAGTATGAACTACCTCACATTCAGGCACTAACATCCTCCGATTAAGGGTTCTTCTTCTTCAGGAATCAATTCCTACAAAAAGTCACCAAATCACCAAGAGTCCCAATTGTGATAGTACTTTAGAGGATTGTGGCGTGACAACTTTAAATGCCCAAACGAGCCACACTAGTGGAACTAAAGTGAATAGTCCATTAAAATGGAAATTGAATCCAATAAAGAAGAACCTCCATGAATAGACTCATCCAGCATGCACCACCCACCAGATGGGGAACCTTCATGAGATCCAACCCCCACTGACTATACCCTGAGAACCAACTCAGCTAAAAATACCATATATACCAACATATCGAAAAGAACTTAACAGAATAATAGAAATTTTTCCATGATCGCCAGAAGAATAGCCCAAAAGAAATGAGTAGCTTTCAATGATTCCTATAATGCTTCCCCACAGGGGAAAGAAACCAACTATTGGAAGTGGCCAATAGAAGATTTCACTAGATAATGTTCATACCTAAAATCTTGAAACTCTTTAGCCATACTCATCTTCACCTCCTTAGCTATGAACCTTTGGATGAAGGTGGTCTAAAAACCTCCCATTGTTTCCAAAATTGCATCAATTATGGGAAAATAACCTTACACAGATCAAAATCTATAAAAAAACAAAGACAACATTCACTCTCACAGATTCGGGATTTTCTATCTTTTTAAAGATGCATTCAACGTCATCAATTCATTCAAAAACCCTTAATAGATCATAATCACCATAAATGAAATGAAATAACTGAGAATAACCAATAATCAGATAAAACCTTCAAGAAACATTGGGGACCATTCTGGGAGGCATATTCTGATCAACACAAAGAACATAAAATGATAATCAACATCAATTAGAAAAAAACCAAAAGACCATTTCAAAAAAAATGGCACAAAAATCCAATCACACACAAGAAAAAGAAATTTAGTTTTCCAAAACATCCATTCCAATTCATTTTTAAAACATTTTTCTTCAAAGGATCATTTTAATAACGAAAAAACCCACATTTTAATAGAAAAAATATTCCCAAATAATTTTCTATTCAAAAACCATTACAACCCATTTTTTTAAAATACTTACCCATGGAAACCTAGAAACCATCAAATTTTTTTCCATCCACCTCAACTTACATCATCCACCCACACATTCAATAATGAACCTTCCCCACATATCCAGACACCTGATAACATTCATACAAAATTCTAAGGGTCTCACTCACCACATTATCATCAACCCCAATCATTTATCAAAATTTCAAATCAATTTCTCTTTTTACAACTCATTTTTAATATTCAAAAAACCATGAAAGAAATAATTTACATTTAAAAACAATTTTCATTTTAAAATTTCACTTGTACCAACTGAAACCAAAACCAAATGCAATATACACCAAACCACGAGAATAAGGAACTAGTTTGGATGCCTAACTCAACAACATGGTTAGTGGGACATTACCTAAAAATGAATTAAAGATTAATAATCCTTGAAATTTATACACAGACACCACATGGGTCACTCATACATGTGAGATCATAACATGAAACAAGATTGCATCCATTTTAAAACCTTAATAAAAAACAAGACAAAATACAAAAATCACGGAAAATTCTATGAAACTCGAAGATCGTAATGAGAAAGGGTTCATGATGACTTCCCCTTACCTACCACTCGGGTCCTAAATATCCTAGTATCCAACAACCTAACAATAAAAATAAAAAGGGCCTACTATGATACAATTTTATCACAAACCATGTCAGGATTCCATCAAAACCAACATCTGACTGGTTTGAGGCATCGCCCAAAGGGGATTATTGATCCCCCCATGTTGAAAACTGATGCAGGGAATTATAATAATCCATATGAGAATGACTTTTCCAAAAACAAAATATGATCGTATAAATAAATTGAACAAGTAGAATATAAAAAATTACTGAATCTCAAAAAATATTCAAAATGGTCCACATACAACAACTGAAAGACAAAAGAAAAATGAATAAAAAACTAAATTTGGACCACAGAAATATATCTCCCAATGACCTTCTAGTCATTAGAAACCATAAGACCAACCTAATTCGAATGTGGGAACATGAATTAGACACAGTAACATACAAAATGGCTTGAGTCAACTGAAACTAAATAGAATAAGTATGGTGTGGGTCACACGGCTCGGTAGGTAACCTCCACTAATTCCATGTGTTTCCTTTACCAGAAGTATTCAAATAACAATAGATTGAAATAAAATAAAAAATAGTCCTTTATAACATTTTAATAAAATAAACACATATTTCCACAATATCCCATTTAAAAACAACAAACATATTTTTCCCTTTCAAAAATACTTTCACTTTTCATATCCCATTTTCTTTAAAAACAATCCCAACTACAAAATCGAAATTAAATATCCAAACAGGGATGTGTAGAAAATAAAGGGAACCAAAATATGATGATAGAAACAAGAATTAATGATATCTATTATGTAGTAGAAAAATAAATAGAACATATATATCGATAATCATGTGCTTCTTCTAAATATCCCTAGATAAATCCCAAAATGTACTGACATTGGACTCACTTATCGGTGAATTGTGTAGCTCCATAATAAATAGCCAACAGATTGCTCTAAACTATCCAATATAGTGGCATGTGTCACCAAGCCTTATAATATCAAGGGGGTACCAAACTATATAATTAGGGTTGATTAGAAACCATCTCTTGACTATCTAAAAGACGTCAAGGAAACCCATGTTAATAGTATAATTTGTAAGTAGGAGGCCCTCTTATTTGTGACTCTCCATACATACCTCCACAAAACTTTCCTACTACATAACCTGACACCACCCACGTAATAAACCACATGGGTAAATCCCCCAAAAGAGTTCCCATCATAAAACAATCCTTTCACAAGTGCCTATCAGGTCATCAAATCAAATTATCTTTGAAAAAATTTCTCAAAATGAATTAATTTTATAAAAGAGACATTATATTTCCAAAACCAAAATCACTTCACATACACCATAAAATGAAAACCAATCATTTACCATTTCAAACTCAATCTATTCCCAGGAATATTTCCAAACCATTTCCAAAATACACAGTAAAACATATTATAAAATTAGAATGTTACAAATAGTTCTTTTTACCAAATCATGCATTCAAATATAGCACAATGTGACAAACATGACAACTTCTAAGAACACATTTGATGTAATATTTTTAAAGAACCTTCAGAAATTCTTTTTTATTAGGAAGAAATAGGATATTAATGAAGTGGGAAACCTGTTTAAAAACCGAATTTCAAAAAAAAGTTATTTGTAAGTGTCATCTCTATTTGATTTCCCATCCATGTGTGATCATCAGGCTTCCATTGACATTACGCTATTAAATGAAAACCATTAACTATAAATGAGAACATAAAAAATACATTTATCATTACAAACAATATATTTCAAACCAAACATAAAAATTTTACGTAATTAAAAAATGCACTAAAGCATTTAAAAAACATAACGAGTGTTTCCAATCATTTCACCCCAATCCATTAATCCATAAAGAGGAAGATAAATCACACATAACGCCCAGTATATCTTCTCAAACAAGCTACCAAAATATTTAATATTAAAGATATCACTACAAAAGATTAATTGTATCAAAAACTTTGAGTACATAATATTATAGATATAAACATATTAATCATTTGAAAACAAATTTTTTCAAAATAGCAACACCACATCATCACAATAATCAACACCAATGCATCCTAGGCATTTGAAACATAATTATAAATTATTTGAAAATATAGAAGCATAAATAGAATAATCCAGAATGTAAAATAATGGAAACACCTACCTCAATGAAGTGAAGATGTGATGAAACTCTCCAGGAAGGAAGAATAGGACCCAAGGAACAATCCTTGCTCCCTATTTTAAAGAAAAACAACCCAATATATATACTCATACTTATAAGGTTTGGATAAATAAGAACCCATCAAAGGAGAACCCATAAATCAAAAGAGGATAAGGGAAAGTAGAGAAAAGAGGCCACAAAACATAAGACAATTTCCATGGAAACATGGTGTTTCATTATAGATATAGCATAATCAAAGGGATATGGATTGGGGAAACCTATAAGGTTCCAAAAATGACCCAAGGGGAGGAAATCCAGAAAGTGTCTAAAAAGAGGGGAGGGAAAACATGGAATTAAATATTTTAATAAATCTAGGTGACTCACTTGGTTTGGCCACATGGATTTGAAAACCATTCACCAACCATATGACACTAACATTTTAAAAGAGACACCCTATAGAGCTTGTTCTATAACACCCAAGAGATTTTGTGAATTATTTTTTTGAATGAATTTAGTATTTCGATCTTTTCTATTTCACACAACACTTAAAATAGTTTTTTATTATTAATGCAGTAATATTAATATTCATTTCACATGTAATGGACACGAAATATGTAACACAGAACATAAACACGACATAAGCTACATGAAACATCGACTTGTTGAATATTATATGGAGCATCGACATGGAATATCTTACACACACCAATGATGTCTCTATAAAATATTATTTTGTTTTTATTATTATTTAAATGAGATAACTATAACCTATCCCTTAAACATAGTAATATGAATATCGAAATTTAATTTTTAAATATTATTTATAATGTTTTTATAAAGATAAAAATTATCGATAATGAAATATATACTTTTTGGTCATGTTCTTTTATATTTAAGAATATTGTTTTCTCGAATGACCAACATTTAATAATGAAATTAATTTTGTACAAATTTTAAATTTAATTAAATAATATAAACCTCATTTTTTAATTTTTAATTATGAAATTAGTTTTGGGTGAAATTTTCGGATTTCTCTAAGAAACTTCATTTTTTATGAATAATGAATAGTACAAAATTTATTTAATATCTTCATTTTCATTCAAAAAATATTAATGTTATATTATAATTCTATTAATAAAATTTAGGTAATTATAATTAATTTTATTTTTATTTTTAATATAAAAACATAACAAACATTAGAACATTTTTCTTCTATAAAATCCAATATTTCCTCCTGTCAGCAGAAATAACATTAATTTTTTTACTCTAATGTGAATTTAATTTAAAAAAACCACTGTAATTAGTATAATATTTAGATTCTAATAATATAAACTTAATTTTTTTCATAAAGATTAATAAAACTTATTTAAATGAATCACATTGATTATGGTCTAATTAAGCTTAATTGGGGACTAAACCTCAATCTTATGGTCCCAAATGACCTATAAACAATCACAAAACACATTTTATAGACATTAATCATCCTTAAACCTTGATATAATGATTTATTTTGGGTTTTAATGAATTTTTTATGGTAAAAACATGTTTTCACATAACTTATTTTCAAAAATTCCATGTCATTGTTTTTTCTTACATATAGAAGGCCACCTACTCTACAACGTATTAACATATCTAAAAACTATTAGGTTTAGTCAATCTCTGAATAATACAAATCCCAAAATCCATACCATCCTCATATAATCCCTTCAATGAGCATAAGTAAATCCATGGAATCCTTTTGTCACAAACCAAAAAGAGTTACAAGATTAAGTGGTAATTCCTTCTCTCAAACCCTTTCTTTTATTTTCATTCTACATCCACTATACTATATTTATTACATTAGTGTATAAATAAACACTATCCTCAATATAATATTATTTTTTATTCTAGTTTTTCAACTAATACATACAAACACCTCTATGTAATGTATAACGAACATGTTATTTATGTGTACGGCGAAATGTTGCCTCACTAAATGATGATTGTTCAATTTTCTGTGACACCTCTCATGGTGGAAATTATGGTGTACATTCTATTTATATATTTTATATATTATATTTATTATTTATTTAAACTTATTTATACCTTTTAAAAAACATATTATTTTACTTTCCCTTTTGTGTTAATATGATAATTAGATTGGAGGAAGTGTTGATTATTTCCCCCACAAAGAGATATGATTCGTTCATACACTAAATGTATTATATAAAGGATTTTTTTAGTGAATTTATAAGATATATATGATATCATAAATAAATTTTAATAATTATATACATATATAAATATAAATATATACATATATTTCTTTTACTTTCATTCTTTCCACAAGGTAATAAAAAAAGAAACGACGTTTATGCGTATATATGGCTTACCATCTCAATAAATGATATATTTAATTTTGAACATAGATATTCTATATATTATTATATTGAACATATAAATTATATTTATATAATGTTTTAAATTATGTAAATCATGATATAAGTATAAGGACCAATGATATAACTAATTAAGACAGTGGGAAGAATAAAGTTAATATTTCCCAAAAGTGAAACCTCAACATTAAAATATTAACATGAGTGTAATATTTGGTTATAATGAAACAATATATTGTATTCAATATAATAATAGGTTTCTGTTAATGATATATAATATTGATTTAAATATTATACATGTGGATTGAATGAGTTCGACAAGAGTCAATACACAAGGTAAGGGGATTTTATCTCACTTTTAATTTCTGTGAGATACATGTTATGTTATACACTCATTTCTATTGTGTGGTGTGTATAAAGAAGATGGAAATATTCTATGATTATGATAACAAAATTAATGGGTATTTACATATCCATTCTATTCTCTTTTTTTCATGGGAATTAAGTTTCAAATGGTACCAAATCCGTAAAATAGTTTTGTCTCAATTTTCTTTCATTAAGACTGATGTTTAGTTGTGCACCAAAATTATTTTTTAAGGTGTATATAATTACATTTTATGTGTTATATCATGAATATATATTTTCATGATATTTTTTTCTTCATTTAATTTCCCTATATAACATGGATAGTATGATCCCTAGTTACCCTGTGACATCGGTTTATTGAAACAATCTCTTCCCTTTTAAAGATTGTATATGTTTTATGTTTTCATTGATGAAATATTAGGACCCATATCTCAAGAAAACTCATGATTTTTTTATACTCTATTTATTATATATATATCCATGTATTTGTACAATTTTCCACTATTTGGTAATAAAGATAATTAATAAAATAATTTGACGATACATTGAATATATCTCTCTCTTATGTCGTAAATCTATTTTATTTTAAAAAACAATTTCTAAAGAAATCCTTAAAGTCTTTTTTCATGAGATAATTATTTGAAAACCGTTTTATGTTTTTAAATCATCTATTAAAATAATTCAAATATATTTTCAATTTAAAATTGATTCAAGAATGTTTTTTTCATGAAATGTTTTAAACATTTTCAAACATTAATTATATGTTTTAATAGAAAACGGTTTAAAAAATGTTTTCAATATTTAATTATAAGGATTCATGAAGTTTTAAAATGTCAATGTATTTAATATGTTTTCAATTATTATTTTATATATTTTCATGAAAATGGTTTTAAAAATGTTTCACGTTATAAAAATAATTTTCAAAAGATTAAAGGATATTTTCCTCAAGAAAAGTTTTTAAAATATATTTGCAATTATTTTAAATCAAATATAACATCCATTGAAGTATCTTATTCATTTCTAAGAAATTGTCCACTTGATCCATTCATATCCATTATTGAGTGGTTAGTGTTTTAATATAATTATTCTTCTGAAACTGATTTATATTCCATAGGTTATTTATTATTGATACATTATTATTTTCACGGGTTATGCTTTTATAAAATGACTATATGACCAATATATTTTCCATAGGTTATTATTTGAGAAAATATTAATGATGACCATTTTATTTTAGGTGTTATTATATGACGTTTATAAAACCCATCTATTTTTTATGATTCCTGATATGATGAGGATTCATTATCCTGTTTCACATGTATGAATGATTATATTATGATATGGGTAGGACATATATATCCCTCCAATTAATTGGTTATTGATTGATCAATCATGAGTGTAAATGTTATTTGTGAACATGATTATATGTTCATAGTGTATGAATGATCCTATTTTCATTTCCAGAAGTTTATGGATGAACCTGATTACATGTTCACAATGTTATGAGTGAACCTGATTACATGTTCACAATGTTATGAGTGAACCTGATTACATGTTCACAAATGATATGTGGAAGGTATGTGATGTACTTCCTTTATTGTTTACATTAAACATAACAATCATGATTAGACTGAGGTTGACGAACCCTAAGATATAATTCATAATTCATATTCTAGGAAGGATGTATTAACGAAGAAGTTGATATACCCTGATAAATGGTTTATGAATAAAGTTAGATTAATGAAGTATTTGAGTTTTAGAATTAAAATGTTGTGTTATATGAACCATTAAATGAATAAGTATTTTTAGTATAATTGTTCATTAAGGATTGATATGGAAATGTTGAATGGGGATGAAGACATAAAAAAATGATTTCATAGAAAGGTGATATTTTGTTTAAGGGAAGTTAGCCATTGATTAATTCCAAAATTGAGATAATGATCTTTTGATAATGATATGTTGGATATAAATAAGTAAATTGAACATTACATATTACCTTGGAACTAATTATTGATAAAATGGTCTATGTCATGAGGGATGAAGTTTAAGACACCTATTATTTAAAGAATATATCCAGTAATCATTGGAAAATGAAGCATGAATGTTTTCTAAAAGGATTTATCGTAATTAAGGTTATTAACATGTATCATGGGAATATATGATGAGGTTATTCAAATGTTTAGAATGTGACAAACAAGTAGTAATTTATGTTATATGTGGGAAAAAATGTTAATCTAATTTCGTGGAATAATTTATAATGTTTTGTATTTTCATCATTTTGAAGGGCTATAAGGATAACCATTCATGAGATGATTCTTTTATACGTGAGAGGAATTATTTATGTATTGATAATGTATTGAAAACTTTTTTGAAAAGAAAATTT
The DNA here is from genome assembly GCA_963277665.1 of Viscum album. Classification (NCBI taxonomy): domain Eukaryota; kingdom Viridiplantae; phylum Streptophyta; class Magnoliopsida; order Santalales; family Viscaceae; genus Viscum; species Viscum album. Next base: position 1,389,848,671 of record OY728165.1, read on the forward strand.
TTTGATTAACGATATATAAAGGATGTCTATCATATTTTAGAAATTATATTATTATTGGTTTATAAAAGGATAACATGTACGTACGGTGATAACCAATCATGTCCGGAAAATTCATGGGTCTTGAACCCTTGACTGATGGATGATAAGGATTTCATACCTACTATAGACCTAGTCGGTGTCCTTGTTAATGTATAATTATTTTTGGGGAATGAATATTTATGATGAAATAGTAGTGTTGCTTTTTATGTATACATATTAATCTATTAACCATAATTATTTTGAAGAAAATTTATAGATAAATAATTATTCTTTTCATTTTTATTGGTCATAAGTTCTATTAAAAGTGTATTGAATCAATTTAGGCATCAAAGTTAATTTCTGAATGTCACTTAAATGATGTAATGGATGAATTAGAAATTGAAAAAAGTATAACTAAATTATTAAATTCTATTTATATAAATTTATCCAATAAGTGAATGTTCTTATATTCATGGTCAATAAAAGTATTACTCTACGCTGGGATAATAATAAAAAGAAAATGTGTTGTCTTAAAACCTTGATTTTGTTGAATATATTATCTTTTAAATAATAACAAATTTATGAAAATGAGGCTATAAACATTTCTTTGATCTTTCACTTTTCTATGGTTGATGGAATCAATAACTCCTTATAAATATTTACACATTTCCAAAATGTCCAATATTCAATCCCAACCCATTTTCGTCTATGTGGGGATCTTTTTATGACATACTTTGGGTAAATTTAATGGTTATGACTTTACATTTTTAATGTAAGTTTTATTATTAATTTTCATAATCTTGATTTATATGAGTGAAAGTTTAATGTTTTAATCCATTGAAAACTTAGAAGATTTTTTGGGGATAAACGAATTTTATGTGGGGTGGAATATAACACCCTAATATTTTTTGAATTATTTTTTTCATAGTAATTTATTATTTTTATATTTTTCATTTCCCACAACTCTAAAAATAATTTTTTATTATTAATGAAATAAGTAAAACATTAATTTCACATGTAACTGACATGGAGTATATAACATGGAACACAAATATTTCATAAATCACATGGAACATCATCTTTTCATAGATTACACAGAATAATAACATGGTGTACGTTGCACAGAACTTTGATTTTTTTTTCTGTTACACGAAATAATGATGTTTCTACGAAACAACGTTTTGTTGTTATAAGTATTTAAATTATATAACTATAACCTAGTTGTTAAAAAAGTATTTTTAAGGGTAATTAAAACTTTTAAAATAAATTTTATAATTTTTTATACAAATAAAACATATTGATAATAAAAGATATGATTTTTGGTAATGTCTATTAATGATTAAAATGACTATTTTATCGAATGAACTGCTTGTAATAATAAAATTACATTTAGAATCATTTATAAATTTAATTTTAAAAATTAAATATTATTTTTTAATTTATAATACCTAAATTATCTTTTGGTTAATTTTTGGGATTTTTCGGAGAAACATTATTTTTTGATAAATAGAAAAAAATACTACATTTTAGTTAATAACTATTCTTAAATTTAAATAACTATTAGTTTTTAATTATACATTAAATTATTTTTAGGATAAATTAGATAAATTATACATCTATTAATAAAATTTATATTATTATAAACAATTTAAATTTGAAATTTAATGAAAAAACATGACAAATTTTTGAACAATTTTCTACTTAAAACCCTTTATTTCAACCCATCTATATTATTAGCATTAATCATAATTTTTCCCCTTCTATGAATTAAATTTTGAAAAAAAACAAAATAATATATTTTAATATGCAACATATTCAATTTCTAATAATATAAACATAATTTTTTACCAAAATTATTAGTAAAAGTGATTAAAATTAATCATGTCGATTAAGGTCAAATTAAGCTTAATTTGGAAGTAAACCTTAATAATAGAGACCCAATGACCTGTCTAATTATAAAAATCACAATTGTTTGGAATTATATGTCCATAAGCCTTCAATTATTGATTTATGTTTGTTTTTTATTACTTTAGTTATGTGAAGTCATGTGTACGCCTAACTTGTTTTCAAAAATTCCATGTCAGTCATTTTCATTCCCTATAAAAGGCCACCACCTATCTCACAACTTTAAACCTCTATAACCTCATAGGTTTGGAAAATATCTTCCCATCAGACATCCCAACATCCCTTAATTCCTCCTATAATCCTTATAATAAAAATAATTCAATCCAAGTAAACCTTTTTCACAAACTAAAAGGAGTTACCCGATTAAGATGTATCATCTTCTCTCAATAACGTTCTTCTATATTCTATTCCACCTACCCACTCAATTTATTCAATTATTGTATAACAAAATATTTATCCCCTATATTCAAAGGTTTTATTATTATAAGGTTTCAACCTACACTTACATACTCCTCTATCTAATTGATAACAAACATATTGTTTATGTGTAAGGTGAACTACCGCCTTAGTAAAAGATGATTGTTCAATTTTACTTACCACCTCTCATGGTGTAAATTTGAATAGAAAATATATTTATAAATTTTATATATTATATTTATTATTTATTTATAGTTATAAAATTACATTTACAACACATTTTGTTGTTCATTCCATTTGGTGTTCTTGTGATAGTTTCATCGGAGGAAGTGTGGACTACCACCCTCTCAAAGCGATATGATTTGTTCATACACATCACAGATTGTATTAATAATGTTTTTATAGAATACATAAGACATATATGATATAATAAACCTAATTTAATAATTATATATATACACATTTATATATACATATATATATAAATATATTCATTTTCATGTTCTTACATGGAGAGTATGACCCCATGTTACCAAGTGATATGAGATTACTGAAAAAATATCATCCCATTTCAAGATTGTTTATGTTTATGTTGTATTTGAGGAAATATTATGACTCAATTCTCAAGAACACTCATGATTTTCCTCATCATATGTTTATTCATGTCATATCATTGTATTCTTATAATTTTTCGACTCCTTGGTACTTATGATAATTATGAAAATGTTTTCCAAAACAAATTGACGGTATCCATCTCTCCGGTGGAAAATCTATTATATTTCAAAAGATATTTTTTCAGATATGTTTTCTAAAAAAATTATAAGATCTTTGAATAATTTTTTCCAAGAATAATTATTGTAATTTTTTTTATTTTCCCATGCTTCCTTTAAAATATTTCAAATCTATTCTCAAATAAAAATGTTTTCAAAAATGTTTTATATTTATGAAATGATTTAATCATTTTTAATAATTCCTTATAAGTTTTAAAAGAAAAAGGTTATAAGAATGTTTTTAAAATTTCAATATAACCATTCAAAAAGTTTCCAAAGGAAAATGTTTTCAATATGTTTTCAAATATTTATTTATAAGTTTTCATTAAATTGGTTTCCAAATGTTTAAGGTTTTGAAAATAAATTTCCAATGATGAATTCATATTTTCCCCAAGAAATGTTTTTATAAGAAATTTCAAATTATTTTCCATCTCTGAAAACATTTTTTAATGTTAATCATGTTTTTAATAATTGATCACATGGTTCCATTCATATCTTTTCTTCAATGGTGAGTGTGTTGAGGAATGACGCTTATGACACCAATATCTATTCCACATGTTATATGATTTTGATACCCACGTTTTTTAATGGTTTATTGCATTGATTAAATGAATATGAAACCTATCTATTTTATATTTGTTATGATGTGAAAAATTTTAATGATTCCATTTTTATTTAATTTTTTATTATTTGATGTATATAAAACCCATCTCCTTTTTTATGGATCATGATATAATGTTGTTTTATTATCTTATTTCACATGTATGAATTATTTTCTAATGAGATGGTTGGGACCTATATCTCCCTATAATGAATCATGTAATGATTGATGAATCATGAGTATAAATGTAAAATGTGAACCTGATTACATGCTTACAATGTATGCTTGATCCTAGTTTTATGTCCTTAAGTTTATACGTTAACCTAAATAAAGTTTCACAATATTGTGAGTGACCCTTATTACATGTTCATAAATTTATTAATTTACCTGGTTCAAGTCCATAATTTAACGCATGAAAATAATTACATGTTCACAATGTTGTGCGTGAACCTGATTACTTGTTCACAAAGTTATTCATATACCTTGTTCCATATCCATAAGGTTATGTTTTAACAATATTAAGAATTAAAAATGTTATACATCATCCTATTTACATGTTTTTAAGTAGATGCGGGGGCTTAGTTTTATGTTACTAACATAATGAGTGAACCTATTTCAAATAATATATGTTCACAACATTATAAAAAATTGTCCATGTCACAAATTCCATGTTTTTTTCTATGTTATACTTTTATGACTTATTCTCTTAATCCCCTTATGATCTATGTCTTATAAACTGTCAATTTTTATTATTATCTATAAAATGTAGTGTTTGATCTTAAAATGTTATGTGCAAGTTTAATACCATTTAGTTTACTTTATGCTTACACATTTCCATTATTTTCCCTTACTGAGAATCTAAGCTCACAAATTTCTTCTGTTTCCTTTCCCTTGGTCATGAAGAATGTTTTTGGTAGTTTTACTAAAGGAGAAGATCATTTTGGAAGATGTTGAAGATATTTTACCATGAAATACTATTTTTTCATGTTTCCAGAGACACTAAAATATTATAGTACAGAAGCATGTATTTTTGTACTTTACTGAGTATTTATAAAAAATGATATAATATACATGTATGTTAAGCCTTTTTCTCAATATGGTTGCACAGTTCCCAAACAGTGCACCAACAATACCAAACACCACTTCCAAAAATAACAACCAAACCACACTTTTTCCTCATAGCTTCCCAAATCATGCACAACCCATGAACCCCACACTTGGACACCAAAAAAAAAATTCACGGTTACCAGGACAAGGCTGCACGGTTTCCCAAACCATGGTCCCAAAAAATTCATGGGCCAAAATGCCACTTGAAAACAAAAAAAATATAAAACATAAAATCAGTAACCCCACCCAAATATCCACTAGATTATCTAAATCTAATACAATAATAAAATAAATAATTTCCAAGGTTTGTGTGTAACAAAAACCCTGAAATATATTACTGGTTTTGGAAGATCCATAATAGATTTATGAAATTAATAAACAAATGTAAAATCAGGTATTTTAAAATTAAAATATTTATTTGGTAATGGATAACTTTTTAAATATTTATTACATCACTTTTGGGTCATTATGATGTCATAATATCCATAATATATTTATACGGTATTTAGGTTTTACCAGAAAATTTGTTAGTCTCTGGAAATTATGAATAATTTTCCATTGGACAATTTCAACATTATAATTTTAAAAATTATATTAATTTTAAAATATATAATATTATAATTATTTTTATTTTTATTTTTATAGTAATAATAAAAAAAATTATAAAAATTTTGTTTTTACTATAAAATATTTCAAACCCTTGTAAAAATTATATTTGACTACAAAAAAAATTATGATCAGTTATATTTGATAAAATTTATTTAATAATAATATTAAAATACTATATATTTAAAAAAAATTATTCTTAATTAAAATAAATTCCTTAATTGAAATTTTATTCTATTTAAAAATGTTATTTATGTTTTTTTGAATAAAAACAATTTCATTTATAAAGTAACGATAAAAAAATATTAACATTATTCTATTGAAAATTAAAATAGATATATTCATATTATTATATTCTTGATCCAAATCGATTTAATACACCAGAAAACTACTGATGAGTAAGGTACATGATGGTGAGACTTTCATGGTGTGGTTTGATGTACATGGTTTTGGATATGATCTCAGTGAGCTTAAACTTCTCCTGTAAATGGTTTTTCTCTAATTTAAGTTATTGGATCTCATCTTGGTCTTAGTCAATGTAAATTCACAATGATGTTATCTCTATTATAATATCTTATAAATTGGCTTCATAAGGTATGATGCTACTATTTATGGTCATCACGTCCTATGTTTGTTGCAATTTGATTTATCAAATCCTTATATTTACACTTATCATATGATCAATGTTCAATGGTTATACTATCAATGTTGAATATTCTTAAAGTTATTTTAAATATGGTAGGTTATATTAAAAAAATAGGAAAATGTGTTTTTTATATCCATATTGTGTAGTTAGGAAATTAATTTAATCACAAGGGGGATTTTATTTATAAAAGTACAGTTCTTTGCAGTCTCCCCTCATTCAGAAACATTTCCAAAAAAATTATTTACCCACACTAAAATTGATGATGGTGATTCTATTTCATCACTTCATCTAGTTCCCACATCACTTCTTTATATATTTGGTTTCTCTATTGTAATTTTACAAGGTTAATTTTCTTATTTCATTGAACATTATCTCAATGATCTAATATTTTCAACGCCGTATCTTTATAAGAATGATTGTTCTCTAATGGTACCACCTATAGATAGAGTACATGTAATTGGTCTTGTATTTACTTACTCAAGAGGGATACATGGAATTAATCATTTACCTGAGATAGGTTGTGTGGGAGATCTAGTAGATAGGCTACCTCCCTGATGGGTTCAAGGATCGTGAAGGGGATGGTGTATCTTGGACTATGATTTCACTTCTTCCCAAATCAAATCACGTTATTCCATGAATATATGTGAAGGAATAACATGTATCCAAAATCAAAAAATAGGTCTTATAAATGAATTTCCTCATAGATCTTATGTCGGCTCTGAGCAACCTTGATGTGTTACGGAATGGTTTTAATCATCTCCATCATTTCTTCGACCATTTTAGTAACTAGTGGTTTTTGTTCCTCGACTTCATCCCTACATGAATGTGTTATTCTACTCTTCCTATAAATAGATTAATAGGGACATGTTTAGATTATTGAGTGGATGTTATTATTTTATTATAACTTGATAAGAGGAATATATTAATCCCATCCTCCATTCAAGTCAATTGAGAATGATCTCAACCTTTCATCGAGTGTATGGATAGTCTACTCAGAATGGACATCAGTTTGGGGGTGATAATCCATATTGAAGTTCAACTCAGTATTTTGAGCATGTTATAGAATCTTCCAGAACATGTAAGCTAATAAATGTTCTTGATCTGATATAATATATAGTGTAGTTCCATACAACCTCACAACATACCTAATGTATATATGTGATAGTTGATCTAGTGAAAAGTCTTCTCGAATGGAAATGAAGTGTGAAGTCTGTTTAAGATGATCCACCACAACCTATATAGAATTAGTTCCACTTGATGTCATTAAAAGACCATAGAAAAACTACATAGTGACTTTTTACATTACCATGTATGTATGGATAATGGTTGTATCATCCCCTTATATTTTTCCTGTATGCCTTCATTTGTTGATATACAAGACATCATGATGTATAATATGTGATATCCTCCTAAATATTGTCCCACCAATTGTGATCTTAGAAACCATTATATATCATTGTGCTTCTTATATGGATGAATAATGTTGAACTATTTGCATCATCGAACAACTATTTATTTATCTCAGAATTTAATGGTACACTATTTTTTGGCCCATATATTACCACTCCTTCTTCATTAACATTGACCTCTAGGTATTTCCATTTTCAAAGTGATTATAGAATATTTTTAATTCCTACAACATTTCTATGATAATAAATAATAATTTTCAGAAGGGATGGTTGGGAAATCATTTATGAAGGGGTTGATGATGTTCCTTAATTTATGATTCCCAATTCCATCCTTTTCAATTATAAGCAAATCAAATGCTTCTAAATTCACTTCAATGATATCATTTTATTATTATTTCAACATTGATTGTTTTCCAAATTATTCTCATTCCCAGGATGTTAGTGGGGTAATAATTTATAATCTTTGATCATATCTAACCATCATTATTGGTGCATATTCATCACTTTATTTTTGAATATTTATATGAGGAGTTTGTGATCTTTATATATTTTACACTTCTCTAAAAAGAGATAATGAATCCATATTTTTAAAGAAATGATCCCTGAAGCCAATTCTAGATTATGTGATTGGTAGTTACATTCTGGAATATTCATTTATTTTAATGTATTGAATATGAATTTTCAATATTCATTAACACATATCCCAATTCCTTCTTCAATGCATCGCTGAATAAGACAGAATGTTCTCCACTTGCGAGTACTATGAGTAATGGTGAAATGATGAGCCTCATTTTCATGTCCATGAATCTCACATCACATTAACTATCATAAGAAATATTGATTCCATTATATGTTTTATTGGTTAGAGGGTTTGAAAATCATGAGAAATTACTCACAAATCTATGATAGTACCCACTGAATCCAAGTAAATTATAGATATTTGAAACAAATTTTTTCCTCAGCCATCCTTCAATTGTAAATAAATTTTAGTGGTACATAGATATATCATTTCTTTTGTTGATATTCCCAAAGAATGGGAATTTCTTCAACTGGAAATTACATTTTTTGTATATAGAAAAATACTTCTCCTTTTGTAAGGTCATTAGCACGGTGCTCAGATGCTCTTCATACCCCTCCTTTATTTTGGAGTATATGAGAATATCATCTATAAAGACTATAATTTTTTTAAGATTATCCCTAAATAATCCATTTATAATATCCTTGAATATTTGTAGATAATTTGTGAGTCGGTATGGAATTAATATAAACTCATACTACCTATATCTTGTAATAATAACATTCTTAGTGTATCATCATTCTTCACCCAAACATGGTAATGTCCTGATCGATGGTCCGCCATGGAAAATTATTGTTCTACAAATAGCTTATCAAACAAGACATTAATCCATTGTATATGATAATTTTTCTTTATCATAATCTTTTTGACCTCATGATTATCAATTAAAAGGAGCATTGACCCAACATTTTTATTGATGAATAAGAATCTTTCACCCCATGGTGAAGAACATGGTTGAATGAAACATTTATATGAATTCTACTATAGTTTTATTTTTTAATCTTGTTCCAAAAAACCTCTTTTATATAGATTATAATTTAATGATAATACCCTGGGTATATGATTTATTGAAAATTAAATATATATTATAAGAGCAAGTAAATAAAATTATTTGGCAAATACATTAGTGTATTCCTCACAATGGTCGTGTCTTCAAGGATGATTTGTTCCTTAGACTCAATCATTTTTTCTAGATATAAATTCTTATAAGGAAATAATATCCATTCATAATATTTTGTGATAAATAAGATTCATCCACCTCTTGTACTTTTTTAGAATCATAGGATGATTTGTGAAAAAGAGTGTGATTTCATTCTCGTAGAAATTTATGATGGCTCTATAGAGGTAAAGAAAACACATGCCCAAAATTGTATCAAATTACAATAAATGAAGTATGAAATGTTTTAACAGGAAGTTAAACTTACTAAATTTGATATGGGATTGTTTTATACATTGGATGAATGAATTTCCTCAATTTCCATTTTCAGCGAAAACACTACTTCAATGATTAATGGTGGTTATTTGAATAGTTCTACTCAACATTAATGATATTTAAGAATGTGTAGAGCTGGAATCAAAAATCACTTTTTCTATTCATGAATTAATAACTCACGTACCTATAAACACATTACTTTCAAGATCCACCTCCATTTTTTTGATGTAAAACACTCTCCCTTGTTATCATGGAGGTTGTTGATTGTGTCTGAAAATCCTTAGCTTAGTGCATTAGTTTGAAAAGTGTCATGATTCTTTGATAATGAAGTAATGAAAAAAGCATTGAGGGTTTACTAGAATAAGGACTATGCCTTATAACATTACATAATATAGAATTAAATAAATAATTTACATTGATGATCTTTTCAGTTTTAATGTTTTTGAGAATTAGTCCATAAAAATTACATTTCATCTAAAAAATTAGTAAGTAGAAAACTGTGCTCAGTTTCAATTTTTTCAAAAAATAAAAAGTCATAAAAAATAATCATGTCTACTTCCATGTTTCAGATAGAATGACTTTTACTTTATTCCATCCTTGACCCTATTCATCTTTAAGTCCTGTGAAAAATATTTCAAAACTTTGGATGTGCATAAAACACTAAGTAAGGGCCATAATACAAAAAAGGAAAAATTAGTTCATAAATACATACATTATATAATCTCTTTAACATACCTCCTGAAATCATAATATTTAATAATAAAACATAATAATCACAAATTGTAAAGGAAACTTGTGGAATAAATAACATACTTATGTTGTAGCTTTCATACCTATATAGGGAGTTACATTTGGAATACACATTAGTGTATATTTTATAAATCTATTAGCAGAAACATTCACGTTTACCATTGTCACGTTACCAAATGCATTATAGTGCTATATCGGGATCACATGCCCTCAGTTTGTTATTGAACCACCCGTATACGTAAATAATGGCCAAGAACCATAACATATTCATAACACATAAAACAAACATAATGGAAAGATAACATTTCCACATTTTAATAAATATATATCATAACAAATCCATTATGAAAACCATTTTCATCACCAAAATAAGTAAAAGTTTATATGGTATTTATTTTTCTTTTAAAAACATTACGTCTTGTTAAGGAATCCAAATATTAAATAACACTCGCTACAGCGGAAAGGTCATCGTCACGGTGTACTTTAAAAAGAAACATCTTTTTTTTGGTTTAGTAAAACGTTTCATAGAGAATATATTCCATTTGAATTAAATTAAATGTAAAAGGTGTTTGTACACTACATAAAAGAAAGCCAATTATAAATCAAAATATGCCTCAATTAAAGGTGATTATGATGAAGTCCCTTTCCTCATGTTTGACTTGACTCATTCGCTCTTTAATTTCCTAAATAATAAAATAAAGTTAAATTATAAATGATTAATAAAATTTTTCATTTTTATTATTCCTTTTATATCACTGATGACCATGTTATAAATATTATGTAATCATTTACGTTAATAATGGTTGTTTTGCTGATATTTGGTACATCAGTCAAAAATGAACTTTTTATAATTACAAGTTATTCATCCGTTAAAAAGTTTATTATCTCCATAATGATATTAGTGACTTAGATATCATATATATCATATATATATATCACGTATATAAATGTATTTATAATATTTTATAGCATTTGGAGGTAAGAAATGAAATGCACCGTTCATGGACATCGTAAGTCGTACGTACGCATGGACCCTACTTTCATTTCTATTTCGTATTTAATATAATGAAAAAATAATGATAAATAGGTATATTATAATTATAGTATAAAATAATATATATAATTTTAGTGACTCCATCATTTATATGTTCCACATATGGCATGAATGAGTCATATCACATTGAGGGGGCGGTAGTCCGCACTTCCTCAATTGTAATTATCATATTTACCCATTATGGAAAAAATAAAGGTATGATATAAATATAAAATAAATAAGTATATATACAATATAAATATAATATATATCACATGTAAATACTATTTTATCTTAATGGCAACCATTAGAGTTAGTAGGAAAATATTGAACAATCCTCATTTTGTGAGGCTGTAGTTCATCGTCCACAAAAAACAATATGTTCTTTACCAATTAGATGGAGGTGTGTGTAAGTGTAGATCGAATACTTATCATAACAACATACTAGTATATTGAGGATACTATTTTTTCTATAAATTAATGGAATAAAAAGACTTTAGGTGGGTTGGATAAGTGAAATAAAATAAAAGAACATAAGAGAATACGTTACCTTTGAATCGGGTAAATCCCTTTGGTTTGAACCAAAATGATTTCTTGAAGTTCATTATGCCTAATTTAAGTCTTCTAGGTGGAAGATATGGATCTTGGAGCATATTTGTTCAGAGTTTGGATGATATAAAGGTCTTGAGAGATGTGAGTAATAGGTTAGAGATGAGGGATTTTTATAAGGGGAGAGTCTCCTTAGGAATTCTTGGAAATATTATTTTATTATATAATGATTTTCGGTTTCTAAATGTCCAAAAAAAATAATGTAAAATATAAGATTACTATTTTTCAAAACAAAATCATCCAATAATAATTTAACAGGTTTTTGATATTGTTTTAATATTTATAATCTTATTTACTTAAATCATTCATTAATGAGGTAAACACTACATTATTATTGTGTCATAAATAATTTAATTTATTTGATAATTGAAAATTATAAACAAAATTCCATTATATAGGAAATATTTTTATATTTAAAAAAATGTATAGTAAAAGATATAAAATATATAACCCCATGTAAAAAATGAATTACTAAAAGATATATGATTATTTCATTTCTATCATTTGTTTAAATTAATTAATATAAAGTGTCATTATCACTCTTAAGTGGCTCCATGGGGTCAAAAAGTAGACCCATGGATTTCCATGACGGTAAATGTTTCATCCAATATGATTAGAACTCATTTTAGGGTAATTTACTATTATAATAATATTATTTTTACGTTGAATTACCCTATTTACCATTAACTAGGGTAAATAAATGTCAAAAATTAATATTTTCATATTATTGAACCACATATTACATATTAATTGTAACGCCCCGACCCCAGTTACCCAGAGTCGGTGCATTAATTACATAACATTGGCATGATCACAAGAAAGATCAAATCTCGAAAGACCGATTGGTTTAGTAGCCATGGAAACACTAGATATATTCATAAGTTTTACATTACATCATCAAAATAAAAAAAACTACTACAACAACATATTGTCTCCATAGTCCACACTATTAACCCCTCATAATATCCCTGCAAGTCATTCATAATTTACTTCTTCACATCCTGGGAAAATAAAACATAGAAAAGGGGTGAGCTCAAATGCCCAGTAAGGATAACAATATAGCGGAAACTTTCATAAATAAGAATAAACATTTAAGGCAATGTATAACTAAAACAAAAGCCTTTTAAACTTTAACTTCAACATAGTATGGCATAAATAAAATGAAATAATTCCATTTACTTATTCACATGGATATTATACTAATCGAATAATCACATGCAATATCAATAACCACTTTCATAATGATGGAATGCATAATGCCAGACTATCATAACCATATAGCCAAGGCCTCGTGCCAAGACTACAAATAAGATTTTTCCAAGGCCTTGTGCCAAGACACAAGTTTGTCTCATGAGACCTACCGATGCAATTTTTTTTAGAAGATACTTACATTTAAAATTGCTCAAATATACTTCAGTGCTTTTCTGAAAATATTATGCAAGCTTCTGAAAACAAAATAACTAATTCTGAGACTGCTTGACTAATTACAGGCCATGATGGGTCCACTAACAATCCCTTCCTATCTACCAAACTCGAGAGTCAGGTTTTCTAAAAACATTTTTAATCTTGCATTAAATACCTATACATTTGCACTGGGTTTTCATGTATTTGAGAGAAATATCTTTTTTTTGAAATCATTTAAAAATCACATATTTATAAAATAAAACATTTACGTTGAAAATATTCTTATAATATTGTAAGGGAATCTATGAAAATTTTATAACGGTGGAAAATAACCGCACCTGCCGTATAAGTTAAAAAAACATTCTTATCTTAATTCTGTCGAAAAGGTTAAAAAGCACCTTGTTTAGAAAACGACGGAAATATTCCCTTATAAACCTCTTATAAAAAGTCAAAAAAGGGTATAAATGACTTTAACCCATATTCTTTTAAATATTAAAAATGTTTTGAAATAAATTTTGAAGAAACATGGATGTGGATGATAACGAGATCCCAGTAGATTATTACGTATAAACAACCTCGGATAATGAAGAGATTGTGAAATAACCCTTACCAATTTGGTAACTTATGAAACACACAACCCATGAAAGAGGTATCATACAATGAATATGTAAATACACATAGATTAGTGTGTATTACACGAAAAATATAATTATGGGCAGTACATACACCACACAAAAGTTGATGGTGGCAATATGGCATGAATCTCACGGGAATAAGGAGTGAGATGAAAAACCCTTACCACGTTAATCAACTGAGTCGTATGGCCAAAAGTTAATAACCACCAAAGGATTTACAGAATAACATGAATATAAAGAGAATCATGATAATATATATCAAATGGTAGTACACAATACACAACTTTCAATAATTTAGTGGCGAACAATGGAAATCTCACGGAATTGAAAGTGAGATAAGAAAATCCCTTACCTTGAACTTTCCCTTAGTAGATAGTATGTTAACCTCCTGTATAATAATTAAAACATTTATTAAATTATACAATAATCATATACATCAATATGATATCATATATGATATTTTAACATTGCTTTATTAATAATATCTTAGTATTATCGTCGTTTCGGGTGATAATCGATTCGTTCTTCTTAAATGTTTGGTTACATAAGACATGTTTGTAATAGATATATTATATCTTATTCATAATAAGAATGATATTAACATTATTTTTATCCCTAAAATGAGAATAATACTTTAATGGATACGATGGAGGATGGATCTCATCGTGTTCGTGGAGACGGTAGTCCGTACGTACGCACGAACGCTACTTCCATTTAATTTTTGATTTTAAAAGAATTGAATAAAAATGATACATAGGTATATTATTATTCCAGTATAATATAATATTTTATATATGTTACTTATGTTCATTAACACCATTCTTTATACGTTCCATGTGTGGTATGAACGAGTCATATCATTTTAAGGGGGTGGTAGTCCGCACTTCCTCAAATGGAATTATCGTACGTATATACAACATGAAACGAATAATGGTATGAAATAAAATGGAATTACATAAGGTTATATATAAAATATGTATCATTAATATCACACTTAATTACAGTGCCATCATAATGGCCACCATTAGAGGCGGTAATATGTATTTGAACAATCATCGTTTCCTGAGGCGTTAGTTTTCCATTCACAGAAACATTATGTTCATCATCCATTATATGGAGGTGTGTGTATGTGTAGTTCAAATCCTTCTTATAAAAACAACCTAGTATATTTAGGATACTTTTTTTGTTACAAAATAAAGGAAATAAAAAGAGTTTGGGGGTTGGAGAAGCAAAATAAATGAAAATAATTTAAGAGAAATCGTTACCTTTAATTTAGGTAACTCACTTTGGTTGGAATCAAAGGACTTCTTGAAATGCTTTCTGCCTAAGGGGAAGCTTCAATGAGGAGGAGAGGGATGTGGGGAGCTTATTTGGTCAGGGTTTGGACGAGCCAAGTGGCTTGATAGGTGTGAGGAATGAGTAGAAGTGGTCTTCTTTTATAAGGGAGAGGAGGGGATCATTAGGAAAGAGTGAAAGTATTACTTTATAATATAATTAAATTCGGTTTAT
Organism: Viscum album; assembly: GCA_963277665.1. Classification (NCBI taxonomy): domain Eukaryota; kingdom Viridiplantae; phylum Streptophyta; class Magnoliopsida; order Santalales; family Viscaceae; genus Viscum; species Viscum album. Next base: position 1,389,864,099 of record OY728165.1, read on the forward strand.
AATGGTCCAAAAATAATTTAGGTCTAAGATAGGATGACTCATATTATAAATAAAATCAACCAATAATAATTTTACCGGTTTTAGATAATATTTTAATCATTATAATCTTATTTATTTAAATGATTTATTAATGAGGTAAAAATTGCATCATTATTGTGTCATTAATAATTTAAATTATTTGATGTCTAAAAATTATAAATAAAATATCATTATGTAGGAAATCGTTTTATCTTTCTAATGAATATTTATAATCGAAAATCCAACATGTATAACCCTATGTAAAAATTGTTCTTCTAAAAGATGTAAGCTTATGCCATTTTTATTTTTATATTAACTTTATTAATATAATGTATCCCTACCACATACAAGTGGCTCCAAGGGGTCCCCAAATCTACCCAAGGATGCCCATGGTCGGGTATGTGTCCACCAATAAGGTTAGGACACGTTTTAGGGTAATTTTGTATTATTATAATATTATTTTTTAACCCTTATTTACCAGATTTACCCTTAACCATGGTAAATAAAATATTTACCACAGTAATTATTCAAAATGTCTAAAAATAAAAGTTACCTATTTACACAATTTGGACATCCTGATTCCAAATATGGAATCCATTTTTCTAAATTCAAAACACAGAAGTGGGAGAAATTAATTTAAAATTAATTCCCGCTGTCAAAACAAAAATCGTGTTTTTAAGAGATAATAACTATCAAAAGATTGACACTTGTTTATGTTCGGTTTAATTGTAAAATTATGTCCAATTACCAACATTATATTAAATGGTAAATATATATTCTAAATATACTTTAAAATCACTCAAATTCATAATTTATCACTATTAATTATTTTGATTAAAAAAGTTGTTTTTAATTAAAATTTAGTAATTTTCACTATTCATAAAAATATGAAATTTATCCGAAAAGTACCAAAATTTCACCTTAGGCTAAATTAGATATTCCGAATCCAAAAATTAAGTCCATTTTGAAATATAAAATATATATAATTTCAAAAATTAGGTATTACTATTCATAACGGCTAGTTTGATTGGTTGTGGTGTGTGTTAAAACTCAAGGTTGCGTACAACACACGCTACTGTATTATTCAAAGAAAGCGTACCGTGGAATCTTGGGATGTTTCATTTTAAATTTTTGATGTCCCCATTTAGTCAAATGTTTAAAATATTTTATTTAAAAAGGGTTCACTATTTAAAGTTGATAAAAGTGCAATACTAAAAATGAATTTGTTCTTGCATTATGTCTAAGCTACTCATAATATGGAAAAATTATAAGGATTATATAAAGTTTAAAATTTAGTTAATACTATTCATAACCTCTTTTGAATAGCTTTTTGGTAAGTCATGGTGCAATTGAACTCGGTGTTGCGTGTAGTGCAATATATTGAATTATTTTGAAGAAATAACACATTATGAATTCTTGGGGTGTTATATTCTCCCCTCCTTCAATAAATTGCATCCTCGCAATTTGAAATTGTTCTTCGAAAATAAAAGGTTGAATGTAAAAAATATATTTGTGGGAAAACCCACATCAGAAATTGGGTTACTAAAATTTAGTCTTAATATGAGGAAACGAGAAATGAAAGGGTCACCACCAAATTATGATCTCGATTAGGAGAACATTGGTGGCAATTAAAGACATATAATTGGAGGAAAAACGTAAATATTTATAGGTAGTGATTGAGGTCATCAATCACAAACAAGTATAAAATTGAGGTCCTTAAACTCATCAATCTATGATGATTTGAAATACCATCGGTTCAACAACACATAGGGTATTGGGATAACACATTTTTGACGTTTCAAAATATCTTAGTTGAAATCCCACATCGAAAAATGAATTAATGAGGCCTCTATTTAAAACAAAGAGTGGAAAGTATGAAGATTACCGAAAATAACACATACTAGGGTTCCATGTAAGAAAATATGGATATGGAAGAGAAATATAACCATCAATTATCTGTTGGAGAGTGGTAGAGAACATGGCTATAAAAAGGCCAAAAATCCCAAAGCCATAAATTAGTGATGATTTAAGGTACCATCTACGACAACATTTTTGATCTAAGTTCCTTTTATTAATGATGAGGAATTTATTTATGAGATTGGCTAAGATCATAAGGAGATATAATTACTTTATAATTAGAGTTTTATCCATTAATAAATTTCTACCACAAACTCATCTTTCACTCTAAAAGATAATAGAATGTATTTTTTTTCTATTTATAATATTCGTACAGGGTTCCAAAATAAATGAATTTATAATTCATCTACCAGATCTTTTAAAAAAAACTACATTATTTAATCCAGGACATCTCGTGGGCCAGTGGTAGGTGATACACCCTTGTCTCCCTTCAGTTACGGGTTCAAGTCTCGCAGCCTTGCCGAACGTGACGGGTTGCCGCCCGACCTCCGGGTTGTCCTTTTATGGCAATCCAAAATAATCCAAACTAGAACTATCCAAAATACTTCTGTCCAAACTCACAGTTCAACATTTATAAGGAAGGTAAACATAATGTAGATCTTTTTTACCCCGTAATAGCTTATGAATACCTTCATCATGTATTACCATATTCCTTATTGATTACATTCATGCTCCCTTATTCCATATAGAATGATGGATATACTTCATTAATCCAAAAATGTTTTAAACCCCAACAATGATGGAATATACAAATCATTAATCAGTTCCAAGGTAGTCAAGAATATCGAATATAATTTATCCAAAACAATCACATATTATTCCAAAATCACTACCTCAGTATCAGAACTATATTATGATTTATCATTCTCTCAACCATATATTTTCCAAAAATTTATCCTGTTATTGAGTCACTTTTCTTTGTTCCACACAATCTCAAGTCCTTAATGAAATAGTACTGCAGTACAATCCTTATATACTCCATAATTATTATAACAAGTACATTGTTGATACAACACTCAATTGACATAATCAACATAAGAACTCTAATCATTCCTCTTCATCTGTGGTAGTATCATAACTTGATTATTATCCAATAACATCATTTGCGGCATAGTCTGATGACTGGGACATAGGTTCGCGTAGTGTCCAAACTCCTTGCAAATGAAGCATTGTACATTTGAAACCATTTTCTTACCCTTGCAGTCACGTACTTTGTGCCCTTTTCCTACACACTTATAACAAACTCCCATTCCTTTCAGGCAAGTTCCAGGGTGTTTCTTTCCACAGTTACCACATATGGGAAAATTCTTCTTTTCCCTATTCCCTTTATCCATCTTTCTCTCTTCCATCCTTTTCTTCTCTTGCTTCCATTCAAAGCCATAGGACTCAGTAAACTCTTTACTTATCTTATCAACACGTGATATTATTTCTTCATATGATGATAATACATGGGAGACTATTTCGCTTATAAATTCTAGCTTAAGACCATGAAATATATGATCCTTCCTTCTCTTTGGATCATGTGCATTTCTGGAGTTCTCATTCCTTCTACTGGGCGCCATTTCTAAACAATGGCATACACTAGATCAGTTTATGAATCAAAATACATAATTCCATACTTATAAAACACTTAACATAAATTGAACTATTTATGGATGTAATCCATAATCATAAAAATGTCTCCTTTGAGGATGTATATACTCATAAACCCTTCATAATGGTTTGTAAAGAAAATGATAATTATCCTAAACATATCCCCCGGGAGTGTCGTAACCAAGAGTGCAGCAATGCCTGTTGTCGTGCACCAGTTCCCGTTCGAGTCTAGCTCAAAGCGGTGTTTTCAGGTTTTACCCCTAGGTACATCTGTTCCAGAGCCGCCTCTACCTGCTCGTATCCAGACAGGGATGTATTGCTCGGAAAACTCACAAAATCTCTACAATATCAAAATTCTAGGAAGTTCTTCTATACTAATCCTCAAAGTTCATCTTAGGTCTACGTGCTCTAATCAGAGTTTATCTAAATCTAGCTTCCAAGGTTTGTACTAAACTTCCTCTGATACCAACTGTAACGCCCCGACCCCAGTTACCCAGAGTCGGTGCATTAATTACATAACATTGGCATGATCACAAGAAAGATCAAATCTCGAAAGACCGATTGGTTTAGTAGCCATGGAAACACTAGATATATTCATAAGTTTTACATTACATCATCAAAATAAAAAAAACTACTACAACAACATATTGTCTCCATAGTCCACACTATTAACCCCTCATAATATCCCTGCAAGTCATTCATAATTTACTTCTTCACATCCTGGGAAAATAAAACATAGAAAAGGGGGAGCTCAAATGCCCAGTAAGGATAACAATATAGCGGAAACATTCATAAATAAGAATAAACATTTAAGGCAATGTATAACTAAAACAAAAGCCTTTTAAACTTTAACTTCAACATAGTATGGCATAAATAAAATGAAATAATTCCATTTACTTATTCACATGGATATTCTACTAATCGAATAATCACATGCAATATCAATAACCACTTTCATAATGATGGAATGCATAATGCCAGACTATCATAACCACATAGCCAAGGCCTCGTGCCAAGACTACAAATAAGATTTTGCCAAGGCCTTGTGCCAAGACACTAGTTTGTCTCATAAGACCTACCGATGCAATTTTTTTTAGAAGATACTTACGTTTAAAATTTCTCAAATATACTTCAGTGCTTTTCTGAAAATATTATGCAAGCTTCTGAAAACAAAATAACTAATTCTGAGACTGCTCGACTAATTACAGGCCATGATGGGTCCACTCCCAATCCCTTCTTGTCTACCAAACTCAAGAGTCATGTTTTCTGAAAACATTTTTAAGCATGCATTAAATACCTATACATTTGCACTGGGTTTTCATGTGTTTGAGAGAAATATCTTTTTTTTTGAAATCATTTAAAAATCACATATTTATAAAATAACACATTTACGTTGAAAATATTCTTATAAGATTGTAAGGGAAGCTTTGAAAATTTTATAACGGCGGAAAATAACCGCACCTGCCGTATAAGTTAAAAAAACATTCTTATCTTAATTCTGACGAAAAGGTTAAAAAGCACCTTGTTTAGAAAACGATGGAAAGATTCCATTATAAACCTCTTATAAAAATTCAAAAAAGGGTATAAATGAATTTAACCCATATTCTTTTAAATATTAAAATTGTTTTGAAATACATTTTGAAGAAACATGGATGTGGATGATAACGAGATCCCAGTAGATTATTACGTATAAACAACCTCGGATAATGAAGAGATTGTGAAATAACCCTTACCAACTTGGTAACTTATGAAACACACAACCCATTAAAGAGGTATCATACAATGAATATGTAAATACACATAGATTAGAGAGTATTACATGAAGAATATAATTATGGGCAGTACATACACCACACAAAATGTGATGGTGGCAATATGGCATGAATCTCACGGGAATAAGGAGTGAGATGAAAACCCCTTACCACGTTAATCAACTGAGTCGTATGGCCAAAAGTTAATAACAACCAAAGGATTTACAGAATAACATGAATATAAAGTGAATCATGATAATATATATCAAATGGTAGTACACAATACACAACTTTCAATAATTTAGTGGCGAATAATGGAAATCTCACGGAATTGATATTGAGATAAGAAAATCCCTTACCTTGAACTTTCCCTTAGTAGATGGTATGTTAACCTCCTGTATCATAATTAAAACATTTATTAAATTATACAATAATCATATACATCAATATGATATCATATATTATATTTTAACATTGCTTTATTAATAATATCTTAGTATTATCGTCGTTTCGGGTGATAATCGATTCGTTCTTCTTAAATGTTTGGTTACGTAAGACATGTTTGTAATAGATAAATTATATCTTATTCATAATCAGAATGATATTAACATTATTTTTATCCCTAAAATGAGAATAAGACTTGAATGGATACGATGGAGGATGGATCTCATCGTGTTCGTGGAGATGGTAGTCCGTACGTACGCACGAACGCTACTTCCATTTAATTTTTCATTTTAAAAGAATTGAATCCAAATGATACATAGGTATATAATTATTCCAGTATAATATAATATTTTATATATGTTACTTATGTTCATTAACACCATTCTTTATACGTTCCATGTGTGGTATGAACGAGTCATATCATTTTAAGGGGGTGGTAGTCCGCACTTCCTCAAATGGAATTATCGTACGTATATACAACATGAAACGAATAATGGTATGAAATAAAATGGAATTACAGAAGGTTATATATAAAATATGTATCATTAATATCACACTTAATTATAGTTCCATCATAATGGCCACCATGAGAGGTGGTAAGATGTATTTGAACAATCATCGTTTCGTGAGGCGTTAGTTTGCCATTCACAGAAACATTATGTTCATCATCCATTATATGGAGGTGTGTGTATGTGTAGTTAGAATACTTCTTATAAAAACATACTAGTATATTGAGGATACTTTTTTGTTACAAAAGAAAGGAAATAAAAAGAGTTTGGGGGTTGGAGAAGAAAAATAAATGAAAATAATTTAAGAGAAATCGTTACCTTTAATTTAGGTAACTCACTTTGGTTGGAACCAAAGGACTTCTTGAAATGCTTTCTGCCTAAGGGGAAGCTTCAAGGAGGAGGAGAGGGATGTTGGGATCCTATTTGGGCAGGGTTTGGACGAGCCAAGTGGCTTGAGAGGTGTGAGGAATGAGTAGAAGTGGTCTTCTTTTATAAGGGAGAGGAGGGGCTCTTTAGGAAAGAGTGAAAGTATTACTTTATAATATAATTAAATTCGGTTTATAATGGTCCAAAAATAATTTAGGTATAAGATAAGATGACTCATATTCTAAATAACATCAACAAATAAGAATTGGACAGGTTTTAGATAATATTTTAATCATTATAATCTTATTTATTTAAATGATTTATTAATGAGGTAAACATTGCATCATTATTGTGTCATTAATAATTTAACTTATTTGATGTCTAAAAATTATAAATAAAATATCATTATGTAGGAAATATTTTTATCTTTCTAATGAATATTTATAATCAAAAATACAACATGTATAACCCTATGTAAAAATTGTTCTTCTAAAAGATGTAAGCTTATGCCATTTTTATTTTTATATTAACTTTATTAATATAATGTGTCCCTACCACATACAAGTGGCTCCAAGGGGTCCCCAAATCGACCCAAGGATGCCCAGGGTCGGGTATGTGTCCACAAATAAGGTTAGGACACGTTTTAGGGTAATTTTGTATTATTATAATATTATTTTTTAACCCTTATTTACCAGATTTACCCTTAACCATGGTAAATAAAATATTTACCACAGTAATTATTCAAAATGTCTAAAAATAAAAGTTACCTATTTACACAATTTGGACATCATGATTCCAAATATGGAATCCATTTTTCTAAATTCAAAACACAGAAGTGGGAGAAATTAATTTAAAATTAATTCCCGTTGTCAAAACAAAAAGCGTGTTTTTAAGAGATAATAACTATCAAAAGATTGACACTTGTTTATGTTCGGTTTAATTGTAAAATTATGTCCAATGACCAAAATTATATTAAATGGTAAAAATATATTCTAAATATACTTTAAAACCACTCAAATTCATAATTTATCACTATTAATTATTTTGATTAAAAAAGTTGTTTTTAATTAAAATTTAGTAATTTTCACTATTCATCAAAATATGAAAGTTATCTGAAAAGTACCAAAATTTCACCTTAGGCTAAATTAGATATTCCGAATTCAAAAAATGAAGTCCATTTTGAAATATAAAATATATATAATTTCAAAAATTAGGTATTACTATTCATAACGGCTTGTTTGATTGGTTGTGGTGTGTGTTAAAACTCAAGGTTGCGTACAACACACGCTACTGTATTATTCAAAGAAAGCATACCGTGGTAGCTTGGAATGTTTCATTTTAAATTTTTGATGTCCCCATTTAGTCAAAAGTTTAAAATATTTTATTTAAAAAGGGTTCACTATTTAAAGTTGATAAAAGTGCAATACTGAAAATGAATTTGTTCTTGCATTATGTCTAAGCTACTCATAATATGGAAAAATTATAAGGATTATATAAAGTTTAAAATTTAGTTAATACTATTCATAACCTCTTTTGAATGGCTTTTTGGTAAGTCATGGTGCAATTGAACTCGGTGTTGCGTGTAGTGCAAGTTATTGAATTATTTTGAAGAAATAACACATTATGAATTCTTGGGGTGTTATATTAATAACAACCATTTATGTTGGATTTTCAAAATTTAATAGAAATTTTTTTAAAATTTCATTTAAATGGAAAAATCTGTTTTTTAACTACTACTCATTGTTTTCACTATTCATAAAAAATTGATGTTTTTCAAGAAATTTACAAAATATTAAGCCTAAGATATATTTGATATTCTGAATTCAAATATCATGTCTATTTTACCAGATTAAAAATATATAATTTGAATTAATTAATTTAAAAATAATTCATATTGTCAAAACAAAAGCGTGTTTTTATGAAATAATAACAATCAAGAGACTGACACTTGTTTATGTTCAATTTCAATGAGAAATTACTTCCAATGACCAAAAATGGATTAAATTGTAAAAATATAATATAATTATACTTTAAAACCAATTAAAAAGATAATATAACAATATAAATAAATTATATTAAAAGGAAGTTTTGAATTTAAATACAATATTTTTCAATATTCATTAAAAAGTGAATTTTATCAGAAATATACCAAAAAATTTGCCAAAGTAAATTTTGATGTCCCAATTCAAAATAATAATTTTATTTTGTCAAATGGAATATATAAAATTGAAGAAAAAAATTATATTTAAATAGGGTTCTTCATCAAAAGGCGGTAAATAATCCTTTTAATGAATATAATATTTATGATTAAAATTAGATTCATTCACATTTTATGCCTATAACTTTTTTTGGGAAAATTTAAAAACCATTTAAGAAACATGTATAATCATATTGTAGTTTGTTCTGTTCGTTCTCGCCAATACAACGGCCAGGCATTAACTACCATTTAAAATAATATTATATTATTGTTTTTTAGTATGAATCAATGTTGTGTGCAATGTAAGATTTCAAATAAACTCATTGTTTCATGTTGGGTACGATATCAAACATAGAGTCCAATTTAATGTAAAATTAAAATTTAATTAATAAATATTAATAAATATGAAAATGTCATATTCTTTATTTATGTGGAATGTTACATCCTTCCCCCCTTTTGAAAAATGTGTCCTCGCAATTTATATTCACTTATCAAATAAATGGGGGTATTTATCTTTTATAGTATTTTTAGATTCCCATGTTTCTTCATCCACCATATGGTTTTTCAAAAAAACCTTTACTTGTTGAATTAACTTTTTCTAGATCATTTGATCTCTTCATTCAATAATCTAGACTGGTTGTTCCTTATAAGATAGATTCTCTTCTAACTGAACTACCTCTAGGCTCAAAATATGAGAGGAATCTGGAATATACTTTCTCAACATTGAAACATTAAAAACATTGTGTACCTGGGATAAACATGGAGGTAAATCCATTTTATAGGAAACTGATCCAACTATCTCTAGTATTTCATAAGGTCCAATGAACATCAAACTCAACATTCACTTCTTACCAAAATGCATCTCACCTTTCCATGAAGAAACATTGAGAAAGACATGACCACCTACCTCAAAAGAATGATCCTTCCAACGGTTATCTGTATTACTTTTCTGCCTGCTCTGATCTGTTCTCATGTACTTATGAATCAACAGAATGTTTTCTACCATCTATTCTAAAAATTCTAGTCCCATCAACTTCCTTTCACCTACATCATCCCAAAAAGATGGATTTTGACACCGCATCCCATCTAAAGCCTCAAATGGAGCCATCTATATAATGGAATGAAAACATTTATTATAAGAAATTCAGCCAAAGAAAGATGTTTGTCCTAGCTTCCATGGTAATCCATTGAGAAAGAACATAACATATCCTCCAAGGTCTGAATTGTTTGTTCTGACTACCCATATGCTTGAGGATGAAAATATGTAATAAAATTTAATTCAATACCCAACAACTTTGGAAGGCCTTTTCAAAAGTTAGAAGTAAACCTGGGATCATGATCAGATAAAATGGAGAGGGTAATTATATGAAACCTGATTATCTCTTTACCATAGAACTAAGAAGGATTATCTAGAGACAAATTAAATCTAATTGGAAGGAAATGACCAGATTTAGTCAATCTATCAACAATAACCCAGATTGAATTAAAACCTCATGATTTCTTTATTAATCCCACAATGAAGTCCATGGATATAATTTCCCATTTCCACTCCGTCTCTGGTAAAGATTTAAGAATCCCTTTTCATATCTTCCGATATTATTAAACATGTTGACAAGTTAAACACTTCATAGTAATGTCATCAATATCCATTTTCATTCCATACCACCTATAATACTCTTGAAGATATATGTACATATAAGTACTTCCAAGACGAACTGAAAACGGAGAACTATGTGCTTCACATAACAACTTATTCTTTAACTGTGAATCAAAAGGAACACATAATCTCTTTCTAAATATCAAAACAAAAATATTACAAATTATAAAATTATGTAACTTACCCTTCTGAACCAACTATGCCTTTTTCTACAACTCACTGTTTTCCATTTGTGCTTGCTTAATTCTGTCTAATATAAGTGATTTCACTGACACCTAATAAAAATAGTGGAATTTTTTGCACCAATATATCCTATGCCAAAGTTCATCATATCAAAATCCAAAGTATCTCTTCCCAAATATAGCATGATTAATGAAGCATTAATTTTTTTACTCAAACCATCAACCATATTATATGCTTTTCCAAGATGGTAATGGATCATGCAATCATAATCCTTAATAAATTCCCTCCATCTCATCTATCTCATGTTCAATTTTTTTTCTTAGTGAATATATACTTAAAACATTTTTGGTCAGTATATATTTCACACTTTACTCCACACAGATGATGCATCCAAATTTTAAAAGAAAAAACAACAACAGATTACTCCAAATCATGTGAATGGTATTTTAACTCAAGAGGTTTCAATTGACGTGAAGCATAAGCATTTACTTGAACATTCTGCATATGGACACATCCATTTCCTTTCAACAAAGAATCATTGTAGATAAAAAACTCATCATTTCCTGACGGTAATGCCTAAATAGGATCATTCACCAATATTTTTTTCAATTCATGAAAACAATAATCAATTTTTTTTCTAGATGAACATAACACCTTTTTTAGTTTGCATGGTCATTGGACAAGATAATAGTGTCAAATTCTCAACAAACCTCCAGTAATAACTTACTAAACTAGGAAAACTATGGATCTCATCTATATTTGTGGGTCTTGGCCATTCTTCAACCACTTTTATTTTAGAATAATAAACAGTTACGTCATTTTTGGAAATAATGTGACCAAGGAATGAAATTTGTTGTAACCAAAACTCACACTTGATGAATTCCCAAACATTCTCTTTTCATTTAAGGTTTTAAAGTCAGCCCTTAAATGACTATGCTGTTCCTATTTACTTTTAGAATAAACCAAAATATCATCAATAAATACAACCATCATTTATCACTAGATTTAACTGATCCGTCACCGCAACAGACTTTTCAATTATGATTCTGACCATATCAGGATTCTGATATAGAATGTCATTTCCTCCAGATTTCATCTGAACATATCTATCCTTTTCCTCTATGAAAAAACATTCTGAACACAGAAATAATCTAGGTGAAGAAACATTGTAATATGTAAATGCTATATCATTATAATCATACGATAAATTAATTTAAGAAAATTAATTTAACAATATCTTAACTATTAATATTGTCTAATCCGAACTTTGTTACCAACTATAAGTACATGGCCACAAAACATTGCATAATATATAATTAATTTAATAATTAATATTGAGGTTATTTTCAGGTTTAAAGTTTTAGATAATTAGTCCATAACTATTTCATTACATCTCAAAAATTTCAATTTAGAAACCTTTACGGAGTTTCCATTTTTTCATAAAATAAAATTCTGAAAAAAGAGTAATGTCTAGTTCTATGTTTTAGACAGCAAGTCTTTTCCATGATCCCATCCTTGACCCTATTCATCATTATGTCTTGGGAAAGAGAATTTCAAAACATGGTATGAGCATAAAAATATCAGCAAAGGTTTTAAAAAAAAGAAAGAAAACATTAGTTCAACAATACATACATAAAATAGGCTCTTTAACATACCTCATGAAATCATAATATTTATGAATAACACATAATAATATCAAATCATAAATGTAACTTGTGGAATCCATAACATTATTATGTTGTATCTTTCACAACTAATTTAGGATTTAAATTTGGAATACCCGTCATAGTATATTCCATAAGTATCGATTCAGAGAGTTAATGGGCCTCATTAATTAGGAATCATCCTAATTTCCACCAACATTTTTGTTACTCGTATTGGAGGGTATAGCCATTTATTGTCTTGAAACATCACCGGTACCACCTTACTGCTCGTCCGTTGGAGGAATAGAATAAAAAAAAATAATGTTATTATTTTTTCTATTAAAAAGATAAAAAAACTAAACTTATTTCCGGAACTAGTGCGGTTGAAGTGAATGTCTTCTTATGTGAATATAGATGTTGTGCATTCAATGGTGTCCTCATATTTCCATTCTGAGCACCAGTTCAAAAGTCACAAAATGATGCTTGCGTTTTTACTGAACGTACCCAAAACATATGTTCGGAAAATTACTAACAGTCACCCTTGGCCCATACCGGTCGAGGTTAGGCTCTAACCAAATGAAACACACCCCAAAGAACCCAACAGTACTCTCGGATTTCCAATCCGAGTTACCATTTAAATGTTATGGATTTTAAAATAAAATAATTGTCCCTTAATTATTTTATATATGACCAAAAACTAACATCCACTGGTGGCCCACACCGGCCGAAGTTAGTATCTGAATAAATAAATCATTCCCTCACGAGTTCAGCGGTGGTCTCAGATTTTCAATACAATCTACCGTTTGTGAGTTATAAGCATTTCAAAAATAAAATAATTTATTTAATTATTTTATTTACAGTTATCACATTTTCGGGATTTCTCACAGGAGGCCCACCCCGACTAAACATTAGTCGTGCCTAGGGTAAACATGCCATCCGGATGCAACGGTGCCCTCAGAATTCTGATATGAGTATCCTTTTAAATGTTATTCCACTTTTTCAAGAAAACTGCTTTTGTAGACTATTTATGGTTTAACAAAACTTCAACGCACCATTTCGGGCACTCCGGGCCTCATAATAATGCACTGTTATATTTCACAGTCTCTAAATAATTCCATATAATTAAAAAAAAAATCTAATTTCTGGGACATTTCATTCTCCCCACCTTAGCTCTCTACATCCTCGAATGCCAAAACAAAGGCAAGACAACCAAAAGAGGGTACTTAGCATGAAACTGAGCCTCTTTTTCACATGTTCCCTCCTAGAGGTTCCCATTCTGCAGCCGTACGCACAACAGAGGAATCGATCGCCCACAAAGGACCCACCCCTGTCGATCCTCAATCTCCACTGGAACATTCGTAAACGACGACTCATCGTCTAAGAATATCTCAACATGGTCAATGATGTGAGATGGGTCCTATAGATAGCCCCTTATCTAGGATACATGAAAGAGGTCATGAACCCTCTCCAACTGTTGTGGACGAGCCATGCAGTATACTACCTCACCTTTTCTCTGAAGTATCAGAAAAAGACCGATAAACCTCAGTGATAACTTTCCCCCTCGGCCAAATCTCATTGATACCCATCAAGGATAGACTCGCAAGAATATGTGGTCCCCCTTCTAGAACTCCTAGGGTATTCATATCTGGTCATAATAAGACTTATGCCAACTCTGTGCAGTCTTTACATGCTGACAAGTGAGACATCGTGATACAAACTATGCCACTACTTTCTTCATCTCTAGCCACCGGTACTGATTCTAGAGGTCCTGGTACATCATCACCACACCCAGATGTACTTCTAGAGGGGATTTATAGAACACCCTCAACACCTCCTCCTGAAGCGTCACTAGTACAATGCTACATTCTCTGAAGAGGATTATGTGCTCCCCACCTTCAGAAAATCCATAAGGTGTCTGCTCTGAGGACATCAGAGTATGGCGTGCCTTGCAGTCAATTCCCCAATCTATGCCTCCTGAATTCACTGAAGAATTGGGGGAGTGGAATCCATAGACTGTAGGTAAGCTTCATCATCTCTATCCATGAATAATATCTACAATGCGACTACGTGCTCTGATGGCTCACTCAGCGTATTCTGACCAAACCTCTTGCTGAGTGTGACTGTTATCATGTTCCCCTTCCCAGGAGTAAAGATTATCTCAAAGTCATAGTCATGGAGGAACTCTAGCCACCATCATTGTCTCAACTTATGAAAGCCCTGCTGACACTTCTCTATCCATAGGAAAGGCTCCTCTTTCTTCTTCAAAGCTGACAAGGGTTCCTCTACCCTAGAGAAGTCCGGTCCAAAACATTGGAAGTACCCAGCCAAACTAGAAGTACCTCTCCCTGAATTAAGGTAATACTATAAACATCTTTTGAAAAGATGTCCCCATTCTATGCCACTCTTGTTTGGAACTGAAAACTCAAAAATCTTACTTTCCACGAGGGTAAGGTTGTCCAACTAAAGAGTGTTTGGCTGCACCCTCCTATGCATGAGTAATCATGTGTTGTCGGGTTTCCTTTTCACTGACCAAGGAAAACCCCATTCCAATGTTGTTGATAAACCACAACCATTTTTCCTAATACTGTCAATCTGAGTATGAAATGTGGATGTGCAGTCCATACCCAAACTAACGTTGTAAGGCCTCGACGCTGCCACCCAGAGATTCCAACCAAAACTCTCACCTCAAGGGTTAGATCACACCATTTGTGTAAGTGTGATTATTGAGTCTCCTACAATAGTTATCTCCAAATGTGAGGTTCAAGTCAACGGCTTAACCGGAAACTCTAGGTCTTGTACATGATTCATGGAAAGAGGGAATGATTGGTACCTTTTTCTATTTATACGGTAGCTAGTAGTAGTCACAGACCGTACCTTTAATCATTCCTAGAGACCTTAGGTCACACTCCTTGACCGCAAGCAGATACTCCCTTCGCATATTCTCCAGCTCTATGTTCCTGGTGGGTTCCAAAAAAATGGGTGGTTGTAACATGTTGAAAAGTACACCACCTCAAGCGGCTCTCCTAGCTCTGCTTCTACATCTACTGCCATGCTGATTCATCTATCCCTAACACTTCTTCTTCCCGAAACCTCTTACACACCCAAGTCTCTGAAACTAGCGCCAGTTTCCCGCATTCCCATTACTAATACTCACTGGTTGTATCCGCTCAGCCAAAGAACATTCAACCATAAATGTTCTCACTAGAACCCTAACATATGTAGGAATTATTAGAGGACAAGTGTTGGATCGGATGTCCTTAAACACACCTCGCTCGGATGTCCAAGCCCTGAACACTGATCGTATCGTATTTATCGAGTACCAGGAATGGTCGGTACGCCTCTATGAATACTCAGCTCACGACATGTCATCCTGTTAAAGTTGTAGATGCTCTAAGGAACTCTCAACCACCTGAGGGGTATCTGATTCTAAAACACGTGTAAGGAACTAAGCCTACATGTGTCCTCTACAAGTACATCCAGTTGTAACTTCTGACCAATGGGTAGTGATATAGTTGGAACACTTCCCAAAGTTACCATCTTGGGATACATTCCATATACCGAAGCCTCATCACTATGCAGACCATCCTCATGCTCTCTCGTTGAAAATGACTACTAGCTAAAATCATTGTCTTCTCTACTATTGTCTCAACTAGGTAGAAAACCCTATCAATCGCCTCAAGCCATCCCTCAGCTATGAGGTATTCTGTCTCGCTCATCGCGCCACCTCTGACGGCCAGCTCATCCAGACACCCCTTCATCGTTGTTGCATCCATGCGCTGCAGACCCTACACACCGAGCGGCGTAGACGCGTGCCACCAATGCCATCACGCGGTCGGCCGCTCCCCGGGCTGCCTCCCTTTCTCCTCCACAGCCGATGGGCCATGGCCTTCTCATCATCCGGTGGTGCGGACGCGCTTTTCCATTCCTTCCTCGTGGTCGGCTGGGTGTCGGCCGCCTCCTCCTTCTGCAAGTCATTTCGGATTTATTCTAAGCCTGAAAAATTAAAATATCACATATTTGTGATCCCTACGTAGAGGAATTCATGTTTATATATCGCGCACAACAAATCTCAGTGCTTCCAGTGCCAATAAATATTTGGCCGCCTCATTCCGTGAGCCATTGCAGCTTCGTTTCAAGCCCGAAAAATTAAACGATCGCAAATTTGTGATCCTTGCATCGAGGGATTAACGTCCATATATTGTGCTCAAAAAACTCACTGTTTCTAGTGCCAATAAATATTTGGTGTTGAGAATATATGAAGAGAGTGTCAAAAACTAAAAAGGTTGTGGAGAGGTCGGGCCAGGTTTTTTCAGCTCGTACCCTCTATGTTAGAATGGAAGAAAGTGGCATATTTGTTCTTGAATCAAGAGGAATACAAATATTCTTAAATCGAGATGAAATTCAGGTACGAGGAAAGGAATAATCAAATAAAAATCCATACAAGATACCCCACAACAAACTCCCACAGAGACGAAAAAAATCGTGTGTCAACCAATTAGTCGGTTGACCCATGTTCTTTGTATAAATTCAAGAATGGGGAGGAGGAAAAACAAAAATGCTCAAACAAAATAACCACCTAGCTTCAACGTAGGAGAGTCTCCTGCGCCTTCTGGTGGACCGTGTTCTTAGTTCCCATGACCGGCTACCAAAGATGCCACTTCCACATCGCCCATTGGTGGTTCGATGTCATCTGTCACCTCCGGCTAGGTCGGCTTCATCTTCTAAGGGTCTGGCGTCTTGGCATTCCTTCAGCATTTCGCTTCTTGGTGAAGCTCCCTGATACCCCTTCCCTAGCTTCATAATTATAAGAGAGGGGATGGTATGTAATGACACTGAGAGTTAGTGGGGCTCATTAATTAAGAAGATTCCTAATTTTCCCCAAAATTGTTGTTACTCAGATTTGAGGGTCAATCCATTTATTGGCTTGACACATCATTGGCCCCACCATATCCCTCGTCCGTTGGATGAATAGAATAAAAATAAAATAATAAAGTTATTTTATTTATTATATTAAAAAGTAAATTTTTTCTCCAGACCTATTGTGGTCAAAGTGAATGTCTCCTTATGTTAATATCATCGAAGCGAGTTCAATGGTTTCATCGGATTTCAATTATGAGCACCAATTCCAAAGTTACAAAAAACCGCTTTACCGTTTACAGAACGTACCTAAAAAAAATTGCAAAATTTTTAACTCTCGCCCTCAGCCCGTATCTGTCGATGTTAAGATATGCCCAAGTAAAACATGCCCCCAAAGAACCCAACGATGCTCTCATATTTTCAATCCGAGTTACAATTTAAATGTTATGGATTTTACAATAAAATAATTGTCACTTAATTAATTTATTTACAGCCAAAAACTAACATTCACTAGTGGACCGTGCTGGCCAATGTTAATATCTCCTTAAATAAATAATGCCTCATGAGGTCATAAGAGGTCTCATATTTTCAATCTGAGCTACCATTTTTGAGTTATAATAATTTTAATTATAAAATAATTTATTTAATTATTTTATTTTTAACTATTCCATTTTCGGGGTTTCTCACAGGAGGCTCGCGCCGACTAAACATAAGTTGTGCCTAGGGTAAACCCACCATCCTGAATGCAACAAAGACCTCAGATTTCTGATCCAGGTAACCATTTAAGATTTATTCCACTTTTTTAGTAAAACTGCTTACATGCGTTATTTGAAGTTTAAAAAAACATCGATAGACTATACTAGGCACTCCAGGGCTCAGAATCATATGCCGCCAGATTTCGCGGACTTGAAATAATTCCATATAATTAAAAAAATATATACGTAATTTTTAAGACATTACAGTAAATGGGTATGATATTCACTACAAGATTGTTTTAGCATGGAAAATATTAGTAAATTTTTTGCAGCATGATATCGTCACATAAAAATTAAAAAAAATGTTTTATGAGAGAGAAAAGGGTATCAAATAATTTTTTAAAGGATGTGGTATGTAATAAATACATGTAAATACATATCCTAGCATTCATAATTAGAGAAAAGACATCATTTGACAATAATAAAACATAAATAAAGATGAGAATGATATGATCCCTTAAATGAGTGTGCGACTTCAAATTCATGGGAGGAGATTCTGAAAAGTTTGATGGAATATTGGCAGCACACTATGTAAGGGAGGTAAGATTATGGTCATGAAAAAGGATTTTTGTTGAATACAAGTTGGATCTTTGGTGGGTTTATATAAGAATATAGTGGGGAATTGTTTATCATTTCTTAAACATTGGTTTTGGACTCTATATAAATAAATAACAATCTCCACAAACATTCCAATGGTTTTTACCATGGTATTCTCAAAATGAGATGGATTTTTATCATTTTATAATAAAAAAATCTTTGATTAATAAAATAATATCCTTGCTGATGTAGAAGTGAGTCATACTATTAAATAAATGATTTTAAACCCTTAAAATATATTAATGTATTTTGAGGATTCATAATGGATTAATAAAATTAATAACATGATATTAAAATCAGATTATTTAAATAGAAAAACATATATTTGTTATTGGAAACCATTTATAGTATTTAATAAATATATATTTGGGTCATTATGAATTCATAATGAACACAGTATATTTATATGGTATTTAATTTCTACCTGAAAATTCTACTGTCTAAGAAAATTATTCAAAATTTACCATTAAATAAAATTTACATTCTAATTTCAAAAAAATAATCATATTTTAAAAATATTTTTCTACATATATTTACTTTAAATTTTAAAATATGAATCATGAATTATTTAGGAAATCACGGTTTTTTTCAATATCAGTATTCCAACCCATATAAAAATTACATTTGTCATCATAAAAATTATATGATCATTTATATTTGATTGAATTTAATTAAAAATAATATTAAATTTTTATTTATTTCTAAAATCATTTAATTAATTAAAATAAACTTATTAATTTAAATTTAATACTAATTAAAAATACTATTTTTTGTATAAAAATAAAAAACCTTTATAAATTAACGATAAGAAGAATCTGTCAACATTATTATTTTGAAAAATAAAATATGAATATTCATATTATTATTGTGATGATACATGAATATTAATACACTATAGAACAAACTAAGAGTATGATATTTTATGTTGATATGTTCTTGGGGTAGTTAAGCATACATGGATTGGGTTTTGATCTTAAAGAGCATGAAATTATCTCATAAATGGTTTTTCCTTTTCTTATGTTATTAGATCATAGCTTGGGATTGGTCACGAGAAAATCCTAGTGATTCTATATCCCTCAGAAGAAATGATAAATTTCATTCATAGTTTATGGTCTGGTTGGTTGAAGTTATCACTTATTTTTTTTTTATTAATTGGATTTATCAAATCCCAATATGTATAATTATTATATAATCATTGTTCATTGACTATATTATCATTGTTAATGTTGATTAGAATTATTTTATATATGATATTATATAATAAAACTAAAGGAACAAATGGGTTTTCAATATCCATATTACATAATAATTCATTTAGTTAAACCATAAGGGGAAATTCTTTTATTAATTTTCTGGTCGTTACATTTCATTTTATAAAAAACATCATCGCATTCCAAGTGAATTTTTTATTTTTCATACCTATTTTTTTAAAATTATGAAAAAATGTTTTAAAATATGGGATGATAAAAAAAATATAATTAATGGAAATAATGAATAATAAATCACATAGTCTAGTGAATAAAATGAAAACCCATGTAATGGTTATCATTATCTATAATGATCTTTGAGTATATGAAATAAAATATTTCAACATGAAAAACAAAAATAGTATTTTCCAATGAAAAAACCTAAAAACCATATATAATATAAGAAATTTTTTTTCTAAAATTAGAGCAACATAATCATAAAAAAATTCAAAATTATTTTTATTTTAATAAACATATGACCAAATTCTAATAAAATCTATATAGAAAATATAATCAATACCCAATTCATGGGGGGATATTAGTGGGATCACCCTTCTTATAATCTATATAATTATCACCTATTTTTTATAATCTAATGTAGTGATCAAATCTATCTATTATATATATTATTACAAATTATGAACTATAATGTGGCTCAATACTTCATATATGGTAATTAATTATAACTCATTTCTTTGGATCTATAATCAGGCTTAGCCCTCCATATGTGCTATATTAGTCTCACATATTATCTATAATGGGATAGGCCCATCATATAAAATGTATCAGACTGACATGTTATGCATATAATGCTCAAGTATTTTGTCATGAAAAAAACATTTTATGCCTGCACCTTTTCATTATATATCCCATTCAAAAACTTTTCTAATCTCATATGAAAAAAATTATCATATATCAAAATAAATGATTCATTAAAAAAATTAATTTCTATACCAAAATTCTAATGACCAAAAATTTTACCAATAGAATTTATGTCCTTTAGTTATGTCATTAAACAAAATCTTTACATTGATAATCCAATAAAAAACTATTCTCATAAATAAACAATTATACATTTCACATCAAATAAACCAATAATAATTAAAAATATTTTATCTAGGTAATAAATTAAAAATAAGATAATAATGGGAAAATTTTTATATTCTCGATAGAATAGAATTGCAACACTCATGAAAAAATATATCAATAATATAATATCCATTTTGGAGATTAATTTATATATATACCTTGAGATAAGGTATAAGTGAATTAATTATGAATGAAATATGTTGTATTTATAGAAATAAAGAAACTTATGTGACCATTATAAATATGACATTTTTGAATAGTAATCTAATCGTTGGGAATATTAATTTGGATACAAGAATAAGAACCTCACCAATGAAATAATAATATAAATATTTGGTATCTTATAAATAACAAAATATATTTTTATATCATTGTATTATTAAATAAATATTTTTAAAATAATTTAATAGGAGTTGGAATTTAAGTAAAATGTTAATATTTATTTAAGATTTATAATTTGTTAAATGATATAAAATATCGATTTCGATAAAATAAAATAATAAAATATTATTATGTTGTAATATAAATATATGATTATTTTATGAGACCTTAATTAATTTTTCATATGGTCAAAAACATCGATTATAATATTAAAATCGGTATATTTCGAATAAATGATCATTTTATTTAAAAATTAAATTCCTCTAATTTAGAAAATTGTATTCCTAAAATGGATCAGTTTTTAAAATATATATGTCAAAAAATTTATTGGTTTATTTTTTTTTATTTTTTAAAAATAATATAATTTTTAAGGAATTTCGAAATATGGTAATCTATGTTATTTAAAATTATAATCCAAATACATTAATTTTTGAGTCATGATTGATGTAAGAATCAATTATCCTGAACCCTCCTTCCCTTATTACATCATTTAGTCATGGTACTCAAAAATATTGATAGTATTAATCCAAAATAATAAACTAATGAATATAATAATTAAAATAACATATATCCTTCCCCTGTAAATACATCATCACCACTCCTCCTCAAACATTCTATGAATTCAAGCGTGTCAATATTATATATAAATTACTTACCAAGCCTCTTCCCCATGTCCATGAGCAGCTGCACTCAAAAAATGACCAATTCCATGTTCCATAAGATTTCTTTGAATGAGGTGATATTCAAGAGAACATTACGTGAAAGTGTAGAATGTATTCAGGCATATGGTAAGGGATCTCTTCAAAAATCAATTTTTCTTTTGGAGTTACTATTTATATCTCATTAACCCCAATTTATTTATTTATTATTATTATATTATTCTATGTAATTTTTTAAATATTTTCCACACAATTATATATATCTCAGTTCATCATTCTTTGATAGGAAGACACATGTTTTAAAAGGTCCCTTTTCCTAATTCCTCTCGATAAAAAAGATCGATTAAAGGGAACTTCTTCATTTATTACATTATATAATTTAATACACATAAACTATTTTATGCCTCTAATATTTTTATAAAATCTATAATTTTATCATGAAAAAATTATTTTTGTTTTATTTTGGTTTTATTGAAACAAATTTTAATATTTTCTATTTATGTACTCTTTAATATTTCCCCTTAAACCGTACTAAAGTGTCTCATTTCTAATTTTTTATGGACTCATATTAATTAATTAACTTCATATAGAAATCATTATTCATGGTCTATTATTATTTGTTACATTATGATTTTAAATAAATAATTTAATCCCATCTTTCATGGAAACCATTTTTGATACACCATTTTTCATTATGGCATGATTATGATTCACATTTCATTCCATGGGTAATATATGTGTTGATTACTTCTATTTTATTTATTATTATGTTTTATATATTATTAAAAATATAATGATGGGTATTCCCATATAGTTCCCCAATGCCTTCGGTAGTTGGTAGTCTCATGTGTACAGATGTCATTACAGAGTAAACCTAATACATTTTTGGTCTTTATCCATAATGTGATATTTTCTTAAAAATTATCCTTCACTCCTATTTATGTCATCTGATATGTTCTAGAACATTCCCATATTTCCATGATAACATGATTCTATGTTATTTATGTTATGCCTCCACACATTATTCATGTTACCTTTATTTCATGTTATTATGTTATGCCTTCTGACTCGTGTGATTTACTTATTTTCCATGATTATTCCAATACTAGAATTTTTATCTCAACTCTTTTCTCTATGTTTTACTTAGAATATCCTATGAAAATGGGTGATATTAAAGGAGGATATAACATTAATTTGAAATATTAATAAAGTGATGTTTTATTCTATATTCGTGTTTTCTAATTTTGTACCTAGTCAACCGAAAACACTAGACTTTTTTATTATTTACTTGCATTTTAAGGATAATTATGACTAAAATCACATAATAATATGTGTAAAATTATTGGGTAGGTATTGATTCGATAAGAGTATGGTCTATTTGTATTTGGTGATTAGGAATATAAGTTTTTTGTATGAACACATTGGATAATAACATCACCAAGTGTAAATTAAATTGAAACATGTCGAATAATATGTTTGGATATAATTTCCATTTATATGTTATTCCTTCTTTGATTAGATTTCTCTTTTTATATTATTATTATATATCTATTAATTCCGCTAATTTTATTTTATTTCTTATTATTGGGTAATGGAATAAAATAGGATAACTCGTGATAACTACCAATGTGATAGGAAGTGTGATGATTACCATAATGAGATGCCAAACCTAAAGAAAATATGAGCTCGAATCATCATGATAGTACTGGATCAACTAGCTCTGGTTATGAATAATAATTTGAATTTCATGGAATTATTTTCATCTTCTATGGGAATGTTTTAGTATAATCATTTATATGAAATATGCCTCATATATATAGTTTAAATTTTGGTCCAATCATCACAAAACAATAGATTAACTCCATCGACAAGGTATTATTTGTCAGTAAATTATCAAAAGTAGATAAGATCATACTGGGATTCTAATCATTATATGGGGAAGTTGATAAATGTTGGAAACTAATAAAGAAAATTCAAAAGATAAAATTGATTCTATGGAATGGGAATTATTAATGAAAATATTTTTCAATTAATATTTTCTTGAAACTATCCATCATAACATAGAGAATGTGACCCTCCTACTGATGAAAATTGAAGATGAGTCTATTTGGGAATATGAGTCCAACTTTACCATGATTTCATGATATGACAATTTATTTTTTATTAAAAATGAATATAAGGTGGATCACTTATTTAGTTAATTAAACCCTAGTATTTGAATATCCTAGTAAATTCGAGATATTGATAGGTTTTAGAAGAATTTATATTTAACCATTATGGTTGAAATGAATATAAAAAACTTTCAATGGTCTTATGGGATCCAAGACAAAAAGAGGATTAAATTGATTAATATGGTATTTTAAATAGATAAATCCCATGAATGAAAGATAAACCAGAATCCCACATGTCAAAAGTTTGGGAAAAAGCATCTTGGGAACTATCTAAAGGGAACCAGATGATGCTTTAAATTTAGATGATAGGGGAATCTTGAAAATAATTTATGAAGGAATTTGAAGAAGCACGCTAATGAGGAATAATAAAGAATGGTTATGTTCAACACATATTTTATAGTGATGTATTTAAACTATAAGTAACATGGGCATTATGTTAGCTGATTCCCTAAGCCAATGGTTCTTGGAGGCAATAAAAAATAATAACCTACAAGGATATGTGAAATGGAATATTCTCTCACTATTACTGAGGTGGTTCCTAACATTGACTGGGTGATAAGTATGTTTGTTTCCCATTTATGAATATAAATCTTATAATTTTATTACTGTACAATCCATTCTTTTATATTGTGCATGTTTAGAAGAACTATTCAAACACAAAAAAAAATTGGAAGGTTGGGTTACCTATGAAAAAAGTGGATAGGAAAATTATTTCATATAAATTATACAAATCCTCCTCGAGTAATGTTTTCAACTGATGCTCCAATAAAATATTGGCTAACAACTTTCTATAGAGTGTAATATTTTTTTGGCCACGAATTGGATATCACTATCAAAATACAACATCAACTATAGTTAATGGAAGGTCACAATTCACATCTTAAAGAATCACACAATTATATAAAACTATAAGGAGAAGGATTAATCTTCTTCAGAATAATCGTCTCAATTATGGTTATTTATTCCTAATGATAAATCATATCTAGCTCAAATGATTGAGACAAAGGAGGGGATCATGCATGAAAAAATTCCCATTATGAGGGACAACATTGATGTGTTCTCTAAATTATTTTTTTGTCTTAAACTTGTTTTAGAGGTTGATTTTTCAATTCATATTATAATTGCATATATTCTAATATCAGAGACTCCTTACATGATGGGAACCATTGAGTTGGTGGAACTAAAGAAGCAATTACAAGGTAATCTTGATACAGGTTTTAAATGACCAAGTGCTTCACTATAGGATGTGTCATTTCTCTTCATCAGGATGAAGGATGGATCAAAGTGACTATGTATTTATTATATTGAGCTTAACAAAATCACAATAACGAGAAGGAATCCCCTACCACAAATAGATGAATTTTTAAATCGATTACATGGTGACATGTTTTTTTGTTTGAAATTCAGTTGGGATATCACAAATTAATGGTTTGAAATGATGATATTGTCAATACTGCCTTTCAGATGAGGTGTGGAAACTATGAGTTCATATTGATTTAATTCAAACACACCAATTATCTTCAAATTTTCATGGACTTAATGAATATAGACTTGAGATATTACCTCATAAAATTTTTGGTAGTCTTCATAGATGGTATTCTAATATACACTATGGAAATTAAAGGGCATGAGATGAATTTAAATGTGGTTATAAAGGAATTATAAACGGATAAACATTATAAAATGTATATTAGAAGTGATTTATGGATAGATGAAATGTCATTCAATGATCATGTTATCACTAAAAATGAAATATCTATGGACACCACTAACAAATACAATTTAAGAGTGGCTAATACCATCAAATGTAGTGGGGATTGATTGTTTCATTACTCAATAATTGTGTTACTAATTATTTGTGAATAAATTATCATAATTTTCAAACTCAAAAACCTTGATTACTCCTAAGGGAGTAATGTTAATCTAGAATAGTAAATTTGAGGACTACTTCAAATTATAGAAATATATTCTTATCAATGCAGAAATACTTACAAAACTGACAGTTGGGGAACTCTTTGAGGTATACAATGATGACTCCAAGAATGGATTACAATTTTTATTGATGAAAAATGGTAATGTGATAAATTATACCTAAATAAAGATGAATTTTCATGAGAGAACTATTACACACATGATATGGAATTCACGGTTGTGATATTTTCATTGAAAATATTGTTGTATTATTTATATAGGGGGGAGTGTGAGATATATACATTTGATAAGAGCCTAAAATATAAATTAAAATGGAATAATATTAATGTGTGTTAATAAATATACATAAAACGCATAATGGAAAATGAATTCTCAATCCACTACTATCCTGGTAATGAAATTAAAGTGAAATATACCATAAGATCGAAAGATCATGTATCAATATCATTAATGAGAATTGAGAAGGATCCAATATTCATATACATGAAAATGTTGAACATGGGAATCATAAAGGAAGGAACATCATATTCCCATATTAAAATGATTTCTAATTGATCAATTTATGAGAATACAATTTATTTTATATAAATTATGTTGCAATTTAGAAGAAGGTAGAGAATTTCAAAAAAGGGAAATCTCATAATTTATAATTGATGAGGAATAAGTTTTCTGATTTTGGCCATGAATCTGTGTTCTATAAAATCTAGAGATAATGAATGGTATTTAGAATTATTAAAATAGACCGACATTATTTATTTATTCATGGAGTGAAAATATGTATCAATATCTTTGAGTGCACTATTGGTGGGACAATATGATGAAGCAGAACCTGAAATATACATCAATGTGTCTAGTCTGATAAAATGTGAATGTTGAAAAGAAAAAATTAAAAGGGAATGATTAAATTCATCCGTAGATAAATATAAATGATAAAACCTTTCTACAGACTTTGTCACAAGACATTTAAACACATATATCGGTAGAAATTATATATGGGTCACTGTGGATCACCATAAAAGGACTACTCACTTTACTATGTTTTCAGAGGATGAAAGTGTCTACTTAGGATAATTGTATCACTGAGAGGCAGAGGGGTGAATCAATGATACATTATTACTTTATATTTCCTTTAAACATTCTTAACCTACTATTAAGTATTTCAATCACTACCAAAAACAATTCAATCACACATCCTTAGTAACACATTAAATTAAAATTTTTGCTAATACATAAGAATAGTTATGTCCTTGGTATGGTTTATAAATGATCCAGCATCAAAAAATTCCTATATAAAAAAATCCATGGAATAAAATGATTAGGATATTTCCTTTCATTCATTTATCACTATGAAAACAATACAATAGTGCATGTGCTCCCTATTTTCACAAATAGTGTAATATAATGATTTTTTAACATAAAATGTAACATGTGATACATTGAATTCTCCATAAATGAATTCCATTTAAAAAAAATTCTATTTCTTACCAATAATTTGGTAAAAAAATCATGAAATTGAAATAGAATTTGATTTACCATGATGATTCATCCAATCTGATACAACAAGTCTGACTATCCAAATCTGAATGCCCAATAGGAAAAATATGACTTTACTAAAATATGATCAAAACAATCTATAACTCCTTCTTCCTCAGTCTGTAAATACCAATATAGAAATATAGATTCTATTATCTTGCCTAATACAATAACCAATCGCATAAGATGGACATTTGAATATGATGATCACTGAATATGATGATCATCTGAAAAATGTAGTGATATTTTCTCTTATCATTTCACTTCTATCCATCAAAACTTCTTAAAAAGGCTCAAAATAGAAACTTTATTTCACAACCATGAAAGTCAGAGCTTCTCCCTCTTCTATGAATTATACATTTGTGTCAAACCTTTTTGAAGTAAACTGAACATTTATCCTTTTATAGGTGACCCATGAGAAGTTTTGCGATAATCCCCAAAACATTATCACTCATCCAAATTCACCAAAATCTTGATTTTTTTCAATTTAAGATGAATCTGTACATTTTCAACTATTCTTGAATATTTTTGAATCTTCTTAAAACATCTTATTTTCATCCTAATTTCTTTTTCAAATGCCAATTATAATTCAATCCTTTAATTCAATTTTTCAATCTATTTTATTGATTATAATGTTTTTTACCAATTGAATAAAAATGAACATCATTGAATTTCATGCTCCCCCATGACAACACATCCATATATTTTATTCGGCAATTCTATTGATCCACATGGTTGATAAAAAATGTATGTCAACCCCCTTGGAATGGTTGACAAAATTATTAATCACATTATTTTATTTAATTTAAAATCATTCTTCTCATGAAATTATTTCTCTAATTATGATGGTTCCCTCCATAAGTGAAGAAACAACACATTCTTCACAAACTTTCTCAGCCTTTATGAATTCGATGAGCCCATTACAATATTCTTCTTTTAAATTTCATGGTTATAAATACATTTACAATCAGATGATAAAGTGCCTTTATTTATTCTAGATACACCATTATTTCCAACATAGCTTGAATGTGATGCAGTTGAATAATATCTCTGACACCATTTTTCATTCCCATTCATATCGGATCAATATGAACACAATTGGTAGTTTCTCATTTATTTAATTCCAAAATATTCTCAATCATCGGGGATTCTTCTCCTCCTTCCTTTACATCAAGATTGTATCACAAGTTTTACCATTAAGTTGTGATATACGAGAACTACATGATCATCAAATCATCATCCCATTTGTTTTATAATAGTCATGCAAACACTGATTCTCCATCAATAAAATTTCATCTTATGTACAAGATTTAAAGTGAATATGATGAACATTTACTTCAAGCAATATTATTTTCAAACTTGATCTACATTTTTATCCCAGATTGACTGTGAATATGATGAATCTTTTAAATCATTATGATTATGATTATTTTGAATACGATTGTTAGTCCAAATATCACTAAACACAATGTGGGGTGACATTAGTTTTTCAAAAAACATTCTTGAAAACAAAATACCACACATGGATACAGTCACCTTCTATGTCATCACGGTCCTAACCCCCCCCCCCCCCCCTTCAATTTTGTTGTAAACAAAGAATCATAAATCGTATAACTTTATATCCTTAAAAAATGGATCACTTATCAAGAATTATAAGCCTACATGAGCTAACTCATTATAGGATATAAGAATCACTGATAAAACACAATTTTCCAAAAAGTAGTTTTCATGATACCTTTTCAACATCTTCTATTCTAATCTCATTAATTTTCTTGAAATATAATACAAATTAATTATTAAAAAAACTCCAACAAACATTTATAATAGTTCACACACACATACAATGATGAATTCCCAGCTTAACCACAACTCCCTCTTTTTACAATCGTACGTAGAATGATTTATAAAAAAAATAAAATTATCCCCCATAACTACAATATCCAGAGGTAATATGAGAGAGGGGACAAAATCACATACCTCAACCATGATGAGAACGTTGTTTTACACTCATGGTCAACCTCAATTTTTAAAATCATTCCTTATATAAGAGTATTCTGAAAATGCCCGAAAATTATTCTGATTTTGGAACACACACTAGAATCTATTCATTCTTCTCCACATGATCTTTTATAACATTATATTTTATATCAATATTTTTTGGTCGATAATGTTGAACTGGATTCATGGTGCTATTTAGAGTAATTTTTTATCATAAACAAATATCAAGGGTAACTTCAATTCAATATTTAAGTCTTTTAATTGATTATATATCCCCAATAGTTGAGTAGTGTCTTGATTGGAAATAACATACTCAGTTTCATTTTTACTGAGAGTTATTGAATTTTATTTCTTTTAATGCCATCATACTCAATTCTTTCTTGGAAATAATGCTCTACCCAATTTAGATCATCTATTATAAATATTCTCTTCCAAGTGTGTATTTGAATACAAAAAAAATAAATAATTTTTGGTAAACTATATAAGATTCTAAATTCATTTTTTTTCTCTTATGTATCTTAGAATTCTTTTTCCCACAATTAAATATTATAATTTTAGATCACTCTAAAATATGGCATATAAAGTTATAGCGTAAACAATATTGGGTCTTCAAGTAGTAAATTGAAAAAAACTTCTAATAATCATTCGAAATTCAATTTGATTAACTTCTCTTTCATCTCCACCATTATAAAACATTTCCCCGCTAAAATCAGTGTTGAAAAAGGTTTTGAGTTTTCTATGCCAAACCTCATAAGAAGATCTTTAGAATGATTTTCTTCAGAATGAAAAATGTATTTTTCCCCTTGTAGTATTTGTAACAAAAAAAACTAATTTCTCAGAGCATGAACATTTTAAATACCATTTTAATGTATTCATTAAATCATTAAAAAATTTATTCATCATTTACATCAATGGTAATGTCATCAGTATAAACAATTACAATGAGGTAATATTGTTGGCTTTCTATGATGCACTAATTGTTATGAATTCTTCCATTCTTTAAATTCATTTACATTATACTAATATTATATTTTGAAAACCATTCTCTCTTAACTTGTTTAATCCAATAAATTTTTTATTAAAAATGCACAAATATATTTTATCTTTCCCAATAATAATGCCTTGTGTTTGCTTACTTTGAAATTCCTCGTAGATATCACCATTCAAGAATGTGGATTTAACATCCATTTTAATGATCTTATAACCATTTTATGCTCAAATAAAATAATTTTTTTTATTGTTAAAAGTGTTTAAAAAGGGTAAAATTTTTCATAAAAATAAATAACATTAATTTTCAATACCCTTTACACACTAATCTTAATTTGTTTCTTATCACTTCACCTTCTTCATTCATCTTATTCCGGAAAACCCACTATGTGCCCAATTATATTATTGTTGTATGGCTTGGGTACAAGTTCATATGTATCATTTCATTCAATCTGATCCAACTATTCAATCATAGTATAAACTATTCTGAATACTCAAAATCATCTTTCAAATCCTTAGGCCCCACCTTGGAATACAATGAATTATGTTTTATAAAATTTTGTGTTCTTCTTGTTTGAACCTTCTGATGTTGATCACGCATTATATTTTTAGCATACACGTGATTTCTCATTAAAGGAAATGATTTTAAAATATCTTCCTCATCACTAGAAATAGGTCATTATGTTCCTTCTTATTGAGGACGATTAAAATTGTATTTAAATTTATCAGAGTTGTTTGTAATACTTTTCTTTTCCTGCTCAACATCCTTTTCTTCCTAAATACACTTATCTTTCAAATATTTTACTATTTAATTAAAATTAATTGAATAAAAAATTGTTCAGGTTTCTTTTTTGAGACTTCTATATCCTCTTCTTCTGGATCGTATCCAAGAAAAATTTCATCTTCGCCTTTATTCTCAAACTTTCTATAGTTTCCACCTTTCTTATTTATAATACATGGACTTCTAAATACTCTAATGTTTTTTCAAACATTGTTTTTCCATAAAATAATTCACATAGAGTCATAATTGATCTTATCATATAGAAACATTTGTTTTTGAATATAAACAATAGCACTAATGAATTTCATGGAATAGTAATGAGAAGTACCATGTTTAAGTAACATAGTTATTCACATTTCCAAAAAACATCTATTCATTCTTTTAGAAACCCCATTTTGTTGTGGATTGTATGGAGAACTATACTCATGTTGAATTCCATGATTCTCAAGACAAATATTAAATTATTCACATTTATATTCATCGCCATTATATGTTCTCACTTTCTTCATTGAATAGTCACATTCATTCTCATCATTTCTTCTGAAACTTTTATGCATTTTCAAATATTTTTACTTATATTTCATATACATTACACAAATGATGTGAGTAAAATCATCAATGAATGTAATAAAGTATTATATCATTATGTTTAATGTTATCTCATTGACCACCAAATATCGGAATGAATCATCTCAAGGGTTTTTTTAATAAATATCAACATTCTTGTGTACTAAATTTGCAATCTTTTCTTTTTGAAAAATATTGAAACACTAATATATTGTTCATGGAAAATCTTGAATGACCTAGACACTATATCAATTTAATTGATTTCCCTTGTTTCTTTGATATATGTTTCCTATCCTATTATACAAAAATGTTATACTCTTCCAACATACTCAAGTAATAATATTTTTTTATTTCACCAACATTAAATAAGTTTCCTTTTGTATATTGTACTTTCATAACTATCGTTCCATATTAATCAATTTAAATAATGAAATCATATTTCAAGAAGATAACTTTGTTACCCTAATCAAGAAAAATTTAAACACTTAGAAATTTTGTTTAATGTGATCAACATACGATATTTTATTAGATTTTATCCTTTATTTCCCAATAATGGGTGATCTAACACCTATGAATTTCATGGATTCATCAATGCCAAATGTTACAGTTCCATATTTAAAGTATTTTGTGGTCGTAAACAATTTCAAATATCCTGTCATATGAGAATAACACCAACTATCATGAATCAAAGGTTGTCCTCCTTTTCAAGCTTTCAATGCTATTTCAAGAACAAGATATTTGTATTCTTCATTTTCATTATTCACCACCATCTTATGATAATTGTTAATAATATTTTGTTCCACCGGTTACAAAACAAAAATCTTTTGGCAATATGTCCAGGGTTTTTAAATCTTTCAAATAAAAATTCCAAGGTTTGGAACCAACTTTTAATTACTACTCTAACAATCTCAGGTTTCTTTAAAAAAAACCTTTTGAAATTTATTCTTTTGAGGTAATTGACTCCCCCTCAATCATGCCTTCCATAAAATTTGGAATAATATTAATCTTGCTGGATAAAGCATCACATATTTACCATTTGTCCAAATCCACCAAAATACCATCAGGATCCATTGAAAAAGTATTTTCTTATAAAAATTCTATACTAACATAAATTTTAAATATGTTTCTCAGTAACCTTTTTTTCTTTATTTTCAGACTCACCGTCTATTTAGATTTCAATCAGAATAATCATTTTCTATTCATCTTTATTGGATCTATAATTATTATAAACATTTATGGATTGAGGATATTTGGATTTTTTATTTTTAGAGACTTTTGAATTAAAAACATTGTTCGTCTTGGCCACATATAAAACTTTCCCAAAATTATTCTTTTTAGAAAAAAGGCCAAACATCATTTCACCAATTGAAGGTAACATTTATTGCACCTAATTGGGTTTCTCATTAAAATAACATTAAAAACATTAGTAATAAATTATTTTGAAACATGTACCTTTCTCTTCTTCTTTATAAAGATATTTTTGGAAAAGTTACAAATATTCGTCTTCTTTTTTCATCAATATTTATAAATGCTCATTATGATTATATTATTCCTTAGTAGATTTCTTCAAAATATCAATTTCGTTCCCCAACTTCACCTTCCATCAGAAAAAAATTATAGATTTATTGATGAGGATCATTCACATTAAAAATTATTGTTTTTCATTTCAATTATTCTAATAATTCTTAGGCATTGTTTTATCTCTTCTTTCAAATGAAATTAAAGTAGAATTTTTTCTTCTTCGGAACTGTTGCTTTAGAATTATTCATCATTCAATATTATAATTATAGTATTATCAATACCATAATTAAATTATTTTTTAGATTCATCTTTACTCCCTTTTTCTTTATCGTCTATAGATTAGAAACATATAATTTTTTATATGAATAAATTTTTATCGTTACATATGGAATACATTTTTCCATTATCACCAGGTTTCTTCCTTTATCATCTTGGCCTTCATTCACCATCATCACTATCTTATTATTTCTTTTTTTAGTACAATTAACCATAAAATACATAATGGATCAAAATTCAAAACAATTTACGGTATTTTTTCTTATATATTTCATTATAACACTTTTCAAGTTTTTATAAAACAAGGATAAAGTATCTTCAAAAGGTATACATACCTCATTTTCATAATTATATTCACTAGATTCAACTTCAATAATAATATTCTTTGACTTTTCATTCTGTTTATCCTTGATATACATTTTTTATCGGTTTTTTTATCTTCATATCTTTATCCCTTCTCATTTCATAATTAATTAGAGTTATTTGCATGTAATTGAGAGATAATGTTTTAAGATCTTTGTCTTTTGAAGAAGAATCTTTGGCATCAAAAATATTAGAAAGTATTATCAATATAACTTCAACAATGTTAGATCCATGTGGAATTTAACTAAAACATATGATAGTTCTAACAATGTCATTTACCCTCGTAAAGAAGTACCCAATAGATTCATATTCACAAATATTCAATTATTAATTCTTCAATCTATATTTTTGTAACATTTTCTTATTCACTATTTTATTTCCTTTGTATATGTTTTTTTATTTTTCCCATTTAACTATAGTTATGAGAACCCATTTTTTCCTTTGGAATTCAATTTCATAAAGTAATGATAATTGAACATTCTTTGCCCTTGAATAATTCACAAGATTCTTATTATCAATATATGTTGGAGGAAAATTATCATCAAAAAGAGAAAATCCTTATATTGTTGCTTTAATAATATCATAACTAATAGAAATAAGTTAAGGAAACATTTGACCATTCTAGCTATGATAATTATTTCCATTGAAAACTGGAATATATTTATTGTTCACCCAATTGAAATTTTCAATAAACATTTCTTCAAAAAATCACCAAAGAAAACCCAATGGGAACCTTTACCTCTGATACCAGTCAAAAGTACACTGTTTAGATTATTGTATCACTAAGAGGGGAAGGGGTGAATCATTGATACATTTTTTTATGTTTCCTTTTAACAACATTGGCTTCATGTTAAATATTAAATCCCTATAGAAAATAATTCAAACCCACAACCACATGAACATATTAATTTACAAGGATAAATATTCATTAATAATAGATACGTCCTTGGTAGAGTAAAGAAACGATCTAATACCATACAATCCACTAGAAAACAATCCTTGAAATAAAATGAGTAGTATATTCCCTTTCATTCATGTAGAACAATGTAAACAATCCAATAGTATATGTGCCCCCTTATATCACAAATAAGGTAAAATTGAGTTTTTTTAACAAATTAGGTTGCATTTTTTTATTTTCAATATCCATAAATGTATTCCCTTGAAAAAAAATTATTCAATTTCTTAATATTAAGCTGGTAGGATCTTCAGAAATTTGATATATAATTTGATTTCCCAATCTGATTCTTCTAAAGTGATTCTTCAAGTCTGATTATCGAAATCTAATTTCCTAATACGATAAATATACTCTTCCAGAATACGATCAATAAAATATATAAATCATTCCTCCTCAATCCAAAAATCCCAACATAAAAATTCCAATCTAATTATCTATCTTGATACAATGAACAACTGAATACGATGACAAGTAGAATGTGATGGATGTCTGAATACAATGATAACATAATATGATTATTAGTTGGACAATGCTTAGATATTATCATTTATACTTTCACTTATCTCTATCAAAACTTCTTCATCAAATGATCAATAAAGAAACAAAATTTATATACCTTGTATATTGATGCTTCTATCTCATTTTTGAACACTACATCCATGACAGACCTCTCTAAAGTACCATGTACATTTCATGTTGTATAGGTGAACCATTAGAGGTTTTGATCGGAATCCCCAAAATATTCCCACTAACCAAATTCATCCAAATATTGATTTTCCCTAAATTTTGAATGAATATTAACTTCATAAAATCAACTATAATCTTTGAGAATATTTATTAATCTTCATCTTTTCTTCATCCATTCTTTTTTGAAATTCCAATCCAAATTCAATTTTTGATTCATATTTTCTCAAACTGATTTTATCAATACAATGATATATAGTAATTGAATAAAACAAAACATTATATGAATTTTAATCACCCCTTAGAAAACACATCAATATCCTTTCTTCATCGTCTCTCTTGATCTACTTGATCAATAAAAAACCTTATTAATCCCCTTTTTAATGATTGAAAATATTATTGATATCATTTTTTTTATTTTTTTTACATTCATCCGTTTCATGAAAATATTTATCTAATTATGATGTCGCTCGACCCAATTGAAGAAACAACGCATTGGTCATGAATTTTATTCGCCATTATGAATTAGATGAATCTATTATGATGGATTCAAGAACATTATTCTTTAAAGATCATACCTTTCAATAATTTGATGATTGGATGCTACAGTTCCTGTCATTCTTTAGAAACATTCTTCTTTTTAAATAGCATTAATATATTACATGTTAATATGCTCTCCAACACCATTTTTCAATTCTATTCAGATTCAATCAATCTTAATATGATTGGAAAAGTCTCTTTTCTTTCTTTCTAATAAATTCTCAATCATTAGGGATTTTTCTCATCATTCTATTCATCAATCTTGTATCACAAGTTTTACCATTAACTTTTCATTTCTAAGAAATCAATGATTAGTAAAGAATCATGATATTTTTTTTCATAGTCATAAAAACTCTAATTCTGGATAAATACAATCACTTCTTCCATAATAAATTCAATGTGAATATAATAAAAATTTACTTTCAATAATATTATTTCTCAATATGATTAATCTTTTCATCCCAGATTTAGTTTCAATATTACAAATCTTTTAAAGCATTGTGATTTTAATTGTTCTAAAATGATGGTCAGTATCTATTTCACCAAATACTAAGTGAGGTGATTTTCATTATTCAAAACCCATTCTACACAATAAAATATAAATTTTTTATACAATGACCTTTCTCATCATCTTGGTGTTAACAGAGGACTTCTCACTCGACCAACAATCACATATATACATCATGTAAGTGGTGTGGCTATATGGAGTTCAATTATAGATTATATATTATATTGGTATAATATTTACTTCCACATTCTGTAAAAGTGTACAACATTCTCTAAATATTGTTTTGAATTTTAGTATGTATTATTACCAAGAAATTAATAGGAAATTTGAGTAGACTATTCAATCATTGAATGACTTGATGAGATAATTCTTAATAGACATTAGAGTATTAGATCAACATCTACCACTCCTCATGTTCTCTTATAAAAATATATTCCACTAAAACATAAAAATGGATCCATATGAATCGATCCTTTTATGGGAAATGATGTAGAACACCTATATGTAAGGATTATGTTGGTTGATGTAATCATTTAGGACCTAAAATGGTTGAGGAAAACAAATATAATGGGAATACTAGCGAGAAGCATATCAGATATTACCAAAGTTGATAAATATAATTGCAGATAATCATAATTGGGAATCAATGTTAGAGGTTGGTGAAATGTTATTACTATTTATATATCCATAGAAAATGGTGATGATATTTTGGATGAATGGATAGTTATATCCCAAGTACATCGGCCGTATATATATTCCTGATCGTGTCGGAGTTTCAGTCTATCATATATCACTTCCACCAACTAAGTATCATTTACATGATGTATTCCATGCATCTCTCTTGATTAATTGAAATTTAGATCCCTCATATGTACTGAACTATGAGGTGGAATAGATAGAAAATTATCACTTTTATGAGGATCGTGATGTAATGACTTTGGATAATATATAGAATGTTCTTCATAAAAATATCACTCAACTGATCAAGGTAATATGGAAAAATGGTATGAATAAAGAGGTGATATGGGAACTATAGGATGTGATGATGCAGAAATAATGACAATGGTTTTCTCCTAGGTATATAAAATAAAATTTCATGGGGTAAATTTTATAATAATGTAATAATGTAATGACCCATACATTTTTCAATTGAATTTCATTCTAATAATTATTTAAAAAAATGCGTAAATCACATATTGAACCTAACAAATAAATTAGTCTGATAAGTGATGAATGATACACTAGTCATCAAATAAACCAATTAAATTTGCAAATATTATTACGGGTCGATAAATAAAAAATATTGTAATAAAAAATGGAAAATTTGGATATACTTCATCCACTGGAATGATTGAAATCATAAAAAAAGTTTTTAATAATATTATATTTGTTTTTAAAAAATGTGAATATATATATATAAGCTTGAGATAAAGTAGAATTAAATGAATAATGAATGAAATAAATAATATTTTATAAATTAAAGAACCTTTATGGGAATTATATATATAAATATTTGAATAATAATCTAAATGTTAAGAATGGTAATATGGACCTTAGAAAAGAAACCTCATATACGAAATAATTATATAAATGTTTGGTATCCTTTGAATAAAAAATGATATATTTATTCCATGTTATATGTTAATAGATGTTATAAAAATGATAAAATTTGTGTTGGTATTTTTTGTAAAACATTATATATAATTTAAAATTTAATTATTAATATAACGATTTAAAAGAAATATTATTATCATAAAAATTTTCATAATTTAATATTATGTTGTATTATAATTATAGTATAATTTTATATGACTTTAAATAATTTTCCAATGGTTCAAAAAAATTGATTATAATAATAAAATATGTATTTTTAAAATATATGATGATTTAAATTAAAAATTATGAATCAAATATATATTTATATATATAATCTTATATTCATAAAATGGATTCTATTTTTGAAATATATATGTATATATATATATATTCTTAGGGTAAATTTTTTATATTTTTCTCAATTATTAATGTTGTGGTGAATAGTGAAATACTATAATTTACAATATTTAACATTAAAATCAAAATACATGGATTTTTGTGTCGTGAATGATGTAAAAACCCATTATCTAGAGTCCACCATCAGAACATTTTTTATTTAGTAATGGTAATAAATAACATTGATAGACTAGATCAAAAATAATAATCTAATATTAATAATAATTATAAACTCATCTTTTATCCCTTATAAATACCACCCTCATCGCTCATTCTCTTCACATGATATAAGAATTGGATATTGTTAATATTTTGCTGAATTATATTCCCAATCCACTTCCCATGTTATATAGTTGCTGGTCTCTATAAAAGATGAATTCCAAGTTCCGTAAAGGGTCCATCACAGTGGTGATATTTAGTTTGACATTATGTTCAAGTGCATAACACATTCGACCATAAGGTTAGAGATCTCTTTAAACCTCCATTTTTCATTCCAGATTACACTTTTTCTCTCTTTAACCCAATATATTTCTTAATTATTATTTTTTACTGCTCATATATTAAACGTATATGTTTCACACAATTGTATATATCTTAATTCCTATTTCTGTGACGGGGATACACTTGTTTTAAAAGTTTCCCATCTCTATTCCTCTCGATATAGAATCCAAATTAAATGGAACTTCAATTATTCATACTTACAATCATGTACACTCCATGAAATTTTATAAGATGCAATTATTTTACCAAAATATCAGATTTTATTATGGGAAACTAATTTATTTCATTTCATGTTTTATATAAAAATATTCCTTTTTCCTCTTTAAAGACTCTTCATTCATTTTCTTTTAAACCACACTAAAGTGGATCACTTATAAATTTTACTAATTTTTTTATGTATTCAATTTATTTGGGCATCATTATTCATGATAAATTCTTATTTTTCACACTATGATTTTCTATAAGTTATATAATCTCTTATTTCAGGGATAACGTTTTTGGTTCACCCTTTTGTTATGACTTATGAAATTATTACGATGCCCATTTCAATCAATGTGTAAACATTATGTTTATTTCATAAGTTTTATTTCTTATTTTTGAAAAAAAATTCATGAATATATTATGAATTATTCCCACAGATAGTGCTCTAATTCATTGGGTAGTGTTTGTTCTCATGAGATTTCACATATGGTATTATGTATTAAACCTAATAAATTTTTGGGATTTTTATACCATGTGATATAGTATTGGAAATTATCCTTAACAAATTTTTACTTTGTGTTATATGTTTCTTACATATTCCTATATTTCCATGATTATATAATTCTATATATTGTATGATATAACTTTATATTTTATTCATGTTTCATTCCCTTTATGTTATTATATAATTTTTTCACTCGTGTTGTTTACTTCTTTTCAAGGGTTATTTTCCTCTTGGGATTTTTTTCTCAGCCCTTTTTTAATGCATTACCCAGGTCATCTTATGAAGATGTAGGAACTCAATGGATGTTTGGAGATCATTATAGAATATAAAAAAATATATATTTTTTATTATAGTTTAATATTTACTAATTACGAATTTAGTCATCCAAAGATTCTAGACATTTTGACCCTTGGATTGTATTTCATGGATAAGTTTTCTTAAAAACATGTAATAATATTTTAAAAGGATAGATTCACTATAAGAAAATCCAGAAGAATGGAAATAGAATTTTTCCTTGAAGATAATTTGAAATCTTATAACAGAATCAAGAAATAAACTAACAATTACGGTGGAAAAAAATCATTTTTTCATATACATCAAAATAGAATATTCTTTTTGGTCTTTTTGGAAACATGTTTTGTATAAAATAGGTAACAATATTCTATATAAAAACAATTGAAATAAAGTTAAAATATAAATAAAATGTCATTTATAATTATTTATTTTAAGTATAAAAATATTCAAAAAACAGTTTTAAAATAACATGTTCATGGAGGGAAATAATTGAAAAATAAACATTTTAAGGAATATTTTTTAAAATAATGACTTTTCAAAATAGTATAATTTTGAATCATAAGACACATGAAAGAATAAAATTTCAAAAACATAAAATTTCCGGAGAATAGATAAATTCCTTATATATATTTTTAAAAGTGGTGGTAGATACACCTCATAAAAGAATATTGGTGTATAACATCAAAATATTCCCCAATGAAAGGAAATTAAGATGAAGACCCTTACCTTGATATAGAATCATCATTTTTGTTTTTATCAGTATAAAAAAATAATATTTTATTAACATTTTACATAAGTAATTAAATTTTTATATTTTATTATTTCATTTATTTTATCACTTTCCTTGACATAAATAATTATTTACAAATTTAAGTTCATCACAGATGTTTTTTTTATATTAGGAGTATGCATCAAAAATGACATCGGTATAAAGCCTATGGTTAAATAGTTAATTATTTAAACATATCAAGAAAAATAATCATGAAAAAAAATTCATTCTTTACATTTCATTTATACATTTTAATGATATCATGAAATATTTTTACAAAAATTGATTTATGTTGCAATTGTGGAGATTATAGGTTTTACCTACACATAAGTAATGATTTATTTTTTCAATGATAATTATGTATTGAATGTATGTATTATTTTATCTATACATATTAAATATTATATTATTAATATGATTATACTACTTTAAATATATATTTATATGTCTTCTATGTGATGTGTTTATGGAAAAGGAATCACATCGCTTCATGGAGGTAATAGTCCAAATGTAGGCATGAACAACATTATCATTATTCATTAATTGTAATCCAATGAAAGAAAATGATATATTGTCATTTAATAATGATAAATATGTTATAAATATAATAATTACTTCTTTATATTAAATATATTCAATAAATTTATCTTCATTACCATCCATGTATATTGTTTGTGAAAAACGAATAATATCACTTTGTGTGGTCGTCGTCCAACGTACCCACGAACAACGTTTTCATATCCGCCACAGAATGTAATGCAATAAGTTATATGTGATATAATAATTTAATGAATATA
Organism: Viscum album; assembly: GCA_963277665.1. Classification (NCBI taxonomy): domain Eukaryota; kingdom Viridiplantae; phylum Streptophyta; class Magnoliopsida; order Santalales; family Viscaceae; genus Viscum; species Viscum album. The sequence continues at coordinate 1,389,905,837 of OY728165.1, forward strand.
TTTTTTTCAAAAATATCATATATATATACAAACTTGAAATCCATTATTTTAATAATCCATGAGAGGCAATTATGAAAAACAATTCACAATAGTTCATGAGGTGATTTGTACACCTCACATATGAATAATAATTTCATTTCCAATTTTTTGAGAGAGGTTATTTATTTTGGTTATAAAATTAACCATAATAAAATATCATTATATCTCATATATATTTTTTATTATATCACCATAAATGTAAAATTTTTGGAGGAATAAGAAGAAATAAAATAAAAATTCTATGATAGAAATGTTACCACTTCTTATGAAAACCTCTACAGTTTAGAACCAAAATATTTATTATTATTAATTTATGATATATTCTAGGATTATAGGATATTGGTAGGTAAGTAAGTATGGTATTTTGGTTGGTATTTCCCAATCCAAAAGGGATTGAAGGTGAGAAGGGGAGATAATATTGGGTGACCCGTTATAACTTATGTGAGTCACACAGTGTTAATATTTGAAAATAAAAGTATTTACACCTATTATTCACTTTCCAAAAAAGATAAAAAAACAAAAAACTTTAAATATTTATATAGCATATGGTCTATATATTTCCATAAAATTTATTTAAACAACCTTTTTATGTTATTTTAACTATTATATTTTTTTGTTTAATATCTTGGTAAATCTTTTTTTCCATCACCATGAAATATTTTTTTTCATTGTTATTTGGGAAACAAATTATGTCAATATTATAATAAAAAAATTATTTTGATTATAAATCTTTATTATATTTAAAAAAATTCAATGGAATGAAGTCCCATAATTTATTATAAAGAAATTATATAGGTGTAAAGAAAATGTGTGATAATCATGAAATATATTGTACAACGATAATATTATTTTATATTAACTCTATTAATGGTAATGATAATTTTTTGAATTTATATTAATAATTATAGATATATAATTTATAAATTTAATTTAATTCATTACTCATTAAGGATTTTTTTATTAAATTAATATACATAAGCACTATGTAATATAAAATAGTTTTTATAAAAAGTATTTTCAACCCAGGAATAAAATTAAACTATAGTAAAATTTAAAAACAATTCAAACATAAATAAATGGATTAAATAAAATTATATAATAATTTTGTAAAATTTTAATTATTTTCTATATATAATGGTACATTTAAATGATTTAATTTATTTTAAAAAAGTCATTTTTAGAGAAATATTTTGATTTTCCTATTCCTAGAATAATCAAAATTAAAAAAATCCCAATTCTCAACCAAAGAAAATTTTGATATGATGATTTCAAAAAATAAAATTATTTTTTTCAAAAAATTATTAATCTTGAAATTAAAAATTTAAATAAATTTTTAATAATAAAATAGTTGAGTTAAATATATTTTTTTTATTCAAAAATTACTTAATATGTTTATAATGAATATAATTATCATTATCATATTAAAAACCATGAAAATTATTTAATCCATCATTATCTAGATTCTTACATTATTACCCCTTTTGGAAATTTAATCTTCATATTTTATTCATTTATGAAATAAGTGGTGAAATATTTCCTTCATATCATTTTCATATTCACATGGTGAATATTCAACCATATGGGTTTTCTATAAAACAAATTACATGATAAAACACTTTATTCCAAAGAATTTGGTTTATATGGTCAAAAATATAAATAGGCTCTTCATAATAGGAAGTATTCTCTTCCAAATAATAAACATCAATGATAAAAACATGAGGTGAATCTGCATATAATTTTTTAATTTTGAAATATGAAATATCATGTGTACCAATGGTAGGCTCGATGAAAAAGAAAATAGGTAGGTAACCAATCAAATTTTCTCAAGGAAATCATTTTTTCTAATTATATATTGACATAACATCAACATTTTTTAAAAAGACATTATAATTTTCCATGGAGAAAAAATATAAAACTACATGGGCACTTAATAGAAAAGAATTATCATTCTTTTGGTAATTTGAATATTTCTTCTTTTTACTCTAAACCACATGGGTTTCTAAATCAAATACACCCTATTATCTTGTACATTTAGTAAATTTGGTCCAATACAAATAATTTCTCTTACTACATCAGAATATTTTGTCATTCGACTCCACATTCTATATAATGACTCAAAATATTTTATCTGTATACTGGAATGAAAATTGTTGTTATAAGAAATCAAATTCAAAGAATTTTGTTGATCCTAAATTATATTGTAATACATTTAATAAGAATGAATCATATCATGTATTTTAAGAATCATTCACTTAAACATCCCTTCAGTTTATGGATGAAACGTTATAATGAAATTTAATTTACTACGCAATGATATTTTAAATCCTTTCCAAAAATTAGAATTAAGTTTACGATCACGATAAAAGATAATAAGGAGAGGAAATCCATGTATACTAACTACATTATTGACCTATATTCGTGAAATTTGATCTATATAAATAGTATCTCAAATACTAAATTATTTTTAGATTTATTTTGTCAATCAAAAATGTCATAAATCACATTTTAACCTCAATATTTTATTTTAAAATCCACCATGATGTCCATTGATAAATTTTCCCACTTCCTCTTTGGAAATAGAAAAGTATGAAGAATTACCTTAGGTAACATTAATTATATATTCAACTACTAAAGATTCTAATATTTTATGGTAAATTCAGAAATATCACTTTTCATTCCATATCACCAATAATACACCTAAATTTTATTATACATCTTAGTGCTCCTATGATGGACAGAAAACAATGAAAAATGATCTTAACTCAAACCCACACTCTTAAACAATAAGAAAAAAGGAAAAAAACTATTTCTAAATCCCAATTACTATTTATAAATATTAATCCTTAGAAACGAAACATAAATGGGGAAATATTCATTTTCCAATAAAAAATCATCATGTTTATGTTCTTTCTTAATTCATTAAGATAAAGATGATTATATAGGTACCTGAACCAAAACATGTGATATCCCTACATCAATAAATTCTAGTTTCAAATTATTAAAATCATTAACCAAAGGTTCATTTCAAAAATGATACATGGTTAGTGTATATTTATTTTTTGAACACAAATCATCAGCCAAATTCTCTTCTTTTCCAATATAGAAATTAATTGACCAGCCATAATCATTGATCTATTCTATCCATTATCTATAACTTATATTCAATTATATTTATATCAACATATTCTTCATAATTTTTTTTATATATATTTCACATTACTCCATGTAAATGATTCCTCCATATTTATAACATAAAAACCCACAGAATATATTTCCATATCATGTGTAGGGAAATTTAACTCATGAGGTTTCGAATGACACGATGCATAATAAATTACCTAATAATTATGTATTAAGAAAAACTATGTCCCTTAAATGAAAAATCAATAATGAAAAAAATCATTATTATTTGTAAGAAACTGGAGCATCCCCCAGTTTTCATTTTATTTCCTAAAAATAGTTATTACAATAAATTTTACATGATAATTTAACTCTTTTTCATGTTACATTATTCTGTTGGCTAGAAAAATATTCTATGTTTTCAACAAACTATTAGTAGTAACACACTAATTAAATAGAAAAATGATTCTCTGTGATATTTTAGGGTTATGGCCATTATTTGTTATAATTTTATAGTAGGGTCAATAGTTATGCCTTCCTTTGAAACAATATATCCATGGAATTAAATTTTTTGAATCCAAAACTAGCACATTCTAAATTTCGCATAGAGTTTATTTTCTATAATGGTTGGGAAAAAAATCCTCATGTAACATTAATTATCAAATCGAATTTAAAAAATTACTAATTATGATCTATATACACAACCAAAATAATATTTAAATTGTCTTGGAAAAAACTATTTATAAGTTCAATAAATATAGATGGTTCATTGGAATACCCAAATTGAATAACTAGAAACTCAAAATTAATGCATATTTTCTATAATTTTGTCTTCAATATTTAATCACACTTTTACTTCCACCGATGTCACCCAAAATGTCACAAACCAGTCTGAGTCGACCCTGAACCGGTCACCCAGGCTAGCTCGCGATAAGTCCCGAGAGGGGTTCCCGATCCTCCCAGGATAGCGACAAGCACCAAGGGCATCAATAGAGTACACAGGGGAACGATTTCGGCCATATATGAAAAATAAAACAAACAGTGGAAAGAAATGGACATCCCAAAATACATTTATATAAAAAATTGAACTGAAAAATATTTGTACAAGAAAATGAAATTACAACTAAGACAACAACTCAACTGACCTAACCTGATAACCAACTAACTCCATGTGACCCCGCTGGTCACTCTCCAAAATAATGATCACACGTCGCCCAAGGTGATCGAACTCAATCTGAAACCTGCACAAGGGATAAAAACAGAAGAAGACTATAGGCGTGAGTATTAAAACTAAGTAGGTTAGCCCGATATTCTATTCCCAATGCACATCCTTTAAAATAAAAGAAACATCAATTTCAAGTTTTAAATAAGGGATATTAAGGTATGTTTTCCAAATGATGTCCCAAGCTATATAAAACAAATTAGCAGAATAAAACTTCCATGTTTTTTAAAACAAGAATGCTAATAACAATTTTCAAAGAGGTGCAACTTCAAAATGAGAATATTTTTCAAGAGGGCTGTTTTAAAGAATTTAAACTTTTAAATAAATCACACACACTACTAAATTTACCAAACAAACACACCGTATGCCGACGGTGAGTACAAAATATCCAATGAGCACAAGTCACGGGAACACACCTAGGCACTAGTTAGTTGTGAGCCTTAGGTACCTCGTATCTCGATGAAAGTAACCATAATAAATATCTGTTCTCGTGCACATGAGCCACTATTAGGGATAATACCCATAATCTAGTGGTCCCCCAACATCATTATCATCATATTTTAGTTAGTGTTGTCATCGTCAAACTTGCTACGTGAAACAGGGGCCAAACCCCACGGAATCACTAGCATACTAGTACACGTCCGCCCACCTAGATACTCGGGATTCCCTTTAGTGATGAATAAAGTTACACATATTATCAAATACACATTTCACATCAAAATTCCATTCCCAAAAAATAAACACACAAACATCCCACAAACTTTCTTCACATTTCATTCAAGAATCAACAAACCACTAAATATTTTCGTAAAACAATTTCAAGGAGTGTATTGAGGCTTTGCACATAAAACACATTCAAAAACACTCTTTTAAGACCATAAACCAATAAATAACATAACAAACCAGATTTTTAAGCCCCAAGTCCAATTAATAAATCAATTTTAGGGACCATAAAATGGACCCAAAAGATAGAACAGAAAATACACATGGATTCCATTTGTTTAAAGAAAATACCAAATGTGCCTTTAATCCTTTCCCAAAACAAACATTTGAAAAAGGTATTCATTTCATTTTTATTAAGAAGGTGTATAAACACCATTTAAATCAGAAAACCACATTTATAAATCGCTTAAAATACTCAGGTTACATATTCAAAACACAACCATTTTCATAAGGATGTGAAACGGACCATTTTCTGACAACTCGGTCCAAAACATGTTGTAAACCAAAACCCATTTGTTTTTAAAAACAAATCAAAATTTTAAAGCCATATAAGGACCCATAAATAGCATTTATAATTACTACAATTCATTTATAAATAAAAACAAATAATTTTTAAATAACGCATCACACTTAAAAGCCAAGTAGGCAATTTACCGAACACATTACATGCCCTTTTTAAACAAAACAATTTATTTTAAGAACATCAGAAGGAATAAAACACCAGTTTCATGCCATATTTCATAAAATATACTGTAACATGTTAAAAATATCATAAACCAGCTTCTAAACCTCACAAAATAGTTTCAAAATATATCGGAACATTTAAACAAACACTTGGTGTGCACTTTTATAACAAAACAACAGTACCTTTAACAAAACAAGGCACAAACAACCATTTTTCACACAAATAAAACTATCCAAAGGATGAAAAACAATAATAAACATATATATCAGGTGTTAAAATAATAAAATTATGAAACTTAAATAATAAAGGCATGTGAAAGGGGTATCCTACCGCAAATTCTTAGCATAATTGAAACGCACACCCGAAATCACCTGTCGCGGGTTTATAAACCATAAAACTATGAAGACCAGACATAAATGAACAGAAAACCCATAAAAACATGTTATAACATAACACTAGGTCTATCATGACTAGGTTACAATATAAAACCAAGAAATATTGAAAGGAGGGGGAAGAGGAAGAAGAAAGGAGAAGGAATCTCACCTTTCAACGTAGAAAACTTTTCGTCTTCCATTAGATATGAAACCCTAGAGAAAATGGAATGTCTTGAAACATCTTGGAGAGACTTATAAGGTCTGGAATAACTAGTTAAATAATATTTGTGTCCAAAAGAGTACGAATTTATTGATTTATAAATGATACAATTTACCTTGTCAATTCTGGACGATTTGAGGGACATTGACAATGTTCCCCCCCCCCCTACGAAACTATTATGAGCTCCAAAGAGGCCAAAACGATATTGGGGGTGAGGATAGGGATATTGGCTTCGGGTGGGAGGTAAAATCACCAAAAGATGTTATATAATGAAAAAGATATAAAAGAAACGATTTATTTTTTTTTAAACAGGAAATGGGCCCATTGGATGGCCCAATACCTAAATAAGTAACCCAAATTCACCATGCTTATGAATTTCTATGGGGTCCAAAATGATATATATGTTTTAATATATCAGTATAGGAAAATTGGGAATTTTAATGGGAGAAAATTGATGAAAAAAAAGTGTTATAAAAGAAACAAATTCGGATTTTAAAACTGGAAATGGCCTCACGGTTGGCCCAAATCATGAAGTAACCACCCTTTCTTCAAAAAATCCTATGCAAGCAATGGGGATCCCAAAATAGGGTGGTTAGACATATATGAAGCTTTAAAACTCAAGATTCATCTCAACAAATATCCATGGAAAGTATTGGGATTTCCAATGGACCGGATCAATACAATGACAAAAAAATCGGGTGTGACAAATCTCCCCACCATTAAAGCTTCCCGCCCCCGGAAAGCCATAACACTTTCCAGCTGAAAATTCAACACCTAATGATTACCTATCAACATGATACAGACTCTAAATAAAATGAAATATCATCAACCATAAATGGATGTTAAGCCTCTAGCACAAAAAAACACACTACTCAGAACCACTTCCGAAAAATCATTGGAAATATCAAGCCACCACCTCCACAACCAAGCCAAGAACCCAATTGTTGGGCCTTCTCCCAATGAACCCAACCATCACCGAAACCAAAGAGCACTCAAAAAAACCAAATATTCTAGGGGATTTCATAATGGACTCCCCGCCATTAAGAAACAACTAGCACTAGAAAAATTATTAGGATGAAAATCCACGAGACCCATGGTGGGTCTCCCCACCATTAGAAACCAACTAGCAACGAACAGACAAGAATACAACATGAGCTAGAATTGGGTGTCACTCACACAAGCCCAAAAAACAGTCCTAAAAAACCTACTATACCAGGTTAATAGGGTTACACCATGGAAATCTAAACCACCCACTCCAGAACAGAGGGCACAAGAATTGGCCAAGACTTTCAGCATGGATCTGGACCCCCACCACTCGGGGAGGGCAGGGAAGGGGACCCAATAATTTGGCCACTAAAACCACAAAAGAAACAAAAAAACTACCCAAAACTATCCACCTACGAATAGGTAACACCAAGAACACACCTTATTTTCATAGGAGGTCCACACAGGGACATTGATCGAAAACCCACATCCATGAAGGCATAACCCTAGACACTGTGTGAGGGGTTAAGTCCACCACACTTGTTGCGACAAAGGGAAATTCACAGAAATAAGGAACCAACACATTGACATAGAAACTGACTTACCAAAACAGAGGAGGAAGGATCCTAATCGAGCACTCCACACCTTTGTCGATTTTCTGACTGTGTGAAAACTTCACTCCGAGGCCTATGGCTAGAGCCCTGATTCTTGAAGCATTTGTTGCACCGCAGTCAGGTGATAAGGATCACACCACTCAAAAAAAACATCACATGATCACCAAACAAAAACCTTCATCTAAATAGTAACTCATATATACATATAAAAATTATGTCTCACTCCAAACGAGGGGCATAATGGACAAGGAATATGACAAAACACATCAACATCACCGAACACAACTGCTCTGTCCAAAAGAATTATCACGACCTAGAAGCACTTTTAATAGATCCCAAAAAGATTTCTTTTCCAACAAATAGGTTGATAAATCATCAAAAGATTTGGATTTAACATTTGAAATGAATCCTTAGGTTGATCATCATGAAATATTTCCAACGGAGAACTATCCATGGCCACATCACAACATCAAACACATCTTTAGAAACCCAATGAAAATTACTCCAAAACCGAGACACCAACAAGATCTCATCTCAAGAGACAACAAGATTATGAATTCTAGATCACAAGGAAGCTAAAAAACTCTTCTAATACATAGAAAAATCAATCCCCAAAACCAATGGTTTTAAAAAAAGCTACAATTTTTCTGCTCAAAACAATTTTGAAAAAACAAACTTACTTGGTGGGTTTCCACATTCACCAATGGTGTTTCATCAAGTCTCACCCACATGCACATTTCCATGAAACCCCAGGCACCGAACCACCATACCATATAGGCCATCCTTACAGATATAAATAAAACCATGCATGTGAGCACCCATGAAAACACCAAAGGCTAAAACAAAACAACATCATTCCAAAAACAATTACCTTCAAAAGGAACACCAACCACCAAGTCAAAAAAACCTTTTCATATTTCACAAAATAAAACACATTTCATTAAGATCCATTTTCTTAAAAACCTACCCCTTTTAATTTTTAAAAACTTTTTAAATAACCAAGACACTGCAAACAACCCCTTCGCATTTTTTTTAAAAAAATCAGCAAGGTATATTCTCATAATCTGAGGTCCATTGAGACCAATATCCTTTCTAGTAAAACACCAACCGATCAAAACCAATTGCCAAAACTAATTTATCCGATTCAAAAACATTTTTGACATCCCAATATACTCCATTTGAAACAATGATTGAGAATCACCTAAAAATGATTCACAATTTCAAAACATTTTATTCCAACAAAAAACAAGTTTAGATTATGGATAATCCAATCCCATTAAATCATGTCCACTTCCCTCCATTTTTTTCCCCAAAAACACAACTTTACAATACAATCCTTATATTTAATTTTTGAAAACCCCCTTTTTCACTTTTCAAAATCCAATCCTTCCTTTAAAACCAATTTCTACAATTCTCGCACAAGGATTTTCAAAATAAAAAATAAAATCGGAATTCAAGAAAGGTTCAAGAGACCCCAAAAAGAGAACTAGTGTTGGTGGGTGACTTGACCATATGGTTGGCGACCATATGTCAAACACAACACCAACACTGAGAGACTTATTAGTACCATTCCCCAGCTACACATGGCTTGACAGGCCCTGAGAGCTCACGGAGGCCCTTAGTCAGACTCCCCATGTCATATCCCAACACCAAACAATCAACAAGAACAAAGGATACTAATAAAACCGTACTTCCCATGGAAACCTAAGGATTAGAACGAGAAAGAGTTCATGACGATCTTCTTGAACATACCCCTCAAGTCCCAAAAATCCTACTCCATCTACCTTGACATACCTAAAATAACAAGGGCTCTCTAAAAATAAAGGTTTGTTAAGAGCCAACCTCCTCTAATACCATTTTGTCATGAACCAGTCTGAGTCGACCCTGAACCGATCACCCAGGCTAGCTCGCGACAAGTCCCGAGAGGCGTTCCCGATCCTCCCGGGATGGCGACAAGCACCAAGGGAATAAATAGAGTACACATGGGAATGATTTCTCCCATATATGAAAAATCAAACAAACAGCGGAATGAAATGGACTTCCCAAAATACATTTATATAAAAATTGAACTGAACAATATTTGTCCAAGAAACTGAATGTACAACTAAGCCAACAACTCAACAGACAAAAACCGATAACCAACTAACTCCATGTGACCCCGCTGGTCACTCTCCAAAAAATGATCACACGTCGCCCGAGGCGATCGAACTCAAGCTGAAACCTGCACAAGGGATAAAAACAGAAGAAGACTATAGGCGTGAGTATTAAAACTCAGTAGGTTAGCCCGATATTCTATTACAAATGCACATCCTTTAAAATAAAAGAAACATAAATTTCAAGTTTTAAATAAGTGATATTAAGTTATGTTTTCGAAATGATTTCCCAAGCTATATAAAACAAATTAGCAGAATAAAACTTGCATGTTTTTTTAAACAAGAATGCTAGTAACAATTTTCAAAGAGGTGCAACTGCAAAATGAAAATATTTTTCAAGATGGATGTTTTAAAGAATTTACACTTTTAAATAAATCACACACACTACTGAATTTACCAACCAAACACACCGTATGCGGACAGTGAGTACAAAATAGCCAATGAGCACAAGTCACGGGAACACCCCTAGGCACTAGTTAGTTGTGAGCCTCAGGTACCTCGTATCTCGGTGAAATTAACCATAATAAATAACTTTTCTTGTGCACACGAGCCACTAGTAGGGAGCATACCCATAATCTAGTGGTCCCCCAACATCATCATCATCATAGTTTAGTTAGTGTTGTCATTGTCAAACTTGCTACGTGAAATAGGGGCCAAACCCCACAGAATCACTAGCATACTAGTACATGTCCTCCCACCTAGATACTCAGGATTCCCTTTAGTTCTCAATAAAGTTACACATATTATCAAATACACATTTCACATAAAAATTCCATTCCCAAAAAATAAACACACAAACATCCCAAAAACATTCTTCACATTTCATTCACGAATCAACAAACCACTAAATATTTTCGTAAAACAATTTCAAGGAGGGTATTGAGGATTTGCACATAAAACTCGGTCAAAAACACTATTTTAGGACCATAAACCCATCAATAACATAACATAACAGATTTTGAAGCACCAAGGCCAATTAATAAATCAATTTCAGGGACCATAAAATGGCCCCAAAAGATATAACAGAAAATACACAAGGATTCCATTTGTTTAAAGAAAATGCCAAACGTGCCTTTAAGCCTTTCCAAAAACTAACATTTGAAAAAGGTATTAATTTAAATTTTATTAAGGAGTTGTACAAAAAACATTTAATGAAAAAAAACATTTATAAATCCCTTAAAATACTCATGTTACATATTCAAAACACAACCATTTTCATAAGGATATGAAACAGACCATTTTCCGACAATTCGGGCCAAAACATGTTGTATACCAAAACCCATTTGTTTTTAAAAACAAATCAAAATTTTAAAGCCATATAAGGACCCATAAATACCATTTATAATTCTTCCAATTCATTTATAAATCCAAAAAAATAATTTTTAAATAACACATCACACATAAAATCCAAGCAGGCAATTTACCGAACACATGACATGCCCTTTTTAAACAAAACAATTTATTTTAAGAACATAAAAAGTAATAAAACACCAATTTAATGCCATATTTCATTAAAGATATTTTAACATGTTAAAAATATCATAAAACAGATTCTAAACCTCACAAAATAGTTTCAAAATATAGCGGAACATTTAAACAAACACTTGGTGTGCACTTTTATGACAAAACTACAGTACCTTTAACAAAACAAGGCATAAACCACCATTTTGCACACCAAGAAAACAATCCAAATGATGAAAAACAATAATAAACATATATATAAGGTGTTAAAAATAATAAAATGATGAAACATAAAAAATAAAGGCATGTGCAAGGGGTATCCTTCCTCAAATCCTTGGCGTAATTGAAACGCACACCTGAAATCACCCGCCGCGGGTTTATAAACCCTAAAACTAAAAATACCAGACATAAATGAATAGAAACCCCATAAAAAACATGTTATAACAAAACCCTATTTCGATCATGACTAGGTTACAATATAAAACCAAGAAATAATGAAAGTAGGGGGAAGAGGAAGAAGAAAGGAGAAGGAATATCACCTTTCAACCTAGAAAACCTTTTGTCTTCCATTAGATCTGAAACCCTAGAGAATAGGGAATGGATTGAAACTTTTTTTAGAGACTCCCAAAGTCTGGAAGAACCATGGAAAGAAGATTTTTGTCCAAAAGAGTATGAATTGATTGATTTATGAATGATACAATTTACCTTGTCAATTCTGGACGATTTGAGGGACATTGACAATGTTTCCCCTCCTACGCGACTATTAGGAGCTCCAAAGAGGGAAAAACGATATTTGGGGTGAGGATATGGATATTGGCTTCGGGTGGGAGGTGGAATCACTGAAAGAGATAAATAAATGAAAAAGATATAAAATAAACGATTATTTTTTATTAAAACAGGAAATGAGCCCATGGGATGGCCCAATACCTAAATAAGTTACTCAAATTCACCATGCTTATGAATTTATATGGGGTCCAAAATGATATAGAAGTTTTAATATATCAATATAGGACAAGTGGGAATTTGAATGGGTGAAAAGATATAAAAAACAAAAGAGGTATAAAAGAAACAAATTCGGTTTTTAAAACTGGAAACGGGCTCACGGTTGGCCCAAATCATGAAGTAACCACCCTTTCTTCAAAAAATCCTAAACAAGCAATTGGGATCCCAAATTATGGTGGTTAGAAATATATGAAGCTTAAAAACTCAAGATTCATCTCACCAAATACCCATGAAAAGGATCAGGATTTCCAATTGACTGGATCAATACAAAGACAAAACAAACCGGGTGTGACACAAAACTCATATAAATTATTCAAAAAAATTTATCTCCCTTGAGATAATAAAAAATATAATAAAAATGAGAAAGATTAAGAAATGAAGTTATTCAATGATCTATAATCAATTCAAGGTCGCACAGAACCATCATTATGTTGGAACCATGGTCATCATTGCAAGAATTGGTGAATGGTTTGTTTTTGTTGTCAATCCACAGAGGAAGTTCAGAATGTGTGCCAGCAAAGTGCTCATACAGGTCAAAAAGATTACAGTATTGAAGGTGGAACCATTTTTCTGTGTTTTCCAAGTTTTTGGGCCTGAAAATCGACAAGTGGAGAAAAGTTTTTTTGGTAAAGAGACTTGTGTGTCGTGTACTTGAAGTAGAAGAAACTTGCGCGCCATATGTTTTTCAAGATCAAAACATGGAAAATGGAAAAGGGATAAGGGTCACGCAGGTTTTGGGATGGTCGTTCAAGTGACTTGCGCGCCATGAAGGGACTTGCATGTCAGTACCTAGGAGGTTTGGAAAGTTGCATGCCAAATGTTTTTTGTGATCAGATCTTCAAAATATGGCAAAGGAAATAGGGTCGCACAAGTATTGGTTCGGTCGCGCAGGTGAGTTACACGATAGAGGCTAGGGTAGATGGAGCTGTGTGCCAGAACTTGCGTGTCGAGAGGAGGTTTGTGAGCCACCGCACAGGGCGTCCTATTTTCCTATAAATAGAGGACCACCCCTCCTCATTTGTAACGAAGTTCGAACTTCGAGATTTTTCAGAGCTCCCATCGCGCAGGTGTTGAAAATGCACAAGTGGTGGTGTGTCACGAAAGTTTGGAGCTAGGGAAGGCATATTCACGTAGGTTGTTTGGTGATACTTGCACGCCAGGCTTAGAGTTGCACGACAGGTGACCATTGGGCACCAAAATCGGTTTGGGTGGAAAAAGAGTAGGGTCACGCAAGTTTGGTGTTGTTGAAGGTGGAGTCATGCAAGTGTTGGAGATGGACTTGCGTGCTAGTTATAACTTGCGTTCCATCCCTGAAACTTGTGCGACGGGCTTAGACTTTCACGCCAGTTATTGTTGAAGCTTTCCAGTCGTCTTGGAGCTACATGAAATCTAGAAGATTTCCTGATATCTTCGGTGAAAAGTGAGATCAGTTTATAGGTGAGAGATGGACTTAAACAGAGCATCTACATACAACAAAGGATGCATTCATTTAGTAATGATGGGGAGACCTTCACATTTATAAACTGAGTGGGACTTCACCAACAGCAGTGAGCTAGGGGGTGTCAACGGAAGTGACCCGAGGGACACAGTGAGATATCCCTGAACAGTTGTAAAGGAAGTGTTCCTGGGACAGAGTGACTGCTCCCAAACCATTGTAATCCATAACTAGTGATGAATAGTAGATTTTGGTATGACTGACAACTTTTCGGCGTATGCTCCTTGGACGAAGCCCTTAGCGGTGAACTAAGTAAAATTTTCTATGTCATCTCTTTTCATGTGAATGTTTCATTGCAGATCACATCCATCATACATTTTTAACAAGTTCCTACCAATGTGGGAACAAGATCCCTGGTTTTAAAAGATAAATTTGTTACCCTGATTCACCCCTCCCCTCTCAGGGTGCCTCGGGGTCTTACACATTATTATTAAAAAACAAAACCAGAGCACCACATTATGAATTTATAGGATGAATAATATCATTTCCAAGTAATTATTGCAAATTATTTTTACATTCATTGTGTTTTACTAGATCCATTTGATATGGGGCTTTAGAAATCATCTTAGCACCATTAAATAAATAAATACTAACTCAACATCAAAATAATAAATAACACCCAATAAATCATTGGAAATAAATTATACATATTTATTTACTATTGATAAATCAGTAATTCAAACAGTTTCTTTATTTTCTGAAATATGATCTACGTAAATTTCACTTCATTCTATAATCAATTTTTCAGATTCTGGTTATGTTATCATAGGTATTAAATCCTTAAATAAAACATTTTTTCTCTATAATGTATCATATCATGTGAATTAAAATCCAATCCATACCTTGAATAACATTATGATACATTATTATTAGTTTATATATATTTGCAGGAAAGACCATCCCGCTAATAAGAAATGATGGTCCTTATAAATATTTATTTCTTTAATACTTACACATGATGTTTTTAACAAATTTTCTATCCACTTTTCATGTTGTGATGTCCTAATTTTATATTAACATTTCAAATAAAAAAATTAATCTGAGGATACAATTTCAAATAGTTTATTATCCTAGTTTTAATAAACAAGTAACAAACTATTCAACACTTAAATGGAATGCACAACCTCAACAGTGGTAGTAGGAAATTATTATTCTACATCTTTTAGTTTTTGATCATGATTATTTCCATCATTTTCAACTAACATTTAACACAAGTTAGAATAATGAACCAAAACATTTCAAAAAATATTTCATTGGTAGATGGGTATATATTTCCCCATTCACTCATTGTCCATGTCTATTTTCATTATATTCTTATACCCAAGGAACAAACTAACAATGCCTAAATTACATTCTAGATCTTATCATACATTCGTTCAAAATTTCATTACCACATATGTAACGTGTTGGGATATTACCTATTGTTTTATTATTTGGTTTCTTCCTAATAGTTTTTTACATTTACCATTACTAACAATTCCTATATTGAGGAACATAACTATTGAAAAACTCTATCTCATCTTTCTTATCCCACAAAATAAAAATTGTTTCTCAAAAAATTTAAATTCATCAGCATCCAATGATCTTTGTATGCAGGGATTTAATCCTATGTAATATAATCTTATTTTAGAATCATGATCTCCGATAAAATCTTGTACATATATGGATAATATTGTAAAATTTTGTAAATATGTATCCACTTAATCCTTTTCTTAATCAATTAAAATAATTGTTTCTTCATCAAATGATGAATAATATTAGGAAAATATTTCTCTATTAAAATATTATTAAATGTATCCCATTCAATGGAGTCCGGATTATCATTCTCATTGATATTCCTAAACAATTCCAAACATCGATCTGGTTCACTTATAAGCTGAGAAATGGAAATGTTGACCTTTTGATGTTCTAAATAAAAATGACTTCAAATGTCTTCTCCATGGAATTTATATATACTGAAGCTACCATTGGGTCAAATTATTGACAAAATTATAGGGGTAGTTGTCTCATGAAATGATACACTGTTGACATATTCTTCTTTAGTAAATCTGGCTACTCCCAAGAAAATATATCCCCACTATTTATAAATTGTTTTAACTGATACATCAATGGAAAAATTATTCTATTCCAATTCCAACCATCTCAGGATGCTGATTTGGTAGGATATTTTATTCTTGAAAATATCCCACTACAGCTTTCCTATTTCATATAGGGAAATCCATTTTGAACAAACATAGTTTAGATAATGAACCATTGTAATCATAAAAATAATATAATTTTAACATAACTATAAAGTGGTATATTTAAACATATATATATATATATATTATCCTAAAAAATAAATTTATCTAAACCCCATATTCATTACCCACTATATAGACCCAACCATAAAAATTACATATTAAAGTGGAATTAATATATAATTCACTTTATTAAATTCCAAAATAAATTTTATGCTGATATTTTTATAGAGTGAAGTTATAAATCATACAAAAAAACCCATATATGTAGAATTTGGGAACTTCAACTCTCTATCCACTAAACCAAAAATATTAATATTTTTAAATTACATAATTTTTCATTCCTTGAAATTTTCTTGGGCATTCAAAATAACTTTAAGTACTTTTATGAATTCCTAAAACTAATAAAAAATCATAAATCATGGGATGAGAAAAATATTTCTATAGGTGACATAAAAATACAAAATCAATCATTCTTATAAGAAAACATGAAAACCCATGTATTTTTTTTAATTATATTTAATGTTATTTATTTGTATAAAATGAATCATTTCCATGTGAGAAACACATACAATTTTCACTCATATAAACATTAAAATCAATAGAAGGAAAATAAAAAACCATTCTAAAATCATAGTGTTTTTTAATTATACCATTTAAAAACCCATTCAATTTGAATAAACATATGAATGATATCCAATATATATTTATGGAAACCACAATCATTGCCTAATTCATTATATAGTTATAATGTGGAACACCCTTTATTTAAGACATATTAGGGACACACATTTTTAAGGGAAAATAAAGGGTTAATATTTTATATAACCTATATAAGGATTACAAATGAGCTATATTAAGAATCAAAACTTTTTATAGTCTATATCTGGATCACTGGTTTTTCATATATAATAATAGTTCCTGACCTTTTGTATAATATATATTAGTATCACACATTATCTATAATGTGGATAATTCCATCATATAAGTTGTATCGGGATTAAAAATTATTTTTTTACTTCTCATATACCATATCATGAATAAAATATTTTATAATTGCACTTTTTGATCATAAAACACTTTAAAACCCCTTTTGAACCCATAAGAAACACCCTTTAAAATATTAAAACATGCATTTATTTTAAAAAACAATAATAAATAACCAATTACCTTGAAAATGGAATTCTATTTTTTCATTTAGGATAATTTTAAGGTTTTTTTGGTTAATGAAATCAAATAAAATGGTGGTGGAGAAATTCATTTTTCCCGTATAATCTAATATATATCATTTATTTTTCACTTTATATTAAATAATTATTCATAAAACATGGAAAAAGATTAAATTTTGAAAACATTTAAATATTTTCAAAAATAAAATTTACTTTATAAAAAATTTATGCCCATATAAAAACATACAAAACATAATTTTACTATTATATGTTCATGGAAGGAAAAAAATAAAATAAACTATTGAATAATGAATTTTCATAAAATAATATCTTTCACCACTTTGAAAGCAATTGAATCATAATCCATATTAAAAAATAAGATTAGAAAAAATAATTAATTATAATGAAAATAGTGAAATTCATGATATATCATGTCAATGGATCTTTATATTTTCATTATAAATAAATTTAGGTTAATGAAATAAAAATATTACTCAATTAAAGAAAATCGAGATGATGTCTCTTACT
Organism: Viscum album; assembly: GCA_963277665.1. NCBI lineage: Eukaryota > Viridiplantae > Streptophyta > Magnoliopsida > Santalales > Viscaceae > Viscum > Viscum album. The sequence continues at coordinate 1,389,923,866 of OY728165.1, forward strand.
TTTATTTGGACTTGTCATGTATAAAATTAATCTTCCTAAAAAATTAATTTTATTATATAATTAGTTAATAAATAAATTAATGTTTTTCATTTCATTTATTTTCTATATTACAATTAAATTCATAAGTACTTATACATTTATGTTCACTTCATATTTTAATGGTATTTAGTATTTGTAAAAACATGCATATGATAAGATGACTGTTGTAGAGACCCGTATCTTGACGTACATGGACATTACATTACATTTGCGTAATACTTAGTACATAACAAAAACACACACTAAAGGATCGTAATAGTTTAGTGTCTTTGGAAACTCGGAACGTAATCTTCTAATCCTGGTGAAAGATCTTCAACATCTCCCATAAAGATCTTCCTTTTTTATACCTAAAACCTTTCTTTATACCCTGGGGAAAAGAAAACATAAAAGGGTGAGCTCAAATTCTCAGTAAGGGTAAACAAAAGAAAAATCAATCACATCATATTCATAAGAACATAACTTTTGGAAATCTTAACCTGCAAAAGAGAGCATAATTTCATAACATGGGATAAATCATAGTAGTGAAATGAAATCCCAATAATAATAACTTAAAACATGAAACTTTGTGGCATACACACATAATCATAGAGAATCATTTCTTGTTAGTCAAGACTCATTGCCAAGACTATCTTAGTGGACAAAGTCCCTTTCTGAATCGAGTAACCCTCGTTTCAGTCCTGTTTCACTGAACCGGTATAACCTACCATTTCAGTCATGTCTATCTCATGAGATATAAAATCTTTACCCAATGCATTGGAGGGAGATATAGGTCCCACCCATCTCATAATGATACCATTCTTATGTGTGCCACAAAATCATAAATCATACAGCATTGCATAACCCATGTAATAAAAATGGGATTCCTAAACAACATGACATCATAAAACCATTCATATAAGATAAAGGAATTCATAAACATAATTCCATCACAACATAGTAAAATCAATGTAAAAATATGGATAGAAACAGAACCCTTTATTATCTTAGATGGAAAATAATTTTGATAAAACACTTGAAATGAATTCTTGAGGAAAATATCCTTTCTTCTTCATAATCAATTTCTTTTCACAAAACATCATGCAATTTTAAAAGAAATAGATTTTATTAAAAATAGTCATGAAATCTTTTGGAGGAAGCTTCATGAAAATAAGGCTTTATAAAACCGTAAAAATCCATTCGTGCCATATAAGTTAAAAAAACATTCTTCGTACTTTTGTTGGAAAAGTCAAAAAGTACCTCGTACGGAAAACGACAAAAGATTCCTTTCATTTCTTTTACTAAAAACTCACCGAAGGGTAAAATTGGATTTAAAAAATTTTAGTTGGATGGAAATAATATTACATATTTATGAAACATGGATGTGGATGATAAAATACACCCCAGTAAATACTTACGAATAAACAATCTCGGATAAAAATGAGATTGTGATATTTCCCTTACCTTAGGTCCAATTTGCTTTGTTCGTGTCCGAAGCTCCTGTATAATGGTTTAAATCATGTTATTGACTTATTACAGAATCATATTCATTGTTATGATATCATATATGGTTCACTTATGACATTATATTACCCGTTCTTTTGTAAATTCCATGTTAAAGAAGCATTTTGGGTAAAATCGTTTCATTTATCGTAGGTGTTTTGACTTGTTGTTCTTGACATCATTATTACTTATATCATGATTTAATTACTTCCAGAATATAAAATATGATTTATATATCATATATATTCAGTATATATATATATATATAATAGGTAGATAAATAAAATGAAAAACACCGTTCATGGAGACGGTAGTCCGTACGTACGCATGAACGCTGTTTTCCTTTCCTTATTGTCTTGAAATGGAAGTAAGTAGATGACATACATATGAATATATATACATAAATCCAGTAGCTTTATAATGTCATATATTTCATTATTATTTCTTATATATACTTTATAATCATTCTTAAATGGTTAACATGGAGAATGAATCTCATCGCGTCGTGGAGACGGTAGTCCGTACGTACGCACGAGCGATGATATCATTTCTATAAATATTGAATTGAATTGGAGTGGATTATAAAATATATCAGAATCAATATGATGTTGTAATAACTATGTATAGTTATTATTTACACCATTATACCCATCCATGTAAGGTGGTGGTGGAAAATAGATTACACCACGGCGTGGAGACGGTATTCCGTACGTACGCACGCGCGGTGATTTCTTTTTCCGTAGGATGGATAGATGGTGAAATAGGGTTGTTTCATACTTATAATAACATATCAGTATATGAGTGATACTGATTTTATTACTTCATAATGAAACAACCTAAGAAGAAGAAGTGGAAGAAGAAATAAAGATGAAAGAATTGGTAACGGTAATTACCTCTTCTTTGAAGTGCCTCTTTGAGACCTCCTCTTAGGGCACTAAAATTGGTCTTTGAGGAAGACCAGAACCTCTAGGATGTTGCTAGGGAAGTGGATAAGAGATTTTGGCAGGGGTTGGCCGAGCTTGAGTTCTCAAATTGGTGTGAGGAGGAGGGGGAGGAGGTGTCCTTTTATAAGGGAGGAGAGGGGCACCTTAGGAATATCTCAAAATATTATTTTATATTAAAGTCAAAATCGGTTTATAATGGTTCCAAAGGGTCTTATTTCGAAGATAAGGTGGGGATGGGTCGAAATCCTATCAACCAATAGAATTTAGACAAGTTTAGGATATTATTTTAACCTTATCAATTAAATTTAACTCTAAGTTAAATAATTTAACTTTTACCATGTCTTTTTGTTTTCTTTCACTATATGGTTAATAAACTTACTATAACATGCCAAACGAACCCCAAATTTTTTATTATTATTATATATATCCTTATCTAAGTCATTTGGCCGAACCTTAGATTTTTAGGAATACAATAACAATTAATAATATAATATTTTATTTAAAAACTATTTTGTGTCAATTTTGACACTATTTGATATATGATTTTTGTGAAAGTCATAACAGAATTAAATGTTCAAACCAAGTTGATTAAATCAACATTAATATATCATAGTAACCTAGAAAAGTAGTGTAATTCATAAAATATCTCAAATTACATTTATTGTGGTGTTTATAACATCAATTATGTCAATATTTCATTAATAAGATAATTACTGCATCATCGTTGTGTCATAAATAAATTAAATTATTTTATGTCTAAAAATTACAAATAAAATACCATCATGTAGGAAATCTTTTTATCTTTCTAATGAATATTTATAATCTAAAATCCAACATATATAACCCTATTTAACAATTGTTTTTCTAAAAGATATATGCTTGTGTCATTTTTGTATTCATTTTAACTTAATTAAAATAAAGTGTCATTATCACTTACAAGTGGATCAATGGGGTCCCAAAATCGACCCAAAGATGCCCATGGTCGACCATGTATCAACCAATAGGTTTAAGACACGTTTTAGGGTAATTTAATATTATTATAATATTATTTTTTTAACCCTTATTTACCGGATTTACCCTTAACCATGGTAAATAAAATATTTACCGCAGTAATTATTCAAAATGTCTAAAAATAAAAGTTATCTATATACACAATTTGAACATCCTGATTTCAAATATGGAATCCATTTTTCTAAATTCAAAACACAGAAGTGGCAGAAATTAATTTAAAATTAATTCCCACTGTCAAAACAAAAAAGCGTGTTTTTAAGAGATAATAACTATCAAAAGATTGACACTTGTTTATGTTCGGTTTAATTGTAAAATTGTGTCCAATGACCAACATTATATTAAGTGGTAAAAATATATTATAAATATACTTTAAAACCATTCAATATTATAATTTAACCACAATATATATTACGATGAAAAAAGTTGTTTTTAATTAAAATATAGCGTGTTTTTACTATTCATTAAAATATGAAAGTTGTCGGAAAAATATCAAAACTTTATCTAATGTAAATTTTTACATCCTGATTCAAAAGAAGAATATTATTTTGTCAAATTGAACATATAAACATGTCAAAAGCTATATTTAAAGTGGGTGCGCCATCAAAAGGCGGTAAAACTGCATTTTTTGAAAAATACTTATTTTACCCGAAAAATTTATTTTGTTCTTATACCATGTTCTAGAAATGTGTAAGATGAATAATAATGTTATAAAATTCAAAATTTAGTTAATACTATTCATAACGGCTAGTTCATGACAATATTATAATAATATAACATTGTTTATTAAAACCCGGTATTGCGTACAACACACGCTATCGAGGAAGGTCGTGATTGCGTGTAATGCAAGCCAAGTCAGGGTTGCGTGTTGTGAAAGAATCCTTCGTTGTTTCGTATAACAGAATCCAACCATATTTCATTTATACATTTACTATATATATATATATATATATACTCAATGTTGCGTAGAATAACTATTATCAAAATTGTGTGTAACACGGTCCAAGAATAGTGTTGCGTATACTACAAGCTAATACGGTGTTGCGTATAGCGCAAGGTAATCTTGGTGTAGAATACAGCGCAAGACATTAATGAAATTAAAAGAATATTTTTCATAAAATCTCGAGGTGTTACATTCTACCCCCCTTAAAATGAATTTCTCCCTCGAAATTCGTCGGGGTTATAAATGGTTTACTATTTGAAAGTTTCTTTGATAGAAACCCACATCGTAAAAAGGAATACCAAAACTTATCTTTAAAAACAAAAGTATGAAACGTAACGGTTACCCAAATAAACTAATCATTGGGTTTCCACATAGGTGAAAATATGGATATGGAAGAGAAATCTAACCATCATGTTCTGATGGAGAGTGGTAGAGAACATGGCTATGGAAAAGCTAGCAATCACAAAGCCATAAATTTGTGACGATCTAAGGTACCATCAGATTCATCAGATATAAGATCACTAGGACAACATTTTTGGTTTTCAATATCATTTCCCTAAAGTTGAAAATTTTGAATTAGAAGAAATACTTACTTGATTTTGGTATAATCTCACTGTTGTTCGTGAATTGAACAATTTACACTTCTTCCCTTAAAGAAATGAAGTTGAATTTGTTATTCGTGATGTGTTAGCAGATCATGTGATAGAATGACAGGTCATTCCATCTGTCTCAAACAAAAGGTTAGCAAAACTTATATGCATAAGTCGATCTATAGTGAGATTAATCATATATGGTTCCTAAAATGGACTTATACTTCATATATCATACTGCTTAATATAATAAAACTAGTTTCTACTAAACAGGGACTTCCTGTAGGTCAGTGGTAGGCGATAAAGGCCAGTCGCACTTCGGTTGTGGGTTTGATTCCTACAGCCTTGTCCGAAGCGATGGGTTGTCGCCCGTCCTGCAGGTTGTCCTTTTTCTAAAACTATGTTACTATAACATCCCATCAATAATATCGAAAATCTTCTATCCTTAAACAATACTAACTTATGTCCAACATAATCGAGTCTAATCTTTAGGCTTATACATAATACTGCAGTCCACTCTCATAATATAGTGACAACGATTACCAGAGATTTAATAATGTCATTGATCCCCACATATCATAAGATATGTCTTGTTGGTCACATTCCAAACATTCGAAGTCCTTAATCATGTATTCTCTTGAATACCTTAGTGAAAACATGAGTGTAGTTAAAAGTTAACACTTTCCACATACCAAAATCCTCAAAATTCTATATACTCAAACCATGATATCACTTAGTCCTTATATCAATCATGAGCTCATGAATACTGTTAAACATTTAATTTTCTCATTTTCCCTTCATTATGCGCATAATATCTCAATCACTTTGAATACCACATTAGACCAATACATAAATATTCCAATACTCCATGATACAACATTATTTTGGAATCCCATTACATAAACGCTTAATCATTCCACCACATCGTTATCATATTCAACATCGCCAATAGTGATCGCATGTGACTTCCCTTTGTCCTTTGCCTTCAGTGGTTTCTCATGTTGATCATCACTAACCCTAGGATTAGGGCAATTATTAGCATAATGCCCCATTTCCTTGCACTTGAAGCATTGAAGTGTTGGTGGTGCATTCTCTGCAGTGTTTGCTTTATTCACATCATTAGAAACCCTTTTTCCATTACTTCGACACTCAGCTGCTCGATGACCTTCTTTTCCACACTTAAAACATTTTCTAGTCCCTTTAAGACAATCTCCACCATGCTTCTTTCCACAATTTGTGCATAAGGAAACATTCATCTTCTTTTCACCATTATTCTGAGATTTCTCCTTGAACTCCATCTTTCGTTTCTTGTCAAAACCATGAGATGGATATGTAACACCAACTTCCATTTCTACCTTGATAGCACAACGCACAATTTCTTCATAGCTACTGAAGTCTCTTATAGCTAATGCCCTTCGAAGACTTGGTTTTAAGCCACTGAAAAATCGATCAACTTTACTTTCAGGTTGGATGATAATACCAGAAGAATACCTTGCAAGTCTTGTAAAATTTGCTTCATAGGTACCAAAAGATTCATCGTCCCTTTGCTTCAGTTCAAGAAACTATTTCTCCATCTTTGTTCGAAGAATACGAGGGAAGTACTTACTGAAAAACAAGTTCTTGAACTCGTCCCATTCCATGGACTCAATTTCATCTCTTGGCCTCGTATTCTTGATAAGATTCCACCATTGATCAGCTTCACCTTCCAAACGATATACTGCTAAGATGACTTTATCATGTTCAGAACATTGAAGAACTGAAAATATCTTTTCAGTAGTACTGATCCATTGTTCAGCCACAAGTGGATCAGAAGACCCACTGAAAGAAGGTGGACGTTGCCTCATGAAGGACTCAATAGAATATTGTTCCCTTCTCTGCTCATTTGGAAGTCCAGAATGATTCATAGCTTTTGTAAGTATAGTAATAATATTTTGCACTCCATCTCCCATAACATTTGTTTGTTCAGGAGGGAAATCATTGCATTGTCTATTGCATTGATCAACATGGTTCCTTCGGGTTCCAGCCATCGTCTAAAACCCAAAAAGAATAGTGTGAGAGGCAAAAATCATGCTAGGGAAAACAACATAATAAAGGGGGAGTACCTTCAATATCCAACATCTTAGGTTTAATTCTATGATCGTTAGCGTAATTCTATTACTATAACCTATACTTATACTTATCCCTAGGGACATCCCTAGACATACCTTAGAAATATCTCTAGGGATCTCACTAACGTTTTCGCATCCTAGTTTCCAAAGGTTGACTAAAGCTTTCCTCTAATACCAACTGTAGAGACCCGTATCTTGACGTACATGGACATTACATTACATTTTCGGAATACTTAGTACATAACAAAAACACACACTAAAGGATCGTAATAGTTTAGTGTCTTTGGAAACTCGGAACGTAATCTTCTAATCCTGGTGAAAGATCTTCAACATCTCCCATAAAGATCTTCCTTTTTTATACCTAAAACCTTTCTTTATACCCTGGGGAAAAGAAAACATAAAAGGGTGAGCTCAAATGCTCAGTAAGGGTAAACAAAAGAAAAATCAATCACATCATATTCATAAGAACATAACTTTTGGAAATCTTAACCTGCAAAAGAGAGCATAATTTCATAACATGGGATAAATCATAGCAGTGAAATGAAATCCCAATAATAATAACTTAAAACATGAAACTTTGTGGCATACACACATAATCATAGAGAATCATTTCTTGTTAGTCAAGACTCATTGCCAAGACTATCTTAGTGGACAAAGTCCCTTTCTGAATCGAGTAACCCTCGTTTCAGTCCTGTTTCACTGAACCGGTATAACCTACCATTTCAGCCATGTCTATCTCATGAGATATAAAATCTTTACCCAATGCATTGGAGGGAGATATAGGTCACACCCATCTCATAGTGATACCATTCTTATGTGTGCCACAAAATCATAAATCATACATCACTGCATAACCCATGTAATAAAAATGGGATTCCTAAACAACATGACATCATAAAACCATTCATATAAGATAAAGGAATTCATAAACATAATTCCATCACAACATAATAAAATCAATGTAAAAATATGGATAGAAACAGAAGCCTTTATTATCTTAGATGGAAAATAATTTTGATAAAACACTTGAAATGAATTCTTGAGGAAAATATCCTTTCTTCTTCATAATCAATTTCTTTTCACAAAACATCATGCAATTTTAAAAGAAATAGATTTTATTAAAAATAGTCATGAAATCTTTTGGAGGAAGCTTCATGAAAATAAGGCTTTATAAAACCGTAAAAATCCGTTCGTGCCATATAAGTTAAAAAAACATTCTTCGTACTTTTGTTGGAAAAGTCAAAAAGTACCTCGTACGGAAAACGACAAAAGATTCCTTTCATTTCTTTTACTAAAAACTCACCGAAGGGTAAAATTGGATTTAAACAATTGTAGTTGGATGGAAATAATATTACATATTTATGAAACATGGATGTGGATGATAAAATACACCCCAGTAAATACTTACGAATAAACAATCTCGGATAAAAATGAGATTGTGATATTTCCCTTACCTTAGGTCCGATTTGCTTTGTTCATGTCCGAAGCTCCTGTATAATGGTTTAAATCATGTTATTGACTTATTACAGAATCATATTCATTGTTATGATGTCATATATGGTTCACTTATGACATTATATTACCCGTTCTTTTGTAAATTCCATGTTAAAGAAGCGTTTTGGGTAAAATCGTTTCATTTATCGTAGGTGTTTTGACTTGTTGTTCTTGACATCATTATTACTTATATCATGATTTAATTACTTCCAGAATATAAAATATGATTTATATATCATATATATTCAGTATATATATATATATATTAGGTAGATAAATAAAATGAAAAACACCGTTCATGGAGACGGTAGTCCATACGTACGCATGAACGTTGTTTTCCTTTCCTTATTGTCTTGAAATGGAAGTAAGTAGATGACATACATATGTATATATATAAATAAATCCAGTAGCTTTATAATTTCATATATTTCATTATTATTTCTTATATATACTTTATAATCATTCTTAAATGGTTAACATGGAGAATGAATCTCATCGCGTCGTGGAGACGGTAGTCCGTACGTACGCACGAGCGATGATATCATTTCTATAAATATTGAATTGAATTGGAGTGGATTATACAATATATCAGAATCAATATGATGTTGTAATAACTATGTATAGTTACTCTTTACACCATTATACCCATCCATGTAAGGTGGTGGTGGAAAATAGATTACACCACGGCGTGGAGACGGTATTCCGTACGTACGCACGCGCGGTGATTTATTTTTCCGTAGGATGGATAGATGGTGAAATAGGGTTGTTTAATACTTATAATTACATATCAGTATATGAGTGATACTGATGTTATTACTTCATAATGAAACAACTTAAGAAGAAGAAGTGGAAGAAGAAATAAAGATGAAAGAATTGGTAACGGTAATTACCTCTTCTTTGAAGTGCCTCTTTGAGACCTCCTCTTAGGGCACTAAAATTGGCCTTTGAGGAAGACCAGAACCTCTAGGATGTTTCTAGGGAAGTGTAGAAGAGATTTTGGCAGGGTTTGGCCGAGCTTGAGTGCTCAAATTGGTGTGAGGAGGAGGGGGAGGAGGTGTCCTTTTATAAGGGAGGAGAGGGGCACCTTAGGAATATCTCAAAATATTATTTTATATTAAAGTCAAAATCGGTTTATAATGGTTCCAAAGGGTCTTATTTCGAAGATAAGGTGGGGATGGGTCGAAATCCTATCAACCAATAGAATTTATACAAGTTTAGGATATTATTTTAACCTTATCAATTAAATTTAACTCTAAGTTAAATAATTTAACTTTTACCATGTCTTTTTGTTTTCTTTCACTATATGGTTAATAAACTTACTATAACATGCCAAAAGAACCCCAAATTGTTTATTATTATTATATATATCCTTATATAAGTAATTTGGCCGAACCTTAGATTTTTAGGAATACAATAACAATTAATAATATTTTATTTTATTTAAAAACTATTTTGTGTCAATTTTGACACTATTTGATATATGATTTTTGTGAAAGTCATAACAGAATTAAATGTTCGAACCAAGTTAATTAAATAAACATTAATATATCATAGTAACCTAAAAAATTAGTGTAATTCATAAAAAATCTCAAATTAAATTTATTTTGGTGTTTATAACATCAATTATGTCAATATTTCATTAATAAGATAATTACTGCATCATCGTTGTGTCATAAATAAATTAACTTATTTTATGTCTAAAAATTACAAATAAAATACCATCATGTAGGAAATCTTTTTATCTTTCTAATGAATATTTATAATCTAAAATCCAACATATATAACCCTATTTAACAATTGTTTTTCTAAAAGATATATGCTTGTGTCATTTTTGTATTCATTTTAACTTAATTAAAATAAAGTGTCATTATCACTTACAAGTGGATCAATGGGGTCCCAAAATCGACCCAAAGATGCCCATGGTCGACCATGTATCAACCAATAGGTTTAAGACACGTTTTAGGGTAATTTAATATTATTATAATATTATTTTTTTAACCCTTATTTACCGGATTTACCCTTAACCATGGTAAATAAAATATTTACCGCAGTAATTATTCAAAATGTCTAAAAATAAAAGTTATCTATTTACACAATTTGAAAATCCTGATTTCAAATATGGAATCCATTTTTCTAAATTCAAAACACAGAATTGGCAGAAATTAATTTAAAATTAATTCCCACTGTCAAAACAAAAAAGCGTATTTTTAAGAGATAATAACTATCAAAAGATTGACACTTGTTTATGTTCGGTTTAATTGTAAAATTGTGTCCAATGACCAACATTATATTAAGTGGTAAAAATATATTCTAAATATACTTTAAAAACATTCAATATTATAATTTAACCACAATATATATTACGATGAAAAAAGTTGTTTTTAATTAAAATATCGCGTGTTTTTACTATTCATTAAAATATGAAAGTTGTCGGAAAAATATCAAAACTTTATCTAATGTAAATTTTTACATCCTGATTCAAAAGAAGAATATTATTTTGTCAAATTGAACATATAAACATGTCAAAATCTATATTTAAAGTGGGTGCGCCATCAAAAGGCGGTAAAACTGCATTTTTTGAAAAATACTTATTTTACCCGAAAAAATTTATTTTGTTCTTATACCATGTTCTAGAAATGTGTAAGATGAATAATAATGTTATAAAATTCAAAATTTAGTTAATACTATTCATAACGGCTAGTTCATGACAATATTATAATAATATAACATTGTTTATTAAAACCCGGTATTGCGTACAACACACCCTATCGAGGAAGGTCGTGATTGCGTGTAATGCAAGCCAAGTCAGGGTTGCGTGTTGTGAAAGAATCCTTCGTTGTTTCGTATAACAGAATCCAACCATATTTCATTTATACATTTAATATATATATATATTTATATACTCAATGTTGCGTAGAATAACTATTATCAAAATTGTGTGTAACACGGTCCAAGAATAGTGTTGCGTATACTACAAGCTAATACGGTGTTGCGTATAGCGCAAGGTAATATTGGTGTAGAATACAACGCAAGACATTAATGAAATTAAAAGAATATTTTTCATAAAATCTCGAGGTGTTACAACTGTGGTCGAAGAGGAAAAAATTTAAGCATCTCTAGAATAATAATAAATGAAAAATTATCATTTTTATACATAAATTATACTTCTAAAACCTGTTAAAAAATATGGTTATAAAAAATGTACTTCAATATGATTGTGGAGATGGTAGATCATTTGTATGAATGAGTAGAATTTTTATTTTTCAAATACAATTATAGAAAGAAGGTAATATATATTTTATAATTAAATAATTAACATAATATTATAAATACCATATTTTTATTAAATAAGTTTTTTAAATATCATCTATGTGATATGGTGATGAAAAAATATTCACATCGCTTCATGGAGGTGGTAGTCCATATGTATGCACAAATGATGTAAGAATTTTTTTGAGAGTGGAAATGTGTAAAATAAAATGATACATTATAATTTAAGAATAATAAATATGTTAGGAATAGAATAATTATGTCATATATATCACATATATTCATAAATTTTATCCTAATTAAATTCCATGGGAAATGTTTGTGAAACAAAATGACCTCACTTCTTGATGGGGTAGAACTCCATAAACATGAGTGATGTTATCATATCACCCACATAATAAAACTTATGAAGTTATATTTGATATAATTATTATATATGTATATTTATGTTTGAAATATAATATTTATATATAAAATACATCTTTATAACTTGTCATGAGAGGGAATTATGATATAAAAAACACATCGGTTCTCAAGGTGATAGTCTGTCCAACACCTGAATAGTGTTTTTTATTATACATGTGATGGATGTGGTTATGGGTTTATTATATTATATGAAAATTATAAATTACAAATATATGGTAGGTAATTTTTTAATATAAAATCATAATATATAAATTTTTTATAAAAGTGAAAGAAGAACCAAATTAAAAATGCATGGTTAACCATGATACTTATTGTTTAGATTACCTCCTTAAGATAACACCAAAATCATAAATATGATGAAATAATGAGAAAAATAAGTATCATGTATGTTTGGAGAGACATAGTTTTTCTATTTGGGAAATTTATCTCCAATAAGTGGTTTGATATTTTTTAGAGGATACTAGAGGGGTGGCCTTTATATTTTGGGTGAGTGGCACACTTGTTATATTTGTAAAGAAAAATGTGTACCCATGATTTTCACATTCTATAAGGCACTAAAATGGACCATTGTGTAGTATTAGATGAGAAAAGTTCCAAATATTTCCAAAAATATATTTTCTACTTTTTTCCATTTTAAAAAATTTCTTTTTAGTTTAACTACTATAAATCGGTTTTTACCAAAACCACAGTAACAGATTTTGTCTATTTTCACTATTTATTTTGAAAAAAAACTTTCTTGACCATATTATATAATATATATTAAAATTATTAAAAATATGGAATATATTTTTAAAAAATTAATTCACATTACTAGAATAATTTAATTTAAAATAAATCTCATAGATATGATAATAAAGTGGGTTTTCAAGAAATGTTTTTAATAGGAACGATATTATTTTATATTAACACAATGACATGTAATAATCATTTTATTAATTTAAATTTTTATAATCCTTTATATTGTTAATACATTTAATTTATATAATACTTTTTTGGAATTATAATAAATAATAACAATTGATAAAAAGTATGTACATTCAAATAGTTTTCTAAAGAACCCATTTTTTAAAAACAAATTAACATATACTAAAATCCAATATGATGATCATTCAAATGTAATCATGTGAATTAAATATATATAAATAATAATTATATAACATAAATTCAAATTCAACAAATAATTAAACATTTAACTTATATAATTTTGAGAAACTAAATGTCCTTTTTACACAAATTGGTTTTTCTCGTTATTTAATACAGAATCTAAATTTTATGAAAAATACCAAAATTTCACCTTAATTTCAACTTAACATGACAATTTTAAAATTCATATTCATATTATTAATATCATAAAATTTTGAAATTTAAATATAAAATAAATATCGATTTATAAACTATTTTAGAAAAAACAATTTCATTTTATATTTAACATTTTAATAATATTTTTATACTGAATATAACAATAAATGTTACATTAATGAACACGAACCTGATATACTCTATAATTATATAGGTTGTTACATTTCCCCCAATTATATATCCATCTGTGATCCACTAATGGGTCAAGGGGGACCAACCAAATAGCTGATAACCCCCTAAAGATCCTCATATACAACCCCTTTACACATATTGGCTCTTGGTTCTCCATAAGAAAGTAGTTGAGCCTCAATGCTCTTTAGAGTGTTTTCTATTTAGAAAAACTGGTTAGTGGTGCTATATTTGCAAGCCTCTAAGGCTCCATTAACTCCCCAGATGTTGGTTCATTCCTTTTCCCAACTACTCAAAACTCTGTAATCTTAAAGACCTCTAACACATATCAAAAGATAAAAAAATCAACCAATATAAGTAAACAATAATAAAAAAATATCATGAAACTTGAGGATGACAAATTTTTTCCATTTTCAGAATTATATTGATGTTGATTATATCATTAAAAATTATTATGCTATAATATCATAAATAAATACACTTCCATAATTTGAATAAAATTTAAAATAATTAATAATGATGATCCACCATCATTTAGTATTCATTATTATTAATGTATTACCCTTAAATAAACATGTTAAATTATTCATTAGGGTGATAGAAATTTCCGAATCAGTAATTAAATTTTTTATTACTAGTAATGTGATTACATATAAAAAATATTTATATCTATTTTTTTGTATTAATCATAATATGATGTATGATTGAATTTATGTGGTACACGTTTTTATGGACTATCCATATGTGATAATTGGTATTTTAATTATATTTCCATCCAATTCATTTAGTAAAGATTTATATCTAATTTTATTTCTATGGAATATGGGATTAAAGAACAAGTATACTATTATATGAGACTTTAGTGGTTATCCTAGTCCATTTTGTTGTGGGGAAAAATGATTAACAAAATACACTATGATATTAATTCCATTATGTATAAATTTTCTAGGAGTTATCATTTTCAATTCATATGTTTATGAGACATATTGGATTTTTAAAACCATGACTCAATATTATTCATAATAATTTATCACACATGTTAATATTTTATTATTAATATAATAACATCATTCCCCATATTAAAACTAAATATAAAATAATTTTTATTTCTTTGAAATTTAATTTAATTCATGATTAAGTTTACAATAATTTATTTCAGATGTTTGGTTTTATGGAGATAATTTTCATCATTTTTATTTTCATATAATAAATAAAAATTCTACAATGCCCGACCTCTAGACTGTGGGGTACTAATTTGTATTCTTGGGGTCCCATAATAAACAGCATAGGCTAGTTTAATTTTTATGAATTATATGAGTATTAAAAAAATAAAAGAAATTCATGTAGAGAAATGGTTTGATAAAATGTGAATATTTTGGTACTTGAGGATCGTGACTCTAGAGTTTTCTAGCCCTGAGTTTTTCACTCTATCAGTATATGTGGTAATACAATTTTTTTTTGATCAAGTTAAATCGAGATGATGCCCGAGTATGTGGGCTTCACTTGGTTCCCTAAGGCCTTTGAGCATGGGAGTCATCGGCCAAGTCTTTCTATATGGGTTAATTTGTTTAACTGTAATATCAATTACTATGGAAAAATTACAAAAAAAAATCAAAAAAAATCAAAAAAAATCAAAAAATCAAAAAAAAATCAAAAAAGTTAATAATCATATTAAGATTAAACATGATTCCACCTAGCGCTTCAATGATTTCCCCCTTTAATGAAAATGAACCCCCATAAAAACTGTGATTCACAACACATCATTTCATTTTATTGAGTTGGATGAAGTACGATGAAGGATTTGATCAAAGTAGTGGTATTTGGACTGGTATCTGATTTTAAATTAATCTTGTTTTAAATTATTTTGATTGGTTATAAAGATATATTTCTATTTTGTTTACATTGTGAGAACTCTTGGTTATAATGTGTTTGTAAAAAAGAAGTCAAATATAATATTTGAATGATATTCTCAGGACTAGAAAATCTCAAGTTGGTGGTGTGACTAGCCAATAAAAACACATATGTTAATTAAATTTTAATGGTATTAAATGTTCATTTTTTATCTTATGGGCCTGAGTTTTTGGATTTTAATTTTGAACATCCATTCCCATCATTTGTGCACTTCATGCTTAATGTACACCAGTTTAGGCCCAATGATTCCTCTGATTTTAAGGAATTTGATAATCCATATTTTAATTTTCTATCTTGAGAAATGGATTTAACTTTAATATGAGCATTTTTATATAGGGATAAAGGGATCATTCATAATGGATAATGGGGAAATTTGGAGATTAAAGGAAATAATTCTAGAGAAGGCATATTGGACATAAGCCCACTGATAAGATTGGGGGGCCCACGATATAGGCCCAATGAAGCTCAAATTTAGGGGGATTCTAGAAGACATACATAGGAACATATAATTTTTCAAAAGAAAGTGCGAATTCAACCTCCCTGGGGGTTATTAAGGTGGCCCAAATAGAATATCATAATCTGGGCCAGAATCTGTGGCCCAGAATTTTAGCACACTAAATCATCCATAACCCCTATTCCACAACTAAAAATGGGCCCAACTTTTACATAAGTCTATTATAAATCATGTAAAACAAAATCCCTTTCTATGTACTATCGATATTTAGCGATATGATTTCCCATACAAGACGATCTATCCAGGGGAGACAAAGAGGATACAAAGTAAAAGAGGGAATCAATTTCTCTAATATGTTCAACCACCCTAAGGACTAAATTAATTTAATAATTGGGGATAAATTTATTGAGGCTCAGACTAAGGCTTCCCAATTTCTTATTTAATGCAGTGGTGGTGAGTGGGAATATATCTCTTGTTTTTTGGATATAACATTATTATACCATAGTTCCTCTGTAATGTTTTGAATTTACATGTATGTTTCTTATTTTGGAATTTATATGTTCTTAATAAACATATTTATCTTCTATTCTTACCATTTATTTATTTAAAAATATATAATCAAAAAACATAGTGATATCTATGTGTTGTAGTGAATCAGATCACACATAGGTATAAATTTTGTTCACACACATGGAGGAGTGCTTGTTATTTCCATGATTTTAATTTCTTCAATCCAATTCTTGTAAGACATCTCCTACCCAACATTGAATGTATACCATAAAAGGAGTTCAAAAACAATAATGGGTTTATCCTAGGAAGATTAAAAGTCTGCATTAAATGTTATTTTATGGACAATTTGTTGTTAATTGGCTAACTAATATAAGACTTCCATTGTTCAGTTATATCCATTCTTCATCTTTACAGTGTTTAAGGAAGAAAAAACAAGTAATAAAATTACAATCTACATTGGGTAGATGATTAATTTGATTCTCTATTTGTGAAGGGTATTAGTAATTGAGTTTAGTTAGCATCAAACCAGGAAATGATGAAGCTAGTGTTATTTTGATGAATGGATTCATCAAGAATTCATAAAACAAAATTTTTCTAATGAAGTAAAATTAATTCAATCCACCTAGACCATAACCCAATGATAAGCCCATTTTCATTTAATTTATTTCATTTAGTTTTCCTAGTGTTCTTTAAAACCATAAAAAATCAAAACTGTGTTGGCCACTTCATAGACAAAAATCCATCTCATAGTTTGTGTGTCATAGGTATCTTTGTAGGTCTTAGTGGATTCGACAACCCTAGAAAGACTAAAAGTACTATTCTACCTTCTTATATTTGGTAAA
Organism: Viscum album; assembly: GCA_963277665.1. Lineage (NCBI taxonomy): Eukaryota > Viridiplantae > Streptophyta > Magnoliopsida > Santalales > Viscaceae > Viscum > Viscum album. The sequence continues at coordinate 1,389,941,372 of OY728165.1, forward strand.
TTTGAGCACTAATCAAATCAAATTTTCCCAAGAGATGAATGTAGAATGGTCCTTGCAGCCTAGCTTGGGTTGTCGAATCCACTGAGACCTAAGAAGATGCCTAAGATACATAACATATGACATGAATATTTGGCTATGAAGTGGACAAAATGGTTTTGATTTTAAATGGTTTTAAAGAACAATAAAACCCTAATTTAAATAAAAAAAATGAAATAGGTTGATCATAGGATTGTGATCAGGGTGGATTGAATGAATTTTACTTCTTTAGACAATTTTAGTTTTGTTAATTCTTGATGAATCCATTTTTAAAACTAACACTACCTTCATAATTTTATGGTTTGATGCTAACTAAACTTAATTAAAAATCACATACAAACTTATATAACCAAATTAATGATATCGACAAGGTATATGGTCATTTTAGTACTTGGATATGGCTTTCTCAAACACAGATAAGATGAAAAGTGGAAATAACTGAAGAATGTAAGTCTTAAATTAGTTTTCCAATTAACAAAAATTAATTCATAAAATAAAATTCAATAAAGAATTATCATCTTCATAAGATCAGCCCATTATAGGGTCATCCCTCCATTGATGGTATACTCTCAATGGTAGGTGGAATATGGCTTATAAAAATTGGATTGGAGGAATTAAAACCGTTTAAATAACGAGCACTCCTCCGTGGGTTTGAACGAAATTCACACCTATGTGTGAACTTTTTCACCAAAACACAAGGATAACACTATTATTTATGATTATATAGTTTTAATGAATGAAATGGGAAGAATATAAGAGAAATATGATGATTAAGATCAAATAAATACAAAAAAACTTACCTTGCAATTGAAATCATTACAAAGAAACTTTGACATAATTACATTATATTCAAAAACAATATATATCTTCCCCTTCACCACCATGGAATTAAATAAGAAATTTGGAAGCCATAGGCTGATCTTCAATCAATGTATTCCCAATTAATAAATTAATTAAGCCTTATGGTGGTAGAAATTAGTGGAGAAATTGATTCCCTCCTTTACTATTAATCCTCCATGTCTCCCTTGAAAATATCATCATGTATGGCCAAGAATATCGCCGAATAAAGGAGGTCCATAGAAGGATCTTCTATGTCCCCAGATGTGTTATAGACTTTTGTAAAATGTGGTACCATTTTGAGTTGTAGATCGGCTCTTATGGCCAATTTTTTGGGCTAACATTCTGGGTCACAGATTATGGCCTAGATTTTGATATTAAATTTGGGTCGCCTTTATAACCACCATGGAGGCCGAATTAGCACTAGAAATTATTTGTTCCTCTATATGTCATCTAGAATCCCACTAAGTTTGGGTTTTAGTGGGCCTGTATCATGGGAACCACATTCTCATCAGTGGGATGGTGCCCAATCTTCCTTCTCCAGAATTCTTTCCATTCATCAACACATATCCCCATCATCCTTTATGAAGACTCCATTTTATCCCTATATGAAAAAAAATTTTATTAAAGTTTTAATCCATTTTCAATAATATCAAATTAATATATGGATAATGACATTGCTTAACATCAGATTAATCATTAGGCCTAAATTGGTGTACATTAGGCATGAGGTACAAAATTATGAGAATGGATGTTCAAAATTAAAATCCACTAACTCGGGCCCATAAAATCAAAAATGAGCATTTAACACCATTAAAATGAAATAAACATATGTTTTTTTATTTTTTAATAATTACTCAATTTTTATAAGTAACATTTATGAATGTCAACTACATGTTAATTCAATTTATAAGAGTGGAAAGTATAATTATGTCTAAAGATACTATTATGTGTTATCTATTATTGAAATGGTTTATTGGTGAATTATAATCAAAAATGGGTAATAAATGAAATTATTTTAAGAGTATTTTATTTACCACTTCTTAATGATTAATGTTTTTTACATTGTGATAATGTTTTCATTAGATTTATGTTATCTCAAGACAGTTTGTTTTCCTTATTTGTGTGTCCCTTACTGATATTTTTGTACTCATCCTATATTTTAATCTTTTTTCTCAAGGTATAATGATCATTAAGATAATTAAGGGTTTCAAGATTAATGTTATGAAAATTTATCATGAAAAATAAATAATTTTTTATTTTAAATGTTTTAGGATATGGATGAAATGGATATTGTTTTAGTTATATCCACTTCATACCAATATGAACTGTTTTTTTTTTGAATTATTAAATAATTCACAAAAACTCTAAAACTGAAAAGATCATAAACATTAGAAAAAATATTTCATGACTAAAATTCAAGAATATATAAGATTCAAGGTTGTGAAATTATAATTGGTATCATTTGTTAATATAGATAAAGTTTGAGGTTAGGAAAATATTAATAACTCACAGTTGATGTATTTTACCTTGTGGTCATATTAAAATGTTATATCATTTGCGTATTACTATATTGATTTTTATAAAATATGTCTCATAAAAATGGTTTTCAACAGAGAAAATAGAGTAGAATTAGAGGGAAGGAATTGAGAGAAACCATCCTTCTGAATCAACTTCCTGAGATTGTTATAATTGGAACTAAGTAATGTATTATAGTGATGGATTAGTTTACCCAAACGAAAAATGGTTGTGGTGTCCTTGAATGATTTAAACATAATCTACTATTGAGTTACATGATTTTAGTGGAGCATCATATGAGATAGAATCCTTTATCATTAAAAGGATAATATGAGCATGTGAAACATGAAGGATGGATAAAATCCATATAAATGATATTCTACATCATGGGTTATTCATATAACCATAAGGTAACTATTGGAAATTATCATACCAGTGTTGAAGATAATCAGTGGTATCTAATGGCTAAAAATATTAGAGGAAGTGAGTATATTTATTCTTTGTAATGGGAAAAAAATTTAATATATTCCTTGAGAAATATTTTAATAATTATGTTTAACTAATGATAGATAAAAATTGAAAAATTGAGTAATATTCAATTTCTTCTTATAATGAAAACTTCACCTGTAACGACCCGAAATTTTGAATAAATATTGTTTCCTAATTATATGTGTTATTTTTTTTACTCAACAAATATGTTTTATTTGATAACATGAGTATAATTAAAATGAGATCGTTGGGTTTTGATTGTTATATGACCATTGGTCAATATGACCGCTGGAAACTAAACGTTTTGATTATTGTCTCTAAATACAAGTAATCTTGGTTAATTTATATAGAAAGAAGATTCGATGGCCTCACCAAGTAGTCTTGGACCAATCGAAGCCCATATAACAGAACTTGGGAAGGAGGTAGCACCACTGGGCTTTGCTCTGGACCAAACCCAAGATGAACTTCATCGTGTGAAGCTAGATCGGGATTGCCTTTGCGAGAAGTTCAAACTGATAGAAATTACTACTCATGCGATGTTGGCCGATCCTCCCTCGGATTCTCTCACCTTAGCACACCTTACACTTAGGTCCTATGCTGGTGTGATAAGGGGCTATGTAAGGAGACCGTAACTGCCTTGTGTAATCCTTTGTTTTAAATAAAAATTGGGATTTCTTCTAATGATTATGTTTATGACTTTTTAAATGTCCGGATAAATATAGTATGCATATTTTTGGTGAATTTTAGAGAAAGGATATTTTAAAAATGTTTATGTAAACCTTAAATAATTAAAAAGGTGTAATGATTTTTAAAAAATGGTCTTCTACAAATATGTTCAGTACGAAATTTAGAGTCTAATAAGATCAACTTTATTTTTTATGAATAGTAAATTATGAATAGTGATTTTATGGTTAGGATTAGTAATGTGACCAAATGGATTAGTAATCTCACTTAAAGAAAGTATTAATATAATCTATGCACCTTGATTAAGTAATGTAATTCAATAAAATGGTTAAAAAACGGTTTCATAAATTATTATTCAAGTATTAGTTTTTTCAGGTTAATAGTGTTTTTTAATTAAAAATTAAATTAAATATATTTATAAAATTATTTTTATAAAATGGATTTCATTTTTGAACTCAGAGCATCGATATTATGTTAAGGTAATTTTTGGGGATTTTTCTAAAAAAATGAATTTTCGGTGAATAGTGTATTTATTTAAAAAATAAATTAAAAAAATTTAGAAAATTATTTTTATAAAATGGAGTTCATTTTTGAAATCAGAGCATTGATATTTGGTTAAGGTGAAATTTTGGGATTTTTCTGAGAAAGTTGATTTTTCAGTGAATAGTAAAAATACAGTTTTAGGGTTTCGATATGTTTAATGACATCATAAATGTGTCATGATGATGTCATGAGATATTTTAAGGGTTGTCCGGCCAAAGGTGATGAATTATTTTATTGGGGGCCCCATGTGGCCTAACTCCATGGTAAATTCCATGGGAGAGCACATGGTTTTGAGAAAAGCACTTTTGAGGTGTCCTTTGGCCATTAATGCCTTGTCCCCTAACTTTCCCTATAAATACCATGCAATACTCTCATGCTTTCGACTCCCTACTCTCCCCCAACAATTTTCTGGTCTCATTACCTCCCATTAAGTCCTCCCAAGGTTCCCCCAAGCCCTCAAGGTCCCAACCATTGAGTTTTAAGAGTTACGTTTTAAGGTAAGGGATCTGACCTCTCTATTTCTTTTCAAGTAATCTCTTTTATGTCATTCCTTTTATGCTCCATGTTATTATGTTGGAGGATGTTCTTTTATATTAATTATACTGTCCTTTTTATGTTCATATGATGAGATACCCCCTCTCACTCTCATCTTTTCATTTTATGAAAGTTTAAGTGGCGTCGTTAGGCTGCCGAAATTTTTGTAACGGATTCTTTCACCCGTCTCATTTTCAAGTTCTGTTTTCTTGTCAAGTCTTTCAAGTTCCTTTTTATTATGTTGGGGTATGATATATATATCTATTATACTGTTCTTTTATTATCATATGATGAGAGGCCCCATTTGACCTCTTCAATTCAGTATTTTGATGTTTTAAGTGGCGCTGTTAGGATGCCGAATTTTTAAGGGATTCTTTCACCCTTCTCATTTTCAAGATCTATTTTCATGTCAAGTCTTTCAAGTTCCTTTTTTTTATTTTGGGGTATGATCTCTATATCTATCATACTGAATCCTTCTGTTCATATTATGAGAGACCCTATTTTGATCTTGTCAATTTATTTTTGGTTTAATTTTAAGTGACGCTGTTAGGCTGCCGAATTTTTAAGGGATTCATTCGCCTTTCTCATTTTTCAAAGATCTAATTTCATGTCAAGTATTTCAAGTTACTTTTGTATTATGTTGGGGAATGATCTATATGTCTATCATACTTATCATTTATGTTCATATGATGAGAGACCCTATTTGATCTCATCAATTCAATTTTGGTTGAAGTTTAAGTGACGCCGTTGGGCTACCGAATTTTCATAAGAGAAATCTTATTTTTGTCTTCCTTTCATGTTCTTCATTTCATGTGTTATATCTTTCAAATTTAATTACCATGTTCTCAAATACTTTATATTCTGTCCCTCTACTATTTTATGGGTCATTTATGAGTGTTTGACCCATGTCCCCTCTCTTTTCAATGTTTTCTAAACCCCCGAAACGTAGCCGTTATGCTGCAGAATTTCCGTCTCAAAATGTCTCTCTATTTTTCTAAAGTACTTTAATTTTATTAAGTTAATAATCAAAGATATTTCTTCAAAAGGAGTATTCACATATATAACAAAATTTTTTATTTTAAATTCTGGTATTTACATACATGAGACCCACCTTCCTTTTCTGTGGGTTTTAAATTGACATAAAGATCATGTCTTTAAAGCAGTTTTAAAACGTTATGATTATGAAATGAAACTCATTTCTTTTATGCTATATGGGTTGTTTATGAAATGATTGATGATGATATATGTGGCTCACATTATGATAAAGACAGATTTCAGGGTGCGCCCTGATAGCGCTCCAATGCATTGGGTAATGATGTAACCACTAGAGATTACAATTTTCACGATACCTTGGTGAATAACCTTGGTAATTTTCAAATGACACCTTGGGGATAGACCTTGGTGATATGTTCATGATTTTCTATGTTCAATGATGTAGCCACATCTTCCAGTTATGAAAAATGTTATTTTTATTATGATATTCCACATGATTTTTTTCTCATGCCTTAGAGTTCTTTTTCATGACATTGTTGATGTATCTCAAGTTCACATGTTAAATGTTTCCCCTTGTTTCCCTTACTAGGCCTTCTGCTCACACTTTATTTTGATGTATTTCCCCAGGTTATGAGATGCAGTAATGAACCTAGGATTAACATAAGGAGAATCCTTTCAAGTGTTTAAGAAGAATGTTTTTTTTTTGTTTCATGTATTAAGTTCCTGGTTTCCAAGACACTAAACCTTAAAGATCCCCGGTTTTGTCAAATGTAATGAAAGTTTATGTGATAAAAAGGCAGGATGCTATAGTTGGTATAAAAGGATGGTTTAGTTATTTGTGGAAATTAGGATATGAAAACATTAGGAAGAACCCTATAGAAAATTTTAAATATAGGAAATCTTCCTGGTATTTTGGTGAGTATTGAGTAAGGGGTTTCCAAGAAAATACATCTTTGTCTGGATATGAGCAGGTAGAGGTGGCTCTGGCCAGATGTACATAGGGGTAAAACCCAAAAACACTGTTTTGAGCTAGACTCGAACGGGAACTAGTACAGGACAACGGGCCTTGCTGCACTCTTAGTTACGACACTCTCAGGGGATATGCTTTGGTAAATTCGTAATCTTAGTATGAACCATTGTTAAAGGAACAAAGATAAAATAAAATAAAGATTCACATAAGAATATATGATCATTTATAACCAAGATGGGAACCTAGGGGATCTAAAGTTAGGGTATACTTTTCTTCTACAAGTTATCCTTATATGCCTTAAGTTCCTTTTCATGATTATTGGCTAAGTATTTAAGCCCCTAATTATACTTTCTATTCTTAGTTAAAGGTGGGAAATGGAAGAACACGTCCCAACAACCAATGTGATAGGAAATGCGACGATTGTCATATTAATATGACAGAGATGATTAGGGTATTAAAAGATGATTATTATTTTTGAAGGCGTTCACTATTTTGGGTACCCTATATGATCGAGGTAAATAGATTACTATGGTATTTTCATTGAGGAGTAAGGTTGACTTATATTTTTAAGAATCGTTGAATTTAAGGTGGACTTATAGTAATTTTGGTTACTTATTGAAATGATTAACCTATCTTGGGTAAAATATGTTTAGGTTAGATACTTTTGTTATAAGATTTTTGGAGTGTTTGATGTTGTTTGGAGATGAACAATGATGTTTATTTTGGAAGACTATGTTATCAAGTCCTTCTTGTATTTGGGTTTCAATCTTAGTTTGGTTTATTTTGAGGAATTTTAAGGACCGTTATTTATGGAATGGTCTATGATGAACTTTGGGTAGTACCATGGAACTTTGAAGATTTAAAAGTAGTTTCCATTCCTATGGGATTATTTCTTTTTGAAGAGTTGTTTTACCTTAACCTTTCTGTTTTTGGGATAATTTTTCAAGGTAGAAGAAATAGATAGTTAATATTTTGTGGATTATGTGATTCTCTAGAAGATGATTGTTGTGATTTTGATGAGACCAAGTGTTTTTGAATTCTCATCATTTGAAGAAAAGATTAGTTTTGGTAGAGACTTATTAAAGGATGAAACTCTACTTTAAGGTAGATATATTTTCTTATGTTTCTGTTCTATGTAGTAAATGAATTCCTCAAAATTATGAAAAGTAACGTAAAACAAAAACGTTGTCGGTTTACGTTTCCTACTAGGTAATCGAAGACCGTTTACACACATCATAAGTTTGGGATTTTCTTATGGTTAACTTTCTCCTAATCATGTTTTCTATCACTATCCCTCAGAACTTGACCCTTTGTTTTCTTCTCTATGTCCATGTTTTCCTACATGGAATCCTAGTGTGGGTTAACTCAGGTGACCTTTGTACTTCCCTTTCTTTCTTTTAAAGTAATTGTTTTACTGACTCCTTTTCCGATGTGGGACTTTCAATGAAATTTCAAAACCCAATTTTAAAAATTGCGAGGACGCAATTTCTTAAGGGGGGAAGATTGTAACGACCTGAAATTTTTATTAAATCTTGTTTCCTAATTCTATGTGTTATTTTTTTTACTCAACAAAATTTTTTTATTTGATAACATGAGTATAATTAAAATGAGACCGTTGGGTTTTGACTGTTATATGATCATTGGTCAATATGACCTCTGGAAACTAAACGTTTTGATTATTGTCTCTAAATACAAGTAATCTTGGTTAATTAATATAGAAAGAAGATTTGATGGCCTCACCAAGTAGTCTTGGACCGATCGAAGCCCATCTAACAGAACTTGGGAAGAAGGTAGCACCACCAGGCTTTGCTCTGGACCAAACCCAAGCTGAACTTCATCGTGTGATGCTAGATCGGGATCGCCTTCGTAAGAAGTTCAAACTGATAGAAATTACTACTCATGCGATGTTGGCCGAGCCTCCCTCGGATTCTCTCACCTTAGCACACCTTACACTTAGGTCCTATGCTGGTGTGATAAGGGGCTATGTAAGGAGACCATAACTGCCTTGTGTAATCCTTTGTTCTAAATAAAAATTGGGATTTCTTATTATGATGATGTTTATGACTTTTTAAATGTCCGGATAAATATAGTATGCATATTTTTGGTGAATTTTAGAGAAAGGATATTTTAAAAAAATTTATGTAATCCTTAAATAATTAAAAAGGTGTAATGATTTTCAAAAAATTGTTTTCTATAGATATGTTCAGTATGAAATTTAGAGTCTAATAAAATCAACATTATTTTTTATGAATAGTAAATTATGAATAGTGATTTTATGCTTAGGATTAGTAATGTGACCAAATGGATTAGTAATCTCACTTAAAGAAAGTATTAATATAATCTAGGCACCTTGATTAAGTAATGTGATCCAATAAAATGGTTAAAACGGTTTCATAAATTATTATTCAAGTATTAGTTTTTTCGAGTGAATAGTGTTTTTTAATTAAAAATTAAATTAAAAATATTTAGAAAATTATTTTTATAAAATGGATTTCATTTTTGAACTCAGAGCATTGATATTATGTTAAGGTAGTTTTTGGGGATTTTTCTAAAAAAATGAATTTTTGGTGAATAGTGTATTTATTAAAAAAAATTAAAAATATTTAGAAAATTATTTTTATAAAATGGAGTTTATTTTTGAAATAAGAGCATTGATATTTTGTTAAGGTGAAATTTTGGGATTTTTCTGAGAAAGTTGAATTTTCAGTGAATAGTAAAAATACAGTTTTAGGGTTTCAGTATGTTTAATGACATCATAACTGTGTAATGATGATTTCATGAGATATTTTAAGGTTTGGCCAGCCAAAGGTGATGAATTATTGTATTGGGGGCCCCATGTGGCCTAACTCCATGGTAAATTCCATGGGAGAGCACATGGTTTTGAGAAAAGCACTTTTGAGATGTCCCTTGGCCATTAATGCCTTGTCCCCTAACATTCCCTATAAATACCAAGAAATAATATCATCCTTTAGACTCCCTACTCTCCCCCAACGAAGTTCTGGTATCATTACCTCCCAAGGAGTCCTCCCAATGTTCCCCCAAGCCCTCAAGGTCCCAACCTTTGAGCTTTAAGAGTTACGTTTTAAGGTAAGGGATCTGACCTCTCTCTCTCTTTTCAAGTAATATCTTTTATGTTATTACTTTTATGCTCTATTTTATTATGTTTTAGGATGTTCTTTTATATTCATTATACTGTCCTTTTTATGTTCATATGATGAGATACCCCCTCTTACTCTCATCTTTTCATTTTATGAATGTTTATGTGGCGTCGTTAGGCTGCCGAAATATTTGTAACAGATTCTTTTACCCTTCTCATTTTCAAGTTCTATTTTCTTGTCAAGTCTTTCAAGTTCATTTTAATTATGTTGGGGTATGATCTCTATATCTATCATACCGATATTTTATGATCATATGGTGAGATACCCCATTTGAAATCTTCAATTCAGTATTTTGAAGTTTTAAATGGCGTCGTTAGGCTGCCGAATTTTTAAGGGATTCTTTCACCCTTCTCGGTTTCAAGATCTATTTTCATGTCAAGTCTTTCAAGTTACTTTTTATTATGTTGGGGTATGATCTCTATATAAATCATAATGAACCCTTATATTCATATGATGAGAGACCCTATTTTGATCTTGTCAATTCATTTTTGGTTGAAGTTTAAGTGACGCCGTTAGGCTGTCGAATTTTTAAGGGATTCATTCACCTTTCTCATTTTTCAAAGATCTAATTTCATGTCAAGTATTTCAAGTTCCTTTTGTATAATGTTCAGGTATGATATCTATGTATATCATACTGATATTTTATTTTCATATGATGAGAGACCCTATTTGATCTCGTCAATTCATTTTTGGTTGAAGTTTAAGTAACGTCGTTGGGCTACCGAATTTTCATAAGAGAAATCTTATTTTTGTCTTCCTTTAATGTTCTTCATTTCATATGATATATATTTAAAATTTCATTACCATGTTCTAAAATCCTGTATATTCTGTCCCTCTATTGTTTTATGGGTCATTTATGAGTGTTTGACCCATGTCCCCTCTCTTTTCAATGTTTTCTAAAACCCCGAAACATAGCCGTTATGCTGCAGAATTTCCGTCTCAAAATGTCTCTCTATTTTTCTAAAGTACTTTTATTTTATTAAGTGAATACTCAAAGATATTTCTTCAAAAGGGGTATTCACATATATACCAAAATATTTTATTTTAAATTATGGGATTTACATACATGAGACCCACCTTCCTTTTCTGTGGGTTTTAAAGTGACATAAAGATCATGTCTTTAAAGCAGTTTTAAAACGTTATGATTATGAAGTGAAACCCATTTCTCTTATTCTATATGGGTTGTTTATGAAATGATTGATGATGATATATGTGGTTCACATTATGATAAAGACAAATTTAAGTGTGTTCCCTGATAGCGCTCCAATGCATTGGGTAATGATGTAACCACTAGAGATTACAATTTTCACGATACCTTGGTGAATAACATTGGTAATTTTCAAATGGCACCTTGGGGATGGACCTTGGTGATACGTTCATGATTGTCTATGTTAAATGATGTAGCCACATCTTCATGTTATGAAAAATTTTATTTTTATTATGATATTCCACATTATTTCTTTCTCATGCCTTAATGTTCTTTTTCATGACATTGTTGATGTATCTCAAGTTCACATGTTAAATGTTTCCCCTTGTTTCCCTTACTGGGCCTTCTGCTCACCCTTTATTTTGATGTATGTCCCTAGGTTATGAGATGCAGTAATGAACCTAGGATGAACAAAAGGAGAATCCTTTCAAGTGTTTAAGAAGAATGTTTTTTTTTTTGTTTCATGTATTAAGTTCCTGGTTTCCAAGACACTAAACCTTAATGATCCTCGGTTTTGTCAAATGTAATGAAAGTTTATGTGATAAAAAGGCAGGATGCTATAGTTGGTATCAAAGGATGGTTTAGTTATTTGTGGAAATTAGGATATGAAAACATTAGGAAGAACCCTATAGAAAATTTTAAATATAGGAAATCTTCCTGGTATTTTGGTGAGTATTGAGTAAGGGGTTTCCAAGAAAATATATCCATGTCTGGATACGAGTAGGTAGAGGTGGCTCTACCACAGATGTACATAGGGGTAAAACCCGAAAACACCGTTTTGAGCTAGACTCAAACGGGAACTGGTACAGTACAACGGGCCTTGCTGCACTCTTGGTTACGACACTCCCGGGGGATATGCTTTGGTAAATTCATAATCTTAGTATGAACCATTGTTAAAGGAACAAAGATAAAATAAAATAAAGATTCACATAAGAATATATGATCATTGATAACCAAGATGGGAACCTAGGGGGTCTAAAGTTAGGGTATACTTTTCTTCTACAAGTTATCCTTATATGCCTTAAGTTCCTTTTCATGATTATTGGCTAAGTATTTAAGCCCCTAATTATACTTTCTCTTCTTAGTTAATGGTGGGAAATGGAAGAACACGTCCCAACAACCAATGTGGTAGGAAATGCAACGATTGTCATATTAATATGATAGAGATGATTAGGGTATTAAAAGATGATTATTATTTTTTAAGACGTTCACTATTTTGGGTACCCTATATGATCGAGGTAAAAAGATTACTACGGTATTTTCATTGAGGAGTAAGGTTGACTTATATTTTGAAGAATCGTTGAATTTAAGGTGGACTTATAGTAATTTTGGTCACTTATGGAAATGATTAACCTATCTTGGGTAAAATATGTTTAGTTTAGCTACTTTTGTTATAAGATGTTAGGAGTGTTTGATGTTGTTTGGAGATGAACAATGATGTTTATTTTGGAAGACTATGTTATCAAGTCCTTCTTGTATTTGGGTTTCAATCTTAGTTTGGTTTATTTTGAGGAATTTTAAGGACCGTTATTGATGGAATGGTCTATGATGAAATTTGGGTAGTACCATGGAACTTTGAAGATTTAAGAGTAGTTTCCATTCCTATGGGATTATTTCTTTTTTAAGAGTTGTTTTACCTTAACCTTTCTATTTTTGGGATAATGTTTAAAGGTAGAAGAAATAGATAGTTAATCTTTTTTGGATTATGTGATTCTCTAGAAGATTATTGTTGTGATTTTGAGGAGACCAAGTGTTTTTGAATTCTCATCATTTGAAGAAAAGATTAGTTTTGGTAGAGACTTATTAAAGGATGAAACTCTACTTGAAGGTAGATATATTTTCTTATGTTTCTGTTCTATATAGTAAATGAATTCCTCAAAATTATGAAAAGTAACGTAAAACAAAAACGTTGTCGGTTTACGTTTCCTACTAGGTAATCGAAGACTGTTTACACACATCATAAGTTTGGGATTTTTTATGGTTAACTTTCTCCTAATAATGTTTTCTATCACTCTCCCTCAGAACTTGACCCTTTGTTTTCTTCTCCACGTCCATGTTTTCCTACATGGAATCCTAGTGTGGGTTAACTCGGGTGACATTTGTACTTCCCTTTCTTTATTTTAAAGTAATAGTTTTACTGACTCCTTTTCCGATGTGGGACTTTCGATAAAATTTCAAAACCCAATTTTAAAAGTTGCGAGGACGCAATTTCTTAAGGGGGAAAGATTGTAACGACTCGAAATTTGGATTAAATCTTGTTTCATAATTCTATGTGTTTTTTTTTAATCAACAAAAAATTTTTATTTGATAACATGAGTATAATTAAAATGAGACCGTTGGGTTTTGACTGTTATATGACCATTGGTCAATATGACCGCTGGAAACTAAACGTTTTGATTATTGCCTCTAAATACAAGTAATCTTGGTTAATTAATATAGAAAGAAGATTTGATGGCCTCACCAAGTAGTCCTGGACCGATCGAAGCCCATCTAACAGAACTTGGGAAGGAGGTAGCACCACCGGGCTTTGCTCTGGACCAAAACCAAGCTAAACTTCATCGTGTGAAGCTAGATCGGGATCGCCTTCGCAAGAAGTTCAAACTGATAGAAATTACTACTCATGCGATGTTGGCCGAACCTCCCTCGGATTCTTTCACCTTAGCACACCTTACACTTAGGTCCTATGCTGGTGTGATAAGGGGCTATGTAAGGAGACCATAACTACCTTGTGTAATCCTTTGTATTAAATAAAAATTGGGATTTCTTCTTATGATGATGTTTATGAATTTTTAAATGTCCAGATAAATATAGTATGCATATTTTTGGTGAATTTTAGAGAAAGGGTATTTTAAAAATGTTTATTTAAACCTTAAATAATTAAAAAGGTGTAATGATTTTCAAAAAATGGTCTTCTATAGATATGTTCAGTACGAAATTTAGAGTCTAATAAGATCAACATTATATTTGATTAATAGTAAATTATGAATAGTGATTTTATGCTTAGGATTAGTAATGTGACTAAATGGATTAGTAATCTCACTTAAATAAAGTGTTAATATAATCTAGGCACCTTGATTAAGTAATGTGATACAATAAAATTGTTAAAAAACCGTCTCATAAATTATTTTTCAAGTATTAGTTTTTTCGGGTGAATAGTGTTTTTTAATTAAAAATTAAATTAAAAATATTTAGAAAATTCTTTTTATAAAATGGATTTCATTTTTGAACTCAGATCATCGATATTATGTTAAGGTAATTTTTGGGGATTTTTCTAAAAAAATGAATTTTCGGTGAATAGTGTATTTATTTAAAAAATAAATTAAAAATATTTAGAAAATTATTTTTATAAAATGGAGTTTATTTATGAAATCAGAGCATTGATATTTCGTTAAGGTAAAATTTTGGGATTTTTCTGAGAAAGTTGAATTTTCAGTGAATAGTAAAAATACAGTTTTAGGGTTTCGGTATGTTTAATGACATCATAACTGTGTCATGATGATGTCATGAGATATTTTAAGGGTTTTCCAGCCAAAGGTGATGAATTATTGTATTGGGGGCCTCATGTGGCCTAACTCCATGGTAAATGCCATGGGAGAGCACATGGTTTTGAGAAAAGCACTTTTGAGGTGTCCCTTGGCCATTAATGCCTTGTCCCCTAACTTTCCCTATAAATACCAAGCAATACTCTCATCCTTTCGACTCCCTACTCTCCCCCAACGAAGTTCTGGTCTCATTACCTCCCAAGGAGTCCTCCCAAGTTGCCCCCAAGCCCTCAAGGTCCCAACCTTTGAGTTTTAAGAGTTACGTTTTAAGATAAGGGATCTGACCTCTCTCTTTCTTTTCAAGTAATCTCTTTTATGTCATTCCTTTTATTCTCCATGTTATTATGTTGGAGGATGTTCTCTTATATTAATTATATTTTCCTTTTTATGTTCATATGATGAGAGATCCTCTCTTACTCTCATCTTTTCATTTTTTGAAAGTTTAAGTGGCGTCGTTAGGCTGCCGAAAGTTTTGTAACAGATTCTTTGACCCTTCTCATTTTCAAGTTCTATTTTCTTGTCAAGTCTTTCAAGTTCCTTTTTATTATGTTGGGGTATGATCTCTATATCTATCATACTGATATTGTATGATCATATTATGAGATACCCCATTTGACTTCTTTAATTCATTATTTTGATGTTTCAAATGGCGTCGTTAGGCTGCCGAATTTTTAAGGGATTCTTTCACCCTTCTCGGTTTCAAGATCTATTTTCATGTCAAGTCTTTCAAGTTCCTTTTTATTATTTTGGGGTATGATATCTATATAAATAATAATTAACCCATATGTTCATATGATTATAGACTCTATTTTGATCTTGTCAATTCATTTTTGGTTGAAGTTTAAGTGACGATGTTAGGCTGTCGAATTTTTAAGGGATTCATTCACCTTTCTCGTTTTTCAAAGATCTAATTTCATGTCAAGTATTTCAAGTTCCTTTTGTATTATGTTGGGGTATGATATCTATGTCTATAATACTTATATTTTATTTTCATATGATGAGAGACCCTATTTGATCTCGTCAATTCATTTTTGGTTGAAGTTTAAGTAACGTCGTTGGGCTACCGAATTTTCATAAGAGAAATCTTATTTTTGTCTTCCTTTAATGTTCTTCATTTCATATGATATATCATTCAAATTTCATTATAATGTTCTCAAATCCTTTATATTTTGTCCCTATACTATTTTATGGTCATTTATGAGTGTTTTACCCATGTCCCCTCTCTTTTCAATGTTTTCTAAAACCCCGAAACATAGCCGTTATGCTGCAGAATTTATGTCTCAAAATGTCTCTCTATTTTTCTAAAGTACTTTTATTTTATTCAGTGAATACTCAAAGATATTTCTTCAAAAGGGGTATTCACATATATACCAAAATGTTTTATTTTAAATTCTGGGATTTACATACATGAGACCCACCTTCCTTTTCTGTGGGTTTTAAAGTGACATAAAGATCATGTCTTTAAAGCAGTTTTAAAATGTTATGATTATGAAATGAAACCCATTTATTTTATTCTATATGGGTTGTTTATGAAATCATTTATGATGATATATGTGTCTCACATTATTATAAATAAAAATTTAAGGGTGTTCCCTGATAGCGCTCCAATGCATTGGGTAATGATGTAACCACTGGAGATTACAATTTTCACGATACCTTGGTGAATAACATTGGTAATTTTCAAATGGCACCTTGGGGATGGACCTTGGTGATACGTTCATGATTGTCTATGTTAAATTATGTAGTCACATCTTCATGTTATGAAAAATTTTATTTTTATTATGATAGGCCACATGATTTCTTTCTCATGCCTTAAAGTTCTTTTTCATGACATTGTTGATGTATCTCAAGTTCACATGTTAAATGTTTCCCCTTGTTTCCCTTACTGGGCCTTCTTCTCACCCTTTATTTTGATGTATGTCCCCAGGATATGAGATGCAGTAGTGAACCTAGGATGAACATAAGGAGAAGCCTTTCAAGTGTTTAAGAAGAATGTTTTTTTTGTTTCATGTATTATGTTCCTGGTTTCCAAGACACTAAACCTTAATGATCCTTGGTTTTGTAAAATGTAATGAAAGTTTATGTAATAAAAAGGCGGGATTCTATATCACCCATTTAGAAAGGTACATCAAAAAATTTAACCAAGATCTTTATAGTAAGATAAATCAATTTTAATCAATATTTAAGGCATGATTTCAAATGGAATTGGATTTTCGTGAGTTCAAAAGCTATGAAAAACATATTAGATGTTCTTGGAAGATAGAAATGGCATTTTTTAATGATCATGTGTCCAAGGAGAACAAAGAAAATAATAGGTCCCATTGGATGTAAATGTTAAAGAATTCATAAAATAATTTTGGAGGTAAGAAAAGTAATTTTCCATCTTGTATGAAGTGTGGTAAAAAGAATCATGGAAAATGTATTTCAACATTTGGGATGTACTACCGGTGTGATAATATCTTCCATATTTCTATTGACTCCATGTGAGATGATCAGGAATGAAATGGAAATACAAAGGAAATATTTTTTGTAATGAGTTAGCGAATTATGACAATGTGTGTCTATAGTTGATTACTATGTGTGAAAAAAAGAAAGATCAAAAAACATGGGTGTGTGAAAATCCTTTTCTATTTTATGGATGATGATGGGCCATAGAATGAAGTGGTGAATAGTATGTTATATGTTTTTTTTTTGAATTATTCCAATACTCTATTTGACTTTAGATCTTCACATTCATTCATTTCTATAATATTTACAGATAAATTAGAAATATACCATTATGAATTTGATATTGAACTTTTGGTAATAACTATTGGTTGAAGTATTAAATAAACCATGATTTATAATAATTTTTTTTGGCATTGGTGGTATTTTCTTTCATCAAAATATTATTGAATATAAAAATATACAGTTTAAAATCATTTTTTTAAAGGATTTGAATTTAGTTTATCATGACAAAATAGATTACAGAGCCAAGAATGTTTTAATCAATGGATCCATGACTTTGATAAAATACCATTAATGTGAAATATTTATTAAAGAAGTATGTGAATGTTATATAGCTCATATTTTTGAAAAGGAAGAGATAGTTATGATTAGTGACATACCAATATTGAATGAATTTACATTAGTTTTTACAGATGAATTTCCTGGATTTATTCCTGACTAGTAAGATGGATTTAGAGTTTATTTAGTGCCTAATACTAATTATATTTATAATCCCCATTATCAAATGGATCATGAAGAACGTGTTGAATTAAATAACCATTTGCATGAATTTATTGATAAAGGTTTCATTTGAACTACCCCTTTACCATATGATGCTCCTGTTTTATTTGTGAAAAATAAATATAGTTCCATGAGACTTTGTATTTATAATAGATCCCCGAATAACATCACAATAAAGAAAATCTATCATTTATTTTATATCAATGAATTCTTTAATCACTTATATGGAGCTTAGTATTTTTGAAATATTGTTTTTATGTTCAGGTACGATCAGTTGAAGGTGAAGGAGGACGAAATTCCATTGACGACATATCAAATCAGATATGTGCATTAATATTTTATAGTTGTGACCATTGGTTTATCTAATTAACCTGCTATATTAATTAATCTCTTGAGTGGAGTCTTATATAAGTTTTGTAATCATTTGATGGTTGTATTTATAAATTATATTTTGGAATATTCTAAAATTTTGGAGGAACATTAAAGGCACTTGGGGAATGTTTTGGAAACCACAAAATAAAAAAAACTATATAGAAAGGTTAATAAGATTGAATTTTGGTCGTAAAATTTTTTCCCTAAAACTATTGTTTCTAAATATGGAATAACAATAGAACCATATAAAAATAAGTTGTGAACAGTGTACAAGTCATACTAATGTCCTACAAATTCAAAGTTTTCTTTAATTAGTGGGTAATTGTAGATTATTTGTTGAAAACATTTCTTGGTTATCTATTCCACTAACTATGTTAACACATAATCTAGTTATGTTCATCTAAAAATAGAATGTGATGATTTTATTTCAGGAATTGAAAATAATATTGGTAAATTATCTAGTTTTTGAAATGCTGTTAAAAAATGTTGAATTTATTATCAATAATTATGCTACATTGAAATTTCTTGGTTTTGACCTAATTAAAAATGACCAGGTAAATTTTTTATGATTCACATTAGTTGAATCCACCTGAGTTAAATTATCTTACACATAATTTTTAATTAGCTGCTATTTTTTTCATTAAAAAATTGGTGGCATCATTTTTTGGGGTAAAATATGAAATTTATATTGATCTTATAATTTTTAAGTATACATTATCTCAGATGGAATTGAACAAGAGTGAGAGAATATGGCCAGAACTAATCAAATATTACGACTTCATGATTCATTACCATCATGGAAAACAAAATAATGTGGTTGATTCTTTTAGCTGAAAAATTAATTCTACATTAACCATGTTATATTTTGAATTTGAGCCTTTGGTTAATGATTTATTGAATTTTGGCTTGGATTTTGTTGGTGTAGGAAAATACTCTATTTTATTTTAGTATTGAGTGAAATCATCTCTTTTAGAAAGAATTAAGTAATAACAGATAGAAGAATATGAGTATCATAAAAATGTAGAATTGGTTAAAATGTATATGTTTCATAAATTAAACACTGATAAAGGTTGTGTTTTTATTTTTTGGAAGAGATTGTGTGTGCCTTGTAATTCGTAGTTGAGGAAATATTTTTCATGGGAAGCTCGTTGTTTTCCATTATAAGTTTATGTAGGAAACACTATGATGTATAGATATATTCGGCATTATTACTGGTGGGATGGAATGAAAAGTTATATTAAATAATTCACCGTGAATTGTTTTAATTTTCATCTAGTTAAAGAAGACCAAAAATTGCTGAATGGGATGATTCATCCTTTTTTAGTGCCAGAGTTAATGTAGGAATATATATCTAAGGCTTTCATTGTGGGATGACTAAAAAATTATCATGGTAACAATGTGATCTGGGTTATTATTGATCGATTAAATAAATATTCTCATTTTCATCATATTAGAGACACTCTATCTCTAGAAAATTTTCTCATTTCTATCTCAAATAGATATCTTGGATACATGGAGTTCCTCTCTCTAATGTATAAGATCATGATCCTAGGTTTATTGATAACAATTTTGATGGTCTTCATAAGTCGTTGGGAAATGAATTACATTTCAGTAATTCTTTTTTATCATCAGTCAGAAGGGCATTCAAAAAAAATTCAATTCTAACCTTGGAGGATATTTTATGTTCTTGTTCATTAAATTTCCTAGTATTTTGGATCAACATATTTTATGGTCTGATTTTTATTATAATAACCTTTTTCATTCTAGTATACAAAATGAACCATTTGAGGCTTTATATGGGAAGCAATATCAGATGCTTTATTTTGAGGATAATTTTGGTTAAAGGAAGTTGATGGGACTATATTTGTAAAGGTATATGATAGATAATGAACAATTTTTTCAGAGACGCATGAGTTCATACTAGTGCAGAGAGAAAATTATCACGTTAACTAGAGTGTGAACCTTTCATTTGAGATAGGTGATCAGATTTTTTTCAATGTTTCCCAATAAGAGAGTGTGATGTATTTTGGTAAGAAGGGGAAGATCAGTCAATAGTTAAATGGACCCTATGAAATCCTATATAAAGTTGGATAATTTTCATACTATGTAGCTTTACCTATGTTTTTATCCCTGGTACACAACATTTTTCATGTTTTCATGTTTATGAAATATACGCTAGATTCATCCCATGTTTTAAGCCAAGATGTAGTTCAGTTGGAAGAGAATGTTTCTTATGATGAATAGCCAGATCATGTTCTTGACTAGAGAGAGGAACTATTTCAAAATTAGTTTACTGATAATGATACGATTTTATGAAAAAACATTATGGTTTAATTGGGAACATGGGAATCTAAAAATGATATGAATGAAATGTTTCCCAACTTATTTCATAACTGAATAAAATTTTGAGGATGCAATTTTCGAAATGGGGTAGAATATAAAAAATCCATGTAATTATTGAATAAACATATAATAATTTATAAAATGTTTTAGATTCATTTAATAAATTTTATATGGATAATGTAAATGTAAATCTTGTTTTATAAAAAAATTAATTTCTCAAAATAATCATCAAATCCTTTTAATGTAGGGATATTTTAAATATATTATTGACACTTTTTAAAATTATATATCAGAAAATAAAATTATTTTTTGAAATATTAATATCATATTTTATTTCTATTACTTTATTTGTATTTTTATGATAAGTTTCTTGTTCTAATGTCTAGTGAAAAAATACTACATTTTAATTTAAAAATATTTTTCATCATATTTATTTATATTGAGAAATAATTTATTTGAATGGTATGAATTTATAATTAAAAAAATTTCTAACCATTTAATCCAATTTAGGTCATAGAAACCAATATCAAATATAAATTAGATATAAAAACATTGTGAACTTTGGAAAATTTTTTACTTTAAAACCCTATTTTCTATATTCATCAATTAGATTAATTTTAAAATAATTTTAGCCACTTATGTGTTTTTAATTATCAATATTTGGTTCTATATTTTTAAATATAAGGTTGAAATTATGTAAATAAGTCCCTTTTATTTTTGGACAAAATGAATAGTTACATTAGTAATTATTTTTATTAACACAGTTAACACAGATTTTGATAATTAAGGGTAAAAATAATATTATAAAATATTTTATAACTACCATAAAACTTTTAAAAATATTATTAGATGACTTTTTTAATAAAAATAATCATTTTTCTTGTTTTTGGATCTCTTAGAGTAACATGGATGACTCAATTTTTTTAAAAAGTTGGTGTTCTGGTAAAAGACCAAAACACAAACATTATTATAAATGTGAGAACCAGAAAAGATTACATGAGTCTA
Organism: Viscum album; assembly: GCA_963277665.1. Lineage (NCBI taxonomy): Eukaryota > Viridiplantae > Streptophyta > Magnoliopsida > Santalales > Viscaceae > Viscum > Viscum album. The sequence goes on from OY728165.1 coordinate 1,389,962,831, forward strand.
AAGTAAGGAATTTTTTAACATTCCTTAAATAAAGAGGGAGTAACTCGGGAGGAAGGTCATCCCTCTATGAGACCTTGTGATTAACTCCCATTTTGGAATGTCCATAAGCAATCTTGTTTTCTTCTCGGTAGGTATGGGTGACAATGAAGTTGAGATTCAATAGAGAGTGAAAACAGTCCATCCAGCAGGGAGTGAGAGTCTATGTTAGGTGAACAACGCCATTCCAAATGGACTAGACTATAATAGTTGAGTCTCTCTCGATCCAAATGTTGTTCTAGTTATGCAGCTTGGAAAAAAGAAGTAGCGTAAATCACACTTATCATCTCAACTTCTAAAGAAGAACCAAAGTCGCATGATCCATTGAAGCAGCCAAGAACCTGGTCCAGGTGGTTTCTGAGGATGGCACCACATCCCACGGGGCCTGGGTTGCCTTTAGAAGACTCATCAATGTTCATTTTAATCCAACCTGGAGGTGGAGATTTCCCAAAGAGTTCTATGGTGTATTTAGGTTGTGGGTACCTCCCATCTACACTGATGTGCTTGAGAATCCCATTATCCCTAACTGGGTTGTTGCAATGATCCTTCTGAAGTAGAGAATCCTTTGGTATAGCAATGAGTATTATCATTTTACCAGAATTTTCATTAATTGAGTTATTGGTATAAATATAGTCATTTCTTGCATACCAGATCACATGTAGGAGCTCCGCTGCAGCTGAAATAAAAAGATTCCTAATATGTTGGGAGTTAGATAAATCCAAACATAACTGCAGCTGAGATGTTATAGAGCTACAAGGCAACCATATGCACTAAAAATGAAACAAATGTAGTGAAAAAGGTTAGTTTTTGTATCACAAGAAATGAATTGGAGATTAATATCCTCATGATTCTAATTACACCAGAAACATTTGGAACATAGATTAATCTGGAATGATTGTAAACAAATACCATTGGGAATCCTACCATGAGCAATACACCAAATGATAGTGAGTCTCGAGGGCTTTAACCAATCTTTATTAAAAAAATTAACCATCTTAAATTATTATTAGCATTGTTGAATACTTGGTTATAGTATTTTTTTGTATCAAGAATAACATTATTAGAATGTTCCCAAATTAGAAGATCATCGGTAATTGTGACGGGATAACAATCCACAACATTCCTAATATTGTCAGGTATGAAAGGATTTTGCATTTGTAAAATATCAGTGTTGGTATAATTAGTATGTTTAGGAAGTTGAGTGATAGGCCCCAAGGATATAACGGGTGTACCAGTCCATTTATCAAGCCAAGAATTTAAATTATTGTCTTTATTAGCCATCCATCTAGAGTTAGTCATAATAGAAATGAACATATTCTTAATGGAGGGCCAGATAGAGGAGGTCAAATAAGTGAAATTTTTATTTCTAAATTTATCAAGGAAGTGAGACTTAAGAAAATCTATATATAGAGAATTAATGTGAATGAAGTTCCATGTGAGCTTATCTTGAAGGGATTCATTAAAATTATTGAGGTTTTTTATTCCAATGCCTCTTTTTTCAATTGGTTTGCAACAAGAGGACCAAAGAACAATAACAAATTTTTCTCCCAAGAGTGCACCCTATTCAGAAATGTTTTTCAATGGATACATTAATGTGTTTCAGAATACCATCCGGCCATTTATAGATAGTCAAGGAATAAACTAGTTTGGAGACAATAGTAGATTTCACAAGGAAAAGTATTCTTTCTATGGAGAGGTTTTTACCATTCCAATGGGAGAGGTATCAAAGGGTTTGGTCATTGATGGGAGAGAAATAGGAAGCATTAGGCCTGCCCCAAATTATAGGGACACCTAGATAAGTGGAGGGTATAGAACCCTCCTTGATCCCCAAAGCACTAATAATGTTGCTTTTTAAACTAGTGAGATGTACCTTTCTATAGTAAATAAAAGATAAATACCAACTGACATGCTGACCAGACACCACTTTATAGTGATTGAGAATGATTTTATGATTATTAATATTTCTTTTTCCCCCTGTAGAATCAAAATAATTTCATCATCATATAGAAGATGTGAGGGACATTCAAATTTCTGGAGGCATTGATTGATTTGATTATACCTTGTTCCACAGACTAAGTGAGTAATCTACTTAAATAGTCTTCAGAAATTGAGATGAAAATAGCAGAGAGAGGGTCTCCTTGCCTGACCCCCTTATAGCATTTGAAATATCTTCTAGGGGAACCATTTACTAGAATTTATATATGAACTGAGTTAAAAAGAGTTTTAATTCTGTTGATAAAGTTGTCATTAAAACTGAAGTGTGTAAGGACTTTAAAAATATAGTTCCAATAAAGGGTGTCAAATGCCTTTTTAATGTCAAGATTAATGGAAACATTACCACCTCAATTTTTTCTGTTTAATAGGTTGGTGGATTCAGTGGAAAGGAAAACGCAGTCCTGTATTGATCTTCATTTTATAAAATTGAATTGATTCCAAGAGAGAATTCTATTGCTGATGGAAGATATTCTATTAGCAAGTAATTTAGTGATAATTTTGAAAATATAATTTATGAGTGCAATAGGTCTGAAGAGATTTATTTCATCATCATTCTCCATTTTAGTAATATGAGTATGAAATTGGGAGGTTAAACCATGTGGGAGAATGCCTTAAGAAAATAATGTTTTAACCATGCGATAGACATCGTCATGAATAATATCTCAATGTTTTTGGTAAAATCCATTATTGAAAACATCTGTCCAGGAGCACTATCAAGATTAAGGCTAAATATAGTTTCTTTGATTTCTAGATCTGATGGGATGCTATTAAGTAAAGATTTATCATCTTCAAACACCATAGTTGAAATGACATCAGGGAGAGGATCCTTATCAATTCTTGGACCAATACTGATATCACAGATGTAGAAGACCAAAAAAATTTCAATACCTTCATTAGTGTTAATAAGATTCCCCTCATATCTATGATAGGTACGAATCCTAAAATCCTTTCTAACTCTATGAAGTGAGTTCTAGAACCTAGTGTTCCTATCTCCATCATTGATCCATTTGGTTTTAAAAATTTGTTTTTTGAGGTTATCCTTAAAGTTAATTACCGTGACCATCTTAGAAGATAATTTGATTTCATACAAGGAAATGTTGGTGAATTTTGGGGAGGAATTTATATTTTGAATTTGTATGAGCTCATTATCCATAAGAGTAATATCATTGTCTATTTCATTAGATTTATTTTTAAACAAATTATTTAGTACTTGCTTGAGATTTTTCAATTTCAACAGACAAACAAATGAGTCTCTATGTTCATACAAATTAGAGAAGGATTTTTTGATAATGTTCACATAGTCAGGATCAGAGGACCAGGAATTGTTAAATCCAAATGGAAACTTAGGTTTGATGAGATTATGATAAAAATTTACCAATATAGGGTGTTGATCAGGGGAAACTTTTGGAACGGTGATGCATTAAATGTTATCCCATTTATCCCTGTATTGATCATTAGTGAAACCCCTGTCATGATTATTGGACACTAACCTATTATAAGATGTATATACCAGGTAAGTTTGGCACCAATTAAATTTACCTCAATAAAATTATTAGTTTCAATTAATATTTTAAATTCTCTAGAGGAAATAGTGGAGTGATAAGGGCTAAATTTCTCACTATGGGATAAAATGTCATTGAAGCCCCCAACTATGAACCAGGGATTTTGAATAGCACTACTATGATGAGTGAGCTCATTCCATAGGAGCCTTCTATCTTGATATCTATTACTAGCATAGACTAAATTAGTTAAAATATGAGTACACTCAACTATGAAATCACAGGTAAATCTTTGATTCATGATAATATGAATGCTCACATTTGGTATGGAAGAATGAGAAAACATCCAGAGGGTTTAAATAGTCATTCCATTATTACAAGATCCTAGAAAGTAATAACCAAAAGGGAATATATTCTGGAATTTAGAATAATAATTAATTTATTGTTCAGCTATTGCAATGTAATTAGAGAGATGAGTGCTATGAAATCATTTTAATACATTAAAGGTTTCAGGGTTTGCAATGCCCAGAAAATTCCAGAAAAACAAATTCATTTGGACATATTTTTAGAGGGGGTTTCCCCTTTCATTTTGCACCAAGATGCCTTTGATCTGGTTTTAATTAGAGAAGGATTGGATTGATTAGTGTTTCCTTGCTTCACCTGTGCAGTCAAAGGGGAAACTAAAGAGGTGTTTGTAGCACCTCCACTAACAATTAGATGAGATTAAAAATCACCGGGAGTGCTTGGAGCCGAGACCAGATACTTTTATAGATTTGAGTTAGGTTCAGTTTGGATAGGTGATTTTGAGACCTACTTAATAGCTGAGTTTTTTCCCAGAACTGTTGGACCGTTGGGAGAAAGTAGGTGGACAACAGTACTGTCTATCCTCCCAGGTTGCAAGGAACCTTCTAGGAGAAAATTAGTGCTTTACTATTGATTACACATGCTAACCAGGAGATAAGGGTTGGATCCAGGCTTAATATATATAGTATAAATCTTCTTCTTTGATGGAGGGAGTATCTTCGGCTCAGTGATGGAAATATGAGCATAAGAGGAAATGATTTCCGAGGCAGTAGGCATGAAATGGGGGTTGTGATCAGTTCAAGGATGGTCTGCTTTCTTTGAAAAATATGAGTGATCATTCAACCATTCAAAGAGATTCAAAGGGAGAGGGATCAGTTCATTAGAGAGGTTTAAAATAAAAGCAGAGACCTCTAAAGTATTACAGGAAGGACCAGAATAATAATGGCAATGCTTAAGGATTCCCCAGAATTCTGTTTCAATTTCATTCCTAATAGCATGTTCAATAGATTCATTATATTGTTCCTCAATAAGGGTTGCCCATGTTTACACATTTCTAGCTTCCAAATAACATGATATTTTGGGTTTAACAACCCATTTCACCAATTTCCTCCTATATGTTACCGGATTGTAAAATACAAGTTCTTTATCTTTTTTTTATTTCTGTCCATTTAGAATAACTATGATGAGGGGATTGTTTGTGCACAATCCTACATTTGAGGACTAAGTTCCCTAAAATTTTTGCAGTATTCATAGTAGGGGGAAGCCTTTAATACTCAATTTTCACCACATTACAATACTCATTAGCAATGAAACTATAGATATTGGTAACTTACTATCTAGATTTACTACAATCATAACCCAAGAAATGATACCTAGGTCCCCATTTAATGTTCTTTTATCAATTTTCCATGGGAGTACCAATGTAGGATGATAGATTATTAAGAATTTATGGGGGACAGGAAAAACCAATTAAGGTTATGCAACCTAACCCATACCTGAGATGTGGTTTTCCTATTAATGTTAGAATTGAAAGAAAAATTCCACTCAGAAATAAGAAGTAAACCAGGTTTCAGTTGAAGGTTACCTAATTTCCAAACTCTAGCAATATCATTTTGTGTAGAAAGGAGAATATGGAAGTATCTATTTCTGAGAAAGACTACTTTAATAATTGAGAAACCCCAACATAAAGCAATTTGAGACTTCAAATCAGAATAGGAATATGGATTTTCACACCTAGGATAAGAAACTCAACCAATAATTGAAAACTTATAGAGTTGTGTACACAGCTGTCAAGCATATAGGTCGGCCTCAACAAAAAAACTTCTATCATCCATTTCTTTATATTTTAAGGCTTCATTGATGGAGGTTTGGTGTGATCTAACCCTGTAAATTCATCGAGGAAGGAAATCCATTTGATCCTCATATTCATTTCTCGTAACGACCATGTTTTCCCCAGATACATCACCTCCTTCACATGTTTGCTCATGGGATCAAAGGGAAGCTCCTAGCTGGGATCAAACGAGGCCATGGAGAGAATATTAAGATAAGGGAAACTAATCATCAAAGGTTTTCAATAGGTTAGTTATTGAGGAGTAGGTTTTCATGTCGAGATCCATCTTTGAGTCTCTACCACATGGATGACTCAATAACATTAATAATATTATATTCAAAGAAAAATAAATTTTTCCACAATATTTTTTTTAACAACTAAAATAGTTTTTATATTTTGTAACATAGAGGATATGTAAAACTATAATTAGTGTTTTGAAAAAAATGTTTTCAGTTATCATGAAAATTTATTTTTAATTTTTAGAGAATAAATTATTAAATTAACGGCTAGTAAAATAATGATGTATTAGTTGTTTAGTTGATAGAAATATCAAATAAATGATAAAAATCATAAAATAAACATAATATAATATTATTAATATCATCTAATATTTTTAGATTCTTTTTATATGTTAGTGATGATTTATTATTATTAGTTCAAATTTAACTTGTGGTTATTGTATTTTTAAAAATACATTTAATGAATAGTGTGTGTATAGATGTTATTGATATTTTAAAATAAATAATATTTGATTAAGTGATAAGAAATTTATAAAAATATTCATTTCAACCAACAAATTATGATAATTCTTATAATTTAATCAATGACTTAGTAATATTTTCTCTCATTTAATAGTAATTATATTAATAAAAAATGTGTAAATTACATGATATCATACTAGGAGTAAAAAGTGTAAAATAAGTGTTAATAAAGGTAAGGATTAAGAAACAATTAAAACATGTATAATTATCCTTTTATGGTTGTATTTTAACCCATAATTATCTTATAATTTAAATAACTCACATTGGGACATTTATTAATAGAAAATTAATTTATGTTAATTTAATATTTTGAAATCATATAAGATTTACCCTCTCATCTCTTATAAAAGGATCATATTATCATCTATTCATAACACTTGAAATCCTATTCTATTAAAAACAATTCTACCTAAATACCTTTATATAATCCATACCCAATTTCAATATGCCTTTATTTATAAATAACAACCTCTTTATAGGTGTTGAGGTGATAATCCAAGGAAATCACTTAAATAAGATGTATCATTTTTAATTAAGTATTTATATATAATTTCTTCATCCACATCCTTCAAATATAATCCATCGTTTATGATATAATATATAAAGTATGAAAAATATACTATGATTTCATAAAATTTAATATCAACGCATAAATCCATCTCTAATTCAGTCAATTGATAAAAGAATTAATCGTTTGTGCGTATGTGTGAACTATGATCTCTTGGAATAGATAGAATTTTTTTTCCATTACAGTCTCTCAATAATGGTAAAAATGTCGTAAATAATGTTTATAAATGATATTAAATATATATTTATAAATTTAATTGAATAATATATCAATTATATTCATTATTTCTATGTACATAAAAATAATAACATCGTGTGTGCGTAGATGTGAACTATAACCTCCATGAAGCGATGTAATTCATTTTTAAAATATGAATCACTTAAATAAAATAAATAAGTATATTTATCTTATTAATAAGATATTAATTAAATTATTATAATTTTATACATATAATATAATACATACATTCTTTCCATAATGTACATTAATAAGTGGAAACATTACTGATGTGTATATACGGCTTACCGTATCCATGACTATTATATAGATAATTTTTTCATATTCCTTTGTAATTGAAGGAATTTAATGTTTAATTAATGTATAAAATTGATTATTATTAAATTATTATTATTGAATTGATTATTTATTAATGAAAATCATAACTATAGACATCATACCAAGTCATTTTGGACTCATGTATGAAATGTCATCAAAACACCCGTTGAAAAGATTAATAATTAATTAATTGTCATGCCATGGTAAAAAGTGATATAAATGGTTTAATAAATATGTAACAGGTTTTAAATAATGTAAATAATTAACATATTTTAATATTTATGGATGATAAATAACATACATGACGAATCATACTCGAGGTTAGTGACTTCTTCTCAATCCCCTTTTATTGAGGAATATTTTGATGTTGTACACCCACCTTCTTTTATGAGGTGTATAAACATCCCACATGACTATTAATTCCATTAAATCGATTTCAAAAAATAAATTCTTATTCTTTCTATAAAGATATTTTATTTTCTTAATAAATTCAATTAAGAAAGTTTTTTAAAATATACGATGATAACAACTTCTCTGGCGTAATTAATATTATTTAATATAAGGATTTCTATATAAGCCATAATATTTATGAAAATAAAGAAATATTTTTTTCACTATTATATTTATTTTGGTATTTAAAATGATATTGAAAATGGACTTATTATTTCAATATTATTAATTTATTTCTTGTGATTGGAAATAAAATTTTACGAGTGAAATATAGAAAATTTCAATCTTTTATGTTTAATGATTATATAATGGTTATTGGAAATTTGATGGGTGAATGTATGATAAACCAAGGATGTTTGGATACATTATAAACCAACTATTATTTTTTCCATGATAAACTAAGGATATATGGTAACAATATAACCTCAAATTCATTGGGATGGGATTTTAGATGTATGGCTATTCCAATTTTATAAGTTATATTTATGGATGTTGAGAACATGGTTATTCCATTTATAAAATTTATAACTATATTTATATACCAAGATACCATTATATTTTATAAATTTTTAAAATGGGTTATAGGTTAATCTTATGATTTATAAAATTTTATGCAATTAGCTTATTTTCATACAAATTTATTTAACACTTTTAAAGGTGAAAATTATTACTTTATGATATGGTTTTCATGGTTTCTTGTTTTCATAAGGCCAACCATTTTTTACCCCTTACTAATATTGTTGTTCTCATCCCAAGTTTTAAAGTATTTTTCTTAGTGTATAATGATGATTATGATAATGAAAAAAGTTAAGATGATATTTATGAATATTTATCATGAAAAATAAATAATTTTTTTCTTTTAAATGTTTTTTGTTTTCACACAAATTTATAATCTTTTAGTTGTATGAACTTTGTATGATGAAAAATAATGTATGTGAATTATAACCTAATTCTCTACAACTATAAACATTAAAATATCCTCAATGTATGAAAAATATATTTCTTTAATTAAATTCATGATTATATAAGTTTTATGTATGGGGGCCATATCGAAATTCCCATGTAGGGTGTGAGTAGAAGACTCTATAGGACAACACATATACTTCCTTAACATGATGTGATCAATTATACACATGTATTCCCTAATAAATTAAATTTGTAACATGCATAATAACACAAAATCTAAAACCAAGTGGTTGTGCACTAACCAAGACACCATAATACCCTATTTATACCTATTTTCAATCCATGATAGATATAAATTAATGTAGAAATGTTTTAAAAAATATCTACAATGGTGTTGGAGAGAAACTCGTATTCCAGAAGGCATCGAGTTAAAACAACCTAACTGGAATCCACAAGTAGTTGGGTAATACTCAGAATCCAGAAGAAATCGATTATTTGTAACCACACTAAAATCCATAAGTAAATGTGTAAACCCTAGAATCTAAAATGAATGATGTGTCATCCATCCACATGGAATCAACAAGGAATCAGTTAGATGCAAGGTTATACGGTTATTATGCCATGTCGTCTTCATCGATGCACACCATGTACACACCCCACAAGGAGTAACTATACCACGATGACTTCCTTTCAAGTATATACATATTCATACTCTAGAGTAAAACATGAAAATTAATTGCATGATATCAACCACAACACACCTAATGATAAATATAGCAACATCATATACATAAACATGTAAATCAAACATTATCATGAAATCAATAAATTTCATAAATCTCATGGAATAAAATCATAAAATATAATGGGAACCACACACCTAACATGTCATCATATTTAAGGTATTACAATAATACTTGTGATAAAAATTAATATGAATAATAAGGTATAAAGTAATGATAAAAAGTGGTGTCACATAAGGTTCACAGGGCTACACAAACAAATACATTCACTCATATTCTAGAATGGTTATCAAATATGTCTACATGTAAATCATATTAAGACAACATGTCTAAGTAATCCAAAAAATGTAGGGAATTCTCATCCTTAACAATTGATAATAAAAAAATGTGGGGGGGGAACTGGTCAAGAACACCTCTTTATAAGCTTACTATAGAAATATCAACACCTATGGTTTGTAAAGGTTTTCTAGAAAAAAACACATTGATTGTATTTAAAAATGAAATCAAATATCACATGTGATGAGGAATTATCATTCATGTATAATTTTCAAATTATAATTAGAATATCACATGTGATGATATATTCTCTCTGGTGAATAATTTTTGAATTATATATTAGGTCAAATCATGTTCTCCCTAAATTCTTCATTTCTAATTATCTTTTGGTAATTTATTATAAAGTAAGCTTTTAAAATTGGCTTTTTATAATTTAATGAAATTTATCCTTTTATAATTATCTTTTGATAAGTTATTTAAAATTATCTTTTTATAATTATTTTCACTAATTTTATCCCAAATTATCCTCAATAATCATCATTTAATAATATATTATATTTTACCATTTTAAAATAAATTTTTATTATTTATTTCAAATAATCATTTTATAATTATATTTCATAATTATCATTGATAAATTATCATCTGATGACTTCATTTTATTACTTCATAGTTATCCATTAATATTTCATGCAATTTCACATTGATAATTGTACAAATTATCTACTTACAATTATCTTAAAAAAATCTTATAAATAATGACCTAATAATATTATTTTATTTATTTTAATAAATTTAACATAATAAAACAGTATGATTATCAATATATTTTATAAACATATATATAAATAAATAATACATATATATAGATATATTTTAATGTGAATATATATATATATATGTTTTGATAATTTTAATAAAAAATACTTTTAGAGGCAATATATAAATTTATCATTGATTAACTTTAAGGATCATTAGGATATTTAATTTTTTAAAACATTTTATGGAGATAAAATACTAATAATAGTATAAAAATAAAAATAATATGATGGAAGAACCTTCAATGTTCCACGACAGCTTCAAAATTCAGAAGATGTATGAGAGGAATGATTGATGCCTTCACTAGAAAGATAGAGGTATCTCAGAATTATTAATGGGATTCCAATGAAGAGAATATGGGTATTTATAGGAAACTCAAATGTGAAAGGGTTAAATGAATATGATAATTAAATACCGCATTTTGATATGAAATTTAACCTAATATTTAATGCAGAGTTCTTTATTTATACCATTTATAGAGTTTCTAGTTTTCAATTGATCAAAAATACACTAATTTCAAAATTTGAAAAAAAAAAGAAAAAAAGTGTCAATGGTGGATTCGCATCTGAAATAAGAGGAACATGAACCATAATTTTTTTTATTTGTTATTTTAATAATTAAAATATTAAATTATTTAATATAATGTGTGGTACGTCCAGACACCCATCAGGAATAAATGGTATTTTCTATCTAGGATAACCCCACATTCCACACCAAAAAGTGGTGTCTAATTTCTCATAAAACATACTATTTGAGATATATTAATTAAATATTTTTTAAAAAAATTATTAATTAATTAATTATTTATTTTTTAAAAAATTATTGATTAATTAATTAATTATAAATTTTTTTTAGTGCGTACAATATTTCCAAACAGCTGATGTGCATAAAAGTTATACCCCCCCTAGAATAACCCAGAATTCATCATTTTATACATAATTATGGTATCTGAATTTTCAAATGACTCAATATTTTTGAGATATTATATAATTTTTTAAAAAAATTATTACAAAATTATTAAATAATTTATTTCTTCAAGCGATTTTTAAAAAAATCTGATGCATACAATTGTTATAAACTACCTCGGAAAAACACTACTTCCTAGGCCACATTGTGATCTTAGATTTCTCAATAAATGATCTATTTTGGTGTTATTTGACTATTTTGAATAAATTTCTTGAACCTACTATAATATATTTAATATTTTTACTACATCTTCATTGAGGATTTCCAGGGCTTGTAATCTCTCACCAACATAGTGTCATACTATGAAAGTATTCTATAGAATATTCCAAAGTGTTAACGATGATTTTAATTGTGCACACATCCTTTATCACATTTATTATATTATTTTAGTTGGGAAATCATTTTTTCACATAAAATAATTATAATTTATCAGGAAAATAGTTTTTCTTATTTTAGTAAATTTCGACATATAACAATTATCCCACTCTAACGATTTCTCATCCGTGAGGACTAACTACAGAAGTCTTAGTCGAAAAACATAGGCCACTGATCCTAAACATCATACTCATGTCCCCATGTTTCTTATCGGATTTATCAATAAGGCCACCGAATCTGGACTGGTGGTTATGTTTTCCATGAAATTCCACATCTCTTTGATCCATGTTTTACATTGGACACTTCTCATAAGATGTGTCAGTCTCCAGCTCAATGTCCCCACAATTAATAACCTACAAAGAGTTGGTTATGAAACTCTGAATCTATGAAACATGAAACACCTAATCTATAAATAGATATTTTGATGGGATGTCTAAATAATACACCAATTCCCCTATCTACTCAATGATATTAAATGGTCTGAAAAAACATGGTGCATGATTTCTATACTTTCCCAAGAAATTGTTCTCGAACATAGGTGTCACCCTTAAGAATAGATGATCTCCCACATAAAAACTACAAGGGTACCTTTTAATGGTCGGTATATGATCTTTGTCTTATTTTTGTGATGATCATTTTCTTCTTTATCAACGACACTCTCTTGGAATTCTCCATAATCAAACTGGGGCCAACAACTGTTGTGTCTTGCACCTCATTCCAATAAAATAGTGAGCAACATGACCTCCCATAATGATGCTCAAAATCTATCATGTAAATTGATTCATGATAAATTTTATCTTATAAAATATCAATTATGTTATTGGTATCGTCCAATTCTCAACAAAGGTCTAGCATGCAAGATCAAAGTATATCATTTAATATGTGTATGGTACTCTCAGACTGTCTGCCAATATGAGGATGGTACGTTGTGCTCTATATCTATTGATTCCCTAGGTATTCGTGTAATATATAACTAAATAGAGGTAAAAAACATGCATATCTACATGAAAAAATGTTCAAGATTACTCCATTAAGGCATATAATTTCTCTAGTATAGAGCTTCTCAAACTCTTCCACTGATTCAATCTATATCATTGGTAATAAGTGCTCATACATCTTTAACTGGTCAGTAATCACCCAAATGTTTTATTGACACATTAGGGACATGAGTAACCTATTAAAAAAGTCCACTGTGAAGTCTTAGACTTCCACATAGGTTTCAGGAGTGGTTGTAACAACTCACTAGGACACTTATACTTGAACATTAACATTGGACATGTGAGGCATCAAGAGACAAAACCAGGCATGTCTTTCCCCATCCCTAGCCACCATAACTATCTCCTTAAGAAACGATACATCTTGGTAAAACTAAAATGTGCTAACCATTTAGAGGTAGGGTAATGTATCATCATCCCCTTTCTGATGTAATCATGTAATAATCCTCTTATATGTACCAAGATCACATGATAATAATCTATCAGTCATATGGGCATTGAGTCCTCCCCAGCTGGTAGTTCCCTCATTACAACACACTCTGAGTCAATATTTTGTTCATATTTTACCCAGTCCTCTAGTGAGTATTTCACTATTAATGATGAAATAGTCATATAACCATGGCACTATATGGAATACATCCTCCAATCATCCATTAAAACCACAAAATATCACTACTTCTCTAAAGACATCTCGTAATATTCCTTTCCATCCTGTGTCTTACAGCTAAGGGAATATGAAACAAAATTTCGCTTCGAATGGGAATGTTCCATATAAAAGTAAATCATTTGGAGATACTAAAACTAACACCTCTACCTTGGATTTTGTTCCCTTGGTGTGAATATATATCCATGTTTTTTGTGATACGAGAAAAAAATATATTCATATCCAAAGAGATAGTGCCTCTAACAATTCAAATCATGAACCACCATGCTACGGCCAAGTAATTTTTAGGGTATTTATTCTCATGTTGATGTAGATAGTGAGAACCATAGGAAACTAACCAAACCCTTACATCAGAACCCCTCCTCGACTAATGCATGATGTATCATAGTACTCTTCAAATATAATCCAAGGCTCATGGTGTGTTAGTAAGGGAGTTATCCTCAACCATTAATTTTTCTCAGGGAATGCCTCTTCACACTGGCCTTACCACGAGAACATTACTTCCTTCTTTTTCAGTCCTATAATGTGTGTCGATATTCAAGAGAATCCCTAGATGAACCTTCTGTAATATTGTCACAGCCCATCCCACAGGGCTCATGTTGTGACTCCCCTAATCCCACCTACGGAATGAAATGGGTTAGAGACTAGCACCGAAGGTGTCAAAATACAAATGGAAGGCATTTTACTAAGTACATGTACACAAAAACACACACAGAACGACGTCCCAAAAATAGGAAAGGTAAACATGCATTCCACTGAACTACCACTATGTAATGGTATAAGATGTGGGTCCAATGGTCCTAGATACAAACCCAACAAAATAAAATCATAAAAATAGGAATGTAAAGAAGATTTATGAAAATACATCTTCTGAAAACCCCACCTAATGGTTAATTCTAGAGTATCTACCTAAATCCATAAAATCACACCCCTCCAACTTGATCTCATAGGGGACCACTGGGTCCTAGATGGCCATGTCCTTTATCAGGGCGGTGATCATCTTCCCAAGAAAAAACATGTTCAGGAGAATCCTGTGTAGGGGAGTGTAACAAAATACTCTATAGGAACACAAAACCTCAATGGAAAGGAAACCAAGAAATCCCCAAAGCAAGCCATGAGGCAGGATCATGAAGCATGATATCTCAAAGAGGTATAATCTAATGTATGAAAATCAAGTATATCAGTTGTAACACTGAACACCTTGGATTACTGAGGTACTCATCCAAAATGAGTATTGTGGGATTATTGGGCCACACAGAGCCACTTACCACTTAGGCCATTATAGTTGGTCCACATAGGGCCACCTTTAGCTTCTCCTCATAGGGTTGTTTGGATCTGACCGACATAGGGTTGCTGGTAGCTGATCCATAGAGGGTCACTAGTAGATGATTCAAACAGGGTCATTAGTAGCTGATCCACACATGCCCACTAGTAGTTTATCCACACAGGGTCGCTTGAAGCTGATCTACACATGGTGTCTTATATCTGAATAACATAGTAATGCTTTTATTCTAAGCATACATGGTCACTTGGACCCGCTCATCCGTAGTATTCTGGTCTCATCCAGCTATACTGTAATGTCTTCTAATTTACTTATAATTTTTTTAAATAGTATGGAATTATTTCAAGAAAAGACACACTCACAACCCGTGATTCCAGTGCCTAGTGAGCCCAGAATGGAATTTTTAACTTTTTTAAGTCTCTTTAAGTAAACATGAGAGTGTGTTATTATAAAATTTAAAAATGTTATCAGATCAAAAAATTTAAGGCACTGTTGAACTCAGAACACCGGGATTATCCCATAAAAACAATATTTGACCGGAATGGGTCGGATAGAAAAGTTAACTTACAGACGTTTCATAAAAAAATAAAATAAGATAAAATATATTTTATTTTGATTCTTGTAACCCTTGGGAGAGGAGATGGCAGGACTACGGTGCAATGAAGAGGCACATTAAATGATGCTCATTAATGGCCCATAAATGTGTAGTTTAATGACACACTAAATATAGAGTAACATATATGATGTTTCTTAATTGAAACAGTGAAAGGACGCGGCGACACAACATAACAGAAACGTTGTGATGTGTTTTATTTTTAATATTTTAATGCGTTGGAGTAATGAGAATTAAACCATGGAAATTCTCTAATAAAAATACACTAAGAAATCCCTATAATTATGAACGTCAAATTACGATGAACATGTAACAACATGGAAAAATAATAGGAGCTGTGTTCCATGAATATCGATGGCTTCGATCAGAACCTAAATCCCCACTGATGAAATTCTCCAGCAATGAATGAAAATCGAGGTACGGGTTTGATTTATTTTATTTTTTTACTCAATCTTCATTCTAAAATGATTAATGTAGGTCAGCCCATGAAAAGGTTGACCCATGGATCACTCGTCAATATAGGATGGTGTCGTTTCCTTGGGGGGATTTTCTATAGGGATTTAATTATTTGGTTTGATAGAACATCAACCCCGAATCTCCCCCTATTTTTAAATTCCTACACAAAGGGCGCCGACCAACATGAACAAGGAACGACGCCTTTACCTGTGTGTTATTCATGATCAAGTTTTTTAAATGGTGGAAAAGTGGATTTGAGGCCTTCACTGGAAAGGCGACACCCCAAAGAGGCCGGAGGTGCAGACGATGCGAATAATAGACCACAGGTACAGACCCGGTGGTCCACAAAACGACTGGTAATGTGTCAGCAATTGTGAAGGCACGCAACAACATTGTGTCTGTGCTTGCAGTCGCATCCGGATCAGGGTTCGAGATAGCAGGAGGAGAAACCAGTCTGGCCGGTGGCTGGAAGAAGGAAACTGCCCTCGGCTGCATTGGTGAAGCGGCCCACAGCCACTGGCCACTGATCTCTAGGCATGTGGTCTCCTAACTGCATTTAGAAGGCAATTCGGCCATGGGGCATAAGGGTGATGCGACCACCTACCGCGTCCCAGCCAGATATGGCCCCCCTATGGGTGCTGAAAAAGGGTTTGGCCGCCCTAGTGGGCTAGACCCACACCATCGGGCTAGACCCGCGCCCTCGGTGTGGACCCACGCCATCGTGCCCGACCTGCTCCAAGAGGCCAAACTCATGCCCAGGGAACCAGAACCACCCATTTTGGTTGATTCGGATGTGATAGGGTCACCAGCGACCCATCAGGCTAGACCCTCGGCCAAACCGAGTTGGGTCCTGTGAGGCCCAATGGGCCTGGCCCACTAGCCAAACTAGACCAGACCAACCTAGACCCAAACTGAGTCAAGTCAGGTCAGTCAAAACAAACTAGGGAATCTGGAACCCCCAGGCCAAGTTGGTCGAGTCGGTCACACCGGGTCAGACCAGGCCCAGACGCAACCCACCTCTATTTACTAAAATGATAATAACAAGAAAATCGAGCATTAGGTTTATGAGATGTTTTCGGCATTGGAACCCTCAAGAAGAGGTTGATATTTTATTATAATTAAATAGGATTTAATGGAATTTGATATATGGAGAATGGATTGTGGAGTGGTTCTTCCGAGACCAAGCATGCAACATGAAAAAACCCTGCGTTTCGATGAGACCTGAAGGCTATTGGCAAGTGACCCTCTGTGGATTAGCTAAGATAGCCCAGTGGGAAGAAACTCTATTTGACCTGACATGCCCATGGTGGGGAGTGAATCTCTGTGACTCGACAAACCCATGGTACATGATGGGGGAAGGTAACACAGTATGAACAAGGTGGGAAGTGGCTCTGTGGGACCCGATAGGCCAACGGTGGGGAGAATGTTTCTGTGACTCGTCATACCCATGGTACTCATCAGGTATGAGTACCACAATAGTCCAAGGTTATTGAGAAGTGGCTTCTGTGTGCCCTGGTTGGCCCACTGTACACATTGAAGAGAATTTCAATAGCAGTCGAGGTGTTAGATGATATGTCTAATGATTTTACCTTTATACTCTAGATAATATCAGGTGTGACTAGTCTTACTTCATTATCATGATTTTTGCTTTGTTTTGAGGATTTCTTTGTAGTATTTTCGATGTGTTTTGGTATCCCTACTAAGTATTTTGTTACTCACCCCTACATGGGATTCGCCTAAATGTGTTGTGTCTGGTGGAGATGATCAATGCCTTGATGGAGGACCTGGTGGCTTTGAAACCAGTGGTTCCTAGTGAGACCAGACATGCAGGACACACTTCCACAGATGCCAGTAGCAACTCTACATTTACCCATCAGGTGGAGATTTCAGCGGATATCTATCTATAGTTTCTTTTATACCTTTTTGTTTTCCAGTGAGTCCTTTATTGGGTTATTATTATGGTCCATTTGACTTTCAGAGGTACTTGTACCAAGTGGTTATTTATAATGTCATACTTGTTCTTAATTCTAGTTTTGGGATGTGGTTGTTTTAAGGGTTTGTGTCCTGATAACCAACTATTTTGTACTTTGATTACATGAATTTTCACTTATTATATATTTTTCATTGTTCTGCATGACTGTAATATAATAATGTCCGGGAATATTTGTTTCATTGATAAGGTCATGGCAGATCCTCATTATGATGAGAACCTTGAAATTCTATAACAATACTTTTAAATAATGTTCTACGGTTGGATGACATACTATGATAGGACACATAGTCTACAGACCGTCATGTGTGAGTACTCATAAGAAGACGAGACTCTCTCTTATGGAGTTCGCACTTGGTAATCTCCAATATGGGAGATTATGATAACAGACATGCCAGCATCAATTCTGCATGTCTTGGTGTCATCGGACATTTCTATCTATGAGAATGTGTAATGGTCCTTAGACAGAAAGATTATCATTAACTCATGTCATGACTCACACACTTAGATTTACAGACAAAAACCATCATGCAGACTTTTGGAGGGAAGTAGGGTACGTTGGGTGCATCACGAGTGACATGTTGTTAATGGATAAGTCGAGGAAGGATTTTTCCCTTCCATTTATGGAAGTTGATATCTCGGCCCTTTGATTGAAATAGAACTGTCACATGAAATTCCATGGCCATGGTGTAAACGACGAGTTTATTTCAGGTATTCAAAGAATGAAAAATCAAGCATATAGGTTTATGACAGTACCATGAAACCTTCTTGATGAGACATTAAGAAAAATGGATTAAATTACACAATAAGCGTTTGTATGTGGTGATACGTCATTGTGGCATCAACTTCTTTCTCTTGGGTGCCTTGACCCGTTGCTAAACAGTAATCTTGGACTTTAGGCAAGCCCACCTAATGCCAATGAGAAAGAGGCCAAGAGGGTTACACACTAAGTGTATTCAAGTATCTCAAGTAGAATAATTATTATTACCGTACGTGGTTTAATAATTATTCAAGGAATCATAAATTGTTTTAATATTGGAGGAAAAATAAAAATAAAACAAGTACACGCCATGTATCAATAATTACACGTCGTGTAGTTTTATTTTGAAAACAAGTACACGCTGTGTATTATTAAATGTACACGCCGTGTAGTTTTCATTTTGGAATGTAAATGAATAAATTAAACCAAGATATACACACCGTGTACATTGAATGTACACACCATGTAGTTTTCAATGAAAAACAAGTACACGCCGTGTATTTATTAATACATTCAATGTAGTTTTTCCAGTAGATATTTTGAGGATATAATAATGTTTTAAATGATATTTATTATAATCAGGGTGGGTGCATGTCAAGGAATTAATTATTAGACATGGTGGTTTTAAATAAGATTCAAGGAAATAAATAAAACTAGTAACGCGTTTATTTATTTTCATAACTCTACAACCTCAAACCTGATTATAAATATCCTCACAACCCCAAATCGTTTCCTACACACAAGAGCATCGTTGTGCACAACAATTCTGGAGAATTATTTCAAGGCCGAAAGTACCTCTTCTTCCAAGAACGCTCTCAAGACCGAGAGAGATCCTCTTCCATCAGATCAAGACTATCTAAGGCTGACAAAGAACGAAAAGGTTTCTCCACGCTAGCACTCGGAGACTCCTTTGGTGATGTCCCGAGATACGAGGTACATGTGTGGATCACCGTTAGAGAAAGTCTACACTTGGCTTCTACGACACAACAACGAATCACATCAGAACGTTATCAATAAAATCAACGAAAAAAGAACACCCAAAAGGTATTTATTTTCAATTAATTAAAATAATTATAATCAACATGTAACGATCCTACTTTGTGGTTTCGGGACTTCCCTTTTCTTTGTCCATTTCTGTGATTCGATCCGTGGAGACTAACGTTTATCGTCGTATTGATCCCGGATTGATCATTGTTAATGACAAAAATCCAAGTGGCCATATCCACCCACGCGCTTCCGCTACGCCCAGAACCTTCAAATGGTATTACAGCGAGGTTACAACGTTGATTATAGTTATTTAATTTTTGCTGATAATTTACACATTTATATTTGATTCAATTAAAAATATATCATTCTATTAATCTGAATAATAGATATCTATTCTTCCTCCTTCATTTCTCAATTAATATCATAGAAATGATCTTTTAATTTTAATTTTTGATTAAAATAAAAATGAGGAACTCATCCGGAGGAGGCGCTCTTTCTGTCTGTATAACACGGGATTACACGGCATGTAATTAAAACTCCACACCGTGTACTTAGGTTCAATGAACCGGAACTGGTCTGATAAACCAGGTCGTGTGAATTGAATAGGCCTAAGTATTAATCACGCTGTGTTGACCAGAATTGAACGGCACGTGAAACCGGAATACATAGCATGTATGTTGGAGCAACACCTCGTGTAGTCCGTTCCAGCCCAGGTGAAACTGTGTACAAGGATAAGCCGCGTACCGCGTACACGGGATCGCCAGGCCGGTTACCATGTAACAAGGAAGTACACGTCGTATATGATTTATCTACACATCGTGTACTCCAAAATTTCCAAAGTATAGAAAACATGCCAAAGCCACCGGTGTGTACTTTGGATAAAAAGTGAATACACTCCGTGTAATTATAAACTACACGCCGTGTACTTTCTAGAAATGGAATTACACCGGGTTTCCTCCATTGTACAAAGACCCGTACAAGGAATATGGATGAGAATAATCTAAAGGAAATTCAGAAAGGAATTTAAGATAAATAATTGATTAACTATGAGATCATAATTAATTGAATTCGAGCGCAACTTATCTTAAATGAAAGAACGATTAAAAGAATTTGAATTCTAAATATGCGTAAAAGTCGTTGCATGATATGGATGATCATGAGCTAGACCAAATACCCTTTGTATGTGTATGGTTTCATTTAAATTTATTTAATTTAAATTTCTTGGTCTGCGAGCCTTCTTCCAATAAAATGTAGGTCATGTGTGCCCATGGTTTCTTTAAATGTAAACCCATGTGATGGAGGATCTCCCCAAGCCAGAGGAGACGGTTCAAATCCCAAAGCTGAGGTGAAACCGACATAAGAAGATACAAAGGTGGACAGGTGGGAGCTACAAAACATGAACCATCATGTTCAAGGTGTTTTCCCTAGGTCAGGGTTAGCTTTTCAAAACCGCTAGATAAGATAACCAATAGAAGCTCATGATCATGCCATATTATTTTATTTCTGTCTAAATTTCATGGTTTATTTATTATGTATGTGTTGTCGCGATCACATAGTTAATAAAATGAACAAGCATGCAAATATGGAATAAAATAAAAACCGGATTGTGCATAAACATTATCAGAATATGGTTAATCACTTAAGCAAGCATCACTTAATATTAACAAGCATGTGATAATGAAAAACTATGCATAAAGAATAAAATCCCTCAAATGCCATATTAAGTCAAACCATGCCTTTCGTTACTTGATTAAGGGCAAGACTCAATAAAACTATGTGTTTGACCAACCCTTGTTGGGACACTGTTTCCGACGCTTTCGCCGGGGCGCGCGCGCATCCGTCCGTCAGGGGGGGACGCGCGGCTTTGTTGCCCCGCATTCCCGCTTTCCAAAGGCGGGCGACATTCGTTCCTTGTTCAGGTACGTCTGCTCCTTGATCGAAACGGGATGATGGGATGTCGGTTCTTCCTTCCGTGGATTCCTCCTCAGAACTCGTCACCTAGTCCGGGTCTCCCTCATAGATTTAATACGTAGTTCGTGAAACTCTTCCCAGTGCCATGTTTCCATGGGTGCCGGTTAATTACGCTGCTTCTGTCGGGACATTCCAAAGGATCCAGTCAGGGCAGCAACCTTCGGTCAGGGGAGTAGTCACGTTGAGGCATCAGTAGCATGTCTGGATGCTGGGGTACCTAGCATGTCTGTCTGTTATCCTTGACCACAAGGCTTCTCGAGGGCGTGGAAGCCCGAGGCATCCCACATCGAGCGCGGGGAATTACATGTCATAGACACGTATCTGAGGTTTTCCTCAGCTTCCCGTGTTCAACACAGGGTATGCCGCGAGTTTAACGTCTAGCGGAGACGGATGAGAGTGAAATGGGACCATCGCAGGGGGGTGACAGTGAAGTTGGGCTTGAGCCTTGAAGAGGCTTCCTACGTATCCCCGTGGCAGGGAATCAAAGTCCGCGTAGTTCGGGATGGTGCCGGTAAACCGACGTGAAGCTGGACCTTGGTCCGAGGGGAGTTGGGCTTGAACCTCTGGGATGATTCCTACGTACCATGCCTTGACATGGATCAAAGACCTCGTAGTTCAAATGGTGGGTCGCAATGGCTTACCACTGGACCGGAATGGGACCCGACGTGAATGAGCGACGAGTGGGCTTGAACCTCGTAGAGGCTTCCTACGTACCATGCCTTGACATGGATCAAAGACCTCGTAGTTAAAATGGGGTTTCGCCGGTGAACCGACGTGAAAGCAGACCTTAGTCCACTAGTGGTGGGCTTGAACCTCGTGGAGGCTTCCTACGTACCATGCCTTGACATGGATCAAAGACCTCGTAGTTCAGGTGGTTGGGTCGCAATGGCTTACCACTGGACCAGAGTGTAGTTTAACGTCATGCTGGACGTAGGTAGAACACGACGTGAATTGGGTGATGGGTGGGCTTGAACCTCATGGAGGCTTCCTACGTACCATGCCTAGACATGGATCAAAGACCTCGTAGTTCAAAGGGGAATGTAGTTTAACGTCATGCCGGACGAAGATGGGACCCGGCGTGAAGAAACGACGGGTGGGTGTGTCGGTGAACCGACGTGAAAGTAGACCTTGGTCTACTATTGGTGGGCTTGAACCTCGTGGAGGCTTCCTACGTACCATGCCTTGGCACGGATCAAAGTCCCCATAGTTCGTTAGGATGGATGGGTCGCAATGGCTTACCACTGGATCGGGGTGCAGTTTAACGTCGTGCTGGACGGGGGTGAAACTCGACGTGAATGAAAGACCGAGAAATGTGGCTTGAACCTCGTAGAGGCTTCCTACGTACCATGCCTTGACATGGATCAAAGACCTTGTAGTTCAGGTGGTGGGTCGCAATGGCTTACCACTGGACCAGAATGGGACCCGACGTGAATGAGCGACGGGTGGGCTTGAACCTCGTAGAGGCTTCCTATGTACCATGCCTTGACATGGATCAAAGACCTCGTAGTTCAAATGGGGTGGTTTTGTCAGGGTCGGTGCTCACTCTAAGCCCACGTGAGTCATGCTCGGTGTGAGAAACAAGAGGTTGCATGGACCTGACGATCACGTCCTGAAGGGTGCGTCCGTGAGAAGCGAAGAGGGGCTTACGCGTTGGGCGGCCCATGGTGTTGGGACTTACTCCAGGATGGAGGCCCATGGTGTGACAGAGCGCGGGGAAGATGGACCTTGGTCCGACGATGGGAGGTGCCCCGTTCCCTATCACGTCCTCCACTGACCTTGGTAGTGGGGAAGTACCGAGATGCACGGGTGCAATCATCCGTACCAAAGGTTAGGGACTTACGCTATGAGGCGACCCTTCCCCTGCAAACATACACCACTCCGACAAGGAGGATCTCATTCCATGTGCGGAAGAGTTCCATTCCCTGTGGAGACGAGTGGTGTAATGATTGTTCGAGCTGGGGGGACCCTTCGTGGGGGAGACGAGGTTGGGTCATAGTTTAACGTCATGTGTTGAGGACGTGGTGCTTGGCAGTTTAACGTCCTGTAGCTCGGATGAGGTGGGTTCACTCCACACCCCTAGGGCTTACATAACCGATACCCTCTAGTCCTTGGGGAAGGGAAGGTGTCGGTAAGGCCATGGTAAAGGGGGGTCGTGGGACGAACCACCGAGGGGTCCACGTTAGCGTGGCTATGCGAAGAAGCAATATCCGTTAGCGTGCCTATGTAAAGAAACAATAGCCGTTAGCGTGCCTATGCGAAGAAGCATTAGGCGAAGCAACGCTACGGGAGGGTGTTGTCCATGGGAATTTGAAATCACATCGTGCAAACCTGGAGGGTCGCACGGAAAGAGGAATCACTAAGTAGAGGAGTGTGATTCACGAAGTGGGGTGCCTTGTCCTTAGCATGGGGCATAGGTGACAGTGGGAGGTGCTTCGCGAAGTGGAACAGTGTTCGCGGAGCACTGCCTCGCGAAGAAAGAGTGGTTCGCGAAGCAGGATCCTGCGAAGCAGTGTACTTCGCGAAGTGGAGCGATCCTGCCTTAGCATAAGGATTACTCATATGGGTTGGGTGTTTCGCGAAGCACAAGTGCTCCGCAGCTGCCCGGGTTCCCTTGGGAATCCCCTTCCTTTGCGAACGCCCTTGAGCTTCGCGAAGGGCATCCCTCTCGGAAGAGGGGCTCAAAACGAAACAAATCAGAGTCGTCTCGCGAAGTAGAAATACCTCGCGGAGCTCATGATTCCCGGGGCAAAGCGTGCTTCGCGATTCGGGAGAGGAGAAGCCGAAAGGTCGGATTGTACGTCTCCGGGACTCAGGGGGAGTCGAGTATTTATAGGGAAGGGGCGCCGCGAAGCAGGGCTCGCGCGCCGCCTTCGGGGCTTCGCGGCGGCTCGCGAACGTCAAACGGGTTCGCGGAGGATTACCACCTCTGGAGCTTCGCGGCGGCTCGCGAACGTCAAACCGGTTCGCGGAGGTTTACCGCCTCTGGAGCTTCGCGGGGCCGCCAAGGTTGGGACACTTCGCGGCGGGGCTTCGCGGCTGTGCTTCGCGGCTGTGTTTCGCGAGGCAGTGCGCCGGCTGTCTTTTTCGGCCCTTCCTTTCGGGCCACATTTTTGGCGCCAACAAATGCCCCCCCCCCTCAGACGTGGAGCCGCGGAGGGCGAAGGGTCGAAGTCTGAGGGAAAAAATCACCAACATTGTCGGTGGTTCGCGATGCAGCATCGCAGAGGGGGGCCCGCGCTGCTCGTCGGGGCCGCGGATCCGGACGCGCCGCGATGCTTCACGCGGGTGAGGCGCGCCGCGATGCTCCGGGGTCGTCGCCTATAAATAGGGGGTCCGCCCTCTTTTGTCTTCACGTGCCTTGTCTTTTTGTGCGCTCTCGATTTTGCGAAGCTCCGTGTACTCCGCGACAGCACTCCGCGAATCGAGCTTCACGGCGAACCGCGGGTCTCCGACTCCGCGTCCGCGCTAGGCGAACTTCTTGTCGGGCTTGGCCAGACTTCGCGACTTGGTCTCGCGACCGATCTTCGCAATTCCACTTCGCGGTCGAGCTTCACGATTCAACTTCGCGGCCGTGCTTCGCGATCTAGGGGAAAAACTTTTCTGAGGGTCGACATTAAAAATGGCCCATCAAGAGGCTGTGCTGGGAGTGCTTGCAGATGCCGCTCGCCGGGATGAGATGGCCAACCGTCCAGGCTTAGGGGAAATGGTTCGCAGCCATTCGGACCACACTTCCTTGACAGACCTACTGTCGGAAGGTCAGAGGGAGTACCTGCAGTGCAAGAAACTGCCGTTGTACGGCTTCGGGCTGAGGGATGACGTCTTCATCCCTGAGGCAAGAAGGGATGAACCAGCTTGCTGGTTCAGGAGCACACCATGCCGGCACCAATGGTTCAGGGCGGCCGATGGTCACGCACAGGAGGATTTCACACCCGTCA
Organism: Viscum album; assembly: GCA_963277665.1. Lineage (NCBI taxonomy): Eukaryota > Viridiplantae > Streptophyta > Magnoliopsida > Santalales > Viscaceae > Viscum > Viscum album. The sequence continues at coordinate 1,389,988,567 of OY728165.1, forward strand.
CCGCGGATTGCCTCTACAATCATGTGAACGACATTGACGGGAGGCCACTGCAACCGGAGACGTCCCCTCCTCTCTACCGCACCATGCTGAAGGCGGCTCTGCAGGATCCAAAGAAGGGATGGTCCGATGAGTGGGACCTGCGCCAGGGCGGCAACTTCACCGATGACTGGGCCTGGGCCTACTGGGTAGGCGCCTCCTGCGAGGAGTTCGAGGCCGAGCTGAGGAGAGTGGGATTGTATGAGGCGGCATGGGCCTCCCAGTTCCACATTTATCAACCAAAGCAACTGATGCCGGAACTGTTGAGTAGATGGTCATCCAGAACCAACACTTTTCACCTGCATCACGGGGAGGTGGGCATCAGCCTGTGGGATGTCCACCAGATTTCCGGGGTCCCGATCTTGGGGGCCATGTATGACGATTTCCTCCCCGTTGCCAGCGTGTGGGGAGATGCTGAGCAAATGCCACGGCTGGCGTCAGCGCTGGTTGCGCTTGTCCCTGGAGAGGACAAGGAAGCAGTGAGGGATGTCCACTTCAGAAGATGGTTCAAATGCTTCCTGAACTTCCCAGAAGATCGAGAGTTCCCTCCAAGGCCTCGAACTTGTCCGAGGGCAGCCCAGCGGGGCAAGGGACACTCGTACTGGCGGGTTTTGGAGGAAAGCCAATGGAAGACCTGGGGTTTCAGTGTTAGCACTGAACAACAGCCAATAGTCAGGCTGGCGGTGTTCATCGCGGCTCTCATCTGTGGGTGGATCCTACCGGTGAGAGATACAAGCATGGGGGTGCGGCCCAGCTCGTTCATCATGGCATCGATGTTGGCCATGGGGCAGCGGATCAACCTGGGGATCCCGATGCTCGCCAAACTATACAGAATGCTGCGGCGTATTAGCGAGGGCAAGAAGCCGCCAAGAATATGCGGGCCCTTCCACCTACTGTATGGGTGGATCGCGGAGCATATCAGGGGGATTTACGAGTATCCAAACCCGATTTCACCACTGGGATCAGACTTTCTCCCCTCCATTCTGAACGCAGTTGGGAGCTTCCCATTCAAACTGGTCGTTCCGATGGTGCTGAATAGGGTGTGGAGGGCGGACGAGTTTAACTTTCATCCCTTCCCACTGCCGACGGGGAGGCTTACTGATGATGGACGGGGGACGGAAGAACATCGGGCTTACCTCCTGGCCTTCCGAGGTGGGGTTTTGGTGGCTCGGATAGACCATGAGCCAATCTGTGAACCGTACACCCCGTATCGTTTTGCGAGGCAGTTCCGGTGCCTCCAGCGGCTGACCCCGCAGGTATACTGGGAGGTTTGTCACGAGGAGCACCCGTGTGTGATGAGGCAGCTGTGGCTCATGTTCACACGTGAGGATGGAAGGATGCAGATCGCATTGCCTCCATCCACCGCCGCTTTCGGCTTAGTGAAGGAGTACGCCATCAGCTGGGAGGCCGCTTACCCCGGGGAGATGCTGAAGCAGCCAACGATCCGGGTTGGTGACGGTGGGCCTCCTTTATCTCGAGGTCGGGGTCGGAGGGCAGCTAGGGCCGCTCGCGGCAGCGGGGCTGCCATGGCAGAGAGACCCACACCGGCCGAGGGTATGGCAGCAGCGGCGGATCCGGTGGTTCCGGGAGAGCAGGGTCATCCGGAGGGGCGGCCACCGAGGGGATTCCGTCGAATATCCGCTCAGGCTCCGGGGAAGTGGTTGCGTCACATCGACATGGCAGAAGATGCCGTCTTTCCGGAAGCTTGGGACATTTGGGATGTCAACCGGCAATTCCTCAGCCCACCCGAGATGTGGGCCCACCTGAATCGCCTCGGGATGAAACTGCCGGGCATAGGCCCAGTTCGGTCTGGATTCATGGTGTCTCCGGCGGAGGCGGAGCAATACTTGAACGAGCTGGAGGATTACGTCCACTCCAGCGGTGTTCCTCGCCCAATGACAGATCGGGTGAGGGTACTATTGAATCAGACGGTGCCCCCACAGTTATCGGCTGCCGATCTGAGGGAGCGCTTCCCCTTGCCGGAGGAATCAGGGGACTCTTCTCAGGGGGACGAGGCTGGAGGAGGGAGCCCGTTGGAGGAGGGAGAGGTCGGAGACCGAAGCTCAGAATCCGACGACTTCGCGGAGGCTCTCGAGGTAGCATTCCGAACTTCTCTTCTTACGATCCGTTCTTGAATCCCTATGTACTTCTCACCAATGCTCGAGCCATGCAGGAAGAACTTGTTCGTAGGCCTCGTTCTCGCTCCTTGGCGGGTGATGTCGCGGGACCTTCAGAACCCGCGCCTATGGCTGCGTCTAGTTCTGCATCTGGTGGGACCAGGGGGTCTGAGGTGGCTCCTCTGGACTCTCCAGGCCTTCCAACAGTATACGGGGGGCCTCGTCTCGGAGTCCCATCAGTACCGGCCCAGGAGCAGCGCTCGGAGTTCGATATTCGTAGGTCTCCTCCACCGGTCTCCTCGTTGTCACATGTGGGCCATGCCAACTAACGTTTTTGTCTCTTTCTGTCATACAGTTCTCCGACTGGCGTGGGCTGCTGCAGCGAGGCTGGTCGGGATGTCTGGCGGCGTCCCTCCCAGGGGAATGCCGGTGATGGTGACGATAGTCCCTTCACATTCTCAAGCTGCGGCGCACACCATCACTGGCGGGACCACCAGCAGGGCCATACCTGAAGTCATCGAAGTGGACTCTGAGGAAGAGGATCAACCGGTCAGTCCCAGTCCTGTCATGCCTGCGCCGGCGTCAGGTGTCGTACCAGACTCAACACCAGATGCAGATCCCGCTGAGGAATTCCTGCAGGCATATCCTGCGTACGAGCCTGCCGACCGTGCGGATTGGGATGAAACGGCCTCTGATGAGGAAGACAGCAGCATAGTCCGCCGCCGGTCGTGGAAGCTGATCACGCGCTTTATCAGGGAAACTCCCCAAGCGCAATGGCTGGCCGAAATGGATAGGCTCCGCTCGCGGTTGCGCGAACTGTGTGCCGGGGGAGTGGATGCCCAACGCCCTCACGCGCTCATCCGAGACCTCATGGCTGAGAAGATCCGGGAGCATGATCGTGGGATGAGCGTGGGATGGCAGCGGAGGAAGGCGACCAGCATTAGAAAGCTCCAGGAGGCTGAAGGCGAGGTCCAACAGATGCAGATCCGGGCCAACGAGCTTTCAGCCACTCTCGATGCGCAGTCTGAGCTGGTCTCACGATTGAAGACCCAGCTGGCAGAGGCTGAGGAGCACATGGGGAAGACCTCTGGAAGGATGGCTGCCGTTCGGGCCGAGGTAGAAAGGGCTAGGGCCAGGGTTGACGAATTACGCCTCGCCGCTGCTGAAGAGGAGCGGGAGTTGAATCAGCGGCAACAGGCTTTGGACGCCGCAAGTCAACGGGTGGTAGAGCTGCAACGCTCCTTTGACGGGGTCAACCTGTCCATGGGGGAAGTCGACCCCCGAGTATTGTAACAAACCCGAAATAAGTTTTTATTAACACTTTTGTGCCTCAACTCTTTCTTTCTCCTTTGTTTTGAGTTCTGTGGAACGCACGATTTCCACTGTTGAATTGCCTTGTTACATCCCTACAATGTATGTGGGACGTTTGACGACAATTCCTCAAGCCAGTCCAGATTCCCGAAAGATGGGGAAGGCTTGATCGGAGGAGGAATTTCCAGGATAGCCGAATTACCATTTCTCCAACGTGCTCTTATGCACGGACGGGGCAACACCAGGGGCGCTGAAATCGGTTCAAACAGGTGAAAATGGGAAGTGTGAATCACGATGCCCAAATTCGGAACACTGTGGGGATGGCGTGACAATAAAGGACAACCGCTAACCGTGGCGGACAAACGGTATCCTTACTGCGTTAGCCTGAAATGGGGACAACAAATGAGCATCGACCGCTGACCATATTCGCAACGCGGGATTTTATCGATTTGTTGTCGATCAATCTTCCAGGACATTGGCCCAGGACAGTTGGTGGACCATAGGTCAGACATCCATACTGTTAGGGGGTCCTTCCAGACATGACCAGTCTTCCGGAACGTTGGCCCAGGACGGTAGGTGAGCCGATGCGGCATAAGACCAGGCCGTTAGGGGGTTCCTTCAGATATGAAAGAGGACGAGGGTCTGAATAAGGGACACGCAAATCGTGGAACATGGAGTGGTGGTTTGTTCAAACAGAATCCAACACCTTGGTAGTTGCACCACCGTGGAGGGAGTACGCCAAATTGGCGCATCGGCCTGATCACGGATCATTCTTTCTTCCAGACAGGGCCTCTGGCGAGGGCTGGAAATGGGGAGGAACAAGATTTCGTGATTCCAGGGGCAGAACCCTAGGTGAAATGCCTGGGTGTCTCTACGTATCCCACGTGATGATGGGAATCAAGCCGCACGTAGTTCTGGAAGCGCAGTTTAACGTCATACTGGACGAGGAGCAGCCTGACCGTGCTGGTACACATCCAGCCAAAACTACTAAGCCCACGTGAGTCGTGCTCGGTGTGGGAAACAAGCAGCAGTGGCGAGAATTTCCCGACGCAGAGAGGGGCAGGTTAGGGCAAAGGGATGCTCGGTGACTACCGGCCCGATGACACTAACACGATCATTCAGTGCACCTAGATGCGCGAAGAGAAAGAGCCGAGTATGATGGAGTTTCACTTGAACATGAGGGAGTGGAAATGTGTGAATCATGAAGCTCGAGATTCGGATCACAATGATGGCGGCGTGGCGATAGAGGATTACTGCTGACCATGATCGCAACACAGCATCCTATCGTGTTAGCCTAAAATGGGGACAAACAAATGAGGGTCGACCGTTGACCATGTTCGAAACACGGGACCATGTCACAAATGCTGTCAGAGATCCGTGGGGACGTTGGCCTGAAACGATTGAAGGGCCCTTAGGTCCAGCATTCATGGAGAGCCCTTAAGCTTAGTATCCACGTTGTCCGAGGGTCCTTTTGGATGTGGAAGAGGATGATGATCCAAATAGCGAGCTCACGAAGCTTGGTCATGAGATGAGGGAAATGTCCCTGTGAAAATCCCATGCTTCGGGCTTTTTGTCAAAACAGATCTGAATACGTCAACGAAATGTATTAGAGAGAGGGAGAAGATTCATTTCCCTTGGGGAGATCTTAGTTTATGGTCATAGAACTCGGACCATGGATGGGAAAAAGGGATCAGGGGACGCATGACATCAAAACCTGCCGTGAATAAGGACATGGTCCCACTTACCATGCGTTCTCTGGGGAAATGCTCGAGTCGAGGGACCGAACACCAGGGTTAGGCTGGGCCCGCGGGGAAGTACCCGGGCGCTCCTACGTATCTCATAAGGATGAGAATCAAGCCATACGTAGTTCTGGAAGTGACATGGTAGGATACCAGTTCCAGGGGAAAAGGGGAGTGCGGACGTGGCCCTTGCACTAAAGAAGCGGAATTTGATGTATCTTGTTTGTTCTTTAAGGTGAATGGTTTTTTTTTTCTGAAGCGACAGGCCTAGAACAGTAGGTCGTGATGTTGCCACAAGAATCAAGTCGTGATGGGCGTTGACAAATGGCATGGCACGTAACAAATACCCAACGTGATGTCCTCTACAGCGAGGTCACCACAATGCGGTGTCGTTTTTCGTCGTGCGGCCAGGACGATAATGTCAAAGTTTAGGGTCGTATGATAGGACCAAGCATGCATTTTATCGTCATGCAGCGCAGATGTAGCAGAGACGATGCTAGGCGGGAAATGTGCGCAGTGTTATAAAACACAATTGACGGAGACATGATCCCACATCATATTGTACGCCATTTGGAGTGGGAAACCTTAGGTCGAGGGGCCTACACGGAGGTGAAATAGGGAGAGAGACTGGATTCCTGAATGGGTTGTACCCGGAGACAGGGCGTCTGGGCGGTCCTACGTGTCCCATGAGGATGGGAATCAAGTTGAACGTAGTCCTGAATGGATCTTAGTTTATGGTCTTAGAGCTCGGACCACGGGAGCCCCAAAGGACGCCGGATTGCAGCTTTGTCCCCCTAGCATGCAAAGGTGCACTGAGGGATAGCGCCAAAAGTGTCGAGATTCCACCTGGACATGTTGGGGTGGAAGATGAGGTGAATCATGCAACCAACATTCAAGGACTGAAGGGGCTGGCGTGACGACAAAGGATTACTGCTGACCATGTTCGAAACACAGCATCCTGTCGCGTTAGCCTGAAATGAGGACTAACAAAACGAGCATCGACCGCTGACCATATTCGCAACGCGGGATTTTATCGATTTGTTGTCCGAAACCCTGGAGGGCGTTGGCCCGTATCGGTAGGAAAGCCCTTGGGCGTAGTATCCAGGCCGTTCTTGGGAGTCCCTCCGGGTTGTGAAAGATGATGGAAGTCCGAATAGAGGGGAACACGAAGCTTGACAAGTGGAAGGAACTTGATCAAGTTGAATCTGACACTCTTGTTCCTAGACTAGAGTGCTCTTAATACATGGGTGAACCACTACAGGGAGCCAAGGGACTCAACCTTGAGGGTGATCGAGAGATGGCAGATTCCCAGGGGAAGGGGGCATGGTGCCCAAAACCTTGTATCATACCTACGCACCCCCCGTTGGAGAGGGATGGACCAAGTGGCCTAAGTGACCGGGAAATCAGAAGATCTCCCAGAGGTGGGGCTGGACCCGAATCTTAGACATTCAGGTGGTCCTACGTATCCCATGGGGATGGGAATCAAGCCACACGTAGTTCTAAAGGGTGCCTTTTAACATCATGCAGGACAGAGAACAGGAGGACTGAACCTCAGAATGGGGGCGTGCGTGGTGCAGTTGTTGCAAACCCGACACGAATGAGGATGTAGTCCTACACTGCGCCACGCAGTCCTGTGATCAGGGTCCTGAAGGAAGGATTAGAGAGGTAAATTTTCTGAACTCAAGCTAGGTCCGAAGACAAGGAGTCTTGAACGTAGTTCCAGATGAGACTCTTAGTTTATGGTCTTAGAGCTCGGACCATGGGTGGTGACAACTCCCGAGTAAGCACAGATGTCAACCCAATCCCTAAGCCCACGTGAGATAAACTCGGTGTGGGAAACAAGGGGGGTATCCTCATTGTAATAATTGGGGCGTCCATCAAAGGGGAGTCAGCAGAGAGATTCGAAGGACACCTTTGATGTAGCTTGTTCCTCGAACGCGCAGACGTGCACGGGGGAAAAGTACCAAGAGTCCCAAGACTCTACTTGGACATGATGAAGTGATGAAGGGTGTGAATTGTGTACCCGACATTTGGGCTTAATGGGTTGGCGTGACGACAGAGGAAAACTGTTATCCATGACGGAAACACAGCGTCTGTATCGCGTTATCCTGAGGTGGGAACAACAAACGAGCATCGACCGCTGACCATATTCGCAACGTGGGATTTTATCGATTTGTTGTCTGAAAACCTGGAGGGCATTGGCCCGTATCGGTAGGAGAGCCCTTGGGCATTGTATCCAGGCCGTTCTTGGGGGTCCCTCCGGGTGTGAAAGATGATGAAAGCCCTGATGCGAGGATACGCAAAGCCTGGAAAGCGAGTGCGGACGTGTCCGAGTAAAGCTTGGCATTCCAGGTAATAAACCAGAGTACTCTTAAGCACATTGGTGAACCGCCGAAGAAGAGGGATCGACGAAACAACTCAGTAGGGGGGTGGGAGCATGGAGTGGTCATCACGAGACCGTCTTGAATGAGGACATAATCCCACACTGCACCATATGATCCCCTCATGGAGGAAGGATGGGCCAAGGGGCCAAGATGGGATGGGGATTCCCGAGAGATGGGGCTGGACCCGAAGCCTAGACGTTCAGGTGATCCTACGTATCCCATGGAGATGGGAATCAAGCCACACGTAGTTCTTGAAATGCAGTTTAACGTCATGCAGGACGAGGAGGGGAGTAATATACTCCTAAACAGGGGAGGTGTGCGGTATGGCGAAGAAGCCGAAGTGAATGAGGACGTAGTCCTACACTGCGCCACGCACCCTGGGTAAGGGGGGAACCTGGGCCGTGGCCTGGAAAGGCCAAGGGGCCTAAGGTCAGGCATCAGTCTGGAAGACCTGACTGGCTTGTAGTTTAACTTCTTACATGAGGACGTGGGGCCAGGGGCCCAAGGAGGCCAAAGGGCCTGAGGCTGGGCCTCGTAAGGGGAGTTGTACGGCATGGTACATGATCCCGACGTGAATGAGGACGTAGTCCCACACCACACCGTACACTCCGGGTGAGGAATCCTGGACCGTGGCCCGGAGAAAAGGGGAAGTTATCAGTCAGAAAGGTCTGACTGGTTTGTAGTTTAACGTCTTACATGAGGACGGGGGGCCAGGGGCCCAAGGAGGCCAAGGGGCCTGAGGCTGAGCCTCATAAAGGGAGGGCGTACGGCATGGTACATGATCCCGACGTGAATGAGGACGCAGTCCTACATCACACCGTACACCCTTATGAAGAATCCTGGGTCGTGGCCCGAATCGCTAGCACCACCTAGGGATAGTTTGTCACCTTGGGATAGAATCCCAGTCAAGGAGCAGGTGAAGCTCAGTTGCGTTCATCCACGAAAGGGGCAAACACCTCCAGGGGGAATATGCAGCCGGGTCGAGGCTTGCTCGACGTGGTTCGGGGCAAAAGTGTGCGCCCTGCCATGTCTTGACCCGAGGGGAAGATTTTGGCTTTTGGGCTGGGCCAATGGACGAAATGTCTGGGCATTCCTACGTATCTCATAAGGATGAGAATCAAGCCATACGTAGTTCTTGAAGGCCATGCAGTTTAGCGTCATGCGGTGAGGACGTGGGAGGGTAGAAGAACAGGAGTGGGAGCATGGTGCAACCTTTACAATCTTTGCGTGAGTGGGGTTGCATGAGCGGGGCCAAGAAAGCCTACTCCCTGCTACACAAAGATCCTCCAAGGAGACTATCCCCAGGGGGAATAGTGGAAGAGAAAAGCTTGGGGCTGGGCTCAAGACGAGGCGTCCGAGCGTTCCTACGTATCCCATAAAGATGGGAATCAAGCCGTACGTAGTTCTTGACATGCAGTTTAACGTCATGCGGGACGGGGGGAATCTCATTCGGGGATGTGTACGGTATGGTACATGATCCCAACGTGAGGACATAGTCCTACACCGTACCGTACGATCCCGTAAGAGGGTAAGTCGGAGAGAAACGAGGGGGCCTGGGGCCAGACCGCGGTGGAGACGGGGCCAGGGGCCCAAAGAGGCCGAGGGGCCTGAGGCTGGGCCTCGGTCAGGAAGACCTGACTGGCTTGCAGTTTACCGTCTTGCAGTGAGGATGGAGAGGCAGTTTAAGGTCATGAGGGACCAAGTCGCAGTTTACGGTCGTGTAGGACCACTTCAGTTTAATGTCGTGCGGGACCCTCTCGCAGTTTAGGGTCATGCAGGACCACTTTTTTTCCCTAGGAGAAGTATCGCTTGAGGAATTTGGCGTTGGTGGGAGGGGTTACACGCTCTCCATCTGTGGTCACCAAGGAGTATGCTCCATTAGGGTAAACCTTATGGATGATATAAGGCCCTTCCCATTTGGATTCTAACTTGGGTGGTTTCCTACCGGGAATCATTGGCGCTCGAAGGGCCAATACTAGGTCACCCTGTAGAAAAGAGCGAAGACGAACCTTCTTGTCAAAGGCTCTCGCTATCTTGTCCTCATGCCTTTCCAGATTGTGCAGGGCACGAAGCCGGTTCTCGTCCAGTGCCTCTAATTCAGCTAGACGGATCTCGGCTACCTCATCTGTTGTCTGGTGATAATAAACTGCAGTGCGTAGCGACGGCAGCTGGATCTCAATGGGTAGGACGGCCTCAGCTCCATACACCAGGGAATATGGGGTCACCTGGGTAGAGTTGCGAGTCATCGTCCGGTAAGCCCAGAGGGCGTTGGGGAGCTTGTCCGGCCAACTCTTCTTGTTTTGACCAACCATCTTCTGCAGAATGTTAGAGAGGGTCTTGTTGAACGCCTCGATCTGCCCATTTGCATGTGCGTGGTAGCGGGAGGTATGGTTCGACCGGATGTCGTACTTAGCGTACAATTTCTTCAATTCAGTTGCCCGGAAGTTGGTGTCGTTATCGGTGAGGACAGCGTGAGGGACTCCAAACCGGTGGATAATGTTGGAGCTCACAAAGTCAACGATGGAACGGGCCTTGACCTCGTTGAGCGGAACTGCTTCTGCCCACTTGGAGAAGAAATCTGTAGCGGTCAGGATGAACCTGCACTGGCGGGCTGTTGCCGGCAGATACGGTCCCACTACATCAAGTCCCCATACCGCAAATGGACAAGACTACTTGGTGGGGTGGAGGGGTTCTGGCGGCCGATACAAGAAGTTGGCGTGTACTTGGCACGCGTGGCATCTCATGGCGTATCCAATACAATCGTGGATCATGGAGGGCCAGAAGTACCCTAACCTCCGGATTTGCTGGGACAGCTTCGGCCCAGCTTGATGGGAGCCACAGGAACCGGCGTAAACTTCTTGCATAACATGAGGTATCTCTACTCCTTGGATGCAACGGAGGAGGACACCATCGAAACTCCGCTTATAGAGGATCTGCTCAAGACTGGGGCCGCTCTGGAGGGTAAATTGCAGCGCGCGGCGTCGGATTCGCTCGCGTTCGGCCCGGTCATCCGGGAGCTAACCATTTTGGAGATACTCGACAAAAGGTGCTCTCCAGTCGGGGGTGGTTTCAACCACAGCGTCTGACGAACCCGGGACTCCCGATATGGGGGGTCCGGAGGTGAGATGACTTACCCGCAGGCTATCACGGTCTTCTTGGGTGACGGGAGCAATGACTCTCCGGTGGGCCACGTGTATGACCAAATCATCTTGCTCGGGTTCTGCGAGCGATGCGGCTAAGCCAGCCAGGGCGTCCGCTTGTCCGTTATGCGATCTTGGGACATGGGTAACCTCTGGCCGAGGAGAGAACTGGGCCATTAGGAGGAGGGTGTACTCCAGTAACGGTGCAAGCTCTGGCTTCCTGACGACGTAGTCGCCATTAAACTGTTTGATCACCAGCTCAGAATCTCCCTTCACATGTAGATGGGGAACATGGATCTCAAGGGCCAACTCGAGGCCGGTGATGAGAGCCTGGTACTCTGCCTCGTTGTTTGTACAACCTTCTGACAGCAGGAACGAGTACGGCAGGACGTCTTGCGCCGGGGTAATGAAAACAATGCCCAGACCCACTCTATTGAGCTTGGGGTCGTTGAGCCTTCTACCGGTGGGGCTCCGGGAGGCACCGTCGAAATGCATTTGCCAACATGGGGCAGCATGATCGACTGAGAGGATCGTCTCGTCGGGGAAATCCAGGTCCAGGGATTGATCCGTGGAGGTTGGATGAGCAGCTAAAAAGTCTGCCAACGCCTGTCCCTTAACGGCCTTCTGAGGCATGAACCTGATATCAAATTGCTGGAGAATCACCGCCCACCGTGCTAGTCGGCCAGTCAGCATGGGGCGGCTCAGGATGTACTTCAGCGGATCTACCCGAGAGATCAATTGTACCTCGTGGTGTTGCAGGTAGTGCCACAACTTCTGCACAGCGAAGACGAGCGCAAGGCAGCTCTTTTTGATAGGGGAGTATCTGACCTCCGTATCGAGAAGAATGCGGCTGAGATAGTAGAGACTGTTCTCAGTGCCCTCGTTATTCTTCTGGGCGAGCAGCACGCCGAGGGATCTCTCCAGGGCGGTCACGTAAAGGACCAGCGGCTTTCCGGAGACGGGTGGCATCAAGACCGGAGGTTGGAGCAGATACTGCTTGATTTCCTCAAAGGCGGCCCGACACTCCTCATCCCATTCGTAGGCAGCGTCTTTCTTCACGAACCGGGAAAAGGGCTTACACTTTCCAGCCAAATTCGCAATGAATCGGCGTATATAGGCTAAGTGGCCTTGCAGGCCTCGAAGCTCCCGAATGTTGCTCGGGGGAGGCATTTGGCTGATGGCCTTGATCTTCTCCGGGTCGATCTCGATACCTCGGTATCTGACAACAAAGCCCAGAAACTTCCCGGAGGTGACTCCGAAGGCACACTTCAGCGGGTTCATCTTCAGGTGACGGGAATGGAGGAAACCGAACACTTTATCAAGGTCTTTGAGATGGTCCTGGCGCTGGCGTGATTTGACTACAAGGTCATCCACGTAGCATTCCACCAACGTCCCGAGGATCGGTTTGAATATGCGATGCATGGCCCTCTGATAAGTGGCACCTGCATTTTTCAAACCGAATGGCATTACCCGGTAGCAAAAGGTACCCTGGGGGGCCCTGAAGGCAGTGGACTCCTCGTCTTCGGGGGCCATCCGGATCTGATTATACTCGGAATACCCATCCATGAAAGAGAGGGCTTGGAACCCGGCCGTGGAGTCAATCAACAGCTCTGTCACTGGGAGTGGGAAGTCATCCTTTGGGCAGTGGCGATTGAGATCGCGGAAGTCGATGCAGACTCTGATCTGCCCATTCTTCTTCCTGACCGGCACAATGTTGGCGAGCCATTTGGGGTATTGGACCTCTTTGACGAAGTTGGCTTTGATAAGCTTGTCAACTTCGGCCTCAACCATAGCGCAATGGGATGGGTGCATTTTCCTGGGAGGCTGCTTGAACCCACGATGTTTTGCTGGGAGGCCCAGACGGTGGACGGCCACTTGGGGATCCAGCCCTGGCATCTCATCGTAACTCCAGGCAAACACATCGCGGTGCTGTTTGAGTAAGTCTACATACTGCTGCCGCTCCTCGAGGGACATGGCCGCACTGATCAATGTGGGTCTTGGATCTGCCTCGCTACCAAGGTTCACCTGTACCAGTTCATCGACCGTGGTAGAGACGCCTTCTTCAAAGGCTGGGGGAGCATCCTCCAAGTCTTCCTCCCCAGCCGTGGGGGGATTTCCCGCGGCGGAAGATACTTCTGGGCTCTCGAAACCCGAGGGGCAGCTGGTGCCGGCTTGGGCAGCAGTGGTCATCAAATCAGGAGACTCACTTGTCGTTGAGACCATAGCAATGAATGCATTTGATCCGATCCCATCTGGCCTTCGGCCTAAGGGGCCACGCTTGATGATATCAAAGCAGTGGTGACGTGTCGGCCTGAGTCAGTTAATTCCATCCCGGCGAAAGAGACACATATGGCGCACCGCCATTGTCATCAGCTTGATGTCCCGGTACCGTACAGGGGTAGGAGGTTCCGGGATGACCCGAGCCTGGTTGATGTAGGAGTACGAGGTGATTTTCCGTCGTCGCTTGGACACGGGAACATGCCATCCCTGCGTACCCGAAACAACGAAACATTGTCCCATGTCGGGGGTCGTGGCCTCCAACCGGTGGATCAGGAGGATGTAGGCGTCGTCCATGCTTTCCCAGGGATCACTTGTGATCGGGGCGGGCTCATCCTCGCTGACCAGGATTTGGTTGTCCTTACCTTTGTAATAACCCGCATCCAGATAGCGGGCCTCACAAGAAGTGAAAGGGGACGCGTCTCCTTGGAGCACGCCTACTCGACCGTTGAGCGAGTACTTAAGGCACTGGTGATACGACGAGGGGACCGCTGCATGCAAATGGAGCCATGGCCTACCCATCAATGCGTTGTAGGCGGTGTCCTGAGAAACAACCATGAACTCGGTGCTGGCAATTAAGCCACTGAACTGGGTCTTTAGGCGGATCTTGCCGACCGGGGTTTGCTCTGTCCTGTCGTACCCCTGGATCCTGAGGTCAGAGGGAGTTAAATCACCTTCGGACAGACCCAGATTTCGCAGCGTCTGGGTCGGAATCAGGTTGATTCCAGAACCCGTATCAACGAGGCATCGGCGGACATCCACACCGTTGAAGTGGTCAGTGATATACAGTGGGCGAATGTGCCCCTGTATAGGAGGGTCTTCATCTTCGCCGGAGAACGAGATAACCGCCTGGCATTCGGCATTTTCAATCGTCTCGGTATGGAAGGCTTTCGTAGCTGCCACTTCCGTCTCGAACTGGAGGGGGCTCCTTAGGGCCTCGGCAAGTGCCTCGCGCATTTCAGATGATAGGCGAAGGGCCTCGAGGATGGAAAGCCTCGCCGGGATGCCGGCCAGATGCTTCAGAACATCGTACTTTCGTGCCAAACGCGAACCTCTGCTTACAGGAGGCCGTTCGGCATTTGGATGCACAGCGGGTCCGGCTGGCTGAACCGGTGAGTAACTAGTACTGGGCACATCTTGCTGCCTACCAGTAGAAGCTTGAAGAGTAGTCGCCGGGCTAAGATCGGACAGCGGAGGCTGGCCTGTCGCCGGGCAAGACTGGCTGTGATATGAACGAGGCGGATCTCCCTGATCCAGCAACACGAACGGCGGTGGAGGTAGAGCCGAGGGTGCCGGATGGGTCTGCGCGTGCTGAGATCTGCGCTGAGCCTGCTGCCTGGTCTCGTTAGCGTGCACGGCTTGGCCGCAAATGCCGGCTGACGTACCTCGATGACCGGCGCGGTTGCGATTCTGCCGACGTTGACGTCGGCTGGAAACGTTGGGGAGGTCTGCCTGGGGTTCCCCCTCATCGGGGGTCATATAGGGCTTTACCAGCTCCACGGTGTTAACCGAAGCGTACCCTTGACTGTCGCTCGAAGAGTCATCCACCGCTGGGCGGATTCTGGGAGGAATGCCCATTTCGGGGGGCATAAAGTCGCCAAGAGTGCGGGATGACGACGGCACTGGCGGTGCACGTTGCTTCTTCTTGTGTCGCCGCTGCTTGCCTTTTTGGGCGGAGGTCGACTGTGAAGACGATGCTGAGGCACCGGCTACTTCTTCTGAAGGTTCTGACTGCTTCATGCGTGCCCGGATGATACCCTGGGCACGGACGACGGTTTTTCGAGCCATCCAGTTGTCGTATTTTTGGGACCCGCGGCTAGGGACCTGCTGCCATTCACCCTCGCTGTCACTGCCGATTTCTGATCCTGCAAAGACACCTTCCACTTGTGTTGGCGCTGGGCCCAATTTGACTATGTTGTTGTTGACCTGGTCCTGAAGCCAGTCTTTAAACACATAGCATCTCTTGAGGGTGTGCCCCAGGATCCGATGATAAGGGCAGTAGTTGGGGTGATCGGTGAGATGCGCCTCTGCCGGCCTTCTGCACTCAGGCAGACGCACGATCCCTTGCTCTAGAGCACTTCGGAAGTAACCAGGGACCTGATTTTCGTTGAACGAATAGGTATGGTACTTTCTTTCCGGGTAAGGAGCCCTGGGGGCCTGGTCCTGTCGAGGGACCGGAGGGGCCTGCCGAGGAGGCGGCGCCTGGTTGTCTCGCCTAGGTGGCGGTGGCGCATTGCGCGGGGGAACCTGTCGGTTCTGAGGAGGTCGCTGCTGGACAGGAGCCTGTGCTTGAGGTGGAGGACCTCTGCGGGGTTGCGGGGGTGGTGCTGCAGGTAGCAATTCTAGCTGCCTCGGGGCTTCTATTTGAGCCACCGCGGCGGGTTCAGCCCTGGCGGCCCTCCTGGCTGGGATCATAGGGGGCAGCAAACGTGCCTGACTAGCCTGTTGCAGGGCCTTCTCGAGGCGCTGGGCCTTATCTGAGAAATCTCTGAACCCTCCAGGGTAGTTCTGGGTAATCAAGGAGGGTACCAGCTCTGTCTTGACGTTCCCCACACACATCGTCAGTAATTGCTCCTGAGTCAGTGGCATGTCGAGGGAATACATAAGTCCTTTCCACCGGGCGATGAAGTCTGCAACCCGCTCATCAGGCCTCTGTTTGCACTTGAAGAGGTCCGCAATGCTGGTCTTTCGCGTGGTGGAGCTGAACTGGTATAAGAACTACCGGCGAAGATCCTCCCAACCGGTCACTGATCCGATAGGGAGCTGGCTGTACCAGACGAATGCTGGACCTTCCAATGTCTGTACAAAACATCGGAGCTTAGCGGCTTCTTGCTGAGCCGGGGTCCCCAGCATGGGGCCACACCTGGAAGAGAAATGAGCCAAGTGCTGGGGTGGGTCCCCTGTCCCGTTAAACGGCGAGAAGGTGGGGTTCCCAAAACCCGGAGGCGCGGGCATATCATCCACCCACGCGGGATAAGGCTTTCCATCCGGTGGGACCGCCACCTGCCGTGTTTCCAATGCCTCGAGGTGGGCTGTGAGTGCCGCAATAAGGTCCTCCGGGTGGGGGTCCCTGTCTTGACGGGGATCCCTAACCACAAGTGCATTGCCAGGTTCTTCAACACGGTAGACGGCTTCGGCCGCTCGCGGGTCAACTGGCTAGACGACCTGCTGGGCGACTGGGGGAACCCGGGTTGGATTCTTCAGATTGCCCCATCGCTCAGGGGGGTTTGGCGAGACATATCGCGCCCTCTTACCGTATGTTCCGGCTTCCGCCCTGTCCGCGGCAGTAGCATGATCAAGGTTGCCCGGAGGCATCTCACCGGGGGGAAGTTGTTCCTGCCCCTACTGCCCCGGCCTGGGATTACCATAGTCGGGTCGTCGCTCCGCGGCGCGTTCAGCCAAGAGTTCGTCAACCAGCCTCTTCTGCTCAGCGAGCTGCTGGCGCAACGTGGCCTTCTCAGGATCCTCGTCTGTTTTCTGCACAGAGGCGGACGGGTTGGAGTGCTTGACGGTTTCGACGTGCTCTTTACCTTTGCCGGTGTTTCGACTGAGTACCAGCGACTCGGTGGGTACGGGCAGGCCTAGCAGGTTCCTCTACTGATGGGTGACTCTCCCTGATGGGTCGAGTAGTGGTGGTGCACCATCTGGGGGGATGTCTCCATCAAGGAGTTCCAGTTCGTCTTCCCTGTCCACAATGTCGGCCATGTGGACCGCGATTCCTCTCGAGGGCATGTCCTCGATGTCGTAGAGCGAATCGGGTTGTCGTCGAATAGGATCGAACAGAAGGGCAGCATAGTGTCCCCAGCCACGGACTTGCACAAGGGGGGTGGCTTCCCCGACGATTCTGCGGAGTGCTTTAAGACTCTGAACGCATTTTCGTTGAAGGGCACTCGGGTGGCCTGGCGACTCAGGGTGCTGGAATGCAAGAAGTGCGGCTGCATCGATCAGGCGGCATTGCTCACCGATTTCTTCGAAGTGCTCACGACTTCTGGGGTACTCCACCTGTTCAAAACGGAGGCGATAGTGTGTCTCCCACAGGGTTCGACAAAGGCATCCCACTTCTTCAGGGGTAAGCGACTCAGGTACGCGGAAATTCAGCGCCGCCGTGGGCCAGAACTTCTCCGGGAAATAGTCCACTACAAGAATACTCCAGAAGCTCCTGGGTTCGTCCTCGGAGTTCGGCCCTACATTACCCCACTCATCAACTGGGGGCGGCTGAGGGACCAGTAGCGGTACCGAGGCGGACCTCTGGGATAGCAAACTCGGCGGTGGAGAATACGGCGAGCGAGCAGACTGGCCACCGAATTCTGGGCCTTCCTCTGAAGAGCGAGGTGACCTGACCACAATGCCGCGATAGGACGGGCTAACAGCCACTGCTTCGGGTACGGGAATCGCCGTTACCGGTGTCCGGTCATGTCGTGGCTCTACCGCCGTTGACCCCCAAAACAGCTCCTCGTGATCCCGAGTGGAGGTAGAGGGCGCTTCGGGTGACGATGGCGGTGACTGCGCGGTCGAAACCTGCGGAATTCCCAGGATTTCTTCCTCCTGGATGTACCTGCGGAGAGAGACGGGAATCCGGTGGACCTCAAATTCTGGGAGAACGAGGCTGACGCGTCTGGTTCCTGCCCCAGTCCTTGATACGGAGGATCTGGGAGAAGGTTCCATCGCTGAATCGCATTCCGCTTCCGAATCGGAGAAGCGGGCAGGTTTGATCTCCACCTGGGCCTTCCGAGGATTCTTCTTGTGGCGGCGACGACCCGCTCTTCTGCCTCTGGGTGGCTCTTCGGGACAGGGTTGACCCCTATCAGGCAGCCTTGGGGCAGTGATGGCGTCGTGGCGGAGAGGGCCCCCACTCGAGACAGCCGGGGTGCGAGGGGCACCAGGGAAAATTTCAAAGGGTACATGGGGAGGACCTCCATGAATAGTACCCATGTGGGCGGGGCCTCTGTTGAAACTGGCAGGAGCATGGGGAAGACCTCCATGGTCGATGCAAGTGGAGCGAGGCTGACCTTCACTCCTTGAGTTGCTAGGGCGAGGAGGACCTTCGCCAGTTGCATAAAGGACGTAGGGGGGACCCCCACGTGGGAGAAGGACCTGATGGACGGTGCTTTCAGAAGGATGGGCTCCATACCCTGTACAACGGGCGCGGGAAATGTTTCCGCGCTGAGCATCACTGCCACGGGGCAGGTCTTCCTGCAGGATGGGGGCAGCACGAGGCATGCCTCCATGACAAACCTCGGAGCGGGGAAGGCCCATGCTCTGTGGAGTAGTGGTACGGGGAGGACCTCCGTACGGGGTGGCATCACCGCGGGTTAGCTCGCGGCGATCACTACTTGGGCCTGCAACCCGGAGAGTCAACCCAGCCTGCCCGCGGGGCGGTTGGGGTCTCGATCCTGGTTGGGCGAAGGGGTGCCCCTGCTCAATGTACGCGGGGGATTCATAATGTACGTCGGCGGTGGATCGGGCCACTGTAGCTGTCGACGTGGACACACCTAGGCGAGCGTCCTCAGCCCGGGCCCGGCGCTGACGTCAGGTCAGGCGGGCCGGTGCAGGTGGTGCAGGGACGTAGTCTGCCTGCTCTTCCTGTGGGGCCGGACGACGGCGCTGACGTGGCCGGATGGGAGCTCTCGCCTGGGGGCCCTGGGTCGGGGCCCTGAGCAGACTGAGCCAGACAGCGCCCGCCTCTTCAGCGTAAGGCGAAGATTCGTCAAGGCGTTCCGGAGATAGGCTCCCGAAATGGTTGAATGTCTGGGTGGGGAGCAGGGGCTCCCTGCGCGGCCTGTTAGGGCGGCGTTGATGGCGGGGCCTGGAGGCCTCCAGGTCCAGGCGGGCCATATCCCTGGTCGGGATGACCCCTTCCTCCTCGTACCTGCGCACGAGGCTGTTGATCACCCTTCGTTGGATGACCTCTGATGGGGAAAGGGGACGTGGACGTCCCGTATTCCGTGATGTGGCAGCCGTCGTGGTGGTGGTGGCGCCATGTGGAGTGGCCGTCGTGGTGTTGCCCCTTCCCTTGCGCGGGCGAGGAAGGGATGGTGACCGCATCTCTGAAATAGCAACCTGGTTCCTGGCAAGCGAAGGGATCAACTCATCAGTACTGAGAAAAAAAGGATTGACAGCCAGTGCCCCAGCGTTCTTCCATCCTCCACTTCTGTGAGAAGGATCCACGCCAACACGCTGCGGAGCGGAGTGCCCCACGTTCTACTACCCCGACTGCCGGTGAGTTTCACGACAGGCCCGCCATTTGCGCGGCGGGACCAGGCAACAGATATCTAGATCCGGTGACACGTCAATCTACTGGTGTCTCAAACGCTACTAATCTCCATGCTGAGGAGAAGAATTTCACGTCGGGTTCACCATTTCTGTTTCCGACGCTTTCGCCGGGGCGCGCGCGCATCCGTCCGTCAGGGGGGGACGCGCGGCTTTGTTGCCCCGCATTCCCGCTTTCCAAAGGCGGGCGGCATTCGTTCCTTGTTCAGCTACGTCTGCTCCTTGATCGAAACGGGATGATGGGATGTCGGTTCTTCCTTCCGTGGATTCCTCCTCAGAACTCGTCACCTAGTCTGGGTCTCCCTCATAGATTTAATACGTAGTTCGTGAAACTCTTCCCATTGCCATGTTTCCATGGGCGCCAGTTAATTACGTTGCTTCTGTCGGGACATTCCAAAGGATCCAGTCAGGGCAGCAACCTTCGGTCAGGGGAGTAGTCACGTTGAGGCATCAGTAGCGTGTCTGGATGATGGGGTACCTGGAATGTCTGTCTGTTATCCTTGACCACAAGGCTTCTCGAGGGCGTGGAAGCCCGAGGCATCCCACATCGAGCGCAGGGAATTACATGTCATAGACACGTATCTGAGGTTTTCCTCAGCTTCCCATGTTCAACACAGGGTATGCCGCGAGTTTAACGTCTAGCGGAGACGGATGAGAGTGAAATGGGACCATCGCAGGGGGGCGACAGTGAAGTTGGGCTTGAGCCTTGAAGAGGCTTCCTACGTATCCCTGTGGCAGGGAATCAAAGTCCGCGTAGTTCAGGATGGTGCCGGTAAACCGACGTGAAGATGGACCTTGGTCCGAGGGGAGTTGGGCTTGAACCTCTGGGAGGATTCCTACGTACCATGCCTTGACATGGATCAAATACCTCGTAGTTCAAATGGTGGGTCGCAATGGCTTACCACTAGACCGGAATGGGACCCGACGTGAATGAGCGACGGGTGGGCTTGAACCTCGTAGAGGCTTCCTACGTACCATGCCTTGACATGGATCAAAGACCTCGTAGTTCAAATGGGGTTTCGCCGGTGAACCGATGTGAAAGCAGACCTTAGTCCACTAGTGGTGGGCTTGAACCTCGTGGAGGCTTCCTACGTACCATGCCTTGACATGGATCAAAGACCTCGTAGTTCAGGTGGTTGGGTCGCAATGGCTTACCACTGGACCAGAGTGCAGTTTAACGTCATGCTGGACGTAGGTAGAACACGACGTGAATTGGGTGATGGGTGGGCTTGAACCTCATGGAGGCTTCCTACGTACCATGCCTTGACATGGATCAAAGACCTCGTAGTTCAAAGGGGAATGTAGTTTAACGTCATGTCGGACGAAGATGGGACCCGGTGTGAAGAAACGACGGGTGGGTGTGTCGGTGAACCGATGTGAAAGTAGACCTTGGTCTACTATTGGTGGGCTTGAACCTCGTGGAGGTTTCCTACGTACCATGCCTTGGCACGGATCAAAGTCCCCGTAGTTCGTTAGGATGGATGGGTCGCAATGGCTTACCACTGGACCGGGGTGCAGTTTAACGTCGTGCTGGACGGGGGTGAAACTCGACGTGAATGAACGACCGAGCAATGTGGCTTGAACCTCGTAGAGGCTTCCTATGTACCATGCCTTGACATGGATCAAAGACCTCGTAGTTCAGGTGGTGGGTCACAATGGCTTACCACTGGACCAGAATGGGACCCGACGTGAATGAGCGACGGGTGGGCTTGAACCTCGTAGAGGCTTCCTACGTACCATGCCTTGACATGGATCAAAGACCTTGTAGTTCAAATGGGGTGGTTTTGTCAGGGTCGGTGCTCACTCTAAGCCCACGTGAGTCATGCTCGGTGTGAGAAACAAGAGGTTGCATGGACCTGACGATCACGTCGCGAAGGGTGCGTCCGTGAGAAGAGAAGAGGGGCTTACGCGTTGGGCGGCCCATGGTGTTGGGACTTACTCCAGGATGGAGGCCCATGGCGCGACAGAGCGCGGGGAAGATGGACCTTGGTCCGACGATGGGAGGTGCCTCGTTTCCTATCATGTCCTCCACTGACCTTGGTAGTGGGGAAGTACCGAGATGCACGGGTGCAATCATCCGTACCAAAGGTTAGGGACTTACTCTCTGAGGCGACCCTTCCCCAGCGAACATACACCACTCCGACAAGGAGGATCTCATTCCTTGTGCGGAAGAGTTCCATTCCCGTGGAGACGAGTGGTGTAATGATTGTTCGAGCTGGGGGGACCCTTCGTGGGGGAGACGAGGTTGGGTCACAGTTTAACGTCATGTGTTGAGGACGTGGTGCTTGGCAGTTTAACGTCCTGCAGCTTGGACGAGGTGGGTTCACTCCACACCCCTAGGGCTTACATAACCGGTACCCTCTGGTCCTTGGGGAAGGGAAGGTGTCGGTAAGGCCATGGTAAAGGGGGGTCGTGGGACGAACCACCGTGGGGTCCACGTTAGCGTGGCTATGCGAAGAAGCAATAGCCGTTAGCGTGCCTATGCGAAGAAGCAATAGCCGTTAGCGTGCCTATGCGAAGAAGCATTAGGCGAAGCAACGCTACGGGAGGTGTTGTCCATGGGACTTTGAAATCACATCGTGCAAACCTGTAGGGTCGCACGGAAAGAGGAATCGCTAAGCAGAGGAGTGTGCTTCGCGAAGTGGGGTGCCTTGGCCTTAGTATGGGGCATAGGTGAGAGTGGGAGGTGCTTCGCGAAGTGGAACAGTGTTTGCGGAGCACTGCCTCGCGAATAAAGAGTGGTTCGCGAAGTAGGATCCTGCGAAGCAGTGTACTTCGCGAAGTGGAGCGATCCTGCCTTAGCATAAGGATTACTCGTATGGGTTGGGTGTTTCGCGAAGCACAAGTGCTCCGCGGCTGCCCGAGTTCCCTTGGGAATCCCCTTCCTTTGCGAACGCCCTTGAGCTTCGCGAAGGGCATCCCTCTCAGAAGAGGGGCTCAAAACGAAACAAATCAGAGTCATCTCGCGAAGTAGAAATACCTCGCGGAGCTCATGATTCCCGGGGCAAAGCGTGCTTCGCGATTCAGGAGAGGAGAAGCCGAAAGGTTGGATTGTCCATCTCCGGGACTCAGGGGGAGTCGAGTATTTATAGGGAAGGGGCGCCGCGAAGCAGGGCTCGCGCGCCGCCTTCGGGGCTTCGCGGCGGCTCGCGAACGTCAAACGGGTTCGCGGAGGTTTACCGCCTCTGGAGCTTCGCGGGGCCGCCAAGGTTGGGACGCTTCGCGGCGGGGCTTCGCGGCTGTGCTTCGCGGCTGTGCTTCGCGAGGCAGCGCGCCGGCTGTCTTTTTCGGCCCTTCCTTTCGGGCCACATTTTTGGCGCCAACAGACACTTTCTTTTATAAAGGAAGACCTTATGAAAGGTTTGGGGTTGACTTAACCATATTATATCAAGAGGAGTAGCCCTTGCCAGACTTGATGTAATATTGGAGTCAAGAGTTGAGGAAATCCAAGTCAGGATTTCAGGATTGGGGAGTCCACTCAACAGATCAAGGAACTGTAAGCTCATAGTTGGCAAATACCTGCTTACCTACATACCTTCAAATAGCTTGACCAACCCTTGTTGGGGTTATGCGAAGGGGGATATGGATCCTTGCCACTAGAATGTCAAAGCAACTGGACATTCCGAGTTCAATGGTGAGGGCCATTGAGACTTGATAGAATAGTGGGAGACTTAATAAAATTTATTATTTCTCATATACTGTAATCAAGAAAGTACTAATAAATCTGCTCTTTTAAATTTTAGAATCAAGATGAAAAATTTATCAACCACATTTTCTCTGCGATCAATCTTGGATAAAGACAATATCCTCACTGGCAGTAACTTTCAGGAACGGTTTAGGCACCTTCGGGTCACTACGGCAAAATCACGATTTAGTGGCGGTTTTTTTCGTTTCGCGGCGGTTTAAACCGCAGCTAAATAGATTGGCCGCGGTTTTGAAAAACCGCCGCGAAATCGTGCGTCGGGAAACTATTCGCGGCGGTTTTTAAAACCGTCGCAGAACATTTCGCGGCGGTTTTTTAGCGGCGGTTTAAACCGTCTCTAAATGATTTAGCGGTGGTTTTTTATTTTTTATTTTATTTTTTTTTTATTTTTTTTTAATTTTATTTTTAATTTTTTTTTAATTTTTTTTTAATTTTTTTTTATTTTTTTTTTATTTATTTTTTTTTATTTATTTATTTATTTATTTATTTATTTATTTATTTATTTATTTATTTTATTTTATTTATTTTATTTATTTTATTTATTTTATTTATTTTATTTATTTTATTTGTTTCGTATTTATTTTATTTTTCTTATTTATTTCGTATTTATTTTATTTTTCTTATTTATTTAGTATTTATTTTATTTATTTCGTATTTATTTTATTTATTTCGTATTACTTTATTTATCAATGCATGCCCATCTCATGCACATGCCCATGCAATATAAAGAAATACTGCGTTTGGTGAGATTTGAACCCCTAACCTCTTGCATATTTTCCAAAGACTTTACCACTCCAACAAGCTCATCATGTGGTTAATGAACAGAATTTAAAATACTTATATATATTAATTGAAAAACAAATAATACATAAATAATAGATATAAACTCAATAATAATAAAAAATAAAAAATAAATAATAAATAATAAATAATAAATAATAAATAATAAATAATAAATAATAAATAAATATAAATAATAAATAAATAAAAATAATAAATAATAAATAAATAAAAATAATTAATAAATATAAATGAAAAATAATAAATAATAAATAATAAATAGTAAATAGTAAATAATAGATAATAAATAATAAATAATAAATAGTAAATAAATATAAATAATAAATAATAAATAATAAAGAAAAAATAAAAAATAAATATAAAAAATAAATATTAAATATTAAATAATAAATAGTAAATAGTGAATAATAAATAATAAATAATAAATAAATATAAATAATAAATAAATAAATAATAATAAATATGAATAATTAATAAATATAAATAATTAATAAATATAAATAATTAATAACTATAAATAGAAAATAATAAATAATAAGTAATAAGTAATAAATAATAAATAATAAATAAATATAAATAATAAATAACAAATAAATATAAATAATCAATAATAAATAAATATAAATAATTAATAAATATAAATAATAAATAAATATAAATAATAAATAATAAATAATAAATAATAAATAATAAATAATAACTAATAACTAATAAATAATAGATAATAAATAAATATTAATAATTAATAATTATAAATAATAAAAAAGTATGAATATTAAATAATAAATAATAAATAATAAATAATAAATAAATAAAAAATAAAAAGTAAATATAAATATTAAATATTAAATATTAAATATTAAATATTAAATAGTAAATAATAAATAATAAATAATAAATAAATATAAATAATAAATAATAAATAAATAATAAATATAATTAATTAATAAATATAAATAATTAATAATTAATAAATATAAATAATTAATAATAAATAATAAATAATAAATAACAAATAATAAGTAATTAATAATAAATAATAAATAAATATATATAATAAGTAGTAAATAAATATAAATAATAAATAAATATAAATAATAAATAATAAATACTAAATAATAAATAATAATTAATAAATAATAAATTATAAATTATAAATTATAAATTATAAATTATAAATTATAAATAATAAATAATCAATAAATATAAATAATCAATAATCAATAATAAATATTAAATAAATATAAATAATAAATAATCAATAATCAATAATAAATAATCAATAATAAATAAATAATAAATAATAAATAATAAATAATAAATAATAAATAATAAATAATAAATAATAAATAAATATAAATAATAAATAATAAGTAAATATAAATAATAAATAACAAATAAATATAAATAATTAATAAATCTAAATAATAAATCGTAAATAATAAATAAATATAAATAATAAATAATAAATAATAAATAAATATAAATAATAAATAATAAATAATAAGTAAATATAAATAATAAATAATAAATAATAAATAATAATAAATATAAATAATAAATAGTAAATAATAAATATTAAATATTAAATATTAAATATTAAATAATAAATAAATATAAATAATTAATAAATATAAATTAAAAATATAAATAATAAATAATAAATAATAAATAAATATAAATAATAAATAATAAAAAAATATAAATAATAAATAATAAATAAATATACAATTAATAAATAATAAGTAAATATAAATAATAAATAACAAATAATAAATAATAAATAATAAATATAAATAATAAATAATAGATAATAAATAAATATAAATAATAAATAGTAAAAAATAAATAATAAATAATAAATAATAAATAATAAATAATAAATAATAAATAATAAATAAATATAAATAATTATTAATTAATAATTAATAAATATAAATAATTAATAATTAATAATAAATAAATATAACTAATAAATAATAAATAAATATAAAGAATAAAGAATAAATATATATATAATTAATAAATAATAAGTAAATATAAATAATAAATAATAAATAATAAATAAATATAAATAACAAATAAATATAAATAATAAATAATAAATAAATAAAAAATAAATAAATAAAAAATAAATAAATAAAAAATAAATATAATTAATAAATACTAAATATTAAATATTAAATATTAAATAGTAAATAATAAATAATAAATAGTATATAATAAATAAATATAAATAATAAATAATAAATAAATAATAAATAAATAATAAATGAATAATAAATATAAATAATTAATAAATATAAATAATAACTAATAAATAATAAATAAATATAAATAATAAATAATAAGTAAATATAAATAATAAATAATAAATAAATCTAAATAATAAAAAAATCTAAATAATAAATAGTAAATAATAAATAAATATGAATAATAAATAATAAATAATAAATAAATATAAATAATAAATAATAAATAAATATAAATAATAAATAATAAGTAAATATAAATAATAAATAATAAATAATAAATAATAAATAATAATAAATAGTAAATAATATATAATATATAATATATAATATATAATATATAAATATAAATAATTAATAATTAATAATTAATAAATATGAATAATAAATAATAAATAATAAATAAATATAAATAATAAATAATAAATATATATCTAATTAATAAATAATAAGTAAATATAAATAAGTAAATAATAAATAATAAATAATAAATAATAAATAATAAATAATAAATAATAAATAATAAATAATAAATAACAAATAATAAATAATAAATAATAAATAACAAATTAATAATAAATTAATATAAATAATTAATAAATATAAATAATTAATAAATATAAATAATCAATAATCAATAATCAATAATCAATAATCAATATAAATAATCAATATAAATAATAAATAATAAGTAATAAATAAATATAAATAATAGGTAATAAATAAATATAAATAATAAATAATAAATAATAAATAATAATAAATAATAAATAATAAATATAAATAATAAAAAATAAATAAATATAAATAATTAATATAAATAATAAATAGTAAATAATAAATAATAAATAATAAATAATAAATAACCAGTAACAAATATTATTATTATTATTATTATTTTATTATTAGTACTAATAAATAATTAAAAATAAATAATAAATAATAAATAATAAGTAAATAAAAATAAATAATAAATAATAAATAATAAAGGTAACACATGAAAAAGTATGAAAATACGTGGTAATGGATGAAAAATCATGAAAACTCATGAAAACGGATGGAGAAGCATATGAAGAATGAGGCATTCGAAAGAATGAGAACGCATTAAAACTCATGAAAACTCTGGAAAACCCCTTAATAATTCAACATAATCATCATAATAACCCACAAAAAACCATTGATAAAGATAACAAGTCATGGAAACCCAAATAAATAGTAATAAATGGAGCAACCGTTAAAACCCGTCAAAACGGTCATAAAGAGACAAAAAATTGGACTCACATTAACAGAGATAACTTATAATCCGAAAGTCCATTTTAGATCCAAGACCTGTCAAATCAAAGATCCGGAAACAATCTTCAACCTGATAGGTGAAAGAGTCCGAATGGACAGGCGGATCAGATGTTATGGCCATTTAAAAAAACGCTGACGGGGAACGGGTGCTAGAAACGAGGCATCGAAAAACATAACAAACCTGATACCCACTAAAAAGGTCATAGCATATGATCCAGGAGTGCATGTGGGCATCGCAACAAGTCAAACTGAAGCTCATGGAATGAGCTATGATCTGGCAGGTGGAGGTGTCTGAACTGGCATGCGGATCGAAAGTTAGGTCTGTTTGAAGACAAGTTCGACGGGACAATGGTGACGGAAACGGGGTTTCGGAGGCCTTCGAAGAGGTTTTTGGGGTCAAAAAACAAGACAGAACAATCTTCTGTTATTTTAGTGTGTATCTCTCTTCACTGGCTTCAATTTGATATGTGGTAGAGCCCAAACGGACACCCGGAGCGAAAGTTATGGCCGTTTGAAGTTGGAGAACTTTTTCAACTTTCTTCAAACTCTCATATCTTCCGCACCATAGACCATCTCATGGTTTTGATTATATGTTCCTCTATATCTCTTCATGATCTTTGATTTGACTGGTCGTGGCGCTCCAACGGACGCCCGGATCAAAAGTTACGGTCGTTTTAGTGATTTCTGGGTTTCTCATGTTTTTTTATTTTTTCCTTTCATTTCGCGGCGGTTTTATCGAAACCGCCGCTATTTCGCGGCGGTTTTTTAAAAAACTGCCGCTAATCCTCGAAAATATTTAAAAAAAAAAAAAAATTATGGCATTTCGTGGCGGTTTTTTCACGGCGGTTTTTAAACCGCCACGAAACTACAGCCTGAAACGCATTTAGCTGCGGTTTTTAAAACTGCCTTGAAAAAACCGCCGCTAAACGACAGTTTTCTTGTGGTGGGTTATCCTATTCCATGAACGAAAGTTTTACATGCCGGAGTCCTCGCTTCCTGATTCTCCTGCCCCAGGGGCGAGTGATGAAGATTTCCTAGTCTATGATCAACATTTGAATGATGCTCTCGACGTTCAATGTTTGATGTTATCATCGATGTCTAGTGAGCTCATGAAGTCTCATGAAGACATGGATGCCTATAGCATGCTCGAGCACCTCTGTGGTCTGTACCAGGATAGAGAAAGATAGGAAAGGTTTGAGATCTCCAAGACTCTATTTCAGAGCAAGCTTGGAGAGGGTGCCCCAGCTGGGCCTCATGTAGTCAAGCTCATTGGCTACATTGAGCGCTTAGAGGTTCTAGGGTTTAAACTCCCCGAAGAACTGGGTACTGATCTCATTCTTGCATCACTCCCCCAGAGCTTCTCAAACATTGTTGTGAACTTCAACATGAACATCATTGAGTAGTCTCTATCTGATCTTCTTATCCTTATTCGCCAAGTAGATAATGACATGAATCATGAAAAACCTTCTGTCCTTATGGTGAATAAAAGGAAAGGGAAGATGAAGAGCTTTAAGCCCACAGCTTCTTCAAGGCCTTACAAGAATAGTAAGATCAAAGGGGAGGCAAGGGAACCACATGTCGTTTGTTTCGCCTGTGGTAAGAAGGGCCACTGGAAGAAAAATTGCACCCAGCCAAGGAAGCAAGGGGAAGCTTCAGGTGCATTTGTTATCGAATGAAATCTCTCTATTTCTACTAATTGGGTATTAGATACTGCTTGTGGTCCTCACATTTGTATCCAAATATAGGAACCAAGTAGATTCAGGAAGATTGATCGAGGTGAGGTAGATCTACGAGCATCCAACGGAGCCAGACTCGCTGTTGTAGCTGTCGGAGACTACCATCTCACATTGCCTACAGGGATGGACTTGGTTTTGAAAGGATGTTATTATGTACCCTCTGTAACCAAAAACATTATTTCGGTATCCAGATTAGATACTGATGGATTCATCTTCAATTTTGGAAGTGGATGCTGCTACTTTTATAAAGATAGCATTTGTTTTTGTAGGGCACGTTTATATAACGGCCTTTATGTGTTGGACTACACAAACCAAGTAATGGAAATCGATGACAAAGTAATTTCACTTGACTCATACCACACCCAACTTTGGAATCACTGGCTAGGTCATGTCAATGAGAAAGGTTAGACAAAATTACATCAATATGGGTATTTAGATTCTTAAAACTAAAACCACTTGGTGTATGTCATGTGTGTCTACAAGGCAAAATGACCATATCCCCATTTTGTGGGAAAGGTGAAAGAGCTAAAGAGCTTCTAGAATTAGTTCACACAGATGTGTGTGGACCATTTCCAGTTGAAGCAAGTGGTGGGTTCTCATACTTCATAACTTTTACTGATGATTTTAGTAGATATGGATATATCTACTTAATGAGGTATAAGTCAGGTTCTTTTGATTAGTTCAAAGAATACAAGAATGAAGTTGAGAACCAGCTTGGTAAGAAGATTAAGAAACACCACTCAGACAGAGGAGGAGAATATCTTAATCAAGACTTCATTGATTTCTTACGGGTGTTTGGGATTCTATCTCAACTCACTCCTCCTTACACACCTTAGTGGAATGGTGTAAGTGAAAGGAGGAACCACACCTTGTTAGACATGGTGAGATCAATAATGAGTCATGCGAGTCTTCTATTATCCTTTTGGGGATATGCATTACAAACAGCATCACACATACTAAACCATGTACCAACTAAATCAATAAATGGTATTCCATACGAGTTATGGAGTGGACACAAAGCCATGTTATCGAATTTACATGTGTGGGGGTAGCAAAGCATTTGTTAAGGCCTCTTCAGGTAACAAACTTGCACCCCGAGGCAAAAAGTGTATCTTTATAGGATATCCCAAGGAAACAAGGGGATATTACCTATACAAACCCTTAGAAAAAAAGGTTACAGTAGCAAGACACACCATATTCCGTGATAGGGGGCACATCTCCAAAAGAGATAGTGGGAGCCTGATAGACTTCGATGAAGTCGAGACTCAAGATACATAGGAGTTGGTACAAGAATAGATTCCACAAAGCCTCGTGGAAGAACAATCTGTTCTAGAGACAAATGAACTACGTATGAGCACGAGAGAGGTGAGAGAACCATAACGATATGGTTTTCTTGTCACCAAGGCTGGTGACTCATTATTGGTTTACAATGATCATCCTCTCACCTACAAGGAAGCAGTTGAAGGCACAGATGTTTCCAAGTGGAAAGAAGCCATGATTTCTGAAATGGATTACCTGTACCAAAAAAAAAGTTTGGATTTCAGTAGATACTCAAGTTGATGTAAATCCTATTGGTAATAAATGGGTATTCAAGAAGTAACTGGACATGTATGGGAAAGTCATCACCTATAAGGCACGACTGGTTGCAAAAGGTTTTAGACAGCGTCAAGGAATTGACTATGATGAAACCTTTTCACCGGTTACGATGCTGAAATCCATTAGAATCCTATTGTCCATTGCCGCTTACCATGACTATGAAATTTGGAAAATGGATGTCAAAACATATTTCCTTAATGGGAACCTCTAGGAAGATGTCTACATGACACAACCTGAAGGGTTTGTGACTCCAAAGTATGCCAACATGGTATGAAAGTTGCAGAAATCAATTTATGGATTAAAGTAAGAATCAAGGTCATGGAACATTCGTTTTGATGAAGCTGTAACAGAATTTGGATTTGTTAAGAACGAATGTGAGCCATGTTTCTAATAGGGGTTTATTGGTAGTGCAGTCGTTTTTCTAATAGTATATGTTGATGACATATTACTAATTGGAAACGAAGTACCTGTCTTACAGTCATTTAAGGCATGGTTGCATAAATGCTTATCCATGAAAGACTTGGGTGAGGCAGTATATATTCTTGGGATCAAGAACCATCGTGATAGATCCAAGAGAATGCTTGGCCTAAGTCAAAGTATATACATTGACAAGATACTGAAGAGATTCAGTATGGAATAGTCCAAGAGGTGATTGTTGCCAGTGTCACATGACATTCATCTTTCCAAGAAAATTTTTCCTCAGACACATGAGGAAAAAAAGAGAATGGAAAGGATCCCTTACACATCCATTATTGGTTCAGTCATGTATGCAATGCTATGTACGAGGCTAGATTTTGCTTATGCATTAAGTACGGTAGGCAGATATCAAGCTGATCCAAGAGACCGCCATTGGATGGCAGTCAAGACTATCCTTAAGTATCTGAGGCATACTAAGGATTTTATCCTGGTTTATAGAGGAGATGAGGAACTAGTCATCAGAGGACATGTAGATTCTAGTTTCCAAACTGATCCAGATGACATGAATTCACAGACTGGATTCATCTTTAGTTTGAATGGAGGTGAAATGAGCTGGAAGAGCGCAAAGCAGAGTGTGGTAGCAGATTCTACAGTAGAGTCTGAGTAAATCGTAGCTTTTGAGGCAGCTAAAGAAGCAGTATGGATGCGAAGCTTTATCCAAGATATGGATGTAGCACTGAGCAGTAAAGATCCTATCACACTCTATTGTGATAATACTGCAGCGGTGGCACTTGTAGAAGAGCCAAGGTCCATCAGCGGACAAATCACATACTTCGGAAGTATCATGTCTTGAGGGATTTTTCTCAGAGAAGTGAAGTTGTAGTGAGCAGTATTTCCAGGGAAGACAACGTGGCAGACCCCTTGACTAAAGCTTTGACTCAGCAGAAACATGATCATCATGTGAAGTCTAGCGGACTAAAATTCATAGGTGGTTGGCTCTAGTCCAAGTGGGAGTTTGTAAGGGTTGGTGTCCTGAGAACCAATTGTTTTGTACTTCGATTGCATGAATGTTCACCTATTATATATTTTTCATTGTTCTACATGACTATAATATAATAATGTCCTGGAATATTTATTGCATTGATAAGGTCATGTCAGATCCCCTCTATGATGAGAACCTTGAAATTCTATAATAATATTCTTAAATAAAGATCTACGGTTAGATGACATACTATGATAGGACACATAGTGTACAGACCGTCATGTTTGAGTACTCATAAGAAGATAAGAATCTCTCTCATTGAGTGCGCACTTGGTAATCTCCAAGATGGGAGATTATGAGAACAGACCTACCAGTATCAATTCTGCATGTCTTGATGTCATCGGACATTTCTATCTATGAGCGTGTGTAATGGTCCATAGACTAGAATATTATCATTAAATCATGTCATGACTTGCGCACTGAGATTTACTGATAGAAACCGTCATGCAGACATTTGGTGGGAAGTGGGGTATGTTGGGTGCGTCACGAGTGACATGTTGTTAATGGATAAGTCGAGGAAGGATTTGTCCCTTCCATTTATGGAATTTGATATCTCAGCCCTTTGATTGAAATAGAACTGTCACATGAAATTCCATGTCCATGGTGTAAACGACGAGTTTATTTCAGGTAGTCAAAGAACGACGGATCAAGCATATATGTTTATGACACTACCATGAAACCTTCTTGATGAGATATTGAGACTAAGGGATTAAATTACACAGTAAGCATTTTTATGTGGTGATACGTCATTGCGGCGTCAACTTCTTTCTCTTGGGTTCCTTGACCCATTGCTATACATTAATATTGGACTTTAGGTAAGCCTCTCTAATGCCAACGAGAAAGTGGCCTAGAGGGTCACACACTATGTGTATTCAAGTATCTCAAGTAGAATAAATATTATTCCCGTACATGGTTTAATAATTATTGAAGGAAGCCTAAATTGTTTTAATGTTGGAGGAAGAATAAAAATAAAACAAGTACACGCCGTGTATCAATAATTACACGCCATGTAGTTTTTATTTTGGAAAGGAAATGAATAAATGAAAACAAGATATACACACCGTGTACATTGAATGTAAACGTCGTGTAGTTTTCAATGAAAAACAAGTACACTCTGTGTATTTATTAATACACATCGTGTAGTTTTTCCAGTCGGGATTTTGAGGATATAATATTATTTTAAATGATATTTATTATAATCATCGTGGGTGCATGTCAAGGAATTAATTATTCTACATGAGGGTTTTAAATAAGAGTTAATAAAATAAATAAAATGTGTAACGCGATTATTTATTGTCATAACTCTACAACCTCAAACCTGATTATAAATATCCTCACAACCCTAACTCTTTTTCTACACACAAGAGATTCATTGTGCACAACAATTCGTGAGAATTCTTTCAAGGATGAAAGAACCTATTCCTCCAAGAATGCTCTCAAGACCGAGAGAGATCCTATTCCATCAGATCAAGACGATCTAAGGAGGACAACACAAGAAAAGGTTTCTCTACCCTAGCACCCGGAGACTCCTTTGGCGACGTACCGAGATACGAGGTACGCATGTGGATCACCGATAGAGGAATTCTACACTTGGCTTCTGCGACGCAACGACGAATCACATCAGAATGTGATCAAGAACTTCAATGAAGAAATAACACCCAAAAGGTATTTCTTTTCAATTGATTTAATTAATTATAATCAACATGTAACGATCCGACATTTTGGTTCTGGGAATTTCCTTTAAAATTTCCATTTTTGTGATTCGATCCATGGAGACTGATATTTATCGTCATATTGATCCAGGATTGATCATTGTTAATGAAAAAAATCCAAGTGGGAACATCCACCCATGTGCTTCCACTGCGCCTGGAACCTTCAGTTGTATTCTTGTTTGTACATGTACTCAAAAAATATCTCCCACTAGTAGGTTGATGCCTTTAGCACTAGTCTCTAACCCTAGGCCTTTGAGAGGTAGGCTTGGGGGAGCCACGACAAGGGACCCTAGTGACGAGTCATGAAAAAGTGGTATCAAATCATGGTAAGTTCTACATCATAGACCAAGAGGTTGTTTTTTGTTTGTAGGGAAATAATGTTGAGTGTTTTAAGATCAACTTTCAGATTTGGGGAGTCCAGCATTGGTGCGGCAACCAACATATCCATATACAAGGACCCTGAATTTTCTTTTATACCCTATACATGAAAAAAATGGTTGCATAAGTATATCTTTATGATATTATTTAATAAGAGTCGGCTCACATGGTATAATCTTCATACTGTGGTATATATTGAAATATTTAAGAATTACTCCACACAAACAACCAGCTAGGATCCTCATACATGATCATGTAGAAAAAAATCCTAGCAATGAGGAATCAGTTCTGGGAGTAGTGTTATAGATGGCCCCGCTAGGTGGTGCACCGATGTTTCACCACCCATTGATCAGCAGTTACTTCTGGCGTTACTAGTAGAGGATTTACACTGACATAGTTCCATGCATGATTTTCAAATATAGAGGCCTCCCAGGATCAGGTAAGAGATAGATCCTTACATCACTGAGCACTTTCTGGAGGTAGTGACGTGGCTATTCCACTTAGTGAGGACACCGCTTGACCAAATGGTAATCATGGTTGTGAGACTTCTGTACGGATCAACATAGAGATGGTGGAGCTTGACCATCCAGACGCCTAATGAGTCGACCCTCACCTAGAGAAACATCAAGTGGATTTTTTTTGTAGGAGTTTTTTCACCGCTACATTACACTCTTTGGGAATTCAAGAGCTGCTTCACCTAAAATAAGGCACCATGACGGTGGCTGAGTACTCCACACAATTTACTGAGATTTCTCTCCACTCTATAGATATGGTGTGAGACCCTTTCATTAGGGATCAATTCTTTGAGCATGGACTCCGAAAGGATATCAAAGCATCAATGGTGTCTTTTAGAGTCCATACATATGTGGGGGTACTAGAGAAAGACCATCTTACTGAGAGCTTGCTGGTGGAGCAAGCGCTGACAACTGGAGCCTCCAACAGACCTAAGGCGGCAGAGTCTTCATTGGTGACCAGTAGACAGTAGACACAGGGGTAAAAGAAGGCCATGTATTTTAGGGGGAAACCGAAGGACTAATGTTTGATAGTGTGGGGCTCCCAGACCAGAGGGAGTCAGTAAGGGACATGCTTTTCTACATGTGTGGTAGCCAGGGACACATGGATCGTGATTTCTAGACCCGCCATACAGATGATTAACGGGCAGTCGAGGGACCATTGATGCAGTAAATGATGTTCGAGTGAGGATTTATATAAGGAAGAAGACATGGAAATGGAGTTGGTTGAGTAGCAGGTTGTGGGAGACAGTTCGAGGTACTACATCCACCACCCCTATGTGGTACACCCCGACCTTAGGGAGAAGGTAGATAGGGTATATCTCACCTTCAGGAAGAAAATCTTATGACCATGGTTCTATAGAGATGATTAAATGTACAATATGTGTCTTCTCAACCTTAGTTATAGTTCTTATAGATATATATTCTAGTAACTCTTTTCTTTCCACGACTCTCGTTCAGATCTTAGAGATTCCGATGAAGCCATTGTCTTGATCCTTTTGATTTGAGACTCAACCAGGAGGGGATTCGATAATTAAACACTAGGTTCATCAGTGTGAGATTACTCTAGGAGGCGAGATCTTCAGCTGGGATCTGATATTAGGGGTGTCAAGGCCTTAAGATGCAATATTGGGTTTGTACTGGTTATCCACAGTCCATTATCAGATCAAATGTTTTAGCCATATAGTGTGGTGTGATTGCATGGATGGGAATGAATATTCCATCACCGGCGATAAGGAAACATTTGGAGCAATAGATAGAATTTATTGGAGGGGGTGCAACCGATCACTCCCTAGTTGGATAGCCTCACCCTCAGTGCAGTGGACAAGAGGAGTAATATAATTTCTATAGTGGTGGATGAGTAAGAAGATGTCATTCCTGAGGATGTTCTATAACTACCTCCTAATAGAGAAGTAGACTTATACATCGACCTGTACTATGGTATGACACTGATATCCACACTGGAAAATCAGATGGCTCCCACGGATCAATGTTAATTGAGGTTACAGCTTGAGTAAATGGTGGAGAAGAGGTTCATAAGGCCCAATATTTCACCATTTTCATTCACAGTGTTGTTTTCCAAGAAATAAAATGGATTATTGAGGTTGTGAGAGGAATTACGATGCATGGACTAGGTGACTGTGAAGAATAAATATCCACTGCTGAAGATTGATGACTTATTTGATCAACTGAAGGGAGAAATATGGTTATAGGAGATAGACCTTGGGTTTCTCTATCTTCACCTTTCGGTATAAGGTTAGGATGTACAAAAGTCAAATTTTATATGTCTGTATGGAGACTATGAGTTTTTTGTGATGCATTTCGGCATGACCAATGCCCCAAAAGTGTTCATGGTACTAATTTAAAATATCTTTCTACCTTACCTTGATCGTTTTGTGGTGAATTTTTTTGATGACATCTTGTTGTACTCGAAGTTGAAGGAGGAGCACGCTACACACCTGCAGATAGTCTTTGACACACTCAGAGAGCACCAAAATAATGGTAAGCTCTCGAAGTGCCAGTTCTGGACATGGGAGGTCCACTTCCAGGGACACATCTTCTCGGAGGCTGGAGTTGCAGTGGATCCAGTGAAGATAGAGGCATTGCTTTCTTGGGATCCACTTAGAAGTGTGACTATGGTAAGATGTTTCTTGGGGTTGGATGGATACTACAAGTGGTTAATGCCCTAAATTTTCATTATATCAGAAAATTTATCATCTTTAACATGGAATGGATGCTTTTTTATGTGGATGAAGATGTTTCGGAAGAGTTTCCCGGAGATGTGGTGGAGACTGATGTGTGCCCCCATCTTGAGATTAGTAGAAGAGGGAGTCGGGTATATATTTTTCTGCGACGCATCATGGACTAGATATGGTTGTGTTCTATGGTAGTAGTGAGAAGTGATCACCTAAGACTCATGAAATTTGAGGCAGCATGAGAATAACTACGCGAACCATGACCCAGAGTAAGAAATAGTGGTCTTTTCTTTGATGATGTGGAAATAGTAGTTGATGGGTGAGTGGTTTAAATTATACTCCGACCACAAGATTCTCAGGTATATATTCTCCTATAAGTACTTGAACCTGAGACATAGGTAATGGAAAGAGTTCCTCTAGTATTATGACTTCAAGAAAGTCTATACTCCTAGGATGGGGAACATGGTGCAGACACGCTCAACATTACGTCCATTTTACAACTGCTGAGTGAGGTTATGAAGTATCTAGCCACAATGTGGATATACTTCATGGATAGTGATAGAGCATCTTACCTTCAGTCGATGACTATCACACCCCCACTCTTAAAGAAACTTAGAGAGAAAAAACATGTGGATGTTGCTGGCGTGGTCTGAAATTCTCAATTATCCTTAGGACAGGCTCCTGGTGAATTTTTGATAGATGGAGATCACATAATTATTTTTAGAGTGTGTTCTATAGTACTAGTTCCATTTTAGGGGAATCTGTGAAGGGAGTTCTATATATCCACATTGGTGATACATCTCATAGTGGATAATATATAGAAAGACCTCTAATGTCAGTACTGGTGGACCTGGATGAAGAAAGAAGTGGAAGATTTACTTTCACAGTGCCTCACTTGCTAGCAAGTGAAGGCTAAGCTTCAGTTTCCAGTAGTCTTGGCCCAGCCACATAAGGTACCTGAGTGGAATTGGGTTGGTATCTTGATTGAATTCATGACGGGATGAACACACAAATCCAGGGGCTATGATTCTTTCTGGTTGATCGTTGACCGACTCACATAGTTGGCTCATATACTAACTATCTGAGATTAGGGATCGGTAGAGGGCTTGGGATGCCTCAATGTCCAAGAGATAGTGTTTCTTCATGGGATTACTTCAACGATCATCTCAAACCATGATTCACACTTTACGTACTAGTTGTGTAAAGGATTATAGGAGGCGTTCGGGACTCAGCTGCACTTGAGCACAACTTCTCATCCCCAGACAGATGGTCAGATATATCAAACCATACATCCCTTGGTAAACATGCTTCGTGCATGCATTATAGATTTGTTTCAGAGTTGCGAGGACTAAATTCCTTTGGTGGTGTTTTCATACAAAAATATCTATCATTCCACAATTGTCATGGCATTGTTTGAAGCTTTGTATGAGTGTCATTGTTGATCATCTATATGCTAGATAGACCAAGGGAAGTAAGTACTCATAGGTCCAGAGTTAGTACAATATAACACTGAGAAGGTGCAGATAATCCAACGGAAGATGAGGAATGCACAGAGTAGACAAAAATCTAATACTGATTAGAGGCGGAGACCCTTGGATTTTGAGGAGGGAGACCATGTGTTCTTCTAGATCTCACATTGACTAGGATTGCATAAATTTGGCTGGGGTGGAAAGGTATCATTGAGGTTAATCATACCTTTTTAGATTTTGAGCAGATTTGGTGAGGTGTATTACTACCTAGATCTTCCCCCATAGATGCATTGTGTGCATAATGATTCCATGTGTCACAACTGGTTAGGTACGTGCATGATCAATCACACTTCATCATCTGGGGAGAGCAGTGCATTGATGATGGGGAGAAGTTTGTGGAGTTCCCAACTAAGATAGAGGACCAACTAGATCATTTCCTTTAGGGACAATTATATCCTTTAGTACACATTTTTTGGCATTACGTGAACTTATAGAAGAGAACATGGGATAGCGAGTCTCATATTCATGCCAAGTACCCCCATTTGATTAACCACCCCTTATTTTGTATTTTGGGGATGTAAATCTCTAGGAATAGAGAATGTAATATCCTTGAATTTTTGAATATTTTTTTAAAATTTTATGGAATTATTTTGAGACAAGATGCTTTTATGACATGTGATTTCGAGGCCCAGTGTGCCTGAAATGAAATTATGAACATTGTTGAGTTCATTTACGTAATCATGCAAGCAGGTTTATCTAACTTTTAAAATATTTCTCAAATCAAAAATCATCGGACACCAATGAACTCTTAATGTTGGGATTATTCTAGAAAGTACCTAACTCCGACCTTCAAGGGTCGGATATAAAAGTTATTTTTTGGACTTTTTAGAAAAAAATAAATTTAAAATATTTTATTTTGTTTTTTGAAATGGTTGTGTGAGCAGATAGTGGTTCTTCGGTGCAATGAAGAGGAACATTAAAGAAACTAATTAATGGATCATAAATTTGTAGTGCAATGACACATTAAATGAAGAATAATCGATATTTTGTTTCATAAAAGAAACAACTTAATGACGTTATGACAAAGCATAACAGGAACATTGTGCCATGTTTTATTTTTAATAGTTTAATGCATTTAAGAAATTTGAATTAAAACATGGAAATTTGATGATGAAAATATTCCAATAAATCTCTCCAATGAAGAAAATATAATGCCAGTGAACCTCTAATGACATCAATGAAGAATGAGACCTATGAGCTATGAATGTCGATAGCTTTGATCGGAACCAAAATACCTACAAAAAAACTCTCCAGTGACAAATTAAATCGAGGTTGGGGTTGGACTAATTTTTTTATTTTCCCATTCTTCATTACAAAGTTATTAATGTGGCTCAACCCACGAACATTTTTACTCGTAGATCACTCGTCATTTCATGATGATTCTTTTTCTTCTGAGGTACTTTTGTATCAGGATTTAATTATTTTGTTTGATAGAACCTCATCCCGGAACCACCCCCTACTTTGAAATTTGAATGTGGAGGGTGCAGGCCGACATGAACAAGGCCTCTGCCCCTCCACGTGTGAGTTCTTTGTTATCGAGTTTTTGAAATGGATGAAATGAGGATTTGGGGCCTTCAGAGGAAGGGTGACATCCCACAAAGGCTGGAGTCGCAGACGACGCAAAAAATGGACCGCTGATCTAGAATATTTAGTCTACAGAAGGGCTCAGTGGTGATCATGGGTAGGGCCCCGTGATATCTATACATGATGACATGTTGTTGAAAGAAGTAATAGCCGGCATGGTCCATCGCACAACGGTAGGATCCACTGGCTAGTTCAACCACTGGTTGGATGACGTCGACCCTCAGCCACGTCGGTAGAGTTGGCCATAGCCGCGGGCCATGATTGTCAGGGAACACAGTCCTCTGACTACGTGCGGAAGGCTGACCAGCCAACGGACTGACCACACGGAGGTGCCCCCAATTCATCGTGCATCCTAGTTGTAGAAGGTGACCCCCGTGATGAACCTTAGGGTTGGAGTTGGATGCAGATGCCTGCCACATCCTGACCAGTCCAAACCTGCCCTAAGAGGGATGACCAGGGGGTGGGCCACCCTAGTGTGATGGACCCACACAAGAAGGTTTGTCCCACTAAAACAGGTTGAACCCACACCTAGTGAGCAATAACTGCCCCTTTGGGTGTTTCTGGAAGACACCGGGTCATTAAGAGACCCGACAGGCTGGACCCTTGGCTAAATTGGGTTCGGTCCGGCAAGGCCCAATGGGGTGGCCTGATGTCCAGGCAGAACCAGACTGACCCAAACTAGAACCGGGTCAGGTCGGGTTGGTTGAATAAAACTGGGGCATGTGGGGCCCCTACGACGGGATGGTCAGGTCGGTCCAATTTGGTCGGACCAAGCTTAGACTAAACTGTCCATTGTTTACAAAAACACCAATGACATCCAAATTGGGTGTCCCATTGACATGATGTTTGTGGCATTATAACCCTTGGGATGGGGCAGATCTTTTGGTATACTCTAATTAGGCTTTAATGGTAGTTTTAAAAAGATGAATACCTTGGGTAGTGGTTCTTCTGAGATCAAGTGTGCTAAGTGCAGAAACCCTACAATTAGATGAGATGTAAAGACTAATGACCAACAAACCTATGTGGATCAGATATGATGGCCTAGTGGGAAGAGGCTCTGTGTGACCCGGTGGTCCCATAATGGGGAGCGACTCTGTGTGACTCGACAGACCCAAGATACAATATGGGGAGGAGTACTTTAGTATGGACAAGGTGGGAGGTAGCTCTGTGTTACACAGTAGGCCCATGATGTGGAGCGAATCTATGTGACTCGACATACCAATGGAACTTATCAAGGATGAGTACCAAAATAGTCCATGGTTAGTGGGATGTGTCTTCTGTGTGACCAGGCAGACCCACTGTACATATGGAGGAGGAGTTCTCTAGCATCCATGGTGTTTGATGATATGGATGATGATTCTACTTTTCTACTCGAGATTATACCTGGTGTGAGGTGTCTTGATTTGTGATCAACTTTTATGATTTGATTTTTGGATTGATATGTTGTCTTTTCTTCCTATTTCAGGATCCCTATTGATTATTTTTTAACTCACCACTGCACGGGATTCTCCCGTACATGATGTGTATGTTGTAGAAGATCAATGACTTAATGGAGGAAATGGTGGCTTAGCACACGGTGGATCCCAGTGAGACCAGGCAGGTAGGACACACTTCTATACCTTCCAGTAGCTACTCCATAGTTACTTGGAAGGTGGGGATTTCAGCAGATAGATATCCATAGTATCTTTTGTACTTTCCAACTCTCAAGTTATACTTTTGATGTGTTTTTATTCTATCCAATTTGAATTTCAGTTGTACTTGTACTCAGTGGTTATTTATACCATGTTGTTTGGTCTTCTTTCTGATTTTACGGTGTGCTTATAAGTTTGTGTACAATTACTCATAAAAATACCTCCATCATGCATGTTGACGCATTCAACACTAGTTTCCTACCTTTGGTATTTCCAATGGGGCTTGGGGGAGTCCCGACATGGGCCTCGGTGGATGGTTCATGACATGTATGATTCTCACACGTAGTATGCTTGATTCTTGGTAAATCCAATACTCAATCCATTCGTCTCATTTCAAAATCCACAAAATCCACCTTAAGGATTCTCAAAAGAACCACCACCTTGCAAGGGTTCCAAATCTGCAAACGGCTCGTCTAACAGACACTTGGTTTGAAGGATATTGATGTTTTAGTGAATAGGGGATGGTTGTGTCTGGGACCTATCCGACCCGATCGGACTGATCCATCCAACTCGGCCTGGGGTGTCCCGTAAGCCCTAGCCTGGTTCAAACAACCTGACCTAACCCAGTTTAGGGATGGTTCGTCCATGACACTAGGATATTCCCATTATTCCTTGATGGACCTGTCCCGATTCGATCGAGGGTCCATCCTGATTGGTCGCCCGATGACCCAGTTCCATCCAGTCCTACCCACAACAGGTGTTTCGGTTGTTCCCATCCCGGGTTGCTGAGGGACCTACTTTTTCCCACCATCATGGCCCACAAAGTCAGTCCAACTTAATTCCAGCCTGAAAAATCTGGCTGGAATAATTCCAATTTAGGCCGCTCTGTGGGCTGGTTCGCACCCCCGACCCGACAGGAATTGCGGGCCGGTCTTCTCCATCCTGGTCACCACCTAAGAATCTGGCTTAGTCGTATGCAACAAGCAAGAGACAACCACCCTTCCTTCCTTAAATGATCACCACTTGACAAGGTTACAGCACACGGCGGTCTACATGGTGCATTTTGCCCTTCCGACATGGCTGGATGGTCACATCCCACCTCCACCAGCTGCTGGCCTGAGCACCGGTGGCTCGTGATTCTCCACAATTGTGTGATATAGCTGCATCTTCTTACTCAGTGCACTATTAAGGTGTGCCTCCACTCACTCGCAACCGTTTCCTCGAACCACCATCAACGGTCGCCAGTGCCGGTGCACCATCGTTGATTTCTGTGGGCCATCGGGTCTCCTCTGGTGGTCTGTTTTATGAACTCTTAGTGTTTTCGGTCTTCTCAAGTCACCACCTTCCCTACTAAAAACATGGTACCGACTTTCCATCAATTCAGAGTTGCGGCCACAAAGAACATGAAATAATTCACAACATCATAGGGGTTCAGGCC
This sequence comes from Viscum album, assembly GCA_963277665.1. Lineage (NCBI taxonomy): Eukaryota > Viridiplantae > Streptophyta > Magnoliopsida > Santalales > Viscaceae > Viscum > Viscum album. The sequence goes on from OY728165.1 coordinate 1,390,031,660, forward strand.
TTGTTCATATTGGCATACACCCTCTGTGTTAGAGGTTTTGAGACATGAGGAATATCTAAGGCTTCATCCAATATCCATGTCAATGAAAACCCCTAATAAAAATCATCCTTCAACAATAAAAAGATACACACAGATCAACCTATTCTTTGGTTGACCCACATTAGTTGTTTTGAAAACAAGAATGGGGAAATCCAAAATCAAAATTAACCCATACCTGGAGAGGGTTCGTCATTAGTGTTGATCCATTTAAAGGTATTAACATTCGTCGATATCAGATCCCTTATCATTCCTCCAAGGCATCATTTCCGCTTTCCAATATTCCCATGTTCTTCGTTGGAGAGAAAATCATTCACTTTTTTTAGAGGAATTCCAACTCTTATTCTCCAACTCTTTATCTAATTAAAATATAAATGCATCGCATCATTTCTGTTACGCTTCATTGTCATGTCGTTATGCTGTTTCATTAGTGAAACAACATATCTGTTATGCTTCAATTAATGATTCATTATGAACATCATTTAATATCCTCATTAATGGGGTTTGACGACACACCACTATGTTGGCATTCCACCTCTCAACAATGATGAAAATAAAATAAATAACTTTTTAATTTATTTTATTTCTCTTCCAAAAGGTCTAAAAATTATCTTTTTCGGTCGACCCTCACTGGTCGCAATTAGGTCCTTTCTTGGAAAATATCTTCATTATGAGTTCAATTGTGCCCTTATATTTGCTATAGCATTTGTTTTATGAAAAATACACTAGTGTCCGGTGGTCCTCCCAACTACAACCAAACTTAGTAATGAAATCATTAATAATGTCATCCAATGTCTATATGGTCTGCTCCATCTAATGATCAGTCTTTGGGTGAAAGGTTTTGCTTAAGTGTATCTCTATCCTGAATGCCTCATTTAATACATTCCATAGATGGGATTTGAAGCAAGCATCATGGTCTGAGATTATTGTCGACATCACCCCTTGAAGCAGTACTATCACCTGGATGTAGAGGTGTCCCATGGACTATGTCGATCCCTACTTCCAAATGGGTATGATGTGAGCAGACTCAATGAGTCGATCAATGATCACCTAGATAGAATCGTAGCCCTTGGATGTGTGTTGTAATCCGGTCATGATGTAAATTGAGATACAACCCCACTTCGACTCCGGTAACTCAAGTTGTTGTGTCATGCCGGCTGGAACCTGATGCTCAGCATTCACTTACTGACAAGTGAGGAACTTTGAAACAAACTCGGCCACTGCTTTCTTATCCCTTTCCACTAGTACTAACGTCTAATTTTATGGTATATCTTCACCACTTAATGGTGTACCGTCAAGGGGAGGTATGGAACTCCATCAAAATATCCTCTCGCAATGAATTTTCTACTACTGTGCACCCTCTAAAAATGATGACGTGATCCCCACCTATCAAAAATCTATTAGGATCCTGTAATGAGGATAACTAAGCATGGCATGACTCACAACCAACATCCAAAAGATATTCCTCATTAACTAATTATAAGGGTGTGGGTGATAGTCATGGGCTGAAAGAAAGATGCTCCATCATCATCCATGAAGTATATCTTCATCACAGCTAGCTTCTTTATTGCCTCACTCAACAACTCCAAACCAGACATCCTATTGAGTGCATCTACCACCACATTCCCCTTCTCAGAATTTTAGATTATCTCGAAGTCCTTATCTTGTAGGAACTCTAGTCTTTGTCACTACCTCTTGTAATGGATCGTCTTGGACAAGATATACTAGAGACTCTTTTGGTTAGTTTAGATGGTATACCATTCACCCATCAAGTAGTGCCACCGCATATTCATATAAATTACCACTTATGGTAACTCTCAGGCATGGGTCAAATAGTTCTACTCATATTGCCTCAACTACCCGAATTTGTGGGACATAATTACTTTCTCCTGCATTATGACACAACCCAATAAATTTATAGATGCATCACAGAAAACTACATGCCCAATTCCCTCCTCTGGTATTCTCAATATGGGGGAACAAATCAGTATCCGCCTCATCTCTTGGAAACACTACTGGAACTTCTACATCCACACAAAGATTTTACCTTTAATTTCAAAAACAATAAGGGTACAACTACTATGGATATGTAAGGCACAATCCTCCGATGGTATCTAGAAAACCTCAAGAAACTTCACACCCCAGTCTCTCTTTTTGTTGGCTCACAAGAATGAACTAACTATATCATTGTTGGATCCACTACAAATCCAGCCTTTGAGATGACGTGTCCCAGATTGTGGACCTCCCAAATCTAGAACTGGGACTTATAGATCGTCCCAAAAATCCAGTTCTCTCAGAGGGTATCTAGGAAAATTAGAAGGTGTATAGCTTTATCCTTTTCTGAAGCCGAGTAATCCAATATTTCATCATTGAATACCACCATGAAACAATCAAGGTATGGATGGATGATCCTGTTCATGGGTCTCATGAACACTTATGTAGAATTGGTCATACGGAAGGGCATCACCAGTAACTCGAAGTGGACATACCGGCATCTGAAGTATGTCTTCATAACATCCTCATCCAGTACTTGAAGCTGGTGATAGCCTTATTTGAGGTATATCATAGAGAACCACCTTGCTCTCTTCATCTGGTCAAAGTGGTCATCAATTATCGGCAGTGGATATTTTTTCTTCATGGTCACCTGGTTTAGCCACCGGTAGTCCATGTATAGACACAATATTTCATCTTCCTTCTTGGAAGAAACACTCTTGGGTTTCCCATAGTGAAATGTTGGGCCTTATGAATCCATTATCATAAAATTCCTCTAGATATAACCTCAACTCACGAAGCTTTATGTGAGAGATTCGATATGAAAGTGAGGATATCAGTGTCGTCCCATGGTACAGATCGATGAAAAAGTATACCTCCCTATGAGGAGGTAGTCCCGGAACATCCTTAAAAAATATTTCTTCATATTGTGCACCACTATAGGAAAGCTCAGACTCCTCTCATCCACCGCGTTGAGAGCGAGGCTAGCCAACTAGTGAGTGATCAGCTGCAACCTCCTACAAGAAAGTATGTCCTACACTTCAAGAGTTCCCTTCTTGTCAGTAAAGGAATGTCAGGTCCCATCATTGCACACACACCACAAAATACACATAATTTAGTCGATATGATCATGAAATGTGGATAACCAATCCATACCCAAGATGAAATCATAAGGTGTTGACACTGCTACGAGGAGATCCCAACTGAAGCTCCCACCTTCAAGAGTTATCTCGTACTATCAGCACCTATGTGTAATCATCAAATCCCCTCTTATATGATTTTCTTATCATAAATATCGATCAAATGACTCTATTGGAATATCTTATCCATGAACGATGTCTATGGAAAAGAAAGGGTGACAGATAGTAGTGTCCATAAAAACTGAATCTACTGTGTAGAATAAAGAGATCATACCTCTAATAATATCTGGATCACCAGATTCATAGGCCTCCAATGTCTAAAGATGAGCTCACCCATGTCCGCCAGATCACTGAGGTTGTGGTGGAATAAATGGGGGTGGTGGTGGTACTACCTCGAACCATCTCCCACCATTTTCTACTCAGCCTGCTCTTCTTCTAAATTCTCCATCCTACAGACCTCCCTACTCAAACCTTTGTCTTTCCCTTGACGATCCCTTGCCCATCTGCTAATCGTATAAGTGGCAGGTCGAGCAGTAATGATCCATGGGCCCCTACCCACCACATGAATAGCATGCCCGACTCCTCTACTGACCACACTACCCCGGTGGCCTCACACCACCGATCTTATATCCTAGGGTCTCCCTCAGGATGGTCTTTCCCACTTGGACCCCTTCGTCATCAATTGTCTTCCAACCATGGATTACTTGACCACCTATCACCCTGTTGTAGCTCCCATCATTAGTGTCTGCTCTACAAGGAAGCTCTTTACTAGTGGGGATCAATCTAGAACCCCAACATGAGTGGGGATGCTGATGGAAATCATTGATACCCTGATCTCCCATCATATTCCATACTCAAAGGTATGGGCCCTAAAAAGGGTCCCATAACATAATCTTATAGTAGTGGAAGAGGTCTATAAACCTCATAGAGTACTCAGTCACTAACATAATTCCCTACTGTAGGTGAATCAACTCATGTAAGATCACTTGGCGCATGATTTCGGGGAAGGAAACCTCCCATAGAGACAGCTCGAATTCATCCTAGGAGAGGGTTTCATCATCATGAGTGTGAATTTTCAATTTCCACCATCTCTTTTACATGCCCTGAAGAAGGCTCACAGCTGAGAGTGACATCTGGTCAACTGGAATCATCACTAAACAGAAGTGCTACTTAACCTCCTCTAGACCATCCTCAGCGACCTGAGGAACTATCTCTCTCCTGAACAAGGGAGGTCTCAATCTTTGTATCTCATTCAAGGCACTGAGCCAGCATGAATCAGCTACTGGTAATTCTGGTAGTAACAACTGATCTACGGGTGGTGGTAATGCTGGTGTACAACCTAGGGTCCATCTCTATCAAGGGTCCATGAACCGATGCCTCGTATTTAAGAGGGTTTTCCAAAAAGTCACACATAATAATCCTAGGTGGTTGTGTGCATGGATACATCCTGAAATAGATCATGATATACCACGATCAATAAATTATACCAGTTGAGATGACTCTAATTCAAGAAGAACATGAGCAAAAACTCAATTCCAATATGACGCATGAAACTGGGGTTTTTCAAAGTATAGAGTTGAAAACAAGAATTTAAGGTCTCGGTGTATGGATCAGTCAGTTGTTGAACCAAAACTGGACTCCACAAATCTGAAAGTTGAAATCAAAATATTAAAAAATATTTACCAAAAAAACAATAGGCTCTCAGTGTTTGAGATAGAACCGACAACCTCTGATACCACTTTTTCATGAACTGTCCCCTGAGGCCCATTCTGTGACTCCCCCAAGACCACCTCCTGAAGGCCAGGGGTTGGCGACTAGCATCGAAGGCAACAACCATTAAATGGGAGTCATTTTCCTAAGGAACTACACACATACACACAACCACATCCCAAAAACTAGAAAGGCAACCATGCATGCCACTAAACTACCACTGAGTAAACATACAAGTTGTTGGTCACATGGTCTAGAATAAAAACCAAAAAAACGTTAAAATAAAAAATAGGAAATTACAAATGATCCTTGAATAACCATCCATTGAAAATCCCACCTAATGGGTAAGTGTAGAGTAGTTCCCGAATGTCGAAGAAGCATGGCCCAACTACCTGATCTCACTCGGAACCAATTGGTCATAGGCTGCCAAGTCCTCCATCAATAGGGAGATCGTTTTCACCCGACCTAACATGTATGAGAAAAGCTCGTTCCGGGGTGAGTAATAAAATACTCATTTGAGACCCCAAACCACAAAAAAAAATACCAAAAATCAATCCAAAAAGTATAATAAATCATGATCATAAAGCAAGATATCTCACACATGTATAATCTAAAGTATCAAAAGCAAGACTATCAGCCGTAACACTGCACTCCTTGGACTACTGAGGAACTCTTCCTTGATTAGTACCATGGGTCTACTGGGTCACACAAATCCACTTCCCAATATGTCCATCATAGCTGGTCCACACAATTCCAATTATAGTTGATCCAAATAGGGTCTCTTGAAACTGATCTACAAAGGGTTGTTGGTAGTGAATCCAAATAGGGTCGCTAGTTACGGATCCACAATGGGATGCTAGTAGCTAATATCCATAGGGTTTCTTGGATTTCATACAAAGAGGGTCACTTGGATATGATCCACACATTGTAATTTTTCTTCTAGGACTACAGGGTTACATAGAACCATTCATCAGTAGTTTTCATGTATCAGCCAGCCACATGATTCTTGCATATAGCACACTTGATTTTGGGAATATCCAATTCTCAAGCCGTTATTTACATTTCACCATGAATTAATGCCATCTTAGGGAATACGAAAATAACTTCCCCATCATGAGGGTTCCAATGCAGTACAAATCTCATCAATCAAATGATTGGTCTGAATGATATCGATGTTTTAGTGAACATGGGACAGTTTTGTCCAGGCCTAGTTTGACCAGGTCGGATCGACCCAACCAACCCTGCCCAGGGGTCCTGCATGCCTTGTCCTGATTCAATGGACCCATCCCAACCCAATTCCGATCTGGTACAATCCGGTCCAAGCTGGCCACTGGGTTAGGCCCATTGGGCCTTACTGGACCCGAGCCGATTCGACTTGTGGATCCCACCCACTAGGTCGTCCAGCAACCTGGTTCCACCTGGCCCAGCCTGCAATAGGAAGGTCAGTTATTCCTAGACCTGTTTCCCAGATTTATCCCACAGGATGGGCCCACAAAAGCATGCCATCTTAATTCCATACTAGGCTACTCAGTGGCCCGATTTGTGCCCCAGCCCGAACCTCATAGAAAGTCATCCTTCTTTATCCCATAAGCCCACTGGGAATCCTATTTGTCTGCACGTGGCCAAATGGATCCGACTGTCCTTCCTCTGGAATGTGGCCATTACTGGATCACGTGCCTGTACACTGTGACAAGGTGTTCTATTCCTCGATCCTTTTATACCGACAATCTTCTTAGGTCACTGCCTTCCCTATTACGGCCTCAGTACCATCTTGCTGTCAATTCAGAGTTGTAGCCATAAAGAACAAGCTAGAATGCACAATGAAGGAACTTGTCATGCCATGACCGTGTTAGCCTGCACCATATATATTAGTGGTTTATAAACACAGGGAAGATTTTAAGCTTTATCAAAGTTCCTTCTTGATGCAAAAACCCAATGAATATTATCTTCCTACAAGAATATGCAACTCGCGGATCAACCTATTCAGGGGTTGATCTGCGTTCATTGTTTTAGAAAGAAGAACGGGGAAATAAAAGAAAGTAACCCCTACATAGGTAAGGTTCATCGTTAGTGTCGATCCATTCTAAGCCATTGACGTTAGTCGATATCCAGTCTTGTTTCCCTCCACTATAGTGTCGACACTACTTTTTGATCTTTTGGCATTTTTTGTTGAAGGTAAAATACTTCGCTCTTCATTAGAGATATTCTAACTCTGATTTTCCAACCTGTTATCTCATTAAAATAGAAATGTGTCACATCATTTCTATTTTGTTGCATTGTCACGTCATTACAATATTTCAATTCTGAAACAATGTATCTGTTACAATTCATTTAATGAGTTCTTACACTGGTCATTTAATATCCTCATTAATGGGGTTCATCGCTGATTCATCACCACACCATAGTGCTGGCATGCCAACGCTCAACAATGAGGAAAATAAAAAAAATTAATTTCTTTTATTTCTCATTGAAATGTCTGAAAATTATCTTTTTTGTCCGAACCTCACAGGTCAATGTTAGGTCTATTAATAGAGAATCCAAACATTCTATGTGCAATAGTGCACTCAGATATTTTATCCAAGCACCATTTAAAAGGTTATAATAACCAGCTCGCATGTTTATTTAAATGAGCTTAAAAAAGATCAAAAATTTATTACGGGCTCACCAGGCCTCGAAATCAGGTTCCATTTGAGCATCTAGTCTTGAAATAATCCCACATAATTCAAAAAAAATAAATTTAATTTATTAGACACAAAAATATACCTCCAACCCCAAAAAAGTATTAATATAAAAAACATATTGGGGGAATTTCCACAACATTAAGGCCTATACCTTCTCTGGGTTTACATATATACCAGTCTTAGAACCCACATTTCTAATGAATGTCACCACTTTAATCCATAGATCACATTTTGATAGAATGGAATAAAGACTTTGTGAAAAAAGATTACATAAGACTATCTCTACGTTTATTGCATGTTGTTCTAGTGTTTGTGAGTAGATAATGTTATCATCGATGAATAGTACAATGTATGGATGTAATATGTTATTTATTGGTTCCATGGACACCACTGGTGAGTTCAAAAACCTAAATGACAAAACACAGTACTCATAAACTCTAAATCTTTACCAAAACACAGTCTTTACAATGTTCTTCTCCCTAACTCACAAATGAAGTTAGCTCGATCAAATATCAATCTTGTAGAAACACTGGGCTCCCCCTAGTTGCTAAAAAAGCACTTAAATATTAGAAAATGAATATATTTTTTCTTAACCATCACATGGATCATCTTCTGATAAACAATTGCTTGTAAAATTTCCCCATCTGTCTTTTAGGTAACAAAACATGTGCACCCCAAAATGAAGTATAAGGTTTAAAAAATCCATTCCTCTCTAGTCATCTTATTATCCTTGATCTCCTTCATCTGGGTTAGTTCCATATGATACCATATTATCGAAATGGGGTTCACTCCAAATATGATATATAACTCAAATTAAACTCCACCTATTAGGAGGTGTTCCTATAAATCCATATATAAAAACATCCATATAGAGATCAATGATTGTCACCAAATATGAGGGGGTTATCACTAATAGTGATAAAAAGACCATGACTTTAATATATTATGTGATATTCTTAAGCTGGCTCAAGTTTAATAGAAATATGCTTACTCCTAGCTCCCACTCTACAGAAATCATGAACTACCCTCAATATTTATAATTAAAAGATACATGTCTAAGATTGTAACCAATATGAGCTCAGTAGATGGTCATCAAGTCCATGCCAAGAATCACATCCAAATTCATCATCCATGTAATCATGAATTTCCTTATATTTCCACAGTTAATATTGAATAGTAGATATTATGGGTATCAATGAAGATGGTCCACTCTCATACTTAATGAGTTATAAATGGATACTAATAACAATTATAACCTGACTGGTAAGTCAAGTCCAACTACTACTTTTTCTTATATGAATGAATGTGAAGAACCATTATTAAATAAATGAGTGTAAAAATTAGTGGTGATGAGGATTGTACCTCAAATAGTGGATGGTTCCTCTCCACTATCTATTAGTTTATATTCCATGATGTATATGAGACCTGAATCAACTCCTCTTCCTTATCTCTGGAGTGCATGACTAGTCTGAGTCTACTGCTGAGAACCCCGATCATATCTCCATGTCTGAACCCAAACTATATGAGGGCACAAACTAGAACTCCTTGGAGTAAAACAATTAAATATTCCCCTTCTTCCTATTTTTCTGAAAAATTATCTACGGTTTATTATTGAACCAAAAAAATATTCCACCATTTCCATAGTTAAAATAATTTTCATATCCTTCCAAAGAGGATAATGAATATCTACTCATCCCCACCAGCATATTGGGGCTCCACTAGATGTCTCTTATCTTCCTCTTAATATTTACACAAGGAACACTCATTGTAGTGAAGGGAAACCAGTCACTGGCCATACATGGGTTGGGAGTAAGCATGATACCTTTTTGTCCTCCAATCTATTTTTTATGGTTAGGGCCCTAAGAATGGCCTATTTTTATATCGTCATGTCAATTCATGTAAACTAACAAATGTGTTCAGATTAACGACTTATCTATATATTTTAATCCTTTTACACCTCATTCGAATCAAGAAATGGATAAAAATAAATATTCTTTGTAAATGAAGCATAATATGTTGAGGTATTCATGTAATCATGTCATAATTCCATGAAATCCTTGACATGATCCAGCTTCATCATGTATGGAAAATAACACTAGTGAAAATTGCCTTTGATGGCCAACCATGTAAGTCTCTCTCATCTCCCAGATTGGATCATAACAATCTGCCATCTCATAGGAGGTTTTGGAAACATGATGATTTTTAGGATCACACACCTTTTTTACAGTGACTAGACCATTTCAATGATTATCTCAATAATGTATACCTAGTCATCTACATCTTGTTGTCCACCGATTCTATGAAGCACTAAAAGGTTATGAATTTGGAAATCTTGATCACTGTCTGTAATGGTTATGTGTCTCAGTTCTCCTGATATGGGAACTATCCAAAATGTCTCAAAACAAAGGGTTGTACATCAATAATATCTTATACTTGTACACGAGCATGCTGGGGTATATCCCCCTCTTGCACTTGTGGTGCCATGAGATCATCCCGGGCTGCCACAGCTGGAGGACACCCCCCCCCCCCACATGCATCTCCGAGGTGAAATATTCTATAAAACATGGAACACTAGGAGATAAATAGATCCTAAACATTAAATGGGATCCCATAAGGTTTTCCTAAGATTCCTACATACAACCCAAAGTATAAACCATTGTTCTTCACCTAGTGGTGTCCAAGGAGTTTTCATTTGTCACACTGTTTGTGAGATGTTAAATTATTATCAAAAAATAATATAATGAAAAATATAAAATAATTTATTCTCACAACTGAGCCATCCAAATGTATGAATTTTAAATATTTTATATCCATACTTTGGTAAACAATGAATCTTGGATGTAATTGCAATCTCAAATTTCTCATACGATGAAATGTTTTGGATTTATTCAATTATTTTTTTATTAAATTGACAATTCATACGATATTATATATAATATTTTTATCTCTTCTTCATCAAGGCTTTAGAGGACTTAGAATCTCACAAAAACATAGCTTTTGAATCTGAAAATATTCCATTGAACATTATAAAGTGTTAACATGGATTTTAACCTACACAAATCCATAATCACATTTATTAAGTTATTTTCATTGATATATTATTTTTTCACATTAAAAATATTTAATTAATCAACAAGAGGGTTTTTATTATCATTGTAAAATTCATAATATTATTAAAATTAATTATTATATGTTGATACATCATCCACATTGTGATCATTAACTGAATTGTAGATTATTTCTATCAACTAGTACTCCCACCTAACCTATGTTTAGTACACGATGTGTTCCATGATTCTTTATTAAGGAATTTCAAACCAAACTCTTCACATGTACTAAATCTAGAGGTGGTACATTTGAAGAATGATCATTCATATGATGAACATCTATTGTTGATCATAGAATTCAGAGGCAATGATTTTTGAAGATGATAAATCACAGAGTAAACGTACTGTAGAAGAACAAATATTTTGAGGAAGAAACATGGTACATGAAATGGCGATGAAATAGAAGTTTCATAACATATATTTAGTGTAAGAAATAAAATTAAATGGTTGAATTTTTTATGGGGAATAGAATCTAAGAACCCAAATATTTAAAAATGAAATTTCAATTCGAATGAATAAATTCATTATTAAGTAATTAAATTATAGAAAACACATGAAAGATATTTTTTATTTTGCAGAATTATATAATATAGGTTATTAGAATTTATATAACACTGAAAATTATAAAAATTTATTATATATACATTCTATAATGACCATTAATATTCTTATATATTATGGTTAATAATAATATCATATTAACCGAGATAAAAGAGGTGATTCCCTCAATTAGTAGGATCATACCCTATGAATCATATTTATCAGAGCTTCTAAGGCAGAGGGAATCGCATGGATTTTACCTTTTAGAAGTCCAACATGAAATTAAATAACTTAAACTTGAGAGAATCCATTTATGGGATAAGTTAATTATTTTTGAGATTACCTAAAAACCATATTCGGTGAACTATCCAAATAAAATACCACCATAGGACTCTATATACATAGGGATTACACATTTGTAGTAAGGGGTTGTATATCTAGACACAAGTTGTAAGATTTTTTTTCAATTTTAATAATAATGTATTATGTTTTTCCAGTTTCATTATTGCATTACATACAAGAATATATATTGAGTTTAATAAAAATAATATTTTGACATGAAGAAACCAAAATTATACTATAAAAAATATATAGTTTCCATTAAATGTTCCTTTTAGATAAATTGAAAAATAATGAAATATTTTTTATTTTCAAGAAGTAACTTTATTAAATAATATTTATTTAAATATAAGTGATTATATAATATAATGTAGTACAGAATAATTTTTTTATGGTTCTGAATGTATTTAGTGTTGTAAAAAAGTTATTTTCCACTAAATAAAGATTTTATTTTAAACTATAAAATCTCATATATATATATATATATAATTATTTTGTTAAAATAATATATTTCCAAATTTATTTAATTTATTTTCAAAACCTATAATAAATCCCCCTAAAACCTATAATATATTTTAAGGTTTTAAAATTATTCTTTATGAACATGAATCCCTTCAACACAATTAAATGTATTTTTTAAGGAGTTCAACATATATAATAAAAAAATATTCAAAACCACTCCCCTATTATTGAAACCATGGGAAAAATTCATGGTATGTTTTCTGGTGTTGATTATTTTAACACTTAGATTCAGAAACCCATGTTTATAGATTAATAACAAACTACTCTTTCATATTCTATAAATACACACTGAACCACCCAATCATCTTAAACTCAAAAACCATCGACAATGATGTTTCAATCTCCCCAAATCCCTATATTAATCTCTGAAATTTTTTATTAAGGTTTAAATAATCTCCTCCCATGATTTTAGATACATGATCCAAATATAAGGGATTCTATTTATTTTCATTCTTACTGTAGTTATTTTTTATTTAGCCTTTTGATATCCAATTATTCATATTATAATGTAACTTTACACATTAATTTATGGTTAATATCATTCCCATGTAGTGAGATAAGAACTTTAAGTATCATTATACACTTTCATTAACCATTATAAACACATATAATATCATTGCAATTATCCATCCATTCTTCTATGTCAGACTTTTGTGATGTGCATACCCATCACCATTTCCACCGAAGGGTGTTACACTAGTTTTAATTATCATTAATTGGTTAGTGGAATCCATTTGTGAAAACCAGACTCATTAATCATGGTATTAAATGTGGTTAAATATATATATATATTTAATATTATATATGTAAAAAAATCACGTACATGATATTAATGTTATATGAGGCCTTCAAATTATGTATCCATCCAATACAATGGGTAATATTTTTATATCATCAAATACCATGTATAACACATGAAATTATATCCTCAGAACACTTTTTTATAATATATTTGAGGATATATATGATAAATAATTGTGATGCAATTTTTATTTCATTTGTATGGTGACCCATAATTTTTAATCAATTATATTACATATTATTATCTGAATATTGATTACATAACATTATGATCCACACCAAAACCATAAATCTTTAGTACCATTGGATAATATATAAAAAATAATCCTATTTTATGAATGATATTTAATATCATCCACAAATGTATTCCATTATAGTAATCTTCTTATACATACCCTACAAAAAACAATACTCCATATCCTATGTAAAGGAAATATAAGAATGTGTTTTCTCAGATTATGAATAGTAGTAAAAGGGAGATATGCATGATCACATAAGAATAAAATGAGAACAATGGTGTGAGAATATTATCTTAGTATTTCAAAACAATTCTCAACATATCATATATCATACTCTTGATAAACGGAATAAATCTTGGCTCTTCAGAAGACATGAATCATAAATTAATCGATGAACATGATCCACGAGGGCATAACATTGGAATAAGTCATTAGTTTGCGATATAAACATAATATTACAAGATAATTCATATGGAATATTCTCACTTCCAATACAATCATAGTGGATTAGGTTCACCAACCACTCAATAATATCCTTAGTCAATGTTCACTCCCAAGACAATTATAGTGAATATAGTTCCTTAGTAAAATATGACCACTCTACATTGGAATCCTTTTTATCTCATGTGATATCCATATTTATACAGTATAGTAGAGGGATATATAATTCTAGGCACAGTCACCACATATTAAACCTTATACTTATGTGTGCCAAAATATCATAAAACATTTATCACATCATATCTTAGGGAAATGAAATGGTTTTCATAAACTTTTACACTTCTCATTATATCAAAAACCATTGATTTTTTTAATAATTCTTTCATCATAACATAATTAACACATGGGAATAAATGAATATCATAGAATAATAAATTATTAATAATCAACATAAACTATCTAATTAATTAATGTGTAAGATATCATTATGTATTATCCATAGTAAGTCATAAGAAACATTATAATATATTGTCATATATAAAAAAGACGTTTAAATTATTATTGGATGATTTATTGAAAAAAATACTATTTTAAATTATAAATCACTTATTTAAAATATAAAATTTTAAAAAAATATTTAGGAAGAATGTTTATTTGAAATAAAAATTGTTAAAAATTAAAATATTCTTCAAAATGTTGAGTGGTAATTATGGTGAAAAATTATATTCATTTCATGTATGTTAAAATAAATATTCATTTCACATTTACATCAAAAAGTAAAAAAGGAAATCATTCCTAAAAAATAAATAATAATTTTACAAAGATTATTAATTTTTAAATAATGGGTAAAAATGAATTTAAAAAATCATAATAAAATATAAATAAATATTCATGATAAATTTTTTATAAAATATTGTCATATAAAAATTTATTTATGACTAAAGAGATAAATAATGTTGGATTTCTTTAAAAAAATTCATCATTCTTTTGAATTTCAAAAGAGAGAAAAATGAAAGGAAAATATGGAATATCTATAAATAAGAATATGATAATAAAATTAAATTTATTCATGATATATTTGTATTAAAATTTCATCATCAGAAACTAAATGATAAACAGTTTTGATAAACATCAAGATTATAAAATTAATTCCAGACCGCTTTGGTTACTTTTTAAACACAAATCCCCTAAAATAATAACTTCATATGATATATTAAATATATTTATTATTATAATATTTATGATATAATATTAAAATTTTTATGTATATAACTTATAAAATATGTTAGGTTCTAACATAGAAAATGTCACAAATATGACATTTTTAGAAGATAAACAATTGAAAATTTTGTAATCTCCAAATGAAAACCTCATGAAATAAATGACCTAATTTGTATTTTTAATCACTATAATTTTCATGAGAATAATCAAAAAATAAATTCACGGTTACTATATAAATATAATAATTAATAAAGTGTTAAATATGGGATATTTCTTAAAAAATAATGTGAGATGAGAAACCCTTACATCCAATATGAGTTTTTTCAAAAGGACACTAGCCTCATTTATAATAAATTTAAATTTATTATAATTATATAAAATGATAATTTAAATACTTATAATATCATATATGTTAATATTTTAATAATTTAACAACCATTTATTAATAATTTCTCTTTAAAATCATCACTATCAAGTGTTATCTATTTTTATTTTCATGGAAGTGTCATTTTGAATGTTTCAGTACGTGTAACTCAATCTTGGTTGAACCAAATACAAATTGTTAATCATGATAATATATATATATATATATATATATTACATTCATATTTTTAATCATCCATATAAGGAATGGGTAGAAAAATTATTTACACCATTCATAGATATGATTTGTTATACACATGTACGAATGTTGTTATCATTTTCTAATGAGATATAGAAAAATAATATAAATATTGTTTTATTATTCCATAATAAGAGTCATATCATTAATACCATAAATATATTCATTAAATATATCCTTATTACCATTTTTGTAATGTGAAAATTAAAAATGAATGATATCACTTCATAAATGTGGTAGTCCACATGCATATAAGACTGACCATATAATTTTTCAATATATTGGAAGGTAAGAAGCAATATACGGTATTATACATCCATAAGAGTAATTATACCATAAATATCATATATAAAAATTTAAACATTCATAATAACATTAAGGAAATATTTTATGGGAAAATTAATTGTATCACTACATGGATGCATTAGTCCACATGTATGCACAAGAAATAATTTTAATTACCATTTAATAGAAATATATAGAATAATGGTTTTACCATAATCATAATAACAAATCAGAATATTGATGATACTACTACAATTATTTTATGGCAAATAAAACATATTTCTAGGAGTTATAGGAAGAAATAAATTTATTGTTGCCCATTGAGATGGCCTTTAAAGAATACCAAAACCTATAATTCATGTATAGGTTAGTTGAAACAAAAAATTGGTCAGTTTTAATTATGTTTGAAACCTTATGGTAGTGTAAATAATAGAAAGGAGCAGTGTCCCTTTTTAACTATAAAAGAGGATACACATGTAATAAACAAAATGATTTAATTATTAGATTGATAGGATATTGATGAAATATAATAATCTAATAATATTGATATAGGGTTATGTGGTATTTTAAAACTTGGTTTTTGGTTCAACCACTTCATTATCCATTTTTAAACATAACAATGGTAACAAATATTTTAGTCATCAATGGTTATAATTATACTTATAAGGTAAAATTATATCCAAAATTATCATGACAAGAAATTTAGATCATACTATATCCTCCATGTCCACTTTAAACAATTTTATTATCTTTGAATAACTTGATAATATATTTATTTTTTGTAAAATATAATTATTTTCATTTAAGACACCATTCATTTAATTATAATTTAATGACATAATGTTAGTAATGGATTTCAATTTTTTTTTTAAAATAACAGGTTATATCTATATAAAAAATCATAAAAATAAATAATTCAAGAATATTATATTACTTTTAATATTTTAGAAATAATTTATTTTTCTTTTTCCACTACTTTCACATTAACTGTGTTAGTGATTAATATGTTTTTAAGATAATTATATAATCAATAAAATTTGAAAATACATTTCAATATTTAATATAATTTAAATATTATCAAAATAACTGTCAGTATTTATTCAAAAATTATTTTGATCCCTATTTTAATATATAAGTTCCATTTAAAATGAAGATAATGGAATTTTGTTTTTTTATTTATAAAAAAATATTTTAAAGGTTCTAATCATCAATAAATTGAAAAGGGTAAAATTATCAAAGTATAGATGATTAAGAATGAAATATTCTCATCAAATTAAATATGGTAATGTTTTGGGTTTATTTTGAGGACTTATCTCATAGTTTTAGCAATGTTTTACCCATTTACCCTTACTAAGGTAACATATATTTACTATAGTTACTATTCATAATGAACCAAAATAAAAGGGCCCTATAAAAAATTGAAACATAATGGTTAAAAAATTGGAAAATATTTTATTTTCAAAATTCATTTAACATGAAAAAAAATTAATATAAATTTGTAAAACACAAAAAAAAACTAATTTAAAAAAAATGTTTTTAAGCATAAACATTAACTTAAACCAAACTCATGAAAATGGATAATTAAAATGGAATTAATAATGTTGTTATAAATTAAATTTTTCATATGTAAATTTAAAATAAAATATATATAATGGTACTTTTTTATTATATTATTTAATGAGAATAAATGATAGTTTTTTAAAAGTTTGAATTTTTCACTCTTTATTGAAAAATCCATAATATCATAAAAATACCTAATATTTCAACCTAAGTTAATTTTCATATGATTATTTAAAAAAAATATTTTCATTTATAAAAAACTACTGATTTGGTACAACATAAATATAAATTCTAGAACCAAAATTATATTAAAATTAGTTTTTTAATAAAATACATTTGGGGTGAATAAATAGAATTAACTAAAATTTGATGTATTATTTCTTAATCATTATTCAATAAATATATATAGATTATTCCTATTATATTTAAATTTAATATTATATTTTCTAATATTCATACAATATAGTTCTTTTATATGATATAATAGTAAAAATTAAATCATAAATTTTTTATAATATATCTCAATTCATTTAAAAATCCGTGTTCTGTGTTATAAATTATATAAAGATTACTAGTCATTTAAAAAAAATCTGTGATTTTTCATTGTCCCACCTCTCCCCCCCCCCCCCAATTTATCTTTGATATTTTATCTTATTCTTCAATGGTTCAATTTTTTAATATACGTTTGTGGAATACATACATCGTACAAAGGGAAAATAAAAATTCATTTAAAAAGGGGAAGAGGGAAATTTATTAGAAACCTGAAATTACACATAATAAGGTTACTATATTTGGATAAAATTCATGGAAAGTAAAAATATAGAAATGGGAGAGATAACTAAAATCCTAGGACTAATAGATAATGATATAGAACATGTTCATGAGAAAAATAATGATCAAATAACCATAAATCCATTATCGGTGAAAAGAACATCAATTTAATAGAAGTGAAAGTTAGAAAATATTTTTTTTATTTAAATACACTCTTTCTAAAAATGAGGAATTATTTTACTTTAATGATATGTAATATTATAAAATTTACTTCATTTATTTATTATTCGAAAATATAATTTCATCTTTTCTCTGTGCTATGTTGAATTTCAGATTCATATATTAATTCGGGAAATGAATATTTAAGATGAATTTTATCTATAGAATATAAACATTGGTGTTCAGGTCCTATGTATCCTTCAGAACCAGCTTTGTGTTCCTTAAAGAACATCTCACTATGGTTACAATTTCATCCCAACTGTCTGGAAATGAAGTCATTAAAACCAGTGAAAATACCTCATATTCATGTGTAATATCCAATGATGTCACATTACTTATTATAATTTTTAAATCATTTATGTGGTATGTAACAATCCTTCCTTCAGCAATTTTAAGATTGAATAATCATCACATGAATTACACTATGTTTAATCTTAATGGATTCTAGTTCGCATTCTTAAGATCTTTCATCAAACCAATCATCATAGCCTCATTTATTATATTAATCACCTTGTTTCTATACAATGAAATGAACAACCAAAACCAATTGATCCAGTAGTTACAACTATGACAACTCTATTTATTTTCTTTAAACCCATAAGTGAAAAATATAATTTCTTTAGGAAAATATATTATATGATATGTACCCCCTAGTAGATGATATATATTTCATTTAGTTGGTCAATATTCACATTCATTTCTACTATATCCATCATGAAATTATAGAATTTTGAACTAAACCTTTTTTAATAGTTGTTGTAAAAAATGTGGGAGAAATGAGGCGACAAATGATCTATAGAAAAGTAAAAGGGAAAATAACTATAATAAGATCTTGGGAAAAAATACTTATATAGATCAAGAATAATCTCTACAACCATTTACAAGAATAATTTAACTAGTTTTAGGAAGAATATATGTATATCATAACATTTCACAAACATAAACACTTGACTAAAATTGTCTAATAATGAAGATGAAGTACTATACCACAAACCAAATTGAAATTTTTCACAGATATAGTGAACTATATCATGAAGTATGAATCACAATAATTACATGTAAACCCATGTCTATGATGCTATAGTATTTAGTGGATGTAATTCCATGGTTTTAATGTAGTGATTCCAAATACTGCACTACTATAGTGTCATGTTGGTGTCGGGTGGTGAACTCTGATATAGCCGGTTAGTGTCATGGCCTAGTGCATAGTATGGGTTTTAAGAAATTTTCCCACCATAATCGAAAATGGATAGTGATACATCAATCCAAAATATAAAAATATATAATGAAAATATTGTGTATAATAGAAAAAATAACACATGAAATTATAATTTATATAAGAAACCCATATTACGAACACAATTATTAAGGTAAGAATCATCTGAAAATGTGTATATTTGGATGAGATATTAAAAAACCATGATGGAGGACATATAATACCATGTATTAATTATGTAGAATAAATCAATTATTTAACAATTGATATTCAATAAGATGTTTTGTAATTAAATGGAAGAAAATTGTGTGAGCACAAAACCTGATGATGTTATGAATATTCAAATAAAAACTACATGATGTATATGATCTCAAATGAAAAACTCATTTCATTAAATGATGAAAAAATCATTATATATTATTAATGTTAAATTTTATACACTATTCAAAATAAAACCTGATGTAAAATGTTAATTATGTATCAACTGGGGAATAATTGAGACAACAAACCCTTACAAAATGGCTGACACTTAAATCAAATAAAATTTAATGTGATGAACTATATTTTAATTTTTATATCATATTATTTATATGATTAATTAATTAGATGAGTCTCCTTGATTATTAATATAAATAAAAATATATTAATGTAAAAATGTATAATAAAATAATATATGTCTCAAAGAGTCATAATTAAGACAATGAAACCATTACATTGTTCTCAATCCCATTTTGTACATGCACTTATCTTCAATAATAATGAAAATGGTATTTTTTTAAACCATATATCGAATTAGAAATAACTCTATTCATTTGTTATATTCAATTTTTTATTATATTAAATTTTTTTATTATAACAATTTTCTTTTGTTTTTTTTTGAAAACTGAATTAGTGTAATCTTATTTTGATAATTTTAGCGACCAAATATTATATTTTAACAATTAAATAATTATGATATAAAACCTTTTTAAAACTATAAATAAATCATTATTTAAATATTAATTCTTATAATATTTTTATTTATGTTCCCAATTTAATCCATGATAGGTGTTTCTATAAGTTTTTATTGTTTGTTGTTAAACCATACTGATAAACAAGAATACTATATCTCAATTTTTGAGTATGGTTTAGGTAGTGAAAAATGAAACTGTAATAGAATAATAAAGATATTAATTAAAAATAATTATGTTGTAGAATCATATATGATATCTTTTTCATAATAAAAGTTAATCATGTTGTAAAGAAAACAATAATACTTCATGGATGTGGTCGTTTTCACAAATTAACTATTAATGTTTATTAATTTTTTTACTTGGATGGATAAGAGAAATTAATCACTGTTCCATTAATATAATAAATATTCCGAAATATAATGATACGAATCTTATCATATTAATATGGTTTTTTTAGAATTTAAATATTAATAATAAAAGTTAAGGCGTAAGTAATACTTAGTTTGGTACTGTTAACATTCCCTTGAAAGAATCAGAAATAAGAGGATAATAATAACATATGGTGATCATGGGATTTATGTCATGAAAGGGAGTACATGGGGAGAAATATTTTGTAGGGTTTAATGCCAATTTCTATGTAAATGTGTTTCCTTGAGTGTGTGGAACTGACCCACATTTATTAGTGAAGAAAATTGTATTTCTTTGAACATATAATATATTTCAACTATGGAATGTTAATATTCAAGGTACACTGGTTTAAATAGTGATAAATAATAGAGTATTGAATGATATAAGTTCAATAAAGACACCACCACTCATTTTTTAATAATTTTTCTACATGTTTCATTCATTTTAGCACAAAAATATAAATTTTTTAACGTTCTTGTCTTTACAATGGTAATATGTATATATCATAGTTTTTTTATATTATTAAAAATATAATGTATCCCTTATAAAAAAGATATATTATATAATCATTATTTTTTTATCCATATATTATAATTAAGTTTATAGATATGAGGATATTAAATTTTAAATTAAAACAATTTTTATATACTAAATCAATCATATAGAAAAATATTGTTTTTCACTATGTCTTCCTAATCTCATACAAAACTGATTATGAATTGGATTATGAATTGTTATCGAAGATTTCATTAATTTAAAAAATCCAAATTATCTTGATGTTACATGTGAATTGAAATCATTTCATTATATATTTTTCTATATTATACAAATAGAGAGATTATATATATAAAAATATATTTATATTGGGGATTTAATGTGGTCTTCACATTTAAGAGACACCATTCAGAAAACCTGAGATTGCAGATTTAAATTTTGAAAGCCACATGAACATTTAACACCTCAGTGTAAGAACAATGTATTTTCCTAGGGAGAACATTACAGTATGTTTGGGATATTACTATTTCTTACTCAAGGTTAGGGCAGGGTTTCCGAAACTAGGTATGTACACTAGGTGGGTTTCCAAAAATTTTAATTTTGTCATATTTATTAAATTTCCCCTCCCTGATTAATGATTATAAAACATATACTTCCCCATTATGTCATTTGACACCCCCAGCCTTCACTACATACATAATTTAAGACCCCTCATTTTTTCTCCACTTTAGTTTTTTAATAGATATTGTTTCATCATGAATTAAGTTTATAACTCCATGATAGTGACTTCATTACCCTCTCTTGTTCAAATTCAATGGGTTAACTCCTCCATCATCACTATACCCCCAAAAAGATGAACCCAATGATATTGGTTTAACCTAGTTTTTGAAATTTCAATATTTTAAGTAATAAAATTTCACTTTATAGCCCCATTCAACCCACATTTGATAGTAAAAATTAGTCTCCATTGATTTATTTATAGTTTTCCCACACTATAAAATTTATTTCTAGAACAATTTATTATATGAGTGAAATTTTTTATTTTTACATCCATGTGATATGTAAATTCTATGATTAAAATATATTTATCTCCTGGTTTTTGTAGAAAGAAAATGGGTTTCCTATCAAAGTGGATCATTTAAATCTGATTTTAGTTATCATTCACTGAAAAAATTTATAATATGGATTGATTGGATCCTTAAAAAATATGTAACATCCCGGTTCTGGAAGCCACCCAAAGGCGCCCCGTACCCGGTTGGTCACATGACCTCAAATGCATTTCCCCAAATTCCAGAGGCTACCAAATAGTAGCGAGGGCCTTGGGTATGATATTGTGGAAACTATGCCCTCATTGGCAGAGTACACAGCGGAAATAAATAGATATACAATAGCGGATGTAGTAATAACACCAAACAACAGTAAAAGAGGAAGACTGATAAAGAAAAAACTGGAGCACATATATATATAAAGATGCATGATACATATATGTCTAGGAAAGCATCCAAACAAAGTATAATGTTGAAATAAAGTACTAAACCATGTGAAAAATAAAAATAGAAGCCAGCTTCTCAGCATCATAAGCCTATTCTTGGTCCCTTTCTCTCCAGCTCTTCATCATGTCAAGTACTTAAAGTAGAAGGGTGATTGCCCTTGTTTATACCTACAATAATAAAATCTGTTTGGGCCCAAAAGCATGTCCCAAATAGGGTGTGAGACTAAATCCTAGTAGGAAACTAGAACGAGATATGTGCCTAATAGTCAGTGAATATATGGTGGTAAAAGTACAAAAAGCAGTAAACAGGAAGGTACTTAACAGTAAAAACTCCACAGTTTCAAGAATTTAAATCACAATAGCAAACAACTACTCAAGAATGTAGAAAAATATAGGTAAAACTCTGGGTATTTATCACATCCTCGACCCTATGGTTCAACCAACAAGTACTATCAACCCTCTGGGAGGCCCACACGGTCTCACCCCTCTAGTTCAGCTAAAGTATAGACTCTCTGGGGAAGCAGTCTCCGTCAATTCCCCCAATAGTCTTGTATTGTACTAATGGTGCTCTAGGGAAGCACTCAACATCTCATTGCCCCTATGGCCTACGTAGAGGAACTACAGACACTCTGAGGAAGAACTCAATGTCAATTCCACCTGTGGTCTCGCATCGTAAAATTATAAGACTCTCGGGAGAAGCCCTTACGTCCATTCTCCCGGTGGTCTACTACACTAGGTTATCACAGCCCTGTGTAAGTCAAAAGTATAGTGCATGTAACGGCCAAATTAAAACTCAAGAACTACTTGGATAGAATTCTATGGCATATCCCCACATTGGAACAACAATCATACCATCCTACAATAATAGGCATGGAATGTAAAGAGCAGCCAAAAGGGAAAACTATACCCAACGGTCCAGACAGGAAAAACATTTATGGAAAACATTTCTAAAGCATAACAATTAACCCTATTCACATTCAGTATCCTCTACTCTAGAATATGAGAATATAAGGAAAACAATAGGGCTAAAATGGTAAACACACAATACCACGTTCAAGGGTATTGGTGGAATTTGCACAAAATATTCTATGACTTTCAACGGAAATGCACAAACCACCTACCTAAGGGTAAAGAGATCAATATAATTGAACCTCGAAGCTTAAATAACCATAGAAAGTCTAATATCTACAAAAACTTCTAAAACGTTCAACCCACAATAACTCGTAAAAGAAGAGGAATCCTCAAACGAGGATCAAACAGAAGAGATAACTCACTGATGCGATTCCAACACAACCAACGATGTTCAATTTAGAGGAAGGATGGAGGCTTGGGGGTTCATCAAAGATTCGCATCCGACCCTCTCTCTCAGATGAACCAGACCTAGAAGAAGTCAGTTCAGTCTGTCAGACGCTACCCCGGTGCATTCAATGAAAAAAAAAGTACAGGGTGCGTACTTTTGAAGTACACGACATGTACTCGCCTTTTATGTAATCTGATTTAAGCGGCCTCCATGTCAACCCTACATGGCTATGTGTGTGTCCATGACATGACCAGCACACGGCCTCTAACAGAATCGCAGCACACGGCCAGTACTTCGAAAATTTACAAATTTTCCTCTTTTTCTCAAAAATTACTTGAAAAAGAAAAACATACCTGAAAAGAAGATCTGTGTTCTTACAAACATCCGACCTTAATGAAATTTATCCCCAAATTTCCCTATCAGGCATAGAAGAAGAAACCCTGAATAGCTCCGACTATTGTGGTTGTACATCGGACTCCCTATCCCAAGTCTCGTCCTGTACCCACTCGTGCTGCCATAGCACCCGTACCAGAGGAATAGACCAGCCACGAAGAAGCATTGTATTTCGATCAACAATCTGGATAGGATGCTCCCTGAATGATTCATCCACATCTCGC
Source organism: Viscum album (assembly GCA_963277665.1). Taxonomy (NCBI): domain Eukaryota; kingdom Viridiplantae; phylum Streptophyta; class Magnoliopsida; order Santalales; family Viscaceae; genus Viscum; species Viscum album. The sequence goes on from OY728165.1 coordinate 1,390,056,366, forward strand.
TCAACCCCATCAGTTTGAAGGACATGATACAGGTCTGAAAAGTAACATCAGAGCTGAGAAACATGAAAAAAGTCATGCATAGCCTGGTACCTCTGAGTTAGCTGCAACCGATAGGCAACCGGGCCAACTCTCTCCAAAACCTCAAATCATCTGATGTGCCTTGGTGAATGATTACCTTGTCTCGTAATCCTCATGTTCCCCATCCACGGTGTGACAAGTAGGAAAACCTGATCCCATACCTCGAACTCCATAGGTCATCTCCACTGATTAGCATATGAATTATGTCAATACAGTGCAATAGCCATCCACTTCCGAGTCAACTCTATCTGCTCTTTGGTTTCTTGACCAAGACGAGGTCCCAGCAAAGCTGCCTCTCCTACCTCCAGCCAACATATGGGTGATCGGCATGACCTGTCTCACAGAGCCTCATAAGGTTCCATATGAATAGTTTCTTGAAAACTATTGTTGTAGTAAAACTCTACATGAGGTATACGCATCTCCCACAAACCTCCAAAATTCAGAATGCATGCTCGGAGCATGTCATAAAGCTCCTAAATCATTAGTTCAGACTGGCCATCAGTTTGGGGATGGTATGTTGTACTCAAAAGTAAATGTGTACCCAAAGCCTTCTGAAGCCCCTACCAGACCCAAGAAGTAAAATGCACATCCCTATATCAAAAAATGGAGTGTGGAACTGCATACAGACGTACAATCTATCGAATGTACAATCATCCCAGATCATCAACACTAAAGTTCTCCTTGATCTGAAATAAGTGAGAAACCTTCATATGTCTTCAATGACAACCCAAATTGCATCATTCCCTCAAGGATACCTAGGAAAACTGGTCACGAAGTCCATCACGACATCATTCCACTTCAACTCGGGAATCAGGAACTGCTGTAAAAGCTCTACTGGTCACTGACGCTCCGCCTTCACTTGCTGAAAAGTGTAACACATCATGATGAAACCGGTAACATCCCTCTTAATACCTAGTCACCAATACTGACGTTGTAGATCATGATACATCTTGGTGATTCCAGGATAAACTGCCCAAACTGAGGAATGAAAGTCCCGCATCAGCTCCTCGCGTATGTCTGCTGGAAACCATAAATGCCCTTGGAAATTCATGATCTCATCCTCACCTATGGCCATCTAGGAATAGGGTTCTCTCCCGACACATTCTCCCATTAGACTAGGCCTTCAGAATCTGATAGCTTCCTCATTTGAACTCGATCCAGAGGAGTAGAGGTAACAGCTACAGAAAAAATAAATGTATGCCCCTGTCTGTTGTACACCTCCAAATGAATCTTGGAGAACATATCCTTAAGCTGCCACTCACTACTGGCCTCCTGAACTTCCTGAATCTGAGTCCTCATACTCAACGTGTCAGCCACATCTTTGCCTTTCCCAGGCGTATAGGTAAGCTCGATGTCAAAGGACTATAGGTACTCAACCCACCTTCGCTGTCTCAAATTCAAGTCACGCTGAGTGAAAATGTACTTTAAACTCTTGTGGTCTGTGAAAACCACAAAATGATTCCTCAGAAGGTAATGTCTTCAATAGGGTAGGGAATGAACAACAGCTGCCAACTCCAGATCATGTGTTGGGTAATTCCTCTCATGTGGCCTCAACTACTTTGACCCATACGTAATGACTCCATCTCCCTGCATAAGCACAGCTCCTAACCTGAATCTGACGCATCATAGTAAATGATATAGCTATTTCCCGACTCTAGAAATACTAGTATCGATGCTGAAGACAACCTTCCTTTCAGCTCCTGAAAGGCTGACACACAAGAATCTGACCATAAGAACTTTGTACCCCTCTTACTCAGACTTCTCAGTGGTGCTTCTATGCATGAAAAGTCTTGTATGAAGCACCTGTAGTATCCAGCCATCCCTAGAAAACTATTCACCACAAAGAAGTTCTTCGTCTGCTCCCAGAAAAATACTTCTCTCACATTCCTTGGGTCTACTGATACTCTTGTCACTGAGATAACATCACCCAAGAAGTGAATTTGGTCCATCCAAAAGTGTAACTTCAAGAGCTTATCATATAATTGATGCTCCCTTAGTGTACTCAAAATGAACTCAAGATGGTAGCATGGTCATATCGATTGTGAGAGTACACCAAGATATAATCCATGGAGACCACTATGAACGAATCCATGTTTGGATGGAACACTCGGTTCATCAGTTCCATGAAAAATGCTGGTGCATTTGTGATACCGAACTGCATAACCGTATACTTGTATAGACAATACCTACTCTGAAAGGTTGTAAGAGGTATATCTAATGGTATAACGTGTAACTATTGGTAACCGGACCTCAATTCAATCTTAGATAACACTCGGGCTCCTCGAAGCTGATCAATGAGAACATCAATCCTGAGAAAGGGATATCGGTTCTTAACTGCAAATTGGTTCATATTCTGATAATCCACATAAAGCCTAAGGGTACTATATTCCCTTTTCACAAATAGGATTGGAGAACCCCAAGGATAAGTACTAAGTCGGATGAAACCCTTTTTATGCAACTCCTCCAAATGCTTCTTAAGCTCCTTCAACTCAGGTGTAGCCATCCTATGATGATGAATGGACACTGGTTCCACTCCTGGCATAAGCTCAATAGAAAAATCTACCTCGTGCTCCTGAGTCAAACCTGAAAAATTCCTCTATAAAGAAATCCTTGAAACGATCAACCAATGTAGGAAAGTATAAATGTAAAGTCCCCTGGTCATCCAGATATAGACTAGAAATTTGGGTTGTAACTCCTCATATCTCATGATGCTCGGGTCCTGTTATACTTGCCTACACATCCCACTATCCTCTATGATGAAAAGATCCACCCTCTGGTGATATAAATCTCACTCTGCGGTGATAACAGTCGAAGACTTCCTAGAAGGGAACTAACCAGCCCATCCCTAGAATGACATCATAGACTGTCATCTCTAGGACATAGAGGCCCCATAGAAAGAGACACCCAACGACCTCTAGAGGGAACTACTTGCACTGACGTACACTATCCATCTTAGTCCCCAATAGTGTGTCTAACATTCAGATATCGGTAGAGGAAAAGATGAATAGACTAAGGCTCTCCAAAATAGCAATAGAGATAAAGCTATCAGTCAACCCTGTATCGAAAAGATCATATGATAAAACTGAGGCTACAATGATCATATCTCGAATTGTAGAGGGTTCGGAATCCTACTTCAGCTGGGTCTTCTCCACTACAAAAGTCTGCCCTGCACCATAGCACTATGACACTACATGACCAATATGAGCTGATCCACATTTTTGTTGCTAAAAGACAAGTGACTGACCACCATAGCCATGACCTCCACCTTGGCTTCAATAGCCAAAGGAACTCCAGTTCCCAGACTAGGGAGAAACTGGTGGCGCTTCACCTGAACGAGGAGTCATGGACGAACCCCTGTCACCAACTGCTGGTGAGAAAACCTGATATAAACACTGAAGGTGACCGATCTTTCTGCAAGATCATCATGTCACTAGGTCTCTCTGGAACTGTTTCCTCGTATGACTAGTGATTACACACTAGTATCATACCACTTGGGTACCTGAAGTTGTGTCTCGCTGCCTCTGATCACTACGCGTAGACTCCCTATGTCACATCCTGTTGTTATCTGGCGGAGTAGGAACCTAGAAGCGGTACTGCCATGGCTCCCAGCTCCCGAATCTCTCAGATTGCGCTCTGCAATCAGCACCTGGTTAACGATGGAAGCGATGGATGTCATCTTGAAGATATTCACCTGCGAGTGGATCTCCTGTATGATACCATCCTCAAACGTTTTTTCCAAGAACAACCCATATCCGCATAGGAGGGGTGTGAAATGATGAAGATCGGTGAAATGAGAGGAATACTACATAACTGAAAGAGTTCCCTAGTCCAGACTCATGAACTCCCATGCTAGGTCAGCCCTCAATGTCTCCAGATAAAAGTAGTCATAGAAGACGTGCTGAAACTCCTCCCAAGACATAACGTGTTGATAACCCACCAATGAGATCACGTCCCACCACCTGTTGGCGGAGTCTCGTAGAATAAAGGAAGAGAGCTTGACCTGCCTTTTTGGAGGCATCTCAAGATGCTCAATGATTGTCAGCATGAATTCTATCCATGACTCTACAGCCTAAGGTCCTCCTTCCCCTAAGAAGGTGAGAGGATGTTTCTGCTGGAAACCCCAGGTCAAGTATTACATAGACGAGGTAGGAGCTGGTTTTCCCTGGAAGGTCTACATCATCCTCAGAAAGCCTTCCCTAAACCGTGCATCAGCGCCAGTAAACAGTATCACTACTGGTTCTAAGGCTGGCACAACACGAAGATCTACAGGAAGTCCCTGATCAGCCATATCTGGCATCTGATAACTGCCCTGCAACTGGAGGACAACAATAGGATTTCTAGGTGTCATGACTCTACAAGGTCAAAATAACACTTAGATTTAAGATTATCAAGGAGTGAAGACTGAAGGCACATAAAGAAAACCCGAGAAATACAACATTCAAGTTAAGAAAACCATGACTACCCGATGTGTATTTCCCCTAAACTCTGTGTTTCCTTATGTCATTCACATGGGATTGTACTTCAGATAAAATTGGTGGTGTAACTCTCCAAATACATGGTTTGTTGTCCAATCACATGGTGTGTACTTTAATCCTATTCCCTACCTGAGTCCTTCAACATTGTCAAGCCACATAGCTCACTTAAGAAAAGACTATACGGCGTGTTTAAGAAGAACACAACATGTACTCAACAAGCTTCTCTGGCCCATGTTGTTAGTGACACGTCCTATGTACCCAGGTTACACTACACTGAGTGTTCCAAACAAACACGGCGTGTACTAAGAATGGACAACACCGACCCGTGTTGTTCGTGACATGTCCAGGTACCTAGGTCAGACTACCCAACGTGTTTAGGAGGCACATGGAGTGTGTTAGACAAGACTCAACCAACCTGTGTTATTAGTGACACAGGTGGGCACGAGGTCGACATAACACGACGTTTAGAGAAGATACATGGCATGCTCACTCCATATTTTTCCCATCCCTTGTTTCTTCCCACATGACCTACAACACGGTGAGATACTACACGACGTGTACATAGAGTACATGGCATGTACTTAAGAAAAACTATTTCTTCTTGAACATAAGAACACATGGCATGTACTTAACATTACTCGAAGTGTATTCTAGGTTTTTCCAAATATTAAGCCTCAGAAACTACTCCAGAACCCAGAAAAACAATGAAAAGAACATTGAATGTGCCAAATCCTGATCCGTGAGGGCCCATACTCCCCGCGAATCAAGTTTTTGAATCTTATACCCATTATAACATGGAAAACAAGGCAAGGATCCACCAAATTCAGGTCCATGAGGTCCCATAACACCTCAAGAACCAATGTTTGGTGTTCATTCAAACAAATCCCTACACAAAACAATACCTTATCAAATAGAAGATATTTCTTTCAAGGCAACTATCACAACATTTGGAATATTTTACACATCATATATCACAATAAAATCCAATCACTAATTCATCCTAGAAGGCATGTAAAAAATTTATGGCATGTGATTTCTAACAAGTACCTATATGATTCATGAGATGGAATACTCTCTTCTCATCGGGTTGTGACAGAAATAGAACCTCAATCACATCAACAATAACAACACAAAACATGTGAATCACCCAATAGTGAAATCAAATCAACTGTAAAATTGCAAACCAGTAAAATTGTAATAAGCGATGTAGTTTAAATTTTCCCTATACATGGGTTAGCTAATCCCAGACACAGCTTATTACCAAGTACTGATTCCGTTCTATCTCTGGTTAAAGGTTCCAAATAGTAAATCAAGAGAAAAGAAATCCTCTGATACCACTATGTAACATCCCGGTTCCAAAAGCCACCTAGAGGTGCCCCGTACCCGGTTGGTCACATGGAATCAAGGTCATTTCCTCAAACTCCAGAGGATGCCGACTTATAGCGAGGGCCTTGGGTTTGATAGTGGGAAAACAATTCCCTCATAGGCAGAGTACATAGTGGAAATAAATAGATATACAATAGCGGATGGAGTAATAATACCAAACAATAGTAATAGTGGAAGACAGATAAAGAAACAATTAGCGCACATATATATATATATATATATATATATATATAATGATGCATGATACATATATGTCTAGGAAAGCAGCCAACCAATGTACAATGATGAAAAAAAGTACGAAACCAAGTACCAAAGAAAAACAGAAGCCAACTCCTTAGCATCGCAAGCCTATGTTTGGTCCCTTGCTCCCCAGCTTCCCAGCATGTCATGTACCTGAATTATAAGGGCACTTTCCCTTGTCTATGCCTGAAAAAATATAATATATTTGGGCCCAAAATCATCGAACAAATTGGGTGGGAGACTAAATCCTAGTAGTCAACCACCACGAGATATGTGCCTAATAGTCAGTGAATATACGACGACAAAATTACAGAACTCAGTAAACAAGAAGGTACTCAACAGTAAACAATCCATAGTTTCAAGCATTTAAATCACACAAGTAAACATCTACTAAAGCATGTAGAAATAGAAAGTAAACCCTCTGGTTAGTTCTCAAAGCCTGGCCCCTATGGTTCAACCAAAAAGTACTAGAAACCCTCTTGGAGGCCCACACAGTCTCACCCCTCTGGTTCAACTAATGTATAGACTCTCTGGGGAAGTACTCACCGTCAATTCCCCATATAGTCTGGTATTGTACTAATGGCACTCTGGGGAAGCACTCAATGTCTCATTCCCCATGTGGCCTACGTTGAGGAACTACACAAACTCTGAGGAATCACTCTACATCAATTCCCCATGTGGTCACGCAACATAAAATTATAGGACTCTATAGAGAAGCCCGTATGTCCATTCTCCCTATGGTCTACAACAATAGGTTCTCATGGCCCTGTGTAAGTCAAAAGTATAGCACGTGTAATAGCCAAAGTAAACCTCAAGAACTACTTGGCTATCATTATATGGCATATCATCACATTGGATCTACAGTCATACCATCCTACAATACCTGGCATAGAAAGTAAACAGCAGCCAAAAGGGAAAACTAGACCCAATGGTCCAAATAGAAAAATAATGCATGGAAAAAACTTCTAAAGCATAAAAATTAACCATATTCACATTCAGTATCCTATACTCTAGCATATAAGAAAATTAGGCAAACAATAGGGATAAAATTGTAAACATGCAATACCCAATTCAAGGGTATTGATGGAATTTGCAGAAAATATTCAATGACATTCACCAGAAAGGCACAAACCACCTACCTCGGGGTTAAGAGATCAAAATAATTCAAACTCGAAGCATGAATCTACTTAGAACATCGAATATCTACAAAAACGTCTAAAAATTTTAACCCACGATAACATAGAAAAGAAGATGACTAATGAAATGAGGCTCCATCAGAAGAGATAACACACCGATGAAATTCCAATGCAACCGATAGTGTTCGATTCAGAGTATTGATGGAGGCTCAGGGGTTCTTCAAAGATCGGCAGTTGAACCCTCGCTCTCAGACGAACCAGACCTAGAAGAAGTCGATTCTCTCCGTTAGACATGACCCGAGTGCATTTAATAAAAATAAATAAATAACATGGTGTGTACTTTTGTTGTACACAGTGTGTACTCACCTTTTCTGTACTCCTCTTTAGGCATCCTCCATGTCACCCCTACATGGCCATGTGTTTGGCCATGACACGACCAACACACGGCCTCTAATGGCATCACAGTACATGGCATGTACTCATAAAGTACACGATGTGTACTTCGAAAATGTCCATATTTTCCACTTTTTTTCAAAAACGACTTGAAATTGAACAACATACCTAAAAAGAATATCTGTGTTGTTACAAAATATAATGAGGATGTTGAATTATTTTTCTCGCATTTATGTTGGATTTTTCAAAGGGTTTACATGGATGTTATGGGCATGCATTATTTAAAATATCGGTTTTGATTTCTTTTGTGGTTATTACAGATCTCTTAAACATTTAAATGGATTTCACAAATGTTTTGTTTTCTTTTAAAGTGATATAAGAAATTTCATGTATTTTTCAATTTTATAAATAATTTTATTAACTATAATATGAGTTTTACATAATGATATCCCAGCATTAAACACATATTAATTATTGATTTATACCATACATTCCAAAAAATTAATTGTAAGGATCAACATGCCAAGTTTCATATGGATATTCAATATATAAATGTCATAAAATAATTCATAAAGAAAAAATTTATATTTAAAACTCTAGATTATGATAATAACTTTAATATATATTGTAAAAATGCATAGGATACCCAGAAAAAATACATATGGAAAATTTTGATCTAATAAGACTGATAAGGGAATATAAGGGGAAATAAATCATAAAATAAGAGTCACGAGGAAAAAATTATATTATAATGATAATGATATTTAATGTAGAAACCCAAAATAAAATAACCTATAGACAATATATAAATTATTAAATTAATATAATATGTATGAAATCCAATCCTAAATGATCAAATAGATTAATAGTATAGGTAATATTGATATATAAATAATTATCTAACAGTATTAAAAAATTCCAATTCATATCTTAATGGAATTTATCCAATCATGGATATTATTTATACTATCCTTAGTTATATACATTTTAATTGAATCCGAATAAAGGTTGAGATTTGATGATTTTTAAGGATTAGAAATAGGGGAATCTATTATGAGTGTGTAAGGAATAATTATTATGGAAAGTTAAATAACTAGAAAACACAATTCATTGGTTTGATTACATGGGCATGAAAATGAACCCCTATAAAATATCAATTTTGTAATGTTACAGATAATAATGACATAATTCTCAGTGATGGAATTTTTTAAATATTAGATGTTAATATATCAAGCATAAATAAAATTTACCATGAATTCCATTTTCCAATATAGTTCAATTTATGGGTAGGCATACCACAAAACCCATTTAATTAATCTATCTAATTGACTTCTCTCATGAGACATACTCATGCGTTGAAGTTATATATATAATCAGGCCCTAACCATTACTATATATCCAATTAATTCCTCATTTATTGAATTTTCAATTTAATTCACAAACAATAATCCTTATAACCAATTTTTTTAATTGAGTAATCAATAATAAATATCAAAATTTCAAAAACAATTAAATATCATTCATAATAAAACATTGTATATATAAACAGTATATGGTATATAATATAATTGTATCAATGGTATATGTAATATGTATATATAAGAGAAATTTAATTTCCAATTAAAAATTATAACAAGAATGTGAATGTATCAACAAAAATTTAATGACCATAAATTTATTAAGAGATAAAATATGACCACTAATCCATCAAGAATATAGGTTTTGTAAAAAATCACATCCTTTAGAGAATAAATGATAAATGTATGAAAACAATAAAATAACATTTAACTGTTATTTTTTGTTTTAAATCCATTGAAATATTATTGAATAATATAGAATGCAATAAAATAGTATTGTTAGCAAATAAACTTGTTAAAACCATTTTTGTTAAGAAACATTTCTCATGACATTTTTTATTAAAAATTTAAATTCAATATTTTGTAAAAAATTATAAATAATAATTTAAAAGAATTTAAAATTTTAAAAATAAGATAATATATCCATAATAAGTTTTTAAGTGAATAAAAACGACTTTTTCTTATCCATTTTAAAAAATATTGACATAGATGAAAAATATACCTAATCCAAAAAGAGAAATCAGATTGTATTTCACTTGAAAAATTAAATTTATTTATTAAAGATCATGTGAGAGGAATACAAGGAATAAAATATGTAGTATCCTTAAATATCTATATGATGGGAATATAGATAGATATTAGTATGCATATATTACAGAATTCCTTAAATTTTTTTAAAGGTTGGGGTCGAAGCCTCATTTTTATTATTGAAACAAAGCAAAGACCTCTTTAACTTGGTAGAGGGAGACCCATTACATATCCCGAAGGACCAGTGGGAATTTAGCCCATTACATAGCCCGTATGCCCAATTTTTTGACCCAAAGCCCATTCTGTGAATAGTACTGCTATAGTACCCACTCTGCTAAAGTACTGCTGCTGCTACAGTGCCCCTGCTGCTGCCACAGTGCCGTCATTGGAACAGTATCTCAACTGCTATAGTAGCGCTACAGTGCTGCTACAGTACCTGCACCCAATGGGTTTTGAACCCCCATTTTCCATGTAGAATTATGAGGTGCTTACCACTAAGCCAAACCCCAACTACACAGAATTTCTTCAATTATAGTATAAAAAATCCAAAAAAAATGATATTGTATAATAAATTATTACCTTATTGGTATCATTAAAATGGTTTACCATTAAATTAATAAACATAAATTGAATCATGAGACACCTCGGATAAATATATATTCATGTTAAATATATCATATTATTATAATATACATCACATGAAAATAAATAGGTGATTAATACAAAATTATTCTTAATGGAGTGTAAATTGAGATAAAATCTTGTATCATAAGTTCAACATAAAAATAATTCTATCAAAAATAATGTAAAAATATAAAATTATTATAAATTCAATGTAGATCAATTTAAATATCCTAAATATCATATATTAAAAACTTAAATCATCTAATCACATGTTTGTTAACAATTTTTTATCATTATCATTGATTTAGGTGTAATGATATCATTTTTTCAAGAGATACTTTATTCAATTGTTCGAGTAATTTTACATGGATTATTATTAAATCACCTATAAACACTATAAAATTTTTATCGATAAAATATGTAAAATATATATAAATATTTTCATATGTATTTAAAATAAATAGATAACAATTTTTAGTTACACTTTTTGTGGAGACTGTAGGTCATACATATGCGATAATACTGTTTTTATTTTTGATATATGGAAAGAAAGTAATTAAGGTAGTAATTATCATTTCTATGAAAACTTTAAAAAATATATATATATAATGTAGTAATGAAATATATATACTTATTACATTCCATGTAAAACAGAAATGAAAAACGAATCACTTGAATTCGTGGAGGTGGTAGTTCACACGTACTCATGAGCGATGTTATCGTTTTTCAACCGGTTGGAAGATAAGAAGATATATATGATATTATAATTCTAGATACATAATTATGTCATTAATATGTTTTATATTAATTATATGTATCTTTTTAACAATTCATTTTAGGATGATATAGAAACCAAATTACATTAGTTCGTGAGATAGTAGTTCTCCACAAGCAAGAGTGAGGATTTCATATCATATTTCATTTACAATGAGAAAGATATGTATTATCAAATTAACATCATAAAATCTAATCATATGATACATGTTTTAATTATTATTTTAATTCTTTGAACATGAATAAATGTGGTAAAGAAGACTAATAATGAGTTCTCTTAGTGTAGATGAATTCCTCTCATTTAAAAAATTTTCTTTAGATACCCTCTTAAGGGTCCATTAGTTTGTCTTTCAGGATAAAAACCCAGAAAAAAAACATATATAAATATTATTATAAAAATATTTTATAGGTTTTATTTAATATATATTATTCAATTTTGTGTTAGTAGAGAGAAAAAGGGCGACCTATTATAAAATAGGGGGATGTTTTTGAATTTTCAGAAAGATTATATTATAACATTTTTCAAGGTTAATTCAACAATTTTAAAAATGAAATATAATCAAATACACAGATTTTATTATCTTAATATAGTCAAAAAATTAAATAATTACATTTTTAGGTATAATTTTAAACCATATCCATTAGATTAACCCATTTGTTATAAATTTTTTTAGACTTAATTGTGATAATAAATATATAAATATTAATGGGTTAAAATTTTAATTAGTGTTTCATTAATTATAAGATTTAAAATGATTAAATTATGATATTGTATAAAACATATTATTCATGTTCCCCACATTATCATATTTTATGCCTTTTCATATAGTTTAATAAGAAATTATTTTCCTAAAATATCATTAATGTCATTTTTGACATTTGTCATTTAATTTTACATAAACAAAACTATGGAAATTATTTTATTATAATTTGATACATTCACATGTCCCTAATATGATATATTCATCTATAAAATTCATGAAACATAGTAATTGATCCATATTTTGTTACATTAAATATTTTCATAATAATTTAATATTGTTTTCAATTGTTTGAATAAATTCTCATTAACAGATGCATAAGAAATTAAGTTAATTTTATAATAAATAAAAATAAAAAATAAAATGACACGATAAAAAATTAATTTAACTTTAAAATGATTATTTATGACCAAATATATCTTATTAAAATCATTATGCGAATAATAATAATATTAACGTTTAGAGTGTAGTATATTGTTTTTATCCATTTGTAAAAGTAATAGAAAAGTAGATATCTACAAAAAATAGAACAAAATGGAAATATAATCAAGAAATATAATAAAACATAAAAATTCCATTCATTTAATCACATAATGGAATGAGTTACAGAAATTTTAAACAATTATAATGAATATATAACCATGTTTTACCCATTTTACCCTTAAAGAGGTGACAAATATCTTCTATGGTTTCTATTCATAATGAAAAAAATAAAACTAAATTTTTTTCCAAATACAAACCACCATATTCTATATATGTAATCTATTTTATTAAGTTTAATTCAAATAAGTGGAATTAATTAATTAATGAAAAAAATGAAAGACCTAATCGAATTTTTTTTTTAAAAAAATGTGTTTTATATCAAAAAAATGATCATGCACCAAAATCATGTATAATGATGATTAAAATATAACTAATTAGAATATTTTTTATAAAATTATTCTTTTATTAATGTTTAATTTTATTCTTGTGACGATAGATTTCTTCATTTCGGGATTCATATGGTAAACATCATGAATGTTATAGATATTAGTATAAAAATACATTTGATGAACTACCATGTCGATATGATCAAGAATTATAAAGGGATCAATATATTTGGATATTATATTCCCCTTCTTTCAAAAAATCATAAAAAAAATTATGAGGATATATTCATAGGAATTCCTTTTCAATATCATAAAACACTAATTCTCGATGATTATTTTGAGAAAAAAATTATTATCTCTGAGATATCCTTATGTGTTATTGAATAGATCCCACCTTCTATAACATTTACTCAGCAATAAAAAGTCACAATAGATTTATTTCTCAAAAAATAATCCCAAAAATGGAGTTCTATACATCCTATCAAAAAGAGAATCAAAATGAGACTGCTGAATAGTCGACTGAAAACTATTATTTTAAGAAACTTCCACTAATTTACGGTGTTGATCCTGGTACCTTTTGAAATCCATACTGAAATCTCGCAACATAATTTCAATAGATTGAATTTTTCACTTAAAATAACCATATTTATAATGATGATAAGTTGTAATGAAACACCACACAATATCATGATCTTATTAGATAATTCACTATGACATTAAATAAAACCTCATGTCCGTATTAGTTATTATTGAGAGTGGTACTATTTATAATCTCATGAAATCAAAAATGTTTAAATGAGTAAATTTATCAAGAGTTAATTATTCTCTAATTGTGATAAAATACTCTGATCTCATATGTTGATTGAATACCACCTAAAAGAATTGTGCCATTTAAATTATTTTGGGTGTCTGATGATGAAATTCATTGTAATGTTTTCCCTATTGCATTATGGTATGTGTAATGGTCGAAACACCTCAATAGACATCTATATCTAATCCTTTATTTTCTAACCCACCGAACATCGATATACATATTTTTCACTATCTCTTATATAGTTATCCCATTATAATAATTATTTTCTATTTTTATCAATATTTTTACTAAGAGTATGAATTTAGAAAGATGTACTATGATAATCATCCAACATCTCAATTTTCAACTCTGACATTATTGGGTCAAAAACTCGGTTAATCAAACATATCATTTTCGAATGGTCGTGGTTTAACATATTATCATTTATCACTTTATTAAATGATTCTATATCTTCTTTAGGAACCTTGTTAATACTCTCAGAGAAGGATGTTTGAACATTAATATAATAAGGGAGGGATATGTCTCCTTTCCTCAATATTTCAAAAATCTATCTTTTTTAAATACAAAAATATTGGATATTATTCAATCCTTATAAAGGATAAATTGACACAATAATTATGACTAGAATCATTAGCTTGGTTTTTATCCTTTACAAGGAGATAATATATGGAATTTGCATAATATGTTATTAACACTAACAATCTTATATTGTTCATATTCAACTCATTATATGTAAATAATCACTTAATGATTTAATGATAATTAAATATATTATGCATTTCACCATAATTATAAATCATTCACAACTTCAGTGAAATAATTAACACTACCAAAAATAAATCATGATTCATTTATTTCTAATAATGAATTTTATATTGGATAAATCAACAAATCATAACTATATCTTTTTTTATGAAAATGGATCACAATCCCTAAATTAATTTGTCAATATATATCTCAATACCATTTCCACAACAGGGTAGTGTAAACACAATTTCACCGGTCAACGTTCCATGAATCATAATTAATATATCATTATAACCATCAATATATAAGAACGCAACACCTTACAATTAAATAACAAGTGTGTGTTAGATAGAATTGAGAAATCTCTCACAATGAGTGGGCAGTATCCATCAGTCCTAAGTAAAATATCAATTTCATTTAGCGTTTTTGGTCAAAACCATTACATAATAACATATTTCACCCTTCCTCTTTATTTTGGTGGCTGATGTGTTTTCTAGCCTCCTTTCCAGGGCAGCTTCGCTCTCCATAATTCATGGGGCGAAAGCATGCCGCAAGGGCCCTCCGATATCCCACCTCTTCTTCGCTGATGATTGCCTTCTATTTTCTCGAGCTACCCCTAATGAATGTACTGCAATTTGCCAGGCGATACAACAGTATGAACGGGCTTCAGGACAAATGATCAACCAGAGTAAATCAGAAATTTCTTTCAGCTCTGGAGTCCCTCAGCCGAAAAGAGAAGATCTCTGCTCTATAGCACGCATTCCTGGGGTCGATAAGCACCAGAAGTACCTTGGGCTCCCGACGGTGGTTGGACGGTCAAAGAAAGAAATCTGTTCAGCTATTGTGGATCGAATTGAAAGAAAAATACAAGGTTGGACCCCTAAAAAAATCTCCAAGGCCGGGAAGGAAATCCTCATCAAGGCGGCACTTCAATCTATCCCCAGCTATTTGATGTCTATTTTTAAACTTCCTGATGTGGTGCTCTCAAAGATTCAATCCAGCACATCTAACTTCTGGTGGGGACGAAAGGACGGAAAAAATAAAGTCCATTGGATCGCATGGAATGCTCTCTGTCAACCAAAATCTGAAGGCGGAATGGGCTTCCGGGACCTTTCTCTGTTTAATGATGCTTTGCTGGCTAAACAAGGTTGGCGTATAATTAATAACCCTTCATCCCTATGCACGCGAGTTCTCCGGGCTAAATATTTCCCACATAAGGATTTCTTGGATTCCCATCTTGGCTATCGACCCAGTTTTCTCTGGAGAAGCATTTGGGGTGGTCGTAATCTGCTGAGGCAAGGACTAGGCTGGAGAATTGGGAATGGTAGTACGGTCAAGATTTGGACTGATCCCTGGCTTATTGATCAGACAGGCACGAAGGCGTCATCCCCTATTTTTCCAGGATCCGAACATGCCACAGTCTGTTGTCTTTTTGATGATCAAGGGGCGGGATGGTGTCTGGAAAAACTCTTCTCCTGGTTTAATGAGAGGGATAGGAGAATCATTCTGAGTATTCCCTGTGTGTCTGACACAGGGCCAGATCATCTCTTCTGGACAAATGACAGCTCAGGAGAGTATACAGTGAAAGCTGGCTACCGGCGATCTCTTACTTCTCAAATTACAGAAGGAGATGCGAGGCCCTGGACATCAATTTGGAAGCTTTATGTTCTCCCTAAAGTTCGCTTTTTCTGGTGGCAGGTGTGTATTGGTATCCTCCCAACTAAGAGCCTCCTTGTCTACAGACACTTTTCAAACGACAACTCATGCCCTTTCTGCCCCTCTGTGATTGAATCCCCTCTCCATGCCCTTTTTCAATGTCCCGGGGCTCAGGAGGTTTGGAATGGCTGGGGATCAACTATAGAGCTGAGACTGGACGCCGCCTCAGATCCTTCATCTCTTCTGATGCGATGGTGTTCCTCCTTTTCGCCGGCTAAAGCAGGCGCCCTGTGCATTTTGACTTGGATTATCTGGAATAGGCGGAATGAGGCCATTTTCAATCATTTCCGGAGGCCCCCCAGATTTTGGATTGACCGGGCTTTGTCTTGGATTGCTGTCTGGCATAACCACCCTGAACAACAAAGACTTTTAACCCCCCCTCCTCTTCCCCAACATTGGTGCCCCCCACCAGAAGGGATGGTTAAAATCAATGTGGATGCATCTCTCCCTAGGGATGGCCCAGTTGGACTTGGTTTACTGGCCCGAGACAACCTGGGAAATCTCATCGCTGCCAAATACGAAGCACGTTATGCACTTTGGGAGCCCTCAGTCGCGGAGGCCGCCGCCATCCTTGCTGGGTTAGACTTTGCAAAAGATCGCGGTTGGGATTCCATTCACATCGAATCCGACTGTCTCACTGTTATCAATGCCATCAATCTCACTGACGGCGGGCTTCAACCTTTCAGCCCCATTATCCGGTGTATTCACTCGCGGAGACAAGGCTTCAATTACTACAATTTCTCATTTATTAGAAGGGAAGCGAATGAAGCCGCTCACAAGATGGCAGGCATTGGCCCTCCTTACGAGGATTTGCTGTGGTTCAATCATTTTCCCTCGTGGTTATGCTCCTGTATTTCTGCTGATCTCCATCATTAATGGATCCGTCTTCTTTTGTCAAAAAAAATAACATATATCATAAAAGGTTCCACAGATATTCCTTCATTTGAAACTATATAAACCATGGATGATACATTTCATAGACTAAATTCATGAATAATGAATGTAGATTATAACTTATCTTTGTACATGTTCTTTAACAAAATTCTAAAATTTCCTACTCACTTTTCTTTATCATTTAAGTTATATGAATATATTCTACAATGAATACCATAAAGTGATCATGGTATTAAATAAATAATTTCTTTATAAAATCCCTTAATATTTATTAATAATTAGTAATTCCAAATATAATTATTATAAATCAATAATGACCATACATAGTAAGGAAGACTATATTGGGTATAGTCTCCTTAATTACTTTTATTTTATGATATCTGGATCTAAGATCGATCTTGGAAAAATATTGATCTCATCATAATTAACCAAATATATCTCCAATATGACTTAATAGTTAAATGTTCATAATATTGATTTTATTTTGTTATCTGTAATCAATATAAAAAATTGACAAATATTTCTTATTATCAAAATGAATAGGTGCACCCCATGGATAAGAATAAGGAAGAAATAATCCATCATCTAGTTTATTCTGGAGTAGATTATTTAATTCATTAAACTAAATTAGTTCCATTATAAATGGAGTCTTTGATATTATTATAACACAATGTATGAATTCTATTGAAAAATCAACTTCACAATTTGGGGAGATACTAAGAAACTTCGTTAGAGGGGAATAAATAAAATCCCATAAAATAGCCAAATACTCATTGTGGAGTTTCTCCACAATAACTAGAGAAAAATATCTATAATAAATAATTATAAAATCCAATTTTATAGATGTATTTTCCATTGGAAATTTTGGTTCATCATCGCAATGATAGACTAACAGCTGTTGATTTTGAATATTTAATGTAACATTGATTCCTCATTAATTGATTTCCTTTCTATACCTACAGATAAAATTCATTCAAAATATTTCATAAAATGAAACTATTCGAACAATTGAAATATTTTTATGAAGAACATATATGATATGAGTTTCTGACACATGATGTGGTCATTTTACCATTAGGAGTTTTTTCTTACAACTCAACATCTAATTGTTGAGGTGGTAATGTGATATCCTTAAAAAATACTCATGTATAAATGAGTGGGTATAACAAAAATCATATAAAAAATGATTATTTATATAGCGGATTATAAGTGTATCATTCACCATAATGAAATGGAATTCATTTTCAGATGTAATAATATCATATAGTTGGCCTCCTTCCCATGGAATGTTTCATATTACGTTCCCTTAACCCTTTATGAACACTTTTTTATTATCCCCATGTCTTAATATATATAACCTAAAAGAAAATTGTCATATCATTTTATATATAGTCATTAGTCTGATGATCCTTATTTACACACATGTAACAAATACATAATATTTTCTAGCAGTTTCCATGATGCTTCTTTTTTTAAAAATTACATTATGAGAATTATATTGTTTAAATCTCCTATAGAGACGTGTTATATTTTTATTTATTCACATCTACACACTTATTCTCTTGATTTATCTAAAATGTATATTATTTATAAATTTCACTACACATCTTAATTTCATGTGATTCTATATCATCATATGGTGGATTTTTTTTGAGAAACTACTACCCTTTGAAAACATGATATTACCCAATCAATTAAATGGTCAGTAATACATTCATGATTATTTAAATTTTCTAAATTATTCCTGTATAATATTTTAATGTTTGTATCATACACTGATAATTTTCTTCTTCCTTTAACATTAAGGTGTATAATCTCCTCTCCATTTCCTCACACTTTTTACGGTGAAGTATTTATTAATGAAAAAATATTTAAATATTATATATATCAAGCATTATATATAGTTTGCCTCATACTTATTTTTCATCAATGACTAAAACTGGTCATAATATCCCTTCAAATAATACAATGGACGAGAATCCATTTCACATTCATTACATCCTAAAACCTTGAATATATTTACTATATAATTAATCCATTGAAATAATAAGAAATGATTAATAGTTAAATTAAAATATGATTTTTTCTAACTACTAAATCATTAAATAAAAGGGGAATAATTTTTTTGAATAGTCATTTGTTGTATTAGGGGATGGTTATTCATCATAAACACTATAATATGCCCGAAAATATCCATAATGTGATACGTTTCCAAACAAGCTATCAAGGTTGGATCAGTATGGAAATCCATATAGTATCTAAATGTATTTATTCACATTCATCAAATATGTTCCATCACTGAATAATATTACACAATGGGTTATCTCATAATCTTTATGAATAATTTCTCATAAAATAAAAATTCCACTTATGATAAAATTTATCAAATAATATGATGGATTATAATAAATATAATGTTATCATTATTACAGAGAAATAAATTTTCCAAGGATTATATTAATCATTATCTAATTTAAAAATTATAAACCTGAACACTAGTAACATAGAGCTAGAGTTTACTTTATTACATCAGTATATGTTACGAGTGATTGCTTCTCAATTGGCCGAATATTTTTTTCCATAATAAAAATGACATGTATGGTTCCCAAATTTATTTGGAAATATAAAATATATTTCATAAGACAATGTATTTTATCATGGATATTATTAATAATATCCTTCTTCAAATCATAAGAAATAGATAAAGTAAAGGGCAAGAGAATATTCTCATTAAAATTTATATAGAACGGATTTTATCATGAGTAAATGTGGAATAATAAATATATAATGATATGTAACTAAAAAACCACATTCCATTTAATCATTATATTTATAATAAAAAATAATCCATTGATAATATTAATGTAATAATCTCATTAATAATAATAACTGATTTCATAATGAAAGAATGGATTAATATTGAAAATCATTGTCTCAGACATCATGATATCATTGTAATATAATCTTTGTTCTTAGGATGTTTAATCAATTGGTTAGTATAACCCAATAAACTATTTAATAAGGCTAGCTAGCTGATTTGTATCATGAGTCTTATCAATACATCGAAGGGTTATTTATTAACTAACCCCACCCATCAATGCATGTCCAATGCATTCATCCCATGTTGAGTGGTCAATTTAATTTAGAAAAACTATACTATATAGAAAACTATTCATATTGAGTAAATAATATGGAAAATCAAAATTTTATTGTAAATTAAATAAAATTAATGTTAAAACATAATATGTATAAATTATATGTTTTTTAAGAAACAAATATATCAATGATATAATTAATAGGGTAATTTAAGAGGAATATAATGTCAAATTAAAATTTTCACAAGAATGTGAATGTTTCATGTGAATGGTACTAACCACAATATTAATAAGAGATAAAATATGTCCATAAATTCATTGAAAATATAGGTTTTCTAATAAAATTATGTATTTTAGAGTATTGAGGATTTTAACAACCCATCACCCAGGGCCCGTATTATGACTACCCCAAGCCTGCCTTCCATAGGCTAGGGGTTGGCGACTAGCACTAAAGGCATAAAAACCTAAATTGGGAAGGAATTACCTTTAAAACATGAAACACACAAAACAAAGAATGGTCTAAAAATACACTAAATAAAACTGTATACAAAAAGAGTACTAAAAAGAAAAATGGGGCAGGAAATACAATCCCAACTGTAAAGTGCAAGGAAACTAAATGTAAAAGAACTAGAAAAAGAGAAAATAGCTCTTGGATCATCCACCAGGAAATCCTTCCTGAAGGGTAGGTACAGATAGCCTCCATAACACTCCACGTCCAACTGTCTCCTCCATGCACTATCATGTCGTGTGGTCCACCTCTAGGTACCGTCCAGTCTTGGTGCTCTGAGCCTCGGTCAACGCTATCATTCATATGCATCCAACACAACGAGATGTGTGCATAGCCCATGCAGGGGTGAGTATAATGATACTCAGTAGGGACCCCGAGACCCTCAAGGCCTCACAAAACCAACAAGGATAAACCAAAAAGTATGAAATCAACAGATAACCCCACATAGGTATATTCCCATACATATACCTAAGTTATCAAAAAATCCATCTCAATCATGAGGTAAACACAAAAGTTACTGACTTAGCTCAAACCAAGATTTTATTCTAGGGGTAGTATCAAGTAACATCCCCAGTCACACTATCAAAACCTCAGATACTGGATAAATCCTCCTATATCGAGTGCAGTGGGCCTTCCATGACACCAAGGCGCTTCCCACTAAACTTGCACTGCTGATGTACTCCTCCTATCGAGTATCCTGGGTTTGCTGCGTTACCAAGGTGCTCCCCACTTTGGGACTGCCGCATCCCCAAGGCGCTCCCCCTCATATCCTGTTGAGGTACTCCTCCTGTAGAGTACCATGGCTCCACCATTAAACCAAGGAGCTCCCCACTGTGGGTCTTCCACGACACCCACATGCTCCCCACTAGGCTAGTCGAGTCACTCTGAGTCGAATCGGTCATCAGTCGTCATGTCTCAACCAACTAATAGGTCTCTGCGCAATGTTCGCTCGTCTTCAAGAGGATTCGCTCCCTGAGCTACTGGTCGATACTTCAAATAGCACGAATTATCATTTATAAGTATCTCAAAGGTCCTCCACGTCATATAGGTCTCAACGCAACAGACAGCGCATCAATCGGACGCCGAGTCTTTGAGTTATTAGCCCTTTAGTCCCGGGGGCCCAGTGGGATTCGTGCACGATCCAACCTGACAGTATCTCAAATTTACCCCGAACATCAGTGGGGTATACTCAATGGGACCGTCGTGCTCGATTAAAGCTAGCGACGCTGATGGTTCATCAAATGGCCATCCGGTTCCAAAGATATGGCCAAGGAAAATAAAGGGTCGGTAGTAGGCCCGGGTCCGGTCCGACCCGATTTGACTGACCCGGTCCGACCCAGTCAAGGCCAACCCAGTCAGACCGATTGGTTCTTGCCTATCCCATTGGGCGAGCTAGCCAGTTAGGTTCGTCCCAGCCCAGTAGGCCGCATGGGCGGTTCGGCCTGGGCTCGGGGTCGGTTCGGCCTGGAGCACCACGAGGGTGCGGCCCGATGCGGCTCGACCCGAAGGGTTTCGCGAGGGGGGTCATAGCTCGGGCGACACAGGGCATGCGGGCTGGCGCAGTTCAGTCGGGCACACGGGAGGAGGCCGGGTGGGGCAGGCGGCGGCCGAGCGGGCCGGGAGGCTGCCGGGCAGGGTGCCAGGTGGGTCGGCGGGCCGCTGGGCAGGGCGCGGCCATGCCGGCTGTTGGGCTAGCAAGTGGTCGGGCAGGCCAGCATGGAACGGGCCAACTCAGAGGCGGGGTTCAGCTGACGGGTGTTCAGGCAGGGTGCGGCCAAGCTGGCTGGCGGCTAGTAGGTGGTCGGGCAGGCTGCTGGGGCGCAGGCTGGCTCGGGACAGCGACTCGGTGCTGTGAGCGGCACTGTCAGCGGGGGCTCGGTCGGGGCCAGTTCGGCC
This sequence comes from Viscum album, assembly GCA_963277665.1. Taxonomy (NCBI): domain Eukaryota; kingdom Viridiplantae; phylum Streptophyta; class Magnoliopsida; order Santalales; family Viscaceae; genus Viscum; species Viscum album. The sequence goes on from OY728165.1 coordinate 1,390,078,877, forward strand.
TGGGGAGGTGTGGGACACTGCGAGGACGGCACGGATCACAGATTCTGTGGGGAGTGCGGCCTTTTTCTTCACTTCCTTCGTCGCCTCATTTCTTCGTCGCCATGCCAAATATCATCATAAACAAGAACAACGGAGGGGTTGGGCCATATTGGTTTTGCCCGCACCCCCCGCGTTTAGAGTGGTAACATTTGGATCATCAAGAAGTAAAAAAGATGAACTTTAGTTGTTTCACAACCTCCTCAACGATTCCTTTCTAACCAAAGTAGAGAATAAAGAATGTGATATAACTCAAATTAACCCCCAACCTTGATCGTCGGTCAATGATAGATTCGCGGGGAAGAATATGGTGTTGATTGTCGTTCATTGCATCTACCACACACTTTCAATCTCTATCTCGTGTGTTAGTTTGTTGATGATGATGAGGAGGGAATTTGGTCATCGAAGACATCCCACGTAAGTTGTGGAAGACACTCCACGTCGGTAGATTCTTCGAGGAAGTTGTTGAAGAAGGTCGGCGTTCTTCATAGTCGAAGTCATTCTTCATTGGGAGCTTTCTCCCAATAATCGTCCTCTCAATGTATCCACCAAAAAGAACAATGCAAACCAAAATAATAATATATTGTGTTTATATACTATTTAATTTGTTGGCACAAAATTCAAAATGGTGAATTAAATTTATTGGCTCCACCTAATTAATGTAAAGGATTCGGCACAATAAATTATGTGTTGGCTCAAAGAATTTATGTAGAGGATTTGGCACCATTAAATTAGGGGAGTTGGCACCAATAAAGGGAAGGAGGTGTGGTTAGACTCTCCCTCATTAATGAAAGGAGTTGAGAGGTTTTCCTCTCCCACCATTAATAGGAGGGTTTAGTCCTGTGTGGTCCCCACATCGTAACCTCTTGTGGGAGGTTAGTTTCAGGTGGGCCCCACCACTATAACCATTCATGGAAGGTTAAGGTGTGATGGTCCCACCTCCAACATCCATGAAGAGGTTTTTACCATCAAATAAAAATTAATCCACACACTTTATTATTATTTCATTCATTCTTTAAGAACCCAAAAAATAAATTTTAATATCGACCCACTGTCATCGAAGTGAAGGTCTCATTAAGCGAATACCATCGCTGTGAGTCCAACAGTGCCCTTAGATTTCAATTCCGAGAACTGGTTCAAATGTTATAAAATCTCTCTTGTACATTTACTGAACATACCCAAACAGAACATCAGAAATTGATTCCAAGCACACCGGGCCTCAGAATCATTTGCCGTTAATTTTCATGGACTCGTAAAATTTCCATGTATTTAAGAAAAAAAATTACACGGAATTTAAAGGTCTTTACATTCTTCCCCATATTTGGAATTTACGTCCCTATAAGATACAACTCGAACTAAGGGGACAAGTGGGGTACTGAGCATGCATTCGAGCCTACCACACCCATGTGCTCTCTTGGAGGTTCTCATGCTACCAGTGAATGCGCACCAGAGGTATCGACCGTCCAGGTAGGATCTGATCCCATCGATCCTCAATCTCCACTGGAACCTCTGTGAAGGTCGTCCCATCATCGACATCCAACTCTCCATGGTCGATGACGTGAGAAAGGTCGTGCACGTATCTCATCAGCTGAGGTACATGGAAGATGTTGTACACCCGGTTCAACTGAGGTAGAAGAGTCAGGCGGTAAGACAACTCGCCTACTCTGCTGAGGACCTGGAAAGGCCAGATGAACCTCAGATATAACTAGCCTCCTCGCTCAAATCTCTGTATAACGCGTCTAGGTGAGACCCACAGAAAGACGTGGTCACCATCCTTGAACTACAGAGGTCTCTGTCTCCTATCAGCATACGACTTATGTCTGCTCTGTGAAGTCTTCATCCCTCCTGGATGATCTGAACCTTCTTCTTGGTAGTTTGTACCATCTCTGGTCCCACTAGTATGGACTCCCCAGGGTCAGTGCAGCACAAGGGTGATATGCAATGTTTCCTGTATAACACCTCATAAGGTGCCATCCCTATGGTGGAGTGATTGTTGTTGTTGTATGTAAACTACACCAAAGGCAAGGGATCCTCCCATCTGCGACCAAAGTCGAGGAAACATGAACATAGCATGTCCTTGAGAGTCTGAATGGTTATCTCTGTCTGGAAATCAATCTAATGATGGAAGGTGGTTCTCTGACAAAGCTACATCCCGAAATCCTTCTGCAACCCCTTCCATAGCTGAGAAGTTAATTGTGCGTCATGATCAGAGACAATAGATAAAGGTAATCCATGTAGCCGCACAATCTCATGCACATAGAGGAATACCAAGATATCTACTTAACCCTAATATCAGATCGATAGTAAGTGGTCCGACTTGGTGAGTCGATCAACGATCACCCAAATCGAATCGTGTCCGCTAGTTGTACGTGGAAGTTCTGTCACGAAGTCCATGGATATCCCATCTCACATCCACTCTGGGACCTGTAAAGGCTAAACCAATCCTACTGATACCTGGTGATCTACCATCACTTGATGATAAGTGAGGCACTGAGATGCAATCTCTACAACTGCCTTCTTCATCCCCGACCACCAGTGCTGTAACCAGAGATCCTGGTACATCTTTTCCACTCCTGTATGTACCACTAAAGGAAATTTGTGGAACTCCTTCAACACTTCCACCTGAGGTGACACTGGAACCATATTACGTCCTCTGAATAGGATGACATTCTTCCCGCCTTCAGAAAATCAATTAGGTTCCTGCCCTATGGATATATGATCACGTCATGTCTCGCAGTTAGCGTCCTCATGTTGTGCCTCCCTGACTCGCTGAAGAAGTGGGGGAGTGATAGTAAGGGACTAAAGGAAAGTTTCTCCATCTCTATTAACAAAGGATATCTGCAAAGCGTCTAGCTGCTCTGTCTCCCACCTAGTAGTTGTATACCATATCTCTTACTGAGTGCATCTGCAACAACTTTCCCCTTTCCATGAGTATATAATATCTCGAAGTCATAGTCCTGGAGGAACTCAAGCCATCTCCCCTGTCTCAGGTTTAGGTCCTTATAAGAGAAGATATTCCTAAGACTCTTGTGACCAGAGTACACGATAAAATGTTCACCCATCAGATAGTGTTTCCAGATATTCAAGGCGAATATCGCTGCTACTAACTCTAGGTCTTGGGTAGCGTAGTTCTACTCATGTTGTCTCGAGTGTCGAGAACCATATGAGATCACTGCTCACTCATGCATCAGGACACACATGAGTGTGGTCCATAATGTGTCAAAGTAGACTACGTACCCTATGCCTTCCTCTGGAAGCCTCAATATGGGGGCACTAGTCATCCTCTGCCTCCGCTCCTAAATGCTCTACTGTAATCTCTCCGACCACACGAAGGGTTTCCCCTTCTTCGTCAATGTTCATAGTGGTGGTAAAACTCTGTAGAAGTCTAGAATGAATCTCTGGTAGTATCCAGCCAAACCTAAGAAACTCCGTACCTCAATCACACTCTTGGGTGTCTCCCAAGAAAGTACCACTTAAAACTTCACTGGATCCACTGCAACTCCAGCCTCCGAGATGGCATGTCCCAAAATGTGACCCTCTAGGATCCAAAACATTAATTTCGAGAGATTACCATAAAGCTGGTTTTCTCGGAGTGTGCCCAATACTACCTGCATATGGTAGGCATGCTCCTCCTCAATAGTCGAGTAGATCAGAATGTCATCAATGAAGACTACAACAAAGAAATCGAGGTATGGTTGAAAGATCTTGTTCATGAGTCCCATGAACACTGCTGGAGTGTTGGTTACACCGAATGGAATAACCAAGAACCAGTTGTGGTTGTACCGACATCTTAATGACTTCTTCTATACATTCTCGTCTCGAACTCTGAGCTGGTGAAAGCCTGATCTGAGGTCTATCTTCAAGAACTACTGAGCTCTCTTAAACTCAACAAAGATGTCGTAAATCCTCAAGAGTGGGTACTTTTTCTTCACGGTCACCTGGTTCTGGAGATGATATTTGACACGAAGCCTCAAGCTTCCATCCACCTTCTTGGTGAACAGAATCAGGGCTGCTCAATGAGAAACACTGGTCTTGATGAATCCCTTCTCCTGAAAGTCCTCCAGCTGTACCCATATCTCATGAAGCTCAGCGGGAGCCATCCGATATGCTGCTATAGATATCGGTGTCGTCCCAGGGTATATGTAAATGTAGAAGCTCACATATCTGTTAGGAGGTATATATGGGACATCATCAGGGAAAATATCCACGTACTGGTCCACCAATACAGGATACATCGGACTCTCCACATAAACTGCTCTGAGGGTAAGGCAAGCCAACTAATGAGTGATCAGTTCTACACTCCTCCATGAAAGTCTATCCTGCACTGCAAAGTCTCTCTTATCGCCAGTGAATGTGAACCTCATCCCATCCATGCAGACACACCGTAATTTGCACCAAATATAGTCTATCTGAGCATGGATTGTAGATAAGCAGTTCATACCCAAGATGACGTCATAAGTCCTCGACGCCACTACGAGGAGATCCAAGACGTGGCACTCGCCTGCTAGAGTAAGCTCACACTTCCGGCACCAGTGCGTAATCATCAAGTCTACTCTCGAAGAAGTCTCTTGCAATAAGGATCGAGCCAACGGCTCTGTCGGAATCTCCGAGCTCCGAACGAGGGCAGTGGAAATGAAAGAGTGAATCAAACCTGTGTCTCTATGTACTTCCGATAAGGTGGAGTAGACACGTATCATACCTCGAATCATCTCCAGAGTTCCATGATCGTATTCCTCAACTGACTGAAGCTTAGCTCTCGCCTATCCATCCGATATGTTGTTGTAGATATCGGTGTCATCCTGGGGTACAGGTTAATGTAGAAGTCCACCTCTCTGTTAGGAGGTATACCTGGGACATCATCAGGGATAATATCCGTGTACTGGTCCACCACTACAGGATACGTATGACTCTCCACATCAACTGCTCTGAGGGTAAGGTAAGCCAACTGATGATTGATCAGTATTACTCTTTTCTGGGCAAGTCCATCCTGCGCTACAAATTCTCCCTTCTTGCAAGTGAAGGTGAACCTCGTCATATCCGTGCAGACGCAACACACTTTGCACCAAATACAGTCTATCTGGGCATGGATTGTAGATAACCCGTCCATACCCAAGATGATGTCGTAAGGCCTCGACGCTGCTACGAGGAGATCCAAGTCGTGGAACTCGCCTCCTGGAGTAATCTCACACTGTCGGCACCAGTGCATAATCATTGAGTCTGCTCTGGTAGGAGTATCTATCCATAAGGATCAAGCCAACGGCTCCGTCAGAATCTCTGAGCTCCGAACGAGGGCAGTGGCAATGAAAGAGTGACTCACACCTATGTCTCTAAGTACTGCAGATAAGGTGGAGTAGACACATATCATACCTTGAATCATCTCTGGAGTTCCATGATTGTATGCCTCAGCTAACTAGAGCTTAGCTGTCACTTGCCCACCTACTCCCTACGGTCGGGGTGGACCTCCTGGTGGTGGTGGCGGTAACACATCGAAACGTCACCCACAGCCAGTTGTACGACTATCTCCTCTGCCACATCTTCCTGCTCCCTGCGGACTGCCACGATCGAACCTTTGCCTCTGCCTGGGAGGTCCCTCAACTGTCTGCTGATAATTCGAAAGGTGGGTCAAACAGTCACGAGCCTTGTGACCCTGCCCGCCGCATGAGTAACACTGCCCACTCTTGGAAAGTCTGGCTCTGCTCCAGTTCCCCACACAACTGATCCTGAGTCATGCGATCATCCACCAGTGGGTCTAGTCCTCTGATACCAAATGTAACAATTGGGATCCGGTCCCGGTGACAGTACAGACACCCCTCCTGGAGCTTATCCCTCACCTATCCACCTACTCCCTGCGGTCGGGGTGGACCTCCTGGTGGTGGTGGCGGTAACACCTCGAAACGTCACCCGCTACCAGCTGTATGACCATCTCCTCTTCCATGTCTGTCTTCTCCCTATGGACCACCTCGATCAAACCTCTGTCTCTACCTGGGAGGTCCCTCAACTGTCTGTTGATAATTCCAAAGGCGGTTCGGACAGTCACGATCCATGTGACCTTGCCCACCGCATGAGTAACACTGCCCAATCCTAGAAAGTCTGGCTCCGCTTCAGTGCCCCATACAACCGATCCTGAGTCATGCGATCATCCACCCATGGGTCTAGTCCTCTCATAAAGAATTTAACAACTGGCCTTCGGTCCCCGTGACAGCATAGACACCCCGCCTTAACATGGTAGTCGGGTCCTACCCCACCAGGTACCACGTGTTTCCCCACAGACACGTGGTCCCCACCCAAGGGTCCACCCAAATTCCTAAAAGTTTCATCTGACTAATGATTCTCCCCATAGGCCAACACTTTTCCTTTCCAGTGTGATTTTTCCTCACTCACACACACCCTGGAAACTTCCCAGAAGGTCATGTCTGCCTGCTCCCTACGGACCGCCTCGATCAAACCTTTGTCTCTACCTGGGAGGTCCCTCAACTGTCTGTTGATAATTCAAAAGGCGGGTCAGACAGTCACGAGCCTTGTGACCCTGCCCGCCGCATGAGTAACACTGCCCGCTCCTAGAAAGTCTGGATCTACTCCAGTGCCCCGCACAAATGATCCTGAGTCATGCGGTCATCCACCCATGGGTCTGGTCCTCTGATACAAAATGTAACAATTGGGCCCAGGTCCCGGTGACAGCACAGACACCCCGCCTAGAGCTTAGCTCTCGCTTGTCCACCTACTCCCTGCGGTCGGGGTGGACCTCCTGGTGGTGGTGGCGGTAACACCTCGAAATGGCACCCACCACCAGCTGTATGACCAGCTCCTCTGCCACATCTGTCTTCTCCCTACGGACCTCCTTGATCGAACCACTGTCTCTTCCTAGGTGGTCCCTCAACTATCTGCTGATAATTCGAAAGACAGGTCAGATAGTCACGATCCATGTGGCCCTGCCCACCGCATGAGTAAAACTGCCCGCTCCTGGAAAGTCAGGCTCTGCTCCAGTGCCCCGCACAACCGATCCTAAGTCATTAGGTCATCCACCTATGTGTCTGGTCCTCTGATACCAAATGTAACAACTGGGCCCCAGTCCTGGTGACAGCACAAACATCCCACCTTAACATGGTAGTCGGGTCCTACCCTGCCAGGTACCACCAGTTGCCCCGCAGACACGTGGTCCCCACCCAAGGTTCCACCCACATTCTTGAAAGAGTCATTTGACTAAAGATAGTCCTCACAGGACAACACTTGTACTTTCAAATGTGATTTTTCCTCACTCACACACACCTTGGAAACTTCTCACAAGGTCACCCATCCTGATAACTACTCCAGGCCAAGCACGCTTAGCTGTGGAGTTCTAATCATGTGGGCTCCCGAAAAGGAAGGTTCACCTTATTGACATGAGTCATATCATTTAGTCATTTAACCCTTTATCATTTCAGGGTGTTACAATCACCCCCCCCCCCTTTAGATCACAACATCCTTGTTTTTGGACCTACATCTCAACCAAGACAATGTGTCGCACTTAAGTCTGGGTACCACCTATGATACCAAATTTTTCACGACTCATCCCCTGGGGGGGCCCGTATAGTGACTACCCCAAGCCCGCCTTCTATAGGGCAGGGGGTGGCGACTGGCACCAATGGTGTAAATTCCTAAATGAGGAAGGAATTTTCATTAAAACTTGAAACGCAGAGAACATAGTACATGCTGGAAACAAAACACTAAATAAAACCGTATTCAAAAGGAATGATGAAAAGAAAATGGGGGCCAGAAATACAATCCCAACGGAAAAGTAAAAGGAAACTGGATGTACAAGTACTAAAGAAAGGGGAAAAATATTCGAGATCATCCACTTGGTAATCCTACCTGAAGGGTGGGTACAAATAGCCTCCACAACACTCCTCGTCTGTCCGTCTACTCTGTGCACCGTCACGCCCTGTGGTCCACCTCCGGGTGCCATCCAGTCCTAGTGCTCTCAGCCTCGGTAAACGTTCTCCATTGTCTGCATCCAACACAGCGAGGTGCGGGCATAGCCTATGTAGGGGTGAGAATAACGATACTCAGTAGGGACCTCGAGACCCTCAAGGTCTCACAAAAGCAACTAGGATAAACCACAAAGTATGAAATCAACAGATAACCTCACATAGGTATATACCCATACATATACCTATTTTATTAAGTAATCCATCTCAATCATGAGGTGAACACACAAGTTACTAACTCCGCTCAAACCAGGATTTTATTCTAGGGGTAGTATCATGTAACATCCCTAGTCACGCTATTGAAACCTCAGCTGCTAGAGAACTCCTCTTCAATCGAGTATAGTGGGCCTGCCGTGACACCAAGGTGCTTACCACTAACCTTGGACTACTGAGGTACACCTCTTTTCGAGTACCGTGGTTCTGCTGCGTCACCAATGAGCTCCCACTGTGGGTTTGTCACGTCACCAAGGCGCTCCTCCTCGTAGCCTGCTGAGTTACTCCTTTTGTAGAGTACCCTGGGTCTGCCGCGACACCAAGGCGCTCCACACTGTGGGTCTTCCGCGGCACCAAGGCCCTCCCCACTAGGCTAGTCGAGTCACTCCGAGTCGAATCAGTCATCAGTCATCAGGTCTCATCCAGCTACTAGGTCAATGTGCTATGCTCGCTCATCTCTAGGAGGATCCACTCCATGAGATTCCGGTCGACACACCAACTTTCCGGAAGTCCCACGTATAAGTATCTCAATGGTCCTCCACGTCACAGAGGTCTCAACGCAATAGGCGGCGCGTCAATCGGACGCCCGGTCTGTGAGTTATTAGCATTTTAGTCCCGGGGGCCCAGTTGGACTCATCCACGATCCAACATGACCGTATCTCGATGTTACCTCGAACTCCAGTGGGATATACCCAAATGTACTATCACGCTCGAAAAAAACCAACGCCGTTGACAGTTCGTCAAACGGTCGTTCGATGCCAAAGATATGGTCAAGGAATGTAAAGGGTCGGTAGTGGGCCTGGGACCGGTCCGACCCGGTCAGACTGACCCAGTCTGGGTTGACCCGGAAAGACCAATTGGTTCTGGCTCGACCCATTGGGCTGTCCAGCCTGTTAGGTTCGGCCCGGACCACTGGGCCCAACCCAGTAGGACGCGCGGGCGATTCGGCCCAGGCTCGGGGCCGGTTCGTCCCGGAGTGCTGCGAATGTGCGGCCTGGGGCGGCTCGGCCCTGAGAGCGCAGTCGGGCCGGTTCGGCCAGGGCACCGCGAGGGGGTCCACGACTTGGGCGACATAGGGTGTGCGGGGAGCGCAGGCCGGTATGGTTCTGTCGGGCGTACGAGAGGCGGTCGGGCAGGCTGGGAGGCGGTCGGGCAGGCCGGCCCCGAGCTTAGGGTTGGTTCAGCCCGGAGTGCCGCGAGTGTGTGGTCGGGCGCGACTTGGTCATGAGTGCGTGGCCGGGCCGGTTCGGCCAGGGCGCCGCGAGGGGGGCTGCGGCTTGGACGACATGGGGCGCGCGGGCAGGCCAGTTTGGCCAGGTGCATGGGAGGCAGCTGGGTAGGCCCGGAGGCGGCCGGGTGGGCGGCCGGCGGCCGGGTAGGGCCCAACCAGGCCGACAGGCGGGTCGGCAGGCGGCCAGGCAGGGGCCGGCCACGCCGGCAGGCGGTCCTGTAGGCGGCCGGACAGGGGGCGGCCTCACCAGTAGGCAAGCCAACGGGTGGCCATGGAGGCCGGAAGGCAGCCAGGTAGGGCGCGGCCAAGCCGGCAGGAGGCCGGGAGGCGGCCGTGAAGCACGACGGGGAGCGGGCCGGCTCAGGCAGTGGCTTGGCTCTGTGAGCGGCATGGCTGGGGTTGGTTCGGCCGGTGGCGGTGCATGACGTCGCAGGGGTGGCGCGGATCACGGAGGCCACGGGTAGCGCGGCCTTTGTCTTCGCCACCTTCGTCGCCTCGTTGCTCCGTCGCTATGCTGACGATCATCATAAACATGAACGGCAGAGGGGTCTGGCCAAGTTGGTTTGGCCCGCACCCTCCACGTTTAGAGTGGTATCATTTGACTCATCAAGAAGTAAGAAAGGTAAACTTCAATTGGTTCACAACCTATGCAACGATTCCTTTCTAAATGAAGAAAAGAATTGGGAAGGTGATATAACTCAAATTAACCCCCTACCTTGATTGTTGGTCAATGACAGAGTAGTGGGGAAGAAGATGGTGTTGATCATTGTTCGTTGTGTCTGCTGCACACATTCAATCTCAAGCACGTGCATCAGTTCGTTGATGATGATGAGGAGGGAATTCGGTTGTTGAATACGTCCCATATCGGTTGTGGAAGACGCTCCAGATCGGTAGAAGCTTCAAGGAAGAAGTCGAAGAAGGTCTTTGTTCTTCGTAGTCGATGAAGTTCTTCATTGGGAGCTTTCTCCCAATAATCCTCCTCACGAAGCTTCCACCAAAATGAACAATGCCAACCAAAATAATAATATATTGTGTTTATCAATTATTTAATCCGTTGGCACAAAATTCAAAATGGTGAATTAAATTAATAGGCTCCACCTAATTAATGTAAAGGATTTTGCATAATAAATAATGTGTTGGCTCAAAGAATTAATATGTAGGATTTGTCACCATTAAATTTGGGGAGTTGGAACCAATAAAGGGGGGGTTTTGTGAGACTCTCACTCATTAATGAGGAGAGTTGAGAGGTTTTCTTATCCCACCATTAATAGGGGGTTTAGTCCTGTGTGGTCCCCATGTTGTATCCTCTCGCGGGAGATTAGGTTAGGGTGGGCCCTGCCACCATAACCTCTCATGGGAGGTTAAGGTGTGGTGGTCCCACCTCCAACTTCTATGAGGATGTTTTAACCATCAAATAAAAATTAAGGCACACACTTTATTTTTATTTAATTCATTCTCTAAAAACCCAAAAAATAACTTTTAATCTCGACCCACTGCCATTAAAGTAAAATTCTCTTTAAGCAAATATTAGTGTTGTGAGTTCAATGATGCCCTCAGATTTCAATTCCTAGCATCGGTTCAAAAGTTATAAAAACCCGCTCGTACCTTTACTGAATGTTCCTGAACAAAACTTCAGAAATTGATTTTGAGCAGACCGGGCCTCGAAATCAGGCGTCGTCAATTTTCGCACACTCATACAATTCCCATGTATTGAAGAGGAAACAATTCCACATAATTTCTGGGCCTTTACTAGGATAATATAAGAAAAACAGAAAAATTAACATTTACTAAATCTTTTTCTCTATAAAACAATCAAACCATTTCATAATTAGGTAAAATTTCATAAAAAATTTTAGTGGTGAAAAAATACATTAATTCTATATACATTAAAAAAATTCATTTTACATATTTTTTATGAAATTATGGAAATCCCCTTTCACAAAAAATAATAAGTATTCCATTTGATACAATTAAAAGTACATTTATTATAAAAAATTGAAAAAATAATAATTTATGAAATAAAAAAAATTGAATATTTTTTTGATAACTATGTTAATAATATTAAAATATATTTGATTAATAAAATATATCATTTCATCTTTTTATTTTAAACATACCATTTTATGATTCAAGTTGGAAAGAAGGGGAAAATTGGGAATAAAATAGGGAATATCCTTAAATACCAACATAACCAGAAAATAGTTATAATTTATGTTAGAAATATAATAATATTCCTTCAATGAAAATTTAATCATTTAAAAAAATCGAAATTGTAAAATAAATTATTACCTCCATGGAAAAATTGAAATTTTAACTCATTGAAAGAATAAAAATGAAATAAATATTTATTAATTAAATATATATATATATATTATGTTTATATACATCGAATGTCTTATATACACACAACATAAAAATAAATAGGTTTATAATACCAAATATTTTACAATGGAGAGGAAATTTATAGGAAATCACTTAACTCATATTTTAATAGCATTGAAAGAAATATAAACTCAATTAAAAAATAATTAAGTTTATTTTAATTACAATAATTAACCATATACATATATATAATACCATATATGATCTATTCATGACATATTATCACATATTTGTTAATAAGCCTATATTATTATCATTGTTTCAGGTGTTTATAACTTCATTTTTCAAGAGAATATTCATTGTTATCAGATCTATTACATTTATTATGGTAGCATCTTTTATATAATGTTAATCACGATATAAAAAACCTATTTATTCAATTTATAGATATTTAGTTTTATCCATAAATTATAAATATAGAAAAATGAATTACATAATTAATGGAGATTATAGGTCATATGTAAGCATGAACACTATTTTCACTTTTTAATAGATGAAATAATGGAAATGTAAATATTATTTCAACTTAGTAAGAAATTTTTTCATATCACATATATATATATATATATTATTAAATATATCCTTTTTAAAATAAAAGTAAATTTTTTTAAATATAATCAAATCAATTATTGGATATAGTAGTCAACCTCTTTTTAGAAGTGATGTTATCATTTTTGAATAGATTGGATGTAAAGAAGATATATATGATATTATAATAATAGAAGAATAATTATGCCTTGAATATTACATATATTTATTACTACATTGATTTAAAATATAACAGCTCATGGTTTTCATATATAAAAGTTAAATCTATATAGTTAAATATTCAATATATTATACAAAAAGTACCCCAGAGGACCATATATATTTATTCTTATTAGAGAATATATAAGAAATATTATTTTTTGAAATACCTTCAACATAACCCATTGATTTATCCACATTTATTAATATTCATATTCAATCCATATAAAAAACCATTATTCATATCATGGGGAAATGAAACATAAGAAAGGGTGGCCTCATATGCTTATTGAGGGTAAGCATGGGATATACTAGTCAATGATCATATAAAATAATCATATATGTTTAAGGGTATGATATTGTGACCAAAATAGTTCATATTCTTTCTTTCACTGATCAAAACCAATAGTCATGGAATAAATCTTAAAAGTTCCTATGACACGAATAATGATGGAATCGAAGAACGCAATGCATCATAGCAAAACATTAACATAAGACATGGAATTTTGAAATAAACATATATCTTTGTGAACATTTATAAATAGAAATTGGTTTAGTCATTATGTAAAGAACTTCAAATAATGAACCCATATAAATTTATTAACATGAAATTTGGTCCACTCACGATCTTATAGATATGAAATTCTAAACCATGCTTAAACATATTAACATGATAACCATGTTCATTCATAAACATGTGTATTTGAAAAAGATATAGAAACGTAAAATTTTTAACATGAAATCATGTTAATGCATAAAATTTTCCCCTATGAGTTATTCATATTTACCCAATGCGTTGGAGGTATACATAGGTACCACCTATCATTGATTATAACATATCCACCATCCTTGTTTATAATGTTACCATCAACCATGGTTATAACCAAACCACAATCACATAATGATAAACATACATATGTGTTCTATATTATTATTATTTTTTCATTAAATCATACCACATGAAAAACTGTTGTGTTTTATAAACATTCTATCATAGACTAACCCATGCAAAAAATAAATCGATTTAAAAAACATTTCATTATTTCATCCAGGTAAAACCCATAGAGAAAACATTTTTTATAAACATAATTTCATAATAAAAATAAAACATCTATATAATTAATAATAATGGAAAAAATGGAAAATAACCCAATTAATTGTTATGTATCATCGATGGAGGTATTATTATATTCAAAATTAATTTGGCATATCAATTGGAATATTTCTGGATGAAAATAAATTTTCCATTCTAAAATCACTATTATTTTTTAAAGATTAGTGCGCTAATTAATGAAATCATTTTTATTGAAAATAACCCTTAAAATTTTAATTGAAAATTAAAATCATTGAGGCACATTGATGATGGTAAAATTATCTCATGCCTTATAAGTTTACAAAATTCCTTCTATGTTTTGTTGGAAAAGTCACAATGTTCTTTTTTGGTAAATGATAAAATGATTCATTTCAAACCATTTTATAAAAAATAAACATGGGTAAAAATGATTTTTAAAATATTAGAATGATAATAAAATAATTTAAATATATTTTTTGAATATGTGATCATGGAAGTGAAATACCCCTCATTTGAAACATAAAAATCCATAATAATGATGAGATTGTGAAATAAACCCATACCAATTTGGTATCATTTGATTCATTAGACCCGTGAAGGAAATGAAATTAGAGGAATAATTAAATCCAATAATATTCATAATTATATTAATAAAATTCATTCCAGGATAGTAAATACACACCAAAAATCAAACATTTAGTGTATAAGGCATGTTTCATATAAAAATAAATGTTAGATAAAAATCCCTTACCATATGTTTTATTCCTTTGAATATTACTTAACCTCAAGTATAATATATTTATTATCATTATAAATATATACCATAATCATTTAAATTATTTTTATATCATATATAATTAATATATATATTCAAATTCATCCAAAATTATTGAGATGGAAATTTAATTACAATAGTAATCGAGGTGGTAATTCGTATGTACAATCTAACAATGTTTTCAATTTTTGAAGGATGGAATGAAATAATAGTAAATAATAATTAAAAACAATTGAATAATTATTATATCATTTATATAATATATATTAATCGTATAAATACTCATTACCATCAATGTAAAATAAAAAAGGAAAATAATTCACATCGCTTTGTAGATGTAGTAGTCCATACGTATGCACAAGTGACATTATTGTTTCCCAAAAGTTTGGAAGGTGAGATGGTAGATATGATATTGTAATTATAAATTTATTATTTTCATATAAATATCTTATATAAAAATTAAATAGATGATTTTACACATCTATAATATACAGTGTCGAAAAATTAATTGTATCACTATGTGAAGATGGTAAGCCATACGCATGCATGTACAATGTTTTCACTACTTGTTTGATGGGAAATAATGTGTATAGTGGTTTTAAATAATAATAATAAAATTTAGTAATATATAGGTTTCTTAATTAATTATTTTATCATAAATATCATTTATTTTTTAGAGGGATAGAATATTATAAAAATAAAGTAAAAAAGGTAAGGTGATTAACTATTATTCGAAACACCTCTATTAAATCTTCTCTAAGGGTATCTATGGGTGTTATTGATGAAAAAAGGCTAAAAATGTGAATAGGTATATATATAATAAACATTGTCAATGTATTTTCATTCTATAAGGATCCAAATGGTGTAATTAAGTGATGGTGGAGATTCCCTTTTATAATAGAGGTGATGGTCACTTTTGGTATTTAAAATAATATCAAATTATAAAAAGACTATTGTATTTAAAAATGATTCAAAATTTAATATAAAGTAATAGGGGGGAAATCTTATGAACCTATATTATATCTTATTTATAATATAATTTTTTATGATATAAAAAAATTTAATAAAATATTAATTTCATAAAATTACAATATTTTCAATTTTAATACTATTAATTATTTTGAATTTTATTACATCATGAAAAGAAAATAAATTTCATAAATATATTTTAATCCATCTCTATAATTGTATTTTAATCTATAAAATTCAACTATCACAAAAATTAACTAATATTATGATACAATTAATACTTTTAATATCATTTATTTAATTTTTTTCATTTATTGAACAATTACTACATCAGCATTGTGTAAGAATTTTATGTAATTATTTCTTCCATAAATATTAAAAATAAAATTCAATGATTAATATAAACCCAATATATTTCAAAATAATATTTATTTTGAAGAATGTTCTCAAGATAACTCCATTTTAAAAATATATTAGTTATAAAAAATGAGAGGGTGACATGTTTAACTTTTCTTTAAATAAAATATTTTAGAATTCATATTCAAGTCCAATTGGCCCCAAAAAGTAATATATTAAAAGAATTATTATTATGTATTATATATAATAATACAATATGAATAACTCATGTGTTATGGTAATTTAATAGTATGCATCACTTTTTTATCCTTTAATTACCTATTTTAAAATTTAAATTGTTGACAGAACATTTTATGTTTATAATTAATAATGACAAAAAATAAAATAATTTACTAAATTTGAACTCAATGATTTCATATAAAGAATAAATATTAAAAAAATCCAAAAAATTTATAGAAATTAATTTAACTGTAATTATAAAAAATTTATGAAAAATATATTATAAAAACATTTCCCTTTTAAATATAATATGTTTTTATAATAAATTCATGTGTAAAATGAATTTCAAATACCATAATTGAATCATTTAAAATAAAAATAGACTAATAACATATTATACTAACAATAAAATAATTTTACTTTGTAAATACTTTTAAATAAAATTATACTTATTTTAAGAAATCATTATTCTCACTATTCATTGAAAAATTAATCATTTTAGATATATTTATAAAATTCAACTTATGATAATATTGACATGAAGAATTCAAAAACAAAAAAAAATTCTAAAAAAAATCTTAACATTTTAGTAATTAATTAAGAAATTTACATACTTGAAAATCTATTTTTGGATAAAACAAATTTTTGAAGAATAAAATGACATTACTAAAAACTGAATGATTATTTAAAAATCATTTTTCATTACATTTATATACAGTATTAAAAATATATATATTTCACAATTAAGTTCATCATTTTTTTACCCACCAAATTATTGGCTATGTTATAGCTCTCACATTAAATAATAAGATTTTAATAGTGTATTGGAGTTTTTTATACATGTTGTTTGTGTAAAAAATGCCATCCAAAAAATAAAATAATTCTGACATACATATATTATAAAAATCCGACAAGTTCATTATCATTCCAAACCCCATTAATAATGTATATCCTCAAAATTTTAAACTTTCATTGGTAAGAAAATGATTGACATCTTAAAATTTATTTTTCAAAACCCATATCACAAAAGGTTTAATAAAGCATTATCTTGAATAATCTATAATTATCATTATGAATAAAGGTAGTAAGGATTAACATTCATCTTATAAATAAATTATATATACCATTTCTTTGAAGATTTAATATATGATTTATATAAATCCATAAATATTGTATATTTATCAATCCTCATCATGGATAAACTAAAATTATAATTATGGATGAATGCATCATCTACATTGTTTTCTTTTCTATAATGGTAAATTATTGATCAATCATAATATTTATTTTAGTCCAACCATCTCATTTGGAGCATATTTAACTATTTCAATGTAAATAAATACATCAATATATTGATATAAATATATATATCAATAAATTCCCCATATATAGAGTTTCTCAACGTCTTTAATGAAAAAACTAAAACTGGTAGCTCTAATTTTTTGTGCGTAATTATTATAATGAATTTTCAATTGACCAATGGCATATTACCTCACCATATCATTATTCACGAGGAATAATCCCATTATAATCATTTATACATCATTATATATCACAATCCTATCTCCATTAAAAGGTAGTGTAAAAATAAGCACACTGACCAGCCATCAATTTAGTACTTTTAATATCCCTCCATAAATCAATCAAAAAAACATGTCCTCTTTCCAATTCAACATTCTGAGTATAATAGATAATCAGGAGAAAAATATCACAATGTGTAAGTAGTATCTATAAATTACTTGAAAAATATGGATCTTAGTTACCATGGGTTGTCTTATAAATTTCTCAATAACATCGATCTTAGAAGGATGCAATAATATACCTTCATGTGAAATTATATAAAATAAGAATGATAGTTTTGTAGCTTTAATTCATAGATTTTAAATTTTGAATATAACATGAAATTCATTTGGATGTTCAGCACAATTCTAAATTGTTATACATTCTCTTCATTCATCTTCGACAATATAAAAATATTCTCAATAAATACAACCACAAAATGATCATGGTAATATCTATGAACTCTTTTCCTTAAATACATTAAGATAGTTGTATCATTGGTTACTCTTAATTATATTACTGTACTTTTATAATGATAAAACATAACAAAGAAGGATATATTTTGTATACCATCATTCGTAAAATTTACCTAATGATATCAATATCAACGATCATTCTTCAAAAAATATTGAAATCCTTATAATTGATTAGACATATCATTAATATGTGGAAGTTGATAGTTTACCTCAATAATGATTGGGTTAAGATTCAAATAAAAAATGTAGACAAAGTTACACATATTTTTTAACAATAAAAATGAGAAGGTACACCCCATGATGATTTACTAGCATGAATGTAACACCCGAGACTTTTATGTGAAATATTTTGTTTTTATGTTATATAAATCATCAAAGGAATCATTCACTACACACAACACTATCTTGGATTGCTTTACACGCAACCGCGGCCTTCCTCGATAGCTTGTGTCATACGCAATACCGAGTTTCACTAAACAATGATATGCTATTAAAATATTATTAAAACTAGCCGTTATGAATAGTAATAACAACTTTTTGAAATTTTATAAATTTTATTTTTCAAAATGGACTTCATTTTTGGATTCGGAATATCGAAATTAGCCTAAGGTGAAATTTTGGTATTTTTCTGAAAACTTTCAATTTTTGATGAATAGTGAAACCACTAAGTGGTAGTTAAAAAACTGAATTTTTCATAAAACATACTTTTACCGCTTCTGTGAGTGGAATTTTGAAAATCCGAGAGACACGGTTGATGTCAGTAAGTAAAATGTGGTTCAATGAGATGAAAATAATTTTTTGGTGAATAGTAACTTTTTACTTTTTTTACCACGGTTAAAAGTAAATAGGGTAATTAAGGGTAAAAATGATATTATTATTACCCTAACACATGTTCTAAATCTATTGGACAAGTTTAATTCGACCAAAAACAACATGAGGAATAAAATATGACCATTTAGTCCCACTTGGATTAGATTAGGACATTTATTATTAATTTATTTAAAGAAGGGTTAAAATAGTTAAAATCAATGTTTAATAAATACATAATTTTTAATATGGGGTTATACATAAGATAAATTCGACTATAAATATTCATTAGAAAGATAGAAAGCTTTACTACATAATTATATTTTATTTTTAATTTTTAGACTTTAAATAAGTTAATTTATTTATGACACAAAGATGATGCAGTAATTATCTTGTTAATGAAATATTGAAATAATTGATGTTATAAATAGCCAAATAAATGTAATTTGAGACTTTTTATGAATTACACTAATTTTATAGGTTAATATGACATGTTAGTATTTATTTAAATAACTTGGTTCGAACTAATCATTCTGTTATGATTTTCAAAAAAATAAATTACTAAATAGTGTCAAAATTGACATAAAATAGTTTTTAAAACAAATATTATATTATTAATTGTTATTTTATTCCTAAAAATCTAAGGTTCAGAACAATGACTTAGATAAGGTTATATAGTTTAATAATAAACAACTTGGGGTTCATTTGGCTTGATATAGTAAGTTTATTAGCCTTATAGTGTAAGAAAACAAGAGGACACGGTAAAAGTTAAATTATCTAACATAAAGTTAAATCTAAATGATAAGGTTAAAATTGATACCTAAACTTGTCTAAATTATATTGGATGAGAGGCTTTAGACCCCTACCCACATTATCATAGAAATATATCAATTTGGATCTATTAAAAACCGAATTTGACTTTATAATAAAATAATAATTTTAGTTATTCCAAAGGTGCCCCTCTCCTCCCTTATAAAAGGGCACCTCCTCCCCCTCTTCCTCACACCACTTTGAGCCTCAAGCTCGGCCAACCCCTTCCAATTTCTCCTCTACACTTCCCTAGAAAAATCCTAGAGGTTCTGGTCTTCTTCAAAGACCTATTTTAGTGCCCTAAAAGGAGGTCTCAAAGAATCACTTCGATGAAGAGGTAATGTCCGTTACCGATTCTTTCCTCTTTATTTCTTCTTCCACTTCTTCTTCTTTAGTTGTTTCATTATGAAGTAATAACATCAGTATCACTCATATACTGATATGTTATTATAAGTATTAAAGAACCCTATTTCACCATCTATCCATCCTACGGAAAAACAAATCACCGCGCATGCGTACGTACGGAATACAGTCTCCACACTGTGGTGTAATCTATTTTCAACCACCACCTTACTTTAATGGGTATAATGGTGTAAATAATGACTATATATGACTATTATAAAGTTATATTTATTCTGAAATAGTATACATACACTCCAATACAATTCCACGATCATAGGAACAATATCATCACTCGTGCGCACATACGGAATATCGTCTCCACGATGTGATGCGACTCGTTCTACATGATCTTCATTTCATAATGATTATATAAATGAATTGAATGAATGAATATGATATATATATTACACTAATACCATTCTCAAAATTAGGTATCTATAAACTAAAGAGAAGAATAAGAATTTATTAGACAAAACACGCATAAGAACAAAAAGTAATAAACACCTGAATAACAAGTAGTAATGAAATATTACTAATAAGAAGCTACGAATATGACCATATATGATATCATAACAATAAGTATGATTATGGAATAAGTCAATAACATTATTTAAATCATTATACAGGAGGTTCGGACACTTACTAAGCAAATCTAACCTAAGGTAAGGGAAATATCACAATCTCATTTTTATCTGAGACTGTTTATACTTTGGAATTTACTGGGGTGTATTTTATCATCCACATCCATGTTTCCTCAATACGTAATATTTATATCCTTATACAATATTTTATATCCATTTTTACCCTTCGGTGAGTTTTTAGTAAAAGATATGAAAGGAATATTTTGTCGTTTTTTGTACGAGGTACTTTTTTGACTTTTCCGAAAAAAGTACGAGAAGAATGTTTTTTTAACTTATACGACATGAATGGATTTTAAAAAAATATTTCCAAGAACCTTACTTTAAAATTTTTCAAGTTTATTTTTAATCAACTTCTTTTAGTTTAGAATTATATGACATGTTAATAAAGGAAAATTGTTTTTGAAGTAGAAAGGATATTTTCCTCAAGAATGGAGTTCAAGTGTTTTATCAAAATTATATTCCATATAAGATAATAAAGGGTTTTGTTTCTATCCCTATTATTACATTGATTTGATTATGTTGTGATGGAAATATTTTTATTAATTCCTTTATCTTATATGAATTGTTTTATGATGTCCCGATGTTTAAGATTCCCATTTTTATTACATGGGTTATGCAATGATGTATGATTTATGATTTTGTGGCACACATAAGAATGGTATAATTATTAGATGGGTGGTACCTATATCTCCCTCCAATGCATTGGGTAAAGATTTTATATCTCATGAGATAGACATGGCTGGAATGGTAGGTTAAACCAGTTCAGTGAAATAGGACTGAAACGAGGAGTGAACTCAGATCAGAAATGGACTTTTTCCACTAAGATAGTCTTGGCAATGAGTCTTGACTAATAAGAAATGAATCTCTATGATTATGTGTATATGCCACACATTTTCATGTTTTATGTTATGATTATTGGGATTCCATTTCACTACTATGATTTGTCCCATGTTATGAAATTATGCTCTCTTTTGCAGGTTAAGATTTCCAAAAGTTATGTTCTTATTAATATGATGTGATTGATATTTCTTTTTTTTACCCTTACTGAGCATTTGAGCTCACCCTTTTGTATGTTTTCTTTCCCCAGGTCAGGAAGAAGGTTATTAAGTTAGATATGCCAAAAGGGACTATAAATATGATGAAATAAATGGGAGACAGTGTAGACGCTTTATGAACCAGTTGTTTATGTTTCCCAGTTTCTAAAGACACTATACCTATACGGTCCTTTCGTGGTTTTGTTATATGTTGTAATAAGTATGCTTCAATTTTGAAGTATTAACAATGTATGTAAAGTATGGGTCGTTATAGTTGGTATCAGAGTAAAGTTATAGTCAACCTTTGGAAACTATGATGTGAAAGCCTTAGTAAGAACCCTAAGGATAAGTCTAAGCATAGAACACAATCTTAGTGTTTTAGAAATGGCCATTAATAACCTAGGATAAGACCTTAAGTGTGAAATTTTATTCTTGATTATGTGGTTTTCCTATTATAATTAGTGTTGCTCACACTATTCTTCTTAGTTTTAGTCAACGGCTGGAACCCGAATGAACCGTGTTAATGTGGAATGCGACGGGCAATGCAATGATTGTCCCCCTAAGCAACCAAACGTTATGGGAGATGGAATACAAAATCTTGTAGCCATTCTCACACAACTTTCTCAAGCTATGAATCATGCATTACTTCCAAACGAGCAAAGGAAGGAGCAACATTCTATTGAATCCTTCATGAGACAGCGTCTACCTTCATTCAGCGGATCTACTGATCCATTAGTTGCTGAACAATGGATTAGTACTACTGAAAAGATATTTTCAGTTCTTCAATGTTCTGAGCATGATAAATTCATCTTAGCAGTGTATCGTTTATAAGGTGATGTTGATCAATGGTGGAATCTTATTAAGAATACGAGGCAAAGGGATGAAATTGAGTCCATGGAATGGGACGAGTTCAAGAACTTATTTTTCAATAAGTACTTCCCTCGTATTATCCGAAAAAAGATGGAGAAAGAGTTTCTTGAACTGAAGCAAAAGGATGATGAATCTGTTGGTACCTATGAAGCAAATTTTACAAGACTTTCAAGGTACGCTTCTGGTATTGTTATCCAACCTGAGAGTAAGATCGATTGATTCTTTAGTGGATTAAAACCAAGTCTTCTAAGGGCCTTAGCCATAAGGGACTTCAATAGCTACGATGAAATCGTTCGATGTGCTCTCAAAGTTGAGATGGATATTGGAGTAACCCATCAGTCATATGGGTTTGATAAGAAGAGGAAAATGGAATTCAAAGGAAAATATAAAGAGCACACTGAAAAGAAGACGAGCTTTCCCTTATGCTCAATGTGTGGAAAGAAACATGGAGGGAGTTGTCTTAAAGGGACAAGTAAATGTTTCAAGTGTGGAAAGGAAGGTCATCGAACATTTGAATGCCACGATGATGGGAAGAAGATGTCTAATGATGCAAACAAAGGAAGGGATACACAGAATGAACCTACTACACTTCAATGTTTCAAGTGCAAGGAGATGGGACATTATGCCAATAAATTCCCTAATCCAAGGGTTGATGATGATGGTCGGCGTCAACAAACTCTTAAGGCTAAAGACAAAGGAAAGTCACATACAATTTCTATCAGCGATGTGGAGTACGATAATGATGTGGTGAAAGGTACACTTACCATCCACTCTAAAGTATAAAATGTTTTATTTGATTCTGGATCCACCCACTCCTTTATTTCTGAAGAATTTTCTAAGTATATCACCGTATTACCTCAACAATTAGATGTTGAGTTAGCTGTGACAACCCCTAATGGCACAACAGTCGCATCAAAAGTTCATAATTCTTCTCCGATCGAAGTTTTTGGGAAAGTGCTTCCTGCAAATCTTGTGATCCTTCCTATAGTGGAATTTGATGTGATTCTTGGCATGGATTGGCTTTCTTTATATGGAGCTCATATCAATTGACAAAGAAGGGAAGTCACATTTCATATTCCAGACCAATCTATGATCGTCTATCAATGCAAGGATGAACATAACCTTCTGGTGGAAATTCCTTCTACCTTATGGGTCTTGATTCCAATAAATGAAGGTTATTTATCTCAAATGGTTGGTGAGAAACTCACGATTAAGAATATGCCCATTGTACGGGAGTTTGATGATGTCTTTCCGAAGTAATTACCGGGTCTTCCACCAAATCGTGAAGTTGAGTTTTCAATAGAACTCATACCGGGTGCTTTGTCTATTTCAAAGACACCTTATAGAATGGCCCCAATTGAGTTGCAAGAATTAAAGAAGAAACTCCAAGAGAATCTTGATAAGGGATTCATACGCCCTAGTGTGTCACCATGGGGAGCACCTGTTCTATTTGTTAAGAAGAAAGATGGATCAATGAGACTCTGCATTGATTATCGAGAACTTAACAAGATCACTATCAAGAAAAAATATCCTCTCCCACGCATTGATGACTTATTTGACCAACTACACGGAGCTCAATACTTTTCCAAGATTGATCTTCATTCAGGGTATCATCAATTAAGGGTCAAAAGGGAGGATATACCCAAGACAGCTTTCTGTACAAGGTATGGACACTATTAATTTATAGTGATGCCATTTGGTCTTACTAATTCCCCTATTATCTTCATGGATCTGATGAATAGAGTCTTTAGAGACTATCTTGATCAGTTTGTGGTAGTCTTTATAGACGATATTCTTTTCTATTCAAAGAGCAAGGAATAACATGAAGATCACTTGAGAATTATATTGAAGACCCTAAGAAAGGAGAAGCTTTATTCCAAATTTACCAAGTGTGAATTTTGGCTTCAAAAAGTTTCATTTTTGGGTCACATAATCTCAAAAGAGGGGATATCTGTGGATCCAGCAAAAACAGAGGTTATCGAAAGATGGTCCAGACCAACAACAGTGACTGAGATCTAAATTTTTCTTGGTTTGGCTGGATATTAGAAACGTTTTGTGAAAGATTTTTCACGATTATCTAATCCACTCACCAAGTTGACTCAGAAAGGAGTTAAGTTTGTTTGGACGGAAGAATGTGAAGAGAATTTCAAGGAGTTGAAAAGAAGGTTATCCAGTGCACCTGTGCTCA
Source organism: Viscum album (assembly GCA_963277665.1). NCBI lineage: Eukaryota > Viridiplantae > Streptophyta > Magnoliopsida > Santalales > Viscaceae > Viscum > Viscum album. The sequence goes on from OY728165.1 coordinate 1,390,103,630, forward strand.
CAATGCCTTGTAGTGGAGAAAGGTTTGTGATCTATAGTGATGCATCCAAGAGGGGATTGGGGTGTGTTCTTATGCAAAATGATATGGTGATAGCTTATGACTCACGACAGTTGAAAATCCATGAGCAAAATTACCCAACACATGATTTGGAGTTAGCTGCGGTAATCTTTGCATTAACGATTTGGAGGCATTATCTTTATGGAGAAAGGTGTGACATTTATACTGATCATAAAAGTTTAAAGTATATTTTCACACAAAAGAAGCTGAATATGTGTCAAAAAATATGGTTGGAGCTGATTAAGGATTATGACTTCTCAATCCATTACCACCCTGGGAAAGCAAACAAGGTGGTAGATGCATTAAGTCGACAAGACCATGCCAGTTTATCCATGATGAGAATCACAAAAGATCCAATATTTATGGATTTACAAAGGATGGATCTTGGAATTATAATGGAAGGGGAAAAATCTTATCTTTATCAAATGAATGTTCAACCATCTATACATGTGAAGATTAAAGAGGCACATAAAGAAGATGTCGAGTTACAAAAGAAGGTGAGAAATGTTCCTGAATTCAACCTTGATTGTGATGGGATAATAAAGTTCAGGAATCGGGTTTGTGTTCCTCCCATCCCGGAATTAAAGAAGGAGCTGTTGGATGGGGCTCATAGTTCTTCATTCTCTATTCATCCTGGAAGTACGAAGATGTATAGGGACCTGAAAGAGTACTTCTGGTGGGATGGAATGAAAAGAGATGTTGCTGAATATGTCTCTCTATGCTTGGTTTTTCAGCAAGTTAAAGTTGAGAGACAGAAGTCTAAGGTGATGTTACAACCATTACCCATACCCGAATGGAAATGGGAAAACATCACTATAGACTTTGTCACAGGACTTCCTAAAAAATCCAAAGGCAATAATTCTATCTGGGTCATAGTTGATCGTCTTACCAAGTATGCACACTTCATTGCTATTAGAGAGGATTTCTCTCTGGATCAGCTTGCCAAGATATATGTAAAGGAAGTGGTAAGATTGCATGGAGTACCACTCTCTATTATATCTCATCAGGATCCGAGATTTTCCTCGAAGTTCTGGTAAAGTCTTCAGCATACTCTGGATACAGAGTTGAGTTTCAGCACTGCTTATCATCCTCAGACAGACGGTTAGTCTGAGAGAACAATTCAAACTCTAGAAGATGTGTTGAGAGCTTGCTCTATGGATTTCCAAGGTGGTTGGGATCAACACCTACCATTGGTGGAATTTTCATATAATAATAGCTTTCACTCCAGTATTCAGATGACTCCTTATGAGTCTCTCTATGGAAAGAAATGCTGGACTCCAACTTGCTAGGATGAAGTTGGGGAAAGAAAGATATTAGGACCTGATCTCGTTGATGAAATGGCAGAAAAGGTCAGATCTATTCAACAACACATAAGAGCAGCTCAGAGTCGACAGAAAATTTATGCCGACAACTGAAGAAAATACCTAGAGTTTGAAGTGGGTGATAAAGTGTTCTTACGAATATCTCCCTGGAAGAGAGTCATGAGATTTGGAAAAAAGGGGAAGTTGAGCCCTGGATATATCGGTCCTTTCGAAATACTGGATCGTGTCGGGAAGGTAGCTTACTGATTGGATCATCCACCGAATCTCTCTCAAGTACACGATGTGTTCCATGTATCTCTCCTGAGAAAGTACATACCTGATCCTTCACATGTACTCAGCTCAGAAGTTGTACAGCTGGAGCAAGATCTTTCTTATGAAGAACAGCCGATAGAGATTCTGGATCGTAGCGAAAAAGTCCTACGAAACAAGACCACTCGCTTGGTGAAAGTTTTATAGAGGAACCACCAGTTATAAAAAGCTACATGAGAGCTTGAGGATATGATGAGGGAGAGGTATCCTCATATGTTTGTTACAAAGTGACAAATTTCGAGGGCGAAATTCATTTTAAGGGGGGTAGAATGTAACACCCGAGACTTTTATGTGAAATATTTTGTTTTTATGTTATATAAATCATCAAAGGAATCTTTCACTACACACAACACTAGCTTGGATTTCTTTACACGCAACCGCGGCCTTCCTCGATAGCTTGTGTCGTACGCAATACCGAGTTTCACTAAACAATGATATGCTATTAAAATATTATTAAAACTAGCCGTTATGAATAGTAATAACCACTTTTTGAAATTGTATAAATTTTATTTTTCAAAATGGACTTCATTTTTGGATTCGGAATATCGAAATTAGCCTAGGGTGAAATTTTGGTATTTTTCTGAAAACTTTCAATTTTTGATGAATAGTGAAACCACTAAGTGATAGTTAAAAAACTGAATTTTTCATAAAACTTAATTTTACCGCTTCTGTGAGTGGAATTTTGAAAATCCGAGAGACACGGTTGATGTCAGTAAGTAAAATGTGGTTCAATGAGATGAAAATAATTTTTTGGTGAATAGTAACTTTTTACTTTTTTTTACCACGGTTAAAAGTAAATAGGGTAATTAAGGGTAAAAATGATATTATTATTACCATAAAACATGTCCTAATTCTATTGGACAAGTGTAATTCGACCAAAAACAACCTTAGGAATAAAATATGACCATTTTGTCCCACTTGGATTAGATTAGGACATTTATTATTAATTTATTTAAAGAAGGGTTAAAATAGTTAAAATCAAAGTTTAATAAGTAAATCATTTTTAATATGGGGTTATACATAAGATAAATTCGACTATAAATATTCATTAGAAAGCTAAAAATATTTCCTACATAATTATATTTTATTTTTAATTTTTATACTTTAAATAAGTTAATTTATTTATGACACAAATATGATGTAGTAATTATCTTATTAATGAAATATTGACATAATTGATGTTATAAATACCCAAATAAATGTAATTTGAGACTTTTTATGAATTAAAATAATTTTCTAGGTTAATATGACATGTTAGTATTGATTTAAGTAACTTGTTTGAACTAATAATTCAGTTATGAATTTCACAAAAATAAATTACTAAATAGTGTCAAAATTGACATAAAATAGTTTTTAAAACAAATATTATATTATTAATTGTTATTTTATTCTTAAAAATATAAGGTTCGGCAAAATGACTTAGATAAGGTTATATATTTTAATAATAAACAACTTGGGGTTATTTTGGCTTTATATAGTATGTTTATTAACCTTATATTGTAAGAAAACAAGAAGACACAGTAAAAGTTAAATTATCTAACTTAAAGTTAAATCTAAATGATAAGGTTAAAATTGATACCTAAACTTGTTTAAATTATATTGGATGAGAGGATTTCTAACCCTACCCATCTTATCATCGAAATATATCAATTTGGAGCTATTAAAAACCGAATTTGACTTTATAATAAAATAATATTTTTAGTTATTCCAAAGGTGCCCCTCTCCTCCCTTATAAAAGGGCACCTCCTCCCCCTCTTCCTCACACCCCTTTGAGCCTTCAAGCTCGGCAAAACCCTGCCAATTTCTCCTATACACTTCCCTAGAAACATCCTAGAGGTTATGGTCTTCTTCAAAGACCTATTTTAGTGCCCTAAAAGGAGGTCTCAAAGAAGCACTTCAAAGAAGAGGTAATGTCTGTTACCGATTCTTTCATCTTTATTTATTCTTCCACTTCTTCTTCTTTAGTTTTTTCATTATTAAGTAATAACATCAGTATCACTCATATAATGATATGTTATTATAAGTATTAAACAACCATATTTCACCATCTATCCATCCTACGTAAAAATAAATCACCGCGCGTGCGGACGTACGGAATACCGTCTCCACGCCGTGGTGTAATCTATTTTCCACCACCACCTTACTTTAATGGGTATAATGGTGTAAATAATGACTATATATGACTATTATAAAGTGGTATTGATTCTTAAATAGTATACATACACTCCAATACAATTCCACGATCATAGGAACGATATCATCACTCGTGCGTACGTACGGAATACCGTCTCCACGATATGATGCGACTCGTTCTACATGATCTTCATTTCATAATGATTATATAAATGAATTTAATGAATTAATATGATATATATTACACTAATATCATTCTGGAAATAAGTTATCTATAACCTAAAGAGAATAATAAGAATTTATTCGACAAAACACGCATAAGAACAAAAAGTAATAAACACCCGAATAACAAGTAGTAATGAAATATTACTAATAAGAAGCTAAGAATATGACCATATATGATATAATAACAATAATTATGATTCTGTAATAAGTCAATAACATTATTTAAATCATTATACAGGAGGTTCGGACACTTATGAAGCAAATCGGACCTAAGGTAAGGGAAATATCACAATCTCATTTTTATCCGAGATTGTTTATACTTTGGAATTTACTGGGGTGTATTTTATCATCCACATCCATGTTTCTTCAATATGTAATATTTATATCATTATACAATAGTTTATATCCAATTTTACCCTTCGGTGAGTTTTTAGTAAAAGATATGAAAGGAATCTTTTGTCGTTTTTCGTATGAGGTACTTTTTTGACTTTTCTGAAAAAAGTACGAGAAGAATGTTTTTTTAACTTATACGGCATGAATGGATTTTAAAAAAATATTTCCAAGAATCTTACTTTAAAAGTTTTCAAGTTTATTTTTAATCAACTTCTTTTAGTTTATAATTGTATGACATGTTAAGAAAGGAAAATTGTTTTTGTTGTAGAAAGGATATTTTCCTCAAGAATGGAGTTCAAGTGTTTTATCAAAATTATTTTCCATATAAGATAATAAAGGGTTCTGTTTCTATCCATATTATTTCATTGATTTGATTATGTTGTGATGGAAATATTTTTATGAATTCCTTTATCTTATATGAATTGTTTTATGATGTCCCTATGTTTAAGATTCCCATTTTTATTACATGGGTTATGCAATGATGTATGATTTATGATTTTGTGGCACACATAAGAATGGTATCATTATGAGATGGGTGGGACCTATATCTCCCTCCAATGCATTGGGTAAAGATTTTATATCTCATGAGATAGACATGGCTGGAATGGTAGGTTATACCGGTTCAGTGAAACAGGACTGAAATGAGGAGTGAACTCGGTTCAGAAATGGACTTTGTCCACTAAGATAGTCATGGAAATGAGTCTTGACTAATAAGAAATGATTCTCTATGATTATGTGTGTATGCCACAAATTTTCATGTTTTATGTTATGATTATTGGGATTCCATTTCACTACTATGATTTATCCCATGTTATGAAATTATGATCTCTTTTATAGGTTAAGATTTTCAAAATTTATGTTCTTATGAATATGATGTGATTGATATTTCTTTTGTTTACCCTTACTCGGCATTTGAGCTCACCCTTTTGTATGTTTTCTTTCCCCAGGTCATGAAGAAGGTTATTAAGTAAGATATGACAAAAGGGACTATAGATTCGATGAAATAAATGGGAGACAATGTAGACGCTTTATGAACCAGTTGTTTATGTTTCCCAGTTTCTAAAGACACTATACCTATACGGTCCTTTCATGGTTTTGTTATATGTTGTAATAAGTATGCTTCAATTTTGAAGTATTAACAATGTATGTAAAGTATGGGTCATTATAATGAATGGATCCCTTATATAGATTATCAAATATTTTATTCTACAATTTCCACATCTCAATTGAAACTATTCTATATAGAAAATTTTAAATAGGTCTATCACTTGGAATGGTTTTAATTAAAAACTCAACATCTGAATTAGGGGAAGGAAAGGGATATTTTCAAGAAATTCATCAGAAAACTCATATAGAATACACTTGTCATCATTTTTTATTTTCACCCCAACCATATGATATAAATATACCTCATGAATAATTAGTACAATCCATAAGATAATATTAATTTCCATTTGGAGTTCAACTTAATACTAGCACTAATTGAATATCATAGGTCTATTTAGAATATTGAATGTAAATAATGTTACATGATTGAAAATATGTAATTTAAACCGATAGATCAAATTATTCTAAATTATAACATAAAATTAATCAATAGGAAGAATAATAATATTTATTGGAAAGAAAATCCCCCAAAATTTTATCAGATATACGAAATAGACTTGATATCAAATCATTATTACGTTAGTATTTTTTAATGAAAACCCAATATGAAATCATTGAGGTGGTTATGTGAGACCATTAAAAATTTCTTTTGATAAAAATGCGTGTGTGTGACTTGAATCAAATATAACTTTTCTACTTATATATTGGATGATAAATGTGACTACAACCGTATCAATTAAAACATTTAATTAGGACATAGTAATTAAATATTTTTAACCTATCCCCTTGGATTGTTCTATTATAAGTTAGGTTGTTTCTATGGGAAATAGTTTAAAAAATTCCTTATCTCTCTAATATTGAATCACTGCACAATATTGGCCTCTTTATTTTCTTTATAGTCATTATCTATATTAGTCTCATCTCTACACTTGTAATAAATATTATTTCCCATAATTTCGTTTCTAGGATGTTTTATTACATAATTTTTATATGATATTAATTTATTCATTCCCTTCTACTTATATTATTTGTTCCTCTATTAATGATTCTAAACCAACCTATTCCATATATGATTTCTCCTAAAGATATAAAATCTAGAAAATTTATAATCTGTCTAACGGGACATGATAGTATGTCAACATATCATGAATATTTTTGAGAAACTAGTGTATTTATATACTCTTCTTAATCATATCATTGAAATAGTCAATATGTTTTTTTCGATTATATATATAGTCTGAATTATGACTATCAAATCTTGTTAATGTAACCACAAGCTTTACCTAACATTCTTAATCCTCATATTTATGTGCGGAACTTCCTCCCAATTTCGTCTCTCTATTATCTGGGGAAGTATTTCATGATAAACATATCTTTAAAGGTTAAACATTATATATTTCTATTTTTTTATATTTTTTTGTTATTTTGGATCAATACCCACCATTGTTCAGTATCTCAATTTGAACAGTAAAGAAATTAAATAAAATTTTAACTTTTATTACATCCAATATCAATGAATATTTCTTTTAAGAGACTTAATCCTTTTTTCAAACATCGAATTGTTTGGTAGATTCATTAAAATATGGAGGCCTATATCCCATGAAGTAAACCAACATACAAGAATCCATACATGTAACAAGAAGTTTCTTCATCTAGGTGATGTTATTATATATAATGTGATTTTGATTCTCTAATATAGGCATAATCAACTCAGTTTGAAAAATAAATTTATTGAATGAATTAGATGCTAAATACCTATGTTGTCTATAGGTATTGACTCAATTTAATTTGTCAGGAACCATCATTGAAAATTGCAACAGACATTGTTAGATCATAATAATCATTAATGTTAATAAATAAAAGAAAAATCCCTCTAATGATAATAGTTTTCATATCCTATAACTTATTATCATAATTTTATTGTTATCAAAGTTATATTAAAATCTTGTTCCCATGGTTTCTACTAAAAATTCTAAGATACAAACTTTTGAGACTCTATCTTAAGAAATCTAGTGGAAATGTATACTTTTTTACCTTGGCATTTGATAACAATGATCAAATCATTAAAAACCAAATAGTTTAGTATTCATGCTAGACTATATACATACATGATTTCTAAATTTCATTGGCAATATAAAATACATGTCATAAGAAACATTCTTACAACAAAGATATTATTAATAACATCCTTATTCTTATCTCAGGGAAAGGTGAATAATAATATCTGAACTCTAATGTTTAGTACGGTTTATAAACACCAGAAGATACCATTAGTAAATAAGAAATAATCAATATGGAATGGTAGAAAAAATAAAAAAAAAGACATTCCATTTAATTATTATCTTCATCATAATAATTCATATATAGATGATATAAATGAAGTAATCTCATGGATAATAATATCTTAAATATAAATAATGGAAATGACTAATATTGGAATTCATGATCTCAAACGTCATGATATCATTACCACCAAATCCTTTTTCCGGACAGTTTTATTGATGGATTAGTATAAACTAAAATCACATTAAATATGTCTAACAACCCAATTTTTCTCATAAAACATATTGGTGTGTAAAGGGGATATATTTAAATGAGACCTACCCTTCACTACATGTCCAATGAATTACTTATATATTAACATGCCAAAATAATTCGTAAACATTATGCATCATTAATAAATTCATGTGATAATTAAACAATATAAAATATAAACATTCATTAGTGAATCAATTAACATTTATATTAAAAAAAATTAAGTATAAATGGTATATGTTTTGGGTAGTAATCATAACAATGATTCAATGATTATCAATATTTAAGAGAAATAAGAATTCAAATTTAAATTATAATAATTATGGTAATGTTATGGAATAAATTTAATTATCATTATGTTAATAATGTATACAATATATCTATTAGTTCCTCAGAAATATAGGTTTTGTAATAAAATATTATCCTTTTTATAATATATAATATTTAAGGAAAACATTAACATAATATTTTATTAATGTTTTTTACTTGGAAAACCATTGAATTTTTTAGATGAATCTAAAATATCATAAAATTGTTTTGAGGAAAACAAATCTATTCACATTAGAAACATTATAAAACAATATTTTTCACTTTTTGTAATGAAATTCAAAATAAACCCTTTTGTAAAACTTTATTAATGACAATTTTAAAAAATTTAAATTTTAATGGATGAAATATATTACAATTAATAAATATTATATAGAAATAAAAATATCTCTTTTTGAATAATTATGAAAAATATTAACATAAAATAATCATATACCTGATCAAAATTAAAATTTATTTTATCTTTCTCAAAACTTATTTGCTTGATTAAATAACCAAATAGTAAAAAACATTGATAAAAATATAGAATCTCTTTAAATTTATAAGATATTTTAAAATTTATAGAGTTTATAATTGAAATATTATAAGACTCTTTCAAAAAAATATAATCCAACCAAACAAATTGAGATTGAAAAATAATTTTTTTCTTTCTTGGGTGATATTCAAATAGTATCCAATTGAAGGAATAAATTATAATTGAAACATTAGGTATCATGAATTAATATATATTCCTGTTAAATATATCAATTTGTACTTATATAAACTCTATAAAAATAAATTGGTTTATAATTTTAAATATATTTCAATGGAGTGAAATTTGAGATGAAATCCCTTACCTTATGTTTGGAATAATATACTTGTGACATATTCTACTAATAATAAATTTATATTTCCTATAATTACATAGTATAATAATATTAATATATATAATACCATATATGATCCATTTATAACATCTTTTTAGTTGTTTGTTACTACTCATCCACAATTATCATTGCATCGAGTGTTAACTGCTTAGTTTTTCATTAGATATTGGTTTTTTATATTTTTGACCTTACAGTTTTATTATGGTTCCATAACCTAAAAAATAAAAAAAATATGAAAATATAATATATATTAAATATATTTATTTAGAGTTATTTATAAATTATAGAGATAGAAAAATGATTTACATTCTTCATAGAGAAAGAATGTCATATGTATGCATACGCACTATATTTGCATTTCAACAGATGGAACAAAATAATGGTAAATAATAATCCACCAATTTTGGAACATTTTTGTATAATATATATTTTATATGTATTAAACCTATCCTCACTACCATCCATTTTAAATTCAAATAAAAAATGAATCATATTGCTTCGTGGAGGCGGTAGTCCACACAAACACACGAGCTGTGTAATAATTTTATATTGGATTGGAAGATAAGATTATATATAAGGTATTATAATCCCAAAGAATAATTTTTTCATAATTATGATATATATTACATAGTTACATATTTATAAAAATCCATGATAGATTGTAATGGAATACAAATTACATCGAGTTTGGGAGGTGGTAGTCCTCCGTGCAAAAGGGATATGGTATTTATTAGAATTTTATAGTTAATGAGATAGATAAATATTGTTATAACAAAATAATAAAATATTATTATATGGGTTACAATGGATTCATAATAATGTAATGGATAATATTTAACTGAATCTGGTAAAACAATATAAAAAATTATTGTGCTTAGGGATGATGATTACCTGTCCTTTTAAAGTGCTTCATTTTATCTCCACTTAATTGATAATGGGTTGATCTTTTTTTAATAAAAAACCCAAAAAAACATAGCTAATTATTATGAGATGATTATTTTTAAGGTAATTGTTGTGGTCTACAGCTCGATCTGGTGTAAAAATAGGAGATAATGGCTGTCATTTTATAAGTGAGGGGATAAGTATTTTTTGAAATTTATTAAATATTATTAAATAATACATATATAAATCATGTAAAATAATTAAAAAATAGAATTTTATAGGATATAATGATGGTATGGTCGTAATATATTCCTCTAACCATATTTTTACATGATTATATATCATTTTAAACCATATCCATTGGATAACCCCTTAGATAACCAATATTATCCTTAACAAGGGTAACCACTATTTCAAAATTAAAGGGTTTTAATTTTATTAATAAGATGATAATTGTATCATAAATGGCCAAGGAAGGAAATTTTAGACTATATATTATCACCTTTTCCACTTTCAATAATTTTATGATTTTTAAATAATTTTTTAAAATATTATTTTTATAAAATGTTATTAATTTTGTTTTATGAACAATTAATTTAATTCAACATTAATGACACCAATAAAAAAATGAAATTATAATATAAAACATTAAAAAGCAATTAATATTATATTTTAATCCATTAAATTAATGAAACAAATTTTTTTGTCATATTTTATTACGATTAATGTTTTCAGAATTGTCAATTTTATTTATTTATTAGTTGAAAAAAATATTATGTTAGTGTTGAGTAAGATGTTAAGGTAATTATACAATCGGTAAAAATTGATTATAAATTATCATTATAAATAGAATAAATAAAATCTCCAAATTGTTATTTAAATCCAAATATAAAAATTTTCTATCCTTATAGGAATATGTTATTGTAATTAAATCCATGTGTTACATTTTCTTTTTATACTTTTGATAAGTTAATATAAAAATAATTTTCAAATATAAATGGAATAATGTGAAATAATTTCAAGAAATTGAATGATATTGTATAAATTATTTTATCAAATATTATAATGTTTTATTTTGGATAAATTTTATACCCTTATCTGAATATGTAATCATTAATTTACCAGTTGTACCGTTACCACAGTGATAGATATTGACCAAAGTCATTATTCATAATTGTAAAAAAGTAAAATTATGATAAAATTTCGGACACATGATTCAAAATTTGGAATCCTATTTATGAAATTAAAATAATTTATTTTGAATAAAATTATAAAAAACCACAATGATAAATGACATTAAAATGAGTTTTTCTATAAAAATTTGTTTTAAGATTCAAATTGATCTTATAACTAAATTGGGTATAATTATTTTTTCAAAAGTATTTAATTATATTATTTTGACTAATATTTATTTATATTATCCTTAGAATAAATTTATAGAATTATTGGTGGTTTTGAAGATATTTATATACCATAAAATTTTATTTTTTCTCTATTTCCTTAAAAATAAATCATTTCATGTAAATCCAAAAAATTCATCCTAAACTAATTTTGACATGATTTATTTAAAATAATAATTTCATCATAAAAATAATAAAAGTGGATGTAGAAAAAATTTTAAACTAGGAGTTGTGTGTAAATAAATATATCAAAGAAATTTATTTAATGTGAAATATATCATAAAATATTGGGTAGTTACAAAAATCTTGAAACCAAAAGATATATAAATTAACGAATAAGATCTAGGAATTCCATGAAAGTGAAAACAAAATTATGCATGAAATTATATGCATATCAGGAGGTTAAATTCCATGACATCATAATATAGTCTTGCCACCACCATCAACATCATATGATTTTTCTAAACGATGTCATAACATTGTGTTGTTATGTGTAACACCCATACACCATACATATTGTGCACTAGAAAACCTCTTATGCACTATATATATAATATCATATGACATTATAACTACCCAATCAACTGAAAGGATATAAGAGAACCAACAATCACAAAATAGTATAACCTTTATTACAATATTTATAAGTTTATGTGTTATAAAAAAAATTGAAACCACACATTAGAAATAAGAAAGATAAAACCTACGATAATATTGTGGGTTTCATAATCTTGTTAATGAATAACTGTAGGATACATTATGTATATGTACAAGAGAGTAAGGAATTAATTTATTTTGAAAATTTATAATTTAAAGAGTATCATATGTCTTCCTCCTGGAATTACAATGTATAAAATTCATGAAAATGATCACATCAAAAAAGGATAAAGGAGAGATACATTTGACAAAAATTAAGAAATAATAAAATGGATTTATATATTATAATAGAGAATATGATTTTATATAACTCCAAAATTCTAAAAATTGGGTTATCCATAAAATATCATATGTTTTTTTACAAAAAATAACTATTTGATGATATTCAATGAGGTTGAATATTGACATGAGAATAAAAATTCAAAATTAATCATGAATTGAGTATACAAAAAAATGAACTTTAAATGGGAAAAAACATGTATAACCCCTATTGTGAAATTTAAAATAAACATGTTATATATATAAGGTACATGTTTTCAAAAAAATATATACAAGATAATAATATTGAATAATATCAGTGAAAAAGAAAGGGAATTAATAAAAATCAAGTCACGAATAATGTGAAAAATATCCTTTTCATGTTTCAATTTTTTTCTAAAATTCCATATTTTGGAATGAGATAATATTACATTATATTGAACAGAGTATAAAGTTAATACTATGTTAAAGAGACTAAACAAGTAATATAATTTCTTATTAAATTGGAGAACATTAAGGGATTTTAAATTATAGATAATGAATGGAGATAATCATTTAAATGGATGTGAATTATTATTATCATTGTTACATTTTAAAAAATTATTATGCCTAACTTGTAAGGATGAAATGAATGAAAAGTGTTATTAAAAGATAATTTTTTATATCAAATGAAATGAAAGATATAATTTATGGAAAACAACATAACTCAAGATATAATATTGTGTTATAAAAAACCAATATATTTTTGAAAAGTCATCAATAATATACCACAATAAGGATGAGCATGAAAGAAATTTATTTTTCCATGATCCATAGTAATTCATGAAATTTTATGTAATGTGTAAAAAAGAAAAACCAAAAAAATAATTATTGATTTATAATATCAAATTATTCATCAATAATGGGTGATTGAGATGGAATGATTATGGGTTGAGTAAAATTCAAATAAATCCCCAGGAATAAAATATATTATTAAAATGAAGATCATATAGAACAGAGTAATATAATACATAAGATTATATATATATCTATCTTAGAGAATATATACATTTTTTAGAAATTTATATGCATAAACATTTTTCTTTCAAGGAAGGAAGTGTTAAGATAAATTATCACGACTCTATTATATTTTAAATCAAAAAAATTTAGATGTTTTAAAATAATGTGGATATATAAAAAAATTAATTAAATGATCGAGTATTAAAAAAGTCGTTCTTTGGATGTATTTACACCATTGAAATAATAAATTGGAACATCAAATTAAATCTTGTCTCAATGAAGAGAATTTGATGTGAAAACCCTTAGATATGTCATAAAGTACTCTTCAAATATAAATAACCTCCCCAATAATCAAATTACATAACTTTTATACACACCCAAGAACTATATTCATACATATTTAATTTCATAATTTTTTCTATTATCATTAAACACTTATATTAAATGTGACTTTTTTCATTCATGGTTGTCTCGTGTTTGTTCAATAAATTTCATCATAAGGCATTTTGTTTGATTTCTTATGTGAATAGTGTTATAAAATAACATCCTGATCTACATAATTATTGGGGTTCATTTTTATTATTTTCACTTTACAATAATAAATATATATAATAATTTTTTTAAAAAAAATTACTCAAATTAAGAAATATACATTGATAAGTAATTTTAAGAATGTTAAATTTAAAATAACTATTTTTTTATGACCTAGGTACTTTCATATATAAACTTTTTAATACTAATGGACTAATAAATATCATAGTATAATATTAAATAACGATTTTTCAAACAAAATTTATATTGGTGATTGAAAACTGATCACATCATTCATTGAGGCGGTAGTCTGCACACACATATGATGACATTTTATTATTTATTAATGATATTAGTGGATAATATAAAATTGATATGATATTAGTGTAATAAAATTTCATAATATTAAAATTATTTTTTTTCATAATTCCATCATTGATTTAAGGGATTTTATGGGTGTGATTGAATTAATTAACATAGAGAAATTCGGTATATATTATTACCTTTACTTTTAATTTTATCTATATGGTACCTCTATATTACTCTTTTTCTTGGCCTTTTGGAGTGATAAATGCATCAATGTCCTGGTAATGGTATTTAGGAGTGAAATACTCAGAGTTTTGGGTTGGAAAATGATTTATAATTTGTATTAAAAGGAGGAGTAAGGTGAGGACTTTTTTAACACCCCAGGTAAATAAAGAGTATGAAATTTTCACATTTATCCATATTTGGGAATAAAATATTAATATGAATTTAAAGGGGACACTATTCTCGATGGCGTACCCAACACGCAACAACGAGTTTCTTGGGAATCTTACGTTGCACTCTAATAATAAAATAATATTATTTTAAATAGTAGTTAATGCCTAGCCGTTGTAATGGCGGGAATGAACAGAACTAACTACAAAATGATTATATATGTTTGTCAAATATTTTTACTCTTTACAATAAATTTTAGAGGATTAAAAATGCGAATGAATCCAATTTTTAAGCATAAACATTCTAATATTCTTTAAAAGGTCGATTAACCGCCTTTTGATGGCGAACCTCTTTTAAATCCACTTTTTGACAATCTTATGTGTTATATTTGACAAAATAAAACTCTTCTTTAGAATCGGGACATCAAAATTTACTTTGTGTAAATTTTTGGTATTTTTCCGAAAAAGTTCAATTTTTAATGAATAGTGAAAAATGTTGTATTTTAATTCAAAACCTCTTTTTATTCTAATTTATTTATATGATTAGATTATCTTCTGAATTTTTTTAAAAGTGAAATTAGAATATATTTTTACCATTTAATCCAATAGTGGTCATTGGAATTAATTTCACTTTCAAATCGGACTTAAACTAGTGTCAATCTTTTGATACATTTTGTTTCATAAAAACACGCTATTTATTTTGACAGCGGGAATTAATTATTAAATTAATTAATGCAACTTATATGTTTTGAATTTTGTAAAATAGACATCATTTTTGAATTCGGAATATCAAATATATCTTAGGGTGAATTTTTGGTAATTTTTTGAAAAACATCAATTTTTGATGAATAGTGAAACCACTAAGTGGTACTTATAAAAACTGATTTTCCGTTTAAATGAAATTTTTTCATCATTGTGTTTTTAATTTCAAAAATCTGACATACATGGTTGTCATTAATAAGTAAAATGTGGTTCAATGGGATTAAAATAATTTTTTGGTGAATAGTAACTTATTAAGTTTTTAATCGCGATTAGAGGTCATTAGTGTAGTTTAAGGTAAGAATAATGTTTTAATAAATTTAAATGACCTAGACACATGTCCTACCCTCATTGTATGAGTCATGGACGACCAAGACAATCCATGGATGGAGCCACTTTGGTTGGAAAATGACATAAATACCTTTTTATTTAATGTTAAAGTAAAAAATGACACAAACATGAGATGTTTTACTAAAAAAAATTTTACATGGGGTTATACAAGTCATATTTTTGACTATAAATAGTACATGGAAAGCTAAAAAGCTTACCTACATAATAGTATTTTTTTTATAATTTTTAGACATTAAAAGAATTAAATTATTTATAACATCATGATGATGCAACGATGACCTCATTATTTAACGATTTAAATAAAATGGAAAGATAATGTAATATCTAAGACCTACACATGTCCAAAACCTATTGGATGGGTGGATTTCTAACCCTTATCACATTATCCTCGAAAAACATAAATGTGGGACCATTAAAATCCGAAACTCATTCTAAAATAAAGTATCATTTCTTTACTTTCCAAGAGTGCCCCTCCTCTCTTCTTATAAACGGCCCCCACCTCTACCTCCTTACCCACACTTCCAAAGCCTTTGGCTCGGACAAACCCTGCCCATTTTGTCTCTCCACATCCCTACCTAACTCCTTGAAGCCTCACTTTGGGCATAATGCTTCCCAAGGATGCCTTTGAGCTCAAACAATAGGGAGTTACCCGATTTTAAGGTAATGTCTTCACTTGTGTCCTTTTGTTTTATTTTGCTTATCCAACCCCATAAACTCTTTTTATTTATTTATTTTGTAACAAATACAGTATCTTAAATATACTAGTATGTTGTTATAATAAGTATTAGAGCTACACATACACACACCTACATCTAATGGTTAAAGAACATACTGTTTCTGTGGATGGAAAATTTCTGCCTCACGAAACGATGATTATTCAACATTATTCTAACACCTTAAAAGGTGGCCATTAAGATGAAAATATATTTATATATGATATATATTATGTTTATGTTTTACTTAAGCTTATGTATTTTTCATTTATGACATACCTTTATGGTTTCCATTATGGGTAAACGCGATATCTTCATTTAAGGAAGTGCGGACTACCGCCCCCTCAAAGTGATTTGATTCGTTAATACCATATGTGGTACGTATAAAGGATATATTTAATGATATTATATATGATACCATACTGGAATTAAAATACTATTATGTATCATTATGTTTTAATTCCATTAAATATGAAATAGAAATGGAAGTAGCGTTCATGCGTACATACGGCTTACCGTCTCCATGAACGGTACATTTCATTTCTTATCTCAAAATGTTATGTACTATTATAAGTACATATATATAATGGATATATATGTAATATATTACATCTAAATTATGGATATAATTCTGGAATTATAACATATATATATCTCTCATTTTTTTTTAATTCCATTAATATGACAAAAAATG
Source organism: Viscum album (assembly GCA_963277665.1). NCBI lineage: Eukaryota > Viridiplantae > Streptophyta > Magnoliopsida > Santalales > Viscaceae > Viscum > Viscum album. Next base: position 1,390,120,846 of record OY728165.1, read on the forward strand.
AAAGTAGCGTTCATGCGTACGTACGGCCTACCGTCTCCATGAACGGTGCTTTTAATTTTTATCTCCAAATGCTATGGAATAGTATAAAATTAATATATAATGGATATATATGATATTTAAAACATAAATACTATTCTGGAGATGATGTACCTATAACTACATGGAAAATTCTTTTCCAACAAGTTCAATTTTTACTCATGTACTAAACATCGACAAAAACGTCTGATACGAACTCACTTTATTAACCAATTATTATAACATTATAATATGTTATATGAACTGAATAATAATATGTAAAGGAGGTCCTTAAGCAATTATAAATTGACCAGAGTTTATTATTCAGGAGATTAAAGAACGATCGAGTCAAGTCGGACCCGAGGTAAGGGATCCAACCTCTCTCTTTCTGTTTAAGTACACTCTTTTATGTAATTCCTTTTAAAGATCATCTTTCTTGTTATTGGTATGTTATTTTATATTAATATTACTTTAATTTTTATCTTAATATGATTAGAGAACCTATTCTCTCTCATCAATCCATTTTGGAAGTTTTAAGTGGCGTCGTTACGCTACCGAATTTTCGTAAGAGATCTGACCTCTCTCTTTCTTTTTAAGTACTCTCCTTTATGTCACTTCTTTTAAGCTCCACTTTGTTATGTTGGGGGATGTTATTTTATATTCCTCTTGCTTTAAACTTTATTTTAATATGATGAGATACCCTATTTGATCTCATAAATCCATTTTTGTAAGTTTTAAGTGGCGTCGTTAGGCTGCCGAGTTTTCGTAAGGGATTTTTCATCTCACTTTTATTCCAGTGAGATTTATGAAAAATTTTCCACAAATTCCTTTTAGTGGTGTCTTTACTGCCCATTATTTTACTCATTGTGTAATATACTTTTATTTATGAGTATTTACATCAATTTTGTATTGTCCTTCTTCCACGGGGTGTATGTTTCGAAAGATACCCATGTCGGTAAGAGAACCTTTCACCCTCCTCTTTTAAAAGACTCCTTTTGTTATGTATTTCAATTCACATAATATTATGTTGGGATATGTTCTTATATATCCTTATTGATGTAAATTTTATGTCCAAGTGATTAGATACCCTTTTTATCTCTCATCAACTCATTTTCTGAATTTTGAAGTGACGCCGTAAGGCTGTCGAATTTTACCAAGGGAACTTTTTAACCCAATTTTGATTTCTTTGGGTTCAACATGTAGTTATTTAATATGTCATCCTTTGAATATTTGTGAATGAAATCTTATTATTTTACACTTAATATCCACATATATTGGATGTAGTTATATTTTTCAGACATAATTTTGAGATTGATTTATCCTTAATTTAAGGATACCTTCTTTATAATGGATTTCATCACATTTGACATTTCTATTGAGACTTCATTGTTGTTATGCACCAATTCACTCTTATATGGTGTACATCTTGTACTTTGGAATATTATATCATGAATCCATTTATTCTCATGATATTATAAAGTTATGACTAAATTTTATTCCTCAATTATTGTATTCAAGTGTCTCTAATTTTGGTAAAACCCCTTTAACCAAAATATCGCTTTAAATGTTTTATTTATTTGTTCTTATTAATATCCATGTTTTCAAAATGGTTTTAAGGATTTATTTATATGGATATTAATGGTTTAAAATTTTAAAATCTTCAAGGTGGTATGGGAAACTTTGATTCAAAGATCTCTTTATTAAATGTTTTAAATGGTTTCGAAAATGGTTTTTAGAATGGATTTATTATTTCAATATCTTAAAATGTTATATTTTTATTGCAATATGGGAATGTTATATTTCCTTTATGTTTAAGTTATGTGCTATGATTAAGTTATGGTTCTTGGGAATTGTTTATTAAGACAGGTGGTTCTGTGATAAACTAAGGGCGGGTGAGCCCGATATAGCTCTCCAATGCATTGGGTAACGCGAAGGAGTGAAACGTTAAGGTTTCTCTGAAGAGATTAAGGGAATATACTGTGGTGGGTATTCCAAACGTAACCAAGAGGGTTACTCCCTACATAAGAATGTTATTAATTCCTAAAGTTACCTTTTATGTCTTATGATTTCTATGATTTATTCATGATTTTATGAGGTATGTTAAATTGCCTATGTTTTATGGGTAAAGTATGATTTCATTCTTATGTATATATGAACTCATGTTTCCTTTCCATATTTTTTTTAACCCTTACTGAGCTTTTTATGCTCATACCAAGTTTTTTTGAAATGTTTTTCACAGGTCAAGGGAAAGGTACATGATATGATGATAGTGTCAAGGATGTGTCAAGAAAGAATCCATGTTTTATTTTAAATATGTTTCCATTGATGGGAAAAATGAATACTGTTTTTTATGTAACCACTTTGTTTAAATGTGGAATGTAATGAAAGTTTCATGATCTAATTCTCTAAAACTCTAAACCTGAAAAGATCCTCAATGTGTAATCTTGTAATAACTCAAGATTAAGTAAGGTTTAAGGCTGGGGCCTTATAGTTGGTATCAGAGGTCAGTTTAGATAACTTTAGAGGTTAGGGTATTCTCTAAGCACAAGTGACATTACCATAATGGTTAGGATTTCAGAAAGAGTCCTAGTTTTAGATAAAGTGAATGAGTAAGTATATATTAGTGTTTATCTTCCTCATTAGTACATGATGGTTTTGTTGATATACTCACAATGACATTTCTGTTTTTAGTGATTGGATGGATCTAGCAGTCACCAAAGAGACAACAGGTTTGAAGGAAACTGTGGTGGTTCTCTGATTAGGATACTAGATAAAATGGGGGATTCAATGAGGAAACTCATGGTTGTTCTAAACCAACTATCAAGGAGTCATGATCATCTACTTGAACCTTGGTATGTTCTGTAATGCATCATGTACGAGATGACCAATAGATGTGGAAGTTCAGGTAATAATTATAAAGGTAAGCATTAGGGTTTATATGATCCTTACTTTTGAGGTAATTATGAGTTATTATATGTTATGATTGAAAATGAAAGGCATGAGATAAAATTGAGGTTAAAATATTTTATGATTATTTTTTTGAAGATTTTATATCATTTGGGGAATGTTTTAATAATTATATAGTTTTGGAAAAAGGACAACACGCAGATCGTGTGACAACCCGTCGCACCAGACAAAGCTGCGGGAATCGAACACATAACCAAAGTGCGACTGGTATTTATCGCCTACCACTGGACTACGTGAAGTCCCTGGTTGGTTTGAATCATTCTTTTTAGTTAGATGATTTTATGAATTAATAGTAAGTTGATTTTGGGTTATCTATGGAAATTTATTAACCTATCATGGAAGATATGTGATTAGGTTAATTACTTTTCAATACGAGACATTAAGAGCAACTGATGTTGTTTGGAGATAAATGTTACGATTTAACTTGGAAGACTATGAGACTAAATCCTTCAAATATTTGGGTTTCAATCTTAGTTTGATTTTCTTTGATGTATTTTATGGATAATTTGTTTATTGAATGGTCTTTTCTGAACTTTGGGTATTGTTTGATAAATTTTGGAGATTAAGAATAGAATTGATTTTTTAAAGGATTATCCTTTTTGGGTATTATCTGATCTTGTAATAACCTTTTTGGTTTTTGTTTTGGTTAAGGTCTAAAGATATGGGAATTATATAGTTCTCTTTTGTGGATTAGGTGATTCTCTAGAAGTTGATTATAGTACTCTTAATGTGAACAAGTCTTCCTAAATACTCATCTTTTAGAGAAAATATGAGTTTGTGTAAGAAATCTAATAAAAGGTGAAAGTCAACATGATAAGTAATTATGTTTCCTTATGAATAAATTCATCAATAAAAAAACAAAAATTTTGTCTATTAACTTTTCCTACTGAGGAATCGAATACCGTTTAACCCATCACAAGTTTGTGATTTTCTTATGGTAAACTTTCCCCTAGACATGTTTACTATCACTCTCCCTCAGAACATGACCCTATGTTTTCTCCTCCATGTCCATGTTTTCCTATATGGAATCCTAGTATGGGTTAACTTAGGTGACCTCTACACTTATCATCCTTTATTTTAAAGTGATTGTTTTACCGACTCTTGTTCCGATGTGGGACTTTCAAGGATGTTTCCAAGCTCAATTTTAAAATTGCGAGGACGCAATTCCCAAAAAGGGGGGAAGGATGTAACACCCCAGGTAAATAAAGAGTATGACATTTTCACATTTATCCATATTTTTGAATAAAATATTAATATGACTTTAAAGGGGACGCTATGCTCGATGGCGTACCCAACACGCAACAACGAGTTTCTTGGGAATCTTATGTTGCACTCTAATAATAAAATAATATTATTTTAAATAGTAGTTAACACCTAGCCATTGTAATGGCGGTAATGAACAGAACTAACTACAAAATTATTATATATGTTTGTCAAATATTTTTACTCTTTACAATAAATGTTAGTGGATTAAAAATGCGAATGAATCCAATTTGTAAGCATAAACATTCTTATATTCTTTAAAATGTTGATTAACCGCCTTTTGATGGCGAACCTCTTTTAAATCCACCTTTTGACAATATTATGTGTTATATTTGACAAAATAAAAATCTTCTTTATAATCGGGACATCAAAATTTACTTTGTGTAAATTTTTGGTATTTTTCCGAAAAAGTTCAATTTTTAATGAATAGTGAAAAATGTTGTATTTTAATTCAAAACCTCTTTTTATTCTAATTTATTTATATGATTAGATTATATTTTTAATTGGTTTTAAAGTGAAATTAAAATATATTTTTACCATTTAATCCAATAGTGGTCGTTGGAATTAATTTCACTTTGAAATCGGACTTAAACTAGTGTCAATCTTTTGATACATTTTGTTTCATAAAAACACGCTATTTGTTTTGACAGCGGAAATTAATTATTAAATTAATTAATGCAACATATATGTTTTTAATTTTGTAAAATAGACAAAAATTTTGAATTCGGAATATCAAATATATCTTAGGGTGAATTTTTGGTAATTTTCTGAAAAACTTCAATTTTTGATGAATAGTGAAACCACTAAGTGGTACTTATAAAAACTGATTTTCCATTTAAATGAAATATTTCCATCTTTGTTTTTTTAATTTCAAAAATCCGACATACATGGTTGTCATTAAGAAGTAAAATGTGGTTCAATGGGATTAAAATAATTTTTTGGTGAATAGTAACTTATTAAGTTTTAAATCGCGATTAGAGGTAATTAGTATGGTTTAAGGTAAGAATAATGTTTTAATAAAATGAAATGACCTAGACACATGTCCTACCCTCATTGGATGAGTCATGTCCGACCAAGACAATCCATGGGTCAACTAGGGGACCCTATGGAGCCACTTTGGTTGGAAAATGACATAAATACCTTTTTATTTAATGTTAAAGTAAAAATGACACAAACATGAGATGTTTTACTAAAACAATTTTTACATGGGCTTATACAAGTAAGATTTTTTACTATAAATAGTCATTGTAAATATAAAATGATTTAGTTTTTTTTTAATTTTTATACATTAAATAAATTAAATTATTTATGACATCATGATGATGCAGCGATGACCTCATTATTTAACGATTTAAATAAAATGGAAAGATAATGTAATATATAAGAACTACACATGTCCAAAACCTATTTTATGGGTGGATTTATAACCCTTGTCACCTTATCCTAGAAACACATCAATGTGGGACCATTAAAATCCGAAACTCATTCTAAAATAAAGCATCATTTCTTTACTTTCCAAGAGTGCTCCTCCTCTCCTCTTATAAAAGGCCACCACCTCTACCTCCTTACCCACACTTCCAAAGCCTTTGGCTCGGCCAAACCCTGCCCATTTTGTCTCTCCACGTCCCTCCCTAACTCCTTGAAGCCTCACGTTGGGAAGAAGTCTTCCCAAGTAAGCCTTTGAGCTCAAACCATATGGAGTTACCCGATTTTAAGGTAATGTCTTCACTTGTGTCCTTTTGTTTTATTTTGATTCTCCAACCCCCTAAACACTTTTTATTCATTTATTTTGTTACAAATACAGTATCTTCAATATACTATTATGTTTTTATAATAATTATTCGAGCTACACATACACACACCTACATCTAATGGTTAAAGAACATACTGTTTCTGTGGATGGCGAATTTCTGCCTCACGAAACGATGATTGTTCAAAATTCTTATAACACCTTCAAAGGTGGCCATTAAGATGACACTATATTTATATATGATATATAATATTTTTATGTTTTACTTAAGCTTCTGTATTTTTCATTTATGACATACCTTTATGGTTTCCATTATGGGTAAACGCGATATCTTCATTTAAGGAAGTGCGGACAACCGCCCCCTCAAAGTGATTTGATTCGTTAATACCATATGTGGTACGTATAAAGGATATATTTAATGATATTATATATGATAGCATACTGGAATTAAAATACTATTATGTATCATTATGTTCTAATTCCATTAAATATGAAATAGAAATTGAAGTAGCGTTCATGTGTACGTACGGCTTACCGTCTCTATGAACGGTACATTTCATTTCTTATCTCAAAATGTTATGTACTATTATAAGTACATATATATAATGGATATATATGTATTATATTACATCTAAATTATGGATATAATTCTGGAATTATAACATATATATATATCTCATTTTGTTTTAATTCCATTAATATGACAAAAAATGAAAGTAGCATTCATGCGTGCGTACGGCCTATCGTCTCCATGAACGGTGCTTTTAATTTTTATCTCCAAATTATATGGAATAGTATAAAATGAATATATACTGTATATATATGATATTTAAAACATAAATACTATTCTTTAGATGATGTAACTATAACTACATGGAAAATTCTTTTCCAACAAGTTCAATTTTTACTCATGTACTGAACATCGACAAAAACGTCTGATACAAACTCACATTATTAGCCAATTATTATAACATTATACTATGTGATATAAACTGAATAATAATATGTAAAGGATTTCCTTAAGAAATTATAAATTGACCAAAGTTTATTATTCAGGATATTAAAGAACGATCTAGTCAAGTTGGACCTGAGGTAAGGGATCCAACCTCTCTCTTTCTTTTTAAGTACACTCTTTTATGTCATTCCTTTTAAAGCTCATATTTCTTGTTATTGGGATGTTCTTTTAGATTAATCTTACGTTAATTTTTATGTTAATATGATGAGAGACCCTATTCTCTCTCATCAATCCATTTTGGAAGTTTTGAGTGGCGCCGTTAGGCTGCCGAATTTTCGTAAGAGATCTAACCTCTCTCTTTCTTTTTAAGTACTCTCCTTTATGTCACTTCTTTTAAGCTCCTCTTTGTTATGTTGGGGAATGTTCTTTTATATTCCTCTTGCGGTAAACTTTATATTAATATGATTAGAGACCCTATTTGATCTCATAAATCCATTTTTTTAAGTTTTAAGTGGCGTCGTTAGGCTGCCGAGTTTTCGTAAGGGATTTTTCATCTCACTTTTATTCCCGTGAGATTTATGCTAAATTTGCCACAAATTCCTTTGAGTGGTGTATGTACTGCCCATTATTTTACTCATTGTGTAATATAATTTCATTTATGAGTACTTACATCAATTTTGTATTGTCCTTCTTTCACGGGATGTATGTTTCGAAAGATACCCATGTCGGTAAGGGAACCTTTCACCCTCCTCTTTTAAAATACTTCTTTTGTTATGTCTTTTAATTCACATACTATTATGTTGGGATATGTTCTTCTATATCCTTATTGATGTAAATTTTATGTCCAAGTGATGAGATACCCTTTTTATCTCTCATCACCTCATTTTCTGAATTTTGAAGTGACACTGTTAGGCTGTCGAATTTTACCAAGGGAATTTTTTACCCAATTTCAATTTCTTTGGGTTCAACATGTAGTTATTGAATATGTCATCCTTTGAATATGTGTGAATGACCTCTTATTATTTTACACTTAATATCCACTTATTTTGGGTGTATTTATATTTGTTAGACACAATTTTGAGATTGATTTATCCTTAATTTAAGGACACTTTCTTTATAAGGGATCTCACCACATTTGACATTTCTATTGAGACTTCATTGTTGTTATGCACCAATTCACTCTTATATAGTGTATATACTATCATTTGGAATATTATATCATGAATCCATTTATTCTAATGATATTATAAAGTTCTGACTAAATTTTATTCCTCAATTATTGTATTCAAGTGTCTCTAATTTTGGTAAAACCCCTTTAACCAAAATATCACTTTGAATGTTTTAATTATTTGTTCTTATTAATATCCATGTTTTCAAAATGGTTTTAAGGATTTATTTATATGTATATTAATGGTTTAAATTTTTAAAAGCTTCAAGGTGGTATGGGACACTTTGATTCAAAGATCTCTTTATTAAATGTTTTAAATGGTTTCGAAAATGGTTTTTAGAATGGATTTATTATTTCAATATCTTAAAATGTTATATTGTTATTGCAATATGGGAATGTTATATTTCCTTTATGATTAAGTTATGTACTATGATTATGTTATGTTTCTTGGGAAATTTTTATGAAGACGGGTGGTTCCGTGAGAAACTAAGGGCGGGTGAGCCCAATATAGCTCTCCAATGCATTGGGTAACGAGAAGGAGTGAAACGTTAAGGTTTCTCCGAAGAGATTTAGGGAATATACTGTAGTGGGTATTCCAAACATAACCAAGAGGGTTACTCCCTATGTAAGAATGTTATGAATGCCTCAAGTTACCTTTTATGTCTTATGATTTCTATGATTTATTCATGATTTGATGGGGTATGTTAAAGTGCCTATGTTTTATGGGTAATGTATGATTTCATTCTTATGTATATATGAACTCATGTTTCTTTTCCATATCTTTTTTATAACCCTTACTGAGATTTTTATGCTCATCCCAAGTTTTTTTGAAATGTTTTTCATTGGTCAAGGGAATGGTATATGATATGATGATAGTGTCAAGGAAGTCTCAAGAAAGAATCCATGTTTTATTTTAAATATGTTTTCATTGATGGGAAAAATGAATATTGTCTTTTATGTAACCACTTTGTTTAAATGTGGAATGTAATGAAAGTTTTATGATCTAATTCTCTAAAACTCTAAACCTGAAAAGATCCTCAATGTGTTATCTTGTAATAACTCAAGATTAAGTAAGGTTTAAGGCTGGGGCCTTATACCTTTTATAAGTGAAGACAAAGAGATATTTTATAAAAACATTATTTATCAGTATTTAAACTTCAATTTTCATGTCCAAAACCTGAAAAATGGACAATTATATTTTTTAAAGAGATAAATCCAAGAATTCCCCCACAATATTTTTCTACATTTTTCACTTGTTCAAAAATGACATCCCGACTTAACGAATTTTCCCTAATTTTTTCTTACCATGATAACCCCACTTTTAGAGTTGAAAAATAAGTAAAATTGGATATATTATAATTTATATTATTTAATAATTTTAGGATAGTGATTTAAAATTTTAATTGATTATATTACAATAAATTTCACTAATTTTATAAAAAAAATTATTATTAGTAAATATAATGGACCAAAACTATTCTTATAAATTAAATAGTATTTTAAGGACATGACTAATTATTGTAATAAAATTATAAATGTTATTTATTATATTAAAATAAAAAAATTATTACTATCCAATAAGTAATTATTTAACATTCAAATAATTTGAAAAATAATTTTATAAAACATAAAATTTTATTAAAAGAAATGGATAAAGAACACTCTCTATTAAGATAATATACATGTTTTAAAAGATATTGAGTTTTGGTTTTATATATATCAAAATATTATACTAAAATCCATAATAAAACATTATAAAATATTTTTTATTTTAATTGTTTTCCAAAACATTCATGGCATATTTATGTAATTATTTCATCAAAGTGATTGTATTAGGAAAATCAATATTTTTTACTATTCATCTAAAAATAAATTGTTTTAGTAAAAATATAATCATGTACTAATATTTACCTTTTAAATAAAAAAATATATTACTAAATTTCTAATTCAATCTTTGTAATCTCACATTTTAACTATTTATTAATAATATGATATTAAATATGAAAAAGGTTTTATAAGAAATGTACATTTTAAAAAACTAGTTGATATTAAAAATAACTTCAATTAAATAATTAAAGATATCATTAATAATATAATATTATATTTAAGAAAAATTATATTTGTACAATAATATACATAATGTTCTTTGGTAAAATATAAACACATAAAAATATATACACATACAGAAAACAAATAATTATATAAATTTATATAAAATAACATTTATAAATATATTAATTAATATATTTTATAATTTAGTTACCAATTCTAATACCACATAAATCAATGGAATTTTTTTAATGGTATAAACATATAACTTTATAATTTTGGTTCATTTTTTCGTGATGAGAAAACTATCGAATAAATTTTAATTAATTATAAAAAAACATATATTAAAATAATACATCGCCACATTCTCAAACCATTAAAAGGACTTTGTCTTGTAATGTTATTTATTACATACTAAATAACATAGATATCACAAAATATATGATATATTCACCTAGGCGTATAATTTTAGAGATACATCAACCTCACAAACTCTAAAACATATATTTCATATTTAAATAGGTTCATCATTAAATTTTCGATTTTCTCCAACCATTTAAACCAATAGTTTTTAGGTATTTAGTATCATTCCCCATGAAATATTTTTGAGGATACTTCATATTATCCCAGAATAGAATTTAATAGGCTGATTTCTCTATGTGGAGAGATATAATCAAATCCCAAATTCTCATTGGACATATTTATATCATGATAAATTAGTTTCTAATCATGTACATTTTCTGTAACATTGACTTGGGATATAATTTATATACAACTATAATTATTCTCTGGTAGTTTAATAATTGGCTTAGGTATTTAATATTTATATAAAATATTATAGGCGTACAATCATAGAATCAATATATTTCAATACCAAAAATAATAATAATAGGTAGAGTTTTCATTTTTTCTGCAACATTCATAACCTACAATAAATAGTAGATTATTACCATATTTGAAGAGGTTATTTCTCCCTATTTACTTCTATATAATAGAGTTATAAGATCAAGTTACATAGTTACCAAACTCCTTTCACTTGTATCATTGAAGAGTGGGTTGAACACTATTGTATACCTTCTCTAATATGGTCCAGTTTTTGTATCCTTTTTGTATTTAGTAGTTTGATAGACATATCTACCAAATATACAATATATACCCAACCTTCATAAAAAAATTAATTTTTTTCCGATACCAATATTATTACATATATATTATTGAATATTCCTTCTTTAATCATCTTTATTTATGTAATTTTTATGATTCTCTATCCATCAATTTTTTTGGTTAGTTTGGGATATGAGTTATGAACAAATTGTTAATTATATTTCATTATATTAGAAACATCATAATCTCAATGATTATAATTTCAACCCCAATTATTAAGGGTTGTTCAATGAGGTAATATTTTCACATTCTATGTCACCCATGTTTAAATTAATTTTATTTTGTTCTAGAAATCTCAAAAACCAACACGCCTGAATGTGAATAACGAACAATTATCATTATAAGAGATGTATTATTGAAAAAAAGGAAAATGATATCCAATGTTTTGTCACAATATAATACCCTGATATTAGGATATAATTTTTTTAGTTCATCCTAAATCAATAATTCTTATTTTATATAATTCACATTTTATCCTATATTACTGTTTAATAAAATTTTATCATCATTAGTGAAACCTCTATATTTGTAGATTCAACCTAGTTTACCATAAAATGGTATCATATATACATCACGACTTATTTCCCCAATATTACTAAGAAATAAATCCTTCATTGTGTTTCTAAAAGAGAATATCATTAACAAAAGAATATCCAATGGCAGTGTAAAACAATGTTTTAAATTAGACATCTCTTTCATGAACTAGGTGATGAATGAGTCAAACCCCAAGATTCCATTTTCATTTTTATTGACCCTTGGAGAATCTATTCAAAAACCTACATCCACAAATATTATACATAAAAGGATGTATTTTTATAAAAAATCAAAAAATATATAATTTACTATATTTCAATCTTGTGATCATATACATTTAATTACACCTTAGACTAATCCACAGTTTTTACATTATTCTTCTACCTTCCTAATTTCAAAAATAAACGACACAATGAATTGATAGAAACTATAAAAACCTAATCCATAAAAAATATTATTCATGTTTTATATAAAACATTATTCATAATAAAATCTATGAATCTAGATGATTAGTGTATTTTTTTATTAGATTAATAAATGCGACTTCATGAATGTGAAAACTATAACATCCCACGTATATAAAGAACATGAAATTTTTCATATTTATTAATATTTGTGAACAAAATATTAATTCTACTTTAAAGGGGAAGCTATGGTCGATGGCGTACCCGATACACAATAATGGGTTTCTTTGAAATCTTATGTTGCATAGTAATAATATAATAATATTATTTTTAATGATAGTTAATGCCTAGCCATTATATTGGTGGGAATGAATAGAACTAACAAAAATATGAATATACATTTTTTTTAAATTTTTTTACATTTATCCAATTAAATTTATAGGCTTAAAATGTGAATGAATCTAATTTTAAGCATAATTTAATTTAAAAGGTTGATTTACCACCTTTTAATGGTGAACCTTATTTAAATATAATTCTTGTCACTTTTATATTTTCCATTTGACAATTTTTTTATAATTTAGACATTAAAATTAACTTCGGGTAAATTTTTCTAAATTTTTCGATAAAATTCATTTTTTAATGAATAGTGAAAAATATTGTATTTTAATTCAAAACTGCCTTTTAAACTAATTTATTTATATAGATATATTATATTTTTATTGTTTTAAATTTTAATTATATTATATTTTTACCATTTAATCCAATTTTGGTCATTGGAATTAATTTCACTTTGAAATTAAGCATAAACAACTGCTAATCTTTTGATAGATATTGTTTCTTAAAAATGCGCTATTTTTCATGGCATCAGGAATTAATTTTAAATTAATTAATGAAACTTCTATGTTTTTAAATTGGTAAAATAGACTTCATTTCTAATTTTTTATATCAAATATAGCTTATGCTGAATTTTTCGTATTTTTCGGAAAAACATCAATTTTTGATGAATAATGATACCACTAAGTAATAGTTAAAAAACTGACTTTTTCATATAAATGAAATTTTAATTATTTTTTGAATTGATTTTCAAAAATCTGGAATACATGGTTTATTTTAGTATGTAAAATGTGGTTCAATAAGTTGAAAATAATTTTTTGGTGAACAGTAACTTTTGACTTTTATTTACCGTGGTTAAAGGTAAATAGGGTAATTAAAGGTAAAATGTATATTATAATAATAATAAATTACCTTAACACATGTCCTAACCATATTTTATGAGTCATGGAAGACCATGGGAATATGTGGATCTATTTTGGGACACCATGGAGCCACTTAAGAGTGATAATGACACTTTATTTTAATTAATTTAATGTAAAGACAAAAATGACATAATCAAATATCTTTTAGTAAATTACTTTTCACAAAGTCTTATTTAAGTTATAGTTTTGAATATAAATAATCATTGAAATGATAAATATATTTCTTACATCATGGTATTTTTTTAATAATTTTTAGACATCAAATTAATTTAATTATTTATGACACAAAAATGATACAGTATTTACCTAATTAATAAATGATTTAAATAAATAAGATTGTAAACATTAAAATTACATCCAAAACATGTAAAATTCTTATTGGATGAATTTATTTCAACAATGATTCATTTTAACTTTGAATTTAATAAGATTAGGACCTTTAGAAACCGAAAATCATTATATAATAAAATAATAGTTTCACACTTTCCTAAAGAACCCATCCCCCCCCTTATAAAAAGCCCTCACATCTAACCCTTTACTCACACCTTTCAATCCCCTTCGATCATCCAAAACCTACCCAAATAAGCTCTAAAAAGCCCTCTCTTCCACCTATAATACTTACCTTTGGCAGAAGTCACTTCAAGAAGTTATTTTGGTTCAATCCAAAGGGAGTTGCCCAAATTAAAGGTAACGGTTTCTCTTAACTTCTTTTCTTTTATTTTGCATCTCCCACCCATAAACAATTTTTATTAATTTATTGTATAAAAACTCCAGTATCCTCTATATAGTTAAATTTATTATGATAAGGATTCAAAGTACACTTACACAAACCTTCATCTAATGGGTTAAGAACGTAAAGTTTCCATGGATGGAAAACTAACGCCTCACGAAACGATGAATGTTCAAATATCTCCAACCTCCTCTCATGGTGTCCCTTAAGATAGAACTGTATTTATATATGACATATATTATGTTTTTTTTTCTATAAGATTCTTTAATTTTTATTTACAAACATACCATTATGTTTTCCAATATGTGTAAGCACAATAATTTCATTTGAGGGAGTGCAGACTACCGCCCCCTCAAGGTGATATGATTCGTTCATGACATACATGGAACATATAAAGATGGAGTTAATTAAATTATGTAACATATATATCATATGAAATTATACTATAATTATAATATACCTATGTATAATTATGTATTTATTCCATTAAATATTAAATAGAAATGAAAGTATTGTTCATGCTTATGTACGGATTACCGTCTCCATGAACTGTGCATTTCATTTCTTATCTCCAAATGTTACGCAATATTATAAATACATATATATACTTGATATATATGATATATATTATATCTAAATCATTAATATAATTTTGGAGATAATGGGATTTTGACCTCATGGAAAAATTATAATTATAACAAGTTTATTTTTAACTCAAATTTCGAACATCGACAAAATGTCCGATATGAACTCAAATAATTAACTAATTGTTTTTGAAAGGTAATAAGTGATATAAAAATAATAATAAACTTGAACATTTTTCTTATGTAAGTATAAATTAACTTATGTTTATTATTCATGAGGAACCCAGAACATATGAGTCAAGTTGGACACAAGGTAACGGGTTTCATATCTAACTTTTAATTCTGTGATATTTCTATTGATCACCACTTATTTTTGTGCATCTGGTGTATTCTGTACTGCAATTTGATATATATTATCATTATTATCTTTATATTCATGGTATTTTATGATTCATTTGGTGGTTATTAACATTTTTTCATACGACTTGATTGAATTACAACGTGGTAAGGGGTTTTCTTCTCACTTTTATTCTCGTGAGATTCATGATATAATTTCCACTATTTCCTTTTTGTGGGGTATGTACTACCCATGACTATATTTTCTGTGTTATATAATCTAATTTAGGGGTATTTACATCTTCATTGTATGATCCTTCTTTCATGGGGTGTATGTTTCAGAAGTTACGAAATCGGTAAGGGAACTTCTAACCCACCTCTTTTTAAAAGAATTATTTTTGATTTGTCTTTTATTTTACATATTCTTATGTAGGGATATGTTATTATATATCCTTATTGCTGTAAATTATAATTCCATGTGATGATATACCATTTTCCAGTCTCATAAACTCATTTTATGAATTTTAATGTGATGATGTTAGGCTATCAAATATCTATAAGGGAGCTTCAATACCCAATTTAAATTCTATAGGTTAAACTTATAATTATTAATTATGTATTGCTATGAATATGTGTGAATAAACTCTGATTTTGTTACACATAATATCAAATTATATTGGGTGTATTATTATTTTTCACACATAATTATTTTATTGGTTTATCCTTAATCTAAGGATACCGTCTTTATAAGGGATTTCATCTCAATTTACATTCCATTGAGACCTCATTGTTTTTATGAACCAATTCACTCTTATATGGTTTATATAATTTCCTTTATAATATTATATCATGAATAAATTTTTTCTAATTATATTATAAGATTTTATTAATGATATTCTTTAATTATTTGTATTCAAGCGTCTCTCGTTTGTTTAGGATCTCTTTTACTAAATAATTTTTTAAATGTTTTAATGATTTATTATTCTAAATATTTCTCATTAATGTAAATGTTTTCAAAATGGTTTTAAAGATTAATTTAGATGGATATTTGTAACACCCCAAGCTTCCACGGTACGTTTCCCTTCGAATAATGCGATAGCGTGTGTTGTACGCAACCTCGAGTTCTAACACACACCACAACTAATTAAACTAGCCATTGTGAATAGTAATACCTACCTTTTGAAATCATATATATTTTATATTTCAAAATGTACTTCATTTTTGTATTCGGAATATTGAAATTAGCCTAGGGTGAAATTTTGGTACTTTTCGGATAACTTTTATATTTTGATGAATAGTGAAAATTACTAAATTTTAATTAAAAACAACTTTTTTAATCAAAATAATTAATATTGATAAATTATGAATTTGAGTGGTTTTAAAGTATATTTAGAATATATTTTTACCATTTAATTTAATGTTTGTCATTGGACATAATTTCACAATTAAATCAGACATAAACAAGTGTCAATCTTTTGATAGTTATTATCTCTTAAAAACATGCTATTTATTTTAACAACGGGAATTAATTTTAAATTAATTTCTGCCACTTCTATGTTTTGAATTTGGAAAAATGGATTACATATTTGGAATCAGGATGTCCAAATTATGTAAATAGGTAACTTTTATTTTTACACATTTTGAATAATTACTGCGGTAAATATTTTATTTACCATGGTTAAAGGGTAAATCCGGTAAATAAGGGTTAAAAAATAATATTATAATAATACAAAATTACCCTAAAAAGTGTCCTAACCTTATTTTTGGACACATACCCGACCATGGGCATCCTTGGGTCTATTTGGGGACCCCTTAGAGCCACTTTTATGTGGTAGGGACACATTATATTAAAAAAGTTAAAATAAAAATAAAAATGGCATAAGCTTACATCTTTTAGAAGAACAATTTTTACATAGGGTTATACATGTTGGATTTTCGATTATAAATATTCATTAGAAATATAAAAAGATTTCCTACATAATGATATTTTATTTATAATTTTTAGACATCAAATAAGTTAAATTATTAATGACACAATAATGATTCAATGTTTACCTCATTAATAAATCATTTAAATAAATAAGATTATAATGATTAAAACATTATCTAAAACCTGTCCAATTATTATTGGTTGATGTTATTTAGAAACGGAGTCATCTTATATTCTACCTAAATGATTTTTGGACCATTATAAACCGAATATAATTATATTATAAAGTAATACTTTCACTCTTTCCTAAAGAGCCCCTCCTCTCCCTTATAAAAGGAGACCACTTCTACTCATTCCTCACACCTCTCAAGCCACTTGGATCGTCCAAACCCTACCCAAATAAGCTCCCCACATCCCTCTACTCCTCCTTGAAGCATCCCCTTAGGCATAAAGCATTTCAAGAAGTCCTTTGGTTCCAACCAAAGTGAGTTACCTAAATTAAAGGTAACGATTTCTCTTAAATTATTTTCATTTATTTTGCTTCTCCAACCCCCAAAATCTTTTTATTTCCTTTCTTTTGTAACAACAACAGTATCCACAATATACTAGGATGTTGTTATAAGAAGGATTCAAACTACACATACACACAACTCCATCTAATGGATGATGAACATAATGTTTCTGTGGATGGCAAACTAACGCCTCACGAAACGATGATTGTTCAAATACATCTTACCGCCTCTCATGGTGGCCATTATGATGGCACTGTAATTAAATATGATATTAATGATATATATTTTATATATAAGCTTCTGTAATTCCATTTTATTTCATATCATTATTTGTTTCATGTTGTATATACATACGATAATTTCATTTGAGGAAGTGCGGACTACCGCCCCCTTAAAATGATATGACTCGTTCATACCACACATGGAACGTATAAAGGATGGTGTTAATGAACTTAAGTAACATATATAAAATATTATATTATACTGGAATAGTAATATACCTATGTATCATTTGGATTCGATTCTTTTAAAATAAAAATTAAATGGAAGTAGCGTTCGTGCGTACGTACGGACTACCGTCTCCACGAACGCGATGAGATTCATTCTCCATCGTATCCATTCAAGTCTTATTCTCATTTTAGGGTTAAAAATAATGTTAATATCATTCTAATTATGAATAAGATATAATATATCCATTACAAACATGTCTTACATAACCAAACATTTAAGAAGAACGAATCGATTATCACCTGAAACGACGATAATACTAAGATATTATTACTAAAGCAATGTTAAAAGATCATATATGATATCATATTAATGTATATGATTCTTTTATAATTTAATAACAATTATTTCACCATTATACAGGATGTTAACCTACCCCAACCAAGGAAAAGTACATGGTAAGGGTTATTTCACAATCTCTTCATTATCCGAGGTTGTTTATACGTAATAATCTACTGGGATTTATTTATCATCCACATCCATGTTTCTTCAAAATTTATTTCAAAACATATTTATTATTTACAAGAATATGGGTTAAAGTCATTTATACCCTTTTTTTACTTTTTATAAGAGTTTTATAAAGGAATCTTTCCGTCGTTTTCAAAACAAGGTGCTTTTTAACCTTTTCGACAGAATTAAGATAAGAATGTTTTTTTAAATTATACGGCGGGTGAGGCTATTTTCCGCTATTATAAAATCTTCAAAGCTTCCCTTATAAGCTTATAAGATTATTTTCAAAGAAAATTTTTTATTTATATGGATCTTAAATGATTTCAAAATAAAAGGAGATATTTCTTTAAAAAGAATTTTGATTTCATCTATGTCAACATCCTTTGATGGATTTTAAGATTATTTGAAGTTGATTTATTATGATACAAAACTTCTATATTGTATTGAAGGTTTTGTGATATGTTTGACTGTGGATGTGATATTTTTTATACCATTCATAGTTTATGGTGAAAGTATTGACATTTCGTATGCTAGTTTTAATATAAATGTTTATGTCATGTTTAAACCTTTTCATATGGGAATGAATTGGACTTAATATGTGACAGGTGGAGCCCGCTATAGCTCCTCGATGCATCGGTAGGTCTCATGAGACAAACTAGTGTCTTGGCACAAGACCTTGACAAAATCTTATTTGTAGTCTTGGCACGAGGCCTTGGCTATGTGGTTATGATAGTCTGGCATTATGCATTCCAACATTATGAAAGTGGTTATTGATATTGCATGTGATTATTATATTAGTAGAATATCCATGTGAACAAGTAAATGGAATTATTTCATTTTACTTTTTCCATACTATGTTGAAGTTCAAGTTTAAAAGGCTTTTGTTTTAGTAATTCATTGCCTTAAATGTTTATGCTTATTTTTGAATGTTCCGCTATATTGTTATCCTTACTGGGCATTTGAGCTCACCCCTTTTCTATGTTTTATTTTTCCCAGGAAGTGAAGAAGTAAATTATGAATGACCTGCAGGGATATTATGTGGGGATATGAGTGTGGATTATGGAGACATTATGTTGTTGTAGTAGTTTTTCATTTTATGATGTACTGTAAAACTTATGAATATATCTAGTGTTTCCAAGGATATTAAACCAATCGGTCTTTCGAGATTTGATCTTTCTTGTGATCATGCCAATGTTATGTAATAATGCACCGAATCTAGGTAACTGGGGTTGGGGCGTTACAGTTGGTATCAGAGGAAGTTTAGTACAAACCTTGGAAGCTAGATTTAGATAAACTCTGATTAGAGCACGTAGACCTAAGATGAACTTTGAGGATTAGTATAGAAGAACTTCCTAGAATTTTTGTATTGTAGAGATTTTGTGAGTTTTCCGAGCAATACATCCCTGTCTGGATACGAGCAGGTAGAGGCGGCTCTGGCACAGATGTACCTAGGGGTAAAACCCGAAAACACCGCTTTGAGCTAGACTCGAACGGGAACTGGTGCACGACAACGGGCCTTGCTGCACTCTTGGTTACAACACTCCCGGGGGATATGCTTAGGATAACTCTCATTTTCTTTACAAATCATTATGAAGGGTTTATGAGTATATACTTCCTCAAAGAAAACATTTTTATGATTATGGATTATATCCATAAATAGTTCAATTTATGTTAAGTGTTTTATAAGTATGGGATTATGTATTTTGATTCATAAACTGATCTAGTTTATGCCATTGTTTAGAAATGGCGCCTAGTGGAAGAAATGGAAACCGTATCAATGCACGCACTCCATGTAGGGATTGCCCTCCTGCTCAAGATAATTATAGTGGGGCTGGTGATGCAACTGGTGCCGATCAGCTAATCACCATACTGGGACAACTTACTCAGGTTATGAATAATAACCTTACCCGTATGGAGCACCCTGATCCGCAGCGTAGAGGATCAATGTTAGATCTATTCATGAGGCAACAACCACCAACGTTCAATGGGAGTACAAATCCCTTAGTAGCTGAGAAATGGATAAATTCCCTAGAGAAAATATTTCAGGCTTTGGGGAGTAGTGAAAGGGAAAAAGTTATCATGGCAGTTTACCGCCTCACTGGAGATGCTGATCAATGGTGGTCATTGATTAAAAACATGAAGAAAGATGATGAAGTATCAAATATGGAATGGAGAGAGTTCAAAAATCTGTTTTTAGAAAAATACTTCCCTCGCGACCATCGAGCAGATATGGAAAGGCAATTTCTAAGTCTGAGACAGAAGGAGGATGAGAATATCGCAAAGTATGAGGCTAACTTTACAAGGTTAGCAAGGTACGCTGGTGATTATATACGTAACCAAAGAAGTAAGATTGATCGTTTCTTTGATGGGTTAAAACCATTTCTCCGTCGAGAATTAGTCTCACAATCCTTTTCATCGTACGAAGACATTGTCTCATGTGCTATCAAGACCGAAAAGGAATTCTCTAAGTCTTATGACTTTAAAGAAAAGCAAGAGAAGAAGAGACCTGCTGATCAATCTGGGAATGAAAATAAGGGGAAGAAGGGAAAGGTTGAATATCCATCTTGTGGTAAATGCGGGAAGAAACATCCTGGTACTTGCTTGAAGGGAATGGGAGTCTGTTACAAGTGTGGTGAAAAAGGCCACCAAGCTCGTGATTGCAAGGGGAAAAAGGAAGCTACCAACGTTCAGTGCTACAATTGCAGGGAGATGGGGCATTATGCAAATGCATGTCCTAAGCGTCAGGAGAACTTACCTCAGAAAAGGCCAAGGGATCAAGGCCAGGCTTATGCTATCACTACTGCAGAGGTAGAAGCTCCAAAAGACGTGGTGGCAGGTAATTTAATGGTTTCCTCAAGTTTAGAAAATGCATTATTTGACTCTGGATCGTCGCATTGTTTCATATCTTCCCAGTTTGCTAAGAAAATTAGATATTTCCAATTTGATTTAATAAGGGAGTTGTCAGTTAAAACTCCTAAGGGAAGTATCATTGCAACAAAGTTTTGTGAATCAGTCCCCATTAGAGAACATAAATGTTCGTTATCTGCTGATCTCATCGTCATACCTATGATTGAGTTTGACATAATCCTCAGTATGGACTGGCTTTCGTACTATGATGCGAAGATTTATTGTAAGAAGAAAGAGGTTACTATTCTTGATGATAATGATAAGGAACACCTTATCTTTAGAGCAGAATCATCACCACCTAATTCTTATTTAGATCCACCCCCAGTAGCTCAACTTAATTCAATTATTGGGGAGGAAGATAATGAAATAACTTTAGGTGAGGAAAGGAATGTTCAAATAGAGGATGTACCTGTTGTGAAAGAATTTGTAGATGTATTTCCGGAAGATTTACCTGGACATCCTCCAGAACGAGAAGTTGAGTTTTCCATTGATTTGATTCCTGGATCAAGGCCTATATCGAAGACCCCTTATAGAATGTCCACTGTAGAATTAGTCAAACTAAAGAAAAAACTAGAGGAATTGAGTAATAAGGGATTTATTCGCCCTAGTGTTTCTCCATGGGGAGCCCCTGTTCTTTTTGTTAAAAAGAAAGATGGATCTATGAGGTTATGTATCGACTACAGGGAGATCAATGCTATAACGATAAAGAAAAAGTATCCCCTACCTCGTATTGATGATTTATTTGACCAACTGCATGGAGCTCAATACTTTTCAAAGATTGACCTTCGATATGGATACCATCAGTTGTGTGTGAAGAAGGAAGACATTCCGAAGACATCATTTCGAACCAGGTACGGGAATTACGAGTTTACCGTAATGCCGTTTGGATTGACTAATTCACCCTCTTTATTCATGGATCTGATGAATAGAGTTTTCAAGGAGTATCTCGATGAATTTGTGGGGGTATTTATTGATGATATCTTGGTATACTCCAAAACCTACGAAGATCATGAAAATCACTTGCGCATTATCTTGAAGACTCTGAGGAGGCATGAATTATATGGGAAGTTTAGCAAGTGTGAATTCTGGCTTCAGGATATTTCTTTTCTTGGCCATATTTTCTCTAAAGATGAAATCTCTGTTGATACTTCTAAGACCAAGGCAATCCAAGAATGGCCAGCACCTACGAGTATAACTGAGGTACGTAGTTTTATTGGTTTGGCAGGTTATTATCGACGTTTCGTCCAGAATTTTGCCCGATTGGCTAACCCATTAACAAAGCTCACACGTAAAGGGGTTAAATTTGTTTGGACAAAAGAGTGTAAAGAATGTTTCGAATAACTGAAGAGAAGATTAGTCAATGATCCTATATTGACTCTACCATCAGGGAATGATGGGTTCGTTATTTATAGTGATGCATCAAAGAAAGGACTTGGTTGTGTCCTTATGCAGAATGATAGAGTTATTGCCTATGCATCACGACAGTTGAAAATTCATGAACAAAACTATCCTACTCATGATCTTGAGTTAGCAGCTGTGATCTTTGCTTTGAAGATATGGAGACACTACCTCTATGGTGAAAAATGTGAGATTTATACTGATCACAAGAGTTTGAAGTATATTTTCTCACAAAAAGAACTCAACATGAGGCAAAGGAGATGGCTTGAATTACTCAAGGATTATGATTGCACGATACACTACCACCCGGGGAAAGAAAACAAGGTGGCAGATGCTTTGAGTAGAAAAGACCATGGAGTTTTGAACAATATGAGAATTGAAAGGGATCCAATTTTCATGGATCTAGTGAAGATGGACATGGGAATAACCAGGGAAGGCGAAACATCATTTCTTTTTCAAATGGTTGCCAAACCATCTTTAATAGAAAGGATTAAGAGTACTCAAACCGATGATGAAGAATTTCAAAAGAAGATTAAAGATGTAAATGATGGGAGATTGAGAGACTTTGTGTATGAAGATGGAATTTTGAAATTTGGGAAGAGACTTTCTGTTCCCGATATACCTGATCTATAAAGGGAATTTCTAGATGATTCTCATAGTTCCAATTTCCCTATACACCCTGGGAGCACAAAAATGTATAGAGATTTGAAGGAACATTTTTGGTGGGACAACATGAAGAGGGAGATTGCTGATTTTGTGCCAAGATGTATGGTTTGTCAACAAGTGACAGCTGGAAGGCAACATCCTGGAGGATTCATGCAACCTCTTCCCATACCGGAGTGGAAATGGGACAATATTACGATGGACTTTGTCATGGGGCTACCAAAGACTCCTAGAAGGAATGATGCAATATGGGTGATTGTTGATCATCTTACCAAGTCAGCACATTTTCTTGCTATAAGAGAAGATCTACCCCTGGAACGTCTAGCAAGACTACATATTAATGAAGTTGTGAGACTTCATGGAGTACCCTTATCAATTGTTTCTGATCGTGATCCCCATTTTACTTCAAGATTTTGGAAAAGTCTTCAGAAATCCCTGGATACTGAACTTCATTTGACCACTGCTTACCACCCTCAGACAGATGGACAATCAGAACGGACTATTCAAACCCTAGAAGACATGTTGAGATCTTGCTCACTTTACTTTCAGGGTATGTGGGATCAATATTTACCACTGGTAGAATTTTCCTATAACAATAGCTTCCATTCGAGTATTCAGATGGCACCATATGAAGCATTATAAGGAAAGAGATGTCGTACACCAACATGTTGGGATGACGTTGGTGAAAGAAAACTTGTAGGCCCAGAACTGGTGGAGGAAACGGTGGAAAAGGTGAAGGTAATCCAAAATCACATCAAAGCAGCTCAAAGTAGGCAGAAGACATATGCCGATAATCGAAGGAAGGATTTGGAATTTCAAGTCGGTGATCATGTTTTCCTGAAGGTATCTCCATGGAAGGGAGTCATACGTTTTGGTAAGAAAGGTAAATTGAGTCCCAGGTACATCGGACCTTTCGAAATTCTAGAACGAATTGGGGCTGTAGCTTACCGATTGGCAATGCCGCCAAGTCTCTCCAAAGTTCACGATGTGTTCCACGTATCTCTGTTGAGAAAATACATGCCTGAACCAACGAATGTACTCACCTATGAGGAATTAGAACTGGAACCCGATCTGTCTTATTGTGAAGAGCCTGTCAGGATTCTTGATACAAGAGAACAAGTACTGAGAAACCGGACGACGCGTCTGGTAAAAGTTTTATGGAGAAATCATAAGATGGAAGAGGCAACGTGGGAACCTGAGGAACTTATGATGAAGAACCACCCGAGTCTTTTTATGCATTAATACCCTAGAAATTGCGAGGATGCAATTATTTGAATGAGGGGAGAATGTAACACCCCAAGCTTCCACGGTACGTTTCCCTTCGAATAATGCGATAGCGTGTGTTGTACGCAACCTCGAGTTCTAACACACACCACAACTAATTAAACTAGCTGTTGTGAATAGTAATACCTACTTTTTGAAATCATATATATTTTATATTTCAAAATGGACTTCATTTTTGGATTCGGAATATTGAAATTAGCCTAGGGTGAAATTTTGGTACTTTTCGGGTAACTTTTATATTTTGATGAATAGTGAAAATTACTAAATTTTAATTAAAAACAACTTTTTTAATCAAAATAATTAATATTGATAAATTATGAATTTGAGTGGTTTTAAATTATATTTAGAATATATTTTTACCATTTAATTTAATGTTTGTCATTGGACATAATTTCACAATTAAATCAGACATAAACAAGTGTCAATCTTTTGATAATTATTATCTCTTAAAAACACGCTTTTTATTTTAACAACAGGAATTAATTTTAAATTAATTTCTGCCACTTCTGTGTTTCGAATTTGGAAAAATGTATTACATATTTGGAATCAGGATTTACAAATTATGTAAATAGGTAAATTTTATTTTTACACATTTTGAATAATTACTGCGGTAAATATTTTATTTACCATGGTTAAAGGGTAAATCCGGTAAATAAGGGTTAAAAAATAATATTATAATAATACTAAATTACCATAAAAGTGTCCTAACCTTATTGGTGGACACATACCCGACCATGGGCATCCTTGGGTCTATTTGGGGACCCCTTAGAGCCACTTGTATGTGGTAGGGACACATTATATTAAAAAAGTTAAAATAAAAATAAAAATGGCATAAGCTTACATCTTTTCGAAGAACAATTTTTACATAGGGTTATACATGTTGGATTTTCGATTATAAATATTCATTAGAAAGCTAAAAAGATTTAATACATAATTATATTTTATTTATAATTTTTAGACATCAAATAAGTTAAATTATTAATGACACAATAATGATGCAATGTTTACCTCATTAATAAATCATTTAAATAAATAAGATTATAATGATTAAAATATTATCTAAAACCTGTCCAATTCTTATTGGATGATGTTATTTAGACAATGAGTCATCTTATCTTCGACCGCAATGATTTTTGGACCATTATAAACCGAATATAATTATATTATAAAGTAATACTTTCACTCTTTCCTAAAGAGCCCCTCCTCTCCCTTATAAAAGGAGACCACTTCTACTCATTCTTCACACCTCTCAAGCCACTTGTCTCGTCCAAACCCTGACCATATAATCTCCCCACATCCCTCTCCCCCTCCTTGAAGCTTCCCCTTAGGCAGAAAGCATTTCAAGAAGTCCTTTGGTTCCAACCAAAGTGAGTTACATAAATTAAAGGTAACGATTTCTCTTAAATTATTTTCATTTATTTTGCTTCTCCAACCCCCAAACTCTTTTTATTTCCTTTCTTTTGTAACAACACCAGTATCCACAATATACTAGGATGTGTTTATAATAAGTATTCAAACTACACATACACACAACTCCATCTAATGGATGATGAACATAATGTTTCTGTGGATGGCAAACTAACGCCTCACGAAACGATGATTGTTCAAATACATCTTACCACCTCTCATGGTGGCCATTATGATGGAACTGTAATTAAATATGATATTAATGATATATATTTTATATATAAGCTTCTGTAATTCCATTTTATTTCATATCATTATTCGTTTCATGTTGTATATACATACGATAATTTCATTTGAGGAAGTGCGGACTACCGCCCCCTTAAAATGATATGACTCGTTCATACCACACATGGAACGTATAAATGATGGTGTTAATGAAATTAAGTAACATATATAAAATATTATATTATACTGGAATAGTAATATACCTATGTATCATTTGGATTCAATTCTTTTAAAATAAAAATTAAATGGAAGTAGCGTTCGTGCGTACGTACGGACTACCGTCTCCACGAACGCGATGAGATTCATTCTCCATCGTATCCATTCAAGTCTTATTCTCATTTTAGGGTTAAAAATAATGTTAATATCATTCTGATTATGAATAAGATATAATCTATCCATTACAAACATGTCTTATGTAACCAAACATTTAAGAAGAACGAATCGATTATCACCCGAAATGATGATAATACTAAGATATTATTAATAAAGCAATGTTAAAATATCATATATGATATAATATTAATGTATATGATTCTTGTATAATTTAATAACAATTATTTCACCATTATACAGGAGGTTAACCTACCCCAACCAAGGAAAAGTACAAGGTAAGGGTTATTTCACAATCTCTTCATTATCTGAGGTTGTTTATACGTAATAATCTACTGGGATTTCTTTATCATCCACATCCATGTTTCTTCGAAATTTATTTCAAAACATATTTATTATTTACAAGAATATGGGTTAAAGTCATTTATACCCTTGTTTGACTTTTTATAAGAGGTTTATAAAGGAATCTTTCCGTCGTTTTCAAAACAAGGTGCTTTTTAACCTTTTCGACAGAATTAAGATAAGAATGTTTTTTTAACTTATACGGCGGGTGCGGCTATTTTCCGCTATTATAAAATCTTCAAAGCTTCCCTTACAAGCTTATAAGATTATTTTCAAAGAAAATGTTTTATTTATATGGATCTTAAATGATTTCAAAATAAAAGGAGATATTTCTTTAAAAAGAATTTTGATTTCATCTATGTCAACATCCTTTGATGGATTTTAAGATTATTTGAAGTTGATTTATTATGATACAAAACTTCTATATTGTATTGAAGGTTTTGTGATATGTTTGACTGTGGATGTTCTATTTTTATACCATTCATAGTTTATGGTGAAAGTATTGACATTTCGTATGCTAGTTTTAATATGAATGTTTATGTTATGTTTAAACCTTTTCATATGGGAATGCATTGGACTTAATATGTGACGGGTGGAGCCCGCTATAGCTCCTCGATGCATCGGTAGGTCTCATGAGACAAACTAGTGTCTTGGCACAAGGCCTTGACAAAATCTTATTTGTAATCTTGGCATGAGGCTTTGGCTATGTGGTTATGATAGTCTGGCATTATGCATTCCAACATTATGAAAGTGGTTATTGATATTGCATGTGATTATTCGATTAGTAGAATATCCATGTGAACAAGTAAATGGCATTATTTCATTTTACTTTTGCTATACTATGTTGAAGTTCAAGTTTAAAAGGCTTTTGTTTTAGTAATTCATTGCCTTAAATGTTTATGCTTATTTTTGAATGTTCCGCTATATTGTTATCCTTACTGGGCATTTGAGCTCACCCCTTTTCTATGTTTTATTTTTCCCAGGAAGTGAAGAAGTAAATTATGAATGACCTGCAGGGATATTATGTGGGGATATGAGTGTGGATTATGGAGACATTATGTTGTTGTAGTAGTTTTTCATTTTATGATGTAATGTAAAACTTATGAATATATCTAGTGTTTCCAAGGCTACTAAACCAATCGGTCTTTCGAGATTTGATCTTTCTTGTGATCATGCCAATGTTATGTAATAATGCACCGACTCTGGGTAACTAGGGTCGGGGAGTTACAATATTAATGGTATATAATGTTAATTCCTTTAAAATCATCAAAGTTGTATGGGACACATTGATTCAAAAATCTCTTTACTAACTGTTTTTAATTGTTTTGAATATGGTTTGATGAAGCATTGATTATATAAATATCATAAAATGATATATTATTATTTCAATGTGGAAATGATATCTTTCCTTTATTATTGTTTTTCTATGTTATGATTATTTTATGGTTCTTGGTTAATGTTTACGTATACAAGTGGTTCCGTGATAAACCTAGGGCAGGTGAGCCCGAGATATCTCTCCAATGCATTGGGTAACGTGACGGAGGTAACCATTAATGTTTCTTCTAAGAGATTTAGGGAATATACTGTGATTTGTATTCCAATGTAACTCCCTATGTATTTATAATAGCTAAAATGTAAGTATGTTATGTATTCCATAAGTTACCTTTATGATTGATTATTTATATGTGTTAGTCATAAATATTATGATTTCATAAGGATGTTATGATTGAAAATTATGGTTTCATTGTTTTGTATTTATTGATGGGCGAATGTTTTCAGTTTTTATATATCTCATACTGAGATTTTTGTGCTCATCCCATGTTTTTGAAATTTTTTTCACATGGTATAAGGAAGGGTAAGAGAAAATAATTATTCAAGAAGACTTATATTAAGAAAAGAACTCTTGTTTTTTTAAGAAGTTTTATTCTGTGAAACATTGGAGAGAGTAGAATTGTCTTATTTGTAATTTTCAAGTTGATATGTAATAGTTATGGCCTAATTCTCTAAAAATTTAAACCTAAAAATATCCTTAATGTGAATTATTCATTAAATTCAAGATTATGTAATGTTTAAGTCATGGTCATTATAGTTGGTATTATAGGTCGGTTTAGAAAAATTTATGGATTAGGTGTTTTCATTAGACACATGGTTAGTCACTATGCATATTATTTTAGTTAAATCCTTGTTTTATGACTTTTTCAGACCAAGTAATGGAAGTTACAAATGGAAGGAGGAGGATCACAAATGACATTCCAATCTCTTCCTGATGACATTCTTGCAATAATTATTGCAAAGTCATGTTCTGATGATTGTGAAACATTTTTCTATAATACAACTCACGTGCAAGAAGTTGTTTGAGATATCAAAGACCTCCACTATACCAAGTTATCATCATGGATAATGGGTTGTATTTAAAAAATCTTATATTCACAATATTATCATATTTTAAAGAAAGGTAAATATTATCATGGCATTTTAAAATATTTTACATTATAACAATATTTTGAAGAATATTATGATTTTGTAAAAAGGTTCTGAAGAAGGAGACCCTTGAACAACCAATTTATTTCTTATTTTATAATATATTCTCTCAGTACATACCTATGGTATTTTAGAAGGACTATTAATTCAAAGTTTCAACTCAAATACGGTCCAACTGTTTTATAGAAATCATGTTTTATCAGATGTTTTAAAATTATATGTCATAAATGATTGTTTTCCAAAACTATTTTTATGTGAACACCCATATAACCAATGTTTTAAAAGGTGTATTTTTATGAAGGAAGAAAATAATTTTGAAGGATCTTTAAATCATTATTACAATTCATGGACCTTCTACCTACGTGAACAAGATGATGATGAAACCAAATGAACACCATGATAAAGGTATTATGTTCTTCATTTGAGGTATCATTTTATTTTATTTTATGGTGGGGAAAGAAAAAAAATGACAATATATATATAACTTCAAGAATTAAGATGTTGAAATCATAATGAATTAGGATGAAAATGAGAGGTATTAGGAATCACTTGAGGTTAAAACATGATAGGGGTATTTATGAGTTTTATAAAAAGGACAACCCCTAGGCTGGGTGACAACCCATCGCATCAGAAACGAATGTAGGAATTGAACCCACAACTGAAGGGAGACAAGGTCGCATCTCCAACCACTGGCCTACTTGACGTCCCTAGTTATTAGGACTTATTATTTTTGTAAAATGATTTTATGGAAATAGAATAAGTTAATTTTAGGAACTTATGTTTTATTAAATGGATATACTTAGTATAGGAATATGATTTGTTAATTAAGTGATAAATGTTGTTGTGGAAGAAATTATCTCTTTTGAGGAAACACTATATGCCTTTGAATGATAGAAGACTATGGGATTTCAATTGTGGAATAATTGCAGAAATTTTAGTTTGGAAGAATCTATGTTTTTATTGTGGGAATATGATAATTTGGTTTATTTATGGAAATGATTAAACTATCATGGGGAATATGTGATTAGATTAATTACTTTTCAATATGAGACATTATGTGTAACTGATGTTATTTGGAGATAAATGTTAATATTTATCTTGGAAGACTATGTAATTAAATCCTTATGAGATTTGGGTTTCAATATTAGTTTCGATTACTTTTGCAGAATTTTATGGATTGTTGTTTATTGAATTTTCTTTGTTGAACTTTGGGTTTTGATTGAAATTTTTTAGAGATTAATAGTAGTTTTTCTTTTTTAAAAAGAGTGTCCTTTTGGGTATTATCTGATCTCACACTAACCATTTTGGTTTTAGTTGATGTCTAAAGACATGTTAAATATACTGTTCTTCTTTTGTGGATTATGTGATTCACTATAAGATTATTCTTGTGCTTTTGATGCGACAATGTATTAAAGGATGAAACTCTACATACAGGTAAGTATATTTCCTTATGTCATTATTCTATGTAGTAAATGAATTCCTCAAAATAATGAAAAGTAACATGAAACAAAAAAAAATTGTTTTACATTTCCTACTAGGTAATCAAAGACCGTTTAACAAATCATAAGTTTGTGATTTTCTGGTGGATAACTTTCTCCGAATCAAGTTTTGTATCACTCTCCAATAGAACATGACTGTTTTTTCTCTCTTTCATATCCATGTTTTCCTACATGGAATCCAAGTATGGGTTATCTATGGTGACCTTTGCACTTCTCTCTTTTTTTAAGTGATAGCTTTAATAACTCTTTTCCGACATGGGACTTTTAATAATGTTTCAAAGCCCAGTTTTAAAATTGTGAGGACGTAATTCCTAAAAGGTGGGAAGGATGTATCATCCCACGTAAATAATGAACCTGACATTTATCATATTTATAAATTTTTGGGAACTAAATATTAATTATACCTTAAATGGGATTCTATATTCGATGGTGTACCTGATACACAATAATGGGTTTCCTTGAAGTCTTACGTAGAAAAATAATAATATATTATTATTATTTTTAATGATAGTTAACACCTGGATATTGTATTAGAGGGAATGAATAGAACTAACAATAATATGAATATACATGTTTTTTAAATGTTTTTACATTTATCCAATAAAATTATGAGGCTTAAAATGTGAATGAATCTAATTTTAGGCATAATTTACTTTAAAAGGATGATTTTCTGTCTTTTAATGGGTGAACATCTTTAAATATAGTTTTGGTCACTTTTATATGTTCCATTTGAAAATACAAAATTCTTATTTAGAATAGACAACTCAAAACTAACTTTGGGTAAATTTTTGGTATTTTTATGATAAAATTCCTTTTTAATGAATAGTGAAAAATACTGTATTTTAATTCAAAACTATATTTTAATATATTTTATTTATTTGGATAGATTATATTTTTAATTGGTTTTAAATTTTAATTAGATTATATTTTTAATATTTAATACAATGTTGGTCATTGGAATTAATTTTACTTTGAAATTGGGCATAAATAAGTGTCATTTTTTGATAGATATTTGTTTCATAAAAACACACTATTTGTTTTGACAATAGAAATTAATTTTTAGTTAATTAATGAAACTCCAAAGTTTTGAATTTTTTAAAATAGGCATCATTTTTGAATTCAGAATATAAAATATATCTTAGGCTTAATTTTTTTTATCTTTCTGAAAAACCTCAATTTTGGGTGAATAGTGAAACCACTAAGTAGTAGTTAAAAAATTGACTTTTTCATTCATATAAAATTTTACCACTTCTGTGAATATAATTTTGATGATCCTACATACATGGTTATTATTATTAAGTAACATTTGGTTCAATAAAATTAAAATAATTTTTTTGAATAGTAACTTTTTTACTTTTATTTACCGCAGTTAAAGGTAAATAGTGTAATTCAAGGTAAAAAGTGTATTATAGTAATAAGACATTACCTTAACACTTTTCCTAACCTTATTTAATGAGTCATGACTGACCATGGGCATATTTGGGTTGATTTGGGGACACCATGGAGCCACATAAGAGTGATGATGACACTTTATTTTAATTAATTTAATGTAAAGACAAAACTGACATAAACAAATATCTTTTGGTAAATAAATTTTTACATAGGCTTATATAAAATATAGTTTCAAATATAAATATTCATCAGAAAGCTAAAATTATTACCTAAATCATGATATTTTTAATAATTTTTAGACAACAAATAAATTAAATTATTTATGACACAAAAATGATGGAGTATTTAACTCATAAATAAATGACTTAAATAAATAAGATTATAAATTCTAAAATAACATCCAAAAATTCTTCAATTCATATTGGATGAATTTATTTCGACCATTAGTTATCTTATCTTTGAATTTAATATGTTTTGGACCTTTAGAAACCAAAAATCATTATATAATAAAATAATAGTTTCACAGTTTCCTAAAGAACCCCTCCTCCCCCTTATAAAAAGCCCACACTTCAATCCCATTCCTCACACCTCTCAAGCCCCTTGGCTCATCCAAACCCTAACCAAATAAGATATCAAGAACACTATCTTCCACTTATAAGCCATACCTTAGGCATATGTCACTTCAAGAAGTCCTTTTGGTTCAAACCAAAGAGAGTTACCCAAATTAAAGGTAATGGTTTCTCCTAACTTATTTTTTTATTTTACTTCTCCAACCCCTAAATACTTTTTATTCACATATTTTATAACAACAATAGTATCATCAATATACAAGTATGATATTATGATATGGATTTAAACTACACTTACACACAGCTCCATCTAATTGGTTAAGAACATACTGTTTCTGTGGATGGCAATCTAAGGCCTCAGGAAACGATGATTGTTCAAATATCTCCAACCGCCTCTCAAGGTGGCCATTATGATGACACTGTATTTATATATGATATATATTATGTTTTTTTTTCTATATTCTTCTGTAATTTATATTTGAAGACATACCTTTATGTTTTCCAATATATGTAAGCACGATAATTTCATTTGAGAAAGTGCGGACTACCGCCCCCTCAAGGTGATATGATTCATTCATAAAATACATGGAAAGATAAAAGATGGATTTAATGAAATTATGTAACATATATATCATATGATATTATAATGGAATTATAATATACCTATGTATAATTATGTTTTCATTCCATTAAATATTAAATAGAAATGAAAGTAGCATTCATTCGTACGTACAACTTACTGTCTCCATGAACGGTGCATTTCATTTCATATCTACAAATGTTAAGTACTATTATAAATAAATATATATACTGGATATATATGATATATATGATATCTAAATCATGAATATCATTCTGGAGATAATTTAATTTTTACTTCATGGATAAATTGTAATTATAACAAGGTCATTTTTAACTCAAATTATGAACATCAACAAAATGTTCAATATGAACTCAAATAATTAACTTATTGTCATAGAAAGGTAATAAGTGATATAAAATGAATAATAAAAGAGAAAAATGTTCTTAATGATTTAGAATTTAACATAAGATTATTATTAAAGAAGAACCCAGAACATACGAGTCAAGTTGGACACGAGGTAAGGGGATTCTTATCTCACTTTTAATTCTGTGAGATTTCAAT
Organism: Viscum album; assembly: GCA_963277665.1. Lineage (NCBI taxonomy): Eukaryota > Viridiplantae > Streptophyta > Magnoliopsida > Santalales > Viscaceae > Viscum > Viscum album. The sequence continues at coordinate 1,390,155,121 of OY728165.1, forward strand.
TGATCACCACTTATTTCTTTCATGTGGTGTATTTTGTACTACCATTTGATATATATTATCATGAATATTTTTATATTAATGTTATTATATGATTCATTTAGATGTTATTAACTTGTTTTCCTATGAATCGATTGAATTAAAATGTGGTAAGGGGTTTTCATCTCACTTTTATTCCCGTGAGATTCATGCTATAATTGCCACTATTTCATTTTTTGTGGTGGATGTACTGCCCATGACTGCATTATTTGTGTAATATACTCTAATTTATTGGTATTTACATCTTAATTTTATGATATTTCTTTCATGAGGTGTATGTTTCAAAAGTTACGAAATCCGTAAGGGAACCTATCACCCACTTATTTTTAAAAGATTTATTTTTTATGTCTTTTATTTTACGTCTTCTTATATTGGGATATGTTATTATATATCCTTATTTCTATAAATAATATTTCCAAGTTATGATATACCCCTTTTCACTCTCATCAACTCATTTTCTGAATTTAAATGTGATGTTGTTAGGCTGTCAAATTTCTGTAAGGGAACTTCTTTACCCAATTTCAATTATTTGGCTTAAACTTCAACTTATTCATTATGTCATGCTATGAATATGGGTGAATAAACTCATATTTTTTACACATAATATCCACATATATTGGGTGTATTGTTATTTTTCACACATAATAATGTCATTGATATATCCTTAATCTATGTATATCGTCTCTATAAGGGATTTCGTCTCAATTTACATTCTATTGAGACCTCATTGTTGTTTTGCACCAATTTACTTTTATATGGTGTATATAATGTCCTTTGGAATATTATATCACGAATCTAGTTATTCACATGAAATTATAAGCTTTTCTTAATTTTATTCCTCAATTATTTGTATTCATGTGTCTCTCGTTTGGTTAGGAACTCTTCTATTAAAACATTTTTTTAAATGTTTTAAAGATGTATCATGCTAAATATTTCTCATTATTGTCCATGTTCTCAAAATTGTTTTAATGAATAATTTATATGGATATTAATGGGTTAAAATGTTAATTTATTTTAAATCAATAATTTGGTATTGGACACATTACTTTATTATTGGTTTATGTGTTATGTTTATGTTTTTTTTCTTGGGCAACGTTTAAGTATAAGTTTTTTTCCATGATAAACCTAGGGCGGGTGAGCCCGAGATATATATCCAATGCATTGGGTAACGTGATAGAGGTAAACATTAATGTTTCTCCTAATAGATTTAGAAAATATATTATGATGGGTATTCCAATGTAAATCCCTACATAGCCGTGATACCAATTATGTAAGTATGTTATGTATGTCATAAGATACCTTTATGATTTATGATTTCTGTGTGCTAGTCAAAAATATTATGATTTCATATGGATGTGATGATTGAAAAGTACGGTTTCATTGTTTTGTATTTATTGATGGGAAAATGTTTTCATTTATTTATATATCCATTAATGAGTTTTTTGTTTCCATCCCATGTTTTTGATATGTTTTTCACAGGTTATAATGAAGGGTAAGAGAAATAAAGTATTCAAGAAGATTTATATCATGAAAAGAACTCTTGTTTTTTTAAGAAGTTTTATTTTGTGAAACATTAGATAGAGTAGAAGTGTCTTCTGTGTAATTTTCAAGTTGATATGTAATAATTATGGCCTAATTATCTAAAACTATAAATCTGAAATGATACTCAATGGTAGTTATTCATTTAATTCAATATTATTTAATGTTTAAGGCATGGTCCTTATAAAAACAATATGACTATTCAAAATTCCACATAGTTATCCTATAATCTATAGGTCTTGTAAAAATTCATAAGATACCGTTTTAAAATTACATTAAGAAAATTTCTAGCTAGATTTTTTAATAGGGAAATGTAAATATTAATAATTAATAAAATATGATTCAAGAGGAATATCATAACATTATAGATAATGATCGTGAGCATAGAAAATTGGAATAAATAAATAAAATAATGACATAAAGGAATCATAAAAAAGTTGAAACATTAAAAATAATGACATTATAACCATATGTCATGGATAACCAACTAAAAACATAATATAGGATAACCAAAAACATTATATTCATATTAATCTACTAATATAAATTTCACCAGAGTTTTTTTATGCTAACCTATCATCTACAATAGATAGTATTATTAATCCAACCTCATGTTCACAATAAATGTTATCCCATGAGATTTTAACATTATTAAAAGTGTTAGAGGGATATAATAGACATATCCATTAAAACATAATATATCTAAACTCATAATACTTACATGATATTTTTATCCACAAAAGTAAATAACAACTATATAAAAATCATAACCATGATTAAACTCATGGGAATAAATAGGGATTTTTAATCATGTATTATGAAATAAATGAATCCTATACAGTATAAATTACCATGTAGAGATGGAATAAAAAAAAATTTAATCAATATTTTCACAATAAAACTTATGTATTTAACATGGTGTTCCTATATAAAAAAATTAAGATAAATATCTAGAGATGAAATAATTATTATGAACCATATAGGTGGTACAATATGAAATGAGTGAAGGATATTATTAAAAGACGAAATATAATCTCATTTTTTTATAAAAACATATTTTATCCATGAAGATTATATATAAAATATTATAGTTTTTTACAATATTAATTTACACAAACCATTTTCTGTGGGTGAAATTTGAAATTATATTATAAATAAACAATTTCTATTAAATCAAGATTACATAAAAGATGGAATATCAATGGGAACTAGTAACATGTTTAACCATAATTGTTAAAATGATATTTGAATATGTGTATATGAATCATAAATAAATAAATATATTAGAGTTATATGATACTAATATTGTAGAAATAGTGTGAAACTTTTACAGAAAACATAATTACAATGTCACGAGGTTTGTATAGAATATATATTATAATGTTTTAAATAACCATTGATGAAATAAAAAATAAAAAAATATATAAAATATATAAAATATATAAATTTAAAATGGGGAGAAATAAAATAATATTTTAATAGTTATAGAATATTATAATAAAAATGGGGAACATTTGAAATAAGGGAAACTAAAAACAGGGTTGGAAAACTATTATTTTAATGGATAATAAAAATTCATTACATGGTTCTATTTTTGAAAACTATTTAAAATAACCAGTTGGATAACAAAAAATTAATGGGAACTATCAATTTATTAATATGAAATACAATATAAAAATAAAGATGAAATTCAACGAGAAACATTATAATTCACGAAATCCGATTTATTCATATATGCCCATTATGTTATAGGGAAAATAAAAATCGTAGAGAAATACAAGGAACTATATAAATTATCTAACATTTTTATGTTCAAAATTAGTTTTTGAGATTATATGTCATGGGTGAATTATATAATCCATAACAAGAAAGATTTGTTTATAATAATAAATAATACATGAATGAAGGGTGAGTGAGAGAAAACCCTTGGTTATTAATAAACATTCTAATAAAACCCCTATATATAATGAGACGTTGAATTTGAAATTAAAAAAATATGAATGAATATATTCTATGAGTTTATAATTATAAATGAAATTATACACAATATTTAAATGAAATTTGGGTCATGATATAAAAAAATATCAAAGAAGGAATTTTTGAAATGAATCCCTAACGACTATAGTAATTTTATAATAAAATATCAATTGAAAATGGGAAATAATTTTTTTATATAAATACTAGAAATTAGATCATTGATTATTTGTAAAATATATACTTTTCTATAATGTACACTGTACAAATAATAAATTGGTGGATAACATTAAAAAATTTCTCAATAATGATAAATTAATAAGAAAACCATTACTTGTGTCTGAAAGCACACTTCACAAGATATAAGAATAAATAATAATTAAATTTTGTTCATTATATATATATATATATGAAATGACCATATTCATCTATATTAAATTTTTTAAGGTGGATATATTATCATTTATTACTTATTTTTAACATTATTTTCACTTATTTGAGTTATACAGGTTTATTTAGTCATATTCTTTATTGTTGACCATGGTCAAATATATAGTAAAATAACTCCAGTATAGTTTTTTTGTTTATATTATTTTCTATTATATTGAAAAAATTATTAAAACTTTTTTATGATGTTCCCAAAATTTATCAAGATTGGGAAATGAGCTTTGATATGTCATTAATGGTGGTTAATGGTTCTATAATAGTTTATTATTTCTATTCCTTATTTTTATTCATATATTGTGTTTCCTGAATAACAATAGTGTAAGAAATACCATATTTCTTTAATAAATACTCTTTTTACAGACCCTTATGTGGGTCATGGAAAACTGAACATGTAGTCTATAGAGGCGAAAGTCCGCACACACAGTTTATGAGGTTTTCATTGTTCATGATGATTTTAGACAAATTTATAAATTTTATATTCCATTAGTATAATAATATATTAGCAGAGTAGTATTGATATTTTTATTATTAAATATGGAAAGAGGAATCTTGATTCATGTAGAAGTTAAAATGAACATATAAAATTTCAATTATGAGTGTTACCTTTCCATTTGATGTTCTCTTGTGTGTAATTATTTAAAAGTATTTTGATTTTTCATTTGTTGAGACCAAAAAATCAGTGGAATGGGATATGTATTAGGGATAGTCAAATTATGTGTTTTCGGTTATCCAATTAATTTTATTGGGTAGATAGATGTGGATGATGTGGTATCCTTTTATAAGTGAAGAAAATGTATCTTTAGAAAAAAAAATATTTTTCAATGATATCATTACATTACAAAAGGCTATAGCCTCGAAACATGAAAAATAATTGTATTATAATTTTGATGAATCTGAAAATCCAAGGACCATTCAATTTTATACTTGTTTCAAAATGTTATATCCACTTTCACAATGTTAAACCATTTTTACCTAATTTACCCAAACTATGTAAACTCATCCATTTCAATTAGTAACTAATTTTAATGGTCAAAATAGAATTGATAATTTTTAACTAATTATACAATTATGAATTTAAACATGAAAAACATTTTTTTTAAATTACAATTATCTTTTTATTGAAATTAATTTTAGTATTATTGTATATACAGCTGAAAACATAGTTTTTGTAATAAAGTAAATTTTAAGATTAAGAATTATGTTTAGTATTAAATTATTAATGTTATATATTATATTAAAAATAGAATGTTTATAGTTATTCAATAAATAATTAATAAATATTAAGTGGAGTTGATATACTAGTACCAAAATGCTAAAATTTAATTAAAATCAATAATAGATAATAATTTTTATTTAAAATATTAATAATGGTTTCTATTATATTGATCATAAGTTTTATATATCAACATAATATATTAAAATACTAAATATCACAATAAAAAATATTCTCTTTTAGTAAAACAGTTTTCAAAAAAACACTGGATTCCTATTTATTAATGTCATAAAACTGATTAAAATATAAAAATCATTATTTTCCACTATTTACATAAAAATTAGTTGTTTTTGAAAATCTAAACAATATTATTAAAATATGATTAAATTTAAAAATGAAAAAACTAATAATTCATTTACATTTTCAATTTATATAATCTTAAATCTCACATTTTAATTAATATAATAAAATATTTTGTGAAATCTTATTTATAAGAATATAAATTGTTTAAAATAATAGTAATTCAGATTCATAATTTCTATAAAACATTATTAGATAAGTAATTAATCAATCAATATTATATTTTATGAAACTATTTATTTAATAACAATAAACCCAGTTTTCTTTAATTATAATTAAATAACATATAAATATAGTTTATATGACATAGTATTGAATTATTTAAATTTTTATAAAATAACCCTAAATATATATAAATTAAAAAAAATCATTACTAGGTTAAATTTTTTCATACCATATAATTCAAAGGATATCTATTAATGTTCTCAAAATATAATAGTTATTTTATTCTATGTTGAATGTAGATAAACCTATCAAATATATTTTAAATAACTAAATGAAAAAATATTCATATCCCAAGTATTACATTAGAAATTTATTTACATTGTTAGGGCGATAATATAATTTTATGTGTGCAATTTTGGGACCCTTGATAGTTTATAATGATTTTTGATAGATTATTTAAGTCACATTCAAATTAGTTTTCAATAAATAGGTAATATTGTTAAATATATTTCAATGGGTTATGAAATCGTTGGTTTGGAATATATATGAAATGAACATTCAAAAGGTTGATAATCCCGAGTTGAATGGATCAATATTCTTCCCATTATTGTATGAATACCAATTATGAATGATAAATGGATGCTCAATGTGTGGGAGACCCTAAATTAATCCCGAGGTTAATATTTTTTTATAGTTTCTTATGACCTCATGTGAGATGATGGTTTATATAAATACATCCTTCTGGTTAATTCTTATGCATGTGTATGCGAACAGATGATTCTTATGAGGGTTTAGGTGGGGTTGTGTCAGTTAAATGGAAATTATTTATACATGTTTTATGTGTTTGTGAATATGAAACCCCATTTTTTCTTATTATTTGAAAAAATTGTAGGCTTATAATTATATGGTTAAGTGAAATCCATTTTCTATAGTGTGTTATTTAAGGAAAATACCTAGGTAAAAATGTGAGATAATGGGAAATTCCCCCTAATATCATAATGTATTATAATATTAACATTATTTATTTTTTAGTTCCATAATTATAATAGATCATAATTATATAAGTATGTATTCTGAGACATTACCGGTTTGATAATGATTACTTTTATTCTTTGATTCCTTTTTAAGATGAAGATACATGAGTCATAGAATGTCTCCAATTATGATTGGATTTAATTTTAGGATTATTTATAGGATATTATTTATATTTTCATTATACACACTACTCATTGATTATATATTGGGATTGTATCCCCATTATCCAATTTTGAATGTATGGGATTTATGTGTTCTTTTTGTAACTTGTTTTATTTTTATTTCATTACTTCTCATCTAATAGAGACTTTAAAAAAAGGTATTATTAAAATGTGAGCTTGGTAACATTTCATGTCAATATATCTATATTTTTGTTGATATAAAATTTATTAATAATGTTATATATGATTAAAATAATATATGTTTCTAGATTTATATGATGAATATTCTTTTGGTAGAGTAAGAATAATTAATTAATTAGGTTAGTAAGAATTCCAATAGGTAGATGATGTTATATTGATTTTCTAGTTTGTAACGCCATAAATAAACTCATGATCAATTGTTTGTTTGTATAAAATATGTGAATATAAAATATTAATATATGGAAAAATTTATGTCATTTCTATATAGAGAGTTCTTTGTTGTTGGTTTTGAAGAGTTTAAAAAGGATTTTATAAAGACTAAGAAGCTAGTTTTTGGGGAAATATTGAGGTCTTGGATATAAAATACTAAATAATGTTATCAGATGGAAATAATCTATTTGAATGTATGGGGGGGTATGAAGTCTTGGATTTATAATTCTAACATTCCTTTATATAGATATTAATCTATGATGTTGTGGGTTTTAAAAATATATTATTGAATTTCGTGTGATCAGATGAAGAATGATCAATGATATGAAACCTATTAAATACATCACTTCTCAGATGTATGGAATAATATAGAAAACTTGAACAAATTAAATCTAGACCATATAATAGATTAAAATGTGAGATAATGAATCAATAGAGTTCTAATGGAGGGGTATTTTTTTCAATTTTTATAATAAAAGGTTGAACTGATAATTAGTATATTGTTCGATGATATTATGTTTGTAAAAATTATGAAGAACATAGTTTTGTGATGTATCAGTTGAAGGATATCATATCAATTATATAAGATAGAGATAACTTGGGTAGATCACTAGGTAGAGAAACCTTTGAGGCTTGTTTATATTATGTCCCATTAGAAAGTTAATAAAATTATCTAATAGATTGAGCATCATAATGAAATTAGATAGAGACATTCAATTCCATCAAAAGGAATCAATACATGTAGAAAAGGGAATAAAAAATTTTATATGATCATGAGTTGTAATAGATATGGATATACTGACAATATTATACATTTGGTTCCTAAAAGCGTGAAACTAAGAAAATACATATCTAAAAAAGATTTCTCGTTTGTGTCTATCAGATAGCGAATGTTGAAGAAGAACCATCAAATATAGGAGTTCATTTAATGTTCATCTTATAAATGTTTTTCAAAATATATAGAAATCAAATAGCAATAAACATTGTAAATTCCTTATCATTGGAAACAAAAAGGTGTTTATTCAATAGTCTTGTATTTAATTGATTAAGGATGTTTAATAAAATACCTTAACATTGGGTTTAAGGATGATTATTGAAGGATACATACACCTTGTTTGTTATTTTTTTTTGGAATTTTCTAGTTTATTTGAAATACACCCATTGAAATTTCAGTTAGTAAGACATATAAAATTTATTTTTAATTTATCTAGAAAATAATTTTGAGTACAATACTCTACACCTGAGAATCACATCTATAAAAAGGATTTTAACATTATGGGTGTAAGACAATGTTCAAAGGATGAATATTGTATAAGATGAAGGTTTTTTCCACGTGTATATCTATAAAATTATACTTGGATATAAGAGGAGAAATAAACTATGTATGTTTAAATAATTTTATATTTACCAATATTAATCAGTTGAATAAGATGTTTTGTGTGAATTCCCAAATGATTTAATACTTTTTAGAAGAAGATTCATTAGAAGGTGTTTCATTAGAATGAAATGGAGGATGATCTAACCAAGAAATCTTCCACGGATAGAGAAGAATCTAATAAAGGAGAATGAGGTAAAGGTTCCTTGGAGTGATCACTCAAACTAATGTAAATTTGTTTTTTGGATAATAAGATGGAGGTATACCGAACTAAGGTAATTTAATATTTGATATATGGAATTCCATATGGATCTTGATTAAATGATATATCTATAAATTAAATGTGCTAAAAATTTATTATATGGAAAGAGAGAGTTATTCATGTAACTCTAAGATTCTGAATAGATTTAAATACAAGAAAAATATGAAATGAGTTGTGGATTATCGCGACAAATTTATATTATGAAATATGATCCAATGTTCATGGGTAGAAAGTGATTCTAAATATAAAGATACTTTTATGTTTGATGATAAATGTATAAGGGAGATCTTATACCTATGTTGTAGAACCGATTAATAATATGTTTTTAACATTGAATTATAACTGAATGAAATAATGCTGATATGAGATGAAAAGATAGATGGTATAAGTATCTTCAGTAAAAGTGTTTTCTATTGGACTGTATCAGCATATATTGTTTGAGGAATAATCACTTCGGTATATAACAAAACAAATCCTAAATTTTTATTCCTTATATTAATTTGATAAAGAATCCATCTATTTGTGGGTAAAGTATTTGGAAAGGAGTATGTATTGTTATCGAACAATGTAAATGTCATGTTTTGGTCTCTCACATTGTTTTATGACATATGAAGTGAGGTTGAGATATATATTTGAGTTGATAAAAAGTATAATTTTTTGTTGTTGTTTAATTAGTAAAATTATGTCATCAACAATTCAACCCCTTTTTCTCTCAGTGATCCAAAATTGATTAGTTAACATTAGTTAATATCAAAATAGATTCACTATGGAATATCCAACTATTGACTAGGGATATATAATATTAATTAATTGAACAATATGGGTTTTATAGTATTATATAGAATAATTTATCATAGTATTTATAATTTAAATCAATCTTATCTACTTCATCTTACACATATATTGATATATTCTCCAACCATGAGACATCATCCCATTTACAAGGTTTCTAAGACAAAAGTTGTTAAAAAAACTAGAAATTTAGGGAAATGTTCATAATTATTGTTCGATGTATCTAATTGAATGTTTCTATAAAGACTATATGTTTTATAATAACATAAAAATGTGGGATAATTTGAGAAGAATATCTGAATGGAAAAAAAATGTTAATAAAGATCATATATAAATATCTAGCAGCATGATTAAAGATATTATGATGGTTGATGAAGAAAGTATTTATGATAAATATATAATATTCATTAATATTGTCTGGTATATTAGTTAATTTGATGAGAAGATAAAATATTATTAAATATTTAAAAAATAATGGTAAATATTCTAGATATATCTGAGGAAATAATATAAAATCTAGCTGATCAATAATATTTTTCCCTTGATGAACAAAAAAATGTTCTTTTGGATTATGAAATGATAAAAAAGAATGTATAAAGAGGAAAAAAAGTCTAAATAGATTATCATGATTTGTTAAAATGTATGCATAATGATAATTATGTACCAAAATACTCAATAGAATTAGATTCTAGAGAAAATTAATAAGACATTGATAAATCATTTATCATTATAATAAGATGTAAACAAGAGAAATTATAAATAAAAAGGTAATCAATCTATAAAATGTTTTATTTTAATAATAGAGGTGATTTTGGTTGAAATATTCCAAAGAAGAAGACTGATGATTTGAAATCGGAAGAAGAATATTGGAAATGCCAAAAATAAAAGTGAATGAATTCTAAAAATATGATTCAACTAAAAAAGATGAAATGTTTATTATACCAGAGAGAGAATGATGATACCTTATAAAATAAATCTGAATTTTATGTTAACATTCATTCACATGTTATTCGGGGAGGTGTTTCAAAAGATATGGATTATTATGGAGATGACATAAAAGAACATTAACTAAATCTAAAATAAAATATTAAATATTTTTATAATAAAAATAAATAAACACAAGAGGAAATGAGAGAAGGTGAGAAATAAATTAATAAGATACTTTTCAGTAATGTTAAATAAAATCAAGAAGGATAAAATATACTATAACAATATTAGAGATCAATATATGATGGTTTCTGAGATGGAAATGAAGATGATTTTTGTTATGTAACATCTTCTAGTGATTATAATCATAACATGGTTAATAAATTTTTTTGAGAAATTTATTAATAATTGTATAAAGATGTATTATTTTAGAAAAAATTATTACTGTTCTTAAAGAGTTATTTTATATGAGGTAAGAGGAGTTATCAAATACACCATCAATAGTTTTTACAACACAAAGTGATTAAAGAATTTGATGAGAAGTCTTTTTGATTTAGTTTAGGTAAAATTCGAATCATCTTAATATATATAAAATCATTGTTTATAGAATAAGGTTGTTAATATTACCAAACAATATAAATGTTAAAATGGTTCAACTATGAAAGAATGTTTATAAATTAATATTTTGAAGAAATAATCCTCTGATATGAAGGAGTGAAACTTATCAAGAATATATCAACCTGAAAGAATCCACCCATAGTCGGTGAGTATATAATAATATGAAAAATTAACATAATACAACTATCAGTATGAATGATAAAGATTCAGTGGTCATTTAATGTGTTGTAGAGTATCCAAGGACAAATATTATTCATATAACTATAATATTTCTCAAAAATGAAAAATGTATGAATCGTGTTGGAGCTATAATGAGGAATGGATAATTTTTTTTCTCAAGATTTTATGAGGAAATGGAAATGAAATATAAAATGGGTTATTTTATTAAAAAATCTATTTATAAAATCATTAATGATGAGAATGGTAGGAAATAATGATTATTAATTTTTCAATATAAAATAGACATGGATAATAATTTACAGGAATTATAAAAAAATTATAATTAATAGTGATGAAAAAGGATTCAATATATGATAAAAATGTTGATAATAAGTTTAAAATTTATTTCATCATGATTATTAAGGATAAGTGTAAGAGATATGATCAAGATAAGATTATTATGATATATTGAACGACTCTATTACCAAACCAAGAGGAATAAATTAAAAGGATGTAAAAAACTAATAGTAAAATATAATTTACAAAAGTTGATGACAAAATAATAGCTTTACACAATTATTCTATAGATTAAAATAAATCCACTAAAAAATATTTGTAGGTTTATGATAAGGAATAAAGTATATCCCATACTAATGATATGAATAAAAATAATACATTATTTTTGTGATAAGACTCTTAGTATGATTGTTAATTGTAACTACAGTTCTCTTTATTACACACATAAACATGATTTATTACATAAAATTTCACTTAAGATAACTCCATGGATCTATATCTCTTTGTCTTGGTAAAATTAATAAAAATATATAAAAACATAGAACATAAAACACAACATCATTATTGAAATCTTATTATACATGACCACAAAATTCATTCGTACATAGGATTGCATGGGATAACCTGGGGACATGCATAAGAAAAGGGTGAGCTATAAATCACAATAAGGTATTAAACAAGGTATAACATGAAGAATAAACTAAATATTAGGCAATAATCATTTTAACAGAGTACAAGATAAACATGAGCATAAAGGCAAGATATGGCATGTTTATCATAGCATGGACATGTGGAAACTACATTTAACATGATATTAGCATGTGCCAAGGCTCATCACACATAGAAAAGGATTAAACCATCATTTCACTGGAATCATAATTAATAAACAATCATTTCACTTAATTTATCATGATACTAATCATTTCCCAATAAATTGGAGTGCTATCATGGAGCACCCTTCTTAATCATTTCATTTCATGCATAAGTGTGCCACAAATGGTCATATAACATGGAATCATTCAAAATCATAAGTTATTAAACAATTAATGAATTTATAATACATGAATGTTTGTACCATTAAATATTTATATGTTCTTTAAGGTGAAGAACCTTGATAGAGAAATGGGTATGGTATTCACTACATAATGATTTCGGCTTGGAGAATTGTGGTGTGAGTGTGACAGCATAATAGCGCGACATTAAGATTCATAAAAATGGTTTATGAGAGAGATAAGGGTACCTAGTCACATGAAAATTAACTAGAATGTGAGGGTTAATATGTATACATGTACCAGCGGATGGAATTTGGAAATAGAAGGCTTAACATAATAAAGAAACTTGAAGAAAGTGAATAAATGGAATAACTCTTATGAAATTTTGTCACGGTAACAGATGTGCATGTGAGGTATTAAAGAGAGATAATGGGGTATATAATTATTCTAACATATGGAGGGTAGTATAGGGGAGGTTTAAAAACATACCCCAACATTTTTAATTCAAAATAAAAGGGAATAACCACGTAATGAAATTTGGGAAAAAATGAGAATGGAAGATATCCCTAACTTTGAAGTGTGATCACAAAGGCTTGGGGGAGTATTGAGAGAGGATTCTAGGGACATTAGGGAAACTTTCACATATTCTAGAAAGAGGAGGGAAAAGGATGTTCGATCTTCAATGATTAAGGGTGAAGCAGAATGGTAGATTGAGTGGGTTTATATAGGAAAAGAGAGAGAAATATTTATTATTTATGATTTGGACAGAACACAATAAACTAATCCAAACCACAACTGTACCATTTTTTTGCCCATGTTTTTTCCAAAGTATTGTGGAAAAAAATTAATTTATACATCTAATGTCTAAACTTATTAAAATATTAGTCTTTCTTATATATAGGTGAGTCACAATATCAAGGCAATCATTTTAAAAAGTTAAAATATTTTATAAGTCTTGGAGGGTCCACTAAGGTACCATAAAATTAATCAAACAAATATAAAACCACATTATTTTAAATATAAAATATATATTGGCCGGAAAAAAATTTATAATATTTTATCACATCACTATTGGGTCATTATGATGTCATAAAACATATTATATATTTAAACACTATTTAATTTTTACCGAAAAATTTGACTGTCTCAAAAAATTATGAAAAATACACCATTAGATAATTTCAACATCCTAAATCCAAAAATGATATTCATTTTATCTAAATAATTTTCTAAATATGTAAATTTTTTACTTTTGAATAAAACAAGTATTTATTGAAAATTCATGGGTTTTGAAAAATGTAGTTTTCAAACCATAATAAAAATTACAATTGTATTCATAAAAATTATATGAACATTTATATTAAATAAAATTAATTTATAATAATATTTTATTAAAATATTATTTAACTCAATAATCCATTAATTAATCAAAATAGAATAGTTAATTAAATAATAATAAAAATATTATTTTTTCTTTAAAAAACATGTACATAGTAACAATGATATAATGATTATATATTATTTCTATAAAATAATACACACAATCATAGAGCTAGGGTCTTGTTAGATAACCCCTTATAAAATCTACATAAGTCCTAAAGGCAGGGTGTTAAATAGTGACCAATTATTGGGGCGACTCAAAAAACATCACTAGGGTGGTAATCTCTATTAACTTCCACTTATCTCATAGGAGAATCCATTCAAGATTAATGTGTTGAGGCTCGACTTGTGATTGGTCCAGAACAAAGTTCTGTGACTATACCTCTTTTTCGAAATCCGTCATATGGGCTTCGTATAGAGAAATTCTACTTAATGAGGCCACCACTTCCTTTTTCTAAGTAAATTTTATTTTTTAAAGCCTAATATTTATACTAATCATGTGATAAATATTAGTTGGCTATATTATCTATGGTAACAGTTCATAACGGTATTGTAAAATACAAAAACCTAAAACTAAGGAAGTGAATATGTCTTATATGACCATTTTACATAATAATACATTTAATCAAATCAATAGGAATTTTCATTAATAAAAAATTTGGTCATTACAATCATCCCCCATAAGACATTTATCCCTGACAATTTTCTTTTCCCACACTAAAAAAGATGGGGGCAATTATTCCTCATCACTTTCTCTGATTCCCATGTTGTTTCGGAAAACTCATTGTTTTTCCGCAACACCTTGATGAGGGGCATTATCTTATTCCACATAACGTTTTACCTACGATTTATGGTCTTGACCATCTTTTCTTCATTATAGTGTTCATTATCCAACGATACCACCTCTGGATTGAGTACATGAAATGGGTTAGGTATGCACTTCCTCAATAGTGATATGTGGAATGAATTCTATACTTGAGATAGGTTCAGTGGGAGTACTAGTTAGTAGGCCACTACTCCAATGCAATAAAGGTTCTCAAATGCGCCGATGTACCTTGGAATACACTTTCCCTTCATCCCAAATATAACATTTCTCTACTATGGTGATATTTGTTGGAATTCCATGTCTCTAATATCAAAAATCTAGGTCTCATCCATGATTATTAATATAGATCTTTTGTCGACTCTTATGAAATTTATTGTGCTCTTGGATGGTGTTAACCTTCTCCACCGTTTATTGGACCATTTCTAGACCTAGTAGTTTTTTCTCCCCATCTTTGTCCCAACATTTTTAAGTTATGCAGCTCTTCTCATAAAGGTTTTCATAATGAGCCATTTGGATTGTTGAGTGGAAACTATTGTAGTAAGAGAAGTCAACTGAAGGAAGATGCTGATACCATCCTCCTTTGATGTCCATTGAGCATTCTCTCAACGTTTCCTAAAGTGTTTGGATAGTCTTATCATATTGGACACTAGTTTCAGGATGATACGCCATATTGAAGTTCATTTCATTATTCAGAGCATGTTGGAGACTCTTTCAGAACATAGAGGTGAATATTGGAAATCGATCAGATACAACAGATAGTGTCACTCTATGCAGCCTTACCACTTCTCTGATGCATATTCATGCTAGTTGATCTAATTAAAAATCCTCTCGAATTGCAATGAAGTGTTCAGTCTTTGTAAGATTATTCACAACAACTCAGATAGTATTGTTTCTTTTGTATGTCTTTGGATGTTAAGTGAAAAATACCATGGTGATGTTTTCCTATTTCCATATTTGTATGGGTAATGGTTTCATCATCCCCATAGACATTTGACTCTCATCCTTCACATGTTGACATACCAGACACTTTGATTATATTTAGTGATCTCTTTCTTCTTGTTATCCATCTAATAATGCTCCCAGAGATCTTGAAACATAATTATGTTTCCTAAGTGAATGGGGATATTCAAACTATGTGCATAATCTAAAATTTCATTCTTTAACTTTGGATTTGATGGAACACATAGTCTTGTCCCATATATCACAATTACTTATTCATTAAAATTGAACTCAAAGGATTTATGTTTTCTTATCGGTTCCACCTTATTCTAAATTCCAACATCATCCTTCTGATCATCATTTAATATTTTCAAAAGATACGATTGAGAAATGATCTGTGAAATGATTGATGATGTTCCATAATTATGATTCTCATTTCCATCTTCAACAAATCTATGAAGATTGCATATTTTTAATTCTCATCAATGAAAGAATCGTTGGGTTCTTTCTACTTGAGTCATCCAATACCTTGTTCACTTTCATAGGGTCGTAATGGATTGAGAAGTCATATTAATTGATCAGATCTAACCATCTTCTTTGGCTCATGTTCATCTCTTTATATGTGAATATATACTTAAGGCTTTTTTGATCCATATATATTTCTCACTTCCCCCCAAAGAGGCAATGTCACCAAATTTTCAAAGAGAATATTACTCCATCAAACTCTCGATCATGTTTAGGATTTTTTTTCTCATGAACTATCAATTGACTTCAATAAGGGGAAATGTATTTTTCATTGTGAATCAACAAACAACCCATGCTCTTCTTTGAGGAATCACTGAATACAAGAAAAAGTTCTCCACATGTGGGTAATGTGAGAATGAGTGCAGTGATAAGCCTCCTTTTTAACTCCTTGATGATATCTTCACAATCATCACTCCTATAAAACGATAATACCTTCTATGTTATCTTGGTAAGAGGGTTTTAAAATAGTGATAAATTTCTCACAAATCTAAGATAATATATAACTAACCCAAGGAATCTACGGATATCAGTCACATATTTTGGCCTCAACCATCCTTCAATTGTCGTTATCTTGGAGGGATCCATATATATCCCATTTATTGTGATTATATCACACATGAGTGAGACTTCCTTCAACCAGAATTCACACTTTCTATATTTTCAAAGAGATTCTCATTCTTCAATGTATCTAGTATAATTCATAGATGATCCTCATGCTCCCCCTTGGTTTTGGAGTATATTAAAATATTGTCTACAAATAATACCAAAATATTTTAGAGGTAATGTATAAAGACTCTATTCATCATGTCCATAAATAATTATCGAGAATTAGTGAGTCTGAAAGGCATTACTATGAATTTATAGTTCATGTACCTTGTATGAAAAGAAGTCTTGGTATATCCTCCTTCTTCATCACTACTTGGTAATATCCAAACCCCAAGTCCACCTTGGACAAGTATTGTACTCCTTGTATCTGATCAAACAAGTCATAAAATTTGGGAAATATGATACCTCTTCTCTATTGTGATTTTTTGGATCTCATTATAATCAATGCAAAGGTGCATTGACCAATCTTTATTCTTGACGAAGAGGGATAGTGCACTCCATGGTGAAGCACTTGGGAAAAAAACTTTTATCTAGATTCTTCTATAGTTGTTTCTTTAGCTTCTCAAGCTCCACAATATCCATTCTATATGAATTCTTGGATATTGAAAAGACCCTAAGTATAAGATCAATTGAGAATTTAACATCATTTCTACGTGGTAGACCGAGAAATTCCTTGGTAAACACTTTAGTGAATTACTTCACAATA
Source organism: Viscum album (assembly GCA_963277665.1). Lineage (NCBI taxonomy): Eukaryota > Viridiplantae > Streptophyta > Magnoliopsida > Santalales > Viscaceae > Viscum > Viscum album. The sequence goes on from OY728165.1 coordinate 1,390,172,866, forward strand.
AGAATGTATTAAATTATAGTTTCTTCTATAGAACCAATCATCTGAGTAAGATATGCATGATCAGAGGTAGCAATGTCAGTGCTTGAGATGATGGAGATAAAGAAGATTAATCTTCCTCATTGCAATTGTATATAATTAAGGGCCGATTCTCCCTTTGGAGAGTAATTTACCTCTCATGGTAATTTATCTCGGCTCTATGTAGGGAATTCCAATCCATGCCAAGAATTTCATCAAATTTCAATATATGAAGTACGATGTGGTTTCCCAGAAATTCCATTCCACATATTCTGATAGGGGAGGAGTTATATTCATGGGATTCAATGATTTTCTTATTTTCCATTCTCACTAATATCTCTACTTCCATGATTTTTTTGTGTTGTTGGTATTATTCTAATAAACATTCGCGATATAAAAGAAAGTGTAGAATAAGAATAAAAATGTATGATTTCAATTCATGAATGGATAACTAGAGAAATTTTCACCACTTCATTATTTTGGTTTTCTTCGGTGGTAGAGATGGAAAAGGATCACTATTTCTGCCTTGGAGAATGTTGGTTTCCTCAAAAAACCCTTGTTTTAGGGCACTGGTTTGAAAATTCCACCAGTTATTTGCAGTTGAAGCAATGATCAATGTGTTGAGGGTCAAATGGGGTGTTCCACTCCTCTGTCATGGCATCAGGTTTTTCTTGTTGGAAAATAATGGTTGGGTTCCCTTCTGTTCCACACCTAAAGCATTTCCTCATCCCCTTCAAGAAATTTTCAGGGTGCTTCATTCTCAACCATTGCTTAGTGGGGTGTATGAATTTCATATAATTGTTGGATTTATCCATCAGACCACCAAAATTAAAGTGCTCATTCTGATTATTACCCCATTATACCCCTGATATTATCCAATCTCCATTTCAACTTTGGGGGAACATCGAACAATTTCCTTATATCTAACAAAGTTGCAGATCACTAGGTATTTCTGTAGGCCAGGTTCTAGCCCACCAAAGAAGCAGTCAACCTTTCATTCAGGGGTAAAAACCATGTCATAGGAATATCATGAAATACTTTTGAAGTTTTCATCATACGATTCGATGGATTTTTTTTCTTTTTTCTTGATGGGGTGGAAGTCCCTTTCCATATTAAGATAGAGTGTGTGAGGAAAATATTTATTGAATTTTTTTCTGGAAACATTTCCATTATAAAGCCTCAATTTCTTCCTCAGGATTCATATTTTTTTTATTAATGTCCACCATTGATCATATTCACCCTCCATATGATAATAATCCATAATAACATTCTCTTTTTCAGAACATTGAAGTATAAATAAGATCTTCTCAATGTAGTTGATCCGTTGTTCAGAAATTGAGGGATTGAATGATCCATTAAAAGTATGTGGCCTTTGTCTCATGAAGCTCTCGGTTGCAGCTTGTTATATCTTTGGGGGGGTTGAACATTCCCCTTGACCCATGTTTCTATTCAAAACTAGAGTTAACTAAGAGAGTATTGTGACAATGTTTGTGATTCCCTCTCCCATCAGATTAAGAATCTTATTAGATTAGACATCACAATGATCATTAAATCATTTGTTAGCCCAATTCCTCCTATTATTGTCCATTGGATGGAATAAAATGAAATTTAGGGGTAACACATAAAGGGGAATATAAAGACAATAAGTTATAATATATTAATTACATTTATTTCCTTAACTTATGAATATATAGGCTTCAATATATGTTATCAATGACCTACATTTCAAAATATATTCTTAATGGAATTTTTTCCTTTAATAATTCTTCATAATAAGCTCATGAATTTAAAAAATCATATCCCTTAGGAGCTTTATAAAAAAGTTTGAATCAAGGATTGTTGTCGTGCACAAGTTTTTGTTCGAGTCTAGCTCAATGTGGTGTTTCTGGGTTTTACCCCATGATACTTATGTGTCAGATCGACCTATACTTGTTCTTATCCATACAGGGATGTATTTTCTTGATAAAACAAATATCTGATAATCACAAAAATTTATGGACGTTTTTATTATACTCACTATATTCCAAAAGTCATTCCCTAGGGTTTTCTAATCGAAATCCCAAAAACAACTAAACTTATCATCTGATTCCAACTATAACAACCATTCTCTTTTTTACACAGTTAACCATGATTTATTACATAAAATGTCACTTATGAAAACTTTAAGGTTTGAGAGGTATAATGTATTTGGAAAATTAAGAAGATTTCACAACAACTTATAACATAAAACATAATATCTTTATTGAAAACATCTTTTACATGACCATAACATTCCATTATACTTAGCATTGCATGGGATAACCTAGGGACATGGATAAGAAAAAATAGAGCCATAATGCCATGTAAGGTATTAAAAAATGCATAAAATGAAGAATATAGTACATGTTTGGACATAATAATATCAATGGAGAACAATAGAAACATGAACATTATGGTCGGATATAACATGGTTATCATAACATAGACATGTGGCAATAACATTTAACATGACATTATCATGAACCAAAGCTCATTGCACATGTAGAATGAGTAAAACCTCATTTTACCTATATTATAATGAATAAACCCTCATTTCACTTGATGTACCATGATATTAATCTTTACCCAATGAATTGGAGCACTATCAGCGCACACCCTACTTAATCATTTCATTTCATGCATAAGTGTTCCACATGGATCATATAACATGGAATCATTAAACATCATAAGTTATTATGCAATTAAATAATGTGGAATACATAAATTTATTTACCATTCAATAAATATATTTTATTGAAGTTGAATATCATTGATAGATAAATGGTTATGGTATTCACTACATAATGATTTCAGTGTGGAGAATCGGGGTGCGAGTTTGACTGCAAAACAGCGTGACATAAAGATTGATAAAAATGGTTTATGAGAGAGAAAGTGGTATTTAATCACATGTAAATGAAATTTAATGTAAAGGGTTAATATAGATACATGTCCCAACAAATGGAATTTTAAAATATAAGGCTTATCATATTAAATAAACTTGAAGAAAGAGGATAAATTGAATAACTCTTATGAACTTTCGGCATGGTAATAGGTGTACATGGGAGTTATTAATGAGAGATAAAGGGGTATCTTATAAATAAAACACATGTCGGGATATATAAGGGAGGTTAGAAATAATATCCCAAAATTTCTAATTGAATATAAAAGGAAATAACAATATAATTAAACATAGACAAAAAATGAGAAATAAGGAAATCTCTTAATTGGATGTGGGATCTCAAACGACTGGGAGAAGCTTGAGAGAATGTTTTAGGGATATTGGGGAGACTTGGAAGGATTATAAATAAAAGAGGGTAGAGTTTGGTCGATATAAAATGGTTTATAGTTAAGAGTAATTGGAAATTTAGTGGGATTATATAGGAAAGAAGATATTATTATTTATTATTGTGGTTTTGGACACTAGACATAAAACAAATCAAAACCAAAAAATATAACATGGTATATTCCCATAGTTTTTTTCAAAATGGAGTATAAAAAATTAATTTATAAGGTCGATGGACTGACATATTAAAATATTATGCTTTCTTATGTGGAGGTGAGTCATACTCTCAAGGAAATCATTTTAAAAATTCAAAATATTTTATAAGTCATGGATGGTTTACTAAGGAACCATAAAATTAATAAAAAAAATATAAAATCACATTTTTTTTAAATATATAACATATATTGTCCGGACTACCTTTTTTATCATTTTTTATTACATCACTATTGGATCATTATGATGTCAAAAAACAAATTATATATTTAAATGATATTTAATTTTAACCCAAAAAATAGAATGTCTTAGAAAATTAGGAGAAATTATCCATTATATAATTTTAATAACCTGAATCCAAAAACTATATTTATTTTATCTAAATAATTCTATAAATAGGTGAATTTTAAACTTTAAGATAAAAAGTGACATTTATTGAAAATTCATGGGATTTGACAGAAGCAGTTTTCAAACCTTAATAAAAATTACCATTTTTTTCATAAAAATTATAAGATAATTTATATTTAATAAAAGTAATTTATTAATAATATTTTATTAAAATATTTTTTAATTAAACAATTCATTAATTCATCAACATATATTTTTTAATTGAATATTAACTAAAAATACACTTTATTCTCTAAAAAACCTTTACAAAGTAACCATGATAAAATGAATTTTTATTATTTATAAAAATAATCCATATGACCATAGTGGTAGGGAATTTATACATAACCCCTTATAACACCTGCATAAGACCTAAGGGTAAGATGTGAGATGGTGAAAAAATCTTGGGGTGGCTCGGATAACATCGCTTGGGTGGTAATATCTATTAACTTTCACTTCTCCCATATGTGATTCTGTTCAAGATTAAATTGTTGAATCCCGACTTTGGATTGGTCCATAGCAATCCCCTAGGATTCTACCTCCTTTGAAAGCTCCTACAAATGGGTTTTTTATGGATAAATTCAACTGGATGAGGTCGTCGATTTATTTGTCTATGTAAATTGGATTTGTTAAAGATCTATATTTATATTAATCATGTGATCACTGTTCAACGATAATATTAAAAATGGTAACAAGTATTAATGGTATTTTTAAAATCTAGAAACATAAAACCATGGAGGTTCATATGTATTATATAACCATTTTACATAATAATACATTTAATCAGATTAAGAGGAATTTTCATTAACATAATTTTGGGTCATTACATTAATTCTAATGAAATTTGTGGTTATTTATTATTAGCAATTTACATTATTTTTTTAAAAACATTATATGTGTTAAAGTAGATGTTATAAAAATTATAGTTATATATTTTTTGTGTTTTATAGAGAAAAGAGATTGCATTCATGAATCATTTTCAGAAAATAGTGAGGAATGGAGGGATATAATTGACAAGGATAAAATCATATATAGAGGGATGAGTATCATATTTTTTTTAAAGAAGAAATAGTGATGTTAATAAAGATGATATTTTTTGAAGTTGTGTTTATACAATTGAACTATTTATTTCTAATGAGTGTATAATTTCTCTTCATATAATTTCTTAGATTTCCCATGATATTAAAATATTAAAATAAAAATGAAATAATATTACATGATAGATGTTTTGGGAATATAAATGATCATCATGATGGTACAATCAAGTTTTCTTCACCTATTTTTCTTATATAGAAATTTATTTATTTAGTTAATGGGTACTTGTTACGAAATTCATGTGATTATATATATCTCTAGAAATCATTTTTTTCAATATTCTATGATGATTAATGAAGGTATTATATGATCTGTAGTCTACCATTTTCATTTGATTTTCAATAATGGAGAGAAATAAAAATGGGGGGGAGAAAATAAAAACCATAAATAGAGAGTATTTATTAAGAACACATATTGACAATTATATTTGACGTTTTATGGGGATATTCAAAATAAGTAAAAATTTGGAGATTTTCATTTCAGTGAGTTTAGTTTCATTTGTAATCATTATATCAATATGTTTTTGAAGGGAAAGATATATAACAATTTTGGAGATGTAAGAGATAAGTGATTTTTGGAGTCATGTGAGGAATATTCCTTATGGATGTGTATACATGTTTACATAAGAAAGACAGGAATAATTCCTTTAGTTATATGATGTTGTATTGATCTTCATGTTCCTAGATTTATGGAGAAATTCATAATCTATGATGATTTTAAACAAATTATGAGAATGTAAAATTTCAAAGGACATGGAAGTGATTAATTCAATAGATGGAAGGTTTTATGATGTTAGTGTTGTTTAATTTTCATGAGTATTTATAATGAGTGTGAATTTGTTTTCAACAGAAATTATGAGTTGTAGATTGAATGGATTTCAACAATGATACTGAAAGGATTTTATCAATGTGAAAATAAAAACATTTTTTTAGTATATATTATAAGGTTATCTGATTTGGATTTATATTGATTGATCATAAATGATTCAACTATAAAATATTTGATTGAAAAAGGTATCATGATTAATTAAATACTGATCAGATGATGTAAACCCATACAATTCATTATTCTAGGGGAGTTTTAATGTTCACTAAATGAATGTGAATAAATTAATATTTGATGTATGAAAATTATAAAAATATATATGATTAATCAAAAGGGTTCCAATGTATGGGTAGTTTGTACCAATATCATGATACAATGTTGACGTTACAATATGTTCAATGTTAGTTGTTATAATTACGTTAAAATGTCTATCTTAAAATGATTAATAAATTATCTAATGGATAAAATAATGTTTATGTTACCAGATTGATATAACTAATTTAGATCACCAGATAGAAAAATTCTGAGGCCACATTATAAGATGGTCCATTAGAAAGAAATGTGAAGGATCCAACATATATTGTATTATGATGACATCTAATGGGTAATTTCAATTCCATCAAATAGAGGTACTATAGGAAAAAAATATTATAAAAATATTGAGTTCAAGTGGATTTATATCATATAGAAGTATTTATATCCCAATGGAAATTGGGTTTATAATATATTGGAATAAGGAAATGACATATCTGATTGATATTTGCCTTGTGGGTCCATCAGATGGAAAATGTTGAAAATGCACTCACAAGGATTCATATAAAAGGTTTGATTGAATCTTCGTAGATTTTATAGAATATTTGGAAGGTATATTGATAAATAAGAATGAGGTGGATATTAGACAATTCGGTTTGTTGAGAGGTATAATAGTATTCAGTTCTAGTCTATTCAATTAATAAGAACACCTATATAAAAAACTACAATAGTAAGTGTGTAAGACACTCTTTGTTTTATTTATCATAGATGTACTGAAATATTTTTGTTGTCAATTACCAAAAATGTGTTTAAATCATTTAATGAGGAGAATAGAATGATGTATCTTCAAAAATGGTTCAACATACCAAGTTTCATCAATTTAAGAAGAAGAAATGTGTTAATTTATTATTGTGATCCTACCCTATTGAAGATTATTCATCTAGATGAGATTTAATCAGATAAACATGTCCGATCACCAGACAGAGCATACATCATGGGTCAAAGAAGAGTTTAACATTGGAGAATCAGATAGAGTCACACTTACTAAATAAAACTGATCAATAATACATTTTATTTTGGAATACATGATATATATATATATAACATATTGAAGTTTTCAACCATTATAAAAAGGAAATATTAAACATAAGATGAATAGATGGTCTTTTTCACTGTAAAATTACAATAAAATGCACTATAAGGTTATATTGAAATATCCACATCTCTTCTATATCAGGAAGAAGTTATGTGAAAAACAAACCATTAATATGGGTTTTTAATATTGTAATCGTTTTTCAATGTTGAAGGTGATCTGAAATTTTTATTAAGATATTGTTTCATAATAAGATGGTATTTCTACAGTGGATCAGAAGAGAAAAATGGTGAACTTGTAACTGGGTTTTATAACAAATTACTAAAATATAATTTTACGAGGATATAAAATAAGTTAGTTATAAAATTAGTATGAGAAGGATAGTTGAGGGATAAAAACTATTATATAATAAGAGTTTATTATTGGGATATTGAACTTGGGGTAGAAATAAGAAGGTTTACATAGGTGTTGAACTAGTTTCAATATCTACATTAGGATTCCTAAAGAATGGAGTAAATGAGTCTCTGCTGTGGGTGATAAAAAATATAACTAGAATTAACACTGTAAAACATCCTGTAAATATAATTTTTTGATCCCCACATTATATTATCATATAAAAATTGAGATTTAGAGACATCATTGAGAGGATCATAAATATAAAATATTTTATAGGATGAATTGATAAGAGGAGTTCATAAAATAATGTTATCAACAATTTACCCTCCCAATGATAGTGATCCTACTCTAATCAGAGAACATAAATTTTAATCAATTTGTTTATCCTCTAAAATTGATCTTTAAATTTTTTTTTATTTTTTTATTTTGGTTAAGGGGGTGAATTTTAATTTAAAAGAATACTTTTAAAAATGTTTGGGGGGGGAATAAACAGTACGTTTTTATTATTGATTTAAAATCTTATATGATTTGATAATACTTTCATAAAAATGAAATTAAATGATTGATTTTATGGATTAAAAAATATGATTAAAATATATAGAAGTTCCTTTTGTTATCAAATTGATTTTACCATGGTTTTGGGAAAGCATTTGGATCCACTCATCTTTTATATTTTAAATAAAGGGTATGATTTGTAAAAGGACATACATAATTGTTTTTGGTTTTATCAAAATATCTTATTGGAACTATAATTTTTTTTAAAAAAAAATCAATCTAGAATAAAATGAGATCTATTATTATATATTTTTAATGTGAAATATATATTAAAAACCTAATGATATTATTTATGTTTATGACTATTAATTTTATGTTATTGTATTTAGGATCATCTCTAAAATTCTCATGGATAATTACTTGTTTTATTTATTGTTTCCCACTTGGAAATTGTGTACATTAGTATTTTTTTTATATTTAAATTGATTCAATATTTAAAAAATCCATGACATAATTTTTTATATTATGGGTGTCTCATAATATATATTTAGTTATGGATAATGGAAAAGGGTTTATCCAGTGGCTATATTTGATGGTGAGTGTATGGATTTAAATTACTATGAATTTATTATGTCAGCAACTAGATATGATTATTTAATACAGGATGGGAATATGAAATAATAATGGTTTATATTGAATTTTATAATGTATAATATTATATTTCATATCTGTGATTTAAGGGATAAATACATCATATGATACTAATTTGATTCCCAAGAACTTGGTCATAGATAGTGTGGGTTTGGATCACCCTTTAAGAAATTGATATAATAGTAAAGGTGTTAGTTCTATTAGAAGTTCATGTGAGTCCACTACAAATTTTATAAATACCTTTTATTTTAGTGGCATCCTTGGGTAGTGTAATTTTTTTATTCTATTTAGTTTTTTCACTATAGAATGAAGAAATCATTTTCCATCATAACTGATAAAGTATTTTTATGGGGATTCTAGAAAGTTCCTTCCTTACTTAAGAATCAATTTTTAATGGGAGGTGGGATTTTAATTAATAATTTCATATTTATTTTTAGTTATTGAGGTTCAGGGTTTTTTAATTTTAATTACAAGAGTATCCATAAATGTTCCATTAGGTTTTGGGTTGAAAATGAATAATTGGTATGTTTCTTGAGAACATATTGCACAACCTGAAAAACAACACAATGACCAAATACTCGATCATGGTAAATTTTATGGATTATTGATGATATATAGGCCACTATATATTTATACCCTATGAGGGGGTAAATTTTGTAATGAATTTTTCATATTTTGATGTTGAATTATAATTTTCTAAGAAAATTTTATTTTCTTAAAAATTGGTCAATGATTCATGTACAATGGATTCTGATATTCAAAAGAGTCATTTCTGAAAGTGATTATTTTATTTAATACATATAATTTGGCGAGCATTTCATTAATTTTTTTTAATTTTTTTATAATTTTTGTTAATGGAGGTGAATTTTTGTTGAATTTTAGGTGAATGATTTGAATTATTTTAATAATAATTTAAAATAGTTTTAAAATGTGAGTTTCTTTGAAAATGATATTTTTGGTATTAAAAAATAGGAAAAAAAATTTCATAGTTGGTATGCCATTGATGTTATTTTTGTATCCTTTGTAAGAGGTTACACATTCAAAATGGAAGGATTATAAAAATTGGTTTCTTATTTTTGAGAATTATCTTTATAATTATCACCTATTGTTAGACATTGGGAAAATTTTAATTTTAGGTATCATTCTTGAGATTCTGAAAAAAAAAATTATATAATTATTTCCTCTTAGAATGTTATTGAAAAAAAGTTGGGTTTTCATCTCTAGGGGTAGTTAATTCATACTTCAATTCACATTCCAAATATCCATATTCAGTTTCATGTGTTTTTTCCAATTAATTGGTGTTATAGTATGCTAAACTATAATTATGGTTGGTATATTAGGCTTCGTAAGGCCTGGCTATATTTGTTTTGAATAGATATGGATTAATATTCCTTAAAATACATGGGATTGTTTTATCTTGGAATAATGATTTCTTATTTTATTCCAGTTGTGTATAATGTTATGAGGCCTAGAGGATTATTTAATTAGTCTACAATTCTATAATTATTTTTGTTTCTCTTAGGAAAGTTATATGTTATATTCAATATTAATTCCTGTTTTTTACTCTATGTGTTAATAATTTTTTTATTCTATCATTTGGTTTAAATATCTATATTAGGTTTTGATTTATTGATGGATCATGGTAAACCCATGAATGCATTATTGGGGTAATTGTGGGAATTATATTATATATATTTTAGAGTGGGTTCTTATGAGATTGGGTTTGTTTTTCATGATCACCATGTTGTGGTTTTCTTAGAGTTTTTTCATGAATTTGATACTATATTGACTTGTGAAAGAGGATAATACCATGTTATTCTACATCAAGGAACATCATTAATTTCTTCATGGGTAGGTAGTTTCAAGATGTGTTGGGTTATGTGTTTTATCCTTATGACAATAAATCATTATTAATATAATTTTTTTTTTGTTCTCATTGTTCAATATTGATGGATTTCAATGGCTGGTAGAATGTAATAACAATTTCAATTGGTCTGTGAAATTATATAATTTTCACTATTTTCTCCCCTTTTTACATAGTTATCTATTTATTCAACATTTTAGTTCAGTTATAGTTGTTTGGGGGACCCATCATGCCTTACCATCTTATAAGAGTCTTTTATATAATGGTTTTAATTTAGAATTTCCTTGAAGATGCTACCATGGTTTGATTATTTACATGAAAAATTTTGAGATAGATATATTGTAGAGGAAAATTTATCTTATAGTATTATTAATTTTCCTTCAACTTCTCAAACCCATACATTGACAAATGAATTTTTTCAGAATAATGAACCATTGTTGAAAAAATTGTAACAACCCATATTACAAAATGAATTATTTTATATTATTTTATATTAATTTTTGTTAGTTTATTTTTTAGTAATTCTATTGATAGAATTAAAAATATTTGGTACATTTTTATGTTTAATGGGTTATGCACCGTTATGATAAATCAAGCCAAAACCATATATTTTTTGACATATAGATTTTTTTGTTCTATTTACATAATAAGAACATATATGGATGAACCATGAATAGTACTAAGGGATACCATGTGGAATATTTTGGTAGTTCTAGTAACCTATGTATGGTTGGTGTGTAGTTTACAGAACTATGTATAAAATTAATATGTGTTACTAAATTTTTTAATTTTTTAATGTTTAATAATTTTACCCACTTCAATTTAAAACCAAAAAAATGTTATCCCTAATTATTCATCATTTCAATCCCAACTATAACTCCTTTCATGGGTAACCTCCCCGTCATTAGATTCTATAATTTCATTTGAGAATCATTGTTTTTCTTTTGAAATTTGGATTAGATCTAAAATTTTGAGGCTTTTTTCCCTTTCTCCTTTCTATTCTAAAATATTCATTCTATGTTATCTCTTGAACAAAGCTAGAAACCCTATATGGTATTATTTTGACCTAATTTATTACATTTATTTTATGTTGTGTAATGTTTCTTCTTGGATCATTTTTTCAATATTTTATGTTTTGTGATGATCTTAGCAGTTTTGAGATAATATTTCTAATAACCTAAATTTTAATTATAGAACTGCTCATTTCATTACTATTAAATAATATTTTTTATTTTTAAATAAATGTGTTCTTGTTATTATTGAAATTTTTAAAATAAAACATAGTTATATCCTTTATTTTCTATAAATGTAAGGGTTTCATTATGGTAATTGTTTGTTCAAATATAATTTAACTTCATGTTCACAAAAAATGTAATCTATATGGACTTTGAGATCATTAAAATTTATATTTTGGTTTCTACATTATTATTTGATATTCAATTCTAATATCTAAAAATTATATTTTTATTTTAGTGGATTTATTAATTTAAAACATAATGTTTTAAATTTTTAATTTTACTAAAAATGTGCTTCCAATTTTTAATGATTTCTTAAAATTGATGACATGTAACTTCATGTTATACATGGAGTTAAACATATTTATAAAATTAAATTTATAATTTATTTGAATGAAATGTGAGGTCTTTAAATGGGATGAACTCATTTTGAAAATTAAATATTTTGAAGATTTTTGTTTGGGGACCCTTAATAAGAATTTTTCAATGTTGTCTTTATTCGTTAAATCAACATAAAAACTGTATTTGATACGTAGAGTGTGTATTTAAATGTATATAAATATATTATAAAATTATTGATTTAAAATCCTTTTTTAGTAATGGTTTAAAAGGTTCATGAACATTTTTTTCATGGGTAGATATTCTGATAATTATAGTCAATATCCAATTTTAACATTAAATTGTTTTCCAATGTGTGTGAGACCCTTACATGTGCCCCGTGTGGTTATTTTTCACATACTATAATGTGACCCTATTATACGGATTCATTAAAATATTGTATAATATTGTGTAATTATTATGAATATATGAGATAATGGTATATTTATTTCAAGGTTATTTGTGGTGATGTGGTAGTTACTTTCAACTGATCTATAATTGTAATATTTGATTATTGTTGAACACATCCATTAGATTGTTCTCATGGGTAGGCCAATTAGACATTTATATATATATGTGTGTGTGTGTGTGTGTGTGTGTGTAGAATAACTAATGTGATAATTCTTCCCAGGTTTAGGACCCAGATATATTGAGGGATCAATTAGAATATTTATTCTCCATAAACATACTGCAAGGTCCCTCAGATTTCTTCAGGGATCCCTAATCGGAATAGTACCATTTTATTTCTATAATACTACCAAGATAAAAAAAGTTTAGTAGTGATAGAATAAGATATTTTTTTGGTATTTAGTTCTTGATATGTGAGTATGTTTATTTATCCCATAAGTCTTAGATCCTATTTTTATATTATTAAATTGATTTTTTATAATATTTTATCCCCTTCATAAATATTTATTATTGGAAACATTATTTATTTATCCATTTTGGCATTCTGGTGTTGTGTGGGTTTATATTTTGGGTAATTTAATTTTTACTTATTGGGATTTATTTTCAAATTTAGTTTAATATAATTATAATAAAGTGGGTTTTTAAAAGATAATGTTATTTAAAAAAACAATTATATATGTTTTAGGAATTAGATGAAATGATAAGAATTGGGTATGAATTTAGAGGTCCATAACTCAAATATAAAATTAGATTTCAAAATAAAAAACATTCAATTGGGGTTGTATTTAAAATAATGGGATTTTTTAAGAACCCCATTTTGATTATATTGGGTTTTCCCCTTGTTTGAGAGAAAATTTCTATTCTTTACATAATTATTTATTTTAAAAGAATTCAAATGAGTTTTAAAACATGTTATGGTATGATATTTTATTTTAAATAAATTTAATTTTGAAATCCTATTTTGGAATTTTTACATCATACTAGCGTGAAGATGGTTTTTAATTTATGTTTCTGTAAGTGTATAATTATATTGGGGCATTATGGGATTTCATATACTAAAAAATATTACATTTTGTTTCTATATTTTGATTCAGTTTATAACTAATCATGTGGAATTGATTATTTAGAGCTTGATTTTTCACCTGGTATCATTTTGAGGTTTTTATTTTGTTCAATTTTTAAGATCAATTATATAAACTAGAAAAAAAAGAATTTACCAAATTCGTTACACTAAAGGAGTTCATTGTATATATATAGTTATAAAGGATAGTGCATGGGATGTTTATGTGGTGGGAGTTTGATGTTATAAGATGGAATTCATTTATATTTATTTTTTTAAAATAGATTACATATCCTTACTTTTTATCTTTAATTGATTTGGTATGGTCAACTAACTTATGGAAAGGTCATGCATAATTTTTGGTTGAATGATTTATTGTGATTAAAATATGATTTATGGTTGATATTTTTCCCAATTTTACTATGTGAATAATAAGAACTAGTTTACAACTGATAGGGATGATGGAAAATATATTGGAAGGTCGTAGACCATTTTGGCTTAATGTTTAGGTGGAAACTTGTATATGTTCATTACAATAAAGATCAACATGATCCATTAAAGATATTTAGAATTTATTACGGACTATGACAAATTAATCTATTACAATCCTAGAATGGTTATTAAATTTTACGGTGCAGTAAATATTTAAGATCATTAAACCATTTCCTTGATGAGTCTTGAAATTTAGGCAATCATTGAAGTCCCGAAAATGTTGGTGATACAAATTTTAAATGAATTAAACAATACCAAACATCTAAAATTATTAATCTTCCAAAATATTAATGATTAAGTAATCTCAAAGAGATTATTGAAAGTAAAAAAAATTATTTTTAATTATATATGGAAGGGGAAGATTTCAATGTTTAATATTGATAATGATTGATAAGTATGTTTGGGATTTGATTTTGTATAAAATATGAGCCTAATATAAATAATGATCATTTATATAATTCTAGATACCCATTATCTATCCTCCTAAGAAGAACATTATTTTATTGAGATAACAAAGAGAACATAATGAATGAAAATTTATAGAAGAATATTATGGGAAATATATAAATAATTTTTTTCTAAAATCAATATAATGTTTTAAATTTAAGAACAAAAAGGGTTGTGGGAACTATAACCATTATATAATGTAAAAGGCATAATATCATATTGAATTTTATTAATGGATCTCCCAAATACATTCAATTTAAAAAAAATATTTGAGCTTATGATGATATAAATATAAGTATTTATCACATTATTTTTATTTGTATGTATTTATAGTCAATAAATATTCCATTATATAATTTAACGTGCGGTAAGGTTATATGGAACACCACTATTGAATATATCATATCAAAATTCAATATTTATATTAATGATATGGATGTGTCATTTACAATCTATGAATATAGAGAGGAACATAAATAAAAACTATCACCAATAGAATGATGATCAATCTCAAATAATTATACCAGTAGATTAGTATATTTTGATACTTTAAACAATTAAAATAAAAGGAGCAAATGATCAATATCACACTCATGTAATGTTCCTCTAAAAAACATTTCTCAATCAAGTATCTATATTGAACCCTATAAATCCCTCCAAGGGAATATTTATAAAATTATAACATTATAGGATCATGTTGTAAAACATAAGGTATTGGTATATAAATTGGTCAATTAAATGATAGATAATGTCAAGACAAATAAAAAAAATTATAATACTTCAAAAGAAATAAAAGAGATATATTTATAATTCTTTATGATTCATTGGGTTTTATTTTAGATGTGGTGAAACGTTTTATCTCCTAATGGAAGAGAATCAATGGTTATATATAGCGGTAAATATTTCATCCAAGGTACCTATACCTTATTATATAATTCATAACATATTAAATGTTTCTTATAATCTATCTCTCCCACTAACACTATCGAATTTAAAAGAATTTTTTTCCCAAATACAAGTCACGTGAACATTTGTTGAAATTAATATATTTAAAATCTATAGGTGGATGAGTTAGATTATAAACTAACTAATGATGTGTATCTAGTAAATGTCATGATTTAATGATTCAACGTTCTATAAAACTAGATAAATAAACTTTTGTGTATAAAAAATGTAACAATTGTTAAAAGAAGAAACCTAATAACATGACGATGAAATAAAACCTAAATACAATATTCTTAATTTCAAAAATGGTATTTATTTTAAATTTTAAGAATGAAATTTTTAATGTTGTGAAGAATGTAACGACCCAAACATTATTAAATGGTTTGTCCTCTTTTAGGGTATATTTTTTCATATTTATTTTAATGCTATAATATAATAGAAATGAAACACATGAAAACGTGAATATTATTTTAACACTTCAATATATTAAAACAAATATGAAGGATAAATAGAATCTATATATTTTTATATAGTAAAGTTGCACAATAAACATATGTAAATAACAATATTATATCTAAAATAGTATGTCATTATGTCCTTGATTTATCCTCACTCCCAAAAACATTATAAAATTAGGGAAACATTATATATATATATATATATATATATATATATCTTTAAAATTATTAATGATAAAAAAAACCATGAAAAGAGCTATGGTAAAAGATGAATGATTAGACTGATATGAGTTAATTAGAATTATAACCATTATAAGAATAATAAAATACCAATATAATCATTTTAATAGAAACATGACAATTATAAAGGTAACATAATCTAAAGAATAATAGAATGAATTGTAATTATTGTATACCATTAATAAATTATGTTAATATAAATATATCAATATTATAAAAGGACTAATCAAAATATATAGGTCAATGTGCGTAGAAGCGTAAATTATTTTAACAATATTATTCAATATTTTGATATAACAATAAATATATGGTTGAATATTATTATGAGAAAAAAATAAATTATAAAATTATATATTCATAGTAGAAAAAAAATTGAATCATCATATCAATATTAAATTCAGGTGATTTTTTTATTTTTCTATAATAGTAAATTTTTTTGTTGAAATAAAATATATAGTTTCTCTGTATTTCATTTGATTTTTTTAATATAATAATGATAATAAAATGACTCAATATTATTGATAATATATTACATTTATTAATGTCAAATAAATTATTAAACTATTCATTTTACAATTATATTATGACTATATAAATAAACATTTTAAATTTTAAAGCCAAATTTTTATTTTATACTATTATTTTTTTAGTTTGTAAAGATAACAGAATATTACAATGAAACCAAAATTATTTTAAAATGTTTATACGATTAATGAAAATAAATGTTTTAATATAACTATACAATTCTAAAAAATTGTCCTAACTATTCAACGAGTTCAATAAAAATAAAAATATGAATTAATTAGTAAAATACTTCCTTCTCAATATCCTAAAAATATTGATAATCTCAAAAAATTACTTATGAATTCCAATCAATTTTATAAAAAAAATATTGTCCATATGAATTTACAAGAAGACCTCACCATTTTTGAGTTCTATTCTAATCAAAATTCCTCTACTAGAATCTTTATTTGATAGTTTGAATAAGAGTCGGATATTAAAGGACAATTTATCATCACATTTCTTTTAAATTGTCCTTTACATCAAAATCCTCATAGACCCAATTGTTAAACTCAAATAGTATGATCCTAATAATATATTTTTAAATTAAAATAAATAAATTAATAAATTTATATCAATTATTTATCATAATAATTTCATGAATAATATCTTCTATATGCATCATTATACACCCCTCACCATGTTTTTTAAAAGTTCAATTTTAATAAAAATTCCTCCTTCTAAAATAATGTGGACATATTTTAATATGTGTCCCCATGAAAAGGAAATTTTATTATCATAGTTATTCTAAATTTTCATTCACCTCATAATCCTTATAGACCATATAGTAATACTCTAATAATATGAATCTAAAATTATCATTTAAAAATAATTTTAATAAATTTATAAATAATTATTTATTTATTGTCTTAATATTTAACAAATAAATATACAAAACAATACACAAGGTTTATACTACCTTATTGTATGATTATATTGTTGATCACAACTATTATATTATGTTCTTAACATTTAATTTTACCAATAATGTATATATTATAAATTAATCTAAATTGTTTTTAATATTCTATAATTATAAAATAATTGTGATATTAATAAGAATAATGATAAAACATCGTAGTTAATTTTATTTCATAAGAGCAGAGTTTATTTAGAGACACTATGAACATTAAATATATTATATAGTATTAATGTAAATATTGAAACATTATTATATTGAAATGTCGACAAAATTTACCATCACACTCTTTAAAATCATTTAACCATGGGAGAAGTATTGATGAATGATATCATCATATCAATGGAAAAATGGTACCACTTGATGATTACAAAAATAATATCTAGTAATTTAATTATATATAAATTTAGGAATGTAATTATTGGAATAAAAATGAATTCATTTTATAATAAAACAATTAATTTACATAACATGATTTATTCCAAATAGTAAAGGAAAACATCATTTTCAATGATAAATGAGGTAAGAGGATCTTTCTAAATCATCAATAAATTTGAATTATTGATTTGAAATTTTTATTTCCCTATCATTTTAATCATAAGAATTATATTTCTAGGATTATGCTCTCATATTAGATTCTTTCCTCAGGGAATATTTATATCATATTGATTCTCAACAAATTTATAAAATAAAATCCATTTGATTTTATATATGGAATAATTATATTTTCATTCTTATTTATTGTAATTATTACATGATGATGCATTTATATTTAACCTTTTATTTCATGGCCTTTCCCTTTGGATGATATTACGATGTTAAATTTTCACATCCAGAACAATTTTTTAGGAAATTACACAATTCACCGTATTATTACACAATAGATCCACTTGATGTGACCCATTTTATATCCATGAGTTTGTATTTTTTCTTCATGATGTATCATCTATTATTCCATTCATCACATATTATAATTAAATGATATTATTGGATGATTTTTTCCAAAATTATGCATCCCTCTAATGTAATTGGTAATTCATACATCTGATGAGATTCCATGTATTATCCATGAGTAGTTATCATTGGATATTAGTAATAGTCAACATATATTTATGATTTGTTTTAAATAATCTGGATCTTATGATTACCATTTTATTATTATACCAGTTTATATATGAATTGTTTTTATTTGAAAAATTATGATTACAAAGATATATTATTTAATTTTTGTTGATATCTTACCCTAAAGTTTACATTTATTACCCATTACTAGGATTTTATACAAACCCCTTATTCATATATGTCCCTATGATATCAGATGGGGTGATAGGAGCATAGTTATACCTAGGTCTCAATTATAATGTTGTAAATGATATACTGTAATGTTTATTTTAACATTTTACATCTAATTTCACAAAAAAATGAAACATCATAATTTATGGGGGTATTTATGTAATGTATGATTAAAATTATTTATTATTAGGTTCATGAGGTTTGGTGTTTTATAATATCATTCCCATTATTTCAATTTTAAATTAATGGAATTCATTATTGAACTATGAATTGATATTTTTCACTTAATTACATTTAGTATTATAAGTGCAATAATAACCATCCATTCATAATGAATAAAATATATTTTCCTATTGAACTGAGTTCTTTAGTCTCTTTATAATATCTTTGGACCTCAATATATGTTATTTGAACTTCTATGTTGGCTACAATTAATATATTTGTGAACAAGGATAGAGGATCCAAAAAATATGCATTAAAATAGTTTATTATTTAGGATGAATTAAGTGTTTTAATTCACCATTATTGGATGTTAGGTTCTCTACCATTCATTTATTATTATAACTCTCCACAATATCTCATCTCATTGACATAGTGACATCAAAATTGAATCATTATGACAACCCTGCTTTTATTACAAACTTAAACATCATTTATTACATAAAACATCACTTGATACAACAAAGAAGATCGAGAGGTTTAGTGTATTTGGGGCTTAGGATCATTACATAAAAACATAAAACATGAAATACAATATCTTTATTGAAAACTTCTTTTACATGACCACTACATTCCCTCGTACTTAGCATTGCATGGGATAACCTGAGGACATGCATAAGAAAAGGGTGAGCTATAAAGCCCAGTAAGGGAATACACATGTAATAACATGACAAGTACCATAAATGTTATAAATTAGGCATAATAATAGAGAAAAAGAGAAACTTGAACATAAAGGCATGATAAATCATGATAATCATAACATGGAAATGTGGCAACAACACTTAACATGGAATTAGCATGAGCCAAGGCTCATTGCACATGGAGCACGAGTAAATCCTCATTGCACATAAAGCACGAGTAAACCCTAGTTTCACTTGAATTAGAATGAGTCAAAACTCATTGCACATGAATTATCATGATACTATACTTTACCCAATGCATTGGAGCACTATAAGGGCGCACCCTTCTTAAACATTTCATTTCATGCATAAGTGTGCCACATAGATCATAAAACATGGATTCATTAAACAGAATCATTTATTCCACGATAAAGGAATGTGGAATTCATACATGAAACTTTATAATCAATAATTAAATGTGCATAAAGGTGAATACCCTTGATGGAGAAATGGGAATGGTATTCACCACCCAATGGCATTGGCTTAGAAAATCAGTGCGATTTCGGCAGCGTAACGGCGTGACATAAGAATTATTAAAAATGGTTGATGAGAGAGAAAGGGGTTCCTGGTAAAATTTACATGTAATGGAAAGTAAGTAGGTCATATAGATACATGTCCTAAAAATTGTAATGGAATTTAGATTCATGATACAAAAGTATTGCTTGAATGTAAAAGAAGAGAGAGAAGTTCCTTTCGGAATTTCGGCATAGTAACGGGTATACATGGGAGGCATTTAATGAGAGAGAAAGGGGTCTCCAATCATTAAAAAATAAAGAGGTCAGTATTATGGAGGTTTTAAACCATACCCCAACATTCATAATTGAAATTAAAAGGGGAAAACAACTTAATGAAAATTGAAAAAAATAGAATGGAAGAAAAAAACCCTTACTTGGAAGTCTGCTTCCAAAGGCTAGAGAGAGGCTTGTGAGAGGCTTCATGGGAGATTGGGGAACCTTGGGAGGATTCTAGAGAAAGTAGGTCATAGGTTTGATGAACTAAAAAGGCTTTTAGTGAGGAGGAAGTGGGATCTTGGGTGGGTTTATATAGGAAAGGTGAAGGAATTCTTTATTATTTAGGTTTGGGACACCTTATATTAAATTAATCCAAATCACAAACCATCCCATGGTTTTTGCCCATGGTTTTTGGAAAAGGGAAGAGGAAAAAAAATATTTTATAAGGTCAAAGTACGAAATTATTAAAATAATAGGGTTTCTTATGTGGAGGTGAGTCACACTCCCATGGAAAACAATTTAAAAAGACAAGGTGTTTAATAAGTCTTAAGGGGTCCATTAATGCTTTGAAAAGTAATTAAAACAAACCCAAAATCACATTATTTTAATGGTAAAACATATATTGGCCGAAAATAAAGATTATAGTAATTTATTACATCACTATTGGGTCATTATGATGTCATAAAACACATTATATATTTAAACTGTATTTAATTTTTACCCAAAAATTTGACTGTCTCAGAAAATTATGAAAAATTCACCGTTGGATAATTTCAATGTCCTGATTCCAGAAATGACATTTATTTTATCAAAATAATTTTCTAAATATGTTAATTTTCACTTTTTAAATAAAAACCGACATTTATCGAAAATTCTTGGGTTTTGACAGAAATGGCTTTCAAACCTTAATAAAAATTATAATTTCATTCATAAAATTATAAGATCATTTATATTTAATAAAAATTAATTTAATAATAATAATAATATTTTATTAAAATATTATTTAATTCAGAAATCCCTTAATTTAATAAAATAGAATTCTTAATTAAATAATAACTAAAAACACTATTTATACTTTAAAAACTATTTACAATGTATCAAAAATGAAAAGGAGGTATATTAATTATTATATAAAAAAATATACATGAACATATTACTAGAGATTTGTTACATAACCCCTTAAAATAACCACATAAGACCTAAGGGTAAGGTGTGCGATGGTGACAGACTCTTGGGGTGGCTCGGATAACATCGCTCGAGTGGTAATCTCTATCAAATTCCACTTTTCACGTAGACAGTCCCGTTCGAGCTTGACATGATGAAGCTCGGGTTGGGCTTGGTCAAGAGCGACGACCAAGGATGCCACCTCCTTTTGGAGCTCTGACAAATGGGATTTCTATAGAGCAATTCTACTGGATGAGGTCATTGCTTCTTTTTTCTGAGTAAATTGGATTTCTTAAAGCCCTATATTTAATTAGATCAAGAGGGATTTTCCATTAATGAAACTTTGAGTCGTTACAATATTCCCCCCTTAAGAAATTTCACCCTTGAAATTTTCTTTTTCCCACACTAAAACAGATGTGGGTAACTCAGCTTTATCATTTCCTCTGATTCCCAAGTCGCTTCTTCAAACTTGTGGTTTCTCCACAACACCTTGACAAGGGGCACTGTCTTATTTCGTAGAACTTTTTCTCTATAATATACGATCTTCATTGTTTTCCCCTCATAATAAAGATAATCTTCCAATTGTACCACCTCAGAAGAGAGTACATATGAAGGATTCGATATGTACTTCTTTAAGAGGGATACATGAAAGAAATCATTTACTTTGGCTATGGTAGGTGGAAGTGCTAGTAGGTAGGCCACAGCCCCGACACGATCAAGAATCTCGAAGGGGCCGATGTACCTTGGACTTAACTTCCCTTTCTTTCCAAACCTCATGACCTTCTTCCATGGAGATATGCATAGAAACACCATGTCTCCAACTTTAACGTCAAGTTATCATTGATGATTATCTGCATAACTCTCCTGTCGACTCTGAGCTGCCTTGATATGCTGCTGAATGGTTTTCACCTTCTCCACCATTTCCTCGACCATTTCTGGTCCAAGAAGCTTACGTTCACTGACCTCAACCCAACATGCTGGTGTTCTGCACCATTTCCCACATAGGGCATCATATGGTGCCATTTGGATGCTCGAGTGGAAACTATTATTATAAGAGAACTCAACCAGAGGAAGATGTTGATCCCATCCTCCTTTAAAGTCCATTGAGCAAGCTCTCAACATATCCTCAAGTGTTTGGATAGTCCGCTCTGATTGGCCATCAGTTTGAGGATGATAAGATATACTGAAGTTCAATTCAGTATTCATAGCATGTTGAAGACTCTTCCAAAATATAGAGGTGAATCTTGGATCTCGGTCAGACACAATAGATAGAGGTACTCCATGCAACCTTACCACTTCCCTGATATATATTCGTGCCAGTTGATCTAAAGAGAAATCCTCCCAAATAGCAATGAAGTGTGCAGCCTTTGTAAGATGATCCACAACAACCCAAATTGCATTGTTGCCCTTGTATGTCCTTGGAAGTCTGGTGAAAAAGTCCATGGTGATGTTCTCCCATTTCCTTTCTGGTATGGGAAATGGTTGAATCATCCCCTTAGACTTCTTCCTCTCTGCCTTCACTTTTTGACACACTAGTCACTTTGATGTATATTCAGCGATCTTTTTCTTCATATTATCCCACAAAAAGTTTTCTCGGAGATATCGATACATCTTTGTGCTCCCTGGGTGAATAGAGAAATTTGAACTGTGTGCATCATCCAAAAGTTCCTTCTTCAGCTCCAAACTTGATGTAACACATAGTCTTTTCCCAAACCGCACAATTCCTTCTTCATTAACATTAAACACCGAGGATTTCCCTTTTTCGATAGCTTCCACTTTTTCCTGAATTCCCACATCATCTTTTTGAGCATCCTTTATCCTTTCCAAAAGAGACGGTTGAGCAATTATTTGTGAAAGGATTGATGATGTTCCCTTCTTTATTATTCCCATGTCCATCTACATCAAGTCTAAGAATATTGGATCCTTCTCAATTATCATCATTGATAGAATCACTGGGTCCTTTCTACTTAGGGCATCTGCCACCTTGTTTGCTTTCCCAGGGTGGTAATGTATTGAACATTCATAATCCTTGATGACCTCTATCCATATTCTTTGGCGCATATTAAGCTCTTTCTGTGTAAATATATATTTAATACTCTTGTGGTCAGTATATATCTCACATTTCTTTCTATAGAGATAATGCCGGTAGATTCTCAAGGAAAAGATCTCCGCCGCTAACTCGAGATCATGCGTTGGATAGTTTCGCTCATGGATTTTCAACTGCCTTGAGGCATAGGATATCACTTTATCATTCTACATCAGCACACAGCCTAAGCCCTTCTTTGAATCATTACTGAATACCACAAAAATTTCCCCACTTGTGGGTAAAGTGAGCACGAGTGCAGTGATAATCCTCCTTTTCAACTCCTTGAAGGTTTCTTCACATTCATCACTCCATGGAAACTTTACTCCCTTTCGAGTTATCTTGGAAAGAGGGTTGTACAATAGTGATAAATTTCTCGCAAATCGTCGATAATATCCAACTAACCCCAAGAAGCTATGAATATCCATTACCGATGTTGGCCTCGGCCATCCCTCAATTGCATCTGTTTTGGAGGTTTCGATAGATATCCCATTGCTTGTGATGATATGGCCCAAGAATGAGACATAATTCAACCAGAACTCACACTTGTTGTACTTTGGATAGAGCTTCTCCTTGTGTAAAGTCTCTAGTATAGTTCTTAAATGCTTCTCATGATCCTCCTTGGTTTTGGAGTATATTAGAATGTCATCTATAAAGGCTACCACAAATTTGTCGAGGTAATCTCTAAAGACTCTATTCATCAAGTCCATTAATATTGTTGGAGCATTGGTGATTCCAAAAAGCATTACTATGAATTCATAGTTCCCGTATCATGTGCGAAAAGTAGTTTTGGGGATATCTTCCTTCTTCACACTTACTTGATAATATCCCGACCGCAAGTCCACCTTGGAGAAGTATTGTGCTCCATGTAGTTGATCAAATAATTCATCGATCTGTGGCAGAGGATACTTATTCTTTATCATTATTTTTTTAAGTTCACGATAATCGATGCAAAGCCGCATTGACCCATCCTTCTTCTTGACGAAGAGGACTGGTGCACCCCATGGTGAATCACTTGGGCATATAAACCCTTTATCTAGATTCTCCTGTAGTTGTTTCTTCATCTCTTCAAGCTCAATGACAGACATTCTATATGGAGTCTTGGATATTGGTAGTTCTCCAGGTATAAGTTCAACGGAGAACTCAACATCTCTTCTAGGAGGAAGACTGGGCAGTTCCTCAGGAAACACTTTAGCGAATTCCCTCACAATAGGCATTTCTTCAAGGGTGGTTTCTTCCTTGGACTCAATCATCTGAGCCAGATACGCGTTCTCATAGGGCAGTAATATCCATGCTTGAGATGATGGAGCTAAAGGAGATTCATCTTCCTCCTTACACTTTTAAAGAATCAGGAGTCAATTCTCCATATGGAGTGTGATTTCCCTCTCCCGACAATTTATGTTGGCTCTATATAAGGAAAGACAATCCGTGCCAAGAATCGCATCAAATTTCACTATTGGGAGTATGATGAGGTTTTTCGAGAAATTCAATCCACAGATTATAACATGGGAGGACTTATATTCATGGGATGCAATGATTGCCCCATTTTCCATACTCACCGACATCTTCACTTCCATGATTTGTGGTTGTGCTGGGATTGTTCTACTAAACTTTCAAGATATAAAAGAATGCGTAGAACCAGAATCAAAAAGTACATTCGCTATTATTGAGTGAATAACTAGCATACCTATCACCACTTCTTTGTTGGGGTTCACTTCGGCAGAAGTGATGGAAAAATCTCTTCCTTGCTGCCTTGGAGGTTGTTGGTTTCCTCCAAAAACCCTTGGATTAGGGCACTGATTTGAAAAATTCCCTTGTTCTTTGCATTTCTATCATTGAACAATGTGTTGAGGTTAGAATGGAGCATTCCTATCCTCTGTCACAGCTGCAGGTCTTTCTTTCCGACAGTTAATAGTTGGGTGCCCTTCTCTTCCGCACCTAAAGAATTTCCTCGTCCCCTTGAGGAAATTTCCAGGGTGCTTCTTTCTTCACTTTTGGCAAGCGGGGTGATGGATCTTCTTAGAACCATTGGATTTATCCATCGGACTGCCAGCATTGAAGTCCACCTTATGCTTCTTGTCTCAATGATACCCATGTGATTCACTGATCTCCATTTCGACCTTGAGGGCTCATCAGACAATTTCCTCATAGCAGTCGATGTAACGGATCGCCAATGCTTTCCGCAGGCTAGGATTCATCCTACCAAAGAAACGGTCAACTTTGCATTCTGGGGTAATGACAAAGCCGGAATCATATCGTGCAATCCTTGTGAAGTTTTCCTCATACACTTCAATAGATTCTTCATCTTTTTCCTTTAGGGAAAGGAAGTCCCTTTCCATATTAAGCTGGAGGGTGCGTGAAAAATATTTATCAAAAAACATCTTCTGGAAATCCTTCCATTCAAACACCTCGATCTCCTCCTCAGGATTTGTATTTTTGATCAATGTACACCATTTATCAGCTTCACCCTCCATAAGATAAGCCACCAGGAGAACCTTCTCTTGTTCAGAACATTGAAGGATGGAGAAGATCTTTTCAATGGAGTTGATCCATTGTTCAGCGATCGTGGGATCATATGATCCACTAAAAGTAGAAGGTCTTTGTCTCATGAAGCTCTCGATAGCGACTTGTTCTTTCTTAGGGGGGGTTGAACATTCCTCTTGACCCGTGTTTCTATTCAAATCTTGAGTTATCCAATAAAGAAGCGTGACAAAGTTCGTGATTCCCGCTCCCATTGGATTGGGTATCTCATTAGTACAGTCATCACACTGATCTTCACAACGGTTGTTAGCCCGAGTCCTCCTATTACCAGCCATTGGATAGAATAAAAGAAAAGTTAGGGGTAACACATAAAGGGTAATCCAAAGACAAAAATTTATGACTTATAAATAAACTTTTATTTCCTTAACTCATGAGTCTATTGGCTTCAATCTAGGCTTTTCCTGATCTACATTCTAACATATATTCTTAGGGGAATTTTTTTTAATTCCCTTAATAAGGGTTCATACTAAGCTTGTGAATTTATCAAAACAAATCCTCCGGGAGTGTTGTAACCAAGAGTGAAACAAGGCCCGTTGTCGTGCAGTAGTTCCCATTCGAGTCTAGCTCAAAGCGGTGATTTCGGGTTTTACCCCAAGGATACATATGTGCCAGAGCCGCCTCTACCTGCTCGTATCCATAAAGGGATGTATTTTCTTTATAGACCACTTACTCAGTACTTAACAAAACATATGGATGTCTTTATTATACTTACACTTATCTCTATGGCTTTTCTAGGGTTTTCTAATCCTAATCCCAAAAATAACTAAACTTATCCTCTAATTCCAACTATGACAGTCCTGCTTTTATTACAAACATAAACATGATTTATTACATAAAACATCACTAGATACAAAAAAGAAGATCGAGAGGTTTAGTGTATTTGGGGCATAGTATCATTACATAAAAACATAAAACATGAAATACAATGTCTTTATTGAAAACTTCCTTTACATGACCACTACATTCCCTCGTACTTAGCATTGCATGGGATAACCTGAGGATATGTATAAGAAAAGGGTGAGTTATAAAGCCCAGTAAGGGAATACACATGGAATAACATGAGAATTACATTACATGTTATACATTAGGAATATCAATAGAGCACAAGAGAAAATTTAACATAAAGGCATGATAAATCATGGTAATCATAACATGGAAATGTGGCGACAAAACTTAACATGGAATTAGCATGAGCCAAGGCTCATTGCACATGGAGCATGAGTAAATCCTCATTGCACATAAAGCACGAGTAAACTCTCTTTGCACTTGAATTAGCATGATTCAACACTCATTGCACATGACATATCATGATACTATACTTTACCCAATGCATTGGAGTGCTATAAGGGCGCACCCTTCTTAAACATTTCATTTCATGCATAAGTGTGCCACATGGATCATAAAACATGGATTCATTAAACATAATCATTTATTCCACGATAAAGTAATGTGGAATTCATACATGAAACTTTATAATCAATAAGTAAATGTGCATAAAGGTGAATACTCTTGAAGGAGAAATGGGCATGGTATTCACTACACAATAGCATTGGCTTAGAAAATCGGTTCGATTTCGGCAGCGTAACGGTGTGACATAAGAATTCATAAAAATGATTGCTGGGAGAGAGAGGGGTTCTTATTCATATTTACATTTAATGGACAGTAAGGAGGTCATATAGATACATGTCCCAACAATTTTAATGGAATTTAGATTCGTGATACGAAAGTATTGATTGAATGTAAAAGAAGAGAGAGAAGTTCCTTTCTGAATTTCAGCATAGTAACGGGTGTACATGGGAGGCATTTAATGTAATGTCCCAGACATCTCCGGCCCATTCCTTTGTCGAAAAGAAGGTCACAAAGTGTTATGGAAGGTAAAATGGACTTTTCCCACACTTTCCAGAATTTTGAAACTACACTCCGTGTAGTATGAGTACACGCCGTGTACCCCCTCATCGGGTATACCCCGTGTTCAAGGTCGTGTCATTGCCATGTGAAATAAATGAGTACATTCCATGTATCCAATACTATAAGCCGTGTAGTCCCTCCGCGCGTACGTGTTACTGTGTGTTGACCAGTCAACGACCGTTTTCCGTGTTGGAGCCATTTCCTTTCCATGTGAAATAAATGGGTACACGCCGTATACCCAATACTACACGCCGTGTAGTCCCACCCCGCGTATGTGTTACCTTCAAACCGTGTGTTGACCAGTCAATAGATGTGGAGCCGTGTTGGAAGCAGCGTGGTGACCGTGTGAAATGGCCGAGTACACGTCGTGTACCATAAAGTACACACCGTGTACTTTGGCTTTTCTCACCTATAAAAGTAGGGGTCCCCTCTTCCTTTTCAACTCACTCCTCTCCTCCCCATTCCTCTGAGAAGAGACTCAAAGGATCCTTTTCTTTCATAACTTCCACCCAATGAGGTTTTTCCGGGACTCGACAGAAGTGACGGACGCCGACGGACGTCTTCTAAAGTTGATCTGAGGGAGCATTGTGATCAGAACCTGTTGAGGTAGGGATCTTACCTTCGTCTCTCTAAATTGTGCATCATGCGGGGTGGGTGTCCTTTTGATTATGTGAAACACTTTGAAACCTATTAATAAAGATAATAAATGGTTTATATAACGGGTATGGGAAGTTTGTGAATGCAGTTACATTATTTTATATCCTGTGATATTTTTTTGTGAATTGAATAGGCTTCTGACTACTGAAAATCACGGTCCTTGGGGGCCTTTGCTTGCGCAATTAAATGTTTCCCTATCTTTCTAGACCGTTTTGTGGGTGGAAACTTTTTGGAATGTGGAAATTGATTAATCATGTAAATTTGGATGATTAAAATATGGAACCCTTGTGTGATCACCCCGGTTGAACAAATGGAATAATGAACATGTGGGTGTTGGCTTGGATACGTGGCACGTGATGACGTTTTGTTTATGTGAAAGGGGGTGTTTTTTGAGTTGTTGTTGATCGGGTGAGCAGAGGGGCTGCGATAAGTTGTATCAATGGATGTTGATATACTGTGTGGTTGTGGTTATGGCAGTTGGCAGTGGGGCTGAAGAAATGGGCTCTAATGTGAACGAACTATGGGTTGTGGATAATAAATAAGAAGTGGAATATTTAATAAATGGTGGGTCATAGTAATGGAATGTGAATAATAGTCAATGGGGTTGGTTGTTTATTAAGAAGGGACTTGTTTGTTGTGCTTGTGTTTTCCTAACTTGATTTGTGGATGGCAGGGATATTCTTTATGAAAAATTGATGTGGTTGGTTGTGGATAGATTCCCAGTAGTTAAGGAACTAATAAACTGATTCTGTTGAAACATGAAAACCTAAATGGGGTTGGGGTTGTTTGTTGTATGCATGTTTTGTGGTAGTAGTGCCAAGGCATGAACTCAGTTTCTCTGTTTAGAAGCCATAGGTTGGGATGTGTGTTTGGTATACATATATATATCTATATCTTTTTTGTTTTATCTCACCCCACCCATGTTGAGCACTTAGTGCCGAACACTCTCATTTCATGGGAGAGGGTGTTTCCCCTTAGTTACTAGCTCCTTCATGCTCCTTCTTCCCTAGGCTGTGATGGCTTGAGGCGACCTTACACCCAAGACTCTTCGGGTAGGTTTTGATTGGGGTGGTTTTATCCCAAGACTCTTCGGTCAGGTTCTATTGATTCCCAAGAATGTTCAGGATGAGGACCAGGTGTGTGCGGGCGGGATATGCGGTTGTGAGGCCCAAGTGTGTGCGGGCGGGATACATGGTTGTGAGGCTCAAGTGTGTGCGGGCGGGATACATGGTTGTGAGGCCTAGGTGTGTGCGGGCGGGATACGTGGTTGTGAGGACCATGTGTGTGCGGGTGGGATACGTGGTTGTGAGGGCCAGGTGTGTGCGGCTGGGATGTGTGGTTTGTGAGGCCCAGGTGTGTGCGGGCGGGGAGAGTGTGGAAGCATGAAGATGTTCTCCGTTAGGAAGGGCAGGTAACTAATGGGAAATGGTGCAGGGTACCCAATACTCTTGTTCTTATATACTACTACCTTTTGTGATTGTGTTTTTGGTGAGTGTGGCTGGTGAGGGTGGGTGGATAGAATTCCTTGCTAGGTTTCCTCTATTGTTCTCACGGGACATTAGGATGTCTCCCCACTTTTTCACAAGAGCTTTAGGTTTCCCTACTGACTATACTTGTATGCTTAACCTACGTTTACTCTCAGGTTTCCAGGAGAACTACCAGGGTCGTGCGGGACCCTAATAGTCAGACAGTTGGAGTTGTTGCAGTTGTTTTACTCTTGTTTTCTTTTGGTATTGTACTTTGAGCTTTCTTGTACTTGTACCTTGTTATAAATTGTTTAAACATGCATGTGGGATTGGTTTGGGTTTATTTCTATACACTTGTTCTTTTCCTTCTTGGTGGTTGACTTGTCCTATTTCCCGATCTTCAAATAATAAAAGGGTAATGCCTCCCATATTTGTGAAAAACTCATACCCTTGGTGCTAGTCGCCACCCCGGGGCCTACTGGAGGTGAGACTCAGGGGTCATTATCTCCCTTTCACCATTGCCAGCTCAGGAGGGGCATCTTTGGTGGGAGGGGGTCATGACAGAATGGTATCAAAGGGAGGTGGTTGAGAGATAGTATGGAGTCTATAGTTAGGCACAGTGAGGATTGCATGGGATGGTAGGGAAACTGTGTTGGTTAATCTTGGTGTGTGACATAGGCCAGGGAAGACCGGCTAGGACATGGGATTTTAAGGACCCCCGTGATCTGATACAAGGACTCTGAGCCTACCGAACGACCAAGTGAGACTACATTCATTGCAGGGTAGAGACCCTAGGGAAGGTACATGCATCATCATGATTTTGTTTTACTTGATTTGGGTGTTCTGGGAAAGAAATTGAATAAAATGATAAAATGAAACCTTCAGAAATTCTTTGCTACTTGGGCTTAGGTGATCCTTGTTTACCGTACAACTATGGCACCTGGACGTCGTCCCCGAGTGGCTCAGACGTCTGAGGACCAGCAGATTCAGGCGGTCGATAAGTTGAGGATTGACCTAGAGGAGGAAGATATCTATTGGCAGAAGACTCTCAGTTCTTTCCAGCGGAAAACCCTCAAGAAGTACGAGGGTAGTACTTCAGATACAAAGACGGAGGGTGGCTTGAGGAGCTAGGGATCGCCTTTACCTTGATCTGTGCTCCGAGGGAGTACTGGGTTCCCCTAGCAGTCAGTAATCTGATAGGTGCGGCGTGATAGTGGTGGACACTCTACCTCGGAATGAGGATAGAGGCTGAGGTTCCATGGGGTGACTTTGAGAAGGAATTCTGAGCGGAATTCCTTTCTTCCATAATCAAGGTGGAGAAGCGGCAGGAGTTACTCTCCCTTCAATAGGGGAGTATGTCAGTATGAGAGTTGGGGATCAAGTTCAAGGATCTCCTGCGCTTTGCTCCGGATCTCTTTCCAGATGAGGAGTCTCAGGAGAGACGTTTGGAGGAGGCGCTTCGCCCTTCGCTTCAGTATGCTGTCACCCCCTTCACCCTTTCGACATACATGGCAGTACAGAAGAAGGCAGAGGTTGTAGAGAGGATGCACTCATTGGGAGGTGCACCACGAGAGGGGATCCAGCTGGGCTCGTCGAAGGGGAAGGTAGTCAGCAGCAGGTCTCCTACGATAGGACCTTCCAGGTTCAGTCCGGTAGGGAGCAGGCCCCAGCAGTTCCAGTTCATATCTTCAGGTCCCCGTCCCTTTCTCACGAGCCCAGGACCAAAGTGTTTTTCTTGTGGAGGTTTCAGGCACGTTCAGAGTCGGTGCCCGACCCGAGCTCAGTACGGTGGAGGTGGGAAGGTTCAGCGCCCACCTTAGCAGCACCAGTTGTCGGCGAGGCCCTTCCAGTAGCAGCAGTACCATGATCCTCTGAGGGAAGACTTTGAAGGAGGTGGTCGGCCTTCGGGTGATCCTCAGGGACCTCGAACAGGGCGTGGTCGGGGAGGTGGTCCACATCAGAGAGGTAGAGAAGCTGGGCATGGACATTTGGACGCAGCAGAGTTGGCAGCTCCGGCAGGACCAGAATTGGTGCGAGGTACGATTTGTTTGTTCAGCACTCTTGTTTCTTCTTTGTTCGATTCGGGAGCTTCGCACTCCTTTGTTGCACACGGTCTAGCCCATGCCTTGGGAAGAGACGTAGAGAGACTTTTCGTACCACTGGTGCTGAGTACACTAGTTGGAGGTCAGACCAGCGTATGTTGTGTTTTCTGAGGATGTGGGCTAATGTTGGGGCCACATCGATCTAGTGGGGACATTCTCCTATTACACATGCAGCCATACAATGTCATCCTAGTAATCGAATGGTTGTTTTCTATTAGTGCTGTTATCGACTGCTTCCGGAGAAGAGTCGTGTTCTCCGACATGGATGGGCAGTGTGTAGCTTTTGTTGGCGAGAGGAGCTATCAGGTGGGAAGCCGGCGTGTGGAGCCTCTCCTTTCCTTATTAGGAAGGTTATCAGTGGTTCCAGCTAATACAGAGATGATGGATGTCCCAGAAGTTGTTTTGGAGTTCCTCGATGTTTTTCCTGAGTTGGTTGGGACTCTACCCCCCCCCCCCCCCCCCGACGTGACGTTGAGTTCAGGATAGACTTACAGTCTGGTTCCCGTCCGATTTCGATTTCCCCTTATTGGATGGCACCTTCGGAGTTGCGAGAGTTGCGGATTCAGATTGACAATCTGATGGAGAAGGGTTTTGTTCGACCTAGTGTATCACCATGGGGTGCTCCGGTTTTGTTCGCGAAGAAGGTAGATAGTGGTCTCAGGCTATGCATAGACTACCAAAGGTTGAACCAGGTAACAGTCAAGAACTGTTACCCCTTCCAAGGATATATGATCTCTTCGACCAACTAAGGGGAGCAGGTTGGTTTTCTAATATTGATCTACAATATGGATATCATCTGCTAAGGGTAAAGGACAGTGACATCTCGAAGACATCTTTCAGGTGCAGGTATGGGAACTTCGAGTTTGTAGTAATTCCATTTGGAGTTACGAATTCACTGGCTGTGTTCATGGGACTTCTTAACTTTGTCTTCCGAGAGTTTATGGACCGGTTCTTCGTTGTGTTTATCGATGACATTATGATCTACTCCAGATCAGAGGAGGAGCACGTTGAGCATCTCGGGGTAGTCTTGGAAGTCCTCTGACACCACCAACTTTACGGGAAATTGTCAAAGTGTATGTTCTTGATTTAAGAAGTACACTTCCTTGGGCACGTGGTGTCTCAG
Source organism: Viscum album (assembly GCA_963277665.1). NCBI lineage: Eukaryota > Viridiplantae > Streptophyta > Magnoliopsida > Santalales > Viscaceae > Viscum > Viscum album. Next base: position 1,390,206,563 of record OY728165.1, read on the forward strand.
CATGGAGTTTCAGTGGATCCGTCGAAGGTGGAGGTGTTTGTCTCTTGGGTGGCACCCAAGAGCGTGGAAGAATTTCATAGTTTCCTAGGGTTAGAAGGTTACTATCGGAGGTTCATTTCAGACTTCTCTCAAGATTCTGCTCCATTGACAGCTTTGACTAGGAAGAACCGGGTCTTCCTATGGAGCGAGCAGTGCCAGAAAGCTTTCGACTACCTAAAGGAGAATTTGGTCAGTGCTCCCATACTCAGGTTACCAGAGGAAGGGTTGTTGTATGAGGTGTTTTTTGATTCTTCTGGCCTTGGTCTGGGGTGCGTGTTGATGCAGAATAAGGGAGTGATCTGTTATGGGTCTAGGCAGTTAAGCCCTCACGAACGTAACTATGCCACCCATGACCTAGAGCTTGCAGAAGTAGTGTTCGCACTGAAGTTGTGGAAACATTAACTCTCTGGGGAGTTCTTTGTGGTCTTCTCATATCACAAGATCTTGCGTTATATCTTATCCCAGCATGACCTGAACTTACGGCAGCGGAGATGGTTCGAGTTTCTACAAGGATATGACTTTGACATCTCTTACACTAAAGGTAAGGGCAACGTTTTAGATCATGCCCTAAGCAGGAAGTAACATAAGGAAGTGGTTCGAGAATCCGCTGATGGTTGGAATGCGATGGGAGAGTTGGTCACCTTGCACTTGGATGCAAGGGTAGAAGGTGTTAGAGGCTGTTTGTTTCAGATGACGGAGCAGTCCTCCTTGCTGCAGTAGATGGAAGAGTCTCAGTGGGGGGACTTTGAGGCAGAAGTAATGCGGGATCGTGTCAATCAGGGAAACGCTCTAGAAGGATGGTCAGAGGACAGCCGACATCGGATGCTTTTCCATGGAAGGTTGTTTGTTCCGGAGACGATGCGTGAGGGAGTTCTCCGTGAGTTCCATAGCTCAGCCTGGGCGGTACATCCAGGAGTTTCAAAAATGTACCGAGGCCTAAGGGAATAGTTTTTTTGGCCCAAGGTGAAACGGTCTGTGGCAGAGTTTGTGGCTAAATGCCCAGTGTGTCAGCAAGTGAAGGCTGAACACCGTGTTCCCAGTGGGCTGTTACATCCTTTAGATGTCCCCGAGTGGAAGTGGGATGACATCTCAATGGACTTTGTCACAGGACTACCCAGAGCTCAGGGTGGTTATGATGCTATCTGGGTAGTGGTGGATCGACTGATGAAATAAGCTCACTTCTTATCAATTAAGAAGTTGGGCCCGGTGAGTTCCTTAGCATAGAGGTACGTAGACAAGGTGGTGCGTTTGGATGGAGTTCCGAAGACTATCATCTCAGATTGGGATACTCGGTTTACCTGACGAGTCTGGAGGAGGTTACAGCATGCTTTTGGCACCCAGCTACGCCTTAGCACGGCTTTCCACCCCCAGACCGATGGACAGACAGAGCGGACTATCCAGACATTGGAAGACATGTTGAGGGCATGCGTTCTAGATTTCATAGGATCATGGGTACGACACTTGCCTTTAGTGGAGTTTTCCTACAACAACAGTTTCCACTCTACTATTGGCATGGAACCGTTTGAGGCTCTGTATGGAAGACCATTTCGTTCACCCGTTTGCTGGGAAGAGGTTGGTGAGACAGGTTCTCTTGGGCCAGAGGTAGTGCAGAGCACCACAGAGAAATTCCAGCTTGTTCGTGAGAGGATGAAAGCGCCTCAGGGCCGAAAGAAGTCTTATGCTGATCTTCGGAGGAGGCCCTTGGATTTCGAGGTGGGGGATCATGTTTTCTTGAAGTTTTCCCCTCGACGGGGGCAGTGGAGATTTGGGAAAGAGAGAAAGCTCTCACCTAGGTTCATCGGACCTTTTGAGGTGCTGAGGTGAGTCAGTGAGGTGGCATATCAGCTAGCCCTGCCACCTCAGTTGGAGAAGGTTCATGACGTCTTCCACGTCTCCCAGCTACGTCAATACTTACTGTAACACCCCAAGATTTTATAGTGTGTTATTTCTTCAAAATAATTCAATAACTTTCACTACACGCAACACCAAGTTCAATCTCACCATGACTTACCAAACAAGCTGTTCAAAAGAGGTTATGAATAGTGTTAACTAAATTTTAAACTTTATATAATCCTTATAATTTTAGAATCCATATTATGAGTTTCTTAGACATAATGTAAGAACAAATTCATTTTCAGTATTGCACTTTTACCAAATTTTAATAGTGAACCCTTTTTAGATACTATATTTTAAACTTTTGACTAAATGGGGACATCAAAAATTTAAAATGAAACATCCCAAGCTTCCACGGTACGCTAGCGTGTGTTGTACGCAACACCAAGTTCTAACACACCGTAACCAATCAAACTAGCCGTTATGAATAGTAATACCTACCTTTTGAAATTATATATATTTTATATTTTAAAATGGACTTCATTTTTGGATTTGGAATGTCGAATTTAGCCTAAGGTGAAATTTTGGTACTTTTCGGATAACTTTCATATTTTGATGAATAGTGAAAATTACTAAATTTTAATTAAAAACAACTTTTTTAATCAAAATAATTAATAGTGATAAATTGTGAATTTGAGTGGTTTTAAAGTATATTTAGAATATATTTTTACCACTTAATATAATGTTGGTCATTGGACATAATTTTACAATTAAACCGAACATAAACAAGTGTCAATCTTTTGATAGTTATTATCTCTTAAAAACACGCTTTTTGTTTTGACAGCGGGAATTAATTTTAAATTAATTTCTGCCACTTCTGTGTTTTGAATTTAGAAAAATGGATTCCATATATGGAATCAGGATGTCCAAATTGTTTAAATAGGTAACTTTTATTTTTAGACATTTTGAATAATTACTGCGGTAAATATTTTATTTACCATGGTTAAGGGTAAATCCGGTAAATAAGGGTTAAAAAATAATATTATAATAATACAAAATTACCCTAAAACGTGTCCTAACCTTATTTGTGGACACATACCCGACCATGGGCATCCTTGGGTCGATTTGGGGACCCCTTGGAGCCACTTGTATGTGGTAGGGACACATTATATTAATAAAGTTAAAATAAAAATAAAAATGGCATAACCTTACATCTTTTAGAAGAACAATTTTTACATAGGGTTATACATGGTGGATTTTCGATTATAAATATTCATTAGAAAGCTAAAAATATTTCCTACATAATGATATTTTATTTATAATTTTTAGACATCAAATTATTTAAATTATTAATGACACAATAATGATGCAATGTTTACCTCATTAATAAATCATTTAAATAAATAAGATTATAATGATTAAAATATTATCTAAAACCTGTCCAATTCTTATTGGTTGATGTTATTTAGAATATGAGTCATCTTATATTCGACCTCAATAATTTTTGGACCATTATAAACCGAATATAATTATATTATAAAGTAATACTTTCACTCTTTCCTAAAGAGCCCCTCCTCTACCTTATAAAAGGAGACCACTTCTACTCATTCCTCACACCTCTCAAGCCACTTGTCTCGTCCATACTCTGCCCAAATAAGCTCCCCACATCCCTCTCCTCCTCATTGAAGCTTCCCCTTAGGCAGAAATCATTTCAAAAAGTCCTTTGGTTCCAACCAAAGTGAGTTACCTAAATTAAAGGTAACGATTTCTCTTAAATTATTTTCATTTATTTTGCTTCTCCAACCCCCAAACTCTTTTTATTTCCTTTCTTTTGTAACAAAAAAAGTATCCTCAATATACTAGGATGTTTTTATAAGAATTATTCGAACTACACATACACACACCTCCATCTAATGGATGATGAACATAATGTTTCTGTGAATGGCAAACTAACACCTCACGAAACGATGATTGTTCAAATAAATCTTACCGCCTCTCATGGTGGCCATTATGATGGCACTGTAATTAAGTGTGATATTAATGATACATATTTTATATATAATCATCTGTAATTCCATTTTATTTCATACCATTATTCGTTTCATGTTGTATATACATACGATAATTTCATTTGAGGAAGTGCGGACTACCGCCCCCTTAAAATGATATGACTCGTTCATACCACACATGGAACGTATAAAGAATGGTTTTAATGAACATAAGTAACATATATAAAATATTATATTATACTGTAATAATAATATACCTATGTATCATTTGGATTCAATTCTTTTAAAATGAAAAATTAAATGGAAGTAGCGTTCGTGCGTACGTACGGACAACCGTCTCCACGAACACGGTGAGATCCATCCTCCATCGTATCCATTCAAGTCTTATTCTCATTTTAGGGTTAAAAATAATGTTAATATCATTCTGATTATGAATAAGATATAATCTATCCATTACAAACACGTCTTACGTAACCAAACATTTAAGAAGAACGAATCGATTATCACCCGAAATGACGATAATTCTAAGATATTATTAACAAATCAATGTTAAAAGATCATATATGATATCATATTAAAGTAAATGATTCTTGTATTATTCAAAAACAATTATTTCACCATTATACAGGAGGTAAACCTACCATCGACCAAGAAAAAAGTACAAGGTAATGGATTTTTTAATCTCACTTTTAATTTCGTGAGAATTCCATTATTCACCACTTAATTATTGCATGTGGTGTATGTGTACTGCCCATGATTGTATTCATTGTGTAATATACTTTAATTTATGGGTATTTACATCATCATGGTATGATACTTCTTTCATGGGTGTATGTTTCGAAATTTACCTAATCGATAAGGGAATTTGAGATTTCGATTTCCACTCATTTGGCTTTACGCATATTTCATTGATTATATTACCCCAAGATTATGTGTGGAATCACTATTCATTTGATTATGTCATAATTTCCACTCCCCTTCCTGTGGATATAAGTTTGATACACATAATCACTCTATTGATAATTCTCAAGTCATTGATATGAATTTGATAAGAGTAATTTTAACTCATTCTCCATTTGTTGAGTTAAACATCCAATTCGTTGGTATTGTTTTTACAAGAATATGTGTGAATATCCTTTGATTGATTTACACTGAATATCCAATCATATTTAGTGTATTTATATTTGTCACACATAATTATGTCGTTGATTTATCCTTAACCTAAGGATACAACCTTTACAAGAGATTTCATCTCAATTTACATTCCATTGAGACTTCTTTGTTGATATACACCAAATCACTTTTATGTGGTGTATATAATGTACTTTGACATAGTATATCATGAATACCTTTATTCTCATGATATTACAAAGTTTTTATTACCACAATTATTTGTATTCAAGTGTCTCTTTTGGTTAGAATCTCTAACTGAAATACTATTTTTACATGTTTTAAAGACTTATTCATCTAAACCTTTATCATTAATGTCCATGTTTTAAAAATGGTTTTAAGGATTTATTTATATGGACATTAAAGTTTAGAAATAAAAAATCCTTTTAAAAAGTTTCAAAGTGGTATGGGACACTTTGATTCAAAAATCTACTTTTAAATGGCTTCTTGACAAATAGTGTGACTTTTAAATGTTTTCAAAAAAAGGGGGATATTTCTCTCAAATAGTTTTGATGATTATTTTCATCTATGTCAACATCCTTCATTATTCTTGATTGAGGTTAATGTGATACAATAAAATCTTCCATATTGTATCGAATGAGTTATGTTTGACTGTGAATGTGCTGTTTTTATACCATTCATGGTTTGTGGTAAAAGTATTGACATTTCGTATGCTAGTTTTAATACGAATGTTTATTTTATGCTTAAACCTATTCATATGAGGAATGCATTGGACTTAATAAGTGACGGGTGGAGCCCGCTATAGCTCCTTGATGCATCGGTAGGTCTCATGAGACAAACTAGTGTCTTGGCACAAGGCCTTGGCAAAATCTTATTTTTAGTCTTGGCACGAGGCCTTGGCTATGTGGTTATGATAGTCTGGAATTATGCATTCCATCATTATGAAAGTGGTTATTGATAATGCATGTGATCATTCGACTAGTAGAATATCCATGTGAGTAAGTAAATGGCATTATTTCATTTTACCTTTTCCATTTTATGTTGAAGTTCAAATTTAAAAGGCTTTCGTTTTAGTTATAAATTGCCTTAAGTGTTTATGCTTATTTATGAAAGCTTCTGCTATAATGTTATCCTTACTGAGCATCCTAGCTCACCCCTTTCAATGTTTTATTTTTCCCAAGATTATGAAGAAGTAATTTATGAATGACCTGCACGGATAGTATGAGGGGATATGAAGACAAGATGTTTTTTTTATGATGTAATGTAAAAAATTTATGGATGTATCTAGTTATTCCAAGGCTACTAAACTAATCGGTCTTTCGAGATTTTATCTTTCTCGTGATCATGCCAATGTTATGTAATATTGCACCAACTCTAGGTAATTAGGGTCGAGGCGTTACAGTTGGTATCAGAGGAAGTTTAGTACAAACCTTGGTAGCTAGATTTAGATAAACTCCGATTAGATCACGTAGATCTAAGATGAACTTTGAAGATTAGTATAAAAGAACTTCCTAGAATTTTGGTATTGTAGAGATTTTGTGAGTTTTCCGAGCAATACATCCCTGTCTGGATACGAGCAGGTAGAGGTGGCTCTGGCACAGATGTACCTAGGGGTAAAACCCAAAAACACCGCTTTGAGCTAGACTCGAACGGGAACCGGTGCACGACAACGGGCCTTGCTGCACTCTTGGTTACGACACTCCCGGGGGATATTCTTAGGATAATTTACATTTTCTTTACAAACCGATTTAAATAATATATACATAAGATGAGAGTAAATGACCTTGGTTAATCCTAATATGTTTCAAATTGAGAATATGGTGACATTTTAATCTCTAAATGATTTTACGACTACTATTACTCACACAATGATTTCTGGTTTTAGTCAATGGTTGGATTCCAAGGAAGTCATAGTGACTTTGAGAATGATGTACAAGGTGGGAACGGTGGTGGCGATGAGCAACAAAATGGAATGTTGATAGGCGTAAAAGATATCGTCTTTATGCCAAATCAGTTTTCCAAAAATATGATCAACAACATATATATTATCCTACTCCTAGACTCAACAAGGAAGAGAAAAGTGATAAATGATAAGATCTCCAGCAATGGAGACCATGGAGAAAAGAAACCTCAATTTTCATCATGCAGGAAATGTGGAAAGAGACACCCAGGAAAGTGTCTCAATGGGACAACGAAATGTTTTACGTGTAGGAAGGAAGGACATAAAGTGAAGAATTGCCGAAGAAAAATGAAGAGTACTATGGAAGAAGATAAAAATGGTCCCAAGAGCCCATTTACAGTCATTTGCCGTAAATGTAGGGGACCTGGCCATTACCCGAGTGAATTTCCTATTCTATAGGATATTTTCTGGGTCAAAGAAGAAGCTATGTGGAAATAAATGGTTGGAGAAAAATTTAAAAAGTATTAGCACTCCTTGTTGATGGGTTTACTTTGGAATAATTTTCTCTTGTATTTGTAACCCCGCAGTTTTCCATATGAGAATGATATTTGAGGAAGAATTTTCTCTTCTCTTGTGGATATAGGTATAAATAACCATTTGGTTTTATATGATCATTGGGATTTGAGAAAATGATAAGTTATTATAATTTGGGATGAGAATGCAAAGTATGATATAACATTTGTGGTTAAATTATGTTATTTTGAGGAATTTATCTCATTTTGGTAATATTATAAAATATAATTTTTGAAAAAGGACAACACGTAGACCGTGTGACAACCCGTCGCGTCAGACAAAGCTGTGGGAATCGAACCCACAACCAAAGTGCGATTGGGATTTATCACCTACCACTGGACTACGTGAAGTCCCTGGTTAGTGTGACTATTTTTTTTTTGTTAAATGATTTTATTGATCAATAATAAGATTATTTGGGTTCTTATGTCTTATCAAATGAATACCCTTGGTATAGGAAAATGATTTGGTGATTAAGTGATAAATGTTATTTTGGAAGATGTTCGTTTTGTTAGGAACACTATATGCCCAAGGAAAATAGAATACAATGAGGTTTCATTTGTAGAGTAATGGTGGATTTTTATCTACGTTTTTATTGTTGATTTATAGTTATTTGGGTTATTTATGGAAATTATTAACCTATAACAGAGAATATGTGATGATGTTAATTACTTTTAAGTATGTGACTTTAAGAGTATTTGATGTCATTTGGAGATACAATGTAACATGGGAGACTACATAATCAAATTCTTCTATGTTTTGGGTTTCAATATTAGTTTGGATTATATTAAAGGATTTTAAGGACAATTCATTATTGAATAGTATCTATTTAACTTTGGGGTATTGTTGGTTTAATTTTAGAAATTAAGATTAGTGCATATTTATCTCAATGAATATCCTTTTGGGGGATCATTAGATCATTCACTAACCATTTTGGTTTTGATTAATCTTCAAAGATAATGTAAATATATGGTTTATCCTGCATGGATCATGTGATTCTATAGAAGTTTATTCTAGCTCTTCCAGTGTGACCAAGTGTTCTTGAATACTCATCGTTTAAAAAAAAATTGAGTTAGTGGTGGAAATTTATTAAAGAATGAAAATCTATTTAAAATTTAAGTATATCTCATAATGTTCTTAGTCAATATCATAATTTAATTCCTCTTCCTTATGTAATTTAACTTTAAAAAAAATGTTTTCCTAGATGGTACCTTAAATCATCACTAATTTATGGATTTGGGATTGTTGGCCTTTTCATAGCCATGTTCTCTACCACTCTCCATTAGATAATTGATGGTTAGATTTTTCTTCCATATCCATATTTTCCTACATGGAACCCTAGTATGTGTTATTTTCGGTAATCTTCATACTTTCCACTCTTTATCTAAAATAGAGGCCTCATTAATTCATTTTTCGATGTGGGATTTCAACTAAGATATTTTGAAACGTCAAAAATGTGTTATCCCAATACCCTATGTTTTCTTGGACCGATGGTATTTCAAATCATCATATATTGATAAGTTTAAGGACCTCAATTTTATACTTGTTTGTGATTGATGACCTCAATCACTACCTATAAATATTTACGTTTTTCCTCCAATTATATGTCTCTAATTACCACCAATGTTCTCCTAATCGAGATCATAATTTGGTGGTGATCCTTTCATTTCTCTTTTCCTCATATTAAGACTAAATTTTAGTAACCCAATTTCCGATGTGGGTTTTCCCACAAGGATATTTTCTATTTTCAACCTTTTATTTTCGAAGAACAATTTCAAATTGCGAGGACGCAATTTATTGAAGGAGGGGAGAATGTAACACCCCAAGATTTTATAGTGTGTTATTTCTTCAAAATAATTCAATAACTTTCACTAAACGCAACACCATGTTCAATCGCACCATGACTTACCAAAAAAGCTGTTCAAAAGAGGTTATGAATAGTGTTAACTAAATTTTAAACTTTATATAATCCTTATAATTTTAGAATCCATATTATGAGTTTCTTAGACATAATGTAAGAACAAATTCATTTTCAGTATTGCACTTTTACCAAATTTTAATAGTGAAGCCTTTTTAGATACTATATTTTAAACTTTTGACTAAATGGGGACATCAAAAATTTAAAATGAAACATCCCAAGCTTCCACGGTACGCTAGCGTGTGTTGTACGCAACACCAAGTTCTAACACACCGTAACCAATCAAACTAGCCGTTATGAATAGTAATACCTACCTTTTGAAATTATATATATTTTATATTTTAAAATAGACTTCATTTTTGGATTTGGAATGTCGAATTTAGCCTAAGGTGAAATTTTGGTACTTTTCGGATAACTTTCATATTTTGATGAATAGTGAAAATTACTAAATTTTAATTAAAAACAACTTTTTTAATCAAAATAATTAATAGTGATAAATTGTGAATTTGAGTGGTTTTAAAGTATATTTAGAATATATTTTTACCACTTAATATAATGTTGGTCATTGGACATAATTTTACAATTAAACCGAACATAAACAAGTGTCAATCTTTTGATAGTTATTATCTCTTAAAAACACGCTTTTTGTTTTGACAGCGGGAATTAATTTTAAATTAATTTCTCCCACTTCTGTGTTTTGAATTTAGAAAAATGGATTCCATATATGGAATCAGGATGTCCAAATTGTTTAAATATGTAACTTTTATTTTTAGACATTTTGAATAATTACTGCGGTAAATATTTTATTTACCATGGTTAAGGGTAAATCCGGTAAATAAGGGTTAAAAAATAATATTATAATAATACAAAATTACCCTAAAACGTGTCCTAACCTTATTGGTGGACACATACCCGACCATGGGCATCCTTGGGTCGATTTGGGGACCCCTTGGAGCCACTTTTATGTGGTAGGGACACATTATATTAATAAAGTTAAAATAAAAATAAAAATGGCATAACCTTACATCTTTTAGAAGAACAATTTTTACATAGGGTTATACATGGTGGATTTTCGATTATAAATATTCATTAGAAAGCTAAAAAGATTTCCTACATAATTATATTTTATTTATAATTTTTAGACATCAAATAATTTAAATTATTAATGACACAATAATGATGCAATGTTTACCTCATTAATAAATCATTTAAATAAATAAGATTATAATGATTAAAATATTATCTAAAACCTGTCCAATTCTTATTGGTTGATGTTATTTAGAATATGAGTCATCTTATATTCGACCTCAATAATTTTTGGACCATTATAAACCGAATATAATTATATTATAAAGTAATACTTTCACTCTTTCCTAAAGAGCCCCTCCTCTACCTTATAAAAGGAGACCACTTCTACTCATTCCTCACACCTCTCAAGCCACTTGGCTCGTCCATACCCTGCCCAAATAAGCTCCCCACATCCCTCTCCTCCTCCTTGAAGCTTCCCCTTAGGCAGAAATCATTTCAAAAAGTCCTTTGGTTCCAACCAAAGTGAGTTACCTAAATTAAAGGTAACGATTTCTCTTAAATTATTTTCATTTATTTTGCTTCTCCAACCCCCAAACTCTTTTTATTTCCTTTCTTTTGTAACAAAAAAAGTATCCTCAATATACTAGGATGTTTTTACAAGAAGTATTCTAACTACACATACACACACCTCCATCTAATGGATGATGAACATAATGTTTCTGTGAATGGCAAACTAACGCCTCACGAAACGATGATTGTTCAAATAAATCTTACCGCCTCTCATGGTGGCCATTATGATGGCACTGTAATTAAGTGTGATATTAATGATACATATTTTATATATAATCATCTGTAATTCCATTTTATTTCATACCATTATTCGTTTCATGTTGTATATACATACGATAATTTCATTTGAGGAAGTGCGGACTACCGCCCCCTTAAAATGATATGACTCGTTCATACCACACATGGAACGTATAAATAATGGTTTTAATGAACATAAGTAACATATATAAAATATTATATTATACTGTAATAATAATATACCTATGTATCATTTGTATTCAATTCTTTTAAAATGAAAAATTAAATGGAAGTAGCGTTCGTGTGTACGTACGGACTACCGTCTCCACGAACACGGTGAGATCCATCCTCCATCGTATCCATTCAAGTCTTATTCTCATTTTAGGGTTAAAAATAATGTTAATATCATTATGATTATGAATAATATATAATCTATCCATTACAAACACGTCTTACGTAACCAAACATTTAAGAAGAACGAATCGATTATCACCCGAAATGACGATAATTCTAAGATATTATTAACAAATCAATGTTAAAAGATCATATATGATATCATATTAAAGTAAATGATTCTTGTATTATTCAAAAACAATTATTTCACCATTATAAAGGAGGTAAACCTACCATCGACCAAGAAAAAAGTACAAGGTAAGGGATTTTTTAATCTCACTTTTAATTTCGTGAGAATTCCATTATTCACCACTTAATTATTGCATGTGGTGTATGTGTACTGCCCATGATTGTATTCATTGTGTAATATACTTTAATTTATGGGTATTTACATCATCATGGTATGATACTTCTTTCATGGGTGTATGTTTCGAAAGTTACCTAATCGATAAGGGAATTTGAGATTTCGATTTCCACTCATTTGGCTTTACGCATATTTCATTGATTATATTACCCCAAGATTATGTGTGGAATCACTATTCATTTGATTATGTCATAATTTCCACTCCCCTTCCTGTGGATATAAGTTTGATACACATAATCACTCCATTGATAATTCTCAAGTCATTGATATGAATTTGATAAGAGTAATTTTAACTCATTCTCCATTTGTTGAGTTAAACATCCAATTCGTTGGTATTGTTTTTACAAGAATATGTGTGAATATCCTTTGATTGATTTACACTGAATATCCAATCATATTTAGTGTATTTATATTTTTCACACATAATTATGTCGTTTATTTATCCTTAACCTAAGGATACAACCTTTACAAGAGATTTCATCTCAATTTACATTCCATTGAGACTTCTTTGTTGATATACACCAAATCACTTTTATGTGGTGTATATAATGTACTTTGACATAGTATATCATGAATACCTTTATTCTCATGATATTACAAAGTTTTTATTACCACAATTATTTGTATTCAAGTGTCTCTTTTGGTTATAATCTCTAACTAAAATACCATTTTTAAATGTTTTAAAGACTTATTCATCTAAACCTTTCTCATTAATGTCCATGTTTTAAAAATGGTTTTAAGGATTTATTTATATGGACATTAAAGTTTAGAAATCAAAACTCCTTTTAAAAAGTTTCAAAGTGGTATGGGACACTTTGATTCAAAAATCTACTTTTAAATGGCTTCTTGACAAATAGTGTGACTTTTAAATGTTTTCAAAAAAAGGGGGATATTTCTCTCAAATAGTTTTGATGATTATTTTCATCTATGTCAACATCCTTCATTATTCTTTATTGAGGTTAATGTGATACAATACAATCTTCCATATTGTATCGAATGAGTTATGTTTGACTGTGAATGTGTTGTTTTTATACCATTCATGGTTTGTGGTAAAAGTATTGACATTTCGTATGCTAGTTTTAATATGAATGTTTATTTTATGCTTAAACATGTTCATATGAGGAATGCATTGGACTTAATAAGTTATGGGTGGAGCCCTCTATAGCTCCTCGATGCATCGGTAGGTCTCATGAGACAAACTAGTGTCTTGGCACAAGGCCTTGGAAAAATCTTATTTTTAGTCTTGGCACGAGGCCTTGGCTATGTGGTTATGATAGTCTGGAATTATGCATTCCATCATTATGAAAGTGGTTATTGATAATTCATGTGATCATTCGACTAGTAGAATATCCATGTGAGTAAGTAAATGGCATTATTTCATTTTACCTTTGCCATTTTATGCTGAAGTTCAAATTTAAAAGGCTTTTGTTTTAGTTATAGATTGCCTTAAGTGTTTATGATTATTTATGAAAGCTTCTGCTATAATGTTATCCTTACTGAACATCTGAGATCACCCCTTTCAATGTTTTATTTTTCCCAGGATTATGAAGAAGTAATTTATGAATGACCTGCAGGGATAGTATGAGGGGATATGAAGACAAGATGTTTTTTTTATGATGTAATGTAAAAATTTATGGATGTATCTAGTTATTCCAAGGCTACTAAACTAATCGGTCTTTCGAGATTTGATCTTTCTCGTGATCATGCCAATGTTATGTAATATTGCACCGACTCTAGGTAATTAGGGTCGGGGCGTTACACTTACACGATGACTCTCATGTTATCGACTGGGGAGAGTTAGATATGGGAGGTGATGCGACCTTTGAGGAACGACCAGTCAGAATCGAGGATCGGAAAGAGAAGGTGCTCTGTGGACGGACCATTCCCTTAGTTCGTGTGTTGTTGATGCATGGCGGCCTCGAGGAGAGTACTTGGGAGTGGGAGGCCCATATGCAAGCTAAGTACTCGGAGTTGTTTTGAATTGTGTTTTCTCTTGTTCTTATGAGCTTTGTGTCGATGTTATACTTTGTACCTTTGATATATGGACTGCTTGGCTTGTCGGTATGAGACATTTTGTTTCCTTGTTCTCTGGAAGTGTGTAGCATGTCCGGATGTGTGGGAAAAAGGGAAAAACCTGATCCTTAATCGAGACGTATTAATTCAGATGCAATTTAACCCGTGTGGGCGAGTCAGTGCTGCCGAAAGCGGATAATATCTCTACATAGGAGAAGGAATTTCCCCAAACCACATGTTCGGGCAGTGTGTTGGTTGTGTGGTGTTGAGGGTAGTGAAAATTGAAAAATCCTAATGTATAAAAGTGGGAAGACCAAATTATTAATCGAGATGCATTAATAAGGATGCAATTAAACCCGTGCAGGCGAGTCAGTGCCACCTAAAGCGGATAATATCTCGACATAGGAGAAGTAATTCCTAACACATGTGATTAGGGTTGTTGGTTGGGTTCCTATTATAACGATAACCCTAAGAGGTATCTTTTTGGGTTCCTCTGGGTTGGTTTTTGAATTCTCGAGGATGAGAATGTTTTAAGAGGTATCTGATGTAATGTCCCGGACATCTCCAGCCCATTCCTTTGTCAAAAATATGGTCACGAAGTGTTCTGGAGGCTAAAATGGACTTTTCCCACACTTTCCAGAATTTTGAAACTACATGCCGTGTAGTATGAGTATACGTCGTATACCCCCTTGCCGGGTATACCCCGTGTTCAATGTCAAGTCCTTGCCATGTGAAATAAATGAGTACACGTCGTGTAGTCCCTCCCCGCGTACGTGTTACCGTGTGTTGACCAGTCAACGGTCGTGTGCCATGTTGGACCCGTGTCCTTGCCGTGTGAAATAAATGGGTACACGCCGTGTACCCAATACTACACGATGTGTAGTCCCTCCCCGCATATGTGTTACCTTCAAATCGTGTGTTGACCAGTCAACGGCCGCGGAGCTGTGTTGGCAGCCGCATGGTGACCGTGTGAAATGGCCGAGTACACGCCATGTACCATAAAGAACACGCCCTGTACTTTTTCTTTTCTCACCTATAAAATTAGGGGTCCCCTCATCCTTTTTAACTCACTCCTCTCCTCCCCATTCCTCTGAGAAGAGCTCACCCAAGAGACTCGAAGGCTCCTTTTCTTTCATAACTTCTTCGTCTGAGCTCTGATTTACGATCCGTCAGTGGCCACGGGATCGTAACGACGAGACAAAACTTCTGATCTTGGATCCATTGTCTTTAATTCGGCCTTTACTTTCCAACTTCCACCCGAGGAGGTTTTTCTAGGACTTGAAAGAAGTGACGGACGTCGACGGACGTCTTCTATAGTTGATCTGGGGGAGCGTTGTGATAAGAATCTGTTGAGGTAGGGATCTTACCTTCGTCTCTCTAAATTGTGCATCATGTGGGGTGGGTGTCCTATTGTTTATGTGAAACACATTCAAACCGGTTAATAAAGATAATAAATGGTTTATATAATGGGGATGGGAAGTTTGTGAATGCAGTTACATTGTTTTATATCCTGTGATATTATGTTGTGAATTTAATAGGCTTCTACCTACTAAAAATCACAGTCATTGGGGGCCTTTTCTTGTGCAATTAAATGTTGCCTTATCTTTCTAGAGCGTTTTGTGGGTGGAAACTTTGTGGAATGTGGAAATTGATTAATCACGTAAAGTTTCCTGATTAAAATCTAGAACCCTTGTGTGATCACCCCGATTGAACAAATGGAATAATGAACATGTGGGTGTTGGCTTGGATGTGTGGCATGCGATGAGGTTTTGTTTATGTGAAAGGGGGTTCTTTGTGGGTTGTTGTGGATCGGGTGATCAGCGGGGCTGTGATAAGTTGTATCAATGGATGATGATGTACGGTGTGGTTGTGGTTATGGCGGTTGGCAGCGGGGCTGCAGAAATGGCCTTGATTGTGAACGAACTATGGGTTGTGGATAATAAATAAAAAGTGGAAGATTTAATAAATGGTGGGTCATAGTAATGGAACGGGAATAATAATCAATGGGTTTGGTTGGTTATTAAGAAGGGACTTGTTTGTTATGCTTGTGTTTTTATAACTTGATTTGTGGATGGTAGGGATATGCTTTACGAAGGATTAATGTGGTTGGTTGTGGATAGTTTCCCAGTAGTTAAGGAACTAATAAACTGATTCTATTGAAACATGAAAACCTAAATGGGGTTGGGGTTGTTTGTTGTATGCATGCTTCATGGTATCAGTACCGAGGGACGTACTCAGTTTCTCTGTTTAGAAGCCATAGGTTGGGTTGTGTGTTTGGTATACATATATGTATTTGTATCTTTTGTGTTTTATCGCACCCCACCCATGTTGAGCACTTAGTTCCGAACACTCCCATTTCACGGGAGAGGGTGTTTTCCCCTTAGTTACTAGCTCCTTCATGCTCCTTCTTCCCTCGGCTATGATGGATTGAGGTGACCTTACCCCCAAGAATCTTCGGGTAGGTTTTGATTGGGGTGGTTTTAGCCCAAGGCTCTTCAGGCAGGTTATACTGTTTCCCAAGAATCTTCAGGATGAGGCCCAGGTGTGTGCGGGCGGGATACGTGGTTGTGAGGCCCAGGTGTGTGCGGGCGGGATACGTGGTTGTGAGGCCCAGGTGTGTGCGGGCAGGATACATGGTTGTGAGGCCCAGGTGTGTGCGGGCGGGATACGTGGTTGTGAGGCCCAGGTGTGTGTGGGAGGGATGTGTGGTTTTTGAGTCCCATGTGTGTGCGGGCGGGGAGAGTGTGGCAGCGTCAGGACGTTCTCCATTAAGAAGGGCAGCTAACTAATGGGAAATGGTGCGGCATACCCAATACTCTGGTTCTTATATTCTAATACCTGTTGTGATTGTGTTTTTGGTGAGTGTGGATGGTGAGTTTGGGTGGATATAATTCCTTGCTTGGTTTCTTCTGTTGTTCTCACGGGACATTAGGATGTCTCCCCACTTGTGCACGAGAGCTTTAGGTTTCCCTAATTAGTATACTTGTATGCTCACCCGATGTTTACTTTCAGGTTTCCAGGAGGACTACCAGGTCCGTGCAGGACCCTACTAGTCGGACAGTTAGAGTTGTTGCAGTTGTTGTACTCTTGTTTTCTTTTGGTATTGTACTTTGAGCTTTCTTGTACTTGCACCTTATTATAAATTGTTTAAACATTCATGTGGGCTTGGTTTGGGTTTATTTCTATACACTTGTTCTTTTCCTTCTTGGTGGTTGACTTGTCCTATTTCCCGATATTAAAATAATAAAAGGGTAATGCCTCCCATATTTGTGAGAAACTCATACCCTTGGTGCTAGTCGCCACACCGGGGCCTACTGGAGGCGGGACTCAGGGGTCATCTTCTCCCTTTCACTATTGCCAGCTCCGGAGGGGCATCTTTGGTGGGAGGGGGTCGTGACATTTAATGAGAGAGAAATGGGTATCCCTTCATTCAAACATAAAGAGAGCAGTATTAGGGAGGTGCAAAACCATACCCCAACATGCATAATTGAAATTAAGAGGGCAAAACAACTTAAAGAAAATTGACAAAAAGATAAAGGATGAAAAAAACCCTTACTTGGAAGTGTGCTTACAAAGGCTAGAGAGAGGCTTGTGAGAGGCCTCTTGGGAGCTTGGGGAACCTTGGGAGGATTATAGAGAGAGTAGGGTAGAGGTTGGATGAACTCCAAAGGATTTTAGTGAGGAGGAAGTGGGAGCTTGGGTGGTTTTATATAGGAAAGTTGAAGGAATTATTTATTATTTAGGTTTGGGACCCCTTATATTAAATTAATCCAAACCACAAACCATCCCATAGTTTTTGCGCATGGTTTTTGGAAAAGGGAAGAGGAAAAAAAATTTATAAGGCCAAAGTCCGAACTTCTTAAAATAATATGGTTTCTTATGTGGAGGTGAGTCACACTCCCATGGAAAATAATTTAAAAAGACAAGGTGTTTAATAAGTCTTGAGGGGTCCATTAATGCTTTGAAAAGTAAGTCAAAAAACCCCAAAATTACATTATTTTAATGGTAAAACATATATTGGCCGAAAATATAGATTATAGTATTTTATTACATCACTATTGGGTCATTATGATGTCATAAAACACAATATATATTTAAATGATATTTAATTTTTACCCAAAAATTTGACTGTCTCAGAAAATTATGAAAAATTCACCGTTGGATAATTTCAATGTCCTGATTCCAGAAATGAAATTTATTTTATCAAAATAATTTTATAAATATGTCAATTTTCACTTTTAAAATAAAAAACGACATTTATCGAAAATTCACGGGTTTTGACTGAAATGGTTTTCCAACCTTAATAAATGTTATAATTGCATTCATAAAATTATAAGATCATTTATATTTAATAATAATTAATTTAATAAAAATAATAATATTTTATTAAAATATTATTTAATTCGAAAATACTTTAATTTAATAAAATATAATTCTTAATTAAATAATAACTAAAAACACTATTTGTACTTTAAAAACTATTTACAATGTATCAAAAATGACAAGGAGGTATATTCATTATTGTATAAAAAATATACATGAACATAGTACTAGAAATTTGTTACATAACCCCTTAAAACAGCTGCATAAGACCTAAGGGTAAGGTGTGCAATGGTGACAGAATCTTGGGGTGGCTCGGATAACATCGCTCGAGTGGTAATCTCTATCAACTTCCACTTTTCACGTAGACGGTCTCGTTTGAGCATGACATGATGAAGCTCGGCTTGGGCTTGGTCAAGAGCGAAGCCCAAGGATGCCACCTCTTTTCTGAGCTCCAACAAATGGGCTTTGTATGGAGCAATTCTTCTTGATGAGGCCATTGCTTCTTTTGTCTGAGTAAATTGGATTTGTTAAAGCCCTATATTTATTCTAATCATGTGATCACTGTTCAACGGCTATAAAAGCAATGGTCACAATTCTTAACATAAAACCAAAGAAGTTGACATTTTATATAAACATTTAACATAAAGAGAAATTTCATTAGATCAAGAGGTATTTTCCATTAATGAAACTTTGGGTCGTTACAATCATCATCAATGAAGGGAAAATATTTTCACTATTCATACTCATATTTGTTGCTATCAAATATTTTGTCAGTTATTTATACACTATAGCTAGTTGAAATCAGTCAAAAAAATCCACCCTTTGTCATTAAATCTGTTTTCCCATTCATTCCTTATTACACTTTTCAGGTACTCCCTTTCTTATTTTTTCTTTATCATCTTTGTTTGGGGGCATTTGTGAGCTTTTGAAGGATAGAAAAAAATTTATGGGGGAAATTACCAAGTGATTAGAGATGCATGATTATTTAAATTAATGGAGTTTTGGAATAAATGTGTCAAAGTAGTAGAGTGTTTCTTCCAAAGTTCATAGAATTCCAATAGTGGGATTTCAGAGTATTTCTAAATAAAACTCATGTTTCTATAGTATATTAGAAATTTATACACCATTAATGTTTATTACCGAACCTGTGATTGTTTCCCAATATATGTTATTAATTACTCTAGGGTTTTAAATATTTATACATTTTGGAAATGTTTCACGATGTGTAATGGTCACTGACTAGTTATAAATAAAAATAAAATGGTTTATTTGATGTGTGTGATCATTGTAGATAACATGAAGTGAAATGGGATTACACATCATATAGTGATCATGATTTGTTCTTTAATGGACTTTTTGAAAGTGGTTAATGTTCTATTCAAAATAAATATATTCCCTCACAGTCCATATCTCACCCTAGGTGATTTTTTCTAATTCACTCTATTCTAGATCACCTCGTTTATCGATTGATTGATGTTACGGTTGACTGCCTTACCTTTTGGTGTGTTTTCCTTCCAGTTATTACATTCTTTAGTCATAAAAACATTGTTTTAAATGCTTATGTTTTAGATTTACTATCACATAGTGTTTTATTTATATCCATTGTAGTTTATTGTTTCACCTTATCGTTGAAGGATAATCTCATGATTTCATATCACCATTGTGGAAGGAATCTTGGCTTATACAATTTTAACATATGTGTTTTTATAAAATGGGTAAATTATATAAATATCCATAATTTAATGATTAATTACTATTGCGTGTTCATTTTTTTGAAGTGATATATGTTTTCGATGGTTGAATTGGAATGGAGAGTGTTTTTAAAAATGGGTTTTTATGAAAACATATTTTCATGATTTGTAAATGGGTTTTCAAACACCTATGTGGATTTTCAAGTATTTTAATATTTATTATAGAACTATTGTCATGGGTTAGAATTTTATTTTGACAATAGTCACATTTAGATCCATGGGGGCATTTATAAAGAGACACTTGTAGTTTTAGATCATGTGGTACCACAAGGTGGTAAACATTTGGATATCAATGTATAGTGGGAGAAATCGATAATGGTAGGATCCAACGTTGTGCCTTTTTTTAAAAATTTAGTGTCTTGTACACATTTCCCATATTCCAAAACAAAATATGAAGTGTTGTTTCATTTATTTTTATTTATCACATGGTTTTTTTCATCGGGGAATGTTGCTCACATGTTTTTATAAGTGGTTGTATCAAAGAGCTTCACATGATAGTTAATTTCACATATATGTATTTGTCTAAATACCACTTGATGTATAGATATTATGTTATGTTTTATTAAATATACATTTAGAATTCTGGTATTTGAGAACAAGAATTGGTTTTATGAAAATCAAATGAAAAAACATTTATAAATTATTTAGATTTTTGAAAATGCATTGTTAATCCTTTTTTTAATCTTGAACTATTGATTTCTTGATATTATAACCTGTATAAAATTTATGGTGGTATCTATTAAGATGTGTAATCCCACCCATATTTTGAATTTGTGTCATTGTATATGTTTTATTGCAAGGTATAGGTAAAGGTAAGGGAATTTTATAGCATGTAGTATTCTTCTTTGGTCATTTCCTTGGGATCAAGTTGGTTTGGTGTTGAGTATTTTTCAAATGGATAATTTTTTTCTTTATTTAGTCTAAATATTGGGTTTTTATTTGTTTTATTGGTTTTAATATTTTTTATGGATCTATTTGTATCATTTTCTTCATCATAGTACACTATTAGTATGTCTTGTTTTGTTATATACAATACTTTTTATGATTTCCTTTCATCACCACCCTATATAATGGTCATCTCAGATGTTTGGTTTCATTTGCATGGATGTTTATTGACTCTTACTATGTTTGAGACATGGTATTTGTGGTTAATTTAATAAAATATATATGATGATTATTGAAATATACCATTTCCTTTTCCATTTTATTTATTTGATATACTTCATATTTTAATTATATTTGTTTCGTTTTAATGTTTTTAATTGAAATTTAAAAGTGTTCATAAGATATTAGAGTGTGACCATGGTCTAATTGGTTAATTTAATGTCATTATTATAAAAAATGAAATGGAATCTTCAAAATTGAGAGAGGAAGGAAAGAGATGGGTTCTATAAAAAAATTATCAAGTGTAACTTTCCTTGTTTGAAGTGGTAATTTTCAACCTTTAGACTCTTAGCTATGTGGGAGTCTAGAACCTAGGATGTGTGTTGGATCATTCCACTAAGGTTACTATGAAGTATCCAACTATCTGCTATGATGAAAAATAAACTCAAAAAATACTAGATGTGGCTTGATCGGATTGAGAAGAAATTCAATTTTATGAAGACTCAAAAAGTCTCAAAGGTTGGTTTTTTCTCATATGTGCTTGAGGATCCAAGAATGAGATTGTGTGACTTTATTGGGAAATCAAGGTAGTAAGAGAAACTTATTCAGGGTTATTTTTATAAAATATTTAATAATTAATTTTACAGTAATATGTAATGTGTGAGAAATCCCTGAGTGTTTATATCCTTGGTGTTCAGGAAGTATACAATTCAACAATATTCTACATATTTTACTATATTGATACATCAAACAACATATCTTATCACTGATGGGTACATAAAGGATCAAAGGATTGATTCAGGACTAAGGACAAATATTAGGTCTATGTGGATTCTCATGTGACATCTAAAATTTGTTCAGGTAGCAGAAAATGAATCTTTGGAAAAAGTAATCATAGTTCGGAGGAAATGTTTTATAGAATCTTTAGTTAGTGCATTTGTAATCCATATTTTATATTATTTTAAATGAAATGTAAACGAATGGGTGTTTAGTTCTCCTTATGAACCATTTCGTTGGCTTTATCATGATTGATCTATATTGTTTTCTATCTATGTGGGTGGTCTGGAGATACTATATTGAACATTACAGATGGTCCAAGTAATTTCCATCTTTGCAGATTATCGGGCCATCTAAAGAGTTTATATAAAAGGAAGTCTCAAAAAAGTAAGAGAGGATACAGTATCACTTAGGCTTTTCATGTTTGTGTCAATGATTCCATGGGTTGTGGGTAAAATCCATAGTACAAATGGGGGTGTTCTTATGGATAAGACTAAGAATCATGATATGGATAAGTATGAAAAAGAGTAATATAAGGTGGTACCAGCTACTGTTTAAGGTACAATGTTTATTTCATATTCTATAGTGATAGTTTTTCTTGATACATTTTCTACTCATTCTTTTATATCGTCAAAGTTGGATGATGTGTTGGAATTGATTTTGGAGATTATGTGGTAATTTTTGGATCTTTCCTTGATTTTTGGAATGTGTTATAAACCTAGTTTCATGTTTCCCATGTGTTTTGTGATGATAACTGACTTTGTGGTAGAGTGGGGATTCATAATGTTTGATCACAAAGTCTTCAACTTGATTATCAGCTTGCATTAAATGATCAGGGTTAAAGACCATATAGTATTTTATCACTGATAGGTATAGTTATTGATTAATGATGGGGCCACTCGTTTCTTATAGGGTGGGTGGGAAAATAGGTCAAGAAGGATGTTACAAACTTGTTGTTCCTTATTCTAGGGTAATCTCATGCTAGTTTTCAGCGATGTTTCTTGATTAATTAAACCTTTTTTGGGAATTTTTCTTACTATAGGGGTGATTTTGTACCCTAAATAATTTTTGGACGATTCTTCACTTTTCCTCTATAGAGACAGGTTGAGTTTACCATAGACATTCTCCATGGTAAGATTTCCCTTTCAGGTCCATGTTATTGAATGGAACCTACAAAGTTACTGGATCTTAAGGTCTATCTTCAAGAAGTTGAGACTAAATGATTTATCTAACCTAACATTTTATCATGAGATTGACTTATCCTATTCCTATGATGGCAGAAAAGTGCCACATACATTTTATTGATTACCATATGTTAAAATAGGTTATATCTACGAGAAAATATCATTTTTCTAGTATTGATGATAATTTTGTCTCTCCTAAAGGGACATGATGGTTTTAAATTATTGACCTGGGGTCATGGTACCACTAGTTGAGGGTCTGAGAATATGATACACTTGAAATATCTTTAAGGATATAGTATATGAATTTTTAACTTCTAGTTATTCTATTTGTTCATATAAAATTACTGTAGTAATTATGGCATTGATGAACTATCTCATTCATTGGTTCATGATGTTTTTTTGTTTTTTTTTTGTTTTTGGAGGATATTTTGGTGTAATCCATGAAAAAGGTGGAGTATAATGACCGGTTGTATATCATTAATTGAACCATGGGTGTAAATTATCTATATTGTAAGTTTTTGAAATGTGAGTTTTGGAATAGGGATATGAAATTTCTAAGGAATATGATTTCTTAGAGTGTAATATTAGTGGATCCTTAAAATATATATGCAATGATGTCCTAGGAGAATCCAATAAATATTTTTATTATCTGATGCTTCGTGGGTTTGGTGGGTTACTATTAATGTCATGATCAAAATTTCTTTTAATCTAACATCTTTGGTGATGGATTTAACTCTTAAGGGGGTTAAAATTGAGTGTAAGAAGAAGTTTCATATATCTTTTGAGGTGTTGAAGATAATTTTGTCTTCAGAAGTAATTTTTATTCCTAAGGAATAGAATTCAGATAATTATTCTTTATGGGATGATTACGGTATGAGTTAGGGATGTATATTTACGTGGGGGAAATAGGTGGTGGACTATGGCTCATTCTAGTTACACCCTCTTGAGAAGAACTTCCCTACCCATAATATTGAGTTGTTAGAGGATATCCATGCACTTAAAATGTGGTCTCACTATATTTGTGGGGAGAAATAAACAATTCTTTCAGATCATAATAGACTATGATATATTTTTATTCAGAAGAAACTAAAATTTTGATATATATACTACATATAATATCTATATACTTATAATTTTGGATATTGAATACACTTTTGGGAATGGAAATGTGGTTTCTAATGAATTGTGATGAATGTTTCTTATATAATCCATTGAATAATCAATGCAGAGTGTTCATTTATTATTTTGTTTCCATAGATTCTATTGAGATTGAAAGAGGTTGGTTGATTGGTGTTACAATATTCAATGGAGGCCAAATCGACTATGGATGATTTATTTTTGGCTTGATTTCTGATAGACATCAAGTTTTAATGCTTTAGTGAAATACATAATGGTGGTGAGACCTTATCTGTGTGGCTCAGTCTCTTATTATATTTTTTCTTCCTACGTAGGTTTGTTGTTTTGTTTTCAATGAGGAATGTGTTGAGGGACATTAAACACCAGTCTTGTTTTTATGTGCACCCCTGGTCTTCTAATATGTATCAAAACAAGAGAAGTCGGTATTGGCGTCATGGGATGAGGCATTCAATTTATGATTTTGTATCTCATTATCTTGATTTTTAGTTAATTATGTAAGACAACTACATACATGATGGGTTTATATATCCCTTAAACATTTTGATATGGAAGTGGGATGAAATTTACATAGATTTCATCCTTGATTTTCCAGGTACTACTAGTTGGGGGGATGCGATTTTGGTGATCATTTATTAAATCATGAAATTAGTGCATTCCCTCTATATTATGGAGATGATGAAGGTGGTATGGGTTTTGGACTTGAACATCTGAGATATTGGGATACATATTGGGTTCCCCCTATGGTTGTATCTAATAGGGACCCAAGGTTCACATCTAGGTTCTGTAAAGGATTAAATAATGTGATGGATTCCCATATTAGATTGAGTATAAACTATCATCCATAGATTGATAGAAATATAAAGAGTTCTATCCAAGTTTTTAAGGATATTATCATTGATAATGTGCAAAATTTTGAAGGATCACGAGGAAAATATATAGCATTGTTTGAGTTTTCATAAAAAAATAGTTATCTTTTTTTATAATGGTTTCTATTATTGCTTTGTAATGGTGAACATGTAAATCTCCCTAATGACAGGAATTTTTGGGAAATAAGTCCTTGGTTGGCTCGTGATATTTTTAGGAGATGATAGAGATGGTGAAGTTGATTTGGATGATATTTATGGTGGAATAGATTCGTAAAAAATATTATGTGAACCTTCCTCATCAGCCATCGGAGATTGAGGTTGGTGATTGGGTTTCTCTAAGAGTTTCACCCCACATGGTACATCAAAGATTATGTATGAGGGGTATGTTTTCAATAATATTTTTGCACCCTTTTGAGATTATTTGATAGTTGGGATGGGTGACTTATCAGTTGTACATTCTTATGGTGTAACATATATCTATGATGTGTATCATGTTTCCCTACTAAAAAGATATATATGAGATCTTTTCCAATTGATAAGATGGTAGGATTTTGATATTTAGACTGACACCACTTTGGTTAACCATCTAGTCAACATTATAGATTTCGTAGAGATTGTACTATGTCGTAAAACAATTTCATTTTTATAGGTACTATAGTAGTGACGACGTGAAGGACATGATACATGTGAGAGGGAATTGTTGATAACGTTAAAATGGATTCAATTTTTATTAGTTCAAGAATCTGAGGGATTTCCAGGGGAAGAATGAATTTTTGATGCTGAGATTATAACACCCTGTTATATTTTTAAGGTGCTTCCTAGATTATTCTTTGTTTATCATCATTGATTTGGTGTGTTATTAGGCTTCTCTAGGATATAAGGTATTTTCTGGAAAAAAAATGAAATAATTTCCAGGTATGAATGTCAATTTAAATTAATAGAGTACGATTATAACAGACTTAATGGGAAAATAGGGTTCATTCCATATTTGGAGAATCCCTATAGTGTGGGGTTTTTATTTTTCTATCTAAACCATGGGTTTCTACAATCTTATAGGGATTTACACATCCTGTAAGGGGGTTAAATTATGTTTAATAATAGAATAATGAGTATTTTTAAGTGATATTGATTCTATAAGAATTACACACCTTGTAACAAGTTCACAACATGTAATGGTAAAAAATTAGTTTGTAATAAAATGGGGATTAGGTTTTCACTATACATAGGATTCATTGATGACATTATGTGTAATGGTATTTCACATCATGTTGTCATCATGATTTTTTCTTTTAGAGTTCTCATAAGGTAGTTAATGTTTAATTTGACCAAAATCCCTTATCTCTCGACCCAAATCTCACCCATAGTGATTTTGAGAGATTCCCAACATTCTAGATCACTTCATTTAGCAGTTGATCTTTATTGTAGTAGGGTTTATTATATTTAGGTATGAAATCCTTATAGTTATCATTTTATTTGGTCATATCACTATTATTGTTACGTTTATGGCTCAGATTCATAATTGAATAGAGTTTCTTATCAATCCCTTATTGTTTCTTATTACACCTAATCATTTTAAGGTTGATCTCATGTTTTTCAATAAACATTTTCTAAGCCTACTAGGTTAATACAATATTGAGGAAGGTTTTCCCCTATATAATGGGATAATTGAAATTTTTACTATTGGTCATAGATAAATATCATTTGGGTTTTCATGTATTTAATTTGATATGTTAATTGAAAGGATTGAATACAGTGGGAATTTTTTTCAAGAGGTTTATCAATGAAAATATATTTTTATTAATATGAAATTGGATACTAGACACCGATGTATATTTTCATGCCTTTATGAATGATTTATAAAATTGTGAGAAATATTTTGAAATATATTTTTTAAATTCCACAATTGTATCCTTGGGTGCACTAGGAAGGAGACATGAGTATTCTTACTATCTATAAAAACACTAGGATGAAACCCTTTTTGATATCGATGGACTATGGGGGAACTCAATATTTGTTGGATCCAACATTATGCTAGTTTATAGTATAATGTTTAAATAATGGTTTTCAACATGGTTTAGGGCCCAATACATGGTGATTTGTTATTTATCGTTGTTTATCATGTGATTTTTTTATCATGGGATGTTTTTCATAGGTTGTTATTTTTGGTTTTATCACTTAGTTTCACATGATAAGTTATTTCATAGAAATATATTTACATTATTACCTCTAGATAGATGTATATGCTCTATCATTTTATCATTTCTACTTGTTGTATTTCTCTATTTGAGAATATGAAATGGTTTTATGAAAATGGAAGGAAAATTGACTTAAAATGAATTGGATTTATGAAAATTATTTGTAAGTATATTTTAAAATAAACAATTATTTCAATATTGGTATTATAATATTTATGTAATATGTAGTTGTATTATACAGGGCATTATAATCAAACCTAACTATTTACTTTAGGTAGTTGTAGATAGTGTGTTGTAGGATACATGTAATAAGAAAGAAATATTATTCCATGTTGACTTCTCCTTTAGTCAATTACTTTGATTTGAGTTGGTTTGGAGGTTAATATTGGTCACATGGAGACATTTTAGTCTTTTTATATTCATAAATTCATTTTATATGTGTTGTAATTATTTTTATGCATCAGGTTGTGTCACTTTCTTATGCATAGTACTTTAGTTGAATTACATGATTTGTTATATAGGAGGATTTTTTTGTTATTCTTTATTTACCTCCACATGTGATGGAAATATAACATATTTAGTTTGGTTGAAATGTTTTTTCCATTTAAATATATGTTTTATATTCAAATACTACTCATCTTTTACCCATATAATTTCATCCTTCATCATTGAAGACCATCTCAATACTCTGAGTTACTCATTCATAAAATGCATTTACCTTCTTGTAAGTGAATGCTAAAAACACCATTATGCTCAATGATTAATTATATTTCAATTTATATTCAGGTTCCCATTCATGAATTACCACATTCACTTCTCAATATTCATAGGTTTTTTTATATTACCCAATAAATGTACCAAGGTTAGTAATTACCATATATTTTTCATATATTTAAAATATTATTTCCTCGAAATATCTAATATTTTCGATATCACTACATGTTTTCTATACAAAATTCATTGAATGATTGATTTTGTAATTTATTTTTTAATTATACATACATGATTATTTCATATATCCTCAAATATTACTTTTTTTTATTTCATTATATGTCATTATTTTTAAGAGAACCATAACATTAGGTTGGTTTTTATAATTTTTTTCTTATTTTATATTATGCTAAAAATTCCATCATTATTTAATATAAATCTTATTTCAAATTTATCTCATCCCCTTTAAGATATTCAAAATCATCAATATCTTTGCTTCACAATAAAAATTTTTATTACCATTTCCATGTGAATTTCTACATTTGAATTTTCATTTTGGGGGAATTGAGTTTTTCTAATTTTATGACTAATCTCACTAATATTATTCAATACATTTCCATAATTTCCTCAAATCACTATTCCTAAAATATTTCTAATAAATGAAGAAAAATTTTAAATTTACCTTAATCATTGATTCCCTTTACATTATTTACCTAAAAAAATTGATTTTAATTCATCCCTTTTTTTATCATTATATTATATTTCATTTACATTGTATTTTTTTGTGGATTTAATTTCTATTTCCATCGATGAATAAATCAATTTTAATTCTAGATTAACTTATATTCCATAGGTAATATGATTTCTCTATAAATAGTCGAGTGAAAGATCTTCAATGTTTCCATAATCATGTCCAGATAAATTATTTTTACAAAGTGGTGAAAATAATTAATGAAATTTCATAATGATCTAAACATTATATATATCATCCAAGATTTCACACATCAATATATCAATCCCAAATGATTTGATTATAGATACCATAAATATTCTATATTAAATGTTACATAAAATCAACAAAATATAGGTGAAACCACTTTTTTATTGAAACTATTGATTTTTATAACCTTCTCAGTTTATTGGACAATATTAGAAGATGAATAATCTATCACATTCATATAGATATATTTTTAAATAGCTTAAAAAATAGTTTTTGTATTTACTTCAGTATTAAGTATTTTATTATCTACATATTCCTAAAAAACACTATAATATGACTCACATAGTTCAAATATGTACCATTATATGAAATATGAATTCAAATATATATTATACAGAATTTAAATTTTCTAAATATGATTATTATAGATATAAAATCTGGAAAAACCATTCACATTTACATCATTTTAGATGAATCTATAATCTTATTATAATGAATTCAAGAGGAGTGGACATACGGATATTATTCTAGTTATCACAACCATGAAATTTCAAACACATCCTATGGCATGGTGAATTATAGAATGGACTATATATCTAGATCATCTCATGTATCATATATTCTTATTTACTAGAATAATTAATAAGAAGAAACACCATACAATAAACCAAAAAATCAAAATTATGAATTTTATTGTTGGGATTCCTTGATTTTACACATTTCACTGCTGATGGATATATCATGGAACACACATATAATATGAGATAGTGTATGACAATAAATACATTATTTTTATTACATGTTTCTAGAATGACTCAGTATTGATACTTGGGTCAACCTAGTTTCTTATGTCTTTACTATTATAAAATAAATTGGTTTCCTTCATTTTCATTAAATGACCATTTTTTGTGTATAACTGTAATGATAAAAAAATCAAGAACACAATGCAACTAGAAGATAAACTAGTATATTAAATAGGATGGTCTATAAAAATATTTTTATTTAAGAATGGTTATCCCAATACATCAATTCTTTATCCCTAAAATATATTTCTAGGTATAAGGTATTTAATAAATTTAACTTGGTAGAAATAAAAATACTTAACTCTAAATGAGTCTATATGTTTAGTGGATAAGGATAAAAACTAATGGAATATGATATTTAGTTGTATGGTGTACCACATGACCTATTATTTATAAGAATTCTGTTGATGTCTCACTTAATATATAATATACTATTGCTTTGTAGTTAATTCATCATCTCAAAATTTTTCCATGTTTATTTGAAACCAAAAAAACAATGTTATAATTGGGAGACGATTATCATCAATATAATACCATGGGGTTATAATTTCCTTAATATATTATGTTTCAGCATAAAAAATTATCTCTTCACTAACTATATTATGAAATTGTATATAAGAAGGAAAGTAGAAATAGCTTATCTTAGGTTATGAAATTGTATATAATAATTAATGTAAAAATGGATTATCATAGGTTTTTACATCAAACTGATAATAACCTATCAAATATGGTGTCTTTATATTATGAAAATTTTCCCGAAATATTCTTTTTATTTAATAGAATCCCTAATAGTAATATTTAAACTTCCCTTAATTTCTTGATGTAGCATTTTATTCATTGAGATGTGTTGTGTGACATATCTCTCTCATTTCTTCCGCTTTATAAATGACATTTAAAACTAAAGCATACTATTCACCACATTTTATATGTAAAATGGACTTCAAAGCTAAAAAAATTTCACCTAAACCATATATTAATCAGTATGTCAATGAAATTTTCATTGAGTTTGGAACATTTAAAAATTATATTAAATTAAAAAATCAAGGTTTTAGAAAAAAAATAGTTATGGAATGGAAATATTCAAATATAATATCATCAAAAAAATAAGGGAACTATATTAAAGAATTACATACCTCATTTTGGTGTTATTTCATTAAATATATCTAGATATTCAATATTTTCTTATATTATCAATCCATTTTACTACAGTTTCACCCATTAAATCATAATATCATTGACTATTATTTAGAATGATTTCATATATAAAACAATGAGAATAATTTTTTTTCACAATTTCATAATTATAATATAATTCATAATTCCTATTTTACATAAAATTTATCCGTTATAGAATAGGGTTCATTATTTCTATACAAAAAAACATAAATATAACAATAAAATCATTAACTATAATTTCATAATACCATTATTATGACATATATTATAAAATTAATACATTACATCATTTTTATGGATTTACTTATTAAAAAAAAGTTCATTTTATTCAATGAGAGTACACATAGTGGTGATATTGGAATAGATTAACAATGATTTTTCATTCTCATATAAAAACTAATGAAACATTATTCTAATACATTCCTATCATACGGAATTCATACAAGAAATAAATGGGATTGAAAACATATATATCTATTGAACTAAATTTAAATATAATGCTCTAACATTTTACTACTTTTATAATGCATCATAAAAATAATCTTTATTTGAAAACTATATGAGATTTAATGGAAGTAAATTTCATTTAATATCCTGGTATGGCGCCCAGTATCCATCTATCTTTCCCATAGTCCCTTAATTAATCCAAGGGCACCCAAAAATCCTTTTTTTATTTTTAGTGATTTCAATTTTTTGTTAAATGGATTCTTATTATATCACTAGGATTAAATCAATACATAGTAGAAAAATTAATTAAAAATTAGATACAATGTTCAATGTTAGAAAATAAAGCTAAATGTGTTGTGTTTGATTATATAATTATCGACCGTAGACTCTTTAGTAATAATAACATGATCCATGGGAGATATGAATGATTTGAGTGCTTTATCCAATACATTATTGATCAAAATAGGTAACTCAACCACCACTGATCATCATGGTCAAAACCATTTCCCACTAGATGGTCCAAAATTAATGATAAAAAATATATCTAGGTAATAATATACATTTAGAATTAACATCAAATAATCTCACTATAAAAAATTCAAACCATGAAACATGTAAATACAAAAATAGAATAGCATTAAAGGATGCTAAAAATCCAAAAAATAGTCATCAATATATTGCATCACCGTCTATAAAAACCGAAAAGTAAAAAATATTAAATAGACTATAAATTCATTATTGGAATCCATGAATAACCAACAAAGATATAAGTGAATAAAAAAGGGAAACATACACATTAACCATTTGGAGGACCAACTATCCAAATTCAAGATCAATACAGACACCAACTTCCACACATCCATAATAAAAATTTTCCAACACCTTAAAATATTTCCACAATGTGAGATATTCTATACTCAATAGAAGGAATTCTCACATGATCATGAAAATAACATTACCTTATACTTTATGGAATGACATAAATATTGTATTACAACCTGATTTAATGGATACTGAGTATAGGGAGATCAGAAGATAAAATATCCCTAATATCATGGATTTATTCTTTAAAAAGCATGTAACAACCCATAATTTTTTGAATTATTTCTTCTATAATTAATTTAACCTTTTTTCTATTTTTCAATTCATGTAACAATAAAAATATTTCATTTTATATTAATGAACTATGTTTGTCTTACATTATATGAAACTGCATGTTAGTCATTCCCTACAAGTAACATAAATTATACATTTCCTTATATGGAACACGGATGTTAGATTGTGTTTCACACAAAAATGACTTTCCTTGATGGCTTACGTAACATGTAAGATCGAGTTTTACTGAATAATAATATATTATTAAAATATTATTATTTAATTTAATAATAAATCACCTAGACATTAAATTATTGATTATGAATAACATTAATTAATCTTTAAAAATATATGGTTTACACAAACATAATATTAATTCATATGTTATAAATTATTTTTAAATGAATATGAAAACCAATTGAATATAAAGAGAAATATAGTTTTTTATTGAACTAAACTATTTTATTCTAATAAATTAAATTATTTATATACAGTGAGTGATATTAATGAAATACATATGTTATATATTCCATCAATTTCTTATATTCATCAAATATATTTTATATACTTAAAACAAAAACAAACCAAATTTTATGGTTAAAAACATATATTTTTATTAACGAATTATTACCACTATTTAATGGTGAACCCATTTTAAATATTTTTTTGGTAATTTTTTATATTTAATATTTAAAAATATAATACTTCTTTTAATTCATAAAATAATAGTTTGGTTAGGTTATATTTTTTTTATTTTTCTGTGATGATTCATTTTTAATGAATAGTAAAATTTATTAAATTTTATTTGAAAACTGCTTTTTCGTCTAATTTATTTATAAGGATAAAATAAAATTTACATTGTTTTAAAAGATTATTTAGATAATATTTTCATCTGTCTACTATAATTGGTCATTTTAATCAAATTCAATTTGAATTTGAAAACAAAAACAATGCATCATTTTGAACATTTTTAAATTAAAAATCAGCATTGTAGACCCAACTGCAAGATTAAATTTTAATTAATTTCGGCCAAATCTATTATTGAAATTAAAAAAAGATTCAATATTTGGAATCATCATAATTTATATTGTATTATAAGGTCAAAATATCTTTTTAGAAAAAATATTAGTGAATGTAATTAAACTGAATTTAAATGATTAACGTAAAATTAAGGTTAACTAAGGACTAAAACATAATCTTAAGGACTTAAATGACCTATAAAATTGTAAAAAATTCATTTTATGGTCATATATCGATCATATAATAACTATTATTTAATTTTTAATATTTATTGGCTCCACTTTCTGTGGAAAAAATGGGGGTAATTACCTTTCTCAAAATTTTCATGTGTGTCATTCCTCCTCCACTATAAAAGGCCTCATATCATCCCACTTACTCGCACCTATCAACACAATTTTGACCAATATTTTCCGAAATAGATCTTAAAAATCCCTATCCTAATCCTATAAGACTCACCGTGGGCATAAATCAATCACTACAAGCCCTTTGGTGAAAACCAGAAGGTGTTTCCCAAATAAGAGGTAACATTTTTCCTGAAGTTCTTTTATTTTATTCTAATTATAAACCACCTAAAATGTTAGTTTTCCATTATTTCATAAAAACAGTATCAAAAATATAATTTAACATTTTTATTCTATGGTTTACACCTAAAAATACACAAGGTTACATCTT
Organism: Viscum album; assembly: GCA_963277665.1. NCBI lineage: Eukaryota > Viridiplantae > Streptophyta > Magnoliopsida > Santalales > Viscaceae > Viscum > Viscum album. The sequence continues at coordinate 1,390,240,770 of OY728165.1, forward strand.
ATGGGTAATAAACATACAGTTTATGTGTACGACAAACAACCGCCTCACAAAAATACGATTGTCCATTTTTTCCTTTACCACCTTTCATGGTAGATATCATGATGAAAAATGATTTTTTTATATGATATTATATATATATATATAATTTATAATTCTTTAATTATAATTTGGAATATATCTTTATCAATTCATCTTGTGTAAATATAATAATGTCTTTTGAGGAAGTGTTGACTACTACCCCCATAAAGTGAAATTATTCGTTCACCCATTACATGGAAATTATTAAGGATGTGTTTAGTGAAATTATATGATATATATGAAATAATAATTCCCATTCAATGATATAATATAAATCTATAAATATTTCAAATTTTTTCTTTCTTTCAATTCAACATTAAAATTGAAACAACATTCATGCGTACGTACGGTGTACCGTCTCCATGAAAGGTGTTTTCCATTTAATAAATCTATATTATATATATTGTTATAATAAAAATATAAATAATATAAATGTTATTTAGATCATCTTTTACTTTATGGATATAATGATATCCGTATAAGGACCAAACATATAACAAATTATGACACCATCAAATATTACCTGAAGCGTAGCCTTAACCTGTTATTATTAACATGTATGAAAAAAAGTCATAATAAACTATATATTAAATTAGAAATAAGAATATTGTTATTTAAATTATGTATAATAAACATATATTTATTATAATAAGATAGTCTTAGTAGCAAACCTTGACTACTATGATGGCCATGGGAGTGAACCATGACTACCAAGATGGTGTGAGGAGTAAAAACATTCAAATAAAATGTCCATTGGAGTGACCCATTACTATCAAGAAGATATGCAGAGTGAAACCATGCTATTAAGATGGATTTGGAAGAAAATCATTGAAATCTATAGAAATAATTTTATGTGAATATATGTTTCCCACAATTACATGTTTTATTCCTATGTTATTATTTCAAGGATTATGTTCATTATTTCATTATGATTCTATCCTTATTAACTACCAATATTTATTGAATGATTCATGTTTATGATCTTTGATATATACAATATAATATTCCAATATTATGTCCACATTCTCGTAACCCTATAATATTGTTTATGCTTACATTTATCCATTTTGTTAACCCATAATGAGAATATGAGCTCACCCCTTTTTATGTTTCCATCCCCATGTTATGATGATATGAATTTAGTGTGATATGTCAATTAATGGTACTATTCAGGATGACACTAGTACAAAAACCCAATTTATAATCGTTTTTTTAAATTTTAATGTTGATTTTTTATCGATGTCAATAATTGGGACAAAAAAATAATTCTTTTGATAACTATTTTTAAAAATCAACTCCAAAAATTGATTGTGATTCATTTTCAGTGTCAGTTTATCTACGAAACCAACACTAAGAACTAGTTGATTTTTTTTTTAATTATTCGACATTTATTTCAATAAAACCCATACACTAAAAAAAGTTATAAAATATTAGATATTACACCACATAAAAAATCATAATCCATGTAATAAAAATACAATATAAAATCATTAAAACACATTTATCATTGTCTAAAAATCTATAAAAACATGCATACTTTTAACAACATAATCAGAAAGTTATCTATGCCTTTGTATTATAAAGTTGAATAAAAATTCCATACCTAAAATTTACAACATGATCGTTGTTAGTTTTTGTTAAAACATTCATTTTATATCATTATGTTTAAACATGTACTTAAAAAGAATAATTTTTTTGTGAACACTTCTTATTTGGAAAATTTAATTCTAATAAAAAACATTAGAATATACATACCTTAAATCATAATCACACTTAACAAATAGTTCACAACAACGGTCAAAGATGGTCAAGTTAATATTTCTTATACGAATTAAATTCATTGAATATATATAATAACATTGGATGATACAGGATTAAGAAAACATAATACTATGACAGAAAATATAAATAAATAATTAATATGACTAACTAGATCAAAATCAGTCCTTACCCGAGTTGTGATGATCTAATACATGAATCATAGAACATAATAACCACATTAGAACTATTCTTATTGATTATGAAATTGTAGTTAATAAATTATTAATTTGATTATAAAAACAAATATATAAATATATATATGAAAATCAATACAATATCTAATAAAAAAATAACTACCATTAATTTCACATAGTTGATAGAATATGGCTTTGCTATTGATAAGTGATCTTTGTTAATTTTTTTCCATGATTTATATTTACATATATCAATGAATAATAGTTATATTAATAATGATAATAAATCATAAAGAACTCATAAAAAAAATTAACTTACTTGTCTAATAAGGTGTATAATTTTCTATAAACACCACCAAATAAAGAGAAAACCCAATATAATGTATTCTAGTATAGGAAGAATACTCCAAACATAAAATCCCCCTATAATAAAAAAGATCACATTTAATGACATTATAATTAACATTATTGAACGATTATGTTTATGTTCTTACCCATTAAGAAATGTCATAAACCAACACCCAATATTCCTTATTAATAACCTCACACATATATATATGAATGTCTATTTTTAGTCTACGCATATAACACATCCATTGAAATAAATTTGGGATCTATAAAACCATAAAAACCTACGTTTGAATTTTGAACAAGAAGTATGTGTAGATATTTAATTAAATATGAAATATTGTTAGTCATGTTAAACCATATATATTTAAAAAAATAAAAATTTTAACATCAATTTACATACATGTAAAACAACTACAACATATGAACACAAAGCTCTAAAAAATTAATTAGATCCATGATATATTTTCTAAATATTCACAATTCATAGTCACCTTCACATATGTCGAATGAAATATCGAAATCATATATATTATTCCTGAAATAATAAACCAATGATAATCTCTCTATCCCAACAAAAATATCAGAAGTATCTACATTTTTTTTGAACATTTTGTTTCATCTGTGATTTTTTTGGATTTTAGATAATCCTATATAAGTTAAATGTTGGAAAAAATATTATTAATTTTCAATCATATGTAATTAATATTCAATAAAAATTCATACCTCGTATGATATATGATGAATAAGTCTAGATGGAAAGAATAAAAAATGACCCATACTGTCCTCGAATCTGGTAAGCACCATAGTGGGGAATGGTAGTAGATTAGTATGATCAATAATATCATGTATTAACACTCTAAAATGAAATATCTATATAGGCTGGTGATGGAAAGAAACCCCCAAAAAATGAACCACTTTGAATGATAAAATATGTATATCAGGTTCTCTAACATACAACTCAAAATATAAGGTTGGGTTCGAGCAAGGAGGTGGAGGATCTAATTTGGCAGGCTTGGTAGGATAGGTAGGTTGTGAGGACTCTGGCAGTCTCATTAATTGATCTGACATATCCTTCTACAAAGATAATTTATTTTTATCACCCATGGGATATTTTATATCCGTTATTTGAGATTTTAAGGATATAATTTATGGGTCACCAGATTGATTACTTTTATGACCAAAAACATTCTGAATACTAACAACTGCCTTATATCCTCTTATGTGGTCACTGTGTTTTGTATTTACTAAGGAAATGGCTAGTAAGTCTATCCTACACCCAGGAATAAAAGTTCCCTATGTTTATTGCCCTTGAAGTTCATCCTAATATGAAGAATGCAAATTTTATATTAGCATTGATAATTTATAAATTAGAAAAATTGATGAAAATTAATAATTTTTTACTTACAATTATTTAAGATAATTATTTATCTTTCCCTTTAAGATAATGTTTATTTTATCTTCTTCTCTCACTTTTCCATTTCCCATAGCATGTTTTCAATGATGGAGGAATGAATTTGAGTTCATCATAACTATTGTTGGAGTAAGCTCTTCGTGATTTAAATTTTCCACAATCATTTTTTCTTCAATAAATAATACAATTCATGTGATAAATAATGGGTCTATACATTCTATAATTGGATTCCCTATTGGGATTTCATCAAGTAATATTATATAAAAGTAAATTAAAATATAATTAGTTACATATATATTAAATTTTATAATATCATATATTATAATTACCATAACTGAAATTTTTCATTATGTTGAGTGGAAAAAAAATTATTCCATGTCTCTTCATCTAAAAATCGATATTTGAGGAATGTATTTCAATTTTTCCTACTTTGAAACACATATTTTTTTCCATTTTTTATTTGAAATCCCTCCATTGAACCACCACTAATGTAAGAAATATTTTCTTAACTACTTTTGTTTCTTCAAAATTGAATTCCATATGTAATATCATAACATAAATATTTTTCATTTAAAAAAATCATATTTGAAAAATTAGATAAAATAAATCAATTCCGATATTTTACCTTTACAACCTCCTAAATATTATCTATCAACACCTTATCTAAAAACTTATAATCAGCATATAAAACAACAATCCTACAATGACTCTATATGGGGAAATAGCTAATAATCTTCATTGGATTTGGGAATGTTTCATTACTATTATCATCAAAAATAATATGTAATCGCTCATATCTTTAAGAAACTGAATGTTTGGTAAATGTGTAATGTCAAATTTACTACCTCGATAATTCTATTTTCGAATAATATAAGTAGAAGAATGCCTCACTGAAGTCTCATCAGTATTCCTATAATTATTTTTTAAAAAATTAAAAGTTTGATTTCAACAAATAATTATATTCCTAGATATTTAACAACATGAAGAAATAAAAATACCTCGGTATATGGTTTTCTATCTCCATATATGTATCAGGAATTTTTAATAAATAATGAAATTATTCTTTACCATAATATGATTAGAATTGTATTTAATTAGAAAATATGAAAACATAAGTATGTATGTAAAAAAAGTGCCACACATGTGTAAGTTTTAAAAAATAATGAGGTTTTGACTCTTAACAAAAAACAGAAAGGATTACTAATAAATAGAAACATTACTCTATAAATTTATAAACATTTAAAAATTTAAATATCAATGTATTAAATAGTGTTATCATATTCTTAATGTAATAAATAATTATAATAATACATGTTAGGTACTTCAATGAATTTTTTTAACTAGAACTGTAAAATATAAAAAAATTCATAAAAAATCATATAAATAATCAAATTTATATAATTAAATATCCAGTAGTTATTAAATAATATAATTATTCCAAAAGTAATTTTAATAATAAGAAATATAATATAAATAATTACTAGATTAATTTGGAGAGTAATTTAGTTTTTTTTCATATCTATTCAGCACGATCATTTCATACTACAAGAAATATATCTACATTATAGTCATTATTATTCAGAAATCATGTCAAATATGAAGAAGTATCATATAAATCAATATCATCATAATCTTCATCATCAGGAAAAAGGATTATTTTCTATAAAAAATTGACTAAACCCTAATCATTCAAGGGATTAATGACATAAAATACATTGAAAGTGTGGCCATGATAAACAGTTACTCAATGCAATTAAATCTTTTCAAATCAACTAGTTTTAACTCATATTCACCATGTTTCACACCATGATTACTTGAAACCCCATTGTACTTAAACTTGGTGACTCAAAAATTAATATATTAAATTTACTATATGACATCATGAAATCCAAAACATGGCATTGATTTTGAAATTCAGTTTTTAACTTTTTCACTCTAAAAATGAAGTGCTTCAGGAAAGACCATTACACCATTATTTTGAATGGTACTCTTTTCATCCATCTTTTTTTTGTGTAAAATATGTACCCATTAATATGAAAACCAGACCATATGATCCCATTAAGAGATGGTCCCCCTACCAACCAGTTTAATGTTTTTGATTTAGATATATCGGTATTGACTTTCTCTTTAAACCATGAAACAAATGTGTTTTCATACTCAATCATCAGCCACATTTCATTTATTTTTGGATATCATAACACTAATTCCACAATATATGATGATATATAATATTGACACAAATATTTTTTGTTCAAAATGTATAAATTGTCTTGCATCATGTCATCACATGGAATGAACTTTCACTTTATGCCCCAATCCTTCTACCTTTAATATCAACTGTCATTTTTCGAGATATAGGGAGACCACTATGCTCCACATCATACAAATAATCAATAAAAAACACAATCACCTATTCTAATACATATTTTTTAAGAATATAGTCTTCTAGTCTATATGTATATTTAATATACACCTAAATTTTTTTCATATATCATTAAAAAGGATACATCCATCATAAATATACAATCCCACATATTCTTATCTCACAAACCAACTGAATCACCATATAGACCATTATATCAAAAAACGTAGGTGGGATAAACATTTCAAATTAACAAAGAATAATAGAAACATTATTCACCATCACATCTAATAAATTTGGATCAACTAATTTGAAAATAAAACTGATTAGAATAGATTTCATTACCTGATGATAGTCTTTCTAAAAAATGCATGCAATATATCATGAAGTGTGATTGGAATAACTTATTGCATAAATACATGAAAATCATGATATTTCATGCCTATTAATTTAATATCCATCAATGGAACTAAACTCTTTACATTTTAATAATTACCACTATTTAATTTAATAACATGAAGACACTAAATTAAAATTACTCTTCTCAGTATTACATAATGAGTGATAAGATGGAGGTAAATATGTTATGATTACTTTTATAGTTTAACATAAATCTAAATATATTCCCATTGAAATCCATTTCAATTTGGCATGAAATCTATGTATTGTCTTTCCTTTATTCCTAATAGAGTTCCAATAAAACTATCACATAAGTTTTCCTCAACATGTATAACGTTGATGTTATGTTTTATCTTATCAAATATAAAATAATGTATTTATAAAAATATAGACTATTTCTTACAGATATTTTTTTGAAGACCATCACAACTTTTCCTTCCAAATTTCAAATCAATATTTTTAACCATGTCGTAAAATTCTTCAACAGAAAATGGTCGTGTGGGATGATTGTATTCCTACCAAATGTTAAATTCTTTTCTTAATCTTTGATAAGAATTATCAGTTCCCAAAAATCATCGATGTCACATGTTAAATTTCATTCATCCATTATGAAATTGATCATATTAAGTCTCTTCGTCACTAACTAGAAATGATTTCTATCCCGTAATAATGTATTCAGATAATTTTCCACATACATGAAACAAATTTATAGTGAAAATTATCATATCATGCAAAAGAATCTATTCTTTCTTGAATTCATCATAATCATTAACACTAATCTTTAAAAGTATTTTCCAATCATCAATCTATGGTTAAAGATGCTAATTAATATCATTTCCTAGATTTTTTGTTCAAAAAATCATCAATATCATCATAAATGTTTTTCATATATATATATATATGCATATATGTGTGGTAAAGTTGTTAACAACCATCAAAATAGGCCATGAACAATGTTGGAAACTTAGTCTCTGATATGCATTCATTCCATTAGTACACAATCCCATTATAATATTTCTAAATTCACATCCAAAATAACAATTTTTTTATCAAATATCTTCCTCTATGATGAATCAATAGGTTGAAGTAAGATACCATCAGATATGCGCTCATCTAAAGTCCATTTTATCCTTTTTTTCATCAATTGAGTTTTCAAATAGACGATTCAAATGAAGAATTATTGGAAGCTACCAAATTGGTTTAGCTAGAGCTTTGATTCTAGTTATTAAGAATGAATATAAGTATGATTATCAATATTTAATGATATAAATATTGGATGATATCATTTGATAGTAAATAATTTATTTTTCATGATGTTAGATGTTAGTATCCACAAATGAATCTAATTTGACTTTTTCATCCATCTAATAGCATGATGTCCAGCATGTCGGATTTCTTGATAAATATTCATATTATTTTCTATACAACACACAATCATTAGATTGATAATGTAACTTTTTTACCCTAATCCCATTGGGAATAATATTTTCTTCCCCTTATAACTGGAATCTATAATCATGATGCCTTCTAGAAGTATTTCTTTTAAAAGCCAAAGTAGGTTGAAGAAACTTTTATCACTCCACTCATTTCATGATTTCTAGTTAAATAATCTCAAAACTGATGATAAAACTGTGTATTTACTAAAACATTGGAATAATGTTTTCTAATAATTTTCATACAACTGTTTATTAGTTTTTGTTTTATCGATTGTTTAAGAACCTAAATAATGAATTATTTTTTCAATAAGATCATCTACCTCATTATGAATAGTGTAATCATCATTAAATGTGTAATAGGTATTTATTTCTCCATACCATATCTAGTGTGTATAATTGAGGATAAAACCATTTCAAATGATAGGATCCTTGATTTGTTTCAAGTTTAACATTCTCATATTCAAACACTTCACACATTGATTGAAAATAAAACATATTCTTTGAATATTTCGTTTAGAGCATTCCATGAAATAATCAACTCTTTGTCATATTCACTAGTGTTTCAACATATATTTATCCAATTATTATCCATTCAATATGAAATATCACAATAAAATAAGTGAATATGTTAAAACATATAAACATTAATATATATATATATATAGATAAATTGTAAACTGAAAAAAAAAATTAACAAAAATGATTGGTAATCATGGTATGACTCTTTAGTCCATATAACCAACAATTATCCACATGAAGTAAATCCTTATATACTTTATGAAAAACATCACCACTCTTGTTATTCTATCCAAACTACTTTAGATACAATTAACATTTAAATACTCTAATATTGAAGAAAAATTATATTAATATCAGTCATTATACAAAAATTAATTGTGTGACCTTATAGGCATTTATATCACTAAAAATTATTATGAACTCTATAATTCATAACCAAAACCCATGAAATCCCTCTATCAAACATTTTATTATTCAAGAATAAAAATGATTTTGCATGATATTTATTAATAACACTCATATCTCAATGTGAACACGTCCACCAGATGTATCTCCATATATTATATGAATACTAATACAATATATATATCCATGATTTTGAGACTAACCATTGGAAATGAAATATTTCAATATATTATTGAAAAACTCATGCATTATTGAATCTCTCATTAGACAAGACAATCTATATGAATATATCACATGTCAATCAAATATGTAGATAAGAACATTGCATGTTACTTATCTAATAATGGCCATTAATTTCTATTTGATTTATTGAATTGTGGTCCTATATGTTTATAAAAGAAGATAAAATTCATCTTGGATAAATAAAAACTATATACAAATAATTAAAACAAACTCTCAACTAAATAAAAAAAGGTAATTAATTTATTATCAAAATTAAAGAACAACATACAAATTTTGGATTTCAACAATGAAATGGATCCTTAATCTTAAAATATCTCCCAAGAATGAGTTTAAATAATTAACAGTTCTAGATATAACACGTTTTTTTTAAATTAACAATAAACAAGAAAAAAAATAAGATCAAACTGTGGTGGATTCTTGTTTGGAAAATGGTTTCTGCATAGAGAATAATTCCCTAGTTTATGAAATAATGAAAGATAACGAATAATCGAGACCAAAAATCAAGAAAATCAAAGAAAATAATCTCATATGGACATTAAGGATTTGCAGGTAACCTATTGAGTAATCATGGGATGAAAAAATAGTTTCAAATATCTTGAAAATGAGGGTTTCAGGAGCCCAAATTTTCTTAAAATGGTTTTGAAACATATTTTTACAAAAAACTATGCAGAAAATTACATATTAAAACTTTTATGCATACTTTTTAAAAAAAAACTGATTCCATAAATTCAATTTTTTCATTGGTTGATATTAAAATCTGAAGCCAAAAATTATTCTATATAGAGATTTCTGCATTTATTTTTTTAGAAAATTGATGCAAAAAAATTATATATAAAAAATGTTTCATTTGTTTTTGTTAAAACTGATTTAAAAAGGTCTATGCATCTATATTTTTCATCTATTTATAGAAAAATGACATCATATCTCCAATGTTGAAGCCTCTTTTTCAAATTGTGTGAACTTGGTGATAAATAATGTAGATTTTTTATGTACTAATATTTATGTTTCCATGTTTCACAAGGCATAAATATAATACAATAGTTGGGCACCTTTTTGTGCAATTTTTAAAGTATTCCATAGAAGTAATTTAATTTCTAGGTACGTTAAGACATGGTCATTATAGTTGGTATCAAAAGGAAGGCTTAGTTAACCTCTAGAAACTAGGATGATAAAACATTATTGAGATCCCATTGTACATTTCTATGGATTCATATTGGGATGTATCTATGGATAAGTATATGTATGAGTTAATATTTATAAAATGTGAAGATTCTTTGGAAAAGAATATAATGGGTTATTTTGTAGATATATATACATATCTGGATACTAAAAGTGGATGTGGATATTAAACATATGTACTTAGGAACAAAAACTCAGACAACGTGTGAGAGGCCTGACTCATCATAACATGGTACATGAAAACTGGTCTTTCTTTACACCTAGTTTGACACTCCTAAGAGATTTGCACTGGGAATTCAAAAAATCTTCACAAAAATCAAGAATTATTTAAAAATAGTTTGGATATTAAGAAAATAGGCTAATCTTGAGATTATATAGTTTAAGTAATGTTCTATAATTTAGACATCCAATAAGTAATTATTTTTCATGATTCTGGGTTTTTCCAATACGATAAGTGTTTCTCACATAATGAATTTTTGTTTTAGTTTATGGTTTGAACCAGATTAAATTTGGTTAATGTAGAATGTGAGGAAAAAAATTTAGATGAGAAGCCAGATGGGACGATCATTGGAGTAGAGGATGTTGTGACCACGCCTTGTTAGTTTTCCTGGAACAAGGTTAACAAAATGCACCTCATCCAACTCTTAGACTCACCATGGAAGTGAAGAAAAGATTTTGTTGGTATTTATGGTAATATAAACCATGAAAGAATAAAGATTTTGTTTATTTTGTGTTAATAATGTGTAAATAATCCTCAATGTGAATTACATAGAGGAACATGAAGGTGTTTTGTCTATAGAAATGAAGGAAATAAATCATGTATCTACACATGAAAAATGATGACTTCCATTAATGAGTAAATGAGAATATCATCCACCCTAGGAAACCTTCAAGGGATAGATGTTTTATTTCTTGAATGAATGGTCAAAATGAAAATCAATGTACAATGGGGTAAGCTCCAAAATATAATCACCAGGGTGGTATGTGTAATGGTCATATTGCTGATGATGATGAGGGTACCGATAAAATGTAAATGGAAATAGGTATTATGTTATAGGATAAGGTATACTTATTAGGGATTATGGATGAAGTGAAATAATTGATTTATTTATGTTTTTTGATTCAATAATTTTGTAATAAAAATGGTGATGTATAAATGTATTTTAAACTTTATGTTTTTTCTATGGATTTATAATAAAATATTGAATATTTTAAATGGATAGGAAATTTTTTTAATGACAATGATATATTTTTACTAAGTGAAGATAACCCTTTAATATGTTCGTCAATGTAATGTAATTTTTTTTGTATAAATGTTAGATGGATATGAATAAGTAAATTGGATTGTACTAATTACCTAGGAATTAATTAAGGACCTCTTGATTTGTATTTTTTCTTTTCCATGATGAAGTTTGTAGATTTTTTTTAATTATTCAATAGATCTAATATACAATAGAATAAGGAATTATTGACATTTTCAATAAGGATTTAGGGTAATATAGTTTATTTCAATGTTTCAATAGAATACATGATGAAGGTGTTCATATGTTTGGAATGTAACAAACAAAAGTTTCTTTTCGATATATGGGGGGTCAATTTTATGCTGAATTCATGAACCTATTTATATTATTCTAAATTTTCATCTTTTAAAAGGGTTGTAGGGTTAAAAATTCAAGAGCTCATTAAGATAAACATTAGAGGAAGTATTAATTTACTATATTTGTATTAGAAACATATGTTATAAGTACATTTATAGATTATCCTTATTTCAAGGATGTCCATTATATTAATTTTAAAATTTTAATTTTTGGTGTTTTCGAAAAAGAAATTATGTATGTCGGGTGACATCCAATCATGCATTGAAAAACCTCCAGTCATGAACACATGACCAATAAACAATAAGGTTTTCATGCTTACCACTGGCCTACGTTATGTCCCAATTAAAGTGTAATTATTTTAAAGAATAACTATTAATGATGAATTAGTGGAGTTAATTTTTATGTTTAAATATTGATGTATTAACCATATTAATTTTGAATAAATATTAGGGATAGATAGTTATTATTTTCATTATATAATGGTCCTTGAGTTCTACTAAAAGTGTGTTTTAGTACATTATCAGTCAATGTTAATTTCCAAACATCCATTTCAGGAAGTAATTGAAGAATTAGAAATTGATAAAATTATATACAAATAATGTTATTTTGTTAATCTAAGTATATCATGTACATATATTTCACATATTTATGGGTGAATAAAAAAATTATTCATTTTTAGTAAAATGATCAAAAAAATAATGTTTTCATAATACCTTAATATGTGTTAAACCAATGGCCTTTTACATCACCGCAAATTTATGACTTTGGGTCCCCCAAACATTTAATTGATCGTTAAAAAGTTTCTGTGATTGATTACCTAAATCACTCCATAAAAATATTTACACATTTTTTTCTAGGTTTAAACGTCACACCCAACCTATGTTCTCCTATATAGAAGAGTAATTATTTTTTACATTGGGTAAACAATATGGTTTCAACTTTTCATTTATAAGGGAACATTTAGTATTTGTTTTTATGATGTAAGATCCTATGAATGAAATCTTCAAGAATTAAAACTTTGATAACCCATAAAAATTTTTAATGGAGAAATTAATTATAAAGGGGTATAATGTAACACCCCTGTATTTTTTGAATTATTATTTTTTATTTAATTTCACCTGTTTATATTTTTAATTTCACACAACACTAAAAAATTATTATTTTATATTAATGTACTATGTTTGGCTTGTTTTATATAGAACACAAAGTTAATTTTGTACTATACACAACATAAATTATATCTTGAGCTACATTGAACACCTAGGAAATCTTGTGTTACATGAAATAATGACTTTATTTGATGGATTGTGCAACACAAAAGACATAGTTTGACACAATAATATTATACTATAAAAATGTAATTATCTGTTATAAGAAGATATAAACTAGACATTAAATTATCAGTTATGAATACTATTAAATAATTTCTAAAAATATATGGTTTACAGAAATATAATATGAAATCATAGGTTACCAATTATTTAGAAATTAATATGATAACTGATTGAATATAAAAGGAAAAAAATTTATCTTTATTTTCACAATGATATTTTACCATGATAAATTTAATTAATTACCAATAATGAGTGCTATTAATTTAATATATAATATATTTTCAATAAAATATTTTTCATATTAATCCAATATATTTTATAGACATTAGATAATAATAACTGTATTTATATACATGAAAATCTATATATTATTTAAGGATTTATAACGTATATTAATGGAGAATAGATTTTTAATGGAATTCTGGAATTGGTATAGAATCAATATGTCAAAATAAATATACTATTTTAATAAAAAACATAATAATATGTTTAGGTTTAATTTTATGAATTTTTGTCTGAAGTTTCATTTATAAAGAATAATGAAAAATACATAATTTTACTTCAAAGTTTATTTTTCATTTTATTTATTCATAAGATTAAATTAAAATTTTAATTTGTTTAAATGTATAATTAGATAATATTCATTATATTAAACCCAATTTTTGTTGTTTTAATCAATTTCAATTTTAAATTTAATATAAAAACCTAGAACACTTTAGAACAGTATTACATTAAAATCCCACATTTTTTTACCTAACTACGAGATTAAATTTAAATTAAATTAGGCCCATTATATGATTTTAATTTTGGAAAATTTATTCCATACTTGTATCCATAGTAATTTATATTTTTTATAAATTTGAACATTGTATTTTACTAAATATATTACTAAAATTAATTAAAATTAATAATATCGAATATGGTCAAATTAAGCGTTTCTAAGGACTAAAACATAATCAAGTGGGCCTAAATGAAATATAAACTTCTAGAAAATAAAATTTTGGGACATATTTAGACCCAATAAAATATTAGTTCAACATTTTACAATTATTGGATCTACCTTCTTTGGGAAAACATTGGTGAAATTCTAATTCCCAAAATTTACAATAATGCCAATCCTCCTCCCCTATAAAAAGTCCTCCCATATCTCCAATTACTAACACCAATCAGGACACATTGGATCGTCTAATATCTACCCAAATAGCTCATAATAAATCCTCCACTCATCTTATAATCCAATACTTCGGTATAATTATATCCATGGAATCCCATGGGTGTAAACCAAAAGGAGTTACTCGAATAAGATATAACATTCTTCCTAAAGTTCTTTAATTTTATTTCAATTATCCACCTACTCAACTATTATTATTCAATGAATTAATAATATAAAAATTAACCTTAATATAATATGATTTTTTATGCTAAGGGTTTACCTTAAAAATACACACACATCTTTCTGATGAGTATAGAACATATCTAATACTTTTACGACGAACTACTAAATCGTGTAATGATGGTTGTTCATTTTTCTTTTACCCACCACTCATGGTGGAAATTATGATAGAAAATATATTTATATATGAGAAATAATATATTTATAATGTCATTATACTTATTAAATATTTTTAATGAACATACCCTAATGCTTTCCATCATACGTAAACATGATAATTTCATTTGAGAAGTGTGGACCATCGCCCCATCAAAGCGATTTGATTAGCTCACATACTAGATTAAATGTAATAAGAATGTGTTTAGTAAAATAATTTGATATATATGTCATAGTAATTCTTCTATAATAATATTATATAACTATATAAATATATTTCATTTCCTTTCATTCTTTCGTACTGATAATAAAACAGAAACAATGTTCTTTTGTACGTATAGTCTACCATCACAGTAAACGGTGTTTTTAATTTCATAATTCTATTTTCAATAGATTATTATAAAATAAATTTACTAAATATAAATTATATTTATATCATATTTTACATTATAGAAATCATGATATATTTATAAGTACCAAATATATATCGAATTACAATACATGCGAAAACCAAGCTAATGTTACCCAGAGCGTAACATTAAGATGAAGTTGTTAACTATAATGTTATATAAAATAATAAAAATACATAAATGGAATTAGATATTTTAGAATTCTTCTAAAAAATTTGTATAATAGACTTAAATTTATTACGTAGGATGTTCGAACGAGTACGATGAGTGTCAGGACACATGGTATAGAAATTCCATCCCACTTTTTTTATGAGATTCATGCCTAATTCAACCCTAATTTAATTTTTTTGGAGAATATAATGAACATGAATGAATTATAATAATATTAATAATATTAAATATATTTATATAAATATCCATTATATTATCTTTCCATAAAGGATTTAATGTTTGAAATGTTACCAAATCGATTTGATAGTTTTGTCTCAATTTTCAATCATTGATACAGATAGTTTTTATGCACCAACATTATTTTTTGTGGTGTTTATAATTCAATTATACAAGTTTTAAAATTATTCTCCATCGTTTCATGATATTTTTGGATTTATTTCAGTTAATTTTATTACTTGGGGTATATGATTCAACGTCACAAACTAGAAAGAGTTTATTAAAACAATCTCATCATTTATTGAGATTATTTATAATGATATTTTCAATGATGAAATATTCTGATCCATATCATAATAAGTTCAAATAATTTTATTAAACTATAATGCACAAGTTACATTCATGATCTTCATAGCTTTTGGATTATACCAAGATATCATCAATAAATACCACCACAAAATCATTGAGATATTCCTTGAAAACTCTATTCATTAGATCCATTAATACATAGGGTACATTAGTCAGCCCAAATGGAATTACTATAAACTCATAAGGCTTGTACCTTGTTTGAAATGTTGTCTTCGGAATGTCTTCCTTCTTCACAGACAACTGATGGTATCTAGATCGAAGGTCTATCTTGGAAAAGTATTGAGCTCCATGAATTTGGTCAAATAAATCATCAATGCGAGGTAGGGGATACTTGTTCTTTATTGTTATAGCATTGATTTCCCTGTAGTCGATACATAACCTCATAGATCCATCATTATTCTTAACAAAAAGGATAGGGGCTCCCCATGGAGAAAAACTAGGGTGAATAAATCTCTTATTACTCAATTCCTCTAGTTGTTTCTTTAGTTCAACTAATTCCACAGTGGCCATTCTATAAGGGGTCTTCGATATAGGCCTTGAACCAGGAATTAAATCAATGGAAAACTCAATTTCTCATTCTGGAGGATGTCCAGGTAAATCTTCTGGAAACACATCAACATATTCTCTCCCAATTGGTACATCCTCTATTTGAACATTCCTTTCCTCACCCACAGTCATTTCATTCTCTTCCTCCGCAATAATTTAATTTAGTTGAGCTACTGGGGGTGGATCTAGGTAAGAATTAGGTGGTGATGATTCCTATCTAAAGATAAGGTGTTCTTTATAATCATCATCAAAAATAGTAACCTAATTCTTCTTACAATAAATTTTTGCATCATGGTTCGAAAGCCAATCCATACCGAGGATTATATCAAATTCAATCATTGGTATGACGATGAGATCCGAAGATAAATAACATTTATGTTCTCTAATGGGGACTGATTCACAAAAATTTGTTGCAAAGATACTTCCCTAAGGAGTTTTGAGTGAAAAATCCCTTGTTAAATCAAATTGGAAATATCTAATTTTCTTAGAAAACTGGGAAGATGTGAAATAATGTGACGATCCAGAATCAAATAATGCATTTTCTAAACTTGAAGAAACCATTAAATTACCTGCCACAAGATCTTTCGTAGATTCTAACTCAGAAGTAGTGATAGCATAAGATTGGCCTTGATCCCTTGGCCTTTTTTGAGGTAAGTTACCCTGATGCTTAGGACATTCATTTGCATAATGTCCCATCTCCCTGCAGTTGTAGCATTGAACATTGGTAGCTTCTTTCTTCCCCTTACAATCACTATCTTGGTGGACTTTTTCACCACACTTGTAACAAACTCACATTCCCTTCAATAAAGTACCGAGGTGTTTCTTCCCACATTTACTACAATATGAATATTAAACTTTTCCCTTCTTCCCTTTATTTACATTTCCAAAGTGATCAGAAGATCTCTTATTCTTTTTCTTTTCTTTAAAGTCATAAGACTTAGAGAATTATTTTTCTATCTTGATAGCACACGAGACAATATCTTTGTATGACGAGAAGGATTGTGAGACCAATGCTTGATAGAGAAACGGTTTTAACCCAAAAAAAATAAATGATCAATCTTACTTCATGGGTTACGTATATAATCTGCAGCATACCTTGCTAACCATGTAAAGTTAGCCTCATACTTTGTTACATTATCATCCTCCTCATGTCTCAGACTTAGAAATTGCCTTTCCATATCCGCTCGATGGTCAGGATGAAAGTATTTTTCTAAAAATAGATCTCTGAACTCCCTCCATTCCATATTTGATACTTCATCATCTTCCTTCATGTTTTGAATCAATAACCACCATTGATCAGCATCTCCAGTGAGGCGGTAAACTACCATGATAACTTTTTCCCTTTCACTACTCCCCAAAGCCTGATATATTTTCTCTAGGGAACTTATCCATTGCTCAGCTACCAATGTATTTGTACTCCCATTGAATGTTGGTGGCTATTACCTCATGAAGCGATCTAACATTGATCCTCCACGCTGTGGATCAGGGTGATCCATACGGGTAAGGTTACTATTCATAACCAGAGTGAGTTGTCCCAGTATAGTGATTAGCTGATCAGCACCAGTTACATCACCAGCTCCACTATAATTATCTTGAGCAGGAGGGAAATCTATACATGGAGTGTGTGAATTGATACGGTTTCCATTTCTTCCACTAGGCTCCATTTCTAAACAATGGCATACACTAGATTAGTTTATGAATCGCAACACATAAATCCAAAAACGTAAAATGCCTAACATAAATTGAACAGTTTATAGATATAATCCATAATCATAAAATTGTTTTCTCTGAGGAAGTATATACTCATAAATCATTCATAATGGTTTGTAAATAAAATCAGAATTATCCTAATCATATCCCCCAGGAGTGTCGTAACCAAGAGTGCAGCAAGGCCCGTTGTCGTGCACCAGTTCCAGTTCGAGTCTATCTCAAAGTAGTGTTTTTTGGTTTTACCCCTAGGTACTTCTATGTCAGATCCGCCTCTACCTGCTCGTATCCAAACAGGGATGTATTTCTCAGAAAACTCACAAAATATCTACAATACCAAAATTCTAGGTAGTTCTTCTATACTAATCCTCAAAGTCTATCTTAGGGCTATGTGCTCTAATCAGAGTTTATATAAATATAGCTTCGAAGGTTTGTACTAGACTTCCTCTAATACCAACTGTAACACCCCAACCCCAGTTACCGAGTGTTGGTACATTATTTCAAAACATTGGCATGATCACAAAACATCAAATCTCGAAAGACAGATTAGTTTAGTAGCCTTGGAAACACTGGATACATTCATAAAGTTTACATTACATCATAAAGTGAAAACTACAACAGCATCTTGTCTCAAAACTCATGTGCCCTTATACTATCCCTACATGTCATTCATAAAATACTTCTTCACATCCTAGGAAAAAAATAGAATGTGGTGAGCTTAAATTCCCAGTAAGGATAACAATATAGCGGAAACTTTCATAAATAAGAATAAAAATTTAAGGATGTATAACTAAAACAAAAGCCTTTTAAACTTGAACTTCAGTATAATATGGAAAATATAAAATGAAATAATTCCATTTACTTATTCACATGGATATTCTACTAGTCTAATAATCACATACAATATCAATAACCACTTTCATAATGATGGAATGCATAATGCCAGACTATCATAACCACATAGTCAATGCCTCGTGCCAAGACTACAAATAAGATTTTATCAAGGCCTTGTTCCAAGACACTAGTTTGTCTCATGAGACTTACTGATGCATAGAGGAGTTGTATCAGGCTCCACCTGTCACTTATTATGTCCAATGCATTCCTCATATGAACAAGTTTAAATATAACATAAACATTCGTATTACAACTATCATACGAAATGTCAATACTTTCTCCATAAACCACGACTGGTATAAAAATAACACATCCATAGTCAAACATATCACAAAACCTTCAATACAATATGGGAGTTTTTTATCATAATAAATCAACTTCAAATAAGCTTAAATTCCATCAAAGGATGTTGACAAAGATGAAATCAAAACTATTTGAGAGAAATATCTCCTTTTGAAAATCATTTAAAAGTCACATAATTATAAAATAAAATATTTACTTTTGAAATATTCTTATAATAATTTAAGGGAATATTATATGATTTTATAATGGAGGAAAATAGCCGCACCTGCCGTAAAAGTTAAAAAAGAAATTATTACCTTGATTCTGTCGAAGAGGTTAAAAAGGACCTTGTTTGGAAAATGACAGAAAGATTCCTTTATAAACTTCTTATAAAAAGTAAAAAAGGTTATAAATGACTTTAACCCATATTCTATAAAATATTAAGAATGATTTGAAATACATTTTTAAGAAACATGGATGTGGATGATAAAAAGTTCCCAGTAGATAATTACGTATAAACAACCTCAGATAATGAAGAGATTGTGAAATATTTCCTTACCTTGTACTTTTCCTTGGTTGAGGGTAGGTTAACCTCCTTTATAATGGTGAAATAATTGTTATTAAATTATACAAGAATCATATACATTAATATGATATCATATATTATCTTTTAACATTTCTTTGTTAATAATATCTTAGTATTATCGTCGTTTCGGGTGTTAACTTACTCATTTTCTTTTATATGTTTTGTAACATAATTTGTGTTTGTTATGGATAGTTTGTATCTTGTTAATATATAGGATGATATCAAGTACTTAAACATTATTTTTAATCATAAAATGAAAAGTATACTTGAACGGATACGATGCGGAATTAATCTCATCGGGTTTGTGGAGACGGTAGTTTGTACGTACACATGAGTGACAATATCACTCTTTTAATATTAAAATAATATATAATTGGATATTATATCATATATACAGAATCATTATCATGTTATATTTATTATTTAAATGAATTACACATCATTATTATACCCATCCAAATAATAATGTTTTGAATAACAATTACATCACGACGTGGAGACGGTAAGTCGTACGTACGCACGTATGGTGACATGTCATTAAAAGGATGGATAGAATACTGAATATGGTTATACCATATTTATAATAATATCACAGTATATAGAATATACTGGATTTATTATTTTAGAATGGGAATAACAAAGAAATAAGAATTTGAAGAAGAAAGGAGCTTGAAGGAGGGTGGTGAAAACGTTACCTCTTCTTCGGGTTCTTCCTTTTGATTTGATCAAAAGGGCTCCTTAGGCTGGATTTATGATAAACATAAGGCCTATAGATTGAATTTAGGGAAGTTTAGAGGATATTTGTTCAGGGTTTGGCTGATCCAAAAGGCTTTGAAGGTGTGAGTTAGAGAGAAGGGGGAGTGCCCTTTTATAAGAGGGGTGAGGGGCACCTTTTGAAAAGCTAGAAATATTTTTTTATAATAAATTAATATTCGGTTTCTAATGGCTCAAAAGTGGATTATTTAAAGGTTAAGGTGGGGATAGGTCTAAATCCTTTCAAAAAATAGATTTTCTACAGTTTTGGGTCACTATATTCACCTTAGCATTTATATTTAACTCTTAGTTAAATAGTTTGACATTTACCAGGTCTATTTGTATTTTTATATTATATAGTTAATAAACTAACTATATACTTCCAAGAGACCCCCAAGTGGTCCAGTAATGATACACCTATCATTATATATGTCCTTTGGCCGAAATTTAGATGTTTAGGAATTTAATATCAATTTATAATATAATATTGCTTTTAAAAACTCTTTTATGTCAATTTTGACACTATTGTGTATTTTGCTTTTTATAAATTTATAAAAGCATTATTACTTCAAAAAATTCATATAACCAATACTAATATGTCATATTAACCAATAAAATTATTTTAATTCACAAAAAGTCTAAAATTACATTTATTTGGGTATTTAAAATATTAATTGTATTAATATTTCCTTAATACGGTAATTACTGCATCATCATTGTGTCATAAATACATTAAATTATTTAATGTCTAAAAATTATAAATAAAATACCATTATGTGGGAAATCGTTTTAGCTTTCTAATGAATATTTATAATCGAATTTATCTTATATATAACCCTATATTAAAAAAATTAGTTATTAAACTTTGATTTTAACTCTTTTAACTCTTTTTTGAATTAAATAATAATAAATGTCCTAATCTAATCCAAGTGGACCTAAATGATAATATTTTATTCATAAGGTTGTTTTTGGTTGAGATAAACTTGTCCAATAGAATTAGTACATGTGTTAGGGTAATATTAATATCATTTTTACTATTAATTACCCTATTTACTTTTAACCATGGTAAATAAAAGTAAAAAGTTACTATTCACCAAAAATTATTTTTATCTTATTAAACCACATTTTACTCAATGATATTAACCGTGGCTCTAGAATTTTAAAAATTCCACTCACAGAAGCGGTAAAATTATGTTTAATTTGAATTTTTAAATTCTCCTAGGAGGTGGGTAAAAGACAGTGAAAAGTTTCATAAAATTTTTATATATCTAAAAATATTCTAAACTAACTCCAATTAAATACATTGAAATTATATAGGTATTATGTATCCATTTTGACCTTAGTTAAATTTAAATAAAATAAATAATCATTTAAATAAAAATTCAGTTTTAAACTATAATTTAGTGTTTTTTCACTATTCATCAAAAATTGAATGTTTTCAGAAAAATACCAAAAATTCACTCGAAGATAATTTCGATATTCCGAATCCAAAAATAATGTACATTTTGAAAGGTAAAATTTATAAAATTTCAAAAAGTGGGTATTACTATTCATAACGGCTAGTTTGATTGGTTGTGGTGTGTGTTTGAACTTGAAGTTGGGTACAACACACGCTACTGTATTATTCAAAGATAAGTGTACCATGGAAGCTTGGGGTGTTACATCTAATGCCCACCTCCGAGCTACCTTTAATCCTGGTACCCTTGTCCTCCATCAGCATTGTCTATCATCTGCACCAAACACAACAACGTATGGGCGTAGCCCGTGTAGGGCTGCGTATATTGATACTGAGTAGGGACCTAGAGACCCTCAAAGGTCTAACAAAATCCACAAAGGATAAACCAAAAGGCATGAAAACAACTGATAACCCTACTTAGGTATATGCCCATTCACATACCTAAGTTATCAAGTATATCCATGTCATTCATGAGGAAACAAAAGGCCCAACTCATTAGCCCAAAGATCAATTGTTCCACGAAAGAAAGAATAACACGAAGGTAATACCAAAAAGGTATGGACCACAAAGGTAACGCCGCATATAAGAATACCAGAAAGCTATCACCATTAAGGAAATTACCACAAAGGTACGCCACATAGAATAATACCTCAAAGGTATCACCACGGATGTATGCAGCACACAGGTACACCACACAAAAAAATACCACAATGGTATCACCACGAAGGTAAGGACTCATATCACACAAGGTATAAATTATGTATGATAGTAAATATGATTACTTGTAACTAATAAATCAACTTACTATGTTAAGAGGCAGACCCACGAAGGATCCTAAATCATCAGACCCACAAAAGATCCTAGTACAGCAGACCCATGTAGGATCCATGATTAGTCCCATGTGGATTCCTAGAGAGGATCCAAGTGAGACTCTCAAACACAGACCCACGTAGGATCCCAAATCAAATACCCACATAGGATCTCAAACTAAAAACCCGCATATGATCCCAAAGCACATACCCGCATAGGTTCCATTTCTCATGTTACAACCAACTACAGGGTTCCCTCACTAAGCTTGATTGATTTTAAGAGGGTCCACTCCTAAATCCATAGGTCGAACACTCTAACTTCCACAAAGTCCCATGAAGAAGTATCCCAAAATACAACCACATAAAAGGGGTCTCAACGCAAATGATGGTGCATCAATCGGACATCCAGTCTGTAAGTTATTAGAATTTTCATCCTGAGGGACCGGTTGGATTCATGTTCGATCCAACCTGGTTGTACCCCAACTTTATCCAAAACCCAAGTGAGGTATAAAAAATGGAACATCTCGATCCAAGGTTTCTAACACCGCAGATGGCATGTCAAACAGATGCATGTAGCTCAAGATATGACCGAAAGAGTGGAAAGGGTCGCAGTTGGTCTGGGTCCGATATGACCTAGCCTGACCCGACCCGGGTCAGGCCCACTGGCGCGGCCCGCACTGTGCGGCCCACAGTGCTACCGCTCGCAGTGCGGCGGTCCACTTTGCATCATATTTTGGATGGCCCCAGCTGACCGGACGACCAGCCTCTCCTCTGCGTGGCGCGGTCGCGTGTCGGGCCATCTCCAGTGGCCAACAGTGAGCCTGCCGCCCTCCATTGTTGTCGCAACCTCATGTCGTGACTCTTGTACGACATGTGGTGAGGAAACGCGCTGCCGCCACCCCATCACATGGCCGACTGTGATCTGGTATCCACCTCCACTCTGTCATGGCCGATGCGCCATGACCCTTCTACAACGGCGCGGCCACGCCACCGCCATCGTCACGGCCGACCGGAGTGTCGTCCACCGTTCCTGAGTCCCATCAGTGCTAGTCGCTGACACCAGTCGGCATCTTCCTCCATCACGAATAATTCAATAAAAGCACACAAAGATTACAGAGTGGTCGGGCCATGTTCTTTTGGCATGTACCCTACACGTTAGAGTGGTAGCAAGCCGCATAGAAGTTCTTAATTAAATAATAATGTCAATAATGGGGTAAAGGTATTCAAAATAACATTCCCTACCTCGAAAGTTTTGTTGGAGATTGTATGATCTTGAATAAAGATTGGTTTTTGTCGATCCAAAAGCAAGCCTGCTACAACGACGTCGCTTGTTTGACGATCCTCTGTTCTTCAGTTCCTCCTTGGTGAGAACTTATCTTCCACAAAGGGATCCTCCATGAACACCCTTTTCCAATAATTTCCCCCACAATAATGTGAGGATCCAATATAAATTAAAATAGGTTTATAAAATTAATTTAAGTTGGAACAATAGTTTAATGGCTCAATTAGGATAGTTGGAACAATAAATTATTTGATGTTGGGAGGTTTCCCCCACATTAAGAGGGGATCGGGTGGTCCCCACAACCATGAATTTAAAAATGGGGGATTTCCTTGATCGGGTGGTCCCCACCATCAAGAATCCAAATGGGAGGTTAAAATAAAATAAATATTGTTCTTTTATTTTATTTTTATTTCCACAAATAACATGAAAACTAACATTCACCCTCGACCAATTGCGGTCGAGGTGAAGGTCTCCTTAATCAAATACTGGTGCTATGAGTTCAACGGTGTCCTCAGATTTCAATTCCAAGCACTGGTTTAAAAGTTACAAAAACTCACTTGCATGCTCACTGAACTTACTTGAAAAATATTTCAGAAATTCATTTCGGGCACACCGGGCCTTGGAATCATGCGCCGTCAATTTTCACAGACTCGTAATATACCCATATAATTAAAAACATTACATAGACGAACTGGGGTCTTTACATTCTCCCCACCTCAAGGCTTTGCATCAATGAAATACATCTCACAAAATTAGGAAAACAAGTGGGGGAACTGAGCACGTATCTGAGCCTCCCACCCCCATGTGCTCTTCTGGAGGTTCCTGTGCTGCCAACGTACAAGCACCAAAGGTATATATCACCCAAAAAGGATTTTATCCGGTCGATCCTTAATCTCCTCTGGAACCTCCGTAAATGTCACCCCATCATCGATGTCTAGCTCATCATGGTCAATGACGTGTGATGGGTAATTCATGTATCTCTCCAACTGGGATACATGGAACATGTTGTGCAATCAGTGCAACTGATGTGGAAGTGCTAAGAAGTAAGCCACCTCTCTAACTCTGGTGAGGAAATGAAAGGGTCTGATGAACCTCAGAGATAACTTGTCACTCCGGCCAAATATCCACAATCCTCACTGGGGTGTGACCTGTAGAAAGACATGGTCACCAACCTTGAACTCTAGAGGTCTCCATCTCCTGTTGGCATATGACTTCTGCCTTCTCTGTGCAGTCTTCATTCGCTCCTGGATGGTTTTCACCTTCTCCATGGTAGCTCATACTATATCTGGTCCCAAGAATGTTGACTCCCCTGGGTCAGTCCAGCATAGAGGCGATTAGCATTTTCTGCTATACAATGACTCGAAAGGTGCCATCACAATGGTGGAGTGATAACTGTTGTTGTAATCAACCCCCACCAAAGTTATGTGATCCTCTCAGCTATGACCAAAGTTGATGAAGCAAGCACACAGCCTGTCCTTGAGGGTCTAAATGGTCTGCTCAGTCTGGACATCTGTCTAAGGATGGAAAGTAGTGCTCAAATGAAGCTACGTCTTGAAAACCTCCTGCAACCCCTTCCATAGCCGGGAAGTGAAATGTGAATCATGATTGGAGACAATCGTTGAGGTTACTCTATATATCCTCACAATATTCTTCACGTAGAGGCATTCCAATATCTCTATTGTACCATTCTCTATCATTGGTAGGAAGTGGGCCAACTTGGTGAGTTGGACGACAATCACCTAGATAGAATCATAACCCCTGGATGTACGTGGATGTATAGTGACAAAGTCCATGGATATCCCATCCCACTTCTACTATGATACCCCAAAAGTCCGAACTATGCATACTGGTAACTGATGCTCCTGCTTCACTTAATTTCAAGTGAGTACTCGAGAGACAAACTCTACTGCTGCTTTCTTCGTCCCCCACCACTAGTGTTGTCGTCGGAGATCCTGGAAGATCTTCTCCACTCATAGATGTACTGCTAGAGGGGATGGTGTGGAACTCCTTCAACACTTCCCCCCTAAGTGACACTAGTACCATGGTGTGTCCTCTGAAGAAGATTACATGCTCCCCACCTTCATAGAATCCATCAGGTGCCTATCTTGTGGATATCTGAGCACGTCAGGCCTCGCAGTCAGTGTCCCCATGATTTCCCACCCTAACTTGCTGAAAAAGTGGGGGAGTGATTGTAAGATAATGAAGAAAACCTGCTCCATCTCATTCCTCAAAGGATATCTGTAAAGTGGCTAGCTGCTACATCGCCTCGCCTAGTACCTGTAAACCAGATATCCTGCTGAGTGCATCTTCTACAACGTTCCTCTTTCCAGGAGTATAGACTATCTCGAAGTCATAGTTCTGGGGGTACTCAGGACAACATCGTTGTCTCAGGTTCAGGTCCTTTTGAGTGAAGATATACAAGAGACTCTTGTGATTCAAGTAGACTGTAAAATGTTCGCCAATCAAGTAATGTATCCACATATTCAAGGATAATTCCATGGATGATAACTCTACGTCATGTGTAGTGTAGTTCTTCTCATGTTTTCTCAGCTGTCGAGAACCATATGTGATAAATGCTCGCTCCTGCATCAGGAAACATCTAAGCCTGGTCCCTGAAGCGTCACAGAATAATACATACCCAAGGCCTTCCTCCATTTTCCTCAATATGGGGGAATTATTCATCCTCTTACTTATCTCTTGAACACTCGCTGGCATATCTCTGACCACACAAAGGGTTTCCCATTCTTCGTCAATGCTGATAACGGTGCCGAAACTCTACAGAAATCTGGAACAAAAATCCGCTAGTATCCATCCAAACATAAAAATACCATACCTCTGTTACGCTCCTAGGTAGCTCCAAAAAAATTACCGCCTCAATTTCTTATGGATCCATCGCAACTCCATCCTATGAATTGACATGTCCCAGAAAGTGAACCTCTCAAATCTAGAACTGTCACTTCAAGAGCTTACCATAAAGCAGGTTCTCTAAAAATGATAGGCATGCTCCACCTCAGTTTCCTAGAAGATCAAAATTTCATCAATGAAGACTAGCACAAAGAGATCAATATATGGATGAAAGATCATGTTCATGAGTCCCATGAACACTGCTGGAGCATTGGTCATACTGAACGGCCTGACCAAAAACTCATTATGGTCCTACCAACATCTGAAATTCATCCTCTACACATCCCCATCTTGTACTATGAGATGGTGTTAGCCTGACCCAAGGTCTATCTTTGAGAACCATTGTTCACCCTTCAGTTGATCAAAAAGGTCATAAATCCTCTATAGTGGGTACTTGTTCTTCATGGCCACCTGGTTCTAGGAGACGATAGTCAACACAAAGTCTCAAGCTCCCATCCGCCTTCTTGGAAAACAAAATAGGGGCTGCCCACGGAGAAACACTAGGTAGGATGAACCCCTTCCCCTGTAAGTCCTCTAACGGTACCCACAGCTCACGATGCTCTGTGGGGGCCATCTGATAGGATGGTGTAGATATCGGTGTCATCCCAGGGTACAATTCAATGTAAAATTACACCTCTCTATGAGGAGGTACACCGAAACATAATCAGAGAAGACATCCACATAATATTCTACCACTACATGATAACTCGGACTCTCCACATCAACCGCTCCGAGGGTAAGGCTAGCCAACTGATGACTGATCGGTTACACTCACCTTCGGGTAAGTCCATCACGTGCTGCAAATTCTCCCTTCTTGTCGGTGAAGGTAAACCTAGTCCCATCTGTTCTAGAACACTACACCATATGCCTAATATAGTCACTCAGAGCATGGAATGTAGATAACCAGTCTATACACAAGATGATGTCGTAAGGCCTCGATGTCGCTACTATGAGATCCCAGCCGAAGCTCTCGCCTCCTAGAGTAATCTCACACTGCTAGAACCAGTGTGTAATCATCAAATCATCTCTCGTAGGAGTCTCCATATGTAAGGATCGAACCAATGGATCCAACGGAATCTCTGAGCTACCCACGAGGGTTTTGGAAATAATATAATCACTAGAACCTGTGTCTATAAGTACTACATATAAGGTTGAGTAGACACAGATCATACCTCGTATCATCTCTGGAGTGCCATGGTCATATGCCTCACCTACTTGGAGATGATATCTCCCATGTCCACCTGCTACATGTGGTCAGGGTGGACCACCTAGTGGTGGTGGAAGTAACATCTTGAATCATCACCCAACACCAGCTGCACAACCAGCTCCTCTGCCATGTCTGCCTACTCCCTGTGGACCACATCGATCGAACCTTTGTCTCTGTATGGGCAGTTTGTCGACCATCTGCTAATCATTTGCATAGTGGTTCAGGTAGTCACAAGCCATCTGACCTTACCCACCACATGCGTAAAATTGTATGCTCCTCGCATGATTGTATCTGTCTCTAGTGCCTCGCACAACTGACCTTGATTCCCATGGTTGTCCACCTGAAGGTTTGGTCCTCTTGGACCTCTGTGACTTCTGTCTACTACCAGCTACAGAAGACTCAGCTATGTGACACCCGGTGGTGGGTCTCACTGCTGGTGACTACTCATCAAGTAAAATCTCTGTAATATGGCTCACTCTAACACCCCCACCTACATCGGGATGCTGAGAGAAATCATTGATGCCCTGATCTCCTGAATGAGTCCCTACTCGAAGGTTCGTGCCCTGAAAAAATGGGTCATAACCCATATCAGTGGAGTATCATGTGAGGGTAGTGAACCTCACTGAGTGATGATCCATAGTCATTCTGCCCTACTGTAGATTAAGAATATCCATTATGCACATTGCGCGAACAGTCGCAGGGAAAAACTCTGCCCAAAATAGGGTCGTAAAGTCTACCTAGAGAATTTTCACCTCATCGTGAACCTGAAGCATCAAGATCAACCATATGCCTGTTGCTTCCTGTAGAAGACTAGCAGCAAGGATCACCATGAGCAGAGCTAGTGTCCCTACTAGTTGTAAGACTCTCACCATGACCTACAACCAATCCTCAACCACCTGTGGGTCTATCTCTCCCTTAATCCTGGGTGGCCTATGGCGATGGAACTCATGCAATGTGCTCAAGTGGCGTGCACGCTCTACTTTTGGGGCTGGTGGCATCGGTGTCCCAATGGGTAATGGTACCGCTGGTGCCTCTGATGGTGCCTCTATTGAAAGAGGTCCTTGCACCGAGGCCTCATTGCTCTGTGGGCCATCATCACGTACTACACCCAGCACCCTTGCTGGCTGTCTGTGTGGAGGCATCCTGAAAAGATATAGGTCTGCAACGGATAGTATGTTATACCTAATGACCTGAATCAAAAATTTCATAAATAAAACTTTTCAAAACAAACATGTAGTCATTTTTTTCATGCACTATGTCTGAAATAAGAAGTTAGGGTCCTTGTGTATAGATACGTCGGTCGTCGCACCCACATTGAATTCCCTAAA
Source organism: Viscum album (assembly GCA_963277665.1). NCBI lineage: Eukaryota > Viridiplantae > Streptophyta > Magnoliopsida > Santalales > Viscaceae > Viscum > Viscum album. Next base: position 1,390,270,509 of record OY728165.1, read on the forward strand.
CTGATAACCACACTCACTAAAATTAACTCTATTGTCGTTAAAAAGATAAGAGTCAAATTTTCTATGTTAGAACCACCTCCTCTGATACCAATTTGTCATGACTCGTCCCCCAGGGCCCATACCCTGACTACCCCAAGCATGCCTTCCATAGGCCAGGGCTGGCGAAAAGTACCGAAGGCATATTTCCTAAAACTGGGAAGGAATTTCCTTTATAACCTGTAAACTCATGCAACCAAGCACACAACAAGATACAAACACAAGTAAACTGAATAGTAAAATAGAGTGTATAGTAAGAAAAAGGGGCCAGAATAAAAGCCCAACTGAAATGTCCAAGAAAAATAAAATGTAAAAGTAAAGTGAAATAGCACCTGTGAACACCCACCCGGGATCCTACCTAAAGGGTATGTATATCTCTCATACGGTCATCTCTATTGTACTCCTCGTCCAATTTACACCTCCAAGATACCTCTAATCTCAGTACCCTCATCCTTTGTCAACGTTGTCCGTTATCTGCACCAAACACAACAAGGTTCGGGCAAAGCCTGTGTAGGGGTGAGTATAATGATACTCAGTAGGGATCCCAAGACCCTAAAAGGTCTCACTATATCCACAAAGGATAAACTAAAATGAATGAAAACAACTGACAACCCTACAAAGGTATATTCCCATACATATACCCATGCTATCAAGTATATCCATCTCATTAATGAGGAAACAGAATGCCCAACTCATTATCCCAAAGCTCAATTTTTCCACGAAAGTAAGAATACCACGATGGTAATACCACAAAGATAAGTACCGGAAAGGTAACACCACATAGAAGAATACCACAAAGGTATCACCATGAAGGTAAGTACAACAAAGGTACGCCACACAGAAGAATACCAAAAAGGTATCACCATGAAGGTAAGTACCACAAAGGCACGCCACACTGAATAATACCACAAAGTTGTCACCACGAAGTTAAGGACTCATCCCACACCATTTATAACTTAGGTTAGGTAGTAAATATGATTAGATGAAGCTACTAAATCATCTTACTCTGTTAAGAAGAAGAACCACAAAGGATCCTAAATTATCATATCCATGAAGGATCCTAGTACATCAGACCCACGTATGATCCAAGAGTAGTACTATGTGGATTACTAGAGAGAATCCTAATGAGACTCTCGAACACAGACCCACATAGGATCCCAAAGCATAGACCCACATAGAATCTCAATGTATAGACCCACATAATATCCCAAAGAATAGACCCACATCATATTTTTTATCTCATTTTATAGCCAGCTACAGGGCTCTCGCACTAATATCGCTTGATTCTAGGAGGGTACGCTCCTCAAGCCATAGGTCAAATACTCCAACTTCCATGAAGTCCCACGAAGAAGTATCTCAAAGGACCTCCATGTAAAATAGGTCTCAACGCAATAGACGGTGTGTCAATCGGACGCTCGGTCTGTAAGTTATTAGCCCTATTGTCCCGAGGGCTGGGTTGGATTCGTGTTCGAACCAACCCGGTCGTACCCCTATTTTATCCAAAACTCATGTGGGGTATACCAAATTTACTATCTTGATCCATGGTTTCTGATGTGGCAGACAGTTTTTCAAACATACGCTCGTAGCTCAAGATATGGATGAAAGAGTGGAAAGGGTCGAAGTTGGTTCGGGTCCAGTCCAACCCGGCCCGACCCAGGTCCGGCCTTGGGTCGGACTTAGCCCGCGCAAGGTGACCCATAGGGAAGCTTGTAGGGCGGCGTCCGCTGGTGGCCTCGGATTTCTAGATGTCTAGCCTCTTCTCCAAGTGGAGCGGTCATGCGTCGTGCCATCTCTAGCAGCCAGCAACGAGTCAGATGCACTCCATCACTACCGTGACCTCGTTTCGCGACTCTTGTACTCCGGGCGACGCGGATGCCTTCCACCTACTCCCAATCACACCTCCTACCGTGATCCATTCACCGCCTCTACTCCGCCACAGCCGAAGGGATGCGGCCCCTCTCCGGTAGTGTGGTAGTGCCACCACCTTCATCGCGGCTGACCAAATTGTCAGAAGCCATTCCCAAGTCACACTGGTGCTAGTCTCCGGCACAATTCGTCGTCTTCCTCCATCACGGAGAATGCAACAAAAAAACGTAAAAATTGCGCAGTGGTCGGGCAATGTTTGTTTGGCCCACACCCTCCGGCTTAGAGCGATAGCAAGCAGAATATATGTTTTTAATTAAAGGATAATGTCATGAACGGGGTAAAGTTATTCAAAATAACATTCCTTACCTCGAAGGTTCCATTGGATATTGTTCGCAGTTGAAGAAATATTGGTGTTTTTCGATCCCGAAGCAAGCCTCCTCAAACAACATTGCTTGATTGACGATACTCTATTCTTCGATTCTTCCTTGGTGAGAACTGATCTTCCTGAAGAGGCTCCTCCATGATCACCCTTTACCAATGATTTCCCCCATAATTAAGTGAGGAGCCAAGATAAATTAAAATAGGGGTCTACAATTAATTTATGTTGGCGCAATAGTTTAATGGATCAATTAATTAATTTGAAAGTTGAAAAAATTAATTATTTCAAGTTGGGAGGTTTTCCCCACATAAAAGAGGAATCAGGTGGTCCCCATGACCATGAATTCAAAAATGGGGCATTTACTAGCTCGGTTGGTCCCCACCACCATGGATCCAAATGGGAGGCTAAAATAAAATAAACATTTTTCTTTTATTTTATTTTTATTTCCACAAAAAAAACAAAAACTAACTTCCACCCTCGACTAACTGCGGTTGAGGTGAAGTTCTCCTTAAGCGAATAATGGTGTTGTGAGTTAAATTGTGTCCTCATATTTCAATTCTGAGCACCATTTTAAAAGTAACAAAAAACCCGCTCACAGGTTTACTGAACGTACCCAAAAAAAAGATCAGAAATAAATTCCGGGAACATCGGGCCTCAGAATCATGCGCCGTCAATTTTCACGGACTCATAATATTCCCATATAAATAAAAAAATTATGTGGAAAACATCGGGTCTTTCCAATTAAATATTTTTATTACTAGAAAAGATGGATAAATAAGGATGAATTATACTTTTTCACCTCAAATCAGTTATGAAAAATAATCTCAACCACAATGGAGGAGATGTATCATTGGGAGAAATATAATGATGAAATGAAAATAAATGATAAGGGGAAAATTGATTCCCTATTCCCACATTAGTTGAAAATTGAGTAAATATTTGGTTTTTAACATTATTTTTATAATAAGTTAATGGAAAAGGTTTATAATATCAAATATTTTATAATAGAAATTATAACATTTATAGTGTTGTTTCATAACAATGGTTATATTAAAAATGAAGATAAATCGATGTTTTATCATCATTTATTCTAATAACTTTTGTTAATACAATTTTTTCGTTATTATGTAACCTATATCCGAAAAATTACTAAATTTTGAAATTGATGCATATTCATTTTCTCCTCAATTTTCAAACATATGAGTTTCTTAACGCCTATGATTCACAACTCACAAAAACCCTACATCATCTTCATTTTAGTTGTATTTCACCATAGAATTATTAATCTATTTATAGTGATTTTCCTACCCATGTCACATTCTATCACACTCGTTGATGTCCCTCCTTTATTGGACCAAATCTACTACCTTGTTATACCTTCCACCACCTTTGGTCATGAAGCACATTTTAAGATCACATGTCCAATTCCAATATCTGTATTATTTTTAGTTTTCAACTTTTATTTTCAATTCCTTTAAGATTTATTTATGATGATGATAATTTTAATTTAGGTAAAAAAAATTATAGATAAGAATACAATATCATGAGTGTATATATATATATATATTAGTGTGTTTTTATATGTTTATCTAAAATTTTCATTTATATTATCAAATTGTTTATTTTTATTTTATAATTAATATTATTTTTAAAATGATATTTTAAATTTGGTTTCTTTAAATTTTTAATGGATTGATATATTAACTAATATATTATGATTTATCTGAAATTGTTTTTTTATGAAATTAATAATCAATTGATTCTATATTATAGTATATGTCTAAATTTATTAACAGATATTTTTATATGATTGAATGTCTATATATGTATATGCTAATAATTACATAATATTTTTTATATCTAAATCATTATATTTTTATATGTATATATATTAATATATTCTTATATATGATTAAATGTGTGTGTACATATATCTATTTTTATAATATATATAAAAATATGTTTATATTATTATATCATAAAAATCATGTATTGATATTATATATATATATATATATATATTAAATGTATATATCCATAATTTGTATTTATATTTTTTAAATTTATAAAGGTATGTATTTATAATTTAAAAATGATATATTTATATTTATATTTATTTATTTGATTGTATATTTAATATTAATATATTTAATATTAATATAATTATATATCTATATTAATATTTTTAAGATTTGATAAGAATATATATTTTATATTTATATTATTTATTTTTAAAATAATATAACTTTTTATATAAATATTTAATTTCATATATTTAATTAAAAATATATAGTCAAATTAAATTTATTGTTTTAAAAAAATTGTATGTTATAGGTTTTGAATTTTATTTTTTTCTCGTTATCTAAATTTATATATTTCAGAATTATATATGATTATATGATTGGATGTAAATATATATAAGATTAAAATTTATACATAATAAATTTATAAGCCTATAAATTTTTATGTTTTACATTTATCTGTTTATATATATATATTTATACGTTAAAAGTTTTTATATAATTTTATATAATATTGTTTTTAGGTAGTTAATAGATCATAATTTAATAAATTCATGAATAACTTAGGATGAGTATGAAAATGGGGTCGGTAAAGTCTTTGATTTTGTAAACATTATCTTGAAAAAGAAGACACTATTTTTTACAATATTTGAAGTGTTTAAATATGAGAACATGTGGTAACAAAAAAAGTAATGTAAAAAAATATTATATGGTTTCATTCATAGTTATAAAACATGGAACTGATATAATAAAATAATAAATATTTTAATTTTCAATCATGATTATGTAATTTATTTCAAGATAGTGTATCTTCGTGATAAATTAATTCAGGATATATGCAATAAAACTATGAAAAAAATAAAAAAATTTGATGTTCAATTGTTTAAGGATGATGAAAGGGTCAATTTTCCAGGTTGAAATAAATTTATAGTGTTATAAAAAAAAGATAAAATTATTTAAATATAAAGAAATAAATGTATTGGGTGACAAATGTTTTATTAAATTGATTGAATTATTGAATGGTTTATATTCATAAGGAAATAGTCTTCCATATTCCTATTTAGTTGCAAATAAATAAGATTTCCAAGTAGTTTTGTGAATAAAATAATACATGGTTCTCCATTGACATTATACAGAAAAATAATTAATATAAAATCTTATTAATAAAACCAAAATTTTTGGCTTCATGATATAAAATTTATTATAATTCCAGCGTTGATTCATTCCCAATTACAATAACTAAACCGTCGTTTATTAAATATGGTATTATACTTCAATTCATCATGTCTGGAATTTGATTTCAATTTAATAAAATAAATTTTGTCGAGATACCATTAAAATGAATGAATCTATAATTAAAAACTATGTCACGCTATTTATTCAACATAATAGAAGGGATTTGGTCTATAATTTCATAAATTTGTAAATTATTTATTAAATCCTATAATTGGATATGGAAAATATAGAATGAATCTATATAGAATATTTAATATACATCAATATTTTACCTTTTTGGTTTCTGTTGATAATCGACTAGAAAACACTATGGTGGAATAACTCTGTAATTCCAAGAACATTCTTCAAATAAGATTTAACAATGATAAAAATTGTAGATATAATAATATTATAGGTAATAGACTTCCTATATAAGATTCATACACCTTTTCCTGCTCTTGAATCCATGTCTAGGTATCGTATAAGGCTGAGATGAATCACTAAATATACTTCCGACTTCACACTACTAAGTATGCATCCAGTTCTATGTTTATATAAAGGGTTATGATATACATTTATTCAATTTAAATTCATATTGGAAAAAACCCTTTAAGTTTCAATTAGAATCACTATTTAATGGAACTGCATTTGAATCAAGTTTTATCAATTCAATTTTTTTCACCATAGACCAATTAGATAAAGTAACATTCTCAATTTATAAAAGTACATACTTTATAAATTAAAATTGGAAATTCATGTAACTATATCCAAACATTTACATTCAATAACTAAATGTAAGAGGTAATATATGATGATTTGACTAGATGAATCATCATTTACAATTTATATAGGTACAAGAACCTTTAAATTACAAATGGCATTCATATATTCAAAAAAACTAATATTTTGGTATATGTAAGCTCAGTTACATAACTCAAACATATAATTATTGTCCAATTAAAGTACCATCATCAAGTTATATGGGAGAACACCATTTATTTTGATGTTTTCACTTTAATAACTAATTATTTATTTTATTTTTCCTTTATAAATTTCAGTTTCAAAATAGATATATCACTCAAGGCATATACAACAAGTATCACACAGTTAGGCAATGAAACCTACATAGCATGGCATAATGCATGACATGATAATCCTCTAAGGTGTCTATAATGATGAATGAATTATCCTTCCTTATCTTATTGGTACAAGGATAAGATTAAAACCATATCAGTAATAATAAGTGTCACATGTCATGTGTGTCACCCAATGGTGAAATCAATACAACTGTAACTGGGATAATCCAAAACATCCAATTCCATCTAGGTAATTTCCATTTTCTCTCGTACATGGGTGAGATACACTCAGGAACAAGATCATTACCAAATTATGAAACATTCTAGTCTCTTGTATATCAAACCAAAATAGTAAGAAAAAGAAAAATAAATATCTTTGATACCAATTTGTAACATTGAAGACCCAGTTTACACATAAGTAACTGAAACAGGTTGGTCACAAGACCTCAATCATGCCTCCCGGTATGAGAGAGGCTACCAACATACAGCAAGGTTCCATGATGGTATAATGGGGAGACTATACCCTCCTAAACAGAGTATCACATTGGTATAATACATGAATAAATAGTGCTATCATAATAATGACAATTAGATAAATGAAGGTAAATCATCAAAACCATAATAATAAACAAGACAAAAAACGGTGTCATGTACAAGATGATGAGTATTTCATGGATCTATTCCAAAAGGAAGGAATACATAGAAGCATACACACATATATACATGTGAATTGAAAAAGAAACAAAAGACCAAAAAGGATATCTCCTATAACATAACAAGCTAGGTCTTGGTTTCCCACTCCCACGTTCCCATTCTATAATCAATCAAGCATCCAAGATCAGGAGCTTTACATTGTCACTACCTGCATCCATGGAGTCTTTCTGGGTACCAAATAGTAGCCCAAATAGGGTGTGAGATATACTCAGTAGGCCACCACCAATATCACCTAAACAAATCCAGTTTGTGAATATAAAATTAGTATTTTTCAAATATAAAGATAAGAAGTGGAATAACATGTGTGAAATAATAATTACATCGGTCTTGGAATCCTCACGGGATTCGTAGGTGACCATACCTACTTCAGTCTATGGTGTATGTGTCTGAATAGTTAACCTATAAAAGATTAGGGTCTAGCAGATATAACCATAATATCCAAGTATAAGCAACAAAAATAAAGTTGGACCCAAGGTGTAAAAAAGGTGTCCAAATAGTAATGATGTGATAAGAGGAACCATGGTGAAACCAAGGAATCCAATTCATAATAATAGTAATGCATGATCCAAGAGAAATCAATGTATCATTGACCTTATAAGGTCAATCTATCTCACTGCATATGAGCCATGCATCTTAGATAAGGGGCATCATTGTAATCTAAGGGTTATGCTTGAGTTATTTTACTAGAATAATGTATAACTGAGTCCATGGAGCATGTACATAGTAAATCTCGGGATAAGTATGATTGTGGCCCATGGGAAGTATCCAAGGAACCTCTTGTCTAATAACATCACCTGAATTGAAGTAATTTATCCAATGCATTATAATATCTAGAAAATAATCAAGTTAATCGACGGTACTACACTGAGGCATTCATGTAATAGTAAGACATTGACATGGTTCCATGTTGGGTATCTCCCTTATTAATTGACCTAATGAATCAGGGTGGCTTCCTATGAGTGCTCAAGGAATTACCTCGAGAATCCAAGGCTATCTCAATTATGACCACTCCTATAAATAAAAAAATTTATATAATCAATTGGAACTATTTAATAAATGATCATAGGAAATGTATTAATCCACGCCACTTCATTCACTTTATATAATTCAATACTTTAAATTTTTATTAAAAAATTAAAAAGGGTTATATGAGGTGTCATTCCATTTATTATATGATTTCAAATTTATAATAGTCAAGATAAAAATTCATTCCCATTTATAAACAATATTTCATACTTTTAAATTAATAAAATCACTTTAGGAATTCAATCCAAATGCACTAATGGGTGTTTTGGTTAATAAAATGTAAATGGGAACGTAGGAATATTCATGGCACACCCAAGTTGAGTTCATTGACCCATGATGGTAATAAGAGGTTCTAATAGGGCATTTTTATTTCAAATTAAACAACTAATTTAAGGAAAATTGATTTTAGGGGTAAATCATGAGTGAAACTAGCTCACAAAACAATGATATCATTTATAAATCAATGAGACTTGAGGTAAAAGTAATAGACCATCCACCTTATGGTTTTACATGAACACTCATCTAGTATTGGCCCTTAGTTTTGTCTGAATCGGAAGAAAATGAAATAATAGAAAAATACCCTAAAAACAGGGCATATTATCTCGCATCAAAATAACCCTGAATATAGTGAGATAAACTTAAAAAGGAAGGTAATAGATCAAATCTCTTACTGATATGAATTAAATGAGACAAATTACACTTGATTCAGATGTTGAGTGGAGAAGAGAGATCAAGGCCTAGGGATAATCCATGGGGAGATCCTATGGTGGTCGTATATTGTGTAAAAATAGAAAAGAAATAGGGTTTTATTCTTAAGAGGAAAGGAGGGAAAAATTGAATTTTACCCTTTAAAAAGGGGTCACACAGTTTAGCTACATGGTTATCCAAACCGTGTGCCAACCATGTGACAGTAACTATCTAAATGCACCTCTACCATAAGTTAGGCGCATGGTTAGAGTAACCATATATATCCCATGAAAAATACCTCTGCAAAAAGGTTTGTAAGATTTTCATAGTCATATGGCCTAGGATTTATGGTTATAAAAAAAATTCCCTCTACTGTGCACTGCATCACCCCGCATAGTTTAAACAAACCATGTGGACTAGACTGCAAGGTTTAAACTAACCGTACAGCCCACCTATTTTCTCCAAAACTTAGGGATCTGAGCTATAAACAATCCCCAGACACCCTTGAAACCTATGAAACCTCATTGGGAATTCATATCAGGAAAAAAATGTAGAATTTAACTTGAATTAAAAGTTTCCTTATCTTAGATAAAAATTTTGGTGTGACACAAAATCTCACTATAAGATGAGGGTGACACTTAGTTGGAAAAACATATGAGATAGGATACCAAATAAATATAATTGAGATTATCCATATTTTAGATTTGGGAAAAGGGTTGTCTACTCAACTATTTTAGAGTTATATCTAATATGATTGGAATAATATTCTACCTAAATAGTTATTTTTTGATAAAAACACTAAATTGGAATCAAAGCATATTTAAATAAGGATCTTGGACTTCTAAATGTAATAATATAAAGGGGTTATCATTTTAATTGGATACCATTTAATAAAATACCTTATTAAATATTTGTGAAACATGATACTCATTTGATAAAATATTCTATTATAGATGAATTGTGTCATCATTATCAAATTGAATATTAAATTAATTATTTAAAAGGATAAGATTAATGTAAGTAAATTGTAAGACTGGTAACTTAATAAAAGTTCTTAAGTAAGATAAAATCTATGTGTTTGAGAAAACCTTCCTAAGTAACCAAATGTTAAAGTTGTTCAACAAGTGGATCTATATGCTTATGAGAATCATATAATGATTAACCTAAGGTTTCAAAAGTATTTAATGCATTAAGATATAAGTAACTTCAGTATCCACTCATAAATACTCAATATGACTAGCTATATTAAATGACTTGAAGAGAATATAAGTTTGTTTAAGGTTTTCTCTGGTTGTGGAATTTATTCTATTGGAAATTTTCTAGAAAGATAAATGAGTTCTATAAAATTTTACCTTATTTTCTCAAAGTGTTGAGGATATATGAACTGGGCATATTGTATTTATGTTATAGTACTATATAGATAGTACAAATGGGTAAATGTTTAAATCATAAGAATAAAATCTATATAGAAAGTCACGGAATGTTTATTCTGGTATCCAGTCGAGGTCATCGAAACCTAGAGTTATCATAAAATAAGTATTAATTATTTCATAGTGTATAATTATCTGGAATTCCTATATTATTTTGAAAAAATCCATGGAATTACTATTTTAATTATTGGTATTATAGAAATAAATTATTCAATTTTTAAGGGTATGTGATACCAAATATACTTTATAAGTGTTATAAATATAATATAGTTCAAAATCAAGGGTGGAATTTGTAAATATCTTATTTTTAATTCAAGTTATGAAGAAAAAAAATATTATTTTAAATATTTGAATATAAAGGAATATATTAAGCTTAGATGGATCTCTATAAAGGATGTGTATAATTATCTCATTTCTCTTATGTGATAAGATGAGTTTTTTGTTAACAAAGTTTTATTGTGAACAATATAAGATAGTTGTTTTAATATACATAATTTATGATTTATTGGATTTTATAACATATTTTTAGAAGAATATAAGGATAAAAATGATTTATCTAGGATAAGAGTGTTTATACATATGTTTGTTAAAATATGAGGAATGAATATTCCACCACTATTAGTGGAATGTTTTAAAGAATAATCTTATTTTAAATAAAATTCTCTAAACACATATAATACCATATATGATATGTAAATAATAGTTTATTTGTAAAATCATACTAAAAAGGATAATTTTTATTCCCTAAAACAATGGATTTTTTGTATATTTGTAAAATACTTTGAAGATCATATAGTTCCTAAGAGGTTAGTGGGAGTATGTTTGGACTTAGTGAAGTGCAAAGTTAATAAATTAAATATTAAGCTTGTTAAAAAAATTAATGTGATTTTCACTTAATATCCTAAATATTTTAGGTTATTTTGTTAAATAGAAATATAGAGAGTTAAATTTAGTTATCATAATGAATTAAATATCATTTTATCCTAAATAATTTTAAGATATTTTGCTAAAGCAATAATGAAAATAGTTATATTAGTTACCAAAAAATTCAAGGAAATTTTTTATAGAAAGTATTATAAGGCTAATGGTAATGAAATTAGAATGAGTTCTAAGTAGACAAAAAATTTATTAACGTCATAATATTTAATTTTATGAAGTTAAGAATTATTAAATATGTTCAAGGGTTTGAACATTAGGAATATGATTCCTAAGTCTCTCCATTATTTAAACTATCTTGCTTCATAGATGTTACTCACTAAATAGAAGGGAGAATTTTATTAGGTGGTCACATAGTGATGTGATAGGGATTAAATAAAGATGAAATTTGTTTAACAAAATCCCTGAAAGTGAATTAAACATATGGATTATAATGATCCCCAATGTTACGGGGTATAAAATTTAAAGGAAATTTTAATTGTTTATGTGTCAAGGGGTCATTCAGTGAATTAGGATTAGGATTTGAATTATGAAGTTAGAGCCTAATTTTGTAAGTTTTATGATAATAGTTTAAGTCCCAAAAGGTGTCTTATGCAATCAATAAAATCTTGGGAGATTCCTGTGTGAGTTTAAGTTTTCTAGATGTTTTTTGACTAGTACATGATTTAGTGTGCACAGTTTAGTGAAAACAATGAATCCCTTTGAAGATTAAGTCATTTTTAGTTCATTTTTTTCTTTAATAGTTTTCTTAGAATAAATTGTGCATGATTATGGTAAAAAATACTAATTCTAGATAAAACCATGTGGGGTGAGTGGATATCAAGTATAGGCCACACATCTTGTGCACGATTGTAGACAAACCATGCGACATGTTTCAGAGGGGTCCCAGTTTTTTTTCATGGTTGGTGAATGGTTAGAAAACCATTCATCTAGACCATGTGAGAAGTTTTTTTCCTGGAATGGCCTTGAACATGTTTGGTTCATGGTTTTTAAAAAAATATGAGGCTAAACTGTGTGGCTGCCTATATTTTCATTAAAAGTGGAAAATATCCATTTTCCCCTTTGAAATTTTTGGTTTCCCCCTCCCCTTTCCTTCCCATCATGCATATGGATTAGATAAGGTCTCATCCCTTTCCTTATTCAATAAACATTAATTTAGGAAAGTTTTGGTTTTTTTCTGAGACATTTTGAAGTAATAATCTTCGATATATCCCTCTATTCTTATTTATATTTGATTCTCACTAATTTCAGTGGTTATCATATAGGGTTTTGGTGTTGATTTCACTAAAGCATGTTGGAATTGACCTAGAATGATATGTCTTCCATGTGGCTTGGAAAGAGGATGTCCTAATACGATTTATACATGATATAGATCATTTTTTTATTATAGGTATATGTTTGGTGGATTCTTATTTTATTTTAAATTAAATTGAAAGGAATTTTTTATTAATTGGGTGTTGTGTATTAGGGATTTTTCCTAGATTGGTGTCAAGGGTGTGTTGTAGGCCTTACGCGGGAATTTGGTTATGGTTTTGGAATGTTTAATCCCCTCAGTGATTCTTAAATATTTATGAATCATTAGAATTAAATTTATTAATTCATTTTAATTTTTAAAATAATTTAATTGAATTGTATAGTTTGATTTAGGTGCCTTGGTTGTTGGTGGAGTGTGGTTTTGGGCCTGAAGCTTTGGCAGTTATTCCATGAGGTAGGTTAGGGGTTTATTTTGGTGTCATTTTCATTTTTATATTCATTAATTTTAATTCAAATGATTTAATTTGTTTTATTTATAACCCCTTGGGGTTTTTTTTTGGTTTGGGAAAGGATTGGGTTTCGAATGCCTCAAAGAGGAGTCTTTATTTGGGAAACCCTTTTTCCTTGGAATATTTTTTGAGGACACACCTTATGTGTTATGTGGAAATTTATAGAGGAAATTATAGGGGAGGTTCTTTTGTTCCATCCTTATCCTTGATCTAGTAGTCAATTTAGGTATAACCCTTTAGTTTCGCCTCCCGTGTAAGATGCGACAGTGAGGCTTGTGGGTTCTTAGTGGTTGAGATGATACTCCTTGAGTAATATGAGGTTTGAAATGAGGTTTTTCTCATATATTTGGATTTATTATCCACTATATGAGATGTATGGGATGAAAATATGTAGGTTTCATGTATATGATGAGTGTCTTGTATTTAGAATTCCAAGGGGTTTTTTTAAAACTATTTTTATATTTCCTTAAATTTTGGATGAGAGATGACTTAGATGGACCTATTGGGACATCTCTTAGAAATTATATTGGTTGAATTTGGTTTATTGTATTGGTTTTTTGATAATTTAATTGATACTTAGTTCATTTAGAGCCTTCAGGGTGAAATGGCATTGTGGGGTTTTGGGCATGGCAGGATGTCGTCGAGTAGAGTTTGAGATAGGGTCTAAGTGACCCTCGAGGTTACCCTTATGGGTAGGTTAGTGATTTTTCTTAAGTTTTTGGATTTGGAGAAGTCTTTTTTGGGTTTATATGACACCATGGGGTATTGATCATAGTTGGGAGCCATTGTTCTATTTTTGGAAGTGGGGAATGGAGGCCCCTTTGGTTTCCCCTTCAGGTGAATTATTAATCAAGGATCAGTTATAGTCCATTGAGGGATACTTTGAGCCCCTTTTACGATGTCCTATTCTTACTCTGGCCTTATAGAAATTTGAATTTTCTTTGGAAAGCATGGATAAAGATATTTAGTGCAGATAGAGATCCTCTTGTAGGGTGTCCCGTTATAATATAACCCGAGGGATCACAGGAGATCTGATCCTTAGTTGGAAAAGAGTTAATCGGTGATGTCGGTTCAATATTTTATATTATGGGTTAGAGAGTTGATAAACACGTTCTTTATCAGCCTTTATCTAAGGATGTTGGAGGTAGTTTCTACTCAATAGTGGATGTGGGAGGTGTCCTTTTGAATATATGATTGGGTTTTGTCCCTAAGTTTTGATTTTATGCTCTCCTTTATTTTCCATATTTTTTTAGATGAGTTATAGGGAGATAATGAGCAATATGAATGAGTGAACCCCTATATTTCAGAGTTATGCACTAGTTATAGGTTAGTGGTTATGGATGTGGTGTGCTTCTGAAAGGATATAGGGGCCCATTAGACAATATAGTTTTTAGGCTCATTCACCCATGTAGTAGTGTGTATTATTGGATTCACTTATATATTGATGAGTTCTTCAGGACTATCAGGGATTTGAAAGGTTCTTCCATGTCAAATGGAGTTCATTTCCCCAGTTTAAATCATGATATCGTATTCCTAGGTACTCGGTAGAGTTTTGTGTGCCATTTTGGACACCGATGGTGACACCCTAGGGTCTATAATTCATGCTATTTGTGTTTCTAAACTTCTTGGAGCTCTTATATAGATATATAGTTTGTGATTTATGTTTTGTATTTGGGTGATCCAAGTGTTATAAATCCCCTAGTGTTGGTCAGAGCAGGGATAGATTTACCTCAGGTAAAAAATTGTATCCTGGGGTGTCAATTTTTCTTATCACCCATTATTTACTATAGTTGATATTTTTACTACCCTTTTTATGGTTTTATTCCAACTTTTATTAGTTTTTTACTAGTTTATTTGTTTCATACACTTACTATGATAAGATATTAAAGGTTCACCATTGGGGGTTTCCTACTGAGATTTATTTTTTACCCCTTGTGTGTGCACCCCATTGTATGTGTGTACCCTTATGTATGATTTTCGGTTGGACTAATAGTTTCATGATGGTTAGGTCCGAGGTATAGTGTTTCATGGTCATATGGGACCACTCGTATGGATTTTTAATCAGGTAGGAGAAACTCAATAGTTAGAGATAAGGTATGAGGTCTAGATCATAGTTAGTAGAGAGCCATGGTATTTTTTTCTTTATTTACTACTTGCATATGTGATCGGCCTGGTGGGTGATAGATTATTGTATTTTTTAGCATTATTTTAAGGTTGTATGATTATATTTCATATTTCATTTAATATAGAAAATGTCTCCTCTATTTATTATATTATGGTCTATGATGGTTAAGGAAGTGTATGAGTTTGGTCATTTTTCAATATTATTGTAATCTGACTAGAGGGCATTGTAAATCCTTGAAAAAAATTTCTTAATATGTTAAGACTTATTTCATGATTCTCCTTTAATTATTTGGGTTGACCCATTCTTAGGTGGGAACCTGTGAAATTTTGACTAGATTTTGGGTGGTTTAGATCCTTTTTGGTTCAACGCATCTATTACAACACATGTGGTTTATGTCGTATTGGTTCTAGGATGATACCCTATGTAAAAAAGTCTTGGTAAACAATTAAGAAAGGTTGTGTCCATGGGAATGGTGTATTGGGGTAGATCCTATGGGCCACATCCAAAGTTACCTCACCAAACCTGTGGTAAGGGAAATATCCAAGATCTTGGAAACATTCCATAGGGGGTGGTCATGTCGGGATAGCATGTTTGAAGACACCATGATGTGGTGGATGCTGTGGGGGTGTTCATGGTAATAGTCAGGATGGAATTTTAATGGCTAAAACAATATTCATTCTTCATGGATATTTATCTTTTCGAATGGGAAACATTTTATACTTAAATGAGGGGTATTGAATGCCGTTTTGATTCATTTTTTACTCAATTAATTAATCCAAACTCATCCCTTTATCATTTATTCAAATGATATGAATTATAGATGAGTTCCATTTGATTTTTTAAGATATTTGAGGGATAGTCTTCAATCGATATTCCTTGAAGAATACTTATCTTTGGTCAACTCATTCTCCTTGATCTTCCTCATGCGACCTTTCTGAAAGATCAATCCATGGAAGGTGGAGGCTATTTTTGATAATTCAGACTCATAAGAGAATCAAACAACTTCCCTATTCACTATTCCAAGAGTGAAAAATCTTGTCTCTCTCAACTAGAATCAAATTCTTCTATTGATGGTGGTCTATGTTGGGTATGTGATAATTCCACCCTTTGTCCTATTCCTTCACAGCCTTACTCTAGAAATTTTTTTATGCATTGTTGGAATTGGTTCTAGGAGTTCTTAGCACATGAGATTGTGATGGTTGTTAAATATATGTGGTTCGGGTGATAAAACTCTTGAAATTGACATTAATAAGCTTGATTTAGGAACCCCTATGATCATAAGGTCTTTATATTGAGTTTTTTGACATGTTTTTTTTGTATTTGTATGCATTTCTATAGGTTCCTTGTGTGACATGACATATAGGCATGTGTGTTGACATAGCATAGAGAACCATTGTATGATATGGTGTGGTTGCGTGTACATGTATATCCTATGAGAACTATTTTTGATATGATATAACTCTAGATATATATGAATAATATAATTACATTTTTTCATGTGATGTATTTGGTATATTATATTTTTTTTTTGTTCTATGCATGGTACTAAAGTGACTGGTGGACCCATCATGGCTTAGTGGATCTAAATATAGAGCGTATTTAGATATTGTATGTGATATGATGATAGGATTGAGTTATATGATGGTGAATAAATGACTTGTGTGTCCTCTCCTAGAGGATGATGGTCTTATGTGATATGACCCAAGAGTCCATAGTGATACCTGATGGACTTATGGTATTTGGACTAAGAAATAGCAACAGGGCATGATTTCCTTGTATGGATTAACCTGTGGATTAGGGATTGTATTGCTACTGAGAAGACTTATAGAAGAATCCTGATACTAAGAAGTCTTGTGTTTGGATCCTCTACCTATGATTTTCCAATGACTATTCAGATATTCTTCTGGTATGGATCCAAAGAGAGTATGCACATGGTTTATGGAAACTTGGTTAGTACACAGAAGAATAGTATGCTATTATTTTCTTTTATGTGTATTTATTTTATTATAAAGGAATGAATTTCTATATTCATGTGAACTTATGTAAAGGAAGCATTGGCGGTGTTCTATTGGGTTATATTCACGTCATGCATCAATATCTTGATGCACGTGTAGATTTCATGACTAGGGATCTAGTGAAGGGGAAATGCCCTATTATAAAGAGTTGAGGACATAGAGCCTTAGAGTCATAGGTGTTTCCAAGAAATAATTTGGACAATTTATACTACATTTAATTAATTTTTCATTCCTGGATACTTTGTTTGACCTGTCACGTTGAGGGACCATTTAATTATCCTTGTATGGCTTGACATGCCATCTGTCATATCATTTTTTTCATGTTATTATTATGATGTAATATTTTTTATCTTATGATTATGTAGTAATAACCTATGATTGTTATGATTTTCAAGGTTATATTATCCCCTTGTTACTTAGACCCTCTCTACTAGTTAGAAGCCTCTTTCATATGAGGAGGCACGAATGAGGTCTTATAGCATATACACTTGGGTGTTTTATAGGAAATATGGGTTGGGTAATTACAAAATGGTATTAAGGGGGCTTACATTCGTTTCTTTTATTTTGGTGTTATGGTAAATTATAGATAGGTTGTGTGGAACTTGAGTAAGGTATTTTCCATGTTCCTGGAAATCTCATGTGCAATGGACCTTTGATTTATTGGTGATATGATTGTTGATACAGTTTTACTATATTTGGGTGTGTTCATTCATCATGAGTAAGAACTTAGGATCACATTTCATATATATATTCTTATTGAGTGTTTAATATTAGTAATTAAATTAAATTAATTGATATGTTTTATTTATTATGTGATATATCTATTTCTCAACTATTGTGATATATCTTTTATAGCATTAGTTAGTTAAAATTGATCATGTTGTTTTGTTTTTTATATACATGATTATTACTAACATATAGGTATAAAGGACTAGGATTGGGCCTTGGGTAGAACTAATAGCGTTATATATTGTTTATGGGTATCTCCTATAATAGGTATTCTGATATAAATCCCTTATGTGTGCCTTATAATAGCTTGAGTTTTTCTCATAAAAAACATATTATAGGCATTCTAAACATTCATTTATCATTTCATAAAATTTTACCTTTGATACCTCTGATGGAACCACCTATAGTAGTGAACCAGAATTATCCCACAAGATAGAGTACCCTTGTGCCTCTGACAAATGTATTGGAAGGTGAAGCTGAGAACGCTCCTTCACCTTCTCTAGTGATTTATGTGACATAGACAATACAATCATTATTTTTTTTATTGTTCCCATTTAAAAAGGGTCCCCATAAAGGACCATGGTTGATTATTCCTATGATTTCTATCTCCAACATCCCTCATTTCTCTAAGGAACTATAGATCCCTGGGATGTGGATGGGATTTAAATCATTGAGGTAATCCTTGACTTGGTAAAGACTCTAGATGACCAGTAGGTTAATTTGGATTCCTTTTTGATTTTTCTACCTTCTAGGAGGTAGTGAATTATATAACTTAGATTTGTAGATATGATGGTCTAACATGTACTACATTTAAGGATTTATTCTTCACGGAATTTTTTCCTAAATCATTGAAACTAGACTGAGCACAAGAGTTCAGGGAGCACCATCAGGGGATGATGTCATTATTTTCCTAGTTATATAATTTCATAGATTTTATCCATTTTTATCCTCTCTTGGATATGAATTAATTGTATAAGGTTAGGAAGTTCAAGATAGTTATTCATTTGGAAATCAGATGTTAGGTTAGGAACGTTTACTTAACGACTTACCCTAAGTGGTTGTGCAAGTATCTCACCATCGAGAAGGGGTTGTAAGAGGATTATGAAGGGGGGTATTCTTCTAGTTTTAAATGGATCTATTGGTAGAATACCCAATGTTGGTATGATTTATCCTTCTGGTTGTAATAAAATGAGGGTTGAGGATCTATATAATGATAGTGATAGGTCGATGGTGCATGGTATTTCTTCTTTGGATCCATCTGGGGGAGTATGTATTTTCTATTGTTAAAAATATTGGAAGAGTAGAAATTACTAAAAGGATTTTTTATAGTAACATAGTAAGTTCCACCAATGTGAAAAGATAGGTAATCTACAATGTTTCTCCTCAAAGTCATTATAGATGATTTCTCACAAGGGTTCGAGTTAGAAAATGTAATCAAACCATGGGAATGGATGGGGTCCTTGGTAGAAGGTTTAAACCTCTCAAATTATGATGAATTAGGTGAGTCATGCATATCATGGAAAATTTTGCGGGGTTAAGGCGGTAAAGGTGTATGCTTTGTCCCAGATTCTAGATGATAATGAAGAGGGGCCATCGACCATCCAAGGTACGGTCTTGATCTCACCTCTAATATTTCTACCATTATTTGTTATACTATTTCTTCCCATTCTTTTATATATTCTCAAGTTTTTATTTTCCTTGACTTACTGACTAATTTATCTTATGATTACTTTCTCTCAACACACCCTTTGGAAAAAATTTAATCGTCTCTAGAGATGTCTAGAGTGTCCATTAGTTATTTCCATATATGGATGTCTATGGGATTTTGTAATCCTTGATATGGATATATTTTATTTGATCCTTAGAATTGATTGAATGAAAATATTTCATCCTCACATAGACTACTACCAGAGGTAAGTATCCTTTATTTCACCTAAGGGAGAGAATTTTATGATGATCGGTGAGTGGGATTTCAAAATTAATATAGTTGTACTAGATTTGTGATATGTTGGGTCTATCATGGTGAAATTAGTAAGAATTAATTTTACAAAAAATACATTTGTAACAGCCTCTACTTTCCCTCTAGTGGTAGATCATTATCAGGATGTTTTCCCAAATGACTTCTCATTTCTTCCTCCAGAAAGAGGAATCGAGTTTTATATTGAGCATGTTCCTGGGGAGGAACCAATATCAATTCCTACATATAATATGTAACTAAATGTTTTTAGATAATTAAAGGTGTATATTGAGTATTTATAGGTGAAAGGAATTATCATACCAATGACGTCACCTTGGGGTGTTCCCATGTTATTTTCCAAGAAGGTATACAGTAGTCTATAGCTTTTTGTGGACTGCAGCAAACTAAATTACGTAATAGTTTTAATAGTTATACTTTACCCAAGATTGAAAATATCTTTAATAAATTATGAGGATCCCAGTGGTTCTCTAAGATAGATCATCGTTGACATCATGATCATTTATGGGTTATAAAATATGATATTCTTAAGACAACATTCAAGAGTATGTATAGACTGTATGAGTATCTTGGAATGTCTTTTGGGTTTACAAATTACCCATCAGTGTTCATGGATCTCATGAATAGTATTTTATATCCATATCTTGACTCTTTAATCATTTTGTTCGTGGAAGACATCTTAATATACTCTAAGACTTCATATATGCATGTTAGTCACCTATATATTGTATTGAGAAAACTTCAAGTGCATTAGATTTATTCCAAAATTTCAAACTTTTACTTAAATATTAAGGAGGTTTGTTTCCTTGGCCATGTGATTTATAAGGCATAGATTTCAGTGGACCCAAAGAAAGTAGAGGTTGTGATGTCTTGGGATTAACCTAGGAACGTGTTTGAGATCAAGAGCTTTATATGGTTTATGGGGTATTATCAACACTTCATATGGAACTTCTCCAGTTTGGAAGAGCTTATGATATATTTGACCAAAAAGGGTAGTAATTTAAGTGGTATTATCTATGTGAAGTTGTATTACTATAGTTGAAAAGAATATTGACAACAATCCCAGTTTTAACTATTCCAAAGCCTGGGATTGGATATGAAATCTATTGTGATGACTCAAAAGTTGGGTTTGGAGTTGTTTTGATGTAGGGGGTTAGGTATCCACTTATGGGTCATGTAAATAATGACACCATGAAAGGAAATACCCAACGCATGACCTAGAGTTGGAAACTATAGTCTATGCTCTAATTTTTTTGTGGAATTATCTCTTTGGTGATATGTTTTTTGTTTACACTGACCACCAGATCTTATAATATATCTTATTTTAGTGGGGTCTCAATATAATCTAGATAAATTAAGTGTATTATCTATAGAAAATTGAATCTGAGATAAACTATGCTCTGGGGAAAGTCAATGTTGTTGAAGATTCTCTTATCAGGGAGATGCCAGAGACATGGGAGCTTGGTGATCCGCCTTTGCATGAGGAATGGAATATGATGAGTTCAATGGTGGAGTGGCTAGTGGATTAATCATAAGATCATGGTGTGAGGACATATTCACCTTTTTTATCATGACATCATTGGTAGAACATATGAAAGTGATCCAAGAGTCAAACCCCAAATGCATAGTGATGCGATAACACCCGGCGGGGGTTGATTCAATTCCATGTTGATCATTAGATGATGAAGACATGATCTATGTCTATAGAAGGATTTTAGTTCCATATTCCTTGAGGCTAAATATAATGATATAATATCATGATTCATAGTAGGCAATACAATGAAGGTTGATGAAGATGTACCATGATATTTGATGTTAATTTTCATATCCTAGTATTGTGAGAGACATTTCTAGTTTTGTTTCATGATACCTTACCTATCAGAGGGTAAATAATGAGCATCAGTGTCCTTGTGGTTTTCCTTGATCACTCTTTGTGATTTTGTGAAAGTGTGATGACATGAATATGGACTTCTTTATGGGGTTACCCCAGGACCAGAGGATTTTTGATAGTCTATCGGCTGAGGAAAGTGTATTATTTATTTTTTATTCGAGATACCCTTTCAATGTATAATGTGGGAAAGATATATATACTAGATATTTTAAACCTATATGGAATTCACTTGAGAATTGTATCTAATAGAGGCATGTGTTTCACATTGCAGTTTTGGTAGTTCTTACAGAATTATTTGGGTACTCAACTAAAAATGAATACATTGTATCATCTGCAGACTAATGGATAGTCAGAGATGATGATCCAGATATTGGCAGATATTTTTTAGAAATTCATCCTATATTTTAGTGGAGATTGTGAGGATCACTTTGTATTAGTTTAATTCATGTACAATATTAGTTTCTTTGCATCTATTAAGATGGAACCTTTTTAGGATATCTTTGGATGGTTGTGTCGCTCACCACTGTGTTGGCATGAGGTGGGTGAGGCACTTGTTGTTGGGTTGAGTATTGTAAAACTCCATCCCTAACCATAAGATCTATGTTGGGGGTTCCACATGACCTCATGCACACCTCCACGTACACAATAGGTTTCCAACTGGTAGTGAGGGCCTATGGAATGGCATGGGGATACTATGCCCTGAGTACCAAGTAACATTAAAGTATGATAAAGAAAATGATAAATAATAAATAAATAAATAATAACCATAATAATAGTATAAAATTAAAAAAATCCAACCCATGCAATAGTGGTATGTCATATCAGGTAAATAAACCAAAACTAAAAAAATGATTCAATGTATGGGTAAGATGATAATAAAAGCAGAAGCATCCAATCCGAGGTTCATATAACATCATATATATCCACCTATTAGACTTATAAACCATTTATACTAGATCTATTCCCATTATCTAGATCCCTAATCATGAAATATATAATGACACTAAAATGATCGATTAGGGTGTGAGTAAAAAACTAAGTAGGACATCACGAAAGAAGCTTAACTTAAGTGAATAAGTGGTAAAAATGCATGACATGAAAGTAAATAGGGTATAGATATGAACAATAATATATTTTAAAAGTACAAACATATATTTGTTTCTCAGAGACTATTTTAACATGCTTCTATACCATGATAGAAGGAATGATGATCATCCACCTGACACATCCCGCACGATGCGATCATCCAAAAACAAGACCAACGAGTGCCTCTTAAAGGGATAGACAAAAGTATACTAACTAGGAATCTGAAACATCCCCCTCAAGGGAATATTCCATGATTCTCAACCTTTATACTCAACTTCAAGAAATAAAAATAGAACAAATAATAGATTTAACATCACATCAAATAAACAAGCATCATAACCAGATAATTCCACATGAAAGAAACAAAAGAATAGGTCTCTCAAGGATATGCATGAACACCACATGTGATCAATAATCAAACATATTCCTCTAGGGATACACATGAATGACAATAGTCATGAAAATAACATATATAAAACATGCGCTAAAGTCAAGGGCCTCATACTTAAGATGCAACAACAACAGTTAAGGTAAGGGACACCATCCAAGTCTAAAAGCACCATAAGATCCTAGAACATTCATAGTTTGATAAATTTATAACTATAGGATTTATGTATAATAGGAACCATACACAAAATGCTTAGAACACAGTCATCTCAATAAGGAAGATCCACTGCCAACAACAATCTTCATCCAAGCATTGCATAAAAAGAAAAATCCTTGAATCTGGATGTCGATTCTATAAATGATCATCAAAACCATTATTAGATCATTAAAAAAAATACAACCAATAAATTGAATATATAATTGATTTGAATCAATGAGAAGATATAATTGAACATGGACAAAGAATAAATTAACGGATTGGTTGTGCATGATCAAACAATTGTTTAGGCATCAAAGATATGGGTTAGAAGTAGATAGGATAGTCTAAAATCACCTAGAGAGAGCCAAGGGTTTAGAGTATCATGAAATATAGTTAATGGAAAAATAATTGAGTGCTAAAGTCATTAAATCTATTTGGGATGACTATATTTTTTGTATGAATTAGTGATTCAGGTCGTGAACTTTTATATTGCCCAATATGTTGAAAAATGCATCACCCCAACTTAAAATATCTAAAACACCATTCACATCATGAATTTTACTTTTACGTAATGAATCTGTTTCACATATAGAATGAAAATTAATAGATTCTACCCAAAATCAATTCATTTTTTGAATATCCATTCAAGGTGTGAACT
The DNA here is from genome assembly GCA_963277665.1 of Viscum album. NCBI lineage: Eukaryota > Viridiplantae > Streptophyta > Magnoliopsida > Santalales > Viscaceae > Viscum > Viscum album. The sequence continues at coordinate 1,390,294,723 of OY728165.1, forward strand.
TCTCCTATAGCCAAATTTCCATCTTTTAAGTCATTTATTCTCTAAAAACCCTTAAAAGGTTTCAAATCATTTAATTACACCCTTAATATGTGACAAAACTTTAAAAAATTGTACCTTGAGATTGGGGGTGACAAAAATACACCCCTATAATGACTTCTCATCCTCGTAAAGTGTCCCCATAGGTTTTCTATTATAATTTGGGACACTCCACCTGAATTTATGCATCCCACTACCACATATCTTCCTAAATCCATACATAATTCCATAAAAACTTAACAAGAGGGAAAATATTTAATTTCAAAACCTTATCACATTGGCCGACTATCTAAACAGGTCACTCCTCAAAACATGCATCTGGTGCTATCTCAACATCCTCATAGTTGAGAACATTCACGGGATCAGGCTCATACTTCCAAATTAGAGATACATGGAATTAATTGTGCATACCTTGATACTATGGAGTAATATATAACCGATAGTCCAGCATCCTAATGATTTTAATGATCTCAAATGGCCTAATGTATCATGGTTCCAACTTACCTTACCTATTTATACATTTATTCCCCAACTAAGGGGACATGCATAAAAAACTTATCACCTACAGTAAACTTCAAGGGTCATATCCTTCAATAAAAAATACTAATATCTATTATGAGTCGTAAATAACCATTTCTGAATAAAATGAACCCATTTTGAGGTACCATGTACTATACTAGGCCCAACAACTAAAGACTCACATACACATGCTAAAAAGGATGTTAACAACATGTATACCCATACAGAGCCTCAAATTGAGCCATCTGAATCAAAGAATGAAATATTTTGTTATAGTAAGACTCTATCAAAGATAATTTATCATCCTAAAAACCTATAAAATCTAGAATAAAAACTCAAAGAATATCCTATAAGTTATGTATCATTATTTTATACTGACCATCAATATGATTATAAAAGGTCGTACTGAACTTCAACTAGAAACCCATCACCTTATATAAGGCTTTCTAAAATTGTGAGGTAATATGGGAATATTGTTTAGATACTAAACTCAAAGGAACTCTATGAAGCCTCATGATCTTTAAAATATAGTTATTTCCTAGATCATCCACTAAGTTCATCTATTATATTGGTATGAAATGAAATTCCTTAATCAACTAATCCACAACTACCCAAATAGTGTCTCAACTTCTTGTGGTCCTAGGAAACCATATCATGAAGTCTATCATCACCTCATCACACTTCCACAGAGGCACTAAAAATGGATGGATTAAACTTCTAGTTCTCTAATTCTTGGCATTGAATTTTTGAAAAGTTAGATAATGGGAAACAAATCATGAAATGTATCTCTTCATTTTGGACCACCAGAACTGCTTCTTGATATCATGATGAATCTTGGTAGACATCGGGTGCTCTTCCCAATAGAAATCATGAGAGGCTCTCATAAGTACCTCTCTCATATAATATAGAACCATAACCCTTACATGAACCAGAATCACTTTATTATGTCCAAACCCAACATAAAATAGAGACACTTACTTTCAAACTATCACATATCATGATACATTCTAGATTAAGCTCCCAAATGATCTTCACTTATTCTAACAATGAATATGTGATCACTAAGGGTTCAAAAATCACTACCCCTCAATCATCAGTTATTCCCACCTACTAGTTTTTTAGTAAATCCATAATCTTCCATCCAACTTCTAATGTCCATTATCCCACCTCTTGTTTTTTTTCTTCTCATTTCATCTATAACCACATTTCATTTTTAGGATCATATTCCATCTCTAATTAGAACATCTACAAGTACTCTTCCCTATTCCCCTAAATAATATTTTGGTCATGCTAAGAGAAAATATACCACATATTCTTTTGGTTCATGTACACAACAAATCTATCACCAAAGAGGTAGAATTGCAATAATTTTAGTGTATAGACCATAACCACTAACTCTAAGTAATGAGTAAGGTAGTTACCATCATCGGATTATAGATTATGAGACCCATAAGTGATTACCTTATCACACTACATCATAAAAAGTCCTAATCCAATGATATACACATCTCAAAACATTGTATATATAACTCTAGGCTCGACAAGGGTTAGGATCATATCTGACATCAACCTTATTCAAATATAAGAAAACATACTCACACTAATTTTTCCATTAGAACTTAACTCCATTATTATTAAGTGTGTTCATGGGTTATTCTAGGTAAGAAATGTTTTGAATGAATCTCCTATAGTACCCAGCCAATCTGATAAAAATCAGAATCTCAAATAAAATCCTTTTTCATGCCCAAGACATAACCGTATCAACTTTTTCTAGATCAACTCATATCCTAAATTGAGAAACCACTTACCCAAGAAAGTGCACCTATTGTATTCAAAAGTGACACTTTGAGTAATTAGTATCAATTATATGTGCCTAAATACAACTCAATATAATATCTAGGTGTCTAGAATATGATTTTTGCATATTGGAATATATAAGGACCTCATAAATGAACACAATGACAAAGGAATCCAAATACAGGTGAAATATAATTTTCATGAGATCCATGAACACTACAGGTTCATTCTTCAATACAAAGAGAATAATGAGATACTCATACAGCCCATACCTAAACCTAAACATTGTCTTTGGGATGTATTCCTCTTTGAACCAAATGTGATAGTATCCATAATTTAGATTAATCTTAGAAAACCATTGGTCTCATCTCAATTGATCAAACAAGTCATCTATTCTTGGAAACAGGTACCCATTCTTAATAGTGATCTAATTAAACTTTTTTATGGTCCACATGAAGCCTAAGAATATAATATTCCTTCCTGGAGAGCAACACTTGAGCACCCTAAGGGGAAGTGCTGAGTCTGATGGATCCTTTAGCTTCTATATCATCCAGTTGCACCTTAATCTCTTTCAAATATAAAGTTTCCATGATTTATGGTGGATTCAATATTATAATCACACCAGGAGGAATATTTATCTAAAATTAAACTCCCCTATATGTAAGAAACCCTGATAAATAATCTTGAAGGATATCTTAGTAAATTTCCACCACTAGTGGAAGATATGAGGGATTAACTATTAGATCCATTATAAGGATCATTCCAACCAACTATACTAAAAATATATTTCTTATGTGGTACTAGTCACACTCTACTTACCTCAATTTCCCATTCACCAGTCAACAAAAACTTATCCCCTTTAATTGAATAAAAGGTTTACTATCTCCGATAACAATTGATGTGTACATAGATACTATTCCACCAGTCCATGCAAAGGATTATGTCAAAACATGTCATATCTAGAATTGTGAAGCTCCAAACATGATCAAATATAGAAACCTCCGTCATGAATTCTAGATAGATATAAAATGGTAAAATTTCATTCCTAGAAGTGTATCGATAAAAAGAATCTCATAATAGAATTTTACCAATAAATATAACCAAGTAACCACTCATATACGAATGAATGGGATTATATTGTGTTAAAAATAAAAAAATAGGGTATAATAGAGAAGGATCATGTCTATAACTATTGAAGGTACCTCTCCATCATTATCTAAAACCTAATAAATTGTATATTCCTTGAAATTCACCACTCCATAGTGCCTTAAAGGCTCATGAGTCACCTGGTTCACTGACCCGTGTGGGGATTTCACCTACAGATGACATCTTGTATCTATAACATGGCATGATTTAGCTGTATAGAACCATTAATACTTATAACAGAATCACTCCATGTGGACAATATTTCCACACCAGTGACAATTCTTGAGGGAAACATGGCATTACTTGAGAAAGTTTCCTTTACTCCCATAAATATAACACCTAGCAGATTCTCTCCACATAAAAGGAGTCAAAGTAGCTCATATATGCTCTGACTTCCAAAAAACACCCTATAATCAATCCCATATCTTCATCTTCTTACTCTCAAAATGTGAAATATGTATTGTGCTAGAGAAGGCACCTGTCAATCCATTGATAGCTGGAAGAAGACCTATATATTTTTACTACTTGATTCCCTTATCTGTCATCAGTGTTTTATAAATAACTACAGCATAAGTCATTAGATTGAAGTTCCTCACCTATCGTCTTATCTCTAGATAAATTCCAATCTCAAACTTTCTATATTTTTACACCTTTTTTACCACTAGAAGTGGTGAAAAGTGGATCCACAATGTAAATCATTTTGAATCAGAATACATTATCATATACCCCTACTGTAGATCCATGAAATCCTAAGAATGGTACATCTTTATTGGATCTAGGAAGAACTCCTTGAAGAAGAGGTCTTTGAAGGTCTCCCATATTATCCCTTCTCATATATCAACCTCCAACTTAACATCTCACCATCATGTTTCTATTCCTTGAATCATAAAGGGATCAAGATTAACATTTTAATCATTTGGGGTCTCTACCTAGTCAAAAATCCTCTCTATGAGTCATATCCTTTCATCCGTGTCTTAGGGGCCTCTGGTACTATGCAAGTATGGGGGTGATGGAGATGAAAATCACATGAAAATTTGACCATTGTTGGCCACCCCCTACAGGATCCTCCACCTTGATTAGGTACCCACCAAAATAGTCTTGGTTTAAATAGTTTTATTGATTGAACCACTATAGAAATTAATAGAGCATGATTGGTTTCATCCTCCTACTCAACATGTAGTGCAAAAAGTTGTTTGATACGTCTATAGGTTGGAATTTCCTAAAATTATAGAGAAACCCTTAATGAAATCCAACAACTTAAACAAACATACTACAACAAGAATAATTTTAATAATTCATAGGTATATAAAAGGTTTTATAACAATGTTCAACAATAGTGAATACCCATAAGAACAAGTAATCACCCCCTAAGAACTACCCAAAACCCAATTCAAGCCTATAATACCCACACATTAGTTATAACCATATATATAAAATCAATAATATAATACAAAAGGATCAAATAAAGGAATTAAAGAAATAATTCACCAAAGAACATATCATAATTTCAATAGAAATTTAATTATTTGGGATCTATCTAATGTAATTAATATGTTTATATGGAATGTGAACCAATGTGCCTAGTATTATGAAATAATGCACACCAAATACCATAAATCAATATATCAACTTCATGTGAATCACTCAAAGTGAATTTAATCAATGGTAACATAAAAAAGAAAAACAAAAATTTCCACTTTATGGAAACTCAAAGGTCCACTACACGGTGTTGGTTAGGAACTGACATAGCTCCCCTGCTCAAATCCCAAATATCTATTTTGTTTCTACCCTATCCCAAATCATAGAAAAGAGAAGAAAAAGGATCTGATACCATTTTTTAACACCTTGACCCAAACCACTAGGTCTGATCTAAGTGTGTCATATAACTCATGCATGCCTCCCTATATGTAAGAGGATTCTAACTAGTGGTGAGTTCTATGGAACAGTGTGAGGAGACTATACCCTCAATATAGGTAACATAAAAGTATGATAAAGAAAGTGATAAAAAATAAATAATTAATAAATTAATAAACATCAGATTAGTGGAAAATAAAAATAAAACCAAACCCATGTAGTAGAAGTATGGAATGTCAGGTAAATAAACCAAAACCAAACAAAGGGATCCAATATATGGGTAAGCCAATAATAAAAGAAACAACATCTAACTTTTGGTCCATCCAACATCATTTACATACTCACACTAACCTGGTTAACTATCCATCATAAGGCCCTTTCCTTTTTTTAGATCCCTAAGCATAAAATACACAAGAACACCAAAATTCTTGAGTAGGTTGTGAGGACAAGACTTAGTAGGACACCACTAACGACCCTTAACATAAGTGCATAAGAGATGTAGGTGTATTTCATGAATGTAAACATGGTAAAAACATAAAAAATATATATCACATAAGTACAAACATATATTAGGTACTCATAGATCATCTCTACCTACTTCAGCACCATTCCCAAAGGAAAAAATGATTATCCACCTGACACATCCCCTTGATGGGATAATCCAAAAAAATAGTTGACATACCCCTCTTAAAGGGAAATCCCAAAGCATTCCAACCAAGAATTTGACACATACCCCTTAGGAAAATAGTATATGAGGATCAACCTACATAATAAATTACAAGAAAAAAAGTATCACAATATGATACATGATATAAATGATATATAAAACATCACTTCAAATAAACAACCACCATAACTAGAAAATTCCACATGAAAGTTACACAAGTATAAGTCTCCTAGGGTTACACACACCACATGTGATCAAGTATAAAACATAGGTATATAATGATATTCATGAACAATAATAATCATTATAATAACCCATATAAAACATCCACTAAATTTAAAGTCTTCCTACCTTAGGTGAAATAATTACAGACAGGGAAAGGGCCACTGTCCAAGTCTAGAAGCACCATCAGATTCTATAACTGTTACCATTTTAAAACATTTAGAAATATAGGATTTAGTAAAAAGATGAATCACACCTAAAAAGGTTAGGATATGATCTACTCACCAAGGAATATTTTTATGTTGACAATGCTCTTAGTCTAAGGACCACATAGAAGCCAAATCCTTGAATATGGATACTGATTATATCAATGATCATCAAAACCCTTATTAGATCATTCCAAAACCCTTAGATATAACCAATAAATAAAATATATAATTGATTTAAATCAATGAAACGTGGATATAATTGATCATAATAAAAGAAAAACTTATTAGATTGGATATATAGGATCAAATGAGTGTTCGGGCATCAATGAGTGGAGTTAGAAGGAGATAAGAGAGTTCAAAGTCAACAGGAGAGAGACTAGGGTTCCGATTACTTGTAAAGAATGTGAATGAAAAAATAATTGAGAACTCAAGGAATTAAATATTTTGGTACCAACTACATTCATGATGTGAATTAATGATTCATGTAGTGAACTTTCAGATCAGTCAATACACTGAAAAATTCATCAACTCAACTTAAAATATCAAAAACCACATTAATGTCATGAATTTTAATTTCAAATCATGAATGTGTTTCACATCCTGAATGTAGATTCCTGGATTCTACCTAGAATCCATTCATGTCATGAATGTGTTTCACATCCTGAATGTAGATTCCTGGATTCTACCTAGAATCCATCCATGTCATAAATATATATTCACAGCATGAACCACTCTTATAGCAAAATTTATATCTTTTTTTCCATTTCCTTCTATGAAAAATTCTAATAAGAATTAACTCATTTAATTACACCCTCAAGGTGAAACAAAACATAAATAAAGGAATAAATTTATATTGGGGATGTTATAAGTATGGTTCAATAGACCTCTAAGAAAGTTTAATTGATCAAGAAGTGGTTGGTTACTACAATAGAGAATATAGTGATTATATACCAATCAGAGGAGATAACCTTTGAAGTTTTTTGTTGGAGACCAAGTTTTCTTATGGGTGTCATCTCAATTGGTTCATCATCATCTATGGAAGAAATATATTTTGTAATTTTTTTTGTGGTACCATTTGATATTATCGAACATATCAAAGTAATGGCTTACCAACCGGACCTTTCTCCAAGTTATTGAGGCATGAATTATGTATTATACATTTTTTAACTTCACGGGTATGTTACCAATCCTACGTATATGATAAACTATGAGGATTTTGAGTAGGAACCAAATGCATATTATTTAGATCACCTAGTGCGGATTCAATATCGATGTAACAATATGTTGAGGGGGAATATGGCACCTATTGTTTGAGTCTTATGGAAACATGGATAGATCTAGTAGGAAATATGGGAGTGGGAGTCTGATGTGCGAGTAAAATGGCCTAATTATTTTGTGAAGGACCACTATATATGATTCTCAAGGAAAATAAGTCCTTAGAGGGGGATATTGTTAAGCCTTAGAATTTTTTTATAATATTTTAAGATGTTTTCCACATTATCCTTTAATTTTTTGGGTTTATTCATGCTTGGGTGGGACCTTGTGAAATTTTGAGTAGATTTTGGGTGTTTTCGAGGATTTTTTATTCAACACATCCAACACAATGCCTATGTTCCAAGCCATTCTAGTTTTGGGATGAGACTCTATGTAAAATGGGCTAGACAACAGCCAAGTGAGGGTGTGACCATGGGCATGGGGTGCATCGAGGATAGAGTGAACTCACTATGCCCGTGGTGGAGGTCATGGTGAGGGAAATTTCCAAAATCTTGTAAATACACCATAGGGGGTGTCTGTGTCAGGATAGTTTGTTTAAATCCACCCCAACATGGTAAAGGTTGTGGTGGAGGTTTTTGTGAGGGTAGATCTAGAATTCAAATGGCCTAAATAGTTTCCATTCTTTTTGGATCTCAAGCGTTTCAAAGGGAAAACATGTGAGACTTTAATTAGGGGTCTTGAATTTGATTTTAATTATTTTTCCCCTTCATTAATTGACACACACTCCTCCTTGGATCATTCCATTCAATGATATGAATTATAGATGAGTTCTAGGTGAATTTTTAGGTGATTTGAGGACTATGCCTCAGACAATCTTCCTTATGGAAGCCACAAACTTGGAAGACTCATTGTCCATAAACTGACTCAGCTGACCTTTATAGATTATCAAACCATGAAAGGTGGAGGTGGTTATTACTAATTCAGACTCATAGGAGCCTCAACCCTCTTCCTTGTTCATTATTTCAAGAGTTATGAATCTTCTCTCCCTCAACCAAACTCAAATTATACCATTAATGGTGGTTTATTTTGGGTATTTGATATTTCTACCCTTTGGATTGTTCCTTTATATCCTTACTCTAGAACCTATTATATGACTTGTTGGAATCAGTCTTAGGAGTTCTTGGAAGGTGATATTTTATTCATTGGAGTGAAAACATGGTTCGGGTGAGGACACTCTTAATGTTGACATCAAAAACCTTGATGTAGGAAGACCTTATAATATAGGTCCTTGACCTTGAGTAGTTTTACATGTTATATTGTTTTTTTGGGTATTTCTATAGGTTCCTTGTGTGACATGACATGTTGGAATGTGTGTTGAAATAACATATAGGACCATTGTGTGATATGGTATGTCTATGTGTTCCTTTTTAGCCCATGAGAACCGTGTTTGATGTGTTATTAATCTAGATATATGTGACAGATATGATGAAACTATTTCCATGTGATTTATTTGGTATATTATATTTTTTCTATCAGTGGTACCAAAGTGACAGGTAGAACTATTGTGGCTTGGTGTCCCTAGAGGGGGTGTCTATTTGTCATTGCACGTGACATGATGATAGGGCTGAGTTAATGATGGGGAATCATGGAATATTGTGGAATAACTTGGGTTCATGAGGGTCTTATGTGATCTGGACTGAGATGAAATAGTTGGTAATGATAGACTTATGTGATTTGGCTTGATAGATAGAAATGGGACATGATATCCTTGTGTGGATTGACCTGTGGCCTAGGGAATACACAACTATTGAGCAGCCTTATGGTTGGCTATTACTACTGACTAGACTTTTGGATAGCCCCTCCACCGTTAAGAATCCCTTAACTATTTAGATATTCTTATGGAATGGAGCCAAAGTAGGTATGGTTAGGGTTAATGGATATTTTTTTAGGGCATAGATTCTCATTATTGTTTTGTTTCTTATGTGTGAATTTATTTTTTATCATGGAATACATTTCTATATTCATGTTCACTTATGTTAAGTATGATTTGGTAGTGTACTGCTGGATTACACTCACACCCCACATAATTATCTCGATGCATGTATAGATTTCATGATTAGAGATCCTATGAATGGTGAGGGCCTTGTGATAGGGATCTGGGGATATGGAGCCTTAGGTCAAAGGTGATGCCAATACATACATCATAATATTGCTGCTATATATATTTAATTTTTTGTTCCTTGATACTTGGTTTGACCTGCCACATTGGGGGTCCTTCTGATTATCCTCGTATGAATTATAATTTCATCTATTATAGAATTTTTTGTGTTATTATTCTGATGTTTTATCTGTTTGTGTTATGATTATGTTGTAGTTACCTATAATGGTAATGATTATTGAGGGTATAGTCCCTCTACATTTCTTAGACCCTCTCCACTAGTTGAAAACCTCTTACATATGGGGAGGCCCTCATGAGGCCTTATAACATCTCCACTCAGGTGTTGGGTGGGAAATTTGGGTTAGGGTGTTACAGGTATAATCTCACCATTTCATCTTTTAGAACCTATTTACTAGTCATCATCCTCTAGAATATAGGGAGATGTGCTTGAGGCCTTATGGGAGCTAGTTAGAATGACATTCCAAGTCAACCTAGGTATGTTCATCACAAAATGGTATCAAAGAAGGTTTTTTTTTATTTGTTTGTAGAGTTGGTAGAAATAAAGTTTAGTAATGTGTTGGGTCCTATGATGGACCTGAAACTAGTGTATTGTGAACACCTTTTCCAATAGAAATTATATGTTACCAGGGTGATGGTATTTCTATTTTTGGATTTCATTTTTATAGTTGTATGATTTCACCTTGGTTGATTCACTTATGTATGTGAATTTATGAATTTATTAGTTTTTAGATCTTGGATCATTGGTAAAAGGACAGTTTTCATGCATCATTCTAGGCGCGTAGGATTCACATGACATATGATTATATCTATGTGATTTTAATGATGATGACAGTTTAGTTGTTTAAAGTTTCTGTAACGGCCTATATGGAACTATTTCATATAGCACTTTGGTGTCATTATACTCAACTAAACCATAGGTATTTCTCTTTTGATGATATTTCATGTGGATCATTTGGAGATTTTTTCACCTACAATGAAAATGCATTCCATTTTTCAAGGGATATATGGAGACCATAGTGGGTTAGTGAAGTCTTTATAAGCCTTGATTGGGGATCATAAGGGAAAGGAAACCTGAGAGGTCTTTATATTGGTCTCGAGTTTCCCTAGTTTTAAGGTTGAGCGTTGGGAGTGCCCATGGTTTCATGGTAACTTGAGAGGGAGGTTTTGGTTATATTTCTAGCCCTAAAAATTTCATACTATTATTTTGGTGTTGTGGTGGGAGTGTGATCAGACACCCATAGTTTTAGTGATGCTCAAGTGGAGGGTAGTTATGTGGTTATCCTTTTATGGAGTATGAGGTTCCTTGGTTTTGATTCAGTATAGAGGGTGTGCTGGTTGTTGGTACTAAGCTACATGATGGGAATGGTCAGTTTTTTAGGTGTGTTATCCTAGTTTTGGTAGGATGTGTATTATTTCATTATAAGTCTGGTTTTTCAATTGGTTTGTATAGAATGTGAAACCATTTTGTTTAGGTGAGCCTAAGCTATTTATCATGTGAATTCATGTTCATGTGGGTTTTTCATAGTTTCATTTGGTTAATGGACCATGTTTGGGTATATTGAGAATTATTTAGGTCTCAAGAAACCCATGTGGTATTTTTTTGGTGGACCTATTGAGTTCGGTAGTCGAGGAGTGGAGTAGGGGAAGCTTTATGGTGAGGAGCCCACCATAGGCTATTGGAGGATGTCATTCCTAGTGAGATGGGAATGAGAATAGGTTGTTATTTTCAGTTTTTTGCTTAGTTGAAAGTGGTTTGGACATGTCTAATCATCATGTTCAATGGTGGATGGAGTGTGGTCCATAGAGATTTGTGTTCTATTTCAAGGTGATGATGAGGGTACTTCTATGGAAGGAAGAATCCTTCTAGTCATGGGTTTCTCATTGTGGATTTAGAGTGTCTGTGTGTGGTTGGATCTTGATGGATCTAGTTCCATAGAAAATACCATATTCAAATTTCATGGTGGTTTTGGATGGAGTATGGATGTTTCATTAGGATGGAGGCAGTATTGGTGAGACCCTCATGTTGAGAATGGTTGGTGGTGAATCGATAGTTGAGATTGATCATTCTTGGAGGAGTCATCTTTAAGGGATCTGTAGAGTGTTTTTATATATCTTTGGACATTAAGAGTTGTAAAGATTGTTGGTAACATAATTTGAGGAATGGTCCATGTGGTTTGGGGATTAAACCATTTATTTTTAGAGAAAATATAGTGTGCCTGGTATTGGTATTTATAGCTATGTAGTGAAATCATGTTGAGTGTTCAGTGTCTGAACGTTGTTGGTTATTAGTGAGTTGGTGACTGAGTTAGGTTAGGCTTATTGTTTTTATAACTACTGAGTCTTCTTGAGGGTGATAAGCATTTATGGTGGAAATTTTTTAATTATACACACGATCATAGGTTATAAAATTCAGTAGAAATTTAAATTTTTGTCCCATCAAGGGTTCGTTCAGTTAATTCATATTAATATTTTAATTTTGAGAGTTAGAAACTCTTTTTGGAAGTTTTTCATCCATTTTTTGAGGTGTGAAAGGTTTCTTGGGTTCTTGGGTGAATATCCGGAGCTTTCTATGTGATTTAGAGTTTTTTGGGTTGTTTTTTGTTTGGTGCATTTTTTAATGTGAATAGCTTAGTGAAAATCATGTGGCCCATTGAATCTTGGGGAATTTTCAATTCATTTTGTTCTTTTACATTTTGGTTAGCATATTTTTTTAATAGTTAAGGTCAAACCATATGAATTCTATAGAAACCAATATGGGGTGAGTGGCTCTTAGGTCTAGGGTGCATGGCTTATGCACAGTTGTAAAAAAATTGTGTGATGTGTTACAAAGGGATCCTATTGCTATTTTTCATAGTTGGCACATAGTTATCAAACTAAGCATCCAAACAATGTGGGTAGTTTTTTTCTAGGAAGTATCTTGTGTATAGTTAGTTCATGGTTTGGAAAACCATGTGGCCAAACTATGTGGTAGTCCATGTTTTCATTAAAATTGGTAAATGGTCATTTTTTCCTATAGATTTTTGGTTTCCCCTTCCCTTTTCCTTCTTCTTTTGCACACAGACTAGAAGAGGTTTCCTCCCCCTTTTCCTCTTTAACCCATTCAATTTAGGGTGGTTTCTAGGATTTTTCTTTTGTGTTTTTAGGTGAGAATATTCTTCTTATCTATCTATTATTCTACCTCTTTTCTTCTCACTAATTTCAGTCATTCCCATCTAGGGTTTTAGTGTTGATTCCATCATAGTATGGTGTTATAGACATATAATGATGGGGCTTACATGTTTCTTGGAAATAGATTGTCCTAATATGGTTTTTTCACATCATCTCTTTCCATTTGAGTAGAGGTATAATGCCCAATGTATTTTTTAAATTAAATTAAAAGGAATTTCTAATTAATTGGGTGTAGTGTGTTAGTGATTTTTCTTATCTTGGTGTCAGAGGTGTGTTTCCGGCCTTCCATGGGAATTTGGTTGTGGTTTCAAAAGGTGAAATCCCATAGATGAGTATTAAATCTTTATTCCTATTTTTAATTTAATTAATTAATTAATTTCAATTGTTTTAATTAATTTAATTACCTTGTATTGCATGATTTAGGTTCCATAGTTTTTGGTGGTGTATGGTTTCGGGACCAAAGTTTTGGTAGTACCATCATGAGGTATGTTGGGGGTTTAGTTTTGTGTTGTTTCTCTTTATACAGTCAGTTAATTTAATTTAAATGATTTCATTAGTTTTATTGAGAAACTGTTGAGGGTTGTTTTGTTTTTTTTTTGGTAAAGGGTTGTGTTTAGGATGCCTCGAAGAGGGGTCTTTGTTCGAGGGGACCCTTTTTCCTTGGATTGTGTTTTGAGGAAACCCCTCATGTGTTATATAAAGGTTTATAGAAGTAATGATAGGGGAGGTTCTTGTCTTAAATCCTTATTATTTATCTATTAGTAGGTTTGGGTACATTCATTTAGTTTCACCTTCTAAGTAGGATGTGATGATAAGGCTTGTGGCACTTAGAGGTCATGGTGAGACTCCTTGAGAAAGCCAAGGTTGGACAAGAGGTTCATCTCATGGGTTTTGGATTTAGAACCCTTGAGTTGAGAGGTGTGGGATGAGACCCTAGAGGGTTCATGCATTAGAAGAGTATCCCAGATTTTAAATGCCAAGGGGGTGTTTTTGGGGATCTTTGGATAGTTTTCAGAAGTTAAGAATGAGATATGTCTTACATGGTCCTAATGGGACATCTCTTAGACATCTGGTCAGATGATTTGGGTTTTTTGTCTTGGGTTTGTGAGTGGTTTCTCAAGGTTCAGTTCATTTAGATCATTTGAGCTGGGATGGCACTATGGGGTGTCATATGCCATTGAATAGAGTTTGATATAGGGTCTGAGGGACCCTCGAGGTTACCCTTATGGGAGAGTTAGTGATTTCATTTGAGGTTTGGATCTGCCAAAGTTCTGTTTAGGATGAGATGACACCATATGGGGTCAAGGATTCCTGGGATCCATTAGTCTACTTTTGTAAGTGGATACTAGAGGCCCCTTTTTATTCCCTATGGGAACATTATTGATTGGGGATTAGTTCTTGTCTATTGATGGTTGCTTTGATTTTTCCCTCATAATGATCTTGGACTAGGAAGTTTAATGAGTTTGAGGAGCCCCTCATATGGTTTCATGTTCTTGTTCTATACTTATGGTCATTTGGGGATCATTTGAAAGGAATGGATCAAGATCTTGGGTGCAACTAGGGATCACATTGTAGGGAGTATCGTTTTTATGTGACCCTAAAGACTATAGAAACCCTAAGCATTGGTTTAATGAGAGTTTATTGGTACCATTATCTCAGAAGTTTGGATGATGGGTTCAAGAGTTAATCAAACTATGATTTTATATCCTTTTGATGAGGATACTAGAGGCAGTTTCTACTCAAGAGTGGGTCTAGGAGGAGACCTATGGGATATTTTTGGATTGGGATTTGGCCATAAGTTTTTATTTTTTCTCTCTTCTGTTGGATGGTTATTGTTGTTAGATGGGTACTAGAGAGATAATGGGAAATATGGATGAGTAAAATCTTCTAATTGAGAGTTACACACTAGCTATAGGTTAGTTCCCATTGATGATGAGCACTCTTGAATGGATATTGGGACCCCTAGGATAGTATTTCTATTGGTTCTACAGCCCCCTGGGTTAGTGAATGCTATCATGTTTTATTATTTCCCATTTTTTATAGTATTATTGGGATGTTGATAAGTTTTTCATGTTGATTAGAGTTCCTATTTCCAATAAAGATCATGTTATTAGAGCCCTGGGTTCTTGGTATAGTTGTGAGTGTCACTTTGGATTCCTATAGTGACACCCTAGGATCCCAAATGTGTGTCTATTACATTTTTAGACATCTTAGAGATTCTGTTTAGTTCTGAAAGATGAACCTAATGCTATGTGGATGGGTGATCCCTATGTTATAAATCCTCTAGCAAGGATGAAAATGGGGGTAGATTTACCTCACATATTAAACTAGATCTCAAGGTTGGTTGTTTTATTTTTTTTATACCCCTTTATTTACTGAATTTTTTTTATTTTACTACCCTATTTATACTTTTATTAAAGTTTTAATTATTTTTTAACTATTTTGGGCATACCACATGTTGAATACAATTTTTATGATACTATATTATAGTTTCATCATTGGGGGTATCCTACTGAGATTTATTTCTCACCACTTATACATTCACCCTATTGTGTGTGTTGACCCTTATGTCTACTTTCGGGTTAGAGCATAAGTTTCATAGTGGTTATGTTCAAGGCCCAATGTTTCAGGGTCAAGCAAGACAACTCATGTGGATTTTAGATTGGGATAGAGTAGATAAATAGTTGAAGACTAGGTATGGGGTTTAGCTTGGTGATGGAAGTATAGCCTTGTTATTTGTTTTCTTTATTTACTTTTTATATATATAATCTGTCCAATGGGAGATCGGTTTTGTCTATTTTTGAATGCTTGTGAGTATTTATAACTATATATCTCATTTCATTTGATATATAATACTAACCATATATTTATTTTATTATGAACTCTGATGGTTGTGGATGTGTATGAGTTTGGTTATTTTTCAATGTTATTGCACTCTAATTAGAGGTTATAGTCTCCCCATTGTATCTTTTAGATCCTCACTTCTATTCGATAGCCTCTAGCATATGGGGAGGTATGATTGAGGCCTTATGGTGACCTAGATCAATTGATGCGTTAGTTTAACCTGAGTTAGTTTGTTGCATGATTGATCTATAGATCTATCATATATGATATTTTAGATAGATTCTTATGTATTTTTTTGTTAAGATTGTTAGAATATTTTAAGAATACAAATGTATCATGTTATAAAAAATCCATTATCCACTATATCACTCTTTCATGTTGGTTGTGTCTGTGTGTGCATATATATATCATGAACTGCAATGATAATTATCCCCTCAATTTATGACATTAAATTTTCCTTAATTGATTATCATCACATATTATTATCAGTTATGATGATATGTTAATATTAGCATTAGTAGAATCTTTTAATCAATAAAAAGAGTTGTATATGATATATAAAGAATATACTCATGAGATAATAAGTCAAGACTTATTATCTGGACTGAATTTCCAAAGTATATCATATGTAATATCATAAGGTCATTGATATACTTAGGGGTGTATGATTATTATAAATCCCCATTATTTAAGTTTATAAAGATACTAATAATTAGAGCCTTCATACTTTGATACCTTTCTTACACAAACCATGAGACTTAAATAATATGGGGGTGGTTGGGTATGTTTCTAATCATCAAATCATTTTTTCTTAACCAAGATGGGATTTATCCAATAGTATGATAGAAAATAAATTCAGGTATTTGATTAAATTAGAGTGAGAAAATAAATGACTACATTTAGTTGAGTGACATGTGATGTCCTTATCTATTTAGATGAATGATGTGTAATGTATTCATTTAAACTGGACAATCTATTTTATAGAATCATGAATGTATGAGTTGTCTTATACTAGATTAATATGTTCCGTGTTTAGTGGTCAATTAATTTCATAGAAAAAGGTATTATATAGGTATACATACAATTTTTATGATACATCTTGTGGTGGACATGTTCATATAGAGAAATAAGTATGTTTAATCAATATCGCACCATACCCCTTTATAGATTAAGTATAATTGATGTTTTTATATAGGTTTATCTTAACTTACAAATATAAAATTAGGATTTCATAATTTTTTTCTATTATATAAAGGTCTATAGGGTTACACAGTTATGACTTAGAATAAAGAATAAATTTTGGACAAAGTATTTGTCCTAAAATGAAGAGAGTTTGATAAACCGTATCCAAAATAGTTTGTATGGATTCACAAAGAGTTGTAAAGTTTTTCATAAATTCCTTATAGGATTTTATTATAAGGGGGAGATTTTTGGATATGCACTAAAATAGTTATATCATATTTTATGATATACCTGTGTCATAGCTTGTGATATGTATATAGTGCATATCATAGATAATGGGTTTTTGATATGGTTACATGGATTATGTAACATCTTCCACATGATTTACTTCCATTATTAATCAATAAATTAATTAATTTATAGCATGAATAACATGTTATGATCATTTAAATGTAAAATTATTATAAAAACCCATCAGGAATACATTATTTTAATGTGTATCATCTACCAAGTGTTGGCATATGATGTTCGGAACCCCTCATGAATGAAGGGGTCATATATGGAGGGTGGGGTTCCTCCTATTAGGGGCATATAAAAGTGTGATAAATTGTTTTTCTATAACTAAAACTCTCTCTTCATACATTCTCTCCCCATATCATCAAGGTGAAGGAGCTAGAACACCTTTGGAGACTAAGGGGTCCTTCCAAAGTATTTGGTGATTCTAATGGATGGTTTATGACCTATGGAGGTGATAATTTTTCAGTTTTCACTAAGTGATCGTGATCATGTTGGATATAAACTAAAATTTCCATACATAATATTAATTTACATATTCATGTGATGCATTATGTATATATATACAAATATATAGTGTATATTTAATACATGCATATGATGCATGAATGTTTACATGCATGTGTTTCATGGATATAGTGTGTGTGTGTGTGTGTGATATATTTATATTGTATTATTTATGAATGATATGAATAATAAATGGGTTTTATGAATTATAATATATTACACAATCTCTCTAAAATGGTTTTATCATTATACAAACAAATGTTGGTTCATAAAATATTTTAATTTATTTATTGAAGTGAGTTTATTTAATAATGTCCAACGAACAGGAATTCAAGAGATGTGTTATGAAGTAAGAGTTATGGTATTAACCTATATAATATAATAGTTATCTACTATTGGGTATGTATATTATCATATTTTTTCAATGGATTTTTGATCATCAGTTTCATGTTAAGCTTCTAAAATCTCTCTTTTACCCAAGCTTCATTTATCTTATCGAGAAGGTGCAAGCACCCCTTCAGAAGTTCAGGTATCCTCATGATATGATCACATATCCATAGTTCGTTGTATAACCTTAGGGTTAGGGTAATTTTTTCACTAATTCTTTTGATTTTTATCATATATACTCTATCTATATTGAATATGGAAGTTGTTTTAACTCGTGATTTCCATGTACTCTATTTTTCTAATTATTTACACGTTGATTTATTAAAGATATATTTCATGTATCTTGGGTTTTTTCACTAAATTTAATCATAATATGATTAAACAAAACCCATCAGTGGTATCATAGTAGGTTTCTTCATTTTTTAATGAGTTTGATTTACCAGTTTTTTGAATAAAGGTGAAGAACAATATTTCCATAAAATAGTTGTAGGTTAAAGACCTTTACATGAACTACATAAAGGTAAATATGATTTACCCTTATGATAGAAGGATAAATAAAGGTTATATCCTTATGAAAACATGATATATAAAGGAAATTGGGGCATTTATCTTACATATATTTTCTATTTAAAGGTAACAAATAACTAACATTTATATATATAAGTTCTATGTAAAGGTAACCAGGACTTTACCTTTATGGGTAATGGTAACTAGAATACTTTCCTTTATACAAGGGGTTTACATAAGGGTAGTATGTTACTTTACTATCTCATGTAAAGGTAAGATATAGATTACCTATATGCAAGGGTTTTTTAAAGGTATTACCAATACATGAGATGTTGTATGATGGTTATTTCCTCCTAACCCTTATAATATTTGAAATGTGTAAGGGTATTAGCCATTTACCCTTCTACAGAGTGTCTATGTGAAGGAAGAAAGTTTTTATCCTTATGTAAAGTGTCTTCATAAGGTTAAATGTAGGATAACCTTATGTAGAATAAGAATTTTCCATAAGGTGAAACATAAAATTTTATAATTTTTTAAAAAAATTAAATAGTTTTAATGGTTTGTAAAAATTTTCTAAATCATTGTAAAAGGTATTATGTTATATTTTAATTTATAAGGATTGTATAAGTAAATTAATTAATTATAAATTATTTTTAATTAATTAAATAAATATTGGTGAAACATTTTTCACAAATATTAAATTTTAATATTAAAATACATTTTACCATATTATTTTTCATTCTTTATGATTGAGAAATAAAAATGGTTTATTTATAAATCATACATGTTATTTCATAAAGTATTTTTTAACTAAAAAATATGTGATATTTGATTAAAAAATATTTATATAAAAATAATTTAATTATAAAATGTTTATAATTCATGTAATATCAAATAAATTCCAAAGAATATAAAATATGAAAGAGTTCATATTGAAATGAATATAAAGTATTTATATTGAATTTTATGGAATGTTCATAATGTTTTTCAAATTTATAAAATGTTTATAGTAATTTTATTCCATTATTTATTTTTATTGATAAATTATTATGGATATTTTTTATGTTTTAGCTTAACTATTAAACATATTGTAGGAGATAGATCCTAGAATTACATGTTAGGCGTGACTCCAAAAAATTTAGTTTTCATATACCTTGACCTTAGTTTGAAATTGATGTTATGTACTTTACAATAGTTGTTGGATATAGTTTTTTTATATTAATTATTAGTGTTATCATAAATTGAATTATTTATTTAGTAAAGTATCCCTAGGTAGAGGGACTTTAGGTCGAACCACCTACCAGCCTAGAGGCTATTCCTTGTCTAGAAGGGTGAATGGGGTTGGTTATCTGTCACTCTACACTTACTCATGCAGATATTTTCGATCTCATATAACTTTATTCCATTACTTTAAATGTTCATGTACCTTATTTAAATGATTTATTTTGTATATGTATAAATATGTTTGGATTTTTTTTGGGTGAGTAACACAAACTTGTGGGTTTTGTATAGACTTACACATTAATGTGGTTTAAGAACTTTAATTTGGTGATTTTAATAGGTATTCAAAAAATAAATCATTATAATCATGCATACAAAAAAAGGAATAAAAATGAAATAATAAAGATTTCATATGTTGGATTGACTTTTGTTAGCCTTTTTCAGCACTTTTTTAGGTTACACTAGCTAAAATACCCTAATAGGGTTAGGTTACTAGAGAATAGAGTTGAGTGAATAAATATGATGGATTTGGATAAATATGTATCCACTCTAGTATCTAAGAGTCACAAATTTTGTGATTGGGATGATGCCCTACCTAAAAAAATAATTAGTGAGAGAAAATACCTATAAGAATCATTTCTTAGTGAAATATAGATCTTGGGTCACTAAATGTATATGATATTTTGGGTCATAATTTTTAGTGGATGAACTTTCATTTAAAGTCCTTAATGAAAATATATAATACATGAAACTCATTCGCTGATATGTATTTTTTATAGATTACAGAATAATTAATCACAATTATATTGAGATTAATAATAGGTATGACCTATAAAATAGTTAAATATTAGTATGTAGGATTGAGAATTGTTACCAAGGATAAAAATTCAGAGTACCTGAATGTGAATGTTATTAAGATCAATTCCACCAAATCTGAAACATGCGTATTAGATATTGGTAATGAATCTCACATTTGTGCTAAAAAACACAAACTCATGTATATGATGGAATTTATAAATGTTGAAGTATATATCCATCTCAATAATATATAAAATTTGTTTCATTAGAGACTACAACCTGTGAACTAATTTTATCAAGTGAATTGATCCTAAAATTGAAGAGATGGTATTATGTTCCCACCATAAAGAGAAATTTAATTTATGTATCTTGTTTATAGAATATGGTAATTCGATTCCTTATTAATAGAAATAGTTATAATATATATAAATATTATATTTTTATGTTATTGGGAATATAATAATTGATTTATATATTCTAGAATTGGATAATGTAGTTTATAACATTCAAAATAAGCAGTTTGGGGTTGATTCTAATCCCACCTACCTTTTTCATTGCCACCTCAAACATATAAATGAGAATCACGTTAAAAGACACCATAGAGATGGATTTTTGGACTCATTTTATTATTAATCATTTGAGAATTGTTAATCCTATTTATTAGGAAAAATAAAAAAGTCTCGTTTTAAGATAAAAGGTGATAGGGCTAGTGGGCTATAGGATCTCATATATAGAGATTCATATAGACTGATAAGTACTCAAGAAAATAGTGGTTTTAGGTACTTTGTTACTTTTACCAATGAATTTAGTCAATATGGTCATGTTTTTCTAATGAAACACATGTATGAAAATTTTGAAAAGTTAAATAATTTCATAATGAAGTATGGAATCAACTGGGAAAAAGTATTAAGACCCTCTGATTAGATCGAGGTGGTGAATACTTGAGATGGGAATTCATAACTCATGTGAGAGGTTGTGGAATTGTTTCAAAGCTCACTCCACCTAGAAAATCACAATGGAATAGTTTTTTTAAGGATAAATCATAAATTATTTGACATATCTGATCAATGATAAGTCTATGTGGCCTTATTATATCATTCTGGGGATATTATCTAGAAAAAGTTTTATTCTCACTAAATTGTGATCCATCTAAAGTAATCATAAAAATAGTATATGGATATGGGATGAGAAGTAACCTAATTTGTATTGTGTAAATATTTTAGGTTGATAATAACTCATGTGATGATTTATTTCTGATAAGATTTACCCTATTTTAGACAAATGATTATCTATTGGTTATCCCAAGGAAACTAAGGGATATTATTTCTATAGGCCTATTTAACACAATGTGTTTGTGGATTGTACCTATGATTTCCTTGATAAGGAACATAATATTTGAGGTGATAGTGGGAGAAAAGTTGAACTTAGATAATTTCGAGACTCATAAATAGGAAGTGTTCCTGAGATATAAGTTGATCTAGTTCCACAAAGAGTTATGGAAGAAGAACCACATCAAGTTACACAAGTACCTCAATGGTCTGGTAGGATTCATCAAGATCTGGTAAGATATATATTTCATGTAGAGAATTATGATGATTTAATGTTCATATTATATAAATTTTATACCAACCAATAATCCATTTAGAGTTCTGATTTTGAAAAATTGTTAAAAGCAATGGAATCTGAGATAGATTACATGCACAATAACCAAGTTTAGAACTTGGTGGATACACCTGAATGGGTAAGACCCATAGGGTGTACGTAGGTTTTCTAAAAAGAAACTAACATGGATGATATAGTGTCTACCTATAAATAATTCTTGATGGAAAAGTTTTACAAACAAGTTCATGGTATTTACTATAAAGAAACCTTTTCACCTGTTGTGATGATAAAGTCCATTCAGGTTTTTCTAGCCATGGAATCTCATTATGATTATGAGAAATATAAAATGTATTGAAAACCCACATTCCTTAATTTAATTTTATCTAAGTATATACATATTATATATCCGAAGGGTTTTGAAGTTCCAAATGAGTCTGTTGAGGTTTTAAAGTTGCAATAGTCTATTTATGGACTAAAGTAAACATCTGGGAGTTGGAATACCTAGTTTAATGATGTAATCAAAGAGTTTAGTTTCATTAAAAATGTGGATTATTATTGTGTGCATAAGTGTTTTAGTGTGAGTGTATTAGTATTTTTTATATTGTATATAGATAAAATATTTATGATCAGAAATGATGTCCCGAAACTTCATTCTATGATGGTGTGGCTGGGTAAATATTTCTTAATGAAATACATGGTTGAAGCAGCCTATATATTAGGTATGACGATCTATATAGATAGATCTAATAGGTTTCTTGTATTTAGTAGGAATACATATATTAGTAAATTTATAAATAAGTTTAGCATGGAAAACTATAAGAAGGGTTATTTATAAATGTTTCATGGAATAAATATTTGGATGATTCGGGATCCTTCTAAAGAGTTATAAAGGATGGATATGATTCTTTATGTATCCTTTATAAGATCTATCTTTTATTCCATGTTGCGTACTCATCTTAATATCTCTTAATCTTTGATTATAACAAGTATATACCAATATAATTCTTGTGGGATTCATTAGATTAATGTGAAGAAAATTATTAGGTACTTAATAAAGAAATAAGGATATGTTCTCAGTCTTTATAAGAGAGGATGAAATCTATGTAAAGGGTTATGCAGATGATAATTTCCAATCTGAAAAGGATGATATGAAATCTGAATCTAGATTTTTTTTCCTAATGGTGCATATATAAATTGTAAGAGTTTTAAATAATCTACCACAGTGGGCTCAACAATAGAGGAAGAGTATATTGATGCATCAGATTCTTTGAAGGAAGCTTTTTCGATCAAGAATCTCATCACTGAACTTGGGGTGGTTACTAGAATTGAGGGAGATATCAAGGTATATTTTGAAAACAATGGTTTTTTTATTAGACCAAGGAACCATAATCTCACCAAAGGACCAAACACATACTTCACAACTACCACCTCTTATAGGAGATCATTGAGAGGGGTGATGTAAAGATCAGTTGGGTGGCTACTGGGGAGAATGTATCAATTTTGTTGATGAAACCATTAACTCATAAACAACATTAAGTTCATGTAAAATATTTAGGTATTAAACACATAAGATATTGGTTGTAATGGGTGTAAATGTATTATTTTATTATAATAAAGTAAATCTCCATTTATCATTCATCCATGTATACTGAAATTTTACATAAATAGTAGAATGATAGCATCCCCTCAAAGTATGACTTTGAGTTGTCCCCAACCGATTATCATCATAGAGTATTATAGGTTGTGATGATATGATAATTTTATATAGAATATGTTATTGTACTCATTATAAAGACTTGTATTTGAGATGTGAATAATGGATTCATTGGGTAATAAGTAGGGACTTATTACTTGGACTGAATTTCTAAAGTATATCTCCTGGAATTTCATACAATTATTGATATACTTAGGGGTGTATTCTTATTATTAATCTTTATTACCAAATATTAGATAGATATATAGCATGTGAACCTTCATACTTTGATTCCCTAGTTATTTAAGTCATTATATGAACTTGGATAATGTGGGAGTGGTTGGATATGTTGTTGAACATGTCGTCAGACTGGTCATAATCAATATAGGATTTTTCCACTTGTATGAAAATAAAATTCATCTGGCTCATGATTTAATTAGACTGAGTAAATTCATGGTTATGATTATTTGTTTCATATAAGATTTTTTCGACTACTTGGATGATAGAAATGTGTTGTTTCCATGAAAAAGATGAATGAAAATTGATGTATTTAGTAACTCGATCAGTCATTTTCATAGAATCATGAAAAGATGAGAGGCCTATACTAGATTGACGTGTTCCATGTCTAGTGGTATCTAGATGTTATAGAAAAAGGTATTATGTAGTGATAAATATGATGTATATGATATATCTTGTGGTGGAAATGTTTGTATAGATATGTGAGTATGTTTGATGAAGATCACATTATACCCCTAGCTTTAGTAGAACCAATGATCTAATAGAGGTTGCTCTTTGCTTACATCTATGAAATATGAATTTCATAGTTATTTTCAGTGCTAGTAAGTAATTCATTGTCACAAATTTAGTCCCTTGGATAAGGATAAAATTTTAGATAACATGTTTTTTCAAAATAAAGAGAGATTTATAAACCCATATCTAAAAGAGTTTGGATATATTCATAAATAGTTGTGAATCTTATCATAAAGACGTTATGGGATTTTAGTGGAAGTGGGATATTGTTGGATATTCACTAGAATGTACATGAAAAATATGAATGTACACATGAATATAATGTATGACGTATATTTATACATATATATATATATAATACATGAATATAATGGATAAATGATTACATGCATGAAATTCATGGATAATATATATATATATATATATAATATGTATGTTTTATTATTTATATATTGTATGGATAATTAGTGGGTTCCATGCATTGAAATGGATCACAAGATCTCTCTTGAATGGTTTTATCATTATATTATCCAAATTTTGGTTCTTAAGATCTTTGCATTTATTTAATTAAGTGATTTTAATGAATATTTCCCAATGGGTAGTAATGCATGAGATGTGTTATAAAGGAAGAGTGATGAGCTTCACCTTTATAAAGAGAAGAGTTCTATATTGTTGGGTGTGTGGATTATCCCATTCTTTTAATGGATATATGATCACCAATTCAATGAAATTATTATAAAATATATCTTCTTACCAAGATCTATATATCTCATTTGAGAAGGTGCGATCACCCCTTCAAAAGTTCAAGTAGATATGATTGTGGATCAATGGATTAGTGTATCACCTCATGGGTAGAGTGATTTTTTCACTACTTCTTATAATATTTATCAACTATACTCTATCATGATTGAAGATGGAGGTTGTTTCAACTCATGATTTCTAGGTACTCTATTTTTTGAATTATGTACATGTTGATTTCTTGAAGATAGATTGCTTGTGTTTTGGGTTGTTTTCTTATTCATTTAATCATAATATGATTAAATGAAACCCATAAAATCAGGTGTGCTCCATCAAAATTGATAGAGATACACCATACTAAATATGAGGTATGATTATTTATGTTATATTGAATTTTATTAATTTAGATTTAAATATGATATATCAAGAAATATAATGTGTTTCTTTCACCATCATGATCATAAGATGATCCTACTAAACCCATCAAATACACCTTATCAAGGTATGTCCATACACTTCCTCATTATATCACAATCAAGGGCCCATGTTTCATACTCTTCATATGTATCGTACCCTAATGTTCATTTTACCTATACTATTATTTATTTATTTATTTGTGTACTTATCCTTGAGTGTCATGTTGAAATTCCTTGAAAGTTTAAAAATTTGATGTTCTAGTTTCAGGCCTATGGTTGGTGCATAGTTAGTGGTAACTGTGCAGCTACCCATGAAAAATATTTAATTCTTTATCAATGTTTATTTTCATGGTTACTGTATAATTATCCTAACTATGTAGACCCATGTGAACCACCCAATTTTTAAAATTTATAAAATACTTATTTTACCCCTCCCAAAATTAATCCATCTTAATCTCACTCTCCTCATCATTCACACAAGATAGTCAAGAAGGGGCCTTAAGTGCCCACCCCCTAACTTCCTCCATGAATTTATTGGGTTCTTATTCAATTTTAGATGGATTTATCAATGTTATAGGTTATTTTCTCCACTAATTGTTTTCTCTTTCTTCTCATGTTTCATCTTCCTCCTCTTGGGTTCATATTAGTCAAACCCAAGGTTAGGTTTTTCTAAATCTTTTAAGGATCTTTATGTAAGGTTTTATGGAATGTTCTTTGGGTCCTCCTCCTCCTGTATTAGAAGGTTTTTCATTATTTACAACTACTTTGAGGTAATTTTTCTCCATGAATAATCATCTACACTTAGAATAATGATTGTTTGGGATTTATAAAATAATTGTTTCAGGATTTATGACCCTTAGTAAGTATGTTTAGTATTTTTTTATAAAATAAGTAATTTTACTTTGGATTTCATGTAATTTGAATGGGTTTTGATATGGACCTTATTTGATTCAGGTTTGTAACATCCATTTTTAGAATTTAATTTATTTATTTTTCAAATGAGATTTAATGGATAATAATTGATTACTGATCATTTTGTGTTTATATTTCAATTCATTTAATCTTGAGTGATAAATGAGGTGCTTAATTGAATAAATGATCTTCACTTTAATTTTATTATATTTTAAAAACAAATACTACAATTTTGGGTGTTTCTTTCATTGAGATATTATTTTATTTTTTTGTAAAAGGTTTTTAGATTTCAAAATTGATACTTCAAAATTCCATGTTTTTATTTTAAAATAAATTTTTGGAATCCCTTTTTAATATTTGGTTTTGAATCTAGAATATCATTGTCTAATTCTCTTTAGAAACTTAATTTAATGACTTTAATTGATAAAATTTCACAAAGTATTTTGTTTTTACTTATTGGTTTGTCTATATATGAATAATATTGAATAAGGAAAATGAAATTTTTTAAATTCCCTTCTTCATATTCATATTTTTTTTCTTCACCATAAACATCATTAACCCCTATGTGAGATTCATTTACACTGAGGTGTTAGTCCCTAAGTATTAGTATTCCATTTGTAAGCAAGAAGTCCCTCTCTATAAGAATCATCTATAAGAGGGAAAATTTCTATAAGAATGAAGTCGCACTCCAAAGAAAAAAATTTAAATCTATATAGGCATAAATCTCCCATGGAAAATCACTTCCATAAGAATCAAACTATGTAAACATCAAGTCTTTCCTATTTAAACATCAACTCAGTATAGGGGTTTTCTATATAAAAATAATCTTCATAGATGTAATGTCACCATAAGTATTAAGTGATTCACTATAAAAATCATGCGTGTACTTAACAAGATTTCAATCTCAGGTACTACGATGGATTAAAATTCCCACATTAGTCATCAATCCCTATTTTGAAATCGAAACAAAAAATATAACTTGATCTTGAGTTAAAAGTTGAGCTAAAGAAATTATTGAAGTTTTCCAAGGAATATTAACTAAATATTAATGAACCCACATAGAGATATTGAGATTTGTATAGGAGTCTAGCTCGAGTCATGTCAGGAATATGATTAAAAGTTATTAACACCACATTGAGACCTACAATTCAACCAGAGGTACAAACTGTTAACTACAGATCTGGTAGTTTGAAAGTGGCTCCATTCCCATGGGGGAGACATGTACATTCGAAAAAAGGTATTATAAATCAATAAATCAATATATTAGGAGACTACTAGAGAAAGAGACTTCGCAGACTTGGAGAGTAGTTAAATCTAGGGAATTTAATCTCCTCGGAAGATAAGATTCCACTCTCCCTATTTTCATTATCTTATATTTCTATTTTTTAATAAACTCATTGATGGATAATTTTTTTCAAATAATTTTTTTGGAAAAATTATGAAGGGTAAATAAGATTTTTATTTTTTTTTATTTTTCTTTATTCTTGGACCATTATTTTATTGGTTTGTTATTTTTCAAGATCAAAATAAATTTTGATCATGATGAAACAAATTTCATTTCTCTCTAACTTAGTAAATTAATTGTTTGATAGGATATTGAATTCACCCAGTTGATAACTAACTCCCTCAATGGAATTTTCTAGTGAAAAATTATAATTTAGTAACCCATTTTTTCAATTATTAAGAATAAGGTAAAATTAATTTAACACTAGGAAGTTAAATTATTCCTTATCCTCATTAATAATCTGTTCAAAAATGATACTATTCTTGTGATTTATAATTTTCTAGTCTTTTATTCATTGTTTTAAACTATTTAACTCTATCATTTTTATAAAAAAAATTCACCAATTATATATCATCTACATTTTATTTCCCTATGTTCACTTTACCTGAGTTTTTATTTGTCTCTTGGAATTACACACACCTTCCTTATGAGTTCATCCCTACTTGTTGTTATACTAGTTTTAAGCAGGAAAATAAATAAATAATTTTCCTACCTCAATAAAAATTTTCAAATTTTGGAATTATTTTTGGGTAAGTCTTAGTGTGACTAATAAAGTCTAAAAACTCAAAATAAAACAATCTGATATTTTAAAAAAAATTATGTGTGTTTGATGAATATCACTGAAAACTGTGTTTCTCATACATGCAAGATCAACTTCCAAAATTATAGAACCTATTATACCTAAAATTCACAATGACGATATAAATATTAATAAAGTAAATAAAAATAAAATTGATAACCTAAGATAGATAGAGAGATAGAGATTACTGATAAGGAGTAAAATATTCAACCTATCCTCATCAAACAAAATCATGAAAGACCTATGATAAGGGAGTATTAACTCCCTCAAGTTTCAGGAAACCTATATTTAATTAGGATAACACCAAGATCCCAGAATTATGATCTTAAACACTTAAATATTTCAATACTAACTACATTCAATGGAATACCCAATGAGGACTCTGTCATGTATTAGGTACTTCTACAATATAGTGAAGTAGTTACCACTTTAAGGGCTTAGTGAGAATGAGATGAAAATGAGATTATTTCCTTTTGATATAAAGGGTAATGATATGAATAGGTTTTTATACATATATGAAAATATATTTTTAACCTATTGAAAATTATATAACTCAGGTTTCATAAAATTTTACCCTATAATACTTAAGAGAGAGTTTAGGAACAATATTACTAGATTTTGTCAAGAGAATGGAGAGGTCTTTTATAAAGCCTTTGATAGTTTTAAAGACCTTATTTAATGACTACCTCCTTCAAAATATTCCCCTTCTATTTCAGAAATTAATTAATAGATACAATGACCTTCGATTCCTGCCTCTAGTACGCCCCGGGTTGGCGACTAGCACTGAGGGTATAAAAATGTCACACATGGGAGGCATTACCCTCTATAAGAATTGGATCAGGAGATAGGATAAATAAAATACAGGAGAATCCATGATATAACATAAAATAAATGAAATAAAAACCATCCCACAATTCATGTATATGGTAAATAGATACATATAAAAGTCTCCAAATGAGTACACAAAAGAAAATCTAAGGCATTAACAAAGAAACAGCCCAAATATCTGAGAAAATAATGTCCAGCATGGTCCATGAAGTCCTCCTAGAAACCTAAAAATAGTTTTTACATATGTAGGGTGAGAATACATTAATACTAATGTTATTAATTTTTTCATGAATTATTATATACTCCCTTTACTGATTTTATATTAAATGTGCATAATTTGTGTGAAATATTAATGTTTTAATTCTAAGTATAATTTTTGAGCATTTTTAGAAGTAGTCCAATTATTTTAGTTTACTATGTTATTTATAATAATCACCCTATTGATCAAAATTAAATGGTTATTGATTTTTATGATTCCAATTTAAATATAAAATATTTCATTAGAAGGAATCTTGGTCTAATTATTCCATTTGAAGGGTCATATGTATCACACAAGAAGGCCCACAGAATCTATGAAGAAACTGGACCATCCATAAAGATTGAATTACTGGGATCAATCCATAAGTAAAAATTTATTAATTCTACTCAAACTTTTGGGGGACAATTTAAGGATTCTTGGATAAAAAATTCAAGGCCCAAATATAAATACAAGGGGTCCAACTCTAAAGAAAATGGGCCCAAGTGATTCATTTAGACTCAGCCCACCATTCTGGCCGAGAATTCAAATCAGTACAGTTTTCATGACATGCCTCCTAATCTAGTTATCAAATAAAGATGATATTTCTCAGTTTGAAATAGGATATATATTTGGAATAAGTTTTTTAATAAATCATTTGGATTTGAAGGAATCTTCCTATTCAAAAATCCATTCACATTTTGGCCATCAAAAAGGCATTGATAGAAATGGACAGATTAACATTGTTTATTAAAACCACTATAAATTTGGATCAATAAGTTAAAATTCCTCAAAATTTTGAGAGTATTATTCCAACATTTTTATATAAAACTTTTAAGAAGAGGATATCTGGAGATTAGGCTGTTTGGATGTCCAAATTGTTGAGCCAAGTGGAGGGGTAGTTTTGGAATGCAAACAACCCACCACCTTGGGCTATAAATACATCCCCTCATCTCCGTTAAAAAGGGTTGGAATTTCAAAAGATAGGAGCATCAATTTTCACGACCAAAGACTTTATAAAGGCTTGGTATGACCTTCCATACTCAATTTTTCACTTGAGAGACCCTTCCTCCCCTCTTTTCGTCATTTACTTTTGTGTTCTTCATTATTGTAATCTTATAAGTTTTTTTTGTAATTCAATTTTAATGAAAGTTTATTCTTCAATATCTTTTATTCTCATCCACCTTATATAGTTTAATATTAATTTTCTTAAAATATTTTAAATCAAGTTAATACCCCTTCCCTTCTTTTGCTTTCTCATTCGATCTAATGTCAGTATTTAATTCCCTTCATTGTTTTTGTGTGTGTTCGACGCACCACTCTTTTCTTATCCCTTTCTTTTTATTATCTTCTTAATTTATCATCATAATCATTATAACTAGATTTATAATCATTTAAATGGTTGAGTAAATCTCTCACTGGGGTGAGTTATAATTTAGGTGTGTTAATTTATTGAGAGCTTTTTCTCGATGAATATTCTTTAAATTAACATTGTGTATGTTGGACTTAACATGTCATGGATTAATGACTTGTTTTATTTAATGTATGGATTCCATGAATTATTGGAACCATAAATATGCTACCACAATCATGTACTGATTGATATTATAATCCTAGTTAAGTTAAGTCTCGTATTAAATCCTTAACACTTAGGAATTCCAATCAATGTCAACTTGTGACATGGGTGTTAATTTAATGCAATATAAAGAAAAGATCAAGGATATCACAAACTTAACTACCTAATGATGAACTCATCCCATTATTTATAAAATTGTTAGACCAATATTAATCAATCAATAATTTAAATTAATCTCTGCAAACAAACCCCCCTAATCAAAATACAATCAACTAAAAACATTCGACTATTAAAAAGTATCATCGCTGAGGATTCGACCCGAGTGCAGCTATACACATTAGCAGAGCATCGAAACTTTGACCAGTTGATAGGTGGTAATTAGTTGTTCTTTAAAAGGGCATTGTTTCGGGGGGATGGGGCATTAATTAGTCATTTTTTTTGTTTTTTGTAAAAAAATAAAAAAAAACTAAATTTAAAAAAATATTGAAAAAAACAACGAAAAACTTGTCTTCCTCTTTCTTCCAAAATATCTTTTAATTCCCCGAAGCCTCCCAAACAATCCCTCGGATTTTTTTGACCCTAAAATTGAGCGAACTCTTTTCCAAATTAAGTGGAAAATTAGGGATAATAAAATAATTCAAGAACCAGTCCTTATCCTACCAGTTGAATTGGAAATGACCAATCCTAGGGAACAAACACTAAAAGAACTTGTTTCCCTTGATATGAATTACTAACCTCTTGGTATTCAATATCCAAACAAAGAGGCTGAATTTGAACATAAATCAGTTTTGATTCATCTTCTTACTCATTTCCATGGGCTAGTCGGTGAGGATTTGCATCTCCACTTTAAAGAGTTCCAAGTGGTGTGCTCTACCATGAAGCCTCAAGGGGTTTCTGAGGAACAAATCAAACTCTGAGCATTCCCTTTATCCCTATATGACTCCACCAAGTTATGGCTTTACTACCTCCCTCCTGGTTCCATAACCACATGGAATGACATGAAGTGATTCCTCTGAGATAAATTCTTTACTACTTATCATACTGCTTCTATCTAAAAGGAAATAAGCGGTATCCATAAATTCCAAAATGAATCACTCCATGAGTACTGGGAGAGGTTCAAAAATCTTATTGCAACCTGCCCACACCACTAAATCCCTGACCAACTCTTTATCTAATACTTCTATGAGGGGTTATTGGATATGTAGATAACTCTCATTGATGCCTAAAGTGGCGGTTCTCTTACTGATAAAACTCCTACAACTGCAAGAGATCTCATAAGTAACATGGATGTAAACACACAAAAATTCCATACTCGAGCACATGCTCAAGTAAAACAATTCCAAGAAAATCAATCCATAGAGATGAACATGATGATTGAGTGAATGAGTGAACTTACAGGTCTTGTGCAACAACTAGTTGTGGATACCAAAGCTCCAACTTCATCTTCTCCAAAATCTCTATTCCCTGGACCTATCAATTATTTTGGAATCTGTAACTCTCCAACTCATCCAATAGACACCTTCCCACAACTTAAAGATGATCTATCTGATTCATTTGGACCAATGGAGCTCAATGCAGCCTATTCTTAGCAGAACACCAACCCTCAACTATCAGGTCTGTTCATTAGAACCTCTAACCAACCTCACTTTGATCCCTTCTCTTCTTCTTGTAACCAAGACTTAAGGTATGGAAACCACGTCCCTCAATTTTCTCCTAAAAACCAAACCAGTTCCAATATGGTCAAGGTGTTGGTAACTTCCAACAATCTTATATGTTTGTTCCTCAAAAAAAAGGAGAAATCCTCCTCCTACTCCTCCAAGATTCCACTAACCTAGTGAGCCGTCTCAATTCCAAAACCAATACAATCTCTTTCCCAAGAACCAAAATCTAGGTAATCCAAATTCAGCATAATCCTCTTCTTCCAAGAAACCATGAGAAAGTGCAGTGGAAGATCTTGCCTCATTCACCCGTTCCAACCTCAAAAACATTGAAACACAAGTTGGTCAACTTGCATCCCACCTGAGCCAGCAACAACAATCAAATTCTTCCCAACTCCCAGATCAACCATTACCCAACCCCAAGGGTAATGTAAGTGCAATTGTACTTAGATCGGGAAAGAAAATTTATATGCCTCATGATGACACCTCCCACTCCCCTTTAAATGTTGTCCTGGAAAATGAAAAGAAAAAGGAACTTGAAAAGTAACCTGAATCCATTCCCTCACCTCCTTCCATTCCACTTAGGCATCCAATTCCTTTTCCTCAAGCCGTTTCTAAGACAAAGAATCACTTTGAATCTGATCCTGAAATGCTCGAGATGTTTAGATGAGTTGAAGTCAATATTCCCCTATTAGATTCCATAAAACAAAACCCTAAGTATGCCATGTTTATTAAGGAATTTTTCACCCACAAGAGGAAACTTAGGACCTTCAAAAATGTTTCCACCTAGCAGTCTATTCCCATAAAGTGCAAAGATCCAGGGACCTTTACAGTTTCATGCCAAATTGGAAGTTCAAAATTTGATGATTCACTCATAGACCTAGGATCCTCAATTAATACCATGCCCAAATCCATCTTCTCCAACCTTGGTCTAGGTCACTTACATCCAACAGGTGTTGTCATTTAATTGGCCAATCGAAGCACTACTAGTCCTGAGGGTATAATCGAGGATGTCCTTATTTTTGTCAATGATCTTATCTTCTCGACTGAATTCTATGTCCTTGACATGGAAGGTGAGATAACTTGTTACCAATATCCTTTTATTCTAGGAATACCTTTCCTCATGACATCTAAAACCAAAATTGATGTTCATACTAGCATCTCATCCATGGAATTTGGTGACCAACTGGTCAAGTTCAATATTTTTAAATCCATGAAATACCCATCATATAATCAATATGTATACTCTATCTATTCTTATGAAAGTCTCTATGAGAGTGTTTTGAATCCCAATCCATCATGTTCTTCATGTTCTACTGATATAGGAGTTTGTGAATATTGCATCCTCATTAACCAAGTCATAAATAGAGAAGTTGATGTTGACATTAAAAATGCAAACGCCATTGATATAAAGGGTCTTAAAAACTCTTTGGAATACAAACTCACCCCCATTTTTGAGTCTTGAGTTTGTGGACCTTTGATCTGAATTTCTTACTTTAGTGTGCATTAATATGATAAAGGCATTTTATGAACCCCGTGAGAATTATAATAGCCAAATAACCTCCCATTAACCATACATTAATCCTCATTTTGAAAGCCCCTTAGTGCCTATGAAAACCTTTTATTTGTTATCCACATTACAATCCCAATACCTTATCCCACCCAATATCAACATAGATTTTCATTGCATAAATTTTTGAAATTTAAGTGTGGGGGGGGGAAGGATTTCATTTTGGGTACCCTTTTATTGATTTTAACCATGTTATCATATGCTTGAGGGCAAGCATAAATTTAAGTGTGTGGGAGAGGTTGTCCTTTAGTGCGGTTTGGGAATTTATATATGTTTATCTTGTACAAATGATATTGAAAAGTGTTCAAAAAAATCAAAAAAAATCAAAAAATCAAAAAAAAAAGAACAAAAAATGGGTTGTGTATTGGGAAGGTCAAAAATCACTCTTCCTAAACCATTGATCTTATTATAACTATTATAATTAGTGTTGTGAGCATATCAATAATGGGTTGGGATATGAGTGTGAGATCTTTTTCAAGTTCAACTTTCAAAAAATGAAAAAAAAAGAAAATAAAATAAAAACAAGAACACTTATGTCATTGAGAGAAGTCTTGTGTTCTATAAATATTTCATCTTCTCATCCACTTAAAATTTCCTTCTTATTTTGTGTCTTACATTAAATTTTAATTCCCTCATAAATATTTTTTTTCATTTCCTTTCATGTCTCATTTAAAAAAAATGTGCATTACTTTTTCCATGTTGGTGTTTTACCCCCTTTTTCCTCTCTCTTGGACATTATATTACTACCATCCCATATCCACAGAAAAACCCATTAAAAAGAACTATTGATTTTGGAGCACTTTAGGATAGGGATTGTAAGCTGAGAGATCTTACAAACTCCAATATTTTCACTTTTGGTTGGTGAATGAGTGAAGCTCCATAAATTAATTTTATCATCTTGAGAGGAGTATGTTTTGTGTGCCACCATTTTCCATTTCTAAATTTGAGCATGAAAAAATGAATTATTTTGGGAACATTGTTTCTATAACAACTTGTGGTTGAATTCAATATGGATGAGTGAAATTTTCTAAACCTCCCCTGATTAGGGAAAACAAAATTTTAATATTTGTTGGTGAGTAAAAATGATTTTGTTATGTTTTTTTATATTTTTTTTACATGAGGAAATGAACAAGACTAAGTGTGTGGGAGTTTATGTTATTAATATTTTAATGACTTATTATATACTCCCTTTACTGATTTTATATGAAATTTTCATAATTTGTGTGAAATATTAATGTTTTAATACTAAATATAAGTTTTGAGCATTTTTAGAAGAAGTAAAAGTGAGTCAGTTTACTATTTTATTTATAAAAATCACCCTACTAATCCAAATTTAATGGTTATTGTTTTTTAAGATTCCAATTTCAATATAAAACATTTCATTATAAGGAATATTGGGCCAATTATTCTATTTAAAGGGTCATATGTATCACACAAGAATGCCCACAAAATCTATGAAGAAATTGGACCATACCTAAAAATTTAATTACTGAGATCAATCCATAAGTTCAAATTCATTAATTCTCCTCAAACGTTCGTGAGACAATGTAAGTAGTCTTGGATAAAAATTTCAAGGCCCAACTCCAGAGACAAGGGGCCCAAATTATTCATTTAAACTCAGCCCACCATTCTGGCTGGGAATACAAATTAGTACAGTATTCATGACATGTCTCCTGATATAATCATCAAATAGAGCTTATATTTTGAATTGTGAAATAGGAGATATAGGAGGACGATTTTTTTGAAGAAATAATTTGTATTTGAAGTCATCTTCCTATTCAAAAATCCATTCACATTTTGTTCATCAAAAAATCATGGATAGAAATGGACAGCTTAACATTGTTAATAAAAACCGCCATAAATTTGGATAAATAAGTCAAAATGACTCCATATTTTGATAGTTGTTGTAAAAAATTATTATCTACAACTTTTAAGAAGAGAATATCTTTAGATTCATCTATTCGTATGTCCAAATCGTTGATCCAAGTGGAGGGATAGTTTTGGAATGCAAACAGCCCACCACCTTGGGCTATAAATACATCCTCTCCTATCCTTTCAAAAGGGTTGCCATTTCAGAATATATGAGAATCAATTTTCACGAAAAAATCCTTGATAAAGGCTTGGTAGTACTTTCCATACTCAATTTTTCACTTGAGAGATCCTTCCTCCTCTCTTTTTTGCATTTACTTTTGTGTTCTTCATTGTTGTAATCTTGTAAGTTTTTTTTTTGTAATTATATTTTAATGAAAGTTTTATTTTAAATATCTCTTATTCTTATCCACCTTATGTAGTTTAATATTAATGTTCTTAAAATAGTTTAAATTAAGTTAAAACCCCTTCCCTTATTTTTCTTTCTCATTCGATCTAAAGTCAGTATTTAATTCCCTTCATCATTTGTGTGTGTGTTCGACGCACCACTCTTTTCTTATCCCTTTATTTTTCTTATCTTATTAATTTATCATCATAATAATTATAACCATATTACTAATAATTTCAATGGATTAGTAAATCTCTCATTTAGGTGATTTATAATTTAGGTATGTTAAGTGATTGAGATATTTTTCTCAACGAATATTCTTTAAATTAACATTTTGTAGGTTGGACTTAATATGTCATGGATTAATGAATTGTTTTGTTTAAACTATGAATTCCATGGATTATTGGAACCATAAATACACTACCACAATGAAGTAATTATTGAGATTATAATCCTAGTAAAGTTAAGTCTTGTATTAAATCCTTAACACTTAGGAATTCCAATCAACATCAACTTGTGACATAGGTGTTAATTTAATGCAATATAAAGCAAAGATCAAGGATATCACAAGATTAAATACCTAATGATGAACTAATACCAATATTTATCAAATTGTTAAATCAATATTAATAAATCAATCATTTCAATTAATCTCTACAAACAACCCCCCCCCTAATCAAAATACAATCAAATAAAAATATTCGACTATTAAAAAGTATCATCGTCAAGGATTCGACCCAAGTGTTGCTATACACATTAGTAGAGCATCAAAAATTTGACCAGTCGATTGGTGACATTCGGTTGTGCTTTCAAATGGTGTTTTTTCCAAGGATGGTTCATTATGTAGTCATTTGTTTTTTGTTATTGTAAAAAAAACCAAAAAAACTAAATTTAAAAAATTATTGAAAAAAAAACACAAAGAAAAACCCGTCTTCCTATTTCTTCAAAAATATCTTTGAATGCCTTGTAGCCTCCCAAAAAAACCCTCAGATTTGTTTGACCATAAAATTGAGTGGACTCTAGCCAAATTAGAAGGAACATTAGGGATAATCAAATAATTCAAAAACCAATACTTGTCCAACCAGTTGAATTAGAAATGGCCAATCCTAGGGAACAAACACTAAAAGAACTTGTTGCCCCTAATATGAATTACTAACCTCTTGGTATTCAATATCCAAACATATAGTCTGACTTCAAACTCAAATCGGGTTTGATTCATCTTCTTCCTCATTTCTATGGGCTTGTCGGTAAGGATCTGCATCTCTACCTTAAAGAGTTCCAAGTGGTGTGTTCTACCATGAATCCTCAAGGGGTTTCTGAGGAACAAATCAAATTCTGAGCATTCCCTTTCTCCCTAGCTAACTCCACCAAGTCATAAATTTACTACCTCCCTCCTGGTTCCATAAACACATGGAATTAAATGAAGTGACTCATTTTATATAAATTCTTTCCTGCTTCTCGTATTGCTTCTATCCGAAAGTAAATAAGTGGTATTCATTAAATCCCTAATGAATCACTCCATGAGTATTGAGATAGGTTCAAAAATCTTGTGGAAAATTGCCGACACCACCAAATCCCTGACCAAATCTTGATTCAATACTTTTATGATGGGTTATTGGATATGGAGAGAACCTTCATTGATGCCACAATTAGAGATTCTCTTATTGATAAAACTCATGCAGATGCAAGAGATATCATAATCAACATGGATGTAAACACACAAAAATTCCATACTCGAGCACATGCTCAAGTAAAAAAAGTCCAAGACAATAAATATATAGAGCCAAACAAGATGACAGAGTGGATGAGTGAACTTACAGGTCTTGTGTGACAACTAGTTATGGCTACCAAATCTCCAACCACATATTCTCCACAATCTTTATTCCCTGAACCTATCAAGAACTGTGGAATCTGTAACTCACCAGCTCATCCAGCAGACACTTATCCACAACTTCAAGATGAACCATCTGATTCATCTAGATCAATGGATCTCAATGCAACCTATGCTCAACAGAATACCAACCCTCAACTATCAGGTCAGTTTGTTAGAAACTTCAACCAACCTCATTGTGAACCCTTCTCTTCTTCCTATAACCAAGGCCTGAGGTATGGTAATCCCGTATCTCATCCCCCTCAATTCCCTCCTCAAATCCCAAACCAGTTTCAATATGGTCAAGGTGTTGGTAACTTCTAACAACCTTATACTTTTTTTCCTTAACAACAAATGAGAAATCCTCCTCCTGCTCCTCCAAAATTCCACTATCCTATTGAGCCTTCCTAATTCTCGAACCAATAAAATCACTTTCCCAAGAACCAAAATCAAGGTAATCCCAATCCAGGACAAGCCTCTTATTCCAACAAACCATTTTAAAGTTAAGTTTAAGATCTTTCCTCCTTCAATTGTACCAACCTGAAAAACATTGAAACCAAAATTGGTCAACTTGTATCTCACCTTAGTCAGAAGCAACCATCCAATTCTTCCCAACTCCCAGAACAACTATTACCCAACCCTAAGGGTAATTTAAGTGAAATTTCACTTAGATTAGGGAAGAAAATTGTTATGGCTCAAGATAAGCACTCCAACCCCCCTTTGAATGTTTACCTAGAAAATGAAAAGAAAAAAAACTTGAAAAGGAACCTGAAGAAATTCCCTCACCTACTTCCATTCCACTTAGAAACCCAATTCCTTTTCCTCAAGCCATTTTCCAAGCCAAATAAGTCCTTTGAAACTGATCCTAAAATGCTTGACATGATTAGATGTGTTGAAGTCAACATTCCTATCTTAGATGCCATAAAAAATACCTATGTATGCCAATTTTCTTAAGAAATTGTTCACCCAAAAGAGGAAACTTAGGACCTTTGAAAATGATTCCACCTAGAAGTCTATTCCCATGAAGTGCAAAGATTTAGGTACCTTTACAGTTCCATGACAAATTGGAAGTTCCATCTTCAATAATCCACTCATAGACCTAGGATCCTCAATTAATGTCATGCCCAAATCAATTTTCTCCAACCTTGGTCCATGTCCCTTACATTCGACAGGTGTTTTCATCAAGTTAGCCAATTGTAGAACAACTAGTCCTGAGGGAATAATTGAGGATGTCCTTGTCCAAGTCAATGATATTATCTTCCCAGCTGACTTTTATGTCCTTAACATGGAAGGTGAGACAACTTCTTTCCAATATCCTCTAATTTTAGGAAGACCTTTCTTGATGACAGTGAGAACCGATATTGATGTCTATTCAGGCATCTTATCCATGGAATTTGGTGACCAATTGGTCAAGTTCAATATTTTTCAATCCATGCGATACCCATAAAAG
The DNA here is from genome assembly GCA_963277665.1 of Viscum album. Classification (NCBI taxonomy): domain Eukaryota; kingdom Viridiplantae; phylum Streptophyta; class Magnoliopsida; order Santalales; family Viscaceae; genus Viscum; species Viscum album. Next base: position 1,390,335,114 of record OY728165.1, read on the forward strand.
AATAAATCTATATTCTCTATCCATGCTTCTGAAAGTATCTCTAAGAGTGTTTTTAATCTCAATCCATCATGTTCTTCATGTTCTACTAATAGAGGAGTTTTTGAATATTTCATCCTCATTAACTAAGTCATAAATGGAGAAGTTGATGTTGATATTACAAAAACAAACTCTATTGATCAAAAGGATCTTGAAAACTCTTTGGAATCCCATGTCACATCTAACATGCACTGCTCCAACTTGGAGAGTAATGGGGAAAATGAACAAGCATGTTCATTTTTTGATTCAAATCTGATTATCCAAAATTCATCATTTCCTATCCATGATTCTAAAAATTCTATTATATGTGAGGTGAACCCTCAACCAATTTGTTTATATTGTCCCGATGGGAGTGAAAGTTATAAAAAAATTTCCATAATTAATAAAGTGATCACTGGTGATATTAAAATTGGTCATTCTTTGGCGAACAACATTGCTATAAATGATATTGAAAAACTTATGCAGCCTTATGAATCTACTAATCCTAATTACTCTACATTGGTAAGTGATGAAATTAATGAGTCAAAAACGATTGGGATCTCGTACTCTGGTTTCGTGTTATCTGAACCTTAAATAAATAAACCATAAAAATTGAGACATCTTTCTATATTTCCAAGCATATAAAACCATCACTTTGTGGATAAAATCATTCCTCACGTTTCAGACCAAAGGGAGGATAGTCATATTCTCTTTCCACCCCCATTGATTTTCAAGCGAAACAACAAGGAAGGGATGAAATTATCCAATGAATCATCGGTCCTTCCAAAGGAAAAGTTTTTCTAGAATCACACTAGAGTTGAAAAATATGGTGGCCACCATCGGACTATGGGTAGTCTACCGCAATTTTCCAATTGTAGATAAAATAAATGCAGTACTTCTTGGGAGGCAACCCATGTTTTATTTTAATTTTATGAAATTTTAATTTCTTTTTAGTTTTTAATTAGATAAATAATGATTTTTATTTTTTAGGAAAAATCCCGCACGAGTCACATCAACTTCCACTGACCCACCACTGAATGGAGACAGCGACCCACAAAATCCAAACAAGGGGGAACCTCTTTCCCATTAACTCTCTCTCTATCACTTCCTCTCTCTCCCTCTTTCTTCTTCTTCCCCTATCTTTCATTTTTTACCACTTTCCTCATCACAATTTTTATTTACTTTTTTTTGTGGGTGTGTATTTATAAAAAAACTAAAAAAACCTAAAAAATGAAAAATGATAATAAAAATCACTTAAATATGTGGAAAATCAAGAGTCGTGATTACTCACCTTCAAATTTTCAAATTTTGTCCGACCATTTTGGGGAGTTAAAAGACATGTTTTCATCTCAAAAATTTTGTGGTTTCTTCATAAATTTAGATAAATAATATTGTGTCAAAACCAAAAAAAATGAACGCTCAATTTTTGATTTGGAAAATGATTTTCCCCAACCATGAGGAACAACATTAGCTTTCAGGACAAGTATACCTATGTCCATATTTTCAAAATGTGTGTTTTCACCCCCAATTGTGAGTCTTGAGTTTGTGGACCTTCGAGATTAATTTCCTAATTTAGTGTGCATTAATATGATAGAGGCATTTTATAAACCCTGTGAGAATTATAATAGCCAAATAGCCTCCCATTAACCATACATTAATCCTCATTTTGAAAGCCCCTTAAAGCCTATGAAAACCTTTTCTTTATTATCCACCTTACAATACCAATACCTTATCCCACCCAATATCAACATGGATTTTCATTGCATTAATTTTTGAAATTTAAGTGTGGGGGGGATGGATTTCATTTTGGGTACCCTTTTGTTGATTTTAACCATGTTATCATATTATTGAGGGAAATCATAAATTTATGTGTGGGGGAGAGGTTTTCCTTCAGTGGGGTTTGGGAATGTATATATGTTTATATTTTACAAATTATATTGAAAAGTGTTCAAAAAAATAAAAAAATCAAAAAAAAGAACAAAAAAATGGGGTGTGTCTTGGGCAGGTTAAAAATCACTCTTACTCGACCTTTTATCTTATTATAACTATTAAAATTAGTGTCTTGAGGAGATCAATCATGGGTCGGGATATGAGTGTGAGATCTTTTTCAAGTTAAACTTTAAAAAAATTCAAAAAAAAAAGAAAAAAATAAAAACAAGAAAACTTATGTCATTGGGAGAAGTTTTGTGTTCTGTAAATATTTCATCTTCTCATCCACTTCAAATTTCCTTCCTCTTTTGTGTATTACTTTACATTTTCATTCCCTCAAAAATATGTGTTTCCATTTCCTTTAATATCTCATTTTAAAAAAAAATGTGCATTGCTTTCCATGTTGGTGTTTTACCCCCTTTTTCCTCTCTCTTGGACATTATATTACTATTGTCCCATATCCACAGAAAAACCCGTTAAAAAGACCTACTGATTTTTGAGAACTTTAGGATAGTTAGTGGAAGCTAAGAGATCTTAAAAACTCTAAGATTTTCACTTTTGGTTGGTGAATTAGTGAAGCTCCATAAATTAATTTTATTATCTTGAGAGGAGTAAGTTTTGTGTGACACTATTTTCCATTTCTAAATTTGATCATGAAAAAATGAATTGTTTTTTGAACATTTTTTCTATAAAAACTTGTGGTGGAATTCAATATGGATGAGTGAAATTTTCTAAACCTCCCCTGATTGGGAAAAACAAAATTTTTATATTTTTTGGTGAGTAAAAATGATTTTGTTATGTTTTTCTATATTTTTTGTACATGAGGACATGCACAAGACTAAGTTTGGGGGATTTGTTGTTATTAATATTTTAATGACTTATTATATACTCCCTTTACTAATTTTATATTAAATGTGCATAATTTGTGTGAAATATTAATGTTTTAATACTAAATATAATTTTTGATCATTTTTATAAGTAGTCCAATTGAGTCAATTATCTATTTTATTTATAAAAATCACCCTACTGATCCAAATTGAATGGTTATTATTTTTTAATATTTCACTTTCAATATACAATGTTTCATTAGAAAAAATATTGGGCCAATTATTCTATTTGAAGGGTCATATGTATAACAAAAGAAGGCTCACAGAATCAATGAAGAAACTAGAAAATCCATAAATATTGAATTAATGGGATCAATCCGTAATTTCAAATTTATTAATTCTACTCAAACTTTCATGAGAAAATGTAAGGAGTATTGGATAAAAATTTCAAGTCCCAAATCCAAAGACAAGGGGCCCAACTGATTCATTTAAACTCAGTCCACCATTCTGGTCAGGAATTAAAATTAGTACAGTATTCATGACATGTCTCCTGATATATTCATCAAATAAATCTGAGATTTTGAAGTGTAAAATAAGAGATATAGGCTGCTGAATTTTTTGAATAAATAATTTGGATTTTAAGTCATATTCCTATTCAAAAATCCATTCACATTTTGTCCATCGAAAAAGCATGGATAGAAATGGACAACTTAACTTTGTTTATGAAAACCACCATAACTTTGGATCCATAAGTCCAAATGCCTCCAAATTTTGAGATTAGTCGGAAAACATTATTATATAAAAAATTTAAGAATATGACATCTCTATATTCATCTCTCTGCATGTACAAATCATCGATCCAAGTGGAGGGGTAGTTTTGGAATGAAAACAGCCCACCACCTTGGGCTATAAATACAACCCCTCTTATCCATTCAAAAGGGTTGGAATTTCAGAAGATAAGAGCATCAATTGTCACAATAAAAGCCTTTAAAAATTCTTTATAGGACCTTAAATGCTCAAATTTTCACTTGGGAGACCCTTCCACCTCTCTTTGTTTTCATTTACTTTTGTGTTCTTCATTATTGTAATCTTGGAAGTCTTTTTTTTTGTAATTCTGTTTCAATGCAAGTTTCTTCTTCAATATCTCTTATTCTCATCCACATTCTATATTTTAATATTAATGTTCTTAAAATAGTTTAAATCAAGTTAAAACCCCTTCCCTTCTTTTTCTTTCTCATTCAATCTAAATTCAATATTTAATTCCCTTCATCGTTTGTGTGTGTGTTCGACGAACCACTCTTTTCTTAACCCTTTCTTTTTCTTATCTTCTTAATTTATCATCATAATCATTATAACCAGATTACTAATCATTTCAATGTCTAAGTAAATATCTCATTGGGGTGAGTTATAATTTAGGTATGTTAAGTGATTGAGATATTTTTCTTGATGAATATTCTTTAAATTAACATTGTGTGTGTTGGACTTAACATGTCATGGATTAATGACTTGTTTTGTTTAACGTATGGATTACATGGATTATTGGAACCATAAATAATCTACCCCAATAAATTATTGATTGATATTAGAATCCTAGTTAAGTTAAGGGTTGTATTAAATCCTTAACACTTAGGAATTCCAATCAACGTCAACTTGTGACATGGGTGTTAATTTAATGAAATATAAAGCAAAGCTCAAGGATATCACAAGCTTAACTACCTAATGATGAACTCATCCCAATATTTATCAAATTGTTAATTTAATATTAATAAATAAATCATTTCAATTAATCTCTTCAAACAAACCCCCCCCCCAATCAAAATACAATCAACTAAAAACATTCTACTATTAAAAATTACCATTGCCGAGGATTCGACCCGAGTGCTGCTATACACATTAGCAGAGCATTGGAACTTTGATCGGTCTATAGGCGACAATCAGTCGTGCTTTAAAATACTCAATGGAATAATACCCAAATTCCACTGTTCATATGAGAGAAAGATTATATTATTGCACCCGTAAGAAAATAGTAGAACCAATAGTACCTAAACGGGTCAACTAACCAATCCCATCCTCACCATGAAACACTCACCAAATAATTTGTGAAAGTATAATAAGAATAATATTGATAAAAATGTACCCCACACAACTTTCCCACTATTTTGACACTCTCACACCCCAATTTCGTACATCCTATAACTCCCATATCTTCCTTACATCACATCATGACAAGCATCTTATGTGAAACTAGCCATCACATCACATCTCACCTGAATACACTTAGGCCATAAAATCATATCATATCTGGCTTGAAGATAACTAGGGCATCACATCACATCACACATCACCCAAAGACACATGGGCCATCACATCACATCATATCTCACCTAAATACACCTAAGTCATCACATCACACCTTATCTCACCTAAAGACACCTGGATCATCTCACCCCATCTCAGCCATTGCCATAACCAGAATTTTAGGTTATCATTAACATGAAGGACAAAAAACACAGGCCCTCCTCCTACCATGAACGACCCCCACCATAATCCATCTCATCAAACATCACCATAGTTCATTTCTAACTTCTATACATCAATCCTTTTCATGTCAACGTTTCCTGGAAGTGACAACGGGAAAAAGGGGGTAGCCAGTCATCCATCCTCATCACTAAGATGTTGGTAAAAACACTCCAAAAATATATGGGTGTTGGTACATGGTTCTCAACATGGATAGGGTGCGTATATAAATCACAAGGATCATACATGGTACACACACACACACACACATATATATATATATATCCACACACAAGGAAAAACTATAAATTAATATCAAAGTACTAACCAACTCACAACATCACTGCCAAACTTCACAATCACCACCACTTTCCCTACCACTACTAAATTCTCAAAACCACAAAAACATTCCACAATCACTATTTTAACTTCTTTCCCAATTTAATACATTTTCTATATTTCACATTACTGAACAATTCCATTATTCCAACCCATTTATTTTACATTAAACATCAACCACATTTAACCACACAACCTATTTTAATTCATTCATTCATTAACCATTCAACCTATAAAATTTCAATTCATCATTAAACAATTAATTCCATTGTTACCCAGGAAACTAACACAAAATATCACATTACAGCAACAATATGGATGATGCTAACAATACCACATCACCTCCCTTTCATATCCATTACCACTTTACATATCACAACAAATATGTACCATAATCACTTCTCACCACATCATTGCCCCACATCACTACCAAAAATCACCCCCACATCTCAACCACACACCACAAGACTTTTCACGTCATATTCACACATCAATTTTTAGATTTATAAAGGGGTTTTTCATCACTTTCAATTTTTTATTTTAGGGGAATTCTCACATAATCCATATTTATAGGGTAAACCATTTTATTAACTAGATATAAGTGGTTAGACAATTATATTTTAGGTGATAAAAACTATACGATAAGGGTTCCATAAATACATCAACCACGGCACAAATAAAGCCCCCAGTCACCAAAATTTTCAACAAGGAATCAATTCCATAAAATAAAAATATCAAATCATATCAAAACTATAAAATCATGTGATTCAATCCCCTTACCCTTCAATTTCAATTTAAACTAATTATTTATATTTAATTAATATAATTAAAACTATATTACAAAAATATAACAAGCATATAACCCCTCCATAATGATATACTAGATGATAAACATGGGATATCCTACCTAAAACAAAGATTTCTAATCCACTACACAAGGTTGAATCAAGAGGTTGGCCACCATTGAGCATCAAAATGAAGGAGAACATCCTTACTAATCTAGAAAAGAATAATAAAATCATTTCCTTATAAAAACACCATCAAAACCAATTATTCTCCTAATACATCACTTCTCATATAATAAATAGGGATAAAAAATGGGGAAGAGAAGGAGGGAACTCACCTAGAAACACCAACAATCCATATCCCAAGGATGAGGTTGAATCCACTAAAGGGGGGATAAAATAACTCCTTTGGATGCACTTGGATCATCCAAGAAAGGAGAGAGAAGTGGGAAAAGTGATCAGGTCTAAGGGGAATTGGGAATTTATACCAGGTATAAAAATATAAAACCATGATGCAAACTAGGATCCATGCCACAAAATTTCTGAAAAACTCACTAGACCATGATGCAAACTACTCCTCCACACCATAGTGGTGCTGGTCAAAGATCCTTTGAGACCCATGAATATATACACGCTGAAGATTAGATAAAATGGGGAGAATACCACAATATAGGAAGAGACACTATGTCACAAACCCCATCTATCGAGAGGTAGGATATGCCACAACCCCAGATCTATGGTGTAGCAACCCCCAAAACAATAGAACCTCCAAAAACTCCACCTCAGGCTCTACGCTATATCTGGGTGACCACGCCACAGCCGTACGGATTTTGACAGAACCACAAAACTTAACTCGGGACACCCCTATACCACAATTATCCTCTCCACACTATAGCATCTAACCCTATAGTGTATCCTAGGGATCCATTACATAGAATTCCATTGCCTAGATTCTCCATCCAACTCCTCTTTTTCCCTTCCAAACTCCCTAGAACCTCCTTCGGACACCAACACCACCAGAATTATCACAAAGTAAAGGGATGGAAGGTCTATACCATTATATCAGATACCTATCAAATTATTCTCATCCTTAGTAATCAAAACTAACCTAGAAATAAAATGGGAAAAGGTTTAGTAACAACTATCTTGTGAGATACCTCCCAAGGATCTTATTATAACTATTCACTGCCACCAACCAAACACACCAAGCCCAATTGAAAATTTCCACCAGACATATCACACAACCACACCACCACACCACTTTAACTTTTTCAATCCACCACCCTTTTAACATAACCATTCACACTACAAACTTAACCTCCACATGGACCAAGCCAATGATCACCACAAAAAATACACAACCAAGACATCAAGTACAAAAATCGAGGAATTACACCTTTCATGTCAAGATATTATCTACTTTGGGTGGAACTGACTAACCCAAATGGTTTTAATAGTTTCATGGTATAACACACCTTTATTGTGAATTATTTTTTCCCTTATTCATTTCCTTTAAGTGTTAACAAACATCATATCAAAAAGGAATAAGAACATTTTATAAACCAACAAGATCAAAACACCACATCATTAATGAAAAACAAAGCAAGGAAAAACTCAAAAACAACTCTGGGTAATGGTAACACATCTATATATAATTTTCCCAAGTACTCTCCTCTAGGAAACCATTTATCCACAACACACATATCAAAGGAATGGTTTATCCACACAACACATTCTCCTGGTGGTTTTGTATCTCCACTGGCCACTCCAAAAATGTTTCTTCATCCTTAATACCCAACCCTCCCTATTCAATGACTTGGGAGTCATTGTGAAGATACCAACAGAGTTGAGAGACATGGAAGATGTTGTGAATCTAGTCCAGTCATTCTAGTAGTTCTTGCAGATAATCCACCTCGCCAACATTCCCCAACACCTAAAAAGTCCCAAAAAACCAGGGTGAGTGCTTACTCCCCCTACTAAAACTCAATTTCCCACATTAAGGGGATACTCTCGAGAACACATAGTCTGTAACCTAAAATTATAAGGGCATCCTCCTATGATCACCATAAGATTTATATCAATATTGTCTTTCTTACATCATCTCACGAACAATCTAAACCTTATGTATCATGATTTACACCACATTGGGACTAAAAATAATGAATCCACAACATCATCATAGTACAATAGAGAATGAAATAGTCTCTCTTAAAAGGCCTCAAATGAGTCAATGCAAATGGATGAATGATAACTATTTTTATAATAAAAATAAATCAAAGGAAATTTCTTTTCCCAATATCATCCAAAGTCTAAGATGCACACCAATAATATATCCTTCAGTGTATGGATAGTCTTATTTTTCTTCCCATACATCTAAGGGTGTAAAGTAGTGACGAGGTGAAACTAAGTGACAAAATAATGTTGCAATCCCCTCTAAATCATGATGTAAAATGATCATCCTAATCCAAGGTAATGGACCTTGAGAATACATGTACCCACAAAACCTCATCAACATACCTCCTTGCCAAAACATCAATCGTTCCCAACTCCATAATTGTTACAAAATGGGATGATTTCATCAATTGGTCTATTATTACCTAGATAGCATCACAACCTCCTTGATCTCAGATTAAACTGGGGATGAATTCTGTAAATATTTCATCCCACTTCCACTCAGGAATATCCTAGGATTATAAAAAACTTTCAGAAACACGATGTTAAGCCTTTACCTACAAGAAAACCAAATAATTATCTAAAAACTCTATAACCAACCATTTTATTTCAGGCCACAAAAATAACACCCTCAATCCGTGGTACATATTGGATACCCTCAGGTGTAACACCAAAGGAGATATATGAAACTCATGAAGGACTCCCTCATACATCATAACCAAAAAAACCACCCCTGAAATAAAATTTAGTTTTTACCATCCCCTAACCATCCCTCTGGAGCATCACTATGGCTAACACAATCATGAAAAACCTCTACCTTTGAGTCTTCCAACTAAGACTCTTCCACATAATAGATTATATAATATTTCCCCATAATTTAAAATAAGAAACATCCACCATTATCCACCCTCATATCTAAGTACAGGGTGGACAAATCTTATATCACCCTCCAAGAATATCCATAATCCTTAACAATATCCTTCTGTGACTTTTTACTCAAAGTTTTATCCATGACATCAACCTTTGTATAGGTGTAAGATATATTAAAGTCATAGTTCTGAAGAAAATCTATCTAATCTATTATCATAGATTCATATCACACTAAGAAAAGATATACCTCAAGATCCTATGATCCATGAAGACCAAAAATCACTTCCCAATGAGGTAAAGTACCCACATATTTAGTATAAAAAACAACTGCTTCTAAATCCAGATCATGGGTGGAATAGTTATGTTAATGGGAAAATAAGAGGTAAATACCTTTTACTATATTATTATGTATCCTAATACTATATGGGAAGCATCACAAAACACCTCAAACATCACCATTTCCTCTAGAAACTGAAGTAATGGAGCACTAATCAATATCTACTTCAGGTAGTCAAACACTGCCTGAAACTAATCATCCTAGATAAAAGTATACTATTTACTTGTCAGAGCTATCAATGGGTCCATAATCCATGTTAAATATGATATGAACCTCTGGTAATAACATGTGAGACCAGGGAAACTAAGAACTTGTATCACATTATTGGTTGTTTCCCATGAAACAACTACCTCAACCTTTGATGGGTCCACATTCACACCCTACTGGAACATCACATGCCAATGTAAATTCACTTCTCATGTATAAAACATACACTTGTAAATCCTTCCATAGAGATGGTGGAATAAAATAACTTTCAAGATAACTCTGATATGATCTACATACTTCTCATCTAACTTCTATTATATCAATATCTTATCGATGAACATGACTACAAACTACTCTGAGAATTCATGGAACATGAAGTTCATGAGACCCATTAACACATATGGCATGTTTGAGACACTGAATGACATGACCACAAAATTAAAGGGCCCATATCTACATTTAAAGGTGGTCTTTGGGATATCTCCCTCCTTTACCCACAACTGGTGACCAAAGATCAATCTTAGAAAACCAAATTTCCCCTCTAAACTAATAAAAAACATAATCAATCCTCAAAAGGGGGTATTGATTCTTGATCATCACCTCATTCGACCTTTCGTGGTCTATAAAAACCCCCAGATAGCCATATTCCTTCTTTTCGAATAACACTAGATCACCCCACAGCGATACATTGGGCTAGATAAAACCCTTATACATCATATCATCTATCTGAATCCTCAAATCCCATGAATCATAAGGTTTCATCCAATAAGGATTCATAAAAATTAGAGAAGCAATGGGATACAAGTATATCTTGAACTCAACATCACTTTGATGGGTTCTCATAAAAAATTTCTAGAAAAAACATCTAAAAACTCTCTAATAACCCTCAGATCCTCCACCATCCCATAATCTACTAATTCTGAAAACAACTCAGCCATCAAGATAAGAAGGAACTACACACCTATACTTACCAACTAAAAAACTTTGCTCGCCAAGGAAAATTTCACGTTGTTCACCCACATCCAAGAACATGAATATCCTATGGAATAATCCAATAACATCATGCATGGAATAAAACCATTTTATACTGATAATGACCCTGTATAAATAAATCTATAGTAATAAAAGATCCCCACAGGACTGATGTGAGCACATCATCATTTTACACCCTTGACACACATAAAACAAGATGGTCTAGCCTTTGACTGGAATTGTCAACACCGGGGTAATGGGAAGCCTCGTTATGTCTATTCCTAGAGAAAAGACTAAAGATGGTACAAAAAATGAGTGTGAATATCCTGAATAAAACAAGGTATAAACAAGGTTAGATGAAAATTTGAGCATACCTCAAATGATCTTTAGCCCCTATGGCGCTACCACGTCCACTATGTGAAACTAACCATGCCCATTACCTCTTCCTCTCTAATAATAGAAACATCTAGGACCATGCTCAAGTTATGTTCCTTAAATATGAGGAATATATTGAGGTCAACATCTAGTTTACCTATCTCCTATCAGTGAAGCATAATCTTACTACCCCTTCTTCTCAGGCTGATGTTGAACCTGACCACCTCCACCAAACTAATCTCAAATAACCATTGGGAACTAATTTTGATGATATACATGAACCCTATAAATAAAACACACTAACCCAAAGTCTCCCAAAAAAACAAAAATAACCACTAGCCCTAGAATTCTAGAAATGAAGCTATTGAGTTTGAATCACTGCTAGTCAAAACCTCAAAATACTTAGTGCCCAAAACCTTCCACTAACAAATATGATCCTTGAGTAACCCTAGTAGTTACCCTATAATAGCAAACCTCCTCATGAGTGAATATTCTCAATCACCTCCACCTTCTTTTTTACATCCAAATATGTTGGTAACAAAAATTATTAATTGTATACTGGATAAAAGGATGAAGTGCCTCCTCAAGACACCTCACATGGGACTCCTCATTAGGAAAAATACAAGGGTGAAATGAAAAATTTCCCTAAACTTGATCCCAATCTCCCTCAAAAACATACCCCTACTGAAGACAGGACATCTCTTACCACTTCACTGCCTTCATGGTCAATCAAAGAAACTCTACCTGGAATCCCTTCAAAAATTCTGCCCATGAAACATTTGCCTCATTTTACTCACCAATATACATTTTCCACCACTAACTCACAAATCACTGCATCTGACTAATTACCAATAGGACCCAATACTTTACTAAGGATTGATTCAAACCGAAGTCAATCTCGAGCTCCTCCAACCCATGCAATCCTCATTGTTCCTAAATATAAACTCCATCTTATCCCTTAACCAAAACCTATGATTCCACTCTGTCATGATCTCATACCTTTAAAGGAATGCCTCCTATGTTGGAAATAAAGAGGGATAATGACTCCCAAGTATTTCCTCCAGTAGGCCTCAAGTTTGGGGGTAGCACTAAGGGTATAAAAAATATACAAATGGGAGGCATTACCGTCTATAATAATAGGATTAGGATATATGATAAATAAAATACAAGAAACTCTATGATATAATATAAAATAAAGGAAACCAAAACTATCCCACAATACATGTATAAGGTAAAAATATACAGATAAAATTATCTAAATGCATACCCAAAAGAAAAATTAAGGTACCAACATAGCAACAACCCAAAGGTCTGAGCTAGTAATATCATGCACATCCCACAAATTCATCCTAGAAACAGAAAAATAGCTTGAATATATGTAGTGTGATTATACAAGTATAGTCAGTAGGATCATACCCAAAGTCTCATGTGAACATGTGATAAAGAGTATACTAATGCACCCATGATCTAATAGTAGAACCAATAACACCTAAATAGTTCAACTAACCAATACCATACTCACCATGGCATGCTCACTAAATAATGCATTCAAGTATAATTACATAATAAGAAGCATATCAATAATAGGGTACCTCACACTACTTTCCCACTAGTTTTCCACTCTCACACCCCAACATTGTATGTCCTGGAGCTCCCATATCTTTCATACATCACATCATGCCAAGAACTCTGCATGTAACTAGTTGTCACATCACATCACATCTCACTCAATAACACCCAATCCATAACATCACATCACATATTTACTAAAAAAACTTGGACCATCACATCATATCTCATCTCACTCGATGACACCAGGGCCATCACATCCCATGTCATCTCACCCAAAGACACCAGGGTCATCACATCACATCCCATCTCACTCAAAGATTAACGAATCATCACATCACATCTCAACCACTTCCATAACTATAATTGTAGGTTAGAGTGAATATAAAGGACATCAACCGTGTTCCCTCCTAGTACCATGTACAACCCCTACAATAATCCATATTATTAAACATAACCATAATGAACTTTTAACTTTTGTCCATCATAACTCATGATTTTCAACACCACTTAGAGAGAGAGAGATGAAAAGTGGGGGTAATCATCCGTCCATCCTAGTCTCTTAGATGTTGAGAAAAACACCAACCCCCCCAATATATGGGGGTCATCACATGGTGATCGATATTGGTGGGGTGCATAAAGAAATAAAAAGGAAGGTACATGGTACATATATATAGCCACACATAAGCCCAACCTATGGGTTCACAACAAAGAACTAACCAACTCACAACATTATCACAAAACCTCACAACCATCACCACTTTTACTTATACCACTAAATGCATAACACCATAAAAACAATCCACAAGATACATTTCATTTTCTTTCTTAATTTAATACATTTTCCAAATTTTACATTACTGAATAAGTCCATTATTCCATCCCATTTATTTCACATTAAACATCTACCGCATTTAACCACACATCCTATTTTAATCAATTCATTAATTAACCATTCAACCCATAACATTTCAATTAATTATTAACTGTTTAGTCTAACCTAGAAACTAGCACATCACATCAAAACACAACAACCATATTCCTCATACCAACAAGCCCACATCACCTCCATTTTATAACCATGGACACTTTCCATACCACAACCGCTTCTCATCACATCACCACCCCATATCATAGCCACACATCACCACCCCACATCATATCCAAACATCAACACCCCACATCAAAACCACACACCATAAACTTTTCACATCACATTCACACATCAATTTTCATATTTAGCAATGGGATTTTCATCACTTACACTTCTTTATTTTAGGTGAATTATCACAAAATCCATATTTATAAGGTAAAAAATTTTATTAACTAGATATAATTGGTTGTTCAAACCCATTTTAGGTGATAATAAAATACCAAAAAACAAGGGTTCCATAAATACATAAACCAAGGCACAAAAAAATCCCCAAACCGCCATAATTTTAAGCGAGGAATCAAGCCCATATAGTCACAATATCAAATCATATCAAAAGATAAAAAATCATGATATTCAATCCCCTTACCTTTCAATTTCAATTTAAACCAATCTTTTATCTTTAATTAAAAAAATTAAAAATATATTCCAAAAATATAACAAGATTATAAACCCTCTTGTATGATACACTGGATGAGAAATGAAAGATTCCCTACCTCAAAATGGCTTTCTAATCCACTGCACAAGGTTGAATCAAGAGTAATTCCATCACCGATCACCATAATAAAGGATAAAATGTGTACCATCCTAGAAAAAATCTAAAAAAACACTCCCTTATAAAAACACCATCAAAACCAATGATTTCTCTGATATCAAACCCTTACCAGATAAGAAAATGGGATAAAAAGGGGTATTAGAAGGAGGGTACTCACCTAGGAACACCAATGATCAATCTCCCAAGGCTAGGGTTAAAATACAGTAAAAGGGGGATGAAATAAATCCTTAGGTGCACTTGGATCATCCAAGAAACAAGAGAGAATTTAGAAAATTGATTAAGTCTAAGGGGATATAGGAATTTATACCCACTTAGAAAAACATAAGAGAATGGTGAATCCTAGGCTCCACACTGTAGAATTTATAAAAACACACCAGACCATGGAACAACCTACTCCTCTACGCTACAATGGTGCTGGTTAAATCTCCATCGAGATTTTTGGATATCTCCATGATGTGGATCTAATAAATGGTGGATAAGACCAAATCATAGGAAGAGAAACTATGCCAAAAACCCTATATGTTGAGAGGAAGGATATGCTATACCCCTATCTCCAAAACGCATCTACCCTCAGATTAGAAAAACCTATGAAAACTCCACCCTAGGCTATGCATCGTAGCTAGGTGACCATTATGTAGCCATGAATATTTTTTTAGAACTAAAAATATTCTATCAGACCTCACCTACATTATATTCGGCCTCACTAAACCACATCTTCCACCCCTACAATGGAATCTAGGGCTCCACACTGTATAACTCCTTCATATGGATTCTCCATCCAACTCCTCTTTTTCCCTTCCAAACTCCTCAAAACCTCCTCTGCACACCTCCACCACCATAATTCCTAAAAAGTAATGGGTAATAAGGTTCAGTGTGTTACACCTTCTAATGAAGTTTACTCACCACTAGATCCCTACTCATCTCTTCATAGAGTTCTTATATGAAGTTTTATTACCTTCAGGATAGAATTTGGTAGAACAATATGGTAGAGGTAGTTTTATTGATAAAAAATGAGGTACTAAGACAAATTGACAACAATATTTCCCTCAATTCACAACACAAATATATTAGGAGAAGGAAATTCAATTAGGGATATCACACCACTAATTTAGGGCTATAAATAAATTCATAGGATAATGCAATGGTTGAAAAAAAAAATTTTATTATAAATCAAAATGTAAAAAAATTAATCAAATTGGGTGTAAAGGTCGAAACCAAACCCTTAGAGATCAATTCCATCAATCTGGCATGTTTGGGAATTCTATCACTTGTTTCCCAAACATTGACAGACCAGCCCATACCTTAAAAAATTCTAATATTTTTTGGGTATGGATCTATGATATAGTCTATAAATGTTCCATTTACCAAAAATTGAAATCAATGATATAAGAATAATCTTAACCTGTCATGGAGGGAGAAAGAAATACTAATACAGATTTCCCATGGATTTCCACAACTATAAAAGCCAAAATTTCAAAAACAACATAAGGTTTATACCTCTAATTCTCAATAAGAAATGAGGGGTATGCTTTAGTAGTTGTCAAAAAAATTAACTCACAAAAATCTGAATTATATTTAAAAAAATCTTAACATAATTCTTATAGGGATGAAACTGATGATAGGATACATAATCTAGAGTTTCAAATGGGGTAGGTAGCTAGGGACATGTGCACAAGAGATGTGGAAAATTTTACTAGCATAACCAAGGTAAACCATAGGGAGAACTTAATAGTTTTCACCACCATGAGTGTTTTAAAAACTCATCATTAAGATAGAAATGATTCTAGGATAACCCAAACTAAAATTATTCAAGAAACTAGAAGTCAAAATTTGGGTAACTATAAGCTTATAAATATGGAAATCCATGAAGAAACAAATAAAAAACTTATTTTCTCACCTTAAAAACAATATGAAAAAGACATGAAAATGAATAAAAATAAATGGAAAGAAAATATTGAGGAAGATTATAAGTGGTTGTCTACTGTTTTAAAGAATATTTCCCCATATATCCTTTTCCCATAAAGAATTAAGTAAAAAAACTAAGAACCTAAAATGTTGAATATCCTTAAGTTTTTCTGAAATGTTCACATAAATATATCATTCCTTCTAGATTTGGTTCAAATCCCACCATACCTAAAAATACTAAAAAAAATTATGTCAAATAAAAAGACCTTAATTTATTTTTCCACCTACAACCTAAAAAATAGTTGAGTTTTATTTTTTATAATAGGATGCCTCTTAAGCTTAAGAATATAGGTAATTTTTTTATTTCATGCACCATAGGAAATAGTGGACCACTTAATTACCATTTTTACCTTAGTGATAGCATAAATTTGATCCCTTAATCACTATTTTTATAGCTGTTATTAAGATACTTGTTACCTACCATAGTGGTCTTGTAATTGGTTGATTACTCCAACACACACCACATAGGAAGAGTTGATAACTTGATTATTGTGGTGGGGAGACTAGTTTTGAATTCTAAATTCCTTATCTTAGATATGGAATTTGATAAAGAGGTATATATCATATTAGGAAGCAATTTCCTATCTACAAGAGGTGTAATCATCAATGTCTCAATTGAAAAATTAATTTTCAATTTAGTTGATCAAAATAAAAAACATAATGTATTCAAAAATTCTAAAGAACCCACACCTAAAAAGAATCACTCAAGGGATGAGATATTTTAATTTAAAGAACCTTTTGAAAAAGAAAAATAAGAAGAAGGATTTTAACCATCCCTTTGAACCTATTGTTAGTATGTTATGGTATTAAATTATGATCTAGGATTTATGGACGTTTTTGGTTCTATATATGTGGTTTTATTAGGCTGGTCTTTGTTTGGTTCCAATTTGGATCTTGACTTTTCTTGTATAATTGTGGTTAGAATTGTTATTTTATCTATCTCAATGAATTTTTTGGGGAATAAAGTGCTATTATAGGTATTATTTTCACACCCTAACCTTCACTACCCTTATTATTATATTTATTTATTGATTTGAAACCTTATCCTTGATTTCTTGATTGAAATTACTTGAAAATTCTAAAATTTGTAGTTGTAGTATCAGGTGAAAAATTAGTGTTGACCATGTGTCCACCTATGAAAGACCTTAAATTACTTATCACTGGTTATTTTCATGGTTAGAGCACAATTTTCATAATATTGTGTCCAAATCATGCCTTTTCCAAGGTGTTTTTAGTGATGGTCGTACGGTTGGCATAATGTTTGGTAAATTTTTCTTTCCAAACCACGTGACCTACCTAATTTTTAAAATTTATAAAATATATATTCTACCCCCACTGAAAATTATAGCCTTTTTATCTCCCTCTCCTCCTAATTTTCATGAGCTAATTGAGAAGTATACCTAGGTAAACCCCCTCCCTTCCTCCATGGATTTTATGGGTTCTTCTTCGATTCTAAGTGGATTTCTCAAGCTTAGATGTTCATTTCTCCTCTCCTTATCTTCTACTTCTTCTTTTGTTTATTTTTCCCCATCTTGGGTCCATATTGGTCAAAACCTAGGTTAATTTTATCTAAATATTTTATGGATCTTGATTTTAGTGAGTTCTAATTGTTCTTTGGGTCCTCCTCTTCCCAAATTTGAAGGGTTCACGTTATCCACACCCAGTTTGAGGTAGTTTTCCTATATGCATAACCCTTTACACTTAGAACCATAATTTATTGGGATTTTTAACATATTTTTTTCATTTTTATGACCTTTAGTAATTATGTTTAGTATTTTTTGATAAAATAATTTAGTTTACTTACGAATTTATAGAATGAAAAGGGGTTCCTTTTTTATTTAAGGTTAAAATCTATTTTTAAAGGTTCTTGCATGTTTAGTATTTAATTTAATGCCTAATTATCCCTTATTAATTTTTTTCATAACCTGTGATGTGATTTTTGGTTTATGAACTATTAATAAAGATCTTTATTTAAAATAATTAGTGTATTTTAGGATAATTAAATATTTTTGTTATGATTTTTGAGTTTCTTGATGTGCTTCTTGGGTGTTTTTATGAGTTGGTTTTTAAAGAGGGGTTATATAACTTGGGTTTTAAATGAATTTTTATATTTAATTTCAATGTTTTGGATTTTATAATGATGGGGTTGAGATACATTTTAATTTAAAAGTATTATTTAAAATCTTTGAACCACATTTGGTTTTGAAAATGAATTTCTTGATTCAGTTATTTCAAAGAGGTATCAAGTTCTAGTTGAATCTTTATGAAAGGGAATTCTTGAAAATGAGGTGAATACCATGTTTATATCATTTGTAATTTCATGTGTATGCCCTTGTGATTTATTTAGTCACCTTCTCTTAGTTATTGATGTGAGCCTATGAACTTGGGTATGAGAACCTAGAATGGATGAGGTCTTTTCCACTAGATAAAGTGTTTCACCCTTACTAGTGATGTAATATATATGGTATAACCATTATCCAATTAAGTTATTATATTTATCCTACTAATTCAGGGTATTTACCTAACTTATAAATTTTTTTCACTAGGTAATACTAGCTTTAGTTTTTTAGTGCTTCTCCCATGATGTTATCTATATTCAATTCTTTCATTTTTATTGTGTTCTATTGTTATTGATTGTTTATCCTCTCTTGTGATGTTTTTATTTCTATTTAATCTTAGTACCTTTATATTATATGTTACTAATATTTTATGTTATATCTTTGTTACATATTAATTATAGTTTCTATTGATGTTGATTCGCCTTTCTTTCCTTTAGTTCATTATTTTTAATAATTTTTGAGAATCAAGGTACAAAAGGTTTTTGAAAGTAAATGAGTAAAAGGTATTTTAACATCAAGTTGTTTATATTTTATGGTTTTCAAAGACATTTTTTTGTTTTATTTTAAAAATTGGGACCTAAGTGAATCTTTCTACACTTGGTGGTTTTCTAAAAAAGAAATTTGATTTTTAATAAAGAAAATTTGGGATTTAATTATGTGTTTTTATTTACTTAAAATATTAATATGGTTTTATCTTCATAAAACATATTTCAAACTAACATGAAATGGTTTTACTTTTAACGATTATTCATGGGGTGTGGGGAGGATACCAACTAGGAATATTATGATCATGCCTATATATAAATTTTAGTCTCTATTTAGATTTTAAAGGAGTTCATTTTTGTGGAATCCTTTCCACTATATTCTTTGTGTTTGGGTTTGGTGATGAGGAAATATAGTGACCATTGGTCATGCAGAGATTAGTGGTTTGGTGTTTGGTTTCTTTTTTCTTATAGGGTATTGTGTATGTATTTTACCTTTTGTAATTATTGTATATTGATACCCTCTTATGGATTTGTATTCTATTTTATATTGTATCAATTTTGATATGGTTTTAATGATTATGCCTTTTTTGTATTGTTTCTTATTTTAGAGTTGATTATTAGGTGTTCATGGACGTCCAACTTATGGACGGGTCATGATAGATTCATTGTAAGTTTATGCTATAGATTTTATTATATTTATTGGGAAAAACACTCTCATTTTATTATGTTTTATTCTTTGGTTCTTTTCACCAACCTAGGGTGATCGTGAACATGCATCGAGTCATGTCATGGGTCGGCTTGGCTACTCAGATCTGAGGTAGTCTGGGTTGGTTCGTAACAATATGAGAGGTCAAATCCCATGTTGGTTAAGTTTCAACCAATTACATGATCAAAAACACACCCAATGAACCCCCAAATTATTTAATCCTCAAGGAATATGTAATAAATATATCAAAGTATTAAGGTTCTCATGATGAGTATCTTTCCAAACATGGTTTTGGGGATTCAATATGAAAGATGCACCCCTTGAATACCAAATACATAATGTATGAAACTCCGTGTGTTATACTTTTTAACATCACAGCCCAGATCACTATGAATAATAACTAGATTGTTGGTGCTATGTGACCTCAGACATGTCTCCCCATACACGATAGTTTTCCAACTAGTTTTTGGAGTATAAGGTAGTACCTTGGGGAGACTATACCCTCTTATATTAGAGTATAAATCATAATATAAATAGAAAATATTGAACACATCTATCACATAAGAGTCGTAGATAATAAATTAGTAAAAAAATGTAATAAAAAATAAAGATAGATATACAACTCAAACAGACATTATCATTATACTAGACAAACCTACCATTAGGAAAATAACATATGCATGATAAAAAAATAAATAAAATACAATTTATCCATATAAAATATGATCCATAACTCATATCAAGCTCCATATACATGCTTGAGCTATCCAATTTGATCAAATCTGACCTCAACACAACCTAAACCTGCAAAAATTAAGGGATTCTTAGGTACCGAAGTGCAATGGATGCTAAATTAGGATGTAAGTACATAACTCAGAAGGGATATTCCAACACGGTCCCATACATAAATATAAATTCAGTGATATATACATGTGACATGATTTGAATAAATAAACAACAAAATAAATAAATAAATAAAATACCATTGATCATTAGGACCACGAAGTTGATTGACCATACCTACTTTGGCTAGTGGTTAAGCATATATGAGCACACCACATGACTATGCCAACCAAATAAAGAGAAAATTCTAACCCCCAAGAGATCATCATGGTTGGTACATAGTATTAAGCATAAATAATGGTCCCTATGGGGTGACCCTATGAAATCTATCAAATAAATAAATACTATTAAACCCAAGGGGTTTTACCCACAAGGAGTTTTAAGTAATCATAAATCACCAATAAACCAAAGGGGTATCACCTTTGGTGTTTCAAGTCATCAGGAAATATTATCTATTCCTAGGAGGATGATCCTAGAAAATCGAGTAATCAAGTATCACTATTGAACCTAATTGATCCTTTTCATTTTAGAATATCAAGTGGCATTACTGAACCCAAGGGGTATCACCCTTGTCATTTCAATAGATCATGTGTCATCACCAAACCCAAGGGGTATCACCCTTGGTGTTCCAAATATTAGGATACATGTTGATTACTAGGGGGATAAACCTAGGAAATCATTATAAATCTATGCATACAAGCCAGATCATAGGAATCCTAAGCATCTCATACATAATTGGCAACACATAGGTGTATTTCATCCCTTAATCTCAACATGATTTCAATGTGGCCTCATTGTCCTCATTAAGTAAGTCGCATTATCATAGGTCTCAAGATATGGAAAAACACCCATCTCACATACCAAATCATTTCTAGGTCAATCCTCTAACCCAACCTAACCATTCATCTTATCAATTTCTACCTACCTAGGTTACTATGCCCCAGTGGGGAAGGAACACCCCTTATTTATCTCACTTTCCAAATCCTTAAGGGAATATTTTAGGTTTCACATGGTGATCCCCTAAGCTATTTATCCCAACTCATCACTAACCTCTACCTAGAGGTATCTAAAGGATCCCACTAATAGGGTCTCTATGTCATGTTAATTTAAAAACATTAGGTGTACTCCCCTCAAGGTCCATACATCATAGGGCATAATATAATACTCAATACCTCAACCATCAGTGGCCGAGGAAAACTAGTCAATGCTCAAGGTTCATCGAGGCCTCAACACTTTGTTTTATCCGCATGTATTTAATAAATTTTAAAATAATTTAATTAACTTAAAATGGTTGATCTCCCAAAGTGTAATGACCACACATATCACATGGCACACAAAAATAGGAATAAATCATAAGGGTAGCTATGCAGGACCACCTACCTTAATCAAAAGTTATTTCCCTTTAATCCTCATCCCAACAACTCACTTCCCAAGATCTTCCAAGTCTCATCCAAGCCTGTACCGACACTCTCGCTCCTAACTAAATCCATAAAACATAAATAATTAATTATAAAAAAATTATAATGAATTATTTAATTTGACACAAAGATTAATAAACACCAAATAACTCACAGATCACTGTCCAATTGTTGGAACCTCAACCAAATGCACCTAGAGGTCTGCAGCACACCCCTAAAACTATCTTAAGAAAAACCCCTATCATGCGATGCTTGTTTATTTACTCATATAATTTTATTTAAGATAAAATTATTTGAAAATAAAATGTTGTGACATACCTCATCAAAACTAAAATCAGTGGCATGCAGATAGAATCTCAAGACACTCTCTGGCTAGGCTTCACAAAATCCCCTTTGAAAATGGGTGATTTTTCCATTCTCAAATGAAATTTCCATCAAAACCCTAAACCAAAACAAAATAAATCTATGGACAACCTTAGAAAAAAATAATAAAGGGAGGGGAGTGGAATATATTACCCATAAATTTTATCTGATCACACCCCAAATCACCATAAATGGATGGAATAAAGAGGAGGGGGAGACCTGGTTCAGACCCTCCCCATGCACTCTCTTCATCTACCAAAAGAGAAAGGGTGTCAGGACCCACATTTAAATTAATAAAAAACACCCCATAATGGTTTCATGATGTGAAATGATATTCATTTTGTGAATACACCTTCCAGAGGGGCCTCTCCCCTTTATCCTAAAAACTTACAATGTGACCATTATGGTGATGCCATGAAACTGTTGTTGCTATAACTTTGCAATTTTCTAGTCGCCAGGACCTTCTACAATATACTCTTAAACAACTAGGAATTCACATGAACCTTGTGTTATATCCAAAAAAATTAGGGACGTTCAAATGATCATAACTTGGTTCTGAGTACTATTCCTCAAAACAAACTATCCATCGAATAGAAAATTCAAATTCCCTCTAAATTTTCACACCCGTATGAACATGGGGTATTATAATCTCCCCACCATAAAACTTATCATCCCTGAGAAGTATAACCATCCATTTAACCAATTAAATCAACCTAATCAGGTCACAAACTCAAGATCAACCTGTCATATTCGATCTTTGAATGTTGAATGATCTCCTCTTGCATAACATGAAATGTAAGGCGCACTTTCCAACAATACTCAATCCACCAATCGTTATCACCAATGAAACATCAAGATGGAACTCAACAACACCCGTCCATATCAAGAAACCATTATTTCATCAATAAATTCATCACCTGGATTTCTCCCCACTATAATCTTTATCTCATAATGGCTGATTTTGATTCACAATGCTCTCTACCATTAGAACTTCCAACTGAAAATGCGTCCTTCAATGGTCTATAACCCACCAACTGTATCATGTATGATTCTATTGGCATGGTCCCCCTGTCAACATGTCTAAACTCGATAGTAAAAACATTCAAACCTCTTCCATATGATTATATTCAAACTCTTGATCGTACCCATCAATGCATCCTGAAAATAAATAATTCCTTCATCTTAGTATTTCTACTAATGACCCCAACACATAGGACCCCACTCACACCCTAACCCACAACACTAAGTCTCCTCACCTACTAAGATTTTTCCCCAAAAAGATCACCTTTATTACATTTCGTAACATGATTAATCCCCTAAAACATGTGAAAATGGATTTTTACCACCTAAATTGCATGGTGATGCAAGTTTACCCCCTGAATCATGTGTAGAAATAGGGTTTCACCACCTAAACCATGTCACAAAACCGGTATGCCTCATAAAACAAATCATGAAACTGGTTCACACCCTTAAACACATCACAAATTATGGCTCACCCCATGAATACCCCTTGAGTCTCATTGAGATCACCATGATCTCGATACAAACACACTAAATCCAAACATCACCCCATCTGAATCCTGAATTTGATATTCATCAATGGACCAAATCGCATCCAATCTTATCACACATTAATACCCTGGTGTCACCTTGAACATCTAGTAACAGGTCTCAGCACATCCATGATCTATATAAAATGAATGTGGTTTACTTGTGACTATTACAATTCTCCCCACCATAGGAGTGTCATTATCATCTCCTAAAGAATACAAACACCCATCACATGTATCCCATGCCCCATCCATCACCGAACATAACAACTGACATGGCCAAGATCACTAATAACTAGGAACTAACATGAATCGATAATTTACCACCCATTATCAACTTGAGGGAACTTCACCATTAAAAATCCACCAAAAACCCATCAAAAATGAGGGTCATTCCCTAAAACCACTCTACAAACTCAACCATATTTGGTTTGATCACAATTAAAATTTTGTTTCTCCTCCTGAGTTAGGCTCACCGTACTTCCAATACCTCGGAAGGATCAATTCCTAAATCTTCTATGTCACAGCACCTGGTACAATTCCAAAGTTCCCATTACCATGTAGGGACATCTCAAATCCTCATCCAAAACTCTAAACCTCCATGCTCTCAAGCATCACATCAAGTACCATCAGTCCTCAACACATACACGCACTACTATAAAACAAGCCTTTAATAGAGCTAGAAAAAACGTTAATAAAGGTTCCCTTTATCAACACTATAACAAGATTTGATAAAGAGTACCTCTTATTAGTTCTTTTTTTAGCTCTGATAAAATGTACCCTTTATCAGTGATTTTTTTAGAACTGGAAAAGGGTACCCTTTATCAACGCTTTATTTTTAGTGCTGATAAAGGGTACCCTTTATAAACACTTTATTTTTAGCACCCATAAAGGGATCCTTTATTAGTTCTTTTTTAGCACAGATAAAGGTCCAAATAAAATTAAATAATTAAATTAAAAAATTAAAAAATATTTAATTAAAAAAATATTAAAAATTTTATTAATTAAATAATTATTGATAAAAATGAATAAATTGATTATACTATATATAAATTATAAATACTAACAAATTTTATATATTTAATATATAGATATATATAAAAATAAAATTAAAGAAATTAAAATTAAGAGTAAGTAAATTGAGAAAAATATTAAACATTTTATTAATTAAATAATTATTGATAATGTTAATAAATAGTATATATTAAATATATATATATGTGTGTGTGTGTGAATGTATATAAATATGATTTATATAATAAAAAAATTTATGCTTTACATTAAATAGTAATATATTTAGTGAATAATGGTTTATAATTAAAAATTAATATGAATTACAAATACTGACTAATTTCATCGAGTAATGTATATAATTGAATATCGTTTTATTTTTAAATTTAACATAGATCAATCGTGTGTTATATTGATTTCACATAAATATAATTAATTTATTTTTATATACAACACACACACACAAATATTTATGTAATTAATGAAATCTTATATAGAAACACATGCACCTAATATTTATTCAAATTTTAGTATTCATTTTAGAATTTCATTATAACATGGTAAAATTGATATATAATGTCTTTAATCATGATAAATTTTATTTATTTATATTTAATTTTATTATAGTTAGGTATTAATTCATTTTTAATATGTTTTTTTTATTTTTTATTTTTTATTTTTTATTTTTTATTTTTTAGGTAATTTAATGAATTTCTATTATTTATTTTATATATATTTATTTACAATGTTTTAATATTTTAAATATATATTCATTTCAATATATATCCATATTTTTGAAAATTATTTAATTTCACTTATTTTTAACATGCATGCACTTAAGATTAAATATTTATTAATAATGTTAAAAAAAATATTTGTAAAAAATATTTATAAAGAAATATATGTATAAATGTATATTTACTATATTTATACATTTATATATTTATAATTATAAATAAATAAATATTATTTTTAAAAAATTTATTTATATAATTAGAAATAATTAATTATATATATTTAAATAATTATAAATTTATAATAAATTTATTTAAATAATGAATATATTTACTGTATTTATATTTATATATATTTATTATATATATAATTATATAAATATATATAACTATATAAATATTGTTTTAAAAAAAGTATTTATATAATTATAAATAATTAATTATATATTTAAATAATTAGAAAATTATAATAAATATATTTAAATAAAGAATATATTAACTATATTTATATTTATATATATTTATTAAATATACATATAATTATATAAATATACTTACAAAAAAATATTTATAATTATAATTATAAATGTTTTATCAGCACTTAAGTAATAAGCGCTAATAAAAGTAATATTTATCAGCACTTTTTAGCACTGATAAAATCAATCTTTATTAGCAATAATAAAGATGGATTTTATCAGTGATTTTTTGGAAGCACTGATAAGTGTCCCAATCTATTTAAATAACCCCAACTAGTCGTGAACTCGTCGTGATATCTGAAGCTTTTTCAGAAAGCCACTCTCTGTCGGTGCTCATCCTCGGTGAATCAAAGCTCGAATCAAAGCTTGAATTAGAGCTCAAATAATTCTAAGGCTCAAATACAAGGCTCGAATGACTCAGGGTTCGGATGAATCAAAGGCTCGAACATTTTTTAGGTTTTTTATATCTCTACTTTCTCTCAGATTATTTAAAGCTTCAATCCAAGGTATCTTATTTTCTCCTCTTCCTCCTAACTCATTGATTACTTGTTTGGAAATATCTATTTTCATTTTTTTATCATCGTTATTTTTTTACCATTCACATATCCCTATGTTCAATAATTTCTATTAGGGATGTTTGGTTGAAAGAAGATAGGGTTGTTAGATCTTGAGTAATGGGTGTGAAGGAGTGTCTATCCAAAACTCTTAGCCTCCTCTCTTGAGTTTCCAAGTGATTTTGGGAACAATATTTTAATTTTCGATTATTTTATCCTTCCATTTGAGCTGGACCATGGGTAGTGTACATTATCTATATTTATAGAGTGACATGAATTTTTATATTGATTTTATTTTGATTTAATTGAACATTTGATGGAGATAAGGATCCTCATCTAGAGTTTCTTCACCATAATCCTCCATCTTTTCAAGGGAATATGGTCCTAAAGAGATAGAGGATTAGGTGGAGAAAATTGAGAGGATCTTTGACACCCCCAAGATTCCACCTTGCATTAAGTTGAAATGTGTTTCCTTTATGGTGGAATATCCTATCCAAATATTAATTATGTGAGATGATGGTCCAATATAAATGAAATGAAAATCTAGAATATAAAAAACACCTTAGGGAAGGCCCATATTCTTTAGAACCTTACAATATCTCATCCAGATATTCCAATTAAAACTTTTGAGTAATTTTAGATAGAACTCACATTTGAATATCGCTAGTTGCATCAAATGTCCACAGCCACCTAATAGAGTATATCCCAGAGGAAGTATCACTAGGGGCTACCCAAGGGTTGTTTCATTTAAATATATACTTTATTTTTAAAATTATTAAAAATATCACCATTCTAATTAGTAAAAAATAGCTATCAATTTTATATTTTCATCATAAAAACATCTTAACCCACCCTTTTTAAGTTAGAATTTAAATGTCTCATTATCTAATATGATCAATTTTTCACTACTTCAAATCTGTTTCCCCTTTCAAACACAATTACCATAAATTTTTACTAACCCCAAATTAGAATATGGTTTGTCTAGTTTTCTATACCTTTGTAAAAATACTGTCATATTTTAAATGATAACCCACTCATTAATACTTCTTAAAAATCACTTCATTTCCTTCATGACACGTCTAATAAAAACTATGTATGTTTTACTTTAATCCATATAGAAAAATCATTCTTTAATATTGCCTTTTATTTCTAGAATTTTTTAAATGAAAACAATTTATCTTTAGAGATCCACAATTTCTAAATTAACAAGTACCCTTTGAACTTGTCAAAAATATTTAATTACATCAATTTAAATAACATGTGAGATAAACAACCAATATCTAATATGAAATGATATTTCTTATGTAAATACTTTAGTGTGACATAAATTATAAATTCCTCTTACATTATATTCTTTTTCATATAATACATTTTTAATTCTTTCTTCACATTCATCTATGTTTTTAGAAAATTTTAAAAATCCTTCATACAGTTCCTTAATTTGTAACATATTCAATATAGTTCATTAAATTCTTGAAATTTTTCATACAATTTTACTTAGTTTGAGGATTGAAAGTATTAAAATGGGATTTCTCATATAAATATATAATTCATATAGGCCTCAAATATTCATATATCATAACACTTCCCCACCAAGACCCCTTGAATCACATAAAAGAATATTTATACCCCCCAAATATCACCTTTAATAGGACATGAGTTAATAACTAGTGAAAATGGTGTAATTCTCACAAATGGGAGGCATTATTCCTTTTATAGAACACAATGCAGTACAACTATCATCCCCATCAACTTCATCTTCCGAACAATTATTATTTCAATTTTTTTCTTGAAACTCATCCCCCATATCTTTGGTATTTATTGTACTACTCTGATCATTAGTCATCCCATGTTTGAATACTTCTTAGAGTATTTGAATCAACATAGGTGCATGTCCACAATAGATGGAGGATGTATGTCAAACAACAAAATTCAATGATAAATGTTTGGAAGATGAGTTGATAAGGATGACAGTTGTCTATAACTTTCACCTTTGAATGGATTTATAGAATAACACCTACCATAGTGGAGTAATTATTTTCTTAAATTCAATTACCCATTTTCTTCAAAGCATACTGAAATTATTTGAAACATTCAAATGTTGGGTTTCCCTTATTAGAATTATCTATAACTGTCACATTTGATAATGAATATCATATGTGTATTTATTTATTTATTGTACAAAATTAATATTTTATGAACCCAATAGGATGGATATGAATCAAAAATGGATGTACGCTAATCATTTGACAAAATAGTATCAAGATGGAGTTAAAGAGTTCATAATGTTTGCAATAAAGAATGTATATGACCCTTCTCAAATCTTTTTTCCATGTTTACATTGTTTTTATTTAATAAAAATTATTCTAAAAGAGTTGGAAGAACATTTGGTTTTTCATAGAATAGATCAGAGCTATAAATGTTGGACTAAACACAGGGAAAAACTAAAAGTTTACACCAATTGGGATGATACTATGGTTTATAGATCATTTGATATGAATACCAATGTAAATAATGATGAATACCGCATGGAAGAAATGAAAATGGAAATTGAATATGAACTTCATGATTTTACAAAGTTGTTTGAAAAGATAAATAGTTTTTCTAAGAGACCATTATATACTGTTTGTACTAAATACAAACATTGTAAACTGTATTGAAGTTATTTAATTTTAAAGTTGGCAACAGATGGAGTGAAATAATATTTATATAACTACTTGGTCTCCTGAATGATATGTTACCTGAAGAAAATAAACTACCATGTCTAACATATGATGCTAAACCAATGTTATGTTCAATAGGAATGATATCTAAAAAAATACATTATTTTTAAAATGATTTCATATTGTTTCATAAGGATCATGAATAACCCATAAAATTCCCTAAGTGTGGAACATATAAATATAAGAAAAATAAATTAGGTCCTTCGAAATATATATGTTACTTTCCTATCATTCCACGGTTTATAAGATTATATGGATGTTAGGAAACCACAATACAATTGATATAGTATACAGATACAAGAATTAAATATGGGAACCTACATCATCTAGTAGATTCTCCTCAATGGAATAAAATTGATTATGAGTATCTTGAATTTGGAAATGAACCAAGAAACTTCCATCTTGTGTTATCTACAGATGGAATAAATCCTTTTGATGTATAGAGTAGTACACACAGTACATGTCCTGTCAAGTTGGTAAATTATAACTTGTCACCATGGTTATGCATAAAGCGCAAATACATAATGTTTTCTCTACTTATATCTAGACTAAAGCAACTAGATAATGATATTGATGTCTATTTGGCTCTATTTATCAAATATCTGAAATTGATGTGAGATACAGGTGTTAAAATGTATAATGCTTATAGAAGTGAAGAATTCACATTAAGGTCCATATTATACAAGATGATAAATGAATTCCACGCTTATGTAAATTTATCAAGCTATAGAATTAAAATAATATTGGGGTGTCTCGTTTGTGAAGAACACACACTCAGTTCGGTTGAAATATTCCTCAAAGACTATGTTTTTTGGACATTGGCGATTTTTACCTCAATTACATAAATACTAGATAACAGCATTCAATGGGAATATCAAGAAAGGCACAACACTATCTCCAATGATAGTTGATCAATTGTTAGATAAAGTAAAAGACATTGACAATGTTTTTAGTAAACCATTTTCAAAAAACCTTATGAAATCAGGTTGGAATAAGAGATCAATTTTCTTTGAATTTCTGTATTGGAATTGTTTTTATGTCAAAAATTTTCTTGATGTCATGCATATAGAAAAAAAATGTATTTGATAGTGTTATTGGAATGCTACTAAATGTTACTGGAAAAATAAAAGATGGAATCAAGGATAGTTTGGACATGATTGACATGGTGATAAGGGAATATTTAGCCTCGGTGAAGGGTAAATTGTGGAATTTTCTTCCTCCATCATCTTACACTCTATCTAGATAGGGAAGATTTCAATTTTTTCTTTTCCTTAATAGTGTAAATGTTTCATAGGGGTATTCAAAAAATATTAAGAAAGTCATGTTAAAGACTAATTTCAAGTTACAAGTACTAAAATAAAATGACTATCATGTTTTTTGTAATATTTGATGTTTTTTTCCTTCCATTACATTCTACCTCAAAATTTATGACATATATTAACCAGACTCTTCTTCTTTTTCAAATCCATATACAGTAAAGTTAGACCCGATGGAGTTTTCAATCATGAATAATGAGGTTGTAGTCATATTATATGAATTAGAGATGTTATTCCTACCTTCATTCATTGATATAATGGTCCAACTAAGGGTTAACTTGGTTAGATAGGTTCAACTATGTGGTCTTATCCATTATAAATGGATGTACCCCATTGAACGGTATTTAAAGATTTTAAAAGGGTATGTAAAGAATCAACATTGGCCATAATGTTGTATTGAAGAATGATATATTGTTGAGGAAGTTATTGAATTTTGTATCGATTACCTATCAAATGTTGATAGTATCAGGCTTCCAAAGTCTCATAATAGAAAATGCCTTATGGGTGAAGGGATTTCAAGAAGTGATGTTATTATAATTAACTTAAAAGAGAGGAAGAAATCAAACCTTTACATTTTACATAATAGTGAAGATGTTGATCGATACATTGAATCCCAAAAATAAATTATTAGATATTTGAATTCATCAAGGGCTTAAGTATGGATATCAAATATACAAAATCAACAGTTTATACGATGTTTTAGAGATCAAATTTATAAGGAGTTATCTAAAAATATGAATTCAATTTCCAAACAAATTCAATGACTGACCAGGGCCCGAATGAAAATGTTATATATTACACTATTTTTATAATAAATGGTTATATGTTCTACACAAAATAACACGATGAATGAAATATGATGAAAAATAGTGGTGTTATGCTTATGGAGGAAGCGATTCATATATCTGGTTACAAGAATAGAAATCCAATTTATGAAAATATGACATATTTTGGCATTATTGAATAGATATATGAGTTCAATTATACAACATTTCAAGTGGAATTTTTATGTTTCAAATGGCTTGACAATACGAGTGTAGTGAAAGTTGATGAAATGGGCTTCATGAAGGTGAATTTTGGTGTGGAATGGGAAAAGGATGATCCATTCATAATGGAATCATAAGTAGTGTCAGTATTTTTTGTCTCAGATATACCAAACAAGAATTGGTCAATTTTCATACTGGTGATTGGAAAAAAATATCAGGTCAGATGAAAATTCAATCAAGGATGACCCTTTCATTGGGAGATTTCAATCAATTCATGTCTATCCTAATGTAAATAATGTCTTGTACATTATAGGGGACCATAAAGAGGGGATTTGGATTCTTTATAGAGGAACCAAATCCATAAAATCATTAAAAAAACAAGGAGAGTTCAATGAGAAGGTAAAAGTGTTTTTTAATATACTATGTTTTTCTTCATAATATTATATGTTCTTTATTGCATTAACATAATATAAATTAAATGTTTGACTACCCATGAAAAAAATTTAATCTGCACATGATGATGTTACAAGTCCCTTAGAAGAACAAACTATAATGAAGGAAACCCTTCAGTAAGATTTAAAAATAATGTTATGATATACTCGATCTATTTTACATAAAAATTATATAATGAAACATTGGTTTAATTTTAATTATTCCTTATAGAGTTTTTTTTATTTTAAAAGATTTATGTCCATCTTTCATTCCTTTCTGCACCAAAACTTCCACATAATTCTTCTCCCTCAAAACCTTTTAACCACTACAGTGTTTCATTTATCACTTTCCTTCAGTTCCCTCTACTTCCTTTGTAGGAAGAGAAATGAAGATGCCTCTGCTCAATCACAGAGGTAATATTGAAGTTTTCACAGTAAAATAATTGTCCATATAATTAATATATTTTCTCATATTTATGTTTAATTTATTTCTTTTTTGTATTACTCACATAAGAATTATTTTCTTATATAGGTGGAATCTTTTATTTTAGTTGGGGTGGTTTGTCAACCTATCATGTCTTTATACACCAAAACTTCCACAAAATTCTTCTCCCTCAAAACATTTTCACCCCTATAATGTTTCATTTATCACTTTCCTTCCAGATCCCTCCACTTCCTTTACTGGAAGAGAAACGATGCTACCTTTTCTCAATCACAGTGGTAATCTTGATGTTTTCACAGTAAAATTATTGTCTAAAAAATCAATTTATTGTTTCATATTTATATTTAATTTATTTACTTTTAGTATTACTCACATAATAATTTTTTTCTTATACAGGTTAATTATTTTGTTCGAGTTGGGGTGTTCTATCCATCTTTTATATCTTTCTACACCAAAACTTCCACAGACTTCTTCTCCCTAAAAAACTTTTCACCCCTGTAGTTTCGGCATATATAAATTTGCTTAAAGTAATATGAACTGATCAATAACATAGTTAATTTTTATTTTTTTAGTAAAATATTTATCCATAAAATTAGTTTATTATTTCATATTTATGTTTAATTTATTTCCTTTTAAAATTACTCATATAATAATTTTTTTATTGTATAGGTGAATTGTTATTTTTTGACTTGGGGTGGTTTTTTCGAACATCCAACACTACATATTGAGTTGATGTTATTATCCAAAAAAACATTTCTCATTGTGGAAAGCTAGAAGAGTATAGGAAGATCATGTGCCCATTATGGTGACTTCTTATGATATAATGAGCACATGAGCTTCCTCTACTCTTCTAACTTTCAACAAAGAGAAAGTATTTTTGTCTAATAAAATACATTCAATATTCATTATTGGTAATTTGATAAATAAAGGCAATGGAAATGTGGTAACATTAAAATTTATTATTTTTTTGAGACTTTGGGATGTGTTGGAATCATCCACAACTCAATCTGACACATGGTGTCACCAGTATGACTCCAACACTACTGGAAAATGACCCTATACCAATGGTTTGGAATCATGGGTATAGACCATAAAACCATGGGTATAGGATATACACATGGTTTAGAGAACCATGGTAATAGTTTTATACCACTGTGTCAATAACCCTATACCCACGGTTTTGAAACTATGGGTATAGGATTTAAAAAATTGTATGTTGCCAGTTTCGATCCCCATACCGCCTCTATACAATTCATGTGTCTAAACACTACACAAAATTGGGTTATCATTATATAAATATATATATTTACCTATATATATTTATCTAAACCATGGTTATAGGTGGGAAATCATGGAAATAGGTTTTTTAAATAGAATTTTTTTTCTCATAAAAACTTTTTTCACCACCCTAATGTAGGAAAGTTATACCCAAGAATATCCAAAATCATGGGTAAAATAATGAACTATTCCCATGGTTTTTGGAGAACCATAGGAATATGTTTTTTGAAAAAAATCCCTATACCCATGGTTTTTGGAAAACTGTAGGTGTAGGTCTTGAACCAAACCCTATACCCACAGTTTTACAAAAATTGTGGGTATAGGAGGAAATTTCTAATATATATACATGTTTTACCCAAAATGTGGGTATAAGTTCCCAACCAATACCTATACCCACATTGTTTAGAAAAATGTTGGTATAGGGTCATTTTTCGGTAGATAATGTGCTTCTTTTTATTTAAAATTAACATTAATTTTAGTAAAAAAGACAACTAACATGATCAAAACTGATAAAACATATTCATATTGTTTTGAAGTTTAATAAAATTATCCATAAGTAATTTTTTATTTGTAGGAATTAGTTTCACATCAATCAGATACATGATGTTCCTAGTATGACTCAAAGTGTCAGAATAGGTTTAAAATCAACATTTTAGTTCAAAAAGTGTCACTCATTGAAAACTAATAAAACACACTCATATTTTCTTGATAATTTAGTACATCGATTAATAAATAATTTTTGATGTGTAAGAATCCATCTCATATAAAATCGATACATGATGTGATTGGTATGAGTCAAAGTACGTGTTTCTATTTTAAAATTACATTTTAGTAAAAAGGACTACTAACATACTCAAAACTAATAAAATTAATTTGGTTTGTTTTTATACTTTATTAAAATTATTAATAAGTCATATGAGATGTGTGTAAATCAACTAAACTTCAATATGATGCATAGTGTGACCAGTATGACTCTAAGTGCATATTTTTATTTAAAATTTACATCAATTTTAGTAAAAAGGAAACCTAACCTACTAAAAAATTATAAAACACATTATGATTGTTTTGATACTTTAATAAAATGATCCATAAGTCATTAGAGACATGTAGGAATAATCTTCACCTCAATTCGACGCACAGTGTGACTAGTATGGCTCCAAGTGCATCTTTTTATCTAAAATTGACAACAGTTTTAATAAAAGGGACAATTGACCTACTCAAAAACAAGAAAATGTATTTGTATGGTTTTTATAAATTAATAAAATGATACATAAGTTATTTTTTGACATGTAGAAATCATTCTAAACTCAATATAATACATGATGTGTTCAGTATGACTCAATGTGTCTTTTATCAGTTTAAAATAGATATTTTGAAAACTAAGAAACATGATCTGATTTTATTGATAATTTAGGGAAACAATTCATAATTAATTTTTGATGTGTAATAATTGGTCTCACATCAGACCGATACATGATCTGATCGTTATGAGTCAAAGTGCATGTTTCCAGTTTAAAATGACATTTTAGTAAAAAAAGACAAGTGATATACTCAAAATCAAGAAAATTCATTTGGATTGTTTTGATACTTAATTAAAATTATCCATAATTTATTTGAGATGTGTAGGAATATTCCTCACCACAATCTAATTCACGGTGTGACCGACATGACTCCAAGTGCATCTTTTTATTTAAAATTGACATCAATTTTATTAAAAAGGAAAATTGACCAACTCAAAACCAAAAAAAAAATCATTCAGATTATTTTGATACTTTAGTAAAATGATCCATGAATCATTTTTTATGTATAGTAATGAGTTTCACCTCAATTAAATACATTATTTTCCCGTTATGACTCAATATGTTCATTATCAGTATATAAAAAAAATTAGTTCAAAAAGTATCACTCACTGAAAACTGAGAAAATGTGTTCTTATTTTCTTGATAATCTAGTAAAATGATTCATAAGTCATTTTTGAAATATAGGAATTAGTCTCGCATCAAATTGATACATTATGTGATCGATATGAGTCAAAGTATGTGTTTCTAGTTTAAAATGACATTTTAGTAAAAACGAAAAGTGATGTACTCAAAACCAATAAAATGCATTCATATTTTTTGTATAATTTAAAAAAATTATCCATAAGTCATTTTAGATGTATATTAATCAGTCTCACATCAATCCGATGCATAGTGTGACCGGTATGATTCCAAGTGCATCTTTTTATTTCAAATTGACATCAATTTTAGTAAAAAGGAAGACTGACCTAATCAAAATTGAGCAAACACATTAAAATTATTTTTATACTTTATTAAAATGATCCATAAGTCATTTTTGATGTATAGGAATAAAAATCACATCAATCCAATACATGATGTTACTGGTATGACTCAATATTTATGTTATCAGTTTAAAATCATCATTTTAGTTCAAAAAGTGTCACTCACTAAAAACCAATCAAACATGCTATAATTTTATTGATAATTTGGGATTACAATTCATAAATAAATTTTTACATATAGGAATTGGTATCACGTAAAACTGATACACGATTTAATAGTTATGAGTCAAAGTGTATGTTTCCAATTTAAAATGAAATTTTAGTAAAAAAGAAAAGTGTCATAATAAAAACCAAGAAAATTTATAATTTTTTTATAATTTATTAAAATGATCCATAATTAATTTTAGAGGTGTAGAAATCATCCTCACCTCAATCTGATGCACGGTGTGACCGGTATGACTCCAAGTGCATCTTGTTATTTAAAATTGACATTGATTTTAAAAAAAAGGAAAACTAGACTACTCAAAACTAAGAAAATTCATTCATATTATTTTTATAATTTAGTAAGATTATTCTTAATTAAATTTTGATGTGTAATAATTAGTTTCACCTCAATATGATACATGATGTTCCCAGTATGACTCAATGTGTCTGTTATCAGTTTAAAATTGACATTTTAGTTCAAAAAGTTTCATGCATTGAAAACTTAGAAAATGTGCTCTTATTTTATTAATAATTTATGAAGAAAAATTACAATACATTTTTAGATGTGTAGGAATCAATCTCACATCAAACCAACACATGATGTGATCAGTATGGGTCAAAGTGCATGTTTCCAGTTTAAAATTACATTTTAGTAAAAAGAAAAGTGACATAATCAAAACCTTGAAAACGTATTTGGATTATTTTGATACTTTATTAAAAAAATCCATAAGTCATTTTATATGTTTAAGAATCATAATAACCTCAATATAATGCATGGTGTGACTGGTATGACTCAAAGTGCATCTTTTTATTTAAAATTGACGTCGATTTTAGTAAAAAGGACAACTTACCTACTCAGAACCAATCAAATGCATTCGGATTGTTTTATACTTTATTAAAACAATACATAAGTCATTTTTTATGTTTAGAAATCATATTCACCTAAATCTGATACACAATGTGTGATGACCCAGACTCTCAGGGTCCTTTCCTTTGCCAAAAAACTAGATCCTAAAGGGGTAGCGTCTCGGCGTGAGGTCGATCGGCGTGACCGATCGGTGAGACCGATCGGCACGACCGACCGGTGAGACTAATCAGCGTGACCGATCGGTGGGACCGATCGGCATGAATGAACGACGGGACCAATCGGTGCGACCGATCGGCGCGACCAAGCGGCGTGATCGATTGGTGAGACCGATCGGTGTCACCCAGCCTTGTCGAGGTTTTTCCAGTAGCGCCTCCCTTTTTCGCAAATTGGGTTTTAAACCCTATTTTTGACCCCTTTAAGCTTGTTTTAAATCCTAGTAACGCCCAT
The DNA here is from genome assembly GCA_963277665.1 of Viscum album. Taxonomy (NCBI): domain Eukaryota; kingdom Viridiplantae; phylum Streptophyta; class Magnoliopsida; order Santalales; family Viscaceae; genus Viscum; species Viscum album. The sequence continues at coordinate 1,390,373,154 of OY728165.1, forward strand.
AAATTTCATTTAATTAAATTTTTAATGAATTAACCTGGTGTGTACGTCAGTCTAGACCCCTTTAATAACGTGTGGGGCCATGGTCAACCCACGACCCCCGCTCCTTACGTGGTTCCACATTATTATTCCAACCGTCCTCAGCCCTTATAAACTAAAAGGGTACCCCCTTAGGTTTTCGTTTTCTCGATCATGAGTACCCTTCATTTAGATGAACCACTTTTCGTTCAGGCAAGCCGCATCGCTATACATGAAGTTCTGCCCCCGGCCTTAGCGTCGATCGTTGATCAACAAGTAGGGAATTTCTCCTCGTCTCTCACTTTTGTGTATCATGCGGGGTGGGCATGCTTTTGTTCCTGTAGAATTGGATAAACCTAAACCTTAATGAAGATAATGAATGAACTCTAATAAAGGGGGAGGGCTGTGATCGATGGTGCTGCTCTATTTTATGATCTTCCATAATTTTATGATTTCTGAATTGTGCGGGCTTACGCCTACTAAAAAACATGGCTGTTGGTGGTCTTTCTCTATTCACTAATGAACCCCTCGTGATGTTTTAAATGGATTTTTTTGTAGTTGTGAACTCCTAATATGAAAAGTAAATCAGTTAATTACTTACATTCGGCTAAGAAAATTGAAAGCACCGGGATCAACTCCCTTCTGTGATAACCCCAGTTAAAGCACACGGAAATTGTAATCATGGAGTGTGTTAAATCTTATAAATCCGAAAATACCAGCATGGGCCTGCTTTGCTTGGTGGTAGTGGTTTGATTGTTCTTCCTTCACGGGTCGTTTTCTGGGTGATGTGGGTGGGGATGGGATCCCCTGTTATTATACTCTCAGTGGTTGTGAAAAATTGGGGATGGGATCCCCTATGTTAAGCTTTCAGTGGTTGTGAATTTTAAGACCGGGTGTTTACCTTTTTTATATCATGAATTAGGGTGGGATCCTTTGTTGATGAGAAACCATCTGGGGAGGGCACGGGGCAGTGCCTCGTGGGTTTTCTTTGGTTCCAGTACTTCGAGGGATCTCACTTATCCCATTATTTTTGTGACTTTACAAGAGAACCGGGTGTGGATGTTGTAGTTGATGCTTGACGTTTCGCTGGATCTTTTTCCCTTGGTTTGTTCTTATGGTGTTAGATGCCCAGTAGTTGCAGAAACTTATGTTAATCAGTATTACTGAACATGTAAACCAGGATGGGACAAATGGGTTGTTGGTTTAGTGTGGGTCGTGACTTGGATATGGTGTTTTTTGTGTTCTTTAGGCTGACAGAAGCAAAACCTAAACTTTGGGTGAGTGCTTGTTACCTATACTTATACTTTTAGTTTTTTGTTTCTTATTCGCTCCCCACCCAAGTTGAGCACTTAGTGTTGAACACCCCCATTTCGTGGGGGAGGGTGTTTTTCCCAACACTTCCATCAGTGGCTGGTTATTAGCTCCTTTTTTGATCCCTTTCCTGGATATCCCAAGTATCTTCGGGCAGGATGTTATGGCCTGAGGTCCATTATTAGCCCAAGAACCTTCGGGCGGGGTAGTGTGGCGGTTATGGCCCAGGTGTGTGTGGGCAGGTAGTTTCCCAAGTATCTTCGATATGACGCCCAGTTGTCCACGGGCATGGCGGTGGATCTTCTGGATCAGGTGTCTTCGGGCGTGGCGGTGGTTGTTTTGGCCTAGGTGTTTTTAGGCGTGGTCACATGTGACAGTTGTGGCCCAGGTGTGTGCGGGTGGGATTCGGCAGTGGGACTACGTGCGGTTATGGACCAGGTGTGTGCAGGCGAGGTGTGGCAGTGGGACTGCGGAGAGAATGGCAGGATTGGTTCGATGTGTAGGATGTCTTCAATAACCAGTGGGAAAGTGGCGTGGGGTACCCAAACATCGATGTTCTCTTATTACTATACATTACATGACTTTCGTTATTTGGGGAGTGTTCCTTAGTGAGGCTTGGGTGGATGGTTTTCCTTGTTAGGTGTTTGGTTTACTCTTTTTCTCACGGGAATTTAGTACGTTCCCCCACTTGTGAACAAGAGTCTTTGGTTTTCCCTACTGATTATACTTGTATTCTCACCCTACGTATATAAACTGCTTTTAGGTTTTCAGGAGGACTTCAGGGATCGAGCGGGACTGTACTAGCTCAGACCTTTGGGGCAGTTGCAGTTGTTGTTTTCTTTTCTTTGGTACTTTACCCTTGTAGTCACTTTTACTTTGTGGTATTTACTTTTGGAACATGCATATGGGAATGGTTGTTTTGTCTTTACTTTTACTTTCGGCTTTTGGTGTTGTTGGGATTTACCCTTCTATATCCCAATCCTATTAGAAGACAAAGGGTAATGCCTTCCATTTAGTGTGTGATTCTATACCATTGGTGTTATTCACAGCTCCGGGACCTATTGAACATGGGTCTCAGGGGTCATTATCTCTCCTTCAACTTAAAGAAGGAAGGGCCTGGCAATCTGCTAACCCTTCTCTCCATTTGGTGAAGGAGGGTCGTGACAGAGTGGTATCAAAGGTGAGGTTGAGAGATAGGATGGTGTCTGGAGTTAGGAACAGTGAGGAATGCATGGTATGGTAGGGAAACAGTTTTGGGTGACATTGGTGCGTGAATTAGTCCAGGGAAGACCGGCTAGGACATGGGATTTTAAGGTCCCCCGTGATCCGATGCAAGGAATCTGGACCTACCGAACGACCAATTGAGGCCACGCTGATTGCGGGGTAGAGACCCTAGGAAAGGTACATGCATCATAATGACTTGTGTTCTCATGTTTCTGGGGTGTCTTGGGAATTAATAATAAACAAAAAGTTTTTAAAGATAATATTCTGCACTACTTGGGCTTAGGCATTCCTTGTTTACCTTGCAGTTATGGAACCTGGAAGGAGGCCACGTGTGGTACAGGAGATCGAGGCCCCGGAGACTACCTTGGCCGATCTCCATAGAGATGATCGATAGGAGGAGGATGACCAGTGGAATAAGACACTTCGGGCCTTCCAGCGACAGACCCTCGAGAAGTATGAGGGCAGCACCTTTGATATGAAGACGGAGGGCTGGCTAGAGGAGCTGGTGATAGCCTTCAGCTTGATCTAGGCTCCGATCGAGTACTGGGTTCCTCTGGCCATCATCTAGATACGAGGAGTGGCGCGTCAGTGGTGGACGCTTTACCTGGGGGAGAGGAGAGAGGCTGAGGTGGCATGGGCTGATTTCGAGAGGGAGTTCCGGGCAGAGTTCCTATCTTCGACGATGAAGGCGGAAAAGAGACAGGAGTTACTCTCCCTTCAACAGGGGAGTATGTCAGTGAGGGATCTAGGAATCAAGTTCAAGGACCTCCTACATTTTTCTCTGGACCACTTTCTCGGTGAGGATTCTCGGGCAAGACGTTTGTAGGAGGCGCTCTGACCCTCCCTCCAGTATGTTGTTACCCCCTTTACCCTGCCGATGTACTTGGAGGTCCAGAAGAAGGCTGAAGTGGTGGAGAGGATGCATGATCTAGGAGGTGTGTCATGAGAGGGGATCCAGCTGGGACCATCTAAGGGGAAGGCCATCAGTACCAGGCCTCCAGCATCAGGACCCTCCAGGTTCCGACCAGTAGGGGGCAGGCCGCCGCAGTTTCAGTTTTGATCCCCTGGTCCTCGCCCTTTTCCTTCAGGCCCAGGACCGTGGTGCTTCGTCTATGGGAGACATGGACATCTTTGGAGTCAGTTCCTGGACCGGGTACAGTACGGCGGTGGCATACAGCCCCAGCACCTGCCCCAACAGCAGCTTCCAGCCAGGCCTTTCCAGCAGCAGCACGGACAGCGAGCTCCCGCTCCTCTGAGGGCAGACGTAGGAGGAGGAGGCCGACCTCAGGGCGCTGCTTAGGGACCTCGACCAGGGCGCAGTCGGGGAGGTGGCCAATAGCCGAGGGGCAGAGGAGCTGGGCGTGGACAGTTACACGCCGCAGAGGCAGCAGTTCCAGCAGGGTCGAAGGTTGTTCGAGGTACGATCAGTTTGTTTAGTACCCTCGCTTATGCCTTGTCAGATACCAGAGCTTCTCACTCCTTTGTTGAACCTAGTCTATCCCATTCCATGGGTCTATATTCCGAGAGACTTCCAGTTCCCCTGGTGCTGGGCACACCAGTCGGAGTTCAGACCAACTTGTTATATGTTTGTCGGGGATGTAGACTGATGATAGGGCCACATCAGTCGGTTAGGGATCTTCTTCTGCTATAGATACAACCATATGATGTCATCCTAGGCATCTACTGGATATTCTCTATGTGTTCCATCATCGACTGCTTCCGAGGAAGGGTTGTGTTCTCAGACTTGAGCAGATGGCATGTTACCTTCACCGGCGAGTGGAGCAGTCAGAAGGGCAGCAGGCGAGATGAACCACTCCTCTCCTTGTTAGTCGAGCTGTCAATGGAGTCATTATATGCTGAGATGGTGGAGGTTCCATGGAACGTCCATGAGTTTATGGACATCTTCCCTAAGGAGGTGATTACTCTACCCCCTCAATGTGATATCGAGTTCAGGATAGACCTGCAGCCCGGCGCTCATCCAATTTCAATGTCTCCTTACCGGATGGCACCTTCTGAGCTACGGGAGTTGCGGATTTAGATTGACGGTCTGATGAAGAGGGGTTATGTTCGACCGAGTGCATCACTGTGGGGTGCTCCAGTCTTGTTCACAAAGAAGGCAGATGGTGGTCTCAGGTTGTGCATAGACTATAGGAGGCTGAATCAGGTAACGATCAAGAATCTCTACCCTCTTCCGAGGATATACGATCTTTTCGACCAGCTGAAAGGGGTAGGATGGTTCTCGAAGATCTACCTACGGTCTGGGCACCACCAGATGAGGTTGAAGGAGGGCGACATCCTGAAGACGGAGTTCAGGTGCATATATGGGCACTTAGAGTTCGTTGTCATGCCTTTTGGTGTTACGAACTCCCCAGCTGTGTTCATGGGGCTTATGAACTCCATCTTCCGGAAGTACTTGGATGTGAGAATGGATAGCGGTAGAGGCTGCCTATATCATATGAAAGTGCAGTATTCACTATTGCAGCAAGTGGAGGAGTCTCAGTGGGGAGACCCAGAGTGCGAAGTGATGCGTGACTGAGTTGACCAAGGAAATTCTCTAGAAGAATGGACAGAGGATGGTCAGAACCGGATGCTTTTCCAGAGAAGGTTGTTTGTTCCATAAGTGATGTGCGGAAAGGTTCTCAGTGAGTTCCAAAACTCACCCCTGGCGGTACACCCAGGAGTTTCCAAGATGTACCAGGGACTGAAGAGACAGTTTTGGTGTCCTGGAGTGAAGAGAGCAATGGCAGAGTTTGTGGCCAAGTGCTTAGTATGTCAGAAATTGAAGGCTGAACACAGAGTTCTAGGCAGCCAACTGCAGTCTCTGGATGTTCCCGAGTGGAAGTGGGATGACATGTCGATGGATTTCGTCACGGGACTACACAAGGTTCAAGGGGGATACGACGCCATCTAGGTGGTAGTGGACCGTTTGACGAAATCGGCTAACTTTCTCGTGATCAGGGAGTCAAGTGCAGTGGATGCTTTGGCACGAAGGTACGTGGATGAGGTGGTGCGATTGCATGGAGTTCTGAGGACTATAGTCTCGGATAGGGATGCACGATTTACCTCACGAGTCTGGAGAGTATTGCAGCATGATTTTGGCACCCAGCTGCATCTTAGCACTACTTCCATCCCCAGACAGATGGACAGACAGAGCACACCATCCAGACCTTGGAGGATATGCTGCGGGAATGTGTTCTAGACTTAGGAGGATCATGGGTGCGACACTTGCCTCTGGTATAGTTCTCCTATAATAATATCTATCACTATACCATTGGTATGGACCTGTTTGAAAATTGTACGGGAGGCCATGCCGCTCACCTGTGTGTTGGATCGAAGTTGGAGAGGCGGGCATCCTTGGCCCGGAGGTGGTGCAGAGCATGAAGGAGAAAGTTCAGCTTATACGGGGAAGGATAAAGGTGGCCCAGGACCCATAGAAGTCGTATGATGATACCAGGAAGATACCCTTGGAGTTTGAGGTTGGAGACCATGTGTTCTTGAAGGTCTCCCCTCGGCGTGGACAATGGAGGTTTAGCAAGGGGAGTAATCTTTCTCCCAGTTTCATTGGGCCCTTCGAAGTGTTGCGGTGGGTCGGCGAAGTGGCTTATCAGCTAGCGTTACCACCACCGCTATTGAGGATACATGATGTATTCCATGTGTCCCAGCTCCGTCGGTATGTGCATGAAGATTCACACATCCTCGGCTGGGGAGAGATGGACATCGAGGACGACGTGACTTTTGAGGAGAGACCAGTGATGATCGAGGATCGCAAGGAGAAGGTTCTTTGTGGGTGAACCATTCCCTTTGTTGGTGTGTTATGGAGACATGGTGGGCTTGAGGAGAGTACGTGGGAAAGGGAAGCACAGATGTGTGACCAGTACCCAGAGTTTTTTTGAGTTTGTGATGTTATGTTTGTTATACCTATTGTGTTAGAAATTTTTACCTTGTTGTCTATGAAATACTGGTTTTCTTTTCTCTGAGTGTGTGTGAAAAGTCCTGGCTATGGAGAGGGGAGGTCTCGACCCCTAATCAAGGCGCATTATGGTGGATGTGATTAAACCCGTGCGGGCGAGTCAGTGCCGCCCAAAGCGGATAATATCTTGACATGGAGAAGGAGACTCCCCAACCCACATGGATGGGTAGTCGGCATGGTATGTTGCTTGGATCTTGACAGAAAGGCGTTCTTAGTTAGCAATGAGTTCACTCTTGAGAGGTATCTTTTGAGGTGGTTGTTCGGACCCGCCCTTTCCTTCTGGGTTGTTTAAATTCTCGAGGGTGAGAATAGTTTGAGAGGTATCTGATGTGATGACCCAGACTCTCAAGGTCCTTTCCTTTTCCAAAAATCCAGATCCTAAAGGGGTAGCGTCTCGGCGTGAGGCCGATCGGCGTGACCGATCGGTGAGACCGATCGGTGCGACCGACCGGTGAGACCAATCGGCGTGACCGACCGGTGAGACCGATCGGCGTGACCGATCGGTGGGACTGATCAGTACGACCGACTGGTGAGACCGATCACCGATCGGTGGGACCAATCGGCGCGACCGGTCAGTGAGACCGGTCGGTGAGACCGATCGGCGTGACTGATCGGCGTGACCGATCGGCGCGATCGATCGGTGAGACTGATCAGCAAGACTGGTCGGTGAGACCGATCGGCGCGACCGATCGGCGAGACTAATCGGCGCGACCGATCGGCGAGACTGATCAGTGTCACCCATCCTTGTCGGGGTTTTCCAGTAGCACCTCCCTTTTTCGCAAATTGGGTTTTAAACCCTATTTTTTCCCTCTTTAAGCTTGTTTTAAATCCCAGTAATGCCCATAAATGTCATTTAATTAAATTTTTAATGAATTAACTTGGTTTGTACGTCAGTCTAGACCCCTTTAATAACGTGTGGGGCCGTGGTCAACCCACGACCCCCGCTCCTTACACGGTTCCATGTTATTATCTCAACCATCCCCGACCATTATAAACTAAAAGGGTACCCCCCCCCTAGGTTTTCTTTTTCTCGATCATGAGTACCATTCATTCAGATGAACCGCTTTTCTTTCAGGTGATCCGCATTGCTATACGTGAAGTTCCACCCCCGGCCTTAGCGTCGATCGTTGATCAACAAGTAGGGAATTTCTCCTCGTCTCTCACTTTTGTGTATCATGCAGGGTGGGCATGCTTTTGTTCCTATAGAATTGGATAAACCCGAACCTTAATGAAGATAATGAATGAACTCTAATGAAGGGGGGTATGTGATTGATGATGCTGCTCTTTTTTATGATCTTCCATAATTTTATGATTTCTGAATTGTGCGGGCTTACGCCTACTGAAAATAATAGTCGTTGGTGGTCTTTCTCTGTGCACTAATGAACCCCTCATGATGTTTTAAATGGCTTGTTTTGTAGTTGTGAACTCCTGCTGTGAAAAGTAAATAGGTTAATTACTTACATTCAGCTAAGCAAATTGAAAGCACCAGGATCAACTCCCTTCTATGATAACCCCAGTTAAAGCACACTAAAATTGTAATCATGGAGTGTGTTAAATATTTTAAATCTAAAAATACCGGCATGGGCCTGCTTTTCTTGGTGGTAGTGGTTTGATTGTTCTTCCTTCATGGTCCGTTTGCTGGGTGATGTGGGTGGGGATGGGATCCCCTGTTATTATAATCTCGGTGGTTGTGAAAAATTGGGGATGGGATCCCCTGTGTTATGCTTTCAGTGGTTGTGAATTTTAAGACCGGGTGGTTACCTTGTTTATATCAAGAATTGGGGTGGGATCCTCTGTTGATGAGAAAACATCTGGGGGGCACGGGGCAGTGCCTCGGGGTTTCTCTTTGGTTCCAGTACTTATAGGGATCTCACTTATCCCATTGTTGTTGTGACTTTACAAGAGAACCGGGTGTGGATGGTGTATTTGATGCTTGATGTTTGGCTGGATCTTTTTCCCTTGGTTTGTGCTTATGGTGTTAGATGCCCAGTAGTTGCAGAAACTTATGTTAAACATTATTACTGAACATGTAAACTAGGATGGAACAAATGGGTTGTTGGTTTAGTGTGGGTCGTGACTTGGATATGGTGTTGTTTGTGTTCTTTAGACTGACTAAAGAAAAACCTAAACTTTTGGTGAGTGCTTGTTACCTATACTTATACTTGTAGTTTTGTGTTTCTTATTCGCACTCCACCCAAGTTGAGCACTTAGTGCCGAACACCCCCATTTCATGGGGGAGGGTTTTTTTCCCAACACTTCCATCAGTGGCTAGTTATTATCTCCTTTTCTGCTCCCTTTCCCGGATAGCCCAAGTATATTCGGGTAGGATGTGATGAACTGAGGTCCATTATTAGCCCATGAACCTTCGGGCGGGGTAGTGTGGCAGTTATGGCCCAGGTGTGTGTGGGCAGGTAGTTTCTCAAGTATCTTCGGGATGAGGCCTAGGTGTCTTCGGGCATGGCGGTGGATCTTCTGGCCCAGGTGTCTTCGGGCGTGGCGGTGGTTGTTCTAGCCTAGGTGTTTGTAGGCATGGTTACATGTGACAGTTATGGCCCAGGTGTGTGCAGGCGGGATTCGGCAGTGGGACTGTGTGCGGTTATGGCCCAGGTGTGTGCGGGCGTGGTGTGGCAGTGGGACTGTGGTGAGAATGGCGGGATTGGTTCGATGCGTATGATGTTTTCAATAACCAGTGGGAAAGTGGCATGGGGTACCCAAACATCGATGTGCTCTTATTACTATACATTACTTGACTTGCGTTATTTGGGGAGTGTTCCTTGGTGAGGCTTGGGTGGATGGTTTGCCTTGTTAGGTGTTTGGTTTACTCTTTTTCTCACGGGACTTTAGTATGTTCCCCAACTTGTGCACAAGAGTCTTTGGTTTTCCCTACTGAGTATACTTGTATGCTCACCCTACGTATATAAAACTACTTTCAGGTTTTCAGGAGGACTTGGGGATCGCGCGGGACCGTACTAGCTCGGACCTTTGGGGTAGTTGCAGTTGTTGTTTTCTTTTCTTTGGTACTTTACCCTTGTAGTCACTTGTACTTTTTGGTATTTACTTTTGGATCATGCATATGGGAATGGTTGTTTTGGATTTACATTTACTTTCGGCTTTTGGTGTTGTTAGGATTTACCCTTCTATCTCCCGGTCCTATTAGAAGACAAAGGGTAATGTCTTCCATTTAGTGTGTGATTCTATACCCTTGGTGCTAGTCGCCACTCTGGGACCTATTGAAGGCAGGTATCGGGGGTCATTATCTCTCCATCAACTTAAAGAATGAAGGGCCTAGAAATCTGCTGACCCTTCCCTTCTTTTGGTGAAGGCAGGTCGTGACACGATGTTCCCGATATGACTCAATGTGTCTGTTATCGGTTTAAAATCGACATTTTAGTTCAAAATGTATCACTCATTGAAAACTGAGAAATCATGCTTAGATTGTATTGATAATTTAGTAAAATGATTCATGATTCATTTTTGACATTTTGGAATCAGTATCATGTCAAACCAACACATGATGTGACCGGTATGATTTAAATTGTGTGTTTTTAGTTTAAAATGACATTTTAGTAAAAAATAAAAGTGACATACTCAAAATTGAGAAAACAAATTTGGATTATTTTGATACTTTAGGAAAATGAACCATAAGTCATTTTAGATGTGTAGTAATTATCCATACCTCAATCCAATGCATGGTGTGGCCGGTATGACTCCAAGTACTTTTTTTCAATATATAAGTGTCATTTTAGTTTAAAACACGCATCGCATCGCCAAAACCGAGAAAATGAGACAAGATTATTTTATCATCATTATATATTATATTACTTGATTTATTTTCTTATTATTTTTATTATATGCTTATTTATATTACATCAGTCAGGGTAGGGGTGCACACAAACGAAAACCTACCTAAATGCGCACTGGGAGGCTTGAAACTGAGACCTCCTAAACACCACTATAGGACACAACCACTAGGAAGTGTCCGTGGGAATTTATCTTATAATTTTGTAATTAATTTTCATAGATATAATTCTTTAATATAAAAAATAAATATTATGACGTGTAAGAATAAACCGCAACTCAATCTAATAAACAATGTTTCTAGAATGACTCAAATTTTAGTTTAAAATTAACACTTTCTACTAATTTATTTCTTTATATTATTACTAACATAAGAATTTTTTTCTTATAAAAGTACATTATTTTTCTTGATCATGGGTGGTTTGTTCAGAAATATCATGATTAGGGGTCATGAACAAAATACAATAAAACATTGATATTTTTTAATATATGTAATAATTTGTACTTATGTAATTGTATAAACCAATGTTTGAAATGTATGTAATATAGTGTTTTTTTCTTGTATTTCTGTAGTAAATTTTATTTCATTTAAATTTTTTGTTGGTACTTTGTTTTTTTGATATATAGTGGTGTTTCAAGTGCTGTAGTGTGTTGTTATAGAACATTTCATTGGTGATGCAGTGTGTTGTTACAACACACTACAGTATGCCCCTTTATCGATACTTTTAAAATCACTGGTAAATGGGTCATTTATCAGTGATTTTAAGAGTGATGATAAATAACCCTTTATAAACATTTTTACAAATTCTAATAAAGGTACCCTTTATCAGTGCTGATAATTTTTTTCCTTTATAATCGCTAATAAAATACTAGGTCTTTTAATCTCACTCTGGTAGTAAGCGTTTATCTAGCACCGATAAAGGCCATTTTTAGCTCTTTTAAATACCTATTTTATAGTAGTGATGGTTTCTTGGTGATTTAAAAATCAGTAGGAACTATGTTTAACTACTATACACTACCTCAATTTCATCCAAAGATAATGTTGTACACTCCCCTAACACCCGATTGTAAAACCAGACTCATGCTCAATGTGTTGAATTACTTTAAAATACACCATTTTTTAGGTAGTGGGAACTCATTACCTAATATTTTAACAAATATATTTGATAAAAACTTTTATATTGAATAAAAAAAATATCTTTATCTAATTTTCAAGCATGTTATAGAGTTTTCTGAATCATAAATCATGTGTATAATCTCATTTAATCATAACAACTCTTTATTAACAAATACATTCTTTTGTTCCATAAGTTAAGTGAGATAACTATACAAAAATTTTATTTAGATCCACCTAATATTGAAATTCTCCTTTTTATTCCACTTCATGATTCAATAAACCTTTACTTAATCACTTGAATGCAAACTAAAAGATCTATCAATTTGTACCTTGATTTTGGACTTCTGTATATTTACAATATTAGTAAAATATACATTTAGTATCATATAACATTTAAAAATTTAAGAATTTATTTATATAAAATCAATAATAGAAATGGACTTTCCATGGAGTTTCTCAAACTCCTTCATGTATTTTAGATAATTAAATCTCTTTTTTAAATATTACCCCTCCTTATTAACACCTCCTTTATGTTTCAATGACCATGATTAACTACTTGAAAAAAAATTTAGACACTTCAACTAACTTTTCTTCTTCTATTTTAAATTTTTTATCCACTCATATGGTCAATACAGTTCCAAAATCTATACATATCGTGCCTAGTTTATCTATTTTCAACACTTTTAGAAAATATTGAACACTTTTATTGATCTCATTCACATTGGTGGAACATTTCCAATAATGATTACAAAAAAAATTCCATAGCTAGAACCAGCCCTAGAGGTAAACCTTTTAGTCTCTCTAGGTCATTAACATACCCAGTCATATTGAGTGCACGAGGATGGGATTAAGTCATTTTTTATATTATTCCCTTAAAACCTTAAGTGAATCCTTTTATTATTTTCATAATCATCTATATTCTCTTGTTGAACAAATTTAATATTTGACCACTAAAGAAGTCATTTCACTAACACATATAATTTTATCACCTACTTAAGAGAAATTCTTAAGTTTTTGTACCAAAATAAGAATTTGATTCCGTTAAGCTTATTATTTTATAATATTGATCTCAAAATCATGTTTGATATTGATGATTAAATTTTATCTATAACAGAATAATTTATCAGATGAGCATCATGTTTTACATTCATTTAACATGGTCCTTTATTAAATTTTCTCCCACAAAAATGATGACCAATTTTAATATAAATCATACATATTGGTGTGTTAAGATCCATATTTCACTAAATAATTATACCAATTTAGAATTTCTCTCATCACTTAGCTTTTTAGGTTGGTCATAATGTCAATCATATCATATACAACTCTTGGATAGTTAAACAAATAACTCCTTACCTAATCCATCATATGGATAATCTCAACACTCTTCCCTTGGTATCATACCTAAGGGTTTACCAGCTATGTGTAACCCAAATCAAATGGTAAAAATGGGCACCTTGTCTTATTAGGGTCACATGTCACTTTCTTATGTTACACAATATAATTTAGGGGAACTCATATCTAGCATTAACATACCCAATTGAATGATTAAAGTCTTGGTCAGTGTCTGCTTTGAAAGGAATATAACACTTGGTATTTTTAAAAGAAATTTAATCTCACATTCTCATCTTGTGTTATTCCATTTATGTTTGCATGCTTATAATTATTTAGTTTTTAATCCACATTCCTTCCAACAAATCAATATATTCAAACCATATTGATGTGTAATTCTTTACACAACCCATAACTTATGTTACTAACCCAAATTAAAATCCAATTATATTCACGCATATTTAAATGCATCACATACATAAGGTACATGAAACCCTTTTATATAAGGATTTAAAATCATATGAAATCAATAATTTCACAAACCAACCCAGTTCACCCCTAATCTAGGTACCTATGTTGGCCCGTGGAATACCCTAAGGCATGTTCCTGATCACCCTGGGTTGGTGAATAGCACCAAGGAATCAAATGAAAACCAGTGGGAATATTTTTTCCTTCTAATTAAATTAATCAACAATAACTCCCACTCATTAATCTAGCATCATACTTCTATACATTATAAGAAAATTTAATAAAGTAAGAAATTTCAAAGTTAGTGAAAAAATAAACACAACATAAGAAGTAATAAACATCCCCTATAAATAAATACTGCCCAAAAAACATAACCAATACATCCTGATAGGAATATAAAAATATCTGATAAAATAAAATAAATACAAGGTATCTGATACATCAATGATACCAAAGTAAATATAAGGAAAAAAAACAACATCCACCCATCTCTAAGTGCGAGAAAAACATCTCCACATTTCATCTCCATCAAAACCCAACCAAAACTTTGATAACAAATTCTCACATCCATGCAAAAGCTGACTAGACCTCTAATATGATAAGCATGAGTAAAACATTCCCAATAGGTTTCCTCCCCACACCTTATGCATAACATTTAAAAGTAAAACCATTTAATTCTAGTTTTAAATACATTTAAAAAATATTCTTCACATTTTCTTTTTAAACAATTAGCAAATCACTTTCAATTAAAAACTCTCTAATAATACCAAAATCTAAAACATTTTCTAAATTGGAATAATTTTTTGAAAACCTTTTTAATAAATATGATACATTTAAATAAAAATTAAAACTATTTGATAAACGTTTTTTAAAATAAACATTTGGGTAAAGGTAGTTTGAAACACTTACATTATAACATTTAATGAAATTAAATATAATTAAGGAAAAATATTGCACAAACCAACATACAAGTAAATAATCTCAAGCATCATGGGAACCTAGGATCCCCGAGAATGACCTAGAACAATATTAACATAAGAACTATATATAAATTGACAGAAATTGAATACCAATGATATACCCCAACTCTTTTTTTACACTACCTATCTCGGTTAGAGGAAAATCCATAAGTAGAGAAACTTTCACCTTATAGACACTAGCCAAAGCAATGATCATACACTAGAGTAAAAATTGTTCCTAGGTCTCTTTCCTAGCTACCCATGATGTCCCATGACAAAAAAGTAGGTAATCAAAACAATCGTCGTATATGATATAATCACATCAATAAGAAAATAAACCTCAACCTCACAGTTGAACACCCTTCACCGAAATAGCCTCACTTTTCAAGTATAATAAAATAATATAAACATCCCACAATGGGGAATCTATCACATAACATTGTCACATCATGATTTCAAAATTATCTTTATAATAAAAATAGGGGCATGTTTCAAGGGAAAAAATCTTTAGATTTTTTTTTTTGAAAGTTCCAGTCGATCCTTGGTGAGTTATTTAAAAAATATAAGTTATTCAAAACACTTTAAAAACAAAATAACATAACATCCATTAAATATCAATCATCCATAATAGATCAATTCCCTTTAAATAACCAAAAACAATTTTAAACTTGATGTATCCCTTTATCAGAATTTATTTGAAGACTAAAACTCTTCCTTAAAAGAAAAAATTACTTTAAAAGAGACAAACAAAAAATTATCAAACACTTATTGTGTAAGCTAATTGTAAAAAAATGATTTTATAATTTAGAATCAAAGGAATAATCCTTTCACTTTCCATGAAATCTGAATAAAACAATATTTTATTGGAAAGAATCACTAATTATACCTAATAGAATTTGTGAAATACTTATAACACATGTTAAAACCCAATGATAAATTATAATTTTAAGTTTAATGGATTTACATGGAACAATCTACCTTTAATATTGTTTCTCTTACAAATTAAGGTGTAAATCAATCAAAACATAGTTGAAAAATCTCTAGGAAGTCAAGAGGGGTCCTCAAAAACCCTAAAACCAACAAATACCTAATTAAAAACTGATCTAAGAGGAACCCTGGGTCTATATGACCTAGATATGGAGAGAAAATCAATGAAGAAGAAAGAAAATAATGGGAGGAAGGAACTATAAGGACATTACCTTAAAGAATCATCTTTAAACCTTGAAGAAATAAAATAAATCACAAAAAGGAAGAGGTAAAACCCAATATGAGATCTCTGTGAGCCATGGGGTTTGAATGAGAGGAAGGATTAGGGATTTAGGTTTTAATTCAAATAGGGGTGGATTGTTTATTTCAATTTTTTAATGACCAGGATAGGATACATGATTTATAAAATTTTGCGCCAATCTTGTGAGACTTACTAGATCACCTGGGAGATACTACGCGGTTTCGGATACATGGTTAACTAAATCTTGCATTAATCATGAAAGAACCATTGAAATGAGTTACATATTTTTCACATATAGTTTTCATAGTTAATATTAATCGTGTGTCAACTGTAAACCTAGTGATACAAACTCAATTTTTTATAATTCCAAGGAAATTTTACTGGAAAATATAATACTATAAAAATAATTAATAAAAAAATAATAAGGAAAATAAATTTCAGAGTGTGACAATTATCCCCATTATAACACCTCCTTGACCCAGAAATTTCCTAAAGAATCAGTTGATCAAGGGAAAGGTGTGAGGTTCAACATCCTCGTATGACTTAAGGAACCAATATTAATAAACAACCAAGGTTGCCATTGAAAACCTAGGACATCACTATAAAGAATAGATTTGATCATACCCCATACACTATACCTCTCGATGTAGAAGTCACCCAAAATAAAAAAGAAGAATACATATGGGTATTTGAATTAATAAAACAATGGTTCATTAAAGAAAATGCTAAATCCTTTAAATGTGACCTCAAAATAAGGAATAGCCTCACCGAAACACAAACAGAACAGAAGTAAACTACCTCATGAACATTTTATAACACAACCTATAATAAAAATCCAAGGAATTCCCCAAGGGTAGGGTTAGGTCAGGTATGAAAAAAATACTACCCTAATAACTAGAAACCTCAACTTTGATAATGAGAATAAGGAGTCATACATGATAAAAACCAATATTCTTACAAGTAAATACTAAAACACATCCATTAATTATGATAAGATACATCATTTCATCATAAAAGATTCTTATATAGTAGTATTCCCACCATATTAAGAACTCTTATCAATCCTTAACCTTCAAAACTAGAAAAAATTCCAAAATATTCCAATGAAACTCAAGTACTCAAAGAAAAAGATCATGAAAACAAAATCACCATACACCATCATCGAGATTCAGAATTAACAAAAATGCATATATTGTTGATATATTCCTATAAATATTCATGAACCATCATCCAAAAGTAACACACATATAAGGATAGATGCAAGAGAATGTGGGTAAAAATTAGGAATACCTCAAAAAGTCTCCACATAGACATCAGGTTCAGTAGGTTACTCCTAGATATCCTTTGAAGGGGTAAATCTGGATTCACCTCTATTATGATAAACCACTTTACAAAACCTCTATAGGTGACCCAAATGGACATAAATATTAAAATTGTTAGTATTTCTTGGATATGAAGGCTTTTATTCCCTATATTCCCAAATTGATGGCATGCCAAGGACTTACTAATAGAAGAATCCAACATGGAAAAACAAGATAGCCTTTTAATATTGTCACCCACTTGATCCTATTTAGCTCACTTCCCCCTTTACTCTACTGGAGATTCCTCCACTACCTTTAAGAATTGGGGATGCATCAACTATTTTTATCATGTCCTCCAAACCAAAATTTAATATAATGTCTTGTTTCACCACCTCTTAATAGGTGTCAAGGCCAAGAAAAGACATCATTGATAAAATATATAGTTTAATTCCTCTTCCAAAATACCAATATTTAAGTGAATCAACCAAAGTTATGTCAGGAATATATTTCACAAGTCTAGTAAAATAAAAATCATACTCTAATATTAATAAACTACCTTGTTAGAGGCTATACAATTCCATGGTCTTCAGTATCTTTATGGTAGCAGCACTAGTGGAAAAATATATATTCACATCGGTTTTTTTAGTTTTTAATATTGATTTTTAACCGATGTTTATAAAGGATACATTATAAATAATAGTTTTTATGTGGGTTTTAATAAAACCAACATCTAAACATTTTCAAAAAATTTAAATTAAGAGGTCTTTCAACATCGGTTTATATATAAACTGACATTGAAAATACATTTCCTTGTCAGTTTTACTAAAAAATAACGTGGAAACTAGCACATGTATGTTTAAACATTGGTTATATAAAACCACAATGTTTAAAGTTATATTATTTTTAATGTGGTAAAATCCAGTTCAACTTTAAACATTGGTTTTTTTGAGAAAATTGAAAGGAAAAAACTATTTCAACATTGGTTTTTACATAAAATTGACATAAAAAGTTGAACTGGGTAATTGCATAAGACTTTTAATGCCTATTATTACTAATAACCAACATTGAAAGTATTTTCCAATTCAAATTTCAATGTCGGTTATTAATAATAACTGATATTGAAAGTAAAATATTTTTTTAGATATAATTGTTACATTACATTTCCCTCAATCTGAAAACCTACAAATAGCATATATATCAGAAAAAATAAAACTAAATACAAGTTTTCTAAAACATTTTTCAAATTCTCCATGATGAATTCACCTTGTACCTCTATAAAGACTCAAACTCTTGCATGAATCCTCCTACTAATTTTATCCTCTCTCACATCATCAGCTTTTGGTGACCTTACCTGCAACACAAACACTAAGTTACATCATTAACCATTTAAATATCCATCCTCGTTTACTTTCTTACACCAGAAATGATATATGTGAAACTACATGTCAAATAATGTACACACGAAAATTGTGATAGTGAAGACTCAATAAGAACTATAGTGAGGCTTCAAATCTTAAAATTGAATACTCAATTGAATTAAAGTGATATATTCTATGGGATTTCCATAATATATACCATTTTAAATTAAAAAATATACATATATAACAAAAAAAATTAACCCAATCAAACAAAAAATTATAATTTAAAATATGTTTTCTTTATTTTTATAAATTTTTATTATAAATTCAACCAAATCAACACAAAAGTAAAGAAACTTTTAAAAAATAAACCATTTCATTAAAACAACTAATTCAATGATATCAAACACCTATTATAAAAAAATAATTGTATTTTGAAAACTTTTTATTTTGAAAATGTAAAATTAAAAATTAACATTAATACAACAAATCAACACCCATCAAGAAAATTATTAACATTTAAAAGTAAATAAAACAAAATGATGATGGTTTTATACATGAGTTTTCTTCTAAGATTTATACTTGTAATTACTTTCATGATATCCCTTGTAATAAGAACACATGGATATTTTGGAAGGTGTATTTGTATATGGAGTTTGTTGATTAATCTCATAAGTAGGTCATAATAAAATTTGGCCAGTTGTATATATATTTTTACTTGTCCACTATTTATGAAAATGTGATCTGATTGAAAGAGAATATCTCAATAAAAATATTTCTATTTTTTATTTTGGTTCTATATGCAAGATTCTAAAGGGATATTTTAACACCATAATAGATCTTGTTGAGAATAAAGAAGTTTTTATTTATTTAAGGATGGTTATAAATAATTTTATTTCATGTTTATCCATAAATACCTCATGGAACTTGGGTATAATAGAGATATTTTCACTTGGTAAAATAAAAAAATATGTAATCATTTTATTTGGTATTGATTAAATAGAAGTTATTCCAATCTCAAAAGAATTTAAAATTTTTCTCATTTGATAATAAATCATATAAATAGAGATATTTCCAATCCTTCTAATTTTTTTTTGAAGCTCAATACAACACAGGACCCCATACATCGCATTTTATTTTTTGGTATTTAAATGATGGAATGAGAGTTTATGAACATTGTACATACATTATGGGATCCTCCTATACAAGGCCATGATTGGGTATATTTTTAGAGAAAGATTATATGGATTTAAGGGGATGTTCTATCTTAGTATACCAATTAGTCTAAAAAACACACCAGCTTAGAGGACCTAAAAAATATCAATCAACTTAATTCAACTCTACAATAGCAATGAAATGATTATACTTTTTCTCTCTTTCTTAATATGTAATGATGTCTGGTTGAAAATATGGTAGAATTAGAGATGATTTATAGGGAGAATTCGTGCAATCTATAGATTAGGGAGGGAGATAAAAACACCATATTTTTTTATACATGTGTAAAATAAAAGAAATGTATGGAAATTGAAGATGAATCATAAAAATTGTTCATATACCAGTGATGTGGAAGTAGTGGTCCAGATTATTGTTAGGTATTTTGAAACCTTGCTCATAGGTCCTAGGTGAATCTTAGAAGAGGGGTATATTAGGGATTATCCTAGGGTGTTTATATTTAATAGAATCTAGAGTATCGTGAATGTTCATAATAATGATCTAATGAGGAGGTTTCTAGACGAGATAGAAATTACGAAGTCCATTTCCAATAAAAACCTAAATAAATATTATGAGGGGACTTTTCTTCAATACACATTTTTTTTAATGGATTCTACAAAATATATTAAAATGAAAAAATATTAATGGATATTATAGGGGAACTTTTTTTCAATACACAGTAACTGGTAACACAAAATAACTAACTATATATTTGAAAATAAGTAATAACATGAAGAAATGAGAAAGGAAATTTTAATTGATATGTATCTAAGTGGTTTAAAGTTTTTGAATAGTTTTTATTGGAATTGTATTTTTATTTCATGTATTTAAATGTTTTTTATATAATTTTAGTGCAAACTCACATTTAACAACACTTACTGAAAATGACTGGCATAATTTTTCAGTTAGATAATTAGATAATACAAAGAAATGTCATTTTTTTTGTTTTCAGATGAATGATTTCCATTGAATTCCTAAAATAGTGGAAACTAGATACAAAAAATGAAATTGGCTATTTAGGAAGGATTAGAAGGTCGATTGTATTGTGTTGGCATCTTTTACTCACTTATAAAGTACCTTAAATTTTGATATAAATTAGTAAGGGTGGAAACTAATAATGAATGATCTCTTATTGATGGTAGACCAAAAAATAATGAAATTATAAAATATAATATTATTAGAAAATATAGGTCAAAAAACCAATCAAATCATAAAATCACCATAATAAAAACTTTTCACTTGATGAGCATTTTCGGCATGCCAAGTGAAGGATTTAGATATGAAGTCAGTATTATTTGTGAACCCCCAGGTCCTAATTACCATAAATGAAAAAAAGAAAAATTCATTATTCATTATTCTGATAATATTAAAACAAAATTAAATATGTGAAATTTATTTTTCTTACACTTTAAAGAAAATAAAAGGAATTATAATAATAAATTTTCAGTGATTTTCCATCATCAAAGCCTTACATGACTTGTATTTTAATATATCAATTACAAAAAAATATAAACAATAAAATTTAAGATTAAAGAACTTCTAAAAATAATAAAATGTACTTATTTAATAATTTCATAAAAGATTTGTGTACTTCACCTAAAACACTAACTTAATACAAAGAACATCCCCATAAAATAAAACATAATATACCAAATAAAAGTATAAAATAGTTTGTATAAATACTCAATTATATAAATTTAATTAAAAATTGAAAAACTTAAAACATCTGAAACCTACAAAAACAAATATATTATACAAAATTTAAGCAAAAAATGATTGTATAATTACTTATTTTTTAAACTTTAACTAAAATAGACATACATAAAAATTTAAAGTCTTGTGTTATGTGGAGATTTTTTTATAAATCACAATCCTTTATAAAGAAAATAAAAAACCTGTAAAAATAAACAAAATATACCAACTTAAATAAGAAAATGATTATCTAAATACTCATTTTTCTAACTTTTATTAAAATAGATATACTTGATAATTCAAATCGAAATCATAATTAAGAAATAGTTTCCAAAAAAACTGTGAATATGGGTAAGTTCGTCATTAATATAGGACTCAATATCATTGAAATACTACAATAAAAATGGATGTTATAAGATTAAAAAATAGAATCTTTTTATATAAAACATAAAATAATTAATATAACTAGCCTTATTAAATTTTGTTATTGACCCAGTTGTGATTATCTCATACATGAATCATAAAACATAAAAACCACATTCCACACTTCCTTTTTGATAATGAAACTATAGTTATAAAAAATTAAATTGAAAATAAAAACCAATATATATATAACAAAAAACCAAATATTATCAAATATAAAAATATTTGCCATTACTTCTACCTATTGGATATTATTTGGCTTCTTTATCGACAAGTGATCTTTGTTAAACTTTTTCCATGGCATGCATTTTCATATATACCAACTAAAAAAACATGTATAAACAATAAGAATTAAAAATGAACTGATAAAAAAGAATAAAACGTATTTTTCAAACAAGCTACTAAAGTTTTTATAAACACAACCTAATAAAGAGAAAAAGCAATATAATTTTCATTCTTTTGGGAAGAATATACCTAAAATCTAATGAACTCTATAATATAAAAAGTTCAAAATTAATAAAATTATAATGAATATTAATTCATAATAATATTAGTGTTATTACCCATAAAGTAATGGAAAAAATCAGAAATCAAAATCCATATTTGATAACCTATCAGATATATATATATATGAAACTCTAGAAAAAAATCAGATATTTCATAGTTGTTGAATTGAATTTTGGATCTATAAGGCCATAAAAACCGGTGGTGTCATTTTAAATAAGAAGAATGTGTACATAACTAATTAAATAAGTAATATATTAAGTCACTTGAAATCATCTTCATTTAAAGAAAGAAAAATATAGATATAAATTTACTTTCATGGAAAACAACTACAACACAGGCACACTGAGATCATTAAAAATAATCTGATCATTGATATCTTTTTTGAATATTATAAATTTATAGTATCTTCCACATATATTAGAGGTCATCCAAAACTCTTAAATATTATCCAAGGAAGAATAACCCTTGGATAATCTTTTTATCCCATCAAAAATCTTAGAAGAATCCAAAGTTTTTGGTGAATGAACCTTTTGTTTCATTTTTACTAATTATTTTGCTATTAGATACTCCTACATAAATTAAATGTCACAAAAAATTATAAGTAATTTTTGATAAAATTTAAAAAATATTTAAAAACAAAAAATAAATTTTTTATTAGATAAAAAATAATATTAGTCGACTAATGTAATAAAATAGACCCATACAATATCCAACTCTAGTAAAATCTTTAGTAGGCAATGGTAATAGACTAGTTAAACCAATAATATCATGTAATGATATTCTTACCTGACCTAACTACATAGGTTGGTGATATAGAAAATCCCCAAAAATATGTATGACTCTATACACTACAATATATATATGGGGATCTCTTGAATACAACTCATAGTATATGGTCGGGTCCTAATGAGGAGGTGGAGGATCCGAATAGGCAGTCTGGGTAGGGTGGGTAGACTATATTGGCTCTGCATGCTGTGCAGGCTATGGTTTTCTTGTAAATTATTAAAACATAGACTACATAGCTAATTGAATTTTATTTTCCATAGACTATTTTAGGTATTTTATCTCAGCTTTTAAGGAATCTATTTCTAGGTCTCTTGGTTTCTTACTTTGATGACTAAAAACTTTCTTAATGCTAACACCTACCTCATATCCTATTACGTGGTAAGGATATTATGGATTTATTAAAGAAGTAACTAATATGTACATCCTACCCTTAGGGATAAAATTACCCTACATTGCTTTATCCTAAAGTTCATCCTGAAATGAAAAAATAAAATAACATATTATTGTTAATTTAAAAAACATTCATGGAAAATAAAAATTAATTTTTTACAATTTTTTTAGATACTTCCTTAGATATCTCTGTAATATACTTTTCCTTTCTTTTTCTTCTCACTCTTTTCCATTTTTCATGGAGAGTTGGGGGAGATAGATGACCAAACTGGACCTCATCTAAACCACTAGTATAATGAGCTATTAATGCATCAAACTTTTATGAAATCATTTTATACTACAATAAATGATACCCTCCACGTGATAAAGTATGAGGATATATGCTCTGTTACTGGACCTCTTGATAAGATCTTCTAGAGGCCTGTTACATAAAAATAAACTAATAAGTAATCAGATAATATGCAAGAAATTTTACAATATAAAATATTTATCACACCATAAATGCTTCATTATATCAATTGGAGAAAATTTTCTTCCATGTATCTTCATCTAAAAACACATACTTAAAACATGTTTTTTTATTCTGTAACTTCCCAAAAACATAATTTTTTTTTCAATTATGTTTTAAAATATCTCTATAGAACTATAGTTAAAGATATATTTTTTTTAATTTCTTTCATTTCTTTAAAATTTAATATCATCTGTAATTGAATAAATTAAATATTATTCATTTAAAATATATAATATTCAAAAATGAGATAAAAATAAATAAATTGATAAATTTTACCATTATGGACTCTTGTAGCTTCTCTTTCACCAAATTATCTATATACTTCCAATCAGGATATAAAATATTATTCCAATAATGACTGCATGGCTATAGAATTGGTAAACTGTGTTGTATTTGGGCCAATTGGTTTATTATTATCATCAAAATTAATATGTATTATCTGGTCTCCACAAGAAAGTATCAATTTTGGTAAACATGTAATCCCATGTCTACTAATTCTAGAAATCAATTTCTCTGTAAAAGAAGAAGAAGTCACCTCCGTGGGAGGAAAATCAATAGTCCTTTAATTATTTTTTGTAAATTAAACTTTTGATTTCATTAAATAATTATATTAATAAATATTTAATAATATTAAAAAGAATAAATATACATTGATAAATTTTATTATACCTCTTTTCCTATCATTAAATTAGGAAAATGTAATGAATTTTTTTGTACCTACATATTATCAGAAAATTGAATATTTAAAAACAATTATTACAAAAATTTGTAAGTAAAAAAATAGTGTCATGAATGTGTAAGTTTCAAATAAATGATTCCATGATTCATAACCATAAAACATTCAAGTTATATTATTAAATATAAACATAAATTCTAAAATTATAGAAACATTTATAAATTTAAAATTCACAGCTATAAAAAAGTGTTTTCATATGTGTAAATTTAATAAAAACGTGATGATTTACATCAGGTTTTTCAATCAAAAAATGTTTAAAAATAACTGTTGAATATAAAATTTAACAAAATATCATAAAAATAATCAATATATATATAATTAAACATAAAATAATTAATAAAAAATAGAGTTTTTTACACATGTAAATTTAAAAAATAAATAAAATATAAATATTTACCTAGATAATTAGGAGAGTAATTTAATACTTTCCCATATCATTTCAGCATGATCATTTTGTACAGCATGGACTATTTCTACATTATAGTCATTGTTACCATCCAGAAATCGTTTAATAGATGAATAAACCTCATATAAATTCATAACATCATCATTATCATCATCATCACCCAAACGAATTCTTTTCCATTACAAAATGATGGATCGCTGATCACTTGATGGATCAATGACATAAAATATTTTCTTTTCATGTGTCTCTATGATAAAATAATTCCTCTTTGGAACTAAATATTTTTAAATTAACCAGTTTAAACCCATAATAATCATGTTTCACACAACTATTACTTTCAACCCAATTACACATAAACACTATGACTTGAAAATTAGTATAATCAATTTCTCATATATCATCAAGAACTCAGAAATATGTCATTAATACGTAAATTTGGTTTCTATCTTTTGCACTTGAAAAATGAAACCCTTTAGTAATGGCCATTACCCTACTATTTTGAATAGTACTCTTATCATCCTGATTTTTTTTAAAATGTCTACCCATTAATATCAAAACAAGACCATGTGATCACATTAAGAGACGGTCCCCCTGCCAACCATTTCAATTTTTCTGATGCAGATATATCTATGATAAATTTCTCTTTAAACCATGAAACTAATGTATTTTTATACTCAATTATAAACCAATTTTCATTTATTTTTTGATATCTTATATTTAATTCAAAAATATGTGATGATATATGTGGTTTAAACTCATATGTATTGTTCAAAATGTATAAATGTGTCTGCATCACTTAATCATACGGGATGAACTTTACCTTTAATCCTCGAACCCCTCTACCTTCACTATAAACCATCATATTTTGAGATATAAGGAGACCAATATGCTTAAATTCATGCAAATAATCAGTACAAAACTCAATCACGTCTTTTGATACATATTTTTTAACAATATAGGCCTTCAGTCAATAATTATTTGTAACATATCCCTTCATAATTTAATATATCTTTCAAAAGGATGCATCCAATATAAATAAACAGGCCCACATATTCTTATCTCACACACCAGATGAACCATTATATCAAAAATGTAGGTGGTAAATACATGTCTAGTTGAAAAAGTATAAGAGAAACTTCAATATCCAACACACATAAAAAATTTAGATCAACGAATTTACTAAAAATGGATACGAAAAAATTATATAACCTGATGATAGTCTTTTTGGTAGGTGTCAGCACTATACCACATAATGAGACTAGTAGTTTCTGTTGAATAAATATAGAATAGTCATGAGATTTCATACATTTTAATTTATAATCCTTAAATGACAAAAAATAACATTTGAAGAATATCCACTAGATACTTTAATATCATGCTGAAAATGACAAAAATCCATCTTCTCACTCTTTATTAATGTGTGTAAAGTGGGAGGTAAATATGTTCTATTTCCTTTAGTAGTGGGAGCTAACTCCAAACATATTCTAATTGATATCAATTCCAATATAGCATGAAATCCATATTTTTTCTTTCCTTTTATGTATAAAAAAGTTCAAATAAAACTATAAAATATGTTTTTCTCAACATAAAAAACAATAATGTTATGTTTTATCTCTAAAAGTATCCAATAAGGTAGCTCAAAAAAGATAGATTGCTTCTTCCAGATATTTTTTTGATGAACATAACTTCCTTTTTTTCCAAATGTTAACTCAATATTTTCACCCTGTTGTAATATTCTTCAACTGAAAAAGGTTGTGGGAGATATTATATTCTTATAAACCATTAAATTATTTTTTCAATATAGGATAAGGATAATAAATTCACAAAAAAAATCTTGGATGTCCCATGTACACTATCTTTCTTCAATTTTGTAATTGCTAATATGAAGTCTCTTCTCTACAAATTGTAAATGCATTATGTACCATAACACTGTATCCAAATAAGTTTCCATATGAAAAAAAATCATTTATTGTGAACATTATCAAAGAATTAAAAATAAAATACTCTTTCTTGTATACATAAAAAACTATAACACCCATCTCCCAAATAAGTTTCAAATCATCAATCAATGGTGAAAGATACACATAAATATTGTTTCCCAACTATTTTGGACCAAAAATAATTAAACTCATCATAATATATTTTTTCTTCATATATATATATGGGGAAAAATTGTAAACTACCAACAATACAGACCATGAACTACATTGGCTACTTAGGCTCTGATATGGATTCATTCCATCTATGCACAGTCCCATTTTTATATTTCTAACTTTAATTCCAAAATAAAGAAATTTTTAATCAAATTTCTTCCACTATGGTGAATTAGAAAAGTGTTGTAAGTTACCATTATAGATACACTTGTATGTATGTCCTATTAACCTTTTTACATCAATTGAATTTTCAAACAGATGCTTCAAACAAGGAATTATTGGAAGGTACCAAATTTTTTTAGTAGGATGTTTGATCTGGGTACCTGAGAATGAATCAGAGTTGAATTATTAGAATTATTTGAAGAAATTATTAGAAGGTACCAAATATATTTAGTAAGAGGTTAGATACCAGTACCTGAGAATGAATTAGAGTTGAATTTTTCATCCATATTATAGTGTGTTGTCCCATATTTAGTACATTTTGATAAATATTCATATTTCTTACTATACAATGCACAATATCTGGGGAAATCATGTATATTTTTATAACTTAATCTCATTCGGCATGATATTTTCTTTACCTCATAATTGTAATTTGGAATCTCATTTTCTTATGTAAGTAGAAATTTTAAAAGTTTAAGTAACTCAAAGAAACTTTTATCACTCCTCCCAATTCTTACTTTCAAGTTAACTAATCTTAGGACTGCTAATAAAACTATATATTTAGTGAACCTGAGAATAATGGTTTCTCAAAATATTCATGCAATCGTTCAACAATTGTTTTTTTATGGTTTCAACACTTATTTCATTAATTAATTCTTCAATATGATCCTCTATCTCATTATAAATATTTTCATCAACATTAGATGTTTAATTTTCAGTTATTTCACAATTCTAGATCCAACATGTATAATTATGGATAAATCCAAATCAAATGAGATGATACTTGATTTATATGAAATTTAAATTTTTCATATTCAAACACTTCATGCACGGATAGAAAATAAATCTATTTTTTGAAGATTTTCTTTAGAAAATTCCAAGAAATAATCAAATACTTTTTTGTATTCATCAATGGTTATTTGTAAATTTATTAAATTATGATCCATTAAATATATAAGATATTAATATAAATTAAAGATATATTATAACATATAAACATTTAAAATATATATATATATAGATAAATTGTAAACATAAAAACATATAATCTAAATGATTGGTGATCAGGAGGGAAATATATATGATTATTAGGAATCAAATCAAAAATAAATTACTCTAGGCATTTATTTTATTTAAATAATTAATGATAAACTATGTTTTATGATCTTAATAAAAGAATAGGGATATTGTTTTCAAGTTTATATTCCTTATTTTTAAACAAATATCACACAAAACCACTTCTATTCTCTCTAAATCCTTAAATATAGTCATTAATATTCCAATTTAGTTAACCTTAAATAAATAAAGTTAAATATAAATTCAAAAATTTTATTATCAAAAACAAATTTGAATTTCATAGGGTAAAAAAACTAGGTCAAATGAAGCAATAACTACAATAAGAATAAAATATAAAGAACTCATTGATTGAAAGACCAAAACAAAATATGGTAATATGGGAGGGAAATAAAGTAAGCATTCATTTTCATCATAACATAATATGAAATCATTTATAAAAAATGACTCTTCTAATATATTAAACCTATAATTTTATCCAACTTATTTGTTTCATAAAAATATTTAGGAAAACTATTATCATATAGTAATATGCACCAATTTTAATAGGAACCTATGATAAACCTATAATATGATAGGTAGGAGCAAACATTTCCAGTAGGTATCCACTCTAAAACTCATGCATAACCTTTAAAAGTAAATCCATTTCATGATATCTTAAAATACAACTATAAATGTAATATTTTCAATTTTATTAAAAACTAATAACATATCATCAACATTTGAAATCATTTAATTTAAATCATAAAAGTTTCATATTTAAAAATAAGATAGTCCACTATGATATTAAATAAATGAATCATTGATACAAAAATAAATTTTAAAACATCACATTAAAACTACCCATGTATAAGAAAAATATAGTAAAACTTCAATCCTTTCTAAGGAATGCATAAGAGATGAATTTATTCTTTTAAAAAGAACACCAATGGTAATATATATCAATCATAATATCCATAAAAATAATAATGTAGGAACAACATAAAATAATACTAAAACAAATATCATGAAAATATGGTAACCATAGTGATCATAATATAATCAAGATCAGTAATCATTGGAATGCCTAAAAACTCTGGGGAAAATTTAGGACAAAACTAAAATAGAATACATATAATCGGCACAAAATACAATTAAAAATTTAAAAAAAACTTATCAAATTAGTATTTTGAAAATGATAAATTGATTCTGAATATAGATGTACTCCATGAAATTCGGTGACAGGATGAATACTAAAATATTGAAGAAACATATTTTCAAAAACAAATAAGAAAAATGAAAAAACAAAAACCTTCAACCATGGTTTACAATCATCAGGAATAAGATTTTTAGGAACTAAATATCTTCATGGATCAAGAAAAAATGATGAATAATGAAATATTGATGATCAATGATGGTGTAAAGATAATTTAAATGGAATAAAATTAGTTTATAATATAATCTTGTGGTCAAGGGTTCCATGGTAAGTTGAAAAAAGGTTTTCAGGAAAAAATCCATATGTGGATCATGAAAAATGCCAAAGGATGAGAGATCGAGGATAAATGAGAGTAAAAATATGATTAAAGATGATTAAAACAAATAAAATTGAGATCAAAGAATGGTGGGTGGTGTCATTGCCTTTGAAGGTTAAGATGAAGTTTTGATTAATAAAATATTGAGTGAGGTTTCGGGATCGATAAGTTTTTTTTAGTTGTTTCAATGTTAGTTTTTAACAAAACATATGTTGAAAGTTTTCATTATTAGAAATCAATGTTAGTTTTTGAGAAAACCAATGCTAAAAAAATTAAAGTTTAACGTTGATTTTTTAAGAAACTAACCTTAAAATTTCCAATGTAAAACCTTTCACATTAGTTTTTTAAAAAATCAGTGCTACAAATCGTACAAATGAACTTTTAATATAGTTTTCTATAAAAAATGTTAAAAAAATTTCCATATAAATTTTAACGTTGGGTTATAGAAAAATAATTCTATATCTATAACATTAAATCCATTATTTCTACTAGTACAGGGAAATACCACTTAATGAATAGTGCCTTGAAACCTTCCGAGGAGAGGCTCTTATGAGGTTTCATCTATATTATGGACTTCCACAATTTCCAAAATGGGCCTTACAATATAATGGTTGTAAATTTAAGCTTAATATACTCAAATAGCACAATCCTCATGAGAGTATTCTCAATATTCCGCAACTATTCTTATGATCCCAAAGAGTATGGTTTCCCAATGAAATGAGGAGGGTACAGATTTTAAAATTATAGAACAAAATACTCATGTTGATCTCAAAGAGGAAGATAACTATGCTCTATGATTGGAGAAAATGGAATGATCTACTCGGACCAAACTTGATCAATCATAGAGTCTTCATGCAGTAAACCACCCATATATCCCACTTGAGAATCTATCAAGACTTAGTGGGGGCATATTATAAAATATTATGAAATATAGAACACAATCAAAGTAAGGATTATTACACAACCTTAAAAAACAAATTTAAATCAATAATTCAATCTCATTATACAAAAATAGAAACAACATTAAACTTAGGAAATTTTATAAAAACTCTTGTTAATGAATAATTTTCATCATTTTAAATCACCCTTTTTAACTCACTTTTTAATATATATGAAAACCAGTTTTTACATTATGAACTTTCAAAAAAATATAATCTAAGGCCCCATTTTAATATCTCAAAGAAACAAAATTCTAAAAATATCTATATAAATGATTATAAAATGTTTAACACAACCGTACTTTCAATTCATGAGAAAATTTTTCTAAATTCAATTCTTATTGAGGATCCAAAACACTTGAAAATGTTTTTAAATTTATGAAACATAATGTATTGTGAAATAAAACCCAAGTTCTCACCCTAAATTTCAAATTAATTTATTCTTAACAACATCAATACCCCATGAAAACATCTCATTCTATCACAAATAAACCATAAATAAGAATAAAGTAACTAAAAAATTAGAAGGATCCAGATTTTTAAAATAAAAAAAATAAACTATGCATGGTTTGGCCACATGGTCTGGAAAACTATATTCCAATTGTGAAAATCCCACTAGAAGGTTACCTAGGTTGGTCTACATGGTCTGCCCATAATTTTCTAGATCATGCCCAATAACTCTATGACTCTTGATTCCTTCCCAACTTCCACCTCAATACCAATAATTATCAAAAATTACTCATAAATTATCAATAAAAAACAAAAATACTCAAAAAAGGAAACTAAAATCCATGAAAACATTCAAGAACCAATCTTGAATTAAAGATATACACATCTTGTACTACCCTAGTAACTCAAGCTTCATCATAATGAGGTGGTGATCATGCACCCACCCATGATCTACCTATTGAGTTATGATGATCCTATATTCTATATATCGTACACCATGAATCATAATCGGTCTATGATTCTATTTTGTCACAAAACAACCCGAGCCACCCCCAATCTGGGTCTCCAATTTGGCCCCTGACATGGACTTTATTGTGTTCCTGATCACCTCAGGCTGGTGACAAGTTCCATGTTATCAAATGAAAACTAGTGGGAATGGTTTATCCTAATAAGTAAATTAATAAATAAGAACTCACACCTAGGAATCTGACATGAAAATGTTATGCACTGGAAGGTCATACAACAAAGTAAGCAATTTCCAAGTAAATTCAAAACTAAACATGACATAAGAAGTAATAAACATACCCTATAAATAAAATGCTAACCAATAAACATAACTAATACTTCCCGATAAGAATATAATAGGATCTGATAAAATACAATAAAGAAAAGGTGGATAATACATCAATGAAACCAAATTAAATAAAATTTAACAAAACCATATCCACCCATCTCCATGCACAAGAGGAATATCTCCACTTTCCATCTTCATAAAACCTAAACCAATAATCCAATAACAAACCATTGAATCCATGCAGAAGTCAACTAGGCCTAAAATAGGATAAGCATGTGAAAAACATGCACATTAGGTTTCATTCCCATTCCCCATGCATAAACTTTAAAATTAAAACCATCTGATGCTATTTTAAAATAAATTTAGAAAATATTATTTACATTTCCTTTTAAAACAAATACCAAGTCACTTTTAGTTGAAAACTCTTTAATAATACCAAAATCTAAAACATTTTTTAAATTATAATTTTTTTATAAAAACCATTTTAAATAATATTACATGATTATATAAAAAGTAAAACAATTCCAAAAATTTGTTTTAAAATAGAAAACTATATTAGAATGGTTAAAAAACATTGTTCATAATATTTAATTAAAAATATATATAAATAAGAAAAAATATTACACACACCAACTGTAATGACTAGTGTCATTATGGGTTGTGAAATTCATTAGAAGTTTGATTTTTTGGTTTTGGGGTAGGTTAAGTTCCAAGAATTGAAATTAAGATTAAGAATCCATGTGTTTAGACATATAAATGAGTTTTTTATGTGGAATGGGTCCTAGTTAGTGGTCCGGGTGCTCGGGTGTTCATTAGAGTGGGGTTAGGGTGACACTACTATAGAACTATAACTACAGGAAGGGCACCACGCCACAACATTGGGTGTTGTGATATAGTGACTTGTGGCTAAGAAGGGCCATGGCATATCCAAAATGGATACATTATGGAGGTTATATAAGGGATATCCCTATGTTGTTTCCATGGATCCTATTACATGGAGGGGTCACCTAGGGTGGATTCCCTACAACATAGCCTTAGGGGCCACACCACAACGAGGAGGCCTTCGGGATTGGGAGCTCTACCCTGGTGGCTACACCACAACCTAAGGTCTATGTCATAGTGTGTCCCTAGTATGGCATAGTAGGACCATAGTGTAGAATGAGAGGATACACCATAGAAGAGTAAGATGATTATGTGGGGTTGGCCTTGCCTCCTAGGGTCTAACTATTCCCTGTATGAGAATTCCACACAGTAGTATGACCTAGAGTGGAGTTCTATGTTGCAACCCTAGAGGGTTACACCATAAGGGGATACCATTGGGGGGATACCTAAGGAGGGATGTGGTGTAGATCCCCACTCCACACTGAATCTGTTATCTAGTAAGTCCCTCTTGTGTCATAACCTAAGGCGTATACCACAAAGGTCCCCCACTTAGTTTTTTAGGGGTTGTTTGTCCTTTTCTAGGGGTTCTTATTTGGAACACCTTCAGGCTTTTCCTACTTTAGCCTTTTGGAAGACGGGGGAAGAGCCCTCTTTGATTATCCTCTTCCCTACCATTATATTCCTTTGATATAGGTGGCTCGATATCATTTTGTCACACTGATTAGAGGTAGTATCCCTCCCTCTCTTCCTATTGTTTTTTCTCCCCTATTTTCACTAATTTTGGTTAGGATGTTTAAGGATTTGGGGAGATTATTTCACTAAATCATGGTGAAATAATTCCACTTGATGGTTCTTTCATGTGCCACTTGTAAAGGATATCCCAGAAGGAGGAAATCAATTTTTCATTCATCATTTACCTTAAGTTATATTACCTGATGGATTTCTTTAGGGTTTTTGGTGATTTTGGGTGAAATTGGTCATCAGTTTGGGTATTAAGTTTGGTTATTTAATGTGTATTAGAACTAGGTGCATGTTAGGAGTGGATCGTACCCTGTTAATCATAGTTTCGACATTGTGAGGTCACTTGATGATTTTTGCATTGATTATATTGATTTTGGATTTTGGTTTTAAATGTTTAATTTATTAATTTGACAGTTTTGTTTGATGAGATAGGTACTCATGGAATCTAAGGAGGTTGGTATGAGGTTTTAATGGATTTATGGATTTCCAGTTGAGGTAGGTGGCCTTGAATTTATTTGAGTCTCTTATTCTTTTATTGATGTTTTTTTGTATTTTATCATTAGTATATTGTATTTATATAGCATTGTTGTGTGATTTTTACCCATAAAGTGGTACAGAATCGCATTGTCCTAATAGTCAACATGGATTGTATTGATTTCTAAATGTTTCAATGATGGTTCTATAGTAAAATTAGTCCCAGTGACCCTCCTTATTAATCCCTTGGTGGAATGAGTGGTTTTTAAAAGAATAAGAGATTTAGTTTTTAAAATTTTATTTTAAAAATTGGATTTTATTGAAATGGAATTTAAATGAATTTTGGAGATTTCAATAATGGATTTTAAAATGTAATTTAAAAATTAAAGTGGTATTTTATTAATAATGATTTATTAGATTTTGGTTAAGGGACTATCATGAGTAAGATGACATGTGATGCCTTTTGAAATGGTTTTAAAAGAGTATTTTGATTTGGTTTACAAATAAAATCCATAAGGGCTTGATTGAGATGGTTTTGGTTTGTTTTTTCTCATGAGGTAGATATTGTGTTTTCCTTAGATTTTTTGATTTTTATGATTCATAATTTTTATTTATTGTGGATTATGTAATTCATTGTAAATCATGTTATGTGTGTTGGTCAGTGATGTAAGTTTGGTATCAAGGTGGTGGGTTGGTCTCGGTGGATGGAATAGAACCCTTAAATGGTTTAGATGGGTATTAGGATGATTTGAGGCATGTGGAAACGTCTTGAGTTACTGATACTCTATTATGGGTTAGTAATTTGCGTGATGGGTTGCATGCATGATTATTTATTGCTTGTGTGTCCTTGGTTGTGTGTTCTTATGATAGGCGAGACCCAGTGGGGGAGAGGATTCTGAATTCTGACCTTATCCTTCATCTTTGGGTATGGGTATGGTTTGGTATGGAACCATACCCTAAATATTTAGGTATGGGTAGGGTTATTAGTATGAGGTGACTCTCTTACTTCTGACATGGAGTTGAAATAGGTAGGTTCAAGTGTCGTGTTGGCCTGGTTAGCACACAATGACCTAACTTGTATGCTTATATGTTCATTGCATGTTATGTTTTCTAGGTGAGTGTATTTCACAACCACTAATGTAATATTTATATATGTATTACATACACATCCACTTTATCGCATCAACACTCAGTATTGTCAAGTAATTGGGGATTCCTACTAGGTTGTTGGACTCACCCCCTACCCATGTACATGACATGAATTTTATTGTACATGGGTAGACCTTATTGTTTTATCTTAGGACACAAGTACTACATGAATCTAGAAATGTAGTTCAGTTATGAGGTTTTATAGTCTAATGATTTAGTAGGATGATTATGTGAGTTGGGACTATGAGCAGTTTCTTTTCAGTTATGTTTCATCATGTGCTGACCAGTTTTTCATTTATTATATATAATTCAAGTTATTCCATGTTTATATATTATTTATTTGTTATGTTTTGATGCATTATATAAATATATTTATTTCTTTATATTATAGACGGTGGGTGGCCATGGGGCTCCTTGTTTTATGCCTCGAGTTTTTGGGAATTTTTTTATATGGATAGTTCATGCAAAATTTTCAGTCGATTTAGGCATGACCTTTGGGAATTAATTCAGAGGGAAGAATCTCCCCACTGATGTGTTAGGAACTCATCACCAGCTGGAAGCCTCTAGAATAAAGATAGGAACACTAGAATTCAGGTGGAAATCCCTACTTGGGTTTCACTTTGATGATTCAGGTTGGGGTGTTACACCAACAAACAAATAAATAATCTCAAGCATCCTGGGAACCTAGGATCCCTAGGGATGACCTAGAATAATGATAAAATAATCACTATATAAAAAGGGACCAAAGTTTAATACCAATGACCTAACATAACACCTGTTTTTACCCTATATTTCATGATCAAGGGGTAACTCTTTAAGTAGATAAACTATCACATTAAGTTCACTAGACAAAGAAATGATCATACACTAGTTCCGCAAGTGTTCCTAGGTCTCCCACCTAACTAACCACAACTTCTCATGATAAAAAATATGTTATTCAAACAATAATTTTATATAATGTAATCATATCAATAATAAAATAAACCATGAACTCACATCTGAACAGCATTCATAAAAATAATCCCATTTTTCAAGTATAATAAAACATCATAAACTTCCCCCAACAGGGAATCCATCACATAACATCATAATATCACGATTTTAAAGTTATCCTTATAATAGAACTATGGGGATGTTTCAAGGGATAACATATTTAGGAAAAAATCATTTTTTAAAGTGAAAACTAATCCTTAATACATTCTTTAAAAGATTTAAGTTATTCCAAACACTTTGAAAACCAAATCACATAACCATTATCAAATCTCAATCATTCAAAGTAGAATAACTCCCTTTAAAGAACCAAAAACACCTTTAAACTTGAATTAATCTTTTATATAAATTGATTTAAAGACTAAAACACTTCATCAAATGAAGGAATTCCTTT
This sequence comes from Viscum album, assembly GCA_963277665.1. Classification (NCBI taxonomy): domain Eukaryota; kingdom Viridiplantae; phylum Streptophyta; class Magnoliopsida; order Santalales; family Viscaceae; genus Viscum; species Viscum album. Next base: position 1,390,409,609 of record OY728165.1, read on the forward strand.
AAAAGATAAAAAGGTAAATTTATCAAACACTTTATGTGCAAGATATTTGAAAAAATATATTTTATACTTTAGAATAAAATTAAGAATTATATTTTCATTAAATATCAATAAATACTATATTTATATAGAAATAATAATTAATTATAGTTAATATAATTTGTAAAATACTTTACATGTGTTAAAACCCTACCATAAATCATGATTTTAAGTTTAAAGTATTAAAAATGGAGAAACCTACCTTTAACCTCTCCATTTTTACAAACCAATGTGTAAATCCACTATAACATGGAAAAAGAAGCTCTATGAAGTCAATAGGGGCCCTTTAAAACACTAAAACCCAAAAATACCCAATTAAAATCTAATTAAATATGATATTAGGTCACCATGACCTCACTAAGGTGATAAAAACAAGGTAAAGGGGAGAAAAGATAGATAAAAAAACTAAAAATAGATTACCTTAAAGAATCATCTTCAAAACGTTAGGAAATCCAATAAATCACCAAAAAGAAGAGGAGAAACCCAAGGGGTGAGGCACACAGACTACGGTGTTTGAATGGGAGGAAGGAGGATGGATTTTGAGTTTAATTCAAGCAAGGGTGGAATGGTCATTTCAAGTTTGTAATGTATTGAGCAGGCTGCATGGTTTGGCTTCATATTTTGGATGCATAGTTTACTAAATTGTGTACCAACCATGAGAGTCTCATTGAATGGCCTATGACATGTTGTACAGTTTTGGAAGCATAGTTCACTAAACTATGCACCAATAATGCGATCACCACTAAAATGAGTTACAAGTTTTTCATGGGTAGAAAAATGGTTAGTATTAATTGCGTATTGACAGTTCACTTAACACTAGAACATAAAATTTTGATAATTATAGGGAAATTTGACTTGAAACTCAATGAAAATATTAAAAATTAATAAATAAACTAGATAATAAGAAAAATAAAGGTAGTAGTGTGATAATTATTCCCACTTATAACACTTTTTACTCCTAGAAAGTTCCAGAAGAATAGATTGATTAAGGAAAAGACTTTAGGTTCATATTACTCTTAAAATTATGACTCAAGGAACTAAGATTAATAACCAAATAAGGTTTCCATCAAAAAATTAAGACATCGCTGACAGGAAGAGAATCGATCATACCACATGCACCCCATCCTTTCAATATAGAATCCATCCAAAAGACTAGAGATAAATAAATTTGGGGATTTGAAGCTTAAAAATAATGATTCATTAAATAATAAGGCTAGATCCTTTAAATACAGCACAAAATAAGGAACATATCAACCATAACATGAAATGAACAAAAGTAAATAGCTACAACTCGTTGAAAATCCTCATAAACATTTATAACAAACCATATGATTAAAATAAAAAAAATACACTAAGTCAGGGTTTGGTCGGGGATTAAAAAAGACTACCCTAATAACTAAACACCCTAACTTCAATAATGAGAATAATAATTCATACACTGAGTCAAGAAAAACTAATATTCTTCTAAGTACGTACTAAACTATATTCATTAATTTTGGGAAGAGACATAATTTCATCACAAGAGCTCCCTACATGGTGGTATCTCCCCCATATTAATAAATCTCATTGATCCTCAACCTTTAAAACTAGAAACAATTTCAAAAGACTCCAATGAAACTTAAGAACTTAAAGAAAATTATCACAATAACAAAAACACCATACACCATCATAAAGATTTAGAATTAACTAAAATGTTTCCACCATTGAAAAAATCATAAAAATACACAATAACTATCATCTAAAAACAACACACATATAATTATAATAATAATAAAATTTAGAAAACAACTTGGAATACCTCAAAAAGTTTCCACATAGACATCAGGTTTAGCAGGTTACAGCCAGTGATCCTCTGAAGGGGTAGATCTAGCTCCACCACTCTTATGATCAACTCCATTACAAAACCTCTTTAGGTTCCCCAAACTATCATAGTTATGAAAAGTATTGGTAGTTTCCAAACATTAATTTTTCTTATTCCACAACTTCGCACACTGACAGTATACCAAGGGATTACTCCCAAAAGAATCTAATAGGGAAAAACAGCATGGCCTTTTAATACTGTTGCCCATTTGATTAGACTTAACCCAGTACAAATTTTATCCATTAGAGATTACTCCACTACCTTTAGGAACTAGGGATGCATTATCCTTTTTTTGCATTCCAGATAAACCATCTTCTAATTTAATGGCTTTCTTTACCACCACTTAATAAGTATTGAGGCCAAGAAAAGACACTACCGATAAAAGATTTGGTATAATCCCTCTTCCAAAAAAAATATTTTTCATAGAATCATCCAAAGTCAAGTTAGGAATATTTAGAACAAATCCAAAAAAATGACAAGTATACTCAAATATTGATAAGATACCTTTTTGGAGACCATTCAATTCCATGGTCTTCGACATCATTATGGTATCATGGAAATACTATTAAATGAATGATGCCTTAAAACCATCCCAAGAGAGGTAATTCCATATTTTAATCCATTTAATATACTTACACCATTTCAAACATGGACCTTCCAATATAAAGGTTGTGAACTTAAGATTAAGAGAACTCGGGATCTCAAGCTGTGAGTTAATATCCTCAATCTCTTGTAACAATTCTCCCACTCTCAGGGAGTCGGGTTACCTAAGGAAGTGAGTAGGGTTCATATTCCAAAATTCTTGAATAAAATCCCTATGTTGAGCTTTAATAGAAATATTACCATGCCCTTTGACTGGAGAAAATTGAATTATTGACTCTGACTAAACTTTATCAACTATAGGGTCTCTATGTGGTGAACCACCCATATCTCCCTCCAAGAATCTATTAAGACTTGGTGGGGGTGTGCTATAAAATATCAAGAAACATTTATTATAGTCAAAATAAGTCTCAATCCATGACCTTAGAGAACAAAAAAGAAATCAATACGTTAATATCATAATACCAAAATAGTAACAAATTTAAACTCAAGATTTTTTATAAGAACTCTTGTTGAAAAATAATTATCATAATTATAAATAACCCTATTTAACACACTTTTTAGTATATTTGAAAATAAATTTTCATATTTTTACATTTAAAAATCCCCTTTAAAAACATTTATAATTTAAATCTACCTTTTTATGACATCAAAGAAATCTATTTCCGAAATCTCTATATAAAATATTTTAAAATGGGTAGCACAACCATGATTTCAATGCATAATCAACTATTTCTTAATGTAATTATTATTGAGGATCCAAGACACTTGAAAAATATTTCTCAATTTAGGAAACATAACCACTTATGAAACAATGCCCAAGTTTTCACCCTAAATTTTATATTAATTTAATCCCAAAAATATAAATACAATATGAAAATATCTCATTACATCGTGAATCAACCATAAAGATGAATCAAGTAAGTCAAAATTCCCAAGGAATAAAATTTCTAAAATTATAAAAAAAATTATACATGGTTTAGCCACATGGTATGAAAAACCATGATATAATTGTAAAAATCCTACTAGAATGATACATGGGTTGGTATTAATGGTTTGTGAAGGGTTTTTCATAACATGTACAACAACCTTACAGCTCTAGATCTGTTCACAAATTCCACCTCAATACCAATAATTCTAAAAAATGGTTCACAAATTCTCAATAAAAAACAAAAATAATCAAAAAGGAAACTAAAAACCTAAAAAAATTAAGAACCAATCTAAAATTCGAGATATACACATATCATACCACCCTAGTAACCTAAGAATCATCATGAGGAGGTAGTGATCATGCACCCAACCTTGATCAACCTCTTGAGTTCCGTTGATCTTATATCCTATCCAATAGACACCCCAAATAACAAGTGTTATCTGATATAATTTTATCATGAAAAAACTTAGGTCACCCCCAATTTGGGTACCTGATCTGGCCAGTGACATGTTTCGAGGTGCATTCCAGATCACTTTGGGCTAGAGGTAAGTGTTAGGGTATCAAGTGATAACTAGTGGGAATGGTTTCACCTGATAAGTAAATTAATAAACAATAACTCCCACTTGGTAATCTGGTATGACCATTCCATATGTTGTAAGGTCATGCAACAAAGTAATCAATTTAAAAATAAATAAATAACCAAAAATAACATAAAAGTAATAAGCATCTCATATAAATAAAATACTAACTAATACATCATTACAGGAAAGAAACAAGATCTAATAAAATATAATAAATACAATGTGGTTTATACATCTATGATACCAAAGTAAATTAAAGTAAATTTAACCATATAGATCCATATCCATGTTCAAGTGGAACATATATACTTTCCATCTCCATAAAACCTGAACCAAGAATATGATAACAAACAAATGCATCCATGCAGAAGTTGGCTAGACCTATAATATGATATGCATGAGAAAAACAAGCCCAGTAGGTATCCTCCTCATACCCCATGCATAACCTTTAAAAGTAAAACTATTTCATTCTAGTTTGAAATATATTGATAAAATATGCTTCATGTTTCCTTTTAAAATAAATACTAAATTACTTTCAATTAAAATCTCTTTAACCATACCAAAATTTAAATTGTTTTCCAAATCAGAATATTTTTTTCAAAACTCTTTTTAAAGAAGATGGAATTTTTATAGATAAGGTAAAATGATTCCATGAATTTTTTTTAAAAAAAATATCCAATTATAATGGTTAAAAACACTTTCCTCATAATATTTAATGAAAATAAATTATAACTAAGGAAAAATATTACACAGAACAACATATAAGAAAAGAATATCAAGAATCATGGGAACCTAGGATCCCTGAGGATAACCTAGAATAATGCTAACATAATCACTATATATAAAGATACCAATGTCATATATCAATGACCTACCCTAACTCTCATTTTACCCTACCAATCTTGACTAAGGGGTAACCCCATAAGTAGATCAACTCTCACCTTAGAGCCATTATCCATAGCAATGATCATACACTAGTGTGGAAATTGTTCCTAGGTATCCCACCTAGATATCCATGACTATACAATACAAAAACAGGAGGTGATACAAAAAATAATTGTATATAATATAATCATATCAATAATAAAATAAACCTAAAACTCACCTTTGAACACCCTTCAAAAAAAACATACCCATTTTCAAGTATAATAAAATGGTATAAACTTCCCCTAATGAAGTATTCATCACATAACATTATCTCATCATAGTTTCAAAGTTCTATTTATAATAAAACTGGGGGAATGTTTAAAGGGATTACATATTAATAAAATCCATTTTTGAAATTTCCAACCAGGCCTTAAGACATTCCTTAAAAGAGAAATGTTATTCCAAATGATTTGAAAACCAAATCACATAACCATAATTAAATCTAAATCATCCAAAGTAGCTCAAAATCATTTAAAGAACCAAATAAACCTTTAAACTTAAACTAATCCTTTATAGAAATTTATTTAAAGAATAAAACACCTTCTCAAATGAAGAAATTCCTTTAAATTAACTAAAGATAAATTTATCAAACACATGGTGTGATAGGTGTTTGAAAAAAATGATTTTATATTTTAGAATCAAAGGAAGAATCCTTTTTATTTTCATGAAATATCAAGGAAATCTATATTTATTTGGAAACAAATCACTAAATATGTTTAATATCATTTTTTAAATACTTAGAACACATGTTAAAACCATAATATCAATAATGATTTTAATTTTAAAGGCTTGTGCGTGAAGAAACCTACCTTTAATCTCATAGATTTTACAAAACATGGTTTAAATCAACTATAACATGGATAAAGAAGCTATAGTAAGTTATGAGGGGGCCTTGTGAACACTAAAATTATTAAATCACCAATTAAAAACCAATCCAATAGGAACCCTAGGTCATTATACCCACACTAGGAGAGAAAAGTAAGGAAGAATGAAGAAAGGGGTGGGGAAGGAACTATAAAAATATTACCATGAAGAATCGACTTAAAACCTTGAGTAAATGCAAGAAATTTCCAAAAGGGAGAGGATAAAACCAAGGGGAGAGGCGCACAATCCATGGGGTTCAAATAGAAATAAGGATAAGGAATTTTGGGTTTAATTAGAGTAGAGGGGATAGTCATTTCAAGTTTTGAATTACCAGAAAAGGTTGAATAGTTTTCCAAACCATGCACCAACCATGTAAGCCTCACAAGATGACCTAATATATATTACATAGTTTTTATTTAGTTGTTCACTAAACCATGTGCCAACCATGCAAGAACCACTGAAATGATTTGTAGGTTTTTCATGGGCAGGCCATATAGTTAGTATTAAACATGCACCTAGCACTAAAACCTCAAATTTTGATAATTCCAAGTAAATTTGACTCAGAAATCAAGGAGAAGAATAAAAAATAAGAAATAAAAAAAATAAGGATAATAAATTTTGGGGTGTGAAAAATAGTCTTCATAAAAGTAATCCTGGTGTGACAGTTATCCAACCCCCACTTTTATAGGCAAGGTATTAGCCTCCAGTCCAGTGAGAAGTCTGATCCAAAGTCCTTTTGTCCATGGTTATTTATTCAAGAGAGTCATCAATTCCATTATAATTCTAATACCTAATATATATAAACTATAATCAAATTATTAATTTAATATCATAACCTAATACAATCCAAATTCAAGGTATAATAAAACTAAATAAATTATCATATCTATCATATAACTCCTTAAATGCACATATAATAATTTAAAGAAGCGGCTTAAACACTTTTAAACTAAAACATATATACCAGTTCATAATATAACATTTATAATCATGAATAATAAAGTATGGAGTAATAGTAAATAAATGAAAATTCCATAAATTTAGACATGAGATAAACATTTATGAACAATTCATAAATAAATTATAAACACTTTATAATTTAGGCACGGATAAACATGAACAATTCACTTTTATACAATATGAATTTTTCATATTATCATTTACATGGTTTTAATATGAACTCCTTCATATTTTAGAAATTTGTGACATTTATGGTTACTTTTACTATAAAATAATAAACATTTCTTAAATTATGTAACCATTGACATAAATCACACATTTTTTAAATAACGTTACTAATATAAACATTTTACATTTTCATTTATGATATAATCATAAATTAATATAAACAATTTTATATCTCACTTTATTATAACCATGTAAATATAATTTAAACCTATATCGTATCCATTAAAAAATTTGGTTTAAATCCCCCTCAGATTCAACTCAAAATGGATTGCAACATGGCGTAGTGTTCCCTGGGTATAACTCTTGTAATGGGAAACAACATGCCTATTTTCCAAGAACCCAAGTCATTTTGTTCATATGGTCATACCATATACCACACCTATTTTGGAGGTCATTTTTAATCACCATGTCATTTTGGATAAGGAATTTCGGGTAATAATTTTATAGTCACAAAATAGCTTAGTCATTTCCACTATGTCGTGGTCAATTCTCGTGGCTAAGGTCACCACAACATAGTGCTTGGCTAACCATGACATAGAGATATCACTTTATGATTCTCTGTTTTTTGAAAAAATTATTATGACCTTTGAAATGGTTGTTTAATCTAGATTATGGTGTAGTTTCACTACATTTATGAGACTTTGTTTTTTTTTCAAGATGACAATGTCATAGTCTGTCAAAACTAAGAACTAAAATGAATTTTTTTCATAATTTTTATGTTTTAATTCCTAAGAAAACTCCTTTTACATATTATTCATTCATTTGAAGATAAATTTGGATGTTGATGAAAATTTATACAATATCACTAATGGGTTTTGGAGGGATGACACTCATCTTAAACTCAGTGGGAGATAACTCCAAAACTTGATTAAACATAGAATCTATCTATACATTTGTAATGGATATAAATGAATAATAAGAACAAAACACCTTTCATTGATGGGTTCTCCCTATCCAAGATTACCACATTAACTTGATCAAGATCATTGAGAAATAGCTAAATAAATACTTCCTTCTAGGTTTTTCTTATATTGTGAGAATCCCTTGACACATGGGAAGGATCTTCCTCCTAACCATGGTCTTTCAGAACCTTATTTAAAGGTAGAAGATAAATAGATATTGATAGTGAATAGATTAAATAGTTTTAAAAAATAATTCTTATCTCGAATTCCACACCCATTACAAACTAAGGGCCTATTTGTATAGTCATGTAAAGTTCCACTTTCGATCAAATGTTGGTCTATATTAATTTGAAACATTTCATGAGTTTCAATGGTTGTAACTCATAAATATTCACTTGAATTGTTAATTTTTTAACATTTAAACAATAAAGATGAACATTTTAAACTCATTATATTATCATCATATGAAAATTAAAGTGAGTTATGATAGCTAAAGTGGGAATATATTTTGAATACGAGCATTATCACATAATTCATGCAATGTCATGATCACACCACATCATAATGACACTCATCAAACTGTGATTCACCCTAGCATCAGTCTCAAAATGGTCTAAACCACTATTTTATGGTGGTTCTTTTAGTACACAATACCTTTTTGGTTTAATACAAATCTAATAACACTTATTAGACTCAGTTAAATCAATTAGAAACCAAAAACAAGGATCTTCCATGCAAGATAAATGAAACATGCGATAAAACTGAAATAAAGAACTATTGTAAATGTGTGTACCTTAAACCAAAGATAAATTGAACCTTTTGATCTTTATATGATGAGTGTGATAAATAAAACTAAAGTAGAAAACAAAATAATCCCACCTAATTAGGTATCCACAGGCTGATCTGAATCATCTATCATTTGGATGGGATTTACCTTTTCCCTATGGTGTGTTAGTACCTCTATATACAAAGGAGGAAGATAAAAGAGAGTATCGGTTTTGTGGGGGGGGGGTTCTAAGAATAATGTAATTACACATACACTTTAATTTCATAGAAGTAGTTAAATAGGAAATCAAGGACACTCATCAATTTTCCTCTCATTTATTCATGAATTGAAATGCATGAATAAATATCATGGTTATTTTATGCATCATATGTATTTACTCCCTATCATTTCATCTCATGAAATAGTTAATTAAAGATAGATTAGGTGGAGAATGGTTCATATGTATAGCACACATGGAATAATATACACAATGCATGAAAATCATAATTCTCATACAAGTTGATATACATCCCATAAATATATCATATATAAATATGGTTTTAGGTCATCTCTCCTTCAATATTTTAATTTCACTAAATCCTAATAGACTCTATGTCATTTATTATTATATTATATCATATATTATAACTTGTGAAAACATATCCAAAACTCCATTTGGATATCTTCCAAAACACTTTTGAAAATATATCATTAACTTCTCCATATCACATTATATGCAATACCTTATGAATACCCATCAAAAAACTTTTTAATTAACTCTAAAACACTTTTAGAGTAACTACCTGGGTCAAAATCAATCCCTATTCAATCAACCACAAAGTTTGAATCCATGGAACTTTATATCATTTAAAAAAAATATGATTCTCTAGATCTATATATTTAAGAAAATATAAGGCTTTATCAAAGTGTAAATACTACTCAAGCTATAAAGGGATCTAGTGTGATCTTCTTTAAACACACGTATCTCTATACCTGTGTCTACCAGTCTGTATCATATGAAAACATGCATTATCATATTTTCCCTTTGTCTAAGACATTGAGTGACCATGGGACACATAGAATTTTAATCCCATATAGATAAATCATATGTTTTTTATTCTCATAGTATATACTGATTTGATATATGAATACAACACATGTCATTCATCCTTATAGATAATCACATCACATGTACCTTATCCAGATATATATATAATTTCTAGGTGTGGTTGTACACTCCTACGGTCTATCTCAATCGAGGACCCAAATGTCATACTCATTATACGAGAGGAAAATATCATCTTAGTTAAGCTCCAACTGATGAAATGATCAACAAAATAGTTAACCACCCCTGTATTACCTTGGTCAATATGTAGACTTGCGTAAGTAGGGTATCAAAGTATAAAGGTTCTCATACTAGGTATCTATCCAACCTCAGGTTGTGGGGACTCAAATGTGATCCATGCACCCCTAGTATACCTAATACATATTTATAACACTCAATGTGGTATACTTAGTAGGTCATTCAATGCACACAAAGAATCATATTCTTTGTTTTTTACCTCATTAGCATATTCTATATCTTTATACAATAATATTACTCATGCTAACCTTAAAATTTTATCATTACCTATAATAATCCATGATGAACATCATTTAGGGATAAAATCAAAGTCATACTTTGAGAGGTCAATTATCATTGTATTTCATGAAATGTATATCCATGTATAAATTTATGTAGACAACATGAGAGAATCATAAAATAGAGGTTTAATTTAATATGATAAAATTTTATATTCTTAAATTCTTTAGGAATATTTAACAAAGCCAACAAAACCACCAATTTATCATATCATATGTGATAAACTCTTGGATCATCCTTATGTTTATTACACATTATGGGTTTTTTAACACATTACATTATATATAATCTCAGTCACATCTAAAATCTTTAGTGATAAAAATCTATGAATAAAGATAGTTTGAATAATGGTGAGGTTTAGGAATCATATTCTTAACAGTTCAACTTTTGAACATATTCAAACTTATTAACTTTACAATATCAAATGTTATGATGTTAACTTTTTTTGTTTAATTAGAACCCTTTATAAGTTCAACAACATAATCCTTGGAACCATATTACATAAAACATTTTCCTTGAAATAATGTAACTACTTACATTATTGTTTATTAATACATCCTAACTCTCTTAGGATATTAAGTAAAATTCACTTTAAACTTAGATTGGCGTAATTATTTATTTTTTAACTTTGAACTTATTTAAGACCAAACATACCCCCATTAGCCTCTTAGACATTATATTATCTTCATTATTTCTTGCTAAGATACACAAACCCTTTTATGTTAAGAAATAACATTTATTTCCTTTTAGTGATAATATTAAACCAATAAACTATATGATATATGGTTTTCTATGTGTTTGGAACATTTTTATTTGAAAAGAATATTTTATTAAAATATATATTTAATATCACATACCTTTCAAAATTAATTTTTATTACATTTAAACTTAGCATGGAAATTATATAGAGTTTCCTAAACATCTTCAGGTATATCTTGGACAATCCAATCAAATTTAATTATTGTTATTCCTTCTTGAAAATCCTAGGTTTCAATGACCTTGATTGTATACTTGAAGAAACATTTTTGAAATTTTCAACCAACTTTTCTTCTTTTGTTTTGAACTTTTACCTACTTGTATTTTCTATATAGGACTTTAAAACCAAGACATCATATACCTAGTTCATATATATTCCCAACACTATTAGAATATTGGATAAACATTATTTAAATTAAATCATATTGTCGAAAAATTTCCATAAATAATAATAGGATAAATTCCCTAACCATAACAAGCCATTTTAATCTCCCCTTAAATCATGTTACAGTTTTAAACAAATCACAAACCATGTGTATTAAAAATACTCATCTCATTTCATTTAAAAAATAATGCTTACATTATATTCTCAAGAGATAGATGAGATAAAATATAGATATTATGACAATTTTATCTAAGATTAAAGCATCAAGGTTATCAATGTAGAAACTCCTTTGCTCCATTACTTCAAAGCAACCTTCAAGCTCTAATTATTTCTTTACTTCTAACCATATATATATTTACAAAACTTTACAAATCATACAGTTGATATCAAATATTTTTAAAAATAATATAATTGAATTCTATAACCAATTAATCTTTGAGAAAACCTTTAGTCTCACAAATTCATTTAACATATTCAATCATATTGAATATCATTTGGTGCACCCAATTATATTGAGTATATGAGACTAAAATTGATGTACCCAATCATATTAAGCACGTGATTAGAGACTATAATTCCTTTGGTAAATTTTCATATAATTCCTTTGAAACCTTAAATGAATCACTTTATTCTTCCATAAGTATCTAGATTAACTTATTGAAAAAATTTAACACTTGGTTACTGAGGAAGGAACTGTTTTGACACATGGAATTTTCCTTTAAGAACTTTTCTTAAATCGCTAATCTTCCTTAATAACTTTTCTTAAGTTATTAATCTTAGTAGTAACTTATATTAAGCTTCTAATTATCAAGGATTGATCATATAGTTTAGTTTTATGGTGATGTTTATGATGATATTTATCTATAATAGAAGATTTTATCAGATGAGTATCATGTATTATTAAGCATTTAATAAGGGATTTTATTAAATGGGATCCCACTAAAATAATGAGCCTGTTTTGAAAATTCATCATAGCCATCAGTGGTTCAGGATCCATATTTCACTAATAAATGAGTCTACTTTAACATTAATCTCACCACTTAATTATTTTTTCTGGAATCATCTCAATCATATCATATATGATTATTGGATATTTGAACAAACAACCCTTTGAAAAATATATCATATGGATAAACTCAATATTATTCCTTTAGTATCCTAACTTTTAGGGATTCCTAGCTAAGTTTTACCCAAATAAAATTCTAGAAATAAGCTAATAAAGGACAATCCAAGGGCACATAGCTTTGTAATGAAACTACCTGACAAGGAAATCCATAGTCACTTATTACATTATTTTCTTATATAAGATAATCCATAGGCACCCAGCTTTGGAATGAAACTACTCAGTTGGATTATCGAGGTTTTTGACAAGTGTCTCTTTGAAAGGAATCTCACACTTAGTATTTGAGTGGGATTTAATATCACCATATTATCTCATGTTATTCCCTTTTATGTATGCATGCTTCTAGTGATTTTATTTTGGAATCTTATTCCCTCCACCAAACAAATATGTTGAAACCATATTGATGTGTAACTATTTACAAAACACACAAGTTTGTGTTACTTACCCAAAAATAATATTCAAGTATATTTATAAATATATGAATACATCATATGAATTAGGTACATTAACACTTCATGTAAAGGTTTAGAATTATATAATATTGACAATATCTATATGTGTAAGCCCAGAGCGATAAATACCCAACCTCATTCACCAACCTAGATAAGGTATATACCTTCAGGTAAGTAGAAATCTGACCCCAATTCTCTCTACCTGGGATACTTTACTCAATAGAAATTCAATTAATTATAATGTTAACACCAAATATGTACAAACAATATCCAATAACTAAAATCAAACTAATAACTTCAAAAAAAACTAAGGTCAAGGTAGATGAAAAACTACATTCATTATAGATGCATTATTAGCATGTAATGCAAGGCTCTATCCTAGAAGTAGTTTGACAAACTAAACTAAAGCAAACACAGCCTTCACTTTTCTTAAACAATTTACTAAACATTAATAGAATAGAGAATAAACCTTAAATAAATGAATAATTTAGATATTTAAATATGAGATAAACATTTATGAATAATTCATAAATCAAAACTAATTATAAACCATTTTATAATTTTCTACTTTAACATTATGGACATTCTATAATTTTAAATATAAACATTTTATATTCATTTTAGGATAAACCCTTTCATATTAATCATTATATGACATTTCCATTTTAAATATATTATATTATATGAATTATAAATAATTTATAATTAAATTTATATTATATAAACATTTTACATAATCTAAACATTATATACTTAATCATAACAATCATCAAAACACTTTTGATGTGGCTTAAATAATATCCAAATAAGGACCTTGTTTATTTTAACAATTCAAAATAATTAATTATGAATAGTTCATAATTTAAATATAAAAATTTTATATTTTTTCCTTATTTTTTAATTTATAACTCTATAAATTATCACTTATAATTTCTAAATAAAACCTTTTATTTATAGATCATAAGTTATGTCATATAATTTGAAAAAGGGTATTTTAAATATTAACATTTAATATTTAGGATTAAAATGTTTCATAAACATTTAATTAATTATAAATAATTTATAATTAATTAATTTATAAACATTTTATGAATTAAAATATCTTCAAATTCCTTTTATAATGATTTATAAACATTTTATAAACCATTAAAACAATTTTAAATGTTAAAAACAATTTTAAATGTTAAAAACAATTTTAAATAATTTTTATGTTTACCCTTACATAGGAACCCATTCATGCGTAGGGGTATCCTCCCTTTACTGTTACATATACAATATTTGTAAGAGTGAATATCCTAAACCTTTATGATGACGCTCTATAGAAGGGTAATACTCATATGTAGCACTGATTAGAAATTATTGGATAAAGTTAAATCACTACTTACCTTTATACGTCTTAAATTAAACATGTTGCATAAGGGTGTTGAGGGTATTGCCTTTACGTGAACACTTCACGTAAGGGTAGGTATCGATATAACTTTATAAGGCCTTTAGGAACCATTGTGTAAGGGTATTACCTTCAAATAGTCGGCAAACATGAGTGTATCACCTTTACGTAGCCTTGAAAAACCCTCCGCTACATTTATGTAGTCTCTCATGTAAGGGTAAGCAGCCAGTTACCCTTACATAAACCTTTTAAAATTTTCATAATCTTTACACATAAACCATTTAATTTTATGTGAGATTTTAAAAAAAAATGAATTACCTTTATGTGACACCTTTACACAAACCATTTGTATAAGGGTTACAATACAGGTTACCTTTACATAGACCCTTCATATGAAGGTGAGCCTTAGGTATCCTTTCTTGTGTAAGAGTAATTTATTGGTTACCCTTACACTTCTAAAATTCATAAGGTTATGACCTTGGTTATATTTATGTAACCCAACTGCATAAGGGTAAAGCCCTTTTCGTATTATTGATAAACCTGAAAAGCATGGCTCTATTTTTGGTTTTCTTATTCATTTCAATGACATATTTCATACATATAAATCAAGTGTTCCCTCTAATACCACTATCAGTTTTTGTATGAATTTAATAACACTAATCATCTATAATGGAAGTAATTACAAACTAAAACCAAGGATCTCCCATCTAAGATAAATGAAACATGTGATAAAGCTGAAATGAATAATTGTTGTAAATGTGTGTACCATAAATTGATGAACCAATAAAACCTTTTAATATTCATCTAATGAGTTTTATAAAGACAATAAAAGTGTAAAAAAAAATTATCCCACCTTTGTAGGTATCTATAGTTCGATCTGAATCATCTGATGTTTGGATGAGATCAATAGTGAAAAAAAGGGTTTTCTACGTTAGTTTTTTTCTGGGTTATTAACATCAGTTACCTCATAAAGTTATTGATGGAAAAATTGTAAATAATTTTTTCATGTTAGTTATTAAAAATTTGATGTTAAAAATCAGACATATGATGAAGGTATTTTTCACATCAGTTTTTTAAAAAAACCGATGTGATTAGATTTCTAAAAAACATCCAAGAAAATATCCTAAAAATGAAAAAAAATTTGGTTTTCCATACTAGTTATAAGAAAACCGATGTGAAAAATATTTTATGAAGTTGTCTTTTGAAAAAATTAACATAATAAAATCATTATCACATCATTTTTAAAATAACCGATGTGATAATTCCTAAAAACCAGCCTAAAAATGTGTGGTTTTTTACATTAGTTATTTGAAAACCAACATGGAAAAAGAGTTATCACATCAGTTTTTTTTTAAACTGATGTTATAATGTATTTTTCATGTTTTTTATCATAAAACCAATGTGATAATTCAATATTTCATGTTAGTTATCATAAAACTTCCATGAAAAATAATCTTTTTAAATTAAAATCAATAAAATGACCCTCCCAATAGTATAACAGTAGACCAAAAATAGAAAATGGTAGAATCCGAGTAGAAAAAAGCACCACAATATCAATATATTTTAACTTTATAATTTAAAATGTAATCTTTATAATGCAAATTACAAATAAACTAAAATCTAATAAAACCTGTGAAATAATATACCAATTCACTTTGTGAGTGTCTTTTCTCTTCTCCAATATAAGGTCGAGGGTTATCAAAAATTTAAAAATTAAAAATAAAACATTGTTCATTTATTCTAAATATAACAAATGAAAAATTAAAGGAAAAGTTTATAACAAAATATAAAATTTTAGAATTTTTTAACTGTCTCAGTTGTAATTATTTTAAACAAAAATATTATAACATAGCATCCACATTCCTTTACTCCTTGAAGAAAACAATTATGTTTAAAAAGAAATTTTCAATTCAAAATAAAATTTTAAGTACTAACATCCAAAATTTAGTAATTATAAATGATAATTCACCTTTTATTTTATATATTTTATATTTTCCTTCTGATTTCCTATTATCTCTCTAAAGTAATCACATGTCTTGTTTAAAAATAATATGTATGAAATAAATTTAAATTTCATTATAATATATACAATTATTCAAATATTCAAACTTACATGTTCAATGCATTCTTAAAATTATCTCACATTTCACCATGGATAGATCATATCCAGTAGGTTTTCCTCTCTTTTGGACAAAAAAACACCCAACATCCAATGGTGACTAATATACAAAAAAATATAATTTTAGTGCTCATTATGTTAAGAAATATCACACTTTATGAAATATATGTTTCATACCATTCAAGATAAGAAATAATCCAACATTGAATTTCATTATTTTGATATATTTCTTCAATATGAAATGTTTTATCCATATCAATCAATTTCATCACTATTGGTGAAATAAATTGTGGTTCCATAAATCCATATACAGATGTCGTATCATGTTGTATAAAAATTTAATAAAGATACCTAATACAAAACAAATATAAGTATTAATTTTTAAAAAATTAAAATAACTAAAAGATATATGATAATAAAATTACATAAAAAAGACTTGCATCGTGTTGATTCCCAACTCATCTCTGGTTACAAGCTCCGTGATATATTTATTTAAAAGTGTCATATTTATTGCATGCCCATAAATGTTTGGATACATTAGAATTTCATAAACTTACAAAAACAAAATTGAATATGTTGATAATCTATCAAGTCCAGAAGAAGTTTTATTTGAATTCATAACAACCTGTAATTGTTATTGTTTATACAATATGTCTTTACCTATAAAATATTCCTATAAAAAATACATGAATAGATAAATATATACATTTTAAAATGTTGAAACAAATTTAATATCAATATGAAATAAATGATATAATCTACACATACCTCAATGGTAATTAGTTGAACAATTCTAGATGAAAAAAGTAAAAAAGCATCAATATTTTGTCCAGTTATAGTAATATCATCTTTAGGATATGGTATTTTTGTTGATCTGTCTATAATATCCTATACAGTGACCCTAATATTCTCTATCTTTATTTGGTTGATGATGAAAAATATCCCTAATATAATATATAATTTCATATTCAATAATATGATATTAGGGATCCTCAACATATAACTCACAATAAATTGGAATCTATTGAGGAGGAGGTGGAGGGATTGGATAAGTAGGAGGTGGAGGAGGAGTTGGACCTATAGTCTGAGGTGGAGTGGAATATGTTGGCGGAGATGGAGGAGAGGGATCAGTAGCCTAAATCTATCTTTGCATGTCTACAAACATCAACTAGACCGAAGCTCTACTTCTTTCCTCCACCATCTCACCCAAATACTAAACTTTAGATTCTAAATCTTCTATTTTTTTTAAATATCCTCTATTAAAGAATCATCAGAACAAGAAAATATTTTTTTAATTGATATACCTGCCATGTATCCTCATACATGACTTGGGTGTTTGGACTTTCCCAATAAAATAGATAAAATATCATTCTTACCCTCAGCTATAAAGGTTCCTTATGTGCTCTACTCCTAAAGGGATTATTGTATATAATATTTGAAAAAAATCAGTAGTGAATCACAATATATAAATAATTGATTTAACTTAAATAACATAAATAAATTAAATAACTTCTTACAATTCTCTCAGCTACAACCCTTGACTCTTCCATAAGATATTGTCCATTTTTTCATCTGATACCTATTCCATTTTTCATGTTTAATTGGGGGTAAGAAGGGTTAACCTCTACAAAGCCTGAAGAATCAACTCTTAGTTTTTGAAATTTCTCAGCTCTCATTTTTTTCTAATAATATATACCTTCCATGATATAAATTATGAGGGTATACATTTCTGGATTGGATCTCCTGATGATATCTCCTCATTTTCTGTAAATTAAGAATAAAGAGATCATTAATATAATTATTAATAAAAAACTTTTAAAAAATAACATTTCACTTACCAAAAACACTTATTTCCATTGATTTTCAACAAACTACTTTTATGTATCTTTATCTATAAATGGATATATATCACATGGATTTTGATATTGTTTATCCCTAAAAATGAAATCCAATGTGAAGGTTTATTTAAAATCCTACCATATTTTAGCATCCAATCCTAAAAATTTCCTCCTAAATCCTCTAGTATTAGGTATATAAAATTTCATCTGATAAGAAGGTGGAAAACCTATATTAGTAAAAAATAATTCTAATTAAAATAATAAAAAATGATCTTACCAAAATTGTCTCCCATAATTAAGATATTTTCACTTAGTCAACACTTATCCAATTAGAAATAAAAATACCAACCTTTTCTTTAGCCTGCTCTATAATAAAATTCTTTAATTATTTTGAATTTATACCCCTAGGAATCACTAGTGGAAAATTGATCTTTACCCACATACCTATACCAAAGGTTTTCAAAAACCATTGGTATAGGTGGTCTTATTCAAACATCTCATCATAACCATTGGTATAGGCATTTAATCTCATGGTTATCACAATGATTTAAAAAAATGGATAGATATAGATATACCAATGGTTTTAAAAACCAATGGTATAGATATGGTTGTACCAAAAGTTTTAAAAAACCTTTGGAATAGCCTTACTTAATCTACCCAATATGCGGTCTACCCTCCTCCCATATAATTCACATCCAGAATACCATAGCAGCATTTGGCATTCCATTTTATTCCCCACTAATGGAAATATCTCCTCAGTTCTTGTTTTAATTACATTATTATTCAATATTAAATCATTGACTTATAAATCATTCATCTCTACTAGTAACCATCAATTTTATTTTATTTTTCTATGTCTAAAACACCACTGTAGATTCTTTGTTCTATCTGAATTTACTTTCTTTTGATATGTCTAAATCTACTTGTGTGTTATTGAAACAAGGGTTTCCCATACTTATATTGAAGGATAATTTTTAAATTTTATGGTTGTTCATTCTTTATTTCTTTTGTTTTATACATGGAATACAGTGATCTATATTATTTTAGTTTTTCAATGGATTATTTTCTTATCTCAATTCCTCTAGGGGACTTCTTTAGTTATGGGTTTCTCACTCTGATTATCTGCCTTGAGTTTTTTATATGTGGAACCTAATTTGACTCTCTTGGGTAGTTTTTTCACTTGTCATTTTTTATTTTCAATTTTTAAATGACATGTGCAGTGTGATAAAATCAAATCTTTCAAACAATATAAATTTTTTATTCTTTAATAATAAATTGACAAGTTGACCAACAGTGCACTAGTGATTCGAACTAAAGTAATTTCATACGACAATATATAATTTTGTTGACTTTTCAAATAAATTAAATTTTTATTACTAGTTGGTCTTATTTTTTGGAAAAGAGATAGGCTAGTTATTTATTGGTTTATGAATCTTGATGGAGATCCCTAACACTTTAGAAAAGTTTTGAATATCCTATAAAAATATTATATCCTGAAAAATATTTCAAGCAACCCAAATCAAATGTATCCCCCTTAGAATAATTTCATTTATTTAAATCATGTTTTCATTATTAATTTCACTTTCTCACCATTTTATCTCATACAACCATTGTTCATACTTTTCCATTGCTTCCCACACTTTATGTCATACATAATTTTTATTTAGTTTTTCCACTGTTCTATACTTTTCATCTATTTTACCACCTCTATTGCACTTTCACTCATCACCGCACACACTTCAACCAACATTTTGTGTTACCATACTTATCCTGAATCCCACTTCAACTTCAAATTTTTCAATATATGTTATACAGAAGCATACGAAACTGCATGGTAAATATTCATAGTTTAAGGTAAGCATATTCAAAATAAACATTACAAAGCCTACTAATTGTATACTATAATAAAGAAAGCATATTGAAACTATATATTCAGACTACATATTAGTTTTATTGAACTATAACATAATAGTATGTCTATAAATTCATTTTATATATAAATTGGTTGTTAAAAATACCATAGAATCACTAGAAAGCATGACAATGGCTATTGAATTCAACATAAAGGGGGTTTATACCAAATTCTAGATAGCCAAAAATATAGTCATGTGGTATGATTAGTAAATGTCATAAGGAATCACTTTAACATCCCTCGGTATGATAAACCACTAATTATGGATTTATCCAACCTAAATTTATAATTTAGGTGTGCTATAGAAGATTATTACCTATAAATAGTAATCTTTTATAAATGAATTTATAGAATAATAATAACATAAGTTCAAAAGTGAATAGAATAAGAGAATAAAAAAACAACAATTATAAACATAATTTTGTGTATTATTGTGTATATTTATTACTCATTTATATAATGGAATTCAATATAATGGTTTTATATATATATATAGTATTTTTTTCCTTTTATATTATAATTCTCATATAGATTAGTGCGTTAGTTATAGTTTTATATAAAGTGAACAATTCTCATTTCCTTAAATATTATTTTTTATTTAATTTAAATCTTATTTCATTAATTTTATGAAATGACATATAAGATTTTTTTATAGAATAGATAGAATTTGGATGTATGAAACTGATCAGATCTCAAATAGTTTTCAAAACCAGTTGAAAAAAAAAATAGATTTTACATTTAATAATGCTGCTGATATAGGTATTATACACTGCCCTTGTTATAATTATGTTGGAAGACCTTGGTTAATTCATGAATAATTTTTCTACCATATAACCAAATATGGTTTTAAAAATAAACTACTATGTATAGTATCATAATGGGAAAAAATAAAAGCACAAAATGTTTATGATTTTTATGAGAGGACTGGATTGAATAATTTATTAGATGACCAGTTTTTTTATTCATCATTATGAGAAAGAAAGGATTTTTGACCCAAGAATACTTTGATATGAGAACACGTGATGTATTTAATG
Source organism: Viscum album (assembly GCA_963277665.1). NCBI lineage: Eukaryota > Viridiplantae > Streptophyta > Magnoliopsida > Santalales > Viscaceae > Viscum > Viscum album. The sequence goes on from OY728165.1 coordinate 1,390,430,913, forward strand.
AAAATTATAATGTTGAAAGAGTATAAAAATTGAATGATGTTTCCACTACTCTAGTATATCAGCAATATGGTAAAATGAAAAGGCTATAATTTTTAATCTGACTGTTTCATAGGAAAACCATGTATGGTATTTATAATACTACCATCTATTATATACTTAAATTTCTGTAGGACATACTTCTAGATGATGTAGATATTCCATTAAGCAATTATATGTCATGAAAGTTAGTTGATAAACTAGGGTTTTCTAAAAAAATAATGATTTCCTAAAATATTACAGCTAATTATTGGAGGAAATTATTGAACAAAATGATAGTATAAAATGTGGCACATCTCAATGAAATCCCACTATAGATAGAATTCCATATTGTGTGCCACATAAAGTAATGTGGCACTTTCCATTGATTCCCAAACTCTAGAATCTTTTCATGTCTGATGAAATATCAATAAATATTTGGTGTCATGATACTGAGAGAAATAAGGATAATGGTGAGTTTGTTTATCCTACAGATGGATTGTCATGGTGGACATTTGATTCTTGATATCCTAATTTTGTAGTTGACATGCATAATGTGAGTTTGGGTCTATCATGTGATGGTTTTAATCTATTTGGGAAGATGATTACTTCGAACAGCACATAACCGGTTTCCATACACATTTATAACCTTCCTCCATGTATATGTATGAAAAAACCTTTCACTTTTATGAGTATACTCATATCTGGACATTCTGACCTTGGTAATGATATAGATGTATATATGTAACCTTTAATAAAATATTTGAAGTATCTTTGGAATGTGGGTGTGTACACATAAAATTATTGTTTAAAATATATATTTCATATGCATAATTTTAACACCCCAAGCTTCCATGATACTTTTCCCTTTGAATAATGCAATAGCTTGCATTGTACGCAACTTCGAGATTATAACACCCCACAACCAATCAAACTAGCCGTTATGAATAATATTTCCAACTTTTTGAAATTATATAATTTTCTTTTTCAAATGGACTTCATTTTTGGATTCGGAATATCAAAATTATCTTTGGGTGAATTTTTGGTAGTCTTCTGAAAACTTTCAATTTTTGATGAATAGTGAAAAATACTAAATTTTAATTAAAAAATAGCTTTTTTAATTGAAATAATTTATAGTGTCTAATTATACATTTTAATGGTTTTTAAGTATCATTAGATTATATTTTTATCATTTAATATAATTTAGGTCATTGGATGTAATTTCACATTTAAACTGGATATAAACAAGTGTCAATCTTTTGATAGTTATTATTTCTTAAAAACGTGCTTTTTATTTTAACAATAGAAATTAATTTTAAATTAATTTCTGCCACTTATGTGTTTTGAATTTCTAAAAATATATTCCAATCACTCGGTACAAATTTTGTAAATAGTTAACTTTTATTTTTAGACATTATGAATATTTACTTCAATAAATATTTCATTTACCATGGTTAAAGGGTAAATCTTGTAAATAAGTGTAAAAAATATCATTATAATAATATTAAATTACCCTAACATGTGTCCTATTCCTATTGGTTGATACATGTCTGACCATGGGAATCCTTGGGTCGATTTTGGGACCACATGAAGGCACTTGAGAGTGATAATGACACTATATTAATTAATTTGAAGTAAATACAAAAATGACATAAACATATATCTTTTAGTAAAACAATTTTTACATGGGGTTATATAATTTATATCTAAGACTATAAATATTAATTTGAAATATAAAAATAAATCCTACATCATGGTATTTTTTTTATAATTTTTAGACATCAAATAAATAAAATTATTTATGACACAATAATGATGTAGTGTTTACCTCATTAATGAATGATTTAAATAAATGAGATTATAAAAATTAAAACAATAGCCAAAACCTGTTCAATCCTTATTGGATTATTTTATTTGGAACATGATTCATCTTATCTTTGACTTTAATGAGATTTAGACTTTTAGAAACCGAAAATAATTATATAACAAAATAATATTTTCAAACATTCCTAAAGAGTCCCTCTCCTCCCTTATAAAAAGCCATCACCTCTAACCCATTACTCACACATCTCAAGCCCCTTAGTTCATCCAAAATCTGCCCAATTAATCTCCCTACATCCCTCTATTCCTCTTAGAATCATTACCTTAGGCAGAAGTCACTTCAAGGAAGCCTTTTGGTTCAAACCAAAGGGAGTTACCTGATTTAAAGGTAACATCTCCTCTTAAGTTCTTTTCTTTTATTTTACTTCTACAACCCCCTAAACACTCTTTATTCCTTTATTTTATAACAACACCAGTATCTTAAATATAATAGGTTTTTTTTATGAGAAGTATTTAAACTACACTTACACACACCTCCATATAATGGGTATAGAACATAATGTTTCTTTGGACGGAGAACTACTGCCTCATGAAACGATGATTGTTCAATCTTATACTACCACCTCTTATGGTGGACATTATGATGACATTGTAATTATATATGATATTTATTTTATCTGTAAGCTTATATAATTCTCTTTTATAGCATACCTTTATTCTTTTCATGTTTTATATATATGATAATTTCATTTCAGGAAGGGTGGACTATCGCCCCCTCAAAGTGATATGACTCGTTCATACCATAAATGGAACGTATAAAGGATGGTGTAAATTGTAAGGACCCAAACCCAATTTCCTAGAGTCGGTGCCTTATTTGATTTAATCGGCATACATACAAGGAATACGAATCCCTAAGGACTGAGTAGTTTAGTATTATTGGAAACAAGTTACATATATAAGTTTAACATTACAATATGAAGAGAAAAACAACACTAAATTATTCCACTAGCAACATCATGTCTCCTAGATCATGCTTTCATGTCATTCATAATTTACTTATTCATGTCCTGAGGAAATAAAACATAAGGAATGGGTGAGCTCAAATTCTCATTAAGAGTAAGCAATACGGTGGAAGATAATATAAACATTAGACATGGTGAATAATTGAAAACACATACCTTTAATAATAAACTTAAACACATTATGGAAGGGATATGAGTTGAGTAAATAATGCCATAATAAAACATAATCATGGGTATTCTAATAGTCTAATAACCACATAAAATTTCAATTACTATCTTCATAATGAGGGAAGTGAATATGCTGGACATTATGAAACATTTTTTCATGGCCTCGGCCAAGACGTCTAATGATTAAGGCCTCAGCCAAAATCCATATCACATTGGGAAAGGCCTCGCCAATTCCACGTCTACTTCTCTCATGAGACCTACCGATGCATCGAGGGGCTATAGAGAGCCCCACATGTCACATAATAAGTCCCATTAATTACACATATGAGTGGGGATCAACATAAACAACATATACATTCATATTGAAACTATCATATGAAATGTAACTAACTTTCCCCAATCATTAAACATAAAACACCAACCATTCTGAGTAATAAGGTGAATGGTTTTAGGATAGATCATCCACAATAGACTTAGTCATAAACCATTAAATAAAATATGGTAGATTACTTCATAAATTATTAAACCCAATAATACCATGTAATTAACAAGAGTGTTGAATTAGAAGAAAACACTCTTATAAAATCATTACGCAATTCTTGAGACAAATACTCTTTTATTTTGAAAAGAAGAGTTCTTTTGGAAAAATCTTTGTATAAAACAATAAGTGAGGTAAGATAGTATTTTCATACTAAAATGAGTGTTTTTATAAGGATAATGGTTTCCAAAAAATATATTATAGCTTTCCCTTGAAAATAGATATGAATTTGAGATATTCCCTTGTATCAGCTCGTATTTTTTGAAACAGTTTTGAGAGATTCTTTTAAAACATGTAACTATCCAGAAAATAGGGAAGGGTTCTGGTTTGTAAACATATGTATAATACTCACACAGAATATATGAGGATTAAATAACAATACATAAGAATTTCATTGAGGTAATCAGACAGTGAAAGTATCCCGAATGAAAATGGAAGTTCGGGTGGAAAAACCCTTACCTTAACTCCAAACGTGTTCCGCTCTTGTACTTAAGATCCTGGAATATGAAAGTATACTTGTTAATAAATTATTTCAGAACCTATTAGACATGTATTTAGTTTACCATAATTCTGGTTAGTTCATTTATGTCTTTATTGATAAGTTATTGTATTGTATTTCGTTGTTCTAGAGTGTTTGTTTCCTTTATTTTCATATTCGATCCACTTGTCTTTAAGTAATGAAGTTCATGTGGAATGGTTATAAATCTCCAGTATTGGAATTATATATTATTAATGAACATAAATAATTGATAATGGTAATTTATATCATTTTGTTACATGGAATGAGGATGAATCATTAGATGACAACCACTTCGATTATTCGGCGGTATTTGGAATATTATGAACTAGTTTTGTCATATAACTTAATTATATGTACATATTCTGGTTCCTGAATATTAATTAGGTTATAAAACATATATTATAGTCTGGTTAAACCATGAATATGGTTTCATGACCAGTAATGAAGAATAAATTTAAGAACGAACCTTCGTCATCCACGAAGGTTATAAATTGGAACCTCATGTACATCGATTTCGTTTATAAAAATTAAAGGGCGGGAGTAAGAATATTTATGATGATTCTTCCATTAACATGATATAAATCCACTATATAGATGTTAATGGAGTTATCATGGTCATTTGAAAAGAGGAGGTGAGAATAGGTTAGAAAAATAAGATAAATTGAAATGAAACCAAATGAAAAAGAGGGGTGCTTTACCTCTTGAAATAACCTCCTTGAAAACTCCTTAAGGGAAGGGTTTTTGGTCTTTTGGAAAGACCAGAAGCTTCTTGGAAGTGGGGGGAGACTAGGGAAGGGTAATTGTGCAGAACTTTGAGGAGATTCAAGGCTTAGAGGAGTGAAGAGAAGAGGGAGTGGTGAGGGGTTTTTATAGTGGAGGAGTGGAGTAAATTTTGAATATTTAATTCATTATTTTATTATTTCCCTCAAGAGAACCAATAGTGTGGTTTCATGTGACCCCTAATAGTAATAAGTGCATGTGAGTTCGAACCAAGTGGACTTGCATCACTTGTGATGTCATAAATAGTGTATTTAACTGATAATTTGTATATACGGTATTTTATCGTATTTCACTATTCATCAAAAATTCAAGAATTTCATAAAAATCCCAAAAATTCACCCCAACCATTTTTCGACGTGTAGAATTCAAAAGTGAAATCCATTTTTCAAAAATAATTTTCTAAATATTATTAATTTAATTTTTAAATAATGTTATAGTTAATTCAAAAAATAACAATCTTAGAGGTATAATTAGTTTTATGTGACATTGAAAAATTAATTAAGATACCATTATCTTATTACCTTAAGAAAATAAAATAATATCATTATTTACTATTCATAAGGGTCATATTACTATTCATATTACTATTCATAAGGGTATGTTACTATTCACCAAAAATAAAGTTTGTTCTATCAGACTCCAAATGACTTACTGAATGCAACTCTAGATGACCATTTTTCGAAATTCAAAGAATAGAAGAGGAAAACTTGTGTTTAATTCCTAGATTATAAAATTGAATTATATATTTATTTTCAAAACCTTGGGGTGTTAAATTCTCCCCTACTTACAAAAAATTTCATCCTCGAAATTCACAAAATATTACCTAAAAATATTCGGGTATGTCTCTAACATAAGCACCTCAGGCTCCCATGTTGCTTCCTCCATATTATGGTTCCTCCATAGAACCTTCACCAGACGAGTCGTACGATTTCTCAATACTTGTTCTCTAGTATCAAGAATCTTGATAGGATCTTCACAGTAAGTTATATCGGGCTCAAGTTCCACTTCTTCATAAGTGAGTACATGTGTTGGGTCTGGAATGTACTTTCTTAACATTGACACATGGAACACATTATAAAACTTGGAGAGACTTGGCGGCATTGCCAAAAGGTAAGCTACGGCTCCAATTAGGTCCAAAATTTCAAAAGGTCCAATGTACCTGGGACTTAATTTTCCCTTCTTACCAAATCGTATAATACCCTTCCATGGAGATACCTTTAAGAAAACATGATCAACTTCTTGAAATTCCAAATCCTTCCTTCGGTTATCATCATAGCTCTTTTGCCTACTTTGAGCTATTTTGATATGCTTCTGGATAATCTTCACCTTCTCCATTGTTTCTTCATCAAGTTCTGGGACCACGAGCTTTCTTTCACCAACATCATCCCAGCAAGTTGGTGTACGACATCTCCTCCCATATAATGCTTCATAGGGTGCCATCTGAATTATTGAATGGAAGCTATTTTTGTAGGAAAATTCTACGAGAGGTAAATACAGATCCCACATGCCTTGAAAATCAAGTGAACAAGACCTCAACATGTCTTCCAATATTTGAATAGTCCGTTCTGACTGTCCATCAGTTTGTGGGTGGTAGGCAGTGCTCAAAGGAAGATCAGTATCCGGGGCCTTCTAAAGACTTCTATAATCGTGATGTAAAACGGGGGTCACGATCAAAAAAAATTGATGAGGGTACACCATGAAGTCTTACAACTTCATTAATATATATTCTTGATAAACGTTAAAGTGGTAAATCTTCCCTTATAGCAAGAAAATGTGAAGATTTTGTAATATGATCAACAATGACCCATATCATATCGTTTTTTCTTGGAGTCTTTGGTAGCCCCATGAAAAATTCCATCGTAATATCATCCCATTTACACATAGGTATAGGAAGGGGTTGCATGACTCCACCAGGATGTTTTCTTCCTTCCTTCACCTGTTAAAAAACTAAACATCTCGAAACGTAATCAGCAATCTCTCTCTTCATGTTTTCCCACCAAAAATGTTCCTTCATATCTTTATACATATTGGTGATACCCGGGTGTATAGAGAAAATTGAGCTATGAGCATCGTCTAATAGTTCCCTTTTTATCTCAGGTACTGATGGAACGCATAACCTCTTCCCAAACTTCAAAACTCCTTCATACACGAAGTCAGCCAGTCTCCCATCCTTAACTGCATTAATTTTCTTGTACAGATTCTCATCATCAGATTGAGAAATTTTTATCTTCTCTAGTAATGATGGTTTAGAAATAATTTGAAAGAGGAGTGATGTTTCCCCTTCCTTAACAATTTCCATATCCATCTTCAGTAGATCCATGAACATAGGATCTCTTTTAATCCTCATTTGAGTCAGAAGTCCATGATATTTCCTTCTTAATGCATCTTCCACCTTATTCTCCTTTCCTGGGTGGTAGTTTATTGAACAATTGTAATCTTTGAGTAACTCGAGCCATATTATTTGCCTCATGTTGAGTTATTTTTGTGTGAAAATATATTTCAAACTCTTGTGGTCCGTATAAATCTCACATCTCTCTCCGTAGAGATAATGCCTCTATATTTTCAGAGCAAATATTACAGCTACTAACTCAAGATCATGAGTTGGATAATTTTTCTCATGATTCTTCAATTGTCTTGATGCATAAGCAATAACTTTATCGTTTTTCATAAGGACGCAACCCAGTTCATTCTTTGATGCATCGTTATATATTACAAATACATCACTTCTAGATGGAAGATTCAAAATTGGAGCATTGACCAATCTTCTTTTCAATTCATTGAAGCATTCTGTACATTCTTTTTTCCACACAAACCTAACTCCTTTACATGTGAGCTTGGTTAGCGGGTTATCCAGTCCGGAAAAATTCTAAACGAAATGCCAATAATAACCTGTTAAGCCAATAAAACTTCATACCTCAATTATGTTTATAGGCATGGTCCAATCTTGGATTGTCTTTATCTTTGTAGGATGAACTAGGATTCCATCCTTAGATACAATATGGCCCAGAAAAGAAACTAATTGAAGCCAGAATTTTCACTTTCTAAAATTCCCATATAATTTATTTCCTCTAAGAGTTATCAGAATAACCCACAAGTGATTATCATGATCTTCATAGCTTTTTGATTATAGGAGGATATCATCGATGAATACCACAAAAAAGTTATCAAGATATTCCTTGGAAACTCTATTCATTAAATCCATGAAAACAAAGGGTGCATTTGTCAGTCCAAAAGGCATCACTGTAAACTCTTAATGCCCATACCTGGTCTGAAATGATGTCTTAGGAATATATTCCTTCCTCACATGAAACTGATGATATTTGGATCGAAGTTCAATCTTCAAAAAGTATTGAGCTCCATGAAGTTGGTCAAATAAATCATCAATATGGGGTAGAGGATACTTATTATTTATTGTAATAGCATTGATTTCCTTATAATCAATGCAAAGCCTCATGGATCCATCTTTCTTCTTAACAAAGAGGACAGGGGCTCCCCATGGGGAAACACTAGGTCAAATAAACCCTTTTTCACTCAAATCATCTAGTTGTTTCTTTAGTTCCACTAATTCTACAGTGGACATTCTATAGGGAGTCTTTGATATAGGTCTTGCATCAAGAATTAAATCAATAGAGAACTCAACTTCCCACTCTAGAGGATGTCCAGGTAAATCCTCTGGAAATACATCAATGTACTCTTCCACTATGTGCACATCCTCAATTTGAAGATTTCTTTCCTCACCCATATATATTGGTTTATCTTCCTCTCCAAGTATTGTATTCAGTAGAGATACTAGGGGTGGTTCTAGATAAGAATCAGGTGGTGAAGTTTCCACCCTAAAGACAAGGGATTCTACACCATTTTCAAAAATTGTAACTTCCTTCTTCTTACAATAAATCTTTGCATCATAATTTGAAAGCCAATACATACTGAGAATTATATAAAATTCAGCCATTGGTATAATGATAATGTTAGAAACTATAGAACATTTTGGTTTCTATAGGGGGACTAATCGACATGCCTTTGTTGCAATGATACATCCACTATGAGTTTTGACTGATAACTCCTTTTTTAAATTAAATTGGACATATCGAATTTTCTTGGAAAACTGGGAATATATAAATGAATGTGATGATCTAGAATCAAATAAAGTATTGGATAAATTTAAGGAAATGATTAAAGTACCTACCACCACATCATTAGGAACTTCAACCTCTGCAGTTTTGATTGCATAAGCTTTTCCCTGATCCCTTGGCCTTTTCTATTGCATATTTCCTTGATTCTTTGGACAATCATTGGCATAGTGTCCCATCTGCTGAAAATTATAGCATTTAACATCATTGGCTTCCTTATTCCCTTTGCAATCACCAGCTAGATTGCATTTCTAACCACATTTTTATCATACTCCTTTTCCTTTTAAGCATGCACCAGGGTGTTTCCTTCCACAATTGTCACATGGTGGAAATTCAACTCTTCCCTTCTTCCTCGTTTCCTTATTTCCTTTCCTAGGGTTTTCATCAGCCCTCTTCTTTTCTTTCTTTCCCTTAAAGTCATAAGACTTAGAGAATTATTTTTCTGTCTTGATAGCACATGAAACTATATCCTCATATGATGAAAAACTTTGGGAGACTAGTGCCCATCATAGGAATGGCTTTAGGTGATCAAAGAATCGATCAATTTTTCTCCTTGGATTTCTTATATAGTTCACAACATGTATTTCTAACCTTGTGAAGTTGGCTTCATACTTGGCAACATTTTCATCCTCCTTTTGCCTTAGATTCAAGAATTGTCTCTCCATATATGCTCGCTACTCACGAGGGAAATATTTTTCTAAGAATATTTCCTTAAAATACCTCCATTCCATCTCTTCTATCTCTTCCTCCTCCTTTGTTTTTTGGATTAATGACCACCACTGATCCACATCTCCCGATAGATGATATACTTCCATGACAACCTTCTCTCTTTAATTACATCCCAAATCAAGAAATATCTTCTCGAGGGAACTTATCCACTGCTCATATACAAATGGGTTTGTAGTCCCATTGAATGATGGAGGCTGTTGTCGCATAAAGCGATCCAGCATAGCTCCTCCATGTGGTGGATCCAAATGCTCCATACGGGTAAGGTTATTATTTATAACCTGAGTAAGTTGTCTCAGTATAGTTATGAGTTTCTCAGTACCAGTCACAGCACCAAATCCAACATCATTATCTTACATCGGAGGAAAATCCCTACAAGGGACACGTGTGTTCGTGTGGTTTCAATTCCTTCCACTTTGCGCCATCTCTAGATAATGGAATACACTATATTGGGTTATGAATCATAATGTATAATCTTAACTTAACAAAATACTTAGAAAAAAATGAGATTCTATAAATAGCTAATCCTGTATCACAAATATGGTTTCTTTGAGGAATATTTTATATTTCAATCCTTCATAAGGGCTTGTAAAGAAAATGTGAATTATCCTAAGCATATCCCTCGGGAGTTTCATAACCAAGAGTGCAGAAAGGCCCGTTTTCGTGCACCAGTTCTCATTCAAGTCTAGCTCAAAGTGGTGTTTTCGGGTTTTACCCCTAGACACATAAGTGCCAGAGCCACCTCTACCTGCTCGTATCCAGATAGGGATGTATTACTTGAAATAACCATATAATATATTCCTTAACAAAATACCAGGATGTTATTTTATGTATATCCTCAAAGACTAACTTAGGTACTCTTCCCTAATTCTACATTTTCTAAATCTAGTTTCCAAGTATTCTACTAAACTTCCTCAGATACCAATTGTAAGGACCCAACCTCAGTTTCCCAGAGCTGACACCTTATTTGATTTCGTTGGAATACATACAAGGAATACGAATCCTGAAGGACAGAGTAGTTTAGTATTATTGGAAACAAGTTACATACATAAGTTTAAAATTACAATATGAAGGACAACACTAAATTATTCCACTATCAACATCGTGTCTCCTAGATAATGCTTGCATGTCATTCATAATTTACTTCTTCATGTCCTGAGGAAATAAAACATAAGGAGGGGGTAATCTCAAATGCTTAGTAAGAGTAATAAATATAGTAGAAGATAATATAAACATTAGAGATGGTGAATAATTGAAAACACAAGCCTTTAATAATAAACTTTAACACATTATGGCAGGGATATGAGCTGAGTAAATAATGCCATAATAAAACATAATCATGGGTATTCTACTAGTCAAATAACCATATGAACTTTCAATTACTAGATTCATAATGAAGGAAGTTCATATTCCGGACATTTAGAAACATTTTGTCATGGCCTCGGCCAAGACTTCTAATGATTAAGGCCTCGGCCAAAATCCATATCACATTGGGAAAGGCCTCGGCCAATTCCACGTCTACTTGTCTCATGAGACCTACCGATGCATCTATGGGATATAGAGGGCCCCACACATCACATAATAAGTCCAATTAATTCCTCATGTGATCGAGTATAAACATAAACAACATATACATTCATATTGAAACTATCATATGAAATGTAACTAACTTTCCCCAATCATTAAACATAAAACACCAACCATTTTGAGTAATAAGGTGAATGGTTTTAGGAAAGATCGTCTACAATAGAGTTAGTAATAAACCATTAAATAAAATATGGTAGATTAATTCATAAATTATTAAACCCAATAATACCATGGAATTAACAAGAGTGTTTAATTAGACGAAAAAACTCTTATAAAATCATTACGCAATTCTTGAGATAAATACTCTTTTATTTTGAAAAGAAGGGTTCTTTTCAAAAAATATTTGTATAAAACCAGAAGTGAGGTAAGATAGTATTTTCATAATAAAATGAGTGTTTTTAAAAGTATAATGGTTTCCAAAAAATATATTATAGCTTTCCCTTTAAAATAGATATGAATTTGAGAAAGTCCCTTGTATCAGCTCGTATTTTTGGAAACAGTTTTGAGAGATTCTTTTAAAACATGTAACTATCTAGAAAATAGGGAAGGGTTATGGATTGTAAACATATATATAATACTCACACAGAATATGTGAGGAGTAAATAATAATAAATAATAATTTTATTGAGGTAATCAGACAATTAAAGTATCCCGAATGAAAATGGAAGTTCGGGTGGAAAAACCCTTACATTAATTCCAAATGTGTTCCACTCTTGTACTTAAGCTCCTGGAGTATAAAATTATACTTTTTAATAACTTATTTCAGAACCTATTAGAAATTTATTTAGTTTACCATAATTATTTTTACTTCATTTATGTCTTTATTGATAAGTTATTGTATTGAATTTCGTCATTCTGGAGTGTATGTTTCCTTTGTTTTCATATTCGGTTCACTTGTTTTTAAGCAATGAAGTTCATGTGGAATGGTTATAAATCTCCAGGATTGGAATTATATATTATTAATGAACATAAAACCTTTATAATGGTCATTTATATCATTTTTTTACATGGAATGAGGATGAATCATTAGATGACAACCACTTCGATTATTCGGCGGTATTTGGAATATTATGAACTAGTTTTGTCATATAACTTAATTATATGTACATATTCTGGTTCCTGTGTCATGACCCGTCCTCGGGGCCCGTGCCGTGACTACCCCAAGACCGCCTTCCATAGTCCAGGGGCTGGCGACTAGCACCAAATGCGTAAATCCCGATAACTGGGAAGGCATTGCCTTTATAAAAGTAAAGAAACACTACAGAGTACAAGAGGAAGTAAAACACTAAGTACAAGAGAAGTGTTGAAAGGTAAAATGGGCCAGAATACAAACCCAAAGTAAAAGTACAACTAAAACTGAACAAAGTACAACAACAAAAAGACAAATAGCTGGAAGAAGGAAGCAGCTCCTGGGTCGTCCTCCTCGGATCCTTCCTGAAGGGTAGGTACAGACGGCGCAGCTCTTGGATCATCCACCACGGTTCCTACCTGAAGGGTAGGTACAGATAGTGTCCTCAACGTTCTCGCCCATCAACCTCTTCCGTGTGTCGTCTCGCCATGAAGTCCTCCTCCAGATACTGACTCGTCGTGTAGTCCACCTCCGGGTATCATCCAGTCCTCGAACACTCGGCCTCTGTCAGCACTGCCCGTCGTCTGCAACCAACACAACGAGGTGCGGGCATAGCCCGTGCAGGGGTGAGTATAACGATACTCAGTAGGGACCCCGAGACCCTCAAGGTCTCACTAAAACCAACAAGGATAACCACAAAGAAGATCTCAACAGATAACCTCTACTTAGGTATATGCCCATACATATACCTAAGTTATCAAGTAACTCATCTCAATCATGAGGAAACACAAGGATCATGAAATCAACGGATAACAACTACCCAGGTATATGCCCATACATATACCTAAGTTATCAAGTGACCCATCTCAATCATGAGGTAAACACAAAGGTCAAAAGTCTCAGCTCAAACCAAGATTTTCATTATCGAAACCGTAACTGCTGAAGAGTCCCGTCTCTGGAGTGTACAATGGTCCTGTCACGACTACGAGGTACTGCTCACTAACCGAAGACTGCTGAGGTACTCCTCCTGTCGAGTACTGCGGGTTTGCAGCCAACTACCGGGCGCTCCGTCCGTTGTGGGTCAGTCGCCAAATATCGGGGGCTCCCCCTAATAGCCTACAGAGGTACTCCTCCTGTCGAGTACCGCGGGTCTGCGGCCAACTACCAGGCGCTCCGTCCGCCGTGGGTCTGTCGCCAAATACCGGGCGCTCCGTCCACTGGGCTAGTCGACTCACTCCAAGTCGAGTTGGTCAAGCAGTCGTCAGGTCTCAGCCGTCTACACGGTCTCCGTACTCCATACGCTCGCCTCCGGGAGGGTCCGCTCCACGAGCTATAGGTCGATACTCCAAGTATCACTATGTCCCATGAAGAAGTATCTCAAAGGACCGCCTCATCATAGGGGTCTCAACGCAATAGTCGGCACGTCAATCGGACGCCCGGTCTGTGAGTTACTAGACTTTTCGTCCCCGGGGCCCGGTTGGTTTCGTGTGCGAACCAATCTGTCCGTAACTCAACTATACCCCGAACACTCATAGGGTATACTCAAAGGGACCATTTCTCAACGTGATCACCAACGCCGCTAACGGTTCGTCAAACGGACGTCTGGTCTGAAAGATATCAGCTTTTCCGTTCCAGGGGCCCGGTTGGATTTCGGGTGCAATCCAACCCGGCCACTATCCAACTGCATCCAAAACTCGGGCGAAGTACGTCAAAAGTTCTTTCTCATAAAGAGGAATTCAACGAGACAGACGGTGCGTCAATCGGACGCCCGGTCTGTGAGTTATTGGCTTTTTCGTTCCAGGGGCCCGGTTGGTTTCGTGAGCGAACCAACCCGACCGCACTCCGACGGCATCCAAACCTCAAGAGGAGTAATCCAAAAGATCCGTTTCACTTATAGGATTCCATCAAAGTCGACGTCACGTCAATCGGACGTCCGGAGTTCAAGATATAAGCGTTTCCGCTCCGAGGGCCCGGTTGGTTTCGTATCCGAACCAACCCGGCCGAACCCAAAGTAATCATAAACCTTGAGTGAAATATACCGAAACGACAGTCTCGTTCCAAGGATTTCTACACAACTGACGGTGTATCGATCGGAGGTCCGTAACCCAAGATATGGGCGTTTGAACCCAAACAGTCCGATAATAGGGGGTCAGGGCCCGGCCCGGCCCGACCCAGTACCCCCTGGATAGGCCGAACCGGGTCGAACCGGCCCAGGTGGCGACCCGGACCGACGACCCGGCCCGGCCGGCGGCGCGGCCAGCGCGGCGGCACGGCCCGCGCGGCCAGCACGGCCTTTGTGTCGCGCATGCCAAGGGAGGGGCGTTTCCCCTCCTTTATGAAACGGCGACCCCTTTAATTGGGGCCGCTTGAAATCCAGCCGGGGGAATTAATTCCCCCGGCTCCCCCTTGTCTGGCCGGCCGGTTTCTGCTCAACGGGACCGGCGATGGTCGGTCCCCTTCCAGCTCCGACACCGGCGGCCCGGCTCGGCCGCCAGTCACCTTGCTCCGCCGCGGCCCGGAACCGGCCGTGGCCCTTGACGTCCAGCGCAGTGCGACGGCACCGCGCCCCTCCTCCGCGGCCCCGCTTCGGCCGCGGCGTCTTCGGTTTTCTTCGACGCGGCGCGACGGCGTCGCGTCCTTGAATTTCTTTCCATGGCGCGGCGCGACGGCGCCGCGCTTATCCTTCCGCATGAAACCGCGTGGTGCGACGGCACCACGCTTTCTCGTACCAACCACAAAGAAACCAACACGAAAATAAGGAGGTGGGTCGGCCGTGTTTGTGCGGTCCGACCCCCTCATGTTATTCGATAACAATTGGTTTTAATCCATGAATATCATCAACTTGGTATTCACGAGCAAATAAATAAATAAAACCCCTACCTCGGTTTCAAGAACGGTGTACGTCAACGAGACGCGGAAAGCGAGCGTCGCGGAGGTCGGGCGTCGCGGAAAAAGAACGTCGACGTCGTGAAGCGAGGATTCGAAGTCATTGATGGAGATTTCGTCGCGGAAGAGACGATGCGGAAGAAGAACGTCGCGTCGCGGATACGGCGTCGCGGAAGAACCGTTGCGGAAAGAGACGTCGCGTCGCGGGTCGATGTCACGGAGAACGAATGTTGATTCTGTAGTCGTCGAGGTGCGTCCGAAGAGGAAACGTCGCGGAAGAAGTTCTCCGCGTTCTTCGGCGGAGATGTTCTTTGTTGAAGAAGAATATGTTCTTCCCAAAACCTCTCAATGACAAACTCTAACAACCCAAACAAAATAAGTTCCTTTCTTATTTTATTAACACAACAACTCTTTTGAATTTCAAGAGTTTGAAATTCAATAACCACACACAACTCACCTCATTAAACTTATTACATTAAAGTCATAAGTTATAACTTAAGTTAACAAAATTAAAGTGGGAGTTGAGGGGGGGTTTAGAGAATATGAAGGGGTGGGGTTCATGTGGGCCCCACCACCCTCATAACCTCCCAAGGGAGGTTGGGTGGTTACCCAACTTCCATCAAGAACTAAACACTTAGAGTAAAAACAATAAAAATTGTAGAGTAATTATAAAATAATCTTCCACAATTTTTATCATCAACACTCGTGTAAACGCATCTCCGGAACATGAGTTCCTAAGCAATTACCGGCGTTGTGGTTCCATCGGTGCCCTCGGAATTCGATTCCGGGCACCGGTTCAAAAGTTATAAATTCCTGCTCGTTCGTTCACTGAACGTACCCGAGCTAAACTTCGGATAGAAATTCCGGGCACACCGGGCCTCAGAATTAGGCACCGTCAAAAACTGCGTTCTTGTAAAATCCGAAAGAAAATTTAGAAAAAAAATTTACCTTGAATTTTACAGGTCTTTACATTACTCCCACCTCAGGTCTTTACGTCCTCGTAAAACTTTAACACAAACTAGGGTTACAAAAGCGGTACAGAGCACGCATCTGAGCCTTCCGCTCCCATGTGCTCACCTAGAGGTTACCGTACTTCCAGAGAAAGTGCACCCGAGGAATCGATTGTCCTCATAGGATCCGCTCCTGTCGATCCTTAATCCCCACTAGAACCTCCGTGGAAGTAACCCCATCGCCATTTTCCTGCTCCTCATGGTCGAGCATGTATCTCCTCAGTTGAGATGCCTGGAAAATGTCGTGCACCTAGTGCAACTCAGGTGGATGGGTCAAGCGGTAAACCACCTCGCCTACCCAGCTGAGGACCTAGAAAGGTCCATTGAACCTCAGAGATAACTTGCCTCCCTAGAAACATCTCCATAAACCTCGTCGAGGTGAGACTCGTATAAGGACGTGATGGTCATCCTCGAACTCTAGAGGCCTCCAAGTCCTGTCAGCATAAGGCTTCTGTTGGCCCTGTGCTGTCCTCATCCACTCTTGGATGACCTGGACCTTCTCTAGTCTCACAAGAGCTGCTATGATTTCTCCTTTGCCGATAAGAGAAATTTGGTCTCATCCCCTAGATGAATCACATTCATTACCTAATATAGTTAATCCTGACATGAATGATGCATTCATGCCATGGATGACGTCGTAAGGCCTCAAAGTAACTACCAAGAGATCCAATTGTCACTCTCGCCTCCAAGGGTCGAGTCACACTGTCGGCATCAGTGTGAGGTCACTAGGTCTTCTCCAGTAGAAATCTCGAAAGTGAGGGTCAAGTCAACAGTCTTA
Organism: Viscum album; assembly: GCA_963277665.1. Classification (NCBI taxonomy): domain Eukaryota; kingdom Viridiplantae; phylum Streptophyta; class Magnoliopsida; order Santalales; family Viscaceae; genus Viscum; species Viscum album. Next base: position 1,390,447,963 of record OY728165.1, read on the forward strand.
ACCGGGACCACTCAGTATCAACCAAACAAAAAGGACAGGAAATCAAACTTTACAAAGATAAGTGTCTCTCTTTTTTTATTATTGCAGCTCATAGTACAAATACACGAAGCAACTACAAACAAACATCAACAAAACTAGAAGAAACAGGGTCAATAGCCTCCAGGTCTGGAGCTAGTCTCGCTCCTGTCCATCTGCTTCCGGAGCTTCATGACCATAGGCCTCAGCTGCCTGAAGCTGAGCTCTCCCATGTCCTCTTGTCCCCTGCGGTCAGGGTGGGCCTCCTGGTGGTGGGGGTGGAAACACCCCGAAGAGTCTTCCACCTTCAGCTGCACGACCAGCTCCTCTTCCATGGTCGCCTGCTCCTTGCAGTTTGCCCTGATCGAACCTCTGCCTCTGGCTGGGAGGTTCTTAATTTAACCGCTGGTCATCTGCATGGAGGGTCGGACAGTCACGTTCCATGTGACCAATCCCGCCGTAGGAGTAACACTGTCCACTCTCGGCACGACTGGCTCTGACTCTACCCCAGTTCCCCCGCACAACTGAACCTGAGTCGTGCAGTCGGCTATCGGTAGGTCTGGTCCTCTTGGACCTCTACATCATCTGTCTACTGTCTGCTGTAGAAGACTCTGCCGCAAGCCGGCTAGTGGTGGGTCGTGCTGCTGGAGACTGCTCAGCAAGGAAACTCTCCACTGAGAGGGCTCTCTCCAACACCCCTATCTGCGTTGGAATGCTGTGAGAAACAACAGAAGCTCTAATCTCTCACCTGAGCCCCTGCTCAAAGGTTCGGGCCCTGAAGAACGGGTCTCGTACCATATCTGTGGAGTAGCGCGAGAGGTCTGTGAACCTCGCTGAATAATGTGTCACTGTCATGCTGTCATTCCGCAGCTGAAGTAGCTCTTGTATACACACCGCTCGAAGGGTGGAGGGTACAAACTCTTCCCAGAACAGGCTCTCGAAGTCTGCCCAAAGAAGTGTCGCCTCGTCATGTATCTGGAGCATCAGGCTCCACCATCTGCCTGCTGCTGCCTGAAGAAGGATGGAAGCAAGGATCACCATGAAGTCTGTCGGCGTCCCCACTAGACTGAAGACTCTCACCACAGCCTCCAGCCAATCCTCAGCTGCCTGTGGGTCCATCCCTCCCTGGAACCTGGGTGGCCTCTAGCGCTGGAACTCGTGCAGTGCGCTCAAGCGACGTGCACCCTCTACTGCTAGGGCTGGTGGCATCGGTGGCCCAACGGGTAGTAGTACCGCTGGTGCCTCCGCTGGTTCCTCAACTGGAAAAGGGCCATGTACTAAGGCCACGTCGCTCAGCAGGCTGTCAGTACGAACCACTCTCGGGGATCTAGCTGTTCGTCCACGGGGAGGCATCCTGAAAGGAACAACGTGACACGGTCAAACGATTTTTACCTGGTGAGATGACCTGGTTTGAGCTGATATTCAAATAAAACTTCTGGAAACACACACGCAATATGTGTTATCGTGCACAAAGTCAGAATTCAGTTGTTAGGGTCCTGGTGTATGGATACGTCGGCCTCCAGCACCAACACTGGACTCCCTGAACTGAAAACCACACTCGGTACTCTTAACACTATTTCTTCACAGAAAGAAAATATCAGAGTTATAAGTTTTGCGGTAGAACCGACTCCTCTGATACCAATATGTCACTACCCGTCCTCGGGGCCCATTCCGTGACTACCCCAAGACCGCCTTCCATAGGCCAGGGGCTCGCGACTAGCACCAAAGGCGTAAATAATGATAACTGGGAAGGCATTGCCTTTATAAAAGTAAAGAAACACTACAGAGTACAAGAGGAAGTAAAACACTAAGTACAAGAGAATAGCTGAAAAGGTAAAATGGGCCAGAATACAAACCCAAAGTAAAAGTACAACTACAAATGAGAAAAGTACAACAATAAAAAGACAAAAAGCTGGAAGAAGGAAGCAGCTCATGGGTCGTCCTCCTCGGATCCTACATGAAGGGTAGGTACAGATGGTGCAACTCTTGGATCATCCACCACGGTTCCTACCTGAAGGGTAGGTACAGATAGTATCTTCAACATTCTCGCCCGTCAACCTCCTCCGTGTGTCGTCTCGCTGTGAAGTCCTCCTCCAGATACTGACTCGTTGTGTAGTCCACCTCCGGGTACCGTCCAGTCCTCGAACACTCGGCCTCTGTCATCACTGCCCGTCGTCTGCAACAAACACAACGAGGTGCGGGCATAGCCCGTGTAGGGGTGAGTATAACGATACTCAGTAGGGACCCCAAGACCCTCAAGGTCTCACTAAAACCAACAAGGATAACCACAAAGAAGATCTCAACAGATAACCTCTTCTTAGGTATATGTCTATACATATACCTAAGTTATCAAGTAACCCATCTCAATCATGAGGAAACACAAGGATCATGAAGTCAACAGATAACCACTACCCAGGTATATGCCCATACATATACTTAAGTTATCAAGTGACCCATCTCAATCATGAGGTAAACACAAAGGTCAAAAGTCTCAGCTCAAACCAGGATTTTCATTATCGAAACCGTAACTGCTGAAGAGTCCCATCTCTGGAGTGTACAATGGTCCTGTCACGACTACGAGGTACTGTTCACTAACTGAAGACTGCTGAGTTACTCCTCCTATCGAGTACTGCGGGTTTGTGGCCAACTACCGAGTGCTCCGTCCGTTGTGGGTCAGTCGCCAAATATCGGGCGCTCCCCCTAATAGCCTACAGAGGTACTCCTCCTGTCGAGTACCGCGGGTCTGCGGCCAACTACCAGGCGCTCTGTCCGTCATGGGTCTGTCGCCAAATACCGGGCGCTCCATCCACTGGGCTAGTCGACTCACTCCAAGTTGAGTCGGTCAAGCAGTCGTCAGGTCTCAGCCGTCTACACGGTCTTCGTACTTCGTACGCCCACCTCCGGGAGGGTCCGCTCCACGAGCTATAGGTCGATACTCCAAGTATCACTATGTCCCACGAAGAAGTATCTCAAAGGACCGCCACATCATAGGGGTCTCAACGCAACAGTCGGCGTGTCAATCGGACGCCCGGTCTGTGAGTTACTAGCCTTTTCGTCCCCGGGGCCCGGTTGGTTTCATGTGCGAACCAATCCGGTCGTAACTCAACTATACCCCGAACACTCATAGGGTATACTCAAAGGGACCGTTTCTCAACGTGATCACCAACGCCGCTGACGGTTCGTCAAACGGACGTCTGGTCTAAAAGATATCAGCTTTTCCGTTCCAGGGGCCCGGTTGGATTTCGGGTGCAATCCAACCCGGACACTATCCAACTGCATCCAAAACTCAGGCGAAGTATGTCAAAAGTTCTGTCTCATCAAGAGGAATTCAACGAGACAGACGGTGCGTCAATCGGACGCCCGGTCTGTGAGTTATTGGCTTTTTCGTTCCATGGGCCCGGTTGGTTTCGTGAGCGAACCAACCCGACCGCACTCCGACGGCATCCAAACCTCGAGCGGAGTAAGTCAAAAGATCTGTTTCACTTAGAGGATTCCATCAAAGTCGACGGCATGTCAATCGGACGTCCGGAGTTCAAGATATAAGCGTTTCCGCTCTGAGGGCCCGGTTGGTTTCGTATCCGAACCAACCCGGCCGAACCCAAAGTAATCCTAAACCTTGAGTGCAATATACCGAAACGACCATCTCGTTCCAAGGATTTCTACGCAACTGACGGTGCATCGATCGGAGGTCCGTAGCCCAAGATATGGGCGTTTGAACCCAAACAGTCCGATAATAGGGGGTCTGGGCCCGTCCGGCCCGACCCAGTACCCCCCTAGATCAGCCGAACCGGGTCGACCCGGCCCGGGCGGAGACCCGGCCCAACGACCCGGCCCGGCTCGGATTTTCGGGCCGGCCGGTGGCGCGGCCAGCGCGGCGGCACGGCCCGTGCGGCCAGCGCGGCCTTTGTGTCGCGCATGCCAAGGGAGGGGTGTTGCCCCTCCTTTATGAAACGGCGGCCCCTTTAATTGGGGCCGCTTGAAATCCAGCCGGGGGAATTAATTCCCCCGGCTCCCCCTTGTCCGGCCGGCCTGGCCTGGCCGGCCGGTTTCTACTCAACGAGACCGGCGATGGCCGGTCCCCTTCCGGCTCCGACACCGGCAGCCCGGCTCGGCCGCCGGTCACCTTGCTCCGCCGTGGCCCGGAACCGGCCACGGCCCTTGACGTCCGGCGCGGTGCGACAACACCGCGCCCCTCCTCCGCAGCCCCGCTCAGGCCGCGGCGTCTTCGTTTTTCTTCGACGCGGTGCGACGGCGTCGCGTCCTTGAATTTCTTTCCACGGCGCGGCGCGACGGCGCTGCGCTTATCCTTCCGCAGGAAATCGCGTGGTGCGACGGCACCACGCTTTCTCGTACCAACCACACAGAAACCAACACGAAAATAAGGAGGTGGTTCGGCCGTGTTTTTGCGGTCCGACCCCCTCACGTTATTCGATAACAATTGGTTTTAATCCACGAAGATCATCAAGTTGGTATTCACGAACAAATAAATAAATAAAACCCCTAACTCGGTTTCAAGAACGGTGTACGTCAACGAGCTGCGGAAGGCGAGCGTCGCGGTGGTCGGGCGTCGCGGAAAAAGAACGTCGACGTCGCGAAGCGAGGATTCGAAGTCATTGATGGAGATTTCGTCGCGGAAAACCGTCGCGGAAGAGACGACGCGGAAGAAGAACGTCGCGTCGCGGATACGGCGTCGCGGATACGGCATCGCGGAAGAACCTTTGCGGAAAGAGACGTCGCGTCGTGGGTCTATGTCACGGAGAACGAACGTTGATTCCGTAGTCGTCGAGGTGCGTCTGAAGAGGAAACGTCACGGAAGAAGTTCTCAGCATTCTTCGGCGGAGATGTTCTTTGTTGAAGAAGAATATGTTCTTCCCAAAACCTCTCAACGACAAACTCTAACAACCCAAACAAAATAATTTCCTTTCTTATTTTATTAACACAACAACTCTTTTTAATTTCAAGAGTTTGAAATTCAATAACCACACACAACTCACCTCATTAAACTTATTACATTAAAGTCATAAGTTATAACTTAAGTTAACAAAATTAAAGTGGGAGTTGAGGGGGGTTTTAGAGAATATGAAGGGGTGGGGTTCGTGTGGGCCCCACCACCCTCATAACCTCCCAAGGGAGGTTGGGTGGTTACCCAACTTCCATCAAGAACTAAACACTTAGAGTAAAAACAATAAAAATTGTAGAGTAATTATAAAATAATCTTCCATAATTTTTATCATCAACACTCGTGTAAACGCATCTCCGGAACAGGTGTTCCTAAGCAATTATCGGTGTTGCGGTTCCATCGGTGCCCTCGGAATTCGATTCCGGGCACCGGTTCAAAAGTTAGAAATTCCTGCTCGTTCGTTCACTAAACGTACCCGAGCTAAACTTCGGATAGAAATTCCAGGCACACCGGGCCTCGGAATCAGGCGCCGTCAAAATATGCGTTCTTGTAAAATCCCAAAGAAAATTTAGAAAAAAAATTCCCTTGAATTTTACGGGTCTTTACATCCTTAATATTAATTAGGTTATAAAACATATATTATAGTCTGGTTAAAACATTAATATGTTTTCATGACCAGTAATGAAGAATAAATTGAAGAACGAACCTTCGTCATCCACGAAGGTTATAAATCGGAACCTCATGTACGTCGATTTTGTTTATAAAAATAAAAGGGAGGGAGTTAGAATATTTATGATGGTTCTTCCATTAACATGATATAAATCCACTATATAGATTTTACTGGAGTTATCATGGTCATTTGGAAAGAGGAGGTTAGGAGAGGATAGAAAAGTAAGATAAATTGAAATGAAACCAAATGAAAGGAGGGGTGTTTTACCTCTTGAAATAACCTCCTTGAAAAACTACTTAAGGGAAGGGGTTTTGTTCTTTTGGAAAGAACAGAAGCTTCTTGGAAGTGGGGAGAGACTAGGGAAGGGTAATTGGGCAGAACTTTGAGGTGCTTCAAGGCTTATAGGAGTGAAGAGAAGAGGGAGTGGTGAGGGGTTTTTATAGTGGAGGAGAGGAATAAATTTTGAATATTTAATTCATTATTTTATTATTTCCCTCAAGACAACCAATAGTGTGGTTTCATGTGACCTCTAATAGTAATAAGTGCATGTGAGTTCGAACCAAGTGGCCTTTAATCACTTGTGATGTCATAAATAGTGTATTTAACTGATAATTTGTATATACGGTATTTTATCGTATTTCACTATTCATCAAAAAATCAAGAATTTCAGAAAAATCCCAAAAATTCACCCCTACCATTTTTCGACGTGTAGAATTCAAAAGTGAAATCCATTTTTCAAAAATAATTTTCTAAATATTATTAATTTAATTTTTAAATAATTTCATATTTAATTCAAAAAATAACAATCTTAGAGGTATAATTAGTTTTATGTGACATTGAAAAATTAATTAAGATCCCATTATCTTATTACCTTAAGAAAATAAAATAATATCATTATTTACTATTCATAAGGGTCATATTACTATTCATATTACTATTCATAAGGGTATGATACTATTCACAGAAAATCAAGTTTGTTCTATCAGACCCCAAATGACTTACTGAACGCAACTCTAGATGACCATTTTTTGAAATTCAAAGCATAGAACAGGCAAACTTGTGTTTAATGGCTAGATTATAAAATTTCATTCTATATTTATTTTCAAAACCTTGGGGTGTTACATTAATTAACTTATGTAACATATATAAAATATTATATTATACTGGAATAATAATATAACTATGTATCATTTGGTTTTCTTTCTTTTTAAAATAAAAAAATGAAATGGAAGTAGCGTTCGTGCGTACGTACGGATTACCGTCTCCATGAATGCGATGAGATTCATTCCCCATTGTAACCATTCAAGAATAATTTTCATTTGATTATTAAAAATAATATTTAAGAACATAATATCATTATTAATATGAATCAAATACATCTTATCAATAACAAACATGACTTACGTAACAAAACATATAAAGGAAAATGAATCAGTTAACACCCGAAACAATGATACTACTAAAATATTATTAACAAAGAAATATTAGAAGATCATATATGATATAATATTTCGGCATTTAGTTCTTGTATAATTTAATAACAATTATTTAACTATTATACAGAAGGATAACATACCCTTGACCAAAGAAAATTTCAAGGTAAGGGTTAATTTCACAATCTCTTTATTATTTGAGGTTGTTTTTACGTAAGTATCTATTGGGACCTCTTTATCATCCACATACATGTTTCTTAAAAATGTATTTCAAAACATTTTTATTATTTACTATACTATGGGTTAAATTCATTTATACCCTTGTTTGACTTTTTTATAAAATTGTTTGAAAGGAATCTTTCCGTCGTTTTTCAAACAAGGTACTTTATGATCTTTTTGAAAAATTAAGGTAAAAATGTTTTTTTAACTTATATAATGGGTGAAATTATTCTTCGCCATTATAACACCTTTGAAGCTTCCATTACAAGATTATAAGAATATTTTCAAAATAAATGTTTTCTTTTATAATTACATGACTTTTAAATGATTTAAAAATAGAAAGAGATGTTCCTCTCAAATAATTTTGATTTCATCTATGTCAGCATCCTTTAATGGATTTTATACTTGTTTGAAGTTGATTTATTATGATAAAAATCTTCCATATTGTATTGAAGGTTTTTTGATATGTTTGACTATAAATGTGTTATTTTTATACCATTCATGTTTTATGATTAATGTATTAACATTTTGTATGCTAGTTTTATTACGAATGTTTATGTTGTGTTTCAAACTTTTTTTATGAGGAATGCATTAGACTTAGTAAGTGATAGGTGGAGCCCACTATATCTCCTTGATTCATTAGTAGGTCTCATGAGACAAAATAGTGTCTTGGCACAAGGCCTTAACAAAATCTTATTTGTAGTCTTGGCATGAGGCCTTGACTATGTGGTTATGATGTCCGGCATTATGCATTCTATCATTATGAAATTGGATATTGATATTACATGTGATTATTCAACTAGTAGAATATCCATGTGAATAAGTAAATGGCATTATTTGATTTATCTTTTACATATTATGCAGAAATTTAAGTTTAAAAGGCTTGTGTTTTAATCTTATACATTTCCTTAAATTTTTATGCTTATTTATGAAATTTTCGGCTATATTGTTATCCTTACTGAGAATCTGAGCTCACCCCTTTCTATGTTTTATTTTTTCCAGGATGTGAATAAGTATATTATGACTGGCCTACAGGGATATGCTAAGGGATATGATTGTGGTCAATGTAGAAAATGTTGTTGTTGATTTTAATTTTATAAGGTAATGTAAAATTTATGAATGTATCTAGTACTTCCAAGGCTACTAAACTGATCGGTCTTTCAGGATTTGATCCCTTGTGATCATGCCAAAGTTATGTAATAATGCACCGACTCTGGGTAATTGGGGTCGGGGTATTACAATGTTGATCTTTTGTGGATGATAAATGATTTTATTAATTATGAAATAATGTATGGTTGGATCATGAAGGGAAAACTTTCATCTCCTATTTGTATGAAGAATACATGATCTAGAAGACTTAAATATCATCATACTTTCAGTTTTATGTGACATCAATGATTATATCCAATAGATCATCCATATAGGAGTAATCGTATAAGGTTTGAAAATACCATGGAGATTAAAAATACACCTCATCATATGTCTATAAATTATGTGCTTAATGAATTGAAAGATGTTAGTTTTTTATTTGGTATTGATCAGATGAAATCTAGAAATAGGAAAAAAATTCCACTAAATCTAGTTACAATTAGAATAATAAAATTATCTTCTTTGATTTTCCTTATTAATCAACCAATTTGTTACATCATTTATTAGATATAATGTGCATTGAGAAAAATATATTTGAAATTTTTATTTCAATTATTCTAAATGTAAATGGAAAGACAAAAGATGATTTATGATGCCAGCATGACTAGGTGGATTGGGGTATCGGAGTAGAATTGAATCTTGTGTGTATTAGTGAAAATAAAAGGAAAGTTATATGTGCTTCTTATATGATGACACATGTAGAAAAAAAATATTATAGAAGGACTAGAGACTATTAAAGTTCTTTATGGATATTCAAGAAACATATCAAAATGATTCAATATAAGAGAGTTAAAGCTTAAATCTTTGAAGTCTCATGATTATCACATCATTATACATGAGTTGATTCCAATATAAATCTGTCATCTACTATCCAATAATTTAAGGGTGACATTTATTTGGTTGTTCCATTTTTATAGAATTATTTATGCTAATAATTTGTTCAAGTCTTTCTTGCAAAAAATTCAAGAATAGGCACTATTAATTTTGTGTGAGTCAGGGAAAATGTTTCTTACATAATTTTTCGCATGCATATTGAATCTAACAATCCTCATTCCAATCAAAATACTTCTTGGAGTACCTGTTACTTTTTTTTGGATGTATCTAACTGAACTATTTATGTATACATTGAATTCTTATGTTCAGAACAGGAATAATCCTAAAGGTTCAATTATGAAAGGTTACTTGGATAAAGAATGTATGGATTTATATTCAATGTATTTTTTTAATGTGACTACGAGAAAGAACAAACCAATCATAAATGAAGAAGATCAGTATGAGAAAATTGAACCTATTTTTCTAACACTTACCTAAACAGGGGGAATTTCTGGATTATATACATTGACTAAATTAATCCTTAAAGAGTGAGAGATGAAACATCACACATTTTTTTTAATTATGATTTGTTTTATTTCTATATCAAGTAAGTAAATTGAACATGTATATGTTATCTCATCTCATGTAATTTTACATATCTATTAAACTATATCTATTTTTTTTACAAGGAACATAAAAAAATTATAAATAGAAATCATTTTTCTTTATCTTTGAGAAGGAGGGAGACTTTTCATATCAAATAGTTTTTTTCTTGGTTGAAATTGAAGGTATAAGTATTACTATAATAAATTAATAAAATTAATACTTAGATAATTTTAATATTAAATTATATTTCAAGTATTTATTTTTCTCAATGACTCTGCCTCTGAGGAAATAAGAGCTCTGGTTTTTGGTCCTAATTTTGTGGCTCATGAATACAAATCAGTTGTGATCAATCAGTATAAATTTATTATCATTAAATGAGAAATGAACATGAGAACACAGCATGATGGTGTTATAGAAACATCCACAATATATTGTTATGTCAGTGCATCATATATTAGACCTTTATTTTAAAATGTATATTATTATAAATTCATTGAGAAAATACTAATATTGGATTATTACTCTCATACTTGAGTCACTATGATGAAATTTAAGTGGTTTGATTCGATGATGAGAAATAGAACATTTATTGATGATTGTGGATTTTGAGTTATTGACACGACTCACACTCTTGCTATATATTATCCATATATATTGGTATCATTGGAGAAATAAGTTTTTTATGTGAAAGATCATTTACGACCTAAATTTAGTTTAATTATGGAAGAAATAAAAAGACATATTTTTTATGATATTGGGGATTAAATGGACACCATAACTTCCCCCATTTTCCCTAAACAATTTATTAATTATGATGACTTAAATAATTCAATTGTCAGAGTTGATTATGAACTCAAATTTGTGGTGGCAAATATATAGAATCATCCATTTATGTTCTTAGTTTTTGTGTTTATATCAACTTAGGTTGTTCAGGTAGGTACTATTCAAATTTATTTATTATTGATTATAAATATTTTGTATCCAACTTGACCTTTATGTGTATTTTCAATATATATTGGTTGAATTTTTCCTTGAGTTTCATTTTTTAATATTTAATTGAACTATATTATAATCTAAAAAACCAAAAAAAAACTAAAAAAATTAAATTAAAACAAAAAATATGATTAATTGAACTAAAACATATTAAACTAATTAGAATGAAAATCAAAACCAATGAAGAGAATGACCTAACCAAAAAATGGAAAAATGACATAACCCAAAATATAAACCAAATTACCTAACCTAAAAAAATAAACAAATGACCTAATCAATTAACCAAAATGAACCAAATGACCTAACCAAAATTGAATTGGATCTAGATGGAAATATAATAATAAAATCACACCATACCCATGCTAAATATTCTAATTTGAACATGTTGATTTTTCTATGACACTTATTTTATGTTTTGATATTATTCCCATTAAATATAATATGATTTTTTATGTCATTATGTATCCTTTATTTGGTTTTACAATTGGTATTCCTTAATTAATTCAGGTCACATATTCTTTCTTGTTTATCTTACACATTAGTTATAAATTTATAATTAAATGTATATTTGTTTTCAAATGCAGGAAATGAAAAACATTGAAGAGGTATAAAGAAAGAGGATGTCGGACAATAATCATCACATCAGAGATCTAGGAATTCCTTCTATGGTTCCTGTTGTGATAATTTTATTTAAAATATATAGATCAATAATATATAATTTCATGTGATTAATTTTATTTTTAACTTTTAATCAGGATCCACCACGTAGAAGACAATTATTCTCTGATGAACCTAGTGGTATTGGTGCTCTTCTAGATGATATGAGGGGGTGGTACTAGAGATAATAGCACCACTTTTCATACCCTATCACACCTTTTTATATCATCTATCACACTTTATTATCTCATTGGGTCATTAGAGGCACCCTGTATATTTAGGCTGCCTATATTTTCTCCACCATTTACATATGATCTTCCTCATATTTCTCTCTTATCTGATGATGGCTCATACTCACCATTTTTATTATACTTTTCCACAGACATCTATGACATCTTATTTTCCTTCTACTTTATTCTCCATGAACTTCTATTAAAGGTGTTTTCATGGGAGCTTTCAAATGATATGTGATTATTGGGTACTTAGGTGCAGTAGAGTGGCTGGACAAGGTCGTCTCTCAAAGGAGGAAGTAAATTTAATAACATATTAAAGGTATTTTGAAAATAAAATAATAAAACTAATTAAAATTATGGGTTTTTTTATCATTTATAAATCTAGAATAAGTTTTTTGGAAGAATATTGTATTTTTTTGTTTTTATTTTTGAAATGAAGTTCGATTTAAATGACACAACATGAAGATGTTTTTTAGAAAATATTTAAAAGGTGTAATCTATCTAAATATACCTATTCACTCAATTATTTATCATTATCATTTAAATTAACATCTACTTAATTATAATCCCCTACTTTTTTAATCCTCTAACCCTATGGTAGTTAACTTAACCAAAAAGATGAAATTACTTAAACCCTAGGCTAGCTTTGGAACATGCAATCGTAGCACCCTGCTTTGATTGATTTTCTAAGTCTAGATTATGGTAATTGGTTAATTAGAGAACATATAAAATTTTTAAATGAGGATTAATTGAGTTTAGGGATTATATTTTAACTCTAAAAATTTATCCCATATGGTCTTGTATTACCGATTATGATTGCACTTTCACAATTTACACAAATCGCGACCTTGCGTGTTTTTGTGTCAATTGATCAATTGCTTTCTTAGTTTTATTTAAATCCAAAACTCAATTAATAGATCATATTAATTGAATTAAATTATATCATTTATTCAAAATAAAATAATGAATAAGGTAATAGGTAGATTGATTACTAAGAAAACTACTCTTCTATGGGCAGTGTAGTCATCCTAGAAACGTTTTGCATTCGCAAGGGGTTAGAAAGGGTATAACCCAATATTGTTTCTACTCATGAATTACAGACCAAATAGAAATATTAATAGAAGAATAAAATTTAAAATAATATAATAAATGTAAGAGAAACTAAGAGTCTATTGAAATCATAACAACATTATAAGAAAGAAGATGAAAAGAAGAGCATTTTGGAGGAGATCCTAGCTTGGTTGCTTCACTCCTCCAATTGTGAATTGAAATGGTATATAACCACTTCTCCTATGCTCCCAATATCCTAATTCACGTACCAACCCTTAAAAATGAGAAAAAAACAATTTATAGAGTGGAGGGGAGGCAAGGTTTAAAGAGGTTTCAAGTGTGAATGGGGAAATTCGTCCAAATAAATTAATCAAACTTTCACCGCCTGCTTTACCACCAAAATGCATGAAATATCTGTCCTTAAAAAAGTATTATCTGTGAGAAAATTAATTATATATCTCCTCTCAAAATTTGGGCATAATCCAAGCATTTATGTAGAAGTTATGGCCCAAATATAGAACCAATGTCCAATCTGGCAAGTCCAGCCCAACTTTGACTTCATGGACCTTTTACACCCATAAAATGCATGATTTAGCTCCAATTTAATGAATTAAAGTTACCCACTAAGTCAGGAATATATTTACAAAATTTTAATTTCAAATAATACATATCAAAATATTTATGTCTGAAATACTACAGTAAATTTTAAAGGGTAAAATTAGAATTTTTACCAAATTTTCAAATGAATGGTCTAATCCCAAATATTTTATAAATAAAAATATTTAACACAATGTGAGGAAATTTTGTCATTTATTATCAATAAAATATTCAGAAAAAATTGTTTTATCATTCTACATTTATGCTCCTTTAATTTCTACTCCGATGCATTTTGAGCCTCATGAGAAGACATTGGATTCCACTTCTACTATACAGGTCAATGATCCTTCAAAGACTAGGGATCTAGTAGTACCCACTAATCAGCCTGGATCAAGAATATTTATATAACATTAGTAAAAAATTAACCATAATTTATTTTCATTATAATATTTATTGATATAATATATTTTTTCTTTCACAGTCAGATCTGCCACTTGGTGGCGGGGCATACACTCATGCATGAGGTGTGGAACCACCACATGCAGATAATGGTTGTGTATAACAAGGATAATCAAATGATTTGAAAAATGGGTCAAGAATGTAGGAGTATTATGGTGATTCTTTTCAAATACTCTGACATCATTCTCGTAATACCACTCTTTTGGAGACACTTTCAAAATGAAGTAAATGATAATACTTGGGTGCAAATATGGATAAGAAAATTCATTAGATTTAATGTTATATTATTATTTTATTTATATGAATTAATATTTTGGTTCCATATTCATTATAATTTTCCTAATAGTGAGTTTTTGTGGACTACATGTCTCATGGAGTTAGGTGAGTTTTGGAAAGTATATAAAAATAATTTATATAATGGATGGTTTGCGAGAGTTGGAATGGATTTAGAGGCCATACCTATCATGAATGAGTGTTCAATATCACATTATTAGGAAACTATTTCTCTTTATAAGAGTACCGAGTTTAATATATTAATAAAATTTGAGGTTTTTGAATGAAAATTATAATGATTTATATTAATAATCTATTTTTTATTATTGAAAATTATTTTTTAGAAATATTTAGAAAGAAATAAAAAAACAAGGATGTGGCGAAATACCCCCACACTTTGGGGTAAACTATGATGTTGAAACGTGAGAGGAAGCAGATATTTTAAATTCAAGACATTATAGATCTATTTAATTATTATAGTATTTTTTAATTATTAGTTAATAAAAATATATTTCCAACTCATAAAATATGTTCAATAATATTTTTATATAACATGCATAGTTTATCCAGTAATAGTAAAATAAAATCATTTCCTTTTATTTATTAAATAAAATGAAAATGATTGTGAGATAATAGAATTTAAATGAAAAATTATTTTATAGAAAATATATGGTGAATTTTATATTGAAACAAATCTTAAAAATCATCTCTCTTTTGATTTCGGTGTGAAATTTGAGTAGAATATTTTTTACCTAAATAGTAAAAAGTTTGTGTGATGGAATGATAAAAAATCATTGATTTTGTTGTCAGAAAATAATATATCACTAAACATACTCAGAGGGCGCAGATCAATCTGAACAAGGCAGAGGGCGCAGATCAATCTGAATAAGGCTCGGACCCTCCGCCTATATTTTTGTTCTTGTGTTTCCCGTTTGCGGTCGGGAAATGTGAAGGCAAGGCATAGATCGGGGTCACGCATCAGCGACGTTGACCCAAGAGGATCGTAGGCGCAGACGACACAAAGAACGGACCACCGGAGCACATCTGGCAGCCTGCGGAAAGAACCACTTGCGTGCCATGCCGGCGGTGGCCAGAAGAGACCCATGGAAACTGGCCACGGACAGTGGGAAGGAGGCACGTCGTCGCGCGCCGTGGTGGCCAGAGGTAGCGGGTCGTGCAGGAGAAGGGTGGCGCCTATAGGCACTGTCGGCGGTATCAGCCGCGACCAGCAGGCCGTGGCAGGAGGGGGTCGCGCGGCAGGAGGGGGACAGCGCGGCCCTGCACCGCACTGCGTTGGCTAGAGACTGTTCGATCACTTGTTTGACCATTTCACATGGTGGGGCAGCGCCCCACCAACCAGATTAAATGGCCTCACGTCCGCAGGGCCAGCTGGAGACACGGTCCACCTTTAGGTGGACCAGGTCAGGCCGGATCTACTGCCTAGCGGGCTAGCACGGGTGGGTCGATCCCCATCTGGCGGGTCAGGCCAACCACGACCCGGTCCCACAAACCAGTTAGGAAAACCTTGATGGGATAGACCCGTGCGGGGTTAGGTAGACCCTGGGACCCGTTGCGCCGGGCTGGCCTGACCGAGTCGGACCGAGCCCAGACCCAACCGGACCCCGAATAAAGAAACACCCATAACTGATGAACCGGGTGTCTGTTTGACATGCCGTCAGTGGTGCTGGGACCCCTTTTGGTAAGTGGTCTCTTTGGCATATTTCGGCGGGCCTGACCGAGTCGGGCCGAACCAATGTGTGATCACTCCCGTTTCACTGAAAGGGGTGTAACTAACAAACTGGGCATTTGATCAACGCGTCGTTTGTGGAAAAAGGACCCTTGTGACAAGGAGGTAATTTGGAGATACTCTAAGTGAGTTTTGAAAAAGTTTGACGTGCTACTTGGGTTAGATTAGACTTGAATATAACCGGTTCTTTTTACAAAAGTGCCCATATCTCACAGATCGGGCGTCTGATCGACGCGTCATTTGTCACGTTGGGACCCCTATGACAGGGCAGTCCCTTGGGTATGATTTTTGCGGGACTTATTACTAGTTGAAATATGACTAATGGACTGAGGATCAGACTATTATGGATATCAGGCTTTCTTTGTTCGAGAATCCAGTGGCTGGCTATGATAGGAAGAAGAAGAGCGATCAATACGGGTCAGCATCAGAAACTCCGGAGTCGGATGATCTAGATGTACAACTAATCATCCATACCTCTATAGCAATGACCAATGTGGGTCAGCACCAGTGACCAATACGGGTCAGCACCAGCGACCAATACAGGTCAGCATCTAGAGACCAATATAGGTCAGTATACAGTGACCTATACAGGTCAGCAATGGAGTTACTACAAATAGGATGATCAGGATTTACGACTAGTGATCCCTATCCCAGTAACCTTAAATTTATACCATTAGAGTGAGATATCTCTTTTGCTTTGTGATTCATGATCTAGATCATTCTTGTGATATTACCTTTGTGGTATTTCTTGTGATGTTTTTCTTTGTAGATTACTGAGAGACCTTTGGGGTCTCGGGGTCCTCTTCTGAGTTATTATACTTACCCCTACACGGTATTCTCCCACACGCGTGTGTCTGGTGTAGACTACTGATGCTCCGAGGTAGACTTTGGAGGTTTGGGACTTGGTGGAGCTTAGTGTGACGGGAGCAATCAAGATATTCTTCTTCAAATTCATAATTTTAGCTACTACCCTCCAGGTAGAGCTCCATGGCAGATGCGACAGCTGTTTAGTTTCTTTTCAGTTTCTAGGGCTTTTATTCCAGCCCACTATTTTCAGTTTAAAGTTGTACTTTACTCTTGTGGTTATACCTTACTTTTTTTGGTTGTTTACTTCAGTTGACCTTTTTGAGTGTGTATAGATCTCTAAGAAAATGTCTTCCCTGTTTGGGAAAATACTTCAGGTGATAGTCACCAACCCCTGGCCTATGGAAGTTGGGCTTGGGGTAGCCACGTTTGGGCCCCGTGGGACAGGTTGTGACAAATTGGTATCAAAGTGCGATCAGTTATACTAGAATAACTAAGAGTCTACTTTTAATGAGGCAATAGTGTAAAGTGTCTTGAGTTTGGTTTTCATTACAGGGAGTCTAGTATTGGTGTAGCGGCCGACGTATCCATGCACCAGGACCCAAAATTCTTTTTTCTGACTCGGTACATGAAAACCCTGTTTTCTTGTGTTTTGAAAGGTTTTCTTGATATTTATTGAGTCATCTCACCAAGTATAACTTATTGACCATGGTGCATCTATTTCTTATAGGATGCATCCATCAAGACATCCAGCCATGATTTTGGTTAGAGATCATGATAGTGGACCACCAAACAACGAGGCGTCAGTACAGGGACCACTCATAGTGATGTCACATTCAGGTGGTGTACCAGCAACACCACCACCCATTGAGTAGCAGATGATACCATTGGATCATGCACGCCGGATGAGCACATTTCATGAGTTATAGAGATAGAGGCCTCTGAGGTTTTGAGTCAAGATAGATCCCTAGGTAGCAAAGGACTGACTTGAGGTGGTTTCACAGGTCTTTCGCTTAGTAGAGACACCCACTGAGAAGATGGCGATCTTGGCCTCTAGCCTTCTTTTAGGGCTCGGTAGGACGATGGTGGAGCTCGACGCTTTAGGTGCATGAGGAGATGACCCTCACCTGGCTGGAATTTGAGAGTCTTTTCAAGGCGGAGTTCATGCCAATGACTCTAGGATCTGTGCATATTCAGGAGTTGATACATCTATAGCAGGTCACCCACACTATGGATCAGTACTCGGGAAAATTTAGTGACCTCTCCCAATACTCCACCTAGTACGGGACCCTTACTTCAGGGCCCATACCTTTGAGTAGGAGCTACAACGAGAGATTATAGCTGAAACAGTTTCTCTCAATATCCCGATATAGGCTGGGGTGTTAGAGCAAGATTTACTAATAGAGAGCTACCTTACTGAGCAGGCACTGACAGTGAGAGCCCTTATCGGACGACAGGTAACAGAGTCATCTGCAGCTGGCAGTAGACAGATGACGTAGAAGCCCAAGCGGGTAGACCTACCGGAGGGTGACCTCAGGATGGAGGGTCAGAGTTGAGAGGCTTGAGAGGATGAGGGATCCACTATCGAGGCATGAACTTTTTTTCCTACAGGGGACAGGGTCATAGAGCTCGTGACTGTTCGACTCCCCGCATGGATGATCATCAAACTATGAAGGGGCCACTGAGGCAGTGGAAACGACAGGAGTATGAGCGTCAGCCAGGCGGCGGATGAGGTAGGGGAGCAGGATGTGTAGCGGAAGGTGGTCAGGGTCATCGGGCACTACCACCACCACCCCCAGGTGAATCACCACAAGCTCAGGGAGTATATGGATAGGGACATGCCCAACTACAGGCAGTAGAGGCTCATGATCCTGACATCCCTAAGATGATACGAGGTACGATTTGTATCTTCTCTACTTTAGTAGCAGTGCTTATCGACACACGTGATTTCCATTCTTTTCTTGTCGTAGACTTAGTTTGGGACTCTAAGATTCTGACTGAGCTTTTAGATCGACCTTTGCATTTGGATACTCCTATGGGAGGAGATTCATCGATCACACACTGGTGCCGATGGTGTGATCTTACTATCAGAGGAGATAGTTTCATATGGGATCTTCTAGTAGCGGCATTGAACTAAAACATATTTAACTAATTATAATGAAAATCAAAACCAATTAAAAGAATAACCTAACCAAGAAATGGAAAAATGATGTAACCCAAAATATGAACCAAATGACCTGACCTAAAAAAATAAACAAATGACCTAATCAATTAACCAAAATGAACCAAATGACCTAACCAAAACTAAATTGGATCTAAATGGAAATAGAATAAGAAAATTATATCATACCCATGCTAAATATTCTAATTTGAACATGTTGATTTTTTTATGACACATATTTTATGTTTTGATATTCTTCCCATTGAATATAATATGATTTTTTTATGTCATTATGTATCCTTTATTTATTTTGACAACTGGTATTCCTTAATTAATTTATGTCACATATTTTTTCCTGCTTATCTTACACATTAGTTATAAATTTATAATTAAATGTATATTTGTTTTCAAATGCAGGAAATGAAAAACATTGAAGAGGTATAAAGAAAGAGGATGTTGTACAATAATAATCACATCAGAGATCTAGTCATTCCTTCTCTAGTTCCTATTGTGAGAATTTTATTTCAAATATATATATCAATAACATATAATTTCATGTGATTAATTTTCTTTTTAACTTTTAATTAGGATCCACCACCTAGAAGACAATTATTCTCTGATGAACCTAGTGGTATTGGTGCTCTTCTAGATGATACGAGGGGGTGGTACTAGAGATAATATAACCACTTTTCATACCCTATCACACCTTTTCATATCATCTAGAACACTTTCTTATCCCATTGTGTCTTAGAGGCACCCAGTATATTTAGGCTACCTATATTTTCACCACCATTTATATATTATCTTTCTCATATTTCTTTCCCTTATCTGATGATGGATCATACTCATCATTTTTATTATACTTTTCCACAGACATCTATGCTAGCTTATTTTCCTTCTGCTTTATTCTACATGAACTTCTATAAAATGAATTGTCGTGGGAACTTTCAAATGATATGTGATTGTTGGGTACTTAGGTGCAGTAGAGTGGCTGGTCAAGGTCGTCTCTCAAAGGAGGAAGTAAATTTAATAACATATTAAAGGTATTTTGAAAATAAAATAAAAGTAAATAATAACACTAATTAAAATTTTGGGGGTTTTTTATCATTTATATATCTATAATAAGTTTTCTAGAAGAAGATTGTATTTTTTTTGTTTTTATTTTTGAAATGAAGTTTGATTTAAATAACACAACATGAAGATGTTTTTATAGAAAATATTTAAAAGGCGTAATCGATCTAACTATACCTATTCACTCAATTATTTATAATTATAATTTAAATTAACATCCACATAATTATAATCCCCTAATTTTTTAACCCTATAACCCTATGGGAGTTAACTTAACCACAAAGATGAAATTACTTAAACCCTATGCTATCTTTGGAACATGAAATCGCAGCACCCTGCTTTGATTGATGTTCTAAGTCTAGATTATGGTCAGTGGTAAATTAGAGAACATATCCACTCTGTAAATGAGGATTAATTGATTTTAAGGATTATATTTTAACTCTAAAAATTTATCCCTTATGGTCTTGTATTACCGATTACGATCGCACTCTCACAATTTACACAAATCGCGACCTTGCGTGTTTTTGTGTCAATTGATCAATTTCTTTCTTAGTTTTATTCAAATTAAAAACTCAATTAATAGATCATATTAAGTGAATTAAATTATCTCATTTATTTAAAATAAATGAATGAATAAGTAAATAGGTATATTGTAGTTGGGGTTTGGCTTAGTGGTAAGCACCCCGTAATCCTACATGAAAAATGGGGGGTTCAAAACCCGTTGGGTGCAGGGTACTGTAGCGGTACTATAGAAGTGGTGACAATGTAGATCGATGGGTATTGTAGTGGCGGTAGAGAATTCTAGCAGCGGTGGTACTGTGTGGTATTGTAGCAGGCAGGTTACTATTCATAGAATGGGAATTGGGCCTAAGATTTGGGCCTACGAGCTATGTAATGGGCTACAAGCCCACTGGGCCTTCGGGCTATGTAATGGGTCTCCCTCTACCTAGTTAAAAGAGGTCTTTGCATTGTTTTAATAATAAAATGAGGCTTCGGCCCCAACCGTTTAAAAAAAGGAAATGGGTAGATTGATTACTAAGAAAACTATTCTTCCATGGGCGGTGTAGTCATCGTATAAACGTTTTGCATTCGCAAGGGGTTAGAAAGGGTATAACCCAATATTGTTTCTACTCATGAATTATAATCCAAATAGGAAGATTAATATAAGAATAAAATTTAAAATAAAATAAGAAATGGAAGAGAAACTAAGAGTTTATTGAAATCACAACAACATTACAAGAAAGAAGAGGAAAAGAAGAGCAATTTGGAGGAGATCCTAGCATGGTAGCTTCCCTCCTCAAATTGTGAACTGAAATGGTATAAAACCACTTCTCCTATGCTCCCAATATCCTAATTCACGTTCCAATTCCTAAAAATGAGAAAAAAAACTAATTTTTAGAGTGGAGAGGAGGCTAGGTTTAAAGAGGTTTCAAGTGTGAATGGGGAAATTCATCCAAATAAATTAATCCAACATTCACCGCCTGTTTTACCACCAAAACGCGTGAACTATATGTCCTTCCAGTAGGATTATCTGTGAGAAAATTAATTCTATATCTCCTCTCAAAATTTGGGCCTAATCCAAGTATGTATGTATAAGTTATGGCCCAAATACAGAACCAATGTCCAATCTGGCGAGTCCAGCCCAACTTTGACTTCATGGCCCTTTTACACCCATCAAATGCATGATTTAGCTTCAATGTCTTGAATGAAATTTACCCACTATGTCAGGAATATATTTACAAAATTTTAAGTTCAAATAATACATAACAAAATATTTATGTCTGAAATTCTACAGTAAATTTTAAAGGGTGAAATTGGAATTTTTACCAAATTTTCAAATGAATGATATAATCCCAAATATTTAATAAATAAACATATTTAACACAATGTGAAGAAATTTTGTCATTTATTATCAATAAAATATTCAAAAAATTTGTGTTTTATCATTCTATATTTATGCTCCTTTAATTTCTACTCCGACGCATTTTGAGCCTCATGAGAAGGCATTGGATCCCACTTCTACTAGTCAATGATCCTTCAAAGCCTATGGATCTTGTAGTACTCACTAATCAGCTTGGATCAAGAATATTTATAGAAAATTAGTAAAAAATTAAACCTAATTTATTTTCATTATGAGAATTATTGATATAATATTTTTTTTCTTTCACAGTCAGATCTTCCACTTGGTGGCGGGGCATATATTCATGCATGAGGTGTGGAACCACCACATGCATATAATGGTTTATTATAACAAGGATAATCAAATGATTTCAAAAATGGGTCAATAATGTTGGAGTATTATGGTGATTCTTCTCAAATACTCTGACATCATTCTCGTAATACCACTCTCCTGGAGACACCTTCAAAATGAAGTAAATGATAATACTTGGGTGCAAATATGGGTAAGAGAATTCATTAGATTTAATGTTATATTATTATTTTATTTATATGAATTAATATTTTGGTACCATCTTCATTATAATTTTCCTAATAGTGTGTTTTTTTGGACTACATGTCTCATGGAATTAGGTGAGTTGTGGAAAGTATGTAAAAAAAATTTATATAGTCGATGGTTTGCGAGAGTTTGAATGGATTTAATGGCCATACCTATCATGAATGAGTGTTCAATATTACATTATTAGGAAACTATTTCTCATTATAAGAGTATCGAGTTTAATATATTAATCAAATTTGAGTTTTTTGAATGAAAATTATAATTATTTACATTAATAGTCTATTTTTTATTATTGAAAATTCTTTTTTAGAAATCTTTAGAAAGAAATAAAAAAACAAGGAATTTGCGAAATACCCCCACACTTTGGGGTAGACTACGATGTCGAAACATGAGAGGAAACAGATATTTTAAATTCAAGACATTATAGATCTATTTAATTATGATAGTATTTTTTAATTATTAGTTCATAAAAATATATTTTCAACTCATAAAATATGTTCAATAATATTTTTATATAACATGCATAGTTTATCCAGTAATAGTAAAATCAAATCATTTACTTTTATTTACTCAATAAAATGAAAATGATTGTGAGAGAATAAAATTTAAATGAAAAATTATTTTATAGAAAATATATGGTGAATTTTATATTGAAGACAATCTTAAAAATCATCTCTCTTTTAATTTCGGTGTGAAATTTGAGTAGAATATTTTTTACCTAAATATTAAAATGTTTTTGTGATGAAAAGATAAAAATAAAATCAATGATTTTGTTTTTAGGAAATAATATATCACTAAACATACTCATATTCAACCATTCGATTATCCACTTGGGGTTTCATGTATCATTGATCAAACATTACAAAGGTGGGATTAAACCAGATGAAGTGTAAAGACCCAAAAATTCCATGTAAATTTTTTTTAAATTATTTGTGATTTTTATGAGTCTGTAAAAATTAACGGCGCGTGATTTCAAGGCCCGGTGTGCCTGGAATAATTTTTTGAACTTTTTTTAAGGTATATTCAGTAAACGTGAAGGCGGCATTTTCTATATTTTGTAAAGACCCTAAAATTCCATGTAATTCTTTTTAAATTATTTTTGGTATTTTTACGAGTCTGTGAAAATTGACGACGCATGATTCTGAGGCCCGATGTGCCCAAAATGAATTTCTGAACTTTTTTAAGATACGTTCAGTAAACGCATGGGGAGGCATTTTCTATCTTTTGAACTGGTACTCGGATTAAAAATCTGAGGGCACTGTTGAATCCGCAATTTCATGATTCACCTAAGGGAAGCTTCACTTCAACCGTAGTAGGTCGGGAGAAAATTTAAATTTTGGACTTTACAGAAAAATAAAAAAATTAAAAAGTTATTTTATTTCTTTTTTTTTTTTAGCGGATGAGCGGAGATGGTGGGGACTGGTGACTTGTCAAGACAATTAATGGCTTGAATCACCTTTTTTTGAAACCTCATCATTGGGGAATTAATAGGTTCATTCATTAAATAAACCTCATTAATTCCTCAGTGCGTTACTCATCTTCCCCCCTCCTATTAAAATGGAGCTCGGGGTGGGGTTTTGGCATGGCTTCTTCAAGTAAGGAAACTTTGGTGAAGTCCTACGGAGACATCCACTAATGGAGGAGGGAGGCTTGGGCGGCAATGATCTGGGATCGATGAATGCCAATGAATCCATCCAACATGGATGCTCCACCTACCGCGACCGCGACACCTCCAGCAAATCTCGAGGTAGGGGTTTTTTTGTTTTTGATATTTTGATATTCCTCCTTCCCCGTTCTTGATTTATATGAAGAACGCAGATGAACCAACCAATGGGTTGATCTTCGGATCGTTCTTTAAACATGGTAGGTTGATGTGGGGTTACAAGTTGGGAGTTACTTCTAAATTCTCTGATTATTGCTAGCACCCCTTGTTAAAACGCTAACACGGAGGGCGCAGGCCAATCCAAACAAGACCCGGACCCTTCGTTGATCTTTTTGTTCTTGTGTTTCTCATGCGTGGTCGGGAAATGTGACGGCAAGGAAGAGATAGGGGTAATACAGTGGTGGCGTTGACCTAAGAGGCTCGTAGGAGGAGACGACATGAAGAACGGACCACCGGAGCACATCTGGTGGCCTGCGGAAAGAACCGTTGGCGTGCCATGCCGGCGGTGGCCGGAGGAGACCCGCGACAACTGGTTGCATGCGGTGGGAAGGCAGCACATCGTCATGTGCTGCTGTGGCCAGAGGTGGCCGGCCCAAGCCGGTCGTGTAGGAGAAGGGTGGTGCCTGTAGGTGTCGTCGGCGACAGCAGTCGTGACCAACGGGTCATGGTAGGAGGGGGCGACGCCGCATGAGGGGGACGGTGCGGCCCCGCACCGCGCCACGTCGGTTGGAGACTGGTCAACCACCTGGCTGACCGTTTCACATGGTAGGGCAGCGCCCCACCAACCAGATGAAATGGTCTCGCGCCTGCAGGACCAGCTGGAGACACGGTTCGCCTTCTGGCGGACCAGGTCATGCCGGATCCGCGGCCCAGCGGGACAGCGCGGGTGGGCCGAACCCCACCCGGTGGGCCGGGCCAACCGCGGCCCGGTCCTGTGAACCAGTCAGGCCAACCTCAGTGGACCAGACCCGAGCAGGGTCAAGTATACCCTGGGACCCATTACGTCGGGCTGGCCTGACCGAGTCGGACCGAGCCCAGACCCAACCAGCCCCCGAATAAAGAAACGCCCCTAACTGACGAACTGAGTGTGTGTTTGACATGCCGTCAGTGGCATTGGGACCCCTTTTGGAAAGAGGTACCTTTGGAATATTCCAGTGGACCCGAACAAGTTGGTCCGGACCAAGGTGTGATCACCCCCGTTTCACTAAAAGGGGTGTACCTAACAGACCGAGCATTCGATCAACGTGTCGTCGGTGGAAAAAAGACCCATTTGACAAGGAAGTCCTTTAGAGATACTCTAAGTGAGTTTTGATAGAGTTTGACATGAAAATTCAGTTAGATTAGACTTTAATTCAACCGGGACTTTTTACAAAAGTGCTCATATCTCACAGACGGGGTGTCCGATCAACGCATCGTTTGTCCCGTTGGGACCCCTATGACAGGGAGGTCCCTTGGGTATGATTTTTGTGGGACTTATTACTAGTTGAAATATAATTGATGTCTTGAGGAGCAGAGTATTCTGGAGATCATTCTTACTTCGTGCGGGAATCTAGTGGCTGGCTGTGATAGGAAGAAGAAGAGCAACCAATACGGGTCAGCATCAGAAACTCCAGAGTGGGATGATCTAGGTGTACGACTAATCATCCCTACCTCTATAATAGCGACCAATCTGGGTCATCACCAGCGACCAATACGGGTCAGCACCAGTGACCAATACGGGTCAGCAGGAGTGACCAATACGGGTCAGCACCAGCGACCAATACGGGTCAGCACCAGCGACCAATACGGGTCAGCATCTAGCGACCAATACGGGTCAGCATATATTGACCTATACGGGTTAGCAGTGGAGTTACTACAGATAGGATGATCAGGATTTATGGCTAGTGATCCCTATCCCAGTAACCTTGAAGTTATACCATTAAAGTGAGATGTCTCTTTTGCTTTGTGCTTCATGATCTTGATCATGCTTGTGATATTACCTTTGTGGTATTTCTTTTGATGTTTTTCTTTGTGGATTATTAAGAGACCTTTAGGGTCTCGAGGTCCCCTTTTGAGTTGTTATACTCATCCCTGCATGGGCTTCGCCCACACGCGTGTGTCTAGTGCAGACTACTGATGCTCCGAGCCAGAATTTGGAGCTTCGAGACTTGGTGGAGCTTAGTGCGACGGGATCAGTCAAGATCCTCTTCTTCAACTTCAGAATTTTAGCTACTACCCTCCAGGTAGATCTCCAGGGCAGATGAGACATTTGTTTACTTTCTTTTCAGTTTCTAGGGATTGTATTCTAGCCCATTGTTTTCATTTTTCAGTTGTACTTGTGGTTATACTTTAATCTCATGGTTATACCTTAATTTTGTTGGTTGTTTACTTTATTTTACCTTTTTGAGTGTGTATAGATCTCTAAGACAATGCCTTCCCTGTTTGGGAAAATCCTTCAGGTGCTAGTCACCAACCCCTAGCCTATGGAAGGCGAGATTGGGGTAGTCACTTCTGGGCCCCGTTGGATGGGTTGTGACAAAGTGGTATCAAAGGGCAGTTGGTTCTACCAGAAGATCTAAGAGTCCACTTTTAATGAGGTAATAGTGTAAAGTGACTTGAGTTCGGTTTTTAGTATAGGGAGTCTAGTGTTGGTGCAGCGGCTGACATATCCATACACCAGGATCCTGAATTCTGTTTTCCAACTTGGTACATGAAAACCCCAATTTCTAGTGTTTTGAAAAGTTTTCCTGATCTTTCTTGAGTTAGCTCACCAGGTATAACTTATTGACTATGGTGCATCTTTTTCTTATAGGATGCATCCACGAAGATGGCCAGATAGGATTCTGGTTAGAGATCGTGACAGTGGCCCACCAAGCGACGAGGCATCGGTACAGGGACCACTCACAGTGATGTCACATTCAGGTGGTGTACCAGCAACACCACCACCCATTGAGCAGAAGATGCTACCAATGGATCATGCACATCGGATGAGCATGTTGCATGAGTTCTAGAGACAAATGCCTCTGAGGTTTCGAGGTGAGATAGACCCCCAGGCAGTTGGGGACTGACTTGAGGCGGTTTCACGTGTCTTTCGCTTAGTAGAGACACCTGTCGAGCAGATAGAGATCTTGGATGCTAGCCTTCTTTAGGGCTTGGTAGGACAATGGTGGAGCTTGATTCTCTAGGTGCATGAGGAGATGACCCTCACCTGGTTAGAATTTGAGAGCCTTTTCAAGGTATACTTTTTACCAGTGACACTGGGCTCTGTGCGTATTCAGGAGCTGTTGTATCTGCAACAGGGAAGCTAGACTATGGATCAGTACTCGGCAAAATTTACTAAACTCTCCTAATACTCCATTGACATGGTACGGGACCCTTAATTCAGGGCCCGGACCTTTGAGCAGGGGCTCTAGTGAGAGATTAGAGCTACAATAGTTTCTCTCAGTATCTCGACATAGGCTGGGGTGATAGAGAGAGCTTTGATGATAGAGATCTTCCTTGCTAAGCAGGCACCGACAGTGAGAGCCCTTATCAGGCGACAGGTAGCAGAGTCATATGCAGCTGGCAGTAGACAGATGACGCAGAATCCCAAGTGAGATATACCTTCTGGAGGGAGACCCCAGGATGCAGGGTCAGAGGTGAGAGGCTCGAGAGGACGAGGGAGCCACCAGTGAGGCATGATCTGTTTTTTCTATGAGGGACAGGGTCATAGAGATCGTGACTGTCCAACTCCCTGCATGGATGATCAAAAAATGATGGAGGGGCCACTGAGGCAGTGACAGCGATAGGATCATGAGCATCAGCCAAGTGGTGGATGAGGCAGGGGAGCATAACGTGCAGCGGGAGGTGGTCAGGGTCACCAGGCACTACCACCACCACCCCCAGGTGGTTCACCACAAGCTCAGGGAGAAGGTGGATGGGGACAAGCTCAGCTACAGGCAGTAGAGGCTCACGATCCTGAATTCCCTAATATGATACGAGGTACGATCTATATATTCTCTACTTTAGTGGCAGTGCTTATCAACATAGGTGCTTGTCATTGTTTCCTTTTCGTGGACTTAGTTCAGGACTCTAAGATTTTGACGGAGCTTTTAGATCGACCTTTGCCTTTGGATACTCCTATGGGAGGAGATTTAGCGGTCACACACTGGTGTCGATAGTGTGATCTTACTTTCATAGGAGAGAGTTTCATATGAGATCTTCTAGTAGCGTCATTGAAGTACGACGACTTCATTCTAGGCATGGACTGGCTATTAGTAGTTCATGCACAGATTGACTCCTTGAGACGTACAGTGCGATGTATGCACAGATATGGAGGCCAATTTTATTTTGTTGGTGAGAAGGAAAATAGAGCAACATGAGATGGACTTGCACTCAGGAGGGTGAAACTGATTACATGTCAGCTAACTTGCATGACCTTTGACACGGTGGATGAGGAAATTCCACAGTTCCAAGCAGTGGTGGACGAGTATGAGGACGTCTTTCCATAATATGTCCCAGGACTACCTCCTCGTAGAGAGGTAGACTTCCTCATTGATTTGTGCCCAGGAATAGTACCAATATCTACACCAGCATATCGGATGGCCCCTGTGGAGCTCCGGAAGCTAAGGGTACATTTGGAGGACTTATAAAGGAATATATTCGTAAGTACCAGTGTTTCTCCATGGGAATCCCCGATGTTGTTTACCAAGAAGGAAGACGGAGTTTTGAGGCTATGAATGGACTTCTAGCACCAAAATCAGGTGACCGTGAAGAACAATTATCCTCTACTAAGGATCGATGATCTCTTTGACCAGCTGAAGGAAGCTCATTGGTTTTCAAATATAGACCTCAGATCAAGCTACCACCAGCTTAGGATACGAGATAAGGATGTATCGAAGACAGCCGTCAGATTTCGGTATGGCCATTACGAGTTCTTGGTGATGCCTTTCAGTATGGCCAATGCTCCAAAAGTGTTCATGGGGCTCATGAATAGGATCTTCCAGCCATACCTTGATCGGTTCGTGGTGGTCTTCATCGATGACATCTTGGTGTACTCAGCGTCCGAGGAAGAGCGTGTTGTACACTTGAGGATAGTTTTGTACACACTCTGGGAGAACTAGTTATATGGGAAGCTCTCGAAGTGTGAGTTATGGATATGGAAGGTCCACTTATTGGGACACGTCATCTCATATGCTGAAGTTACAGTGGATCTAGAAAATATTGAGGCAGTACTTTCTTGGGAGCCACCCAAGAGTGTTACTGAGGTGTGGATCTTCCTTGGATTAGTAGGATACTATCGGAGGTTTGTACCTGATTTATCCAAAGTAGCAGCACCTATGAATTCATTTATGAAGAAGGGGAAACCCTTCCTGTGGTCAGAGACATTCTAGCAGAGCTTTCAATAGCTGAGGCAGAGCTTGATCAGTTCTCCCATCCTAAGGTTTTCAGAGGAGGTCACTAACTACATGGTTTATTGTGATGCATTAGGGATTGGTCTCGGTTGCGTCCTGATGTAGGATGATGCAGTGATTGCTTATGGGTCACTAAAGCTAAGGTCTCATGAGAATAATTATGCGACTCATGACTTGGAGTTGGCAGCAGTAGTCTTTGCACTGAAGATGTGGTGACACTACTTGATGGGCGAGCGGTTCATTGTTTACTCAAACCACAAGAGTCTCAGATATATCTTCGCATAGAAAGATCTGAATATGAGACAGCGATGTTGGATAGATATCCTCTAGGACTATGACTTTGAGATAGTCTATAATACTGGGAAGGGGAACATAGTGGCAGATGCACTTAGCCAGAGATCAAGTTCGCAGCTTCTAAATGAGGATTCAGAGTAGTTAGCCTCGCTTCAAATATCCTATGTGGATAGAGATGAGATATTCTACCTCCATTCAATTATAGTTTCCCATCCAATCCTTCAGCGAGTTAGGGAGGTGCAACTCAGAGACAAAAACTGCAAGGCTACATGTGCTCAGATATCCTCTATGCACCTGAAAAATATTCTGAAGGTGGGAAGCACGCTATAATTTTCAGATGACGTGCAGTTGTACCAGTGGATCTATGAGAGGAGGTGCTGAGGGAGTTCCATACATCCCCCTTGAAAGTACATCCAAGTGTGATGAAGATGTATCAAGACCTCCGATGTCAGTACTAGTGGTCAGGGATGAAGAAAGTTATGGCAGAGTTTTTTTCTAGATGCGTCACTTGCCAGAAAATGAAGGTCGAGCACCAGGTACCAACAGGATTGACCCAACCCATAGAGATACCAAAGTGGAAGTGGGAAGGGATATCAATGGACTTCGTGACGGGGTTACCACGTACTTCTAGAGGGAACAATACCATCTGGGTGATCATTGACTGACTCACCAAGTTGACCCACTTCCTCTCTATTCGAGAGAGGGGTTCGTTAGAGAGCTTGGGATGTCTATATGCTCAAGAGATCGTGCGAATTCACAGGGTTCCTTCAACGATATTCTCAGACCGTGATGCATGCTTCACATCCCGATTGTGGAAAGGATTTCAGGAGGATTTTGGGACTCATATTCGCTTGAGCACAACTTTTCACCTACAAATAGATGGTTAGACTGAGTGGACCATCAAGACCATGGAGGAAATGCTTCGTGAATGTGTCCTAGATTTTGGTCGTAGTTGGGAGGACCACCTACCCTTGGTGGAGTTCGCATAAAAAAACAACTATTACTCCACCATTGGTATGGCCCCTTTTGAGGCTTTGTACGGATGACCATGCAGATCGCCCTTGTGCTGGACAGATCTAGGAGAACCAGCACTTTTGGGCCCAGATATGGTACATGCTACCACTAAGAAGGTGTAGGTCATCCGAGAGAAGATGAAGATTGCATAGAGATGACAAAATTCCTATGCTGATAGGCGACGAAGACCACTGGATTTCCAGGATGGGGACCATGTATTCTTACAAGTCTCCCCTCGATGGAGACTGCAGAGATTTATCCGAGGTGGAAAACTCTTACTAAGGTTTATCGGACCATTCTTGATACTTCGGAGGATTAGCAAGTTGGCCTACTGCTTTACACTACCACCATAGTTGGAGAGGTTTCATGACGTCTTCCACATATCCCAGCTGAGGAGATACGTGCATGACTCATCTCACGTCATCGACCATGGTGAGCTGGAGATTGACGACAGGGTGACTTTTGCGGAGTACCCGGTGGAGATAGAGGATTGACAAAATAATATCCTTCATGGGTGGTCGATACCTCTGGTGTGCATTCTGTGGTGGCACAAGAATCTCCAGGAGAGAACATGGTAGTGAGAGGCTCATATGTATGCCCATTACCCCTATTTGTTTGTGTATCCTTGTTTGGATTTTGGGGATGTAAAGGCCTAAAGTGGGAAGAATGTAAAGACCCAAATATTCCATGTAATTTTTTTAAATTATTTTTTATTTTTATGAGTCTGTGAAAATTTGAGGTGCGTGATTCCGAGACTCGGTGTGCCCAGAATGAATTTCTGAACTTTTTTTCAGGTACGTTCAGTAAACACGTGGGTGGAATTTTTTATCTTTTAAATCAGTGCTTGGATTAAAAATATGAGGGCACTGTTGAATCTATAGAAACGGGATTCGCTTAAGGGAAGATTCACTTAAACCATAGTAGGTCGGGAGAAAAATCGAAATTTTGAACTTTACAAAAAAATATTAAAATAACTTAACAAGTTATTTTATTTCTTTTTTTCCAACGGATGAGCGATGGTGGTGGGGAATGGTGACTTGTTAAGCCAATTAATGGATTGAATCTCCTTTTTTTGAAACCACACTATTGGTGAATTAAAAGGTTCATTAATTAAATGAACCTCATTGATTCCTCGATACATTACTCACATTTCCCCCTCCTATTTAAATGAAGCTCGGGGTGGGGTTTTGCCATGACTTCTTCAAGCGAGGAAACTCTGGATAAGTCCTGCGGTGACATCCACCGATGGATGATGGAGGCTCGGGCAGCAACAATCTATTATCGACGAATGCCGATGACTCCATCCAACATGGACGCTCCTCCCTCCGCGATCGCAACACCTCCAGCGAATCTCGGGGTAGGTGTTTTTTTTATATTGTGATATTCCTCCTTCCCTGTTCTTGATTTATATGATGACTGCAGATCAACCTACCAACGGTTTTATCCATGGATCATTCTTTAAACATGGTAGGTTGATGTGGGGTTACAAGTTGGTAGTTATTTCTAAATTCTCTTATTGTTGCTAGAACCCATTGTTAAAACGCTAACGCAGAGGGCGTGGGCCAATCCAAACAAATCCTGGACCCTCCGTTGATCTTTTTTTTCTTGTGTTTCCCATGTGCGACTGAGAAATGTGATGGCAAGGCAGAGATAGGGGTCACACAGTAGCATCGGTGACCCGAGAGGCTTGTAGGCGCAGACGGCACTAAGAACGGACCACCGGAGCACGTCCGGTGGCCCGCAGAAAGAACCGTCGGCGTGCCATGCGGGTGACGGCCGGCGGTGGCTAGAGGAGACCCGCGACAACCGATCATGGGAGGTGGGAAGGCAGCGTGCCATCGTGTGTTGTAGTTTCCAGAGGCGGCCATCCCGAGCCGGTCACGTGGGAGAAGGGCGGCGCCCGCAGGCGCCATCGCTTACAGTAACTGCGGCCAGTAGGCCGTAGCAGGAGGGGGTCGATGCGGCCCCATGCTGCGCCATGTTGGATGGAGACCGGTCAGCCACCTGGTAGACCATTGCATTCAGTGGGGAAGTTCCCAACCAACCGGATAAAACGGCCCTGCGTCCACGGGGCCAGCTGGAGACACGGTCCGGCCGAATGGGTCGGACGTGGGCCGGTCAGACACAGGTCGGCCGAACGAGTTGGACCCACCCAGTGGGTCGAACCAAACCCATGGCCTAGTGGTCCAATGCGGGTAGGCCAAGCCCCACCCGACAGGCCAAGCCAACCACGGCTCAGGCCCGTGAACCATCCGGGCCAACCCTTAACGGTTCGGACTCAAACAGGGTTAGGTAGACCTCGGGACCTGTTGCGTTAGGTCGGCCTAATAGAGTCGGACTAGGCCCAGACCCAACTAGCCCCCGAATAAATAAATTCCCATAACTAATGAACCGGGTGTCCCTTTGACATGTTGTCAGTGGAATTAAGACCCCTTTTTGGAATCGGTCCCTTTGGCATATTCTGGCGGACCCGACTGAGCTAGGCCGGACTGAGGTGTGATCACCCCCATTTCACTAAAAGGGGTGTAACTAACATATCGTGTGTCTGATCGATGCGTCATCTATGACATAAGGACCCTTGTGAAAAGGAGGTCCTTTGGAGATACTCTAAATTAGTTTTGATAGAGTTTGGAATGTGACCTAGGTTGGATCAGACTTGAATCCAACCGGGGCCTTTTTACAAAAGTGCTCATATCTCACAGATTGGGCGTCTGATCGACGTGTCGTCTGTCGCGTTGGGATCCCTATAATGGGGTGGTCCCTTGGGTATGTTTTTTGTGGGACTTTGTACTTGTTAAAATATGACAGATTTCTTGAGGATTATAGTCTTCTGAAGATCAAGCGTGCATCGTGAGGGAATCCAGTGGCTGGTTGTGACATGAAGAAGAAGAGAAACCAATACGGGTCAGCATCAAAAACTCCAGAGTGGGATGATCTAGTTGTACAACTAATCATACCTACCTCTGTACCAGTGACCAATATGGGTCAACACCAGCGACCAATATGGGTCAGTACCAGCGACTAATACGGGTCAGCACCAGCGACCAATATGGGTCAGCACTAGCGACCAATACGGGTCATCACCAGCGACCAATACGGGTCATCATCTAGCGACCAATACAGTTCAGCATACAGTGACCTATATAGGTCAGCAGTGGAGTTACTATAGATAGGATGATTTGGATTTACAACTAGTCATCCATATCCCAGTAAACTTGAAGTTATGCCGTTAGAGTGATATGTCTATTTTGATTTTTACTTCATGATCTATATCATGCTTGTGATATTATCTTTATGGTATTTCTTGTGATGTTTTAATTTGTGGATTACTGAGAGACCTTCGGGGTATCGGGGTCCCCTACTGAGTTGTTATACTCACCCCTGCATGGGCTCCACCCGCACGTGTGTGTCTGGTGCAGACTACTGATGCTCCGAGGCAGACTTTGGAGGTTCGGGACTTGGTGGAGATTGGTGCGACGGGAGCAGTTTAGATCATCTTCTTCAACTTCAGACTTACAGCTACTACCCTCCAGGTAGAGCTCTAGGGAAGATGCGATAGCTACTTAATTTCTTTTTAGATTCGAGGGATTTTATTCCATCCCACTATTTTCATTTTATAGTTGTACTTGTGGTTGCACTTTAGTCTCGTGGTTATACCTTACTTTTGTTGGTTTTTTACTTCAGTTTCCCTTTTTGAGTGTGTACAGATCTCTAAGGAAATGCCTTACCTGTTCAGTAAAAGCCTTCAGGTGCTAGTCACCAACCCCTAGACTATGTAAGGAGGTCTTGGGGTAGTCACGTTCGAGCCCCATGGGACGGGTCGTGACATGAAGGGTTATACAATCTATGCACAAAGTGAGCTACAGTAACTATAAATTAGAGTTACATATTGTAGTTATTGGATGGAATGATGATTTTCATCCTAATTTAGGATCATGGAGATATTATCAATTCAATTACTGACCTAGATATATTGAAGGATATTTAATGGGATACTATATTTCTCTTTATCATTGTTGATGTAGTTTAAATTCTCTGTAGGTTTACTTCATGATTTTTTATAAAAAACTGGATGAGTTGGATAGAATGTGCATGTATTGATTTTATTTAGTTATGTCATGATTGTTCTTGAAATATTATTGCCCATCTAATCCTTATTCTATATTAGGATTCTCGATATAATGTTTGTGTTTGTTCAAAGGTTTTGAGTTTTATTGATTGAATTGGTTCATTTCTTCCCTAGAGTGAAGGTAGCTTATTTTTCATTATTATTAGAGTTATAGGATTAATTTTTACAAAACCAAACCAAAGATATAGAATTTTTTGTCACTATTATACAAAACCCCTTTAATGAAATGTTGATTTGGATATTATGATATTTAAATCCCAGTCATGCTGTTATCGGTCTATGTCTTTAAATTAGTTCATTCATAGTTTGTGGTTTGTTTATGAGATCAATCTAGGACACTCATCTTTCTAGTTCTTGATGTTACCAAAATATAAAATAGATATCCAAGAGTTTTCTTTAGAGATGGTTTTTTATTGTCTTGGTGGATCTATTTGAATCTGGATACTCCATAGATGGTTCATACCATTGCAAAAAAACAACATAAAGGTGAGTTTTTTTACTAATTCTACTTAAGTTATAAGCAAAGTATATGGTTTCTATATGCATAGAATCTATATGAGATAATTATTTCAGGTACATTACCTAGTGATTTCCATGTTCTGTTTATTGGTTCAGATATTTAATTTCAGAATTTTCTATATTGTTTTTTATATGCATATCATTCATTGATGACCACATAAAGATTGGAACTCAATGTATTTTTATAGTGTTCAATAGTTGATGGTTTGAGATGGGTCCAATGCACTGGTTCTACTTTTCATATCTATAAGTGACTTGGTCAATTCCTAGAAACACATGATCTTGTTAAAATTTAAAGGATTACTTATTCAATATTGTTAATCTAAGCTGATTAAAAGATAGATTCATGTGTAGTTGTTAGTGAGGAACCAAAATAAGGATATATTTCATGCATAGGATCACTCCCTAATGATTTTTTTAGAATGTTTCAAATATTAGAGATGCTACTATCTTTAAAATTAATCTAAAATGAATGTATAATTTCTAGTTTTTTATTATCTATAAATTTAATTTAAAATAATTTTTGATGCATTCCTACTCTTTTAGGACTTCTTCAAGGAATATTCTTTTTTTTGTTCACTTATTTGGCGTTGTTGTTATTTATTATGATTTTATTCTATAATAATTAAGTTTTTTTATTCTATTTAGTGAAAAAAATTACTTATATATATATTGTTATTATCTTGATCCATGGTTATGGAGGCTGTTTGAGGATTGGTTTATTAGAAGAAGCAATGTTATTTATGAGTGTCTAATTTTATTTATTTTTTATTCCATTTATGTTGTTGGTATTGAAATGTGTCTTATGGTTTAAGTTAGTTTTATGATACTCTGCCTT
This sequence comes from Viscum album, assembly GCA_963277665.1. NCBI lineage: Eukaryota > Viridiplantae > Streptophyta > Magnoliopsida > Santalales > Viscaceae > Viscum > Viscum album. The sequence goes on from OY728165.1 coordinate 1,390,484,097, forward strand.
TCATTTTATGTAGTCTTACATCTCTCACTATTAATTATTTTCTAATCTCCCTTCACTAAATTGACTCTTTATATGGTGTTGTTGATTGAATTGAGTGTTGAATTATATCGGGGCTTAGCGCTAGTTTTAGTGAATACGATGTCTCGGTTTAAGAATAAAATTCAATCATTTACCATATATAATTTAAGTTGTTAGAAAAATCTTAGAGGTTCTTGGGTACACTGGTCATTTATAGAAATATATCAAAATGTTGAACAATAAAGTATCAAATGAAATTATCCCTCTATTAACATCATTCACCCTAACAAGTGTATTGCTTCTACCTTTTTTATGTTTTATTTAAATTTATTGATAAAAAATACCCTTTTATGTTTTTAATCTAATTAAATTTAAAAAAAAACATAAAAACTTTATACATTAACTCTTTTAAATTTTATTAATAAGTCTATCTATAAAGAATTTACCAACTAAGTCAAATTTTCAAGGGACAAACCTGGGTAAACCACTAGGCCTCTCCATTTAGGATTAAAAATTAATATTTATAGTGTTTCATGATAATCCTCATTCATGTAATAAATTAAATTTATATACAATATATCCTATACATTTTAAAATATCATTATAAAAAAGTATTATAATCATCAATTAGGGATATCTTGGGTAAATTTTTATTTTGAGATGTCATCATCATTCCAACACTCAATTTCAATGTAAAAAACATAAAAAAAATTATAATAATATATAATACATGATATTCAACATCTTTAATACCACAATATATCACCCACTTTATGGAATAAACTCCAAAATTCCTCTCTTTGAGCACTTCAAAAACTTGAAAGACTGGGATATTGATTGTTTCAATGCCTATTAGAGTCATTTTTCTAATGTTCTCAAAGTTATTTAATAATAATTTTACATTTATTCATAGCCAAATAATTCTATCATTTATGATTGACTATTTTATATTTTACATTGAGTTTAATCTATTTATTTTTTAAAAATATTGACCATGTGAATTCTACATTAGTCAGAAATACTCCCATAATATAGAAATGATTATGATACATAGAATCCATTTCTTTATTCATGTACACTATCAATTTTTATCTTATTTTTATATTTATTGCTTCAAGATATAATGATTATTTATTATTATATATGAATAATATAACACATAACTCATTGATTATAAATCCATCAGTCTTTGGTTTTAAAATTTTATATAGAATTTATAACATTAAGATATTTCTTTAAATGATGTCTTATAAAACTTATTCTTTTGAACATTACCTTTATAGGTTGAGTATTTACTTTATCCTATAGCCACTTTATTGGGATTGGGTTTGGCAGGTTGATCATAGGGATCTTCCCAATGGGTAGATCTGGCTCAAATAGTTTTACAAAATAATCAATTACAAAACTATTAAAAAATACCAAAAAGGATACAACTATGATTGTTATTAGGATCTAATTGACACAAATGTCTCTTAAGACCTGAACTACTACATTGATGTCACATTGGAGACTTCATCATGAAAAATGATGATGATGTTAAATTGGATGGAATCATTATACTATCAAAAATGTGATCATACATGGATCATTCCTCATTTCCTACAACACCCATTAAAATATGGTGAATTAATATCACTTCAGAAATTATATCCTTAATTGCCTCAGTATTGAAAACCCATTTGGGGAGATCATAACCTTAGTAATATCAACAAAAATATAAAATAAATAACTATAAAATATATTTTAAAATTGTGATAAATTAAAAAATAGTGAAATTTTATATGAAAGGAAGCCCTAAATAAATCCATAAACCATGTTATATGAAAATAATAATCATGTAAATCATATGGCCACATATTAATAAAAGTAAAACCAAAGGACTTAATCTTTAACTCAAGGGAGATTTCTTTTCTCTCTAATTATATTTTGAATTTTATAGGTCTCAATAATATCACATGATACCTTTGAAATTGGTTTTTAATCTATATTAAAATCACCTAATTAATGATGAAATTTGTGTGGGGGGATTTTCTAATCTATTTTAGTCCATTACTTGATGGTTCCATACTCTATTTTATTGTTCATTAATTGGTTAGTGTTTGTGCTTATACTGGGGTATATTTTACATATTGACATTAAACTATGTATGTACATCCTATAAATTGAAAATATTATTATTTTTTTGAAATACATATTAACTAATAATTTCATTGACATTTTGGGTTACTATTATAATAATTTTTTATGATTTATTTTCCAAAAAAATTGAATTTTCATTGGTTATATTCATTTTCACTATGAAAATAATGCCTAGATACTTTTTTTAATAATGGTTTTCTATATTTATTGTCATTGTAGAGGGCAGTATTGAATTTTGAAGGATGTGTGCCTTGAGAAAGTTTTTTTTCTTGAGCAGAAATAATAAATATGGAAGTGCGACATACAAATAGATACAAAAATATATTGTAAGTTTTACTTTTTTTATTTCAAATTTTAATATCTATTTTATAACTAAATAGTTCATTTATATTTGTAACAGTGCTCTTTGGAGGCCCTTGATGAGTAGGAATATGACAAATTTGGTCCAAAAAATCATTTACATCAGGTATTGGGAGATGATCATGATGGGATAGTGCGTTGTCAACTAGGGAAGAGTATTATCCCTAATAGATTTTGGCCAACTTCAAGTTCTAGTTCTGGTATAATTGGGTTGGAAATAGCTTATACAGAGGAAACACAGGCTCTTACTGAGGTATAAGAGGCCAAAAAAATGGTCATATAAGGGAGTGAATGGAATCAAAAGGCCAGTGATGAATTTATGAAATTTATAGAATCCTCATGTCCATCACTTCCACTAGATACTACAATATTTTGTGATATATATATGTTTATGATGCATACATTATATGGTGCACCAAGTAATGGTCCTATTTTTGGTCGAGACGATGATGTTCCTGAAAATGGTGATGGTGGTGGTGATGGTGAGGAAGATAGTGAGGATGAGGATGATGATGATTATGATGATGAAAATGACAATGGTGATGGTGATGAAATTGATTGTGATAAGGCATAGATTGATCCTTTACATTTTTTACTGATATTTATGAGACATGATGTTTAAAAATTGGATTTGAATGAATATATGTGATGTTTTAAATGTGTGTTATCACTCATTGAATTAATTAATTAGTCTCTTAAATTTTTTATGTTGGTTGGAGGTGGTTTGGGTTTTGGTGTTTGCAGGTGAAGGTGTGGGATAATGTTTTCAGGTTTTGGTCTATGGTGGAGGGATGCAAGTGTTTTTTGATGATTGAAAGATAAGGTGGGGGTGTTTCCTGTAATATCTTAGGATTATAATGAGGTGAATTATTGTTTAAGTTTTGGTTTAAATCCCTTTAAGTTGGTTAATGAATTTTTTATTAATTTTATGAGGTAACTCAAGGGAGTCACAGGGGTTAGGGACATGAAAGAGGAGGAAAAGTGTCCATATAGTGCATGTTACATGGTTGGTTCACAATTAGTAGTAATTGTACACCATAACCATGATTTCTTAGAAGAGGTGGTGCATAGTTGGTAAAACTATGCATGGGAAGAGACCAAACAATGCGGAATTAAACAAAGCCATCCCATATAGCTACCACACGATTTTTCAAACTGGGTGGGTCCCCAGGAGACTGTGCGACCTAGACCCCTCTTGAATAGAGGGTGGTACATGGTTGGAACACGGTTTATCCAACCATGTGCCTCAATAAATATGGTAAATTTACCATTTTCCCCCTAAATATTTAAGTTTTCTTACCCAATTTCCCTCCCCATTCTTCCTAAAGTATCCAAGGGTGATGAACCCTTCCTCTCAAACTTCCCAAGGAGTGATCTCCCTCATTTCTAATCCAATTGGAGCATCATTGGGTGTGGATCGAAGTTCTATGTGAGTCTAATACTCCTCCTTTATTATTTTTCTATATTAGGGATTGAGGAATAATTATTCTTCTCTCAAATATCAAAACCCCTCTTTTTTCCAACAGATTCTAAGTTGGGGGTTTGAAGGTGGGCCTTGAATCCAAGTCCGGATCCATCATCCATACACATTTTGGGGATTCTTCAAATTTTATTTATTTTGGGTTTCCTTACACTTTGCACTATATGAAATAACATAGCATATTTATTTCTTGGTTGTGTACTTGTACCCAGTTTTGGGATATGGGTTCATAATGCATGTTTATTGTTTATTTTTTTGTTTATTTTGTATTTTATCTATTGTGGATTACTCTGATGAAGAGGGTATATTCTCATCATGTGTACTATTATACCATCACTGTTAGTTAGTAGCCTATGGAATATAGGAAGGTGCACCTAAGGTCATGTGGAGAACTGGCTCGGGGCACCGGATAAGTGGCACCCGAGTCGAGATGTTGAAAAGTGGTATTAGAGGAGTTTTTATTTTCTGTTGTATTACTATTTGGTAATGGTATACATGAGACTATGATAGGTCGGGACTTATCAATAATCTCTTATATGGGAGTATCTAACCCATGTATGAGGGAAAACCCAAGTAGCCAGGGTGGGATTATTGTTCTTGATGTTTATTGTTACGGTTAATGATATTTCACCTTGGGTGATGCACTTGTTTGTGTGATGTGACTATTTTATGGTATTTTTATCATAGTTGAAATGGAATGAGGTTTTTTATACCTGAATCATTTTAGGAACCTAGGGATATATGTGACATGCATCATGGTAGGCACACATGGGAAAGACATGTGGGTTGTAAGGGATAGAATGCTTTTCATTTTCCTTAAAAATTTGAAAGAAATGGTGTCTAATAAAGATGATGTAATTAGGTAAATGGAAGTAATGTGATAGAATGGTTAAATAATAAGGCCTAATTAAGAGTTGTGAATGGGTTAAAATTTGTTTTTGATGATTTGTAAAGATAAAAAGTTTCCTAAATGAGAAAGATTTATGTTGTGAAGGTAAAATGGTTAAAAAGGGTGTATAATGAAAGGCTTGTGACTATGTAAGTTAGTTTACCCCATGTTGGCCATGACCCATGGTAATTATAGATGAGGTTAGTGATGGAGATGTGACTATATCTATTGGGATAGTATATGAATAATGGGTTTTTTATGGATAGAAGAGATCCTTCATTTGTGTAAAATATAGAAGCCATATGTTATGTGTTTTTAGATTTGTGTTTTTCATTGTAGAGAGATTCCACCATGAGTACATGTGACATTTGGGAAAGATGATGATATCTCCAAGAATTATCCTCTATTAGTGGAGCAAGAAATCCCATTTATCCAAGGTAACATAGGGGAGGAGAAGTTCCTTGAGAAATTTTCTCATTTTATGGAGATTATGGGATAGGAACCAGAGAAGGTTGTGTCAAGTCTGTTTGACTTGACTAGAGAGTTTTAGTTACATAACCCTCTAAAATTTTCTGTAGAGGGTGGACCTGAGGCAGACGGGTTTTAGATAGAGTCCATCCAGATGATTCTGGATCACTTAGATAATCCTCTTAAGAATAAATTCAAGTTGGTGTCTTATATGTTTTGGGGTCCGAAAAAGTGTTGGTGGGATATTCTATTTCATATTGAGCATACATAAGGTATTTTGTGGAAGTATTTCCAAGAAAAGTTTCTAGAACATTTCTATATGGAGACCTTGATACTGGATAAGGTTATGGAGTTTATGAGATTGAACTAGGGGACTATGATAGTGATGGATTATACTGACCGCTTTACCGACTTTCAAGGATTTGTTCCAGTATTGGTAGGATATGTGACCACTGTGATGAGACATTTTTAGGATGAACTTAGACATGAGATCAAGTTCCAAGTGAATATATTCCATTTAAATAGGTTTGTATAGGTGGTGAATTTGGCCCTTATTTTAGAAGGTAACTTGAAAGAAGATTCTATTGGTGGACATGTGGTTCTAGTTAGGTGACCTAGCAGTGCGACTTCTGATAGTAGGAAGTTCCATTTTGAGAGTTTTTACTAGGGTGGTGGTCGATCTGGTACCTAGGGAATAGGTTTAACCTCTCAGGGTGGTGACCAAGTGTTTTTCTATCAGTACGATAGGTCGGGACATATGCATGTTCAGAGCCCCTGATCACTAGTTGAGTATCGAGTGTGTGGTGATATGGGGAATATGTAAAGGTTTTTTAGGAACATTCGATAAATGGGTAATGATAAAGGATCAATTTTGATGTAGAGTGAATACATGGGTTCAGTTTCCCCATACCAGGCAGGTTGTTGGAGCTCTACTGGGCTTATCGGTTAGGGTATAAAATGTGGTGCTCCAGGGCAAGGGTTCCCTTATCAACAGAGTAGTGCAACACCAGAGACTCATACCAGAGCCTAGGGTAGACGGACAGGTCAGCTCCATGTAGTTCAACTTGCACCTAGAGGTGGCGAGGATGGACCATCGACAGTTCGAGGTACTATTCTTGTATCTTCCACGCTTTCTAGTGCTTTATTTGATATAAGTGCCTCATACTCTTTTATATCTTCTCAGTTTGTGAATGTATTGGTTCTAGGGGTGGAACATATTTATGGGTTTATATCTATTGATACATCATTAGGAGTACGAGCATAAAATGTGCAGCAATGTAAGGAGTATACCCTTGAGGTTGGTGAGTACCACTTCCTGTGGGATTTGTTTGTACTCAAGATGTCAAGTTTTGATATGATATTGGGGATGGATTGGATGTAATTATATCAATCTTGTATTGATTGTTACCTTTATAGGGTGATTTTAAAATCCCTGGAGGGGAATACTTATGTTCACTATAGGGAATTAGATATCTAGGAAGGTTGGACAGGGCCTGTTCTTCAGTGGCTAGATGATATCACAGCCCATGTAGCATGTCATGTACTTGATGATAGAGGGTAGAGTAGAGTTTAATTCCTCCTATGTTGTATTAGTTTCAGGATGTGTTTCTTGATGAATTCTCAGTATTTCTTCTTGAGAGAGAGGTTGAGTTCACTATTGAGTTTTTACCTAGAGTAGAACCTATTTCTATTCTTCCATATATAATGGAATCAACAGAACATCAAGAACTTAAAACTCAATTGAAGGAATTGTAGAATAAAGGGTTTATTTGTCTAAGTACATCACCTTGGGGATCTTCAGTTCTATTTTCTAAGAAGGATGATGGGATTTTGTCATTATGTTTCAATTTTTAAAGATTTAATCGGACTACAATTAAGAATCGTTACCCTCTTCTGCAAATCGATGATATTTTTGACTAGCTGAGAGGTGATTCTCTATTCTTTAAAATTGACTTGAGATCGGGGTATCATCATCTAATTGTGAGACCTTATGATATACTAAAAAATTATTTTAGGAGTATTTATAGTTTATATGAGTTTTTTTTGATGTTTTTCAGGTTGAAAAATGTTCCAGTGGTGTTTATGGACCTAATGAAACAAATATTTCACCCGTACCTGGATCAGTTTGTAGTTGTCTTTGTGGATGACATCTTGGTGCACTCCAAGATTCATGGAGATCATGTCAAAAATATTGACATCATCTTGAGTGCACTAAAAGATCATAGGATATATTTCAATCTATCTAAGTTTCATTTATTGATTGACAAGGTACATTTATTAAGTCACATCATCTCTGAGGAAGGTGTGTCAGTGGACTCGGAGAAAGTGCAAGCAATTGTATCTTGGGGGTAGACCAAGAATTTTTTTGATATCCAAATCTTTTTTGGTTTTGAGATATACTATAGAGGGTTCATCAAAGAATTTTCCCATTTTTAAGAACCAGTTTCATGCATGAACAATAAGTGAATAAAGTTTTAATGGTATTGGGGGTGTGATAATGCCTTCCAGAAGTTAAAGAAGCAGTTTACTACTCCACCGATTTTGATCCTACCCGATCTGGGTAAGGAGTATACCATGTTTTGTGATGTCTATAGTGTTAGTCTTGGGGAATTTTTCATGTATTATGATTGGGTTATAGCATATGGGTCACAACATTTGAGGCCTCATAAATGAAATTACCCTATGCATGATCTTGAGTTTGTCATGGTAGTTTATGCTTTAAAGTGTTAGAAGAATTATTTATTTGAAGAAAGATTTACTATGTATACTGGTCATAAAATCCTTAAATACATCTTATCCCAGTGTGATTTGAATATTTGGTAGTGAATATGGTAATAGTACAAGCAATAAATTGATTTTGAGAGGGTCTACACACTAAGAAATGGAAATAGTGTTGTAGATGCTTTGAGTCATAAGACATAAACTTAGGCAGTTCAAGAATTCAGTTCTGAGTGGAGGATGATGGAATTTTTTGTTGATATTAATCGATAGATTTAGGATGGATAGGGGAATATGACCCTTTCATCCTCAGTATTTGAGTCCACACTTCTAAGTCGGATCAAGGAGAGGCATTATGAGGGTCTCGGGTGTTTGGCCTTGAGAGAAAGTCTTGAAGGTGGGGAGTCACCTTCCAATTGGACTATTGATGATGATAAGATCTTTTATTTTTGTGGTCATGTTTTCATACCTACTTGTATGCAAGAAGAGTTAATTCATGATTTTCATGCCTCAAAGTGGGTAGTGCACCCTAGATTAATAAAAATGTATCATGATATTCATAGACATTATTGGTATCCAGGGATGAAAAAAGAGGTTATAGGTTTCATGATGAGATGTTACACTTGTCAGTAGGTGAAGGACAAGAATCAGTGACTGGGTGGTTTGTTATAGTCATTTCCCATTCCAGAATGGAATTGGGATGACGTCACGATGGATTTTGTGGTATTTCTTATGAAGATTCCTTAGAAGAATGATATAATATGGTTAGTTTTGTATCACTTGACCAAGGTGGAACATTTATTAATGATTCAAGAGACCTTCACCATTGAATAGTTTGGTTATTTATATGTTTATTAAATAGTGTAGTTTCACGGGGTATCATGGGATATATTTTTAGATCATGATACGGGTTTTACTTTGCGATTATAGCAGGGGTTACAGAAAGTGTTTGGTGTCTGGGTGTTTTTTGAGTACGAATTTCCACCCTAAGATAGATGGGTAGTTAGAACATACTATTTAGGTGTTAGAGGACATGTTGAGGGCATGTTTCCTAGACTTTGGTGGATCTTGAGAGAAGCACTTGGTGCTTGTTGAGTTTGCCTATAATATCATTTACCAGGAAACTATTCAGATGGATCCATATGAGGTTCTCTATGGTAGGAGTTGTATATCTATGTTATGATGGATGGAGGTTGGGGAATCAGAGTTGTTGGGACCGAGTCTCAAGTAGGAGACATTAGAGCAGGTTTGGTTGATTTGAAAATGTATGGATATGAGTTAAAGTAGGCAGAAGTTGTATGTTGATCGGAATTCTATACCTCTTGATTTTATGGTGGGTAATCATGTTTTCCTTTGAGCATCACCAAGATTGGGTCACTATCAGATTTGTAAATAGGTTAATTTGGTGCCCAGGTATGTAGGGTTGTTTGAGATCATGGAGAGGATCAGACCAGTGGCATATAGATTGTCTCTTTTAGAGTGGTATAGTGGAATGCACTATATTTTTTATATGTCATGTATTTGGTAGTATCAACCCAACCCTTCCCATGTGATAGATGTTAATGATTTTGATCTTGAGGTTGATTCATCCTTTAAGGATCATCTGATTTGTATTGTGGATTTCAGTGAGAAGGTTTTCTGAGGTAAGACCGTATCATTGGTTCGAGTGTTGTAGTGGCATGATAATTTTTAGGGGGGGACCAAGGAAATGTAAGTGTATATCTAAGTCCATTGGCCCAATATTTTTACCTTTGAGACTCAGTTTTGTTTGGGAGTGTGGCTCGAGGATGATCTGTTATAAGGTGGGAAGGTTGTAAGATCTCGGGCTTCTAATGGGGTAAGTTTTTGTTTAAGTTTTGGATTAAATAAATTTAATTTTATTAATTAAATGTTTCTTGAGTCTATGAGGTAAATCAGGGGTGTCTTAGGGGTTTGGTACATGAAAGAGAAGGAAAAGTGGCCATCCAGTGCAGGTTTCATGGTTGGTGCATGGTTAGTAATAATTGTGCACCATTTCCATGCTTGCCTGGAAGAGGTAGGGCACAATTGGAAGAATCATGCATGGGGAGGGACCAAAACATGAAAGATTGGACATATCCATATCACATGTCTACCACATGGTTTTTCAAACTGTGTGGGATCCTTAATAGATCATGTGACCTGGCCCCCTCTTGAACAGAGGGTGGCGCATGGTTTGGCCAATCGTGCGGCCAAACTATGCACCTCATTAAAGATGGTAAATTTTCTATCCCCCCCCTAAAACTTTATGTTTTCTTACCCTATTTTCCTCCCCATTCTTCCTAAAATATTCAAGGGTGACAAAACCTTCCTCCCAAACTTCCCAAGGATCAATCTCCCTCGATTCTAAGTCGTTTGGTGTGGATCAAATCTCTAGGTGAGTCTAACACTCCTCCTTCCTTATTTTTTTTATTAGGTATTGAGGAATATTTCTTCTTCTCTCGAAGCTCAAAAACCCTCTTTTTCTAGTAGATTATATTTTAGGGGTTTTAAGATGGTTTGATTTTGAATCAAAGGCTAAGTTTAAGAGAGTGTACATCTATGGAATTGAGGTGGGTGGTCTACAAGTTATGTCTCAAAGTCTTGATGTGTAGTTTATGTGTATGTGGTTGTTATATAGTACCTTGTTATTGTGAATTTTATATACTTAGTAAGAAATGATAAAATTGTTGTCTAAATTATTAATTTAATCCCTCATGATCCCCGTGGGATGCATTATGGTTGATTAAACCAGGAAAGAGGCTGCCCATGGGCTGTTCCATATTTGTGAACATGCTATTTGGTTATTAAATATAAAATTGAAGTGTTTATGTGATATAAACAATGATATTTATGTTTTTCATGTCAACGCAGGTTTATTAAATTAAACCAATGAGAATTGTGTTTAGCTTGTAAACATGGATTGTGAAATGAAATAGATATTAATTGTGTTTAGTTGATAACATGGTATAAAGGGGTGTTTGGTATAATTTTAATGTGTTGATGAATTTTGAATTATAAATGGTATAAGTGTTAAATGGTTTAAGGCATGTAAATGGTAAATGTGTTAATGGTTTAAGTAATTAAGATGGTATGTGTGTTGAATGAACTATGGGTTGTAAATGGTAAGTGTGTTCAATGAGTTATGGTTTGTGAATAGTATATGTGTTAAATTATTAAAGAATCATATGTATATGGATTAGTGGTATGAGTGGGTTATTGGACTTGAGGATCTATGCCTATGGTTCGGGTTAGACTGAGGCTCTAATCCCCACCCCTATAATGCATGGGTTATGGAGTCAGACTGAGGCTCAATGCCCCTAATGAATTCATGGGATATGAATACCTGGATTGAGACTCTGAGGTAAGTGATATGTATTTTTGTGTAATTTTATCCCTAGTGATGTATGGAAATTTATTTTCCCCTTATGAATAGTTTATATGACTAGTATAGTCCGAATTGTATTTAATAGAAATGTCTAACCCGTGGAATGAATAATGAAATTGGATAAAGTGAATCTTGTTAACTAATGGCACTCGATTTATCTTATGTTAATCTTGTTATTAATTATGTACCTACATACACTATTTTTTTATAATAGATATTTTGTAGAAACCATTGTTTGTGGCCTACTGAGTTGTGCCCATACCCTTCTTAGGTCGCCATTGGGTACCCGATCACACTTCATGGTTGCATGTCAGGACAAGAGAAGGGGTCATATGCTAGATGGTTGATTTAGGACTGGGATGTTCATAGATAAGGGATTTGGACTTAGAGTTGGGACCCATTTTGGGGATTCTTTAGCTTGTCTTTATTTTGGGTTTCCTTAAACTTGGAACTATATGACATGACATATCATATTTATTATTTGGTTGTGGGCTTGAACCCAGTTTTGGGAGATGGATTCATAATGCATGTTTATTATTTATTTGTTTCCTTTATTTCATATTTTATTTTTTGTGTCTTGCTCTGATAAAGAGGGTATAGTCTCCCTACATGTACTATTAGACTCCCATTGCTAGTTTCCAGCCTATGGAATACAGGGAGGCATGCATGAGGTCATGTGGTGAACTGGCTCGGGGCACTGAATTAGTGGCACCTAGGATGGGACATTACACTATTGGTTTCCAAGGTATAAAAAGTTAATACCAACGGGTTTAGAAACCATTAGTATAAACTTATACTAATGGTTTTATGAAACTGTTGGTATAGTTTTCATTCAGAAAAGTCTATGTTAATGTTTTTGTAAACCATTAGTATAGATCTATACCAATGGTTTTACTAATTGTTTCCATAACTCTATACAAACAGTTTCATAAAAACTTTGGTAAAATTTGATCTCATGTGGTCTATACCAATGGTTTACATTGAACCATTGGTATAGGCCAATACCCACACCATTATAGCCAATGGTTTGGAGAACCGTTGGTATAGGATTTACCAATGGTTCTCTAGCCTGTACCAATGGTTTTGAACCATTAGTATAGCCCCATTTTCTAGTGGTTAATATCATTATCATTAAAGTCAACTAGTATAATTTGGTCCCAACTATGGGTAACTGATAATTTTGGTAAACGTGTGCTGCCATATTTATTAACCCTCGAAGTATTCTGTCCCCTTATGGAAGTAGATGAATCTTGTATAGAAGGATGAGGAGGCTCCTCAACATTAGTATTTGTACGGCCCTCCCTGGAAGTATGTGTATTATCACAAACCATCTTGGGCCAACCTTGAACTGGTTCACAACATATCCTGAGGGGCCTTCCTGATCCCCATGGGATGGAAACCAGTGTCGGGCATCAATATTTAACCATTGGAAATGATTTGGACCGTGAACAAAAGATAAACAGATAAATAAAGACTGTCATTAAAAATAAAAACTAGTATAAAAAAGAAATTAAGCTGCACATACCTCTGTGTGACCTCCTAGGTCACCACCCAACATAGAACTAAGCTCGCTCCGAGAGTGATCCATTACTAACGAAACCTAAAACTAAAATTATAAAGTAGGAGTGAGCACCAAAATTCTCAATAGGAAATCATCACAGAGTCCATGCCATTATTTTCCAAAAAACATTACATTGATACTAGTTTGAAATAAATTTATAAAAAAATAAATTTCTATACATACCTTGAATTTTAAAAACAAAAAAGAAACATGATTCATTGACCACATATTTTAAAACAAGGCACAATAAGGAAAATGGGGACATGTGCTTTCTTTTTCAAACATCCGCTTAGAAATATTTTTAAACCAACCCAACATTAAAAATTTTCCAAATAAAAACCAAAACCAGGTATAAGGAATAAGATTATTTATAACAAGGGAAATGACACTAGTAATACTCATAATGAGGAAACATGAGAAATCCTAGGAACATATAGGAATACCAGAACATACTAATACATGTGACTCATCCCGAAGGCATTCCCTACCCGATGACGTCATAATTCCAAAAATGCCCAGCCACCCTAACCCAAGAGAAAATGAGGGTCCTGATCCCATAGAAATAAATACAAGTATCTAACTCTTATTTTCCACTAGCAGTGCACAATCTAACTAGTGCAGCAATCGTTCTCGGTAAACCTCTTTCCTATGATAGTTTCCCATGTATATCTCATAAGGGGGTGTGCCATGCAATTAAAAAAAACAAGACGCATATATATAATCAAACACACCACACAATTAGACACTACCCCAACCACCTCAATGGTTTTTCCTTTGCCTAAAAATAATTACCACTCAAAAAAGTCTCATACTGAGGGCCCTTCTATCTCATGATCAACCAGCGAGGCAAAAACCTAAATCAAGAGGGGTTTTCCAAAAAAACATTTCAAAAATTCCAAATGGTCCTCATACAGTTTTCACACATCAAACCATTTCCAATTAACCATACCAAAAGTGTCAAATGGGCCTTTAGCTTTAACCATTCAAGGTACATTTACCAAAGCATTTTAAGAGAAACATTTCAAATAAATAGAGAACCCATTTTCACTAAACCTTTTCCAAACAATCTTTTAGTTTCAAACCCACACTCAAGCATGAAACTATGACCCAATGGGCCCTTATATCAAATTTACTTTATCATAAAACCATTTCTAAATAAAACACAACACATTTTAAAGGTTCCAAATATGTGTTCAACCATTTAAAGAAACAATTGCCTTTTTAATCAACACCAAGCACATCGTAACTCTCCACACTTTTTAAACCACCTTAAGTCATTTTGTTAGCCATGGGACCACTTATCAAAAGAATAAAGGAAAGGGTGAGGAAGAAATTATTTTTAGAAAACCAAGGTTCGAGGAAAGGACCTCTCCAAATGTCATCGTCATTTGAAGACCCATCCAATGGCATATCAAGAGACCCTTTCCCAATAATTTTGAATAAACTAAACACACACATATCATCCACTAACACATTAAAACATTTCATCAAGTGACAAGTCTCATAAATCCACCCAACACAAAACACATAGTTTCTATAAAAAAAAGTTTTTATTAATAAACACCACCCAAAATATCCAACAATACCATTTACAAGAACCAGACAATTACTCAAACCCAAATGGAAAGGCATTTACATGTGCATAAATAGAAAAGTATCCAAAAATCTAACTTTAATCAATATAACAAACAAAAAGGAACTGCTTAAAATTAACTAAGTATGTAATATAGGTGTGAAACATGTTTTAGGAATTAAATACTAAAACACAAGCATCACATGGAATGAAATTGGAAGAAAGGGGTATAGAGACACCTACCTCAAGGAATGGACAAGCCAAAACTTTCTAAATCAATCCATAGCCCACTCTCACTCATGAACTTCCATATATATATATATATATATATATACACCTTTAAACTGATGCACATGTTCCCTACACCATAAGGGAACACACACTCATAATATGTGTGTGTGTGTGTGTGTGTGTGTGTGTGTGTCCATACCTAAGAAAATGTGTGTGCGCACTTGGAATCGATCTCAACACCCTGAAACAATTCCTAGAACCTAAAATTAGTGCTGCGAAGACGAACACACATCCAATTAAATACTAGGGACTCACTTATCAAAATAGACCCAAAAATAGATACTGAAAAACCAAACATTGGGTTTAGACTCTTACCTGAAACAATGGTGTCATAGAAATTCGAGTTCATCCCCCTCGCCCTTGGAGTTCGATGCCGAAACATGGACCAATGGGTCCCAAGACATCAATCACATACTCTATTGAAGGAAGAACACAAAAATCACATATTATCCCAACATTAGGGTTTTGACTGAATCCAAACTCGGTACCGAAAGAGAAACAAAATGCCAACGTGATGAAGGAGGACATCAGAGATGTTCTTACCTCGAAGAATCAAACCTCATTCATGGAGGATTCAATAAGAATTGATCGTGGAAGTAAGGTTTTTGTTATAAAAAGGGGAACTTTAGGGGAGTTCTAGCCAAGGGAAGAGGGATCTGGGTTGAGGTCATCGTGCACAGGCTGGAACGGGGCAGTTCACAGGAGGGTCTTGGGCTGGGGGTTGCACAGTAGGTTGCACCAAGGGAGAAGGCGGTTGGACAAGGTAGAAAGCAGGTAAGGGGTCGCTAGGTAGAAGCTCCAACTGAAGCTGGGGAGCACGCAGGAGGGCAGGAGGTCATTGAGTGGGATGAAGCAGGGGGTAAGCACTAGTGCGTCATGCGTAGGAGTAAGGAAAGGGGGCGACTCCCCCTAGGTTTTTGCCTTGTTTTTTTTGTTTAATAAAATTATACTATTAATAATAATAATAATAATAATTAAAATAATTATAATAAGAATAATAATGATAATAATGATAATAATAATCAAATTTTTAATGAAAATATTTATAATAATATTAGTAATTATATAATCATAACAACATTAATAATTTTCTTAATAATAATAATGATAACTCATTTTAAATAATCACAACATTAATAATAATTTATTCATAAAAAATATTAATAACACTTTTAACCACCATTTAATATAAAAAATATTAATGACAATAATAACACTTTCAATAATAATAATAATATCTACACAATAATATTATTATTATTACAGCGTAAATGTTTAACCCATTTTATTTTTAAAAATGTATATTAATTTTAAACATTAGATAACTGAACGGGAACCTAGGCTGACTTCGCAGTCCCCGATAAATGTGTAGTGCCCGCACACCTATCCAAAACCCATAAAAAGTATTAAACATCAAAAAATTTAGACCATCAATCAACCCACACCTTGGTGAGGATAACTGAAGCGAATAAATAATAAAATAGATAATTTAAAAAGGTCAGGGTGTGATAATTCTCCCCACCACAAAAATTTATGCCCCCATAAAGTCACCAAGACAATAGTTAACACAACTTGATTCCATGCCCAGATAAAACCAGTGAAAACTGAGAACCTCAAGGTGACCATTTCCAACACACATCACACCCGACCAATTCAAGGAGAACCACAGCTCGGGATTTAGGGGAGAATATGGGATGGTTCTCCCCACCACAAGAATTCACTAATAAAGAAACCTTGAAACCTTAACACACCACCCGAAATCATTCAATTTATCCACATGGACTAAACAACACCCCAAATACTTAAATGGAAAGCTTTCTATGAAACAACCCAACAACCTGAGGGTGAGAAATTAAATCAACACCTCCCACGCTAACTAAATAAAATCCTCACCACAACTGGAGACTAGTAAATTCCTAGCCCGAAACCAACCCACTTTCTCAACGCTAGTGAAACAATTCCACCACTAGCATTAAAAACATTATGAGGAAAACTGGAACACCAGGACACTGGGATGGAGGAATCCCCCACAAAACTGAATCACACTAGAGAAAACCCTATGGAGAGGCGCACGAATTAAGAAAGGGCCTAGAAACACCACCCATTAATTTTACAAAACCAAACATCCCTCTAACAAACACAAGTGAGACCAAAATAAAAATTAAAATGTGTTCATTTATTCACGGGCCTAACACCCTTCAAGGAATTTGAACGATTTAGAAACCACACTAAGAGTAGGTAAGGTTTCTTGGATTGCGGTGGAATGAGATCATCACGCCACTGTAATAAGGATAATATTACGAAGGCGATGAGAATAGAACAAGGAAACTTTTGATATTTCAATCCCAAAGCTGAAAAAATTATCCAGACTGAGGTTCCACACACCCTCAACAACTCCTAACTGTGCGCGAGCTTCACCCCGAGACCTGTGGATGGGCCCCTGATGGCTGAAGAATCTCCAACCTCACAGTTAGGCATTTTCATCATCTATTCCCCAACTCCTTCCTCTCGATGATTCAAACGACCACAATTGAGGTACATTTTTGAAGGGATTCCACATAATAGCTTAAAATGCCCAAACTGGCCATATTCCTACAATGATAGCTTCTTGGAGATAGGTTCCTCCGGCATCCACTCCATACCAGATAGGGAACCCTTACAAAAGATGACCACCCCCAACTATACCCCAAACTCTAACGACAACGAGCTTTACTAGTCCAGAACTTGACCCTAAAATAAACCTGATATAGTACGAACCTTAACACCCTCGGGAGTTCCCCAAAACCCAAACACACACTCTATCTCCATGAACTACAAAACTGCCTCTAACGGACTTCGATTACCTCAATAAACAGGCAACACATGAAAAGAACCAGGAACTAGGCATAACTCATTAACAGATTTTGGATACTTTCTGAGCGGAATACTCATAACAACACAAAAAACACCATCGAAACTAGCATCAAGCCAAAACTCAATCAAAGAAATGGAACAAGCTAAGGGAAACAGACCCATAATCCAAACATATCTAAACAAAAGAAATAATTTCTTTTCCAAAAACTACAATTTCCTTTAAATTTTAAAACTCACCTATGGAACCTTATGAATTGTCACATGTGCGTTCATCCAACCCCTCTTACATCATCCACGGACAAGTTCCCCATGCACTCTCTATACATACCCATGCACATGTGACCCTCCATAAAGAATTTCAAGGTTCAGTCATCTCTTTTCCTTATCAAATCCAAACACATACCAAATTTCCAAATTGAAACACTTTCTATTTAAGAACCCACTTTACCAATTGCAATACAGTTTTAAAGAAACCATTTTTTCCATTTTTAAACCACGTTCATTTAAAAAATCCATCTTCCTTTCCAACATATACTTACACTCATCGAAACCAAGATGAAACACACCCAACAACAAACTACCAGAATGAAGAACTAGTGCCTATGCCTAACCCAACTACATGGTGGTGAGCCATGCCCCAAGTAAGTCATGACACTAAGAGGACCTTGAACCGGGCACTTAGACTCCACATGGGTCACCACCCCATGTGAGGCCATAACATAACCTAATTTGCCTCCATTTTCATCCCTCAATCCAAAACAATCCAAGACAAAAGACTCGAATCCAAGACTACCCTTGGTGACTCGAGGATCAGTGCGAGCAAGAGTTCGTGACGCTCTTCTCGCACCTACCTCCCGAGTCCTAACAGTCCTAATCTCTGTCTACCAAACATAACAAATAGATAGGTCCACCTCTGATACCATTTTGTCATGAACCAGCCTGGGTCAACCCTAAACCAGTCACCTAAACCAATTTGTAACATGTCTTGAGGGGCATTATTGATCCCCCCAGGATGGCAATTAGTGTCGGGCATCAAAGTTTAACCTTTGGGAATGATTTCTCCCATGAAAAAAAGATAAACATATAAATAAAGAATGAATATAAAAATAAAAACTAGCAGTATAAAGAAATTAAGTTGGATATACCTTCGTGTGACCTCCTAGGTCACCACCCAACACAGAACCAAGCTCTCTCCGAGAGCGATCTAGCGCTAATGGAACCTGAAACTAAAATGATAAAGTAGGAGTGAGCACCAAAATTCTTAGTAGTAAATCATCACAGAGTCCATTCCATTATTTTTACAAAAACATTCCATAGATACTAGTTTTAAATAAATTCATAAAAAATAGATTTTTATACATAACTTTAATTTTAAAAACAAATAAGAAACATGATATATTGCCCTCATATTTTAAAACAAGGCACAAGAATGAAAATGGGGAATTGTGCTTTCTTTTTCAAAAATACACTTAGAAATATTTTTAAACCAACCAAAAATTTATAGTTTTCCAAATAAAAACCAAAACTAGGTACAAGGAATAGGATTTTACATGACGAGGTCAATGTAACTAGTAATACTTGTAACAGGGAAACACAAGAAATCTTAGGAACTCAGAGGAAGACCAGAACATACTAATACATGTGACTCATCCCGAAGGCATTCCCAACCCGATGACATCATAATTCCCAAACACCCAGCCACCCTAACCTAGGATAGAATGAGGGGGCCAATACCATAGCAATAAACCCAAGTATCCACCTTCTATGGGCCACTAGCAGTGCCCAATCTAACTAGTGCTACAATCGTTCTCGTTAAACCTCTTTTCTATACTAGGTTCCCCTGTATATCTCTTAATGGGGGGTGTTCTATGAAATTCAAACCACAAGAAACATATATATAATCAAACACACCACACAATCTGGAACTACCTCAAACACCTAAAGGTTTTTTCCCTTGCCTCAAAATAATTACCACTCAAAAAAGTCCCATACTG
This sequence comes from Viscum album, assembly GCA_963277665.1. Classification (NCBI taxonomy): domain Eukaryota; kingdom Viridiplantae; phylum Streptophyta; class Magnoliopsida; order Santalales; family Viscaceae; genus Viscum; species Viscum album. The sequence goes on from OY728165.1 coordinate 1,390,503,826, forward strand.
AGGGCCCTTCCATCTCATGATCAACCAATGAGGCAAAAGACCTAACTCAAGAGGGGTTTTCCAAAAACTATTTCAAAATTTCCAAACGATCCTCATACAGTTTTCACACATAAAACCCTTTCCAAGTAACCATACCAAAAGTGAAAATTGGGCCTTTATCTTTAACCATTCAAGGTATATTTACCAAAACATTTTAAGAGAAACATTTCCAACAAATAGAGAACCCATTTTCACTAAGCCTTTACCAAACAATCTTTTAGTTTCAAACCCACACTCAATCATGACACAACGACCAAACGGGTGCTTATCTAAAATCCAATTTACCTTAAAATCATTTTGAAATCAAACACAATTCATTTTAAAAGTTCCAAACAGGCGTTCAACCATTTAAAGAAACAATTTCCTTTTTAATCAACACCAATCATGTTGTAACTCTCCACACTTTTTGAACCACCTTAAGTCATTTTGAAAACCAAGGGACCACTTATCAAAAGAAGAAAGGAAAGGGTGAGGAAGAAATTATTTTTATAAAACTAAGGTTCGAGGAAAGCACCTCTCTAAATGTCATCTTCATTTGAAGTCCCATCCATGGGTGCACTCTATGCATCCATGAATGTGACACATCTAATGGCCTATCAAGAGATACTTTCCCATTAATTTTGAAGAAACTACACATGAAAACATCATCCACTAACACATTAAAACGTTTCATAAAGTGATAAGTCTCATAAATCCACCCAACACAAAACATACAGTTTCCATAAAAAAATTTCTATCAACAAACACCACCCAAAATATCCAACAATACCATTTGAAATAACCAGATAATTACTCAAACCAAAATGGTGAGGCATTTACATGTGCATAAATAGAAAAGTATCCAAAAACCTAACTTTAATCAATATAACAAACAAGAAGGAACTACCACAAATTAACTAAGTATGTAATATAGGTTTGGAACATGTTTTAGGAATTAAATACTAAAATTAAAGCATCACATGGAATGAAATTGGAATAAAGGGACTTAGAGACACCTGCCTCAAGGAATGGCCAAGCCAAAACTTTCAAACTCAAGCCATAGCCCGCTCGCATGCACTCACTTCCATATATATATATACACACCTTTAAAATAATGCACGTGTTCCCCATGCCATGAGGGAACATGCAATCAGAGGATATATATATATGTCCATACCTGGAAAAATGTGTGCACACACTTTGAATTAATCTCAACATCCTACAACAATTCCCAACACCCAAAATTAGTGCGGTGAAGACCAATACACATCCAATTAAATACTAGGGACTCACTAATCAAAATAGACCCAAAAAAAGATCTTGTAAAACCAAATAGTAGGTTTAGACTCTTACCCAAAACAATGGCAGCAGAGCAATTCGAGTCCATCCACCTCTCCCTTGGCAGCGGATTCCAGAATGTGGACCAACGGGTCCTGATACATCAATAGCATACCCTAATAAAGGAAGAACATAATAATCACATATTATCCCAACCTTAGGGTTTTGGATAAATCCAAACCAGGTACCAAAAGAGAAACAAAATTCCAATGTGATGAAGGAGGACATCATAGATGGTCTTACCTCAAAGAATCGGGCCTCATTCGTGGAGGATTAGAGAAGAATTGATCACGGAAGGAAGGGTCACGAGCTAAAAAGGGGTGTTGTAGAGGAGGTTCGGCCAAGGGAAGAGGGGGCCAGGGTGAGTTTGTCACGCACATCCTGGAGTGGGGTGGTTCACCAGAGGGGCCTGGGATGGGGGTTGTGCAGCAGGCCACACCAAGGAGGAAGGCGGCCAGACGAGGTGGCAAGCAGGCAGGGGGTCACCGGGTAGGAGCTCCAGCCAGAACTGGGGAGCGTGCAGGAGGGCAGGAGGCCACCATGCAGGATGAAGCAGGGGGTGAGTGCTGGTGCGCTGCCCACAAGAGCAGGGAAGGGGGGTGATGCCCCCTAGGGTTTTGCCTTCTTTTTTTGTTTAATAAAATTATACTATTAATAATAATTATTATTATTATTATATTTATATTTATTATAATAATAATAATAATAATGATAATGATAATTATATTAACCATTTTTATAATAATAATAATAACCAATTTTTTAATGACAATATTTATAATAATATTAATAATTATATAATCATAAAAACATTAATAATTTTCTTAACAATAATAATAATAAATTATTTTAAATAATCACAAAATTAATAATAATTTACTCTTAAAAATATTAAGAATGCTTTTAACAGTCATTTAATATAAAAAAATATTAATGAAAATAATAACACTTCTAATAATAATATTATTATTATTATTATGGAAATGATTGGCCACTAAATGAGGATAATATTCATTGTTAATATATATATAATATTCATGTTATTTATTATTCATATACACCATTTTAGTGCATTTTACACTTTGAACATTAATTCACATTATGATTGTAATTCCCTCTTAAAATGCACTATTACATGGTAGATTTTTAAACACCTTCTAAAATACAAAATAGTATTTATTTTATTTTCATATTTTATTTTCAGGTATCCCATTATATAAGGAACAATTAATGATTTTGTATCACTTTAATATTCACATTGTAAGACCACCAAAATGGTATTTCATGCCAATACATTCTGGGCAAAGTAAACTGGACAGCATCCCAATAAAGAGAATGTAGCGGCCAAGATACAAGCCCAATGATTCTCAAAATTTAACTGAAGATATATGAAATCATGGGGAACATTTCACAAAATAGTGGACAAAGATAATTCTGATTTTTTAATTGAGTTACAAGCATCCCAAGTTGGAGATAAAATTTTGGGCCAGATTTTGCGGCCCAGAAAAATAGCCCACCATTTTACACATATTTCGTAAACCATAAACTATTTTGGGATGAAACTTTATAGAATGTTAGGAAAAATCTGGATATCTATTGTATTATTCTATGTCCCACTCTAATTCAGCCATATATAATCTCATTTAGGCACTTCTTTTCGGTGGATGCAAGTTGGATGCCACCTTAGGTCAAGAGTGGAAAAGTCTAAGTTCCACAAGCTTTCCACCACCCTAAGCCTACCATACTCAAGTGGGATGACTTTAACTATTGGAGGATCTAACTAAGTCTCCAAAAATGACTATTTAAGGAAGTGGTGTTGGAGGATTTATGGATCTTTGGTGCTTTCTTTCATTGTAATGTTATGTTGCGATTTTGTTGTCTCAAGTTTGTCTTTCTCATGTAAGTTGTTCAATTCACCTTAGTTTATTAATAAAATTTATTCTTATACTCTTATTATTTTATTATTTATATCACATTGATACCATTTTCTTAACCTGTTAATTTATTCACAACAAACCTTGTGACATTATCACACAACGGTGGAGTGATCATTATTTCATTGTCTTTTTTTTTACTTCTTCAATTCTTCCCTCATGAGTCTACTTCTCACTTCCATTGAAACCATAACATCAATGGAGGGATAACCCGCTTATGGTTTGATACAAGGGAGTATAAAGGGTCTAGATTGGATGTTATTTATCACCCCATTAATGTCTAATCACTTATTTTAATTGAGATTTTTATTTGATGATTTTAAAACTTCTTCGTCCTTGTTGAATTTTAAGGCCACATACTTCAAGAGCTAATATGAAACTTTACCTTGGAGTGCTCATAAATTTGATACTACAAGTGTATAGGTGATTAGTATTATGTTATGTTGGTATTAAAATAGTAAGTGATAAATTTTTTTGATCTTATTTAATAAACCTATCTCGAATATAAGAAATTGAAACTGTTAAAAAAGAATTTCATCCAATCCACCCCAAGTGATAACCTAGGATCAACTCATTCTTTTAAATTGAATTCAATTAATTATATTAGAGTTAATTTAAACCCATATAAAATCAACCCAAGTTGTCCACTTCATATCCAAAAATAGTCCATAGAATGTACATGTCTATAGGTTTCTTCTTAGGTCTCTGAGGATTTGACAACCCAAGCTAAACTACAAGCGATCGCTTAAACCTAAAATCTTGGGTAAATTTGGGCGAGACCAAATTTTGGCACCGTTTTTGGGGACAAAAGTAATTCATCTAAACACCCATTATATTCTATCCCATTTCTTCTATTCTCATCCAAATTCTCTTATCTTTTCCTTTTCTCGTTTTCTTTTCTTTTGGCGCATTCCCACCTACACTCGTGACCAATCAAACCATCTAGTTAGGGTGGATAGTCCTGTGGTTGGAAAGTCAAGTACACAAAGGGAACTCTTTACATTAGATCCTAATATTCATAATACTTCAAAGTCAAAAATTTGTCCCATTTCAATGGAAGGTCTTCAAAGAAACCAACTCATAAACCTGGGTGGGATCCAAAATGGAAATTCAAATGAGGTAAACCCAAACTTGGGGAATGCAGTCAATCAAACCATGAATGACTACCTCAAACCTACCTGGAAAAATTCCCCCTCATGAATTAGAAACAATTTCCTAGGAGATTACAACTACATATTTAAACCCCATGTCCTAAACCACCTTCCCACATTCCATGGAATGGAGTCTGAGATGCCTTACCTTCACATTAAGGAGTTCAATGACATTGTAAAAACCATGTGTCCCCCACATCAACTAGAATTGGATAAGATGAGGATATTTCCTTTTTCTTTAAAGGATCAAGATAAAAATTGGATAAAAAAATTTAGACCATCATCCATCAACTCTTAGGACCAATTACAAAGAGAATTCTACAAAAAAAATACTTTCCCCACAACAAAACAATTGCACTTAAAAAGAGCATCCAAAACTTTTTTGAAAAAGAGGGAGAGTCATTATACAAAACATGGGAGAGGTTCTAAGACACTCTAAACATGGTTCCACACCATGGTTTTTCTATTCTTGAAAAATTGAGATTTTTATATGAAGTTTTGGGTCTGGGGAACAAACAATTCATTGACATGATGTGTAATGGAAATTTCAAAAACATAGCCCCAAATGATGCTTAAGAGTATCTAAAAAGCCTTGATGAACAAAATAAAACATGGGGAACATCACCTTACTATGAGAAGCCACCCAAATATGGAAGAATTCACACACTTAGGGAGGAGGAAATACTTAGGGATAAACTTGTTGCACTCATTAGTAAGGTCGAGGAGATCGATCTTAGGAAGGTCCATGAAATTCAAAATGTTGACCCTATTTGCACAATTTGTTACAAACATGACCACAAGACTGACAACTGCCCAACCATCCCTTCCATTAAATATGTTCTTCTAGGAGGACCACCAGTAGAGGTCGATGCTCTGAACTTTCAGAAGCCACAGTACTAAAACACTTTCAATACAAAATATAATGACCATCTAGGATTCCGTTGGAAAGATAACCAACAACCTAGTCATCCATAAGGACCAAACCCCTACCCTACACAAAATTTTCAAAACCATAACCAGTTCTAACCAAAACCATCCCAATACCAACACCCTCTTGTCCAATACCAATAACCCAACCAACAACCCATGTAACAACCAATCCAACAACCAAAGTATCCTCCTGGGATAAACCAACCAGCACAAGCCCCTAATCAATATTTCCCTATTCTAATCCTTGAGCAGTTGTGTAAACAAATAGAGAAAATGAACTCAGAAGTTTCATCCCTTAAACATGAACTACAAAACATTTAAACTGGGAAGGCACTCATGCCTAATCAGGTGGTACCATCCTAAACTTTAAGGGTAGAATCCAGTTACATACAAACCTATCAAGAACAACTCAAAGTAGTGACTATTTTAAGAAGTGAAAAATCCATTGATAAACCTAAAAAATCCATTCCAGAACCATTAAAAGCTTCAAAAAATGCATGAAAATGATGAAGAACCGACCATAGATTCTGAAAAACCTAATGAGAATGTGAAGAAACTACAACCACACCAAAAAATAAAACAATATGCTCCCTTACCTCAACGCATGAGAGGAAAATCTAAACCAGAACTGAATGAAACTTTGAGGGAAATATTCTCTCAGGTTAAGTTGAACATCCCCCTTCTATATGTAATCCAAACCATTCCTGCCTACTCAAAGTACCTTAAGGACTTGTGCACTTTTAAAAGGAAATTTTCACATAAAACCAAGTCCTTTTGGCTGCTAATGTGAGTACCACCATTCAATGGACCATTCATCTAAATTTGAAAGATCCAGGATGTCCATACATCAATGTTGAGATAGGAGATAACAAAGTTGTCAAATCCCTTTGTGATCTAGGAGCTAGTGTGAACCTCATTTTTTATGCCATGTATTGTCAGTTAGGGCTCGAAGAAATCTAACTCACATATGTCACTCTTCAACTTGCTAATCATAGTGTTCGAGTTCCTAAGGGGATATTAAAGGATGTTTTGGTGAAATTTAAAATTTTCATTTACCCAGCTGACTTCATTTTCCCTGACAATCACCAAAGCTTAGGTCTTAGGGAGAAAACCCCCATCATCCTTGGTCATCCCTTACTTATAATAATCAACTCTATTATTCGAGTCCGAAATGGGAACATGACCATCACCTTTGGAAACATGAGTCTAGACTTGAACATCTACAATGAAAACTCTCAAATTGGGGATGATAAAGTGATACATGAGATTAATTAGATTGGTAGTGTTGATAGTGAACTCAAGAAACATCAAGGGATTACTAAAGGATGTTTAAGTCAAGAATAGATTGATTTTATTTGTTCACATGAGGTAAATTTGTCTCCTTGGATTGAGTCTATTTCAGATAGATCTATTGATGATTTTATAGAATCACCAATCAATGATACCATGGGTGAAATCAATAACATTGAGTCCATACCCATTCATGACACTACTTTGGCTATTTTAGTGGATGAAAATTTTGTTCACAAGGAACCAATTCTATCAAGAAATCTGAACAAAGAAACTGAGTTCAATAAAAGTACCATCCTTTCTTGGAAATTGATAACCAATCAGATCTAGAATTTAAGGTCCTACCTTCATCACTCAAGTATGAATTCTTAGGGGATAATCAAGACTTTCCTATTTTCATTTCTTCCTCTCTTGAATACAATCAAATGATGATGCTACTAGATGTACTAAGAAAGCATAATAAAGCAATTGGATGGACCCTTTCTGATATCCCTGGGATTATCCCACTCATTGGAACTCGTAATATTGTTCTTGAATCTGAATACAAACCATGTCGTCAACCTCAGAGGAGACTCAATCCAAATCTTATAGATGTGGTAAGGAAGGAACTTCTTAAGTTGTTTAAAGTGGGTATCATCTACCACATTGCTGAGAGTGAGTGGGTAAGCCCAGTTCTAGTTGTCCCAAAGAAAGCTAGAATCATTGTGATCACCAACGAGGATGGTAACCTTCTCCCCACAAGGGTCAGTAGTGGATGGAGAGTATGTATTGACTATAGGAAGCTCAACTCTTGTACCAAGAAAGACCATTTCCCCTTTACCTTTATTTATCAAGTCCTCGAGCGAGTGGCGGGTCATAAATTGGATTTATTCCTAGATGGATTATCAGGGTATAATCAAATCGAGGTCTCCTTAGAGGATCAAGGAAAAACAACCTTCACTTGTCCATTCGGCACTTTTTCATTCAAGTGCATGTCCTTTGGGTTATGTAATACCCCTGTTACCTTCCAACGGTGCATGATGGGAATCTTCTTGAACATGGTGGGGGATTGTTTATAGGTCTTCATGGATTACTTATCCATCTTTGGGGATACTTTTGAGGGATGCCTTCTGAATGTTGAAAGGGTTTTTTCAAGATGCGAGGATAAGAATCTCATATTAAATTGGGAAAAATGCCATTTCATGGTAAAGGAAGGACTTTTTCTAGGCCATCTGGTATCTGGTAGGGGGATTGAAGTTGATAAAGCCAAGTTTGACATCATTTGTCACCTTTCCTCTTCTAAAACTGTTATGGAAGTTAGGTCCTTTTTAGGACATGCTGTTTTATATAGAAGGTTCATTAGGAATTTCAGCTCTATTTCTTGACCACTTTATGCTCTATTGGTGAAATATGCTCCATTTTTATGGATAGAAAGCTATGAGGAATTATTATCTATACTCAAGTTATCTTTTATCTCTCCAACAATCATGAAATCTCCAAATTGGAAACTTCCTTTTGAGCTCATGTGTGATGCGAGTGACTTCGTTGTTGGAGCAGTCTTAGGAAAACGGTGTGAGAAAACTCCATGTGTCATTGCTTATGTAAGAAAATATTTAAATGATGCACAAATAAACTACACCACCACTGAGAAATAGTTTCTTGTTGTTGTATTTTACTTATATAAATTCAGTTCTTATCTCTTAGGATCACCCATCATTGTTTTCACTGACCATTTAGCCCTAAAATACCTTTTCTAAAAACAAGATGTCAAGGATAGATTAATTATTTGGGCCTTTCTTCTTTAAGAGTTTGATTTAACCATTAAGGATAAAAAAGGTGTTGAAAATGTTGTAGTTGATCACCTATCTAGGATGGAATTCAAAGACAACTCACATCACCTTTCTATGTCTGATTTATTTCCTGATTAGCACCTCTATTCTGTTAGTGATTTCCCATATGCTGACATAAAAAACCACTTGGTTACGGATGACATTCCAAAATTTCTCAAGACCCAAGATAAGAGGAAATTCTTTTATAATGTATAACACTATGTGTTTGATGATCTTTACCTCTTCAAGTTCTGTCCTGATCAAATCATTAGGATATGTGTTCCTGAGTCTAAGAAAGAGTCCATTCTAAGATTATGTCATGCATAGGCATGTGGAGGCCACTTTTACACAAAGAAAACCACTAAAAAGATCCTCAAAAGTGGTTTCTACTGGTTCAACCTCACAAAGTATTCCTTCAAATTTTTTAAAAGTTTTCCTCTGTGTCAACAATTAGGATCCATTACAAAAAGGAATCAAATGCCCCTCACTCCCATTCTGGTCGTTAAAATCTTTGATTTTTGGGGAATTGATTTCATGGGACCCTTCCCAAACTCTAAGGGATACATCTAAATTCTATTATCTATTGATTATGTCTCGAAATGGGTTGAGGTCATTCCCACCAAGTCCAACAGCCATCATGTTGTGATCTGATTTCTTAAATAGCACATATTTTCTCGATTTGGAATTCCTAGGGCTATAATCAGTGATCAAGGAACCCATTTCTACAACATTCCATTCTCTTCACTCATTTCTAAGTATGGTATTTCTCATAAAGTTTCCACTGCATACCATCCTCAAACCAATGGTCAAGTTGAGTTAGCGAATAGGGAGATTAAGCAAATTCTTGAAAAAACTGTGAATCCCTCTAGGAAAGATTTGTCTGAGAAAATCCTGTATGCTCTTTGGGCATATCATGTAGCATTAAAAACCATCCTAGGCATGTCACCATATAGGTTGGTTTATTGAAAATCATGTCATTTACATGTTTAAATTGAGCATAAGGCATTTTGGGCAATCAAAAAAATTAATTTTGACATTTCTTTGGCCGAAGCAAAGAGTAAATTAGATCTTAATGAACATGAGGAACTTAGTATGGAGGCTTATGAAAATTCAAGGATATATAAAGCTATATTTAAAGCCTACAAATCTAGGAATATCAAAGTCAAACATTTTTAACTGGGAAAATTTGTGCTCTTATATAGTTCAAAACATCATTTATACCCGGGAAAGTTAAGGTCTAGATGGTCAGGTCCATTCATAGTGCATTATGTGTACCCCCATCGGGAAGTAGAGATTCAGGATCCCAAAAGTGGTCACATTTTCAAGGTCAATGGTCATAGGTTAAAACCATTCATTGAATCGTTCAATAAACAAGAAACAGAGGTTGAGTTAACTGAGCCAACCTATGAACCAGGAAAAAATTGATAGATTTAGGATCCATGTTGGACTAACAACATTAATCATCTTTATTTTTCAAATGGGGTTAATGAATCATTTTTATATTTAAAAAAAATAAAAATATAAAAAATTAGATTTTTGACATGTTCTTCTATTATGAGTTTGGATGGGTATGAAAGGGGAGCGCCATATTCATATGTGTCACATGGTGTGATCCTTGAGTAATACCTTACCCAGAAATTTAAAAATAAGACAATGTATTATCAGTTAATTTTATTTTTATGTGTTTGTATGTTATAATAAAAAATTAAAAAAAATTAAAAGGACACATCGTAGGTCATGGGGAAAACCCTGTCACAACCGGTGAAGCCATAGGGACTCGAACCTTGGACTGAAGAGAGATAGGGGCACACGCTTACCACTAACCTATGGCTTATAGTGCTTCCTTATTCTATAATTTTTGTATATATACTTATATTTTACTTTTTTTATTATATGAATAAATATATATATATATATATATATTGTTTTATTTTGTTTGTTTGTTTTTTTTTCCTTTTTCTACTAGGGAACTCTACAAGTGACATAGATATCAAAGGACTAAATTGCAGTAGCAAGAACTTCAAATTCAACCACCAGGTGACTTCATTCCATGATCCTCATATTTCAAATTCCTTTTAGAACTCCTCCCATCTACCTCTACCCCCTTCTAAATTTTATTTTCTTTAAACACTGAGGACAATGTTATTCTAAGTTTGGGGGTGAAAAGAATGAAAACAATTAATTAATTTTTTGTGCATAAAAAAATGTGTAGAAGGAAAATTTTATTTAACCTTGAACATGATAATACATATTACACATTTTGAAACTAAATATCAAATAATTTAGCATGCCCTGATTCTAATTTTAATCCATGTATAATTTCATGATCATAGATTTTGGAAAGTGTGGTTGTCTAATGTGAAATTTCATCGTTTATATTTTCATCTAAATAAAAAAAGATCACAATGCACGTCCTTTGGATAGTGGGGTATTAATTTGAGTTCATGGGGTCTCCCAAATAAATATCATAGGTTTGGTGATCATTTTAGTTTTAATATGATTATTCAATAAAAAAATAAAAAATAACAATAAATTTGCACGTAGAGAAATGAAATGACCTAATATGTGGATTTCAGCACTTGGGGATCGTGACTCCATAGATTTCTGGCCCAGAGTGAGTAATTTCATCTCTATTTGTGGTAATTTGACTTTGTTTTTGACTGAGTTAACTTGAGATGGTGCCTGAATATGTGAGCTTCACTTGGTGCCCTAAGATCTTTGAGCCTGGGAGTCATTGGAAAAGTCTCGCTACATGGGTTGACTATTTTGAGTACACTTTCAATTACCATGGAAATATTGCAAAAAAAATTTAATACTAATCTTAATATTAAAATGTGATTCCACCTAGTGCCTCCATCATTTCCCCCTTTAATAAAGATGAACCCCCATGTTCATTGTGATACACAACACATCCTCATGCTTAATTGATATTGGATGAAATATGGAGATGAATTTGAAAAAAGGAATGGGATTGGGATTGAGATATTCTTATGAAACTATATTGTATTAAAATATTTTAACAGGTTTCATGATTTTTTTTATAAGGGTTTTTTGGTGATCATTGTGTATTAAAATGTTTTTGGACAAGGGAATTCGAATTTCACATTTTTGAGATATATTTTTCTCAGGACTAGAAAAACTCAAGTTGGGGGGTGTTATTAGCCACTTAATGAGGCTAATATTAATTGTAAATATATATAATATTCATGTGATTTATTATTTATATACAAAATTTTAGTGCATTTTACACTTTGAACATTAATTCACATTATGATTGTAATTCCCTCTTAAAATGTACTATTACATGGTACATTTTTGAACACATCCTAAAATAAAAAATGGTCCTTATTTTATTTTTATATTTTATTTTCAGTTATAACATTCTATAAATAACAATTAATGATTTTTTAACACTTGAAGATTCACATTGTAAGCCCACCAAAATGGGCTGTCATGCCAACACATTCTGGGAAAAGTAAACTGGACAACATCCCAATAAAGAGACTATAGCGGACAAGATACAAGACCAATGATTCTAAAAATTTAACTGAATATATACTAAATCATGGGGAAAATTTAATCAAAAAGTGTACAAATCTAATTTGGATGTTTAAATGGAGTTACAGGTGGCCCATGTTGGAGATAAAATTCTGGGCCAGATTCTGCGGCCCAAAAAAATAACCCACCATTTTACACATATCTTGTAAAAAATAAACTATTTTGGGCTGAAGCTTTACATAAGGTTAGGGAACATCATTAGATACATTTTATTCTTCTATGTACCACTCTAATTCTGCCATATAGAATCTCATTTAGGCACTTTTGTTCAGTGGATGCAAGCTGGCTACCACCTCGGGTCAAGAGTGGAAAAGTCTAAGTTCCACAAGCTTTCCAACACCCTAAGCCTACTATAATAAAGTGGGATGACTTTCACTATTGGAGGCTCAACCCAAGGATCCCAAAATGTATATTTAAGGCAGTGGTGTTGGAGGATTTAAGGATATTTGGTTCTTTATTTCATTGTAATGTTATGATGCGATTTTGTTGTCTCAAGTTTGTCTTTCTCATGTAAGTTGTTCAATTCACCTTAGTTTATTAATAAAATTTCTTCTTCTACTAGATATATTTTATTATTTATATATTTTTTATACTATTGTATTAAGGTGAGAATTTATTCACACCAAACCTTGTGATATTATCACACAACGGTGGAGTGATCGTTATTTCATTGTCTTTTTTTTACTTCTTCAATTCTTCCCTCATGAGTCTACTTCCCGCTTCCATTGAAACCATAGAATCAATGGAGGGATAACCCGCTTATGGTTTGATCCAAGGGAGTATAAAGGGGCTGTATTGGATGTTATTTATCACTCCATTAATGTCTAATAACTTCTTTTAATTGATATTTTTATTTGATGATTTTAAAACTTCTTCGTGCTTGTTGAATTTTAAGGCCACATACTTCAAGAGCTAATATGAACATTTACCTTAGAGTTCTCATAAATTTGATCCTCCAAGTGTATAGGTGATTATTATTATGTTGTGTTGGTATTAAACCAATAAGTGATGAATTTTTTTGATCTTATTGAATAAACTCATCTCGAATATAAGAAATTGAAACTGTTAAAAAATAATTTCATCCAATCCACCCCAAGTGATAACCTATTATCAAATAATTCTTTTAAATTGAATTCACTTAAGTCTCTTAGAGTTCATTTACACCCATATAAAATCAACCCAATTTTTCCACTTCATAGCCAAAAATATTCCATATAATGTACGTGTATATAGGTTTCTTCTTAGGTATCTGAGGATTCGACAACCCAAGATAAACTACAAGCGACCGCTTAAACCTAAAATCTTGGATAAATTTGGGTTAGGCCAAGCGCAAACATTTAACACACTTTATTTTTATAAAATTTTATTTATGTTAAACATTAGATAAATTCACGGTCACCTGAGCTGACCGCACGATCACTGTCAACTGTGTGTTGCCCGCGCACCGGTCCAAAACCCATAAAAATTATTAAATATCAAAAAAATTAGACCAGTGCTCAACCTACACCCTGGAAAGGATAACTGAAGACAAGAAATAATAAAATAAATAATTTAAAAAGGTTGGGGTGTGACATGTATAGTCCTCTTTAGAATCTCATGGTGAACTATATGTTTCATCTACCATTATCCTATAAATCAAAGTAACAAACAATTAGTACACAAAAATACAATCCAACTATTACATAAAAAAGTAAATAAAAATTGAAAAATGATCCAACAAAAAGTAAACTAAACTAAAAACGTTTTTATTCATATCTATTAAAGTAGTTAACTAAAATGATAACATTAATGAGAGATAAAATTACATAAATGAATGAAAACAAATCCAACTGATACATAAAAAATTGAATTACAATTTTAAAATTATACAAAAAAAAGAATACTAAAAAACCACTTTTTATCATATTCATTAGACCATATTAAATATAATGAACCATTTTTTAGCAGAGTTAATCTAAAAAATGTGCATGAATAGTAAAAATGCTCTGAAATATTAAACCATTTTCTATACCAAAAAAATATTGTTTAAATATACTGTTTTATACATTTTTTATTTTTATTTAAAAAATTAAATTAAAATTATTTTTTTCATAAAATCAATAAATTAAAAAGTTATGTGATGGTAAAAATAAGTTAAGTAAGGGTAAACTAAAAATAAATAAAATAATATAAACAAAAAAATTAGTATATTAGTTATAATATGTATTTTAAGTAAAAAAAATAAAACAAATATGTCTAATATTTTATGAAATTTAAAAAAGTTAATAAGAAATTATTTGGGTTGGTACCCTAAAACCAACTTATGTGTACTTTATGATAACTTGCATTCATTTTTTTGAATATTAATAAAATCCTTATCACATCATGATTATTATTCTACATGACATAGTATTTGATAACATCCTAAGAGTAGTTGTCGTATTAAAAGGTCATAGTAGTTATCTGTTATGATGAGAACCCAAAAGTGCCATGATGGTATTATTAAATATATATTCTATATCCAGATTAAATCATTTTAGGGAAAAAAATGATATAGTCTATCAGGGTCAGAGACTCATGGGACTTTGAGGCACCTTCTCGTGGTGTAAGCCCTTGGTAATTTATAGTGTAGGAAATTATGAGAACAAGACTCACTAATAGGTTGTCAACATTTATACGTTTAATTGGATATTCATATATATGACATTTGTACTGATCCTTAGACTTTAATATTATTATTAATGTATGTGATGATTCACGTTATTTGATGTGTTGATGAAAACTTTGACAACATATGTTTGTGGAGAGGTAAGATATGTTGGGTGCATCATGAGTAATATTTAATTGATGAATAATGTGAGAAAGTATTTTCCCTTATTTTTTTTAATGTAAGTTGATATCTTAGGCCCTTTTATGGAAATGATATATCCAAAATAAATCTATGGACATGGTGTTCTGTAAGCAAGTTCAATTTCTATAAAGTCAAAGAAAGAGACATCGAGCATATAGGTTGATGACACATTCATGAAACCTGCTTTATTAGAGATATTGTGATAAAGAGATTATATTACTTCATATAAGGTTTTATTTAAGAAATTTTGTGATGTTATGTTTTTAAAAAATCTTTGTTTTTTTGTAAACTAATCTTTTGTAAAATAATGTTTTTATAAAACAAGTGAAAGTTGTTGAATGTTCAAACCCAAACACAAAGGGTGAGAATAAGTTTTGTCTTTGAGGAAGTTGGTTTCTATAAGAAGAGTATCAGAATAAGCAGTATTGGATGCAAAATTAGTTAGAAAGATTAAGTTGTTGATCAGACGCACCATCAGTCTCATATTCATCAGCATGAAGTTCAAGATTCATCAGACTCAATGTTTGTTATAAAGTCAATAGATATAGTGAAATAAAGTTATAATGTTGCTGAAGAGGTTAAATGATGATAGAGATATCATGTGTTAGAAAGTTATTAAAATTTCTAACCTTAAGTCAAACGAAGCTATTTCGATATCAAAAGTTATCAACATCATGAGAGAGTCATGATACAAGTAGGATTTTGTGTTTGAAGAGTTATGAGTTAATTGATGTGAAGAAACATGAGAATATAAAGATGATAGTTTTCAGTTAGAACAATAAATAAAATATACAGATCATCATATCAATAATAATCAGAGGTATAAATTATTGATTACTAAAAGATTTCCTCTTTCATGATGAGAGAAAGAAATAAGTTTCTACAAGTACCGGTCCATTAGACATAGTGTGCCACTGATCAATCAGACTAACACTAAGAAGGAAAATCAATCAGACTGAATATGAGAATGAAATTCAATTGAACTAAAACTGAGAAGTAAATTCATTCAGACTAACTCTGATGAGTAAAGTTAATTTAGAATGATATGATGAAGTTCTATCATAATGATCTAAGGAAGTTCCATTGTAATGAGCTGAGGAAGTTCCATCATACTAAATAAAATTTAGGAAGTTTGAGAAGGTTGATTACTAAGAAGACTCAATATTATTCAAGAAGGTTCCAAAAGAGTGGAAGTGGTCAAACTTGAAGTTCAAATATGAGTGGATTTCAGAGGTTTTTTTAATTTGAGTAAGAAGGAAAAGTTTTTTAGTTTCCCACCTTTTCTATTCTGGGATGCCTATAAATAGATTCATAGTACATTAATACTTTGAAACATTTTCACATGTGTAAAAGGTGGAGTGCTTAAAAGTTTGATTCATAGTTTTTTTTTCTGGACATAGATCTTGTTAGAAGAATAGACAGCTAAAAGTTTTCTTACTGGACTGAGGAAGATCAGACTAAGCAATTAAGCAGAGTTTGAGAATATATTAATCATATTTAGTCCATTAGACCTATCCCTATCAGAATGAGAGAATCAGACCCATCCACATCAGATTGAGGCCAAACCTTATAAATCTTGTGTGCTTTACTTGCTTTCCTACTTTTTCATGCATGATTATTTACTAAAATATTATAAGGTTATAAAATTTAACATGTTGCAGGGGTTAAGTTTATAAAGTATTGAAATTTATAAAAAGTGAAAAACTAATCCCCCGCCCCCATTTCTCAATTATTATTCAATCATTTTTAACTTCAAGTGGCATTAGAGCAAGTTTCCCTTGTTTAATCCTTATCATGGATAATATAAATTCTATCAACAATAGAGGAATTACTACATTTTATGGAAAAAATTATTATGTATGGAAAAATAGAATGATTCCTTATCTTCTATATCTTGGCCTGGAAGTTGTTTATGTTTCTATAATTGGGTTTTTGTATATTGAGAAAGATACTCTAATGAATTTTTATGATAAGATAAATATTGAAGTTACTGGAAAATATAGGAATGTAATTATTATGTCTCTTCTAGAAAATGTTTATATAAAGGTGATGGGTATCAAAACTTCAAAGAGTATATGAAAAAAGTTCCAAAGTATTTTAGAAGGGAATACTAAAGTGAAGGAAGCAAATCTATAAATTTGGTATAGTAAGTTTGAGATATAAGAATGAGAGATGAAGAAACTATTGATGAATACTTCACCAAGGTATGAAATTTTGTACAATATCAGTGGATTTTTAGAATTTCTAGAAGATTTTACAATTTTTAAGAAACTCATGAGAAACTTTCTGGATAGGTTTGATTTTAAAATTTCCACTTTATAAGATAAATATTATTTATCTCTTGATAAATTGCATAACTTTCCTATTTCTTATGAAATAATAAAATCCCCAATGTTCAAAAAGAATGTGAAAGATGAAATGGATTTTGAAGTTATGAAAAAAATTAAGATTCAAGATATTGAAGTTTTTGATCCTTGTGATTCCAAAGATAAAGAGGATGATTATTTGAATGATAAAATTATTTCTCTTATATCCAATAACTAATGAAGAGTGAGAGGAAAGTATGGAGGTAAAATTTATCTCAAATTTTTTGAGTGTGATGGAATTATACAATTTGCTATAAATTGTCCCAAGAAGGATGTTGGAGAATATCAAGATGATTCTGATGAAAAATCTCGATGGAATAAATGGAAAAAAATTTATAAACAATAAAAGTCATCAAAAAAATATAAGAAGGAGTTTAATGGGAACAATATAAGTATGTTGAGCAAGAAAGTTGAATTAAACTCAACTGAAAACAACTCTTTAGAAGATGAGAATTTAGAAAAGGTTATAATATTCATTGCAGTTGAGAAAATAGAAGACTCCTCAAATAGTGAAGAAGGAGGAGGTGAATAATCTTATAGAGAGTATCAAATCAGAATATAAACCGTTGTATGTCTTAACCAAAATAGATCACTCAAGAAAGAAAGTATAATGATAAAGAAATATAGTGGAAAAGTTTCTGAAGGTGAAAAATATGTTATCAAGAAAGAATAAGAATACATCCAGAAGATTTTAAGTTACAAACTTAGAATTTATGAATAGGGAAATATGGTTTAAGATCTCAGTAAGAAGTTGGAATCGAAGGAAGTGGAAGTTAACAAGTCTTAATCAAAACTTATTAAGGACAAAAGTACCTTAATAAAGATAAATTAAAACTTCAACAAAGTTTCAGAAGTAAAAACTTAGACTTATAAAGTTGATGAGAAATCTCAAATCAAGAATCAGGTGAAATCCTCACCCACCAAAATAATGTTTCATATGATATTTCTAACATTTCATGTCACTACTGGAAATTGGGCCTATACCCACGGTTTTTCACAAAACCGTGGGTATAGGTCCCCCCTATACCCACGGTTTTCCAGAACCGTGGGTATAGGTATAGTATGGGAACCTATACCCACGGTTTTGGAAAACCGTGGGTATAGGTACCCAATACCCACGGTTTTGGACAAAACCGTGGGTATAGTTTTTTTGTGAAGACCTATACCCACGGTTTTTCCAAAACTGTGGGTATAGGGATTGCTTCGGGAACCTATACCCACGGTTTTTGAAAACCGTGGGTATAGGGGGTATTTTTTTCAAAGACCTATACCCACGGTTTTCAAAACCGTGGGTATAGGTTTTCCGCCTTATTGCGGGTGGCGGGAATGGGAAAAAAATTGCGCGGGATGAAATAAATTTTATATGGGAACAATGTTTTAAATAATTTAATAAGAAAGATACCAACATAAATTAACAGAATTTCGGTAGGTATGTTGGTTTATTTCATCGCTCCCTTCAGAGAAGTCCGGTGTTCGAAACTCGGCACGACATAATTTTAAATTTATCAATAATATTTCTATAAGTATAGCAGCGTATAATCTAATAGGCAAAGTCCACGTAGCTAAGTTGGTTTGATGCTGTGTTTATTCTGCTCTATTCACGGGTTCGAGTCCCGCCAGCAACATTTTATTTAATAACTGCATCTGTATTAATATATTACATTTAAATAATCATTAGTTACACAAAAATATGTTAGTCCAGTTGGTTGTTCTCCCGGCGCGTTGGTTTCTCCAGCGGGAAGCGCGGGTTCGAAACCCAGTTCCATATATTTTTTAATATGCGAAGATAATCTATATTAATATATATAAGAAAATATATATATGTATTGCAGATTGAAATGGTGGCTCGGTTGGTTAGTTGCTGTGCGCTGTTGCATTGTAGCACGGGAGGGGTGAGTTCGAACCCTGCCAGACGCGATTTTTTTGAAAATAAGTGAAATCCCCACGGTTTGAAAACCGTGGGGTATGTGCCTGCCACGCTGTACAGCGTGGTGCTGGTGTGTGACACACCTATACCCACGGTTCTACCAAACCGTGGGTATAGGTCAAGACCCCTATACCGACGCCATTCCAGCCCACGGTTCCCAAAACCGTGGGTATAGCCTATACCCACGGTTTTGGGGGCTATACCCACGGTTTTGAACCGTGGGTATAGCCCGTTTTTCCAGTAGTGTGTGATGATAAAAGAGTTAGGAAATTTTGGATTGAGAAGGGTTGTTACAAACCTATCACATCTATAAATTTTGAAAACTCCCTTAGTAGAAAAGTTGGTCCATGCCCAGAGTATGTTGAAGAAGGAATAAGTTATCAACCTCAATAAAGTTTCTATAGAGAACAATTTTACTTCAATAGAAAATCAAGATTTGATGGTTTTTTCTGATGTTGTGAAATACATGGGAACAGGGCTTATAATTATTGGTATAAATTTTCACTTCTTGGAAGAAGGTTTGAACAAAGTGAAAGCAGTGGTGGAAGATGAATGAGTAACTTTCCTAACCCCTATAAGGTTAGAAAAGAAAAATCTCAAGATGTTAGAAACTTTCCAATGAAAATCAGTTTTATTGTTTAAAAGAATCTTTTGGAAGATGTGATCAACTGAGTAACTTTTCTAAAATATGTATGACTACTCTTCTATGAAATTTTTTTTATGCAAGAACAGAAAAGGAATCATGAAAGAATAAATTTGAATGAAGAGATTTTATTCCTAAGACTACCTTGAAAGAAAGTAAAAAAGAAAAACCATGGATACATGATAGTGGTTGTTCCTTTCACATGATATGTGACTTAAAAATATTGAAACATGTTGAAAATAATGATGGATGTGCTATTACATTTTGTAATAATAGTTCTTTTAAAATGAGAGTAATCAGAAGGACTAATATTGAGTTAAAAAAATTAAAATCTAAGGAAGTTTTATTTGTTAATGGACTAAAACATAACTTACTTAGTGTGAGTCAAATTTTTTATGATAAAAAAGAAGTGATTTTTTGAAAATATTCTTATATCATTAAAAGTTTGAAATATAGAAAAGTTATTAAAAAATGAGAAAGAACCAAAGGAAATCTTTTTCAGATTGTAAAACTTAACAACTCATGTTATCTAAGTGATGAAGATGAGAATAAGTCATGGTATCATAGAATTGGCCACCTTGGGTAGAAAAGTATAAACAAAGTCTCTAAAGTTGATGTTATGTGAAATTTTCCAGATTTTAAAAGAAGAGAAGAATATGTTTTTGTAACTTCTCAAATAGAAAATTTGACTAATAAAAGTCATAAAAAAATTGAGATTCAGTCCACCATACCTCTTGAACTTATTTATTCTGACTTATGTGGGCCAATGAGACATCAATCAACAAAAGGTAATTTTTACTTTATCACATTCATTGATTATTTCACTCAAATGACTAACATCATGTTTATGAAGCATAAGTCAGTGGCTATTGAAATGTTCAGATTCTTCAAAAAAGATTTTGAGAAATAAATGGGGGTTTACATAAATAATTTGAGAAAAAATAATGGTACATAATTCACATGTAATAATTTTTGAAACTTAACTGAGAAATCATGGAATAAAACATCAGTATAGTGATCTATATACCCTAGAAAAAAATTTATTAGAAAAAAAGTAATAATAGAAGTTTGGTGTAAATAGTAATAAACATGTTATAATAATATAAACTTTCAAAGTTCTACTAGAGAGAAGTTTTTATTATTATTGTACATGTTCAGAACAGATGTTTTTTGAGGTCATAATCCAACATGAATCCTTATGAAATGTGGTATAAAAAACCTTAATTGAAGTACTTCAAAGTTTTTTTAGGTCCCTGTTTGCTAAAAATAAAAAATATGAATCTTGGAAAGTTTTATGAGAAATATGAATAAGAAATTTTTATGGTATATTCATCAAATATAAAAAGTTACAAATGTTGGAACAAATTTTTACAAAAGTTATTGGATTCATATGATGTGAATTTTATTGAAAATTCAATAAAACTCATTGATAATGTTAAGCATAAACTGAAGGTTTCTAATAAAAGTGAGAATGATACAAAATATAATTATCAAGACTTGGAATAATAGTTTGATGAGGAAAGTTATGTTGGAATAGAAACTTCAAAATTTTCCTATATTAAAAAAATATGTTGAGTCTAAAAACATTATTGGGAATAAGAAAGATCCAGTTCTGACCAGAATAAAGTTGATATTAAAAAATAAGACTTCATTTATCTCAAAAGTTGAATCAGAATCAGTTTCAGAAGTTATTCAACACAAAGAATGGGTGGATTCTATAAATGGAGAGTTAGATCAAATTGAGAAAAATGAAATAGGGAACTTTTTCTATATCTAACAAATAAAAATGTTATTGGAAAAAAAGTAGGTTTATAGAAACAAATTGAATGAACATGGATAATTTTCAATAAATAAAGCAAGAATTTTTTATAAAGGCTATGAATAGGTGGAAGGTGTGGATTTTGAGGAAATTTTTGCCCTATTTACAAGATTAGAAACTATTATAATGTTTTTATTAGTATTTTTGCATCAAAATTAAAAAAATTATCAGATGGGTGTAAAGTCATCTTTCTTAAATAGAGAGATTGAGGAAGAAGTTTACATTGAACAACCTTGTGGTTTTCAACTTTATAATGATGAAAACAAGGTTTGTAGATTGAATAAATCCTTATATGGGCTGAAACAAGCCCCACGTTCTTGGTATTCAAAACTTTATAGTTTTTTGATAATGTTGAATTTTTCTAAAGGAAAGGTTAATAGTGACTTTAATGTGAAAGAAGTTAACTCTATCATGCTTATCATAATTGTGTATGTGGATGATATAATTTTTTTTAGGGATGTAGAGAAGTTTGAAAAGAATTTTTTGAGTAAATGAATAAGAATTTTTAAATGTCAATATTGCGAGAATTAACTTTATTCTTTGGATTACAAGTTCAACAAAAGTAAAAGTACATTTTATTATCTCAATAAAAGTATTATAGGGAATTGTTAAATAATTTTGGGATGGTAGAATCCAAATAAGTTTATACTTCTATTTTAGTGGGAATAAAGTTGATTAAAGATGAATCCGAAAAAAATGTGAATCAAAAATAATTATGGAAGCTGATAGGAAGTTTACTTTATCTCATATCCTCAAGACCTGATATTGTTTATGTTGTAACTTTGTGTTCCAGATATCAAAGTGAACCGAAAGAGTCACATATGTTGGAAGTAAAGAGAATTCTGAGATATGTTAAAGGAACAACTTCACATGGGATTTTATATAAAAGAATTTTTAATATGAACTTTCATGGTTATATTGATTTCGATTAGGCTGGTGATTATAATGATAGAAAATCAACTTCTAGAGGCACATTTTTCTTGGGTGAATATTGTTTGAGTTGGAATAGTAAGAAACAATGTTCAATAACTTTGATCATAGAAGAATCAGAATATTTTGTAGATACTCAGGCTTTTACTTAGATATTGTGGATAAAAGTTTATTTTGAATATTTGAATGTAAAAGTTTCTAAACCATTGAAGACACTCTGTGATCATCAAAGTGCAATTTATCGTTCTAAAAATATTTTCCAACACTCAAGATCAAAACACTTTGATATAAAGTTTTACTTCATAAAAGAGAAAGTTTCTGCTGGATATGTTTTTCTGGAACATATCTCAACTAATTATCAAATTATTAATATCTTCACAAAAGTAATGTAAAAATAAAGGTTTTTTTATTTTAGATTGTAACTTCATGTTCATCCTCCTCTAATGACTTCATAAATATCATAAGGAAAACCCCCATCATGCTTTGGATTATGTTGACAAAAGGGGAGAGAAAGTAACAACTTTTTACTGTGTACGAAGTTTTTACTTATCTTTATTTTATGAATTTGAAGTTGTGGTTATCAGATAATGGGGGAGATAACAATCAAGGGGGAGAGAAAAATAAAAGTGAGAAAAGATAGATGTGAGGGGAGTTTATCTTTACATAGTCATAAAATTTTCTTTTCACCGAGGGGTGTAATTACTTAAAAAACATTACTTTATCTAGTAGTGTGGTGTCAGGACACTCTCTTTTGAGAAAGGATATGTTTTGATAAAAGTAGAAAACTTTGAGTTGTGAAAAAAGTCCGATTATTTGAAAAATGGTGAGTTGTAAAAGTTATTAATGAAATATTTCAAACAAATCTAAAGAAGGATATTGAATAACTTTTGGATGTTTTTTAAAAAAATTGTATTTTTTGACAACTAATACTTTGTAAAATAATGTTTTTGTAAAATAGGTAAAAGTTATTGAATTTTCTAACCCAAACGCAAAGGGGTAGAAGAAGTTTTAACTTTGAGAAAGTTTTTTTTTGGATTAATATTATCAAATTTAGTAGCATCAGACACAGAAGTGTTTATAAAGATTATTTTTTATTGGGTGTATTATCAGTCTCAGATTCATCAGCATGAAGTTAAAGATTCATCAAACTCATTGTTTGTTAGAAAGTCAGTGATACAGTGAAAGAAAATCAAAATTTTTCTAAAGATGTTGAATGAAGACAGTGATGTCTGGAGTTATAAATTTGTTAAACTTTCTAACCTTAATTCATATGATTCTATACTAATCTTAAATGTTCTCAAAATCATGAGAGAGTTATGATACAAACATAAGTTTTTGTTCAAAGAGTTATGAGTTCATCGGTGTGAAGAAATGTGAGAATATGGAGATTCTAGTTTTTGGTTTGACTAATAAATCAAATATAAATATCATCAAATCTAAAAAAATCATAGGAATAAATTTTTGATTGTTGTAAGTTTTTCTTTATCATAATTAGAGAAAGAAAGAAGTTTTTATAGGTACTAATCTATCAGATGTGGTGTGCCCCTGATCAATCGGACTGACACTAATAAGGAAAATCAATTAGATTGACTCTAAGAAAGAAATTAAATCAGACTAACACTAGGAAGGAAATTCAATTGGACCAGTTCTGATGAAGAAAGTCAATTTGGAATGATATGTGGAAGTTCAATCATAATGATCTGAGGAATTTACATCATAATGAGATAAGGAAGTTCCATCATACTATATTAGGAAGTTTGAGAAGGAAAACTACTAAGAAGACTCAAGATGATTTAAGAAGGTTCTAGAAGAGTTAAAGTGGTCAAACATGAAGGTCAAATATGAGTAAATTTCAGAGGATTTTGAATTTGAGTAAGCTGGAAAAGTTTTTCATTTTCTTTCCTTTTCCATTATAGGATTCCTATAAATAGATTCACAATACATTCATACTTTGAAACCTTTTCACATGCACTAAAGGTGGAGCTCTATATAGTTTGAGTCAGAGTTTTTTTTAGATAGATATATCATTAGAAGATCAAACAACTAAAATTTCTCTTATCAGACTAAGGAAGATCAGACTGAGGAAGATCGGACTGAGGTAGATTGAACTGATCAATTGAGAAGAGTTTGAGAATATATTCATCATACTGATTCTATCAGACCCATCCCTATTGGAATAATAGAATATTACCCATCCACATTAGACTGGGGTTCCGAAAAGATCTTTTGTGGAGCAGATCGATCAAATTATTTATACTTTTTTTATGGTACATTGTTTTTAATAAAAATTTGTAAACTGACAGGAGTTAGTATAATCTTTCCTATTAGAATATAGAAGTTGTATAACAGGAGTTGACACAAGTTGTATTCACTTCTTCATAATAGTAAATTTTCATAGACCCATGGGAGTGTCTATGGAAAGGATGTAGGTTCTCACGCTAAGGTTGAACCTTGTAAATCGTGTGTTCTTTACTTGATTTCCTACTTTTTAATGCATGAGTATTTACTAAAATATTATAAGGTTATAAACTTTAATAGTTAACGAGAGTTAGGTTTTAAAAGTATTGAAACTTATAAAAAGTGAAAAACTGATTCAACTCCCCCCACCCTTCTCAGTTATTATTCAATCTTTTGGAACTTCAATTATGTTATTGTAGTGTTAACTTATTTCTTTATGGGTGTCTTGGAATGTTTTTAGATACTAACCTTGGACTTTGGTCTGCTTCACCTAATTTCACTATGAAAGAGTACTATAGGGTCATGAACTAATTGTATCTAGAACCTCATTTAAATAACAATAATATTTAATAAGTTAAATAAATATTATTCCCATATTTGGTTTAATAATTATTCATTTTTTCTTGATCTCATTTATTCTATCACTAGTTATTTGAGAGAATATTTTGTGAGTAAAATATTTAATAAATATTTATTTTCTATTTATTAAATATAATATTTATTTATTTATTGGTGAATAATGTAGTGATCTTTATTTATTAAATAAATAGTCATCATTCAAGGCTTGATAAATATTACGGAGGAATAGAAAACTGATTTTAATAGTCCGATGAGAAATAATATATATTTAATATTATTTGAATAAATAATATTTAATTTAATTCATGAGTTTAGCACATGTCAATAAATAATAATATCATTACTATTATTGACATGGGATTCCATAGGAATTAAGAAAGATAATAAGGGTGCATGCACAATTATTATTTTCTAACCTAAGAAGTATATATATACAATTATATTATTTTATTTAGATATTCATTTCATTTTTTGTTCACAGTAACATCTAGAGAGAATCCTCTTGAAGCCCTAGAGATATCCCTCTCCAAGAATTCTCTCAAGAACGGAGAGTGATCCTCCTCTACCACCACTCTCAAGTCTAGAGAGATAAAGAGAATCCTTTTTACAGTGATTCTTAGGGTGATCAAAGAAAAACACCTCAAGCATTAGGATCTACCATTCTAGCACCTGAAGATTCTTACGGTGACATTCAAATGTTCGTGGAACATGTATGGATCACCATTGGATGGAATCTGCTCATGATTTTTACAACACAATAATGAAACGACATATAGACATTTTCAGATCCATCAATGAAAAAAGAATTTGTCACAAGGTAATTATTTAATTATTTAAATTAATTATAAATAATATGTGGTGATCATGCACTTGGTTCTGGTGTTCTCAATCATCAATAATTATTTGATTCAATTCCATTGATCACAAAGTTTATCATCATGTAAATCTCAGATTAATCATCAATTACAATAAAAGTCAAGTTGGGCATGCCTCATCTGGTGCTTCTACTAGGCTTGTAACCTTCAAGTGGTATCAAATCGTCCATATAATTATTTATAATTATTTAAAGATCATTTTCTGATTTACATATTTTTTGTTAGCTTTAAATTCTAATTAAAGTGTTATTTAATCCAAATCGAAATACATTCTCTTTTTTTATCTTCTTTCTTGAAAATATAATCAAATAAATTAATTTTATGAATGAAATAAATTCTAAAAACTCATTAGGTGGTGGTGGTGAGTCTGGAAAAACAATACAAGAGTACACATCATGTAACCCAGTGGTAAACGTCGTGTACCCATGTTTAATCACCCTGAATTAATTCAGACTTAATTCAAGAAATGTGTATTTATTACACATGGAGTGTATTTAAATACAATGCATGTTGACTTCCAACCTAGCACACATTCATCCATACTAAATGTCATGTAACTTTCGTACATTATGTGTAGTCCATTAGTCAAATATGGGTTGTGTATTTTCGTACATGACCTACATGATCGGTGACCATGTAACTCGGAGACCACACACCGTTCAGCCCATGTACACACTATGTACTCCATAATTTTCTATGAAATGATTAAACATTGAGTCCCTAGGTGTGTTCCATGGATAGGCGGTGAGAATAATACATGAAGTGTAACTAGAATGTACACATCGTGTATTTTTACCAAATTAAACATAATTAAAAATTAATTTATTATACTGCTTAAACCTTATCAACATGTGTTATGTGATGTTATTAAGTGGATAGTACAAGCCATGTGATGGGTTATATATATATATGTGTGTGTGTGTGTGTGTCTAATTAATTTCTGTATAATATTCGAAACTTCATATCGTGTATAACTCGTAATGTAGTTATTACTCTAGGCGCATTGAAACATAACACGCTATGTAAATACTATGTGTTTTGTGTGTTCATTAAGTTGATAGTACACACCATGAAATTATGTGATAATTCATGTATGTTATATATCACATGAGTAAAAAATATACAAATATAATGCATGCTGGGTAGTTCAGGCGAGCACTCACCGTGTTACCTCCAAGGTACATTTTTGTACATAGTTTATTTTAAATAAATTTATTTAATTTGTTTAAAATTATAATGGATGAGAATCTAAATAAAGTTCTAATGATAATTAAGATAAAAGAATTGATCAATTAAATAAGATAATTAATTAAGTTGGGTGTATTTTATCTTAAATAAGGAAGATTATAATTTTATTTTATTTTATTAAATACATAATTCATTGAATGTATATAGATGATTATGAGAATAGACCAGACCTTTTTATGTGGTTGGATTCCCTTTTAATTCATTATTAAATTAAATTAATGGCCTACACATCATATCTCCTCTCATTATGTAAGGGCATGTGAGCCCATGGTTTCTTTTATGTAAACCCCTTAACCAATCCTTTGGTTCCCCTCATATATATTTGAGTAAAAGTATATATAATGGATGGGTATCCCAAGCTAGTGGAGGTAGTTCAAGTTTGGAGCTGAGAGAAACGAATCCAAAAGAGATACATAGGTGGATAAGTGGAAATATACAACCCAAACCATAAAATAGTTCAAGGTATTTTCCCCCTAGGTCAACGGTTAGTTTATCATCCACTAGATAAACTAAACAATAGTTAAAGCACATGATCATACCACTTTATTAGTTTATTTCTATCAATTTTCATGTTTATTTCATTATGGATGTTTTATCATGATTATATGTGCCTACACACATCATTGAATACTCATGAGCATTTACTAGATTAAATTATTATTTCCTAAACTACACTCAATTATTAAGGTGTAGCAAGTGGCAGTCCGGGGCCAAACCCACAGAGATAGTTTTTTTAGACAAGCAACCCAGTAGATAGAACCTTTTTTAGGGGAGTCCTCACATTCACTCTTATTGGTTTGATTATAATAAAAATAGGTATCTTAGGTTTTAAAGAAGATTAAAGGAAGGGTTTGTGATCAATTTTAGGGTATCGGCAAAGGGGTAATCCTAAATCTAACTTGGTACGAGCCTATGGAATAGGCTGCAAAGCAGTGTAAAGGAAACCAATTGGCCTTGGTCCATCCTATTAGATCGACCTAAGATGGAAAAGAATCCAT
Organism: Viscum album; assembly: GCA_963277665.1. Lineage (NCBI taxonomy): Eukaryota > Viridiplantae > Streptophyta > Magnoliopsida > Santalales > Viscaceae > Viscum > Viscum album. Next base: position 1,390,532,306 of record OY728165.1, read on the forward strand.
GATCTATATTAATTGAAAACATAAGCATAGGAATCTTGGCTTCTAGGTAGAAATAATTATAAGCTATTGGTTTTACCCCAATCTTCTCCAACTAGGACATGGTTGTTCAATTTTTACCTCTGATGGTCAAGGATAATGTAAACAAATAATATTTAAAATTGTTCTAAACCTAGTTACTAGCTATATGGTTACCCTATTTTGATCTTATATATTAATTAAGTTCAAAGAACCCCTAATCCCAACCCCTAACCCTAACCGGATTATCTGCACATGAAAGTGTTGATCAAAAGAAGGTAAATACTAAACATGCTACGCATAATCATGAAATAGTTGATAAATTAGAAATACATGATTAAAAAAATAAGAATCAATATTAAACAATTAAAATATATGTAAATAAAATCAAAAACTCACTGCTCATGAAGAAACAATGAAAAATTGTGCATGCGTTGATGAAGAACGGTGAGCGGGGTTGAAACAAACATCGAAAATGGAAACATATTTTCAATACTCAAAGAAAAGATGTAAATTAATCTATAATGTAAAATGATTTAATAAAATTGGTAAAGTAATGAATCAAAATAGGTTTGGAATAAAAATATATGAAAATAGGAGAAAACATCGAGAGAGAAATAAAAGTATGTGCAGCCCCCTTTGCACGGAGGGCCTAAAATATAAATAGGTCGACAGTTACATGATGTGTAAGTCATTCACATCATGTACTATCTTAAGAGACTTTTGACCTGACTTTTACATATCATGTAAGTTGGTTTCATGTTTTTTAGATTAGATCCATGATTCCCTCCAAATAATTGGCTTGTATCTTTGATCGGGAGAGCCTTCAGACTTTTCATGTCGTGTATGTGATTCAATTTTAGTGGAATTCTAATATTAGAAATATGCACATCATGTAATGAATTTATACATCATGTATTGGATTCATGTCATGTAAAGACTTCACAGGCTAGTTTGTGGCTTTTAAGACATTATGTGAATGATCTTTACATGTCGTTTATGATGTACATGGCATGTAAATTCAGTTTCTACCATTTTTCATCATTTCTTCCTTTGAGTCAAAAATTCCTAATTCCTGCAACAAAAAAACAAAATCTAGGGAATTATTGAATAAATCATGAATAAACCTTAAATAAATGTATCAAATGTGTATATATAATTTTAGCTTATCAAAATCCCTCACACTTGAATAATTTATTATCCTCAAGCAATAAGCATATCAACATGAATTCCAAAGGATACAATTTTTTATAATAAGAAACATATATTATAGCTAGGAAAATAAAACTAAGTGTAAGAAGAAAAAGACAATCCTCTATAATCAATCCTCCAAAGAAAATTAGTCATGACTTATAGTTCAGTTCTTTATCAAGATTCTTCTATTCTTTTAATTGCAATTTCATAACTGTTCCTTAAATGCTATACCCCATTTTCAATTTACCTCACCATAAATTTTCTCTCATCGATCAAGGTAAAAATGAAACTAAATTTATGTTCATACCCTAAATACATGTTCTTAACCATATGATTGTATTGGTTCTAACATATCCACTTTGTAAAGACAAATATAAAATCAATCATGAGGGATTCAACAATAAGGTTCAAATGACTCTGATGTTGAGGGCAGGTGGGTAGAAAGTAAAATCAAGCTCAAAATAAGGGTAAGATCTAAAGTATAATGCATGATAAATGTGAATTGTTTAATGAAGTAACTCCTCTCGGACCAAAAAGTGTCCATGCTTCAAATAACTCAAAGTGGGTCTATGAGAATTTCAAGTAGGTATCAAGAATGTACCTTGTTCCTTTCCTTTTTTATTTTTATTTATTTTTTGAATGCCATGCTCAATCCAGGTCTCACATCCATCCCCTAACAACATATAATTCATTATAGGATTCATCAGTCTGGTAATGTTGATGTTTTACCATCCTAATACACAACCCAATATCTTTTTATTTTTCTTTATATATTTTTTTTAAAGGAATGGGGTAAGTGAAGAAAATTCAAAAAGTAATAATAGACCAAATCATCATAATCTGGTGAAAATGCCGCCATATATCTCCTTAATAACAATATCCTGTGTCCATCAATAATGAAAATTTCCCCACACTTTTTAAAAGGACAATCATGCATCATACCAAGAGTAGGGTAGGAATGGATAATATGATTGAAATGGATCCATCCTAAAAAGGTTATTCATGGCTACTATGGGCTAAAGAAAAAAAATATGTACAGGTGGGTCTCGAGAAAAATTGGCTCAAAAAAGACTGCCTAAATCATATTAAGAATATATTTGTTCAATCATAGCCTCAATAAGATCTCAATAAAATTTATAATAGGTTTACATCTCCCAAGTATCTCTCAAGAAATATGATAGTAAAAGAATATGACAGTGTAAGTCTATAATCCTCTTGGGAATGGGAGTATACAAAAAATAACTTCCAATCACTTAGGGTATAAAATCTTGTAATAATTCAATCAAAAGTAATTGGAAAAATATTGAATTTTAATTGAATTACTAAAATCATCAATCATGATAAAATTTTAAATAGGATTAAAAATGGATCTCAACAATCTCTAGCCTAAATTTTTCTTTTATTTAAATGGTTACAATGAGATTTCAAGTTTAAATCATGATTTTGATGAAAAATATCTCAAATATAAGTGAAAACAGGAAATAATTAAAGTGCATTGACAATAAAGCTCAAGAAAGACTCCCCCGCACTTAAAATGATACACTTCCCACACTATTCTAAAAATCATCGTGGGAGATATATCACATAAATCATAGACAAAGATGAAATTGAAATTTAAAATTTCAATTAGGGAATCAAAATCTCATGGTAGTGAATTTCATTTCATGGGGAAACTTGGTGGATAGTGAATGGGATTGGTCTACCTGCATAAATTGTTATAAAAAAAATCCTACAATAGATAAAACATTAGCCCATAGGGTTAATCAATTTGAAAGTAGAAAAATGAGTGGGTGAATACAGTCAAAACTAGGATAAATCAACTCATATAAATAAAGTAGTGGAGTACATTGAAGTTTAGACTGGCCAAAAAAATCTAGAAAATAAAATAAAATCCAAGGTATTAAGTACATGACTAAAAATAAAAAAAGAAAAATAAAATGGTTTGTCTCCCATAAATCACTAACAAAGTTGTCTTCAACCAGATAGATGGAAAAAGGAATTAGTTGAACTCTAAATAAATTACACACCATTCTTGTAATGGTTCTTGATAAATTTTTGGTCTCTATCCATTGATCTTGAAGGGTGGTTCTTTGCCTTGTTGAATTTCAATTTCCCCATAGTGAAACACTTGGATGATTATAAAATGACCAAACATTGATATTTTAGCTTCCCAGGGAAAATTTTTAATCAATAATTAAAAAGTGAAACATTATACCCTGGTGTGAATATTCATCATGCAATACATTGGTCATTCCATTTCTTCATTTTTTATTTATAAATTCAAGATTTTTCATAGGCATCCATTCTCATATCTTCAATATCATCAAGTTGTAGCATTCTAACTTCTCCAGATTTTTGAGCATCCATATTTAGTTTCTTAATTTCCCAATAAGATTGATGCTATAATTATACAGGTAAGTGAGATGGATTTCCATAAACAAGATGAAATGGAGTAGTGTCGATGGGTGTTTTATACATTTTGTGATATGTACAAAGTGTGTTATCTAATTTTATGCTCCAGTCCTTTTGATTTATAGCCACTATATTTTTAAGAATTTGATCGATTTCCCTATTATACAATTCAACTTTCTCGCTTGTCTGCGGGTGGTAGGGAGTTCCAATGTTATAATGGATTCTATACTTTCCAAGAAAATATTTCACAACATTATTTTCAAAGTGATTTACATGATCATTGATGAGTAATTGGGGAAATCCAAATCTTAAGAAAAAAAAATTATTTAACAATTTCATGACCACTGTAGTTATTTCATGGGTGGTGGCCTTAGATTCCACCCACTTTGAAATGTAATCCATGTCGACTGGGATGTAAAATTTCCCATATGAATTTGGGAATAGTCCTATAAAATTTATTCCCCACATATTAAATATTTCAACTTCTAAAATGGGATTTTGGGGAATTTTGTTTCTTTTTTCCATGGTTCCCATTCGTTGGCACTAATCACAGCTTTTAATGAAGCTCTTTGTATCCTTGTAGAGTGTGGGCTAGAAAATACCACTTTTTAGGATTTTAGACATGGTGGGTTCCAACCAGTGATGTCCTCCAGCTGATGACATATTACACATCTTGAGTATGCTTTGTATTTAATCCTCTTGGATGAAACATTAAATTAAGCCACCAACAAAACACTTAAATAGCAGCATATCATCCTAGTAATAGTGTGGGGCCTTAGTAAAAAATCTTTTTTTATGTTGGTTAGAGAATTGGGGGTAAACTGATCTCATGGATAGATAGTTTGAAATATCAGAAAACAACAGTTGTGCTTGTGAATTGATATAATAAATCATTTCATTAAGAAAGTACTCCTTAATATCTAGATTATCATTATCCTTAATGTTAGGTGGTGGGAGTCTAGATAGGTGATCAGGAATGAAATTTTTTGTCTCTTTTTATCCTTGATTATTATTTCAAATTCCTATAGCAATAGGATCCACCATATCAGCTGTGGTTTTTCATCCTTTTTACTCAGTAGATATTTTAGTGTTGCATGATATGTGTAGGCAACTACTTTGGATAGTACAAGGTAAGAGTGGAACTTTTCAAAATAATATATGACTACCATAAGTTCCATTTTGGTGGTCGTATAATTCACCTGAGCATCATTTAGTGTGTGTCTAGAATATTAATTGGGAAAAAAGATATGTTTAACTCGTTGTCCTAAGATAGATCCAATAGTGAAGTTTATGGTGTCACACATTAGATCGAAGTCCTCATCCCAATTTGGTGAAATGATAATAGGAGCGGCCACTAGACTAGTCTTTAGGGTACTGAATTCTTGTTGAAACTATTCAGTGAACTCTAAGAGAGTGTCCTTCTATAATAAGTGTGTCAAGGGGCAGACTAATTTTGTAAATTCTTTCATAAAGTGGTGCTAAAATACTGTGTGTCTCAGAAATATCCTTATTCATTTTACTATTTTAGGTTTAGGTAAGTCTTTTATTACTTTGATTCTCACTGGGTCAACTTCCATGACTTCATTTGATATTTTACGTTCAAGGAATATGCCTCCTTGGACCATGAAGTGACATTTTTCTCAGTTTAAAACTAGAAATTTTTCTTCACAGCATTGTAAGAATAGATCCAAATTATTCACATACACCTCAAAGGATCTTCCATAAACTGAGAAATCATCCATAAATATCTCTAATAACTCTTCCTCTATATCATGAAATATATGTGTCATGTACCATTGAAAATTATTTGGTGCATTACACATACCAAATGACATACATCTATAGGTGAAGGTTCCTAAGGGACAAGTAAACATAGTTTTGGATTAGTCATCTGGATCGACTAAAAATTGTTGTATCTTGAATATCCATCTAGAAAATAATTTAATTATAACCCTACTAGTCTTTATAGAATTTGATCCATAAAGGGTATTAGAAAATGATTTGTTTGGGTTACCTTATTGAGGTTCCTATAATAGACACATACTCACCATCTAGTGATGGTTTGAGTAGAGATCAGCTCATCTTCATCGTTTTTTACAATAGTTAGGCCACCCTTATTTTGAATGACTTATAGACAAATCACCCATTCACTATTATAGATTGAAAATATTATTTCAAAATCTAGAAGTTTCAGTACTACTTTCTTAACCAACTCTTTCATTGGTGGGGTGAGTCACCTATAGGGTTGATGTTTGGATATAACACCTTCTTCCAACAATATATTGTGAGTACGGATTATGGATTTGATTCCTTTAATGCCATCCAATCTCCCAACTATTGAGTTATTTTTCATTTTTTGGACTTTAATCAACTTGTACTCTTATATCTAGGTCAATTCTAAGCTAATAATCACTGTTAGTGCAGTTGCAGTCTCTAGGAATGATTACTTGAGTGTTCTTGACAAAGGTTTTAATTCCAATGTCAGTAGTTTGATGACTAAGGGTATAAATGGTGGGATAATTTTCCTTGTCATATGTTTAGTGAAACTTATTTCATTGTAATCAATACATTCATCTTCCTCTAGATAGTAGGTCTTTTTTTGTCTTCAATGGTCATAAAATCAACTCTCTCAACAGTAAGAAAGATATCTTGATAGTCAAATGAGTCATCTCCCTACTTGGAGTCCTTTTCTAAGACAAACATCACTTTCTTGTCACAAAATATAAATATAATTCACCCTTAATTTACATCAATAAAATCCTTCCCTATAGAGATAAATAGAATCCCTGGGATGATGGGAACATCGCCCTCTTCCTCTGTGTCCAAGATAAGTAAATCCATAGGGAAGATGAATTTTCCAAATTTAACTAAGATATCCTCAAGAAGTCCTCAAGGGTATTTGACTGATCGTTCAACTAGTTGTAGTGATACTCTCATTGGTTTTAAATATTTGAGTCCTGGTTTTTTTAAGACACTCATAGGCATAAGATTGATACTCGCTCTAAGATTGAACAAGTCCCTTCTGAAATTTCATGTCCCTATCATGCAAGGAATAGAGAAACTTTTGGGGTCTCACATATTGGGAGGTATCTTCTATTAAACAACTAAATAAAATTATTAATTTAAGGATATGACTCGTATGTATTCCATTTTCCTCTTACTTGATATAAATTCTTTCAAAAAAATCATACGTAGGCATTTCAGCAATCGCTTCTGTGAGGGGAATATTAATGTGAAATTGTTTAAACATTTCTAGAATTTTTTTTATTGATCCTCCATTTTGGATTGTCTTATCCTCTATGTAAAGGGTATAGGGGGATTAAATGGTTGTGGTTACATATATAATTATTCCTTTTTAGGTTGTCCTTGATTTGGAGCTCTTGCAATAGGTTATGATTCTAGTTTTTTCTCCTTGCTAACTTCATTTGTGCGATCATATTTATACTTGTTTATTGTCTCATGTTTTTCAGGTTCTTCAAGCTTCTTTTCTTCATATAATAATGGTTTTTGGAAATGTGTCATTTTTTTCCTAAGAAAAATATCCTTATCTTCTTATTTTGGATGAATTATAGTATTACTAATCAAAGCACCTAATAATTGATCTAAAAGGGTCTTTGAGATTTGGACCACTTGGTGATCAAGGTTTTGGATGTAACCACTTTGGTATTTTATTTTAGAATCCTAGCTCATCATCCTCTAATATTTTTTCCGTACAATGGAGGTTAGCAAGTTTTCAATATTATACTAAATTGGTTGGGCTTGTTGTTGTGGTCTTAGCATCATTTTCTATAATTTCTTATACGATTGAGAATCTGGGCCTTGAGGAAGGTACCCATGTGGTCCTTAATTACTTGGTGGTGATTGAACACTCACCTGAGGAAAATATCCTTGATTCAGCTACTGATCCATACTCTATTGGTAGTACTGATTTTGGTACTTTTGACTATGTTGATTGTAATTAATGTAATTAAAATATTTGATTTGAGGATCTTTTATTTCTACCCTATGGTCCTGATAGGGGTGTGGGACTATTAACATTTCATAAGAATATATCTACATGAAAGGATCAGGAGGGGGTGAAGGTAGAACAACAAGTAGTTGAAAAAAATCAAGCTTTTTGGTAAGAGCCTCTACTTGGGCCTTCAGGCATGTAGTATCCTCCACCTGATGGATTCTGCTCTGGGATGGTTCGTAGTAACTTTTCCAAAGATTGGAATTGTAGAACAATTAATCTAGTATTTCTCTACCATATTATGGTGTCTTTATCATGAGATAACCTTGAGTGGTAGTATCCACAAGAGTATGGGCAGCAGGTAGTAATATGAAATGGGAAAAAAGGGGTAGGGCGGGCCAAGCCCACTGTAATGACAAAGACTTTTTAAATTATATTTGTTTCCTAAAAATTTATGTTATATTATATTATACACAACACAACCATATCTATTTAATAATGAAGTGGTATTTATAGAGTATAAATGGAAATGTGACCATCAGGATTCAACTGTTATATGATCATTGGTCAATATGACTGTTGGGAAACTATACTCTTGATAATAATTTTAATGTTATAATTAGTGCTTATAAGTAGAAATGACAAAGGATAATTAATGTAGAAAGGAGAAGTGATAGCCTCAACAAGTAGAGTCTTACCGTATGAATCTCATTTGTTAGAACCGGGGAGGGAGGTAGAGTCATTGGGGTTCTACCTTGACCAAGACCAAGCCTAACTTCAACAAGTGAAGTTTGAAATAAATCTTCTATGAGAGAAGTTCAAGTTAGTGGAAATTACTACACAGACGATGTTAGCCGAGTCACCCCATGAATCTATCACTATCACATGCCTTACCCTTAGGTTGTATGTGGTTGTTATAATGGGTTACATATCTTGGACTTAATTAATTAAAGTGTAATTCCATTGTATAAATAAAATTTTTATTCCATCAATTCTGTTTTAAGAATAGTTTTCTTAAATATAAAGAATTTGATAAATTGATTTTTCAGACGCAAATTGTACTTTTCAGAAAGGGTGTAAATATTTTATAATAAACTAAGGTATTATGAATAATATTTATTTTAATGAAAAAATATTATAAAAAAACTCTAATTTAAATATAAATGATAAAATAATTTTATTATGTCATTGAAAATTTTTAAGCGTCAGAAATTTTACTATGCATTTTCAACTCGCTATTTTTTAATAAATAAGGATTTTTATATTTAAAAATTAATATTCTCATACTTAGAGAATTATTATGATAAAACAAACATTAGTTTTGAAATCAGTATGTCAAACTTAGGTTAGGGTGAATTTATGAGAATTTTCTAAAATACTTTATTTTCCCATGAATAGTAAAAATGTATTTTGGGTTTTTCAGTATGTTTAATTACTTCATAATTATTTAATAATGATGTAATAATTAATTAAACACAATAGATTAACTAAAATGTATTATTTTATTAATATCAATATTTTAATAGATTTTAATCAATTTCCAAACCTATAAGTTACTTTCCAAAGTCTAAAATGGAAACTTTAACATTAAAAATCTTATTTTGTGGAAACTTTACTTTTACATGCCAAAAAAATTAATATAAAATGATGTTAGGTTATTTTGGGTTAAAATAACATAAAATATGTCCCAAATTTCCAAAACCATGGGAAAACCCATGAGAAATCCCATGGTTTTTCATTTCCCACAACCTAGATTTCCAAGGCCTATATTTGAAAATTATTAAATAAATCTTCCACTTTTCCTATAAATACCCACCCATTTCTACATTTAATTTCAATAAAAACAATAATCCACAAATCTATGGTATTTTTTCCTCCTAATTATACCCCTCAAGGTGTCCTCAATCCCCCAAGGTTCCATTCCTCAAGATCTAGGAGTTACTCTTCAAGGTAATGGAAATATCCACTTCTCTTTTCCATTCAAGTTCCCTTTTTATGTGATATATATTTCAATTTCCAAACTAAGTTACATTTTCCACCTTATTTTATCCCATTATTGTAATAAGAGTCTTTTATTAATGTTATACCCTTATACCCTCTCATTTTACCCTTTTCTAAAACCACATTTTATAACAGTTATTCTGTCATATTTACTTCTTAAAATTTCCCTCTTATCCTCAAGAAATTATCTTATATTTTCTTCTTGTGAATACCCAAGTCTCATTATTTTACAATGGTATTCACCTAAATTTAAGAATGATTTATTTTATTCTTATATTAACATACATGAAACCCTCAATCCATTTTTTGGGTTGAAAATGATATAATGATCATGTTTTTAAGCCCTTTTGAAACGCCATGATTTTGATATGAAACCCATTTTTTTATTCTCCATGGGTTATTTATGAAATTTTTTATTATGATATATGTGGATCACATTAATTAATACATATTAAGGGTGTTCTATGATAACTCTCCAATGCATTGGGTAAAGAATTTAATCTTTAGAGATGACATGTTTTACCATGCCTTGGTAATTTTCATTTACGACACCTCGGTGAAAAACCTTAGTTATATGATTATGAATGTATAATTTAAATGTTGTAGACACATTTCCATGTTATGGTTCATATTTTTTTATTATGATATTCATTATTTTATTTTTCTTGTTCCATAATGATATTCCTCATGTTCTTAGTGATTGATCACATGTAAACTGTTTTCACTTACTGGGCCTCATGCTCACCCCTTTCCTTTGATGTATGTTCCCAGGATATAAGATGAAGTGAATGTAATTAGTATTAACCCATGAGGATGTATTCAAATGTATTTAGAATAATGTATTAAGTTTCCATGTATTATGTACCTTATTTTCAAGATACTAAACTTTAAAAGATCATCTGTTTGTACCATGTAAATGAAAAGTTTATGTAATAAAAAAGAAAGATTCCATAGTTGGTATCAAAGGAAAATTTAGTTATTTGTGGAAATAAAGATTTGAAAACTTTAGTAAGAACCATATAAAAATGTTTAAATATATGAAAACATCATGATATTTCAGTGAAATATTAATTAAGTGGTTTTTAAGAAACAAAATCCTTGTCTGGATACGAATAAGTGGATGTGGATCTGACACAGATGTATCTAGGGGTAACACTTGAAAACATTTATTTGTAGAATAAACTTGAATGAGAACTAGTGCATGATAACGGGTCTTAATGCACTCTTGGTTTGACACTATTGGGGGATATATTTGGTTAATAACAATATTTTTATGAACCATTGTGAAGGATTTATAGAAAATATTTTTTTTGTTAAGAATGACATATTTAAGAATGATGTTTTAAGATGTAAAATTCCTTTAGAATTATAAGATTCTTAAAAGAAACACTTTTCTCACTAAGGTTTTATTCTTTTAAAAAATGGTGGGAAATAGGATTAACCATGTAAATGATGATCAAAACAGAACATGTGCTGATGATCCTCCTATGGAAGACGGAATGGAAAACTTCATAAGAATGATGAATCAACTAACTCGAGTTGTGAACAATATCCCAAATCAAGTCGAGAGACCAGATTCGCCTTGAAGGGAAAAACTTTTTGTTGAGTAATTTATGTGTCAATTACTATCTTCTATCAGTGAATCTACTGATCCATTTATTATTTAAAAATGGATAATCTCTATATGAAATATTTTTTTTGTACTTCATTGTTCGGAACAAGAGAAATTCACCCTGGTTGTATACTGCTTAGAGGTAGAAGCTGATCATTGGTGGAAACTAATTAAAAATATGAATACAAGAAGGGAGATTAATGCTATGGAGTGGGAAGATTTCAAGTGATCCTTTTTCAATAAATATTTCCCTCGTTCGATGCAAACAAAAATAGAGAAGGAATTCCTATAGTTTAAGTATAAGGAAAATGAATCTGTGGGATAATATGAGATAAACTTTACATGATTTTATCATTACACATCTAGATTTTTTATGTATCCTAATGGAAAGTTTGATATATTATTTAGTGTAATAAGACCCCATCTACAGAGGAATCTATCCAATCGAGACTATGATAACTATGAGGAGATAGTGCGGAGTGCTGTGAAGTTTGAACTAGAGTTTGGAGAGACACAGTGGTCACACAAATATAATGAAAAGAAGATATATTTGGATCCAAACTTATTGAGGAACTTTGATCATGGAAGATGAGGAAAGCAATTGAAACTTCTTATATGAAACAAATGTGGGAATAAGTATTTAGAGAACTAATTTATCGAGAGTGGAAAATGTTAAAAGTGTGGAAGAGATGGGCATATATCTTAGAACTATCTTGGTGAGGTGAAGCCTCAACTTCTTAACACTAAAGACAAAGGGAAGATAGTGAAAGCCTATCCTGAAGTCTAATTCTTCAAGTGTATACAACTTAGGCATTTTGATAATCATTGTCCAAATAAGAAGATAGTGGATGGAAATCACCATCAAACTCAGAATAGGTCGAGAGAGCAAGGTCAGGTATTTGATATCATGATGGATGAAGTAAAATCTCCAAATGATGTGGTGACAGGTACTCTAATAATTCACTTAAATCTATCAAGTAATTTTTTTGATTTTGGTCCTACACATTCCTTTATTTCCTCTGAGTTTGAAAAGAATATAGAATCAATCCCTAGACTTCTTGAAGTAGAGTTACCATTCAAGACTCCTAGAGGGATTATCCAAGCATCAAAAGTATATAGAAACTCTAATATTGACTTTATAGAGCACAGTCTAATCTCAAATCTAGTTTTCATTTCCATGGTAGGATTTTACATTATATTAGGGACGAACTGGATCTCAAAGTATAATACTAAGATCAACTACAAAATCAAGGAAATCTCATTAGTATTGAATGGAAAACCTAAAATTATTATCAAAGGAGTGATATCATGACATGAGCTTTATCTAGAAGCACCTCCCATATCCTTATTTATGGAGATGATCGGTGAAGAGGAAGAAGGAAATAAAATTATAATAATAGAAAATGTTCCCATTGTTCAGGAATACATTGACGTATTTCTTAAGGATTTACCTCGACCTCCCCCAGAAATAGAGGTAGAGTTCTCCATTGAACTCATACATGGATCCAATTTGATATCAAAGACCCTATATAGAATGGAAAATGTAGAGCTATATGAATTAAAGAAACATCTTCAAGATCTTTTGGAAAAAGGATTTATCCGACTAAGTGTGTCTCCATGGGGAGAACTTGTTATCTTTGTAAAGAAAAAGGATGGATCAATGCGGATATGAATTGATTATATATAAATTAATAAGGTCACAATGAAGAACAAGTACCCTCTCCTAAGGATTTATGATTTATTTGACCAGATTTTTGGGGCCCAATTCTTCTCCAAGGTTGATCTTCGATCTGGTTATCATCAATTAAGGGTGAAGAAAGAAGATATTCCAAAGACTGACTTCCAATCAAGATATAGGAATTATGATTTTGTTTTTCTGACCTTTTTCTTGACTAATGCTCCTACTATATTTATGGATTTGGTGAATAGAGTCTTTAAGGACTACCTTGATTAATTTGTTATAGTTTTTATTAATGATATTATAATATATTCTAAAAGTCATAAGGAGAATGAGGATCATCTAAGGGTTATATTGAAGACTCTGAGGAAGGATAGGCTATTTGGAAAATTCATAAAATGTGAATTTTGGTTAAAACAAGTTTCTTTCTTAGGGAACATTATAACTAATGAAGGAATCTCAATTGACCCTACCAAGTCAAAGGTTGTAGAGGAGTGGCCTTATCCTACAATAGTAACTAATATTCATAGTTTCCTTGGTTTATCAGGATATTATAGGAGGTTTTTGAAAAACTTTTCATGACTTTCTAATCCACTAACCAAGTTAACTCGAAAAGGGGATAAGTTCATCTGGGATAAGAAATGTGAATAAAGTTTCCAAGAACTAAATAAGAGATTGGTTAGTGCACCTATGTTAACTCTACCCTCTATTGGAGAAGGATTAATTATTTTTAGCGATGCATCTTTGAAAGGGTTTGGGTACATCCTCATAAAAAATAACAAGATTATTGCTTATGCATCTCGATAGTTAAAGAATCATGAGTAGAATTATCCAACGCATGACCTGGAGCTAGCTATGGTTATTTTTTCTCTAAAAATATAGGGGCATTATCTTTAGTGTGACAAATGTGATATATACATAGACCAATAAAGTTTGAAGTATATATTGATAAAAAATGAATTGAACATGAGACAAAGAAGATGGTTGGAACTTCTTAAAGACTATTATTGTTCAATTCATTATCACCCTAGAAGATCAAACAAAGTTGTTGATTCATTAAGTAGGAAATTCCTTATTGTACTGGAAATGATGAGGATTTAAATAGATCCTTTGATCAAAGACATTGTAAAATTGGACATGGTAATAGTAAGGGAAGGGACATCATCAAACATATCCCAAATTATTTCTCAACCATAATTACTAGAGAATATCAAGAAATATCAAGTAAAAAATCCCTTGTTACAAAAGAAGATAGAGGTTATGAAGAATGGGAAGTTTCTTGAGTTCAATATTGATCAAGAAGGTGTACTGAAATTTCATACAAGTCTATGTGTTCCATAAATTATAGAGATAAAGAAAGAACTGATGGATGAATCTCATAGCTCTACATTCTCTATACATCCTAAAATCACTAAAATTTATAGGGACCTTCGTGATCATTATTATTGGGATAATATAAAAATGGAGATTACCGACTACACAAAAAGGTGTTTGGTGTGTCAACAAGTGAAGGTGGAGCAACAAATTCCTAAAGGGGTATTACAACCACTACCCATACCAACATGGAAGTGGGACAATATCACTGTGTACTTTGTCACTGGTCTCCAAAGAACATCCAAAGGAAATAATGAGATATGGGTTATAGTGGAACGACTCACCAAGACTGCCCATTTTATCACTATTTAGGAAGATTTATCTCTTAACCAACTTTCCAAGATATATGTAAAGGAATTGGTGAGTATGAATGGGGAACCACTTTATATAATTTTTTGTCATGATCCAAGGTTCACATCTAAATTATGGAGAAGTCTTCAACATGCTCTGAATATTGAATTGAATTTCAGTATGGACTATCACCCCAAATTAATGGCCAATCTGAAAGGACTATCTAGACACTCAAGAATATATTGAAAACATGATCGATATAATTTAAAGGTAGGTGGGATCAACACCTCCCATTATTTGAGTTCTCATATGATAACTTCCACTCGAGTATTCAAATGGAACCCTATGGAGCTCTATATGAAAAGAAATGTATAACTTCTGCTTGTTGGGATGAATTTGGTGAGAGAAATCTACTTGGGCCTCATCTTGTGCAAGAGATTATAAAAAAGTTTTATTTCATCCAACAACACATAAATGTTGCTCAGAGGCAACAAAAGAGCTATTCTGAAAACCATCGAAGGGACTTAGAGTTTGATGTTAGCAATAAAGTTTTACTTCAAATATCACCATGGAATAGATTCATGTGGTTTGGGAAAAGAGTTAATCTTATCCATAGGTACATTGGCCCCTATGAAATCCTTGATCACATAGCAGCAGTGGCCTATAGGTTAGAACTTCCACCAAATCTAGCTCAAGTTCATGATGTATTCCACGTATCTCTCTTGAGGAAGTACATACCTGACCCTTCACATGTACTAAATCTAGAGGTGGTACAACTAGAACATGACCACTCTTATGAGGAGGAGTTATTGGAGATCTTAGACCATAGAGACAAGGTTATACACAATAAGACTACCCACCTCATCAAAGTGGTGGAACCATAAATATGAAGAGGTTGAATGGGAAATAGAGGAGATGATGTTCTAGAAGTACCCACACCTTTTCTCAACTAAGAGAATGAGTAGAAATTTCAGGGATAAAATTTATCAAGGGGGGAAGAATGTAATTACCCAAACTTTTTAAATTATATTTTTTTCCTATTATGTGTGTTATATTATATAGTACACAACACAACCATATCTCTTTAATAATGAAGTGGTATTTATAGAGTATAAATGGAAATGTGACCATCAAGATTCGACCATTATATGAATGTTTGTCAAATATGACCATTGGAAACTATACTCTTGGTAATAATTTTAACATTATAATTAGTTCTTATAAGTAGAAATGAAAAAGTATAATTAATGAAAAAAGGAGAAGCAATGGCCTCAACCAATAGAGTCTTGTCATATGAAGCCCATTTATTAGAAATGGGGAGGGTGATAGAAAAAGTGGGGTTCTTCCTTGACCAATCCCAAGCTTTTCTTCAACAATTTAAGCTTGAATGAAATCATCTATGGGAGAATTTCAAGTTAGTGGAAATTACCACTCGGGCGATGTTAGCCGAGCCACCCCATGAATCTATCACTATCGCACACCTTACCCTTATGTCATAAATGGGTGTTATAAGGGGTTAAATGTCCAGACATCATTTACTTAAATTTTAATTTCATTTTATAAATAAAATTAGTATTCCATAAATTACATTTTAAAAATATTTTTGCATAAATATGATGAATTTGATAAATTGATTTTTTAGACACAAATTATACTTTTTAGAAAGGATGTAAATCTCTTATAATAAAATTAGTTATTATGAATAATATTTATTTTAATGAAATAGTATGATAAAAATACTCTTATTTAAATATAAATGAAAAAATAATTTTATTATTTCATTGAAAATTTTTAAGTGTCAGAAATTTTACTATACAATTTCATCCAGCTATTTTTTTTAATAAATAAATATTTTTATATTTAAAAGTTAATATTCTCATACTTATAGAATTATAATGATAAAATAAAAATATTTTTTTAAATAATAAGGTTTAAATTAGGTTATGGTGAATTTATGAGAATTTTTTAAAATACTTTATTTTTCTGTGAATAGTAAAAATACAGTTTGGGTTTTCGGTATGTTTAATGACTTTATAAATATTTCATAATAATTTAATAATTAATTAACCACAATACATGACCTAAAATGTGTTATTTTATTAATATAAATTATTTTAATATATTTTAATCAATTTCCAAACCTATAAGTTACTTTCTAAAGTCTAAAATGGAAACTTTAACATTAAAAAACTTATTTTGTGGAAACTTTACTCTTCCATGCCAAAAGAAGTAATATAAAATTATGCTCGGTTATTGTGGGTTAAAATAACAAAAAATATTTCATAAATTTCCAAAACCATGGGCAAAAACCATGGTCATCTCATGGTTTTTCATTTTCCACAACCTAGATTTTCGAGGCCTATATTTCAAAATTATTAAACGAATCCTCCACTTTTCCTATAAATAACCACCCATTTATCCATTTAATTTCACTCAAAATACATAATACATGAATTTATGGTTTTTTTCCAAGTTATACTAAATTCCCCAAGGTTCCATTCCTCAAGATCTAGGAGTAACTCTTCAAGGTAAGGGAAATCTCCACTTCTCTTTTCCATTCAAGTTCCCTTTTTATGTTGTATGTCTTCCAATTTCCAAAATGATTTATATTTTACACATTATTTTATCCCATTACTATAATAAGAGTATTTAATTAATTTTAATTCCTTTTCCCCTCTCATTTTACCCTTTTCTAAAACCACATTTTATACATGTTATGTTGTCGAATTTACTTCTCAAAATTTCCCTCTTCTCCTCAAGAAATTATCTTTTATTTTATTCTTATGAATACCCAATACTATTTATTTTCCAATGGTATTCACCTAAATGTAAAATTATTTATTTTATTCTGGTATTAACATAAATGAAACCCGCATTCCCTTTTCATGGGTCAAAAATGACATAATGGTTATGTTTTTAAGCACTTTTGAAACGTCATGATTTTGATATGAAACCCATTGTTTTTATTCTACATGGGTTATTTATTAAATGTTTGATTATGATCTATGTATCTCACATTAATTAATACATATCAATGGTTCTCCCTAATATCACTCTAATTCATTGGGTAAATAATTTAATCTCTAGAGATGACATGTTTTATGATACCTTGGTGAATAAACTTGGTAATTTTCATTTACAATGCCTCAATGAAAAACCTTGGTGATAAGATTATAAATGTATCATTTAAATTTTTTATCCACATTTCCATGTTATGATTAATTTTTTTTATTATGATATTACTTATTTTCCTTTTTTTATTCCATAATGATATTCATCATGTTTTTATTGATATTCCTCATGATCACATGTAAATTGTTTTCCATTACTGGGCCTCATGCTCACCCCTTTTCTTTGATGTATGTCCTCAGGATATGATATGTAATAAATGTTCATAGTATGAACCCATGAGGATGTATTCAAGTTTATTTAGAATAATGTATTAATTTTTCATGTATTACGTGCCTTATTTTCCAAGAAACTAAACATTAAAATATCCTCTGTTTATACCATGTAAATGAAAAGTTTATGTGATAAAAAGTCAGGATGTCATACCTGCGTAGGTTTGTCTGCAAAATACTACATATAATGTGAAAAAAAAAATCAATTCCTTCTCGCCCCACATAATCCCACAGACTTTCTCACATTTAAAAAAATATATATTACTTATAATCATTTAAATATTGTATTTTTTCTCATTCTTAATGGTAGATATGGGGAGAAGTATGGATTGAAATTAACTAGAGTTTTAAGGGATGTGATGGAACATTTTTATCTAGTTTAATGATGACGTGTGGAAATGTCAATGTGGTGGTGAGTTTTTTTGATGCAATGTAGGTGAGTGATCGGTGAGGGGTGATGAATGATGATATTGGTTGCATGGTTATGTGAACGGTTGGACCTATGAATTAATGACAACTCTCTAGGTAATGAATGATTTCATAGGAGTCTATTAGGGTTCCCATGAGGTCCTTTCCTATTTTATTAATAAAAAAATAAAATTAAATAATAAAAAAATTAAATCAACCCAAAAAATATTATGATTATAATAACACTTTTATAATTGAAACCATGTGCAGGGGAGATAGGTTTCATTTTTTGATAGGTGAAATGACACACCTTGTGAATATGGTTAATAATTACTATATAAATATTATAATATCATATTAATACAATAAATATATACCTACTTAAAATACACATGTGAATGAATAATGAATTAGTATGACCATTAAGGTGGGAAATCATATGTCATGGTTTAATAATGATTTTTTATTAAAAAAACTAAAATGTTAAAGAAGCATATAATGTAAAGAAAATAATTTTTTTTAAATCAGGCATGTGGGTAAGACTGCACCTACATGGGATTAACCTTCTTTATCTTTCACCCATGTGGGCTCAACTCGCATTAGCCCGTGCTCTTAACGGTCAAAATTTTTAGGCTTTCCCCACCCCAAATCTTCCCCATATCCATGAGTCCCATGGGTCATGAGCCTGTTTTACAATACTAACGGCTGGTTGGAGTCCCTGATAAAAAGTTTGAAGTTATAGCCACACACATAGTACGTGATGTGGTTATTTGTGAGTTAGCTCTTTGAATATATCACATACTTCCCGAGCTAATTCTTCATACTTCTGATTAAAATTATGAATCTCATTTATAAGCTTCTAGGTTCGTATTAGTGGGAAATATTTGTCTATAAATTTCTTAGCTAATTAGTCATAAGTCATGATTGACTCAGGATCTTGACTCTTTAGCCAATCCTTGTCTCTATTGCACAAGGATAATGGAAAAAATCTCAATTGAATGGTGTTTGATGATATGAATTGGTTTTTAAAGGTATCGCAAACCTCAAGAAAATTTGAAATATGTTCATGAGGGTCTTCAATTTTTAGTCCACTGAACTGCCTCATATTTTAGATCATATGAATGAGTCCAGGCTTAATTTCAAAATGTGAACTTTAATGTAAGGATGCACAATTTTGGGCACAACACCGCTAGTGGATAGAAAACCATAATACATTATGGTGAACTCCTGCAGTGTTGGTCGCTCTACCTAAAATTTAGGTGGTAAATATTGAGTGTTATGCGGGTAATGTGGTGCAACATCATTATGCTCAGCCATTACAGAACATCAGCATACATCAATTGATCTATCGATCTCGAGATTGAAAATAAGCAGTTCTTACATTTCAAGGCTCCTTAAATGAGTCAACGGGACCTGAAACATGCACTAGTTAGGAGAAAGAGAGATAGGATTCAGGTGCACCCAAATGAGAAAAAAGTAAAATGAAAAGGGGAAGGAGAAATAAGAAAAGGGGAAAGGGTGAGGTAATCTGAGATTCGTTCCATAGGTCACTATTACTAAGCATAACAATCCTCGTAAATGGTGCCAAATTTTTATGCTCTTACACATGTCATTGGATATGTACAATCATTAATAAGATTAAATTATTATTTCCCAAACTACACTCAACTACTAAGGCATAACAAGTGGTAGTCCGGGGTCAAACCCATAGAGAAAACTTGTTTGGACAAGCAACCCAGCGAACAAAACCTATTTTAGGGGAGTCCTCAAATTCTCTCTTCTTGGTTTTTTTATACTATAACTAGGTATATTGGGTTTTAAAGTAGATTAAAGGAAGTGTTTGAGGTCAATTTCATGGTATAGGCAAAGGGTAATCCTAAATCTAACTTGGGACAGACCTATGGTGTAGGCTAAAAAGTAGTGCAAAGGATGCCAATTTACCATGGTCCAACCAATTGGATCAACCTAATCTATAAAATACTCCTTGGTCTAGAGTAATTGAAAACCTAAGTGTAGGAATCTTGGCTTTTAGGAAAAAAGAATTATAGGCATTGGTCCTACCCTGATCTTCTCCAACTAGGTCATTATCATTCAATTTATACCTCCGATGGTCAGGGGTAATGCAAATTAATGAATTTGATAATTTTTATAAACTTAGTTATTATCCATAGGGTTACCTAGTTTCGATATTAGATAATCAAAATAGGGAAATACTAAACATGTTACGCATAATCATGAAAAAATTGAGAAATAAGAAATCCATGATTAAAACAATTAAAAATAAAGACCAAACAATTAAAATCAATGTAAATCCCATCAAAAATTCATTGTTCATGAAGAAATAATGAAGAACCATGTAGGCATTGATGAAGATAGGTGAGCGAGGTTGAAACAGATGTCGAAAATGGAAATGGATTTTCAATACTCAAATAATGGATGTAAATTAAACAAAAATTCAAAAGGATTTAATAAAATGGGTAAACTAATGAATCAAAATATCTTTGGAATTAAAATAGATGAAAATAAGAGAAAATGTTTAGAGAGAAAATAAAATTATGCGTAGTCCCTTTTGTGTGGAGGAGCACCTAAAATATAAATAGGATGAGAGTTACATGACATGTAAGTCATTCATGTCATGTACTAGATTAAGTGACTTCTATCTAGATATATGTATGTCATGTAAGTTGGTTTTACTTCGTGTAGCTAAGATCCACAATTCCCTCTGAAGAATTGTCTTGTATCTTTGACTGGGAGAGACTTTGAACTTTGCATGTCGTGAAATCTCTGCACATCGTGTATGTGATTCACTTTTAGCGGGATTCTGATCTTTGAAATGTGTACACGTCATGTGTTGGCTTCATGTCATGTAAAAAATTCACAGGCTAGTATATGGCTCTACAGGCATGTTTTTAATGAGGTCTACATGTTGTGTATAATGTACATTGGGTGTAAAGCCTGTATTTTTCATTTTTCGACATTTCTTCAATTGAGTCCAAAATTCCTAATTCCTATGAAACAAAACAGAACCCTGGGCATTATCAAATGCATCATAAATAAACCTTAAATAAATTTATCGAATATGTATATATAATTTCAGCTTATCACGATCATATGAATTAATGAATTGATAATCATGCAAGATAAAACTAAAATAAATTGACTTATGCATAAACATTATCTAAGACATGGTTAATCACTCAAGTAAATCCACTTAATATTAACATGCATGTAATAAAGATAATAATTTAAAATTTATCCATAAAGATAAAATCCCACAATTATATATATTAAATTGGTATAGTCTTCCACTACTTAAGTGAAAATAAAACCATAGTTAAAAGTTTTTGACCGGCCAAAGTCGGGGTTCTTTCAATTATTAGGGATTTATAACTTGAATTTTTGGGTTGACTTAACTTAATTCACATCAAGGGTTGAATGTCAACGAAGTAATTGGTGTAACTGAGAGGAAAAGGTAGAGGAAATATAATTTTAGGATTTTAGGATTGGGGAGTGTGATGAACCCGACCTAAATACCCTCTTAAACTAGTACCCAACCCAAACTGTCACATACTTGAAGGGTGTTCCTAATCCCCATGGGCTGGAAAATAACACCTGGGAATCAACAACAACCAAAGGGAATGATTTCACCCAACCTGAAGTAGAAAACATGACATATATATATATATATGTACAATGGGAATAAATAGTGGAATAATAAATAAGAAATATATGAAATATCATAAAGGAAACAACTAAAATGATAAAAACCAAAAGTAGATAAATAATCTCCAAGGTATAAGTCCAACAGTAAAGGAAAACTAAAGACCAAAATAACTGCTCTATATGATAGCATGGAAAGACTCTCACTATCTCACCACCAGCTACCTAGACACAGCTGACAGAAACCTCACCACCTCACAACGGTGCCTTGTCTTTTCCTACATTGAAAGACATGAAAAGTTCTATGCATTGAATAAGGGGTACACAGGGTGTGAGATAAATAGGATTATTAGGATCCCACCTAGGTTATCTATATCAAGTTCTATACAAAAATCTGAACATTCTCATCTTTAAATAAAACCAAGGCATGAAAATTAGTTAAACAGTTTTTATATCAAAAGTATGGTAAAACATTTCCCCCCTTTTCCACAGTTCCAAATAATTCAGGTAAAATAGTTTCAAATCATTTTACATATATCAAAGTAGTTAAACAAAATCATGTATCACATATCATATCAAATCCAATATAAACTAAAATCATAGGTAACATCATTCTAAGGATCGTAATAGGTAAAGCTAGCTAGGACACTCATACCCAAATATAGATAATCGTGCACATCAAGTCTCTAGATATATGAATTGAATCTAGAGAGAAGAGGAACACCCTAGAAAGTGAACCCCCCAACAAGTCTAACAAGTATCTAGAACAATATTCCTAGGGAACAGTGGAAAACCTCATGAGTGAACCCTTTTATAGTATCAATGAATGAGGCCTATTACTACACCTTCCACCTAAGTATCCAAGGCTTCCCATGTGCTATATTTTTTAAAATATTTCATAAATCCATTTTTAATGATTTGAAAATAACTTTTCTTTTACCAAAACAAGGGGAAATCCATATTTTCTCAAAAAACCCATTTCTACACACACAATTTAATCATTCCAATTTATTTATAAAATAATTTATAAAATCAGATCAATACAGTTCATCCAACATAGGTTGGAGATGAAACCACCTACCTCAAACTCAATTCACACATGCCCGCAACGGGATCCACCAATATGGAAGAATTAAAAGATAATAATGGAGGCCCTAGAACTAATCCTTGCATGTTAGAATCAATTCAACAAGAAAAACAATTGTTGGAGAAGATAGATCACAACATACCTCAAAGAATGCTCATGCCACACCATAACCAAAACAAGGGTTATCGTCCAGAGGAAGATCACATAAAAAATTTAGAATGGATCAACAATATTATCATCATAGATCTACGTATCCATAAACATAGCACAATGGCACTACCACAATCAATAGAAATGAAGAAGAAAAAGAATATATTACACAAAGAGATGTACCACAACCATAATGAAGATCAATCACTAAACGAAATGATCCAGAAGGAGCAAAGATCCCCAAAATTTTCTAGGATAGATCCTAGGCCTTGAGAGAGAAACTACATGTCAAATAAAAAATTAATCACCCATGCAGTACCCTAAAAATCACAAATTCTGAAACATTCATGACGTGAAACCATTTCATGATGTTAATTTCTCAATTAACAAAAGGTGCCAAAAAATGAATTGCCTCATATTAAAATCCCAATTTTGACCATTTCATGATGTGAAACTGATTCATAGTATATTAACATTTCATGCCTTGAACCAATTCACAACATCATCCCTGCAAAGGTTTTACATCATGTAAACCATTCATGATGTGAAAATGTTCATCGTGTAGTAAATGGTCTAGATTTTGAAGGGTGGACTCTTAAGAATTTTACACATTTATACCCAGACTCCATTAATTTAAACAAACATACATCTCTGAACTTTAGGCCATTTTCACCAATAAAGGTTCTATATCCTCACGAGCCCCAAAATGCACCCAAACAAGGAGGGAAATGAATAGATAGATGAGAAATACTTGAAAGTTGGTAATGGGATGTTAAAAAACTCCCCACTATAATATTTTCCATCCCTAGGAAGCCATGTGGAAGAATGGTTTCCATAAAGAGGTGATGACATTTCTCCCTCATCAACGACTCATGCTCCCAAGTCTCATGAGAATATGGTCTGTATCGCCATAACACTCTAACCAATGGAATCAACTTCCCACACAAATCCTTTACCTGAGAGTCAATGATCTACACTAGCTTCTATATAATAGAAATTTTTGGCTCTAACTTGATCTCTTTCCAACTCAAAATGTGAGATGGATCGGGATGATACTTCCTAAATTGTGATATGTGGAAAACATCATGAATGCATATTAACTTAACTGAAAATTCCAACTAATAAACAACCTTACCAACCCACTCTGTGATATCAAATGGTCCAACATATCTCATATCCAACTTTACTTATTTTCTAAGCCAACAGTGACCCAACTGAGGAGAAACCTTTAAGAAAACCCTGTCACCAATGGAAAACTCCAAAGGATGACACTGAAGATCTGAATATGATTTATGCCCACCCTACATTGTAACCAGACACCAAAATATATCCTAAATCCTCACTAATTTACACTAAATGAGACCTAGTCCTACAAGAGAGGACTCACCCACCTCTTCCCAATAAATAGGTGACCTACACGTGTGACCATGCAAAGCCTCGAAGGGGTCCATTCTAATCGATGACTGATAACTATTGTTATAAGCAAACTCAACCAGTCCTAGATGGTTATCCCATGATCCACCAAAATCCAAGATTCGTGAATAGATAATATCCTCCAAGATCTGAATATTATACTCCATCTAACCATCTATTTGTGGATGATAAGTTGTACTCAACTTAACCCGATTCAGCATCGCCACCTGGAGACTCTTCTAGAATAATGAGGTAAACCTAGGATCCTTGTCTAAAATAATGGTAGAGGGAACCTCATGTAACCTCACAATCTCTTATACATACATCTTTCATAGGTCTTTAAATTTAGTGGTGTCCCTGGTCAGAATGAAGTTAGCGGACTTTGTCAACTAATCAATCACCACCCAGGTAGCATTCCTCCCTCAGGGAGTCTATGGTAATCTGAAACCAAAGTCCATGGACACCTCATCCCATTTCTAAACCAGCATGGGAAGAGTATGGAGGAAACTAGAAGGTTTTATATTATCTTTATTTATTTATTGGAAAGTTTAATAACGGGACACATAATCTATAACATCACACTGTATACCCATCCACCATAATCATTATCTCTTATTATAATACATTTTTGTTATGCTTGAATGAAAGACCCATGAAGAAATATGATAGTATAAAAAATTGAGATCCTTATAGATGCTGGGATGAAAAACCAATCCCCAAAATAGAGAATACCATCTAAAGGGAGAGACTAACCAAAAACATTCTCCCCGCCATATAGGGTATGTCAAATTCCCTTGAATTCTTCATCCTAATGCCGATCCTACAAAATAATCTTAAGGAGAGATGATGATAACTAGACAATGGTTAGATTCATACTTGAAGCATCCTCCTAAGCATATAAGTGTAATTGAGTGAAGAGTCCTATAAGGTTTCATTCCTTCTTTGATTCCAGAAGAGCCAGTGATGGTACTTTCCTACAAAGAGAATCTACGATGACATTCTCATTCCCTGAGGTGTAGGCGATGTCAAAGTCAAACATCTAAATATATTCCACCCACTACCTCTATCTAAGATTCAATTGTTTTCAAGAAAATATATAACTTGGAATATTATGGTCAAAAAAGACCATTAACCTCTCCCTAAAAAGATAGTATCGCTAACATTTAAGTGCATGCATAACCATAGAAAGATCTAAATCATAAGTGGGGTAATTATTATCATAAGGTTGAAGATGGTGAGAGACTTAATCCACCACATGATTGTATTGTTTAATCATGCAACCCAAACCAGCACCAGAAGAATCATAGAAAATCACATACCCATTATGGATCTTAGGTAAGATCACAATAGGAGTTGATGTTAGAAACTGTTTCAGATCATCGAAAGAAGACTGACACTTTGCATCCCATATGAATTTCACCCATTTCATGATAAGAGTATTCAAAGGTGATTCTAAATTGTATAAATCCTTGAAGAACCATCAGTAGTACCTAGAAAGACCAAGGAAGCTCTAAATCTCAAAGACATTCTGTAACTCTTCCCATGACAAGACAACCTTCACCTTCTCAGGATCAACTGATAATTCATGATCAAAAATCAAGTGTCCTAAGAACTTCACTTCTTGGATATATAAATTTCATTTTGAAATATTTCCATACAAGCATTGACTCCTCAGAATCTCCATAACCAAACTCAAATGGTGCTCGTGCTCATGCTTGGATATCGAATAAACCAAAATATCATCCATGAATGATAAAAAAAGTGCCGAGATACCCATGGAATATCCAGTTAATTAAATCCATAAAAACTAAAAGAGTTTTAGTCAGTCTCAACGGCATCACAAGATATTCGTAATATCCATACCTACTCTTGAAAGCTATCTTTGGTATATCAGACTTCCAAACTATGTGATAATGATAACCTGACCGAAGATCGATCTTCAAAAACCACCTTGCCCCCTTTAAATGGTCAAACAAGTCATCCACGTGAGCCAAAGGATAATTATTATTAACTATAACCTAGATCAACTTTCGATATTCCATGCACAATTGGATTGAACCGTCTGTCTTCTTGGAAAAGAGCACAGGGGATGGCCAAGGTAAAACACTAGGGTGAACAAAACCTTTTATCATCAGATCATCCAATTGAATATTGATCTCTTTCAAATATATTGGTTCCATATGATAAGAAGGTATCAAAATCAGTTGTGTACCCAACACCATGTCGATTACAAACTCTACCACCCTCTCTAGAGGAAGACCAGAAAAATCATTTGGGAAAACGCCAAAAAAATCCAACAATATTGGGAAGATAAAAAATGGAAGAAATTTCATTGGGATCAACTACTACAATAGACAAAAAACTTCTAAGAATTGGGTGAGAAGGTATTTCATGATCTAACATCGGATCTCAAACTCCTTGAAACACTTGAGAGATCCCATCAATAATAAAGAATAAAACATGTTGATGATAACAATAAACCTCAGCATGATGAGAAATATTACAATCCATCCCAATAATGATGTCAAACAAATACAGATCAAGAATGAGAAAATAACAGGCTAACTCTGCATCAGTTATCGACAACAAACAAGAAGGACACTGAAACCCTTTCTCTTTCCTCTTTCCAAGATGTGTCACTAACTCCATAACAAAGGACATGAGTTCTATTGAATGTTTAAGAATATCCACAAAACATCCAGATATAAATGAGAAAGAATTACGTGTATCAAATAAAGTATTTTCTAATAAATATGCAATAAATATGGTACCTCTCACTATCACTAGACCCACATCTACCTCTACCGAAAACTCATCTATTTTGTGAAGGCGTTTCACTCCCAAGGCTTGTGGCTGGAGTCCTGTAGTCATTGAAGTATCTAATTGCACCATAGTATCCTTTAGATCTGACAATCCTTGACCATAAAAAGTCATATACATATCCTGATAAAAACTCTATAGATGAACATAATGTCAACAACTATTACATATCTTCACAAATGCGGAATAATAATTTCAGGTGTGCCCAACCTTGCCACACTGATAGTAGGTTAGAGGCACAGTACAGTCTATAATTGAAGGTGTAGAGGAGGCTATTTACTGAGAACCACCCCCACCACTTCTATAATGATCATAATAATTCCTCTTACTCCCCTACGAGCCACTAAAACTACCATTGGGTGGAAGAGAATGAGAAAAATGAAAAACCTTTCCTATCATATCCATCTCTTTTATCATGGCTATGTCTACCATCTCCATATAAGTCAAAATATTTAGTATAAATACCTACGATCTGATATTCGATCACAAAATATATAGATACTTATTAGCCTTTATATATTCATTCTTTACTACCTCTGGAGAAAAACGAACCATCTCTGCAAACTGATTGGTATATGCTAATATTGAACATTCTCCCTACTGCAAGGAGAGGAAATCTAGAGACTTCACCATTATCAGTGACTCTAGACAAAACTATTGGAAGAAGAGAGTCTTAAAACCCTTCTATTTCAATCTCACATGTCTATCTATATGTACCATAAAATCCCACAATCACTTTCTAGGACCCTCAAGTTTGAAAGTTGTGCACTTCCCCTTGATATTCTCAAATGTATCCTGGAATTAAAAAATATGATTGATCTTTTCCAGTCAGTTCTTCACCTCACAAGGTTCATTCATACCTTTAAAGGATATTGGACTCTCATATAAAAACATCTATGATAGATATCTTTCTCCTGCAACTCCTAGTTATACCTCAACAATTATGTTTTGGACTTGCGGTACATTTTGGTCAACAATATGAACTGCCCACATGATAGCCTCGATAAGATTATGATCTATAGGTGGATTTACTTAAGAAGAATCATGTCTTAAAGGCATACCACTACACATTGAAATAAAAGAAAGGGTCAAAAAATAAGATAATCTTAGTTTAAACCAAAAAACCATAATAAAAAATTTGAGATAAAGATCAATAACTCATAATAGGAGATGCACATCCCAACATCTCATGGTAACTTGAGTATCTTCATGATAAGAGTTGGTCAGACACTCACCACATGTAGTACCCCCAGTTTCTGTTATGTAACCCTTAATTTATGTTTTTTTATATTTATAAAGTGTAAGGGTTAAGGATGGTATATTTGGGTGAACTTTGAATAAGTTTTTGGGGCCAAAAGAGAGGTACACGGGCTGCACATGATTTTTTCAAACCATGCGGTAAGCCTAGTAGAAACCGTGCAAATTTGCAGATTCTGAATAGTAGATTTGATATGGTGTGCACACGGTTAGGGATATCATGTAATGAGGCCATGAAATGTGATCTGTAAGGCAGTATCTAATGCACTGTTAGCACACAATTTGTCTAACCATGTGGTATAATTGTGCGTGGAGTCAAATCTAGATCCTTAAAAATAGTATCTCACTCGTTTTTAACATAACTTGATCGTTTTTTCTCACATGCACCCCTAATTTGAGATTCATCTCCATTGAAGGTAGGATAACCTCTAGAAAGTGTTTTTGTAACCAATATGGTGCCCTCCCTTGGCATTTTCAAGCCTGATTCTTGAGGTAAGTGATGTTCTTCATCGTTCTTATCACGCCTTCTTAGATCTACTTAGATCTACTTATCCTCTCCTCTTAGTTTCTCAGATCTATGCATTTTATGGTTATATCTAAGATTATGGATGTTAAATATGATTATATTTGGTCTTGATCATAATAGGATAAGAGATATAAGGAAGTTTCGTGGAATTCTTACCCAGTTGTATGAGCGTTCTTCATTAGTTTCGGTTTTCATCAAAACCTTTGAGGTGGGTGGCTTCACTCTCAACTCCTCTTAGTAGAATTGATTGGAATGATTTAAAATTGAGTTCTTTGTGATTAATTGATTGTGAATTGTCTGTTTTTAATTGTTGGTAATCTTTCTTTAGTGATAGTTTGGTTGATTGGGGAAAATCTGGAAAATTGGTGATTTTGGTTAAATTGTTTGATGCTTGATTTTAAAAGGGGGATTTTAAAATGGGGATTTTTTTTGGAATTGCAGAAATGGTTTTGATTAAAATGTTTTCAATAAAAGGAATGGTTTTATTGAAATGGAATGGTTGGTTGGAATTGGTTTTTCTAATGGTTTTTAATAAAAGAATGATTTTATTGAAATGGTTTGAATTGGATTATTTGAATGGTTTGGAATATATGGGTTGTGTGAGTTTATGTTCGACATGACCCTTAATAAGAGACATATACCATTGGGGTATAAGGTTCATGACCTTAGATCAGGGCATGTGTCATTATGACATAAGGTAATTGGATTAGAGACCACTCATGAGTATGGAATTGTCAAGAAAGCATGCATGTGTGGGTGTGTGGTGAACAATGGAATGGTTATTCCAAAATAATGTTAATAAATGATTATAAGGATTGGTTTGGTTTTTTTTCTGAAATTATGACTTTTTGGAAAATGGGTTAACATGGAACTTGTTTACATTTGGTTATAAATGGATTTGGAACTTGTTTATATGTAGTTATAAACTATTTTTGGGAAAATTGTTTTATATAAGCTACTTTATATAAATGTTGCTAACTTTTCTATCCTAGTGGAATGAGTAGGGAAGTCATTGGGGAAAGCCTGCTGAGTTTTATACTCACTCCTACTTAGGAACTTTGGTGCTTTTGTAGATGATATCTTCTGAGACATGGTCAAAGGTAAAGTATCACATATATTTAGCACCACATCATGATACTTGGACTGTTTGGTGATGTTGGAGCTTAGACCTTGTGGAGTATGGAGTATTTTAGTCTTATTAGAGTCTTTAGTTGTTTTTATACCATTTACTTTTATAGTTTCTTGGTCTTCCACTATTGTACACTTTGGAGTGGTTTGATATAAATGGAAAGGTTGAGTTGTCTTTCATTTGTTCATGCATCATATAGGGAGCTATTTGGTTATGGTTTGTTGAGTTAATGGTTTTTTCTTAAAGGGTAAATCACCCCCCCCCCACTTCCATTTGAAACCCTTTAGAATTTATTTCCAGCCTTTGGCATCTTGGGGATATCGCCTAAGGACTAGTAATGATCTTTTGTATTCTCAATCCAATGAGAATAAGCAGATCATTACAAATGGTATCAGTTTGTTCAATTCAAAAGCTTATTTGAGATAAGTGGTATCAGCTTATTCCTTTACTTGTGAAACAAGTAGTCATCAGTTTTCTTGGTCATGGAGTTGAATTCATTCTTGTTTATTCCTTGGGTTATGATGTTAGAAAGGAGTAGGATTGTTGGGACTTGAAATATAGAGCATAACATGGCTAACCTTTTTATGTTGAACTTAAATTTACTAGGGAGTTGGGTGCATAGGTGTGTTTGAGACACTTATAGGATATGGAATCTCATTTTCATGGGTTTAGCCAATGAGACAATCATGACATGCATTATAGAGGAATGCCTTCCCACTAGGATTGTATATTTCATTTGCAGTAATGATTTATGATTTTTTTCAAAGGTAATTTTTTTTAAAACTGTATAAATTGTTTTTTATCAAATGAAATATTTTGAAAAGGTCATATTTAGTGTATTTTGAAAATTTTTAGATTTTCAAAAGAAAGAATGGAATTTTTTAGAAACGGTTGAACGGTAAAAAGATGATTTTGGAAAGAAACATTGTGATAGTTGATGTGATAGAATTTGAAATTCTAAGCCATCAGTTTCTAGAGAGTGAGACTTATAGAGTTTTTTGTTTGTTTAGAAAATGGCACCTGGTAGGCATCGTAGAAACCAATTAGAAGAAGTTGTGGAGAACGTGGTTGCACCTAAGCCACAGGTGAATCAAGAGCTAGTTCTGAGTATTGTCTAATAATTTCAAGTTGTGGATATGGGGAACTGGAGGGATGATCCAAGGCATGTGGATCATTCCATCCAGTTCATGAAACAGAATTTACCCATCTTTTGGGGTGATTCTAAACTCGAAAAGGTGGAGGTTTGGCTGAATAGGATAAATCGTATCTTTAATTTCATTGTCACGCCATCATAGCTGAAAGTCAAGCTGGTGACTTATATGCTCGAGGATATCGCATTCCCATGGTGGGATTTGGAAATGCAGGCTAAACTGGATCACAATCTTAGTTGGGGGGATTTTGAGGAATTGTTTAACAAACAATTCTATCCTCACACATTAAAGATCCAGCGAACGATGAACTTCTTCATCCTAAAGTAGAAAAATATCTCCGTCATAGAATATGTGGCTAAATTCATGCATTTAGTTCTCTTTGAACCAAAGGTTGTGGCTAGTGCGTCCTTGAGGCACGTATATTTGAATTAGGGATAAGGTAGGATATTCTCTTAAAGATTGCGGTACTCTGTATTATAGACTATATAGAGATAGTGAATAAAGCGATAGTGGCTGAACATGATATGTCAGGATCTGTGGGAGGAGTAAGTATGATGATGCCTACATGAAATGGTGGGAACTCAAATTTTTATAGCAAGTGGAAGAGGGACACCTATCTCCAAAGTAGGGGCGGGATGTAGAATCAGACGACTGGATTAGTGAACCTTTCTCTATGAACCAAGAGAAAAGTGGGATGTTTCCAATGCAGTTCGCTTGACCACATAAAGTAAGAGTGTACAACACAACCAGGAGAATACCATAACTACAAGTAGATGGTAAATCTTCAGAATTTTTTTCATAGTGCTATGATATCAGGTGCTCGAGACACTTATCAAGTGTCACAATCATTTTATGCTTCGATAGGAAGATACCAACAGAATCAGTCTCATCAAAATAACAGAGCTATCCATGGTGATTTTAGGAATACCATGAATCTGCATCAAGGTAAATCTTAGTAAGGAAATAAGAAGAAAAGTGCAGTAATGAAGCATTTTTATGGAGATGAGAAGATGATTATGGATGATCAGGTTGGACCATCTATGGTGAGAGGTATTATTATTTTGAATTCTACCCTTATGTAAGTGTTGTTTGATACTAGTTCATCTCATTTCTTCATTGCTTCTCATGCTACTGATTTGCTAAGTTTAAAACTCAAGATGATGCCTTCTATGTTAAAACTCCAAACTCATATCATGGAAAGAGAATGTAGATCCTTCTTATATAGGGTGTGTTCTATAACTGTTGATGGAGCTGAGCTAAAGTGTCACTTCTCAATTTTTTAGATGGATGTCTATAATGTAATTCTGGGTATGGATTGGTCGATAATGTTTAAGGCTCACATTGACTATTATATCAAGACAGTTAGATTTGTGATTGAGGACGACATTGAGCATATCTTTAATGGATAATGGGTTGTGAAGGTAGGTGAAACGGTCTTGTTGGTACCAGTATTGGGGAAAATATCTCATTAGTTTTTGGCGTTGAATTTGGCATCGATGGAAGAGAAATTAGGATATCAGTTTTCCAGTAGTTGTGGATCAATTTCCTGACATCTTTCCCAATAACTTCTTAGGGTTATCACCTATAAGGGAAGTGGAGTTTATGATTTATCTCTTCCCATGTACTAGTCATATTTTCCTTCTGCCTTATAGGATGGAACCAATAGAATTAAGGGAGTTGAAAATGTTTTTGGAGGATCTGGAAAGAAAAGGTTTCATTTAGCCAAGTACGTCTCCATGGGCAGCACCAATTTTGTTCATAAATAAAGTAGATGTAACTCTTTGACTATGCATTGATTATTGTAAGATTAACCAAGTTATGATAAAGAATAGATATCCACTTCCACGCATTGATGATCTGTTTGATCAATTGAGGGGATCCCAGTGGTTCTCAAAAATTGACTTGTGATCAGGATATCATCAATTATGAGTTCAGAATAAAGATATTATGAAAAAATATTTTATAAGAAGATATGTCCACTACGAATATTTAGTAATACCTTTCGGTCTCATGAATGCACCAATGGTATTTATAGAATTTATGAATCAGATATTTCAAAAATATCTGGATTCTTTTGTTGTGGTATTTGTGGATGACATATTGGTGTACTAAAGGACAAATTTTGAGCATAAGTAACACTTGGTGATAGTGTTGGGAATCTTGAGATACCATCGTTTTTATGCCAAAATATCAAAGTGTTATTTTTGGATGCAAGAGGTGCGCTTCCTTGGCCATGTCATTTCTAAAAAAGGTGTTTTAGTGGATCCTGAAAAGATAGAAGTTGTTATATCTTGGAAATCCCTGAATAATTTCTTTGAGATACGAAGTTTTCTTGGTCTATCTACCATTCCAATGGAATGAGGAATGAAGGAAGTCCTTTTAAGAGATAAAGGTTTGTCTCACATCAGTACCTATCTTGATTTTTCTAGAATCATGACAGGGGTATGTGTTGTACTGTGATGCTTCAAGATCTAGGTTAGGATGTGTTCTCATACAAGGAGACCATGTGGTTTCTTATAGTTCAATGAAATTGAGAGTTCGTGAGAAGAATTACCCAACATGTGATTTGGAGTTAGTTGCGGTTGTTCATGCCTTGAAGACTTGGAGACATTATCTCTTTGGTGAGAAATTTATTGTGTTCACATACCATAAAATATTGAAACATATTTTCTCAAAATGGTATTTAAATTTGAGGCAAATGAGATGTAAGAACCTGGATCTTCATTTCAGGTACGCTTTTCCTTTTTCTTGTGTTTTAAGAAAAATGGAGTTTCTGGAAAAT
Source organism: Viscum album (assembly GCA_963277665.1). Taxonomy (NCBI): domain Eukaryota; kingdom Viridiplantae; phylum Streptophyta; class Magnoliopsida; order Santalales; family Viscaceae; genus Viscum; species Viscum album. The sequence continues at coordinate 1,390,566,619 of OY728165.1, forward strand.
TTCAATGTACGCGCCGTGTACTTTATGAGTACACGCCGTGTACTCTTCTCCGGCTCAAAGTCGTGTTCTGGCCATTCCCGGGCCACACACACGGTGTGTAGGGGTGGCGTGGAGGCCGTTTTTGGTGGAGTACGGAAAAACCTAGTACATACCGTGTACTCTAAAAGTACATTCTGTGTACTTTTCTTTTTTTACTAAATGCACTGGGGTCACGCCTGACGGATAGAACACGCCCCTTCTCCAGGTTCTTCATCCGAGAGCGACCCATATGGCCGGATCTTCCCCGAGCCCCCGCCTCTCCGTTTGTTCTCTGATTCGAGCACGGTCAATTGCGTTGGAAGCACAGTGGTGAGTTCTTCCTTCTGCTTTAGCCTTGTTTTCCAATTCTTCCTCTTTCTCAAGTTATCTAAGGTTGAAGGTTTTGTGCATTTTCTCAGATCTACGAAGTTATAGGGGTAATTAGCCATCGTGGTTCAAGTATAAAGATCTCCTAGGATCGAGGTAGGTGGTTTGTACCTTACCGTTCAAAGTCTCTGAGTTTTATGTGTGAATTTCCACTGATACCCGCAAACGGGGTATTGCGTGTTTACCTTTTTTCCCTTGTTGTTTTCTTTCCTTACCTTTATTCTTGTGTAGAGTTAATTTGACCATGTTAGAGGATAATTTTTTGTGATTGGATGTACTTTCCCTTTCTTTGTTCTATTTACGACCTTTGGGCCTCGTTTGCTTTTGGCTGTTACACCTGTTTTCATGCCTTGCGATTATAGGTTAAAGTGAACTCATGGCATGCTTATTACCTTGTATAATGTTTATCCAAGTAGCTCTATAGGTGTACTTTTGTTAGCCAAGTAGATCTATAGGTTTACTTTGGCCTGATAGCATTATTATACACGTACTGGCACGGGGCTGAGGGAACCTGGTGCTATAGACTATAAGGGATAGACCGAGTGAGCTTCCCAGAGAGTCTTAGACATTATAGACTACAGGGGATGGACTGAGTGAGCTCCCAGAGAGTCTTGGATATTATACACTACAGGAGGGTAGACCAAGTGAGCTTCCTCGGAGAGTCTTACCTTGTTTGAATCTCTTTAAGAACCTTCCTAGGCTATAGGAGGAATTGACCAAGTGAGCTTCCTCAGAGAGTATGTGGTATACCTGAGGCTATAGGAGGAATTGACCGAGATAGCTTCCTCAGAGAGTCTCTAGAACTTGGGGCTAAGAGGGTTAGACTGCGTGATCTTCCTCAAGAGAGTCCCTGACCACCCTAGACTATAAGGGGAATTGACCGAGTGAGCTTCCCCAGAGAGTCTCATAAATTCGTACGACCAAGCCAGAGGGGTTAGGTGGAGTGCACTGCCCAGAGGGTTGTGGTACTTCTTGGATAGGACCAGAGGGGATGGATGTGAGTACTTCCCAGAGGGTTTCCGGCTTGTTAGCTATTTGTTTCACTACTGTTTATTGGTTATGGATTGTTTGCTGCTATGTATCATCCTGTTCACTGCTTACTGTTTACCGCTTACTGCTTGTTGTTGTTGTTTACTGCTTACTGTACTTTTACCTGCCATATACTCACTGACTGTTAGGCACAGATCTTTAGGTGGTTTCCTACTGGGGTTTTATCTCACATCTTATTTAGGCCATGCTTTTGGTCTCAAGCAGACTATGTTGTTGCAGGTATAGACAAGGGCAAGCGCCCTTCGACTTCTGGAACTTGATTACTTAGAGCAGGGGAGCATGGGACCAAGCTTTGGCTTGCGATGCTGAGGAGTTGTTTACTTTTCTTTTGTACTTGTTTTGGTATTGTAGTGTTTTCCAGCATTGTGACTTGTTTGGTTGTTTTCCTAGTTATGTATCATGCATCATTTCATATATACATATGTGCTCCAGTTGTTGATTTATTCTTCTACTGTTATATTGTTGGTTATTACTGCTTCCGCTATTTCATTTTTATTTTTCTTCCACTGTGTACTCTGCCAATGAGGGCATAGTTTCCCCACTATCACACCTAAGGCCCTCGCTTCTAGTCGGTAGCCTCTGGCATTTGGGGAAATGCGCTTGAGGCCATGTGACCAACTGGGTATGGGGTGCCTCTGGGTGGCTTCCGGAACTGGGACGTTACAAAGTGGTATCAGAGGAATTCTTTTCTCTTGCTTTACTATTTGGAGACTTAGCCAAGGATAGGACGGATTTGGTAATTGGTAATAAGATTTGTCCGGGAGTAGCTAAACCATGTACAGGGAAAATCCATACTACCTCGTTTATTGCAGTTTTCTGGTTTTGAGATTTTACGGTTGATACGATTTCACCTAGAGTGATTCACATGATTTGTACTGTTATGGTTTTGATATTACGGTTCTATTTCTGTCGCAAACCGATGAGATGAGGGTATTCTATCTCATGAATCATATAGAAACTTGTATAAATCACATACCATGCATTCTTGCCATGCCATTTAGGGTGCATTAGCAATTGCATGCTTTTGTGATAGACGTTGTGTAGATTATTCATGTTGTTGTGATAAATGATTGATAGAATCTCTGCTGCTTGTTAGAGAATTGTTTGTATTGTACTTTGTTTAAATGAACGCCAAATTTTGATTCTTGAGGTTTTATGGGCCCTCTTGAATCAGAAATTGGTGGATCATGATCCTGTTTTCTATTGTACATGACTGTAGGGGATGCCAAGCTTTGATTCGCGGGGAGTATGGGCCCTCACGGATCAGAATTTGGCACCTCTTTACCTTGTTTTCCATGTTTCTGGGCTTCTGTGCAGTTTCTGAGCTACTACCCAGAAAAACCCAAAATACATGGCGTGTACTTTCTGGTTACACACCATGTAGTTTTTAGGTCGTGTTACTGACTGTGTTTGCAGGAACACGGTGTTGTGAAAATAACGTCAGGAGAACGCCGTGTACAGTATGTACACGCCGTGTAGTGTAGAGCCTTATACCCGGCCGTGTCACTAACAACACGGGTCTGGGAAGCTCGAGTAGAACACACCGTATTGTAAAGGAACATGCCGTGTAGTTCTGTCCAGGTACCCGGCCGTGTCATGAACAACACGGGTTGGCGTGACCTTCTCTTAGACACGCCGTGTTGCTTTTGGAACATGTCGTGTAGTCTTGCCCAGGTACCCGGCCATGTCACGAACAACACGGGACGGTGTCACATTCTCCTATACACGCCGAGTTTGTTCGGAACATGCCATGTAAGGTCCAGCCGTGTAGACGACCGTGTGACTAACAACACGGTCCGCCGAGTCAGTGTCTAGTACACATCGTGTCCCTAGGGAAAACGTCGTGTAGTCTGAGGTTAGTTTGAACCGTGTGAGTTATCCATGTAAAGATACTCAGGCAGGGGAATAGTCTTCAAGTACACATTGTGTGTTGGGTCAACACGTCGTGTAGTTTTGGGTGTTACACGACCTATAGGGCAGGGGTACACGCCCATGTCAGTGGCTTAAGAAGACACATCGTGTAGTTTTTGTACATGCCGTGTAGTCGTGTTTTGTAAACTTGTGTGTTTTCCTTCCCCTGTCCCCGTTTGGTACTCTTGTGTTTCTTGTCCTTGTTTTTCTAATCTAAGGTGTACTTTTGATCTTTCATAGCTATGCATCTGAGACGTCCTCCGGTTGTACGTCTGTCGTCAGGCAGTGATCAGACGCCAGATATGGCTGATCAGGGACTTCCTGTCGATCCTCCAGTCGAGCCAGCCTTGGCACCGGTTGTCATACCAGTTGTAGGCACTGATGCGCAGTTCAGGGAGGACTTCCTGAGGATGATGCAGACCTTCCAGGGAGCGCCGCCTCCTGCCCTGTCGATGGCTGAGTTGACGCGGGTTTTCCAGTAGTAGCATCCTCCTACTTTTTCAGGGGATGGAGGACCTCAGGCTACAGAGTCATGGATAGAGGCCACACTGACCATATTTGAGAACCTAGAGATCCCTCCAGAGAAAAGGGTAAATCTGGATACTTATATGCTACAGGACATGGCCAAGAGGTGGTGGGAGGTGATCTCATGGTCAGGGCGTCAGCGGGATATGTCTTGGGATGAGTTTCAACGCACCTTCTATGACTACTTCTATCTGAAGACCCTGAGGGCCGATCGAGCCTGTGAGTTTATGAGTCTGCAGCAGGGTACTCTCTCTGTTATGGAGTACTCGTCTCACTTCACTGAGTTGCAGTGTTTCACACTGATCCCAGCAGGTGATGATTTGTTCCTTGCTAGGAAGTTCAAGGACGGTCTCAGGCAGGAGATCTGTTCCCAGGTGAATATCTTCCAAATGACTTTGATATCCTCCATCGTCAACCATCCGCTGATCACTGAGCACAATCTGAGAGATTCTGGAGCAATGAGCCAGGGCGGTTTGATATCCAGAGCTTATGTCCCTCCTACGGACAGTAGGAAGCGTCGCAGAGAGTCTTCTTGAGGAGATAAAGTTTTGCGGGATGCGTCTGCTGGTAGTCAGGTTGTATGCTACCAGTGTAGTAGGAGTGGTCATACTAGGCCTCAGTGCTAGAGGGATTTGATGGAGCGCCGGTCTTGTGACAAGATGGGACATCTTCAGCATTTCTGTCACATTTTCTCACCTTCATTTGGTGGTAAGGGTTCCTCTATGACCCCGCGTTCTAGAAATGCTTCACCAGTTTCCCACCAGTTAGGAAACTGGAGTTCTTCTGGCCGTTCAGGCCGAGGTGGAGGTCACGGCTGTGGTGATCAGTCACCAGGTCATCAGCGACAGCAAAGTGGATCAGCTCAGAGTGGTCAGCCAGGAGCGCAGGGCCGCGGTGCCGGCCAGTCTTTCGCTGTGGAGCAGACCTATCAGGAGCAGGATCTCGGACCTTCTACAGTTCGAGGTACGATCTTAGTAGCCTCAGTTTTATCTTTAGTTCTTTTCGATACTGGTGATTCTCATAGCTTTATCTCTATTGCGGTTGTGGAGAGACTTGGGCTCTGTATCCTTTCGTCTTCCGACTTGTTGACTCTTGACACACCGTTGGGAAAGAGGACATCTAGTGTACATCAGTGCAGAGAGTGCCCTCTTGAGGTTGCGGGGTGTCATTTCTTATGGGACCTCTATGTCCTAGAGATGACGGGCTATGACGTCATTCTCAGTATGGACTTGTTGGTTCCCTTCTAGGCAGTCTTTGATTGCTATCACCGCAGGGTGAGTTTCATATCACTAGAGGGCGGATCTTTCCTTCATAGAGGCGAGTGGAATGTCCAGGCAGGTAGAGCTGGACCAGAGCATCATGGGCTAGGGGAAGTTACAGCCCAGATTTCCAGTCTTTATCTAGATGACCAGGGGACTTCACAGTTAGACTTTCCTCCAGTGGTGGATCGTTTCAGGGATGTATTTCCAGAAGAATTTTCAGGTTTACCTCCAGATCGTGAGGGAGACTTCTCGATTGAGCTCATTCCAGGAATGGCACCGGTGTCTATTCCTCCTTATAGGATAGCTACACCTGAGTTACAGGAGCTCAAGAAGCAGTTGGAGGAGTTACAGGCAAATGGTTTTATCTGACCCAATACGTCTCCTTGGGGTTCGCCTGTCCTATTCATGAAGAAGGCAGACGGTACCCTTCGGCTTTGTGGGGATTATCGGAAGCTGAACCAGTTAATGGTTAAGAACCGATATCCCTTTCCGAGGATCGATGACCTCTTTGATCAACTTCGGGGAGCTCAGGTGTTCTCGAAGATCGATTTGAGGTCTGGTTATCATCAGTTGCGCATTATACCATCAGATATACCACTGACAGCTTTCAAGAGCAGGTATGGTCTTTACGAGTATACAGTCATGCTGTTCGGTCTTACGAATGCGCCTGCAGTCTTCATGGCACTAATGAACCAAGTGTTCCATCCGTACTTGGACTCCTTTGTCATGGTCTTCATGGATGATATTTTGGTGTACTCTCACACTCGACGCGACCATGAAACACATCTTGAGATCGTTCTGAGTACACTGAGAGAGCATCGGCTGTATGTTAAACTCTCGAAGTTCCACTTTTGGATGGATCAGATTCACTTCCTGGGTCATTTTATCTCGGAGACAGGAGTGTCAGTGGACCCAGAGAAAGTGAGAGTTGTAGTTTCTTGGGAGTAGCCAAAGAACATCTTTGAGGTGCGGAGTTTCCTAGGGATGGCCGGATACTACAGACGCTTTATTCAGGACTTCTCGTGCCTAGTAGCACCGTTGACAGGTCTGACCAAGAAGGGGGGAAAGTTTTTATAGTCAGATTCTTGTGAGTCAGCCTTTCAGGAGCTGAAAGGTAGGTTGACGTCAGCACCGATACTATTCCTGCCAGAGCCGGGCAAGGGATACATTGTTTACTGTGATGCTTCGGGTATCGATCTAGGAGCTGTGCTTATGCAGGGAGATGGAGTCGTTGTGTACGGGTCTCGGCAGTTGAGGCCACGCGATAGGAACTACCCGACGCACGATCTGGAGTTGGCAGCATTTTTTTATGCCTTACGCTATTGGAGACGCTATCTTCTGGGAGAGCACTTTGTGGTTTTCACCGACCAAAAGAGTCTCAATTATATCTTCACTCAGCGTGATCTAAATCTGAGACAGTGCAGGTGGGTCAAGTATCTTCATCCCTTTGACTTCGAGCTCGCCTATACGCTGGGAAAGGGAAATGCAGTGGCAGATGCGTTGACCAGACGAACTCAGATTCAGATAGTTTAGGAGGCCAACAGTGAGTGGAAGCTTATGGCTCTGTTCTCTGAGATGCATCTGGAGGTGCACGAAAGGCAGGGACAGACCTTTCTTTCATCTGTGGTTGTTACCTCTACACTTCTTGATCGGGTACGAATGAGGCAGCTATCAGACTCAGAGGCCTTGGTCCTGCAGGAGAGTGTGTCAGGAGGGGACCCTCTTCCCGGATAGACAGTGGGTGAGGATGAGATCTTGCATTTACAGGGACACGTATGGGTGATAGCAGACATACGCGAGGAGCTGATGCGGGATTTTCATTCCTCAGTTTGGGCAGTTATCCTGGTGTCACCGAGATGTATTGGGATCTTCATCTCCAGTACTGGTGGCTAGGTATGAAGAGGGATGTTTCTAGTTTTGTCATGAGATGTTCTACTTGTCAGCTGGTGAAAGAAGATCATCAGCGACTAGCAGGGATTTTACAGTAGTTACCCATTCCGAAGTGGAAGTGGAACGATGTCATGATGGACTTTGTGAACGGGTTACCGAGGTCACCTCGGGTTAGTGATGCTGTTTGGGTTATTGTCGACAAGCTTACGAAGGTTGCACACTTCTTTCCGATCAAGGAAACCTTCAGTGTTGATGATCTGGGGTGACTGTACATCTGAGAGATTGTACATCTACATGGAGTTACACACTCCATTGTTTCATACAGGGATGCGCGCTTTACCTCTCGATTCTGGCAGGGACTTCAGAAGGCCTTGGGTACACAGGTACTTTTGAGTACAACATACCATCCCTAGACTGATGGCCAGTCCGAGCGCACGATCCAGGTGCTTGAGGATATGCTCTGATCTTGCATTCTAGACTTCGACGGTTCTTGGGAGAAGCATATACCTCTTATGGAGTTCGCCTACAACAACAGCTTTCAGGCGACCATTCAGATGGCACCATACGAGGCTCTATACGGTAGGCCTTGCCGATCACCCTTATGCTGGCTGGAGACAGGAGAGGCATCTTTAATGGGACCTTGTCTTGTTCAGGAGACTTCGGATCAGATATAGTTGATTCGGAAGAGGATGGATACAGCACAGTCTCGACAGAAGTCTTATGTTGATCAGCGGAGACGACCTTTGGAGTTCGAGGTCGGGGATCAGGTTTTCCTGCACGTCGCACCGAGGTTGGGACACAAGAGGATTCGGAGACAGGGTAAGATTTCATCACGGTACGTCGGGCCGTTTGAGGTTTTGGAGAGAGTTGGGCCGGTTTTCTATCGGTTGCAGCTACCTCAGAGGTACCAGGACATGCACGACGTCTTCCACGTCTCTCAGCTCCGATGTTACTTTTCAGACCCGTCTCATGTCTTTCAGCCCGACGAGGTTGAGCTCGAAGCAGATGCATCGTTTGAAGAGAATCCTATCCAGATTATCGATCGTAGTACAAAGGTTCTCCGAGGTCGGTCTGTTCCTCTGGTACGAGTGTTATGGAAGCACGGGTGAGTACAGGATGAGACTTGGGAGAGGGAGGTCGAGGTTCGATCGCAGTGGCCGGAACTATTCGAGGATCCTTCTTCTACGCCCATCTAAGGAAATTCTGGGATGAATTTCTTTAAGGGGGGAAGTTTGTAAGAACCCGGATCTTCATTTCAGGTATGCTTTTCCTTTTTCTAGAGTTTTAAAAAAATGGATTTTCTGGAAAATTTTGAAGTACACGTCGTGTACTCTTCTCCGGCTTGAAGTCGTGTGCTATCCATGCCTGGGCCACACACACGGTGTGTAAGGGTGACGTGGAGGCTATTTTTGGTGGAGTACGGAAAAACCTAGTACACGATGTGTACTCTAAAAGTACACGCCGTGTACTTTTATTTTTTTCACTAAACGCACCGGGGTCGCGCCTGACGGACAGAACATGCCCCTTCTCTAGGTTCTTCATCTGAGAGTGACTCGTATGGACGGATCTTCCCCGAGCCCCCGCCTCTCTGTCCGTTCTTTGATTCGAGCACGGTCGATTGCGTTGGAAGCGCAGCGGTGAGTTCTTCCTTCTTCTTGATCCTTGTTTTCCAATTCTTCCTCTTTCTCAAGTTATCTAAGGTTGAACGTTTTGTGTGTTTTTTCAGATCTATGACGTTCTAGGGGAATTAGTCATTGTGGTTCAAGTATATCGATCTCCTAGGATCGAGGTAGGTGGTTTGTGCCTTGCCATTCAAATTCTCTGAGTTTTATGTGCGAATTTCCACCGATACCCACGAACGGGGTATTGCGTGTTTACCTTTTTTCCCTTGTTGTTTTCCTGCCTTGCCTATATGCTTGTGTAGAGGTAATTTGACCATGTTAGAGGATAATTTTTTGTGCTTGGATGTACTTTCCCTTGATTTGTTCTATTTACGACCATTGGGCCTCGTTTGCTTTTGGCTATTACACCTGTTTTCATGCCTTGCGATTATAGGTTGAAGTGAACTCATGACATGCTTGTTGCCTTGTATAATGTTTAGAAAAGTATCTCTATAGGTGTACTTTGGTTATCCAAGGAGCTCTATAGGTGTAATTTTGCCTTATAGCATTATTATGCACGGACTGGCACGGGGCTGAGGGAACCTGGTGCTATAGACTATAAGGGATAGACCGAGTGAGCTTCCCAGAGAGTCTTAGACATTATAGACTACAGGGGATGGACTGAGTGAGCTTCCAGAGAGTCTTGGATATTATAGACTACAGGAGGGTAGACCGAGTGAACTTCCTCAGAGAGTCTTACCTTGTTTGAATCTCTTTAAGAACCTTCCCAGGCTAGAGGAGGAATTGACAGAGTGAGCTTCCTCAGAGAGTCTGTGGTATACCTGAGGCTATAGGAGGAATTGACCAAGATAGCTTCCTTAGAGAGTCTCTAGACCTTGGGGCTAAGAGGGTTAGATCACGTGATATTCCTCAAGAGAGTCCCTGACTACCCTAGACTATAAGGGGAATTGACCGAGTGAGCTTCCCTAGAGAGTCTCATAAATTCGTACGACCAAGCTAGAGGGGTTAGGCTGAGTGCACTGCCCATAGGGTTGTGGTACTTTTTAGATAGGACCAGAGGGGATGGATGTGAGTACTTCCCAGAGGTTTTTCGTCTTGTTAGTTGTTTGTTTCACTGCTGTTGATTGGTTGTGGATTGTTTGCTGCTATGTATCATCCTGTTCATTTCTTACTGTTTACTGCCTACTGCTTGTTGTTGCTGTTTACTACTTACTGTACTTTTACATGCCATATACTCACTGACTATTAGGAACAGATCTTTGGGTGGTTTACTAATTGGATTTTATCTCACACCCTGTTTGGGCCATGCTTTTGGGCCCAAGCAGACTATGTTGTTGCAGGTATAGACAAGGGAAAGCATCCTTCGACTTCTGGAACTTGATTGCTTGGAGCAGGGGAGCATGGGACCAAGCTTTGGCTTGCGATGCTGAGGAGATGTTTACTTTTCGTTTTTACTTGTTTTGGTACTGTAGTGTTTTCCAGCATTGTGACTTGTTTGGTTGTTTTCCTAGTTATGTATCATGCATCATTTTATATATACATATATGCTCCAGTTGTTGATTTAGTAGTCTTCCACTGTTATATTGTTGGTTATTACTGCTTCTGTTATTGCATGTTTATTTTTCTTCTGCTGTGTACTCTTCCAATGAGGGCATAGTTTCCCCACTATCACACCCAAGGCCCTCGCTGCTAGTCGGTAGCCTCTGGCATTTGGGGAAATGCGCTTGAGGCCATGTGACCAACCGGGTGCAGGGCACCTCTGGGTGGCTTCCGGAACCGGGACGTTACAGGAGATGGATGGAGTATCTTCAGATGTTTGGCTTTAAATTAATGTATACACTGAAAAAAGTTAATTCTATGGTCGATGCATTAAGCAGAAAATCATATGTGTAGCTAGAAAAGGAATATTCGGATGAATGGTAGTTAATGTCGGTCCTAGCCGACATGCACGTAGAATGTGAAAATCAAGGTGATGTTATGGTTTTCTTTTCAGTTGTTTTGGTTCTTGATTTGGTAAATATGTTTAAATAGGCATAAACATCTGATGTAGAATGTTTGGTTATGAGTTCAAAACTCAATGGTGGGGAGACCATTGAGGGATAGAAACTTTAAGGGAGTTCATTGTTGTGGTTCATAGATTGGATGGTTGTACTTATGGATTATTAGGAAAAACTTCTTCATGCTTACCACTATTTGAGATGGGTTGTTCATCCAGGAACACATAAAATGTATAAGGAATTGAAGGCATAGTTTTGGTGGAGTGGCATGAAAAATAAAGTGGCGGAGTTCATTTCATGGTGGTTAACTTGTTAGAAGGTTAAGGCAGAGCATCAATGACCAGAAGGAATGTTGCATTTTTTACCTATCCCGGTCTAGAAATGGGAGCAGATAGCGATGTATTTTGTTACAGGTCTCCTAAGAATGGTTCGGAAACACAATTCCATATGGGTGATAGTGGATCGTCTTACCAAGTCGTCTTATTTCATCCCTATTTTTGAAACTCATACGATGGAGGATATTTCTAAAATATATATCTAAGAGGTGGTAAAGAGACATGGCGTACTAGTTTTGATCGTCTCAGATAGATATCTGAGGTTCACGTATCATTTCTATAAATCCTTACAGAAATCCCTTGGGACTCAATTGACTATGAGTATGATGTATCACCCTCATATGGATGACCAATCCGAGATAATGATAAAGACATTGGAATATATGTGGGATTTCATAATGAATTTTGGTGGATCATGGGAAGATTATATACCTTTAGTGGAGTTCTCATATAATAATAGCTATCAGGCCTGAATACATGTGGATTAGTTTAAAGCATTGTATGGGAATCCTTGTCGTTCTCCACTTTGTTGGGTGGAAATAGGTGATACATAACTAATTGGGTTTAGCCTTGTCTAAGAAATGATATAGAAGATTTGGTTGATTAGAAAGAGGATTGAGATGGCTCATAGTCATCAGAAATATTATGTGGATCATCATCGATGGTCATTGTCATTTACCGTGAGTGATCATGTGTTCTTGCGGATTTCTCTAAGGCTTGGACATCGTCATTTTGGAAAGTAGGTAAAGTTATCTCTAAGATATATTATACCCTTAGAGATAATGGAATGAGTTGGAGAAGTGGTATATCGGTTGGCATTGCCACCATGGTTCAGTTCAATGCATAATTTGTTCTAGGTATCTCAGATGAAAAAGTATCATCCAGATCCTGACCATATGATCTGATGGGATCACGTTGACCTAGAGTCAGATTATTTGTTGGTACATATCCCAGTATGGATTGTGGATAGGCAAGAGAAAGTCTTGCATGGAAATATAATCAAGCTAGTGTGGGTTTTATGGAAACATGGTCAGATTTAGGAAGATACTTGGGAATGTGAGAAGGAAATGAAAGAGTAGTGGCCAGAACTCTTTCAGGGAAAGGATGGTTTTCTACTTTCTGGGGACGGAAATACCAATGGTGGGGATAATGTAGTACCCTCAGTTTCTAGTATATAATCCTTACTTTATGATTTTTTATGTTTATAAAGTGTAATGGTGAAGGATGGGAGATTTGGGAGAACTTTCAATAAGTTTTTTGGCACTAAAGGAGAGGTGCACGGGTTGCGCACGGGTTGTCCAAACTGTGTGGTAAGCCTATTAGAAACCGTGCGAAGTTGCAGATTTTGGACAGTAGCTTCATTACAGTGTGTGCACAATTAAGAAGACCATATGAGGAGGTTGTGTGGGGTTATTTGGAAAGCATTAGCTAATGCATGCACACAGTTTGTCTAACTATGTGGTATAACCATGCATAGAGTCAAATCTAGATCCTTAAAAATAAGATCTCACTTTTTTTTGACATAACTTGCTTGTTTTTTATCCTATTCACCCCTAATTCTATATTCCTCTCCATAGAAGGTAGTATAACCTCTCCCAAGCATTTTAGAACCAATCTTGAACCCTCCCTTGGCGTTTTCAAGCCTGATTCTTTCAGTAAGTGATGTTCTTTATCATTCTTGTCGCGTCTTCTTAGATCTAATTAGATCTACTTCTCCTCTCCTCTTGGTTTCTAATATCTACACATGTTATGGGTAGATCTAATATTATTGATTCCAAATATGATGAGATTTTTTTCTTGATCATGATAGGAGAAGAGATCTAAGGTGGTTTCATGGAATTCTTACCCGATCGCATGAGCGTTCTTTCTCCATTTTGGTTTTCATCAAAACCTTCAAGGTAGGTGACTTCACTCTCAACTACTCTTAGTAGAACTAATTGACATGATTTCAAATTGAGTTATTTTTGATGAATTGATTGTGATTTGGCTATTTTTAATTGTTGTTAATCCTTACACTACTGGAAATGCAAGCTATACCAACGCAATATTCCCAACGGTTTCAAAAACCGTTGGGAAAAGACTCATATACCAACGGTTCTGTAGAACCGTTGGTATATCCATATACTAGTTTAGTTTTACCAACGGTTTCATTGAAACTGTTGGGTATAGTGATAATGAATAGATTTTTTCCAACGGTTTACTGAAACCATTGGGTATAATAGATATTAAGAGGTTTTTCCCAACGGTTTTTTAAAACCATTGGGAAAGAAAATCCCCAAATATCATTGATATACAACTCCAGAGATCTCGAAATTTTTTCCCTAACCGAGAGCTGGACGCACCCTCTCAAAAAAATTTCCCTAAACCTCAACTGTCTCGAAGGTTGGCCTCTAAATCTCGACGCAAACGTTACTTCCCAACACAACAGGTCTGGTTTCCAATGATTTTTTCTTCCCGTTTAAATCGGTATGTGTGAGTTCATTTATTTTATATTTGTTCTTCCTATTTAAATCAGTACATGTGTGTTAATTTATTTTAGATTTTGTCATTCTATTTTTTTCAATCTAGTGTGTATTATGATCCCCTTATGAAAATAAGGAATATATAATTTTAGGTTACAGTTTGAACCCTACTTCCCAACCTTCTCTAGAGGGTTCTAACTCTAATTTCCAACAGGGCATCTATCTTTGATTCAAGTAATTTTTGTTCTTCCATTCTAAATCGGTAGGTGTGACTTCATTTATTTTATATTTTTTCGTTCCATTTTTCTGTAATGTATTGTGTATTATGATCCCCTTATGAACACAAATAATATATCATTTTAGGTTGCAGTTTTGTTGTGATTTATCTATATAGAATAATTTTGGTTGATATTGAAGAGGTCAATATGATCTTGAGTTATTTTATCCTTGGTTTATTTTAAATTTAAGGTCTATTGACTTGATTTCATTGGTTAGCCATAAATACAGTTAGGGTTGCCCAGGTGGGGTGGGTAGGGCTGGGTTTTCCAAGTGGGGTGTGGGGGGGTAGGGGTGTCCTGGTGGGGTGGGGGGGGGGGGGGGGTTGGGTTTTCCAAGTGGGGTGGGGTAGGGTTTTCCAAGTGGGGTGGGGGGCTGGGTTTTCCAAGTGGGGTGGGGGTAGGGTTGTCCAAGTGGGGTGGGGGGGCTGGGTAGTCCAAGTGGGGTAGGGGTAGGGTCGTCCAAGTGGGGTGGGTGTGGGGTGGGGGTAGGGTTGTACAAGTGGGGTGGGGGTAGGGTTGTCTAAGTGGGGTGGGGGAGGGGCTGTCTAGGTAGGGTGGGGGAGAGGGATGGGTTGTCCAAATGGGGTGGGGGTAGGGCTGTTTGGGGTGGGGGAGGGTGTGCAGGTGGGGTGGGGGAGGGGTTGTCTAGGTAGGGTGGGGGGATGGTTTGTCTAAGTGGGGTGACGGTAGGGCTGTCCAGGTGGGGTGGGGGGGGGCTGGGTTTTCCAAGTGGGGTGTGGGGGTAGGGGTGTCCAAGTGGGGGGGGGGGGGGGGGCTGGGTTTTCCAAGTGGGGTGGGGGTAAGGCTTTCCAAGTGGGGTGGGGGTGGGGGCTGGGTTTTCCAAGTGGGGTGGGGGTAGGGTTGTCCAAGTGGGGTGGGGGAGGGGTTGGGTTGTCCAAGTGGGGTTGGGGTAGGGCTGTCCAAGTGGGGTGGATGGGTGGGGGGCTGGGTTGTCCAAGTGGGGTGGGGTTAGGGCTGTCCAAGTGGGGTGGGGGTAGGGCTGTCCAAGTGGGGTGGGGGGGATGGGTTGTCCAAGTGGGGTGGGGGTAAGGATGTCCAAGTGGGGTGGGGGGTTGGGTTGTCCAAGTGGGGTGGGGGTAGGGTTGTCCAAGTGGGGTGGGGGGTGGGTTGTCCAAGTGGGGTGGGGGGTAGGGTTGTCCAAGTGGGGTGGGGGCTGGGTTGTAAGTTTTAATCTATTGATTTTATATTTTAATATCTATTTTGTAACTTAATAATATATTTATATTTTTAATAGGCTGCTTTAGAGGCCCTCGATGCCCAAGAAGCAAACAATTTTGGGCCAACTGATCACTTACATCAGGTGTTGGGAGAGGAGCATCCTGGCAGAGTACGCTGGCAACCTAGGATAGCCTCGATGAGGTATTGGCCCTCCTCAGGTATGAGTTGTAGTTCCATCGAGCTGCAACAAGTTAGGGAACAGGCAGAACAGGCTGAAAAAAGGGCCACAGAGACGACAGAACAATCTACTAGGGTAAACAGTGCATTTATGAAATTTATTGAAGTTCTATGTCCAACACTTCCACCAGAGGCCTGCCCAGCTTTTGATGAATATATGTCATTGATACATTCTATATATGGTTCACCAGGTGGCAGTTCTAGTGGTGTTCAAGACGATGTCTAGCCTGACGATGATGATGGTGAGGAGTCTGATGCGGAAGAGGAGGGAGAGGAGGAGGGAGAGGCGGATGGCGAGGGCGAGGAGGAGGGCATTGAGGAGGGCAAGGATGAGGATGAGGGTGATGATGATGGTGATGATGGTGATGGTGAAGTGGGACAAGTTGATCTGTTACATTTTTGACTAATATTACTGAGATTTGATGTTTAATCTATTCTAGTTGTTGGTTTTATCTAGACCCGTACTATAGTATTGGAGTTGAGTTATTTTTATATATTGTCTGTTTTCATGGATGTTGATTTATTTTAGTGGTTTCGGTGTATCTTGAGCATGTTTATAGAGTTTTGTGTGTTTAGGAACTCCCTGGACAACCCCCCTCCTTCCTGGACCCTTGACAACCCCCCACCATCCTCCTTGGACCCCAGACAGCCCCCCGGACAGCCCCCTGGATAACCCCCCGGACAGCCCCCCCCCCCCCCCCCCCCCCACCCTCCTCCTTGGTCCCCGGACATCCCCCTGGACACCCCCCGGACAGCCCCCCCAACCCTCCTCCCTGGACCCCAAAGAGCCCCCCCCCCCCCCCCACCCTCCTCCTTGGACCCTGGACAGCCCCTCGAACACCCCCCGCACAGCCCCCCGCACCCCCCCCCCCACCCTCCTCCTTGGTCCTCGAACAGCCCCCCAGACACCCCCTGGAAATCCCCCCGAACAGCCCCCCACCCTCCTCCCTGAACCCCGGACAGCCCCTCGGAAAGCCCCCCGGATAGCCCCCCCACCCTCCTCCTTGGACCCCGGACAGCCCCCCGAACACCCCCCGGACAACCCCCTGCACAGCCCCCCCACCCTCCTCCTTGGTCCCTGGACAGCTTCCCAAACACCCCCCGGAAAGCACCCCCACCCTCCTCCCTGGACCCCCAGACAGCCCCTCCACCCTCCTCCTTAATTTTACATGCCTTTTTTTATTTCTCTGATCATGAAATGTTATTTAGGATTATTCCATTTTTGTATGTCTTGAATTATATTAATGTCTTGGTAAGCTTATTAGCTCAGTCTCATCAAATGCATGTGATGATATGCTTTAATTTGAATACAAAGTCTTGTTTTAAATTCTCTATGTTATATGAATTATGCCATGTTTGATTTGTTTTACTTTTCAATTGTTAGGATAAGACATGGGTTACATGTTAAGGACTCATGGATGGGCTCGTCATGCTCAGGGAATTTAGACTTGAAATTCTTGAATGTATGCTTTGGTTTCTAGGTTAGGGATACCAGGATTGTGTTGATACTTTAGGAAAATGATCCATGGGTCATTTGTGACGTGTACGAGTCAACCCCGTCTAAATCTGAGGCGCGGTGTGGCCGGTAGCACTCTAACTGTGTCTCTTTTGTTTAAAATGGATGAGATTTTAAGTGAAAAGAACAACTGGCATACAGAAAACAAAACAAATGCATTCGAATTCTATTGATACTTTATCACAATTATCCATGGGTCATATGTGACATGTACGAGTCAACCCCGGCTCAATCTGAGTCGCGTTGTGGTCGGGATCACTCTAAGTGTCTCTCTTACGTTTAAAATGGACAACATTTTAAGTACATATGGAAAACCAACCAAACATATTCTGATTGTGTTGATAACTTATCACAATGATCCATGGGTCATATGTGATGTGTATGAGTCAACCCCTCCTCAATCTGAGGCACGGTGTGGTCGGTACCATTCGAAGTGTCTCACTTTTGTTTGAAATGGATAACATTTTAAGTGGAAAGTACAACTGACAAACGGAAAACTGACCAAATGCATTTGGATTGTGTTTATACTTTAGAAAAATTATCCTTGGGTCATTTGTGATGTGTACGAGTCAACCCAGCCACAATTCGAGGCGTGGAGTGGTCGGCACCACTCGAAGTGTCTCTCTATAGTTTAAAATGGACTTCATTTTAATTGAAAACAACAAATGACATACGAAAAACCGACCAAACGCATTTAGATTCTATTTAAACTTTATGAATACATTCCATGAGTCATTTGTTATGTGTACGAGTCAACTCTGCCTCAATCCGAGGCCAGGTGTGGCCGGAACCACTCAAAGTGTCTCAGGTTTATTTGAAATAGACAACATTTTTAAATAAAAAACAACAACTAACATACGGAAAACCAACTAAACGCATTAGGATTCAGTTGAAACTTTAAAAAAATGATCCATGGGTCATATGTGACGTGTAAGAGTCAACCCTGCCTCAATACAAGGTGTGGTTTGGCCGGGTACCATTTGAAGTGTCTCACCTTTGTTTGAAATGGATAACATTTTAAGTGAAAAGTACAACTGACATACGGAAAACCGACCAAAAACATTCGGATTGTGTTGATACTTTAAGACAATGATCCTTGGGTCATTTTTGACGTGTGCGAGTCAACCCAGCCTCAATCCGAGGTGCGGAGTGTCTGGCACCACTCGAAGTGTCTCTCTATAGTTTAAAATGGACTTCATTTTAATTGAAAACAACAACTGACAAACGAAAAACTGACCAAACGCATTCAGATTCTGTTGAAACTTTAGTACAACATTCCATGAGTCATTTTTGACATGTATGAGTCAACCTCACCTCAATACAAGTCCAGTTGTGGTCAGCACCACTCAAATTATCTCAGGTTTATTTGAAATAGACAACATTTTAAATGAAAACAACAACTGACATACGGAAAACCGACTAAACGCATTCATATTCAGTTGAAACTTTAGGACAACGATCCATGGGTCATATATGATGTGTACATTTCAACCCATCCTCAATCCGAGGCACAGAGTGGCCGACACCACTCGAAGTATCTCTCTATAGTTTAAAATGGACTTCATTTTAATTGAAAACAACAACTGGCATACGGTAAACTGACCAAACGCATTCGGGTTCTGTTGAAACTTTAGTAAAATTATCCATGGGTCATATGTGACATGTAAGAATCAATAGAGCCTCAATCTGAGTTTTATTATGGTCGGGATCACTCTAAGTTTCTCTCTTTTGTTTAAAATGGACAACATTTTAAGTACGTACCGAAAACTGACCAAACAGATTCTGATTATGATGATACTTTAGAACAATGATCCATGGGTCATATATGACGTGCAGGAGTCAACCCCGCCTCAATATGAGGTTCGGTGTGGCCGGCACCACTCAAAGTGTCTCTCTTTAGTTTAAAATGGACTTCATTTTAAGTGAAAACAACAACTAACATAAGTAAAACCGACCAAACGCATTCAGATTATGTTGAACCTTTATTACAATGATCCATGGGTCATTTTTGATGTGTACGAGTCAACCCCGCCTCAATCAGAGGCACGTTGTGGCCAGAACCACTCAAATTTTCTCTCTTTCATTTAAAATAGACTTCATTTTAAGTGAAAATAATAAATGACAAAAGAAAAACTGACCAAATGCATTTGGATTCCATTTAAACTTTAGAAAAATGATCCATGGGTCATATGTGACGTTTACAAGTCAATAACGCCTCAATCCGAGGCCTGGTGTGGTCAGCACCACTCAAAGTGTCTCACATTTATTTGAAATGGACAACATTTTAATTGAAAACAACTACTGGCATACAGATAACTGAACAAACGCATTCGGAATGTGTTGAAAGTTTAGGAAAAAGATCAATGGGTAATATGTGACGTGTATGAGTCAACTCTATCTTAATCTGAGGCATGGTGTGACTGGAACCACTCAAAGTGTCTCATTTTTCTAAAATGAACAAAATTTTAAGTGAAAACAACAACTGACATACGGAAAACCGACAAAATGCATTCTTAATGTGTTAATGCTTTAAGAAAAAGATACATGGGTCATATGTGATGTTTAAAAGTCAACCCCACCTAAATCTGAGGTGTGGTGTGGCCGACACCACTCAAAGTATCTCTCTTTTGTTTAAAATGGACATCATTTTAAGTGAAAACAACAACTGATATACGGAAAACTAAACAAACACATTCTGCTTCCATTTAAACTTTAGGAAAACGATCCATGGGTTATATGTGATGTTTACGAGTCAACCCCTCCTAAATATGAGGTACAGTGTGGCCGTCACAACTTGAAGTGTCTCAGTTTTATTTGAAATGGACAACATTTTAAGTGAAAAGTACAACTGGCATACGAAAAACTGACCAAACGCATTCATATTCTGTTGAAACTTTAGGAAAACGATCCATACATCATATGTGATGTGTATGAGTCAACATTTCCTCAATCCGAGGCACGTTGTGGCTGAAACCACTCAAAATTTCTCTCTTTTGTTTCAAAAGGACATCATTTTAAGTGAAAACAACAACTGACATACAGAAAACTGATGAAACGCATTCAGATTCCGTTGAAACTTTAGGAAAACAATACATGAGTCATATGTGATGTTTATGATTCAACCCCACCTCAATATGAGGTGCGGTGTGGCCGGCACCATTCTAAGTGTCTCACTTTTGTTTGAAATGGATAACATTTTAAGTGAAAAGTACAACTAACATATGGAAAACTGGCCAAACGCATTCGGATTGTGTTGATACTTTAGAACAATGATCCTTGGGTCATTTTTGACGTATACGAGTCAACCTAGACTCAATCTGAGGCGTGGAGTGGCTGGAACCACTCGAAGTGTCTCTCTATAGTTTAAAATGGACTTCATTTTAATTGAAAACAACAACTGACATACGGAAAACTGACCAAACACATTCATATTATGTTGAAACTTTAGGAAAACGTTCCATGAGTCATTTGTGATGTGTATGAGTCAAACCTGCCTCAATCCGAGGCCAGGTGTGGCCGGCACCACTCAAAGTGTCTCAGGTTTATTTGAAATAGACAACATTTTAAATGAAAACAGCAACTGACATAGGGAAAACCAACAAAACGCATTCAGATTTAGTTGAAACTTTAGTAAAACTATCCATGGGTCATATTTGATGTGTACGTGTCAACCCATCCTCAATCCGAGTCACTAAGTGGCCTAAACCACTCGAAGTGTCTCTCTATAGTTTAAAATGGACTTCATTTTAATTGAAAACAACAACTGACATACGTTAAACTGACCAAACGCATTCGTATTATGTTGAAACTTTAGGAAAACGATCCATGGGTCATATGTGACGTGTAAGAGTCAACCTCGCCTCAATCCAAGTTTCATTGTGGTTGGGATCACTCTAAGTGTCTATCTTTTGTTTAAAATGGACAACATTTTAAGTACATATGGAAAACTGACCAAACGGATTATGATTGTGTTGATACTTTATAACAATGATCCATGGGTAATATATGATGTGCAAGAGTCAACCCCGCCTCAATCTGAGGCGCGGTGTTTCCGACACTACTCAAAGTGTCTCTCTTTAGTTTAAAATGGACTTCATTTTAAGTGAAAACAACAACTGACATACGGAAAACTGACCAAACGCATTCGGATTCTGTTGAACCTTTAGTACAATGATCCATGGGTCATTTTTGATGTGTATGAGTCAACTCTTCCTCAATCAGAGGCATTTTGTGGCCGGAACCACTCAAATTGTCTCTCTTTCATTTAAAATAGACTTCATTTTAAGTGAAAACAATAAATGACAAAATAAAAACAGACCAAATTCATTTGGATTCCATTTAAACTTTAGGAAAACGATACATGGGTCATATGTGACGTGTAAAAGTCAAATCCGCCTCAATCCGAGGCCTGGTGTGGCCGGCACCACTCAAAGTGTCTTGCATTTATTTGAAATGGACAACATTTTAATTGAAAACAACTACTGGCATACAGAAAATTGACCAAACGCATTCGGAATGTGTTGAAAGTTTAGGAAAAAAATCAATGGGTCATATGTGACGTGTATGAGTCAACCCTACCTTAATCCAAGGCATGGTGTGACCAGAACCACTCAAAGTGTCTCATTTTTTTTTGAAATGAACAACATTTTAAGTGAAAACAACAACTGACATACGGAAAACCGACCAAACGCATTCTGAATGTGTTGATGCTTTAGTAAAATGATACATGGGTCATATGTGATGTGTAAAAGTCAACCCCAACTCAATCTGAGTTGCGGTGTGGCCTACACCACTCAAAGTATCTCTCTTTTGTTTAAAATGGACATCATTTTAAGTGAAAACAACAACTGATATACGGAAAACCAACCAAACGCATTATGATTTCATTTAAACTTTAGGAAAACGATACATGGGTCATATGTGATGTTTACGAGTCAACCCTGAATAAATATGAGGCGCAGTGTGGCCATCACAACTCGAAGTGTCTCAGTTTTATTTGAAATGGACAACATTTTAAGTGAAAAGTACAACTGGCATACGGAAAACTGACCAAACGCATTTGTATTCTGTTGAAACTTTAGGAAAACGATCCATGGATCATATGCGATGTTTAAAAGTCAACATTTCTTCAATACGAGGTGCGGTGTGGCTGGAACCACTCAAAGTATCTCTCTTTTGTTTCAAAAGGACATCATTTTAAGTGAAAACAACAACTGACATACAGAAAACCGATGAAACGCATTAGGATTCTATTGAAACTTTAGGAAAATGATCCATGAGTCATATGTGATGTGTAAAAGTCAACCCCGCCTCAATCCAAGGCGCGTTGTGGCCGGTACCATTATAAGTGTCTCACTTTTGTTTGAAATGGATAACATTTTAATTGAAAAGTACAACTAACATACGGAAAACCGACCAAACGCATTCGGATTGTGTTGATACTTTAGGAAAATGATACTTGGGTAATTTTTGACATGTAAGAGTCAACCCAGCCTCAATCCGAGGCGCAGAGTGGTTGGCACCACTCGAAGTGTCTCTCTATAGTTTAAAATGGACTTCATTTTAATTAAAAACAACAACTGGCATACGGAAAACTGACCAAACGCATTCAGATTCTGTTGAAACTTTAGGAAAACATTACATTAGTCATTTGTGACGTGTATGAGTCAACCCTATCTCAATCCGAGTCCAGTTGTGGCCGACACCACTCAAAGTGTCTCAGGTTTATTTGAAATAGACAACATTTTAAATGAAAACAACAACTGACATACGAAAAACTGACTAAACGCATTCATATTCAGTTGAAAACTTTAGTACAATGATCCATGGGTCATATGTGATGTGTATGTGTCAACCCATCCTCAATTTGAGGCACGGAGTGGCCGGCACCACTCGAAGTGTCTCTCTATAGTTTAAAATGGACTTCATTTTAATTGAAAACAACAACTAACATACGGTAAACTAACCAAACACATTAGGATTCTATTGAAACTTTAGGAAAACGATCCATGGGTCATATGTAACGTGTAAGAGTCAACCGCTCCTCAATCCGAGTTTCAGTGTGGCTGGAATCACTCTAAGTGTCTCTCTTTTGTTTAAAATGGATAACATTTTAAGTACATATGGAAAACTGACCAAACGGATTCTAATTGTGTTGATAATTTATCACAATGATCCATGGGTCATATATGATGTGAAAAAGTCAACCCTGTCTCAATCCTAGTCACGGTGTAGCCGGCACCACTCAAAGTATCTCTCTTTAGTTAAAAATGGACTTCATTTTAAGTGAAAACAACAACTGACATATGGAAAACTGACCAAACGCATTCGGATTATGTTTAACCTTTAGTAAAATGATCCATTGGTCATTTGTGACGTGTAATAGTCAACCCCACCTCAATCCAAGCCACGGTGTGGCCGGAACCACTCAAATTGTCTCTCTTTTATTTAAAATAGACTTCATTTTAAGTGAAAACAATAAATGACATACGAAAAACCAACCAAATGCATTCGGATTCCATTGAAACTTTAGTAAAACGATACATGGGTCATATTTGACGTTTAAAAGTCAACTCCACCTTAATATGAGGCCTATTGTGTCCGAAACCACTCAAAGTGTCTCGCATTTATTTGAAATGGACAACATTTTAATTGAAAACAATTACTGGCATACGGAAAACCGACCAAACGCATTCAGAATGTATTGAAAGTTTAGAAAAATGATCAATGGGTCATATGTGATGTGTATGAGTCAAACCTTCCTTAATCTGAGGCATGTTGTGACCAGAACCACTCAAAGTGTCTCATTTTTTTGAAATGAACAACATTTTAAGTGAAAACAACAACTGACATATGGAAAACTGACCAAACGCTTTATGAATGTGTTGATGCTTTAGTAAAATGATACATGGGTCATATGTGATGTGTAAAAGTCAACCCCACCTCAATCCGAGGTGCGGTGTGGCCGGCACCACTCAAAGTGTCTCTCTTTTGTTTAAAATGGACATCATTTTCAGTGAAAACAACAACTGATATACGGAAAACCAACCAAACGCATTCTGATTCCATTGAAACTTTAGTAAAACGATACATGGGTCATATGTGATATTTACGAGTCAAACCCGCCTAAATCCGAGGCGCAGTGTGGCCGTCACAACTCGAAGTGTCTCAGTTTTATTTGAAATGGACAACATTTTAAGTGAAAAGTACAACTAGCATACGGAAAACTAACCAAACGCATTGTTATTCTGTTTAAACTTTAGGACAACGATCCATGGATCATATTTGATGTGTAAGAGTAAACTTTTCCTCAATAAGAGGCGTGGTGTGGCCAAAACCACTCAAAGTGTCTCTCTTTTGTTTCAAAAGGACATCATTTTAAGTGAAAACAACAACTGACATACAAAAAAACCAATGAAACGCATTTGGATTCCATTGAAACTTTAGGAAAATGATCCATGAGTCATATGTGATGTGTTAGAGTAAAACCATCCTCAATATAAGGCACGGTGTGGCCGGTACCATTCTAAGTGTCTCACTTTTGTTTGAAATGGATAACATTTTAAGTGAAAAGTACAACTAACATACGGAAAACTGACCAAACGCATTCGGATTGTGTTGATACTTTAGGAAAATGATCCTTGGGTCATTTTTGATGTGTATGAGTCATCCCAGCCTCAATCCGAGGCACAGAGTGTCCGGCACCACTCGAAGTGTCTCTCTATAGTTTAAAATGGACTTCATTTTAATTGAAAACAACAACTAACATACAGAAAACTGACCAAACACATTCAGATTCTATTGAAACTTTAGAAAAACGTTCCATGAGTCATTTTTGACGTGTACGAGTCAACCCCACCTCAATCCGAGGCTAGGTGTGGCTGGCACCACTCAAAGTGTCTCAGGTTTATTTGAAATAGACAACATTTTAAATGAAAAAAACAATTGACATACGAAAAACTGACTAAACGCATTCATATTTAATTAAAACTTTAGAAAAATGATCCATGGGTCATATGTGATGTTTACGTGTCAACCCATACTCAATCTGAGGCACAGATTGGTCAGCACCACTCGAAGTGTCTCTCTATAGTTTAAAATGGACTTCATTTTAATTGAAAACAACAACTGACATACGGTAAACTGACCAAATGCATTAGGACTCTGTTGAAACTTTAGGAAAACAATCCATGGGTCATATTTGATGTGCAGGAGTCAACTTCATCTCAATACAAGTCACAGTGTGGCCAGGATCACTCTAAGTGTCTCTCTTTTGTTTAAAATGGACAACATTTTAAGTACATACGGAAAACTGACCAAATAGATTCTGATTGTGTTGATACTTTATCACAAAGATCCATGGGTCATATATGATGTTCATGAGTCAACCCCACCTCAATATGAGGCGCGTTGTGGCTGATACCACTCAAAGTGTCTCTCTTTAGTTTAAAATGGACTTCATTTTAAGTGAAAAGAACAACTGACATACGGAAAATCGACCAAACGCATTAGGATTCTATTTAACCTTTAGTAAAATGATCCATGGGTCATTTTTGACGTGTAAGAGTCAACCCTCCCTCAATCTGAGGCACGGTGTGGCCGGAACCACTCAAATTGTCTCTCTTTCGTTTAAAATAGACTTCATTTTAAGTGAAAACAATAAATGACATACGAAAAACTGACCAAATGCATTCATATTCCATTGAAACTTTAGGAAAACGATCCATGGGTCATATGTGACATGTACGAGTCAACCTCGCCTCAATCTGAGGCCTGGTGTGGCTGAAATCACTCAAAGTGTCTCACATTTATTTGAAATGGACAACATTTCAATTGAAAACAACTACTGGCATATGAAAAACTGACCAAACACATTCATAATGTGTTGAAAGTTTAGAACAAAGATCAATGGGTAATATGTGATGTGTATGAGTCAACCCTTCCTTAATCCGAGGCATGGTGTGATCGGAACCACTCAAAGTGTCTCATTTTTTTGAAATGAACAACATTTTAAGTGAAAACAACAACTGACATACGGAAAACTGACCAAACGCATTCTAAATGTGTTTATGCTTTAGTAAAATGATACATGGGTCATATGTGACATGTAAAAGTCAACCCCACCTCAATATAAGGTGTGGTGTGGCCGGCACCACTCAAAGTGTCTCTCTTTTGTTTAAAATGGACATCATTTTAAGTGAAAATAGCAACTGATATACGAAAAACCTACCAAATGCATTTGGATTCCATTTAAACTTTATTAAAACGATACATGGGTCATATGTGATGTTTACAAGTCAACTAAGCCTAAATATGAGGCGCATTGTGGCTGTCACAACTCAAAGTGTCTCAGTTTTATTTGAAATGGACAACATTTTTAGTGAAAAGTACAACTGGCATACAGAAAACTGACCAAACGCATTTTTATTCTATTGAAACTTTAGTACAATGATCCATGGTTCATATGTGATGTGTGCGAGTAAACCTTGCCTCAATACAAGGCACGGTGTGGCCAGAACCACTCAAAGTGTCTCTCTTTTATTTCAAAAGGACATCATTTTAAGTGAAAACAAGAACTGACATATGGAAAACCGACGAAACGCATTTGGATTCCATTTAAACTTTGGGACAATGATCCATGAGTTATATGTGATATGTAAGATTCAACCCTGCCTCAATCCGAGGCGTGGTGTGGCCGGCACCATTCGAAGTGTCTCACTTTTGTTTGAAATGGATAACATTTTAAGTGAAAAGTACAACTGACATACAGAAAATTGACCAAACGCATTCGGATTGTGTTGATACTTTAGGAAAATGATCCTTGGGTCATTTTTGACATGTACGAGTCAACCCAACTTCAATATGAGGCGCGGAGTGGCTGGAACCACTCGAAGTGTCTCTCTATAGTTTAAAATGGACTTCATTTTAATTGAAAACAACAACTGACATACGGAAAACTGACCAAACTCATTCAGGTTCTATTGAAACTTTAGGAAAACATTCTATGAGTCATTTGTGATGTGTACGAGTCAACCCAACTCAATACGAGGACAGGTGTGGCTGGAACCACTCAAAGTGTCTCAGGTTTATTTGAAATAGACAACATTTTAAATCAAAACAACAACTGACATACGGAAAACTGACTAAACACATTCGTATTTAGTTGAAACTTTAGTAAAATGATTCATGGGTCATATGTGACATTTAAGTGTCAAACCAGACTCAATCCAAGGTGTGGAGTTGCCGAAACCACTCAAAGTGTCTCTCTATAGTTTAAAATGGACTTCATTTTAATTGAAAACAACAACTGACATACGGTAAACCGACCAAATGCATTTTGATTCAGTTGAAAATTTAGGAAAACAATCCATTGGTCATATGTGACGTGTACGATTCAATCTCTCCTCAATCTGAGTTGCATTGTGGCCGGGGTCACTCTAAGTGTCTCTCTTTTGTTTAAAATGGACAACATTTTAAGTACATATGGAAAACCAACCAAACAGATTCTGATTGTGTTGATACTTTAGCACAATGATCCATGGGTCATATATGACGTGCACGAGTCAACATTGCCTGAATCTGAGGTGCGGTGTGGCTGGAACCACTCAAAGTGTCTCTCTTTAGTTTAAAATGGACTTCATTTTAAGTGAAAACAACAACTGACATACGGAAAACCGACCAAACGCATTCGGATTCTATTAAACCTTTAGTAAAATGATCCATGGGTCATTTTTGACATTTACGAGTCAACCCCGCCTCAATAAGAGGCATGGTGTGGCCAGAACCACACAAATTTTCTATCTTCCGTTTAAAATAGACTTCATTTTAAGTGAAAACAATAAATGACATACGAAAAACTAACCAAATGCATTAGTATTCCGTTTAAACTTTAGGAAAAAGATCCATGGGTCATATGTGAAGTGTATGAGTCAACCCCACCTCAATCCGAGGCTTTGTGTGGCCGGAACCACTCAAAGTGTCTCACATTTATTTGAAATGGACAACATTTTAATTGAAAACAACTACTGGTATACGGAAAACTAACCAAAAGCATTCGTATTGTGTTGAAAGTTTAGAAAAACGATCAATGGGTCATATGTGACGTGTACGAGTCAACTCTACCTTAATCTGAGGCATGGTGTGACCAGAACCACTCAAAGTGTCTCATTTTTTTTGAAATGAACAACATTTTAAGTGAAAACAACAACTGGCATACTGAAAACTGATCAAACGCATTCTGAATGTGTTGATGCTTTAGGACAACGATACATGGGTCATATGTGACATGTATAAGTCAACCCCACCTTAATTAGAGGTGCGGTGTGGCCATCACCACTCAAAGTGTCTCTCTTTTGTTTAAAATGGACATCATTTTATGTGAAAACAACAACTGGTATACATAAAACCAACCAAACGCATTCTGATTCCATTGAAACTTTAAAAAAATGATCCATTGGCCATATTTGATGTTTAAGATTCAACCCCGCCTAAATTCGAGGCATAGTGTGGTCGTCACAACTCGAAGTGTCTCAGTTTTATTTGAAATGGACAACATTTTAAGTGAAAAGTACAACTGGCATACGGAAAACTGACCAAACACATTAGTATTCTGTTGAAACTTTAGGAAAATGATCCATGGATCATATTTGATGTGTAAGAGTCAACCTCGCCTCAATCTGAGGCGCGGTGTGGCCATAACCACTCAAAGTGTCTCTCTTTTGTTTCAAAAGGACATCATTTTAAGTGAAAACAACAACTGACATACAGAAAACTGAAGAAATGCATTAGGATTCTGTTGAAACTTTAGGAAAAAGATCCATGAGTCATATGTGATGTTTACGAGTCAACCCCGCCTCAATCTGAGGCTCGGTGTGGCCGGAACCACTAAAAGTGTCTCACATTTATTTGAAATGGACAACATTTTAATTGAAAACAACTACTGGCATACGGAAAACTGACCAAACGCATTATGAATTTGTTGAAACTTTAGCACAACGATCAATGGGTCATATGTAACATGTACGAGTTAACCCCGACTTAATCTGGGGCATGGTGTGGCCGGAACCACTCAAAATGTCTCATTTTTTTTTTGAAGTGAACAACATTTTAAGTGAAAACAATAACTGGCATACGGAAAACTGACAAAAAGTTTTCAGAATATGTTTATACTTTAGGAAAATGATCCATGGGTCATATTTAATGTGTAAGAGTAAACCCCGCTTCAATTCAAGTCATGGTGTGGCCGGTATCACTCCAAGTGTATGTATTTTGTTTAAAATGGACATCATTTTTAGTAAAAACAACTGGTATATGAAAAACCGAACAAACATATTTGGATTCTGTTGATACTTATTCAGTTTTTTTATTTATTTTATTGATAATTGATAATTAAATTATGTATGTATTCAATTATGAATTGAATTCCTGATTCCACATGTAATTGTCATCTAAATTTTAAATTGAATTCTAAATCAATTATGTATGTTTATAATTACGTTATGAATTATAATTTAATTTTGGATGTGTATAGTTCAAGAATGCATTATATGTTAAATTTTTATGAATTTGTTCTATATATGTATGTATTAGTTTGTTATTGCAGGTATAGTAATTGGAAAGGAGGAGAATGGTAGAGGCTGCTGTGCAAATTGTAGGTTGTTGTGCAATTTGCACAACATATCCTATGCCAACGGTTTGAAACTGTTAGCATAGGCTTGTAATAACCCTTTCCCAACAGTTGTAAACCGTTGGGAAAGTTTTCTAAGGATTTTTTACCAACGGTTCAATGAGAACCATTGGAAAAAAACCATTCCCAACGGTTTCTAAACCGTTGGGAAAGAGTTAGATTTCCTTAGTTTTACCGACGATTTTGTGTAAACCGTTGGTAAAACTTATGCCAATGGTTTAACCGTTGGAATAGGTTAATTTTACTAACCTATACTAATGGTTCTCTATAAACCATTGGGATAGGTTTTCCCAACGGCTTACTTCCCCATGGTTTGTAGAACCGTTGGTATAACATATACCAACGGTTCTGCAGGCTTTCCCAACGGTTCAGAACTGTTGGGAAAGACCCCATTTCCAGTAGTGTTCTTTAGTGATGGTTTGGTAGATTGGGGAAAATCTGGGAAATTGGTTATTTTGGTTAAAGCATTTGATGCTTGATTTTAAAATGTGGATTTTAAAATAGGAATTTTTCTGGAATTGTGGAAATAGTTTTGATTAAAAGGTTTTTAATAAAAGGAATGGTTTTATTGAAATGGAATGGTTAGTTGGAATTGGTTTGTCTAATGGTTTTCAATAAAATAATTGTTTTATTAAAATGGTTTGAATTGGGTTATTTGAATGGTTTGGCATATATGGGTTGTATGATTTCATGTTCAACATGCCCCTTAATAAGGGATGTGTACCATTGGGGTACAAGGTGTGTGACCCTAGACTGGGGATGTGTGTCATCAGGACATAAGTTAATTAGACGAGAGACTGCTCATGAGTATGTAACTATCAAGCAAGCATGCATGTGTGGGTGTGTGGTGAACAATGGAATGGTTATGCCAAAATAATGTTAATAAATGGTTATAATTCTTGTTTTGGTTGCTTTTTTTGAAATTATGACTTGCAAGAAAATGGGTTAACATGGAACTTGCTTACATTTGGTTATAAATGGATTTGAAACTTATTTATATATAGTTATAAACCATTTTGGGAAAATTGTTTTATATAAGATGTTTTATATAAATGTTGTTAACTTTTATATCCTAGTGGAATGAGTAGGGAAGTCATTGGGTAAATCCTACTAAGATTTATACTCACCCTTGCTTCAGCACTTTGGTGCTTTTACATATGTTATCTTCTAGGACATGGGAAAAGGTAAAGTATCACACATATTTAGCACCACTTTGTGATACTTGGACTATTTGGTGATGTTGGAGCTTTGAGCATGTGGAGCATGAAGTATTGTGGTCTTCTTGAAGTCTTTAGTTATTTTTCCACTATTTACTTTGATAGTTTCTTGGTCTTCCATTGTTGCACACTTTAGAGTGGTTTAATATAAATTAAAAATTTGAGTTGTCTTTCATTTGTTCATGCATCATATAAGGAGTTGTTTGGTTATGGTTTGTTGAGTTAATGGTTTTGTTCTTAAAGGGCAAATCATCCCCCACTTGCATCTAAAACCCTTCAGCATTTATTTTCAGCCTGGCATCTTGGTGATGTCACCTAAGGCCAAGTAATGATTTGTTGTATTCTCAAGCTAATGAGAATAAGCAAGTCATTACACCACAACTTACCTCTCAAGTCTTGAAAATTCTAACTCCAGTTTACCAACTTCCTAAAATCGAGCACAACCTCCTACCTCTGATACCAAATATAATAACTGGTCCCCACTAATAGCATAGACACCCCTGCCTTAACATGGTCATCAGGCCCTAGTCCACCAGGCACCACTAATTGTCCTACATACACATGGTCCCCTACCTGGGGCCCACCCACATGCCTGAACAAATCATCAAACTAATGACTATCCCCATAGGCCAACACATGTTATTTTAGTATTTTTTTCCTCACTCATGCAAATATTGGGAAACTTACCATGAGGTTACCCATCTTGATCACTACTCCAGGATAAGAACACTTAACTATGGAGTTCTAATCAGGTGGGCTCCTAAAAAGAAATATGTACCTTGTTGACATGAGTCATGTTGTTTAGTCATTTGACCCTGTATCATTCTAGGGTGTTATATTCACCCCCACCCCCCAGAGCACAACGTCCTTGTTGTGGACCCTATATCTCAACCCAGGAAGTTCCACTACACTTTTGTATGGGTTCCTCCTCTGATACCAAACTGTGATGAAAATGACCTGGATACCCTCTCAAACCGGTACCTGACCCAAACTGCCACATACCTTAAGGGAGTTCTCGATCCCCATGGGCTGACGAATAGCACCCAACCATCAACAACAACTAGAGGGAGATATTTCTCCCAACCTAAAGTAAACAACATGAAATATATATATATACACACACATGACAAAAAGAAACAACTGAAGAGTAAATAATAAATATATGTCATATCATAAAGGAAACAACATAAACAATACAACTCAAAAGTAACTAAACAGTCTCCAAGGTATAAGTCCAACAGAAAAGGACAATTAAAAACCGATACAACTACTCCATGTGATAACATAAGAAAACTCACACCATCTCACTCAGACACAACTAATAGAAACCTCACCACCTCACTACAGCGCCTTGCATTTCCCTATATTTAAAGACATATAAAGGTCTACACACTGCCAAAGGGGTGTGTAGGGTGTGAGATAAATAGACTTAGTAGGGCCCCACCCAGGTGTTATATATAAATTCTTTGCAAAACAATCTAAACATGCTCAAATTTAAAGAAAAACAAGTCATGATAATCAGTTAAATAGTTTTATATCAAAATCATGATAAAACATTTCCCCCCTTTTCCACTATTCAAAATAATTCAGGTAAAACAGTTTCAAATCATTTCACATACATCAAAGCAGTCAAAGAAAAGAATGTATCACATATCATATCAAATCCAGTATAAACAAAAAGCACTGGTAACATCACACCAAGGATTATAATAGGTCAGGATAGTTAGGAAACTCATACCCAAACAAAGAAAATCATGTACATTAAGACTCTAGATATATGCATCGAATCTAGAGAGAAGAGGAACACCCTAGTAATTGAACCCCCCAAAAGGTATAACAACTCCCTAGAACAACAGGCCTAGGGATCAGAGGAACACCCCTTGAGTGAACCCCCTGATAGTATCAATATATGAAGCCTATTACTACACATTCCACCTAAGTACCCAAGGCTTACCATGTGATTCATTTTCCAAACCATTTAATCAAAACCATGCTTTGAAAATAATTTTATAAATATATTTCACAGTACTTTGAAAATAAATTTTCTTTTAATAAAATAAGGGAAAACACAACTTTTCTTATAAACCCATTTCCATATACATAATTCAATCATGCCAATTCATTTATAAAACAATTTATAAAACCATATCAATGCAGTTCATCTAACATAGGCTAGAGATAGAAACACCTACCTCAAACTCGAGTCACACACGCCCACAACGGGATCCCCCGAAATGGAAGAACATAAAGACAACAATGAAGGCCCTAAAACCAATCCTTGCATCTCAGAATCAATTCAATAAGAAAAATAGTCAATAGAGAAGACAAATAAAAACATACCTCAAATAATTCTCCACTGCACCACAACCAACACAAGGGTCATCCATTGGAGGAAGATCACACAATAGATTGAGAAAGGATTGAGAAGATTATCATCATAGGTCAACGGATCCATAAACATAGAATAATATCTTACCCAGAGATATGCACCATAATCAAAATGAATATCAATCATTGAATGAAATGATCTGGAAGGATCAGAGATCCCCAAAATTTCCTATGAGAGATCTTAGGTCTCAAGAGAGAAGTTGCACATCAAATGAAAAATTAATAACCCACACAACACTCTAAAAAGCACAAATTCCAAAACATTCATGATGTGAAACTATTTCACAATGTGAATTTCTCAAATAATAAAAGATGTTGATAAATTAATCACCTTGAATTAAAAATCCCAATTTTGACCATTTCATGATGTGAAACCAATTCATGGTGTGTAAACATTTCATACCTTGAACCAATTCACAACATAATCCCTAAAAAGGTTTCACAACATCTAAACAATTCACACTATGAAAATATACTTCAGGTAGTAAAAAATAAAGATTTTGAAGGGTGACCTCTTAATCCTTTTATACATTTATACCCAGACTCTATTAATTCAAACAAACATACATCCCTAAACTTTAGTTCATTTTCCCCAGTAAAGGATCTCCATCCTCGAGAGCCCCAAAACACAACTAAACAAGGAGGGAAAGGAATATAGAGATAAGAAATACCTGAAATTGGGTAATAGAATGTTATAGGGAGTCCACTCAACAAATCAAGGAACTATGAGTTAATGCAGTTGGCATTTGGAATGATTACCAAAAACCCTTTGAATTACTTGACTGACCAAAGTCATGGTGATGAGAAGGATAATATGGATAATTTCCACTAGAATGTCCAAGAAATGAGATATTTCTAAGCTAATGGTGAGGGTTATTGGTTTTTTATAAAATAGTGGGAGATTAATAAATATAATATTTATTTATTTGTATAATTTTATCAGATAAAGTACTAAAATTTTTCTCTTCTTATTTGTAGAAATGGTAATAAAAATGAATTCAAACATATAATTGTGATCCATACTTGAGAAGGATAACCTTATCACATACCCAAATTTCTAAGAGTGGCAAAGGCACTTACGTGTTATCCTACATAATGAAAGGAAATTATATGTTCTTAAAGAACTGATTCTAAAAGCACCTGGTAAAGAGGCTAACAAGGAAGTGTTTTTTATCTATGAGAAATATTTGAACAATTCTATAGATGTTCAATGTTTCATACTATCACCCATGATCAATGGGACTTTGAATCATCATGGGGGAATGGATGTATATAGCATGATGTCTCACCATTGGGATTTATATCAAGAGAAGGTGAGACAAGAGAGATACAAGATCTCTAATGATTTGTATATGTAACGACCCGAATCTGGAGCTCCTCCACTGGTGCCCCGTACCCAGTTCGCCACATGACCTCAAGCACGTTTCCCCAAACGCCAGAGGCTTCCAACTAGCAGCAAGGGCCTTGGTGAGTCGGTGGGGAAACTATGCCCTTATTCAGTAAGGTATACAGCGGAAAAACAACAGTCAATAGTGGAAGCAGTATCAACATGCATAACAACAGAAACCAGACAGCGGAAGCAATGAATACATATAGTAATGATGATAATGATGCATCACGTATAAGTATCTAAGGAAAAAAGTAAACACAACAATGTGTTGAAATACAACTGAAACCAAGTTCAAAAGGAAAATAAAGTAAACTCCTCAGCAACGTGAGCTACGGCTCGGTCCCATGCTCTCTAGATCCAGTGCAATCAAGAACCTGAAGTAGAAGGGCGCTTGCCCTTATCTATACCTGCAACAACATAGTCTGCTTGGGCCTAAAAGCATGGCCCAAACAGGGTGTGAGATACAATCCCAGTAGTCAATCACCCAAAGATTTGTGCCTAATAGTCAATTAATACAAGGGAGTAATAAAATAAGGAGTAAACAGAAAAGCACAAGCAGCTACAATCCACAGTTCTAACAAACAAAGTACACAAGTAAACAGCCAGTAACAATAAGAAAAAAGGTAACCCTCTGGGTATCTCTCACAGCCTAACCCCTATGGTTCAACCTATAAGTACTAAAAACCCTCTATGAGGCACACACAGTCTCACCCCTCTGGTTCAGCTATGTAATTAATAGACTCTCTGGGGAAGCACTCACCGTCAATTCCCCCTATAGTCTTGTATCGTGCTAAAGGCTCTCTGGGGAAGCACTCAACGTCTATTCCCCCTGTGGCCTGCGTCAAGGAACTACAGACTCTACGAGGAAGCACTCAACGTCAATTCCCCCTATGGTCTCGCATCATAATTAAAAGACACTATGGAGAATCCCTTCTATCAATTCTCCCTTTGGTCTACTACTCTAGGTTCTCACAGTCCTGAGTGAAAGATAAAGCATGCTCAGCGTGCGTACATCATCCAAGTAAACCTCAAGAACTACTTGGCTGTCATTCTAAGTCTCAACGGCATAATAAAGCAACAGTTCCACTATCCTACAATTAGGCATGGCAACTGACAAAACATCAAACAGGCAGAACAAGCATGGAAAAGCAACCTGAGCACAAAATAAATTACTCTACTCACAAGCATAACCCTCTTCTACAACAATAAAGCAAAGCAGTCAAACAACAGAGCAAAATAGGTAACACACAATACCCTATTCAAGGGTATTGGTGGAATTTGCACAAAATACTCATCAACTTTCTACGGAAAGGCATAAACCACCTACCTCAATCCTAGGAGATCGATATACGTGAACCTTGACAACGGATTCCCCTTAGAACGACGAAGATATAAGAAAACGCACAAAAAGTTCAACCCATGATAACCTAGAAACGAGGAGGAATCAAGAAACAATGCTCAAGTAGAAGTAAGAACTCACCGCTGTGATTCCAACACAATCGACCATGCTCGAATCAGAGAACGGATGGCGAGGCGGGAGCTCGGGGAAGATTCGATCGTACGGGTCACTCTCGGACGAACCAGACCTAGAAGGAGGTGTTTCTATGTGTCAGGCGCGACCCCGGTATGTTTAGTGGAAAAAAAGAAAAGTACACGGCGTATATTTTTAAAGTACATGGCGTGTACTGGGTCTTTTTCGTACTCCGCAAAAATCAGCCTCCACGTCACCCCTACACACCGTGTGTGTGGCCCGAGCACGGCCAGCACACGGCTTCGAGCCGGAGAAGAGTACATGGCATGTACTCAGAAAGTACACGGCGTGTACTTTGAAAATTTCCAGAAGCTTCATTTTTCTCAAAAACTCCAGAAAAAGGAAAAGCGTGCTTGAAAAGAAAATCTGGGTTCTTACAAACTTCCCCCCTTAAAGAAATTCGTCCCCGAATTTCCCTAACAAGGTGGAGAAGAAGAAACCTCGAACAGCTCCGGCCACTGCGATCGTACATTGGCCTCCCTCTCCCAGGTCTCGTCATGTACTCGCTCGTGCTTCCATAGTACTCGTACCAGAGGAACAGACCGCCCGCGGAGGACCTTCGTACTGTGATCGACAATCCGGATAGGATGCTCCTCGAACGACGCATCTGCTTCAAGCTCAACTTCCTCAGGCTGAAATACGTGAGACAGGTCTGAAAAGTAATGTCGGAGCTGAGATACGTGGAAGACGTCATGCATGGCCTGATACCTTTGAGGTAGCTGCAACCGATAGGCGACCGACCCAACTCTCTCCAAGACCTCAAATGGCCCGACGTACCACGGTGAAATCTTACCCTATCTCCAAATACTCTTGTGTCCCAACCTTGGTGCGACACGCAGGAAAACCTGATCACCGACCTCGAACTCCAGAGGTCGTCTCCGCTGATTAGCATAAGACTTTTGTCGAGACTGTGCTGTAGCCATCCTCTTCTGAATCAGCTCTATCTGCTCTGAGGTATCCTGAATAAGACGAGGTCCTAGTAAAGCTGCCTCTCTTGCCTCCAGCCAGCATAAGGGTGATCGGCATGGCCTACCGTACAAAGCCTCGTATGGTGCCATCTGAATGGTCACCTATAAACTGTTGTTGTAGGAGAACTCCACCAGAGGAATATGCTTCTACCAAGAACTTCTAAAGTCAAGGATGCAAGTCCGGAGCATATCCCCAAGCACCTGGATCGTGTGCTCGGACTAGCCATTAGTCTGGGGATGGTAAGCTGTACTCAAAAGTACCTGTGTACCCAAGGCCTTCTGAAGTCCCTGCCAGAACCGAGAGGTAAAGTGCGCATCTCTGTCTGAAACAATAGAGTGTGGAACTCCATGCAAACAAATTATATCTCTGATGTAAAGTCATCCCAGATCATCGACACTGAAGTTCTCCTTGATCGGCAAGAAGTGGGCAACCTTCGTGAGCCTGTCGACGACAACCAAAACAGCATCATTCCCCCGAGGCGATCTCGGCAACCCGGTCACGAAGTCCATCACAACATCATTTCACTTCCACTTTGGAATGGGTAACTGCTGCAAAAGTCTCGTTGGTCACTGATGCTCTGCTTTCACCTCCTAATAAGTAGAACATCTCATGAAAAAATCAGCAACATCCTTCTTCGTACCTGGCCACCAATATTGGCGACAAAGGTCCTGATACATTTTGGTGACGCCAGGATGAACTGCCTAAACAGAGGAATGAAAATCCCGCATCAGATCCTCGCGTATGTCTTCTAGCACCCATATGCGTCCCTGAAAATGCAAGATCTCATCCTCGCCCACTGTCCATCCAGGAAGAGGTTCCCCTCCTGACACACTCTCTCGCAGGGCTAAGACTTCTGAGTCTGATAGTTGCCTCATCCGTACTCGATCAAGTAGTGTAGAGGTAACAGATATCGAAGAAAGGAAATTTTGTCCCTGTCTGTCGTGCACCTCCATATGCATCTCAGAGAACAGATCCATGATATTCCACTCACTGTTGGCCTCCTGAACTACCTAAAACTGAGTTCTCCTGCTCAACTCATCTGCCACTGCGTTTCCCTTACCCGGTGTATAGGCGAGCTCGAAGTCAAAAGACTATAGATACTCAACCCACCTGTGTTACCTCAGATTCAGATCACGCTGAGTGAAGATATACTTGAGACTCTTGTGGTCAATGAAGACTACAAAGTGATCTCCTAGAAGATAGTGTCTCCAACAACGCAAGGCATGAACAACAGCTATTAACTCCAGATCGTGTGTCGGGTAGTTCCTCTCATGTGGCCTCAACTTCCGAGACCCGTACGCAATGAATCCATCCCCCTGCATAAGCACAGCTCCCAGCCCGATACCTGAAGCATCATAATAAACAGTGTAGCTCTTGCCTGGCTCTGGAAAGACTAGTATCGGTGCTGAAGTCAACCTCCCTTTCAGCTCCTGAAAGGCTGACTCACAAGAATCTGACCATAAGAACTTCTCCCCTTTCTTGGTCAGACCTGTCAAGGGTGCTGCTAGGCAAGAAAAGTCTTAAATGAAGCATATGTAGTATCCATCCAGCCCTAGGAAACTCTGTACCTCAAAGACGTTCTTCGGCTGCTCCCAGGAAACTACAACTCTCACTTTCTCTGGGTCCACTGATACTCCTGCCTCTGAGATGACGTGACCCAAGAAGTGAATCTGATCCATCCAGAAGTGGCACTTCGAGAGTTTAGCATAAAGTCGATGCTCTCTCAGTGTACTCAGAATGATCTCAATATGTGTGGCATGGTCATGTCGAGTGTGAGAGTACACCAAGATATCGTCCACAAAGACCATGATGAAGGAGTCCAAGTAAGGATGGAAAACTCAGTTCATCAGTGCCATGAAAAATGCAGGTGCGTTCGTGAGACCGAATGGCATGACTATATACTCGTATAGACCATACCTGCTCCTGAAGGCTGTCAGAGGTATATCTGATGGTCGAACACGCAATTGATGATAATCGGACCTCAAGTTGATCTTCGAGAACACCTGGGATCCTCGAAGATGATTGAAAAGGTCATCGATCCTCGGTAAAGGATATAGGTTCTTGACCATCAACTGGTTCAGCTTCCGATAATCCACACAAATCTGAAGGGTACTGTCTGCCTTCTTCGCAAACAGGACAGGCGAACCCCAAGGAGAAGTACTGGGTCGGATAAAACCCTTAGCCTGTAGCTCCTCCAACTGCTTCTTGAGCTCCTACAACTCATGTGTAGCCATCCTATAAGGAGGAATGGACATCGGTGCTGCTCCTGGCACGAGCTCAATAGAGAAGTCCAGCTCACGCTCTAGAGGGAAACCTGAAAAGTCCTCTGGAAATTCATCCCTAAAGAGATCCACCACTAGAGGAAAGTCCAACTGTGGAGTCCCCTGATCATCCAAATAAAGATTAGAAATCTGGTTCATCACCCCTCCTAGCCCAAGATGCTCAAGTCCCGACCGACTCGCCCGAACGTCTCATTCACCTCTTTGAAGAAAAGATTCACCCTCTGGTGAGATGAAACTGACTCTGCAGTGATAACAGTCAACGACTACCTGGAAGGGAATCAACCAGTTCGTGCCGAGGATGAAATCATAGTTTGTCATCTCTAGGACATAGAGATCCCATAAGAAGCGATACCCTGCAACCTCAAGAGGGCACTCTGTACACTAGATGTCCTCGTTCCCAAAGGTGTGTCGAGTGTCAATGAGTCGGCAGAAGAAGAGATGCAGAGCCCAATGCTTTCTACGATAGCAACGGAGATAAAGCTATGTGTGGAACTAGTATCGAAAAGGGTTGAAGATAAAACTAAGGCTACCAAAATTGTACCTCGAACAGTAGAAGGGCCGAGATCCTGATCCTGATAAGCCGGCTCCACGGCGAAATATTGGTATGTACCGCGGCCCTACGCCCCTGGCTGACCACTCTGAGTTGAACCTCCCTGTTGGTGCTGAGGAACTGGTGGCTGACCGCCATGGCCTCGACCTCCACCTCAGCCCGAACGGCCAGAAGAACTCCAGTTCCCCGATTGGTGAGAAACTGGTGGTGCTTCTCCTAAACGAGGAGTCATGGAAGAACCCCGGTCACCAGCTGCTAGTGAGAAAACCTGACAGAAATGCTGAAGGTGACCCATCTTGCCGTAAGATCGGAACTCCATGGGGTCCCTTTGGCACCGCGGCCTCGTGTACCCTGACCGGCCACACTGGTAGCATGTCACCTGGCTGCCTGACGACGTATCTCGCTTCCTGGATCACCGCGTGTAGGCTCTCTACGGTGCTTCTTGCTGTCATCTAGAGGCAAACTAGCTTTGGAAGCAGGACCGCCCTGGCTTGCAGCTCCAGAGTCTCTCAGATTGCGCTCTGCAATCAGTGCCTGGTTGACAATGGAAGTGATGGAAGTCAGCTGGAAGATGTTCACCTGCGAGCGGATCTCCCACCTGAGACCATCCTCAAACTTCCTTGCTAAGAACACACCACTCCCATCCCGGAGGGGTGTGAAGCACTGCAGCTCGGTGAAACGAGCAGAATACTCCATGATAGAAAGATTACCCTGCTCTAAGCTCATGAACTCCCGGGCTCGGTCGGCCCTCAGGGTCTTCGGGTAGAAATATTCATAGAACACGCACTGGAACTCCTCCCAAGCCATAGCCTGCTGCTAACCCGCCTGTGAGATCAGGTCCCACCACCTCTTGGTGGAGTCTCGGAGCATGTAGGTGGCGAGATTGACCCGCCTCTCTGGAGGCATCTCCAGATGCTCGAAGATAGTCAGCATGGCTTCCATCCACGACTCTGCAGCCTGAGGTCCTCCTTCCCCCGAGAACGTGGGAGGATGTTGCTGCTGGAAAACTCGCATCAAGTCTGCCATAGACGTGGAAGGAGGCGGCGCTCCCTAGAAGGCATGCATCATCATCATGAAACCTTCCCTGAACTGTGCATCCGCGCCTGCAACTAGTATGACAGTCGGTGCCAAGGATGGCCTGACTAGAGGATCAGCAGGAAGTCCCTGATCAGCCATATCTGGCGTCTGATCACTACCTGACGACAGACGTACGACCGGAGGACGTCTCGGAGGCACAACTCTGAAAGATCAAAAGTAAACCTTGGATCAGAAAAACAAGGACAGAGAACACAAGAGTACAAAACGGGAACAGGGGAAGAAAACACAAAAGATTAAAAAACACGACTACACGGCATGTATAAAAACTAAACGATGTGTCTTCTTAAACCACTGACATGGGCGTGTACTCCTGCCCTACAAGTCATGTACACCTCAAACTACACGGCGTGTGGACCTCAACACACGACGTGTGCTTGAAAACTATTCCCCTACCCGAGTCTCTTTACACGGCTAACCCACACGGTCCAACTCAACCCGAGACTACACGGCGTGTTCGAAACAAACACGTCGTGTAATAGACAAGGCTTCAGCGGCCCGTGTTTGTTAAGCACACGGTTGTCTACATGGCTGAAGATTACACGGCGTGCTCCGAACAAACACGGCGTGTATAGGAGAAGGTGACACCATCCCATGTTGTTCGTGACACGGTCGGGTACCTGGACAAGACTACACGGCGTGTTCCGAACAAACACGGCGTGTGGAAAAGAAGGTAAAGTCGGCCCGTGTTGTTCGTGACACGGTCGGGTACCTGGACAAGACTACACGGCGTGTTCCCTCTGGACACGGCGTGTTCTACCCGTGCTTCCCCGACCCGTGTTGTTAGTGACATGGTCGAGTACACGACTCTTCACTTACACATCATGTACCTACCGTACACGGCGTGTTCCCGAAGTTACTTTCACGACACCGTGTTCTGCCCACACGATCAGTGACACGGCCTGAAAACTACACGGCGTGTATCCAAAAAGTACACGTCGTGTATTCTGGGTTTTCCTGGGCAGTAGCTCAGAAACTGAACAGAATCCTAGAAACAATAAAAACAAGGGAAAGAGGTGCCA
Source organism: Viscum album (assembly GCA_963277665.1). NCBI lineage: Eukaryota > Viridiplantae > Streptophyta > Magnoliopsida > Santalales > Viscaceae > Viscum > Viscum album. The sequence goes on from OY728165.1 coordinate 1,390,608,417, forward strand.
AATTCCGATCCGTGAGGGCCCATACTCCCCATGAATCAAAGCTTGGCATCTCCCATAGTCATATACAAGAGAAATCAGGATCATGATCCACCAAGTTTCAATTAATGAGGGCCCATAACGCCTCATGAACCAAAATTTGGCGTTCATTTTTAAGCAACGAACAAAACAACCAGTTTTTTTTACATAACTGCATAGAATCTATCAAGCATCTATCACAACATCATGATAATCTACACAGATTCTATCACAACAGCATACAACCGCTAATGCACCCTAGATGGCATGGCAAGAATGCATGGCATGTGATTTCTACAAGTGCCTATATGATGCATGAGATGGCATACCCTCATCTCATCGAGTTGTGACAAAAATAGAACCTAAGTATAAAAACAATAATAGAACAAGTCAAGTGAATCACTCTAGGTGAAATCAGATCAACCATAAAATCTCAAAACCAGAAAACTGCAATTAACGAGGTAGTATGGTTTTTCCCTGTACACAGGTTAGCTACTCCCGAGCACAGCTTAATGCCAAGTACCAAATTCGTCCTATCCCTGGCTAAAGTCTCCAAACAGTAATGCAAGAGAAAATAAATTCTTTGATACCACTTTGTAACGACCTGAATCTGGAGCTCCTCCACTGGTGCCCCGTACCCGGTTTGCCACATGACCTCAAGTGTGTTTCCCCAAATGCCAGAGGCTTCCGACTAGTAGTGAGGGCCTTGGTGAGTTGGTGAGGAAACTATGCCCTCATTCAGTAAGGTATATAGCGGAAAAACAACAGTTAATAGCAGAAGCAGTAGCAACATGCATAACAACAGAAACCAGACAGTGGAAGCAATGAATACATATAGTAATGATGATAATGATGCAGCAGGTACAAGTATCTAAGAAAAACAGCAAACACAACAACATACTGAAATACAACTGAAACCAAGTGCAAAAGGAAAACAAAGTAAACTCCTCAGCATCGCGAGCCACGGCTCGGTCCCATGCTCTCCAGCTCCAGTGCAATCAAGAACCTGAAGTAGAAGGGAGCTTTCCCTTATCTATACCTGCAGCAATATAGTCTGCTTGGGCCCAAAAGAATGGACCAAACAGGGTGTGAGATAAAATCCCAGTAGGCAATCACCCAAAGATTTGTTCCTAACAGTCAATGAATACAAGGCAGTAATAAAACAAGAAGCAGTAAACAGAAAAGCACAAGCAGCTACAATCCACAGTTCTAACAAACAAAGTACACAAGTAAACAACCAGCAACAATAAGGAAAAAGGTAACCCTCTGGGTAGCTCTCAAATCCTAACCCCTATGGTTCAACCTATAAGTACTAGCAACCCTCTAGGAGGCACACATAGTCTCACCCCTCTGGTTTAGCTATGTAATTAATAGACTCTTTGGGGAAGCACTCACCGTCAATTCCCCCTATAGTCTCGTATCGTGCGAAAGGCTCTCTGGAGAAGCACTCAACGTCTATTCCCCTTGTGGCCCGCGTCGAGGAACTATAGACTCTCTAAGGAAGAACTCAATGTCAATTCCCCCTATGGTCTCGCATCGTAATTAAAAGACACTCTGGAGAATCCCTTCCGTCAATTCTCCCTTTGGTCTACTACTCTAGGTTCTCACAGTCCTGAGTGAAAGATAAAGCATGCTCAGTGTGCGTACATCATCCAAGTAAACCTCAAGAACTACTTGGCTATCATTCTAAGGCTCAACAGCATAATAAAGAAACAGTTCCACTATCCTACAACTAGGCATGGCAACTGGAAAAATGTCAAACAGGCAGAACAAGCATGGAAAATCAACCTGAGCACAAAATAAATTACTCTAATCACAAGCATAACCCTCTACTATAGCAATCAAGCAAAGCAGGAAAAATACAGAGAAAAACAGGTAACACGCAATACCCCGTTCAAGGGTATTGGTGGAATTTTCACAAAATACTCATCAACTTTCTACGGAAAGGCACAAACCACATTCCTCGATCCTAGGAGATCGATATACGTGAACCTTGATGACAGATTCCCCTTAGAACAACGAAGATCTGATAAAACGCACAAAACGTTCAACCCACGATAACTTGGAAACGAGGAGGAATCAAGAAACAAGGATCAAGCAGAAGGAAGAACTCACTGATGTGATTCCAACACAATCGACCTTGCTCAAATCAGAAAACGGATGGCGAGGCGGGAGCTCAGGGAAGATTCGGCCATACGGGTCGCTCTCGGACGAACCAGAGCTAGAAGGAGGTGTTTCTGTGCGTCAGGCGTGACCCCGGACCGTTTAGTGAAAAAAAAAAAGAAAAGTACACGGCGTGTATTTTTAAAGTACACGGCGTGTACTGGGTCTTTTCCGCACTCCGCCAAAATCAGCCTCCACGTCACCCCTACACACCGTGTGTGTGGCCCAGGCACGGCCAGCACACGGCTTCGAGCCGGAGAAGAGTACACGGCGTGTACTTCGAAAATTTCCATAAACTTCATTTTTCTCAAAAACTCCAGAAAAGGGAAAAGCGTACCTGAAAAGAAGATCCAGGTTCTTATAGTATACAACTAATCTTGGAGAGTCAGTGTCAGCTAAGCCTGATTTAGTCAATCTTATAAGATACATTGAACACTTAGACATCTTAGGTATTAAATTCCTAGATGATTTTCACATAGATCACATACTTTCCTCATTACCCAAGTCCTTCTCCAGTTTTATTATTAACATGAGAAATAATGAGAAGAGTCTTTTTGAGCTTCTTACTCTGATTCTCCAAGTGGACAAAGACATAGGGCATGACAAAAAAGAAATTATTATGGTGAATTAGAAAAGGGAGAATAGGGTAAAGGGGGTCCAAGACTCATAAGAAGCATAAATCTCCCAAGCACCATCCTTTCAAGAAGAGAAAGATCCAGAGGTAGGGTAAGGAAAAGGAAGTAGTATGTTTTGTATGTGGAAAGAAAGGTCAATGGAAGAGGAACTGAACCTAGAAGCATGGGGAAGATAAAGGTGCATTCATTATCGAGTGTAATCTTTCAATATCTATACATTGGGTATTAGAAACAACTTGTTGTGTAACGCCCCGACCCTAGCTACCCAGAGTCGGTGCATTACTTCGTAACATTGGCATGATCACAAGAAAGATCAAATCTCGAAAGACCGATTGGTTTAGTAGCCTTGGAAACACTAGATATATTCATAAGTTTTACATTACATCATAAAATGAAAAACTACTACAACAACATATTGTCTCCATAATCCACACTCATATCCCCACATAATATCCCTGCAGGTCATTCATACCTTACTTCTTCACTTCCTGGGAAAAATAAAACATAGAAAAGGGGTGAGCTCAAATGCCCAGTAAGGATAACAATATAGCGGAAACTTTCATAAATAAGAATAAACTTTTAAGGCAATGTATAACTAAAACAAAAGCCTTTCAAACATGAACTTTCAACATGGTATGGCATAAATAAAATGAAATAATTCCATTTACTTATTCACATGGATATTCTACTAATCGAATAATCACATGCAAAAATCAATAACCACTTTCATAATGTTGGAATGCATAATGTCAAACTTTAATTTCATTGTCTAGGCCTCATCCCAAGACCTAGGGGTTACTTCTAACCGGAACCCAACCCGGAGTGCCTCTAATAACCGGACACCAACCCGGAGTGCCTCTAATAACCGGACACCAACCCGGAGTGCCTCTAATAACCGGACACCAACCCGGAGTACCTCTAATAACCGGAGACCAAACCAGAGGGCTTACTTTTACCAGTCCCTAACCTGGAGGGCTTACTTTAACCAGTCCCCAACCTGGAGGGCTTACTTTTACCGGTCCCCAACCCGGAACATACTTGTTTATCACATTAATCTGAAGAAAAGTTTGAAATATAACATAAACATTCGGGTTAAAACTAGCATACGAAATGTCAATAGTTTCACCATAAACTATGAATGGTATAAAATAGCACATCCACGTTCAAACATATCACAAAACCTTCAATACAATATAGAAGTTTTGTATTATAATAAATCAACTTCAAATAATCTTAAAATCCATCAAAGGATGTTGACATAGAAGAAATCAAAATTCTTTTAAAAGAAGTATCTCCTTTTATTTTGAAAACATTTAAGATCCATATAAAATAAAACATTTTCTTTGAAAATATTCTTATAAGCTTGTAAGGAAAGCTTCGACGATTTTATAACAGCGGAAAGTAACCGCACCCGCCGTATAAGTTAAAAAAACATTCTTACCTCAATTCTGTCGAAAAGGTTAAAAAGGACCTTGTTTTGAAAACGACAGAAAGATTCCTTTATAAACCTCTTATAAAAAGTCAAACAAGGGTATAAATGACTTTAACCCATATTCTTTTAAATAGTAAAAATGTTTTGAAATGCATTTCGAAGAAACATGGATGTGGATGATAAAGAGATCCCAGTAGATTATTACGTATAATACAACCTCGGATAATGAAGAGATTGTAAAATAACCCTTACCTTGTACTTTTCCTTGGTTGGGGTAGGTTAACCTCCTGTATAATGGTGAAATAATTGTTATTAAATTATACAAGAATCATATACATTAATATGATATCATATATGATCTTTTAATATTGATTTGATAATAATATCTTAGTATTATCGTCGTTTCGGGTGATAATCGATTCGTTCTTCTTAAATGTTTGGTTACGTAAGACATGTTTGTAATGGATAGATTATATCTTAGAATGATATTAACATTATTTTTAACCCTAAAATGATAATAAGACTTTAATGGATACGATGGAGAATGAATCTCATCGCGTTCGTGGAGACGGTAGTCCGTACGTACGCACGAACGCTACTTCCTTTTAATTTTTATTTTAAAAGAATCGAATCCAAATGATACATAGGTATATTACTATTCCAGTATAATATAATATTTTATATATGTTACTTAAGTTCATTAACACCATCCTTTATACGTTCCATGTGTGGTATGAACGAGTCATATCATTTTAAGGGGGCGGTAGTCCGCACTTCCTCAAATGAAATTATCGTATGTATATATAACATGAAACGAATAATGATATGAAATAAAATGGAATTACAGAAGCTTATATATAAAATATATATCATTAATATCATATTTAATTATAGTGTCATCATAATGGCCACCATGAGAGGTGGTAAGATGTATTTGAACAATCATCGTTTCGTGAGGCGTTAGTTTGCCATCCACAGAAACATTATGTTCATCATCCATTAGATGGAATTGTGTGTATGTGTAGTTTGAATACTTCTTATAACAACATCCTAGTATATTTAGGATACTGGTGTTGTTACAAAAGAATGGAAATAAAAAGAGTTTGGGGGTTGGAGAAGCAAAATAATTGAAAATAATTTAAGAGAAATCGTTACCTTTAATTTAGGTAACTCACTTTGGTTGGAACCAAAGGACTTCTTGAAATGATTTCTGCCTAAGGGGAAGCTTCAAGGAGGAGTAGAGGGATGTGGGGAGCTTATTTGGGCAGAGTTTGGACGAGCCAAGTGGCTTGAGAGGTGTGGATAAATGAGAAGGAGGAGTGCCCTTTTATAAGAGGGGTGAGGGGCACCTTTGGAAAAGCTAGAAATATTAATTTATAATAAATTCATATTCGGTTTCCAAAGGCTCCAAAGTTGACTATTCAAAGGATGAGGTGGGGATAGGTCGAAAACAACTCATCCAATAGAATTTAGACAGGTTTGGGTACTTATATTAACCTTATCTTTAAGTATTAACTCTAAGTTAATTAGTTTCACATTTACAATGTCTCTTTGTATTTTTATATAATATGGTTAATAAACTTACTATATACATCCAAGAGACCCCCAAGTGGTCCATTAATGATTAACCTATCATGATATAAGCCTCTTGGCCGAACCTTAGATTTTTAGGAATTTAATATCAATTAATAATATAATATTTGTTTTAAGAACTCTTTTATGTCAATTTTGACACTATTCATTAGTTGATTTTGTGAAACTCATAACAGATTGATTACTTCGAACAAAGTCAATTAAATCAATCCTAATATATCATATTATCCTTGAAAATTAGTTTAATTCATTAAAAGTTTCATATTATATTTATTTGGGTATTTATAATATCACTTATTTTAATTTTTCACTATTATAGTAATTACTGCATCATCATTGTGTCATAAATAAAATAAATTATTTAATGTCTAAAAATTATAAATAAAATATCATTATGTAGGAAATCTTTTTATCTTTCTAATGAATATTTATAATCGAAAATCCAACATGTATATGTAAAAATTGTTCTTCTAAAAGATGTAAGTTTATGCCATTTTTATTTTTATTTTAGCTTTATTAATATAATGTGTCATTATCACTTACAAGTGGATCCATGGGGTCCCAAAATAGACCCAAAGATGCCCATGGTCGACCATGTATCAACCAATAGGGTTAAGACACGTTTTTAGGGTAATTTAGTATTATTATAATATTATTTTTTTTAACCCTTATTTACCGGATTTACCCTTTAACCATGGTAAATAAAATATTTACCGCAGTAATTATTCAAAATGTCTAAAAATAAAAGTTACCTATTTACACAATTTGAACATCCTGATTCCAAATATGGAATCCATTTTCCTAAATTCAAAACACAGAAGTGGCAGAAATTAATTTAAAATTAATTCCCGCTGTCAAAACAAAAAGCGTGTTTTTAAGAGGTAATAACTATCAAAAGATTGACACTAGTTTATGTTCGGTTTAATTGTAAAATTATGTCCAATGACCAACATTATATTAAATGGTAAAAATATATTCTAAATATACTTTAAAACCACTCAAATTCACAATTTATCACTATTAATTATTTTGATTAAAAAAAGTTGTTTTTAATTAAAATTTAGTAATTTTCACTATTCATCAAAATATGAAAGTTATCCGAAAAGTACCAAAATTTCACCTTAGGCTAAATTCGATATTCTGAGTCCAAAAATGAAGTCCATTTTCAAATATAAAATATATATAATTTCAAAAAGTAGGTATTACTATTCACAACGGCTAGTTTAATTAGTTGCGGTGTGTGTTAGAACTCGAGGTTGCGTACAACACACGCCATCGCATTATTCGAAGAGAAGCGTACCGTAGAAGCTTGGGATGTTTCATTTTAAATTTTTGATGTCCCAATTTAGTCAAAAAGTTTAAAATATAGTATTTAAAAATGGTTCACTATTAAAAGTTGATAAAAGTGCAATACTGAAAATGAATTTGTTCTTGCATTATATCTAAGAAACTCATAAAATGGATTCTAAAATTATAAGGATTACATAAACTTTAAAATTTATCTAATACTATTCATAACCTCTTTTGAACGGCTTGTTTGGTAAGTCATGGTGTAATTGAAATCGGTGTTGCGTGTAATGAAAGTCATTGAATTATTTTGAAGAAATAACACACTATAAAATCTTGGGGTGTTACATGTTGTGCTTAAATCTATATCTAAATGCATGAACCAAGTAGATTATGAAAGATTTCCAGAGGAGAGGTGGATTTGTGTGCTTCCAATGGTGCGAGACTGGTTTCTCTAACCATTGGAGAGTACCACCTTTTATTACTAATAGAAATGATATAGGTTTTAAGAGATTTTTATTATGTACCAAATGTTACCAAAAACATAATTTGTGTGTCCTTCTTAGATACATATGGTTTTAATTTCAAATTTGGAAATAAAAGTTGTTTATTTTATAAAAGACAATATATGTTATGGTATGAAACATATAAATAATGTTATTTATATATTAATTTATGGAAACCAAGTATTATAAATAGATAATGAATCATGTTTTCACAGTTCATATAACACCCAACTATGTCATCACCATCTTAGTCATGTAAACGAGAAGTGTTTGAAAAAGATCTGACAAGATGGTTATTTAGACTCTTTTGATCTAAAATCACTTAAAATATTTCATTTTTGTTTATAAGGAAAAATGATCAAACCACCATTCGGTGGATAGGGTGAAAGGGACATAGAGCTTCTAGGATTGGTATACACTGATGTGTGTAGGCCATTTCCAGTAAAATCTAGAGGTAGGTATTCTTACTTCATAATTTTTACTAATGACTTGAGTAGATATGGCTATGTCTACTTGATGAGGTTTAAGTTTAATTCCTTTGAGAAAATCAAAGAATTCAATAATAAAGTAGATAATCAACTTTGAAATAAGATAAATAAGGTTCAATCAAATTGAGGCGGTGAATATCTTAACCAAGAGTTTATCAACTTTCCATGTGAGTTTGGGATTCTATCTCAAATCACTCCACCTTAAAAACCATAATGGAATGGTGTTAGTGAAAGGATGAACTGTACCTTACTAAACATGGTAAGTTCGATGATGATTTATGCATATATTTCATTATCCTTTTGGAAATATGCATTACAAACTATGACATGAACACTAAATTGAGTACCAACTAAAGTAGAAAATGAAATTTCCTTTGATTTATAAAGTGGAAAGAAACTCATTTTGTCACATACATGTGAATGGGGTTATGAGGTGTTTTTTAAGACACTCTCAAGAAAAAAACTAGAACCTCATGGCATAAATTGTTTTTTTATATGTTATCCTAAGGAAACAAAGGGATTCTACCTATAAAACCTCTCAGAAAAGAAAGTGATTATCACCAAACAAGCTGTCTTTATTGAGAGGGAGCACATCCTCAATAAAGATAGTGGGAACAAGATTAACTTAGTTTAATTTGATGCTCAAGATACACAATAGTTAGTACAATAATATATTCCATGGGTATCCATGGAAGAAGTATTACCTAAAACACAAGTACTACGTAGAATCACCAAATAGGTAAGAGAACTATAGAGATATAGTTTTCTAGTCATCGAAGATGGTGACTCATTACTGGTAGACAATGATGAACCTCTATCCTACCAAGAGACAGTAGAGAGCTCAAAAGATACAAAATGGAAAGAATCCATGAATTCTGAAATGAATTCAATGTATCAAAACTGAATTTGGGTTTTGGTTGATCCATTAGTTGATGTAAATCTTGTTGGGTGAAAATGGGATATAAGGTAGATTAAGTACCTATAAATCATGGATAGTGGATAAATGATTTAATTAACATCAAGACATTGAATATGATGAAACCTTTTTACTTGTTTTTATGTTTAAATCCATCAGAATTCAACTTGTTATAGCAGATTACCATAACTATGAAATTTGGAAGATGGATGTTAAAATAACTTTTCTTAATGGCAACCTTCAGGAAAATTTCTACATAAAACAACTGGAAGGTTTTACGACTCCAGGTGATGCCAAAAAAAATTTCAAGTTATAGAGATCCATTTATGGATTGAATCAAGTATTGAGGTCATGGAACATTCAATTCAATAGAGCTATAAAATATTTTGGTTTCATTGAGAATAAATATGATCCATGTGTTTACAAGTGGGAGTCTATTAGATTTGGTTCCCTAGAACCAATTTATATGTACTTTATGATAACTTGTATTCATTATTTTTTGAATACTAATAAACTCTTTATCATATTATGATTTTTCTTCAATGTGACATTGTATGTGATAATGTTCTAAGATTAGGTGTTGCACTAAAAGGTCATAACAGTTCTCCGCTATAATGAGATCCCAAAAGTTTCATGACAAGTATTATTAAATATATGTTATATAGATGAATGAATTTATTTGAGGATGATAAGGCTATCAGGGGTGGAGACTCATAGGACTTTGAGGCACTTTCTCATGGTGTATTCCCTTGGTAATTTACAGTGTAGGAAATTATAAGAACAAGACCCGCCAATAGGAAATCCACATTTATATGTGTCATTAGATGTTCTTATCTGCAGACATGTGTATTTATCCTTAGACTTTAAAATTATTATTAATGGATGTTATGATTCACATACTTTCATGTATTAATGAAGACTATGACGACATATGTTCGCAGCGAGGTATGATATATTGGGTGCGTCACGAGTAATATTTCATTAATGAATAATGCAAGAAAGTATTTGTCCCTTATGTTCTTTAACAGAAGTTGATATCTTAGGCGCTTTGATGGAAATGATATAGCCTAAATAAATTTATGGTCATGTTTTTCTATAGGCAAGTTTAATTTTTGGAAAGTTGAAGAAAGATGCATCAAGCATATAGGTCGATGACACATACATGCAACTTGCTTGATTAGAGATATCATGATAAAGGGATTATATTACACAGTAAGTGTCTTCATGAGGTATTATGTTGTTGCGACATTAACTTCTTTCTCTATGGATGCCTTAATGTATTTCTAGATGCTAACATTGGACTTTGGGTTGCTTTGCCTAATGCCACTAAGAAAGAGGCCTAGAAGTCCACACACCAAGTGTATCTAAAACTCCAGTTAAATAATAATATTATTTAACAAGTTGAATAAACATTGTTCTCACACGTGGTTTTAATAATTATCCATGTTTTTATCGTATTTATTTTTTCACCAATTATTTGAGATAATATTTTGTGAGAAAAATATTTAATAAATGTTTATTTGTTATTTAGTGAATATAATATTTATTTATTGTAGAATAATGCAGTAGTATTTATTTATTAAATAAATAGTCATTTTAAAGGATCGATAAATATTGTGGAGGAATGACAGACCAAATTTAATGGTCTGATGAGAAATAATATATATTGAATATTATTTGAATAAATAATATTTAATTTAATTCGTGAGTTTAGTGAATGTTAAGAAATAATAATAATAATAATAATAATAATAATATTATTATTATTATTATTATTATTGACATGGGGTTCCATGGGAATTAAGAAAGACAATAAGGGTGCATGCACAATTATTATTTTCTAACCCTAGCTGTTTATAAACCCAATTATATTATTTTCTTTAGGTATCCATTTCATTTGTTGTGCACAATGACATCCAGAGAGAATTCTCTTGAAGCCTTAGAGAGTTCCCTCTCTAAGAACTCTCTCAAGAATGGAGAGTGATTCTCTTTTACCACCACTCTCGAGTCTAGAGAGATCAAGATAATCCTTCTCCAAGCTATTCTTGGGGTGATCAAAGACAAATGATGCTAGCATTAGGATCTACCACACTAGCATCCAAAGATTCCTACTACAATGTTCAGAGGTTCATGGAATACATGTGGATCACCGCTATAGGGAATCTACTCTTGATCCCTACAACGAAACGACGGAATGACGTAGAGATGTTAGATCCATCAATAAAGAAATAATTTCTCACAAGGCAATTCTTTAATTGTTTAAATTAATTATAAATAATATGTGATGATCTTGCACTTGGTTTTAGTGTTCTCCATCATCAATAATTCTTTGATTCAATTTCATTGATCAAGGTGTTTATCATCATGTAAATCTCTGATTAATAATCAATTATGACAAAATCTGAGTTGGGCATGCCCCATCTGGTGCTTTCATTGCGCCTATAACCTTCAAAAATAAATATATGTTATCTGTAATATTAGGAAAATACTGAATGATTTTTTTCTCATATTCCTTCCTCATGATTATTCTATATGAAACAAACGATTTCTATGATTTGGTCATTGATATTCTCTGTTATTCTTTTCATTGAAGTAGGGATCTCGCATAAATCAACTCATTCATCGAGTTTTTCATCACTAACATACTATTTTTTCCTTACAAAATGATAGACCACTGGATATCAGATAACTCAAGAACATATAAAATTTATTTTTCATGTGTTTACATGATAAAAAGATCAATTGTGTATTCCAATCTATTTAGATTAACTAGTGTCATTCCAAATTCATCATACCGGACATTGTTGTTAACGATAAACCATTTGCAATTAAATATTAGAACTCAAAATTTAATATAATCAACCTCCCATATTTATTCAATGACTCTATAATATGCACTTAATGCTAAGATTGAGTTTTTTCTTTGGCACTTGAAAATAGATTGCTTTTGTGAACACCAATACACTGCTATTTTGAACCGCACTTCTGTTGTCCTGATCTTTCATATGAAATGTATAGTCATTAATTTCATACATAAACCATGTTATCGAATTTAAATTTGGGTTTCCCGCTAACCATCTCAATGTTTTTTATGCATCTGATCTACCTAGAATGATGCCTTTAAACCATGGAAAAAAATTGTTATACTCATTCAAAATCCACATATCTTTCTTCTTCAGATAACATTGTTTTAACACATTAATATGCAATGCTATATATGGTTGAACATCATCTATGTTATTCAAGATGTATAAATATACATCTTTATCTATTCACTTGTCAACGATTTTACTTTCCAATGCATGAATCCCATTTCCCCCATAATTGACTTGTTCATTGAGAGATGTAGGCAAACCGATATGCTCCACTACAAACAAATAGATTGTAAAAAACTCTACAACCTACTTAGAAATATGCTTCTCAACAATGAAGGATTTAGGTCAATATGTATTCTTAATATACCCCTTCAGTATCTTCATATACCTTTCAAAGGATATATCCAACGTAGATATATAGGTCCGTAAAGCTTTATTTCTCGCACCAAATGAGCCATTAAATGCACCATGATTTGAAAAAAAATATGGAGGAAAATACATTTCAAGTTGGAAAAGTATATAAACTGCTTCATTCTCCAAATTGTTCAAAGAATTCAGATCAATCACCTTATTATAAATTGAATTGAAAAAATAACACACCTTTGTGATAGTCATTCTGACATAGATGGGCAATATTTTACACAATGCAACTGGTATAAGTTGTTGCGTCATGAAATGAAAATTATGAGATTTCATATCTGTCAACTTCAAATCTTTTAGTGACATAAAATTTTTTACATTTGAAGAATAACCCTGTGACACTTTGATACCATGGAGACATTGACAAAAGCTAATTATATCCCTCTTGGATAATGCATGACAAGCCAAAGGTAGGTATGCTCGTCTTCCATCAAGAGTGAGATCCAACTCCAAACGTATTCTCATTGAGAATAAGTCCAATCTTACATTTAACCCATCTTTTGTCTTTCCTTTGATATATAACAACGTTCCAATCAACTTGTCGCAACTATTCTTCTCTGCATGCGTGAGATCAATGTTATGTTTGGCCTCATGATATATCTAATATAGAAGTTCAAGAAATATTGACCGTTTCTTCCAAATATTTATATCATTATCTGGTTTTTTGTCTTTCTGAATGTGATATCAATGTTTTTCACCCTCTAAGAATACTGATCGGTGGACAAAGGTCTTGGAGTAATATCAAATTCATGTGAGTCGTTGAATGCCTTTTTTAATCTTCGATAAGAGTGATCCATAGACAAAAACCTTTGATGACCCGTGTATACCATTTTTCTCCCATGTTGTAGTTGATAATATGAAGTTTGTTGTTCACAAATTAGATAAGCTTTATGTCCCTTAACACTATATCCAAACAAACTACCACATGCTAGGAATTCATTTAACAGTGAACATAATCATTGTATATAGTTGAAAATGTTTGATTTTATAAGAATCATACATTATAATACCTTGCTCCTGTAAAAGTTTCAAATCATCAATTAATGGTGACAAGAAAATATCAATATCATTTACAGTCTATTTTGGTCCAGAAATCATTAAACTCAACATGATGTATTTTCACTTCATACAAAATTCAGGAGATAAGTTGTAAATCACCAATAAAACAAGTCATGAACTATGTTTGCTACTAGGGCTTTGATATGGATTTATTCCATTTGTGCACAGTCCAAGTATGAGATTTCTAACTTTATTTTTAAATGTAGAAAACTGTTTATCAAATTTCTTCCATTGTGGACAATCAACTGGAGGACGTAATTTTCCATCAGATATTCGCTCATCTCCGTGTCATCTTAACCTTTTTTTTGCATCATTTGAATTTGCAAATAAATGTTTCAAACGATGAATCATATGAAGATACCATATTGCCTTAGCATGAGTCTCTGTAACTGCTAAAACAACCTGTAATTTTTCTTTCAACTTATACAACGATGTCCCACATTTAAGATACTCTGACAGACCTTCATATTCCTTCTTATATAGCACATAGTCATTCGGGCATAAATGTATCTTATTGTACCCCAAACTCATCAGACGTGATATTTTCTTCGCATTGTAATATGAATATGGAAGATCACCGTCTTTAAGAAGTATGTCTTTCAACAGTTGTAACAACTCTGTAAAACTCTTATCACTTCATCCATTTTTCACCTTCAAGTTAATCAATCTTAACACCATTGATAAAACCGTAAATTTTATACAACCTGAATATAATGGTTTTCCAACATCACCATATAGACGCTCAGTTATCGGTTCTTCTCCAATTGTTTCTAATTTAATATCATGAATCATTTCTTTCATTTGATATGACTTATCATCTTGAAAATCATCATCATCAATAGTTCTGAAATTTTGTCCAGTTTCACCATGTTAAATCCAATGGTGTAACTCGGATTAAAACTATGATAAATTAAATGATCATTGATTTCTCTGCCATTCAACTTCTTCATGTTTAAACATTTCAAGCATGAACGTAAAAACAAGTTGTTGTTTAGAACATTTCATTTAGCATATTCCAAAAAACCATCGTCATGTTTCTCATATTCATCACTTGTTCGTGGTGCATTAATCCAACTACGACTCATTATTACCTATAATAAATATCATGATTTGAAAATAAGTTATTATATTTTGAAATTCAGTTACAATTTTACTTTTATACATAAAAAAAATATCATGTTTTTTTTACAAATAAAGAAATACAACACATCGGATAAGCAAAAGTATAACTTTAAGCATACTTAATTAACATTACTTCATAAAAAATCACAAGCATTGATCTAAAAACAATCATTCATCAATTAACAAATACCTAAGATATGCAAGTAATGAGAACTGCATATACAAGTAGTGAAGATAAAATGATAACAGTGAAAAATTAGAACTGCATATACAAATGCAAATACCTTAGATGCATGACAAATCAAAATAATAAATACAAACCGTAAATCGATATCGAAACTGGGAAGATTGAGAAAGTGACACAAGCGAGAAGAAGGCGCAAGCGCTGACAGACGACAGGTGACAGTGAACAACGATGGTGGATGCCAATTGAAAGATATTCAAGGTCGTCAGATCAAAGAATCACTACTACAAAACGGGGCAAACAGAGCGCGCCACATTTATCAGCGCTTTTTAAAAGCGCTGATAAATGTGGTCTTTATCAGCGCTTTTTTTAGCGCTGATAAAGGGAAAATTTAAAAAATATATATAATAATATATAAATCTATTAAGCTATTTATATTGATATAAATATAATATTTATTTTATAAATACGTTTTAGAAAGGATCTATGGAAATATAATATTAATTTATAAGATGTTTAGTAAAAGAGGGTTATAAAATAAATTAAAAAATATTTTTAATTAGTAATTATGTAATTTTTACCAATTAATAGTCATTTAATGACACTTTTAATATAAAAAAAAATAAAAAAATTAATGAAAGATCCAAAATAAGTTGAAAATGAAACCCAAACTTCAAACGACCATAACTTTTGATCCGGGACTCCGTTTGAGCTCCACAACATATCAAATCGAAGCCTGCGACGAGCTCTACAGCGCTATGGATCGATGAAACCCATCCAAGGTTGTTTCAAGGCCAAAAAAGGCCCAGAAGGCCTCCAAAACTGAGTTTTTAGTCGGGGTACCCCGGTTTTTCACCGTTCAAACAGCTATAACTTCTGATCCCGATGTCCGATAAACCTATACCATATATCATATCGAAGATCGTTTCATGTTCTTCGATTTGACTAATTGTGGAGCTGAAACGGACTCCTGGATTATAAGTTATGGTCCTTTTAACATTCAAACGGCTATAACTTCCGATCCGGATGTCCATTTGGCCTGTACCGCATATCATATCGAAGATCGTTTCATGTTCTTCGATTTGACTGGTTGTGGAGTTGAAACGGACTTACGGATTAAAAGTTATCTTCGTTTTAACATTCTCATAGGATTTTCACCCCCTCATTTCTATGGATTCATTCATAACTATATATATATATCTATGTATATATATATATATATATATCTCTCTCTGTTTGTGTGCGTGTATTGTATCTATGTATATATGTATGTATTTATTTATTTATTTAAAAACACACATAAAAACACATATTCTATAAATGTATTTGAAATTAACTTTATAAATATATATATTAATATACAAATAAATATACGGATAAAAAATTATATATATATATATATATATATATATTAATATACAAATATATATATATATATATTAATATAACAAAATAAATTTATTTTAATATGGATCTATATTAATATACGAATAAATATAACTATATATATATATATAACTAGATATAACATCAAATGGAGAACAAAACAAAATGGCTAAGTGGTAAAGTGGCAGCGCGTTAGGGTGGAGGTCCTGTGTTCGAATTCCAGTGGCAGCAGGGTTGTGCGGGACGCGAGGGAGGCGGGGTGCAGCGTGCGGAGCATGCGGGGGATGAGAGGGAGTGGGGTGCGGGTTGGGGGGACAAGCGCTGATAAAAGGGAGGGGTCAAGCGCTGTGAAAAAACCCCTGACGAATTATATATATATTTTTATTTTTTCAATTTTTTAGACACCTTTTATCAGCGCTAAAAAAAGCGCTGATAAAGAACCCTTTTATCAGCGCCTTTTTTAGCGCTGATAAAAGTACCCTTTATCAGCGCTTTTTTTAGCGCTGATAAAAGGGACCCCCTTTATCAGCGCCGCGCTTTACAGCGCTCAAAAAGCGCTGATAAAGGGGGTTTTTATCAGCGCTTTTTTTAGCGCTGATAAAAGCACCCTTTATCAGCGCTTTTTGAGCGCTGATAAAAGGGACCCCCCTTTATCAGCGCCGCCCTTTACAGCGCTCAAAAAGCGCTGATAAAGGGGGGTTTTTAGCGTTGATAAAGGGGGTTTTTTAGCGCTGATAAAAGCGATTTTTGTAGTAGTGAATGAAGATATTCAAGGCCACAAATCGAAGAATGAAAAGATTCGAGGACACAAATCGAGGAATGAAGAGATTTGAGGCCACAGATCGAAGATGGAAGGGTTAGGGTTCGTCACGGGAGAGAAAATCGAAGGCTGTCGTGTGATAGAATGAAACCAAAATGACTCATTCCGAAACCTGATTAAAATTATAAAGGTTTTTTCACGTCCATTATTAAATAACCAACGTGAAAAATATGAGCATTTTATTTCCCATGTCGGTTATTTAATAACCGACATGGAAAATCATTGTTTTCACGTTGGTTATTAAATAACCGACCTGAAAACCCAGTTTTCACTGTAGTTATATACAACCGACATGAAAAATGTGTCTGGATAAATGAATTTTGTACTAGTGGATTCACCTTTTCTCCGTAGTATACCGGTACCTTCATACACAAAGGAGAAAGATGAAAGAAAGCGGTGAGTTTGAAGAAGGTTTTGTCAAGCATTATGGAATTACCCATACACTATCATCACATGACGATAGTTAAATAGGCAATCAACAGGCTTCTTGACTATCCTCTCATTTATTCATGCGTTAAAACACATAAATAAATACCGCGATGGTTTCATGCATCGTTTGCATTTACTTCTTATGGTTTCATCTCATGAAACATTTCATTAATGATAGCTTATAAGGACAATGGTTCGGGTGTACAACACATACCATATAATATGTCCAATGCATACAAATCATAATTTGCATGCAACTCGATATACGGTCCATAAATATATATATAAATATGGCTTCTCTCCTTCAATCCAATAGAATGAGATGATCAAAGGAAGAGGCCAGATGGACAATGATGTCAAAAAAAAAAAAAAAATGTCAATTGGACGTCAATCAAAGTTCACCTTCAAGTAGGATTTATTTGATCGGAGAACCTTGAAAGTGAGTCTCGATACAAAACAAAACATTTCTTTGATGAATGATATAAGTCGATTTTATATTAAAACCATCACATATATTTTTAGTACAGCGTTCATGTACAACAGATCATATATATAATAAACTCTCCACGAGTATTTCTTCAGTTCGTTCAATCCCGGGGGAGGCTCCCACGCGCATAACGCCCGTCTCAAATAAAGGATGCGAGAAAAAGGGAGCAAATCATCTTACTCCCTGCTGGGATGCCAGCCCGGCATCGGAGTCGCTCCCTATCGGTATAAAAGACAGTGAGTAAGGCCCGACCCACGGAATCCCACTTCAACCCACTCCCCCCTCCCACAAATTCAAAGATCGTCTCTGTCCTCCCTCAGCGTGAATCTCAAGCTGTCCCACCCGCTCTCCCTCTCCTGCTCCCTCCCTGTCTCGCTTTTTTTTTTCCGCTTCCTTCGCCCGCTCCCCCGCCTTCTCAAGTTCGGAGTAGGGTTTCTGACCACGCAGTGTCTAGGGTTTTGAGTGCTGTGGTGCTTCGACTGTGATCCTTTCGGCCATGGCTGCGGAGAAACTCAGGGATTTGAGCCAGCCTATCGACGTGCCCCTCCTCGACGCCACCCTCTCTGCCTTTTATGGCACCGGATCGAAGGAGGAGGTGATACCCCCTGCGCCCCTGCTGCTCGCACTGTTTGTTCGCTTTCTTTTCTTCGGCTAGACTCCTGCGTGTATTCGTGTGCCAATTGTGGGTTTGTTGGTTGTGTGTTTGCTGGAAACGCGTGCGAAGATGTAGGGAATACGGAATTTCAATTCCAGTATAGTTGTAGTGTGCCGTTTCATGAAGTCGAAGTCTTCACAGTGGTCTTGGAACTGATACTGTTTTTTTAGAGTCAGTGGTCCTGTGCGACCGAGGGAAGCTTGATCACTCAACTACATTTCAAATTTCCTATACTAGTTTTAGTACGGACGTATGCAGTTCTGATTTAGTATTTTAGGTGTTCTGCTCCGTAGGTATGTCTCCCATATTTATTTTTCTGTCTCTGGACAATGGACTCTTGAGAATTGAAATTAGGGCTTTTGGTTGCACTCTGTGGGAACTTGATATTCCACAATTTTTACTAGGAACGAACTCATGACATGTTTTTCCCCAAAAACATGCCCTTCCACGGAAAAAAGACATCCTCTCCAGGGGTTTTGGCGTGGACAAATGCAATTAGGGCTTTTGGTTGCACTCTGTGGGAATTTGATATTCCACAATTTTTACTAGGAACAAACTCATGACATGTGTTTTTCCATACAGGATTGGTTTTTTGTTAGATGTAAGTGTATTTTCTTAGCAGTTTTGGGAATTCCTTGCACGGAATATTGTTTAGAAACACAAGGTGCATATTTATTTCTGCAATCCTTTACATATTTATGCAATGTTGAATTTTTAGTCTTCAGCATATATACAGGGTTATTCTAAATAATTTTCATCCAACCATTTCATGATCCTAACTTATTTCTAACAAGGATCACTTCATTGTTAAGAAATCATAATCCTTAAATTTCATTTCATTTCTGTTCTGTGGTCATGCCCATTACCAGCACGTTCAGGCTTAGTTTACTGAGTAATGTCTATTGCATAATACTAATAAATGCTTTTTAGTTTCCATCATTTTCATGTACTGAATCATGGAATTGACAGCTTTGCATCTACCCTTGCATGATTATTATTTGGATCTCTTCACCATGGTTTAAACTCCTACAATTACCTATTCTGCATTTGTTATGGCGAGGCAGAGAACAGCTGCAGATCAAATATTGCGGGAGTTACAAAATAATCCAGATATGTGGCTTCAGGTTGTGCATATTCTGCAAAAGACACAGAATCTAAATACAAAGTTTTTTGCATTACAGGTGATTCATTCTGTCCATTTTAAATCTAATTTCTTTACCAAGTTTCATGTTTTCTGAGTCAAGTATTGCTGCAACAAAAACTTGATTTTTCAACTGAAATCGCTTAGTAGGTGCTATGCTTTAGATTGAATTCGTCTTTTCTATTCCATTTTGGAGCATGGTTTTGCAAAGAATAAAAATCCCTCGCTAATCCAAATCTTGTCACTTCAATGGGCTTATGGTGAAATTAATGACAAATTCACTTATTAAAAGAAGTAGAGATGGGTCTAAAAGGACCCTTAAACAAATCATTCAAGATGATCTTGTTCTAAATGGTTTCAATGAAAATATAGTCTTTGATAGAGCTAATTGGCGATGTTTGATCCATATAGACGACCCCATTTAATTGAGTTGAAGGCTTGTTTGTTTGTTGTTGTTGTCCTATCCCGCAGTGTGGGACATTGCACTTTTTTGAAAGTATTCACTGCAGGGTTATGTGATGAAGTTTTTTTGTACGCCGAAGTGACATGTTCATTGTAGGTTAATGCTATGAAGTTATTTACAGTTCGGGATTTATGGGTTTTTTTTAGCGAATTTTGATTTATAGGTGAAGATAAAAAATATCCCATAGATATGCATTATGATGACAATTTGTTGCTGCTTGTGTCTGAAGCAGCACAAGTGCAAGCATAACTATTTTCAGAAAATTAGCATTTTGCAAAATTGAATGCGCTTGCACACATTCATCTGTTTACATTATTATTTTTCTGAGAAAATTTCACACTTGGTTCATTACACACGCATGCACACACAAATGTCACATTTATATAATTCTTTTGATTAAATTTTAATTTAATTCATGAAATATAACATTTAAAATGATACCTATTGTCTCATTTCATCACAATATCTGTTATTTGAATAAATTCAAGAAACATTGTAATTTATAACAGCAATTATGAAATAATTGGCGTTACATTCATTAAACTCAATTATCCATCACTGATAATTTCCAGAAACCATTGCCTCAGGCCATTTTTATAATATCTGGAAACCATAGTTTGTATATCTTGCTTGTCAAAATGAGATATTCAACTTGAAGTATTTGAGCATTTCAAAATTGGAAAAGTATTTCATTGCCTAACATCTCACATGTTTGGTGTTTTGCATATTGTGTCTCGCTCTATATGCACATTTTTAAGATTTTAGACCCAAGGAAGCCCATTTTCTAGACATACATAAAATGCTGGTGTTAGATGTCTTATTTTTAGAATTAAATGCTCATAAATGGTGGTAATTGAATGAGGTCTTGGAGATTGCAACATTGTAGCATGGTCTTACCCTGTCAACTTTTTCACAAATGTCTGCAGTGCTCTATATGCATTGATTTCTTGCATTGATATTTTTCTTTGTTTTATGGTATGTTGAAGTATGCTATTTTTAATTACACATATTTTTTTCTTTGTTTTATTCTGTAACATGGACTCATGCTTCTAATTTTCTTGTTATCTATTTTATTTTCATTTAAAAAATTATCGCTCAATGCCAGTTTTATTCCAAAGTTTCTGTGTTTTTCTAGCATATTTGGCTTTCATACCATACATTCATCCCTTTTAATCCCTTTTAATCCCTTTTAATTCCATTTATGGTCTCCATGGTAATGATTATTGAAGGTGCTTTAACTGTTTTGGTGTTTGTAAACTCGAGGCATGTCAACCTGCCGTGCTTGAATTGTAAGCAATCAAACAAATTTGCTATGGTTTTAGTCTTAAAATGCATTTGTTGCAATTATAATTGCAGGTTTTGGAAGGTGTTATTAAGTACAGGTGGAATGCATTGCCGGTCGAGCAGCGGGATGGAATGAAAAATTATATATCTGAAGTGATAGTTCAGGCATGTGACAAAGTTTATGTGATGTTTTTTTGTTTCATTACAATAATTGGATACAGTGATATTTAGTTTTCTTGCCTTTGGTTTTTCTGTTAAGCTTTCAAGCGATGAGGCCTCCTTCCGCCAGGAAAGACTCTATGTCAACAAACTCAATGTTATTTTGGTCCAGGTATCATGTGTGCTACTACCTTACAATGTATTGTAATTATCATTAAGTTTTTTAATATGTTACCTGTTTTACTTTATGACTTCTATGATATTTAGCTGCCATTAGAGATGTGTAGCTTAGGTTTCAATATTTATTTATTTTTTGTTTTTTTTTTACTTTTGACCTCTGTATATTATAGAATATTGAAAATCTTTTTCACGCACTTAAATTGTTTGCAAAATGACTTTTATGCTATTCAGCTCTCATTAGCGATGTTTAGCTTTGCTTGCAATTCTTTTAGCTGCCCAATCCCGGAATATTTATATTGTGTTTTTTTTACTTTGCCTCTCTGTGTATGATTAGAATATTTAAAAATCTTTTTCATGCTCTTACATTGTTTGCTTTTCTGAGATAACACCATTCATTAAAATGCAGGTGCCTTGTGTGAAATCTAATGTTGTTATATTCTATTGCAACACAGATACTTAAACACGAGTGGCCAGCAAAATGGCGGAGTTTCATCCCCGATCTCGTTTCTGCTGCAAGAACTAGTGAAACTATTTGTGAAAATTGTATGGTTATTTTGAAAGTAAGCATTTTCTGTTTTCTTCCTCACTTTCATATAATTCTCTCTCTCTCTCTCTCTCTCTCTGTCTGTCTCTCTCTCTCTCTCTCTCTCTCTGTCTGTCTCTCTCTCTCTCTCTCCCAGACTAAATTAATTTTCGACTGTCAGCTTCTGAGTGAAGAGGTGTTTGATTTCTCAAGAGGGGAGATGACTCAGCTGAAGATCAAAGAGCTTAAACAATCATTGAATAGGTAATATTTATGTGAATTGGCATACTTAATGATTTTATTTGAGTATTGCACCATTGGTGTGTTTTTATCATCTTTTTGTCTCTTGTCTACAACTGGGGAGATTAGATATTGATTCCATGTGGGCTTCTGTATCTAGTAATTGGTTTTCTTGTCTCTTGCTTTTGATGGTTTGTTCACTTATTGATTTCTGCTGTGAAGGTGTTGTGATTGTATGATATTCCCCTTATGTAGTGTTTTATTTTTGAACTTTCATCTATCTGTGTTCTATTTTTGTTGCCTTTTTTAAAGAAGTTTGCCCGTGTTGTTTACAGCGAGTTCCAACTCATTCACGAGCTATGCTTATATGTGCTATCAGCATCTCAAAGAACTGAGCTTATTCGAGCAACATTGGCAACATTGCATGCTTTTCTTTCATGGATCCCCTTGGGCTACATATTCGAATCCCCGCTGGTTTGTAATTGCTTTGGGTTGACATGCGTTCTTCTTAGTCATCCACCTAATGCGTACTCTTTTCCTTTCTCTTATAGCTGGAAACCCTTATAAAATTCTTCCCTCTGCCAGCATATCGAAACCTCACCCTTCAATGCTTAACAGAGGTATGCTGTCTCCCAATCATGTTAGCCTGTGGCTAGAGCCATTTCTCTTTTCTTCATCTTCTGGTAGTTGATATTTTTCTACATGTGCAATTTTGTAGGTTGCCGCCCTTAATTTTGGAGACATGTATAATGTGAAGTATGTTAATATGTATGGTATATTCATAGTTCAATTACAGGTTAGTTTGTTATATGTTGCTTTTATGAACCCTTTGGATTTAATTTGGTGATTGTGAATGTATCTTTTTTTCTTGAGAAATTAAATTGCTCTTTCTGAAAAGTTTTCCCTGATTATTTTATTTTATTTAATTTTTTGTAGTCTGTACTCCCGTTCTCTACAGACATTGCTGTATCTTATTCTAATGGATCCAGTGAAGAGCAGGTGAGACAGTTTTTAAATTAATTTTGATGCGCATGAAAACTTGATGCACACCTTCTCTTTATTTTATTCCTTTTTTACTTTCTGTTTCAGGCATTCATCCAGAACCTGGCACTTTTCTTCACTTCATTTTTCAAGGCAGGTTTCTTAGTTTATGGCGTTTTATTATATATTTTTTGCTTTGAAACAATTTAAATGCTCAAAAGGGCGGGTGGTTGCTTCAAGCTGCCTCGTTAAAGAATAAATGATTGATTCTTATTTTGATTGTGTGTTGTCCCATCTCATATCTTTGATGCGCTTTCTTATACTCATTTTCTTTGATTGTCTGATTCCATCTGCTGATAATGTGCGATATTACAGTCCCATATCCGAGTATTGGAATCGTCTCAAGATAGTATATCTGCGCTCCTTATTGGTCTTGGATATTTGATCAACATATCATATGTCGATGATACAGAAGTCTTTAAGGTATAATTGGTTGAATTTATTTTTGTTTTTTAATGATCTTTTAGACTTAAATATAATGGTAGTATTCAACAGGTTTGCTTGGATTATTGGAATTCTTTAGTTTTAGAGCTGTTTGAGCAGCACCATAATATTGATAACCCTGCAGCAACAGCTAGTATGATGGGCTTACAGGTACTTTCGATTCTTTATTCATAATGAATGATCTCATGGTAAGTTGATTGGAATTCTTCATGCTGTCGTAAGTCACTCTATTTTCTATCTTGCCTTTGCCACATTCTTTAGTTCTTCTAGGTGACTTTTTTTTTGTTTTTCAACTTACAGCTGAAGAAATAAGTTTTCTTCTTCTTCTGAATATCAAACATCATGGTTTCCGTATTTTAGTTTTGTATTTGTAGACTGCAAGTACTGTTGTATATAATATTTTTGAATGTTTTCTTTTTAATGTTGTAGAAAATGGCCCCAAGGTAATCTGTTAAATGATATTGCATTATCAGTTTTGAAATTCTATGTGCTGGAGAAAGTGATTATATATTTTTAGCTCTTCATTTCCCTTTTATTATCAGGTGATCATAGGAAAGTGTAGTCACTTGCCATGACAGGAAAGGAAAATATAATTATTGCTAACTAGTCCTTGTTGCATTGCATTTTTTTAGAAAGTGAAACATCTATTTGTTATGGTTATGTTAAGCATTATTGCAGCTTAAAAACACTGTTCCTTGTAATATCAAATTGCAACAATTAAGTTCTCTGTCTTATAATTTTTCTGTAGAAAGGTGAATAACTTTCTCAATCTTTTTAAAATTTTCAAACATCTTTTATTCAATAAGATTGACATGCTTGTTGTGAAATTTAATTTTAAAAAATAGATCTTCTGTTGGCAATTGATGCATGGTCCCGTGGATGGAGAATGATTCCACATGCTGATTTGGAATTGCTATTGCAATGTCATTCTACATAGCAATTGTAATGGCATTCTACATGTCTGTTTGTGATTGTTGGATGACAATTGTTAGCAATTTAAGCTTTGTATGATTATATATATCTTTTTAGAGTGGCTTGTGCTAGTGTTGTGTGGATCTTTCAAAATGTTGAAGTGGCATGATCACATTGGGAAATTGGTTCAACACATCAACTAGCAAGGAGTGTATTGTGATGTAGAAAGGCCTGTACAGGTGGCTTGCATAGGTGAATTAGTTTAGCCATCATATAAATTGAACGGTTAATTGTTTTGTAATGAAAGTCCTCCATTATTTCACTTAAATGCTCATTCTAATCAAAATCTAAACCGTTAAAATTATTGGAGGGTGTACCGAGCCATATGTTTTTTTCTTCCAATTTTTGAATGTTGCTTACCTTTAATGTTGGGCATCAAAAAGTGTGAAATGGTTTAATTTCTTGGCATCAAATATTTTGCTTCATTTGTGTGTGAGTTTGATGGTTTGTAAGGTGGACGAGTCCATCATAAATACGGGTTTGATCCCTGATATGTTTTGTGTCAGCAGTTTGAATTACCACTCACTTTCATTGGAATACCATACGGAGTAATTTTGTATCATTGTTTTTGGGACTGTAGTTTACATTATAAAATTTATTAGTGGATTTATTTGATGCATTCCTCTTCAATATTGCATTTATTTATTTGTATTGTACTTCTATTGCCATTTGTGTGTATTCTATCATGCACAAATTTCATATTACCCCAGCAATTTATTTTATTTATGAAGGGCTATCCTTTTTATGTTTTTGGTGGAGTGTTCACTGATGTCTGCTAATTTGTGCTTTTGGAGTCTGTAGATGCCGTTGCTTCCTCATATGATGGATGGCCTGGGTCCACAAATTCTGCAGCGAAGACAGCTCTATGCAGATCCAATGTCAAAGCTAAGATTGCTTATGATCTCTCGTATGGCCAAGCCGGAAGAAGTTCTAATAGTTGAAGATGAAAATGGGAACATTGTCCGTGAAACATTGAAGGACAATGATGTCCTAGTACAATACAAGGTACTGGTTTTCATCAAGCCGCCTACTATTCACTTGTAATTTCTAACTCAATGGATGATTGACCATAGTTTACGGCGCACACGGTGCAAAATGGTGATAAGGGCGCTATGGCGCATGGCGCTTTGCATTGAAATTTCATTTACGGTGCAAATATTATATATAAAAATAATAAATTAGAAATTTGAAAAATAATAAATAAAACACTTTATAACATGAAAATTTAGTTAGAAGGCAGACATGCAATCCAAATAATTCTAAATATTACATGATTTACAAAGACAATTAATATAAAAGGTCTAAAAAAATAATTCTTTAACAGAATTAATAGCGATTTAAAGGCAAAACAAGCTGAAATAAAAACAGGTAATGCAGTAAATCTAATTTTTTTTAATAAACCAGAAAGAATATAAGTAATTACACATAAAATAAAAATGAAAATCATGGGTATTAGTTGGCAGCAGCTGGCTGACTCCAGCTGCAGAAAAATAGCAGAGTGCGGGGGGGGGGTTGTAAAGGGCTGGGGAAGTTCGCAGCGCACCAAACCGGAGAGGGAGAAGGAAGATAGGGAAATAAAGCTCAAGCCCAGAGAAGTTCAGAAATCAAGGGTCGCTAGCCATTGGGGGATGCTTGCCATTGGGGGTCGTTTAACATTGGGGGACGCTTTCCATCGAGTAAGGAGAAATCAGGGATCGCTCACCATCGGGGGACACACTTGCTGGGCCGGATAGGGTTCAAACAAACTAGCAATAAAAAAAAGGCACGCTACGCCGCTTGCCATCGCCAACCCTGATGGTGACATAGCGTGCGCCAACTGCACGCCGTTTCATTTGCGCCTTGCTAAGGGTATGGCGAGGTGCAAGGTGCCATGGTGCGGACCTTAGAGCCATGGCGCACTTTTAACAACTATGGGATTGACATTGATAAAAGCATTCACAAGCACAAATGACTGCACACTGCTTTACCCATTGGATTAATTTCGTTTAGTTTCGTTTAAAAAAAAATAAGTTTTGAGTGCTATTTGTTTGGGCATCCTGCTTTATCATTCTTTTTTGTAATTCTGTTTTTCATGTCTTATGTTCTATTTCAATACCTACCAGTGCCTAATTTACTATAAATTGCAGATTATGAGAGAGACATTGATTTACTTATCACACCTTGATCACGAGGATACTGAAAAGCAGGTATAGTTTGAAATATATATATTTTTTTTGTTTTGAAAAGCAAGGAATTGAAACTCTTAACATTGATGTATTTTTTTTCATGTGTACCATTTTAACGGATTTGAATATTTTTTTCGTGTAGCTACTTAATGTCCATCCTTTTCTGTTTTGTTAATACAGCACTCATCCCTGCCTTTTAACTCTGAGGATTTGGAGTAATCTACCCTGGCCAGTGCCAAGGATTTACATTTTTGTGTTTGCAGCATTATGCTAGATAATCAATGGTGTGTACTGTTTTGGTGTATGCACAACATGGTTTTTAGTTCATTTGTTTTATGTTGTAAGCAATAGCAAACTGACTGGGTTCATGTTGGGCTAGCTTTCTTGGATTACCACTGAAAGTTAAGAGAAATATCTCAGTGAAAGTGCAATGTGAAAAAATGATCATTATCCTTGCATATTGAACAAATTTACAGGGTCTGGTGTCCTTGTCTTGAGCAATGTTGAGAAAGTGCTTTTTCTGTTAGCTTTGAAAAATCACTTTTTGTTCTGTTCTTTCTGTTTTATGTTCCTTCCTGTTACAATAGAGAATAAAGAACAGTGCTGAATGTGTTTGAATGCATGTGAATAGTGTTTTTTTTAATTTTTTATTTTGAACAGCCATTGACTATTTTTTTATGTGTTTTCTAGATGCTGAAGAAACTAAGCAAGCAATTGAATGGTGAAGACTGGGCATGGAACAATCTTAACACTTTATGCTGGGCTATTGGTTCTATATCTGGTTCCATGTTGGAAGAGCAGGTGTGCAACAGAGTTTTTACGATTCTTTCATAGAGTTCCCGGCTTTGTTCCTCAATACTTTTTTTTCCCATTTTTATTCTTATGCTAACATCACACACATATATACACTCTAGCCTAGGGGTGTGCAGGAGCCAATTAGAGCCAATACAGTATATAATGCCAGAGCACAAGCTCTTGAGTTTGGTACTTGAACTTGATTGAGTAGTGACTTTCAAGCTCAAAGTCAATTTGACTCTTCAAAATTAATCAAAGAAATATTAAAAAGAATTAGAAATGAATAACAATATATATATATATAATGAAATTAATTTAATTATTAATATATTGACTCCTAAATTGAACCACCCGTCTTTGAAATTAAATCAAAGAAGAAATATTAAAGGAAAATTAATAATGTTAAACCGTGTTTATTGTGTTCCCGAGTCCCACATCGGATTATTCCGACTTGTAATTCTTTTTCTCTATCTAATAATGTCTCCACCTCTCCTTTGAGGTAGAGATTTCGCCATTCTACACTACTGCTAATATTTTTTTTCCTCCCATCTGTTGCGATCCGCCCAAGCGTGCCAGACGGTTCCTGCTACTCCCTCCGCGGCCCTCTAGGGCAGTTCCTCCCCGACGCCCGACTGAGGCTCCTCCCGCCCGCGGTCCTCTGGCTCTGCGGTTTTCTCGACGACTCCCATCGACCTGCCCTGCTAGTTTGCCTGCCTGCCGGCCCTTCTGTGTCGTTCCTCTGCTGCGCCCCGATGCCAACCCCTCCCATCTTCGGCGACCACAATGCCAGCCCTGCGTGATAGCCCTCCCAGATCCGACGAGGCCATCTCTAGCGGCTCAAATCCCTGCGCGTGACGGTCCTTGCATGACTTGTCTAGACGCGGCTCCCCACCCGTGCGCCACCGACCCCTCTCGACGACGACACTCCCGCTCGGCAGCCCCACGCCCTCATCATCGACCCTCCTGCGAAGCTCCTCCGCTGCACCCCGTCGCCGACGCCTCTCTCTCGACGACATTCCCGATCTCGTCCTGCCTGCGCTCTTGCTTTCCCCCCAGGCGTGTCACACCCTCCCGGTTGCGCTTTCCTGGGTGTCGGCCTCCTCGCCTCCGCCTGCGGTAGCCTTGCTTCCACGCCGGTGCCTCCTGCTGCGCCCGCAGGTGCCTCCTGCTGCGCCCGCAGGTGCCTCCTGCGGCTGCCTCAAGCGCCCCCTTGCAGGCCTACCTGCGCGGCTTCTTTGCTCCGCCCGTCTTTGCGCGCATCCCCTCCCCCGCAGGACGATCCCCAACGCGAAGTGCCGCCCAGACATGACAACATCCTCACCACAATCCAGTATTCGTCACAAAGTCGCACTCTCAATAGAGGAGGTTGCACTTATACAATCTCATCTGGCGGCTTTGCCACTTATCTCTTCTTCTTCAGCCTCTATTGCTCAGACTGGTGGACCTCCCGCTTGTGTCTCTCGTCTGCAGATAACTTGAATTCTTGATTATGGTGCTTCTGATCATCTCACAGGCGATTCAGGTAGGTATGCTTACTACCGATCATCAATATACCAGTGCCGCTGCAATTACTGTTGCTGATGGATTTACAATCCCTATTGCGGGATTTGGCACAGGCTTCTTAACTTCGACTATTCGCCCGAATTCAGTAGCTCATGCTCCTCATTGTCATTTAATCTTCTCTTCACCAGTAAACTCACAAAAGACTTGAATTGTGTTGCTATTTTTACGTCTACTGATGTTGTATTTTAGGAGCGATCAACGAATCCAGAACTTGGTAGAGGTCGTCTTAGTGATGGTGTACATGTTCGATACCCCACCATCCTTGACTTGCTCATCCACCTATGCTCGTGCCTTCGACCTACCATAGTAGTCAATCTTGGATCGCGGTGCGACGCAGCGGGATCTTGTTGTAGGATAGCGGCGACGCGAATTGTGTTTTTGGCCGCTTTTTTATTCAATCGCAGGCCAAATAATTTAATTTAAATTATATAATTCTACACATCTATATGATGAAAAATTAAAATATGATAAATAAAATATAAAACAGTGCAAAAATTATACATATATAATAACAAAAGAAATAAAAAGGGGTTTTAGAATGGATTTTTTTTTATACCAAAAAACAAAATAAAAAAAAACAAAAACAAGATAAAAAGGGACAGGTGGGGAAATTGAAAAAAAAATACACAACATAAATTTTTTTTAAAGGAGTCGGTGGGGGGGGGGTCGGCGGCGTTGAGGGATCGGTGGCAGCGTCGTACACCAAAGCAACAGACGCAGGGCGGGGTCGCCACTCCAGGGCAAGGGAGTGGGCGGCAGCGACGACTTTGAGGGGTCGTGGTCGGCGTAGCAGGCCGGAGCAACAAATGCGGGGTCGTGACTAAGGGGGGGGTTTCAGGGTCGCGGAGGCGGTGCAACTGAACAAACAAGAAACAAGGGTTGTGGTCGGTGTCGAGGGGTCGGTAGCAGCGTCGTACACCACAGCAACAGACACGGGGTGGGGTTTCAAGATCGCGGAGGCGGTGCAACTGAACAAACAAGAAACAAGGGTTGTGGTCGGTGTCGAGGGGTCGATAGCAGCGTCATACACCAGAGCAACAGACGCGGGGTGGGGTCGCGACTCGGGGGTAAGGGGGTGGGCGACAGCGGCTTTGAAGGGTCGTGGTTGGCGTAGTAGGCCAGAGCAACAAATGCGGGGTCGCGATTCGAGGGCTGTTGGGGTTGCGACGATGGCGCAACTGAACAAACAAGAAACAGGGGTTGTGGTCGGTGTCGAGGGGTCGTGGCAGCGGCGGTGTAGGATAGCAAATAGGAATGTGTCCCTCATCCAGGCTGAGGACACTATCTCCTCTGCTTCGTCCTACGCTCTTGCTCTGGCACAGACGCGGGGTGGGGTCGCGACTTGGGGGTAAGGGGGTGGGCGACAGCGGCTTTGAAGGGTCGTGGTTGGCGTAGTAGGCCAGAGCAACAAATGCGGGGTCGCGATTCGGGGGGGGTGTTGGGGTCGCGACGATGGCGCAACTGAACAAACAAGAAACGGGGGTTGTGGTCGGCGTCGATGGGTCGTGGCAGCGGCGGTGTAGGATAGCAAATAGGAATGTGTCCCTCATCCAGGCTGAGGACACTATCTCCTCTGCTTCGTCCTACGCTCTTGCTCTGGCACCAGGCGACATACCAATTGCATTGCGGAAAGATACTCGATCTTACCAGAGTAATCCTCTTTTCACAACTTCATATAGAGGCCTCTCTGCTGTGGAGATGATATCTATTCCTCGCACGGTTGGTGAAGCTATATCTCACCCTGGGTGGCTTCAAGCAATGCACGATGAATTGCTGGCTCTGGACGACAATGATACCTGGGATCTGGTCCCTTTTCCGCTAGGTAAACAGGTGGTCGACAACAAATGGATTTATACGGTACGCCTAAATGCAGATGACACTCTTCATCGCCTTAAAACCCGACTCTTGGCAAAAGGCTTTGCCCAGACATATGGTGTGGTGTTGATTATTTTGATACATTCTCTCCGGTTGCGAAGATGAAATCTGTCCGATTATCCATTTCTCTTGCCGCTCCTCTTCATCAACTAGATGTCAAGAATGCATTTCTATATGGTTTTCTTGACAAAGAAGTTTACCTGCAACAACCTCCTGTCTTCCTTGCCTCATGAGTTGGTTCTCATTTCTGCCGACTTCGTCGCTCTCTTTATGGACTCAAGCAGTCTCCTCGTGCATGGTTTGAAAGATTTTGCACAGTCATCACTATATTTGGCCTATCTCAGAGTATGAAGGACCATACTGTCTTCTATCGGAACACGTCCTCCTGCTGCATTCTGTTGGTTGTCTATGTTGATGATATCATTATCACTGGGAGCGACTCACATGACATTGCCCAGCTAAAGGTTTATCTTCAACAACAATTTCAAACCAAAGATCTAGGTCCTCTGACATACTTCCTTAACATTGAGGTCTTTCGTTCTCAGAACACTATCTTTCTTTCTCAACGGAAATATGCTTTGGATATCTTGAAGGATGCTGATTTGTTTCAGTTAACTGCTTTTGACACTCTTCTTGAGCCCGGGGAACGGTCTATATGATGCCACAAACCTATATTCTCACCCAGAGAGGTATTGTCGTCTCACCATGACTCGTCCAAATATTGCCCACGTTGTTAGCAAGGTTAGCCAATTCATGAAACATCCGACAAAATCATAGTAGGATGCTGTCTTTCGCATTGTCAAGTACATTAAGAAAGGCTCAGCCCGTGGTCTTCGGTATTCACATCACGATCATCTGAATATTGATGCTTTCTGTGATGCTGACCATCCTGGCTGCTTAGCTACTCGGAAGTCTACTTCTGGGTTTGCCATTTTTCCGGCAGATAATCTCATGGCGAAGCAAGAAACAGACTATCATCTCCAGGTCTAGTGCTGAATCGGAATACCGTGTGATGACCTCAGTCACTATTAAAATTCTTTGGCTTCGTTATCTTGTACATGAGATTGGTTTCTCGCCACAGGCCTCTACTCATATTTGATGTGATAACCAGACAACGATGAAGGTTGCTTCCAATCCAGTCTTCCATGAATGCACAAAGCATATTGAAGTGGACTGCCACTTTTTTTGTCATCACCTCGAGCATCATCATGTTAGCTTCAGCTACATTCCGACGATTGATCAGTTGACCGACATCTTCACCAAAGGACTCTTAGGAGCTCTACTAGACTTCCTCTGCACCTAGCTGGGCATCCACAACATCAACGACCCAACTTGAAGGGAGTGTGTATGGTTTCGTTTGGTGTCTTCTTTCCTTTTTTTGCTTGTGGGACTCTTTTTCCAAGCTATTATGTACTAGCTTGAGGGGGGAGTGTTAAACCCAGTTTATTGTGTTCCTGAGCCTCACATCGGATTATTCCGACTTGTAATTTTTTTTCCATCTATAAAAGAATGTCTCCACCTCTCCTTAGAGGTAGGGACTTCGCCATTCTACAAATGACATAAATTTAAGTGTTAATATATCAATCACTTTTTAAAGCTTGCGAACTATAAATCAACTACTTGTGTAAGCATTAGCACTTGAACCCAGTTCGATATATAAATTGATCAATTTGAGCTCGAGTCGTCAAAAATTTAACCAAATTGAGTATTGTTTGAGTTGAGCTCAAGTAATTTTTGATTATATCCTTTGTTTTTTAGCTTCTAGAAAAGAAGCTAGTAAGCAAATAAAAGAATCTCCCAAGGGAAAGTCCATGTTATGCCACAAGGGACTACACTAAGAAGGCTGGTGAATTAGTTGTAATGTTCTTATTCTTTTGCATGCAAGAATACAACAACACATACATTAATTTTACTTTCTTAGTCTCTGCATCGCATGCAAGAATACAACAACACATACATTAATTTTATTTTCTTTTTCTCCAATGCGGAGACTGTTTAAGGAGAATAATGGCTCACCGGTCGTCTTACTTAAATCACTATGATCAACATTTGATTACAATATATTTTGAGTGGGCTCGCTATCCTTCAAAGAGCTTGTTAAAGGAGAATAACGTCTCACTGGTCGTCTTACTCAAATCACTATGTTCAACATTTGATTACAGTATATTTTGAGTGGGGGTTTGCTATCCTTCAAAGAGCACTTCCTTCTCCATAAGATCACTCACAAAAGATTTACCTCACTATCGTTACAATAATTCTCACCTGTCGTCTTACTCAAATCACCATGATCAACATTTGATTACAATATATTTTGAGTGGCCTCGCTGTCCTTTAAAGAGCACTTCCCTCTCCATAAGATCACTCACAAAAGATTTACCTCATCATCGTGACAATAATTCTCACTTGTCATCTTACTCAAATCACTATGATCAACATTTGATTACAATATATTTTGAGTGGGCTCGCTGTCCTTTCAACATTTGATTACAATATATTTTGAGTGGGCTCGCTGTCCTTTAAAGAGCACTTCCCTCTCCATAAGATCACTCACAAAAGATTTACCTCACTATCGTTACAATAATTCTCTTCACAAAAGATTATACTGTATCTTCTTTAGCCTTTGAGATTAACTCTTTTGCATCTTCCTGTAACTCCTCTTTCTTCTCCTTTTGAAAATTCTCCTTTTACTGTGTTTTTCTTTTGCCTCTCCTTTTTATCTTTTTCACCCTGCATCTTCTTCTCTTTATAGCGATCATCTTTTATCTTCCTTTTGATCCTTTGTCGATCTTCTCATATTCTTTCCTCATAAAAAGATAGTCAAATACCCTTTAAATCCGTCAATAGAGTCCGAGTTGATTTACCCGTTAATGATTTTGAACTTTTCTTAACTTGGAGAGAGATGGAAAACGAATCTGACATCAGATTGACCAACACCATGACGTTTCACATATCTTGAAAATCATGCTCAGATCCATGATTGCTTATGACAAAGAGCGGTTAGGACATCCCTCTTTCCTTTGAATCTTCAGCCACCATAATTGTTTTTATAGTGAAACGACTGTTTTCTTCAAATCTCCAAAAAAACGATTTGCGAACTACGTCACTATTCCTTCTTGTTAAGCGTGACAAATAGATAGAGGTTCATTGAATCCTTCGAACCATGATAATCGAAGCAGGTGTTTCCACATTGACTTAGTCGTTTCCATGAAAAAATCTTTTGAGCATGGCCATGGAAATAAACCACCCATCTCCTGTCAACCACGACTCTAGCCATGCTTCTTTAAACAATCACCTAGTCATGGCTATCAGAGTGAACACTCATCAACTCTTGAAAAACACTCAATTTCACATTCTTCAAAACATATTCGTCACAAAAACGACATATCATGTTCTACCTTCCTCACAAAAATGGTCGAACACATTTTGTGTTCCTTTGCAAAATCATAGGCATTCCATTATACATGTAGAATGATAGAGAGGTGGACCCAATGCCCAAGATGCCTCTCTAATGGAGGCCTTGAGTTATTTTATAATGAATAATAAAGGTGAAAAATACTTCCGAGTTTGATGTGGGACTCCACACAACTTAACTTTAACACTCCCCCTCAAGATAGATGTACCTAGCTTGGATACGTAATTAAAGAAAACAAAGCAAACAAAAAACAAAGCAGACACTTCTAGTACTCCCCCTCAAGCTGGAAATACTCAGCTTGATTACATAACAAGACAAAACATAAGAGAAGATAAATCGCCATGAGTGCTTCTCCCCCTCAAGAAGTTTATAGATGATGCCGACGAAAAGGATTGTGCCAACCAAGGAACAACGTCCGTCATGCACTAGCCACTGGTTTTGCTCCACCTGTTGCGCTCCCACCTATGGCTACTAAAGAAAAGATGACCATCGTAGAACTCTCATGCTCCCTTGCTGAGGACGACACTTGCCTCAAGATGCTGGATGAAACGACGATCGACAAACGACCTCAAAACGGTTGGGTGAAACGACACCCGACTAGCATACCCAAAAGGCCGGGTGATACGGCGCCCGTCTTTGCAGACCCAAATTGCCGAGGTGAAACAACGTTCGTTTTGCGGACCCTAAATTATGGTTGACATCAAAAGTCTGAGGAACAGTAGGGAGCATTAGAGAACTTGATAGAGCCAAAGAAGTTATTTTGCAGCAGGATGTATGCGAGTAAAGAGCAGATTTGAAGAAGCCTATTAGGAAGGGGTGATGTCGGGGAGGGGATTGGGTCGAGCGTTCCGTACAACGGGGGGGTGTGACTGGATCATGTAGGGAGCGCGCACAACACTAGAGGGTGGCATTCAGGAAGGGTGACGTGCAGGAGGGCTAATGACACGACGATCTAGACAAATTTCAGCTGGCGGCAGCAGGGTGGTCAGACGAATGGCGAAGTAGGTGCAGAAGGAGAGGGTCAGGGCGAAGACGGTGGCCTCGCAGGGGAGGGTGAGGGACGACTGGATTCTTAATGCGAATGAAGAGCATGCTCATGACGTACGTGATGACGACGAAGGCATCGTTGGCGGCTGGATGGAAACTTTGACGGACTTTGCTCAATTTTTGTTGAGGGCCAGATTGAGGAGGACAATGCCGACGTTGCCAAGGACGACCATGAACCCAGAAGAAAGGCCCTCGATGATGTACTGCCCGTTGATGCGACTAGAGAGGAATATGAAGGGGCGGATGGCGCTGGTGTGGGGGTCCCGCGTGGATCCGATGCTGGGGGGCTCCACGATGACATCGTAGATGATGCCGGAGATGATGGTACTCGGTGGTTTCAGCCAGCGACGGAACTCGATGGCATGAGAGACCTTGGGGTTATTTTATAATGAATAATAAAGTTGACTAAATACTGTCCAATGCGGGACTCCACACAACCTAACCTCTAACAATACAAAACAAAGTTTCAAGTCTCTTATGTTAACGCATGACATAATTTTGTATTCCCTCACCAAACTACCTTTATCCAAGCAATAGTTATTAATGCTGTGTTGTGTTATTGCGTGTGTCATCGCGCCATGGCTATCACCAACCTCCATTGTGCCATGCCATAGTGCCATGCCATAGATGTGTAATAGCCTTGTCAAGATTGCTCGAAGTGGCGTGCGCTATAGCATCGTCCAAAAGTTCATTTTTTTTTTGCTTGACTAAAAGGCTTTTTTAACTTGTCAAACCCAAACAACTTTACCTATGCACAATATGCCCACCCAATGAGCACCAACCTTTTTCTAGCATGGAAATCGCGAGCTCTTGGCAGTGTCTAGTTACCTTGTTCCTTCTTGACATTGGGTAAGGGCAACTTCTTTGTTTACTCAACCATGTGGCTCTTCCCGAACTGACACTTTGTGGCTCCTCAAGTGCTTTTGGATTCATATTTCAGTTAATTACGCGTGGCTTTCTGTTTCCCTTTCATCTGTTATTATATTTTTCTTTTTATTTTTTTATTTGTTGGAAACTCCATCATCTTCTATTTAGCAATACCAACCACACAAGTACCATGAGAAATGCTAAGAAATTCTCTTTATTTACTCTTAGCCCATGCGAGATTAACTCGGTGCAAGAAACAAGAGTTAACATAGTATTTTAATAGCATCCTTTGAAACATCACTTCTTACCTCTTGCAATTTTTAGTTGTTATTGTTTTGCTTTAGTGGGGGACAACGCTTGTCCAAATGTATTGGAAACTAAACACTAAAACCTTGTTTGCCACAAGATCCAACCATTCGTTTGAATTGAATGAAATATAAATGAAGAATGTACTTCTTTGATGTTTGGAGTCGAACCTTTGTAGCTCTTTCACGTTCAGTTGACGAAGATCCCTTTGAAGACTCCTTTCTCTTAGGACGTCCTCGATTTGTATGAATCTTAAGGATTTCTCCCACTCATGACTTGCTAGGAGATGAGTTAAAGAGTTGATTGAAATGAGAGCAACAAGTTTTATAGCAAATGTCAAACAATATTTGTGTGCACCAAATTGCATTACCATTCACAAGGCTTGAACCACTATATATGTCACCAAGAACGAACCTTGGACTCCCAAATATATCATAAATGTTTGGATATAATCTAAACGTTTAACAAACATTTCAAAACGCTGCAACTCTTTGTAACTTGTGATTCAACCTCCCATCAATCTTTTAACGTTTAAACAATTGATATGTACATTTGAAACAACTTAAGCATCATCCATTGATGTATAGATAATATCCCGAATAACGTATTTCCAAATATTTTATTAAAGTTCCTTTGCAATAAATATTGTTGTCATGTTGTTAATAATCCAATTTCTTCATTTTGCAACTCCATTTTGTTGAGGTGTCCGCATAATCGAGGATTGATAAAATATCCCATGCTTCTCAATATAATCTTCCATCATTTGATTTGGAAATTCAAGCCATTGGTGTATCTCAATGTGAGAGTCTTTTCACACATCTTTTCAACTGTTTTTCAATACTTCTTGATGCAATCCAACACTTCAGTTTTGTGTTGTATCAAAGTCACCCTTGTCGTTTTACTATAGTCATCAATGGATTAAACTTATTACTTGTGACCTTCGTATGTTTTTGGGTGTGTTGGACCTCATGTATCCACATTAACATATTTTAAGTTTGTAGACTTCTTTTTCATGGACTTGTATACCTTCTTGATCATTTTGCCTTTTTGATATAGGTGTGATCTCGATCCCTTTTCATCATGAGAATATTCAATATTCTATGCAACATCATTAATGCCTCCATCGAATGTTGATTGATATAGCGATGTCATTGATGTCATCACTTGATTTCATCTTCTTTTGTGAGGAAACAAGTGTGTTCATTGTCACTGATTTGATATTGATGGCCTATTGTCCTTCATCAAAATGGCTATCTGTTCCCTTGGTCGTGTATGTCTTCCCCATAAAGTGAATCACATGCCTATAATCACACAATTGACTAACATTCACGAGATTGTGCCTCAAGCCCTCAACATGGAGCACATCATCTTTTTAAATGTCTTTGCCACCTATCTTAGCCCTCTTAGAGCCTTTCATTTGGAGTGGTTCGTCATTCCCAAATCACACATTTTAATCCTCTACTTTATGTTTTTGAACATTTTTTTGTTTCCCGTCACATGGGAAGAGCAATTGACGTTTAGGATCCATGTGCCTTCTCCATCACTTTCCATCATATGATAACTAAGTCCTCTTCCTCCAAAATAGCAAATTGATTCTTTAATTCTAGATCATGCCTTGGATCTTCTTTGCCTAGATATTCTAGGAGTAGGATCTCTCCTTTTCATGGGTAAAATTGTTTGATCGATAGTTTTGACAATTATGACTAAGGGGGGTGAATAGTGTTTAAAAAATTTAAAGACAAAACAATTAGAGTTTATAAAATAAAGAATTGTAGTGAGTGTAGTGTTTTTGATATGAGGTGCGCAGCGGAAATAAAAATGAAAGAACACCAAGATTTATAGTGGTTCGGATTACAAGGATCCTAGTTCAGTCCTCAATCTTCTCCACTCAAGAAGATTGGTACCCACTAAGAACCTCACTTTTGAAGGTGTGTGAACCTTGTTACAACCATTGCCTTTTACAGGAACTGGAGGCACAACCCAATCTTTTATAGGAGACCCAGCCTAGTCTGTTTACATGACTTTTGATCGGGAGTCATAACCCAAAATTCCTTTTTGGTGGTGAAATAATAAAAAAAATGCAAAACTTGCTTTTGATTGAAAAAAACATAAACCAGACTCGAAGAAATACAAGCAGAAGAATAAAGATTACATGAAGAAAAACAAATACAAAGAAATTAGCAGATGATCAAACATGTCGAAGATGTTGAAGCTTGATGGTCATTGATCACTTGAATGGAACAATGTCGAAAGTTGAAGTTCTTCTGTGATCGCAGCCAGAGTATAGAAGTCACAAAAGTTTCTTTTGAACAAAATGAGAGCTGCAAGAATTGTCGAAGTTGCATTACAAAGCATGTGTCGAATGATCTGCGTTGGAATTGTTTTTATGCCTTGAAGATGTCTCTTGACACTTGTTAGAGTATAACAATAAAACAATTAATATATTAAGTATAACAAATGTAAATTCATAATTACACATGAGTTTAAAAACAGAAAGGATAAATTTCCAGTTTAATAAGACAATAAAATGTTGTAAAACAGAGCATCGTAAAAATTTCAATCTGTATGAATATGTGTACATAAAATAATGCTTACTATTTTTTACACTATCTTACAATTATATTTCAACATAATATAATAAAACATTTATTTTAATAACATTAATTAAAAAGTAAGAATTAAAATTTTAGAAACAATTTTTTGATGGCGGTAGATTGATCTATTGGTTGTGCAGATCCACTGTTGAAATAGAGAGCGGTAGCTTATCCTGTTACCGGTGAAACAAAGAGCGGAAGTTGGATTCTGCTACCGGTGGATAAAAGATCTACCGTTGGATGTCCAACGGTAGCAAAACAAGGAGATCTACCTTTGCACTTAGAAGCAAAAAATAATAAAAGCCAAGTAAAATAAAGCCATTGACATGCCATTGTGCAACTAAGAGAAGGCGTTGGTGAAAAGAACTATTGGTGATGATTTCCTACGGTGACAGATGATCTACCGTTGGATGTCCAACGGTGGCAGATTTTACAAGAACAACCAGTGTCCACGAAGAAGCTGGTTCAAATAAAAGCTAACCAAATGAAGAAGGAAGTTGATGTTGGTGAGAACAACTGAAGAAGAAAAAGAACTAGCGGTGGATAGATAATCTGCCGGTGAAAAATAGAAACACCGGTGGATGAATGATCCACCGTTGAAGAAAAAAACTACCGGTGAACTGTGATCCCCCATTGAGCAATGGTGCTTCCGTTGGGGTCCAACGGTCGTCCGTTGTAAAGATCTACCGGTGGACTTTGATCCATCATTGGTGCTACCGTTGCACCAGTAAAAAATAAATTACCAGTGTGTGGTGATGCCATGGTGATAGAGACGATAAGTGACCATTGAAAAGATCTACCGGTAAAAGGTAATCTACCGGTGGGGTTCTCGCGACTGCTACCGGTGTGCAACCAACCTTTGAAAAACCAGAGAGGTCGAACGAGTCTTGGAGTCGGACCTCGAAGCATGCAATGCGAGAATTGGGTGAAGATTGAAAGATGCAAGCATGTTGGGCCGAGTGAATCGGCGAGCTGAAGAACGCAAGTTACAGTAGGAAGACGATGATAGGATTTTCGAAAAGGAGTAGCGCGAGCGAAGAAATAAGACGCGGTAGTTTAAAAAGAAATTGAATAGTGGAGATAAATTTGATCTGACGATCGACCTGAAGTCCGATTTTTTTAACTCGGATGAACATAGTAGTTAAAATGATGTCCCTCATCGGTTCTGTGATGCGGAGTAGCGATGTAACAATCAAGCCGCACCTTGCCCCACTCAAGGTGTCAGCGGGGGTTCAACACCTGCAACCCACTACTGACACACACGGGCCACGACCCAGTGGGCTTACTAAGCCCAACCCATGCGCCTATTGGGCACGCTATGCGGGCCTTATACAGAGTCCCGCCCACATCATGCCTGCACTATGCATGGCTGAGCACTCTACTGCCTCCATGTGGGTAGGCCTTCCCACGGGGTTTGACCCATTGGAAAAAAATATTAACAAACATTAAGTAAATTAAAATAAAACAATCTATAAAACATTAACATCATTTAAGCAACATTTACATAAACATTATTAAGACTTGTAAACAAAAAATGTTAATTATTTAAAACAATTTTGAATTTAATAAAATGTGAAGATAGAGTAATTTATCAAAACAAAGAATACTGCAAGTTTTAGAACCACTTTCAAATGATAACAAAAATTTCCGGCTTTCTTGATTAACTATACAAGGCTTTTATGGCCATACTTTTCACAACAATAGTAATAGCCATGGAAAATGACATTCCTTTGTGAAGTTTTAGAAACGAGCCTTAGTTGTTACATTTGTTCAATTTCAATTGTGCTTCTCTTTGCAATGGAGCATGCTATTATTGGGTGACCAAACTTCCCACTATGGCTTTAATCGAGCCGAGCAAATTATCTTACTTTTCGGGCTTGAGTTTGGTACTTGAATTTGATGCTCGGGTTGCTCGAGTTCGGCTAGATGCTTGATTAAGTATCAATTTCCAAGCTCAAGCTCGATCGAGCCACTCGATTAAGCCCAATTCTGATCGATTACAACAATCCTTGACCATAATTTCAATTATAATATCCTACTCGAATTCAAGCTTGAATTTGTACTCAAGATCGAAAGTTGTGGCTCTAAATATGTATATATATAAAATAAAAATAATATATTAAATATTTAACATTCAATCATGCTCGCGATCTACTCTATTTTGTTTTTTTATTACTCGAATGAACTCGAGTTCCTACTTCCCGCAACAAAGACAACTAATTTGGGGCATTTGATCGAGTCTTCTTTTGAGACGATACCACCTTCTAAGAGTTACCAAACTTGAACTTCATCAAATATCTTCAATTATCCTTCAATTTTTTCTTTTGACTTCTCATCATAGCCTCAAACTCTTCAATCATCTTGCTCTTGCCTTTTAATGTAGTAATCAAGCCATTTAGCTTGCATGTCGATTTTGATCTTCAACTCCACAACCTTTTTTTAATTTTTAACTTTTCAAAATTTTAAAGTTTCATCCCCTTTCTTCAAGCAATTAATCTTCTCTTGTTGTCGTTGCATATATCCCTTGCAATCTTGAACAACAACGTTAGCTTTCTTTGCTGGACTCCTTTGGACATTAGTATTGTTTAAAGTTTCTTCAGGTTTTTTGACCTTCAAGATGGCCACTTTTTCTTGCCCATCATTGTCTTTTTCATTGTCCTCTTGCCCTTTTGGAAAATACTTCGGTTTTTCTTCTTCTTGAAAGATTTTCTTGGAGCTTCCTCTTCCTCTTCCTCCCCTTGAAGATTTGTTGGGCACTTAGCAGCGAGATGCTCTTTCCATATAAAAAACCTGGGAATGAAAGTTTTCCTTTTGAATTTTTCTTCCCTTCTTTTGAGAGGAATGACATTACTTTGTTGACTTATTTATCTTTTGGACTATCTTCCACTGTGAGCGTTTTCATGGTCTTGAATGTCATCTCTTTTTCCTTCTCCACCGTGGTAACATTTTCATTCACCCTCATCTCATATGCCAAGTGGTTCCTTTGAAGTTCATCTAGAGCCATGGTTTTTGAGATCCCATTCTTTTATAACTGAAGTTTTTTTCTTAAAGTATCAAGAAGTCTTCTCAAGACCCCGCTTCACAATGCACACATCCTTAATGATTTTATCTAAGTCCAAGCGTATCTATGAGAACATCGTCTTCTATGATTTCCATGTCATCACTTTTGTATACATTTTATTGGATAGTGCATTAAATCCTTTAGTGCCCGCATCTAATTCCTTGCAATCTTTGTTAGAGAGTGCTCCTCCAGTCATGTTGTCAACATTGATCCCATACATTATGATTAACCGTTGTTTCCATGATCTACACTACGAGAGAAAACCCACCGAACAAATAGATTCAGAGCTCCGATACTAATTGTTAAGCTTACAAGAGAATATCCTAAGAGGGGGGTGAATTGGGATATGATTTATTTTATTCTTTTACCACTTTTTAGATCTTATTATTACGACTAGTTGCATTGTTTTGTTTCTCTCATCATCTTCTTTCACATTCAAGCATATGACAACCCAAAACACACATGAATTTTACTTGGCTTGTTTTCAATGCGTGGAGATTATGTTCAATGGGTGAGACTGACTCAATGTTGTTTTACTTGAATCACTATGATCAACACTTGATTTCAATATGTTTTGAGTGGACTCAAAATTCCTCTAGGATCACTTCCCGCATCGCTTCTCATAAAAGATTGACTCACTGCCATTGCAATAAATCTCTCAATAAGAATAGAAAAGATTACACCTTTGACATGAATGTGCAACGATGTATTCCGTCGTTCTTAGCCATTGAGATTTTCTAAATCCTCTTTTGCATCTCTGTGCAACTCCTCTTTCTCCATTTGAGAATTCTCTCCCAGCTGTTTTTTTCTTTGCTGCTACTCTCTACCCTTTTCACCTTGCATCTTCTTTTTAAAAACGATCTTCTATCTTCCTTTCAACCTTTCCTTGATCATCTCATCTTTTGTTTTCATAAAAATATAGTCACATTAAATTTGCATCAATAGAATCTGAATTTATTTACCCATTAACAATTCCAAACTTTATTTATCTTGAAGATATAGTAAAAACGAATCTAGCAGCATATCAACCCAGACCACGACATTTTGCCTGCCACCACGTCATGATCTTCTTTAGTCAACCGTATCCTGAATATCACGCTCGGATTCACGGATTCAGAATTGCCTCCGAGAAAAATGGCTGGGATCTCTTTTTTTTTTTTGAATCTTTGACAACAGCAGATGTTTTTCTTCTTAAATTTCTGTTTTCTTCAGCTTCTATATATCTAGAAAAATGGATCATGAACTGCGACAATATTCCTTACTGTTGAGCGTGAAAAAGCAGATTGAGGTTTACCGAGCCCCTCAAACCACGATTACTGAAATGGGCATTTCCATACTTGGCTGTTTCCATTTAATTTTCTAGAGCTACTCCCTAAAACGGTCTTCTGAGCCTGACCAACAGAGCAAGCTATCAAGCTCCTATGCAAAACAATGTGTTAAGATTTTTTGTTGACCGCACTTTAGTAATTATGTCTCATGCATGACCGCGGCGTTAAAAGCATCGCTACGACATAACACATTCTGCACTCCTCATCATATCATGACTGTTTCATCTATCACCATGGATTGATTT
Organism: Viscum album; assembly: GCA_963277665.1. NCBI lineage: Eukaryota > Viridiplantae > Streptophyta > Magnoliopsida > Santalales > Viscaceae > Viscum > Viscum album. Next base: position 1,390,652,814 of record OY728165.1, read on the forward strand.
TGTCTTCCTTCACCAGACTACTTTTAATCATCTTTCAAGCTTCTCCAAACTTCTCCAGTCTCTTCATCACTTCTTTAATGGTGATATGAGTCATCTCTTTCACTATATTGCCAACAAATACAACCCAAATCACACACATCATTTTGGGCTCAACAATCCATTCGTTCACCCAGAAGACTGCACACGGAGCCAGATGTATCATTTTCACCCCTACTTTCACCTATTGATTGACGTTTAGTATGATTGCTTGGAAGCCGGGTCATTTGTATATTATGGAATATCTTAAGGGATTTTTTTTTTTGCAGTTTCGGGTTGTTTGCTTTATGCTTGCACATGATTGACATCATCAATATCGTCATTGCAGGAAAACAGATTTTTGGTGCTTGTCATTCGTGATTTATTGAATTTATGTGAGGTGACAAAAGGGAAAGATAACAAGGCCGTTATTGCAAGCAATATCATGTAGGTATTTTTGAAACTTTGTTGAGATTTCAGCACTTTATTTTGTTGCTTTTATTAGTTTGAATGCATCAGTTGGCAGTTCTTCAAAATCCCTTATAAAATTTTGAGTTTTCCATTTTTTCATTAAAAGGTAATGAGGAGGTGCCGACCTTGATACAATGATGACAATTCTAGATTTCTACAGGATGAATAGGCCAAGCAATTCAATGCTACTACTAATGGTCTAGGCTGTTATGCTCCGCGTCCGTATTTACTGTAAAATAAGCTGAATGTATTTTAGATCTTGATGTCCATTTCTTTTTTTGATTTTGAATCTCTTGCATGTTTGAATTTTGTTTTGTTGTGCTTTTATTGGTTGGAGACCCTTACCTTTTTACTTGATTGCCAGGTATGTTGTTGGTCAGTATCCAAGATTTCTGAGAGCCCACTGGAAATTCTTGAAAACCGTTGTAAATAAGCTGTTTGAGTTCATGCATGAGACGCACCCTGGTGTCCAGGTTATTGTTTTTATCTTTTTTTACTTTCAGTGTTGTAATTTGCATTTTTTTTCAGTGTGTTCTACTTTGTGTGTGAGTTTTGCTTTAAATTTATCAATATGTTCTAGAGGATTTCTGAGACAAAATTGATATAGATCACGTTTAGGAATGTTGCATTTATCTTTTAGTGTTGTTATTTGTAAATTCAATAATGTTAAATTTCAGTTGGCATTTGAGTCACTGAAATTTCTTGTTGAGCGTTAATGCCATTTCACAATCCCCTTCCATTTCACATTGTTTTGGGGAAATGCTATAATATAAAGTTCTGGGCTTGGTGTTTTATGAATTTTTGTTCAGGGTTTTATCTGGAGTTGCCCTAATACTGCATGTTGTTTTTATCCCCATCTTTCCCTTTGAAGAATCATTTTTTTTAGTTTTTCATTTTGACAATAAAACTGAGTTGCATTTTGTTATTTAGTTCTGATAGTTTCATGGGTTAGTAGAGTGTTGTCTGCCGATCATGTAAGTTTATCCGTGGTATTGTCTTGTGATGACTGGCTGCTGACATTTTCCCGTTTCAGGATATGGCTTGTGACACTTTCTTAAAGATTGTTCAGAAGTGCAGGCGCAAATTTGTTATTGTTCAAGTACTCGTATTGAAATTTGTTAGTTCTCATTTTGTCCATTCTTTGATAATCATTTTGTTTCTCTCTTGTTTTGTCCAATTTTCAGCTTGGGGAAAGCGAACCTTTTGTATCTGAACTTCTCTCTGGGCTTGCCACCACTGTTGCTGATCTTGAGCCCCACCAGATCCATACATTTTATGAATCTGTATGCCTCTTCTATGCTTAAGAACTGTTTATCATACATCAATGATGAACACTTTTTTAATAATTGGCGTACTGTCCTTGTAGGTTGGACATATGATCCAAGCAGAATCTGATCCTCAGAAGAGGGATGAATATTTGCAAAGGTTAATGGAACTTCCAAACCAGGTTTGTTGTATACTCTAGTTCGGTTTGTAATGCTTGTATTTTTTACTATGTTGCTTCATTTGTCTGAGCGTTTGCATGCACTAGTTTCTTATTGTTTGTCCTTGATGCCACTTGTTTTGGTTTTTTCTGGAATCTTACTATGTTTAATATTTTTATATAGAAATGGGCTGAAATATTAACACAGACATGCCAAAGTTTTGATTTTCTGAAGAACCAAGATGTGATCCGTACCGTGCTCAACATACTGCAGGTTTGCATCACTTTAAATCCTTGTGATAATATTCCTCTTTAATTAATGTGCTTTGTTTCTATTGAATATATGGATTGTTGGAGTATGAGTAACTTCCAGCCCCACTTATTTTGTAACTTCCTGCCCCACTTCTTTTGTAACCTCCCTTGTAACTTCCTCTTACAGTTTTTTATAAATACAGGCCCTCTCCTCACCTTGAGGGTAAGAGGGATCTCTGAATTACATGGTATCAGAGGGATTTTTATCCCGAACCCTCCCTCCTCTGCGGATTCCCGGCGTCCTCCCGGCCCCGCCTCTCTATCCGCTGCCCTAGCCATTCCTGGTGGCCCTCCCTCCCAGCGGCTCACCCTCCTGGCGAACCCTCCCTCCAGGCAGCGCTAAACCGTCCAGCGGCTCCAATCCCGCGGCCCCTACTGCATCGCGGATCACCTCCCGGCCATCCTCGGCTCCCGCGACATCTCTTCCCATCGCGGCCCGCAGCGCCTCCCCGTCGCGCCTCCCGCGACGTCTCTTCCCGTCGCGCCCCGCGACACCTCCCTGTCGCGCCTCCCGCGACGCCTCTCAGACGCGCCTCCCGTCGCCTCCCAACTCTCCCGGCTCTTCCCGGCTGCGACGACTCCAGACGAGGCGCCCTCCTACAGGCGCGACTTCCTTCGACCCAGCGAGCGCGCCTCCTGCGCAGATCATCCCTCCGCCAGACGCCCGACTCTCAGGTGCTCCCCTCTCCACGCCGCGAACCGCCGACCTCCTCCTCCAGATCCCGCCGCAGCGCCCACACAGCAGCGCCCTCGACCAGTGGCGCCTCCGCCCAGCGGCGTAGTCGCCCCGGCGCTCTCCCTCCAGCCCCAACGGCTCCATCAGCACAGACCAGGCTCCTCCCGGTCTTTCCAGCGCCCCACGTGCTCCGCTCCCCGGCAAGGCTCCCTGCTTCCGGCTCATCCCTCCGCTGCCTCTTCGGTATCACCGCTCCGCTTCCATGGCAGACTCTTCCCCACTGCCGCCGCTGATCACCGCTTCTACCCGCCTTGTGGATGACCGATTGGACTCCACAAATTTCTCCATCTGGCGGAAGACTGTTGTGATGTCCCTCACCGGCATGGACCTCGATCATCATCTTGAGGATCCTCCCCCAGCCACGGCTGATCCCAAATATCGTTCCTGGAAACTTGCTGACAGCAAGATCTTCGCTCTGCTGGTCAATTCCATGGAACGATCGGTCAAAGATGTCACCCGCACCGCAAATACCGTCAAGGAGCTCTGGGACTCCTTGAATATCATGTACTCCGAAACCAATAACCTCGCTCGGGTGTCCGATATCCTTCAGCGACTGTCCCATGTTCGCCAGCAGACCCAATCCTTTACAACCTACTTCCTGGAATGGAAAGGGCTGCGTGATGAATTGCAGGAGTTGTGGCCCATTCCACAAACACCGGCCGAAGCTCAGACTCAGCGGGACCAGCTCTGTCTCTTCACTCTTCTCAACGGCCTCGCTCCAGAATTTGCCACCACGGCAACCGAATTGCTCGCTAGCTCGTCGACGTTGGAGATCCCACAGGTGTATCACCGACTCAGCAAGGCCCAGCGGGCTCTTCCTCCTCCCGCCCCCGTTATCGACCACTCAGCTCTCGTCGGTCACGGCGGTGGCCGTTCATCTGGTCCTCGTGGACGTGGTCGTGTGGACAGTCGACCACGTCCCTTCTGTCAACACTGTGGCAAGGTTGGCCACACGATCGACCGATGTTGGGTCCTGCATGGACGTCCATCTCAGCGCCCGCGGCAGGGACAGACGACGGTCCAGGAAGCACCATCAGCAGTTGCAACTCTTCCCCACTCTCTGGACCTTTCGATGGCCGACATCCGGCTGACTCATGATCCTCGGGAATCTGCCGAACCCGGCCCATCAGCAGCTTCTATAGCCCATTCTGCTCACTCCACTGCCTTTGTCGGCCGTCGCTCCCCTGCTTGGATGTTAGACTCAGGAGCCTCCGACCACCTCACCGGTGATGCTGGTATGTTGACCTCTTACTGCCCTTACACCGGTCCCTCAGCCATCACGGTCGCTGATGGCTCCACTATCCCGATTGTGGGCTTCGGCACCTGCTCTCTGACTCCGACGATTCACCTACCCTTTGTGGCACATGTGCCCCGCAGTCCATTTAATCTTCTTTCCATCAGTAAGCTGACAAAAGATTCTAACTGCGCTGCCATATTTTCCTCCTCTGGTGTTGTTTTTCAGGAGCAGACAACGAACCGGGAACTTGGTAGAGGCCGACTTCAGGACGGGGTCTACCTGTTCGATGCATCGGCACCCATCGCTTGCTCATCTACCTCTTCTCCAGCTTTGGATCTTCATTCCCGGTTGGGACATCCGACGACATCCACCATTCATCAACTTTTTCCAGAGTTTCGTCGGAATATTTCATTTCATTGTGAGTCTTGTACCTTTGCAAAACATCATCGATCTACATACCTACCTCGGGTGGATACACGGGCCTCAAACCCTTTTGATCTCGTTCATTCAGATGTTTGGGGTCCTTGTACCATTTCGAGTCATTTGGGCTACAAGTACTATATCTCTTTCATCGATGATTATTCACGAATGACTTGGCTTTACCTCCTTCGAGAACGCTCCGACGTGTTTTCCACCTTCCAAACATTTTATGATGAGATTCAGAATCAATTTTCCCTCTCGGTCAAATGTCTCCGCTCCGACAATGGGCGTGACTATCTCTCCAATTCCTTTCGGCAATTTCTCCAGACGAAAGACATCCTTCATCAGACCTCCTGCCCTGATACACCCCAGCAGAATGGCGTGGCCGAGCGGAAACACAGACATATTCTGGAGACTGCTTGTGCCCTCCTCTTTCACCGACAGGTGCCTCTGCAGTTTTGGGGCGATGCCATTCTCACCACCACCTACCTGATAAACCGTCTTCCTTCCACTATCCTTCGAGGGGAGACTCCTTTTCGGACTTTGTTCTCCTCTCTCCCTCTTCACTCCCTTCCCATTCGCGTGTTTGGGTGCCTCTGTTACGTTCGCGACACACGTCCAGGTCTCTCCAAACTCGCTCCCAAATCCCTCCGCTGCATCTTTTTAGGCTATTCCCGCACTCAACGCGGCTATCGCTGTTTTCCCCTGACCTACGGCGGTATGTCATCTCGGCCGACGTTGCCTTTGTTGAAAGTTCTCCATTCATCCTTCCTTCTCCTCATCCTGACCCTGCCATCGATGATTGTCTTCCTCTCATCATCCATCCTTCACCGTCGTCAACCCCTGTTGACACCCATTTTGGTCAGGTCTACTCCCGGCGTCCTTCGACTGTATTCCCCGTCCTGGCCAATGACACTGACGCTCCCGCTTCGTCCGCTGCTCCTGCTCCGCCACCCGAGGACTTGCCCATTGCCCTTCGGAAAGGTACTCGCTCTCGCCAGAGTACTCCTCTATTTGTATCTTCATACAGGGGTTTGTCCGCTCTGGAGACAGTCTCTGTACCTCGCACGGTTGGTGAAGCCAAATCTCACCCTGGGTGGCTAGCTGCAATGCGGGATGAATTGCAGGCTCTAGAGGATAACCATACTTGGGATCTTGTACCTCTTCCAGCAGGCAAACAGGCAGTGGGCAGCAAGTGGATTTACACCGTCAGGCTCAATCCCGATGGCACTCTCCGCCGCCTCAAAGCCCGCCTTGTTGCCAAAGGCTTTGCACAGACGTACGGTGTTGACTACTTTGATATCTTCTCACCGGTTGCCAAGATGGCCTCTGTCCGATTATTCATCTCTCTTGCCGCCCATCATCAGTGGCCTCTTCATCAGTTGGATGTCAAGAATGCCTTCCTCCATGGCTTCCTTGAGGAAGAAATTTATCTGCAGCAGCCCCCCGGATTTTGTGCCTTTGGCGCTGAATCTCGAGTCTGCCGTCTCCGCCGCTCTCTTTACGGCCTCAAGCAGTCTCCCCGTGCTTGGTTCGACCGCTTTAGCACGGTCATTGGCGACTTTGGGCTTTCTCGCAGTATGAAGGATCACACTGTCTTCTACCGGACGAGTGCACGTGGTTGCATCTTATTGGTCGTATATGTGGATGATATCGTCATCACCGGCAACGACTCTGTGGGTATTACCCACCTCAAGGCCCATCTACACCACCACTTCAACACGAAGGATCTTGGTCCTCTCACCTACTTTCTCGGCATCGAGGTTTCCTATTCCTCGTACACCATCTCCCTCTGCCAACGGAAGTATGCATTGGATATATTACAGGATGCTGGGCTGACTCAGGCCACTGCGGTCGATACTCCTCTCGAGCCTGGGGAGCGGTCTCTTTATGCCTCCTCAGCACTATACCCACATCCCGAGCGCTACCGTCGGTTGGTGGGCCAACTCAATTATCTCACCATGACTCGACCCGACATCTCCTGTGCGGTTGCCAAAGTCAGTCAATTTATGGAGCATCCAACCACCTCTCAATGGGATGCTGTCATCCGCATCGCCAAATACATCAAGAGAGATCCTGCCCGTGGTCTTCATTACTCCCAGCATCCTCATCAATATATTGAGGCCTTCTGCGATGCTGATTATGCTGGCTGCCTTGCTACTCGGAAATCTACATCTGGGTTTGCCATATTCTTAGCAGACAATCTCATTTCTTGGCGAAGCAAGAAACAGACGGTCGTCTCTCGCTCCAGTGCCGAGTTTGAGTACCGTGCCATGGCCACCGTCACTACCGAGATCCTATGGCTTCAACACCTCCTCCAGGAGCTTGGCTTTCCTCAGCAGACTTCTGCTCACATATGGTGTGACAATCAGGCCGCCACTAAAATTGCTTCGAATCCCGTTTACCATGAACGCACGAAGCATATAGAGGTGGACTGTCACTTTCTTCGCCACCACCTGGAGAACAAACATGTCAGCTTTAGCCACATTTCAACGGCGGACCAGCTTGCTGACATCTTCACCAAAGGCCTCCCCGGTGCTCGCCTCGCCTCTCTTAGTTCCAAGCTGGGGATCCACAGCATCTGACGCCCAGCTGGAGGGGGAGTTACGGTCTTTTTTTTTTATGTGTCCAAGCTAGGTACACCTAGCTTGAGGGGGAGTGTTGGATTATGGGTAACTTCCAGCCCCACTTACTTTGTAACTTCCTGCCCCACTTCTTTTGTAACCTCCCTTGTAACTTCCTCTTACAGTTTTTTATAAATACAGGCCCTCTCCTCACCTTGAGGGTAAGAGGGATCTCTGAATTACATGGATCTATTAATTATTAGGTCAATTTACTATTTAATTGAACTTTATGTTTTAAATGTTGGCAAATATTTTGAGAGGGGGGTGACGATGAAAAAAATTATGTGAATATGTTTTCTGCTTTCATTTTCTGATTTCATCAGAGTTAAGCAGTATTTTTTTCTCAAAAAATCTATTGTTTTTGTTTTCATTTTCTAAATTTTTTCTTTTACACAATCTATTATGTTTTGACTGTTTTCAAATTGGTTGGTTACAAAGGGCATGTTTGGCACATGAAAACATTTTCTGTTCTTTTTTCAAAAATGTATTAAAAAATATGTTTGCAAATGTTTTGAGTGGGGTGACCGTGATGATGACAACAATTATGTGAATTTGTTTTCTGCTTTCATTCTTTTTCAAAGTATGAGTTTATTTCCCAAGTGTATTCATTTAAAAAAATGAAGTCAGTTTTTTTTTTAAATCTATTTTTTTTCATTTTCATTTTCTAAAATATGCTTTTCTCATTTACACGTGCATTTTTGGAAAATGAAGACCAACTGTTTTCATGAATCAGGCAAGCTTTTTTATGATTAATGAAGCCTACTGTTTTCATGCACACATACATTTTAAGAATTAACGCATATAAGTGTTTTGTTTCACTTTGCAACTGTTTAGTGTCTTAGTGTATCATTGTTGGTAACAGACCAATACAAGTGTTGCCAGTTCGCTTGGAACATATTTCTTTTCCCAGATATCATTGATCTTTTTGGATATGCTCAATGTGTACAGGTAATAATTTTCTCCCAAATCTTCTTCTCATCTAGTTAAAAAATGTTCTTGAAAGTTTGAGTTTGTGATAACATGCTCCCACTTGTTTTGTTGATTTTCTGCTTTTTCCAACAGAATGTATAGTGAGCTCATATCAGGCAGCATTGCAGAAGGGGTTCCTTTTGCTTCTAGAACATCTTACGTAAAACTTCTGCGGTAAAAGATAGCTAGAAGGATTTTGTTTTCATCTTGTTCTCCTTCACGCCGCGTTTTTGTTGGATCATTATTTTTATCATTATCATTTGAACAGGTCAGTAAAGAGAGAGACCCTTAAGCTCATCGAGACCTTCATAGATAAAGCTGAAGATCAACCGCACATCGGAAAGCACTTTATTCCTCCAATGATGGATCACGTTCTTTGTGATTATGCAAGGAATGTGCCTGATGCTAGAGAATCTGAAGTTTTGTCTCTTTTTGCCACCATTATAAACAAGTAGGGAATCTACAATCTCTCCTCTCGATTCCTCTCTCACACGCCTTGATAATATTGAGATGGTAGAGTAATATATTTTGCATTAAATGCTTATGGGAAATGATTACTCCTTCATTGTGTTGGGTATTTGCAATGTTGATTAATATTCCATTGAACTTTAAATTTATAAACATTTATTAAATTTTAGTTTCTAGTAGTGTTTTTGTGCTTACCATGGGGTTGCCCTTTGAATTGACATTTTGATTATTTTTTGAAAATTTAGTAAATTGAAGTCATTACATTCATCCATCTGAATCGATATTGATCGATCAGCTTGATTTCATTGCAGTTTTATGTTTTCTGTGATATGTGTAGTTGGCGTCTAATCTTTCTAGGTTGTTTGTGACGTAACAAAATTACCATTCGTTCACCATTGTGATTTTTCCTTAATTTTCTCATGCATTTATGTTGCATTCTAAATCTATTCTAATTGATTATTGTGTTGGCATTGTTTAAGTTGGTGTACTCTTATCTAAATAAATGTGAAAAATCAATGGCAATTAGGGTTTCCTTGGTTTTGTCTTGCAAAAGTGCCATGCTTTCTCCTTTAAGTTGCCTTCTCTATTACCAGTTGGGTTCTTGGTTCTCTTAACATTTTCTGATTTCTTATACTGACTATAGGTATAAGGGTGTCATGATAGATGATGTTCCTCATATATTTGAAGCCGTTTTCCAATGCACACTGGAGGTGAGGGATCAGAGTTTTGTTATTGAAACTACTGCTTGATTATAAGGTGTCTATTATTTGTAGTGGTTTGTTGGAAGACTGTTATATGTAATATTATTTGTTGACTTTTGAAATTAGTTTTGACTTCTCAAATTTGCTATAACGAAATGGACTGTTAATTTCTCTTGTTTTTTTCAACTATGAATCTTATTCTTTACTGCCATTTAATTGGCTTTATTTTACGTCCGATGTGATCTAACAGTTTGCATTATCATATGCTTTTGTTTTTTATTTGCTGCGTGAGTAAGTTCCTTTTCTTGCAGATGATTACCAAGAATTTTGAGGATTATCCTGAGCATCGTCTCAAATTTTTTTCTCTACTCCGAGCCATTGCTGCACACTGTTTTCCTGCTTTAATTCGTTTGTCAAGTGAGGTATGCTCCTGTAGAATGTCTGATACAAGCATCATTTCAATCACAACATTTTATTTTATTTGTTAGATCTTTGTATTGATCAGAATTGGGATTGTTTTAGAAAACCAGTTTTAGCCATTTAAAGGGATTTTAATAAAGATTTCAGTCCAGTCATGCGGGAATAATAATGAATTTGGTGTTTTTCCATAGCCCCTTTCTTATTCCCCTTTTCTGTTTCCTTTTATCTTTTTTTTTTTTGCACTGCATCCCCATCAGCTTCCTTTTACTTTCCACCCTTAACAACCATCTGTTATGCAAATCTGTATTTTCATCATTTCTATTAAATTTAACCGTTGCGGGCTCTTTAAAGTTAAAATCGTGTTTATCCTGATGATGCCTTTTGTCCATTTCAGCAGCTAAAGCTTGTGATGGATTCTATAATATGGGCTTTTAGACATACTGAGAGGAATATTGCAGAAACAGGGTTAAACCTGCTTTTGGAGATGTTGAAGCACTTTCAGGTCTGCTGTCTTACGTTATTTGTCACTGTGTATGGAGATCGGATCCTTTGTTTTTTTACCTGTTACTCTTTGTTTGCCTTTTTTGCTTGCAATGACGAATGGATAAAGCTTTGATCTAGGCATGCATGTGGTTTTAACATGTTCTATTTTTTACTCTCCTTGCCAGGTGTCTGAATTCTGTAACCAGTTCTACCGGACCTATTTTTTGGTGATTGAGCAAGAGATCTTTGCTGTATTGACTGATACATTCCATAAGCCTGGTTTTAAGCTGCATGTCTTGGTGTTGCAACATTTGTTTTGCCTGGTAACAAGGGCTGCCTATTCTCTTCTTCCCTCGTTTTTAGCTTTATTAGGATCAATTTCATTTTGAATTGATTTTCTAGGTCGAGTCTGGAGCGCTAACAGAGCCTTTGTGGGATGTTTCAACTGTTCCATATCAATACTCAAATAACTCTGGCTTTGTTCGAGAGTACACTGTTAAGCTTTTGGGCACTTCGTTTCCCAACATGTCAGCCTCTGAGGTATTGAATAGAAACTCTAGATGATTTTCACCGAGTCTCTCATTTATGAATATTGAATTATTTTTCTTGTTCGCTGCTTCAGGTTAATCAGTTCGTGAATAGATTATTTGAATCAAGGAATGACCTTGCTGCATTCAAGGATCACATTCGTGACTTCCTCATTCAATCGAAAGAATTTTCAGCTCAGGTAACAGAACAAATTAATTGTTTCATTTCCTTGGTACAACAGTTTTTTTTTTTTTTCTGAATGCATGACTGAGGTAACAGAACAAATTAATTGTTTGATTTCCTTAGTACGACAGTTTTTTTTCTGATTGCATGACTGATTTTTAACTATAATATATTTTTGTTGATGTTTTTTTTTTATTTTTTTTAATTACTTTCATTTCAATAACCAAACATCTTTTAAATCCCCCCCCCCCCGTTCAATTTTTATCAACCGTATATGGCTTTCTACCCTGCCTAGTCAACTTGAATGATGCCATTTTATTCAGCTCGGCTCACAGTCAGGAAGTTGATTTTCGTTTGGTGTGTTGTTGTACAGGATAACAATGATCTGTTTGCAGAAGAGGCTGCTGCTCAGAGAGAGCGGGAGCGGCAGAACATGCTTAGAATCCCTGGCCTCATTGCCCCCAACGAGATCAAAGATGAGATGGACTCGTAGACCCAGTTTCTCTAATCACAACACATTTTTTTTTTGGGAAAAAAATACCAGTGGAGAGAGGTGGTGGAGATGCTGAAATGCGTTGGTATCTTTTTCACTGTTTCCCCGGTGTGGTCTTCTCAGATGGGTCGCGTGAGCCATGAGGCGCTTCAGAAGGTGTGTAGAGTAATTAGACTCTAGCACATGGCAACTTTGGTGTCCGTGTTGGTTTTGTTCCATATTTGTTTTTATGATTTAGCGTAGGTATGTATACTGGCTTGGGGGTTGGCAGTGTAGATTTTTCGTTTTTTGTTTTTGATCTTAGGTTGATGTATTTATGGCTGGGGCCCCTCTTTGCTCACGCTTCGATTTTGATATCAAAACGTTCATGGCAGCATGAATGCCCGTTTTGGGTAAATCTTCTCTGACCAAGATCAACATGGCTAATCTCGTACCTAAATGCTTTTAATCTATGTGACCCCACTCAAATCATTGTGTCTGTACTCGAGTAACTTTGCCCGTACGACAAGCTGAGACAAAAAACTAATTGTTCTTGGCATGCCCCAGCGTTGGATTGCTCTGCGATTTCCGGGAGCTGAGCTTTTTTTTGTTGGGATGCTGGGTTGGTTCGTATGCACTGCTTCTGGTCTATTTCACTGCTTCTGGGCTAGTTTCATGGTCCTATGTTCCATGTGCCTTCTTAATTGTTCTTGGCATGCCCCAGCGTTGGATTGCTCTGAAGGGAGTCTTTAAATTGTATGTGCTGGGAGTCTGTTTAGCAAGAAAAAATGATGCGCTGCCACAGGTACTTGTGATCTCAAACAAATACTATTTTATTTTATGTATTAAACAAACTACGGTTTAATTTGATTTTAAAAATAATTATATTTTCCAAAAAAAGTATTTTAATATTTTTACAAAATGTTTTTTTTGGGCCTTTTGAAAAAGAAAAAAACAATTTTAGTTCCAAAAAAATTTTCGATGGAATTTTTTTAGCATCCCACCGCGGTGGGTACAAGTGAGCTAATGAAAAGTCGAGTTTAAATGAGCTTGGAACCAGAGCCAATTTGATTTTTTGAGGTTTTAAGGACGTTTTTGATAGACCCGTCAAAAAATCCGCAAATCCGCGGGCCGATCCGTTAGCCCGTGGATTTATGTGGGTTAGGGCCTTGAAAATTTAGGACCGCAAACATTCGGACCGCATTTGATCCAACCCGCAAAACCCGCAGCCCGCGTGGACTAGCCTGCCGGGTGTCCGCGGGTCTCGTTTGACCCGCAATTATAAGTATTACAAAAAATTATTCTTGAAAAATAAAACAAAATAATATAATATAATAAATTAACATGTGTGAAAAAAATAGTTCAAGTTTTATAAAACCATACATAAATCATGAAAAAAACTGACTCATGTTAGATTTTAAACCTGACGGTAAGGTTGGTTGTGGGATAGGTGGCGCTCATGTGGTTATTTGGAACACAATAGAATTAATGTATTAAAAATTGATACAATAATTATGAAAACGGATATACAAGACTACCATTTTGTTTATAATACAACGCTGTACTAGTATTTTGATTTATGTATTTTAATTTTATTATTATAATTATATATATATATATATATTACTATGAGTTTTTAAAAGTAACTTAGAGAAAATTAATAAATAAGAAACAATAATAATAAATGTATAATAATATTATGTATTAATATATTTGAATTGAAAATCCAAACATGTATTTATTTTAAAATTTTGATAATCAAGTCTCCAATACAAAATTTCAGTGTAAAATTTCAGTGCAAATTTTGAGTACTAATTTGCACTCGTAAGAGTAAAATTTTAATGCATAGAAAATATAATTTGCTGATTTAAATTATACATTTAAATGGAAATTTTAACTATAATTTTCTAATGGAAATTTCCATTCATAGTTTCCGATGTAAATTTTCAGTGTAAATTTATGATGAAATTTTATAGTTTTTATTTATGTATCGTTATATTTTTATTGTAGTTTTAAGTGGACGTTTCTAGTGGAAGTTTACTTAAAAGTTTCTAATGAAAAATTTAAATGTAATTTTCCAATGAAACAGTTTGCACTGGAAAATTCAATAATAAAATTTGAGCATGCATTTATTTTAGAACTGTGTTAAATCAAATTTTCAGTATAATTATAATAAAAGTCAAATCGAAATTTGTATTGGAAATTTGAACTAAACTTTTCTATTGAAAATCTTTACAAGTTTTTCGTGCAAATTTCCAATGAAAATTTTCAGTTAAAATCTACATTTTTAATATGTTTTTATTTCAGTTTTAATTTGTTGAAAAATTAAATTTTTTATTTATATTTTAATACATTTACATTGTAATTTTATGTGAAAAATTAAAAGGTCAATTTCCAGTGAAAATTCGCATCACAAATTTCCAATAGTAGTTTGCACTGAAAATTTCCATTGCGGTTCAAATTTTTAGTGTGAAATTAAATTATTTATTTATGAGTTAAAATATTTAAATTAAAAATTTAACCATGCATTTCTCTTAGAATTTTGTTAATCAAATTTTCAGTATAATTATAATAAAAAATAAGTTGAATTTAACACTAGAAATTTAAGTGGAGATTCTAATTAAATTTTCAATGGAAGTTTGTAGTAAACATTTTTTGTCAAAAATTTGCAATGAAAATTTCTAGTGAAAATTTAAATTTTTTATTTATGTATCAATATATTTTCATTATAATTTTAAGTAAAGATTTGAAGTGTAGATTTTAAGTGAAAATTTACACATGAAATTTCCAATATAAATTTGCACAAAAAAATTCAATAGAAATTTTCCTAGGTACATATAATAAATAATATATATTACATGTATATGTAATAAATATATTATATTTATTAAATAAATTTATATAATAAATAATAAATATTATTATATTTATATATGTAGTAAATATTATATACATGAGTTGTAGTGTTAACGAGAGGCGCAAGAGTATTGTTATCCATAAACTGGTTTGGATGGTCAAGTTAAATTACCCAAGATGATATTAATCTCATAAATCATCAAAGATATAATCTTTTAATGGTTGTTGTTTTTGTTAGGAATATTGTTAATTAAAAAGTAAATATTTTCACCAAATCTTAAACATTTCTATTTTTTGTTCCATTTTATCATGGTTCATGAAGCAAAAAAATATTTTTATATATTATTTTTTTAAGCCCGTGGGCCGACCCGTTAGTCCGCGGGTCCTGCATGGTAGGGTCGGGCTTTTATTTTTTAAGCCCGCATTATTTGTGGACCTGGCCGGACCGCAAAATAAAATCTGCAACCCGCATGATCCGCCCCGCGGGCTGACCCGCTCCGCCCCGTTAACACCTCTAGTTTTTGAGATGGATGTTCGGGAGGAAGAGGCCCATAGCGAGCTTTCAGCTGTCATGTAAATTAAGTGGACTTCGGTGGCTTCAATAACATGGCACCCGAACCCAGTTCGAAGTTCCGATGGCCGGAGTAGTGGCCACCGTCCCTGTAACGCCATGTGATTTTAGTATATATTTTACTTTAATTAAATAATGTTGAATAACTTGCTTCACACGCAACATCAAATTAAAACGAATCATGGTATATTTTTTTTAAGATAAAATTATTAGTATAATATAGCGGTTGAATTGATGAGTATAAATAGAAGTAACTTCATTTGAAAATCCATGTATAAAGAAAAAGAAAGACCATTTTTTAATATCAATGCATTGATAAAATTTAATTAGCATAGCTAAACAACTAATAAAATCATTTTATGCTTAAAATGTATTTTTTTTCTAAAATTTGCATTTTTAGGGGCTATATGTTTTTATTTTAAGAAACTAAAAAAATTATGGTTAAATAATGATAAAATATAATGTTGATATGAATAATAGATTAACACTATAATTAGTAATTGATAGAAAATAAGAACATGAACATTTAATATTTTAAAAGCCATCTTATTATAAAAACAATTTTCATTATATTTTACGCGTCCATTTTAAAGTTAAATTACTAAATTTTAAAATTTCTAAAAATTGCATTTTTAGGGGCTATATGATTTTATTTTAAGAAACTAAAAAAATTCTGGTTAAATAATGATAAAATATGTTGATATGAATAATAGATTAACACTACTTTAATTAGTAATTGATAGAAAATAAGAACATGAACATTTAATATTTAAAAAGCCATCTTATTATAAAAACAATTTTCATTTTATTTTGCGCGTCCATTTAAAAGTTAAATTACTAAATTTTAAAATTTGAATTTGACAAAATGAGCTTTATTTTTAGATTCAACATAACAATATTAGCTTAGAATGATTTTTTTTGTGATTTTTTTCTGAAAAGATTGATTTTTAGATGAATAGTATATAATACAATTTTTACAAATATCAGGACTTTTATGATAAAAACAAAAATGGTAAAAGGGTTAAATCAAATGGGTAAAAACCTCAAACATCCTTACCTCACTCATTCTCTATTATTGTCCACTTTTGGAGTCACTTGATTCGAATAAAACATCTCATTACCAAAATGACACTCCTCTCACTTATAGAAGGAGTCTTTCAACATCTTACTTCTCCTCACACCACAAACCCCTTTGTTCAATTAAACTATACCCAAATCTCTCCCCAACACTAGTGACAACGTCCTAGAGGTTGTGGTTGCCTCAAAAGACCACCCCTCAAAGGCTTAATTCAATTTGCAAAGGAGTTAATCCAACAAGGTAAAAATTCATAATCACTCATTTTCATTTCTATTTCTTTAAGTCTTCTTCTTCTACCAATTATATCCTCCTAAAATAATAACATAAGTATCCTTGGTATAGTGAAATATTATTATATTGACAAAACAATCATTATCTATCTTCTTCATTTCTCCTTGTAAAAATGAAAATATCATCCACACGTACGCGCGAACTACCGCCCCAATGAACGACACATTTTGTTTTTCATCACCGCCTCACATGGTTGATTATAAGAATGTATTTAATAAATAAATATGATATTTATGATATAATTTTGGTTATGGAAAGATAAATCATTATATACCTTACTTTCTTTTCTTCCGTTGAAAAATGAAAACGTCGTACGTGCGTACGTGCAGACTACCGTCTCCATGGATGACGTGTTTCGTTTTTCATCATCGCCTTACAAGCTCGTCATTGATTTCATCTTCAAGAATCGTAACTAAAACTCTCATGGAATGATAATGATACCTTATAAATCATTAGGGAACTTATATTATAGAACCTTGAATAATCTTGAAATGATGAACTTTTTATCAAAGAATGGGGTTCGACATTGCCATTACAAAAAATGCATGAAACAATCAAAATTACTAACATATGACGATGAAAATAAAATTAACTAACTAATACATTTGTAGTGAATGATTATAATGAAAGAATATAAGAGGTAATATATTTGAATAAGATTTTGAAATATGTCATTAAGAGAGTTATGTTTATTATATCATGTGATGCATGTATTGAACTATGGTTGTTTTTATGATAATTTCATTCAATTCAAGGTATTTACAAACCCATCTCAAGTTTTATCTCTCATGGGCGTTCGATTCAAGAGATACCGACACTACAAGGGTTTTTTTTGTCTCAAACTTCCTTCTTTGAGGCATGTTTCATATTATGCACCTATTTTGGTATATATGATGTATAACTATCTATGTGGAATATTTTATCATGATTCTATTTTATTCATGGTAATTAAATTTCTGTTCAAAATTTTCCCTTTCAAAGGGTTATGATTAAAAAGTTACCAAATCCTTAAGGGATTTTGCTAACTCAAATTATTTTCTTTGAGTTATAAGGTTTCTTCTTGAACCACATTATTCTAAGTCCCCTATATTCTTCCATTTCCTATTTCATATGATATTCCTATTCTAGCTCTAGGGAAAGTTATAATTGTAATTCAAATCTTCTTCCTTGATGAATTTCTTTCTCATAAGAGTGTAACATTGTTAAGAATAATCCTCATCATCTTTGATTGTTGTTTCTCCTCTATGCCCATATTCTTTCTTTCCTTCAGAGTTATGATTCATGAAATAACCACTAAATTCCCTTATGAAATACCATTTTGGGTAATTGAATTTCGGTATCATTTCATCTAATTCTCAATGTCCACTTTCTCTGATACCATTTGGTATGATATATAAATGATTTTTATGGCATACATGCATACATATTATCATTATGAGATGGTTTGGGTCTATTAAATCTCTAAGATGAGTTGGGTCTGTTAAATCCCTCCAATGCATTGGTAAAGTTTATATCTCATAAACTCAAAAGGGTATAAGGGAGGTTATCCCAAGCCCAAGGGTACATGGGTAGTAAGACCAAGCCCAAGGGTACATAGGTGGTAAGCCCAAGCTCAATAAGGCACACGAGTGGTTGTCCCAATCCCACTATGTGATGAATATCTTAGTGGGTAGCCTTAACATATGATTTCTATGATTATGTTTATGCCGCACTCTTATGACATGTTCTCATACCTATGATATGATGAATCATGAATTGAGATTTATGTATTTGGGTACAAACTTTATATACCTTGATTATGTTCTCATACCCTTATTCTTATCTTATGCTCACTTATGATCTTTGATCGATATCTCTCATGTTTACCCTTATTGAGCATCTGAGGTCACCCATTTTTATGTTTCCATTTCCCTAGGTTATGATGTAGAGTAAAACCAACGATATGTCTCAAATAAATCCCAGTATGGTGCGATTATAGAGAAATGTTCACAAGTGTTGTACAATAAGTCGTTTATATAGCTAATCTCCAAAGACACTAAACCTAAATGTTCTTAGGATAGTGTGAGATTATTGTGAGATGTAATATCAATGTGAAATATATGCAAGTTTATCTTGGATCATCTCCCTTGGTATCAAATCTAGTGTTTAAAATATGTGTATTCAACACCAAACCCAAGACTGTGGGTCGGGGGTGTCTCAGTTGGTATCAAAGTCGGGTTTAGTTTGCTGAAATCCCTTTTTTTCATTCTCTAAATAAACCACTTTAAGGGTGAGTGGGAACCTCACAATACAAGATGCCAAATTTCAAACACCAAAAGACCAAATTTCAAACATCACAAATAACCTCCAAAATCCACCCCAAAACATCAAAACACAAATTCATATTTCAAATTCTCCTCCTCAAGGCACGCTGCTGGATTCGCACGCTCCTGTATTCGAAGTCCACCCCTCGTCGCCATCGCATCACCATAAATCCAAAGCCCCCGAGAAGGACTCATTTCCATTGTAAAAAACAAACAGAAAAACATCACAATGAGGCGTCAAACAACCGCCATCATCCTCCATCAATCCGAAATCAGAGAAATCAAAAAATCCAAATCAAGAAGGAACCAAACAACACACAAGCTTCGCAGATCACAGATTCAGCAAACGAAACAACAAAAAACAACGCACTAGAAAATGGAAACGATGCCCCTGCCTCATACTGACTCCATCGAAGCCAAACGACTGAAATGTGGTGATCTCCCCAGGTGAAACCGCAAGCCTTGCTCCGTCGAAGGGTCCGTCGATAGAGATCGTGTCGCTCCGTCGCTCCTGACCGCACGTGTCGCTCTGTCGATCTTGACCGCACGCGTCGCTCCGTCGAAGTGGGTTGCTCGCCGACATGGATCCTGGCCGCATCACCGATACGAGTGCCGACAGATCCAAACCCGAAGAAGCGAAAGAAGAAACACGAAAAGGAGGGGAGCAGATGAAGGAGAAGAGCGGCGGAAACCCTAGCCCGCTGGAAGACAAGAAGGGAGGGAGGAAGGAGAGGCGACAGCTGGGAAACCCTAGACGCTGAGGCAGCTCTCACTTGCGCTCCACCCCTTACGGGCCCATCCATGTCGGGTTTAGTTATTTTTGGGGATTAAGATTATAAACCTTTAGCAAGAACCCTAGGGACAAGTCTAAATATAAGAAATATTCTAAAATTTTGTTAATGTATATAGTGTGTGGTTTATTAGAAATAACGTCCCTGTATGAATACAAATAAGTGGATACATGTTTTGACATAGATTCAAATAGGGGTAATAACCTTGAAAGTGGTTGGTTGAGTATTAACTTGATCTTTACTCAGTGCACAACAAGTCTGCCCAATTGAACACTTGGTTTAACACCCCTGGGGGATATACTTTGAGACATTCATGAGTTATATCTTCTAGGTTTATATTTACCTTTTATGCATTTATTAATTTAAGTATTCTCATACCTCAAATTTCCTTTATTTAAGTAATGGATGGAGTAAGGGGAAATCAAGTTAACAAGGGATATTAAGAGAAATGTGGTGATTATCCTAATGACCAATAAAATTAGATGGAATATGGTGTTAAAATTTCATGGTTATTCTCACACAACTATCACGAGTTATGTTTAACAACATAAACCTTAACAAACTTCCAAACTTACCAAAGAATAGAAGGATAGAGTTTCATATAATTTTAAGTGAAAATGGCCATGAAGTAAAGGATATTTAACTTCCTATATGTCAATAATGCGGCAAGAAAATGTTTCAAATGAAAGGATTTTGAGAATTATGTAAATTTAAGTGAAAATGGCCATGAACCCAATGGGATGTCTTAAAGGAGAAAGAAAATGTTTCAAGTGTGGAAGTATTGAACACTAAGCTCATGATTTTCGAAAAAAGATGAAGAGGTTGGCGAATACAATGGAAGATATAAAAGTCCCAACTAATGCTCCACCCACACTTCAATGCTTCAAATGCAAGGATTTTGAGAATTATGTAAATTTATGCTCAAAATCAAGGGCTAAGGAGGATAATAGACATCAACAACCTCTAAAACCAAGGTAAAAAGGAAAAACCTATGCAGTGGCTACCATTGAAGTGGATCGTGATAATTAAGGAACACTTATTCTCCAGACCAAATTTGAGGATGTCTTATTGGATTCTATTTCTAACAACTCTATTATATCTATTTTTTTTCTAAGAGCATAAAATAACCACCTCAATGATTTGATAATGAATTATTTGAGAAAACTTATAGTTGTATGATTTTTATATCCTAAGTTGAAGTTTGTGGGATTGTGTATCATGTAAATCATATTATTCTCTAATTGAATTTGATTTGATTTTGGGAATGGATCAGTTATTTCTAATTAGAGGAAAAACTAATTTTCAGAATAATAAAGTCACATTTTATATCAACTTATGATCATCTATCAATGCAAGGATAACAATGAACACCTTATTGAGATTACTTTCATTATATGGGTCTCAATAATCAATCATGTGATGAGTTTTATAGTCTTACCCAAGTTAGTGAGGTTGATATTTCATTATAAATTATATCTTGAGCCTTGAATATATTAAGAATACCATCATCAGTGAGTAAAATTAAAATTTTGATGTCACAATTTATTTAAGGGGGTAGAATTAAATGCCTCAAGATTTTAGTATATATTATCCTTTAATTAAATACTATCTTGAATAACTTTCTCCACATGCCACATCAAACTAAAATGAACCACAATACATTTTATTAAGATAAAATTACAAGTATAATATAGTTGTTGAATTGGTGGGTATAAATAAAAGTAATTGAATTTTAAAATACATATATAAAGAAAAATAAAGGTTATTTTTAATACCAACACACTGATAAAATTACATTAGTGTAGCTAAATAACTAATAAGATCATTTTATGTTTAAAAATGTATTTTCCTAAAGAATTCCTTTTTTAGGAACTATGTATTTTTATTTTAAGAAACTAAATATATTATGGTTAAATGATGATAAAATATATTGTTGATATTAATAATTTATTAACACTACTTTAATTAGTAATTGATAGGAAATAAGAACAATAATAATTAATATTTAAAAAATACATTTTCTTATAAAAACAATTTTCATTATATTTTATACTCCTATTTAAATTACTGAATTTTAGAATTTTAATTTTAAAAAATAAACTTTATTTTTGGATTCATCTTAAAAATATTATCTTAGGATGATTTTTTTGGTATTTTTCTAAAAATATTGATTTTTAGGTGAATAGCACATAATGCCATTTTTTAAAATACTGCGACTTTTATGACATCATTAGGATGTAAGAATAAATTAAAAATTTATGAATTTTTTTGAACAATTTTTTTTCAATAAAATTATACATTTAAAAATATTATGTCTAATTTAAAAACTTATATTTGAAATTTTAAAACTCAAGTTATATTTTTCTCTGAAACTATTTTTATACATTATACATTTATTATTATGGATTTAATTTTTATCACTTTTAGAAATTGTATTTAAAAAATGGATTTCATATTTGAAATCATAAGACCCAAATTACTTCATAAGTTCCATTTTTTTTAGGCATAAAATAAAATTACTATGGTAAAAAAAAATTAGTTACCACAGTAAAAGTCAAAATGGTAAAAGGGTTAAATCAAAGGTATAAAAGACCTAAAATATGTTAAAAACATGTCTTTGAATGAGTGGTTTAGGCCTTGATATATCGTAACCCATCCCCTCTCCATTATTTTTTACTTTTGGAGCCACTTTCCTTAAATAGTGCACATTTTATTACAAAAAATGTCACTCCTTTCACTTATAAAAGGAGCCCTTCACCTCCCCAATTATCCTAACACCACAAGACCCTTAGTTTGAAAAAATATACCAAAATACATCCCCCAAAATAATATACAAGTCCTATAAGTTATGGTCTTCTCAAAATACCACCCATCAAAGGATTAATCTAATTTGCAAAGGAGTCGGTCTAAGGAGTAAGGTAAAAATTCCTAATCACTCCTTTTCATTTCTATTTCTTTAAGTCTTATTATTCTACCTCAAAGTATATTATATCATTATAAAATAATAACTTAGGTATAATTAGCATACTTAAATATTATTATATAGATATAAAAATCATTATCTACTTTCCTCTCTTCTCCTTCGAAAAATGAAAATGTCGTCCATGCGTATGTGCGGACTACCGCCTCTATGAACGACATATTTCATTTTTCATCACCTCCCCACATGGATGGTTATAAAAATGTATTTAATGAATAAATATTATATTTATTACATAATTATAATTATTTAAATATAAATCATTATCTACCTTCCTTTCTTTCCATCCGTTGAAAAATGAAAATGTTGCTTGTGTGTACGTACAGACTATCGCCTCCATGGACGACATGTTTCATTTTTCATCACCGCCTTACATGGATGATTATAAATATAAATTTTATGAATTTATATGATATTAAAACTACCAAAAAACTGGGCAAGGCCAGTGCCAGCCTTTATCAGCGCTAACGAAAAAGCGCTGATAAAGGGGGGTACTTTTATCAGAGCTAAAAAAAGCGCTGATAAAAGTACCCCTTTATCAGCGCTTTTTTAGTGCTGATAAAGGTACCACATTTAACAATGCTTTTTTTAGCACTGTTAAAGGGTACCCCTTTATCAACGCTTTTTTAGTAGCGCTGATAAAGGGGGGTCTTTATCAATGCTTTTTTTAAAAGCGCCGATAAAGGGTTTACTTCCAAAAAAAATTCATTAAAAAAAAAATATTAATATTTAAATATATAGATATAGTTATATTGATATAAATATAATATATATTTTTTAAATTTAATTTTAAATATATTTTAGATAAGTATAAATATACAGTTACACTTAATATATAAGATATTTAGTAAAAATGACTTATAAAAAATTATTTTTTTTAATAAATAATTTGCTAATTATTATGGAGTAATAGTCATTTAATAACAATTTGAAGACTAAAAAAATAAAAAAATTTAAAAAAATCCAAAATATGTTGAAAACGCAACTCAAACTTCTAACCACCATAACTTTTGATCCGGGTGTCCGTTTGAGCTCTATAGCATATCAAATCGAAGCCTGCGACGAGCTCTACATGTTAGTGACCCAGGAAAATCCTTTATCACATTTTTTAAGGCCAAAAAAGACCTATAAGGCCTCCAAAACTGAGTTTTTAGTCGGGATACCCTGATTTTTTAACATTTTGTGGATTTTCAGCCTCATTTAAGGGGGTATTATTGGATTTTTTTATTAGGGACTGGATTTATTTCAAGGTATTACATTCATATTGATATATTTTTTAAATTTTATCATTTTTTATAATGCACTTCTATTTATAATCAAATATATAACAATATATACATATTTTTTATATATTCACACATACAAATTTAATTATAAAAATAAATAATAAAATATATTTACATATAAAATATATTAGCTTTATCTAAATAAAAACTAATATCCATTTTATTTAAAATACAAATATATGAATATTTATATACCTATATATTAATCTAACTATATATATATATTAATATAACTACATATATATATTCATATAACTATAAATATATATATTAATATCACTATAAATATATATATTAACATAACTATATATATATATTAATATAACTATATATATATATTAATATAAATATATATTACTATATGAATAAATATAACTATATATATATAAATAGAGATATCATGAAATGGAAAACAAATCAAAATAGAGGAGTGGTAAGGGCTTAGGCGCGCAGGGGGAGGTCTCGAGTTCAAAACCTAGTGGAGGAAGGGGCGCGCGCATGGGGGTGGATTTGGGGGGCTAGCGCTGATAAAGGGTTAAGGGGGTGCGTGCGGGCGCTGGAGGGGCTGGAAAGCACTGTTAAAAGGGGGTATGAAGTGCTATAAAAGCCCCCGATTGGCAGGATTTTTTTTAATTTTTTTTTTAATTTTTTTTAATTTTTTTTAATTATTTAATTTTTTTTACTTTTATCAGTGCTAAAAAGAAAGCACTGATAAAGGGGTATTTATCAGATCTTTTTAAAGCACTGATAAAGGGGACCCCCTTTATCTTCACCGGCTTTAACGGTGCTTTTCTAGCGCTGTTAAAGGCAATTTTTAGCGCTGATAAAAGGGGTATTTGTAGTAGTGTAATTAGTACTATATTTCATGAATATGTTTCTTAAATGATGAAACAAAAATTAATGATCATTATAAAGTAATTTACTAATATTAATAAATTACTGAAAATAAGATCGTCACCGAATTAATCTTTACGAATCGTAACTAAAACTCTCATGGAACATTATAAATAATTAAGTAAATTATATTTCAATAAATTTAATAATCTTGGAATGATTAAATTTTTTACAACGAATAAGGTTTGACGTCGCCATTATAAAACATGCACGAACCAATCAAAATTACTAACATCTGATGATGAAAATAAACATTAACTAACCAATAAATTTTTAGTGAATGATTATAATGTAATAATATAAAAGGTAATATATATAAATAAGGTTTTAAAATAATTCATTCTATATTTATGTTTATTATATAGGAGGTTAAAACGCTTTTGTGGAAGCTGATAGTTAAGGAAAGAGTTTCTCAACTCACTTTTCTTTCCTTGAAACATATATGATATTTACAACTTGTTTTATATTTTTTAGTGTATTTATTGAGATATGGATGTTTTTATGAAACTTTAATAAAATTAAATATATTTAAAAATACTTCTAAACTTCTATATTTCATGGGATTTTGGTTCAAGAGATACCAATGTTCCAAAGTTTTTTCATCTCAAACTTCCTTATTTGAGACATGTTTCATATTATGCACCTATTTTTATTTATATGGTGTATATAATATCTATTTGAAATATTTTATCATTATTATATTTTATTTATGGTAATTAAATCTAAATTTAAAGTTTTCTCTTTTAAAGGGTTATGATTCAAAAGTTACGAAAGCCATAAGGTATTTTTCTAGCTCAAATTATTTCCTTTGAGTTATAAGGTTTCTTATTGAACCACATTATTCTAAGTAACATATATTATTCCATTTAAAGTTTCATATTATATTACCTATTATCTCTCCATGTAAAGTGAAAATTTTAATTCAAATATTCTTCCTTGAGGAATTTATTTCTTATAAAAGTGTAACATTATTAAGAATAATCCTTATCCTCTTTAATGGTTGTTTCTCCTCCATGTCTATATTATTTATTTACATAAATGTTTTATTTTATTATTTTGAAACAAAAATATGTATTTTATCACGTGATATTATTATTTCTCTTTACCTATTTTGAAAATAAAGTTTTATTATCCTTTTTATGATGTGGATTTCAATAAATCAATTTTAAAAATATTAAAAATGGATTTTGATTTCAAAATCATATATTTTATATTCCAATCTACATTTCCTATGAAAAAACTTTATGAATTTTTAATTATATACTATTATTATTTCTTTAAAGTGGTATTTTAAAAAGGTTTTCATGTTACCTTCTAGAAAATTATTTTTGAGAGAGACTCATAACATTGTTTTTTTTACGATAACGTTAAAAATGTTTTATGAAACATATTTTTATGATTTTGAATCCATTTTACTCATTATCTCTAAAATACACATCCCATTTAGAGTTATGATTCATGAAATACCCTCTAAAAATCCTTATGAAATACCCTTTTTAGCTGACTAGATTTTAGTGTCATTTGATCAAATTCAAGATGTCCTCTTTATGTGATATCATTTAAAAAGTTATGAAACCCATATTATTTACATAGATTCTTCATGGTATTATATATGATTAAATTTTTATGGAACACATTCATATGGATTATTATTATGAGATAGGTTTGGTCTATTAAAACCCTGATATGGGTTGGGTCTATTAAATCCCTCCAATGCATGGGTAAAGTTTATATCTCACGAGCTTAAAAGGGAACACAAGAGGTTATCCCAAGCCCAAGGGTACACGGGTGGTAAGCCCAATCCCAATGGTACATGAGTGGTAATCCAAAGCCTAATATTCTACACATGAGGTTAGTCTAAAACCAACTATGCGATGAATTTTATGGTGGGTATCATTGACATATGATTTCTAGGCTCACGTTAATGCCACACTTTTATGACACACTCTTATGAAATGTTCTTATGCCTATGTTATGATGGCTTATAAATTTATATTTATGTATTCAGGTATGAAATTTATGTACCTTGATTATATTCTCATACCCTTATGCTTATCTTATGCTCAATTATGATCTTTGATTGATATCTCCAGTGTTTACCCTTACTGAGAATCCGAGCTTACCCATTCTCATGTTTTTTATTTTCCAATGTTATGATGAAGAGTAAAACCTAGTAAATATCTAGAAATATGTATAGTATGGTGTGATTATGGAGAAATTTTCACAAGTTTTGTAAAATAAGTTAATTATCTAGAAAATCTCTAAAGACACTAAACCTAATAGTTATAGGGATTGTGTGAGATTATCATGTGATATAATATTAATGTAAAATATATGAAATTTTATCTTAGATAATATCACTTAGTATTGAAGACATTGTATAAAATATGTCTATTCAACACTAGACTCAAGAGTGCGAGTATGGAGTGTCTCAGGCAACCTGATCGTAAGGATGATATATGGATAGAAAAACCATGGTGGGGCACCAGAAGTTCAATGGAATCCACTAGAGTTGTAATGGAGATGTATTCTACCCACTTTAAGTGGGAACAATTTTGTAACCTTTTGTGGGATGTTTCATTTTTAAAACCCTTACAGTTTTGGGGTGGTTGGAGCATCCAAATGGAAGGGAGACCAAAATATTATTTTCCTCCATGTACTAGGGTGTCTTAGAGTGGGTTTCATTCATTATCTGAGGAAGGTATTCTACCTCTTGGTTTCTCCTCTCCTTTACCCTTATCCTTTATCAATTTTGATGGATTGGGATAGGGATTTAAGATACAGTTTCATCAAATGAGAAATTGTCCTACCATGATAGTGATTTTTCATACAGGTAAAAGAGGAGGATAATGGAGGACGATCACGTGTGGTGGTGGGTCATTTAATTGTATGTGCGTCACTTACCTGTTTTATTTTTGTTTTTCATATCTTAAGGATGAATTAAATTGTAAAATAATGTTGTTTTATGGGTTTTTAATGGAAGTGGGCTCAGAGATTACTTGGGAGTGGATCATACCCCTTTAAATGAGGTATTAATGTTGTTACATTGTCTGATGATATATCCCTAAATTATGACCAATTTAATTAATAGGGATTAATTATATTGATTAATTATATTCTTTTATAACTAATTAAAGTGTATGTTCTATGGAGTTATGACCTTGTGGATTTGTATGATATCTGAGATGGTCTTATCCGGGCTTGGCTGTGGATGGATAGAGCTTGCTTAAGGAGATATCTCCATGTTTTAGGTGGGTTGTGTCTAATATTTTTTGGGATGTGAATTTAGTTTCAGTTCAACAGTTTTAGTTCACTATAAGAATGATTTAATTGGTGTACATATAACAGCAGTAGAACCTATCCAGGAGACAGTAGGACCATTAGAAGTTGATATCTTATAATGTAACTATGAAGGTCTGGTAGTTTAGTGAACAAAAGTTTCTGGAAAATTTATTTGGAGTTGATCATTAGGAGAAGCACTCAGATTTCAAAGGTTTATTAGATATCAAAAACTACCTTTCTAAATGGAGGAATATCTATGAATACTAGAGGTCAGTGTAACTTGGATGACTGACCAAGTATTCCTTTAAAAGGAAGTGGGGACCTCATGAACAATTAAAAAAATTAGGATTAAAAAACAGTGGATCAAAATTTGAATAGTGATTTTGATATGAATTTGTATATGAGAATTAAAGAGTTTTAATCTTTTGTAATTTATCCTTACTAATAGATTTGTTAGTTGATAGTATAATTCTTGAACTTTTGTTGATATAAAAGCAATGGGGTTTCTCCTGTGGATGTATGACACATTTTTAGAACCATGTAAATACCTTTTGTTCTTTCATTTTCTTTGTTATTACATTAATTTTATTTATATCTCCATGCCTGTATGTTTAGTTGAATGTGTGTGATGACCAACTTTGTGTAGTGATCAGGGTGTAAAGACTTACTGTATTTTGGTACACTCAATTGAGGAAAACCTTCCAGAAAACCTAGTTCTCCTGCACATCATTTGGTGGTCTACTTCCGATAATAGAATGGGTAGGCTAAGATTCCCAACAATTGGTATCATAGATTATGGCTTAGTTATTTATTAACAACATATCCAGAGGCAACTTAGGTTTCACTCAATATTTCCTTAACATTATTTCATTTTCAGTGGGAATTTATTATCAATAGAAGATATGGAATCATATGAAGGTAAGTTATAGGTTGATAAGTTTGATAGAATTAATTTTAGCTTATAGAGGATTTAGGTGGTGTATAATCTAATTCAAAAGGACCAAAATATTTCATTAACTGGTGTGAACTTGGAGAAAATATAAAATGAATAATGAGAATAGTTGGAAAGGATGACAGCTGGGTTGGTCTAGATGTCATTGACATAAAATGTTTCCTATAATATCCGTGAAGTGAAGAAAATGTTAGTGATAATGAAATCCTTGGTGGATATGTATGATAAACCTACAAAATTTAATAAAGCATTCATGATGTGATGGTTATTCAACATTAGGTTATTTAAAGGAATCCCAATAAAAAATTGTTGGTATCAAGAGCATAACAGAAGCCTAAAATAGTAAGAATTTAAATTTTTTATGTTACGATCGATATCATAAAATCTTCACCAGTGAAATCATAGACTGATAAAACCTAAGGAAACCATGTAATTTAAATTAATAATATAACTTAAATTAAAACCCTACCTATTTTGATTTCAATTTGAAACATGTTTTTCTCATCGTTGGTGATCATTTCTCAAAAAAACTGAACTTGTAACCCTTTAGATCACCCACATGAGTTTTAAAAGCTTGAGGATGCATCAATCATCAATTTTCAAGTGTTAGTCTAGACAATCAATGACACTTTCAATGATCCAATGATATCTGGAGCACCATTGCTTTGATCCGGGATGGTTGCTTGGATCATGGTACTCATATTGACTACATCTCTCTCTAAGAAGTGGGAGGGAAGAGAGAGAGGATCTCTCAAAATTGAAAGATAAATAGTCACCTAAAAAGTGAGAACCTCCCGACATATATAGGAAGGGTTATGTTTTAGAAATTGTACTTAGGACCTATGAATACAATTAACCTTTTAAATAAGAACTAAATGAAATTAATAACTAAGTAACTATGTCATAAATGTCATTTATATTTTATCAATTTTATGTAAAATTCAAAATATATTACGTGATAAAATCTGAGCTATTAACTCAACCTGATTCTCCCATAAATATATTAATAAAACTTGAATAAAATATTAATAATTCGTAAAATATATTTTCCTTATCAAATTAACACTTGTGAATACCTTGAGTAAATAACTTCAACACATATTATTCTAAACTTGAATAATATTTAATTTGTTTATTTCTTGTGATCGTTTAAACCCAGTCATATCCCGACCCCAACTACGGGACCCTCCATGTCTTAAATTTCAATTAATTATAATTGTACAATAACATAAATAGGATTTGTGTATGAACCTATATGACCTTTTCTCAATTTCAGTGAGTAATAATCATAGACCAGAAGTGGAGTCTAGCAACCCATTAAGGCCCCTAAGGAGATAAGGTTTTGAATTTCCTAGGAATGTGTAGACCACTGAGAACGGGGGGGGGGGGGGTGAATCAATGGTAATATTTTTAAATTTCCTTTTTGTTTAAATTAACCCCCACATATTGTTAAATTTTTGATCATATCAAATTTATAACTCAACCTCACTCATATTATAAGATACATAAATAAATAAAGAATCACAAGTTTTTAGAAGGTCTGGTACCAATGTGGACACTTAGTCTTTATCATGTTGACTACCATCAATCCAAGGATATTCACTATATAATAAAGTGAATAAAAATAATACAAATACCATCAATCTATTTCTATCTAATAATAGGAAATTATACTAGCTCCCACCATTTACAAAGTTTGCTTATTATTCACAACCAACACAATAATAAAACTTTAAAAGTAGCTCACAAAACTATATATAGAATATCTGTCTGGTACATCTCCATTTGGTATTCATCCATCTAGTAGACCTCTATCTGGTGTGATGTAGTCTGATATATGTCTGTCTGGTACACCACTGTCTAATGATGATCTGTCCAATGTACCTATGTTTGGTACATCTCTGCCCAGTGATTATTCTTCAAACAATATAATTCCTGGCCGGGAACTCACATAGCTTTCTCAAAAAAATTCAGAAAATTTTATTCTCCTAGTAACAACAATGAACCACAATGAGTCTTCACCCCTTTATATAGGCATACTTCCTCATAAGATCAAGGAATAAGTACAAGCTCCAATTTGAATTTCCTACTCAAATCATTTTTTTGACTACCTTCAAATATTTTGAAAATTCAGAGTCAATATTTTTCATTGAAGTTTCCTCAATTCTTGGAATCAATGATTTATTACAAACTCCCCAAACTATTAGTTATATTTATGAATGATGAAAGAAAAAATCAATATCTTCATAATGTTTGACTTTATAATTTTTTTGTAAAGATCTTCAAACCTCCATATGATCCTATATGTTTGAATGAATTGGTCTGGTAAACACATGCTTTCTCTATTTGGTAATCTTTATAAGAATGCCTATGTCTGGAAACTTTCTATCTGGTATTGATTTTTCCAGATTCTCTTTGTCTGAAATCCTTTATCCGATGAACTTTCACTCAAATATTACAAACTCAAGGGATAATCCATCCGATGGAATCAAAAAATTCCATAGAGTGGATTCATGAATGTTCATCCAATGATCTTTAGAGAATTTTTCCAAGGGATCTTCATTTGATGATCATCAGATTTCTCTATTTAGTAGAATTAAAATTTATTTGTTCGGTGGGATTCATAAAATTTTGTTTGATAAAAATGGATTCCTATATCCAGTACAATCATAATATTTTCTTCTATTAGATTGTATTTGATTGATCAATATGATTTTCTAAACTCACCCTAGAAAATTTCTAAAAACTTCATTTTATCTGGTTCTATTTTATACAGTAAAATGATGAAATACTCTTATGTTGGAGTTACAAAGCCTCCATTTAATTAATTTCTATCTATGGGATGCGTTATTGTAACCTTCATACTTCTCCATCCAATCATTATCTATATCTTCACTACCTTTTAGATATAACTTTATATAGCTAAAATCCAAATTTGTAACTCAAACTATGTACAAAATTTATAAATTCAAAATTTATACAATTTATAACTTCATCATTTCACTTTAACTTTGAACAAAGTGTATTTTACCAGAAATATTATAATAGAACTTTTTCTTGAACCAACTTAGTAAGAGAAGTAACTCAAACTTCTTTAGCAACTCATTTTTACTCGAAACACAAAAAAAATTCTCAAAAAAAATATTGAAAAAAATACAAAAATAATTACAAAAGAAACCCAAAGGATATTAAATATCCTCTATTTATTTTTTGACAACATTAACAACAAATCTTTCCCTCACATTTCATCAAACCATAGCCCTTATCATAGAGAAATTTCTTACACCACATTTTTAGATTAAGAAGTGTTTTTGAAGGAATTCCATCCATTGGTGAAAATTAATTTCATGCCTACGACATTGATAAACTTTTTCAATCATTTCAAATAATAAAACTATAACTTTTGAACCTTTCAATCCCCCTTTTCTTGATAACAACAACTTGAGATTCAAAAAAATAGAGCACAGAGTTGTACCACTTCCCCCTCCTTTTCAATAAAATACAAAGGATCATGTGGGGTTTATTAAGAAATTTATTAAGTTAGTGGTGGTGGATAAACATTTAGTTTTAGAATCAATTCCTCAAATATTTCCCTTGAAATAGATTTGGTGAAAATTTCATAAATTTGATCTTTCGTTGAAATATACTCTAACATTACATATACAACATCAAATTTATACTTAATGAAATGAAATTTAAAATCAATGTGATTTGATCTAGAATGTTTTAGAATATTTTTAGGGAGATCAATGACAATCTGATTATCACAAAGAATCTTTAATAGTTTTTCAAAATTCACCCTCAAATCTTCTAGCTGAACTTTAATCCACATCATTTGTGTATATGACTGGGTGGTGGAAACATATTATTCTTCTGCTATACTTAAAGCGATAGAACTTTGTTTCTTAAAATTACATCTCACACAACTTTATCCCAAGAATAAATTTCCTCATGGTGTTGATTTTAGATCACCGCAACCACCAGCCCAGTCAACATCAGTGAAACTAAGAAAGGTTGACTCAGTACTTCATTTATACATCAAGCCATAGCTTGATGTTCTGTTAACATACCTGAAGATTCTTTTATCATCCAACATGTGTTATTCCTTTGGATAATTTTTCTATCTTACACACAAATTTACAACATATGAAATGTATGGTCATGAATCATTAATATAGAATAAAATTCTCATAAAATTCTAGAAATATTTCTGATTAATACACTGTAAAAATTCATATTTAATCATATTAATTCCTATAAAAATATGTGTAAAAACCTCATTTGAATATTCCATTAAAATATTTTTATTAACTCCTTGGAATAATTTTTATTTTCATAGGAAGATGTATCTTTCTTTCTATTGAAATTATAACCCCATAAAGGAATTCAACTCTCCAAGAATTTACATCTCAAAGTTATTTTTCATTTGATTAGAAAATTATTCACAAGATTTATCCTTGTTTCCTATAAAAATTATATCATCAACATAAACAATGACTATTAGGGTACTTGTACTCATATCTTTTATATACAAGTTTATATAAAAATTTACTTTAGAAAAGTTCAATTGCTTCAGGAAATTGTTAAGTTTCAAATACCAGGAATGAGGGGCCTATTTTAACCCATATAATATTTCTTTAGTTTACACACCATGGTTCCATCGTTATCAAGTATGAACCCACTAGGTTACTCAATATAAAATTTTTATTCAATTTCTCCATTTACGAATGTTGACTTAACATACATTTGATAATTTTTTTTTATTTTAATGTGCAAAAAAATCCAAAAACATTCTAATAGTCTCAAGCCTTGAAATAGGAGAAAAGGTTTTGTAAAAATCAATACCTTCCACTTGCGAACAACCTTTAAAAACTAGTAATAGTTTATTTTTAAAAAAATTTCCCTATTTTTTGTGTTTATTTCTAAACAACCATTTTTTTCATATAATATTATTTTCTTTCAGTCAAGGAATAAGATCTTAGGTTTCATTTTTCTCAATTTGATCCAAATATTCATTTATATAATTTAACCATTATTTATGATCAATTTATTTTAAAACAGATCATGGTTCCACCTATGAGATAAGCGATGTTTTATTTTCAAACATAAATTTCCATTTGGTATAAACCAGGGATTCCTGATCTATGGTAATATTATTATATTCAACCTAATTTTTTAAATTCCAATTTTTTTGTGATTTTCTCTCGGTCTTACTTTCCTCATCACGAGACTAATTAGAATCATCCTATACAATATTAGGCTCACAATCATCTTCCTTATCATTAAATTCTCTAGAATTCATCATTATATATTTTATTGCACCATCCTCATTATATTCAACAAATTTTTTTTAAGGTGGGATGATTTTCAATGACTTTTACATCAAAGGAATCAACCCACTTATGTAGTCATTTGTTTCAGATTTTGTAATTTTTTTTGTATGAATATCCCATGAAAACACCTTCTTCTAATTTCTAATCAAACTTTACTAAATCCAAATTTTTTGTTTTTTAGTAAGTAAGGGATCCCAAAAAACTTAATGTATTTCACTATAGGAATTTTATTATACCATATCTCATAGAAATTCATATTTGATTCTGGTTGAATAAAAAATATATTTTTAACATGTAAAACTATACTTATAGCTTCTCTCCAAAATAATTTTAAAAGCTTATATTTAGTGATCATAATTATTCCCATTTCAAATACACTTCTATTTTTTCTTTCTGCTACTCAATTTTTTTGAGGAGTGTAGAGAGCATTGTATTTATTTTTAATTCCATGTTTCTTAAGATAAGGATTAAAATAATTACTTGTGTACTCATTTCCATTTTCTTTCCTCAACTCCAATATATGTACACACAATTCTTTCTCAAATTACATTTTTAAATTTATTAATAACTATGTAGACTCTGATTTATGTTTTATGAACATTATACTGGTCATCCCAGTGAAATAATCAATGAAAGTAATAAAGTAAAAATAAAACTTTATTGATTGATATATCATCAGCACACATAAATTAGAGTGTATGAGATTAAGTGGTCCGGTGGATTGGATTTACAATTTCTTATGTATTACACTAACTATCATTCCTTTTTGTAAAGTTTTACAAACGACATCAACTTTCCTTTTTTTTAGGTAAGTATTTTACAAAATATTCATTTGAAATTATACTTATACTCTTCTATACAAGATTCACAGGTCTTTGTTTCCATAACTTGTTTTCATCCTTAATACTTAAATGGTAAGAAATACTAGGATCTTTAATCTATAATAGATTGCTATTGGTTCTTTATCCCTTGGTAAAAACTTTTCCATATTTCAAATTTCAGATGATACATGAATATTTTCTAAATAAAAATTCCTAACATTAATCATAGAGTTGGTGAACACTTAGTAATATTTTATTAAGCTCATTAACTAATAAAACTTCCTTTGACTTTAGCTTTTAAGCTTCAATATCACTCATACAAATTCCTTTTATTTTTAAGGAACTATCATTTTTGAAAGTGAATGACCCTCCATTATTTTCTTCAATATTTTTTAAGATTTTCACATCACCTAGCATATGTGAGAAATCCACTATTAAGAATCCATGGATTATTCCTTTTACTAGATTTTAGAACAGTCTCAAAAATTAAATATTTATCTTTAATTTTCCTTTTCCCAGCTTCCTTTTCTTTTCTGGTGTAAGGAATTTTCCTCGAAAGTTTTGTTACACAATATTCATCATAGTGACTTGTTTGGTCAAACTATCCACAAATTTCCTCTAAGCTATCAAATTGGGGTTTCCTTGAGAGAATTTTAACTTATGATAACTTTAAATTTGTTTCTTCCAACAACTTTAGAGATTCAACTCATTTTCTTCCCCTATTTCTCCCCCTCAGTTCACATATACTCTTAGAGAGATACATATTTTTACAACAATTATAAAAATTTTATCCATATATCCCAAAACACCAACAATATCAATTAAAACTAGATATTCTATATATGTATGGTTTTTACCTGGGATAAGTTTGTTAATATTCATTATACTTTACACCCTATGATTTACCTTGGTGCGGGGAATCATTCTTCTATTAGTTAATTTTAACTTCCATTTATGTGATGTGTTTCTCAGATCCTTTCTAAACACAATATCTCCCATTATTGATTCTTATACTTTCATGGATATTAAAATCAAATGAACTTTTATGTTTAGTGGGTGTAGATTTCACTCAATTCTTGGGATGAGTTCTTCCATAAGCTTGAGATGTTTTATAATTTACCTCCAAAGATTTTTGGAAATATCCACTCATTTTATTCAAGTTATTTTCAACCTAGAGACATATCTATTGTGTCTTACATAGTTATTATTTCTTAGAAGTAAGTTTTTCATCAAAATATTTCACCATTTTTACTTATTCCAAAACTTTCAACTTGATATTTTTGATTTCTTCTATGTATGCATCTTACTTTTTGAGAAATTATTCTTCTAAATTTTTTACTTTAATACTCTATATTATTTCTTGAGTTTTTTATTTTTCTCAATAAATTCCACAATTTCTGATCTTAGCTAATATTCTCTATAGGAAACTTCACCTTTTTCTTCTTTACTATTTTAAGTATCTTCCTTGCTTTCAACATGATCTATGAAGGTTCCAAACTTCTCTAAATTTTAATATTCTAATGAAATATTTTTAGTTGAATCATACTATTCCATTTTACTCAAAATACTTATTTTATTTCTTCTGTTGAACTTTTTATTTCCCTTGGTGGACTTATTAACTTCCTTAGAAGTTTTAACCCACCTTTTCTTCTAAGGGTTTTCTTCAAAATCATTACAATAATATTCTATTTATTTATTATTTGGATAGTTCATTTAAAAATTTCCAATTCTTCTACACTCAAAAACATTTAAGTGGGATTTTTCCTTTATAAATTCCTCCACATTTTGGTAATTTCTAGAGATAAGGGATATAATTCTATCATCCAATTTAGCATCATTTTCCATATCTTCAAATTCAACGAGGCCCATTACCAAATGTTCAAGTTATTGGATTTTCAACTTACTCATAGCTTTAAAATATATCTATTCCTTAATATTCTTTTTGAATGCATAATCTTTCCCCATTTCATACCTAACAAGTAAGTTATGTAATTCATTAATGGATGAATCATATTTATCTTATAAATTATAGACTTTGGTATCAAGCGTGTCCAAGAAGTTACTCATTAATTTTTTAACAATAGTTGAATTTTCCAAGACATCCCTAAATCCTATGATGTTTCTAAAAATTTCATTTACTTTGGTGAAGTAGTCATCAATTATTTCATCTTCTTACATCCTGATATCTTAAAACTTGATACTATAGTTTTAAGATTTGATTCCTTCACTTTTAGATTTACCTCAAAGTTGATTTCAATTTTTCCCAAGTTTTATTTACTATTTTGAGACCCATCAACTTCATATAAAAATTATTTGATAGGAATAATAATAACATTATGATATTTTACATAAACCTATAGATTCCTCTTGCAAAAAATGTCATATGATCATATTTCTCCATGGGTGAAACCCTACATTAGCTACATAAATTACCTCCAGACAAAGAGATACAATTTAGGGTATCATTATGATTTCAATCCATGATAATTTGCACCATATATGGTATGAATACATATACTATTGACTGATTAGAGAT
This sequence comes from Viscum album, assembly GCA_963277665.1. Lineage (NCBI taxonomy): Eukaryota > Viridiplantae > Streptophyta > Magnoliopsida > Santalales > Viscaceae > Viscum > Viscum album. The sequence goes on from OY728165.1 coordinate 1,390,690,250, forward strand.
TATTCATGATAAGTAATAAATGGATCTTACAAATGGAACTTGGATGCTATAATACCACTTGAAGTTCCCAAGAATGTGTAGGCCAATGAGATGGGGTGATGCTGATTGTGTAAGAACTTGGGTTTTCACTTAGGTATGGATCCTTTAAATTTTGGTCTAATTATTTATTTTGGAAATATTTTGGATGCTTAATGAGTTAGTGAAAATCCCAATGGTGTTTGGGGCTTGTTTAGAGCCCAAAACCCAGATTTTTGGGAAAACAGGCATGACACATGGTTTATAGTAACCCGTGCAGGAAGGCTGCATAGTTATAAAAAACCACGCGGGTGACATGTTTTTGGACAGATCCTTACTGCACAGTTGGTGTACGATTTACCTAACCGTGTGACCTAACCACGTGAGTGCCCCTTTTCCCCAGGTAACCATGCATGGTTTGTGCACGGTTTTTCAAACCATGTAGACAAACTGTACATAAGATTTTTTTAGGGTAATTTTATTATTTTTCCCTTAATGATCTAATTAAGCCTCCTCCTTCCTCATAATATGAGTTTATGTAGAATTGACCTATTTTTATTTCTTTTTGGAGCACTTTGAAGGCCTAATCTAGGTATTGAAATATCACCTTCTCCTGGGATCTGATAGAGCTTCCGTTTATCACATTGGATGCGCACCGATAAGTACTTGAGTCATTTTTATCCGTTCTTCTCCTCTCTTGCTCTCGACCTAGTTATCGAGGTGTGATTGTTTTTCCATTTTTATCAGATCTACTCCATTATAATATTAATTAGAGGTTGATATAAAATGAGAAGGATTATAAAAACCTAAGGTGGGTGGTATATAACTCATCCCTCATGTTCATTGATTTTGGAATTGTCGTGTGGGGCCCACTGATTTCATCAGGTGCCATTTATTGAATTTTTATATCATGTTTATAATAATTAGAACCATATTATTATTCTCTTTCTATATATGTGATTACTTTTTGGTGGTTATGCCCATAATTCCCAATATCCCATGTAGGATGATATTCCATAGTTGAATTTTTAGTACTTTGATGATTTTGAGCTATCGTTCAGATGTGATCAAGATTGACCACAATAATGGTAGGAATCCTTATCATAAATGCTTGTTGTATCATGTAATGGTGAATAGAAAGTACCATGTCACTTCAAATTGACATGCCTAAGGTAAGTGCTTCAAATTTATAATTAATTGTGAAAGGGAAATTGGAAAGTATACTAAGTATATGAATTAACCGGATTAATTATGAATGATTAATAGGTTTTATGTCTATAGAACCCCTTACCACATTAATTAAAGGTAGAAAAATGAACTTTAATTAGTGAATATGACTTAAATAGACTTATTGATTACTTATGACTTGATTAAAAGGTTTCATGCTACTTGTACTTATCACACTAATGAAAGTCAAGGCTTTAACCAAATGAAATATTACATGAATTCATAATTAAACAGAAGTTTCCTGACTCGAGATCATCTTGGATTCTTACCGGGGAATTCCTTGAGCACTCGAGAATCCTATTCCAATTGAAGGATACAACTTTCTTAGCTTGCAAACCACCTAGATCCCGATCCTTTTCTATTATTGGATTCTAGATATGACACTATAGGATCCATCACATAACATTAAATGATTCCTTAGATACACTCCTTGGATCTAGCACTGAAAAGTAGGCGACATGGTTATATCCCATATGGACCTGTCTCTGCTTAGCACCATTTTACCTTGGATGATCACCTAGGGTTTGGTAGGCATATTATTGTGTAATTCCTTGGAATATTCTCCTTATATTACACTCTTACCCTTAGCTAGGATACATTTATTACTGAGTTGGTGACCCTTGAGGTCTACGTTGCATTGGTTATTACCTTGGAACTTCATTATTAAATTTCATTATAGGTTTCCTTGTTATAACTTGGAACCTCCACTATTGTCAACATGTGACTTATTTATAAACTAGTAATGATAAATTAATGGACTGGTTATGTTCATACACCACCTGATGGATAAGGTAGGTACTTGGGTATTTAGTTACATTATACTACATTACTTTATATATGCATGCTTTCACATTGTAACATTTCTATTACATGGGACGAATGTTATAGACACCATTGGTGGTGTCCCACTGAGATTTATCTCACACCCTCTATGGGTGCCTTTTGGTACCCAAGGTAGATTACATGAATGAAGGTGTTGATAAAGGGAAGCATATGACTTCAAACACATGATTGATTGTTGTTTAGGATGGATCTTGATAGCAGATGACCAAGATGAAGCTCTGGATTCTTGATATAGTCTTTTGATTTCCTTTATACTTTTTTGGAACATGTTATTCCTGCTATCTTGTATCCATGTTTTCCAGTTTTCTAGTGAAATGACATATCACCATTAGTTTTTTTTCTTGTATGTTATTCCAGTTATTTCAGTTATTGTTACCATCGTATCTATTTTTCACTATTTACCTCTGTTTATATTTATCCGCTGCGGTACACTTTGTTAATGAGGGCATAGTATCCCCAAGACACACCTTAGGCCCTCGTTGTTAGTCGGTAGCCTCTGGCATTTCGGGAGATGCGATTGAGGCCATGTGGCCCACCAGGATTAAGGCACCTATTAATTGGACCATTAGGTCCGGGATGTCACAAAGTGGTATAAGAGAAGTTTCCTTTCTTGCCTTACTATTTGGAGATAATAGATTGGATATTAGGAACGCTGGGAACTTGGTCATAATCTATTCTTGGGCATCACAAACCCATGTTCAGGGTAAAAACTAAGTTACCCAAAATGTAATTGTTGTTCTGTTTTTCCTATTACAATTGACATCATTTCACCATTGGGTGACACACATATTGTGTGGTGTTTTTTTATTATTACTCTATTTGAGGATTTTCTTTCATCCTTGGACCGATGATATGAGGTCAAGGAGTGTTGTTACATTCATCATTATAGGCACCTCGAATTCACATGTCATGCATATTTCCACACCATATAGATGAATTTCACTAATTGTATTGCTTGATATTACTGTTATTTTTGAGTGATGATATGATAGTTAGCTTATGCATGTATTACTTTTGGTTGTGATTGCATGATTTCTTGTCTCAATTAATGAGGTGTATAGCCCCTCAAGGGTTGGGATGAGTAATTTACCAAGTCAATCCATTATGCTATAAATAAATGGCTGTTTCTTTCATTAATAAGGTGTATGGGTACTGATTCAATGGGAATGGCTATCCATTATCAAGTAAAACATGACATCTAAAATGAATTGGTTGCACATCCTTATCCTGCCTTGTCATGTTTATGAAAGTTAAAGGAGTGAACCTAGTAATTAAATATAAAACGAAATGAAACTTATACTTTAGAACTTATCGATACCTGGATGCCTAAGCGGGTAGTTGGGGTAGTATGACTTGGGTAGTGAGTTTTCCTACGTTCAAATTCTACTAGTTATTATATCTTTCTTCTTAAGCTTGTTATGAGGCATGTGGTTGGCATTTTTAGACTAATTCTGCCACGACATCCTTATATCGTATGCCAGGAAGGTGGTGACAACCATGCTCTAAACTTGGTGGTCCCTGAGCCGCCACTCTTACCTCTAGGAGTGACAATCGAGGAACCACCTTCTATACCTGATCTGGGCACTGATTCCCAAGTTCATGATAGTTTTATATGTATGATGCAGTGTATGCATAGTTCTCAATGTCTTGCACCTATAATGGATGATCTGACTTGTGAGTTCCAGCATCAGCATCCTCATACTTTCTTAGGGGATGGTGGTATATAGGCTATTGAGTCTTGGCTAGAATCCACCCTATCTATCTTTTAGAATCTGGATATTCCTCTAGTGTGGAGGATCAATCTTGCCACATACATTCTTTGGGATTATTCCAAGCACTGGTGGGATGTGATTACCCAGGATGGTCATCATCAGGGCATGTTATGGGATGATTTCTAGACTACCTTCTACGATTAGTTCTTTCCTTAGACACTAAGAGATAATATATCCAGATAGTTCCTTCATCTCAATCTAGGTTCTATGTTAGTTATGGAGTATTCAGTATGTTTCATAGAGTTTCACCTTTTTTCACCGCTTCTAGCCAATGATGATCTTTCATGAGCTAGATGTTTTGAGGATGAGATTCAGTATGCCATCCGTACATGGGTGAATGTCTCTCACCTTCCCACCTTTTCTGTAATAGTCAATCAGGATCTTATCACTGAGCATAACCTAAGGGATGATAATATTATTGGGTATAGAGGACCAGTACTGCATCGACCAGTAGTTCTTCCGGTGTCAAGAAGCATTCTATCGAGGTTTATTGTCAGGGTAGTGACAACCAGAGTGCCCGTTTCGATAGATCCAAAGTGTTTCATCAGTTTGAATAATGGGGGACCTGAAGCCTCATTGTGATAGAGACCCAATGGAGTGCCGAGGTTGCAGCCATATGGGGCATCTTCAGTGTTTCTGTAGGACATTTCCACCAGCTTCGCGTAGAAAAGGATCTATTCTAGCTCCACCTTTAGGAGTGGGTTCTTTTGCACCACATCAGATGGGGATTTAGAACTAAACCGGTAGGATTGGACAAGGAGGCGTTTGTGGCCATGGAATCCAAACCCCTGATCTCCAGCAACACTAATAGAGTAGTTATGATTGTGGTAGTCCATTTGTTGCACAGGGTCGTGAATCAGGTTAATTTCATGCACTACAACTGATACCCAAGGATTAGGATACAAGATCATCCACAGTAAGTGGTAATATTTTTGTGGAATCTACTATAGTATATTCTTTATTTGATACAAGTTATTCGAATTATTTTATCTATGTATCTATCATGGAAAGTATCGTACTGAAGATACAATATTACTACGGTGTAATGACCCTAGATACACCGTTAGGGGTACGAAAAGAGGGTATACACCAGTGTAGGGACTTCCCCCTTGAGGTAGGTAGTTACCCTTTCTTATAGAACCTATTTTTTTTTTGAGATTATAGGATTCAATGTCATTATTGGGATGGATTGGTTGGTTCATTATCATGATTTTGTAGACTGATATCTCCATAGGGTATTGTTTACATCACCAGAGAAAAATAGTTATCTACATAAGGGTGAGTGGGATGTCTAGGCTGGTAGCGATGTACCAGAGCATCATGGGCTAGGTAGAGTGACCACCCAGATTTAAAATCTCTTCATAGAGGATTAGGGTTTACGACAATCTGATTTCCCTCTAGTAGTGGATTGTTTCAGGGATGTATTTCCTGATGATTTTTCTGTTTTATCTCTTGAGAGATAGGTAGAGTTTATGATTGAGATTTTTCTAGGAGCAACTCCAGTGTCCATTCCTCTGTATAGGATGGAACCTACGTAGATTTAGGAGATCAATAGGTAGTTTGAGGATTTAGAGGCCAAATGTTTTATATGGACCAATACATTGTCTTGGGGTTCGACCATGTGTTTTTACAAGAAAGAGGATGAAACCTTACATCTATGCATGGATTATAGAAGGTTGAACCAGTTTACGATCAAGAACTGATATCCACTACCTCGAATAGATGATATCTTCAACCAGCTTCAGGGATCTAGGGTATTCTCTAAGATCGACCTGGGATCAGGTTATCACCAGGTGTGAGTTAGGGCATAAGACATACCACATAAAACTTTTCATAGTAGGTATGGTCTGTATGATTACCTTGTTATGCCATTCGGTCTTACGAATACTCCTGCTATTTTCATGGCTCCGATGAATAGGGTGTTCCACCTCTATTTGGATTCTTTTATCATGGTATTTCTGGATGAAATCTTAGTGTATTATCATACTCATAATGACCATGATAAACACCTTGAGATTGTTTTGAGTACACTAAGAGAGCGTCAGATTTATTCCAAGCTTGATAAGTACCACTTCTGGATCGACAAAGTTAACTTCTTGGGTCATATCATATCAGAATTAGGCGTATCTGTTAACCCTGAAAAGTTTATTTCTGTAGTCTCCTAGAAGAATCCCAAGAATGTGTTTGATATAAAGGGATTCTTGGGGATGTCCAAATATTACAAGAATTTCATATAGTATTTCTCATGGCTTTCTTCACATATCACTAGCCTTACAAATAAGGGTGTCAAGTTCCTTTGGTCCGAAGCATGCGAGAAAGCCTTTTAGGAGATGAAAGAGAGGTCTGTCTCAACACCTATTCTAATTCTTCCAGAGCCAGTTATAGGTTATACAATCTTCTATAATTCATCAGGAATCGGACTAAGAGTAGTGATGATGTGGGAAGATAGAGTCATTGCGTATGGATCTTGGTAGTTGAGGCCTCATGATAGAAATTACCCAATGCACAACCTTGATCTAGCAGCAGTTTCCCATGCCTTATGTTACTGGATATACTATCTATTAGGTGATCACTTTGTGGTTTACATAGACCATAAGAGAATCAAATATATCTTTACTTAGCGTGACTTGAACCTTAGACAATAGAGATGGATCGAATATCTACATTCCTTTGATTTTGAGCTTGCTTATATGTCTGGGAAGAGAAATGTAGTTGCAGATGCACTGATTCAAAAAACTCAAACACAGGCCATATGGGAAGCCAATGATGAATGGAAGTTAATGGAAATTTTTTCTGAGATGAATCTATAGTTTCATTATAGTCATAAGAAGTCTTATCTCTCATCCTTGGTAGTTACCTATTCACTCCTTGTGAAGGTGAAGGGTAGACAATTTTCAGACCCTGAAGGTTTGGTACTCCGTGAGAGTATATCAAGAGATAAACCACCTCTGGATTGGTTTGTAGATAGAGATAACATCCTACATATTCATGGATGTGTCTGGGTCCCTACAGATATGAGATATGAGTTGATGAAAGAGTCCCACGCCTCTCAATGGTAAGTTCATCCAGGAATCTAAAAAATGTATCGAGACATGCGATGCTAGTATTGGTGGCCTAGGATGAAACCTTAGATAACAGGATTTATCACTAGGTGTTTCACATGTCAGCATGTGAAGGTGGATAACTAGAGACCTACATGATTGTTACAACCACTTCTAGTCCCAAAATGGAAATGGGAATATGTTTCTATGGATTTCGTAGTCAGCTTACCTTGGTCTCTGTGGGGTAGCAATGCTATATGGGTAGTTATTGACCGAATAATGAAATCATCCCACTAAATTCCTATTCAGGAGACTTTCTTAGTTGATGAACTAGAAAGACTGTATTTCTATGAGATTATACGACTCCATGGGGTCCCTCGTACTATCATTTCAGATAGGGATTCTCATTTCGCACAACAGTTCTAGAAGGGATTGCAGAAGACTATAGGAACACAGGTGATTATAAGCACAACTTTTCACCCTCAGACTGATAGACAATTAAAATGGTAGATACAAGTTCTAGAGGATATACTCCAAGAATGTGTCCTAGATTTCGATGGTTCAAGGGATAAACATACCCCTATTATTGAGTTTTCCTATAATAAAATATTTCAAAAGACAATTCAGATGGATCCTTTTGAGGCCTTATATGGTAGGATATTCCATTAACCCATGTGCTAGCTAGAGGTAGGTGAGGTAGCCCTACTAGGTCCTCATCTCGTTCAGGAGGCTCCAGAGCAGGTTAAGTTGATCAAAAAGCGTATGACTACTGCCGAGTATAGAAAAAAAATCTTATGCCGATCACCGTCGATGACCTCTATAGTTTGAGGTTGGGGAGTGTGTTTTCCTTCAGGTATCGCCCAATATATGGCATAAACAGTTACAAAATCAAGGTAAGATATCGCCTCATTATGTAGGTCCATTTGATATCCAAGAGAGAGTTAGGCTGGTAGCCTTTTAGTTGATACTACCTCAGAGATACTGTTCCATGCATGACATCTTCCATATTTCACAGCTTCACCACTATCATGCCAACCCATCTCATACCTTTGATCTCAAGGAAGTGGAGTTATATGTTGATTCTAACTTTTAGGAGTATCTAGTACACATCATTGACCGGATCACGAAGGTTCTGTAAGGTCGTTCTATCCCTATAGTATGGGTGCTATGATAGCATGACCGCATGTAGGATGAGGCTTTGGAGCGGGAGCTGATATACATGTTCAGTGGCCAGAATTGTTCTCAGATAGTGTTTCTACACCCTTGGAAGGTGAAATTTGGGATGGGTTCTTTTAAGGGGGGAAGACTGTAAGAACCCGGTTTTTCACTCAGGTATGGATCTTTTAAATTTCAGTATAATTCTTTATTTTGGACCTATTTTGGATTCCTAATGAGTTAGTGAAGGTCCCGAGGGTGTACAGAGATTGTTCAAAGCCCAAAAAACATATTTTTTGGAAAACGTCCTGGCACATGGTTTATAGTAAACTATGTGGGAAGGCCACATGGTTAGAGAAAACCGTGTAAGTGAAATGTTTTTGGTCAGAGCCTTACCACACAGTTTGCGCATGATTTACCTAACCATGTGACCTAACCATGCAAGTACCCATTTTTCCCAGGTACCCATGCATGATTTACATATGGTTTGTTAAACCATGTGAACAAACTTCACATAGGTTTTTTTTCAGGTTAATTTTACTATTTTCCCTTAATGATGTAATTAAGCCTCCTCCTTTCTCATAATCTAAGTTTATGTGGGAATGACCTATTTTTATTTCCTTTTGGAGCTATTTGAAGTATTAAGATAGGGATTGAAATATCTCCTTCATCCAAGATCTGATTGACCTTCCATTCATCACGTCGGATGCGTAACGGTAAGTACTCAAATCCTTTTTAGCCGTTATTCTCCTCTCTTACTCTCGACCTAGTTATCAAGGTGTGATCGTTTCCCCCTTTTTCTCAGATCTAATCTATTCTAAGATAAATTATATGACGATATCAAAGGAGAAGGATTATACAACCCTAAGGTGGGTGGTCTATAACTCATCCCTCAAGTTCATTGATTTTGGAATTATTGTGTGGGGCCCACTGATTTCATCAGGTGCAGTTTATTGAATTCATATATCATTATTATAATAATTAGAACAATATGATTATGATCTTTCCATATATGGGATTAGTTTTTGGTGGTTATGCCCACAATGCCCAACATCCCATGTAGGGTGATATTCCATAGTCGAGTTTTTAGTGCTTTGACATTTTTGAGCCGTCGTTCAGATGTGATCGAGATTGACCACACTAATGGCATGTCTCCTTACCACAAATTCTTATTGTAACATGTAATGGTGAATGGAAAGTACCATGTCACTTCCACTTGACTCGCCTAAGGTAAGTGCTTCAAATTAATAATTAAATGTGAAAGGAAAATTGGAAAGTATAATAAGTATATGACTTGACTGGATTAATTATGAATGATTAATAGGTTGCATGTCCGTAGCACCCCTTACCACATTAATGGAAGGAAGCGGAATTAACCTTAATTAGTAAATATTCCTTAAATATACTTATTAATTAATTACGACTTGATTAAGAGGTTTCATACTAATTGAACTTATCACACTAATGAAAGGAAAGGCTTGAACCAAATGAAATATTACATGACTTCATAATTAAACAGGAGTGGCCTGAACTGAGCTCACCTTGGATTCTTATCAGGGAATGTCTTGAGCACTCGGGAACCCCATTCCAATTCAAAGATACAACTTGCTTAGGTTGATACCCACCTAGACCCTGATACTTGTCTATTCTTGTATGCTCGGTATGACACCATAGAATCTCTCACATAGTATTAAAGGATGCCTTGGACACACTCCTTGGGCCCAACATTAACAAGTAGGTGCCATGGTTACAGCCCATAGGGCCCTATCTATGCTTAGCCCCATTTTACCTTAGAAAATCACCTTGGATTTGGTAGGAATCTTATTGTGGAATGCCTTGGAATATGCTCCTTGGATTACACTCTTACCCTTATTCAGTCTACAATTATTACTGAGTTGGTGACCCTTGAGGTCTACGTTTCCTTGGTTATTACCTTGGAACTTCATTATTAAATGTCATTATAGGTTTCCTTGTCATAACTTGGAACCTTCACTATTGTTAACATGTGACTTATTTATAAATCGGTAATAATAAATTAATGGGATGGTTACGTTTAGACACCAGCTAAGGGATGAAGTAGGTACTTGGGTATTTAATTACATTGTATTTCTTTACATTATACATTCATTCTCACACACTGTTACATTTCCATTACACGGGCTAGATGTTATAGAAACCATTGGTGGTGGCCCACTGATATTTATCTCACACCCTCTCTAGGTGCCATTTGATACCCATGGTAGATTACATGAATGCATGTGTTGATAAAGGGAAACATATGACTTCAAACACTTGATTGCTTTCTGTTTAGGATGGATATTGATAGAAGATAACTGATCCATATCTCAGGATTATTGGGATAGTCTTTTGATTTACTTTATAATTTTTTGGAACATGTTATTCCTACTGTCATGTATCCATGTTTTCTAGTTTTCTAATGACATTACATATCATCATCTATTGTTGTATTCTTGTATGTTATTCCAGTTATTTTACTTATTGTTAATGTTGTCTCTATTTTTCTATATTTGCCTCTGTTTATATTTATCTGATGCACTACACTTAGGTAATGAGGGCATAGTCTCCCCAAGGAAACACCCTAGTCCCTTTTTTCTAGTTATAAGCCTCTGGAATTTGGGGAGATGCACTTGAGGCCATGTGGCCCACTGGGCTTAGGGCACCTATTAAGTGGAATCTGGGTCTAGGACATCATAGGTTGAATCAATGGTGATATTTTGAAATTTCCTTTCTCTTTAAATTAACCCCTAAAACTTGTTAAAGTTTCAATACTATAAAATTTATAACTCAACCTCACTCATATGAAAAGATAAATAAATAAATAAAGGCACAAAAGTTTCTAAATGCTTCGGTCCCAATGTAGGTACCTATTCCTTACCATGTTTTCTTTCGATCCATGAATATCCACTATATAATAAAGTCAATACAATCAATCCAACTCCCTTAAATCTACTTATGTATCCTAATAGAAAATTATAATTTCTCCCACCAGTTATAATTTTTTTTATTCTCCAGATCCAATAAAATAATAAAACTTTGAATGACTCTCACAAAACTTTATTTGGAATCCATGTATGGTACCTCTCTATAAAATATCCATATGTCTGGTGTAACTTAATTTGGTACACATCTGTCCAGTAAGCTACTTTCTGATGATGCTTTTTATGATATACCTATGTCTAGAACACCTCTATTTAGTACTTTTTTTTCAACCAATATAATTCATGGTCATAAAATCGCACTTCTTTATTACAAAAAAATAATCAATTCAACTCCTACCAATAACAGTGATAACTTACAATGAGTATTCACCCCTTTATATAGGTATACTTCCTATGAAGATCAAGGAGGAAGCATGAGTTCAAATTTGGATTTCCCACTCAACTAAAATTTTTTTATACTACCTTAAAAGTTTATAAAATTTTAGACTCAATATTATTTATTGATTTTTTTTTAAATATCAGAGTAAAAAATTTCTTTCAAACTTCCTCAAATATCGACTAGATTTGTGAAAAATGAAATAAAAAATCAGCATCATCATAATGTTTTAATTTATAAAGTTTTTTTAGAAATGTATTCAAACCTCTGTCTGTTCCTATATATCCAAACTAATCAGTTTAGTAAAAATAGGTTTTCTCTATCTGGTAATCTTCATAAGAATGCCTCTATTTGGTAATTTTCTATCTGATGTTTATTTTCTAGATCCTATTAATCTAGTAGCCTTTATCCTATGAACTCCCACTCAGAGATTACAAACTTGAGGGATGCTCCATCCAATGGACTCAAAAAATTCCATCCCATGGATTGGAGAATGATTGTATAATGATCTTTAGTGAGTTTTCCTGATAGATATTTATTTGATGATCATTATATTTTTCAATCTAGTAAACTTCAACTTTCTCTGTCTGATGAGATTCAAAATATTTTCTCTAGTAGAAATGAATTTATCTATCTAGTATAATCACAAATTTTTCTTATGTTCTATCATCTTTGTTTAATCATCCTGATTTCCTAAACTCATCCTGGTGACTTTCTCAAAACTTTATTCTATCCGATGCTACTCTATTTGGTAAAATGAAAAAAAATTCTTCTCTTGGAGTTACAATGTCTCTCTCCAATCGTTATGTGTTTGAGGGATGCATTTCTATAACCTCCATACTTCTTCATCTGATCATTATATTTAGATTCAATAATTTTTAGCTTGAACTTTATATATCCACAACACCAAATTTGAAAATTATACTATATATAGACTTCATAACTTCAAACTTTGTACAATTTTAAACTTCACCATTGTGATGCTTCATGCTGTCATAGGTTGTGAAAGTCAAGAGAAATTTTATTTTTTGTTATCGAAAGTGTTTCAATGGAAAAATGGTAAATTACACTATAATATGATATATGATAATTTTTCCAACCACTTTTTTAGCCATAGAATATGTTTTTTACCCTAGGAAATGAGTTTGGTGGAAATACGAGTCGTTCGAGTTTTTGTGGAATATTTAATATTAAATTAACTAAATATTAATTTATTCATGCATGTTCATTCAATGATATCTTTCAAATAGAGTGTTGTATTGAGATTCTATCTCTATGTTTGAGTTCTAAATGGCATTTTTTTCCTAGGCGAGGTATAAAATCTTCACGAGCTCTAGGGCCGAGCCCCTTTTATTTTTTTTCTTCATTTTTTTTCTATTTCCTTTCTCTATTTTCCATTTGGATTCCCATGAATTACCCTTATGGAATTTTTAATCAAATTATTGATATATGGATATGAATAGAATAGGGATAGGAGGAGGAGGAGGCATTGCTGGGGGTTTGTTTGAGGCCTGGATCGAAGTGTGGTGGCTGTAAGTGGTGGATTCAGCATGAAACATCGGAGGTTTCCACCCGTAGGTAGGAACATTTTTAAATTTTCACCATAAATACCCATATATTAGCTATTTTTAAGTTTTTAAATCCTTTTTGGATTTTTAGGGACCCCTTGGGTGTCGATATATGGATTTTGGGGAGAAATCAGGGGTTTCGATCTATTTTGGAGGTTTTTTGTCTAGGAAAACCCATGTATATGATGTTTAGTTAATAGAACACATGATGTGTGTTCTTAAAATTCAAGGAATATGGGTTTTTGGAATACACATTGTTTACCTAGGGTACACACCATGCAGTAGAGACTCAGGGTGTGTTGAGGTCACATGACCATGTAGGGTACACGACCATACCTCGGGTGAGGTACATGGCCACTGGCTATATATTGTGCTTGGATAGACCCCGTATGGGGGTACATGGAAAAGTACATGATGGGGAACCCAATGTGGGGTACACACCATGTAAGGGCGGTATATGATGTATAGTTTAGTGATGTACACACCGAGTAGGGTTAAGGTACACAGGCAGGTACCCATGTGGGGTTACATGCCATGTATTGAGAGGCACATACCATGTAATTTATAAAAGTACACACTAAGTGGAATATAGAAAACAACCAGGTAGGACCTCTATGGGAACACTCAATGTACCCAAAGTATACACCGTGTACCTTTTCCTTCTTTGTACTATTTTTCATGTTTTTGACCCTAGAGTCATAATTGGACTTGTGAGTTGTACATTCTAGGTTTTTTCCATGTAGATCATGGTGGTGGGATCCTTTTTATTCTTAGAGGCTATTTGGATGGTGTTTTGGATGGGTGATATTTTATAGGAGGATTTATTTGAGGTTTGGTTTTATAATTATCCTGGGGGTTGGGTTATGATCTGTGAGACCCAGGTGAGGGTTGTGAGCTCATTAGTTGGAATAAATTTTTTATTCCAGGATAGTGTTGTTCAAAATTATTTTAGATGGATCTTAGAAGGCGGTATTGAGTGGTATCTCTAAGAAGATATTGGTTTGTCTCTGTGTGTTTGGACCAATTACTCAAGGTTAGAGCATTTGAGGTTTAGATCCCGTGTTTGAGGATCAGAGCTATTAGAGCCTTTGGGATGGGTAAACATATTTGGATGGCTATTATGTATGGATTCCCTTTATGATATTGATATGATACCGAGGGACTCTTGAGGTTTCCCTAGTGGGGCTGGTTACCGATCGAGTGATCAGTTTCCATAGTCAACGGTTGAGAATTCCCACATGGCATGGTTTGGATTGTGCTGAGGATCCCAGTCAGGTCCTTATTTTGAGGTGGTCACGAGGATCATTGTTAATGCTGTGGTTGGAGTGATTTTATTTTTGATTCCCATTAGGCACATTATTTATCTATGATCAGTTGGAGGAAACTAAGGACCATTTGGTATGTTTCTTGATTGGGTGTGTCCCATGCTTTGGATGAGTTATAGGAACCCCTCATAGGGTGTCCTTATCTTTCCATGACCTTTGGGTTGTTTCAGGATCTGTAGATGGGTGTTTACCAAGATATTTGGTGCAACAGAAGAGTCCCTAATTGGATGTCACTTTATGCTATGACCCTGAGGACTATGGGAGCCTCAAGTTTTGGTTTAACCTTGAGGTGGGTCAAGGAGATCCCATGGTGGTTGTTTGTTGGATACTAAGATACAAGCTGCCGAGAGAGGTCCCATTATTTTTTGGTCACAAGTTGATCTACACTTCTAGTTTAGCTATTTAGATGGTGGGTTCAAGGTTGGATCATCCCATGTTTAGTTTTCCTTTGGTTGATACATTTGAGGAAATTTATTATTAGGACCTTTTTTTGTGGAGGAGACCCTTGGGATATCTTGTATTGGTAATTGGGCAGGAGTTTTTATCTAGTTATCTCCTCCTTTTGATGGACATGGTTAGAAAGGATTAGGGAGCTAATGGGAAATCTGGATGAGTGAACCCCCCTCTAGTTGAGTGTGTACCCTAAATAGAGTGTCTTTAGGTTCATGAGATGATTAATAACTCACGAAGTGGGTTTTGTGTACCATGGATGATGTTTTTCCACTAGGGACATGGATACTATGAGATACTAGGTTATATATGGTTCCCACCTATTATTGGGTCTATAGAAAGTGCTCAATTAATTCTTTAAGTCATTTGGAATTGATAGGTTCTTTAGTTGTGTTGACCTCTATGTTCATGTCACCAATTCATATCGTTCTATTATAGTCCTAGAGCCTTGTAGATGTGATTTATTATGTAGATGCCTATGGTTATACCCTAGGGTTTAGAATCTATGCCCTTTAATTTAGTTGACTTGGAAATCCTATTTAGATCTAGAAAACACACATTATTTCATGTGGCAGGGTGATCCATGTGTTTTAAATCCTCTGGCGTGGGCTAGAGCAGGGGTATATTTACCTTGGGTGTCAGGATAGAACCCACAGTTGGCTATTTTCCTTTTTCCCCACATTTATTTTTATTTAGTGGTTTATTTATGATAGATACTGTTATCTTTCATCTATAATGGGAATATTATGTATGGATGCACTTGTTATAACAATATATTATAGGTTCACCATTGGGGGTGTCCTACTGAGATTTATTTCTCACCTACTATACATGCACCTTGATGTATGTGAAAACCTAATTTACACTTTCAGGTTGAATAATAGGTTACACAATGGATGGGGACAAGGACCAGTATTGCTAGATTGATCAGAACCGCTCATGTGGAGTCTCAGGATTGGGATGGTGCAACTCGAGTATCATAAAGACCAGGTATGTAGTTTGGATCTGAGTTGGAAGTAGAGCTTGTTGTATTTATTTTTAGTTGTTTATTTTGTAATTGTGGTTGGCCCAATGGGTGACCGGCTGTTGTATGTTTTTCATGATTGTGATTATATATGACTATATGATACATTCCATTTATTATATCATGCTTCTATTTTAGTTATTTATTATGCATACTCTAATATTCACCCCTCTGTATGAGTTTGGTTATTTTTTTTTGTTATTACACTCCATGTAGTAGGTATAGTCCCCCTATTTAATATTTTATACTATCACTACTAGTCGATAGTCTCTGGTGTTCAATGATGTGCAATTGATGCCTTATGGTGAGCCAGATCAAGGTATGTGTTAGGTAGACTTGGGATGGTTCATTACAAAAGGGTATTCGAGGTGTTTGGTTTTATAATTTTGAGATTTGGTAGATAGGAGGTCTAGCAATGTGTCAAAAATTGTGATGAATATTGAAATGATGTGTTTTGAACACCTTTTTCTAATAGGAAGTCTTTGTTTCTAGGGAATGAGATTAATGTTATTGGATTCCATTTTTACGGTTGTGTGATTTCACCTAGTGTTATGCGTTAGGGTTTGTATAATTATGGTTTATCCTCATTTTTGGATCTTAGCCCATGTTCAAGAGGCCAGTGTTCATGCATCATTCTAGGTATGTAGGATTCACATGACATATGTCTATCTATGGTGTTTTACTGATAATGGAGGTTTAGTTGTTTAAATTGTCAGGAACTACTCATTCGATATTTTCTTATATAAGTACTTGATGTAATTATACTCAAATGAACTGCACATATATATTTTATTCCGATGATGGGTCATGTGGATCATGTGGTGAGATTTTTTCCAATGATATAGATTCAGTCCCTTCATTGAGGGATGAACAGAGGCCTTTGTGGGTCAGTAATGGGTTTTGAGTTCCCTATTAGTGGCTCGATAAGGGAAAGTATGCATGTGAGATCTTTGGATTGGGATCGAGTTACCCAGATGTGGTGGTTTCCCTAAAGTCCTGGGTTCATACTTCTTTGGAGGGAGCTATTCTTACCATGTGTTGTCTTCCAGGTCTTACGGTGGGGCCCGTGTGCCTGCTATCACCAATAGATTGAGTGGGTGTGGTTTTTCTTCCTTGGTGAGGCTGTTGAGGTATTCTTTTTATAAGGTGCGGTTAGGAATGATGGTGCCTAATGTTTGAGAATTAGAGTGCTAAGAGTGCTTCCTATCTCATGGATAGCTTGATAGGGAAGGTTTGGTTGGTTTCTTGGCTCTTATATTTTTTGGTTGTGCCTTGTGTAGTGTAGTGGAAGCGTGGTTGGAAGCTTATGTTTATAGATCGATGCCCTATTTGTGGGTGGTCATGTGGTTGATCATGGAATTAGGAATATGACTCTTTTTAGAATAAGAGTGCCGAGGGTGCTTCAGTTTTTTGGAACTAACCTATGTGAGGAGTATGGTTAGTGGTTTTAGGCATATTAGACACTTTGTTAGGACTTGACTTGTGTGAGATTGAGTCATATTGTGCTTTTTATAGTGGTTTAAAGAAAGAATTTTTGTGGGGAGTTCAACATAGGTTTTTGGAGTTTCTGAATGTTGTTTAAGTTGTTTGTTGAGAATGGAGGTTACTATTCCTGGTGGGATAGGAATGAGCACAGGTTATTGTGGGTTTTTGTGTTGGATCTCAGGTGTGAGTAGTTTTTACATGTCTATCCATTTCATTCGGTGATGGATGTAGTGTGGTCCATGTGGGTTTCTATTAAGGAATTGGGGAAATGATAAGGATACTCCTGTGGAGGGGAGTATCAGATTGATCATAGTTTAATGTCTCTCATGTTGGGAGAGAGAGTTGTGGATGCTATAAGACTGGTCCTTGGATAGTTAAGATAACATCAGCTATGCCAATGATTGGGTGAGAGCATGGCTATAGGTTAACCATTAAGTATTATCAAGGGATAGAATCATTTGTGGTGGGGAGTTTTTGATGCCTCACATTTTCATATTTAATGAAAATCAATGGAAATTTGAATATTTTCCCCATAAGTGTTTTAGGAAAAAAATGGAAAATTCTCCTATAAGATGATCTAATATAATTTTTATGAACACTCTATTGGTCCCATAATAAGGTGTTTACCCTAGGATATGAGTTTGGTGGAAATAAGAGTCATTCAAGTTTTCATGGAATATATAATATTTAATTAACTAAATATTAATTTATTCATGCATGTTCATTTTGTGATATCTTTCAAAATGAGTGTTATATTGAGCTTACATCTTTGTAGTTGAGTATGGAATGGGGGTTTTTCCTAGGTGAGGCATAAACTTGTCTTGGATGTCAGGGCTGGGGCTTCCCCCCTTCTCTTTTCTTTTTTCCTTTTCTTCCATTTTCTTTTTTCCTTTTATTTTCTCTCCTTTACCTTTAGCTTCCCATGAACACCACCTGAGGAATTTGGCATCTTGTTAATGAGGTATAGATAGATGAATAGAATAGGTATAGGAGGCGGAGGAGGAACCACTGAGGGTTTATCTGAGGCCCGAATCAGAGTTTGGTGGCTACGGGTAGTGGATTCAGAATGAAACGTCAGTGGTTTTTTCCTAGAGGTAATAATATTTTTAAGTTTTCTTTATAAATCACTATATATTAGTTTTTTTAAAGTTTTTAAAGTTGTTTTGTATTGTTGGGTACCCCTTGGGGTTTGATATGTGGATTTTGGTTTGAATTTGGGTGTTTTAGGCCTTTTTAGGGGTTTTCTGTTCAAGAAAACCCATGTACATGACATGTATTTCAAATAACACACACTATGTGTTCTTCCTATTAAAATAAGATGGGTTTTTGGGACTACACACTATGTACCAAGGGTACATGCCATGTAGTAGAAACTTGTGGTGTAACATGGACGTGTAGGTTACATGACCAGACCCTGAGCGAGGTACATGGTTGCTACCCATGTACTATGATTGGAAAAAATATATGTGGGGGTAAATAGAAAAGTACATGGCTGGGAACCCCATGTAGGGTACACACCATGTTTGGAAAGTACACACCATGTATTTTAGTGATGTACACATCGAGTGGGGTTGAGGTACACAGGTAGGTACCCATATGGGGTTATACACCATGTACTGAGAGGAACATGTTGTGTACTTTATGAAAGTAAACACTGAGTGGCCTACGGAACATGACTTGGGAGGACTTCTATGGGCATACACCATGTTCCCAAAGTACATGCCATGTACACCTTGGCCTGTTTTGTAGGTTTTTCAGCATGTATCTAGAATTGGACTTGTGTGTAGTCCATCATGAGTTTTTTTCCATGTTGATCATGATAGTGGGATCCTTTCAATGTTTAGAGGCCATTTGGATGGTGTTTTGGATGGGTGATAATTTTCAAGAGTATTTATTCTAGGTTTAGTTTTATAATCATCCTGGGGGTTGGTTTATAATTTATGAGGCCCAAGTGAGGTATATGATCTTGTTAGTTGTCATGGATTTTTTATTCCAAGATGATGTTGTTTAAGTTTATTTTGAACCGATCTTAGAAAGTGGGTTAGAGTGGTATCTCTGGGAAGATCTTGGATTGTCCCTGCACGTTAGGATCAATTTCTTGATGTTAGATCAGTTGAGGTTTGGATCCTGAATTTTTATATCAGAGCTATTTGATCCTTAAGGATGGGTTGAAACCTTTGTATGGTGGTTATAGTTGGGTTCCATTGTTCTGTTGATATGATTTATAGGGAGTCTTGAGGATTCCATAGTGGGGATGGTTACTAATCGAGTGATCAATGGTTTCCATAGTCGATGGTTGAGAATGACCAAGTGGCATGGTTTGGCTTGTGTTGAGGAGTATTGCTGGGGCCTAATTTTTGAGGTGGTCATGAGGATCGTTGTGAATTACCTAGTTGGCATGTTTTTATTTTGGATTCCTGTTGGGAATATTATTGATTGAGGATCAGTTTGAAGACACAAAGGTCCATTTGGTATATTTCTACACTAGGAATGTCCCATTCTTTGATGAGATAGAGGAACCCCTCATAGGGTGTCCTTCTCTTACTGTATCCTTTGGTCTATTTGAGGATCTATAAACAGAAATGGTCCGAGAGCTTGGGTGTAGTAGAGAAGTCTTGAATTGGACATCACTTTATCCTG
The DNA here is from genome assembly GCA_963277665.1 of Viscum album. Classification (NCBI taxonomy): domain Eukaryota; kingdom Viridiplantae; phylum Streptophyta; class Magnoliopsida; order Santalales; family Viscaceae; genus Viscum; species Viscum album. Next base: position 1,390,710,131 of record OY728165.1, read on the forward strand.
TGACCCTGGGGAATGTTGAAGCCTCAAGTTTTGTTTTGACCTTGAGGTAGGTTGAGGAGAGACCATGGTGGTTGTTTTTTGGATTCTAATATATAGGGTTCCTAGAGAGGCCCTGTTCTTTGTTGTCCAAGAGTTGATCAGTGATTATAGTTCAACTATTTGTATAGTGGGTTTGAGGTTAAATCATCCCAAATTTAGTTGGCCTTTGGCTAATAAATTTTATACAGATTCTGCTCAGGACCTTAGTTTGAGGAGGAGACACTTGGGATATCTTGGATCAAGAATTGAACCTAAGTTTTGATCCGGTTCTCTCATCAATTTTCTAGCTACGGTAAAATGGGCTTAGGGATATAATGGGTGACCTGGATAAGTGAAACACCCCCTCTAGTTGAGTGCGCACCTTAGATAGAGTGTCTCTGGCCTCATGAGGTGCTGAGGCACTAAAAAATTGGGTTCTGTGTACTATGGATGATATTGTGCTCTCAGGGACATGAATGCTATGGAATCTTGGGTTATGTATGGATACCACATATTATTGGGTCCATAAAAGGCACCAAATTCATTTTTCAAGACCTTCGGGACTAATAGGTTCTCTATTTGTATCGACATAAATGTTTGTGTTTCTAGTTCATATCATGCTATCAGAGTTTTAGAGTAAAATAGATTCTATTTTTCATGTGGGTGCCTATGGTTAAGCCATGAGGTACAACATTAATGAATTTTTATTTAGAAATATTGGAGCTCCTATATAGATCTAAAAGACACACCTAATGTCACATGGTAGGGTGAGAAACATGTTATAAATCCTCTGGCGTGGTCTAGAGAGGTGGTATATTTACCTGGGGTTTCAAGTTAGAACCCACATTTAGCTATTTTTCTTTTTGTTTTCTGCATTTATTTTTATGAAGATGTTTATTTTATGGAAGATGCTATTAGTTTTTGGATATTATGGCCATATCATGTGTGCATATAGTTTTTATGACAATATATTATAGGTTCTCTATTGGGGATGTCCTACTAAGATTTATTTCCCACCCCCGTACATTCACTTTGGTGTGCGTGAAAACCTAATGTTTTCTTTCAAGTTGAAGAAAAAGTTGAACAATGTATGGGTTCAAGTCCCAATGTTGATTGATTGAGCAGAGCCACTCATATGGAGTCTCAGTATCAAACTGGTGCAACTCGAGCACCATGGAGACTGGGTTTGTAGTTCATCTTAGAGTTGGAAGTAAATATTGTTGTATTTAATTTTAGTTTTTTATTTGGTATATGTGGTTGTCCCAGTAGAAAACTAACTAATATATGTTTTTCATACTTATGAGTATGTATGACTATATACTATATTCCATTTAATATAGCATTCTTATGTTTTAGGTATTTATTATATGTACTCTGATGTTCACCCCTATGTATGAGTTTGGTTATTTTCCTATATTATTGAACTTTGACTAAAGGGTATAGTCTCCAAACTACACCTTTTAGACCCTCACCGTTGGTTGGAATCCTCTGTCATTCAGGGATTCATGTTTGAGGCCTTGTAGCAAGCCAGATCGGGTGACGTGTCAGGTTGACCTAGGATGGTTCATTACAGTCGTTTTAACTTTAAATTTGTTGAAAAGTTATTTTTTTGGAAACTTTATAAATGAAATTCATCTTAATACATTAGAAACTTTTAGTAATAATGTTTTTAGAAACTGTTTAGGATAAAAAACATCATCTAACTTAGTAATATAAGAAAATAAAACTTCTTCAAAAAATCATTTTCACCTGAAATAAAAAAACATTCAAAAATAAAATTTTAATAAAAAATATAATAATCATTACAAAAACAACCCAAATAATCTTCAGGTTTAGTCATAATAATGAAACCCTCCTATGAACAAATTTCATGTAATATAATCTCTCCATCTCTCTCTATCTCATAAAGAAGGACACAAACTTCGTTTAATCATACATTATTTCTTTATATAGTCATGAACTTACTGGATGTACCTACCTTCTTCTACCATGACTATGAATTTAGTATAGTTACTATTATCCTGGTCAATTGGGCTTAATATATATCTTCATTTCAAAAGTTTAAACTTCTATATTGATCATTAAATTAATGTAATACCGCTAATGATACACCCAATGCAAGATACCTCACCACAAACATATTTTATGTTTTCTACCATCAAAGTAAATGATCAAATGGTACACATTGATAAGGATATCAAGTCAAGATAACAATACACATGCTCACAGATAGGAATGACCAATGACACCCGAAGCATGTGGTGTACCTATTGGTGGGTCATTACTCAAGATCTCCTTTACTCGAGATCACTAAGTGTAAAATTTATGAGAATAATTCTCAATTATTATGACCCCCAGGCACATGAGAGCCATACATAATATGTGTCTAGTTAGTATGGTGCATCTTGAACATAAAAAATATATTTAATATTATTTTTAAAGCATCTCAAGGTTCTCATTATAGTTGGGAACTGCTATAACCTATTGATATAAAAAATAACTTATGGAAATTTCATAGTAAATAGTGGAAACAAAAGTATCCACACTATTATGGTAATAATACATCATGCATAACTCAATGTATAAATGATATGATAATCAAAAATTATTATTCATGTTGGGTATAGGGCACCCAATTTCATAAAAAAAATCACATGAATGATTCCGATATGGTTTTAGGGAATCTTCAATATGTGAAGGTAAAATTCATGGATGATGTATGGGAACTAATTCTATTATCATCACTTCTGGATAGTGGGGATGTGATGGTGACTACTATTAGTAACTCCCATGGAAATATGAACTTAGTATTTGAGGTTGTTCTAAATTTGATTATCAAGAAAGAAATTCATTAGAGGGAAGTCCAAGCACCATCTAATAGTGAAACTAATAATATTAGAATAGGATGGTCACCCTGGAGTAGATATTAGAATAAACTATCATAATATTAATCTAAATAATGAATCTAGAAAAATTCAACTAGTTTGGGTCCTACATACTGCAGTTGTGGGAAGAAATGAAATATCATTTTTTTAGAATCCACAATGAAAAATTATAAGGTAATCAACTTTTAAAAGTTCAAACTCCGTAAGTACCACTAATATAAGCAACATATTATTGCTCAATGTCAACATTCTGATGGAATCACAGGTGGTATATTCCAAACCATATTTCCATTCAATGAAATAATGATGACGTATGGAGAATTATATATTTAGATGTTTTATAAAAGTTTATGTAGTAGATGATAAAGCCTTGGATGTCATTAGAAAAGGTGATTTAAATATTCTAATGAATAATAATGGGTTCTTGAGACTCAAAATAGTTATACACATCTAAATACTACATAAAAACCTCATTTCCATAGGATAAATTGATGAAGAAGTTTATGGAATGACATTTTAAAATGGAGTCTGGAAAGTGACTTAAGGATCCATAGTGGTTATATGAGGAATAAATAATGGTACCTTATATTTGATAAAAAGAATAGATGGAATTGAAAGGTTCAAAACAATATATTTATAAGATAATGATTTTTGGAATTATAGGGTTGATAATCTTAGTGGGAAGAATATAAAAGTTCTAACAGCTAAAGGCATACTGAAGCTTGATCACATGGATATTGGAAGGTATAAAAATCACGTTCTATGGAAATAAATAAGGGATTCCTTTAACTTAGACTAAAAATCATAACTCAAAAGTAAAAATTGGTTCAATTATATATTTGGGGGATTAACCCTTTCTAGTCTCATGGTTATTATATTTAATTTTTATCAATTATTGATTACACAACTAGAAAAGTTTGGGTTTAATTTATTAATCAGAATTATAACATTTTTCAAGCTTTTATTCAATGGAAATTCATGTTAGAAATATATTTTTTATAATTTTAAATGTATTAATTCCAAAAATTATGGTGAATAAATCAGAAACAAATTTTATATATTCTATCAGAAGAATGGGATAAGGAATGAGAATAAAATTCATGAAAACCCATAGAAAAATGGTTTGTTTTAAAGAATTAATCAGACATTGACTGAGAATTCTTGAAGCACGAAACTATACTCTATAGTGTCTAAATAAATTTTGGTGGAGGTAGTCAACACAACTAAATAACTTTTTTATTGGAGTCTAACATCAGTAGTTGCATATAAAATTCAAGAGGAACTATGGTCTGGTAAGTATTAGAAGGATAACCATATTAAAATATTAGGAAGCGTGGAATATTTTCATGTTGATGCTAATGATCTAGACGAGCTTGAGAAAAAATACAAGGTATATTTTATTGTTTGTTATGGAGATGAAAATTTTTAATTTTAGCTATGGGATGATAACTAGAAACAAGTCACATAGAGCTAAGATTTTCTCTCTAGTGAGAAGTTTTCATGGAAAGTTAAAAACATGTAGGAGAAAGATATTGATAGAAATCAATCAACCATCAAATTCCAAATTGATCTTAGTAAAAATTATAGAAGGGGAAAAGTTTCAAAGAACTCAAATAAAATTAATGAAATTATAAAGGTGGGGCCAAAATAATATGTGCCAGAAAGATCAAGGACCAATAAAGATCTAGTGGGAGCACTAAATTTGAGGTCTCTAGAAGATATAATTATAGGCAATATAGAGTGTCTGATTCAGTTGAGGAGATTAACTAAAGTTAGAAGACTAATTTAGAGGTTGGGGACTGACATGAATTTTCTACTTTTAATTGAGGTAGGAGAACCTGAATACCCATAAGAAGTGATGATACTCAGTGGCTTGAAACAATGGAAGTCATAAATGAACGAATACATGTATTTATTTAAGTCTAATGAATCTTGGGAGTTGAATAATTTTCTAAAATGGAAATGTGAATTTGAGAATAAGTGGGTATACCATTTTAAAGAAGTAGATGATGGGAAGAAGTGGTTCAAGGCATGGATAGTGGTAAAGGGATTTGAAAAGAATAAGGATTTGATTTCTCATAGATATTTTCATCGATATTTAAACATAAAAATATTTTTAAAATTCTAATAATGATGAAATTAGAAGGTTTTTACTTCAAAAAAATGTATGTAAAAATAGGCTTCATGGAAATTTAAAGGAATAAATTTACATGAAGCAACTAAGTATTTAATGGATGAAGGGATCTATAGCTTGGTTTATAATATAAAGAAAGGTCTTTATAGAATAAAACAAGCACCAAGAAAATACGATCAAAAGTTTGATGCTTTAATGTTAGAAGAAATATTCATAAGGTGATATGAAAATGATTGTTGCCAAGAAAGGTGAGTGATGAGAGGAAATTCACTATAATACTCTTGTATATGGATGAAAATTTTCTAGTTGTTCTAAATTATAGAAGGATTCAAAAGATGAAGAGTGAATTATCATGAATATTTTAGGTTATATATCTCAAACAAGATAAAAATATTTTGGGGGATGATAATTAGGAGGGATAGAAATATGGAACATTGGTGTTATCCTAGAAGGACTACATTTACAAGGTTATCAAAATATTTAGCCAGTATAAACCCCTACATTTGAAAACTTAATAGTTTCCAAGTAGTAGGAACCTAAAATGATATAAGAGATCTGGAACATAGAGATATTTTCATTTTCATTAGCTGTAGGAAGTTTGGTGTATGAAATTATTTTTAATCATCTGAACATTGCTTATACAATAGGAGTTGTGAGCAATTTCATGTACAACCTCAGAATAGAATACTAGAAATATATTGAGTGAATAATACAATTATTGAAAGTAATAGAAATTTTTTCTCTATTATTTGGGGAATAAGATCAGTTTTAAGGTTTGGTGGATGAATACTTCACTGGAGACTTAGATACCCAGAAGAGAATGATCAGTTTTGTGTTCACCTATGGAGGAACAATGATTAGTTTGATTTCATGAATATAGAGAATTATTAATTTATCTAAAAGTGAAGTAGATTATTTAGAAAAAATATAATCATGGGAGGAGTTTTTTTGGTTGACGTGTTTGCTAAAGGATCTTGGAAGATGTCAGGAGGGTGGATTCTTATTCTGTGATAATCAAAGTGCTATCCATTTGGCCTAGAATCCCATCTTCCATGCACAAATAAATCATATTGACTTCAATTAACACTTTATCTATAACAAGATAATGGGAAAATTATTAGATCTATGTAAGGTATTTGTAATCCAAAATCTATTAGACACTGTAAGACCTGAGTTTAAATTATAGTAAGTAAACATATCATCTTAAAGAAACTATAGTATGATACACATTTTATTATTTCATACCATGAATTTCTAAATTTTATAATTCTAGTTTGATAAAATAAATTTTATTTTATAATTCATTATTTAAAAATAATCTTAGTTTTAATTTTTGTGTTTTTTTTGAAATCCTTTATTTTTAATGAATAGTGAAAATACATTTTTTACAAATACTATCAATTTTATGACATAATAATGATATAATAATAACTTAAAATTTTATAAAACATTTTTTATAGAATAAATATATGTTTAAGGATTAAAATAAAACATTTTAAAATATTATTTTGAATTTATAAACCTATTTTTGACATTTTAAAACCTAAGTGATGTTTTATTCTAATAAAAGAATTATTTTTGATATTTTTATTTAATTAAGTATTTAAAAGGATACATTCAGTTTTGTATTAGTTTTAAATCCACAAAACATTAATTTTTTAATCATAAACCAATAAATTTAATTGGAATAAATTCTATACCTGATCTTGGTGTAAATTCTTTTTTATTCTTAAAAAATCATTTTTCTAAAAAACTATTTTTCATTACATTAAATGTATTTATATTAAAATTAATTTCTTCTGACTCTAGAAATTGAATATTATAAAATTTATTCCATATTTAGAATCAAAATATTCAAATTATTTCATAATACCCATTTCATTTTTATTCATAAAATTAATTTACCATAGTAAAAATTAGTCATCATGGTAAGAGTTATGTAAGATCCCGTCCTTTTCTTGGTGCATTATTCTTTAAAGTTTGTGTAATTTTTTTAATCGGTCATTTTTCTTGTGGGTTGTACCTTGGTTGCTCTGAGGGCGGCGGGGGGGGGGGGGAATAGGGTTTTTTTTATTGAAATTATCAATTGTAGAGGATTCTACATCGTGGGGCTTTAGGATGTGTCTTAGTGTGGGTCACTGCAATGTGGACCTCATGGATGCGATGTATGGTCCTATAAGGGGATTTTCAAGACTAATTATATTTATGGAATATCTTTTACATGGATTATCACTAACTATTAGGCCCTACCATGGAAATTGAGTGCTGCGGCGTGGAGATTTTGGCTGTAGCGTAAGGGTATTGTGGTTGGATTTGGTCGATTATTCCAAATCTAGTACCCTTGCGGTGTGAAGGTTAGTTTTGGTGCAGATCATTCCTTGGAAAAGGAATGGATGTATCATGGTGTCCTTAGATGCGGCATGGTTTACCCCTAGGTAAATAGTTTTTTGTTGTTGTGGACATTGAAATGGATTTCAAATACAGTTTTACCAAGGGGGTCAGCGGCGTGCTACCTTAGGCTACACTGTAGCATACCCTATGTCAGTAGGTTCTGCAACGTGGTCCAAGAGGCTGTTCCATGGTCCTCTTTTTAATATCCTGTCTATAGATACCCCCAAGCCCATATAAACTCCATTTAATCCAATCATTTCCTCTCGACTCCTAGACACCCCAAATAGATTTCCAATGATTTTGGACCTCCTTTCCATTGGATTCAACCTCCACTTTCTTGGGATCAATTTATGGTGGCCTGAGCCTAGATTTTAAAGGTAATCCTTTCATATCCTATTATTCTTCTCATTAATTGGTTTCCTCTTGGATATCCCTTATTGAAAGGATTAATTATCACCTATGAAGGGAAAATAAAAGGAACCAAATGCCACCTTGTATGTTGGGAGCTAGTCCACATCATCTATGCTTTGAGGCAGGTGGTCTAGAACAAGTCATTAAAAGTCTATTTCAATTATCCTAGTACATGAAATATGTGCGATCATGTCAGAATAATGTGCATGTGAGAAAAACCTTTGGTTTATCCTCTGTTCAATGAGTTACACATGTATAGACCTCCCATTATATAATTTCAGGTCTTTTGGTGTTGAGATCAAGTTATGCGGCCACCTATTCAGTGTTCCATCCTTTGACCTTACTTGAGAACTTGAATGATTGATGGATTAATATTATGATTTGTCATATCTTGTTAAATTGGAGTGATTTTTTAATATAGAATCACATGGTATAATATTAGTTAATTAGTAGGCTAATGACCTTAGGGGTTTGAAAGAAATAGGGTAATTGGATGAATTCACCATAATTTCTTGAGATGACATGTGTTATGATTCATGTTGGTTATGATGTAATCATTATAGGGATCTATCTGGTTTTATTGTAATGATTATAGGTATTTTATTGGTTGTGCTTTAATTCTTATAGGTATATTACTGGTTATGATGTAATTCTTATAGGGCTTGACCTGGTTATGATGTAATACTTATAGGGCTTAGACCAGTTATGCTATAATACTTATAGGGCTTGGCCTAGTTATTCTATAATTCTTTTAGGGATATTCTTGGTTATCCTGTGATGTCACATCTATGATTTTCTTTTGAGTTATTATTTTTTTAATTTTTAGTCTGGTACTTATCCCATAATTTTCCCTTGAGTTTTTGGTTAAAAATAGAGATTTTGTGCTTGAAAGCAGGTAGCGTATAGTTGGTGCATAGTTAGGGGAAACTATACACCCACTTCTAGGTAACTGTGTAGCCAATTGTCATTTTGGATAGTGGAGACCACACAGTTGGAACATGGTTTGGAAAACCATGTGGGCTAACTGGTCAATATGTCCCTCTTGGACAATGAGGGGTGTACGATTGTTGCACGGTTTGGAAAACTATGTAGGAAAACTTTGTGACTTGTCCACGTTATTACAAAGTGGAAGATTACAATTATTCCCTCTTTGATTTAAAACCTAAATCACCTCCCATCCACCCCATTTGTGACTTTCATCCATGGGATCCTCCTCCAAGGTTTCTTGAAGCCTTTAAACCTCAATCCTTGGGTGGGTTTTACCCTATTTATTCAAGGAAAAATCAAGTAAGTACTTTTCATCTTGATTTATACCTCTTTCTAGGGTTCTTCTTCCCTCTTTCTTGAGTCCCTATTTTCCAGTGGGGTTTTTGACTTAATTAGGGTTTGATATTGTGTTTTTGGGGGAAATATTTATGGTTGTTGTTCGATCTTGCCTTTATAGGGTCTTATGGTGGTGCAATTGTGTTTTTGAACTGATTTCCATAAGTTTCCAAGTATGAGGTAGCTGGTTCCATGATTTTACATTATTAGATAATTTTGATATACTTTCTTGGTTGCTTATATGTGATATATGTATTATTTTTTTGGTTTAAATCATGTTTTTAAAGGGTTTTGAGATACCTATGTGGGGAAAGTTGGTTTTTGAGAAGAAATTGATTATATTTATTGTGTTATTCATTGTGTCGTTTCTTGAAAATTTCATATTCCTTGTGTGGAAGGTATGAAATGTGTTTTCAAATATATTTAAGAGTGAAAATGTGTTAAAAGTTAATTTTCTTAGGGAAATGGGATCTTATTGCATGTTGGCTATTTTGTTGTGCACCTTAAATGCGTCTTTGAAATGTGAAAGTGATATGAAGCATGTTATAAAATGATTTTGGTATGAGTATGGATTTGAAAGGGGATTTTCCCATGGAAATGGTTACATTTTACATTCTCTATTCTTGTTGTGTTTTCAAATGGATTTCATAAATTTTTTAAGTGTTATTAAATGTATTTACAAATGGTTTTTGTGTACATGTGAAATATAAAGTGATTTTTTATGGAAAATGGTGGTTTACATGTGAAATTTTGATCATTGGATCAATGTGAAAATGTGAAAGTTGTGACTTAATTGTGTGCTTCTGATGAATGTCATGTTTGTGTGAAAGTGATGATTTATGTGATATGTGAAATGGTATTTAATCATAAAGGGAATCTCGGGTATCTAGGTGGGTGAACTAGAAGTAGTACGCTAGTTAACTCAGAAGTGGCACGACCTAGATTCATCTAGTAGTATTTATGCTACAACACCCATTAACCATGTGATATGATTAGAGACCACTAGAAATTTGGATGAGATCCTCTCTAGTGGATCATGAATGAGAACACCGTTAGACCACTAGAAATTTGGATGATATTCTCTCTAGTAGATCATGAATGATAATTCTGTTGGTAGTTGAGTTATAGGATTTTGATCATTGAGATACGATGTTCATAGGGTCCCACTTATGCTAGTTACCTATAGGGATTTCCCATGGTTCTCTCTTATGATATAATGATTATGTGATCTGGTGCTAGCCATCAGTATATGGTTGAACTTTTGTACACTTTTATTTCAAGAAAGATCATTTGTGAAAAAGGGTTTTTCCTAAAAAGTGTTTATTAAGAAAGTTTTCTAGAAAATGTTTTCTTTCAAATGTTTCAAATATTCTTATGGAAAAGTACATGTTGATTTGTCTTATAATTTTATGACATGGAATCTTTTCTTTTGGGTGGAATCCTACTGGGCTTTGGATCACACCCTATATATACCTTTGGGTGTATGTAGACTTTGTTATGTATGATCCAGGTAAAGGCAAGATGTATCATGGTGATGGTGGATCTAGTTTCTAGTGTTCTAGGTGTTGGTGGTGGTGGATTGAGGGTGATGTAATTATTTTTTCATGGAGGTTTTTGGGATAGTTTGTGGTTCCCTTTCTAGTGTTATACTTTTAGTTTTTGATTAAAGTTGTAAACTCTGAATTGGAAAATTTTTGTACCTTGTTTTTTTATGGTTATCAGTTATTATGATGGTTACTATTGATGGTTTTTATGATTATGTAAATGGGTGAAATCATTCCCAAAGTGTATTGTTGATAACCAAGCACTAGTTTCCATCCCATGGAGATTAGAAACACCATTTGGTCCATGGAATGGATCAGGTTAGGTGTTGGTTTAGATGGAACCATGGATTAGTTCATGAAAAAATAGTATCAGAGAAGGTTACACTCTTTTTGGGTCAAGTTATTTTGGAAAGAGTTTTGATAGACTGTAACTAGGATTGTCGAGGGTTGAGGTTCTGGTTACAAGTGGGGTTCCTGGACAACACATCTAATGATAGGACTCGAGTCGCCATGAGATATTGGGATTTGATTTTTACTTCTCCTCCAGGTGAGACGTATAGAATGTAGACTATTTATGTAAACTGGGTGGGGGTGGAGTAGTTTTGTTTTACTTATTATTTTTTTGGGTTTGGTTATGATTTTATTTATGGAAGTGTTGGTATGTGTTGTTATTGATGAAAATTTTCTGAATAATTTCTTATGGTTGTTGATTTTTGTATCAAGATTCCTCCCTAGATAATTCCTATGAAACCATGGGAAGATAGCGGAGAGAGTTATCCCTCAGAAATCGATCATATATTAGTGTAAGTAGTGGTTTGGTATGTCCAAGCTTTGGGACAAGGATCAAGATCTGGTCCTGATCAGGTTAGAGAATCTGAAACAGGTCTGGGAAAGGACAAGGATCAAGAGTTCCTCCAGAACAAGCCTCTTTATTTATGAGGTAGCATGAAACCTCATGAATAAGAGGATTGGATTGAGAATATAGATAGTATATTCAAGTTTCTTGATACTCTTGAGGTGGTTAGAGTGAAATGTGTTTTGTTAATGTTTGAAGGTTCTAGTTGGAAGTTGTGGGAATCAATGGTCCAATCTGAAAAGCTTGGGCAGATGGGTTGGAAAGACTTCATGGTCATTTTCAACAAGTAGTATTATCCTGAGATTTTGGACTTCACCAAATCCCAAGAGTTTATGAAGCTTAGATAGAAAGATCGATCTATGATGGATTATGATAACTGATTTGAAGAGTTAGTTTGGTACACGTCTGAGATCATTACCAATGAGCAGATAAAGGCTCAAAAGTTCAAAATGGGGTTGTGTTTAGAGATCCAATCTCAAGTTTTCTTGTTCAAGATAAAAACTTATGATGAGGTGGTTGATTGAACCATTATGGTAGAAATTGATTGTGGATGAAAAAATGGTTTATCTGGAGTAGTATCAACTGCGGTTAGTGGAATTTAGTTATAGAAGAAGAGGAAGCAGGACGAACAGGGGAAGAATATAGGTGGTAGTTCATGCTATCCTTCTCGACTGCCTGTAGCTTCAAACACTGGGTCGGTCATGTTCCACCAGAATAGGAAGGTAGGGAACATGCAACCTGTGTGTTCATCTCCATCCAGAACTTGTCACCGATGTGAAGTTGTGCGAAACTTTAAAAAATGTTGTAGAATGGTTCACCCATATCAGAGTGGTGTAGGATAGGTGGCTTCTAAAGGGATGACAGCCTGGTCAGAACCATCCAGGACAACGGGTTCTAGTTTGGAGGTCATGGAGACAGGGATAAATCATTATCTGGGTAGAGTCAGTATAGGGTAGAGCCATAGGTTAGTGGTTTTTCTTAAGGTCAGGATGAGACAAGGCAACTCTATGTGGTGGGTGGAGTGCCAGTAGAATCAGATGCAGGACCTATGATAGTTTGAGGTATTGTTCTTATTTCTTCATATTTAGATACTATTTTTTTTGATACTAGTGATTCAGTTTCTTTTATTTATCCCCATATTATTGATGTGTTAAATTTGACAATCATACATGATGGAGTTTGTAATGCCACTTGGTAAGAAGCGAGAGCAGGGTTTCAGGTGTCCTTCTTGTGCACTCATCATGTTAGGGGTCGATTTGGAATGGGAATATTTGGTTTTAGATATGGACCACTTTTATGTGATCCTTGGTATGGAATAGATGGTGTGTTTTCAAGAACACATTGATTGTTATAGACAGTGAGTGATATGTTTGGAACCTGATGGGAATGCCCAGGTTTTTCAAGGTGAATGGGATCCTCGGTCAGGATGTGTTGTACCTCCACTTCCGAAATTGGGAAATCTTGTTTTTCAGATCTTTTCACTCATGTTGGAGGATTATGATGGTTATCCTAAGGGTGGATTACCTATTGTGGTGGATGAGTTTCCATAGGTTTTTCCAAAGGATTTCTCGGGTTTTCCTTCAAAGCGGGACATGTAGTTCTCCATTGATTTAGTGTCGGGGACACAACCGATATCTCTTCCCTTATACCGTATGGACCCTAAAAAGTTGAGGGAATTAAAGGTACAACTAGAAAATTTGGAATCCAAAGGATTCATTTTACTGAACATTTCACCTTGGTCCACCCCATTTCTATTTGTGAAAAAGGCCGATGGATCTCTTCAATTGTGCATTGATTACCAGAAGTTGAATAAGGAGAAGATCAAGAAACAATATCATTTACCATGAATTGATGAACTTTTAAATCATATTAATGGGAAAATGAGGTTCTATAATATTGAATTGAAATATGGTTATCACCAAGTTAGAGTTAGAGAGGCGGATGATCCAAAAAAGGATTTTTGAAGCAGGTAAGACCACTTCGTGTACTTGGTTATGCCTTTCAGGTTGATGAATGCTATGATAAACTTTATGGATATTATAAATAGGGAGTCCACCATTAACTTTATTCCTTTATTTTGGTATTCATGGATGATATCTTGGTCTATTCTAGGATCAAGGAATATTATGACCAACATTTGAGGACTTTGTTGGGAACTCTTTAGGATCGTCATATCTATGCCAAGTTTTCTAAGTGAACCTTCTGGATCAGGGAGGTCAAGTTTCTGAGACATATGATCTTATAACATGGGGTTTCATTAGATCCTGATAATATCAATGTAGTGATGTTGTGGGAACATCTGAAGATTTTTTTTTAAAATTAGGAGTTTTAGGCATGGCTGGGTATTATAGGTAGTTTGTTCAGGATTTATCTTGGCTTGCTTCATCCATGACTATTATTACTTGAAAAGGGGTAAAGTTTTAATGGATCCTAGAGTGTCAAGATTACTTTGAGGATCTTAAGTGGCGTTTGACTATAACTCCTATTTTAATTATATAGGAATCTGGAAAGGGATATGTGGTCTATTATGATGCTTTAGGTATGGGTATTGGGTATGTGCTGATACAAGAAGACCATGTGGTGGCTTATAGTTCTCACCAACTCTGAACACATGAAAATAATTACCCAAATCATTACCTGGAGTTAGCAATGGTGATACATGCCTTGAAGACATGAAACCATTATATTTTTGGGGAGAAGTTTTTAGTTTATTTAGATCTTAAGAGTTTAGCCTATATTTTCTCCCAAAAATATTTGAATTTGAGGAAACATAATTGGGTTGAGTACCTTAATGGGTTTTATTTTGATATAGTATATACCCCAGGAAAAGGTAATGTTGTGGTGGATTCTTTGAGTAAGGAAGTTCCAGTTCAAGCATTTAAAGAGTTGGGTGATGAGTGGAATTTTATTGGTCCCTTTTCTTAGATACACCTGAAGACCAAAGAGCACAGTGGAGGTGTGTCCCTAGCCAATGTTTATTTGAAACCTTCCCTTTTGGAGTTGATTCTATGGGATAATTATATTGATGAGTTGTATCAATGTTCTATACAATTTTTTAATGGTGGGGAGACACCTTGTATGTGGTTGTTGTCTCCTGAGGGAGTTTTTTTGATTCAAGGGTCACTTCGTGGTACTATTGTCTATGAGGAAGGTAGTGATGTAGGATAACTACCAATACCAATGGTCGATTCATCTTGGTTCCACCAAGATTTTTTATTATATGCATTGACAGTTCTAGAATCTAGGCATGAGGCAAGATATAGCCGACTTCATATCGTGGTGTTATACATGTCAGTAGGTTAAAGAAGAGCACTAAAGGACCTCCAGTTTTCTTCAAACACTACATATTCCTACCTATAATTAGGACACGATCACCATGTAATTTATTTTCATCTTACCTCATACACCCCAGAGATGAATTCCATTTGGGTGGTGATTGATTGTTTGACCAAATCCTCCCATTTCATCCTGATTAGGGATTTATCCAAAGTGGACGAGTTGGGTCAGTTGTATGTTTAGAAGATAACGAGAATTCATGGTGTGTTATGGGAAATTTTTTCAAATAGGGACCCCCATTTTACCTCATGGTTTTGGGAAATACTTTAAAGGGTGACGGGGTCACAAGTCAAGTTGAGTATGGCATACCACCCTCAAACAGATGGTCAGACAGAGCGGGCGAATCAAATTTTGGAAGACATTATCTAGGCATGTGTGTTGGATTTTAGAGGTTTGTGGGATAAACATTTGGGATTAGTTTAGTTTTCATATAATAATAGTTACCAATCCTAAATTCAAATGTCTCCTTTTGAGGTGATTTATGGTTGGATGTGTTAGTATTCTTCGTGTTGGGCTGAGGTGGGTGAGACCTCATTGTTGGGATTGGGCCTTGTGCAAGAAACTTATGATAGAGTTAACTTGAACAAGTATATTTTTTTGATAGAACAAAGTTTATATAAGTCTTATACCAATCAGAGGAACTAAGCTTTTGAGTTTTCTATTGGTGACTGGGTGTTCCTAAAAGTGGTAGTTCTCTTGGGTTATCATCATTTGGGTAAGAAAAGAAACTTAACACTAAGGTATGTTAGACCTTTTGAGATCACAAATAAGATTTGTAAGGTGAAATATAGGTTATATTTTCTCTCCCATTTGACATCAATTCATGATGTGTTTCATGTATCTTAGTTGAAAAAGTATAATCCAGATCCTTCCCATGTACTGAATTGGGAAGAATTAGATTTGGAGCCAGATTTTTTAGTGTTTGAGTGGCCAATGAGGATTATGGATTATTAGAAGAAAGTTATTCATGGGAAGTCCATTTTGTTAGTCTGAGTTATTTGGTAATATGGTAATGATGTGCATGATAATTGGGAGCAGAAGTCCTGGGTTGAGGAGAAGTATCCATTTTTTTCTCTGATCAAGATTCAAGTTTACTTTATGAGGGAGGAAAGTTTTCATGGTGGGTCACATTAGTGATTTTATTTTGAGGTATTATTTTGTTTATTTTTAGTATGTTATTCATCCCATAGTTTTACGTTGAGTTTTTGGTTAAAAATGGATATTTTGGGCTCGATATCAGGTGGCACATGGTTGGCTCAAGGTTAGGGGAAACCGTGCGCCCTCCTCCAAGTAACCGTGTGGATAATTGTCATTTTGGATAGTGGAGACTACACAGTTGGAACATGGTTTGGAAAACTATACAGGCTAATAGTGTGGGATAACCATGTGGCATGTGCCTCTTAGATAGTGAGGGGAACACAGTTGCTGCATGGTTTGGAAAACCATGTGGGAAAACCGTGCGACTTGTCTAATTTATTAAAAAGTGGAAATTACCTTTATTCCCTCCTCGATTTTAACCCTAAATCACCTACCATCTACTCCATTCGGAGCTTTCATCCATGGGAGCCTCCTATAAGCTTTATTGAAGCCTTTGAACCTTAATAATTAGGTGTTTTTGACCCCAGTTATTTAAGAAAACATTAATTAAGTTTTTTTCCTCTTGATTTATCTCTCTTTCTAGGGTTTTTATTCCCTCATTATTGAGTCCCTATTTTCTAGTGGGTTGTTTGACCTAAGGAGGATTTTATCTTGTGTTTTTGGGTGAAATATTGATGTTTATTATTTTATCTCACCTTTATAGGGTATTTTGGTCATGAGGTTTTGGTTTTTCAACTATTTCCAGAAGTTTCCAAGTGTAAGGTAAGTGGTTCCATGATTTTACATTATTATATGATTTTGATATGATTTTTTGGTTTCTTTTATGTGTTCTATGGATTATTTTTTCGATGAGAATTATTTTTTGAAAGGGTTTTGAGATTCCTATGTGAGGAAAGTTTTTTAGAAGAAATTGATTATATTTCTTATGTGCTTCATTGTAGCATTTCTTTAAAATGTATTATTACTTGCGTAGAAGGTGAAAAATGTTTTTTCAAAGAGATTTAAGGATGAAAATATGTTGAACATGGATTTCCAAGGGAAATGGGATCTTATTGAATGTTTTATATTTTTTTATGCACCTTAAATGTGTCTTTGAAATGTGAAAGTGATATGAAGCATGTTATAAAATGGGTTTGGTGTGAGTATGGATTTGAAGGGGGATTTTCCCATGGAAATGGTTATATTTTACATGTGTTTTTATTTTTAGGTTTTCAAATAGGTTTCATAAATTGTGTATGTGGTGCGAAATGTATTTATAAATGATTTTGGTGTGCGTGTGAAATGGAAAGTGGTTTTTTAGGGAAAATGGTGGTTTCCATGTGAACTTTTGTTCATTGAATCAATGTGAAAATGTGAAAGAGTTGAATTCTTTGTGTGATTTTGATGCTTGGCATGTTTGTTTGAAAGTGATGATTTATGTGATATGTGAAATGGAATTTTATCATAAAGGAAATACTAGGTATCTAGGTGGATGAACTAGAACTAGTACACTAGTTGACTCTGAAGTGGCATGGCCCAGATTCATCTAGAAGAATTTAAGATACAAAAAATACTTAACATGTGATATGATTGGATACCACTATAAATTTGGATGAGATCCTCTCTAGTGGATCGTGCATGATAACACTGTTGGGCCACTAGAACTTTGGATGAGATCATCTCTAGTGGCTTGTGCATGATAACTCTATTGGTAGTTCAGTTGGAGGATTTTGATCATCAAGATACAATGTTCATAGGGTCCCACTTATGATAGTTACCTATAGGTATTTTTCCATGGTGAAATCTTATGACACGATGCTTATGTGATCTGGTTCTATCCATCAGTATACAGTTGACCTTTTGTATACTTTTATTTCAAGAAATATTATTTGTGAAAAAAGGTTTTTCCTAAAAAGTGTTTATTAAGAAAGTTTTCCTGAAAATGGGTTCTTGTAAATGTTTCAAGTATTATTATAGAAAGGCGCATGTTGATTTGTATTCTAATTTCATGACATGGAATATTTTATTTTGGGGGGCATCCTACTGGGCTTTGGATCACAACCTACATACACCTTTGGGTGTATTTAGACTTTGTTATGCATGACCAGGTAAAGGAAAGATGTATCGTGGTGATGGTGGATCCATTTATTAGTGTTCCACTTCTTGCAGGTGTTGGTGGTGGTGGATTGAGGATGATGTCTCTCTTATTTCATGAAGGTTTTTGGGACATTTTGTGGTTCCCTTTTTGATGTTATACTTTTGGTTTTTGATTAAACTTATAAAATATAAATATAGCAATTGTTGCACCTTGTTTGGTTATGGTTATCAATTATTATGATATTTAATATTGTTGGTTGTTTAATATTACTTAAGTGGGTGAAATCATTCACAAAGTGTATTATTGATACCCAAGAACTAGTTTCCAGCTCATTGGGATCGAGAATGCCCTTTGATCCATGCCATGGATTGGGTTGGGTGTCAGTTTAGATGGAACCCCAGCTTGGTTCATGAAATGATTTATGGTTATTCCCTGGGAGGGTTATAGATGTGGTTATCATGGTTATGCAACATGCTCAGAGATATCCAACATTACACCGAAGCAGGTTTGGCTGACCTCAGGTGTCAACCAAGAACTTGAGGGTTAGTGGATTTATTTCATGTGTAGTATTAATTGACTAAATTAATACCCTATTTATAACTTTATTGCATGAATTATATATCTCAATCTGGATTTGTTTAGACATAGTGGTTTTGACCTACTGATTTATACTCACACCTTGGATGAGATACTGTTTGGTACCCAAAGATATTTTAGGGAAGTAGGTCTGTACAAGGGAAAGGGATCCTGTTATTGATTGTTTCTTACTAGATGGGTCAGATCTTGGTGATGAGACCAACATGGGTTCGAGACCGGGGACTTGGAGTCTTTTATTTTATTTTTCTTAAACTTTTATTTTTTTGACCATCAATACACCATTTAGTTACATTTCTACTTATCATTACATGATTCTATATTTTTTGAGATATTGGAGCTGTTCTTTATTCTATGATGGATGAATGTTTGTCGATTATACTATTTCCACTATTTCAGCGATTTTTTACTATTTTTTGTTGTATTTATACTCTCTTTTAGATGGAATAGCATCTCCACTATATTATTTACACCCTCACTACTAGTTTAAATCCTTTTTCATATAGGGAGGTGCGCTTGAGGTTACATAGAAAACCTGACTCAGTCACTCGAGGGTGCCCCAGGTCGGGGACATTACAAAGTGGTTTCATAGCATCAGGTTTTATTTTCTATTTTTATACTATTTGGGAAAAGTTAGAAAGGAGACTAATATGTTTTAGTACCTGGTAATGGACTTGTTCATAGGAGAAGATAACCCATGCATGGTAGAAAATATGAGTACCTCAGGATGAAATTGTTATCCATGAAGTTTTCTTGTTACAATTTTGATGTTATTTCACCTTTATTAGTTCACTTGTTGTATGGTGTTATATTTTATAGAAATTTTTACACATGGGTCAGTATGGAATGAGATGAGTATGCATGCATAATGATAGGCACACATGGATATATGTTTACATGAATTATTCATGACAGAGACATATTAAATACATGTGAAATACTTACCCATATGAAATGTAAAATTAAATCCCTTGTGATACCTGATAAATTAAATGAAATAAAGTTTTTATGTTATGACGATTAACATGTTAAGCTAATTTTAGAGGAACATTGAGCTAGTGGTTCTTTGTTATGATCACTTATTAAGGTAGATTGATGTATTCCTACCATGGGGTGAAAAAAAAACAATATTTTATATTACCTAATTATATTATAGTGGTTAATCCTAGGTAGTCTCCTGAAGAGGAGTGCACAGAAAATAGTTTTCAGTTTTTAATTAGAGTAAAAATGTAGTGTTTTTGGAATTTTTTTGGTTTTGAATAAAACGAAATCAATAAAAAATGATTGAAATAAAATTTGGAATTCAAGTGATTGAGAAAAATGATATGAGAAGGGTTATTTGTTTAGGGTAAGTTTTCTAATTTAAATAATATCCTTGTTCTATTTGATTCAATCCTCTTTTGCAAAGTTGTTTGAAGTGAGATTCCAGTATCATTTCCTTTCACTCATTTAGTCAAATGGTGACGATGAGATAAAAATTTACCAATATCTAAGTTAGGTATATTATCCTTCCATGTTAAAGATAGTTTCAATTAATATCCTTAATTTACTTGGGCAATACCCAATCAGGTCTTGTTTATCCCAAACAATCAAGAACATCCACTACTCCTTTTACATGTACTAATGATCATTGAGTAATTCACCACTAATCCCTGGTTTATTCCATAATATATAAGCTAGAACCTAGTTTAGGGAGATAATTATCATTGAAAAAGTGAAAATCAACAATGGAATCAAAAATAAAATACGATCTCACTTGATAATAAAAATCTCTATATGAAATTGAAAACAACATTGTAGAAGAGAGATAAATTTTTTATTTAATAATGTGCATAAACTCAAGCATTAAAAAATATAAAACCTACCCTTAACCAATCCCTCAATTTTTTACCCCACCATGGTAAGGGTAATAGAGATTAATTTTGAATAAGAAGACATTAAAAAACTAATAAGAAGAAAAGAGAGAAAAATAAAAGCAGAAAAGTCATCCTTCAGAATCTATCCACTTAATATTTTCTCCTGTTTGGTGCACCATGTCTTAGAATAACCCCAAGATCCCTTATTATATGTTATTAAAAATTTAATTTCCTTTATCCCCTCAAACTTTCACATTAATTTTACATTACTAGAGGATTTTATGGAATTTTTATTGACTATGACGTTTCTTTGTGAGATTTCAAAAAATATTCCTTGAATATATTTCGTTCAATGGCCACCTTAATGATTTCATAAATCCATAAACTTTATTGGAGAAATTATTCTATAAGTATTAGTTCAATTATATGTGGAATAACCTCAATTTTAGCTGTGTATCCCGAGTTATGATTTAGTTATAGAGATGAGATCCACACGGTCATCCAGAATAATTTTTTTAACTTGATTGATTTTTTTGGGCCTCTATATGTTCAAATCGGCTCTTGGTCCAGAAGAAAAAGTTAAACACAATAAAGAAATTAATCCTAAAAAAAATAATATCTAAAATTGGAATAATATTTTAAAAATTACTCCTAAAATACCCTTGTGATTAAAATATGTTAAAATTCTAGAATTAAACAATTTTCACATTTAAGACCAAAACACACCATAAATCCAATATTGATGAAAATAACTCAAATTTATAAATTTATATGGATTAAATAATTTAAATAAATATAAAAAATGATAAAAATATTATCTATATCAATTTAACCACACTTAAACTATGCTTTTCCTCAAGTATAAAATCTTAACATTGAAAATTAGAGGGCACTGATATTTCTATTATTCAAATTCTAAAGCAAGAAAATCAAACAATTATCAATGTAAAATAATTTTTTAAAAAATTCAGATAAAATATAAATATAAATTTCCATTTTACAAAGAAACAATCAATTTAGGAATTTTAATTTTCTCCTTTGAAAAGGATGGAACTTCTCCTTTCATTCATTAATGCTGCTCAATTCATTATTATCAAACATGCCAAGTCATGATTTACCTCACTTTTGATTCTTTTCTATCATAAATAATTATATAATTAAAGTAGAGTTATGATAATATCATGAGAACATGACCCTTATCTATAGTATTGTAAATAAACTACTTTATCCACTTTGAAAAGACAAAAGGCACATAAAATCCTAAATACTTTTCAATAAAGGTTTAAATGATTTTAAGGCTTAAGGTTTGTAGGATTTGATGCTTTAAAAATTAAGGATCAAGGAGGAGGTTTATCTCTTAAGTACAATGAGTGATATAAAATATTTTAATGAAATTATCCCCGTCAAATTAGAAACTCACACTTCCATCAAAACTCAAATCAAAGATCATGATCTGTTTAAGCATATTGAATGATTTTCCCTCTCTTGAATATATATATATATTATGTTTTTAAAATAACATTTTCATTTTTTTTCAAAATTTATTCTTTAGAATAAACCTCACATCCACTACCTAACCACATATAATAAAAATCATAGGTTTAGTAATGGTGATTTTTGGTTTTCCCAAATCACAACCCATTTTTATTATTATTTTGGTTCTTTTGTCATTTTCATTTTTTTTATTCCAGAGGGGAAAACAATAGAGTACAATGAATGATTACATAAACTTTTACAATTACCATAATAATAACCCCCAAACTTCTTCATTAAAATGTAAATAATCCCATTTACCACGAATCCCTTCACCCCACACTTAAACTTTAAAATATCATGAAAATACCAAGAGTAGGGTAGGAATGTATAAAAATGTCTTGAAAAAAGGCCCATCCTTATAAAGGTCATTTATGGTCTCTATAGGATAAAAAAGGATTTATTTAAAGGTGTTATTTTAAGTATAATTTATTTTCAAAAGATTCCTCAATCATATTAAATGTGGTTTTGTATATTCATAGATTTGATAAGTTTAAATTCAAGTTCTAGCAGGTGACATGTCCCAAGATCACTCAAGAAATGTTCTCAAGATAAAATTTGAAGTACTTAGTCTATAAATCCTCTCAGGAATGGGAATATGATATTTTAAAATCACTCAAGGCATTATTAACAATAAAAAATAAATTCACATGAATTTTAGAAATTCAAAGCATGAAAAATGGTTGGTAAATTTCATTTACATGAATCAATAAATTCCCTCAAATCATGAGTCATCATTTAAATATCTATTCTTCAAATTAAACTTAAATAATCCATTTTACTCATTCAATATCATTAACATTGAAATCTAAAACATGGAATCATAGGATTCATAAGAAACTCATGTCTCCTAGATAAATCATGTAAAGTATGAATTCAAGTGTTGTCATGAAATTTCTAGTTTAAGATCAAAATTGGTTTTTGGAAAAAAATGTAGGGAGTTTAAAAGATAAAAAATAAATGTGAACTCCCTTTAGAAATTAAAATTAGTCCTATTTAATCTTTATATATTTGGTGAATCCTTATTCCATCATGAATCTATAAAATAAAATTATTCAATTAATCCCAAGGATCATGTAATTTAGGTTAAAAAAGATAAGAGGGAGTGGGATGCATGCTGGACTAATCCAAAAAATTAAAATGAAATATAAATTCCTAGAATTCATGTAAAGATAAATATTGGTATGATCCCCAAGTGGTCCCTAAATTTTTACTGCCTCCAGAGGGCAGTACCAGCTATTATCCAAAGTTTTATGGTAGAGCTTGCATGGAAATGGTAGGATGAAGTATGGAACATCCTCTTCCTTGGTTGCTACTTGCGTAACCTCCTCTTTTTCTTCCAGTGCTAGCTCAACATGGGATTCATGAATTGAATGATCAATGGTAACGTAAGTAGGTATTTATATATGAATATAATTTAAATTTGAATAATCAAAAAAATTCTCCCTTTCATAACGATTATCCTCTGTATTTATTTCCACAAGCTCAGATACTTGTATTTATTTATGGGCCTCCTAAAATTCATGTTTAATAATGTCAAAGAGATCCATGTGTTCCTCAATAGGTGCATGTTCAGTTTATTCCTCTTCCTCTAAGGCAAAAAAAGGATTGATCAAATATGAAAATTCAAAAACTTAAGGAGTGATACTAAAATCAGATTGAATAAAATAAGAAAATAAAGAGTTAAAATAAAGATAATCTCCTTGAGTTGGTTCTGGTTCAATAACTTATTCAGTGGTAAGTTCCTCTTGAAGTTTGATCTCAATGGATAGAGGTAGGCAGCCGAGATCCTCCAGTCTTTCTTCAATTTCAAATATGAGTGTTTTAATTTCTTCCACCAATGGCCCAAGTTCATTGTAAGTAATGGGGAGACCATGTTGTTATTTTCATACATTCCAAAATTCATCTATATCTTTTTGATCTTCTATATGAATCTCAGTCACTGGTTTCCCTTAGGTAGTAGAGACATATTCTGTTATCCTTCTACTTTTCTTCATAGTCATTCTATGAAATATTTATGTTACTTTACTCGAGCTCTTTTGTACTCTAAAAAAACTTCCTCTTATTGATTTTTCACCTATGATTAGTCATTAAATGAAGAGTAATAGTAGCTTGGATACATCATGGAAAAAAGAAAATTATTTTTTTCTTATTTTTTTTAAAATTTGAAAAGATTCAAATATTTAAAATTAGATTATGGAATTGCCTCCTTGGAAATGGTTCCAAGTTTGACGCATGCCTATCGTGGGGTGTGTCAAAAAAATATTTTATATTACCTAAGTATAGTCTAGTGGTTAACCCTAGGTAGTCTCCCAAAGAGGAGTGAAAAAAAATAGTTTTTCACTTTTTAATTAGAGTAAAAATGTATTGTTTTTGGAATTGTTTGGTTTTGAATAAAAAGAAATCAATAAAAAAATTATTGAAATAAAATTTGAAATTAAAGTGATTTAGAACAATGATATGAGAAGGGTGATTTGGCCAGGGCCAGTTTTCTAATTTCAATTATATCCTTATTCTATTTAATTCAATCCTCTTTTGTAATGTTGTTTTAAGTTATATTCCACGATCATTTTCTATCACCCCTTTAGTAAAATGGTGATGGTGAGAGAAAACATTACCAAGATCTTAGTTTTGTCTACTCTACTTACATGTGAAAGATAGTTTCAATTAATATCCTCAATTTACTGGGGCAATACCCAATCAGGTCTTGTTTATCCCAAACAATAAAGAACATCCACTACCCCTTTTACACATACTGACGATCATCAAGTACTTCAACACTAAGACCTGGTCTATTCCATCGTATATAAACTAGAACCTAGTGGAGGGATATAATGATCATTGACCAAGGTTAAAATAAATAACAGAATCAAAAATCAAATATGATCATACTTGATAATAAAAACCATACATGGAATTGAAAAAAACATTCCAGAAGATAGATAAGTTTTTATTCAATAATTCGCATAAAATCAAGAATTAAAAAATAGAAAACCCACCCTTAACCAATAACTAAAATTTTTACCCTACCATGGTAAGGGTAATCGAGATGAATTTTGAAAAATAAGGCATTACAAAACTAAGAAGAAGAAAAGAGAGAAAAAGAAAAGAAGAAAAGTCATCCTCCAAAATCTATCCATCGAATGTTTTCTCCTGTTTGGTGCACCATGTCTTCAAATATCTCCAAGGAACCTTATTATAGGTTGTTCCAAATTTAATTTCCTATACCCCTCCAAATTTCACATAATTGAATGCGCCTAGAAGAAGTTATGGAATTTTTATTGACTATGAATTTTTCTATCTAAGATTTCCAGAAATATTCCTTGAACGTATTTCATTCAATGGATACCTTAATGATTTCATAACTCCATGAAATTTATTATAGAAATGTGTATATGATTCCAAGTTCAATTAAAGTTGGAATAATTTTAATTGGAGGCATGTATCCAAATTTATGTTTCAGTTATAGAGGTGAGGTCCACACAGTCAGCCAGAATAATTTTTCAAATTGATTTACTTTTTTAGGCCTCTAGATATTCGAATTAGATCTTGGTATAAAAGACAAAGTTGAAACCCATAAAGGAAAGAATCAAAAAAAAAAAAATCACTCAAATTTGAATAATATTGTAAAATTTATTCCAAAAATAACCTTGTGATTAAAATCTTTTTAAAATTACAGAATTAAGAAATTTTCACATTTAATCCAGAAACAAACCATAAATCCAAAATTGATACAAATAACTCAAATTGATAAATTTTTATTGATTAAATAATTCAAATAAATATAAAAAATTATGTAAATATTAGATCTATCATATATATTATTGAGTTATTGTGTTTTAAAGAGTGATTTTGTTATTTTAGATAAAGTTCCTCCACATCATCTTCGAGTTTAGTGTTAGGAGAGTGGGTAATCAGCATAATCCTAACATAGATGAGACATAAATTTCTATGAATCTAGAGAATTTGATGGAAGATCAACTTCACAAAAATTTCCTAAGAGTCATTCAATCCATGGAGAGTCTAACGTCCCAAGATTGACTTACATGGAAATTACATTAATTTTTTAGAATACTTAATACATGACACAAATAGATTCTCAAATACCATATTAGTTTGTGCCTTTAGAAATTGTAAAACACAAACAACTGGTTCATAAAACATCTACATCATCTCCTAATTTATCCTTCATAACTAGAACCCCTTTTTGATACATCTTACTTAATACCCTTCTTCAAATTCTGGGGGAAAAGAAACATGAAAAAGGGTGAGATCAAATTCTCAGTAAGGGTAATAATGGAAAATATATTACAAAAAATAAACATAAGAATGTAAAAACATGAAAATAACTTTTGAAAAAAAAACATACCAAAATATTGAGTCATGAAATAAATTTTGGTAGTACGTGAGGCATAGATCATAAAGGAACATTAACCATGATAAAATAATATTGGAATAAAACATGGAATTGTGGAAAACAAATAAGAACATAATATTATTTCCATAGTAGCTTAGACATTGTTTCCAAGACCATAATAGTGGAAAAAGTACATTACTGAAATAGGTTTACTTATCATTCCAGCTATGTATTACTAAACCAGATTTACTTTCCATTCCAGTCATGTCTATGTCATGAGATATAAATATTTACCCAATTAATTGGAAGGATATATAGGTACCACCCATATCATAATGAAATAATTCTCACATGTGCCACAAAACATAAACCATTCACCATAGCATAACCCAATGAACAAAAAATGGGTTTCTTAAACATCATTCCATCATAACATAATCCATATAATATAAATGGATTTCATAAAAATAATTCCATCACAAAAACAATCAAATTAAATTAATAATAGGGATATAAAAATAACCCTATGTCATATTAGATGGAAAATAATTTTGATAAAACACTTGATCTAAATTCCTGAGGAAAATATCCTTTCTTCTACAATAACGTTTTCTATTCTCAAAATATAGTGAAAATTTAAAAGAAAAGAATTTAGTTGAAAATAAACTTGAAATTATGTATAGGAAGATTCATGGAAATAAGTAATTATTAATATGTAAAAATAAATTCATTTTTTATAAGTTAAAAAAAACATTCTTCTCGTACTCTTGCCAGAAAAGTAAAAAACGTACCTCGTATGGAAAATGAAAGAAAGAATCCTTCCATTCCATTTAATAAAAATTCACCAATGGGTAAAATTTCCTTTAAAAAATAGTATAAGGATAGAAATAATATTATATATTTAGGAAACATGGATTTTTATGATAAATATACCCCAGTAAATGCTTACTTATAAACAATCTCAGAAAATAATGAGATTGTGGAATTATCCCTTACCTTATGTCTGATTTCTTTAGTATGTGTCCAAAAATCATATATAGCAGGTTTAAACATATTATTAACTTCTAAAAGAACCATAATAATATTTATGATATCATATATGATTCACTTATGACTTTATATTACCCATTCATTTATCAATTCTATATTAAAGCAACGTTTTGGGTAATAATCATTTTATTTATCGTACATGTTTTGACTTGTTATTATTGATATTATTACTTATATCATGATTTAATTACTTAAAAATTTAAAAAATGATTTCTATATCATATATATTCAGTATATAAATATATATAATAGATAGATAAATGAAATGGAATACATCGTTCATGGAGATGGTAGGCCGTACGTACGTATGAACGTTGTTTCTGTTTCCTTATTGAATTGAATGGAAGAAAGTAAATGAAATATATATATATACATAAATATAGTATAATTATTATGTCATATATTTCATTCTTATTTATTATATATACTTTATAATCATTCTTGAATGTTTAACGTGGATAATGAATCTCATCGCATCATGGAGATCATAGGCCGTACGTACGCACGAGCGACAATATCATTCACTTGATGGTTAAATGGTATATAATTGGATGGTATATTAATTTTAAGAACCTAGATCTTAATATTAGGTTTGTATATTGATTTCGGGTTGTTTTTGAGGAAAATTAAGAAATAAGGTTTTTCTAAGTACACGCCGTGTAATTCTGAATACACGCTGTGTATCGGGTTGTTGCATACAGCCGTATACTGGCCGTGTAACGGCTGAGTACATAGCTGTGTGATGACCTAGATGACCCGATTAATTCAAGATCTAGTTAAGGCTAATACATGGCATGTACATTAAATGAACATTCCATGTAATTTTCTTTTTAATTGATAAATCAGATCAGGATCGCGTCTCATCTTCGAAAACACCTTCTTATGGCAGTGGTTCGTACAAGAGAGTGACATAATGGATGAAGAAATCCTAACCCCTACCATTTTTCTATCGGAGATCTGATTGAGACACCGCTGGGTGAGTTGGAATCCCACCGATCTACACCATGTTAGGACGATTCAAGGGCTGACATTCAAGTACATTGATCATGCGACATCAAGGTAGGTGGTTTGTTCCTTTCGTTGTTTGTCTTTGGATTATATATGATAAAAGTTCCATATAACCACATTTGGGGTATTGCGTGTTTTGAAATTAAACTCTTTTTATTAACTGTTATGGTTTGGTTGATTGATAAAGAGTAGTTTCATATGCATAAGGTTAAATACCTTGGTTATGGGACACCCCGTGGGTGCGTTTCCCTTGATTGACAGTTTATGGACGTTTGGTCTAGGTTTCTTGTTAGGATTACCTTTTTTCCATGACTTGTTTTTTAGGATGGAGTTACTGATTATATGAGATTCCTATGGTATGCATTGTAGAAGTTTGACCAAGGGGAATTTGACTATGAGACCTTCTCTAGGTAGGGTCATTTATGTATGTTTTACTATTATGTTGACCCAAGGGTATTAATTGTGAGAGCTTCCAAGTGGTCATCAACCCCGGGGTTTATACCATGAGATCTTTCTATGTGGTCATTTATAATTTATTGATGCTATGTTGACCAAGGTGTATTTATCGTGAGAGCTTCCCAGGTGCTCATTTGTAATTGATTAGTGCTAAGTTAGACCAAAGAAGTTAGACCATGAGATCTTCCCATAGGGTCGTTATTAAATGAATTGTTGTTATGGTAGCCTAGGGGTATTAGACTGTGATAACTTTCCCTAAGGTTTGTTATTAAATAATTGAATGATTGTGATGAGTCTGCCAATCCAAATCACAAGCTTGGACTCGGTATTACTTGATGTGTTTAGATGGTCTTCAGAGAAATTTGTTTTGATACCATTACATAGGGGGTATAGATCTTAGGATAGATACCAAGATTACATGATTCAAAGGATGAATAATAAGTGTAAATTAATTTAATTGAAAACTGTAAGATTTTTTACTTTTGAGTAATTTCTACTTTATTTATTCATTTCTTCATATTGCCTGCTATATGTATTCACTATCAGTTAGGCACAAATATTTTGGTGGTTACCTACTAGGATTCATCTCACATCATATTTAGGTAATTATTTTAGACCCAAATATATTATATGGTTGTAGGTATAGATAAGGGAAAGCACCCTTCTTCATCATGTACTTGATTGCTGTAGGAGATAGAGAGCATGGGACCAAGCTGAGGCTTGCGATGCTGCTAGAGTTTACTGTTTCTTTTGTACTTTGGTTTATGTATTGTTTTCTAGAATGGTGAATTTTTTGGATATTTTCTTAGATACACATGACATGAATCATATATATATATATATATATTGTGGCCTCTGTTGGATTTACTTTCAGTCTTCCGCTGTTTACTTTTTTTGGTATTACTACTTCCACCATTATTACTATTTGTTATTCCGCTGTGTATACTGTACCAATGAGAACATAGTTTCCCTAATGTCTTAATTTCACCCTCACTACTATTTAGCAGCCTTTGGAATTTAGGGAAATGAACTTGAGGTTATGTGGCCAACCGGGTTCGGGGCACTTTTGGGCGACACCCGAATCCGTGACGTTATAAAGTAGTATCAGATGAGTTTCTTTCTACTTTGACTTAATATTTGGAGCCAATAGACTGGGATAGTAAATATTAGGTAGTTGGTAATAAGATTTTTTTTGGAGTAACTGACTCATGTACTGGGAAATGCCAAGTTACCTCAAATATTGAAATTTTTCTGGTTTTGAAATTATTACAGCTGATTTGATTTCACCATTGGGTGAAACACTTGTTTTGTGCTGTTATTAGTGATATAATTGTGGTTCTATTTCTATTTCAACCCAATGATATGAGGGTATTCCATATCATGTATCATATAGGCACTTGCTAGAGATCACACGTCACACATTCTTTTCATTCTGTTTTGGATTCATTACTGATTGCATGCTACTGTGATAGATGTTGTGCTAGATATGTATGATGTCGTGATAGATCACATGATAGAAATACCTTTTATTTTGACAGGGTATTGGTATATGTAAAGTTTCATTAGGATGGATTCCAAGCCTTGGTCCCTAAGGTGTTATGGTCCCTCTTGGATCAAAATTTGGTGGATCATGTTTGAACTTAAATTGAATTATGTCAAATTATGAGGTGAAAAAAATATTCCAAACTTTGATTTTCGGGGATTATGGGATCTCACAAGTCGGAATTTGTCATGAATTGGATAAATTTTAAGTTTTTAAGGGTTGAATAGGAGTTTCATAGGATTACTGTATAGAAACCCAGACAACACGGCGTGTGATGTTCTGAACACACGCCATGTGTTCTTATGTTATGGAAGAACTGACTTTTCTTAAGTACATGCCATGTACCGTATGTACATGCCATGTAGTTGTTGACCATGTGAATGACTATGTTATCACAGACATGGGGTTGATAAAAATTTGGTAGAACACTCCATGTACTGGGATTACATGTCGTGTTGTAAAGATTGTGTATCCAGTCGTGTGACTAATGACATGAGTGGATGAAACTTAGGTTGTACATGACTTGCCTTATTTATACACACTTTTTAGTAAACAAAATTGTATTAGAATTCATGACTAATAACACAAGTGGATGAAACTAGGGCTATGCATGTTGTGTCTAGGGTGAACACGCCGTGTAGTGTTACACTAGAAGAACCGTGTAATTATAGTTGTGTAGGATTACTTGGGAAAGAGGGAATATTCAAGTACATTTTGTGTCTTATGAGTAACATGATGTGTATTATGAGGAACACGCCATGTGTATGAGGTGTTACATGACTAATTTGGCAGAGGTACACACCCATGTTAAGTATTAAATGGAACATGCTGTGTAGTGGTTTTACATTTCGTCTAACCCTATTTTGTAAAACTTGAATGATTTCCTTCTCCTGTTACATTCTTGAAATTCTAAGTTTCTATCCTTGATAATATTTAACTGAGGTGTGTGCTCGACCATGTAGAGTCATGCCACAAAGACGTCTTCCGGTTGTATTCCAGGTACTGGGCGATGAACAGACACCGAAAATGGTAGATCATGGATTACCAGCAGATCCTCCCATCATGTATGTCTTGGTACTAGCTGTTATACCATACATAGGTGATGATGCACAGTTCCATGAAGGATTTTTGAGGATGATGATGAATTTTTAGGGAGCACCATATCCTAACCTGATTATGGAAGAGTTGACGTGGGTGTTCAAGTAATAGCATCCTCCCACTTCTCTCAGGGGATGGAGGACCACAGGCTGCAGAGTCATGATTGGAGGCCATGATTTTTATCTTCAAGCATCTTGATATGCCTCTAGAGAGGAGGGTGAATCTCACGATGTACATGCTATGTGATTATGCCAAGAGATGGTGGGATGCTATCTCAGAGTCGGGATGTCATCAGGATATGTCTTGGGAAGAGTTTCAGAGGACCTTCTATGATTACTTCTACCCCAAGACGTTGAGGGACAACCGAGCCTAGAAGTTCTTGAATTTAGAGTAGGGAGCTCTTTCAATGATGTATTACTCCTTCACAGAGCTTCAGTGCTTCACACATGTTTTGGGAGGTGACGAGTTATCATTGGATAGGCATTTTGAGGATGGTCTTAGGTATGACATCCGATCGCTGGTGAATGTTTTCAGGATGACTTCAGTGACTGCTATAGTAAATAAGGCACTGATTTCCAAGTGCAATATGAGGGAGTTAGGAGTTGTGAGCCAAGGCAGTTCAATATCCAGGGTTGGTACTATTTTGATCGACAGTAGGAAGTGTCGCAGGGAGCTTTCACATGATGTTTCTTTAGGTATCCAAGTGGTGTGCTACAAGTGAGAGAATAGTGGGCACATGAGACCACGATGCCCAAGAGACCCAATTGAGTGCCTATCTTGTGGTAAGATGGTTTATATTCAGTGTTTTTGTAGGAATTTATCATCAGTAGTGAGTGATAGGGGATCTATTATGACTCCACATTTAGGAGCAAGACCACCAATTTCTCATCAGTCATGGAATTGGGGTTCATCAGGATGAGGAGGTGGTCATGGTCGTGGTAGCCAGATGATAGGTTCTCAGTGAAAACAGGGTGGAACAACTTAGGGTATACAGTCAGGGTCGCAGGGCCGCAGTACAAGTGAGACTTTTGTGATGGAATATATCTAGTAGTAGAAAGATCTTAGACCCTCTACAGTTAGAGGTACAATTCTAGTTGCCTCAATTTTATGTACTTCTCTTTTTGATATAGGGTATTCCCATAGTTTTATATATGTTTCCACTATGGAGATACTTGGGCTTTGCATCTTTACTTATGATGATGTTATGATGTTAGACACTCCATTGGGGATTAAGATGTCTAGTGTATGTCAGTCAAGGAGTGCCCTCTTGAGGTTGGTGGGTTTCAAATCTTATGGGACCTCTATGTCCTAGAGATGTCATGCTTTTATGTCATTATCAGAATGGACTGGTTAGCCTCCTTTCAGGCCTTTATTTACTTCTATCACTGTAGTGTGAGTTTCACATCACCAGAGGGTGGGTATTTTCTACAGAAGGGAGAATGGGATGTCCAGGTGAGAAAAGTGGGACCTGAGCATCATGGGTTAGGAGGAATTGAAACCCATATTACTAGTTTATATCTAGATGACCAGGGGAATTTACAGATGGAATCTCCTCCAATGGTGGATCATTTCAGGGATGTTTTTCTAAATGACTTTTCAGGTTTACCTTCGGAGAGAGAGGTAGATTTATCCATTGAGATTGTGCCAGGAGAAGCACTGGTTTCCATTACTCCTAATAATATGACTACACCATAGTTATATGAGATCAATAAGTAGTTAGAGGAGTTGAATGAAAAGGGTTTCATCCAACCCAATAATTATCCTTGGGGTTCACCTATCCTTTTTACGAAGAAGGTGAACGATACCATCAGAATTTTTCTGGATTATCAGAATCTAAAACAGTTGACGGTCAAGAACCGATATCCCTTACCGAGGATTGATGATATCTTTGACCAGCTTCAAGGAGCCAAGGTGTTCTTAAAGATTTACTTGAGATCAGGTTATCATCAGTTACATGTTAGACCATCATATATACCTCTTACAGCCTTTAGGATCAGGTATGGTCTATACAAGTATTTGGTTATGCTGTTCAGTCTCACAAACACGCTGAAAATTTTCATGGAACTAATGAACTGAGTGTTCCATCCTTACTTGGATTATTTTTTGGTAGTATTCATGGATGATATCTTAGTGTACTCTCACACTCTACATGACCATTCCATCCATCTTGAGATCGTATTGAGTACACTGAGATAACATCAGTTATATACTAAGCTCTCAAAATGCCACTTTTGGATGGACCTGATTCACTTCTTGGGTCATGTCATCTCAGAGATAAAAGTATCAGTAGACCCATATAAAGTGATAGAATTAGTTTTCTGGGAGCATCCAAAGAATGTATTTGAGGTAAAGAGTTTTATAGGGCCATCTAGTTACTAAAGACACTTTATTCAGGACTTTTTACGCTTATCAGCACCACTGACAAGCCTAACTAAGAAGGCTGCAAAGTACTTGTGGACAGATTCTTGCAATTCATCCTTTTAGGAGCTGAAAGGGAGATTAACTTCAGCACCTACATTTAATTTTCTAGAGCCTGGAAAGAGTTACACCATTTACTATGATGTATCAGGTATCGGGCTGGTATTAGTGCTTATACATGGGGAATGAGTCATTGAATATGAGTCTCAGTAGTTGAGGCCACATGAGAGGAATTACCTGACACACGATCTCAAGTTGGCTACAGTTGTGCATGCTTTGTGCTGTTGGAGACATTATATTTTGGGAGAGTATTTTGTGGTATAAACTAACCATAAAATCCTCAAGTATATCTTTAATCAGCAAGATTTTAATTTGAGATAGTGAAGGTGGGTTGAGTACCTTCAGTCTTTTAACTTTGAGTTTGCCTACACGCCTAGGAAAGGCAACGCAATAACTGATGCGTTGAGAAAGAGAACTCAGATATAGGCAGTTCATGAGGCCAGTAGTGAGTGGAAGATTATAGATATGTTCTTTGAGATTCATTTAGAGGTTCACAATAGACAAGGGTATACTTTTATTTATTCTATAGATGTTACCTCTACTCTACTAAATCGAGTGTGGATGAGTCATCTATCAAATTCCGAAGGCCTAGTACTTAGTGATAGCGTGTCAAGCAAGGAACCTACTCCTAGATGGACCATAGGTTGGGATGAGGTTTTACATTTTCATGGGTGCGTATGGGTTTTAGCAGACATACACGAGGAGTTGTTGTGAGATTTTCATGCCTCCGTATGGGAAGTTCATCCTGGAGTCACTAAGATGTATCAAGATCTACATTATCAGTATTGGTGTCCATGCATGAAGAGAGATGTAGATGGTTTTGTTATGATATTTTCCATCTATCAACAGGTGAAGGTGGAGCCTTAGTGACTGGCATGGCTATTACATTAGTTACCCATTCCCAATTGGAAGTGGAATGATGTCACGATGGATTTAGTGATGAGTTTAACAAGGTCACCCAAAGGAAATGATGTTGTATGGGTTGTTACTGACAGAATTACAAAGTTTGCACATTTCTTGCCGATCAAGGAAACATTAAGTGTGTATGATATTGTAAAGTTGTACATCCAAGTGATAGTATGTTTTCATGGGGTTCCACACTCTATCATTTCAGATAGAGATGCCCAGTTTACTTCTCATGTCTGGTAGGGACTATAGAGGGATTTAGGTACACAGGCAATTTTGAGTACAAATTACCATCCCTAAACAGATGGCCAATCTGAGCATATAATTTAGGTTTTGGAGGACATGCTTCGAGCACGAGTCCTGGATTTCAGTGGCTCTTGAGAGAGACACATATCCCTGGTGGAGTTTTCCTACAATAAAAGTTTTCAGGAAATAACTTAGATGGCACCTTATGATAATTTGTACGGTAGGCCATGCTGATCACCCCTATGTTGTCTGGAGGTAGGAGAGGCAGCTATGCTGGGACCTCATCTTATCCAGGAGACCACGAATCATGTAGAGTTGATTCAGAAGAGGATGGATACTACACAATATCATCAGAAATATTATTCTAATCGACAGAGATGAACTATGGATTTTGAGGTCAAAGATCATATTTTCTTACATGTCACACTGAGGTTGGGAAACAGGAGGATTATGAGACAGGGGAAGCTTTCACCAAGATACGTTGGGACATTTGAGTTTTTGGAGAGATTCAGGATGGTTTCCTATTGGTTTCAGTTATCTCATAGGTACCAGGTTATGCATGACGTCTTTCATGTTTCTCAGTTACATAGTTACTTTTCAGACCCGTCTCATGTTTTTCAACCTAAGGAGGTTGAGTTGGAGGTAGATACATCCTTCGAGGAGAACCATATTTGAATTTTGGATCACAGAATGAAGGTTCTATATGGATGATCTATTCTACTGGTATGGGTTCTATGGTATCATGTACGAGTATAGGACAAGACTTGGGAGAGGAAGGCTGACATACGATCATAGTGGGCAGAGTTGTTCGCAGATTCTTCTTCACCACCCTTGGAAGGGAAATTCAGGGATGAGTTTCTTTAAGGAAGGAAGTTTGTAATAACTCAAATATTCATTTCAGGTATGGATCTTTATTTTAGGTTATTTTTGAGGAAAATAAAGAAATGAGGTTTTTCTAAGTACACACCGTGTACTCCTGAGTACACACCGTGTACCCGATTTCTACATACAGCTATGTACTGGCCGTGTAACGACAGAGTACATGGACATGTGATGACTTGGATGACCCGATTAAGTCAGGAGCTAGTTGAGGCTAATACACGGCATGTAAATTAAATGAACACATCGTGTAATTTTCTTTTTAATTTATAAATTGGAGTGGGGGTCATGTATCATCTTCAGAAAAACCTTCTTATAGAAGTTGTTCATATAGGAGAGTGATGAAATGACCGAAGAACTCCGAATCCCTCCCATTTCTCTATCTGAGTTCCGATTGAGACACCATTGAGTGCATTTTAATCCCACTGATCTATGCCATTTTAGGCTAATTCAAGGGCCTAAGTTCAAGTACATCGATCGTGTGATATGGAGGTAGGTGGTCTGTGACTTCATTTTTTGTCTTTAGATTATATATGCCAAAAGTTCCATATACCCACATTTGGGGTATTACATGTTTTGAAATTAAACCCTGTTTATTACCTTTTATGGTTTTGTTGATTAATAAAGGTTAGTTTCATATGCATAAGGTTAAATAACTTGGTTATGGGACACCCTATGGGTGAATTTACCTTGATTGACTGTTTATGGACATTTGGTCTAGGTTTCTTGTTAGTCTTGACTTGTTTTACATGCCTTATTTCTCAGGATATAGTTAATGATTATATGAGATGCCTATGATATGCATTGTGGAAGTTTGAACAAGGGGAATTTTATTGTGAGAGCTTCCCGAGGTAGGGTCATTTATGTATGTTTTACTATTATGTTGACCTAGGGGTATTGAATGTGAGAGTTGCTAGGTGGTCATCGACCTGGGGGTTTAGACCATGAGAGCTGCCCAGGTGGTCATTTATAATTTATTTATGATATGTTGGACAAGGGGTATTGACCATGAGAGCTTCCAGGTGGTCGTTTGTAAATGATTAGTGCTAAGTTAGAATAAAGGGGTTAGACCATGAGAGCTTCCCAGAGGTTTGTTATTAAATGAATTGTAGTTATGGAAGAACAGGGGGATTGGACTGTGAGAACTTTCCCTAAGGTTTATTATTGAATAATTGAATGACTGTGATGAGTTTTCCAAGCCAAAGCACAAGCTTGGACTCGGTCTTACTTGATGTGTTTAGATGGTCTTCTGAGACATCTATTTTGTTACCATTACACAGGGGGATATAGATCTTAGGCTAGATCCTTATATTATATGATTCAAAGGATAAATAATAAATGTAAATGAATGCAATTTAGAACTGTAAGATTTTTTAATTTTGATCACTTCCTACTTTATTGCTTCATTTATGCATATTTTCTGCTATATATATTCATTGTCAGTTAGGCAAGATCTTTTTGTGGTTACCTAATAGGATTCGTCTCACACCATATTTGGGTAATGCTTTTGGACCCAAATAGATTATATGGTTACAAGTATAGATAAGGGAAATAAACCTTCTTCATCAGGTACTTTATTTCTATAAGAGTTGGAGAGCATGAGACCAAGATGAGGCTTGTGATGCTGCTGGAGTTTACTATTTATTTTTTTACTTTGGTTTATATATTTCTTTCCAACATGGTGACTTGTTTGGCTATTTTCTGAGATACATATGACATGCATCATATATATATATATATTGTGTCCTGTGTTGGATTTACTTTTAGTCTTCCGCTGTTTACTTTTGTTGGTATTACTGCTTCCGCTATTATTACTATTTTTTATTCCACTGTGTATACTTTTCCAATGAGGGTGTAGTTTCCCCAATGTCTTACCTTCTCCCTCGATTCTAGTTGGCAGCCTCTGGCATTTGGGGAAATGTGCTTGAGGTTATGTGGCCAACTCGATTCGAGGCACTTTTGGGAGGCACCTAGATCCAGGACATTAAATTAATTATAAACAATAATTATCATGTTATATACATTATTTATATCCATTATAATCATCATTATAACCATAAAAATTAAGCATTGTTGAATAAAAAATTACACCATGACATGGAGACGGTAAGCCGTACGCACGCACACATAGTGATATTGTTATTCTTAGGATGCCTAAAAGGAGGTATAAGGTTGTCCCATAATAATAATAATATCTCAATATGTAGAATATACTATATTAATTACTTTAGTATGATAACAACATAAGAAGAGGAATTAGAAGAAGAAAATAATTTTGAAAGAGGTGATAAAACAATTACATCTTTTTTGTGTATCTCCTTTTGATTTGCACAAAAGGTCTCCCTAGGATGGATTTATTCCAAAAAGGTGGCCTTTAAGATGAAGTGATGGAAGTTTGGAGGAGAGTTGGGTAGGGTTTGGCCGAGCCAAAGGGATTTGGAGGTGTGATTAAAAGAGAAGGAGATGTGCCCTTTTATAAGAGAGGGGAGGGGCACCTTTGGAAAGTCTTGAAATATTAATTTATTATAAATTCATTTTCGATTTATAATGCTTCCAAAATCATTTATTTAGAAGATAAGATGAGTATGGGTCGAAATCCTATCAACCAATAAAATTTAGATATTTTTTGATTTTATTTTAAACCTTATCATTTTGATTTATCCTTATTTAATCTATTTAATTTTATTTGTGGTAATAATATTCTGAATATTAAATGGTTATAAATATTTACTTATGCATTTTCAATTGTCCATAATTGGATAATTTATGACATTTTTGAGCATATAATTTTTAATTTTTATTTTTTTAAATATTTTTTTTTGATTTTTAAATAATTTAATAATATGTTATTTTTATAAAATATCAATAGTGTTAATTTTGACACTATTCATTTATTTGAATTTAAATAAAATTCATACATAAGATATATTCAAACCAAAATATTTAATAAACTCATAACATGTCATAGTCACCTAAAAAATTTGTGGAGCATATTAATTAGTTCATATTATATTTATTTTAATATTTTTAAAACCATTTATTTGATATTTCTATTAATAAAATAATTTCTACATCACTATCGTGTCATCATTAATGGTAATGATTTAATCTCTAAAAATTATAAATAAATTAACATGATTTAGATAATTTCATTAGATTTTTAGAGACTATTTATGTTCTAAGTTTTATCAAGTTTATCACTACATTAAAATTATTATACTTATAAGATATATGAGAGTGACATGTTGTCACTTTCTTTTGTTTTAATTATAATTAAATCACTTTCATAAAAAAAAGTCAATTAAATGAATCAATTCCAACCCTTATGTGATATTGGTATAATTTAATTCATCCAATATAATTTTGACAGGTGTTAGGGTAATTTTATTATGTTTATTATATTGTTTTTTACCCTAATTTACCCGATTTACCTTTAACTATGGTAAATAAAAATTAACGTAGTAACTATTCATAAAATCCAAAAAAATAAAAGTAACATATTAACATAATTTAAACCCACTGATTCCAAATATGGAATCCATTTTTCAAAATTAAAAACATAGAAGTTTCATTAATTAATTTAAAATTAATTCCTCTTGTCAAAACCAAAAAGCGGGTTTTTAAGAAGTAAAAACTATCAAAAGATTGACATGTGTTTATGTCCAATTTAAATGTAAAATTAAATACAATGACCAAAATTTTATTAAATGATAAAAAAATAATCCAATTACACTTTAAAACAAATTAAAAAGATAATATAACTATATAAATAAATTATAAGAAAAGACAGTTTTGAATTAAAATGCAGTATTTTTCATTATTCATTAAAATATGAATTTCATCAGGAAAATAACAAAATTTCAACCGAGGTAAATTTTTTTGTCCCTATTCTAAATAATAAGTTTATTATGTCAAATATAACCTATAAAATTATCAAAAACTAGATTTAAAAAAGGTTCTCCATCAAAAGGAAGTAAAATTGTATTTCTTTGAAAAATACATATTTTATTCGAAAAATTGAATTTGTTATTATATCATGTCTAGAAAATATATAATATGAATGTTAATGTTATATAAAATTAAAAATGTGGTTAAAACTATTCAAAATTTCTAGTTTATATCCCATTAAATAATAATATTTTAATAATATATCGTTGTTTAGTGAAACTTGGTATTGCATACAATGCAAGCTATCGATGAAGGTCGTTCTTGCATGTAATTCGAGCCAAGTCAGTGTTTCTTTTGGTGCAACCTTCCTTTGGTGTTTCATATAACATAATCCAAACATATTTCGTTTATACATTGATCAAAATCTATACTCAGTGTTTCATGAAATGAATTCTATCAAAAGAACTTGAAATTGTGTATAACACAAGCCAAGTATAGTGTGGCATATACTAAAATCTAATAGGATGTTTCATATAGTGCAAAATAATCTTGGTGTAGAGTACAACACAATACATCAAATAAATTAAAAATAATATAACTCATAAAATCTAAGGGTGTTACATTATACCCCCCATAAAATTAAGTTCTCCCTCTAAATTCATCGGGGTTATAAAAGGTTTACTACTTGAAAGTTTCTTTCATAGAAACCCACATCGTAAAAAGGAATACTAAAAATTAATTTTAAAAAGGAAAGTTAGAAATATAATGGTTACCCAAAGTAACTCATCACTGGGTTTCCACATAGGATAACATATTTGAGAAGTGAAAACATAGATATGGATGAAATATATAACCATAAAGTTCTAATGGATAGTGATAAAGAACAATTTTTGGAGAAAGTTAACAACTAGAAATACATAAATCTGCGATGATTTAAGGGACCATATTATTCATCAGATAAGAAGGTACTAAGATAACATTTTTGGTTTTCTAGATCCTTTCCCTAAAGTTGAATAAATTTTCATGATAATAAATAATTACTTTATTTGGTACAATCTCACCATTGTTTATACCTTAATTTTTTTTTCACTTCATCTCTTATTTAAAGAAATGAAGTTGAATTTTTCATTCTTGAAGTGTTAGTATATCATGCGATAGAAGGATAGGTCATTCCATTTGTCTTTACAAAAATGTTAGCACAGGTAATCAAATATACATAAGTCCACCTATAGTGAGATAATACATTAATATAAAAAACTTCAAACAGAATATAACTTATACTATCAAAAATGGATAACATTAAAATCCTTCCAAAAACTAAAAAATATAAAAATTAAGAAATACGTGAACTAAATATACATAACATTTATATCCCATATCTCATAATGTAGTTCTTTGTTGTCACATTCTAAACATGTGAATACCTTAATCATATATTCTCTTGAAACATGGTAATAACATGAATTACCATAGAACCTTAGTGAAAACATAAATTCTGTCAAAATTAACTCTTTCCACACACCAAAAATAAAAAAATTCTATATACTCAAACCATGACATCAATTTGTTTTTATATTAGTCACGAGGTCATTAATACTATCAAACATCTCATTATATTCTTATCCCTTCATTATGCACATATCATGTGCTTTCCAAAAATATTTCAATCACTTTTCATAGTTACTAGTATGATATACTTATGGAAAACCACAATGGACCAATATATAGATATTACAATATTCAATAATACTATAAAAGAGATTCAACAACACTATTTTGGAATCCCATTACATAAACACTTAATCATTCCACCACTTCGTTATCATAATCAACATCACCAATAGTGATCGCATGTGATTTTCCTTTTTCTTTGGCCTTAAGAGGTTTCTAATGTTGATCATCATCATTAAACCTTGGATTTTGGAATTGGTTAGCATAATTCCCCATTTCCTTACACTTGTAGCAATGAAGTGTGGGTGGTACATTTTCTATAGTCATTTATCTATTCACATCATTAGAAACATTTTTCCAATTACTTCAGCACTCAATTGATTTATGGCCTTCTTTTCCACACTTAAAACATTTTATAGTCCCTTTAATACAATCTCTACCATGATTATTTTCACACTTTGAACATAAGGAAACATTCATCTTATTTTTACTATTGTTTTGAGATTTTTGCTTAAACTCCATCTTTCATTTCTTGTCAAAACCATGAGATTGATATATAAAACCAACTTCCACTTCTACCTTGATAGCAAAACACACAATATTTTTATAGCTACTAAAGTATATTATATCTAATTCCCTTTGAAGTCTTGGTTTTAATCCACTGAAGAATTGATAAACTTTACTTTTAGTTTGGATGATAAAACCAGAATCATAACTTGCAAGTCTTGTAAAATTTTCCTCGTATGTACCAACAGATTCACCATACTTTTGATTAAGCTCAAGGAACTAATTTTCCATATTTTTTTTGAAGAATTTGAGGGAATTACTTATTGAAAAATAAGTTCTTGAACTCATCCCATTCTATGGATTCAATTTCATCTTGCTGCCTTGTAATCCTGATTAGAGTCCACCACTGGTTTTCTTCACCTTCTAAACGATAAACAACAAAAATGACTTTTTCATGTTCTGAACAGAGAAGGATGAAAAATATATTTTTAATGGTACTAGTCTACTGTTCAGTAAAAAGTGGATCTAAAGACCCACTGAAATAAGGTTGACATTGCCTCATGAAGGACTTAACAGAATGTTGTTCCCTTATCTTCTTATTTGGAAGTTCAGAATGATTCATATCTTGTGTAAGTATAATAATACGATTTTTCATTCCATCTCCCATAACATTTGGTTGTTCAAGAGGAAAATAATTGTATTTAATAGCGCATTTATCATTAAAATGGTTCCTTTGGGTTCCAACAATTGTCTAAAACCCAAAAAGGATAGTGTGGGAGGCAAAAATCACACTAGGAAAACAACATAATCAAGGGGGAGTACTTTCAATATCTAACATATTAGGTTTAATCATAGGTTATTCATGATTGTTACCATAATTATAGGACTGTAACTTGTAGTTATACTTACCCTTAGGGAAATCCCTATACATACCTTAGAAATATCTCTAGGGATCTCACTAAAGTTTTCACATCCTAGTTTCCAAAGGCTAACTAAAAATTTTCTCTGATACCAACTCTAATGACCCAAGATTGAATTACATAGACATTACATTAATTTTGCAGAATACTTAATACATGACACAAACCGATGCACAAATATCGTATTATTTTAGTGCCTTTGGAAACTGGAAAACATAAACAACTGGTTCATAAAACATCTACATCGTCTTTTACTTTATCCTTCATAACTAGAACCCCATTTTGACACATCTTACTTAATACCCATAATCAAATCCTGGGAGAAAAGAAACATGAAAAGGGGTGATCTCAAATGCTCAGTAAGGTTAATCATGGAAAATATCTTACAAAACATAAACATAAGAATATAAAAACATGGACATAAATTTAGAAAAAAAACCAAAATCTCGAGTCATGAAATAAATCTTGGTAGTACGTAAGACATAGATCATAAAAGAACATTAAGCATGATAAAATAACATTGGCATAAAAAATGGAATTATGGAAAACAAATAATTACATAATATGATTTCTATAGTAGCCTAGGCATTGTTTCCAAGACCATCATAGTGGAAAAAGTCCATTACTGAACCAGGTTTACTTGCCGTTCCAGCCATGTATTATAGAACTAGATTCACTTTCTGTTCCATCCCTGTATTACTTAATCGAATTTAATTTCCATTCCAGTCATGTCTATATCATGAGATATAAATATTTAAACAATTAATTGGAAGGAGATATAGGTCTCACCCATATCATAATTAAACCATTCGCACATGTACCACAAAACATAAACCATTTACCATAACATAATCCACAGAGCAAAAAATGGGTTTATTAAACATCATTCCATAATAACATAATCCATATAATATAAATGGATTTCAAAAAAATAATTCCATCAGAAACACAATCAAATAAAAGTAATAATAGGGATATAAACATAACCCTATGTCATCTTAGATAGAAAATAATTTTGATAAAACACTTGAGCTTAATTCTCGAGGAAAATATCATTTATTCTACAAAAACGTTTTCTATTCTCAAAATGCCGTGAAATTTTAAAAGAAAATAATTTAGTTGAAAATAATATTTAAATCATGTAGAGAAAGCTTCATGGAAATAATTCATTTTGAATACGTAAAAATCCATTAATTCCATATAAGTTAAAAAAAAAATTTCTCACACTCTTGCTGGAAAAGTACAAAAGTACCTCATATAGAAAACAAAAGAAAGATTCCTTATATACCCTTTAATAAAAATAAACCAACAGGTAAAATTGAATTTAAAAAATATTATA
Source organism: Viscum album (assembly GCA_963277665.1). NCBI lineage: Eukaryota > Viridiplantae > Streptophyta > Magnoliopsida > Santalales > Viscaceae > Viscum > Viscum album. Next base: position 1,390,754,533 of record OY728165.1, read on the forward strand.
AGTATAAAAATAATATTATATATTTAGGAAACATGTATTTAGATGATAAATATACCCTAGTAAATGCTTATGTATAAACAATCTCAGAAAATAATGAGATTACAGAATTATCCCTTACCTTAGGTCTAATTTCTTCCATATGTGTCCGAAACTCCTATATAGTGGGTTTAAACATATTATTAACTTCTAAAATAACCATAATAATATTTATGACATCATATATGATTTAATTATGACTTTATATTACCTGTTCATTTATCAATTTCATGTTAAAACAACATTTTTGGTAATAATCGTTTTATTTATCGTACGTGTTTTGACTTTTTATTCTTGATATTATTACTTAGATCATGATTTAATTACTTAAAAAATGTAAAACATGATTATATATCATATATATTTAGTATATAAATATATAATAGATAGATAAATGAAATATAATACCCTGTTTATGGAGACGGTAGGCCATACGTACGCATGAACACTGTTTCCATTTCCTTATTGAATTGAATGAAAGTGAGTAAATGACATATATATATACATAAATATAGTAGCATTATTATTTCATATATTTCATTATTATTTATTATATATACTTTATAATTATTCTTGAATGGTTAATGTGTAGAATGATCCTCATCGCGTCGTGGAGATGGTAGGCCGTACGTATGCACGAGCGACAATATCATTGACCTGATGGTTAAATGGTATGAAATTGGATGGTATATTAATTATACAGAATAATTATCATGTTATATTCATTATTTACATCCCTTATAATCATCTAAATTAAGTATTATTGAATAAAAAATTACACCACGATGTGTAGACGGTAAGCCGTACATACGTACACATAGTGATATTGTTATTCGTAGGATTGATAAAAGGAGGTATATGGTTGTACCATAATTATAATAACATCTCAGTATTTAGAAGATACTAGATTTATTAATTTATTATGAAAACAATATAAGAAGTTGAAGTATAAGAAGAAAAGAATCTTGAAAGAGGTGATAAAACAATTACCTCTTTTTCAAGTATCTTTTTTTGATTTGCACAAAAGGTCTAACTAGGATGGATTTCTACCCAAAGGGTGACCTCTAGGATGAATTGAGGGAAGTTGGTAGGAGATTAGGGAAGGTGTCACAAACCAGATCTGGTATCCACTATTACTAGCACCAAACCCGGACCATGGCAAGGCTCTAAGGGCATTCCCTATCCCCACGGGCCGACACAAGTGCCCGGGTATAATTTATCTTGGTTTGGGAATGATTTACCCGAATATGTATACATAAAACATCAAAAACATTTGATAAACTGAATCTTGAAAATACATACCAAACAAGGTTTATAAAAAAATCCATAACTGAATACATAAGTTAAAATGGAATAAAAAAGGTCTAAATACACAAATAAACAGCAGAAAAATAGCCCCAAGGACTCCACACGACATGTGGTCATCACCCACAAGCCTTCTCCACAACTCCGCACCAAGGATGAGAACTAACACCCTAAACCGCCATCACCCAAAACCTTCCATTTACCTAAGTAAATAATGATAAAGCCTAATTACACCCAAGGGGTTTAATTAGGGTGTTATCTTAATCCCAATAGGATACCACCCCATGATTCCAAAGTCCATGCAATACAAGGTGAAAAAGCAAGCAATTTTGATATGCAAAGAAAAGCGGTGTTAAATTCCATGAAATGAAACTTGAAATTAAAAATAGTTTTCAACCTAAAACTTTCAAGATGTTAAAAAATTTAAATAGGCATGTTATATACTATAATATACTTCTAAAAACACCCAAATACAAGGGCAAATATTACAAATCCAATGAGAAAAAAAATCAAGAACACCCCTAGGCACTAGATAGTCTCGGGCCCCATGTACCTCATACCTCGGTGTAAAGTAACCATAGTAAAATACATTATCATGCACGATCCACTAGTAGTGAACATAACCATAACCTATTTGTCCCCAATCATTATCCATATAGTTTATTTAGAGTTTTCTTCATCCAAATTCTAAGTGAAAGAGGGACAAAACCCATCCGGTCCACTAGCCGTACTAGTACACATCTGCCGCACCTAGGTACCTGGGCTTTACCCTTTGTGCTCAAACAATTTAAGCATGATAAATAAATAAATTTTAATATAAAACACCACTAATGGTCACATTCAAATATTATAGTATCTACACACACTTTATACCACTTAAAACACACAACAAAACACTTTGATTTTCCATAAAACAATTTCTCAAAAACCCACATTATTTTGCATGTAAAACTCCTTGAAAACACCACATTGCACACTATGTGCACACTAAAATTTAACAAAACAAAATTAAACATGCCCAAAACATTTCTATAAACCTATTACATGTTTTATAAAACAAACCCATTAGGCATAACATCAAATAGCTATGTAAAGCAACCAATTTAGCACCAAAATGGTGCCAAAAAATCCTTCACCTATCAAACGTCACCAAAATCAGATTTAGCAGAATTAAACAAGGGAGATAAACATTAAAAACATAATTTTAATCCCTAATACATTTCAATAAAATCAACCAATTAGTTATAGGTCATCCCCAAATAAACTTATAAAACATTTCTATGAAAACCCCCCAATTTAACCTAAAATTGGCATTTAAAATTCATTTGCAATACAAACACCTCTAAAAATAATTTTTTTGCAGAAATAATAAAATTATATAAACCTTAAAATATTATAAATACAGTATTATAATACCCAAATATTTAATAAACATGGAATCACCTACCAAAGTAATGAAAACCCTTGAATCCTTTGTGTGAAAACTCAAACACACCACCGCCACACCTCAAGAAAGGTAAAACAGACCTAAAACCAGAATTTCAGACCATGAAACACAAGATCAAAACCTAATTTATAAACCCTACTTTCTGGACATTATGAACCTCAATGATAATGGAAGAAACCCTAATCACATTGAATGAAACCCTAAGAAAATTGAAAGAAGATCGAAGGAGACCCACTTACTTGAGGGATCTTAAAGAAATCACCCCAAATAAACCAGTAGATGAATTTTAAACCAGACAAACATTCAAGGAAGGTTATAAAAAGGATAATTATATCATGTAGGAATTTTAATGTGGGAAAAATATTGAGAAATTAAGGAGTTATGAAAGAAAAAAATTACCTTTATAAACATGCTCGAATTGAGGAATCTTAATAAGATTCGACTTAATTAGCAAAGCAAAATGAGCTCCAAAGAGGGGGAAAAGAGAATGGGGTAAAGCCTAGGTTTATTTGTCTTAGGTTATAGGTATAATCACTGAAAAATAGTTAAAATTGAATAATATATTAAATAAACAATTTTTTTTAAACTGGAAATGGGATTTCGGGCTGGCCCAATTACTTAAATAAAAACCCCAATCCACCATTATTATGAATTCATAAAGGTTCCAAATTTAAATGGTGGTGTTAATAGGTTAGAGGAGGAAATTTAGGACTTAAAATGGGGGAAAAATATTAAGAAATGAAATAGTTATAAAATAAAAAAAATTGGTTTTTAAATCTGGAAATGGGCTCACAGTTTGGCCCAAATCATGAAAACCCACCCTTTCCTCCAAAAAATCTTGTGAAACCCACAAAACAAAGAATTAATGGAAATTAAATGAAATTTACCTTTAAAATAAGTCATGTATGTGATAATTATCTCCACCATGAAATACATTCCACCCTATAAAGTCAACTTGAAGCTTGATTGGAAAACAAGAACATGCACTCTTCCTCAATCCATGACTTCTGCTCCCATGTATCATGTGTATCATTCCCATGCTTCAAAAGAATCCGGAAAAATAGAATATAATTCCCTCAAAGAACCTTCTCTTGGGATTACACTATTTGCACTGACCGCTCCATAATAGACAAGTCAGGCTCTATCTCCAGTTCTTCCCAACTCAGCACATGGGAAATATCTGGGTTGTATTTCTTAAACTGGGAGACATGGAAGACATCATGGATGGATGTAAACTGAGAAGGTAAAGACAAACTGTATTCCACCTTTTCCAATATGCTCAGTGATCTCAAAGGTCTCGGCATACCGCGGGGTCAGCTTCCCTTACTTCCCCAACCGACGATGGTCTAGACGAGGGGCTACTTTCAAGAATACCCTGTCACCCACATAAAACTCCAGGTCTCGATGCCTCTGGTCAGTATATAATTTATGACGACTCTGAGATGTCAATAAACACTTCCTGATCAACTTGACCTTCTCAGAAGTCTCCTGCACCAGACTCGACCCCAGCAGTGAGGTCTCACCTACCTCCACCCAACACAGGGGGGACCGACAAGGCCGACCATAGAGTGCATCAAAAGGAGCCATTCGAATCAAGGATTGGTAACTGTTATTATAAGAAAACTCATCCAAACCCAAATGGATATCCTAGGTACCTCCAAATTCCAGGACACATGTACGGAGCATGTACTCTAAAATCTAATTCGCCCGCTCTGTTTGACCATCCATCTGAGGATGGTATGTCGTGCTCATCTTAATCTGAGACCCCAAGGCCTTCTGAAGGCCTTCCTAGAACTGAGAAGTGAAACAAGGGTATCTATTTGAAACAAATGCTGATGGAAATCCATGGAGTCTCACCACCTCTTGAAGATACAAACAACACAACTCATCCACTTTAGCTGTATCTATGATCAGAATGAAGTGGTCTGATTTGGTCAGACGATCAATCACCACCCAAATGGAATTATTACCCTGAGGTGTATGAGTTAATACAATAATTAAGTCCATGGAGACATCTTACCAATTTCATGTAGGAATGGGTAATGGATTGATCCAACTGAAGGGCCATTGATTCCATGCTTTTACCTACTGGCATGTGTAGCATCTCGACACAAAGTCCGCTATGTATCGTCTCATACCAGGACACCAGAACTGCTGACGAACATCATAATACATCTTGATGGCACTCGGATGGACAACCCACTAAGACCGGTGGCTGTCCTCCATCACTACCTTCCACAGAGATAAAGACACTACTGAATGGCCCTTGAAGCACAAGATTCCCTCAGGAGATGACGACCAATCAGAGGATGTATCCCCACCATGAAGAAACTACTTCGACCAATAAAAAATCTCATCACTGAGATGTTCCCTCTGAATCAACTCCAACAGATAAGGAGTCAAATGAACACTCTCTAAGAACACACCTCTAATGTGCTCCCTGGTCTCCACATGCATCTGAGAAAAGAGCCCCATCAAAGTATACTCATCACTAGTCTTCCTCAAAGCCTGCACTAGAACTCTTCTACTCAAATAATCGGCCACCACATTACCATTTCCTGGGGTATGTACAATGTCAAAGTTGAACCCCTGCAAGTACTCGATCCAATGATGCTGCCTCAAGTTGAGGTCCTTCTATGAGAAGATAGAGGCCAAGCTTTTGTGATCAGAGTAGACCACAAACTTCTCCTTAAAGAGGTAGTGACACAAAGTATTCAAATCATGCATCACTTATGACAACTCCAAGTCATGGTTCGGGTAGTTCTTTTGTGTGTTCGGAGTTGGTGAGAGACATACACCACCACGTGATCATCCTGCATAAGCACGTACCCAAGACCCATACCCGAAGCATCACAATAGACCACATACCCCTTTCCAGCCTCTGGAAAAATCAGCACGGGGGCGGTATTCAACCACCACTTTATCTCCTCAAACGATGCTTGATATTCTGGGCCCCATAAAAACTTCACCTCTTTCCGGGTGAGCGCGGTCATCAATGAAGCAAGCTGAGAGAAATCCTGAAAAAATCACTTGTAATAACTAGCCAGGCCAAGGAAACTCCTGATCTCAAACACATTATTTGGATTCTCCCATGAAATAACCACACTAATCATTTCAGGGTCCACTGAAACCCCCTTCTCAGTTATCACATGTCCTAAAAATCTCACTTCCCTGATCCAGAAAGTGCACTTTGACAACTTTATATAGAGGCGGTGATCCTGTAAAGTGCCCAAGACAATCCTCAAGTGATATTCGTGTTTCTAATCAGATCCAGAGTATACTAGAATGTCATCCATGAACACCACAATGAAGTAATCTTGATACTAATGGAACACCCTATTCACGACACTACAAAAAAATAGTACATTAGAGGGGGTTATTTAGAGGGGGTTATGCACAACCCCATCTAAATTCATTTTTTGTAACATTAGAGGGGGTTCTTCACAACCCCCTCTAAAAATTTTAGTATTTTTTTAATATGTGGTTGGATTTTAGATACAGTTTATGTTAAAAATGTCACTAATTTAATAATTAGTGGCGCTATATATTTAGTTGTAGACATGATATATTCGGTTAGAGGTGCTATATATACATACATACATACATACATATATATAGTTAGATTTTGGAGGTGTTATATATATATATATCTTTGTGTGTGTGTGTGTGTGTGTTATATGGAATTTGTTTTTTTTAAGAAAATAGTATGGGTTCCCAACCCCCTCTAATGTGAGACATTAGTAGGGGTTCAAAACCCCCCTCTAATGTAAGACATTAGTGGGGGTTCAAAACCCCCTCTTCAACCCCCACTAATGTCTTACATTAGAGGGGGTTAACAACCCCCTCTACTACAATTTTCTTAAGAAAATCACAATATATATAGTATATATTGTATACATATATGAATGTATTTATAAAATGTATAATATATTATATTCATATAAATATGTAATATATATATATATATATATTTTAATTGTGTACGTATAAATATAATATTTATATATATATTTGCATAATATATTTGGGTAAAATACAAATGTGTATATATATATATATAATATTCATATATTCAAATAAATATAAACAATTAAAAATAAATATATAAATACACATTTGTGTTTGTGTGTGTTTGATATAAATGTATTTATAAATACATACATACATAATTTTATTTAAATATATGTAAATATATAATTTATAGAGGTGTGAATAAAATATATATATACATATATATTTATATTTATATAAATATAGATACATGTTATTTATTTAATTTATTTAAATATATTATGCAAATAATGTTTATCTTAACAAACTTATTAATATATAAAAATAAAATAATATATAAAATATATGTGTAAATTTGTTAATATATATATGTTTATTAATATATATGATTATTTTAATAAAATTATTATATGTATTTAAATATATTATTTTAATAATTTTTATTTTAATAAACTTATTAATATATATATATATAAATACCATAATATATAAATTACAAATAAATTTGTTAATATATATATATATATGTTTATTAATATATATGTATATTTTAATAAACTTATCAATATATATTAATAGAATAATATCCGTATTATATACAAAAATGGGACGTGGGGTAGTGGTTTAGGTAAAACTCTTGCTTCTGTTGAACGGTGCTTCGAATCCCGCCGGTATATAAATTTTCGAAGCCCTCAGAATTTGCTGGACTGAGAGGAGAACAGGAGCCGAACTGGGTGACACGAGGCCGGACCGGGACACTCAAAAGAGAACCGAGATTGGGGCTGGACCGACCGACACATAGGAGACCGGGGGGACACGCACAGGAACCGGGTGACATGCACAGGAGATCACGCACAAGTGGAATCGGGTGACATGCACAGGAGATCGCGCATAGGAGGAACAGGCGGCACATGAGATCGCGCATAGGAGGAACAAGAGATCGTGTATAGGAGACCAGGTGACATGCACAGGGAGACACGGGGAGATGCAGGGTGACAGACAGACATGCACAGGAGACACGGGGAGACAGAAGGACTGACACACAGGAGATGGGGGGACAGACGGACACGGGTAGTGGAAAGCGGATGGAGGGGATAATTTGGATGGATTTAGTTTATTTAAAACAAAAAAGAACCATTAGGGGTGGTGGTGTAAAACTGCCCCTAATGCAATTACAATTAGGGGCAGTTTAAACCACCCCTAACCCCTCTATCAGGGTCGGTTGATGTTATAACCACTGCTACTAACAACCATTTCTGGTAAATTTTCGATAACATTAGAGGGGGTTTAAACCCCTCCTAATGTAACCGCCGCTAACTTCATCACGAATTTACCAGCGCTTCTGTAAAACTGACTCTAATAACATTAGGCGGGCACATTAGTGGCGGTTTCTCATAACCGCAACTAAAATCTTTAGAAGGGGTTATAACCCCTTCTAATGTCAAAAAAACCCCTTCTATAGTGGTAATTTTTTTTGTAGTGTGAGTGCCATAAAGACCGCTAGAGCATTGGTCAATCCGAAGGGCATGACCAAATACTCAAAGTGGTCAAACCTGCTTCAGAAGGCTGTCTTTGGGATATATGACTCATTCAACCTGAGCTGATGATATCCAAAACACAATTCTATTTTTGAGAACCACTTTCCCCCCTTCAACTGATCGAAAAAATCATCTATTCTAGGCAAAGGATATTTGTTCTTGATTGTTACCTTATTCAGCTTCCGATAGTCAATGCACAACCGGAGGGATCCGTCAGCCTTTTTCGTGAACAACATAGGAGAAGACCAAGGAGAGACACTCAGGTGAATGAATCCTTTGGATTATAATTTATCCAGTTGTATCTTTAATTCCCTCATCTCGGTGAGGGACATGAGATAAGAGTGAAGATATATCGGCTGTGTTCTCAGCAGATCAATCAAAAACTCCACATCCCGCTCTGGGGGAAAACCAGAAAAATCATCTGGGAATACCTCTGGAAAATCATTCACCACATGAGGTAATGAAACCTCAGGGGAAATACCATCTTCCTCTAGAGAGATCGATGATAACTGGAAGATAATACATCCAACTCTGGGAGTGGAGGTCCTGCGTGACCCGACCGAGGATCCTATTCTCCACGAAAAACCTAACGACTCCCATCAATTGCCGTGAAACTCACTCACTGCCTATAGAAATAAATGTGTGCCTGAAAGTCTACTAGACAATTCATACCAATGACGTCAAAAAGGTCTATATATAAGACCAAGAGGTCCCACTCTATCTCGACCCCTGACACGGAAAGCACACATGATGGGCACCTGAGACCCTGCTCCTTCTTCTTTCCCAGCGGCGTCACCAAATCCATTGTAAAAGATAAAAAATTGATAGGAAAATTCAGTGTGTCTATATAATGGTAATAAATGAATGAAATAGAGGCACAAATATAAAAAATATCAGCAACTATAGAATATGTGATCAAAACGGTACCTCAAACTGTCGATGGTCCCGCCTCTGATCCTACTGGTGCCTGATCCACTACATGGAGATGTTTGGTCTCTACCTGAGGACGAAAACTAGTATAAGGATGTTCCCTAAACTGGATCTTCCTAGAAGATGAGATATACCTACCACTACGACCACCAAATCGAGATCCCCCAGTCTTCGATGTCTCAGATCGTACTGATACTCCTCTTGATGCTACTGACCCTGCCCCACTCGGAAGTGGACGTGCCACACCAAAAAAGAACTACAAATGATCCAGACCACTACATTGGTAATATGGATTTAGATTAAGTGGGCATTATTGTTGTATGTGACTCAATTTCCCACACCGGTGGCACACGAATGATATCACATCAGAAGCCCCAGATGAAAACTTCCTGGAGGAGTGGCCTGAAATGCCACCTCTCTTCTTCACGTGATCCTACCGCTTCCTCTTCTTCTCTAAAGAGATACCACTACCCACTACTAACACTGTCCCAGAAAAACCATCCCTTCATTTATGATCAATCTATACCATACATGCCCAGTCAACGACCTTAGCATAGGTCCTCAGCTTGAACAAGAAAACTTGGGAGTATATCTCTGGTCGCAAGCCTTTCTCGAAACTCTGGGACTTTAATTGTTCATTCGAGATGATTTCAGGGGAATACCGAACCAACTCATCAAAACGGTTGGTGTACTCCATCACAGAAATATTCCCCTAAATAAGGTCCATGAACTCTCGGGACCTGGCATATTCCATGACCTCAGGACAATACTATTCATTGAAGACGACCTTGAAATCTCCCCAGTGCATCTGCTCATTATTCTGAGTCTGAAGCACTGACTCCCACCACTTACAGCTAGGACCCTCCAATAGAAAGGAGACACACTTCACCCTGAGCTCCTTAGGTGTTTCTAATAACTCAAATATATGCTCAATCTTCTCGAACCATTCCTCTGCTTCCTGGGGTTCTGAACTTCCTTGGAAGGTAGGAGGCTTGTTTTTTAAAAACTCCTATGATTTATCTTTTCTAGGAACCATATAGTAAGAATATGAGCAAGATCCAGTCCCTTTCCCATATCTTGGATAGCCCAAACCACATCCTCAACTAGCATCTAATCGATCGGTGTGGGAGAACTCTCTCCGGCTTCCTCCCATGGGTGCATGAGAGCTTTCTAGGGAGGCATGTTGATACAAAATGCAACAGTCACAAAGCAATATTCAATACCAAAATTATGAAAATTTTAATCAAATACATAAAATATAAATAATCTAAACTCATATCAGTAATAAAAGAAACAACTACTCCACCCCTGCCCGATGTCCACATGTGGTCTACAACCCACACGTCTCACCTGGAAGTGAAGTCAATCAGACAATTCTAACGTCCCCTAGTGAATCATGGTCTGCCACGAGAGGTGTAGTCCAGGAACCCTACTAATGATCAAAACCCCAAACCCCAATATTTCTAGCTCATGTATATCCCGACTCATCCCAAAATAGTAATATAACCAAAAACACGGGCCTCCTATGATACCATTTTGTCACAAACCGAATATGATCTCCACTATTATTGGCACCAAACTCAGCCCGTGGAAAGTCCTGAAGGTATTTCCCTATCCCCATGGGCTAGAACAAGTTCCTAGGTATCATTTATCTTGGTTTGGGAATTATTTTCCTAAATATGTATACATAAAACATCAAAAACATTTGATAAACTGAATCTGGAAAAGTCATACCAAACAAGGTTTATACAAAAATCCAGAACTGAATAAATAAGTTAAAATGCAATAAAAAAGGTCCAAATACACAAATAAATAGCATAAAAACATACCCAATGACTCCACATGACATGGGGTCACCACCCACAAGCTGTCTCGACAACTCTGCACCGAGGATGAGAACTAACACCCTGAACCGCCATCACCCAAAGCCTTCCCTTTACCTGAGTCAATAATGATAAAGTATACTTACACCCAAGGGGTGTAATTAGGGTGTGAGCCTAATCCCAATAGTATACCACCCAATTATTCCAAATTTCATGCAATACAAGGTGAAAAAGAAAGCAGTTTTGATATGTAAAGAAAAGCGGTGTTAAATTCCATAAAATGCAACTTTAAATTAAAAATAATTTTCAAGATAAAACTTTCATAATGTTAAAACATTTAAACAGGCATGTTAGATACTTTAATATACTTACAAAAACACCCAAATACAAGGGAAAATACCACAAATCCAATGAGAAACAAAATCAGGAACACCCCTAGGCACTAGATAGTCTCGGGCCCCATGTACCTCGTTCCTCGGTGTAAAGTAACCATAGTAAAATATGTTCTCATGCATGATCCACTAGTAGAGAACATACCCATAACCTAGTGTTCCACAATAATCATCCATATAGTTTATTTAGAGTTGTCGTTATCCAAATTCTAAGTGGAACAAGGACAAAACCCATCCGGTCCACTAGTTGTACTAGTACACATCCGCCCCACCTAGGTACCCAAGCTTCCCCCTTTATGCTCAAACAATTTCAGCATGCTACATAAATCCATTTTAATATAAAACACTACTATGGGTCACATTAAAATAGTACAGTATCTACACACACTTTATACCACTTAAAACACACAACAAAACACTTTGATTTTCCATAAAACAATTTCTCAAAAACCAGCTTTATTTTGCACCAAAAACTCCTTGAAAACCCCACATTTAACACTATGTACACACTCACATTTACCAAAACATAATTCAGTGTTCCCAAAAAATTTATATAAACCTATTACATGTGTTATAAAATAACCCCATTAGGCATAACATCAAATAACTAGGTAAAACAACCAATTTAGCACCAAAATGGTGCCCAAAAATCGTTTACTTATCAAACGTCACCAAAATCAGATTTCACAGCCGAAAATAAGAGAGATAAACATTAAAACCATAATTTTCAGCCCTAATAAATTTCAATAAAATAAACTAATCAGTTATATGGAATCCCCAAATAAACTTATAAAAAATTTCTATGAAAACCCCCAATTTCACATAAAATTCACATTTAAAATTCATTTGCAATACAAACACCTCTAAAACTATTTTTTTTTTCAGAAATAATAAAATGATATAAACCTAAAAATATGATAAATACAGAATTATAAGACAAAAATATTGCATAAACATGGAATCACCTACCAAAAGTAATGAAAACCCTTGAATCCTTTGTATGAAAACTCAAACGCATCACCGCCACACCTCAAGAAAGGTAAAACAAACCTAAAACCAAAATTTCAGACCTTGAAACACAAGATAAAACCCTAATTTCAAAACACCACTTTCTGGACATTAGGAACCTCAAGGATAATGGAATAAACCCTAAGCACATTGAATGAAACCCTAAGAAAATTGAAAGAAGATTTAAGGAGATATACTTAATTGAGGGATCTTGAATAAATCATCCCAAATACACCAGTAGCTGAATTTTACACTAGCCAAAAATTAAAGGGAGGTTCTAATAAGTATAATTAGATCATATAGGAATTTTAATTGATTAAAAAGAGTGATAAATGAAGGATTTATGAAGGAAAAAAATTACCTTTATAAATCTACTCGAATTGAGGAAGCTTAAGAATATTTGACTTAATCTGTGAAGCAAATGAGCTTCAAAGAGGGTAAAAAGAGAATGGGGGTGTGCCTAGGTTTAGTGGGATCGAGTTATAGGTGGAATCACCGAAAAATAGTTAAAATTTAATAAGATATTAAATAAACATTTTTTTAAATTATAAATGGGATTTTGGGCTGGCCTAATTCCTTAAATAAAAACCCCAATCCACCATTATTATGAATTACTAAAGGGTACAAATTGAAATGGTGGTGTTAATAGGACAGGGTATTATATTTAGGAATTATAATGGGTGAAAAATATTAAAAAATTAAATATTTATAAAAGAAACAAAATTGGTTTTTAAATCTGGAAATGGGCTCACGTTTTGTCCCAAATCATGAAAACTCACCCTTTCCTCCAAAAAAGATTGGGAAACTCCCAAAACAAAGCATTAATGGAAATTAAATGAAATTTAACTTTAAAATAAGCAATGGATGTGATGGAAGGGGTTGGATGAGCCAAAGGTCTTTGTAGGTGTGATTAAAAGAGAAGGAGATGTGCCCTTTTATAAGAGAGGGGAGGGGCACCTTTGGAAAGTCTTGAAATATTAATTTATTATAAATTAATTTCCAGTTTATAATGCTCCCAAACTCATTTATTTAGAATATAAGATGAGTTTGGGTCGAAATAATCTCAACAAATAAAATTTAGACATGTTTTGATTTTATTTTAAACCTTATCATTTTGATTTATCCTTATTTAATCTATTTAATTTTATTTGTAGTAATAATATTCTAAATATTAAATGGTTATAAATATTTACTTATGTGTTTTTAATTGTCTATAATTGGATAAATTTTGACATTTTAGAGCATATAATTTTCAATTTTCAATTTTTTTAAATATTTTTGTGATTTTTAAATAATTTAATAATATGTTATTTTTATAAAATATCAATAGTGTCAATTTTGAAAATATTAATTTATTTTACTTTAAATAAAATCCACACAGAAGATAAATTCGAACCAAAATATTTAATACACTCCTAACATTTCATAGTCACATAGAAAATTTATGGAGCATATTAATTCGTTCATATGATATTTATTTTAATATTTTTAAAACAATTTATTTGATATTTTTATTAGCTTGTGCGTAACACAAGACAAGTATAGTGTTACATATACTGCAATATAATACAGTGTTTTGTATAGTACAATCTAATCTTAGTGTAGCATACAACCCAATACATAAAAGAAATTAAAAATAATATATCTCATAAAATCTCTGGGTGTTACAGAGAGGGATGCTATTTGCACCACACCTGTGATGTATGAGATGATGGGGGAGTTATAGCTATATTATCCACCTACGTTCACTAGGGAGAGAGGATCCCAGATAGTTGAGTTCTTAAATGTTTTTTTCCAGATGATATTCAGTCACCTCAAGACACCCATATATAGGAGGGTAAAGCTTGCTTTTTACATGATTCGTGGACCATCCTAGCATTGGTGGGACATTCTGGAGAAAGCTAGGTAAAAAGAGGAGTTATCTTGGAATGATTTAAAAATGAAGTTTTCGAGCTAGTTCTATCTAGATACTTTGAGGGATGAGAAACCTCATGATTTCATAAAGTTGACACAATAAGGTATGTTAGTGATAGACTATGTTTTATGATTTATAGACCTGCAACACTTTGTTCCATCCTTTTAATCTGATGAGGTTGTTGGGGAGGGATATTTTTATAATGTGATTATCTTTGAGATCAGGTCAAAGGTGAACATATTTCATTTTAGAATCTTGTAAACATTATGAATCATGTTCACATCACATAAGGGAACCTGAAATAGGCCCTAAGTGGTAGCTATATAGTTTCTATTGGGAAATCTAGGATATCTTCATTTGGTAGTAGGAAGCACCACTATGACAGTTACTGTTAGGGAAGTAGTGGGATGAGTAGCCAGGGGAGTGGACATTCATCTTAGGACCGTAGTATACTATAGTACTTTCAGTGTGGAAAGTCTACCCACAAGTGCCCTCAGTGTCCTTACCCCACCATGGAATGATATGCTTATGGTATGATGGGTCATCTTCAAAGGTTTTGTAGGAACCCATAACATAAGAACAATGGTAGGGGATCAGGACATGTACCTGATTCAGAGAGGGACTAAGATACTCTTCAGCAGAACAACAACTGGAGTTCCACTGGAATATTAGGCCAAGGTAGGGGATGCGGCACCCTAGCACAAGATTTACAATACCATTCAAAGGGAATAATACAAGGGAGTTATATTGAGCCCATGGTAGAAGAGAAAGTCAACCGCATGTTATAAAGTCTACTATGACTATATTTGATAAAGAAAATTCTACCATCAGAGGTACATTGTTTGCATCCTTTAAACTTTCTTTATTTTTTTTGATATAGAAGAATTGTATTCCTTTTTATTTTCTCAATTTACCAATGATTTGGGTTTTTTATGGAGTTATTGGATGGTTTTATGACCACTGGCATACTGTTGGGAGTGCGGTTAGAGGATATCAAACATTTTAAGACATGTTCTCTAGAAATTAGTGGCTATTTTTTCCTTTAGGATTTGTTTTTGATAGAAATGTTAGGCTTAAATTTTATTCTTGGTATGGATTGGATATTTTTGTATCAAGATCACATTGACTACTATCTAAGGAGTGTTTTATTTATATCTCCATAAGGGAGAAGCTATACTCACCAGGGTGAGTGGGATCTGTGAGTTAGATGAGAAAGACCAATTTCGTACATATTGGATTGTATCACAACTCTAATATCAAGTCTTATTCTGGATGATGGTGGAATGTAGTATGATACCTTTCCTCCAATGGTAGACCTTTTTTAGGATGTATTTTCTGAAGAGTTATATGATTTACCACTTATACAGGAGATCTAGTTCAAAAATCATTTAGTGTTGGGAGTTGATCTAGTTTCTATCCCACCTTATAGAAAGAAAACAATAGAGCTTCATGAGTTAAAATTTTTGTGGGAAGACCCAGAATCTAAAGGATTCATATGACCTAGTACTTCAACATGGGGTTCTCTCATGATTTTCACTAATAAGGTTGATGGGACTTTATGATTATGTTTGGATCATTAGAGGATGAACCAAATGATAATTAATAACTAGTATCCCCTTCCATGCATCATAAACTCTTCAATAAGCCGAGAGGTTTGAGGATCTTCTTTAAGATCAAGTTGAGTTTAGGGAACCATTGGTTGATAGTGAGATCATCATACATAACTCAAAATGATTTTAGAAGTAGGTATGGATTGTATGAGTTTTTAGTGATGCTTTTTGGTCTAATGAATGCACCGATGGTATTCATGGACTTTATGAATTAAATCTTCCATCTGTTCTTGGATTATTTTGTGGTAGTTTTTGTTGATGAAATCTTACTATAGTCCCAATTAAAAGATGATCATCCCTAACATCTTTAAATTATCTTGAGTATATCAAGAGAGCATTGACTATATTACAAGCTATTAAAATGAAAGTTTTTGATAGATCAAGTGTACTTATTGGGCCATGTCATCTTATAGGTAGGCATGGAGGTAGACCCTAATAAAGTTACAACCTTCGTATCTTGGGAGTGACCCAAGAATGTATTTGAGATTTGTATTTTTTTTGGTTTTTGTAGGCTATTATTATAATTTAATCCAAGACTTATCCCATTTTCCAGCATCAATGTTTGGGATGACCAAGAAATGGGTCAAGTTTGTTTGGTTGGATTCTTGTGAGGGACCTTTCTAGGTTCTGAACAGTAGACTAGCCTCATCAACAATCCTCACTTTTCCTATGCCAGGAAAAGATTATACTATGTACTATGATACTTATGGAGTTGGGGTTGTAGTAGTTTTTATACAAGAGTATTGAGTTGTTA
Organism: Viscum album; assembly: GCA_963277665.1. Lineage (NCBI taxonomy): Eukaryota > Viridiplantae > Streptophyta > Magnoliopsida > Santalales > Viscaceae > Viscum > Viscum album. Next base: position 1,390,771,302 of record OY728165.1, read on the forward strand.
TTTACGGATCTAGATAGATAAGATCACATGAGAGGAATTATCCAAATCATGATCTAGAGTTATCTATAATGGTAAATTACCTGAGGTGTTGGAGACACTATCTGTTGGGTGAGAGGTTTGTGGTGTAATGCACCATAATATCCTCAAGTACATATTTACTCAGTGATACCTAAGCCATCAACATAGGAGGTGGGTAAAGTATCTATAGTATTTTAAATTTGAGTTGGATTACACCCTAGGAAAGGGAAACTTCATTGCTAATGCTTTGAACTAGAAGGAATAGATAGAGGAAGTGAGCTATACTTGCGACAAGTGGAAGCTAATGAAACTCTTTGCAGACATGCACCTTGATGATCAAGATTCCCAGGGATGGGTAACTATGAGTTTGACACCAATTATACCCATGATTCTTAACCAGATAAATATAGTGTATTTATCAGATCTAGAGGGCCTAACACCGAGGGACACCTTATATGGCTAGGAGACACCATTTGGATGGTCTGTTTCTAGCGATGATATCCTTATTTTCCAAGGTCGGGTATGGGTTTCTACAAGGGACTTATGAGGGATTTTAATTTTTATAAATGGAAAGTATATATGTGTTTGAAAAATATTTATTGTGATCTCTGTATACAATTTTGGCGGTTAGGGATGAAAAATAAGATAATGAGATTCATAGTGATATGTTTCACCAATCATCTGGTGAAGCTCGAGCATCAAAGGCCTACTATATTTTTGTATCCTATACCCATTATAGAGTGTAAATGAGATGATTTCACTATATATATTTTTTAGATTATTACATAGGACACCTTAAAAGAATGAAACTGTATGGGTGATCATAGATTGACTGAAGAAGGTGTCCCACTTCTTGTTTATTAGGGAGACCTTTACCATTGATGATATGGGTGGTCTCTACATGTAGGAAATAGTTTTACTACATGGTATATCTAGGAGTATCATTTTTTATTGAGATACTCATTTCACATCTCAATTTTATCAGGGTCTCCAGAAGTCCCTAAGATGAAAGGTTCTTCTGAGTATAACCTATCATCTTCAAACTGATGGCTAATCTGAGTAAATTATTTTGATTCTGGAGGATATGTTGCAAGCCCGTGTCTTGGATTTTGGTGGTTCTTGGGAGAATCATATTTCACTCATGGATTTTTCTTATAATAATATCTTTCAACAATTGATCCAAATGGATCCTTTCAAGGTTTTGTATAGAAGACCATGTTGTTCATCTATCTATTGGTTAGTGGAAGAAGAGTTAGTTCTCATTGGACCTAGCCTCGTATAAGAGACATCTGAGTAGGTCTATTTTATTAGAAGTTATTTGGTGATCGAGCAGAGATGAAAAAAGTCATATTATTACAATCATAGATGACCTATAGAGTTTGAGGTTGGTTATTGTGTTTTATTTCAGATGTTTCCTAGGTTGGGGTAATTTCATATTAGGAAATAAGGAAAGTTAACACCCAGGTTTGTTAGGCCATTTTAGATAGTAGAAAGGGTTAGTCTAGTGGCATAGCATTTATCCCTTCCACAAAACTACAATTCCATGAAAGATGTGTTCCATATATCATAGTTTTGGAGATATCATCCTAACCCAAATAATATTATAGACATTGATGATGTTTAGTTGGATGTTGATGCATTCTTTGAGGAGTATAAAATTCATATTATGGTACATAGTGAGAAGAATATCTAGGGAAAGATCATATCTCTAGTGCATGTGTAGTGGAAACATGGATGTGTACAAGAGAAGACTTTGGAGAAGGAGTTTGATATATAGAAATAATGGCCATGATTTTTCATAGATACCATATAATGATGCTTGGAGTAGTTTGGGGAAAAGATGTTATATGGTGGAGAGGTTGCAAGATCCTATATTTTTCTAGGTATGTTCTTATTTAATGTTTGTATAAAACATTTTGAGCCAATCATTTTTATTTTGGGTTGGAACTTGGTTGCTTTAAGAAATAGAAAGAGGTGAGTTGTACTAAAATTATTAGTTGTAGAGGATTCTATGTCATGGAGATTTGGGTTGTACCATAGTTTTGGTCATTGTGGCATGGATCTCAAGGCTACAACATACACTATAAGAAAATCACTACAGAGCGGTGGTTTAAACTGCTGCCATATGATTTTTTGACGGTTTCATAAAACCGCTGCTAAATTGGGTGTTGATAACCAATATACAGCAATTTCTTCAATATAATGGTGGTTTTTGTTAAGTGTCGTATAAACCTTTTTAGAGTCGGTTTTGTGAGGTTTTAGCGATGGGTTCTAGGGAAAAAATTCAATATTTTTTAGCAGTGGTTTTAACCGCCGCTAAAAAAAAAAATTTCCTGGTGAAAACTGCCGCTAAAACCAAGAAACAGCTGCTAAAATACATGCACTGTATAATTTAGTGGGGGTTTAAACCACCACCAATAATATAAAACCACATTTTAGCAGCGGTTTAAACCTCCGCTAAATCCACACCATTTACTTATCAGTGGTTTAAACCACCGCTAAATGTATATTTACAAATAAAAAATTGCTGCTTGTTCTGCAGCCCCAGTACCAATACCCTAAAAAAACAATGTGCAGAGTTTATATACTAGAATAATTTAATCCATATAATATTATTTAGTAATAAACCATATAAAATACTAATATACACATCCTACCATAACTAAAATGAAAATATGTTTGGTGACTACTCTGTGCCACACATGATACATAAAAAAATACATTTAGTGACTACTCTGTGCCATAAATTATTTATAAACAAACCAACTATTTCTAAATTTGTCCAACATATCAAAAAAACCACTAATCATTGTCTGATGATGAATATAGATCCTCACCCTCTACACCTCCATCTATACTTTCCTGTACCGGCACCTGTAAGACAATTATATGGAAAATTAAATACTGTTGTATATTTATATTTAAACTTAAAACCAATAAATGTTTGCAAACTAAATGATTTTTAATTTTTGTGATTTACCTGCTCACCACCACCCATCATCGATGCGATATCACTTGGGACAGATCCATTCATATTTTGATATATATCAATCAATGATTTCTACAAAGTGGATATCTGAGTCCCCTGATCCTCAATTTTGTTTTGCATTGAAACAAAATCTCTCTGAGCATATTGGGATAGGGAGTGACTAAAACCAGGAGTATATTCAAAATCAATCCTTGATGGTATTCCAAATATCTAAGATTGTATGGGTCCCATACCCATCCCACGCACTCAACCAGGATGCTCCTTCCCAAGCACTTGACCAACTGGGTCAGTCTGGGAGACTGAGTAGGACTGCGTGGGATTGACATCCCATAGTTCTTTAGTTTTTAACTATAAATAAAATATCAGTCATATTATAAGCAATATATATTAACATAGTTACAAATTAAAATAATTTATTATAACAAAAAATGAATTCATACCCCAACTTATTTTGTAGATTCATTAACAAAACTTCCATCAGATTTTTTATGAATATACAACCATAGTTCTGTTCGGAATACTAGGTGCCCTAAACTCTGTGACTGAATTAAAAAAAGATAAATCAAAATTTATAATATTTTAAATATATAGTATTGTATTATAAATATTTAAACTAATGAAAATATTACCATAACCGATTGGCTTCTTGAAAAACTCTTTAACCCCGCAGTGTGGGGGATAATTTGCTTAGACCGAATCGTTGCATTCTTACTTGAAAGATCCTAAAATAAATAAAATGTAATTTAATAGTAATGTTTGAAATTTAAACTACTTTTAATATACATGTTTAAATTTAAAATGAGATTAATATAATAATATATTTTTAATTACCATATGCTTCTCATCATGATGTCTGTCAACAAAAACATTCCATTGCTCTTTGGGCACCCCATTGGGTACCTTGTCCTACATCTGTTGGGAGCTCCCACAATATTCATTTAAAGTATTTCCATTTCTTACCCAGATTTTTTAATGTCCACTTTCGTGCTAGCACATCAGAAACCGTAAAGTGGAAAAAAATCTATACATAGAAATTAATTTTAAAAATATTATAATTTAATAACATAAAAATATTTAATTACACCATAATGTATTAAAATTACCTTTATTTTTGAATAAAAAACTTCATTTTTCCAAGTTTAAGTCATATGCCTCCAATCATCATAAGTAATAGGAAGGGAAACCGGCTCCATGGCCAACTGACCCAAAATCTGGCCAAGTATTACTACAACATCATCTGTAGGGACCCCATAGGAATCAAATGGGGCAATTATATTCTCTCCAGTCAGATTCCACACATTTGAACTTTTCATATTTTTCTCCATACTTTCATTGTGTTCATATTTTTATGAACAAACATTTAGTATAAAAAAAGTGCAATAAATTTATTAATATTAAAATTTGTACCTATAACAGTCACCCTCCAGTATCCCCGTGAAGAACTAGAAGTGGCGCCCCGCTCTCTCACTATTGAGGCTCTCGAAGGGGAAGGTGTTTCCTGAGCTATTGAAGGGATTCTCACTGAGGGTGTGAGAGAAAATTCAGGTGGGAAAGCGGATGGTGTCTCACATGCTGTAGAGAGGGAGACAGATGGATCATTATCTGTTGGTGTGGTCGATGAAACAATGTGACACTTCTTCCTTGGAAGATCTGTTCGTAGTGTGTGGTTCGAAGGCAAAGATGGGATTTGTGCTCCAGGCTTGCAAAGGATCTTGTTCAAGTGATGTTTTTAAGTGAAGGTTTTTTGTTTTTTCTTTCTTGAATTCATTTTTTGGTTTCAGTTGTGCGGTTGGATATGATCCTGGTTCATGATTTGGAATGGGGTTCGTGATTTGCGATTAGATTTATCCGGTGTTGTGGCGGCGACATGGTGTGTTGTGGTGGTGGATTTCATTCATGGTTTTTTTTTGTAATTTTTTCATGGTGGTAAGATTTAAGTTTTTGGATGGTCAAATTTGTGATTTTTTTGCAGTTTGGGCATTGAGACTTTTAGATGTGTAGAATGAATTTTGAGGGGTTTTTCTCTATGGCACTACGGTCTGCAGTCATTGGGACATGGCAACTAGATCACCTATAGGGGTGCTTCAAAAGAGGTTCAGAGCATATAGTTTTCACTGTCCATTGCTATTTGGATTTGGTAGTTTGAGAGGGTATGGAAATTTCCATCGGTTCCAGGCCCGTTCAATCCTGCATGGGAAATCTTGCTGAGTAGTGATGTGATAGTGAAAGCTGGTCATACCGTGATTGATGATGGGGAGGGGTTACCTCTATATTGAATTTGGTAATTTTTTTCCTTGTTTCCTTGGACTTTGGGGGCATGTTTGAATGTTTTAATTCACTGATGTCATGTTGGGTTCCCCTCACTCTTAATGAGGGTTTATGATAATAAAAAATTAATTTTTAGTCCAAAAATTTATGTAGGGAAAAAAATAATTAAAAATGATAACATATGCACAATACTAAAAAAAATATACATAACAATTATAATGAACGACTACACAAATGACATATGTGGTTGATAAATGAATGGATAACTGTACATACAATCATTTTCCCCTTTACTCATGTTAGTTTCCTTCTCCATTACTTCATCCACTTCATCCACCATTGCAAGACTAATATTTTCAATATCATGATGGAAAATAAGTCCTCTTCTTGCTGTTGATGATATTCAATTCCAGAGGTCAAATATTCCACTTCATCACCCATATCATACAAATATCTTTGTTTTAAGTGAAAAACTATACTCCACCCTTCATCCACAACATCTTCCACATAATATACCATTTCTCTTGTGATGATAAGATATAAAGATTATGTAGTTCACAGTCACCAACATCCATCAAGCGAGAGAAGTTCACAGTAGTAAATTGTAATGAATCTCTTTTAACGCCTCTGATAATATCTACCCAATTGTATTTGAATAAAAAACTAAAAAATGCCCATGGTAGTTTAATTAAATAACATCAATCAACTTTCTATAGTATACTACTTCAGAAAATGTAAATATACCACTATTCTATATTTTAAAACCCTATTCTTGATTGACTGTACAAAATATGAAGCCATTCACATTATAAGCATCAAAATTTCTATCTTGTTTTGTAGGGCCTCGAGAAAGAAACTTCAAATCTTCTAACAACTCTGCTTGAGTATTAGTATTCATGATCTAAAAAAAGAAATATAAATTATTATATTTACAAAATATATGTGTCAACCTAATATCTATATTTATTGAAATATTTATGAACTTACACATCGATCAAACCATTATACAAGATATTTATTAACAGATTTTGTTATATCTTTCTAATTTATTTTTTGGCCTCTCATTCATCTATTTGTTTATATTATCAACTCTTTAATAAATGGATCTTCAATTTGACTATTCAGCAGCACATGTCTATGTGCCTGCAATAATTCCATTTCTATAAGTGTAACATTTGAGGTCCTCCCAACTGATCAGCCAATAATAGGAAATATTTTTGATTTCCCATGTATTTGAGATTTAGTCGATGTATCATCAACACATCCAACTCAATTAAATCTTGTCTCAATATCATATAAGTATCTAGAAAAAAAGGTAAGACACTCCTCTTCCAAATAGCCTTTATAAATAGAGCCTTCCAGTTGAGCTTTATTTCTCACATATGATTTCAAATTCCCAAGATATTTTTGAAATAAAAAAAACATAAGCATGTATTTAATTAAGTTCCAAGAATTGTTTATTTAAATTTAAAACATATAAATAAAGTACCTCTCAATTGGATACATCCATTGATAATGTATGAGGCCTCCTAATTTAGCTTCCTCAATCAAATGCATAGTAAAATGCATCATGAAAGTAAAAAATGACAAAGGGAAGATCATCTCCATTGCACAAAGTGTCAATATAAATCCTTCCTGAATGTTTTCAAGCTCAAATGGATGTATATATTTCTCACATAGTTGTCTAAAAAATGTACATAATTGTAGTACAATAGTAGTAACCTTTTTAGGTAATAATATACGCAATGCCAATGGTATTAACTACTGTAACAAAATATGTGAATCGTGAATTTTAAATCCATGTAACCTACAATGATTTAAGTCAACACACTTGGAGATGTTACTTGAATACCCATAAGATACCTTCACATCTTTTAAAATTCAAAGGAATGTATCTTTATCCCTAATTTTTATTGAAAAAATTTTCAGATCATACTTTTCATTCTCATATGGCTAGAGATCACGCTTTATGTTCATTTCTTGTAAGTCTTTCCGAGCGTTGAGATGATCCTTCAACTTTAGATGCTCATTAAGAAATGTGAAGATAAAACTGTCACAAAAATTATTCTCAATATGTATCACATCAATATTATGATGCAAAAAATTAAATTCCCAATATAGAAGTTTGAAGTATATGCTTTTTTTCTTCCATTTTTGCGTTCCAATTTCACTTGATGATGAACTTCAAACTCGTTTCCCAATATGATTCATATGATGCACCTTACCAAATTCTATTTCCACATTTCCAAGCTGTACCAATATTTTGGAACCATTTAACAACTTTGGAGGTGGTCTACGATCAATGAAACCATTGAATTTTGACTTCTTTATCCAAAATCTATGAGATGGATCGAGAAATATTTGATGTCACAAGAAACGCCATTTTCTACTATGAGGTAGCCATTTGGGATCAAAATCAAAGTTAAAAATAGGAAAAGACAAACCCATGTAAGTGTTCCAACTAGATAAATTCCCATGTCTAGGGAAGTCACTAATGGTCCACATTAGAGTTTCTTGCATTTTGAACATTTTTTAGAAGAAGCATCATATGTCTCAACACCGTTGCTCCATAACTCCTATAATTCTTTAATTAAAGGTTTCAAGTATACATCAATATCATTTCTAGGCATTTTTTTTCTAGGAATAATCATCAAAATTATAAATGAGGTTTTTTGTACACACATCCATAGATGTAGATTGTAAGGGATTAAAACAACTGGCCAAATGCTATAACTGGGACTCAAAGTCCCAAATGGGTTAAATCCATCAGCATCCAATCCCAATCAAACATTCCCAGGATCAGATGAGAAATCGGGATGTAATAAATCAAATGTATTCCATTATTGTGAATCTCTTGGATGTCGCATTAACCCATCATTGTTATTATCTACAGAATGACACTTCATGTGTTCAGTAGTTTTCGATTACATGAATAATCTTTACAATCAAGGATTTTAAAGAAAGTAACGTAAAACCTTTGCAGGTGTGTTCCTTTTCTTCTTCTTCCTGGTAGTATGTTGATTCAGACTTCCAACATCACCCATTGACTACCATTTAGAAGAATTTTTTTTTTCAATCCTGTCTGCTTGAATCCTATCGTCAATAAAGCATACAATCATTGAAACATGCATGTATTTTTGTATAATTAAAACCAAGCCTGTTAACAACTTTTTTCATATCATAAAAATACTCTGGGATGTTTGCTTCAGTAAATACATTACACAAAAATTCTAATATCAGGGGCATCACCTTATTTGTAATTCCGTATAGGTATTTGATATGGTACAACTTCAGTAGAAAATAAAGTTTTGAATATTTCAAACATACACTATATAAATATTGATTTCCATCGTCAACTAAACCATGAAACACATTTTTATTAGTGAATATTTCTCTTACATTAGTCTCCATAGAATCAATAGGATTATCCAATGATATGTTACAATCTTGATTTGGTTGGCCTACAGTCTCAAAAAAATAACCCGTCACATTGTTATTTTTATCACCCTCAAATGGTTGTTCTAATATGTTTTGATTTTTATGTTGGTGTCTTGTAATTCCTAATGCATCATTTATAAGGTTTTTCATTTCATTTTCCATTGTCGACAAAGTTGGGAGCTCATTCTATGGATTGAAATTAGTGATCAAACTTTCTGTAAAATTCGATTCTCTATGCCAAATCCAACACAAATATTGAGTAGGAAATTGAATAAATATAAAGTGTTCATAAACTTCATATTTGTTCAACCATCTTATAAATTTACATTTAGGACATAGACATCTTATTCTCCCATCAACAGATCGATTGGAAATTGGAAAATCTAAAAACTTCTCCAAACCCTTAGTAAACCGAGGTGTGTTACTCAGTAATGTGATCCAGCTTTTATCCATATATATCACAATGTACCTAGAAATTATTAAAAAAAATAAAAACACATAAATATTACTAAATATTAGAATAGATTCATATATACAATTTAAAAAAATACATGAATATATTAAATATGGTTTTCCTATATAAATAAATAAAAAAATTCCATATATAAGGGGATGTATTGAAACCATATTTTCAACATTTCATGATGGATGTAAAATTATATAGGATAGTCCTATGATATTTAGTGGAAATATAAATTTAGGCATCTCTATGCCATAGTGAAAGTGTTGTGTTTTAAGAGGATGCCATGCCCATTGATTCGAAAAAGGAAAATGTGTAACATCATGTCCATTAATTAATTTTTGACAATATGGGGCATCATGACCATTAATTATTAATTACATAGAGGACTTTTATGTATAGATACTCCAAATAAATAATATAAAGTATCATTTTGTTTAATTACAATTTGAAATAAGGAACATCATGTTTGTATATTCTAAGTGAATGTTAATGAATGTCATGTACTTAAATTAATAATAAAAATAAGTAATTTAATTTACATTATAAATGTTATTAATTATGGAATAACATCCCTTCAAAACTATATTCAAAGATAAAAAATAACATGCAATCCATTATTCAATTAATTTAATCATTTAAGCCATATAGTTGCTAAATAATATGAGGGGACATGGTGTATAATCTGTTCTAATACATCATTTTATTAACTCAGCTTATTAAAGTTCACTAGCTAAATAGAATCCTAAAATGACTTAGTGGTTCTTAGGTCACAAAGGGAACATATTTCATTAAGGAATGTAGTGAAACTGACCCATGTGGTGGTTTGGTTGAGTTAGTCAACCTCCAATCAGATATCAAGGTCTCCTATCATGTCTAGAATTGAATTAAAATAATTAATTTTAGGGTTTATATATTTTATGAGAAACATAGGAAAAGTATGTAATATTTAACAACAAATACCTAATATAAAAACCTACAAAATTTATGTAAAAGTATTATACCACTAAACTTATACCGATAGATGAATCTGTTAGACTGCATTTATTCACATTTGAAATTAATTTTCAACATTTAATAGAGGGATAGTGAACATAGGATATGAACATTGGATATGAACATTGACTGAGGGTATATAATCTTAAATGGGAGTCATTTAACTCTTTATTATAAATTAAAATAAAAAATAGATAAGATTATATGCCACTAATCAAATCTATACATAAATAAAAATGAAATTCCAATTCATTAATTTAATGTCAAACATAACCGAAAAAATTAAATTTTACCAAAATAAATCATAGACAATGACTAAGAAACTCTAAACTATTTTGAAAATAAATGAATTTATATGTTCAATACTACATGTTTTCACCTATAATGACCTATTTGAGTACTAGTATATGTGAATATTTTTTTGAGAAAAATAATTTCAAAAACCTTGGTAAAACATAACCATGAGCATATAACTCTTGGACGTGACTAATAATGCACAAACATTTGTATTAATAACATGTATTATATAACCAATATATGAAAAACATATATATATATATTAATATCAACATAACTCTGTGTGGAAGAGAAAATTATTTACTCCATAAGGAAGTTCTAACAAACAGTGTAAGAATTCAAAAAGCATTCCAATTCAGAAATAATATTTTAATTTAAATGGAAAATATCTAAATTTAATTATAACTAAACCAAAACTAATCATTAATGATATAAAATATATAAATCTTATATAAAAAACAAAATTGTTTCTTGAAATGGAAAATAAATTATTTTATCTAGGTTAATACTATGAATGAACTAAAAGATAAACTATTATCAATATTGTTTTTGATCCTCTAATCTAGAAAATAAACCAACTATAATATGAAGTCATTATAAAAAAATATAAAACTTTTTAATGAATTATACAAATTATATGAAGACGTTTCTAACTATTTTACAATAATTCATAATATTTTCACCCCTTTATTTAAGAATACCTATCAATTACTATTTTTTAACATTACCTCTTAATATTCATTCTATTATAAAAAAACTCACCAAATAAATTCCTAAAGAAAATTATACTCACATAATCTTAAGAATAACTTAAAAATCATAATAAAAATAAAACCATAGTATGATCTTGATAAGAATTTCATAAGGATTCATGTCAAATGAAACAGAACGTTAACCAATATTGAATTGTTGTAGCTGATGACCTCAATTATGAATATAAAGAGGAATAAAAATGATGAAAATCTAAATTATAAGTCATTACATATATAAAAAATTTAATTAGATCATAGATGACTAATACAATATAAAAATTATGGAAATAAATATTCAAAATGAGGAATATCCTTTTTTCAAATATCGATACCTTCACGTGGGTGCCTGGTTTAGGTGTGAAACTATCACATGAAACACACCATTTTTTTCAAATCCATTCCATATAGATTAAATATTGAAAGAATATTTAAAATTAAGATAAAAATATTATCACATTATACCTAGAGGAGCGAGGCGTGGTGAGGGACCGCGAGCCGAGGGGCGGTGAGGGTCGACAGGGAACGGTGAGGCGAGGCGAGGGGAGGATATTGGTGGAAACAGCTGGTGATGAGGCTGGCACAACGATGGTCGGTGGAGATCGACAATGTGAGGGAGGCTAGGGATTCTAGTATTTTCGGGTTCAGGGGTGTCAAGGGAGGAGAGAGTGTATACTGTTAAAAAAAATGTAATTAATTATCGGCGGTTTATAAAAAACCGCCACAATTTTTTTAAAAAAAAATATTAGCGGTGGTTTACTAAACCACCGCTAATAAACCGCTGCTAAATACTCAATTTTTTTTTAGTTTTAGGGTCTTGGAATTGGATTTTTGAGACTATTTCCATTTATGAAATAGATTTTATATAGAGTATCACTGTAGAATATACCCTTCCATGCTAGTTTAGCACTGTGATGTGGAGATTTTGGTTATGGAATAAGGGTATCGAGGTTGGATTTGTTCAGTTCTTCCAAATCTAGTACCCTTATGGTGTAGTGGTAGGTTATGGCACAAATCAAGCCTTGGAAAAGGCATGGATATGGCATGGTTTCCTTGGACGTGGCATGGTTTAACCTTGGGTAAAGAGGATATATTCCATGGAACTTGACAAAGATTTTTAATTCATATTGACCAAGGGGGTTTGAGACATGGTCCCTTAGACTATGTCGTATTATACCTTATGTTAGGATATTCTACAGTATGGTCCATGAAGCTATTCTATAGTCCTATTTTTAACAGTCTGTCTATAAATACCCCTGATCCCATCCAAACATCTTTTGATCTGATCTTTTACTCTTGACTCCTAGGTACCTCAGATATATTTTTGAAGTATTTTTGAACTCCTTTACATTTTATTCAACCCCTACCTTATTGGGATAAATCCATGGTGGCTTGGGACTATACTTTGAAGGTAAGCCTTATGTATCCTATTCTTCTTCTCATTCATTGGTTTACTCTTGTATAAATATTATTTAAAAAATTCATTTTTATCAATGAATGGAAAGGATAAGTAACCAAATTCCATCTTAGATATTAGGAGATAGTATACATATTCTTTTCTTTGAGGTTTGTGGTATATAACAACTCCCTAAAAGCCTGTTTCAATTATCCTAGTATGTTTAATATGAACGATCATGTTGGCATGCCATGTGTGCAACCTAAAAAATTGATTTATCCTTTTTTTAATGAGTTACACATTAATATACCTCCCATTATACCCTTTATATTCCTTTAATGTTGAGACGAAATTATACAGCCACCTATTTAGTATAATAGCCTTTGACCTTACTTGAGAACTTGAATAATTGATGGATTAATATTATGAATTTTCGTAACTTATGAAATTGGTGTAATTTCTTGAGATAAAATCACATGGTTTAAGATTGGTTAATTGGTATACTAACTACCTTTTGGGGTTGAAATAAAAATATAAATTTTAGGAATTTATCATAATGTCTTGAGATGACATGTGTTATGCTTCATGATAGAAATGATATAATTCTTATAGGTATCTTCTTGGTTATGATATAATGCTTATAGGGATATTATTAATTATTATTTAATGATTATAGGTCTTGACCTAGTTATATTATAATGATTATAGGGTTTGTCATGATTATGATGTAATTCTTATAAGAATCATCCCAGTTTTCCTATGATGATTTATGGTTATACCTTTGGAGGGTTATGGATATGGTTGTCATGGTTCCACAACATGTTTAGAGATATCTAGAATTATAGAAAAGTGAGTTTGGATGACCCTAGGTGTCAACCTAGAGCTTTAGGTCCATTGTATTTTTTTTCATGTGTAGTATTAATCAACTAAATTAATACCTTGTTTATCACTTTATTTCATGCACTATATATCTTAGACTATATTTATTTAGACACAATGTCATTGACCTACTAATTTGTAAACACACCCTAGATGGTCCACTATTTGGTTCCCTGATATATTTCATGGATGCAGTTCTGGACAAAGGAAAGGGACATTGTTGTTGATTTTTAGCTACTGGATAGGTTGAAGCCTGGTTACAAGACTAACATGGGGATCATGACCAATGACTTGGAGTCTTTTCTATGAGTTTTCTTAGTCTTTCATTTTTTTACCATCAAAATTTCATTTAGTTACATTTAAATATGTCATTACATGATAGATATTTATTGATATGTTGGATTTGTTCTTTATTTCATGATGGAAGCATGTTTTTTGATTACATTGTTTCCACTATTTCTGCTACTTTGTTATTATTTTCCACTATATTGATACTCTATTCCAAAGGGAATAATATCCCCACTATATTTCTTACACCATTGATTTTAGTCAATATCCTCTAGTGTATAAGGAGGCGTGCTTGAGGGCATATATCCAACTCATCATGGTCACTTTAGGGAGCATCGGGTCAGGGATGTTATAGGTTAAATGAGTTAAAAAAGGTTAAAACTATGTGATAAGGTCACAAATATCACAAAATCCTATCTCTCATTTGATTGAATGAGTATATTTTTACCTATCCTATCATATATTTTAATTTGGGTTGAATTGGTGCCACTTGACCATGATAAATACATTTATATTATTTTAAAAGTTAAACAATATTTATAGAGGTACCACTCCTCTCACCTATAAGAGGAATTTATCACCCCTCACATATTCACACTCTTTAAGAATATTAGCTCATGAAAGATCTATCCAAATCAATTACCAACACCATATACATTACCTATAGGCCGTGGTATCACCAAAATAACAACACAAGAAAGCTCAATGAGTGATCCAAAGGAGGATACCCAAGGAAGAGGTGGTTAGAACATGTTTGAACAAGTATAAGTATGAGTTAAGGGTTTATGTTTCAATATAAATTTTAATCAGGTTTATTTATATTTAAATTTACTTTGATGGAATTTTAAACTCTTTATATATTAAACCCATATATTTTATTCTTCTATATTTATTTTTTGGTTTACATTTATTCTTATCATTTTATTCTCTTTTGGTTAAAAAATCAACCAAAAATAAATCTTATAAGAGAAGCTAACCTTATATCTTCTTTTGAGTCTGCAATATTTCTCCTCCATGCCCATTTTCTTTATACCGTTTCAAGAATTTTCTTATTTATACTTTAAATATTGTTTAATTTCATTTTAAATTATCTTTATCTTTATCTACAAAGGTATGAAAATAATTTTTTTTTAATGTTTACAGCTCCAATACATTTTCCCACCATTACGACTATTCTTCATTATAAATATTATTTTCCATGTTTCCATATATTTTTAAAGAAAAATATTATTCTCATTGTTCTATGAATTTTTCATTTTCAAAATTTAACAAAATAAAAGGATATTTTTTTTTCAAATCATATTTCTAATAATTTTATAAAAGTATTTTTTATATATGTCAGCATCTTATAATTATGGGTTTTCTTAAATAAGGATTTTATTTAAGGATACCATCCACCTTATTTATTTGATGGATTATGATCAAGATATTACATTATTTTTTTGGAAAATTATTCAAACTTCATATTCCTTGATTCAATATGTATATTCATTAATTACGAAGGAATATTTACAATATATAGTATTTTTTATTCAATATATGTGGAATTTATTAAAAATTTCAAGTGATGGTTAGGACCTAATATAATATATCACTTGATACATCAGTAGGTATCATGAGAAAAAAAAGTTTGGGTATTTGGTGCATGCTTTCCCATATATATATGATGTCTTTTCTGAGTCCTTGATAGCATGTTTATGATGATTAAGTGTTGGACTTGACCTAAATTATATAGTCCCTCTATGCATCAGGTAGGTCCCATGAGAAAAAAAAGTTGTCATGGCTTACTTATCATTTGGGTATTTTGTGCATTCATACCCATTTAAGGAAAATAACCTAGCCACGTCCTCGATAGTTAGATTAAAATGATCAAAATTATTCATTTCTTCATTGAGAAATAAGTTATTCTTATCCATGTGATTAATATGTTATTATAATCCATGGGTATATTTTATAAAAAATTTATTCTTTATATCGCACATTTATTGATTATTTACTCTTATATACTATTTATGCCTAAAGTATTCAAGAAAAATTCCACTATATGAAACCCCTTACTCAGTATTTGGGCTCACAATTTTTGTTGTTTTACTTTCCCTAGGGTACCAATAAGGGATCATTAAATTAATTTAAGGATGTATTAAAAGTAATAATAAAGTTTCCATGAAGTTTAGGAGATTGGTTTTGAGTTTCTAATGTAATATGGAAACCATGTATGTATCCATTCACCTAAAAATACTAAAATAATCAATCCTATAAGTTAAAATATCTTTTACTATAGCATCCCCAACCCAAACAACCTCCCAAACAGTGCTATTGGGTCGGGTTCCACTGGCCTTAGGCGCACCTCCCAAAATACCAAAGGCTGCTGATTTGTAGAGAAGGTGTAAAAAGGTATAGTGGGGAGGCTATACCCTATTGGAAATAGATAATATACCGGTCCAAGAATAATAAGATAACATGCGGTGGTCATAAATGACTAAGCAGACTCGAACCAGACCTGTAGAGCAGAAGAATATTCAATATCAATAAATAACAGAAGTGATAAATAAACCGAAACAACAGTGAAAAGTAAATAGATCAGCATGACAAACACCACTTGTAAACACTACTAAAACAAATAAGGCATGCATCCATAGTAGGTCATACATGTCAATATACAAAGGGTTTCCATGGATAACCACTATAGATAAATAAAAAATAAGTATGCTAATACAGGAGCGAATGATAAACAAACATAAAACTTCAACTAGGCATGACCTCATGGTCCATGCCAATATTCATATCAAACAACACTATGATCCATCTCTTGAGGCTGATCCTTTACCTGTACGTAAATCCATAATGTCTACACGTGTTTCGAAGGGCCCGCGTAGGGTGTGAGACGAATCTCAGTAGGATACCACTCAATTCTCCATACCTATTATATGTGTTTAAGAAGAAATTAATCTATAAGAAAAGTAAATAGTATGATGCCATAATTAAATACAACCTCCATTGGTGCTCCGCAGCCACCTGGGAGTGTCACCTGATTCGACCAACTCCAAAATATCATAAGCAATAAGAGTCCTTGGCCCATGTCCCAAGGTGACCCTGTAATCCAAAGTCCTAGAGAACCCTTATGTCCACCTCATTCACAGAGCCCAACACCACATGCCTCCTGACACCTCATGTCTCAACGTACCGCTGTCCTGAAGGCACGCCCAAATAATAGTATCACGATCCCAAGTACCAGTACTCCAAAGCTCTCATAAAACCATGGAATGAAAACTAGAGGAAAAAAATGTCTATCCTCAAATAAATTTCTAGGCCCATGTCCTCAATCATGGTGATCCTTAGCCCCCAACCTGATAGCCTCATTGCTTTCAACAGAAGTCTCCTCACCTTCCACATGGATTTCTATGGGAAGCCCCCCAAACCATAAATACCTAAGATGAAACTACCAGGGTCCTCTACCCACACAAGTGGTCAAAACCACCTCATCACAGATTCAACCTGTGTGTACATGACTCAATCAGTGCTTTGGCCATCATAGGTGAGCAAAAATCACTAAAAAGAACCTAAGACACACCATCTTTGGCACCTCGTGCCCCTGCGACCATGTCTATGAAATCCGATGGCCATGCCATCCAAGTATCCCAGGCCATGCCCAACCTAACAGTCACACTACCTCAATTCGACATCCATGAAACCCAATCCTATGGTCAAAACCACTCAAAAAAATCCGGGATAACCCAAACCAGTGATCAAAATCACTCAATCCTGATGGCCATGCCATTCCAATCTCATCTCAGGCCATGCCCGTCACAACCTCTTGGGTACCATCTCATGCAATTCAATAAATTTCATATATAAAATTTAATTAACACATTTTAAATAAGAAATTAAATTTAGATGATTGAATTTTATATCTTAACAATCATTATAATTTAACATGGAGGTCTTGAATGCCTCTAACAATCTTAATCAATATTTAACAAATTAAACCTAGTAGCTTAAATCAAAATAATTCATTTAAAACCATTTTGGAACCCCGAAAAAAATATCCCAATGATTAATGAACTCTTTCCTAGACTCGCTCAAGCATAATAGGTACAAGGCATGCCCAAGACATCCCACATGGTTTAACAGTAAATTTAATATGCTATAGTAGGGTCTCGCTGAAAACCCACCATTACACTAAAAATCTGCAACCCCCAAAATTATGAGAAACTCAAAAAAAGGTATGCAACACCTACCTTAGACTCTTAGAAGTAGGTACATCTGATATCGAATTCCAATTAGAATCTGATCAATGTAGATTTGAGTTTTTTCTTTAACCTTGAAATTGGCTTGGATAGAAATAGCGGTCTGTAAGACAAATGATCAAATAAGAAGAGGTATGCATGAGGTTAGCCTTACCAAGGTGATTCTGTAGCTTTTGACGGATTGAAGAATAGAGGTCAGATGGAGGAGTTGGATCAAATTCAGTGGGAGGAGGAGATGGGTGGCTCACCCCCTACTGTGCGCGACCAAGGAAGAAGAAATAGGGCACGAAGGAAAGAAATAGGAAAAAGAAAATAAAGAAAAAAATTAAAAATATAAACATGTAAAGGCTCACATGGCCACCTCACATGGTTTTCCAAACCATGCACAAACCATGTGGAAACCCTCTATAATTCTATAGATTCATCTGCACGGCCGTGCGCCCTGACTCACACAGTTTCCCTAAACTATGCACTTGCAGATTCTCCCAAAAAACCAGGACTTCGGGCCTTAAATTCTCCCGAAACCATTCCGAACACCCAATGCACTCTTCTAAACTCCAAAACAACCCAAAAAACCATTTAAGGCCAATGTAACACTCTTAATTGAGTTCTGATCAATGAAATAAAAAGTAGCATCACCACTTGTTGAAAAATTAAAATCGGGAGGGGTTTTCGACCTGACTCAAAAGCCTGGGTCATTAAAATATCCCCACCTTAACATAGCTCATCCTCGATATATCAAAAAAACTAGAAGATGGTATAAAACATTCCAATCCTATCCCAAAAACTCAGACTAACCTAGTCTCAAGGGTATAGACTAGATTCCTTAAAGGGGTTCCCCACCTTAGGAATAATTTAAACATGTCAACCCTGAACCAAATCTCAAATCACACAAAGGTCCATCAACCTATTTTTGGACCCATGGTCCTTCTGTGATTCATCTTCACCCTTGCACCTCATCAGGTGCTCCCATGTCACTTCTAACACCCAACCATATCCCACACCACATCGGTGCCTGCCTCGAGCCCATGAAACCCATGAAATAATGAGGTTCGCATCCCATGGATGCTCAAAACAACCCAGTGCCTCACACCTCAATCACAAACCACATCCTCAATGCCTCTATTCCCAATGAACCTTAATTAACCCGCATCCCTTGAATGTCACGATGCCTAAGCACCTCCAAACACGCATCCAACTATGCTCTTGATGCCAAGCACATCATATATATATATATATATAATCATGAACTCGAGATGGTTCCAACCCACTGACCAGTGTCTGGTCAGTCTATATACAACCTGTGCACCTCATACAATCAAAATAGACATGCCTCAATAGGACATTCCAAAATGAAATAAAAAAAACTACGACCACGCCTGTGGCGTACCTCTTTCTATCGTCATCTAACTAGTTTTATATGACCCTGGAAGCTCTATGGTGTGCACCTGGCCTAACACACAGCTTCTTGAAGCATGTACCCCCTACGGTGCTGCACCAACCACCATCCATTAACCCCATGACTGGGTCACACTATCTCTGCCACGCCCTCCATGTGTAGATGAACCTCAACTTCCATCACCTTGTGCCAATCCTGAACTGAATTCAGATGCTTGAGTCTGCCCCAATCCCTATCTACCGGCTGTATGAGAAGGCTGCCTACAGAAAATCTCAAGATTAATGACTTTCCCACATGCCTGACACTCCTTTTGAGGCCTATCACACTATTTCCGGACATTCCCTGGTTTCCCACAATGAAATCAAACCACTATAGAGCTACCACGAGGTGGTCTAGCTGAGTCCTTGTCCAGACCGCCCTGCTAAAACTCATCTTGACATCATTTCCTACCATCTAAACCCTCACATAAAGCCACCTCCCATACCAAGTGAGACCTTTCTATTAGGTTACCCTCAACTATGATCGCCTGATTCACCACCTCTGAGAATGAGGCCAACCTAAAGATTTTTAAATGCACCTAAATGGGGTAATGTAAACCATCTTCGAAGCGCCTCACCCTCGAGGTGTCATCGCTTACCATACCTAGTGTAAAGAGATACAACTTAGTGAAAGTATCTACATAGTCCATGATGGACAAGTCACCCCACTGAAGGCTCAAGAACTCCCGAGCTCTCTCTACCCTTAGTGTCTCTAGGAAAAGTACTCGAAGAACCTATCCTCAAAGTCCTTTCAGGCTAGTCACTCATGTTTGTGAGCCTAAACCTATACATCCCACCAGAACTTGGATAATCCCCTGAGCATGTACATCACCAGCTTGACCCTCCGTCCTGGAGGTATCTTGAGATGCTCAAAGATCATATGTATTCTCTCTATCCAGTTCTCAGCTGCCTGCCGACCACCCTCACCCGGAAATAGCGATAGGTTCTACAAATGGAACTCCCTAGTAAGGTAGGTCATAAAGGGATCTTCTCCCTAAGCACCTCTATCAATCTAATGTAAAACATGTACCAAGATAGATTAGAGATGCTCATCGAGCCACAACCTGAATACTATTAAGCATGGTAGCTGTTCTTATTGCACTGGATCCTGAACCTGATCCTGTCCTTGAGATTGTACTTGCGGCTCATGCTCTTACTAACCCTCAGGGGTCTGAACCTGATCATGCTCCTGTGGCATTATACTATCGACAACCTGACACTCCACTGATCCATCTAGTAAGAACCCACTGAATACCATCAAATGGTCAGACAACCCATATATATATAACAATATATTCAACAAATATAGGGAAAGAAGTTTAAAGGTAGTGTATAACAACTACCCTTACTCTCCCCCATCGCAACAATTCCCATGACATCCCGGCCTCACGACCTCCTTACCCACCCTCAATAGAGCTAAGTATCACAAAAACCTCAAGCCATGCCCATCCTAACCACCACATTGACTCAAACCAATGACCTAGTCACCCAATCCCGGTGATAAAAATCACATCATCCATAATCCATGCCCGCTCCTATGCGATCTAGGACCAATTTATTTTCCACATGCAATTTTACATAAATTTAAAGCATGGCATATCACATTTCATAAAACAAGAAATTAGATCTTATCATGAAATTTTACCATTTTCACATGGAATTTGATATTATTCATATGGTATAATAATTTTAAAAAGCATACATGAATTTATAAATTTAAGATACCCAAAAAATGTGCCTATCAAAAGAAAAAAACCATGCCTTGCCTTACTCAGATGAGGTATAATTCTCCCTTACCACACTAGGTCAAGGGTCTCATATCACAAACCAAACGAGCCACCAAGGTAGAAATCATATAAACTATAATCTAAGCAAAAAAATCATAACCCACCCAAGGTAACTCAATCTATCCCTCATACATGGGGCTGCAGGAACCCAAGAATGAGTTCAAAATCTAGTTCTGACAACAACATATCTCTAGTCTACCATAATCCCAAATAGTAATTCCAAGAAAAGAGATAATAGAAACTCCTTTGATAATACTTGTAGAATCCCCAACTCGAACAACCACCCGAACAGTGCTATCGGGCCAGGTGACACTGGCCTTAGGCACACCTCCCTGAATGCCAAAGGATGCTGACTAGCAGCGAGGGTGTAAATAGGTATAATGAGGATTCTATACCCTATGGGAGATAGATAATATATTGGTCCAAAAATAATAAGATAACATACAGTGGAAATAAATGAATCATCAGACTCGAACTAGACCCACAGAGTGGAAGCAAATCCAATATCAATAAAGAGTGGAAGCGATAAATAAATAGAAACAACAACGGAAAGTAAGAAGATTATCATTCCAAACACCGCTTGTGAAAACTACTAAAACAAAAAAGGCATGCATCCATAGTAAGTCATACATGTCAATATACAAAGGGCACCCATGGATAACCATTATAGTTAGATACAAAATAAGCATTCTAATACAGGAGTGAAAGCTAAAAAAATGTAAAACTTCATCTAGATACAAACTCAAGATCCATGCCAATCTCCATGATAAAAAAATACTATGATCCAGATCCTGAGGCTGATCCTTTACCTGTACGTAAATCCATAAAGTCTACACATGTTCTGAAGGGACCTTTCAGGGTGTGAGATGAATCTTAGTAGGATACCACCCAATGGTTCGTACCTAGTATACATGTTTAAGTAGAAATGCATCTCTAAGAAAATTAAACAATATGATATAATAATTAAACACAACCTCCACTATTTATCAACAACCACTAGGGAGTGTCACCCATTTCGACCAATTTTGGAATATCAGAAGTAGACATTCCTTGTACCATGGCCCAAGGTATTATTATAGTCACAAAGTCCCGGTGAACCCTCATGTCTACCTCATTCACATAGCCTAGAACCACATGCCTCCTTACACCTCATGTCTCAATGTAACGATGTCTTAATGGCACCCCGAAACAATATTATCCTAGTCCCAAGGACCCTTGATTGGAAGATCACGTCGTCCCATGGCACAAAAATTAGAGGAACAACGATGTCCATCCTCAAATAAATATCCAGTCCCATGGACTCAATCACGGCGAGCCTCAACCCCCAACCCAATAACCTCATTGCTATTAACCAAAGGCTCCTCGGCTTCCACGTGGATTTCTATGGAAAGAACCCCAAAACCATAAATACCTAAGACACAACTATCAGAGGCATCTGCCCACACAAGTGGTCAAAACCACTTCATCACGGAGTCAACCTTTGTGCACACGACTCAATCGGTGCTTTGGACATCACAAATGAGAAAAAATCATCAAAAAGAACCTAAGACACACCATCTCTATCACCTCGTGCCCTTGTGACCATGTCACTCAAATACGATGGCCATGTCATCCAAGTATCACGGGCCATGCCCAACCTGATAGTCACACTGCCTCAATCCTATGTCCATGATGCCTAATCCTGTGGTCAAAACCACTCAAGAAAATCTGGGTCCAACCCAACCATTGATCAACATCACTCAATCCTGATGGACATGCCATCCCAATATCATCTCGGGCCATGCCCATCACAACCCCTTAGGTCCCATATCATGCAATTCACGGAATTTCATATATACAATTTAAATAACACATTGTAAACAAGAAATTCAATTTAGATCATTGAATTTTATATCTTAACAATCATCATAATTTAACATGGAGGTCTTGAATTCTTCTAAAAATATTAATCAAGATTTAAAAAATTAAACATAGAAGTTTAAATCAAAATAATTCATTTAAAACCATTTTGGCACCCTTGGACAAAATATCCCAATGAGCAACAAACTCTCTACCATACTCGCTAATGTGTAAGAGGTATAATGAATGCACACAACATCCCACATGGTGTAACATTCAATTTAATATTCTATAGAAGGGTCTTGCTCAAAACCTACCATTGCGCTAAAAATATGGAACCCCCAAAAGTCTGTGAAAACTCAAAACAAGGTATGCACCACCCACCTTAGACTCGTAGATATAGGCACATCCAATATAGAAACCCAATTCAAAGATGATCAATGTAGGACTGAGTTTCCATATTTAACCTTGAAATTGGGTCAGATGGAAACAACGGTCCATAAGAAGAAGGATCAAAGAATAAGAGGTATGCATGGGGTTAGCCTTACCGATGTGATCCTATAGCTTCCAACGGATCAAAGAACGAAGGTTAGACGGAGGTGTTGGATCAAATCTGGTGGGATGAGGAGATGGGTGGCTCACCCCCTTCTGTGCGCGACCAAGGAATAATAAAGAGGGAGATGATGAAAGAAATAGGAAAAAGAAAATGAGGGAAAAATATAAAAAAGAAACCTGTATAGGCCGCACAGTTTGCCAAACCGTGAAAAAACCATGCGTAAGACACTACTTAAGGACCCATGATTGTACAACCACCCCACATGGTATTCCAAACCACATGAAAACCATGAGGAAAACCTTTACAATTCTGCAGATGCATACACATAGCCGTGCACCCTGACTCACACGGTTTCCCTAAACTGTGTGCCTGCAGCTGCTCTAAAAAAACTAGGCCTTCGGGCCTTCGATGCTCCCTAAACCCCTCTAATAACTCGATTCACTCTCCTAGACTCCAAAACAACCCAAAAACACCATTTAAGGCCAATGGGAATCTCGAAATTGAGTTCTGATAAATGAAACAAAAAGTAGCACCACCACTAGTTGAAAAATTCAAATCGGGAGGGGTTTTCGAACAGAATAAAAAACACAAGTCATTACACGTACCATAAAACAATGTAATATAATAAATATTGGATCTAAATAATAGATTTTGGGATATTTAATTTATTATCAGAGAAGGTTTATTAGTAACCTTAGTAACAAAATTTTATAAGAACATAGATAGCATGATCATTATGATAAACCCTTTGAATGCCCAAGAACTTTTATCAACATTTAAAATTTTATTTTATAGCTCAATATTCATATTTTTAAGATAATTATGTGTATTTAATTTTTTATAGATGGTTAATAGTGGAATTAATGGAAAATTTATCAAAAACCATAATCAATTTAGGGATTTCCCTCATGAGAAATTTAGCATGGTTGGTATTGGAACTAATAATATTATGACTATATTAGGGAATTTCTTCAGGTTATGACCAATAGCCATGCCAATATAGAACCTTTTACTTCACAACATGATGAAAGGATGTTGGAAAACTTTATACAGTAGAAATATCCATCCTTTAATAAAACTAATAATCCATTAATAACTAAATAATGGATCAAGTCCCTTGAAAATATATTTCTAGCTTTGGGAAATACTAAAATGGAGAAGGTTAGTTTGGAATAATATTTTTTAAAGGGATATGCTGATCAATAATGGTTATTGATTAAAAATACTAAGGCAAGGAAGGATATAGAGAGCATGGAATAAAAGAATTTTAAGGTGATATTATTTGAGAAATATTTTCCTTGGTAGAAATAAGTTGATACAAAAAATGGAATTTATTAATTTAAAGTAGAAGGAAGAGGAAAGTGTTTCTAATTATGAGGATAATTTTATAATTATAAAAAGTCATGTTGTGGACTATATATGTAATCCCAAAAGAAATATTGACCATTTATTCGATGGGATTAAGATGAGCCTACTAAGGACACTATTATCTCAAATGTTTTCATTATAAGATGATATGGTATCGAGTTCTATCAAGATAGATAAATAATTATCCAATTATTATATTTTTAAAAAAATAATAGAAAAGAGGAAATCTAGGCACCAAGGAAAAAATGTGGAAAAAATAATATGTTAAGGTTAGAGATTAAAACATGTGATAATTGTTGAAGTAAACACCCTGGTACTTTCTTAAAGGGAGTGAGATTCTATTACAAGTGTAGAGATAAAGGCCATAAGGCTCATGAATGAAATGGGAAGAGATAAAATACTAATATCCAGTGCTTCAACTATAAATATATGGAAAAATATTTGAATCAATTCCCCAAGCATCAAGAAAATTTACCTCAGAATATTTCAGGAGGGAAATTCCATGTTTATGTGATTACTACACGTTGCAACCCATCCCCAGATATCCCATAGCTGGTGTATACTATCAATTACATTGACATGATTACAAGAAATCAAGCCCTAAAGGACTGATCAGTTTAGTAGTCTTGGAAAACTAGATACATAAATGAGAATTGTATTACAAATGGATACACCAATTAAAACACATTTTTTTCTTATAAACAAATAAACAAATTTGAGGATAACTCTAATACATATAATATATTTCTTCATATCTTTCATAGTATGCTTCTTATATTCTTGGGGAAATAAACATAATAAGGGTGAGCTCAAATGCCCAGTAAATAAAAAATATAGAAGAAGAAATAATGAATAAATGATAACAGTCAATATAGAAAGGTAAATAACTGGAAATACAAGCCATTAAAATAACTAAATATGGAAAAATAAATATGGAAAGGTATGAAACTAAAACACATGCCATTAATCAATGAAATGAAATGAAATTTATCCATAAACATGTCGACGCAAAATCTCATGGATGAATAATAACTAAAACTACTATGAGGGAAATGATTTCTTATTGGAAATCATGTCTAAGGCACATGAGAAACTATTACCATAAAGAACTTTCACAAGAAGGTTTAAAACTAAGGATATAAACCCATTTGCGCAATTATTCATCTCATGAGAACCTATCGATGCATCGAGGAGCTCTATAAAGTCTAAGATCCATTTGTCATTTTCATTCCAAAGCATTTATAATATTGAATAAACAAAATAAATAATATTACTTATCAAATAACCATATTGAATGAGTTATACAGATCTATCAATAATTCCCAAATTAAGAAAATAACTGTTAAAGTAGGTACCGTATGTACAATGGTATACGGTTTGGGAAATAATAATATCCATGATAAATGTTATGGATAATTAGAAGAAATTTAATTATCAATGATCATATGGAGTTTAATATTTCAAGGGAACTTTAATAAAGAATTAAGGAAGTGAATATGAATACCATCCTTTTCCAACTAAATAATAAACCATCCAGAGGAATAATAAGGATGGTATCAATACAACAAACCCAAGTGGAGTAAAATAGAGGGGTTTTTTTGTTAATGAAACAAAAGATTAAAATTTAAAAATATTCTTGAGGAAAATATCCTTTTCTTTTGAAAAACCTTTTGAAAATATTTTTCTTTAAAAATAAACCTTTTAAACGTGAAAAGAAGGATTCAAAGAAATTACAAAAGATAAATCTGTACATGTTGTACGAGGTGAAAAAAATATTCCTTTTGTATGAAAAACGGTTAGAAAATGCCTTCTTTGGAAAGAGATAAGAATATTCCTTTGAAAAAATTGGTAAAATACAAAAAAGGGTAAAACATTTCTTTACCAAATAATTTTAAATACATTTTTAAAACATTTTTATAAAGAATGGTTTTTAGAATAAAATAGGTTCTCTGACTAAAGAGAGAAATAAATTTTGGTTTTCTGAAAACATTTTTTAAAACATTTTGAGTACCAATGAATTGAATATTGGTACTAATACTTGAAAATAGTCATTAATAACCAGATAAGAATGAAAAGGTTTATTTAATAATGGTTATATAATTTCCTTGAATTTAGATACTGATAAAACACTATTTGGTTGAATATTTTATTGATAATAAATGTTATAATTCCCTCACATTGTGTTAAATATGTTTAATTAGAAAGTATTTGGGATTAGATCATTCATTTGAAAATTTGATGAAAATTCTAGTTTTACCCTTTTAAAATATACTGTAGTATTTTGAAGATAAATATTTTAATATTTATTATTTGAACTTAATATTTTTCAACAGTGTTCCTAACTTAATTTTATACAACTTTTATTCAGGACACTAGAGCTAAAGAGTGCATTTGGATGGAGTAAATGGGCCATTAAGTCGATGATGGGCTGGACTTGGCAGAATGGACATGGGTTCTGTATTTGGGCCATATCTTCTTCATCCTGGCTTGGATTGAGCCCCAATTTTGAGAAAATCTTGGCGGTATGATTTTTCACAAATCATACTTCTGTAAGAAGAGCTGATTCACGCGTTTAGGCGGTCAAATTGGCGGTTAAAGTTGGATTAAAATATTTGACCGAATTTACACATTCACACTTGAAACCACTTGTAACCTCTCCTCCCTTACCCTCTATAAATTGGAGTTTTTTTTTATCATTTTGAGGGGTTGGGGACGTGAATTAGGAAGTTTTGGGCAGAGTAGAAGAGGTTCCACTCCAATTATACAAGCAATTCAATAAGGGTAGATCTTGAAGAAAGGATCCCTTCGTCGAAGCCCTATTCTTCTTCCTCATGTTGTAATGTTTGTGTTTTCTTAATAAAATTCTTTGTTATTACTTTATTTCTTATATTTTATTATCATTTATTTAAATTTATTCTTCTCTTAATCTTCCTAATTGGGTTTTAATTCTTGAGTAGAAGCGTTATTGGGTTATACCCATTATAAACCTTTGTACATGCAAAACGCTTCTACGATGATTATGCCACCCATGGAAGAGTAGTATTTTAGTAATCGATCCATATTCTACCCTCTTAATTTAATTATTTTGAATCATTGAGATAGTTTAATTCACTTAATATGATCTATGAATTGTGTTTTTAAATTGTAAGAAACTAATCAAGCAATTGAACAATTAACACAAAAACATGCGAGGTCAGGATTTTGTGTAAATTGTGAGAGCGCGATCTTAATCGGTAATACAAGACCATACGGGATAAATTTGTAGAGTTCAAATATAATACCTAAACACAATTAATCCTCATTTACAGAATGGATATGTGCCTTAATTTACCACTGACCATAAGCTATCCTTAGAACATCAATCAAAGTTGGGTGTTGCGATTGCATGTTCTGAAGTTAGCCTAAGGTTAAATTCACTTCATCTTTGTGGTAAGGTTAATTCCCGTAGGGTTAGTGGGTTAAAAAATTAAGGGATAATAATTAATTGAATATTAATTTAAATTATAATGATTAATAAATTATTTAATAGGTATATTTAGATCGATTACGTCTTTTAAATATTGTCTAAAAAACATCTTTTTATTGTGTCATTTTAATCAAACTTCATTTCAAAACTAAAAATGAAAAAAATACAATCTTCTTCCAGCAAACTTCTTCTAGATTCATAAACTATAACCAACCCCCATCCTTTCAAGTAGTGTTTTTATTCTCTTTTATTTTATTTTTAGAATACCTTTAAAAAGTTGTTTTAAATCTACTTCCTCCTTTGAGAGACGACCTTGGTCATCCACTCTGCTGCACCTAAGTACCCCAAAATCACATTAATCATTTGAGGGTACCCACGATAGCGCTCTTTCAAATTGAAGCCATTTACGGGGAGACAAGTATTTTATTCAACCATTTAGAGGTATTTATTTTATTTTTTATTTTATTATTTTCTTCACCTCTCTCTTTCATCTTTCCCCTTTCTCAAGTTTTCATTTTTTTCATCCTCTTATTTTATTTTTGGACCATCAACTAAAAATTCTCATTTTTATTTTACTATGGTCCACTTTCTTTCTTTTCATTTTTATTTGATTTATGACACGAACTAATCCCAAAGATCTCTTAAATCTTGAACCTGAGATTGAACGTAGCCTTAGGGCTCGAATCAGGCATTCTCAGTCTACGGGAAGTTTCAATATTCAACCAATTGGTGAATTCCTCTCTTCTAGAAACATTGAAATTGGAATAAATTCAAATTAAAACATAAAAGAGGAACCAATGGATGGAAATAATGGAAATGAACTTAATAGAACCATTCGATAATTGGTTTCACCTGATATTAACTATCAACCAAATTGTATTGCATACCTGAATCTCGAATCAGACTTTGAATTGAAATCTGGATTAATTCACCTTCTTCCAAAGTTTCATGGATTATTTGGTGAGGATCCCAACAAACACCTTAAGGAATTTAATGTGGTTTTCTCAACCCTAAAACCTATAAATGTCTCTGAAGATCAAATCAAACTAAGATCATTCCCATTCTCACTTGATGGAGCTGCAAAGGATTGGATGTACTATTTACAACCTGAAGATGTAACATGTCAGAACGATTTGAAACATCTTTTCTTGCAGAGATTTTTTACAGCATCAAGGACCACATCCATTCAAAAGGAAATATCGGGGATCAATCAATCCCAAGGAGAGTCAATGTATGAGTACTGGGAGCAATTCAAGAAGTTGTGCGCAAGCTGTCCGCATCACCAAATCAGTGAGAAACTCCTCATCCAATACTTATACGAAGGAATCACACCCATGGAGAGGAGCATAATGGATGCTGCAGTAGGAGGGGAATTGGTGGAAAAGACACCAGTAGCTGCACATGCATTGATCGAAAATATGACACAAAAATCCCAACAATTTGGCAATCGAGGTACACCACATGTCAGGGGAGTACATCAGGTAAGTCCTTCTCTTGAAAGTCATTTGATTGATACAAAGTTGGAAGAATTGACCACTATGGTGAGGCATATTGCTTTGGATCAAAAGACATCCCAACCCACTCATTCAAGGCCTTGTGGAATTTGCATTGAGACAAGCCATCCAACTGACTGTTGCCCACAACTACAAGAGATAGAGGATTGTGCAGCAGTATTCCCTGGGAGACCATTTCAGCAGCAACAACAACCATATCCCCAAAAGAAGTTTAATTCATTTTCTCCAACATACAACCAAGGGTTAAAGGATCAATCAGACATGAGGTATGGATCTATACAACAACAAAGTCCCCCTTTTCAACCAAACTTCCAGCAGCCTCCACCTTACCAGCAGGGTTTCCAACAACCCCAAATGAGATTTGAAGCTCAAACATCAACAAGCCAACAACAAGAGAATACCCCACCCAAGGTAGATTCTAACACTGATGAACTTTTGAAGCAAATTGTTCTTAATAAACAGAATGAGCTGAAGATTCAAGGTTCGGAGTTAAGGGAGTTGAAGACTCAAATGAGCCAGATTTCCACCACCCTCCATGAACTTGTAAGTAAGAATTCCAGAAATCTATCTTCCCAACCCACTCCAAATCCAAAGGGGAATGTTAGTGCCCTCACATTGAGAAGTGGGAAGCAAATGAATGATACATATTTACCCACCATTACACTGGGATTCACCTCTACTCTAGAGAAGTCGCATTTCATACCAACTGATGAGAAATCCAAGGAGAAAGATAAAGGTAAGAAAAAGATTGATGATGTTCCTCCTAAACCCCTTCCTTTTCCAAACAGGGTTGTTCAAACCAAGAAGATGGATGAAGAAGAAATGAAAAAGGAGGTTTTGGATACATTCAAGCGTGTGGAGATCAACATTCCTCTACTTGAAGCCATTAAGAAAATTCAAAGGTATGCAGAATTCTTAAAAGAAGTTTGTACCAATCGAAGAGGGCTCAAGGGAAATGAGAGGATCAACCTTGGAAGGAATGTCTCAACACTCATTACACCAACTCTAGAAATGCCAACAAAGTGCAAGGATCCCGGGACATTCACCATCCCATGTACCATAGGGGAGTTGCACTTCTCTGATGCTATTTGTGATTTAGGAGCTTTAATAAATGTGATGCCTCACTCTGTATTCTCTTCTTTATAGGTTGGTGAGTTGAAGCCGACAAGAGTAGTGGTGCAGTTGGCGAATAGAGCTACGGCATATCCAACGGGAGTTCTTGAGGATGTACTTGTCCGGGTAAGAGACATGATCTTTCCATTAGATTTCTATGTTCTTAACATGGAGGATGATCAGGTAAGTTCTCATGCCCCCATTATCTTAGGTAGGCCCTTCCTCAAAACTTCAAAAACTATCATAAATGTCAATGAGGGTACACTTTCCATGGAATTTGGGGATGAAGTTGGGATATTTAATGTTATGGATTCCATGAAGTACCCCTTAGAGGATCATTCTGCACTTGTTATCTCCCATTTTTAACCACCAAGTAAAAACACCATGGAATTGGATTGTCCTATGCTTAGGGAGATTATGAGTATTGGTTCTAGTTGGATGTCTAAGAGTACTTCCACGCCCATTTATAAGGAACAAGACTCTCTAATATTTGATTTTGAAATGGAATCATATTCTTATTTTGATAATGTGAAATCTAATTATGACATGGCTGTGGAGTATGCTGATGGATTTAATGCTTTATTCTCTGATTTTGATGAGGTATATTATGATACTGATGCTTTTTGTGCACATATTTCAGTTCCTTCTATGACCCCATCCATACACCACCCCCTACACTGGAACTCAAGCCATTGCCACCAAATCTCAAATACTCATACTTGTTAAGTGGTGAGAAATTACCTGTTATCATTTCTAACAATCTACCTTTTGAACATGAAGAAATTTTTTTGAATCTTTTGAGGGAGAACATCAGGGCAATCAAGTGGAACTTGGATGACATATCAGGTATTAGCCCCTCAATTTTCATGCATAGGATTATTTTTGAGGATGAGGCTAAACCGGTGAGGCAACCACAAAGGATACTCAATCCAACCCTTATGGAGGTTGTTAAAAAAGAGGTTGAAAAATTGCTCGAGGCAGGTGTAATCTATCCCATTTCAGACTCTCAGTGGGTAAGTCCTATTCAGGTTGTGCCTAAGAAAAGTGGTGTTACTGTTGTTAAAAATGAGAAAGATGAGTTAGTTCCAATGAGGGTAGAAAACAGTTGGTGTGTGTGTATTGATTATAGGAAACTAAATCATTCCACTCGCAAAGACCATTTCCCCCTCCCATTTATTGATCAGATGCTTGAGAGACTAGCTGGGAAGACACACTATTGTTTCTTGGATGGATTTTCTGGCTATTTTCAGGTTCCCATTGCAGAAGAGGACCAAGAGAAGACGACATTCACCTACCCATTAGGTACCTTTGCTTACCTAAGGATGCCATTTGGACTTTGCAATGCCCCAGGTACCTTCTAGAGATGCATGGTGAGTATTTTCTCAGATTTCATTGAGACCTGCATGGAGGTATTTATGGATGATTTTACAGTTTATGGATCCTCATTTGATGAATGTCTCTCTAGTTTGGGTGATGTGTTGCATCGTTGTATTGGGAAGAATCGGGTCTTAAATTTTGAAAAATGTCATTTCATGGTCGAAAAGGCAATTGTGTTAGGTCATATAGTCTCACAACATGGCATTGAAGTTGATAAATCTAACTTAGACATTATTTCATCCCTCCCATATCCTACATGTGTGCATGATGTTCGATCATTCCTTGGACATGCTGGATTTTATCGACGCTTCATCAGAGATTTTAGTAAGATCACTCTACCCTTATCTCAATTGCTTCAAAAAGATATTGACTTCAATTTTGATGATTTATGCAGGGTATCATTTGATGAACTAAAGAAGTGTCTGACCACTCCACCAATCATACAGCCCCTGCGGTGGGACCTTCCATTTGAGCTTATGTGTGATGCCTCCAACTTCGCGGTTGGAGATGTCTTATCTCAGAGGGTGGAGGGACGTTCACATGTGATCGCCTATGCATCGAGGACACTGGATTCAGCCCAATAAAATTACACAACCACAGAAAAAGAGTTTCTTGCTGTCATATTTTCTTTAGATAAATTTTGTTCATATTTATTGGGCTTTAAAGTAGTTGTTTTTTATGACCATGCAGCTTTGAGGTACCTCCTGAAGAAGCCAGATGCAATGCCATGACTTATCCATTGGATACTCCTTCTTCAAGAGTTTTACCTTGAGATAAAGGAAAAGAAGGGGACAGAAAATTTGGTGGCGGACCACATGAGTAGGATTACTCACACACTAGAGGATGACACCTTGGACCAGGTACCACTTCGGGATACTTTCCCCGATGATCATCTCTATACCATCTCAGGTACGCATCCTTGGTATACTGATTTAGTTAATTACATTGTTTCCTCTAAAATCCCAGCAAATTTGAAGAAGCATCAAGTCCAAAAATTAAAAAGTGAGTCTAGGTTTTATGTGTGGGACGATCCTTACCTCTGGCGCATGTGTAGTGACCAAGTCATTAAGAGGTGTGTTCCCGATCATGAGTTTGAGTCTGTTTTGCATTTCTATCATACACTTGCTTGTGGTGGACACTTTGGACCCCAACGGACAGCTAGGAACATTTTGGACTCTGGATTATATTGGCCTAGCTTATTCCATGATTCCCATATGTTTTGTAAGTCATGCTCTCGTTGCCAACACACTGGGAACATTTATAGGAGACATGAGATGCCCCAACAACCCATACTATTCTGTGATATTTTTGATGTATGGGGCATTGATTTTATGGGTCCTTTTCCTAGTTCATTTGTATTTTTGTATATTTTGGTTTCTTTTGATTATGTGAGTAAATGGGTGGAGGCCAAGGCCACCAGGACTGAAAATTCTCATGTTGTAGTGGATTTTGTCAAGGCTCAAATTTTCTGCAGGTTTGGAGTACCAATGGCCATAATCAGTGACCAAGGGGCACACTTTTTCAATAGGAATTTTTCTTCCCTCCTTCGAAAGTATGGGGTGACACAAAAAACATCAACACCATACCACCCCCAAACAAATGTCCAGACTGAGGTTTCAAATTGTGAGTTGAAACAAATTTTGGAGAAAATCGTGCAGCCAAATAGGAAGGATTGAAGCAAGTGCTTGGATGATGAGTTGTGGGCTTATAGGACAACATACAAGACACCCATTGGTATGTCCCCATTTCGGATTGTTTTTGGGAAAGCATATCATCTCTTAGTGGAAGTTGATCATCGGGCATATTGGGCTATAAAGAAATGCAACATGGATTTGGCCCAAGCTAGAATCCAAAGGAAGTTGCAAATTCAAGAGCTTGAGGAGATTCGACTATCATCATATGAGAACTCAAGGCTCTACAAGGAAAGATCAGAAGCATCTCATGACAAAATAATCCAACAAAGGGAGTTTCATGTTGGAGAGAAAGTCATTCTCTATAGTTCACGACTGAAGTTGATGCCTGGTAAGTTGTGTTCCAGATGGTTAGGTCCTTATATTGTATCTAATGTTTTTACTTATGGTGCAGTGGAGATCACACAAGAGGACACAAGAAGAAGTTTTACAGTAAATGGGAAACATTTGAAGAGATACATTGAGGGAATTCCTACTGATGCAGTGGATTTTATCACACTGCATGACCCCGTCATCACTTGAGCACATCAGGCTGTTCCTAAAACTTTCAATTTTATATTATTTGTCCTATTTAAAAATTCTGCATTTCATGTGCATATATCATCTCATGGGTTCAAATTGAGGAAAATGCAATATTTTAAGTGTGGGGGAGGGAACCTTTTAGTTTAGTAATTTCAATTGTTTTCCTGTTTAAAAAAAACCAAAAAAATTTGTGTGTTTTTCAAATTTTGTGTGTTTATTTTTTCAATTTTCTTTGTTTTTTTGAAATTTTTGAGCTGAAATGATTCTCATCACTATTTTTAAATTCATATCAATAAGTGAAACAATTTATCCCTTGAAACTAAGCTTAAATGAATGCTGAAATG
Organism: Viscum album; assembly: GCA_963277665.1. NCBI lineage: Eukaryota > Viridiplantae > Streptophyta > Magnoliopsida > Santalales > Viscaceae > Viscum > Viscum album. Next base: position 1,390,806,341 of record OY728165.1, read on the forward strand.
ACTTTGTTTCAAGTTCAAATATTTAGTAATTTCATGAAAAGTACACTAAATTTTGAATCCCATACCACATCTCACTGTCTTTATATTTGAAATCACTTTCCTGTGAGGCTTCTAAACCATTATTTTCATATTCTTTACATTAAACTCACTTCTTGATAGAACCAAACCATGCTTGATTTAACCAGAATTTGATCTATTCCTGTCAAAACTTGAGGGTTTGAGGTACTTATGTTTAAATGATTGAGGCATTTGTTTGGTATTAAAGCCCCTATTTCAAAGAATCCTTTTTTATAATGGCCTAACTTGAACATTTAATCCTTGTATCCCTTAGAAGCCATGCACATCCTGTTAGGTTAGCCACATTACAAGCCGATTTTCCCTATCCAACCAACTCTTGAAGTGAAATTGCATAATCTAGTTGATCTTAAGTGTGGGGGAATCTATCTTGTGTTGTGTTAACATATTCTGTGATACTTTGGGTGGAAAATTAAATTCTGAAGAGATGTGTTTGTTGCTGAAGAAAGTCATTATATTGAAAGATGTGCCTTTTCTGGAGATTTCATGACAAGTGAAGTTGTACCTTTTCTGGAGCTTCTAATTGAGGTGGAAAGCTGTGCCTATCTGGAGCTTTCAAGAAAATCATGTTTGAGAAGATTGAAATTTTTGATGATGAAATGATGAATGGTGTAAACCTTTAATGGCTTTTCATGATGATGGAGATGAATTGATACTACGGGGGTTGAGGAGAAGACCATATTTAAGTGAAAATTAGATTAATGCAATTTTGCTTCAAAAAGAGTTAAGCCCTCCTCATTCAGCCTCAGAGTTTTTCACATCTTAATCCTACCAACTGAAAGCCACAGAACAACCCTGAAAAGTACTCAAGATAAAAATATGTCCTTGAATCACATCGGGTAGCGATGTAGGAATTTATCAAGCCTATGGTGACCCTTGTATGAGTTTTGATGAGAAAGACATTGCAAAAAAAATGACATTTGTGTGATAAGAGAAAATTCAAGTGAGGTAAGTGTTTTGTGTAAGGGAGGATAAATAAAGTGGAAATATATTGAATTATATAAATTAAGAAATTTAAATAATGGTTTTTTATGAGGCATGATATATTTTGTTTCTTGGTATGTAATTTTTTGATCTCAAGGATATGTGTTTTAAAATTGGTTTTGATTTGATATTGATGTTTACTTGATATGAGGTTTTTCCCAGGAGTACAAAAGGGTAAGTGTGGGGGAGTTGATAAAACACTATTTTTTGAATATTTTATTGATAATAAATGATATAATTCTCTCACATTGTGTTAAATATGTTTAATTAGAAAGTATTTGGGATTAGATCATTCATTTGAAAATTTGATGAAAATTCCAGTTTTACCCTTTTAAAATGTACTGTATTATTTTAAAGATAAATATTTTAATATTTATTATTTGAACTTAATATTTTTCAAAAGTGTTCCTAACTTAATTTTATACAACTTTTATTCAGGACACTAGAGCTAAATAGTACATTTGGATGGCGTAAATGGGCCATTAAGTCGATGATGGGCTGGACTTGGTAGAATGGACATGAGTTTTGTATTTGGGCCATATCTTCTAAATAAAGGCTTGGATTGAGCCCAAATTTTGAGGAAAGCTCGGGTACATGATTTTTCACAAATCATACTTCTGGAAGAAGAGACGATTCATGCGTTTAGGCAGTCAAATGGGCGGTGAAAGTTGGATTAAAATATTTGTCTGAATTTTCACATTCACACTTGAAACCACTTGTAACCTCTCCTCCCCTCCCTATATAAATTGGAGTTTTTTCTCATTTTTAGGGGTTGAGGACGTGAATTAGGAAGTTTAGGGTAGAGGATAAGAGGTTCCACTCCAATTATCCACGAAATTAAATAAGGGTAGCTCTTTAAGCAAGGATCCCTTCGTCAAAGCCCTATTCTTCCTCCTCATGTTGCTATGTTTGTGTTTTCTTAATAAACTTCTTTGTTATTCTTTTATTTATTCTCTTTTATTCTGTTTTATTTAAATTTATTCTTCTATTAATCTTCCTAATTGGGTTGGAATTCTTTATTAGAAGCGTTATTGGGTTATACCCATTATAAACCTTTGCACATGCAAAACGCTTCTACGATGATTATGCCACCCATGAAAGAGTAGTCTTTTAGTAATCGATCTATCTTCTACCCTCTTCATTTAATTATTTTGAATCATTGAGATAATGTAATTCACTTAATATTATCCATGAATTTTGTTTTTAAATTTTAAGAAATTAAGCAAGCAATTGAACAATTAACACAAAAACACGCGAGGTCAGGATTTTGTGTAAATTGTGAGAGCGCGATCTTAATCGGTAATACAAGACCATACATGATAAATTTGTAGAGTTAACATATAATCCCTAAACACAATTCATCCTCATTTCTAGAATGGATACGTGCCTTAATTTACTAATGACCATAAGCTATCCTTATAACATCAATCAAAGCAGGGTGTTGCGATTGCATGTTCCGAAGTTAGCCTAAGGTTAAATTCACTTCATCTTTGTGGTAAGGTTAATTCTCGTAGGGTTCGGGGGTTAAAAAATTAAGGGATCATAATTAAGTGAATATTAATTTAAATTATAATTATTAATAAATGATTGAAGAGGTAGAGTTATATCGATTACGTCTTTTAAATATTATCTAAAAAAACATCTTTTTGTTGTGTCATTTTAATCGAACTTCATTTCAAAACTAAAAAAAAATAAAATATTCTTCCAACAAACTTATTCTAGATTAATAAAATATAACCAACCCCATCCTTTAAATTAGTGTTTTTATTCTCTTTTATTTTATTTTTAGAATACCTTTAAAAAGTTGTTTTAAATCTACTTCCTCCTTTGAGAGACGACCTTGGTCAGCCACTCTGCTGCACCTAAGTACCCCAAAATCACATTAATCATTTGAGGGCGCCCATGAAAGCTCTCTTTTAGATACCATTGAAATATTATTAAAGTTATTACTAAGGTTAATAATATTTAAACATTCCAAAGTGTCCCATACCACTTTGAAATATCCAAAATTATAACCTCATGAAGGAATGAAATTAAATTAAAGTAATAATATAATGAGAGTAAATATATTCATGATATATCATGTAAATTTTATTACATACATCATATAAAATAAACTAGGTGAATAAAAACAATTAATCCCCAACGGAATGCAAATTGAGATGAAAATCCCTTACATATGAATCGAAAGACTCAAAAGTGATAATAATAAAATGATACATATAAATACCATGAATATAAATTAATTCATGATATAATATATCAAAATGGTAATTAGGTACACCAAAAAAAATAAGTAAGTGGTGAATATGACATTTATCTCACAGATGTAAAAAGTGAGATGGAAATCCTTACCAATGTTGTAACAAATGAATTGGAAATAAAAAAAGGTAATAATCATTAAATAAAACATTTAAATACATTTAATATAAAATAATTCATGATATTATATTCCAATGTTGTAGTATTTACACTATATATAATAAATTAGGTGCACAATAATAAATAATGCCTCAGAGAAAAAAAGTGAGACAAAAATTTCTTACCTTGTGTTTCCTTTCGGGTGAACTTTCAGTAACTTCCTATATAATAAACTTATTTTAATCTTATAATTTATTCTTAACATTTTTCATGTTTATAATTACTTTTATTTAACTTATTACCATGTTGTGTTCACTACTTAAACAATTAAATTTATGTCGGGTGTTTTTGACCAAATTCGGTTTATGTGTCAAAACAACTATTATTGGTCAAATATAGTCAAATAGGTCATTATATAACATATAAAGAATAATAAAAATGAAATAATTATCATATTTAAATATAAATTATACTTTTAAAACCAATCATGAATGATTGTTATGAAAAATTAACCAACGTCACAATCATGGAGATGGTAGGCTGTAGTATGCATGAGTAACATTACCATTTTCAATGTTCATTTTGGAAAGAATGTAAGTAACCTAATATTATGACATAATTAAAATTATTTTATAAATATCATGATATTTAGTCACATATAATTATATATAAAATTATTGTGATGTAAATGAAATAACATCGTGTCGAGGAAGTGGTAATCCACACATCCCCGAATGATATTATCACTTTTTAAGTGTGTGTGAAAGGGTAATAAATAAATAAATTGATATATACTATTTAAAGAAAGGTAATTATGTCATGAATATAATATATTGGTTTTTTATTTCACATATTGTTAATTAAAACCATCTATTATACATTCCAAGTATAGCGTGAACTAATCACATCGCTTGGAGGGGCGGTAGTCAACACTTCCTCAAATGATGTTATCATTTTTTGCACAAAGTGGAAAGTATAAGGGAGTATGTTTTAAAAGAAATATAGAAGCTTAAATAAAAATTATATATAATATATAACATATATAAATAGATTTTACATCATAATGGAAACTATGAGAGGTGGTAATGGAAGAATGAACAATCATCGTTTCATGAGGTAGTAGTTCGCCGTCCACAGAAACATTATATTAGTTACCCATTAGATGGTGGTGTGTGTAAGTGTAGGTTGAAATATATGAATAAAAAAATCCTAGTATATTTAGGATACTATTTTTTTATACAATAATATAATAAGAATATTTTTGGGGTTGGAGAATGGAAATGAAACTAGATAGATTGTGAAAAGACGTTACCTTTTAATCGGGTAAATTATTTTGGTTTAAACCAAAAGGAATCTATGGAAGGTATTATTACCAAGGGTATGATTAAAGGATTACATGAGGTATTTTTAGAGACCATTTTTCAAGATATTTTCCAAACTTAAGTGGTTTGAGAGGTGTGAGGAATAGGTAGAGGTGGTGGCCTTTTATAGAGAAGGAAAAGGACTCACTTGGTATTCTTGAAAAGATGTTAAGTGTACACATGTTATTACCTAATAAAAGTCATACCAAACCACCAAAACTCATTAATGGAAAGTTAATGGCCGAAATATTTACATAAAATGGGTTTTGGATAAGTGGATAGGTCATTTGGTCTCTTAAGATAAAGGTTTAGTCCTTTATTATGCTCAATTTAACCTTAATAATTGTAATTAATTTTAATCACTTTCACTAATCATTTTAGTCAAAAACAAAGTTGGTATTATTATAAATTAGAAATTATTCTTATTAAAAATATGGAATCCATTTTTCCAAATTTCAATCACATAAGTGGCAGAAATTAAATTAAAATTAATCCCACAGACGGGACGACAATCCGGGTTTTTAAAGAATAATTGTCTGAAAGTTTACTATGTTTTTATAATAAATTTCAAAGAGAAATTTATCCCAATAACCTAAATTTTATTAATTTATAAAAATATTATCTAATTAATCTTTAAAACCAATCAAAAACATAACTAAATTTTATAAATTAATTATATTAAAAAGTAGTTTTGAACTAAAATTTAGTATTTTTAACTATTCATTAGAAAAATAAATATCTTATAAAAATATAAAAAATCCACCCTAACCTAATTATTATTTTTATCTTTCAGATAAGAAGTTTATTTTGACATAATAAATCAATTAAAGTGTCAAAATTCAGATTTAAAATGGGTTCACCATTAAAAGGCGGTAAAATTGCCTTTATAAAAATATAGGTTTTTATGTGAAAAATAGGATTTGTTCTTATCTTATGCATATAAAATCAAATGGATGAATATACAAAATATTTGATTGAATATATAACATATATATTTCATTAAAATCATTCAATTATTATAATTAATTTTTTTAATAAGTTAAAAATCCATTAGAAGCATAAAAATAATAATATTTCCTTTTTACATCCAATTGGTTCTTATTTTCATTTCTCATTAATTAGTAACCCGTGAATTCATTTTAAATTTATATAAACCATATACTTTTATAAGTTAGTTAATACTATTCATAACCACTAATATAATAGATAAGTTATATCATATTATATTAAATAATAATATTTTAATAAAACATTGTTATTTGGTGAAACTCGGTCTTGCGTGTAACCCAAACTACCGAGAAAGGTCACTCTTACGTGAATCACAAGCTATCTAGGAAGTTTGATCTTGCGTATAATGCAAGATATTGAGTAAGGTCACTCTTGCATATAATTCAAGCCAACTCGGTGTTGCATGCATTGAAATATATATAGAATCTATTTTAAATAGTAAATATATTATAAAGTATTAGGATATTAGATTACACACTTTGTTTCACATGTCATACATAATATCAAATACAAGGTTCTTACTTAAATTTTTTGTGATGTCATATTCTCCCCACATTATTTAAATTTCATCTTCATAATTTAAACTTGATCTTGGTGATATATTATTTTATCTTTCCTATGTTGAAGTCCCACATCACGATATGGGTTCGTAAAACATCCTATAAAAAAGAGATAATGTAAAGTACAAAGGTCACATAGACTACCGTGTAACAAGGTCTCTAAGTAGTAGAACATCAGTGGAAAGTAGAGATACATTCTTGGAGGAAAAATGTAAATATTTATTGTTATTGAATGATATCATCAATCACAAACAAGTTAATAATCAATGGAAACTTGAGGACCTCAAAGCCATAAATATTTGATGATTTAAAAGTCCATCAGTTCAACAGAAATTTAGGTATTCAAAAATCATTTTATTTCTAAGTCATTTTACTAATGCTGGGTAATTATTTTACAGACCAATAATATAATGAAATATTCTTACATTATAGTTTTAAATCTCATATGAAAAATCCGAAATTTCGGTTTTGATTCGATCAAATTATAATTCATCATTTTACTCCCAAAAAATCAACTACTAAAAATGAATTTTTTTATGCCTAAAGCACTAAAAGAAACTTTTAAAGGATCGTAAGGCCTATAAAAGAGTGATAATTCTTACTATTTTTATTTAACTATATACCAAAATAAATATGGTTAATATATTATTTTATAATCCTAAAAAGTGTTACTATTGGTTCATCATTAATATTTATTCATTAAATTTTTTAACTAAAAACAATGAAAATTAACATGGACATTGCATAGGTCAGTGGTTGGCGTGAAACCCTTATCGCCCTTTGGTTATGGGTTCAAGACCCACAGCCTTGCCGAATTTGATTGGTTTTCACATTGTTTATAGGTTTTCCTTTTCTAAAAACATATTAATATAATTTCTAAAATAAATATGATGGAAATAATTGAAATTAGGTTAATCAATAAATATAATTTTAACTAAGGTTTTGAATATAACCTTAATATATAAATACTTCATCCATTTATTTCCACAAAGGTCCTTCCTTGGTCTAGGGATTATCCATAATATCATTTGTATAATTTTTAGATCATGACACATTATTTTCAATCTAAAACACCTCAGCTTTAACCCATGTCATTCATTGTCATTATCTATTGAAATTATTCATAATGGTTTTTAAAGAAAATGCGAATTATCCTAAGAAAGTCCCTCAGGAGTGTCAAACTAGGTGCATAGTAAAGCCCGTTGTCGTGTACCATGTTACCCTGAGTAAGGTCCGAAAAAATTTGTCAGAGTTTTTACTCCTAGGTACATCTATCCTAGAACCACACCCACTTGTAGTATACAGAAAAATATATATTTATAGTAAGACCCACATAATATATAAATCACCAAAATTCTAGGGTTTTAATCTATAATTATCCTAAAATTCTATCTTAGGGTTATTCTCTCTAACCTACTTTTTTCTAAATCTATTCCAAAGGTTTCTACTAAACTTCATTTGATACCAACTATAAAGACCCAACCCTAGATAGCCCAGAGATGGTGTCTGATATCAATTACATTGAAATTATTATAAGGAATCAATCCCCTAATGACTGATCAATTTATTAGTCTTGGAAAACCAAATACATAAATGATAATTGTATTACAAATGGATACAATAATTACAACATATTTTTTTCTTCTAAAAAAATAAACAACTTTGAGGATAACTCTAATCCAACTAGTATATTTCTACACATCTTTCATAGTACAATTATTGGATTCCTGGGGAAAGAAACATAATAAGGGTGAGCTCAAATGATCAGTAAAAGAAAAATATAATAGAATAAATAATGAATCAATGAGAATATTCAATATGCCAAGGTAAATAACTGTAAATACATTCCATTCAAATAACTAGATAAGGTAAAATAAATATGGAAAGGTATGAAACTAAAACTCATTACATTAATCAATGGAGTGAAATTAAATGTATCCATAGATATTTCAACACAAAATCTCATGGATGAATAATAACTAAAACTACTATGAGGGAAATTATTTTTTAATGAATGGAATGTCTAAGGAACATGAGGATCTATTTTTTCACAAGGTGATTTAAAACCAAGGTTAGAATCCCCTTTGAACAATTATTCATCTCATGAGAACCTGTTAATGCATTGAGGAGCTATATAAAGTCTGGGCTCCACCCATCATTGCTAGTTCAAAGAATTTCTCCTCCACCAATGGCCCGAAGGCCTTCATTTTTTATTAATTTTGATAATACACCTTTCAAGGGGTGAAGTGGAACCCTTACAAGGCCCGTAGGCATAAGTATTACATGGCCCATAGTCCTTATATGAATTCATTACCCATAGGCTTAAAACATTACATACAACCCAGACTAACTACTCATAACTGCTCCTCCCTAGAATCTTCATCATGAAATCATCTCTCCACCTTCGCATGGCTATTTGGCTAGGATTTCCCATGCATGCACAAGATTTTATCAATGGAAGGTTTTATACCCTCTAATTCTTGCAATCCGTTTAGCTTCTTCTATGGTGAAAGATCCTTGCTCATCCTTCTTCTAAAAATTGTTCCTTGTAGGTTGTCTGGTTTGCATCTACAATTAAGGTGGCCCGAAGGCCTTGAGGTGGCCCTAAGGCACCTTATGAGGAATAATGATATATCAATAATTACCAAATTAAGAAAATAACTATCAATTTAGGAACCTTATGTACAATAGTATATGATTTAGGAAGTAGTAATATCCATGATAAATGTTATGGATAATTTGGAGAAATTCAATGCTCAATGATCTTATGAAGTTGAATATTTCAATGGGACTTAAATAAAAAATCGAGGAAGTGAATGCGAATAATATCCTTGGCCAAATATATAATAAACTATCCAAAGGAATAATAAGGATGGTGTCAATACAACAAACCCAAATGGAGTAAAATAGAGGATTGTTATCATTGACGAAATAAAAGATTAACTTTTAAAAATATTATTGAGGAAAATATCCTTTGATTTTGAAAAAACTTTTGAATTTTTTTTTCTTAAAAAAAACCTTTTAAACTTGAAAATGAGGCTTCAAATAAATGATGATGGATGAATCCATACTTGTCATATGAGATAAAAAAGAATATTCCTTTTATACAAAAAATAGTTAGAAAATGACTCATTCAGAAAGTGAAAAGAAGGTTCCTTTGAAAAAATTGGTAAAAGTAAAAAGGGGCATAAATTTATTTACAAAATAATTTTAAAAACATTTTGAAAACATTTTAATAAAGAATGGTTTTTAGAAGAAAACAGGTTCTCCAACTAAAGATAGAAATAAAGTCATGTTTTATGAAAATATTTTCTAGAACATTTTGAGTACCAAAGAATTGAATATTGGTAATAATACTTGAAAATTTTCATGAATAACCAGATAATAATTAAAGGGTTTATTGAATAATGTTTATATAATTTCCTCTAATTTAAATACCATCTCATTAAAGTTATTACTGAGGTTAATAATATTTAAACATTCAAAAGTGTCCTATACCACTTTGAAACACCCTAAATCATAATCTCATGAAGGAATAAAATTAAATTAAAGTAATAATATCAATAGAGTAAGGATATTCATGATATATCATGTAAAGTTAAGTACAAACACCATATAAAAGAAACTAGGTGCATAACAACAATTAATCCCCAATCGAATGTAAATTGAGATGAAAGTCCCTTATATATGAATCAAAGTAATCAAAAGTTATAATAATAAAATAATACATCTAAATAACATTAAGATAAATTAATTCATGATATAATATATCAAAATGGGTAGTAGTTACACCACACAGAATAAGTAAGTGGTGAATATGACATTTACTTCATGGATGTAAAAAGTGAGATAAAAGTCTTTACTAATGTGGAAACAAATTAATTGGAAATACCAAAGGTAATGATCATTAAATAAAACATTTAAATAACTTTAATATAATATAATTAATGATATTATATGTAAATTTGGAATTATGTACACCATATATAAGAAATTATGTGAACAAAAATAAATTATGCATCGCGGGAAGAAAAGTGAGACAAGAATTCCTTACCTTGCATTTCCTTTCAGGTGAAAGTCCTTTAAATTACTGTATAATAAACTTATGGTAATTTTATAATTACTTCATAACATTTTTAGGTTTATAATTACTTTTATTTCACTTATTAACATGTTGTGTACACTACTTAAACAATTAAGTTTACATCGGGTGTTTTTGACCAAATTTGGTTTATGTGTCAAAATAACTATTGTTGGTCAACTATGGTCAAAGGTATCATTATGTAACATCTAAAGAATAATAATAATGAAATAATAATCATATTTAAATATCAATTATACTTTTAAAACCACTCATTAATTATGTTTATAAAAAATTAACCAACGTGACAATCATGGAGACGTAGGCCGTACGTACGCATGAGTAACGTTGTCATTTTTCAATGTTCATTTTGGAAAGACTGTAAGTAACATTATATTATTTAAGAATAAAAATTATTTTATAAAAATTATTATATTTATTTGTATATAATTATATATAGAATTATTGTGATGTAAATTAAATCACATCATGTCGAAGAGGCAGTAGTCCACACGTCCCCGAACGACATTATCACTTTTCAAGTGTGTGTGAAAGGGTAATAAATAAATAAATTGATATAGAATATCTGTAGAAAGGTAATTATGTAATTAATATAATATATTGGTTTTTTTATGTCACATATTTTTAATTAAAACCATCCATTATATGTTCCATGTATAGCATGAACGGATCACATCGCTTTGAGGGGGTGATAGTCCACACTTCCTCAAACAATGTTATCATTTTTGGCACAAAGTGAAAAGTATACGGGAATGTGTTGTAAAAGAAATAAATAATCTTAAATAAATATTATATAGAACATATAAAATATATAAATAGAGTTTAAATCATAATTTCCACCATGAGAGGTGGTAATGGAAGAATGAACAATCATCGTTTCGTGAGGTAGTAGTTTTCCGTCCATAGAAACATTATGTTCGTTACCCATTATATGGTGGTGTGTGTTAGTTTAGGTTTAAATATCAGAATAAAAACATCCTAGTATATTTAGTATACAAGTTTTTTTATAAAAGAACATAATAAGGATATTTTTGGGGTTGTAGAATGGAAATGAAATGAGAGAGATTAAGAAAAGATGTTACCTTTTAATCGGGCAACTTCTTTTTGTTTAAAAAAAATGCATCCATGGAAGGTATTATGCACTAGGGGAGGATTAAAGGTATAGGGTATATATTTTGTGAGACCATTTTGGAAGATATTGGCTATACTTAAGAGGTTTGAGAGGTGTGAGGAATGGGTAGAGGTGATGACCTTTTATGGGGAAGGAAAATGACTCACTTGATATTCTTGAAAAGAAGTTATGCGTGCACATGTTATTACATAATAAAAGTCATAAAAAACCACAAAACTCATGAATTTAAGGTTATTGGACGATATATTTTCAGAAATTGGTGTTGGATAGGTTTCTAGGTCATTTGGACCCTTAAGATAAAGGTTTGTTCTTTTATTAAGCTCAATTTAACCTTAATAATTGTAATTAATTTTAATCACTTTCACTAATCATTTTGGTAAAAAAAGTTGGTCTTAGTATAAATTATAAATTATTATTATTATAAATATGGAATCTATTTTTCCAAATTACAATCACATAAGTGGCAGAAATCAAATTAAAATTAATCCCGCAAAAGGGACGACAATGCAGGTTATTAAAGTAAAAACATCTGAAAGTTTGCTATGTTTTTATAATCAATTTCAAAGTGAAATTGATACCAATAACCTAAAATGTATTATTTAATAAAAATATTATCTAATTAAACTTTAAAACCAATAAAAAACATAACTTAACCTTATAAGTTATTAGATTAAAAAGTAGTTTTTGAACTAAAATTTAGTATTTTTAACTATTCATTAAAAAAATGAAATGTCTCAGAAAAATATAAAAAATTCACCCTAACTTAATTATTATGTTTCTATTTCAAATAAAAGTTTATTTTTTCATATTAAATTAATTAAAGTGTCAAAATTTATATTTAAAATGGGTTCTCCATTAAAAGATTGTAAAATTACCCTTATAAAAATACAGGGTTTTATGTGTAAAATAGGGTTTATTCTTATCTTATGCATATAAAATACAATGGATGAATATAAAAAATATTTGACTGAATATATAAAATATATATTTAATTAAAATAATTCACTAATTTTAATTAATTATGTTTAATAGAATAATACTCCATTGGAAGTATAAAAATAATAATATTTCTTTTTATATCTAATTGGATCTTATTTTCATTTATCATAAATTAGTAACCCATGAATTAATTTTATATTTATATAAACCATATATTTTCATAATTTAGTTAATACTATTCATAACTTCTAATATAATGGCTAGGTTATATCATATTATATTAAATAATAATAATTTAATAATACATTGTTATTTGGCGAAACTTGGTATTGTGTGTAATAGAAACTATCAAGGGTGGTCACTCTTGCATGTATTACAAGATATAGAAGAAGGTCACTCTTGCGCGTAATTCAATCTATTGAGAAAGGTATCTCTTGCATGTAATGCAAGCCAACTTGGTGTTGCATGCATTGAAATATATGTAGAAGCTATTTTAAATCGTAAATATATTATAAAGTATCAGGATATTACCTTACACGCTTGGTGTCACATGTCATACATGCTATCAAATACATGGTTATTACTTAAAATTTTTAGGGCATCACACTACAGATGGATTTCAAGTCCCTAAAGATGTGATAATAGGTACTTTGATTATAAACTCAATGCTAGCCGATGCTTTGTTTGTATATAGATCTACATACTATTTTATATTTTTCATGTTTTCAATAACATTAATTCATTCCATAATATTCTAAGAAATGAGTTTTTAATGAAGAAAACCATTGGAAATATTTTTTCAATAAGGATATGTTATCCAATCTCCATTATGATGCACATAAATACCTCACTTATAAACTTGATTATTATACATTTGGTTGACTTTGAAAAAATACTTGGTATGGATTAGATCTCAAAGTTTAATGTAAAAATTTATTTCCAATAGTGGGAGTTTATGATTTGTGAAGGAGGAATTAAATTTCTTATATTTAGAGGGGATACATCATTATCTGAGTCATGTCTATATCCACCTCCAATAGCCCACCTTAATTAAATTATTAGAAGATGTACTTATTGTGAAAAAAATACATTAAAGTATTTCTTACAGAATTACCAGTATATCCACCTAAGCCTGAAGTTGAATTTTCCATTGAAATCATCCTTGATGAAAGAACTATGTCTAATATTCCCTATATAATGGACCTAGTAGAATTTGTAGATAAGAAGGAAGAAAAATGTGAGTTATGTGATAAGGGATTCAATCACCCTAGTGTTTTACCCAGGTAGTCCTTATTCTTTTTATTAATAAGAAGCATGGGTATATGAAGCTATGTATCAATTATAGGGAGATAAATTCCATTAATATAAAGAATAAAAATCCACTTCTACGTAATGATGGCTTTCTTTATCAACTTCAAGGTGCTCAATATTTCTCAATGATCGATCTTCATTATGGGTATCATTAATTATGAGTGAAAAGGGATTATATACCAAATATGAAATTTCTCACAAGTTATTAACATTATGAGTTTACAAAAATTATCTTTAAATTGACTAATACACCCTTTTTGTTTATAGATATGATGAATAGAGTATTCAAGTATTATATCGATAATTTAATTATGGTATTTATTAATAATATCTTGGAATACTCTAAAATCTAGGAATAATAATTTTAAAATCATTATTGACACTCTCCGATTAAGGTTAGTAAGTTTGACTTTTAGATCTAGGAAGTCTCTTTTATTAGCCATATTTTCTCCAATGATGGGATATATATTGATACTTCTAAGAAAAAGGTGGTCAAAGAATATTCCACACTAACAAATATTACCAAGATACATTGTTTCCTTGGATTAGAAAATTACTATTGGTTATTTGTTAATTTTTTTCCCAATTGGAAAAACCATTAACCAAGTTGACATGTAAAGGGGTTAAGTTCATATGGTTGAAGGAATGAGAGGAAAGTTTTGAGTAATTAAAAAATAGATTGGTCGATGCACCGATACTAACATTACCATCGGAAAAGGATGTATTTGTAATATAAAATGATTTATTAAAGGAAGGACTAAGATATTTCATTATATAGAATAATAAAGTAGTTGATTATACATCATGGTAGTTAAAGATACATGAAAAAAATTATCCAACCCATGATCTTAAGTTTAAATCCATAATATTTTCTTTAAAAATATAGAGGTATTATCACTATGGTGAGAGATGTGAGATATATATGGATTACAAAAAGTTTTAAATACATCTTCTCATATAATGATATCAACATGAGACAAAGGATATGGCTAGAAATACTCACAGACTATGATTTATCAATACATTACCACCCTAGTAAAGTAAAAAAAGTCACTCAGGAATTAAGTATAGAGGATCATGGAGTTCTGACCAAGATGAGAATAAAAAATGACCATATATTCAGGGATTTAGTAAAGTTATATATACAAATTATTAGGGAAGGAGAATCATAACTCTTTTTCTAAATGAATTCCAAACCATATTTACTAGAGAAGATATAAAGTTACTAACTTAGTGACAAGAGTTTACAAAAGAAAATTAATTTCGTGATTGATGGGAATTTGGAAGACTTCATCTATGAAGATAGTATACTAAAATTTGGAAAGAGATTATGTATTTCATCCATACCTGATCTAAAAAGATAATTTATAGATAAATCACATAAATCATATTTCTCTATACACCATATTAGAACCAAGATGTATAAGGATTTAAGAGAACATGTTTAGTGGGACATGAAATAGGAAATTTCTTAATATGTATCATGATGATTGGTTTTTAATAAGTAATGGATGAGAGACAACATCCTAAAGTTTTCATGAAACCTATCTTTATACATATGTGGAAGTGGTATGATATTTCTATAGAATTTTTCACTGTACTATATGGGTTATTATGGATATCCAGACCATGTATGCATATTTTCTCACTATAAGGGAGGATGTACCTATTGAGAACCATGTACAACTCTATATTAATGAGTTGTGAGACTTAATAGTTCACCTATATCAATTGTATCTAATCATGAATCATAGTTTACATTGAAATTATGGAAAAGTATTTAGTAGGATCTCAACACCGAGATACATTTGGACACTACCTATCATCTTCAAACTAATTGACAATATGACAGGACTATTCAAAAATTATAATACCTGCTAAGGTTAATATTACATGAATTTCAAGGTATATGAGATTAGTACCAACATTTGGTATACTTTTTATACAATAACATCTTCCATTGATGCACATGAGCCTCAACTCAGTTAGTGATGAATCTTCAAGTGCATCCATGAGACCCAGGATTAAATCAAAGAAGAGGTATATTTCTGGGTTACTGTAGCAGTAATGTAGTAAGACTATAGAAGTACTGTAGTAGTTACTATAGTGATTACTATAAAAGGTACTATTTAGTATTATAACAGTCATAACTATTCACCTTAGGGCCACTAGTTTAGTCCTTGAGTCCTTCAGGCCTTCGGGCCAACCATCCCTTCAGGTCAGCAAGGCTTTAGATCCACCTTAAGGCCTTCAGGCCACCTCAAGGCCTTCGGGCCACATGATGTAAAGACGTAAAACCAGATAGATTATACAAGGAAAAATATCTAGAATAGGATTCAGAGAAGGTGCATTTACTAGAGTAGAGATATCAAATTTGGAAGAATGAGAGGCCATGTAAATTTACATCAGTACCAGGCTAATGTATCTCTACACAGGATAGCTAGACAAACAACCATATAAATGTGGAGAGATGATTATGATTTAGACACTAGGGAGGGGAAATTTCAAGTAGTCATAGTTTGGGATGAATTCCTCTAAGACCTTTGGGTCCTGTAATGTCACAAAAGTCTATGAGCCATGTTAGGGTTCCCCTTCAACCCTTGAAATGGGGATTATAAAAAATGAATAAAAATTAAAGGCCTTCAGGCCATTAAGACATTAATGATTTAAAATGGAACTGTATGAAGTATTGTATAGGAAGATATTTCATACTCCAACTTATTAGGATAAAGTTAGAGAAAGGAATATAGTAGGCACATAACTCATTGAGGATACAATGGTGAAAGTATAACTATTCATAATTATATTAAGATAGCTCAAAGAAGATAGAATATCTATGAAAATAATTAGAGAAAGGATTTAAAATTTTTAGTGGGGGACTATGTTTTATTAAATGTATACCTATGGAAAAGAGTTATAAGGTTTGTTAAGAAAGGTAAGATAAGTCCTAGATACATTGGGCCTTTTGAAATTTTGGAAAAAAATATATTTGTGGCTTATAGTTTGGAAATAAAACCCAATCTCTCTAAGGTGAATGAAAGGTTACATATATCATTGTTGAGAAAGTACATTCCAAACTTGACACGCATACTCACCATTAGGTAAATCGAGTTGGAACCCAGTATATCTTATTGTGAAGATCTTATCAATATTTTTGACACTATATATAAAGTGTTGCAAAATCATACGACTCAATTGGTAAAGGTACTTTAGAGAAATCATAATATAGTTGAGAAAATGTGGGAACCTAAGTATGTAATGAAGAATAACTGACTAAATTTTTTATGAAGTGAACTTTTGAAAATCTTGAGGATGAAATTATTGAATACAAGAATAATTTAAGACCCAAGTTTCAATTATAGTATGTAAACATCTTATCCTAAAGAAAATATAGTACGATGAATATTTTATTTTTTCATATAACAAATTTTTAAATTTTAGAATTTTAATTTAATGAAATAAACTTAATTTTTGAATTCATCTTGTCAAAATTAGTTTAGGGTGAATTTTTGGTATTCTTTTGGGAATGGTTGATATTTGGGTGAAAAGTAAAAAATATAGTTTTACAAATACTGTCACTTTTATGACATCATAATGATATAATAATAACTTGAAATTTTATGATTTTTTTTCTAAAATAGACATATGTTTAAGGATTAAAATAAAACATTTAAAAATATTATGTTGAATTTAAAAAACCATTATTTACATTTTAAAACCTAAGTGACGTTTTATTCTAATAAAAGAACTATTTTTATCCTTTTATTTAATTAAGTATTTATAAGGTTACATCAGGTTTTGTATTAGTTTTAAAGTCACATAAATATAATTTTTTAATAATAAAACAATAAATGTCATGTGAAAAAATTATATACATGATTTTGGTGTAAATTAATTTTTATCCTTAAAAAAACATTTTTTAGAAAAAACAGTTTTTGTTGTATTACACGTACTTACATTAAAATTTATTTTCAACCCATCTAGAAATCGAATATTTTAAAATATTTTATATATTTGGAATCATCATATTCAAATTATTAATAACGTTGATTTTATTTTTATTCATAAAATCAATTTACCATATTAAATGTTGGTCACTATAGTAAGGGTTAAATGGGTTAAAAAGTGTTAAAACTATGTGATAAGGTCAAAAATATCAAAAAATACTATTTATAATTTTATTATATAATTATATTTAAAAATATAACATCATATATTTTTATTTGGGTTTCCCTTGTTCCACTTAAACTTGATAAATAAATTTATATTATTTTCTAGTTAAGATTATTTACAAAGTTACCACTCTTGTCACCTATAAAAGGAACCCCTCACCACCTCACTTCTTCACACTCATTGGGCATATTATATAAAAAAATATTCACCCAAATCAATTACAAAAACCCTTATACATAAAATAGAGGTCATTGTATCCCAAAAATACCAACCTAAGAAATCCTAAGGATATATATAAAGGAGGACACCTAAAGAAGAGGAGGTTAGAGCGTGTTCTATTGACCATAAGTCCAAGGTAAGGGTTTATCTTCCAATATCAATTTTAATTTATATTTTTTATATTTAAATTTAATTTGAGAGAATTATATTATCTTTCTCTCATTTTCACCATCTATTTTTTATCCTCTAGTTATTTTTGGGGTTTATATATCTTCTTATCATTTCCCTCTCATTTGGTTGAAAAATCAACCAAAAATAAAACTTATCTGAGAGGTTGACCATATCTCTTCTTTTTGGTCAATAATATTTTCCCCACATGTCCATGTTCTATATATTGTTTCAATAATGTTAATTTTTATACTTCAAATATTGTTAAAGGTCATTTTAAACTATATTTTATATTATTTACAAAGGTTTAAAAGAAATATTTTTAATATTTTCTGTATGCATTACTCATTAATTTCTTTACAAAATCATGAAAAAAGTATATTTTGAACATTTATGGGTTAATTTTTTTCCTAATATCATGTAAATCCTTTTTTTATTAATATTCCTTTCCAAGTTTCCATGTTTTTTCAACGAAAATCCTATTTCCATTTTTATATGATTTTTTTATTTTTAAAAGATATCAAAAGAAAAATATATTTCATTTGTTTTTCACAAAATATTTCTAATGATTTTATAAAAGTATTTTTCATCTTTTTAAACATACTTTAATGATGGTTACTCTTTACTAGGGATATGATATTATGATACCATTCACGTTATTTATATGGATAGATTATGATCAAGATATTCCATTAGTAACTAGGGAAAATATCGACATTCTTTATTACTTGATTCAATATAGATTTCATTGATTACTAATAAATATTGATTATGTATTATACTTTTCAATTAATATATGAGTAATTCATTGGATATGTTAAGAAATTATTGGGTACTGGTATAATATATCCCCTTGACACTTCAACAGGTATCATGAGATATAATATTTTGGGTTTTTGGTGTATTCTTACCCATATATATATATATATGATGTATTGTATGAGGCCTTGATAGTATGTTTATATAAATTAGGTGATGAGTGGGGCTTGAAATTATATAACCCCTCAATTCATTGGGTAGGTATCACGAGATAAAAAAGTCGACATGCCTTACTTATGATTTGGGTATTTGGTGAATGCATACCCGTTTAAGGAAAATGTCATGGCTGTAGCCTCGATGATAAGATTAAGATGTATGAAATTATAGATTCCTTAATTGATAAATAAGTTATTATTATCCATGTTGTTATTATCCAAGGGTATATTTCATGAACATGTTATTTAATTATTCAGAACATTTATTGATTATTTACTCTGTCGGATTTTATGTGGCTTATGAATTGAAGATAGATTTTAACAAAAATAACACCTTACTGGGCATATAAGTTCACCATTTATGTTATTTTCCTTTTACCATGGCACCAAGAATGGATCTTGGAATGAATTAAAGGATGTACTATAAATAATAAGAAAATTTTCTTGAAGTTTATTATATATTTTTTAGTTCCCAATATAATATGGAAATTGTGTATGTATACAGTCTCCCAAAGACTAATAAGGTTCTCAATTATATATAATGAAATATCTTGTATCTTGTATTAATTTAATATAATAAACACTAGCTCTAGATACTGGAGTCAGGGTTATTATAGACATGTTTACTAATGAATTAGTTCATGAATATCTGAAGCAAAATCACACCTCAGTGGGACTTGGGTGAACAGAAGGAGTTTGGAGAACACTGTTTGTTGTGGAAGAGAAGGGGAAGTTTTTTTGTTTTTATAAATTTTTAGAGAGTTGCTAAAATTTTCCATGAAATAATATTTAAGATGGATATTATTGGTAAGTGAAGTTGGTTTTAGTTCACCAGGATAGGGATTGAATTGGTGTATATATAGTGGTAGTAGAACCACTCCAGGAGATAGAAGGACCATCAAAAGTTAATATCTACTAATGGAAATATGAAGGTTCAATAGTTTGGAAAGAATATATTTCTGTAAAGTGTACTTAGATCTGATCATTGGAGTAAGAAATCAAATGTAAAAGGGATAATGGAGATAAATAATCACATTTTCAAATGGAAGCATATTTATGAATATTGGATATTGGTGAAACTAGGAAGAATAATTGATTACTCCTTTAAAATAAAGTGGGGACTTCGTAAATAGTTAAAGAAATATATTTAAAAAATAGTGTACAAGAATATGAATAATTATTCTTAGTTGATTTTAAATTAGAGAATTAAAAAGATTCAATCCTCTGTAATTAATCCTTACTAATGAGTTTATTAGTTTAAAGTGTGATTATTTCACTTCTAGTGATAATAAAAGAAGAAGTGTTTCTCCAGTGGATATAAGACACATTATATAAACCACATATGTATTTTGTGTTCTTTTTTTTTCTTCTATAATTTTTATTTCCATTTTTATGCATGTGAGTTTTCTTAAATATGTGTGAGGATATACTTTGTATGATGATTAGGGTGAAAATAATTCCTATCTTTCAGTATACCTAGTCAAGGGATTCCTTTTAGACATTCTAGTTCCACTGTGAATTTTCTAGTGTTTTGGTTCTATTAATGAAAGGAGTGGTCTAGGAATCCCAAAAATACTATCTTTTATATGGTTATGCCTATATTTTGGGAAATGTAAGTGTGAGTAAGTTTGTGTGAGTGAATTAAGATGGATCTGTGAGTGGGTTTCCTTATGGGAGGTTGGGATATGTAGTTTGTTGGGATCTTAGTGAGATATATGAGGTTATGAATTTTTGATTTTTCAATCGATGACTATTTATCCTATATGGAAGGCTTGGTTAGTGGGAGATGAAACCATGAGGGGTTTCCATTATTTTATCTATGAATTTCTTAACTTAGGAGGTCCGTGTAATGGTAATCAGTGTTTATATAGAGTGGTGGTTAGGTGTGATTCTATTTTTTGGTTATAGAATTGGATGTATGAGATACGAGCATAAGTGGGTGTGTGAGGATGATCTGACTTCGAACCAAATGTTCTTTAGTTATCTTTGGTGTGGTCATTAGGGATACCAAGATCATGGTAAGACCCTTAGACTATGCATGATGAGAAAGTGACCACTGATGGTTACAAAACCTTGAGAAGTGGAGATATACTTAGGGAATAGAACTATGAGGGTTTTCATAGTCCCTTGATTATGTCATGACCCTTGAATGAAATTCTTAGGTGTTATGTGGAAATGGAAACTCATGTGTTGGTTAGGCTAGGTGGCGAGCTATCCCTTGTGATAATACCTTTTTAATAACATGAAATTTCGCCAATATTTTCATTAAATAAATATTATATTAATATATCATTATAAAAAAAGCACCTAACCAAAACTAAATCATGATATGTTAAAATAAAATCTTACCGTTATAATATAACCATTAAATTAGTGGGTATAAAAAGAAGTAAACATATCATGAAATCTATGAAGGAAAGAAATGGAATTGGGTAGTGGAATTCTACCTAATGAAGATCATTTACCAAGATTATAAAGGAGGTTTCTTCACTAGGGTTTTCCCTATAAAAATACCAATTTAAACTCTAACAATTATGGTATGATAGAAATCATATGCAGGAGAAATTCAAGCTCATGGAAATTTCCACAAGATCTATGCTAGCGGAATCACCACCCTCGACTGCCATCATGGCTTTCCTTATTCTTAGATCTTAAAAAAATATATTAAGGGAATATATAACTATAAATTATGATGATATAATCAGGTAATTATTATTTTAATAATTTATTTATCACTTTTATTGTATACATTTTTCATTTTGACTTTTAAAGAAAAAGAAAGTTTATTTTTCTATAAAAATAGTATTTATTTATATTTTGTATCTAAAAGATAAATTTATAAATTTATAAATTTTAATTTAATTAAATTAACTTTAGTTTAAAATTAATAATTTTAATATTATCTTATGGTGTTTTTTGATATTTTTATAAAATAAATGATTTTTAAGTGAATTGTGAAACTACCAAATTTGCTAAAAACTGTAACATTTTTGACATTATTATAAAAAATAACGATTTAAAAGTTTATGAAACAATTTTTTCTATAATATATATATATATATATTTAATCATTAATATCAATCTTTTAAAAATACTACATTGAATATATAAAATACATGTTTAACATTTTGGAAACTTGAGAAATATTTTAATCTAAAAATTATTTTTATTCACTTATTTTAAAATTTAGTTTTCATAACTTGTATAAATTGAATATAAAAAATGGATTCAATACTTTATATTATTATTTTCATACTATTTAATAATCTCACTTTAATTTTTAGGTATAAAAGTATGATTCCTAGGATTCAAGTTAATTATCACGATAATGAAGAAACTATTATTTTTTGTATAATTTTTATATAAAAAAATAAATAATTATATCTAAAATAAAGAATATAATATGTTTTTTAAATATATATATAAATATATTAGTACTAATTAAAATGGAAATAAATACTAAATTATATTAAGAACACATAATAGTAAAACCAACATTTTTCTGCAAAACAGTTTTTCGATATATTAAATGTTTTAATTTAAAAGTTAGTTTTATCCTATTTATAAAAATAATTATATTATTTGGATATTAAATTAAAGTTAATAAAATAATAATTTGGTAATATGGGTAAATTTATGTTTTTAATAAAATATAAATTATGTTGGGTAAAAACTCGTTACCTAAGTAAAAACCAAATTTGTAAAGTGTAAAAATTTAGTGATAAAAGACTCAAAAAATGTTTTAAAAATGTGTGAAAATTAGTGGTAGAGTATTTATCAACCTTATATCACCTAAAATTATATTATTTACCACTTTTGGGGCCATTGGACCTTTAATAGTGTCATTCCATTATGAAAAAATAATGGGTATTCACAAAAATTCCATTTTATTTAATTATAAAAGGGGATCACTTATAACCTCTAAAAGTTACACTTATCCTTAGAAATATAATTTTAAAACTACCTAATTTTAATCTCATAGAAGTCCCTTTCACATCCTAAAGTCCTTTTTCACTATAATTTATCCTAATCCCTTCATTTACAAGGATACTCTTAAGAGAAAGTTCAAGGCTCCAACGCGAGTATTACTTATTACTTAACATTTTCTTCTTAATATTTACCTTCCAAACGTATGATAACCATAGAAATATAATTAAATAATTATATTAGTATAATTGTGTTTTATTATATTAATTGAATAACCATTATTTATTTCTTCTCATCCACTTAAAAAAACAAAAGAACATCAATTGTACGTTTGTGCAGACTACCATCTCCATGAAGCGATGTAATCTATTTTTTCCATCAATTTTATTGAATATTTAGAAGGATGTAATTTAAGAATAAATATTAAATATATAATATAATAATTATTATTTAGAGACAAATTATGATCCACCTTCATTATCTCTCATTCATTGAAAAAAGAAAACGTTAATCGTTCGTTGTGTGGACAACCACATCCACAAAATAACATTTTCCATTTTTCATCTAGATTTTAAATATTTATCCAAATATATTAAAATATTATTAAAAACCTTGAAAAAATATAAATAATATCATTATTATTCTATTATAATTATATTATTTCAAAATAAACAATTTTTTTAACTATACTTACCCATCAAGATATAATGTGTTCTTGTTTGGGTTGGTTTAAAAACTTACATGAATGATGCTATAAAAATATATAATGTATGACTATGGGAACATAAATAATAATATTATTATAATTTAATAATAAAATATTTATTGTTTTATTTTCCTGGAAATGTTATATTAAGTATTTAACTTATTATTAAAATATCATCTTCGATCGCTAAAATTACCAAAATAAGCCGACACCGATTCCATTTTCACAAAGCATAAATAAAACAATTATGGAATAAGGTATGATATTTATAATTTAATATAAATTATCTATTAAAATTAAATAAATTTTATAATATTTATTAAATTTTTATCAAATAATGATTATCAAAATCATCATCATAATGCATGCATGAAATCGATAAAGTTACAAGCACCCTGTGGTAAAAATGAGCTATAAATAACTAATATATTCATAATAAATTATCATAAATAAATTATATAAAAGGTAATGTATATGATTAATTTTATTAAATAGAATATTAATATTGTTATTTTTTTGTACATGAGGTTAGAGCACATTAGACTAAGCGAGGAAAAAAGGAAAGGGTCTCTTTGTCTCAAATTTAATTTCCTCAGACATAATTCTAATTGTTCACCATGATATATTTAACATGGTGTGATTAATAAATAATGAATTACTTTTAGTTTATTCATTTAATTCATTGGTTTTTAATATACATATCATTTTCTTTCTTTAAATTACTTTTGATTTAATAATACCAATGTTGTAAGGGTTCAATCAACTCAGTTTCAGATTCATTGGGTTATAGTTTTTATTAACTGAATAAACTTTTAAATATTTATTTGATCTTGAAAATAACCTATTTTATATGTTATTTCATCTTTTTCTATATTTAAATTAATTATTATTATCAATAATCACTTATTTGGTAAATCATTTTCCAAAATAAAAGTATAACGTTGGTAAGAATAACTCACATTATTACAAATGGATATTTTTCTTTTATGTCCACAGTTTTCCTATAGAAAGTGTTTTATTTAATGAAATCCAAATATGTTTTTTATTTTATATTCCTCATATTTTCCATTTCCTATTTTATTAAATTAAAGTATTTTAACATTTCTCTGATATCTATTTTCATTTAAAACAGTCTAAAAAGCTTAATAAAGGCATTTATTTTCATTATTTACCACTTCAGATTTATTAGATTGATTTTTTATTTTATTTTAAAGTATCCTTTATTTTGAACTCTTTATAATAATGTTTTCAAAATCCTTCTCTTTTCCTTATCTTTTTTTTGAAATTATTTTTAACTTTATCTTTTATAACAATGTTTAAAAGGTTTTGTGATTTTTTTATATATTTTCAGTTTTATTTTTTACTTCAATGTTTATCTCTTGTTAAGTGATGTTTTGATCTCCCTATATTTTTTATTATTATATTATTAATTTTTTAAAATGATATTTTTGATATCCTATGATTTATTATATTCATATTATGTTATTTTTTTGAAAATTTTAAGAAACCCATTCTTTTTCCATGGGTTCTTTTAGATATGATGATGATTTATTTTAAGTGGAAAAATATGTAAAGATGGTGATAAGTGGGGTCCTATATCACCCTTCAATGCATTAATTTAAGTTTATATCTCATGAGATATTCAAGTGTGTATGTAATGAGTTTGTTCACATAGGTGTGGGCATAATGAGTTTTCTCATTTTTTCAAGAGTGGACATAATGAGTTTGTTCATATAGGTGAGGTCATAATGAATTTGATCACAAATTTTTTCCTATGATTATGGTTATTACACATTTACAAGTTATTTATCATTTTATTAAAAAAATTCAAGATGATTTTTTTTTTCATTTTCAATATTTCTCATGTTTTCATGTTACGCCTTATTTTTAAAATATCCCACACTCTTTTTTCATGATCACATGTTCATGATTATTGAGATGTATTTTGAGCCATGTCATAAATTTTATGCTTCCTTAATGATATTTTTATGATCTTATGTTTCTATACCATGTTTTATGATTATCATATATGTCCTAATGATATTTTAATAAGATATTTATCCCGTCTTAACATTCTACTTCATGTTTATGACTTGATACATTATAATAAGTTTTTACCTTACCGATCATATGAGATCACCCTTTCCTTATGTTTCTATTCCCTATGTTATGAATAAAAGTAATATGTATGATTTATTTAGAAGAGTATCTTGTTTAGATAATTTGTCAGTGATATTTAAGACTTGTCATGGATTAAGAAGTTTCTTATATAATGGAAAAATATTCATTAGTTGAGAAAGACATGAGTTTTTAATTTATGTTTTTTACTAATTATATAAAATATTAAACCTAAAAGGTCTTGGGGATGTATGTAATTGAGATGGTCACATATAGGGGTTGTCATAGTTGATATCAGAGTAGGGTTTAAATAAATTTGGAGGTTAGGATGTTATGATTTGAGGATAATTTAATAGTTAAAAATGTCATCAAATGTTAATAAGTTATGTTCAATTGTAATTTCAAAGGTATAGATAACCATTTAGGTTAGTTGAGGAAACATTGAATATTTTATATCATTTAGGTATTAGTATAAAAAAATCTATTAAGTCTAATGGATAAGGATAATTACAATATAATATCATAAAGTTTTGATAAAGTAGAGATTCTAAGATTCTCTTAGAAATCAAATCTCTGTCTAGATATTGGAAAGTGGATGTGGTTATGGAACAAATTTATATAGGGGAAATCACACCCCAAAAGGTTGGTTGAGAATAAACTCAATCTTCACTCTGGTTCATTATGAGTTATCCTAAGACTACATACTTAGATAGACAATCCCAATGGATATGCTTTGGTTGATAATATTCTCTTTAAAACCATTATGATGGATTTGAGTATGATGTGAACTAATTAAGATAGAGAACCTAATAGTAAAATGATCACAAATAACTAGATATTGAACAAATAGAGTCATATGTTGAATTGAAAGTATCATATGTTAAAAATGAAGGTTTCATAGGGGAATAAATCTTGAGATTGATGTTTTCATATTCATATTTTGGATATTATCATAACCATTTTGGTTTTAGTATTCCATTGAAATAGGATCATGTAGATGAATCTGAGAAAGGTATATATCAAGAAACCACCATATATTATAAATGAATAAGGGGTTATAATTAAATGGTTGAGAATTTTAGTATATGCCTGTTATGATGAAAAATGTGATTTTCCTAGCCTTACCTAAGACAATGATTTTGATATCTTAATATAAAATAAAGCTTAATAATATTATATATTTTGATTAGTGAGTGATATTTAATGATGATATTATGTTATATTCTAAAATTTATGAGGATTATGTGAAACAAATAAGGATTTTTCTTCAACATTTTTTCTTTAATGGTTTGGAAACATATATTAAATGGTATCAATAATCTTGAAAAGTGATTTTATAACAAGGTTATATTTTTGGGTATAACTATTTAAGAACAAATTATTTAGGGATATATAACTATTAGGTTTAATATACACGTTATGTTGAGATAATAAAGGGTTTATTGATTTTGAAAAAGTAAGTTAGTGAATATTGGTAACCTTGGGATTGATAATTGATTCATTCTATTTTTAGTGAAGTTCATCATGTTTTAGGATTATGGTATATATTGTATAGTTCAAGATTTTATAACCTAGCTATTAATACTATTTAAGGGTTAAAGATTGTGTTAATTTCCAGAAGAATATATGGTTTCACTGTGGTTTAATTCTGTGGCAATACAAATGGTTTTGGAAAAGGTATATTTTAGAGAATGTATTATTAGAGTATATGAATACTTGAGTATATGATTTCATGAAAGAAATTTTTTTATGACGAAAGATAAGTAACATAATATATCCTAAGAGAGATTGGTAAAATTTACATTAGAATTTATTTCCCAAATGATAAATATATTAAGAATACCCTCACCAAATTTCATCAGTGAGTAATAATTAAAAATGCGAGGATGTAATTTATTTAAGGGGTTGAATGTAATGAACTAAAATTTTAACAAATATTTTATTTAATAAATATTATTTTAATATATTATTCTATATAAAACACCAAAATAAGATGAAATTGTGATATGGTAAAATAAAATTTGACCATTATAATGTATCCATTAAATTAGTGGGTATAAAATGAAGTAACCATATTACAAAATCTACGAAGAAAATAAATGAAATTTGGTAGTAGAAGTCCCATTTATGAAGCTCATTTTTCTGAGCTTGTAAAGGAGGTATATTCACCAGTATTTTTCATAGACTAATCCCAAGCTGAACTCCAACAATTATGGTCACAACATAATTATATACGAGAGAAATTCAAGCTCATGGAAATTTTCATGAGATCTATGATAGTAGAATCACCACCATTGACTATCACCAGAACTTAACTTATAATTAGACATTAAAAATATATCTTGAGGGGATATTTAAATAGAAATTAGTATTATATAATCAGGTAATTATTAATGTAATAATTTATTTATCACATGTATTTTACACATTTTTCATTTTGAATTTTAAGGAAAAAGAAAGTTTATTTTTCTATAAAAATAGTTTTTATTTTATATTTTATATTCAAAAGATAAAATTATAAATCTTAGAATTTTAATTTTATTAAATTAAATTAATTTTAAAATTAATGATTTCTATATTAACTTAGGGTTATTTTTTGAGATTTTTCTTAAATAATTGATTTTTAAGTGAACAATTAAAATTTTGATTTTACTAAAAAGCATCACTTTTTTGACACTATCTTAAAAAAATAATTACTTTAAAGTTTATAAAACATTTTATATAAATAAAATATATTTAATAAGTAATATAAATTATTTAAAAATACTATTTTGAATTTATAAACTCCATGTTTAATGTTTTCGAAAATTAAGTAATATTTTACTCTAAAAACTGCTTTTATTCACTTATATTAAAAATTATATTTCATAACATATAAAATTTAATCTAAAAAATGGATTTAATATTTTAGATCATAATATTAATACCATGTAATAATTTTACTTTTATTTTTATGTATAAAAGTATGATCACTAAGATTAAATTTAATTTCCATGAAAATGGTGAAATTATTATTATTTTTGTGTAAATTTTGGATCTTATAAATTAAATTAACATATCATAAATAATGAACATAATATTATTTTTAAACATATATATAATTATTTTAAAACTCATTAAATTTTTAATAAATACTAAATAAGATTAACAACACTTAATGGTAAAAACAACATTTTTCTACAAATCAGTTTTTCTATATATTAGACGATTTAATTTAAAATTTAGTTTTATATTATTTAGAAATTGAATTATATTATTTGGATTTTAAATTTAGGTTCAAAACATAAAAAAAATTTAATAGGGGTTACCTCATATTTTTAATAAAATATAAAATATGTTGTTTAAAAACTAGCTACCAAGGTAAAAACTAAAATAGTAATGTGTAAAACTTTTGTGATAAAAGACTCAAAACATATTTAAAAATGTGTGAACATGAGTGGTATAAGATTTATCAAACTTATATCACACAAAAATATATTATTTTTCAATTTTAGAGACATTTACTCTTGAATAGTGTCATGCCATTACTGGAAAATAATAGGTATTAACAAAAATACTATTTTCTTCAATTATAAAAGGGAATCACTTATTCCCTATTAAAGTTAAAATTATCTTTAAAAAATCCTTGAAAACCTAATAAATTTTCATATCCTAGAAGTTAATTTCACTTCATAATTCCCTTGGTCACTAGAATTTATCCCAATCCCTTTATTTCCATGGAGACTTTCAAGAGAAAGTTCAATGTCCCAACGTGAGTATTACTTAATCCTTAACCATTTATTCTTAATATTTATGTTCCAAACCTATTATAACCATAGTAATATAATGAAATAAATATCATTATAATATTTTAGTGTTATTATATTAATTTAATAACCATTATTTATTCATTACCATTTACTTTGAAAAATAAAATAATGTCAATTGTGCGTTTGTGCAAACTACCACCTCCACAAAGTGATGTATTATGTTTTTTTACAACTACCTATATTTAGTGGTTATAAGGATGAAATTTAAGAATAAATGAGACATGTATAATATTATTATGATTATTTAAAGAAAAATTATAATACACCTTCATCCTCTCTCATTTATTGGGAAATGAAAATGTTTGTTAGTGTTGAGATACTAGGAGTTTTAGTAAATTGAGTTTTATTGTTTTGATAAATTGAAAACCTCTCTTATTTTATTATTTAATTTATATTTAAATATTTATTATTTTTATTATGGGAATTAAATTTTTAGTTTTATCATGGTAACTAAAGTTTTAATTTAGTTGAAGAATCTTAATTTTAATATCCATTTATTTATTTAGTTCATTATAAATTGGATATTTTATTTAAATTAAATTTGAATGAAAATTGTTTTGTTCAATTGAAATTAGTTTAAATTATATCATTGATATTAAATTGATTTTATTTAAAGTTTTATCACATGTATCATTTTATGGAAGAAAACTTATTAAATTTGTTAAATGTTTTATTTTTTAGCATGTTTTATTGTTTTTATAATAATAATTTTTTGTCAAATTTAATTGTAATTTAACTATTCATCATTTATTCATATTAATTATTATTATTTTTTTTGAATCTTGTGAAAATTAATTTTCTAATGTTTACTTTTATACCCTTAGGAATGTTTTATAAATTTATTTTTACCTTTACATAAGACTTATAAATTTTCTATTACCTTACTTTACTCTCTTTACCCTTTTGTAAGCTATATGATTTATAGTTTCCCTTTACATGAGATTCCATGTACCCTTATACAAGGATTATAATGTTCTTATTACCCTTATGTAAGTTCTTGTGTACCCTTAAGTAACATATTTGAATTTGGTTTTAACTTTACATAATCCTTATAAAATATTCTTTACCCTTACATACCTTTAACCTAACCTTTACATAACATATTTTATTTTCATTTTATGTAACTTCTATTGTACCTTGATGTGAGTTTTATAAATTTCGTTTCACCTTTACACAATGTTTAATTTACCCTTATGTATCGTTTTTAAGTTGAGTATTAACCTTAAAAAACTATTGTTTACCTTTATATAATGCTAATCTACCCTTACATAACATATACAATATATATATTACCTTTACCTGAGTTTTCTTGTACCCTTACATAGTCAGTTGAATTTTCTTGTTACCCTTGTATAAGTCAATTTTAACTTTACGTAGTGCAATATTATCATTACATGATCGATGTGAAATGTAGTTTACCATTAAGTGAGATTCAAATTAATATTACATAGGTTAAGAAATAACCCTTTTGTGAGTCAATATCCTTATAATAGATATAGTTTACCCTTACATAAGAAGGGAAAATATGGGCCAACTGTTACATAACTAAGTTTACCATTACATGATATGTAAAAAAAATCTACCCTTATGAAAGTACATTTATATAGTGTACTTATTACCCTTAAATAGTCTATTAATAAATTTTTTTACCCATATAATAGGTTTAAAGTTTCCCTATTATATTTAAGTAGCAACTTATATCATCTATTCGAGTGGTAGAAAGTATTTATCACTGGAAAAAATTTACAAGATAAAGCATGGATATTATTTGTTAATTTTAGTAATATACTTCAAATGATAATCTCTTTCTATTTTAATTTCTAACCATTAGGTTTTAAATTTATGGTGAAGAATTAGGAAAAACCCATGTAGAGAAGATTCACAGGATTTTATGAAGAATGTTATCCATTAGGGTTTTATATATAAATAAGGGTTAAAGTAAGTAGGGGAAAAGATACATTAAGAAAGTTGAATTTTTGAAGTGAATAATCATTGAGACACAAAAAGTATACTCTACGAATTTTCTAAGGGATTACTGGTTTCCCGAATTTCTCTATTCTGCTTCAATTTTTAAAGGTTTGAAGATCACTATTCTATACAAGATTTATTTATCTAAACTTTATGATATTATAATTAGTTTTATTATATTTTATAAGTATATGTATTTTATTTTTTATACATGGATATACCTCCTTTAAAAGGTAGTGTCTGGTTATGATTAACTGATCAAAAGGTAGTCACATAGGTTTAGTCTATCCTATAGAATAAATTGGGGTTTTTTTACACCTGTAAAATGTCGAGTGATAGGTTAGGGCTAATCCTTAGAAAATCTTGGGTTCTTACTATTCCTGTAATAGGTAGGAAAGTTATAGTCTTCCCTATAATAGGATAAGTTGAGTATATACCTGTAAAATAATTGTTTCTCTTTTTTAGTGATTATTAGTCCTTTCGTTGAGTTAGAGGGTACTGAAGAGTAGAGTAGGTTCATGTTGAACTGAAATACTATAAAAATACTTATTTTCTTTTTTTTTAATTTTATTCAACTACTTAACTATTTGAACACTACACTAACATTTATCTATTATTATGTTTGAATAAATATTAATCTGATAATTTTATAATTAAGTTTAATAACATTAAAAGGATAATTCAACCTCATTTAGTCTATCTTTTCATCCATACTTGGATAGTAATTTGTTCTAGATTCTGACTCTATTGGATAGTTAATACTAATCATCTTTGTTTAAATAATATGATACCAAAAAATTGGTATCAGATTTGTTTCCTTAAAGGATATTTTTTTGATCTATTTTTTATTATGATATTACCATTTTTTTGGTGTGAACACTATCCTAGACCTAATAGTCTAAGGAAATATCATTTTTTTTTCAATGGAAAGTCAGGAAACTGAAGTCATACATCCTCTCAGGAAAACTCACTTAAATAGAAATGATTATTCATATTAGAAGTATTATATTGAGGTATCTTTAAATAATATTGGTATAAAATATTATACTATCATGGTTAAACCTTAAAAACTACCTAAAGTATATTTGGATAAACTGACTAGAAATAATGATACCAAGTATGTGAAAAATTATAAAACCATTAATTTAATTTATTATGATTTAAGTAGAAATATTTATAGTCATATTTCATTATGAAAAACCAATTATAAAATTTGGAGGACTTTAAAAGTCAATCATCATGGTAATGATAAGTTAAAGAGAACCAAATTAAGAATAAATCATAAAACATTTCAACAATTCATGATGTATGATCACGAGAACATCAGTGAGATATACAACTGATTTACTGATATTTTGAATGGAATGGTTTCTCTTAGGTAGACTATAAATAATGAATTAATTATTGAGAGAATACTTCAAGAATTAACAAATAAGTGGCACTCAAAGAAGGTTATAATAGGAGAAATCAAATATTTTACCCAATATACTATGAATGAACTGATTGGATCTCTTCTTCAATATGAGTTGGAATTAAAGAGAAATGATAATGAAGTTTTTGAAAATAAAATGGATTATCATTTATATCTTATAAGAACATTACATATGAATATTCTAATGAAAGTATAAGATCTTATAATAGTAAAAAATGTAATTATTTGAATCAACTTGCTAAATTTTTTAAAGAACTTGTGAATAAGGAATAGAGTTCAATGGAATGAAGAAAAAAAGTATAATAAGGTATAAAAAAGGAAAGGTAAGTCAAGTAAATAAAAAAAATCATCTCAATTAACATTTTATGAATATAGTAAGATAGTAAATATAAAATCAAAATTTATAAAATTAAATGTGGAAGAAAAATACAAGTTTGACAAGGATTTAAAGAAAGATTATCATGCTGGTTAGAGTTGTACTGAGGAGTTAACCTCAAGATGTAAGGAATCTAAAAGTGAGAGGAAAATAAGTAATCATGCTTTAATGGATACATATGATGAGGTACCTAAATATTTTTTTGAACCATTATTAAATTCTTATTATGTTACTAAAAATTCTGATTATGAAATAAATTCTAGTTGAATTCAACTTCAGGTGATGAAACAGAATATGAAAGCATTGGTTATAAGGAACTAAAAAAAGAGAATAAAATATTAAAATAGGGTGATTTGAAAGCTATAGATTTGTTTGAAAAACTTGATAAGAAACATGTTAAGATGAAAAAGAAAAATAAAAGTATGGTTAAATATAATAAGAATTATAAATAATTCTACTGCATGTTTTAATTGTAAATAGTTGGAAAATATTAAAAAATAAAATGAGAATTTAAGAAATGAGGATGAAATACATTATGGTTTTATGTCTGAAAATAATGAAGATTAATAAATAAGATTCAAATTAATTTTATATGACATATATAATGTTGAAAAAAAATGTAAAAATATAAATGAGGATAATTTTAAACTAAGAAATTCACTATCATACTCAAATAATAAAATCTATACAGATTTAGAAAATGTTCAAAAAGAGAATGAAAAACTTCAAAATAAGGTAGTTGGTTTGAAATTAACATTGTAAAAATTTGTCAAAGGTTAAGAATAGTTTGATAAAACAATGTACATGAATAAAATAAATATTGATGAATTTGGTTTTGGTTATAATAAGTAGATTCTAAATATGTATAATACTACATTTGTTAAAATTAAAAATATAAAGGGTTATAATGTTACTTATTTTAAGTGTGGAACATCTGGATACTATGATTTATATTTATCTTTAAATCATGTTCAATAATTAGAACACAAAAGGTATTTTTTTCTAATATTTATTTCAATATTAAGATAACTAACACTTGTGCAACATGGGTTCCCAAAGGATCATATTGAAATCTAATTATTCCCAAACTAGTCTATATGCCTAGGTGATTATTTCAATTTTGGCCTATGTGTATATTATATACTATTTTATAAAATGGTATGCTAACATGAATCTAAATTTTTTATTCATATGGTTTGAAAACCTATTTCCATAGTTTTAATTTTTTTCCTTCCGAAATAGACTTAAATTCTTTAATTATTTGTAAATTATTTTAAATTATTTGAATATCTTCTTTAATAGATTTATTGATTTAGGGGGAGTAAATATTTTAATTATTCTTAAACCTGAAGTAATCTAATTTAATATACATTATATATTTCAGTTTTTAAGTAATTAGTTTTATATAATCATATTATAGAAAATTAAGTTTTATGATATAGTTTTAAATATTTTATTCACTTTTTTGTTATTATTACTCATAAGTAGATTCAAACTTGCTTCAAGTACTTAAGAGTTCAAATATGTTTTTAAATCTTGTGCATGATAAAGGTTTTATCCTTGATTATAATTGATATATTTATATTGAATATATTTATCATGAGTTGAAATTATATATTCTTAATCTATTTTAGAATTTTATTTTTTCAAATCTAAATCTATTTTTTGAAAGTTTAATTCATAAAAATTTCTAAACCCTAAAATCTGGTATTATATATGGAAGATAAATTATTTTAAATCTAACATGATTTAAACTTTTGTTTTCTTTATCTCTAGTAATTATGTTTAATTTATTTATTTTTTTACTAACATATACATATTTTTATATTTTTAATTCATGATAAATCTAATCCAGATTCCTTGAATATCTTTTTACGAGTTTCCTCAATTTAGGTGGAGTTTTCCTTTTAGTATTAAATTGTGTATTGTTATAAAAAATCTATTTTACATAACATATTAATTTTTTTTTGGGTTTATGAATTTTGTCGCTAAATAATTGTGTGTTGAGGTAGTTTTGACTATATATATTTTATCCTATATTCTTGTTTATGCAGGCTATTTACTTTGTTTTATAAAATCCTGGTCATGTCTAGAAATTAATTTATTCTATTTCTAAATTTGAATATATGTTGGGATTTAAAATTATTTTCATTAATTAGTGTGAATATTATTTATTCTAGTTTAATATTAAAAAATTATTTTTATTAATTTTTTGAAGTGGATGTTGATTATAAAAGAGGGGGAATAAATTTTAAAATTATTTTTTGGTTCTATTTGATAAATTTCAAAAAAGGGATAGAAAATTTTGGAGTTTTTGAATTAAATTTTTGGTTTTTCAATTTAAAAAAGGGTTATATTTTTAGTGTTGAGACAATGAGAGTTTTAGTAAATTGAGTTTTATTATTTTGATAAATTGAAAACCTATCTTATTTAATTATTTAATTTCTATTGGAATATTGATTAATTTTATTATGGGAATTGAATTTTTAGTTTTATTATGGGAATTAAAGTTTTATTTAGTTAGAGAATACTAATTATAATAACCATTTTTTTATTTTTTTATTTTTATGTGAGAATTAATTTACCCTTAGGAAAGGATTATAAGTTTCTTGTTACCCTTATGAAAGTTCTTGTTTACTCTTACATAACATGTTTGAATTTTATTTTCCATTTATGTAAGTCTTATAAACTCCTCTTTACCCTTATGGACCATTTTTCTTACCTTTATGTAATATATTTTATTATCATTTTATCCTTATGAAACTTATGGTGTACCTTTACACGAGTTTTAGAAATTACGTTTTACCTTTACATAATATTTCATTTACCCTTACATAGCTAGTTTAAGTTTAATATTACCCTTACACAACTATTATTTGACTTTATATAATGATAATATATCCTTACAAAACATATAAAAAACATATCTTACCTTTATATGAGTTTTATTATATCTTCATATAGGTAGTAGAATTTTGTTGTTACCCCTATGAAAGTCAATTTTACCTTTACATAGCACAAAATTACCCTTACACAATCTATGTGAAATTTATATTACCCTTACACAATATTCACATTAACCTTACATAGTTTAGAATAGTACATTTATGAAAGTTAGTACACTTAAATGATATATAATTTACCCTTATATAAAATGAGAAAATTTAGGCTAAAACTTATGTAACTAAGTTCACCCTTATGTGAGCTATAGAAACATGTCTACCCTTACACAAGTAACTTTACGCATCATACTTATCACCCCTATATAGTCTATGAAAAAAACATTTTACCCTTATGCTAAATCTAAAACTTCCTTGTTATATTTAAGTAGAAGCTTCTCTCATCTGTTTGAGCAGTAACAAGCCTCTATCACTAGATAAAGATACTAAAAATGTAGCACAAGGATTATTTGTGAATTTGAGCATAAAGCTTCAAAAATTAATATGTTTATATTTTAATTTCTTACCATTGGGTTTTAAATTTATTATGAATAATTAGGAAAAACCAATGTAGAGAATATTCATGGTATTTTATGAATAGTGGTAATCATTAGTTTTTTTCTTGTAAATACGAGTCAAGGAAAGTAGTGGAAATGATACATTAAAAAAGATGAATTACTAAATCATTGAATCATTGATACACAACAAGACCACTATGCTGATTTTTTTAGGGATTGTTGGTAGCCTAAATTTCCCTATTCTGCTTCAATTTCAAAAGGGGTGAAGATCACTATTCTAGACCAACTTTCTTCATCAACACATTATAATATTATAGTTATCTTTATTATTTTTCAGAAGTGTATGTATTTAATTTTTCACACATGGTTATTACTTCTTTAAAAGGTAGTCTCTGGTTATTATTTCTTGATCAAAATTTAGTGACATAGGTTTGGTTTATCCTATAGAGTAGACAAATATTTTTTCTATACTGATAAAAGGATGATTGATTGGTTAGGGACACTCCTTCAAAAATCTCAGGTTATTTTTATTCCTGTAAAAAGGTAGTAAATGTTTGGTCTACCCTATAATGGAATAGGTTGATTTATAACCAATAAAAGAATTGTTTCTATCTTTTTAGTGGGTACCCATCCTCTAACTAAGTTATAAGGGATCAAAGAGTAGAGTAGGTTCACATTAAACCAAACTACTATAAAAATCACGGTGTTGTTGTTCTTTATTTTTATTCCACTACCTAATTTTTTGAACACCATACTCACATATATTATTGTGTTTTAATAAATATTACTTTGATAATTTTTTAATTAAGGTTAAAAAGTTAAAATTACTATTCACCACCTCTAGTCTATCTTTCCATCTATATTTTGACCAGCAATGTTAACTGTGCGTTGTGTGGACCGCCACCTCTATGATATAACATTTTTGATTTTTCATCTATAATTTCATTATTTATAAAAATTTATTAAAATATGATTAAAAATCTTAAAAAATAAAAAATAATATCATTATTCTTTGGTTATAATGATATTATACCAAAACAAATTGTTTTCACCATACTCACACATCAAGATATAGCGTGTTCTTATTTGAGTCGGTTTAACCACCAACATGAATGATACTATAAAAATATATAATATATGAATATTGAAACTTAACTAAAAATATTATTATAAGTTAATGATAAAATCATAATTGTTTTATGGTTTTTGAAAGGTTATATTACGTATTTAACTTATTATTAAAATATCATCTCTGATCACTAAAAGCACCTAAATAATCTGACATTGATTCGATATTCACAAAAAATAACTAAAATATTATGGAATAAGGTAAGATATTTATAAATAAATACAATTTATCTAATACATTAACTTAAGTTTTATAGGATTTATGAACTTAGTATCAAATAATGGGTACCAAAATCAACATCATAAAGCATGCATAAAACCAATAACGTTACTAACACCTAATGGAAAAAATAATCCATATATAAAAAATATAATCATAATAAATTACCATGAAAAATTATATAAAAGTTAATGCATATTATTGAGGTTTTTAAATATAATATTAATATATTTATGTTTTCTTAATAGGATTTTATAGCACATTTGACTATGTAGGGAAATATGGTAAGGGGTTCTTTGTCTCAAATTTAATTTCTTGAGACATAATTCTTATTTTAGACCATGAAATTATTAATATGGTGTGATTAATTCCTAATAAATTAATTTTACCATATTAATTCAATTCAATTGTTTTTAAGATCTATATCACGTTCTTTCTTCTAATATATTTTGATTCAAATAATACAAAAGTTGTAAGGGTTTAATTGAATCAATTTCTAATTCATTGATTCATAATATTTCTTAAATGAATATAATTTTCAAGATTTATTTAATCCCAAATATTTAATATTTTATATGGTATTTATTATTTTTATCTAGGTAAATTATATCTCATAATCAATAACCACTTATTTGATAAAATGTTTTTTGAAATAAAATTATAACATTAAAAAGACTAACTCTCATTATTACAATGAATCTTTTTTCCCGTGTATATGTTTTTCTTATATATTTTGTTATTTAATAAAACCCAAATATATTTTTCCTTTTATATTCCTCATATTTTAATTTATCTATTTTATGAATTGAAAGTCATTTAACATTTCTTTGATGTGGTATTTCCTTTAAAACGACATAAAAAGCTTAATAAAGGCATTTATTTTCATTATTTACCACTTCAGATTTATTAGATTGATTTTTTATTTCTTTTCAAGTATTATTTATTTGGAAATATTTATAATTTTTTCAAAAGTTTACTCTTTCCTTTCTCAATTTATTTAAATTAATTTTCACTTCATATTTTATAATAATGTTTAAAAGGTTTGGTGAAAACTATTATACTTTCACTTTTATTTTTCCTTCAAGGTTTATCACTCATGAAGTGATATTTTTATCACTCTTTATATTTTATAGTGATATGATTCATTTTGGAAAATGAGATTTTAGATATCATATTATTTCTTAAGTTTATGTTACATTATGTTTTTGAAAGTTTAATAAACACATTATTTTTCTATGGGTTCTTTAAGAGATAATGATAATTAATTTTAAGTGGAACAAATATGTAAGGATTATGATTAGTGGGTCCTATATCACCCTAAAATTAATTTGTTTGAGTTTATATCTAATTACATAGTTACACATGGACATAGTGAGTTTTTTCACATAGGAATGGGCATAATGAGTTTTCTCACATTTTTAGGAGTGTTCATAATGAGTTTGTTCACATAGGAATAAGCATAATTAGTTTGCTCACAAAGGTTTTCCTATGATTATGGTTGTTCCACATTTCCATGTTTCTTAATGATTTATGCCACATTTACA
Source organism: Viscum album (assembly GCA_963277665.1). Taxonomy (NCBI): domain Eukaryota; kingdom Viridiplantae; phylum Streptophyta; class Magnoliopsida; order Santalales; family Viscaceae; genus Viscum; species Viscum album. The sequence goes on from OY728165.1 coordinate 1,390,846,393, forward strand.
ATTTTTTTATTTATTTTCAAGATATTTTAAGTTTTTATGTAATTCATGATTTTAAAATATTATGTACTTTTATGTCATGATCACATGTTTTATAATTATTTAGATGTATTTTGATCCATGTTATAACTTTTATGATTCCTTAATTATCTTTTTATAATATTATTTTTCATTACTATGTTTTATAATTATTATCTATTGTCTCGTGATATTTTAATAAAATATTTATCCCCTTATCATAATCCCCTTCTTGTTTATGATCAGATACATTTTGATAAGTTTTTCCTTTACTAAGCGTTTTAGCTCCCCCTTTATTATATTTTCATTCCCCAAATTATGAAGAAAAGTAATACATATGATGTGTTTAAAATATTATCTTGTGTGGATATTTTGTGGGAAATGTTGAAGACTTATTATGGATTAATCAGTTTCTTATATAGTGTGGAAAATATCTATTAGTTGATAAAGACATGGATTTTGTTAGTTTATGATTTATAATAGTTCTCTAAAACTCTAAACCTAAAAGGTTTTGGGAATTTATGAAATGAAATATTTTCTTTAAGTCATGTAATTTAAATTGTCATGTATGTGGGTTGTCAGAACTTTGATCTGAAGAGTGTTGTCAAGGTTTAAACCTTGTGATATGGGTCATTATAAGAGGTTCAAAGTTAATACATGGAGGTATGAGTTTCATGCATGTTCTTTAGGTGTTGTACGTCATGGGAATGTGTAGCTTAGAAAAAAATGGGTTAGTGGGATCAAAGCCTAGGGTGATTACTCATCCACCATGGCTCTGAGATGTGTGGATAATACTATTTTATTTTAATTAGTAATTATTTTAAATTGTGTGGTATCTGTGGTGGATCTTCCACCTGGAGTATTGTGAATTTGTGATAAATCATTTTACCTGAATATTCTTGGTGATATATTATTCAATATAGAGATTTTTTATTGGTGATACATCATTCAATTGATGATGCCTTGTTCCCTACCATTTTTGATGGGTGATACACTGTTCACCTTGTCATTGAGTGGTGATTCATCATTCAATGATGTTATACCATTTTCCATGGTTTTCATGTGGTGGTAGATAATCCACCTAGGGTTGTGATCAATGATGGATAATTTACCTTGGTGATTTTAGTAGTGATAAATCATCAACCTAGGAGTTGATCATGTTAATATTCCATTCACCTTGTGATACATCATTCACCTTATTTGTAGTGTAGTGGTATATTGATCACTTGGGAATTTCAGGATGATGATATATCATTGAAGTACATCCTCATTCACCATAAATGGATTTGGGTGGATCTCGACCACCTTCATTGATGCATATGGTGATATATAATTCACCTTAACTAGATTATGGTTGATGCATCATTCACCTCTATGTTATGTTATAGAGATATCTCATTCTCCTTTATTGATGATATGAGTGATGATATATCAACCACACTTAGGTTGTGTTTATACTATGGGAGAATTGTCCCATGCCAGTACTGGCTAAAAAATGTATGAGTCAGTCATCATGGGAACTTCTTAAGTACTTGGTAAAACTGGTTTATGCATGTGAGGTTAAAACTTACTTTATATTCAGAACATGAATTCATATATATATTGGTTTTCATTAGGGAAACTATTGGTGGTGGAATAATGAGTTTTATGCTCATAACCTACATAGTCACATTGGTGAAGGTGTAAACCTTTTTTTGGCATGTGGGTTGAGCAATGACCTGAGTAACATTGATGAGTTGGGAAAGATCAATGGGGTTGTGGAGACTAGATTTATGAGAATATAAGTATGGTGTGGGTTTCCATTTTTTATTTATGATTTTATTTTTATTTTGTGCATGATCAGTATTGGGTGGTCTTGCATCTATTATGTGACTGTATGACCTGTATGAATTTTGCTTTATTAAAACATGGCTACATTATTTTCATGGTTTGATTTTCATTGAAATTACTTATTTTATACTTTGATGTGTTATTTTTAATTATGTTTCTATTATTGGTGGTTATTTTTTTGCAATTATACAAGAATTTATAGTATCCCCACATGTTTTACCAGACCCTTAATGCTATTTGGAAGCCTCTATTGTATAGTGAGGTACACCTGAGGTCATGTCTCATCACAGATCCATTACTGTTTGGGTATTTTAGTTCAGGATGTTAAAAAGTGGTACCAAAGCTTTGTTTTATTTTTCTTAGTGATGTCTTTAATTCATTCGAATTTTTTTAAAACTATCCCATTAATTTTATTGATTATTCATGTTTTATTGTCAATTTATTTATGATTTTATTAATTTTATAGAAATAATCATATAATTTTATATGAAAATAAATTAATTTCTCTATATGGTTTAAACCATGACCTATATGTCACAGTCATGAAGGATAATATAATTTGAAGATAGTTCTACTACTTGAAAAAATATCAATGTTCATGCCACTAATCATTTTTCACTATATGAATTTTTTGAGTATATAGAATAGTGAAGAGTGGAAGAATATTTCATATCTTGAAGTAAATTTACATGGTGAAAGGGCCATGAAAGCATGAAGATCATTATAGAAGAAAAAGGAAAGTCACACTGTGAAAGTCAGTTCAGGTCATGAATGATATATCTCTATAGATATAACATATTTGGCTATATCTCTCTCTTATGGATAATATTATATATCTTTTAAAGATATAAGGTGAAGATTTTTTAAGGATTATTACACACATATTTATATAACTCAAGATCATTATAAAGTGTGATAGATATGAGAGATTGATATAAGTGAAAAGATATAGAGATACAAAGTTATATCTTAAAGATAGATATAAAGAGATACATGCACATGAACTTCATGGATATTAAGGGAGTTTTTGTCCAATTCAAATTATAAAAATATATATGTAATGATATGGATAAGATATGGAAGATAAGATAAAGGAGATACAAACATAGATACATGAGTTACATCTTGCAGGGGAATTGTCTATAAATAGGAGTATACTATGAAAATTGAAAAGGATCAAATCCTGGATGTCGTCATCAGCTACTAAACTCTAGAGGTTGCTGATATGAAGTATTTTAGGTTTTTTATTTTTATTTTTTTCACCTCCAATGGTTAGAATGAGAAAGTAGGTCTTGTGGCATGACAATGTAATGACTAGAGATTGATCTAATTATAATAGTTTTCCTTTTTATGATGTATTATGTTGTATTATTATTATTATTCATTTTTTTCTTGTTGCCTCTTTATTTATAGTTCATTACCATTTTTCAAAGGTTTGGGAGTGTGATAGACATATCTTTCATATTAATTGATCATAATCATTGACTTTGAGAGTTAGTTTTTTAGTGTGAGTAATAGTTTTTAGTCTCTATTATGACCATTAGTTTGATTTACACTCTATGATTAAATATGGTTTTTGAGTTACCTAATATCTAAGTAAATCAAATTATATGACCATTATAAAAGGGAAGAATAGTGAATAGAGAGTGTCTACCTGAACCAAGGGATTCACTAGGATTTGATTACGACAACATCATGAGCATCTATAACATCTTTTGTGATTTATTATTTAATGAACATGGATTTTCACTTACTTGGTACATTCATCCTTGGTTTATTCTAAGTTAGAGTAGTTAAATTTTATTCATCGTATATTTTATTTATTATATATTAAATTTTATGATTTCATAGCCTCTATGGGGTTTCCCTTGGACTTCTACTAGCTTTACTACACTCTTAGATAGTTAGTTAGAAATTCAAGTTTAAAAAAATATAAACTAATTTACCAGTGGAACTAATGACTCCCATTTTTCCTATCAAGTTTTTAGAAACTTTACTAGGGAACAATTTATTATGATTATTATGATAATTAATACTTTTTCTAGTTGTTTTGGATTTCTATTGTCTATTTTATAGTTTTTCTTATCATGTTGTATTTTTAATACCAACTTTGATGCATAAATACTAAATAGAAAAGGAAAAGAAGTATTCAATTATGATACTGAGATAGAGTAAACTCTAAGGAACAAAAAAATCAAATAAGAGATGGATAGAGTTGAATAAAAATAATGTTCCAAACAAAGTGGTGTAAAAGCTGCGAACACTAATGGAATATGGCAGACCCTAAATCATGGAGGTCCAACCAAGTATTCTCATACTTATGGTTGCTTAAAATAAATTTGATATCATGATAGTAATCATCCAAATGATATTAAATTAAATTCAGTTCACTGGGATACCACATAAATATCCCAATTCCCACTTGGGAATTTTTTTCAAGCGATGTGACACCTTCCAATTCAAAAATGTTTCAAGTGATGTGGTAAGAATTAAAATATTTTTAATATTATTAAAGGAAAAATCCCATAAGGGGATCCAAAGTCTACCACCATGATCTATTAACATATGGTATGTCTTGGTAAAAATGTTCCTAACATCATTCCTACCTTAAAATCTATGGACATTCCCATTAACATTATAAATTTCAATCAAATTAATGACTAATTGATATACAATGCATATGAGAGTTTTAAGGACTTTATTAGAAGATGTACCCATCATGGTATTGAGATTTATTTTCTAATATAAACATCTTATAAGGGTTTATATCAGGGTAATATGTCAATCATTTATTCTGGTTCCATAATATTAATCATGAAAAAGTCACCAAAAGAGAGTTTTAAGCTCTTAGATGAGATAGAAAGTAATAGATTTCAATGTTAAAGTGAAGATGAAAAAAACCAAGAGTCCACATGGTATATAACAATGAATGGGTGGTAGAACAAATGAAAGTCTTGATGAAGAAGATAAAGATAATTATGGACATGAACCAACCCCAAGGTATGCATGTTGAGAATGAAAAATACATTGATTATAATATCCAAAGTAATTTTCAGGGGTAGAAGTCACAAAAACTAAGTTAAGGGTACCAATAAAGATCTTTAGGGTTACAACAACAATAAGGGTCATATATTCAAATTCAAATAAACAAATTAGAGGAGACCTAGTCTACTTTCATGAAAACCATCCAAGTTTCCATTAAAGAACAAAAGGAAGATTTAAAATATTAGAGAGCATTCATGTGGAATTTGGAATCCTAGGTTGGTCAAATTTATATCCAGCTGAGAGAGAGTCCTATAAGATTACTTCTAAATGACAAATAGGAAAAAAATGGGTAATTGAGGATTATCACCATAAAGAGTGAAAAATTAATTGATGGATGTGATGGAAACATAAGAAAACAACAAGGAAAGAAATAATAAAAAGTGAATAAATCTAAGGAAAATAAAAAGGAAAAATATAGGTAAAAGGAAAAGGAAATTAAGGAGGAAGACCCACCACCATACAAACCAAGAATACCTTTCTTGGAGAGAATTATACAAGGAAAATAAGAGGAAAAATGAGAAAATATTATAGATATGTTTAAGAAACTCCATATAAATATTCCTTTCACAAAAAAATTAGAGAATATGCCTATATATTCTAAGTTCATAAAATATATGGCATCAAATAAGAGGAAAACTGAAGAATTGAGCATAATACCACTCTTATAGGAATGTTCAGGTATGATTTAAAGGATTCCACTGAAGAAACAAAAAAACCTAGATACCCTTTCTATCACAATTAATTTTGGATCTAACAATCGCATAATAGATTTTTTTGATCGAGGAGTGAGTGGGAATAAAATGTAATAATTTAACTCTAAGAGCCTAGGATCATAAGATATAATTACCAAAAGAGTTTTTATATAAGTAGTATAATGGAATTACATCCACATGGATTGTTTGAATATTTCATAGTCAAATTGGATATATTTTACTTCTTGGTTAACTTCATTATGTTGGACATGGATGAGGAGAAGAACCCTATAATTTTGGGATGTCAAATCATAGATATGGGGAGAGCCTTGATTTATGTGCAAAGTGGGGGATGATTTTAAGGGTTAGTGACGAGTAATTAAAGTTTAACATTAATTATAAAATGAAAAAATACTATAAAAAAGAAGAATATTAAGATGAGTATTGAAATAAAAGAGTTGAAAATTATTCTGTTATTGAAGAAAAGACTAATATAGATACTATTTATATGAAATAAGAGGCTAAAAATAATGTAAATTAGGAGATAAAGAAACTAATGGATAATGTTAAATATTTTAAGATAACTACTATACATGGATAATTTAAGGAAGTACAGAAAATTTGGCTAGTCCATCAAATCACATTTAATTTTTAAGGACTGAATAAACACTGGTGGATTATCCCTATAGAAGTATAGAAAATACTACCTTAAGCTAGAGTGTTTTTGAACTTAGAAAAGAGAGAATAACCATCTATGTTGATGAAACATAGTTATGACCATTCATCAATCTGAATTGGGAAACCTCTTTCCAACCCTCTATCGCATAACTTCAAAGAGGTAAGGTTGATATTAATGACCCTAACCAAAGCTCTTTCAGGAGGTGACCTGGGTTTTTATGGATTTCTTGGATTATTAAGAATTAATTCTTAGTAATTTATAAATATTTTTATTTAGGAATCTATTTTAGGAAAAGTGTAGTCCCCTTATATTTTTTGAACCTAAATATATGGACCTTGTGCTTTTATATGGTTTTTTATTTTCAGGTCCATGGTGAAAAAGTCACAAATAATGAAAAGAGGATAATATTTTCACAAGTAATGGTGAGTTATTTCTTTAATGTTTTAAATCTTTACTTACCTATATATTTTTTCAAATATATTTTTGAGCTTTAACTGAAAATGCATAACCTACACGTAGTTTTTTTATATTTTTGATATTGGATACAAATATTACTTAGGTATCCCATGATTCAATTATTTAAACTTAAATGTTAATAATATTTAACAAGTAAGATGGGGGATTTAATGAGTATATATGAGCATGGTAATATCGATTTAATGAATCATGATTTAGAAGAACTAGTTAATTTATGTAAATAAAATTTCCCTACAATTTTTTATTCTTTGATTTTCTTAATTTCATGTGGATTAGTTTATTATTATTAGTCATTACATGAGTTATTGAATAATATCACATTTTCCCATTCCCAAGAGAATTATAGACCTAATTTTTCTGTTTTTTTAGCATATTTCTTGGGAGACTGGGGCATGATTTACTTCTAGAACACACATTGAAATATTATCAAATATATTAAAGTACAAATTAACATTTAAAAAGTTTGAGGTATTTTTTATTTTAATATATTATACTTAATAACTACCATGACATAGATCCTTCTTTTATACTATAGAAACAATTAATGACCTTATTATGGATGAGCCACATTATAATCCAATTATATCCTTCCCTCCCTTAATCTTTCTATTTTTCATGATATTCATTAGAATAAGTGTGGGGGAGAGGTTGTATCTAGTGGAAATGGTTATGTTTCATTGAGAAGAATATATGGGGAGTTTCATTGGGATTTTGGGATATTATCATGGGTATTATATAATTTTTTCTTCTTGTTATCCCTCTTGAAAAAATTAAAGAGCATTGTTGAAAAAAAAAAAAATGGGTTGTGTCTTATGCAATTCAAAAGTCTCACTTAAGTCAAACTATGATCTTGTTACAAATATTTCAATTATTTTAATAAGGAGATAAAATACAATTAGGGTTAGAAGTGTGATATTTTTCATAAGTGAAACTTTTATAAAAAAAATGAAAAACTAGGAAATTAAAAAACAATAGGGAATGTTTTTCATTGTACTCGTTGACATATTAAGATCCTTTAATTTGAGTTTTATGGAAAGGGGTGATGTTGTTATGAAGAGTTTGTTTTAATTGAGATTTAATTTTGATTATCATATAATATTATTTATGTGTTAAACCTCCTTTTGGTCCTTAAATATTTTTACATAATTACCTACCTACCCAAATACTTAGATTCATTTGATCCTTAACTCAAATCCTCATGATTATTTGTGATATTTATCTATATGGGGTGGATATTTGAGATCCAATTCAAGCATATGTTTAGAATCATGTAAGGTATAAGAATAAATCCATTTAAATTGTTACCATGAGTAATGAGTGACCAAATTAAAAATAAGGTAGATCATAGTTGGCTTGCCTACTAATAATAAATTAAGATGCTCGAATAAAAAATAATATAAGCACACTAATTTCAAGGGGAAAAGTAAAATTAGTGATTGATTGGTTTCTTTGAAAAGTGAGCATTTGAAGAAATATTTTTATGTGATTCTTAAAAGCTTAGTTCTATATTTATAAATATTTAATTTTTTTACTCTGAAATTTAAATATTTATATCATGGGCCTTCTTTGTGATTTAAGTTGCAAAATATGTTTAAGGGAAAACATAGTTTAAGTGTGGGGGATTTTATTCCTATAATTAATACACACATTTTTTAAAAATTTATCCCATTAATCTATTTATTATTCATGTTTTCTTGTTAATTAATTCATTTTTTATTCATTTTATGGTAGGAATCTTGTAAATGGAATTTTTTGAAAAATAAATTAATTTATGGATATGGTTCACACTATGAACTACATGCCCCAAACATGAAGGAGAAGATAATTTAAATATAGTTCCACTGCTTGAAAAAAAGGAATGATTTTAAAACCATGAGATAATTTTTAGGTAATCAATTGTTTTAGTGCAAAAAACAATAAAAAGTGGAATATGATTTCATAGATTGAATTAAATTTATAGAATACGAGGTCTATGTATGCATGTGGATTATTATGGAAGAAAAATAAAAGTCACAAAATGAAAATAATTTTATACCTTGAATGAAATATTTGCATAGATATAACATATTTGGATACATATCTCTCTTATAGATAATATCAATATCTTTTAGAGATATAAGAGGAATAATTTTATAAGAGTATTATACAAATATTTGGGTAACTCAAGATCAATATATAGTGGGATAAATATGAAAGATTGATATAATAGATAAGATATGAAGATACAAAGTTAGATCATGAAGAGAGATATTAAGAGATACATGCACATAGATTTCATGTCTATTAAGGTAGTTTTTGGATGATTCAAAAAGGATATATATATATATAAATATATATTCAGGATATGACATACTAGATAAAGGAAATAAAAACATAGATACATGAGTTATATCTTGGATAAAAATTTTCTATAAATAGAAGGATATTGTGCACATTAAAAAGGATTGAATTTGGGAAGTCTTTTTATCTTGTAAACTTTAGAGGTTGATTCTATGGAATAGTTTAGTATTTGTTTTATTTTTTCCACCTCTCATAGATAACACGAGAGAGTAAGTCTTGTATCATGGAAATGTAATGATGTGGGATTGATCTAATTGAAGTAATTTTCTTTTTATAATGTCTTATTATGGGTTATAATTCTTATGAGTTTTTTTGTTATCATTTATTTATTTCTAGTTAATGTCCATTATTATAGGGTTTTGGGAGTGTGATAGAGATCAATTTCAACTGAATTGAGCATAATAATTACCTTTGAGTGTTAGGGTGATTTTTAGTGTGATTATTAGTTTTTTAGTCTCCACTATGACCATTGTATTAATTTACACTCTATTTTTAATATGGTTTTGAGTTACCTAATATCTAAGTGAATCAAAGTGCATGATCATTATAAAAGGTAAGAATATTGACTGGTGAGAGTCTACCTAATACAAGGGATTCACCAGGATTTTATTCTGAAAACATCATGATAATCTATAATATCTTTTGTGAATTATTATTTCATGAAATTGGATTTATATCTTCCTAGTACATTCAAATATGATTTATTCTAATTTATAGTAGTTATCTTTAATTAATTGTATATTATAGGTCTAATCTATTGAATTATAAGTTATCATATTCTCTGTGTTTTCAAATTTAAAATTCCAAAAGCTTTACTATACCTTTAGGTAGTTAGTTAGTAGTTTAAGTTTTAAAATTTATAAACTGATGTCCTAGTAGAAACAATAATTCCCATTGGTCTTGTCACTTAGTATTTAGGATATGGTATATGGAGATAGTATCGATTGGAACTTGGGAAGATACCATGATTTTACAAAATAATCACTAGAATGATCTTAAATCCAAGTTAATACGGAGTGAGATTGTTGTTCTTACTTTTCATTATTATAGTTTATACATTTTATTATTCCAAATATGATTTTTTGGTTTATTAGTTTATGTATTTTATTTTATACTAGGGTTTCAAGAGGCATGATTTCATTAATTATCTTTGAAATATGGTATTCACATGAAATTCATGTGCTTGCATGTTATTAAAGATCTGATTATGAGGAGGTTTAAATTATAAGTTTCAACAAAAACTTATATTAAATTTTACTATATAATTTCTTGGAAGCATAATACATGACTGGGCTATGGTTATTAGTTAATTTTCGGTATTAAATGACTGGTTATATGGATCTTTGTGTATTTGATGCCCGAATCAAAAGTGGTAAGGTTGGGAATTATCGAGTGATATGAAAACCTTATATTATAGGGTGTTTATAGATAAGTGAGTCATGTGGTATACTACTTACTTCCTTTTTTATGTGTGAATACGATTTTAATGATGACCATGGAGCCGGAATTATGGGTTTGGGGACACCTTATATTGATGATATCCCTGCAATGAGTGACAACTCATGAGTTTCCTTGATGTTTTAGAAACTAAATAATGATATTTACTTATTGGGTTGTGACCTATGATGGGTATGGTTTATAGACTAGGGTGGAGGGCCTAGTGATGATGATATATGTCACAAACCATCCTTGTGGCCCATGCCATGACTACCCCAAGCCCGCCTTCCATAGGCCAGGGGTGGGCGACTAGCACCAAAGGCGTAAATCCTGATAAAAGGGAAGGCATTGCCTTTATGAAACATAAACACACACACACACACCGAGAGTACAGGCGGAAGAAAACACTAAGTAAGCAGAAAACAAAAGTAGTGCTGAAAGTTAGGGGCCAGAAATACAAGCCCAACTGTAAAAGTACAACGTAAAAGGAAAAATAGCTGGAAGGTGACAAGAAGCTCCGGGATCATCCACCACGGATCCTACCTGAAGGGTAGGTATAGATAGCGTAGCTCCAAGATCGTCTACCATGGATCCTACCTGAAGGGTAGGTACAGATAGCCTCATCAGCGCCCTCGTCCGTCAACCTTCTCCGGGTACCAACTCGTCGTGAGGTCCATCTTCGGGTACCGAATCATCATGAGGTCCGCCTCCAGGTGTTGTCCAGTCCTCATACACTCGGCCTCCGTCAGTGTTGTCCATCGTCTACATCCAACACAACGAGGTGTGGGCATATCCCGTGAAGGGGTGAGTATAACGATACTCAATAGGGACCCCGAGACCCTCAAGGTCTCACTAAATCCAACAAGGATAAACCACAAATAAAGATCTCAACAGATAACCTTTACTTAGGTATATTCTCATACATATACCTAAGTTATCAAGTAACCCACATTGACTCAGCTCAAACCAGGGTTTTCATCATCGAAACCACAACTGCTGGAGAACTCCTCCTCTGTCGAGTACAGTGGACCTGTCACGACTCTGAGGCGCTACTCAATAACCTTAGACTGCTGAGGTACTCCTCCTGTCGAGTATTGTGGGTCTGCTGCCAAATACCGAGCGCTCTGTCCGCTGTGGGTCTCTCACCGAATACCGGGTTCTCCCCCTAATAGCCTACAGAGGTACTCCTCCTATCGAGTACCGCGGGTCTGCTGCCAACTAACAGGCGCTCCGTCTATTGTGGGTCTGCCGCCAAATACCGGGCGCTCCGTCCACTGGGCTAATCAAATCACTCCGAGTCAAATCGGTCAAGCAGTCATCAGGTCTACAGCTACTAGGTCTTCGCACTCCATACACTCGTCTCTGGGAGGGTCCGCTCCACGAGCTACTGGTCGATACTCTAAGTATCTCAAAGTCCCATGAATAAATATCACAAAGTACCGCCTCGTCCTAGGGGTCTCAACGCAACAGACGAAGCGTCAATCGGACGCCCGGTCTGTGAGTTATTAGCCTTTTAGTCCCGGGGGCCCGGTTGGTTTCGTGTACGAACCAACCCGACCATATCTCAACAGAACCCCTGAAATCCCATAGGGTATACTCAAAGGAACCATTTCTCAATGAGATTACCGACACCGCTGACGGTTCGTCAAACGGACGTTTGGTCTGAGAGTTATTGGCTTTTCCGTTCCAGGGGCCCGGTTGGTTTATAAGCTAAACCAGCCCAACCGTAATCCAACTGCATCCAAACCTCAAGTGGATTATTCCAAAATAACCGTCTCATCAATAGGAATCCAACGTAGTCGACGGCACATCAATCAGATGCCCGGTCCTCAAGTTATAAGTGTTTCTGCTCCGAGGGCTCGGTTGGTTTCGGTTTCAAACCAACCTGACCATACCCAAACTTCTCCGAAACCTTGATTTTAATCTACCAAAACTACCTTCTCGATCCAAGGAATCCTACGCAACTGACGGTGCGTCGATCATAGGATCGTAGCTCAAGTTATTGGCATTTAACCGAAGAAGGTCTGAAAATAGGGGGTCTGGGCCCGGTCCGACCCGACCCAACACCCCCTGGGTCGGCCCGGTAGGGCATGGCCCGGCCCGGATGGACACGGACCGGCCCAGCTGGCATGGCCCGGCCCGCGGCTGGTGCGGACTGGCACGACGAGGCGCGGCCCAGCCCAGCCCGCGGCCGGCCGCGGCTCGGCCTGCCTGGCTGAGTATTACATGGAGCAGGGGAGGCACGGCCTCCCCGCTGATTGACACCGGCGGCGCCAGCTAGCGCTGCCCCCAGGCATCCCAGATTCCACGCGGCCGCGGGATCCTCCGCGTCACCTCTGTGGCTGTTGCCACGATGGGTCTTCTTCGGCGGCACGCTGGGGCACTGCCGCCTCCAGGCGGCCGCCGCCTCCGGTTGCCGGAGCCGCCGCACCAGCGAGGCGCGCTGACAACATCTTCCGCGGACCACTGGACGCGCTCCGGTGGTCCGATTCGCCCCCCTCTACGCCTGCGGCTCTCTCGGGACCTATTCTTCTCTGCGACGACTTCAAATCACCGATGCAGCCCCGTTTTACATCGCCCATCATCCCGCGCATAAACGAACAACCAACGGAGGGTCCGGGATTGTTTGTTAGCCCGTGCCCTCCGCCTTAGAGGCTCAAACCATAAATTCAACGATGAAAGATGGGTATAAAACAACACAAAACCCCTACCTTGATTATGATTCATTCGTCGAAGACGTGGAAAGCGTTGTCACTCCGTCAACGCCGGGAAAAAGAACGTCGTCATTGGCGAGTTCCCCACAATTATAATTCCTCCCTTAATGCAGAGGAAGTAGAAGATTGAAGGAACGTGAAGCATTATTCGGCGAGTCATTCTTCGTTGAAGGGAATCGCCTCACTTGTCGCGGAGAAAAGAAAAGAAAGTGTGTCGTCGATCCTCAAATCGGTTCCTTCAACAGTTGTCGCATTCTCCATTCTTCGTTGAAGGATGACGTTGTCGGCGCTTTTCTAGAGACTTCCCCACGATCTCCAATCCTTTCACCAACGGATTGATTAAATAAAAATAAATAATCTCCACTGTTAGCTCATTAATATGGTTCATTAATGAACCTTAATTAAAGCACCATTAATTAAGCGTGTGTTGCGGTTTCACAACAAAAGTAACAGATCATTAAATGACTTATTTAATGACCATAGTTACACTGTGGTTCTGCCAATTGTTTCTCAACAGTCGAATGAAGAATAAAATAACTCATTTAGTTATTTTATTATTTTTCCAAAAAGTCCAAAAAATTATCTTTCTCGTCAGACTCTTGCCAACCGAAGTTAAGCTTTTCCTAAGCGAATATCAGTGATGCGAGTTCATCTGTGCCCTCAGATTTCAATTCCAAGCACTGGTTCAAAAGATAGAAAAACCCGCTCGTTCGTTTACTGAGCGTACCTGAGCTAAACTTCGGAAAATTATTCTAGGCACACCAGGCCTCGGAATCGAGTACCGTCCGAAGCTACAAACTTTTAAAATTCCAAAGTATTTAAGAAAAAAAATTCCTTGAAATTTCTGGGTCTTTACATTACTCCAACCTCATGGATTTACGTCCCCGTAAAGCTACAACATAAACTAGGGAAACAAAAGAAGGTACCGAGCACGCATCTGAGCCTCCCGCTCCCATGTGATCTCCTAGAGGTTTCTCGTGCTGCCAGCGAAAGCACACAAGAGGAATTGACCGTCCATGTAGGAACAGATCCTGTCGATCCTCAACCTCTACTGGAACCCCGTGAAAGTCGACTCGTCATCGATGTTCAGCTCTCAGTGGTCGATGATGACGATTAGGTCGTGCACACATCTCCTCAGCTGAGATACGTGGATGATGTTGTGAACCCGGTGCAACTGAGGTGGAAAGGACAGGTGGTAAGCCACCTTGCCTACCCTGCTAAGGACTTGGAAAGGTTTGAAGAAATGTGGAGATAAATTGCCACCCCGGCCAAATCTTCGTAGACCCCTTCGAGGTGAGACCCATAAGAAGACGTGGTCATCACCCTCAAACTCCAGTGGTCTCGTATTCTATCAGCATAGGACTTCTATCTACTCCGTGTAGTCTTCATCTGCTCCTAGATGATCTTCACCTTCTCCTTCGTAGCCTGAACCATCTCTGTTTTTACACGTGATGACTCCATCACTATCCACAAATGATATCTGAAATGCATCCAACTGCTGTCTTTCCACTCCTAACAGCTGAATTCTTGATCTCCTACTAAGAGAATCTGCTACAACGTTCCCCTCCCTAGGAGTATAAACTATCTCAAAGTCATAGTCCTGGAGGAATTCAAGCCATCACCGCTGTCTCAGGTTCAGGTCTTTCTGAGAGAAGATACTCCTGATACTATTGAGTTAGAGTGAATCGTAAACCATTCACTCAACGAACAATGGGTGAGACTATCCAATTGTAAAAACTCATCTCCACCATTATTCATCTATGTTCTATAAGAGATGCTGATATTTCTCCTCTGTTGAAAAGAGAAATCTGGTCTCATCCCCTGGATGAACCACATTCCTTGCCTAATACAGCAAATCCTAACATGAACGGTACAATTCATGTCTTGAATGACGTCTTAAGGCCTCGCCGCTACTACTAAGAGATCCAACCGTTAATCTCTCCTCCAAGGGTTGAGTCACACTGTTGGCATCAGTGCATGGTTACTGGGTCTCCTCCAGTAGGAATCTCACAAGTGAGGGTCAAGTCAACAGCTTTAACCGGAACCTCTTAGTATCAACCATACAAAAAGGACAAGTAAATTTTACAATGATAAGTGTCTTTTATTACTGCATCTCAAAGTACAAAGACACAAAGCAAACACAACAACAACAACACGGAAACTAGAAGCACCAAGAACAAAGGCCTCCATGCCTGGAACTAGTCTCACTTCTTTCCACCTACTTCCGGGGATCCATAGTCGTATGCTTCAGCTGCCTGAAGATGTGCTCTCCCATGTCCACCTATTCCCTGCAGTCGGGGTGGACCTCCTGGTGGTGGTGGTGGCAACACCTCGAAGCGTCTCCCACCACCAGCTGGATGGCCAGCTCCTCTACCATGGTCGCCTACTCCTTGCGGTCCGCCTTCATCAAACTTATGCCTCTGCCTGGGAGGTCCTTCATCTATCTGCTGATCGTCTGTAAAGCTGGTGGGATAGTCACGTGCCATGTGACTAAGCCAGCCGCAGGAGTAACACTTACCGCTCCTAGCACAACCGGCTCTGTCTCCACTCTAGTTTCCCCGAACAACTAAACCTGAGTCATGTAGTCGGCCACCGGTGGGTCTGGTCCTCTTGGACCCCCCGTGTCGTCTGTCTACTTCCAGCTACAGAAGACTCCGCTGCATGTCGACTAGTGGTGGGTCCCGCTACTAGAAACTGCTCAGCAAGGAAACTATCCACTAAGAGAGCTCGCTCCAACACCCCCGTCTGTGTCGGGATGCTATGAGAGACAAATGAAGCTCTAATATCTCTTATGAGCCCCTTCTCGAAGGTCCGGGCCCTGAAGAACGAGTCCTGTACCATATCTATATAGTAGCGTGAGAGGTCTGTGAACCTTGTCGAGTACGGTGCCACTGTCATGCTACCCTACTGCAGATGCAGTAGCTCCTGTATATGCACCGATCAAAGGGTGGATGGTACAAACTCTACCCGGAATAGTCTCTCTAAGTATAACCATAGAAGTGTCTCCTCGTCATTCATCTGAAGCATCAGGCTCCACCATCTTCCTGCTGCTTCCTGAAGGAGGCTGGCAGCAAGGATCACCATGAAGTCTGCTAGTGTACCTACTAGCCTAAAGACTCTCACCACATCCTCCATCCAATCGTCAGCCGCCTGTGGGTCCATATCTCCTTAGAACCTGAGTGGCCTCTAGCGCTGGAACTCGAGCAGCGCGCTCAAGCGGCGTGCATCGCCTACTGCTGGGGCTGGTGGCATTGGTGGCCCAACGGGTTGTAGTACCGCTGGTGCCTCAAGTGGATGAGGGCCCTATACTGAGGCCTCGTCGCTTGGCGGGCTGCCAGTATGTATAACTCTCGGGGCCCTAGCTGGTCATCCATGGGGTGGCATCCTGAAAGAACAGATGCGACATGGTCAAAAGATAAAACCTAGTGAGCTGACCTGGTTTGAGCCGATTTAAAAGAAAATTTTTAAAACACACATGCAATCAGTGTTTTTGTGCACTGAGTCAGAAATCAGAAGTCAAGGTCCTGGTGTATGGATATGTTGTCCGCCCGTACCAACACTGGACTCCCTGAACTGAAGACCACACTTAGTACCCTTAACATTATTTCTTCATAGAAAAGAATTATCAGAGTTCTATGTTCTGCGGTAGAACTGACTCCTTTGATACCAATTTGTCACGACCCGTCCTCAGAGCCCATGTCGTGACTACCCCAAGCCCGCCTTCCATAGGCTAGGGGCTGGAGACTAGCACCAAAGGCATAAATTCCAATAAAAGGGAAGGCATTTCCTTTATGAAATGTAAACACACACACACACCCAGAGTACAGGCGGAAGCAAACACTAAGTAAGCAGAAAACAAAAGTATTGCTGAATGTAAGGGGCCAGAAATACAAGCCCAACTGTAAAGTACAAGGTAAAAGACAAAACAGCTGGAAGGTGACAAGCAGCTCCTGGATCATCCACCACGGATCCTACCTAAATGGTAGGTACAGATAGCACAGCTCCTAGATCTCCCACCACGGATCCTACCTGAAGGGTAGGTACATATAGCATCCTTAGTGCCCTCATCCGTCAACCTTCTCTGGGTACAGACTCGTCGTGAGGTGCACCTCTGGGTACCGACTCGTTGTGAGGTCCACCTCCAAGTGCCGTTTAGTCCTCGTACACTCAGCCTCCATCAGCGCTGTCCGTCATCTGCATCCAACATAAAGAGGTGTGCGCATAGCCCGTCCAGGGGTGATTATAACGATACTCAGTAGGGACCCCGAGACCCTCAAGGTCTCACTAAATCCAACAAGGATAAACCACAAAGAAATATCTCAACATATAACCTTTACTTAGGTATATACCCATACATATACCTAAGTTATCAAGTAACCCATCTCAATAATGAGGAAAACACAAAGGTCATTGACTCAACTCAAACCAGGATTTTCATCATCGAAACCACAACTGCTGGAGAACTCCTCCTTTGTCGAGTACAGTGGCCCTGTCATGACTCTGAGGCGCTACTCACTAACCTTAGACTGCTGAGGTAGTCCTCCTGTCGAGTACTGCGGGTCTGCTGCCAAATACCGAGCGCTTCGTCCACTGTGGGTCTACCGCCAAATAACGAGTGCTCCCCCTAATAGCCTACAGAGGTACTCCTCCTGTCGAGTACCGCAGGTCTACTGCCAAATACCAGGATCTCCGTCCGCCGTGGGTCTGCCGCCAAATACCGGGCACTCCGTCCACAGGGCTAATCAAATCACTCCAAGTCGAATCGGTTAAACAGTTGTCAGGTCTACAGCTACTAGGTCTCTGCACTCCGTACGCTCCTTTCCGGGATGGTCTGCTCCACAAGCTACTGGTCGATACTCCAAGTATCTCAAAGTCCCATGATGAAATATCACAAAGGACCGCCTCGTCTTAGGGGTCTCAACGCAACAGACGGTGCGTCAATCGGACGCCCGGTCTGTGGGTTATTAGCCTTTTAGTCCTGGGGGCCCGGTTGGTTTCATGTACGAACCGACCTGACTGTATCTCAACTATACCCCGAACTCCCATAGGGTATACTCAAAGGAACCATTTCTCAACGAGATTACCAACTCCACTGACGGTTCGTCAAATGGACGTCCGGTCTGAGAGTTATTGGCTTTTCTGTTCCAGGGGCCCGGTTGGTTTATAAGCTAAACCAACCCGACCGTAATCCAACTTCATACAAACCTCAAGTGGAGTATTTCAAAAGAACCATCTCATCAAGAGGAATCCAACGTAGTCGACGGCACGTCAATCGGACGTCCGGCCCT
This sequence comes from Viscum album, assembly GCA_963277665.1. NCBI lineage: Eukaryota > Viridiplantae > Streptophyta > Magnoliopsida > Santalales > Viscaceae > Viscum > Viscum album. The sequence goes on from OY728165.1 coordinate 1,390,864,910, forward strand.
CAAGTTATAAGCGTTTCCGCTCCGAGGGCCCGGTTGGTTTCTGGTTCGAACCAACCCGGTCGTACCCAAACTTCGTCGAAACCTTGAGTGTAATGTACCGAAACGGCAGTCTCGATCCTAGGAATCCTACACAACTAATGGTGCATCGATCGTAGGTCCTTAGCTCAAGTTATGATCTTTTAACCGAAGAAGGTCCGAAAATAGGGGGTCTGGGCCCGGTCCGACCCGGCCCAACAACCCCTGGGTCGGCCCGAACCGGGTCAACCCAACCCGGGTCCTTCCCGGCCGGTGCGGCCCGACCCGGATGGGCATGGCCTGGCCCAAGGCCGGCCGCAACTCGGCTAACCTGGCCGAGCGTTACGTGGAGCGGGGGAGGCGCGGCCTCCCCGCTGATTGACACCAGCGGCGCCAGCTGACGCCACCCCCCGGGCGTCCCGAATCCCGTGCGGCCACAGGATCCTTCGCGTCGTCGCCGCGGCTATTTCTGCGGTGAGTCTTTTCCGGCGGCGCGCAGGGGCACCTCCGCCTCCACTTTCCAGCACCGCCGCGTCGGCGAGGCGCACCGACAGCGTCTTCCGCGGACCATCAGACGCGCTCCGGTGGTCCGATTCGCCCACCGTCTATGCCTACGGCTCTCCCAGTACCTGTTCTTCACTGTGAAGGCTTCAAATCACCGATGCAACCCTGTTTCATGTCACCCGTCATCCCACGCACAAACGAACAACTAACGGAGGGTCCAGGATTGTTCGTTATCCTGTGCCCTCCGCGTTAGAGGTTCAAACCATAAATTAAATGACGAAAGACGAGTATAAAACAACACAAAATCCCTACCTTGATTATGATTCATTCTTCAAAGATGCAGAAATCGTTGTCTCTCCGACAAGGCCGGGAAAAAGAACGTCATTGTTGGCGAGTTCCCCGTGATTAGAATTCCTCCCTTGATGCAGAGGAAGTAGAATATTGAAGGAACGTGGAGCGTTCTTCGGTGAGTTGTTCTTTGTTGAAGGGCGTTGCCTCACTTGTTGCAGAGAGAAGAAAAGAAAGCGCATTGTCGATCCTTGGATCGGTTCCTTCAACTGTTGTCGCATTCTCCGTTCTTTATTGAAGGATGACGTTGTCGACACTTTGCCATAGATTTCCCCACGATCGTCAATCCTTTCACCAACGGATTGATTAAATAAAAAGAAACAATCTTCACGTTTAGATCATTAATATGGTTCATTAATGAACATTAATTAAAGCACAATTAATTAATCATGTGTTGCGGTTTCACAAAAAAAAAGTAACAGATCATTAAATGCCTTATTTAATGACCGTCGTTACACTGTGGTTCTGCCAACCGCTGCTCAACAGTCGAAGGAAGAATAAAATAACTCATTTAGTTATTTTATTATTTTTCTGAAAAGTCCAAAAATTTATCTTTTTTGTCAAACTCTTGCCAACCAAAGTTAATCTTCACCTAAGAAAATCTTAGCACTGTGAGTTCATCGGCGCCCTCAGATTTCAATTCCGTGCACCGATTCAAAAGATAGAAAAACCCGCTCGTTCGTTTACTGAACGTACCCGAGCTAAATTTCAAAAAATGATTCCGGGCACACCGAGCCTCATAATTGAGTGTCTTCACAAGCTACAGACTCTTAAAATTCCAAAGTATTTAAGAAAAAAATATTTCATTGAAATTTCCAGGTATTTACAATATAAAACTTAGGTTATTTCTGAGTTGAACATGATAATAGGATAGTAAGGAACCTTGCCTTTAAATATTGAGTTGGGATGTGATATGTGTGGGTAGTCCTATGGATTTGGGGTCGGATCGGGAACATGAGAGGTTCCTTGGTTATATATTGGAAATGAAGTAATATATGGTCCATTGTACATGGAATTATCCTAATATGCATGGGTGTCATGTTCAACTATTGGATTATATACATGATTCTAGTACCAATCAGATACGACTCATGTAAACATGAGTTTACTGGTATAAAATGATTGATCTAGGGTGTATTACTATTTGGATATTATTTGAGTTGAAAATAGGGGTTTTTATTTACTTTTGTCAGTTTCTGTTGGATAATATATTTCCATGAAAATAAGAGAGTGATGTTTTACCTGACATGAGAGGCATGTGGGTAGATGTAGCCTAAACTCAATCAAGGATCTATGATCTTAGTTCAAGTTATGCATGATCATCTTGGATGTCATGTGTGATATACCAATTATTGTATTTTAGAAAAAATTTCCAAGGATAGAAGATTAAGTGGTGAAGTCCATGTGACTCTTAGGGGTTAGGTCACAATGACGTTTTGAATTCATGGTGATTTCATGCAATACCTTCCTAGTGTGTAGGTTATGTAGGGGAGTGTATTTGTTCCCATGTGACCTATATGGGGTATAAGACCATTAAGTGTTCTTATATTTAATAATGGAGTCTATGAATCCGTAGTTTTACCTGACTGTGTAGAGTTAGGTCATGGGGTACTAATAACATTCAATGAATGATCACACTTTTATTATGATCATGTATGGCATGATAATAGAAATGTGAAAGAACCTTGTATTTTCCATGGAATGGTTAATTTTGGTTGTTGACACTGTATCATGCATTTTTCAGGGAAAGGGATACTCTGAAAATGGCTAGGGGTGATCAAACAATTAGAACTAGTGCATCAGGATATAACTAGTGCGTGAGATGAGGTCTCTGTAAAGTGATAGTGAAATGAATAAGGGGTCATAAGGATTTTGGTTATGGTAAAAAATCAATTCATATTAAGGATGAGTTATTATACTTGTGGAATATGGAATGTTGTGTGGTTATTGGGGATTGTGAGATATGGAGGGGATAGGTGTATTGGGTAGTTACTAAGGAATCAAGGTAGTGTCGCATCTATTATGGGTTGGGAAATAATGATATTGTGAATCACTAGTTGTGTCAGTGTGTGGTCCAAAAAAATTTTTAAAAATAGATTCATGTGATGGTGAGTCATATGTGATCAGGTGTTGCAACATCGATGAATCAATGAAATTAGGTGGTGGTGGAATAGAGCACCATGATTTTATAGACCCTAGAGTAGGTCCCATATGAGGGGCCTAATAGGATATAACGAGCGAGGATCATGAGTATAAACATTAGATTGATTTTGGTTCTTAGGTAGGATCATTATCATTGAATTGGGACAAGATAAATTTTATAGTGGAGAGTGCACCATTGGAGGTCAGATCATGTGATCCTCATTCGAAAAAAAATCAGTAAACACAAGGGGTAGCAAGTTGGCAGACACAACTAAGTTTGGTTGTTTTTTCTATCATTTATTGTATAAAAGTATACAATTTATGTTTTATTTTATAAAAATACCCAAATAAGGGTATTCATTGGTGAGGATCAAGAAAATTCAGTATGGTAAGTAACCGATGGACATGAGTTGTGTGTTATGGCCTAGTGGAATGAATTAGTATGAGTTTCCATAAATGGATTAGTAGGGTGACTAGGTCTATGTAATTTTGTCACTCATGAAAAGTATGATCACTTATTAAATTTAGTGGGGATTTTTGAGTTGGATTGAGTCTTGAAGATGAGATTATAGGTTTGAGGCCTAGGGGTCTTAGGGGATCTCTAGTGTACTGCTGAGATGGATATGGTCTAGTTTAAACTAGTGAAATATATTATTGGTGAATGGAATTTGAAAATAGTGAATTGATTAATTCCATCATGTGTGGGGAATTATCTTATATTTGAAGAAACAATTATCACCGTAGTGCAAACACAGTCAGGTTTTGAAAGTTAGTTGGTTTAATGGGGAACGGGTTCATGTATTTCATTTGAATTTGAGTATGATAACTTAGGATTTGATGAAACCACATAATTTAGGAAATTTTTTATGTGTGTGATGGACCAAAGAATTATATGTCTAATGCATTGGTAGTTTTGTTGTTTTGGGTATAGTTTTGACATAAACATAGCCAATGGGAGATCAAGAGTTGTAATGTGCATTAAATTTCAATGATTGATATGATAATAAGAGACACATGTAGTTAAATATTAGGGACAAGAATTATTATGATGGGGAGGTTTTAATGGCCCACCCTAGTGGGTGTTGGTGGAGCTAGAGAAAAGTTGGGTTTCAATGAGTATATAACCAGGTCCAATTTGAATTTATGGATTCATATAAATAATTTGTGTTTATAGATACAGTTGAGAAGTTTAAATGGATGTTTCTAAGATGGATGTTTGGGAGGAAGAACCTTGAAGAGCCTTTGTGATGAATTGTTTTAACATTTTTTTTATTTTTTGATGACTAACCTTTTGGTATAAAAATGTTTTTGTTTTTCAGGAATCGGATCTAGTCCATCATAATGAGATGATCAGACTGACCAAAATCCGTTTTAAGTCATCAGATTCATCTGCATCGCATTCATATCATCAAATCCAAAAGAATCAAAGGAAAAAATTGTTGTTCTCTAAAAAAATCTGACCCATCTGAATCGTATTTAGATCATCATATTCAAAATAATTAAAGGTAATAATTATTGTTCATTGGAAAAATCATTTGTCAAAATAAAAAAAAGAAATAAGTTTCCAAGTGAAGTATTCATTTTTTTCTAAAGTGTTTTGAAAGAATATTGTGAAGTGATGAGTTAGAATTTTTTTATAATTTCTAAATCAAGTCAGAAGATGCTTTGATAATCATAAAGTTCTCATAAATCATGAAAACTATCATGCTAAAAGCTTTTGAATAAATTATGGAGAGTTTTGAATAGTTTCAAAGTTAAAGTATGAATATTCCATCATAATGGGATATCCATCGTAATGGGAATTCCATCATAATGGGAATTTCATCATAACAAGAATTCGAATTTGATTCACTAAGAAGGTTACACAATTTGGATTCACTAAGAAAGAAATAGCATTTATATTCAATGAGAAAAAAGCAAAAATTGTATTCTCTAAGAAATAAACCGAAATTATATTCACTAAGAAAGAAACATAAATAAAATTCACTAAGAAAGAAATAGAAATAAGATTCACTAAGAAAAAAATATAAATCATATTCACTAATAAATAAATAGAAATAGGATTCATTGAGAAAGATACATAAATCGTATTGAGCTGATTACAAAAAAGGATCAAAAATAAAATTCCATAAGTTTTATAAAGAGTTGAGGAGGCCAAACTTGGAATTAAATATTTCACAAATCTTGGAGAAATATAAGGAGGTTCGAAGAAGAAAAAGTTGAGGTTTTAAATGTGAGAGATTTTTAGAGTTTTTGAAATTTGAGGAAGCGGGGAAAGTTTTCAAGTTTCCCACTTTTTTTCTGAGTCGCATATAAATACTTGATTAGATCATTTTCTCTGTATAATTTTCAAGTAATAAGAAAAGTAAAAGCATTGAATAAATCCAAGTGTAAGTCATTTACAGCTAGAGATATCATGGGGAAGATTAGATATCTAAATGTTTTTTAACTGTATTGAGAAGATCGTATTGAGAATATCAAATTGAGTCGATTGTATTGAAAATATTGTATTGTTTCAATCGGACTGAGGTACATCATTTTGAGTATTTGATCAGAGTTTAAGTTTTTCAGATTGATAATGGGTTCATCATATTGAGTCCATCATATTAAGAGAATCTGATTTAGACTCATCGTATTGAGAGAATCAGATCCAAACTCATCATATTGAGAGAATCAGATCTAGATTGATTATATTGAGAGAATCAGATCTAGACTCATCAGATTGAGAAAATCAGATCTAGCCAAATCAGACTGAGGATTCAGACTAAGAAATTGTGGAACAGTTTCCAAAAAGTCTTTATTATTTTGTTTGGATCAATTGTTTTATAATAAAACATTTAAAACTGATGGGAGTCAGTATAATATTTCCTATCATGAGATAGAAGGTGTCTTATGGTAGTTAAAACAAGTTGTATTCACTTATTTCTGATAGTGGATTTACATAGACCCATAAGAGAGGCTTTGGAAAGGATGTAAGTTATCACACTAAGACCGAACCTTATAAATATTTTGTTCTTTAATTGCTTTACTATTCTTTCATGAATTATTATTTACTAAAAGTTGATAATAAAATAAATCTTAACAGGTTACAGGGGTTAAGTTTATAAAAGTTTTGAAACTTATGTAAAGTGAAAAAATGATTCAACCCCCCTTATCAGTTTTTATTTGATCCTTTGTAACTTCAATCCTCCAATTGAATTTTTAGGAGTCATGTAAATGAGTTTGACTTCAGTGGTTATAGTATTATTCCACTGGAACTCTGGTGAAGGCCTCTAGAGTTCCAGTGGATGGGGTAGTGTCCATTTTCTACTCAATTGTAAGGCCCATGGGTGGCTTGATGAACTTTTGTGGGAAACTAAAATTATAGTGGAGGTCATGAAGGTTTTATTTTTGAAATCCCTATGGTGTTGGGGTTATTAGAGTGTCTAAATGTTTGGGGGAATAACTTACCCTCTACCTATACTCTTCCTCCATAGATCCAGGTGTCTTAGAGTGGGTTTTCTTTATTTTTTAAGGTAGGTATTCTCTCTCTTAACCTATCATATCCTTTAAAATTATCTTATTTTTATTATCCTATCTTGGTTATAGGTTAATAAAAGCATGGTGAAATAGTCCGTCCATGATAGAGCTTTTATATGAAGGTGAAAGAGGAGGACAAGGGAGGATGATCACATGTGATGGTGAGCCATTTAATTATCGATGAGTTACTTCCCTATCATATTTTTGTTTTTCATCCCTTTAGGATAAATTTAATGATAAAATCACTTCATTTTATATGGATTTTTTTGGAAATGGGCTCAAGGATACCTTGAGAGTAGTGTGGTATTAACATTGTTATGTTATCTTTTAAGATATTCCTCTATTATACCTGATTTAATTAATAAGGATTAATTGTTCTAATTAATTATGTTTTTTATAATTAATTAAAGTGGAATTTTGATGGAGTTAGGGCCTCATGGATGTGTATTATGGATGATATGGGTTTGGTTAGGCTTATCTAAAGATGAAGCATGATTTCTAAAGTGGATATCTCCATGCTTGTATTAGGTGGTACCTAATATTACATTTTATATGGTTTCACATATATTGTGTGAAATATAAGCATGGTTAAGTGGATAAAAGTGACTAGAGATGGATACATGATTAAATTGACCTATGGGAGGCTAGGTTAGGGTGTTACTTGGGCTATTAGAGAGTCCTCTAACATTATGAATTTATGATTTAGCCATAAAATTCTATTTAGCCTATGTGGAAGGCTTGGTTAAAGGGAGATGGAATGGTGAAGGGTGTTTATTCTTTAATCTATGGATATCATGAACTAGAAGTTCTATAAAATGGTAATTGGTTATCACCTAGAGTGGTTGATAAGGGTGAGTCTATTTGATAGTTATATAATTTTCCATATGAGATATGAGCTTAAGAGGGTGTGTGAGGATGATCCGAGTTGGAAACAAAGGTGTTTCTATTATCTATTGAGTGATGAGTTGGGATATAAAGATCATGGTAAGACCCTTGGACTATGTGCATTGATAACAGGTCCACAAATAGTCATGATGACTTAGGAAGTGGATAGATACTTAGGGAATGGGTGTCTTAGTCCCTGGCTTATGTCATGATCCTTGTATGAGATTATTGAGTGTTCCTTAGCAATGGAAACTAATATACTATTTAGGCTAGGTGGTGAAATTCCTTTTGTGATAAGACCTTGGTATAAAGAGTGATGTTATGGAATTACCCTTGTTAGATAGGTGGTTTTAAGATTTTTGAAGTCGATCTATGGAGGGAAGATCTTTAGGCACGTGTTCAAGGTGTGGTACATCATAGGAAAGTGTATCCTAGCAAGAAATTGGGTCAGTGGGACTAGATACTAGAGTGAATAATTATTCACCATGCCAATTAGATGTGTTGATATGATCATGTTATAATGATTAATAACTCTCTTAAATTTTATGGTATAAGTGGTAGATCATCCAACTTTAGTCTTATTAATTGGTGATAGATCATTAACCTTGAATATTCTCGATGATATATCACTCACCTTAGAGATTTTGGATTGGTGATATAACATTTACTTATTGATTCATCATTCATCACCATTATTGATGGGTGATACCTCATTCACCTATAAATACCTCATTCTCGTTATTATTGAGTGGTGATGCCTCATTTAGTAGCTATATATCATTCTCCATACTTTCCATGTAGTGGTAGATCATCCAGATAGATATGTATTCGATGATATATTTTCCATGGTGATTGGATCAATCATAGATATTCCTCCTAGTAGTTGAGAATGATGTAACATCTATAATATCTCAGATTTTCCATGCATTATTTTTGGATATTATATGAATTATTTTTGAGACTAGGTGCTGAGACGATGTGCGATTCTGAGGCTCGGTGTTCCCATAATAAATGATTGAAATATATTAAATTTATTTAATAGAACATGTGTGATTTTTTCCTGAAAAAGAGTAATAACTCATAAATGGGGGATCATATCAGAAATCTTAGGGAACCATTGATTTCAGAATGTGGTTTTTACCCAAGATTCTACATAACCTTTATCAGCATGGGTCATTAGTGAAAAATTCATCATGGGTGAAATTAAATGAAATAAATAAATAAATAATTTTGTTTTGTTTTGTTTGTTTTGACACAACAAACTATTTTCTACTTTAATCATACGGTTATAGAAATTCATTAGGTTTTTCTACTCAAACCCTAGATATTTCATACAAACCATTGGAGAGCTTTTCCTGGCGGGCGATGACATATCGAGATTGGACCTTGGATCGTCATGCCAACAGAGGCTATTGATCTTGTTAATGATGGAAACAAAAATTTTCTTTATCAACGATCGATTCAAAATCCATGTAGGATGTTTTTTATGTGTATTTATTCCCCGTTCTTTATTTCTATAATGAACACAAATCAATAGAACAATGAATTGATTCGTGGATCATGCGTATTGAGGGGTGGGTTTATTATGGGGATTTTATCGAGAGAATTATTTTTAATTGTGGATTCTTCATTATTAATCTCATGGAAATATATTGAGATCGACATAAACATCGATCGTGGTTCTTTTATCTTATATGTTCTTGTTCTTTTCTCCACTAGTTCATCGTTCATCGTGGTCATTCTCCGTTTGGCCCACAGTTCGACATATCCTGATAAATCGATCATTACACACCCATTTATTTGTGAAATTATATTATATCATATATTTTATATTATCATGACACAATTGTGGTGAGATGATGGAATTGGTATCAAATTAGACCATGGTGGATACCTGATTTCGCGTTCTTTGGAGTTCTTCAATGCACAGATAAGAATGATGATTATATAAGTTTTTTGAGTATATTTGAGGATGAAAAACATTATTTAATGATGTAAAGGATCAAACGATATGGGATATTTGATTTATTGTAAAGGAGGTTGATGACTCAGAGTTTAGAGAATTAACCAAGACACGTGGAGGAAGAATTTGGATTTATGGAAAAACATGTACTTCACGGCGTGTAATCCAGATCTACACACCATGTGGGGACCCCTGGTTGTGACATTAGATTTTCATCCAAAGTTAATTATCACATGTTGTGCACCCCCTGGGACATGTTGTGTCACCCCTTCCATATGACTCGACATGTGCTTTGGAAAGTACACAAATATGGGTAAGAGTACATGGACAGATGGCATTCCATGTACTTGTGCATAGACACAGATTTACATACATGGGTTGGTACATAAACATGTACTTGGTTCACAGACACAGCTAGGAAACACGGGTAGGAAACCTTTTGTCTCTACATGTCGTGTACTCCTTCTACATGCTGTGTATATGGATACTACAATCCATGTGAGGCCCTTCCACATGGGTAGTCAAGGGGATCACTAGAAACACTATGTAAACACTGGAACACGCCATTTACTCCTTCTAAATGTCGTGTATATGTAGAATACATGTCGTGTGAGGACCTTCCACATGGGCAGTCAAGGGGATGTCTGGACACACTATGTAAACCCTGGTTCATGCTATGTACACCCCCTTAAGAGTGCTTGTGACTGTTCATTTTATTAGTTTGGACTAGTATAGGTTTAACAGGTTCCCTTGGTCCTTTCCCTCAAGGATATAGTGTGACATTACATCCATATAATAGTACCATGATCCCCTTTAAAGGTTAAGTCTCAGATAGTGTTATAGAGTCCCTCCACGAGACTGGGTGTGATATTATATCACATTTGTTCCATAAGTAGAGTTTTTGGAATCAGCATGACGTCTATGAGTAGGGAATTTATTCTTTATATAGTTATATGTATTGGTAGGTTTGGTGGTATCATTGAAATACAATCCCCTATATAGCGGTTTGATCCAGATTGGGTTGATGGTGTCCCCCAGCAATTCTGGGCATGACCCCCTATCTAGGCATCAATGTATTTTTAGACCAATAAGATTACTTGGGTGGGTACTAGTGATCTAGGCCTCTTCATCAAGTGTCTTTGATGTTAGCATGTCTTATGGAGTGGGTTCTCCCAAAATGAGAGTTAATTCGATTATAATAATGTGGTTGGTACTTGGTTATGACCGCATGGTGGTGTGGTGTCTTCCTGAGTATATATAGATTGTTTCTATTATACATTTATTATTAAATATTATATTGAGATTAATGTACTTGGTGCTTTATGTTTAGATTTTTTGGGGTGTCCTATTGAGTATTGTTATACTCACACCTACATATGATTTGCCTACACGTACTGTGTCTTATGTAGATGATGAACTTTTTGATGGTGTCCTCGGAGTGTAGGGAGAAGTTGGAGGGTATATAGAGATGGAATGATAGAGGTGTTTTTCTGGGAGCTTGTGTTTGACTTTAGTCCTCACCCTTGGAGAAAGTTATACACTTTACAGTTATTAGTTGGGTATGTATTTGGCCCCATTTTTATTTCTAGTACTTTTACCGTCGTACTATGTTGTGGGATCTTTGATGTATTCATGCATTGTTTCAATTGTTTTACATTTAATCATTGTATGGGTTTGGAGATTCATGTGTGTGTACATATAATTTAGGATAATGCCTTCCATTTGTGGGATATGCCTACTCGATGCTGGTCGCCGGCCAGGGAGTAGTCATGGGTCAGACCTCGGCAGGTCAGGTCACGATCGAGTGGTATCAAACAAGTTCATTTCTACCTTAATATCAGAGTTAGTGAGATTGGTTTGGGGAAATAATTTTTACTATTTCAAGTTTTAATTTGAGGCTAGAGAATCTAGTGTTGGTGCGGCTGCTGACGTATCCATACGCCAGGACTTTCATTACCTACCTTTTGAATTTATACATGTAAACATTGGTTGTAGGGAATTTTTTGGGGTACATGCATCATATAGAAATGGTTGTGTTTTCCATGTCCTTCTTGATTTAGCTCCCTAAATATACTATTTTGAACATGGTACATCTTGTTTTAATTTTAGGATTCCTCTACATAGATAGCAAGCTATGATTCCACTACGTGGTCACGAGGATGATCTGCATAGTGATGAGGCATCGATATAGGATCTTGTCGAGGATATAGAACCTCCAGGTGGTTTATCAACTATACCACCACCCATTTAGTAGTAGCTAGAGCTATAAGTACTAGCTGAGTATGCACATAGGTTGAGCATGTTTCACAAGTTCTAGAGGTAGTGGGATCCTAGGTGTCGAGGTGATCTAGACCTCCTGGTGGTTGAGGACTAGCTAGATTCATTCACCCACGTTTTTCATCTAATGAGGATTCCTACTGACCAGATAGAAGTCCTCACATAAAGTATTTTTCAGGGATCTACTGGGAAATGGTGGATCTTGGTGACTCAGTCACATGACAAGACAACTCTCTCCTAGATAAACTTTGAGAATCTCTTCAGAGAGGATTTCTATCCAACCACATTTCAATCAGTAGGTATACAGGAGATTCTACATCTATAGTAGGGAAGTATGTACATGGAAGAGTTCTCAATGAGGTTTACTAATATCTCTCGTTACTCCTTGTATATGGTATGGGACTAGTTATTTAGAGCTCGAACCTTTGACCAGGGATTGTGTTAGGACATCAAGGCTTCAGTGGTATCCCTTAGCATTTCCACCTATACTGGGGTGCTTGAGTGAGTTTTGTTAGTAGAGATATTTCAGGTAGAGCATACCCTGATAGTGGGAGCTAGCAGAGGGAACCTAATAGTTGAGACCATGGTAGTGGAAATCCAACAATATTAACAAGTATCTAAGTGTGTCAGATGCTTTAGGAAGGGATCCCAGGACCTAAATTCAATGGAATAAGGCTCTCAGGGTGGCTCTAATGAGCTAAGGTATAAACGGTGTTTCTCCTTTGACAGTTGGGGATATATAGATCAAGATTGTCTGAAATGTCCTAGAACTAATTGCGAGATGGTTGAGGGACCACTAAGATAGAGATAAAGGTATGATCATGGTGGACTATATGGAGAACGACATGGAAGAGGGGTCGTAAGGGAAACATGATGTGGTTAGAGATTCAACCTAATACCACCACCACCTTCGGGTGGTCCACACCAGACATAGGGAGTTGGTGGGTAGGGATGAGGTGAGATGTTGTCTATAGAGGTATATGACCCCAAGGTTCTAGGGATGATTCGAGGTATGATCTATGTGTTTTCTACTTTAGTTGTAGTATTGATAGACACAGGTTCTAGTCATTCCTTCCTTTCCACTTCTCTAGTTTGAGACTTAGAGATTCTGGTTGATCCATTGGTTCAACCATTGTGGTTGGAAACTCTGAAAGGTGGTGAATTAGAGATTAAGAACTTGTGATAATAGTGATATCCGACTCTTGGTGGCAAGATTTTTTTTATAGGATCTCTTAGTTTTATCAACGAGTCTTTACAATGTACTCTTAGGCATGGACTTGCTATCTATAGTTCATGCCCATATTAACTGTTTTAGGCGGAGGATGCAGTGTGTTCTCAGTGATGGAATGAGTTTTTCATTCATTGGTGAAAAGGAGTCCTTGGAGAAGAAGGATAATCTCAGGCATAGGAGAGTGTATCCAATTACTCATCAGTTATATAGCATGACTCTTGGAGCAGTGGATGCTTTAAGATATCAGTTTCCTGTAGTGGTGGATAAGTATGAAGACATCTTTCCTGAGGACGTACCAGGCTTACCTCCCCAATGAGAGATAGAATTATACATTGAATTTAATCTTAGGATGGAACTAATATCTACACCAGCATATTGAATGTCTCCCATAGATCTTCAAGATATGAGGATGCTATTAGAGGACTTGCAAGAAAAGGGATTTGTGAGACCCAAAATTTCCCCCTGGGTAGACCCAATGTTTTTTCCAAGAAGGTGGATGAGAGGTTGAGGTTATGTTTATATTAACAGAACTTGAATCAAGTTATCATAAAGAAAAAGTAACCATTATCAAGGATTAATGAACTCTTCAATCAATTGATTGGGGTGTGATAGTTCTCGAAGTTCGAACTCAGATTAGGCTATCACCAGCTATGAGTATGGGATGAGGATATACCAAATATTACATTCATATGTCACTACGATCACTATGATTACTTGGTGATTCCATTTGGCATGATGAATTACCCAACACTGTTAATGGGACCCATGAAACGGATCTTATAACCCTTCTAAGACTGGTTTTTGGTAGTCTTCATTGATGAAATCCTAGTGTATTCGACATCTGATGAGGAGCACATGAGACACTTGAGGATGGTCCTGGACACACTTTGAGAGCAATAGATTTATGGGAAGCTCTTAAAGTGTCAGTTTTGGATTCTAGAGGTTAAATTTTTGGGACACATCATCTCAAAGGCTAGATTTTTAGTGGATCTAGATATGTTTGAGGCAGTTCTTGATTGGGAGCCACCCAATAGTGTTACCTAGGTGAGGAGTTTCCTTGGGTTGGTAGGGTACTATAGTAGTCTTGTACCCAACTTATATAGAGTATTATCACCCATGAAAACTGTAACGACCCAATCTTTTTGAGTAGTATATTAACTTACTCTTATTGATTTAATAAGATGTTAATGGTTAATGCAGAAAGAGGAGTCGATGGCTTCATCCAGTAGACTCGACCCTTATGAAGCCCACTTATCAGAGCTTGGGAAGGAGGTAGCATCTGTGGGCTTCGCTTTGGACCAAGCCCAAGCCAAACTCCAGCGTGTCAAGCTTGAACGGAAACGCCTACGGTAGAAGTTCAAGTTAGTAGAGATTACTACTAGGGCAATGTTATCTGAGCCTCCCTCAGATTCTCTCACTATAGCACACCTTACACTCAGGTCTTATGCCGGTGTTATAAGGGGCTATGTGACGAAACCCTAGCTTCCTTGTGTAGTCCTTTCGGGTGAATAAATTGAGACTTATTCCTTTAGTGATGTTTGTGAAATTTCAAATGTCCGGATAATTTTAGAATGTATTTTATTGATGAATTTCGAAAAAAGGATATTTTAAAATATTTATGTAAACCCTAAATAACTAATGATGTGTAACGATTTTCAAAAAATGGTCTTCTACAAAAGTGTTCAGTAAGGAATTTGGAGTCTAATAAGATCAACTTAATTTTTGATGAATAGTAAATTATGAATAGTGATTTTACGCTTAGGATTAGTAATGTGACCAAATGGATTAGTAATCTCACTTAAAGAAAGTTTTAATATAATTTAGACACCTAGATTAAGTAATGTGATTCAATAAAATGGGTAAATAACGGTTTCATAAATTATTATTCAAGTATTAGTTTTTTCGGATGAATAGTGTTTTTTAATTAAAAATTTAATTAAAAATAATTAGAAAATTATTTTTATAAAAATGACTTTATTTTTGAACTCAGAGCATCGATATTATGTTATGGTAATTTTTGGGGTTTTTCTGAAAAAATGAATTTTCGGTGAATAGTGTATTTATTTAAAAATAAAATTAAAAATATTTAGAAAATTATTTTTATAAAATGGAGTTCATTTTTGAAATCATAGCATTGATATTTGGTTAAGGTGAAATTTTGGGATTATTCTGAGAAAGTTGAATTTTCGGTGAATAGTGAAAGTATAGTTTTTAAGTTACGGGTGTTTAATGACATCATTAAATGATGTATTAAGTATATATTCAATATTTTCGAATTATGAATAGTAATATAATGTGTGAGGTGTCCCAAGTGGCCAATACCATGGGCAAATACCATGGGCAAGCCCATGGTTTTGCCAAAACCACTAGTGAGGTGTCCCTTGGCCATTAATGCCTTGTCCCCTCACTTTCCCTATAAATACCCACCCTTTCCTCCTTTAGTTTTCACTCCCAACTCTCCCCCAACTAAGTTCTGGTCTTCTTACCTTCCAAGGAGTCCTCCCAAGGTGCCCCCAAGCCCTCAAGGTCCAATCCTTTGAGTTTCAAGAGTCACGTTTTAAGGTAAGGGATCTGACCCCTCTCTTTCTTTTCATGTAATCTCTTTTATGTCATTCCTTTTCTGCTCCATGTTTTTATGTGAGAGGATGTTCTTTTATATTCCTCTTACTTCCCTTTCATGTTTATATGATGAGAGATCCCCTCTTACTCTCATCATTTCGTTTTATGAAAGTTTAAGTGACGCCGTTAGGCTGCCGAATTTTTAAAGGATTCTTTCACCCTTCTCATTTTTCAAGTTCGATTTTCATGTCAAGTCTTTCAAGTTCCTTTTTATTATGTTGGGGTATGATATCTATATCTATCATACTGATCTCTTATGATCATATTATGAGGGACCCTATTTGATCTTGTAAAATCATTTTCTTTTGAAGTTAAGTGACGCCGTAAGGCTGCCGAATTTTCATAAGAGAAATCTAATTTTTTTCCCTTCCATGTTTTTCATTTCAAATGGTATGTCCCTAAAATTTCATTAACATGTCCATATGTCCTTCTTATTCTTTCACCCTACTGTTTTATGGATCATTTATGAGTGGGTGACCCATGTCCCCTCTCATTTCAATGTTTTCTAAAACCCCGAAACTTAGTCGTTATGCTGCAGAATTTTCCCCTCAAAATGCCTCTCTCTTTTCTCAAAAATTATTTTATGTTATAAAGTGAATAATCAAAGCTCTTATTTCTACAAGGGTATTCACATATATATCAAAATGTTCCATTTTAAATTCTGGTATTTACATACATGAGACCCGCTTTCCCTTTCCGTGGGTTTAAAGTGACGTAAAGATCATGTCTTTAAAGCAGTTTTTAAAACGTTATGATTATGAAATGAAACCCATTTATTTTATGCTATGTGGGTTATTTATGAAATGTTTGATGATGATATATGTGTCTCACATGATAATAAAGGCAAATTTAATGGTGCGCCCTGATAGCGCTCCAATGCATTGGGTAATGATGTAACCACTAGAGATTACAATTTTCACGATACCTTGGTGAATAACCTTGGTAATTTTTGAAGGACACTTTGGGGATGGACCTTGGTGATATGTTCATGATTGTCTATGTTAAATGATGTAGCCACATCTTCAAGTTATGGAAAATGTTATTTTTATTATGAAATGCCTCATGATTTTCTTTCTCATGCCTTAAAGTTCTTTTCATGTCCTTATTGAAGTATATCAAGTTCACATGTAAAATGTTCCTCTTGTTTCCCTTACTGGGCCTTCTGCTTACCCTTTCTTTTGATGTATGTCCCCAGGTTATGAGATGCAGTAATGAACCTAGGATGAACTTAAGGATAATCCTTTCAAGTGTTTAAGAAGAATGCTTTATGTTGTTTTCATGTATTATGTTCCTGGTTTCCAAGACACTAAACCTTAAAGATCCTCAGTTGTGTGTAATGTAATGAAAGTTTATGATATAAAAAGGCAGGATGCCATAGTTGGTATCAAAGGATGGTTTAGTTATTTGTGGAAATTAGGATATAAAAACTTTAGGAAGAACCCTATAGAAAAGTTTAAATATAGGAAAACTTCCTGGTATTTTGGTAAGTATTGAGTAAGTGGTTTATCAAACAAATACATCCCTGTCTGGATACGAGCAGGTAGATGCGGCTCTGGCACAGATGTACATAGGGGTAAAACCCGAAAACACCGCTTTGAGCTAGACTCAAACGGGAACTGGTGCACGATAACGGGCCTTGCTGCACTCTTGGTTACGACACTCCCGGGGGATATGTTTGGTTAATCACAAGCTTTTTATGAATCATTATGAAGGAATTATAGAGAAGTATAATTTTTTAAGCATGAAGTCTTAGTTAAAAGATTCATAAATGAAATAAGTTTCTCACTAAGGTTTTATTCTTTTAGAAGATGGAGGGCAATAGGAAGAACCGTGCCGATGGTGACCGCAATGCACCATGTGCTGATGGACCTCCGATGGAAGCCGGAATGGAAACATTCATGTGAATGATGAACCAACTGAATCAAGTTATGAGTAATAACTTGAATCAAGCTGAGAGGCCGACCTCACCACGAAGGGAACAACACTCTGTTGAGTCCTTCATGCGTCAATGACCGCCAACATTCAGTGGATCTACTGACCCATTGGTTGCGGAACAATGGATAAGCTCCATTGAAAAGATCTTTTCTGTACTTCATTGTTCGGAACAAGAAAAGGTCACCCTTGCTGTTTACCGCCTTGAGGGAGAAGCTGATCAGTGGTGGTCACTGATCAAAAACACGAAGCCACGAGGAGAGATGGAAGCTATGGAGTGGGAAGAATTTCGGGGGATTTTCTTTAATAAGTATTTCCCTCATTCGATGAGAACGAGAATGAAGAAAGAATTTCTCGAGCTGAAGCAAAAGGAGAATGAATCAGTTGGAACCTACGAGATGAACTTCACAAGGCTTTCCCGTTATACCTCAAGCTTCGTCATGGACCCTAATGGGAGGGTTGATAGATTCTTTGGTGGACTACGACCTCATCTGCAGAAGAATCTAGCCAACAGGGACTATGATAGCTATGAAGAAATAGTTCGAAGTGCCATGAAAGTTGAACTAGAGTTTGGGGAGACACAGTGGTCTCACAAATCTAATGAGAAGAAGAGAACTCTAGAACCGAGCCTGGGAAGAAGTTTTGATCAGGAAAGAGGTGGAAAGCATATGCAACATCCCACATGCAATAAATGTGGGAAGAAGCATTCGGGGAACTGCTTGATCGGAAGTGGCAAGTGCTATAGGTGTGGAAAAGAAGGCCATATTTCTCGGAATTGTCGTGGTGATGTGAAGCCTCAACTTCCCAACACTAACGACAGAGGAAAGATGGTTCTGGCCCTACCTGAAGTCACATGCTTCAAGTGTGGACAACTTGGGCACTTTGCTAATCAATGTCCAAATCCGAGGGCGGTGGGGGGGAATAACCATCAACCTCAGCAGAGGCCAAGGGAGCAAGGTCGTGCTTTCGTTATCACAACAGCTGAAGTTGAAGTCCCGAACGATGTGGTAGTAGGTACTCTTGTTGTCCTCTCAAATCTAGCAAGTACTTTATTTGATTCTGGTTCTACACATTCCTTTATTTCCTCCAAGTTTGCAAGGAAAATAGAATCAATCCCCGAACTGCTAGAGGTAGAGTTGTCAGTCAAGACTCCAAGTGGGATTATCCTTGCATCAAAAGTATTGAGAGACTCTAGTGTTTACTTTGGTGAGCACAATCTTATCGCAAATCTAGTAGTCATTCCCATGATGGAATTCGACATTATACTAGGGATGGACTGGCTCTCAAAGTATAATGCTAAGATCAAATGCAGAAGTAAGGAAATCTCAGTAGTCTTGAATGAACGACCTACAGTTATCTTCCAAGGAGAGATATCCCGAACTGATCCCTATCTAGAAGCACCTCCTATAGCTTTCTTTATGGAGTTAATCGGTGATGATGAAGAAATAAAAGGGAGCATACAAATAGAAGATGTTCCGATTGTTCAGGAATACATGGATGTATTTCCTGAGGAGTTACCTGGACCTCCCCCAGAGAGAGAGGTAGAATTATCCATTGAACTCGTACCTGGGTCCCAACCGATATCAAAGACTCCGTATAGAATGGAAAATGTGGAGCTAGAAGAGTTAAAGAAACAACTCCAAGACTTGTTGGAGAAGGGGTTTATCCGACCTAATGTGTCTCCTTGGGGAGCACCAGTTCTCTTTGTGAAGAAGAAGGATGGATCAATGCGGCTATGCATTGATTATAGAGAACTGAACGGGATCACAGTGAAGAACAGATACCCTCTTCCAAGAATTGATGATTTATTTGACCAACTTCGTGGGGATCAATTCTTCTCTAAGATTGACCTTCGATCTGGTTATCATCAACTGAGGGTGAAGAAGGAAGATATTCCAAAGACTGCCTTCCGATCAAGATATGGGCATTATGAGTTTACTGTTATGCCCTTCAGCTTGACTAATGCTCCTGCTATTTTCATGGATTTGATGAATAGAGTCTTTAAGGACTACCTTGATAACTTTGTGGTAGTTTTTATTGATGATATTTTGATATATTCAAAAAGTCATGAGGAGCATGAAGATCATCTGAGGGTTATTTTGAAAACTCTACGGAAGGAGAGGCTCTTTGGGAAGTTCAGCAAGTGTGAGTTTTGGTTACAACAAGTGGCTTTCTTGGGGCACATCGTAACCAATGAAGGAATCTCGGTTGACCCTGCAAAGACAATGGTTGTGGAGGAGTGGCCTCAACCCACAACAGTAACTGAGATTCGTAGTTTCCTTGGTTTATCGGGATATTATAGGAAGTTTGTGAAAAACTTTTCACGACTTTCTAATCCACTAACCAAGTTGACTCGAAAAGGGGTTAAGTTCATTTGGACAAATGAATGCGAGGAAAGTTTCCAAGAGCTGAAGAAGAGATTGTTTACTGCACCTGTGTTAACACTACCCTCTATCGGAGAAGGATTCGTTATTTTTAGCGATGCATCTCTGAAAGGGCTTGGGTGTGTCCTCATGCAAAATGACAAGGTAATTGCTTATGCATCTCGACAGTTGAAGATTCATGAGTAGAATTATCCTACGCATGATCTAGAGCTGGCGGCAGTTGTTTTTGCTCTAAAGATATGGAGGCACTATCTTTATGGGGAGAAATGTGATATATACACTGACCGCCAAAGTCTAAAGTATATTTTCACACAGAAATAATTGAACATGAGACAAAGGAGATGGTTGGAGCTTATTAAATACTATGATTGTTCAATACATTATCACCCTGGAAGAGAAAACAAAGTTGTGGATGCGTTAAGCAGGAAAGATCCTGTTTTTTTGGCAACAATGAGGATCCTGGGAGATCCCTTGATTAAAGATCTAGTAAAACTGGACATTGGAATTATAAGGAAAGGGACATCATCAACCCTATCCCAAATTATTTCTCAACCTTCATTACTAGAGAAGATCAAGAAGGCTCAAAAAGAAGATCCTTTGCTGCAGGAGAAGTTCGAGGCTGTAAAGGATGGGAAGTTCCCTGATTTCAATATTGATCAAGAAGGTGTATTGAAATTTCGTACAAGACTATGTGTTCCATCTATTCCGGAGATAAAGAAAGAACTGATGGATGAAGCTCATAGCTCTACTTTCTCTATACATTCGGGAAGCAATAAGATGTATAGAGACCTTCGTGATCATTATTGGTGGGATAACATGAAGAGGGAGATTTCCGATTACACTACAAGGTGTCTGGTGTGTCAGCAAGTAAAGGCAGAACGACAACTTCCTAAGGGGGTATTACAACCGCTACCCATACCAGTATGGAAGTGGGATAATATCACCATGGACTTTGTAACTGGTCTCCCAAAAACATCCAAAGGAAACAATGCGATATGGGTTATTGTGGACCGTCTCACCAAGACAGCCCATTTTATCTCTATTCGGGAAGATTTCTCTCTGGATCAGCTTGCCAAGATATACATGAAGGAAGTGGTAAGGCTGCATGGGGTACCACTATCCATCGTATCTGATTGTGACCCAAGATTCACATCAAAATTCTGGAGAAGTCTTCAACATGCTCTGAATACTGAATTGAATTTTAGTACGGCCTATCATCCTCAAACTGATGGCCAATCTGAAAGGACTATTCAGACACTCGAAGACATGTTGAGATTATGCTCAATGGAATTTAAGGGTGGATGGGATCAACACCTCCCATTAGTGGAGTTCTCCTATAACAATAGCTTTCATTCGAGTATTCAGATGGCACCCTATGAAGCTCTGTATGGAAAGCAGTGTAGAACTCCTACTTGTTGGGATGAAACTGGTGAGAGGAAGCTTCTTGAGCCTGATCTCGTGCAAGAGATGACGGAACAGGTTCATGCCATCCAACAACACATAAAGGCTGCTCAAAGTCGGCAGAAGAGCTATGCTGACAATCGTCGAAGGGACTTGGAGTTTGGTGTTGGTGACAAAGTCTTCCTTCGAATTTCTCCATGGAAGAGAGTCATGCGGTTTGGGAAGAAAGGGAAGCTCAGCCCTAGGTACATTGGCCCTTATGAAATCCTTGATCGCATAGGAGCAGTGGCCTATCGTCTATCACTTCCACCGAACCTATCTCAGGTTCACAATGTCTTCCATGTATCTCTCTTGAGGAAGTACATAACCGACCCTTCGCATGTACTGAACCCAGAGGTGGTACAACTGGAACATGACCTCTCTTATGAGGAGCAGCCAGTGGAGATCTTGGACCGTAAAGACAAGGTCCTACGAAACAAGACTACCCACCTTGTGAAAGTGTTGTGGAGGAATCATAAATATGAAGAAGCGACTTGGGAGCCTGAGGAAACGATGAAGCAAAAGTACCCTCACCTTTTCGACTAGGCCTCAAGTATAAATTTCGGGGACGAAATTTCTTAAGGGGGGAAGAATGTAACGACCCAATTTTTTTGAGTAGTATATTAACTTACTCTTATTGATTTAATAAGATGTTAATGGTTAATGTAGAAAGAGGAGTCGATGGCTTCATCCAGTAGACTCGACCCTTATGAAGCCCACTTATCAGAGCTTGGGAAGGAGGTAGCATCTGTGGGCTTCGCTTTGGACCAAGCCCAAGCCGAACTCCAGCGTGTCAAGCTTGAATGGAAACGCCTACGGGAGAAGTTCAAGTTAGTAGAGATTACTACTAGGGCAATGTTATCTGAGCCTCCCTCAGATTCTCTCACCATAACACACCTTACACTCAGGTCTTATGCCGGTGTTATAAGGGGCTATGTGATGAAACCCTAGCTTCCTTGTGTAGTCCTTTCGGGTGAATAAATTGAGACTTATTCCTTTAGTGATGTTTGTAAAATTTCAAATGTCCGGATAATTTTAGAATGTATTTTATTGATGAATTTCGAAAAAAAGGATATTTTAAAATATTTATGTAAACCCTAAATAACTAATGATGTGTAACGATTTTCAAAAAATGGTCTTCTACAAAAGTGTTCAGTAAGGAATTTGGAGTCTAATAAGATCAACTTAATTTTTGATGAATAGTAAATTATGAATAGTGATTTTACGCTTAGGATTAGTAATGTGACCAAATGGATTAGTAATCTCACTTAAAGAAAGTTTTAATATAATTTAGACACCTAGATTAAGTAATGTGATTCAATAAAATGGGTAAATAACGGTTTCATAAATTATTATTCAAGTATTAGTTTTTTCAGATGAATAGTGTTTTTTAATTAAAAATTTAATTAAAAATAATTAGAAAATTATTTTTATAAAAATGACTTTATTTTTGAACTCAGAGCATCGATATTATGTTATGGTAATTTTTGGGGTTTTTTCTGAAAAAATGAATTTTCGGTGAATAGTGTATTTATTTAAAAATAAAATTAAAAATATTTAGAAAATTATTTTTAAAAAATGGAGTTCATTTTTGAAATCATAGCATTGATATTTGGTTAAGGTGAAATTTTGGGATTATTCTGAGAAAGTTGAATTTTCGGTGAATAGTGAAAGTATAGTTTTTAAGTTACGGGTGTTTAATGACATCATTAAATAATGTATTAAGTATATATTCAATATGTTCGAATTATGAATAGTAAGATAAGGTGTGAGGTGTCCCAAGTGGCCAATACCATGGGCAAATACCATGGGCAAGCCCATGGTTTTGCCAAAACCACTAGTGAGGTGTCCCTTGGCCATTAATGTCGTGTCCCCTCACTTTCCCTATAAATACCCACCCTTTCCTCCTTTAGTTTTCACTCCCAACTCTCCCCCAACGAAGTTCTGGTCTTCTTACCTTCCAAGGAGTCCTCCCAAGGTGCCCCCAAGCCCTCAAGGTCCAATCCTTTGAGTTTCAAGAGTCACGTTTTAAGGTAAGGGATCTGACCCCTCTCTTTCTTTTCATGTAATCTCTTTTATGTCATTCCTTTTCTGCTCCATGTTTTTATGTGAGAGGATGTTATTTTATATTCATCTTACTTTCCTTTCATGTTTATATGATGAGAGATCCCCTCTTACTCTCATCATTTCGTTTTATGAAAGTTTAAGTGACGCCGTTAGGCTGCCGAATTTCTAATGGATTCTTTCACCCTTCTCATTTTTCAAGTTCGATTTTCATGTCAAGTCTTTCAAGTTCCTTTTTATTATGTTGGGGTATGATATCTATATCTATCATACTGATATATTATGATAATATTATGAGGGACCCTATTTGATCTTGTCAAATCATTTTCTTTTGAAGTTAAGTGACGCCGTAAGGCTGCCGAATTTTCATAAGAGAAATCTAATTTTTTTTCCCTTCCATGTTTTTCATTTCAAATGGTATGTCCCTAAAATTTCATTAACATGTCCATATTTCCTTATTATTCTTTCACCCTACTGTTTTATGGATCATTTATTAGTGGGTGACCCATGTCCCCTCTCATTTCAATGTTTTCTAAAACCCCGAAACTTAGCCGTTATGCTGCAGAATTTTCCCCTCAAAATGCCTCTCTCTTTTCTCAAAAATTATTTTATGTTATAAAGTGAATACTCAAAGCTCTTATTTCTACAAGGTTATTCACATATATATCAAAATGTTCCATTTTAAATTCTGGTATTTACATACATGAGACCCGCTTTCCCTTTCCGTGGGTTTAAAGTGACGTAAATATCATGTCTTTAAAGCAGTTTTTAAAACGTTATGATTATGAAATGAAAACCATTTATTTTATGCTATGTGGATTATTTATGAAATGTTTGATGATGATATATGTGGCTCACATGATAATAAAGGCAAATTTAAGGGTGCGCCCTAATAGCGCTCCAATGCATTGGGTAATGATGTAACCACTAGAGATTACAATTTTCACGATACCTTGGTGAATAACCTTGGTAATTTTTGAAGGACACCTTGGGGATGGACCTTGGTGATATGTTCATGATTGTCTATGTTAAATGATGTAGCCACATCTTCAAGTTATGGAAAATGTTATTTTTATTATGAAATGCCTCATGATTTTCTTTCTCATTCCTTAAAGTTCTTTTCATGTCCTTATTGAAGTATATCAAGTTCACATGTAAAATGTTCCTCTTGTTTCCCTTACTGGGCCTTCTGCTCACCCTTTCTTTTGATGTATGTCCCCAGGTTATGAGATGCAGTAATGAACCTAGGATGAACTTAAGGAGAAGCCTTTCAAGTGTTTAAGAAGAATTCTTTATGTTGTTTTCATGTATTATGTTCCTGGTTTACAAGACACTAAACCTTAAAGATCCTCAGTTGTGTGAAATGTAATGAAAGTTTATGATATAAAAATGCGGGATGCCATAAAAACTTTTACCTATAGGGGAAAACATTTTGTCTGGATGGAAAGGTGCTAGAAGTGCTTTTAGGAGCCGAGTCATTGGTTGACAAGAACCCCCATCTTGAGATTTTCGAAGGAGGGTGTTGAGTACATAGTGTTATGCAATGCATCAGGGACTAATATTGGTTGTGTGATGATACATAGGTAGGTGGTTATTTATTATGGTTCATGCCAGTTGAGACCACATGAGTAGAACTATATAAACCATGATCTTGAGTTAGCATCATTAGTCTTCGCATTGAATATGTGGTGACACTACCTGATGGGTGAGAAGTTTATCATTTATTCTGAACAAAAGAGTCTCTATTATATCTTATCTCAGAAGGATAATTAACTTGAGATAGAGGTGAGGGCTAGAGTCCCTCTAGGACTATGAATTCTAGATTTTCTATACTCCTGGGAAGGGGAACATGGGGGAATATTCTCTTAGTAGGGTATCTTGTTCTTAGTTATTGGCCAAGGCATCAAAGTAGTTAGCCTCATTGGAATTGTCCTTAATGGACAAGGATGGTTCTTTATATCTTCAGTCGATGGTTGTTACCCCATCACTTTTACAATGTTTTAGGTATTATCAGCATAGAGATGCTGAATATGAGACCTTACGTACTTAGATATCCACTGGGCATGCTCTTGATGGATATTCTGAAGGTGGGGAGCACATTATCTTTTTTAGAGGATGAATGATGGTAGCTTTGACATTGTGGGAGGAGGTGATGTGGGAGTTTCATACATACCTTTTTTTGGTACATCTAGGTGTGTATAATTTTCACCAGGACCTCCAACATCAATTTTTGGGGCCAGGAATGAAGAAAGGAGTTGCAGATCTTGTCTCTTGGTGCCTCACTTTTCAATAAGTGAAGGCTGAGCACCAAGTTCCAATAGGTTTAAATCAAGCCCTTGAGGTTCCAGAGTGTAAGTGGCATGGGATATCCATAGAATTCTGGATGGAATTACTATGTATGTTCAAGGGACACAATTCTATTTGGGTGATCATATACTAACTCACCAAGTCAGAACACATCCTAACTATTCAGGAGAAGAGTTCAGTAGAGATATTAGGATTCCTATATGTACAGAAGATAGTCCAACTCCAAGGAGTTCCATCGAAAATCGTGTATGACCGTGATAATCACTTCACATATCGATTATAGAGAGGATTACATGAGACTTTTGGGACATAGTTATGCTTGAAAATGATGTTTCAATCTTATAATGATGACCAGAGAGAGCGGACCATTCAGGTCTTGGAGTACATGCTGCAGGCTTTCATGTTGGACTCTATCCATAAGGAGTTTGTGTAAAACAATAGCTACAATTCCACTATTGGTATGAAACCATTCGAAGATTTTTATGGGTGACCTCATAGGTCCCCACTTTGTTGGACTGATCTTGGCTAGTTAACACTCATGGGCCCAGAGTTGGTGTGCGCTACTACAGAGAAGGTGAAGATCATCATGGAGCAGATGAGTACTATACCAAGCCATCATAATTATTATGGAGACCGATGTTGAATACATTCAGAGTTTAAGGAAGGATACCATGTGTTCATATGAGTCTCACCTCGATGTAGATTGAAGAGATTTGGCCGTAGTGGAAAGTTATCTCCAAGATTCATTAGTACCTTTCAGATACTGCATAGAGTTGGTGAGGTGGTGTGCCTCTTAGCTCTACCACCACAGATGGACTGGGTACACGATGTCATCCACATGTCATAGCTAAGGAGATACATGCATGACCCATCACATGATATCGACTTGGGTGATCTAGATATCTAGGATGGAGCTACCTTTGTAGAGTACTCAGTGGAGATCAAGGATTGATAGGAGAGGATAATTCATGGGCATTTGATTTCCCTTGTGCATGTTTGGTGGCAACTCCTGAATCTTTAGAAGAGAACCTAGGAGCAGGAGACCCAAATTCAATCCTAGTACCCTCATATTTTTTTTGTAGGTTTTTCTCCTTTTGAGACGAAAATCCCTAAGGTGGGGAGAATGTAACATCTATTATTTTCCATGTTTTTTTGGATATTATATAAATTATTTTCAAGACCAGGTGATGAGACGACATACGATTCTGAGGCCCAGTGTGACCATAATAAATGTTTGAAATATATTAAATATATTTAATAGTACGTGCACATGGGTTTCATAAAAAAATAGAATAAATCCTAAATGGGGGTCAGTATTAGAAATCTAAGGGAACTGTTGAGTTCAGAATGTGGGTATTACCCAAGGAGTGATGTATCCTTTATCTATGCATGATGTTTGTGAAGAATTCATCACGTGCACAATTAAATTAAATAAATAAATAAATATTTTTTTTTTGTTTTCATAAAGTGACCTATTCTATAATTTAATTATATGGTTATATAAATTCATTAGGATTTATAACTCAAACCCTAGAAATTTTAGACAAACCATTGGAGAAAGTTTCTTGACAGACGATGATGGATTGAGATCAGATCATGGATCGTCGTGCCAACTGAGACATTAGATATTTTAAATGATTAAAAAACAATTATTCTTCATCAAAAATCAATCCAAACTCAAGGTAAGATGTTTTTTTATGTGTATTTATTCCCCGTTCTTGATTTCTATAATGAACGTGAATCAATCGACCAACAGATTGATCTGTAGATCGTGCGTATTGTGGGATGGTTTTATTACGGAATTTTATGAGGGTAATTAATTTTAATTGTTTATTATTCATTATTAATATATCTATAACATATCAATATCGACATGAACATTGATTTAAGTTCGTTCCTATTATCTTTTCTTATGATTTCTCCCCCAGTTCTTCATTCATCATGGGTTTTCTTTGTTTGGCCCATAGTTCGACATATCCCAATAAATCAATCATTGTACACCTATTTCTTGGTGAAATTATCCAATATTATAGATCTATTATTAGAATGACATTAAGGTGGTCTGATTATGGAAGTAGAAACAAATGAGACAAAGATGGATTCCTGATTTCACGTTCTTTAGCGTTCTTTGACACGCAACTAAGAGCAATGATTAGATCAATTTTCTGATCATATTTGATGATGGAACACATTGTTCAATGAAGGAAAGGATTAGAAGATATTTTATTTTTGATTTTTTCGAAAGGTGGTCGATGTATCTAAGGCTAGAGAATAAGTTAAGATGCACGAAGGAAGAATCAAGTATTCTATAAAAATCCATGCTACACAACGTGTTATCCATATCTACACACCGTGTGGGGACCCATGGCTACGACATTAGGGTTTTTTCCAGAGTTAAGTATCACATGAAGTTCACCCCTTAGGACACACCGTGTGGCCCCTTCTGTGTAACTCGATGTGTACTTTGGGAAGTACATGGACATGGTTAAGAGTACACAACCATATATAATGTTGTGTACTTGTAAAAAAAATATGACTTGGTATACACGAGCTGGAACATGGGCATGGAATCAGCACACAGACATAGATAGAAAACACATACATAAAACCATGTTTCTCTACATGTTGTGTACTCTCTATACACTCCATGTATATGGAGACTACATGTCGTGTGAGTATCTTCCACACGGGCAATCAAGGAGATAGTTGGACATGCTATGTACCCTATTCAATAGTTCTTGTGGCTCTTCATTTTCTTAGTTTGGACCGGTATAGGTTGAGTGACTTCCCTTAGTCCTTTACCTTAAGGTTATAGTGTTACATTATATCCATATCAAAGGATCATGATCCTCACTATAGAATGAGTCTTAGATAGTGTTATAGAGCCCCTTCATGAGACTAGAGTGCGATCCTCTATCACCTTTGTTCCCCAGGTGGAGTTTTTTGGAATAAGTGTGACCTTCACGATCAGGGTGTTGATAATATATCTGGAAGTAATTATCAGTAGGTTTGGTTTTATCATTGAAATACGATCCCCTATATAGCAGGTTAGTCCAAATTGGGTTCTTGGTGTCCCCCAATGTTTCTGGGTTTGACCCCTATCTATGTATCAATGTATTCTTAGACTAGTGAGCTTCCTTGGTCAAGACCCAATGAGCTAGACCTATTCATTGAGTGTCTTCAATGGTAGCATGGATCACGGAGTGGGTTATCTTAAAACGATTATTGTTTCAAGCAAAATCTTATGGCCAGAAGTTGGTTATGACCGCCTTGTGATGTGGTGTCTTCCTGAGTATATCTGGGTTGTTTCTATTATACATTGATTTTTATATCTTGTATTGATATGACTGTACTTAGTGATTCATGTTTAGTGTTTTTGGTGTGTCCTACAGAGTATTTTTCTACTCAACCCTTCATGGTCTTTGCCTGCACGTGTTGTGTCTTATACAGACAATGGCCTTTTTGGTGATGTCTTGAGAGGACAGAGAGCAGGTGGAGCATAAATTGAGCTTGATAGGACTAAGTGTTTTTCTGGGAGATTGAATTTTAGTTTAGTCCTCACCCTTAGAGAAGGTTATACTATTTACAGTTTTTGTTTGGGCTTGTATTTGGCCCCTTTTTCATTTCCAATACTTTTACTACCGTACTCTATTGTGGGATATTAGATGCATTCATCTATTGTTTTAGTTGTTTTATATTTCATAATTATGTGGGATTATATATATGTGTGTGTGTGTGTGTATAGGTACTTTAGGCTAATGCCTCTTATTTGTGGTATATGACAACTCAGCGCTGGTCACCATCCCCTGGCCTATTAGAGGTGGGATTGGGGTAGTTGCAGGTCAAACCTTGGTGGGTCGGCTGATGAAATATCATTCACCTAGAGATATGTGATTCTCTATATGTGTGGTGTAGTGGTATATAAACCACCTAAGAATTGCGGTATGGTAATATATCATACACTTTAGATTTGATTCAATGATATATCATTCACCTTGAATAGATTATGGGTGATGCATCATTCACCCATATGTTATGTTATATAGAAAAATCATTCTCCTTGGATGATGATATGAGTGGTGATATATTGTTCATGCATAGGTTTTTCTCATACTATAGGAGAATCATAGCATTTTGTTACTGGCCAAAGAAGGTGTGATTTAGATATCTTAGGAACTTCTTAAGTACTTTTTGTGACTAGTGTACTGATGTAAGATTATGAATTGCTTTCCATTCAGTACAAGGATGCACACACATATATTAGTTTTTATTAGGGACACCATTGGTGGGGTATTACTGAATTTTATGGTCACACCCTACATGAGAACTTTGGTGGGAAAGTAGACCTTATGTAGGAATATAGGTTGAGTGATGGCCAACATAAAATTAATGAGCTGAGAGAGTCCAATAGGGTTGTGGAGACAGGTCCTAGGTGAAGAAGATGACAAAATGGGTCTCCCATATTAATTTATGGTTTTTTTTGTTCTCTACATGATCACCCATGGGAGGTATTATATATGTTGTGTGACTATATGACCTATATGAGTTCTAATTTGTTAAAACATGGCTATTGTATTGTCATGGTTTGATTTTTTTAATTACATATGTTGTTCTCTAATGTGTTACTTGTTACTGAATTTTGTTTCTTTGTATTCCAACTAACATAACATTTCCCCAAAAAGAAAAATCCACCTAATGTGGATCTTCTATCATTAACATTTCCTTCCCAATCAGTATCTGAATACCCAAACAAATCAATACTTTCAGAGCTATCATACCCGATTCTAATTTTTTGTGCCTTTGATGTATTGGAGAATTATTTTTACAGCAAGTAAATGCGATTCTTTAGGAGCACTCTGAAATCTTTCACATAAGGTAACAATATAAACAATGTCGGGTATTGAGATAGACAAATATAAAAAACTTCCAATCACCTTTCGAAACTCTTTCTGCTCGACTTTCTTTCCTTATCCATCTTTACTCAACTTGGTTCCCACTGATATTTTTTTAGAAACTAGTTTCGAATTTTCCATGATGAACTTTTTAAGAAGTTCCTTAGTATAATTTTATTGAGAAATAAAAATGTGTTTATTATTTTTTTAAAATTTGTAACCTAAGAAAGTATTTCATTTCTCCAAGTATAGTCATTTCAAACAACTTTTTCATTTTTTATGAAAATATTTTACAAGATCTTTTATCATTACCAGCAAAGATAATATCATCAACATAAAAAATTATGATGAGGGAAAACTCATGAATTTATTTAATGTAAATATTACTATCAACTCTTCCTTTCTTGAAAATTTTATTCTTCAAGAAAGTATCTTATTTGGAATACCATGAACTCAAAGATAGTTTTATCCCATACAAGGATTTCTCCAGCTTGGACACATAACTTTTATCTTTACCAACAATAAAGTCACAAGGTTGTTCAATGTAAACTTCTTCATAAAGATCCTCATTAAGAAATACATACTTTTTATCCATTTTAAAAATTCTATAAATTTATTGTGAAGTAATAGCAAGAAAGATTCTTATTGTTTCTAACCTTTCCATCAGAGTAAAATTCTCATCAAAATCAACATCTTCAATTTGAGAGTAACCTTTTCACGCTAATATTTCCTTGTTTCTTATCACTTCACCTTCTTCTTTTAGCTTGTTAAGAAAACCCCATTTTGTACCAATAACATTTTTTTTATCAATATTGGGAACAATTTCCCAAGTATCATTCTTTTCTATCTGAACAATCTCTTCATTTATAGCCTAAACCCATTTTGGATGCTCTAAAGCTTCATTCACATCTTTGGGATCTAATTTTGAATACAAATAAGTATGTGTAATTTTTTTTGAATTTATTGTTTGAACCTTATGATGTTGATCACCAATAATGTTCTGAGCTTCCACTTGATTCCTCATCCTAGGATAATATTTTTGAGTATCTTCATCATCCTTATAAATAGTTGAGTTTTATTATTATTATTGAGTAGGATTACAATTGTCTGTATCCTTATCAGAAATATTAACAAAACCTTACTTATCCTACTTGACTTCCTTATCTGTATGATCCTATTTATCCTTCTTAGTTTTTTTAATAACTTTCACATCAACACAATCAACAATTCTTCCTATTTCTTTGTTAAAGCATATGTATCCTCTTCCTTCTGAAGCATAGTCAAGAAAAATTCCATCTTCACATATTTTCTCAAACTTTCCAAACTTTCTACCTTTCTTATTTATGATATGCAGACTCTCAAAAACTCTTAAGTGTTTACAACTTTGAGTTTTAACATAAAACATTTGATATGGATTCATATGAAAACTAGGAATGTAGAAACATTAGTTTTGAATATACAAAGTAGTGCTCATGGGTTGCCTCTAATAGTAATCATAAAGAGCATGTTCAAGTAACATAGTTCTCTATATTTCCACCAAACTTCTCTTCTTCCTTTTAGTGACCCCGTTTTGTTGAGGAGTATATGGTGAACTATAATCATGCAGAATTATATTCTTATCAAGATAAATTTCAAATTCTTCATTTATGTATTCACCACCATTTTCAATTCTCAACTTCTTCACTGAATACCGACATTCTTTCTCAGCTTTCGTCCGGAAAATTTTAAGCATTTTCAGAGTACATTATTTATGTTTCATATACATGACACAAGTAATGTGAGCATAGTAATCAATTAAAGTGATTAAATACTTATCTCTATTCATTTATTGTTTTCTCACAGCCCATAGATATCATAATGTATAAGTTCTAGGGGTCATTTTAAACAATTAATATTTTTCTTACGCATAGAATTTGTAATATTTCATTTCTAAAAAATAGTACAACACCAATCTCTTCTTCTTGGAAGATCAGGAATGTCTCAGACACTATCTCTCTTTGATAAATTGCTCATTCTTCTCTGAAACATGTGTCCCAACCTTTTATGCCACAACTGATTCTCTTCTATTATGACTAAGTAATAATAATTTTGAATTCCACCAACTTGAAATAAGTTTTCTTTTGTATGTTGGCCTCTTATAACTATATTTCCATCTTCCTCACTCTTCACAACAAACCCATATTTTCTAAAGATAAATTTTTTACCCTCATAAAAAAGTTGTGAAACACTTAGTTGGTTATGTTTCATCCCATCAACATATAAAGTTTTCTTGGATTTCATATTTTCTTTCATAATGATGGATGATCCAACACCTTTTATTCTCAAATATTAATCATTTAAAAATGTCATGGTTCCTTATTTGAACCATTTCAAATGATTTAAAAACTTTAAATCTATTTTCATATGTGAAGAACACCCACTATCAAGAATCCAAGGTCATTATACTTTTATAGATTTCAAAGCACTTTCAACAATAAGGGACTTTTATTTTCCCTATATATTTTAAGAATTATTAAGAAACTTTTGTTCTATTGATAAAAAAACAAGACAACCATTAACAAGATGCCCAGGTTGTTCACATCTTTCACAAATTTTTTCCTAGGGTTGGAACTTATTTTTAACTTTCACTCCAACCTTCTCGGGTTTCTTCAGAACTTCCTTCTCAGACTTATTATTTTGAGTGGATTGACTTCCCTTAAACCCTTTCCTTCCATAACCTATGGAACAGTAGTTATGTTGTTGGTTGAACCAACACATATTTTCCATATGTAGAAGTCCACCAAAATACCAAAAATATCCATATAAATAGTATTTTAATCTAAAACTTTTGGATTGACCAGTGTTGTGAGTATGTTTCTTAGAAACCTTCTTAACAAAACTTTATTGACCACCAACCTTTCTATTTTGAAACAATATTTCTTCTTCATCTTATATTTATTTCCACCCTTATCATAACCATTAGTAATAGAAACTTTTTCATATTCAGAATGTTTAGAAACATTTTCAGAATCAGAGATGTTATAAACTTTTGAATTCACACCTTTGTTGGTCTTAGACACATATATAACCTTTCCAGATTTCTTCTTTTCAGAAAAATTTACATCTTTATTTCCAAGAAAAACTTGACAATTCTTATCGAACATTAATGGTTAATTTTAATCCTTATCAGTTTCCTCTTTGTGAGATATTTCACCAACCTTAGAGATTGAGTTTTTAAATCTTTTATCTCTCTATTTATTTTAAGAAAGTTTTTATTGGACAAGTTCCAACTCTTCTTATTTTTTCCTTCAGCTTTATTTACAGATGTTCTTTATGATTTTTTTCTTCCTCAAGAGAATTATTCAAATCATTAATCTATTTTAACATATTGAATTTTTCATCAGGAAAACCTTTTTGATTGTTTGATGATAAATTTTTATTTATCAACCTCCTGTTTCTTTATCAAGCCTTCTAATATTTCTTAAAAATTCTTTCAAATCATCTTTTAAATGAGATTCAAGTTGAGTTTCTTCTTATTTAAAACCGCTACTTCTAAAATATTCATTATTAACTATTGTAATAAAAATATTCTCTCTAACATTTTCAAAATATTTTTCAGATTCATCTTTACTTTTTCTTCTTTATCATATTTAGATAAGAAAATTCATCTTTTAGATTTGAATATTTTTTATCTTTACCTATGTAAAATGATTTATCCTTTTCACACTATTTTTTTCCACCATCTTCATGGAATTATTTATTCTTCATCACTATCCTATTATTTCTTTCT
Organism: Viscum album; assembly: GCA_963277665.1. Taxonomy (NCBI): domain Eukaryota; kingdom Viridiplantae; phylum Streptophyta; class Magnoliopsida; order Santalales; family Viscaceae; genus Viscum; species Viscum album. Next base: position 1,390,899,201 of record OY728165.1, read on the forward strand.
TTAAGGATAATTATCCACAAAGTTTCCAACGACTCCATATTCAAATCATTTAAAGGGATGTTTCCCTTTATATTTTCTTGTACCTATCCTCACATTTTTAGAAAACAAGGATAAAATTTCATCAATATTTTTTTAAAATATCATTTTAGAGTCATAATCACCATCTTCTTCTTCAATAAGAATATTCTTTGAATTTTCTTTCTTGGAAACCTTAAAAGTCATCTATCTATCATATTTTTTTTGCTTTTAATATATTTCTCCCTATTCATTTATTAAGTGATGAGAGTGCTATGAAAATCATCTAGAGATAATGTTTCAAGATATATATCTTCTAGTGAAGAAACTTTAACATCAAACTTGTCAATAATGATTCTTAAGATCTTTTCAACAACTGTATAATCCTCCATATTTTCACCAAGGAATATGGTAGTGCTGAAAATGTCATTAACATTGGTAATTAAGTTCACAACAGATTCATACTCACCCATTTTCAAGTCTTCACAATTCAACCTCTAGATTTTTAATTTTTCCTTCTTCACTTTTGTTTTTTCTTCATATATGTTTTTTAACTTTTACCATATATCATTGGCTATGGATACACCTTTCACCCTTAAAGTATCACTTTCAAAAAGTGTTTAAAGTAAAGAATTATTATCCTTACCATTATTCTCAAGATTATTATTATCAATATATGTAAGAGGAAATTTATTATCAATAGGAGGAAATCCATCTGTTGCAACTTCAAGAACATCATATCCAATAGACATAAGATAAGGAAAAATTCTATCTTTCGAGATATGATAATTCTTTCCATAAAAAACCAGAATACCTATACTGTTCACACAATTAAGATTCACCATCACAAATTCTCTTTCAAAAAATTAGAAAATAATAAATGAAGGGAACCTTAAGCTTTGATACCAATTTAAATTACCCATTCAAGACAATTGTATGACTTATTGAAGGAGAAGGTGAACCAGTGGTATATTTTTCTTTTATATTTCTTTACTTATAAAATAATATTTTTCTCCTATTAAATATTTATTTACCTACTAAAAACAATTCAAACACACATCCATAGGAACACAAGAATTTATAAGGTTCACTACTCAATAAGAGTAACTACATCCTTAGTATGGGTTAAAAATAATCCAATACCAAACAATCCACTATAAAACAATCCTTTTGTGAGGAATACAATGAGTAGGATATACCCTTACACTCATGTAGCACTATGATCAATACAATAGTGAATTTGCTTCAAGTAGCATGAAATGATATAAGAAAGTTTTTTTAATAGACATGTTACGGTGCTTCTTGACCAAATTTCACAAATATGATCCTTTAAAACAATTCTTCACTTTCTTACCTAGAAACTGGTAAGAACTTCCTAGAATTTTTTATGATACTTAGTCCAATTTCCCAATCTGATTCCCAAGTCTAATTTCTTAATACGGAAAATATATTTATCTATTAGAATAGGATTGAGACAATTCTAAACTAATTCAATCTGTTTATGGGAATACCAGTATGATGATCCATTCCAATATGTTGACTAGATAAATATGATGATTAGATGAATATGATGATCAGTTGGATATGATGATCAACTAAATGAAATCTTGTCTCTTCTCATTTCTTCTTCTATCTAACACATATTCTTTAAGAAAAATCAATCCATAAATTTCTTCTTTATAGAATTATTCAGTGCTCTACCTTCTCTCTATCAATTATGAATAGTATATATGGTAGATGAAAAGTACAAAGTAGTTTCCCATTTATAGTCTCCCCAAAAGTGGTTTGGGTGGAATTTTTGAAATGTTTCCCGATTAACCAAATTTTCCTAAATCATATATTTCTTTGAATTTTGGGTGCATCTTGACTTCATATAAGCTTCTCAACTCTTGTCAAACCTTATCAAAACTTCTAACAACTTCAGCTATGCTTCATAATTTATTAAAAAACATCAGTATAATTCTGATTTTTCCTAATACAATTTCTTCATTACAATGCCCTGTACTAATTTCATGTATGAAGAAATAGACAACTTTAATCTTCTTATAAAACCTCAGTTCAATTTTGATTCTCCTTTCTAATTTTTATCATGATCTACCTCATTATGATGAAGACAAATGTAAAATAATAGATTATTATTCTTATTTTCTCTTGACCCACTTTAATGATAGACAAAGTAATTCAACCTATTGTAAATGATTGAATACATTATTAATGAAATTTGACTTTATTTTAAAATTATCCCTCACAACTTCAATTTAATTTCTTTATCATTTGTTCTAAAAACTCCCAATGAAAACAAATTTTAATTTAATTATTACAAAGGAATACTGAGTCTAGCCCTCATTTCAATGACTCCCAAGGGGGAGAACTTATCTAGAGGGTATGATCTCAGGTTATATTACTTTATGCCCCTGTGATATTTTCTTGTACTTGATGCTATTTGTTTTTACTTTTTTAAAAATTTAAATAAATGATTTTATGATGATAAATAAGAAACCCATGATTTTTCTGCACAAACAATTATTCCTTTTATGAATAAGATGACATACTGAATCTGATGGACTGATATTAGTGGATCATTTATTTTTTGAATATGATTCTCATCAATATATTTCTGCATGGATTTAAATATTTTGGATTTTAGTCTGACTAAAAACTAGAACCTTCATTACGATCATCTCCCTTATCCTTTAAAAAAATCTGCATCCGGTAATATCATTACGATGATCTTGAGTCCATAAATCTTTGGCTTCACTAAATTTCATATTCTTCAAACTTCTTTCAAGTATCATGACTTAATCCATGAAATTGAATATGTTGAGGATCAACTTTAGCATTTTCTGACCTATAATGGAAATTATTGTAAATTATTATTATTTCCAACAACTTTTTTTCTTTCCAATCTAAACATCAATATGACTGTCTAGAATACAATTGGATGCACCTTTTTCTTTCTATTTTATTTCATCTAGATTGCATAAAAAGTTTCAAAACATACTTATGATTGTGGGAAATACCAAATATCAAAGCATCATCATATTTCTATCGAATCCATGCTGAATCAGATTCTCTTCTTCATTATGATCAGAACCTCATTCCGAGTCCAAGGTGAGTCAGATGAACCTTTTCTTGCATAAAACATCTTCCCAATATAATGGAATTTTTTAAGCATTATGATTATAATTTTTTGAATATGATGGGTATTCATAATTTATAGAACTTTTAAAAATTTAATTTATTTATCCTTTTTGACAATAAAAGACAACCCACTTGTAAAAAAACTTCTTCAAATCATTCAAAAACCTTCCCCAGTCAACATGGTCCCAAAAATACACCCTTTAGATTTTTTTGTCATCAAAGATTCATAAATCACTTAACTTAAAAACATAAAACCGTGTATTACTTATCAATAATTCTAAACCTATGTGAGCTAACTTATTATAGGAAATAATAATTTTTGACAGAAAAACCATGCTTTCCAAGAGTAGTGATTATGAAAGTTCCTCAGTTTTTCTTCCTCATATTGTCTTCCTTATCATTTTTTCATCATATTTTCTTCACTTATTCAATGTCCCTAGAATAAAAAAAATGTGTTTTCTATAACCACTCCAACAAATAGTTAGAATAGTTCACATACTAACATGCTGAATTCACAACTTACCCACAACTCCCCCATTTTACATGATTCCATAAGGATAGATTTATGAAAAAATTGTCCCTCTTGAGAACACTATCCAAAGGTAAGATAAGAGAGGGAATAAAAAAACACATTGCACACCCTTGATGAGAAAGAGGTTGGAAACCTCTGTTCAACCTCAATTTAGGAAAATATTACTTTAGTAAAGGTTTTGTGAAAATGTAAAAAACTTGTTCTATTATAAGAACATAATCATATTCAATTCATTATTCTCGACATGCTCTTTGATGAAATGATATTTTATACTAATATATTTTGAATGATAATGTTGCACCAAATTCTTAGTGAGGTTGATTGCACTTTGGTTATCACAACCCAAGAGCAAGGGCAACTTTACTTCAACAAGTAAATATTCTAATTGAGTCTTCATCTATATAAGTTGGGTAATAGCTTGAGTAGAAGAAATATACTCAGCTTTATCCATACTAAGAGTTACTAAATTTTGTTTATTTTTATAACAACTAACACAAATCTTCCCTAGAAAGAAAACTCCACCTGATGTGGATCTTCTATCATTAACATTTCCTACCCAATCATTATCTGAATACCCAAAAAAATAATAATTTCTAAGATATCATACCAAATTACAATTTTTTTGTGTATTTGATGTATCTGAGAATTTTTTCCCAGCAAGTAAATGTAATTATTTAGGAGAAATGTAAAATCTTGCACATAAGGTAAAAAACTAAACAATGTCAAGTCACGAGGAAGTCAAATAAAAAAAATTCCAATCATATTTTGAAACTCTTTCTGATCAACTTCCTTGCCTTATCCATCTTTACTCAACTTGGTTCCCACTGACATTGGTGTGGAAAATGGTTTTTAATTTTCTATGCCAAAATTTTTAAGAAGTTCCTTAGTATACTTTTCTTGATAAAGAAAAATGTGTTTCTTCTTTTGTAAAACTTGTATTCCAAGAAAGTATTTAATTTATCGTTTCACTGAAATTTAAAACTTTTTTATTTATTCTGAAAATATTTTACAAGATCTTTCATAATTAACATTAAATATAATGCCATCAACATAAAAAAATATGATGAGGGAAAAATACAAAATTTATTTAATATAAATATTTCTATCTACTATTCCTTTCTTGAAACCCATCTTCCTCAAGAAAGTATATAATTTGGAAAACCATTCTCTCAGGTATTATTTTATCCCATACAAGGCTTTCTTCAACTTACACACATAAATTTCATCTTTCCAAACAATAAATCCACAAGGTTGTTCCATGTACACTTCCTCATCAAGACCCCCATTCATAAATTTAGTCTTCACATCCATTTGAAAATTTTTGTAACTTCATTGTGTAGTAATAGCAAGAAAGATTCTGATTCTTTCTAACCTTTCCACTGAAGCAAAAGTCTCATCAAAATCAACACCTTCAATTTGTGAGTAACCTTTTCACATGAATATTTCCTTGTTTCTTATCACTTCACCTTTTTTCATTCAGCTTATTCTAAAAAACTCATTTTTTACCAATAATATTTTTATTATCTGTCTTGGGAATGAGTTTACAGGTATCATTATTTTCTATCTGATCAATATTTTCATTCATATACTGAACTCATTTCAGATTCTCAAAAGCTTCATTCACATATTTAAGATCTACTTTTGAATAAAAATTAATTTATGTAACAAATTTTTAAGTTATAATTGTTTTAACTTTATGATGTTGATCACTAATAATGTTCTGAGCTTCCACTTTCTTACTCAGCCTAGGATGATATATTTTAGTATCTTCCTCTTCACTGCAAATAGTTGTGTCTGATTCTTCTTTTTGAGTAGGATTAAAATTTTCGTTATACTTATCAAAAATGTTAACAAAACTTTCCTTATCCCAATAAAATCCCTTATTTGTATGAGTTTGTTTATCTGCTTTAGGTTATTCAATAACTTTCACATCAAAAGAATAAAAAATTCTTCCTGTTTCTTTATTAAAACATATGTATCCTCTTACTTCTCTAGCATAGCCAATAAAAATTCCATCTTCACCTCTTTTCTCTAACTTTTAAAAGTTTACACCTTTGTTCTTTATGATACATGGACTCCCAAAAACTCATAAGTGTTTCGAACTTGGAGTTTTATCGTAAAAAGTTTCATATGAAGTCATATGTGAACTAGGACTGTAGAAACATAGGTTTTGATTATAAATAGTAGTGTTCATGGATAGCCTCTAATAGTAATGAGAAAGACCATGTTCAAATAACATAGTTCTCCCCATTTCCACCAGACTTCTGTCCTTCCTTTCAACAACACCATTTTGTTGAGGAGTATAGGGTAAACTATACTCATGTCAAATTCCATTCTTATCAATATAACATTAAAATTATTTATTTCTATATTCACCACCATTTTCATTTCTCAACTTCTTCACCGAATACTCACTTTCATTCTCAGATCTCATCCTGAATCTTTTAAACATTTTTAGAGAATCTGATTTATGTTTAATATACATGACAAAAGTAATGCGAGTATATTTATCAATGAAAGTAATGAAGTACTTATCTCTGTTTGTTTATTGATTTCTCATCGGCCCACATATATCTGAATGAATAAGTTCTAGGTGTCATTTTGAACAAATTTTAACTTTCTTATGCAAAAAATTTGTAATCTTTCCTTTCTGAAAAATAGTGCAACACCAATCTCTTCTTCTTGGAAAATCAGGAATGTATCAGACATAATCTTACTTTTATAACTTGATCATGTTTATTTAAAAAATGTGTCCCAAAATTTTATTTAACAACTATTTCTCTTCTATAATGCCCAATTAACTAGATTTTTGTATTTCACCAACTTGAATTAAGTTTGTTTTTGTACGTTGGTCTCTTATAACTATATTTCCATCTTCACCACTCTTCACAAAAGAACATATTTTATTAATATAAATTTGTTAACCTCATAAAAAATTTGTGAAACACTCAAAAAGTAATGTTTCATCCCATCAACATATAATATTTTCTTGGATTTAATATTTTATTTCCCAATGATGGCTGATCCAACACCTTTGATTCTCAGAGATTCATCATTGCCAAATGTCACTGTTCATTCTTTGAAGTATTTCCCATTATTTAAAAACTTTAAATCTTCTTACATATGAGAGGAATACCCACTATAAATCATCCAAGGTTGTTCTCATTTTATACCTTTCAAAGTAGTTTCAATAACAAGATCCTTTTCTTTTGCCTTCAGCTTCTGAGAATTATTATGAAACTTTTGTTGTGCCAGTAAAAAAATACAACCATTAGTAAGATGTCTAGGTTGTTCACATATTTCACAAATGTTTTCTAGGGGTTGTAACTCATTTTCAACTTTCACAACAACCTTCTTAGGTTTCTTCAAAACTTCCTTCTAAGACTTCTTATTTTGAGAGGGTTAGATCCCCCTAAACCCTTGCCTTTTATAACATTTGGAATATTAGTAATGTTGTTGGTTGAACCAAAACATATTTTCCATATGTTTGAATCCACCAAAATACTAGAAATATCCATATAAATACTATTTGAATCTGAAACTTTCATATTGAACGTTGTTGTGAGTATGTTTCTTAGCAACCTTCTTAACAAAAATATGATGAACACCAACCTTTTTGTTTTCAAATGAATATTTCTTCTTCAGATCATATTTCTTTACAGTCTTATCATAACCATAAGTAATAGAATTTCTTTTCTACTCAGAATGTTTAGAAAAATTTTCAGACTCAGAGATTTTATAAACATATGACTTCGTGACATTTTTGGTCTTGGACACATACATAACTTTCCCAGGTTTCTTATTTTCAAAAACATTTTCAGCTTTCTTTTCAAGAACAACTTCGTTATTATTATCAACCTTTGAAGGTAACTTTTGATCCTTCTCAGGTTCCTCCTTATGTGAACTTTCACTAACTTTAAAGATAGTATTTTTAAAACTTGTATCTCTCTATTCATCTTTAAAAAGTTTTTATTGGACAAGTTCTAAATATTATTATTTTTTCCTTTAAATTTATTTCTAGATGTTCATTACGATTTTTTATTTCTCATGATAATTCTTCAAATCATCTCTTTTAATAGCTTGAATTTATCATCAGAAAAATCCTTCTTGATTATTTGATGAGAAATTTTCATTTATAAACTTCCTATTTTCCTTCTCAAGCCTTCTAATATTTCTTATATATTATTTCAACTCTTCTTTCCAATGCGAATCAATTTTAGTTTCTTATTCTTCATATTTGATGCTTCCTAAATATTCATTATTCACTGTTTCAATAAAAGCATTCTCTCTTGTATTTTAAAAAATATTTTTCAGATTCAGCTTTACTTTCTTCTTATTCATCATATTTAGATAAGAAACTTATTCTTTTGGATTTGAAGATTTTTTTTCTTTCCCTCTATAAAATGGTTTATCCTTTTCACCCTGTTTCTTCCACAATATTCTCTGACATATTTCTTCTTCATCACTATCCTATTCTTTATTTATTCAAGGATAATTAGCGACAAAGTACCCAATATATTCTCATTCAAGTAAGTTCAAGGAAATTTTCCCTTTATATTTACTTGTACCTATTCTCACATTTTCAGAAAACAAGGATAAAATTTAATCAATATTTTTACACACCACATTTTTGAATTCATAATCACTAGCTTATTATTTAATAAGAATCTTATTAGACTTTTCTTTCTTAGCATACTAAGACATTTCTATATCATATTTTTTTTTATTTTCATTTCTTTCTACATTCTTATTTCATAAGTGACGAGAGTGCTATACAAATCATCCAGAGATAATTTTTTAGGATCTAAATCTTCCATTGAAGAAAATTTAGCATCAAAATTGTTGGGAAAGATTCTTAAGATAATTTCAAGAACTGTAGGATCATATAACTTTTTAATAAGACATATTATAGTACTGAAAATGTCATTAACCATGGTAAAGAAGTCCCCACTAGATTCAAACTCACCCATTTTCATGTCCTCATACATTAGCCTACAAATTTTTAATTTTTCCTTTTTTACTTTTGTATTTCCTTCATATATGTTTTTCAACTTTTCCCATATACCTTTGGATGTGGAAACAAATTTCACCCTTAAAAACTCGCTTTCATAAAGTGATAAAAGTAAAAAATTATTATCCCTTCCATCATTCTAAATATTCTTATTATCAATAGATGTAAGAGGAACTTTATCATCAATAAAAGGAAATCTATTTGTTGCAGCATCATGAAAATAATATCCAACATACATAAGAAAAGGAAACATTCTATCTTTCCAGATATAATAATTATTACCATTAAAAAACAGAATACCTTTACTGTTCATAAAGTTTGGATTCTACATCACAAAATCTATTTCAAAACTTCATAAAATAATAAATTAAGGGAACCTTTAACTCTGATATCAATTGAAATTGACTAGTCAAGATAATTGTATCAATGAGAAAGGGAGGGGTTAATTGGTGAAATATTTTTATTTTATGTTTTCTTAATTATGAAACAAACTTAAAATCCTATAAATATTTATTTACCTACAGAAACTAATTCAAAAACACATCCATAGGAACACAAGAATTTAAAAGATTCACCACTCAATAAGAGTATCTATGTCCTTGGTATAGTTTGTAAATGATCCAATAACACACAATTCACTAGAAAACAATCCTTTTGTGTGAAATATGATGAGTAGAATATAACCCTACACTCATGTAGCACTATGATCAATACAACAGTGCATGTGATTCAAGTAGAATGAAATTATATGATAAAGTTTTTGTAATAAACATGTTATGGTGATTCTTGAACAACTTTCACAAATATGATCCTTCAAAAAAAATTATTCACTTTCTTACCCAGAATTTGGTAAGAACTTCCTAGAATTTGTTATGATACTTGGTCTAATTTACTAGTTTTATTCCCACGTTTGATTGCTCAATATGGAATATATATATATATATATATATCATAATACAGTTGAGAAAATTCTGGACTACTTCAATCTGTTTTTTGAAATCCCAATCTAATGACCCAACCCAATAAAATGACCTGATGAATATAATGATCAACAGAATATGATGATCTTATAAATATGATGATCAATAGAATTAAATCTTGTATCTTCTCCTTTCTTCTTCTATATCACACAGATTATTCAGGAAAACTCAATCTGGAAATTTATTTTTTCTAGAATTATTCAATGCTCTAGCTTCTCTTTATCTTTTATGACCATTAAATGTGTCATATGAAAAGTAATAAGTACTTTAACTTTTATAATCCCCCCAAAAGTGGTTTGGGTGAGATTTTTTAGATGTTTCCCACTTAACCAAATTTTGCTGAATTATACATTTCTTTGAATTTCAGGTGCATCTCGACTTTGTCAAGGATTCTTAACTCTTCTAGAACCTTCTTGAAACTTCTAAAAACTTTAGATTTGCTTCAAAATTTCTTCCCAAACATTTTTATGATTCCAATTTTTTCCAATATGATTTCTTTATCACAAATCTTTGTACCAATTTCATGAATGAAGAAATAGACAACTTTAATCTTCTTAGAAAAACTCAGTCTGATTCTAATTCTCCATTCTAATTGTCATTATGATTTGCCTCATTATGATGAAGAGAAATATTAAAACAATATATTATTCTTCTTATTTTATATGGACCCACTTAAATGATAGAAAAAGTAAATCAACCTATTTTAAATGGTCGGCTACATTTTTGATGAACTTTGACTCTATTTTCTCATTGTCCCTCACAACTTTAACTTCTTTTCTTTATCATTGGTTCTAACAACCACCAACAAAAAAAACCAACCTTTGATGATTACAATGGAATACCAAGTTTGATGGATTGTTATTAACAAATTTAACTTCAACAACTTATTTCTCTTCTGAATATGATACCGATTATTTTTCTATACATATAATTTTTCTTCTAATGCATATGATGAAATACTGAATTCGATGGAACAATATCAATGGATTCTTTCTTTTCTAAATATGATTATCATAAAAAAAATTCCAAGGATTTAAATCTTTTGGATTTTTGTTTGACTAAAAAATACGACCTTCATTATGATCATACTCCTTAGCCTTTAAACAAATCTACATTCGATAATATCATTACAATGATCTTAAGACCAAAAATCTTCGACTTCACCGACTTTCATCTTCTTCAAACTTCCATAATGTATCATGAATTTTTCATGACATTTAATATGTTGAAGATCATATTTATCATTGTATTAATTATAATTTAAATTATTGTAACTTACCATTCTTTCCATTAACTTATTATATTTCTAATTTGAACCTGAATGTGATTGGTCTGAATACAATTGGATGCACCTTTTTCTCCCCTTTCTTTAATGAATCTTAAATTACAAGTTTCACAAATTACTTATGATTTGTGGGAAATAAAAATAAATAAATCATCTTCAGATTTTTATCATATCCATACTAAATCCAATTATCTTACTCATTACAATCAAAACCTCAGTCCGTACCCAATGTGAGTCTGATGAACCTTTTCTTTTAGAAAACATCTTCCAAATCTGATGGGATTTCTTAAGCATTATGTGTATAATTTTCTAAATATAATAGTCAATATGAATTTATAAAACTTTGAAAAATTAAATTTTTTTATCCTTTTTGAAAAAAAAGACAACCCACTTGTAAAACAAACTTCTTCAAATCATCCAAAACCCTTCTCCTATAACATGGTCCCAACTGTAAATTTTGGCAAAAAGTCCTTAAGTCATTTTAGCGAATGTGGGATATTTTTGAATGTGCACTGAAAGTTTATGATTTAGGTGAATGAATATTCTGACGTGTATTTAGATGCATGTATTTTATCACACAATTTTATCAACTATAATCCATTATGAATAGATTAAATGGGTTGTATATTCATTGAATGGATTCAATGAATAAATGAAAATGAGAATAAATGTATGATGGTATGTTAAATATGTTTGACACATTTCATTAAATAAAAATTTTCAATAATGAATATATATAGGGATGTGATACCTCTTTTTATGTATGAAAAATTTTATGAAAGCATCTTAATTCTCTCATACTCTAGAAAGATAGTTTATCACTAGTTGTAGGAGTTATCACCCCTCCTATGTTTTGGGATCCTCAAGAAATGTTTTGGGATCCATTGGTTGGTGTAGTCCCTATGAGGTGGGGATATTTTGTTTTCTACTTTCATGATATTCATAAAGTGTGAATAGAATATTAAATTATGGATTCACCACTTAAGTTATACAAATTAAGTTCATTATTTAGTTATACATGTTGATTTTATTAAGGATAGATTGCAATAATATGGGGTTGCTTCAGCTACCAAGTTATTTGGTATAGTCTCCCCACGTGTTTTATCAGACCTTTGTTGTTAGTCACCAGCCTATGGCACACATGGGGTGTACCTGAGGTTAGGTGGCACCATCGGTCTAATTATATTTATGCAGTTCAGTATGGTATGTTATAATTTTCTAGTATAAAGTGTTGATAAATTTTTTCAGTATGATTTTCTAGTGGAGTTTTCTAAAGGAATTTTACAATGGAATTTCAAATTTATTTTATATTATATTTTTAGGTGGATTTACCAATAGGGTTTTCTAATATAAATTTCTATTATAATTTAGTACCTGATTTTTCTCATGGAATTTTTGAGTGGTATTTCTAGTGGAATTTTCTAATTTAATTTTCCAGTTGAATTTTTGAGTGAATGTTATAGTGGATTTTTATAGTGAAATTTATAGTGGATTTATCTTGTATTTAAATAGAAACATGGATTTTTTTGCATCCAAAAAGTGATTTTAATCAAAGATAAAATGAAATGAAATTCTATTAAAAAATTTATTAAACTTTTATGAAATTAAAAATAATTCTATAAAAAAGGTTTATATATTTAAAAACTAATGAGTTTATATTTATTTAGAAAAAATATATCTTTTAAAAAATAATAATTTATTAATAATTTTAAATGTAATAATAATTTTTTATGTTTTACTAAATAAATATATTTTTATAACTTTCATAATTTTTTTTTGTATATTGGTAAAAGAACAATCATTTTTTATGTAATTTAGAGAGTAGAAAATTATTTAAAAATAATAATATTTCATATATTTTTATGGAGTGAGTTTTGATCACTTTTTAAATATAAATACAATTATAGATAAAAAATTATTAATTTTTAAACTATTAATTTTTTTTAAAAAAATAATATTTTACCCATATTTTTTTGAATCAAGTTTGAAATTGAAATTTTCTTGAAATATAAAAGTAGTTTATTATTTTTTAAAATTATTTAAAAATTATTACATTAATATAAGTGAAATAAATATATTTTTATAGATATATAAAATTTATTGATTTTCTAAATGTTTGAAAATGTTACTTATCTAATTTTTTAAAAAAATATATGTTTTTGTTGGGTCACGATAGTTTTATATTTTTTGATGAAATGAAAATAAATTTTAGAAATACGATACATTCCATTTTAAATACATTTTACTAGAAACAAGAAATTTTTATTTAATATTATTCACCCACAATTTTTTGAAATTATGTTTTTAATATTTTTTTGGGTACCATTGTTTTTTAAAACTTCTTAATCCAAAGGCCTTAATTTTTTTTACACACAACATCATTTGCAGGTTACTATATTTTCCAATAAAAGTGGGAAACCAGAGATAATTTTGAACCATTATTTCATACCCACCTCTTTGGTTACTATGTGATAAAATAAATTAATTGATTATTTTTTATATGTTTTTCATGTCAAAATATTCTTCTATAATATATGAAACCTGAGAAACAATCATATTTTTTTATTTAATATCTATTGGAATTAAGTTTTAAATTCAAGTTATCATAGATATTTTAAATAGAAATTTATATTGTTGAATTTTAATCTCCAAACTCAAAATATATTTTGATTTTCACTTGTAAATTTTATACCTTATTTGTGTATATGTTTTTTATAGGATTAAGAAAGCCATTTAAAATTTTCTCAGTCTATTTTATCATGAATATTTTCTAGGTAGACCAATTTCTTGATGAAACAAGTGGCACAATCCCAACATAGCATCCCAACACAGAAGTCACTAAGCAGCACCCCCTAGTCGATTGTCCACATGACCTCAAGTGCACCTCCCCGTATACTAGAGGCTACCAAATAACAGTGAGGATCTATGATGGTAAGGTGGGGAGACTATACCTTCCTCATCAGAGTGTAACACAATAGTAAATAATAATGATAAGCTGAAAAAACAATAATAATTAATTAATAGTGGAAATATAAATCATACAAATAAATAAACAGTTGAAAGTTGAATCAAAATTAGATACAAAAATGATGATCATGTCATGATGCTATACAAAAAGTGAAGTACATGGGATACATGGGTATAAGAATGTACAATATTCTGAATAAAAAAAATCAAAAAGACCAAAATCTACCTCTACTAGCATCACGAGCATAATCTCAGTCCTCTGCTCCCATACTCCATACTAGTATTAAGAATCAAACTTCAGAAGATGGGTGCTTCCCTTTTTCTATACCTACAATCGTGATGACTATTTGGGTACCATGGGAGGCCCGAAAAAGGTGTGAGATATAGTCATTAGGACACCACCAATGGTGTTTAGAACTATATGATCTGTTCATATAAAATAAATAGTGTAAAGTTAATGCTAAGGGTAAAACAATAAATAAACAAGACAAACTAGGCACGGTTCTGTATGAGATACCTGACTGAAATTACCTACTTTGAACTAAGACTTATATATCTGTACTAAGTTAAACCTATATAGATATAATATATATGTGAATATACATATAAATATACATTATAATTATCCTAGCATACATGTATGGAAACATAACTAGACTATCATAAAAGTTAAGAGTAAACATGGAACGAACCCAAGAATATTCGTTGGATTGAAGAATGTATCCTTAAACTTAGTAAATTAGCATCATTAGTTATTAATCAAAAGGAATACTAGGCCCACCTAATGTGATTTATAAATAGGAATCCAAGTATCACTCTAGGAGCACTAAGAATACCCACCACTGTCAGATTCCATCCAAGGCGATCCATAAGTGGAACCCAAGTATCACTGTTGATATGGTATAAGGAATAAGCCACTTAGACCTTCCCTGGTATACCACATATGGGACCAAATATTTCTCATGGAATAGTACATTAGAATATTCCCACTAAGATCATCCAAGGTAATCCACAAGGAAACCTGGTATCACTCATGGGTAAGGTAAGGCATCTATCCAGTGAGCCCATCCAAGGTATTCTATAAAAGAAATTGTGTATCACTCCCAATGTATTTTCAATTAAACACAATTAATGATAATAAAGGTAGATTATCCAATCTAAATGATCCTTAATTTAATACCCTTGTATAAATCTCATATTGGAGAAGGGAATGATCATGGATAGTATTAAACTCATACATACACCAAATACATTATTAACCATGATGGAAAATTCATTTAATTTAGTTAATTCAGGAGATAATGTAAGG
Source organism: Viscum album (assembly GCA_963277665.1). Classification (NCBI taxonomy): domain Eukaryota; kingdom Viridiplantae; phylum Streptophyta; class Magnoliopsida; order Santalales; family Viscaceae; genus Viscum; species Viscum album. The sequence continues at coordinate 1,390,914,441 of OY728165.1, forward strand.
AACAAGGGACCAATCAAATAGCCTACCATTTCCTCTTTTTCAAACCACATTCTATTTCATTAATTTTAATGGACATTTCAAACACCTAAAATTATAGTTTAATTAAAATAAAGTCTTGAGGATCTTAGTATTTTAAGGAAGGCACACACATAGGGGTGCCTCATGTCAAGGTGGTGATCCTATAACATTTATTTTTGAGTTTCTAGGACTACCTTAAACATGTTAATATCATTTAATTTAATTAATTATACATTTAAGAGGAATTATCGAAGGAGTACGACACATGAAACAATGTCGTATGATAAATAAAATAAGACTTTTAGGGAAAATAATTGGACCACCTACCTTAGGTTGGTAAAAAAACCCTTCATCCATTGTTGCCTTTAGATTTGAATAAGAATATGAGAAATCGGGTAAATAGACAAATTACTTAAAAATAAGGCATATTAGCTTTCAAAAAATAGCACCGAATATGGTGAGGTTAACCAAGAAAGGAAGGAATAGGATTGGAGAGATTACTGTTAGCTATCCAATGCAACCAACATGAAGGAATCCAAGTTCAGATGAAGAATCAAGATCAAATCCAAGGTTTTAACCAGGGGAGAGTTCTAAGTGGCCATTCATACAAATAGGATAATAAATGTGGGTAAAAAAGTTAAATGAAGGTAGGAAAAAATGGGGTTTTCTAAAGTTTTAAAGAGACACATGATTTGTGATGTGGCCTTATTTTTACTTAGTTTTTCCACATCATTTTATTTAATTTTTAATAATTTAATTAACTATTTTTACACTATTTATTAAATAATCACACTTTTTTATTTTTATAACTAAATTTATTAACTAATGAATTTTTATAATTAAATGTGTTATTTTAGTGTTTAAAGTAATTAATTAATGACTTGATTTAATTTAGTAAGTTTTATAAATTATTATTTAGTTCAGAAGTATAACTGATTTATTGGATTTTTACGTTCTTATTATTTAATCAATTAACCAAAATATTTTCATTTAAATAATTAATTCATTGCTTAAACTTTTAATCTTGTAACCTTATATTTTTAATACTTAATAACTTTATTAATTAAATTTAATCACATTAATTAATTCTAACACTTCTAATTTAATTTATTAATGATTAATTAATTTCGATATATAATTGTTTAATTTAAATTCACTTTATTATTATATTGACTTTAATGATTATTAATTTAAGTGTCTAATTAGTTTTAATTTAAGTTTTATATTTTGATGTTTTTATTAATTAATTTAAGTTTTTTTTTATTTTTTTAGTTTCTTAGTTTTCAATTATTTTAGCAGATTCTTACTATAAATTAATTATTTTGTTTATTCTTAATTTAAGTTTTATTATATTTTTAATTTTTCTTTGTTTTATAGTGTACCAGTGGCACAACTAACGCCTCACACCATTTCTCTCAATGTGGCACTAACCTATCCTTACGATCTCAGCCCTTCACAGTTCCCCCATCATTTCCCTTCTTTAGTCCCACCTGTTCTCACCCTTCCCTACCACAATGTTTAACTCCTCCTCTTCACGGTGCCATCCAACTATTGTTCCACCATTTCCTCACCCACCATATTTTTTGGCACCGTTTCCAGCCCCCTGCCACAATATCTATTCTACAGTCTCACCGTATCCCTTTCAAATCGGTTCCACTATAGCCTCCTCCCACCATAATCCTATTACTGTTCCACATCCACCACCACCTCCTGCCTTCACGATTTCACCTCTCTCCCACCGTATCTTCCACCACCATTTCTTTCCCTCTACCACTGCAAGCAAATTCCCCCAATCTTCATGTTACCAATTTCAACGCAGCTCTACTCCTTCCCTATGCAGCCTTCTTTTTCATACCAAAAAATAAAATCACAAAAAGACTCTACAACCAAATTAAAAATTGATCCAAATAGATATTCAACAACATTATTGAAATAAATGAAAATTACAGATCTGGAAACGATGAAGCTAGTTTTTCTTTCATCTGATGAGATCTTCTTCCCCTGATTTTCCATCAACCGTCGTACTAGATCTGGATGAAGAACCAGCGCTGCTTGGTTCTCTGAACCTGAGCTGTTCACTGCTGGAGCTGCATTGAGTCACCACCATAGGGTTGCACCGCCCCATATATAAAGCAACCGAGTCGTTGAGGTTTCATCGTCCGCTTAGGAGTTTTCCACTGTTGCTGCAAGGGAGATCTTGACATGATGCCGCTGAAGGGGAGCCGATCCGGTTGGCCTCGCTGCGTCGCTAAAGGAGTAGTAGGGAGCCGCAGACCTGCCTTCTACGAGAACCGAAACCCCTTTCCCCTTTGTGCCACCATGAAGTAGGAGGGATTTGGGGAGAAGAACTTAAAAAATATAAAAAAACTAAAATTATTATAAAACTAATAACACAAATAAATAAATCATAATAATAAAATATATATAAAATATAAAATTAACTAATTTAATAAAATATATTAAACTAAAATAATTAATAATAATTTATAAATTAAACAAAAGTAAATAAATTTTAATAAATTCATTAATTATAATTTAACGATTTTCATATTAAATAATTATAATTAAAACAAAAAATATTAATTAAATAAAAATTAATTCAACTAAATTAATATTAATTTAATTATTTATAATTACTAATAACTTATGATATTAATTTAATAAAAAAATAATTAAATATTAAATCTTATTAATTTAACCTAACTTAATAACTTATTTTATTAATTGAATTAATAAAATAATAAGATTTTATAATTATTAAATAATTTTTTATTTACAATTATAGTGTAATATTTAATAATTAATTTAAGTAATAAATAAATTTAATTAAGTATTTCTTAAGATAAAATTTAAGTAATGTTAAAAAGTAATTTAACAAAATACTATTACAATTATTTTTTTTAGCATTCTGTTAACTTTTTTATTTCTTGGATTTGATTTTATAGATTCAAGAAAGAGTTCAAAAAATGTCCACATTCATCCAAATAACTAGAGAGGATATAGTTACAAGGGAAAGGCTCAAACGATGTGAGTTTGATTGAAAAAATGCACATGTGCGATGCTTAAGGGAAGGGCACTTGAAGTCGGTGGAAAATAGAGGGTGACGTTCAAATTATGACAACATGACACAAAAGTAGAGAAATAGGAATTATTGGTGGGGAATCTCATTCAAACTTTAGATGATCACACCATTTGAGAGCGAAGTCTCCTGGGAACAACATTGGAGACAAGTTGGAGGCTAAGGAACTTGAAGGCAGAGCATCACTTGGGGAGTTCTCCTTCCTCTATGTTCAAGATTTTGTACTATGTTTTCTTGTGTTTTAGTGTGAAAATCAATATGATCATAGGCTAATATTTTCTTAGATCTGGAATTTGATTCTTCTAGATTTTCATTTTAATTTCTTCACATACTTATATCTTTCAGAATCATAATCAATCAGCAAGATTGTATTATGATTCTATGTTTAGTTGTTTCACCTCTCAATCAATTTAAAAATTCACAATTTCAATATCGACCGGTGAGGTTGATTTTGAGTGCATCTAATAATACTTTAACACTATTAATTTGGAAATTTATGGCGAGTTTATTTCTAAACCTTATTTTTTCAAACTTCTTAGCAGTGGGATTAAGTTTTGGTGTGGCTAATTCCAATACTTAATCCTTTGTCTGTTGAATTCCCTAGAGAGGGGGATCCTTTAACATGTCTTTGAGGAGTGATTCAATAAAAGTTGTGAATAATTCAAATATTTTAACTAGTAGATTAGATTTCCCAAGTGAATTATTTTGATCTGAGTTCCCTTGAATTGCTTCTTAATAATAGTTTACTGTATTTCTCTAGTTTATCAGTACTTAGTGTAAATTTTAGTTTCTTTGTAAAATATCTTGTTTCATCATCCTATTTCCTCTTCATAATTAAAAAAATAAAATGTAACAAGATGTTTAATCCCTCCACTACAGACAACATTGGAGTTTATTTTGTTTAAAACCGTAGAAAACTCACCTGCCTTCTCTATGGATCGACCCTACACCACTATGCTAGTGTAGGATTATAAATGTAATTTTGAGGGCCATGACGACCTCCGACCACATCAAAATTTGGTTCCATTTCTGGTGATGGAATGCGCTGAGAGTCTAGGGTTTTAATAAGAAAAAAAAACATAAGAAAATAATATAAAAAAATATTCTTTAAAAAGTATATATAGACTTGAAATTCATTTCTATTTGATATGAGCATAGAAAATTCTTCTAGGATTTGAGTGCGTTTAGTCTGAATATTTAAAAAATGGAATGTTTTGAAGGCTCAAGTTGTCACATTGGTCCTTATTGTGTTTTTTTTGGAGATTATGGACATATTTCTTGGTAGTGTATTCATAACTAGCCACAACAGATCCATCACTTTGAAGTTAATGAACAAAAAAGTGAGCTTAGTACTGAAATCCTAGAGAAATGTGGTCAAATATGATTAAAATTAGATGTTAGGGAGGATGTTTTGAGTACTCAGTTAAATAAAACCCATGAAATTAAAATTAGATACACTCAAGAGCAAGATCAAAGAATGAAAAGATTGGAAAACATGCTCTTGGAATTACAAAAAATGGTTAAGAAGCATGAAGAAGCTGAAATAAAAATAAAATGTTTATAAAATATTTGAAAATAAAATTGAAGAGGAAAGTGAATCTGAACTTGGGAAACAAACTTTTTACTTTGAAAAATCTGATTCTGTTGAACTAAAATTGGAAATAACCGACTCACTGAATCAAGAACACATTGATAAAGACCCCAAAAATAACATTAATGATGTTGATTTGGAAAATTATAAAGATGAATTGAAACAGATTGAAAAGGAATGCTCAATTCTCTTCATAATTCCTACATTAGAGAAAAATCACTATTTTAGAAATTTTGAGAATGAAGTCTCTCAGGTTGAAGTCAAACTTGAAACTGAAAACTTGAATGTTAAAAACTCTTTACCCAATTTTTATGACTTTGTGAACAATGAGGGTGAAATTTATATTGGGTATAATCTGAATGAGAACATTAAAATGGATAACATGGAATCTGAAATCTTTGTACATGAACTGAACACTTCTCTTCCATTTTTTGAAACTCCAAACCCATCTATTTCTAAAATTATGTTGGAGGATAAAGATGAGGTTATTTTCTTTGAAAAAAGTCTAAATTATGAGATTTTAGTGCCTTTTTTTGGAAATCATCACTTTTCAAAAATGTGTACTGAAATGGGAAATAATTTTGTCATACATGAGGATAAATGTTTAAATTTAAACAATCTAGAAATTTAATTTATTTAACCTGAATTGAACATTACTCCCCTTGATTTTAACTTTTTAGAACACACTACAGACTTTTATTTGGAAAGTGAACCTTTTGAAAATAAACTGGAATTAGATGTTGAACAAACATTGGATTCAAGAAGAATTGATTTTTCTGAAGTAGTTTATGTTAATCTTATTTTATCTAATGATGATTTTTTGGAAGAGATTTATAATATTGTTAAACATGAAATTTTTCTTGAACAACAATTAAATCTTCCCTGTAGTTCACTTCTTTCCTCAAATGATTTGGGTGTTGAACCTTATTGTTATGTGGATTATTTTCTAGAGGGGGAATCACATTTGAGTTCCAATGTTCATAATTCTGATTAGCACCTTAGTATTTCTCCTCTTGAATCTATGTGTTAGAACTTACTTTCTAGCACCCTTGTTTTTGAAGTTGATGTTGAGAAAGATATCTTTGAGAACAATGTCACACCCTTTCAAGCACCCAATTATTTGTTTCCCCTTCTTAATAACATCATTTGTGTCAAATATGAATATAATACAGAAGTGGATAACACTATACTTACAACTGTTAAAGGGTGTTTCTTATTGATTTGTGCAGCTTATGAGAATTTGGTTTTAGTTTACTTAAGCTTTGGTGCCCATAAAATTCATTTCTCCATTAAAACCCATTGGGCAAAACATATATGGTGGTTCCTATTTAGGAAACCACATCCATCTAGTGACTATGGTTAGTTTCTAGGTGAGTCAGGCTAGGGACTATAAACTTAGCACTTCATGGGAGGCAACCCATGGTTTTGTTTGTTTTCAATAAAACCCAAAAAAATTGTGATTAAATAAAGTCTAACTGAAGACTTTAAACTCAATGATTCATGGGATCCAACCCATGATATTTATTTTTTTTCAATTTTTCACTGTTTTGTGTTGAACAAAGTGCTGCTTTGCTGCCTTATGTTTGTTATGTCTCTATTATAAATTTCTTTCTATTTCTTCTTGCCTTGTCATTTTTCAGATGTTGCTGCTAGTGTCATATAAGGAGTGAAATTCCCATGCTGAAGGAGTAATGAAACATTAAGTTAGGGAAATACCTTAATGTTAATTTTTGTTTCATTTATCTACTCCTTAATGCTTTATAAATAGATATTCTATATGTCTTGCATATTTTAAAAAATAAAATTCTTCTTGTCACTTTGCTATAAAATTTTTCTGAACATGTCACTTTGCTAAATATTCATGCTTTTTTTTTCTTAGAATTGAATTCCATTGATTTCTAAAACCCATTAAATTCATGAAATTAAGTATGGGGAGATACATGTAGGTTTCTTATTTTGTTTTTGTTGAATCTTCTTTGATAAGGGGTTTTAGGAATGATTACTTTATGCGTAATTGAACATTAAATTGAATCTTATTTTCTAAATTTCCATACACCCAATTCACTCTGCACCCACAAGTTACATGCCATGTTTGAACTTTAATGGAAACTCTATGTCACTGGACTTAAATGTTAATGCATGTACTTGTTTGTGCACCTAATGTTAAGTTATTCATTATGGAAAACAATAATTTTTGAACTTCAATGACACCCTATACATGTCATACATCTACTAAATTGGAAAAAAATTTTGAACTTAAATTGATAAATTGTTCTTCTCCACTATGAAAGTAAACTTTGAGGAAAAATTTGGGTTTTAAGTGTGGGGGAGGGGGTCAATTATTGACTATGAAAAAATGTGCTGAATTGTAAGCTCGTCAATTCCCACTACAACTTCAATCATTTTGTAAAAAATGGTTAATTTTTTTTCAAAATTCTTGCACAATTTTAGGCTTTCTTCTTTCTTAAATTGGGTCTTGCCTAAGGATATTGCATGTTTGGTAATTAATAACTTCTTTGAATTTGAAATTAGTGTGGGTGAATGATTTTTGATTGAATATACTTTTTGATTTAAAGTAAATCTAGTTTTGGAACTATTTTTGAGAGTGATATGGGTAACCTGTTAGTAGAGTTACGATCATAGCCCTTGGAACTGAAAGTTTGATCTTGATTATAAGAAACTCATTTTCTTTTAATTATTAAATTAATTACCTTAGTGAGACAATGTAAATGATTTTTATAAAAAATATTTTGAAACTGGAGTAATTTGGAAATCTGGGACCCCAAAATGATTCTCTGAGACCCTAGATGCTGGGTTCGTTTCTGTTTACTATAAGCCCTCTGTCAAATTTGAATAAGTGAATTGCACAGTTCTTAGAACATGATACATGGCTTAGGAAAAATAAAATAAAGTGTCTAGGTTCAAAAATGAGTTCATTAAGGTGAGGGGAATGATGAACTCATGAGGAAGGGGAAAATTGTTTATATGGGAATCATTTAGGTTGTATCATTAGAGTGAATCAAAAAAAAATATTTATTTTTAATACCTAGGTGATGAGTCAAAATACACAGTTCATCTAGTTAAATTTTTAATTCCACATAAATTTCACTTTTTTTTCTCTCTTAGACTTAGAACTTGATCTTGGATTGAAATGAGTCACTATAATTTTATATTCTCTTTCATAGGAAGAACATTCCAATATAGAAGTTTAAATTTTTTCTTTGATCGGGTTGAGAACTCTCAGATAAACAAGAATCCACAGATTCACATGGATTATATTCAATTGCAAATTCTCAAGTGTTATCCATATTAAAAATTTAGGGATCAAATCAAACTTATGGACTTCAAACGTTTTTTCAACATCATTTGACAGATCAGATCATATACTCGGCTTGCATCCGAAGCAATTTATCATTATCTAGCACCTCCCAAGACATTATATTCACTAACACTTGACATCTACCATGTTTAATCTAGGATTCACCATGGTTTAATCATTCTTAACCCAAATCTTGGAAATAATATTCTCCCAGATCATTTGATTCTATATCATTACCCATGTTCAAGTAGGTTCGGTCACGTAGCAAGATTAGATAAAAGTGTCTTCCTCATCAAAACTCGATCTAACATCAATACTCTCTATGAGGTTGGGTCATTAATTTTCCTCCATGGAGGCATTCAAAAACGTATGAGAATGGATTAGGGCTAGTTTTTTTATCAAAGATTAAATTTACATGAAGGTATGTTGAGTGAACATTGTTTCTTTTTCATGGTTGAAACACTCCATAGTTGTAGGAGCACTATTGGAGGATTGATACTTCCCACAGAAGAAATATTCATTGATGAAGGTGTGGTCAAAGTCATAGATGATATAATCATGGTCGTATTCCCATGGTCATAGTTCTCATAGTTACAAGAACATGACCACTAGATCATGGATGTAATGAATTGCACAGTCTCACTCCCACGGTTTCAGGCTCATGATCATAGGTTTACAGTCATATTCTGTTGATAAAATTTCAGCCTCACCCTGATGACATCACAATTTCATTTAGATTTTATTTCAAATTATTTTCCAATTAATTTGAATAATAAAAATTCAGAATTATCATCCTCTTTATGTAATGTGATATATCCTAAAAATTTCCTTTAAGTTTTTTAAAATAAATCTATTAAATATTCAATAACTATTATAATTTTAATTTAATTCAATTTTATTCACATTACTAGTTCAAAAATTATTTTAATAATGAGGAACATAATTGAAATTTATAATTGAAATCTTACAAACTATATTTCCAAAATATTTATGTATGGATTAAATCTAAAAATTGATATATCATGTAAAGAAAGTATATTTAATACCAATTCACAATAAAATTTTAAAATTATTCATAAAACAAAAACATGTTATAATTAAAAGAGAATTTTTAAAATGGTGGGATTAAAATCCCTAAAACTCAAGACAAAGTGTATGAAAATATTGGTTCATCAGTTAATAATTTCTATAATGGTATAAGTTGATAATTGGGTATTATTATTTAGGTTTTATAGATCAATGTATCATTTCAATATATGAATATTTATCTATAATGTACAAATTTTTCTAACCATTTTTGTTTTGGTAAATATCTAGAGACAGAAATAATGACTTGCTATTCTTCTATAGATATTTTGATCCATTAAAAGTTAATTTTAGAGCATTAGGTATGAAAAAAATTCATCATGTTTATCTATCATATGGAACATGAGATAAAGAAGGGATGAAAAACTTCTTAAAGTATAATAAAATGATGAAATTATGCTTATGGTATGGAAGAAAATCAAGTATGTATGCTATCTCATATTCTCTACCTTGATGGTTAATGATTTCCTCAACTCAAGTAAGGGGAAGATAAATCTATCAAGTATTATATGGAAAGTATCATTGAAATATCAAGGTATTTTTTTGTAAACTCATGAGTCTTATAATGATATATACCTGGTTTTAGAAATACACAATTATGAAATACTAAGTTTACTTGTAGTGAGATAGAAATTAGTTATCATAATAGAATATACATCAGATTTAATTACCATGTCATGATACACTAATTCTAGTAAGTGATAATTAAAATTTCAAGGACTAAATTCATATAAGGGGGTAGAATGTAACACCTTGATATTTTGGAATATATTTCTCTTTAAATAAATTGTAAGTGTTTGATAACTTGTTTGACCAAAAAACTGAGCTTAAACTGAAGTGAGATATATTATAACCTATCTGTAAAATTGACAGTATGAATAAGAATAAATAAATTATAAAAAAAATTATAAAGGTTTTAAATAATTCAAATGTATTTATTAATTCATAACAAATAATTTCTCAATTTTTAGTAAAGTAATTTTATGCTTAAAAACATTTCCTTTAAAAATTATTTATTGAATTTTGTGTGTGAATATTATAATTAATTTCTAACATTTTTAGAAATATAATTTTATGAAATTAATATTTTTTTAAATAATCATGTTAATAATATCTTAGAGTAATTTTTGGTATTTTTTCTAAAAAAATTATTTTTCAGTGAATTGTGAAAATAAATAGTCATTATTTCTTTAAATAAAGTAAATTGGAGGTATAATTATGTTTAAAATTTGTTTTTAAACTAAAATAATATCCATTTTAATAAACATAACACAAATAATTCCATATGAATCAAAATTATATTCGATTTTGGTATAAGTTCATTTTTATGTTTAAAAAAATAATATTCTAAAAATTAATTTTCATTTCATTTTACAAATTTGTGTTAAAATTGATTTATATCACTTCGAGAAATTTAATGACGAAACATTTATTCCATATTTTTATTTAGGAGGTTAAAATTTTATAAATAGGTCCTTTTTATTTTTAGGCATTATGAATAGTAACCTTAATAAAATTTATCACCTTAGTAAATGGTAAAATGGGATAAACATGGTTAAAACTATAGAATATAACTTAAAAAACATACATACAGCTGAATATAGTTCATTTAATTAATATAAATATAAAAAACATTCATATATTTTAAAATATTGAATTTTGGTTCCATTTTCCTTTAATAAGGACATTTGTATTATTATAAGTAAATAAAAATTCTAAATTGTCACTCTTTTGCTTTTAATTTCTCTTATATGTTCAAATTGACATAATAAGATGTTATGAATAAATATAAAAGTTTTTTCTGAAAATAATTATTTTATTTTTATGATGGAAATTTATTTTTAATTTTTATTGTTGATATGATTACCTTAAATTCTTACACAATGCTGGTACAATGCATGTACAAGCAGTCGAAAAATCTAAGTAAATGATTTTAAAAACATAAAAGTAGTATTTTTTGGAAAAATTATGGTGTAAAATAAACTTAATTGTTTTTAATAATTTATAATTTATGTTTAAAGATATTATATTAAAATCACATATTGGTCATTATGTCTTCAAATTCAAACAATGTGAATCGTTCTTAAAATGACTTTAATGGTATTTTATGTTAAATAATGTATTGTTAAATGAATTAAAAAACATAAAAATATTAAAATATAAAATGGGGTATGAGATATGGTTTAAAATTTTCTCCCATTATTATTTTTTACCAATTTTTATATATAATTAAATTTATAACCCTTTAATATTGAAAAATTTATTAATATGGTTAAAGTTAAAATCGATTAACGAAGGGGTTAACCCAAAATAAAAGGTTTAAAATTATACATATACATGTATAAATTTTATTTTTATGGTATTTAAACCTTAAAATATATTATATTTTAAATTTTTATCACTTGTTCCCACTTTCACTTGAAAAATAATTTATTATATTTAAGTCTTTTACTTAATTCCAAGTATGTCCTTTCCTTCACTATAAAAGGAGACCACATATCCTATATTATTCAAAACAACTCGAGACACTTATATAAATTAAAACCTAAAAAACTCTTTAAAAAATAATTATCCAAGTTATGGATGGTTTTTCCCCTAAATAGACCACCCCCGAGGTTAGTAAGAAGAGACCCAAAAGAGGTTTCTCAAAGAGGAGGTAATCTTCACAACTGAACTCTTTCATTTTACTTCTTCTTTTATATCCTTAAATTTTATCCTAACAATTACAATATAATAACATAATAATATTATTTATAATATTATTTTTATATTTTTATTTCATAACCTTTATTCATCTCATTTCCATCAAGTGGGAAATGAAATTATCGCTCGTGCAAACATATGGACTATCGCCTCCACATTTCGATATGATTCATTTTCCAACACCATATTTAATGGATGGTTATTATAATGGATTTAATGTTTATATATGATATTAATGAAAAGTTTATGACTCTATAATTATAATATCTTATTTACCATCTTAAAATTCCATCTGTTGAAAAATGTTAATGTCGCTCGTGTGTACGTGTGGACTACCACCTCAACGAAGCGATGTGATTTGTTTTTCATTTATACTTTACATGGATGGTAATAAGAATAGATATAAATAATATATATTATATTTATTATATAATAATTATTCCATAAATTTTAATTATTATTTACCTCTATTTTGTTCCATCCATCAAAAAGGGGAAAATTACTCATGCATACTTATAGACTACCATCTCCACGAAGTGATGTAAATCATTTTTCATCACCAATTTATATTAATAATTATAAAAGCGTATATAATGATTAAATATTAAAACATTTATATGATTAATTTCATGGATATGAAGTTATCATGATCAAATTAAAAATAGTAGAACTTTCAAAATGAAAAATGAAATAGTTAACACCTAGAAACAACAATTTTTATAAGGAATTATTGAAAAATGATTGTTGGAATATTATAATTGGACCATTTAAGTATGTATATGGTTATGATATATAATTATAATAAATTTAAATTTACTATACATGAGGTTAGAGTGATTATGAACCAATTTAGACATGAGTTAATGGTTCTTCATCTCAATTTTGTTTTGTTGAGACATATTTGATGTTATACAACCATTTATGTTTATGAGGTGTATATACTGACCCTTTGGAAAGTTATATCATTTATAATTCTCAATTTATGATATTTAAATTTAAAAATGAGATTATTTCATCCAAGTGGTTTTTATTTTGAAATTACCAAAGTGGTAAGGATTTATCACCTTAAATCACCTTCTTTGGGTCATATGTTATGTTATGCGCCCATATTCTTCTATGAGGTGTAAATTATGCCCCTTTTATATTTTATATCCAAAATATTCTTATTTTCCTGATATTTAAAGTTTTATTTGAAACTATTATATCATATGGATTACGATTCAAAATCTACCAATGTGGTAAGGGTTAATTCTTTGATCTCACTTTTAATTTAGATCATTTATGTTAAAATATACTTTAAGTAATTGTATGATTTAACTATTCTAAAATTTTATGTCTTTTTTTCTCATTTTTTTAATTATTATTTTTTCATGTTTCCCTTTAATTTCAAATTTTTTTACTTAAATAGAATTGAAATAATATTTTTAAGAAAAACTGGCCTTATTTATTTTTATGGTTGAGAGTATTTTTTCTTACACTTATATATTTTTTATAATGTTCTAAATAAATTTATTTTATATGATTTAATAATTTTTTTTAGAAAATTTTAACCAAGTTTTAATTTTTTTAAAAAAATTTAAATGGAATATTCTAAACATTTTATGAATGAGGTAATTGTTTACTTTTTACCAAAGTTTGAAAAGAATTTTTTTTAACATATATGGAATGAGATGATTTAACACCATCAAGAAATTTATTTTATTTGAATATTAATTTATAAGTTCCCATTTTTATTTTCAAATAGTATTAATTTCATAATATTCTAGGTAGTTTTAGTTTTAAAGATATCAAAAGTAGAGGATATTTTCCATGTTTTTTAAGAATTTTTTTAAACGTTTTTAAAGGAAATTTTTATCTAAATAAAAATCCATTAATGTTTACTATGCTTCACAAAAAAAATCTCCCCACACTTATCTTGATGAATATCATGCAAATATACCAAGAGTAATGGTAGTAAAGGATAAAATCGTATTAAAATATGGATCTTTCTCTATCAAGGTAATTCATGGATTCTATAGGATTATAAGGATTAAATGTAAATTAAGTTCTAGGATAAAGGGATAAAAAATAAAATGAAACAATCATATTAAAATCGACTATGTGTAGTAATAGATTTTATAAGATACCAAGAATGTTTTGGAAGAAAACATGCTCGAGCCTCTTGAGAAATATGCTCAATAAAGATTTGGAAATATTAGTTTTAGAAGTACTATCGAATCGGGAAACTTATAAAATTAGGTCAATTACTCATAGAAATTCATTAAAAAAAATCAATCCATACAAATTTTATAAATTCAAAATGTGCCAAATATATGAAGAATTTCATCTATAAAAATAAACTATTTCCCCTAAATCACGATTCATAAAATTCATCCCCGTATGATTTTCTTTACTATTTTATTCCTCATTTTAATCATCCAATCTTATTGATAATGAAATATAAAATATGGGATAATGATTATCTTAAGTAATATTTTATCTCATTGATTATAAAATTAGTAATAAGTCTATGGTGTGAGATACTATATATCTTTTAGGCTCAAAATATATTTTCAAAATAAAAATATGGGGAACTAAAAAGATAATGAATTTAATAGTGAACTACCCTTTCCACATGAAGTGTTTTAATTTCCTCATCTACTCTTTATTACTAGACTTCCTAATTATACCTTATTCCATCATCATTATGGATATATAAAAGAAAAAAATTTCTTTAAAGGGCAAGGTCTTGGTCCTTAAAGATCAAAAAGATAAGAGAATTTAAAACTACATTATAATATATTCTTAAAATAAAAGTCCTAGAAAGAAATTAAAATTAAAGCTAAAAAGGGTAAATCTTGGTTTAAACCCCCAATTAGGTATTGGGTTTTGAATGACCCCATATGGGCAGTACCAGTGGTCACCCATAATATAATGGCAGGTGGAGTTTATTTGAGATGAACCACCACATATTTTTGATTCCATCTTGTGTTCGTCCATTTTTTATATTGAGGAATACATAGATAAAGTATACAAAATCTATCCCCTTTTAAATCATGTATAACTTATATAGTGGAGGTAAGATAAAAATGGGTACTACTTTTTGGATGCTATTTCTTTAGACACACCTTCATTCATCATGACTTTCTCATAATACGCGATATCAAAAAATTATCAAAGGGTGAGTTAGAGTGTAATTCAAATTTTTTATAATTAATTCATGAAAAATTGATATCAAAATATCCCCCTTTCAAGTAGGTATCATGTGACTCAGGTTCCTCGGGAAAAGCCACTATAATCTCCTTAGTTACTCTCTTTAGTAGATGCTGAACAGGTTCAAGGAGTTTCCTATATTACACATCAAATGTATCATTATTTTAATTTTTATCCTATAGGGTAAAAAAATAGTTATATGAATCTAAAAAATTTAAATAAAGGTTGTTAATGATTAATTCAATTTCAATAAAAGTATATGAAATTTGGTGGTAAAAATGATCATATCCCTTAGTTGGTTTAGATTTAATTTCTTATTCAATGGAAAGTGCCTTTTAAGTAGAGTGGAAAAGGATGGAGGTAGGTTATTAGTCTCTTTTAGTATTTATTCAAATTATACCAATTGGGTGGTTTCTTCTTCCATAGATAGAGAGTGATATAGTGGTGTTGTTTCTTTAGATTTAAAGGGAGAATGGTCATTTTTCATTTAAATACTTCCATATTAATTCTAAAATCCCTCTAAATTTTATTGGTCTCCCATGAGTGTATTAATAGAGATATATTCTTCATGACTATCCTCTAGCCATGTGTGAATGAGGTTCAATGATAATAATTATTTATGTAACTCCTCCTTAACCTCTTTAGGTTCTTTCGGTTGAAATATTAATGGAGTTACACCTTCCTACACTGGTTTTGGTTCCTAATATAGTATCATCTTTTTAGATTCAATGAGATATTTATTTAACCATTCTATTTTACTCTACATATTTCTATGTTTTTTCCAAGTCTTTCCAACTAGGATTCTACATAATCGTGAAATACTCTTGTTCTTTTTGTTTCACCCCTGGAATATTTTTATGAATTTTCTATTTATTGAGGAAATTATAGGATGTATTGTGATAATTCAATGAGATCCTTGTCTAAGGATTATAAAAATGGTTGTTCCATGTCATCTTTTAAGTCCTCTATAAGTCCTTTGAATTCATTATATTTTTTATTGTATTTAAAAACTCCTCTAACCTTCCCATGAATGAGTGAAATAATCTATTTAATGGAAATGGTGAGTTATAAAAATAATTTTATTTTCTAAATGTATTTTTTATATAAAAAAAACTATTTAAAAATGTGAAAGAAGTAGTGAATGATAAATTATTTGGATCCCCAATAACTACATAAATTTTTGAAACCCCTATCATTGGGAGGTGAAAAAGATACAATTTACTTTCATAATGCATCACAGTAGTTGAATAGTGTTATCTCACTTGAGGATATTTTAAAATCAAACACTCACTATTCATAATTAACTTATTGTATTGTTTTGGTTTTTATATTTTATAAAAGAAAAATAAATATGGTTTTTAATAATGTATAATTAAAAATAAAAAAATTAATCATTTAGATTCATATAGAATACATATATTTAGAATTAAAGGTTTTAGTCACAAGGTTGGTTACTTAGGTTACTTCGTTATCCATTATTATTTTCAAAATTATATTTCATAGTTTATCTCACTATACATGAGCTACCACCCCTTATAATGAGTATAAAGTTTTTTATTTCTATGAAACCACTTCCGCATACCAAACCCAACCTCCTCTAGTAGTCAATATTTATAACATTCCATAACCAAGAGTGTGACACCTTATAAGAATCTACTCTTTCGTACAAAGAGTTTTTTACAAGATAATGGAAGGAATGAATGTTTAATAGGGAATAGAATAAGTTCTAAACAATATCTAAAGAATTATGGGATATTTCTACAAAAATAAAAATATATACTTTCTCCATCACAACAATTAGAATAAAGGCATAAATAATTATAAATCATGGATTTTAAAACATTAGGAAAACATCCCCCAAGGATAAGTTCCAGTTTTTTATTCACAATCATGATTAAAAGTGATCACTATGAATAAATAGAGAGAGATAGAGAGAGATAGAGAGAGATAAAGTAATGTAATAATACTTAAATTTATAATATTAGCATTATGTTAAATAAAAAGGAATTAAAATTATAGTTTAAAACTAATGTAGAAGAATCGACTATATTTCTTAGTAAAATGGATTATCCCCTCTCATAGAAGTATATTCTCTGTATTTATAGGCATAAAAGTCTATAAGTTACTCCCTTGAAATCATCTAAGAATATTAATATTCTCATTCAAATCATGCTTTAAAATTCATGGTCAAACATACTTAATTCCACTTTGAAGATCTCAAAGGATCTTTTAATTATCTCATCATGTGATATTAAAATTTCCTTCCAATGTGGCATATTTTCATGTTATATTTTTATCCCTAGTGATTTTAATCTAAATATGCATGTAGTGGAAGTGAATTATCCCATGTAGAGTGTTTATTTCATATAATTACTCATTAAAATATCTATGTAAACTATTATTTCATGAACTTTCTTCTCATTCTAAATTCATTTAAAATATTCATTTTCTCTTTATGACATAAAACTCATGCATAGACTTTGTACAAACTGAACACCAACTTATTTCATAATCATGACACACCTATTATTTTATTTATTCATGATAGTTATCATTCATACGTCATGTATTTTTTTAGACTCTAAACATGAGGATAATCTTCCTTATGAACTGTACTAGGCATAAATATTCGTTGGTAAATTTCATTGAGAAACATCTATTATCCCTCCATTGATATCGAAACTAGTAAATAAGAGATAAATATAGTCCCTATAATTTTATCTTCTCTTTCATAGGGAGAAAATTCCAATATCCAAGTTTGAAATTTGTCTTTGATCAGGTTGAGAACTCTCAGATAAAACAACATCCACAGATTTACATGGATTCTCTTTAATTACAAATGCTTAAGTGTCATCCATATTCGAAATTCAGGGATCAAATCAAACTTATGGACTTCAAAAAAAATTAAACATAATTTGATGGATTAGATCATCTACTCGGCTTGAATCTGAAGTGATTTATCATTATCCAGCACTTCCCAAGCCATTATATTCACTAACAATTGACATCTACCATGTTTAATCTAGGATTCACCATGGTTCAATCATTCTTCACCCAAATCTTGGAAATAATATTCTTTGAGATCATGTGATTCTATCGCATTACCCATGTTCGAGTAGGTTCAGTCATGTAGAAAGATCAGATGAAAGTGTCTTTCATCAAAACTCGATCTAACATCAAGACTCTCTATAAGGTTGGGTCATTAATTTTCCTCCATGGAGGCATTCCAAAAACGTATGAGAATGGATGAGGGATAGTTTTTATAATAAATTCAATTTCCATGAAGGTATGCTGAGTCGAAATGGATTCTTTTTCATGGTTGCAACACTCCATAGTTACAGGAGCACTATTGGAGGCTTGAGACTTCCCACAGAAGAAATATTCATAGATGAAGGTGTGGTCAAAGTCATAGTTGATAGGAGCATGGTCGTATTCCCATAGTCATAATTCTTATAGTTACAAGCACATGACCACTAGATCATGGATGTAAGTAATTGAACAGTATCACTCCCACAGTTCCAGGCTCATGATCATAGGTTCACAGTCATATTCTATTGATAAAATTTCAGCCTTACCCTGATGACATAACAATTTAATTTAGATTTTATTTCAAATTATTTTCCAATTAATTTGAATAATAAAAAATCAGAATTATCATACTTTTTTGTAATGTGATATAGCCTAAAAATTTCCTTTAATTTTTTTAAAATAAATCTATTAAATATTCAATAACTATTATAATTATAATTTAACTCAATTGTATTCACATTCCTAGTTAAAAAATTATTTTAATAATGATGAGCATAATTGAAATTTCTAATTTAAATCTTACAGACTATATTTCCAAAATATTTATGTATGGATTAAATATAAAAATTGATATATCATGTAAAAAAAGTATATTTAATACCAATTCACAATAAAATTTAAAAGTTATTCATAAAATAAAAACATGTGATAATTAAACGAGAATTTTTAAAATAGTGGGATTAAAATCACTAAAACTCAAGACAAAGTGTATAAAAATATTGGTTCATCAGATAAAACTTTCTAGAATGGTTTAAGTTGATCATTGGGTATTATTGTTGAGTTTTTATAGATCAATGCATCATTTAAATATATAAATATTTATCTATAATGTACAAATTTTTCTAACCATTTTTTTTTTGTCAATATCTAGAGACAGAAGGAATGACTTGTTATTCTTTTATAGATATTATGATCCATTAAAATTAAATTTTAGAGCATTAGGTATGAAAAACATTCATCATGGTTATCTATCATATGGAATATGAGATAAATAAGGGATGAATAACTTCTTAAATTACAATCAAATGATGAAATTATGCTTATGGTATGGAAGAAAATCAAGTAAGTATGCTATCTCATATTCTCTACCTTGATGGTTAATTATTTCCTCAACTCAATTAAGGGGAAGATAAATCTATCAAGTATTATATGGAAAGTATCACTGAAATATCAAGGTATTTTTTTGGAAATTAATGAGTCTTATAATGATATATACTTGGTCTTAGAAATTCATAATTAGGAAATACTAAGTTTACTTGTAGTGACATAGAAATTAGTTATCATAATAGAATATACATCAGACTTTATTACCATGTCATGATACACTACTTATAGTAAGTGATAATTAAAAATTCAAGGATTAAATTCATCTAAGGGGGTAGAGTTTAACACCTTAATATTTTGGAATATATTTCTCTTTAAATAAATTGTAAGTGTTTGATAACTTTTTTGACCAAAAAACTGAGCTTAAAATGAAGTGAGATATATTATAACCTATCTGTAAAATTAACAGTATGAATAAGAATAAATAAATTATAAAACAAATTATAAAGGTTTTAAATAATTCAAATGTATTTATTAATTCATAATAAATAAGTGCAAAATTTTTAGTAAAGTAATTTTATGCTTTTAAAAACGTTTCCTTTTAAAAGCATTTATTGAATTTTATGTGTGAATATTATAATTAATTTCTAACATTTTTAGAAATTTAATTTTATGAAATTAATATTTTTTTAAATAATCATGTTAATATTATCTTAGAGTGATTTTTTGGTATTTTTTTTTTAAAAAATTTTATTTTTTAGTGAATTGTGAAAAATATCAATTTTTTTTAAACAGTCATTTTTTTCTTTAAATAAATTAATTTATAAGTATCATTATGTTTAAAATTTGGTTTTAAAGTAATATAATATCTATTTTAATAAAAAAATACAAATAATTCCACAATAATCAAAATTATATTTTATTTTGGTATAAGTTCATTTTTATGTTTAAAAACATAATATTCTAAAATTAATTTTGGTTGCGTTTTACACATTTGTGTTAAAATTGATTTTTATCACTTCTAGAAATTTAATGATGAAAAATTTATTCCATATATTTATTTAGGAGGTTTAAATTTGATAAATATGTCCTTTTTATTTTTAGGCATTATGAATAGTAACCTTGATAAAATTTATCACCTCAGTAAATGGTAAAATGGGATAAACAAGGTTAAAACTATAAAATAAAACTTAAAAAACATACATACACTTCAATATAGTTTATTTAAT
This sequence comes from Viscum album, assembly GCA_963277665.1. Lineage (NCBI taxonomy): Eukaryota > Viridiplantae > Streptophyta > Magnoliopsida > Santalales > Viscaceae > Viscum > Viscum album. The sequence goes on from OY728165.1 coordinate 1,390,935,011, forward strand.
TAATATAATTATACAAAACATTCATATATTTTAAAATATTGAATTTTGGTTCCTTTTTTCATTGATAAGGACATTTGTATTATTATTAGTAAAGATAAATTCCAAATTGTCACTCTTTTGCTTTTAATTTCTCTTATATGTTCACATTGACGTAATAAGTTGTTATGAATAAATATAAAAGTTTTTTAAAAAAAATTATTTTATTTTTATGTTGGAAATTTATTTTTAATTTTTATTGATGATATGATTACCTTAAATGCTTACACAATGCTGGCACAATGCTTGTGCAAGTAGTCGAAAAATCTAAGTAAATGATTTTAAAAACATAAAAGTAGTAATTTTTGGATAAATTATGGTGTAAAATAAATTTTATTGTTGATAATAATTTATAATTTATGTTTAAAGATATTATATTAAAATCACATATTGGTCATTATGTCTTTAAAGTCAAACTATGTGAATCGTTCTTAAAATAACTTTAATGATATTTTATGTTAAATAATGTATTGTTAAATGAATTAAAAAACATAAAAATATTAAAATATAAAAAGGGGGATGAAAATGGTTTAAAATATTATCCCATTATTATTTTTTACCAATTTTTACCATATAAGTAAATTTATAACCCTTTAATATTGAAAAATTTATTACCATGGTTAAAGTTAAAATCGATTAATGAAGGGGTTAATCCAAAAGATAATGTTTAAAATGATAAATATACATGTATAAATTTTATTTTTTAAGGTATTTAAACCATAAAATATATTATATTTTAAATTTGTATCACTTGGTTCCACTTTCACTTGAAATATAATTTATTATATTTAAGTCTTTTAAATAATTCCAAGTATGTCTTTTCCTTCACAATAAAAGGAGACCACATATACTCTATTAGTAAAACCAACTTGAGACACTTATATAAATTAAAACCTAAAAAAACTCTTTAAAAAATAATTAGCCAAGTTATGGAGGTTTTTTCTCCTAAATAGACCACCCTAAGGTCATTAAGAAGAGATCCAAAAGAGGTTTCTCAAAGAGGAGGTAATCGTCATAACTGGCCTATTTCAATTTACTTCTTCTTTTATATCCTTAAATTATATCCTAAAAATTATAATATAATAACATAATTATCTAATATATAATATTATTTTAATATTTTTATTTCATAACCTTTATTTATCTCATTTTCATCAAGTGGGAAATGAAATTATTGCTCGTGCATACGTGTGGACTATCGCCTCCACATTTCGATATGATTCATTTTCCATCACCATATTTAATGGATGGTTATTATAATGGATTTAATGTTTATATATTATATTAATGAAAAGTTTATGATTCTATAATTATAATATCTTATTTACCATCTTAACATCTCATCTTTAGAAAAATGTTAACGTCGCTCGTGCGTACGTGTGGACTACCACCTCCACTAAGCGATGTGATTTGTTTTTCATTTCTACTTTACATGGATGGTAATAAGGATAGATATAAATAATATATATGATATTTATTATATAATAATTATTCCATAAATTTTAATTATTATTTACCTATATTTTTTTCCATCCATCAAAAAGGGTAAAATTACTCATGCGTAGTTACAAACTACCATCTCCATGAAGTTATATAATTAATTTTTCATCACCACTTTATATTAATAATTATAAAAGTGTATATAATGATTAAATATTAAAAAAATTATATGATTAATATTATGGAGATGAAGTTACCATGACCAAATTAAAAAAACTAGAACTTTGAAAATGAAAAATGAAATAGTTAACACCTAGAAACAACGATTTTAATAAGGAATTATTGACAAATGAGTGTTGGAATGTTATAATAGGATCATTTAAGTATGTATATGGTTATGATATATAATTATAATAAATTTAGATTTATTATACATGATTTTAGAGTGATTATGAACTAAGTTAGACATGATTTAATGGTTCTTCATCTCAATTTTGTTTTGTTGAGAAAAATTTGATGTCATACACCTATTTATGTTTATAAGGTGTATATACTGACCCTTTGGAAAGTTATATCATTTATAATTATCAATTAATGATATTTAAATTTAAAAATGATATTACTTCATCCAAGTGGTTTTTATTTAGAAATTACAAAAGTGGTAAGGATTTATCATCTTAAATCACCTTATTTGGGTCATATGTTATTTTATGCACACATATTCTTTTTAAGGTGTAAATTATGCACCTTTTATATTTTATATCATAAATATTCTTATTTTCCAGATATTTAAATTTTTATTTGAAACTATTATTTCATATGGATTACAATTCAAAATCTACCAATGCGGTAAGGGTAAATTCTTCGATCTCGCTTTTAATTTGGATCATTTATGTCAAAATATCCTTTAGAGAATTGTATAATTTAACTCTTCTAAAATTTTATGTCTTTTTTTCTCATTTGTTTAATTATGATTTTTTCCTATTTCAATTTAATTTCACCTTTTTTGTAACTTAAATAGAATTGAACTAATGTTTTTAAAGAAAACCGGCCTTATTTATCTTTATGGTTTAGAGTATTTTTTTCTTCCACTTCCATATTTTCTAAAAAAATTAAAGAAATTTATTTTATAAGATATAATAATTATTTCTATAAATTATTAACCATGTTTTAATTTTTTAAAAAAGTTTTAAATGCAATCTTCTAAACCTTTTCTGAATAAATAAATTTTCTACTTTTTACCAAAGTTTGAAAAGAATATTTATTAACATATATAGAATGAGATGATTTAACACCCTCAAGAAATTTATTTTATTTGAATCTTAATTTATAAGTTCCCATTTTTATTTTCAAATAGTATCAATTTCATAATATTCTAGGTAGTTTTAGATTTAATGATATTAAAAGTAAAGGATATTTTCCATGTTTTTTAAGAATTTTTTTGAACGTTTCTATAGGAATTTTTTATCTAAATAAACATCCATTAATGTTTATTATGATCCACTGGGAAAATTATATTATGATACAATATATATCTATCATTTTTATGGTTTATGATGATGTGATAATTGATATGAATCCCATTTTATTTACACAGTTTTTTTAATCTATGATGAATGTTTTTATGATTAAGATGGTGAGGTGTTTTTGAAACCCATTTATTTTACACAAGTTATGGTATGATGAAATGATAAATGTTTTATGATATTTTGGAATACATATAAATTTATTATGATTATGTGATAGGTGGTTCCAAAATTATATATCCCTTTAATGGATCAGGTAATAATTACATAGTTAACTAGGTGGACGTTACCCCTACATGAATATTATAATTGATCGAGTAGGATTTTCCATAAATAATTTATGCACACTAAGAAATTATGGTCTTGGAAGTGATATTTGATATATGATTTATATGATTATGATTATTTCACAATTTATGCCACTCTTTTATTAAATGACCATATTCTTATGATATGCTCTCATGGATCATGATTTTTATTCTCTTATGATTGATATATTATAAACTATAAAAAAATTACACCATGAATCATGATTATGATCTATGAATTTCCTAGTGTTATTTATTATTATTATTCTCATATTCTTATACTATTATTTTTATTTTTATTCTTACAAATGATCATTAACTTATGTCTCCCATGTTTCCCCTTACTGAGAATCTAAGTTTACCCTTTGTATATTTTTTATTCCATAGGATATAAAGAAAGCTTTTAAGTATTTTATGCCTATGAAGTTTACTGGTTTTGAAGAACATAGTGGGAGATGATGTGGATATTTTATGTTCCAGTTGTTTATGTATATAGGTTTTCAAATACACTATACCTTTATAATTATGGAATTTATTGTAATGATATGTATTGAATATTAATCTAAAATGATGTAATATTTATGCATGAAATGCTTGGATCACCGTAGTTACCCCTATATGGGTGACTTGTACATATTCCACCCTTATGTGGGTGATGCTTATATGGTTCACCCCCCTTGTGAATGACCTCTTCATCCTTACATAGCTAGAATTTTCCAAAACATTATCAAAGTCCTAGGACTAGAGGAGGGGGTTTTCAAGACCCATATGTGGGTCTAGAGGTTGGGTTTCTGAACTTAAATGGAAGAAAAAATATAAAATAAATATAAATTAATATAATAAGTAATAAAAGTGAAATAATAAATAGGGTAATTAAGTAAATGGGTAATTAAGTACCGAGAATGGAATTTTCTGGAACACTTGTACTAATATAACGAAGGTGGTATTTATGCTATCCCTCAAAGTATTTCTTCATTTCTTAGTGAACATGATGTGAAGTCATGTTGAATTATTGTTCATTGAGATAAAACTATAATAAATATTTTAACTATTTTTTTGTGATAAATTCCTTTTTGGGTTGTGAGTGGCCTATCAATGAGTGTTAAGACTAGAACTTTTTCCACCATACTAGGTGGTCTCAATTTGACCATAAATAGAATTTAAATTGGTGGATATAGGGGTATTATGATTTAACTAGTGACCAAGTATGCATAAGAGGATTCCTAAGACTTATACTTAGATCCAGTGAATGTACCTAATATATGAATTATCAATTAAATTTAATAAATTAAGCTGATAAATGAGATAACCAATGATCCTTGGAATTTTTAAGATCACATATTAGTATTCAGTTTAAAGCTGATGAATTGGATGCTTAGGGTACCTCATAGGATCTGAATATTATTCATGATGAATTTGGATGTTGTGATTACCTCCTAGGATACAACTATTTTTTCTGATGATTTTCGGTTTATAGGGTACTTCCCAAGATCCAAATTTATTCACAGTGACTATGGATTCCAAGGATACACCATAGGATCTGAATTTATACCTAATGAATTATTGTGTTCAAAGGCATTCAAAACTAACCAAATAAAGTATGATGAATCCTAGGTGTTACCTTAGAGCTTAAGGATTGATGTTGGTTTATTTATTATGTTTTACTTTTTCAATAATTCACATCAATAATAAATTTTACTCATACTAGATTTGTTTATAGATTCCATTACTAGTGTTCAACTGAGTTTTACTCACACACTACTCATTCCACTTTGGGTACCTAATAAAACTTTATGGTTGTAGGACATCACAAGGGAAATATTCCTATGATTGATGGTTGATTTAGATAGCTAGGATGGAGCATGGGAGATTGGATCAGGCTATGACTCAAGACTAGCTTTTACATTTTTACCAGTTTTGTTATTTTTTTCATTTTTGGATGTTGGTATATATTATCCACTAAAATAGAATAAATTTTGAATATATGACTTGTATGACTTTTACAACACTCATTTTTTATAGCATGGGATGTGTAGGATATTGTTGTCAATTTCTAGGATGTTTTCTTTATTTATTTGTCTTGATAAATGTGACCTATATGCGGTCAAACTTATGTGGGTGACTCATATATGGTCACCCATTTGTGGGGACCTATATGTTGGTCACCCCTATGTGGTAAACCATATATGGGTGGACCTTACATTGGTCACCCCTATGAAAATGATGACCATGTGTGGTATTTTCCTTTATGTCAACCTAAACCCCTATGTGGTGTTTTCCCCTACATCTACTGGTAACCCTATGTGGAGACCATATGTGGTCACCCCTATATGGGTGACCCTTATATAAGATAAACCAAATTTGGAAGACCCCTATGTATTTACATGGTTGGACATTTCAAAAATTTTGACAAAGTCCCAATGCTAGAGGTTAGTGTTGACAAGACCCGTATGTAGGTCTGGAGGTGGGACCGACTAGACTTAATGAGAATAAAGAAGATAAAATAAAAATAATTTAATTTAATAATTAATAAAAATGATATAATAAATAGGGGAATTAAGTGAATAGCAATTGAAGGGACAATAAGGGTTTTTATTGCACGTTTCATCTAGAATGTTCCCTAACCCCTTCGAGATCTCCTCTTGCATATGAGTTATCTACCACCTCTTATTGGATTTAGAAATAATTTATTCTATTTAGTATCTATAGAGAAATGTAACACACCATATCCATATCCTTTTATTTTCTTTTGCTGTCTAGCAGTCTCATACTGGTTATGACCCATTATGCCCTAATTTCAAGTTTTTGTTAGAATATATAATTTCTATAATTTGAACTTAGATCAATAGATGATTTTCAATGAATAGTTTTATATGAGTATATGTTTTGAAATATTTATTCTATCCATAAAATTATTTCTCCCTTTCTTAGTGTGTGTGATGTGTGGTCACATCAACCTCCTATAAATTAACTGAAAACTCTAATAAATATTTTAAATGGTTATTTTCTTTTGATAATTTATTTCTAGATATATGAGTGAACCATTGATGATAATTAAGACTAAACCTTCATCCAAAATTAAAGGTGGGATTAATTTGACTATAAATGAGATTTAAATAGGTGATCTCAGGGGTGTAATGATTTCGCAAGTGACCAAGTTTGTGTAAGGGGATACCTAGGATATCTCCCAAGATCTGGTGAGAATAATTATTATATGAACCCAAAATAAAATAAAATAAAATAAGTTGATGAGTGATAATCCAATTGATCCAAGGAATTCCTAGGATCACCTAATATGATTTATTATGTACCTGATGACTTGGATGCCTAAGGTAACTCCTAGGATCTAACTATTGTTCTTAATGATGCTAGATTCTATAATTACCCCTAGGTTCTGAATATTTTACCAAATAAAAATGGATGCCTAAGGTACTTCATAGGATATAACTTTATGCCTAGTGACTTTGGAATCCTAGGATACATCCTAGGATCTAAATTCATGCTGGAGAACTTATTATGTTAAGAGAATTTTAGAACCGGTCTAATTAGGTATGGTCGATCCCAGGTGTCACCTTAGACACCAGGATCAATGATAGTTTATTTATTATGCCTCAATTTATATATTATGCACATTAGAATTCACTTTTACTAAGACTGGATATGTTTATAGACGTCATTGTTGGTGACTCAATAAGTTATACTCACACCCTACTCGAGCCACCTTGGGTACCCAAGCATACTTTTAGTTGTAGGAAATGATGAAGTAAAGGGACCTATGATTGATGTCTGATAAATATAGCTAAAATGGATCATGAGTTATGGTACCAAGCTAGGACTTACAACCATTTTTTTTAGTTTTCCTAGTTTATTAATTTTTTCCATTTTTTGATATTGTTTTATATAATAAACCCACATGAGATACATTTTGATTGTATGACTTTCATTACATGTACAATACTAATTTTGTTATATAATGGTATGTATAGGTTATTATCATAACTTTCGAGGATTTATGTTTTATTTATTCATCTGTATGTATGTGATTACTATTATTTCTGTTGTTATCTCACTCTGATATAAGGGTATAGTATCCCCATAGACACAACCTAGACACTTGATGCTTATTGGAAGCCTTTGCAATTTGGGGATGCATACCTGACATCTCAGGATGAATATGATCCCAACACTAGTTAGTGGTCACGGGCTGGGGGTTGTCATAGTAGGCACCAAACTAATGCCATCATCAACAATTGAGAATAATAATAAACCCCATAACTCTCATCAATCACTACATATCTAGGGTTAAAATATCCACCACAACACCCACTTGTCAGTTCATGGGTTTATCCAACTCAAAATGATAATGATCCATTAGGACACCCCCTCATTAACTAATTAGGAATGCAATAATTAAAACAACATCAATAATATATCATCAACCATCAACTAATTCCATAACCATCCAAAAATCACATTTCTACATACCACAACACCACATAAACACAACCACATCACCACATATTCTCAAGCACATCACTATATAACCAAAAACTCATCACCACATATCCACCTTTCTAAGAACACCTTGGTAGGGTAACATAAATATAAAAGGAATCAACCTTGTTCCCACCCCCTTCCATGTATTCCCCTACCCAAAACAGCATATCAACACCCTAATCATAGAAGTAGGGTATTATGAACATGTTACAAATGAACCTCATGTCATCCTCTTACCATCCATAAACCCCACCACATATCATCATATAAATACACCATAAGGTATTCTAGTACATTTCATACTACACTTCATGCCATTACAACCATTATGACCAGTCCGACATCAATCCATCACAACCCATCAGTTCCCACCACATCATCCCCTTTTTTCCTCATCATTTTCCCATAACCACTTCCAAAAATTCATAAAAATAGTATAGAAACCACCCATTAAAGAAAAAAATTCACAACCTAAACATCATCATCAATATCACAACCAAGAATCTTGAAAGGAACCCGTATAAGTAAGAACTTATAGTTTTCACATATTTTATATCCCATCAATTACCATTAGAAGCCTCATTAGATTTATTATACCATTCATCCACCCATGCCAATCCATTCACCATTCAATTCCCCATTTCAATCAATGAATTTTGATCATTATAAATTTATCACTATTACACTACCCCTTTATGTTTTATCCCATCATCTTATTCATAACCATAATATATTTCCATAAATTAATTTAAATTTTCACACGCCATCAATTTATTTTTTAATAATAGGTGTGTTCAAATTTCAGATTACCTCTTTAACCTATTACTTAAAAATTTCAACCCTGTTACCATTATGTTAAAAAACCTATAAAATATTTTGACAATATTAAAGAGGATTCATTAAAAATATAACACATCAAGAACCAATTCCCCGTCATTTTTATTTAAATGTGTATTTCACTTTTCATGATGCTACAATTCAACCTAGATTTACAATCTTCATTTCAATTCCATATTACCCTTACTATATCATAAACCAATTTATTCACATTCAAGGAAATATATCAAAAAACAAAATTCACAATACTCCCTTTTAATATAATATAAAACATCAACAATAACCATTTCTAAATTCCATTTTATAGAAATTTACCTTTTTGTTACCATATTTAAATGATTATCTAATTTTGAAGATAACAACATTCTGTAATGATTTCAACAACATTAAATCCACATTGAAAATTATCAATTAATAAAAATCATCATATAAAAAATATCATGTAATTAATAAATCATACAAAACTCCCTTCCATTACATTTTTCTCTTAACTATTTTATCATATTTATTTAATTTTATTCTTCCTTAATGAGTGTTTTCTATTTTTTCTACACCTTCCAAATAAACCAAGATCACTCATAATTCCATCTAAAGTAATATATAAGAATAAATAATAACATGTTTAAATGGATCATAACAATCAAATCAAGAACATTATTCCATAATATAGAAGATGATTTTAGAAATTTCCAACCTCAACTAAAGCTTAAAAATCCCTTAAAAATCAAGGAGAATAAGGATAAAAGGGTCACAAGATCTGAAAATTTTTAGAGTAACCTCAAATTAACATAAACCATAATAACCCCCATCAAAACCAAATCAAAACTAGTATATAATCATACTATGATTAAACAATAGGGAGATAATATAAAAGAATAAGAAAATAACTCACCCCAAATCACAAAAAAATAAACCTCTTGAAGATGAGGGATAGGTCCTATCCAAGGGATCTTAAATGTCTCCAAAGGGTCACCTTAGATTAGTTAAAGTTTGATATAAATGAGAGAAATAATATGGATTCATATTGAATTTTAATTTTTTTTACTCCGGATGAAAAATAAAAAAAGAATGACATAAGGGTGATGGACATGCTACAATGGTATTAAGTTAAGAAAAACCTAGAAATCAAATCATGATCAACACCCAAATCTGATAAAACTAGGGATAGATGATGAAAAAATTCCCATCTATATGAAACAACATTTGAATTATTGAACTCATCCATGGATCAACATAAGCACCATGATACATGGTCTCCTAAAATTAAAAAACCCCGGATATTGAACACTAGAGGATCCATGCCGCAACATCTATAACCAATTAATATGACCTTCCACAAAAAGCAGTACCAACTCTCTATTTCAATACCATAACATAGTTAGGGGGACCATGTTGTAATGACCCCCAGAAGAGAAGAACCACTAAAATCAGCCTTCTAGGTCCCTACAACACAACCATCAACACCATGCTACATCCAAAACATCCAATAGACCTACCATAGTGTAACATATCCCTCTACATTTTAAAAACAATTCGCAGCTGAAATTTTAGCTTAAAATTTACTTTCCTTCCTAAAACCTTATCTCAGAATCTATAATACCCAAAAAAAACCCAAAGTAATGGGATGAAAAAGTCCAAACCATTACACTAGATACTTCTAAAACAATTATCTTACCTAAAAATAAAAACCAGAACCATATAAATAGAAACCAAATCCTATCCATATAAAGGTAAGATACATATCAAATGAAATAAATTCAATACCAACACCATCAGTGAGTGATGATCCAAAATTCATCCAATAATAATAAAACCTTTAAATCCCCACAATCACCATAGATACATCCCAAATAGAAACTCCACCCCCAAAAGAAACCAAGCATAACACTAACCACCCTGACACACAACCAAATCCTCATCAGTTACCTCTTTCACCTCAACCAAGGTTCAAAATAGTTACCCATTTATAAAAAAACTCATTTTTCCATTTAAAACATTTTTTTGAAATAAATTAGTTTTAAGGATATTCAAGAAAACAAGAGTACTTTAAATTTCAAATATCATTCACCACACACTTAAAAAATGAGTTTAAAATCCATTACAATGGTCTCAATGAAATTATTAAGTTTAACCCAAACATTCCCATAACTAAATATCCATTGGAAAATAAGAAATATGATGAGTCTCAGGGTATTCACACTAATGATTCCCTACAGAATTACACTAGAAACAAATCAGTTCTCTAGAAATCCTTCACCTCAAGCCACTCAACCCAAGGGTGCTAATCCATACTCTAGCTCTATAAGGTCACATCGTTATCCTATTCCATAAACCACATGTCCCAAAACTTAGAGAATTTACCACAACCTTGCTCAATTCTTGGGATGGACCTTCAATGGAACCCAATATCATAGATAAACCTCTCTCCATGATATTTTCTCAATCTCTCACCAATTCCCATGAAACCAAATGAAGAGGCATAATAGACTATTGAATCTATATCTTCAAGTAATACTTGAAATTTTTTCCCACTCTCTCTCACTCGGTAGAAAATATTAGAAAAAACTAATCAAATACCTAAAATGGTTCCCCAAAGCTTCACACATTCTCATATCCCTACTGAATCTATTGAATCTATTTCATATTTTCACACATATAAACCCGAGAAAAGAAATAATTCTCTAGTAATACAAGAAAATTTTAACATATTATTCCAACTCACTCTGAATAGTAACTAGATAAGTGTTCTACATGACCTCAGGAACGCCTCTTCATATAATAGAAGCTGCCAACAAGTAGTGGGGTTCTAAGGTGGTACTATGAAGAGATTATACCCCCTATATCAGAGTTCAAAATAAAAATAAAATAACTAATAATTATACATATCAGAGTATATAATAACAATAAATAAACTGAACATGCTATAACAAATTAAATGGGGGCATACAAGCATGCATAATAGCATATAGTATGATCACCCACTAGGTCGATCACATATAAAAAGAACAAAGAACAAAAATAAAATAAAATAAAAATCCTCTAATGAAACTCTATTCTATAATTCAACCAAGGATCATACTTGTCACCAAATAACCCAATAATTAATTATAAACGTATATAATTAATTATTTAACTCATGATGAATAATTTAGAATTTATTTCAACTTATTTAAATTAGTCAATAATTTCAAAGACTCGCCGATTGACTCCACCACATCAGAACCACAACAAATTTATTTCCAACGACCCACATTACGACCCTTCCTTATTATGGAAAAAATACCTAACATATGTTTCTAATTCCCCAATTAATTTAAATCAATTATAAGGAAAAACCTTAATAAAATCATTGGTATGACATACCTTAGTTGAATCAATGAATGAAGATTGTTGTATAATGTTATGGGACATCCTTTAGCTAGGGTGAGAAAAATACCCATGTTAATTATATTATTCCACCATGATTATATGTAATCATCTCAAGAACCTTAAATGGATAGAAATAAAATTATAGAGAAGATAGGAGTATAAGTAAAGAGGCCAATGGAGGGATAGAACCACTTTAGATTGCTAGAAAAAGCTGCAAAACACCCACATTTTAAAAGGGTTTGAAGGAGGAATAGGGGGAGATCCATTGTTTACATGGGATAGAGGAAGGGAGAAAGAGGTTATGACGCTATAAAAACCCAAGGGGGGAAAGGAATTTATACCCCTTCAGAGTCCACTAGCTAGTCAGTATTGGGCCACCGATTATTCTATGATCCCATTAGACTATCTAGGCTCTTTACAAGGCCATAAATTTTCTAGTGGCTACAGACTTCATCTCCAACTCACATTACCTCCTTCAATGACCTCATACTATTATCCCAAGTCATATAGCCACCCTTAAAGATTCATTCAAGTCTAAAATTCCTATTTTAAGAGATCATAACCCCCAGAATTCTATTTTTAGAACCAGTTTAGAATCTAGCCCATCCATTAACTCAAAAATTAAAATTCCTTATATAATTTTAAACCTATATGGATATGGGTTTTTAAAATATCCCAAACATAATACTTATAAAACTTGATAATCCTAGGTAGTCATCTATTTGGAACTCATTACCTATGTTGATCACTAATTTTCTATCAACTGGATGTGTTTTATCTTTGAGCAGAAAACAAATTCAACAAAACCAATTACACTTAAAAAGTTTACATCCCCCAATTCCAAGAAACCAATCCTAGAATTCATCATAACATCAAGATGAAACTTACCCAAACCCTTCTACTCCGAGTCACAAAGGTGTTTTCTTTTACTTAATTATCAAGTCCACTATGTTCCCCACTATAGGGAATAACATCGAGCTATAAAACCCTCACCATTAGAATTGAATCTCAAAACATGATCTCAAAATTATATTGATGACCCCAATTTGGTTTCCAATACCCACACCCAATAATACATAAGGATGGAATTCATACAATGGCACCACTCCATGTTGCTGATATTCAGCTGAATTAGATATGTTCCAACTGCACAAGCATAAGGCCCTTCTATACTGACTATTTCTTGAAAATCCTAGACTGATCCTTAAAACATGCTCATTATATACAATCAGACATCCTTGATGTGACTCCAGGACACCACATCAAATTACAAGAGTTAATAGGAGTCAAAACTCTTTCTACCAACTCATCCCAAAAACACTCGACTGCACCCATCGATGCATCACTCGAAGCACCCAACCACGAGGCCTTTATTATAGAAGGCATACCATGATCACCAAAAAATGATCATTGGAGACTATGAAGACTCTTGGTGAAATTTCCCAGTTGAGACACTGACCAACTTACACCCCATTACACTCCCACCTAATATCTGACACTCTTCCAATCAAACACACTTGGATCATCTTAAACAATCTCGAGCCTGATGCCCATTCTCAAAATCCACCCTTTATCAAATTTAGACCTATACTTGGAATTAAACAAGAAATATAGATGAATTTAGATCCATTTACTCTTTATAATTCAAAATTCTAGGATGAATATCTAATAGATGATTTCTATTCATTCGTGATTCCTCTTACATGAGGGTCATACCACCACGAATGACATCCTGCTCCCTGATAAAGGAGAATCATTTTCACCAAATCACTAGATCAAATTATTTATAATCTTGGACCATTCCCTTACCATCCATGAATATAACCAGAATACATGATCAAACTCACTCAATACCAAGTGACAACATGAAACATGATTCCACTACCACTCCCAGATCATAGAAAAATCCTCCACAACAACCTCCAAAATCTATTAATTAATGAGGATTTCTACTTCAATATACCAATGGTGCAATTCATACCATATGGATTACCTTATACCACCCCTTAATCACCATCTCAAAAGTTTCCAATGTTAAGGAAGACATTATTGTTTCACCATCTAATCCATACCAATCATACTGTTAATACCTTATCGGGATCAATTTCTGGGATTAACCATGTCACCACACCCTGATTCAATTCCAAGGTATCATCTAACATAGAGGTCCATTTCAAATCCTCATCCAAAAACCATACAACCATTTTCATAAGCATCACATAATACCCCTTGGTACTTGGATCTTACATGATATATCATCAATTTACAACTCAACATGAACCACATTAAACCACACACACTTCCTCAATATCATCCAAAAATAACAAATTTATGCTCCATTACCACCCAGTAAATTAACACAACTGACACTCAATGAGTATAATTTAATCATACCCATGATCATTCACATAAAACATTGACTATTCTCTAAGGGATGTTAATTTCATCTAGATGGATGTACCTCTATGCTCTTTTCCTATCAACCTAACATCCTTCACATGTTAAGGAAAAATTCAAAATCATCCACTATCTAGAATAATCTACAAACCAACAATGTGCTATGTGATATTAAGTGTGATAGATGAACTTAGGAACAATACTAGACTTGTGTTCTATGTGACCTCATACACACCTTCTCATATGCTAGAGGCTGCTGACTAGCAGTGGGGGTCTAAGGTTGTTAGGTCCACTAGGCTAGATACCCTGAGAGGGGGGTGAATTAGGGTATGAAAGATTAAAACAACTTCCCCTTTTGATATTGTTTTTCTATTAGAAAAAAACCCTATTCTATCTTATTCCTATTGTAGAGTATGAATAATCCTTAAAACATGCACAAGACACATAAATTTTTACTTGGTTCACCCTCACTGGGCTACGTCCAAGGAGCATACACCAGCAGTGTACTGATGTACCAATTCCACTATAAGCACACTGCCATTTATAAGTTGGAAGCAGACTCACTATCCCTCCTGGTTTACAACCACTCACAATTTGAGAACTCACTGCTCTCTCAACTGAAGTGATCTCACTGCTTCTTCAGATGATCCATTCACAGTTTATAGACCTTTATCTCTCTTCATTACCACTAATGAATTCATCCTCCACTGTATGTATATGCTCTATTGAAGTCCAAATTTCATCCACTAATAAATACCCCTTTTCCCCTACCACTGGAAAATAACCTTTGGGAAGTACCTTCACAAACAACCCTACTTCACGAAGCTCCCAATTTCGTGAAGCTCAAAAAATCCTTAGAGAATATTTTTCCTTTTCACGAAGCTCACACCTTCACAGAGCTCAGGTTGTCACATAGCTCAAGTCATCGCAGAGTGACTTCCTTCGCAAAGCTCACTGAGCCAATGTGGAGCACGCCTATTTTGCAGAGCTAGATTAACCACTGCGAAGCTCCTTCCTTTTATGAAGCACACTGCCTTCACGAACCACCTTCGTGATTCGAGAGAAAAATATTTTCTTCAAAAAACTCTCTACTTCTTTCGATAGGGTCGAGGCCTATTTATAGGAAATTCCACTGACACTCGAACCTTCCGCGCGAAGTCAGCACCACATCATCTCAAATTGCAATGCTCTGAAAATTCCGCTGAAATTCACTCTGTTTCGCAAAGCACCATGAAATTTTTTCAATAATGGAGCTAATCATAATCATAGATCCTTGGATTAATACCTTTTCACCTTCTCTTCGAATCTCTATTCTCAATATCCTTCACCGCCATAATTCTCTTCAACGCTTCCATTCACGAAACTCTTCGTAATCGTAAAGAATCACCGTCAAAAATTTTCTTGTCTTCGTGAAATCCAATCCATGAAGCCTATATTCATGAAATTAATTCATTTTCCATATTTTTATGACATCTTCAAGGATATTCACTTTTTGTGATGCCCACTAAACTCCAAAATTTCGACCCCAAAAATTTGGAAAACATTGGAAAACAGTGCCACCTTGTATCTGTTCTTTTGTACCACCTCCAGATCATCCATTCCTTTTTCATGGTTCTTTGTCAATGTGTATTTTCAACAACATCTATAAAACTTGACAATTCACTAAGGAAACCTGCATTGTCAACAAACACAAGCAACCTAAAAATGCTGCAATGTTACCTTGAGGGATTTATTCCCAACAAAGGTGGTACTATAAGGAGTCTATACCCCTGGTTTTAGAGTACACAATAACAATAAAAGAACTAAGTATCATACATATCAGAGAACATAACAAATATAAATAAATTGAATATGATATAGAAAATTAAATGGAGTATATAGGCAGGAATACAAGTATATTGTCCGATCACCTAATGGGCCAATCACATATACAAAAATAACAAAGAAAAAAAAATCTCCATTGAAACTTTGTTCTAAACCTCAACCTGATATCCAAATTGCATCTAAGATTCTCCAACTTGATGACCCAATACTGGTCCTCAGCCCAACCTGGACCTGCAACCAAGTGAGAGTTTACTTGGGTACCTAACTGAAGTAGTGGATCTAGTGGGTTGTGAGTACATAACTTATTAGGGAACCACCAGCACAGTCCATTATATACTGGAAATGTAGTGGTTTATGCATGTGACATGCTCTAAATAAATAAATAACCACTAAAAATAAATAAACAACCATTGATCCTCAATTCCATGACACTAATCAACCATACCTACTTCAACCAGTCCTAAGGTGTCTCTGAGCACATCAGAATTACCATTCCAACCACAATAATGACCCAAGGGTCTTTCAACCCATTATATAGTGATAATGACCTAAGGGATAAAATAACCTTTGTATATATGATAATAACTCGGGATGAGCTCTATCTTAGTATCAAAACCCAGGGACTGGTCTATTCTAGTATGAAATAGTCCCAATAGCTAAGACCCAATATCCCCAAAGGCTCAACTACAACCACTAAATAACCCACAATCCTTAAATAGTTTTCAAATGGTAAGAACACCATCCTCTAGAAGGTTTATCTATTCCCACTGATTAGCCTATCATAGGGCATTATAAAATAAAATTTATTTTACTAATATAGCATAGTGGCTGACAAGGGTCATCTCACTTTAGGGTCATCATAGTCAATCAATAACTAATTTCTAATTCACATAATCTAATTTTTTTATGTTTTTATTATATTATTAAAAATATGGTTTTTGGGTTTTGTAAAAGTAATGAAAAATGATGTAATAAACAACTAAACTAAATGAAGATGTAATAAAATGAATGCAATTCGAATAAAAGGACTTGGTCCTAGGGTTTGGTTATGTGGGTTATTTCAATATTCATTTAATTTGACAATCCATTACGCCATACATGGATTTCTATTACCTACCTTGAGTGAGATTTTAACAAGCCTAAGAAACTTCTTCGGTATACCAAATTTCTCCTCCTATGGGTAGAAAATATTAATCAATGTGATATTCATGTCATGAGGGATGATCACCATACCCATTCACCTCACTCCCATTAAATATAAATTAAATTAAAATAATTAATAATTTAAATAAAAATAATTTATAATACCATGAAACTTCCCCAAGGCCAGGACTCAGGTTATTAACTTTCCATTGCTAAGTGAAAGAGATCATGATATAAATATGGAAGATAAAAATAAATTGAGATTGGAAGAAGAAAGATATTGGAGGAAGATAAAAAACAATTAAATTAAAATATGAATGTGATTACATGGAAATAAAAGAAAGAAAAAAAGAAAACAAAAAACTAAAGTAATAGAAACCAAATAGCACAAAAAAATGAATTTTATTGTTGATAATAATTTATAATTTATGTTTAAATATATTATATTAAAATCACATATCGGTCATTATGTCTTCAAAGTCAAATTATGTGAATCCTTCTTAAAATGACTTTAATGGTATTTTATATTAAATAATGTATTGTTAAATGAATTAAAAAATATTAAAATATTAAAATATAAAAATGGGGAAGGATATGGTTTAAAATATTCTCCCATTATTATTTTTTTACCAATTTTCACCATATAAGTAAATTTATAACCCTTTAATATTGAAAATTTTATTACCATGGTTAAAGTTAAAATTGATTAATGAAGGGGTTAACCCAAAAGATAAGGTTTAAAATGATACATATACATGTATAAATTTTATTTTTTAAGTTATTTAAACCTTAAAATATATTATATTTTAAATTTTTATCACTTGGTTCCACTTTCACATGAAAAATAATTTATTATATTTAGGAATTTTACTTAAATCCAAGTATGTCCTTTCCTTAACTATAAAAGGAGACCACATATCCTCTATTATTCAAACCAAATAGAGACACTTGTATAAATTAAAACCTAAAAACTATTTAAAAAATAATTATCCATGTTATGGAGTTTTTTCTCCTAAATAGACCACCCCGAGGTCATTAAGTATAGATCCAAAAGAGGTTTCTCAAGGAGGAGGTAATCGTTATAACTGGACTCTTTCATTTTACTTATTCTTTTATATCCTTAAATTTTATCCTAAACATTATAATATAATAACATAATTATTTAATATATAATATTATTTTAATATTTTTATTTCCTAACCTTTATTTATCTCATTTCCATCAAGTGAGGAATGAAATTATCGCTCGTGCATACGTGTGGACTATCGCCTCCACATTTCGATATGATTCATTTTCCATCACAATATTTAATGGATGGTTATTATAATGGATTTAATGTTTATATATTATATTAATGAAAAATTTATGATTCTATAATTATAATATCTTATTTACCATCTTAACATTCCATCTGTTGAAAAATGTTAACGTCGCTCGTGCGTACGTGTGGACTACCACCTCCACTAAGTGATATGATTTGTTTTTCATCTCTACTTTACATGGATGGTAATAAGGATAGATATAAATAATATATATGATATTTATTATATAATAATGATTCCATAAATTTTAATTATTATTTACCTATATTTTTTCTATCCATCAAAAAGGGGAAAATTACTAACGCGTACTTACAGACTACCATCTCCATGAAGTAATATAATTCATTATTCATCACCTCTTTATATTAATAATTATAAATGTGTATATAATGATTAAATATTAAAAAAATTATATGATTAATATCATGGAGATGAAGTTACCATGATCAAATTAAAAATACTAGAACTTTGAAAATGAAAAATGAAATAGTTAACAACTAAAAACAACAATTTTAATAAGGAATTATTGAAAAATGAGTGTTGGAATGTTATAATTGGATAATTTAAGTATGTATATATTTATGATATATAATTATAATAAATTTATATTTATTATACATGTGGTTAGAGTGATTATGAACTAAGTTAGACATGACTTAATGGTTTCTCATCTCAATTTTGTTTTGTTGAGACATATTTGATGTTATACACCTATTTATGTTTATGAGGTGTATATACTGACCTTTTGGAAAGTTATATCATTTATAATTCTCAATTCATGATATTTAAATTTAAAAATGAGATTGTTTCATCCAAGTGGTTTTTATTTAGAAATTACCAAAGTGGTAAGGATTTATCATCTTAAATCACCTTCTTTGGGTCATATTTTATGTTATGCACCCATATTCTTTTATGATGTGTAAATTATGCCTATTTTATATTTTATATCATAAATATTCTTATTTTCCTGATATTTAAAGATTTATTTGAAACTATTATTTCATATGGATTACGATTCAAAAGCTACCAATGCGGTAAGGGTTAATTCTTCGATCTCACTTTTAATTTGGATCATTTATGTCAAAATATCCTTTAGGGAATTGTATGATTTCACTCTTTTAAAATTTTATGTCTTTTTTTCTCATTTTTTTAATTATAATTTTTTCATGTTTACCTTTAATTTCACCCAGTTTGTTACTTAAATAGAATTGAAATAATGTTTTTAAGGAAAACTGACCTTATTTATCCTTATGGTTGAGAGTATTTTTTATTCCACTTCCATATTTTCTAAAATGTTTTAAAGAAATTTATTTTATATGTTATAATAATCCTTTATAGAAATTTTTAACCATGTTTTAATTTTTTTAAAATGTTTTAAATGGAATCTTTTAAAAAATTTCTGAATGAGGCACTTTTTTACTTTTTACCAAAGTTTGAAAAGAATATTTTTTAACATATATGGAATGAGATGATTTAAAACCATAATGAAATTTATTTTATTTTAATATTAATTTATAAGTTCCCATTTTTATTTTCAAATAATATCAATTTCATAATATTCTAGGTAGTTTTATTTTTAATGATATCAAAAGTAAAAGGATATTTTCCATGTTTTTAAGAATTTTTTTGAACATTTTTAAAAGAATTTTTTATCTAAATAAACATCCATTAATGTTTATTATGCTCCACTAGGGATATATTATTATGATAAAATATATATATTATTTTTATGGTTTATTATGAAGTGATAATTGATATGAATCCCATTTTATTTATATAGTTTTATTAATCTATGATGGATGTTTTTATGATTAAGATGATGAGGTGTTTTCGAAACCCATTTATTTTCCACAAGTTATGGTATGATGTAATGATAAATGTTTTATGATATTTTAAAATACATATAAATTGATTATTATTATGTGATAGGTGGTACCAATATTATATATCCCTTTAATGGATCGGGTAATAATTACAGAGTTAACTGGGTGGAAGTTACTCCTATATGAATATTAGAATTGATCGAGTAGGATTTTCCATAAAGATTTTATGTACACTAAGAAATGATGGTCTTGGAAGTGAGATTTTATATATTATTTCTATGATTATTATTATTTCACAATTTATGCCACTCTTTTATTACATTATTATATGCTTATGATATGTTCTCATGGATCATGATTTTGATTCTCTTATGATTGATATCTTATAAACTGCAAAAATTTACACCATGAATCATGATTATGATCTATGAATTTCCTAGTATGATTTTTTATTATTATTATCATGTTATTATACCATTATTTTTATTTTTATTCTTACAAATGATCGTTAACTTATGTCTCCCATGTTTACCCTTTCTGAGAATCTAATCTAACCCTTCTTATATTTTCTATTTCATAGGATATAAAGAAAGGTTTTAAGTATGTTATGCCTATGAAGGTTACTGGTTGTGAATAACATAGTGGGAGGTGATTTGGATATTTTATGTTCCAGTTTTTTATGTATCCTTATTTCCAAATACATTATACCTTTATAGTTATGGCATGGATTTTAATGATATGTATTGAATATTCATATAAAATAATGTAATATTTATGCATGAAATGCTTGTATCACCTTAGTCACCCCTAAATGGGTGACCTATACATAGGCCACCCTTATGTGGGTGATCCTTATATGGGTCACCCCTCTTGTGAATGACCCCTTCATCCTAACATAGCTATAATTTTCCAAAAAAATAGCAAAGTCCTAGGACTAGAGGAGTGGGTTTTCAAGACCCATATGTGGGTCTACATGTTGGGTTTTCTAAAATTAAATAGAAGAAAAAAAACATAAAATAAATATAAATTAATCTAATAAATAATAAAAGTGAAATAATAAATAGGGTAATTAAGTAAATGGGTAATTAAGTATTGAGAATGTAATTTTTCGACACACTTGTACTAGTATAATGTAGGTGGTATTTATGCTATCCATAAATGTATTTCTTTCTTTCTTAGTGAACATGATGTGTAGTCATGTTGAATTACTATTCATTGAGATAAAACTATAATAAATATTTTAAATGTTTATTTGTGATTAATTCCTTTTTGGGTTGTGAGTGGCCTATCGATGAGTGTTAAGACTATAACTTTTTCCACCGTACTAGGTGGTCTCAATTTGAACATAAATAGAATTTAAATAGGTGGCCATAGGGGTATTATGATTTAACTAGTGATCAAGTATGCATAAGATGATTACTAAGACTTATCCTTAGATCCAGTGAATGTACCTAATATATGAATTGTCAATTAAATTTATTAAATTAAGCTGATAAATGAGATAACCAATGATCCTTGGAATTTTTAAGATCACATCTTAGTATTCATTTTAAACATGATGAATTGGATTATTAGGGTACCTCATAGGATCTGAATATTATGCATGATGAATTTAGATGTCGTGATTACCTCCTAGGATACAACTATTTTTCCTGATGATTTTGGGTTCATAGTGTACATCCCAAGATCCAAATTTATTCACGGTGACTATGGATTCCTAAGATACACCCTAGGATCTGAATTCATGCCTAATGAATTATTATGTTCAAAGGAATTAAACACTAACCGAATAAAGTATGATGAATCTTAGGTGTCACCTTAGAGCCTAAAGACTGATGGTGGTTTATTTATTATGTTTTACTTTTTCTATAATTCACATCAATAAGAAATTTTACTCATACTAGATTTGTTTATAGATTCCATTAGTAGTGTTCAAATGAGTTATACTCATACCCTACTCATGCCACTTTGGGTACCTAATAAAACTTTATGGTTGTAGGAGATCACAAGGGAAAGATCCCTATGATTGATGGTTGATTTAGATAGCTAGGATGGAGCATGTGAGATTGGATCAGGCTAGGACTCAAGACTAGTTTTTACAGTTTTACTAGTTTTGTTCTTTTTTTTATTTTTGGATATTGGAATATAAGATCCACCAATATAGAATACATTTTGAATATATGAATTTTATGACTTTTACAACACTCGTTTTTTATAGCATGGGATGTGTAGGATATTGTTGTCACTTTCTAGGATGTTTTCTTTGTTTATTCATCTTGATAAATGTGAATCATATGGGGTCAAACTTATGTGGGTGACTCATATATGGTCACCCCTTTGTGGTGACCTATATGTTGGTCACCCCTATGTGGTGACCCATATATGGGTGGACCTTACATTGGTCACCCCTGTGAAAATGATTCCCCTCTGTGGTATTTTCCTTTATGTCAACCTAAACCCCTACGTGGTGTTTTCCCCTACATATTTTGATAACTCCTTGTGGAGACTGTATGTGTTCACCCCTATATGGGCGACCCTTATATGGGATAACCCAAACATGGAAGACCCCTATGTATTTACATGGTTGGACATTTCAAAAAATTTGAAAAATTCCTAATGCTAGAGGTTAGTGTTGACAAGACCCGTATGAAGGTCTGGAGGTGGGACCAACTAGAATTAATGAAAATATAAAATATAAAATAAAAATAATTTAATTTAATAATTAATAAAAATTATATAATAAATAGGGGAATTAAGTGAATAGTAATTGAAGGGACGAGAAGGGTTTTTATTGCACGTGTCTTCTAGAATATTCCCTAACCCCTTTGAGCTATCCTCTTACATATGAGTTATCTACCACCTCTTATTTCATTTAGGAATAATTTATTCTAGTTAGTATATATAGAGAAATATAACACACCATATCCATATCCTTTTAGTTTATTTTGCTGTCTAGCGGTCTCATACTGGTTATGGCCCATTATTCCCTAATTTTAAGTTTTTGTTAGAATATCCAATTTCTATAATTTAAAATTAGATAAATAGCTGATTTTCAATGAATAGGTTTATATGAGTATATGTTTGGAAATATTTATTCTATCCATAAAATTATTTCTCCCTTTCTCAGTGTGTGTGATGTGTGGTCACATCAACCTCCTATACATTAACTGAAAACTCTAATAAATATTTTAAATGGTTATTTTCTTGTGATTATTTCTTTCTTGATCTATGAGTGGACCATTGATGATAATTAAGACTAAACCTTCATCCAAAATTAAAAGTGGGATTAATTTGACTATAAATGAGATTTAAATAGGTGATCCCAGGGGTGTAATGATTTTGCGAGTGACCAAGTTTTTGTAAGGGGGTACCTAGGATATCTCCCAAGATCTGGTGAGAATAATTATTATATGAACCCAAAATAAAATAAAATAATTTAAGTTTATGCGTGAGAATACCATTGATCCAAGGAATTCCTAGGATCAACTAATATGATTTATTTTGTAGCTGATGACTTGGATGCCTAAGGTAAATCCTAGGATCTAACTATTGTTCCTAATGATTTTGGAATCCAAAAATACCCCTAGGTTCTAGATATTTTACCAAATTAATTTTTATGCCTAAGGTACTTTATAGGATCTAACTTTATGCCTAGTGAATATGGAATCCTAGGATACATCCTATGATCAAAATTCATGCTAGAGAACTTATTATGTTAAGAGACATCTAGAACTGGTCGAAGTAGGTATGGTCGATCCCAAGTGTCACCTTAGACAACAAGGATCAATGATAGTTTATTTATTATGCCTTAATTTATCTATTATGAACATTAGAATTTACTTTTACTAAGACTGGATATGTTTATAGATGTCGTTGGTGGTGACTCAGTAAGTTGTACTCACACCCTATTTGGGCCACTTTGGGTACCCAAACATATTTTTAGTTTTTGGAACAGATGAGGTGAATGGATCTATGATTTATGGTTGATAAATATAGCTAGGATAGATCATGATATATGGTACCAAGCTAGGACTTACAAACAATTTTTTTTAGTTTTCCCAGTTTATTAATTTTGTTCATTTTTTTATATTTTTTTATATAATCAACCCACATGAGTTACATTTTTATTTTATGACTTTCATGACAAGTACAATACTAATTTTGTTATATAATGGTATGTGTAGGTTATTATCATAACTTTTAGAGATGTATGTTTTATTTATTCATATATATGTATGTGATTACTACTATTTCTGTTGTTATCTCACTCTGATATAAGGGTATAATCTCCCCATAGACACAACCTAGACTCTTCATTCTTATTAGAAACCTTTGGAATTTGGGGAGGCATGCCTGAGGTCTTAGGATGAATCTGATCCCAGCACTAGTTAGTGGTCAGGGGCTGGGGGATGTCATAGTAGGTACCAAACTAATGCCATCATCAATAATTGGTAATAATAATATGCCCCATAACTCTCATCAATCACTACATATCTAGGGTTAAAATATCCACCACAACACCCACTTGTCAGTTCATGGGTTTATCCAACTCAAAATGATAACGATCCATTAGGACACCCCCTCAATAACTAATTAGGAATTAAATAATTAAAACAACATCAATAATATATCATCAAACATCACCTCATTCCATAACCATCCAAAAATCACATATCCACATACCACAACACCACATAAACACAACCACATCACTACATATCCACAAGCACATCACTATATAACCACAAACTCATCACCACATATCCATCTTTCCAAGAAAACCTTGGTAGGGTAACATAAATATAAAGGGAATTAACCTTGTTCCCACCCCCTTCCATGTATGTCCCCTACCCAAAACCACACATCAACACCCTACTCATAGAAGTAGGGTATTGTGAACATGTTGGAAATCAAACTCATGTCATCTTCTTACCATCCATAAACCCCACCACATATCATTATATAAATACCCCATAAGGTCTTCTAGTACATTTCATACTACACTTCATGCCATTAAAACCATTATGATTAGTCCCACATCAATCCATCAAAACCCATGAGTTCCCACCACGTCATCACCTTTTTTCCTCATCATTTTCCCATAACCACTTCCAAAAATTCATAAAAATAGTATAAAAACCACCCATTAAAGAAAAACATTTCACAACCAAAACATCATCATCAATATCACAATGAATAATCTAGAAAATAAACCATATAAGTAATAACTTATAGTTCCCACATATTTTTTATCCCATCAATTACCATTACCAACCTCATTAGATTTATTATGCCATTCATTCACCCATGCCAATCCATTAACCATTCAATTCCCCATTTCAAGCTATGAATTTTTATCATTAGAAATTTATCACTATCCCACTACCACTTTATTTTCTATCCCATAATCTTATTCATAAACATAATCTATTTCCATCATTTCATTTAAATTTTCACTAACCATCAATTTATTTTTTAATAATAGGTGTGTTCAAATTTCAGATTACCTCTTTAAACTATTAATCAAAAATTTCAACCCTATTAACATTATGTTAAAAAACCTATAAACTATTTTAAAAATATTAAAGAGGGGTCATTAAAAATATAACACATTAAGAACCACTTCCTTATAATTTTTCTTTAAATATGTATTTCACTTTTCATGTTTCTATCATTCAACATATATTTACACTCTTCATTTAAATTCCATATTGCCCTTACTATATCATAAACCAATTTATTCACATTCAAGGAAATATATCAAAAAAATAACTTCAAAATAATCCCTTTTAAGATAATATAAAACATCAACAATAACTGTTTCTAAATTCCAGTTTATAGAAATTCACCCTTTTGTTACCATATTTAAATGATTATCTAATTTTGATGATAAAAACATTATATAATGATTTCAACAACATTAAATCCATATTAAAAATTATCAATTTATAAAAATAATCATATAAAAAATATTATGGAATTCATAAATCATACACAACTCCCTTCTATTACAATTTTATATTAACTAGTATATCATATTTATTTAATGTCATTCTTCCGTAATGAGCGTTTTCCATTTGTTCTCCCCTTTCCAAATAAACCAAGATCACTCATAATTACATTTAAAATAATATATAATATAGCGAACCGGCCTTTTATTACATTACTATTACATTATTTCAAATATAAACAACATAATAGTATTACACATAGAGGATCCAAAGGTTTAGTGTCTTTGGAAAACTAGGACCACACATAACAAATACAACTTCTAGCATAAACATTTATTTAATTTCTTCTTCTCTAGATTCTTATTGGCACTTGTCCTCTCCTTAGTATATATATCCACCTGAGGATATACATCAAAAGGGGTGATCTAGAATCCTAGTAAGAGGATAGATAAGAACAATATATCATGGGGTGAGCATATTCATAACATAGGCAAAATATCATGAATATGAGAGGAGCATAAATAAAAGACTTGAAATGTGGCAATGCATAAAAATGAAAAATCATGTCTTAGTGGTTGACTACCACACATACTTGTGAATCAAGCTAGAATATTTTTAACACATCATTTCACATTTACTCATGAGATTCATCACTTTAACCAATGCATTTAAGCTCTATATAATTTCGGGCACACCCATCACATTTAAACAGTCATATTGTGCTATATAATTCTGGGCGCACCCGTCACATCATAAAATTATCATTTATCAGGCATTCCACAATGAACATATAAAATAAATGAACATAAATAACCCATTAAAAGGCATTGGTTTCATATTATGATAACACATTCATAAATTTTGGGTTCCCAAAAGAAAGAGGGAACAACATACTTGATACAAGAACCATCAACCTTGAATGAGAGGTAAAAGGTGAGTTCTTAAGAGAAGAGTTATTTTGGAAAACATTTTGATTGACATAAAATTTAGTAGAAAACATTTATATCCCAGAAAAAGTAATATAATTATAAACAAATGATCTTTATGGAGTAACCATATCAAAAATGGAGTGAAAGAGGGAGAACCCGAAGGATGAAAGTTGGGTTCGAGAATTTCCCCTTACCTTGTACCTGAATGCTTCCTTATCTTTAATGTCCTGTATAATGACATTATATTCATTAATTAGAAATCCAGAACCATGTGTACATTAATAGGGTTCATTATGGTTTAATTATGTCATATTATTTTTCTTTGGATGACTTATAGAGTTTAAAAACATTGTTCGAGGATGTTCGTTTTTATGGTTTTTCTTGGGTGGTTCAATTGTATTCTTAAATTGAAGTTTGGGTAGAACATGAGTAAACATCCAGAAATGATATTACATGTCATTAATTATATTACAGGAGTTTTAATGATCTTATAATAAATTATATTATATCCATGTGGATGAATCATTAGATAAGAATTAAATGATGGTTATTTGGGTCAATTTGGGCAGTTTTTGGATCACAACGAACTTGTTTTAACTTATCACTTAGTAATATGGACATAGGTTATTTATAGAACTTTAAATAGAAAATAATTCATATAAAATATTCTTTTTCAACCATAAAAATGGTTTCATGACCATATATGAAGGTAGAAATGGAAGAAAAAATCATGCCGTTCTTGAAGGTGATAAATTAACATCTCACGAACAACGTTCTCTTTAATAAAATAAAAGGAAGAGGGAAAGGGGTTGGATGATATAATATCCCATTATAATCATAAAATTACATTATATGTATAATAATGGAGTTAAAATACAATTTAAATGAAGATATGTGGGTAGAGATCAAGAAATTAACTTGAACTTGAAAGGAAATTAAAGGAGAAGAGGGGGGGAAATTACCTCTTGAATCCTTCTCTTGAGAACCTCCTTAAGGGCCTAAGCTTGGTCTTTTGATGAGACCAGAATCTATTGGACGTGGGTTAGGGGCTAGGGAAGGTATTTGGGAAGATTTTAGAGAAGTCTTGGAGCTTGAGAGGTGTGAGGAAATGAGGGTGTGAAGGGTGGCTTTTCTAGTGGAGGGGAGAGGGGTTTCCTTAATATAAAATTCATTAGTTTATTAATTTCTCCTAATACAAGGAATAGTGAGTCTTGGATGAACAAGGATAGTAATTTTATCATGTGATCCCAAACCAAGTGGGCTTACATCATCAGAGCATCATCTATGACTCAATTAATCCATTATTTAGCATTTATTGTAAATTATCGGATTCTACTATTCATCAAAAATTCAAGTATCTCATAAAAATCCCAAAAATTTACCCCAACCATTTTTCGACATGTAGAATAAAAAAATGAATTCCGTTTTTCAAAAATAATTTTCTAAATATTATTAATTTAACATTTAATGAAAATCATAATTTACTTAAAAAAACAGTTTTTAAGATTAAAACTGATTTTATAGTGCTTTCAAAAATTACGTAGGATCTTATAAAATTATCTAAAAACTATAAGACATTTATTTGATAAATAATGAATCCATTTTAAGAAAATACATTTTCCTTTAAATTAATTAATTAGTTATAATTAATTATTTATGACTTACAAAATTCCAAAACGTTTACTAAGGTCAAATTGTCACTTTCTAAGATGTATAAATTTTATGTAATTATTCATGGGTAAGGTTACTCTTATGTTGGATGATTTAATATTCATAAGGGTCATATTACTATTCATAAGGGTATGCTACTGTCACGACCTGCCCTCGGGGTCCGTGCCGTGACTACCCCAAGCCCGCCTTCCATAGGCCAGGGGCTGGCGACTAGCACCAAGGCGTAAATCCCAGTAAAAAGGGAAGGCATTGCCTTTGAAAAGTAAACACACACCACAGAGTAAACAAGCGGAAAGTAAACACTAAACAAGCAGAGTACGACTGAAAGTGCGGAAAAGTAAATGGGCCAGAATACAAACCCAAACTGAAAGTAAAGTACAACTAAAAAGGGAAAAACAGCAACTGAAAAGTAAAAGCTGCTACTCCGAGCTGTCCACTGGAAATCCCACCTGAAGGGTGGGTACAGATAGCTCCTCTGCTCCACGGGTCCCGTCGTCCGCTCCGTGCACGTCCCGCCCAGTGGTCCACCTCCGGGTACCGTCCCGCTCTACAAGCCTCAGCTAAGGTCAACGCTGTCCGTCGTCTGCAACCAACACAACGTAGTGCGGGCGAAGCCCGTGCAGGGGTGAGTATAAGCTACTCAGTAGGGACCCCGAGACCCCTGAAGGTCTCTCAAATCCACAAAGGATAAATCACGAAGAAAAGTACAATCACGAAGTAACAACCGATACTGCTTAGGTATATGCCCATACATATACCTAAGTCATCAATTCAAATACGCTCCAACCTCCGAGCCCAAGTACAACTCAGTCCACGCAGGAAAGTATACGTATTCCACATAGGAAAGCAAAACATAATCCACACAGGATTGCACAACACAATCCACACAGGAAAACAACAGGATTCAGCTCACACAGGTATACTTCTTCAAAGACGATAAAGATGATCACTGATCCATCTAAGTCGTCGGACCCACGAAGGATCGATAGGTAACTAACCCCCGCAGAAGACCCACACAGGATCGGGCTCACACAGAACCTGTAGGCGCTGTCTCACACAGAACCGCTGAGCGCAAGGACCCACACAGGATCGGGCCCACACAGGACCTGTAGCACTGATCCACGTAGGATCGCTGAATGCTGAAGTCGTCGTCGTCGAATCCATATAGGATCTCTGTACTGTCGTCGTCGAATCCACACAGGATCTCTGTACTGTCGTCGTCGCAGTCACAGTAGCAGTCGTAGCAGTAGAACAGTCGCAGCCAGCACTAGGGTTCCCGCACACAGCTAGCTCGTTCGGAGGGTCCGCTCCACGAGCCGAGAGGCTGATACATCAACTGTCACGAAGACCAGAGTTGATGTATCCAAAAGTTCCGTATCAACAACAGGAACTCAACGCAACAGACGGCGCGTCGATCGGACGCCCGGTCTGAGAGTTATCGGCATTTTCGTCTCCGGGGCCCGGTTGGTTTTTAAGGAAAAACCAACCCGACCGTACTCCACCTGCGTCCAAACCTCGGGCGGAGTATGCCAAAATATCCGTCTCACTAAGAGGAACACAACGCGACTGACGGCGCGTCAATCGGACGTCCGTAGCTCAAGATATGAGCGTTTCCGCTCCGAAGGCCCGGTTGGTTTCGTGAACGAACCAACCCGGCTGAACTCAAAGTTAACCAAAACCTTGAGTGCGATATATCAAAATGACCATCTCGATCCAAGGATCGCGTTGCCGCAGACGGTTCGTCGATCGGAGGTCCGAGGCTCAAGTTATGGGCCAAAAATCAAAACTGGTTCGAAACGGGGGGGTCCGGGTCCGGGCCGACCCGGCCCGACCCCCCCCCCCCCCCCCTGGGCGGTGCGGTGGCCGGCAGCGGCGGTCGGCGGCGGAGGCCGGCGGCGGCGCGGCGGCCTGGCGGCGCGGCGGCGCGGCAGCGCGGTGGCGGCGGCGGCGGCGGCGGGCCGCGGTGGCGGCGGCGGCGGGCCGCGGTGGCGGCGGCGGGCCGCGGGGGCGGCGGCGGCGGGCCGCGGTGGCGGCGGCGGCGCTTGGCGCCGCACGTGGGTGGCACGCGGGGCTAAGCCCCGCGTTTTCTTGAGGGGCGGCGCGGCACAAAGGGGCCGCGCCCCAATTTTTTTTAAAGAAGCCCCCCCTCACGTGGGGGGGCCTGTTGGTGCGGAACCGAGGGGGCAGCCGGCCCCCTCCCTTTAAAATAAAACCGCCCCCCTCTTTAAGAGGGGGGTTTAGCCAGCTGGCCGGGGAATTAATTCCCCGGTTTAACGGCATCCGGCCGGCCAGCTGGCCGGCCTGTTTTCTCCAACGGGACCGGAATTTCCGGTCCCCTCTTCGGCTTCCGACGCCGGCGGGCCGGCCGCCGGTCTTCCCTTCCGCCGCGGCCCGGAACCGGTCGCGGTCTCCTCGTCCCGCCGCGGCGTTCGTCATCCGGCGCGGTGCGACGGCACCGCGCCCCTTCGCCGTGCTTTGATATTCATTCAACGCGTCGCGTTCTTGTTGTTTCTTCCAAGGTGCGCGCGACGGCATCGCGTAAGATGTTTGCACGTTCATCCGCGTGGTGCGATGGCACCACGCCACTTGCTTTCCTCCGCAAAAAAATAATTAAACAAGAACGATGGAGGGGGGGTTCGGCCGTGTTCGTGCGGTCCGGCCCCCCTCGCGTTAACTATAACACTTAAATAAAATATTTAAGTGCCCCACGTAGACATGCGATCCACGAGCAAGAAAAGAATAAGGAAACCAAAAATTAAAACAACAACCCCTACCTTGGGTTTAAGATTCGAAGAATCGTCTACGTCCCGCGGAAGACGGCGTCGCGGAGGTCGGGCGTCGCGGTCGTCGTTCGTCAAATCTGTTGACGATGTGTTATGCCCGAAGAGACACGACGTTGGCGGATCTTCGTTTGCCGACGAAGAAGGTCCGAGGAGGAAGAAGAGGTCCGATGATACCGGGTCGCCGAGTCGATGATCCTTGACGAAGTGTTGTCGTTCTTCGTTGAGGATGAAGACGTTCTTCGCCGGAGAAGATGAAGAGGAGCTCTCAAAAAGACAAACAAAGAACTCCAAATAAAATAAGACTACCTCTTATTTTATTAACACAACACAAAAGAATTTCAAAGTTTGAAATTCAAAAAGACTTAACTCCCACAATTAATTAAGAGTAACTTAAGCCAATTAATTAGGGGTTAAGTATGTTGAGAGAAATTGAAAAGGTTAGGGGTTCGTGTGGGCCCCACCACACTTAATCCTCCCAAGGGAGGTTAAGTGGGTGTGGGTCCCACTTCCAACCTCCTTTGATAGGTTTTAACTTGTTGTAATAAAATTGTTCTTCACAATTTTATTTAACTCAAACTAAAAACCCCAAAACGTAACTTTCAACCCGCAACAAACGCAACTCCCGAAAAGGTCTCTTTAAGCGAATATCGGCGCTGCGAGTTCATCGGTGCCCTCGGATTTCAATTCCGAGCACCGGATCAAAAGTTAGGAATTCCCGCTCGTTCGTTCACTGAACGTACCCGAGCCAAACTTCGGAAATTAATTCCGGGCACTCCGGGCCTCGGAATCAGGTGCCGTTAGAAACCGCGCTCTTGTAAAATTATAAAGAAAATTAAGAAAAAATTTCCCTTGAATTTTACGGGTCTTTACAGCTACTATTCCTAAGGGTACATTACTATTCACCGAAAATTATTTTTGTTTCATTAGACTCCAAAAATCATCTTGAGTACAACCGTGTATGTCGGATTTTTAAAATTCCAAACACAAAAGTGAAAAACTTATGTTTAAAGGTAACTTATCACTTAGTAGTTCATTTTTTTGTGTTTTCATGTTATTTTATGACAGAAATATAAGAAAGGAATTTCCATTGAAAAACATTGGGTCGTTACATTCTTCCCCCCTTAAGAAATTTCGCCCCCAAAATTTCACTTTACACAAACAGGTGAGGGTGTTTCTCCTTCATTGCCTCTTCTGGTTACCAAGTTGCTTCTTCAAATTTTTGGTTCCTCCAAAACACTTTGACAAGATGGGTTGTCTTTTTGCATAAAACCTTATCTCTCTGATCCAGAATCTTTACTGGCTGCTCCTCAAAAAAGAGATCATCTTCCAGCTGCACCACCTCTATGTTTAGTACATGTGAGGAGTATGGTATGTACTTACTCAGTTTTGATACATGAAACACATCATAAACATGATCTATATTTGGTGGAAGTGAAAGAAGATAGGCCACAACTCCTATACATTCAAGGATCTCAAAGGGCCCAATATACCTTGGGCTTAGCTTCCCTTTCTTCCTGAATCGCATGACTCTCTTCCATGGAGATATTCGAAGGAAGACTTTATCTCCAATGTCGAACTCCAATTCCCTTCGATGGTTGTAAGCATAGCTATTTTTCCAACTTTGAGCAGCTTTGATGTGTTTTTGGATGACTTGAACCTTCTCTATCATCTCTTGAACAAGATCGGGCCCAAGTAGCTTTCTTTCTCCAACTTCATCCCAACAGGTTGGAGTTCTACATCACTTTCCATACAGAGCCTCATATGGATCCATCTGAATACTCGAGTGGAAGATATTTTTGTATGAGAACTCAACCAATGGGAGATGTTGATCCCAACCACCTTTGAATTCAAGAGAGCAGGATCTTAGCATATTTTCAAGCGTCTGAATAGTCCTTTCAGACTGGCCATCAGTTTGGGGGTGATAGGTCGTGCTGAAATTTAATTCAGTACTCAAAGCATGTTGAAGGCTCCTCCAGAACTTAGATGTGAACCTTGGATCACGGTCAGAGACAATTGAGAGTGGAACATTGTGCAGTCTCACCACTTCCTTCACATATATCTTTGCAAGTTGTTCAAGCGAGAGATCTTCCCGAACAACAATAAAATGGGTAGTCTTGGTGAGTCGATCAACCAAAACCCATATCGCATTATTTCCCTTTGACGTCTTCAGGAGACCCGTGACAAAGTCCATAGTAACATTTTCACATTTCCACATGGTTATAGGCAATGACTGCATCATACCCTTGTACTTTTATCACTCATCTTTAACTTGATGACATACCAAGCACCTTGATATATATTCCACAATATCCTTCTTCATGTTATCCCACCAGAAGTTGTTCTCGGAGATCATGGTACATCTTGGTACTCCCAAGATGGATAGAGAATGTTGAGCTATGTGCATTATCCAATAGCTCCTTCTTTATCCTAGGTTATGAAGGCACACAAAGCTGCGTTCCAAACCAAATCACACCATCATCGTTGATATGGAACTCTTGTAGCTTCCTTTCCTTTACTACATTCACCCTCTTTTGTATCTCCACATCATCCCTTTTTTCTTCCTTAATCTTCTCCTGGATGGATGGTTGCGC
Source organism: Viscum album (assembly GCA_963277665.1). Lineage (NCBI taxonomy): Eukaryota > Viridiplantae > Streptophyta > Magnoliopsida > Santalales > Viscaceae > Viscum > Viscum album. The sequence continues at coordinate 1,390,969,458 of OY728165.1, forward strand.
AATCATTTGGGCAAGGTAGGATGTATCCCCTGCCCTTATGATTTCCAAATCAATCCTTTGCATATCTAAGAAGATAGGGTCTTTCTCAATCCTCAACATGGATAGAGTCGCAGGTTCTTTTCTACTTAGAGCATTAGCTACCTTGTTCGCCTTTCTAGGATGATAGTGAATAGAGAAATCGTAATCCTTGATTAGATCTAACCATATCCTTTGACACATGTTGAGATCCTTTTGTGTGAATATATAATTTAGGCTCATGTGGTCGGTGTATATGTCACACTTCTCACCACAAAGGTAGTGCCACCATATTTTCAAGGCAAAAATCATGGCTGCCAACTCTAGATCATGCATCGGGTAGTTCTGCTCATGGATCTTCAACTGTCGTGATGCATAGGCTATCACATTACCATTCTGCATGAGTACACAACCCAAGCCTTTCTTTGAAGCATCACTGTATATCACAAAACTTTCTCCACTTTTCGGTAGTGTGAGTACAGGTGCAGTGATCAGCCTTCTCTTTATCTCCTTGAAGCTTCCCTCATATTCTTCCATCCATACATACTTTACCTATTTCCTTGTTAACTTAGTTAGCGGGCTTGAAAATCATGAGAAGTTTCTCACAAAATGTCGGTAGTACCCAGCTAATCCAAGAAAACTATGGATTTCTGTGACACTAGAGGGCCTGGTCCATTCCTCAATCGCCTTTTTCTTTGAAGGATCTATATAAATTCCCTCACTTGTTATCACATGTCCCAATAACGTGACTTGCTTCATCTAAAAGTCACACTTTCTGAACTTGGCGTATAACTTCTCCTTTCTTAATGTCGCCAACACAAGTCTTATATGTTCTTCATGTTCCTCCTTTCTCTTAGAGAAAATGAGAATATCATCGATAAACACTACCACAAATTTTTCGAGGTAATGTCTAAAGACTCTATTCATAAAATCCATGAAGATTGCAGGGGAATTAGTAAGTCCGAAGGGCATCACCAAAAGCTCATAGTGCCCATACCTTGTATGGAAGGCATTCTTCTGAATATCTTCCTTCTTCACCTTTACCTAATGATATCCAGAATGAAGATCCACCTTTGAGAAGTATTGATCTCCTCTTAACTAATCGAACAAGTCATCAATCCTTGGAAGAGGATACTTGTTATTTATGGTGATCTTGTTGAGTTTCCGATAATCAATACACAGTCGCATTGTTCCATCCTTCTTCTTCACAAAGATCACAGGTTCACCCCAAGTTGATGCACTAGGGTGTATGAACCCTTTTTCTAGATGCTCTTGTAGTTGCTTCTTTAACTCCTCCAGTTCGATAGGAGCCATCCTATAGGAACACTTCGAGATTGGAGTAGCTCCAGGCATGAGTTCAATTGATAACTCTACCTCACGATCCGGAGGAATTCTGGGTAAATATTTGAGAAATACATCATTGTATTCCCTCACTATGGGCGTTTCCTCAATTTTGGCACTTTCCTTCAACTCAACCATTTGGGAGAGGTATACTTCTTCATAGGGAATCAACACCCACACCATTGAAGGATTTTTCAAAGGAGATTCATGATCTTCCATGCATTTTTAGAGGATCATGGGATGGTTCAGAATATGAAAATATATTTCCTTTTCCCAACAGTTGATATGCGCTCTATATAACGATAGCCAGTCCATTCCCATTATAGCGTCGAATTCCACCAAGGGAAGTATTAAGAGATTTTCCGGAAGAATATTCCCACGTACGCCAATGGGAGAAGAGTCAAACACTTGGGTTTCAATGATTTCACCACTCAGTGTTTTTACAGATATCTCTACTTCAAGTTTTTGGGGATTCGATTCTATAGTTATAGAAAACTTGCAAGATATAAAGGAATGCGTAGAACCAGAATAAAATAATACATTTTCCATTCTTGAGTGAATAGGAAGTGTACCTTGTATGACTTCATTATCATGCTCCACCTCCGTAGTAGTGATGGAATAAGCCTTAAATTGTTCCTTTGGCTTTGGTGGCTGCTGACATTGATTACCCTCGGGAGCTCGAGGTTTAGTGAATTGGTTTTCATAGTTCCCTAGCTCCTTACAGTTGTAGCATTGAACCATGAGTGGTTCTCTCCTTTCATCGGCTACATTCTCCTTCCTTTTTGTGTCTTTTCGACACTCTTTAGAATAGTGTCCTTCTTTCCCACACTTGAAGCATTTCCCCGTCCCTTTGAGGCAGTTCCCATGTTGCAACTTCCCACATTTTTGGCATGTGGGTCGTTGATTTTTCTTCCCGCCTTTGTCATTAGATCCACCAGCTTGAAACTACATCTTTCTCTTCTTATCACCATAGCCATGGGACTATTCTCCAAACTTCATCTCCACTTTGAGAGCACACCGAAAAACTTCTTCATAACTCCCAAAGTCTCAAATTTCAAGAGCCTTTCGAAGGTGTGGTTTTAATCCACTAAAGAATCTATCAACTTTGCTATCATTTTTTATAACAAATCCCAAAGCGTACCTTGCAAGCCTTGTGAAATTTGCTTCATAGGTTGTGACAGATTCTCCTTATTTTTCTTAATCTCTATAAATTCTCTCTCCATCTTCGTGCGAATATTTCGTAGGAAGTACTTATTAAGAAACATTATCTTAAAGTCTTCACATTCCATCTCTTCAATTTCCTCACTTGGCTTGGTGTTCTTAATCAAAACCCCCCATTGATCGGCTTCTCCATCTAGACGATAAACTGCTAGGGTCACCTTCTCCATCTCAGAACAGTGAAGAATGGAAAATATCTTCTCCATGGAGTTGACCCACTGTTCCGCAACTAGTGGATCGGAAGATCCACTAAATGTCGGTGGTCGTTGCTGCATAAAACATTTGATAGTCAGTTGCTCCATCTTTGGTGAAAGAGGAAGTTCCCCATTATTATGGTTATTTTTCATAACCTGAGATAATTGGGTAAGCATCGCCATTAAGTTTTTAACTTCACCTCCCAAATCATTAGGGATGTCATTTAGGAAATCGTTGCATTGTCCCTCGCAAGAGTTGTTGGCTTGATTTCTCCTGGTTCCCACCATTTTCTAAAATAGAAAAGGTTAGAACAAATCATAATTAAACAAGTCACGAATACATAAATTATTCATTTGAACAATTTATACTAAAATCATAACATATGGGATCCCTATGTAAATACTCTTGTGTGCATATTTGTACTTAATCTCATACTAGAGGTTTTCTCTAGGGTTCACTAATCCTAATTCCCAAATTAACTAAACCTTGCCTCTGATGCCAACTATAGCGACCCGGGCTTTTCTTAAATTACTATTACATCATTTCAAAGATAAAAAACATAATAGTATTACACATAGAGGATCCAAAGGTTTAGTGTCTTGGGCAAACTAGGACCACACATAACAAATACAACATCTAGCATAAACATTTATTTAATTTCTTCTTCTCTAGATTCTTATTGGCACTTATCCTCTCCTTAGTACATGTAGCCACCTGAGGATATACATAAAAAGGGGTGAGATAGAAGCCCAGTAAGAGGATAGATAAGAACAATATATCATGGGGTGAGAATATTCATAACATAGTCAAAAGATCATGAACATGAGAGGATCATAAATAAAAGACTTGAAATGTGGCGATGCATAAAAATGAAACATCATGTCTTAGTGGTTGACTACCACACATACTTGTGAACAAAGCTATCATATTTTTTACAAATCATTTCACATTTAATCATGAGATTCAAAACTTTACCCAATGCATTGGAGCACTATATAATTCCAGGCACACCCGTCACATTTAAACATTCATATTGTGCTATATAATTCTGGGCACACCCGTCACATCATAACATTATCATTTTTCATGCATGCCACAATGAACATATAACATAAATGAACATAACTAACCCATGAAAAGGAATGGTTTTCATCTCATAAGAACACATTCATAAATTTTGGGTTCCCAAAAGAAAGAGGGAACAACATACTTGATACAAGAACCATTAACCTTGAATGAGAGGTAAAAGGTGAGTTCTTAAAAGAAGAGTTCTTTTGGAAAACATTTTGATTGAAATAAACTTTAGTAGAAAACATTTATATCCTAGAAAAGGTAATATAATTATGAAAAAATTATCTTTAAGGAGTAACCATATCAAAAATGGATTGAAAGAGGGAGAACCCGAGGGATGAAAGTTGGGTTCGAGAATTTCCCCTTACCTTGTACCCGAATGCTTCCTTCTCTTTAATGTCCTGTATAATGACATTATATTAATTAATTAGAAATACATAACCATATTTACATTAATAGGTTTAATTATGGTTTCATTATGTCATATTATTTTCCTTGGGATGACTTATAGAGTTTAAAAACATTGTTCGGGGATGTTCGTTTTTATGGTTTTTCTTGGGTGGTTCACTTGTATTCTTAAATTGAAGTTTCGGTTGAACATGAGTAAACATACAGAAATGATATTACATGTAATTAATGATATTACAGGAGTTTGAATGATCTTATAATGAATTATATTAGATCTATGTGGATGAATCATTAGATAAGAATTAAATGATGGTTATTTGGGCCAGTTTGGGCGGTTTTTGGATCACAACGAACTTTTTTTAACTTATCACTTGGTAATATGTCCATAGGTTATTTACAGAACTTTAAATAGAAAATAATTTATATAAAATATTCTGGTTCAACCATAAAAATGGTTTCATGACCATATCTGAAGGTAGAAATGGAAGAAGAAAGCATGTCGTTCTTGAAGGTGATAAATTAACACCTCACGAACAACGTTCTCTTTAATAAAATAAAAGGGAGAGGAAAAGGGGGTTGGATGATATAATATCCCATTAGAATCATAAAATTACAGTATATTTATAATACTAGAGTTAAAATACAATTTGGATGAAGATATTTAGGGAGAGATCAAGAAATGAACTTGAAAGGAAATTAAAGGAGAAGAGGGAGGGAAATTACATCTTGAATCCTTCTCTTGAGAACCTCCTTAAGGGAATAATCTTGGTCTTTTGATGAGACCAGAAGCTCTTGGACGTGGGGGAGGGGCTAGGGAAGGTGTTTGGGAAGATTTTAGAGAAGTCTTGGAGCTTGAGAGGTGTGAGGAAATGAGGGTGTGAAGGGTGGCTTTTATAGTGGAGGGGAGAGGGGTTTCCTTAATATAAAATTCATTAGTTTATTAATTTCCCCTAAGACAAGGAATAGTGAGTCTTGGATGACCAAGAATAGTAATTTTATCATGTGATCCCGAAACAAGTGGTCTTACATCATCAGATCATCAGCGATGACTCAATTAATCCATTATTTAGCATTTATTGTAAATTATCAGATTCTACTATTCATCAAAAATTCAAGTATCTCAGAAAAATCCAAAAAATTTACCCCAACCATTTTTCAACATCTAGAATCCAAAAATGAAGTCCATTTTTCAAAAATAATTTTCTAAATATTATTAATTTAATATTTAATTAAAATCATAATTTACTTAAAAAAACAGTTTTTAAGATTAAAACTGATTTTATAGTGCTTTCAAAAATTACATAGGGTATTATAAAATTATCTAAAAACTCTAAGACATTTATTTGATAAATAATTAATGCATTTTAAGAAAATAAATTTTCCTTTAAATTAATTAATTAGTTATAATTAATTATTTATGACTTACAAAATTCCAAAACGTTTACTAAGGTCAAATTGTCACTTTCTAAGATGTATAAATTTTATTTAATTATTCATGGGTAAGGTTACTCTTATGTTGGATGATTTACTATTCATAAGGGTCATATTACTATTCATAAGGGTATGTTACTATTCCTAAGGGTACATTACTATTCACCGAAAATTATTTTTATTTCATTAGACTCCAAAAATCATCTTGAGCACAACCGTGTATGTCGGATTTTTACAATTCCAAACACGAAAGTGAAAAACTTATGTTTAAAGGTCACTTATCACTTAGTAGTTCATTATGTTGTGTTTTCATGTTATTTTATGACAGAAATATAATAAGGGAATTTCCATTTAAAAACATTGGGTCGTTACATATAAGAAGAAATAATAACATGTTGTAATGGATCATAACAATTAAATCAAGAACATTATTCCATAATATATAAGATGATTTTAGAAATTTCCAACCTCAACTAAAGCTTAAACATCCCTAAAAAATCAAGGAGAATAATAATAAAAGAGTCACAATATCTGAAAATTTATAGAGTAAACTCAAATTAACATAAACCATAATGACCCCCATCAAAACCAAATCCAAACCAATACACAATCCTACTATGATTATATAATAGGGAGAGAATATAAAAGAATAAGAAAATAACTCACCCCAAATCACAAAAAAAATAAACCTCTTGAAGATGAGGGATAGGGCATATCCAAGGGATCTTAAATGTCTCCAAAGGGTCACCTTATATTAGTTCAAGTTTGAGAGAAATGAGAGAAATAATAAGGATTCAGATTGAATTTTAATTTTTTTACTCTGGACAAAAAAACAAAAAAGAACGAAACAAGGGTGATGGACATGCTACAATGGTATTAAGTTAAGAAAAATCTAGAAATAAAATCATGGTAAACACTCAAATAAGATAAAACTGGGGATAAACGATGAAACAATTCCCATCTATATGACAAAACATTTGAATTATTAAACTCATCCATGGATCAACATAAGCACCATGATACAAGGTCTCCTAAAATTACAAAAACCTTGATATTAAACCCTAGAGGATCTATGCTGCAAAATCTATAACCAAGTGATATGACCTTCCACTAAAAAATAGAACCAACTCTCTATGTCAATACCATAACACAGTTAGGGGTACCTTGCTGTAACGACCCCCAAAAGAGAAGAACCACTAAAATCAGCCTTCTAGGGCCCTACAACCCAACCATCAACACCATAATGCACCCAAAACATCCAATAGACCTACCATGGTGTAACATATCCCTCCACATTGTAAAAATAATTCACAGCTTAAATTTTAGCTTAAAATGTCCTTTCCTTCCTAAAACCTCCTCTCAGTATCTCTAATACCCAAAAAACTCAAAGTAATGGGCTGAAAAGGTCCAAACCATTACACTAGATACCTCTCAAACAATTATCTTAACTAAAAATTAAAACCAAAACCATATAAAGATAAACCAAATTCTAAATTGATTTCCTAGTGGAAATAATAATTCTCATCGGTCTTGTCACTTAGTATTTAGTATATGGTATATAGAGATAGTATCGGTTGAAACATGGGATAGATACCATGATTTTACTTAGCAGTCACTAGAATGATCTTAAATACAAGTTAATAGGGAGTGATATTGTTGTTCTTACTTTTCATTATTATAGTTTATACATTTTATTATTCCAAATATGTTTTTTTGGTTTATTAGTTTATGGATTTTCTTTTATACTAGGGTGTCAAGAGGCATGAGTTCATTCATTATCTTTGGAATATGGTATTCACATGAAATTCATGTGCTTGCATGTTATTAATGATCTGATTATGAGGAGGTTTAAATTATAAGTTTAAACAAAAAATTATATTACATTTTACTATATAATTTCGTAGAAGTATAATACATGACGGGGCTATGGTTATTAGTTAATTTTTGGTATTAAATCACTGGTTATATGAATATATGTGTATTTGATGCCTGAATAAAAAGTGGGAAGGTTGGGAATGCCTGAGTGATATGAAACCCTTATATTATATGGTGTTTATAGATAAGTGGGTCATGTGGTATACTACTTACTTCATTTTTTTATGTGTGAATATGATTTTAATGATGACCATGGAGCAGGAAGTATGGGTTTGGGGACACCTTATATTGATGATATCCCTGCAATGAGTGAAAACTCATGAGTTTTATTGATGTTTTAGAAACTAAATAATGATATTTACTTATTGGGTTGTGACCTATGATGGGTATGGTTTATATACTAGGTTGGAAGGCCTAGTGACGATGATATAAAACCTAGGTTATTACTGAGTTGAAAATGATAATAGGATAATAAGGAATATTTCTTTTGAATATTGAGTTGGGATGTGATATGTGCGGGTTGTCCTAGGGATTTGGGGATGGATTGGGAATATGAGGGGTGCCTTGGTTATATATTGGAAATGAAGTAATATATGGTGCATTGTACATGGAATTCTCCTAATATGCATGGGTGGCATGTTCAACTATGGGATTAGATACATGATTCTAGTACCAATCAAATATGACTCATGTCAACATGAGTTGATTGGTATAACAGGATGGATCTAGGGTGTATTACTATTTGGATATTATTTGAGTTGAAAATAGGGGTTTTTATGTACTTTTGTTAGTTTCCGTTGGATAATATATTTCCATGAAAATAAGAGAGTGATGTTTTACATGACATGAGAGGCATGTGGGTAGATGTAGCCTAAACTAAATCAAGGATCTATGAGATTAGTTTTAGTTATGCATGATCATATTAGATGTCATGTGTGATATACCAATTAGTGTATTTTAGAAAAAAAATCCAAGGATAAAAGATTAAGTGGTGAAGTCCACGTGACTCTTAGGGGTTAGGTCATAGTGACGTTTTGAATTCATGGTGATTTTATGCAATACCTTCCCAGTGTGTAGGTTAGATAGGGGAGTGTATTCATTCCCATGAGACCTATATGGGATATAAGACCATTAAGGGTTCTTATATTTAATAATGGGGTCTATGAATCCTTAGTTTTCCCTGACTGTGTAGAGTTAGGTCATGGGGTACTAATAACATTCAATGAATGATCACACTTGTATTATGATAAGGTATGGCATGATAATAGAAAAGTGAAAGAACCTTGTATTTTCCATGGAATGGTTAATTTTCGTCATTGAAATTGTATCATGCATTGTTCAGAGAAGAGGATACTCTTAAAATGGCTAAGGGTGATCAAACAATGAGAACTAGTGCATCAGGATATAACTAGTGCGTGAGATGAGGTCTCTGTAAAGTGATAGTGAATTGAATAAGGGGTCATAAGGATTTTGGTTATGGTAAAAAATAAATTCATATGAAGGATGAGTTATGATCCTTGTGGAATATGGAATGTTGTGTGGTGATTATTGGGGATTGTGATATGTGGAGGGGATAGGTGTATTGGGTAGTTACTAAGGAATAAAGGTAGTGTTGCATATATTATGGGTTGGGAAATAATGATATCGTGAATCACTAGTTGTGTCAGTGTGTGGTCCACAACATTTAATAAAAATAGATTCATGTGATGGTGAGTCATATGTGATTAGGTGTTGCAACATTGATGAATCAATGAAATTAGGTGGTGGTGGAATAGAGCACTATGATTTTATAGACCCTAGAGTAGGGCCCATGGGAGGGGTCTAATAGGATATAACGAGCGAGGATCATGAGTATCAAAATTAGATTGATTTTGGTTTTAGGTAGGATCATTTTCATTGAATTGGGACAAGATATATTTTATAGTGGAGAGTGCACCATTGGAGGTCAGATCATGTGATCCTCATTCGAAAAAATTTCAGTAAACACAAGGGGTAGAAAGTTGGTAGACACAACTAAGTTTGGTTGTTTTTTCTATAATTTCTTGTATAAAAGTATAAAATTTATGTTTTATTTGATAAAAATACCCAAATAAGGGTATTTATCGATGAGGATCAAGAATATTTTGTATGGTCAGTAACTGATGGACATGAGTTGTGGGTTATGGCCTAGTGGAATGAATTAGTATGAGTTTCCATAAATGGATTAGTAGGGTGACCAGGTCTATGTAATTTTCTCACTCATGAAAAGTATGATCACTTATGCAATGTAGTGGGGATTTTTGAGTTGTATTGAGTCTTGGGGATGAGATTACGGGTTTGAGGCCTAGGGGTCTTAGGGGATCTCTAGTGTATTGCTGAGATTGAGATGGTCTAGTTTAAATTAGTGAAATCTATTATTGGTGGATGTAATTGGAAAATAGTGAATTGATGAATTCCTTCATGTGTGGGGAATTATCTTAGAGTGGAAGAAACAATTATCACTGTGGTGCACATGCAGTCAGGTTTTCAAAGTTAGTTGGTTTAATGGGGCATTGGTTCATGTATTTTATGTGAATTTGAGTATGATAACTTAGGATTTGATGAAACAACATCATTTAGGAAATTATTTATGTGTGTGATGGACCAAAGCATTATATGTTTAATGCATTGGTAGTTTTGTTGTTTTGGGTATGTTTTTGACAATACCATAGCCAATGGGAGATCAAGAATTGTAATGTGCATCAAATTTCAATGATTGATATGACAATAAGAGACACATGTGAAGAAATATTAGGGACAAGAAGTATTATTATGGGGAGGTTTTAATGAACCACCCTAGTGGGTGTCGGTGGAGCTAGAGAAAAGTTGGGTTTCAATGAGTATAGAACCAGGTCCAATTTGAATTTGTGGATTCATATAAATAATTTTTGTTTATAGATGCATTTTAAGAGTTTAAATGGATGTTTCAAAGATAGATATTTGGGAGGAAGAGCCTTGAAGAGCCTTTGTGATGGAATTGTTTAAACAATTTTTTTTTAATTTTTTGATGAATAACCTTTTTGTATAAAAATGTTTTTGTTTTTCAGGAATCAGATCCAGTTCATCATAATGAGATGATCAGACTGACCAACATCAGTTTCAAATCATCAGATTCATCTGCATAACATTTAGATCATCGAATCCAAAAGAATCAGAGGCAGAAATTGTTGTTCTCTAAAATAATCTGATCCATCTGAATCGTATTCAGATCATCAGATTCAAAATAATTAGAGTTAATAATTATTGTTCATTGGAAAAATCATTTTTCATAATAATAAAAAAGAAATAATTTTTCAAGTGAAGTATTTTTTTTTTTTGCTAAATTTTTTTGAAAGAATATTGTGAAGTGATGAGTTAGAAATTTTTTATAATTTTTAAATCAAGTCATAAGATTCTTTACTAATCATAAAGTTCTCATAAATCATGAAAACTGTCATGATAAAAGATTTTTAATAAATGATGGAGAGTTTTGAAAAATTTCAAAGTTAAAGTATGAATATTCCATAATAATGGGATATCCATCATAATGGGAATTCCATCATAATGGGAATTTCATCATAATAAGAATTTGAATCAGATTCACTGAGAAGGGTACACAATTTGGATTCACTAAGAAAGAAATAGTATTTATATTCAATGAGAAGAAAACAAAAATTGGATTCACTAAGAAAGAAACCGAAATTAGATTCACTAAGAAAGTAACATAAATCATATTCACTAAGAAAGAAATAGAAATAAGATTCACTGAGAAAAAAATAGAAATCATGTTCACTAATAAATAAATATAAATAGGTTTCATTGAGAAATATATAGAAATCATATTGAGCTGATTACAAAGAAGACTCAAAAATAAAATTCCATAAGTTTTATGAAGAGTTGAGGAGGCCAAACTTGGAATTAAATATTTCATAAATCATGGAGAAATATAAGGTGGTTTGAAGAAGTAAAAGTTGAAGTTTTAAATGTCAGATATTTTTACTGTTTTTGAAATTTGAGGAAGTAGAGAATGTTTTCAAGTTTCCCACTTTTTTCTGAGTCACATATAAATACTTGCTTAAATCATTTTCTATGTGTAATTTTCAAGCAAGAAGAAAAGGAAAAGCATTGAATAAATCCATGTGTAAGTAATTTACAGATAGAGATACCATGAGGAATATTAGATAGCTAAATGTTTTTTTAACTATATTAAGAAGGTCGTATTGAGAAGATCATATTGAGTCGATTGTATTGAGAATATTGTATTGTTTCAATCGGACTGAGGTACATCATTTTGAGTATTTGATCAGAGTTTAATTTTTGCATATTGATAATGGGTTCATCGTATAGAGTCCATAATATTAAGAGAATCACATTCAGAATCATCATATTGATAGAATCAGATTTAGACTCATCATATTGAAAGAATCAGTTCCAGATTGATTGTATTGAGATAATCAGATCCAGACTCATCAGATTGATAAAATCAGATCCAACCAAATCAGACTGAGGATTCAGACTAAGAAATTGTGGAACAGTTTCCAAAAAGTCTTTATTCTTTTGTTTGGATCAATTTTTTTATAAGAAAACATTTTAAACTAATGGGAGTTAGTATAATCTTTCCTATCATGAGATAGAAGGTGTCTTACGGTAGTTGAAACAAGGTGTATTCACTTATTCTTGATAGTGGATTTACATAGACCCACAAGATAGGATTTGGAAAGGATGTAAGTTCTCACACTAAGACTGAACCGTATAAATATTTTGTGCTTTACTTGCTTTACTATTCTTGCATGCATGATTATTTACTAAAATTTGATAATAAAATAAATATTAACGGGTTATAGGGGTTAAGTTTCTAAAAGTTTTGAAACTTATGTAAAGTGAAAAATGATTCAACCCCCCTTATCATTTTTTATTTGATCATTTGTAACTTCAATCCCTCAATTTAATTTTTAGAAGTCATATAAATGAGTTTGAATTTAGTGGTTATAGTAGCATTCCACTGAAACTTTGGTGAAGGCCTCTAGAGTTCTAGTAGATGGGGTAGTTTCCATTTTCCACTCAATTCTAAGGCCCATGGGTGGCTATATGAACTTTTGTGGGAAACTAAAATTATAGTGGAGGTCATGAAGGTTTTATTTTTGAAACCTTTATGGTGTTGGGGTGCTTAGATTGTCTGAATGGTTGGGGGAATAACTTACCCACTACCTATACTCTTCCTCCATAGATCCAGGTGTCTTAGAGTGGGTTTTCTTCATTTTTTGAGGTAGGTATTCTCTCTCTTAACCTATCATATCCTTTAAAATTCTCTTATTTTTATTATCCTATCTTGGGTATAGGTTTAGTGAAGCATGGGGAAATAGTCCATCCATGATTGACCTTTTATATGCAAGTGAAAGAGGAGGCCAAGGGAGGATGATCACATGTGATGGTGAGCCATATCATTATTGATGAGTTACTTCCCTATCATATTTTTGTTTTTCATCCCTTTAGGATGAATTTAATGATAAAATCATTTCATTTTATATGTATTTTGTTGTAAATGGGATCAAGGATACCCTGAGAGTGGCGTGGTATCAACATTGTTATGTTATCTTTTAAGATATTCCTCCATTATACCTAATTTAATTAATAAGGATTAATTATTCTAATTAATTATGTTTTTTATAATTAATTAAAGTTAAAGTTTGATGGAGTTAGGGCCTCATGGATGTGGTTGATGGATGATATGGGTTTGGTTAGGCTTATTTGAGGATTAAGCATGATTTCTTAAGTGTATATCTCTATGCTTGTATTAAGCGGTACCTAATATTACATTTTATATGGTTTCACATATATTGTGTGAAATATAAACATGGGTAAGTGGATAAAAGTGACTCGAGATGGATATATTATTGGATTAACCTATGGGAGGCTAGGTTAGGGAGTTACTTGGGCTCTTAGAGAGTCCTCTAACATTATGAATTTATGATTTAGCCATAAAATTCTATTTAGCCTATGTGGAAGGCTTGATTAAAGGGAGATTGAATGTTTAAGGGTGTTTATTCTTTAAGATATAGATATCATGAACTATAAGGTCTATACAATGGTAATTGGTTCTCACCTAGAGTGGTGGATAAGGGTGAGTCTATTTTATAGTTATAGAATTTTCCATATGAGATATGAGCTTAAGCGGGTGTGTGGGGATGATCTGAGTTAGAAACAAAGGTGTTTCCATTATCCATTGAGTGATGAGCTGGGATATCAAGATCATGGTAAGACCCTTGGACTATGTGCATTGATAAAATGGCCACAAATATTCATGATTACTTAGTAAGTGGAGAGATACTTAGGGAATGGGTGTCTTAGTCTCTGGCTTATGTCGTGATCCTTGTATGAGATTATTGAGTGTTCCTTAGCAATAGAAACTAATATACTAGTTAGGCTAGGTGGTAAACATTCTTTTTTTATAATACCTTGGTATAAAGAGTGATGTTATGGAATGAACCTTGTTAGATAGGTGGTTTTAAGAGTTTTGAAGTTGATACTTGGAGGGAAGAACTTTAGGCATGTGTTCAAGGTGTGGTACATCATAGGAATGTGTATCCTATAAAGAAATTGGGTCAGTGGGACTAGATACTAGAGTGAATAATTATTCACCATGCCAATGAGATGTGTTGATATGATCATGTTATAAGGATTAATAACTCTCTTAAATTTTATGGTATAAGTGGTAGATCATCCACCTTGAGTCCTATTAATTGGTGATAGATCATTAACCTTGAATATTCTCAATGATATATCACTCACCTTAGAGATTTTGTATTGGTGATATACCATTTACCTAGTGATTCATCATTCACCACCATTATTGATGGGTGATACCTCATTCACCTAGAAATACCTCATTCTCATTATTATTGAGTGGCGATGCCTCATTTAGTAGCTATATATCATTCTCTATAATTTCCTTGTAGTGGTAGATCATCCACATAGATCTATATTTGATGATATCTTTTCCATGGTGATTGGATTGATCATAGATCTTCCTCCTGGTACTTAAGAATGATGTAACATCTATAATATCTCAGATTTTCCATGTATTATTTTTGGATATTATATGAATTATTTTTGAGACCATGTGCTGAGACGATATGGGATTTTGAGGCTCGGTGTGCCCATAGTAAATGATTTAAATACATTAAATTTATTTAATATAACATGTGTGAATTTTTCCTGAAAAAGAGTAATAACTCATAATTTATGGATCAGATCAAAAATCTTAGGGAACCATTGAGTTCAGAATGTGAGTTTTACCCAAGATGCTACGTAACCTTTATCGACATGGGTCATTTGTGAAAAAGTCATCATGGGTGAAATTAAATTAAATAAATAAATAAATAATTTTATTTTATCTATTTTGACACAACAAACTATTTTATACTTTAATTATATGGTTATAGAAATTAATTAGGGTTATCTACTCAAACCCTAGAGATTTCATACAAACCATTGGAGAGCTTTTCCTAGCGAACGATGATAGATTGAGATTGGACCTTGGATCATCATGACAATAGAGGCTGTTGATTTCTTCAATGATGGAAACACAAATGTTCTTTATCAACTATAGATCCAAAGTCCAGGTAGGATGTTTTATATGTGGATTTATTCCCCATTCTTTATTTCTATAATGAACACAAATCAATCAACCTATGAATTGATTCATGGATCATGTGTATTTATGGGTGGGTTTATTATGGGGATTTTATCAAGATAATTATTTGTAATTGTTGATTCTTCATTGTTCATCTCATGGAAACAGATCGAGATCGACACAAACATCGATCGAGGTTCTTTCCTCTTATCTTTTCTTGTTCTTTTCTCCCCCAGTTCTTCGTTCATCATGAGCGTTCTTCGTTTGGCCCACAGTTTGAAATATCCTGATAAATTGATCACTACACACCCATTTATTTGTGAAATGATATGATATCATATATTTTAGATTGGAATGACACAATTATGGTGCGATGATGGAAGTGGTATCAAATCAAACGATGGTGGATACCTGATTTTGCGTTCATTGGAGTTCTTCAATGCACAGATAAGAATGATGCTTAGATCTATTTTTTGAGTAGATTTTATGATGAAACACATTATTTTATGATTAAAAGGATCTAACGATATGGTATATTTGATTTCTAGTAAATTTTGTTGATGTATCTAAGGTTAGAGAATCATCCAAGACACGTGGAGGAAGAATTTGGATTTCTGGAAAAACCTGTACTTCACAGTGTGTAATTAGGATCTACACACCATGTGGGGACCCCTGGATATGACGTTAGAGTTTCATCCAAAGTTAAGTATCACATGTAGTGTACCCCCTGAGACATGCTGTGTCACCCCTTCCATGTGACTCGACATGTGTTTTGGGAAGTACACAAATATGGGTAAGAGTACATGGCCAGATGGCATGCCGTGTACTTGTGCATAGACATAGATTGACATACATGTGTTGGTACATGAACATGGACTCGGTTCATAGACACAGCTATGAAACATGGGTAGGAAACGTTGTGTCTCTACATATCGTGTACTCCTTCCACATGCTGTGTATATGGAGACTACAATCCATGTGAGGCCCTTCCACATGGGTAGTAAAGGGGATAATTGGGCACACTATGTACACCCTGGAATATGTCGTTTACTCCTTTTACATGTCGTGTATATGGAGAATACATACTGTGTGAGGACCTTCCACATGGGTAGTCAAGGGGATATCTGGAAACACTGCACCCTGGTACATGCTATGTACCCCCCCCCCCCCTTAAGAGTGCTTGTGATTGTTTATTTTCTTATTTTGGACCAGTATAGGTTTAGCAAGTTCCCTTAGTCCTTTACCTCAAGGGTATAGTGCGACATTACATCCATATAATAGGGTTGTGATCCCCTCTAAAGGTCAAGTCTCAAATAGTGTTATAGAGTCTCTCTGCGAGACTGGGAGTGATCCTATATCACCTTTGTTCCATAAGTGGAGTTTTTAGAATCAACATGACCTCTATGAGTAGGGAATTGATTCTCTATATAGTAGGACGTATTGGTAGGGTTTGTGTTATTATTGACCTACAATCCCCTATATAATGTTTTGATCCAGATTGGGTTCATGGTGTCCCCCAACAATTTTGGGCATGACCCCCTATCTAGGCATCAGTGTCTTTTTAGACCAATAAGATTACTTGGGTTGGGCCTAGTGATCTAGGCCTCTTCTTCAAGTGTCTCTGATGTTAGCATGTCTTGTGAAGTGGGTTCTCCCAAAAAAAGAGTTAATTAGATTAGAATCATGTTTTTGGAAGTTGGTTATAACCGCCTAGTGGCGTGGTGTCTTCCTGGGTATATATGGATTGTTTCTATTATACATTGTTTATTATATCTTATATTGAGATTAATGTACTTGGTTATTTATGTTTAGAGTTTTTGGGGGTGTTCTATTGAGTATTTTTATACTCACCCCTACATGTGATTTTCCTACACGTATCGTGTCTTATGAAGATGGGGACCTTTTTTATGGTGTCCTGGGAGTGCAGGGAGAAGTTGGAGGGTATATGGAGATGGAAAGATCGAGGTGTTTTTCTTGGAGCTTGTGTTTGAATTTAGTCATCACCCTTGGAGCAAGTTAGACACTTTACAGTTATTAGTTGGGCCTGTATTTGGCCCCATTTTTATCTCTATTACTTTTACCATTGTACTCTGTTGTGGGATCTTAGATGTATTCATGCATTGTTTCAGTTGTTCTACATTTCATCATTGTATGGTTTTGGAGATGCATGTGTGTGTAAATATAATTTAGTATAATGCCTTCCATTTTTGGGATATGCCTACTCGATGCTGGTCACCAACCCCTGGCCTATTTGAGGCGGGCTTGGGGTAGTCACAAGTTGGACCTTGGCGGGTTAGGTCATGATCGAGTGCTATCAAATGAGGTCTGTTCTACCTTAAGATCAGAGTTAGTGAGATTGGTTTGGGGAAATAATGTTTACTATTTCAAGTTTGAATTTAAGGCCAGAGAATCCAGTGTTGGTGCAGCTGCTGATGTATCCATACACCAGGACTTTGATCACCTACCTTTTGAATTTATACATGTAAACATTGGTTGTAGGGAATTTTTTAAGGTACATGCATCATATAGAAATGGTTGTGTTTTCCATTTCCTTCTAAATTCATCTCCCTAAATATAAGATTTTTAACATGGTACATCCTGTTTTAATTTTAGGATTCCTCTACATAGATATCCAGCTAGGATTCCACTTCGTGGTCATGAGGATGATTTGCCTATTGATGAGGAATCAATACAAGATCTTGTAGAGGAGATAGAACCTCCAAGTGGTTTACCAACTATACCACCACCCATTGAGTATTAGCTAGAGCTAGAAGTACCAGCTGAGGATGCACATAGTTTGAGCATGTTTCACAAGTTCTAGAGGTAGTGGGATCCCAGGTTTCGAGGTGATCTATACCTACACGTGGTTGAGGACTAGCTAGATTCATTCACCCAAGTTTTTCATCTGATGAGGATTCCTACTAACCAGATGGAAGTCCTCACATCAAGTATTCTTAAAGGATCTACTGGGAAATGGTGGATCTTGGAGACCCAGTCACACGACAAGACAAATCTCTCCTAGATAAACTTTGAGCATCTATTAAGAGAGGATTTATATCCAATCACATTGCAATCGGTACATATACAGAAGTTTCTACATCTATAGTAAGGAAGTATATCTGTGGCGGAGTTCGCAATGAGGTTTACTAATCTCTCCCTTTACTCCTTGGATATGGTATGGGACTATTTCTTTAGAGCTCGAACCATTGACCAGGGATTGTTTCAGTACATCAAGGCTTCAGTGGTATCCCTTAGCATTTCCACCTATTTTGGGGTGCTTGAGTGAGATTTGTTAGTAAATATATTTCTGGTAGATCATACACCGGTAGTGGGAGCTAGTAGAGGGCACCTAATAGTTGAGACCATGGCAGTGGGAATCCAAAAATATTAACAAGGATCTGAGTGTATAAGATGCTTTAGTAGGGGATCCGAAGACCTAAGTTCAATGGTGTAAGGCTCTCAGGGTGGCTCTAATGAGCTAAGGTATAGGTGGTGTTTCTCCTGTGACGGTTGGGGACATATCACTCAAGATTGTCTGACACGTCATAGAACTAATTGTGAGATGGTTGAGGGACCAATTAGATAGAGATAGAGGTAGGATCATGGTGTCCTATAGGGAGAAAGACATGGAAGAGGGTTCGTAAGGGCAGCATGAGGTGGTTAGAGATTCGACCTATTACCACCACCACCTCTAGGTGGTCCACACTAGACTTAGGGAGTTGGTGGGTAGGGATGAGGTGAGATATAGGCTATAGAG
This sequence comes from Viscum album, assembly GCA_963277665.1. Taxonomy (NCBI): domain Eukaryota; kingdom Viridiplantae; phylum Streptophyta; class Magnoliopsida; order Santalales; family Viscaceae; genus Viscum; species Viscum album. Next base: position 1,390,988,399 of record OY728165.1, read on the forward strand.
GTATATGACCCCGAGGTTCTAGGGATGATTCATGGTATGATATATGTATTTTATACATTATATATAGTATTGATAGACATAGGTTCCAGTAATTCCTTCCTTACCACTTCTCTAGTTTGAGACTTATAGATTCCAGTTGATCCATTAGCTCAACCCTTGTGGTTGGAAACTCTGACAGGTGGTGAATCAGAGATTGCACACTTGTGTTGATAGTGAGATCTGAATCTTGGTGGTAATATTTTTGTATGGGATATCTTAATTTTATTAATGAGTCCTTACAATGTAATCTTAGGCATGGACTTGATATCTACAGTTCATTCCTAGATTAACTATTTTGGGCAGAGGATGCAGTGTGTTCTCAGCGATGGAATGAGTTTTTCATTCATTGGTGAAAAGGAGACCTTAAAAATAAGTATAATCTTAGGGATAGGAGAGTGTATCCAATTACTCATCAGTTATATAGCATGAATCTTGGAGTAGTGGATGCTTTAAGATATCAGTTTCCTGTAGTGGTGGATAAGTATGAAGACGCCTTTCCCAAGGACGTACCATGATTACCTCCCCTTCAAGAGCTAGAGTTATACATTGAATTTCATCCCAAGATAGAACTAATATCTAAACCATAATATTTAATGGCTCCCATAAATATTCAAGATATGAGGATGCAGTTAGAGGACTTTCAAGAAAAGGGATTTGTGAGACCCAACATTTCCCCCTGGGTAGCCCCAATGTTTTTTCCAAGAAGGTGGATAAGAGCTTGAGGTTATGTGTAGATTAATAGAACTTTAATCAAGTGACCATAAAGAACAAGTAACCATTACTGAGGATCAATGAACTCTTTAATCAATTGAGAGGGGTGTGATAGTTCTCGAAGATCGACCTCAGATCAGGCTATCACCAACTATGAGTACGGGATGAGGATATACCAAATAAGAAATTCATATGGCACTAAGATCACTATGATTAATTAGTTATGACATTAGGAATGATGAATTACCCAACATTGTTAATGGGACCCAGGAACCGGATCTTATAACCCTTCTAAGACTGGTTTGTGGTATTCTTCACTGATGAAATCCTAGTGTATTCGGCATCCGATGAGGAGCACATGAGACACTTCAGGATGATCCTGGACACACTTTGAGAGCACTAGCTTTATGGGAAGCTCTTTAAGTGTCAGTTTTGGATTAGAGAGGTCAAATTTTTGGGACACATCATCTCAGAGGCTGGAGTTTTAGTGGATCTAGATATGTTTGAGGTAGTTCTTGATTTGGAGCCACCCAAGAGTGTTACCTAGGTGCAGAGTTTCCTTGGGTTGGAAGGGTACTATAGGAGGATTGTACCCAACTTATCTAGAGTATTACCACCCTTGAAAACTTTTACCTATAAGGGAAAACCTTTTATGTGGATGGAAAGGTGATAGAAGTGCTTCTAGGAGCCGATGCATTGGTTGACGAGAACCCCCATCTTGATATTTTCAAAGGAGGGTGTTGAGTACATAGTGTTTTGCAATGCATCAGGGACTGATCTTGGTTGTGTGTTGATGCAGAGGTAGGTGGTTATTTACTATGGTTCATGACAATTGATACCACATTATTAGAACTATATAAACCATGATCTTGAGTTAGCATCATTAGTCTTCACATTGAATATGTGGTGACACTACTTGATGGGTGAGAAGTTTATCATTTAGTTTGAACAAAAGAGTCTCTATTATATTTTCTCTCAGAAGGATATTAACTTGAGATAGAGGCGATGTCTAGAGTACCTACAAGACTATGAATTCTAGATTTTCTATACTCCTGGGAAGGGGAACATGGTGGAATATTCTCTTAGTAGGGGATCTTGTTCTTAGTTATTGGCCAAGGTATCAGAGTAGTTAGCCTCATTGGAATTTTCCTTCATGGACAAGGATGGTTCTTCATATCTTCAGTTGATGTTTGTTACCCCATTACTTTAACAACGTTTTAGGGATTCTCATCATAGAGATACTGAATGTGGGACCTTATGAACTTAGATATCCACTGGACATGCTCCTGATAGATATTCTGAAGGTGGGAGCACATTATCCTTTTTAGAGGTAACTTTGACATTATGGGAGGAGGTTATGTGGGATTTTAATACATAAATTTTTCAGTACACCCAAGTGTGTACAATTTGTACCAGGACCTCCAACATCAATTTTGGTGGCCAGGAATGAAGAAAGGAGTTGCAGATCTTTTCTCTCAGTGGCTCACTTTTCAATAAGTAAAGGCTGAGCACCAAGTTCCAGTAGGTTTAACTCAACCCCTTGAGGTTCCATAGTGTAAGTGGCATGGGATATCCATAGAATTCATGATGTAATTACCAGGTATGTCCAAGGGACACGATTCTATTTGGGTGATCATAGAATGACTCACCAAGTCATACCACATCCTAACTGTTCAAGAGAAGAGTTTAGTAGAGAGATTATGATTTCTATATGTATAGAAGATAGTCCAGCTCCATGGAGTTCCATCGACAATCGTCTATGACCTTGATGATCACTTCACATATCTATTATAGATATGATTACATGAGGATTTTGGGACACAATTATGCTTGAAAATGATGTTTCAATCCTAGACTGATTACCAGAGAGAGTGGACCATCCAAGTCTTGGAGGACATGATGCGGGATTTCATGTTGGACTTTGGCCATATTTGGCAGGATCACCTAACCTTAGGGGAGTTTGTATAAAACAATAGCTACCATTCCACCATTGGTATGACACCATTAGAAGATTTTTATGGGTGACCTCGCAGGTCCCCACTATATTGGACTGATCCAAGCGAGTCAACACTCATGGGCCCAGAGTTGGTGTGAGCTACTACAAAGAAGGTGAATATCATCATGGAGTATATGAGTACTACACCGATCCATCATAATTCTTATAGAGACTGATGATGAAGACATTCAGATTTTAAGGAAGGATACCATGTGTTCATATGAGTCTCAACTCGATGTAGATTGAGGAGATTTTTCTGTAGTGGAAAGTTATCTCCAAGATTAATTGGTCCCTTTAAGATACTGCATAGAGTTGGTGAGGTGGCATGCCTCTTAGATCTACCAACATAGATGGACCGGGTACACGATGTCATCCACATGTCACAACTAAGGAGCTACATGCACGACCCATCACACATTATCGACTAGGGTGATCTGGATATCTAGGATGGAGATACCATTGTAGAGTACTCAGTGGATATTGAGGATTGATAGGAGAGGATACTTCATGGTAATTCGATATCCCTTGTGCATGTTTAGTGGAAACTCATGAATCTTCAGTAGAGCACCTAGGATCGGGAGACCCAGATGCAATCCCAGTACCCTCATATTTTTATGTAGGTTTTTCTCCTTTTGAGATGAAAATCTATAAGGTGGGGATAATTTAACATCTATTATTTTATATGTTATATTTTTTGATATTATATAGATTATTTTCAAGACTAGGTGCTAAGACGACATACGATTCTGAGGCCCAGTGTGACCAGAATAAATGTTTGAAATATATTAAATATATTTAATAGTACGTGCACACAGTTTTCATGAAAAATTAGAATAAATCCTAAATGGGGTCCTGTATTAGAAATCTAAGGGCACTGTTGAGTTCAGAATGTGGGTACTACCCAATGAGTGATGTATACTTTGTCGATGCATGATGTTTGTGAAAAAGTCATTACGGACACAATTAAATGAAATAAATAAATAAATACATTTTTTTGTTTTCATGAAGTGACCTATTATATCCTTTAATTATATGGTTATATAAATTCATCAGGATTTTCAACTCAAACCCTAGAGATTTTAGACAAACCATTGGAGAAAGTTTCTTTGCAGACGATGATGGACCGAGATCAGATCATGGATCATCGCGCCAACGGAGACCTTGGATCTTTTCAATGATATAAAAACAATGATTCTTAATACAAAATCAATCCAAAATCAAGGTAGTATGTTTTGTTATGTGTATTTATTCCCTGTTCTTGATTTCTATAATGATCATGAATCAATCGACCAACAGATTGATCTGTAGATCGTGTGTATTGTGGGATGGTTTTATTACGGGATTTTATCGGGGTAATTATTTGTAATTATTTATTATTCATTGTTAATATATCGATAAAATATCAAGATCAACATGGAAATTAATTTAGGTTCATTCCTCTTAACTGTTCTTATGATTTTCTCCCTCAGTTCTTCATTCATCATGGTTGTTCTTTATTTGGCCCACAGTTCGACATATCCTAATCAATCAATCATTTCACACTTGTTTCTTAGTGAAATTATCCAATATCATAGATCTAGTTTTATAATTACATGAAGGTGGTGTGATTATGGAAGCAGAAACAAATGAGACAATGATGGATTCCTGATTTCACGTTCTTTAGTGTTCTTTGACACAAAACTAAGAACGATGCTTAGATAAATTTTCTGAGTAGATTTGATGATGGAACACATTGTTCAATGAAGTAAAGGATCAGAAGATATAGGATATTTGATTTCCTAGGAAGGTGGTCGATGGATCTGTGGCCAAATAATAAGTTGATATGCACAAAGGAAGAATCTAGAATTCTATAAAAATTCATGCTACACGGCATGTTATCCATATCTACACACCGTGTGGGGACCCCTAGCTATGACATTAGGGTTTTTTCCATATTTAAGTATCAAATGTAGTTCACCCCATAGGACACACCATGTGACCCCTTCTGTGTAACTCGGTGCGTACTTTGGAAAGTACATGGACATGGGTAAGAGTACACAACCATATGGAATGCTGTGTACTTGTACACAGAAATGACTTAGCATACACATGCTGGTACATGAGCATGGCCTTAGCACATAGACATAGCCAGAAAAAACGTATAGAAAACCATGTTTCTCTACATGTTTTGTACTCCTTATACACGCCATGTATATGGATACTACATGTCATGTGAGGATCTTCCACACGGGCAGTCAAGGAGATAGTTGGACATGTTATATCCCCTATTCAATAGTTCTTGTGGCTCTTAATTTTCTTAGTTGGATCAGTATAGGTTGAGTGAGTTCCCTTGGTACTTTCCCTTAAGGGTATAGTGTTACATTATATCCATATCATAGGATCATGATCCTCTCTATAGGCTGAGTCTTAGACAGTGTTATAAAGTTCCTTCGTGAGACTGGAGTGCTATCCTCTATCACCTTTGTTCCCCAGGCAGAGTTTTTAGAATAAGTGTGACCTCCCTGATTAGGGTGTTGATAATCTATCTGGTAGTAATTATCAGTAGGGTTGGTGTTATCATTGAAATATGATCCCCTATATAGCAAGTTGGTCCAAATTGAGTTCTTGGTGTCCCCCACTGTTTTTGGGTGTGACCACTATCTATGTATCAATGTCATCTTAGACTAGTGAGCTTCCTTGGTCAAGACCCAATGAGATAGACATATTCATTGAGTGTCTTCAATGTTATCATGGATCTTGGAGTGGGTTCTCTTAAAATGAGCATCGTTTCAAGCAAAATATTATGGATGGAAGTTGGTTATGACCACCTGGTGTCTTCCTGAGTATATCTGGGTTGTTTCTATTATACATTGATTATTATATCTTGTATTGAGATGAATTTACTTAATGATTCATGTTTAGTGTTTTTGGTGTGTACTACCGAGTATTTTTATACTCACCCCTCCATGGTCTTTTCCCGAATGTGTCGTGTCTTATATAGACAATGAGATTTTTGATGATGTCTTGAGAGGACAGGGAGCAGGTAGAGCATAAATAGATCTTGATAGATCGAAGTGTTTTCCTGGGAGATTTAATTTTAGTTTAGTCCTCACCCTTAGAGCAGGTTATACTATTTAAAGTTTTTGGTTGGTCTTGTATTTGGTCCCTTTTTGATTTCCAATACTTTTACTACCATACTCTATTGTGGGATATTAGATGTATGCATGTATTGTTTTAGTTGTTTTATATTTCAGAATTATGTGGGAATATAGATGTGTTTATGTGTATAGTTAATTTAGTCTAGTTATTCATATTTGTGGGATATGCCTACTCGGCACTAGTCACCATCCCCTAGCCTGTTGAAGGTGGGATTGGGGTAGTTGTGGGTCAAACCTTGGTGGGTCAGCTCATGAAATATCATTCACCTAGAGATATGCAATTCTCTATATGTGTGGTGTAGTGGTATATAAACCACCTAAGAATTGTGGTATGGTAATATATTGTTCACTTTAGATTTGAGTCAATGATATATAATTCACCTTGAAGAGATTATGGGTGATGCATCATTCACCCCTATGTTATGTTATATAGAAAACTCATTCTACTTGGATGATGATATGAGTGGTGATATGTTGTTCATGCATAGGTTTTTCTCATACTATGGAAGCATCATATCATTCTGTTACTGGCCAAAGAAGGTATTATTTAGCTATCTTAGGAACTTCTTATGTACTTGGTGTGACTAGTGTATTAATGTAAGGTTATGAATTACTTTCCATTTAGTACAAGGATGCACACACATATATTAGTTTTTATTAGGGACACCATTTGTGGGGGCTTGCTGAGTTTTATGGTCACACCCTATATGAGCACTTTTGTGGGAAAGTAGACCTTATGTAGTAATGTTGAGTGATGGCCAACGTAACATTGATGAGCTGAGAGAGTCCAATAGGGTTGTGGAGACATTTCCTAGGTGAAGAAGATGAAAACATGGGTCTCCCATATTAATTTATGGTTTTATTTTTGTTCTCTACACGATAACCCATGGGAAGTCTTATATATGTTGTGTGACTGTATGACCTATATGAGTTATAATTTGTTAAAACATGGCTATTTTATTTTCATGGTTTGATTTTTTTAATTATATATACTATTCTCTAATGTGTTAATTGTTACTATTTTTTTTTCTTTGTATTCCAACTAACACAACATTTATCTAGAAATAAAACTCCACCTGATGTGGATCTTCTATCATTAACATTTCCTACCCAATCAGCATATGAATACCCAAAAAATAAATACTTTTGGAGCTATCATACCCAATTCCAATTTTTTTTGTGCCTTTGATGTATTGGAGAATTATTTTTTACAGTAGGTAAATGTGATTCTTTAGGAGAAATCTGAAATATTTCAAATAAGGTAACAACATAAACAATGTCTAGTATTGAGATAGAAAAATATAACAAACTTCCAATAACCTTTCCAAACTCTTTCTGCTCAAATTCATTTCTTTATCCATCTTTACTCAACTTGGTTCCCACTGATATTTTTTTAGAAACTAGTTTCGAATTTTCCATGATGAACTTGTTAAGAAGTTACTTAGAATAATTTTATTGAGAAATAAAAATGTGTTTCTTATTTTGTAAAATTTGTAACCAAATAAAGTATTTCATTTCTCCAAGCATAATCATTTCAAACAACTTTTTCATTTTTTATGAAAATATTTTACAAGATCTTTTATCATTCCCAGAAACGATAATATCATCAACATAAAAAATTATGATGAGGGAAAACTCATGAATTTCATTAATGTAAATATTACTATCAACTCTTCATTTCTTGAAAATCATATTCTTCAAGAAAGTATCTTATTTGGAATACCATGCTCTCAAAGATTGTTTTATCCCATACAATGATTTCTCCAGCTTAGTCACATAACTTTTATCTTTACCAAAAACAAAGTCAAAAGGTTGTTCAATGTAAACTTCTTCATCAAGATCCCCATTGAGAAATATAGAATTTTTATCCATTTGAAAAATTCTGTAAATTTATTGTGAAGTAATAGCAAGAAAGATTCTGATTGTTTCTAACCTTTCCATCAGAGTAAAAGTCTCATCAAAATAAACACCTTCAATTTGAGAGTAACATTTTCACACTAATATTTCCTTATTTCTTATCACTTCACCTTATCCTTTCATCTTGTTATAAAAAAACCATTTTGTACCAATAAAATTTTTGTTATCTATCTTGGGAACAATTTCCCAAGTATCATTCTTTCTTATCTAAACAAGCTCTTCATTAATAGGCTAAACCCATTTAAAATGATCCAAAGCTTAATTCACATATTTCGGCTTGACTTTTGAATACAAATAAGTATGTGTAACAAATTTTGAATTTCTTTTTTGAACCATGTGATGTTGATCACTAATAATGTTCTGAGCTTCCACTTGCTTCCTCATCCTAGGATGATATTTTTGAGTATCTTACTCATCCTTATAAATAGTTGATTTTGATTCTTCTTATTGAGTATGATTACAATTGTATGTATCCTTATCAGAAATATTAACAAAACCTTCCTTATCCTACTCGACTTCCTTATCTGTATGAGCCTGTTTATCCTTCTTAGTGTTTTTAATAACTGTCACATCAACAAAATCAACAATTATTCCTATTTCTTTGTTAAAACATTTTTATCCTCTTCCTTCTAGAGCATAGTCAAGAAAAATTCCATCTTCACCTTTTTCTCAAACTTTCCAAAGTTTCCACCTTTCTTATTTATGATATGTGGACTCCCAAAAACTCTTAAGTGTTTAAAACTTGGAGTTTTACCTTAAAACATTTCATATGGATTCATATAAAAACTAAGAATATAGAAACATTGGTTTTGAATATACACAGTAGTGCTCGTGGGTTGCCTCTAATAGTAATCATAAAGAACACGTTCAAGTATCATAGTTCTCCCTATTTCCACTAGAATTCTCTTCTTCCTTTTAGTAACCCCATTTTGTTGAGGAGTATATGGTGGAATATACTCATGCTGAATTATGGTTATCAAGATAAATTTCAAATTATTCATTTATGTTTTCACCAAAATTTTCAATTCTCAACTTCTTCACTGAATACTCACATTATTTCTCAGCTTTCCTCTTGAAACTTTTAAGCATTTTCAGAGTATATGATTTATGTTTCATATACAAGAAAAAAGTAATGTGAGTATAGTAATCAATGAAAGTGATTAAATACGTATCTCTATTCATTTATTTTTTTCTCATAGGCCCATAGATATCATAATGGATAAGTTCAAGGGGTCATTTTGAACAATTAATATTTTTATTATGCATAGAATTTGTAATATTTTATTTATAAAAAATAGTGAAACACCAATCTCTTCTTCTTGGAAGATCAAGAATGTCTCAAACACTGTCTCTCTTTGATAACTTTCTCATTCTTCTCTGAAACATGTGTCCCAACCTTTTATGCCACAACTGATTCTCTTCTATTATGACGAAGTAATAATAATTTTGGATTCCACCAACTTGAAATAAGTTTCATTTTCTATGTTGGCCTCTTATAGCTATCTTTCCATCTTCCTCACTCTTCACAACAAACCCATATTTTCTAAAGATAAATTTGTTACCCTCGTCACAAAGTTGTGAAACACTTAGTTGGTTATGTTTCATCCCATAAACATATAAATTTTTCTTGGATTTCATATTTTCTTTCCTAATGATGGATGATCCAACACCTTTTATTCTCAAAGATTAATCATTTAAAAATTTCATGGTTCCTTATTTTAACTATTTCAAATTCTTTAAAAACTTTAAATCAATTTTCGTATGTGAAGAACACCCACTATCAAGAATCCAAGTTCATTATACTTTTATAGATTTCAAAGCACTTTCAACAACAAGAGACTTTTATTTTACCTCTAACTTTTAATAATTATTAAGAAACTTTTGTTCTATTGATAACAAAACAAGACAACCATTAACAAGATTCCCTGGTTGTTCACATCTTTCACAAATGGTTTCCTAGGGTTGGAACTTATTTTCAACTTTCACTCCAACCTTCTCGGGTTTCTTCATTAATTCCTTCTCAGAATTATTATTTTGAGTGGATTAACTCCCCTTAAAACCTTTCCTTCCATAACCTATGGAATAGTAGTAATGTTTTTGGTTGAACCAACACATATTTTCCATATGTAAAAAACCACCACAATACCAACAATATCCATAGAAAGAGTATTTTCCTCTAAAACTTCTAGATTGACCAGTGTTGTGAGTATGTTTCTTAGCAACCTTCTTAACAGAACTTTATTGACCACCAACCTTTCTATTTTCAAATAATATTTCTTCTTCCGCTTAGATTTATTTACAACCTTATCAAAACTAGTAATAATAGAAACTTTTTCATATTCAGGTTTAGAAACATTTTCAGAATCAAATATGTTAGAAACTTCTGACTTCACACCTTTGTTGGTCTTAGACAAATACATAACTTTTCTAGATTTCTTCTTTCCAGAAAAATTTACATCTTTCTTTCCAAGAACGACTTAACAATTATTCTCAAAATTTGATGGTTAATTTTGATCCTTATCAGGTTTATATTTATGAGAGATTTCATCAACCATAGAGATTGAGTTTTTAAAACTTGTATATCTCTATTAATTTTAAGAAAGTTTTTATTGGACAAGTTCGAACTCTTCTTCTTTTTTCCTTTATATTTATTTACAAATGTTCATTATGATTTTTTTCTTACTCAAGATAATTATTAAAATCATCAATCTATTTTAACATATTGAAATTTTCATCAGGAAAACCATCTTGATTGTTTGATGATGAATTTTCATTTATCAACCTCATGTTTTCCTTCTCAAGCCTTCAAATCTTTCTCAGACATTCTTTCAAATAATATTTTAAATGAGATTCAAGTTGAGATTCTTCTTATTTAGAAATCCTACTTATAAAATATTCATTATTAACTGTTGTAATAAATGTATTATCTCTAACCTTTTCAAAATATTTTTCAGATTCATCTTTTCTTTCTTCTTCATTATAATATTTAGCTGAGAAAATTCATCTTTTTAGATTTGAATATTTTTTTATCTTGACCTCTGGAAAATGATTTATCCTTTTCACACTATTTTTCTACCATATTCATGGAATTATTTATTCTTCATCACTATCTTATTATTTATTTCTTTAAGGATAATTATCTATAAAGTTCCTTATGACTCCATATTTAAATAATTTAAATGGAAGTTTACCTTTATATTTTCATGTACCTCTCCTCACATTTTTAGAAAACAAGGATAAAATTTCATCAATATTTTTTACAAACCTCATTTTTAGAGTCATAATCACCAGTTTATTCTTTAATAATAATATTATTTTACTTTTCTTTCTTGACATCCTTAAAAGTCATATATCTATCAGATTTTTTTGCTTTTAATATATTTCTCCCTTTTCATTTCTTAAGTGATGAGAGTGATATGAAAATCATCTAGAGATAATGTTTCAGGATCTATATCTTCTAGTGAAGAAACTTTAGTATCAAACTTGTCAAGAATGATTCTTAAGATCTTTTCAACAACTGTATAATCCTCCATCTTTTCACCAAGGAATATGATAGTGCTGAAAATTTTATTAACACTGTTAATGAAGTTCCCAATAGATTCATACTCACCCATTTTCAAGTCTTCATACTTCATCCTCTAGATTTTTAATTTTTCCTTCTTTACTTTTATTTTGCCTTCGTATATTTTTTTCAACTCTTCCCATATACCTTTGGCTATGGCTACACCTTTCACCCTTAAATTATCACTATTAGAAAGTGTTGAAAGTAAAGAATTATTATCCTTTCCATTATTCTCAAGATTATTATTATCAATAGATGTAAGAGGAATTTATTATCAAAAGGAGGAAATCCATCTGTTGCAACTTCAAGAACATAATATCTAATAGACATAAGATAAGGAAAAATTATATCTTTACAGATATGATAATTCTTACCATAAAAAACTAGAATACCTATACTATTCACACAATTCAGATTCTCTATCACAACTTCTCTTTCAAAAAATCAGAAAATAATAAATGAAGGGAAAGTGTAGCTTTGATACCAATTGAAATTACCCATTCAAGATAATTGTATAACTTATTGGAGGAGAAGGTGAACCAGTGGTATATTTTTATTTTATATTTCCTTACTTATGAAATAATATTTTCCTCCTGTTAAATATTTATTTACCTACTAAAAACAATTCAAACAAGCATCCACAGGAACACAAAAATTTACAAGGTTCACTACTCAATAAGAGTAGCTACATCCTTAGTATGGGTTGAAAATGATCCAATACTAAACAATCCACTAGAAAACAATCCTTTTGTGAGGAATAAAATGAGTAGGATATACCCTTACACTCATGTAGCACTATAATCAATAAAACAGTGCATGTGTTTCAAGTAGCATGAAATAATATAAGAAAGTTTTTGTAATAGACATGTTACGGTGCTTCTTGACCAACTTTCACAAATATGATCCTTTAAAACAATTCTTCACTTTCTTACCTAGAAATTGGTAAGAACTTCCTAGAATTTGTTATGATACTTAGTCTAATTTTCCAATCCGATTCCCAAGTCTGATTTCTCAATACAGAAAATATATTTATCTATCAAAATACGATTGAGAAAATTTTAAACTAATTCAATCTATTTATGGGAATCCCAATATGATGATCCATTCCAATACGTTGACTAGATAAATATGATGATTAGATGAATACGATGATTAGCAGGATATGATGATCAACTAAATGAAATCTTGTATCTTATCCTTTCTTATTCTATCTGACACATATTATTTAAGAAAACTCAGTCCATAAATTTCTTCTCTATAGAATTATTCAATGCACTACCTTCTATCTATCTATTATGAATAGTATATATGGTAGATGAAAAGTACAAAGTACTTTCCCTTTTATAGTATCCCCAAAAGTGGTTTGGGTGGGATTTTTGAAATGTCTTCTGCTTAACCAAATTTTCCTAAATCATATATTTATTTGAATTTTGGGTGAATCTTGAATTCATATACGCTTCTCAACTCTTGTCTAAATTTATTGAAACTTCTAACAACTTCAACTCTACTTCATACTTTATTAGAAAACATCAGTCTAATTCTGATTTTTCCTAATACGATTTCTTCATTACAATAAATTGTACTAATTTCATGTATGAAGAAATAGAAAACTTTAATATTCTTAGAAAACCTCAGTTCAATTCCGATTCTCCTTTTTCATTTTCATCAAGATCTACCTCATTACTATGAAGACAAATGTAAAATAATAGATTCTTATTCTTATTTTCTCTTGACCCACTTTAATGATAGAAAAATTAATTCAACCTATTGTAAATGGTTGACTACACTGTTAATGAAATTTGACTTTATTTTTATATTAGCCCTCACAACTTCAATTTACTTTCTTTATCATTTGTTCCAACAACTCTCAATGAAAACAAATTTTCATTTGATGATTACAATGGAATACTGAGTCTGGTACTCATTTCGATGACTCCTGAGGGGAAGAACTTAGCTAGAGGGGATGCTCTCAGGTTATATTACTTTAGGACCCTATGATCTTTTCTTGTACTTGATGCTATTTGTTTGTACTTTTTGGAAATTTTAAATAAATGATTTTATAATGATAAATAAGAAACCAATTATTTTCCTACACAAAAAATTATTCCTTTGATGAATACGATGAAATGCTGAATTCGATAGACTGATATCAGTGGAGTATTTATTTTTTGAATACGATTCTCATTAATATATTTCTATAAGGATTTAAATATTTTGGATTTTAGTCTGACTAAAAACCATAATCTTCATTACGATAATCCCCCTTAGCCTTTAAACAAATTTGCATCTGGTAATATCATTACGATGATCTTGAGTCCATAAATCTTCGTCTTCACCGACTTTCATATTCTTCAAACTTCCTTTAAGAATCATTACTTCCTTCATGAAATTGAATATTTTGAGGATCAACTATATCATTGTATGACCTATAATGGAAAATATTGTAAATTATCATCATTTCCAACAACTTCTTTTCTTTCTAATCTAAACCTGAATATGATTGGCTTGAATACAATTGGATACACCTTTTTCTCCCTATTTATTTCATCTAGCTTGAATCAAAAGTTTCAAAACATACTTATGATTTGTGGAAAATACCAAATATCAAAGCATCGTCATATTTCAATCGAATCCATACTAAATCAGATTCTCTTCCTCATTATGATCAGAGCCTCATTTCGGATCCAAGGTGAGTCTGATAAACCTTTTCTTGCATAAAACACCTTCCCAATATAATGTAATTTTTTAAGCATTATGATTCTAATTTTTTGAATACGATGGTTATTCATAATTTATAGAACTTTTAAAAATTTAATTTATTTATCCTTTTTGACAATAAAAGACAACCCACTTGTAAAAAAACTTCTTCAAATCATCAAAAAACCTTCCCCAACCAACATGGTCCCAAAAATCCACCCTTCGGGTTTTTTTATCAGCCAAGATTCATAAATCACTTAACTTAAAAACATCAAGCCATGGATTACTTATCAATAATTCTAAGCCTACGTGAGCTAACTCATTATTGGAAATAAGAATTTTTGACAGAAAAACCATTTTTTCCAAAATTAGTGATTATGAAAGTTCCTCAGTTTTTCTTCCTCATATTGTCTTCCTTATATTTTGTTCATCATCTTTTCTTCACTTATTAAATTTCCCTATAATAAAAAAATGTTTTTTCCTATAACCACTCCAACTAATAGTTAGAATAGTTCACATACTAACATGCTGAATTCATAACTTACCCAGAACTCCCCCTTTCTACATGATTTTATAAGGATAGATTTATGAAAAAATTATCCCCCCTTGAGAACACTATCCAAAGGTAAGATGAGAGAGGGAATAAAAACACATAGCACACCCTTGATGAGAAAGAGGTTGGAAACCTATGTTCAACCTCAATTTAGAAAAATCTTCCTTCAGTAAAGGTTTTTTGGAAATGTCAAAAACTTGTTCTATTGTAAGAACATAATCTATATTCAATTCATTATTATTCACATGATCTTTGATGAAATTATATTTTATATCAATATGTTTTTAATGATAATGTTGTACCAAATTCTTAGGGAGGTTTATTGCACTTTGGTTATCACAACCCAAGAGCAAGGGTAACTTTACTTCAACAAGTAAATATTCTAATTGAGACTTCATCCATATAGGTTGGGTGATAGCTTGAGTGGAAGAAATATACCCAGCTTCATCCATAATAAGAGTTACTAAATTTTGTTCATTTTTATAACAACTTACACAAATCTTCCCTAGATGGAAAACTCCACCTTATGTGGATCTTCTATCATTAACATTTCCTACCCAATCAGCATCTGAATACCCAAAAAAATTAATAATTTATAAGATATCACACCAAATTACAAATTTTTGTGTGTATTTGATGTATCTGAGAATTTTTTTTCCAGCAAGTAAATGTAATTCTTTAGGATAAATCTAAAATCTTGCACATAAGGTAAAAACATAAACAATGTCAAGTCACAAGGAAGTCAAATATAACAAACTTCCAATCAGATTTTGAAACTCTTTCTGATCAACTTCCTTGCCTTATCCATCTTTACTCAACTTGGTTCCCACTGATATTGGTGTAGAAACAAGTTTTTAATTTTCCATTACAAACTTTTTAAGAAGTTCCTTAGTATACTTTTCTTGATAAATAAAAACATGTTTCTTCTTTTGTAAAATTTTTATTCCAAGAAAGTATTTAATTTCTCCTATCACTAAAATTTAAAAAAACTTTTTTATTTATTCTGAAAATATTTTACAAGATCTTTCATCATTCCCATAAAAGATAATTCCATCAACACAAACAATTATGATGAGGTAAAGATACATAATTTATTTAATATAAATATTTCTATCCACTCTTCCTTTATTGAAACTCATATTCCTCAAGAAAGTATCTAATTTAGAATACCATTCTCTGAGAGATTATTTTATCCCATACAAGGCTTTCTTTAACTTACACACATAAATTTCATCTTTCCAAATAATAAATCCACAAGGTTTTTTAATGTAAACTTCCTCATAAAGACCCCCATTCAGAAATTCAGTCTTTACATCCATTTGAAAAATTTTGTAACTTCGTTGTGTAGTAATAGCAAGAAATATTCTGATTGTTTCTAACCTTTCCACTGAAGAAAAAGTCTCATTAAAATCAAAACCTTTAATTTTTGAGTAACCTTTTCACATGAATATTTACTTGTTTCTTATCACTCAACTTTTTCATTCAGCTTATTCTAAAAACCTTATTTTGTACCAATAATATTTTTATTATCTGGATTTGGAATAAGTTTCTAGGTATCATTATTTTCTATCTGATCAATCTCTTCATTCATATCCTGAACTCATTTTGGATTATCAAAAGCTTAATTCACATATTTAAGCTTTACTTTTGAATAAAAATTAGTTTATGTAACAACTTTTGAAGTTATAATTGTTTTAACCTTATGATGTTGATCACTAATAATGTTCTGAGCTTCCACTTTCTTACTCAGTCTAGGATGATATTTTTGAGTGTCTTCCCCATCACTGCAAATAGCTAAGTCCGATTATTCTTCTTGAGTAGGATTAAAATTGTCATTATCCTTATAAAAAATGTTAACAAAACTTTCCTCATCCCAATCAAATTTCTTATCTGTATGAGTTTTTTTATCCTCTTTAGGTTATTCAATAACTTTAAAATCAAAAGAATCAAAAAATTCTTCATGTTTCTTTATTAAAACATATATATCCTATTCTTTCTTGAGGATATCCAATAAAAATTCCATCTTCACCTCTTTTCTCAAACTTTTAAAAGTTTCCACCTTTCTTCTTTATGATACATGGACTCCCAAAAATTCATAAGTGTTTCAAACTTGAAGTTTTATCATAAAAAGTTTCTTATGGAGTCATATGTGAACTAGGAATATAGAAACATAGGTTTTTATTATACATAGTAGTGATCATGGATAACCTCTAATAGTAATGAGAAATACCATGTTCAAATAACATAGTTCTCCCCATTTCCACCAGAATTCTGTCCTTCCTTTCAACAACACCATTTTGTTGAGGAGTGTAGGGTAAACTATACTCTTTCTAAATTCCATTATTATCAATATAACTTTAAAATTATTTATTTTTGTATTCACCACAATTTTCATTTCTCAACTTCTTCACTGAATACTCACTTTCATTCTCAGACTTCATCCTGAATCTTTTAAACATTTTTAGAGCATCTGATTTATGTTTAATATACATGACACAAGCAATGTGAGTATAGTCATAAATGAAATTAATGAAGTACTTATCTCTGTTTTTTTATTTATTTCTCATCGGCCTACAGATATCTAAATGGATAAGCTCTATGTGTCATTTTGAACAAATTTAAACTTTCTTATGCACAAAATCTGTAATCTTTTTTTTTTCTGAAAAATAGTGAAACACCAATCTCTTCTTCTTAGAAAATTAGAAATGTATCAGAAATAATATTACTTTTATAACTTGATCATGTTTCTTTGTCACATGTGTCCCAACCTTTTATTTAACAACTGTTTCTCTTCTATAATGCCCAAGTAACTAGAGTTTTGTATTTCACCAACTTGAATTAAGTTTCCTTTTGTACGTTGGTATCTTATAACTATCTTTCCATATTCACCACTCTTCACAAAAAAACATATTTTATTAATATAACTTTGTTAACCTCATAAAAAAGTTGTGAAACACTCAAAAAGTAATGTTTCATCCCATCAACATATAATGTTTTCTTGGATTTAATCTTTTCTTTCCCAATGATGGATGATCCAACACCTTTTATTCTCAGAGATTCATCATTGCCAAATGTCACCGTTCCTTATTTGAAGTCTTTCCCATTCTATAATAACTTTAAATATTCTTACATATGAGATTAATACCCACTATAAAGAATCCATGGTTGTTCTCATTTTATATCTTTCAAAGTAGTTTCAATAACAAGATCCTTTTATTTTTCCTTCGGCTTCTAAGAATTATTATGAAACTTTTGTTGTGCCAGTAAAAAACAATACAACCATTAGAAAGATGTCCAGGTTGTTCACATCTCTCACAAATGTTTTTCAGGGGTTGAAACTAATTTTCAACTTTCACAACAACCTTCTTAGGTTTCTTCAAAACTTTCTTCTAAGACTTATTATTTGGAGAGGATTGGATACCCCTAGACCCATGCCTTCCATAACATTTGGAATATTAGTAATTTTGTTGGTTGAACCAACACATATTTTCCAGATGTATGAATCCACCAAAATACCAGAAATATCCATAGAAATACTATTTGAATCTGAAACTTTCAGATTGAACGATGTTGTGGGTATGTTTCTCAGTAACATTCTTAACAAAACTTTGTTGACCACCAACCTTTTTGTTTTCAAATGAATATTTCTTTTTCAGATCAGATTTATTTACAACCTTATCATTACCATTAGTAATAGAAATTTTTTTCTACTCAGAATTTTTAGAAACATTTTCATACTCAGAGATGTTATAAACTTATGACTTCATGAAATTTTTGTTCTTGGACATATACCCAACTTTCCCAAGTTTCTTATTTTTAAAAACATATCCATCTTTCTTTTCAAAAACAAATTTATCATTATTCTCAACCATTGAAGTTAACTTTTTATCCTTCTCAGGTTCCTCCTTATTAGAACTTTCAGTAACTTTAAAGAGAGTATTTTTAAAACTTGTATCTCTCTATTAATCTTTAAAAAGTTTTTATTGGACAAGTTCCAACTATTATTCTTTTTCCTTTAAATTTATTTCTACCTGTTCATTGCAATTTTTTCTTTCTCATGAGAATTCTTCAAATCATCTCTTTTAATAGCTTGAATTTCTCATCAGAAAAACCTTCTTGATTATTTGATGAGAAATTTTCATTTGTAAACTTTCTATTTTACTTCTTAAGCCTTCTAATATTTATTATACATTATTCCAACTCTTCATTTCAATGAGATTCAAGTTGAGTTTCTTCTTCTTCAGAACTGATGCTTCTGAAATATTCATTATTCACTGTTTCAATAAAAGTATTCTCTCTAATCTTTTCAAAATATTTTTAAGATTCAACTTCAATTTATTCTTCTTCTTCTTCATCACATTTAGATAAGAAACTTATTATTTTGGATTTGAAGAATTTTTTTCTTTCCCTCTGGAAAATGGTTTATCCTTTTCACCTTGTTTCTTCCACAATCTTCTTGGCCATATTTCTTCTTCATCACTATCCAATTATTTCTTTATTTGAGGATAATTAGCCACAAAGTACCTAATAGATCCTTATTCAAGTAATTTCAAGTAAATTTTCCCTTTATATTTACTAGTACCTCTTCTCACATTTTTAGAAAACAAGGATAAATTTTCATCAATATTTTTACATACCTCATTTTTTAATTCATAATCACTATATTCTTCTTCAATTAAAATCTTCTTTGACTTTTTGTTCTTAGCATACTTAAAAGACATTTCTCTATAATATTTTATTTATTTTCATTTCTTTATACATTCTTATTTCTTAAGTGATGAGAGTATTATGTAAATCATCCAGAGATAAGTTTTTCGGATCTACATCTTCCATTTAAGAAAATTTAGCATCAAACTTGTTGGGAAGGATTCTTATAATATTTTCAAGAACTGTAGGATCCTATAAATTTTCAATAAGACATTTATAGTATTGAAAATGTCATTAACCATGGTAAAGAAGTACCCAATAGATTCAAACTCACTCATTTTCATGTATTAATACAACAGCCTCCAGATTTTTAATTTTTCCCTTTTCATTTTTGTATTTCCTTCGTATATGTTTTCAACTTTTCCCATATACATTTGTATATGAAAATACCTTTCACCCTTAAAAAATAACTTTATAAAGTGATGAAAGTAAAGAATTATTATCCCTTCCATAATTATCAATATTCTTCTTATCAATATATGTAAGAAGAACTTTATCATTAATAAAAGGAAATCTAACTGTTGTAGCTTCATGAAAATAATATCCAACAGACATAAGATAAGGTAACATTCTATCTTTCTAGATATAATAATTCTTACCATCAAAAAATAGACTACCTTTACTATTCATAAAGTTTGGATTATTCATCACAACATCTATTTTAAAACATCAGAGAAGAATAAATTAAGGGAACCTTCAACTCTGATGTCAATTGAAATTGACTAGTCAAGATAATTATATCAATAAGAGAGGGAGGGTGTTAATTGGTGAAATATTTTTCTTTTATGTTTTCTTAATTATGAAACAACATTAACCTCTTATTAAATATTTCTTTACCTATAGAAAACAATTCAAAAATAGATCCATAGGAACATAAGAATTTACAAGATTTACTACTCAATAAGAGTATCTATATCCTTGGTATGGTTTTTAAATAATCCAATAACACACAATACACTACAAAACAATCCTTTTGTGTGGAATATGATGATTAGAATATACCCTTACACTCATGTAGCACTTTGATCAATAAAACAGTGCATGTGATTCAAGTATCACGAAATGATATAAGAAAGTTTTTGTAACAAACATGTTATGGTGATTCTTGAACAACTTTCAAAAATATGATCCTTCAAAAAAATTATTCACTTTCTTACCCAGAATTTGGTAAGAACTTCATAGAATTTTTTATTATACTTGGTCTAATTTCTCAGTTTGATTCCCCAGTATGATTGCTCAATACAAAAAATATATATATCTATCAGAATACAGTTGAGACAATTTTGAAATACTTCAATATGTTTTTGGAAATACCAATCCAATAACCCAACCCAATAAAATTAACAAATGAATATAATGATCAATATAATATGATGATAATATGAATATGATGATAAGTAGAATTTAATCTTATCTCTTCTCCTTTATTCTTCTATATCGCACATATTATTCAGGAAAACTCAATCTAAAAATTTATTTTCTCTAGAATTATTCAATGCTCTAGATTCTCTTTATCTTTTATGACCATTACATGTGTCATATGAAAATTAAAAAGTAATTTACCTTTTATAATCCCACAAAAAGTAGTTTGGGTTAGATTTTGGAGATGTTTCCCTCTTAAACAAATTTTCCTAAATTATACATTTCTTTGAATTTCGGGTGCATCCTGACTTCGTCAATGATTCTGAACTCTTCTAGAACCTTCTCAAAACTTCTAAAAACTTCAAATCTGCTTCAAACTTTCTTCCCAAACATCATTCTGATTCTATTTTTTCCCAATATGATTTCTTCATCATAATGCTTCGTACTAATTTCATGTAAGAAAAAATAGACAACTTTAATCTTCATAGAAAAGCTCAGTCTGATTCTGATTCTCCATTCTAATTGTCATTATGATTAAGAGAATTGTAAAACAATATATTATTCTTCTTATTTTATCTGGACCCAATTTAATTATAGAAAAAGTAATTCAACCTATTGTAAATGGTTGACTCAATTTTTCATGAACATTGACTCTATTTTCTCATTGTCCCTCACAACTGCAACTTCTTTTCTTTATCATTGGTTCTAATAACCACCAATGAAAAAAATCAACATTTGATGATTACAATGGAACACAAAGTTCGATGGACCAGTATTAGCAACTTTAACTTCAACAACTTCTTTCTCTTCTGAATATGATACCAATTATTTCTATATACATACAATTTTTCCTCTAATGCATATGATGACATACTGAATTCGATGGAACAATATCAATGGCTTATTTCTATTCTAAATATGATTCTTATAAAAATATTTCTCCAAGGATTTAAATAGTCTGGATTTCAGTTTGACTAAAACTTAAGACCTTGATTACGATCATACTTCTTAGCCTTTAAACAAATCTACATTCGATAATATCATTACGATGATCTTGATACCAAAAATCTTCAGCTTCACCGACTTTCATCTTCTTAAAACTTCCATCATGTATCCTAACTTCCTTCATGACATTGAATATGTTGAAGATCATATTTATCATTGTATTAATTATAATTGAAAGTATCATAACTTTACATTCTTTCCAGTAACTTCTTTTCTTTTCAATTTGAACCTGAATGTGATTGGTCTAAATATAATTGGATACACCTTTTTCTCCGCTTTCTTTTATCAATATTGCATCAAAAGTTTCACAAATTACTTTTGATTTTTGGGAAATAAAAAATAATAAAGCATCTTTAGATTTCTATCATATCCATACTGAATCTGATTCTCTTCCTCCTTACGATCAAAACCCCATTCCGGACCCAATGTGAGTCCGATGAACCTTTTCTTCCAGAAAACATCTTCCAAATCTGAAGGAATTTCTTAAGCATTATGAGTATAATTTCCTAAATATAACGGTCAATCTGAATTTATAAAACTTTCAAAAATTGAATTGATTTATCCTTTTTGACAAAAAATACAACCCACTTGTAAAACAAACTTCTTAAAATCATCCAAAAACCTTCTCTTACAACATGGTCCCAACTGTAAATTTTGGCATAAAGTCCTTAAGATATTTTAGCGAATTTGGGATATTTTTGAATGTGCACTGAAAGTATATGATTTAGGTGAATGAATCTTCTGATGTGTCTTTAGGTGCATGTATTTTATTACATGATTTTATCAACTATAATCCATTATGAATAGATAAAATTGTTTTTATATTCATTGAATGGATTTAATGAATAAATGAAAATGATAATAAATGTATGATGGTATATTAAATATGTTTGACACATTTCATTAAATAAAACTTTTCATTAATGACTATATATAGGGATGGGATACCTCTTGTTATGTATGAACAATTTTATGAAAGCCTCTCGATTCTCTCTTACTATAGAAAGACAGTTTATCACTAGTTGTAGGAGTTATCACCCCTCTTCTGTTTTGGGATCCTCAAGAAATGTTTTGGGATCCATTGGTCAGTGTAGTCCCTATGAGGTGGGGATATTTTGTTTTCTACTCTCATGATATTCATCAAATGTGAATAGAATATTAAATGATGGATTCACCACTTAAGGTATACAAATTAAGTTCATTATTTATTTATACATTTTGATTTTTTTAAGGATAGATTTCAATAATATGGGGTTGCTTCAGCTACCAAGTTATTGGGTATAGTCTCCCCATGTGTTTTACCAGATCTTTGTTGTTAGTCACCAGCCTATGGTGAACATGGGGGGTACCTGAGGTTTCGTGGCACCACTGGTCTAATACTATTTATGCAGTTCAGTATGGAATGTTATAATTTTCTAGTATAAAGTTTTGATAAATTTTTTCAGTATGATTTTTTAGTGGAGTTTTATAATGGAATTTTACAATATAATTTCAAATAGATTTTATATTATATTTTTAGGTGGATTTACCAATAGGTTTTTTTAATGTAAATTTCTATTATAATTGTGTACTTGAATTTTCTCATGGAATTTTTGAGTGGTCTTTCTAGTGGAATTTTCTAATTTAATTTTACAGTTGAATTTTTGAGTGAATGTTATGGTGGATTTTTATAGTGAAATTTCTAGTGGATTTATCTTGTATTTAAATAGAAACATGACTTTTTTTGCATCCAAAAAATAATTTTAATCAAAGATAATATAAAATAAAATTCCATTAAAATTTTTATTAAAATTTTATGAAATTAAAAAAATCTATAAAAAAATGTTTATATATTTAAAATATAACGAGTTTCCATTTATTTAGAAAAAATATATCTTTTAAAAAAATAATAATTTTTTAATACTTTTAAATGTAATAATAATTTATTATGTTTTACTAAAAAAAATATTTTTTTATAACTTCCATAACAAAATTTTGTATGTTGGTAAAAGAACAATCATTTTTTATGCAATTTAAAGAGTAGAAAATTATTTAAAAAATAATAATATTTCCAATATTTTTATGGAGTGAGTAATGATCACTTTTTAAATATAAATACAATTATAGATAAAAAATTATTAATTTTTAAACTATTAATTTTTTTAAAAAAATAATATTTTACCCATATTTTTTCGAATCAAGTTTGAAATTGATATTTTTGTAAAGACCCGTAAAATTCAAGGAAAATTTTTTCTTAATTTTCTTTAGAATTTTACAAGAGCGCGGTTTCAGACGGCACCTGATTCCGAGGCCCAGAGTGCCCGGAATTAATTTCCGAAGTTTGGCTCGGGTACGTTCAGTGAACGAACGAGCGGGAATTCCTAACTTTTGATCCGGTGCTCGGAATTGAAATCCGAGGGCACCGATGAACTCGCAGCGCCAAAATTCGCTTAAAGAGACCTTTTCGGGAGTTGCGTTTGTTGCGGGTTGAAAGTTAGTTTTGGGGATTAAAAGATAAGTAAAATAAAATTTTGTTTGAATTTTATTTTATTCGTGGTGGTTAGACTCTCTCATGGGAAGTTGTTGGTGGGGCCCACAACCACCCAACTTCCCATGTGTGGTTATGAGGGAGGTGGGGCCCACACGAGCCCCCACCTTTTCAAATTCCCTAACCCCTCTAAACCCCCTCTTAATTATGTGACTCTCCCCTACATTAATTATTGCCAACTTATCTCATCATTTAATTTTTGTCAACTCTAGATTTAATTAATGTAATGAATTCAACTTTTGAATTTTGAAAGGTTGGCAAAGTGAAAATAAAATAAGGTGTAGCTTATTTTATTTTGGGAGTTGCTGTGTTGTGTGGAGATTTGAGAGAGGAAGAGTTCTACACTTTGAAGAACTTCATCTTCCTCCTTGAAGAATGCGAAGAACACCGACACGCCGTTCTATCTTCTCTCCACATCAAAGAAAGGGAGACACCGCTTCCTCCTCGGTTTTTCTTCGTCGACTTGAGAAATTTCGCCAACGACGTATCGCATCAGACGCATCCCTTCGTCAACGGATTTGACGAACGACGACCGCAACGCCCGACCTCCGCGACGTCGTCTTCCGCGGAACGTAGACAAATCTTCGAACCTTATACCCGAGGTAGGGGTTGTTGTTTTTCTTTTTGGTTTAACTATTTTATTCTTGATCGTGAATTTAGCAAGTCTAACGTGTGGCTTTGAATTATTTAAAGTCGCGTTATTATTTTAACGTGAGGGGGCCGGACCGCACGAACACGGCCGAACCCCCTCCATCGTTCTTGTTTATTCTTGCGGGTGGAAGCAAGTGGCGTGGTGCCGTCGCACCACGCGGATGATCGTGCAAATATTTTTACGCGGCGCCGTCGCGCCACGCCGAGGAAGAATCTTCAAGAACGCGACGCCGTCGCGCCGCGTTGAAAGGAATCAAGGCACGGGAAGGGGCGCGGTGCCGTCGCACCGCGCCGGATGACGAACACCGCGGCCGGTTCCGGGCCGCGGCGGGACGAGGAGACCGCGGCCGGTTCCGGGCCGCGGCGGGAAGAGAAGACCGGCGGCCGGGCCGCCGGCGTCGGAAGCCGAAGGGGGGACCGGAATTTCCGGTCCCGTTGGAGAAAACCGGCCGGCCAGCTGGCCGGCCGGAAGGCATTAAACCGGGGGAATTAATTCCCCCGGCCATCACACAAAACCCCCCTCATTATGAGGGGGGCGGTTCTTTGAAGAGAGGGGGGCAGCCGGCCCCCCGGTTTGTTTCCAGCCGGCCCCCACGTGCGGGGGCCGTTTTGTTGCAAAGGCGCGGCACAAAGGCCGCGCCGCTTCCCAAATCAGCGGGGGCTTGCCCCCCGCGTGCCGACCCCGTGCGGCGCCAGCCGCCGCGCCGCCGCACCGCCCCAGGGGGGGGGGGGGGGTCGGGCCGGGTCGGCCCGGACCCGGACCCCCCGTTTCAAACCAGAATCGGTTTTTGGGCCATATCTTGAGCCTCGGACCTCCGAATGACGAACCGTCTGTGGAAACGCGATCCTTGGATCGAGACGGTCGTTTCGGTATATCGCACTCAAGGTTTCGGTTTACTTTGAGTTCGGCCGGGTTGGTTCGTTCACGAAACCAACCGGGCCTTCGGAGCGGAAACGCTCATATCTTGAGCTACGGACGTCCGATTGACGTGCCGTCAGCTGTGTTGTGTCCCTCTTAGTGAGACGAATCTTTTGGCATACTCCACCCGAGGTTTGGACGCAGGTGGAGTATGGTCGGGTTGGTTTTGCCTTAAAAACCAACCGGGCCCCGGAGACGAAAATGCCAATTACTCTCAGACCGGGCGTCCGATCGACGCGTCGTCTGTTACGTTGAGTTCCTGTTGACGATACGGAACTTTTGGATACATCAACCCTGGTCTTCGTGACAGTTGATGTATCAGCCTCTCGGCTCGTGGAGCGGACCCTCCGAACGAGCTTGCTTTGTGCGGGAACCCTAGTGCTGGCTGCGACTGTTACTGTGACTACTACTGCTGCGACTGTTACTGTGACTACTACTGCTGCGACTGTTACTGTGACTACTACTGCTACGACTGCTACTGTGACTGCGACGACGACAGTACAGAGATCCTGTGTGGATTCGACGACGACGACTTCAGCACTCAGCGATCCTACGTGGATCAGTGCTACCGATCCTGTGTGGGTCCGATCCTGTGTGGGTCTCTGCGCTCAGCGGTCCTGTGTGAACCAGCGCCTACAGGTCCTGTGTGGGCCCGATCCTGTGTGGGTCTTTGCGGGGGTTAGTTACCTATCGATCCTTCGTGGGTCCAACGACTTAGATGGATCAGTGATCATCTTTATCGTCCTTGAAGAAGTATACCTGTGTGAGCTGAATCCTGTTGCTTTCCTGTGTGGATTGTGTTGTGCAATCCTGTGTGGATTATGTTTTGCTTTCCTATGTGGAATACGTATACTTTCCTGCGTGGACTGAGTTGTACTTGGGCTCGGAGGTTGGAGCGTATTTTAATTGATGACTTAGGTATATGTATGGGCATATACCTAAGCAGTGTCGGTTGTTACTTCGTGATTGTACTTTTCTTCGTGGTTTATCCTTTGTGGATTTGAGAGACCTTCAGGGGTCTCGGGGTCCCTACTGAGTAGCTTACACTCACCCATGCACGGGCTTCGCCCGCACTACGTTGTGTTGGTTGCAGACGACGGACAGCGTTGACCTTAGCTGAGGCTTGTAGAGCGGGACGGTACCCGGAGGTGGACCACTGGGCGGGACGTGCACGGAGCGGACGGCGGGACCCGTGGAGCAGAGGAGCTATCTGTACCCACCCTTCAGGTGGGATTTCCAGTAGACAGCTCGGTGTAGCGGCTTTTACTTTTCAGTTGCTGTTTTCCCTTTCGAGTTGTACTTTACTTTTAGTTTGGGTTTGTATTCTGTCCCATTTACTTTTCCGCACTTTCAGTTGTACTCTGCTTTGTTTAGTGTTTACTTTCTGCTTGCTTACTCTGTGGTGTTTGTTACTTTTCAAAGGCAATGCCTTCCCTTTTTACTGGGATTTACGCCTTGGTGCTAGTCGCCAGCCCCTGGCCTATGGAAGGCGGGCTTGGGGTAGTCACGGCACGGACCCCGAGGGCGGGTCGTGACAAATTGGTATCAGAGGAGTTCGGTTCTACCGCGAACTCTGATCTTTTCTATGTGAAGCAATAATGTTTAGCGTATTGAGTGTGGTTATCAGTCCAGGGAGTCCAGTGTTGGTGCGGCGGCCGACGTATCCGTACACCAGGACCCTGACTTCTGATTTCTGACTTAATTCACGAAAACATTGATTGCGTGTGTGTTTCAAAGTTTTCTTTGTGATTACTTATATCAGCTCACCAGGTATACTGTTCTAACCGTGGCGCACCTGTTTCCTTTTCAGGATGGCCCCACGACGGCAGCCAGCTAGGGTTCCGAGAGTCGAGCGAGACGACAGCCCACCAAGCGACGAGGCCTCGGTACAGGGCCCTTTTCCAGTAGTGGCACCGGCGGTAGCTTTACCCGCCGAGCCCCCGATGCTTCCAGCAGCAGCCGCTGACGATGCACGTCGCCTCAGTGCACTGCATGAGTTTCAGCGCCAGCGACCACCCAGGTTTCGCGGGGAGACGGATTCCCAGGCAGCAGAGGACTGGCTGGAGGCAGTGGTTCGAGTGTTTAGGCTAGTGAGGACACCAGCAGACCTCATGGTGATCCTCGCTGCGAGCCTACTACACGCAGCAGCAGGACGATGGTGGAGCCTGATGCTCCAGGTGCACGATGAGGCATCCCTACTTTGGACGGACTTTGAGAGCCTCTTCCGCTCAGAGTTCGTCCCAGCCACCCTTCGTGCGGTGCGTATCCAGGAGCTTCTACAGCTGCGGCAGGGCAGCATGACGGTCGCTCAGTACTCGGCGAGATTTACCGATCTCTCGCGCTACTCGACCGACATGGTACGGGACCCATTCTTCCGGCCCCGGACCTTCGAGCAGGGTTTGAGACACGAGATCAGGGAATCGCTGATCTCCCTCAGCATACCGACTCAGACAGGAGTACTGGAGCGGGCCCTTCTGATCGAGAGCTTCCTTGCTGAGTCTACACCAGCACAGCGACCCACCGCAGGGCGGCACGTGGCAGAGTCATCTGCAGCAGGCAGTCGACGGATGACTCAGGGGTCCAGACAGACCAGACCTTCGGGCAGACGTTCTCAGGGCACTGGCTCAGTAGTGCGGGGCACACAGCGCGGAGCCAGTCTTTCGAGAGGCAGACAGTGCTACTCATGCGGCGGGCAGGGCCACATGGCTCGCGACTGCCCGACCCGTCGTGCCGAGGAGCAGCAGTCAGTTGATGGACCACCGAGGCATAGGCAGAGGGTCGACCGTGGCGGTCCGCAGGGAGGAGGCGGACGAGGCAGAGGAGCTGGACGAGCAGCCGGTGGTGGGCGACGCTTTGAGGCTCTGCCACCACCACCACCACCAGGAGGTCCACCCCGACCACAGGGAGCTGGCGGGCAGCGACAGGCACAGCTCCAGGCAGCAGAGGCCTACGACCACGGCGCACCCGAGATGATTCGAGGTACTATCTGTGTCTATTCCACCCTTGCTGCAGTTCTTATAGACACAGGAGCGAGTCACTCTTTCATAGCCGCTGCCCTTGTTCGGAGCTCGGAGATTCCGACAGAGCCGTTGGCTCGATCCTTACGGCTAGAGACTCCTACGGGAGCAGACTCGACAATTACGCACTGGTGCCGGCAGTGTGAGCTTACTCTAGGAGGCGAGAGCTTCGGCTGGGATCTTCTTGTAGCAGCGTCGAGGCCTTACGACGTCATCTTGGGCATGGATTGGCTATCTACGGTCCATGCACAGATTGACTGTTTTAGGCGCAAGGTGCGATGTGTACGCACCGACGGGAGCAGGTTCACCTTCACCGGCGAGAAGGGAGCCTTTGCAGCACAGGATGGACTTCCGCAGAGGAGAGGACAGCCCATCACTCATCAGTTGGCTAGCCTCATCCTTGGAGCAGTTGACGTGCGGAGTCCTGGTTTTCCTGCAGTGGTGGATCAGTTTGCGGACGTTTTTTCCGACGACGTCCCAGGGCTACCTCCTCGCAGAGAGGTAGACTTTTATATTGACTTGTACCCCGGGACAGCCCCGATATCTACTCCAGCATATCGGATGGCCCCCGCCGAGCTTCGAGAGCTACGGGTACAGTTGGAGGACTTGCAGGGCAAGGGGTTCATCCGACCCAGTGTTTCACCCTGGGCTTCTCCGATATTGTTCGCCAAGAAGGCGGACGGGAGCTTGCGACTTTGTGTTGACTATCGTCGCCTGAACCAGGTGACAGTGAGGAACAAGTATCCGCTACCGAGGATTGATAACCTCTATGATCAGCTCAAGGGAGCATGATGGTTCTCGAAGATAGACCTCAGGTCAGGCTATCATCAGCTCAGAGTCAGAGACGAGGATGTGCAGAAGACAGCCTTCAGATGTCGGTATGGCCACTATGAGTTCTTGGTTATGCCTTTCGGTGTAACCAATGCTCTAGCAGTATTCATGGCTCTCATGAATAGGATCTTTCAGCCATACCTCGATCGGTTTGTCGTGGTCTTCATCGACGACATTCTGATTTACTCTACGACAGAGGAGGAGCACGCCTATCACTTGCGAGTTGTTCTTGACTCACTCCGAGAGCACCAGCTTTATGGTAAGCTCTCGAAGTGCCAGTTCTGGATACGTGAGGTCCACTTTTTGGGACACGTTATCTCTGAGGCGGGAGTTGCAGTGGATCCCGCGAAGATTGAGGCTGTGTTAGCTTGGGAGCCACCCAGGAGCGTGACTGAGGTTCGGAGTTTCTTGGGACTAGCTGGATACTATCGGAGATTCGTACCAGACTTCTCTAGAGTTGCGGCATCACTCACAGCTTTGACGAAGAAGGGGAAACCCTTCGTATGGACAGACAGATGTCAGCAGAGCTTCCAGGAGCTGAGACAGAGATTGACTAGCGCACCTATCTTGAGGTTGCCTGAGGAGAGAGTAGGGTACGTAGTCTACTGCGATGCATCAGGGACCGGACTCGGATGTGTTCTAATGCAGGAGCGGGCAGTGATCGCCTATGGATCACGACAGTTGAGGCCGCATGAGCAGAACTACGCTACCCATGACCTGGAGTTAGCAGCAGTGGTCTTCGCTCTGAAGACATGGCGACATTATCTGATGGGCGAGCGCTTTACAGTCTTTTCCGATCATCAGAGTCTCAGGTATATCTTCTCGCAGAAGGACCTGAACCTGAGACAGCGGCGATGGCTCGAGTTCCTCCAGGACTATGACTTTGAGATAGTCTATACTCCTGGGAAGGGGAACGTAGTAGTCGATGCCCTCAGCAGGAGGACGGGCATACAGCTACTTGAGGAGGAGACGGAGCAGCTAGCCTCTTTGCAGATAACCTTCGTGGATAGAGATGGAGCAGCCTTCCTCCAGTCTCTCATAGTCACCCCTCCACTACTGCAGCGAGTCAGGGAGGCACAGCGTGGGGACGCTGACTGTGAGACACGGCGAGCACAGATATCCTCGGGACAGGTACCTGATGGTTTCTCCCTTGGAGCAGAGTACGACATCCTTTTCAGAGGACGTACCATGGTGCCAGTCGCATTGTGAGAGGAAGTACTGAGAGAGTTTCACACTTCTCCTTTAGAGGTACATCCTGGAGTGGCGAAGATGTACCAGGACCTCAGACGACAGCACTGGTGGCCGGGCATGAAGAAGGCAGTAGCAGAGTTCGTTTCTCGATGCCTTACCTGCTAGCAGGTGAAGGCAGAGCATCAGGTACCAGCAGGCTTGGTACAGCCCTTGGAGGTTCCGGAGTGGAAGTGGGACGGCATATCTATGGACTTCGTGACTGGACTTCCACGCACTTCCAGAGGTCACGACTCCATCTGGGTGATTGTTGACCGACTCACCAAATCGGCACACTTCTTACCCATCAGAGAGCAGGGCTCATTAGAGAGCTTGGGACGTCTCTATGTTCAGGAGATTGTACGGCTCCACGGCGTACCATCATCTATCATCTCCGATCGAGATGCCCGCTTTACTTCCCGACTTTGGAAGGGATTACAGGAAGCGTTCGGGACACAGCTACGTCTGAGCACAGCCTTTCACCCTCAGACGGATGGTCAGACGGAGAGGACCATTCAGACTCTCGAGGACATGCTTCGCGCATGTGTCCTCGACTTTGGTCGTAGCTGGGAGGACCACCTACCCTTAGTGGAGTTCGCGTACAACAACAGCTACCACTCCACCATCGGGATGGAACCGTACGAGGCGTTGTACGGACGACCATGTAGATCTCCTTTGTGCTGGACAGACCCTGGGGAGTCAGCACTGGTGGGACCGGAGATGGTCCAGGCCACGAAAGAGAAGGTCCAGGTCATCCAGGAGCGGATGAGGATAGCTCAGAGCCGGCAGAAGTCATATGCTGACAGGAGGCGGAGGCCACTGGAGTTCAAGGATGGCGACCACGTCTTCTTGCGGGTCTCACCTCGACGTGGTATTCGGAGATTTGGCCGAGGCGGCAAGTTATCTCAGCGCTTCATCGGACCCTTCCAGATTCTCCGCAGGATTGGTGAGGTGGCTTATCGCCTGGCTCTACCACCTCAGTTGCACCGGGTGCACAACGTCTTCCACGTATCCCAATTGAGGAGATACGTGCACGACCCGACACACATCATTGATCATGGGGAGCTTGACGTTGACGATGGGGCGACTTTTACGGAGGTCCCGGTGGAGATAGAGGATCGACAGGAGCGGGTCCTGCGTGGGCGATCGATTCCTCTTGTGCGCATCAGATGGCAGCACGGGAATCTCCAGGAGAGCACATGGGAGCGGGAGGCTCAGATGCGTGCTCAGTACCCTCATTTGTTTCCCTAGTTTTTGATGTATCTTTACGGGGACGTAAAGCCCTGAGGTGGGAGTAATGTAAAGACCCGTAAAATTCAAGGAAAATTTTTTCTTAATTTTCTTTAGAATTTTACAAGAGCGCGGTTTCAGACGGCACCTGATTCCGAGGCCCAGAGTGCCCGGAATTAATTTCCGAAGTTTGGCTCGGGTACGTTCAGTGAACGAACGAGCGGGAATTCCTAACTTTTGATCCAGTGCTCGGAATTGAAATCCGAGGGCACCGATGAACTCGCAGCGCCGAAATTCGCTTAAAGAGACCTTTTCGGGAGTTGCGTTTGTTGCGGGTTGAAAGTTAGTTTTGGGGATTAAAAGATAAGTAAAATAAAATTTTGTTTGAATTTTATTTTATTCGTGGTGGTTAGACTCTCTCATGGGAAGTTGTTGGTGGGGCCCACAACCACCCAACTTCCCATGTGTGGTTATGAGGGAGGTGGGGCCCACACGAGCCCCCACCTTTTCAAATTCCCTAACCCCTCTAAACCCCCTCTTAATTATGTGACTCTCCCCTACATTAATTATTGCCAACTTATCTCATCATTTAATTTTTGTCAACTCTAGATTTAATTAATGTAATGAATTCAACTTTTGAATTTTGAAAGGTTGGCAAAGTGAAAATAAAATAAGGTGTAGCTTATTTTATTTTGGGAGTTGCTGTGTTGTGTGGAGATTTGAGAGAGGAAGAGTTCTACACTTTGAAGAACTTCATATTCCTCCTTGAAGAACGCGAAGAACACCGACACGCCGTTCTATCTTCTCTCCACGTCAAAGAAAGGGAGACACCGCTTCCTCCTCGGTTTTTCTTCGTCGACTTGAGAAGTTTCGCCAACGACGTATCGCATCGGACGCATCCCTTCGTCAACGGATTTGACGAACGACGACCGCGACGCCCGACCTCCGCGACGTCGCCTTCCGCGGAACGTAGACAAATCTTCGAACCTTATACCCGAGGTAGGGGTTGTTGTTTTTCTTTTTGGTTTAACTATTTTATTCTTGATCGTGAATTTAGCAAGTCTAACGTGTGGCTTTGAATTATTTAAAGTCGCGTTATTATTTTAACGTGAGGGGGCCGGACCGCACGAACACGGCCGAACCCCCTCCATCGTTCTTGTTTATTCTTGCGGGTGGAAGCAAGTGGCGTGGTGCTGTCGCACCACGCGGATGATCGTGCAAATATTTTTACGCGGCGCCGTCGCGCCACGCCGAGGAAGAATCTTCAAGAACGCGACGCCGTCGCGCCGCGTTGAAAGGAATCAAGGCACGGGAAGGGGCGCGGTGCCGTCGCACCACGCCGGATGACGAACAACGCGGCCGGTTCCGGGCCGCGGCGGGACGAGGAGACCGCGGCCGGTTCCGGGCCGCGGCGGGAAGAGAAGACCGGCGGCCGGGCCGCCGGCGTCGGAAGCCGAAGGGGGGACCGGAATTTCTGGTCCCGTTGGAGAAAACCGGCCGGCCAGCTGGCCGGCCGGAAGGCATTAAACCGGGGGAATTAATTCCCCCGGCCATCACACAAAACCCCCCTCATTATGAGGGGGGCGGTTCTTTGAAGAGAGGGGGGCAGCCGGCCCCCCGGTTTGTTTCCAGCCGGCCCCCACGTGCGAGGGACGTTTTGTTGCAAAGGCGCGGCACAAAGGCCGCGCCGCTTCCCAAATCAGTGGGGGATTTCCCCCCGTGTGCCGACCACGTGCGGCGCCAGCCGCCGCGCCGCCGCACCGCCGCACCGCCCCAGGGGGGGGGGGGGGTCGGGCCGGGTCGGCCCGGACCCGGACCCCCCGTTTCGAACCAGAATCGGTTTTTGGGCCATATCTTGAGCCTCGGACCTCCGAATGATGAACCGTCTGCGGCAACGCGATCCTTGGATCGAGACGGTCGTTTCGGTATATCGCACTCAAGGTTTCGGTTTACTTTGAGTTCGGCCGGGTTGGTTCGTTCACGAAACCAACCGGGCCTTCGGAGCGGAAACGCTCATATCTTGAGCTACGGACGTCCGATTGACGTGCCGTCAGCTGTGTTGTGTCCCTCTTAGTGAGACGAATCTTTTGGCATACTCTGCCCGAGGTTTGGACGCAGGTGGAGTACGGTCGGGTTGGTTTTGCCTTAAAAACCAACCGGGCCCCGGAGACGAAAATGCCAATAACTCTCAGACCGGGCGTCCGATCGACGCGCCGTCTGTTACGTTGAGTTCCTGTTGACGATACGAAACTTTTGGATACATCAACCCTGGTCTTCGTGACAGTTGATGTATCAGCCTCTCGGCTCGTGGAGCGGACCCTCCGAACGAGCTTGCTTTGTGCGGGAACCCTAGTGCTGGCTGCGACTGTTACTGTGACTACTACTGCTGCGACTGTTACTGTGACTACTACTGCTGCGACTGTTACTGTGACTACTACTGCTACGACTGCTACTGTGACTGCGACGACGACAGTACAGAGATCATGTGTGGATTCGACGACGACGACTTCAGCACTCAGCGATCCTACGTGGATCAGTGCTACCGATCTTGTGTGGGTCCGATCCTGTGTGGGTCTCTGCGCTCAGCGGTCCTGTGTGAACCAGCGCCTACAGGTCCTGTATGGGCCCGATCCCGTGTGGGTCTTTGCGGGGGTTAGTTACCTATCGATCCTTCGTGGGTCCGACGACTTAGATGGATCAGTGATCATCTTTATCGTCCTTGAAGAAGTATACATGTGTGAGCTGAATCCTGTTGCTTTCCTGTGTGGATTGTGTTGTGCAATCCTGTGTGGATTATGTTTTGCTTTCCTATGTGGAATACGTATACTTTCCTGCGTGGACTGAGTTGTACTTGGGCTCGGAGGTTAGAGCGTATTTTAATTGATGACTTAGGTATATGTATGGGCATATACCTAAGCAGTGTCGGTTGTTACTTCGTGATTGTACTTTTCTTCGTGGTTTATCCTTTGTGGATTTGAGAGACCTTCAGGGGTCTCAGGGTCCCTACTGAGTAGCTTATACTCACCCCTGCACGGGCTTCGCCCGCACTACGTTGTGTTGGTTGCAGACGACGGACAATGTTGACCTTAGCTGAGGCTTGTAGAGCGGGACGGTACCCGGAGGTGGACCACTGGGCGGGACGTGCACGGAGCGGACGGCGGGACCCGTGGAGCAGAGGAGCTATCTGTACCCACCCTTCAGGTGGGATTTCCAGTAGACAGCTCGGTGTAGCGGCTTTTACTTTTCAGTTGTTGTTTTCCCTTTCGAGTTGTACTTTACTTTTAGTTTGGGTTTGTATTCTGGCCCATTTACTTTTCCGCACTTTCAGTTGTACTCTGCTTTGTTTAGTGTTTACTTTCCGCTTGCTTACTCTGTGGTGTTTGTTACTTTTCAAAGGCAATGCCTTCCCTTTTTACTGGGATTTACGCCTTGGTGCTAGTCGCCAGCCCCTGGCCTATGGAAGGCGGGCTTGGGGTAGTCACGGCACGGACCCCGAGGGCGGGTCGTGACAATTTTCTTAAAATATAAAAGTAGTTTATTATTTTTTAAAATTATTTAAAAATTATTACGTTAATATAAGTGAAAAAAATATATTTTTATAGATATATAAAATTTATTGATTTTCTAAATGTTTTAAAATATGTTACTTATCTAAAAATTTTAAAAAATATTTGTTTTTGTTGGGTCATGGTAGTTTTATATTTTTTGATGAAATGAAAATAAATTTTAGAAATACCATACATTCCATTTTAAATAAATTTTACTAGAAACAAGAAATTTTTATTTAATATTATTCACCCACTATTTTTTAAAATTATGTTTTAATATTTTTTTGGGTACCCTTGTTTTTTAAAATTTTGTAATACAAAGGCCTTAATTTTTTTTACATACAACATCATTTGTGGGTTACTAGATTTTCCAATAAAATTTTGAAACTAGAGATAATTTTGATCCATTATTTCATACCCACCTCTTTGGTTACTATGTGATAAAATGAAATAATTGATTATTTTTTATATGTTTTTCATGTCCAAATATTCTTCTATCATATATAAAACCTGAGAAACAATCATATTTTTTGTATTTAATATCTATTGGAATTAATTTTTAAATTCAAGTTATCATAGATAATTTGAATAGAAAATTATATTTAATAGCATCCCAACACATAAGTCACTAAGCACCACCCCCTAGCCGATTGTCCACATGACCTCAAGTGCACCTCCCTGTATACTAGAGGCTATCGAATAGTACTGAGGATCTATGATGGTATGGTGGGGAGAATATACCCTCATGATAAGAGTGTAAAAAAATAGTAAATAATAATGATAAGCTGCAAAAACAATAATAATTAATTAGTAGTGGAAATATAAATCATACAAATAAACAAACAGGTGAAAGATGAATCAAAATTAGATACAAAAATGATGATCATGTCATGATGTTATACAAAAAAGGAAGTACATGGGATACATGGGTATAAGAATGTACAATATTCTAAATAAAAAAAATCAAAAAGACCAAAATCTACCTCTACTAGCATCACGAGCATAATCTCGGTCCTCTACTCCCATAATCCATACTAGTATTAAGAATTAAACTTCAGAAGATGGGTGATTCCCTTTGTCTATACCTAAAATTATGATGACTATTTGGGTACCATGGGAGGCCCGAACAGGGTGTGAGATATACTCATTAGGACACCACCAATGGTGTCTAGAACTATCTGATCTGTTCATATAAAATAAATAGTGTAAAGGTAATGCTAAGGGTAAAGTAATAAATAAATAAAACACACTAGGCATGGTTCTACATGAGATACCCGACCAACATTACCTACTTTGTACTAAGCCTTATATATCTGTACTAAGTTCAACCTATATAGATATAATATATATGTGAATATACATATAAATATACATTATAATTATCCTATAATACATGTATGGAAACATAACTGGACTGTCATAAAAGTTAAGAGTAAACATGGACCGAACCCAAGAATATTTTTAGACTTGGAGGATGTATCCTTAAACTTGGTAAATTATCATAATTAGTTCTTAATCAAAATGAATCCTAGGACCACCTAATGTGATCTTGTTTACCCTGGAAAACACGTCCACAAAATTTTACAAATGCTTCCATACATGATCCAAGATCGTAGACCTTTTCGCAAGCTTTGATTTGGTAGCTCGTAGGGGCCGAGCAGAGTTACGGATTAGGAGTTATGGACATTTGAAGTTGGGATGGAAAACTGGTTCGCAAAGCCCATTCGTGAAGCCCCCTCCGTGATCACGGAGCACCGACGTGAAGAAATGAGGCGGGAAGCTCCGCCCACCTGTTTGACATTCGCGACGCGCCGCGAAGACCCGACGTGAAGCATAGGAGGTGGGATGCTCCAACAATGAATTTGACATTCACGAACCCGCCGCGAAGAAAAGGAGGCGGTACGCTCCGTGACCACCTTTGACGTTTGCGATCCACTGCGGAGCGAGCTTCGTCTTCGCGCCGAGAGAGCTTTGCTTCGCGGTGCCTCTTGCCTATAAATACTCAGCTCGCCCCCCCCCCTTCTCCCGGATGATGACGACCAATTCACCCCTTGGGCGGCCGATCTCCCAGTCCGTGGAGCTCCGCTTTGCGGCTCCACGAGGCTATGCTCCACGAGCAACTTCCTCCACGTTGTTGCTCTGCGAGTCCATGCTCTGCGAGCAACTTCCTTCGCGTTGCTGCTCTGCGAGCCCATGCTCCGCGAGACCATGCTCCACGAGCCCATGCTCTGCGAGACCATGCTCCGTGATTCCATGCTCCGTGAGACCATGCTCCGCGAGTCTATGCTCCGCGATGCTGCTCCGCGAGTCCATGCTCCGCGAACACCCTTTGCTTCGCGAGACCTTTGCTCTGCGAAGCTACTTTGCGAAGACCTATCCTTTATGAGGATGATACCTTCACGCCCACTGGTCAATACCGCGGGGGTTGTGCCCCCGCACCCCCACTCGGGGTCAGTGCCGAGCTACGGTCTCGGCACTCCGGGCCGGTCCCTTCGCTGCCGTCACAGACCCCCATGAAAAATGGAGAGTCACACCGCGAACTTCTTGGGCTGGGACGTCAGGATTTTCCATTGCGCCCTTATGTGCACCCACCTTCCACTTATAGAATACCATGATTCGAGATACTCCTCCAAACACCTTGAGTCGATA
Source organism: Viscum album (assembly GCA_963277665.1). Taxonomy (NCBI): domain Eukaryota; kingdom Viridiplantae; phylum Streptophyta; class Magnoliopsida; order Santalales; family Viscaceae; genus Viscum; species Viscum album. Next base: position 1,391,026,684 of record OY728165.1, read on the forward strand.
TATTACTTTTGGTTCTTTTCTCATGTAGTGAGTTGAGATTCTCATCATCAATTCCCCGAGTACCTTGAGTCGAACCATTCCTCAAGAAAATCTTCCAAACCCTATCACTTGGCTCCTATTCCAAGTTGAACCAGAAAGGGACACCATTGCATAAGTCCCAACACCAACCATTTCTATGTGCCTTATGTCTATAGTCCTCTCTACATGACTATAAACTGTAGTGTGCCCTATGTTCCAAACATAGGATGCCTCTTTCTCCAAATAAGAGTTGCCTTATGCTCCGAGCATGAGATGCCAATAGTCCTATCTATATGACTTTAAACTATAGTACACCCTATGTGCCAATAATAGGATTCCTCTTATACTAAACAAGAGATTCCTTAGGATCTAATCATAAGATGCCTAATAGTCCTACCTACAAGACTATAAACCGTAGTAATCCCTATGTTCCAATCATAGGATGCCTCTTACTCCAAATAAGAGATGCCTTATGCTCCCAGCATGAGATGCACAATAGTCCTATCTACATGACTATAAACTATATTTCACCCTATGTTCCAAACATAGGATGCCTCTTACTCTAAATAAGAGATGCCTTGTGCTCCCAGCATGAGATGCACAATAGTCCTATCTACATGACTATAAACTGTAGTACATCCTATGTTCCTAACATAGGATGCCTCTTGCTCCAAATAAGAGATGCCTTATTCTCCAAGAATGAGATGCCAATAGTCCTATCTATATGAATATAAACTATAGTACTCCCTATCTAACAAATGATAGGATGCCTCTTACCCTATACGAGAGATTCCTTATGCTCCAAGCATGAGATGCCAATAGTCCTCTCTACATGACTATAAACTGTAGTATTTCCTATGTTCCAAAAATAGAAAGCCTCTTGATCCAAACAAGATATGCCTTGTGTTCCAAGCATAAGATGCCTAATTCCATGATTGCAGTGACGTAATTTCAAGAGCGTTGGAATCCGTTCAAACATTCCATCACTCCACCGCACGCTTTGAGTGTCCTTCATTCGGATCCTCATCCACTTCCATGTCTGGAGGGACCCCCTAACAGCCTGGTCCCATGCCTCATCAGCTCACCTACCGTCCTGGGCCAACGCCCCGGAAGACTTTGGACAACACTTCGAGTCAGGTCCTGTGTTTCGAACACGGTTAGCAGTCGACCCTCATTTGTTCATCCCCATTTCAGGCTAACGTGACAAGGATACTGTGTTTCAAACACGGTCAATAGTTATCCTCCATCACCACGCCACCCACATTACATTCCGAATGTCGGGCATGTAATTCACACTTTTCATCTCCCTTTGTTCGGACAGATTCCAACGCCCTTGGCGTTATCCTACTTGTGCACTAGCGCATAGGTAAATGCCTCAACCCACCAGCGAGTTGGGATTCCCTCATGGCCAGACATGCAGAAGACATTACGGGAAACTTCCTAGAGTAATCCCCATCCACCAATGCTGCTCTATAGCGGCGCCCAGGCAGCTTCCATACGTAAGCCCCATTAATCGTTGTCGCTCTATAGCGGCACCCGGGTAGCTTCCATGCATAATCTCCATCCACCGTTGTCGCTCCATAGCAGCACTCGGGCAGCATCCTTGTGTAAGCCCCATCCATGATTTCCGCTCCATAGTGGCACCCGGGCAGCTTCCTTGTGTAAGCCCCATCCACCGTTACTACTCCATAGCGGCACCCGGGCAGCTTCCTTGCGTAAGCCCCATCCACCATTGCTGCTCCATAGCGGCACCTAGGAAGCTTCCTAGCGTAAGCCCCATCCACCAGTACCGCTCCATAGCGACACCCGGGTAGCATCCTTGAATAATCCCCATTCACCGTTGCCGCTCCACAGCGGCACACAAGCCTCCATCCTGAAGTAAGTCCCAACACCACGGGCCACCTAACGTGTAAGCCCCTTTTCGTTTCCCACGAACGCACCCTTCGCGACATGATCTTCAGGTCCCTGCAACCTCTTGTTTATCACACTGAGCATGACTCCCATGGGATTAGAGTGAGCACTGACCATGAAACACTTTGGACCACCTCAGAGTGTAAGAACCAAAACCCCCGTCTCGCGTGACATAAAACTGCACACCCGAACTACGAGTACTTTGATCCATATCAAGGCATGGTACGTAGGAAGCCTCTCTGAGGTTCAAGCCCACCACCAATAGACCCCCGGGTTCACCTTCATGTCGGTTCACTGATGAAACCCTTCCCAAACTACGAGGACTTTGATCCATGTCAAGGCATGGTACGTAGGAAGACTTCTTGAGGTTCAAGCCCGTCACCCATCGGACCAAGGTCCTTCTTCACGTCGGTTCGCCGAAACCCACATCCCTTCTGAACTACATGGCCTTTGATCCATGTCAAGGCATGGTACGTAGGAAGCCTCCTTGAGGTTCAATCCCGTCATCCACCTGGAACAAGGTTCACCTTCACATCGGTTCGCTGACAACATCCATCGGACCAAGGTCCATCTTCACGTCGGTTCACCGGTGCCCACCCGAAATACGAGGACTTTGATCCATGTTAAGGAATGGTATGTAGGAAGCCTCCATGAGGTTCAAGCCCACCACTTGGTCGTTCTGACCCCCTTCACGTCAATTAACCCTCGTCCCGCATGATGTTAAATTGTATCCCTGAACTACGTGGACTTTGATCCGTGTCAAGGCATGGTACGTAGGAAGCCTCACGAGGTTCAAGCCCATCACCCATTGGACCCCCAGTCCATATTCACCTCGGTTCTCCGATACCCTATTCCAAACTACGTGGCCTTTGATCCATGTTAAGGCATGTTATGTAGGAAGCCTCCACGAGGTTCAAGCCCACCACTTGGTCGTTCCGACCCCCTTCTCGTCGGTTCACCCCCATCCCGCATGATGTTAAACTATATCCATATGAACTACATGTCCTTTGATCCATGTCAAGGCATGGTACGTAGGAAGCCTCCATGAGGTTCAAGCTCATCCAGTAGTAAGATGTTGCAATCTCCTTCAGTGGTAAGCCATTTTCAACCTCATTCGGCGGTAAGCCGTCGTCAGATGAACTACGTGGTCTTTGATTCCCTTCCGCGGGGATACGTAAGAAGCCTCCATGAGGCTAAATCCCAGCACCTATCCATGCATCCATTCTCATGGGCCTCCTCCTCAGGTGTCCCATCGTCCCACTGAACTACGTGGACTTTGATTCCCTACCACGGGGATATGTAGAAAGTCTCTTCAGGACTCAAGCCCAACATCACTGTCATCCTCACGTCAGTTCCATATCATTCCCCCTATACTTCATTCAACTCACCATTATCCATCCTGATTCTTACCTAAGCCGCAACATCCCAGTGGGATCATGTCATCCATTTCCTCACTACTCCTAGTAGTACATGGGCCGATATCCACGCGTAAGCCCCATCATGTCTCCAGGTCGTTGTCCTTTGTGTACACCCCGATTCATCACCCCTTAGAACTATGTGGGTTTTTATCCCTGTCTCCTAGATAAGGTATGTAGGAAACCTCCTCGAGGTTCAATCCCAGCCAATGGTAAACCTTGGTGTTCCCCCATTCTGGGGTGCACCCTCCCTGATCCGCCCTCAGTGGTGTCCAGATCAGCCTTTACCGTGTGACATCTCCCCTCTATGAGACACACCACCTCTGATCCGTCTCTATGGGACGTTCTGATCACCCTCATTCCGTCTCCGCAAGACGTTAAACTCACGACCTACCTCATGATAAACATGAGATGCCTGAGGAAAACCTCGGATGACACGCCTTTTGTGTAACCGTCTCCGGTAGACGTTAAACATGCAGCATACCCTGTGTTAAACATGGGAAGCTGAGGAAAACCTCAGATGCATGCCTATGGCATATAATTCCCTGCATTAGATGTGGGACACCTTGGGTTTTTCACCCTTAAGATGCCCTCTTATGAGGAAGAATACAGGTTCCCCAATGTCCACGCACCCAGAGATGCCCTGACATGCCTGATGTTGTCGTCTACTCTGACCGAATGTCGCTACCATGTCAAGACCCCATGGAATTTCTTGAAAGAAGTAGTGTAGTTAACCGGAATCCATGAAGATATGGCACCGGTAACGAGATTCACGAACCACGACTTAAATCTATGAAGGAGACCTAGACTAGGTGACGAGTTTCGAAGAGGAATCCACAGAAGGAAGAACTGACATCCCATCATCCCGTTTCGATCAAGGAGAAAACATCCCTGAACAAGGAATGGATGTTGCCCGCCTTTGGAAAGCGGGAATGCAGGGCAATAGCTGCACGTCCTCATAGACGGATGTGTGCGCCCCAACGAAAGCGTCGGAAACAGATCTATAAATAGGAACCCATGTATCACTCTAGGAGCACTAAGAATACCCACCACTGTTAGATTATATTGAAGGTGATCCATAAGTGGAACCCAAGTATCACTCTTGATATGGTATAAGAAATAACCCACTAAGCCCTTCCCTAGTATACCACATATGAGACCAACTATTTCTCATGGAATAGTACATTAGAATATGACCACTATGCTCATCCAAGGCAATCCACTAGGAAACCTGGTATCACTCATGGGTAAGTTAAGGCATCTGTCCAGTGAGCCCATCCAAGGTATTTTATAAAAGAAACTGTGTATCACTCCCAATTTATTTTCAATTAAACATAATTAAGGATAATAAATCTAGACGATCCCATCTAAATGATCCTTAATTTAAGACCCTTGTATCAATCTCATATTGGAGAAGGGAATGATCATGGATATCTTTAAACTCACACATACACCCAATACATTTTTAACCGTGATGGACAATTCATTTAATTTAGTTAATTCATGAGATAATGTAAGGAACAAGGGACCAATCAAATTGCCTACCATTTCCTCCTTTTCAAACCACATTCCATTTCATTAATTTTAATGGAAAATTCAAACACCTAAAATTCTAGTTTAATTCAAATAAAGTCATGAGGATCTTAGGCTTTTAAGGAAGGCACACACATAGGGGTACCTCATGTCAAGGTGGTGATCCTATAAAATTTATTTTCGATTTTATAGGACTACCTTAAACATGTTAATATCATTTAATTTAATTAATTATACATTTAAGAGGAATTATTGAAGGAGTACGACACATGACACTACATCGTATGATAAATAAAACAAGACTTTTAGGGAAAAGAATTGGACCGCCTAAATTAGGTTGGTAGAAAACCCCTCATCTATTGTAGGCTTTAGATTTGAATTAGAATAGGAGAAATCGGGTAAATAGACAAATTACCTTAAAATAATGAATATTAGATTTCAAAAAATAGCACTAAATATGGTTAGGTTAACCAAGAAAGGAAGGCATAGGATTGGAGAGATCACCATTAGCTATACAATGCAACCCACATGAAGGAATCTGATTTTAGATGAAGAATCAAGCTCAAATCCAAGGTTTGAACCAAGGGAGAGTTCTAAGTGGCCATTTATACAAATGGGAGAAAAAATGTGGGTAAAAAAGTTAAATTAAGGTAGGAAAAAATGGGGTTTTCATGAGTTTTAAAGAGATGCATGATTTATGATGTGGCCTTATTTTTACTTAGTTTTTCCACGTCATTTTATTTAATTTTTAATGATTTAATTAACTTTTTTTACACTATTTATTAAATAATCATACTTTTGTATTTTTATAACTAAATTTGTTAACTAATCAATTTTTGTAATTAAATGTGTGATTTTAGTGTTTAAAGTAATTAATTAATGACTTTCTTTAATTTAATAAGTTTTATAAATTATTATTTAGTTCAGAAGTATAACTGCTTTATTAAATTTTGACATTCTTATTATTTAATAAATTAACCTAATCATTTTCATTTAAATAATTAATTCATTACTTAAAATTTTAATCTTGTAACTTTATCTTTTTAATAATTAATTACTTTATTAATTAAATTCAATCACATTACTTAATTTTAACACTTCTAATTCAATTTATTAATGATTAATTAATTTTGATATATAATTGTTTAATTTAAATTCACTGTCTTATTATATTGAATTTAATGATTCTTAATTTAAGTGTCTAATTAGTTTTAATTTAAGTTTTATATTTTGATTTTTTTATTAATTAATTTAAGTTTTTTTTATTTTTTTTAGTTTCTTAGTTTTCAATTATTTTAGTTAATTCTTACTTTAAATTAATTAATTTGTTTATTCTTAATTTAAGTTTTATTCTATTTTTAATTTTTCTTTGTTTTATAGTGTACCAGTGGCACATCTAACGCCTCACACCATTTCTCTCAAGGTGGTACCGTCCTATCATCATGATCTCATCCCTTCATAGTTCCCCGCTATTTCCCTTTTGTTGTCCCACCAGTTCTCACCCTTCCCTGTCGCACCGTTTAACTCCTCCTCTTCACGGTGACATCCAAATTCTCTTCCACCATTTCCTCACCCACTGTATTTTTTTGGCACCGTTTCCAGCCCCCTGACACAATATCTATTTTACGGTCTCATCGTATCCCTTTCAAACCGGTTCCACTCTAGCCTCCTTCCACCGTAATCCTGTTACAGTGCCACATCCACCACCATCTCCTACCTTTACGATTTCACCTCTCTCCCACCATATCTTCCACCATCGTTTCTTGCCCTCTACCACTGAAACCCAATGCCCCAATATTCCTGTTACCAATTTCAACGCAGCTCTACTCCTTCCCTATGTCGCCTTTTTTTCATACCAAAAACTAAAATCGCAAAAAAACTCTACGACCTAATTCAAACTTGATCCAAATAGAGATTCAACAACATTATTGCAACAAATGAAAATTATAGATCTAGAAACGATGAAGCTGGTTTTTCTTTCATCTGATGAGATCTTCTTCCCCTGATTCTCCATCAACCTTCGTGCTGGACCTGGAGGAAGAACCAGTGCTACTTGGGTCTCTAAACTTGAGACATTCACTGTTGGAGCTGCGTTGAGTCATCGCCATAGGGTTGCGCCGCCCCAGATATAAAGCGACTGAGCCGTTGAGGTTTCACCATTCACTTAAGAGTTTTCCACCACTACTGCAAGGGAGATCTTGACCCGATGCCGCTGAAGGGGATTCGATCCGGTTTGCCTCGTCGCGTAGCTGAAGGAGTAGTAGGGAGTCGCAGACCTGCCTTCTACGAGAACTGAAACCCCTTTCCCCTTTGTGCCACTGTGAAGTAGGGGGGGTTAGGGGAGAAGAACTTAAAAAACATAAAAAAACTAAACTTATTATAAAAATAATAACACAAATAAATAAATCATAATATTAAAATATATATAAAAATATAAAATTAACTAATTTAATAAAATATATTAAACTAAAATGATTAAAAATTAACTTATAAATTAAACAAAAGTAAATAAATTTTAATAAATTCATTAATTATAATTTAACGATTTTCATATTAAATTATTATAATTAAAATAAAAAATATTAATTAAATTAAAATTAATTCAACTAAATTAATATTAATTTAATTATTTATATTTACTAATAACTTATGATATTATTTTAATAAACAAATAATTAAATATTAAATCTTAATAATTTAACCTAACTTAATAAATTATTCCATTAATTGAATTAATAGAATAATAACATTTTATAATCCTTCGATAATTTTTTTATTTAAAATTGTAATGTAATATTTAATAATTAATTTAGGTAATAAATAAAGTCAATTAAGTATTACTTAAGATAAAATTTAAGTAATGTTAAAAAGTAATTTAACAAAAGACTATTATAATTAATTGTTTTAGCATTTCGTTAACTTTTTATTTCCTGGATTTGTTTTTATAGATTTAAGCAAAAGTTCAAAACACGTCCAAATCCATCCAACTAACTAGAGAAGATTTAGTTACAAATTCAAGGCTAAAACGACCCGAGTTTGATTGAAAAAACACATGTATGCGGTGCTTAAGGGAAGGAAACTTAAATTCAGGGGAAAATAAGGGGCGATGTGCATCTTATGACAACATGATACAAAAGTAGAGTAGTGGGAATTATTGATGGGGACTATCTTTCAAACTTTGGATGATCAAACCATTTTAGAGATAAGTCTCCCGAGAATAACACTGGAGATGAGTTGGAGGCTAAGGAGCCTGAAGGCAGAGCATCACATGGGGAGTTCTCCTTCTTCTATGTTCAAGATTTGTACTCATTTTTCATGTGTTTTAGTGTGAAAATAAATATGATCCTAGGCTAATATTTTCTCAGCTTGTGAATTTGATTCATCTAGATTTTCATTTGAATTTATTCACATAATTATATCTTTCAGAATCACAATCAATCAACGAGATTGTATTATGATTCTATGTTTAGTTGTTTCACCTCTCAATCAATTTCAAAATTTACAATTTCAATATCGACCGGCGAGGTTGATTTTGAGTGCATCTATTGAAACTTTAACATAATTAATTTGAAAATTTATGGTGAGTTTATTTCCAAACATTATTTTTTTCAAACTTCTTAGCAGCGCAATTAAGTTTTTCTGTGTTAAATTCCAATACTTAATCCTCTGCCTATTGAATTCCCTGGTGAGGGGGATCCTTTATCATGTATTTAAAGAGTGATTCAATAAATTTTGTGAATAATTCAACTATTTTAACCAGTAGATTAGATTTCCTGAGTGATTTTTGTTGATCTGAGTTTTCTTGCCTTGCTTCTTAATAACAATTTACTGTATTTCTCTAGTTTATCAGTACTTAGTGTAAAATTTAGTTTCCTTATAAAAAATCTTGTTTCCTCATCCTATTTCCACTTCATCATTAAAAAAATTAAAAAAATAAAATGTAACAATATGTTTAATCCCTCTGCTGCTGACAATAGTGGAGTTTATTTTGTTTAAAACGTTAGAAAACTCACCTACCTTCTCTATGGATTGACCATGCACCACTATGATAGTGTAGGATTATAAATGTAATTTTGAGGGCCATGAAAAACTTCTAAAACATCAAAATATGGTGCCATTTATGGGGAGAGAATGCCCTGAGAGTCTAGGGTTTTAATAAGAAAAATAAAAAAAATAAAAAAAAAACATAAAAAAATCATATAAAAAATCTACTTTAAAAAGTATATGTAGACTTGAAATTAATTTCTATTTGAGATGAGCATAGAAAATTATTATAGTATTTGAGTGTGTGTTTAGTCTGAAAATTTAAAAAATGGAATGTTTTGAAGGCTCAAGTTGTCACATTGGTCCTTATTGTGTTTGTTGTGGATATTATGGACATACTACTTGGTAGTGTATTTATAACCAGCCACAATAGATCCATCACTTTGAAGTTAATGAACAGAACTTTGATATTAGTACCAAAATACTGAAAAAATGTGGTCAAATATGATCAAAATTAGATGTTAGGGAGGATTTTTTGAGTACTCAGTTAAATAAAACCCATGAAATTAAAATTAGATACACTCAATAGCAAGATCAAAGAATGAAAATATTGGAAAACATGCTCTTGGAATTACAAAAAAAGGTTAATAAGCAAGAATAAGATGAAATAAATGAAAAAGAAAATGTTTATAAAAGATTTGAAAATCAAATTGAAGAGGAAAGTGGATATGAACTTGGGAAACAAACATTTTACTTTGAAAAATCTGATTCTGTTGAACTAAAATTGGAAATAACTGACTCAATGAATCAAGAACACATTTATGAAGGCCCAAAAATAACTTTAGTGATGTTTATTTGGACAATTATAAAGATGAATTGAAATAGATTGAAAAGGAATTCCCAATTATATTCCAAATTTCTACATTATAGAAAAATCATTATTTTAGAAATTTTGAGAATGAAGTCACTCGGGTTGAAGTTAAACTTGAAACTGAAAACTTGAATGTTAAAAAATCTTCACCCAATTTTTCTGACTTTGTAAACAATGAGGCTGGACTTTATATTTGGTATAATCTAGATGAGAACATTAAAATGGATAACATGGAATCTAAAATCTTTGTACTTGAACGGAACACTTCTCTTACATGTTGTGAAACTCCAAACCCATCTATTTTTTAAATGATGTTGGAGGATAAAGATGAGGTTATTTTTTTTGAAAAAAGTCTAAACGATAAGCTTTTAGTGTCCTTTTCTGGGAATCGTCAATTTCCTGAAATGTGTACTGAAATGGGAAACAATGTTTTCATACATGAGGATAAATGTTTAAATTTAAAAAATCTAGAAATTTAATTTATTGAAGCTGAATTGAACATTACTCCCCTTGATTTGAACTTTTTAGAACACACTACAGACATTGATTTGGAAAGTGAACCTTTTGAAAATAAACTGGAAGTAGATGTTGAAAAAACACTGAATTCAAGCAGAATTGATTTTTCTTAAGCAGTTTATGTTAATCTTATTTTATCTAATGAGGAGTTGTTGGAAGAGATTTATAATATTGTCAAACCTAAAAGTTTGGTTGAACAACAATTGAATCTTCCCTGTAGTTCACTTATTTCCTCAAATGATTTGGGTTCTGAATCATTTTATGATGCTGATTGTAGTCTAGAGGGGGAATCACATTTGAATTCGAATGTTCATAATTATGATATACACCTTACTATTTCCCCTCTTGCATCCATGTGTCATAACTTACTTTCTAGCACCCTTGTTTTTGAAGTTGAGGTTGAGAAAGATATCTTTGAGAATAATGTCGCACCCTTTGAAGCACCCAATTCATTGTTTTCCATTCTTAATAACATCATTTGTGTGAAATATGAATATAATATAGAAGTGGATAACACTATACTTACAACTGTTAAACGGTGTTTCTTAGGTATTTTTTCAACTTATGAGAATTTGGTTTTAGTTTACTTAAGCTTTGGTGACCAGAAAATTCATTTCTCCATTAAAAACCATTGGGACAAACATATGTGGTGGTTACTATTAAGGAAACCACATCCACCTAGTGACTACGGTTAGTTTCTAGGAGAGTCAGGCTAGGGACTATAAACTTAGCACTACATGGGAGGAAACCCATGGTTTTGTTTGTTGTTAATAAAACCCAAAAAATCGTGATTAAATAAAGTCTAACTGAAGACTTTAAACTCAATGATTCAAGGGAGCCAACCCATGATATTTCTTTGTTTTCACTTTTCCACTATTTTGTGTTGAATAAAGTGTTGCTTTGCTGCCTTATGTTTGTTATTTCTCTGCTAGAAATTTCTATCTCTTTCTGCTTGCCTTGTCATTTTTCAGACGTTGTTGTTTGTGTCATCTAAGGAGTGAAATTCCCATACTGAAGAAGTAATGAAACTTTACGTTAGGGAAATACCTTAATGTTAATTTTTGTTTCATTTTTCTTCTCCTTAATGCTTTAGAAATTAATCTGCTACATGTCTTGCATATTTAAAAAAGAATCTGCTTCTTGTCACTTTACTGTAAAATTTTTCTGAACATGTCACTTTGCTATACAAAAAAATATGCATGTTTTTATTTGCTTAGAATTAAATTACATTGATTTATAAAACCCATTCAATGCATGAAATTAAGTATGGAGGGATACGTGTAGGCTTTTTCGTGCGTTTTTGTTGAATCTGCTTTGATAGGGGGTGTTAGGAATGCTTTTTTTATGCTTAATTGAACATCCAATTGAATCTTATTTTCTGAATTTCCCTACTCCCAATTCACTCTGCACCCACAAGTTACATGCCATGTTTGAAATTTAATGGAAACTCTGTGTCACTAGACTTAACTGTTAATGCATGTACTTGTTTGTGATCCTACTATTAAGTTATTCATTATGGAAAACAATACTTTTTTAACTTAAATGAGACCATATACATGTCATACATCTACTAAATTGGGAAAAAAAATTGAACATAAATTGATAAATTGTTCTTCTCTACTATGAAAGTCAACTTTGGAGACAAAGTTGAGTTTTAAGTGTGGGGGAGGGGGTCAATTATTGACTATGCTAAACTGTTCTTAATTGTAAGCTCATCAATTCTCACTACAACTTCAATCATTTTGTAAAAAATGGTTAATTTTTTTTCAAAATTCTTGCACACTTTTAGGCTTGCTTCTTTCTTCAATTGGGTCTTGCCTAAGGATGTTGCCTCTTTGGTAGTTAAGAACTGCTTTGAATCTGAAATTAGTGTGGGTGAATGACTACTAATTGAATATACTTTGTGATTTAATGGAAATTTGGTTTTGGAACTACTTTTGAGAGTGATATGGGTAACCAATTAGTGGAGTTATGATCATAGCCCTTGGAACTGAAAATTTGATCTTGATTATAGGAAACTCATTTTCTTTTAATTATTAAATTAATTACCTTAGTGAGACAATGTAAATGATTTTTATAAAAAAAATCTTTTAAAACTGGGGTAATTTGGACATCTGGGACCCCGCATTGATTCTCTAAGACCCTAGATACTGAGTGCATTTCTGTTTACTATAAAACTTTGTATAATTTTAATAAGTGCATTGTACAGTGCTTAGAACATGATACATGGCTTGGGAAAAATAAAATAAAATGTCTAGGGTCAAAAATGAGTTCATTAAGGTGAGGGGAATGATGAACGCCGAATGAAGAAGGTGAAAATTGTTTATATGGGAATCATTTAGGTTGTATCATCAGAGTGAATCACAAAAAAATATTTATTTTTGGTACCTAGGTGATGATTCAAAATACAATGTTCCTCTGGTTAAGTTTTTAATTCCACATAAATTTTACCTTTTGTCACTCTTGGACTTAGAACTTGATCTTGGATTGAAATGAGTCACTAAGCAGTGTCAAATATGTGGCATGACACTTTCTTTGATTGATGAATATTTTCTTTATTGATAACCCTTTGAGTATATGTTATTGGAAAGGTTTCATTTGAACAATTCATTCTTTAAAATCCTTTTGACAGTTTCATTGTCCTCTGCTTCTTAATTTTTGGACATGTTACAGTTTGAGCTGATTAATAAACAATTTTCTGTTTTTCAAAGATAATAAATCATGATATTGTTTGAGGAAAACAGTGTTTAAGTGTGGGGGAATTTGATGTAACCTTATTTTTATTTAGTTTTTCCACGTCATTTTATTTAATTTTTAACGATTTAATTAACTATTTTAACACTTTTTATTAAATAATCATACTTTTGCTTTTTTATAACTAAATTAGTTAACTAATCAATTTTTATAATTAAATGTGTGATTTTAGTATTTAAAGTAATTAATTAATGACTTGTTTTAATTTAATAAGTTTTATAAATTATTATTTAGTTCAGAAGTATAACTGCTTTATTAAATTTTGACATTCTTATTATTTAATCAATTAACCTAAATATTTTCATTTAAATAATTAATTCATTATTTCAACTTTTAATCTTGTAACTTTATCTTTTTAATATTTAATAATTTTGGTTAATTAAATTCAATCACATTACATAATTTTAACACTTCTAATTAAATTTATTAATGATTAATCAATTTTGATATATAATTGTTCAATTTAAATTCACTTTATTATTATATTGACTTTAATGAAGTTGGATTTTCTTTCATCTGATGAGATCTTCTTTCCTTGATTCTCCATCAATTGTCGTGCTGGATCTGAAGGAAGAACCATCATTGCTTGGGTCTCCGAGCCCGATCTGTTCACCGCTGGAGATGCAATGTGTCACCGCGGTAGGGTTGCGCCACCCCAGATCTGAAGCGACTGAGCCGTTGAGGTTTCACTGTTCTCTTAGGAGTTTTCAACCGCTGATGCAAGGGAGATCTCGACCCGATGCCGCTGAAGGGGAGCTGATCCAGTTGGACTCACCGCGTCACTGGAGGAGTAGCAAGGAACCACAGACCCGCCTTCTGCGAGAATCGAAACCCCTTTCCCCTTTGTGCCGCCGTGAAGCAGGGGGGATTGGGGGAGATGAACTTCAAAATTATAAAAAAACTAAACTTATTATAAAACTAATAACACAAATAAATAAATCATAATAATAAAAAATATATAAAAATATAAAATTAACTAATTAAATAAAATATATTAAACTAAAATATTTAATAATAATTTATAAATTAAACAAAGGTAAATTAATTTTTATAAATTCATTAATTATAATCTAACGATTTGCATATTAAATAATTATAATTAAAATAAAAAAATATTAAATAAATAAAAATTAATTGAAATCAATTTATATTAATTAAATTATTTATAATTACTAATAAATTATTATATTAATTTAATAAACAAATAAATAAATATTAATTCTTAATAATTTAACCTAACATAATAACTTATTCTAGTTAATTGAATTAATAGAATAGTAACATTTTATAATCCTTAAATAATATTTTTTATTTACAATTATAATGTAATATTTAATAATTAATTTAAGTAATAAATAAAGTTAATTAAGTATTACTTAAGATAAAATTTAAGTAATATTAAAAAGTAATTAAACAAAATATTATTACAATTAATTGTTTTAGCATTCCGTTAACTTTTTATTTCTTGACTTTGTTTTTATAGATTCACGCAAGAGTTCAAAACACGTCCACATTCATCCAACCAACTAGAGCAGAGTTAGTTACTAGGGCAAGGTTCAAACGACATGATTTTGACTGAAAAAACACACATGTGCAGTGCTTAAGGGAAGGACACTTGAAGTCGATGGAAAACAGTGGGTGACGTGTAGCTTATGACAGTAGGATACAAAAGTAGATCATCAAGAATTATTAATGGGGAATCTCATTATAGATTTGTACGATCACACCATTTGAGAGTGAAGGCTCCCATGTGTAGCACATGAGATGTCACAAACCAACCCGGGTCGACCCTGAACCGGTCACCTGAGCCGGCCTGAGACATGGCCCGAGGGGCGTTACCGATCCCCACGGGCTGACAACTAGTGCCGGACATCAAAATTAAATAGGTGGGAATGATTTGGTCCAAAAGAAAATAAACTAAGCAGCAGAAAATAAATAGAACAAAAGCAAATAAATAAAGAACAGCCAACAACGCTACTAATCTGACTACAACCAAAACTCCACGTGACCCCGTGGGTCACTCTCTAATACCACAACCAACGTCGCTCAAGGTGAACAACTGAAGTTGGAACCTGCAACAGAACTAAAAACAAGAAAACATTATAGGCGTGACTATTAAAACTCAGTAGGCTAGCCCGATATCTATTCTCAATGCACTACCTTTAAAATAAAAGAAACACCGTTTCAAGTTTGAACTACAATTTATAAAAGTAAGATTTTCTACATGTTACTCAAAAACAAAGTACGAGTCATTACTCCTATTCATTTCTTAAAAACCCAAGCCATTCTCTTAGTGAGACATTAACATTTTTCAAAAGGGGAAGTGGTGTTTACATTTTCAATTTGCACAAAAAGTATAAAACATCTTTCTTTGAAAACAGTTTTCATAAACCACTTTAAAACCACACATCACTTTCTAGTAAAAGCACGACACATGAAAATGCTACAGTAGTTACACAATAAGGGAAATCAAAAGAAAATACATACAAGTACCATATTCATCACAGCAAGTAACTGAAAGCCAACAGACATGGGTGAACATAGGAGATCAAGAATAAACCAGAAGACACCAATACATGAGAAATCATCCTCGTTGAAATGTCACACACAATGAAATCAAAACGCCTAATACGCTCGACCATTTTTTCTCAGGTAGGTCGAGGGAAAATCCCATAGTAATAAACCCAATATATCCACCTACTATGGACAATTGGTCAGTACCATAACCTACCAGTGCAACAATCATTCTTAGAATATTCTCTCAATATGCCAGATTCTCATGTCTCAAGTGTTTGGAAAAGGGGTGAGCCAACCGATGCCAGCCGAGCATCCAACCAGATATATATATATATATAAAGCACAACAGACATCACCCCGAGTCACTCCATGGGACAACCTCTTGCCTTTAAACTACTCAAGTACCTGGGAGCCTCCAAGCGCGGCCTCCCAAACAGTCAATTGCAACCAAGGCAGGAGAGATATCCCAGTAGGGTTTTTATCAAAAAAAATTCATCGTTTTCCATAAAGTGCCAAATAGGCATTTAATATATTTTACAATCACCACTTTAAAAAGAACCAAAACGCTTGTTCAAGCTTGAGAATAAATCATTCATCATTAAAAACAGAACTATCATTGAAATTCTGTGAATTATGTTTAAAAGTCAAACAAACATTCTTTTACTACTGGGTGTCCGCTCCTCAAGAAAATATTTCAAGTGTCGTGTATAAAATAAATGTCTGTTTTTACACAAAAATAATCATTTTAAAATTTATTATCTTATATTAATTCTCATTTATTAAAATTAATAAAATATTTAATTGAAAAATTATCATGCGCAATCATAACAAAACGACACCATTTTCACACTACAAGAATTAAATTATAACTTTGCATAATAAATGAATTAATCTTATGTTGCATAATAATATTTAGCACATACGTATTTATATAGGGTGCAAACGGCAGGAAATAAACTTAAATTTTAAAAGCCGTGCAATGAAAACTACCTCGACTCGCAGCTTGAACGCGACAACGCGACAACGTGACACGCCTCGCACAGGCGCACAAGCACGCACAAACCGATGATCACAGAAACGCGGGGTTACCCCACCAATGTGCTGCAACCGCAAAGATAAATAAAATACATGAACACGGACTTAAAACAATCCATACGAATAAACATCACAAAAGAACCACCTCGACACATTTTCAAAACACAACTCGCCTCATCTGTACCGTTTAACAAACCACTTTAAACTTTATTAAACAATTTCAAAATGTGTCGCATGACTCAAAATATCAAGAACTCACTCAAAACTTCTTTTATAACTAAACGCACAGTGACGTCACACCAAAACACAACTGCAACCCTTGAACATTTTAATAAACCAAAGACACAGTTTATAAAACACTGCAAATGGATCAACATGAGTTTCCAAAGAACAAAACACTCATATCACAAAACCACGATGCTAGACACATCAAAACATATTAACTTCATGTAAAACTATATTCACACCAATCAAACCGGCCAAAAAACATACTAAATTAATTAAATCGATGAATTAATTCAGAAAACAAGACTTATAGGGGGTATCACCTATCTCAAACGTGGATGGACCTCCTGAAACCGGTGCGGAATCTCGTTTGCACCACAACAGCACCTACGAGAAGCTAAAACACCCTACGAAAAAGTTCGACACACAAAAATTGTGATTTAATCCGCAAATACCAAACCCTCAATCAAAGAGAACACCAAACAAACAATCCCTTACCACAAAAGGGGAAAGAATGTTGTCGGAGGGAGGAAGCGAGTCGGACAGTGGGTGGACGGAGTGCCGGATCGTGGCAGGGGGTGCGTGGTCGGAGGCCGGACATCGGCTGGACGGAGGGCCGAATCGGCAGGCCGGAAGCGCAGGACGTGGGGGCGTCTTCTAGAAGATGGGAAGAGGGGGGTGGCCAAGCGGCCGGTTGGGATGGGGGGCACGCTACCGGTGCAAGCGAGAGGAGGTCGGGCGCGTCCGAGGTGCGCTTTAGGTAGAGGGGAACCATTGTGAAGCTGATGTAGGGAGGTTGGTCATCCGGGGCGCGTATACGGAGGTGCGATGGTCGGAGGAGTGCGAGGCCGATGAGTTGCGGGCATGAGATGTGGGAGACCGGTGCAGCGCAGGCATATGGCAGGAGAAAGGATGGTGCGGCGGCGAGGCCGTGGCCAGTCGGGGTGTTGCGCAGGGAGCCGGGGGGGGGGGGGAGGATCGCAATGGGGCATGGTAGAAGGGGCTAAGAAGGAGGTAAGCTGGACACTGGAGGCGGCAAGGTCGAGAGGCGAGGGGCGGCGGAAGCCGGATCGCTGCAGGGAGGTAGCGCTGCGCGAAGGGTGGGGTGCAGCTCGCGCTACAGGTGAGGGAAAGGGTGGGGTGCGCCGCTGGGTATTAGGGTTAGGTTAGATAGTTTGTTTTATATTAATAATAGTAATATTAATAATAATGATATTTATGATATTAATAATAATAAAAATAAAAATAAAAATAATAAAAATAAACACCTCATTAATAGTATTATTATTAATTACATAATAACATTATTATTATCACAAATTATACATTCAATTCATCTTATCAACATAAATATTTATTTATTCTATACGACATGCATTTGCGCGGGCACCCGGGCTGACTGCGTAGCTACCGCTCATCGTGCGGTGACCGTGCACAGGTCCGAAACCCACTAAAAAAGTTAAGCGACATAAAATTTTAAGTCGGGACCCAGCCCAGACTTTGGCGCGAGAATGCGGAGCCAGAAATAATAAAATAAAATAATAAAATTATATTAGAAAGTAGGGGTGTGACAATTCTCCCCACCACAGACACTTTCTGCCCCCAGAAAGTCACACAACTGAACGATGGACCAAACAAGAATCCATGCCCAATTGAAACTGAAAGAAACCACAACATATAAGAACAGGAGAACACGAGAGGGTTCTCCCCACCACAAGAACTCAGCTAGTGCGGAAATTCAACACCCATATATACCACCATGGGAAGGGGGGCCGACGCGGGAACTCCCAATTGATCCAAACTAACCTCTATAGCACGAGCGAAACAACACCTCCGCTGAAACTTTTAACTCTCGACTCAGACCAAAGAAACCTCGGACACTAGAGAAAAACCTGCAGGTGGAACTTAACCCAAGCAGTAAACCCGAGCATAATCACAAACATCGGCTCTTTCATAGGCACTTACATCTCCAAACGAACACATCTAAACCAAAATCGACCCATACAAGGGTCAACACACTCTTAAGGAAAACACACAACTCAGAAAACCCTAATTAGACAAACAAAACTTTTTAGATTACATTAGAGCATGTTCATCATAACTCCAAGGCAAAACAATGAACTTCCAACAACGTCAAAACTTTAACATCATAAGAACAAGAATGGAAGGACTTTAAATGTTCCACTACCAACACGGAACACAAAACCCAAGATGAGGCTTTACACCCCCGGAAACTCCTGACTGCGTGCGAGCTTCACCCCAAGACCTGTGGCTGGGGCTATGATGGCTGAAGCATCTCCTGCCTCACAGTCAGGCACTAGAATCATTCGCTCATAGTGTCTTCTTCAGGCAACGCTTCTTGCAGAACTTCTCTAGATGACCCGGACATCCACAACGATGACACGTCTTCAGAGGGATGCGACATGATGGATTCACGTGCCCGAACTGGCCACACTGGTGGTACACCACTGAATGGTCCGATGAACTGGAAACCAGAACCACTACAGATGACTCTTTAAAAAAGGGTTCCGCTGGCATGCCCTGCTCGCTAGATGGAGAACCTTTGAAAGCAACCGAACACGCTGGATTTCCAACCATCTACGCTCCAGAAACCAACTTTTCTAAAAACACCTCATCCACCATCTTCTCAAAACAATGATTCCTTGAAGGAAGGACATGCTCCTTGATCTCTGGATGAAGAACCCTGATGAAGAGGGAATTCTTCATCAAATCCTGTGACGCTACCTCCAAAAAAAAGGTCACAAGCTCCTTGAAATTATCAACACATGCTTTCACCATCTGTTGGCCCTGTTGAATACGCATGAGCTCTTCCACTTTCTTCATCTTACCCTCTTCAAGTATAAACCATCGGATGAAGATGAATTTAAAGAAATCCCACATTATCCCAACTTGCAGTGATGGCGGGGCGATCAACTCCTACTCGTCCAGATCTAGACCTTCAAACAGACCCAAAACGGCATACACTCTAACAGCTTCGGGAGTTTCCAATACCCTGAAGACGCGCTCGACCTCTTCAAGCCACTGCACTGTCTCTAACAGACTCCAATCACCATGAAGGACATACAACATCTGAGAAGGACTAAAAACTGAGTATGACTCATCAAAAACTTTGGGGACCTTTTTAGGTTGAATTTCTGAACAATATATAAAATACCAATCCGAAACCAATATCATTCGAAGCAACATCAAAGAAATCACCTTCATCCAAAACAACCATCTCAAAAGAAACAAGAACATGAAAACACAAACCAAAATTCTTTTTTTTCAAAAGTCATTTTCCTCTTTATAATCCAATTTAGAAAACAAGTTCAAGCCTTTAATTTCAAACACACCCAGGTAATCCCATGAACTGTTGCACATGTCTTCAACCACTTTCATTCATACGCACCAACACTCACTTTCCACACATCCTCTCACATGTGAAAACGTTCATAAGGAGTACCTAAGGTTTCACCCCAAACCATTCTCAACCAATTTCCAAGAAAACACCAGTTTTCCAAACTAAAAGCATTCATTTTTTAAAACCCATTTCACAAATTTAAAGTCATTTAAAAGAAATCAATCCCATTTTCAAAAACCTTTTTTTTCATTTCCAAAAACGCACTTACACCAACCAGAATGAAAATGACACTCAACTTGCATCAAACCATTGGAGTGAGGGACTAGCGGTCACACTTAACCTGGCAACATGGTAGTGGTCCATGCCCCAAGTAAGTGTTAACAACTAGGAGGAATTTAAAACATGTACCTAGACTCCACATGGGTCACTGATCCATGTGAGATCACGTTATAACATCGGGTTACCACAGTTGTCATCCCTCAATCCAAAACAAACTAGAACGAAACAAAGACTCAATTCCCGGACTACCCCTCGTGACTTGAGGTTCAGAACGGGTGAGGGTTCATGACATACTTCCCGTACCTACTTCTCGAGTCCCGAAAGTCCTAATATCTTTCTACCGAACACCCCAAATAACAAGGGCCACCTTTGATACAATTTTTTCATGAACCAACCCGGGTCGACCCTGAACCGGTCACCCGAGCTGGCCCGAGACATGGCCCAAGGTGCGTTCCTGATCCCCACGGGCTGGCAACTAGTGCTGGACATCAAAATTAAACACGTGGGAATGATTTGGCCCAAAAGAAAATAAACAAAGCAGCGGAAAATAAATAGAACTAAAGAAAATAAATAAAGAACAACCAACAACGCTACTAACCTGACTACGACCAAAACTCCACGTGACCCCGTGGGTCACTCTCCAATACCACAACCAACGTCGCTCAAGGAGAACTGAAGCTGGAACCTCCAACAGAACTAAAAACAAGAAAAAACTATAGGCATGAGTATTAAAACTCAGTAGGCTAGCTCGATATCTATTCCCAATGCACTACCTTTAAAATAAAAGAAACACCATTTCAAGTTTGAACTAAAATTTATAAAAGTAAGGTTTTCTACATGTTACTCAAAAACAAAGTACGAGTCATTGCCCATATTCATTTCTCAAAAACCCAAGTCATTATTTTAGTGAGACATTAGCATTTTTCAAAGGGGAAGTGATGTTTACATTTTCAATTTGCACAAAAAGTATAAAACACATTTCTTTGAAAACAGTTTTCATAAACCACTTTAAAACCACACATCACTTTCTAGTAAAAGCACTACACATGAAAACGCTACAGTAGTTACACAGTAAGGGAAATGAAAAAAAATACATACAAGTACCATATTCATCACAGTAACTAAAATCCAATAGACATGGGTGAACCTAGGAGATCAAGAATAAACCAGAAGACACCAATACATGAGAAATCATCCTCGTTGACATGTCACATGTGATGAAATCAAAACGACCAATACGCTCGACCATCATTTCTCAGGCAGGTCGAGGGAAAATCCCATAGTAATAAACTCAATATATCCACCTATAATAATCCACTGGTCAGTACCATAACCTATTAGTGTAGAAATCATTCTTAGAATATTCTCTCAATATTCCAGATTCCCATGTCTCAAGTGTTTGGAAAAGGGGTGAGCCAACCAATGCCATCCGAGCATCCAACTAGATATATATATAAAGCACAACATGCATCACCCCGAGTCACTCCATGGGACATCCTCTTGCCTTTAAACTACTCAAGTACCCAGGAGCCTCTAAGAGTGGCCTCCCAAATGGTCAATTGCAACCAAGGCAGGAGAGTCATCCCAAGAGGGTTTTTATCAAAACATTTTCATCATTTTCCATAAAGTTCCAAACGGGCATTAAATATATTTCACAATCACCACTTTAAAAAGAACCAAAACGATTGTTCAATCTTCAGAAGAAATCATTTATCATTAAAAACAGAACTATAATTGAAATTCCGTGAATTATGTTTAAAAGCTAAATGGGCATTATTTCACTACTAGGTGTCTGCTCATCAAGAAAATATTTCAAGTGTCGTGTATAAAATAAACGACTCTTTTTACACCAAATAATCATTTTAAAATTTATTATCTTATATTACTTATCATTTATTAAAATTAATAAAATATTTAATTGAAAAATTATCGTGCACAATCATAAAAAAACCACACCATTTTCACATTACAAGAATTTAATTATAACTTTTCATAATAAATGAATTAATCTTATGTTACATAATAATATTTAGCACATACGTATATATATAGGCCGCAAACAACAGGAAACAAAGTAACTTAAATTTTAAAAGCAGTGCAATGGGAACCTACCTCGACTCGCAGCTCGAACGCGACAATGCGACACACCTTGCACAGGCGCACAAGAACGCACAAACCGATGATCATAGTAACGTGGGGTTACCCTGCTAACACACTGAAACCAAAAAGATAAATAAAATATATGAACATGAACTTAAAATAATCCATACGAAAAAACAGCACAAAAGAACCACCTCGACACATTTTCAAAACACAACTCGCCTTATCTGTACCGTTTAAAAAACCACTTTAAACTTTATTAAACAATTTCAAAATGTGTCACATGACTCAAAATAACAAGAAATCACTCAAAACTTCTTTTATAACTAAACGCACAGTGACGTCACACCATAACACAACTGCAACCCTTGAACATTTTAATAAACCAACGACACAGTTTATAAAACACTGCAAATGGCTCAACATGGGTTTCCAAAGAACAAAAAACTCGTATAAAAAAACCACGATTCTAGACACATCAAAACATATTAACTTCATGTAAAACTATATTCATACCAAGAAAACCAGCCAAACAACATACTAAATTAATTAAATGGACGAATTAATTCAGCAAACAAGACTTATAGGCAGTATAAACTATCTCAAACGTGGAAGGACCTCCCAAAATCGGTGCAGAATCTCGTTCGCACCACGACTGCACCAATGAGAAGCCAAAACTCCCTACGGAAAAGTTCGACACACAAAAATTGTGATTTAATCCGCAAATAGCAAACCCTCAATCAAAGAGAACACCAAAAAAACAATCCATTACCACAAAAGGGGAAAGAACGTTGTCAGAGGGAGGAAAAGAGCTGGATAGCAGGTGGACGGAGGGCCAGATCGTGGCAGGGGGTGCGTGGTCAGAGGCTGGATAGCGGCTAGATGGAGGGCCGGATCGGCAGGCTGGAAGCGCAGGACGTGGGAGCGTCTGCTGAAAGATGGGAAGAGGGGGTGGCCAAGCGGCCGGTTGGGATGGGGGGTGCGCTACTGGTGAAAGAGAGAGGAGTGCGGGCACGTCCGAGGTGCGCTTTAGGTAGAGGGGAACCGATGTGAAGCTGATGCAGGGAGGTCGGTCGGCCAAGGCGTGTAGCCAGAGGTGTGATGGTCAGAGGAGTGTGAGGCCGGTGAGCTACGGGCATGAGATGCGGGAGACTGGTGCAGCGCAGATGTAGGGCAGGAGAAAGGATGGTGCGGCGGCGAGGCCGTGGCCAGTCGGGGTGCTGCACAGGGAGTCGGGGGGGGGGGGGATCGCGATGGGGCTAAGCAGGAGGTAAGCGGGACATTGGATGCAGTGAGGGGCGACGAAAGCCAGATCGCTGCAGGGAGGCGGCGCTGCGCGAAGGGTGGGGTGCGGCTTGTGCTATAGGTGAGGGAAAGGGGGGGGGGGGGTGCGCCGCCAAGTATTAGGGTTAGGTTAGATAGTTTTTTTATATTAATAATAGTAATATTAATAATAATGATATAGATGATAAAAATAAAAATAAAAATAAAAATAAAAATAATAAAAATAAACACCTCATTAATAATATTAATATTAATTACATAATAACATTACTATTATCACAAATTAAACATTCAATTCAACTTATCTAAATAAATATTTATTTATTCTATATGACAGGCATTTTCACAGGCACCCGGGCTGACTGCGTAGCTACTACTCACTGTGCGGTGACCGTGCACGGGTCCGAAACCCACTAAAAAAGTTAAGCGACAAAAAATTTTAAGTCGGGACCCAGCCCAAACTTTGGCGTGAGAATGTAGAGCCCAGAAATAATAAAATAATAAAATTAAATTAAATTATAAATTCTGGGTGTGACAGAAGATGAGTTGGAGGCTAAGGAGCCTGAAGGCAGAGCATAACTTGGGGAGTTCTCCTTCCTCTATGTTCATTATTTTGTACAATGTTTTCGTGTTTTTTAGTGTGAAAATCAATATGATAATAGTATAATATTATTTTAGCTCAAAAATTTGATTCTTCTGGATTTTCATTTGAATTTATTCACAAGCTTATCTCTTTTAGAATCACAATCAATCGGTGATATTATATTACGATTCCATGTTTAGTTGTTTCACCTATCAATCGATTTCAAAATTCTCAATTTCAATATCGAATGCTGAGGTTGAATTTGAGTGCATCAATTGAAAATTTAACATCATTAATTTGAAAATTTATGGAGAGTTTATTTAAAAACATTATTTTTTTCAAACTTCTTAGTAGTGCAATTAAGTTTTAGTGTGGCGAATTCCAAGACTCAATCCTATGCCTGTTGAATTCCCTGAAAAGGGGGATCCTTCTTTATGTCTTTGAGGAGTGATTAAATAAATTTTTTGAAGAATTCAACTATTTTAACTAGTATATTAGTTTTTTCAAGTAAATTTTGTTGATCTGAGTTCCCTTACCTTGCTGATAAACAATAGTTTACTATATTTCTCTAGTTTATTAGTACTTAGTGTAAATTTTAGTTTCTTTGTAAAAAATATTGTATCCTCATCTTGTTTCAACTTCATCATTAAAAAAATAAAAAAATAAAGTGTAACAAGATGTTCACTCCCTACACTTCTGATAATATTGAAGTTTATTTTGTTTGAAACCTTAGAAAACCCACCTCCCTTCTCTGTGGATCTAACCTGCACCACTTTACTAGTCTAGGTTTATAAATGTAATTTTGAGGGTCATGAGAACCTCTGACCACCTCAATTTGGATCACAATGTTCCAAACTGTGTGCCCTAATCATGAATTTCCATTGGTTAAGTGAAACTAATGGTGTGACCTTGATAACATGGTAGGGGAAAACTATGCGTCCCCTTCTAGCCCCTTGGAAATCCTCACATGGTCAGGATCCCTGAGGTTCACCATTATAACTAACCATGTGACCCTATGTAGTTTACAACAACACCCGCATGGTTGAGTCAAACAATTATCACTAACTATATGATAACTATGTGGCTCAATCTACCTCTCCAAATTTTTGGAGCTCGGAGTTCTAACAAAGCTCCAGACTTTTCTGAACCACTTCTTATCCCCCTAACCACATTACTAGTATAAAAATATATATTTTAAACTCAAGATAAAGTGTATGAAAATATTGGTTCATCAATTCCCCCAAACATAAACCTTTCTTTCCCTCAAGTATGTATCTCAACATGTGTCACAAAATAACCTCACTCTACCGATATTTAAACATCATAATTCAAAAAATCAAATGATTTTCAATGATTTGTTTCAAGTATCACATGATAAAAATCTTCCAAATCCTCATTTTAGAAGTAAATAAAGTTAATATTTTTTTATTTACCTATTTATAAATAAAAATTCCCCCTTACTTCCACTTATATTTATCAATTCATCATTAATGTGAATTCCACTTGTAATCTACCTTGATTTGAATTCTTTTCACTTATCACTCAAGTTAATAAATGTAACTGGAGTTGTGATCATATTTTAAGTACATGTCACTTACCATATGATTTCAAGGCATCTACCATCTCTAGCACATAAATAAATAGATAATTGTTAATCATAATTAATTGCATCAAGGTTCAAATGTTTTTAAGGCTTAATGTTGGTAGGAATTGATGTGAAGAAAATAACAGTAAAAAATTTGGTTTGAATATAAAGTATTATACCTGATATCAAAAGTAAATTACAATGAATATCTTCTATAGAAATTAATAATTAATCTCCCCACTCCCTTGAATACTCAAGTTAGTCTCATGATATGACATATAATCATAATGAATGACTCACCCTCTTGTGTTTTTTCTTTCTTTCTTTTTGTGTATTTTTTTTCATTTTTTAGAAAGTTTCACTTAGGATGAATATCACATCCACTAACTAAATCCATACTATCTTAAGAGCATCGGTCTGGTAGTGGAGATTTTTTACCTACCCAATACACAACCCATTTTTTTTCTTTTTTTTTTTCATTTTTTGATTTTTATTTTATATTTTTAAATAGGGGTGATCAATAATGTACAATTATTGATAAATCATGGTTCCCCCACTCCAAATATAAAAAATAACCCACATATCCTCCTTTATGTAGAACATACCATGACTACACAAAAAACTATCCCCAAACTTATCTTGATGAATATCATGCAAATATAACAAGAGTAATGATAGTAAAGGATAAAATCATATTGGAATATGGATCTTTCTCTATCAAGGTAATTCATGGATTCTATAGGATTATAAGGATTCAATGTAAATTAAGTTCTAGTATAAAGGGATAAAAAATAAAATGCCACAATCATATTAAAAGCGACTCTGTGTAGTCATAGATTTCATAAGATGCCAAGAATGTTTTGAAAGAAAACATTCTCAAGACTCTCAAGAAATATGATCAATAAATATTTGGAAATATTAGTTTTATAAGTAATATAGAATTTAGAAACATATAACATTAGGTCAATTAATCAAGGAAATTCATAAAAACAAAAAATCAATCCATAAAAATTTCATAAATTCAAAATATTCCAAATCTATGAAGAATTTCATCTATAAAAATAAACTATTTTCCCTAAATCACGATTCATCAAATTAATCCCCTTATGACTTCCTTTACTATTTTATTACTCATTTTATTCATCCAATCTTATTGAAAATGAAACCTAAAACATGTGATAATGATTATCTTAAGTAATATTTTATCTCATTAATTAGAAAATTAGAAAGAAGTCTCTGGTGGGAGATACTATATATCTTTTAGGCTCAAAATATATTTTCAAAATAAAAATATGGGGAACTAAAAAGATAATTAATTTAAAAGTGACTCCCCTTTCCACATGAAGCATTTTCCTTTCCTCCTATACTCTTTATTACTATACTTCCTAATGCTTCTTTGTTCCATCATCATTATGGACATATAAAAGAAAAAAATTTATTCAAAGAGCAAGGTCTTGGTCATTAAATCTAAAAAAGATAAGAGAATTGAAAACTAAATTATAATATATTCTTAAACTAAAAGTCCTATAAATAAATTAAAATTAAAGATAAGATGGATAAATCTTGGTTTAAACCCCCTATTAGGTATTGGGTTTTGACTGACCCTAGATGGGAAGTGCTATTGGTCATCCATAATATAATAGTGTGTGAAGTTTATTTGAGATGAACCAACACATATTTTCGATTAAATCTTATGTTCATCCATTTTTTATATTTAGGAATACATAGATAAAGTATACAAAATCCATCCCCTTTGAAATCAAGTACAACTTATATAGTGGAGGTAGGATAAAAATGGGTCCTACTTTTTGGATGAAATTTCTTTAAACACTCCTTCATTCGTCATGTATTTCTCATAATATTCTATATCAAAAAAATTATCAAAGGGGAAGTTAGAGTGTAATTAAATTTTTTTATAATTAATGAATGAAAAATTGATATCAAAATATCCCCCTTTCAAGTAGGTAGCATGTGAATTAGGTTCCTCAAGAAAATCCACTAGAATCTCCTCAGTTACTTCCTTTAGTATATGCTGAACAGGTTCAATGATTTTTCTATATTACTCATCAAATGCATCACTATTTTAATCTTTATCCTATAGGGTAAAAAAATAGTTATATGAATCTAAAAAATTTAAATAAAGGCTGTTAATGATTAATTCAATTTCAATAAAATTATATGAAATTTGGTGCTAGAAATGATCATATCCCTTAGTTGGTTTAGATTTAATTTCTTATTAAATGGATAGTGCCTCTTGAAGTAGAGTGGAAAAAGATGGAGGTAGGTATTAAGGCTCTTTTAGTATTTCTTCAAATTCTACCAATTGTGTGGTTTCTTCTTCCACAACTAGAGAGTGATATAGTGGTGTTGTTTATTCATATTTAAAGGGATAAAGATCATTTTTAATTTAAATACTTCCATATCAATTCTAAAATCCATCCAAATCTTATTGATCTCCCATGATTGTATTAATATATATATATTCTTCATGATTCTCCTCTATCCATGTATGAATGGGGTTCAATGATATTAATTATTTATGTAACTCCTCCTTGACCTCTTCAAGTTCTTTTAGTTGAAATATTAATGAGGTTACACCTTCCTACACTGGTTTTGGTTCCTAGTATAGTAACATCTTTTGAGATTCAATGAGATATTTATTTAACCATTCTATTTTACTCTACATATTTCTATGTTTTTTCCAAGTATTTCCAACTAGGATTCTACATCATCATGAAATATTCTTGTTCTTGTTGTTTCACCCCTTGAATATTTTTATGAATTTTCTATTTCTTTAGGAAATTATAGGATTTATTATGAGAATTCAATGAGATCCTTGTCTAAGGATTATAAAACTGGTTGTTCTATGTCATCTTTTAAGTCCTCTATAAGTCCTTTGAATTCCTTATCTTTTTAATTGGATTTAAAAACTCCTCTAACCTTCCCATAAATGATTAAAATAATCTATTCCATGGAAATGGTGAGTTAAAACAATAATTTTATTTTCTAAATGTTTTTTTATAAAAAAATAAAACTATTTAAAAATTTGAAAGAAGTAGTGAATGAAAAATTATTTGGATCCCCAATAACTACATAAAGTTTTGACACACCTAAAATTGGGAGGTGAAAAAGATACAATTTATTTTCATAATGAATCACAATGGTTGACTAGTGTCATCTCACTTAAAAATCTTTTAAAATCAAACACTCATTATTCATAATTAACTTATTTTATTGTTTTGGTTTTTTATATTTTATAAAATAAAAATAAATATGGTTTTTAATAATTTATAATTAAAAATAAAAAAATTAATCATTTAGATGCAGATAGAATACATATAGTTAAAATTAAAGGTTTTAGTCCAAAGTTTAGTTACTCAGGTTACTTCATTATCCATTATTATTTTCAAAATTCTATTTAATAGTTTATCCCACCATACATGAGCTACTACCCCTTATAATGAGTATAAATTTTTGTATTCCTATGAAACCTCTTCCACACGCCAAACCTAACCTCCTCTAGTAGTCAATATTTATAACATTCCTTAACCAAGAGTGTGCACCTTCTAAGACCCAAATATTTCGTACAAAGAGTTTTTTACATATAAGGGAAGGAATGAATGTTTAATAAGGAATAAAATAAGTTCTAAATAATCTCTAAAGAGTGATGGGATATTGATACACCAATATTAATAAATACTTTCACTATCACCAAAATTATAATAAAGGAATAAATAATTATAAATCATGGATTTTAGAACATTAATAAAACATCCCCCAAGGTCAAGTATCTAGTTTTTTATTCATGATCATGATTAAAAGTGATCACTATGAAGAAATAGAGAGATATATAGAGATAGAAAGAGATAAAGTAATGTAAGAATACTTAAATTTAAAATATTATTATTCTATTAAATAAAAAGGAATTAAAATTATAGTTTAAAACTAATGTATAGGACTCGACTAGATTTCTTAGTCAAATGGATAATCCCCTCTCACATAAGTACAGTCTGTACATTTATAGGCATAAAATACTATAAGTTACACCCTTGAAATCATCTAAGAATATGAAAATTCTCATTCAAATCATGTTTTAAAATTCATGGTCAAACATAATTAATTACACTTTGAAGATCTCAGAGGATCTTTTAATTATCTCATCATGTGATATTAAAATTTCCTTCCAATGTGGCATATTTTCATGTGATATTTTTCTCCCTAGTGATTTTAATCTAAATATACATGTAGTGGAAGTGAATTATCCCATGTATAGTTTTCATTTCATATAATTACTTATTGAAAGATCTATGTAAAATCCTTTTTCATGAACTTAATTCTCATTATAAATTCATTTAAAATATTCATTTTCTCTTTATGACATGAAACCAAAGAATGGAATTTGTAAAAACTGAACACCAACTTATTTCATAATCATGACACACCACTTATTTTATTTATTCATGATAGTTATCATTCATACGTCATGTATTTTTTTAGACTCTAAACATGAGGATCATCTTCCTTATGAACTATACTAGGCATAAAAACTCATTGGGAAATTTTATTGAGAAATATATATTCTCCCTCCATTTATTTAAAAACAAGTAAATAAGAGATAAATATAGTCCCTATAATTTTACCTTCTCTTTCATAGGGAGAAAATTCCAATATCGAAGTTTAAAATTTGTCTTTGATCGGGTTGAGAACTCTTAGATAAACCAACATCCATAGATTCACATGGATTCTCTTCAATTAAAAAAGCTCAAGTGTCATCCATATTCAAAATTTAGGGATCAAATCAAACTTATGGACTTCAATAGTTTTTTCAACATAATTTAACAAATTAGATCATCTACTCGGCTTGCATCCGAAGCGATTTATCATTATCCAGCACCTCCCAAGCCATTATATTCACTTACACTTGAAATTTACCATTTTTAATCTAGGATTCACCATGGTTCAATCATTATTCACCAAAATATTGGAAATAATATTCTTTCAGATCATGCGATTCTATCTCATTACCCATGTTCGAGTAGGTTTGGTCATGTAGCGAGATCAGATGAAAGTGTCTTCCTCATCAAAACTCGATCAAACATCAAGACTCTATATGAGGTTAGGTCATTAATTTTCCTCCATGGAGGCATGCCACAAACATATGAGAATGGATTAGGGCTAGTTTTTTTATCATATATTCAATTTCCATGAAGGTATGATGAGTGAACATGGTTTTTTTTCATGGTTGCAACACTCCATAGTTGTAGGAGCACTATTGGAGGCTTGAGACTTCCCACAGAAGAAATATTCATAGATGAAGGTGTGGTCTAGGTAATAGTTGATAGGAGAATGTTCATATTCCCATGGTCATAGTTCTCATAGTTACAAGCACATGACCACTAGATCATGAATGTGAGGAATTTTATGATCTCACTCCCACGGTTCCAGGCTCATGATCATAGGTTCACAGTCATATTCTATTGATAAAATTTCATCCTCACCCTGATGACATCACAATTTGTTTTAGATTTTATTTCAAATTATTTTCCAATTAATTTGAATAATAAAAATTCATAATTATCATCCTCTTTTTGTATTGTGATATAACCTAAAAATTTCCATTAATTATCTTAAAATAAATCTATTAAATATTCAAGAACTATTATAATTATAATTTAAATCAATTGTATTAACATTCCTAGTTCAAAAATTATTTTAATAATGGGGAGCATAATTGAAATTTCTAATTGAAATCTTACAGACTATATTTCCAAAATATTTTTGTATGTATTAAATCTAAAAAATGATATATCATTTAAAAAAGTATATTTAATACCAATTCCCAATAAAATTTCAAAATAATTTATAAAACAAAAACATGTTATAATTAAATGAGAATTTTTAAAATGGTGGGATTAAATTCACTAAAACTCAAGACAAAGTGTATGAAAATATTGGTTAATCAATTAAAAATTTCTAGAATGGTTTAATTTGATCATTGGGTATTATCGTTGAGGTTTTATAGATCAATGTATCATTTCAATATATGAATATTTATCGATAATGTAAAAATTTTTCTAACCATGTTTGTTTTCGTAAATATCTAGAGACAGAAGGAAAGACTTGTTATTATTTTATAGATATTTTGATCCATTAAAAGTTAATTTTTGATCATTAGGTATGAAAAAATTCATTAGGGTTATCTATCATATGCAACATGAGATAAAGAAGGGATGAAAAACTTCTTAAAGTATAATAAAATGACGAAATTATGATTATGATATGGAAGAAAATCAAGTAAGTATGCTATATCATATTATCTACCTTGATGGTTAATGATTTCCTCAACTCAAGTAAGGGTAAAATAAATCTATCAAGTATTATATGGAAAGTATCACTGAAATATGAAGGTATTTTTTTGGAAACTCATGAGTCTTATAATGATATATACCTGGTTTTAGAAATACATAATTAGGATATACTAAGTTTCCTTGTAGTGACATAGAAATTAGTTATCATAATATAATATACATCAAATTTTATTACCATGTAATGATACACTAATTCTAGTAAGTGATAATCAAAATTCTAAGGATTAAATTCATATAAGGGGGTAGAATGTAAAACCTTGATATTTTGGAATATATTTCTCTTTAAATAAATTGTAAGTGTTTGATAACTTGTTTGACCAAAAAACTGAGCTTAAACTGAAGTGATATATATTATAACCTATCTGTAAAATTGACAGTATGAATAAGAATAAATAAATTATAAAAAAATTTATAAAGGTTTTAAATAATTCAAATGTATTTATTAATTCATAATAAATAATTTCTCAATTTTTAGTAAAGTAATTTTATGCTTAAAAAACGTTTCCTTTAAAACAAATTTATTAAATTTTTTGTGTGAATATTATAATTAATTTATAAAATTTTTAGAAATTTAATTTTATGAAATTAATATTTTTTTAAATAATCATTTTAATATTATCTTAGAGTGATTTTTGTTATTTTTTCTAAAAAAATTACTTTTCAGTGAATTGTGAAAAATATCAATTTTTTTAAACAGTAAATTTTTTCTTTAAATAAAGTAATTTGGAAGTAATATTATGTTTAGAATTTGTTTTTAAAGTAAAATAATATCCATTTTAATAAACATAATACAAATAATTCTATAGAAATCAACATTATTTTTGATTTTGGTATAAGTTCATTTTTATGTTTAAAAACATAATATTCTAAAAATTAATTTTCATTGCGTTTTACAAATTTGTGTTAAAATTGATTTATATCACTTTTAGAAATTGAATGATGAAAAATTTATTCCATATTTTTATTTAGGAGGTTAAAATTTTATAAATAAGTCCTTTTTATTTTTAGGCATTATAAATAGTAACCTTGATAAAAATTATCGCCTCAGTAAATGGTAAACTGGGATAAATAAGGTTAAAACTATAGAATAAAACTTAAAAACCATACATACACCTGAATATACTTAATTTAATTAATATAATTATACAAATAATTAATATATTTTTAAATATTGAATTTTGGTTCTATTTTCATTTGATAAGGACATTTGTATTATTGTAAGTAAAGAAAAATTCCAAATTGTCACTCTTTTGCTTTTTAATTTCTCTTATATGTTCACATTGACATAATAAGATGTTATGAATAAATATAAATTTTTTTTAAAAAAAATTTATTTTATTTTTATTATGGAAATTTATTTTCAATTTTTATTGATGATATGATTACCTTAAATGCTTACACAATGCTGGCACAATACTTGTGAAAGCATTCGAAAAATCTAAGTAAATGATTTTAAAAACATAAAAGTAGTATTTTTTAGTTAAATTATGGTGTAAAATAAACTTTATTGTTGATAATAATTTATAATTTATGTTTAAAGATATTATATTAAAATCACTTATCTGTCATTATGTCTTCAAAGTCAAACTATGTGAAGCGTTCTTAAAATGACTTTAATGGTATTTTATGTTAACTAATGTATTGTTAAATGAATTAAAAAATATAGAAATATTAAAATATAAAAATTGGGATGGGATATGGTTTAAAATATTCTCCCATTATTATTTTTTACCAATTTTTACCATATAAGTAAATTTATAACCTTTTAATATTGAAAAATTTATTACCATGGTTAAAGTTAAAATCGATTAACAAAGGGGTTAAACCAAAATATAAGGTTTAAAATGATACATATACATGTATAAATGTTTTTTATGGTATTTAAACCTTAAAATATATTATATTTTAAATTTTTATCACTTGGTTCCACTTTCACATGAAAATAATTTATTATATTTAAGTCTTTTACTTAATTCCAAGTATGTCCTTTATTCACTATAAAAGGAGACCACATATCCTCTATTATTCAAACCAACTTGAGACACTTATATAAATTAAAAAAAACTCTTTAAAAAATAATTATCCAAGTTATGGAGGTTTTTTCTCCTAAATAGACCACCCCCGAGGTCATTAAGAAGAGACCCAAAAGAGGTTTCTTAAAGAGGAGGTAATCGTCACAACTGGCCTCTTTCATTTTACTTATTCCTTTATATCCTAAAATGTTATCCTAAAAATTATAATATAATAACAAAATTATCTAATATATAATATTTTTTTAATATTTTTATTTCATAACCTTTATTCATCTCAATTCCATCAAGTGGGAAATGAAATTATCGCTCGTGCATACGTGTGGACTATCACCTCCACATTTCGATATGATTCATTTAACATCACCATATTTAATGGATGGTTATTATAATGGATTTAATATTTATATATTATATAAATAAAAAGTTTATGATTCTATAATTATAATATCTTATTTACCATCTTTACATTCCATCTGTTGAAAAATGTTAACGTCGCTCGTGCGTATGTGTGGACCACCACCTCCATGAAGCGATGCGATTTGTTTTTCATTTCTACTTTACATGGATGGTAATAAGGATAGATATAAATA
The DNA here is from genome assembly GCA_963277665.1 of Viscum album. Lineage (NCBI taxonomy): Eukaryota > Viridiplantae > Streptophyta > Magnoliopsida > Santalales > Viscaceae > Viscum > Viscum album. The sequence goes on from OY728165.1 coordinate 1,391,061,646, forward strand.
ATATATATAATATTTATTATATGATAATGATTCGATAAATTTTAATTATTATTTACCTCTATTTTTTTCCATCCATCAAAAAGGGGAAAATTACTCTTGCGTACTTACAGACTACCATCTCCATGTAGTGATGTAATTTATTTTTCATCACCAATTTATATTAATAATTATAAAAGTGTATATAATTATTAAATATTAAAAATTTTACATGATTAATATCATTCATATGAAGTTACCATGATCAAATTAAAAATACTATAACTTTTAAAATAAAAAATGAAATAGTTAACACCCAGAAACAACGATTTTAATAAGAAATTATTGAAAAATGAGTGTTGTAATGTTATAATTGGATCATTTAATTATGTATATGGTTATGATATATAATTATAATAAATTTAAATTTATTATACATGAGGTTAGAGTGATTATGAACCAAATTAGACATGAGTTAATGGTTCTTCATCTCAATTTTGTTTTGTTCAGACATATTTGATGTTATACTCCTATTTATGTTTATGAGGTGTATATACTAACCATTTGGAAAGTTATATAATTTATAATTCTCAATTCATGATATTTAAATTTAAAAATGAGATTATTTAATCCAAGTGGATTTTATTTAGAAATTACCAAAGTGGTAAGAATTTATCATCTTAAATTACCTTCTTTGGGTTATATGTTATGTTATGCACCCGTATTATTTTATGACCTATAAATTATGCCCCTTTTGTATTTTATATCAAATATATTCTTATTTTCCTGATATTTAAAGTTTTATTTGAAACTATTATTACATATGGATTACGATTCAAAAGCTACCATTGCGGTAAGGGTTAATTCTTCGATCTGACTTTTAATTTGGATCGTTTATGTCAAAATATCATTTAGGGAATTGTATGAATTCACTCTTATAAAATTTTATGTCTTTTTTTATCATTTGTTTAATTATTTTTTTTTCATGTTTCCTTTTAATTTCACACTGTTTTTTACTTCAATAAATTTTAAATAATGTTTTTAAGGAAAACTGATCTTATTTATCCTTATAGTTGAGAGTATTTTTTCTTCCACTTCCATATTTTCTAAAATGTTTTAAATAAATTTATTTTATATGATATAATAATTGTTTCTAGAAATTTTTAACCATGTTTTTTTTAAAAAAAGTTTTAAATTGAATCTTCTAAACTTTTTTTGAATGAGGCACTTTTTTACATTTTACCAAAGATTGAAAAGAATATTTTTTAACATGTATCGAATGAGATGATTTACCACCATCAAGAAATTTATTTTATTTGAATCTTAATTTATAAGATCCCATTTTTATTTTTAAATATTATAAATTTCATAATATTCTAGGTAGTTTTAGTTTTAAAGATATCAAAAGTAAAGGATATCCTCCATGTTTTTTAAGAATTTTTTTGAACGTTTTAAAGGAATTTTTTATCTAAATAAACATCCATTATTGTTTATTATGCACCACAAAAAAACTCCCCCCACACTTATCTTGATGAATATCATGCAAATATATCAAGATTAATGGTAGTAAAGGATAAAATCATATTAGAATATGGATCTTTCTCTATCAAGGTAATTCATGGATTCTATAATATTATAAGGATTAAATGTAAATTAAGTTCTATGATAATGAGATAAAAAATAAAATGCCACAATCATATTAAAAGATAATATATGTAGTCATAGATTTGATAAGGTGCCAAGAAAGTTTTGGAAGAAAACATTCTTGAGCCTCTCAAGAAATTTGCTCAATAAATATTTGGAAATATTAGTTTTAGAAGTACTATCGAATCGATAAACATATAACATTAGGTCAATTACTTATGGAGATTCATAAAAACAAAAAATAAATCCATAAAAATTTCATAAATTCAAAATGTCCCAAATCTATGAAGAATTTCATCTATAAAAATAAACTATTTCCCCTAAATCACGATTCATAAAATTCATCCCCTTATGTTTTCCTTTACTATTTTATTCCTCATTTTACTCATCCAATATTATTGACAACAAAATCTAAAACATGTGATAATGATTATCTTAAGTAATATTTTATCTCATTGATTAAAAAATTAGTAAGAAGTCTATGGTGGGAGATACTATATATCTTTTATGATCAAAATATATTTTCAAAATAAAAATTTGGGGAACTAAAAGGACAATGAATTTAATAGTGAACTCCCCTTTCCACATGAAGCGTTTCCCTTTCCTCCCCAAATATTTATTACTATACTTATTAATGCTCTCTTGTTACATCATCATTATGGACATATAAAAGAAAAAAATTTCTTCAAAGAGCAAGGTCTTGGTCATTAAATCTCGAAAGATAAGAGAATTGAAAACTACATTATAATATATTCTTAAACTAAAAGTCCTAGAAAGAAATTAAAATTAAAGATAAGAAGGATAATTCTTGGTTTAAACCCCCCAATTAGGTATAGGGTTTTGACTGACCCCAGATGGGAAGTACTAGTGGTCACCCATAATATAATGGTGGGTGGAGTTTATTTGAGATGAACCACCACATATTTTTGATTCCATCTTGTGTTTGTCTATTTTTTATATTGAGGAATACATAGATAAAGTATAAAAAATCCACCCCCTTTGAAATTATGTACAAATTATATAGTGAAGGTAGGATAAAAATGGGTCCCACTTTTTGGATGCTATTTCTTTAGACACTCCTTCATTCATCATGTCTTTCTCATAATACGCTATATCCAAAAAATTATCAAAGGGGAAGTTAGAGTGTAATTCAAATTTTTTATAATTAATGCATGAAAAATTGATATAAAAAAATCCCCCTTTCAATTAGGTAGCATGTGACTCAGGTTTCTCAGGATAATACACTAGAATCTCCTCAGTTACTCCCTTTAGTATATTTTTAATAGGTTAAAGGATTTTCTATATTAATCATCAAATGTATCACTATTTTAATTTTTATCCTATAGGGTAAAAAAATAGTTATCTGAATCTAAAACATTTAAATAAATGTTGTTAATGATTAATTCAATTTCAATAAAATTATATTCAATTTGGTTCTAGAAATGATCATATCCCTTATTTGGTTTAGATTTAATTTATTATTCAATGGAAAGTGCCTCTTTAAGTAGAGTGGAAAAGGATGGAGGTAGGTAGTCATGCTCTTTTAGTATTTCTTCAAATTCTACCAATTGCGTGGTTTCTTCTTCCACAGATAGAGAGTGATATAGTGGTGTTTTTTCTTTGGACTTAAAGGGAGAAATATCATTTTTCATTTAAATACTTCCATATTAATTCTAAAATCCCTCCAAATCTTATTGATCTCACATGAGTGTATTAATAGATATATATTCTTCATGATTAGCTTCTATCCATGTATAAATGAGGTTAGATGATAATAAATATTTATGTAACTCCTCCTTGACCTCTTTGGGTTCTTTCAGTTGAAATATTAATGGGGTTACACCTTCCTCCACTTGTTTTGGTTCCTAATATAGTATCATCTTTTGAGATTCAATCAGATATTTATTTAACCATTATATTTTACTCTACATATTTCTATGTTTTTTTAAATTATTTCCAACTAGGCTTCTACATCATCATGAAATATTATTGTTCTTATTGTTTCACCCCTTTAATATTTTTATGACTTTGCTATTTCTTGAAGAAATTATAGGATGTATTGTGAGAATTCAATGAGATCCCCGGATAAGGATTATAAAACTAGTTGTTCCATTTCATCTTTTAAGCCCTCTATAAGTCCTTTGAATTCCTTATCTTTTTAATTGGATTTAAAAACTCCTATAACCTTCCAATCAATGAGTGAAATAATCTATTCCATGTAAATGGTGAGTTAAAACAATAATTTTATTTTGTAAATGTTTTTTTATAAAAAAAGAAAACAATTTAAAAATGTGAAAGAAGTATTGAATGATAAATTATTTGGATCCCAAATAACTACATAATGTTTTGACACACCTATCATTGGGAGGTGAGAAAGATACAATTTATTTTCATAATACATCACAATGGTTGACTAGTGTAATCTCACTTGAGAAGATTTTAAAATTAAACACTGACTATTCATAATTAACTTATTGTATTGTTTTGGTTTTTATATTTTAAAAAAGAAAAATAAATACGGTTTTTAATAATGTATAATTCAAAATAAAAAAATTAATCATTTAGATGCATATAGAATACATATAGTAAGAATTAAAGGTTTTAGTCCCAAGGTTGGTTACTCAAGTTACTTCATTATCCATTATTATTTTCAAAATTCTATTTAATAGTTTACCCCACTTTACATGAGATACTACCCCTTATAATGAGTATAAAGTTTTTTATTCCTATGAAACCTCTTCCGCACACCAAACCCAACCTCCTATAGTAGTCAATATTTATAACATTCCTTAACCATGAGCGTGACACCTTCTAAGACCTGAATCTTTCATACAAAGAGTTTTTTACAAGATAATTAAAGGAATGAATGTTTAATAAGGAATATAATAAGTTCTAAATAATATCTAAAGAGTGATGGGATATTGCTACACCAATATTAATAAATACTTTCTCCATCACCAAAATTCTAATAAAGTCAAAAATAATTATAAATCATGGATTTTAGACCATTAGGAAAACATCCCCCAAGGACAAGTCTCCAGTTTTTTTATTCATGATCATGAGTAAAAGTGATCACTATGAAGAAATAGAGAGAGATATAGAGAGATATAGAGAGTAAAGTAATGTAATAATACTTAAATTTAAAATATTAGAATTATATTAAATAAAAAGGAATTAAAATTATAGTTTAAAACTAATGTAGAGGACTCGACTAGATTTCTTAGTAAAATGGTTGATCCCATCTCATAGAAGTATAATCTCTGTATTTATAGGCATAAAATCCTAGAAGTTACACCCTTGAAATCATCTAAGAATCTGAATATTCGCATTCAAATCATTATTTAAAATTCATGGTCAAACATACTTAATTCCACTTTTAAGATCTCAGAGGATATTTTAATTATCTCATCATGTGATATTAAAATTTCCTTCCAATGTGGCATATTTTCATGTGATATTTTTCTTTCCAGTGATTTTAATCTAAATATGCATGTAGTGTAAGTGAATTATCCCTTGTATAGTGTTCATTTCATATAATTAATTTTTAAAATATCTATGTAAAATCCTATTTCATGAACTTATTTCTCATTCTAAATTCATTTAAAATCTTAATTTTCTCCTTATGAAATGAAACTCATGCATGGAATTTATACAGACTAAACACCAAATTATTTCATAATCATGACACACCTCTTATTTTATTTATTCATGATAGTTATCATTCAAACGTCATGTATTTTTTTAGACTCTAAACATGAGGATCATCTTCTATATGAACTATACTAGGAATAAAAATTAATTGGTAAATTTCATTGAGAAACATCTATTCTCCCTCCATTGATATCGAAACTAGTAAATAAGATATAAATATAGTCCCTATAATTTTATCTTCTCATTTATAGGGAGAAAATTCCAATATCCAAGTTTGAAATTTGTCTTTGATCGGGTTGAGAAATCTTAGATAAACCATTATCCATAGATTCACATGAATTATGTTCAATTACAAATGCTCAAGTATCATCCATATTCAAAATTTAGGGATCAAATCAAACTTATGGACTTCAAAAGTTTTTTCAACACCATTTGACAGATCATATTATCTACTTGGCTTGAATCCGAAGTGATTTATCATTATCCAGCACCTTCCAAGACATTATATTCACTAACACTTGACATCTACCTTGTTTAATCTAGGATTGACCATGGTTCAATCATTCTTCACCCAAATCTTAGAAATAATATTCTTCTAGATCATGTGATTCTATCTCATTACCCATGTTTGAGTAGGTTCATTCATGTAGCAAGATCAGATGAAAGTGTCTTCCCCATAAAAACTTGATCTAACATCAGGACTCTCTATGCAGTTGGGTCATTAATTTTCCTCCATAGAGGCATGCCACAAACGTATGAGAATGGATGAGAGATAATTTTTTTATCATAGATTCAATTTCTATGAAGGAATGCTGAGTGAAAATGGTTTCTTTTTCATGGTTTCAACACTCCATAGTTGTAGGAGCACTATTGTAGGCTTGAGACTTCCCATATAATAAATATTCATGGATGAAGGTGTGGTCGAAGTCATAGTTGATAGAAGCATGGTCGTATTCCCATGGTCATAGTTCTCATAGTTACAAGAACATGACCACTAGATCATGGATGTAAGGAATTTCACAGTCTCACTCCCACAGTTTCAGGCTCATGATCATAGGTTCACAGTCATATTCTATTGATAAAATTTCATCCTCACCCTGATGACATCACAATTTCATTTATATTTTATTTCAAATTATTTTCCAATTAATTTGAATAATAAAAATCCAGAATTATCATCCTCTTTTAATATTTTTATATAGCCTAAAAAATTCCTTTAATTTTTTTTAAAATAAATCTATTAAATATTCAAGAACTATTATAATTATAATTTAAATCAATTTTATTCACATTCTTAGTTCAAAAATTATTTTAATAATGAGAAGCACAATTTAAATTTCTAATTGAAATCTTACAGAATATATTTCCAAAATATTTATGTATGTATTAAATCTAAAAATTGATATATCATGTAAAAAAGTATATTTAATACCAATTCAAAATAAAATTTCAAAATCATTCATAAAACAAAAACAAGTGATAGTTAAATGAGAATTTTTAAAATGGTGGGATTAAAATCACTAAAACTCAAGACAAAGTGTATGAAAATATTGGTTCATCAGTTAACAATTTATATAATGGTTTAGTTGATCATTGGGTATTATTTTTGAGGTTTTATAGATCAATTTATCATTTCAATATATGAATATTTATCTACAACGTAAAAATTTTTCTAACAATTTTTGTTTCGGTAAATATCGAGAGATAGAAGGAATGACTTGTTATTCTTTTATATATATTATGATCCATTAAAAGTTAGTTTTAGAGTGTTAGGTATGAAAAAAATTCATCATGGTTATCTATCATATGAAATATGAGATAAAGAAGGGATGAAATACTTCTTTATAGTACAATAAAATTATGAAATTATGCTTATGGTATGAAAGAAAATCAAGTATGCTATCTCATATTCTATAACTTGATGGTTAATTATTTCCTCAACTCAAGTAAGGCTAAGATAAATATATCAAGTATTATATGGAAAGTATCACTGAAATATCATGGTATTGTTTTGGAAACTCATGAGTCTTATAATGATATATACTTGGTCTTAGAAATACATAATTATGAAATACTATGTTTCCTTGTAGTGACATAGAAATTAGTTATCATAATAGAATATACATCAATTTTATTACCATGTCATGATACACTAATTCTAGTAAGTGATAATTAAAATTTTAAGGATTAAATTCATTTAAGGGGGTAGAATTTAACACCTTGATATTTTGGAATATATTTCTTTTTAAATAAATCGTAAGTGTTTGATAACTTATTTGACCAAAAAACTGAGCTTAAAATAAAGTGAGATATATTATAACCTATCTGTAAAATTGACAGCATGAATAAGAATAAATAAATTATAAAAAAATTTATAAAGGTTTTAAATATTTCAAATGTATTTATTAATTCATAATAAATAAGTGCTCAATTTTTAGTAAAGTAATTTTATGCTTAAAAAAAATTTCCTTTAAAAAGTATTTATTCAATTTTGTGTGTAAATATTATTATTAATTTCTAAAATTTTTAGAAATTTATTTTTATGAAATTAATATTTTTTTTAAAATAATTATGTTAATATTATATTAGACAGATTTTTTGGTATTTGTTCTAAAAAAATTTATTTTTCAGTGAATTGTGAAAAATATCAGTTTTTTTAAACAGTCATTTTTTTCTTTAAATAAATTAATCTAGAAGTACCATTATGTTTAAAACTTGGTTTTAATATAAAATAATATCTATTTTACTAAACATAATACAAATAATTCTACAGGAATCGACATTATATTTGATTTTGGTATAAGTTCATTTTTATGTTTAAAAACATAATATTCTAAAATTAATTTTCGTTGCGTTTTACACATTTGTGTTAAAATTTATTTTTATCACTTCTAGAAATTTAATGATGAAAAATTTATTCCATATTTTTATTTAGGAGGTTAAAATTTGATAAATAGGTCCTTTTTATTTTTAGGCATTATGAATAGTAACCTTGATAAAATTTATCACCTCCGTAAATGGTAAAATGGGATAAAAAAGGTTAAAACAATAGAATAATACATAAAAAACATAAACAAACCTAAATATAGTTCATTTAATTAATATAATTATACAAAAAATTCATATATTTTAAAATATTTAATTTTGGTTCCATTTTTCTTTGATAAGGACATTTGTATTATTATAAGTAAAGAAAAATACCAAATTGTCACTCTTTTGCTTTTAATTTCTCTTATATGTTTACATTGACATAATAATATGTTATGAATAAATATAAAAGTTTTTTTTTAAAAATAATTATTTTATTTTTATGATGGAAATTTATTTTTAATTTTTATTGATGATATGTTTACCTTAAATGCTTACACAATGCTGGCACAATGCTTGTGCAAGCAGTCAAAAAATCTAAGTAAATGATTTTAGAAAAATAAAAGTAGTATTTTTTTTGGATAAATAATGGTGTAAAATTAATTTTATTTTTGATAATAATTTATAATTTATGTTTAAATATATTATATTAAAATCACATATTGGTCATTATGTCTTCAAAGTCAAACTATGTGAATCATTCTTAAAATGACTTTAATGGTATTTTATGTTAAATAATGTATTGATAAATGAATTAAAAAACATAAAAATATTAAAATATAAAATGGGGGATGGATATTTTTTAAAATATTCTCCAATTATTATTTTTTACCAATTTTTACCATATAAGTAAATTTATAACCCTTTAATATTGAAAAATTTATTACCATGGTTAAGGTTAAAATCGATTAACGAAGGGGTTAACCCAAAAGATAAGGTTCAAAACGATACATACACATGTATAAATTTTATTTTTTAAGGTATTTAAACCTTAAAATATATTATATTTGAAATTTTTATCACTTGGTTCCACTTTCACATGAAAAATAATTTATTATATTTAATTCTTTTACTTAATTCCAAGTATATCCTTTCCTTCACTATAAAAGGAGACCTCATATCCTTTATTATTCAAACCATCTTGAGAAAATTATATAAATTAAAACCTAAAAAAACTCTTTAAAAAATAATTATCCAAGTTATGGAGGTTTTTTCTCCTAAATAGACAACCCCTGAGGTCATTAAGAAGAGATCCAAAAGAGGTTTCTTAAAGAGGAGGTAATCATCATAACTGGCCACTTTCATTTTAATTCTTCTTTTATATCCTTCAATTTTATACTAAAAATTATAATATAATAACATAATTATATAATATATAATATTATTTTAATATTTTTATTTCATAATCTTTATTCATCTCATTTCCATCAAGTGATAAATGAAATTATCACTCGTGCATACGTGTTGACTATCGCCTCCACATTTCGATATGATTCATTTTCCATCACCATATTTAATGGATTTTTATTATAATGGATTTAATGTTTATATATGATATTAATGAAAAGTTTATGATTATATAATTATAATATCTTATTTACCATCTTAACATTCCATCTGTTGAAAAATTCTAACGTCGCTCGTGCGTACGTGTGGACTACCACCTCTACTAAGCGATGTGATTTGTTTTTAATTTATACTTTACATGGATGGTAATAAGGATAAATATAAATAATATATACGATATTATATAATAATTATTCCATAAATTTTAATTATTATTTACATCTATTTTTTTCCATCCATCAAAAAGGGGAAAATTACTCATGCGTACTTACAGACTACCATCTCTATGAAGTGATATAATTCATTTTTTATCACCACTTTATATTAATAATTATAAAAGTGTATATAATGATTAAATATTAAAAAAATTATATGATTCATATTATGGAGATGAAGTTACCATGATCAAATTAAAAATACTAGAACTTTGAAAATGAAAAATGAAATAGTTAACACCTAGAAACAACAATTTTAATAAGGAATTATTGACAAATGAGTGTTGGAATGTTATAATTGGATAATTTAAGTATATATATGGTTATTATATATAATTATAATAAACATAAATTTATTATACATGAGGTTAGAGTGATTATGAACCAATTTAGACATGAGTTAATGGTTCTTTCATCTCAATTTTGTTTTGTTGAGACATATTTGATGTTATACACCTATTTATGTTTATGAGGTGTATATACTGACCATTTGGAAAGTTATATCATTTATATTTCTCAATTTAGACACGAGTTAATGGTTCTTTCATCTCAATTTTGTTTTGTTGAGACATATTTGATGTTATACACCTATTTATGTTTATGAGGTGTATATACTGACCAAGTGGTTTTTATTTAGAAATTACCAAAGTGGTAAGGATTTATCATCTTAAATCACCTTATTTGGGTCATATGTTATGTTATGCACCCATATTCTTTTATGAGGTGTAAATTATGCCCCTTTTATATTTTATATCATAAATATTCTTATTTTCATGATATTTAAAGTTTTATTTGAAACTATTATTTCATATGGATTATGATTCAAAAGCTACCAATGTGGTAAGGGTTAATTCTTCGATCTCACTTTTAATTTGGATCGTTTATGTCAAAATATCCTTTAGGGAATTGTATGATTTCACTATTATATTTTTTTTTTATTTTTTTATCATTTGTTTAATTATTATTTTTTCATGTTTCTCTTTAATTTCACCCTGTTTGTTACTTAAATATAATTGAAATAACATTTTTAAGGAAAACCGACCTTATTTATCCTTATGGTTGAGAGTATTTTTTCTTCCACTTCAATATTTTCTAAAATGTTTTAAAGAAATTTATTTTATATGATATAATAATTGTTTCTAGAAAGTTTTAAACATGTTTTAATATTTTAATAAAGTTTTAAATGGCATATTATAAACGTTTTTTGAATGAGGAACTTTTCTACTTTTTACCAAAGTTTGAAAAGAATATTTATTAACATATATGGAATGAGATGATTTAACACCATCAAGACATTTATTTTATTTGAATATTAATTTATAATTTCCGATTTTTATTTTCAAATAGTATCAATTTCACAATATTATAGGTAGTTTTAGATTTAAAGATATCAAAAGTAAAGGATATTTTCCATGTTTTTTAAGAATTTTATTGAACGTTTTTAAAGGATTTTTTTGTCTAAATAAACATCCATTAATGTTTATTATGATCCAATAGGTATATTCTATTATGATAAAATATATATCTATACTTTTTATGGTTTATGATGTTGTGATAATTGATATGAATCCAATTTTATTTACACAGTTTTATTAATCTACGATGAATGTTTTTATGATTAAGATGATGAGTTGTTTTCAAAACCCATTTATTTTACACAAGTTATGGTATGATGAAATGATAAATGTTTTATGATATTTTGGAATACATATAAATTGATTATTATTATGTGATATGTGGTCCCAAAATTATATATCCCTTTAATGGATCGGGTAATAATTACAGAGTTAACTGGGTGGAAGTTACTCTTACATGAATATTAGAATTGATCAAGTAGGATTTTCCATAAAGAGTTTATGTACACTAAGAAATGATGGTCTTGGAAGTGAGATTTGATATATGATTTCTATGATTATGATTATTTCACAATTTATGCCACTCTTTTATTACATGATCATATGCTTATGATATGTTCTCATAGAGCATGATTTTTATTCTCTTATGATCGATATCTTATAAACTGCAAAACTTTACACCATGACTCATGATTATGATCTATGAATTTCCTAGTGTGATTTATTATTATTATTATCATGTTCTTATACCATTATTTTTATTTTTATTCTTACAAATTATCATTAACTTATGTCTCCCAAGTTTACCCTTATTGAGAATCTAAGCTCACCTTTCTTATATTTTATATTCAGTAGAATATAAAGAAAGGTTTTAAGTATGTTATGCCTATGAAGGCCACTGTTTGTGAAGAACATAGTGGGAGATGATGTGGATATTTTATGTTCTAATTTTTTATGTATCCAGGTTTCCAAATACACTATACCTTTATAGTTATGGCATGGATTGTAATGATATATACTGAATATTCATAAAAAATAATGTAATATTTATGCATTAAATGATTAGATCAACTTAGTCAAACCTAAATGGGTGACTTGTACATATTCCACCCTTATGTGGGTGATCCTTATATGGGTCACACCTCTTGTGAATTACCCATTCATCTATATATAGCTAGAATTTTCCAAAAAATTAGCAAAGTCCTAGGACTATAGGAGGGGGTTTTCAAGACCCATATGTGGGTCTAGAGGTTGGGTTTTCTGAGCTTAAATAGAAGAAAAAATATAAAATCAATATAAATTAATCTAATAAGTAATAAAAGTGAAATAATAAATAGGGTAATTAAGTAAATGGGTAATTAAGTACTGAGAATGGAATTTTGCGTCACACTTATACTAGTATAAAGAAGGTGGTATTTATGATTTCCCTCAAAGTATTTCTTCCTTTCTTAGTGAACATGATGTGCAATCATGTTGAATTATTATTCATTGAGATAAAACTATAATAAATATTTTAACTGTTTTTTTGTGATAAATTCCTTTTTGGGTTGTGAGTGGCCTATCGATGAGTGTTAAGACTAGAACTTTTTCCACCGTACTAGGTGGTCTCAATTTGACCATAAATAGAATTTAAATAAGTGGCCATAGGGGTATTATGATTTAACTAGTGACTAAGTATGCATAAGAGGATTCCTAAGACTTATCCTTAGATCCAGTGAATGTACTTAATATATGAATTATCAATTAAATTTAATAAATTAATCCGATAAATGAGATAACTAATGATCCTTGGAATTTTTAAGATCACATATTAGTATTCAGTTTAAACCTGATGAATTGGATGCTTAGGGTACCTCATAGGATATTAATATTATGAATGATGAATTTGGATGTCGTGATTACCTCCTAGGATACAACTATTTTTCCTGATGATTTTGGGATTAGAGGGTACTTCCCAAGATCCAAATTTATTCAAGGTGACTATGGATTCCTAGGATACACCCTAGGATCTGAATTCATGCCTAATAACTTATTGTGTTCAAAGGAATTCAACACTAACCGAATAAAGTAAGATGAATATTAGGTGTCACCTTAGATCCTAAGGATTGACGGTGGTTTATTTATTATGTTTTACCTTTTCTATAATTCACATCAATAAGATATTTTACTCATACTTGATTTGTTTTTAGATTCCATTAGTAGTGTTCAACTGAGTTGTACTCACACCCTACTCATGACACTTTGGGTACCTAATAAAACTTTATGGTTTTAGGAGATAACAAGGGAAAGATACCTATGATTTATGGTTAATTTAGATATCTAGGATGGATCATGAGAGATTAGATCAGGCTAGGACTCAAGACTAGTTTTTACAGTTTTGTTATTTTTTTCATTTTTGAATATTGGTATATATTATCCACCAAAATAGAATAAATTTTGAATATATGACTTGTATGACTTGTAAAAAACTCATTTTTTATAGCATGGTATTTTTAGTATATTGTTGTCACTTTCTAGGATGTTTGATTTATTTATTCATCTTGATAAATATGACCCGTATGGGGTCAAACTTATGTCAGTGACTCATATATGGTCACCCCTTTGTAGGGACCTATATGTTGGTCACCCCTATGTGGTGAACCATATATGGATGGACCTTACATTGGTCACCCCTTTGAAAATTATACCCCTATGTGGTATTTTCCATTATATCAACCTAAATCCCTACGTGGAGTTTTCCCCTACATCTGCTGATAAACCTATGTGAAGACCGTATGTGGTCACACCTATATGGGTGACCCTTATATGGGATAACCCAAATGTGGAATACCCCTATGTATTTACATGGTTGGACATTTCAAAAAATTTGACAAAGTCCCAATGCTAGAGGTTAGTGTTGACAAGAACCGTATGTAGGTCTGGAGGTGGGACCAACTGGACTTAATGAGAATAAAGAAGATAAATAAAAATAATTTAATTTAATAATTAATAAAAATGATATAATAAATAGGTTAATTAAGTGAATAGGAATTGAAGGGACGAGAAGGGTTTTTATTGCACGTTTCTTCTAGAATGTTCCCTAACCCCTTTGATCTCTCCTCTTACATATGAGTTATCTACCACCTCTTATTGGATTTAGGAATAATTTATTTTAGTTAGTATCTACATAGAAATTTAACACACCATATCCATATCCTTTTTGTTTCTTTTGCTATCTAGCAGTCTCATACTGGTTATGGGCCATTATGCCCTAATTTCAAGTTTTTGTTAGAATATCCAATTTCTATAATTCAAACTTAGATCAATAGATTATTTTAAATGAATAGGTTTATATGAGTATATGTTTGGAAATATTTATTCTATCCATAAATTTATTTCTCCCTTGCTTAGTGTGTGTGATGTGTGGTCACATCAACCTACTATACATTAACTAAAAACTCTAATAAATATTTTAAATGGTTATTTTCTTGTGATGATTTCTTTCTTTATATATGAGTGGACCATTGATGATAATTAAGACTAATCCTTAATCCAAAATTAAAGGTGGGATTAATTTGACTATAAATGAGATTTAAATAGGTGATCCCAGGGGTGTAATGATTTCGTGAGTGACCAAGTTTGTGTAAGGGGATACCTAGAATATATCCCAAGATCTGGTGAGAATAATTATTATATAAACCCAAAATAAAATAAAATAAATAAATTTGATGAGTGAGAATCCCATAGATCCAAGGAATTCCTAGGATCACCTAATATGATTTATTATGTACCCGATGACTTGGATGCCTAAGGTAACTCCTTGGATCTAACTATTGTTTCTAATGACGTTGGATTCCAGAATTACCCCTAGGTTCTGAATATTTTACCAAATGAAAATGGATGCCTAAGGTACTTTATAGAATCTTACTTTATGCCTAGTGACTATCAAATCCTAGGATACACCCTAGGATCTAAATTCATGCTGGAGAACTTATTATGTTAAGAGACATCTAGAACTGGTCGAAATAGGTATGGTCGATCCCAGGTGTCACTTTAGACACCAAGGATCAGTGATAGTTTATTTATTATTCCTTAATTTATCTATTATGCACATTAGAATTCAATTTTACTAAGACTGGATATGTTTATAGACGTCGTTGGTGGTGACTGAGTAAGTTGTACTCAAACCCTACTCGGGCCACTTTGGGTACCCAAACATACTTTTAGTTGCAGGAAAGGATGAAGTAAAGGGACCTAGGATTGATGGTTGATAAATATATCTAGTATGGATAACGAGATATGGTACCAAGCTAGGAATTACAACCAGTTTTTTTAGTTTTCCCAGTTTATTAATTTTTTCCATTTTTTGATATTTTTTTATATAATCAACCCACATGAGATACATTTTGTTTGTATGACTTTCATGACATGTACAATACTTATTTTGTTAAATAATGGTATGTGTAGGTTTTTATCATAACTTTCATGGATGTATGTTTTTTATTCATCTAGATGTATGTGATTACTAATATTTCTATTGTTATATCACTCTGATATAAGGGTATAGTCTCCCCATAGACACAACCTAGACATTTGATGCTTATCGGAAGCCTCTGGAATTTGGGGTGGCATGCCCGACATCTCAGGATGAATCTGATCCCAAAACTAGTTAGTGGTCATGGTCTGGGGGTTGTCATAGTAGGCACCAAACTAATTCCATCATCAACAATTGAGAATAATAATAAACCCCATAACTCTCATCAATCACTACATATCTAGGGTTAAAATATCCACCATAACACCCACTTGTCAGTTCATGGGTTTATCCAACACAAAATGATAATGATCCATTAGGACACCCCCTCATTAACTAATTAGGAATGCAATAATTAAAACAACACCAATAATATATCATCAATCATCACCTCATTCCATAACCATCCAAAAATCACATATCTATATACCACACCACCACATAAACACAACCAAATCACCACTTATCCACAAGCACATCACTATATAACCACAAACTCATCACCACATATCCACCTTTCCAAGAACACCTTGGTAGGGAAACATAAATATAAAGGGAATCAACCTTGTTCCCACCCCTTCCATGTATGCCCCTACCCAAAACCACATATAAACACCCTACTCATAGAAGTAGGTTATTATGAACATGTTATAAATCAACCTCATGTCATACTCTTACCATCCATAAACCCCACCACATATCATCATATAAATACCCCATAAGGTATTTCAGTACATCTAACACTACACTTCATTCCATTACAACCATTATGAACAGTCCCACATCAATCCATCACAACCCATGAGTTCCCACCACACCATCCTCTTTTTTCCTCATCATTTACCCATAACCACTTCTAAAAATTCATATAAATAGTATAGAAACAACCCATTAAAGAAAAAAATTTCACAACCAAAACATCATCATCAATATCACAACCAAGAATCTAGAAAGGAAACCGTATAAGTAAGAACTTATAGTTCCCACATATTTTCTATCCCATCAATTACCATTACCAGCCTCATTAGATTTATTATGACATTCATTCACCTATTCCAATCCATTCACCATTCAATTCCCTATTTCAAGCTATGAATTTTGATCATTATAAATTTATCACTATTCCACTACCCCTTTATGTTCTATCCCATCATCTTATTCATAACCATAGTCAATTTCCATCATTTAATTTAAAATTTCACTAGCCATCGATTTATTTTTTAATAATAGGTGTGTTCAAATTTCTAGATTACCTCTTTAACCTATTAATTAAAAATTTCAACCCTATTAACATTATGTTAAAATAACTATAAACTATTTTGGAAATATTAAAGAGGATTCATTAGAAATATAACACATCAAGAAAAACTTCCCCATCATTTTTATTTAAAGATGTATTTCACATTTCATCATGCTATCATTCAACCTAGATTCACACTCTTCATTTCAATTCCATATTACCTTTACTATATCATAAACCAATTTATTCACTTTAAAGGAAATATATCAAAAAAAACTTCACAATACTCCCTTTTAAGATAATATAAAACATCAAAAATAACCGTTTCTAAATTGCAGTTTATAAAAATTCACCTTTTGGTTAACATATTTAAATGATTATCTAATTTTAAAGATAACAATGTTCTATAATGATTTCAAAAACATTAAACCCACATTAAAAATTATCAATTAATAAAAATAATCATATAAAAAATATCATGGAATTCATAAATCATACACAACTCCCTTCCATTACAATTTTATCTTAACTACTTTATCATATTTATTTAATTTCATTATTTTTTAATGATTGTTTTCCATTTGTTCTCCCCTTTACAAATAAACCAAGATCACTAATAATTCCATCTAAAATAATATATAAGAAGAAATAATAACATGTTTTAATGGATTATAATAATCAAATCAAGAACATTATTCTATAATATAGAAGATGATTCTAGAAATTTCCAACCTCAACTAAAGCTTAAACATCCCCTAAAAATCAAGGAGAATAAGAATAAAAGGGTCACAAGATATGAAAATTTATAGAGTAATCTTAATTTAACATAAACCATAATGACCCCCATCAAAACCAAATCCAAACTAGTACACAATCAGACTATGATTAAATAATATGGAGAGAATATAAAAGAATAAGAAAATAACTCACCCCAAATCACAAAAAAATAAACCTCTTGAAGATGAGGGATATGGCCTATCCAAGGGATCTTAAATGTCTCCAAAGGGTCACCTTAGATTATTTCAAGTTTTAGATAAATGAGAGAAATAATATGGATTCAGATTGAATTTTAATTTTTTTACCCCGGATGAAAAATAAAAAAAGAATGACACAAGGGTTATAGACATGATACAATGGTATTAAGTTAAGAAAAACCTAGAAATAAAATCATGGTTAACACCCAAATCTGATAAAACTGGGTATAAATGATGAAAAAATTACTATCTATATGACACAACATTTTAATTATTGAACTCATAGATGGATCAACATAAGTACCATGATATAGGGTCTCCTAAAATTACAAAACACCTGATATTGAAACCTATAGGATCCATGCTGCAACATCTATAACCAAGTCATATGACCTTCCAAAAATAATAGAACCAACTCTCTATGTCAATACCATAACACAGTTCAGGGGAGCATGCTGTAATGACCCCCAAAAGAGAAGAACCACTGAAATCAGCCTTCTAGGGCCCTACAACACAACCACCAACACCATGCTACATCCAAAACATTCAATAGACCTACCATGGTGTAACATATCCCGCCACATTGTAAAAATAATTCATAGCTAACATTTTAGCTTAAAATTTCCTTTCCTTCCTAAAACATTCTCTCAGTATCTATAATACCCAAAAAACCCAAAGTAATGGGATGAAAATGTCAAATCCATTACACAAGATACCTCTAAAAAAATTATCTTACCTAAAAATAAAAACCAGAACCATATTAATAGAAACCAAATCCTATCCATAGAAAGGTAAGATACATATCAAATGAAATAAATTCAATATTAACACCCTTATTAAGGGATGATCCAAAATTCATCCAACAATAATAAAACCTATAAATCCCCACAATCAGAATAAATACATCCCAAATAGAAACACCACCCCCAAAAGAAACCAACCATAACACTAACCACCCTGACTCACAACTGAATCCTCATCAGTTACCTCTTTCACCTCAACCAAGGTTCAAAATAGTTACCCATTTATAAAAAAACTCATTTTTCCATTTAATTATTTTTTGAAATAAATTAGTTTTTAGGATATTCAAGAAAAAATGAGTACTTTAAATTTCAAATCTTATTCACCACACACTTAAAAAATGAGTTTAAAATCCATTACAATGGTCTCAATGAAATTATTAAGTTTACCCCAAACATTCCCATAACTAAATATCCATTAAAGAATAAGAAATATGATGAATCTTAGGGTATTAACACTAATAATTCCCTATATAATTACACGAGAAACAAATCAGTTCTATAGAAATCCTTCACCTCAAGCCACTCAACCCTAGGGTGATAAGCCATACTCTAGCTCTATAAGGTCACATAATTATCCTATTCCATAAACCACATGTCCCACAACTTAGAGAATTTACCACAAACTTCCTTAATTCTTGGGAGGGACCTTCACTGGAACCCATTATCATAGATAAACCTCTCTCCATGATATTTTCTCAATCTCTCACTACTTCCCAAGAAACCAACTGAAGAGGCAAAATAGACTGTTGAATCTATAGCCTCAAGTAAGGCTTGAAATTTTTTCTCACTCTCTCCCACTCAATAGAAAATATTAGAAAAAACTAATCAAATACATAAAATGGTTCCCCAAAGCTGCACACATTCTCATATCCCTACTGAATCTCTTGAATATATTTCATATTTTTACACATATGAACCTGAGAAAAGAAATAATTTTTTAATAATCCAAGAAAATTTTAACATATTAGTCCAAATCACTCTAAATAGTAACTAGATAGGTGTGCTACATGACCTCAGTCATTCCTCTTCATATACTAGAAGCTACTAACTATAAGTGGGGGTCTAAGGTGGTACTGTGAAGAGATTATACCCCCTATATCAGAGTGCACAATAAAAATAAAATAACTAATAATTATACATATCAGAGTATATAATAACAATAAATAAATTGAATATGCTATAACAAATGAAATGGGGAATATAAGCATGCATAAAAGCATATAGTGTGATCGCCCACTAGGCCGATCACATATAAAAAAGAACAAATAACAAACATAAAATAAAAAAAATCCTCTAATGCAACTCTATTCTATAATTCAACCAGAGATAATACTTGTCCCCAAATAACCCAATAATTAAATATAAACCTATATAATTAATTATTTAACTCACTATGAATAATTTAGAATTTATTTCAACTTATTTAAATTAGTCAATAATTCCAAAGACTCACCGATTGACTCCACCACATCAGAATCACAACCAATTTATTTCCAACAACCCACATTGCGACCCTTCCTTATTATGGAAAAAAACCCTAACATATGTTTATAATTACCCAATTAATTTAAAACAATTATAAGGAAAAAACTTAATAAAATCAGTGGTATGACATACCTTAGCTGAATAAATGAATGATGATTGTTGTATAATGTTATGGGACATACTTTATCCAGGGTGAGAAAAAGACACATGTTAATTATATGATTACACCATGATTATATGTAATCATAAATTATAGATAATATAGGAGGATAATTAAAGAGACCACTAGAGGGAGAGACCCACTTTAGATCGCTAGAAAAAGCTGCAAAGCACCCACATTTGAAAAGGGTTCGAAGGTGGAATAGGGGGAGATCCGTGGTTCGCATGGGAAAGAGGAAGGGAGAAATAGGGGATGACCCTATTAAAACCCAAGGGGCAAAGGAATTTATACCCTTTCAGAGTCCACTATCTAGTTGATATTGGGCCACCGATTATTCTATGATCCTATTAGGCTATCTAGGCCATTTCCAAGGCCATCAGTTGGCTAGTGGCTACAGACTTCATCTTCAACTCACAATACCTCCTTCAATGACCTCTTAATATTATCCCAAGTCATATATCCACCCTTAAAGATTCATTCAAGTCTAAAATTCCTATTTTAAGAGATCCTAACCCTCAGAATTCTATTTTTTGAACCAGTTTAGAATCTATCCCATCCACTAACTCAAAAATTAAAATTCCTTAAATAATTTTCAACCTATATGGATATGGGTTTTTATAATATCCAAAACATAATACTTATCAAACTTGAGAATCCTAGGTAGTAATCTATTTGGAACTCATTACCTATTTTGATCACTAATTTTCTATCAACTAGATGTGTTATATCTTTGAGCAACAAACAAATGCCACAAAACCAATTACACTTACATAGTTTACATCCACCAATTCCAAGAAACCAAACCTAAATATCATCATAGCATCAAGATGAAACTTACCCAAACCCTTCTACCCCGAGTCACAAAGATGTTTTCATTTACTTAATTATCAAGTCCACTATGCTCCCCACTATAGGGCCTAACATCGAGCTACAAAACCCTCACCATTAGAATTGACTCTCAAAACTTGATCCCAAAATTATAATGACTACCCCAATGTGGTTTCCAATACCCACACCTAATAATACATAAGGATAAAATTCATACAATGAAACCACTCCATGTTGCGGATATTCAGATGAATTAGATGTGTTCCAAATACCCAAGCATAAGGCCCTACCATACTGACTATTTCTTGAAAAATCCTAGTCTGATATGTAAAACACACTTATTCTATATAATATGAAATCCTTGATGCAAATCTAGGACACCACATCAAATTACAGGAGTGAATAAAAGTCATAACTCCTTTTACTGACTCGTCCCAAAAACACTCGACTGCACCCATCAATGAATCACTCGAAGCACCCAACCACGTGGCCTTTATTATAGAAGGCATCCCATGATCACCCAAAAAATGATCATTGGAGACTATGAAGACTCTTGGTAAAATTTCCCAGTTGAGACACCGACCAGCTTACACCCCATTACACTCCCACCTGATATCTGACACTCTTCCAATCAAACACACTTGGATCATATTAAACCATCCCGATCCTGATTCCCATTCTCAAACTCCACCCATTATCAAATATAGACCCATACTTGGAATTAAACAAGAAATATATATGAATTTAGATCCATTTACTCCCTATAATTCAAAATTCTAGGATGAATATCTAATAGATGATTTCTATTCATTCGTGATTCCTCTTACATGAGGGTCATACCACCACGAACGACATCCTACTCCCTGATAGAGGATAATACTTTTCACAAAAGAACTAGATCAAATTATTTATCATCATGGATCATGCCCTTACCATCCATGAATATAACCAGAATACATGACCAAACTCACTCAATAACAAGTGACAACATGAAACATGATTCCAATGCCGCTCTCAGATCATAGAAAAATCATCCACAACAACCCCCAAAATCTATTACTTAATGAGGATTTCTACTTCAATCTACCAATGGTGCACTTCATACCATATGGATTTCATTTTACCACCCCTTGATAACCACCTCAATAGTTTCCAATGTCAAGGAAGACATTATTGTTTCAACATCTAATCTATACCTATCATCCTATCAATACCTTATTAGGATCAATTTCTGGGATTAACCATGTCACTGTACCCTGATCCAATTTCAATGTATCATATAACATATAGGTCCATTTAAAATCCTCTAAAAAAACTAGACAACCATTCCCTTAAGCATCACATAATACCCCTTGGTACTTGGATCTTACATGATAGATCATCGATTTAAAACTCAACATGAACCACATTTAACCACACACACTTCCTCAATATCATCTAAAAATAACAAATGTATTCTCGCTTACCACCCAGTAAATTAACTCCACTGACACTCAATGAGTATAATTTAATCATATCCATGATCATTCACATAAAAAATTGACTATTCTATAAGAGATGTTAATCCCATCTAGATAGATGTACCTCTATGATATTTTCTTATCAACCTAACATCCTTCACATGTTAAGGAAAAATTCACAATCATCCACTATCTAGAATAATCTAAAAACCAACAATGTAATATGTGATATCGAGTGTGATACATGAACTTAGGAATAATACTAGACTTATGTTTTATGTGACCTCATACACACCTTCTCATATGCTAGAGGCCACTGACTAGTAGTGGGGGTCTAAGGTTGTTAGGTCCACAAGGCTAGATACCCTGAGAGGGGGGTGAATCCGGGTATGATAGATTAAAACAACTTCCCCTTTGGATATTATTTTGATGTTAGACAAAACCATATTCTCTATCCTTCCTGTTGCAGAGTATGAATAAACCTTAAAGCATACACAAGACACATTAATTTTTACTTGGTTCACCCTCACTGGGATACGTCTAAGGAGCATACACTGGTAGTGTGCTGATGTACCAATTCCACTACAAGCACACTGCTTTTTACAAGTTGGAAGTAGACTCACTATCCCTCCTAGTTTAAAACCACACACAATTTGAGAACTCACTACTCTCTCAACTGAAGTGATCTCACTGCTTCTTCAGATGTTTCACTCACAGTTTATAGACCTGTAGGTCTCTTTATTACCACTAATGAATGCATACTCTACTATATGTAGATTCTCTATTGAAGTCCAAATTTCATCAGATGATGAATACCCCTTTTCTTCTACCATTGGGAAATAACCTTTGGGAAGTACCTTCGCAAAGCACCCTACTTCATGAATCTCCCAATTTCATGAAGCTCAAACAAGCCTTTACGAAGCTTCTGCCTTTTCGCAAAGCTCACACCTTCACATAGATCAGGTCGTCATAGAGATCAAGTCACCTCAGAGTGAATTCCTTCACGAAGCTCACTGAGCCAACGCAGAGAACGCCTGTTTCGCAGAGCTATATTAGCCGCCGCGAAGCTCCTTCCTTTTGCGAAGCACACTGCCTTCACGAACCACCTTCACGATTCGAGAGAAAAATATTTTCTTCGAAAAACTCTCTGCTTCTCTCGAGGGGGTTGAGGCCTATTTATAAGTAATTCCACCGACACTCGAACCTTCCATGTAAAGTCAGCACCACATCATCAAAATTGTGATGCTCTAAAAATTTCGCCGAAATTTAATCTGCTTCGCAAAGCACCGCGATTTTTTTTTGATCATGGAGCTCATCATAATCGTGTAGCCATCCATCAATACCTTCTCACCTTCGTTGAGAATCTCCACTCGAAATACCCTTCACCGCTGCAATGCTCTTCAACGATTCGGTTCACGAAGCTCGTCGTAATCACGAAGAATCACCGTCAACATTTTTCATGTCTTCACAAAATCCAATCCATGAATCCTATCTTCATGAAATTCATGCCTTTTATATATTTTGATGAGATCTTAAAGGATATTAATTTTTTTTTATTCTCACCAAACTCCAAATTTTGGACCCCCAAAATTTGGCAAACATTAGAAAACGGCGCCACATTGTATCTGTTATTTTGTACCACCTCCAGATCATCCATTTCTTTATCATGGTTCTTTTTCAATGTGGATTGTCAACAACATCTCTAGAACTCGACAATTCACCAAGAAAACCTGCATTATCAATAAACACAAGCAAACTAAAAATGCTGCAATGTTACCTTGAGGGATTTTTGCACAACAAAGGTTGTACTATGAGGAGACTATACCCCCAGTTTTAGAGTTCACAATAACAATAAAAGAACTAAGTATCATACATATCAGAGTATATAAAAACTATAAATAAATTGAATATAATATAGAAAATGAAATGGAGTATATAGGAAGGAATACAAGTATACTTTCCGATCACCTAATGGGCCAATCACATATACAAAAATAACAAAGAAAAAAATCTCCATTGAAACTTTGTTCCATACCACAACCTGATATCCAAATCACATCTAAGATGCTCCAAATTGATGACCTAATACTATTCCTCAGCCCAACCTAGACCTACAACCAAGTGAGATTTTACTTGAGTACCTAAGTGAAGTAGTGGATCTAGTAGGTTGTGAGTACATAACTTAGTAGGGAACCACCAACATAGTCCATTATATACTGGAAATGTAGTGGTTTATGCATGTGACATGCTCTAAATAAATAAATAACCACTAAAAATAAATAAACAACCATTGATCCTCAATTCCATGACACCAATCAACCATACCTGCTTCAACCAGTCCTAAGGTGTCTCTGAGCATGTCAGAATTACCATTCCAACCACAATAATGACCCAAGGGTATTTCAACCCATTATATAGTGATAATGACCTAAGGGATTAAATTAGCTTGGTATATATGATAATAACATGGGATGAGCTCTATCTCAGTATCAAAACCTAGGGACTGGTCTATTCTAGTATGAAATAGTCCCGATAGATAAGACCCAATATCCCCAAAGGCTCAACTACACCCACTGAATAACCCAAAATCCCTAAATAGTTGTCACATGGTAAGAACACCATCCTCTAGAAGGTTTATCCATTCCCACTGATTATCCTATCATAGGGCATTATAAAAGAAAATTTATTTTCCTAATGTAGAATAGAGGCTGATAAGGGTCATATCACTTTAGGGTCATCATAGTCAATCAATAACTAATTTATAATTCATATAATCTATTTTTTTTGTTTTTATTATATTATTAAAAATATGGTTTTTGGGTTTTGGAAAATTAATGTAAAATAATGTAATGAAAAACTAAACTAAATGAAGATGTAATAAAATGAATGCAATTCAAAAGAAAGGACTTGATCTTAGGGTTTCATTATATGGGTTATTTCTATATTAATTTAATTTTACAATCCATTACACCATACATGGATTTATATTACCTACGTTGAGTGAGATTTTAGCATGCATAAGAAACTTCTTCGGAATACCAAATTTCACCTCCTATGGGTAGAAAATATTAATCAATGTGATATTCATTCCATGGGGGATGATCACCATACCCATTCACCTCACTCCCATTAAATATAAATTACATTAAAATAATTAATAATTTAAAGAAAAATAATTTATAATACTATGAAACTTCCCCAAGGCCAAGACTCAAGTTATTCACTTTCCATTTCTAAGTGAAATAGATCATGATAGAAATATGGAAGAGAAAAATAAATTGATATTGGAAGAAGAAATATATTGGAGGAAGATAAGAAAAACAATTAAATTAAAATATGAATGTGATTACATGGAAATAAAAGAAAAAAAAGAAAAAAAAAGAAAAAAAACTAAAGCAATAGAAACCTAATATCACAACACAATGACAGTGTCACGACCCTTCCTAGAGGGGCCTACACCGTGACTCTCCAAGCCCACATACAATAGGCCATAGTCTAGTGACTAGCACCAAGTAGGCATATGGGTAACATGGGAGGCATTTTGTAGAGACCCGAAGATTAACGTATGTTGACATTACATTACATTTGCGGAATACTTAGTACATAACAAAAACACACACACAAGGATCGTAATAGTTTAGTGTCTTTGGAAACTCAGAATATAATCTTCTAGTCCTGGTGAAAGATCTTCAATATCTCCCATAAAGATCTTTTTTTTATACCTAAAACCTTTCTTTGTATCCTGGGGAAAAGAAAACATAAAAGGGTGAGCTCAAATTCTCAGTAAGGGTAAACAAAATAAATATCAATCACATCATATTCATAAAAACATAACATTTTGGAAATCTTAACCTGCAAAAGAGAGCATAATTTCATAACATGGGATAAATCATAGAAGTGAAATGTAATCACAATAATCATAACTTAAAACATGAAACTTTGTGGCATACACACATAATCATAGAGAATCATTTCTTGTTAGTCAAGACTCATTGTCAAGACTATCTTAGTGGACAAAGTCCCTTTCTGAATCGAGTAACCCTCGTTCCAGTCCTGTTTCACTGAACCGGTATAACCTACCGTTCCAGCCATGTCTATCTCATGAGATATAAAATCTTTACCCAATGTATTGGAGGGAGATATAGGTCCCACCCATCTCATAATGATACCATTCTTATGTGTGCCACAAAATCATAAATCATACATCATTTCATAACCCATGTCATAAAAATGGGATTCTTAAACAACATGACATCATAAAACCATTCATATAAGATAAAGAAATTCATAAACATAATTCCATCACAAAATAGTCAAATCAATGTAAAAATATGGATATAAACAGAACCGTTTATTATCTTAGATGGAAAATAATTTTGATAAAACACTTGAACTCCATTCTTGAGGAAAATATCCTTTCTACTTCAAAAACACTTTTACTTTCTTAACATGTCATACAATTTTAAACTAAAAGAAGTTGATTAAAAATAAACTTGAATACTTGTAAAGGAATCTTCCTGGAAATAATGTTTTAGAAATCCATTCATGCCGTATAAGTTAAAAAAAAACATTCTTCGTACTTTTGTCGGAAAAGTCAAAAAGTACCTCGTACGACAAAAGATTCATTTCATACATATTACTAAAAACTCACCAAAGGGTAAAAATGGATTTAAACAATTGTAGGTGGATGGAAATAATATTACATATTGATGAAACATGGATGTGGATGATAAAATACACCCCAGTGAATACTTACGAATAAACAATCTCGGATAAAAATGAGATTGTGATATTTCCCTTACCTTAGGTCTGATTTGCTTCGTATGTGTCCGAACTTCTTGTATAATGATTTAAATAATGTCATTGACTTATTACAGAATCATATTCACTATTATGATATCATATATGGTTCACTTATGACTTTATATTACCCGTTATTTTGTAAATTCCATGTTAAAGAAGCGTTTTGGGTAAAATCGTTTCATTTATCGTAGGTGTTTTGACTTGTTGTTCTTGACATCATTAATACTTATATCATGATTTACTTACTTCCAGAATATAAAATATGATTTATATATCATATATATTCAGTATATATATATATATACATTAGATAGATAAATGAAATGAAAAACACCGTTCATGGAGACGGTAGTCCGTACGTACGCATGAACGTTGTTTTCCTTTCCATATTGTCTTGAATGGAAGTAAGTAGATGACATACATATATATATATATACATGAATCCAGTTTCTTTATAATGTCATATATTTCATTATTATTTCTTATATATACTTTATAATCATTCTTAAATGTTTAACATGGATAATGAATCTCATCGCGTCGTGGAGACGGTATTCCGTACGTACGCACGAGCGATGATATCGTTCCCATGGTCGTGGAATTGTGTTGAATTGTATGTATACTATTTCAGTATCAATATCACTTTATAATAATCATATATAGTTACTCATTACACCTTTATACCCATCCAATTAAGGTGGTGGCGGAAAATAGATTACACCACGGCGTGGAGACGGTATTCCGTACGTACGCACGCGTGGTGATTTCCTTTTTTCCGTAGGATGGATAGAAGGTTAATTAGATTTGTTTCATATTTATAATAACATATAAGTATATAAGAAATACTGATGTTATTACTTTATCATGAAACAACTAAAGAAGAAGAAGTTGAAGAAGAAAGAAATTGAAAAGATCGGTAATGGATATTACCTCTTCTTTGGAACGCCTCTTTGAATCCTCCACTTAGGGAACTAAGATTGGTCTTTGAAGAAGCCCAGGACCTCTAGGATTATTCTAGGGAAGTGGAGAAGAGAAAATGGCAGGGGTTGGCCGAGCTTGAGTGCTCAATTTGGTGTGAGGAGGAGGGGGAGGAGGTACCCTTTTATAAGGGAGGAGAGGGGCACCTTAGGAATATCTCAAAATATTATTTTATATTAAAGTCAAAATCGGTTTATAATGGTTCCAAAGGGTCTTATTTCGAAGATAAAGTGGGGATGGGTCGAAATCCTATCAACCAATAAGATTTAGACAAGTTTAGGGCATTATTTTAACCTTATCAACTAAATTTAACTCTAAGTTAAATAATTTAACTTTTACCGTATCTTTTTGTTTTCTTACACTATATGGTTAATACACTTACTATAACATGCCAAACGAACCCCAAATTGTTTATTATTAATATATATATCCTTATATAAGTCATGTGGCCGAACCTTAGATTTTTAGGAATAAAATAACAATTAATAATATAATATTTGATTTAAAAACTATTTTGTGTCAATTTTGACACTATTTGATATATGATTTTTGTGAAAGTCATAACAGAATTATATGTTCGAACAAAGTTGATTAAATCAACACTAATATATCATAGTAACTTATAAAATTAGTTTAATTCATAAAAAGTCTCAAATTGTATTTAGTTTGGTGTTTATAACTTCAATTATGTCAATATTTCATTAATAAGATAATTACTGCATCATCTTTGTGTCATAAATAAATTAACTTATTTGATGTCTAAAAATTAAAAATAAAATACCATTATGTGGTAAATCTTTTTAGATTTCTAATGAATATTTACAATCGAATTTATCTTATGTATAACCCTATCTTAAAAATGTTTTAGTAAATAAACTTTGATTTTAACTCTTTTAACTCTTCTTTGAATTAAATAATAATAAATGTCCTAATCTAATCCAAGTGGGACTAAATGGTCATATTTTATTCCTAAGTTTGTTTTTTGGTCGAATTACACTTGTCCAATAGAATTAGGACTTGTGTTAGGGTAATATTAATATCATATTTACCCTTAGTTACCCTATTTACTATTAACCGCGGTAAAAAAAGTAAAAAGTTACTATTCACCAAAAAATTATTTTTATCTCATTGAACCACATTTTACTTACTAATATCAACCGTGTCTGTCGGATTTTCGAAATTCCATTCACAGAAGCGGTAAAATTAAGTTTTATGCAAAATTCAGTTTTTTAACTACCACTTAGTAGTTTCACTATTCATCAAAAATTGATGTTTTTCAGAACAATGCCAAAATTTCATCCTAAGCTATATTTCATATTCCGAATTCAAAAATGAAGTCTATTTTACCAAATTCATAACATAAAAGTTGCATTAATTAATTTTATAATTAAATCCCGCTGTTAAAACAAATAGCGTGTTTTTAAGAAACAATATCTATCAAAAGATTGACACTTGATTATGTCTAGTTTAAATGTGAAATTACATCCAATGACCAACATTGTATTAAATTGTAAAAATATATTCTAAATATACTTTAAAACCACTCAAATTAATGATTTATCACTATTAATTATTTCGATTAAAAAAGTTGTTTTTAATTATAATTTAGTAATTTTCACTATTCATCATAAAATAAAAGTTATCCGAAAAGTACCAAAATTTCACCTTAGGCTAAATTCGATGCTCCGAATCCAAAAATGAAGTTCATTTTGAAAAATAAGATTTACAGAATTTCAAAAATTGGTTATTACTATTCATAACGGCTAGTTTTAATAATATTTTAATAGCATATCGTTGTTTAGTGAAACTCGGTATTGCGTATTACACACGCTATCGAGGAAGGTCGCGATTGCGTGTAATGCAAGGCAAGTCAAGGATGCGTGTTGTGCAAGCTCCTTTTGGTGTAGCGTACAACACAAGACATTAATAAAATTAAAAAGAATATTTTTATAAAATCTTGGGCTGTTACATTCTACCCCCCTTAAAATGAATTTCGCCCTCGAAATTCGTCGGGGTTATAAATGGTTTACTATTTGAAAGTTTCTTTAATAGAAACCCACATCGTAAAAAGGAATATCAAAACCAATCTTTAAAAACAAAAGTATGAAACGTAACGGTTACCCAAATAAACTAATCATTGGGTTTCCACATAGGTGAAAATATGGATATGGAAGAGAAATCTAACCATCATGTTCTGATGGAGAGTGGTAGAGAACATGGCTATGGAAAAGCCAATAATCACAAATCCATAAATTTGTGACGATCTAAGGTACCATCCAATTCATCAGGTATAAGATCACTAGGACAACATTTTTGGTTTCCAAGATCATTTCCCTAAAGTTGAAAATTTGAATTGGAATAAATACTTTCTTTATTTTGGTACAATCTCACTATTGTTCGTGCCTAGAACAATTTCCACTTCATCTCTTAAATAAATGAAGTTGAATTTGTTATTCGTGAAGTGTTAGCAGATCATGTGATAGAATGACGGGTCATTCCATCTGTCTCAAACAAAAGGTTAGCAAAAATTATATACATAAGTCGATCTATAGTGAGATTAATCATATATAGTTCCTAAAATGGACTTATACTTCATATATCATACTGCTTAATAAAACTAGTTTCTACTAAACAGGGACTTCCTGTAGGCCAGTGGTAGGCGATAAAGGCCAGTCGCACTTCGGTTTTGGGTTTGATTCCCACATCCTTGTCCGACGCGATGGGCTGTCGCCCGTCCTGCAGGTTTTCCTTTTTCTAAAAATATATTACTATAACATCCCATCAATAATATCGAGAAAACTTCTATCCTTAAACAATAATAACTTATGTCCAACATAATCCATTCCAATCTTTAGGATTATCCATAATACTGCAGTCCACTCTCATAACATAGTGAAAACGATTACCAGAGATTTAACACCATCGTCGATCCCCATAAGATATGTCTTGTTGGTCACATTCTAAACATTCAAAGTCCTTAATCATGTATTCTCTTGAATACCTTAGTGAAAACATGAATGCAGTTTAAAGTTAACACTTTCCACATACCAAAATCCTCAAAATTCTATATACTCAAACCATGATATCACTTAGTCCTTATATCAATCATGAGCTCATGAATACAATCAAACATCTCATTATCTTCTTATCTCTTCATTATGCTCATATCATCTGTTTACCAAAAAATGTCACAATCACTTTTCATGGTTACCGGTACCATAAAATTATTGAAAACCACAATAGACCAAAACATAAATATTTCAGTACACCATAAAAGTACCTCAACAACATTATTCTTGAATACCAATACATACACACTTCTGTCCATCCACTTCAATGATTGTCCTGGAGTAAGTCCTTCCTTGGTTTAGAAGTAACTTTTTAGGTCAGGGCATTGAGTTGGGTAATGCCCATGTTCTCCACAAATAAGACATTGAACTCCATAACAATCTGTCACTCTATGACCCTTTTCTCCACACAGATAACATCGATCCCTCCATTTGAGGTATTCCTCAAGGTTCTTCTTCCCTTCTTTAGAAATCTCAATCTTCCTTTCTTTATGCTCCTCAACATGCGAACATGCATAATAGTTTATCTTCCTCTTCTTTGATGAATTAGTCATACCACTAAATTTCACCTTGTTAATCATATATCGCGATGACTGATTCGGCATAATCACAATATCTTTATCTCTAGGTATTACACAATTTTGTTGCTCATAGTCACCAATTTGTCCATTGGATTCAATGTTAACCGAATTCCTTCTGGTTCCCTCCATTAACTAAAACACAAAAAGAATTTTGTGAGAGGCGAAATCATGCTAGGGAAGACAACATAGTAAAGGGAAAACACCCTCAATATCTAACATCTTAGGTCAAATTCTAAGATCGTTAGCGCAATTCTAGGACTATAACCTATACATATACTTAACCTTAGGGACATCCCTAGACATACCTTAGAAATATCTCTAGGGATCTCACTAACGTTCTCACATCCTAGTTTCCAAAGGTTGACTAAACCTTTCCTCTGATACCAACTGTAGAGACCCGAAGCTTAACGTACATTGACATTACATTACATTTGCGTAATACTTAGTACATAACAAAAACACACACACAAGGATCGTAATAGTTTAGTGTCTTTGGAAACTCAGAATATAATCTTCTAGTCCTGGTGAAAGATCTTCAATATCTCCCATAAAGATCTTTTTTTATACCTAAAACCTTTCTTTATATCCTGGGGAAAAGAAAACATAAAAGGGTGAGCTCAAATGCTCAGTAAGGGTAAACAAAATAAATATCAATCACATCATATTCATAAAAACATAACATTTTGGAAATCTTAACCTGCAAAAGAGAGCATAATTTCATAACATGGGATAAATCATAGAAGTGAAATGTAATCACAATAATCATAACTTAAAACATGAAACTTTGTGGCATACACACATAATCATAGAGAATCATTTCTTGTTAGTCAAGACTCATTGTCAAGACTATCTTAGTGGACAAAGTCCCTTTCTGAATCGAGTAACCCTCATTCCAGTCCTGTTTCACTGAATCGGTATAACCTACCGTTCCAGCCATGTCTATCTCATGAGATATAAAATCTTTACCCAATGCATTGGAGGGAGATATAGGTCCCACCCATCTCATAATGATACCATTCTTATGTGTGCCACAAAATCATAAATCATACATCATTTCATAACCCATGTCATAAAAATGGGATTCTTAAACAACATGACATCATAAAACCATTCATATAAGATAAAGGAATTCATAAACATAATTCCATCACAACATAGTCAAATCAATGTAAAAATATGGATAGAAACAGAACCGTTTATTATCTTAGATGGAAAATAATTTTGATAAAACACTTGAACTCCATTCTTGAGGAAAATATCCTTTCTACTTCAAAAACACTTTTCCTTTCTTAACATGTCATACAATTTTAAACTAAAAGAAGTTGATTAAAAATAAACTTGAATACTTGTAAATGAAGCTTCCTGGAAATAATGTTTTAGAAATCCATTCATGCCGTATAAGTTAAAAAAAAACATTCTTCGTACTTTTGTCGGAAAAGTCAAAAAGTACCTCGTACGACAAAAGATTCCTTTCATACATATTACTAAAAACTCACCGAAGGGTAAAAATGGATTTAAACAATTGTAGGTGGATGGAAATAATATTACATATTGATGAAACATGGATGTGGATGATAAAATACACCCCAGTGAATACTTACGAATAAACAATCTCGGATAAAAATGAGATTGTGATATTTCCCTTACCTTAGGTCCGATTTGCTTCGTATGTGTCCGAACTTCCTGTATAATGATTTAAATAATGTCATTGACTTATTACAGAATCATATTCACTGTTATGATATCATATATGGTTCACTTATGACTTTATATTACCCGTTATTTTGTAAATTCCATGTTAAAGAAGCGTTTTGGGTAAAATCGTTTCATTTATCGTAGGTGTTTTGACTTGTTGTTCTTGACATTATTAATACTTATATCATGATTTACTTACTTACAGAATATAAAATATGATTTATATATCATATATATTCAGTATATATATATATATACATTAGATAGATAAATGAAATGAAAAACACCGTTCATGGAGACGGTAGTCCGTACGTACGCATGAACGTTGTTTTCCTTTCCATATTGTCTTGAATGGAAGTAAGTAGATGACATACATATATATATATACATGAATCCAGTATCTTTATAATGTCATATATTTCATTATTATTTCTTATATATACTTTATAATCATTCTTAAATGTTTAACATGGAGAATGAATCTCATCGCGTCGTGGAGACGGTATTCCGTACGTACGCACGGGCGATGATATCGTTCCCATGGTCGTGGAATTGTGTTGAATTGTATGTATACTATTTCAGTATCAATATCACTTTATAATAATCATATATAGTTACTCATTACACCTTTATACCCATCCAATTAAGGTGGTGGCGGAAAATAGATTACACCACGGCGTGGAGACGGTATTCCGTACGTACGCACGCATGGTGATTTCCTTTTTTCCGTAGGATGGATAGAAGGTTAATTAGAGTTGTTTCATATTTATAATAACATATCAGTATATAAGAAATACTGATGTTATTACTTTATCATGAAACAACTAAAGAAGAAGAAGTTGAAGAAGAAAGAAATTGAAAAGATCGGTAATGGATATTACCTCTTCTTTGGAACGCCTCTTTGAATCCTCCACTTAGGGAACTAAGATTGGTCTTTGAAGAAAAACAGGACCTCTAGGATTATTATAGGGAAGTGTAGAAGAGAAAATGGTAGGGGTTGGCTGAGCTTGAGTGCTCAATTTGGTGTGAGGAGGAGGGGGAGGAGGTACCCTTTTATAAGGGAGGAGAGGGGCACCTTAGGAATATCTCAAAATATTATTTTATATTAAAGTCAAAATCGGTTTATAATGGTTCCAAAGGGTCTTATTTCGAAGATAAAGTGGGGATGGGTCGAAATCCTATCAACCAATAAGATTTAGACAAGTTTAGGGCATTATTTTAACCTTATCAACTAAATTTAACTCTAAGTTAAATAATTTAACTTTTACCGTGTCTTTTTGTTTTCTTACACTATATGGTTAATACAATTACTATAACATGCCAAACAAACCCCAAATTGTTTATTATTAATATATATATCTTTATATAAGTCATTTGGCCGAACCTTAGATTTTTAGGAATAAAATAACAATTAATAATATAATATTTGATTTAAAAACTATTTTGTGTCAATTTTGACACTATTTGATATATGATTTTTGTGAAAGTCATAACAGAATTATATGTTCGAACCAAGTTGATTAAATCAACACTAATATATCATAGTAACTTAGAAAATTAGTGTAATTCATAAAAAGTCTCAAATTATATTTAGTTTGGGGTTTATAACTTCAATTATGTCAATATTTCATTAATAAGATAATTACTGCATCATATTTGTGTCATAAATAAATTAACTTATTTGATGTCTAAAAATTACAAATAAAATACAATTATGTGGGAAATCTTTTTAGCTTTCTAATGAATATTTACAATCGAATTTATCTTATGTATAACCCTATCTTAAAAATGTTTTAGTAAATAAACTTTGATTTTAACTCTTTTAACTCTTCTTTGAATTAAATAATAATAAATGTCCTAATCTAATCCAAGTGGGCCTAAATGGTCATATTTTATTCCTAAGTTTGTTTTTTGGTCAAATTACACTTGTCCAATAGAATTAGGACTTGTGTTAGGGTAATATTAATATCATATTTACCCTTAGTTACCCTATTTACTATTAACCGCGGTAAAAAAAGTAAAAAGTTACTATTCACCAAAAAATTATTTTTATCTCATTGAACCACATTTTACTTACTGATATCAACCGTGTCTATCGGATTTTCGAAATTCCATTCACAGAAGCGGTAAAATTAAGTTTTATGCAAAATTCAGTTTTTTAACTACCACTTAGTAGTTTCACTATTCATCAAAAATTGATGTTTTTCAGAACAATGCCAAAATTTCATCCTAAGATATATTTCATATTAAGAATTCAAAAATGAAGTCTATTTTACCAAATTCATAACATAAAAGTTGCATTAATTAATTTTATAATTAAATCCCGCTGTTAAAACAAATAGCGTGTTTTTAAGAAACAATATCTATCAAAAGATTGACACTTGATTATGTCTAGTTTAAATGTGAAATTACATCCAATGACCAACATTGTATTAAATTGTAAAAATATATTCTAAATATACTTTAAAACCACTCAAATTAATGATTTATCACTATTAATTATTTCGATTAAAAAAGTTGTTTTTAATTATAATTTAGTAATTTTCACTATTCATCATAAAATAAAAGTTATCCGAAAAGTACCAAAATTTCACCTTAGGCTAAATTCGATGCTCCGAATCCAAAAATGAAGTTCATTTTGAAAAATAAGATTTACAGAATTTCAAAAATTGGTTATTACTATTCATAACGGCTAGTTTTAATAATATTTTAATAGCATATCGTTGTTTAGTGAAACTCGGTATTGCGTATTACACACGCTATCGAGGAAGGTCGCGATTGCGTGTAATGCAAGGCAAGTCAAGGATGCGTGTTTTGCAAGCTCCTTTTGGTGTAGCGTACAACACAAGACATTAATAAAATTAAAAAGAATATTTTTATAAAATCTTGGGCTGTTACACATTTCCTTAGTACCTGTATGCACACACACATCTCCAAGCCTACAAATACTAAAATGTAAAAACACTAAGTAAAAAAATGCATGAAAACCACTATAACCCACAAACAGAGTACAATGGTGAAAGTGCTGGAAAGTAAACAAGGCTAGAATACAAGCCCACCAAAAAGAAAGTCTATAAAAAAGTTCTTGAAACTCATCCGTAGAAAACCCTACATGATGTAAAGGTACTGGGGAAATTTTCTGAAGTCGTAGAAACACCAAAGTCTTTCTGATCTCATAAAGCTCTATCCAGTCCTGGTCCGCCATGGACTATATAAAAAGGCTGCCCGTCTACACAAGACACGACACATAAAAGAAAATCTAGTGCAACAGTGAGTATAAAAATAGTAATTAGGACACCCCAAAACCACAAATAAGAACACAAAGTAAAGTACAATCATATATACACAAGTATATATCTATAGAATATAACAAGAATATCCAGATATACTAAAACCATACCACACATCCTAGGGTATGTCACAGCCACCACATACCACCGCTAGGGATTCAACTTTAAGATTGAAAAAAGCACTCATCTAGGAGAACACACTCCTGAGTCTAATATCACCAATGATGTCCATCTGAGAATTAAAGTTTGTCGAAAACCGTTATGAGAGAGATACGCTAAAAGATCTGAAGAGATATGATACATCAGATGAGGATCATAGCTAGGTCCATGGGGTGATACCAAAAAATCAATCTGGATTAACTATCTAAGTATAGGATTGATTCTTGATGAAGTTGTTCATTTCAATACCAAATACTCTACCTAGGTCATGAAGAAGGAATAGAGGATCCACTCCGAGCCTCTCAAGGGATTCCAACAACTATATCATAGAAATCCTGCTAAAGGAATCATACTCTGGTAAGCTGGAAATGATACTGAAAAACCTCCAGGGAAGTGATAAAGGTAAAAAACCTAATAAAACTTGTCCAATATATAGTGGATTAGGGAATCAATTCACGTAGAAAAGAGAGGGTGCATGATGAGTAGTAGTCACACCCACCGTACACCTTGACCCCAGGTAATGCCCGTGTAAATGGACCTTGTAACTAGAAATATATCTAAGATAAAACCCTCTATTGGAATCATAAGTACCATCTTGTCCCAAGTGTCCCAACGCTACTGATAGCATGTCAAACAGATGCTTCATTTAAAAGTTATTTACATTTTAGTAAAAATATCTGACTCGGTCTGGTTGAACCGACCTAACCTGGTCCGACCTACTAGGCTTGGTATGACTTGGCTTGTTGGGTACAATCCAACCTATAATGTTGGACCCACTGCCTGTTGGGATGCTCGATGCAGCCTAGTTACCCTGGTCTAGCCCACCTGGCCTACCCCACACTGGCCTGCCTGGCCTGCTTGTTCGGCCTGCCTAGTCTCCCGCTCGGCACGCATAGTCCCCTGCTCGGGCCAGCTAGCCCGCTGCACCCCGTGGCCTCTCCGTGTCCCATGGAACATACATAGTCTACCACCTCCAATATACCACTATAGCATCTACATCCCATGGTACCCATGTGGTCCCGCCACCATGTCCATGCAGCTCCGCTGGCTATGAACACCACACCGTCACCTCTAGCCGTCGTTGCCTCCAGCCACTGCTCTGTGCCGCCACATGTTGCCTTTGGCCACCGCTACCTCCAGCCACCACATACCACCTCTAGCCACCACACCAATACCACTTCACTGTACCCAAACCGCATCAGTGGTCCTTTCTGCAGACCACCAAGCCACCTTCGGTTCCCGAATTTCGAAACGGTTGAAGATATGGGTTTTTCAAATCCCGATCATTACAAATCCGACCTATGATATTAATTCTCCTCGAATTTGGGGGGTCCAATCATTCTCAAATCCACATGAAAATGTCAAGATGTGGCCACAGGTACCCAACTATGATGAATGCGAAGAATATAGGGTGAAAATGATAATAACACCCAAGTAATATACCTTAACCTTTTTACATGTCAGCCTCGATTCATTCTTGTTAGAAGGATGAATGAAGAGAAACAATTCCATATAATTTAATTCTAAATATGATGTAATTATCAATTATTGTTTCTTTAATTGATAAAAATTCTCCCTAGATTAAAAATAGATTATAAAATCATAAAACAAATGTCCTACCTAGAGTTTGGATTGATCTTTGATGAAGAAAGGTTGCATTGCTGTCATTGACAAGATCCTCTAAATATGTGTGTGCGATGATCCACAATCTGCTCAATCCATCATCACCATTTTCTAAGAGGTTTCCTCTACATGTCTCAGAGAAATTATAGGGTTATGATGATGAACCCAAATTTCCTAACAAATATCATTTTAAAGAAAATGTTACTGCATCGAATAAAAATATTTTTATTCCAATTAGTCCAAAAACTGATTTTTACAACTGAACAATGCTGTCCGATTTTAGGAGATTCCTAGGGTAAAATCACTACTTTGAATGTAAAAATGTCCTCATATTTCTAATCTGAGCACCCATTTATAAGTTTTTACACTTTTTCAGGAAAACCGCTCGCATATGCTATTTAATGTTTAGAAATTTTAAATCATTTATTCTAGGAACACTAGGCCTTGGAATCCCACACTGTCTTAGTTCCTGGTCTTGAAATAATTCCATATAATATTTAAAATAAAACATAGGAAAATATGGGACATTAAATTCTCCCCACCTTAAGGATTTACATCCCCAAAAATCCAAAATCAAGACTACTAAAAAAGATGTTGGAACTACGCACGAATCTGAGCCTCCTAATCCCATGTGCTCTCTTGGAGATTCTCGTGCTACCACTAGACAGACACTAAGGGAATAGAACACCCATAAAGGATTATTTATTGAAAATCCTTGATCTACACCGAGTACTCAACAAAATTAGCTCCATACTCGATGTCCATCTCATTGTAGTCGATAACGTGCGATGGGTAATGCACATACCTCATCAAATACAACACTTGGAAGACATCGTGTACCTGATGCAACTACAGGGGTAGATCTAGGAAGCACACCACCTCTCCAAATCTACGCAGTATCTAAAAAGGGATGATGAACCTCAAAGATAACTTATCACCCTGACCAAATCTATAAAACCAATGTATAGGTGAGACTCTAAGGAACACATGGTCTCTCTCATTGAACTCGAAGGGTCTCCATCTCCTATCGTCATACGACTTCTGCCGGCTCTGTGCAGTCTTTATCCAATCCTAGATGATCTTCACATTTTAATAAGTAGCTCACACCAACTCCAGGCCCATGAGTGTTGAATCTCTTAGATCAGTCCAGTAAAGTGGTGACCTAAAGGGTCACCCGTACATATCCTAAAATGGTGCCATTCCAATGGTGGAGTGGTAGCTATTGTTGTACGCAAACTCCACTAGTGGTAGGTGATCCTCCCAACCATGACCAAATTCCAAGATGAAATCCCGCAACATATCCTCTAGAACCTGAATGGTCTTCTCTGTATGGATATACATTTGGGGATGAATGCCGTGCTCAAGCATAACCGAGTCACAAAATCCTCCTACATCCCTTCCACAACCGGGATGTGAAACAAGAATCATTATCTGAAATAATATTCGATGGAAGTCCATGAAGCTGAACTATCTTCTGCATGTAGAGGCACCCCACGTTCTCTACTGAACTCTACTCCGGGATAGGTAGGAAGTGGGTTGACTTGGTGAGTCAGTTAATGATCACCTAGATGGTATCATGTCCCCTAGATGTGTGTGTTAAACCCATCATGAAGTCCATCGATATCTCATCCCACTTCCACTCAGCACCTCAAGGGGTTCAGCTAAACCCATTAGAACCTAGTGCTCAACATTCACCTGATGGCATGTAAGGCATTGAGAAATGAACTCCAACACCACCTTTTCCATCCTTGACCACCAAAACTGACATCAGAGGACCCGATACATCTTTTACACACTAGGATGTACTGCC
Source organism: Viscum album (assembly GCA_963277665.1). Classification (NCBI taxonomy): domain Eukaryota; kingdom Viridiplantae; phylum Streptophyta; class Magnoliopsida; order Santalales; family Viscaceae; genus Viscum; species Viscum album. The sequence continues at coordinate 1,391,102,391 of OY728165.1, forward strand.
AAAGGGGGAGTGTGAAAATCCATAAAAAACTCCTCCTGTACCACCACTGGTATAACTATTCACCCTTTGAAAATAATGACATGATCCACACCTTTTGAATATCCAAAAGAATCATGCCCTGTAGATAACTGAGCACGTAGAGTCTCGCAGTCGGTATCCCCAAGCTGTGCCTACCAGACTCGCTATAAGAGTGTAGGGGTAACAACCATCTTCTAGAGGTAAAATCCTCCATCTCCATCCACAAAGGATAACTGCAATGAGGCCAACAATCTTCCACCTCATATAAAAACTATAAACTCAATCTCCTTCTAAGAGAATCTACCACCACATTCCCCTTCCTAGGAGTATAGAAAATCTTTAAGTCATAATCACAGAGGAACTCTAGACACCACATTTTTCTCAAATTCAGATCTTTATGAGATAAGATATACTTGAAAATCCTATTATCAGAGTAGATAATAAACCACTCACCCATTATGTAGTGTCACAACATCTTCAATGTGAAGACTACCACTGCAAGATCAAGATCGTGGGTTATGTAGTTCTGCTCATGTTGTCTCAAATGGCACGAACCATAAAAAATCACCAATTTACTCCACATTAGGACACAACCAAGCCTAGTTAATAATACATCATAGAACACTATGTACTCAACACCATCCTTCAGAAATCTAAAGAATAGAGCACTCATAAAAATTTGTCTCAACTGTTGGAAATACCTCTATCACTTTTCTTCCCACATGAAAGGTTTCCCCTTTCAGGTCAAAGATATAAGAGGTGATGAAATCCTGGAAAACTCATGTATGAATCTCCAGTAATATTCTACCAGCCCAAGGAAGCTCGACACCTTCATCATGCTTCTAGGTGGCTCCCATTCTAACACTACCTCAACCTTGGATGGGTCCACTTCCACTCCATCTGCTAAGATATCATGTCCAAGAAATTTGGCCTCCAGAATCTAGAAATAGACCTTTTAGAGTTTCCCATAAATATGGTGTTCTCGGAGTATTCCTAGAACTATCCTTAAGTGTCTCATGTGCTCCTCCTAAGACATTGAGTACACAAGGATATCATCTATGAAGACTACCACGAACCGGTCTAAGTAGGGCTGGAATATCCGGTTCATGAATCCCATGAACACTACGGTGGTGTTCATCATGCCAAAGGGCATCACCAAGTACTCATAATGACTATAGAGGAATCTGGAATCCATCTTCGGTATATCCTCATCCCGTACTCATAGATGGTGATAGACTGATCGAAGTTAAACCTTTTAGAACCATTGTTCCTCTATCAACTGGTCAAAGAGGTCATCAATCCTCAGTAGCAAGTACTTGTTCTTCATGGTCACCTGGTTCAAGCACTGGTAATCCACAAACAACATAAAGCTCCCATATTCCTTTTTGGAAAACAACATTGAGGCCACCCAGGGTAAAACATTGGGTCTCACAAAGTCCTTCCTCTACAAATCCTCCAACTGCACCTTCATCTCGTGAAGCTCTGTAGGTACCATCAAATATGATGGTGAAGATATTGGTTCTGTCCTGGGGTGTAAGTCAATGGAAAAGTTGATCTCCCAGTGGAGAGGTAATCATGGAAAATCTTCTAGTAAGATGTAAATGTACTTCTCCACTACTTCTAGAAACTGTAAACTCATAACATTTGTAGCACCGAGGGTCAGGCGAGCCAAGTGATGAGTGATCAGATTCAACCTCCCATGCCTGAGTCCATCCTATGCTTCCTGGGTTTCCTTTTCACCAAAAAATGAAAACCTCATTTCATCACTATGAAAACATCGTACCCTTCTCATAAAAAATTCAATCTAGACATGGAACGAAGATAACCAATCCATACAAAGTATGACATTGTAAGGCCTCAATGTTGCAACAAAGAGGTTATAACCAAAAATCTCACCTCCAAGGGTAAGGTCACAATATTGGTATATATGTGTTCATTGAGTCTCCTCCCATAGGTGTCTATAAGCTTAAGGGTCAAGTCAATAGTTATACCAGAATCTCAAGGTCTCATACAAGATATGTGGTGAGAAAGGAATGACTAACACTTATGTTTATCAATACTGTAGCTAAAGTAGAAAAGAAATAGATTGTACATCGAATAATCACTAGATCCCCTGGTTCATAAACCTCAACTGCATGTAGCTATCCCCACCCCTATCATCTAGCTCCATGATCTTGGAAAAGACCACATGGGGGTGGTGGTGGTAGCAAGTCGAAACATCGACCACCTAACGCTGCTCTCCCAGCTCCTCTTCCATGTATTCCATAATGCGAATATACCTACTTCTGCCTCTACCTCTTCCTTGGTGGTTAATACACTATCTACCTATCAGTAACATAGTGGGTTCGACAATATCAAGTGAGATGTCCCCTTCCATCACATGAGTATCATCACCTCTCTCTAGGCTGAATGGATCCACCCTGTGAACCTTGAACTTCAGAACCTCTATCATGGGAACTCCTCCTAAAATGTCTCCAACATTTGGATCCCTGAGGATGATGTCAACTCCCTACTATTGAGGTCTCTACACCTACCTATCCTCTGCTGACTATCACCGACTATCTCTACCTAGACAAGAATCTCTCCACCACCAAGGCCCACTCAAGCACACAAACATAAGTAGGAATGCTCAGAGGGATAATGTTGGCTCAGATATCTTTTCACAGACCTCTCTCGAAGGTCCGAGCCCAGAAGTAGTGATCCATGACCATATCCATAGAGTACCTAGAAAGGTTGGTGAACCTTGATGAATAATTAGCTATTGTTATACTACCATGATAGAGTTGAAGAATCTCTTGTATACATACAGTTATTAGCATAACTAGTGAGAATATCTCTCTAAAGAGGCACTCAAACTTTGTCCATGAGAGAGTCACCTCGTCATGATTCTGGGAAGCCAAACTCCACCATCACCCTACTGGGCCTTGCATAAGGCTTGCTACCAGGACCAACATCCGATTCATGGGTGTCTTGACTATACAAAAAACTTAGGTCACCATCTTAAGATAGTCTTCAGTCGCCCGAGGGTTGGTATCACCTAGAAATATGAGGGGTCTCTATCTATAAAACTCATGAACCATGCTTATCATATGATCTTCATCTTCTGGTATTGTAGGTACCATAGGTAGCTCTGTAGGTGGAGGTATAGCTGGTGCCCCACTTGGAGGTAACATCTGGGAAACTGGTCCCTGTACTGAAGCCTCATCACTGAGGGGGTCATCATCATGATTGAGATTTTGAATCCTAGATGATATGCATCGCAAAGGTATCCTGTAAGGAATCAAGATGTACCATGATCAATGAGTATATCAGGATAGATGACTTAAGAAGGACATGGAAACCACAACCCATTTCTATATGATGAATGTACCATTATTTTCCCTGCAACTTGTGTTCTCATGTACCGAGTCAAAAAGAAGTTTATCAGAGTCGTGGTGTATGGATACGTTAGCTGCCGCACCAAAACTGGAGTCCCTAGACTGAAATCCGAACTCGAAACACTTAACACTATTTTCCCAAACCAATCTCATAGTCTCTTAGTTTTAATGTAGAACCGACCAGCTCTAATACCACTATGTCATGACCTATCCTAGAGGGGCCCATTCCGCTACTCCCTAACCCCACCTCCAATAGGCCAAGGGATGGTGACTAACATCCAGTAGGAATATCACTAACATGAGAGGCATTGACTTAGTACTTGTATGAACACACACATCTCTAAGCCCAAAAATTCTAAAATGTAAAAACACTAAGTAAACAATGCATGAAAACCACTATAACCCAAAACCAGAGTACAATAGTGAAAGTGCTGGAAAGTAAACATGGAAAGAATACAATCCCACTGAAAATAAAGTCTATAAACAAGTTTTTGAAAATAATCCCTAAAAAATCCTACCTAAAGGCATGGTATTAGGGCTACTGTCTGAAACTGTAGGAACACCATGGTATGTTTGATCTCACAAGGCTCCATCCGGTCTTGGTCTACTCTGGACTCTGTCAAAATGTCCCTCGTCTGCACAAGACATAACACGTGCGGGAAAAGACCATACATGGGTGAGTATACAAATACTTAACAGGACACCACAAAACCACAAATAAGTACACAAAGTAAAGTACATTCAGATATACGCAAGTATATCTCTATAGTATATAAAAAGAATATCCAGATATACTCAAACCATACCACATAGCCTAGGGTAAGTCAAAACCACCGCATACTACCACTAGGGATTTAGCTCAAAGATTCAACAAATTACTAATATGTGAGAACACACTCTTAATTCTGATAGCACTGATAAAGTCCATCCTAGAAGCATAATTCATCAAAAACCATCATGATAGAGATATGCTGAAAGATCTCAAGAGATACAATAAATCAGATGAGGATCACAACTAGGTCCATGGGGGTGATACCAACAACTCAATCTATACTAACCTAATAATTAGATGATAAACACTCTATTAAGTTGTTCACATCAATACCTAAGACTCTACCTAGGGCATGAAGAAGGATTAGAGGATCCACTCTGTCCTTCTCGAGGGATTCCAACAACCCTACCATGGAAATCCTACTAAAGGGATGATACAATCGTGAGTATGAAAAAATACTGCAAAAAATTCATAGAAATGATAAAGGGAATGAACGCTAATGAAACTTATCCAAGATATAGTGGATGAGGGAATCAATTCACGTAGAAAGAGGGGGTTCATGGTGGGTTATAGTCATAACTGTTGTACCCCTTGATCTTGAATAATTCCATTATAAACAAACCTATCACTAGAAATATATCCAAGTTAAAAACCAACATTGGTCTCATAAGGTATTTCTCATTACAAGGGTCCCAACTCCATTAATGGTGTGTCAAACATACACTCCATTTAAAAGTTATGGATGTTTTAGTAAAAAGATCTAACCTGGTCTAGTTCGTCCCAGCCCGTTGGGCCCACTGCCCACTGGGCCACCTGGCACAACCTAGTTTTCCTAGTCTGGCCTGCTTGGATTGCTCTGCATTGGCCCACATGTACTATTCATTTGGCCCACCTAACCTCTCGCTAGGCTTTCCTAGCCTCCCACTCAGTTGGCCTGGCCTCTTGCTCAGTCCGGCGCACCCCGCGACCTCTCCCTGTCCTACAGTTCCCACTCAATCTACCACCTCCACTAGCCCGCTCTGGCCTCTATAGACCATGTTCTTGATGCTGTCCCACTGAATCATCCATGTAGCTCCACCGGCTCTGCACGCCTCACCACCACCTTCGTCCGTTGTCGCCTCCAGTTTCCGCTTGGTGCTACCACATGCCGCCTCGGGCCGCCGTTGCCTCTAGCCACTCCTCCATGCCACTACACACTACCTTCGACCACTAACCACCTATAATTTTCCTCACTGAACTACTATGTCGGACCCACATGAGTGGCCCTTTCCATGGACCAATAGGCCACCTATGGTGCTTAGATTTAAAAATATTTGAAGATCTGGGTTTCTCAGGTCCCGATCTTCACAGATCCGACCTCTAATATCGATTCACCTAGAATCTGGGGGTCTGATCATGCTCAAAACCACCCAACAACATTGATACATGGATATGAGGTTCCAAAGACAATGAACGCAAATAAAGAAAGGATAAAATCATAAGAACTCCCAAGGAACAGACCTTGGACTTTATTCATGTCGGCCTCGATTCATTCTCATTAGAAGGATGAATGATGAGAAACAATTCCATCTAATTTAATTCTACCAATGATGCATGTATCAATTAATATTTTTTGAATAGATCCAAATTCATCCAAGATTAATAAAGAGATGAAAAATCATAAAATAAATGTCCTACCTAGAGTTTGGATTGATCGTTGACAAAGAAATGTTGCATTGTCATCGTTGACGAGATCCTCCAACTCCGTTGGCGCAACGATCCATGATCTGAGAGATCAGTCATTGTAATTTTCCAAGAGGGTTCCTTACCACGCATTAGAGGAATTACAAGGTTATGATGATAACCCTGAATTTCCTAAATAATATTATTTTAAAGGAGACAACACAGTGCCAAATAAAAATATTTTTATTCCCATTACGTCCAAAATATACTTTTCACAGCCGACCCGCACCGGCCGATGTTAGGCCTCACCTAGGTTAAACTCACTACTCTGAATGAAACAGTGACCTTGGATTTCTGATTCAAGAACCCATTTATAAGTTATTCTACCTTTTTATGAAAGCCATTTTACGTGCTATTTAATGTTATTTTTCAAACATTTATTCCGAGCACACTGGGCCTCGAAATCGCACACCATCTCATTACGTAGTCTCAAAATAATTCCATATAAAATTTAAAATAATACATAAAAAATTCCGGGACATTGAAAATAGATCATTGAGACCTGATTCCTTTTTTCAATCCACACTAGGACTATATTTATATGGATCTAATCTAGCCTCGATCACCATAAATGACCTAATTAAATGGTTCAAAATCATCTCAGTTCATCCAAAGGGAATTTGAAAGGGTTATTTAGAACTTAATAAGTCAAAATACATGTTTCTAGGTCCCTAAAAACATTATTATGTTATAAAAGGGTTTTTATGAAATAAAATCATTGAGGAAACACCTGAGAGTGGTTTATGGCATGAAATTAAGGCCGTAAAAAATCAATGGATCGTCACTGTGTGAGACAAATTTTTCACACCGCGACACATGTGTTCATCACCTAAAGAGATATTGTTTCCTTTATGGATTGATTTTATGACTTGAATTATTAACTTATTACATCGTAAATTACCATTCATGATATAAATATTCAATTACTAGTATATTTTTCTCTTTTTCATCCCTATTATTTTTTTGAGCTCTGGGCCCGGTCCTTGAATTTCCCTTTGTCATCAGACATCTTTTTCTTTATAAATTCAAAATTTTTATGCTCATTTTCAGGAATTTCATGTATCATACAATAAAATAATAATTAAATACCAGAAATTTGAATCAATTAAAGTGTAAAAAGTATTTTATATGAAAATATATATGAAAAATTTGGTTCCATCACCCATTAAAGACTCCACAATCCCCGAAAACTTTCATGTAGTAGAAATGACATAGTTTTCATGAAACCAAAGTAATACCACCTCCAAATACTTGGTACCCCCACAAAAAGTATCATCGAACTCCTCAAAGGTGGTTTTAATTATCTCCCTATAGGAACTATTCATGACCTCCCTAATGGGTGTATTTACTACTTTCTCTATGGGAGTATTCATGACCCCCCTAAAGGGAGTACTCACAACCACCCAAACTGGTGTTTTCCATTTCAAACAATATAACCACCATCCCATGTGATTTTTTTTGTTTCATAAAAGACCATCCAGAGGAAATATAAAATATTCCATCATATTAAAATAATAAGGGTTGTCCGAAAACCTAAATCTACTATCCCTATCCAAAACTCATCACACTCAGTCATGGAAAATCTATCACTGGGGAACTAACTTAGGCCCCTAGGATAATATAAAAAATGGAGGCACCCCACTTTGGGTCCTTAGTCCAAGTATCATGTGTATGGTCAAAAAACATCCGAAAAGGGAATCACATTATTTTTTGGTTTGAAAGTAGAAAATGGACTCATAGGACACACAAGGTTCTTTACATCACCAAGTGTTAAGGGAGATGGATCATATACAATCTAAATATCAAGTCCATATTAGGATTATCTTCTCACCCAACCTAATCACATTAAAAACATGGGTGCAACCATTGGCAGCTGAGAATAACAAGTCATTGAACAGATTCTAACATGACTTGGGAACTTGTTCCATTCTTTTATGTAATGTAATTTTATATAAACATTAAATCTAAAACTAAACTATTCAATTAATTAATTAAAGAGGGAAATTCCTTCAATGTTCTGAATGGGTATTTTTTTGAAGGTGGTTCCTCATTCAAATACCAAGGCACAATTTATTGAAAAAAAAAACAGGTTACAAGGGTATGAAAGATGTAAATTTATTAAAATCTTTATCATAAAATGGGAGCAAATCACCAGGAAAGTCATGCTTCCATGTAATGTCCTGGTTTACCCCCTTGTTAGCAAGACCATCACCAACCATATTCACTTAATTAAATGCATGAGTGGCAATGTAGTTGATTTCCAAGAGCGAAGCAAGGCAATTCATCCAATGAGAAGTAAGCGGCCATGCAAGATGCACCACCCCCTTCCAATGAACAATGTAATTACCTATACTCTTAAAAATAAAAATATCTAACATAAATTTACAATTCAATAATAAATTTAAATCAATTTTAAGGAAAATCATTAATAATATTGATGACGCAACATACCTGCACTGAATCAACAAATAATCAAAGGTGAACAATGTTACAAGAAGTCATATAGCTTGGCTAAGAAAAATCCCCATGAGAATCATATGATTCCACCATGATTCAATGGAATCATATTAATAACCCAAAATAGAGAAAAATAAAATTATAAAAAAGGTAGTAGGAGAGAGGAGGAACCAGTGGGAGAAACCCATCATAGATCATTGGATAAATTGAAAAAACACCCACATTTGAAGAGGGTTTGAAGGAGAAACAAAGAGGAGACACCCTGGTATGCATGGGAAAGAGGAATAGAGGAAGAGAGGATATCCCTATAAAAACTCAAGGGGGGTAAAAAAGAGTATTTTCACACTTTATAGGCTACTGGATAGCCAGTGAGTCCAACATTCCTTCCAGGATACTGCTAAGGAAATCAGTGAGCCAGTTATTGTAGACCGCAACCACAACTAGCCCAACCTCCTTCAATTACCTCTTGATATTATTTAGAGTCCTTCATCAATACATAAAGCCTCATTAAAGTAAAAAATTCATCTTTTAATATGTCACAACCGTTAGAATTCCATTTTGAGCAACATTTTAAAATCTTACCCATCCCCTAACTCAAAAATTCAAATTAATTCTTGCATTTTCTACTCATACAGACTATGGGTTTTACAAAACTCTCCTTAATACATTTCTTCAAGGATACCAAAATTCATCTCCAACTATCTTTTATAAGCCTTATAAAACAATCCAACCACTAACAAAAATAAGAATAAATCTAGAGTATTCTATATCATAAAGGTAAAATTATTTTATTCTAACTAATCGTCAACATCAGGGTTGGAGGTATGATTGAAGAACTTCAGTACCACATGCTGCTAAAATTTCATTAGGTCTCTATCCCATGATTTTCCCATTTTCATGCTCAGTGTCTCAAAATAATTCTAATGGCATATCTTTAGATCAAAAAACAAAAAGGTCAGTATAAAATAAACAAATCACATAAATCATCATATATAAAAGAAATATTTTATAAGTAAAGACATCGGCCCATCTACTAATCTTCCCAAGTAGCTTTATCATACAATATTATACATATCCACTTCACGAGTCCCCATCAAGAAAAAATTTTCACCACCCCAATCAGACCACCCACATCGCCTCATACAAACCAAGGAACCAAAATACAATGGATAAAACCTATAACCACCTAAATCATACCAAAAAATCCATAAATACATCTCCATTACAAATAAACAAACATGACAAACCCATCTGACATTACCACAAAATTGACCATCCATCACTACCCCATCAACAATCACAACTTACAATACTCACTGAGTTAACTAGCCACAACCTCACTACCCAATACATACCAACACCCAAAATAGCCATAACCATTCCCAACCACTTTCTCATAGATCATATAAAGGCTATAAATATAACAAAAAAAATCCAACAATCAATCCCCCTTTCATCACCCGTTTTTTGGGAATTATGTGTGGACACCAAGAACATATTCAACAAATTTTATATTTCGAAAAACATTTTCATTACCAAATTTAAATTAATATCATTTTATAGGATATAATTCAACCAATTACATTAAAAAAATAACACATAATAATAGAAACATGGAGCCTAATAAAAAACTCACTTTATACTAATTTCAACAAAAAAACATATAAATTCCAGACATAAACTTCACTATTGAAAACCTTATATAAGTCAGCCTTTAGAATGTTAGTTTACAGTTCAGAAAATATATTCTCAAAAAAAAAATATCAATAAAAAAATGAAATAAATCACAAAGTAACATATCTTAAACAAAAATTAAAATTATTTAGGTTACATTTAAAAGAAATAATCATACCTTGAACTTCAACAATATCACTTAGACATGATTTCAAATTACAAATGAAAATATATACATTCTTTATTTTTATGCATCATGGTGACATGCTAAACAACATTCTTTAGAAATTATACCACCATGGAAACATACTTTTATATTTAATAAAGGGTTAAAAACTTTTACTTATATATTTAATAACAACATTCTAAACTCACAACATGCTTAGTAAAATATATACTAGAGTTTCCATAATAAATCACACGATCAATATTTAACTAAAGACATGCTTCCAAAAAATAACAATCCACCTATTACCCTTACACATTATTATCTATAATTCAACAACTACATGTGGTATAACATTCATGATTTAACATATAACACATAAATATTTTAGTATAAAAAAATATTATCCATTATTGAAAAGAATATAAAAGTTAATTTATGTTAAAGTTTTCAAATTTTATTGAGTTTTCACTAATAATGCTTCTCATATTACAAGATTTAAATAAATAAATGACAAAAATCTAATTCTTATAATTAAATTTATGAAACATTCATATAATATATAATGAGATAAGGGTAACACATGGAATAATAACTTGTATGAAAATCAAGATACTTCTAATCATGGCTCTAAAAAATTCATTTCAGCATATCAAAATGAAATCTATAAAGGATTTTTTATAAAGGATATAAAAAATTAGAAATTTCACACAATAGAAAAAATTTAGGCATGCTTTAATAATAATTTTAAATATCATGGAAATATATAAATATGTTACACACTCAAACAATGAAGGTGAAAATAAATTTATAAAGAAACATTTTCATAAGAATTGGGAAAACATCTATGTTTTAATGAGGGTTTAAATAATCATTATATTCCATAAAATTACCATTTAAATACTTCTTTTAAGGTTATGTAATGAGTTAAATAGTGAATAAAAAATCATAAAAAACTACAAAATAAAGTGGAATCATAGAAACAAAATTTTGATCTGGAATGAAAATGCCAACACAACTAATAAAAATATTGCATGTACCCCCTATGATATCTACACTAAAATGGATATATTTTCACCTAAACCTTTCAGTTGGTTGTTGAATTCCTTACATTAGATCACAGGTCCCCCTAAATATCTATGTCTTAACCATTATCCATGGTCTATATGACATGTTAGGTTTTATTTTCACTATTTCCCTACTAGACCCATGAAATCCTTATTTGTGACCAACTTCATTATCCACCCTAACTCTCAACTAAAATATTTTATCCCACATTTTCATGACCAATCCCCATTGGTACCCCTCTTGGGACTACATTAGAGGAAAAACTAAACTCTAAATCCCACCTCTAATAGGTCCCATTTTGCTGACTAGTATTGAGGGTATAAAACATAAATATGAGAGATATTACCCTAATAAAATCCATGTAATAATAAAACAACCACAAATTAACACCAATGAGTTTTCGTGCCCCTAAATAAATTTCCCATGTCATAAATTTAACTTATATTTTAAAAAAATAACATTAATAAATACATATAAGTGGGGCTTAAAAACTCTACAATTTCAACAAACTCTATGTAAATTACTCGAAAATAAGGTCAAATACTTATCGGTCTATACTGTAAGAACTTAGAAAACTATAGTTGGGTGATCACTTAGGATTACCTAGTAGGAACTTCTTTCTAAAAAAATCAACATTTGTGAGAAATTAATATGTAAGAGTATATAAGAGTGATATCATCAAAACAAATAATAATAATAGATATAAGAAAAATTCATAAGAAGTATAATAAAAAACTCTATGTTCCACATAACTATTACAATTTCCTCTATTTCCCACAACATCCTCATCCACTTTCAAACATAGGTACCCAACTTATTCCATCTGAAAAACTGAGAATGATTAAAAATCCCATAACTGTCATCAATCACAACTTATCAAGGGACCCAAAATTCACCACCACTCCCAATTGTTAGTTTATGGGTTAATCCAACTCACAATGGTACCAATTAATTAGGAAAACCCCTCACTAATTTATTAGAGATAAAAGAATTTAAAAATCATCAATAAAATATCATCAATCATCACCCCATTCCACAAAAATCCTTGAATCACATATCCACATTCCATAACACCCCATAACCAGAACTACATCAATACATATCCATAATCACATCACCATATAACCACAACTGCATCACCAAATATCCACAATCACATCACCACATTAAAAAAAACACATCACCACATACCCATCTTTGTAACCACACCTAGATAAGGTAATATAAACATGAAGGGAATCAACCTCATGCACACCCCCTTCAGTGTATGTCTCCCATCCATAACTGTATATAAGAATCCTCCTTATAAAAGTAGGGTATCATTAACATGAAATACATCAACCATATTCCATACTCCTACCATCCATTACCCCATCATGTGTCATCATAATAATACCCTATCGGGTCCACCAATACACCATGTACTGAACCTCAAACCATTATAGACCACATAATCTTGCCTACCAAGATCCATAATGACCTATAAGTTTCCACCACATCATCGCATTTTTTCCACATCATTTTACCACAATCACTTCCATAACTACATTAAAATTGAATAAGAACTACACATTAAAGTAAAACATTTAATAAAAAAAAATCATCATAAATAATACATCCAGGCCTTAGGAAAAGAAACTACATAAGATATAAATTCTAATTTCTATATATTTCCCATCCCATCAATCACCGTTACTAGCCTTAGTAGATTTATTACATTATTCATTCAACCATGCTAAAATATTCATGATTATAAAACCAATTTAAATACATCAATTTTGATTATTATTAATTTATTATAATCCCATGGCCCCTTTCCATTCCAATCCATCATCATGTTCAAAACTATAATCTCTTTCATTTATTTCATTTATGTTTTCACCTTACATCAATTTATTTATTATTAATAGATGTGTTTATATTTTATCTTTCCTATATTAGCCCATTTATTCTACATTTCAAACCCATTACCATTAACTTCATAAAATTATAAACAATTTTAATAATATTCAAGAGGTGGCATAATAAAAAAACACACAAACACCCAATTTCCCATAATCATTTCTTTCAATATGTATTTAACTTTTCAAGTTGTCATCGTTCAACCAATATTTACACTTTCTATTTCAAATAATCATTCCCATTACTATATCATAAAATTATTTATAAATATAAAGGAAACGTATCAAAAACATAAACATCACAATAATCCCTTTAAAGATAAAATTTAACAATAGAAATAACAGTTTCCAAACTTGAGTTTCTAGAAATTTACTTTTTGTTACCATAATTAAATGATAATCCATTTATGAATATGAAAATGTTCTCCAATTATTTCAAAAATAATAATTCAAAATCAATAATTCAAAATCAATAAAAATAAATATATATCAATTATAATGGATGTTATAAAGAATACACAACTCCCTTACCTTTTGATTTATCTTTAACCAGTTTATTATCTTCATTTAATTTCATTATTCCTTAAAGAGTGTTTCCCATATGTTCTCTAATTTCCACATAAAACAAGATCACCCATAAAGAAATTTAAAACAATATATAAGAAGACATAAGAAGACATAATAACATATTTTAAGGGATCATGATATGATAATTAAGAAAATTGTTATAAAAGATAGAAGTTGAGTTTAGAAATCCCTTACCTTGACTGAAGGATCAATTCCATCAAAGAAATCAAAAAGAATAATAATAAATAGACCAAAATATCTTCATCATGAAATAATAACTTTAAATAAACCTAAACCATGGTTATCCCAATAAAAAAAATAAAAACCACATAAAAAACCGTCCATAATGAAATAATAGTGAGAGAAAAAAGAAGAAAATATGAACTCACATTGAATCACAAGAAAGAAACCTCCTGAAGCTGAGGGATAAGGAAAATACAAGTGATCTAAAATGTATCAATAGGGGAACATAATATTTCCCTAAGTTTGACATAAATGAGACAAATATTTTGGATTTAGAATGGATTTTAAATTTATACATAGGTTAGAAAATCAAAAAAAACTACGACATAAGGGTGATAGCCACACTATAATGGTCTTAAGTTAAATGAATCTTAGAAATGACACTACAGTCAGAACCTAGATCTTATAAAACCATGGATTAACCCTAATGAAATAATCCTATCCATGGTTCAATATCAAAAATCCTAAACCCAACCATGATTTAAAATTAGCACCATGACACATGGTCTCCTAAAATTGATAAACTCCCTAATATTGACCCTAACAAGCTACATGAAACAACATATAAAACCACACCATAGGATCTTTCATAGAAAAACCCAACTCTCCAAGCCAAAATCATGACATAGTCAGGGGGACCATGTCATAATGACCCCAGAAAGGGTAGAATAACTGAAATCACCATCTTAGGGCCTTATGTCACACCATTAATACCACACTGCATCCATACGTTCCAACCAACCTCCCATGCTGCAACACATCCCTTTAGGCCACAAACCAATTCCCAACTAAAATTTCAGTTAACATAGCCTTTCCTTACTCTAACCTCTTATTGGCATCTATAACACCCAAAACATGCAATTTAATGGTCTAGAAAGTTCTAAACTATTACAAACACATATGAATAATTATATATATATATATATTATAAATTATATAATATGTAAATAAATATATTAATTAAATATAAACTATATTCAATGTATTTTTATAGTTCATATTATTATATTTAATGTATTTATATATATATAATTATCATGTTCATTTTATTATATTTTATAATATATATATATATATGTAATTATAATTATATATATAATCATAAATAAGAATAAATGAACAGTTACACACACATACACATATAAATGGTTATATATATATATTTATTATTATATAAATTATATTTAAGAATATATAAATTATACTAGGAAAGGTACCTTTATTAGCGCTAAAAAAATTCTAAAAAAGGGAACTATTTATCAGTAATAAAAAGAGCATTGATAATGGATAATGCTATTTTTAATGGATCTATAATAGTGTTAACTAGATCCATTAACCTTTATGATGCCCCAGTACTGAATTTCTTCACTCCCACATCACAAACAAACCCAAGATTCATGAATCACTATAGAAAACTTTAGGGAAATAACCAAATAACCTAAGAAAAATACTTTTCAAGTTGAGCTGCACATCCCAAAATCATCTAACAAATCATCTTCACAACACTAGGTGTTTTCCAACTACAATAATCCAAGAAATAAGGCATGCTAGTATAGGCCTGGTGTGAGATGATGAATATGTTTGGAGGGGGGTGGGGGTGGGGGTGAATAGAACTTTTTAATTTTTTTAAATAAGACAAGAAAGTAGTGTTCAAAACTAGAGTTAATCAAATCATGTAGATATAATTTATCTAATTAAATAATAGGTGTAAGTGTAATAAAATATATATGTGCATGTGCAACACAAAAATAAAAATAAAAAACAATCACCACATTTTTATACCAGTTCAGATCAATATGATCTAAATATACATTTCACTACTCTCTTCTCCATGATATAAATGACACTCACTAAGAACATCGATTTTAACAGGACACAATAACCTTTTATAAGACCCTCCCTTTTCTAAACCTAAAGGCATAACCTAGAACAATATATCATGCCTATCTAAGGATTTAGAATAATTAGAAAACAACATAAATTTTGGTGAGAGTCAAAAATCAAACTATAAACCTTTTATGCAGGAGGTATAACAAAAAACAAACTTTCTTTTAAAAGGGAAAATAATAAACCGATATAGGAATAAGAAATAAAAAGATACATAATTATAACTCAAAAAGTCATATATTCTAGAGAAGAAAAAGAATATCGATGCAACTATTTTTACTCCTAAAAAATGATTACATGTTGAAGATCATTTATGATTCAGAAAATATAACATAATTTATAGTGGATGATTTTCATTATTATCCTATTTATCATATTTAATTAATCCAATATCTATACATTGAGTTCCCAAAATTAGAATTTATATCCAAATTCCCAATAGTTAGTTTATGATCTCCATTGTTTTCTCCATGTGGGTGTTTTTAAAATTTGATAAGTTCGTTAAAGCTTAAAATGAGTTTCTAAAACCCACTATAACACACATGAGAAGAATAAAACAAAAAATGAACCAAATATATATATATATATAATTGAATAAATAACACATTTCTATTTAAATAGAGTACACATGAGTGAATTGACATATTCTTAAAACATATTGTGTAAATTTAAAAAACTTCCTAACAATGAATTTTAACTAGAATGAAAAAATAACTAAAAAATATGAAATATAATATAGTAGACAATATAAAGAATTCATAAAGTTTATAGTATCTTATAAGGTTAAAAAAATAGTTGATCTCGTAAGGTTTATATAAGTCATTATAATACTAAGGCAAGTCCTTGTAAAATTCATACTGAACTTTATAAGTTTTATAAAAACCTTTATAGGGTTAAAGAATACCTTGAAAAAGTTATAAAAGAGTACTGTAAAGTTAATACATATATCATTTATAAGGTTCACCAAAAACTGAAACACTGAACACAAAATTATTTATAGAAAAATTATACCAAATAACTATATCAAAGACGATTAAGATCTAAGTAAATAATATTGTGAGAAATTATAATTATCCCATATTAAAATTATAAATTATTTTAAACATGTGATGTTTTATAAACATGTGAGGTATTATAAAAATGTGAGGTATTGTAATATCTAAAACATAAAACAAACTTCAATATTAAAAATCTCCCTAAATTTAATAAACTCAATCACAGAACTAAAAATCTCTCTATATTAAATAAACTCAATATTATTACTTACAATCTCACCCTTTTTGAAAATTTTAGAATTGATCAAATAACTTAAAAAAACATTCTCCCATTTTTTTAATTCATCAAAAAGTTAACAAATAGAAAAAATTAATTCAAGACTCCATTTATTTTAAAAAAAATTACCACACTAAAAATAAGTAAACATATTATAAAAGCATTTCCTATTGTCACTTAAATAGTAAAATAGTAATACTTATATTATAAAAATAAAAATTTCACAATTCAAGAATATATATAACTAAATATACACCAAATTTCAATATCATTTATATAAATCTAATCACAATGAAACAACGATCAAGATAAATTAAATCATATTCATAAAGTAAAAAAATATTTAAACTAACATATTTTGACATGTTTAAAATATAGTTTAGTAAAATTAAAGATTAAAATAAAAATTAAATTTTAAGAACTATCCATGAATAAATTCATAAAAAATCAAATATGTTCATGAAAAAAATATCCTGTATAATAAATTATTTTTAAAAAATAGTAATAAATATTTTTTTTTTGCAGTATAAATTAAAACTCAAAATAATATAAATTACTTCCCTAATATTTTATCAATGTTATTCAGTACTCACTCGATCAATTGAATAGTTATATAAAAAAACCTTAATAAAATTTATTAAAAAAGTTATAAATATTGAAAAAATTAAACTTTGACAAATCCTTTAAGATATCAAAATTCGAAGTTCAAATTTTATTTTCTCAAAATTAACTGCATCCAATGGTTTAGTAAATATATTATCAAGTTGATTATTAGTTAAAATTAATTCCAAAATAATATATATTTTATAAATATGATATATAATAAAATAAAATCAAACATATATATGTTGAGTTCTTGAATAATTTAAAGGATTATTAGAAATTAAAATAACTTAGGTATTATCACAGTAAATATTTTTCTTATCAAAATTAAAATTAAAATTAGATAGTGTTGGTTTAATCCATAATATTTGAGAAAAATAATTAGCAGAAGCCACATACTTATTATTAGGTATGGATAAAGAAGCTGATAATTGTTTCTTTATTCTCTATAAAAGCAACATTTTCCTTTCCATGACATTATATTATTGTAGTGTTCTAGGGGATGAAAAATTATGAAAATAAACTTTTTCTCTTATTTTTTTAAATTTATTATTTTCAAATTCCCCATATTTATCACATATAATTGAGATAATTAATTAACTATTTTAATTTTCCCCTAATTTATAAAAAATTAGTAAATTAGATAAGGTTTCATGATTATGAGACATCAAATAAGTCTAATTAAACCTAATAAAATCATTATCTATTATAAAAACATATTTCTTTCCTCCCAAGCTAGAAGTTTTCATAGGAAAAAATAAATCTACATGAATACGTTCAAGAGTATTTAAAGTTTTAACTTCATTAATATATTTTAATATTTACTTAGGAATTTTTTTAAACATGAATAACAAACATGATATGTTCTTTCTTTCAAATTTAGAAATTATAGAACTTGTCTATGCTTTGATAACTTGTGTTTTAATAAAAATTTATCATGTCTAAACCTTCTATTTATATAATCCAAGGACCGATTATGTTCCACTTAAAGGGGAGTGATTTAGTGGCACACACATTTTAAAAATTACCTTTTAATTAAACCTATTGAACTTTTTAAGGTTCCAAATCCACTCAAAATTATTTCTCAATATTAACTCATGTGTAGTTGTAATAATAGAGAGAGTTGCATATAATATTTACAAATTTTTGCTGAAATTTCTACTCCATTCCATGTTGTTCATACCCTCTAACATAGATTCTTCATTATATACTAGTGATTACATATAGGGAAATTCCATTCCCATAAAAAATGATTCGATAGTGCTCCCAATCTAGATTCCACTAAAGACCACAAAGCTCCCACCTACACAAGAAATCAAAAAAAAAAAAACACTATGCCCTCTCCTATTTTTGATTCCACAGGAGTCTTCCACTTTTATAGTCCATTAAAATATTTATTCACTTCTTTAGAGAATATCAATAACTAGAAATATCTTCATACTTCTAGATAATAATCTTCCTCCAAGATCCTACATGATCAGGTTTTATCATGTATAATTCTTTATTGTATTCAATAGCTATATATGATAGGTCTGTTGTCCACAAAACAATTCTCAGATCATGAATAATCTAATTATCTCAAATTTCAATTTTATATATTTGATGCCTATAGAATATATTTATATTCATAGAAGAATCATGAATATTATTCTCAAAATATCATAGATAATGTTTCTATATTTGAATTATGTAAATCTCACGATCTTTGGTAGGAGGGTCATATCATTTGAATTATTCAACTGATTCCTAATTTATATTTCATTTAAAATAATTTGAATTATTATTCAAATATTTATTTGAATCTTCTATGGACTTGGGATTCATTCCATCTTTTATATGATTTTTAAATACCCATGATCTCTTCATAAATCATGATCTTTTATTATGATGTTCTTCATTGAAATCATAACATAATTACATCATCAAAAATATAGTATGAGATCCTCATTATCATGGTAATTATTTCATGATTGAAACCCCATAATAATTATTCATGAAATATTCAAGAAATTCAGGTATTATTATTTCTTCTTCATGTGGTTAATGAATAAACAAAAAATTTCCATCTTTATCAACTCATGTAGCTTCTTCATTTATCTCTCCATCATTCATACATGAACATAGCACTACATGCATGATTATTTCGATTTCACCCCATACATAAAACCAAATCAATTATCATCCCTGTTTTCTACTCGATCATACCTTTTATGAAGCTTATTTTATTGTGAAGAGGTCACGGTAGATCCTCCCATCATCAGAGTTTACAATAGTACCTTATATCATTTTAGATCATGGTTACATCTTCTACCATTGAATGATACCTATCCCTACTATTGATCGGTAGTACTTACTACTATTTAGTGGTAGAAATTCCTACTATTGAGGATGACAGTAGAATTTCCAACACTGACAGTAGCACCATAATACTGGTAGTATCACCCCAGTATTGATAGTAGTACCCTAAAACTAGTGGTAACACCTTCTAATAGTATCATGAATTCTTCAACTTCTAATGGTATCATATTATTCATCATTTTTTAAGGGTGTAATTATTTCTTCACTATGTATTGATGTGTTATTTTTTGGCATATCTAGTTTCATGTTCAATACCCTCATCAATTACCCTTATGTGGAATACCCTAACACATAACCTTATGCAATCATTGGAAATATTGTTGTACCTTTACATAAGTGTTGATTTACCTTTATTCAAGGAATTTATTACCTTAATATGGGAGTTTAAATCTTTATATACCTTTATGTATCCTTCATATCTTTATCACTTCCCTTAATCAAACTCATCACGAACTTAATATAGCCTTCTGATATTCATCCCTACCATTACACAGTATTTCCTGTACCCTTACACAAGATTCCCTATACCCTTATACAACCTCATAGTACCCTTACACAAGATTTGTAAACTCGTTTTACCTTTACATATAGAAATGTTTACTTTTATGTCATTCCCTATTACCCCTATATAGGCCATGTAATTTACACTTTACCCTTACATAGAAAATTAGTTACATTTACACAAGCCCATCACCCTTATGTAGATCACTTTTCTACCTTTACACAATACCAATACCCTTATTTAGTGTTGTAATAACATGGGTTACCCTTATATAGGTAATACAACCTTTAAACAGCCTGTATAAAGTAGTTTTTACCTTTATAAAACTAATTTAATTTCTAAATTACCCTTACATAGGTTTTAAAATTAAATAAAAAACAACTAGGGCCTTCTCAAAGTCTTCAGGATCAATCCCAAGGCCTTATAACTTCCATGGAATGTGGTAAACAATGTAACTACATACAACAACACTAGTATTATATTCCTTTTAGGATCAACACATCAACCATCAACTATATATAAATAATTGATCAGGCATGACATATAATTCCTTAAATGAATCCATAATAATTCTCTAATAATAACCATTTCATCTTCACTCACTAAACACATATTGTCATATCATTGATAAAAAATGTAACACTTGGGATCAATAATCAACCCCTTTGTATTTTATTTTCAATATCTCTTCACATTTTTTAAAGTCAATATATGTGTTCAAACTTTCCCACCTTATTGAAAATGAAATGAAAAAGGTCATGTAGGGGTTTCCTCATCTCTTCTTATTCTTTTCAGGGAATTCAAGATTCACTTCCCCTTTTTCAAAGAAAATGATGATATCACATGGTTCTCTTAGAAAATAGCCTTTAATTGGTGTAATCTAAGTCTACGTGGCCTAACATGGTGTATAAAAAAAGAGATATACAACCAAGGATGTATATACTGTCAATAAAATATTCACATGTGATAACATGCTATGAAATTATCAATTATCAAGATAGGGGTTGTTAAGAAAAGAAATACATGATCCTTTGATAACTTTAACAAACACATTAAAAAGTTTAGGTTTACAAGAATAAACCACCCATTTTCACATTTTTTCATCAACCAATTACACCCCCTTAATTAATATGATTAATAAAATTAAAAATTAGGGATGCGAGTGTGATTGGAATAACTAAAAATCATGTAAGATCCCCATCAATGGATGGCCTCCACTTTTTCATTTCATGGTAGTGATAAGAATCCATGAAATATAATATATTCCTACTGTCTAGAAGTTTCAGCCTCAAAATTATCCTGCAATTACCTGAATGTTAGGTTAAAAAACAAAAAATAATAGAGAATAAGGAGAAACTTGTCTTTTATTTAAAAGAAACATTTTGGGTGAGAGTTTCTTCTCGTTCTTTCTTTCTTATTCTTTCCAAGATTAGTATGGGATGTGCTTTCTTTCTTGCTAACTATATTTATAGATTGTGCACATAATTTATTCACATGAATTGATTCTTTTTATATAATAAATTTTTACACCTTCTTCATAGTTGCAAACCCCCTTTTTTTCTTCTAGTTTTGTCTTTTATGCCTCTAAGAGAGTTTTTGTGAGTGCATAGGTTTTGGTGTGTAATACACCCTTTATTGAGGTTCATTTTTATCCTCTAAAACATCAATTCTATTTTCTAGTTTAATTGGTTTTTTCTAGGACAATAAATCTCCTTGTAATTTATAGGAGTGGAGTGTATCCATATGAATTCTTTTACCTTATATGAATTCCCATAATTGAAATTATTTTCCATATGAATGATGTTATAACAAATTAAATAATTACTGTAAAAGTCATACATAATTTGGCATCTCCTAGAATTAGATGTATTTACTTCCAGATTTCTTCTAAAAATCTCAGCTTTTTGGCTTCAAAACATCTATTCATTATGTGAATAGATCATTAACAATAAAAGTAGTTTGATTATATCATATGATGTGGAACCAAAATAACATATTTTTCATGGGAAAATAATTTACTTCTAGATTTTAGATCTGGATTCCTTTTTGGTGATATGCAATTTGATATAGATCTTAGAGGGATCTTCTTATTATTTTTATGGGTTTTCATACACTCTTTAGAGTCTCTTATTTTATTATCTTTTTCTTTCAAATGAGAATAAAATAATTTATTATTTTAAGTATAATACATACTTAATTGTATGTTTTATTCAAGTTGGGATTTGATAGATATGATGTTATCCTTCAGATGCTTCCTTGTGGTCATTTTCTTTAAATATCTCAGGAAAGTTCTTAAATCCTAACACTTTTCTCCCTCATATTGGTTCCCATTTTATTTTTATTGAGATTAAATTTAAATTCTTCTCTTATCAATATTTTTTTACAAGGAATAATCTTTTACCATCAAATAATAAACATCATGCATGATTCTCAATTTGTATTCTTTGATATTGCAAGTGCATTCCTTAGAATAAAAACTTTATGTTGTTGCATCTTTATTAAAAGAATCATATCTACCTTTCATCTCTAAGATAGAGTATTAATTTTTATATCCCTTCTCTACATGTGGGTTAGAATAATAGAAAATATTAGGTTTACATTTTACCCTAGTAAGAGAACATAACTTCTGGGTGTATTTTTTATTCTTCTTATCATAAAAGGTAAGGAGAATAAATTATTCTTGTTTTTATTCCATCTTTACTTTAAAATTTTTGAACATTATTTAAATATGTTCTATTAGATCATTAAAATCCTTATTAGTTTCGGTCTTCAAAACTTCTTGGATATTTATAGGCAACCTTACTTTGATAAAAATTGTAGAATACAAGGACCGGTTAGGTTCCACTAAGAGGGGGAGGGGGTGAATCAATGATATACAAATTTTAAAAATTACCTTTTAATTCAACCACTTAAACTTGATATGGTTCTTGATCCACACAAAATTACATATCAATATCATCTCATGTGCAGTTGTAATAATAAAGAGAGAATCCCATAATATTTAGAAGGTTCAACTAAAAGGCATACTTATTACTATGTTGGTTATACCCCCAAGATGGATTATTAACTATATATAAGAGGTTACATCCAAATAAAGTCCATTATAATCAATGATGACTATAAAGTGCTATCAATATAGATTCCACTAGATATTATAAATCTCCCACCCACATAATCAATTAATAGAGACTCTAATATTCCCTCTCCTACTCCTGATTCCATTGAAATCTTTCACTTCAAGAGTCCACTAGAAGAATTTGTCACTTATTCAGAGATGATCCACTACTAGATAAATATTTAACCTTTTGGATGACAGTATTCCTCTATGAGCCTATAGAAATAGGTTTGGTCATGTAAAATTCTTCAAGGTATTCAAAAACTACACACATCAGGTCTATTGGTCTTGAAACCATTCTAAAATATTGAATAATATTATTCTCTCAAATCTAATATTTATTTCATTGATGCATGCACCAAATATTTATATTCACAGAAACATCATGAATATTATTCTTAAAATATAGTATATAATGTTTAAATATTTGAATTATGTAAATATCATGATCTTCAGTAGTAGGAGCATCTCATTTTAATCTGTCAACTAATTCTTAATTTTATTTCATTTAAACTCATTTTAATTCATGTTCAAATATTCATTTGAATCTTTTAAAGACACATGATTTGTTCCATATTTCACATGATAATTAGGGTATTATTATTTATTCTTTACATGGTTAATGAATAACCATAACATTTCAATTATCATTAAATCACCTATATTCTTAATTTATCTATCCATTATTCATGTATGCACATAGAACTACATGAATGATTATTTCTATCACACCCCATATGTAAAACCAGCTCAATTATCGTCAAAGTTTGTTACTCGATCATACCTCATGTGAATCTTATTCTACCATGAAAATTTCATGGTATCTCCTCCTACCACTAGAGATAATGGTATCATATAATATCATTGTATCTCATAATAAAATCTTATACCATAAAATGGTAGATCATCCAACAATAGTGTGGTAGAATTTCCTACCATTGAGGTTGATTGTAGCATATCCAAAACTAATGGTAGAACTCAATACTGGAGGTATCACCCCAAAACTGATAGGATCACCCCAATACTGGTAGTAGCACCTTATACTAGTAGCATGCCTTCTTCACCTTCTAATAGTAGCATATTCTTCTTTACTATCTAATGGTGGAATTCCCTATTCATTTCATAGTGATGCGTTGTTCTATAATATAACTTGTGTTAGGTTAAAAACCCACATTAATTACCCTTATATGTACCCTTATTCAAGCTTTAGAAATATGGTTGTACCTTTACAAAGGTGTTGGTTAACATTTACACAAGGCATTGAATACCTTTACATGGGAGTCCAAATATCCATGTACCTTTACTTAGCCTTTATATCTTTATTACTACCCTTACACAAACTCATCACTAACTTTACATTTCCTTATTATCTTCATCAATACCCTTACATAAGCTTTATTATACCCTTATGAAACCTTTATTGTACCCTTACACTACCTCATAGTTCCCTTACACATGCTTTTGAAACTTGATTTTACCTTTACATAGGGAAATGGTTTCCTTTATACTACACCATATTACCCATACATAAGCAGTTTAGTTTATGAATTACCCTTATATAACACCTTAGTTATATTCATGTGATCCTGAAACCCTCATACAGATCACCTATTTACCTTTACTTAATATTGTTACTCTTAAAAAACATAATTCTAGCACGAGTTACCCTTACATAGGTAATAAAACCTTTATCCAGCCTTTATAAAGTATTATTACCTTTATATAGGTAATTTAATTTCTAAATTACCTTTACATAAGTATCCAAATTAACTCAAAAAAAACTATGGGCTTCTCAAACACCTTATAGTCAATCCCAAGGCCCTTTAATTTCCATCAAATATGGTAGAAAATTTTTATAAATCCACCAACACTAGTGTTGTATTACTTTGTAGATCAACACATCAATAATAAGATATACAAGGACAATTTCTCAAGCATGAAATCCAATTACTTTAAATTAATCTATAACAATTATCCAAGAATCACCCATTGTCTTCAATCACCAATCAAATATTGACACATACTTGAAAAAATGAAACACATGGGTTCAAAAATAATCCATAAGATATCAATTTTTTATATAGCATTAAGACACTTAACATGTTTATTAGTAAGCTTAGAAAAATTAATAGAATATCTATTATCTTTTTTTTCATAAAATAAAATGGATTCATTGTTGAAAAGTAAACATTTATTATCTTCAAACTTATCATACATCCCATCATCACAAAGTTTCAAAATACTTATTAAAATATGTTTTAATACTTATATAAATAGTAATTAAGAAATTATAATAGAATTAAAAAAACCAAATTCAAAAAATCCTCTAATCTTTACTTTCATGTTATCACTGAATGTTACAAAAACTCCATCCCATTGATTATAAGAGACAAGGGTGAATGGATCACCAATCATATGTTTAGAGTAACCAAACCCTATGTACCATTTTTTCTTAATACTCTTAACAAATATTTATTAAAATAAATAAATTATAAAAAAAGTTTGGTACCCATGATATGTCAGGTTAAATAGTATTAGTAATAAAATTATTAGTTGGCTAAATAAATTTTACAAATTTAGCATCAGGTATTCTAGAATATAAATTATTAGTGAGAAAACTTTTAGTATGACCTAAAAATTGAGTAAATCACAATTATAATTCATCAGAATAATTACCATGCATTCTATATCTAAAACAAGTAACATTAGAAACAATAACTTTCAATATTTTAAAAAATAAAGTATTGTATAGTTTAAATATTTAATTTTTATAGCTAAAACCCATTTTATATTTATTTGGATTATTCAAATCCATCTTGTTATCACAATTAACCTTTAGATGAACAAAAGTAGATAAAGTATCATTTAAACCGAGAATTTATTTTTTTTTATATTTTTAATCTCTTTTTATGTAGATTATAAATCATTAAAAACCATTTAATTAGGGAAAAAATTTATATTTCTTATATCCTCATTATCTTGAGTTAGTTTCCTATTCTCATGATCAAGAGATTTATTTTTCTTAACATTTTTCTTATTTTCATGTTATTACTCACTATATAATTCATCCATTCTTAGAACATTGTTCTTTTTTTATTTTTTTAGTTAATTATTTAACATCAGTTTCATAATCTAAATCATAAATTGAACTAGAATTCGAATCATTACTAACCTCATTAATATTTGTAGTCATTAATAGAAAGTTAACCGCTTATTTTTCACTTCCAGAATCACTACTTGATTTAGATTATTCTATAAATCTATATATATATATCAGTATTTAATTTTTCCTTCTTCCCATAGTTCTTATATTTTATTAGATACTTTAATTTTGGGTAGTCTGAGTTAATATGTCCCTTATTTCTACAATCATAAAAAATTAGTTCCAAAACATAATTATATTTTCTAGCATCACCTTTCCTATTTTTACCATCCTTTTGAGTATCTTTTCTAGATTTATTCCTAAATACTTTATTTAATTTCATCATTTTATAAACTCTTTTAGTGAAGTGAGATATCTCATCTTTCTTACTTCCCTATAACTCATATTAAGAATATTTAGTAGAAATAATTATATTTTATTTAAACCTAAAACCTTAATTCTTTTTAGTCTCCTCATATGCAATGTTATTTAATTTGAGTTTTCATTATAGAAATTAACCAATGAGTTAATCTAAAGTATACACATCAAAATTATTACTCTCATATAAAATTGATTTTTTTTTTCATACTGCTTCTTTGTTAGCGACTGCAATACCCTTTTAATTATAGTAGTGACATCCAAATATTATCTTAGTTCATTCATACCATTTATGATGCACATGAATATGTGAAACATCTATTTCAATAATTCTTATTTAGTAATATTAAAGTAATGGTATTTTATACATAACTTTTCATGTTTTGTCTTCTTGATCTTGTTATACCACATTGTGGGAAATGTATTATCCTCAAAATGTCTTGAGCTATCTTAAATGACCACACATGGATAAAAAAACTTGAAAAATATCAAAATATAATATATTCATGACTTTTTAATATAAAACATACTTTACTGAATCATTTTATATAAGTGTGTTTGGATAAGAATCAAGAAATTTGTATGGTTACATCATTATTATCTAATGATCAATAATTAAATGTTTAAGATATTCTTCTATCCCTTCCTTCCGGTATCCATAATCATTTCCATAAAAATATAGTGGTTTCTAGGGAATCAATACATTATTTGAGTTCATTCCTGACATCTTACAAAAATAATTCCCTTAGAATATTAAATATAGTAAAAGTTTATCATAATAAAAATATATATAATATTACCTAACTTAAAAAGTTATAGCAGCTAATACCAATTATTTTCAACTACCCCAACTTCGGTAGCCTGAAGATGGCGTCTACTTTATTACATTGGCATATATACAAGGGGTCAAATACCAAAGGACCAATAAATTTAGTAATTTTGGAGATCTAGATACATAGATGATACCCATTTTACATTGGAGATAAAATATAATATATATTAATGGAAATCATGTAGAATCCTTGAAATCATTCAAATAATTCTTCTTCATATCCTAGGGAAAGTAAAAAAAATAACGGTGCACTAAAATTCTCATTAAGTGTTACATATAAAAGAATCTATCATGAATAAATAAGGCATTATCAATATGGAAGGGTTAAAAACTAAATACATAATCAATAACTTTACTATCATGATTAGATAAAGAATAATCTATATGGAAAGGTATATAACTAAACACACATTCCATTTAATCAATAACCTGAGAAAAAAATGAATCCATAGATAATATCAATAAAATCAATTCATGAATAGTAATAACTGAATTATAAATTAAGGAAATGCTTAATTTTAGACGTTACGATCTTATACATGATGATATCTATAATATCAAGTCCTTTCACAATACAATTTAAAACTATGGGTAAACCCCATTTAATTTGTCCAACCAATTTGTCACATGAGATCAACCGATGCATTGAGGCGCTATATAATTCCGGGATCCACCCATCACTGGATGTATAATGTATTCCCCATATATATAATGATCAATTTAAAACATGAATAAATATTAATTATCAAAACATATCCACATTTAGTAAATGATATATATTTATCAATATTTCACCAGTTAATCAAATAACTTTCGAAGTAAACACCACATATAAAAATAGTTTATAGTTTTTGAAATAACCATATCCATGATAAAAAGAATATGGATATTTAAAATAAATTTAATTCCCAAAT
Organism: Viscum album; assembly: GCA_963277665.1. NCBI lineage: Eukaryota > Viridiplantae > Streptophyta > Magnoliopsida > Santalales > Viscaceae > Viscum > Viscum album. The sequence continues at coordinate 1,391,131,359 of OY728165.1, forward strand.
AAAAATTATCACAATAAAGTTATTGTCTCAAATGAAATTTTACAATAACAAAATTAATCAAGAGATGAGAGATGACCATCGATTCATAAAAAATATAGGTTTTCAAAATAAAATCATGTCCTTTGGAAGAATAAAAAGAATGGAAGTGAAATATTAAAATAAGTTTTTATAAAATATTTTTCTTTTTAAAACCATTTAAAACATGTATAATAAGCTATATTTCATAAAATGATTATGGCGTCGGGGAAGCCTGTTATCGTCGAATATGTTAAAAAGCATTAATTTTGAATTTTTATTGAAACCATACCTATAAAAAAACATTAGAAATACTCCTTTCAAATTTTTTTTAAAATTCAATGATAAATTAAAATTTCCTTAATAAACCATTTTATTAAATAAAAGGACTTTTTTTTAAAATAATTTTTTAAAACATGGACGTGGAAGGAAAGTATATATGATTTAAAGAGAAATAAAATATTTTTTTCTTTATTCAAGTACCAAATATAGGAATAGTTGGAAGAAAATATATAAACTTATTAAATACCCACATCAAAAGAAAATTATTAGATATTATGAAGGATAAATTATAATATTCGTTAAATGAAATTAAAAGAAATCCCAAAAGAAAGTGTGATTATAAAATAGTTTTTTACCTATTTGGTAACTTTTAAACTGAAAACCATTTTATGGATAAACTTTAATTGATACATTAAACATAATGAATAAATAGTTACTCATGTTAAATACATAAAATGGGAATTATATACACCACATAAAAGTGAATAGGTGTATATTAACAAATATGTATCAATAAAATGGGAATTGAGATGAAATCCCTTACCTTATGCTCCCCTTTAGTTGAATGTGATTTAACATCATGTTTATGGTTTAAATAATATTATTAATTTATAAAATAACCATATTAAGATTTATAATATCATATATGATCCTTCTATAACATTTTACTACCTATTTGTTTTAATAAAATTTCATTTTTTTCATTTTTTGGGTATTGATTGCCTTGTTTTATCATGCGTGTTTTGTCATGAATGTTTTGGTTCTTGTGTATAGGATATAGTTAAATCATATAAAAAATTATATTTTTTTTATAAATATCATATTTAATAATTAAATATATTTTTATAACCATTCATGAAATTTGGACTTGGAAAATGATTCACATCACTTCATAGAGACGGTAGGCTGTACGTACACACGAGTGGAGAAACCATAACATTAATGGGTGAAAGGGTAAGAAAGTGGATGATATATAAAGTTTAAAAAATTTATATCATGTCATATGTATGATATATATTCATTTCTTCCATCATTATGACTATCTATGTGATTCAATGATGGAAAACACATTAGATTGGTTTGTGAGGCGGTAGTCCTCCACACACATGAGTGATAGATTTGTTTCCCATTTGATGAAGAAGGAGATGGATAAATATTATGAAATCAACATAATAACATCTATCTATATGGGATATACTGGTGTAATTTTATTGGAAGTTTTTAGACATAATTGAAGGTTGTAAAAGAATAATTAAAAACAAAGAGCTTTGTTATAAAGATTACATTTTCTTAGATAAACCTCCTTTGAATCTCTTCTTAAAGACCATAGGGATGGAATTTTAGGAATAAAATGACCTATATAATTTGTATAAATATTTTTTGAGAGATTTTTTTTGGGTTTGTTCAATAAGAATGTCTTTATATGCGTAAATAGGTGAGGGGAGGGAGTGCCCTTTTATAATTGAGGAGTAACATTTTTGTAGATACCCATAACTATTCAATAATGGGAAGTATCTCTCACCCAGAGTGCCTAAAAAATTGATAAATAATGTATTTAAGAAAATTAATGGTCTCTATAAAACTCCATAAAATAAAAATAAACATTTTTAAACATGTTATTCCCCAATCATATAATTTTACTTACTTTTACCATTTTAGTTCTCACCATAGTAACTAGTTTTTTAACCTAGGTAATTAATAATTTAAGAATAAAATAAAATGAGACTTATTAGATAATTTATAATGAATTATTATAAATTTTAAATTCAATTTATCAATTAATAATTCTATTTGTTTGGAAAATTAATTTTAACACAATCACATGTAACGCGCAAAACCTTATTTTAATGTTACTACAATAATTATTTTTTTAATGGTTTTACTAATAATTATGAAAAAAAATTAAATTAAAAATATGTATTAATATTAATTATTATGATTAAAAATATTTAATACATTTTATTAAATTCAACTCATAGAATTGGAAAATTTTAATTTAAAAATAAACCCGCAAAATGTGTCAAAAAATGGGTTTTCAAGAAATAAATTTTCAAGTATAAGATGATATTATATTAACTATATGAGTAGTAATCATAATTAGATGTATTTAAATTAATATATTTAGATATATAATAAATACATTTTATTTAAATCATTTATAATTTAATATTATTTTAATTAATTTAAATGGATATACATTATGTCTTATAAAAAATAGTTACCTAAAAAATAAAATGTTTTATAAAAAATATTTATTTTCCCTCAAATTATTCAAATATTTATTTACATCAAATTTATATTAAATAATTTTTTAATTCAACATATTATAACACATTATTATAAATAATAAATGGAATAGTTAAATAATACATTTTTTATTTTTTATAAAAGTTTATTTCTAAGGGAAAATTTCAAAAATTCATTCTAAGCCTATTTCAACCAATTTAAAAATCAATGTTAATCCTATAAAATTATGATTTTAGTGTGATGAAATATTAAATTTTTTATTTTATTAAATTTTTATTAAAATATATTGCACACCTACTATAATTGAGGCTCGGGTGTTACATTCTTCTCCGATACTAAAATTTCATCCTTGAAGTTTTCTTGGATATTACCTTCTAATCAAACAAGGGTTGTTATTCTTTATGAAATCATATGGTTCCCATATTTTTTCCTACATTTTATGATTTATCTAAAGTATATTTACCCATTGATTCAACTTATTTGTGAGAAATTTCTCTCTACTATCAATAATATGGATAGGCTCATCACAGTAAGATAGATTAGGTTCCAATTATATTTCTTCAGAGGTGAGCACATGCATTGGGTTTAGCATGTACTTATTTAACAGTGATATATGGAAAATATCATGTACTTTAGAGAGTCTTGGTGTCATTTCAAAATCAGTAATCCATAACTATAATCCTTTCCAAAATTTCAAAAGGTTTTGATGTACCTGAGGCTCAATTTATCCTTTTTACAGAACCATATGCACCCTTACAAGGAGATATATTCATGAAAATATGATCTCCCACTTGAAATTCCAAATATTTCCTCTAATTGTAAGCATAAATCCTATTCATACTTTTAACTGCTTTAATATAAACCTAAATATTCTTTACCTTTTTCATTGGGTCCTTAATAAATTATGACCCTACAATATTCCTTTTACCAACTTTATCCTGAAAATTTGTAGTATGGCATATATTTCCATATAATTCTTCATATGGTAAAATTTGAATACTTGAATGGAAATTATTGTTATATTCAAACTCTACCAAATGTAAATACTTATTCAATATATATTGAAAGTCAAGTGGGAATGACCTCAAAAATTATTACAATGCTTGAATAGTCCTTTTGGACTATCCATCAGTTTTAGGATTGTAGGTGGTGCTCAAATGAAGCTTAATCTCATGAGCCTTCTGAATACTCTTCCAGTTTTTTTTATTTAAAATTAGGACCATGATAAGAAAAAATAAAAATAGTTTCACCATGAAGTTCTAAAAATTAATTAATATAGAGCCTTACGAGTTTATCAATTGGTAAATATTCTCTTATAGTGAGTAAATGTGTAGATTTGGTTAGTAAATCCACAATAACCCATATTATATCATTTATTAAATAAGTTTTTGGTAATCCTATGAGAATTTACACAATAATGTCATCCAATTTCCACTTAGGAACAACATAAGTTTGCATGAATCCTATAATATACTCTCTCTTAGCCTTAACTTATTTAAAAACTAAACATCTGGAAACATAATCAACAATTTACCACTTCATGTTATCCCAAAAAAAATATTCCCTCAGATTCCTATAAATCACGATGCTACAAAAGTGTATAGAGTAATTAGAGATATGATCATCATCCAAAAATTAACTTTTTAGATTAGGTATAGATGAAAAATATAATCTATTTCAAAAAAATTTTATTCCATCTTCACAAAAAAATTCTTCCAACTTCCCATCATTCACAGTTCTAATTTTCTTTTTGAATTTATTATCATTAGGTTGAGAAATTTTTATATTTTCCAATAAATGTGGTTTCACAATAAATTAAAAAAGGAGAAATGATTACCATTTATTAATAATTACCATATCCATATTTACTAGATCCATGAACATAGGATCCCTCTCAATCCTCATCTAGGATATATTTCCTTGATCCTTTCTGCTTAATGCACCCGCTACATTTTTTCCCTATGTATTAGTGTATTGAACAATAATAATCCATGTATATATCTATCCATATCCTTTTCCTCATATTGAGGTATTTTTTTTGAAAAGATGTATTTTAGTCTCTCATGGTCTGTGTATATCTCACACATTTCACTATAAATATAATTTATCCATATATTCAAAGAAAATATTACATATGCCAAATCGATATCCTGGGTTGGATAGTTCTATTCAAGAGTCTTTAAATATCTTGATGAATATATATTAACTTTATATTTTTTAAGGAGACAACCAATTATCTTATTCGATGTGTCATTATATATCAAAATCCCACCATTTCATGATGGTAGAGTAAAAATTAGAGCATTGATCAATATCATCTTAAATTTATCAAAATATTATTCACATTGTTTTTTCCATATGAACTTAACCATTTTATGTGTAGGCTTGGTTAATGGGTTATAAAATCAGGAAAAATTCTAAAAAAATATCAAATAAAAACCTTCCCAACTAATGAAACTGTGTACCTCAATTGTGTTAATTAGTGTAGGCCATTCTTTGACTACCTTATTCTTTGAAGTATCAACTATTATTACATACTTTGAGACAATATGGCCAAGAAAAGAAACTTAATAAAGATAGAAATCACACTTATTAAATTTACCTTATAACTATTTTCTTCTAAGAGTCTCATGAATGACCTAAAATTGATTCTCATGGTCCTCATATTTTTTTATAATAAAACAAGATATAATAAATGAACACCAAAACATCAAGATATTCATTTAATATACTATTCATTAGATCCATAAAAATAGAGGGTTCATTAGTTAACCCAAATAGAATTACTATAAACTAGTAATGTCTATACCTCATTTGGAATGTTTTCTTTGAAATATCTTCCTTCTTTACTTGAAATTGATGATACATAGAACTAAGGTAAATCTTTGGAAAATATTGATCTTTGTAAAGTTGATTGAATAATCCATCAATGCAAGGTAGTGGATACTTGTTCTTTATCATAATATAATTCATTTCCCTATAACCAATTCACAACATCATGGATCAATATTTCTTCTTAATGAAGAGAACACGGTATCTCCATGGTGAAACACCAGGGTGAATAAATCCCTTACCACACAATTAATCTATTTTTTTTCTTCAACTCTACAAATTATTAAATGGTTATTCAATAGGTAGTATTTTATAGAGGTATTTCATCAAGAATTAAATCAATGGAAAACTCAACTTCATGATTTGGAAGACTTCAAGTAATTCCTTTAGAAATACATCAATGTATTCATGTACAATAGGTGAATACTAATTTTAAGATTACCTACTCTATCCATAGATTTTGTTTTCTCTTCTTCCCCAAGAATCTTATTTAGAATTTCTATTGGGTGTGGATCTAGACATGAATCAGATGATGAAGTCTCCTCTCTAAAAATATGGAATTCCACATCTTCATCACAAATCATAACTTCCTTATCCTTGAAATAATTTTTTTTGCATCATATTTTGAAATCCAGTCTGCACCAAGGATTATATCAAAGTTAACTATAGATATTATAATAAAGTTTTCAAATATAGAAGTTTTATATTTCATAATGGGGACTTCCTAACCATATTTTTTTCAGTGAGACTTCCACGTGTTTTATTGACTAAAAAAATCCTTATTAAGGTGATAGAGAAGTATCTAATTTTCTTAGAAAATATAGATAATATTAAAGTGTATGAAGATCCAGAATTAAATAAATCATTGGCTAAATTTTAGGCTATGATTAAAGAACCCACCACCACATCATTGGGTACTTCAACCCCAGATGTAGTGATCACATAATATTGGTCTTCTCCTCTTAGTCTCTTTTGTGGCAGGTTCCCTTAACACTTTTTTAATTGGTGTGGATAATTTCCCATTTATTTACAACTTAAATACTAGAAATCATTTATTTTCTTTCTTCCCCTAGCATTTATGAGTTTGGTGACCCTTATCACCACAATTGTAACAAACTCCCATTCCCTTAAAGCATTTTCTAGGATGTTTCCTTCCACAATTTTCACATGATTGATATTTCTTTATCTTATTATTATTCTTTGAAGCATTTCATTTTTCTTAGTGTTCAGATGAACTCTTATTCTCTTGATTTCCCTTGAATATATAATATTTAAAAAATTACTTCTCTCTTTTGATGGCGTATAAATATATTTCATCGCATGGTGATTTTTTTGAGAAACCACTTCCCTTTAGAGACATGGATTATTCCCTTTAGAGAAATGATCAATCTTACATTCCATATGTAGTATGAAATATGTATCATACATGGATAATATTATAAAGTTATCCTCATAATATGAAACACTTTATTCTTCACTTTACTTTAATCAAAATAAAGTTATCTTCATTTTAGTTCATTTATCATGAGGGAAATATTTGTTAATGAATTTTTATTTAAACAATCTATATTACTTGTGTTCTATTTCTTGTTCCTCTCTAGTATTATGGATCAACAACCACCATTAATCATCACTACCCATGAGAAAATATACTACCAATGCAACCTTTTCATTTTCATCACATCCCAAGGCTATAAATATCATTTCAAGGGAATTAATCCATTGTTTAGTTACAACTGGATGAGTAGTACCACTAAATGATAGGGGATTATGTCACATAAAGTGATCCAATATAAGAGAATCACACTATGAAAGAATAGGTTTCTCCCTTATGGTAAGTTTATTTATCAAAAACTAATTTTTATGCCCTAATATAGTCATTATCATCTTAGTAGTAATACTATCTACTTTGGATTTCTCAGAAGAGAAATATCTACATTTTCCATGAGTATTGATATCCTTATTTCTTCAAGGTTTCATTTCTAAACATTGGTATATACTAGATTAGATCATAAAATTATGAATTTTAAATCATAATTTTTTGTTGAACTCATTTTTTTTAATGATAAAAAAGAATTTTTATTATGATAATTGATGAGATTTATATTTTATGTTATAATTTTATTATATGAGATAGATTGGAAGAAATATGGTTCAGTATGGAAAGACTCACCACCAAGAAGTCACACTACCAAGGATAAGTCACTGTCCCTAATGAGTCACCACTGAGATGTAAATTAAAAAAAGTATGAGATAGTTCCAAACTATATTTCACCACTAAATAAGTATCACTTATGCCTTGAGACACTATCAAGGGAGTCATACTTCCAAAATGAAAAATTGAAAAAATTCTAGGATGAATCACTATCAGAAGAGTCACCGCATGCCAGATACACCTCCAATGTGTCTCACCACAAATATAGACACTGTTCGAATGTCACACTACTAGGATCTAAGTCACTACTAGATCAAGACACTGCTAGTGTCATCATTAAAAGAACCACTGATACAATTTTATTTTACTTATCTTTTTTAATAAAATATTTTAACTGCTAGTTTATCTAATTCAATGATTGAGCTTATTTTAATGATTTTGTATTAACTATTGTAGATAATTCATTAAACATCTTGTCAGACATGAAATATGAGGATGAATAGTATCCAGATGATTATCTTTTCTAATAATGGTGGTAAAATAGAAAACATACTCCCTTATGGGCATAAAAAATAGATACACTTAAAGAGTAGAACAAGTGAAATGATATGGAATTTATTGTAAGATTTAGAAGATCTTACCTGATACATATTTCTTATAGTAGAATAGGGAATATGAAGAACATAATACATTCATCTCCCTCTTAAAGTAAATAAAAAAGAGTGTACGACACTCTATTCAACAAAAGATTTCTGAAACACGACTCAATCTGCATTTCAAATCACATTTAAATAGTCACAAGCTACACATCATATTAGACCAAGTAACAACATCTATTCTATACTTTATCTACTCTGTTTGTCTTTCTATCATTACTTTATAAGTAGTGTGTGTGAATCTAATTTATAACACACACACACACTGTATCCTACTTTAAATTAGAAGATACATTGACATCTTCTCAAAAGATTTTATTCCTGTTTCCCACATGTTGTGGTAGAGGTCATATTGTAACCTATTGTTTATTTTTTACTTCCATGAATACCATGGAAGAGGTTCTATGTGGAATAGATATCTTGGATATTGTAGAAACCCACTCTAGGTTATGGATTAAAAGTTTATTTTATACAAACAGCTTGGCAGTAGGTGATTTCCGAGTGGATAGGACTAAGTCTAAACTTGAGACTTAACCTCTTGTATTCAAATTCCGCTGTGTGTTGTGTTTTAGTTTATTTCTTTTTCTAATTGTTTTTTCATTAAATTGAAAAGTCCACTACTTTGATAACTAGTCTTTATATAAATTATTGATTTAGTAAATTGATTTAATAGGATAAAATAATATTGTATATTTTTTTACCTGAGACCAAATCAATCTTTGAGAAGTATTTTAAAAGTTCAATACCTATATCAAACTACTATTTTAACTAACTAATACATTTTTAAATTATTGGGGGATTTTATTTAAATCCTTTTTAATATAATTTTTATTGGGTACTCAATTCACCCACCTATTGAGATACTCACTCCGACCAACATTTGGTATTAAAGGTGTTAAGATTTGGTATCAAAGTTTTCAATACTTTTTAATTCTGATTTTAGTTTTTCTTTAAAGATCATATATTTTTGTTAGTTAAAAATTTATTTCTTTAAATGGATAATAGAAAAGAAGTTTATGCTGCCAATATAACTCCTTTTTTCAATGGTAAAAATTATGCTCAGTGGAAGATAAAGATGAAAATTCATATAGAGAGTATGGGTTTTGAGATTTGGACTACTATAGAAGATATATATAAGCTTCCTACAACTGATAGAGTTACTTGGAATAAAGCTACTAAGAATTATTATAATAATATCTACAAATCCATGAATATATTTTATTGAGATTTAGGAGACGATGAATTCAATAGAATTTCTTCTTGTAAGATTGATTTTGAAATTTGGGATACACTAGATATTTATCATGAAGGAACAACCAATGTTAAAGAGATGAGATTGGATACATATAATATCAAGTATGATACTTATAAAATCAATCCTGATGAATTAATTTTTTATATGTAACTTAGGTTTAATGAATTTTTGAACACCCTGAGCTTGCTGGGAAACCCAGTGTCTGAAAAAGATCAAATCATGATGTTCATAAATATTCCTTATTGAAATATGGAGAGGCACGTCTGTTTCAATTAGAGAGTCACAAGATATCAACAAACTACCAATCAAGGATCTAATTTGGAAACAGATAATGTATGAAGAAGAATTGAAATTCAACCACAAGGAAGATCATGATCCAAAAAGAAATTTAGTAGCTTTCAAGTCTACTACTTGTAAATAGAAGGAAAAAAGAAAATATACAAGCTTAAAGTTCGTATGATAAAGAGTCACCTCCATAATGTGATGAGGAGATGACCCATCTATCTAGAAGATTTAAGAAATTTTATAAAATGAAGAAATTTTTCAGAAATCCAAACTATAAAGAACATTATGTTACTAAAGGAAACTAGAAAAATTATTAGAATAAGGATGATAATGAAATTACCTATTATGAATGAAAATGAAAAGAACATATCAAGGATTATTGTCAAAAAATAAAATACAAGAATAAATATGATTAAAATGACTGAAGGTTCAAGAAATACATGAAATAAAAATGGAATGCCTATGAGAAAATATCCAATTATTTGGACTATAATATTGAATTTTTTTTACATAAACAACATGCGCTTCATGACCAATGTCTTTTAGGTACCTGTTGTTTCTAATGTATTGCTTGTATATAATTTTGATAATTATTAGAATAAAAATAATGGTGATTACATGTATCAAGAATAGATGTTTGAATATTTAAAAATTATATAGGACACTTTTAATGAACTTAAGGATAAATATAAAGTTCTGAATAAACAACAAGCTTCATCTGCCAATATTAAATCAAATTTATCTATTAGGAAAGAGAATAATACTTAGTTTTTAATGGAGTATACTAAAATTAAATTATATAATGAGAAACCTAAAAAGTATTTAGAGAGGTTTAAAAATTGTAGATAAACTATTACGCAGATTTTAGGTAAATAAGTTGCACCAAAATATGTTACATGTTAAGGATACCAACCAGGAAAAAAATTAGAGCTAAGAGCACTTTTGTACCTAAGTATAATTATGTAATATCTACTGTTAGTTAATATTATAGAGGACCAAATAATGTTTTTATTTCAAAAATATTATAGTCTGTTTATGAGAATCCTATTAAAAAAATTTGTATTCATAAATCCCTAGTTACTAACACATCTAGACCAAAGAAAATCTAGGTACCGAAATCATTTATGGTATAAATTTTGTTATGTAGGAAAACTTATTGAAGACCTCCTTTAAAAGCATATGGTACTTTTATAGTGGAATTTCAAGGAATATGATATTAGATTATTCTATCTTCAATAACCTAATAAATATTGATGGTGGTCACGTCACCTTTGGTGATAATGCTGAAGGGAAAATAATCATCCTTGAAAAAATTGGTAACATCAATTATGTTTTTATTTCTATAGTACTATTTATTGATGGTTTTAAGTATAAAATGATCAGAATATCATAATTTTGTGATTATGAGTTTCATGTTAAAATTGAAAATAATGCGTGTAATTATTTTCATTATAAAGATGATTTAGTTTTTATAGCTCTAAGTAATAAACATGTTTATGATGTTGATCTTAATTATTTAATTTCTCAAAATTTTTCTTGCTTGATTTATTTTCATAAATAATATTGTATCTGGCATAGGATACTAGGCTGCTGTAATATTCACTCACTTATGAATCTTACTAAGAAAGTGTTAGTCAAGGATCTATCCAAACTAGAGTTCCTAAATGATAAAGTCTGTAACCCCTATAAAAAAAGAAACAACAAAAAATTTATTTTAAATCAAAGAAAAATGTTTTATCTTCTCAACATCTTGGGTTGGTTTATATGGATTTATTTGGACCATCAAGATTTTCAAGTCTAAATGGGAATCATTATGTCTATGTATTAGTGTATGGATTATCTAGGTATACTTGGGTATTATTTTTAGCTCAAAAAAGTGAATCTTTCTCATATTTCACCAAGTATAGTATATATATAGAGGACTTAAGTGGACTTAGGATTATGAATATAAGAAGTGACCATGGCCATGAGTTTGAAAATCAAGGATTTCAATATTGTTTCTCCCAAAACAACTATAGTCATAACTTCTCTACTCCTAAGACCCCTTAGCAGAATGGAGTTAAAGAAAGAATGAATTGAACACTATAAGATATTTATTTGACTATACTAAAATAATATTACTTACCTATCTACTTTTGGGTAGAGGCTATAAATATAGAAATTTTTATAATAAATAGAGTTTTGATTAGTCATATCTGAAAAAAGGAACCTTATGAGCTTTGGAATAATAGAAATCATAAGGAAAATTACTTTATACTTTTTGGTTGTAAAGTCATTATTCTTAACACTAAGGATATCTTGAAAAAATTTCCTCTAAAATTGATGAAGGAATTTTCCTTGGTTATTTTACCTCGAGTAAAGCCTATAATGTTTTTAATAAATTAACCAAGACTGTAGAAGAATCGGTTCATGTAAAATTTGATGAGATGGATCAACATAAGCCTAAGAACTCCTTAGAAAACCTTGAGGAAGATTTATCAACTCTGAACTTACATTACAAACCTACTAATTCTATTGTGAAACAGTCAACAAATCATCATGTTCTGAAGAATTTCCAGAACATCCAAAACTAGAACCTGAACCTATAGACAAACCTAATGCGACTATACCTACTTTTTATAGAGATATTAGGACCCTTAAGTACCATCCTTTAGATACTATAGTTGGATACCTGGATATAGGTACATAGACTAGAGATTCTCCAAGAAATTAGGTTGAACATCAAGCATTATTGTCTTATCTAGATCCAAAGAATATCAATGATGTGATTAATGATGAATTTTGGGTAATGTTAATTCATGAAGAATTAAATAAATTTAAAATAAATAAGGTATGAGAACTTGTGGATAGACCCAAGGAAACCTTAATTATAGGAACTAAATGGGTGTTTAAAAACAAGGTAGATGAATCAAGCACTATAGTAAGAAAAAAGGCTATAGTAGTTGAACAAGGTTATAGTCAAGAAGAATTAATAGACTATGAGGAGACCTTTTAATCAGTATCTAGACTTGAATCCATTATAGTAATGATTTTCTATATATATCATCTAGATTTTAAACTTTATAAAATGGATGTCAAGAGTGTATTTTAAAATGGGTTTATAGTTAGGGATTTTTTTATAGAACAACCCCATAGTTTTCAAAATCCCTATTCTCCAAATGAAATTTTCAAATTAACAAAAGATTTATATGTTTCAAAATAGGTTCTTAGAGCTTGGTATGATAGGATCAACTATTTTATTACTTAAAAATGATTTTTAAAAGGCATAGATGATCCTACCCTTTTAATAAAACAAATTTCAAAATATTTTTTAGTAGTATAAATTTATGTAGATGATATTAGTTTTGGATATTAAAAAAAAATCCTTATGTACTAAGTTTTCTAAAATGATGCAAAATGAATTTGAAATGAGATTAATGGGTGAACTTAAATTATTTCTTGGTTTTCAATTTTTTTAAAATAAATAAGGAATCATTTTAAATCAAAGTAAATATACTAAGGATATTTTAAAACATTTTAATCTAGATAACACTAAGAGTAGTGATACTCCTATGATTACCACCATTAAATTGGATCTTGATAAAGATGGGAAACCAATGGATTAAAATAGTTACAAAGGTATGATTGTAAGTATTATCCACATTACTTCTGGACATCCTGATATTATGTTTAGTGTGTGTATGTGTTCTCATTTTCAAGAAAATAAAAGAGTCACATCTTAGGGGTGTAAAAAGAATTTTTAAATACCTAAAATATGCTACAAAATTAGCATTTTTCCCAAGATGACAAGAATTTTATTTAGTTAGTTATTCAGATACATATTTTCATGGATATAAGTTAGATAGAAAAATCACTTCTGGAACATGTCACTTTTTAGGCAATTCATTAGTATATTGGTGTAGTAAGAAACAAAATTTTGTTGCACTATCTAATTTTAAAGCTAAATACATAGCTACAGGTAGCTGATGTGCACAAATTTTGTGGATTAAATACACATTATTAGACTATGTGTATCAATTCTGAAATGTACCTATAACCTATGATAATACTAGTGTTATAAATATTTCTAATAATCATATATCACATTCTAGAAGAAAACATATTTATGCAATACATTAATTTTGGAGAGATCATTTTAAAAAGGGTGATATCACTCTTGAATACATTGGTACATAACATCATATTACTGATATATTCAATAAGACTTTGAATTTAGAGAGAATGAATGAAATCAAACATGAATTAGGTATGAATGTTTTTGTTATGTTTAATTTTCAATGTATCACCATTGTGAATGTATCACCATTTTGAATGTATCACCATTGTGAATGTATCAAAATTGTGAATGTATCACCATTGGGTATGTCTCACCATTGATACTTATCACCATTAATACTTCTCACTGTTAATACTTCTCACCATTAAACTTCTCACTATTGTGATATTTCTTACTATTGGAAAATATTCTCATGCCTTTGTCAAATTTTTGATTCTTAAGTTTTAAACCATTAGTTTTTATTTTCTTATAATTTATTTAATTTCTGTGTTTCGATTCAAAATTTATTTCACATTTTTATTTTCAATTATTATTTCAATTTCATGTTTATGAATCCTTAAATCCCAAGTGATATAAATGCATCACCTTTTCTATTTCCAACTAACCTCTTCCTCAGGTCTTTTTCTCTTAATCCCTATTGCACCTATTTTCTCTTACGACCTTCGATCCCACTCAATCTTCACCTGAGATTACTGAGTTGATCTACAAGTTTAGAATTTATAGTTCTTATAAGCCTTATCCAAATGATTCATGCTCAAAAAAAAAAAAAAAGAAACGGGAGTTCAGTCATCAAGTTTCAGTTGAACCAGTGAATCCTAATCTAGAAAAATGGGTTGTATCACCTGAAAAATAAGTTGAATAATAATGGATTCTTTCAAGTAGATCTTTAGTGGAAAAAAATTCTTCATATCAATGTAACAAACCAAGCCGGGTCGACCCTGAAATGGTCACCCGAATTGGTCCGCAGCAAGGCCCGAAGGGCGTTCCCGATCCCCACGGGCTGGCACAAGTGACCGGGTATCACATGAGATGCCTTAGGAACGATTTACCTAAATTTATCTTATTAAAATAACTAGTGAAACCCAAAAAAAAGATCTGAAAAGTTTAATCAAAACCACCAATAATAAATCCAAAAAAATATAAATTTTATAACTAAACAAATACTAGAAATAACACTGACACAATGTGAAACTAAAACAACACCTCAAACCTCCGTACAACAAGAGGAGCAACCTCCTCAAGCGACCTACACCAACAAGCACAAGAAGACCATTGAAAACATGAACCACCATCACCAAGCACGATGCCTCAACCTGGGATACACAAGATACAGAAACTACATGCCCCCAAAGGTGCATCTAGGGTGTGAGCCAAGAGCCCAGTAGGATATCACCAAATAAAAGATTCCATGTCGAAACATCAAAGAGATAATTTAAAATGATTATTTAAAAATATACATTTAGGAAATAATAACTCTTAAGGAAAACATTTACAAGCTGAAAGTGAAAAATGAACACTTAAAGAAAAACCATTTTTTTCAAACATTATTTTAAAGCAGAAGGGAAAATTTATAAAGAGCACTCACGCACACACCCGAGTGGTTCTCTATATGCCGATGGAAGGTACCATGTCATGAATATTAGAGCACCATGGGTGAATCCCCTAAGGGTCATCTAACTCGTGTGGGTCCCTAGAACCTCATACCTCGGTGAAAATAACCATGACAAAAATCCGTTCTCGTGCACGATCCACTAGTAGGGAGCATACCCATAACCTAGTGGTCCCCAATCATCTCCGATATGGTTTTGTTAGTGTTGTCATGTCAAACATGCTAAGTGAACCATGGACAAAACCCCTCCATTCACTAGAGTACTAGTTCCAGTCCTCCCACCTAGATACCCAGGGTTTCCCTTGTGCTCAAGCAAGTCCCATATGTTACAAAATACTAATTTTACTTAAAAATTATATTTTCACTAATAATTCCCATTTTGAAATAATACGCACACCAAAGTTTTCTTCAAACATCATTTGCAGCACTTAAAAATTAAATAAACCATTTGCACAATTAAATAACAAATTTCACCATTAAATAAAGTACTAAGAAATATTATAAAATAATTTTAAGAAGTCACACATGACTTTGCACACACAAAAAGTCACCTGCACCCCACACATAAAACATAAAACATGTCAAACCATTCAAAAATGTATTTCACATTATTCACGCAACTTAATAAACCATATACACAATTTTTGAAACACTTACAAGAAGTGAAACATGACTTTACACCAAAAAAACACACTCAAAATCACCTTTTCGACCAAACACACAAAAAAACCTTTTCACATCATAATTCGCACCATAATCATGACTTGTTAATTTAATTAAACAATTAACAGAATATTTATAAATATCCCACTATGGGATTGCACAGGTAAAAAGCCCAATTTTCACATAATAATGCCACTTTAAAAATGTAACACATATTTAACGCTATCAAACAACAGTTTCACACATCACATTTAAAAAAAAAATCCAATCAAACAGTTCATCAAACACTCCAAATTTTCACATGAGAGTTTACACAAAAAAAAAGAAATGCACTTGATTTCACATAAAAACGTTAGTTTAAAAACAAATGTGCAAAATAACCAAATTAAGACATGTTTTAAATTACTCAAACAATTCACAATTTAATTTCAAAGATGCGCAATAAATCTGACACACCAAAATAATTCATTATCCAATTGAATTCATACCAAACACTTCAAAAATATGTTTTTGTGACACCAAAATAGATCATAAAATATATTTATAAAATCAAATAAACATATTAAATTAATCAAATGATGCAAAGGCATGGAACCACCTACCTCAAAGAATTGTCCAGGCCAATGCTTTCAAAATCACATGGCCACCTGTTCACGTACATGCACTCCCACAAAGGCGCACACACTGGAAAAAAAACATCGCCACACCTTAACAACGCATTCGACACCCAAAGTTAGTGTGGTGAAGACCAACTCACAAACAATTAAATATCAGGGACTCAATTAAATCATAAGACCCTAATTTTGGATGATGTGAAGCAAAATAGAGGGTGCATTAACCTTACCCGAAACATTGGCGGCAAGGAAAATCGAGTTCATCCACCTCACCCTCGGAGGAGGATGCCGGAATATAGTCCAACGTGTCCCAATGCTCCAATCACATACCCTATTGAAAGAAGAACACAACAATCGAATATTAGACAAACCTTAGGGTTTTGGATAAATCCTAACCGGGTACCGAAATAGAAAAAAAAACTATAAAAAAATTAAGAAAAAGGAGTCCAAGGAGTATACCTCAAAGAATCGTTGAATTGACACAAAGAAATAGAAAGAAATTTTGAAGAACACGAAAGATCTGGGGGAAAGGGGTCGCCCGCCATTGAGAATTCGTTCGAGGGTCCAAGCACGCATGCTGCAGGTCGTGATCGAGAGGAGGTCGCGGATGAGGGAGCTCCATCCATCGAGGCACTGAAGGGGAGGCTGGCTGTGGAGACGGCCGTGCCAAAAGGAGGTTACATGGGGGGTGCGGCACTACAAGGAGGGGGGTTACAGGGGAGATATGAGTGTGAGAATAAAATAAAAAAAAGAAGAAGAATAAAAATAAGAGAGGTGTGGATAGGGGGAATGGGGCGCCAGGGACAAGGGGGGTGGGGTGCGTGAGAGGTAGTGAGGGAGTTTAAAAAAAAGAGCAAAAAAATAAAAAATAAAAGAGGGGGAGAAAGGGGAGTGGCGTAAGGGATAGAGAGGGTAAAAAAACAAAAACAAAAGTCAAAAACAAAAAAAAGGGGAATGTTCCTGGCGTAGGGTAGATTAGGATAATAAAAAATAGTTATAATAATAATAATAATAATAAATTGATAATAATAATAACAATAATAACCATTTAAATAATAATAATAATAATAACCATTTAAATAATAATAATAATAATAATAACAAAATTTTAAATGACAATATTTGTAAAAATATTAATACTTATATATTCATAACATTATTAATTTCTTTAATGATAATGGTAATAATAATAAACTGATTTTGAAAAAAAATTACTTTTATAATAATAATAATAATGACACTAAAAGTAATAATAATTATAATCATAATTTTATTTAACTTCTTTTAAATAATAACCATATTAATAACAACTAAATAATAATTCTATCTATAATAATTTCAATGAAAAAAATGTTATCAACAATTTTTAATAATAATAAAAAAAATATTTTTATCTATGAAAAAATATCATGATTATTACGATTTAAACCTTTAACTTATTTTATTTACATCAATCTTTATTTATTTAAAACATTACATATTTTCACGGGTACCTGGGCCGATCGTGTAGTCACCGCCAACCATGCGATGTCCACGCACTGGTCTGACACCCCCCAAAACTATTAAATAATAAAAATTGTAGACCAGCTCTCAACTGGAGCCTTGACAAAGCTAACCGAAGTTGAGAAATAATAAAATAAAATAATAGTAAAAATGGTCTGGGTGTGACAATTCTCCCCACCACAAAACTTTCTGCCCCCAGAAAGTCACCAAGCCAACAATTAACATAACTCGAGTTCACGCCCAGACGAAACTGAAGAAAAACCATGAATCCCGGGATGACCTTACTATCCATAGGTCACACCTGACCAATTCAAGAGAAAATTGAAGCCCGAGGTTGAGGGGAGAACACGGGAGGGTTCTCCCCACCATAAGAATTTACTAATATGGAAACCTTGAAACCCTATCATACCACCCCCGAGGGGGACCAACACGGGAAATCCCAAACTGAACCCATTTAATTTCTCCACATAGACCGAACAACACTCAGAGACTTAAATAGAAATATTGCTACGAGATGACCCAACACCCCGAGGATACAAAATTAACTCAACACCTCTCACACCGAATGAAAACAAATCTTCACCGCAACCAGAGACTATGGAATTCCAAGCCCAAACTCAGAAAGGACCCCGAAACATCGCTCGTTAGTTTCACAAAACCAAACACCCCCTAACGAACACAATTGAGACCCAACTCAAAATTAGAACGACCTGTTTATTCGCGGGTCCAACCCCCTTAAAGGAAGTCTGAAGGATTTAGAAGCTACATTGAGAATAGATAAGACCACTTAGACTATGGTAGAACAAGTTCATCACACCACAACAACAAGGATGAGCTTACGACGGTGATAAGAGTAGAATAAGGAAACTTTGGATATTTCCCTCCCAAAGCTGAAAACATTACTCGGAACGAGGTTCCACACACCCTCGGAAACTCCTGACTATGCGCGAGCTTCACCCCAAGACCAGTGGCTGGGGCCCTGATGGCTGAAGCATCTCCTGCCTCATAGTCAGGCATTTGCATCCTCCAGTCTCCAACTCCTTCCCGAACATCGCTCCTTTCTGAACTCTCCCCGGTGCCCCGAATAGTCGCACGGTAGTAAGACTTCAGATTAATGCGACAAAGTGGCTTAGAATGCCTAAACCAGCTACACTAGTGGCATGCAAGAGAATGGTCCAAGAGACTGGAAGTCGGCACCGATGAACAAGATTCTTCAGAAACAGATTCTTCTAGCACACCCTGCTTGCCAAATGGGGAACCTTCTCAAAAACCGACCACCACCAACTACACCCTGAAATCCAATTACAAAGAGACATAAAATCCTTACTAGTCTAGATATGGACCCTCAAATAAACCTGAGACGGAACAAACCTTATCACCCCCGGGAGTTCCCCCTAACCCAAAGACACACACTATCTCCATGGACTATACAACTGCCTCTAACGGGCTTCGACTACCTCGTTAGACAGACAACACACAAAAAGAACTGGGAACTGGGTGCAGTTCATTAACAACTTTAGGAGACTTTCTAGGTAGCATATTCAGAACCACGTGAAAAACACAATCAAAACCGGCATCACGCCAAAACTCAATCAAAGCAACAACACAAGCTAAGGGAAATGGGCCCATAATCCAAACATATACAACACAAGGAGAAATCACTTTTCCAAAACCATTATTTCTTAACAATTTAAAAAAAACTCACCTATGGAACCTTATGAACCGTCACATGTGCGTTTATTCAATCCCTCTCACATCATCTATGAACAAGTGCCCCCACACACTTTCCATGCATACCCATGCACGTGTGACCCTCCATAAGGAGTGTCAAGGTTCAAACACTTCATTTTCTTACCAAATCCAAACACATACCAAGTTTTTTTTCCCAAAACGATACACCTTCTCTTTAGAAACCCACTTTAGTAATTTCAAAAACAATTTTTGAAGAAACACTTTTCCATTTAAAAACCAATTTCACTTTTAACGCACACTCAACCAACTGAGACTAAAACAAAACACAAGCAGTAATAACCCACTGGAATGAGGGAATAGTGTATATGTTTGACCCAGCGACATGGTGGTGAGCCATGCCCCAAGTAAAGCATAACAATAAGAGGACCTTAAACCAGACACTTGGACTCCACATGAGTCACCACCCCGTGTGATGCCGTAAAGTGAACCGATTCACCTTCATTGTCATACCTCAATTCGAAACGACCAAGGAAAAGTTACTCAAATCCCAGACTAACCCTGGTAACTCAGGTCTCATCACGGGAGGTGGTGATCAGACACCAACCCGTAACCTACCTCCCGAGCCCAGACAATCCTAATCTCCATCTACCAGACATCCCAAATAACAAAGGGCACTCTGAAAAGCGAGGCCCACTAAGGTCCAACCTCCTCTAATACCATTTTGTCACGAACCAAGCTAGGTCAACCCTGAAATGGTCACCCGAATTGGTCTGCGGCAGGGCCCGAAGGGCGTTCCCGATCCCCACGGGCTGGCACAAGTGCCCTGGTATCACATGATATGCCTTGGGAATGATTTACCTGAATTTATCTTATTAAAATAACTAATAAAACCCAAAAAAAAAACAGATCTGAAAAGTTTAATCAAAACCACCAATAATAAATCCAAAAAAATATAAATTTTACAACTCAACAAATACTAGAAAGAACATTGACACAATGAGAAACTAAAACAACACCTCAAACCTCTGTAAAAAAAGAGGAGCAACCTCCTCAAGCCATGGACACCAATCAGCGCAAGAAGACCATCAACAACATGAACCACCATCACCAAGCACGATGCCTCAACCTAGGATACACAAGATACAGAAACTACATGCACCCAAAGGTGCATGTAGAGTGTGAGCTAAGAGCCCAGTAGGATATCACCGAATAAAAGATTCCATGCCACAACATCAAAGAGATAATTTTACATGCTTATTAAAAAATATACATTTAGGAAAAAAGAACACTTTTAAGGAAAACATTTACAAGCTGAAAGTGAAAAATGAACACTTAAAGAAAAATCATTTTTTTCAAACATTATTTTAAAGCGGAAGGGAAAATTTATAAATAGCACTCACACACACACCTGAGTGGTCCTCTGTATGCTGACGGAAGGCACCATGTCATGAATAGTAGAGCACCGTGGGTGAATCCCCTAAGAGTCATATAACTCATGTGGGTCCCTAGAACCTCATACCACGGTGAAAAGTAACCATGACAAAAATCCATTCTCGTGCACAAGCCACTAGTAGGGAGCATACCCATAACCTAGTGGTCCTAAATCATCTCCAATATAGTTTTGTTAGTGTTGTCACGTCAAATATGCTAAGTGAACCATGGTCAAAATCCATTCATTCACTAGCGTACTAGTTCCGGTCCTCCCACCTAGATACCCAGTGTTTCCCTTGTGCTCAAACAAGTCCCATATGTTACAAAATACTAATTGTACTTAAAAATTCTATTTGCACTAATAATTATCATTTTGAAATAATATACACACCAAAGTTTTCTTCAAACATCATTTGCAACACTTAAAAATTCAATAAACCATTTGCGCAATTAAACAACCATTTTCACCATTAAATAAAGTACTAAGAAAAATTATAAAATAATTTTAAGAAGTCACACATGACTTCGCACACAAAAAAACTCACCCACACCCCGCACATAAAACATACAACATGTCAAACCCTTCAAAAATGTATTTCACATTATTCACGCAACTTAATAAACCATATACACAATTTTTGAAATACTTACAAGAAGCGCAACATGACTTTACACCAAAAAAACACACTCAAAATCTCTTCTTTCGACCAAACACACACAAAAAACTTTTCACATCATAATTCAAACCACAATCATGACTTGTTAATTTAATTAAACAATTAACAGAATATTTATAAATAGCGCACTATGGGATTGCACAGGTAAAACACCCAATTTTCACATAAGAATGCCACTTTAAAAATGTAACACATATTTAACGCTATCAAACACCAGATTCACACATCACATTTAAAAAAAAATAAATCCAATCAAAAAGTTCATCAAACACTCTAAATTTTCACACGAGAGTTTACAAAAAAAAAGAAATGCACTTGATTTCACATAAAAACGTTACTTTAAAACCAAATGCGCAAAATAACCATATTAAGACATGTTTTCAATTACTCAAACAATTAGGAATTTAATTTCAAAGATGTGAAATAAATCTAACACACCAAAATAATTCATTATCCAATTGAATGCATACCAAACACTTCAAAAATATATTTTTGCGACACCAAAATAGATCATAAAACATATTTATAAAATCAAATAAACATATTAAATCAATCAAATGACGCAAAGGCATAGAACCAACTAACTCAAAGAATTGGCCGAGCAAATGCTTTCAAACTCACACGACCACCTGTTCATGTACACGCACTCTCACAAAGGTGCACGCACTGGAAAAAAAACATTTCCACACCTTAACAATGCATTCGACACCCAAAGTTAGTGCGGTGAGGACCAACGCACAAACAATTAAATATCAAGGACTCAATTAAATCATAAGACCCTAATTTTGGATGATGTGAAGCAAAACAGCGGGTGCATTAACCTTACCCGAAACATTGGTGACAAGGCAAATCGAGTTCATCCGCCTCACCCTTAGTGGTGGATGCCGGAATATGGTCCAACGTGTCCCAATGCTCCAATCACATACCCTATTGAAGGAATAACACAACAATCAAATATTATCCAAACCTTAGGGTTTAGGCTAAATCCTAACCGGGTACCGAAATAGAAACAAAACGCCAAAACAATTAAGAAAAAGGGGTCCAAAGACTATACCTTGATGAATCATTGAAGCAACACGAAGAAATCAAAAGAAATTTCGAAGAACACGAAAGATCCGGGGGAAAGGGGTCGCGCGCCATTGAGACTCGTTCGAGGGTCCAATTGTGCCTGCTGCAGGTCGTGATTGAGAGGAGGTCGTGACCGAGGGAGCTCCAGCCATGGAGGCGCTAAAGGGGAGCCTGGCTGTGGAGACGACCGCGCCAAAATGAGGTTATAGGGGGGGGGGCACTACAAGGAGGTGGTTACAGGGGACAGATGAGTGTGAGAATAAAAAAAAAGAAGAAGAATAAAAAGAAAAGAGGAGTGGATAGGGGGAATAGGGCGCCTGGGATAAAGGGGGGGGGGGGGTGCATGAGAGGTAGTGAGGGAGTTAAAAAAAAGAAAAAAACAAAATAAAATAGGGGGAGAAAGGGGAGTGGCGTAAGGGATAGAGAGGGTAAAAAAACAAAAAAAAGACAAAAACAAAAAAGGGGAAGGCTCCTGGTGCATGGTAGATTAGGATAATAAAAAAATTATAATAATAATAATAATAATAAATTGATAATAATAATAATAATAACCATATAAATAATAATAATAATAATAACAAAATTTTAAATGAAAATATTTGTAAAAATATTAATACTTATATATTCATAACATTATTAATTTCCTTAATGATAATGATAATAATACTAAAATGATTTTAAAAAAAATTACTTTAATAATAATAATAATAATGACACTAAAAGTAATAATTATTATAATCATAATTTTATACAAATTCTTTTAAATAATAACCATATTAACAATAACTAAATAATAATTATATCTATAATAATTTCAATGACAAAAATGTTATCAACAGTTTTTAATAATAAAAAAATAATATATTTTTATCTATGAAAAAAATATCATGATTATTACGATTTAAACCTTTAACTTGTTTTATTTACATCAATCTTTATTTATTTAAAACATTACATATTTGAATGGGTACCTGGGCTGATCGCGCAGTCACCGCCAACCATGCGATGTCCGAGCACCGGTCTGACACCCACCAAAACTATTAAATAATAAAAATTGTAGACTAGCTTTCAAATGGTGCCTTGACGAAGCTAATCGAAGTCGAGAAATAATAAAATAAAATAATAGTAAAAAGGGTCGGGGTGTGACAATTCTCCCCACCACAAAACTTTCTGCCCCCAGAAAGTCACCAAGCCAACAGTTAACATAACTCGAGTTCATGCCCAGACAAAACTGAGGAAAAACTATGAATCCCGAGATGAACTTACTCTCCACAGGTCACACCCGACCAATTCAAGAGAAAATTGAAGCCCGAGTTTGAGGGGAGAACATGGGAGGGTTCTCCCCACCACAAGAATTTACTAATATAGAAACCTTGAAACCCGATCATACCACCCCTGAGGGGGGCCAACACGGGAACACCCAAACTGAACCCATTTAATTTCTCCACATGGACCGAACAAAACTTAGAGACTTAAATAGAAATCTTGCTACGAAACGAATCAACATCCCGAGGATACGAAATTAACTCAACAACTCTCACACCGAATGAAAAAAAATCTTCACCGCAACCAGAGACTATGGAATTCCAAGCCCAAACTCAGAAAGGACCCCAAAACATCACCCGTTAATTTCACGAAACCAAACACCCCCCTAACGAACACAATTGAGACCCAACTCAAAATTAGAACGACCTGTTTATTTGCAGGTCCAACACCCTTCAAGGAAGTCTGAAGGATTTAGAATCCACATTGAGAACAGATAAGACCGCTTAGACTACGGTAGAACAAGTTCATCACACCACAACAACAAGGATGAGCTTAGGATGGTGATATGAACAGAATAAGGAAACTTTGGATATTTACCTCCCAAAGCTGAAAACATTACTCAGACTGAGGTTCCACACACCCTCGGCAACTCCTGACTGTGCGTGAGCTTCACCCCGAGACCTATGGCTGGGGCCCTGAAGGCTGAAGCATCTCCTGCCTCACAGTCAGGCATTTGTATCCTCCAGTCTCCAACTCCCTCCAGAACATCGCTCCTTTCTAAACTCTCCCTGGTGCCCCGAATAGTCACACGGTAGTAAGACTTTAGATTAATGCGACAAAGTGGCTTAGAATGCCTGAACCAACTACACTAGTGGAATGCAAGAGAACGGTCCAACAGACTAGAAGTCAGCACCGATGAACAAGATTATTCAGAAACAGATTCCTCTAGCGCACCCTGCTTGCCAAATGGGGAACCTTCGCAAAAACCGACCACCACCAACTACACCCTGAACTCCAACGACAAAGAGACATCCCATCCTTACAAGTCTAGATCTGGACCCTCAAATAAACATGAGACGGTACGAACCTTATCACCCCTGGGAGTTCCCCACAACCCAAAGACACACACTATATCCATGGACCAAAAAACTACCTCTAACGGACTTCGACTACCTCATTAGATAGGCAACACACGAAAAAAACTGGGAACTAGGCATAATTCATTAACAACTTTAGGATACTTTCTGGGCAACATATTCAGAACCACACGAAAAACACAATCAAAACTGGAATCACGCCAAAACTCAATCAAAGTAACAACACCAGATAAGGGAAATAGGCCCATAATTCAAATATATATAACACAAGGAGAAATCACATTTCCAAAACCATTATTTCTTTACAATTTTTAAAAAAACTCACCTATGGAACCTTATGAACCGTCACATGTGCATTTATTCAATCCCGCTCATGTAATCTGTGAACAAGTGACCCCACACACTTTCCATACATATCCACGCACGTGTGACCCTCCATAAGGAGTGTCAAGGTTCAAACACTTCATTTTCTTACCAAACCCAAGCACATTCCAAGTTTTGTTTTCCAAACCGATACAACTTCTCTTTAGAAACCCACTTTAGTAATTTCAAAAACACTTTTTGAAGAAATACTTTTCCATTTAAAAACCTATTTAACTTTTAACGCACACTCAACCAACTGAGACGAAAACAAAACACAAGTAGTAATAACCCACTGGAATGAGGGACTAGTGCATATGTCTGACCCAACGACATGGTGGTGAGCCATGACCTAAGTAAATCATAACACTAAGAGAACCTTAAACCGGACACTTGGACTCCACATGGGTCACCACCCCATGTGATTCCACAAAGTGA
Source organism: Viscum album (assembly GCA_963277665.1). Lineage (NCBI taxonomy): Eukaryota > Viridiplantae > Streptophyta > Magnoliopsida > Santalales > Viscaceae > Viscum > Viscum album. The sequence continues at coordinate 1,391,157,561 of OY728165.1, forward strand.
ACCGATTCACCTACATTGTCATCCCTCAATCCGAAACTACCAAGGACAAGTGACTCAAATCCCGGACTAACCCTGGTAACTCAGGTCTCATCACGAGCAGTGGTGATCAGGCACCGAACCGTAACCTACCTCCTGAGCCCCGACAATCCTAATATCCATCTACTGGACATCCCAAATAAAAAAGGGCGCTATGAAAAGCGAGGTCCTCTAAGGGATAACCTCCTCTGATACCATTTTTGTCACAAACCAAGCTGGGTTGACCCTGAAATGGTCACCCGAATTGGTCCACGGCAAGGCCCGAAGGGCGTTCTCGATCCCCACGGGCTGGCACAAGTGCCCGGGTATCACATGAGATGTCTTGGGAATGATTTACCCGAATTTATATTTTTAAAATAACTAATAAAACCCAAAAAAATATATCTGAAAATTTTAATCAAAACCACCAATAATAAATCCAAAAAATTTAAATTTTACAACTAAACAAATACTAGAAAGAATGCTGACACAACGAGAAACTAAAACAACACCTAAAACCTCCGTACAATAAGAGGAGCAACCTCCTCAAGCCACCGACACCAACTAGCGCAAGAGGACCATCGAAAACATGAACCACCATCACCGAGCACGATGCCTCAACCTGGGATACACAAGATATAGAAACTACATGCACCCAAAGGTGCATGTATGGTGTGAGCGAGGATCCCAGTAGGATATCACCGAATAAAAGATTCCATGCCGCAACATCAAAGAGATAATTTAACATGCTTATTAAAAAATATACATTTAGGAAAAAAGAACACTTTTAAGGAAAACATTTACAAGCTGAAAGTGAAAAATGAACACTTAAAGAAAAACCATTTTTTTTCAAACATTATTTTAAAGAAGAAGGGAAAATTTATAAAGAGCACTCACGCACACACCCGAGTGGTCCTTCGTATGCCGACGGAAGGCACCATGTCATGAATAGTATAGCACCATGGGTGAATCCCCTATGGGTGGTCTAACTCGTGTGGGTACATAGAACCTCATACCTTAGTGAAAAGTAACCATGACAAAAATCTATTCTCGTGCACGAGCCACAAGTAGGGAGTATACTCATAACCAAGTGGTCCCCAATCATCTCCAATATAGTTTTGTTAGTGTTCTCACGTCAAACATACTAAGTGAACCATTGTCAAAACCCCTCCATTCACCAGTGGACTAGTTCCGGTCCTCCCACCTAGATACCCAGGGTTCCCCTTGTGCTAAAAAAAGTCCCATATGTTAAAAAATACTAATTGTACTTAAAAATGCTATTTGCACTAATAATTCCCATTTTAAAATAATACGCACACCAAAGTTTTCTTCAAAGATAATTTGCAGCACTTAAAAATTCAATAAACCATTTGCGCAATTAAACAACCATTTTCACAATTAAATAAAGTACTAAGAAAAATTATAAAATAATTTTAAGAAGTCACACATGACTTCGTACACACAAAAACTCACCCGCACCCCACACATAAAACATACAACATTTCAAACCCTTCAAAAATGTATTTCACATTATTCATGCAACTTAATAAACCATATACACAATTTTTGAAACACTTACAAGAAGAACAACATGACTTTACACCCAAAAAAACACACTCAAAATCACCTCTTTCCACCAAACACACACAAAAACCTTTTCACATCATAATTCGCACCACAATCATGACTTGTTAATTTAATTAAACAATTAAAATAATATTTATAAATAGCGCACTATGGGATTGCACAGGTAAAACACTCAAGTTTCACATAAGAATGCCACTTTAAAAATGTAACACATATTTAATGCTATCAAACACCAGTTTCACTCATCACATTTAAAAAAAATAAATCCAATCAAACAGTTCATCAAACACTCCAAATTTTCACAAGAGAGTTTACAAAAAAAAAGAAACACACTTGATTTCACATAAAAACGTCACTTTAAAACCAAATGCGCAAAATAACCATATTAGGACATGTTTTCAATTACTCAAACAATTCACAATTTAATTTCAAAGATGCGCAATAAATCTAACACACCAAAATAATTCATTATCCAATTGAATGCATACCAAACACTTCAAAAATATATTTTTCTAATACCAAAATAGTTCATAAAACATATTTATAAAATCAAATAAACATATTAAATTAATCAAATGACACAAAGGCATGGAACCACCTACCTCAAAGAATTGGCCGAGCCAATGCTTTCAAACTCACACGACCACCTGTTCACGTACACACACTCCCACAAAGGCGCACACACTAGAAAAAAAACATCTCCACACCTTAACAACGCATTCGAAACCCAAAGTTAGTGCGGTCAAGGCCAACGCACAAACAACTAAATATCAGAGACTCAATTAAATCATAAGACCCTAATTTTGGATGATGTGAAGCAAAATAGCGGGTGCATTAACCTTACCTGAAACATTGGAGACAAGGAAAATCGAGTTCATCCGCCTCGACCTTGGCGGCGGATGCCGGAATATGGTCCAACATGTCCCAATGCTCTAATCGCATACCCTATTGAAGGAAGAACACAACAATCAAATATTAGCCAAACCTTAGGTTTTAGGCTAAATCTTAACCTGGTACCGAAATAGAAACAAAACGCCAAAACAATTAAGAAAAAGGGGTCCAAGACCTATACCTCAACGAATCGTTGAAGCAACATGAAGAAATCAAAAGAAATTTCGAAGAACACGAAAGATCCGGGGGAAAGGGGTCGCGCGCCATTGAGACTCATTCAAGGGTCCAAGCGCGGTTGTTGCAGGCTGTGATCGAGAGGAGGTTGCGAACGAGGGACCTCCATCCATGGGGGTGTTGAAGGGGAGCCTGGGCGTGGAGATGGTCATGCCAAAAGGAGGTTACAGGGGGGGTGCGACACTACAAGGAGGGGGGTTACCGGGGAGAGATGACTGTGAGAATAAAATAAAATAAAAGAAGAAGAATAAAAAGAAGAGAGGCGTGGATAAGGGGAATGGGGCGCCTGGGATAAGGGGGGGGGGGTGCGTGAGAAGTAGTGAGGGAGTTTAAAAAAAAGAACAAAACAAAATAAAATAGGGGGAGAAAGGGGAGTGGCGTAAGGGATATAGAGGGTAAAAAAACAAAAACAAAATAAAAAAACAAAAAAAGGGGGAATGCGCTTGGCGCATGGTAGATTAGGATAATAAAAAAAAGTTATAATAATAATAATAATAAATTAATAATAATAATAATAATAACCATTTAAATAATAATAATAATAATAACTATTTAAATAATAATAATAATAATAACAAAATTTTAAATGACAATATTTGTAAAAATATTAATACTTATATATTCATAACATTATTAATTTTCTTAATGATAATGGTAATAATAATAAACTATATTAAAAAAAATTACTTTAATAATAATAATAATAATGGCACTAAAAGTAATAATAATTATAATGATAATTTTATTCAACTTCTTTTAAATAATAACCATATTAATAACAACTAAATAATAATTCTATCTATAATAATTTCAATGAAAAAAATGTTATCAACAATTTTTAATAATAATAAAAAATATATTTTTATCTATAAAAAAAATATAATGATGATTACGATTTAAACCTTTAACTTATTTTATTTAAATCAATCATTATTTATTTAAAACATTACATATTTTCATGGGTACCTAGGCCGATCGCGCGGTCACTGCCAACCATGCGATGTCTGCGCATCGGTCTGACACCCACCAAAATTATTAAATAATAAAAATTTTAGACCAGCTCTCAACTTGCACCTTGACGAAGCTAACCGAAGTCAAGAAATAATAAAATAAAATAATAGTAAAAAGGGCCAGGGTGTGACAATCAAGGATGGATTGATTGGTTTTCTTTAAGTAATATACCTTTTTTACCCTAGGTTGGTGTATGATTTCTACCAGTATGCCGAGTTTGGTTTTGAAGAGGAAGTAAAATAATGGGTAATAATTCATGTTAAAGATCATATAATTACTTTATATTCGAAGATGTTGAATGATTATTCAAAAGTTACAAATGAGGGTGTATTTAACTATTATCAAGGAACCATATTGGATGATGGTGATAACTTAATTTATGAAGAAGAATTAGATGATTTGATTGGAAATGGGATAGTTAGAAGACCAATGGCTTCTGAGTTGGACAAAGAATATAGATTAGTTTTTATGTTCATAGAACACATACTATGTCCAAGAAAGGGTGAATTTTCTTCCATGAGGTATCAAAATTTATATTTTATTTATCTTAGGAAAATAGGATTGAATATAAAAATTTATAAATATATTATTCTTCATCATATATTGGAAATGATCAATACAACTTCAAGATAAAGATACTTGATATATCCAAAGATGATTTCTGCTATGTTAAAAGAAAAATTTTTAGTTGAAGAAGATGAAGAGTCAGTTGTTGATTTTGGTGGATTCTATATTACCAAAATAATCTGTGGAAGAATGAAGATCATTTGGGACCCCAAGAAATAGAAGTGGGTAAATGATAGTGAGAAACTATATGATGAGTTCAATCAAGCATACCACCCATCTGGACCATGATTCCTTATTGACCATGGTCTATAAATTGATGAATTTTTTTTAGTACTTTGATAGTTACAAGGAATAAGAGGTTGTTGCCTCAATAGAAGAAGAGGAGAAGGAATTTTATGTTGATGAGGGAAGTGACCCCGACCTATCTTCTAAATCACTTCCAATCACATATGGATCTCCTATCCCACCTATGACTCTTCCAAAAATGGATAAATTGGTAAAAAGTGATGTAGAAGAGACCAAAGTCTCTAGATAATACCAGTTCAAAAGTTCTTCAAAATTTGATGATGTGAATGGTAATGTTGATGATGAAGAAGATTTAATTATTCATGATAATGATGATAATGAAGGATTAGATCCTGATAGTTTTAGTTGGATAATTTGAAGAGAGGATGTTGAGACTTTTTAAGATATTCTTGATTCTCTTAAAGGTTCTATTTCCATATCAGAGGACATGCCCAATTTTTTTTGTGAAATGGATATTCCTTCTAGAGAAAAAGGAGATTAATATGTTGAGGGGGAGTAATCCCGAAGTCATAAATTTTTTAATGGAGTTGATATTATATCTATTTATGATGATCATACATTTTCTAATTTGGTTTTTCTTTAGAAGATGTTAGTTATTTCTGCTATTGAACAACATGTGGTTCAGCATATGAATGTTGAGTATGTGGAGTAAGTAGTTGATGTCCAGTTGATAGATTTGGATGCTTCAGACAAACCATCAGTTGATGAACACATGGAGGATGCACCATATATTGAACATAGAATAGTTGAGACCTCTATTGTTATACCTATTATTGTGGCTCATGAAGCCATACCAGTGATAGCCCATCTAACTCCTCTATCCATAGATCCCGAGTTTTTCAGAATTGGATTTACCAAGAATCTGAATGCTCCCCTATGCTTAAAATTTTAGCTATTTTCTCTCACTCCTAGAAAAGTAGGCCAACACCTCAACCAAATCATAATTATGGAATCTTGAGATCCTTTATCTATAGCTGATTCTCCTCCAGCTGTTCCTTCAGTGCCTACTACTGAGCCTTATACCTCATACAAATAAGGGAAAATCTCATTTGAACCCTTCAACCAAGACCAAATACTATTGATGCTTACACAACTTGTCTTTTATGGTATTGTTTATGTTTGATGAAACTTATTGTGGAAATTATTTTGGGATGTATTTTCATTAACTTTAATCATGGTAATTATACTATTATTCTTATTCCAATTCTCTTTCATTTATTATGTTATTATTATTCTCTTACTTTTCTTGTTTAATTTTTCAATTTTTGATAATCCCAAAAGGGGGATAGGATCTATGGTATTTACCTTTATAGTGATACTTCTTTTCTTCTCTTTATTTTCCTTTGATACCTTACTTGTAACACCCCATGATTCCACAATACCCTTCTATTTGAATAATACAATAGGTTGCGTTGTATGCAACTTCGAGTTATAGCACACCACGACCAATCAAACAAGCCGTTTAAATTGAAGTTATGAATAGTACTACCCAATTTTAAAAAATTTATAAATTTTATTTTTCAAAATTGAATTCATTTTTGGATCCATAATATCAAAATTATCTTAGGGTGAATTTTTGGTATTTTTCTGAAAATTTCAATTTTTGATGAATAGTGAAAAACTTTACGTTATTGTTTAAAACCAACTTTTTTTTAAATAATTATATTTAATTTAAATTTATTTTAAAGTCAAAATAGATACTTAATACCTATATTATTACAACTTAATTCATTGGAGTCATTTTATAATAAGACCAGATATATAAATTTTTATTGAACCTTTTAACATCTTTTACCCACCTTCTAGGCACATTTGCAAATTTTCATAAAACATAATTTTAAATCTTATGTGAATTGAATTTAAAAAATATGATATAAACGGTTATCATTAGTAAGTAAAATGTGGTTCAATAGGATGAAAATAATATTTGATGAATAGTAAATAGTAAATTTTATTTACCACGGTTAAAAATAATTATGGTAATTAAAGGTACAAATGATATTATATTTACCACAAAACATGTCATAATTCTATTGAATAAGTGTTTTTCAACCAAAATAAACCTTATTAAAAAATATGATCCTTTTTTATCCACTTGGATTAGATTAGGACATTTATTATATTTTATTTAAAGAAGAGTTAGAAGTGTTAAATTCAAATTTTAATAACTAAACCATTTTTAATATAGGGTTATATATAACCTAAATTAAACTATTAATATTATTTATAAATATAAAAATATTTCCTACATCATGGTATTTTATTTATAATTTTTATACTTTAAATAATTAAATTTATTTATGGCACAATAATGATGCAGTAATTACCATACTAATGAAATATTAAAATAATTGATATTATAAATATTAAAATAAATTTATATTGAAAATTTTGATGCCATAATATAATTTTATAGGTGAATATGACATGTTATGGTTGATTAAATGTATTTTTTTCAAATAAATATGTTTGTTATGACTTTCACATAAACAAAATACCAAATAGTGTCAAAATTGACATAAATGTGTTTTTAAAGAAAATACTATTTTATTAAATTATATAATAGTCCTAAAAATCTAATATTCCACAAAATGACTTAGATAATGTTACATATGTAATTAATGAACCATTTTAGGTTCCCTTGGCATTTTATAGTAACTATATTAACCATGTAGTATAAAAATACAAGAAGATATGGTAAAAGTTAAACTATTTAACTAAGGGTTAAATCTACAAGATAAGGTTAACATGGTGACCTAAACATGTCTAAAACCTATTGGTTGAGATTACTTCAACCAATACCCACCTTATTCTCTAACTAAATTAATTTTGAGCTATTATAAACCGAAAATAATTTTATAATAAATTAATATTTCAAGCTTTTCCTAAAGTTCCCCTCCCCTCTCTTATAAAAGGGTACTTCCCCTTATCTTAAATTAACACCTCAAAAGACATTTGTATCAGCCAATACCTGCTCAAATATCCTCCCAAATACCCTAAATTCAACCTAGATGTCTTAATTTGATCATAAATCCAACCTAAGTATCCCTTTTGTTCGAATCAAAAGGAAATACCCGAAGAAGAGGTAATTATTTTATCACCTCTTTCAAAATTCATTTCTTATTCTACTTCCTATTTCTATGTTTCTTACATACTAAAATAATAACTCTAGTAAATTATACATACCGAGATGTTATTATAAATATGGTATAACCATATTTATTATTATATCCATCCTATTAATGAAAAATTCACCATACGTGCATACGTACGACTTACCATCTCCATGTCGTGGTATAGTTTTTTATTTAAAACTTAATTATTTAGATGGGTTTAATAATGAGTATAATTAATGTAAATAATAAATATAATATGTTAATTATTCTTTATATATAATATATCATCCAATTACATATGATTTCATGATCAATAAAATGATATTGTCGCTCATGCATATGTACAGCTTACTGTCTCCACAATGAAATGAGATTTCATCCCCCATCGTAACCATTCAAGAATAATTTTCATTTTATGATTAAAAAATAATTTTTAAGAACTTAATATCATTATGTATACGAATAAAATACATCCTATCCATAAAAAACATGACTTACGTAATAAAACATATAAAGTAAAATGAATCAGTTGACACCTGAAACAATGATACTACTAATATATTATTAACAAAGAAATATTAGAGGATCATATATGATATCATATTTATGTATGTGGTTATTGTATAATTTAATAAAAAATATTTAAAAATTATACATTTGGTTAACATACCCTTGACTAAGGAAAAGTACAAGGTAAGAGTTAATTTTAAAATCTCTTTATTATCTGAGGTTGTTTATACGTAAGTATCTACCGAGACTTACTTATTATCCACATCCATGTTTCTTAAAAATGTATTTCAAAATATTTTTAATATTTACTAGACTATAGTTTAAAGTTATTTATACCCTTTTTTTAATTCTTATAAAATGTTTTAAAGGAATATTTCCATCATTTTCCAAACATGGTACTTTATGAAATTTTAAAAAAATTAAGGAAAGAATGTTTTTTAACTTATACAGTGGGTGTGGCTATTTTCTACCATTATAACACTTCGGAGGTTACCTTACAAGATTATAATAATTTTTTAAAAATAAATGTTTTTTTTACTTTTAAATTATTTTAAAGTAGAAATAGATATTTCACTAAAATAGTTTTTGGATTGATTTCATCTATGTCAACATCCTTTGTTTCATTTTATGATTGTTTGAAGTTAATTTATTATGATATAATCTTCCATATTGTATCGAATGTTTTGTGATATGTTTGACAATGGATGTGATATTTTTACACCATTCATGGTTTATGGTTAAAGTATTAACATTTATTATGCTAGTTTTAATATAAATGTTTATGTTATGTTTCAACCTTTTCATATGAGGAATGCATTAGACGTAGTAAGTGACGGGCAGGGCCCGCTATAGCTCCTCGATGCATCGGTAGGTATCATGAGACAAACTAGTGTCTTGGCACAAGGCCCGGAAAATATTTTTTATTTTTAGTCTTGTCACAAGGCCTTAAATATGTGGTTATGATGTTCAACATTATCCATTCCATAATTATGAGATTAGCTATTGATATTACATGTGATTATTCCACTAGTAGAATATCTATGTGAATAAGTAAAAAGAATTATTTTATTTATCATTGACATATTATGATGATGTTTATGTTTAAAAGGCTTGTGTTTTAGTCTTATACATTGCCTTAAAAGCTTATGATTATTTATGATAGTTCCCAATATATTGTTATCCTTACTGAGCATCTGAGCTCACCCATTTCTTATGTTTCATTTTTCCTATGATGCAAAGAAGTATATTATTACTGAACTTTAGGGATAGGCTAAGGGAAATGATTGTGTTCAAAGGAGACACAATGTTGGTTTTTTTTTCATTTCATAATGTAATGTAAAACTTATGTATGTATCTAGTACTTACAAGGATATTAAAATGATTAATCATTCAGGACTTGATCTCTTATGATCATGCCAATGTTATGTAATAATGCACTGAATTTGGGTAACTAGGGCTGGGGTGTTACATTACTACATATCATTAACATTTTCATTTGATACTATTTTTTTTCAGTTTCTTTCACTATTTCTTTATTTATCTTTGATATCCTATATATTTTATTTATCTTTAATGCCTTTTTATTTCCTTGATACAATCTATATAAAATGTTCTGACTTAGCTTTAATATCCCATTCCTAAAAATTCTATGATTTGTGATCATTGAAAAGGGGGATATTGGTGACCTATTTATTTTAATGGTCACCAAATCATGTTTATTATTATAATTAATGAGATTTTTGTTTTTTGTTAACATTTTATTATAGGATATAGATTGTAAAAAATATGGCTAAGTATATAAAGACTCAATTCCAAGAAGTCACATCACCAAGGATAAGTCACAATATGCAATGAGTCACTTTTGAGATGGACATTTTAAAAAGTACGAGACACTACCAGACTATGTCCCCCCACCAAAAAAGTCTCACCATTTCCTTGAGACACTTTGAAGGAAATTATACCTCCATAAAAAAAATTGACAAAGTAATGGGATGACGCACCATCAGAAGAGTCGCTGCCATCCTGATGCATGTCCATCTTGACACATCACTAATGCGCCTCACCGTCGATCCAGACACTATTCTAATGTCACACCTCCAAACTCAGAGTCACCACCTGATCAAGACACCTCCAGTGTCACCATTAGAAGAATTAACACAAATGTTTTATTTTCTTAAATGTTTAAATTAAATATTTATAACTACTAGTTTATCTAATCCAATACTTGAACTTATTTTAATGATTGTGTATTAACTATTATAGATAATGAATTAAAATTCATGTCATATATGTAGTATGAGGATGAAAAGGGTCTAGCTAATTCTCATTGCTGCTACTATTGATAGAAGTGGAATAAGACTCTCTCATGGTCTCAAAAAAAGAGTTGCACTTAAAGATTTGAACAATTTAATTGAGATGAATTTTATTTCAATAAACATAAGATCTTACCCGTGAAATCTTGCTTACACCCGACTTAGGAAGCTGAAGAACATCATATATTCGGTGCCTTCTTATAGTCAAGAACAAAGGGTCTATGAAACTCTATTCTATAATAGATTTATGAAACATGACTCAAGCTTCATATCAAATAAGATTCAAGGATTCACAAGATGTACATCATATTAGACCGAGAAACACCATCTCTCCTACACTTTATTTTATTTCTTTGTATTTCTATCATTAATTTTTGAGTAGTGTGTATGAATATGATTTATAACACACACAATTTTTTCTACTTTAAACCGGAATATACATTGATATCTTCTAAACACCTTTTATTCTTGTTTCTTACATGTTGTGGTAGAGGTTCTATTTTGACCTGTTGTTTATTTTTAATCTCATGAAAAATGTGGAAAAGGTCAGATGTGGGCTAGAAAGCTTGGCTATTGTAAAAAATCGATCCAAGTTATGGATAAAAAGTTTATTTTATATAAATTGCTTTTAAACAGGTGATTTCCAAGTGGAGAGGACTAAGTCTCAACTTGAGACTAAACCTCTTGTATTCAAATTACTCTTTGTGTTTTATTTTAATTCATTTCTTTTATTTAAAAATAATTTTTTTTAAATTGATAAAACTATATGACTACTTTGATAGCTATTTTTAATTTGTGTTTATATAATGTATTGATTTAGTAAATTTATTTTAAAGGATAAAATAATATTGTATATTGTTTTTCTCAAGACCTAATAAATATTTGAGATGTATTTTAAAAGGTAAAACCTATATCAAACTACTTTTTTAACTAATTTGTTCATTTTTAAATTGTTGGGGGATTTTATTTAAACCATTTTTTACAGAATTTTTATTGGGTACTCAATTAAACCCCTGTTAAGAAACTCACTCTGACCAACATGTTTAATTTTAATTCTAGTGTAACTCTTAACATAAATAAAAAATTTATTCATTTTTAATCAAAGAATATTAAACTTGGTTTCTTTTGGGACATCTTTATTTTCAAGTCCTTTATAATGGGTTTTAAAGAAAATGTGAATTATCCTAAGAATATCCCTTGGGAGTATCAAACTAGGTGTATAGTAAGTCCTATTTTTTTTACCCCTTGTGATGATCGAGTCAAATTAAAATGTTTCATTTTTGGTGTTATTACCACTAGGTACAATTGTTCCAGAACCACACCAACTTGTGGTATCCAGATAGGGATGCATTACTAGGAAAAACCATATAATATATTCCTTACCAAAACTTTTAGATATTCTTATATAATTATAATCTATATATAACATAGATTTATGATCCCTAATTCATGTTTTATTTTATCTATTTCCCAAGGTTTATACTAAACTTTCTTTGATACCCACTGTAACAACCCTGAATCTAATAACCCAAATCTAGTTTCTACTTTATTACATTAGCATATATACAGGGGGTCAAATCACAAAAGATTGATAAATTTATTATTCTTGTAGGAAACAATACATACCTGATACCAATTTTAAATTGGGGATAAAATATAAAACATAGTAATGGAAAACATTTAGCATCCTTGAACTAATTGAAAAAATTATTCTTCATATCCTGAGAAAATGAAAAAAAATAAGGGTGAGATGAAATGCTCAATATGAGTTACGTATAGTGGAAGATATTACGAATCAATAAGGAAAGGTAAATAATTGAAAATAAATTTCATTTAATCAGTAACTTGAAAATCATGATTAGATAAGTCAAAATATATATGGAAAGGTAAATAACATAACACACATTCCATTTAATAAATAATTTGAGCGCAAAATGAATCCATGGATAATATCAATGTAATAACCTCATATATAATAATAAATAAATTATCAATGAAGTAAAATGATTAATTTTAGATATAATGATCTAAGAAATCCTGATATCTAACTATCAAGAACTTTCATAAGAAAATTTAAAACAAGGGGTAAAAACCAATTTAATTTGTCCAATTGATTTGTATCATGAGACCTATTGATGCATCAAGGGGATATATAATTCCAGGCCCCATCCATCACTACATGTACAAATAATTACTCATATTTTAAATTATTTATTTAATTAATGAATCAATATGACTTATAAAAAAATATCCATATTGAGTAAAGGATACAGATTTATCAATATTTCCCCAGTTAATCAAATGAATTTCAAAGTAAACACCATATGTTAAAATGGTAAATGATTTTGGAAATAATAATATCTACGATAAAAATAATATATATACTTAAGATAAATATAATTTCCAATGAATTATGATAAAAATAAAGTGATTGTCTCAAGATAAAGATAAAAATCAAAAAATTAATCAAGATACAAGAGGTGACCATTTATTCATTATGAATATAGGTTTTCAAAATAAAATCATATCCTTTGGAAGAATAAAAGGAAATGAAGTTTAATATTAAAATAAGTTTTCATAAAATATTTTTCTTTTTAAAACCATTTGAAAATGTTCAAAATAAGCTATATTTCATAAAATGGTTATATCGACAGGGAAGTTTGTTATCACCGTATATGTTAAAAACATTCCATTTGACTTTTTATTGAAAACATCCCTTTAGAAAAATATTATAAATATAAATTTAAAACTATTTATAAAATTCAATTATAACTTTAAATTTCCTTAATAAATCATTTGATTAATTAAAGGGAATTTTCTAAAACAATTTTGGAAAACATGGACATGAAAGAAAATATATCTGATTTAAAGTGAAATACAACTGTTTTTTGTTTTAAAATTTTATTTTATTGATTCAATTAAAAAAGTGAGGAATATTTGGAAGAAAATATGGAAAATTATTAACTTTTGAGAGTATATTAAAATTATTGGATCTTATGAAGGATAAATAAGATCCCTTTAGAACAAGTATAGGTAATCTGAAAAGAAAGTGAGGTTGTAAAATAGATTCTTACCACATTGGTAACTTTTAAATTATAACCCCTTGAAATAATAAAAATTAATTGAAACATTAAAAATCAGGAATAAATATGAATTAATTTTGATAAATCAAATGAGTGGTATATGAACCACTTAAAATTTAATAGGTGCATATTAACAAATATGACAAAATGAAATGGAAATTGAGATAGAATCCATTACATCAACATTTTGTTTGGTTAAAAATGATTTAACCTCATGTAAAATGGTTTTAAACATTTTATTAAATTATACAAAAAACATATTCATATCTATAATGTTATATATTATCATGTTATAACATTTTACTACCCATTTTTTAATAATATTTCATTATTTTCATTAATTCGGGTGTTGATTACCTTGTTTTCTCATGCATGTTTTGTTTGTCATGAAATTTCCAGTTCTTGTGTATATAATATATTTAAATAATATAAATAATTATATTAATGTGATAAATATAATATTTAATCATTAAATTAATTTTAAAATCATTCATGAGAGTTGTACATAGGAAATGAATCACATCATTTTGTAGAGATGGTAGGCTGTATGTACGCATGAGAAAAGATATCATTCCCTTAATAGGATAAAGTGTAAGGAATTTAATGATATATTAATTTTAAATAATTTATATGATATCATATGTATCATATATATTAATTATTTCTATCATTATGACTATTAATGTGAGTTATTGATGGAAAAAAATTACATCCGTTCATGAGGTGATAGTCCTACATACACACAAGCGATGGATTTGTTTCTCATTTGATGGAGAAGGATATAAATAAATATTATGACATAAAATTAATAAAATTTTATTATATTGTATATATTAGTGTTGTTATATTTTTTGTTTTAATACATTATTTAAGGTTGTAAAATAGGAAAGAATAAGAAAGATTTTCGTTAATATGATTACCTTCTCTTAGAGAAACCTCCTTTGTAACTATTCTTAAAGACCCAAGTTTTGATATTTTAGAAACAAAAAAAAACATCTAAAATGTGTATAAATATGTTAGGGAGATATTTTTTATGGTTTGGTCTATCCAAATTTATTGATAGATGTAAATAAGTGTGGAGAGAGAGTCCCATTTTATAATTGATGAAGAGATTTTTTTATAAATACCAATCACTATTCAATAATTGGGAGTCTTTATCACCCAAAGTGCCTCCATAATTGATAAATAATAGAGTTTAGGTAATTTATCTAATATCTAAACCTCAAAAAAAAAATGTTTTAATCATGTTATTCCATTATCCTCTAAGATTACTTACTTTTACCATTTTAGTTTTCACCATGGTAACTAGTTTTTCAACCTTGGTAATTAATCATTTAAGATTAAATTAAAATGAGAATTATTAGATAATTTATAACTACTGATTTTAAATATTAAATAAATTTTATTCAATAAAAATTCTATGTGTGTGAAAAATTAATTTTAACATAAGTACATGTAACATGCAAAACCTTATTTTAACCTTAACTTCATTAATTTTATTTTTTAATGTCTTACTAATAGTTATTACTAAAAATTAAGTTAAGATTATTAAGTAATATTAATTATTATTATTAAAAACATATAATCTATTTCATTAAATTCAAATCATATAATTGTAATAATTTAATATAAAAATAAACACGCAAAATGTGTGAATAAATGGTTTTTCAAAAAAACACATTTTTTAAGTATAAAATGATCTTATATTATCTATATGACTAGTAATTATCATTATACATATTTAAATTTTTAGAGTTATATATATAATATATAAATTTAATTTAAATCATTCATTATTAAATATTATTTTAATTTATTTAAATAGACATACATTATTCCCTTTTAAATAAAAAAAGTTTCCTAAAAAATAAATAGTTTTCTGAAAAATATTTCTTTTTTACCTCCAATTGTTCTTATTTTTATTTTTATAAAATATTTTGTAAATAAATTTTTAATTCCACATATTATAATACATTATTATAAATAATAATAGGAATTGTTAAATACTACATTTTTTATTTTTCATAAAAGCTTATTTCTAAGGGAAAATGTCAAAAATTCATTCTAAGCTTATTTAGACTAGGTAAGTTCAAAATAAATATTCATCCTATAAAATTATATTTTTTGTGCCATGAAATATTAAAATTAAAATTTTATTTATGTTTTATTAAAATATAATGTTCACCTAAAATAATTGAGGTTCCAGTGTTATATTGTTGGACTATAGTGAGATGATGAATAAGTATAGATGTGTGTGTGTGTGTGGGGGGGGGGTGAATAGATCTTTTCAAAAATTAAAATTAATCAAATGAAGTAGTTTTAAACACAATATTTAATTAAATATATAAAATATAATTTATTCAAATCAATCATAGTTGATTTTTCTATAAAAAATATAAGTTCATGTGTATCATAAAAATAAAATCAATGAATACCATATTTTTATAGTAGTTTGGATCAACATGATCCTATATCCATTTTTCACTCCTTTATTATCCAAAAGATAAATGGAACTCACTATGAACCTCAGTTTTTAAATTATGTGATAATCCTTTACAAGAATATGGAATTTCCCACAAGGAGGATCAATGTAGAATAATCTATCCTAACTTTTTATAGAATAATGCACAACCTGAAAACAACCTTACTTTTGATGATATTAAAAACTCAATAGATTTACCTTTTATTTAGTAGGTATAAGTAGAAATAAAATTTATTTTGGAAGGTAGAAGAATAATCTGATAGAGAAAGAAAAAATAAAAAGATACAATTGTATAAATCAAAATCTAGGGAAACTATAGAATAATTTTTTTTTGTCAATGTGGCTCCAATCACTCCCAAAAAATGATCACACATCGAAGTTCCTTTGTGATCTCAACAAAAACAAAAGGTCATAGTAGTATAGTTTCAAGACTATCATATATATTTTCTTAAATTAAACCTATATATCTTCATCAAGTTCTTATGATAATGATTTAGAAACAAATTCCTAATGTCTAGTTCATGATCTCTATGATATTCTTTACAAGGGAGTTTCCGTTTACTTAAAAGTATATTATAACTAAAAATGAATTTATAAAACTCACTGTAACCTACATAATAAAACTAAAATGAAGAAAAAACCACACACACACATATATATATATAATGGAATAAATAAAACAATTTTATTTAAATATAGTATATATGAGTAAATTCACGTATGAGTAAAACAATTTGTGAAAAATTAAGAAATATCATAAAAAATATTACCATAATGACAAAAACATAAAAAATGAAACAAAATATAATAGAAAATATTAAAAACTCATAAAGTTCATAGTATCTCATAAAATTCATAAACTTTTGTTGATATTATAAGGTTCAAGTCATATGGTATAACTAAGTCCTCATAAGGTTAAGAAAATTCATTGTAAGGTTCAGATCAACCTTTGTATGGTTTAAAAAAACCTTCAATTAGTCTACCAATAACTTTCTAAGTTTATGATAAAGTCTTTTAAGGTTATTAAATATAATATTTATAAGGTTAAAAAACTAATATAGTAACTATAAAATCATGTATAAAAAAATTATATAATATAACCATATAAAATAATAATAATCTATAAGTAAATAATGACGCGAGAAATTATAATTATAAAATATTGAAATTATGAATTATTGTAAACATGTGAGCTATTATAAACATGGTTGGTATTATAAATGTAGCATCTTGTTACCATATTTCAGGTATTTTCCTTCACTTTACCTGTTTTCCTCTTTAATTGGGTGCATCTTGGGACTCCTGAGGATGAAGAGCATTTTTTTTGTGGGGAATTGCCTAAATTTTAGGGATGCATGTTTATTTGAATTAATTGAGTCTGGGTATAAATGTGTAATTTCTTTGCAGGGTTATCCCTAAGTTGGATAATTTTAGTATTAGTCTAGGTTTTCATGTAATTATATATAATTTTGTAGTCTTTAGGAGAAATACATGTCGTGTAATGGTATTACAAACCATGTAATATCTATATGGTAGATTCTATGAACCTGATATACAATGTGATTGGTGCACACATAGTGTACAAATTACAATCTATGTAAATGTATTAGAAATGGATTTTAGTGTACTGTACGAGTGATATGTTATCTCAATAATCCATAGGACTTCATGCTCTCAACCTAGAGCTCTCCTATGGGGATTTTGGGGACCTCTACTTCATTATAATCACTTTTTTCTGTGATTGATCACCATTACGATTTGGTTTAATCTATCTGGATGAATAATCATCTATGATTATTTATTTCCTTTGATCATGGTAGCTCTATTTCATTGTGTTATCAGATCCATTGGCTTATGGTGATGATTCTATCAATTCCTTTCTAGATCCATTGTGTGATCTTTTTAATAACCAGAACTTTTGAATATTATTTGTTTCCTAAATTTGTGTGTTATTACATACTCCACAAAACTATATACTTTAATTAAAGAAGTGATACCGTTGGGTTTTGACTGTTATATGACCGTTGGTCAATATGACTGTTGGAAACTAAAATCCTAACATTACAATTATTGATTATAAATACAAGTGATCATGGTTAATTAATATTGAAAGAAGAGTAGATATCCTCATCCAGTAGACTCGAGCTGTACAAAGCCCATCTATTAGAGCTTGGGAAGGAGGTAGTATCTCTGGGATTTTCTATGGACCAAGGCCAAGCTAAGCTTCAATATGTGAAGCTTGAACAAAATCGCCTAAGGGATAATTTCAAGCTGATTGATATCACCCCTCGAGCAATGTTTTCCGAGCCGCTTGAAGATTCTATCACCATAGCACACCTTACACTTAGGTCCTATGCAGGTGTTATAAGGGGCTATCTAACGCGACCTTAGTTACTTGTGTAAACCTTTTGTATAAGTAAAATTGTTATTTATTATTATGGAAAAGTTGGTGAATTTTAAATATCCAGATAAATTTAGGATGAATTTATAGTTTCGTATTGCAAATGAATTTGGGAAAAAAGGGTATTTTAAAATATTTTTGTAAACTTTAAATAATTAATAATGTAAAATGATTTTCAAAAAATGGTCTTATATAGTTGTGAAAAGTAAGAAATTTATAGTCTAATAAGATCAACTTAATTTTTATTAAATAGTAAAGTATGAATAGTAGCCTACCCTTATGAATAGTAATGAATAGTAAATCATCCAAAAAATAGAAACTTCACCAATGAATGTATAAATACAATTCTGACATCTTTAAAGTGAAAAAACAATCATAGTATAAGTTTTGGTATTTTTTATGTCCTAAATATTTTATTTACAATTTTTTAATTAATTTAAGAATTTAAAATGTAAATTTATTTTCATTAAATGTAATCATAAATTATTAATTTATTTTCTTATGGTTATATGATAATTTTATGGGACCTTGATTACTTTTTCAAGGTGTTACAAAACGAGTTATTGATTTAAAGTTTTTTATTTGGAATAAATAATGATTTTATTTAAAAATTAAATTAAAAATATTTAGAAAATTATCTTCATATAATGGAGTTAATTTTTGAATTCAGAACGTCTATATTAGGTTATAGTGAATTTATGAGATTTTTATAAAATGTTTTGTTTTTCGGTGAATAGTAAAAATACAGTTTTGAGTTTCGGTGTGATTAATGACATCATTAATGATGTAATAATGATGTAATAATTATGGTTGACTTGTGAATATTAATATATGTTATGAGGTGTCCCAAGTGTCCAATACCATGGGCAATCCCATGGTTTGGCAAATACCACCGACAAGGTGTCCCTTGGAAATTAATTAAATATTTCCCCACTTTTCCTATAAATACCAAGCCATTCCCACATTAATTTCATTATAAAATCCTCCTCAACGAAGTTATAGTATATTTAACTACCAAGGAGTCCTCTCAAGGTTCTCTCAAGCCCCCCAAGGTTCCAAACTTCAAGATTTTTAAGTCACTCTTCATGGTAAGGGAACCTTCCACCCTCCTCTTTTAGTCATGACTTCCTTTCAGTTATGTCTTCTAGTTTCCATATTATTATATGGGGGTATGTTCTTATATATTATTATTACTGTACAATTAATGTCCAAATTATAAGATACCCTTTCTTCTCTCATCAATGTATTTTCTGAATTTTTAAGTTATGTCGTTAGGATGCCGAATTTTAGTAAAAGAAATCACATTTTCTCTTTTCTTTCAAGTTTCCTTTTCATGTGGTATGTAATTCCACACTATTGGAATAACCTATTTCGATAATCCCAAATATTGTTTTACTTATATTGTAATTATGTTTCTCTTACATTATAATAATTTATGTGAAAACCATGTTTATATCAAAAGTGATAACTATGTACGTTTAATCTCACTGCTCTCATGTTTAAAGCTCACAGTGAAAAATTTCTCCTGATGCAAAGGTCATCGATGCAAAGGTCACCGATGAAAAGGTCACCGATGAAAGGATACTATTAAGAAGGCTACTGATGGAGAATTATCAATTGAAGTTTATCGATGGAGAATTATCAATTGAAGGTTACCATTGGACAGGTTACCGATGAATGTTGTCGATGTGCACTTACTGTTGAATCCTAACATTGTGAAGGATTCCATTACCAGTCTACCATACTCCTCTACTCCATACATTGTCAAATTTTGAAGATTATTCTAACGGTCATATTTTCTAACTTTAATGCTCCTTAAATTAATTAATGCTTGTGGTATACATATAAGGAGACCATATCTGAACAATACGAGGTATGGAAAGGATCGCACCTAATATACTTATTACTATTGTTGAACCTCAAATATAAAAAAGGATAAGACCGAGCAAGAAAATTAGGATGCATGAGTGCCCGAGTCAAGAAGCTAAGAAAGTGAAGAGTAGTACAAGTAGTATATGAAGAAACTTACTCACTCGATCAAATATGAACCATTCAATACTTACACTGAGAACTCACAAGCCCCACAAAGATCATTTAAGGAAAAACTATTTTCTACCTTCTGTACTTCATCAACTCTCGATCAAAAAAAGAAGCAGAACAATCAATTTATGAAATCTAGAACCTGGAGTTGCGACACTCTGTTTTGGAGAAAACTTCTAGAGAAAGACTCAAACATCAAATTATTCATTTTAAAGAGTAAAGAGATGAACTACAAACACATAGAGCCTTCTAAATTCAATCCCATTATATTTTCTCTACTATGTTATTTTGTTTTAAATTTATGAGAAGTTTGTATTTGTGTCATACAAACTTTCTATTGTGATCGAACTAGAGGATGCAAAAATCCTCACATCAAACTTCTCTCTTACTCTTTGTTTTCCCATGTATAACTGTGGAAGAGACCGTGTATGGTCTGTGTTATTTTTAATTACCATGAAGAACTGTGGTAGAGGGTGTAAACCCTGGACAGTTTGTGAAAACTATTGTAAAGCCTGACATATTATATGTATCAAGTTTATTAATTTAAACTGCTTGGTGGCTGGTGATCACCAAGTAGAGAGGATTAAGTATTGGTTTGAGACTAAACATCTTGTTTAACCTTTATGTGCACTATATTTTTCTATACTCTATTTTATCTATTTTTCATTTATTATTGCTAAAAAATTAAACTATTTTTCATTCAATTTAATAGTTAGTTTTGGTAAGTGTGTGTATGTGTTTAATTCATTAAACTTGTTTCAAAAGTTGAAGAAGTGTTTTACACTAATTCAACTGAAGACTAATCACCCTTTGAGAAACCGATTGAAAAATTAGATATCTATATCTCTACTACCTTAATTAACTGGTCCGTTTTAAAAATTTGGGGGATATTTAATATAAAGTCTTTAACAGAAATTTTAAGAAGGAACTCAATTCACCCCTCTTGAGATTCCACTCTAACCAACATTTGGTATAAAAGGAGTTTTAATTTAGTTTTTATTACTACTACCTGAACTGTTGTGAAACTTTTCAAATTCTTTAACTGTGATTTTAATTGTATCTTAAAGATGTTAAAATTTCTATCATATCTAAATTTTCAGTTCATTTAAATTCTAGGTAACAATGGATAAATGAATTGAGGGTGATGCTACTAACATGCCACCTTTCTTTAATGTAAATAACTATGATCAGTGGAAATTAAAAATTAAAATGTATCTAGAGAGCATGGGACCTGAAATCTGGGACACAATCGAAGAACAACATATACTACCTGTTACTGCTAGGGACACATGGTCTCATCTAACTATAGCAACATATAATAATAATTTTAAAGAAATTAATGCATTGTACTATTCTCTAGGTGATGAAGAATTCAATAGAATATATTCCTATAAAACTGCATATGAAATTTGGGATACTTTAGCTGTTTCTCATGAGGGAAAAACTAATGTTAAAGAAATGATATTAAATATGTATACTATTAAATATGATAATTTTAAGATGAGGCCTAATGAACCTATCTCTGAAATGTATATCAGGTTTAATGAAATAATGTATACCATGAGTCTGCTTGGAAAACTAGTGGACAACAAGGACCATATTATGATATTGCTTCGATTCCTACCTGAAAAATGGAGAGGAACTTCTGTTTCTATCTGAGAATCTTGTGACATAGGCAAACTACCAGTGAAGGAACTAATTGGAAATATTATGATGTATGAAGAAGATCATAAGGTAAATCAAGAAGCAAATGAAGAACCAAGAAATAAATCTATAGCATTAAAGACCTATACCTCAAAGAACAAGGACAAAGAAAATGCTCAAGCTCTTATAGACACTTCCACCAGTGAAGAATTAGATTCTGAAAGTGCTGATGAGATGGCTCATCTTGCTATAAGATTCAAGAAGTTATACCATAAGAAAAAGTTATTTAGAAAGTAAAACTATAAAGGAAGGTATGATAATAAAGGAAATTAGAAAAAGGACAGAAAATGGAATAATAAAACAAATGAGATAGTCTTTTATGATTATAAATGAGAAGGTCATGTGAAAGATGATTTCCCCAAGATGAAATTTAAGAAAAAGTATAAAGACAAGGGAAAATTATATAAAAAGGCTATGAAAGCTACGTGGAGTGCCTTATAAGATAGCTCAAGTGGATATGAAACTTCTGATATTGAAAAGAAAAAACATGAAAATCTGTGTTTCATGACAGAAACATCTGAGGTAACACTCAATTCTCCTGTATATAATGCTTACTATTCTAGGAATGAAATTGAATCAAACAATGATGAAAATATGACTAAGGATGAACTATTTGAGTACTGTGGAATTCTTGAGGACACCTTTAATGAACTCAAGGATAAATATAAATTATTGAAAATACAATATTATTTAAATTCCAATTATAAGTCTGATCTGGATATCAAAAAAGAAAAAAAGTGCTCAACTATTAAAAGAAAATACCAAACTTAAATTATCCAATTAGCAATTAAAAAGTGATCTTGAGAAGTTTACTGCAGGTAGAGATACCTTGACTCATTTACTAGGAAAAAAGATTGCTCCAAAATACACAACTGGTCTAGGATATCAGCAAGGATAGAGAAGTAGTATTAAGAATATTTTTTTTCCAAAATCTGGAAAGTTCACTGCTAGTTCAAGTTCTGGACCATCTTTTCAAAAACAATTCTCTAAAGGACCAAAAAAATTATTTTTGTCTTAAAAAATATCTGTTGATTATAGGAAATCTATGAGACAAGTATGGGTTCCCAAAGTTTTACTTAATAACCTCTCTAAACCCAAGAAAATATGGGTTCCAAAGTTACCATACAATTAATCTGTTTTGCATGAAAACTATTTAAAGAGATCCTGTAAAACTCTATAGTACTTGGAAAGTGGATGTTTAAGACACATGATAGGATACTAATCATTCTTCAAGAGCCTAATTAAATTTGATGTTGTAAATGTTACGTTTGGTGATAATGTAAAAGGTAAGATCGTTAGATTATGCCAAATTGGTAACCCTAATACTATATTAATTTAAAATTTACTTTTTTATGGGTTAAAGTACAATTTACTATGTATCTCTCATTTATGTGATGATGGTTTTAATGTTAAATTTGAAAATGATGCATGCAATGTTATAAATTATAAAAATGATTTAATATTTATTGATCTTAGAAATGAAAATGTATATGCTGTTGATTTAAACTCTTTAACTAAGTAAAATGTTTCATGTTTAAATGATTTTCATAAGGAATCCTGGTTATGGCACAAAAGATTAGGACACTCCAATGTGCACTCACTTAGGAAACTAACTATTAAAGTTTTGTTAGAGACTTACCTAAATTAGAATTCCCACTTAAAAAAGTTTTTAATCCTTTTCAAAAGGGAAAACAACACAAAGTTTCTTTCAAACCAAAGAAAAATGTTTCTACTTCTCAACCGCTTGATTTGGTTCACATGAATTTTTTTGGATCATCTATAGTTTCAAGTTTAAATGGGAAGCACTATGTTTATGTTTTGGTAAATGATTTTTCTAGATATACTTGGGTATAATTTCTAGATCAAAAAAGTGAAGCATGTTCTCACTTCATTAAATATTCCAAGTCTGTAAAAAATCTTAGTGGACTTAGAATTAAGACCATGAAAAGTGATCATGTATTTGAGTTTTAAAATCAATAATTTGAATCTTTTTGCTCACAAAGGGCTATACTCACAATTTCTATGCTTTTAGAACACCCCAACAAAATGGATTTTTAGAAATAAGAAATAGAAAAATTCAAGAAATTTCATGGACTATGCTTAATGAGTATAATCTACCTATCTATTTTTGAAATTAAGATATTAATAAAACTTGTTACATTATCAATAGAGTCTTAATTAAACATGTTCTTAAGAATAACCCTTATGAGATATAGAATAATAGAAAGCCTAAGGTTAATTATTTTAGAGTTTTTGGTTGAAAACTCTTCATCCTTGACACTAAGGACAATCTTGAAAAGTTTTCTTCCAAAAGTGAGGAAGGAATTTTCTTAGGTTACTCAATATCTATTAAAGCTTATAGAGTATTTAATAAGAGAACCAAATGTGTGGAAGAATAAGTTCATTTTATATTTTATGAGACTAATCCACATGAACCCAAAACCTCTATTGAACTCCTTGAGGAAGATATGTCAATTATAATCCTTAATGATAAAGGCAGTGAGCCCTTAGTGAAAACAACCAGTTCTAGAAATTCTCCAGAATCTGTGCATGATGAATCTGGAACTATAGGAATTCAATAGGAGTCTGGTTCAACTCTTTATAGAGGTATTATAACTCTCAAGAATCATCCTTTAGATACTGTAGTAGGTGATTTGAATAGAGGAACAAAAACTAGAGATTCTCTGAGAAACCAGGTTGAACATGAAGTCTTTCTTTCATAGCTTGAACCTAAAAATATTTATGATGCAATCAATGATGAATTCTGGGTGATATCTATACTAGAAGAATTTAATTAGTTTGAAAGAATTTTTTTTTGAGAATTAGTAGAAAGACCTAATGACATGTTGACCATAGGAACTAAATAATTATTTAGAAATAAAGTTGATGAATCTGTAAACATAGTTAAAAATAAGGCTAGAAAAGTTTCACAAGGATATAGTCAGGAAGACACTACTGGAAAATAGGTCTATACCCACGGTTTTTCAAAAAAATGTGGGTATAGGGATAATATGTGAAACTATACCCACAATTGTTCCAAATACCATGGGTATAGTTTTCTTTTAAGACCTATACCCACGATTTTAGAGAAAACTATGAGTATAGGGTATTTTTTGAAGACCTATACCGGCAGTTCATCAAAACAGTGGGTATTGGGCTTTTTTCTTTTAATGCCTATACCCACGGTTCTCCAGAACCATTGGTATAGATTTTCCACATTATGGCGGGGGAAAAAATTAGGCGGGACATGAAAAAAATTTGGCAGGAAGTCATTTATTCACGGTTTAGATTAATATATCTATGCAAATATAAATATATAATATAAAAAATTCAATAGGTCAGTTGGTAAACCATTCTCCGCGTCTACTGTAGGTCGCATGTTCGAATTCTGCCGTTTACATTTTTCAAAACATGAATCATATTAATATATATATGTAGATGTATATATTTATAACAAATAAAAATGGTTGGTCGGTTTGTCCTTTGTGTAGGCGTGACAGTAAGGCGAATCGGGAGACCCAAGTTCGAATCCCAGTTCTCACGATTTTTGATACCAGATGTAGATTTTATTAATATATATAGGCCTATATATGTATATATTACAACTAAAATGTATGGCTCCGTTGGTCAGTTTATCATGCCCGGCCGGGAGGTGGTTTGTGAGGTGCGGGTTCGAACCCCTGTAGCGCACGATTTTTAAATTTTAATACCCCACGGTTTGAAAACCATGGGGACTATTGTGTACCATGCAGGACAACATACTCTACGCTTTGACAAGCCTATACCCATGGTTTAGAAAAACTGTGGGTATAGGTTGAGACCCCTATACCGACGCCTTTCCAGCCCACGGTTTCCAAAAACTGTGGGTATAGGTTATACCCACGGTTTTGGGGGCTATACCCACGGTTTTGAACCGTGGGTATAGGTTGTTTTTCCAGTAGTTAGAAGGAATAGAATATGAGGAAACTTTTTCACTTGTACCTAGAATTGAATCTATTAGGATACTACTTGCTTATGCAGCTCATCTGAATTTCAAACTTTATGAAATGGATGTCAAAAGTGCATTTTTAAATGGGTACATAGTTGAAGATGTATTTGTTGAACAACCCCCTAGTTTTACAAATACCCATTTTTTGAAATCATGTTTTTAAACTTTCTAAAGATTTATATGGTCTGAAGAAAGCTCCAAGAGCTTGGTATGAAAAACTTATTTCTTTACTTATTTCAAAAAGTTTTACTAAAGGAATAACAAATCCTACTCTTTTTATTAAAATAATTTCTAAAGATGTTTTAATAATACAGATTTATGTATATGACATTATTTTTGGATCCTCTAAAAATTCTTTATGTAATAATTTTTCAAAAATGATGCAAGATGAATTTGAAATGAGTTTAATGGGGGAACTTAAATTTTTCCTTGGATTTCAAAATTTTCAAAATAAAAATGGTATTGTTTTAAATCAGAGTAAATATACCAAATATCTTTTAAAATGTTTTGGTTTGGACTGCAATAAAGGTAGTGATACTCCTATGAGTACCACCTATAAGTTGGATAATGATGAAACTGATAAACCAGTGGATCAAACCAATTATAGATGTATGATTAGAAGTCTGATCTATCTTAATGCTATTAGACCTGATATTATGTTCAGTGTTTGCATGTGTGATCACTTTCAATCCAATCATAAAGAGTCTCATTTAACTTACGTTAGAAGGATTTTTAAATATCTCAAGTTTACTATAAACTTAGGATTGTTTTATCTAAGAGGAAAATATTTTGATTTAATAGGTTATTTAGATGTTGATTTTTCTGGTTTCAATTTAGATAGAAGTAGAACCTATGGAACATTTCACATTTTAGGAAAGTCACTAGTATCATGGTGTAGTAAGAAATATAATTCTGTAGCATTATCTACCACTAAAGATAAATATTTAGCTGCTGGGAGTTTTTGTGCTCCAATTCTATGGATGAAACACACTTTACTATAATTATGATATCAATTCAAACATGTCTCTATAAAGTTTGATAATACAAGTGCTATTAACATCTCTAAAAATCTAGTATCTCATGCTAGGACAAAGCACATTGATGTGAGACATCACTTTTTGAGATATCATTATTAACGAGGTGATATCACTCTTGAAATCATTGGTACTGAACATCAATTGGCTGATATATTCACAAAGACTTTGAATTATGAGAGGTTAAATTACATCAAACATGAGTTTGGTATGATAAACTGTTAAGATAGAAACCTCACAGTTAGAAACCTCACCAATAGAAACATTAACTATAGAAACCTCACTGTTAGGAACCTTACTAATAGAAACCTCACCGTTAGAAACCTCAGTAATAAAAACCTCACTGATAGGTTCCACACCGATTGAAACCTCACCATTAGAAACCTCACTGATAGAAACCTCACCATTAGAAACCTCACTGATAGAAACCTCACTGATATAAACCTCAAAGTTAGGAACTTCACCGTTAGAAACCTCACTGATAGAAACCTCACCGTTAGGAACCTCACTGATAGAAATCTCATCGATAGGAACCTCACCAATAGAAACCTCACCGTTAGAAACCTCACCGATAGAAACCTCACTGTTAGAAACCTCACCGATAAAAACCTCACAGAAAGAAATTTCACCGTTAGAAACCTCACCGATAGAAACATCATTGTTAGAAACCTCACCGATAGAAACCTCACTGTTAGTAACCTCACCGATAGAAACATCACCGTTAGAAACCTCACAGATAGAAACCTCACCGTTAGGAACCTAACCGATAGAAACCTCACCAATAGAACCTCACCGATGGCACCTTACTGATAGTCGATGTTTTCCGGTACATCGCATTTTCTTTCTACTAGAAGTTGAAACATTTTTTTTGTTTTACTTATTTATTTTACTTGATCTGTTTTTCGATCCCTAAATGATAAAATTAAAATACCATAACACATTTCGATCCACCACAAACTCTATCCCTAATCTCCCTATTCTTAACTCAGAACCAAACCCTCTTCTGAAACCCTCGAACTACTTCAGATAACATGGAAAGAGTGAAGATATCATTGGTCAGTGATGAAGGGGATGCACAAAATCCAAGGAGACCTCGGGCTGAGTCGAGTAGTAGAAGAAATGTTGTGGCAATGGCGATCAACCCTCATCTGTCAAAAATGGAAATCATATTTGAAAAAGATATTATTTATGAATGGTTGTTGATGAAAAGATATTTAGTGCTGAAGGCACTTGAAGCTCAAGGCTGGGTT
Organism: Viscum album; assembly: GCA_963277665.1. Taxonomy (NCBI): domain Eukaryota; kingdom Viridiplantae; phylum Streptophyta; class Magnoliopsida; order Santalales; family Viscaceae; genus Viscum; species Viscum album. Next base: position 1,391,186,092 of record OY728165.1, read on the forward strand.
GATTTATTTACAAACAACAATGAACCTTATTTTCCAAAGTTAGTTAAGGAGTTTTATGATTTTTTGAAATTAGAATAGACCGAGGTTGAGAACAGAATGTCTTTAAGGGTAAATTGAGTAAGTGTCATATTTTCCTCTATTTAATGGGATAAGGGTCCGATAGTACCACATGAAGGGATTTATGACTACTACTTAGGAGTGGTGCCTCCCACAATCGAGTTATTCTGTTATGAAGAAGCCTTAGCCAATCTGACATGGAGTGGGATTCCTAGGAAAGTCATTGCTGCTAAGATAGAAGGATAATACAAGCTATTGTTTAAATTTGTTCAGCATGTCATGTGTACCAGAAGAGGGGACTTTGTTACATTGAAATTTTAGGATGTATTTCTTTGGTATCTATTGAAACATGGAGAGAAGATAAATTTATGTAGGCTGTTGATGATTCAATTGGAGGATATGTCAATGCCCAATTCAAAATCCAATGCCTTATTTCATGCTAGATTGATATATTTGAAGCTGAAGGTGGAAGGAGTTGCTAGAGAAAATGAAGAAATAGTTGTACTGAGTGACAATTTCTGCATTACAAAGGTAATTTGAAAGATGATGAAGACAAATTAGAACCCCTCAAAAAGAAAATGGGTAAATGATGAAGGTAAGTTATATGAGGAATTCAATCTTGTCACTCATCCTACTAGGCCTAAGGATAAGAGAGATACTGGTCTAAATCCTGGTGAAGTAGAGCCTGCATATTTAGATGAAGAAGGAGAAGCTGCTGCTATTCCAGAAAGAGAGGACTCTCCTATAAATGACAGGAGTGATTCAAACCTTTCCTCCAATCCTTGTGCTAACACTGTATCCTTTAGTGAGCCTAGCCCACCAAAAAGATTTCCTAGAAGGGAGATTATTCTAAGGGAAAATGGTGATGAAGAGACCAATGAGGAAGAAGGGGCATAAAATGTCTTAAGATACATTAGAGAGACCTCAAATGAGGATGAGGACACTGAATCTAGTCCTGATGAATTTGAGATAGCTATTGATGCAAGTGGAGAAGAATTTATTAGTCTCAGTCCCTTGATAGGGAATATAGAAATGGTTGAAGGTGTAGATGAAGAAGTTTTTGATTTAGTTTAAGCTAGAATTTCTTTATAAGTAGTTGAAGATTCAGTAGAATATTTGGCATTAGACCCTCCTGTTGATGAGGTTTCTCAAGGAGGTATAGTAGTGATGGATATGGTTGATCAAGAGAATGCTCCAAGTGAGGGGAGGAACCTATTTCCATAGGTTCAGTTGCTGTAGATATTGGAATAGAAGATAGGTCAGAAGACCCAGGATTTGTGGTGTTGGGTTTAGATTATGGAGATTCTGATGATGACCAACCTATCATAAGTCCTCCAATCCATTCAGTTAAAAAAACTAATATTGTGTAGCCAGTAGTACTTATTCCTTGATACTATGTGAATAAAGAAGATTTAGAGTCAATAAAAAAAGATCTGAAGAACCACCTTTATGAGAGATTTGTTGGGTTAGAGAGGGCTATGAATCAAAATCAAGAAGTTGTCACTTCTGAAATGGAAATAATAGTTTCTAACTCTCACTCCATCTTGCTAGAGGAAGTAAAGAACTGTAGAAATCAGATCAAAACCATGGCAGATTCTATGGAATTTGTGAAATAGTCTATAGCCAGATTAGACTACTATATGGTTTCAAGGGTTCAGGTGGAACAATATCTTCGATATATTAAAAGTGTGGTTTAGAAAATGGTCACTATGTTTGAGGACTTTAATAAGTCCATAGAGACACATGTGAGTGGCCAAGATGATTATGTGAATAGATTGATCATAGGGATGACTAAATCTTTTAAGGAGACAATAGCTTTCACTATGGAACCTCTGTGTACATCTTCTTCATCTTCAGCCTCTCCTCCTTTTTATCTAGAAGACTTTAGGTCGGTTGTTAGAGAAGAATTTGAGAATCTCTCTAGTACCAGTATCTGAGATCCTTAGTCTATGACTCAGGTTATTTCTACTACCAGAGAAATTCATAATCTTGTGGGAAATTATCCAAGGGAAGCTGATCAAGATTAGAAGGCCATCAAGGAACAAGTTGATTTCTGCTACAAAAGGGTATACACTAAGCATCAGATCGATGGCCACTTCAAGTTGATATTGGAGAACTTGAGGATTCCACCTGTCACTCAATCCATTAAAGATCGGGTTAGTAGGCTTCAAGAGTTGACTCCTTCCATGGAGAAATTTATGGAGAATAAAGATGATTTTATTTCAGCCATGGAGAGAGGGGGAAGTATTGTTATGGATTTCAAAAATATTCGTTTTCCCTTCCTCCATGTGGACTGCACTCCCATCATTGTTCCTAAAGCCTTTCCTTCTACCTCAGGTGCCTCAGGATCCACCAATTCTTTAGCATTGATGACTCTTGCATAGGCTATGAGAAGCTTTACCCCCACCATTCCTCAGAGATCTACTCACTACCGGTCTACTGATGCTTTTGTTACAGCTCCTCCAACCCTGATGACTGATATCCCTCGGCCTATACCTCCATCTTCAGAACCTTCTTCCTCCACTTACAAAGAAAAATATCCTTTCGACATCTCTGATGTGGATTGAATGTGGGTTTTCTTAGTTGATAGGGATCCTTATAACCTTTTTTTTTATATTGTACTCTTGATTCCTTAATGGGAAATCCCCCTCAATTTCTTTTTTATATATTACATTCTTCTTGTTAATCACAAAGGGGGATAAAGAGGTCAGTTTACAAGTTAAGTTTAAGTTTTTAAGTTAAATTTTCATATCTATATTTTGTTCATAATAGTCATGGTTCAAATTTTCTTATACACATCTCTAATGTTTTTAGAAAATGTGATTAACCCTAATTCAGAAAATAGTGACACAATTTTTGATTATCAAAAAGGGGGAGATTGTTGTACTCACCTATTTTGATAATCCCAAATCATGTTTTATTTATATGGTAATTATGTTTCTCTTACATGATAATCATTTATGTGAAATCATGTTTATATCAAAAGTGATAACTATGTATATTTAATCTCACTGCTCTTCTGTTTAAAGTTTACAGTGAAAAATTTCTCCCGATGCAAAGGTCACTGATGCAATGGTCATCGATGCAAAGGTCACCGATGCAAAGGTCACCGATGCAAAGGTCACCGATGAAAAGGTCACTGATGCAATGATACTTTTGAGAAGGCTACCAATAGAGAATTATCAATTAAAGGTTACCGATGGAAAATTATCAATTGAAGGTAACCGATGGAGAATTATCAATTGAAGGTTAATGATGGAGAATTATAAATAGAAGGTTACCATTGGAGAGGTTACCGATGAATGTTTCCAATGTGCACTTACTGTTGAATCCTACCATTGTGAAGGCTATCGTTACCAGTCTACCATACTCTTCTACTCCATATTTTTTCAAATTCATAAGATTATTATAACAGTCATATTTACTAACTTTAATTCTCCTGACATTAATTAATGCTGATTGTAGACATACCAGGAGACTATATCTGGACAGTATGAGGTACGAGAAAGATCACACGTGATATACTTATTCTTATTGTCAAACCTCAAATATAAAAAGGAGAAGACCGAGGAAGAAAAGCAGGATTCCAGAGTGCCTGAGTTAATAAGCTAAGAAAGTGAAGATCATTAGAAGTAGTATATAAAGAAAATTACTCTCTAGATCAAAGACAAACCATTCGACACTTTCACTTAGAACTCGCAAGCCCCATGAAGATCATTTGAGGATTAACTCTTTTTTACCTTCTGTACTTCATCAACTCTCGATCAACACAAGAAATAGAACACTCAATTTTTGAAAGCCAAAACTTGGAGTGGCGACACTCTATTTTGGATACAACTTCCAGAGAAAGACTGGAACATAAAATTCTTCACTTCAAAGAATAAAGAGATGAACTGAAAACACATAGATCCTTCTAAAATCAATCTCATTATATTTTATCTACTGTGTTATTTTGTTTTATATTTATGAAAAGTGTGTATTTTTTTATACACATTGTCTTCTGTGATCGAACTGGAGGACACAAAAATCCTCATATAAAACTTATCTTACTCTTTGTTTTCCCATTTATAACTGTGGATGAGACCATGTGTGGTCTTTATTGTTTTTCATTCCCTTGAAAAATTGTTGTAGAGGGTGTAAAACCTGGACAGTTTGTGAAAACTGTTGTAAAGCCCGATACAGGCTATGTATCAAGTTTATTAATTTTAACTGCTTGGTGGTAAGTGATCACAATTTGGAGAGGATTAAGTCTTGGCATGAGACCGAACCTCTTGTTTATCCTCTATATGCACTATATTTTGTTATAATTTGTTTTATCTATTTTCCATTTCTTATTACTAAAAAAATAAACTATTTTTCATTCGCTTTGATATTTAGTTTCGGTAAGTGTGTGTATGTGTTTAATCCAGTAAACTTGCTACAAAAGTTGAAGAAGTGTTTTACAATAATTCAACTGAGGACTAATCACTATTTGAGAAAACTGTTGACAAATTATACATTTATATCTCTACTTCCTTAATTAACTAGGCCGTTTTTAAAATTTGGGGGATCTTTAATATAAAGTATTTAATAGAAATTTTAAGTAGTAACTCAATTCACCCCCCTCTTGAGATTCCACTCCGACTAACACACACCATGATCTTATTTCTTTTTATTATGTACCTATACTATAAAATGATTCATTTATTTATGGGATACCCATGTCCCCTCTCTTTTTATTTCTTTCTTAAACCATGTTATATAGCTGTTATGCTGTAGAAATTTCGTCTCAAAATTTCTCTCTCTTTCTCTCAAGAAATTATCTTGTTTTTTATGTGAATACCTAGACCTATTTTGTTTCTATGGGTGTTCATAAATACAAAAAAATTATATATTTTATTTTGGAGTTGACATACATATAACCCTCACTCCCTTTTCATGGGTTATAAATGACATAATGATATTATTTTTAAGAAATTTTAAAACATCACGATTTTTAAATGAAACCCATTTATTTTATTCTCTTTAGGTTATTTATGAAATGTTTTATTATTATTATCTCTATGGATCACATTAAAGTAAATACATATTAAGGTTTCACCCTGATAGAGCTTCAATTAATTGGGTAAATAATTTAATCTCTAGAGATGACAAGTTTCACGATACCTTGGTGAATAACCTTGGTAATTTTTTATGACACCTTGGGGATGGACCTTAGTGATATGATCATGAATGTCTAAATGAAATGTTGTATCCACATATTAAAGTTATGATTCATGCACTTTTTATTATGATATCCATCTTTTCCATTTCTCATGTCTTATGGTTTTCATCAAGTTCTTATTGATATCACAAGTAAACAGATTCCCTTGCTTTCCTTACTGGGCCTCCAGGTTATGAGATAAAGTAATTTTACTTAGGATAAACCTTTTATAAATCCTTATAATTGGATTAGAATAATTTTTAATGTTTTAATGTATTTTTTTTCTTATTTTCAAGACACTAGACTTTAAGGATAATCTGTTTGTAAAAATGTAATGAAAAGTTATGTCATAAAATGGTGGGATTCTATAATACTTTTTTGGGGGTAATATTTTATTTTTTGTGGTGATAATGGTGTGAATTCTTGAGTTATGTATTGTTTCTTCTTATTCACCAAACCTTTTGTTAAATTGAATCAATTATGAGATGTGTGTATTGGTTCTAGGGCCTCCGTTATCATTGTGTGTCCTTCTTTGTTGGTGGATCCCATTGTAGGCATGTGTGACCTGAGTTTTGAGGTAGGTGGTTCCGTCTTTATCCTGTGTTGGTGATATGCATTTCTCTAATTTTTGATTAATTGTTTCATAAATGAAATGGAATGATTGAATGTTTTGATTTGTGTCTGTAGAAAATGTTTTTGGATAAAATATGGGTTCCCCTAGTTTTGGTAAATGAAAAGGCACTTTCAAAGCACTGTGAAATGGTTTTCAAAGAACGGTTTGGTGAAAATGGATAAATGAATTATTTTTTAAAATAGTGAACATGGGAATCCTTGGGTACTTAGATGGAAGGTGCAGTAATAGGCCTTATCCAATATCGTGGGGTTTTCTTCTGGGATTTTCCCCTCCTCCAAAGGCCTGTTGTTCTAGGGACTTGTTATACCTGTTGGGGGGGGGGGGGTTAACTTTCTAGGGTATTACTATACTCTCTAGACTCGATGCATATGTATAGTGTCTTGATTTGCACATTATTGTCTATGTCGGGTATTAGTTACCTAGCTATCTTTACGTGTTGCGATCCATGGCATGATGTTACCTATTATTTTGGCCAATTTTAACTATTTTGTATTGTACTATTTTTTCTTATACATCCATGGTTTTGATTTGATTTTTGATACATTATTTTCTTTGATTTTAAATATCTAATTTGATATATTCATATAAAATTATTTTAAATGATTTACTTATTTTATTTAGAAATATTGAAAAAGATGAAATTAAATAGACTTTCCATGCTATTGATAAAAACTGCTAAACTGTATATCATGCCCTATTTTCTTTAAATTTGTGGATGCTTAGATTATTGTACAAAGACTTGTTATAGAACACCTGGGAAATACCCTACTGAGCTTATTAGCTCACACCTTAAGCACCACTTTAGTGGTTCGTTGGCCTAGTTATGTCATTTGATGCAGGGAAAGGTAGGGCACCATAGTGAGGCAGTGAGGTTTTCAATTATCTAGGATTGGGTAGCTAGATGGTGATATGGTGGGAGTTTTCCCATGCTATCACATTGAGACTGTTGAAGTAGTTGGTTATATTTGTCATCCCTTTCAATTAGACTTGTCTCTTTGAAATTATTTTGTGACCATTTCAGTTATATCGTTTTTAAAATTCTCTTTTAGTTATGATATGTATATATATATATATATTCATGTTTTCTTCCAATATCTTTCTATAGATGTATATATATGTTATGTTATATGAATTAGGTTGGGTGTAATTTTCCCTCTATTTGTTGTTGATTCTCGAGTGCTAGACGCAAGACCATGGGGATTAGGAACACCCTTTGGGTTTGTGGGAAATTCAGATCGTGTACCAGTTTGAGAGGGTATTCAATTTGGGTTCATTATAGTTTGATATGAAAGGTGATATTTCCTCAATATTCCTTGTCTTGGGATGTCTAGTAGAATAGATATTGGATTTTTAGAACTTTAGAGGTTGGTTGTAGTGAGTAATTGGCCAACAATTTTAATGATGAGACTCAAGTTACCATGGTATTTTGGGATATATGTATCCTATTTTCAGTTCTTGATGTTAATATTAGTTTTTGATTATGGGTTTTTTGGTTTGGACTAAGATTATTTAGTGTCTGATCATTTCTTCTCTTTTGATGTGCAGCAGTATACCTCTATGACGTGTTCTGTGAGTTCCACATGAGAGTGTGGATGATTCTTCTCAAGGGAATCCTCCTATGGATCAGAATTTATTGAGGATATCATGTGCACAGTTCGTGGTGTTGACCAAAATTTATCAATAGTTTAGAGCATAGTTGTGTATGTACATACATGAGTTACTGGAGAAATGGATTGATCACAATAGTTATTGTGTGAGAATCTACCATATTATAAAGGTATTAGTGAACATAAAAGGGTGGATGATTTTATTGACAAGATCAATCATATTTTTGACTTCTTGGATACATCTAAGAGTATCAAGGTGAAGTGTATGATGCTTAAACTTGAGGGTCCCAGCAAGGGTTGGTGGGATTCCATGGTACAAGTAGATAGAAACATGGGATTGGAATGGAAGGGATTCAATAACCTATTATTATAGTATTTTTTTTCAAGAGTTTATAATTATGGTGAATTATCTAGATTTACTCTCTTTTTCATAGGGAGTATTCTTGGTGTTAGCATACACCAATCAGTTTGCTGAACTGGTTTTATTTTCACTAGAGGTTGTAAGGAATGACCAACTAAAAGCTCATAATAACCTAAAGAGTCTGCAACCAGATATTATATCAAAGGTATTTATGTTTAAGATTTTGACCTATATAGAAATGGTAAACAGAGCTATGATAGTTTAGATGAATATGGTAGGAAATGTTGGATACTCTGCCTCTTCTTTTCTACATAGTGTCAACTTTAGTAGAATGTATGGGAAAAAGTGAAAGTGGACAGATCATTGTAGGAACAGTTGATGTGGTTCTTAGTATTAGTATTATTTGGATCCTACTATTTTATCTAGAAGTGTGCCTATGAATTTCTATTAGTGTTGAAAGGTTGGACACACCTGACATTCTTTTCCTTCACCTACAAATATGTGAAATAGTTGTGGATGTTTTAGACATCTGTAGCATTTCTATCAGGCTATGTCTAAAAATCGATATAGCCATGGATCCTCATATTCTAAGGCTACTTTTGGGAATTAATATACTTCAAATACTATAGGGTTTCTATAACAAGCCTTAGGAGTGAAGCACCTTCATGTAATAGATCAATTCTTGATGGCGATAGATGCGGGTCCATTGAAAGTGAGAGGTACCATATTTATTTCATCTTTAGTATCAGTTTATTTATTTGATATTGGTTCTTCCCACTCATTTATAAATATTCATTTTATTTATATTATGAAAAATATATCTAATCTCATGTCCTTTGTTATGGAGTTAGTGACACCTCTTAGGAAGAGGAAAGAGTAGGGGTTTCAGTGACCTTCTTTTGGGACATTAATATCTAATGCAGAGTTAGTCTAGGATTTTATTATTATTGATCCAGATCTTTTTTAAGTCATCATTAGGATGGATTGGATCATTGATCTTCATGATGAGGTTGTTTTTTATCATTGGTATGTTTTTTTCTTGCATTCTATGGGAGATCATGAGTGTTTCTAGTAGAGTGGGATTTGTGGTATGGTCGCACATGAACTTCCTATCCAGAGTTTATGATTTTGTTTTCTGCTATATAAGTTGTTCCTAATGTCATTTATTCAATTGTTTATATTCCCATTTTTTTCATGATTTTGGGATTTTTTTGCAGTTTATTTCTTTGGGATTCCTCCAGAGAGAGAGGCAGAGATTACGATTGACCTTGTTCCAAGTACACAACCAACTTTGAGGCTTTCTTATTATATTTCACCAACAGAGCTAAAAGTTCTCCATATTCAAATGGATGACTTGATGGAAAAGGGTTTTGTTCACCCTAGTGTTCTTATTTAGGCATCCTTAGTGCTATTTTCCAATAAGGCAGACAGTTCACTCTAATAGTGTGTGGACTATCAAAAGTTGAATTGAGTAACGATTAATAACAAGTATCCTTTTATTAATGTGGATGATTTTTTCAATCAGTTAAAGTAGGAAGAGTGGTTTTAATAGATTTTATTTGGTCAAGTTATCATCAACTCAGAGTTTGGGTGTGTGATATACTAAAGATTGATTCCAGGTAATATTATGGACATTATGAATATCTTGTGATTCCATTTGGTATAACAAATGCTCTTACAATTTTTATGGGTTTGAGGAATAAAATATTCTATCAGTATCTCAAAACTTTTGTAATAGTTTTCAGGGATGATATTTTGGTTTATTTGATATTTGAGTTCTAGTATGAGAACCATTTGGGTTTGGTTTTAGAAATCTTGAAGAGTAACTATTTGTATATAAATCTTTCAAAATTCACTTTCTTGATTCAAGAAGTGAAGTTATTGGGGCACGTAATTTATGATCATGGATTATTAGTTGATCCTAAGATGGTGAAGAATTTTTTTTCATGGGAAGAACTATATAATCTCATTGAAATTTATAGATTCCTTGGTCTTTATAGATATTCTAAATGGGTTGTTAATTATTTATATGTTAGGATGGAATATTACAAATATAACATGGGGGGTGAATTGTTTCTTTTTAAAAAACATGACAGATTTCAGATTTTAAATATCTGCGCTTTAAGAAGATATGAAGCATACTATTTTGTAATGATTATGAGAAAAAAATAAATATAAAGAATGAACACAACAATTTTATAGTGGTTCGGGGCACAAAGATCCCCTAGTCCACTCCCCCAATGCTCTCTCTATGATTTTGGTAAATTTCACTAGAAATTACCTCTTATCACTAGACATTCAAATCCATAATTGAGGGTAGGAAGTTGAAACCTATAAAACAATGCTAAACAGATCCTTTTGGTTCTTTTATAGAGAACCTATTATCCACAACTTAGTAAAAGAAGCTGACACTTCACCACAACCGAGTATGAGTAGTTGAAACTCCAATAAATCAAAAGATTATGATTTGTTTATGGTTTAGGTTGAACTTCATAGTTTTAGTATCAAATGAAAGTAGGTTGATCTCCTTATTTTGAAATGAATGTCTTCAAGAAATAATAACTCTAATGTGATCCTGGTTGAAAATGAACTTCAATTTGAATATGAAGAAACAGTAATAGATATCTAATAGTAGCACATGGTTGAAAATGAAAGTCTCCAAAGTGTATCCTCTTTCATAAAATAAAATAGTCGATCATTCACTGTATAAGCACTATAAAATATATTTATAGGTATATAGTCATATATGAATGTATATTTTTCTAAAGAAATTTTGATAGAATATATAGGGATGGAAGGTTTCTTCGGTATTCCAGATCCAATAAAATCGCCTGATAGAAGGTGCAAATTCAAATTCAAATTTTCTAGGGGAGTTGTAACTTCTTGTAAGAATAGTATTGATTTTATATATTTAATATAGTTGATCAAAATGAGCCTTTGAACTAGTCATAGAAAAGATTTCAATCTACTCGTAATACTGTCAAGAGCATTGCATGAATCTCAGATTATATTGTGGCATAAAAACTCCACTGTTGAATAGTCAAACATAGGGTTCAACTTCCTAGAATATGGTTTATTTACATAGAATAGGGTTCCTTTTCATAGCTTAGGGTTCCTACCAACATATGGTTCCTTAACCATACTTTTATATGCACACAACATAGGGTTAAAAAGTAACATACAGATGAGAATCCATATGTTCATCCTTTTAGGGAAGATTGATTTCAAACATAAGGTTGATTATCCATATATTCAATCTCTATAATATAGGGTTGCTGAACCATACGTAAATTGTTCAATTTAGCATAGGAACGAGGATCCATATGTTCATTCATTGAATGTAGGGTTTGAGCAGTGTTTCCAGGACACATCCCGTAGCATTAAATTTCATCAAACAAGATACATATTATTATGATATATAAATTCCTAAAATATACTTAAAATAAAATTCATTAGAAAACAAACAAGGGTATTTGGGTGCATAAAAATCAACATATGACATAGAGTATTATTTAGAAAATACATGACAAAAATTTGCCCTTTTTTGATGATCACAAAACCCATAATGTAATTTAAATAAAATATAGGATTTAGAAACACTAATAAAAATGTTTTTAAATTTTAATTTGAATTTCATAGTATTGCTTTGATGATAAGATATAGATAATTTAAAAAATTTAGAATGTCGTGTTTACCCAATTTTCTCTCACATTTTGTGATATCAAAAAGAAATCATGTCAAAAATGGATTAAAATACATTTAATTTTTCACATAATAATAAATGAATGATTATTAAAACTTATGAAATATAAATAAATTTAGGATTGGAATTTAATAACTGGACATAAATCAAGTAAAAAAATAAATATAAATAAAATGATAAAGTAGAGTAAATTGAATTCCAAATAAAATATTTTAAAACTTGATTAAAATATACCAATCAGCATAAGGAATATTTATTAAAGGTTGATCTTTGGTCATATGGGGTGGCTTCTTCATCTTATTATTGAATAGAAGAGGATACATGCAGATGAGAAATGGATTGAACAACACCATTAATATCATTTAGCTTCACCAACAAGATATGGAAATTATTATTGAAAATTCCTATCCACTGCTGGAGTATATTCCTATAATCTTGATCAATATTTAATCTCTCAACCAAATTAACCTTTAAAAACTCATTAGCTTATTCTTTAGACTGAATGAAAGCAATTATCTTATCCCTTACCTGATGAATAACTGACCCTAACCAAGAATCACAAGAGGTAAGTTGACTTATAAAATGTCTTTGATTCTATAAAAGAACATTCAAGGGAGTACTTTCACATTGAATAGTGTATAGTCAATCATTTAAATCATCCAAAACTGAAGTAATAGTTTAAAATATTATGATCAAGTTAGGAGGAGTCTATTTTGAAGAGTTTGAAGCCCGGTGACTTGCTATGATAGATTGAAACTCTCTACCAAACATCTGTTTCAACTAATAAAAATTTTATTTATTTATAGATTCTTCCATTGAAGATCAAAATTAAGCATCCAGCATTTTAATAAACTCTTCAATATCACCCACTGATATGATATTTTTCAAAACTTCTATGAGTTGTGTTTGAAGTACATCAAACTCAGCCCTAGGAACTATTGAACTTCTGAGATCTTAAGATTTCAAATAATGTCTTAGAGACATGTTCTACTCATCCAAAGAGTATTCTTACGAACTAAATATTTAGTATAAGAGTGAGAAGACTCTGTAGAAACAACTCTTGAGGGTTTTACAACCTCCAATATAGAAAAAATTGGCTCGCTTTATGACCCATTAATTCCTTAAATTTATTTTCTTTCTCTTAATACAAACACTTATACATCTACCAAATTAGTAAAAATCAAAGAAATATTTTTAGGGGTAGCTTGAACAACAACAAGATCAACTACCCTAGATTGATCAACCCCTTGAGAAAATTTATCAACATTTTAAGCTCCTTTTGATTCAAATATTTCTTAATTTACTTCACCAGCTACATTCACACCCTCAATAATGTTTACTAAAATTCTTCTTCATGGAGAAAGATCAAACTCTTCTCTCAATTTAATTTCTTCATATGGCCTTGATCTAATAGATCAAACAGATGGTAACATTCTCTGCTCCCGCTGAGTAGTTTCCATCATCCTATCTTGATCTATCATTCCAACAAGTAATAGACCATTTCAAGAGTTTCTCCAAAAATATCATAGCTTCCTTATAGTTATAGTATTTAAAACATTAATATGATGACATCTCTGAACTAATGTGATGTCTTGAATTTTTCCCAATCTAAATAGGAAAATAGAAATAATCCTTCCATAAGGATAAAAACTCATTATAGCTTTCTTATAACATCAAAAAATTAAATACCTCAACATATACCTACTGAAATTCATCTTGATATGGTTCATTAATAAAAGGAAAACATATTAGGATACAAAAAATTCTCTAATTTTGTATTCCTTGAAATAATTATCAACTAAATAAACTTTGGAAAGACCTTTTGATCAGGTGTAAGATCTATTGCCATCATTTTCATGACAGTTCAAGTTCCAAACAAGAAATAAATTATATCCTCTAACTTAAATATTTCATTTTCTATATTTCTCAAATAAAAATGAGATTCCCCCTCATGGGGACAAACCACCATTCTTTCAATTTCAAAGGAAGAAATTAAAAATTCCTCATTATAAATCATAGAAACAACAGTGTATTCATAAACTTCAACAATTAAAGAAGAATTTAAAAAAATTATTTCACTTCAATATCATAAATAAAGGGTAATTACTTTCTCTAAAAATAAATTCCCATCCTTAAAAATTTATTGCACTCTTTAATGACTGATTTGTTTCATTTATCCAGGTGAAAACAATTAACTTTCCTTAAAGAATTTTTTGATAAGTCACATGATGGAGAATATGATCATTGAGATAATCATCGTGAATAAAGAAATAAGTATCTATTAATAAAGGTTTTAAGGTTTGAGATTCAAATAAATGGAATTAAAGATTATCAATAATCCGAAGGGTTGAAAGGGAGAATTATGATGGTTCAGTTTTTAGTTTCACATGCTGATGATGCATTGTAATCATTAAAATTCAATTTTGAAAATATGTGATATATAAATTAAAATCAAAACAATCATTTACTAAAAAAACAAATGAAATAATAATTTAACAATGAAATTAACATTTAAATTAAAACAAATTAAACCTATAAACATATTAATTTAAATAAATTGATAAAAATTTACTTAAAATTAAATAATACTAAATCCCCCTTAATGAAATCAAAACCTGTAGTGGGAAGTGGTTTAATAAAAACATCACCTAATTTATTTACAAATTCTAAAGATATATCATTTTTAAGAACATGATCTCATAGAAAATTATGCCTTATATCAATATGCTTATTCCTAAAATGACTTATTGTATTTTTTGAAATATTTATATCACTAGTACTATCACATAATATTGGTATATTATTAAAATTTATTCCAAAATCTGGTAGAGCACATTTCATATACAACACTTGTGCACAACAATTTCTAGCATATATATATTTTGCCTTGGTTGTTGATTGAGAAACTGAATGTTGTTTCTTACTCGACCATGATACTAAATATTTTCCAAAAAAAGTGACATGTTCTTGAGGTTATTTTTATATATAATATAAATCCTCCAAATTCAACATCTAAATATTAAATTAGATTAAAATATGAAGTTTTGGGGTAAATTAGAGATTGAAAAATAGTTCCTTTTAAATATCTGAAAAATCTTTTAACACCCATAAGATGTGATTATTTTGGATTTGAATGAAATACAGCACAGAAACATATAGAAAACAACATGTATGGTCTAATAATAGTAATATATAATAAACTACCAATCATACATCTATATAACTTGTTATCAACTGGTTTTCCAACTTCATCCAAATCAAGTTTTATATTGGTACATATAAGAGTTGTATATGTATTACTATTTTCAAGTAAACAATTTTTAAATAAATAAATAAAATATTTAATTTTATTTAAAACATTTCCACAATATTTTTGGTAAATTTTAAATCCTTAAAAGAAATTTAGTTCTCTCATTATACTCATTTCAAATTATTTTTGCAATAGATTTAAAAAATCATTATAAATATTTTTCTGTTAAAAAGAACTATATAATAAAAATAAATTTGTACTAAAAAAATATTAAGAAAAATAGTTTTCTTAAAAATAATATGATCAAATGATCCCACATAAAATAAATTTTCCAAAAAAAGAGGTTAATCTTTCATACCAAGCTCTTAGTGCTTGTTTAAGGCCATAAAGAGCGTTGTAAGTTTAAAAATAGAATTTAGTTTGAGAGGGTTTTCAAAACCAGGAGGTTGTTTATCATAAACTTTCATCCATTAAATATCCATTTTAAAAGGCAAATTTAACCCCAATATGATATAATTTAAAATTTGTATGTGCTTCATAAACTAAAATTATTCTAATGGATTCTAATCTAGCTATAGGTGAAAAGGTTTCTTAATAATTTATTCCTTCTTATTGATTATATCCTTTATCTACTAATCTAGATTTGTTTCTGGTTATGATCCCATGATCATCCTGTTTATTTATAAAGACCCATTTCGTTCCTATTACTCGATAATTGGATGGTCTTTATACTAATTCTTAAACATCATTTCTTCTAAATTGGTTTAGTTATTCTTTCACTGCTTACATCCAACTCTCATATTCTAAAGCTTCTTTAATAGATTTATGTTCTAACTAATATGTAAAGGAAGATAATTCAAATAGGTTTCCAATATTTCTTCTAGTTATAATTCCTATGTATAGGTATCCTATAACAGTTTATGTAAGGACCCGAACCCAGTTTCGCAGAGCAATTTCCTATCTTTATTACATTTTCATATAAATATGGAAGTTGTATCCTATAGGAATGAATAGTTTGGTATCTTTTTGAAAACAAGATACATACATAAGTTCAACATTACAACTTGAAAGAAAAAACAACATAACAACTTCTTTTGAATCACACATAATATCCTAGATTATCATTGAAAGTCATTCATAATATAATTCTTCATAACCTAGGGAAAATAAAACATGTGAAAGGGGGTGATCTTAGATGATTTGTAAGGGTAAATAATATAGTGGAAGAAAATATAAACATAAACTCTAGGCATTATGAATAACTAAAATGAATGCCTTTAAAAATATACCTAAGAATAATATGGTAGGAATAAAAACTAATTAAATAATTCCATAAAACATAACCATTTATATTTTACTAGCTGAATAATTACCTGTACTATCAATCTCTAGTTTCATAATGAGGGAATACATAATACTGGACAACTGAAACATATCGTTGCGGCCTCAGCCAAGACATCTAAAAATACTTGGCTAAGTCCTTGGACAGAACCCAATTCTATTTTGTCTCATGAGACATACCGATGCATCGATAAGCCATAAAGATCCCCACCCATCATTTAATAAGTCCAATATATTCCTCATATTAATGGGGATAAACATAAACAACATGTATATTCATATTGAAACTAACTTATGAAATGTAATAACTTTCCCCAATAATTAAACATAAACACTAACCATTTAGAGTAATATGGTTAATGGTATCAAGATATTACATCCTCTATCATTATAATCATATAAAATTAACCCCAATTTATCATAATAATCAACAAGAGTGATGAAATAGGCGAAAACACTCTTCTAAAATCATCGAGTAATTCTTGGGATAAATACTCTTTTACTTTGAAAAGAAGAGTTATTTTGGAAAAATAATTTCATACAATAAAAAGTGAGTTAAAGTAGTTTTTTTATAATAAAATTATATATTTTATAAAAATAAATTTTTCTAAAAAAATTATGTAGTTCCCTTAAAAATAAGTAAGAATTCAAGAAATCCCCTTGGAACGAGCTTGTTTATCGGGGAAGATTTTTTTGAAAGATCCATTTAAAACATGTAACTACCCATAAAAGAAATAAATATTTTGGTTGGTAAACATATATAGAACATTAAAACATAATTTATTATGCTTACATAATAATATATAATAATTTAATTGGTATTAAGAGCAACAAAAATTAACAAGAAAGAAAATGGAGGTTCTGGTAGAAAACCCTTACCTTATGTCCAAATATGTTCCACTCTTGAACCTAAGGTCTTTTAATATGAAATTAGACTAATTAATAAAATAATTAAGAACCTATTATAAATTTATTTTATTTATTATAATTTTATTAAGTTCATTTATGGTTTTGTTATGGGTTAAGAGATTCAATATCATCTTTTCTGAGTGTTTGTTTTGATTAGTTTTCATGATCGGTTTGTTTGTATGGAAGTTAATGTGTAATGAAAATTTAATTAAATAATTGATGTTATATGTTATTAATGTTAATAAATAAGGGTAAATGATCATATAATTCATTTGTTTATTTTGGGAGAGTGTGAATCATTAGATAAAATTTTAATGATAAACACTTAGATTAATTTGGTTGTTTTTCGATCACCATGAAGTCATTTTGTTTTATAAATTAATACCATGTGTAAAAAAATGGTTCTAGAAAATTACATAGGATATATTACATATTTTATGATCTGGTTAAACCATAAAAATGGTTTCATGACCATAATTAAATATGGTAATAGAAGTTGAAAACCTATCATCCTTGAATGTGATAAATTAACACATCTCAGATGATATTTTCATTTTTAGAATAAAAGGAGGGGAAAAGAGATATGATGAAAAATTATTCCATTATCATGAAAAAATTATAGTACATGTATGTTACTGTAGTTATCATAACATTTGAATGAAATTAGGCGAGGAAAGAAAAATAAAGAAAAGAACTTTAATGAAAATAAAATAAATGAAAAGAGGAATTTACCTCTTGAATTTATCTTCCTTGAGAGCCTCTTTAGGGGAGAGGATTTGGTCTTTTGAAGAGAACAAGGGATAATAGATGTGGGAAGGATCCTGGGAGGATATTTTAGAATAAATTATACAAGGTAAAAGGCTTTATAGGGATGAATAGAAGATGGAGTGATGGATGAATTTTATAGTGGAAGAGAGGAGTTAGTTCCCATTATTTTAACCATTATTTTATTATTTTGGATCAAGACTACGAATAGTATTGATTCTTATGAATAAATTAGAAATAAGTGCATGTGATTTTAAATCGAGTGTTCTTACATCATCCTTACATTAACTATGACTCAATAAATCATGTATTTAGAATTTATCATAAATTATGGTATTTTATTATTCACAAAAAATTCAAGTATTTTAGAAAAATAAAAAAAATTCACCCAAACCGTTTTTCAATGTGTATAATTAAAAAATGAACTCCATTTTATCAAGATAATTTTATAAATAATAGTAATTCAATTTTTAAATAAAGTAATTATTTACTTGAAAAATACAGATTTAAAATTTAAAACTGATTTTATAATACATTAAAAAATTAACTGAGGTCTGATAAAATTATCCTAATGTCATAGGAAAATAAAATATTTATTTAGGAATACATTTAATGAAAATTATTTTCATTAATTTATTAATTTAAAAATGTAATTAAATATTTAATACTCAAAAAATACCAACACTTAATTATTAATTTATAAAATATTCTATTTCATTTATAAGGTGCCTAAATTTTATTTATACTTTCATGGGTGTGGTTAATATTCACAAGGGTCATGTTAACATTCATAAGGGTATGATACTATTTATAATGGTTAAGTTAATATTCCCAGAAAATTGTTAGTTGATCATATCATACTCCAAATATCTCACTGAATGTAATCATGCATGTCATTTTCTTGAAATTCAAAACACAGAGGTGGAAAAATTATGTTTACTAACTAGGTTGTAACAAAGTGGTTTTTTGTTGAGACTTAGTGTTTCATGAATTCAATATTAAATTTATTTTCACATCCTTGGGGTGTTACTTTCTCCCCCTTACAAAAATTTCATCCTCAAAACTCCATAATGTTACCTCTTAAAAAGATTTGTGGAGTTCTTCATCATAAGATCCTCATGCGCCCATGTTTCTTCTTTAATTTTATTATTTTTACAAAGTACATTTACTAGTTTTGTAATATAATTCCTCAAAACCTATTCCTTAGATTCTATAATTTGGGTAGGCTCTTCACAGTAAGATAATTTGAGTTCCAATTCTATACCTTCAGAAGTGAGGACATGCATTAGGTCTGGCAAGTACTTTCTCAACAATGAGACATGGAACATAGTGGGTTCTTTAGACAATCTAGGAGAAATTTCCAAATGATAAGCCACAACTCCAATTATCTCTAGAATTTTAAATGGTCCAATATATCTACGTTTTAATTTCCCTTTCTTCCCAAATCTTATAACACCCTTCCATAGAGATAATTTTAAGAAAACACGATCTCCAACTTGAAATTCCAAATCATTTTTTCAATTATAAGCATAATTCTTTTCCTGCTTTGAGATAATTTGATATAGGGTTGAATAGTCTTTATTTTCACTATTTTTTCCTCCACATTCTCTGGACCCACAAGCTTCCTTTCACCGATTTCATCCCTACATGTTAGTGCACAACATCTCTTTTCATACAATGCTTCATATGGTGCCATTTGAATGCTATAATGGAAACTGTTATTGTAGAAAAACTCCACCAAAGGTAAATAATGATCCCACCTGCCTTGAAAATTATGTAAGAATGATCTAAACATGTCTTATAAAGTTTTTATCATCCTTTCTAATTGACTGTCAGTTTGTTGGTGATAATTAGTACTCAAAAGAAGCTCAGTATCCAAATATTTATAAATAATTTACTAGAATTTTAATGTAAATCATGGATCACAACCATACAAAATTGAGATAGGTTCTCCATGAAGTCTCAAAACTTCATGGATATAGAGTCGTGAAGGGTTATCTAGTGGAAAATCCTCCCTTATAGTGAGGAAATGTGCATATTTCACAAGTTGATCAACAATTACCCATATTAAATCATTATTTATTAGAGTTTTGGGTAATCCAGTGAAAAAATCCATAGTAATATCATCCCATTTCAATGTAGGAATAGGTAGAGGTTTCATGACTGCTCTAGTATGTTGTTATTCGGTCTTCACTTGTTGACAGACCAAACATCTTGATACATAATCTGCAATTTATCTCTTCATGTTATCCTACCAGAAATGTTACTTCAAATATCTATACATCTTTGTACTACTAGGTTGTATAGAGAAATTCAAAAAAATGGGAATCATCCAATAACTCCATTTTTATCTTTATTATTTATGTAACACAATACCTCTTCCCAAATTTCAGAATTTCATCTTCATTTATGAAGTCTTGTAACTTTCCATCATTCATAGCATTAATTTTATTTTAAATATTCTCACCATTAAGATAATAACTTTTAATTATTTACAATAAAGATGGTTGGGAAGCCAATTGAAAAAGTAATTATGTTTCTCCTTTTTTGATAATTCCTAATTCTATCCTTACTAGATCCATGGATACAGGATCCCTTTCAATCATCATTTTGTTTAAGACTCCATGATCCTTCTTGGTCAATGCATCGAATACCTTATTTTCCTTTCTTGGGTGGTAGTGTATGGAAAAATAATTATCCTTGAGTAGTTATATCCATAAACTTTTCCTCATTTTGAGTTATTTTTGTGAGAAGATATATTTCAGACTCTTGTGATCCATATATATCTCAAATATTTCACCATAGAGATAGTGTATCTATATTTTCAGAGCAAAGGTCATAACATATCATGATTAGGATAGTTTTGTTCATTAATTTTTAACTACCTTGATGCATAGGAAATAAATTTATCATTATGCATAAGGACACAACCTAGTCATTTCTTTGATGCATCACTATAGATCACAAACCCATCATTCATGGATGTAAGAGTTAGGGTTGGGGAATTCACTAATCTGATCTTTAATTATTTGAAACATTCCTTAAATTATTATTTCCATACAAACTTATTCCCTTTATGAGTAACCTTGGTTAATGGGTTTCCTAATAAGGTGAAGTTATGAACGAAATGTCGATAATAACCTAGTAAAACAATAAAACTACACACCTAGATTATTTTCATTGGTGTAATCCATTAATGAATAGACTTTGCCTTTATAGGATAAATTTATATTCCATCCTTAGCGACAACATGGACAAAAAAAAATAAACTTATTGAATCCAAAATTCACATTTTCTAAACTTCCCATATAATTCATTTCTTCTAAGAGTCTTTAAAATATTGTACAAGTGGATTTCATGATCTTTTTAGATTTTAGAGTATATTAAGATATCATCAATAAATACCACAAAAAAATTAATCAAGATATTCCTTGAAAACCCTATTCATTAGATCCATGAAGATAGAGGGTGAATTAGTCAGTCAAAAAGGCATTAATGTAAACTCATAATGCTCATTCTTAGTTCAAAATGATGTCTTTGGAATATCTTCCTTTCTCACATGAAAATGATGATATCTAGATCATAGGTCAATCATAAAAAAACATTGGGCTCCATGAAGTTGATCAAATAAATTATCAATGTGAGGTAGAGGATACTTTTTCTTTATTGTTATAGCATTGATCACCCTATAGTCAATGCACAACCTCGTAGATCCATATTTATTTTTAAGGAAAAGAACATGGGATCCCAATGGAGAAAAAGTAGGTATAATAAATACTTTATCACTTAGATACTCTAGTTGTTTCTTCAGTTATACTAATTCCACAATGTCTATTCAATAAGTAGTATTTGATATAGGTCTTGAACTAGGAATTAAATCAATTGAGAACTCAAATTTTCACTATGGAGTATTTCCAGGTAAATACTCTAAAAAACATCAATATATTCTTTCACAATAAGTACATATTCTATTTGAACATTTCTTTCCTCACTCATAGATATCAAGTTCTCATCCTCCCAAGGAATTTAATTCATTAGAGCTACTAAGGGTGGATCTAGATGAGAATCATATGGTTATGTTTCTACCCTAAAGATAAGGGATTCCACATCATCCTAAAAAATTGTAACTTCATTCTTCTTTTAATATATTTTTGCATAATAATTTGAAAATCATTTCATACTAATTATTATATCAAATTCAATCATGGGTATGATGATAAAATTAGTAGATAAAGCATGTTCATATTCCACATGGGGACTACCTAACACATATTTGTTGTAATGATACTTCCCTTAGGAGTTTTGATTAGTAACTCCTTTATTAAATAAAATTGAAAATATATAATTTTCTTAGAAAATTAAGAGGATATAAAAGAATAAAATGATCTAGAATCAAATAAATCATTGGATAAGTTTGAGAAAATTATTAAAGTACCTTCTACCACATCATTAGGAACTTCACCATCAGCAGTTGCGATAACATAACCTTAGGCTTTCTTCCTTGGCATTCTTTGGGGAAAGTTTCCTTGAAACATAGAAAAATAATTTAACAAATGTCCCATATCTTTGAGATTGAAACATTTAACATTGGTAGCTTATTTATTTCCCTTACAATCATGAGATTGGTATCCCTTTTCTTCACACTTATAACACACTCCTTTTCCTTTTAAGTAGGCTCTAGGGTGGTTCCTTCCACAAGTATCACATGTTGGAAAACTGCCCTTTTTATTCTTCTCTTTATCCATTATTTCCTCTGACACCCTCTTCTTCTCTTGTTTTCCATTAAAATCATAATCTATAGAGAATTATTTCTCTATCTTTATAGCACATGAGATTAAATCTTCGTATAATGAGAATATTTTGGAGATAGTTCCCTTTAGTGTAATGGTTTTAATCTATCAAATAATTGATCAATATTGCTTCTTATATTATGTATGTAGTATGTGACATGACTTTCTAACCTTGTGAAGTTAGCTTCATACTTTGAAACATTCTCATCCTCTTTTTACCTCAAATTCAAAAAATTCCTTTTCATATCTATTCACTATTCACGAGGGAAATATTTTTCTATGAATATTTCCTTAAAATACATCCATTACATTTCTTTTATTTCTTCCTCATTCGTTATGTAAATACAAAAAATAATCTACATCTCCCGATTTATGATAAACTTACATTACAAACTTATCTCTTTAATTATATTCCAAAGTGAAAAATATCTTCTCTAAATAACTTAGACACTAATCCTCTATGAATGGGTTTGTAGTCCCATTGAATGATGGAGGCTATTGTCGCATAAAGTGGCCTAACATAACTCCTCTATGTTATGGATATGGATGGTCCATATGGGTAAGGTTACTATTCATAACCTGAGTCAACTGTCCCAATATAGTTATAAGTTGATCAGAACTAGTCATAACACCAGATCCAACATCATTATCTTGAATTGGAGAGAAATACCTACATGATATATGTGTGTTTATATAGTTTCCATTCCTTTTACAAGGTTCCATTTCTTAATAATGGCATACACTTGATTAGGTTATGATTCATAATGTATAATCTCGACTTAGAAAAATACTTACCATAAATTGAAATCCTATCCATAGATAATATCTTAATCATAAACATGGTTTTTTTGGTGAAAAATTTACATTTAATTCTTTAATAATGGTTTGTAAAGAAATTTTGAATTATCCTAAGCATATCCCCTAGGAGTGTCAAACTAGGTGCATAGTTAGGATCGTTGTTGTGTACCAAGATACCCCGGGTCATGCTTGAAACTCTTTGTCAAAGTTGTTACTCCTAGATACTTCTGTTCCAGAACCAAATCCAATTGTAGTATCAAAACATGGATGTATTTTTTTATAAATATACACACAATCTATTACTTTCCAAAATTCCAAGATTTTCTTGTATGTTTATTGTCAAAGACTATCTCAGGGTTTTGTTCCCTAATCTGCATTTTCTAAATCTAGTATCCAAGTTTTCTACTAAACTTTCCCTCATACCAACTATAAGGACCCGAACCTAGTTGCCTATAGTCAGTGCATTACTTTATTACATTGAAATATAAACAAATAATTCATATCCCAAAGGAATGAATAGTTAATAGCATTAGAAAACAAGATACATACATAAGTTCAACATTACAAATTGAAAGGAAAAACAACTTATCAACTTCTTTTAAATCACACATAATCTCCTAGATTATCCTTCGAATTCATTCATAATATACTTCTTCAAAACTTGGGGAAAATAAAATATGTTAAAGGGGAGTGATCAGATGTTAAGTAAGGGTAAATAATACAATAGAATAACATATAAACATAAACTCTAGTAATAATGAATAACTAAAATGCATCCCTTTAAAAATATACGTGAGCATAATATGACAGGAATACAAACTGATTAAATAATGCCATAAAAAATAACCATGAATATTATACTAGTTGAATAATCACATTCAATATAAATCTCTTGTTTCATAATGAAGGAATTCATAATTCTAGACAACTGAAACATATCATAGAGGCCTCATCCAAGATGTCTGAAAATACTAGGGTAAGGTCTCAGCCAAATCCAAAATCTATTTTATCTCATGAGACCTACTAATGCATCAAGCGGATATAGCGAGCCCCAACCATCATGTAATAATTCAAATTCATTCCTCATATGAATGGGGATAAACATAAAAAACATTTATATTAATATTGAAACTAACATATGAAATGTAAATAACTTTCCCCAATCATTAAACATAAACACTAACCATTCAGAGTAATATGGTGAATGGTATCAAGATAGTACATCCACTGTCAATATAATAATAAAAAATTCAATAAAATATGGTGGATGATATCATAAAACATTAACCCCACTCTATCATAAAAATCTATAAGAGTGTTGAAATAGGTGAAAACATGCTTATAAAGTCATCGAGTAATTCTTGAGACAAATACACTTTTACTTTGAAAAGAATAGTTAATTTAGAAAAATCATTGCATAAAACTAGAAGTGAGTTAAGTTATTTTTTTTCATAATAAAATGGGATATTTTATAAAAATAAATATTTCTAAAAACAGATTATAGAGTTCCCTTGAAAATAGGTAATAATTCAAGAAATTCCCTTGAAACATGCTTGTTTATCGAGAAGATGTTTTTTGAAAGATCCTTTTAAAACATGTAACTTCCCATAAAATAAAGAAGGTTTAGGGTTGGTACATAGATATATAACATTAACATAGAATTTATGATGAGTTTTAAAAAATAAATAAGATTTTAATTATGATTAAGAGAGACAAAGAGTAACCTGAAAGAAAATGGAGGTTCAGGTAGAAAACCCTTACTTTATGTCCGAATATGTTCCGATCATGAAATTAAGGTCCAAAAATATTAAATTAGACTTATTAATAACTTAATTAAGAAACTATTTGTAACACCCAAGATTTCATAGTACATTATCTCATTAAATTAATTCAATATCTTGTGTTACACACAACACCGCGTTCGAGCGCACCACAACTCAGTAAACTAACTGTTCAAAAAACGGTTATGAATAGTATTAACTGCATTTTGAATATTATATACTCTATATAATTTTGAAATTCATATTATGTGTTTCTTAGAAATAATATAAGAACAAATTCATTTTTTTCAGATAAAAGAAGTATTTTTAAAAAAATGCAATTTTACCGCCTTTTAATGGCAAACCTTTTTTAAATCCAATATTTGAAACTTTTATATATTTAGTTTGACAAAATAAACTTCTTCTTTAGAATAAGGACATAATAATTTAGTTTTAATAAATTTTTGGTGTTTTTATGATAACTTTCACATTTGGGTGAATAGTGAAAAATAATATATTTTAACTGAAAACAACTTTTTTAATCAAAATAATTTTTAGTGATAAATTATAAATTTTAATGGTTTGGAAGTATAAATAGATTATATTTTTACCATTTAATCCAATGTTATTAATTAGAAAAAATTTCACTTTGAAATTGAACATAAATAAGTATCAATCTTTTATTAGTTATCATTTCTTACAAACACGCTTTTTGGTTTTGACAACAGGAATTAATTTTAAATTTATAAATGAAACTTTTATGTTGTGAATTTGGTAAAATAGAATTAGTTTTTGAATTCATAATATCAAAATTATCATAGGGTGAAATTTTGTTATTTTTTCTGAAAACTTTCATTTTTTGATGAATAGTGAAAAACACTAAGTTATAGTTTAAAACCGAATTTTTATTTAAATAATTAAATATTTTATTTAAATTTATTTTAGGTCAAAATAGATACATAATACCTATATATGTTCAATGAAATTCATTGGAGTCATTTTTTAATAATATTAGTTATATAAAATTTTATTGAACTTTTCACCGTCTTTTACCCACCTCTAAGGAGCATTTGCAAATTTACATAAAAATTAATTTTACCGCTTCTGTGAGTTGAATTTAAAAAATAAGAGAGAAACGGTTGATATTAGTAAGTAAAATGTGGTTCAATAAGATGAAAATAATTTTTGGTGAATAGTAACTTTTTACTTTTATTTACCACGATTAAAAGTAAATAGGGTAATTAAGGGTAAAAAAGATATTATTATTACCCTAAAACATTTCCTAATTCTATTGGATAAGTGTAATTAGACAAAAAAAACCTTAGGAATAAAATATTAAACTCTTTGGTCCACTTGGATAAGATTAGGACATTTATTATTATTTAATTCAAAGAGTCAAAAGTGTTATATTCAAAGTTTAACAACTAAACCATTTTTAATATAGGGTTATACATAAGATAAATTCGACTATAAATATTCATTAGAAATATAAAAATATTTCCTACATAATGGTATTTTATTTATAATTTTTAGAAATTAAATAATTAAATTTATTTATGACACAATGATGATGGAGTAATTACCGTATTAATGAAAGATTAAAATAATTTATATTTTAAATATCAAAATAAATGTAACTTGAGATTTTTTATGAATTACACTAATTTTATAGGTTAATATGACATGTCAGGGTTGGTTAGATTAATTTTTTTCTAAGTAATAATGCTGTTATAAATTTAGAAAAAACAAAATACCAAATAGTGTCAAAATTGACATAAAAGAGTTTTTAAAACAAATATTATATCATTAATTAACCACTCTGGGTTCTATTTGAAGTATATAGTAAGTTTATTAACCATATAATATAAAAATACAAAGAGAGATGGTAAATGTCAAACTATTTAACTAAGAGTTAAATCTAAAAGATAAAGTTAATATAGTGACCCAAACCCATCTAAAATCGATTGGTTGAGTGATTTTTGACCCATCCCCACCTTATCTATTAAATAATTCAGTTTTGAGCCATTATATACCAAAAATGATTTTATTATAAAATAATATTTCTAGCTTTTCCTAAGGTGCCCCTCAACCCTCTTATAAAAGGGCACTCACCCTTATCTCTAATTCACACCTTCAAAGCCATTTGGCTCATCCAAACCCAGCCCAAATAACCTCTCAACTATACTACCTTAATCCCATAGGCATTCCTTTAGTCAAAAAGTAAAACTAAGGAGACCTTTTGATCAAATCAAAAGAAAAACCTGAAGAAGAGGTAAATATTTCATCACCTATTTCAAGTTCCTTTCTTTTTCCACTTCCTCTTTCTTTGTTGTTTCCATTATAAATATTAACTATAGTATATTCTATATATTGTGATGTTATTATAAATATGGTATACTCATATTCATTATTCTATCCATCCTTTGAATGACATGTCACCATACGTGCGTACGTACGACTTACCATCTCCACGTCGTGGTGTAATTGTTATTCAATACATTATTATTTGGATGGGTATACTAATGATGTGTAATTGATGTAAATAATAAATATAACATTATAATGATTCTGTATATATGATATAACATCCAATTATATATTATTTTAATATCAAAATAATGATATTGTTTCTCATGCGTACATACAAATTACCGTCTCCACGAATATGATGAGATTCATTTCCACGTTCACCATTCAATGATGATTATAAAATATATATCATTAATAAGTATGTAATATATGAAATAATAACACTACTAGAGATACATACATACATACATACATATATATATATATATATATATAGATATGTACTTACATATATCTTATTCACTTAGTTTCGTTCAATACGATATGAAAACAGAAACATCGTTTATGCATACGTACAGACTACCGTCTCCAAACACAGTGTTTTCCATTTCATATATATGATATATAAATAATTTTTTATATTCTGGAAGTATTTAAATCTTGATCTAAGTGATACAATCAAGAGCAACAAGTTAAAACATGTACGATAAAGAAATCGATTATTACCCAAAATGTTAATTTAACAATGAAATTATTATTAAATGGGTAGTATAATGTCATAAATGAATCATGTATGGTATAATAAATATTAATATGGTTCTAGTATAATTTAATAACATACTACAGTCTTCATACAGGAGGTTAAATGTACCCTCGACTAAAGGAAAGTGTAAGGTAAGAGTTAATTTCACAATCTCTTTATTATCTGAGGTTGTTTTTACATAATTATCTATTGGGACATATTTATTATCCATGTCCATGTTTCATAAAATAGTTTCAAAGGGATTTTTTATGGGAATTTTCACTAAAACATTATTTTAAATGTTTTAATGATTTATTCTTCTAAAGCATTCTCATTAATGTCCATGTTTTCAAAATGATTTTAAGGATTTATTTAAATGGACATAAATGTTTTAAAATGTTAATTCCTTTCAAATGTTTCAAAGTGTTATGGGACACTTTGATTAAAAAATGTATTTAAATGTCTTCCTTTATAAATTGTGTGACTTTTATATGTTTTCATGAAAAAGTGATATTTCTCTCAAAGAGTTTTACAAATCATTTTCTTCTATGTCAAGATCCTTAAATAGATTTTAAACTTGTTTGAAGTTGATTTATTATGATACAAATATTCCATATTGTATTGAATGTTTTGTGATATGTTTGACTGTGGATGTGTTATTTTTATACGATTCATGGATTATGGATAAAGTATTGACATTTTTATGCTAGTTTTAATACAAATGTTTATGTTATGTTTAAAACTTTTCATATGAGGAAGGCATTGGACTTAGAAAGTGATGGGTGGAGCCCGCTATAGCCCCTCGATGCATCCGTAGATCTCATGAGACAAACTAGTGTCTTGACACAAGGCCTTGAAAAAATATTATTTTTAGTCTTGGCACAAGGCCTTGACTATGTGTTTATGAAGTTTGTAATTATGAATTCCATCATTATGAAAGTGGCTATTGATATTTCATGTGATTATTCGACTAGTAGAATATCCCTGTGAATAAGTAAATGGTATTATTTTATTGTATATTTTCCATATAATGGTGAATTTTAAGTTTAAAAGGATTCTATTTTAGTCTTATTCATTGCCTTAAATGTTTATGATTATTTATGAATGTTTCCGCTATATCGTTATCCTTACTGAGCATCTGAGCTCACCCCTTTCTATGTTTTAATTTTCTCCGGATTACAAGAAGTGTATTATGATTGATAAGAAGGGTTAATCTAGGGGATTAATGGATTTATCAAAGGATCATTTATGTTGTGTTTTATTTTTTTAATGTGTAATGTAACATTCATGTATGTAATATATTTTCCAAGACTGATAAACTGATCGGTCTTTTGGGACTTTATTCCTTGTAATCATGCCAATGTATTAAAATAATGCACCGACTTTGGGCTTCTGGGGTCGAGGTGTTACAGTTGGTATCAGAGGAAGTTTAACAACAACCTTGTAAATAGATTTACTTAATCTATGATTAGAGAACATTACCTTAAGATAGACTATTTGGATTAGTATATAAGAACTTACTAGAATTTTGGTACTGTAGAGATTTTATAAGTTTTCTAAGTAATAAATCCCTGTCTGGATACGAGTAGGTAGAGGTGGCTCTAGCACAAATGTACCTAGGGGTAAAAACTGAAAAAACCGATTTGATCTTGACTCAAACGGGAACTAGGGCACGACAACATGCCTTGCTGCACTCTTGGTTACAACACTCCCGGGGGATATGCTTAGGATAATTCAAAATTTCATTACAATCCATTATGAAGGATTTAAGAGTAAATACTCTCTCAAAGAATACATTTTATGATTATAGATTATATGTATAATCTTTTCAATTTACGTTAGGTATTTTACAAGTTTGAAATTATGCACTGCGATTCATAAAATAACCTAGTGTATGCCATTATTTAGAAATGGTGCCTAGTAGAAGGAATGCGACCTCCAACAATACACATGATCCAAAGAGTAAGAAGGATCATATCTTTCATTGTATTGAGCCAACATTTAGAAAGGAAATAGTCTCCCACATATTATCATCATATGCAGAAATAGTATCATGTGTTAATAAGATAAGTAAAGAATTTTTTGAGTCATATGGATTTTAAGGGAAGCCAGAGAAGAAAAGAATGGTAGAAAGAAATATGGATAATGGGAATAAGGTAATGAAGGATTTTCTCATATGTGATAACTATGTAAATAATCACCTTGGTAAATTCTTGAA
Organism: Viscum album; assembly: GCA_963277665.1. Taxonomy (NCBI): domain Eukaryota; kingdom Viridiplantae; phylum Streptophyta; class Magnoliopsida; order Santalales; family Viscaceae; genus Viscum; species Viscum album. Next base: position 1,391,216,519 of record OY728165.1, read on the forward strand.
GGGAATAGGAGTTTGTTATAAGTGTGGAGAAAAAGGACACCAAGTACGTGATTGCAAAGGTAAGAAAAAGGTTTCAAATTTACAATGATTCATCTACAAGGATTTGGGACACTACGTGAATCAATGTCAAAATCATCAGAGTATACCCCAAATGTTGCTATTGGATAATAATCAAGTTATGATACTACCGAAGATAAGGGGGAATGATTAAGAGTTCTTATGTTGTTATTAAATTATTGTGTCATTTGAGTATTGTATTAATGATGTACATGTTATAATAATTATACAGTGTATATGGATTGTACTCCAGTACTATTTCATTAAAGACTTGAGATTGTGTGGAACCAAGAAAAGTGACTCAATGGAAAGTTAAAATTTTGGGAAAATACATGGTTGAAGGAAAGACAAAAATTAAATATGGTACTGATACTGAGGTATTGATTTTTGGATTAAGAGATGATTGATTTGGATAAATTATATTGGATATTATTGACTACCTTGAAACTTATTAATGATTTGTATATTCTATAATTGTTAGAGTTTACAACATTTTTGGATATAAAGAGTATATCCAGTATTATATAAGGAATAAGGGAGAATGAATGTAATCAATAAGGTTTTATGGTAATTCAGGGTGTTACTATGTTTTAAAATAATACATGATGAAGGTATTCACATGTTATTACGTGGAAAAAAGGATCTTAATTGTGTTTACCTTCCTTATAAATTTTGAAATGTGAGTTTGGACAGAAGTATTTTGGATAAGTCTAGTTTGAGATTATTTTTGGATTTCCATAAAAAGGACAACCTAGGGGTCGGGCGGTAACCCGTTGCATCCGGAAAGTCCACGAGACTTGAACCCGTAACCGAAGGGCGATAAGGGTGTATGACCTACCACTAGCCCACGTGATGTCCTGAATTGAATAATGTAGTTTTTTAAAAAGTCTGGTAGATGAATTATAAATTCATTTTTATAACCCTATACAAATAGGATAAATATAATATTTTTTTAAGTTTTATTATCTTTTAGAGTGAAATATGAGTTTGTGGTAGAAATTAGTTAAAGGATGGAACTCTACTTGTCAAGTATATATATATATATATATATATATATATATATATATATATATTCTTTCATCTAATATTCTATGAAAAAATTAATTCTTAAAAATTAGGTAAGGTATCTTAAAACTAAAAATGTGTTATCCTAATACCTTATGTTTTGTTAAACCAATGATATTTTAAATCATCATAGATTGATGGATTTGATTCCCTCAATTATAAAATTGTTTGTGACTGATGACCTAAATCAATCCCCATAAATATTTACATTTTTCCTCCAATTATGTGTCTCTAATTTCCACCAATGTTCTCCTAATCATGATGATAATTTGGTGGTAACTTTTTCATTCCCCTTTCCCTCTTATTAAGAATAAATTTTAATAACCCAATTTCCGATGTGGGTTTTCTACAAAGGTATTTTTCTATTTTAAACAATTTATTTTCAAAGAACAATTTCAAATTGCAAGGAATCAATTTATTTAAGTAGGGGAGAATGTAACAACCCAATATTTCATAGTACATTATCTCATTAAAGTAATTAAATAGCTTGTGCTACACAAAACACCACGTTCGAGCGCATCACAACTGACTAAACTAACCGTTAAAAAAGCTGTTATGAATAGTGTTAACTTCATTTTGAATCTTATATACTCTATATAATTTTGAAATTCATATTATGTGTTTCTTAGACATAATATAAGAAAAAATTCATTTTTTTCAGATAAAAGAATTTTAAAAAAAATGCAATTTTACCACCTTTTAATGGTGAACCATTTTTAAATCCAATATTTGAAACTTTTATATATTAAATTTGACAAAATAAACTTATTATTTAAAATCAGGACATAATAATTTAGTTTCAATAAATTTTTGGTGTTTTTATGATAACTTTCATATTTGGGTGAATAGTGAAAAATACTATATTTTAACTGAAAATAACTTTTTTAATCAAAATAATTTATAGTGTTAAATTATAAATTTTAATGGTTTGTAAGTATAAATAGATTATATTTTTGCCATTTAGTCCAATGTTATTCATTGGAACTAATTTTACTTTGAAATTGAACATAAAGAAGTATCAATATTTTATTAGTTATTATTTCTCAAAAACAAGTTTTTTAGTTTTAACAATGAAAATTAATTTTAAATTAAAAAATGAAACTTCTATGTTTTGAATTTGGTAAAATAGACTTAATTTTGGAATTCAGAATATCAAAATTATCTTATGGTGAAATTTTGGTATTTTTCTGAAAACTTTCAATTTTTGATGAATAGTGAAAACTAAGTTATAGTTTAAAACCAAATTTTTATTTAAATAATTTACTATTTTATTTAAATTTATTTTAGGTAAAAATATATACATAATAACTATATATGTTAAATGTAATTAATTAGAGTAATTTTTTAATAATATTATATATATAAAACTTTATTGAACTTTTCACTGTCTTTTACCCACCTCCTAGGAGCATTTGTAAATTTACATAAAACTTAATTTTACCACTTCTGTGAGTTGAATTTCAAAAATCTGAGAGGCACAGTTGATATCAGTAAGTAAAATGTGGTTCAATAAGATGAAAATATTTTTTTGTGAATAGTAACTTTTTACTTTTATTTACCACAGTTAAAAGTAAATAGGGTAATTAAGGGTAAAAATGATATTATTATTACCCTAACACATGTCCTAATTCTATTTGATAAGTTTAATTCAACCAAAAACAACCTTATGAATAAAATATGAACCTCTTTGGTCCACTGGGATTAGATTAGGACAATTATTATTATTTAATTCAAAGATGAGTTAAAAGTGTTAAATTCAAAGTTTAATAACTAAACCATTTTAATATAGGGTTATACATAAGATAAATTCAACTATAAATATCCATTAGAAAGATAAAACTATTTACTACAAAATGGTATTTTATTTATAATTTTTAGACATTAAATAATTAAATTTATTTATAACACAATGATTATGAAGTAATTACCATATTAATGAAAGATTAAAATAATTGATATTATAAGTATCCAAATAAATGTAACTTGAGACTTTTAATGAATTACACTAATTTTATAGGTTAATATGACATGTTAGGGTTGGTTAGATGAATTTTTTTGGAAGTAATAATGCTTTTATGAATTTAGAAAAAACAAAATACCAAATAGTGTCAAAATTAACATAAAAGAGTTTTTAAAACAAATATAATATTATTAATTGATATTATATTCCTAAAAATCTAAGGTTCGGACAAAATACTTAAATAATGATAGTTGTATCATTAATGAACCACTTGGAGTTCTATTGTAATTATGTAGTAAGTTTATTAACCATATAATATAAAAATACAAAGAGGCATGGTAAATGTCAAACTATTTAACTAAGAGTTAAATCTAAATGATAAAGTTAATATAAGGACCCAAACCTGTCTAAAACCTATTTTTGAGTGGTTTTCAACCCTTACCCACCTTATATAAATAATTTATTTTTTATCCATTATAAACCGAAAATGATATTATTATAAAATAATATTTCTAGATTTTCTCAAGGTTCCCCTCACCCCTCTTATAAAAGGGCACTCCCCCTTCTCTCTAATTCACACCTTAAAAGACATTTGGCTTGGCCAAAACCTTCCCAAACACCCTCTCAACTATCCTCAATTAATCGTATAGGCCTTCCTTTAGTCATAAAGACTACCTTAGTATCCCTTTTGATCAAATCAAAAGGAAGAACCCGAAGAAGAGGTAAATATTTCTTCACCTCTTTCAGGTTACTTTCTTCTTCCACTTCCTCTTTATTTTTTGTTTCCATTATAAAATAGTAACTCCAGTATATTATATATAATATAATGTTATTATAAATATGGTACACTCATATTAATTATTCTATCCATCCTTTTAATGACATGTCACCATACGTGCATACGTATGACTTACCGTCTCCACGTCGTGGTGTAATTGTTATTCAATACATTATTATTTGTATGGGTATAATAATGATGTGTAATTGATATAAATAATAAATATGAAATTATTATTATTCTGTATATATGATATACCATCCAATTATATATTATTTTAATATCAAAAGAATTATATTGTCGCCCGTATGTACGTACGGATTACCGTCTCCACGAACGTGATGAGATTCATTTCCACGTTCACCATTCAACGATGATTATAAAATATATATCATTAATAAGTATGTAATATATGAAATAATAATGCTACTATAGATACATATATATATATATATATATATATATATATACTTACATATATCTTATTCACTTAGTTCCATTAAATATGATATGAAAACGGAAACAATGTTTATGCATACATACGGACTACCATCTCCATAAACAGTGTTTTCCATTTCATATATATGTCTATTATAAATATTTATATTATAAATATATATGATATATAAATCATGTTTTATATTATGTAAGTATTTAAATCTTTATCTAAGTGATACAATCAAGAGCAACAAGTTAAAACATGTACGATAAAGAAAGCGATTATTAACCAAAATGTTAATTTAACATGGAAATTATTCTTAAATTGGTAGTATAAAGACATAAATGAATCATGTATGATATCATAAATATTAATGTGGTTCTGGTGTAATTTAATAACATACTACGATCTTCATACAGGAGGTTAAACGTACCCTCGACTAAAGGAAAGTGCAAGGTAAGGGTTAATTTCAGAATCTCTTTATTATCCGAGGTTGTTTTTATGTAAATATCTACTGGGACATGTTTATTATCCACATCCATGTTTCATAAAATAGGTTTAAAAGTAATATTTTATGGGAATTTTTACTAAAACATCATTTTAAATGTTTTAAAGATTTATTCTTCTGAACCATTCTCATTAATGTCCATGTTTTCAAAATGGTTTTAAGGATTTATTTAAATGGACATGAATGTTTTAAAATGTCAATTCCTTTCAAATGTATCAAATTGTCATGAGACACTTTGATTCAAAAATGTATTTAAATGTCTTCCTTTCTAAATTTTGCGACTTTTAAATGTTTTCATGAAAAAGTGATATTTCTCTCAAAGAGTTTTATAAATAATTTTCATCTATGTCAAGATCCTTTAATGGATTTTAAACTTGATTGAAGTTGATTTATTATGATACAAATATTCCATATTTTATTGAAGGTTTTGTGATATTTTTGATTGTGGATGTGTTTTTTTATACCATTCATGGATTATGGATAAAGTATTGACATTTCATATGTCGGTTTTAATATGAATGTTTATGTTATGTTTAAACCTTTTCAAATGAGGAATGCATTGGACTTAGAAAGTGATGGGTGGAGCCCGCTATAGCTCCTCGATGAATTGGTAGGTCTCATGAGACAAACTAGTGTCTTGGCACAATTCCTTGACAAAATATTATTTGTAGTCTTGGGCAAGGCCTTGACTATGTGGTTATGAAGTATGGACTTATGCATTCCATCATTATGAAAGTGTATATTGATATTGCATGTGATTATTTGACTAGTAGAATATCCATGTGAATAATTAAATGGAATTATTTTATTGTATCTTTTCCATATTATTCTAAAGTTTAAGTTTAAAAGGATTTTGTTTTATTCTTATTCATTTCCTTAAATATTTATGCTTATTTATGAAATTTTCCGCTATTTTTTTATCCTTACTGAGAATCTAAGCTCACCCCTTTCTATGTTTTAATTTTCTCAGGATTACAAGAAGTGTATTATGATTGATAAGTAGGGTTAAGCTAGGGGATTAATGGAATTCTTAAAGGTTAATTTATGTTTTGTTTTATTTTATAATGTGTAATGTAACGTTCATGTATGTAATCTATTTTCCAAGACTGCTAAACTGATCGGTATTTCGGGACTTGATTCCTTGTAATCATGCCAATGTATTAAAATAATGCACCGACTCTGGGATTATGGGGTCGAGGTGTTACACTATTAGAAATTTATTTTATTTATTATAATTTTAATAAGTTCATTTATGGTCATTTTTATGGGTTAAGAGATTCAATATAATTGTTTGTCAGTGCTCGTTTCATTTTTTTTTCATGATCGGTTCGTTTGTATGGAAGTTAATATAAAATGAGAATTGAATTTTAGAATTGTTTTTAGATGTTATTAATGTTAATACATAAGGTTAAATTATAATATAATTTATTTGGTTATTTTTGGTGAGGATGAATCATTTGATAAAATTTTAATGATAAACACTTTGATTAATTTGAGGGTTTTTCGATCACCACGAACTCATTTTGTTTTATAAATTAATACCATGTGTAAAAAAATGATTCCAAAACATTACAAAGGATATATTACATATATTATGAGCTGGTTCAACCATAAAAAATGGTTTTGTGACCATAATTGAAGATGGAAATAGAATTTTAAAACCCATCATCCTTGAATGTAATAAATTAACACATCTCGGATAATGTTTTTATTTCTAGTATAAAAGAAGGGGAAAAGACAGATGATGATGAATTATTCCATTATCATGAAAAAATTATATTACATTTAATTTAATGTAGTTATCATAAAATTCAGAGGAAATGAGGTGAGGAAATAAAAATAAATAAAGGAACATGAAAGAAAATAAAAGAAATTAAAAGAGGAATTTACCTCTTGAATTTATCTTCCTTGAGATCCTCTTTAGGGGAGATGATTTAGTCTTTTGAAGAGACGGAGGGCTGATGGATGTGGGGAGGATATTGGGAGGATATTTTAGTAGAAATTAAACAATCAAAAAGGCTTGAGAGGAGTGAAGATAAGAGTGAGTGATGGGTGACTTTTATAGTAGAAGAGAGGAGATATTTCCCATTATTTTAATCATTATTTCATTATTTTAGCTTAAGAATATGAATAGTATTGGTTATTCTGACTCAAGCAGTAATAAGTGCATGTGAGTTTGAACCAAGTGTTCTTACATCATCCTTACATCACCTATGACTCTATAAATCATGTGTTTATCATTTATCGTAAATTACCATATTTTATTATTCACTAAAAATTCAAGTATTTTAGAAAAATACCACAAATCCACCCTAATTATTTTTCGGTGTGTAGAATTCTAAAATTAACTCCATTTATCAAAATAATTTTATAAATAAGAGAAATTTAATTTTTAAATAAAATCATTATTTACTTGAAAAATTCAGATTTAAATTTTAAAATTGATTTTATAATATATTTAAAAATTCACTAAGGTCTCATAAAATTATCCTAAAATCTTAGGAAAAAAATAAATTTATTTATGAATAAATTTCATGAAAATGAATTTTATTAATTTAAAATTTTAATTAAATATTTATTATTCACAAAAATGCCGACACTTAATTATTAATTTATAAAATATTCTATTTCATTTACAATGTGCCTACATTTTATTTAAACATTCATGGGTGTGTTTACTATTCATAAGGGTTATATTACTTTTCTTATCGGTACGTTACTATTCATAAGGGTCAAGTTACTATTCACTAAAAATGTAAGTTGATCCTATCATACTATAAACATTTTACTAAATGCAACCGTGTATGTTAGTTTTTTGAAATTCAAAACACAAAGGTTGAAAAATTATGTTTAATGTATATGTTGTAAAAAAGTAGTGTTTTGTAAAGAATTAGTGTTTAATGCATTCAATATTAAATTTATTCGCAAATACTTAGGGTGTTATATTTTCTAAGGGATGGTTATTTAAGATTCTCGACTATCTAGGTAAGACACTTTCTAGTTCTTTAGTTTCATGTTCTTCTAAACTGGAATGAATTTCATTAATATCATTTTAAAAATCAGTGTTAGGGGTTTCAAGCCTCATGTTTTCAAATGAGTCAGTAATTTCATATGTTTGATGTTTCTCTTTAATAAAAGGTTCAGTTTCATAAAACATCACATGAACTAATTCTTAAATAATCCCTAAATTTTTATTAAACACTCTATAGGCTTCAAAAGCATCAGAATATCGTAAAAATATTCCTTCATCAGCTTTTGGATTAAATTTACCAAGGTTTTCCTTAGTATTCCAGATATACACCTTGCATCCAAAATTATTAAAGTAATTTACTTTAAGTTTTATGTTATTATAATGTTCATAGGGTTTATTTTAATAATTGGTCATATTAAAACTCTATTCATGATTTAGAAATCCGTTCTTACAGCTTCTTCCTATAAGCAGGTAGGAAGACTATATTCTTTATCATAGTCCTTTCCATTTCTTTAATAGTTCTATTCATTCTTTCAACAATTCCATTTTTAGGTGTTCTTGGTGTAGATTAGGTGTGTTTAATACCTAGGTTTGAGAAAAAAGAATTAAATTCTTATTTCTCATACTCTCCAACATGATCACTTATAAATGAAAATATTTAAAAACCTTTTTCATTTTGAAATTTTTTACAAAAACATTCAAAAGTAGTGAATACTTCACTTTTTAGTTTTAGAAAATATACCCATGTAAATCAAGAATAATCATGAACTAAAACATAATAATATAATTTACTAGCCAAAATTTCTACTTTGGATGGTTCAAACAAATCCATGTGGATAAGTTCAAATGGTTTACATGTAGTATTTTCGTTAATAGATTTAAAGGATGATTTGTGTTGTTTTCCAATTTGTAATGAATCACAAAATCTATCATGTTCAAACTTAATACTTGGAAAATTAGAAACTAATTGTTTCTTAGATAATTTATGTAAATCATATATATTTCAATGTCTAAGTCTTCTATTCTAGATCCATGAATCATTTTTCTTAGCAGTTAAACAATTCAATTTCTATTTACATAAGGAATTAAGATCCAAATTATAAACATGATCAATTATAGGTGATCTAAATTTAAGCATTTTATCATTAAAAATAGGGCATGAATTTCTATAGAAATAAATATTAAAGATATCATCATAATGTTGATAAATACTTATCTGGATGTATTTTAACCCTTGTACATATAGTACTTTATTGATTGAGATAATATTTGGATATCCAACTGTTCAAACTCCAATAATATTTCCGTTTTCATTTTCACCAAAAGTGACTAAAACTCCATAAATTTGAGTTAATTTTTAGAAATTTGACAAGTCTCCACTCATGTATATAGAATAACCACTATTCATATACCATATTAAAATTTTGTTCCTGGAATATTTTTCTTGTAAAATAATTTAAACACATTTTTGTTTTGGTACCCATATTTTCTCAGGTCTAGTAGTTTCAACAAGTAATGATCGAGGAATCTAGATCTGCCATATTTTTCCAAAAATCGTGTCACTTGATTTAGATATATTTTGAGAAATAAAATAATTTTTAATACCACTAAATTGAGGATTTCTCAATTAGAAGTTAATAGTGTAATGAAATTTTATTCCACAGAAATAAATGGTAGAATTATTTTAATTTGGCACAAAATATTTTTTGTATAATTTAGATTTTTTACCCTTGCTTCCTATTCTAAATTTTTCTATTTTAATAACATTATTTCTAAGAATATACTTCATAATATTTTTTTCTTCTATAAAAACAAGAGAAACAATTTTATAATATTATACTTCATCTTGTAATTATTTTATCCTTTTTTCAGGATTAATTATGTTTTATGTGGATGAATTAAAAATTTCAATTACAGATTGATGTTGTTTTAGCATAATGTATCTTTCACCTAAAACAAAATTATTAATAATTTTTAATGATTCATGTTTCTTTATTAAAGAATCATATTTCTCTTCTAGCATTGAACAATAATCATCCAATTTACTATTTGAACAACTTCCAATATTAGAATTAGAAGAGTAATAAGATTGTACCTATTCTTATTCCAAATAAATAAAGCACATATTGTCTTTGAGATTTTGTGGATCTTTCTCTAAATTAGATTTTTAGGAGCTACTGTAATCTTCAAACACTCTCTATGTAGATTTCATAGCTCTCTTCTCTTTATGTTCATAATAAAATTTCTTTTTATATTTGTTTTCGGTTATTATTATTTCATCTTTTAATTGGGGGTAATTAGGAATGATGTGAGATATTTTTTTTCATTCATATCATCATACATCTCTAGGTTATATTTTATCCTTTTTAAAGTATTTTATAAAGATTCTCATTTTCTTGTATAATTTTTTGAATTTTATGCAAAGTTGTGCTAGTTATATTTTAGAATCTAATGATTCTGATGTTTTTTTTGGTTTGACATCTTGTTTTTAATTTCTTTCATACTTCAGAGATTTCACTTTATCAGCATTATTTTCCATTTTTACTAACTTGTGATCTTCAGATTCATATTCCATTTATGATTCATACATCATCAATGTTCCAATTAGTTCCTTCATAGTTAAATTATTGTCAGGTGATGATTTTTGAATGGCTACAGATATTTTGTTCAAGTTTGAGGTTAACACTCTATGTACTTTCAGATCTTTACTTGAATGACCGATGGGTTCTCCAAATGTAGTGATATTGTTAAAAATATTTTTTATTCGTCTATAAAGTTATGTGATCCTTTCAACATCAACCATTCTAAAGGTTTCAAAATTTAGTTTGGAAGTATTATACCTCATCTGTATACTGTTGTATATTCCTTTATAATCAACTAAAATAGTTTTCCACATCTCATAGGTAGTTGGACATTGTGAAACTTGATTGAATTAATTAGGTCTAAGTCCATAGATAATAGCATTCATTTCCTTTGAGTTGATGTCATATTTGACTTTTGTTATAGCATATCAAGTCTCTGATTTTGTAGGAATCACATAAGAAGTGATGATTTCCAAATAGAATTTGAATCCCAATTTTTTTAGATAAATGATCAAACATGATTTAAAGCTTCCATAGTTTTAACCATTAAAATATAGAGCACGAGCCATAGATATACCTTATTTAGGATTAGGAATTTCCATCTTCTTTGTACAAACCTTGTTCTATTTAATATTACTACAGATTTATCACGAAATATCTTATTTTATACTAATTTTTAGGTCAAAATAATACAAAGATAACACAATATGGGGAGAATTGGGCCTTTTTGAAAAACTCGATAGATTATGGCCTTTAAATCTCTTTACAATTTAAGAAGATATGCAGTGTTCTCTTCTGTAATGAGTATGAGTAGTGGATAAACATAAAGAATGAACATAACAATTTTGTAGTGGTTTAGGGAACAATTATACCCTAGTCCACTCCAATAACACTCTCTCTATGAGATTGGTGAATTTTATTAGAAAGTTCCTCTTATCACTAGAACTTCAAATCCACAATTGAGTACATGCAGTTAAAACCTTTAGAACAAGGATAAACAAAGCCTTCTGGTTATTTTACAAGGAATCAGTTATCCACAGGTTAGTACAAGAAGATGACACTTCACTACAAATAAGTATGAGGTGTTGAAACTCTAATAAATCAAAATATTTTGATTTGTTGATTGTTCGGGTTGAACTTCACAGTTGTAGTAAAAACGGATAGTAGATGTATCTTCTTCTTCATAAATTAATGTATTCAAGAAAGAATTAATTTTAAGTGATCCTGGATGAAAATGATCTTCAATTTTAATATAAAAAAATAGTAGTATAAATCTAAAGTAGCATAAGGTTGGAAATGTAAGTCTCCAAAGTGTAGCCTCTCTCAAAAAAACCATAGTCGATCATTCACTATAGAATCACTATAAAATATATACATAGGTATAAAATCATATATGAATGTATATTTTAAAAAAATTTGTGGTAGAATATATAGAGAAGAAAACTTTTTTCGATATTCCAGATTCATGAAAATCACATGATAGAATGCGGTAATTCAAATTCAAATTTTCCAGAGGAGTCGTAACTTCTCTAATAATATGAGTGTTTTTATATATTTAATATGGTCGATCAAAACGATCCTTTGAATCAGTCATTGGGAAAGTTTCAATCATCCTGTAATACTATCAAGACTATTGTATGAATCTCAGATTATATTGTGGCATTAAAAATCCACCGTTGAAAAGTCAAACATAGGGTTCAATTTTGTAGCGTAGGGTTCCTTTACATAGTGTAGGTTTCCTCTACATAGTGTAGGGTTCCTTTTTATAGAATAGGGTTTATACAAATTTATAGTTCCTTAAAAACACTTTCATCTATGTGTAACATAGGGTTCAAAAGTAACACAGGGATGACAATCCATATATTCATCCTTTCAGTGAAGATTGATTCCAAAATTGAGGTTGATTACCCATATGTTCAATCTCCCAAACATATTGTTTTTGATCCATACATAAAATATTAAATGAAACATAGGGATGAAGATCCATACATTCATTCACCAAATTTAGGGGTTGAACAATGTTTCTAGGACACGTCCCATAGTGTTAAATTCCATCAAACAATATATATATATATATATTATTATGATATATAATTTCCTAAAACATACTTATATAAAATTAATTAGAAAACAAACAAGGGTATTTTTGAGCATCAAAATCAACATATAACACAGAGTATTGTTGAGAAAATACATGCCCAACATTATCTGTAGGATCGAAATATAATATGAGATGCTCAAAATACAAGAGGGGGGGTGAATTGTATACTTTAAAAATTCCTTTGGAACCTTTAAAGTTAGTTATGAATAACTAGAGTTTCCTTAAGAAAAGGAAAGAACTAAGTTTAACAAAGTTAAACTAAGTTGATTCACAACACCTCTAACACCGAACTAAACTTGGAAAGAGATTCCAAAAGAAGGTTCCGGAAATATGGTTCCGGAATTTGAAACTTAACAAAAGTTACAATATGAGATTCTACCTTAAAGCGTATAGAATCTAAACTAATCAAAGTAAGTAAGGAAGTATAAGAAAATTATACTTTCCTTAAGATACAAAATGCAGCGGAATAAAACAAGTACAAGTAGAAGAACTACTAGTAACAAGATGATAGTCTTTTAACCCAAAGAGAAGGGTATCCAACAACCTTGGATAAAGGTCCCTTGATTTATACTTTCAAGCAAGTCTGTCTTACCCACACCAGGGTAAGCCCTCGATACGAAGATCGGTGTCTCTGTCTTGCTATCCCCGCAAGCCCTCAACTTCAAGGTAGTTGGCAACCTCTGTCTTTCTCGGCAAGAAAGCCCTCGATCTTTAAGGTAGTCGGCACCTCTGTCTTTCTCAGCAAGAAAGCCCTCGATCTTTAAGGTAGTCGGCACCTCTGTCTTCCTATCCCCGGAAGCCCTCGAATGTAATCACCAACATTCGGAGTCGCACGAAGCTTTGAGAGTTAATAAGAGACTCTCTCTCTAGAAATCACTTCAACAGCATGTATGCACAAAGTTCAAATGTTCATCCATCCGTTGTGAGCTTTTTCAAATGAGCTCCTATTTATAGGTGAGGTCGGCTCCTTCTCCAACGGTCATATTTCCCTTAAAGTTCGGAGGGACCTGTACACGTGTCACTTAGACAACGGTTAGTTTATAACAAAATGGACGACATCGTTTTATAACAAAGTAAGTGTAACAGAAAGTACGACATCGTTTTAAACTCTAACATAAAGGTTCGGAATAGAAATTTCGGAGTGAAAGTTCGGAGTGAACAAATTCAGAGTGTATAAAACAATGATATCCAGATTCTGTTTAATGAGTGAATTCGGAATGAGAATTCGGAATAGGAATTCAGAATAGGAATTCTTCATCAGAAATCGTAATGAGAAATCGTCATCAGAATTCGTAATGAGAATTCGGAATGAGATTTCTTCATTAGAATTCGTAATGAGAATTCTTCATTGGAATTCGTAATGAGAATTCTTCTTCAGAATTCGTAATGAGAATTCGAAATGGGATTTCTTCATTAGAATTCGTAATGAGAATTCTTCTTCAGAATTCGTAATGAGAATTCGTAATGAGAATTCTTCATTAGAATTCGTAATGGGAATTCTTCTTCAGAATTCGTATCCTGAATCTGGAATAGAACTTAGTCAGAATTCATAACCGGAATTCGGAGTGAAACTTCCTTATAGTTCTTGTCCAGAATCCGAACCCTAAAACAGAATGCTTTTTATCAGTTTTAATGATTCCGAGAAAGTGAATCCGAATTTCATACTTAAGAAAAATATTAATGAAAATATGATAAGGATAAATTTTTCTTATAAAAGCGTTTTTCCTTAAGAAAACATTTTTCCTTATAAAAGCAATTTTCCTTACAAAAGCGATTTTCCTTAAAGATAAGGTGTTTGTGATTTTCAAAACAAGAAGGAATGGAAAAGTCATAAGGAAAACCTTATTGACTCAACAATCTCCCCCTTTTTGGAAAGCACAAACATCCTTACGAAAAAAAAACTATTCTATGAAGAAAGAAACAAATTAAAGCTTATCTCCCTTGGTTTAAGAATATAGATGAATACGACTAACTCCCCCTTAGGCTTTGAATCTCTAAGGATCGTATTCATATTTCCGGAGTGATGTTTCTTTAATAAAAACTCCCCCTTAAACAAACTCTTATTAGAGTTCTTTCTCCTTGGGTATTTTCCTTTCTCCCCCTTTGAAAAACTCTTAATAGATTTCCTCTTTTTCTTAAGGATCTTTTCCTTCTCCCCCTTTGTGATTTTCAAAAAGAATTTCAAGGGAATGGAAGAAAAAAAATAACAAAGTACCTGAAAGATTAGTAACAACAGCAAAACAGAACAACAAGCACGATTCTCATTAAATTTGAAATGTCAGCAACAAAAACAGATTACAACAAAAAAATCGGATTGTTCATTTGGGATCTTTCTCTTTCGACATCAGCCCCTTGAGAATAGTCTTGATCTTTTTGAGGTCCTTATGATCTTCCTCTGCTTGCTTTTCTAAGGCAACTATCCTTGCTGACTGAGCTTGAATGATTTCTTCCTGAGCCTTCAACTTTTCTTCCTGAGCTTCCATTTTCTCTTCCTGTGACTTTATCCTTTCTAGAAAATTGATCCGATGATCCCTTTCAAATTTCCAACTTTGATTAACAGAGTTGAGCTTTCCATTCAGATCTCTTACTTCCTGACTCCGAATGTTCTTTTCCTCTGCCAATTTCTCATCGAATGATGCAGTCATCTCATGAAACTTCTTGTCCTCGGTTTGAAAAGCATCCTTAACATTCTCCTGAAACTCATCCAGCAACCTCATCTCTTCCACATTCTTCTTCGACCAGCTAGTCATCCTTTTGCAAGATCTTTTATGGGCTTCGTAACCAATGAAGAAATTTTTGAACTGGGCTTCTATCTCAACACACTTATCCATTACCATGGATACGGAATCGGTTTTCTGATTCAGCGTATGTTGGAGCATCTGGCACCGAGAATCAATACTGGAGAAAGTCGGAATGGTTCCTACCAACTTCTTCAAGGATTGAACAACAAAATCGTGCCCCAACGAAGATGATTCCGAATCTGACATCTTGCTAGGAGAATTTTCTTCTTCAATAAGCTCCAACTTCCTCTTTGAAGAACTACCAGCTTCCTTCCTCATACTCTTTTCTGAACTCGGGGTATCAGCAATAACTTGTTTCCCCTTATCTTTTTTCGGAATAGAAACCTGTTCCGGAGATTTCTTCTCACTGTCAGAAACTTGAACAACCAAATCTTCCTCATCAACAACTTCTATATTTTCTTTCTGAGCAGCATCAAGTGAAAGATGTTCTTCTTCTCCATGATAAGAAACTTCTTCCTCTCCTTCCTTTCCTTCTATTACTGGAGTAACTAGTTTTGAAGATTCGGCTTCAGATGTTCGGAGCGACAGGTGTTCCGAAGGAGTTCCCTTGTATTCATCTACTTGTTTGAGCACATCTCCTGTCTCACCACTTCCTTCAGCAGCTTCTTCCACTTCTTCCACTAGCTCTACTTCCTCAGCATTCTTAGCAGCAGCCTCTTTCGGATCATCGAGATTTCTTCCTGGAGTCTCAGGTAGAGAGTCCAAAGAAAAAGTTCTCGGAACGGGAATGGTTGCTGAAACCATTTCATTAAACTTCAACAAGGCTTGCACAGCCTCAGCTTCTGACAACTTCTTCTTCAGCTTCTTTTCCTTAGCTTGCTTCTCGAGCTCATCAGCAGCCTTTTCTTTCAGAGCCTTAGCCTCTGCGGGATCCAATCCGAACTGTGGATCTCCTTCCTTCCTCTTTTCCTTGTCAGCTCTCCACTTCGCTGCAACCTCATCAGTATATGTCTTCTTCTTCTTAGGCTTAGGAGGTGCGGAATGGACTTCCTTAGACTTAGGTTCCTGAGCTTCACCTACCACTTCTTTCAGCTTCCTCTTCCTTACCGGCTTAGGCGATTCCGGATCAGCCACTTTCGGAGTCACTTCTTCTTGAGGAGGAAGATCAATAAACATGCCAGACTTCTTGTCAAAAGCTACATTCATCCTTTTAAGAGTTGCATCACTGAGCAACATGATCTTGCAAACTTTCGGTTTAGAACTGCAAGCAACCTTGAAGGACTCAAGGCACCGAACTATCAGCTTCGACAAAATTGCCGGGTACATTACTATCTGAGCTCTCAGATTCCCTTTCTTTAAATTCTCAAGATTAAGAAGGATATGCTTCATCAGGTTGAACTTCCTTTGATTTATCAAGAAATCTAAGATGTATATCTCACTCTTCTTCAAGCTGTCCTTGTCTCCTTTTCTCGGTACAATAAGCCCTTGCACCCATAACTCCAGAATCCGGAAGTTTGTAGATAGGGTTGCAATTTTCGAAGCCTTATCATCATCCAGTCCGAGAATTTCTAAGGCTTTCTCCTTGTTGAAACTACCCAAGGAGTCTGGCAGAACATGCGAGATAAACTCAGCTTCCCCTTCATAATTCAACCCTACCAAGCTTGCAGCCTTGGTGTAAGATAGCTTATAAGTCTTGCCATACGATTTGAAGGAAAATTTTTCTCTATTGTCTTCCACAAAGAAAGCAACCGACTCATAAAACTCAACAAGCAAGTCTGGGTAAACTTCATCTTGGTTGCCGGTTTTTGATATCGCAACATCTTCCCAGCCATTGAGCTTGATATTCTTTGATATAATAGAATCATAGTTGCTGAAGAAATTCGGATGCACTAACCTTTCTCTGTAGACTAACCACTGTGAAATGGGCTTTGTTGAAGACATCTCTTGAGAAGCTAACTCTGCAGACATTCGGATTAGAAGTCTCTGAGAAGTTCGGAACTGAGAAGACTGAAGTTCGGAACTGGAAAACTGTAGTTCGGAACAGCCTTAAAACAGAGATACAGAGCTTCAGCACGCAAGAGCTTGAGATCGATGTGGGACGAGAAAATAGGGTCCCCTTTATATAGGCTTTGGGATGACGGTTCAACTTCCTCGGTTGATCTAACGGTTTAGAAAGATCTGAGATCAGATCTGACGGTTGAGAGGTTGAATCCGATCTTTTTGAGGTTTTATTAAAACAAAATTCAAGAAATTAAAAAAACCGAAAACAAACTATAAGAAAATGCCAGCAAGTAAAATATGATTACGAAAAACTTCAGTAAGGAAATCATACCTTTCGGGTTAGCTTAGGAAAGTTATTCGTAATGGGTAATGTAAAGACGAATACGAAAAACTCAATACGAAAAACTCAATACGAAAAACTCAATACGAAAAACTCAATACGAAAAAAAAACTCAATACGAAAAAAAATAGAAAAAACTCAATGGAAAAACTCAATACGAAAAACTTGATATGGAAGATTCAATACGAAAGTTTTTCCATTATGAAAATACCGGTACGAAAATTTTCCATTCCGGAAATTTTCAATACGAATACTTTTATTCCAGAAGTATTTTGTATGGAAATATCCATTCTGGAAAATTGTAGTTCCGGAAGTTCCATTCCGGAAAGTTTCGTTCCGAAAAATTTGAAAACAAATTTTGAAAAACTTTGTTAAATAAACAAACAAATGTACTCCCCCTATGAAAAGGAGTTTATTACTGTGAGGAGATTTTTCCAACAGAAAATTAATTAAGGAAGATTACCTTACGGTTATCATTCCTAACTTCTGTTTAATATATTCAAATCTATCAGAAGGTAAAGATTTTGTGAAAATATCAGCAAGTTGATCTTGCGTTCCGATAAACTGAAGAATAATATCTCCTTTAAGTGTGTGATCCCTAAGAAAGTGATGCCTAATATCTATGTGTTTTGCACGGGAGTGATGTGCAGGGTTTTTACTTAGAGCAATGGCACTTGTGTTATCACACAAAATTTGAGTTTTAGTAAAACTCAAGCCATAGTCTGTGAGTGTGTGTTGCATCCACAACACTTGTGCACAACAACTTCCAGCTGCTACATATTCAGCTTCAGCAGTGGAGAGTGCAACAGAATGTTGCTTCTTGCATGACCAAGAAACTAATGAATCTCCTAAGAAATGACAAGTTCCGGATGTACTTTTTCTATCCATTCTACAACCACCAAAGTCAGCATCAGAAAAGATTTTTAGAACAAAATCATTTCCAGAAGTATAAAATAATCCTAGATCCATGGTTCCCTTAAGGTAGCGAAAAATTCTTTTAACTGCCTTTAAGTGAGATTCCTTAGGATTGGATTGATATCTTGCACATAAGCATACTGAAAACATTAAGTCTGGTCGACTAGCAGTTAAGTAAAGTAGACTTCCAATCATACCTCTAAAAGATGTTTGATCTACTGGTTTTCCAGCTTCATTAAGATCTAAAGAGTTTGAGGTACCAATAGGAGTACTTATACTCTTCGTGTTGTCATAACCATACTTTTTAAGAAGATCTTTAATATACTTATGTTGAGATATGTAGGTTCCTTCTGGTTTTTGAGAAATTTGAAAACCAAGGAAAAATGTTAACTCACCCATCATACTCATTTCAAACTCAGATTTCATTAGACTAGCAAAAGAATCAGTCAAAGATTGCTGAGTTGAACCAAATATAATGTCATCAACATAAATTTGAACAATCAAAACATTTTTCTTATCTTTCTTTATAAAAAGGGTTGGATCTGCATTTCCCTTAACATAGTTATTTTGAAGCAAAAATCCAGTAAGTCTATCATACCATGCTCGTGGGGCTTGTTTAAGGCCATACAAAGCTTTGGTAAGTCTAAAAACATGATTAGGATGTTTTGTATCTTCAAAGCCAGGAGGTTGTTCAACAAAAACTTCCTCTTGAACATAACCGTTAAGAAAAGCACATTTCACATCCATTTGAAATAGTTTGAAATTAAAGAATGCTGCAAAGGCAAGTAGAATACGAATAGATTCAAGTCTAGCTACTGGAGCATAGGTTTCTTCATAGTCTATTCCTTCTTGCTGATTATAGCCTTTAGCAACAAGTCTAGCTTTATTTCTAACAATGACTCCATTTTCATCACATTTGTTTCTGAAGACCCATTTTACTCCAATAACAGAAGTTTCCTTAGGTCTTTCAACCAAGGTCCAGACTTTATTCCTTTCGAATTCATTTAGCTCATCTTGCATTGCTTTGATCCAATCATCATCACCTAAAGCTTCATCAGTGCTTTTAGGTTCTAGTTGGGAAAGAAATGCTAGATGTTCTACTTCATTTCTTAAGGAACTTCTAGTCCTTACAGGTTGATTTACATCACCAATGATACTATCACTGGGATGATTCTTAAGAAACATCTGATTTGGGTTTTGTAAAACCTGTTCATCAACATAAGGTAGAAAGTCTTCTGGGGTAAATGTTTCAGAAGTATCTTCTAGAACAATTTCCTTATCAGAAGGTTCTTCTAACAAAGGTTGACAATCAGTTTTTGAAAACACATCCGAAGATGTAAGTTGGGAAGTTTTAAAAACAAAAGGATCTGACTCATCAAATTTCACATGTACTGTTTCCTCAATAGTACAAGTATTTTTATTAAAAACTCTATAAGCCTTAGAGGTTGTGGAATATCCTAAGAAAATCCCTTCATCTGATTTTGGTGCGAATTTATGTAAGTTATCTTTAGTATTCAAAATGAATACTTTGCAACCAAAAACCTTGAAGTAGGAAAGCCTTGGTTTTCTACCATTCCATAACTCATAAGGAGTTTTATTAAGAAAAGGTCTAATCAAAACTCGATTTATAGTATAACAAGCAGTACTTACAGCTTCAGCCCAGAAATGTCTAGCAATAGAATATTCACTCAACATGGTTCTAGTTATTTCTTGAAGAATTCTATTTCTTCTTTCAACTACACCATTCTGTTGAGGAGTTCTAGGTGCTGAAAAGTTGTGAGTAATACCTTTCTTACTACAAAAAGTTTCAAAATCTGAATTTTGAAATTCTCCTCCATGATCACTATGAATAGTTTTCAATGGAAGGTTTTTCTCATTTTTAACTTGAGCTCTAAAACTTTTGAAATAAGAAAAAGCTTCAGATTTCCTTGCTAGAAAATAGACCCAAGTAAATCTAGTGTAATCATCAACTAGAACAAACACATAGTATTTGCCTCCAATGCTTCCAGTTTGTGTAGGACCAAAAAGATCCATGTGCACCAACTGTAATGCATCGGTTGTTGAGACTTCACCGATTGACTTAAAACTAGATTTATGTTGCTTGCCATATTGACAAGGATCACAAACTTTAGAAGAATCAAATCTAAGCTCCGGTAGATCCTTAACTAGTTTCTTCTTAGAGAGTTTACATAGGTTTCTAAGATTACAGTGTCCTAGTCTTCTATGCCATAACCAAGAATGATCTTCCATTGCACTTAGGCAAGGTAAATCTTGGCTTCTTAGGTCTTCTAAGTTTAAGGTGTAAACATTCTCTTGCCTGTTGGCTGAGAGAATAAATTCTTCCTTGGAATTGTGAACTAAGCATTTATCATTCCTAAAATTCACAAGGTAACCTTCATCACATAACTGACTTATGCTAATGAGGTTGTGCTTAAGACCTTTAACAAAAAGAACATTTGAAATCAAAGTTTTACCTAAAAGAACAATATTACCAATACCAACAATCTCTCCCTTAGCATTGTCTCCGAAAGTTACCTTTCCTCCTTTCGTTTTGATAATCTTTTCAAAAAAGCTTTTGTTACCAGTCATATGCCGGGAACATCCACTATCCATGTACCAAATATTGTTGCTGGAACTTTCTTTATTTTCCTGAAATTAAGAACAAAGTTAGACTTTCGGAATCCAAACTTGTTTGGATCCGAGATTTCCAGACAATAAAATTTTAGGTATCCACATTTTCTTAGAAAAATAAGCTTTATGAAAACCTAAGGATTGGGTTTTGTTTAAGGAACAATTTCTTGCCTAGTGACCACCACATTGACACTTAGTACAAAATGGGGCACTTTGAGGAACAAAATAATTGTTGCTGAAAACAGGTTTTGCATGGGTATAACCAAATCCGGATTTATTTCTTAAAGGTCGTATTTGAGAATACATCTTATCAAAATTTTCCTTACCATGGGTAAAGTTTGATAAGCACTTCTTTAAGGAAAAAATTTCGGACTTGAGTTTTACAACCAAGTTTTTATCTTCAAAATCATTAGTTTTGGAACTAGAGTTAGGCTCGAAAACATTTTTATTAGAAATTACTTTTTCTAACTCTTTAGAAAGTTTATTCTTCTCAGAACTTACTTCCTCAAGATTTTTTGAAATACTTTCAAAATCAGCATTTTTCTTATCAAGATCTTTAGAAAGATCTGATATCTCTTTAGTAAGAATAGAATTCCTAGAATTTGCCTTATCAAGTTTCTTGTTGAGTTTGGAATTCTCAATCTCAAGAAGTTCAGCAAATCTAGAGACTTCTTCAAAAGTAGGTAAAGTATTTTCCTCATCAGAAGATGATTCTTCATCAGAAGAGTTATAATACTTACTATCATTAGGATTTAAAGAAACATTGGTCAATGATTCAGCATTTCGTACCTTAGCCATAAGACAATGATTATTAATAGGTAATCTGGCTATAAGACCAAGATTCTTCTGTCCTGAAGATTCATATTCAGAAGATTCATCTGAAGAGTCACCACCACTGGCACTCCAGGTGTCATTAGCTTTCAAAACTTTCTTAGCTTTAGCTTTGTAATATCTCTTCCTGTTCCTGTCTGAATGCCTTTCCTTTCTTTCTTTCTTTCTGAGCATAGGGCAATCTGGTCTAATATGTCCTGCTCTCTTACATTCATAACAAGTAACTTCTCCATCTTTCTTATCTTTCCTATCCTTCTTCTTATACTTGGATTGAAAGTTTCTTTGTCCAGCTATCTTGTTCATCCTTCGAGCAAGATTGGCTAATTCATTTTCTGAAACTTCACTTTCACTAGATTCGGATTGGAAAATGACTTTCTTTGATTTGGATCTGGTTACTCTCTCAGGAGTCTTAGCTTTCATCTGATTCGAAGTTGTAGTAAAAGCAACAGTACCATTTCCATTCTTCTTCTTGATGTTGTCAGCATCTCTCTTCATTCTGGTCTCATGTTGTAGAAGAGTTCCAAATAATTCATCAAGAGTTATTTGAGTAACCTTCCTGTTCTCATCTATAGCTGTTCTCTTGGATTCCCACTCATTGGGAATAATGTCAATTATCTTGTCCACAAGAGCTTCATCATCTAAACCTTTCTCTCCCATAGACTGTAGACTATTGACGATTGTCATAAATCTTTGTTGTACTTTACAGATAGGTTCTCCATGAGGAAAATTAAAGCCATGATATTCAGCTCTAAGCATAGCCCTCCTAGTCTCAATCACTTTAGAAGTCCCAAAATGTGTAACCTCTAACTTCTTCCATATACAATTAGCTGCTTCACAAGAAGAAATTTGGCTATATATATTTCTAGTCATTGAACATAATAAAGTGTTGCGTACCTTGTAGTTCAGTTGATATTCTTGCTTCTCCTGGTTAGTAAAGGTTCTGACTTCCTTGTCAGGAATTTTGTAATCACCAGTAAGCATGACAAAGTTATCTACTCCAGTATTGATAACAAATGTCTTCATACGATCTCTCCAGTATTCATAATCATTACCATCGAAGATTGGTGGCCTTGTAGGATTCAAATTGTCTATCGAACCAACATTCATTCCTGCCATACTTGAAAATAAATTGGAAACAAACTTGTTAATAACAAAAATTCGGAATCAAAAAGTTCGGAATAGGAAAAGTTCGGAATGGATAATCCGGAATGAAAAAGTTCGGAATTGAAAAGTGAGCAAGAAAAACTTGAACGTGAGTACAAGTATTTCAGTAACCTTGGCTCTGATACCAAATGTAAGAATGGTATAGAGTAAGAGGTTTCCAACCTCTGATACCAATTGTAGGATCGAAATATAATATGAGATGCTCAAAATACAAGAGGGGGGGTGAATTGTATACTTTAAAAATTCCTTTGGAACCTTTAAAGTTAGTTATGAATAACTAGAGTTTCCTTAAGAAAAGGAAAGAACTAAGTTTAACAAAGTTAAACTAAGTTGATTCACAACACCTCTAACACCGAACTAAACTTGGAAAGAGATTCCAAAAGAAGGTTCCGGAAATATGGTTCCGGAATTTGAAACTTAACAAAAGTTACAATATGAGATTCTACCTTAAAGCGTATAGAATCTAAACTAATCAAAGTAAGTAAGGAAGTATAAGAAAATTATACTTTTCTTAAGATACAAAATGCAGCGGAATAAAACAAGTACAAGTAGAAGAACTACTAGTAACAAGATGATAGTCTTTTAACCCAAAGAGAAGGGTATCCAACAACCTTGGATAAAGGTCCCTTGATTTATACTTTCAAGCAAGTCTGTCTTACCCACACCAGGGTAAGCCCTCGATACGAAGATCGGTGTCTCTGTCTTGCTATCCCCGCAAGCCCTCAACTTCAAAGTAGTTGGCAACCTCTGTCTTTCTCGGCAAGAAAGCCCTCGATCTTTAAGGTAGTCGGCACCTCTGTCTTTCTCAGCAAGAAAGCCCTCGATCTTTAAGGTAGTCAGCACCTCTGTCTTCCTATCCCCGGAAGCCCTCGAATGTAATCACCAACATTCGGAGTCGCACGAAGCTTTGAGAGTTAATAAGAGACTCTCTCTCTAGAAATCACTTCAACAGCATGTATGCACAAAGTTCAAATGTTCATCCATCCGTTGTGAGCTTTTTCAAATGAGCTCCTATTTATAGGTGAGGTCGGCTCCTTCTCCAACGGTCATATTTCCCTTAAAGTTCGGAGGGACCTGTACACGTGTCACTTAGACAACGGTTAGTTTATAACAAAATGGACGACATCGTTTTATAACAAAGTAAGTGTAACAGAAAGTACGACATCGTTTTAAACTCTAACATAAAGGTTCGGAATAGAAATTTCGGAGTGAAAGTTCGGAGTGAACAAATTCAGAGTGTATAAAACAATGATATCCAGATTCTGTTTAATGAGTGAATTCGGAATGAGAATTCGGAATAGGAATTCGGAATAGGAATTCTTCATCAGAAATCGTAATGAGAAATCGTCATCAGAATTCGTAATGAGAATTCGGAATGAGATTTCTTCATTAGAATTCGTAATGAGAATTCTTCATTGGAATTCGTAATGAGAATTCTTCTTCAGAATTCGTAATGAGAATTCGAAATGGGATTTCTTCATTAGAATTCGTAATGAGAATTCTTCTTCAGAATTCGTAATGAGAATTCGTAATGAGAATTCTTCATTAGAATTCGTAATGGGAATTCTTCTTCAGAATTCGTATCCTGAATCTGGAATAGAACTTAGTCAGAATTCATAACCGGAATTCGGAGTGAAACTTCCTTATAGTTCTTGTCCAGAATCCGAACCCTAAAACAGAATGCTTTTTATCAGTTTTAATGATTCCGAGAAAGTGAATCCGAATTTCATACTTAAGAAAAATATTAATGAAAATATGATAAGGATAAATTTTTCTTATAAAAGCGTTTTTCCTTAAGAAAACATTTTTCCTTATAAAAGCAATTTTCCTTACAAAAGCGATTTTCCTTAAAGATAAGGTGTTTGTGATTTTCAAAACAAGAAGGAATGGAAAAGTCATAAGGAAAACCTTATTGACTCAACATTATCAAATTTGATGTAACATTTGACTACTCTTACTGGGTAAAGGGTATAATTCACATGGGATGCAAAGTATCAGTCTTATTTTAATTATTTGAAATGACTTATGGAATCAAATCATATTTTGATCTTACTCGAGCCTGATAATGGGTATATGGTTTTATGTGATTATTCTGATGCTAGTTTAGGTTTTGTGATAATACAGGATGATCATGTGGTATCTTACATATCTTTTAGTATTTGAACGCATGGGAGGAATTTATGAACCCATGATTTAGAGATTTATAGAGTTGTGAATGCATATAAATATTGGAAGCATTATATTTTTGGGGAAAGGTTCATAGTATTTTCTGACCATAAGAGTTAAAGATATATCTTTTCTTAGAAAGACTTGAATCCTAGATAGAGGTGGTGGGTGGAATACCTTAATAAATTTGACTTTAATATTGCCTATACCATAGGAAAGGGGAATGTTTTTACAGTCACTTTTAGTAGGAAATTTCCATCTCAAGTTGCTTAAGAATCGAAGGAAGAATGGAAACTTATAGGGATTTTTTGATCAGTTTCATCTAGACACCCAAGAGGATGTTTCAGGTATTATTTTTAATAGTGTTTAGTTATCATCATATCTCCTAGAGTATATTCTATTGATTAATTTCTAGGATAATGAGTTCATAGTAATTTGAGAAACCCTATATGGTGTGAAGACCGTTTCTGGTTGGTCTCTCTCTTCAGATGATATTCTTAGTTTTAGGGATCTATTTTTCATCCTAGCATCTGTGAGGGGATTAGTTTTGTTTGGTTTCCATTTTTATTTATGGGAAATTAATCTGAGAACTAAGAAGATGTATTCTTCCATGAGACAATGATTCTGGTGGCTGGTTATGAGATGTAACATTGTTGATTTTGTGTCCTGCTATTACACCTACTAATAGATAAAGGAAGATCATATGAAACCTTTTTGTTTTCTCTAGCCTCTTCTGGTGATGTTTTTGAAATGGGACAAAGTATCCATGTATTTTTTTGGATTACCATCGACTATATGAAGAAGGAATTCTATATGGGTGGGGATTGATCAGTTAAAAAGTCATCTCATTTCATTCTGATCAAAGACACCGCAAAGGTTGAAGATTTGGGTAAGATGTATGCATATGAGATTGTGAGGTTACATGAGGTTTCTTTTTGTCAGGTAAAATTGAGTACAACTTATCATCCATAAACAGACGGTCAAACAGATAATGCTATTTGAATCATTGGGGATCTTCTCTATGTTTGTGTCTTAGATTTTGGTGGATCTTGGGATAACCATCTTGTACTGATTGAGTTTTCTTATAAAAGAAATTATTATTCATCAAACATTATTGCTCATTTTGAGGAATTTTATGGTTTCCCATGCAGATCACCTATTTATTGGGAAGAGATGGGTGAAACTTCTTTGGTGAGACCAAGTTTAGTTTATGATATGTCTGTGAGGTGTCAGGATATACGTCAGCATCTAGTTACAGCTCAGAGTAAATAGAAGTCTTATGTGGATTAGTAATATTTTCCTTTGGAGTTTTCCATAGGTTACTATGTTTTCTTAAAAGTTTCTCCTCGATTGGTTCATTGTCAGAATGGAAAATAGGGAAAGTTGGCTCTAATATTTATTGGACCATTTGAGGTCACTGATCTTATTGGAAATGCTTTTTATTAGTTATTATTTCTGGTTTATTTGAGGTAAATTCATTATTTTCTCTAGATATCATAGCTTAGTAAATACCATCATAATCCCTCTTATGTTCTAATTTGGGAAGATAGTGATTTAGGTCCAAATGTTTCTATTATTGATCATCCAGTAGAGATCGCTAAATCTAGGGTGAAAGTCTTGTATGGGAAGTTGATTTCATTGGTCAAAGTGTTGTGGTGGAAATGATTAGATTCTCACAAGACTTGGGAATGTGAATCATTACTGAGGGAGAAATGAAATAACCTATTTACCAGAATTAATTCTTCTATATGACTTCCTAGGGATGGAAAGTCTTATGGTGGGGAGTTTTTAACATATCATTTTCGTATTTATGGTATTTCAATTGTCTTTACTTATTTACCTCTTTAATTGGGTGCATATTGTAAATCCTAAGGATAAAGATAATTATTTAGGGAAAATGACCTAAAGTTTAGGGTTGTATATTCATCTGAATTAATAGAGCCCTGATATAAATGTTTAATGGATTTGTAGGGTTCTACCAAAGTTCAAAGAATTCCCAAGGTAGTTTGGATTTTTATATAGGAATCTAGAATTTTTACAGTATGTAGGAGAAATACATGTCATGTAATGGTATTGCATGCTGGGTAGTATTTGTTGGAAAGATTCCATGAACCTAGTACACAACATTAAGGGAGTACACACTATGTATATATTAATCATTGTGTAATGTTAAAAATCATGATTTTAATAAAAATAAAATTTGTTTTCATTATATTTGGACACCATGGATTATACAATGTGTAAAGGGGTTACACACCATGTAAATTCTAAATACAAGGATTTTTGGGTGTCGTAATAGTGATATTTTTTCTCATTCATCCATAGGACTCCTTACTCTCGACATAAAACTCTCCTATGGAAATTTTGGGGACCTTCGCTTCGTCTAAATTACTTTGTTAAATAATTGATCACTATTACAATTGGGTTTCATATCTCTGAGTGAGTAATACATTCCAATACATCATTTTATTTGATCTCAGTAGTTCTATTTCAATGCATTATCTAACCCATTCATCTGTGGTGATGATTCTAGTTAATCCTTTCTAGATCTGTTGTGTGATCTTATTCCAGGGGTCAATCCTTTATTGGTTGTGGTGTGGTAGGTGTGTGTTCTTAAGGTATGTTTTGTTTCTTCTTCTTTGATGAACCTTTTGTTAAATTTAATCAATTATGACATGTTTTGATTTGTAATAGGGTCTCCATTATTGTTGTGTGTCTTTCCTTTTGGGTGGATCCCATTGTGGGTGTGTGTGACCCGAGTTTTGAGGTAGGTGGTTTCATCTCTAGACTATGTTGGTGAACTTCATTGCTCCAATTTTTTATAAATTGTTTTATAAATGAAATGGAACGATTGAATGATTTTATTTGTGTGTGTGGAAATGTGTTTTTGATAAAATATGATTTCACCCTAGTTTTTGGAAATGAAAATCTATTTTCAAAGCATTGTGAAATGGGTTTCAAAGCATGGTTTGATGAAAACCAATTAATGATTTTTTTTGAAAAATAGATCTCATGGGAATCCTTGGGTTATTAGGGGTAAGGTTTAGTAATAAGCCTCATCCATTTTTGGGGGGTTTTCTTAGGGGACTTTATTATGCTCCTTATGCCTGTTGTTATAGGGACTTGTTAGACCTATTAGGGGGGTTCACTTTTTGGGGTGTTCCTATACTCTCTATAATTGATGCATATGTCTACTGTCTTGATGCATGCACAATTTTCTACTTCATGTATTATTTTCCAAGATATATTGACCTATTGTGATCCTTGGCATGATGTTACCTAATCTTTTAGCCGATTTGGGATGTTTTGGCCAGTACTATTTTTGTTTGTACTACCAATGATTTGAAATTTTATGTGATACACGATTTGTTTTCATTTTATGTATATGATTTTGATATATGTATAAGGAATTATTTTAAATGATTTAACTATTTTATTTGGGAATTTGGAAAAATTGAAAATTAAATAGTTTTGACATGCTTTTAATAAAAACTGCTAAACTGTATATCATGCCTTATTTTCTTTAATGTTGATCATTCTTGGATTATTGTACAGAGACTTATTATGGAAAACCTGGGTGAGACCGTACTCAGTTTTTAATCTCACACCCTATGCACCCCTTCAATGATTCATAGAGATGGTTATGTATTTTGATGCCGGGAAAGGCTGGGAGCTACAACGATTTTGAACCCTTGTATTGTTTGCATTATTTTTAGTTATAATATCTTATTTTATTTGTTCTATATTTATAGTTATCTTCAACTATGACATCTCATACTTCAGTGTTATGATGCATTGAATCGAGGGATGCTCAAAAGGTGAAGACAATGAACTACCTAGGTTTTTATTATAATAAAGTTTATGTATTTTATTCTTGTTATGAGACATGACAATTAATGATTAAGAGTATTGAGTTTTTGGTTCTTTATAAACTCTTATTATTAAGAAACCTACATATTTCACTCTATGATTATTTCCAACCCTTCCCTTAGCTCACTCAACATACTATAGAGTTAAGTGAGATGACATATGAAAGAAATATATTGGATCCAGGTGATTGAGTGAGTATATCCACTTGGAAGAGAAGTGTGATTTACCATTCACTATAGAGGAGTGAGTGGTTGGTGTGATTTTAATAGTCTTTGAGTGCACTAATCCATAAAAAATATTAAATAGTAGGATGTGATCATGAAAATAGTATTGAGTATGATCATTGAAAAAGAACAAAAAATAAAAGTAAATAATGAAGGAATATATTGAAATTATCCTAAATATCAACTCGGTTAGCATTAAAATTTTCATTCCATTTTATTTTGGTTGTTGTTTTATTTTAATTTAAAACCAAATGTAATATATATATATTTTTATTATAAACAAAAACTAAAAAAATATTAACAAGTGGCACAAAGAACATTGAGTGAAATGAGGTATCCTTTGAGGTGATTCTATGGTCATACACAATACCACATTAATAGTATAAAATAAATACAATTTTTATAGGATTGAAATAGATTATATAAAATTAACATTGAGTAGAGATGTTATATTCGATTGAGTTTTTATAAGGGATAAAAATTGATAGAATAATAAGAGTTATGTGAACTCATTCTTCCTAAGCTATGAATATTTTTCCTTAGCATATAGTTCAATGTTTGGATATATATTTTTAATGAAGATTAATTTTTCATTCCTTAAAAACTAGAGTCCTAAGGGATTATGATAGTAAAATGGTACCATTGAATCATTTTATTTCGGTTTAATCTTTTGGAGGTGTAAACAAGTTCTTGGTCATGAGTACTTGGATATATAAGCATATATATTTCATTCCTTTTCTAATTCCACCATGGATATTATTTTTCATGGTTTTATTGTTGTTTAATGTGAACTATGTGTGTCTTTTTTCATTATAAGTATATTATTAATAGATTCCCATTTAATACTATTAATTTTAAGACCCTAGAAAAATTGTAGAAGAAAACCTCCCATTATAACCATTTAGGAGACTTTGATTACATTATTTATATCCATTAAAAAATAAATATATATATCCTAAATCCCTTAAATTTATATTTATATGTTATCCCTAGGGTGTGAAGGGATACAATCCATGGGTAGACAATCCTGGTTTTCAAAAATTAGCTATTAGCAAAGATAATAATTTTTATGATACTTATAAAGATAGGATGAAACCCAATAGTGATGAAAACATTAATAAACCCCAATAAGAGGGTGTTCAAGTTCAATAAAAACCCAAATATAAGATTAAACTCAAGATTGAATAGTCTGATACACAATTAGATGTTTAGTATGAGATCAAGAGTGAATTTGAATCATATTATGAGGATTATAGTGAATTTTGGGATTACTAAATCATTAAAGATAAAGAGAGGATGAACATTTTAAATCATTATTATTTTTTCTACATTGACATGTCTACTTATTTATTTATCTTTTCTTAGGATCTCATCGATTATGATGTGAATACATATAAATAATCTATAAGAAGTAATAAATAAAAAATTTGGTTAACTTATATAAATGAATAAATGTATTCCTTAATTAATAGTAACACATTGGATATTGTTAATAAACCTAATGACGCTAAGGTAATCATTTTTAAATGGTTATTCATAAATAAATAATAAAAAAAGGAGATAATAAAGTAATATTCAATGATCGAATCATTACCTGGGGGTTTATATAGTGAGAAGGCACTACTGGAAAGTTGGGTTTTCCCAACACTTGTATACCAACATTTCTGGAGAACCATTGGTATAAGTGTTTTTTAACAACCGTTTGTAAAAACCATTGAAAAATCTTGGTTTTGTGAAGGCTTTCCCAACGGTTTGAAGAAACCATTGGGAAATCCAAAATCTTTGCACCCTTTACCAACAGTTAGTATCCAACTGTTAGTAAAAGCCATTTTTTCCCAACGGTTTTTACAAACCGTTGGGAAAAGTCATGATTTCCTAACGGGTTTTACAAACTGTTGGGAAAGGTATCCTCAAATAATCACGATTTCCAGACGCCCCCGCAACACAGCACAGAACTCCTTTCCCCCAATTTACAGAAGCCCCGACACGACGGTGAACCCTAACCCGAGTTCTTCCATCTGATCGGCTGCAACTCTCCCATCGAGGTTATAATCTTTAAACCTATTCCCAAATACAAACATAGAAGCCATCTTCCTTCGATTTCTACATTTATTTCAATATACAGAAAGATCACGTTATTTTTTCCTATTTTAGGGATTTTTGAAAATTTTATGATTCACACTATTTGATATTGAATCAATGAATAATACATGATTGGTAGATGTATGTGACTAGGGTTTAATTTGGTTTCATATATCATTTTTAACTAAACATACGACATACTACCACTAATATCGTGATTCCACCTAAGAATGGTGGAATTTTCCTAGGATCATGGGGCTTCCTATTCTTTTGTTCTATAGAGTTTGTAGTATTGGTTTTTAATGTATTTTATTTTCTTATGCATTTATAGTGGTTATTTATTGGGTTCCTTTGGTCATGAATTTTGGGTGATTTATTCTAAAGTTATTCTTAGAGATCATTGTATTCATAAAGTGTGCCTAATTGTTTTGTAGGTGGTGTCGACTCACTCAGTGACTATTTGGTTATGTTTTTATGATGCCAATGTTCGATTTTTTTAATAATTAAACCTATTTATATTTTAATGATATAAATGAGTGGTTTTTAAATATATGTTTATAAAATAGGTAAAATGTTTTCTAAGTGGTTTATTTGGAACTATACAAATACAGATCCCATTTTTATTGTATTCTAAAATCTCATTAAACATATTTATACTTAGTGAATCCTTTATAAGTTTGGATCCATGTTTGAGCATTACCACTAATATCCCATAGCTTAATACCATTTTTATATTGTGTACATCTCATTATATTTTTTAATGAGTTCACTTCTTCCTTCATTAATGTCTTCCAAGGATGTCTTAGAAATCTAATAGCCACTTGAATGTTTTTCCTTGCTTAAATAATGTAATGTATTCCTGGAATTGTCAATTAATTTTTACATTCTAGTAAACCATGTTGATAACCTTCATGATTATATGATTTCATAGGTTGGTGTGGTGAATATGGATATAATTTTAAACATATGTATAGAATTTAGTTTTTATCTTCCAAGGTTGCAAATTCTGCAGTTGGGTTTTTTTAAAGCGATATATAGCAACGTTTTAAACCCTTTCTATATATGCCTAATGGTTGTTTAGTAGTGGTTTAAACCACCACTATTTAAGGTCAATATTTGTTTACCGTTTTTTGTTTCAGCAGTTGTTTTCCATGATAAATAATGGTGAGGATATAATGGCGGTTCAAACCACTACTATATCCTTTACATTTTTTGGTAGGTGAAACCATTGCTAAAAAAAATCTACTAAAAAACATTCTGTGATGATTCCCCACCCTCTGGAAAGCCCCCCTACCCCATGGACACCCCCAACCCCCCTGGACAGCCCCGCCACCCCCGTGGATAGCCCGCCCACCCCCCTGGACCGCCCAGACCCCCTGAACAACCCCCCCACCCTTGTTGATAGCCCACCCACCCCACCCCCGGACACCCGCCCACCACCCCCCGGACACCCCCATCCCCCCAGACGCCCCCACCCCCTAGAAACCCCCCACCCCCTTGAAACCCCAACCCCACTAGATAGCGCCACCACCCCCATGGACATCCCGACCACCCCCCGTGGACAGCCCGACCACCCCCCGTGGAGAGCCCCCCCCGGACAACCCAACCACCCCCTGGACACCATAGACCCCCTGGTTAGCCTCGCCACGCCCATGGGCATCCCACCCACCACCTTGACACCTCATACCCCCCAGAGAGACCCACCCACCCCCTGGACACCCCGCTCACCTCCTTGGATAGCCAACCCACCCCCTGGACTCCCCCTACCCCCCTGGACAGCCTGACCACCCCCGTGGACAACCCGCCCACCTGGACACCCTGACCCCCTAGACAACCCCTCAGCCCTTGGACACCTCCGACCCCATGGATGAACCCACCACCCCCTAGACACCGTGCTCCCCTAGACACCCCGCACCCCCCTTGGACAGCCCCGCCACTCCCCTGATCCTCATCCTACTCCTCATCCTGATATCCCTGAAGAAGTTAAAGTATAAAACTCATGTACTCCCAACAAGACCCTTAAGGATTATGTATTCCTTGATCCACTTCAAATATCTTACTGGGCAATCCTTGAATATAGGCATTAGAAATTATATATCTTATTTTCTTATATACACTGTATTTTTTTGTATTTCATAATATGATTCACATATAGAGTCATGTGTTAGTTATGATTTTATTTAAAGTAAACAATTGTCATTTACCTAAATATTTTTTTGATTGAACTTCAATATTATTGAATTGCTTTGAAATGACTTATTGCAATTTTTTATATAATGGATAGATGTTGGATGTATGAAAATGATCAGATTTCAACCGATTTTCAAAATAATTTGAACAACTTTATAGATTTTTCATTTGGTAAGGCTTCAGATAGTGGTCACATACATTTCCCATGTTCTAATTGTGTTGTAATACCTTGGTTGAGTCGTGAAGCAGTTAGATATCATATAACCAAATATGGTTTCCAAAAAAACTATTATGTGTGTTATCACAATGGAGAGAAAATGGAATCTCAAAATATTGATGATCCAAATGATAGGACTGAATTGGAGAGTTTGATATATGATTAGTTTCCATTTATTCGGAATCATGAGAAGGAAAGGATGTCCAGCCAACAATATTTTGATACAAGCCCACATGATGTGTCCAATGAAAATGATGACGTTGATAGGGTGAAAAAATTGAATGATGCTGCGACGACTCCAGTATATCGGCAATGTGGTAAAATGAAAAAGTTGTAATTTTTAATCCGATTGTTTCATGGGAAAACTATGTATGGGATTTCAAATAATTTAATTTATTATATTATTACCTTTTTGAAGGACTTACTTTTAGATGATACAGATATTCCCTCAAACCACTATATGGCATGGAAGTTAGTTGATGAACTTGGATTCTCAAAAAAAAATCATGCTTGTCCGAATGATCGCAACTTATTTTGGGAGGAAACTACTGAAAGAAATGATTGTATCAAATGTGGAACCTCCCGATGGAAGCCAAAAGATGATGGAACACTATCTATTGTTTCATAAAAAGTAATTTGGCACTTTCCATTGATCCCCAGATTAAAAAACCTTTTCATGTCTGATGAAATATCAGAAAAATGCGATGGCATGACACCGAGAGAAAAAAGAATAATGAATATTTGGTTCACCCTACAGATGGATTTTCATGGTAGAGATTTGATGCTCGATATCCTAAGTTTTTAGCCGACATGAATAATGTGAGACTGGGTCTTTCATGTGATAGTTTTAATCCATTTGGGCAGATGCTTACTTCGCACAACACATGGCCAGTTTTCATACACATTTATAACCTTCCCCCATGGTTGTGTATGAAAAAGCCTTACACTTTCTTGAGTATACTGATATATGGCCCTTTTGATCCTAACAATGATATAGATGTATACATGAAACCTTTAATAAAAGATTTGAATCTTATTTGGGATGTGGGTGTGCCCACATACGATGCATGTTTGAAAGACATATTTCAGATACGTGCTGCACTTATGTGGATGATCAATGATTTTCCTACTTATGCAATGATGTCTGGATGGAGCACAAAAGGAAAATTTTCATGTCCTGTTTTTATAAAGAATACTCGGTCGAGAAGACTGAAATATCATTGTAGTTTTAGTTTTATGGGACATCGATGATTCTTTCCAATGAACCATCCATATAGAATCAATCATCAAAGATTTGAAAATACCATGGAGACTGACGACCCACCTCAGCGTATGTCTGGAACTGATGTGCTCAATGAATTGAAAGATTTTAGTTATTCATTTGGGAAGGGTGTAATAAAATCTATAAAGAGAAAAAATGTTTCCAATGATACCTGTTACAATTGGAAGAAGAAGAGTATATTCTTTGAGTTGTCGTATTGGTCAACCAACTTGTTATGTCATTGCTTAGACGTAATGTACATTGAAAAGAATATATGTGAAATGTTGCTTTAGATTATTCTAAATGTCAAGGGGAAGACAAAAGATGATTTACGATCTCAGCGTGACTTGGTAGATTGGGGGATTAGACCAGAATTGAATCTTGTCTATATCACTGAAAATAAATGGAAAGTTCCATGTGCTTCTTATGTGATGACACCTGCTGAAAAAAATCAATTTCTATAAGTGCTAGAGACTATTAAAGTTCCTGATGTCTATTCAAGAAATATATCAAAACGGGTCAATAGAAAAGAGTTAAATCTTAAATATTTGAAGACTCATGATTATCACGTCCTTTTGCATGAGTTGATTCCAATAGCAATCTGTTATCTCTTGTCTGATAATGTAGGAGTCTCTGTTATTCGGTTGTGATATTTTTTTATAGATCATTGTGCTAAGAGGTTGTCCAAATCCTTCTTGAAAAAACTATTGGCAGAGACACCATTAATTTTGTGTGAGTTAGAGAAAATATTCCCTCCATCATTTTTTACATGCATGTTGCATTTAACTATCCATCTTCCGATTGAAATACTTCTTGAAGGACCCGTTGCTTTCAGTTGGATGTATCCAACTGAAAGAAACATGTGCAAATTGAAATCATATCTTCGGAAAAGTAATTATCCTGAAGGTTCTTTTGTGAATGGTTACTTGGATCAAGAATGTATGGATTTCTGCTCAATGTATTTGTCTGATCTTACTACGAGAATAAACAGACCAATGAGAAATGAAGAAGAATAGTATGGGAAAATTGAACCCAGTTTTCCATCACTTCCTCAGACAGGAGGAATTCCGGGATCATATACATTGAAGACATTAAGCCTTGAAGAGCAAGATATGGCACATCACACAGTGTTGTTCAATTGTGATTTGTTTGGTGAGTATATCAAGTAAGTAAAATTTACATGTATCTCTTATCTTATCTTTTTTAATTTTAAATATTTGTTAAACTATTATTAATTTTATCTACAGGGAACATAAAGAATTGATATATAGAAATCATCATTCTTTATCTTTGAGAAGGAAAGAGACATTACATAGCAAAGGTTTTTTCTGATTGGTTGAAATTGAAGGTAAAAATATTTATGTAATAACTAAATAAAAATAATATTTAATTAAGTTTACTATTTGTTTATATTTCAGGTATCGAGTTTGCCTACAGAATCTATTTCTGAGGAAATAAGAGCTTTGGATTTTGGTCCTAATACCATTGTTCGTGCTTGTAAATCACTTGTGATCAATGGATACAAATTTATTATTACAGAATGAGCAAGAAACATGAGAAAACAACATGATGGTGTTATACTAACTTCCACAATAGACTATTATGCTAGTTCATCGGATAATAGACCTCGTTCTGAAAATGTATCTTATTATGGAGTCGTGGAGAAAATAATAATTTGGGATTATTACTCACATGGTCGAGTCACGATGATGAAATGTCAATGGTTTGATTCAATTATGAGGCAAGGAACTTTTATTGATGATTGTGGATTTCGAGTTATTGACATGACTCGCACTCTTTCCACCGATGAACCATATGTATTGGAATCAATGGTGAAACAAATATTTTATGTCAAATATCACCATCATCCTAAATTCGGTGTAATTATTGAAGTAAATCCCAGACACATTTTTGATGATGGTGATGATGAAGTTGACACTATTCCTACTGCAATTGGAAGGAATCCGTTTATTACTTATGATGACTCCAATAGCTCAATTGTCAGAGTTTATTGTGAACCCTAAGTTGTGGTGGGAAATATATAGAATCATACAGTAATGTTCTCACCTACATATTTCACTTACATCATTCAAAGTGTGTATCCTAGTACTTACCTTCAAACCACCATAAATCTTATGTTTCTTTATGTTTTTTTATCAGAATGGTTTCTCTATATTTTGTTTTTTGGGTTACACATTAGTTATCTTTTTCTAATTACTTCCATATTTGTTTTCATTGTAGGAAATGACACCCATTGAAGAGAGGCGGCAGAAAAAGATGATAGAAAATAATCGTCGCATGACACATATGGTCATTCCTCCACTCATCCCTATTGTGAGTATTTTATTTCAAATATATATATTTCAATAACTTATAATATCATGTGTTTACTTTTGTGTTAAACTTTTTTTCAGGATCCACTACCTAGAAAAGAGATATCCTACGAGGAGCCTGATATTTCTCCCAGTACAAAGGGTGGTGGTAGGAGCAGGGTGGTGTCAGAGTTAGACGACCGTCTGGTGGTCCCGGTACTGAGGCCGGTGGTATGAGGGCTCGTGGTGAGAGAGTTAGACGATCCCCTGGTTGTACCCGATTGGATTATTCCTCTACCACAGACGTATATTCTACACCCCATTTTGATCCTAGTGTGTCTTTAGTGACACACGAGCTATTTAGGCCTCTGATGTTTACACTACCAGTTGTCCAAACGTCTATGTCCTCATCATTTGCTTCTGGTTCATTGTCTTCGGGATATTATATTCCACCTTCTTTGACTCTTGCTCTGACACAGTATGTGGTTGAGGAGCGTACACTGAGGGAAACTCCACCTGTACAGGATATTACTTCGGCTTATGAACATCTAGTGACGCCCATTGATCCGACTACCATAGGTATATTTATATAACTCTAACAAATATTTATACCAAAATTTATTTTTATTATAACTTTTACTGATATTTTTTTTCTTTAATAACATATTCATCTACTGATATGAGGCGGGGGAGGGGGAATACTCGCTTGCGTGAGGTATGGAACCACCAAACACAGTTGATGGTTGAATACAATGATGATGGACAGATGATTGATAAATCTGGGTAGGAATGTCGGGTTTTTTTGGCGACGCTAGCCAAATACTCCGACATCATTCCGGTCAGGCCTCTCTCTTGGAGAAATCTGCCACATGAAGTCAAGGATAATGCGTGGGCACAAATTGGGTAAAAAATCTATTGGATTTAATGTATTATTTGATTTGTATTTATATGAATTAATCTATTTGGTGTCAGCTTCGGTATAACTTCCCTGATGGCGAAGGTGCAAGACCGGCGCATTTAAAGGAGTTAGGAGAGATTTGGAGAGCTTATAAGCATGATCTTTATGTTGGATGGTGTGATAGAGTGGGCATGGAGTTTGATAAATTACCTATCATGGATGACTTCCCGATAGAGCAATATCTCTAAATGATTACCCATTGGGCGACTGCCAAATTTAAGGCATTAATCCCATTTGAGGTATTTAAATGACAGTTTTCATATTTTGAATTAATATTAATTAATTTATTATTAAACATTATTTAGGAATATTCTGAAAAAAACAAAGAAAACATTGATTCAAAGCAATACCCTCACACTTTGGGGCGCAGGACTATGTCAGATCATGAGAGGCAACATGTACGATATAGTTTATAATTTTTCTTTAGTACTCTCCATTTTTATTATTTCTACTTAAATTATGTGATTTATTGAATATTGAATATATGATTATACTTTCACTTTATATTGTTTCAATGTCATTACAGAATCACAAATTGAATATTTGAAGGACGTATCCCTCGAGCAAAATTGTTTTGCTCGAGTAGAAGGAAAAAAGATGGAACTGCGGTTAATGAACCGACACAAGAAAATATTGTAAATTTTAATTTGTTTATTTCAAATTTTAATATCTATTTTAAAATTTAATAATCTATTAATATTTTTAACATGCTACTTTAGAGGCCCTTGATGCCTAGGAGCCTGACAATTTTGGGCCACACGATCATTTATATCAGGTTTTGGGAGATGAGCACTCTGGTCGAGTACACTGCCGACCTAGTAAGAATATAGTCCAGAAGAGGTATTGGTACTCTCCAGGTATCCATTCTAGTACCACCGTGTTGGAACAGGTCAAGGAGCATGCAAGGAAGTTTGATAAAAGTGTCACAGAGTTGGAAGAACAAGTTCAAAGAGGGACAACGAATTTATGAAACTGATGAAATCTTTATCTTCATCACTTCCACCAAAGGCTAGCCCAAATTTTCAAAAATTTATGTCATCTATGGGTGAATTATCCAATGCACCAGGCAACATTTCTAGTGGCGTTCGAGATGATGACATTCCTGGTGATGACGAGGATGCTGAAGAGGATGAGGGCGAGGATGAGGATGAGGATGAGGGCGAGGATGGGGTTGAGGGCGAGGATGGGGCCGAGGGCGAGGATGGAGCCAATGATGAGCATGGGGATGATGACGAGGACGATGACGAGGACAGAGATGGCGGCGAGGATGAGGCCGATGATGACAGTGGTGATGGTGATGGTGATCAGGGGAATA
Organism: Viscum album; assembly: GCA_963277665.1. Taxonomy (NCBI): domain Eukaryota; kingdom Viridiplantae; phylum Streptophyta; class Magnoliopsida; order Santalales; family Viscaceae; genus Viscum; species Viscum album. The sequence goes on from OY728165.1 coordinate 1,391,256,198, forward strand.
TTGATCCATTACATTTTTGAATTCTATATAACTCTTTATTTTTGAACCTGGTTTTTCACTCTAGTATGAATATTTTTGAATTCAGTATACCTCTTTATTTTCGACCAAATATGGAAGCCTAATGATGTTATAATGGTTTGGAGGTGAGTTATGCTATATGAGATTTTATGGGTTATTGTGAGGAGTTTCTTTCCCTTTAATTGATTGGTTCATAAAACATAAGTTGTTGCTGCATATATTATGTAATTGGAATTGGTAAAGTAAAATGCTGGTCTCGGATTTTTGAGTTGGTTATTTGGATGGTATTCTCTATCAAAAGTGGGTATATCTCTATTGAATATGGGTGTATTTTCTAATTGACTAATTTATTTATTAAACTGACCATGCAATACACATTTCCCATAATATGGAAGCACCAAAAAAATCATAAATAGATAGTACACACCACAAGACACCCATGGGAGACACCCCTTGAGGTAGAGTCCCTCTCGTAGCCTCTTTAATTTAAGAATTCATTAAATTGAATTTATCTTCTTTATTAATTCTGCTTAATTATATTGAATTTAATATCTTGAATAAGTTTTCTTTAATATAATTGTTTCATTTGATAAATAAAGTCATGTTTTTATAATAAAACCCCTCCAACAGAGGTGCGTTGTCTACGAAAACTCACAGTGATAGTTTAGGGTGTGATAATTTGCCTCTCAATCAGTAGTTTCAACTACCTAGTACCACTTTTAAAAACAATGAATATGAAATATATGTCTTTATCATACCACAATCCTGAATCAAGAGTCTGTTTTTTATAACATAAGATCAGTTTCTATAATGTGAAGGAGAACTACGTAGGATTTATTTGGAATCCTGGCCGGAAGATACTGCCCCGCGGATGTCGCTGGACCGGGCCAACACGCCACAGTCACGCCGCGGTCACGCCAAGGTCACGCCGCGGTCACGCCGCGGTCACGCCGCGGTCATGCCGCGGTCACGCCGCGGTCACGCCGTGGTCACGCCGCGGTCAAGCCGCGGTCACGCAGCGGTCACGCCGCGGTCACGCCGCGGTCACGCCGTGGTCACCCACGGTCACGCTGCAGTAATGTTGTGATTTAGCCCTACTCCTGGAAAGCCCCCCAGATATCCCCCCATCATCCTCCCTGGACCCCGAAAAGCCCCATAGAGTTGTCGTGTGACCGCGCTGGATGAAAACGCACCCGGCGTGTCATAAATGGTGAAAACATGGGTTTTATGGTCGAATGCATTCCAAATGACATCGGAATGACTTGAAATCACACTAAAACACCCTATTTATTATTCTTGAGGTGTACTATGAGACGACACATCATTCGTATGCGTGGTTTGAGCAGCACGATTGAATATGTGTTTTTAGGTGTTCGACGCGCTTGAAAAGCGTGTGTGGGGTGGTCCAAACCAGCTGAACGACCTCAAAATTCCATGAAATTGGACGACAACAAAGGTTGGGTGAATTGTGAAATTTTTGGCTAGATGAAACATTAATCGGAGGTGTCGTGTGACCGAAAACGCACTCGGCGTGTCGTAAATGGCCAAAACATGGGTTTTACGGTCAAATGCATGTCGAACAACATCTTAATGACTTGAAATAACACGGAAACATCCTAATTATTATTCTTGATGTGTACAAGGAGACAAAATGTCATTCGGACACGTGGTTTGCGCGGCATGGCTGAATATGTGTTTTTTAGGTGTTCAACGCACTTGAAAAGCATGCATGGGGTTGTCGAAACCGGCCGAACGACCTCGGAATGACATGAAATAAGACGACAACAAAGGGTGGGTGAATTGTGAAATTTTCGGCCAGATGTCACATCAATCAGAGGTTTCGTGTGACCACGCTGGCTGAAAACGCACTCGGCATGTCGTAAATGGCCAAAACATTTGTTTTATGGTCAAATGCATGATAAACGACATCAGAATGAATTTAAATCACACAAAACACCCTAATTATTATTTGTGAGGTGTATGAGGAGACGTCACATCATTTGGACATGCGGTTTGCACGACACGGCTGAATACGTGTTTTTTAGGTGTTTGGAGCGCTTGAAAAGCATGCGTGGGGCGGTCGAAACTGGACGATTGACCTCGGAATGCCATAAAATCAGACGAAAAAAGGGTGGGTGAATTGTAAAATTGTTGGTCCTATGGAACGTCAATCGGAGGTGTCATGTGACCGTGCAGGCTGAAAACGCACTCTATGTGTCGTAAATGGCCAAAACATGGATTTTACGGTCAAATGCATGCCAAACGACCTCAAAAGTACTTTAAATCACACGAAAACACCCTAATTATTATTCGTGAGGTGTACGAGGAGACAACACGCCATTCAGACATGCGGTTTGTGAGAGACGACTGAATATGTGTTTTTTAGGTGTTCGACGTGCTTGAAAAGCGTGCGTGGGGTGGTCAAAACCGGCAGAACGACCTAAGAATGCCATGAAATTGAACGACAATAAAGGGTGGGTGAATAGTGAAATTTTCAGCCAGATGTCACGTCAATCGGAGGTGTTGTGTGACCGCGATGGCCGAAAATGCACTCCGCGTGTTGTAAATGGCCAAAACATGGGTTTTATGGTCAAATGCATTCCAAACGACATCGTAATGACTTGAAATCACACAAAACACCATAATTATTATTCTTGAGGTGTACGAGGAGACAACACGTCATTCGGATGTGCGGTTTGCATAGAATGACTGAATATGTGTTTTTAGGTGTTCGGCACGCTTGAAAAGTGTGCGTGGGGTGGTCGAAACTGTCCAAACGACATCGAAATGCCATGAAATCGGACGACAAAAAAGGGAGGGTGAATTGTGAAATTTTCGGCCAGACGGAACATCAATCGGAGGTGTCGTATGACCGTGCTGGCCGAAAACGCACTCTGTGTGTCGTAAATGGCCAAAACATGGGTTTTACGGTCAAATGCATGCCGAACGACATCAGAATGACCTGAAATCACACGAAAACACCCTAATTATTATTCATGAGGTGTACAAGGAGACAGAACATCATTCAGACATGCGGTTTTCACGGTACAGTTGAATATGTATTTTTAGGAGTTCGGTGTGCTTGAAAAGCATGCGTGGGGTGGTCGAAACTGTCCGAACGACCTCATAATGCCATGAAATCGGACGACAACAATGGATGGGTGAATTGTAAAATTTTCGACTAGACGACACATCAATCAGAGGTGTCGTGTGACTACGCTTGCCTAAAACACACTCCGCGTGTCGTAAATGGCCAAACATGGGTTTTACAGTCAAATGCATACCGAACGACATCGGAATGACTTGAAATCACATAAAAAAACCCTATTTATTATTTGCGAGGTGTATGAGGAGATGGCACATCATTCGGACAAGTGATTTGCGTGGCACAACTGAATATGTGTTTTTTAGGTGTTCATCGAGCTTGAAAATCGTGTGTGGGGTGGTTGAAACCGGCCGAACAACCTCAGAATGTCATGAAATTGGACGAAAAAAAGGGTGGGTGAATTGTGAAATTGTTTGCCAGACGGAATGTCAATCGGAGGTGTCGTGTGACCGCGCTATCCGAAAATGCACTCGGCGTGTCGTAAATGGCCAAAACATGTGTTTTACGGTCAAATGCATGCCGAACGACATCAGAATGACTTGAAATCACACGAAAACACCCTAATTATTATTCGTGAGGTTTGCGAAAAGACGAAACGTCATTCGGACCTGCCGTTTGTGCAGAACGATTGAATATGTGATTTTTAGGTGTTCGTCGCGCTTGAAAAGCGTGCGTGGGGTGGTCAAAACCGTCCGAAAGACCTTAGAATTCCATGAAATCGGACGACAACAAAGGGTGGGTGAATTGTGAAATTTTCAGCTAGACGACACATTAATTGGAGGTGGCGTGTAGCCGCGCTGGCCGAAAAAACACTCAGCGTGTCGTAAATGGCCAAAACATGGGTTTTACGGTCAAATGCATGCCGAACGAGATCAAAATGACTTTAAATCACACAAAATACCATAATTATTCTTCGTGAGGTGTACGAGGAGACAACACATCATTCGGACGCACGGTTTGCACGGCATGACTGAATATGTGTTTTTAGGTGTTTGGCGCACTTGAAAAGCGTGTGTGGGGTGGTCGAAACCTACTGAACGACCTCAAAATGCAATGAAATCGGACGACAACAAAGGGTTGGTGAAGTTTGAAATTTTCAGCTAGACGGCACGTCAATCGGAGGTGTCTTGTGACCGTGCTGGCCAAAAACACACTCTGAGTGTCGTAAATGGCCAAAACATGGGTTTTACGGTCAAATGCATGCCGAACGGCATCGTAATGACTTGAAATCACACGAAAACAGCCTAATTATTATTCTTGAGGTGTACGAGGAGACGACATGTCATTCAGAAGCGCGGTTTGCACGACACGACTAAATATGTGTTCCTTAGGTGTTCGGTGCGCTTGAAAAGCGTGCGTGGGGTGGTCCAAACCGGCCGAATGACCTCAGAATGCCATGAAATCGGATTAAAAAAAGGGTGGGTGAATTTTGAAATTGTCGTCCAGACGGAAGGTCAATCGGAGGTGTCGTGTGACCGCACTGGCCGAAAATGCACTCGGCGTGCCGTAAATGGCCAAAACATGGGTTTTACGATCAAATGCATGCCGAACGACATCAAAATGACTTGAAATCACATGAAAACACCCTAGTTATTATTCGTGAGGTGTACGAGGAGACGACACATCATTCGGATTCGCGGTTTGCACGCCACAGCTGAATATGTGTTTTTTAGGTGTTCGACGCGTTTGAAAAGAGTGCGTGGGGTGGTCCAAACCGGCCGAACGACCTCGGAATGCCATGAAATCTGAAGAAAACAAAGGGTGGGTGAATTGTGAAATTTTCAGCCATACAACACGTCAATAAGAGGTGTCGTGTGGCCGCGCTTGCCGAAAACACACTCGGCGTGTCGTAAATGGACAAAACATGGGTTTTACGGTCAAATGCAAGCCGAACAACATCAGAATGACTTGAAATCACATGAAAACACCTTACTTATTATTCGTGAGGAGTAAGAAGATACAGAATGTCATTCGAATGTGTGTTTTTCACAACACGACTGAATATGTATTTTTTAGGTGTTCAGCGCACTTGAAAAACACGCGTGGGGTTGTCGAAACCATTCGAACGGCCTCAGAATGCCATGAAATTAGATGACACCAAAGGGTGGGTGAATTGTGAAATTTTTGGCCAGACGGAACGTCAATCGGAGGTGTCTGTGACCACGCTGGCCGAAAACACACTCCACATGTCGTAAATGGCCAAAACATGGGTTTTACGGTCAAATGCATGCCGAACGACAACAGAATGACTTCAAATCACACGAAAACACCCTAGTTGTTATTCTTGAGGTGTACGAGGAGACAATACATCATTCAGATGTGCGGTTTGCAAGACACGACTGAATATGTGTTTTTGAGGTGTTCAGCGCGCTTAAAAAGCGTGCGTTGGGTGGTCTAAACCACCCGAACAACATTGGAATGCCATAAAATCGGACGAAAACAATGGTTGGGTGAATTGTGAATTTTTCGGCCAGAAATCACGTCAATCGGAGGTGTCGTGTGACTGCGCTGGCCAAAAATGCACTCTGCATGTCGTAAATGGCCAAAACCTGGGTTTTACGGTCAATTGCATGCTGAATGACATCCGAATGACTTGAAATCACACGAAAACACCATAGTTATTATTTGTGAGGTGTACTAGGAGACGACATGTCATTCGGACGCACGATTTGTGCGGCACGGCTGAATATGTGTTTTTAGGTGTTCGGTGCGCTTGAAAAGCGTGCGTGGGGTGGTCGAAACCGGTCGAACGACCTCGTAATGACATGAAATCGGACGACAAAAAAGGGTGGGTAAATTTTGAAATTGTAGGCTAAACAACACGTCAATAAGAGGTGTTGTGTGACCACGCTAGCCGAAAACGCACTCCACGTCTCGTAAATGGCCAAAACATCGGTTTTACAGTCAAATGCAAGCCGAATGACATCTGAATGACTTGAAATCGCACAAAAACACCCTAGTTATTATTCTTGAGGTGTACGATGAGATGAAACATCATTCGAATGTGCGGTTTGCGCGGAATGACTGAATATGTGTTTTTTAGGTGTTCGGCGTGCTTGAAAAGCGTGCGTGGGGTGGTCGAAACCGGACGAATGACCTTGGAATGCCATGAAATCGGACGAAAACAAAGGGTGGATGAATTGTAAAGTTGTCGGCTAGACGATACGTCAATCGGAGGTGTCATGTGACCGCACTGGCCAAAAACGCACTCGGCGTGTCGTAAATGGCCAAAATATGGGTTTTACGGTCAAATGCATGCCGAATGACATCAGAATGACTTGAAATCACATGAAAACACCCTAATTATTATTGTTTCGGTGCGGATGTGCGTCGGGTTACGCTGTTCCGCCAGGACGCGTTCGCGCGTGCACCCATCGACCCGAGGGGATGGGCGCGCGGCTTGTGGCCCCGCAGTCCCGCTTTCCAAGGGCGGGCGGCATTCGTCCCTTATTCAGGGGCGTCTGCTCCTTGATCGAAACCGGGATGATGGGATGTCGGCTCCTCCTTCCGTGGACGTCTCCTCAGAATTCGTCGCCTAATCCGGGTCTCCCTCATAGATTTAAGAATGTTCGTGAATCTCGTTCCCGGCGCCATGTCTCCATGGACACCGGTTAATTACGCTGCTTCCGCCCGGACGCTCCAAGGAGTCTGGTCGGGGCAGCAACCTACGGTGAGGAGACCGGGTGGCTCCGGGTGTTGGGGGCGTGTCTTAACACTGCGCCTCTGCATGTCTGCCTTCCGTCCCTAATAGGGCTTCTCGAAGGCATGATGGCCTGAGGCATCCCGCACTGGGTGCGGGGAACTGTGTTACTTGAGGTTTTCCTCAGCTTCCCATGTTTAACACGGGGTATGCCGCGAGTTTAACGTCCAGCGGGGACGACATCGGACTGATCAACACGAGGAGTGGATCAGATGACAGAACCCCTTGCGGGGAACCTCCGACGCTGGGGCCAACACATGGGCGGCTTCCCGAGTGAAGTGGAGTGAAATGGCATGACCCCACCGGGATGTGGCGGCCCGGGTGAGGATCAGGATGGATGATGGAGTGAAGATCTTGGACCCCGTAGGGGCTTCCTACGTACCGCGCGTTAGCGCGGATCAAAGTCAGCGTAGTTCGGATGTACAGTTTAACATCATGCTGGACGTCGGCAAGCTGACTCACGAAGAGATCGAGGCCGCCGGGCGGAGGATTGAACCGAACCACCTCGCACAGAGGGGGATGGAACGGTCAGGTGGATCACAGTTTTACGTCATGCTGGACGTCGGCAAGCCGACTCACGAAGAGATCGAGGCTGCCTGGAGAAGGATCAAACCGAACCACCTCGCACAGGGGGGGATGGAACGGCCGGGTGAATCACAGTTTCACGTCATGCTGGACGATAAAAGGAGAAATAGAAAAAGGGGCAGTGGGGAAGCACAATGGAGATACACACGTGCAGTCTCCCATAGGGGCAGATTCATAGGTGAATCGACGCGAATGTGAACCCGGGAGGGGCCCACGAATGGACGAACCGACGTGAATACGACCAGGACGACCAGGTGGTGGGCTTGAACCTCGGAGAGGCTTCCTACGTACCCTGTTTAGAAGACAGGGATCAAAGTCCACGTAGTTCATTCTGTCTGTAACACTCTACCCCCGTGGGCGAAGGCCACTCCAATCCCGACATCCCTGCAGAGACGCGCGGGTGGGGGCCACATCCAGACCGGGGGGATCCTGCGTGCGAGACACGGGATCAGGTGATGCGGACGGTTTAACGTCTTGCCGGACGAAGTACTGTTTAACGTCGTGTGTTGAGGACGAAGCGGACGGTTTAACGTCTTGCCGGACGAAGTATAGTTTAACGTCGTGTGTTGAGGACGAAGGTGCTTGGCAGTTTAACGTCTTGTCGGGCGGACGAAGTACAGTTTAACGTCCTGCAGGACGAATGCTGAACAGTTTAACGTCTTGTAGCTCGGACGATATGCTAGGCAGTTTAACGTCGTGCATCTTGGACGTGTGCAGTTTAACGTCATGTGGGACGAATGAAGTTTAACATCGTGCGGGACGTTGAAGCCGCCGATAGGTCCGTGTCACTTCGCGCAAGCCTAAGGGGGCCGCACGGGAAGACGACGCACGGTGCGGGCACCCGGAATGAGGGTCATCGGGCGCCACGCAGGCGGGTACCCTCAGGGGGTCAAAGGGGGTGACTCCAGCGGATTGCGCGCAAAAGAGGAACTTGGCGCGCAATACCGCGGGTCGGCGCACAAATAGACGGGCTGGCGCGCAATTGGGCCAGCACTTTGTGCGCGGATGATAGATATTGCGCGCACCGGGCTTTGGATAGCGCACGGGGGAAACGACTCATTCTTTAATGAATGGCCACTTTGAAAATGGGGGGTGCGCGCAATCGGGCTGGATTGCGCGCACCCGGGGGCAATTGCGCGCAAGAGGCTTCTTTTGCGCGCAAATGCCTTTGAGTGAAGGGTTATTCAAAGGAAAGGAGCCAAAGGGATTGCGCGCGAAGGCGAACCCCGAGGCCTTATTGAGCGAAAGAAAAGAGGTTACCTGAAGATCGGCATTGCGCGCGGAAGGGGTTGGATTGCGCGCACGAGAGACCTTTCGAATTCTGGCAACCTTCAAAACATCGGGGGTCGCCTTATATTTATAGGCAACCCCGGGCGCAGAATCCAGTTCGCGGGCGCGAAATTCTCTTCGCGGGCGCGGAATCGGGCCCGGCGCGCAAGGGAGTCGCGCGGGCCACAGGCGCGCAAAATTGCGCGCCGGCCCGGCGCATTGCGCGCATCCCGGGAGGTTTGCGCGCGGCATAATGTTGGCCAGCCATTTGGGGTACTGAACTTCCCTCACGAAGTTGGATTTGATAAGCTTGTCAACTTCGGCCTCAACCATGGCACCGTGGAATGGGTGCATCTTCCTGGGAGGCTGCTTGAACCCGCGATGGTTCGCCGGGAGACCAAGGCGGTGGACGGCTACCTGAGGATCTAGCCCCGGCATCTCGTCATAGCCCCAAGCGAACACATCACGATGCCGCCTGAGAAAGTCCACGTACTGCTGCCGCTCCTCAGAGGGCATGGCGGCACTGACCAATGTGGGTCTTGGATCTGCTTCGGTTCCAAGGTTCACTTGTACTAACTCATCGACCGTGGCGGAGACGCCCTCCTCAAAGGCTGGGGGTGCATCTTCCACGTCCTCTCCACTCGGGGAGGGATCGTCCACGGGAGAGACTGCGTTGGAAACTGCATTGGGGATACCAGATCCTGCTGGGCCGCTGGTGCTGGCATGGGCGGTCGCGGTCATCTCATCAGAAGATTCACAAGCCGTCGAGACCGTGGCTACGTCCAACCGTTGAATCGGGAGGACGTAAGCGTCATCCAAACTTTCCCAGGGATCACTTGCAACAGCGACAGGCTCGACCTCACCTGCCAGGATCTTCTTATCCTTGCTCTTGTAATAGTCCGCGTCCAGATAGCGGGCTTCACATGAGGCAAAAGGAGAGGCATCTCCCTGAAGCACGCCTACTCGACCATTAAGGGAGTATTTGAGGCATTGGTGGTATGACGAGGGAACCGCCGCATGAAGGTGGAGCCATGGCCTGCCCATCAATGCGTTGTACGCAGTGTCTTGAGAGACTACCATGAATTCGGTGTTGGCAACCAAGTCACCGAACTGGGTCTTCAAACGTATCTTGCCGACCGGGGTTTGCTCGGTGCGGTCATACCCCTGGATCCTGAGGTCGGAGGGAATCAAGTCATCCTCAGGCAACCCCAATCTCCGGAGCGTCCGAGTGGGAATCAGGTTAATCCCGGACCCCGTGTCGACAAGACAGCGTCGGACTTCAAGGCCATTGAACTGGCCGGTAACATACAGCGGACGAATGTGCCCCTGTATAGGAGGGTCTTCATCCTTACCAGAGAACGAGATAACTGCCTGGCATTCGGCATCCTCAATCGTTTCGGCGTGAAAGGCCTCTGCAGCCGCAACCTCTGTCTCAAACTGGAGGGGGCTCTTCAGGGCTTCAGCGAGTGCCTCGCGCATCTCAGATGACATGCACAGAGCCTCAAGGATGGAGAGTCTCGCTGGGATGTCGGCCAAGTGCTTCAGGACGTCATACTTTTTGGCCAAGCGCGAGCCCCTGGTTGCAGGAGGTTGCTCTGCGGTTGGAAGCATGACGGGCCTTGCCGGTTGGGCCGGCGGCCGACTGGTGCTTGGCGCATCTCGCTGTTCATTGGTTGAAGCCCGGGAAGTAGTCACTGTACTGGGGCCAGGAGGCCGGGATGGACTCGTGGCAGGGCGGAGCTGATCGCGACGCGGCTGAGGCGGTTCTGCCTGATCCCATACCACAAACAGTGGCGGAGGCGAATCCGTCATCCCCGGATGGGGGGGCTGCGCACGCTGAGCTCGGTTTTGAGCCTGCTACCTGGTCTCAGTGGCGTGAACGGCTTGGCTGGAGGTACCAACTGCTGTGCCCCGGCGACTCCTGTTGTTGCGGCTCCTCCGACGGTGGCGACGACCGGGGACACTAGGGAGGTCCACCTGGTGTTCTTCAACGTCGGGAACCGAAAAGGGATTTACCAGCTCGATGGTATTAACCGAAGCGTACCCAATACTGTCATCGGACGAATCATTCACCACTGGGCGGATCCGAGGAGGGATCCCCATCTCCGGGGGCATGAAATCACCGAGAGTGCGGGATAGTGGCGGAACTGGCGGGGCGCGCTCTCCCTTCTTACGCCGCCGCCGTTTGCTCTTCTTGGAAGAGGCAGGCTGGGACGACGATGCCGAAGCAGCACCCGCAGATTCTGGGGGCTCAGGCTGATTCAAGCGCGCACGGATGATTCCATGGGCGCGAATGATCGTCTTGCGGGCCATCCAGTTTTTATACTTCTGGGATCCGCGGTCGGAGACCAGCTGCCATTCGTCCTCATTGCCGCTATCGTCATTTGATCCCACGAACACGCCCGCCACTTGTGCTGGAGCTGGGCCCAACCTGATTACATTGTTGTTAATCTGGTCTTGGAGCCAATCCTTAAACACATAGCACCGCTGGATGGTGTGTCCCAGGGCCCGATGGTAGGGGCAGTAGCGGGGGCTATCCGTGAGATGTGCCTCCTCTGGCCTCCAACACTCAGGCAGTCGCACAATCCTCTGCTCCAGGGCGCTACGGAAATAACCGGGGACCTGATCCTCGTGAAATGAGTAGGTCAGGTATCGCGGGCCCCTGGGAGCGTGGTCTTGACGAGGGGCTGGAGGGGCCTGCCGAGGAGGTGGACCCTGATTATCTCGCCTGGGTTGTGGCGGTACATTACGCGGAGGGGCCGGCCAGTTCTGAGGCTGCCGCTGCTGGGCCGGGAACTGAGCCCGTGGAGGCGGATTCCTGTGAGGCTGTGGAGCTGGTCTCGCTGGCAGCAGCTCCAACGGCCTGGGGGCCTCTATCTGGGCAACAGCAGCGGGCTCAGCCCTGCTGACTCTCCTTGCAGGAATCATAGGAGGCAGCGGGTGTGCCTGGCTGGCCTGTTGCAGGGCTTCCTCAAGACGTTGAGCTTTGTCTGAGAAAACCATGAACCCTCCGGGGTAATTCTGAGTGATCAGGGAAGGGACCAGCTCGGTCTTGACGTTCCCGACGCACATTGTCAGCAACTGCTCCTGAGTCAATGGCATGTCAAGGGAATACGTTAGACCCTTCCATCGGGCGACGAAGTCCGAAACTCGCTCATCAGGCCTCTGCTTGCACTTGAAGAGGTCTGCGATACTTATCTTTCGGGTCGTTGAACTGAACTGGTAGAGGAACTGTCTACGAAGGTCCTCCCAGCTAGTTATCGACCCAACGGGGAGCTGGCTGTACCAGACAAATGCTGGCCCTTCCAGTGTCTGGACAAAGCAGCGAAGCTTAGCGGCCTCTTGCTGCGCCGGAGTCCCCAACATAGGCCCGCACCTCGAGTTGAAATGGGCCAAATGCTGTGGCGGATCTCCAGTCCCGTTGAAGGGGGAAAAAGTGGGATTCCCGAATCCCGGAGGCGCCGGAATGTCATCCACCCTTGCTGGGTATGGCTTGCCGTCCGGTGGGATCGCCACTTGCCGAGTCTCCAAGGCCTCCAAGCGGGCGATGAGTGCCGCCATCGGATCGTCCGGACATGGGTTCCAGTCCTGGCGAGGATCTCTAACCACGAGCGCATTGCACGGCCCTTCAATCGGGTCGTCGACCGGGTCGTCGAACTCGGCAGCTCGTGGGATGGCGGGCGGAGAGGCCCTTGGGGCAGCAGGAGGAATCCGAGCGGGGTCTCTCAGGTAGTCACGCCGCTCGGGAGGATGTGGTGAAACATACCGCGCCCTCTTTCCATAGGCGATGGCCTCTCTCCTGTCGGCGAACACGGCATAATCACGGTTGCCCGGGAGAGCCTCGTCGAGGGGTGGTTGTTCCTGTCCCTACTGTCCTGGCCTAGGATCACCGTAGTCAGGCCGCTGCTCTGCAGCGCGCTCGGAGAGGAGCTGGTCAACTAGCTTCTTCTGCTCGGCGAGCTGTTGACGTAGCATAGCCTTCTCGGGATCCTCATCCGCCCTCTGCGTGGAGGCAGATGGGTCGGCGGGCTTTATAGCCTCGCCGTGATCTTTACCTTTACTGACGTTTCGGCTCAACGTCAGTGCTTCAGTGGGTGCGGGGAGTCCCAGGAGGTTCCTCTGATGACGAGTAACTCTCACCGATGGATCCAACAACGGCTTGTCTTCGGGGGGAGAGCCCCCGTCGAGAAGTTCCAAACCGTTCCCCTCCCCCGACAGGTCATCCATGTTGACTGTTTCCGTCCCTGGGGATGTACCCTCAGGGCCGCCCAGTGAATCGGGCTGTCGGCGAATCGTACTGAAGCGTAGGGCAGCGTACTGCCCCCATCCACGGATATACACGTGGGGAGTGGCTTCCTCGATAACCTTGCGGAGTACTTGAAAACACTCAACGCATCGTTGTTGGAGGGCCTCGTGGTGCCCAAATGACCCGGGGTGCCGAACCGCGGGGAGCGTGGCCAGGTCAATTTGACGGCACTGCTCACCAATATCCTCCAGGTGCACTTGACTCCCGGGATATGGCATTCTTAAGCGGTGAAGACGGGAGTGAGTCTCCCGGAGAGTTCGGCGGAAGCATTCGAACTCATCCGGGGTGAGCGATTCGGGTGCATCAAAGTCCGGTCCTGCGACTGGCCAAAACTTCTCAGGGAAGTGGCCCTCTGCAAGGACGGTTCAGAAGCTCCACGACTCAAACTCGGGACCCAGGTCTCCTTGGTCTTCTTCAACGAGTGGGAATGGACGGGGAACCGGCAGTGGTGCCGAGGCGGGCCGCCGGGCCGACGGGCTGGCCGGCGGTGAATACGGCGAGCAGGCCGATTGGCCTCCATATCCCAGGCCGCCCTCTGAGGGTGGCGGTGCCCTGGCTACCACATCATGATAGGACGGGCTGGCGAGCGAACATCCTGCCGTAGCGTCGGTGCTCGCCGAGGGTGCACTAGATCGTGGTTCGACCGTCGGTCCCCAGAAAAGGTCTCCGGCTTCTCCGATCGAGGCAGAAGGCGCTTCCAGAGGGGACGATACCAACCGCAAGCTTGATCCTTGGGGGTCTACCAGGCCCTCGCTACTCCGGATATACCTTCGGAGAGAAGCGGGGATCATATCGATCTCGCTCTCGGGAAGTACGAGGCTGACGTGCCGCATTCCTACCCCTGCCCCTGACTGGCGGGATTGGGGGGAGGGCTCTGTCGCCGAATCATACTCCGCCTCTGTATCAGAGAAACGAACCGGTCAGATCTCTGTTCGGAATTCCGTAACATTCTTCCCTCGGCGTCGGCGCCTCGCCCTCCTGCCCCTGGGTGGTTCTTCGGGGCATGGCTGATCTCTATCCTGGCGTCCTCCGGCCGCACTGGTGCTGGGGCCAAGAGGACTGGAAACCAAGGTGCAAGGGGCACCGGGACAGATATCAAAGGGGACGCGGGAAGAGATGATTCCGGGCGGGCCTCCGGGCCGAGATCGGAAGGTGGGATGACCCATGCCTCTTGGATCGGCCACACGGAGTAGCCCCTGTTGGCGAATAGCGCTACCGCGAGGTGGTCTGCGGTGGCTATTGTCTGTACCAGCAACCAGGAGAGTCAACCCAACCTGCCTTTGGGGCGGTCGGGGCCTCGATCCGGGTCGGGCATAGAAGTGCCCCTGCTCAGGATGCGCAGGGGCCTGGCGACTGGAGCGAGCAGTGGCTTGGGCCAACGTGGCCGCTGTTGCTAGGGCCCCAAGGTGGGCATCCTCTTCCGCTCGTGCCCGACGTCGGCGTCGGGACAGACGAGTCGGGATGAGCGGCGCGGGCAGGTGGAGAGCCCGTTCTTCGACTTGAGAGGCTTGGCGGCGATGTCGCCGTGGCCTGACAGGAGCCCTTACCGCGGATCCCTGGTGCGAATCTCGGATAGGGTAGTCCCGGGCATCTTCCACCTCATCCTCATAGGGGAAGGAACTGTCGGAGCGTTCCGAGGATAAACTCCCGAAACGGTTGGACGTCGAGGTAGGCAGCGGTGCCTCCCTGCGCGGCCCTCGGGGGCGGCGTTGGTGGCGAGGTGCAGCTTCCTCGAGGTCTAGGCGAGCCATGTCCCTGGTGGGGATGACTCCCTCTTCCTCATATCTCCGCACCAAGTCGTTGATCACCCTTCTTTGGATGACCTCCGAGGGGGAGAGAGGGCGTGGTTGCCCCGCAGCTGCGGCTGCTGGGACGGCTGTGGAATGGGCGGGACCGCGCGGAGTAGCCGCGTCGGTGTTTCCCCTACCCCTGCGCCAGTGGGCGGGTGGCGATCGGGCACTGGATCGGGCGACTTGATTTCTGAAAGCAGGGAGAAAAACCCATTAACACTGACAGGAAAAGGAATCGACAACCAACCATTAGTGCCACGACGCCTTCCATGGGGGGGAACCCAGGCCCTCGACGTCGCGAGACGGAGTGCCCGATTTCCCTTCCCCAGCCCCTGGCGGGTAAAACTGAATGCTCGGTCGAGCAGCATGCTGGTCTTCCAACACCTCTGAAATCCATCGGTCTTCGTATTGAGGAGAAGAGATTCAAGTCGGGTTCACCATTTTTCTGTTTCGGTGCGGATGTGCGTCGGGTTACGCTGTTCCGCCAGGACGCGTTCGCGCGTGCACCCGTCGACCCGAGGGGATGGGCGCGCGGCTTCTGGCCCCGCAGTCCCGCTTTCCAAGGGCGGGCGGCATTCGTCCCTTATTCAGGGGCGTCTGCTCCTTGATCGAAACTGGGATGATGGGATGTCGGCTCCTCCTTCCGTGGACGTCTCCTCAGAATTCGTCGCCTAATCCGGGTCTCCCTCATAGATTTAAGAATGTTCGTGAATCTCGTTCCCGGCGCCATGTCTCCATGGACACCGGTTAATTACGCTGCTTCCGCCCGGACGCTCCAAGGAGTCTGGTCGGGGCAGCAACCTGCAGTGAGGAGACCGGGTGGCTCCGGGTGTCGGGGGCGTGTCTTAACACTGTGCCTCTGCATGTCTGCCTTCCGTCCCTAATAGGGCTTCTCGAAGGCATGATGGCCTGAGGCATCCCGCACTGGGTGCGGGGAACTGTGTTACCTGAGGTTTTCCTCAGCTTCCCATGTTTAACACGGGGTATGCCGCGAGTTTAACGTCCAGCGGGGACGGCATCGGACTGATCAACACGAGGAGTGGATCAGATGACAGAACCCCTTGCGGGGAACCTCCGACGCTGGGGCCAGCACATGGGCGGCTTCCCGAGTGAAGTGGAGTGAAATGGCATGACCCCACCGGGATGTGGCGGCCCGGGTGAGGATCAGGATGGATGATGGAGTGAAGAGCTTGGACCCCGTAGGGGCTTCCTACGTACCGCGCGTTAGCGCGGATCAAAGTCAGCGTAGTTCGGATGTACAGTTTAACATCATGCTGGACGTCGGCAAGCCGACTCACGAAGAGATCGAGGCTGCCTGGAGAAGGATCGAACCGAACCACCTCGCACAGGGGGGGATGGAACGGCCGGGTGAATCACAATTTCACGTCATGCTGGACGATAAAAGGAGAAATAGAAAAAGGGGCAGTGGGGAAGCACAATGGAGATACACACGTGCAGTCTCCCACAGGGGCGGATTCATAGGTGAATCGACGCGAATGTGAACCCGGGAGGGGCCCACGGATGGACGAACCGACGTGAATACGACCGGGACGACCAGGTGGTGGGCTTGAACCTCGGAGAGGCTTACTACATACCCTGTTTAGAAGACAGGGATCAAAGTCCACGTAGTTCATTCTGTCTGTAACACTCTACCCCCGTGGGCGAAGGCCACTCCAATCCCGACATCCCTGCAGAGACGCGCGGGTGGGGGCCACATCCAGACTGGGGGGATCCTGCGTGCGAGACACGGGATCAGGTGATGCAGACGGTTTAACGTCTTGCCGGACGAAGTACATTTTAACGTCGTGTGTTGAGGACGAAGCGGACGGTTTAACGTCTTGCCGGACGAAGTACAGTTTAACGTCGTGTGTTGAGGACGAAGGTGCTTGGCAGTTTAACGTCTTGTCGCGCGGATGAAGTACAGTTTAACGTCCTGCAGGACGAATGCTGAACAGTTTAACGTCTTGTAGCTCGGACGATATGCTAGGCAGTTTAACGTCGTACAGCTTGGACGTGCGCAGTTTAACGTCATGTGGGACGAATGCAGTTTAACGTCGTGCGGGACGTTGAAGCCGCCGATAGGTCCGTGTCACTTCGCGCAAGCCTAAGGGGGCCGCATGGGAAGACGACGCATGGTGCGGGCACCCGGAATGAGGGTCATCGGGCGCCACGCAGGCGGGTACCCTCAGGGGGTCAAAGGGGGCGACTCCAGCGGATTGCGCGCAAAAGAGGAACTTGGCGCGCAATACCGCGGGTCGGCGCGCAAATAGACGGGCTGGCGCGCAATTGGGCCAGCACTTTGCGCGCGGATGATAGATATTGCGCGCACCGGGCTTCAGATAGCGCACGGGGGCAACGGCTCATTCTTTAATGAATGGCCACTTTGAAAATGGGGGGTGCGCGCAATCGGGCTGGATTGCGCGCACCCGGGGGAAATTGCGCGCAAGAGGCTTCTTTTGCGCGCAAATGCCTTTGAGTGAAGGGTTATTCAAAGGAAAGGAGCCAAAGGGATTGTGCGCGAAGGCGAACCCCGAGGCCTTATTGCGCGAAAGAAAAGAGGTTACCTGAAGATCGGCATTGCGCGCGGAAGGGGTTGGATTGCGCGCACGAGTGACCTTTCGAATTCTGGCAACCTTCAAAACGTCGGGGGTCGCCTTATATTTATAGGCAACCCCGGGCGCGGAATCTAGTTCGCGGGCGCGAAATTCTCTTCGCGGGCGCGGAATCGGGCCCGGCGCGCAAGGGAGTCGCGCGGGCCACGGGCGCGCAAAATTGCGCGCCGGCCCGGCGCATTGCGCGCATCCCGGGAGGTTTGCGCGCGGCTCATCAACTTTGCGCGCGTGGCTCCAAAATTCCGCGCAAGGCCTCCAGGCCCTCCGAAACATGTTTCCGACTCCAAATATAACCTCGCTTTCCGCATCCGGAGCTTTGTTTGGGAACAACGGACTTTTCCGGCATCTACAATTATTCTTGAGGTGTAAGAGGAGATGACATGTCATTCGGATGCGTGGTTTGCGCAGCACGGCTGAATATGTGTTTTTAGGTATTCGACGTGCTTGAAAAGAATGCGTGGGGTGGTCGAAACCGGCCAAACGGCCTCAGAATTCCATGTAATCAGAAGACAACAAAGGATGGGTGAATTGTAAAATTTTCCGCTAGACGACAGGTCAATCAGAGGTGTCGTGTGACCGCGGTGGCCAAAAACGCACTCCACGTATCGTAAATGGCCAAAACATGGGTTTTACGGTCAAATGCATGTCGAACGACATCAGAATGACATGAAATCACACGAAAGAACCCTAGTTATTATTCTTGAGGTGTAAGAGGAGACATAACGCAATTCAGAAGCGCAGTTTTTGTGACACGGTTGAATATGTGTTTTTTAGGTGTTCGGTGCGCTTGAAATGTGTGCGTGGGGTGGTCCAAACTGGACGAACAGCCTCAGAATGCCATGAAATTGGATGACAACAAAGGGTGGGTGAATTTTAAAATTTTCAGCAAACGGAACGTCAATCAGAGGTGTCATGTGACCACGCTGGCTGAAAACAGACTTTGCGTGTTTTAAATGGCCAAAACATGGGTTTTACGGTCAAATGCATGCCGAACGGCATAAGAATGACTTGAAATCACACGAAAACACCATAGTTATTATTCGTGAGGTGTATAAGGAGACAACACAACATTCAGATGCACGGTTTGCACGACACGACTGAATATGTGTTTTTTAGGTGTTCGACACGCTTGAAAAGCATGCATGGGGTGGTTGAAACTGGCCAAACGGCCTCAGAATTCCATGAAATTGGACGACAACAAAGGGTGGGTGAATTGTGAAATTGTCGGCAAGGAGACACATCAATAGGAGGTGTCATGTGACCGCGCTGGCCGAAAACGCACTCGGCGTGTTCTAAATGGCCAAAACTTGGGTTTTATGGTCAAATGCATGCCAAACAACATCGGAATGACTTGAAATCACACAAAAACACCATACTTATTATTCGTGAGGTGTACGAGGAGACAACACGTCATTTAGACGTGTGGTTTGTGCGACACGGTTGAATATATGTTTTTTAGGTGTTTGGTCCATTTGAAAAGCAAGTGTGGGGTGGTCGAAACCATCCGAATGACCTCAGAATGCCATGAAATTAGACTACAACAAAGGGTGGGTGAATTGTGAAATTGTCAGCCAGACAACATGTCAATCGGAGGTGTCGTGTGACCGCGTTGGCCGAAAATGAACTCTGCTTGTCATAAATTGCCAAAACATGGGATTTACAGCCAAATGCAGCTCAACAACATTAGAATGACTAGAAATCACTCGAAAAAACCTAATTATTATTCATTAAATGTACTAGGAGACATCACGTCATTTGAACGTGCGATTTTCCCAACACGGCTGAATATGTTTTTTTTAGGTGTTCGACGTGCTTGAAAAGCATGTGTGGGGTGGTCCAAACTGACCGAACGACTTCAAAATGCCATGAAATTGGACGAAAACAAAGGGTGGGTGAATTTTAAAATTTTTGGCTAGACGGTACATCAATCGGAGGTGTCGTGTGAACACGCTGGCCGAAAAGGCACTCGGCGTGTCGTTAATGGCCAAAACATGGGGTTTACAGTCAAATGCAAGCCGAATGACATCAGAATGAATTAAAATCACCTGAAAACACCCTATTTATTATTTGTGAGTTGTACGAGGAGACGAAACGTCATTTAGACATGCAGTTTGCACAACACGACTGAATATGTGTTTTTTAGGTGTTCGATGTGCTTGAAAAGCGTGCGTGGGGTGGTCGAAACCGGCCAAACGACCTCGTAATGCCATGAAATTGGATGACAACAAAGGGTAGGTGAATTGTGAAATTAACAGCCAGAAAGCACGTCAATCAGAGGTGTCGTATGACCGCGATGGCCGAAAACGCACTCAGCGTGTCGTAAATGGCCAAAACATGGGTTTTATGGTCAAATGCATGCCGAACGACATCATAATGACTTTAAATCACATGAAAACACCCTAATTATTATTCGTGAGTTTTACGAGGAGACGCCACATCATTCGGACATGTGATTTGTGTAGCACGGCTAAGTATGTGTTTTTAGGTGTTCGGCGCGCTTGAAAAGCATGTGTGGGGTGGTCAAAATTAGCCGAACGACCTCAGAATGCCATGAAATCAGACGACAACAAAGGGTGGGTGAATTGTGAAATTTTAGTCTAGACAACATGTCAATCGGAGGTGTCGTGTGACCACGTTGGCTGAAAATGCACTCCGCGTGTCGTAAATGGCCAAAACATGGGTTTTATGGTCAAATGCATGCCGAACGACATCAGAATGACTTGAAATCACATGAAAAACACCCAAGGTATTATTAGTGAGGTGTACGAGGAGACGACACATCATTCGGATGTGCAGTTTTCATGGCACAACTGAATATGTGTTTTTTAGGTGTTCGGTGTGCTTGAAAAGCGTGCATGGGGTGGTCCAAACTGGCCGAACGACCTCAGAATTCTATGAAATAAGACGAAAAAAAGGGTGGGTGAATTGTGAAATTGTTGGCTAGACAACACATCAATATGAGGTGTCGTGTGACCGCGCTTGCCGAAAACGCACTCCACGTGTCGTAAATGGCCCAAACATGGGTTTTACGGTCAAATGAATATCGAACGACATCATAATGACTTGAAATCACACGAAAACACCCTAGTTATTATTAATGAGGTTTACGAGGAGACATCATGTCATTCGGACGCACAGTGTGCGCGACACGGCTGAATATGTGTTTTTTAGGTGTTTGGCGCACTTGAAAAGCATGTGTGGGGTGGTCTTAACTGGACGAACGACCTTGGAATGCCATGAAATCAGACGACAACAAAGGGTGGGTGAATTGTGAAATTCTTGGCTAGACGACACATCAATCAGAGGTGTCATGTGACTGTGCGGGCCGAAAACGCACATGATGTGTCATAAATGGCCAAAACATGGGTTTTATGGTCAAATGCATGACGAACAACATCTGAATGAATTTAAATCAAGTGAAAACACCCTAGTTATTATTCGTGAGGAGTACGAGGAGACGCCACGTCATTCAGACATGTGTTTTGCGCGACATGACTGAATATGGGTTTTTTAGGTGTTCGGCGCGGTTGAAAAGAGTGCGTGGGGTGGTCCAAACCGGCCGAACGACCTCAGAATGCCATGAAATCGTACGACAAAAAAGGGTGTGGGAATTTTGAAATTGTAGGCTAGACGGCACGCCAATCAGAGGTGTCGTGTGACTGCGCTGGCCGAAAATGCACTCGACGTGTCGTAAATGGCCAAAACATGGGTTTTACGGTCCAATGCATGCCGAACGACATAGGAATGACTTTAAATCACATAAAAAATCCTACTTATTATTCGGGAGGTGTACTAGGAGACGACATGTCATTCGGATGAGTGGTTTTCATGGAACGACTGAATATGTGGTTTTTAGGTGTTCAGGGTGCTTGAAAAGCGTGCGTGGAGTGGTCGAAACTGGCCGAACAACCTCAGAATGACATGAAATCGGACGACAACAAATGGTGTATCAATTGTAAAATTTTCAACTTTATGTCACGTCAATCGGAGGTGTCGTGTGACCGCGCTGGCCGAAAACGCACTTCGCGTGTCATAAATGGCCAAAACATGGGTTTTACAGTTAAATGAATTCCAAACGACATCAGAATGACTTGAAATTACACAAAAACACCCTAGTTATTATTCGGGAGGTGTACGAGGAGATGGTATGTCATTCGGACGCACGGTTTGCACAACACAGCTGAATATGTGTTTTTTAGGTGTTCGGCGTGCTTGAAAAGCGTGCGTGGGGTGGTCGAAACCAGTCGAATGACCTTAGAATGCCATGAAATTGGACGACAACAAAGGGTGGGTGAATTGTGAAATTGTCAACCAGACAACACATCAATCGGAGGTGTTGTGTGACCGCGCTGGCCGAAAACACACTCGGCGTGTCCTAAATGGCCAAAACATGGGTTTTACGGTCAAATGTATTCCGAACGACATCATAATGACTTCAAATCACACAAAACACCCTAGTTATTATTTTTGAGGTTTACGAGGAGATTAAACATCATTCAGATGCACGGTTTGTGTGACACGACTGAATATGTGTTTTTTAGGTGTTTGGCGCGCTTGAAAAGCATGCATGGGGTGGTCGAAATCGGCAGAACGACCTCGAAATGCCATGAAATCGGACGACAACAAAGGGTGAGTGAATTTTGAAATTTTCGGCCAGAAAACACATCATTCAGAGGTGTCGTGTGACCGCACTGGCCCAAAACGCACTCGGCGTGTCACAAATGGCCAAAACATGGTTTTTACAGTCAAATGCATTCCGAACGACATCATAATTACTTTAAATCACAAGAAAACACCCTAATTATTATTCTTGAGGTGTACGAGGAGACGAAACATCATTTGGACGCGTGGTTTGCATGACACGACTGAATATGTGTTATTTAGGTGTTCGACGCACTTAAAAAGCGTGCATGGGGTGGTCAAAACCAGCCGAATGACCTCAGAATGCCATGAAATCGAAATACAATAAACGGTGGGTGAATTATGAAATTTTCGGTCAGGCGGCACATCAATTGGAGCTGTCGTGTGACTGCGCTAGCCAAAAACGCACTCCACATGTTGTAAATGGCCAAAAAATGGGTTTTACGGTCAAATGAAAGCCGAACGACATCAGAATGACTTTAAATCACACGAAAACACCCTAATTATTATTCTTGAGGTGTACGAGGAGCCGACACGTCATTCGGACGCGCGATTTGCACGTTAGGACTGAATAGGTGCTTCTTAGGTGTTCGACGCACTTGAAAAGCATGCGTGGGGTGGTCCAAACCGGCCTAACGACCTCGGAATGCCATAAAATCGGATGAAAACAAAGGGTAGGTAAATTTTGAAATTTTCGGCTAGACGAAACGTCAATAGGAGGTTTCGTGTGACCGTGCTGGCCGAAAAAGCACTCCGCGTGTCGTAAATGGAAAAAACATGGGTTTTACAGTCAAATGCATGCCGAACAACATCAGAATGACTTGAAATCACAACAAAACACCCTAGTTTTTATTTGTGAGGTGTACAAGGAGACGACACGTCATTCAGATGCGCAGTTTGCATGGCACGACTGAATACGTGTTTTTAGGTATTTGGTGCGCTTGAAAAGCGTGCGTGGGGTGGTCGAAACTGGCCGAACGACCTCAGAATGCCATGAAATCGGACGACAACAAAGGGTGGGTGAATTGAAAAATTTTCGGCCAAAAAACACGTCAATTGGAGGTTTCATGTGATCGCGCTACCCGAAAACATACTCGGCGTGTCGTAAATGGCCAAAACATGGGTTTTACGATCACATGCATGCCGAACTACATCAGAATGACTTGAAATCACATGAAAACGCCTTAGTTATTATTCATGAGGTGTACGAGGAGACGACATGTCATTCAGATGCGTGGTTTGTGCGACCCGACTGAATATGTATTTTTTAGGTGTTCAGCGTGTTTAAAAAGTGTGTGTGGGGTGGTCCAAACCAGACGAGCGACCTCAGAATACCTTGAAATCGGAAGACAACAAAGGGTGGTTGAATTGTAAAGTTGTCGGCCAGACAACACGTCAATCGGAGGTTTCGTGTGACCGTGCTGGCTAAAAACGCACTCGGCATGTCGTAAATGGCCAAAACATGGGTCTTACGGTCAAATGCATGCCGAAAGACATAAGAATGACTTGAAATCACACGAAAACACCCTAATTATTATTTTTGAGGTTTAAGAGGAGACGACACGTCATTCGGATGCGCGGTTTGTGCGACACAGCTGAATATGTGTTTTTTAGGTGTTCGACGCGCTTGAAAAGCGTACATGGGGTGGTCGAAACTGGCCGAATGACCTCAGAATGCCAGGAAATCAGATGACAACAAAGCGTGGGTGAATTGTAAAATTTGCGGCCAGACGACATGTCAATCAGAGGTGACGTGTGACCGCGCTGGCTGAAAACGCACTCTGCGTGTCGTAAATGGCCAAAACATGGGTTTTACGGTCAAATACATGCCTAACGACATTATAATGACTTGAAGTCACATGAAAACACCCTAATTATTATTCTTGAGGTGTAGGAGGAGATGAAACGTCATTCGGACACGCGGTTTGCGCGGAACGACTGAATATGTGTTTTTTAGGTGTTCAGCGCGCTTGAAAAGAGTGCGTGGGGTGGTCGAAACAGGCTCAAAGACCTTGGAATGCCATGAAATAGGACGACAATAAAGGGTGTGTGAAATTTGAAATTTTCGGCCAAATGGAACATCAATCGGAGGTGTCGTGTGACTGCGCTGGCCGAAAACACACTCGACGTGTCGTAAATGGCCAAAACATGGGTTTTACAGTCAAATGCAAGCCGAACGACATCAGAATAACTTACAATCACACTAAAACACCCTTGTTATTATTCGTGAGGTGTATGAGGAGACAACACATCATTCAGACATGTGGTTTGCGCGACACGGCTAAATATGTGTTTTTTAGGTGTTCAAAACACTTGAAAATCGTGCATGGGGTGGTCCAAACTGGCCGAATGACCTCAGAATGTCACGAAATCGGACAACAACAAAGGTTGGGTGAATTGTGAAATTTTCGGGCAGATGAAATGTCAATCGAAGGTGTCGTGTGACCGTGCTGGCTGAAAACGTACTTGGCATGTCGTAAATGGCCAAAACATGGGTTTTATGGTCAAATGCATGCCGAACAACATCGGAATGACTTGAAATCACATGAAAACACCCTAAGTATTATTTGAGAGGTGTACGAGGAGACACCACATCATTCGGTTGTGCACTTTGCGCGACATGGCTGAATATATGTTTTTTAGGTGTTCGGCGTGCTTGAAAAGCATGCGTGGGGTGGTCGAAACCAGCCGAACGACCTTGGAATGCCATGAAATCAGACAACAATAAAGGGTGGGTGAATTGTGAAATTTTTGGCCAGATGACACGTCAATTGTTGGTTTCGTGTGGCCGTGCTGGCCGAAAACACACTCCACGTGTCGTAAATGGATAAAACATGGGTTTTACAGTCAAATGCATGCCGAACGACATCGGAATGACTTGAAATCACACGAAAACACCCTAATTATTATTCTTGAGGTGTACGAGGAGGAGACATGTCATTTGGACGCGCGGTTTGCGCGACACAACTGAATATGTTTTTTTTAGGTGTTAGGTGTGCTTGATAAGCGTGCGTGGGGTGGTCGGAACCGGCCGAACGACCTCAGAATGCCATGAAATCGGATGAAAAAAAAGGATTGGTGAATTGTAAAATTTTCAGCTAGACGACACATCAATCGGAGGTGTCGTGTGACCACACTGGCCAAAAATGCACTCCGAACAGCCCCCCCCCACCCCAGACAGCCCCCCTCACCCCTAGAGAGCCCCCCGCACCCCCCGGATAGTCCCCCAATCCGGACAGCCCCCCCACCACATACCCCCTTATTCTAATTGAAAAATCTATAAAAAACATGTAGGCTATTCCAGTAACCCATCTCATGTGTCGAGATTGGCCAATGTTTCCCACTAACAAATTAGGAACCATTTATACATGGATACATAATAATTAGAGGAATATAAACATCCCATGTGCTTCCTATAACTCATCATAGGTCTAAGAACATGAGAACTAACATTGTATATCTTATGGGTATCATGATCCTTGCCACACTACCCAAGACCATGACTAAACATCCCATGTTCTTCCTATAACATGTAGGCTTTTTCTCTTATGTGTATTGGTTTTGTGGTTTGAGTGAGGAATGAATTATAAATTTTGAATACTCTTATGTGTGTTGGTGTTGTGGTTTGAGTGAGGAATAAATTCTAAATTTGGAATACTCTTATGGGTGTTATTGCATTTCCTATAACATGTAGGCATTTTCTCTTATGGGTATTATTGCATTTGAATTTATAAATTTCTAAATTCTGTAATGAATTCTAAATTTTGAATACTTTGGATGGGGATTCTGTATTGGTGTTGTTGCAGGTGTAGAGAGGGGTTGTTGTGTTGTTGCAGGTCTGGAGAGGGAGAGGGGCCTGCTATTGTGGAGCTGTGCAATTGTATACCAACGGTTCTGCAACTATTGGTATAGATAATATTATATAAGGCTATACCAACGGTTCTGTAACCGTTGGTATAAATACTATTATATAAGTTATACCAATGGTTTGTTATAACCGTTGGTATATGTTTATACCAATGGTTATAACCAAACCGTTGGTACAGCCTTATGGCTTGGCATATGCCCTCTATACCAACGGTTATAAACCATTGGTAGAGGTGTCACACACATATACCAATGGTTTGTAAAACCGTTGGTATATGTTATACTTTTACACACATATACCAACAGTTTGTACAAACCATTGGTATGCCTCCTATTTTGACTCCTATACCAACAGTTTTCACAAAAACGTTGGTATAGGCCTATTGTCATGCCTTAATCTCCCACGGTTGGGGGAACTGTTAGTATACTATATACCAACGGTTTCCATGACTTTACCAACGGTTTTGAACATTTGGTAAAGTGTAATATTCCAGTAGTGAGGGGTTGATTACAATGAGTTTTTTCCACACATTAAAAATCATTATTTGATCCATTTCCTCTCATCTTTAAACTTATTTTATGATCTTTAAATAAAATAATTATTTATAAATATTTTTTTAAGGGTGATTTGGAAGAGAAAATATACATGAAACTTCTTGAGGGTTATTCCAATCATTCTAAATCAAATAAACTTTATGTTTTAAATAAGTAACCACATGGTTTAAAACACCTTTCAATATAGTGGTATAAAAAATTTGATTCATTTATATTAAAAAATAGTTTTAATCATAATAAAATTTATGTTTGTGATTATATTAAATCTGATAAGAAAGAAATAATTTATTGTTTATTATAGATTGATGATATGTTAATCATTTTTAAAAATATTTGGATGATGAATCACATGAGTCTCTATCAAATAAATATTTTAAATTAATTATCATGATAATTAGAAGAAAATTCCAGGTATGTAAATAATTAGAAACAAGAAAACAAAATTTCTATATATTCTATATTGTTATTAGGTGAAAAATTCCTAAAATGTTATTTGTTTGAAAATTTTAATTTTGTTTTATTCTCTTAAAACATCCTTTCAAATTATATATTTTATAATCACATAATATATACCATAAATTTTATATATTTTTCAAATACTATATTCCAATGTATATGGTAGTGTAATGTATACCATGATTTATTTAAGGATGGATATTGAATATGTTATTTTCACTTTAAGTAAGTCTATGAGAAATAATGTAAAATATCATTGACATTATTAGAAATAGTTACTAAAGTAAATTTTCATGCCCTATTATATCTATTTTTACTATGGTAGTAATGTTAATTGTGATCACGAGGTGTTAAGATATCTAACTTATAATTATTTTGTTTATATAGACACCCATAAATTGATTATTAGCTTATTTTTTGTTTCTTTTAGTGGCCTTGTATCGTGAAAATTTAATATGAAATTTATTGTCTAATTTTACACCCCTAAGGTTTAATACATTTAATTAATAGAATTAATTAAAGAATAAATATGGTTGAAAGGGTTAAAATATGAACTATCTTTGTATCCTTATAATATTAATTTTTTTTGTGAATCTAATACACTTTACATGTGTTTAAGAATCATGTTTTCCATGGTAATTTTAAGAATATAGACATCAAACTATAATTTGTTAGAGATATTATTGAATATGAGATACTATGTGTCAAAAAGATATATAAATATGAGAATCCAACTGATAGTCTTACAATGTTTGTTCCATTATCAAAATTTAGATATTGTTTTAGTATTTTGAACATGCGCCTAATTCAATAACCTAGGATGTAAGAATGTAATTATTTAATAATATTTTATAATTTTATTTGAAAGGTGGATATTTTAGGAATTTAGTTTTAAAAAAATATTAGTTTTAAATATTTTTTTTGTTTTCATTTTAATTTCATTTTCATGAAATATTTCCCATGAAAAATAAATTAAATAATATTTATTATAGATTTACCAATGTGGGGTTCTAGACTACTTTATTTTAGGTTATTGGGTTGTTCTATATACACTAATATTGGATTTTTTAATTTTATGTTTTAGATTGTTTTATATTCACCAGAATTTACATTTAATAAGATGATTTATCTATCCCTTGTATTCAGGGATACCTTTTTACAATATGGTTTAAATATTGTTCATTGATAGTCTTGAACTAATGAATTTTATCAAAACTTTTATATTTCAACCTTGGGATTGTTTACTGATTGGATTTGGTTTGATTCTTATAATTTCTTTAATGGAAAATGATCATTTCCTACATGTTAACTTATTGGATGCACTCATTATGGGTTTATGATTGTTTTATCCATGCTACACGATTGGGTTACATTATTATTTCTTTCAATCTATTCTATTCAACCATTATTTCACACCTAAATTTTTTATTATTGTCTGAGTTGAGTGGTTTTATTTTTTTTAGTTTTTGTGAGATATAAAAATAATTAGAAAAGTGAGAGTGGCATGAAATCCTTTATTTTAAGATTTAGTTTTGGTTCCTTGGCATGGAGTTTGATTTATGGATATCTTTTATTGACCGAGAAATTTTTTTTATGCCTTATAAATTTAAGTTACAAGGTTTTATAATGATAGACTAGTATTATTGAAGTCTTAGTAATTTTATTTCATCTTTTCAATATGTAATTGGGTTCTTAGTTGTTAGAACCCAACTCTATAATTACTTCTATGGATTTCATTTTTTAATTTTGTAAGAACCCGACTTTTCACTTAGGTACATATCCTTTAAATTTAGACCTAATTCTTTATTTTGGACCTCATATGGATTCCTAATGGGTTACCAAAGGTACATAGGGTATCTGAGGCTTGTTTAGAGCCCAGAACCTATCTTTTTTTGGGAAAAAATGCTCTCATTGCACAGTTCGAGTAAACCATGTGGGTAGGGAGCACTGTTAGATCTAACCATACAGATGGTCTACATTTTCAGGTGGAGAGATTCTACATGGTTGGAACATGGTTTTCCTAACTGTGCATTATAATCATGCAAGTACCCCTCTTCTCTAGGTACCCATATAGGGTTTTCACATGATTTGGAAAACCGTGCACAAGTTAAATAATGGGTAATTTTACATTTTTTCCCTTAATGATCTAATTAAGACCACCTTTATCCCAAATCCATTTTCTAACAGGATTATCCTCCATTTCTCCAATTTTGGAGATTCTTTAAGGACTAACCTAGGGATCATGATATATCCTTTACCCAGGATCTGTTTGAGCTTTCGTTCATGACGTTGGATGCGCAACAATAAGTACTCGAGCCCATTTGTGCCATTCTTCATCTCTATCTCTCTCAACCTAGTTATCGAGGTGTGGGATTTTTTACCTTTTTTCTCAGATATACTCCATTACAAGCTGAATTAGAGGCTAATACTAGACGATAAGAGTCGTACAATCATAAGGTGGGTGTTCTATAACGGATCCCGCTAGTTCATTGATTTTGGAATTTATGTGCGGGGCCTGTTGATTTCATTAGGTTCTATATATTGAATTTATATTCCATTATTATAATAATTAGAACTATATGTTTATTTTCTTTCCAAATATGTGATTAGTTGTTAAGGGTTATTCCCATAACTCCATCCATCCCATATTGGATGTTTCTTCATAATGGTTATTTTAGTGTTTTGACATGTTTGAGCCCCCATTTGGGTGTGCCTTGGCTTGACCTTTCTGAGGGTAAGTTTTTTTGTATTAAATGGATTGACTTATATTTTGAATTTCATAATATAATGTACCATGTATTATCACCAATTTACCCTCCAAAGTTAATTTCTTTGATTTGACAATTAAATGTGAAATGGAAATTATAAATTATACTAAGTATATGGCTTGGCCATTTTAAATGTAATTGAATAATAGGTTTCATGTATGTAGCACCCATTACAATGTTAATGGAAGGTAGTAGAGTGAACCTTTATTTTTCAAAATTCTTTAAATAGATTAAATTAATGGTTGAAGGATACTTGTCCTTGTCACAATAATGAAAGGCAAGGCTTTAACCAAATGAATTTATTGATTAATTGTGAATTGATTACATGGTTGAATAATACTTAGACTTTTCACACTAAGTAAGGGAAATACCTGAACCAAATATAATATTATATGAATTCATTATCAAATAAGAATTTACCAACTTAATCTCACCTTAGATTCCTTAGATAATGTATTGATCACTCGGGAACCCCTTTCAATTCAAGGATGAAACATACTTTGATTGAGACCCTCCTAGAACTCGATCCTTGTCTATTCTTGGATTCTTGGTATAACATTGTAGGATCCATTTAATATTATTATAGGATGAATTGGATAAACACCTTGGTTCTAGCATTTAAAAGTAGGTGGCATGGTTAAATCCCATTAGGACTAGTCATTTCTTAGCCTCGTTTTACCTTGGGTGAACTCCTTGGACTCGGTAGGCGTCTTATTATAGAATTACTTGGACTATGATCCTTGGATTACACTCTTATCCTTATCCATAATATAGTCATTACTGATTTATAAACCCTTGAGGTCTAGGTTTCCTTGGTTATTACCTTGGAACTTCATTATTAAATATCATTTCAGGTTTCCATGTTACATCTTAGAACCTTCACTATTGCCAACATGTGACTTATTTATAAACTGGTAATAATAAAATAATGAGCTGGTTACAAATTTAGACACCAACTGAGGGATGAAATAGGTACTTGGTAATTTAGTTACATTTTTCTTTTTTACATTATATATACATGCATGCACATGGTTACATTTCCATTATGCAGGACAAATGTTAAATAAACCATTGGTGGTAGTCTACTGAGATTTATCTCACACCCTCTCTGGGAACCATTTGGTACTCAAGGCATACTAAATGATTTTAGGTTTTGATAAAGGGAAGCATTCGACTTTGAACACTTGATTTATTGATGTGTTAGTATGGAGCTGGTAGAAGACGATCGAGCTGGAGCTCATTATTCTTGGGATAGTTTATGTATTTCCTTTTTCTACATTGGGGTTTACATGTATTCTTACTATTTTGTATCCATATTTTCTAACTTACTAGATACATGACACATCATCATCATTTTTTGTATATATTCCAGTTATTTTCATTATTTTTATCCTTGTATCTTTCCGATGTGCATTATATTTACTTATATTGATTCTACTATTTTCCTCTATTTATATTTATCTGTGGTTATACACTTTGTAAATGAGGGTATAGTATCCCCATGCATACACCTTAGGCCCTCACTACTAGTTGGAAACATCTGGCATTTGGGTAGATGCGCTTGAGACCATGTGTCCAATAGGGTTCAAGGCACTAATTAAGTTGAATCTGGGCCTGAGATGCCAAAAATTAGTATCAAAGCTAGGTTCCATTCTTAATTTACTATTTGGAGATAATAGATTGGAGATTAAGAATGCTTGGAATTTGGTAATAAGTTGTTCTTGGACATCATGAACCTATATTCACGGTAAAATCCAAGTTGCCTATATTATATTTGTTTTTATTTTTCCTATTAAAATTGATATCCTTGAACCTTTGGGTGACTCACCTATTGTGTGGAGCTGTTGATTACTATTCTAATTGATAATTTCACTTCATCCTTGGCCCAATGATATGAAGTCAAGGAGCATTGTTACGTGCATCATTATAGGTACCTATAATCCCCATGTCATGCATATTTTCCTGCCATATAGGTGCATTTCACTAATTTTCATTGCTTGTAATGCTTGGGATTATTGAGTGAGCCTTTCCTTGTATATATGCTTTGCTAATTTTGGGCTGTGATTGGGTCATTTTTTGTTTCAATTTATGTGGTGTTATGGGCCCTCATGGGTTGGAATGATAAATTACCGAATCAAGGATTTTAATATGAAATTCAAATGGCTTTCATTTTTAGTGATAAAGAGTATCGTCCTTGATTCACTTGGAATTACAGACCATTTTAAATGAACTTTGATACAAGTTATAAGAAAACGAAAACATAAAAATGAAATGGTTGCATGTCTATATCCCACCTTTTCAAGCTTATGAAAGGAAAAGGAGTGAACCTAGTAATTAAATGTTAAATGGAATGAAATGGTTTCTAGAAAATGATGAGGCAAGGTACTATTGACCCTTTATATAATAGAACCTATAAAACTTATAACCGAGGACGTACAAATACCTAGCCCTCTAAGCGGGTAGTTGGTGTAGTATGCCTTGGGAAGTGAGCCCATTATTATCTTCATCTTCTGTTATTGTTTCTATCTACCTACTTAAAGAATATTCTGTGGTATGTGATTAGATTCAAAGATACACAACTGGCCCCAGTTGGTTAGTTCGAGCCTATTTCTTTTGATACATCCCATTATGGGTGTTTATAAAATTGATAAATAAATAAACTGCTATAGTATTTCATTTTTGATGAACCTAGGTTGGCTTGATGGGACCCTCATAGGTCGCCTTATCTGTTTAAAGGAATTTTTGTGATAAATTGCCTAATTATATGGGATATCAATAAATGATTACTATTTAAAATGAATTTTTATATGACTTTCCTATTAAGCCTTGGAATGGAAGTGTGAGTGTTTTACATAGGCCTTATCCTTCTTAGAAATGAATTAAATAATAATATTTTGAGCATGGGGATTTTTTTATGGTGTGACATAGTGATAGGGTTGACTCTTGTGTTTTGTAAGGGGCTAGCCATGGTAGGTAGCACCCTTGGAGCTAAAATGTCCTTCTAAATTTTGTTAGTTTCTAGATTTTGGTGTCATTTGAGTGTTGTTGTCCCTGGTAAGACTCATACCTTCCAAAGGACACCCTTATTCATATGGTTGGTCATGGTATCTTTAACCATTGTTAAGGGAGTGGACAAAAAAAATTCTCAGTTTAAAAATGTGAGACATGCTGAGGGCGTGGTGGGACATTTTTCATGTCTCGTGACCATTTATTATTCCTTAGTAATGGGTGACTTGGTATATCATCATCCATTTTAAAATTCATATAGGGAAGTAAGAATCTGGGTTAAATATCTTTTATGAATCACCTTATACTCTGATAAATAGGTCAAATATCCTATTGATAGTATCAAGGTGTTGTATTGCTTATAGAACCTCGAGGTAGTATGCATTCACATACAGGGTAACCATCGAGTTGTTAAATGATACAACTAACTGGTTTGGTTTGGTGAAGTTGTTAAGAATTGTGCTGTTGATTACATTCTTGGGAAATCTACATAGTAGAGTGACTTGGGTGTTCAAAGAAATAGGTTCGTCCGAATGCTTAGGATTACTTTCAAGATACTTGATTGTTTTGACACACCGATAAGTTTGGTTTTGGATTTCATAACAAATGATTTAATGTATGTAATAATGAATCAGAGGAGTATCACACATGTAGTTAATGTGTGTTTGATCTTTCATTCTTATGAGCAGCTGGTCTATCTCTTCTTTTGATAAATATGAAACTCTTTAGATGACAAAATCATGTCGGTTTTGGTAAATATGTTCCATTCTATGTAAAAAGAGAACATCCTAAGATGAAAATTGGGAAATTGTTGGTTTTGTTTGAATTAACTTGATAGTTTCAAGTTATAATCATGCCATTGCATTCACAAAATCATGAATTTGAAATGGTTGGTAGTGTATACAACCTTTGAGAAGCATCACTGGTCTTGAATGGACTTCGGTGGTCTAGCTTGAGTGATCACGAGATGCCTCAGGTATTAAAGGCTTGTGATCAGGTTGTAATGGTGCATCAGTAGGTGAATTTGATATTCTTTCAAGTGAAGTCGACCAGTGGTGGTTTATTTTATCTTCTTGAAAATCTTTAAATCTTCTTAGTGTAATCATCTTAAAGTGACGATCATGTCTTCTATCTTGACGTCATCCTTGATGCATTAAGTGAGCAATGGTATTACACCATGATAAATTTTAAAAGTTGTTGTCATGTTTAGTGATCACTCTAAGAGTTTAGTGGTGGATGCATGGTTTTTGATGAGTCATGGACAGTCCTAAGTGATACATGCGTTCTTGAGTAGGAACACCTTGGATGGACTCTTTGAAACTATCTAATTTCTTCTGAGATAACCACTAGCCGAATGCTGCTTTGAGAATAGTCAATGTTATTATGTGGATGTTTTGGATTTTACTAATGTCTCACTTATAACATGGGTTATGAAATACCAAGGGATAGTTTCTTAGAATTCTTTTTAATGAATTTGAGTTTACTCAGTCTTGTTGTTAGGCTCAAAAGTGATGTTAAAAAGGGGTGAAAATTCCAGTGGGCTAGATCTCGGTTATACCTTTGTTCTTATCATGGAATCATAGTTTAAATGGTTATATGATGGTTGACTAAGTAATTTCACCAAAAAATAGTTATGGGATTTGGGGGATGTGGTTGGAAAAAATACAGTATGCCTTGGAGGATGGCATTGCTATTTAGTTTGTGATGCGCCAAACGTCTAAACTAGGCATCTTCAAGGATGGTCATCCGGTGGTGGTTTTACTATTATCCTTACTTTTTAATGTATTAGGTAGGTGAAGGACCATTTTTGGGAACATCATGAGGTGGAGGCGAATGCATATTGTGTCGGCTAGGGATTTTTATGGAAACCGGACTCGACTTGGCTAAAGGTGTCAGTGGGTAATCAAACATTTAATTATTTTGAAAATCACACGAGAAGTGTCATTAGAATTCCTATAGGCATTATTTGTAATGAAATTACAACATTGGAGATACTGTGGTTTATAGTTGGCCCCTTTTTGTGATAAAATTAATGCTAGGGAGCACCATCAACTAGATATTTAAAGATACTATGATGTGATCATGTATCTAGACGAATATGAAATGCCGGTATTTGTGGAATGGGATAAAATTTAAGGTAACATGATTTATCACTAGGTGTTACACCTATCATTAGGTGAAGGTGGAGTAACATAGACCAATAGGATTTTTATATCCACTTCTAGTCTTGGAATGGAAATGGGAAAGTATTGATATGGATTTTATAGTCAGCTTACCTAGGTCACCAAGGGGTAGCAATGCTGTATGGGTAGTCATTGACTGACTAGAAAAAGTATCCCACTTCATTACTATTAAAGAGACTATATTAGTTGATGATATAGAAAGACTATATATCTATGAGATCATACAACCACATGGGGTACCTCGTACTATCATTGCAGATAGGGATGCTCATTTCATGTCATGATTCTAGAAGGGCTTGTAGAAAGCTATGGGTATATAGGTTCTCCTAAGAATAAATTTTCACTCTAAAACTGATGGGTCATTGGAAATGATGATAAAGGTTCTAGAGGTCATGATTTGGGCATATGTTCTTGATTTTATTGATTCTTTAGAGAAGCATATATCTCTTGTTGATTTTTCCTATAATAAAAACTTTTAGGACAAAATTAAGATGGATCCTTTTGAGGCCTTATATGGTAGGCCATGCCATTCACCACTGTGCTAGATAGAGGAAGGTGAGGCAGACCTATTAGGTCCTCATCTCATATAGGAGACTTCAGAGTAGGTTCAACCGATTATGAAGTGTAATACTACTACTCATGAAACCCATCTTTTTAGGAATAATTATTTGGTCACATGGTTAGAGTAAACCGTACAGGTAGGGCGCATGGTTAGATCTAATTAAGCATATGGAATGCATTTTTGGGTAGATATATTCTTCATGATTGGCGTAAGGTTTCCCTAATCATGTGACATAACCATGTGACTGCACCTATTTTACAGGTATCCATGTATGTTTTGTACATGTTTTGGAAAACCGTACTGCAAAATCATGCACTGGATAAATTTTGATTAATTTTACATTTTCCTTTAATAATCTAATTAATTCCTCCTTCTTCCCTAATCCATTTTCCAATGATATTAGCCTCTATTTTCCAATTTTGGATATTTTTGAAGGCTTAACCAAGGGATCAATAGATCTACTTCATCCGAGATCTGTTCAAGCTTCTGTTCATCATCTTTGATGCACAACGGTAAGTACTCAAGTCTATTTGATCTATTCTTCATATCTATGTCTCTCAAATAAGTTATCAAGGTGTGAGTGTTTTTACCTTTTTCTCACATTTACTATGTTCCAATCCAAATTAGATGTTAATTTTAGATGATGAGATTCATACAATTCTATTATGGGTGTTCTATAACTCATCCCTCAAGTTCATTGATTTTGGAATTTTTTGTGGGGCTTACTGATTTTATAAGGTGTAATTTATTGAATCTATATTCTATCTAAATAATCATTAGAAACATATGGTTATTATATTTAAAAATATATGATTTTTTTTTTGTGGTTACACCCAAAAATCTTTTCTTCCCATGTAGTATGTTTTTATATAAGTATCGTTTTAGTGTTTTGACACGTTTGAGCCGCTGTTTGGGTGTTTTTTGGCTTGAACTTTCTAATGTTAAGATTATATATATTAAATTTCTTGACTTATATTTTAAATTTAATAATAGAAATTTCCATCTATGCTCACCACTTGACCTGCCTAAGGTAAGTGATTTAATTTTATAAATAAACGTGAAACCGAAATTCGCAAGTATACTAAGTATATGACTTTTCCTTTTTAAATATAATCGAATAATAGGTTTCATTCCCATATCACCCCTTATAAAGTTAATGGAAGGTAGCAGAGTGAAACTTTATTTTTGGAAATTTTTTAAATGGATTAAATAAATGGTTGCATGTTACTTGGAATTTGTCACACTAATGAAAGGTAATGCTTAAACCAATGGATTTATCGATTAATTATGAATTGATTAAAGGGTTACATGCTACTTGTCCTTGTCATACTAATGAAAGTAAATTATTGAAATTAATGGTATATTATGTGACTTAATTATCAATTAGGAGTTTCCTGACTCGATCTTACCTTGGATTCCTTAGGGAGTGCCTTCAGCACTCAAGAACCCCATTCCGATTCAAGGATGAGGCTTTCTTTGGTTAAGACCCACCTATAATGAAATACTTGTATAGTATTGGATTCCTAGTATAACACTATAGGATCCCTTAAATATTATTATAGGATTCCATGGATACACTCCTTGGATCTAGCATTGACATGTAGGTTCCATGGTTAAATCCCATTAGGTCCAATCATTACTTAGCCCTATTTACCTTGGATGAACTCCATTGACTCCATAGGCATATTATTGTGGAATACCTTAGACTATTATCCTCATATTACACTCTTACCATTACCATTATATAATAATTACTTATTTGGATACCCTTGAGGTCTACGTTTCCTTGGTCCTTACCTTGGAACTTCATTATTAAATATCATTTCAGGTTACCTTGTTACTTCTTGGAACCTTCACTATTTCTAACATGTGAATTATTTATAAATAGGTAATAATAAAATAATGAACCAGTTACATGTTTAGACATCATCTGAGGGATGAAGCAGGTACTTCATTATTTAGTTACATTATACTTATTTATATTATATATGCATGCTTTCACACTATTGCATTTCCATTACATGGTCAATATGTTATATACACCATTGTTTGTGGTCCACTAAGATTTATATCACACACTCTCTAGGCACCGTTAGGTACCTAAGGTAGACTACATGATTGTACGTGTTGGAAAAGGGAATCATACAACTTCAAACACTTTATTTCTTGCTGTGTTAATATGAATATTTTAGCATATGACTGATTTGGAGCTTGATATTCTTGGGATCGTTTATGTATTTCCTTTCTCTACATTGGGGTTTTCATGAATTCTTGATACTTTACAGCCATATTTTTCAACTTACTAGATACATGACATATCATCATCAATTGTTTATGTTATTATAGTTATTAAAGTTATTGTTATCCCTATCTCTTTCCAATGTGAATTCTATTTACTTATTTTGCTTCTCCTATTTACATGTGTTTATATTCATCCACTGTGGTTTACTCTGATAATGAGGGAATAGTCTCCCCAGGAACACACCCTAGGCCCTCACTATTAGTTGGTATCCTCTAGTGTTTGGGAAAATCTACTTGAATCCATGTGGTCAACCAGGCTTGGGGAACCTATTAAGTGGCATCTAGGTCTGGGACATCACAAATTTCAGTATGTATCTTATTTGAAATGGTTTTTATTATTGTTTGGGGTGGATCATGTGTGACTATCCATGTTAAAATTATATTTTACATATTCAAGATAGAGTTATTCACTAGATCCTTGAGGCATAATAACTTCATCAAAAATTGTTTCTCTATGTATTTATTTGTCTCTTATTATATTTATTGTATTTTGTTCATTTTTTATCTTTCATGTATATTTAATAAATTGATTCTAGTGTTCCTATAATGCACATATGTCCCAAAGCATATAAATACATGTCACTTTTACTATCTTATTCTCAATTCTTATTCAAATGAGCACAAAAATACATCAATAATTTTATCTTTTTTTATATAATTAAATCATGTTTTTATTCATTTTTTATTATTTTGGATTTCACATTTTGGGTTTTGGAAATATTATAATATCTAGTGTAACCATATAACATTTTAGGTATATTCTTTACTATTACCAATGGTAATATCCAAAATATGTTACAAATAAAAAACAATTTAAATAAAATTGTGTAACTATTTATGATAGGGTTTAAAATTTAATGGTATACAAGACATAACAAAAATTCTATGTTGAGTAGAATAATATGAAAAATCCCAAGGAGAAATTAAAGATACCTCATGAGGTGAAATAAAAAATTGAGATTTGATAATATCTTAATGTGAGTAGGTTATGAGAGTAATTAATTTTACACTTTAGGTTGGAGTTCTATAAAAACATTACAATATCTGGTAATTTGGTCTTTAGAAAACTGTCACATTGAAAGATTCCTTTGACTTAGTTTATTGATTTGATTGAATTATAAGATTTCAATATGTTTTAATTTTATATTTATTTTTAAAAATCTCATAAATTTACGAGAGATGAATATTATATAAATAAATAAATAATTTATAAATAAAAAAACCAAATAGAGGTGTTTAGAAAACCATGTCATTGTTGAGGTCTTAAAAAAATAAATTTTGAAGAGTTTGAAAATAATTACCATAGTGTTTTACATGATCTCTAGATATTTTTATTAGAATAATTGGATGACACATGGAATATAAATACATCATGGTTGATTCCTTAAATTTTAGTTCACCAAAAAATTATTGCTGTCTAGATCATGTTTCCTAGAGTTGAATGGTGGAATTTCATGCTTACTATGGGGAGAGATAAATTTAGTGGTCTTCAACACCACATCATAGTTCCTAAAAAATGGGAATTTTTGGTAATCATGTCCTTGAGATTTTATTATTGAATTTATTGGTCACCACACTCAATAAAATTATATAATGGTTTAGGTGGTTATGGAATGGTTAGAAGTAAAAATGATCACAGTTTAATGATCATGGAGCTATATCAGATGATAAAATCATCATTTATATAAAAATATATCATGTTTGTGGTTAAATATATTATTTTTTATATGGAATTCATCTATAGATTTCAGGGTATCTTGAGATACTCATAGAGGTTTTCAAATCTACCCTTGACCAGATGAAATTATGTCATGGGTCAAGGTACCATGTTGTCATTTGGAAAGATATATTTAAAATTAGATTTTATTTTGTTAGAGAAGGGAGTCAAAAACTAGATATATTCATGGAAAATTTCTAGAGATCATTTTATAGAGAAAATACTTATATTTGAGGATAATAACAAGGTTCACACAATATCCATTTTTTAGAACTACTTGAGGATGATTTAAGAGGATTTTACAGGGTTATTTAAACTTAAATTTATCTTTCTTCACTCATAATGATAATTTAATTCTTATAGGTTTTCAATAAAATCTTACTACTTTATCCTTTATTTTTTATTATAAAATAAGTATGTTTGAGATACTATCAAAATATAGTAGTACCAAAGATACACCATAAAAATAGTTGGTGAAACTTTTAAAAATATCTTATATTCTTGTGTGGTATTATCTCTCTCCAACTATCTCAAATATTCATTATCTTATTGATAATTCAAATAACCTACACACTAATTGACATGGTAATGTCATGCAATTTATGGGAATGTTTTTTTCATTCTATTTTTTCACCCCTCTTAGTATTTCTTAGTTTGATTTTCAAGGAACATTAGTTTGTATCAAATTAGGTTATTCCCAATGATCTAAGTTTATTATTTATTGATTATACCTTTTAAATTGTATAGATTTTACAGATAACATGAATTCCATTAATAAAAAGGATTTTCTTATGTTTGATGGAAAATTATTTCACTTCTGAAAAGAGCGGATGGTTCATGAGTGATACACCCATTGTTACTTCAAGTGGTTGTAATAAAAATCCCAAAAAATGGTGTATTAAATAAAAACTAGGTTATGGATAAGTTTAAATAAAAATACACTATAAATTAATTCTCTAAAAATTATTAGAAGTTTGAAAAAGTTACAGATTTCACAACTGAAGAAAAGATAGTAAGAAAAATTTGATGAATCAAAATTTCCAACCTATGGAGAGAATCAGGTTTGAAGAGAGACGTTGGTACCTTGGTGAGTATAGTTACATGATTTTTTATAATATTTATTTCTATCAATCAATAATATCCCATGATTATAAGTGATAAAATTATAAAATACTATGAAGAAATCAATGCAGCAACCTAAAGAAAAAATGAAAGTAATTTTTTTTGATGTGATTGAGGGAAAAAGGGTTATATGTGATATTTAAAGACATAAAACCAATGAATATATTAAAATTATATCAAATAAGATGAAATAAAAAGTTAAATCAAAATATCATAAGATTAAGAGTGACCTTGATTATTCAATGATATTTGAGGTTTCATACAAATCATCATAGTGTCAAAACCTAAAAACCTGGATTGGGTTTACTCATCAAACATGAGTAAAAAATATATATTTTGAAATATATTTAAAATATTATTGTGGTGATCTTATTTTTTGGAATAACAGTTACTTAAATATAAAATTCATTGAAATAAAATCATTTTGTGAGAATAAATTCACTTTATTTTATGTTATATTTATTAATGGGTTGAGACATAATCTCTTGTGTGTTTATCAATTCTATGTCAATGGTAGTGTAGTGATTTTTTAAAATTATGGGTGTATCGTTAGGTTATTAGAGGATAAAATAATTAATAAATGGTAGAAAAAGTCAGAATCCTCTCGTAAATGAAATATTAATTTTTTTTGTGTGAAGTGGTTATGTGCCTCATTCGATCTCTATTGATCATGCAAAGACCCTTAGACAAGATAGTTTTATCTCATGAGAGGCACCTAGAAAGCTATCTTGATACCATGAAAGGACTCTAAAAAGAAATATTAATTTCTCAAAGGACCCCATAAAAGTCTTGTTCAATCGTGTGAAATAATTTCCAAAGGTTACTTGATCTCATGAAGACTATCATACATGTCGGTGATCGCGCTGTCAAGCGTATAACATTAGATTTTTAGTTTTTACTAGGATTTATATAGCATAGTAGGAACCCTAGGTCATCCCTCAAAGGATACACAAATAATAAATTTAATAAAAAGGTTTTTATTATAAAAATAAAATGGGAATGGGATTTTAGAAAACTTGGGAATTTTTTATTTAATAATAAATCAAATGAAAGCATGTGAGAAAAGAAAGTAAAAAAATTAACAGATATGATTACGAGTGATCAGCCTGGGGAAATATCATGATGATCATCCTTAATTAATTCAAGAGAAAGGGTATATATCTTATAATACATGGGTTTTAACACATAAAACCATATTGTTATTGATTTTATACTAGGATACATCCTAGGTTTCATTCAAAAACACAAAATTAATAACTAGATATCACTGATGAAAGAGTGGTTTGTGTCAACTTCGTAACCAAAATTCACCGAGGTAACACATGAAGAACTATAAATGTTGTCCAATTTTGAATATTGTTGCAATGTATTAATATTACATTAAATTACATGAACATGAAAGTGACCATGAGAGTTAAATTGACTAATATTAACCACACAAACACTATAATTAAAAGAGAGAAGAGAAAATGGTGAACGGTGTGTTAAAAATCACAGGAATGGGTATCCCCAAACATGATAATATGAGTTGGGTATAAAATACCAGTACAAAAATAAATTAAATAATAATTGATTATTAATAAAAACAATATAAAAACTTTTAATTAAAAATATTATTCAAATATTACAAACAAGAACCTCAGGATTTGCATCATGTTCCTCCCTAGGTGATCAAAAGGAGTTTAGAACTCCATGGAAATAGAGGAAGCCAAAGATGTTGAAGAAAAATTTACCAAAGCCTATATATCTTCTAGGATGAGTATAAGACTCCTTTGGGTCTCCAAAATGGTATAGATTTTATTCCTGGTCTAACTTGCAAATGGGGTGCCCAATGTGCCATTTTATAGGCAAAGTTGATGGGGGTTTTGACCACCCATATTTTTGGAAACCACTTGGACCATGGTTTTGTGTGGACGAACAATATTATATCACTTTTAAAAAAACTAAAAATTTGTTTAATCACCTATTATATATCTCCAAATAATTTTTTTATAAATTGGAAAACTACAGCTCGATATATGGATGAAATACAAAACCAAAATTTTGACTTTGAGAAGATTTAGTTCCTTAGACAGATCAGTTTTTATGGGCCTCTTGATGGATGAATTGGTCTTGTTTGTATTCAAAAGAGTTGTATGAAAATAAATTTTTGATTATCCTACAGAATATAATCCCAATTTAATGAACTTATTAGTTTTAGTGTGAATTTGAGTCTATATGTCTACTTGGTCTCTTGCATAGTTTGGCCAATTTTCTTCAACTTCATCCTGAGCCCTCCAAATCACTTCTTACTATAATGGAAACATCAAAATAAGTGAAATAAACATTTTTAAATATGATAAAAATTAAATAATTGAATAAAAAATTAATAGAAATTTGTTATTATATTTTAAATTTTTAATAAAAAATCAGTTTAATATAGTGGTGTAAGGGTGAAATAAAACAGGGAATCGTGGTGAGATCACACCCCCACACCTAAAAAACTGTACTCCTGTGAAAATGAACAATTCCAAAAAATAATTCTTGGAGATATTCTAAACTAAATGAAGATTTAAAATTCAATGAAATTTTAATTCATTATAGAAATTTAATCAAAGAAATAACCACACCAAGGAGTTATTCCCAATGATCATGGAAAAAGATGTCTCACAAATTTTATCAGAATGAAATACAAGGAGATGCGTGACACCAATCTGAGAAAGGAATTATAAATTCAACCATGTCACTAAATCCCCATGTGTTTTTTTGAAAACCATTTCATGTTGTCCTTTCAACTTTCTATCCAATAAATATAGGTTATTTTAAAATTTTCTTGCTTACCCAATTATTTCCACTAAAGATTTCTTACTTTATTTGCAATAAAATTTGAAGACTCACTCACTTAAGAATTATATAAATTAAATCTTTTA
This sequence comes from Viscum album, assembly GCA_963277665.1. NCBI lineage: Eukaryota > Viridiplantae > Streptophyta > Magnoliopsida > Santalales > Viscaceae > Viscum > Viscum album. The sequence goes on from OY728165.1 coordinate 1,391,299,671, forward strand.
TCTCCTGAACTATATATACCCATATTTGTTACATTTAATCACCCACATAATTATTTATTATTATTATTATTATTATTTAGTTATTTTTTTTTGATTTTTTAAGGTAATACAACTATCAGATAACATGCACACAAACATAGGTCAATCCAGTATAGTAATGAGACATATTTAATAAGAGATGAATTTGTTGAAAAATAATTTTATAATGTTGATAAATATCAACCTAACTTATATTTTCCTTCTAATAAGTAAGAAATATTCTTGATTTAGGGTTGGGTGAAATTATGTGTGGAGATATTAGTGACACAATTTTACCGTAAACTACTCACACAAATGTTATAATTATTTTCATATGTTTCATAGAGATAAAACCATTTATATCATCAAGACATTTTTTTACTAAAAATCACACCCCATTGTTAAATTCATGATAAAATTCATATTCCATAATTGAGAATAATTTTCAATAAATGTTAAAACAACATGGAATTATTACTTTTGACATGATTTTTTAGTAATTTCTATGATCTGGTGGGCATAAGGGGGGCAGAGGTAAAAATACTATTCATCAAGAAAAACAGAGAAGAAAAAAGAATGATTATGAAAATATTAATGAACTCAACAAGGTGGGGAAAAGTAAGAATACTATTTAGTAAGAAAAAAATAAGAAATAATAATGATTATGAAAATCCTAAAGAACCGAGGAATATACCCACCCACCACACCTAGAGTGTGTAGTGTCCTCACTATAATAAAATAGAATGTTGGAAGGAAGGGTTAACCTGGTAGGTTTCCCTAGTGTATTTATTATTGAAGGTGGATTTAATCCACTAGATGATTTGAAAAATCATTTTAAAAGTGATTAAGTATCTACCCATTGATGGAAAATATTCATCCACACTGATCATGAAAAAACTATATTACACTAAAAGGGTAAACATTAGTAACAATGTAAGGACTGAGCTATTAAGAATAACGCTTAACTGGGTTGATCTATAGCCTATAATTTTACATGAAGACCTTATAAAAAATATGAAACTTTTAAAAATGAATCATCCCATCATGGATAGACTTTTTCTTCTCTTTATAGTTCTAATATTTCTTATATTCATCACACAAAATGTCTCCCAAGTCTTTAATCTACAACATATTTTTCTCACCTGCATTTGAAAGATTCATATTACATTTTTTTACATCCCAATATATAGTGTGCCCTACCTCCATTTCGATTCGACAAGACTTTTCAAACATAATACTATATGGTGACATTCTTATTAGGGTTTAGAAGCTGTACAGTATGCCCAAAGTGTAGCATCCAAGCATAAACTCCAATTATTACTTTGGGGTTGTACCATTTTTACAATATTTGTTTAACTTCATGATTTGGTATTTATTCTTTTCCATTAGTTTGAGGCTGATATACAGTGGAAACTTTATGAACAAACCATACTTGCGGAATAAATTTTTCATGTTGCAAATTCAAAAATATTAACCCTGGTCACTAACGATGAATCTTGGCTAACCAAACATACTAAAAATATAGGGCCTCACAAAATCAACCAACACTCTAGAGTCATTCATCTTGTTAGCCTTTAATTCCACCTATTTAGAGACTTATTCAAGTTATAGTAACATATACAAAAATAAAAATGAATTTGGAAAAGTACCCATGAAGTCAATGACCCATTCATTGAATATTTCACAAAATAACACGGGTTTTTGTGGAATTTTTTTTCTTGGAGATATTCCCTATGAATTGACATCATGTGCATGTCTTACAAAAGTGATGCGAATATCTATAAAATGTTGGAAAAATAATTATTGAGTTATGGACCTTTCAAGTTTTCTGTTGAGATCCAAAAACTAGTATAAAAATGGTCTTTAATGTCGTTTATTTAATTTTGACGTCGGTTTTTAACCGATGTTGAAACTGCCGACGTAAAAAATATTACTTTTTAAGTCGGTTTTTGTAAACTGATGCCAAAAATGAATTACATTTTTTTAGCATCGTTTTAAAAAAAAAAATGCCAAAAAATCCATCTATATTATTTTTGGCGTTGGTTTCCTTAAAAACCGACGCAAAAAAGTTGAAAAAATTGTTTCATCGTCGGTTTTTTAAAAAAACTGACGCCATAAATAGAAAAAATATTTTTGGCATCTATTTTTACAAAAAAAAATGCCAAAAAGTAATTTTCCTTCTTTAATGTTTTAGAGCATTTCCTAATATTCGATAGGACAGGCCGTAGAGCAAAAAAAGAGTTACAGATCAAAAGATATGGTCTTCAGAAGTTGAACTTATCAATGTTTGGATTGGTAAAAATCATTTCAAATAAAATTTGATAAACATAAACTAAAATCACATACACCAAATGAAAATGGGGATTGATAATTAAATTTACACCACAGTTTGTAAATCTCATCCAAATGTTCTATATTTTCAACTCAATAATAATAATAAATCATTTTTATAAGCAAGCTAATCGAGTTGTTTTGAAATGAATAAAAAGAATAATAAAAAAATAAATAATTAGAATAGGTATCGTGTTGAAATTAACTATTGATGTCGTGTTGCTTAATTGACTGAATTGAAGAGGTTGAAAATGTTTAACGAAGGATAAAATGGATTTATACATAGTAAAAAAAATATCTTCTATAGAGTTGTATGGAAATGTAGGCAGGAGTTTAAAAAGTAAAATGCGTGTTGTGAAAAAATTAAAATTTTGATCCCAATTATTAGAGAATACTCTTTAGCATCAATTTTATTTGAAACAGACATGAAATAAGAATTACATTGGTATTTTGGTGTCAGTTTTGTAGAAAACCGACGCCAAAATGCCAATCGATATCCTTTTTGGCATCGGTTTTTAAATAAACCGACGCCAAAAAGTATAAAAAAAGTATTTTTGGTGTTAATTTTTAAATAAAATGATGTTAAAATTAAAAAAACACTTTTAGTGTTGGTTTTTTTAAAAACTGACTCCAAAAAATAAAAAAAATGTTTTGGCATTAGTTTTTAAAAAAACCGATGCGAAAAATAAAAAAAAATATTTTTGGCGTCAGTTTTTTAAAAACCGATGCGAAAAATGAAAACAAATTACAATGTTTTTAAATAATTTCTTAATATTCTATTTGACTGGTCATGGAGCTAAAATGGAGTTACGAATGAAACATTATGGTCATTGAAAGATGGACTTTTAAAGACCTCTATTAGAGAAGATCAACTTACGACAACCATAACTTTTAACCTGTAACTCTGTTTTTGCTCCACGACTAGTCAAATAGAAGCTTATGAAATAATATAAAACTTTGTAAAAAAATATAATTATTGGATATGATTTTTGTAAAAACCTATTCCCAAACCAGTTTCCCCCTTTTTGGTGTTAGTTTTTAAAAAAACCGACCACAAAAATTCTCTGGAAACATATATTATGTCAAATTATATGAAACTGAAATCAAAATAATGATGTTAAAAACCATTTTTTTATTATTGAAAGTTTTCCCACAATCCAAAGTGTGGAGGAAACCCAAAATATAGGTGAACTCATGGTTAGGGACACACCAAAGAATAACTTGGTCACTAAAAGTTCTCTACAAATATGGATCCTCCAAAATTTACCATCATCAATCATGCTTAAGTCTCTGAAACTATGAAGTGTTGAAATTAGTGGGGACCTTAGATGCTACTATAAAAGTCAAAATGTCTGCATACCACAGGGTAAGTTCTACAACATCACAAAGGTCCTCTTGAGGAATGAATTCTCCAATGGGAAGGGATGAGTCAACATGGTGGTCCTATGGTGGGGAAATCCTACTAATTTAGAGAGCTACTACATTTTACTCTCTTGTATTATCTTGAATCTTAAGGTCAAACTCCTAGAGGATGAGCATCTACCAAATGAGGTGGGGCATACCTTCAGGTTTCTTTAGGAGAAAACAGAGGGAATCATGATAAAAGAACATAATTATATTTGAACCAATAAGATATGAATGATTTTTTTCCAAGGAAAACACAAGTCAAAGAAGTTATTTTTCAATGGTCTTGTAGTTTTTCTAGGAAAGGTCAAGGGTATATGAGAAATACATAATGACATGAGAATCCTTATCAACCATTTATGGTAAAAAATTCCCAACTACAAAGTTAGAGGCATCACACATAAGTTCTAAGGGGAAATACAACCTTGGTGTTTGGATGATGGGAAGTGATGTGAGAATTCTTTAGTGAATTTAATGAATCCTAACATTTTTTATCAAACAAAAACTCAGAATATTTTTGTAATAACTAGGACAAGGGAAGTGAAATCTTACTAAATCTTTTAATGAATCAATAGTAAAAAACAAGTATGAAGTAAGAAATATCACACCTCAAGAAAAAATTTTGGATATGGAAGGGATGAAATTAATTAAAATTTTGATTTATCCACTTGAATTACCTCATTTTAAATAACATTCCCAAGAACTATCTTCTTCTCAACCATGAAATGGAATTTCTCAGAATTTAATACAAGATTTTTTTTCATTCAATGGTGGATGGAAGAATCTAGGTGTTCCAAACAATCATCAAAAGAAGATCCATAAACTATGAAATCATACATAAAAACTTTGATATAGTTCTCAAGGTACTCTGAAAATATACTCAACATACATCATTGAAAAGTAATCGGAACATTAAAGATGCCAATTCAATTCCTCCTGTATGAAAATTTTCCGAATGGATAGGTAATTTTTTTTCATGATCCTCAGGGGCTATATGGATTTGAAAATAACCCTAATACCATTCATGTAAATAATAATGAGACTTACCAGATAATAATTATAACATTTGGTTAATGAAATATAGATGAAAGTGGTCCTTTCACATGGCTTTATTTAGTCTATGGAAGTTAATACAGACTTTCCAACTATTTTTCACATGTTTTGGAACCAATGAATTCCTTTAATTTTACACTACTATTATTTTAGTTTTTAGTCATATTTTCACTAGTCTAACCCATTTACTATCAATTATGGGATATATTATCCCAATTGTAATAATTTTACCTACTCACAATTTTACAACATCAAGGAGGGTAGGATTCAACTGGCATTGAGAATTCCTTTCAGGTTTAGCCACGTCGTCTAAAAGATTATGGTTCATCAAAATAGATAGGATAATTTTCAAAATATAATACAATTTCCATCCTATCACCTTTTTAAACTCACTAAAAATGTCTAGTAGTTTTTATTTCTACTATAGATAGGGTATGTTTTAAATAATTATGGGAAATTTGTAAATACCCTCAAGATATGAATATTTGAAATTAGATGGAAGTGGTTTTAATTCAAACACCGGTGTTTTTTAGATTGAGGAAGGGGAGTTAGGGGTAGTGAGGTAAATAAAACTTTATATCTTCTCATTTTAATTATATAAAGAACGATAATTAATGGAAATGAGTTTTGAATAATCATCTATGGTTATGGGTACCACATAATGATCACATTCATTAATTAAAGCACAAAATTTACACATTTTTGAACGCAAAAATACTCAATAGATGAATCAAAATTAAAATAATCTAAGAGTTATGAAGAGTAAGGTTAATCAAAATATGGTTCGAGGAGATAATTTTGTGTGTGTTTCCTTATCTATAACTTCCATCAAATTGAAAGGAAGAGAGAATTTCTCTTCATTGGGGTGTTTAATAACATAAAGGATATTTAAACTTACATTTTCTCCACTTAAATCCATGGAAAATGTACCATTGTGAACATTAATTACCATATTTACTATTTTAAGGAGTGGCCTTCCAATTATTATAGGATCATGTCTTTGGGATTGGGTATCCTCCATCTCAAGAATATAGAAGTCTATAGGTAATATTAGATTCTTCAGTCTTATGAGGACATACTTGATCACTCTTAATTGGTGTGTTATGCTTTGGTTGAAACATTTCATGATGTTTCCTATTGGTTGATGATATCCAAACTATAGAGAAGTATAAATGGAGTGATGCATTACATTTATTGAATCACCTAAATCAAGAATTTCATTAGAAAAGAAAGTATCCCTATAGTGCAAGGTATCATGGAAGTGATCAGATCCTCGATTTTTGTTGTCATCAGTAGTTGTATCAAATCTAATACATTACTTATAATATTTAATCTCTCATTCCCCTTTAGTATCCATCTATGGGTGTACATTTATTTAAGAAATTTTTTGTAGTTAGGAATTTTTTTAACTACATCCAATAAAGGAATGTTAATTTGTACCATTTTAAATATATCTATTATTTATTTATGAACCTCATTATCAAAATTTTTCTTATATTTATAGAGTATTTGGGGGAAAGGAAGAGGAATTAATTGTTTAGAAGAACCCTCAATAATAATTTGTTAACCCATTTGTCTTGTTTTTCTTTACATGAAACTTTTCAGTGTAGGGAAAGAAAGTTTTCAAGACATGGACATACCTTTTGGGTAGAATCATTGGAAGAAGAAACTTATTTACCACTATGAAGTGTGATTACACATAAATTACCTTTTTCCATAAAATTAACAATTGTTTTGGATGGTTATTTCCTAGAACCATGCATCTTTATCTCACTAATGGGTTTTTCTAATTGTCCCACTCGATTTTGTAGGTCTTGAATAATGAATTGTGTGGTATGTTGGAACTCGAGAATCTAGGATTCCATTTTCTTCACCACATCCTTGACACTTTATTCATATTTGGGAAGAGGAGGATTATTTTGAGATGGTGAAGTATAATAATGTCCCATACCTTGGACTTTTTTGATACCATATTGATTTAGGGTAGTTCGAGTTGCCTCCTTGTTGGTACTGTGGTTGTTCTTGCCACCCAGGGTTTGGATTTGGATTTGGATTAAATTTATATTACTTGAAGTGAGGTTCTTTATAAAAATGAATCCCTTGGAAAAATACTATAGGGGACTCATATAAATCTAGATGTTGTGGGAAGTAGTAATAAAAATGTGTATTATCAAAACAAATACCACAGTGCAATAGAATATTAATAGAGTGTGGATTACCTTGATATTGATCTAATTGTCTTATAATGGTATGCATCTCATCAAGTTTATTAACTATCTTTTTTATAGGGATGAATGACTTACCTCATGAACTCCAAAAGTGGGTGAAATTTTTTGTGTACCAAATTGTTGTGGATTTTGATCCATATTGGATATTAATTCACAAGCGATGATATGAGTTTTATCAAATAGGGAACCACTATCTAAAGAATATATCATTCCCTGATCTATATGGAAAATTACTTTATAGCAGTATTGAATTATCAAATTTTCACTAATTTTGTGGTGGGGGAAACTTGAATAAAGTCTTTTGAATCTCTACGAATATTCATAAAGGGTATCTCCTTATAATTTCCAAATGTCACATATTTATTTTATAATTGATGAAGATAGGAAGTAAGTGAATAAATTCTCTATGAAGAGTCATTTAAGGTCATTCCATACCATAATTATGGTAGGAAGATAGTATAGTCAGTCTTTAGCTACACCATCAAGAGAGAAAGGGAAGACCCTAAACTTAATGAGGCCCTTAATCACATTTTGGGGTTTCATGGTAGAGAACACTATACAAAAATACTTGAGAGGTTTGTGAGGGTCCTTAATGGTAAGGAAATTAAATTTAGGAAAGAGGTGGATAAGGCCTGATATCAGTTAAAATTTGGATTCTTATTTAGGGTATTGGATGTCCACAGGTTGGTACTCTACATCAGGGGTACTTAGTTCTTTTAAAGTTTGATTATTTACATCCATGCTTTATGGTTTTTGATTCGGTTTAATTATATAATTTTTAGGACCAATTGAGGTTACAAAAAGTGTTACTAAATTTTAATTTTCTATCATAATCTAAATTACCTAATTTGTGAGTTAATGGTCTTTTCAAATTTTAGGTCAAATTCAAGAAGTATTTCTTTGCCAGATCTTGTCATGAAACAAAGTTGTGATGTGTTTTTTTATTTTAAGTTTTTATTTTTTATTTTTTTAATAAATTATTAATAAAATATAAAAATATAATAAAAATTAAAGGATAAAATAAAATATAATGATATAGTACATAAGAGAGAGAAAAGAAGAGAGATAAAAGAGATAGATAAATGAAATATACAAAAAAACAAACAAAAAAAACAAAAAAATAAAAGGGGAAGTGGGAATATTGGAAATATTAAGAAATAGAAAAGGAAATAAATAAATAAAAGGAAAAAATTATCTTTTATCCTCGACAATGGTTCCAAAATTTGATCATGTTGTTGATCGCATCAAATTATATGTTTTGTTTTTACTAGAATTTCAGCAGTATAACAGGAACCCTAGGCCATATCTCAATAGATCCTTAGATAATTAACTTAAAAAAATGTTTTTATTATGAAAATAAAATGGGAATTAGATTTTATAAAACATTGGGATTGTTTTTTAAGAATAATTCATATGAAATCATCTAATAAAATAAAGTAGAAATTAACAGATGTTATTAAGAGTGATCAACTTGGGGAAATATCATGATAATCATCCTTCATCGCTTCAAGAGAAAGGGTATAGATCTTATAATACCTAGTTTTTAACACCAATAATCATAATTTTATTGTTTTTACACAAGGATACATCCTAGGGTTCATTTGAAACACACAAATTGATTCCCTGACTACCATCAAATATAGAGTGATTTGTGTTTGACTTCATAACCAAAACTCATTGAGGAAACACATGAAGAAATAAACATGCTTCCAAATATTGTATATTGTTTCAATGTGTTCAAATGAAATTAAATTTCATGGCCATGAAAGTTATTATGAGAGTTAAATTGACCAATATGAATCACACAAACACCGAAATTGAAAGAGAGGCGAAAAAGTGGTGAATGGTGTGTGAAACATCACATGAATGGGTACACCCAAACATGATCATATAAGCTGAGTATAACATACCGGTACATAAATAAATTAAATAATAATATATGTTGAAGAAAAATAATAGACAAACCTATAATTAAAAATATCATTCAAATATTACAAACAAGAAGCTCAGGATTTACATCACGTTCCTCTCCGGGTGATCACAAGGAGTTTAGAACTCAATGGAAAGGGAGGAATCCAGAGATTTTAAAGAATCACTAAAAAATCATCTATAAATTCTAGGATGAGTAGTGGACTCCATTGAGTCCCCAAAATGGTAGATCTTTTCTTCCAAGTTGATCTTGAAAATGGGGTACCCATGGTGCCATTTTTTAAGCAAAGTGGAAGGTGGTATTGAGCACCTAGATTTCAAGAAACCACTTGGACCATAGTTTCTGGGTGGACAAAACGTCTTATATAGATTAAAAAAACGAAAATGTTGTTTACACACCTCTTTATTATATACACCAAATATTTTGCATCAATTGTAAAACTAAAGCCCGATATATGGATGAAATATAGAAACAATCTTTTGATAGGTTCAGTTCCTTGGATAGATCAGTTTGATTTGGACCTTCGATGGATGAATTGGGATTGGATATATTCATAAGAGTTGTATTCCACTAAATTTTGGATCATCCCACTAAATTTAATCCCAATTGTATGCACATATTAGTTGAAGTTTTCATTTGAGTCCACATGTGTGCTTGGGATCTTTTGCAGTTTGGCCCATTTTTCTTCAACATCATCCTGGGTCCTCCAAATAACCTCCAACTATAATGAAAACATAAAACAAGTGAAATATATTTTTTTAAAAGTGATAATAATTAAATAATTGAATTAAACATGAAGGGAATATTTTTATTATATTATGAATTTATAAAAAAACCAGTTTAATACAATGGAAAAAGGGTAAAATAAAATTGTGAATCATGGTGCAATCAGTCCGAAAAATGGTGTAAAGACCATTAAAAATGTCAAATGATTATGAAAAATCACTTTTATGAGACATGGATTCAATAAATATGGAAATAAAAATGTGGTCTTGTGGCTTTTATTTATCATATGATGCCTTGGACAACCCACTATAAGATCATGTGAAGCATGTGATGCGATAATCCCACCATGAAGTCCAGATCATATATGTGATATATGCACCATGAAAGGTGGAGTATAACCATGGTGATGAGGACTATAAACTACCCCCCTCAACCAAAAAAATAAACACAAAAGAAACAATGAATACCCATGGGAGAAAAGAAGAGTGAACTTCTAAGAGTGGAAATACACATTATCACAAGGATATTCCACTAGGTAAAATCCAATAAATGACATAAGTGATCATATGAAATGAATATGTGATTTTCATGATCACTCTATAGATCACACGAAGGATATTTTGCGGGCCGTCTAGATTATTCAAAGGAGTTTCTGCATGTTGACTTGGCCATGCAAAATCTAAACAAGATAATGCTTGGTGGACCTTGAGGTACATATGCAATAAATAATAAAAAAGACAGAATAATTAGGAAAATATGGATACACTAAATATCATGATACGTCATCATGTGATTTTCATGACCTATATAGATCATGATATAGTGCTAGGACATGTCAACTATGTCTTACGAAGTCCTCAGTACATGTCAACCAAGTCTTGAAAATTCCTCTTGACATATCACTCAAGTCTTTTAAAGTCCTTAGAACATGTTAACCAAGTATTTAAAAGTTATCCTGAAATATCACCCAAGTATTGAAAAGTCTTCCAGACATGTGAACCAAGCCATGCAATAGCCTTTCAACATGTCAACCTTGATCACGTGACACCCTTGGTCATGTCTACATTGATCACACGAAGGCCCTATGACGTGCCAATCGAGTCATGGGTAATTTCTACAGACCTGATATTCTTATCATGTGATAGATATATAACATGTATAGTTAAATCATGTGAAGCACCCTAAGAAATATCACCATTGGTAGACAGAAAGTCAGGACATGTTAGGTAGACACCTTGAGATATGATAGCCTTATATGTTAGACATATTCAGACATACTCAGAACTGAACTATGAGAACTATGATTCCTATCAAAACATGATAAGTAGGACACCTTATCGAGTCCTAAGATTCAATATGAATTCAAATTGGTGTAAGTCCTTCCATGTCTCAGACACTATAACCCATGAAACTCAAACTCTCCTACGGGTTCATCATTTTTACTCATCCATCAATAGATTGATAAGATAACTAAACTTTGAGAACTCTAATTCCTACTATAAAAAGGACATGTAGTATTTCTTATTAAGGCCTAATATCGATATCAAAGACCCCATTATAACTGACCTAGGGCATAAGTCCTGTATCCATATGCATTGATTTCGATATCTTATTATCCCTTATTTATCACATTGAGTATGGATCACATGGGATTAGGGATATGCAATGAATATATCACTTGCATCATAAATTTTTCCATATACCGGGAATCCTCAGTGTGTAATCCCCATTTAGTGACATTATATTATTTCCCCCATGCATGGAAACTCACCTAGATGTATGTCCCAATGGCATTACCATATTGGTAAACCCTAGGGAAATAACCCTCATGAGAATTAATTATCTGTCACCACACATTGGTGGGTTAAGGATGGATCAAACTATGATGAATTTGATTCCTATTATAAATATGATATATAGTATTCCTTCCTAAGTCACACGACCAATACTTTGTTCCTAATCTCCCTATATATATCCTTTTTTCATGATGTTAAACTACAAAGTTTAAAGGAACTATGTGGGTTTTGATTACTGTTATACATGGGATATGTAGGGAACCTTGTGAAGGTTCAATAACATCCTTGAAATTTCAATAACCTCCCTGGATGACCATAAAATTCAAAGTGACAAGTTACATGGATTCAAAATATAAGTAGCTACCCATCATTAGGCAATGATAGGAAATTGAAAAAGTACCTCAGATACATATAGATGGTCACATTAATAGAAACCCCCTTTACACATAAAAGGATTCAATACCTTCTAATTTTATTAGGGCAACTGATCTTGTATTAGGATTAGGAAGAGATTATCAAACATATATTAAATTAATAAGAGAGTCTCAGAATAGAAAGTAATTCCCTCTAAAAGGGTGTGTTGTGCCCAAACTCCCATCCTCTTAACCAATGTGAGTTCCTAAGTGCCATTGGGATTTAAAACCCAAATTAAAACCCACCTTTGGAAATAAGGTTTGAACCTTGTTATGGATGTTGGATCCAGTGGAAGTTTCTAAGAAATGAAAATAATGAATCAGGCATAGATGATTATGAAACCATACTTGAACCCTCACATTAAAACCTCAAAAAAGAAAATAAAAATGGTAAGCCTAGTGTGAAGGAATATAATGATATAATAAGTGAATCATTATAGGCATTGATAACCCTGCCTCTTAAACCCCGTGCACCATATATTTTTTGAGTGAAAAAACGGTGAACCCAATTTGAATCTCTCAAATAAATGCATCAATCCATTTTTTTGTGTCTCATATGAAAAAATGGTGAACCTAATTTGAATCTCTTAAATGAAGAAAAAGATCAAATGATCATGTGTTGGGTCATTTCATTTTGTGCAAAAAAAAGTTACACTCAATGGGCTCCCATGAAATAAGTCCATTCTCATTGTGATAAGTCCATGAAAGAAAAATGAAAAAACCATGAATAATAAAGGATTATTATGTTACCTGTGAATATCTAATTGATCATGTTTCACACTTGAAATGATGCACTGATCAGTGAACTGATTCCTTGTTATCTTTGTTACTAAAGATAACACTACAAAAAACCCAACCTAAGATCATGTATTCATCCAAAGACTATTATAGAACATTATATACGGTTTCAACCCATGCGGGTCACATAACAACCTCACCCACCCAAAACCTTCTACTTTAGGTGGAAAAAATAATGTTCTAGGGATACAACCAACATGGTATGTATAAGGCACCAGCCTTAAACCTTACTTAATCTTGAGTTATTACAAGATTACACATTGAGGATCTTTTCGGGTTTAGAGTTTTAGAGAATTAGATCATAAAACTTGCATTACATTCCACATATAAACAAAGTGGTTACATAAAGATAGTATTCTTCTTTCCCATCAATGGAAATATATTTAAAATAAAACATGGATTCTTTCTTGACACTTCCTTGACACTATCATCATATCATGTACCTATCCCTTGACCTGTGAAAAACTTTTCAAAAAAGACTTGGGATGAGTAAAAAAAGATCAGTATGGGTTATATAAAAAAAATATGGAAAGGAAACATGGGTACATATATAAAAAAGAATGAAATCATACTTTACCCATAAAACATAAGCATTTTAACATACCTCATCAAATCATGAATAAATCATAGAAATCATAAGACATAAAAGGTAACTTGACACATTCATAACATTATTACGTAGGGAGTAACCCTCTTGGTTATGTTTGGAATACCCATCACAGTATATTCCCTAAATCTATTCGGAGAAACCTTAATGTTTCACTCCTTCGCGTAACCCAATTCATTGGAGAGCTATATCGGGCTCATCTGCCCTTAGTTTATCACGAAACCACCCGTCTTCATAATAATTCCCAAGAACCTCAACATAATCGTATCACATAAAACATGCATAAAGGAAACATAACATTTCCACCTTTCAATCACTAGATATCAATACAACACATTGATATAAAAACATTATGAAAACCATTTTCAATACCAAAATAAAAGAAAAGTAAAACATGGTATTTATTTTTCTTTTAAAAAAAGGTATGGCTTGTAGAGGAAGCCGAAACTCAAATAATGGTCACGGCGGCGAAGAAGTCGTTGTCGCCGCATACGTACGACAAAACATTCCCTTTTGTCGTTTAGTAAAATGCTTCGTATAAAATATATTCCTTTTGGATAAACGTAAAAGTAAAATGGGTTTATACACCGTATAAAAGAAGGTTGAGTATAAAACAAAATATGCCTCAATGAAAGGAGATTGAGACGAAGTCCCATACCTCGGGTCCGACTTGACTCGGTCATTCTTTAAGCTCATGAATAATAAACTTGAGTTAATTTCTATTTGTTTAAGAACCTTTTTCAAGTTCATTATTCCTTTTATATCACTTATTGCCATGTCATGAACACTATGTAATTATTTAAGTTAATAACGGTCATTTTAACGATCATTGGTACTTGAGTCAAAAATAAACCCTTTATAATTACAAGTTGTTCATGTATCCATTATATCCAGAATTATAATCATGATGTATATATCATATATATCATATATATCCAGTATATACATGCATTTATAATATTACATATTCATTTAGAGGTAAGAAATGAAATGCACCGTTCATGGAGATGGTAAGCCGTACGTACGCATGAATGCTACTTTCATTTATATTTAGTATTTTATAGAATGGAATCATAATGATATAAAAGTATATTATAATTCCAGTGTAATATAATATATAATATCATAACTCCATACTTTATACATCCCACATATGGTATTTAACGAATCAAATCACTTTGAGGGGGCGGTAGTCCGCACTTCCTTAAATGAAGATATCGCGTTTACCCATAATGGAAACCATAAAGGTATGCCCAAAATGAAAAATACCAAAGATTAAGGAAAAAATAAACATATTATATATCATATATAAATATAGTGACATCTTAATGGACACCTTTGAAGGTGTTAAAAGAATGTTGAACAATCATCGTTTCGGGAGGCATAAATTCACCATCCACGGAAACAGTATGTCCTTTAACCATTAGATTAAGGTGTGTGTAAGTGTAGCTAAAATACTTCTTCTAACAACATCCTAGTATATTGAAGATACTGGATTTGTTACAAAATAAATGAATAAAAAGAGTTTAGGGGGTTGGAGAAGAAAAATAAAACAAAAGGACTCAAGTGAAGACATAATCTTAAAATCGGGTAACGCCCTTTGGTTTGAGCTCAGTGGCTTCCTTGGGAAGACTTCTGCCCAAAGTGAGGCTTCAAGGAGTAAGAGAGGGATGTGAAGAGACAAAATGGGCAAGGTTTGTCCGATCCAAAGGCTTTGGAAGTGTGGTTAAGGAGGTAGAGGTGGGGGCCTTTTATAAGAGAAGATGAGGGGCACTCTTGGAAAGTAAAGAAATGTTACTTTATTTTCAAATGGGTTTCGGATTTTAAAGGTCCCAAATTGATATAATTCGAGGATAAGGTGATAAGGGTTGGAAATATACCCACAAAATAGGTTTTGGACATGTGTAGGTCTTAGATTTTACATTATCTTTCCATTTTATTTAAATCGTCAAATAATGAGGTCATCGCTGCATCATCATGATGTCATAAATAATTTAATTTATTTAAAGTCTAAAAATTATGAAAAAAATACTATGATGTAGAAATATTTTTATCTTTCCAATGAATATTTATAGTCTAAAATATCATCTATGTAGACAAAATTAAAAATGTTTTAATCAGGTGATACATTCTTGTTATATTTTCTTTCTTTAAAAAAAATAAAAAGATAACAAGTCACTTTCCACAAAAGTGATTCCATGGGGTCCCCAAGTTTGGCACAAGATATCCCATGGTCTGCGATGAGAAAACCAGTTGAATTAGGACACATGTTGGTGTCATTTTTTTATTATTATGATATTATTTTATTATCCTTAACTACCCGATTACTCATTAATCAAGATAATTAAAGATAATTACCGTCGTTACTATTCATAATGTCCAAAAACAAAAGAGTCTTGATTACATAATTTGGACCTTCTGATTCCAAATATGTAATCCATTTTACCAAATTCCAAACACAGAAATTTCAATAATTGATTTAAAAATAATTCCCACTGTCAAAACAAATAGCGGGTTTTTTTGAAACAATATCGATGAAAAGTTTGGCATTAGTTTATGCCCAATTCCATAGTGAAATTAATCCTAATAACCACAATTGGATTAAATGGTAATAATATATTCTAATTTAACTTTAAAACCAATTCAAACGATAATCTAATCATATAAATAAATTAGATTAAAAAGCAGTTTTGATGTAAAATGCAGTATTTTTCACTATTCATTAAAAAATGAACATTGTCAGAAAAATACCAAAAATTCACACAAAGTAAATTTTGATATCCCAATCATAAAGAATAAGTTTATTTTGACAAACATAGCTTATAAAATTGTCAAAATATAGATTTAAAAATGGTTTTCCATTAAAAGGAAGTAAAACAATCTTTTAAAAAATATTAGTGTATTCCATGCTTAAGATTGGATTTATTTTCATTTTAAGCCTCTAAAACACTATCCAATTCATTAATAGACATAGATAAAAATATCTATTATTCATTACTTACTTGGGATGTTACATCCTTCCCCCCTTTAGAAAATTGCGTCCCCGCAATTTATTTACTTATCAAATAAATGGGGGTACTTATCCCTCATTGCATTTTCAGATTCACATGTTGCCTCTTCCATCATGTGATTTTTCCACAAAACCTTTACCTAATTAATCACCTTATTCCGTAACACTTGCTCCCTGTGGTTAAGAATCGGGACCGGTTGTTCCTCATAAGATGGGTTCTCTTCCAGCTGAACTACCTCTGGACTCAAAACATGAGATGGATCTGGCATGTACTTTATCAGCATCGAAACATGAAAAACATTGTGTACCTGAGATAAACTCGGAGGTAAAGCCATCCGGTATGCAACTGATCCAACTCTCTCTAGAATTTCATATGGTCCAATGAACCTTGGACTCAGCTTTCCTTTCTTACCAAATCTCATCACACTTTTCCATGGTGAGACTTTGAGAAAAACATGATCACCTACCTAAAAAGTTAGATCCTTCCTCCTGTTGTCTGCATAACTCTTCTGCCTACTCTGAGCTGTTCTCATGTGTTTCTGAATCAGCTGAACTTTTTCTGCCATCTCTTCTACCAATTCTGGTCCCATCAACTTCCTTTCACCCACTTCATCCCAGAAAGCTGGAGTTCGACACTGCTTCCCATATAACGCCTCAAATGGTGCCATCTGTATACTGGAATGAAAAATGTTATTATATGAAAACTCAACCAAAGAAAGATGTTGGTCCCAACTTCCCTGATAATCCATCAAACAAGCTCATAGCTTATCCTCCAAGGTCTGAATTGTTCGTTCTGACTGACCATCTGATTGAGGATGAAAATCTGTACTAAAATTTAATTCAGTACCCAACGACTTCTGAAGGCCCTTACAAAAGTTAGAAGTGAACCTGGGATCACGATCAGATACAATGGAGAGAGGAACTCCATGTAACCTTAATATCTCTTTAAGATACAAACGGGAAAGTTGATCTTGGGAAAAAGTATCTCGTATAGCAAGGAAATGAGTAGACTTGGTCAAGCGATCAATAATAACCCAGATTACATTATTACCTCGAGGGGTCTTCGGCAATCCCACAATGAAGTCCATGGATATATTCTCCCATTTCCACTCTGGCACTAGTAAAGGCTGAAGCATCCCTTTTGGTAACTACCGCTCTGCTTTAACCAGTTGATAAGTCAAACACTTCATAGTAAAATCATCAATATCTCTTTTCATTCCATCCCACCAGTAATACTCCCGCAGATCTCTGTACATCTTAGTACTACCAGGATGAACTGAAAACGGAGAACTATGAGCTTCACATAACAACTCTCTCTTCAACTGTGAATCACAAGGCACGCACAATATCTTCCCAAATCTCAAAACACCATCATTATCAATATTGAATTCAGGCAACTTACCCTTCTAAACCAGCACTACCTTTTTCTGCAACTCACTGTCTTGCTTCTGTGCTTGCTTGATTCTATCTGATAGAGATGATCTCACTGATGCCTGAAAAAAAACAGAAGAACTTCCTGCACCAACAACTTATATTCCAAATTTCATCAAATCCTTAACCAAAAGATCACGTTCCAAACACAACATTGCTAATGAAGTATTAATTTTTCGACTCAAAGCATCATCCACTTTATTTTATTTTCCTTGATGGTAATGAATTGTACAATCATAATCCTTGATTAATTCTATCCATCTCCTCTGTCTTATGTTCAATTATTTCTGAGTGAATATATACTTTAAACTTTTGTGATCAGTATATATTTCACACTTTACTCCATACAAATGATGCCTCCAAATTTTTAAAGCAAAATCAACAGCAGCTCATTCCAAATCATGTGTAGGGTAATTTACCTCATGAGTTTTCAACTGACGTGAAGCATAAGCAATTACCTGATCATTCTGTATTAGGACACAACCAAGTTGTTTCAATGAAGCATCACTGTATATAACAAACTCACCATTCCTGGAAGGTAGTGCCAAAACTGGAGCATTCACCAATCTTCTTTTTATTTCCTTAAAACAATCATCACATTCTTTTGTCTAGATAAACTTAACACCCTTCCGAGTTAGCTTAGTCATTGGACTAGATAAACGTGAAAAATTTCTGACAAACCTTCGGTAATAGCCTGCCAAACCATGTAAGCTACAAATCTTAGTTACATTTGTGGGTCTTTTCCATTCTTAAACAACCTTTGTTTTTGCAGGATCAACATTTATCCCATCTTTAGAAACAATATTACCAAGGAAAGAAATTTTTTGAAACCAAAACTCACACTTGCTGAATTCCCCATACAATTTCTTTTCTTTCAAGGTTTTCAAAATAACCCTTAAATGTATTTCATGCTCTTCTTTACTTTTAGAAAACACCAAAATATCATCAATAAACAGAACCACCATTTATCACCTGATTCAACTGAGCCAAAACTACTCAATTCTGATTCTGACCATCTCTAGTTGTTGATTCGAAAGGTCATTAAACTCTGTATTCCTTTCCAGAAAAGCTGCTCTGTTTCCTCTATGGAAAACCATTCTTATCACAGAAATATCTCAGGCAAAGCAACATGGTAATCTTTAAATGCTATATCATTTCAAAAAAAATATTTTTGGATAATCATTTAATAGAATTATAACTCCTAAAGTTATCTAAAATGACCTATGATACCAACTATAAGGCTCTAGCCTTAAACCTTACTTAATCTTGAGTTATTACAAGATTACACATTGAGGATCTTTTCGGGTTTAGAGTTTTAGAGAATTAGATCATAAAACTTTCATTACATTCCACATATAAACAAAGTGGTTACATAAAGATAGTATTCTTCTTTCCTATCAATGGAAACGTATTTAAAATAAAACATGGATTCTTTCTTGACACTTCCTTGACACTATCATCATATCATGTACCTATCCCTTGACCTGTGAAAAACATTTCAAAAAATACTTGGGATGAGCATAAAAAGCTCAGTATGGGTTATATAAAAAAATATGGAAAGGAAACATGGGTACATATATACATAAGAATGAAATCATACTTTACCCATAAAACATAAGCACTTTAACATACCTCATCAAATCATGAATAAATCATAGAAATCATAAGACATAAAAGGTAACTTGAGGCATTCATAACATTCTTACGTAGGGAGTAACCCTCTTGGTTACGTTTGGAATACCCATCACAATATATTCCCTAAATCTCTTCGGAGAAACCTTAACGTTTCACTCCTTCATGTTACCCAATGCATTGGAGAGCTATATTGGGCTCACCTGCCCTTAGTTTATCACAGAACCACCCGTCTTCATAATAATGCCCAAGAACCTCAACATAATCATATAACATAAAACATGCATAAAGGAAACATAACATTTCCACCTTTCAATCACAAGATATCAATACAACACATTGATATAAAAACATTATGAAAACCATTTTCAATACCAAAATAAAATAAAAGTAAAACATGGTATTTATTTTTCTTTTAAAAAAAGGTATGGCTTGTAGAGGAAGCCGAAACTCAAATAATGGTCACAACGGCGGAGAAGTCGTTGTCGCTGCATACGTACGACAAAACATTCCATTTTGTCATTTAGTAAAATACTTCGTATAAAAAAGATTCCTTTTGGATAAACGTAAAAGTCAAAGGGGTTTATACACCGTATAAAAGAAGGTTGAGTATAAAACAAAATATGCCTCAATGAAAGGAGATTGAGATAAAGTCCCATACCTCGGGTCCGACTTGACTCGGTCGTTCTTTAAGCTCCTGAATAATAAACTTGAGTTAATTTCTACTTGTTTAAGAACCTTTTTCAAGTTCATTATTCCTTTTATATCACTTATTTCCATGTCATGAACACTATGTAATTATTTAAGTTAATAACGGTCGTTTTAACGATCATTGGTACTTGAGTCAAAAATAAACCCTTTATAATTACACGTTGTTCATGTATCCATTATATACAGAATTATAATCATGATGTATATATCATATATATCATATATATCCAGTATATACATGCATTTATAATATTACATATTCATTTAGAGTTAAGAAATGAAATGCACCGTTCATGGAGACGGTAAGCCGTACGTACGCATGAACGCTAATTTCATTTCTATTTCATATTTTATAGAATGGAATCATAATGATATAAAGGTATATTATAATTCCAGTGTAATATCATATATAATATCATAACTCCGTCCTTTATACATCCCACATATGGTATTTAACGAATCAAATCACTTTGAGGGGGCGGTAGTCCGCACTTCCTTAAATGAAGATATCGCGTTTACCCATAATGGAAACCATAAAGGTATGACCAAAATGAAAAATACATAATCTTAAGGAAAACATAAACATATTATATATCATATATAAATATATTTACATCTTAATGGCCACCTTTGAAGGTGTTAAAAGAATGTTGAACAATCATCGTTTTGGGAGGCATAAATTCACCATCCACTGAAACAGTATGTCCTTTAACCATTAGATGTAGGTGTGTGTAAGTGTAGCTCGAATAATTCTTATAACAAAATCATAGTATATTGAAGATACTGGAGTTGTTACAAAATAAATTAATAAAAAGAGTTTAGGGGGTTGGAGAAGCAAAATAATACAAAAGGACTCAAGTGAAGATTTTACCTTAAAATCGGGTAAATCCCTTTAGTTTGAGATCAAAGGATTACTTGGGAAGACTTCTTCCCAAAGTGAGGCTTAAAGGAGTAATAGAGGGATGTGGAGAGACAAAATGGTAAGGTTTTGGCCAAGCCCAAGGCTTTGGAAGTGTGGGTAAGGAGGTAGAGGTGGGGCCCTTTTATAAGAGGAGAGGAGGGGCACTCTTGGAAAGTAAAGAAATGTTACTTTATTTTCAAATGGGTTTCGGATTTTAAAGGTCCCACATTGATATAATTCGAGTATAAGGTGATAAGGGTTCAAAATATACCCACCCAATAGGTTTTGGACATGTGTAGGTCTTATATTTTACATTATCTTTCCATTTTATTTAAATCGTCAAATAATGAGGTCATCGCTGCATCATCATGATGTCATAAATAATTTAATTTATTTAAAGTCTAAAAATTATGAAAAAAATACTATGATGTAGGAAATATTTTTATCTTTAAAATTAATATTTATAGTCTAAAATATCATCTATGTAGACAAAATTTAAAATGATTTAATCAGGTGATACATTCTTGTTATATTTTCTTTCTTTAAAAAAAATAAAAAGATAACAAGTCACTTTCCACAAAAGTGATTCCATGGGGTCCCCAAGTTTGGAAAAAGACATCCCATGGTCGGCCATGAGACAACCAGTAGAATTAGGACACATGTTGGGGTCATTTTTATTATTATTATGATATTATTTTATTATCCTTAACTACCCGATTACTCATTAATCAAGATAATTAAAGATAATTACCGTCGTTACTATTCATAATGTCCAAAAACAAAAGAGTCTTGATTACATAATTTGGACCTTATAATTCCAAATATGTAATCCATTTTACCAAATTCCAAACACAGAAATTTCAATAATTGATTTAAAAATAATTCCCGTTGTCAAAACAAATAGCGGGTTTTTTTGAAACAATATCTATGAAAAGTTTGACATTAGTTTATGCCAAATTCTAAAGTGAAATTAATCCTAATGACCACCATTGGATTAAATGGTAATAATATATTCTAATTTAACTTTAAAAACAACTCAAAATATAATATAATCATATAAATAAATTAGATTAAAAAGCAGTTTTGATGTAAAATGCAGTATTTTTCACTATTCATTAAAAAATGAACATCATCAGAAAAATACCAAAAATTCACAAAAAGTAAATTTTGATGTCCCAATAATAAATAATAAGTTTATTTTGACAAACATAGCTTATAAAATTGTCAAAAGATAGATTTAAAAATGGTTTTCCATCAAAAGGAAGTAAAACAATCTTTTAAAAAATATTAGTATATTCCATGCTTAAGATTGGATTTATTTTCATTTTAAGCCTCTAAAACACTATATAATTCATTAATAGAAATAGATAAAAATATCTATTATTCATTACTTACTTGGGATGTTACAGTATGATCCTCTCCCTTGAGGCCGCATGTAAGGGTCTCCAGACACTGAATCTAGTGAGGGTAAGTTGTAGTTAAACTAGTGGCACTTTTTTCCACCACCAATTTATTTAAAAGTTTACCCTAGAGTGTAATAATAAAAACCTTATATATCTAAGGAAGGTTTATTGAAGAGTTAAATATGACTCTATTTCAGTATAAGAGCCATTGAGGAGGGCTCTTGTCAACTACCATCACCAGTGTTATCCTTCCAGTACCCCTCAGTTACCTGCTGGGGGCACCAAACGACTCATTTTCACATTGAAAAATCATGTGTGGGTACTAAGGAAGTCTCTTTAGGCATGAAAAGCTATGGATATATTGGAGTTGGCTCCTTCTAACACTTCCATTTATGAAGATCGCAAGCATATTCCAGTTTTATCCAGTGGGCAGGATCATATTACTACCCCCATGGATCATGTCTATACACGTATTCCTACAACAATCATAGGGGAGGCACATTTTCCAACTTCCATGAATGAGTCCCATTAGAATATTATAATGGAATAATGAGAGAATAAGTGGGATTATATCCCCACTTAAATCAAATATATCTAGAAGTATATATTGGAGACTGAAAATGTGCATGACTACATTCTTGAACACACTTTCCTAAAGCATCTCTATATTCTAGAAAAATATGAAGAAATCCACCAACATATTTTGACACTGGTACATATACAGGGACAAACACATTTTCTTATCCCAATATCCATATAAGTGCATCACCATGATCAGTATGAACAAGTGGCTACTCTAAAGAAAGCACACAATCCTTTTCCCATCCAGGAGGATTATATATATATTTCTGTAAAGGAATAGGCACAAGACCAGACCCATATATCAGTTCTAATCATAGATCACCAAGTGAGAGTGGAACAATACTTGGGATAGGTGCACTTCATTGTTGAAAAATAATGTTGTAATACTAAAAAGGAATAGGATCAGGCTCCTATCTCCATTTTGACCGGGGCTCACCAAATAATAGTGACATATTCCTCAATACAGGATCAC
This sequence comes from Viscum album, assembly GCA_963277665.1. Taxonomy (NCBI): domain Eukaryota; kingdom Viridiplantae; phylum Streptophyta; class Magnoliopsida; order Santalales; family Viscaceae; genus Viscum; species Viscum album. Next base: position 1,391,323,117 of record OY728165.1, read on the forward strand.
ATTCCTATAAAAAAATAATAGCAGCATTCTATATAGGAATAGGACAGGGTTCGTATCCCCATTACTATTTGGGTTCACCATGTTATATTATCACATGCCTTAGGAAAAGTTCATATTCCTATCAATGAATCTACTCAGCATATTCTAGTAGCTCATGGAAGCTAGGCTCATATCCCTATTTCCACCGAAGAACAATTACACCAGCATCCTTTAGAGTAAACAAAGGAGGATGCCCATATACCTTCTCCCATTTGGAGGTAATTCCTAATATTTTGACATAGAATTCATATTTGAACTGGGATCATATCACCAATTTATCCAGTATTGACCAAAATATTTTGGAAACCATCCACATGAAGTCTCTTATTCCTACCAACAATGCAGAAGATCACTAGCATACTCCATTAGCTTTTCAGTCATTGGATCATATCCCTGCGACACAAGACAGTCATCAACATATTTTGGTAGCCTTCATGGAGCATTCCCACATCCCTTCTCATCCCCAAAAGGTAGGTTGACATATTCTGTCCATGGCATGGAATAAGGCTCATACCATTGATCTTCTTAATGATAGTGTCCTTGAGGCTATTCAATACATATATACAACACCTAAAAGGTTCCTTTGACCATTAAGTTGAGGAAAAATGTGATCATTTCCTAGATATTTCTCCTCGTGGTGGTGTGGAGATGAATCACATGGTCTCTACTCCTGACATCCACCGTAGTAAACCTCCCCAGGGTGATATATCCCCAGACAAGTAAATCCTCTCCTTTCCCAGACACCTCTATATAAAGAGGTACCCAAAACTCAGATGTCTTCATATAGAGAGGTGCTCTATCCATTGGGCTTAACCACAAATAATTACCTATCAACTATCATAAGCACTTTTCCATGGTTAGTATGAGACCCAAAGAAGTGACTTTTATGGTCTTACTAGGTGGAGGAGTTTAAATCTGATGAATAGGTGGAAAACATGGATATATGGAGAGATTTTATTGGAAAAAACCTCGAAACCATGTTCTATCCCCTATACACTATTAACTGTGAGATCCTAGATGATCTAGAGAAGTAGTGCATGCCTTAATTACACCAAATTATGTGGGATACTCATAAAAATTTAAAGGATAGACACCTACCCTATCTAGGATACGAGGTTCACCTTCGAACTATAAACACAATCTATCATCAAATGGACATAGATTCTATATCCATAGACCAAGGCCAAAGAACGAAAAATCAAATCTTAAACCTACAACACACTTGCTTCTATTTAACCATGAATCTCAAAAAATTGATTGCTGAAGAATCATCAGGAATCCATACTTGAGGATGGGGAATGTATGGAGTGATATACTTGACCATGTCCCTAGGGCAATAGAAATACCAAGATACAAGTTCATGTAATGTCACAGCCTTCGAAAAAATTAGGGGACTGAGTAATGGATGAGCTAGTTGGTTAATAAAATGAAATAACCCTATTTAAAGATTCAAAGACATTAAAAACAGAGGGATAAGAATATTGATTTACCTTTAAATTGGGTTCCTAAAAAATGGTAATGAATTTTATAAATAGAAGCTGAAGTTGTGTCCAACTTGACAACTCCCCATAGAAAACGACTCCCATTATGGGATTCCATTGCACCCATCTCATACATGAGCACTATTTCACCAAATAAAATGAGTGTCAATAGAAATTTCCATAGTATCCTTACAGAAATGAACCCAACCCATAAGATTGGGGAAATATTTACCACCACCTCTACCCCTTGGGGCATCAATTCTTGAGAAGATCTAGGAAATATTTGCGGTAACTACAAACTAGCCTATAGAGATATGGAATTTTTATCTCAATCACTATCACTAGGTTCATCACACCCCAAGAGGGTCCTAGGGAAATAAAAAATGGGTTGATATCAATACCAAACCATAGGAATGTGGGTATTTATATCTGAATTTTTTATCTCAAGAGTAATCAAATCCTCGAATAGAATCATCAAATCTTCAACACTAGGATCAACAAGATCCAATAGGATCCTTGAGTTAGCCCTATCCCTTAAGGATGAAGGAATTTTCATTATTATCACAAATTTGTAAGTATTCAATCTTCTCTAGGTTGGGAGGTAAATATTGATGGTCAATATCCCATTCATTCCTCCTACCATAAGAAAAATCTTTTCTATTCAAGGCTTGTTTGGAAAAAACAATCCGAAAATCCCTCAAATTCACTATTAAAAGACTGAGACAAGAAGAGAATATGGTGAAGGAAATCAAAAACCATAGGGTTTGCAACAAAAAATGGTTCATTATAACCAATGTCTATATAAATGACCCTGTTGCAACACTCAAAGGAGGAGAAAGTGGTGTAGAACCACTATATCTCATTGAGAGTAATGTGATAACTACAATTGACGAATACACCTCAATGAATGTCATCAACATCCACATAAAATAAAAATTTCATCAAGATTTAGACATAAAATGGATGAAATTTAGAAAATATACCTATAGAGGAGGGTGATTTGGATGCACTAATTGACATTTCACTTATACAAAATCAGCAGAGGAGTTAGAATTTGGCACCCCAAAATAATGATTTCCCACCTCTATGGATGAACACTGCTAAGGATAAAGGGAATGGTGTGGATATGTCCCACAGACCACCCAGAAGATCCAATATTAACTCCATAGAGGAATATATTATAAAATATGAAAATGTGATATAAAATCTTAGACAAATCAATGAGAAGATACTTAGGGGAAATATTCCCAATCAGTATGATATTCAGATAGTGATGAATATCAATCCTCCCACACATTAGGAAATATATTATCCACTTGAAAGAGAAACATATGAGGGTTATGAAAATTCTTGATCAAGATATCCAGTTTACATAAATGAGAAAGTCAAAGATGATCATGACTTTCATCCATTATGGTGACAAAATCTCTCTCACCTAGGTGATCATTCACTACTAAAACAGATAAAAAATCAGTGGGATATGAAAATGGGGCTACTGCATCAAGCCCCACACAATCCCTATAGATGGTAGGTGGTTTGAAAATAGTACCTTTGGAACTACTAAATTCCATTGAATCTCTGGAAACCTGAGTGGAATCCATGGAAGGGCTGTGAAAACCCATGCAGACTGAGAAGAATCCATATCTTGAATGGGTAGATGAATATTTACCCCAACCTAATTCTATAAATCCTATCATATCAACCTTTGAAATCATGGGGTATATATAACAATATCTCATGCACTTTGTGTCCCAATGTATCCTGATCATGGAACCTTGAATCATTAGGAGGCGACCAAGATGTGATTCCTTATACAGAACTTGATAGGTCCAGCCTTCATTTGGTACAAAAACCTTCTATAAGGATCCATTATGGGATAGAAAGAAATTTTTTGTAACTTCCTTTATCATTTCAGTTCTATAGTAATGAAAACAAAAACAATTGATCTCAAAAACTAAAAAATGAAAAAATGATAGGGTTCATGGATTAATTTCAAGATGAAAAGGGTTAATGTTAGACCAACTAGATTAAATACCCTGAGAGGTTAGTTGAATCAAGGTATGAAAGATTAAAATAACTGCCCCTTTAGATCTTGTTCCATCATTAAACAAAACAAACTTCTCTCAAATTCCATTAAAAATGTATGAATAGAAATCAAAACATGCATGAGACACAACAATTTTACTCGGTTCACTCTCATAGGGCTATATCCAAGGAGCATAAAACAAAAATGTGGTGACGTATCAAATCCACTAAGTCTCACTACCAAAATAATTTTTGGGATAGATCACTTCTAATCCCAGTCTCAATACCCTTATAATGTTCAAAGAAGACTCTCTATACCTCCTAGTTTACAACCAATCTCAAATTGAAAGCTCACTGATCTTCCAACAGAAGTGTGCTCACTATTCCTCCAGAAGAATCTCATATTGTTCTAAATCACCTCATAATTATTTCACACATATAAAACTGTTCCATGAACTCCTGTTTTCACCCAATGAATTAAATAAACTTTTTCACGTAATTTTATTTTGTGTAAATTTATTTCACAAATTACTTAGTCCCATCATGAAATTTCTTTCCCCCTCTATGAATTATCTTGTATCCTCTGTGAAATTCCTTTCACCACATAGTGTGAGTGTTTCACAAAAATCATTTTATTTGAAGATATACTTCACTCTACAAAAGGCCTATTATTCACAATCTTCCTTCACTTCATGGATATTGACTTTGCATAATCCTCTCTCATGAATCACTTACTCCTTCATGTAATTACTCCCTCACGAACTACTTCCTTCCTAGAATTGTTTCCTCACGAACCACTTCGGGCTTCATTGAATTCTTATAGTGAAGATATTCTCTAATTAATTTCTCCCTTATTAATGATGTGATTAGGGTTATTTATATAGGATAATAAATACCAAAAACCCCACTAATCACAATTACCCAAAACTCTGATGCGGTACAACCTTCAATGTGAACTTTCCACATGGTTTGAATAGCACCTTTATTATTTGTGGTGGATAGAGTCACTACCTCAATCTGAAAATTATGAGCCTCCCTTGAATGAAGATCCTCCCACAAATTATGATCCTTCCACAAATGATGATCCTCATATGAACTGATCTTACGATTCAGTTGACATTGCGTGGAACCCTTTGAAACATGCTTAATTCACCACTTCCATCTAGAAAAAGATGGCTTCCTTCATAGTTCCTCATATCTTTTTTTATTCCTCATAGCATGGATGTGATATTATGTAGTCCATAAACTCCACGCTTCATGGTTTGAAAATTTCGGTCTGCAAAATCTTATGTGTACCACAGTATTTTTCCATAAAACAAATTCCCAATTTTGAGGCCCAAAAATTTGGCAAACACTGGGTAACTATGACACCTTAAACATTTTCTTTGGAAACACCAACCATACTGAAATACATTCATATCTCATTTTCAATAATCAAAATCACCCCAAAAAACTAAGTTAACACCTTGAGGGATTTTTCCAAAATAATCTCCCCTTTTGAATTTGTTGACAACTCTTCACAATCTGAAACATCGTTAGTAATTCTTCCATATTCTACCAAAATCTGCTTCTTTCGATTCAAATAGTGATCAAAGATGTACTCAAAAACACATTAATCACACATGAGCCATGATTGGTGTGAGAAATAATAGTAGCATGGAAATTTCACCAATTAATCACTTCATTCCAAAACCAATCAAATACTTTCATCATGAACCCCATCTTTCATGATATATAACCTTTGATCAATCATATTTAGCATTATAATATTTGAAACACCCTGCTTCACTACTCCCCCTACCAGATTATCCCATATCTTGATGAAGACATTTTCACCCCTTTTATATCCATAATTTCTCCCCATCTATCAATGAACCCAAAGGACACTTCATTTTAGTATTCAAAAGGTAAATAACATGAATCAACACATTAGGGAAAAACACATCATACCTTGGGGAGAGGGGGTCCCAAATCAACACTTTTCTAAGAATGAGGAGTCAACTGAACTCCAAGAGATAATCTATGCCTCTCAAACAACAATTTAGGTAAATCCTTCATCAAAATTTCTGCAACTAGTAGTTCTATTGGCACATAATCTTACTTCCCAAGCCTAGGATCCACCTTCTACTTGATAAAATGAGACTTTATTTAAATGTGATTTGTCCTCGAGTTATGGATTGAATTTTTGATCAGATTTATAGAACATGAATTATTGTAATGGATTCCGATCAGAGACTTAACTTCAATTCTAATATAATCAAGTTGCTTCTTAATCCACAATAACTGCATGCACGTTTGAGTTTCCACAATATACTCAACTTCTATGCTTCTCAATGAAATAAAATATTTTTTCTTCCTTAACCAAGAAATACACAATGCTACAAGATAGAATATGATAATTGACATTGATTTTCTATCATCTACTAAACCAAAACAATCTGCATCTGTATAGCCTAATAACTCTTACTAAGATTTCTCATTGTACAAAAAACGGAAATACACCATGTCCTTGATATACGGAAGTATTCTTTTCACTGTAATTAAGTGGGTTTCCTTGGGATTAATTTGATACCACACTACTTGAAATGTGGAAAAAACAATATGAGGTATTTTTTCTATTAATTACAATAGACTACCTATGATTTTTCTATATTATATGATATTTATTGCATTGCCTTCATTAAATTAGGATAGTTTCATTTTGGTAGGAACAAGAGTCATAATATACTTAGAATTATCAAATACAAATCTTCTAGAAACCTCCTTGGCATATTTGGATTGATAAATGAATGTTTTCTATCTCCCTTTTTAACTTCTAAACCAAGGGAACATATAATATTAGCAATCATTGACATTTTAAATTCACATTTCATTAATTCTGTGAAATTTTTTAACTAAAATTCATCTGATCCACCAAATATTATGTCATATATATACATTATACCCATCATCCTTTTATTATTATCATTATTTACATATAGATTGTAATCAACTCCACCATGATGAAAGCTGAGATTATTAAAAAACTAATTTAGTCATGAATACCATGCTCTTGGTGCTTGCTTCGACCTATATATTCCATTCTTCAACTAAAAAACTCTTTTATCATATTCAGGAATGAGAAAACAATCCAGATTTAAAATATAACTTATTCTTCTAGAACCCCATTAAAAAATTCTAACTCGATATCCATCTGGAAAACCTTGAACCTTCTTTGCACAGTTATGGAAAATAATAATATTATTTTATCTTTCCTTGAAACAGGTTAAAATGTTTCATCAAAGTCAATACCTTCTATTTGGGAGTACCATTTTGACACTAATCATTCTTTGTTTTGAATCACTATTCTATATCCATTCATCTTGTTGTGAAAGACCCATTTGGTCCCAAGGAAATTCTTATTTTTTAGTTTTGAAGCAATATCCCATGTCTAATTATTATCAATTTAGTCAATATCTTCATTCATATCCTGAACCCAATTATCATCCCTAGCTAATTTATCAAAATAGTTAGGCTCTACCTAAGATAGGAAGGATTCTGACTATAATGAATCCATTCTTCATGTTTGAACTGACATTGCCTAATCACCAATGATGTTATATCTATCAATTTCTACTCAAATCTTTGATTTTTGTGCTGCTACGGGTTTATGTTCATTCTTTTCATTATCTAAATCTTCTTCTAAATCAGCCTTTAGAATTGTAACTTCCACTAAACTTATTATCTCTTTATCACCAGCTTCCTGAGACTAATTATGTATTTGTTGAATATTATGCTCATTCTCTACAATATTTACATAATTTCTTTCTACTAAATTTCCTTTAATCTTATTGAAACATTTATATGATTTTCATTTTCTTTATTATCCAACATATATCCCTTAATCTCCACAAGATTCAATCTTTCTATATTTCTTCTTATTAAGAATGAGACACTTACTTCCAACGACTCAAAAGTAATTAAATGGTTGATTCTTTCCATACCATAGCTCATATGTAGTATTTTCTTCTTTAAGACATAATAACAATCTATTTGATGTGAATACTGATGTCATCATTGCTTCTTTCCAAAACATATCTAGAAGGTCTTTCTTAATGAGAACTATTCTATCCATATTTTTGATAATTCAATTTATTCTCTCAACTACTCCATTTTTCTATGGACTTATTACTATTAAAACTTTGTGACTTATCCCATGTTTCTAGAGATAATCCTCCTCTTGGATATTTTTTAACCTTGTTTCCATTATCTGTTTGTATCTTCAAGATTTTTTTGACTTATCATATTTTCAAATTTCATTCGATTAGTTGTTATATAATTGAACACCTCATACTTGTGAGTGATGACTAAAACAGATGACATTATGCTGAAATCGTATATGAAGAAGATATAATATCTCCTCCCATTAATAGATCTTGGTGAAATCAGCACAAACACATTAATATGCACCAAATCAATCACTTTTTTGACCCTTTATCTTTTTTCCATATGTGTTTCGAATGATCTTCCCTTGTTTACAAGAATCGAACATATGGGTATGATCACATGATAACCTAGGGAGGCCCTAAGTAGTATAAAATTTCACAAGATCTTATAATTATATTTGGATCAATTGACCATGGAATTTATTTCATAACTTGTTTTCTTCTTACTTGGAAAAAAGATCATATTTTTTTCCACTTACAAGGTATAGATTCCCTTTAATATTCTTTTCCTACAAAACAACTACACCATCTTTATCCTTAATGATATATATTTTCTTTTAAAATCTTAGGGTATGTCCCAAGTCTCATAGTTTAATTACACCGAGAAAGTTGTTATTGAGACCTTCAACAACCAAGAAAACTAAACATCTCATGTCCTTTCCCCCAAATATGGATTTACTAAAGACAATAATTTTTAGGCCTTCATCATTACCAAATATTACAATAAATTAATTTTCATATATTATTCCTATCACTAGTTACTTATTTACTATCATATGGGAGGTTTATCCACTATCAATGATCCTTATTCTAGTGCGATCTGATGTGTTGGAAAAATTCTCTACAACTTTTGACTGTTCATATATTGTTTTCTAATCCATATATTTGTCTGATATTCTTGATAATGCTTAGAGTATGATGGACCACTTTCATCTTGTAATATTGAAAATCTATATTTTGGTCTCATATCATTTTATGATACATTTAGAAACTTTTTATTGCCACATTCGTCATTCTTTAGCACATTTATTTGCATTGTTGATGAGAAATATCTTTCTATCTGTCTGAATCCTCCACACCTAAAACAGTAACCTTAAAATGATATCCTATAATATTTATCTCCATATAGAAACATATTTTTCTATTATTCCATTCAGTACCTCTTATATATAGAACAAACAATGTTTGAGTTTCACATTTTTTAACAATAATAACATCTAATGTGGGGTTCATTCCTTTGTGTCACTACCAAACCACTAGTTATTTCCTAGGTTTTCTGGATATGTTGGTTTTGATGCTTACCCAAATAAATATTAAATATCAGAGTGAATTTTTGTGGTTTGAATTCAACAATTACTATTTTATGTTTTTGAACAAACTTCATACCAACTGAAACATTTGGATCTATCATTTTCTTCTCCTGACATTCATTTGTCTATTTTAATAGAGATTTGAAATCTACTTTTCCATTTTCTATTTCCTTTGAAACCTAATTTTCTATAGTCAATAGTTTCTATTGAACTTTCAATTTACTTTGCAAGTTTAAACCATCCTTCTCAAGATTTTTATGCATTTTTCCTTACATTTCACTATATTATAACAATCTTTGATTACCCTTTTATGTTCTTCATCTTTGAGATTTTACTCATCAATTTTATCTAATTTCTCTGGTATTGAAGACTTAAGATTTTCAATTTAAATTATTATCTAAGACTTCTATTCTTCATACCCCAACAAAAATAGTTTGTAATCATGAAACACTATATTGGCATTCTTTATTTTGGATCACTAAACCTCTATCTCTTCTAGAGAAGCTTTTAATTTGACCTAAATATCCACTCTTCCTTAAATTTCTCCTTTATCATTATCACTTTATTCCATTGTTTGGTAATTTCTTACAAGTTATAAAATATCACATTGTTCATGATCCTTGTAGTTATCTAACACTTCTTCCTTATATTCTTCTAAACTTTTATCTTCTTTAGAAATAAGATTCTTTTTTTGAATAATTTTTTCTTAAAAGGATTCTTACCTTTCATACAGGCTGAATATTTCTTCATGGGAATTTCAACTTCATCATTACCATAATCTTAAATCTTATTAAGTCACCCTGTTTCAATATTTAAAACCTTTCCACATCAAAATCATACATATGGGAGTTTCCCTTTGAACATTCCTTTTCCTATTTATAAACTTGATGAAGGAAATGAAAATAATTTATCTATCTGTTCTTCTTCCTAACCATATTCAATACTGAGCTTCTTCATGGCCTTGAATGCCACTTCTTTAGAATTACCTTTTTCTAGAGACTATTTATCATCACATATATTCTCATATTCAATAATATAACATTAAAATATATCTAATTTCATATCCTTTGGATCTTTATCTTCCAATATTGAAACTTTTAGATTGAACTAAAGTGGAAGTATTATCAAGACATGCTTTAAAATATTTATATCTTTAATAATTTATCCAAAGACACACAATTCTTCCAAAAAAATATTCACCTGGTCGAATAATGAATTAATAGACTCATTAGGGAACATTATAATATCCTCATACTTTTTTATGAAGAACCTACATCTTTACTTCTCTAAATTTTGTGACACCATTACAAATATTTAGCAAAATTTTCCACATTTAATTTGATGAATTACATGAAATAATATTTGTATATATATAATTATATAGGGGTCCACCAAAATCATTTATTCCTTTAGTTTTGGTATCCAATTCCCTTCAGTCAACTTTTGAAAAAGCATCACTATCGATACTGACCAAAATTCCAAGCATTGTTGTTGTAAAAACATCAATTCCTAAAGATTGGAAGAAATGATACATCCGATTATTCCATAATTAAAAATTATTTCAATCAAATATATGACTTAATTTGAAAATGAAAACCTCCATTGAAGCCCTTGAGATGGAAGCACAGAAATAAAACTTTTTCTTTGATACCGATTGTTATCCCAAATAAGTTAAATACCCTTGGGGGCGGGTGAATCAGAGTAGGAAAGATTAAAAAAACCACTCCTTTGGTACTTGTTTCATCATTAAAAAAACTGAATTACCTCCGTTTATCATATAAATGCATGAAAATAAATGAAATCATGAACAAGACACAACAATTTTACTTAGTTCTCCCTCATTGGGATACATCCATGGAGCATACAATGACAATATTTGGATTTACCACTAAGACTCATGAAAAAATAAGGTTTAGGCTTGATCACTTCTAAGCCTATGAACACTTCCCTTACGATTCTATAATTGGACTCACTATCCCTCCTGGTTTATAACCAATCACAATTTGAAACCTCACTTCTCTCTCAACTGAAGTGTGATCACTACTCCTATAGAATAATCTTCTACTGTTCTGAATCACCTTAGAATTGTTTCACACATATATGAGTGTTCCATGAAGTTATTTTTTCCCCAATTAGATGAAATTCACTTTTCCACATAATGATACTTTGTGGAAATTTTTTTGGACTGTTTTAGTACCTTTGTGAACTTCCTTGAACCCTATGTGAACTGTATTATATCCTATGTGAACTGACATGCACCACATTCTACAAGTGCTTCAAGGAAAACCTTTACTTAGCAGGTGCCTTCACTCTGTGGAAGGCTTGTTCTTCCTAATCTACCTTCACATTATGGATTATACCTTTACAGAATCCTCCCTCAAGAATCACTTTCTACTTCGAAAAAATTTATCCCTCACGAACCAATTCCTTTGCCGAATTATTCCATCTCGAACCACTTCGAACTTCATGAAATTCTTCCAGTGAAGATATTATAGAATGAATTTCATTCTTACTAAGGATTTTTTAGGATTATTTATATAGACAAATAAATCCCACAAAACATTAAAATCAAAATTACTTAAAACTCCGATGTGGTTCAACCTTTACCATAAACTTTCTATGCGGTCTGTATAGCGCCTTTATCATTTATAGTGACTGAAGTTACCAATGGAATCTAAAAACAATGAGCCTCCCATGAATGAAGAGCCTCCCACAAATGATGATACTCCTTTTAATGATGAACCTCCCACTAAATGATATTACTATGCAGTTCATGTAGCATGGATCCCTTTGTGGAAGGCGTAATTCACAACCTACATCCAAAAAACAATAGATTCCTTTGTGGTTACACATACCTATTTTGTGGTCCGCATAGAATGGATGCACTATTATGTGGTCCACGAACTCCATGATATATAGTCCACAAACTCCTTTCAAGAAAACCATCATTTTCCATAAAAAAACTTCTGATTTTGAGGCCCAAAAATTTGGAAAACAATAGAAAACTGAACCACCTTATGAATCTACTTTAGAAACACCAACAATACTACAACATGGTCATCTCACTTTGTCAAAAAACACAATCAACCCAATAATACTTAGACAACACCTTGAGGGATTTTTCCCAATATTTAACCTATTCACTCAACATCCCTCTTTCACAAGATCAATTATTAGAACTCTATGTTTATTGGCATTAAATTATGTATGAAGCTAAAAACAAACACCTTTGTGAAAACTGAAACCATCATCTAATTAAATGGAACATTCCAGAAAGACTAAAAAAGTTTTTCACAAGTTTTGAAATCTTCATGCATAATTTAAATATTTGTTCAATACTTTTACATGACCAATGTGAGGTCAATTCAACCCCTTTAGTGAAGGACACTCAAACAGAAAAGGTAGATGAGTGTAAGATTTCAATGATACGTGCAAGAAACCAGTCCATGTGCAAGACTTGTGCATTCTGAATATGATGTACATGCCCCCTTGTGAGACTGTTCGCCACTTTTAAGGACAAGTATATGTGGAAATTATCTTCTATAACTAAAATATTCTATATCATCACTAAAGATATCACTATAAGAATATGGCCACCCCCTTCTTAAGGGTGATCCTACACATGTTGAACAACCGCTCTTCTTTATGTAAGATTGATCTTCCACAACGTTGTGAATAAATGGAACCCTCATGGTAGTGATATTGCATGAAAGGTTCCCATTGGGTTCTCCCTTGAGTGGGACCATGGTTTTTTAATCCCCTCCCAACTTATTTCAACCTAAGTCAGGTGTGCTTGAAGACCCTTTTTGTGAGAACCTGAGACCTTTTGCACAAACCCCAATCCTTCATGCACCTCGTGACCTTGCACACATTCCTCCAATCTTACACGCACCCCTTTCTTAAAGCTCCATGGATTTCCTTTATGTCAATGAACCATGTTTGATCACCCTTTTCATGAAATCCCCATTCCTTGTAAGCACCTCATGTATGAAACCCTCCAAGAATGTGCACAATGATTTCTTGGTCCCTCACAAGATGTACCCTATTCCCTAAGTGCATGTGTTTTCATTCCTTTTTCTTCTCAGCATAGTTATGCTAAGTACTTTTACTTCTTAGAATAGGAATGCTAACATGGACATCATGATCAACCACTCCTCCACACCATTAAAACCTAACATTGATAAAGTCATGCCTCACCCAGATGTGCATGATCAATAGTTATATAAGCCCAAAAAAGGGGTAAGGTGTGAGTCCCCCACATTTATGTTGCATTCCATAAAACTTCCTATCACCCATGTCCTCATCACATGAAGTTAAATTGTAGTCTTACTTCCAAAAATTTACATGGATTCCCCATTTATGCCCATTATGGGATGCCACCTCCTCCCACCACAAGGAATAAAACACTAAAAAATGGAAAATTTTATGTGTATTCCCTACATAGACCCTTGATAGGACGATCCATGTATGACTCACAGGGAGTGAGATCATCCTCATATGGAATTAGATCCTCCTTATATGAAATGGAATCCTCCTTAGGCATATTCCATGTGTAATCCCCACACCATATCTCATTGACGCATCTTTTGCAACATGAACATCACATCTACTACTTCCTATTGTTTATCACACCGAGCATGAATCGTGTAGTAATAGTGGTTAATAGTGAATTTGACATACAAACTCCACTAATGGGAATCCATAATAGAGTAATTCAGCACCAAACATGCTCTATGGTATACTTCCATGCATAAAGCCCAACCATACCATGTCCCCCCAATGGGAATCTTCCATGAAAAAGTCCCAACCAGATGGGCCTCCTCCTCATGTGTAATCCCTAACCCTTCCAAACTACATGGTATTTGATTCCCATCTAACTTGGATATGCAGGAATATTCCCTATGTTCCAAACCCAACAATCTATCTACTCTATCCACTCCATCTATTCCACCCAAACCATCCTGATTTTACCCAGGACACCACCTCTGGGTAAGATCATGTCACCCACTTGGGAAGCTTCCATGCATAATCCCCATACCACACCATCCAACAAAGAGAAACCCTATTTCAACATGAAAATTTCATGCATAATACTCAAACCATCCATTGAACTATGTGGGTTTTGATCCCTATATTCTAAATAAAGTATATAAGACACCTCTATGAGGTTCAATCCAGACCAATGGTAAACCTTGGTGCCCCCTCCTAGGGGTGAACCTCCCGGATCCACCTCCAAGGGTGGCCAAATCAACCTATATGGTGTGAAATATTCCATTTATGGGGTACACTTATTGGATCCTCCTTGATAGTGTGTTTTGATCCATCCATAAGTAAAATTTTCAAGTTCCCCTTCTTGGGGACATCTTCTTGATCCACCTGTATGGAGAGTTCTGATCAGTTTCTTCTTCATATCCACATGACATTAAACTCGTGACCTGTATCATTCTACTACCTTATGTTAAACATGGGATGCCAGAGTTGAAATCCTTGGATGATATTCCTTTGGAATTAGATACCTAATTATTGACACATGATTCCTTGGGTACCAAACCTAAATATGTATCTGTGATATTCCTTCACATGTGGAAGATAAAGGTGACCAATGTTCATAGTGTCCATACATGCCAACAATTCCCAACGTGACTACCATCCCAACAAAAGCTTGCTGATCTGTCAAGACCCCTTGGAATGTTTAGACAAAAGTAGCATAATTAACCAGTGTCCACAAAGATATGGAACTGGGAATGAGTTCCACAAATATGACTTAACTCTATGTGGGATGACGGGACTAGGTGATGAGTTTGAAGGAGTAATCCATGGAAGTAAGAACCAACATCCCACTATCCCATTTTTATAAAGGAGTATACATCACCATTTAAAGATATGAATGTTTCCCACCTTTGGAAAGTGAGAATGTAGGACAAAAATAGTGATGCCAGAGTGCGCATCAGGAATGAAAGACAGACGCGCCCTAGTGAAATAAATAGAAATAGAAATGGTGAACCTGATGTGAAACTATTCTCCTCAACATAGGGAGTAGTAGTGTTCAGGAATTCAGAAGATTTTTCATGTCACCAGAACCATCTATCTAGTGCTAGGATGCACCACTCAAATAGGCGTCATGGAATAGAGCTCACCATAATTGGGGAAGTTAATCATTTAGAATTCTGGTCTATGGAATCATTAGCACTAATATCTCTCTCTAACCATAGAATATTAGACCACACTAGTGTATTAGGCATTGATTTTCTATTATATATACTGATGGTTGAATCTTCTTTCTTTGTACGACCCAATACATAAGAAACCAAGCAACCAACACCCAAAGATGTAGGGGTAGGGAAAATATCAACACAATAATCATACATGACTCCACCCCCTCCATGACTTCAGCCATGAATACAGATACTGGGAACCCATTCCCCTTCTCACCCTTGGAGATCATTCGAAGGAGTGTGATTGATTCCCTTTTAAAATGATACAAGTATGAGGGGGTCATCCTAACAAGGGATATGAACTGCTCATACCTAGATAATTTTTCACCTCACTAACAACACCTCCCCCAAGGTCTCCACAAGGAGTCGTTGCTCCCCACTTCAATAATGAACTACTTTAGAGTCTCTACCTTGAGTGAGTCCTATGAATTGTTTCCCTAAATCAAGTAGGTAGGTGATTCTTGAGTCACCCAGGCTATGACTACTACCCAAGAGCCGCCAAGGAGGGCTCCCACTAGGCCTTGTCAGTGATAGTAGAGACTGGTCCTCCCGACCAAGGAAAATGTGAACTATTATCTTACTCTACAATCCCTGGTCTAAATGACCCAAATCCAACATCAGGAACAAGATCAAGGGTATTCTAAATAAGGGGAATCCTCTTCCATAGCTCTAGAGGATCCTTCCACCCCTTCCACATTCCACCAAATCCATGCCATTATAGAGCAGGGACCTATCATTGACCAGTTAGTATCAATGACTCTACCATCCTATAGGAAGGATGGATTGATTCTTTCTGCTTCTGGAATCATCAGTAGCCGTTAAAGTATATTCCATGACAATGAGATCTAGTACTGATGTCCTCCCTATACATTAGTTACTCAACACAGAGGCCCTCCCCATGTCTGGTTTGATCAATATGAAGGCCCTCCTCACACATCAACCCACCAAAGAAGAGGTCCTCCATACTCTCACAATTGATATGGAGGTTCTCCCCATATCCTCACTGACCAAAGTATATGTCCTCCTAGCTACATAAATAGATAGAGTGTAGGTCCTCATAACTCCTACAATAGTCAATATGGAGGCCCTCCCTGTATCTGAAATAAACAAAGTGGAGGTCCTCCTCGTTCCATCAACATCTATCATAGAGGTTTCCACCATGTTGAGGTACTTCACTGCCCTGAAGAACTATCCTAGGGAAAAATGAAGAATCACCTCCATTGAATGAAATTTTCTAAGAAGTACCAAGTTGTTGTTAATCCCATTCTCCTCTCAGATTCTGGGGGAGAATGTGATTTGATGATGGATCTTTCACCCCATTCATCTACATCAGAGTTTTGGGCTGGAGCCCAAGATGTAATATTTTTCACTTTGGAAGGTGGGATCCACAATATTTCTGAATCCCATCACAGGTACATAAAGGAAGAAGAAGATTTGGATCTCTTTTAGGTTCTCACAGTGCATTCATCTCTATCATTATTAGTTTCATTCTCTACCTATACATGAAATCACTGAGAGTTATTCTGGAATTTCATAGACTAAGAGCATCCAGTGGACCCACAAATTAGTTCTAATTCCCTCACGCATGAGGCAGTGGTATGAACTCAGTCTAATAGGGATGTCGTGATGCAGTTTTTGCTACCTCTGAGAGATGTCCCAACATGTAGAGAGCCATTAGATCACGTAACAGCTCCCCCACTATCTAAACAACTACAAAAAACTATCCATATCCATTACCAACCAATCTCCTAGAAATTTTAGACTAAATATTTCTCCAACAAAGAGAAGGGCCCAACTTCTAAAAAAGAAATCATGTTGAAAAATCTGGTCACCAATTATTTTTCTACTGTTTTCTGGCCAAATACGGCTCCTGACTTCGACATCCCGTAGTCCCTCACCCAAGATCAGGTCATGTGTTTTTTTCAGACCATATGGATGAAGTGTTTTCACTTCCTTGACCATTAGATAGTTTACCCAAGAACTCAGAAGCTTTTCAATGACATTGATTAGCAGTGTCGCATGGTTGAGTTGGTAGAACTCATAGTGGATTAACACCCCACATCACCTGACCACCATCAGACCCTCCAATAGAAATGCATCTATATATTTACAATGTTTCATAGAATCATTGAACAATAATCTAAGTTTGTGAATATCTTGGGTTGAGGGAAGTACACTGCTCTCCAATTTCAGTCCTATCCTATATCAGCCGAATTTACTTGGTGATATTGAGGATATACCCCTTGGTATTATTATAGTGGATACGGTTGTCACCGACATATCTAAATATGAGAACACCTACACAGAGTCTAAAAAAGAGAACCCTCCCCCTGGTAAAGTGAAATATCAGTTGTACCCTCACACAAGCATCCACAAATGCCTACAAAATAAGGTACTCAACCTCAAGGAAACCTATTCATCATTTCCAACCAATATTAATACTGAAAAGGGTAAAGAGTATATTGGGACCTCCATGCCCTTTAAGCCATTAGATGATGTAAAAAAGATAGAGGTCGATCCCTCTATCACCACCTTGCTTTAGCAGGTCATATATCAGAAGAGGATCATCAATGAGTTCCTGACAGAGTGGAACTTAGTTTGCAGTTATCCTCAATAGGATCATGTTTATCCTCCACTGAGGTAGTATGGGCAGCCACAAGTAATAATTATCTAGTTGATCCTAATCAATCTCTGTAATCATGCGCATCCTGATAGTGTAGATCCTATAGATTATATAAAACTACCATGGTATGCATCTCCAAATCTTCCTAAGAACCATGATAACCTCACTCAGGACCCAGATAAAGTTGATCCACAAGCAATTTCATGAGACGAACAGCCTACCTATAGGGTTGATGAGCCTATCAACACACTCGGGGTCAAGGATCCTCGTCATGATAGGAACCTTTACTCAGACGATCAGATAGCCACTCTCAACGATCACCTTGAATACCTAGATAAGAAAAATGTGTAAATATCACCTGATGGAAATTCGTATACATAATGGTTGGATGATATGTGATCACCCCTAGACTTCTATATTCCTACTTTATCCTCCATCAATGGGATGGGTGACCCGTTGTATAATTTTCCCCACTTTATATCAAGGTGTGGGCCCATGTCGGGAACCCATAAATAGTGGGTGGGAAGACCTTTTTTGGTAGTTTCTCTACCAGTTCAACTCCACCACATGAAATACAAGCATTACAGACCTCTTTAAGTGTAAGAAACGACCATATGAGCACATCTTAGACTTTTTCATCCAGTGGAAGGGCCCCACATATTCACTCAATATACCTCTAACCCAAGAGAAGTTTCTGATGATGTGCGTGGGGAATTTCAAGACGGAATTGGTCCCCACCATCATCACTGAGAAATTCATAGATGGATTCCAAGATTTCTCTGAAAAGGCCCAGATATTAGAGAAATCCTTATAGAAAGCCAACAAAACCCATCCATTCCGTATTCCTACTCATGCAATAAGGACCGCCAAGGCAGAGACTACCACCACTATATAGGTGGAGGTCCAAATTCACTAGATATATTTCCAAAATAGCTTCACCAAATATAGACTCTCCAAGTGGGGCAGCTGTATCCAGCTCGGCCTCATTCAATACAAAATCATAATGCACCTCCTCAATCACCTAAATGATAGAATGAATGTAACGACCCAAAATTTTGAATAAATCTTGTTTCCGAATTTTGTGTGTTATTTTATTTTATTTTTTATACTCAACAAAACTGTTTAATTGGATAACATGAGTATAATTAAAATGAGAATGTTGTGTTTTTGACTATCATATGACCATTGGTCAATATGACTGCTAGAAACAAAACATTTCGATATTTGTCTCCAAAAACAAGTGATCTTGGTTAATTAATATAAAAAGAATATTTGATGGCCTCACCCAGTAGTCTTGGACCGATCGAAGCCCATCTAACAGAACTTGGGAAGGAGGTAGCACCACTGGGCTTTGCTCTAGACCAAACCCAAGATGAACTTCATCGTGTGAAGCTAGAACGGAATCGCCTTCGCGAGAAGTTCAAACTGATAGAAATTACTACTCATGTTATGTTGGCCGAGCCTCCCTCGGATTCTATCACCTTAGCACACCTTACAATTAGGTCCTATGCTTGTGTGATAAGGGGATATGTAAGGAGACCATAACTGCCTTGTGTAATCCTTTTTTTTAAACAAAAAATTTTGATTTCTTCTTATGATGAAGTTTATGAATTTTCAAATGTCTAGATAAATATAGTATGCATATGTTTGGTGAATTTTAGAGAAAGGATATTTTAAAAAATGTTTATGTAAACCTTAAATAATTAAAAATGTGTAATGATTTTCAAAAAATGGTCTTCTACAAATAAGTTCTGTACGAAATTTAGAGTCTAATAAGATCAACTTGATTTTTGATGAATAGTAAATTATGAATAGTGATTTTATGCTTAGGATTAGTAATGTGACTAAATGGATTAGTAATATCACTTAAATAAAGCATTAATATAATCTAGGCACCTTGATTAAGTAATGTGATTCAATAAAATGGTTAAATAACAGTTTCATAAATTATTAGTCAAGTATTAGTCTTTTCGGGTGAATAGTGTTTTTTAATTAAAAATTTAATTAAAAATATTTAGAAAATTATTTTTATAAAATGGATTTCATTTTTGAACTCAGAGCATTGATATTATTTTAAGGTAATTTTTGGGGATTTTTATGAAAATAATGAATTTTTGGTGAATAGTGTATTTATTTAAAAATTAAATTAAAAATATTAAAAAAACTATTTTTTAAAATGGATTTCATTTTTGAAATCAGAGCATCAATATTTGGTTAAGGTGAAATTTTGGGATTTTTCTGAGAAAGTGGAATTTTCTATGAATAGTGAAAATACAGTTTTTAAGTTATGGGTGTTTAATGACATCATTAAATGATGTATTAAGTATGTAATCAATATTTTCGACTTATGAGTAGTAAGATCAGGTATTAGGTGTCCCAAGTGGCCAATACCATGGGCAAGCCCATGGTTTTTCCAAAACCACTAATGAGGTGTCCCTTGGCCATTAATACCTTGTCCCCTCATTTTCCCTATAAATACCAAGCCATCCTCTCATCCATTCGACTCCAAAATCATCCTCAACGAAGTTTTTGTCTCCTTACCTCCCAAGGAGTCCTCCCAAGGTGCCCCCAAGTTTTCAAGGTCCCAAACTTTGAGTTTTAAGAGTTATGTTTAAGGTAACAGATCCTACCTCTCTCTTTCTTTTCAAGTAATCTCTTTTATGTCATTTATTTTATGCTTCATGATCTTTTGTTGGAGGATGTTCTTTTATATTCCTCTTACTGACCTTTTCATTTTCATATGATGAGAGACCCCCTCTTGCTCTCATCATTTCATTTTAAGAATGTTAAAGTGGCGCCATTAGGCTGCCGAATTTTTAAGGGATTCTTTCACCCTTCTCGTTTTCAAGTTCTATTTTCATGTCAAGTATTTCAAGTTCCTTTGTATTTTGTTGGGGTATGATCTCTAAATCTATCATACTGATCTTTTATGTTCATATGATGAGAGACCCAATTTTATCACTTCAATTCAGTATTTTGAAGTTTTAAGTGGCGCCATTGGGCTGCCAGATTTTTAAGGGATTCGTTCACCTTTCTCATTTTTCAAAGTTCTACTTTCATGTAAAGTCTTTCAAGTTCTTTTTTATTATGTTGGGTTATGATCTCTATATCTATCGTAATGATATTTTATGTTCATATTATGAGAGACCCTATTTTATCTCGTCAATTCATTTTTGTTAAAGTTTAAGTGACGTCGTTAGGCTGCCGAATTTTTAAGGGATTCTTTCACCTTTCCCATTTTTTGAAGTTATACTTTCATGTAAAGTCTTTAAAGTTTCTTTTTATTATGCTAGGGTATGATATCTATATCTATCATACTTATCTTCTATGTTTATATGATGAGTGACCCTATTTGATCTCTTCAATTCATTTTGTTAATGTTTAAGTGACGTCGTTAGGCTGCCGAGTTTTCATAAGAGAAGTCTTGTTTTTTTCTTCCCTCCATGTTTTTCATTTCATATGGTATGTCTTTCAAATATCATTACCATATTCTTATATCCATTATATTATGTCTGTATACTTTTCTTTGGATCATTTATGAGTGGGTGACCTATGTCCCCTTCTTTTCAATGTTTTCTAAAACCCCGAAGCATAACCGTTATGCTGCAGAATTTCCGTCTCAAATGTCTCTCTCTTTTTCTCAAATTATTTTATATTATTAATTGAATACTCAAATATCTTCCTTATAAATTGATATTCACATATATAACAAAATGTTATATTTTAAATTCTGGTATTTACATACATAAGACCCGCTTTCCTTTTTGTGGGTTTTAAGTGACATAAAGATCATGTCTTTAAAGTAGTTTTTAAAACGTTATGATTATGAAATGAAACCCATTTATTTTATTATATATGGGTTGTTTATGAAATTATTGATGATGATATATGTGTATCAAAAGATAATAAAATAAAATTTAAGGGTGCGCCCTGATAGCGCTCCAATGCATTGGGTAATGATGTAACCACTAGAGATTACAATTTCATGATATCTTGGTGAATAACCTTGGTAATTTTCAAATGACACCTTGGGGATGGACCTTGGTGATATGTTCATGATTGTATATGTTAAATTATGTAGCCACATCCTAAAGTTATGAAAAATGTTATTTTTATTATGATATATCTCATGATTTCTTTCTCATTCCTTAAAGTTCTTTTTCATGACATTGTTGATGTATCTCAAGTTCACATGTAAATGTTTCCCCTTGTTTCCCTTACTGGGCCTTCTGCTCACCCTTTATTTTGATGTATTTCCCCAGGTTATGAGATGCATTAATGAACCTAGGACAAATATAAGGAGAATCCTTTCAAGTTTTTAAGAATAATTTTTTATATTTTCATGTTTTAAGTTCCTGGTTTCCAAGACACTAAACCTTTAAGATCCTTGGTTTTGTAAAATGTAATGAAAGTTTATGTGATAAAAAGGCGGGATGTTATAGTTGGTATCAAAGGATGGTTTAGTTATTTGTGGAAATTAGGATATGAAAACTTTAGGAAGAACCCTATAGAAAAGTTTAAATATAGGAAATATTCTTGGTATTTTGGTGAGTATTGAGTAAGGGGTTGCCAAGAAAATACATCCCTGTCTGGATACGAGCAGGTAGAGGCGGCTCTGGCACAGATGTACATAGGGGTAAAACCCGAAAACACCGATTTGAGCTATACTCGAATGGGAACTGGTACACGACAACAGTCCTTGTTGCACTCTTGGTTAGGACACTCCCGGGGGATATGCTTTGGTAAATTCACAATCTTAGTATGAACCATTATTAAAGGAACAAAGATAAAATTAAATAAATATTCACATAAGAATATATGATCATGGATAACCTAGATTAGAACCTAGGAGATCACAAGTTAGGGTATACTTTTCTTCTACAAGTTTATCCTTTTATGCTTAAGTTTCCTTTTCATGATTATTGGCTAAGTATTTAAGCCCCCTAATTATACGTTCTTTTCTTAGTTAATGGCAGGAAATGGAAGAGCATGTCCCAAAAACCAATGTGATAGGAAATGTGACGATTGCCTTATTAATGTGATAGAGATGATGAGAGATCAAGTTGAACATATTGTGATTATGCCAAACCATCTATCAAAAATCACAATTAATAATTGGTACCTAGTTGAATGCCCAAATTCATCAAGGAAGAAGAAGACAAAGTCTCGAGGTTGTTCATATGATAAAGTTGATAAGGGAAAGAAGACCCAATTTATTTTTTTCAAAAAGTGTGGGAAGTGGCACCAAGGAGAATGTCACAAAGGAACCGGGAGATGTTTTGAGTGTGGGAAGATAGGGCATAAAGTAGCCAATTGCTTTAAAAAAATGGATAATGTGATGAATGTAGATAAGGTTCGATCTAATGTACCTTATACATTTCGATTTCATAAATGTGGAGAAGTTATACATTATCCAAGGTAATGCTCTCTTGGAATGAGTGAGAATCATGATGAGCATCAACAATCTTAGAGGACAAGGGAACAATGCAAGTCCTATGCTGAGATGGATCATGATGACTGAAGTACATGTAACTTCTTCGCAATAATTGTCTATGTCATGTTTTATTTTAGTTCATGCTCTATGAGCATATCTTTTATGTTTTCTAAGATCATCGAGTCACTACCTAAGATGATTTTATATCATTAAGGAAGACATCTATTGTTATGTACTGCATGTTTATGTAGTGAAGCTGTTCTTCTTAAAAAACAGTGATTAGGGGATTAAAAGATGATTATTATTTTGGAAGACGTTCACTATTTTTGGGAACCCTATTTGATTGAGGTAAATCGATTACTACGGTATTTTATTTGAGGAGTAATGGTTGACTTATATTTTGAAGAATCGATGAATTTAAGGTGAAATTATGGTATTATATGTTACTTATGGAAATGATTGACCTATCTTGGGGAAAATATGTTTAGGTTATTTACTTTTGTTATAAGTTGTTAGGAGTGGTTGATGTTTCTTGGATATGAATGATAAAGTTTATCTTGGAAGACTATGTTATCAAGTACTTCTTGTATTTGGGTTTCAATCTTAGTTTGGGTTATTTTGAGGAATTTTAAGGACAATTATTTACGGAATGGTCTATGATGAACTCTGGGTAGTACCATGGAACTTTGAAGATTTAAAAGTAGTTTCCCTTCCTATGGAATTCTTTATTTTTGAAGAGTTGTTTTATCTTACCCTTTTTGTTTTTGGGACAATGTTTAAAGATAGAAGAAATTGATAGTTAATCTTTTGTGGATTATTTGAATCTCAAGAAGATGATTCTTGTGTTTTGATAAGACCAAGTGTTTTTGAATGCTCATCGTTTGGAGAAAAGATTAGTTTTGGTAGAAACTTATTAAAGGATGAAACTCTACATTAAGGTTGGTATATTTTTTTATGTTTTGTTCTATGTTGTAAATGAATTCCTCAAACTTATGAAAAGGAACGTAAAACAAAAACGTTGTTGGTTTATGTTTCCTACTAGGTAATCAAAGACCGTTTACACACATCTTAAGTTTGGGATTTTCTCGTGGTTAACTTTGTCCTAATCATGTTTTCTATCACTCTCCCATAGAATGTGAACCTTTGTTTTTTCCTCTATGTCCATGTTTTCCTACATGGGATCCTAGTATGGGTTAAATCGGGTGACCTTTTTACTTCCCTTTATTTATTTTAAAGTAATAGTTTTAATGAATCCTTTTTCGGTGTGGGACTTTCAATGAAATTTCAAACCCAGTTTTAAAAATTGTGAGGACGCAATTTTTTTAAGGGGGGAAGATTGTAACGACCTGAAATTTTGAATAAATCTTGTTTCCAAATTTTGTGTGTTATTTTATTTTATTTTTTATACTCAACAAAACTGTTTCATTGGATAACATGAGTATAATTAAAATGAGACTGTTGGGTTTTTGACTATCATATGACCATTGGTCAATATGACCGCTAGAAACAAAACATTTCGATATTTGTCTCTAAATACAAGTGAACTTGGTTAATTAATATAGAAAGAAGATTTGATTGCCTCACCCAGTAGTCTTGGACCGATCGAAGCCCATCTAACAGAACTTGGAAAGGAGGTAGCACCGCTGGGCTTTGCTCTGGACCAAACCCAAGCCGAAATTCATCGTGTGAAGCTAGAACGGAATCTCCTTTGCGAGAAGTTCAAACTGATAGAAATTACTATTCGTGTGATGTTGGCCGAGCCTCCCTCAGATTCTCTCACCTTAGAACACCTTACACTTAAGTCCTATGCTGGTGTGATAAGGGGCTATGTAAGGAGACTGTAACTGCCTTGTGTAATTCTTTGTTTTAAACAAAAAATTTTGATTTCTTCTTATTATGAAGTTTATGAATTTTCAAATGTCCGGATAAATATAGTATGCATATTTTTGGTGAATTTTAGAGAAATGATATTTTAAAAAAAAATTATGTAAACCTTAAATAATTAAAAATGTGTAATGATTTTCAAAAAATGGTCTTCTAGAAATATGTTTAGTACGAAATTTAGAGTCTAATAAGATCAACTTGATTTTTGATGAATAGTAAATTATGAATAGTGATTTTATGCTTAGGATTAGTAATGTGACTAAATGGATTTGTAATCTCACATAAATAAAGCATTAATATAATCTAGGCACCTTGATTAAGTAATGTGATTCAATAAAATGGTTAAATAATGGTTTCATAAATTATTAGTCAAGTATTAGTTTTTTCGGGTGAATAGTGTTTTTTAATTAAAAATTTAATTAAAAATATTTAGAAAATTATTTTTATAAAACGGATTTCATTTTTGAACTCAGAGCATCGATATTATTTTAAGGTAATTTTTGGGGATTTTTCTAAAAAAATGAATTTTCGGTGAATAGTGTATTTATTTAAAAATTAAATTAAAAATATTTAGAAAATTATTTTTATAAAATGGAGTTCATTTTTGAAATCAGATCATAAATATTTGGTTAAGGTGAAATTTTGGGATTTTTCTGAGAAAGTTGAATTTTCAATTAATAGTGAAAATACAGTTTTTAAGTTACGGGTGTTTAATGACATCATTAAATGATGTATTAAGTATTTAATCAACATGGTCGACTTATGAATAGTAAGATAAGGTATGAGGTGTCCCAAGTGTCCAATAATATGGGCAAATACCATGGTCAAGCCCATGGTTTTTCCAAAACCACTAATGAGGTGTCCCTTGGCCATTAATGCCTTGTCCCCTCACTTTCCCTATAAATACCAAGCCATCCTCTCATCCATTCGACTCCAAAATGATCCTCAACGAAGTTATGGTCTCCTTACCTCCCAAGGAGTCCTCTCAAGGTGACCCCAAGCCCTCAAGGTCCCAACGTTTGAGTTTTAAGAGTTTCGTTTAAGGTAACAGATCCTACCTCTCTCTTTCTTTTCAAGTAATCTCTTTTATGTCATTTCTTTTATGCTTCATGATATTATGTTAAAGGATGTTCTTTTATATTCCTATTACTTCCCTTTTCATGTTCATATGAATAGAGACCCCCTCTTTCTCTCATCATTTCATTTTAATAATGTTAAAGTGGCGCCGTTAGGCTGTCGAATTTTTAAGGGATTCTTTCACCCTCCTCATTTTCAAGTTCTACTTTCATGTCAAGTATTTCAAGTTCCTTTTTCTTTTGTTGAGTTATGATATCTAAATATATCATACTGATCTTTTATTTTTATATGATGAGAGACCCTATTTTTTCTCTTCAATTCATTATTTTGAATTTTTAAGTGGTGCCATTAGGCTGTAGGATTTTTAAGGGATTCGTTCACCTTTTCATTTTTCAAAGTTCTACTTTCATGTCATGTATTTCAAGTTATTTTTTCTTATGTTGGGTTAGGATATCTATATCTATCGTACTGATATTTTATGTTCATATGGTTAGAGACCCTATTTGATCTCATCAATTCATTTTTGTTAAAGTTTAAGTGATGCTGTTAGGATGCCAAATTTTTAAGGAATTCTTTCACCTTTCTCATTTTTTGAAGTTCTACTTTTATGTAAAGTATGTCAAGTTCCTTTTTATTATGCTGGGGGTATGATCTCTATATCTATCATACTGATCTTCTATGTTCATATGATGAGTGACCCTATTTGATCTCTTCAATTCATTCTGTTAATGTTTAAGTGACGCCGTTAGGCTGCCGAGTTTTCATAAGAGAAGTCTTATTTTTTTCTTCCCTCCATGTTTTTCATTTCATATGGTATGTCTTTAAAATATCATTACCATGTTCTTATATCCATTATATTATGTCTGTATACTGTTTTTTGGATCATTTATGAGTGGGTGACCTATGTCCCCTTCTTTTCAATGTTTTCTAAAACCCCGAAGCATAACCGTTATGCTGCAGAATTTCCGTCTCAAATGTATCTCTCTGTTTCTAAAATTATTTTATTTTATTAAGTGAATACTCAAATCTCTTACTTCTAAATTGGTATTCACATATATACCAAAATGTTGTATTTTAAATCCTGGTATTTACATACATAAGACCCGCTTTCCTTTTCCGTGGGTTTTAAGTGACATAAATTTCATGTCTTTAAAGCAGTTTTTAAAACATTATGATTATGAAATAAGACCCATTTATTTTATACTATATGGGTTGTTTATGAAATTATTAATGATGATATATTTGGCTCACATGATAATAAAGGAAAATTTAAGGGTGCGCCCTGATAGCGCTCCAATGCATTGGGTAATGATGTAACCACTAGAGATTACAATTTTCATGATATCTTGGTGAATAACCTTGGTAATTTTCAAATGACACCTTGGGGATGGACCTTGGTGATATGTTCATGATTTTCTATATTAAATGATGTATCCACATCCTAATGTTATGAAAAATGTTATTTTTATTATGATATATCACATTATTTCTTTCTCATGCCTTAAAGTTATTTTTCATGACATTGTTGATGTATCTCAAGTTCACATGTAAATGTTTCCCCTTGTTTCCCTTACTGGGCATTCTGCTCACCCTTTCTTTTGATGTATGTCCCCAGGTTATGAGATGTAGTAATGAACCTAGGACGAACATAAGGAGAATCCTTTCAAGTGTTTAAGAAGAATGTTTTATGTTTTCGTGTTTTAAGTTCCTGGTTTCCAAGACACTAAACATTAAAGATCCTTGGTTTTGTGAAATGTAATGAAAGTTTATGTGATAAAAAGACGGGATGTTATAATGAAGCTCCATCCCCCCATCAAGATCTATCCCCTCATCAGGGACAAAATCTTAGATCACCTTTTTCTAGATAGGAGTAACCAAACCTATTCCTTCAAGGAATCATAGGTTCCTAGTTATTTCCATAGTGATTTAAAATAAGGGGTTTTGAAGTTGTTAGAGTACAGGAAACCCCATGAATCCAAGATCATTGAACACCCTGACCACTAAACCTACCACATGATCCTTGGAAATACCGTCAAACAATGATATGTGTTCTAGGATTGGCTTCAGGACCAAGTGGAAAACGGTGTGTTCAAGATGGACCATCTCATGGCATAGGTTTTATATTTATCTACTATGCCTGATAGTGAAAGAAATGATGAAGATCAATGGAAATGGGTTTCCAACTATGAGACACAAAAGTATGATGACTTGTTGGCTCGTAGAGTAGTCTCTCACACCCATAGTTCCATCCATTCTTGCATAGGTAGTCCTAAAACTCTAGACGTTGTCGCACCTTCTATGACTACGACTTATGTATCCACCTTATAGCCTTCTACATCTCAAAAAAGTAGGCGTCACTAATGTGAGGGAAATTAGAATCCACCATTGGTGCCATATCCACCACGCACACTTGGTGACTTCATGACTCCATAGTTGGGCATTAATCCCAGGGTCCTCCCAGAATTGTAATATTCCTTAGACAGTGAGACAGAGTATGTATCTATGAATACCATCGAGTAGGTCAATCCCTACATGGTCATCAATGATGAGGAATGCCAGGAGAGCTCTCCAAGTGCCTCCAGGTGATGCTGTTGAAGAAGTGGTCAAAGGAATACTGACCTACATAGTGACTAAAGCTGTTTTGTGCATGTTAATGAGATTAGATAGTTGGTTCTATACAAATATTAGCAATTACAATCCTCTAAGACCGTTCTTTTAAACTTTCCACCACAACTAACTGTGCTAACCAACCAGGGTGAAAAGATGCAACTGCATCATGATCGTCCACATCCCACTAAGGATAAGCCTCATCGAGACAAAAGGCAGTCAGTTATGATTTTGGGAAAATTATCTGATGAGCATTAAGATATTTCTAGCATAATCCAGAATCCAGTGGTTTATCCAACAACACCCACCGTTCCTCCTACCAAAGAGCAACACCCATGTGAGAAGAAATGTGTCTCTATCATTGAAATACAATGTGATGAACCACCTCCCCAGTATTCCAAAAATATCTCGATCTGTGAGGCCCTCCTCTTATCAAAAGCTATGCATGAGGCTCTCACATAGGCCTTGAAAATCCACCTCCAGTTTGAATAAGAGGTAACAACCATAAGGAACTTCTATGTAGAGGAGGTCAAGCAAGAATAATTCCATGAAATCATCTAACTGTCTAGAGAAAATGAGGTCTCCCTCATTAATGGGAACCTTCACTTGTTTAACATCACCTTCCAGTTCAATGTCATGGAAATCCATTAAAATTTAGTAGACATAGGTTCCAATATCAATCCAATATTGACTTGGATGCTCTGTAGGCTTGGACTGAATGAAGTATACATGAGCCCCTCAAACCTGAAAATTATAAGTTGTTATAGAACCAAGTAGAGATGATGTGGTAGAATACGATTGAAGACCCAATTTAGTGTCATGGTAGTAAATTATGAGTTTATGGTTGTCTCGTAGGATATCACCTACAACATGTTAATGGGTAGACCCTGGATTCACCTGTATGCTGAAGTTTCCTTTTTGTATCATCAATGCCTCAAGTACTCTCTCAAAGATCGAGTAGGCATGCTCTAAGGTGATGGATCTTTATTTAACTCTTGTAAATCCTGCTATCTGGATGTCAGCTATTTCAAGAGCACAGAAAAGAAGGTTAAGTCTAATGAGGTTGATCACACCACCGTTTGATCTAGACTATGGATCGATTTAGAATATGATTTCATCCTCCCGATTCACTAACTAGAAGCCACAATGCCTGACCTAAGAAATAACATTATTATTTCTAGGAGGAAAGGGCACTACATCTCTAAGTATAAAGGAAATATAATGATTACATTGTACTCCTACACATTCTCTAATTGGGTGATACCAAAATATCCTACCCCAATAAATTATTGAGATGTTTGTCCCATGACTACAACCATACATCATACCTTCTTGTTCCACCAAGTTGGTTTAAACTAACACAAACCAAACTACCATCATTACTTTGATATCAAGAATGGACCCCACAGATGAAGGCCTGATGGAATTAGCATGATGTTCTCTTTATTTATGGTCTCAAAAGAATAATAATCTCCAAGCCAATATTCCACATCTACCCAAGAAGGGAAAAGTGTTCCATAAGAATCAGTCTACCCAGATAAACCATCTCCTCCCACTAATTCCATTTCATTAGATGATGAAGAGGTTTTGAAAGTGCTCATCATAAATTAGAATAGGGTGTCTCCACCACTTTTTTTGAGTTGGTTTATGTGAACCTTGGTACCGAGGATGTGTCGAGGTCAATGATGATCAATTCATCCATGTCTGTGGAGGAGCAATGATAATACATGGGTTTGCTAAAGTAGAATCATGATGTATTTTCTTAGAGTTAGGATGATAATGTAGGAATATACCATCAAGTATCCATCCACCTCCTTATTCTCCCAGTGAATCATTATGGGTTCAAGCAGCCTCCTAGGAAGATGCACCCCTCTCATGGTGCTAAGATCAATGCCGAAGATGATAAGATTATCAAAGCCAGGTTCATTAAGGAGGTTCACTACCCCAAGTGGATATATAACAACATCATGATAAATAAGAAGAATGGGTAAATTAAAGTCTATATCTACTTTTAGGATCTCAATCATCACTATCCAAAAGATTATTTCCCCCTTTAGGGAAAATTTATTGATCTATGTCACAAATGGGTTCCAATATCTCTTCTTCATGGATGGATATTCTGGATACAAACAGATCTGGATGGATAGTAAAGATGAGGAGTCTACCAACTTTAAGGGGATACAAGGGACCTTATTCTTTCAAGTAATGACCTTCATATTGAATAATACTAGATCCATTTATCATTGGTCCATTCACCACATATTCAAAATGATCCTTGGAACATTGTTAGAATTATACATGGATGATTTGGTGGTCAAATACCGCCAGATTCAAGACCACCTCAAAGATATTGAGAAATTATTTAGCTTCCTCCACTTTCGAAATCTATAGATGAACCCATTGAAGTGGGTATTCATGGTTAACTTTAAGATGTTTCTCAGTTTCCTCATTAGATACAGAGGCATCAAGATTGAACCAAAGAAGATCAAGGCCACTAGTCAGATGCCTCCTCTGAGAAACCTTTAGGATCTCTATGGTCTTCAAGTACACTTATCCTACATATGTCGATTCAATAATAATATAGTAGATAATGAAATATATTTTCTATACTCATGAATAAAGGTACCACCTATCAATGGAATGATGATTTCCATGCCACATTTGAGGAAATCATAAAGCATCTACTAAAACCTATGGTTCTGATGACACCCATCTCTAGGAAGCCTATATTCCTCTATGTGACCACCCTATAATGATACTTCATTTAACTTATCCCATAGAAGAAAAAAATATTGATGGAGAAAAATTTATACTATCTCAGTGTCATGATTATTTCCACCAGGTCCAGATAATCTCTTTTCCAGAAGAGCCTCACCCCAGTTTTCATAGTGCAGAAGTTGAGGCACTATCATCAGCATCCTGAGATACATCTAGTGTTCTATGTGGATCTACTAAATTATTTCTATAATTTACCCATACTAATGAGATAACTAGAACTCTTGTAATTTATACTTCAATAGTTTGAAATTAGGTTCATTCTATAGAAATCCATCAAGGTTAAGACATTTATAGACTTTTTGGACACCCATCTATCCATTGAAGAGAAGCCCATGGATTTTGATTTCCAAGATGAATACATCATCTCAGTAGACCAGGTTATATCATTCTAGAAGATTCACTTTGATGGTTCCTCCTAAAGCCCAACTGGTACAAGGATCAATGCCCAAATCTTAATAGAGTAGGTTTAGGGATCATCTTAATCACCCCCTCATAAGATATTCTTCCCTATTCATTCATACTATCATAGGGCTATACCAAAACAAGGTAGAGTATCAGTCTCTCATTACTAGTCTCAATCTATACCTCAAGATTTGTTCCCCCTACTTACATGTAAATGGAGACTCTAAGATAGTAATAAAGAAAATAAATGGTTATTATACCATAAGGAAGCCAATGCTTGTACCCCTTATAGAGGAAACTTGTTAGTTGATGGCCCAGTTCTCATTTCTACTAGAGGTGACTCATGATCCCCAATCATAGAATGGTCGATATGATTCTTTGGCTAATCTATCCTCTTCTACTGTAAAGACAAACCATGTTGAATGATTCATCTATGTGTCACATCAAATATTCATCACTCCTTTCATCCCAAACGATGGTGACATTCAACAGGTAAACCTCTTGACTACCGTTGATTCCACATCGGGACCTCCACATCCACCTGTAGCTAAAGAAGTCTCTAATTGGACAAATACTTTAATCAAGTACCTTCAACAGGGTATTATGCCACCTAATAGAGCCGAACATTAGTGAATTCATTGGTGTGTAGCACAGTTCACCCTCTAGAGTAGGCCTAAATTTGATCACACTCTCTATAGACATGGTTTTGATGGAATTATCTTTTTTTTAATTCAAGGAGATGGAATTATTTAGGTTATGTAGGAAGTTCATGCTAGGTCTTTCAATTCTCATCAGATAGGATTGAAGTTCTCCTACCAGATTCAAAGGCTGGGCTACTTATGGTCCACCATGGTCCACGACTAAATCAAGTTCACAAATAGGTTCCAAGAGTGTTATATTCATGCCAATTTTTTCATAGAACTTTTAAGCCCCTTCATATGACCATTTATTCTTGGTCCTTGATATTTTGGGGGATTGATTTTGTGAGATCATATTCACAAGCTATAGCTCATTAGTTCAGGTTCATTTTGACTGTAATATATTTATTTTCAATGTGGGAATAGGTAATTCATCTCAAGTATGTCAAGGCCTAATTAGTTGTTGAATTCATGATCTCCCACATCATCCATCAATTCGAGGTTCCTCATGCCACTCTCATAGACAATGACACCATGTTCTATGTAGCTGGGTTGAATTGGTAGTACACCAAGTACAACAATCAGTCTAACCAAAATTTTCACTACCATGCATAGATGAATGGAACAATTGAGGTGTTCAAAAAAACTCTCTACAAAATTGTGTCAAAGATAGTAGGTTAGAAAAAAGAAGAGTTTTCTGCACAATCTCCCTAATTCTATTTGGTATTACTGAATGAAAACTCAGAATTCCACCCAGGCAACTCTTTATTCCCTAGTGTATAGAACAAAGGTAGTCTTTCCCATTGAGATTCAGTTTCCATCACTCTAAAAATATATCTATGATTAGAAGATGCTAGAAATAATGGTATAAGTGCATCTAGATAAGTTGTATTCCCTAAAAAATAATAGGTTCTAGGCCTTTAATAATCAAGAGAGGCACTAGAATAAGATAATGAGATAATTCAATAAAATAGATTTTCTATACTTCAACCTATAGGGTGATATGATACTAGCTCTCATAATGCCAATGATACATGAAATGAAGTATCAAAAGTTAGATCCCAAGTAAGAAGGACATCACATCATTCACAAGTTCTATCTGAACGATGCATACCCCTTGATCACTATGGATGGAGAGCATATAAATCCTATAACCAATTCCATGTTCCTTAATAATTACTTCACATGAGGAGGCACCTTCATCTAAAAATCATTATGTTAAACTATACTATTATCTTCCTAGTTTCTTGATGATAAACTGCGTAACATTTATCATCCACAACACATGGTTCTAAACTACATGTCCACATCCCTACAACATGATGTTAAAATATGATGTGACATTCCATGAATCGTGACTTTAAACTTTATGAAGTCCTTATTGGAAGTGTGTGGTGTGGCGTTGTCCCCTTTGGCCCTCATTCACATTGGTTTTTTCACTTCGGTACACCATATCACCCATTTTGAGAATCCCATTCCCCCATGGTCTAAACTTGATGGATTTAAACTAAGATCCTATGGTCTAGGAAACATGAACCTAAACTGTTTATAATAAGTCCAAGAATCAAAACATTAAACTATATGGAATATTCTCTACGGACTTTGTTGTGTGTATTTGGCCCCCTTTTTCCATCATTCACATTGGGTTTTCCATAAAACCACACTAAATTTATCTTCTTGATACATTTCTCCTACTTTGGTCCAACCTCTAAAACCATAAACTTTGAGTACCAAGTCTAAACACCACAAATTTAAACTATGTGTGGATTTTCCTTGGGAATTCTTTATGTGGCTCAGGCATTATATGCCCCTCATTCATGTTGGGTTGTTTCTATCTCACAATTCATGTCCCTTTTTTGATACCCCCCATGGTTTGAGCTCTATGACCTTAAATTAAAAGTTCAAGTCCAAGCATCACAACTTTAAACTATATGCAGTTATTCCTTAGGAATGAATTGTGTGGGGTGTGTCTCCAAGGCCCCTCATTTACATCGGGATATAATTTCTACACCATTCACATCATTTTTAGTAATAGTCATATTTGATTGATAAGTTTCATAGAACCATAATTTTCTCACTTGAGAGAACTTCGTACTTGGCATCAGTCATCTTACATGTCACCTTCAATAACTATTCATGGCTTGATTCCTTTCCTTACAAGATACACAACAATGCCCAAACATTTTTTTTGGGCCCTACCAAAGGCTCATCAGCCCTTCGTCCACTCAGAATCATCTTAGTTCAGGCAACGCAACTTTAAACTATGTTTGTGTCTTCCTTGGGAATGTATTGTGCTGTGTGGGCCTCCTCTTCCCTCATTCATGCCAGGTTATAGTTGCAATTCCATGAACATCCCCCTTGGAATGCTTTCTTTCCATCATCCCTGCAACATGACATTAAACTATGCTTCTAACTTCATAGTTTCATGACCATAAACTACAAAGAACCTCCATCCCAGTTTCATGACATTAAACTATATAACAAACAGTGTCATAGCTACAAAATGATGAATTTGACAACACCATAACGTTCTTTCCTAAGAGGACATCACCCTTGTAATTGTTCATCTACCATTCCATGTTCTGGAACTATGTATGACTTGATTCCTATCAACACAATATATGTAATGATGCATTGATTCTATATCTTGGTCTAGCCACCCCAAAATAAAAATATATATTCCCCTCTCTATGTAGTGATCATGCCTATATAGGAAGGTTTTCCTTAAAAAAATAAAAGTGTCTTGACTCCCATACTTATTAGATACATAGTGATGACCAAACATTTTGTCTTTGGGCCTAGCCTCTACCTCATCAGATCTTTGTCTCCTTGGACAAAGCTCAGTGAAATAATCATGAATTTAAACCATGGTAAAGTGCCCTTAGAAATATATGGTGTGGCATTGTGCTTTCTTGGACCTCATTTACATCAGGTTTCTCAATCCTACATGCTATATATATTCATTCAAGGAGCCCCTTGGTCTCTAAAGACCCAAGTCCAAGCATCATGACTTTAAAATATATTCAATCCTCCTCAAGAATGAATATGTGGTGTATAGTTATCATAGTACCTCCTTCATTTTAGTATTGTTATGAAACTGCATTATACATATCACTGTTGGATTTATCACCCCATGGTCCAAACTATATGATCTTAAAATAAGAGCTGATGGTCCATGAAATATGAACCTAAACTATTTTCAACAATTCCATGCATCATTAATTTAAAATACACGAATTAATATCTTGGAAATATATAGTTTGGTGTTGGGTCCCTTTGCCCCTCATGCACACTGGGTCTGTCATGATGACATGTGACGCATGACCATTTGGAATATTATCCCTTCCCATATGGTCCCAAATCTATGAACTTAAACTAGAGTAAACATCCTTAATGCATGATGTTAAACTATGATCCTACCCTAAAAATGTTCAGGATGCCTCAAGATAATGGTGGGATACTCCAGTTCCTTTACCAGAGAGGATTACCCCCACCGATGTTGGTCTCCCACCACACTGTTTCATATAACTATGTATGGATTGATTCCCATCCTCATGAGATACATAGCGATGCTCAGACTTCCCATCTCCGATCTTATCCATGGGTTCATTAAACTTTTATCCACTTGACCTTAGATATTTTCCAAGAAATGCAACCTTAAATTGTATGCAATTCATCTTAAGGTGTTTCCATGGTACGTGAGCCTCTTAATCTCCTCATTCACATTGGGTCTTACCTCTTGTGTTTCGTATATATATATACCCTTATAGAGATCATTTATCCTATAGTCCAAGCAACATGACATAAAACTGTTTTCTATGGTCCAGACCATATGAACTTAAACTATGTGTGTTACCTAGTAGATGGTCCACACAATATGACCTTAAACTATTTTAAGAGCCTGGGTTCAAATCTTACTTTTCAATATTCCCCATTCCACACATCGAGTCATTCCCAATATATATTTCCATCACTATTCAGATCTAGAAGGACCCCCGTAATGGTGAGAGTCCCATGCCACTTTGGCACACCTCCTATAATGGGATAACACCCTAATGGATATATGGAAACAAAAAATGAATCCTATGTTTCATGTTAGGTCAATAGTTGATCTCATGTTTGTCTTCCACATTCGTGATAGGTGTGGTTTTCATAAATGTGTTTCAAACATGGTTAAAAGTCGATCCCTACTCACTAGCCATACCATTATCCAGATCTTGAAAGTCTCTGTAATAACCCGAGATTTTATGAGAATTATTATTTTTAATTTCATTGATGTCTTGTGTTGTACGCGACACCAAAATTATCTTGTTCTATATGAAACACCGTATTATCTTGCTAATATACACAACACTAATCTTGGATCGTGTTACACAAAATTGCAAGTTCGTTTGATAGAAGTTATTTTATGCAACATTGAGTGTATATATATATATTCAATGTATAAATGAAATATGGTTGGATTATATTATATGCAACAACAAATGAATCTTTCACTACATGCAACCCTGACTTGGCTTTCATTACACGCAACCACAACCTTCCATGATAGCGTGTGTTATACGCAATACCAAGTTTCACTAAACGAGATATTATTACAATATTATTATGAACTAGCCATTATGAATAGTAATACCCACTTTTTGAAATTTTATAAATTTTATCTTTAAAAATGGACTTCATTTTTGGATTCGAAATATTGAAATTAGCCTAGGGTGAATTTTTGGTATTTTTCTGAAAAATTTCAATTTTTGATGAATAACGAAAACACTGGGTTACTATTTAAAAACCAACTTTTTATTTAAATAATTATTTATTTTATTTAAATTTATTTTAGGTCAAAATTGATACATAATACCTATATAAGTTCAATTTAATTCATTAGATTCATTTTATAATAATTTTAGATATATAAAAATTTTATTGAACTTTTCACCGTCTTTTACTCACCTCCTAGGAGAATTTGAAAATTTATGTAAAACTTAATTTTACCTCTTCTGTGAGTGGAATTTAGAAAATACAAGATACATGGTTAATATAAATGAGTAAAATGTGGTTCAATAAGATAAAAACAATTTTTGGTGAATAATAACTTTTTACTTTTATTTACCACGGTTAAAAGTAAATAGGGTAATTAAGGGTAAAAATGATATTATTATTACCCTAACACATGTAATAATTATATTTTATAAGCATAATTCAACCAAAAACAAACTTAGGAATATAATATTATCATTTAGGTCCACTTGGATTAGATTAGGACATTTATTATTATTTTATTTAAAAAAGAGTTAAAATAGTTTAAATCAAAGTTTAATAACTAAAACATTTTTAATATAGGGTTATACATAAGATAAATTTGACTATAAATATTAATTAGAAATATAAAAATATTTACTACCTAATATAATTTTATTTATAATTTTTAGACATTAAATAATTTAATTTATTTATGACACAATGATGATGCAGTAATTACCAAAATAATGAAATATTAAAATAATTGATATTATAAAAACCCAAATAAATGTAATTTGATACTTTTTATGAATAAAAATAATTTTATAGGCTAATATAAAATGTTAGAATTGATTTATTTAACTTTTTTAGAACTAATCATGCTGTTATGAGTTTCACAAAAATCAATTACCAAATAGTTTCAAAATTGACATAAAATAGTTTTTTAAAAAAATATTATATTATTAATTGTTATAATATTCCTAAAAATATAAGGTTCTTCCAAATGACTTAGATAAGGTTATATATATTAATAATGAACCACTTGGGGTTCTTTTTGCTGGTTATAGTATGTTTATTAACCATATAGTGTAAGAAAACAAGAAGATACGGTAAAAGATAAATTATTTAACTTAGAGTTAAATATAAAAGATAAGGTTAAAATAGTAACCTAAACTTGTATAAAACCTATTGGTTGAGAGTATTTCTATAAAAAACCACTTTATATTCTAAATAAATAAATTTGGAGCTATTATAAACTGAATATGACTTTATTATAAAATAATATTTTAAGTTTCTCCAAAGGTGCCCCTCTCCTCCCCTATAAAAAGGGCACCCCTTCCCTCTTCTCTTCACACCCTTTTGAGCCTTGAATCTAGGAAAAACCCTGACCATTTATCTTCTCCACTTACCTAGAAAAATTCTGTAGGTTTTGGTCTTCTCAAAAGACCAACTCTACTTCCTTAAGAGGAAGCTTAAATGAGGTGCGTCGAAGAAGAGGTAATCTATTCTTCTGATTCTCTCAAGTTTCTTTCTTCTTATAATTATTCTTATTTAGTTGTCTCATTATAAAATAATAAAATAAGTATTAATTATATAATAATATGTTATTATAAATATGAAACAACCCTATTTCACCTTCTATCCATCCTACGGAAAATGAAATCACCGCGCGTGAGTACGTACAGAATATCATCTCCACGCCGTGGTGTAATCTGTTTTCGACCACCACCTTACTTGGATGGGTATAATGGTGTAAATAAATAACTATATATGATTATTGTAAATTTATATTGATTCTAAAATATTATACATACACTTCAATACAATTCCATGATCATGAGAATGATAACATCGCTCGTACGTACGTACGGACTACCGTCTCCACGACGCGATGAGATTCATTCTCCATGTTAACCATTCATGAATGATTATAAAGTATATATAATGAATAATAATGAAACTTATTAAATAATAATGATACTGGATTTTTGTATTTATATATTTATGTCATCTACTTAATTCCATTCAATTCAATAAGGAAACAAAAACAACGTTCATGCGTACGTACGGCCTACCGTCTCCATGAACGGTGTATTTCATTCCATTTATCGATATATGATATATATATATATGTATATGATGAATATATATTATATATAAATCATGTTTTACATTCTGGAATTAATTAAATCAGGATATAAGTAATAATATCAAGAACAACAAGTCGAAACATGTACAATAAATGAAACGATTTTACCCAAATCGCTGATTTTACATCGAATTTACAAAAGAATAGGTAATATAAAGTCATAAGTAAACTATATATGATATCATAAAAATGAATATGATTCTGTAATAATTCAATGACATTATTTAAATCATTATACAGGAGGTTCGGATACATACGAAGCATATCATACATAAGGTAAGGGATAATTTTGCAATCTCATTTTTATCCGAGATTGCTTATACATAAGTATTTACTGGGGTTATATTTTTCATCCATGTCCATAATTTTTTTTTCATAAAGTGTTTAATATTATTCCATGTATGTTTAATGTCATGTTTACCCCTCTTTGACTTTTACTTTGTGTTATGGAAGGAATATTTCTTTTGTTTACCATACGAGGAACTTTTTGACTTCCCGAAAAAAGTACGAGGAGAATATTTTTTTAACTTATACGGCATGAACAGAATTATACGGTTTCATAACACCTTATTTTAATGAAGTTTAATCTACAATATTTCATGTTTATTTTCAATAATATCCTTTTCTTTTAAAATTTCATGGCATTTTGTGAAAATAAAATGATTTTTAAGAATAAAGGATATTTTCCTCAAGAATTATTTTCAAGTGTTTTATCAAAACCATTTTCCATATAAGATGACATTATTTCATGTGTATATTTCAAGTATAATGTCTATGATTTACATGGTTTCACTTTTATTATGATGAAATGATATCCATTTGTTTTATATGGATTATGTTATGATGGGATGATGTTTATGAAACCCATTTTATTCTTTGGGTTATGATGAATGATTTATGTTTATGTAGGGGAACACGAAAGAATGATTTCATTATGAGATGGGTGGGACATATATCTCCCTCCAATGAATTGGGTAAAGATTTTTATCTCATGAGATAGACATGCCTGGAATGGAAAGTTAATCCGGTTCAGTGA
Organism: Viscum album; assembly: GCA_963277665.1. Taxonomy (NCBI): domain Eukaryota; kingdom Viridiplantae; phylum Streptophyta; class Magnoliopsida; order Santalales; family Viscaceae; genus Viscum; species Viscum album. The sequence goes on from OY728165.1 coordinate 1,391,363,760, forward strand.
TACAGGACTAGAATAAGGAGTGAAATCAATTCAGAAAGGGACTTTGTCCACTAAGATGGTCTTGGTAGTAAGGCCTTGGATACTATGGAAATCATAACATGTGATTAATGGTTTCCACAATTAAGTGTTTTATTCCCAGGCTATTTTATCATGATTGATGTTCCTTTATGATATATGCCTTACGTACTTCCAAGATTTATGTCTTTGCTCAAGATTTTGATGTTTAGATTTTATGTTCAAGTTTTTGCATTCAAATGTTTACAGATTGTTTTCTGTTCTCTATGTTTACCCTTACTGATCATTTGAGTTCACCATTTTTATGTTTTATTTTCCCCAGGGTATAAAGAAAAGTTTTAGGTAAGAAAACCAAAAGGAGAAGATCTTTATGGGATATGTTGAAGATCTTTCACCATGATTATAAGATTACGTTCCAAGTTTCTAAAGACACTAAACTAATACAGTCTTTGGGAATCTGTTTTTGTCATGTATTAAGTATTCTGAAAAAGTAATGTAATGTCCATGTACATCAAGCTTTGGGTCTCTACAGTCTCAACCTACCTCCTTTCAACTCCATTGTATCATAGTGGATTTATGAACCTTGGGAATAACCTTCAATATGTGCTACCATATTTCTAGAAAACCCCTTTACCATTACTTATTTCCTACACTAAGTATGTATCATGTGGGCTTATGAGTTCTGGTGGGGTGTGTACTCATGTGTTTTAGCTGCACAAAGAATCTTATCATATAAGATCTATGACCTTGGAGAAGGAGACACAATCCAATCATTAAGACTTTAAACTATATACAAGCTTTATTTGGAAAATGTGGTGTGGAACTAGGTCCCCTAGGCCCTCATTCACATTAGGTTTATCACCCCATCACGCCACTTGTCCTTTTCAAGAATCCTCCTTCCCAAGGTCTATAATTTATGACCTTAAACTAGGTGTCTATATCTAGGACTGACTTTAAACTGCAAGGAAATTCTCTTAGTTATGTTTGGATTATTGGGCCTCCTTGTTGTTCATTCACATTAATGACTGTCTATTTCCTATTATTTTTGTGGTACACAAGACTCTTTTGGTACATTCACGATAGTTCTATCTCCTCCATGCTAAAAAAAATACACATAGAACATGCATTTTTATGGTCCATACAACATGACTTTAAATATTTTTCCAGGTTCCGGGACATATGACCTTAAAATTGTGTAAAAAGTCCTAGACATATGACGTTAAGCTAAGGGACACATCCTGATCACACAACGTTAAACTATACCATACACCATCCTCAACATATGATGTTAATATATGTGTCTATCATCCTTATTGTATGATTTAAAACTAAAATGCATCCTAGGTCCACGCCTGAGATGCCCTCTTCTCTGTTGCTGGCGAACCACCACATCATTCACATTCTCATCTATTGGTCAACATCTGAGATACAAATTACCTGGAAAATGGGGTTGATCTTTGTTCAGATAATTTCTTCTATACCATTGTGTTTTTATCCATTGTGGAATAATTTCAATATTTTTAGAATACATTTTAATTTTCCATCACTCTACTTTGAAACTTCACATTCCCCTTTTTTGGATCCAAATCATCTTACACTCTAAAGGGACCCCTAATGCCATAGTTCCTAGCCATACTCGCTCACCTACCATCTTGGTTCAATGCCCCAGAAGACTTTGGGAAACATTATGAGATAGGTTCCATGTTTCAAAAATGGTCTGTGGTTGATCCTCATTATTTTCCCCATTTTAGGATAAGAGTATAGATGATGTGTTTCAAAAATGGTCAGCAGTTATCCAATATCTCTATGCCACTCTCCTTGTGTTCTTAATTTTGGTCATCGTGATTAACACTTTGAATTTCCCTTTGTTTGGATAGATTCCAACTCCCCTTGCATCATCTCATTTGTGCACTAGCACACATGAGAGAAGCAATTTGGATTTTCTAAGAGCTATGTTATCTAGCCAAAACCTCTCTCAGGTTAAAAAATATTGATGGGGAGTCAACAATAGCAGACCTTAAGTGTTTGATTATTATTCAAAACTCTCATAAAAATAATAAATCACATGGTGTCCCTTGTTTCTCAAACCAGACATGACCCACATGAGCTTAATTATTGATCATTGTTTGTCTCAAAGATATTATTTTTGTGTAATTATTAAAGAAATCAATTAAATGTGTCCACACACACAAGAAATTTTCAAAGAAAACAAACAGGTTTTGGTAGTAGAATTGGAAATCCACATATTAGAGCCTCTTATGTGTTCTACAAAAATTTCCTTTATAGATCTACATCAGTGATCAAGAATTGTAGCTCTTCCATACTTTGGTGTGCAGCCTCTAGGGAGTTCTGCTACTTCCTGAGCTCCCTTTACTCCTCATCATCCACCAAGTGAAGATTGTTATCACTTATCTATGCTTGTTTCCGCTTATCCTGAAGATCAACCACTTGATGTGTCACCTTCCTTATCTTCTTCTCAGCTACCTCTAGATGAGACTTTAGTTAGTCGATGACTGACAATTTATAATTTATGAAGGATTTTTTCTCATAAATTTATTATTCCATCCATTGGATCTCTTGGTAGAACTGCTATAGTTTGTGGATTCTGTCAGACTTCTCCTGATGCCTAGACACATTCAGATGTTAGCTGCCTTCCTGCATCTTTTCAGCAAGAAAGTCTCCAATCAGTGCATGAATAACTAGAGCGTTTACCCCTTTGACACACAAGTTTCATATCCAGTGGTGAAGATTCCCCATCCATCCCACAAGATACAACTACGAAGTATTATTGATAATGCATTGAATGAATTTTCATTCCCTGTGCCAGATGATACAATTTTCTTCAGCCGCCTCAGAGTTAGAATCTTTTAGCTTATTTTTTGGTGTATTCTCATACTAAAAAAAAAAATCAAAAAGTAGTTTGGAACTAGGATCCTAATTAAGAATACTTGTAGATGTGTTGGGATCTAGATCATGAGGACAAAAACCCTCACTTGAACTCACCTCGAAGATATCATCTCCACTAGCCTCGAGTTCCACCCTACTAGTGGTGTCACTTAAAACCATGGAAGACTACCTGCTTGGGACTAAGGCCATATTATCTTGAATTACTGGTTCCATTTGAGTAGGAATAACCATTAGAGAAGGGACCCCAAATGTTCAGACCTCACTTGTTTTCTAGGCATGTAATGTCTCAATAACTATTCAAAAAAATAAAAAGAAAGAACATTTTAGTCAACTGAGTTATCATATGTTAAAGTTATGTAGTGGATAAAGAATTAAGAAGGCTAAGGGCCATTAGATCAAGTCCCTGATTCTAGGAAGGGAGTTCCACCACATGATACCCCTCAAATCTGGTGGGTATTTCAAAAACTGGTACCGATTCTTCTTGCATTTGTCTAGTGTGAGATGCATGAGATTGGTTAACACATTGAAACAAAGGATCAATGAAATGTTTTTATGAATGAAGGGTTTGAGGGTTGATCTTACCTCAAGTAGGAGGAATTTTCATGATGAACCATCTTGGGTGTGCCACCTTTCTAGCCATGGATTTCACTGTCGGAATGCCAGGGTGTTTCCCCCCATATATTATCAGGAGGGCCTAAGGTTTCAGAGTGGTCACCATGACCTCCTCGGTCTTGACCGGCCCACCAACCACTTTATCCCCAGGAATCGGACCATGAATGTGCTCATCTGCACCCATTCATGCACCCTCACCCCCTTCAGATAGGGCCCTTGGCACTATATCAAGATAATCCTATTGAAGACTTGTTCAATTCAAGTAATATGGATAGAAAAAAGTAATGGATCAAAGAAGTATGTGAGTGAGCTAGGAGTCACCTCTAGGTAATCACCCAACTCTTCTTCTTCGGAGGCTATGATCTTACTGATTTACTAGGTAATCCATTTCTTCTTCCTAGGTTTCTCCATCACTAGATTCCTATGCCTCCTCTCTAGCCGTTTTATCCTTAGTTGGTGGGATGTTGATGGTTGGTGCCCCCTCTTACTCCTCTTCATTGCCAACCATCACCCGCACTATGGAAGAAGGTGGTTCATACTCTTCTAGCTGACACACACAGATATCCATAGTAATCAAATATGCATTTCTTTGCTGGAAATTCATGTTGGCTATAAACCAAATGAGCCCAATATCTAGAAATTCAATCCATTCCCACTTCATCTTCTTCCACAGGTCTTCTGGTGAAATCAATTGTCACAAAATCATCCAGGGAGACCGTAGTGAAGGAAATAAAACATTAATAGTTGGTTATATAAGGTACCATGTGTTCTTCCTATAAGCCTTCTTTTCTTGTCTCTAGGGTCTCTTCTGAGACCAATACCCTCTTGAAGGTGGGGGTGAAACCACACCTTGTGTTGTCCCTGCCACCGTGGTTCAAGCTTGAGCTACCCCATATGCCTAACCTAACTCTTAAAAATAATCCCGACTACTTCCTCTATACTCTATCTCCTCACATTCCATCGCAGCTATCTAAATATGCTTCCATAGTATTACCTACATATATGCTTCTACCTAGTTACTGAAATATTTTTTTAGTAGGCCCACATCAACCTTGGTTAGTGGTAGCATGATAGTTTTACCAGATCCCATAGTAACTAGTATAAACCATAATTGGAAAAGTATATAGGGGTGTCTCTCTTCACAAACCCCCATGTAGACTCACTTCACCACTCATTAAAGGCACACAAACATCCTGGTGACACATGATGGTGTGTACGGCTCTTAGAAAAGTTTCCCATCAATCCAGGTGACCCGCACCTCACCTATAAATCTTTGAAGGTACTTCCTATGCTCTCATGAGTCTTTTCGGTTGTCCTCCATTTGAACAAAAAAGTCACAAAGGTGTGTATGTTGAAGTTTTCATGGTTTAATCTGAATTAGGATCCCTGGATCATTGAGTGTCACCGGCCGAATCCCAGAAATATTCTGCAGATATGGTCATAGGTTGAAGTTTGGAGTGATGATGTAATTCAAGAATTCATATCTCTCAAGATGTGTTGTGATCCAGAAATACAGAAACTAGAAAGTCTTATAGATCATTCTAGGTGTGTTTCCCTTTACAACATGGTGAAGTATGTTATAGATTCTAGCCAACACTTACAACCCTATGTTGATCCTATTCCTAGCTTCTAGGATCACCACCTTCACTAATGTCCCTGAACATACCATCATAATTGTGTCACTTACTGGCAGAAGCCACCCACTCAGAAATGTGGAAAGGAAAGAAGCATAGTGAACCAATAGGTCATAGACTTATACTATGTTGTACCCCCCATGTCTAGGACTTTACTTTTTCTAGGATGAAAAATTATAATCCGGCCTTCCCCCTATGTGATGTATCTAGAAACTATTTTCATTGACACAAAATACTCACCCTCTAGTTATTATTGAGAAATATATCAAACCATGATTTGAATATGATATCCTTCTAGAAATTGGGCATGAATTTAAGCTTATCCTTCACCACTTCTGAAAGATGATGTGAAAAGGTAGGATTCTACTCATTATTCCTCCAAGTACTCTCTTGCAGAAGAAATTAATCTTAATAGAATACCTTGAGGGGAATACCACCGATGTAGTGTATATCCCACAAACTCATATTGAATTTCTTGTGATGGAGATGAAATGTGTTCATGTATAGGGGATATTAGTCGAGGGGATATTGTACTAGCTCTTGTTGGAGGTAGAAGTGGAACTGTGATGTCCACACCACTTTTTACAAAAAAATGTTGCACAGATCCACCCCATACTTCTGGAATGTTTAGAGAACCCAATACACCCATGACCACTCACTAGTGAAGTTTTCTCTAGACCTCAGGTTCCAATACTTCCACCATCCCTTGATGTTGCCCCTCATACTACTATGGAATGTAGTGGTGTAATGGGCAGGGAACTCTTATTCCTTTGGCTAATCCCCTATGACCGTCCTAGTCCGAACCTTCAATGCGTAGATAGAAATGTCCATTTTCTCCATAACAACATGACCGTGGGAAGTGACATTCCAGCACTGAAGATCATCTTCACATATAAACCATGACTGTGGTGAGTCAACCTCAAAGGCTAGAACGGTCACTTAGTCTTGTACCCTAAAGTTCCATAAGAGGATATAGTCCCTTAGTGGAAAATCCTTATGTGATTGTGTCAAAAATCCTAAATGAATTTGGTTGTCTTATAAAACCATCCTATTCTGAATAATTTTAGGGTTTCTAATAATTTTAGATATCTATGTGGAAACAATAACACCAATCTGAGCATCATTATGTTGATCTTCCATTTTGGAAGTCTCTAAAAGGTCTAAGGAAGAATTGCATAATATTGAATGCTCGACACACAATATGTGATGTTAATCACAAATTAGGTAGTGGATGTGAAAAATAATAATATCTCTCAAAGGCCAAATCAGGGAAGATTCAGAATCTGCATGAAAGAAGCAACCAAAGATAATTTTTTGACATAGAAAGAGAAGACTTACACACATGAGAGAAAAAGATCTTATTACATGGAAATTCCATAAAAATACACCTCTACTTATTTATATTTTCAGTCTTGGTCTTCCATGCCCTCACAATCCTATTAGGTGCACAATGTCAAGTTTTGAATCCAACCAAGGAAATCAACCCATTTATTTGGAATTTACTTTGGAACTTGACCTTCTGGTAAACTTTTATCTCAAATTACAAGGGAGGGGGGAGAATTTTTTGGTTCTTAATTCCATATAAGGCTACAAACATACACCTTTCAGAAAACCTAAACCACAATCCAATTAAATCGAACATTCTAGAAAGGCCAAGAAAGGCGCACTCAAGTTTCATGGTCTACGTGCAAGATTGAAATCCATGAAAAAGACTCTTTCATAATAAATGAAACATCAATTCATCCCTTTTCACATAGGCCACACAAATAAATACAGAAGATACACGTAAGATGTACATGATGCACATAATAAATCAATTCACACAGAAGACTCTTGCGCTCCAAATATGATGTCAACCTCCCCTTTCATGTCTTTATCTATAGCTAGGGACAAGGTTACACTGAAGGCCTCTTCCGTGACAAAAATATTCCACACCATCACTAAAGATATATACTATAAGAAGAATCCCACACCCTTATTTAGGGTGATCCTTTGGAATTCAAACCACTGCTTTGTTGAGTATAAGATTTATATTTCACAAAATCACACAACAATGTAACCCTCATGGTAGATATCTTGAGTGATAGGTTCCATGTGGGTCCTCTATTTAGTGGGAAAACAGATGTGTAATCATCACCCAGATTCTTTCAACCCATGTCAGGTGCATTAAAAGCCCATTCTTGCACGCACTCAGGACTTTGTGCATAGAACCCAATCTCGCTCATACCCCTTGAACTTGCGCATAAGCCTCCAATATTACACAAACCCCTAATTTAATGATCCATGGATTTTATTTACATCAAAGTACCATGTTTGATCACCCTTTGTATACAATCCCTATGAATTTCATGCACCTCTTGCGTGGAACACTCCTAGCTTGCGCGCAATGATTTCATGGTCCCTCATGAGACATCCACTATGCCCTTAGTGCATGAATTTATATAACTTTATCTTATTAGAATAGGTATTATAAGTCCATTTTATTATCCACATTGGAATGATAATGTGGAAACTGGGATCTCCCACTCCTCCACCCCATTAAAACATTGAATTTATAAAGCTATTCCCCCACCCGGAGGTGCATAAGTGGAAGTCATGAAGACCAAGGGGTAAGAAGTGTGTCCCCCAAATCCGTGCTGTATGAAATTAAAATTCCAAAAACCCATGTCCCCAACACATGAGTTTAAACTGTAGTATTACCCCATGAAATGTACATGGGATTCCCCATGTATGCTCATCATGGGATTCCACCTCCTCCCACCGTGGGACACATAACTCCCAAAACAGACAACTTTCATGTATAAGTCCTCCACAAACCCTTGATAGGATGCTCCATGTATGACTCATATAGAGTGAGATATTCCTAAAATGGAATTAGATCCTAATCACATTTTAAGAAATCATCTTCTAGAAACTTCCATGTGTAAGCCCCAAACCATCTCTCATTGGTGAAACTTTTGAGACATCACCGCCAGGTCTACTCTTTCCTCTTTATTCTCACACAGAGCATGAATCACATAGGATTAGATGTTACTAGTAACTATGACATACGACCTCCACCAATGGGAATCCCCCCGATTAATCCCCAGCCATACATTCTCTATGGGCCGCTTCCATGTGTAATCCCCAACCATTTCATATCCCCCAATGGGAATCTTCAATGCATAAGCCCTTACCAGATGGGACTCTTCCTCAGGTGTAAGCCCCATCCAATATGAACTATATAGGATTTGATTCCCACCTAACTGTGATATGTAAGAAGAATCCTAGAGGTCCAATACTATAACTCCATCCACTCCATTCACTCCATCCATATCTACCTTGATTTTACCCAAGCCATCACATCCCAATATGATCATGCCACCCACTCAGGTAGCTTCTATGTGTAATCCCCATACCACACCATCCAACCAAGATCAATCCTCTTTATATAGGCATATTTCATGAAAAATACCCACACTATCCATCAAACTATGTGGGTTTTGATCCTTGTCTTCTAAATAGGTTACTTAGAATGCCTATGCGAGGTTCAATCCTGACCAATTGTAACCTTGGTGCCCCCACTTTAGGGTGAACCACCCTAATCCACCTCCAAGGGTGACTAAATCAACCACCATGGTGTTTCATATTCTCTTTATGGGGCACACCTCCTAGATCTTCCTTCATAAGGTGTTCTGATCTATCCATCGGTAAACCTTTCAGGTGATTCCTCATAGGGACATATTCTTGATACTCCCCTATGAGGCATTATAATTAGTCTCATATTCATATCTGAAAGATGTTAAACTGAGACCTATCTCATACTTCTACCTCATTCTAAACATGGGATTACTAAGGCAAAATACTTGGAATATATTAGTTTAGAATTAGATACCTTATGATCGACATAGTATTCCGTAGGTTCTAAACCAAAAGATTTCTTCATGAGATTCCCTCCTATTAGGAAGATAAATGTGAAAAATGTTCCTAGAATCTAGACATCCTAGTAATTCCCAACATGACTAATATTCTGAACAAATGTTATTATTCTATCAAGACCCTTTGTAATGTACAGAAAAAAGAAGCATAATTAGTCAGCATCCACAAAGAGATGACACCGAGAATGAGTTCCAAGAACACGACCTAACTCTATGAGGGAGTCCCAGACTAGGTGGAAAGTTCCAAGGAGGAATCCATTGAAGGAGGAACCAGCATCCCATCATCCCATTTGACTAAGGAGTAGTTATCGAAATTGAATGCGATGAATGCGCCTGTATTTGGAAATTGAGAATGTAGGGTAACAACAACGATGCTAGAGTATGCATCAAGAGTGTGTGGTAGACATGCCCTGGTAAAAGCATTATAAATAGTAAAAAAATATGGATGAGTTAAAAATACCATTGATCCTAATTAAGTATCTAAGATGATTATGTGAGTTATATAAAATTGAACATTTCCTAAAAGATTCCCTTCTACAGAGCCATGTTAAATCTCATCCCCTTACCTCGATAAGGGGAAAAGTATTAGTAAGGAAGAAAATACTATATTTAGCCTCAAAAAGTATTAGTTCCCATTCAAGAACCTATGAGGTCCCCAAATCACCCAGTTTATCATTTTGAGTGGAAGAAACAACAAAAATTCCCTTGATAAGATGAAAAAGAAGATCAAGGCCGCCCATTATTTGAGAAATGGATGAATAAAGCATACTATTCTGAAATGAGAAGGTCCCTGTTTATCTCCTTACATCCAAGAAGAATAACTTAATCCAGATATTAAAGCCAAGGATACCCAATGAGGTCAACCTCACTGATCATCCCAACTACTTCCCTTTCCATATGTGGTTGGGTCACACCATTCATGATTTATTCATATTCAAATACATCCTCCAATGCATGGTTAATTATTGATATGTGATTTTGGAAAAAATTTAAGCATTGGTGACTCGTATAGATGTCACTGAACTAGAAGAATAGGGTGACTGGAAAGAAGCTTTTTCCAGGCATGGAAAGAAGTTAAATAATTGGATGAATCAAAATATAGTTGAAAAGGCTCATGCTAACCTGAGAGAACCAATTCAAAAACTCATAATGATTCTATAACCTAGGGAGGTGACATAGAATACACCTCATAGAGGTGGACGTAATCATCAGACACAAGAAGAAATAGAATAGGAAGTGTCATATTCACCTCCCACACAAGATCTAAATCTTAAAAACATATTTACTTAGACATTAGGAGAATGCGAACTACCCCACGAAATAAAACCCTAATCATATGAATATTTCTTCTTTGGTTCTAATAATTTAATACCCTTATCATACCCCTTATCTAATTAATAAATTTCCTATGAGTATGAGTCCACTATACCTGACTGGGGATCTGAAGGTTGGAGGCGTAAGATCCAAGGATACATGGGATTGAATGAGTGTGGTTGAAACTAATATATTGATCACATCACCAAATAGGACATATATTTAGATTATTCCCATGGGTTAGTACTCAAGAAATACCAATAGAAACACAGAGGTGTCCCATATCCCTTTAGTGGTCACCAAAACCTACTAATCTTACATGACCGACTGGTGGGGGCAAGATTATATGATCATTCCATACAAAAGATAGGACTGAGGCGACCCACACTACTAGTAATAGATACTCTTTTGACCTATACTCATGATCCAGAACCATCTAACTTAAACACAACAACTTCAGATCCACATGATATGGAGCAACCCCACCTTGGGAGGCGTAAAACTTTGGCACAAAAGTATGACATTATGAAATAGTTTAAAGTTGTTCCCTATAAACTCTCTATCATGGTTTCACTCCATATTTCAAAATAATTAAGAGAGGGTCTCATCAAATTCCTCTAGAATTTAAAATATTTTGAAATTGATGTTTATGTAGCCAAGGTTTATCGAGTGGAGACTATTCCATCAAAACTACATGTCACCATCTCATTCACAAAATAGGACTAGGAAGAGGTAATCTTGGGACATATTAGACCCCTATATGTTTATGGATAACTCGAAAATGTCGATATACAAAGGGATAAGATTAAAAATGGTTTTGGGATCAACCTGATCCTGATTTGGACCTTCAAATGTTTGAGATTTAGTGAAAGGGATTTATCTACTATAAAGAAACCATTCATGGGAATGATAAGGGTGAAAAAATAACTCTTGTGAAGATCAAATTCAAGGCTCAGTTTGGGGATCTCAAATTTAAAACTGAGTTCTCGGTTATCTAGAAAGATACCACCTATAATGTATTTCTTGTAAGAACCTGTCATTATATCCACGTGGTGGTACCTTCATCATTTTATTAGTGTTTGAAATACCCATAAAAGGGAAGTCCATCACAATACATGGTGAAAGTTCTCCCTTTGAGTTATATAAATCCATATATGATAATGTAGGTTTCTATAAAAGAGAAGGAAAACAAACAAATGTGGATGAAAGTATGAAAGTTACAACCCACAATTTCTCAGGGATCGCCACTATAAATACCTGGAGTATCCTAGCTGGTGATTATGTGATACCCATAAACCTGATTGAGGCATTTGAGTTACACCAAGATGTCTAGGATCCTCCATTAGCCAACAATAGTATAAAATAAAATAATCAGCTCTTGAATTTCTCTGTGATAACTCTAGTAGTTTTTCATGACATTGTGTCTTCCCATGGAATATCTTACCTTGATGGTGATAATGATACCCTTATATTATCTACCATGTCTAAAAATGACTCCATGGACTCAGAGGTAGAAGAATAAAAGGATGACCTCAGGAATGAAATGCCCACATTTGATGAATGCATCTACGCAACCATCGATGAGCTTATTAAGGGGAATCTGGGAACAAAAGAAGACCTATGAACTACATTTATTACTTCCTCTATGCCTCTTTAGGATCATAAGGTGTATATAAAATTTATAAAGTAGAATCAATACATGTTCACTTGGAATTATAAGGGAATACATGGGTTGAACCCCAATGTAGCTATACACCATATAAGATTTCCAAATGACCATCAAGGTTTCAAGAAAGAAGCCAAGAGGATGAAAAACTCTCAGGATACTAATATATATTTGGAAGTTGAAAAATTTATTAAAGTCAATTTTTTTAGGAATTGAAATACCCAAGATGGCTCACCAACATCATCCCCATCATGAAAAACAACGAGCAAATTAGGATCTGCATAAATTTTAGAAAACTTAATCAACACTTACTGAAGGAATATTTCCCATTTATAATAATATAACTCCTAATTAATACATCAGTTGGATTTCAAGTCATTTAAAGGTATAATCAAGTAATTATATTCCCTAAAGATGAGGAAGCACAACCTTCAAAGCACCTCAGGGGATATTTTTCTATCAGGTCATTCCATTTGGATTAATGAATGATAGTTCTACCTACTAATGTTCGATGCATAATATATTTAATCCTGTAATGGTTAAAATAATATAATGTTATTTTGATGATACCTATTGGTCAAATATTGATAGCGGTGTGATAAATTCATGGATTTTCAAAAAAAAACCTTAGCAGGCTATTGCAACATAGTTTCAAGATGAACCTAAAAAAATGTTCTTTCAGGGTAACATCATTAAAAATATTTATCTTTGTGGTATGTCACCATGGAATCATGGTGAAACCATAAGATCTTAGTTAAAATATAGCAATTTCACCCCTCATAATCTCAAAAAACAAAGGGGGCTCCAAGGGAACCTCACTTACATAAGAATTTTCATAGCTAAACTCATTGGAAAATCTCCCCCTTCACCAAATTCATAAAGAATAGAGTCACCTATCAATAAGATGAGGAATGAAAATAATTATTTGAGAGTCTAAAGCAGTACTTGATGAAACCACCAATCTTGATGCCTTCAGTAGAGGTAAATACTCTTATCCTATATGTGGACACTATGGAATGATCACTTAGTTCCCTCCTTACATAGAAGAATGATGCATGAAATGAAAATAGTTTCTATTACCTCAGTCAAACGATGATAGGTACCAAGACCTAGTACTTTGATATCAAGAAGAACTTCTTAGAGAACATCTCCGTTGTTAAGAATATGAGGTATTACTTACAACACCACAAATTACACTTGGTATCTCATATCAACCTGCTCAAGTATATCCTTGTATTCCCTATATTAAATGGGAATTTTTCCTAATGGGTGGTTATTATAAAATAGTATGACATCAATTTCATGTCATAGATGGATGTGAAATGGAAAAACATAGATCATTTACTTTCAAAACATCCCACCCTATAAATCACACAAGTGGACATCAAAATTTTGGATGAAGAGGTTTTATATTCCCATAAAACTCCCTAAACATGGGAGATGTATTTTGATGGTGCCTCCCAAAGTCTAGATAGAAATATGATAGAAACCTAAATCTAAATTAGGATGGTTTATAAATTTCATTTGTTTCTATTAGAAAATAAATTTTTCTATACACTTTCTCACTATTTGAAGGATATACTAATTATGAGGTTGAATATAAGACCTCATTGCTGACTTGGAACTAACCCTATAGATTCAGATAGCCCACTTTAATGTAAAAGGGGATTCAGAGCTAGGGATAAAATAAATCAACGGAGAATATGCTATCAAATATGAAGAGTTATCCCCTATCATTGGTTCTATGAGACAACTGATGTAAGAGTTCCATTTTAAAACCACATTGGATTTTGTACCTCGGTCATAAAATTCTTATATCAATGCACTACCTAACATATCCATAGTCTAGGATGACCCAGATTAGAATGAGGTGGTATTGCACATCACACATCAGAGGAATGTCTCATCAGTCATCATAAATGACATGGAGTAAATTAATTAGATCAACAATTCACCAAATAATGATGAACTGATATCCACCCCTAGATTGATGGATACCATAATTGATTATCTCTAAAATTGGACCCTCCCATTAGATCGACCCTAAAGGGAATAAACCCTTTAAATAGCAGAAAACATTACCCTTAGAGATGGGACAAATGAGAAAAAAATCCCTCTAGAAATAAGGCTTCAATGTAATCCACCTTAAATGCATAGCAGAATGATATATTCATTCAACTATGAAAGAAGTCCATGAAGACTCTTGGAACATTCATTAGTCCAGGACCAAGAAATCCCATCAAATCAAGAGGCCTAGTTACTATTTGAAAACAATGATACTATATTTTTTGGATTTCACAAATAAATTTCACTAATTATAGATTCATGAAAACTTCAACCATCAACCCCCATAATTTATACATACAATTAAATATTCTTGATTTTTTCTTTATGGGGAATATATCTTGTGGGGCCATATCCCCTAACAAAAAACAAGAAGTTTAAGTACAACCTTACTACTGTTGACTTATTTTCCAAATGGGATAAGTAAATACACATCAAGGAATTCGGGATAAAGAATATAATTAGCTTTTTAAAATCCAACATCATCACTAGATTTAGAGTCCCTCAAACGATATTGATAAACAAATACACAAACTTTTATTCTACCAAGTATAAGAAGTTGTGAAAGGATTATAACATCGAGTACAACTATTCATCCCACTAAAATGTTGTGGAATATGGATATATAGATTCTTTTCAATAAGACTCTATGAAATATACATATGTAGATGGTATAAAAAGACAATAATTCATGTTTGGACAAGTTACCTCACACTTTATGGGACTACCATACCACCACACATATTACAAAACAAGAAACTATGTATTCATTGGTTTATAGAATTTATGAAGTTTTTACCATAGAATTACAGTTTACCCAATTTCAAATAGTTATCTATGGAAAAATCTTAGATGATGATAAATTAGAAAAGCAGTTGGATGAGTTTGAATGGATCGATGGGAAAAGGTTGCGTACACTACACAACCATGAAGTCCATCAGAAATAATGTCACACAAACCTTCAATACAATTGTTCACCTCCATTCATTCCATTAAGGATGAATGGTATTGGATCTTAGAACCCAAATTATATAATTAAAGATACATCCAAAGTTGGAACCAAAATGGGAATGACCTTATATCATACATAAGGCTGATTCCAATAGAGCATACTCATTGGAAAAAATTGATGGGGAACGTATCACATACCCTAAAAATGTGAGATTTCTCAAGAAATAATTTTATTATAATCTATCAAGCCTTTTATGTCTTGGTCAACCAATATTAAACCATGATTCATCATAGTTTCATGTCATTAAACAACACAATACATCATTTTTTCATGACATTAAACTATAAGGAAAACATCTTGGCCACATAATGTTAAACTATATGATATGTACTTACTCTATAATGTTAAATATAATGAAATAAGTCATAAAAACAAGACATTAAACTACAAAACATCCTACATCTTTACCACATGACATTAAAATACTTTGATAATATTGCTTCATAGGTGATTCAATGAACCTAAACGAGATCCATGTGAAAGAAAAATGAAGTTCCCCCATCCCTATGTTTGAGTCACATCCACATAAGGAATATTCGCACTCAAGAACTATGTATGGATTTATTCCTTCCATCACGAGATATATAGTGATTTCTAGATCCCATATCCTAGTTCCAACCACCATATATTCATTTCAATCATAATACATTAAATAGTACGACAACATCTCCTGCACATGATGTTAAAATGTAGTCTTACCCTATGTAGTAAGCATATGATGCCTTGGGAAATTATCTTCAGAATCATCATGTCACAAAAAAGTATTCCTATCATGATATGATATTTTTAATTCTTGGAAAACATTTATTGGGCTTCAAGCTTTCTTTTTCACGTTGGGTAACCTACAACCATGCTTCATGACATTAAACTGCAAGGTTTCCTAGTACTATATACAAATCAATAATCATTCCAATGAGATATGTAGAGACACCTAGATCATATATCTTGGACCAACCACCAAATGATGAAAATTCCCATGTCCTTTATTTTAATCACCACCATGTCATGAAAGAATCATTTTCCATTCATTCTTTCTCACACCGAGCATAACTCAAGTGGGTTTAATAATTTTGGGAAGGGATTCACTATATGATTTTGAAATATCAATTCATAATAGGGTTAGAATATTCTCAAATTAATTTCCCTAAAAAGAACACCCCACATCCTTACCATATGATGTTAAATGGTATGGTTTATGTCTCTTCCATGACATTAAACTGCACATTATTATGGACCTCACATGGGAGGAAAACTATCTTGGGTGCGGGTTTCCCACCACACCTTCATAAATAACTATGTATGGATTTATTCCTTCCATCAAAGGATAAGTAGTGATGCCTAGATGTCCAATAATGGGTCTATCCACAACAGTAAATGATAATAATTCCCCCCTATGCATATGGGTCAGACTTCTATGGAGAGTTTACCATTAAATAACTAGAGGTGGAATGATTCATATCATCCTAGGATACGTAGTGACAATCAGATCTCCAATAATAGTTCTAACTGCAATAATCAATGGGAAATATTCTACCCTCTATTTATGGGTCTGATATGCATGGAGAGTTTCACATTCAAGAACTACATGTGGATTTATTCTTGTAACCCAAAAAAATGTAGTGACGCCTCAATCTCCAATCATGGGTCTATCCATAACAATCAATGGGAATAATACCCCCTATGTGTATGGGTCAGACCTACATGAATATTTTCCTATCCAATAATGATATTTTTCTTAATTTCTTCTATCACATGATACACAATGATGTCCGGATCCCCAAAACTAGGTCCAACCACAATATCGATGATAAAAGTGAACTCCTCCAGTATATGGGCCAGATCTATACAACAATCTATATGAGAAATACTCGTGTCTTGATTCATGCCGTCACATAATACATATTTATGCCTAGATACATCATCTTGGGCCTAGTAATGGGTTTCTATCACTCTCGATCATATCCCTTATATATGAGTTAGATCTACACAGATGGATATCCTTAAAGGGGTTAATTATAGAATGATTCACGACCTTAAAATATGAATAGGACAACCTAGGGAAGGCCAACCACAAAAATTGAATATACCTCTATTAACAAGGGTCAAGTCTTAAAAACTTGTTCGACCTATGAATGAGTCATATCTATGTATGGTTTTCTTGTGCACATGATAAATCTATGCAAGAAGGGATCCTGCATATGGCTATCCACCAATAATCCTATGCATGGATAATTTTTTTTCATACATCTAAATGATTCTAACAAATGAAAAGTATCCCCAAGGATATATTTCATAATTTCACATTGGTTCCCATATCCCTACCATATGACATTAAACTGTAATGGAATCACCCTTACGATATGACATTAAACTTTAAGGAAAATGAAATTGCCACATGAAATTTAAAATCATGACAGATAGATCCCCACTCCATGATATTAAAATGTGTAGTCCATCACCTATCTCTATTACTTATCAAAGGAACAGAATAACCTAACCCTAGTGAACTAAAGTAAGGGGTTCTTTCACCATGTTTTAAATCACTTAAACCCATAAATCAAACTTCATGTCTTGATCATCTCAGGTTGCCACCAACTTTCCATGGCCCTTGGAAAAGGATAACCAGATACAAGAGAACCTTTCTTTAAATATGCATATCTTCCCCAGGTTCATGCATATGATCTCCCAACCATCAACCAAAAATTTCATAACTTGAACGAAATTGTAACATCCCGCCCCATCCCATTGGATTGAGAGGGAGGGGGAATGCTAGTTGGCCTTAAGAAACATTCCCAAGGCACCAAAGGTTGGAAATAAATTCCAAGGGCTTCAAGAATCATTGGGGAACGATTTTCCCTTAATATAAAATCAACCAACCAAAAATTACACTAAAAAAACTATATCATGCATGACAACAAAAAACCAAACCCATACATTACCAAAAGACAACCAAGTTGTTCTACAATACAAATGAAAACCAAAATCATAGTACTACGAGGAAGACTAACCAAGAGACCCCAAAAATAATAAAGACACACTCCACAACTCCACCCCAAGCTCCATGCTCCAAGAACCACCACATCTCCCAAGTATCACCATGAACCACTAGCAATGAGGTGCCTTACCTTTACCTGTATCCCAGAATACGACATCTGAAAAATCACCAAAGTGCCAAATAAGTGGGTGAGTACTAATACCCAGTAGGTTTTCCCCAAATGACTTACCTACACACACCACTAGGATAAAACAGTTAGCACATTTATAAAAAGCAGTTTATATAAAATAATCACAAGTGAAACCATTACCATAAGCCAAACACACTCTGACCAAGCCACCCCACCCAAACCAAAAAACCAAGGGAAAACCAAAAAAACATTCCACAAGACATTTCATCATTTACACATTATCACAAAAATTTCCATCTTTCAAATCGATGCATAACAAGGAAAAAATGGGGGTTCTTCCATCCAACCCGTTTACCCATTCATACTATCGGTACTTCCTACCCACTTATCTTTTGATGGTGGTCCTTCCGTCCATTATCCATCCCCTTTTTATAGTGGTACTCTCCCTCCCAATTCCACACAAAATTCCAACAAGCCATAACAAAGCATATACCCCACCAAGTCCACACAACATTCAAATAATCACTTCCATCACATGTAATTTCACTTCAATAAATCACTCATTTATTGAAATCACAATTTACATCATTTTTCATGCCAAAAAATATTTCAATAAAACAACATCTTTATTGAAAACCATTTTCATCAACCATTTCCACAAATCAATCCCAAAAAAACATTTTAAAATATCCATTTTAAAATACACAATAAGAGAATTTCACCACAACACCCCCTTTTCATAAAAAAATCCCCAAAAAATTATCAAATAACTTGAAACCAAATTCACACATCAAAACACAATTAATTTTAAGAAAAAAATTAATTGTTACCAAAAACCACTAGTTCTAACCAAGTATAGTTGAGACATAACCCACGTACCTTTAGGGTCCCACCAAATTCGACCAACAAGAAAACGCACCTCAAATCCAGTGAACACACCACCAAACCACTCTAGATCCTCTTTCCTAACATTCACAAGCCATAAAATCAACACCTAAGAAAAACCAAAACCCTATATCTACATGAAAGAGATGTAGATATAGAAAACCAAGAAGGAGGGAAGAGTAGATCTAGACAGAAACCAAAAGAAGCCAAGAGGAGAGACTTAACCAAAAGAAACCACCTTCAATCCACTAAGAAACCTCTTAAAATCACTTCCAAAACGTGCGGGAGAGAACCTCCAGCCACTGAGAACCCAAAATCCTGAGTTAGCCTCGAGTAGGAGAATATTGGGAGTGAAATAGGTCATGTTCAAGGGAGCCCAGATTTAAAAACCCTTCCTTTAAGTGGCTTCACAGTTATCCCACACGGTTTCGAAAACTGCGCGCTAACCATGCGCAAGACACTACCTCGAGGGAGTGTGGTCCACACGGGTTCCTCACACAGTTTGGAAAACTATGCGTAGGCCATGTGAAGGATACTCTCTCCACCTACATGGTTTCCTAGAGAATCCGCATCGTTTTCCCTAGTTGTGCTCAAACTGTGCACCCTTAAAAAAGCCTCCAAACATATTCAAAACAATTTCAAAATCTAACAACCCCTTCCCAACTCATTCCATGCACTTTAAACACATAAAAATTCATAAATATAGGATACATACGTCAAACAAGGGGTGCTACATTCTCCCCACCATCGGACTTTCCATCCTCGGAATGTAGGGAATGATTGTTTTACTAAAAGAGCTCGGGCCATTGCTTGACCATCTCTTTCTCCTGCTCACAAGTCTCCTCTTGAATCTAACCATGCTACCACAAAACACAAACTAAAATGATGATTTTACCAAGAAATACTTTCTCTTGCCTATCCACAATCCTCATTGACACATGTACTAAGGAAGCATCCAGTTCTAGCTCAACATGATCCCAACGAATCACATGGTCACGATCCGATAGATACTTTTTCAACTGCGACACATGAAACACATGGTGGACCACACTAAACCATGGTGGAAAATCCAAACGATAATCCACCTCTCTAATCCTCTCAAGTATCTCAAAAGGCCCAATATACCTCGGAGATAACTTACACTGCTTCCCAAACCGACGATATCCCAACCTAGGAGAGATTCTCAAAAACACATGATCACCCACCTCAAATGACAATGGTCATAGATGATGGTCCGCATACGATTTATAATGACTTTGAGCCCTCTCCATCTTCTTCTTGATCAAGTTGATATTTTCTATAGTTTCTTGGACAAGGCATGGTACGATTACCAAATTTTCTCCCGTTTACACCCAACATAGTGGATAAAGACAAGGATGACCATACAAAGCCACAAACGAAGCCATATGAAATAAATCCTAATAACTATTATTATAAGAGAACTCTACCAATGGTATGTTCTCCTCCCATGAACCGAAAGAGGCCATCACACAAGTCCTTAACATTTCTTCCAAAGTTTGTATCGCCTTTTCATATTGCCCATTCGTCTGAGGATGATATGCCATGTTCATAGTCAACTGTGTCCCAAGGGCTTGGTACATAGATTTTGAAAAAAGAGATTTTATCCTCAGATCTCTATCTGATACAATCGAAACTGGAACACCAAGCCCCTTTACCACCTACTGGATATAGATTTTGGATATATCCTCCACCGTATGAGATTCACGAATCGGGATGAAATGGGCCGAATTTGTGAGTCGATTCACTATCAACCATATGGAATCATGATTCTTGACTGTTCATGGGAGACCTGTCACAGAATATATTACTATTTGCTCCCATTTCCACACTGGGATAGGTAAAGACTACAACATGCCAGCTAGACACTGATGCTCTGAATTGACTTGCTGGCAAGTCAAGCATCTCGAGACAAAACTGACCACTTCCCTTTTCATACCTGCCCACCAAAACTGTGCCTTCAATGCCTTATACATTCTCTTAATTCCAAGATGGAATCCCTAGAATGATGATAAGCCCTGATATGTTCTTCTTAATAATCCACAGGTACCACTATTCGATTATGAAAACACAAGACTGAATTTCTATTCAATTCCCAGTTCTCAATAGCCTCCCACCATTGAGTTTCGACCTTATCATCACACATTCAGAATCAGATGACTGTGCCTATTTAACCAAACCATCTAGGTTAGGGACCAACAAAACTAAAATGAAGACTGCTCTGTCAGCCTGGTCCTTAAATTCCAACTACATGTCGGCTATGACCGACATCAACTACCACTGATCCAATACTTGCTTCACCACTTGAGCATATGATTTTCTACTTAATGCATCTGCCACCAAATTTCTCTTACCTAGCATGTACATTAAGTCGAAATCAAATAGCTGGAGATATTCAATCCATCTCCTTTGTCTCATGTTCATATCTATTTGTGAGAAGATACACTTTAAGCTCTTGTGATTGGTAAACACTATAAATTTCTCACCGAATAGATAATGACGCCACATTTTTAAAGCATGAACCACTAATGCCAACTCAAAATCATGTTTTGGGTAGTTCTTCTCATGAAACCTCAACTCCTATGATCCATATAAAACCACATGATCCCCTTTCATTAGAAAAAAACCCAAACCTGATCCTGATGTGTCACAATACACCACACACCCTTTCACTGGTTCTGAAATAACCAAGATTGGTGCTGATGTAATGCGACCCTTTATCTATTCAAAACATTTCTAACACTATTCAACGCATTGAAATGGAACATTATTCCTTATAAAAGCTATCATCAGTGAAGCTAATTGTGAAAAATCATGAACAAAACGTCAATAATACCCAACTAGACCAAGGAAGATCTGTATCTTGAAAAAATTCTTTAGTAGTTGCCAGGAGATAACCGTCTCTATCTTTTCTGGATCAACAAAAACACCCCTTTCATAAATAACATGGCCAAGGATGAAACTCCTATATATGAATGTCACACTTTGACAATTTGGCATACAATAGATGATCCCTCAAGATCCTCAATAAGATTTCAAGTGCTGCTCATGCTATACCCTTGTCCTCGAATATAGTTGTATATCATTAACAAATACCACCCCAAAAGAATACAGATATCTCTGAAATATCTGATTCATAAATGTCAGGAACACCACTAGTGCATTCGTTAGACCAAAGGGAATAACCACATACTTGTAACGACCATATCTACTTCTGAAAGCTGTTTTTGGAATATCCTTCTTCCGCACCCACAGTTGATGAGACCCTGATCGTAAGTCAATATTGGAGAACCACTGGGATCCCCTCAACTAGTTAAACAAATCATCAATGCATGGAAGTGGATATCGATTCTTTATTGTAACTTGGATTATTCTAGAATAGTTAATGCATAACCATAACATTCCATACTCCTTCTTAACAAAAAACACTGGAACTGCCCATGGAGACGTACTAGGCAGGATGAACCCTTTGTTCTCAAACTCTTCAAACTGCACTTTTAGTTCCCGTAAATCTGATGGTGCAATTCGGTAAGATGAAAGTGTGATAGGATTGGTCCTTGGAAAAAGATCAATCACAAAATACACTTCTCTCACGGGTGGAAACCCTGATAATTATTTAGAAAATACTTCCATAAACTGATCCACAACCGCTGAAAACATTCTCTACTCAACATCTTCCACTGATTCCAATGACCAAGCCACCAATTAATATGAGAGAATTCCAACAGTCGGTGCCAAAAAACCTGTTGCACCCTAATTCTCGTTATTCTCCCCTTTAACGAGATGCGTCAATCCATCCTCCATCACAAAACTAACCATTTTTGCATAACAGTTAATATAGGCATTAAACATTGTCAACCAATCCATTCCCATAATTATATCGTACACATCCATTTCAAGCACTGAGAAGTCCCATGTCAACTCAACCTCATCCAACAGTACACGACATGCTCTATATAGAAAGGTTTGACACTCTTTTTCACCCAAAGGAGTTTGAGGTTTGAGAACCATATGCATCATTTCTACCATTAAACCCAACAAATCAATGATTTGAGAAGAAATAAAAGAATTCAAAGCACTAATATCAAATAACACATTCATAAAAATGGAATTTAAAAGAACCATACCTCGCACCGTGGATGGTCCCGACTGATCATCCACCACAACATACTCAGCTCCAAACAACTGTTTGCTTTCCATGATCTTTCCTTTATTTCCCTGCTGAGGCATCATGGTATTCCATGAATCACCATGACACACTTTAGTCTGCTTCCAAGGGGTATGATGTTTTCCATGTCCCGTCAAGGTATAAGACCCCTGCGACCCCTAAGGAGTTTCACAGTCAACCGAACTTAGAGCATTCCAACAATACCACTGAAGGGTCCCCATATGTTTACAATTTTGGATTTCTCGAGGTTGTACTATACAATACCTCTTGATGTAACTCATAGAACCACACTGAAAACATATTGACTTACTCCGAGGCTTTGGAGGAAGATTCACTGATCATGTAGTTGGATTATGAGTCATACTCCCACCCTGGAAATAAGTGTCCCTCTTCCGTTTTAATCCAGCGTTCAATTTCCCATTATTCCCCATGGGTACTAATACACTTTCTTCGCTTGAATCCCCCAAGAGATCCATTTAATCCACCGAGGATATGTTCACCATCTCCGTATAATCATCTATACACATCACTGATATCTTGGACTGAATGTCCTACCTCAAACCAGCTTTGAAGATACGAGCTTTCAATGATGTACTACCCTCTATCTCGGGTGAAAACCTCACTATGTTCATAAAATTAGCTGCATACTCCATTATGAAAAGGTTCTCTTATTTAAAATGGAAGAAATATGTTTTGCACTAAATTATGAATGTATGAGGGTAGAATTTTTTGTTAAACAATTCCTCAAATCCATCCCATGCCATACCTTGGTCCGTTTCAGCTTGGACAGCCAACTCCCACCACTGAAGGGACAAACCTTCTAACATATACGTGGCCACCTTCACTTTCAACTCTGCTAGTGTTCCCATGAATTTAAAAATATTTTTCATTCTATTAAACCATGTGTTTCCCTCTTTGGCTCTGAATCACCCCTAAATATGGGTGGATTATTACTTTGGAAATGAACAGCATGATCCCGATTCCTTGTTTCATTTTCTTTATTCGCATTTCCTACTTCTTATAAAGCTTGAACTATACTCTTCACTAGCTTCTGGTTCACCTGGGGCTCAGGTGCAACCACATTTTTAATAGCCTCTTCCAGTTTGTCTCTACGACACCTACCGAGTTCCATTTCTATCAATACAAAAAAAAACAATAAGTCATTCTATTTTAGAAACACATGAGTCAAAAATTCCAGTTCAATTACACTACCACTATCACAACCAGGCTTTCCACAAGTTCACATTTCCCATATTGAACTATTTTGAAAAACAATCCACCATGTTTTGAAAATCAACCCATTTTCAAAACACCACTAGTTTCCATGTTTCAAATTCTTCTGTTTGGAAACCCAATATAGATTTTAAAAATTGATAAATTCATATCAAAGTATAATTCATTATATCCAAATGAAATATTCAACCTAGTGGGAAGTCATTTCTACCATTAATGCCATGAACATCTCATTGGCTACACCCATGTCAATGAGATATCCAATTCCTATAAGTTTCTCCAACCACTTATGTACCCAAATCCCTGGAAACTAGAAGTTCAACATCAAAGGGTTAACTACATACTTTTATTCTATACATTATATGTTCTGAAAATCCTATTCCTTGCGACCATCCCGAATCAAGGAATAAAACAAGAACAGATGTCAACACCAAGACCAATGATCAACATCAAGGATCGAACAAATGCACTCACTTGAAAGCTAGGGACTGAAAAAACTAATACCACTTGTAACATCTCACCCCATCCCATTGGCTTACGAGGGTGGGGGAATGCTACTTGTCCTTAAGCGATGTTCCCAAGGCACCAAATGATGGCAATAAAATCCAAGGGCTTCAAGAATCACTGTAAAATGATTTTATATTAAGATAAAATCAACCAACAAAAAATTACACTAACAACAAACTATATGATGCATGACAACAAAACAACGAAACCCATACATTACCAAAAGAAAACCAAGTTGTTCTACAATACAACCCAAAATCAAAATCATAGTATTGTGAGGATGAATAAACAAGAGACCCCAAAAAAAACCAAGACACAATCCATGAATCCACACCAATTTCTGTGCTCCAAGCACCACCAAATCTCCTAAGTATCACCACGAACTACTAGCAATGAGATGCCTTACCTTTACCTATGTCCTAGAATCCAACATCTGCAAAAGCACCAAAGTGCCCAAGCATGGGGTGAGTACTAATACTCAGTAGGTTTTCCCCAAATGAATTCCCTACATACTCTACTAGGATAAAACTCTTATCACATTTATATAAATTAATTTATATAAAATAATCACAAGTCAAACCATTACTAGAAGCCAAACACACTCTTACCGAGACACCTCACCCAAACCAAGAAACCAAGGGAAAACCAATAAAACATGCCACAATCCATTTCATCATTTACACATTAGCACAACAATTTTCATCTTGGAAAGAAATTCACAACAAGGAGAACAAAATGGTGGTGATTCCGTCCAACCCATTAACCCATTCCAACTAGTGGTACTTCCCACCCACTTATCTTTTAATGGTGGTACTTCCATCCACTATCCATCCCATTTTTATAATGGTACTTTTCTCCCACTTCCACATAACATTTTGACAAGACGTAACCAATCATATACCCCAACAAGGCCACAGAACATGAAAATAATCACTTCCATCACATGTAAATTCACTTCAATAAATCACTCATTCATTGAAGTCACCATTTACATATTTTTTCATGCCAAATATATTTCAATAAAACAACATCTTTATTGAAAACCATTTTCATCAACCATTTATAGAAATCAATCCCAGAAACCCATTTTAAAACCTCCATTTTAAAATCCACAACAAGATCATTTCACCACAACACCCCTTTTCCCCAAAAAATCATGAAACCATTACCAAATAATTTTTAACCATGTTCAAAAATCAAAACACAATTAATTTTAAGCAAAAAAAATTAATTGTAACCAACAACCACTAGTTCTAACCAAGCGGAGTCGAGATAGAATCCACCTACCTTTAGGGTTCCAGTGAATTCGACCCACAAGTAATCGCACCCCAAATCCGGTGAACGCACCACCAAAACTACTCTAGATCCCCTTCCCTAACATCCACAAGCCTTAAAATTAACACCCAAGGCAACCAAAACCCTATATCTATATGAAAGAGATGTAGATATAGAAAACCAAGAAAGAGGGAAGAGTATATCTTGAGAGAAACCAAAAGCATCCAAGAGGAGAGACTTACCCACAAGAAACCACCATCAATCCCCCAAAAAAATCTTCAAATTGCTTCCAAAACGTTTTGGAGAGCACATCCAGCCACTGAGAACCCAAAATCCTGACCGAGGATCGAGTGGTAGAATATTGGGAGTGAAATAGGTAAAATATGAGGGATCCTAGATTTAAAAACCCTTCCTTTATATGGCCGCATGATTTGCATGTACATTTTGGAAAACATGCAATTACCATGCACAAGACACTGCCTCAAGAGAGGGGGGTCCGCACGGTTGCTTTGAACAGTTTAGAAAACTGTGCTCAGGACTTGCGATGCTACTATCTCCCCCCTCCATGGTTTCCTATAGAATCCGCTTGGTTTACCCTAGCTGTGCTCAAACCGTGTCCCTTAGAAAAGCCTCCAAACTTATTCAAAACCATTCCAAACTCTCCCAACCTATTAAAAACTCATTCCATGCACTTTAAACAGATAATAAAGAATAAATATAGGCTATATACCTCAAACTGGGGGTGTTACAAAAATTATTTCTAATACTTGTGAGCCCTATCATCACCATGGTGGAATTCGGCACTGTACAGTGTTCTGGGTCATCCCTAGCATGATTTTCCCAAATAATTACTCATGAATCAGTGACCTCAAGACATGATTTGCCACATTTTAAACTCTAAATCAAAAGTATGCTGGAGTACTCATGACTCTAGGTACACAAATTAGGTTATTGTGTGACGGGGGCTCGTCACAAATAGCCCGTCGCGGAAAACGGCGTCGCAACAACAATTATTTGCGACGGGCCCGTCGCTAAAGGTATTATTTATGATGGCGATCCTTCCCGTCGCAAATATTAGTCCGTATATTTGTGAAAACTTTTTAAACAATATTAATAAATTATTTTAATGAATATAATAATAATACTATTTGCGACGGGCATAGTATCCCGTCGCAAATACATTAAAAAAATAAAAAAAATAAATTATTAATAAATTATTTTAATTAATATAATAATAATAGAATTATTTTACATTCAAATATTAAAATAATTCTAATATTACAAAAAAAAATAATAACATAATAATATTTTAAAATTTTAATATATATATAAAATTTAATATTATAAAATATAAATAAT
Source organism: Viscum album (assembly GCA_963277665.1). Classification (NCBI taxonomy): domain Eukaryota; kingdom Viridiplantae; phylum Streptophyta; class Magnoliopsida; order Santalales; family Viscaceae; genus Viscum; species Viscum album. The sequence continues at coordinate 1,391,391,471 of OY728165.1, forward strand.
ATTATTATTCATATTAATATTGTTATTTCAAAATATAATATTATTAATATTTTATAATGAGACAGAAACTACGAATAGAAAAAAAAAATCATATTTTGATTTAACAAACTTTATAACATAAAAACAAACTCTAATCTGAAGGAGGGGGGAGGGGGGGGGGGGATTTGCAGATACTGGTGGAGGAAACTCCATCGCTAAAGAATGAGTGAGTCGGCGCGTGTACTCCATCTGCTCCTGATACTGCTGCTGCCACCGAATCATCTGCTCCTCGTACAGCTGCTGCTGGCGTCGATGCTCCTCCTCATGCTGCTGCTGCTGCTGACGCATCTGCTCCTGCTCCTGTCAGAGACTCTCTATCAGTGCAGTCTGAGATCGCAACTGATCCTCATACTGTGTAACAGAAGAATATGCACGAGCTCCTCTCGAGATGGACGCCGACATCACAGCACTGCCATAATAATCTCCGGGAGTCAGTTGAGAGCTGATACCAACTACCCGGCCCTTCTCGAAGGCATACTGGGTGGCCTGCATCCATGCCACCTCATCAAACTGACGGCCAGTGGTCTGATCTGATGACTCGACCTGACTCTCAGGCTGGGTCTATGACGCTGCAGCCTCATATGACTCCTTTAGTTGCAATTTAAAATTAAAATTGTGAATATATTATATGCAGTTAATTTTCAAACATGAAAACAAATAATACTGACCACGATGTGACGCTGACGATCACCTCTGAGCTCCCCAGTAGCAGGATCACTATACATCCTTTGATATACATCGGACTCCGTAATATCGGGGTGCTCGACAGCCTATAAGAATAAAAAATAAACTGTTAATATTTATAGTTATATAAAATATTTATAAATAATGTACGTACCAGATGCTGTCTATGAGTACTGAAATTACGACTCCCAGCTCGATGAGTCACCTCCTGTCTCCCCCGATTCTGCCTCCCCACCGATAATCTCCTCTGAAAGGCATCACTCAACTAGTGCGCACATAATCTATCCCATACATGGGATGAAATGTGCTCTGGTCGGTGTGCTCTATATGACTCGTCAAAAACTGACACTCCTGCTTTCTTCGTGGCAGCTTTTCTTAAATTGTGCAAAAAATGACGAAAGCGATCACGCATGACCACCTCCCATGCCTCGTGGATGGCGTCACGCATGGTATCCTCGATCGGATACCATAAACCCTACAAATAAATCAAAATATCAAGTTATAAATGAAATAATTTTCAAAATAAAAATTATTTATTTACGTACGTACCAACCAATGGCCGAACATGGCCTGCTTCACATCAATGGGAATCTGCTCCCATGTTGTCCAAGGCTGAGAGAAATAGTTGCGCAAAATATCGCTTCCCTGTCTGACTGCTATATGCGGAAAACTGTAAAAATAATAAACATTTATTATGTGAATAGATTAATGAAATCTTAGTCAAATCCAAAGGTTATCACACAGGTTATTACACCTCCGTGTGCGTGGATCAAACCCAAGACGTGGACGTCACTCGGGGACGGGGTCAGGAATCATCAATTGTGCAAGACCGCGCCCCATACGCGTACTCCCTGGAGCACCTGCAGGCTGAGGGTCATCTGCCAGCAACTCATCCGCATCAAAAGGCAGGTCAGCATCCGCCAACTCATGAAATGTGTCATCGTCCATCTTAAACAGAAAATGTTAATGTTTTTAGCAAATAATTGATAATTACTATTATATATACATATATATTAGTTATGATTGTATATAACTACCATGGAATTCTATCAGTGTTCATCTTCATCATCATCTTCATATATGTCAATGTCATCTTCATATTCCTCCTCAACATCATCGATATCCATTCGAGTTTCAGTTGCTTCATCTCTTACCATTTCAAATTCATATGTGACATCATTAACATCATCGTCATCACCAACTCTTAAATGTGGGGTGTTGTCATCGATACTCATGTCTCTTTGTAAAAAAGAATGATTTTGAGTACTCTCTTGAAAAACTTCAATTCTTTGCAAATCAGTGAAATCACATTCACTTTGACTAAACTGATTGTCTCGAATTTTGATTTTTATTATACTCTACCAATCAGTCAAGTCTCTTGATGTAGCACAATACATTGCATAATAAACTTGATGTGCCTGTTGAGCCAATAAGAATGGTTTCTTTACTGTGAGAACACTTTTACATTTAATATCGATGATTCCATGAGTCGGATGAACATGCACGCCTCTCTCTGTATCCAACCACCGACATTTGAACATGGTTATGTAATGTTGTCCAAGATAACAGAGTTCTATGATTTCATCAAGTATGCCATAAAAGTAAACTTCATTTTCTCGATGATGAGATCCTCTCAAGATAACTCCACTGTTCATTGTTTTTTTTTTGATTCTCCATATGCATGTGTGTGAAATAGAAATCCATTCACCACATATGCGTTATATGTTTTAACAAGTTTGGAAGGTGGGTTACTAAATATACACAGTTGTTTGTCAATTTTATCAGCATGTCAAGACACCTGAAAATTTGTGAAATAATTATCAATATAGTAAACTATACATTGAATGGGTTTCTAAAAGATAAAGAATTTATGTTACCAGTTTTTGAAACCACTGAGAGAAATTTTTCTGTCGGTGTTCTTCGAGAGTAGCTGCTATAATTTTTGGAATTTGTTTCTTGATATAGATATCATACAACCTATAAAAAACAAAGTTATTTACTGTAACATAAATGATAGAATAAGTGATATAAACACTTACAGTACAACTGATGACATCTCTTCGCAGTTGAGCAGAACATACGTATGAGCTCTGTGATATTCATCATCTGAAATCCAGCGTTCATAAACTCCACCAAAACCAAGCTTTGGCTGGTTGAAAACAGATAATTTATTGTTGATTTCATCAATATTCCTCTCGTTTTGTCCCATTCGGTTGTGTTTTGAAGGATACTCAGATTCAAAATAATGGGAGCAGAAAAAAGATATTTCCTCTTGCAAATAAGCTTCTGCAATAGATCCTTCAACAGATGCTTTGTTACGTAATTTTCTTTTCAATTTTTGCATGCATCTTTAAAATGGGTACATCCATCGAAACTGTACTAGACCTCCACATTTGTCTTCATATGGCAAATATAACATCAAATGTTCCATTGAGTCGAAGAAAGATGGAGGAAATATTTTTTCTAGTTTACATATAATTAGAAAAACATCTTCTTCAAGTTTGCATAGAGCATCATAATCTGCTATAGCCGCACAAATTTCCCGAAAAAAATGAGACATGTCTGTTATGGAATCCCAAATCACATAATTCAACAGACCTCTTAATCCAATGGGTAGAAGTCTTTCCATTATAACATGACAATAATGACTTTTTAATCCAGTAATATGACCATTCTTTACACATCTACCCAAATTGGAAGCAAAACTATCTAGAAGTCTCAAATCTGCAATCCACTGACAAAATAATAAATGGTTTTCTTTAGACAGTGTATAAGCTGCTTTTGGTTTCAGTAACCTTTCTATTCTGACATTCTCAAACAGTTCCAGTTCTGGACGCCTGCAAATTTGGGCAAGATCTAAACGTGCATTTACATTGTCTTTGCTCTTTCCTGGCGTATCCAAAACTGTATGAAACAAATTATCAAAACATTTATTCTCAATATGTATGACATACAACATGTGATGGACCAAGAAATCAGACCAATATGGAAAATCCCAAAATATGCTATGTTTAATCCAATTGTGTTCTTTCCCAAAACCAGAAATTTTCTGTTGGTTTATTGTGGGACCAAAAGTGATGGGAGGTAATGAAAATACAACTGATTTTAACTCCGAACCTGATAGCATTTTTGGAGGTCCATCCCTTTCAACTATTCCTTTTCTGAAATGAGATCTATTTCTGTGAAAAGGATGATCAGCTGGAAGAAATCTGCGATGACAGTCAAAATAACAAGGTTTCTTTCCATGAATGAGCATAAATGCTTTGTTCTCTCCCATACAGTAAGGACATGATTTCTGACCATGTGTACTCCAGCCAGATAACATCCCATAAGCCGGGAAGTCACTAATTGTCCACATCAATGCTGCTCTTAGTATGAAATTCTTTTTCATAGCAACATCATATGTACTGACACCAGTACTCCATAATAAACTTAATTCATCAATCAATGGTTTCAAATAAACATCAATATTCTTCTTCAAATGTCCTGGAATTAGTAAAGTCAAAAAGATATATGGATCCTTCATCAACATCCATGGAGGTAAATTGTACGTTGTTAAAAAAACAAGCCAACATGAATATTGACTACCATAAGATCCGAACGGACAGAAACCATCAGTGGAAAGGCCCATTCAAACATTTCTATCTTCTATAGTAAAGGATGGATGCACTCTATCAAAATGTTCCCATGAATCACCATCGTCTAGATGATTCAAGCTTTTATCGGTTGAAATATTCACTTTATGCCATGACATCATTGTCGTTGTATTCTTAGACATGAATAAACGCTGAAGTCTGGATGTAAGCGGAAAATATCTCAACTGTTTTACAGGAATCAAACCAGACTTCCCATGTTTCCCTTCTTTATATCTCAGTTGCCCACATGTGGGACAACTATCCAACGAATCATTTTCCCCAGAATATAAAATACAGTCATTTTAACATGCATGAATCTTCTGACAAGTAAGTCCCAAATTTCAAACCAGCCTCTTACTCTCATAGTAATTTGCAGGAAAAACATTTCCTTCAGGTAATAGTGTTTTAAGCAAAGAAAATATCTGGTCAAAACAGGTGTTTGACATTCCGTTATCTGATTTGATAGCCATAAATTTTGCAACTGCTTCTAATTTTCTCATCTTGCAGCCAGGATATAATGCATCCTCAGCAGACCTCAAAAACTCATAAAATTCAGACGGTGCCAACTCAGGATTTGAATCTATATCAGCCGGAGTTTCTGTATGTTGAATAGATGAACCTGTGACATCATGTACTAAATCTTGAAATCGGGATGGATCCGGAATCAAGTTGGTATCACCTACTTTGGAACTGCGTTCACCGTGTTGATACCAAAAAACATAATCTGGTTGAAAACCAAAACACAAGAGATGTCCCCCCACTTTGTCAAATGTGTCAAACGTTCTCAATGCACATTTTCTACAAGGGAATTTTATTTTGCCTTCTGAAACAAATTCTGGATTTGATGTCGCAAATGATAAAAAAGTCTCCACACCCACTACATATACTGGATTTAAACTAGAACCGTTTGGATTTCTACATTTATTTATCCATATGCGGTCATCTAATAATGATTGTTGACGACCTCGTTGTTCCATATTTTTCTATAAAATATAAAAGCATTACTGGTTTTGAATAATTTGTTAGAAGAAACACTCAAGGAAGGATAATTATAGAGTTTACATCATACACAACTGATGCAAACTTTTTATTGAGATAGACCTAAAAATTGACCCTTTAAGAATTGAATATGTTGAGAATAAAGCAAAACCTGTTACAAATATTGATAATTTTAATATTATATAAATTTTTTATTATTTTAATAATACTAATATTATTTTTTCATAAATATTAATTATATAATAATAACATTATTACATTATTAGTATATTTTATTATTAATATTAAAATAATATAAATTTCTATATTATATACAATTCTCCTTTCATCTGTGTGTTTAACATTCTGTCTCCACATGTAATATTTGCATTCACTTTCACCTCTCCATTGGTGATTAGGTTGATAATATTGAAAAAGAATGCAAATATTACATGTGGAGACAGAAAACACACAGATGAAAGGAGAATTGTATATAATATAGAAAATTATATTATTTTAATATTAACAATAAAATATACTAATAATGTAATAATGTTATTATTCCTAATTATTGGTAATTATTCCAAATTATTGGTAATTATTCCTAATTATAGGTAATTATTTCTAATTGTTGATAATTATTCCTTATTATTGGTAATTATTCCTAATTATTGGTAATTATTGGTAATTATTCCTAATTATTGGTAATTATTCCTAATTATTGGTAATTATTCCTAATTATTGACAATTATTCCTAATTATTGGTAATTATTCCAAATTATTGGTAATTATTCCAAATTATTGGTAATTATTGGTAATTATTCCTAATTATTGGTAATTATTCCTAATTATTGGTAATTATTCCTAATTATTGGTAATTATTGGTAATTATTACTAATTATTGGTAATTATTGGTAATTATTACTAGTTATTGGTAATTATTACTAGTTATTGGTAATTATTACTAGTTATTACTAATTATTACAAATTATTAATACTTATTGGTAATTACTGGTAGTTATTGGTAATTATTGGTAGATATTGGTAATACTACTAGTTATTGGTAATTATTACTAGTTATTGGTAATTATTACTAGTTATTCCTAATTATTATATATTATTACTAATTATTACTAATTATTACTAATTATTACTTATTTTTACTAATTATTACTAATTATTAGTAATTATTTGTAATTATTGGTAATTATTACTAATTATTGGTAATTATTACTAATTATGACGAATTATTACTAATTATTACTAATTATTACTAATTATTACTAATTATTAATAATTATTGGTAATTACTGGTAATTATTAGTAATTATTACTAATTATTGATAATTATTACTAATTACTGGTAATTATTGGTAATTATTGGTAATTATTACCAATTATTATTAATTATTGGTAATTATATCTAATTAATGGTAATTATTGGTAATTATTTGTAATTATTACTAATTATTGGTAATTATTACTAATTATTGGTAATTATTACTAATTATTGGAAATTATTACTAATTATTAGTAATTATTGGTAATTATTGGTAATTATTACGAATTATTATTAATTATTACTAATTGTTGGTAATTATTACTAATTATTGGTAATTATTACTAATTATTGGTAATTATTTCTAATTATTACTAATTATTGGTAATTATTACTAATTATTGGTAATTATTACTAATTATTACTAATTATTGGTAATTATTGGTAATTATTGGCAATTATTACTAATTATTGGTAATTATTGGTAATTATTACTAATTATTACTAATTATTGGTAATTATTACTAATTATTGGTAATTATTACTAATTATTGATAATTATTACTAATTATTACTAATTAAAGGTAATTATTGGTAATTATTGGTAATTATTACTAATTATTACGAATTATTGGTAATTATTACTAATTATTACCAATTATTGGTAATTATTACTAATTATTACTAATTATTGGTAATTATTTGTTATTATTTCTAATTATTAATAATTATTGGTAATTATTACTAATTATTGGTAATTAGTGATAATTATGACCAATTATTACTAATTATTACTAATTATTCCTAATTATTGGTAACTGTTCCTAATTATTACTATTTATTACTAATTATTGGAAATTATTACTAATTATTACTAATTATTGGAAATTATTACTAATTATTGGTAATTATTGGTAATTATTGGTAATTATTGGTAATTATTGGTAATTATTCCTAATTATTGGTAATCATTACGAATCATTACTAATTATTGGTAATTATTACTAATCATTGGTAATTATTACTAATTATTGGTAATTATTCATGATTATTGGTAATTATTCCTAATTATTGGTAATTATTCCTAATTATTACTAATTATTAATAATTATTGGTAATTATTGGTAATTACTGGTAATTATTAGTAATCATTACTAGTTATTGGTAATTATTGTTAATTATTACCAATTTTTTGGTAATTATTACTACTTATTACAAATTATTACAAATTATTACTAATTATTACTAATTATTAATAATTAATACTAATTATTACTAATTATAACTAATTATTACTAATTATTGGTAATTATGGGTAATTATTGGTAATTATTGGTAATTATTACTAATTATTGGTAATTATTACTAATTATTAATAATTATTGGTAATTACTGGTAATTATTAGTAATTATTAGTAATTATTGATAATTATTACTAAATATTGGTAATTATTACTAATTACTGGTAATTATTGGTAATTATTGGTAATTATTACCAATTATTAGTAATTATTGGTAATTATTGGTAATTATTACTAATTAATGGTAATTATTGGTAATTATCAGTAATTATTAGTAATTATTAGTAATTATTGATAATTATTACTAAATATTGGTAATTATTACTAATTACTGGTAATTATTGGTAATTATTGGTAATTATTGGTAATTATTACTAATTAATGGTAATTATTGGTAATTATTTCTAACTAATGGTAATTATTGGTAATTATTTCTAATTAACGGTAATTATTGGTAATTATTACTAATTATTACTAATTATTGGTAATTATTACTAATTATTACTAATTATTGGTAATTATTACTAATTATTTATAATTATTACTAATTGTTGGTAATTATTGGTAATTATTGGTAATTATTACTAATTATTTCTAATTATTGGTAATTATTACTAATTATTACTAATTATTGGTAATTATTAGTAATTATTACTAATTATTGGTAATTATTGGTAATTATTACTAATTATTACTAATTATTACTAATTATTGGTAATTAGTGATAATTATTACCAATTATTACTAATTATTGGTAATTATTGGTAATTATTACTAATTATGGATAATTATTGGTAATTATTACTAATTATTGGTAATTATTACTAATTATTACAAATTATTGGTAATTATTACTAATTATTACTAATTATTGGTAATTATTATTAATTATTACTAGTTATTGGTAATTATTGGTAATTATTTCTAATTATTACGAATTATTGGTAAATATTACAAATTATTACCAATTATTACTAATTATTGGTAATTATGGGTAATTATTACTAATTATGGATAATTATTGGTAATTAGTAAATTATTACTAATTATTGGTAATTATTGGTAATTATTGGTAATTATTACTAATTATGGATAATTATTGGTAATTATTACTAATTATTGGTAATTATTACGAATTATTGGTAATTATTACTAATTATTGGTAATTATTGGTAATTATTACTAATTATTCCTAATTATTGGTAATTATTACTAATTATTACTATTTATTACTAATTATTGGTAATTATTACTAATTATTGGTAATTATTACTAATTATTCCTAATTATTGGTATTTATTACTAATTATTAGTATTTATTCTTAATTATAGGTAATTATTACTAATTATTCCTAATTACCATTAACTATGAACAATGAATACTAATAATTTAAATTTATTAAGTAACAAAACAATCTAAACATAATTAAATTACAACTAATTAAGAATAATTCAAACTAATAAAAAATTTAAAATAAATATTAAATTAAAATGAACATAAATACCTTTAAAATTGATCTGAGGTTGATCTCTGATCGTTGTTGCAGACTTCAATATCAACTCCGGAAATAAAAATTAAACTTAAAATACTATGAACTATAAAAATAGATTTTTGAGAGAAGTAGAAGATAGAGTTTGAGAATGAATGGAAAAAAACGGATGGGGGTATTTATAGGTTAGCTTATTTGCGACAGGAGCATTTGCGACGGGTATCCCGTCGCAAATACCTTAGCTCGCATTTATCACGGTCAACGGTTAAATAGTTATTTGCGACGGGACCTGTTGCAAATAATAACCTGCCGACAATCTATTTGCGACAGGGGTATATTCCCGTCGCAAATTACTTCCCTCAAATAACCTTTTGCGACGGAGAGTTTTCCCCGTCGCAAATATCTTTTACCGCCGCCAGTTATTTGCGACGGGTGGTAACCCCCCGTCTCAAATAACTTTCCCGCGATTTTGCGCGCATTTCGCGCCAGACCTTTTGTGACGGGTTAGCTTTCCCCATCGCAAAAAAGTAGTTATTTGCGACGGGCAAATTCCCCCGTCGCAAATAAATTTCTAACAGGACTATTTGCGACAGGATTTATCCCCGTCGCAAATACCCATTTTTTCCGTAGTGGCTGAATTTGTGAGCAGATTCACTATCACCCATATGGCATCATGATTCTTGACTGTTCATGGGAGACCTGTCACAGAATATATTACTATTTGCTCCCATTTCCACACTGGGATAGGTAAAGACTACAACATGCCAGCTAGACACTGATGCTCTGCCTTGACTTGCTGGCAAGTCAAGCATCTCGAGACAAAACTGACCACTTCCCTTTTCATACCAGCCCACCAAAACTGTGCCTTCAATGCCTTATACATTCTCTGAATTCCAAGATGGACAACCCCCTGGAATGATGATAAGCCCTGATATGTTCTTCTTAATAAGCCACAGGTACCACTATTTGATTATGAAAACACAAGACTGAATTTCTATTCAATTCCCAGTTCTCAATAGCCTCCCACCATTGAGTTTCGACCTTATCGTCACACATTCAGAATCAGATGACTGTGCTTATTTAACCAAACCATCCAGGTTAGGGACCAACAAAACTAAAATGAAGACCTCTCTGTCAGCCTGGTCTTTAAATTCCAACTGCATGTCGGCTCTGACCGACATCAACTACCACTGATCCAATACTTGCTTCACCACTTGAGCATATGATTTTCTACTTAATGCATCTGCAACCAAATTTCTCTTACCTAGCGTGTACATTAAGTCGAAATCAAACAGCTGGAGATATTCAATCCATCTCCTTTGTCTCATGTTCATATCTATTTGTGAGAAGATACACTTTAAGCTCTTGTGATTGGTAAACACTATAAATTTCTCACCGAATAGATAATGACGCCACGTTTTTAAAGCATGAACCACTGCTGCCAACTCAAAATCATGTTTTGGGTAGTTCTTCTCATGAAACCTCAACTCCTATGATCCATATAAAACCACATGATCCCCTTTCATTAGAACACAACCCAAACCTGATCCCGATGTGTCACAATACACCACACACCCTTTCCCTGGTTCTGAAATAACCAAGATTGGTGCTGATGTAATGCAACCCTTTAGCTATTCAAAACATTTCTAACACTACTCATCGCATTGAAATGGAACATTATTCCTTATAAAAGCTATCACCAACGAAGCTAATTGTGAAAAATCATGAACAAAACGTCAATAATACCCAACTAGACCAAGGAAGCTCTGTATCTTGAAAAAATTATTTGGTAGTTTCCAGGAGATAACCGTCTCTATCTTCTCTGGATCAACAAAAACACCCCTTTCATAAATAACATGTCCAAGGATGAACCTCCTATATATGAATGCCACACTTTGACAATTTGGCATACATCAGATGATCCCTCAAGATCCCCAATAAGATTTCAAGTGCTGCTCATGCTATACACTTGTCCTCGAATATAGTAGTATATCATTAAAAAATATCACCCCAAAAGCATCCAGATATCTATGAAATATCTAATTCATAAATGTCAGGAACACCACTAGTGCATTCGTTAGACCAAAGGGAATAACCACATACTTGTAATGACCATATCTACTTCTGAAAGCTATTTTTGGAATATCCTTTTTCCGCACCCATAGTTGATGATACCCTGATCGTAAGTCAATCTTGGAGAACCACTGGGATCCCCTCAACTAGTTAAACAAATCATCAATGCATGGAAGTGGATATCGATTCTTTATTGTAACTTGGCTTATTCTAGAATAGTTAATGCATAACCGTAACATTCCATACTCCTTCTTAACAAACAACACTGGCACTGCCCATGGAGATGTACTAGGCAGGATGAACCCTTTGTTCTCAAACTCTTTAAACTGCACTTTTAGTTCCCGTAAATCTTGTGGTGCAATTCGGTAAGATGAAAGTGTGATAGGATTGGTCCTTGGAAAAAGATAAATCATAAAATACACTTCTCTCACGGGTGGAAACCCTGATAATTATTTAGAAAATACTTCCATAAACTGATCCACAACCGCTGAAAACATTCTCTACTCAACATCTTCCACTAATTCCAATGACCAAGCCACCAATTAATACAAGATAATTCCAACAGTCAGTGCCAAAAAACATGTTGCACCCTGATTCTCATTATTCTCCCCTTTAACGAGATGCCTCAATCCATCCTCCATCACAAAACTAACCATTTTTGCATAATAGTTAATATAAGCATTAAACATTTTCAACCAATCCATTCCCATAATTATATCGTACACATCCATTTCAAGCATTGAGAAGTCCCATGTCAATTCAACCTCATCCAACAGTACACGACATTCTCTATATAGAAAGGTTTGACACTCTTTTTCACCCAGACGAGTTTGAGGCTTGAGAACCATAGACATCATTTCTACCATTAAACCCAACAAATCAATGATTTGAGAAGCAATAAAAGAATTCAAAACACTAATATCAAACAACACATTCATCAAAATGGAATTTAAAAGAACCATACCTCGCAACGTGGATGGTCCCGACTGATCATCCACCACAACCTGCTCAGCTCCAAACAACTGTTTGCTTTCCATGATCTTCTCTTTATTTCCCCGCTGAGGCATCATGGTATTCCATGAATCACCATGACACACTTTAGTCTGCTTCCAAGGGGTATGATGTTTTCCATGTCTCGTCAAGGTATAAGACCCCTGCGACCCCTAAGGAGTTTCACAGTCAACCGAACTTAGAGCATTCCAACAATACCACTGAAGGGTCCCCATATGTTTAAAATTATGGATTTGTCGAGGTTGTACCATACAATCCCGCTTGATGTAACTCATAGAACCACAATGAAAACATATCGACTTACTTCGAGGCTTTGGAGGAAGATTCCCTGATTATGTATTTGGAGTATGAGTCATACTCCCACCCTGGAAATAAGTGTCCCTCTTCCGTTTTAATCCAGCGTTCAAGTTCCCATTATTCCCCATGGGTACTAATACACTTTCTCTGCTCGCATCCCCTAAGAGATCCGTTTAATCCACCGAGGATATGTTCACCATCTTCGTATAATCATCTATACACATCACTGATATCTTGGACCGAATGTCCTACCTCAAACCAGCTTTGAAGATACGAGCTTTCAATGATGTACTACCCTGTATCTCGGGTGAAAACCTCACTATGTTCATAAAATTATCTACATACTCCATTACGAAAAGGTTCTCCTATTTAAAATGGAAGAAATACGTTTTGCACTCAATTATGAATGTATGAGGGTAGAATTTTTTGTTAAACAATTCCTAAAATGCATCCCATGTCATACCTTGGTCCGTTTCAGCTTGGACAGCCAACTCCCACCACTGAAGGGCCAAACCTTCTAACATATACATGGACACCTTCACTTTCAACTCTGCTAGTGTTCCCATGAATTTAAAAATCTTTTTCATTCTATTAAACCATGCGTTTTCCCTCTTTGGCTCTGAATCACCCCTAAACATGGGTGGATTCTTACTTTGGAAATGAACTGCATGATCCCGATTCCTTGTTTCATTCGCTTTATTCGCATTTCCTACTGCTTGGAAAGCTTGAACTATACTCTTCACTAGCTGCTGGTTCACCTGGGGCTCAGGTGCAACCACATTTTTAATAGCCTCTTCCAGTTGGTCTCTACGACACCTATCGAGTTCGATTTCTATCAATACAAAAAAAACAATAAGTCCTTCTATTTTAGAAACACATGAGTCAAAAATTCCAGTTCAATTACACTACCACTATCACAACCAGGCTTTCCACAAGTTCACATTTCCCATATTGAACTATTTTGAAAAACAATCCACCATGTTTTGAAAATCAACCCATTTTCAAAACACCACTAGCTTTCATGTTTCAAATTCTTCTGTTTGGAAACCCAATATAGATTTTCAAAATTGATAAATTTATATCAAAGTATAATTCATTATATCCAAATGAAATATTCATCCTAGTGGGAAGTCATTTCTACCATTAATTCCATGCACATCTCATTGGCTACACCCACGTTAATGAGATATCCAATTCCTATAAGTTTCTCCAACCACTTATGTACCCAAATCCATGGAAACTGGAAGTTCAACATCAAAGGGTTAACTACATACTTTTATTCTATACATTATATGTTCTGAAAATCCTATTCCTTGCTACCATCCCGAATCAAGGAATAAAACAAGAACAGATGTCAACACCAAGACCAATGATCAACACCAAGGATCGAACAACTGCTCTCACTTGAAAGCTAGGGACCGAAAAAACTGATACCACTTGTAACATCTCGCCCCATCCCATTGTCTTATGAGGGTGGGGGAATGCTACTTGTCCTTAAGTGATGTTCCCAAGGCACCAAAGGATGGAAATAAAATCCAAGGGATTCAAGAATCATTGTAAAATGATTTTATATTAATATAAAATCAACCAACCAAAAATTACACTAACAACAAACTATATGATGCATGACAACAAAACAACCAAACCCATAAATTACCAAAAGAAAACCAAGTTGTTCTATAATATAACCCAAAACCAAAATCAGAGTACTGTGAGGATGACTAAACAAGAGACCCCAAAAATAACCAAGACACAATCCATGACTCCACACCAATTTCTGTGCTCCAAGCACCACCACATCTCCTAAGTATCACCACGAACTACTAGCAATGAGATGCCTTACCTTTACCTATGTCCCAGAATCCAACATCTGCAAAAGCACCAAAGTTCCCAAGCATGGGGTGAGTACTAATACTCAGTAGGTTTTCCCCAAATGACTTCCCTACATACTCTACTAGGATAAAACTCTTATCACATTTATATAAATTAATTTATATAAAATAATCACAAGTCAAACCATTACTAGAAGCCAAACACACTATTACCGAGCCACCTCACCCAAACCAAGAAACCAAGGGAAAACCAATAAAACATTCCACAATCCATTTCATCATTTACACATTATGACAACAATTTTCATCTTGGAAAGAAATTCACAACAAGGGGAACAAAATGGTGGTGCTTCCGTCCAACCCATTAACCCATTCCAACTAGTGGTAATTCCCGCCCACTTATCTTTTAATGGTGGTACTTCCATCCACTATCCATCCAATTTGTATAATGGTACTTTTCTCCCACTTCTACATAACATTTTGACAAGCCATAACAAATCATATACCCCAACAAGGCCACACAACATGCAAATAATCACTTCCATCACATGTAAATTCACTTCAATAAATCACTCATTCATTGAAGTCACCATTTACATATTTTTTCATGCGAAACTATATTTCAATAAAACAACATCTTTATTGAAAACCATTTTCATCAACCATTTACACAAATCAATCCCAAAAACCCATTTTAAAACCTCCATTTTAAAATCCACAACAAGATCATTTCACCACAACACCCCTTTTCCCCAAAAAATCATGAAAACATTACCAAATAATTTTTAACCATGTTCAAAAATCAAAACACAATTAATTTTAAGCAAACCAAATTAATTGTAACCAACAACCACTATTTCTAACCAAGTGGAGTCGAGATAGAATCCACCTACCTTTAGGGTTCCAGTGAATTCAACCCACAAGGAATCGCACCTCAAATCCGGTGAACGCACCACCAAAACTACTCTAGATCCCCTTCCCTAACATCAACAAGCCTTAAAATCAACACCCAAGGCAACCAAAACCCTATATCTATATGAAAGAGATGTAGATATAGAAAACCAGGAAAGAGGGAAGAGTATATCTTGAGAGAAACCAAAAGAATCCAAGAGGAGAGACTTACCCACAAAAAACCACCTTCAATCCCCCAAGAAAAATCTTCAAATTGCTTCCAAAACGTTTTGGAGAGCACATCTAGCCACTGAGAACCCAAAATCCTGACCGAGGATTGAGTGTTAGAATATTGGGAGTGAAATAGGTCAAATCTGAGGGAGCCTGGATTTAAAAACCCTTCCTTTATATGGTCGCATGATTTGTATGCACATTTTGGAAAACGTGCAATAACCGTGCACAAGACACTGCCTCAAGAGAGGGGGGTCCGCACGGTTTCTTTGAACAGTTTGGAAAACTGTGTGCAGGCCTTGCGATGCTACTATCTCCCCCCTCCATGGTTTCCTATAGAATCCGCTTGGTTTCCCCTAGCTGTTCTCAAACCGTGTCCCTTAGAAAAGCCTCCAAACTTATTCAAAACTATTCCAAACTCTCCCAACCTACTACAAAATCATTCCATGCACTTTAAACAGATAATAAAGAATAAATACAGGCTATATACCTCAAACTGGGGGTGTTACAAAAATTATTTCTAATACTTGTGAGCCCTATCATCACCATGGTGGAATTCAGCACTGTACAGTGTTCTGGGTCATCCCTAGCATGATTTTCCCATATAATTACTCATGAATCAATGACCTCAAGCCATGATTTACCACATTTTATACTCTAAATCAAAATTATGTTGGAGTACTCATGACTCTAGGTACCCAAATTAGGTTATTGTGTGACATTTCCCTCATACTAGGTCTACATGCATCATGACTTTAAACTGCATGCACTTTGGCCAAAGTTGTATGAAATTTAACATTAGCCTTTAATGGCCCAAATTGAAAGACCCTAAAAATTCTTGTAAAATATACATAAATCTTTTTAGGAATAAAATCATCAAATGGAAGACTGAGAAAAAGTAATGTCACCGGTTACTAAACTCTTAATGTCTAGAGTTTATGAAATAGTTATAGCATAAATAAACAAGGTATAAAGCTCATAGGGACTACTTTGTGGACCTTATAAAATATGAGCCATTCTCATTGGAACCCCAAGTTCAAGAAAAAGTTAAATTAATAATTTTTTACATTTCCTTGACATGAAAACATGTTCACTAGGCAGTGACACAACTTTGAGGGTTCTAAAAAGCCTTCTTGAACATTACAATTTCCATAAACCACCTTCATTCCTTTGAAGTGTGAGATGGAACAGCTAGTTCATTGAGTTGATATACTTCTCTTGGAACCCCATGGACCATGTTATTACTTTATATTGGACATTCCCTATAGTAAGGTGGTAGTAGGGGTTAGTTCATCCAAAATGACCCTTCTGGTCCAAGAAGCCCCCCAAAATTGAGGAGTTATTATCTTGAACGTGTTGAAAATTACAGGCTCCCATCATTAAAAATGGTAGAACTATACCCACCGGTTCCCACACTCAGTTAACTAAAATATTCCAAGACCACTATTTACAAAACCCATGACTAGACTATTCAATTGGCTTCAACGTCATCAATATTACGTTACTGTGTTTTGTACCATTTCTCAAAGAAATAATGCAACACTCCATTCCCAAACCATTTTATGTCCCACACAATGTGAATAAAAACCACATAGCATAGGGTTTAATCCTCCCAACTAAACGATAAACTTATTTAGGGTTCCAAAACCCTTCCTTAGATAGATTTTAATCCACTTCCAACATCATCATCCAGATGTTTATGTCTTCAAAAATATTAAATGGACCTTGGAAAAGGAGTGTGGATCCCCTTTACCAGACCATTAAAGTATTCCATATTGGATCACGAATAAGGTAAAATATCCTACCAACTAGAGGCATATCATCCTTACAAGTAAAGAACTCACATCCTCCTGAACCCTGGCGACACTGTAATGGAACTAAGTACCTTAGGGTGTTTTGGGTCACCCCCGACATGTCTTCCCCATTCCATATTCATCGATTAAAACTTTTGAGTTATGATTTACACCACCCATATTACCACTATTTATAGAAACTTAACTTTCCTAATATTCTACCATCCACTAATACCTCCTCTAAAATATTTCACGGCCCTTTGAAAGGAACTCAAATCCTCATGATCCCTATAAATACTATGGTGAAACATAGTTCCTTAGGGTGTTTTGGGTCATCTCGGCATGTCTTCACCATTATATATTCAATAATATTGTTCTAGAAACAAGAATTTAAACTTCATAACATTTTACATCCTTACTGCATGATGTTAAACTAAATGGAATATGTCCTTACCATATGACGTGAAACTGCATGAAATATGTCCTTACTGCATTACATTAAAATGCATAGAGAACATTACTTAACGAATTTTATATCATCAGAAATATCATGTTTGAGATGGAAGACCTTAAAATAAAACATAAAAATGATATAGTTTTCAAGACTGTAAAAAAACAAAAATAGAAGAGACATACTGCTTTCTAGGTTGAAAACCTAAAGAGAGATCCCTCGGTAAAAGTCAAGTATCTTCTCACTAGACATGCACTCTGTGTGATCCCTGAAATATCGAGAACACATAAAATGGAAAAGGCATACAACATGTCAAGATGAAAACCCATAAAAGGGTATCCTAGTAAAATGCCAAGTCCATGAACTCTAACCTTTTCCTATAAGAATCTTAGGAAAATTTTATGAAAATATAAAAAAATTAGATTAAAAGATTTTGGGGATCATTACTTGTCCCTAACAAGAATCAAGCTACGCACTCTAAGTCCATTAACTTTTGAAAAAAGATTATATAATTCTCCCTATGGAAAATATATCTTATCCCAAATTTACTTTTTTACTGGTTGATATCAAGACATCTAGAGTTGATACATCAATGAGGAATCTCATGTCGATGAGAATTCATGAGGGTTTCCCATGAAAAAATATTTTTTGATTTAGGCATGAAAATATAGGAATTTAGGTTTACTTTGTATTATACAAAGAATATGTATCATTGATAATCTATGTGAAATTGGATCAGTAACATGTCATGTGTGTCATGAAAGGAATAAATATGGACAATGACATGTAATGTTCAGAGGATTTATTCATTTTAAGGTACATAAAAAGGAGGAATACCCCCATTTTGGATCCTCTCCAAGTATTCCATCAAAATAAAAAAACAGTTGTGATCATGATACAATAAAATTTGATCTTATAAATCTTCCATGTTAGCCAGAGTCCAGTGAGAACTGTCGATTGAGAACTGAAGTGTCATCTAACCTGCTTCTTATATTGTTGCTTAAGGATGAAAAGTTTTTATAAAAGAGGAAAAATACTCAAATTATTTATGAGTAGTCTCTAATAAGGATGATGGAACTGAAATATTAGACTATGAGAAAGCTACGATCTTCCCCTATTTTTCTATCAACATGGTTAGGTGATCCATCTGGGTGCGCAACTACGATATCATACGATGTATCTATTCCAATACCTCTAAATATTCCCTTATTAGTTTTACTTGTGGAGTCCCATAATCAAAACATTGAAAGTCCCCATCACTACTAGAAAATTGTTTCTAGGTCAAGACAATTTATCACATGATATCATACAATGGGTTACAATCAAGTCCACCTACCCCCAAATTTCGAAAGAGATGGATAAGGTGTTCTTCTTGGACACACAACTCTAGAAGGGGACTCTCAATAATCAGGGCATGGATCTTCTTCCATATTTTCCATTATGATAGTTAGTTCTATCTAACTACTAGGATAGATACATCGAAAGTAGGAATGGTTGGCTGTGTTGAAAAAAGAAGAAAGAGAGGAAGACTCATCTACTCTTCTCTCAAATGATTCTTCATCCATCACTAATATTGAAGGACTGGATTCCACAAAAACTTCTATCCCGCTAATGGGATGTTCATAACTAAGACAATAAAACTTCCTTGAAGTTACACCCAAGTCTTGAATCAATTCCATTAATGCTATAGATAAGGGGTTCAGTGAAGCACATGGTGTGTCAACCTGAAAAACCAATCTATTCACTACACATCCCGAGTAGGATTCCACATAAGTGTAGTTATAGTCATAGGATAAGAATACATGGACATCTTTTGGCAGAAGAATAATCTCAACATTTGTATCTTCATGTGCTAATGTAATCCAAAATTGGTGGATAATATTGGGATATCGTTCTCCCCACATGATATCTGAAGGGAGAGGCAAACCATTTGAATGAAGAAAAATTGATGAGATAACTAAGAGGGGGTATATGATGAAAAAATAATCAGCTCGTCTACATGGGATAGAAGAACCCCATCCCAAAGAGAGATTTTATATGACTTCTCATAAAGAGAGTCACTATCATTATTAACAATTATCTTAGTTGGTGTGGGATAGGGATTGAAGTTGAAATGATTAGGCTGTCTCAACATGTTTACAACCTCATAAGGGCCTATTTATATCACCTCAACACTATAAATATTAAATAGTCTGGGAAGGAATAAGGAATTAAGGATCCAAATAGTGTTATATATGTATAATAAAGTAAATTCTCTCATATCTATTTGAATAAGAACTAGAAGGCCCCAACAATCTTGTATATGATTTTTCCTTGTAAGATATGTCCAAGGAGTTAATAGAGGTGAGTGAGATTTAGTATGGATTGGTTAATAAGGTACCCATCTGGAAATCGGGCTACCATCACCAACATGAATACTTTAATTTGCAAGCGTTCATCCCTAGTCATGAAAAGATATATGTTTAGAAAAAATATAAAAACCCTACTAGTCAAAGCCTTGGAGATACCTTTGGTCTAACATAGTATCCCCATGTGTCTTAATCATAGCATCATTTATTTCCTAATAAAAACCCACACTATCATTAACCTATCAGAAAGGGAACCAATGAGGGAATATAATGGTTTTCTGAGTCCCACTATGGTAGAGGAAGATGTTGATCCAGTCCATAAAGTAAATGAGTGAGTATAGATTAAAATCCTTCTTTAAAATATCCTTCATGAAAGTTAGAATGTAACTTTCCAAGATCATAGTTTGTGTGGGGTTGTCCCAAACATCCATGGTAGGAAGAAACTCATCATACATCTATATAAGATGATATATCCATCCTAACCAATAAATTTCCCAAAGGTTTATATGTAATTCACCATGATATGTATGAAAGGAATTAGTTCTAGGATTACAATGACTAATCATATCTTTAATATGATTCAACTGACAATACATGATGAAATGAGAAATTTATGCTACCTCATAAAGATGAGTAGTGTGTAGCTGGTCAGAGAATTCTGAGTAGATTTTCCTGACCCAAAATTGCCAGGACAATTTATCAGGTAATTTATCAACATGTTATAATTTCCATGTGTATATCTAACCTCTTATAAGATTATTAAAGGATGATATGAGTATAAATGAATAAATTTGAGTAATTAGATGGTGGGAAAGATCACAACAATCCGGGCCCTGAGGGGAGTTCACCAATATATGAGATAATCCTTGGGGTGGTTCAACAACCAATTGACTATCCTTAGAGATATTCATTCGAATACAGTCAAGGGAAGAAGATATAAAACAATATAGAAGATTTTAATTTGGTGAAGTAATGATAGAATAATCCAGCAGACTAAATCCATACCAAATAATTTAGTGTGGTAGGGGATTCTATGAATTTCATACAGGATAAGTTTCTTTAGATCCTCATAGTCAGAGAAAAAATGATACTAAGGGTTAGTATTTCAATTCGTAGTAATCATGGCCCTCAGGATGGACTCATTATATGATTTTTGAGAACTGTATTCCATTTATAAAAAAATGAGTATCACATTTATGATGAGTAAGGAACCTTTCTAGAAGAAATTCATGACTCATAAAACATGATTATAATTACATGAACCATAAATGGATTTATGGTCACATGAACTGATATAGTCCTCAAGAATTTCATGACCCACAAATTCTCTCTCAACTACATGATCTATTGTAATACTTGCGATTGTGTGACCCTGATATAGTCACATGAACTGTGTAACGATCAAGTGATCATGTGAACAACCCAGTAGATCATGCGAAGCCTAAAAGATAGATATGTAGCCAAGGATATGGGTTAAGGATTAATAAAATTATAGAGAGTTGATTTGTGATTCATTTTAACAAGTGCTAAGACAAATAATTCACATGATGAGATCTTATTTTTTTTTCAAAGTGGTATTGCAATCGGTTTTTGTGGAGAGTTATTATGAAATTTTTCTTTCCACAAGGTCTTGTGAAGAATTCATGATATAGGAGAAATTGAAAGAGATTTAGAGTTAAAATTCACTAGTGGAATGAACCTCTTCTTGATACCCTATATATAGGATGCTTTAATAAATACTAAAGGTCACCAAGAAGACCAAACATCATCTGAGACACCACTAGTACCAAAACACATTTTTACATCGGGGTTTCTAGCCTTTCAATGTCAGTTTTGAGGCGACGTCATTACAAGATATGTTGAAAATATGATTTTTAATGTTCCTTATATAATAATTGATGTTAAAAATGGATTTTTATGGTTTTTAAAATCCATTTTTAAAAAACCAACATAAAAGACCATCTGGAAATGACGTTAAACAAATATTTTTACTTCATTTTTAAAAAAATGATGTTAAAAGTAATTTTTTACATTGGGTTTTTAAAACCGACTTAAAAAATTATCATATTTTAGATAATTTTCTAAGATTTTATTTGACAGGTCGTAGAGATCAAACAAAGTTACAGATCAAAACTTATGACCATCAGAAGTTTGATATATATTTTTCGATGAAAGATCAAATGATCCTACTGTAGCTTCGTCTTAGAAGGAATTCTAGAATCCAAAAGAGGATTGGTAATTTTACCATGATATAAAGCATTATTAATCATTATAATAAAATAAGAATCACTAAATGGTATATCAATTATGAAAACTAATCAAAAAAATAATAATATAAATATTTGAAAAATAATTACAAATATCTTGATGTGATATCGAAAAGAAGAAATGGTGGATTCACATGGAAGATTAAACAATTCAAGTCGTTGGAATGATGATGGTTGAAAGAAATGATCATTAAATGATATATCAATTAAGAAAACTAATCATAAAAGACATAAATCATGGATAAATAATTAAAATACCTTGACAAGATCACAAAAAGAAGAAATAGTTGATTCACATTGAAGATCAAATGAGTCAGGTTGGGGGAACGATGATGTTTGAAAGAAATTATTGTTAATTTATGATATGTGTATAACAAAAACATATAATTGAGATGATAAAATAAAAATTGGTATTAAAAATTTTATTTGGAAATTGTAAATTTTGATGCAGTGATGTAAAAATATTTAAATTCTGTGTTGGATGGATATTAAAATTATCTTTTGTGTCAGTTTTATGATAATAATAATGAAAATATATTAAAATTTCACTGATTTTCACATCGATTATATAAGAACCGATGTGAAAAATGAATTTTCATGACTTTTTCACGTCATTTATTAAATAACCGTTGTAAACAATGTTAGAAAACATGAATTTAATTCCCTACGCTTTGATTTAACAGGTTTCAGATCTCAAACTGAGTTACATATCAAAAGTTATGTCCATCATAAGTTGGTCTTCCGTAAGACTTTATTTAGAGATGATAAACTTCCGATGACCATAACTTTTGATCCGTAACTCTGTTTGAGATCTGTGACCTGAAAAATAAAATATTGGTAAATGAACTACATGTTTGTAAACACTTTTCATGTTAATTATTAAATAAAACACTTGAAAAATTCTATTTAACATTTTTTATTAAATAACTGACGTGATAAAGTCATGAAAATTGATTTTTCACATCGGTTTTTATAAAAATGACATCAAAATTAAGAGACAATGGATTTTTCATGTTGTTACATATATAATAAACATGAAAAATTATAGAAAATATATTTTCACATTGGTTATATAATAATTGATGTGAAAAATCATTTTTTATATATGTTCACGTCAGTTCTAAAGAACCGACGTGGAGAAAGGCGGCGTTAAAAATAGTTTTTTGTACTAGTGCACCGATTCGTGGAAGCCCCACATACCCAAGCATAAATTTAATCTCCTCATAAACCAGTCCTTTTTTCTATAGACATCACTCTTGAGGGGGGTTATTTGTTGGATCCCACTAAATGAGCATAAAAAATTCTATAATCGAATAAATATATGAAGCATGGGTATTCGTTTCTCCACAAAACAAAGGAAAGAGCAGCATGAATACATGAAATCCATCTGACTGAATCGAGTGGATCATTTAACTTCCATAGGTACACATGATCTCATGATATGAGAGAGGTCATGTTAATTGATCATTCACTACACATGATATTTTTATGATCACATAAAACACCTCTAACAAGCCCTCATATTCTCATGAATGCATCTAGAAAAGTGTCGATGATCATGTGAAGGATGCCAGATAAGTTCCTCCAATCATGTGACTTTTCAGTTGATAGACGCTTGAAAATCACCCAAATACCTTTATAAAATATAGGAAGAAGCCTATCGTGAATGAATATTATATTGATTTTCATGGGATATGCTTATGTGATTTAAAAGACCCCACAAATACCCCCAGTGACATGAAAAATTTGTGATGCAAGAGCATGTTGGCATGTCACATTCATCATGTGAGGAACCTCATAAATGTAAATTTGATATTGTGATTCCCCTTTAGCTCCATAAGAAAGAAAATGGATTTTCCATGACAATTATCTCACAGCATCACAAGATCCATCATTGATCATACAGTGCATCACTAACAAGAAGGGTGACTTTCCATGATGATGCTGACATAAAATCAAAAGATACCCTTTTGATCATGATATTAAATGACAGAAAACCAATAGGAAAAAGGTTTTAATCCTTTTAAAATAAGGAATAAATTTTTGAGAAAGGAGTAAGACTCTTACAAAGGGAAGATACATTGATTTTCAAGAGAAGGGGTTCCATGATTCATGTGATCGCCATTAATTAAAAAACCCTTCAACAAGCCATAATTATTTCATAAGACACCCCTATAAAGCCTTCTTGATCTTACAAAAGGACTTAGGCAAGCCATGTTAATATCATGATGGACCCCAGAAAATTTCTCTTTGATCACACGAAAGACTTTCTATAGGAGTGTTGATCTCATGAAAACTATAAGACATGTCAGATCAATGGTTCAAAGACCATTGGAGATGTCAAAATGATTATGTGAAATCCATTTGATAATACATGATTCCAATAAATATGGAAATGATAGAGTGTTCTCACAGTCATTGTTTATCATGAAACACCTTGGATGACCCATGGAAGGATCATGTGAAGTGCATGATGAGATACTCCATCCACAATCTCCAGATCGTGTCTAGGATATACATTCCATCCAAGGAGGTGTATAACTGGGGTGAGGAGGCCTAAAAATTCATCCCTATAAACACAAAAAATACACATAGGAGATGCAAGGAATACCCAAGGGAGTATAGAAGAGTAGAATTCTTGGAGCGGAAATCCATATCATTGTAAGGGTCTTCTCCTAAGTAAAATAAAAGGAATGAACTTACGGATCACGTGACATTAATATATGCTTTACATGATCAATATATAGATCAAATTAAGGACTTATAGAGGGCCTTTCAGATTATGCGAAGGAGTTTCCACATGGTGACTTGGTCATAAAAAATCTAAAAAGCTAATTATTATTGAACCATCAGTCTCATATAAAATAAATTCTAAAAGGTATATAAGACTTGTGTGAATATAGATACACTAACTATCATGAGAAGGCATCATGCACTTTTCATGACCTATCTAGATCAAGAAATGGTTCTAAGACATGTCAACCAAGTCTTACGAAGTCTTTTGGACATGTCAAAAATGTCTTGAGAAGTCCAATTGATATATCTCACTTGTCTTGAGAAGTTATCATAACATGTTCCCCAAATATTGGTAATTTCTATATAAATATCACCCAAGTATTGTGAAGTCCTCCAGAGATGTCATCCAAGTTACGTGACAACCTTCCAATAGTCCAACCTTAATCACACGACACCCTTGGACATGTCCTCATTGATCACAAGAAGAACCTCAGATGTGTAAATAGATTCATGATATATTTATCTAGATAAACCATCTAAATCATGATAGATACCTCTAACATGTCTGATTCAATCATGTGAAACTCCTTAATACATGTAAACCTTATTATATAGGCACTTAAGGCATGTTAGTTAGACACCTTAGGATATGATAGACATTTCTATTATTCATATTTGGATATAATCTGAACTAAATGATCATAACTATAATTATTTATTCAAATAATATATGTAGGGTGACTTCTTGAGGCAAAAGATCTAATGGAAAATCACCTTGATGTATTCCACGCCATGTATCTGACACTCTATTCCATGGGACCAAAACTCTCCTATGGGTTCATTATTTTTCATCATCCACGAGAAGATCAAGAAGATAAATAGAATATGATAACTCCAATTTCTTCTAAAAATTGGATACATATGATGCCTTTATCAGCTCCGTACCCTATGTAAAACACCCCATTAGAGATTACCTAGTGTATAATCCCTGAACCCATATGCAGTCAGATTGATTGCTTACCATTTATTGATTCTCACATTGAGCATGGATCGTGTGGGCTTAGAGATTTACAATGATCATATCACTTGAATCATAAATTTCCCCCAATCCAGGGAAACATTAGTGTGAAATCCCCATTCAATGACATGATACAATTCCCCCCATACAAGGGAACTCACCTAGATGTAAGTCCTGAAGGAATTACTATATTGGAAACCTTTTGGAAATAAAACTCAAATAAATTAATTATCTATCACCACCTATTGGTGGGTTAAGTGTAGATAAAACTACAATTAATCTAATTCCGATTATAAACATGATATAGAGGATGCCTTCCTAATACCAAAGCATAATAATTGGTGACTATGTGACCTTTTAAATGTCATTTCTACATGATGTTAAACTGGACATTTTGAACAAACTATGTGGTTTTTGATTCCTTTTATACATGAGATACACAGTACACCTCATGAAGGATTAATTCCATCCTTGAAATATCAATCTCCTATCTAGATGGATGTAAACTCTAAAGTTCATAGTTATATGGATTTAAAATATAAGAATTTACCCACCAGTAGGAACTGATGGTAAAGGAACAAAGAACCTTGGATACATATATATTACCTCGTTAATATAACCCCTTTATGCAAAAAATGAATCGACACTAAACATTTTATTAGGGTAATCAGTTCGGTATTCGGATTAGGAATAGATTCTTGAACATATCTTAAATCTATAAGAGAGTCCCATAATGGGAAACAATTACCCCCAAAAGGCTGTGATGAGCCTGACCTACCATTCTCTTGAAAAATTTGAGTTACTAAATTCCATTGGTTATGAAAACCTAAATAATCGTATACCTTTGGAAATCGTGTATGTACCTTGTTATGGATGTGTGAGCCGTTTGCCATTTCTAAGAAATGAAAATGGTGAACTAGGCATAGATGATGTGGAAACCATACATGAACTGTAAAAAACTGAGTTTTATGACTTATTTTTCAAATTAATTAAATTTATTTTATTTCTTGCATTGCAGCTACACCAAGATAATTTTTTTTCTACATGCAATACCGACTTAGCTTTTATTACACACGACACTTAGTTTTAACAAAACAATGATATATTATTAATATAGTTATTTAAAATAGAATATTATAACTAAGCTATTAAATATAGTAGTATGAATAGAAATAACTTATTTTTAATTTTAATGTTTTAATATTAAGAAAACATATTGATTATATGATACATAATTTTCAGTAAAGTCTATATATTTTGAAAATACTATTTTCTCAAAAAAATATTTTTATGTATTTTTGTGAACAATAAAAAAATTAATTTTTAACACTTTTAGAAAATTAATTTGATAAACCAGAATTAATTTTTGAATTTATAATGTAAAAGTTTTCTTAGGGTGATATTTTTTTTGTTTTTTCTAAAAATTTTCATTTTTGGATGAGTAGTGAAAAATACTGAGATTTAATTAAAAACTGCCTTTAGTTTTATTTATTTAAAATGTTAAATTATATTTTAATTTTTTTAAAGTATAATTAGTTAAATTATAAATTTATTAATCCAATTTACATCATTATAATTAATTTCATATTGAAATTTAATATAACATCGTTGTAAATTTTTGATTATTTTTTCACTTTAAAAACCTGTTTTCTCTCCACGACCGTTGGATTAATTTAAAATCCAATTTTTCCAATTATGTGATTGGAAAATGGAAAATTTGTTAAATAT
The DNA here is from genome assembly GCA_963277665.1 of Viscum album. NCBI lineage: Eukaryota > Viridiplantae > Streptophyta > Magnoliopsida > Santalales > Viscaceae > Viscum > Viscum album. The sequence goes on from OY728165.1 coordinate 1,391,419,553, forward strand.
TTTTAATAATCATAATTTAGAATTTATAATTAGTAGAAATTAATTTTTGACCAAAATAATTAAAGAAACCAGTTAAAATCAATCTTGGTGATTAAGAGAAAATGAGTTTACCAAGGGAATAAAATTTAAACATAAGGGAATAAATGACCTATAAACTTGTCCAAAACCCATTTTATAGACATATTTTTACCTTATAAAATATATGATAAAGACTTATCCATTATTTTATCCACATGATATAAAAAAATGAGAGTGTAATTCACTCTTTAAAAAAGTTACAAGAGTACCACTCACCTCCCTTATAAAAGGCCACCCCCTCTTCCCATCTCTTTACACCTATAAATCAAACATTATTGAAAAAAACTATAAAAATAAATTAACAAATTCCCTCCTATAATAATATAATCCTTAATTTTGGAATAAATACAACCAATGAAGTCCTTTGGTGGAAACCAAAATAAGATAGTCGAAGAAGAGGTAACATTCATTAATGAACATTTTTATTTTTCTTCTTCCTGAAAACCATTTATTTTATTTAATATAAATATTATATAATAAAATAAGTGTAAAAAATTTAATTATATGTTTTTATGTTAAGTTTATGACCTATAACCACACACACTTATATCAAATGAGTTACGAAATCGACGTTCCAGTGTATGACATACAACCACCTTATGAACCTATATCTTTCAATTTTTTCCATTACCACCAATAAAGGTTGGAAATAATGATTAAAATAATATTTATATATGATATATAGGATGGTAATGATGTTATTATGATAATTTAATTGTTATATTATACATAGCTTTATGATTTCCATTATTTGGGAATATGATAATGTCATTCATGTGAACGATAAACTACCACCTCGTGAAGCGAAGTGATTCATTCACGATTTACATGGAATATATTAAGGATAGGGTTAATCAACATATGTGATATATATTATATAAAATTATTATTCAAATATAAATTATCATATTTTATTCTTTCTTTAAATCCAACAAGAAAATGGAAATATCATTCATGCATACGTACAGCCTACCGTCTCCATGAATGTGGTATTTTATTTCATATTTATATATTTCATAGTTTATTATAAATAAATGTATACTGAATATCTATTATACATATATATATGTTTTATGATTATTTAAATTATGAAATAATTATTAAGGTAAGAGAACCAAAAATATAATGAATCAAAACTTTAAATAAAAACAAAGTGGTTATTACCCGAAACGTAACATTAACATGGTATATTTAACAAATGGGTAATAAATGGTCCTATGAAAATAATATACGGTATGATATATATTAATATTATTATTTAATATATTTATGATAAACATATATTTATTATACATGAGTATTTAATGAGTACAATGGAAGTTAATACTTATGTTAAGGGATTTCTGTCAAACTTTTTACTTTTGTGAGACACATGATATATTCCCCACCTCTTTCTTCTATGTGGAGAATATAATTTCCCTGAAAATATTTTATTATGACTCTAATAAAATTTATTTTTATTTAAATATCCATTTTAGGATCTCTTTTTCATGTTTTTTACAGATCAAATGTTACAAAATAAATAAGGGAGTTTTTTTTCTCAATTTTTCTTCTTTGAGACACATGTTATGTTATGAACCGATATTAATTTAAAGGTGTTTATACAGACAATTTGACATGTTATATCATGGATTTAATTCTTTTCATGATATTTTATACTTTATTTATTGTTATTATTTTATGGGGATTATAATTTAAAGTTACCAAAGTGGTAAGAGTTTATTACTATAATATTATCATTTATCAGGATTATTTATGATTATGCTTCCATTGATGAAATATTATGATCAAAATCACAAGAATTATAAAATATTTTGTTATCCTCTGGTAATTTAAGATATATTTATGAAATAGTAGCATTTTTCCACTCTTTGGTACATAATATAATTAAAAAAATATTTTTTTTTCAGAAAATATGACTTTATTTTTCTCTTTGGCAAGAAATCGGTTTTCTTCCAAAAACATGTTTTATAGATATGTTGTTAATTATTTTATTACTATATTATGATTTTTAAAATACATTTTGTTTCTATGTTTAATTTTTATATTTTTTTATGGAATATTCATTTTATTTTCCAAAACAATTACCAATTTTCTTTTATAAAAAATATAAAAGGAATCTTCACTTTAATGTAGATGGAATGAATTTTTTTTCCAAAATCATGAAAAATAATTACATTGAATGTTAATTTATAAATTATCATGTCTATTTTCATATTGATTTTTTTTATTTTTTTTTTCTTAAAAATAGTTTTTCAAAGAAGAAATGATATTTTCCTCAAGAAATGTTTTAAAAGATATTTCAAAATCATTCTCCATATAAGATGACACCAATTGATGTTACCTATTACATACTGAGGATATGATCCAAGAATACTATTAATATTCTTTATATGAATGATCTATTATTTGATGGAATAATTTTTATGAAACCTGTTTCTCTTCCAAGGGTTATACCTTGATAAAATTCTTATGAAAATCAATTTTTTTCACAAGTTATTCTATAATGAGATGATTATGAAAATTTCCTATTTTCAATAGGTTATGATATGATAAAATGTTTATGATAGCCATTTAATTTATGGGGTTATGATATTAGGAATTATTATGATCTTATGGCACATGGAAATATGGTTTTATTATTTAATGGGTGGGACCTATATCTTCCTACAATGCATTTGGTAAAGATTTATATATAATTAAATAGATAGTACTAGAACAAGGAGTGAACTCAGTTCAGTAAGACATGGCTATAACGTGATGTGAACCTGGTTCAATATTATAGGGATGGAACAGGGGGTGAACATGGTTCGGTAAAGTAAATTATCTTCTATGATGGAATTGGTAGTGAGACTTGACTAATATGAAAAAGATTTTATATGCTTATGTATAAGCCATAAATTTAATATTTTATGGTCTCATGGATCATATTATTTGATTCCCTTATGAATCATGTCTTATGAACTTAGAATATATATTCCATGACTATTGATTATGATATTTGATATGTAGTGTATGGTTTTCAAATGTTATACCCATGTTCTTATACCCTTATGTTCATTTAATGCTTGCATATCTCATTTGTTTGACCTTGTGGAGAATCTAAGATCACCCTTTCTTATGTTTCCTTTCCCTAAGTAATGAAGATTTTTATTATATATAATATGTCTAATAAGGGTTATAGTTATGAATATTGTTGTGGGATATGACATAGCTCACTTATCGTATATTGTTTATGTCTCCAAGTTTCCAAAGGCTTCAAACTATTACAGTTCTTAGGTGTGTATTTATGTAATGAAATAAATATTCCACAAAAATTATGTAATGTATATGTATGAAAATCATTGGTCATTATATTTGGTATTATAGAAAATTTTTATTTAACCTTTTAAAACTAGGATGAGAAAAACTTAATGAGACCCCTAAGGAAATTTCTAAGGATAAGTCTAAGGATGAGTCAAAGTATAAGAAAATGTACCAGAACTTTTTTAAAGGATAGAGTGAGTGGTTTCATAAAAATGTATCAAAATCTAGATACTATAAGTGGATGTGGCTCTGGAATAGATTTACCTAGGGGAAATAACCCCAAAACACCATATTGAGCCTAAATTTATCTGGAATCAGTGCACAACAACAGGACTTGCTACACACCTGGTTTTAAAATATCATGGGATACAGTTTGTAAATTCATGAACTCTTTACGAAATATCATGGAAAATTTAAATAGATGATAATATGAATGAACTAGGATAATCTTAATGTTTCATATATTAAATAAGGTGTCATAATTAATTCATAATATATGTTATTTTCATGATTATGTGGTTCCCAAATATGATTATTGTTTCTTACTCTATGATTTTTGGTTTTAGTCGATTGATAGAACCCAAATGAACCTCGTTAATGCTAAGTGCAATGGAAAACTCAATTATTTTCCTCCTTATAATTCAAATTTCATGGGATATGGAGTGAAAAATATCATTTATATCATAACATAACTTTATCAAGATATGAATCATATTGGACTTCCAAACAAACAAAGGGTGAACAAAATTATGTTGAGCCCTTAATGAGGTAGTGACCACCTTTTATTAGTGGGTATTCTGATCTACTAGTTACTACAAAATGAATATGTACCACTAAAATGATATTTTCCATTATTCAGTGTTCAAAATATGAGAAAGTCATTTTTTATACCAATCCTTTGAAAGATAAAGTTGATAAATATTGTACTCACTATTGGAAATCAGATCTATCACCATGGATCTATACCTATGGTTTAGAGAAACTATGGGTATACAGTTTCTTCCCAAATAAATACACCTAGTTAGAAAAAAACCTTGGTATAGGTTCAACTATAAAAACCGTTTTTCAAAAACCATGGGTATAACCCCTTAAATAATTGGCCTATTATTAGGATCACCATAACCTCATCATTTGAAGCCCTAATCCTCTCCCCTCTTATGAGCCTCACCATCCCCCCTCTCCTCAGATGACATTGCACCCATAATCCAGGTGTTATCCATTCATTTTTGGAATTTTTTTATTGAGATATTTAAGAGTTAATCTTGTCTTACCTCCACTTATTTATTCTACCCTCACCCTAGCGATGAATGGTTTTATTCTCCATCATTATCTCCTAATTCAAGGGGTTTTTTTATTTTGATATTCTTTAACATTAGATTAGTGAGTTTTGAATCCATCTTCCTTTCTGCTGGCTGTTATTTTTATTTTTATCTATGCATATGATTCAACCAAAGCATGTTGGAATCACTTATATCATTTTATTTAAATTTATAGTCTAATATAGATCAAATATAGTATATTAATTTCATAAAAGTACTGTTTAAATTATATTTAATTTATTTGGAAAACTATCATAGGTATTCTTATGAATTTAACATAAATTTGAGATTATTTTGGCAGAATAATTTAGGGATTTAGATTTTTTAGTGTTAGGAATCAAATTTAAGATAACTAAAGGGGTTAATTTTGGTTTTTAATATCATAGAGTTATGTTATTGAATTATTTAAATTTAATTTTTTATATCATGAACCATTGTTAAACTATTTCTTGGATTGTTTTAACCCCAAAAAAATAATTGTATAATGATGTACATAATTATAATATTATAAGTAAATTTGGAATATTGATTTATCTATGAAGATTGGTTCTTTAGAAATTCACTATTTTATTTATAGTAAATGTCAATCATGTTTCTTAGAATTAATTATTATGATTTAGACATGAATAAATGATAAAATATTATTTAAAATAATTAAATATTTAGAATTCAAATGTTTATGTATTTTAAAACTTTATTATGTACAAATATTTATAAAATACTTTGTTAATTGTTATGAAATAATTATATAAGTTAGAATAAAGAGCCTATTGTATCATAATTTTTTTATTAAATATAGTTTCTATTGATAAAGTTTTACATAATAATTTAGTTATTTAAGAAAAATTTAATGGTATGTACCTTAGTTTCACATATTTTGATTAACTATTTTGTATAAATTTTTTATTTGTTAAGAATGATTCTTTAGTTCATTTATAATATATTAATTCGTTATCCATTTATTTCCTCTAAACTTTTAATGAATGAAACCATCTTACCACACTTTATCTCAATTAATAAGGTTCATCAGTGGTGAAGTAATGTATGAGTTTCATAAAATGGGATAGAATGTATTAATTATTTAGTCTTGATGGATATTCACAAATTAAATAATTTTAATATTTAAATATAACATCATGTAAAATATATTTTCCTTGTGGTTTAATAATATAAATAATTTTAACCTTAAATAAAATCCTTTCAGAACTAAATTTTATCCTCAATTATGTTCTCAAATGAGAAGTCATCTATAGATAAGAAATACACATTTTTATTCTAGTATTTTGTAGTTGTTATTTATTACAATACACACAACTTGTTTTGATTTATATGAGTATGTATTTTTTCTTATAATATTACTTGTTCTTTGTTTGGATGGATAACAGTATTCGATGATAGTCACTTTCATCATGCATTGAATTAAATTAGGTTTTCTATTAGTGTTCTTTAATTTCCTATACACTAAACTTTTAATATGTCTTTGAATTTTTATATCATTCTAATTATGGTTTACATTTTTTATTGGAAGATAATTATTTTTTCCTTGTAATAGAATGAATATAATATGGATGTATCATACTGATCATATTTCAACCATGTTTAAAAATAATTTTGATCTTTTTAGATTTTTCATTTATCAATGCTTCAGATAGAGGTCATACACAGTTTACATGTTATAATTATGTTGGAATACCGTGATTAATCTTGGTTGAATTTATCTAACATATAATTAAATCTAAATTTCAAATTAACTATTAGGTTCGGTATCACAATGTAGAGGCAAGACAATATTCCACTATTCATGATCGAAAAGAAAGAAGTTGTATAGAGAATTTTATATTTGATAAATTTTCATTTGGGAATCATCATGAGAGAGATAGTATACTAGTTCAGGAAGGAAATGATATTAATACACATGAGTAAATTATCAAATATAATGATGTTTATAGAGTTGAAAAATTTAATGGATGATTCCAAAACTCTTGTCTATCAGGAATGTACTAAAATTAAAAATTTAGAATTTCTAATGCATTTATATCATAGAAAAACCATGTATGTAATTTATAATACCTCCATTAGATATATTATTTCCATTTTAAGGACTTGATTCCTGATGGTGAAGATATTCACTCAAATCATTATAAGGAATGGAAGTTAATTAGGCATATTAGTTTTTATACTAATAAAATTCATTATTTTTTGAAAGATTGTAGTTTATTTTGGGAGGAAATAGCTGACCCTAATGACTGTAAATAATTTATTATATCTTGATGGAAGTGAAATAAAAATGTATAACCATCTTGTGTACCACAAAAAGTTATGTGACACTTTTCATTGATTCCTAGGATTAAAAATTAATTCATGTCTATAGAAATATCAGCCAATTTATGATGGTATAATACTGAAATAATTAAAGGTATTATTGAGTTGAATTATACTAAAGATGGATTAGCATGTAATACATTTTATTCAAAACATTATGAATTTTAGGATGAGGTGTGTAATGTTATGTTGGGTCTATCCTATGATAGTTTTAATCCATTGGGTCATATGCTTACTGTTAACAACACATGGCCAGTTTTTATTCACATTTATAATATTCCTCCATGGATTTGTATGAAAAAACCATTCAATTTTGTGAATACACTAAAACATAGACCTTCTTATCCTATAAAGGTTATAGATATCTTCTCGTAACCTTTAATAAGAGATTTGAATCATCTTTGGGATATGTGTGTGCACACATTCAATGCTTCTTCAAAAAAAACATTCCAGATACATAATACCATTCTATGGACTATAAATGATATCCCTTTTTATGTAATGATGGATGGTTGGAGAAAAAAGTAAAAAATATCATGTCTTATTTTTATGAATAATGAACGACTGAGAAGGATTAAATATCGTCATAGTTTTAGTTTCATGGGGCATCGACGATTCTTGCCAATAGATCATCAATATAGGAACAATCAATAGAGGTTTGATAATATCATTGAAAATGAATAGCCACATAAACATATTTCAGTAATTGATGCACTTTTTGAATTGAAATTTTATAGTTTTTCATTAGGGAAAGGTCAGATGAAATCTAAAAAGAGGAAGAAGGATGACACTGAATCCACTTAGAATTGGAAGAAGAGATGTATCGTTTTTGAGCATCCATATTGGTCTACCAATGTTTTACATCATTGATTAAATTTAATGAACTTTGAGAAAATTATATGTGAAATGTTTCTTTCAATTATTCTAGATATAAATGGGAAGACCAAATATGAAATCTGATCTCACCATGACTTGTTGGATTGGGGTATTTGACTAGAACTACATATTGTGTGTATTTGTGAAAATAATTTAAAGTTACTTGTTCTTATTATGTGATGACACATTTATAGAAAAATAAATTTCTATATGTATTGTAGAATATAATGGTTCATAATGTATATTCCAACAATATATCAAAATGAGTCAATACAAGTGATTTAAAACTAAAATCCCTAAAATCTCAATATTATCACATCATTCTAAATGAATTGATTACAATAGAAATACTTCATTTTATATTAAATAATTTATGTTTGAAATTGATTATATTGTTCCATTTTTTAGAGACCTTTGTGCTAAAAGGTTATCTATATATTTATTGATAAAAATGAAGCAATAGGTACCAATAATTTTGGGTGAGTTGGAAACTTTTTTCCTCCATCATTTTCACCAACATGCTGCATTTAATTATTCATATTCCAACTAAAAAACTTATTTCAGGACCCATTGATTTTAAATGTATATATCCTACTTAAAGAAATATGTTAAAAATGAAATATTATATCCAAAACATGAATCATCTTGAAGGTTCTGTTGTGAGAGATTATCTAGCACAAGAATGAATGGATTTTTTTGAATGAATTTTTATGATTTGAGCACAAGACATAACCGAACATTGAGAAATTATGATGATTAGTATGGGGAAATTGATCCCTCATTTCCATATCATCCCCAAACAGGAGGAATTCATAGGTCATATACATTGGCTACATTAAGCCTTGAAGAGAGGGATATGACACATCACACAATCTTGTTTAACTATGGTTTGTTCGATGATTATATCAAGTATGTAATTTAAATATTTATATGTTATCTAATACTATGTCATTTCACATATAACTTTAACTTTTATTATCATTTTATATAGGGAACATAAAAAATTATTGGTATAGTTCAATAATTTTTTTCATTGAGAAGGAGAGAGGCTTTGCATAACCAAGTGATTCCTACTTGGTTGAAATAAATGGTTTAACGATTAATTTAATAAAATTAAATTATAGATATTCATTTAATTTTATTATTCATATATATTTCAGGTATTGAGTTTACCTGTTGAATTCATTTTTCAAGAATTAACAGCATTAGATTTTTGGTCCCAAATTCTTTGGTTTGTGAATGAAAATGTTTAATAATCCATGGGTATAATTTTTTTACAACTGACTGAGAGGGGAAAATAATAACACAAAATGATGAAATTATGTTAACTAATACAATTAAATGTTATACTATATCATTATATAGTTATCCTTGATATGAAAATGTGTATTATTATGGACTTGTTGAGAAAATATTTTTATTAGGTTACTACTCTCATGGTTGCGTCACTGCGATGAAATTTAAATGGTTTGATTCAATGATGTGACATGGTACATTTATTTATGATTTTGGATTAAGAGTTATTTAAATGAGTTTATTTTTTGATACCAAGGAAATATACATTTTAAAATCAATGAGAAAACAAGTTTTTTATGTGAAAGATCATCTGAGACCTGATTATGTTGTCATTAATTGTAGGTACTGGGTACGTAGTGGAAGCCTCAAAAATTGGGATTTTAAAATTTTTCCATCAATTATTAACATGAAAACATAATTATTAGTGAAATGCTACCCAATATAATCACGAGGATCACACATGAGGAATTTTAAGCAGAAAATAAAAAACAATAAATACCTAGTTAGACCTAAAGCTATGCTCGATATATTCTCTAATATAGTGATCGCTGCTCAAAGAATAAAAATATAAAATCCTTTAGATCATCCAAATTTTCTTCAAGAAGCCCTGGTAGCACCAATCATCAAATTCTGGGTGCTAGAATGAAGATTCAATGACATCTTCAATGCTCCAATGACCACCACATCACCTTGATTGTGTTGCATGAGAGGGAGATCAATCTGAATCACCTAGATCAAGAGATTATCTCTCTAGAATTCTAGATTAGAGAGAGAAGCTATCAAATAGATTTTCATGAATAGTTTTTGGTGAGGGTATCTTTTCCACTATTTATAGTTTCTTATACAATTACCTGAAATTGACTCCCCAGCCCCGAATAGCCAACACACTATATAAATGATACTATGACTACTACAATAAGTTATAAATATCATTTATATTATTATCACTTTCTTGTAAAATAATAAATATATTATGTGATAAGATACAAGCCACTAACTTGTCTTAAAGTTCCCACAAATATTAAATCAACATTGAATATTTTAAACAAATATTGATTCGAAAAAAGTTTTCCATTTATTTATTTAAAAAACTATAAATAAATAAATTCAATGTTAATTATTATTAACTTGAATAATATGAATTTATTTATTAATTTTTGATTATATATCCTTGGACAAAACCTAGACCCCAATGGTGTGGCCCACCATGTCCTATATACCTATTCATATTAATAAGGAAGTTTCTCTAATATGCTATTGTGTGTGACCCTCTATGACCTTATATCGGTAGTAGTGAATACTATTCACATAGAATGAGAGAGATCTAGTAACCCATCATGGCCCCTAAATAGATAAGGATAGTTATAACAATGGAAACCAACCTACGAACACACACTATATAATATAATATCTTTGTAATTAATATCTCATAAAGCAGAACACACCCTCATGTCATCTCCCTTTATTGATTTTTTATTTTTTGATCTAATTGGGTAGACTTACCCTTGTCTACCATGACCATGGATTTATCAAGGTAATACCATCATGATCAACTAGGCCCGATATATATTAATTCCTTAACATGGAAGTGACCAATTATTTATTAATCATTCATCCAATGTCACACCACCAATGAAAAACCCAACACAAGCTACCCCACCACGATTTTATTACCACGATTTTTTACTTCCATCAAAGTACACGATCAAATGGAACACATTGATAATGATTTCAAGTTAAAAGACAAATACACATGTTAATATATAGGAACATCCAATGACACCCAAAACATGTGGTCTTCCTATTGGAGGGTATGTGTTCATGATCTCAAAACTAGAGATCACCAAGTGAAAAATTAATGTGATGAAGTCTCAGTGCTTATGATACCCCAACACCTGATACTTAGACATCATCTGTGTCTAGTTAGTATGATGTATCTAGACCATAAGATGTTTGTTTAATATTAATGTCATAGTAACTCGAGGTTCTCATTATATCATAAGATCCATTATGACCTTTCAATATGACAACTAATCTATGGAAATTACCATTAATTAGTGTATGTAGAATTTCCAACACTATAATGGTAATAATAAATCATGTATATATAATTTTATACACGATATAGTAATCAAAAGTAATGTTTAATTTGGTTCTGGGGATCCCACTATTACAACATTAACGAAGTAATCCCAAGAAATATTTTTCATGATGCTAGGGATGCAATTAACCTCATTGAAGACCACATTAGTGTTGACCAAAATATTTTGCATGATGTCTAAAACTATCCCATTGAGCGACTTGATGATGAACCTGAAGTAGTGGTGGGTAATATATATAAGAAACAATATATGGTCACAGTTCATTCAGTTTACCTTGATGCGGGTTTCTCAGTTGGTAGTACTGTAATTACTTTAATTTAGTTTCAGTTTTTAATGATATGATTGCTTTAGTATTGTTTTTTTGTTTCATTTAATTAGATTTATTTCAATTAATAAAAGTAGGTTTAAAATGGGATTTTAAAAAATATAAAACTTTTTTTAAATTATTTTTTCAAAAAATGTTATGACATATTTTATAAATTTTTTGAATTCTAATTTGTCTGCATTATTTTTTAAAACTATTTCTAAGAAATGTAGAATTCATTTTGATTAGATAATGGCTTAATGGAAAATTGGCCTAATGGCCTAGTGGCCAAATTGGCTAATGTACTAATGTCCAATTATCCTAATGGCCTAATGCCCAATTACTCTAATGGCATAATTGTTCAATTAGACTAATGGTCTAATGGGAAATTGGGATAATGGCCTAATTCCAAATTCACCTAATGACCTAATGGAAAATTGGCCTAATTGACTGATGGACCAATGACCAATTGTCCAATTGAACTAATTGGACTAATGATCAATTGGCCTAATGGTCTAATGGCATAATGAATAATTGTCATAATTTCCTAATGGTAAATTGGAAAATTGTCCTAATGTACTAATGGCATAATTTTCTAATTTTCCTAATGGGATAATGGGCTAATGCCCAATTTTCCTAACGGCCAATTGGCCAAATTTACTGATAGATAATTATCTAATTAGTATAATGTCCAATTGGACAAATTGCATAAATACCTAATGGAGTAATGACCTAAGGCCAATTGGCCAATTTGGAGAATGGACTAATGGCCTAGTCCAATTGGTCTAATGACCTAATGGACTAATGGTCTAATGGACAATTGGCATAATAGCCTAATGGTTAATTGGCCAATTGGACTAATGGACTAATGACCTAATTGGCCTAATGTCAAATTAGTCTAATGGCATAACTGTCAATTGTAATAACATCCTAATGTCCAATTATACTAATAGTTTAGTGGCCTAATGGACAATTGGCATAATGGACTAATGGCTAATTGGAATAATGGAATAATTGATTAATGGACTAATTTACAATTGGCCAGTTGGCCTAGTGGCCTAATGGCCTAATATCTAATTTTCCAACTAGCCTAATGGCCTAATGGGTAAAGACAATTGGTTTAATGAGCCAATGGGAAATTGGGAAATTGGAATAATAGAATGATGGAATAATTGGACAATTGGACTAATGGACAATTGACCTAATGGCCTAATAGAAAAATAGACAATTGACCTAACAACCTATTGGCCTAATTGGACAACATGCCTAAATTCCTAAGGGATTAATGGCCTAATGTCCAATTGGCCTAACGAATTAATGAAAAATTCTCCTAATGGACTAATGGTCTAATGGACAATTGGCCTAATGGACTGATGTCCTAATGGAAAAGTGGACAATTTGTTTAATGGCCTTATAGATATATTTTTTAATGGACTAACAAAAAAAATATCATAATGGTTAATAATAAAAAGTTATTAACACATCTTAATGGGATCTTTTAATCCTAAATGGGATATATCTTTTACCTCCCCAGTAAATAGAAATAACGGGGGCTCTCACAATTTGCCTCACAATCCAATGTCATTCACGAAAGTGATTGTTGGTGGGAAAAGTGTTTCTTATGCTCTTTAAAATGTCCATGTCTTCAAGCGATTAGGGTATGGCTCTGTCACAATGGTAGTGTACCAGGATTCTATCAATCAAATAATGGAATATTTCTATTTCTCGATGCTAGGTCTAACCTCCTATGATAAAGTTAGGAAACCATAGTCGCTTTCAGATTTGAAAGTGAGTATATCACATTGCCGGGGGTTCTCAAGGTGGAGGATTATCTAGACTAGAAATGGATTCTTTCACATAATTCTAAAATGAAAGGAAGATCTCGATTCTGTCTAGAGAATTGGGAATCTAAGCTTAAAACCAAATTTTTTCAAGCTGTCGGAATAGGATGAAAATTTCAATCCTTTCAATCTTATACAATTATATGGTCCATGTCTAGACAAGGATTAATGGTTTTTTATGGGTATATTGGCACCTAAAGATACTAAATGATCCTGTATTAGGTATTGGTACTCCTCTTAAAATTGATTATCTCACTTTTAATGGTTATATTAGCCTTTATACGAGAGTTCTGATAGTGTTGAATATAGAGGTACAACCACATGAACTTTTCTTATTGGATGAAAAAGATCATAAAATGGAGATTAACTATGAATTTTAAAATTTTCCTAAATTTTGAAATCACTATAAGATGGTTGGACATGATTTTCAGTCATGTCGTGTTGTAAAAAAACTGGTTAATCTAGCTCTGGATACTCCTGTTTGGAAAGGGGTACCAAGGGGTAGAAAGGATGATTTCGTGAACAATGTGAGGGGAAAAGATCGTGACCATAAAATGGACTCCAAGAAAACGGATAAGGCGGGCACCTTGTGGGAAGTATTGGTTGAGGAATAGGAAGACCAACAGGCTGTTGTAGAGACTACTATATCCCATGCTAAAGGTGGGATGAATGATAGATCTTAAAAGGAGGTGAATGGCCAGATTACAGACTTATCTTATCTAGTATTAACTATTAAACATGTCACAAAAATTGAGGATATTTTCATGGATTTAATTGTCTCTTAAATTGAAGCTCAATTGGACTTATCTGGGCTAACCTTAGAGGTTTCAGTAGCTACTCCACCAACCGGGCAGGTGCCTATGCAAAACCATGTACAGTTCAGTGAAAACTGTCAATCTGGGGACTCTAGTAAAAATAGGGAAGAATAACCACTTTCTTATACTTATATTCAACCTAAAATAGACAACATGGACCAAAAGCCTATGACCACTACTTGGAAAGTAGGAACACCTAGAAAATCTTTGAGAAATTTGGGGGAAAAAGGTGGTTAGACCTCCAAAACCAAATGATAATGAGGATTATTTTCTGTATCTTTCAAGGAATGTCCAACCCTGACACTGAGGGTTCCTTTAGGCTCTTTATAATTTGGTAAAAACATGATATTATTGGAATTTCTGAGCCTAAAATGAACTCCAAAAATATGGGAAATCTGTTTAGCACCAAAGGTTATTCTCTATTGGGCACTTATCAAGCTATTTCAGGTCCTGATAGAATTTTTCTTCTAATTACTTATAGCGTGGTCTCTCCATGGATTGTTAATGAGGAGAAAAGATTGTTACATGTAGTTTTATAGAGGCTGGATGTGCATATTTATTCTCCATTGTGAATTCTCACAATAATTATGTTGATAGAAGGTTGTTATAGGAAAATATGCAGCAAATAGAGAAAACTCTTACAGGTTCTTGGATTATAATAGGTGACTTTTACTCTATTATCCACTATGATAAAAAAATTGGTCCCATGAAAAATAGAATATCTACAATAGAGTTTATAGAATGTATTGAGAAAACTGGTTTGGTGGAAATTAATCTGATTAATGCTAATTTCACAAGGTATAAGAGGATTATCAATGACATGAGGGCAAGTAGAATTTATTGAGATTTTGTAAATCAAATAAATTCTTGGTTCTTAGAAATAAATATCAGGTTTCACCCTTTCTAAAATCAATTTCGATCATCATACCCTTCTAATAAGTTTTATCTCAAAAGAAAGGAGACAAACAATTCCATTCCAGTTCGATAATGCTTGGGATTCTCTCACAGACTACTCAAGGATTTTGAAAGAGACTTGGTCCTCATAAGTGTGTTAAAAAAGTCCATTTTTATGCATTTAAAAGCTTATAATTATCATGTAAAGACTATTGAATGGATAAAGGCTAGGTTCTGTGCTCTGGATGCTGAAATCGAGGGGCTTGAATGCTGTATTCATGACTTTCAAGAAGTTTCCAATAGAACCTAATTATCGAGTGATAGGAATCAGGAGGCTAAAATGACACTTAAGATGAATAACCTGATAAATCTTAGGGATGAAATCAAAAAAGGAAATATTCAAAATCAAGTAGTTTAATGAAGGGGATAGTAACACAAAGTTTTTCAATTCCCTTAAAAGGGTTAGAAAAGTGAATATCCCCTATATCATCTCAAGGATGGAGATATAATTCTAGAAGACAAAAAGTAGATTTCAGACCATATAGTATCTTTATATGTTAATATATTCAATGGGCATTCAAGGAATGAACTGTTTAGGGAAAACATCATTCCCAAATTAATTATTATGGAAGATAATAAATTTTTTACATCAATTCCAATGAATTTTGAGATTAAGGAAGAAGTCTACAACCTTAAAAAATATAGATCTGCAAGACCATATGGGTTCACAAACTTCTCCTTACAAAGCTATTAGGATATTGTTCAGAATGTGGTGTGCCTTCTTGTTAAGCATTTTTTTAGGGTTGGGAAAATGACACCAGGGTTTAGTGCCCAATTTATTTCCCTCATTAAAAAGGTGGAGAATTCATGTGAAATAAGTCAATACATGACAATTTACCTTGTTAACTAAATAAAAATAATTATAACAAAGCTCATGGCTAATAGGCTTGCCCATGTCTTTGAGAAAATCATTTCCTAGAATTAGTTTGGATTTTTAAAAGACAAAAATATTTAGCATTTCATGCTCACTTTATCAGAATGATTTAATATTATTAGGAAGAAAAGTTAGGGAGGAAACAATTATATTATATTAGACATCATAAAATCTTTTTAACCAATGGATTGGGGATTCATAGGCCAAATGCTTCATAGATTCAGCTTTAGTGTGATGTTCATTCAATGGATCAAAATGCTGATCGAGTTAGCCAACATATAAATTCTGGTTAATGGGTATCTAGAAGGTTATTTCACTTGATCAAGAGGAGTAAGACTGAGGGACCCCTTTAAACCATTATTTTTGTGATCAATGGGGATTTTTAAGCAAAATTCTCACCATCATGGTGGATAAAGGGGATATTTCTACTATCAAAGAGGCAAGAGGTATTTCTGCAAAATCCCACTTGTTTTTTTGATGATTTTGTAATTTTTACTTTGGGTGATAGGAAGAACATCAATGATCTCAAAAAGTATCTCCTTCATATGAGAGGGCCTCTATGCATGAAATCAGTTTGAAAAAATCATTCATATATTTTGGAAAGAACATTCCCGATCCAAGGAAGAATTATCTCACCAATTACCTTGGTCTTAGAGAGGGATCACTCCCAATTATTTATCATAGAGTCCCATTGTTTTGGGGGAAGCCTCATGTCTCACATTTCTCAAATTATTTAACCCATTTTATGAAAACACTTTCCTCTTGGAAGGGAACATCTTTTTAAATGGCTGGACGTGTGTTCCTTACCAAGCATGTGGTTATCTCAGAGCTTGTATATTTCTTTATGGTGTATATTTGACCTATATCAATAATTAATAATATCAATTCTATGCTGAGAAACATTTTCAGGAGTGGAAACATGATAGAAAGGAGTGTCATTTCAGCCAAGGGGAGAAAGTGTTTCATGCTTACCCTTCTGAGAGGACTAGGTATAACGAACTTGAATAGTTTTAACTAGGACTCTCAGGCTAAATTCACCTATTGTTTACTTAATAAAAACCCTAATTCTCTTGGATTCTTAAGAGGAAGAATTCTATTAAGGCTGATCATAGGGAAAACTGGCTTCTTGGACTCTTCTATATGGCTAGGTCTACATGTTGTCTTCAAGACCATACTTGGAAAATCTCATTGGATGGTTTGTGCAAACTCCTCCTTCGACTTCTGGCACGATAATTGGACTAGATACACTCTGATTGATAGAATTAATACTAAGGATATTCAAATTAATATCAGAATTACTATCAAGGAACAATTGGAGGATATTGTCTCCATTTTTGAGAGATAAAATTTCATTAACTAGGATGGTATGCTACTTTAGGAAGTGTACTCGAGTGGGATTTTGGATTCTGAACTGTTCTATAATCATCTTGTGTAAGGTGATTACCAATGGATTGGTATTTTAAACAAGAAGTGGATTCTCCTCTCAAGATTTACCATATTGTAGAGACTCATTTATAATAAAATATATATGGATTTTAATATCATGAGGGTTGGGATCTCGTTATGCTCTTAGGGTTCTCTATGTCATTAACACAGTGAAGATGTCAATCACCTATTCTTGTCCTACAAATTTACTTCCTTATTTTTGAAGGATACCCTCAATACATTTGATCTAAAAATTCCTAATACATGTTCTATCTTTCACTTCCTTGACTACCTGTTTAGGTTTCTGCATTCCAGACAGCTCTATGAAGTGCTTCGTGTTGCCTGTGCTAAGATTATCCACTATGTATAAAAATCACACAATAGTGTTGTCCACTTCCAAAGAAGATTTCATGGGGGAGATTCTCTCTCTGTAATATTAACTTCTATTTATAATTCTAATAATATGCTACTAGAGTGCTGTAATAACTTAGTTAGGGACTTCATGTTGCTCAAGTGTTCAAATGTTAATTGTTATTACCCCAAACCGAGGGGTACTATGGAGGTATTATGGTCATCCCCTTTCACTTGTTGGCTTAAATGTAATATAGATGGGGCCTCTTGAGGAAATCTAGGACCTTTAGGGATTGGGTTGATCTTCAGGGACCACCATGAGAATGCGGTGGAATACAGCTATGGTCCATGTGGGCATGTGACTTCCTTGGAGGCTAAAATGATGGCGGTAATCAGAGCAGTGAAAATATTGTTTTCAAAGAAATTGGAATAATATATGGCTTGAATGTGATTCAGCTATGGTTGTTAATGCAATAAGGGTGTTCTAGAATTAATTCTCCTAGAAACTTGCAGGGAAATAGATAAATTTCCTTGAAAGGATTTCCTCTTTGAACTACTTTATCACTAACACTTTTTTAGGAAGAAACTTTTACCATAGATGGAATTTATAATAAAGGTGTTAATGAAGAGAGAAGCATCAACTTGAGCAATGTACCTAATGAAATGGTTCCACTTCTTATTCTTGATAAATGTAAAATCCCTTATTTCCATATCTTGTAATCCTTTATTGTTTTAATATAAGATTCTATGAGATTACGTTTCTCAAAAAAATTTCCCAAACGTCATAATAGACTAATTGTCCAATTGAAAAAATGGCCTGATGGACTAATAGAATAATGGAAAATTGGCCTAATGGAATAATGTACAATTTCCCAATGGTAATAACAGAATAATGTCCTAATTGTCCAACTGGACTAATGGACTAATGAACCAATGATCAATTGGCCTAATGGACTAATTGCTAATTTCCCAGTTGTCCTATTGTCCTAATGGCCTAATGGCCTAAATGGCCTAATTCCCTAATGGACTAAATGGAAAAAATGGAAAAAATGGACCAAATTTCCTCAATTTATTAATTGGAATAATTGGAAAATTAGACTAATGGCCTAATTTTCTTAATTGGCTTATTGGACTACTGGACTAATTGTCCAAAATGGCCAATTAGCCTAATGGCCTAATGAACAGTAGGACTAATTGCCTAATGGAAAATTGCCCAATTTTTATAATGGACTTATGGAATAATGACCTAATTTCATAATGTCCTAATGGCTTAATGGCCTAAATAGTCTAAATGGTATAAGTAGCCTAATTGACCTAATTGGCATAAATTGCGTAATTGGACTAATTGTCCTAAATGCGCCAAATGGATTAAATGGTATAATTGGCCCAAATAGAATAATTGGACTAAATGGAATTTTTTTCCTAAATGGACTAATTTTCCTAATTGGTCTAAATTGGTCTAATTGGAATAATTTTCCAAATTGGCCTCATTGGTTTTAATGACCTAAATGACCTAATTGGATTAAATAGCCTAATTTGAGTATTTATCCTAAATGGAATAATTTTTCTAAATGGAAGAATTGGCCAAATTTCCTAAATGTACAAATAGCCAAATGAAAAAAAATGAAAAAATGACCAAATGACCAAATGGCCAAATGACTAAATGGCCTAATGACTAATTAGCCAAATTACTAAACAAACTAACCTAAAAATGAACCTAATGACCAATGATAAAAATCACAAAGTGACCAAATAACCAAATAAAATAACACATATAAAACTGGAATGAAATTAATAGCAAGAGGAATGTATATCATACCCATATTTAGAATTCTAATTAGTATGTATTTTTTATTTTTTGAAATAAGTATTAAAAATCTAATTAAGTTTATATTAGATGCTTCTTCATTTTATGGATTTCTTAAAAAACTATAATTTCAATTAATTATAGCTTTATCATTTTAATATTATTCAATAAGCTAGTATTGTACTAATAAATTTCATTTGAAGACAATGATATTGGGCATCGAAGACCATGTGCCTTGAGAAAAATTATTTTTCTTGAGTAGGAAGAAAAAGGATTGAAGTGCCGCAAATGAAAAAACACAAGAAAATATTTTATATTTTTTATTGATATTTAAAATATTTATACATAATTCATAATTAAATATCTTGTTTATATTTTCAACAATCTTCCATGGAGGCCCTTCATGATAAAGAAGATGAAAAATTTGGAAAAAATGATCATTTGAGGCAGGTATAAGGTGAGGATTACACATGGAGATTCCATTGTCAAACCTGGAAAAACACCACCCCTTATAGGTATTGGTCCTCATCAGGTTCCTCTCAAACCTCTCAGACCACTGAGCTAAAAATTGATCTTGTATAAGTAGTTGAGACCAAAATGATAGCTTTAAAAAAGTGTGACAGAAATAAAATGATCACTAAACACTTTCTAAAAGCTATTCCAGTTATAAGTCAATCACTTCCATCAAAGGATTATAGTAATATTGATTCATATATAGAATCAATTTGATATTTAAATGATTCCTTTAGTGATTTCAATGGGGGTCCTAGTGGTGGTCGAACTCATCATGGTGGTGGTGGTGGGGAGGATGATGGTGGTGGTGGTGGTGGTGGTGCTCTAGATGATGCTGTTGGTAATGAGGATGTTATTCATGGTGTTGAGGATGAGGATATTGGTGATGAGGTATATATTGATCCCCTTCATTTTTGACTTATTATTAAAGGGACATGTGGATGTTTAATAATTTGAATTGATTGGTTGTATATATGTATTTTTATGTTATATTATTTTGAATGGATTGAAAATTATTACAAGATTTTTTTTGAAAGATAAATATAAAAAATATGTATTTCATTGAATGTTTAATGTTGTTTCTATTTTATTTACATGTTTATAATGTGATGGAAGGGATGATTCCACTAAATGGGGATTTTAGCTATACCCATGGTTCAATAAATCCTGGGTATATGTTTTCTTATGGGAAATTATATACCCACATTTCTGTAATCATGGGTATAGATATATATGTACAGTTTTACCAAAACATGGGCATGATAAAATCTCCTAGTATATACCCACAATTTCTATAAAAACCGTGGGTATAACTCAATATCAACAACTCTATTAATAAAGCTTTATAAAATCATGGGTATAACCTATACCCATAGTTTTTAGTTCTATTAACATGGTCTAAACCATGGGTATAGGCTATGTTTACAGTAGTGACTCTTATCAAGAATAAGAGACAACATGATGATATTGAATATATGGGTTTGTATGAGTTAAAGATTTTTTTTAAATAATTAATTCCCTTTTATTCTTTGTTTGAATATAAAGAAAGAGTTCCTTAAGATAAGGAAAAAGGATGTTAAATCCTTTGGTACCTATGAGGAAAATTTCACAAGACTTGTGAGGTACACTTCTGGTATTATCACCCAACCCAAAATTAAGGTTAATCAATTCTTCAGTGTCGTAAAATAAATTCTACTATCGGAGTTAAAAATAAGTGACCACAATATATTTTAATATATTTTTCAATGTTAAATCAAGATGGAAATTAAGTTTTTAGTTATGTATCAATATCATGGTTTTGACAATAAAAGGATGATGGATTTCAAAGTAAAATATAAGAAACAATGAGGAAAAAAGATAAGATTTATTTATGCTCTATTTGTGAGTATAATTATGAATGAAATTTACTTATGGGGTCTATTTAATGTTTTAAATGTGCAAGGGAAGGTTATCTAACATTTTATTATTGAAGTGATGGGAAAAAGTTAGATAAAAGTGAAAATAGAGAGAATGTTGCACATAATGCACCTCCTGCACATTAGTTCTCTATGTATAAGAAGAATAATAAATATGATAACCAGTGCCAAAACATGAGGATTAATGATGATTATTGATAATAATAACCACTTATGTTGAGGGAAAAAATGGAAATATCATGTGATAACTATTTATGACAAGGGGTGTGATGATGAAAAGGTTAAATGTACACTTTCCACACACCCAATAACTAATAATGTATTCTTTGACTACATATCAACTGATTATTTAATATATAAAGAGTTTTTAAGGGTATCAAGATGCCACCTAAATGGTTAGATGTGGAATTAGCATTAAAACCCCATAATGGTACAATGATCACATCTAAAGTATATGATTCCTATCTTATTGAAATTAGTGGGAATGTGCTTCCAAAAAATCTTATCATTCTTCCTATGGTTGAGTATTATGTCATCTTAGACATGGATTATATTTCTCTACATAAATCCAATATCAATTGCAGAGGAAGGAAAGTCATGTTTTATATTCCAAACCAACATATGTTCATCTATAAATGTGATGATAAGTATGAGATTCCGATGGAGATCACATCCATTATATGGGTCTTAATTACCTTTAATAAAGGGGTGTTTATCTCATATGGTTGGTGAGAAACTCATAATCAATGATATGCATATTGTACTGAAATTTGATGATGTCTTTCCAGAATAATTACCCAGTCTTACACCAAAATATAAATTTGAGTTTTGAATATAATTTATATGGACCCAATTTAGTTATAGGAATTAAAGAAACAACTCTAGGTAAATCATGACAACAAATTCATTCATTAAAGTGTGTCACCTTGGGGTGACCCATGTCACTTTGTTAAAAATAAACATGTATCAATGTGACTCTACATTTATTATAAGGAGTTGACCAAGATCAAAATCAAGAACAACTGTCCTCTTCCATGTATTGATGACTTATTTGATCAACATCGCGGAGCTCAATACTTTTCCAGGATTGATGTCCATCCTGTATATCATAAATTGAGGTTCAAGAAGGATTATATACCCAAGATGAATTTCCATATAAGGTAGGAAACTATGAATACATAGTGATTCCTTTATTTATTAAAAAATCCACTGCTATTTTCATGAATTGAATTAATAGAGTCTTTATAGATTACCTTGATTAGTTTTTGGTTTTCTTTATAGATGATGTTATTATCTATTCAAAGAGAAATTAATATCATTAAGAACACTGGATAATTTTACTAAAGACCCTAATGAAGGATAAAATATATGAAAAATTTAAAAAGTGTGAATTTTGGCTTCAAATGGTTTCATTTTTGGGTCACATAATCTCAAGAGAGGCTAGAATATTAGATCAATAAAGATGAAGGCTACTGGATGTTAGCCTAGATTAACCTCAATTATTGAGATCCATAGTTTTCTTGGTTATATAGATATTATTGAAAATTGATGGATAATTTATCACAATTATCTAATATACCCATCATGTTAAATGGAAAGGGATCCATGTTCCTATAGATAGATGAATGTGAGGAAAATTTCAAGAAACTAAAGATAAGGTTAGTAAAAACACTTTTTATTTATTAACCTATATATGAGAAGGGTTTTAATCTATAGTGATTCATAAAAGAAGGTATTCAGATGTGTTATTAGGAAAAATGGAATGGTTGTAGCTCATTAATCTTGAAAATTGAAGATTCATGAGAAAAATTACCAAACTCATGATTTGGAGTTAGCTACGGTAATGTTTTCCATTAAAGATATGGAGACATTATCTCTATAGAGAAAGTGTGATATATATATACAGATCAAAAAATTAAAATTATATATTAAAATAGAATGAGTTGACCATGTTCTAAAAAAGATGGTTAGAGGTAATTAATGATTATGAATATTGAATACATTACCACCCTGGGAAAGCGAACAAGGTAGTCGATGCTTTGATTTGAAAGTATCATGTTGGATTATCCATGATGAGGATAAAAAATATCCAAAATTTCTACATTTCCAAAGGATGGATATGTAAATCCGGAAGGAAGTGAAACAAATCTTATCTTTAAAAATTGAATCCTCAACCATATATAAAAGTCATGATTAAAGCAACATATAAGGAAGATGTAGAGTTTCAAATAAAGGTTAGAAATGTTCCTAAGTTTAACCTAGATCATTATGAAATGAAAAGGTTCAAGAACCATGTAAGTGTTCCTTATACACTAGATATGATTAAGGTGTTTTTAGAGTAAGCTCATTATTTTTAATTCCCTATTCATAAGAGAAGTATGAAGATGTATAGATATTTTAATGGATACTTCTGGTGGTATGGAATGAAGATATATATCACAGAGTTTGTATCTCAGTTATTTGTATGAAAACAAGTTAAGGCTGAAATATAAAAGTTTAAGGGAATGTTGAATCCATTACCTATACCAGAATGGAAATGGGATAACATCATTATAGATTTTCTATTTGGACTCTCCAAATCCTCTAAAAAGGATAATGTTATATGGGTAGTTGTCGATCGCCTTACAAAGTCACCACACTTCATTGCTATTAGAGAAAAATTATCTCAGGATCATCTTTAGAGAATATACATTAAGAAATTGGTAAAGTTTTAGGGAATACCACATTCCAGTGTATTATATCGGGATCATAGATTTACATAAAAGTTCTAGAAAATTATTCATCAAGATCATGATACAGAGTTGAGTTTTAAAACTGTGTATCTCCTCACATAGGTGGTAAGACTGAAAGGACAATTAAAACCGAAGAGGGTATGTTGAGATATTATTATTTGTATTTCAAAGGTTTTTGGTATTAACACCTTCCTCATGTTGAGTTTTCTTACAACAATATATTTTACTCAAGAATTCATAAAGATCTTTATGAAACCCTATATGGAAATAAATGTAGAGATCCTACGTGATGGAATGAAGTTGGAGAAAAAAAGATATTGAGACCTGAGATAGATAAAGTAATGGAAGAGAAGGTTATATCTATTCAAAAATATATCAAGGAAGCTCAATGTTGGAAGAAATGTAATGGTGATAATCATCGATGTGATATAGAATTTCAAGTTGGTGACAAGGTGTTTCTAAGAATTTCTCCATGGAATATGGTTATGAGATTCATGTAGAGAGGAAAACTAATCCACATATATATATCAGTCCATTTGAAATTCCTTATCATATCAGGATAGTATCCTATATCTTAGTGCTTCCACACCACCTCTCTTAATTCCACAATGTGTTCCATGTATTTCTCATGAGGAATTAATTACCTAAACTTTCATATTTAATGAAATCATAGGTCATACTGCAAGAGAAAGATAAATCTTTTGAGGAACAACCAGTGGAGATTTTGGGTCATACATAGAAAGTTATATGAAATAAGTCCACTCACATGGTCAATTTTTTGTTGTGAAACCATATTGTTTGGGAAGATATATGGGAACTTGAGTATATGATGAGGAAGAGGTATCCTCATTTTTCTGTATCATAGTGATTGATTTTATGGGTGAAATTCATTTTAAGTGGGGTATATTGTTACACCCAATTTTTTTATGAATTTTTTTCGAATAAAAAAAAGTTAATTTATGAATTTCATTGCACACTACACCATTATAAGCTTGTTCTACATTGAACACCATCTTATCAAGCATTACATGCAACATTGAGTTTTAACAAAACAATGATATATTATTAATATAGTCATTAAAACATGACATTAAACATAGTCATTAAAATTAGTAATATTAATATTATTAAAAATTATTTAGATATAATGGTTTTATATAAAGAAAACATATTAATAGTAAAATACATAATTTTTGGTAAAGTCTTTATATGTTTCGAAAATACTAATTTCTCAAAAAAGTTATTTTTATGTATTTTTGTGAACAATAATTAAAATTATTTTTTAAAAAAATTAGAAAATTATTTCTATAAAATAAAATTCATTTTTCAATTTATAATGTCAAAATTTTCTTAGGGTGAATTTTCAGGATTTTTCTAAAATGATTCATTTTTGGTTGAATAGTGAAAAATACAGAGTTCTAATTAAAAACCCCCTTTTCATTTAATTTATTTATAATTTTAAATTATTTTTTTAATTTTATTTTAAAGTGTTTTTAGTTTAATTATATACATACTAATCCAATTTAGGTCATTGAAATCAATTTCATTTTGAAATTGACAATAAAAAATTTGTAAATTTTTGATCATTTTTTCACATTAAAAACCCTCTTTCTCGTCCAGATTGCAAGATTAATTTCAAATTAATTTTTCTATTTCTCTAATTAGAATTTGAAAAATGTATTCTATATTTTTATTAATCATAGTTTATAATGTATAATAATTACATGTTACTAAAATTATTAGTGAAAATAGTTAAAATTAATCACGATGATTATGAGAAAAAAAGTTTTCCAAGGGATTAACCTTTTATCTTAAGGGAAAAAATGACCAAGAAACTTGTAAAAAACCAATTATCTGGACGTATTTAGACCTTATCCATTTTATTATATTGATTTTTCTATTATTGGAGCCACTTTAAATGGATAAAACATGTGTGTAATTTATTATTTCAAAAAATTACAAGAGTGCCACTCCCTTCCCTTATAATATTCCACCCTCTTACCCTCTCCTCACACATCTCATGCCATTTAGATAGACCAATAACTATAAAAATATCATCTAAAATTCACTCCCATAATCCTATAATCCTTAAATTTTCCATAAATCCTACTAAGGAATTCTTTTGGTGCAAACTAAAATGGGATACTCGAAGAAGAGGTAGCATTTATCAACAAACATTTTTGTTTTATTCCTTCCTCAAAACCCTTTAATTGTTCTTATATCATTATTATATAATAAAATAATTATATTAAAAATAATGATATGTTTTTATGTTAAGTTTATGTCTTAAAATCACACACACTTCTATAAAATGGTTTAGGAAATCATTATTCGTGTGTATGGTGGACTATCATCTCGCAAACTAATGTCATTCACTTTACATTTCCACATTTCAAGGTTGGTAATAATGAAGAAAATAAAATTTTTATATGATATATATAATTTTTATGTTTTTATTATTATTATTTAACTGTTATATCATAGATTCCTTCACACTTTACATTTTTGGGAAGATGATAATGTCTGTCGTATGTATGACGAACTACAACCTTGCGAAGCAATGTGATTCGTTCACACTTTACATGGAATGTATTAATTATTATTTTAAATGAAGACATGTGATATATATGAAATAAAAATTATCCTTTAATAAAAATATATCATATAATTTTATTTCTTTGAATTCGAAAATAAAATGGAAGTATTGTTCATGCATAGGTGCGACCTACAATCGATATGAATAGTGTATTTCATTTCTTATTTATATATTTTTATAGATTATTATAAATAAATATATAATAAATTTATATGATATTTATTTAATATTTATCACTATTTATATTATTAAATAATTATTCATTTAATAGAACACAAAATATAATGAATCAAAACATTTACAAAAAATAAAGCGGTTATTACTGAAAATGCAACATTAACAAAGAATAATTAATAAATGGGAAATAAAATATTATTATAAAGATTTATTTGGTGTTATATATATTAAAATTATTATATAATATATTTATGATAAAATTATATTTATCATTCATGATGTTTGAAGGAGAGAAATGAAAGTGAAGACCTAAGGTAATGAATTTCCATCTAACTTTTTACTTTTGTGAGACACATGCTATATTTTCCACCTATTTATTATATGTGGTGTATATACTAACCATTAATATATTTGATAATACTTCTCCTAAAATTTATTTGTATTTAAATTTTAATTTTAGTATCTCTGTTTTATGGGGTTCATGGTTAAAATGTTTCCAAATCAGTAAGGGAATTTTGTCTCAATTTGCCTTCTTTGGGAGACATGTTATTTTATGCACATATATTATTTTATGAGGTGTATATATTGAACCTTTGACATGTTATATCATTAATATACTTATTTTTATGATATTTTAAGACTCATATAATTTTATTCTTTCAAAGGGATTATGATTCAATATTATCAAAGTCGTAAAAGTTTATTGCTTCAATATCATCGTTTATCAGGATTGTTCATGATCATGTCTCCATTGATAAAATATTATAATCCATCTATCCATAATTCAGATGAAGTTTATTCTAATATGGTTATTTATGATGTCTTCTTGTAATTTTACTATTTTTACACTCTTTGGTAATTAAGATAATTAATAATTTTTTTCATGAAAATACAAATTTATTTCTCTCTTCGGTCGAAAATATGTTTTCTTTCATAACCATGTTTTCTAAAAAAAATTTCTAAAAAATTTTATTACTATATTATTATTTTTAAAATGAATTTTTACCCATGTTTTACTTTTTACAATTTTTTAAAAGGAATCTCCATTTAATTTTCCAAAACAATTCCAGTTTGGATTGTATTGATAATATGAAAGGAAACTTCGTTTTAATTTTTACAGAATAATTTTTTTTTATAATGTCAAAAAAATCAATTTATTTTATGATTAATTTATACTTTTTCAATTTTTTTTTAAAATAAAAGGGTTTTAAACGTTTTTTATGTTTTAAAAATAGTTTTTCAAAGTGAAAAGAATATTTTCCTCAAAAAAATGTTTTAAAAGATCTTTCAAAATTATTCTCTATATTAGATGAAAACCCTTGATGTTAAATATTATTTACTAGGGATAAGATCCAATAATACCATTCATGTTATTTATATGAATGTTATATGTTTTTAAAACATGATGTTTATGAAACCTATTGCTATTCCATGAGTTATACCTTGATTAAATGCTTATGAAATCTGTTTCTTTTCACATATTATGCTATAATGAAATGCTTATAAATCTAGTATATTTTCCACATGTTTTTATATGAAAAATTTTTAATGATACCAATTTAATTTCATGGTTTATGTTATTTTTTATGTTTATGATATTTTAGAATACATAAATATTGTTTTCATTACATGATAAGTGGTTCCTATATCTTAATTAAATGCATTGAGTAATGAATTTTATCTCATGAGATAAAAATGATTGGAATGAGGAGTGAACTCATTTAAATAAGATAGGTATGGAATGATAACTGAACCTAGTTAAGTAATATTGAGCTGGAAAGAGGAGTGATACTAGTTTATTAAAGGACTTTGTCTACTATTATGGTCTTGGAAGTGAGACTTGACTAATATGGAAATGATTTTATATGTTTATATGTATCAAAACATTCCACTTCTTATAATATCACGTCCCATGTTCTTTGATTACCTTATGAATCATGTATTATGACTTAAAAATATTTAATCCATGACTCATAATTATGATATTAAATATGTAGTGTATGTTTTTCAAATGTTATTCTCATGTTCTCATACCATTATGCTCATGTTATGCTTACAAATATCCTTTGTTTTCCCTTAATAATCATCTAATATCACCTTTTATTTATGTTTTATTTCCCCAGGTTATGAAGATATGTATTATTTATGATATGTATAACAAGGGATCTATTTATGAAGAATATAGTGGGAGATGATGTAGCTCACATATGGAATAGAGTTTAGGGTTCTAAGTTTCCATAGTCACTAAAATATTATGGTTATTGAGAATCTGTTTATATAAAGAAAGAAATATTCCATAAAAATGGTGTAATGTCTATATAAGAGAAAAATGGCACATAATTGTTGGTATAAGAGAAGAGGTTTAGTTAACCTTAGGAAACTAGAATGAGAAATCATTACTGAGGTCTCCAAGGACATGTATATGGATACGTCTAACGATGAGTAAAAGTATATGAAAATGTCATAAAATTTTGGTAAAGAATAGAGTGAGTGATTTTATGGAAATATATCCATTTTTGGATACTAAAAGGGGATGTTCCTCTATCTCAGAAGTATCTAGGGGTAACAAAATCAGAAACAACATATTGATCTAGACTCGATCGAGAACTGGTGCATGATAATGAGCCATACAGAACACATGGTTTGACACTCCCATGAGATATGATTTGTAAATTAACAAAATCTTTTAGAACCATCATGAAGGATTTAAATAGAAGAAAAATATAAATGACCTAGTACAATCCTAATGTGTCATATATTAAATAAGGCATCATAATTTAGACATCCTATAATTTTTTTTCCTGATTATGTGTTTACACACTATGATTATTGTTTCTTACTCTATGTTTTTTGGTCTTAGTCGATGGATGAAACCTGAAGAAAATTCATTAATACTGAGTGTATTGGAAAATTAATTGATTATCCCCTTTAGTATACAAATGTTATGGTAGTTGGAATGAAAAATATTATTACTATGCTCACAAAACTTTCTCAAGAAATGAATTGTAACACCCGAGATTTTATGAGAAATATTTTAAATTTCATTGATGTCTTTTATGCTACACCAAGATTAACTTGCACTATACACAACACTGTATTAGTTTGTAGTATACTCAAACACTATTCTAGGATTGTGTTGCACGCTAGAGCAACCTTCCTCGATAGCGTATGTTATACGCAATACTGAGTTTCACTAAACGAGATATTATTATAATATTATTATGAACTAGCCATTATGAATAGTAATACCCACTTTTTGAAATTTTATAAATTTTATATTTCAAAATGGACTTCATTTTTGGATTCGAAATATCGAAATTAGACTAGGGTAAATTTTTGGTATTTTTTTGAAAACTTTCAATTTTTGATGAATAGTGAAAACACTATGTTACTATTTAAAAACCGACTTTTTATTTAAATAATTATTTGTTTTATTTAAATTTATTTTAGGTCATAATAGACACATAATATATATATAAGTTCAATATAATTCATTGGAGTCAGTTTATAATAATTTTAGAGATATAAAAATTTTATTGAACTTTTTACCGTCTTTAACCCACCTCCTATGAGCATTTTCAATTGTACATAAAACTTAATTTTACCGTTTCTGTGAGTTTAATTTAAAAAATCCAAGATACACGGTTAATATCAAGGAGTAAAATGTGGTTCAATAAGATAAAATTAATTTTTAGTGAATAGTAACTTTTAACTTTTATTTACCACGGTTAAAAGTAAAATAGGGTAATTAAAGGTAAAAATGATATTATTTTTACCATAACACATGTAATAATTCTATTGGATAAGTATAATTCAACCAAAAAAAACCTTAGTAATATAATATTATCATTTAGGTCCACTTGGATTAGATTAGGTCATTTATTATTATTTAATTCAAAGAAGAGTTAAAAGAGTTAAAATCAATGTTTAATAAATAAAACATTTCTAATATAGGGTTATACATAAGATACATTCGACTATAAATATTAATTATAAAAATAAAAAGATTTAATAAATAAATTTATTTTATTTATAATTTTTAGACCTTAAATATTTTAATTTATTTATGACACAATTATGATGTAGTAATTACCTAATTAATGAAATATTAACACAATTGATGTTATAAATACACAAATAAATGTAATTTGAGACTTTTTATGAATTACAATATTTTTTTGGGTTAATATGACATGTTAGTATTTATTAAATTAAATTTTTTTGAACTAATCATGCTGTTATAATTTTCAAAAAAATCAATTACCAAATAGTGTTAAAATTGACATAAAATAGTTTTTAAAACAAATATTATATTATTAATTGTTATTATATTCCTAAAAATATAATGTTCATCCAAATGACCTATATAAGGTTAAATATATTAATAATCAACCACTTGAGGTTCTTTTGTCTTGTTATAGTAAGTTTATTAACCATATAGTGTAAGAAAACAAGAAGACATGGTAAAAGTTAAATTATTTAACTTAGAGTTAAATCTAAATGATAAGGTTAAAATAGTAACATAATATTGTTTAAAACCTATTGGTTGAGAGGATATCTACCCATCCCCACTTCATCTTCTAAATAAGTCACTTTGGAGCCATTATAAACCGAATATGACTTTATTATAAAATAATATTTTAAGTTATTCCTAAAGTGACCCTCTCTTTTCTTAAAAAAGGGAACCCCCTCCCTCTTCTCTTTACACAATTTTGGGCCTTCAAGCTCGGGAAAACCCTGCCCATTTCCTTCTAAAATTCCCTAGAAACATTATTGAGGTTCTGGTCTCCTCAAAAGACCAACTCTAGTGACTTAAGAGGAAGCTTAAAAGAGGTGCGTCGAAGAAGAGGTAATCTCTTCTACCGATTCTTGCATGTTTCATTCTTCTTAAAATTCTTCTTCATTAGTTGTTTCATAAAAAATTAATAACATAAGTAACAATAATATACAGACATGTTATTATAAATATGAAAAAACCCATTTTACCTTCTATCCATCCTACGGAAAACGAAATCACCGCGCGTGCGTACGTACGAAATATCGTCTCCACGCCGTGGTGTAATCTGTTTTTCCATAACCACCTTACTTGGATGGATATAATGGTGTAAATAATAAATATATATGGTTATTATAACATCATACTGATTCTGAGATATTATATCATCCACTCTAATTTCATTCAATAATTATTGGAATGATATCATCCCTCGTACGTACGTATAGATTACCGTCTCCACGGCGCGATGAGATTCATTATCCATGTAAACCATTCAAGAATGATTATAAAGTATATATAATGAATAATAATTAAATATATGACATAATTATGTTACTGTATTTATGTATATATATATATTTCATCTACTTACTTCCATTCAAGTCAATAAGGAAAGGAAAATAGCGTTCATGCGTACGTACGGCCTACCGTCTCCATGAACGGTGTATTTAATTTCATTCATCTATCTATTATATATATACACTGAATATATATGATATATAAATCATTATTTACATTCTGGAAGTAAATAAATCGTGATATAAGTAATAATAATATCAAGAACAACAAGTCCAAACACGTACGATAAATAAAACTATTTTACCCAAAACGCTGCTTCAACATGGAATTTACAAAAGAATGGGTAATATAAAGTTATAAGTTAATAATATATGATATCATAACATTTAATATGATTTGGTAATAAGTAAATGAAATTATCTAAATCATTATACAAGAGTTTTGGATATGTACGACGCATATCGGACCTAAGGTAAGGGATAACTTTTCCAATCTCGTTTTTATCCGAGACTGTTTATTCTTAAGTATTTACTGGGGTTATTGTTATCATCCATGCCCTTGTTTTCTAAAAATGTTTTCATGTATGTTTAAAGTCCACTTTATCCATTTTTTAATTTCACCACATGTTATTAATGGAATCTTACTTTCGTTTACCACACGAGGAACATTTTGACTTTTTCGACAAAAGTACGAGGAGAATGTTTTTTTAACTTATACGACATGAATGGATTTTTATGATTTCATAGAACATTATTTACATGAAGATTAATTTACAATTTTTAATGTTTATTTTTAATTAACTTATTTTAGTTTAAAATTGTATGACATGTTAATAAAGGAAAAATGTTTTTGAAGTAGAAAGGATATTTTCTTCAAGAATGGAGTTCAAGTGTTTTATCAAAATTATTTTCCATTTAAGATAATATAGGGTCTTGTTTATATCCCTATTTTTACATTTATTTGATTATGTTATGATGGAATTATATTTATGATGTCATTTTATATTATATGGTTTATGTTATGATGGCATGATGTTAAAGAATCCCACTTTTATTACATGGGTTATGCTATGATATTTGATTTATGATTTTCTGGCACACATAAGAATGGTTTCATTATGAGATGGGTGGGACCTATATCTCCCTCCAATGTATTGGGTAAAGATTTATATCTCATGATATAGACATTTCCGGAATGGTAAGTTAATCCAATTCAGTGATATAGGACTGGAACGAGGAGTGAACTCGATTCAGAAAGGGAATTTGTCCACTAAGATGGTCTTTGTAGGAATGCCTTGGCTACTAATGAAATCATATCATGTGCTAATGGTTTTCCATAATTACATGTTTTATTCCCATGCTATTGTATCATGATTGATGTTCCTTTATGATATATGCCTTACGTAATTCCAAGATTTATGTCTTTGCTCAAGATTTTTATGTTTAAATTTTATGTTCATGTTTTTTCATTCAAATGTTTATGGATTGTTTTATGTTCTCTATGTTTACCCTTACAGAGCATTTGAGATCAACCTTTTTATATTTTATTTTCCCTAGGATATAAAGAAAGGTTTTTGGTAAGAAAAAAAAGGGAAGATCATTATGGGAGATGTTTAAGATCTTTCACCAAGATTAGAAGATTATTTTTCCGAGTTTCCAAAGACACTAAAATGTTACGATCCTTGTGTTTTTGTTTTTGTTATGTATTAAGTATTCTGAAAAAGTAATGTAATTTCCATGTACATCAAGTATGGGTCTCTATAGTTGGCATTAGAGGGAGTTTTAGTTAACCTTTGGAATCTAGGATGTGAAAACTTTAGTGAGATCCCTAGAGATATTTCTAAGGTATTTCTAGGGATGTCCCTAAGGTTAAATATAAGTATAGGTTATAGTCCTAGAATTACAGTAATGATATTAGAATTAAAACTGAGATGCTAGATATTAAAGGCACTCCCCTTTATTTTGTTGTTTTCCTAGCATGATTTTTCCTCTCACACTATTCTTTTTGGGTTTTAGATGATGGCTGGAACCCGAAGGAACTGTGTTGATCAATGTAATGGATGATGCAATGATTGTCCTCGTGAACAAACCAAAGTTATGGGAGATGGAGTGAAAAATATTTTTGCTATACTTACACAAGCTATGAATAATTCTGGATTTCCAAATGATCATGGAAGTGAACTATATTCTATTAAGTCCTTCATGAGGCAACGTCCACCTTCTTTGAATGGGTCTTCTGATCCAATTGTTGTTGAACAATGGATCAATACGATTGAAAAGATATTTTCCATACTTCGCTGTTCAGAACATGAAAAAGTCATTTTAGCTGTTTACCATTTAGAAGGTGAAGCAGACCAGTGGTGGAATCTAATTAAGAATACAAGACCCCAGGATGAAATTGAATCCATGGAATGGAACGAGTTCAAGAAATTGTTTTTCAATAAGTACTTCCCTCATATTCTTCGAACAAAGATGGAGAAGGAGTTCCTTGAGATTAAGCAAAAGGATGATGAATCTGTTGGTATATACGAAGCAATTTTTTCAAGGCTTGCAAGGTATGAATCTTGATTTATCATCCAACCTGAAAGTAAAGTTGATCGATTCTTCAGTGGATTAAAAACAAGTCTTCAAAGGGCATTAGAGATAAGAGACTTCAGTAGCTATGAAGAAATTGTGCATTGTGCTATCACAGTAGAACTGGAAGTTTGTGTAACATATCCATCTCATGGTTTTGACAAGAAACTAAAGATTAAGTTCAATGAAAAACCTCAGAACAATGGTGAAAAGAAGGTGAATGTTTCTTTATGCTCAATGTGTGGAAAGAAGCATGGTGGAGATTGTCTAAAAGGTACTAGAAAATGTTTCAAGTGTGGAAAAGAAGGTCATCAAGCAGCTGAGTGTCGAAGTAATGGGAAAAAAGTTTCTAATGACATGAATAGAGAAAAGACTACAGAGAACGCTCCACCAACACTTCAATGCCTCAAGTGCAAAGAAATGGGGCATTATTACAATCAATTCCCTAATCCAAGGGTTAATGATTATTGACGTGAGCAACAAATTATGGAAAAGGACAAAGGGAAGTCACATGTTATCACTATTAGCAATTTTGAGTATGACAATGATGTGGTGGAATGATTATGTGTTATGGAATCTCATTTATAGTATTGTAGAACATTGTAATATCTATGTAATGGTTTATTGTGGTTTTCGATAATTATATGGTACAAGTAACCATGAAAAGTGATTGAAATATTTTTGGAAAGTAGATGATATGCGCATAATGAATGGATAAAGAGAAAATAATATGTTTTATAGTATTCATGAGCTCATGATTGATACAAGGACTAAGTGATATCATGGTTGGAGTATATAGAATTTTTGGGATTTTGGTATGTGGAAAGAGTGAAATTTTAACTACATTCATGTTTTCACTAAGGTTCAATGGGTATTCATTTTTCAAGTGAATACATGATTAAGGCATTCAAATATTTGGAATGTGACCAACAAGACATATCTTATGATATATGGGGATAAATGATGGTATTTACATGCTTGGTAGATGACCTCTCTATCAATCTTTTTCCTTATACTGTGAGTTTGGGCAAGCCTAAATATTATAATAGATTAAGTTAGACATCAGATAGTATTGTTTAAGGCTAGAAATTTTTGATATTATTTTTGGAATGTTATAATTGTATAGTTTAAGAAAAGGTATAACCAACAGAACGGGGGACAACCCGTCGCGTTAGACAAGGATGCAGGAATCGAACCCACAACCAAAGTGTGACTTACCTTTATCGCCTACCACTGGCCTACAGGAATTCCTTGGTCATTATAAATTAGTTTCAATTTATTATGTGGTATGATATATGAAGTATACATCCATTTTAGGAACCATATACGATTAATCTCACCATAGATGGACTTATGTATATTTGATAACGTTTTCTAACCTTTTATTTGAGATAGATAAAATGACCCACCATTCTATCACATGATCTGACAACACTTCACGAATGACAAATTCAACTTAATTTATTTAAGATATGAAGTGGAAATTGTTCAAGGAATGACCAACAGTGATATTGCACCAAAATCTAGTAAGTATTTCTTCTAATTAAAATTATTAATATTTAGGGAAATGATTTTGAAAACCAAAAATGTTGTCCTAGTGTCCTTATATACGATGAATCAGATGGTACCTTAAATCATCACAAATTTATGGCTTTGTAATTGTTGGCTTTTTCATAGCCATGTCCTCTACCACCCTCAATCAGAACTTGATGGTTATATTTTTCTTCCATATCTATATTTCCACCAATGTTCTCCTATATGGAAATGCAGTGATGAGTTAATCTGGGTAACCATTACATTTCTTACATTACTTTTTAAAATTAAGTTTTAGTATTCCTTCTACGATTTGTGTTACTACTAACGAAACTTTTAAGTAGTAAATGATTTATAACTCTGATGAATTTCGAGGAAGAAATTCATTTTAAGGGGGGTAGAATGTAACACCCCGAGACTTTATGAGAAATATTTTTAATTTCATTGATGTCTTATACACTACACCAAGATTAACTTGCACTATAAGCAACACCGTATTAGCTTGCAGTATACTCAAACACTATTATACGCTTGTGTTGCACGCTAGAGTAACCTTCCTCGATAGCG
This sequence comes from Viscum album, assembly GCA_963277665.1. Taxonomy (NCBI): domain Eukaryota; kingdom Viridiplantae; phylum Streptophyta; class Magnoliopsida; order Santalales; family Viscaceae; genus Viscum; species Viscum album. The sequence continues at coordinate 1,391,456,625 of OY728165.1, forward strand.
TGTGTTATATGAAATACTGTGTTTTATTAAACGAGATATGATTATAATATTTTTATGAACTAGCCATTATGAATAGTAATACCCACTTTTTGAAATTTTATAAATTTTATCCTTAAAAATGGACTTCATTTGTGGATTCGGAATATAAAAATTAGCCTAGGGTGAATTTTTGGTATTTTTCTGAAAACATTCAATTTTTAATGAATAGTGAAAACACTGGGTTACTATTTAAAAACCGACTTTTTATTTAAATACTTATTTATTTTATTTAAATTTATTTTAGGTCAAAATAGATACATAATATATATATAAGTTCAATGTAATTCATTGGAGTCATTTTATAATAATTTTAGAGATATAAAAATTTTATTGAACTTTTTACCGTCTTTTACCCACCTCCTAGGAGCATTTGTAATTGTACATAAAACTTAATTTTACCGCTTCTGTGAGTTGAATTTAAAAAATCCGAGAGACACAGTTAATATCAAGGAGTAAAATGTGGTTCAATAAGATAAAAATAATTTTTAGTGAATAGTAATCTTTTACTTTTATTTACCATGGTTAAAAGTAAATAGTGTAATTAAAGGTAAAAATGATAGTATTTTTACCCTAACACATGTAATAATTCTATTGGATAAGTATAATTTGGACAAAAAAATCCTTAGAAATATAATATTATCATTTAGGTCCATTTGGATTATATTAGGACATTTATTATTATTTAATTCAAAGAAGAGTTAAAAGAGTTAAAATCAAAGTTTAATAACTAAAACATTTCTAATATAGGGTTATACATAAGATAAATTCGACTATAAATATTAATTATAAAGATAATAATATTTACTACATAATGGTATTTTATTTATAATTTTTAGAAATTAAATAATTTAATTTATTTATGACACAATGATGATGCGGTAATTACCTTATTAATGAAATATTAACATAACTGATGTTATAAATACCCAAATAAATGTAATTTGAGAATTTTTATGAATTAAAATAATTTTTTTGGGTTAATATGACATGTTAGTATTGATAAAATTAACCTTTTTCGAACTAATCATGCTGTTATGATTTTCAAAAAAATCATTTACCAAATAGTGTCAAAATTGACATAAAATAGTTTTTAGAACAAATATTATATTATTAATTGTTATTCTATTCATAAAAATCTAAGTATTGAAAAAATGAATTCGATAAGGTTATATATATTAATAATAAACTACTTGGGGTTCGTTTGGCTTGTTATAGAAAGTGTATTAACCATATAGTGTAAGAAAAGAATAAGACCCAGTAAAAGTTAAATTATTTAACTTAGAGTTAAATCTAAATGATAAGGTTAAAATAGTAACTTAAACTTGTCTAAAACATATTTTTTGAGAGGATTTAGACCCATCCCCACTTTATATTCTAAATAAGTCACTTTGGAGCCATTATAAATAGAATACTACTTTATTATAAAATAATATTTTAAGTTATTCCTAAAGTGCCCCTCTCCTTCCTTATAAAAGGGCACCTCCTTCCTCTTATCTTTACATAATTTTGAGCCTTCAAGATTGGAAAAACCCTTCCAATTTACCTTCTAAACTTTCCTAGAAAAATTATAGAGGTTCTGGTCTCCTCAAAAGACCAACTCTAGTGCCTTAAGAGGAATCTTAAAAGCGGTGCGTCGAAGAAGAGGTAATGTCTTCTACCGATTCGTTCAAATTTCTTTCTTCTTCAACTTCTTCTTATTTAGTTGTTTCATTATAAAGTAATAACATAATTATCACTAATATACTAATATGTTATTATAAATATGAAACAACCCCATATCACCTTCTATCCATCCTACGAAAAATGAAACCACATCGCGTGCGTACGTACGGAATACCGTCTCCACTCCGTGGTGTAATCTGTTTTCCACCACTACCTTACTTGGATGGGAATAATGGTGTAAATAATAACTATATATTGTTGTCATAACATCATAATGATTTTGATATATTTTATCATCCACTCCAATTTCTTTCAATAATTATGGGAATGATATCATCACTCGTGCATACGTACGGATTACCGTCTCCACGACGCGATGAGATTCATTCTCCATGTTAACCATTCAAGAATGATTATAAAGTATATATAATGAATAATATTGAAATATATGACATAATGAAGTTACTTTATTTATGTATATATATATATATGTCATCTACTTATTTCTATTCAAGTCAGTAAGGAAAGGAAAACTGCGTTCATGCGTACGTACGACCAACCGTCTCCATGAACGGTGTATTTCATTTCATTCATCTATCTATTATATATATATATATACTGAATACATATGTTATATAAATAATTATTTACATTCATTAAGTAATTAAATCATGATATAAGTAATAATAATATCAAGAACAACAAGTCCAAACACGTACGATAAATAAAACAGTTTTACCCAAAATGCTACTTGATCATGAAATTTACAGAATAACGGGTAATATAAAGTCATAAGTTAACCATATATGATATCTTAACAATGAATATGATTCTGTAGTAAGTAAATGACATTATTTAAATCATTATACAGGAGGTTCAGATATGTACTAAGAATATCATACCTAAGGTAAGGGATAACTTTTCCAATCTCGTTTTTATCTAAGATTGTTTATTCGTAAGTATTTACTGGGGTTTTTGTTATCATCAATGCCCATGTTTTATAAAAATGTTTTCATGTATGTTTCAAGTCCTTTTTACCCATTTTTGAATTTTACCACATGTTATGAAAGGATTCTTACTTTTTTTAACACATGAGGAACATTTTTACTTTTCTGACAAAAGTAGGAGGATAATGTTTGTTTAACTTATACGACATGAATGGACTTTTATGATTTCAGAGAACATTATTTACATGAAGATTACTTTACAAGTTTTAAAGTTTATTTTTAATTAACTTCTTTTAGTTTAAAATTGTATGACATGTTAAGAAAGGAAAAATGTTTTTGAAGTATAAATGATATTTTCTTCAAGAATAGAGTTCAAATGTTTTATCAAAATTATTTTCCTTCTAAGATAATAGAGGGTTCTTTTTCTATCCCTATTTTTAAATTGATTTCATTATGTTAATATGGAATTATATTTATAAAGTCTTTTTATATTATATGATTTATGTTATGATGACATGATGTTTAAGAATCCCATTTTTATTACATGGTTTATGCTATGATATATGATTTATGATTTTGTGGCACACATAAGAATGGTTTCATTATGAGATGGTTGTGACCTATATTTCCCTCCAATGCATTGGGTAAAGATTTATATCTCATGAGATAAAAATGGCTAGAACTATAAGTTAATCTGGTTTAGTGATACAGGACTGGAACAAGGAGTGAACTCGATTCAGAAAGGGGACTTTGCCCACTAAGATGGTCTTGACAGCAATGCCTTGGTTACTATGGAAATCTTATCATGTGCTTAATGGTTTTCCACAATTAAATGTTTTATTCCCATGATATTTTATCATGATTGATGTTACTTTATGACATATTCCTTATGTACTTCTAAGATTTATGTCTTTGCTCAATATTTTTATGTTTAAATTTTATGTTCATGTTTTTGCATTCAAATGTTTATGGATTGTTTTATGTTATCTAGGTTTACCCTTACTGAGAATTTGAGCTCACCCTTTTTATGTTTTGTTTTTCCCAGGATATAACAAAAGGTTTTAGGTAAGAAAACAAAAAGGGGAAGATCTTTATGGGAGATGTTGAAGATCTTTCACCACGATTAAGAAGATTATTTTTCCAAGTTTCCAAAGACTCTAAACTATTACAGTCCTTGTGTGTTTGTTTTTATTATGTATTAAGTATTCTGCAAAAGTATTGTAATGTACATGTAAAAAAAGTATGGGTCTATACAGTTGGTATCAGAGGGAGGTTTAGTTAACCTTTGGAAACCATGATGAAAAAAACTTTAGTGAGATCCCTAGAGGTATTTTCTAAGGTATGTCTAGAGATGTACCTAAGGTTAAGTATACGTATAGTTCATTGTCCTAGAATTATGGTAACGATATTAGAATTAAATTTAAGATGTTAGATATTTAAGGTACTCCCCCTTTATTATGTTGTTTTCCTAGCATGATTTTGCCTCTCACACTATTATTTTTGGGTATTAGACGTTGGCTGGAACCCGAACGAACCGTGTTGATCAATGTAATAGATAATGCAATGATTTTCATCCTGAACAAACCAAAGTTATGGGAGATGGAGTGAAAAAATATTATTTCTATACTTAAAAAAGCTATGAATCATTCTGGATTTCCAAATTATCAGAAAAGGGAACAATATTCTATTGAGTCTTTCATGGGGTAATGTCCACCTTCTTTCAATAGGTCTTATGATCCAGTTGTTGCTGAACAATGGATCAATACCATTGAAAAGATATTTTTCCATACTTCGCTGTTCAGAACATGAAAAAGTCATTTTAGCTGTTTACCATTTTGAAGGTGAAGCAGACTAGTGGTGGGCTCTAATTAAGAATACAAGACCCCAAGATGAAATTGAATCCATGGAATAAAATGAGTTCAAGAACTTGTTTTTCAATAAGTACTTCCCTCGTATTATTCAAACAAAGATGGAGAAGGAGTTCCTTGAACATAAGAAAAAGTATGATGAATCTTTTGGTATATACGAAGTGAATTTTACAAGGCTTGTAAGGTATGCATTCAGATTTATCACCCAACCTGAAAGTAAAGTTGATGGATTCTTCAGTGGCTTAAGTCCAAGGCTTTGAAGGGCATTATCTATAAGATACTTAAGTAGCTATGAAGAAATTGTGCATTGTGATATCAAGGTAGAATTGGAAGTTGGTGTTACATATCCATATCATGGTTTTGACAAGAAACGAAAGATAGAGTTCAAGGAAAAACCTTAGAATAACGGTGAAAAGAAGGTGAATGTTTCTTTATGCTCAATGTGTGGAATGAAGCATGGTGGAGATTGTCTAAAAGGTACTAGAAAATGTTTCAAGTGTGGAAAAGAAGGTCATCAAGTAGCTAAGTGCCAAAGTAATGGGAACAAAGTTTCTAATGACGTGAATAGAGAAAAGACTACAGAGAATGCTCCCCTAACACTTCAATTCTTCAAGTTCAAGGAAATGGGGCATTATGCCAATCAATGCCCTAATCCAAGGGTTAATAATGATCGATGTGAGCAACCTCTTTAAGAAAAAGACAAAGGGAAGTCACATGCGATCACTATTAGCAATGTTGAGTATGAAAATAATGTGGTTGAATGGTTATGTGTTGTGGAATATCAATTATAGTATTGCGGAACATTGGAATATATATGTAATTTATTATTGTGGTTTTCGATAATTATATGGTACATGTAACCATGAAAACTGATTGAAATATTTTTGGAAAGTAGATGATATGCGCATAATGAATGGATAAGGAGAAAATAATATGTTTTATAGTATTCATGAGCTCGTGATTGATATAAGGACTAAGTGATATCATGGTTTGAGTATATAGAATTTTTGGGATTTTGGTATGTCGAAAGAGTTAACTTTTAACTGCATTCATGTTTTCACTAAGGTTCAATGGGTATTAAGTTTTCAAGATAATACATGATTAAGGAATTCAAATGTTTGAAATGTGACCAACAAGACATATCTTATGATATATGGGGATAAATGACAATATTTACATGCTTGGTAGATGACCTCTCTATCAATCTTTTTTCCTTATACTGTGAGTTTGGGTAAGACTAAAGATTAAAACAGATTAAGTTTGGCATCAGATAGTATTGTTTAAGGCTAGAAATTTTTGATATTATTTTTGTAATGTTATAATAGTATAGTTTAAGAAGAGTTACAACCTACAGAACAGGTGACAACTCGTCGTGTCGGACAAGGATGTGGGAATCAAACCCACAACCGTAGTGCGACAGGCCTTTATCGGTTACCACTGGCCTACAGGAAGTCCCTAGTTAGTATAAATTAGTTTCAATTTTTTATGTGGTATGATATATGAAGTATATTTCCATTTTAGAAACCATATACGATTAATCTCACCGTAGATGGACTTATGTATATTTAATAACTTTTTCTAACCTTTTATTTGAGATAGATAGAATGAGCCACCCTTCTATCACATGATCTGCTAACACTTCACGAATGACAAATTCAACTTCAATTATTTAAGATAAAAGTGGAAATTGTTCAAGGAATGACCAACAGTGAGATTGTACCAAAATCAAGTAAGTATTTCTTCTAATTCAAATTCCTCAACTTTAGGGAAATGATCTTGAAAACCAAAAATGTTGTCCTAGTCTCATTATATCTAATGAATCAGATGCTACCTTACATCATCACAAGTTTATGGATTTGTGATTTTTGGATTTTTCATATCCATGTCCTCTACCACTCTCCATCAGAACTTGATGGTTAGATTTTTCTTGAATATACATATTTCCACCTATGTTCTCCTATGTGGAAACCCAGTGATGAGTTAATCTAGGTAACAATTACATTTCTTACTTTACTTTTTAAAATTAAGTTTCAGTATTCCTTTTACGATTTGGGTTTCTACGAACGAAACTTTCAAGTAGTAAATGATTTATAACCCCGACGAATTTCATGTGCGAAATTTATTTTAAGGGGGGTAGAATGTAACACCCCGAGATTTTATGAAAAATATTTTTAATTTCATTGATTTATTGTACGCTACACCAAGATTAACTTGCGCTATACACCACACCATATTATCTTGCAGTATACTCAAACACTATTCTAGGCCTGTGTTGTACACCAGGGCAACCTTCCTCGATAGCGTGTGTTATACGCAATACCGTGTTTCACTAAATGAGATATTATTATAATATTATTTTGAACTAGCCGTTATGAATAGTAATATCCAATTTTTGAAATTTTATAAATTTTTTTTTTCAAAATGGACTTCATTTTCAGATTCGGAATATCAAAATTATCCTAGGGTGAATTTTTGGTATTTTTCTGAAAACTTTCAATTTTTGATAAATAGTGAAAACACTGGGTTACTATTTAAAAATCAACTTTTTAGTTAATTTTTTTTATTTAAATTTATTTTAGATCTAAATAGATACATAATATATATATAAGTTCAATATAATTCATTAGAGTCAGTTTATAATAATTTTAGAGATATAAAAATTTTATTGAACTTTTTACTGTCTTTTACCCACCTCTTAGGAGCATTTGCAATTGTACATAAAACTTAATTTTACTGCTTCTGTGAGTTGAATTTAACAAATACAAGAGACACGGTTAATATCAAGGGGTAAAATGTGGTTCAATAAGATACAAATCATTTTTAGTGAATAGTAACTTTTTTCTGTTATTTACCACGGTTAAAAGTAAATAGGATAATTAAAGGTAAAAATGATATTATTTTTACCCTAACACATGTAATAATTATATTGGATAAGTATAAGTAGACAAAAAAAACCTTATGAATATAATATTATCATTTAGGTCCACTTTGATTAGATTAGGACATTTATTATTATTTAATTCAAAGAAGAGTTAAAAGAGTTAAAATCAAAGTTTAATAACTAAAACATTTATAATATAGGGTTATACATAAAATAAATTAAACTATAAATATTCATTAAGAAGATAAAAATATTTACTACATAATGGTATTTTATTTATAATTTTTAGACATTAAATAATTTAATTTATTTATGAAACAATGATGATGTAATAATTACCTTATTAATGAAATATTAACATAATGGATGTGATAAATGCCCAAATAAATGTAATTTGAGACTTTTTATGAATTAAACTAATTTATTTGGGTTAACATGACATGTTAGTATTGATTACATTAACTATTTTCTAAATAATCATGCTGTTATGATTTTCACAAAAATCAATTACCAAATAGTGTCAAAATTGACATAAAATAGTTTTTAAAACAAATATTATATTATTAATTGTTATTATATTCCTAAAAATCTAAGGTTAGTCCAAATGACTTAGATAAGGTTATATATATTAATAATGAACCACTTGGGGTTCGTTTGGCATGTTATAGTAAGTTTATTAACCATATAGTGTAAGAAAACAAGAAGACACGGTAAAAGTTAAATTACTTAACTTAGAGTTAAATATAAATGATAAGGTTAAAATAATAACCTAAACTTGTCTAAAACCTATTTGTTGAGAGTATTTAGACCCATCTCCACTTTATCTTCTAAATAAGTCACTTTGGAGCTATTATAAGCTGAATATGACTTTATTATAAAATAATATTGTAAGTTATTCCTAAAGTGCCCCTCTCCTTCCTTACATAAGGGCACCTCTTCCCTCTTATCTTTACAACATTTTGAGCCTTCAAGCTCGGAAAAACCCTGAAAATTTCCATTCTAAACTTCCCTATAAACATTATAGAGGTTCTGGTCTCCTCAAAAGACCAACTCTAGTGACTTTAGAGGAAGCTTAAAAGAGGTGCGTCGAAGAAGAGGTAATCTCTTCTACCGATTCTTTCAAGTTTCTTTCTTCTTAAACTTCTTATTATTTTGTTGTTTCATTATAAAGTAATAAAATCAGTATCACTAATATATGGATATGTTATTATATATATTAAACAACCCCATTCCACCTTTTATCCATCCTACAGAAAATGAAATCACCGCGCGTGCGTTCGTACGGAATGCCGTCTCCACACCGTGGTGTAATATGTTTTCCTACCACCACCTTAATTGGATGGGTATAATTGTGTAAAGAGTAACTATATATTGTTATTATAACATCATTATTATTCTGATATATTATATCATCCACTCCAATTCCATTCAATAAGTATAGGAATGATATCATCGCTCGTGCATACGCATGGATTACTGTCTCCACGACGCGATGAGATTCATTCTCCATGTTAACCATTAGAGAATGATTATAAAGTATATATGATTAATAATAATGAAATATATGACATAATTAAGTTACTGGATTTATATATATATATATATATATATATATATATATATGCCATCTACTTAATTCCATTCAAGTCAATAAGGAAAGGAAAACATCATTCATGCATATGTACGACCTACCTTCTCCCTGAACGGTGTATTTCATTTCATTCAAATATCTATTATATATATATAATGAATATATATGATATATAAATAATTATTTACATTCTGGAAGTAAGTAAATCATGATATAATTAATAATAATATCAATAAAAACAAGTCCAAACACGTTCGATAAATAAAACAATTTTACCCAAAAACACTGCTTTAACATGGAATTTACAAAATAACGGGTAATATAAAGTCATAAGTTAACCATATATGATATCATAACAATGAATATGATACTGTAATAATTAAATGACATTATTTAAATCATTATATAGGAGGTTCAGATACGTACAAAGCATATCAGACCTAAGGTAAGGGATAACTTTTCCAATCTCGTTTTTATCCGAGATTGATTATTCGTAAGTATTTATTGGGGTTATTGTTATTATCCATGCAAATGTTTTCTAAAAATATTTCCATGTATATTTAAAGTCTTTTTACCCATTTTTAAATTTTACCACATGTTATTAAATTAATATTACTTTTTTTTACCACACGAGGAACATTTTCACTTTTCCGACAAAAGTGTGAGGAGAATGTTTTTTTAACTTATACGACATGAATGGATTTTTATGATTTCATAGAACATTATTTCCATGAAGCTTCCTTTATAAGTTTTCAATAATATTTTTAATTAAATTATTTTATTTTAAAATTTTATTACATGTTAAGAGAGGAAAAATGATTTTGAAGTAGAAATGATATTTTCTTCAGGAATAGAGTTCAAGTGTTTATCAAAATTATTTTCCATCTAAGATAACAGAGGGTTCTATTTTTATCATTATTTTTACGTTTATTTTATTATTTTATGATGGAATTATATTTATTAAGTCTTTTTATATTATATGGTTTATGTTATGATGAAATGATGTTTAAGAATCCCATTTTTATTACATGGGTTATGCTATGATATATGATTTATGATTTTGTGGCACAGATAAGAATGATTTCATTATGAGATTTGTGGGACCTATATCTCCCTCCAATGCATTGGGTAAAGATTTATATATCATGAGATATACATGGATGGAATGGTAAGTTAATCAGGTTCAGTGATACAGGACTAGAACGAGGAGTGAACTCAATTCAGAAAGGGACTTTGTCCACTAAGATGGTCTTGGCAGCAATGCCTTGGCTACTATGGAAATCATATCACAGTCTAAATGGTTTTACATAATTAAATGTTTTATTACCATTATATTTTATCATTATTGATGTTCCTTTATGATATATTCCTTACGTACTTCCAAGATTTATGTCTTCGCTCAAGATTTTGATGTTTAAATTTTATGTTCAAGTTTTTGCATTCAAATGTTTATGGATTGTTTTATATTCTCTATGTTTACCCTTAATAAGCATTTGAGCTCACCCTTTTTATTTTTTATTTTCTACAGGATATAAAGAAAGGTTTTAGGTAAGAAAAAAAGGGTAAGATCTATATGGGAGAATTTGAAGATCTTTCACCATAATTAGAAGATTATTTTTCCAAGTTTCCAAAGACACTAAACTATTACGGTCCTTGTGTGTTTGTTTTTTTATGTATTATGTATTATCCAAAAGTAATGTAATGTCCATGTAAATCAATTATGGGTCTCTACATGAATCATACTGGACTTCCAAATGAACAAATTAAGGAATGACATTCTATTGAGTCCTTCATGAGGTAACAACCAATTTTTTAATGGGTATTCTGACCCACTAGTTATGGTATCGGTACCAGTGAAAATATATTTTCCATCATCAAATGTTTGGAATATGTGAAATTCATTTGTTCTATCTATAATTTGGAAGGTGAATCATATCAGTGGTTTAATCTTAACAAGAATACAAGGAAATAAGATGAAATTGAATCCATAGATTGGGATTAGTTTAAAAAATTATTTTAAAATAATTACTTCCCTCATATTATTTGAATGATTATGGAGAAATATTTCCATGAGATAAGGTAAAAGGAAGATGAATCCTTTGGAACTAATGATTAATATTTCATAATACTTGTGAGGTATGATTATGGTATTATCATCCAACCTGAAAGTAAGGTTTATCAATTCTCCAGTGGCCTAAAAAATTCTACAAAATGTGTTGGACATAAGAAACTTAAATATATATAAATAGATAGTTTTTATAAGGCCCCAGCCTTAAGCCTTACTTAATATTGAATTAAATGAATAATTCACATTGAGTATCTTTTCAGGTTTAGAGTTTTAGAGAATTAGGTCATAACTATTACATCTCAAAATATTACATAGTAGACACTTCTACTAAGTTTCCATAAAATAAAAAAAACACTTAAAAAGAAACATGTCTAGTTCCATGTTTTAGATAACATGTATTTCCTTGATCCCATCAATGACCCTATTCATCTTTAAGTCCTGTGGAAAACATTTCAAAAACATGGGATGAGAATAAAAATCCCAGTAAAGTATACACAAAGAAGGAAAACAGTTATTTTTTCAAAAAAAAAAAACAAATAAACCATGAGTACTTTACCAAAGTAATACTTTTCACCTTTATGAAGTAGTAAAAACTCTTCACTGAATAAAAGATCATTACTTACCCTTTTGTAACCAAAAGATTACCATAAAACCCATATAAATAACACAAAACATATCAAGGTAACTTGGGACATAAACATACTTAAATGGAATAACCATACGGTCGACTTCCACACATACTTAATGGAATAGCCATACGACCGACTTCCATGCCCAATGCATTGGAGGTTATAACATAACCACCCGTCTTGGTATTCACGGCACCACCCGTCATATGGTTTATCATGTAACCACCCGTAAAATGTCCAAGTACCATCATTACACATAAAATATTGAAAATATAAACAATTCAATAACAACATTTCATTTTCAATCACAAAACGTAATTCCAAGATATTGAATTAATCAATCCATTTTCAAAAATCATTTAAATGAGATTTGTGAATCAATGTGTCCCATACCACATTGAAGATTTTGATGGAATTATAATTTTAAAACATTATTGTCCATATAAATAAATATTGAAAACCATTTTGAAAACATGGACATTAAAGATAAATATTTAGAATAATGAATCTATAAAACATTTAAAACGATATTTTTGTTAAAGAGTTTTTAACACAATGAGAGACTCTTGAATACAAATAATTGCAGAATAAAATTTAATCCGAACTTAATAATATCATGAGAATAAAGATATTGCATGATATAATATGTCAAAGGACATTATACACACCATATAAGAGTGAATTGGTGCATAAAAACAATTAAGTCTCAATGGAAATGTAAATTGAGATGAAATCCGTTATAAAGATGGTATCCTTAAATTAAGGATAAATCTATCACATAATTATGTGTGATAAATATAAATACACCCAATATAATTGGATATTAAGTGTGAAACAATCAGAGGTCATTCACACATAATCTTTGAAAAACAAAACCAATGACATAGATATTTAACTCAATGAAATGAGATTGAGTTATGATTTCCCATACAAGTTCGTAAGAATTTATCAATGAGATGATTATGTGTAGAAATAGTATATCCAAAAAAAGGTTTGTGGAAATTACAACATAGAGATTCCACACATAATATCATCATAATAAAATCAAGAAGTATAGGTTTAACCCAAAGAATTGAAAGTGGTTTAAGAAGTTCCCTTACGGCAATCCGACAGCCTAACGACGTCACTTTAAAATTCGGAAAATGAGTTGATGATAGAGAAAATGGTATCTCATCACTTGGAAATAAAATTTACATAAATAAGGATATATAAGAACATATACGAACATAATAGTATGTGAATTAAAAGACATAACAAAAGAAGTCTTTTAAAAAGAGGAGGGTGAAAGGTCCCCTTACCGAGTTGGGTATCTTTCGAAACGTACAACCCATTGAAGAAGGGTCATAAAATGAAGATGTAAATACCCAGAAACAAAAGTATATTACAAAAAGTATATAATAATGGGAATTACATACACCACTAAAAGGAAATAGTGGAAAACCTAGCATAAATTTCACGTGAATAAAAGTGAGATGAAAAATCCCTTACGAAAACTCGGCAGCCTAACGACGCCACTTAAAACATCCAAAAATGGTTTCATGAGATCAAATAGGGTATCTCATAATATGAGCATAAAAATTACAGTAATATAAATATAAAATAACATCCCCAAACATATGAAATACGAGATTAAAAGAAATGACATAAAAGAGAGTGCTTAAAAAGAAAGAGAGAGGTAGGATCCCTTACCTCGTGTCCGACATGACTCGATCGTTCTTTAATCTACTGAATAATAAAATTTGGTCAATTTGTAATTTCTTAAGGACCTCCTTTAAATATTATTATTCAGTTCATATCACATATTATAATGTTATAATAATTGGTTAGTAAAGTGAGTTCACATCAGACATTTTTGTCGATGTTCGGTACATGAGTAAAAATTGAACTTGTTGGAAAAGAATTTTCCATGTAGTTATGGGTACATCATCTACAGAATAGTATTAATGTTTGAAATATCATATATATCCAGAATATATTCATTTTTCACTATTCCATAACATTTGGAGATTAAAAAATTAAAAGCACTGTTCATGGAGACGTAGGCCGTACGTACGCATGAACGCTACTTTCATTTTTTTGTCATATTAATGGAATTAAATTTAAAAAATATATATATATATATTATAATTATAGAATGATATAAATCATTTAGATGTAATATATTACATATATATCCATTATATATATGTACTTATAATATTACATAACATTTGGAGATAAGAAATGAAATGTACCGTTCATGGAGACGGTTAACCGTACGTACGCATGAACGCTACTTTCATTTATTTGTCATATTAATTACAAATAATTGAGAGATATATATATTATAATTACAGTATAATATATATGTTATATAGGTCACATCTTTTCATTAATTTAATTCTTTATACATTACATGTATTGCATGAATGAGTCACATCACTTGAGGGTGCGGTAGTCCACACTTCCTCGTATGAAATTATCGCATTTGCACAACATGAAAAGCATAAAGTCATGTTTTAAATATAAAATTCATAAGAATATAGAAAACATAAATACCATATAAATAATCTATAAAATATAGTGACATCATAATTGCCACCATGAAAGGTGTTAAGAGGAGATTGAACAATCATCGTTTCGTGAGGCATAAATTCTCCATCCACAGAAACAGTATGTTCTTTAACCATTAGACAAAGGTGTGTGTAATTGTAGATATAATACTTCACATAAAAACATCCTAGTATATTGAATATATTGGTTTTGTTACAAAATAAATGAATAAAAATATTTTAGGGGTTTGGAGAAGCAAAATAAAACAAAAGAACACAAGGGAAGACATTACCTTTAAATCAGGTAACTCTTTTTTATTTGAGCTCAAAGGCTTCCTTGGAAAGTATTATTCCAAAAGGTGAGGATTAAATGATTAATAGAGGGATGTGGAGAGATTAAATGGGTAGGGTTTTTCCGAGCCAAAGGCTTGAGAGGTGTGGGTAAGGTGGTAGAGGTGGGGGCCTTTTATAAGAGGAGAGGAGGGGCACTCTTGGAATGTTATAAAATATTACTTTATTATATAATGATTTTAAAAATTTAAAGGTCCCAAAAGGATATATTTAGAGGATAAGGTGATAAGGTTTCTAAATCCAACCATCCAATAGGGTTGTGACAAGTGTAGGTCTTATAGTTTACATTATCTTTTCATTTTATTTAAATCGTTAAATAATGAGGTAATCGCTGCATCATCATTGTGTCATAAATAATTTAATTTATTTAGTGTCTAAAAATTATAAAAAAATATCATGATGTAGGAAATATTTTTATATTTATAATTAATTATTATAGTAAAATATATGACTTGTATAACCCCATATAAAAATTGTTTTAGTAAAACAACACATGTTTGTGACATTTTAATTTTAACATTAAATAAAAAGGTATTAATGTCATTTTCCAACCAAAGTGGCTCCATGGGGTCCCCAAGTTGACCCATGGATTCTATTGGTCTTCCATGACACATCCAAGGAGGGTAGGACATGTGTATAAGTCACTTCATATTATTAAAACATTATTTTTACCTTAAATTACACTAATTACCTCTAATCGCGATTAATAAACTTAAAAGTTACTCTTCACCAAAAAATTATTTTAATATCATTGAACCAAATTTTACTTCTTAATGAAAACCATGTATGTAAGATTTTTTGATATTCAAATAACAGAAGTGGTAAAGTTTCATTTAAACGAAAAATCATTTTCTTTAACTACCACTTAGTGGTTTCACTATTCATCAAAAATTGAAGTTTTTCAGAAAATTACCAAAAATTCACCCCAGGCTATATTTGATATTCCGAATTCAAAAATGATGTAGATTTTACAAAATTCAAAACATATAAGTTACATTAATTAATTTAATAATTAATTTCAGCTGTCAGAGCAAATAACGTGTTTTTATGAAACAATAAATATCAAAAGATTGACACTAGTTTAAGTCCAATTTAAAGATGAAATTAATTCCAAAGACCACTATTGGATTAAATGGTAAAAATATATTCTAATTTCACTTTGAGACTAATTCAAAAGATAATCTAATCATATAAATAAATTATATTAAAAAGAGATTTTTAATTAAAATACAACATTTTTCACTATTCATTAAAAAATGAACATTATCGGAAAAATACAAAAAATTTACACAAAGTGAAATTTGATGTCCCGATTCTAAATAAGAATTTTATTCTGTCAAATATAAAACATAAAATTGTCAAAAAGTGGATTTAAAAGAGGTTTGTCATCAAAAGGCGGTTAATCGACCTTTTACAGAATATTATAGTGTTTACGCTTAAAATTGGATTCATTTGCATTTTACGCCTCTAACATTTATTGGATGAAAGTAAAAATATTTCACAAACATATATAATCATTTTTTAGTTAGTTCCGTTCTTTCCTGCCATTACAATGGCTAGGCGTTAACTACCATTTAAAATAATATTATTTTATTATTAGAGTGCAATGTAAGATTTCAAAGGAACTCGTTGTCATGTATTGGGTACGCCATCGAGCATAGCGTTCCATTTAAAGTAATATTAATATTTTATTCACAAATGTGGATAAATATAAAAATTTCATATTATTTATTTACATGGGGTGTTACATCCTTCCCCCCTTTTGGGAATTGTGTCCTCGCAATTTTAAAATTGGGGTTGGAAACTTTATTGGAAATCCCACACTGGAACAAGAGTCAGTAAAACTATCACATTAAAAAATAAAGAAAGGGAAGTACAAAGGTCACCTGAGTTAACCCATACTAGGATTTCAAGTATGAAAATATGTATATGGAGGAAAAAACAAAGGGTCATGTTCTGATGGAGAGTGATAGTAAACATGTTTAGGAGAAAGTTAACCACAAGAAAATCAAAAACTTATGGTGGGTTAAATGGTATTCAATTCCCCAGTAGGAAACGTTAACAGACAACATTTTTGTTTTAGGTTACTCTTCATTGAGGAATTTATTTTTGAGCTTAACTAAATCATAATGAAACATACTTACTTGTCACGTAGACTTTCAACTTTTACTAGATTCCTTAATCAAACTCATATTTTCTCCAAAATACGAGTTTTTAGGAAGACTTGTTCGCATTAAGAGTACTATAATCAACTTCATGCGAATCACCAAATCAAAAAATAGAACTATATATTTCCCACGTATTTAGACAAAATCCAAAACCAAAATTGTTAGTATGAGATCAGATAATCCACAAAATTATAATCCTTTATAAAAAGAAAATCCATTCTTAATCTCCAAAATTTGTCCCAAAAAATACCCAAAGTTCAACGAAGACCATTCAATAAACAATTGTCCATAAAATTCTTCAATGTAAACCAATCTAAAATTTAAACCCAAATATTTGAAGTATTTAATCACATAGTCTTCCATGGTACAAATTAACTTTTATCTCCAAATAACATCAGTTGCTCTTAAATTCTCATATTGAAAAGTAATTAACCTAATCACATATCCTCCATGATTGGTTAATCAGTTACATAGATAACCCAAAATAAACTTACTCTTGATTCCAAAAATCATCTAACTAAAAAGAATTAGTCAAACTAAATAGGGAATTTACGTAGTCCAGTGGTAGGCGATAAATACCAGTCACACATTGGTTGTGGGTTCGATTCACGCAGCTTTGTCCGACGCGACGGGTTGTCACACGGTCTGCGTGTTGTCCTTTTTCTATAACTATATAATTCTCAAATCATTCCCCAAAAAGAGATAAAATCATAAAAAATAGCCATAACATAATTTAACCTCAATTTTATCTCATGCCTTTCACTTTCCATCATAACATAGAGTAACCCATAATTACCTAAAAAGTAAGGATCATATAAACCCTAATGGTTACCTTTATAATTATTACCTGAAATTCCACATCGAGTTGGTCATCTCGTATATGATGCATTAGAGAACTCACCAAGGTTAAAGTGGTTGATCATGAATCCTTGATAGTTGGTTTAGCACAACCACGAGAATCCTCATTAAATCCCCAATTTCATCCAGTCTCTTAATCAGAGAACCACAACAGTTTCCATCAAACCCATTGTCACTTTGGTGCCTGCTTGATCCATCCATTTACTAAAAACAGAAATGTCAGTGTCCGTATATCAAAAAAATCATCATGTACTAATGAGGAAGATAAACACTAAGATATACTTACTCATTAACTTAATCTAAAACTAGGACTCTTTCTGGAATCCTAACCATTATGGTAATGTCACTTATTCTTAGAGAATACCCTAACCTCTAAAGTTATCTAAACCGACCTTTGATACCAACTATAAAGCCCCAACCTTAAACCTTACTTAATATTTAATTAAATGAATAATTCACATTGAGGATCTTTTCAGGTTTAGAGTTTTGTATAATTAGGTCATAACTATTACATATCAAAAGATTACATAGTAGACACTTTTATTACGTTTCCCTAAAATAAAAAAACACTTAAAAAGAAACATGTCTAGTTCCATGGTTTAGATAGCATGTCTTTCCTTGATCCCATCCATGACCCTATTCATCTTTAAGTCCTATGGAAAACATTTCAAAAACATGGGATGAGCATAAAAAACCTAGTAAAGGATACACAAAGAAGGAAAACAGTTAGTTTTTCAAAAACAAACAGTAAACCATGAGTACTTTACCAAAGTAATACTTTTCACCTTTATGAAGTAGTAAAAACTCTTCACTGAATAAAAGATCATTACTTACCCTTTTGTAACCAAAATATTACCATAAAACCCATATAAAGAACTCATAACATATCAAGGTAACTTGGGACATAAACATACTTAAATGGAATAACCATACGGTCGACTTCCACACATACTTAATAGAATAGCCATACAACCAACTTCCATACCCAATGCATTGGAGGTTATAACGTAACCACCCGTCCTGGTATTCACGGAACCACCCGTCATATGGTTTATCACATAACCACCCGTAAAATGTCCAAGTACCATCATTACACATAAAATATTGAAAATATAAACATTTCAATAACAACATTTCATTTTCAATCACAAAAAGTAATTCCAAGATATTGAATTAATCAATCCATTTTCAAAAATCATTTAAATGAGATTTGTGAATCAAAGTGTCCCATACCACTTTGAAGATTTTGATGGAATTATAATTTTAAAACATTAATTTCTATATAAATAAATACTGAAAACCATTTTGAAAACATGGACATTAAAGATAAAGATTTAGAATAATGAATCTGTAAAACATTTAAAATGATATTTTTGTTAAATAGTTTTTAACACAATGAGAGACTCTTTAATACAAATAATTGAGGAATAACATTTAATCCAAAATTTATAATATCATGAGAATAAAGGTATTGCATGATATAATATGTCAAAGGACAGTATACACACCATATAAGTGTGAATTGGTGCATAACAACAATGAAGTCTCAATGGAAATGTAAATTGAGATGAAATACATTATAAAGATGGTATCCTTAAATTAAGGATAAATCTATCACATAATTATGTGTGAGAAATATATATACACCCAATATAATTTGATATTAAGTGTGAAACAATCAGAGGTCATTCACACATAATCTTTGAAAAACAAAATCAATGACATAGATATTTAACTCAATGAAATGAGATTGAGTTATGATTTCCCATACAAGTTCGTAAGAATTTATCAATGAGATGATTATGTGTAGAAATAGTATATCCGCACAAAGGTTTGTGGAAATTAAAAAATAGAGATTCCACACATAATCTTGGCATAATAAAATCAATAAGTAGAGGTTTAACCCAAAGAATTGGAAGTGGGTTAAGAAGTTCCCTTACAACAATCCGACAGCCTAACAACGTCACTTTAAAATTCAGAAAATGAGTTGATGAGAGAGAAAATGGTATCATATCACTTGGACATAAAATTTACATAAATAAGGATATAGAATAACATATCCAAACATAATAGTATGTGAATTAAAAGACATAACAAAAGAAGTCTTTTAAAAAGAGGAGGGTGAAAGGTCCCCTTACCGAGTTGGGTATCTTTTGAAACATACACCCCATTGAAGAAGGTTCATACAATGAAGATGTAAATACCCAAAAACGAAATTATATTACACAAAGTGTATAATAATGGGATGTACATACACCACTCAAAGGATATAGTGTAAAACGTAGCAGAAATGTCACGGGAATAAAAGTGAGATGAAAAATCCCTTACAAAAACTCGGCAGCCTAACGGCGCCACTTAAAACTTCCAAAAATGGTTTTATGAGATCAAATAGGGTATCTAATAATATGAGAATAAAAATTACAGTAATATGAATATAAAAGAATATCCCCAAACATATGAAAGATGAGCTTAAAGGAAATGACATAAAAGAGAGTGCTTAAAAAGAAAGAGAGAGGTAGGATCCCTTACCTCGTGTCCGACATGAATTGATCGCTCTTTAATCTCCTGAATAATAAAATTTGGTCAATTTATAATTTCTTAAGGACTTCATTTAAATATTATTATTCAGTTCATATCACATATTATAATGTTATAATAATTGGTTAGTAAAGTGAGTTCATATCAGACATTTTTGTCGATGTTTGGTACATGAGTAAAAATTGAACTTGTTGGAAAAGAATTTTCCATGTAGTTATAGGTACATCATCTCCAGAATAGTATTAATATTTTAAATATCATATATATACAGAATATATTCATTTTTTAATATTCCATAACATTTGGAGAAAAAAATTAAAAGCACCGTTCATGGAGACGGTAGACCGTACGTACGCATGAACGCTACTTTCATTTTGTTGTCATATTAATGGAATTAAATTTAAAAGATATATATATATATATATATATATATATTCTATAATTACAGAATGATATACATCATTTAGATGTAATATATTTCATATATATCCATTATATATATGTACTTATAATAGTACATAACATTTGGAGATAAGAAATGAAATGTACCGTTCATGGAGACGGTTAACCGTACGTACGCATGAACGCTACTTTCATTTATTTGTCATATTAATTACAAATAATTGAGAGATATATATATTATAATTCCAGTATAATATATATTTTATATAGGTCACATATTTTCATTAATTTCATTCTTTATACATTCCATGTATTGTATGAACGAGTGACATCACTTGAGGGGGCGGTAGTCCACACTTCCTCGTATGAAATTATCGCATTTGCACAACATCAAAAGCATAAAGTCATGTTTTAAATATAAAATTCAGAAGAATATAGAAAAAATAAATACCATATAAATCATATATAAAATATAGTTACATCATAATGGACACCATGAAAGGTGTTAAGAGGAGATTGAACAATCATCGTTTCGTGAGGCAGAAATTCACCATCCACAGAAACAGTATATTGTTTAACCATTAGACGAAGGTGTGTGTATGTGTATCTCTAATCCTTCACATAAAAACATACTAGTATATTTAAGATACTGGTGTTGTTACAAAATAAAGGAATAAAAAGATTTTAGGGGTTTGGAGAAGCAAAATAAAACAAAAGAACACAAGGGAAGACATTACCTTTAAATCGGGTAACTCTTTTTTATTTGAGATCAAAGTATTCCTTGGAAAGTATTCCGCCAAAAGGTGAGGCTTCAATGATTAATAGAGAAATGTGGAGAGATGAAATGGGCAGGGTTTGGCCGAGCCAAAGGCTTGAGAGGTGTGGGTAA
This sequence comes from Viscum album, assembly GCA_963277665.1. Classification (NCBI taxonomy): domain Eukaryota; kingdom Viridiplantae; phylum Streptophyta; class Magnoliopsida; order Santalales; family Viscaceae; genus Viscum; species Viscum album. The sequence goes on from OY728165.1 coordinate 1,391,478,047, forward strand.
GGTGGTAGAGGTGGGGGCCTTTTATAAGAGGAGAGGAGGGGCACTCTTGGAATGTTATAAAATATTACTTTATTATATAATGATTTTCGGATTTTAAAGGTCCCAAAAGGATATATTTCTAGGATAAGGTGATAATGTTTCTAAATCCAACCATACAATAGGTTTGTGACAAGTGTAGGTCTTAGATTTTACATTATCTTTTCATTTTATTTAAATCGTTAAATAATGAGGTAATCGTTGCATCATCATGGTGTCGTAAATAATTTTATTTATACAGTGTATAAAAATTATAAAAAAACAATCAGGATGTATGAAATCTTTTTAGGTTTATAATTAATATTTATAGTAAAAAATATGACTTGTATAACCCCATATAAAAATTGTTTTACTAAAACAACACATGTTTGTGACATTTTAATTTTAACATTAAATAAAAAGGCATTAATGTCATTTTCCAACCAAAGTGGCTCCATGGGGTCCCCAAGTTGACCCATGGATTGTCTTGGTCTGACATGACACATAAAAGGAGGGTAGGACATTTTTCTAGGTCATTTCATATTATTAAAACATTATTTTTACCATAAATTACACTAATTACCTCTAATCGCGATTAATAAAATTAAAATTTACTATTCAACAAAAAATTATTTTAATCTCATTGAACCAAATTTTACTTCTTAATGACAACAATATATGTCGGATTTTTTGAAATTCAAATCACAGAAGTGGTAAAGTTTCATTTAAACGAAAAATTAGTTTCTTTAACTACCACTTAGTGGTTTCACTATTCATCAAAAATTGATGTTTTTCAGAAAATTACCAAAAATTCACCCTAGGATATATTTGATATTGCGAATTAAAAAATGATGTTGATTTTAAAAAATTCAAAACATATAAGTTACATTAATTAATTTAATAATTAATTCCCGCTGTCAGAGTAAATAGTGTGTTTTTATGAAACAATAAGTATCAAAAGATTGACACTAGTTAAAGTCCAATTTCAAGATGAAATTAATTCCAACGACCACTATTGGATTAAATGGTAAAAATATATTCTAATTTCACTTTGAAACCAATTAAAAAGATAATATAATCATATAAATAAATAAGATTAAAAATATGTTTTGAATTAAAATACAACATTTTTCACTATTCATTAAAAAATGAACATTATCGGAAAAATACAAAAAATTTACACAAAGTAAATTTTGATGTCCCGATCTTAAATAAGAATTTTATTTTGTCAAATATAACACATAAAATTGTCAAAAAGTGGATTTAAAAGAGGTTCGTCATCAAAAGGCGGTTAATCGACCTTTTAAAGAATATTAGAGTGTTTACGCTTAAAATTGGATTCATTTGCATTTTACGCCTCTAAAATTTATTGGATGAAAGTAAAAATATTTGACAAACATATATAATCATTTTTTAGTTAGTTTCTTTCTTTCCCTCCGTTACAATGGCTAGGCGTTAACTACCATTTAAAATAATATTACTTTATTATTAGAGTGCAACGTAAGATTTCAAAGGAACTTGTTGTCGCGTATTGGGTACGCCATCGAGAATAGCGTTCCCTTCAAAGTAATATTAATATTTTATTCACAAATATGGATAAATATAAAAATGTCATATTCTTTATTTACCTAGGGTGTTACAGTTTTATGTGTAATAAAGGTGGAAATATAGGTTGGAGGTACGTATCAATCTCATGGTTTTGGAAAAAAAGGAAGATGAAGTTCAAATGAAAAATTTAGTAACGATGAAGTGAAGAAGATGAACGTTCATTTATTCTATAAGTGTGGGAAGAAAAATGAATGGTGTTTCCTTAGGGGGGGGTTATAGTAAATGTTTTAAGTTTTTAAGGTAAGTACATTGAACAAGTTATAGTCTAATTGATGGGAAAAGTTAGTCGATGATGTGAATTGAGAGAAATATTCACAAAATGAACCTCACTAACTTCAGTGCTACAAGTGTAAGGAGATAAGGAATTATGCTAACCAGTTCCCAAACCTGATGATTAATGATGATTACTGAAGTTAGAAACCTTTTAAGGTGAGGGATAAAGGGAAATCTCATGAAATCACTGTATATGATGAGGGGTGTGCAAACAACATGTTAAACGGTAAACTTACAATCTACTCTATAACTGATAATGTATTATTTGAATATGGATCTACTCATTATTTTATATGTAAACAATTTTATAAGGGTATAAAGATGATAAACAAATTATTAGATATGAAATTATTAGTAAAAACCCATAATGGTATGATGATCACATATCAATTATATGTTTCCTCTTCTATTTATGATAGTGGGAATGTACTTCCATAAAATATTGTCATTATTCGTATAGTTGAGTTTGATGTCATATTAGGCATGGATTGGATTTCTATACATAATCTCCACATCAATTTTCAAGGAAGGGAAGTGATTTTTAATATTCCAAACCAACCTATGATCATCTGCCAATGTGATTTTAAGTGAGAGCTTATGATGGAGATCACATCCACTGTAAGAGTTTTAATTCCCATTCAGAAGGGGTGTTTATGTCATATTGTTGGGGAGAAACTCAACATCAATGATATTCATATTTTAATGGAATATTTTGATGTATTTTCAGAATAATTTAAAATTATTCCACCAAAACATTAATTTTAGTTATAAATATACTCATACATGGTTCCACAACAATTTTGAAGACTCTATATAGAATGAGCTAACAGAGTTTCAGGAATTGAAGAAGCAACTCCAAGAAACCCTTGACAAGGGATTCGTTTATACAAGTGTGTCACCTTAGGATTCACTCATTCTATTTGTTAAAAATAAATATGGATAAATAAAACTATGAATTTGTTATCAGGAGTTGAACAATATCACAATCAAGAAAATGTTTCTTATTCCCTATATTTATGAATTTTTTGATCAACTATGTGGATATCACTACATTTCTAGGACTCACCATTGTTTTAGATACCATAAATTAAGGGTTAATAATAAGGGTATACCCAAGAAGAAATTCTATACAAGGTATGGACACTATGAATATATAGTAATTCCTTTCAGTCTTACTAATGACTCTACTATTTTCATGGATTTAATTAATAGCGTCTATAGATATTACCCTGTTAGGTCTGTGGTAGTCTTTATAGATGATTTTATTATCTATTCAAATAGAAAGTAAGACCATGAATAACACTTTATAATTGTACTAAATAACCTAAGGAAGGAGAAACTACATGGATAATTATTAGAGTGTGAATTTTTTATGCAAACTTATTCATTTTTGGGTCAAATAATCTCAAGAGAGGGTATATTTTTAAACCCATCAAAGATAAAGGCTATTGAATTTTAGACCAGACCAACTATGGTGATTGCAATACATAGTTTTATTGGTTTGGTTGGATATTATGAAAGGTTTATGGATAATTTATCATTACTATCTAATCAAATCACCAAGTTAACTCAAAAGAGAGACAAGTTCTTCTTGATAGATGAATATGAGGGAAATTTCAAGCATCTAAAGAGATGGTTAGTCAGTGAACCTATATTTACATTTCCATGTAGTGGAGAATTGTTTTAAATATATATTAGTGCATAAAATATTGGATTGGGATGTGTTATTTTTTGTTATTTCATGGTTATAACTTATGTATCATGGAAATTGAATATTTATGAGAAAAATTACCCAAACCATGATTTGGAATTAGATGAAGTATTTTTTTCATTAAAGATATAGAGGCATTATATTTATGGGGAAAAGACTGATATATATACTGATTACAAAATGATAAAGTATATATTCACACCAAGGGATTTGAACATGACCTAAATAATATGGTTAGAAATGATTAAGGATTATGACTGCTCAATACATTACCACCCTGGGAAAACGAATAAGGTGGATGATGATTTAAGTCGAAAGGATCATGATAGATTATCCACAATAAGGATAAAAAAGATCCAATATTTATGTATTGTTATAGGATAGATATAGATATCCTAAAATAAAGGAAAAAATCTTATTATTATCTTTTTAATGTTCAATAATATATCCGGGTGAAGATTAAAGAGGTGAAAAAGGAAGATGTTGAGCTGCAAAAGAAAGTTAGAAATGTTCTTATGTTTAACCTTGATCATGATGGAATAATAATTTTTAGGAACTATGTATACATTCCTTCCATACCAGATGTGAAGGAGTTATTAGAGAAATCCCATAGCTCTTCATTATATATTCACCCTGGAGGTATGGAGATGTATAGATATTTAAAAGAATACTTATGGTGGGATGGAATTAAGAGAGATATCACAAAGATTGTATCTTAGTGCTTAGTATTTCAAAAATTTAAGGTTGTAAGACAAAATTATAATAGAGTGTTGCATCCATTTTTCATATCAGAATGTAAATGAGAGAACATTACTCTGGATATTTTCATTAGAACCCTCAATACCCCTTAAGGGTATAATTCCATTTGAATGGTAGTTGATCTATTTACTAATTCAAAACACTTAATGTATATAATAGAAGATATATCTTTGGATAATATTTTTAGGATATACATTAAGGAAGTGTTATGGTTCCATGGAGCACCACATTTCATTATATATGATTAAGAGTATGAGGTTTACCTCAATGTTCTTGTGAATTATTCAAAAATCCCTTGATATAGAGTTGAGTTTCGGCACTGTGTATCATCCTCAAATAGATGGTAAGTCTAAAAGAACAATTCAAACCTTATTGGACATGTTGAAATCTTGTTCTTTGTATTCAAATGTGTTTGGGAACAAAACCATCCTCTAGTTTATTTTTCGTAAAAAAATTTGTTTCACTCAAGCATTCATATTTATACTTATGATTCCCACTATGTAAACAAATGTAAATCTATAATATTCTGGAATAAAGTTGGAGAATGAAATCTAGTGTGACCTAAGATAACTGAAGAAATGGAAGATGAGGTTATTCCCATTCAGCAGCATATCATGGAAGCTCAAAATTGACATAAAATTTATGTTGATAATAATTGGCATGATCTATAATTTTAAGTTAGTTACAAGGTATTTCTAGGAATATTTCCATGGAATAAGGTTAAAAGATTTAGGAGTAAAGGGAAACTAAGCCTTATGTAAATCGGTCCCTTTGAAATTATTGATCATATCAGGATGATAACCTATTTCTCAGAACTTCTACTAAACTTATCTCAATCCCATGATGTGTTCCATGTATCTCTCTTGAGTAAGTATGTACCTAATCCTTCACATGTATTGAAATCATAGGGAAGAACACTGAAGAAGGATATTTATTTTGAGAAAAAACTAGTGGAGATTTACCTATAAATTTCTATGAAACAAGACCACCAATATGTTCAATGTTTTTTGGTGAAACCTTCAGTTTAAGGAAGCTATGTGGGAACCTAAGGATATTATTAGGCAGATGTATCCAAATTTTTTTGTATTAGAGTGACGTATTTTGATGGTGGAATTCATTTTAATGTGGGTAGAATGTCACACCCCAATTTTTTATGAAATCATTTTTCAAATAAATTAAATTTCTTTGATGTCTTGGATTTCACACAACACTAAGATAATATTGTGCTAAACACAACACTGACTTATCTTATGTTACACGTGACTTGATGTTCTAACAAAACAGTGATATAATATTAATATATTTATTTAAACAAAACTCTTATAAACTATTTATTAAAATTATTATTATTAATTTTAATAAATACTTTTTAAATATAATTTTTTTATAAAATGAATACATATTGTTAATAACATACATATTTTTTGTAATGTCTTTATATGTTCTGAAAATAATATTTTCTAAAAAAACTTTTTTTTCTTTTTGTGAACAATAATAAAATTAATTTTTGAAAATTTTGGATAATTAATTTGATAAATTAAACTTTATTTTTTAATTAATTATTTAAAAAAATTTTAGGGTTAATTTTTTGTATTTTCCTGAAAAGTTTCATTTTTTGGATAAATAGTGAAAAGTACTCAGTTTTAATTAAAAACCACCTTTTATTTTAATTTATTTAAACTAATAAATTTTATTTTAATTTTTTTTAAATGTGTAATTAGTTATATTATACATATATTAATCCAATTTTAGTTATTTTAATAAATTTCATATTGATATTTAATAAAAAAACATTGTAAACTTTCGATCATTTTTTCAATTTAAAAATCTTTTTTTATCACGAATGCGTGATTAGTTTTAAATGAATTTCTGTTAATTATTTGATTTTAATTTGGTAAAATAGATTGAATATTTGTAATAATAATAATTTATAATTTATAATAAATCCAAATTAATTTTTGACCAAAATTATTAGTGAAAACAATTAAAATTAATCACAGAGATTAGGAGAAAAACAAGTTTACCAATGGAAAAAATTTAATCGTATGGGTATAAATGACCTAGAAACATTTAAAACACCCATTTTATGAAAATATTTCAACCTTATCCATTATATTATCAATATTTTTATATTATTGGAGCCACTTTACATGGAGAAAACGTCTATGGAATTCACTCTTTCAAAATATTACAAGAGTGCCACTCACATCCCTTATAAAAGGCCACCCACACTTACCCTCTCTCCACACATCTCAAGAATTTTTTCTTAGACAATAACTATAAAAATATCTTCCCAAAATCCCTCCAATAATCTTGGAATACTTAATTTGGGATGAAATCTAACCATGTAATGTATTTGATGAAAACCAAAAAAAAGATACCCGAAGAGGAGGTAATGTTCACCAACAAATGTTTTTGTTTTATTTATTCCTCAAACCCATTTAATTATTCTTATATCAGGATTATATAATTAAATGTCTGTAATAAGTATAATTATATGATTTTATTTTATGTGTATGACCTAAAACCATACACACTTCCATTAAATGGGTTATTAAATAGTCGTTTGTTCATACAGTGGACTACCACCTTGTGAACCGATGTCTTTTGTTTTTTCATAACACCAATAAAAGTTAGAAATAATAATATAAATACTATTTATATATGATATATATTATTTTTATGATGTTATTATGATTTTTAAATTGTTATATCACACATACCTTCATGATTTAAATTTTGTGGGAATACAATAACATCGTTCGTGTGTACGGCATACTACCACCTCACAAAGAGATGTGATTAATTCATGATTTAAATAGATTGTATTAATTTTTGTTTTAATAAAAATATGTGCTATATTTTAAATTTAAATTATTATATAATTATAATATATCATATAATATTCTTTCTATCAATCTGACAAGAAAATTGGAACAATGTTGGCTTACCGTATCTATGAAAGTTGTATTTCATTTCTTATTTATATCTTTTATAGATTAAAATAAATGTATATATAAATAACATATATGATATTTATATCATGGTTATCATTTTTGACATTATAAAATCATTATTAAGGTAATATAACCAAAAATATAATGAATCGAAACATTTACAAAAACCAAAGCGGTTGTCACCTTTAGCATAACTTTAAAATGAAATAATTAATAAAAATGTAATATAAGGTCATAAGAAAATAATATATTGTCTGATATATATGAATATTATTATGAAATATATTTATATTAAACTTATATTTATTATAAAATTTGTTTTAATAAGTTTTATGGAATTCAAGACTTAAGGTAAGGGATTTCCATCTCAATTTTTCCTTTTGTGAGACACATTCTATATTCACCACCTCTATATTATATGTATTCTATATTATAAACATGAATATAATTTATTATTATTATCATAATATTTATTTGTTTTTACATATCCATTTTAGGATTTATCTTTCATGGGATTTATGGTTCAAAAATTACCAAATCGATAAGGGGTTTTTGTATCAATTTATCCTATTTTAGACAAATGTTATGTTATACACATATATTCTTATATAAGGTGTATATAATACCCCTTTGACATGTTATATGATGACTATATTTATTTTAATGATATTTGGAGCTTTATTATTGTTATTATTTCATGGGTATTACGATTCGATGTTATAAAATTCGTGAGAGTTTATTATTATGAGATCATCATTTATCAGGATTGTTTTATGATTATGCTTCCACTGATGAAACGTAATGATCCATATCTCAAGAATTATCATTAATTTTATTCTAAACTATTTATTAATTATATATTCATTAAATGGTACCATTTTTATACTCTTTGGTACTTAACATAATTAAGAAATTGTTTTAAATAATATCCGACTTTATTTCTCTCATCAGTCAGAAATCTATTTTCTTTGAAAACCATGTTTTATGAAAAGGTTTTAAAAAACGTTTTCTTACCATATTATTATTTTTAAAATACAATTTTAACCATGTTTTAATTTTTTCAATTTTTTTAAATGAATATTCATGCCTTTTTCTAAAATAATGACTCTTTGGATTCTACTATAAATGTGAAAGGAACCTTGATTTTAATTAGTATGCCATGAATGAAATTTTCTAATGTTATGAAAAATAATTTCTTAAAATATTCCTTTATAAGTTTTCAAGTTTATTTTAATACAAAAAGGTTTTCACAATGTTTTATGTTTTAATTTTTTTTTTCAAATTGGAAGGATATTTTAGTCAAGAAATGTTTTAAAAGATCTTTCAAAATTATTCTCCATATAATATGACACCCCTTGATGTTACCTATTACTTACTAGGGATATAATACAGTAATACAATTCATATTCTTTTTATGAATGGTCTATGTTTTTATAAAATAATGTTTTTTAAACCTTTTTATCTTCCACAATTTATACTATGATAAAATGCTTATGAAACACACTTATTTTCACAGGTTATGCAGTGATGAAATTATTATGAAAATGGTATATTTTACACAAGTTTTTATGTGAAATAATGTTTATGATACCCATTTTTTATGGGTTATGATATGATGAATATTTATGATCTTTTGGTACTCATAAATATGGTTTTCATTATGTGATGGGTGGGACCTATATCTCCCTCTAACACATTGGGTAAATATTTATATATAAGGAGGTAAATAGTACATTAATAGAGAGTGAACTCAGTTTAGTAAGACAAGTATGAAATGGGAAGTGAACCTAGTTCAGTAATATATGACTGGAATGAGGAGACAAATTGGTCTAGTAAAGGACTTTTTCCACAATGATGGTCTAAGAAGTGGTCGTTGAATAATATGGAAATGATTTTTTATTCATATGTGTATGCAAAAAATTCTATTTCTTAAGATATCATGGCTCATGTTATTTGATTCCCTTCAGATTCATGTCTTATAAAATGACAATATTTATTCCATGACTCATGATTATGATCTTTGATATGTAGGGAATGGTTTTCAAATGGTATCTTCATGTTCTCTTACCCTTATGTTCATGTTATGCTTATGTATCTACCTTTTCCCCCTTACTAAGCATATGAGCTCACCATTTATTATGTTTCTTTTCCCCAGGTTATGAAGATATGTATTAGGTCTGATATGTCTAAGAATGGTGCTAGTTTTGAAAAATTTAGTGGTATATGACATAGCTCACTTATGGACCAGTGTTTATGTTTCCATGTTTTTAAAGTCACGAAACTATCATGATTTCCGAAATGTATTTATGTATTGAAATAAATGTTCTAAAAATGGATGTAATATCTATGTATGAAAATCATGGGTTGTTATATGAACCCCCAAAATCAACCCTAAAAATGGAAACAAAAATTGTAAACCTAGTTTGAAGTCATGTAATGAACGAATAACTAAATCGTTATAGTAATTGAGCACCTTGTCTACTAAAACTTGGGCACCATGAATTTTCTAAAAAAACAACAATGTTATATTAAAATGAATGAAAATAATATGGGAACATTTTAAGAATGAGCTGATGAAGGAATATTTCTTTGATATACCCCCATAGAAAAAAGATAGTGAGGTTTCAAAAATAGTTTTTAAAAAAGTAATAATTTTTTTTATATAATTATCATAGATAATTGTGAATATTCACAAAAATTATATTCATTTATGATGAGATCAAGGAATCTCAATGAGGAAGTGATGATCTAATGGGTTTTGTGGGATCATCTTATGATCTATAAAGTTTTATAAACCCATTAAATTTCCCAATAATTTATATTTATATTAATATTCTATAAATAATAAAAATAAAATAGAAATAACCTTATAAAATTGAAATTTTTATACATCAACCATGATGGAGTTTGGTTAATGGGGATCACCGAGTGATAACCAATAGACTCACACCTCTACAAGGATGATACCAACCAATAGAATCTTCCTAAACTATTATATGATCCTATGATATCCAATGGTGTAATAGAACCTTGTTCATTGAAGAAAAATTGATAAATAAGAGATAAGAGAGTATTATCTATGGTTATATAGTGCTATACACACAAACATGAGGATACCATCATTTATATAGACCCCTATATTCATGAGGGGACTTGAGGACATGTTTATAAGAATTGGTAGATGACATGAGTTACCCATAATTCATACACATTGGTGTTTTATAATCATTGAAAATTTTAGTGATTATTATATGTTTGTAAATCCATAAATTAATCTATTTATTCCTAACTGATGATATAATATATGAAATCTTTGGCCATTTCCATGAAACAATATCCCTTTTCATAAGCCCATTATACACTATGGTAGGGTAAACTGTAATATGCATCACATACATATTACAAAATATGAATTAGGATATATCCTAAAATATGATACACTAATTTTAATGCAATTCAAATAATCTAACACTTCTTCTAAAAATTTATAAATAATTTATATAAAACCTCACAACTCTTTGTGAATCTATCCAAATTATTTTGGATACAATTTATCAACCTCTCTTAATATTGGAGAAAATAGTTCATCTAAAATTTAATCCTTATTATAAATCCAAAATATTTTGACCTTTTTTGAAATTTTTAGTGATGAAAACAAATATAAAAGTCTGATTTTATATATGTAAGTAGGCAATAGCCTCTAGAAAAAATAAATTCTACTTAAGCTATAAATGATTTTGGTATTATCTCGATAAAATATACTAATATCTCCTTATTAAAATTTCCACCATAAGAACCATCAAATAAATCAAATGCATGCATACGTAATCCTTTTTTTTCCATGATATCGAGTTACCGATATACATGGAACATGTTAAACTATTATAGTCTATCCTATATATTCATGATTGTCAAAAATAAACTAACTACTTTGAATGAACATATCACATTCCTTTCATAAAAGTAGTTGAGAACATCACATGCCACTAAACTAATCATGACCATAAATTTCTTTAGGCTAACTCAATCAATGACATGAACATCTTTCCTTATCATAAAAGTGTTAAAATATTATCTTGGTTGAGATCCAACCGATTACATGATTAATAACATACCAAACCACCCTATATTAGCTAATCCACAAGACATATGTAAGAAAAGTATCAAATTATTATGGTTTTAAAGATATGTATTACTGCATCCTTATACAATGAAGGTTCATTATAAAAATAAAACCCTATGTATATTGATGACCAAATGAAATTCCATGTGATATACTTTGGTGGGTCAATATTGATAATAAGCCCCTAGTTATGAACTCATGAGTCTATTCTTTGTATTGATTTAAATATTCCACTCATTATAATATTAATATATCATCACAACAATAATAATTTTTTTTATAATGATCAATTAGGGATAAATCAATGTCATTATTTGAAGAGACACTGTCTTTCTATTGTTCATGTAATTTAAATGTAGTACACATGAATGAATGATAAAATGAGATTTCAATTATTAAAAAACACTGATAAATTTTGGTAACATTACATATAATATATCATTTATCTAATACTAAGATATTCATCATGACCCTCATCTTTTTTCTATGAAAATTATTTTTTCTAATTGATTTACTATTTTTTCATCTATAACCACCTGGAATACAGTTACATCACCCTCTCAAATATCTCTCTAAAGAGATGATATTTGTAATGGATTTTGTTGGTCCATTGTTGAGACCAGGGTTACTTTGATTGAGTAATAGCTCCACTATTATCATAATAAAAATCAATTTCTCACTCAATTTTAGAAACCACCCAAAATTTAGTGATGAAATTCTTTAACCAAATAGCTTCATTCAAAAAATCTAATGTAGTGATGTACTTTTCCTGTGATCTTGAGTATATTATAACAATATTATTTGATATATCTATATAGATATTCATGCATAGTATAAAGGATACTTCACCCATCTATTTCATTGGAAATAATTTTCCCAAACATACCTTTACAGAAAAAAATTCTAGATATCATTTATGATAAGAAGTATGTAATCCATATACAATATTATAATTACCACAACAAACTCACGAATTTCCTTATATAAAAAAGAACCATACATAATTTTTAAACCAAAATCATTAATTACATCATCAAACTAGATATTCCAACTCAAAGAATCTTTCTTCAATCCATAAATATAATTTTTCTACTAAAAAAACATAACTAAATAATTTGGAACTTCAAAAACTTTGAGCTATATCATATACATGTCATTGAATAAATTATCATTAATAAAAGTGATTTTTACATGCTTTTGATATTTCTAATAATCATAATGAGTTTCTATTGAAGGAAATATTCAAATGTAATTTATCATCAGAACTGGAGAAAATGTTTCTTTATAGTAAATACCATGATTTTTTTATAATCCTTTCACACCAGGAGATATTTATAGGTATAAACTTTACTATTCACATTATTTTTGTTATTGAAAACCCCATTTTCACCCTATGGGTATCACCCCTTTAGATGCATCTACCATGTTTCAAAAATGGTTAGTGTACTTGGATCCCATTGTAGATTTCATGAAATTTATCCATTTATTAGAATTAAAATTCTTAATGAACTCTCAGTAGGTAGTTGGTTCATAATATATGAAAATTAATTCATCAAAAATTTCCATAATAAATCCATATCTATTAGGATCCTAAAAAATTATACCATAACTTCAAACTTCTTTTGTAACATGGGTTGGTTCTTCCTCTACACTCCTATGTGGAACCGACTCAACTTCTACCTCAAAAACACTTTTTGTTTATTCATCATAAAATTATCTACGTTCAAATTTTCTTCTACTAACACCTTTTAAAATATATATCTTCTCAAGAAATATACCAGTTTAGTAAAAAAATTGTTTTAAGTCAAATTATATAAATAATAACCCATAGTTTCTTTAGGATAACTAATATATTTCTTTATATAGACTGTAATTAAGTATGAATACAATAATTTTAATAATATACTCTCAAAATTAAATAAGAAGGTCTCACTAATCATAATCAATTGAACCATCTCTATCAAGGTATAATTCTTCCTCTTAAACACAATAATCCACTGTGGTATCCTAGAATGAACAAGTTTTGAAACAATTCCAAAATATCTAAGATAATCATTGAATTTATGGATTAATGTATTCACCCACAAAATCTGATTAGACAATCTTAACACATTCTCTTAGTTGATTATGAACTTAGTTTTGAACCCTAAAACATTTCAAAAGTTTTAAACTTGTGTCTCATTATAAATACCGAACCATACTGACTAAAGTCATCAATAAACGGTATGGAGTACCTAAACCCACCACTTGATTGTGTACTCATTGAACCATATACATCACTCTGTATAATATCCAATAGTCTAGGAGCCCTTTCACCTTTTCTACTAAATTTTAATTTTCTCATATTTTCTAATAAATAATATTCACATGTATCAAATGGTTCATAATTGAATGATTCCAAAAATCCATATCTATACAGCCATTGAATCCATTTTTTATTTATATTTTCATGTCAATAATTTGAAAGGTATGTGGGGTTATAATCAACATAAAACTTTTTTTTAATTATATAGACATTATTATCTATGGTGACTCATATTTTTCATACATTACTATTCAAATATTTACATAACAAAATATTATATTAATGACTTATGTAATATCATTTGAGATTTAGTGTATTGGAATCTAGGTACATAATACATGAAGAAAATAGATCATTGAAAAAATAATTTATTTATTCCTCTTAAAATAATTCTTTATAAATCCATCATAGGACACCTCATGAATTTATATTTCTTGGGGACAAACCTCAATCAAAAGGGGCGAGCATAAATACCATAAAGGGGAAAAAAGAAACTTGAAGCAAGTGACCATGGATAATTCATGAGGCAGAAAAATAGATCACAATCCTAAATACATGAGGCATAACATAAGATCATGATCCTATGTACATGAGGCATAACATGGAAATGTGGCTGCAATATAAAAATGAGACATTTATAAGTATATCACCAAAGTTAATCACTAACTTTTCATAAAAAATATTATCAAGGTTTTTCACCAAGGTATTATAAAACATTACCAAGGTATTCTGCCATGGAATCATGAACAATTCAACTCTAGAGATTAATTATTTACCAATTACATAAGGGTTCTATTAGAGCACACCCTTTATATGTATAACTTCATGTGTTCAACATATATTATATATCATAATATTTTTTCCATCGTTTTAACCCTTGATTAGGGAATGTGATTTTTATACATGAATGTACCCAATAAATTATATATATATATATATATATGAATAATCTTGAATGAAATTAGGTTTTGGTATTAATAACATAAAAATATGGAATAGAAAATCAATAAATTACTTTAAAAATATAATTAACATACATAAAAATTTATTGAATGATATTAATGAGTGAGAAACGTAGTATCTTATTAATAGGTAATCATTTATATTTCAAATTAATGAGTATGAACATATGGAAACATAAGAAATATAAAATAAAAAGGAATTTTAAAAAATAGGTACTTCAAAAAAGTTGAGAGGAAGAGATTCCCTTACTTGTAAAGTGGCTTACAAATTCTCGAGAAGACCTCCTTGGAACCTTAATAACTCATAATAAAGTATATTGCGAGAAACAATGTGGGTAAATTAATTATAAATGGCTTGGTAATAGAGGTGAATAAGAGAAAGAGTGGGTATTTATAGCAATAGAGGGGAAATTATTTTTTAATTTCTAATCATAGGTCTTGGAATATAAGTTATAAAAAAATATAAAATCATGGGACTTACCATGGTTTTTGATCATGGTATTTTCCAATGGGAACTTTTTTTCAGTTTAATAGTTTATGAGATTAAATTAATCTAATATATATTATTTTTGATGTGAAAAATATCTTTATTTATAAATAATTATTTTCAAAAACCTAAAATACACATTTGGTTTTGGGAGATTCCTTATAGGTTTGGATAATTAATATTATTTATTTAAATAGATTATTTTAATTAAAAACACTTTTTGGTGGAGGAATCATTTATATTATTTAGTAAAACACTTTTAAGAAATTTTGATGTCATAATACTTATTGTATATTTATAACATATTTTAATTTTTACTAAAAAATCTTATCTCTTGGAATATTAGGAAAAAATTACCATTAGATAATATTAAAATTATTATTTAAAATTTTTCATCCATTTTATCAAAATAATTTTCTAAATATGAGAAATTTGAATTTTTATATAAAATAATTATTTATTTTAAATTACAAATTTTTTATGCAAAACAATTTATATCCCTTAGAAAAACTAAATATGATTTCATAAAATTTAATTATTATTTATGCATTAATAAATGTTATTATTTATAGAATTTTTCTGAAATTAAACATTTATTCTATCTTAATAATTTATTTGAAAGAAAACTAGAAATATAATTATTTTCCAATAATACATTTATGGTTTATTTTTATGAAAAAATTATTATATCATATTAAGCCTATATTAATTTGAATTTTATATTTTATACAAGGGTAATAAATTAAAAGAAAATTAGGAAAAAAATAAATGGGATCATAGAAACTACTATTTTATTTCTAAGATAATTTTCACTTAAACAATACTTAAGGTATAGATATACCTTACCCCTAATCACCCTATCATAATACCTAAGGGCACTATGTGTGATTGTGGTAATTTATTAGGGTGGTTCAACTAACATTGATCAAGTGGTGATCTATATAATATTGAATTTCTCCCTTAAATGATCCTTTTCAAGTCTTAGATGATTAATTTTAGATTGGGTTTGGTTAGGGGGAAACCCAAGTAACACTACCTCTCTCCCAAGATTTAATAGATGTAATTCATAAGGCATGTTTATATTGTTTGAGTTAATGGTATCCCCCCTATACATTAACTAGTTCTCACTATTAGACTTTATATACACTAATTATAATTTTAACATTATTAAAAATGGTTAAAATTCCCAATGGTTATAATTCCCAATAGCCATAATGACCAAAAATCATAATTCCCAACAATCATAATGCATAATGATCATAATTACCAAATAATAAGGCCCCCAATCATAATTTATATTGTTCATATCTTAATAATATCATTTCCCTCTACACACTATATATTCCCCCCATTATCATACTTTATTATTTATTATTTTACATAAAAATGGCCTATAACTCCCTTTATAATGTTAATCATATTCCTAAAACATATATTACTTTTAACTCTTTTTATTGCCAGAGTGATCTTCATTGGATAATTTCAACCTATAGAGTTTTCCACTATTTATACATTACTCTTTAGTGTTTATCAACCAGTACTCATCTTTGATATTATCATCAATATTATTACATGATGCACATTATTCTTATGAAATTTAATTTTATTTTTATATTCTTCAAATACAATAAAACATTCATCATGATTCATGGGTTTTTATTAATAATAAAAGGTATTTTTGGTCTATTGCATTCCACTCGTAAGAAATTTTTACCTTTAAATTCGGGTCCCACATTAGAATAAATGGGGGGTATTTACCCTTCATTTATTCTTCGGGATCCCATGTTGTTTTTTTGAAATTGTGATTTATCCACAAAAATTTCATGGGCCAGCTAGTCTTGTTCCTCAATGCTTATTCCATTTTATAAAAAAACTAGATTAGTTAGTCTCTATATGACATACCAAGTTCTAATTCCACACAATTTTTGTTTAGTATATTCATTGTGTATAAAATATACTTTCGTAATAGGGACACATGGAATATGTTTTGGATATTTGAAATGTTTCAAGGCATTTATATCAAATAAGAAACTACTCTAATACACTCTAAAATATAAAATGATATAATTTATCTTAGACACTATTCCCATTTTTTCTAAATATCATGAATCCTTTTCATGGAGATAATTTCAGGAATATATTATCCCTAACATTAAATTATAAACCATTCCTTTTATTTTCAGTATTATTTTTTTTGTTGACTCTAATAATCCTTGATATATTTCTAGATCACTTGTATCTTACTCTTAGTTTCATTCGCAATGTATAGACCCAATAGTTTTCAATCTTGAACTTTATCCTATCATGTTAGAGTCTTACACCTTTTATAATAGAGTACTTCATAAAAGACCTCTTGAATTCTCAAGTGAAAGATGTTGGTCCCAAATACCTTATAAATCAAGTGATCTAACCCATAAAATTCCTTAAAATGTTTGAATAGTTCTATTACACAGCCCATAGATTTGTGGATAATAGGATATGCTAATGTTTACTTTAGTATTCATAACCGTTTGAGGGATCCTCCAAAAAATAATTGCAAATATTGGATCATAGTCTAAAATAATTGACAATGGTTCTCTATGGAGTCTCACCGCTTCTTAAATATACAAAAAAGAAATGAATTCAATGGATAAATCCTTTTATATAGTGATAAAATTTCAATGTTTTGTTAATATATCATTGATTACCCATATGGATTTTTTTTCCTCAGAGGTATTAAAAAGGCCAGTATCAAAGTCCATAAAGATGTTTTCCCACTTCTACATAGGTATGGATATTGGTTTAATCACTCCTTTGAGAAGACGTTACTCTTACTTTGCTTGATGAAATACAAAACATCTTATAGTATAATTATAAATATAAATCTTCATATTATCACACTAATAATGATCTTATATATCTCTATGCATTTTGGTTCTTCCTGGATGTATAAATAATACAATTATGTGAGATTTTTCCATCGACTCTTTTCTTATCTCTAAAATATATTGGATATATAGCCATGTACCAAAACATATTACTCCCTATTTATCAATATAAAACCTTTTAAACATTACATTTTTCATTACTAATGTCTTCTTTTGCAACATAAGATCACCTCTTGTTTCCTTCTTTATTTTCTTTAGTAATGATGGTTTTGAAATCATTTGGGATAAGATTGAGGATTTTCCATCCCTTATGACTTCCATGTACATATTTATTATGTCCTTGATCAATTTATGTACTTCAATCATAATTCTTTAAAGAATATAAGGTATTTCATA
The DNA here is from genome assembly GCA_963277665.1 of Viscum album. Classification (NCBI taxonomy): domain Eukaryota; kingdom Viridiplantae; phylum Streptophyta; class Magnoliopsida; order Santalales; family Viscaceae; genus Viscum; species Viscum album. The sequence continues at coordinate 1,391,496,510 of OY728165.1, forward strand.
ATTAACACATCAATGAATTTTATTTCATTTTTATATTGAAAATGCATTAAATAATAATATTCCTTAATAATATCTACCCATATCCTTCATCTCATGTTCAGTTCTATTTGTGTGAATATGTACTTCAGACTTTGGTGGTCTTTGTAAATATCACACTTCTCCCCAAAAAACAATACATACATATCTTTAATGAAAAAATAACTATAAATAAATCCAAATTTTATGTAGGATAATACTATTAATGATACTTCAACCTTAAAGATTCATAGGAAATAACCAAATCATTTTTCATTAGCAAACAGTTAGGTTCTTTTAAGTATGAATCAATATAATTGAATAATAATTCTCCATTAGAGATTAAAGTTAGAATCATTTCACTAACTAACCTCTTATTCAGTTATCAAAAACATTCTTGACACCACTATTTGAAGATAAACTATATCCCATTTAGAATTACCTTGATTAGTTGATTATAAATACATGAAAAGTTTTTCATAAAATTTATATAGTATCCTTATAAACTGATGAAACTATGGATCTCCGTCACTATTGTAGAAAGAATCTACTCCTCTATGTCATCTTTATTTAATGGATCAACTAATATTCCATCACTTGTCATGATGTTTTCCAAAAATGATGCATGTTTTAACTATTACTCACATATACTAAATTTACCCAAAACAATTATCTTTATATATGGTTTCTAATATGAACCTTAGATGATCCTCATGCTCTTAGTTTTTTGGAATATATCCTAACATCATCAATAAATACCACCAAAAATTTATTAAGGTGTTACCTGAATATTTTATTCATAAAATCCTTAAATATAGAAGGAGAATTAATCAAACTAGAGAATATAACAACAAACATATAATGTTTGTATCTTTTTAAAAAAATTTCCCATTAAAATATTATCCCTCTCCAGCCCAAACTGATGACACCCTGATTAGAGATAAATCTTGGTGAGGAATTGATCCATATGAACCTCTTTGAACAAATAACAGATCCTTAAAAGAGGTTATTTATTCTTCACCATGATTTGATTATGTTACCTATAATCAAATAAAGTTTTCATTGATCCATCCTTATTCATAAAGATAATATATTCTCCCCAATAGGAAACATGTGGTTTAATAAAACCTTTCTACAAAATATATTGAAGTTACTTCTTTAATTACTTTAACTCTACAAATTCCATTATATCTTGTGTCTTTGATATTGTATTGTATCCATGTACGAGTTCAATTGATAATTATACCTCCCCTTTTAGGGTATATATAGATAATTCATCAGGTAACACATCATTATATTTGAAAATAATGGGTACATATCTTATATTTATGCCTTCAATTTCTCCCCCTTATTCACCAATCATCTATATAAATTTGGTTTTAGGATATGGTTATTGAAAAAAATAATTCTAAGATATCTCTCCATTAAAAATGTCAATAGGTTTTCTCTTCATGACATGAAAATTTCCATACATCTATTTTTATCTTAGAATTAAACTTTAAGAGACAATACATCCCTTTTATTATGTAAAATCCCTCCACTAGAATGAACATTAAGTCTGAAATGATATTTTACTCACCAAACTTAATAGGGGATTCTCTATATACCCTTGGATCTTGAATATATCCTCCTTGAGTTTTAACCGATGACTCAAATTCTAAAAGTTTAGGGTTTAACTTGATGTTCTTTGAAAATATGAATGAAAAAGGAACTCTTATAACTTGAATCAACTAATGAACTGACTAGATAAGAGTTTATGATGAGCTAATATTTTCTATATTATGATAATTATTCTAAAGGGGAGTATGATACCAAAAGTTTCTAATATCACTCTTCTTAGATCATATACTTCAATATTTTCTAATTAAAATAAATAAATAATTACCTTATCTATATTTCCTTCATAATTTTTTTTGTAAATAGTATATTATCAACCAATCATATACCCTAGGAGTGGAAAACTAGGTTTTTAGTTAGGCCACTTTATCTTGTACTAGGTGAAGATTGAGTAAATATCCAACTAGCCTTTTAAGAGTTATTACCCCTAGGTGAATCTATGCCCGATACTGAAACCACTATTTTGTATCCAAAGAGGGATGTAATTACAAGGATAACATGAACTATATAATTTACCTAACTTTAGGAGGTTTACTTATATTTATATTTATACCCTATTGTTTTAATGATTTATTTAGTCATAATTTACACAAATAACTAAAACATACTTTTATACCGACAATGGTGACCAACATTTTTTATACATGATTATTAACATATTTACTTAAAATAATAATTCATTGATAAATTCTAAAATATATTCTTAGGTTCAGTCTCTTGGAAAATAAGTACATAATACATGAAGTATATAGATCATTAAAAACATAAAATTTATTTTATCATCTTGAGAGTCTCATCTATAAATCTATCTCTTTTCACCTCATGTGTAAGATCCATAGATTTATAAAAATTCCTCATGATGGTCTCAATTATTAATTTAACCTTATTTTATCCCATTTGGTTTGAGTTTTTCTTGGGTGTGTTCGGGTGAGTTTTGGAAGCTTTTGGAGGGTGATTGGGAAGTGTGTGATATGCGCACAGTTTTCCTTCACCATACACCCAACCCCCCAACAAACTATGTTCCCCATCACCATTTGATATAGGGGTGAAATAAAGTTTTCACATGGTTTGAAAAACTATTCAACTCAAGGAGATTTTTTTTCTTATGGATATTAGGGGTGCACAATTAGGTTGCACTATTTATCTAACCGCATGACCCGTCCAGGAAACGGTGTGCACAATTATTTAAGGTCTCCAATTTTTAATTAAAAATTCTCTAACACCTAGTTTATATCCATAATCACCTAGGACCGGCCTAACATGAATTTCATTGATATTTTAGGATCCTAAGGGGATTCCAAGTCTCCTCTAACATCTTCATTTGTGATTCAAATATCCGGTTAAATTAATATAAACCTATATACTATGTGATCACTTCTTATTTAGATTTATCTCTCTCTCTTATATTTGTTTCCATTTGGAGAGGGATGTTATTCCTATATTGTCAACAATTTATAATTAGGTTTTGATGGATCATTTTTTTGTTGGATCTTGATCCTAGTTTTTGGTTATAGGTATCCTCTATCGTTGTGAATTCGACCATTCTAAATTTAATTAAGGGTTAAGATTTAGAAAACATTCATCAATGATATTAAGTTAGGTAGCATAATTTATAAATATCATAATATTGATTATGATATCATGTTTGTAGTTATACCAATTTGTTTCAATGTTGATCAATTTTATTTTTTAAATTTAATTAATTAATTGACTCCCATGTGATTGTGATACCTTTCATGGATCCCATTAGACCCAATAGATTTTTGAGACTAGACTTGGTGGAAACCCACAAGGCATTCCAATACACTTGAAATAATGATTTATGAATTATAAAAAGTGGAATAATTAGTTAATAGAATTGAAATGAATTATTATTTCACCTTTTATATTTGGATTTAAAGGATTGATTTGGCTTAACCATGAATGGTTAATGAGTTTTCAATTAAATTAATTGGCATGACCTGATGAAAATTGTTTAAAAGTGAGTTATGAATGTGAAACCATGATATATGATATTTGTGAATGGTTTATAAATAATTTTTAGTTCAGGGACTACTAATCCAAATACCCTTGGGGATCCAGACTACTACTCAAGGTCCCCAAGAGATATATATGTATATGCATGTGAACAATGAGTTTTTGGCTAGGGTCTACTACTCCAAATACCAATGGTGTACCAAAATACTGTACTATAAATAAATTTTAATTAGAAATTAAATTTAATAATGAAATATCATAAAATAATGATTTTTTATATTCCTTAAGTGAATATTTTTATCTTTGAAATGGGAAAAAGTAGGTATTATTGGTTTAGGTGTCACTGTGAACCCAGGGGACTATGTAGTTGATTAAAGAATAAAAAAATGTAAATACTATTTTCATTTTTCATTTTTTTATTCTTTATAAAACTATATACACTATTATAGATAGGATATTAATTTAGACTCCGTTGGTGGTGGACTAATGAGTTATACTCACACCCTATTCAGGTTTCCTAATGGTTACCCAAAAAGATTTCATGTTTCTAGGATAAGATAAGGGAAAGAACCTTATGTTAGATGGATGATATGGGATTCGAGATGGATCATGGGTGAGGGAACTAGAAATGATTTTGGGACACAATTGGGAGATGTAAATGTGTCTTTATTTTTGGGATTTCATTTATCACATGACACTTATATTGAATGAAATTTCTTTATGGTCATTTTCTATGTTTTGTGATTATCATGTGATGTTCAATTTTTTTATTATGGTATTATCTTGGTTGTTTTATATTATCATTTGGATAATTTATATTGTTTTCCACTATTTTTCTTCTTTAATAAAGAGGGTATAGTATCCCCACGTTACATATTATATCCTCACCACTATTTTTTAGCCTATGGTTTATGGGGAGGATCACTTGATGTCATGTAATGAGTTAGCTCGTGGCATCATTATGTGGAACCTGAGTTGGGATGTTATAAAGTGATATAAAATGTGGCTTTATTTTCTTTTCAATTTTATTATTATTTAAGAATGTTAGATGGAATACTAAGATGATTCGAGCCTTGGTAATGAGATCATGAATAAGATTAGATAACCCATGTGTGTGGTAGAACCCAAGTAGTTAGGGCGGGATTGACGCTCTTGATGTTCACTATTACAGTTGAATGTTATATCACTTTATGTGATTCACTTTTTGTTTGATGTTATCATTTCTTGAGCTTTTCCATCATAACCTGGTATGGCATGGGAGTTAAGAATACATGCATCATTTTAGGCACTCAGGATTTTATGTGACATGCACCATTTTAGGCATGCATTGAAAATAATGTTTTGGGAAAGTCATTGAAATGTAAATTCTTTTCATTAAATTAGTAATTTTACAATGAATTGGTTCCTAATAAGAAATTGATAATTATAAATGATACTAAACTTAGTATTTTGAAATGTATAAAATGGGTTTCTAATGAGAAACATGAAATATGAATGTGTTTTACCCTATGTTTACCATGGACTAGTTTATAGACGATTCATGAGATTGGTAATTGCCTAGTGACTGGTACTTACATATATTGACTTCAATGAACTAGAACCTAAAATAGTTCCTGAGCCACTTTCAGTACCTTCTCTAGTTCCTGGTGCTGATGTTTATAGTGATTTTATATACTTGTATACAAATGTACTATTGGGTATGGGAGGAAATGGTAATGGTACTTATATATATTGATGATAAGCATGATAAGTGGTATGTAATGATAGTGATCAGACTTAGGGATGGTTGAGGGTAGTGATAATGCCTTGGTTTTTGACTGTGTGGTGATGAATGATGGATGAATTGTTATAGATTTATGTGAATCCCTCTTATATAAATGTGTTACCAATGAGTTATGTGTACTAATACAAGTGTTTAGAATTGTAGATACATGAATCGATGCTAAAATTTGTTGGTAGAATGATGAGAGTAAATTTCAAGAAATTATCCGCCAGTAGCAGGATAAGAGGCCCCATTAGTTTTTGGAGAAGGTTCGAGAGAGAAGATCCATGAGAAATTTTATCACATTATACAGTTCATGGAAAGTAACCCAGGGAGATATGTGAATAATATGTTTGATTTGACCATAGTGTTCTGGTTGTATCACCCTATGACCTTCACTAGAGAGGGTGGAACTGAGGCAGATGAGTTCTGGATTGAATTAATCCCAAAAATTTTTATCCATTTAGAGACTCATAAAGAGAAAAGAGTCAAGTTAGATGCTTACATGTTAATAGGATTATCAAATAATTGGGGAGATATTAATTATCTGGATTAGAAGTTGGAGGGTATAATATTGTAGGACTTCTAGGATAAGTCCTTCTAGTACTTTTACCCAGAGATGTTGAGTCAGAAGAGGGCAATAGCGTTTTTGTGGTTAACCTAGGGGAGTATGTATGTGATGGACTATACTGGTCACTTCATTGACTTGTATCACTTTTTCCCAATGTTTTGAGGAGATAATGAAACTACATAAATACATTTTTAAGATGAAATAAAATGTGAGATTATGTCCCTGGTTAATATTTTTCGACTGAAGAAGTTTGATGAGGTAGTGAATCAGGTTATTTTTTTAGGGGAACCCAAAGGAGGATTCTCGTGGAGGATATATGATTCTTTCTAGATGACTAAGATCTACGTCATCGGAGGTTAGAATTCATTGATATGAGAATAATAACCAGATAAGTTGTAAGAAGAGAGTACAAGGTGAAATATTAGTTACCAAGAGTGATAATAAAGTGTACTTCCATCAGTGCAGTAGGTCGGGTCACATTCGTAGACAGTGTCCCCGACCACCGGTGGAGTGAAGAGCTTATGTTAAGATGTGGAATATATAGTGGTTATTCAAGAAACCATGGCCAATTGGTATCAATATAGGATCTATACTGAATAAAAGTACAAGAAGGGGGTCTTATAATCTACACCTGTCAGGTAGTTGGAGTTTTATGGGCTGTGTGTGTTGAGGTAATATAGGTGGTCCTTCATGGAAATATTGCATGTATCAATAGAGTAGTCTAGCTTAGGGGACTCAAACTAGAGTACAAGGTATAGGGGAACATAAGTTGCATGTAGTTCAAGATTCACTTGTGGATATAAAGAATGATCCATCGACACTCATATGTACTATTCATATATCTTATATGATTGTTAATACTTTATTTGATACAAGAGCATCACATTATTTTTTATAAACTCAAATTGTGGATGGGTTGAGTCTAGAAATGGAGTTTATGAGTGGAAATATAATGATTAACACTCCACTTGGTGTTCATTAGAGGTAAATCTATTTATGAAAGGGATGTGATCTTGAGTTTTGTGAGTATCGTTTCCTTTAGGATCATTAACTTATTGATATTTCATGTTTTTAATTTATTTTGGGTATGGAATGACAAGTATCACACCGATCACACATTGATTTTTACCATAGGAGAGAGACATTAACATATCCTTAGGGATAATAGTTGTATTCATTATGGAGAATGGGATATCTAGGAAGACTGAGTTGGACTAGTTCATTATAAACCGGGGGATCTCATTCTTATGTTGCAAGTATTTTATTGGAAGAACGTGGTGTGAAGCATTGTTTCTCTCTAATCCGAGTGGACCAATTTTAGGATGTGTTTCAAAAGGAATTATTAGGAATTCCACCTATGGGAGTTGATAACCTCACTGTTCTACTAATTCTTGGAGATGAAATAGTTTCCATTCCACCTTACCTAATAGAACCTGTGGAGATTCATGAGCTTAAGAATCATATGAAAGAGTTGACGAATAAAGGATCCATCCATATGATTTTTCTTCCTTGTGGTTCTATGATTTTTTATTAGGATGAATAATGGTATTTTACAGTTATGTATTTATTATTTAAAATTAATCCAGATTATGGTAACCAACCAATATCATATTCAATGTATTAATTACATCTTTTACCAGTTTAGAGGAGACTGTGTATTCTACAAGATTGAATCAAGGTAACACTATCATTATTTAAGAGTTATAAATTCTGATATACCATGCAATAATTTTAAAAGAAATTATGCCCCATATGAGTTCTACATGATGATATTAGAGATGAAGAATGCTTCATAAGAGTTTATGGTCTTGATGAACCAAATATTTCACCCATACCTAGATCTGTTTTTGGTTGTTTTTGTGGATGACATCTTGGTTTAATCCAAGAATCATGATGACCATGCCCAATATCTTTACATCATCCCATGTACACTGAGAGAGCAAATTATATATACCAAGATATCTATGTATCAATTCTTCATTGATAGGGAACATTTCCTAGGACAAATCATCTCTGAGGAAGGTGTGTTAGTGGACCCAGAAAAAGTCTAGCTAGTTGTTTCTTGGGATCTTACAAATAATGTTTTTGATATCCATAGATTTTTGGGCTTAGTAGGTTATTGTAATTTGTTTATCATAGAATTTTCATGATTAGAATATCTACTTTCATAATTGATCAAAAATGGTAACATGTTTTAATGGATTGTAGTATATTTAATTCTTTTTAGGAGTTAAAGAAGAGTTTTACTACTGTACTAATTTTGATCCTAACCAAGACGGGTGAGGAATATACAATTTTCTATGATGCATCTAGATTTATACTTGGAGAATTATTAATACATAGTGATCGAGTCATTGAATTTTGATCATGATAGTTGAGTCCACATGAAGAGAATTATCCTACACATGATCTAGAGTTGGCTACAGTGGTTTATGCTGAAAAGTGTTGGAAACATTACCTATTGGGAAAAATTTTATTATTTATAGAAACAAAAAAATATTAAAGTATATATTTTATTCAATGATATTTTAATCTATAATTAATGATATGGGATGATTATAGAAATTTATTTGATTTTGACCCAGTCCATACACTAGGAAAGGGAAACTATGTGGCTGATGTTTTGAGATCAAATACACATACACATGTAGTCCAGGTGTCTATATTTGAGTAGAAGATGATGGATTTGCTGGCTGAGATTCATGAGGCGGTTTAGGAGTGCTAGGATAAGATGAACCTCATATCCTTATCAGTTTATTCTACACATCTAAACTAGATCAAGGAGACACAATTTGAGGATCCAGAGAGTTTGGACTTGAGGGAATGCATTTAAGGCGGAGTGTCACCTTCATATTAGACTATATATGAGGATAAGATCATCTATTTCCAAAACCATGTTGTTGTGCCTTATTATATGATTGAGGATCTAATTCATGTGCTTCATTCTTTGAAGTGGGATCCTGGTTTCACCAAAATGTACCATGACCTACATCAAAAATATTGGTATCTGGGCCTGAAAAGGTAGATTTTATGTTTCATGACATTATTATACACCTATTAGTAGGTGAAGGTTGAGAATCAATGAATTGGTGGGTTATTAAAGTCGTTTCCCATTCTGAAATGAAAGTGGGATGGTGTTACCATGAAATTTTTTGTGGGCCTTCCAACAAGACCTCATAATAATTCCACTATATGGGTGATTGTGGGCCAGTAGAAAAAAGAGGACTATTTATACTAATCTAGGAAACTTTAATAGTATATTAGTTGGGTGGGATATATGTTCAAGAGATATTCTTCATGTACGAATTGCCATGGATTATAATTTTATATCAGGATCCACATTTTACTTCATGTTTATGGAAAGGCTTGAAAAAGTATTCAGATACTCAGGTGTTTCTGAGCACTTCTTTTTATCCATAGATAGACAGAAAATCAAAGTTTACAATTTGGAAGCTAGAGGGCTTACTAAGAGAATGCATCCTTTATTTTGGTGGAACTTGGGAAAATAACTTAGCACTCATTTAGTGCTACTATAATAATAATTATCAGGTTACTATTTAGATGGAACAATACGAGGCTCTTTAGGGTAGGCCATTCTGATTCTCACCATGTTGAATGGATATAGGTGATTTGGAGTTTTAGGAATGTTTATTTTTAGGAGATGTTAGAATAGGTTTAGTTGATTCAAAAACATATATACATGACTCAAATTATTCATAAGTCGTATGGAGATAGAAATTGTCAACATATTGAGTTTACAATGGGATATTGTGCATATCTTTGAGTATTTATGAGATTGGGTCATCATTGGATTCATAGGTATGGAAAGTTAGTGCACAGGTTTGTCGGATCATTAGAGATTATGGAGAGAATTAGACTATTGACATACTGATTGGATCTTTCATATAGGTATAGTTATATGCATGATGTCTTTAATGTGTCACATCTTTGTAATTATCACCCTACTTATATAATGTGATTTATATTGATGATATATAGCTTAGGGGTGATGAAACATTTGAGGAGAATCTAATATGTTTTGTGGATCATAGTGGCAAGGAGTTGTGGGGAAAGACTATGATGTTGGTTTGAGTGCTTTGAAAAAATGGTTGTGTTTAGGGGGAAATATGAGAGGGGGATTTTGATATGCAAGCTCAATGACCCAATCTTTTTACCAGAAAGGCTTAGTGATTCTTGGGAGTGAAGTTAGAGGACCAACTGTTGTATGGTGGGGAGATTTTAAGTTCCATAATTTTTTGGAAATTAATCATGATCATTCTTGTAATTCTTTAACCCCTGTTTTATCTCTTTTTGGTTGGAGTATGTCTTGGGTGTGTTTGGATGAGTTTTCAGGATTTTGGAGGGTGTTTGGGTAGTGAATGATTTCTACACAATTTCTCCAAACCGTGCACCCATCCCCCCAGAAAACCATGTTCCCCGTAACCCTTAGAATGACACGTGAGGCATGGTTTGTGAATACTTTAACAATCCATGTTCCTCAAAGAGAAATTGTGTACCCCCTAGAGAGTAGGGGAACATGGTTTGGAAACACAGTTTGTTTAACCATCTGGACCATTCAAGAAACAATGTTCATGGTTATTTAATGAACCAAAATTTTAATTCAAAATCATAAAACCCCTGATTTATAACCTCAATAACCTATGATTGTCCAAAATGAATTTATTTTCACTTAGATGCACCATGTAGGATTATAAGTCTCCTCAAACATCTTCATTCATTAAAAAAATATTTAGTGGAGGAAATCTACACATATCTAGTATGTGATATCATCTCATTTATATTCCTCTATATTTTATCTTTATTTCCCATTGGAAGGGGATTCATTCCTATGTTGTTCATGGTTTAGATACAGGTTATGATGGATCTTGTTTCATTAGATCTTGATCCAAGGTTTTGGTTCTAGATATCCTCCTTTATTGTGAATTCGATCATTCTACATCAAATTTAGGATTAGGATTTAGAAAGTGTTTTCCAATAATCTTGAGGTTGTTGGTATAATTTCTAATTACCATAGGCTTGATTGTGATATCATGTTTTTATTTTTAGTGTTGATTTTCCAAATTGTGAAATTTCAATTTTTAAATTAAATTAACGATTTTATTCCCATGTGATTATGAGACCCTTTACAGATCCTATTGGACACGTTGGGGTTTTGAGAATGGAATTTATGGAAACCCACGAGTCATGCCAATACACTTGGAATGATGATTTATAAATTATAAAAAGGGTAATAATGGGTTAATGTAATTGAAATAAATTCTTATTTCATGTTTGATAATGTGAGTTAAAGGATTTATTTGAATTAACCTTGAAGGGATAATGAGTTTTGGAATAAATTAATTGGTACACCAGGATGAAAATGGTTGATAAGTGAGTTATGAATGTGGAATAATTTTATGTAACATTCCAGAATGGTTGATCAATTAGTTGTTGGTCAAGGAATTATTATCAAAATATGAATGGGGTTCTATATTTCTTCTCTAGGCCCCTGAGACATATATATTTATATGCATATTAACAATGAGTTATTGGTCAAGGAATGCTGCTTCAAAAACCCATCGTGTGTGGGTATGATACTCTAGGCCCTTGAAACATGAATGTGAATTAAAAATAAAATAAAATAATGAAATCCCATGAAATAATGAATTGTGATATTCTTTTAGTGAATGGTTTAGACTACAGCATAGACAAAAGTAGGTATGATTAGTATAGGTGGCACTGTGACCCTTGGGTCATATGTAATTGATTTATGAATAATAAAATGCGAAGTATATTTATTTTTAATTTATTATTTATTCTTTATAAAACATCATACACTATTATAGACTGGAAATTTCTTGATACACTATTAGTGTTTCCATAATGAGTTTTACCCACACCCTACTCGGGATGCCTAATCAGCACTCAAATATACATCATGTTTTAAGGAAAAGATAAGGTAAGGAGACCTATGTTAGATGGATGAGTTGAGAATCAGGATGGATCATGGATTAGGGAAACAAAAAAGATTTCATTACCAACTTGGTATATGAAAATTTTTCTTTATTTTTGGGATTTTATATTTCACTTGACACTTATATGACATGACATATGCACTCCTTTGGTTTATGGACATTTTCATTGTTTTGGGATTATCATATGATTTGGTATTTTTTGATTATGGTATTATCCTTATTATTTTTTATTATCATTTGGATAATGTATATTGTTTTGTGTTTTTGTGATACTTTGATAAAGTGGTTATAGTCTCCCCACTTTACATATTAGAACATCTCATGTTGTCGGCAACCTCTGGAATATGGGGCGGCATGCTCGAGGTCACATGAAAAAGGGTCTCATGGAACTGAGATGTGGAACCTAATTTGGGATGTTACATAATGATATATAATTTCATAGGGACATAAATTAAAATAAAATGGTGAATATAAATCCCAATAAGGGGATAAACAAAGAAAACAAGAAGTAGGTGACCATGTAAAATTCACGAGGAATAACAATTGATCAAGATCATGAATACATTTGGTATAATATAAGATCGTAGATGTAATTATATGAGGCATAAAATGAAAACCTAGTAGAAATATAAAAATTATACATTCATAATCTTATCACAAAGGTTCATCGCCAAGGTGTCATAAAAAATATCACCAAGTTTTTTCACGACATTATTATAAAACATTACCAAGGGATGCATCCAATGTATCATAAACATGTGATCACTAGAGATTGATTATTTACCCAATTATTTGGAGTGATTTTTGGTCTCACCCTTAATATGTCTAACTTCATGTGTGCCACATACACTCTATATCATAAGAAAATTTTCATCAAAAAATCCCATAGACAAGGACTGTAGTTTTCATAGGTTGAAGTCCCTAATAAATTAGTCATTGTTATATATATATATGAATACTTCTTAATGAATGTAGGGTTGAGTATTAACAATATAAATGTATTTCATATAAAATAAAATATTTTTTTGAATCATAATGAGTATACATAATTATTTATCGAATTAGATTAATGAGAGATAAAGGTAGTGTCTCATTTATTATGAATAATTTGGATAGTAAATGAATTATTTTGAGAACATAGAAACATAGTCAAATAAAAATAAAAAGTATTATTACAAAGTAATTTCTTGAATAAATGTAGTGATAAAGATAATCCCTTACTTGAAAAGTGGATTCCGAAGTCTCAGGTAGAATTCCTTGGAACCTTAATAACTCATTGGAAAGTATATAGAGATATAAAATGAGGTAAAATTAATGATCCATAGATTTTTAGTAGAAAATAATGTGATAATGGGTGGGTATTTATAGAAATAAATGAGGAATTATTTATTAATTTCTACAGATAGATTTTAGAATCTAAGTTATAAAAATGTAAGACAAATTAGCATTCTGATGTGGTTTCCCATGATATTTTCCAAGGGGGGTTATTTTTTGTATTTTAATTATTCATGAGACAATATAAATATATTATATACTATTTTAGATGCAGAAAATATCCTTATTCATAAATAATTTTTTTAAAATTAAAATATAATTTTTGTTTTAGAAGAAACATTATAGGTTCGAAAAATTAATCCTATTTTTTTAAAATAAATTATTTTAATGAAAAACAAAATTTTGGTTGATCAAGAAGCTATAGTATTTATTAAATCACTTTAAATTCATTATGATGTCATAATAATTATTGTATATTTTTTTTTCCGTATTTTACTATTTACTTGAAATTTTTTCTTTTTCATAATCTTATGAAAATTTCACTATTGGATAATTTTAATATTTTGATTTAAAAAAATAAAACCATTTTATAAGAATAATTTTCTAAAAATGAGATATTTTTTTATTTTTTTAAAAAATAATATTTTATTGAAGAAAAATAATTTTATTATATAATTGAATTTATAACCCTTAGAAAAGGAAAAAATGATTACATATAATAATTTTTTCATTTATGTATGAACAAATATTATTGTTTAGAACCTTTTTATGAATGAAAAAATTTATTCTATCCTAAAAAAATTATTTTAATGAAAATTGGGCACATATATTTTCTAAAAATATAATTATGTTCTATTTTTATAAACAATATTTTTTAGAATATTAATCAAATACTCATGTTCATTTTAACTTTTATATATGGGTGATGTAATCAAATAAAATAAAGAAAATATGTAATATAATTAGAGAAACCACTATATCATTTCTCAAAGAATTTAATCCTTATAACCACCTAAGATATAGATACATAACACCTTATAAATCTTTCATAATCCTTAAGCATAAGGTGTGTGATTCTGGTATTTATTGGGCGGTTCTACTAACATCGATCTAGTGGTTATCTCTATTAGCTTGATCTTCTGCCACAAATGATCCCACTCATTTTTAACTGGTGAAGTCAAGTATGGGTGTTTCCAAGGGAGAACCCCTATGATGCTACCTATACCTCAATATCTAATAAATACACTTTATAAGGGATGTTCCTACTAGTTGAGGCCTTGATATACGACCTATGAATTATCTAACTCCCATTATTATCCTTTATATATAGTAATTATAAGAGTAAAATTATTATTAATGGTCATAATTCTCAACATTAATAATTCCAAATGGTTATAATTCCAAATTACGATAATGACAAATAGTTATAATGATTATCAATAATAATACTCAGTGGTTATAATTCCCAATGGTCATGATACTCAACAATTAGATTATAATGGTCTTATTTCCCATTACACACCATATATACTCTACCATTATCTTACTTAATTATTCACTACTCCACTTACGTAGTTTTTATACTTTCCTTGACAACATTAATCATATTCATAACAATTCTATTTTTTTACTATTTTTATATTAGGAGTGATCTTACTGGGAGAATTCAATCCTATGGAGTTTATCATTATGTACACATTATTATTTGGTGTTTACCTATACACACTCTTCTTACCAGTTATCATCAATATTATTACATGATGTAAAACATTCCTATTAAATGTAATTATCTTTATATGTACTTTTAACATAATAAAATTTTCATTATGAAACATGATTTATTTTAATAATAATAAATGGAAATTTGGGACTGTTACATTATATATATCTAAGATGAATAAAGAATTCCTCAATTTCACAATTCTATAAAATATTTCATTTATATATATAGAATTAATCTTATTATTAATAGTGAATGTAAATATAATATTATCTAAATAAGATATAAAAATATAATTTCTATTTATTGATAGATTATAATAACAAATTTCTAATTCTAGAACCAATCCACTGTCTAGACTTAGATAATAATTTACATCCTTCAATACCGAAACTCTTTCTCAATTTCCAACACATTTACCTTCTCTACCTTTATTCAATTATCTCATATCCCAAAGTCTGTGTTTATCAGAAAAAAATTATGATCCACACTCAATATTTAATACCCATGAGTTAAAGGTAGAGAAATTAATTTCTATAGTCATAACATTTTTGTGTTTAGAATACAACTCTTAAAGAACACTTTTAAACCATATATACCAATCTAGAATTGTTTTATAGTTCTACATATAAGATACCTAAAAATAATAAACATCATGCATTAAAAAATCTATAAAAACACATATATATAGATGAGAATATTGTTTTATATATTTTTATCAATGAATTTTAATGAATGTACTACCACTAAAATGATAGCCTCATACATCATTTAATTTATTGGGATAAGATTTATATTTAACTAAGTTTTGGGTCACTTTACTATTTCTTCCATCACTTATCTATTTAGATAATAAATCATACCAATAATAATGAATATTAGTCCTAGATAATTGAGGGGAAACACCTTTAACAAAATCCATCATATAAATGAACTCAACTGTACTATTTTAGTAACCTAATCATATTAGGGTGTCCATGATAAATGCAAATTAAAGCTCATATTTGAATGTGGGTACTTAATCCTAGCGTTTTGACCCATACCCAACATGAATTATACAATAAAATCCATTGGAACCCAACTTTATCATGACCAACCCGGTTGAATGATCGAGGTTTGGGAATGTGATTTATTTAAGAGGAATATCACCATTAGTATTTTGAGGGAAATTATTTTTAAGAATCACCAATTTAATATACATCATATAAATATAAAATTCATAACTAATACATCCCATGAAATATTTAATATCTCACATATTATTCAATTATGTATGCATTCTTCTAATTATATAGATTTAGAATCATTATTACATCCACCAAATTAATATGTTCGACCATATTAATATGTAACTTTTTACACAACTCACAATTTTTTAGTCACACAAAAGAATAATCCAAACATATTTATAGGTATCATAGTGCACAATATTTATAATGTATATGAATTTTTCATTTAAAAGTTTAGAATTATACAAAATTAAGACTTCCCACATGAATAAATTTGTCACCATAAATATCTAACCCCCTCTTTTCTAGAACAAGTCATAAGCCTCCTGATCTATTGGATGTCTGAACCGAAGTTCAACCCAAGGATACATTACTCAAAAGAGATTTTAATTTAATAATAACTCTAAAACCAAATATGTATAAATATATCAACATTTAGATTCATGTTAATAATTTTAATTACAAACCAATTCTAAGGATGAGTAAAAATAAATCTTATGTTTTCATACCTAGAATTCAATGCATGTCATGATAGTTTATAAACAATATTGTACATAAATTAAATCAAACAAAATATTTACATTTAATAAAAATTTATAAACATGAATATTTAAAAATAAAAAACGAATTAACATTTTTCTTATTTTTTAGAAATAATATATGAAAATAAACATTTAATTTTTAATTTAGTCATAAAAATATTATATTTATAACTTCTAATGATGATCTTTTATAAGCATTTTATAAACCATAATAAATTATGGATAAAAATGAATTTTCACATATTTAAGAAGCTATCATATTTAATGATCATTAGGTGTAGTACCAATCATGATGTATGACCAAGAACATTATTTGGGTTTAGGTTCCCCTTAAATAGATAATTTTATGTGGGTTCTAGTTCTCCTTACACAGGTATTGAAATTTTCATGATGTTTTATACACAACTTCCTAAAATAAGATGTGGTCTAATGTCTTAAATGGATTCCATTATACCTTACATAGATACCTATCTTAATCCATGATATATTATGGTTAAACAATTTAATATGACATAATTTTCTTACCCATCCTTTCATGGGATCCATTATGTAGCCAATTATTGGATAAGTGATAACAATTAGAACATATTTCACATTACAGAGATGACTTTGATGACTGTTACAGAGGGTCCAATATTAATTTGTGATATACCCTATATCACCATTATAATTCAATGTTTTTCTTCATGAAACTTGAGATTTAATTATATATTATGATATCACACATATCATAGCTTACGATACAGAACAATTTTTTTCAATGTATCATACATTATGATACAAACTACTCATACACTATGTTTTATATTTTCACATTGTGATATCCTGTATTTTATTATAGGAAGAGTGATATGATATCTGAAATTTGGCAATGTAACATTTTACACTATGATATGGAATAATCATTTTACAATATAAATATTATTCACAAAAAATAATATAAAAAAAAGTTCATTCGAATATGATCATGGATATAATAGCTCTGATTGGTTTTGTAGGATCATCTTCTGATAAAAAATGTAGATGAAACCTATTAAATTGATTAATATGTCATCTTAAAATAAATATCTAGTTAATAAAATAAATAAAATAAGAAAACATTTATCATATTGAGAACCCTTTCCATCGATCATGATGGATTTTTCTTAATGTAGATCACTGTGTGATAGCCAATGGAATCTTGCCTCCATAGGGATGACATGACCACTAGAATCCACATACACTATGAGAGGATCCTATAATCTCCAAGTATGTGTTAAAACCTTCTTCATAGAATAAAAATGGAGAATTAGTGGAGAAGAGATGTAACACCCCGACCCCTCTAGACCGGAGATGGTGCACTACTTTTGATATTGTCATGGTTAGAAGGAATGAAAATACCAAAGGAATGAACAATTTAGTAGTCTTGAAGAAACTATATACATAGATGTAACACAAATTACATTGAAAAAGGGTTACCAGATACAATACAAAACAAAATTAAAAGTTTCAACCACACGAACTCAAAAAAAGACCTTCTCTTCAACACCTGTTGAAGGTAAACAATGAAAGTGGTGAGATAAAATGCTCAGTAAGGGTTAAAAATAGCGGAATCATGAGTACAATATAAGTGCAACACAATCAATCTGACATAATCAATATGGCATAGTGAATAAATGAATAACTAATGACATTAATAAATTGAAAATGAAACTGCATCCATAGATTTTGTCATAGTGAAAACCTCATGGATAATAATAATAACTGATAATGAATAAAGATAATTCTTATTAATTAGTCGTCATGTATCTGGAACATGAAACCATAATACCATAAAAATGGTTTTGTTCTATGGGTAGAAACCGGTCTGATTTTTTGGAAACAAACTCGAAGGGTTTATCGCCAACAAAGTTGTCTCATGAGACATACCAATGCATAGATGGGATATAGTGGGTCCACCCACCACTGAATGTCCAAATAATTCCTTATACATTGATTCAATACAATATAAATATGCCTTTTCAATATCTTTATAGAGTAGAGTATACAGATTCATCAATATTTCCATAATTAAAATAACATTCCAAATAAACACCGTATGTAAGATGGTATACGGTTTAGACACCAAACTTATCCAGGATATGTGATTATGGATATTAAATATAAACATAATTTCAAATGAAAATTTATCTCAAATGAGAAGTATGTACACCACATAAAGATTATTAGTTGCACAATACAAAGTTAGTCACAACGAAAAGGTAGTTGAGACAAAGTCCCTTACCACAATGTAATCAGTCGAAGAATATGGCCAAAACATAATTAACATCAAGTGAATCATTGAATAACATGAATATAAATATAATAATATTATTATATATCAAATTTAAGTACACATATAACAAAAACAAGAAATAAGTTGCGAACAATGAAAATCTCACAGAAATGAAAGTGAGATGAGAAACCCCTTACCTTTTTCTCTAGTGTGTTCTTGATTGTTCTTAATGACCTGAATAATAAAATTTAGATTCATTAATTAATAATTACAGAACCTAATAAACTTTTAATTGATATGATATAACCTTATTAAGTTCATTAATGGCCTTTTTTATTGGTTAAAGAGATTCAATCTTATTGTTTTGGAAGCATTTTCTTTCTTGGTTTCATGGTTTGTTTACTTGTATTCATGAATGGAAGTTGGTTTGAAATATGGTTAAACATCAAAAATTGTTAATATAAATTATTAGTTACATTAAATAGATATAAATTATCTTATAATGATTCTGGTTATATACCATGAGGTTGACTCATTCGATGAGTTAAAAATAAACGCTTGAATTTGACTTGGCAGTTTTGTGCTCAATAAACTTGTTTTTGTATTATTATTCCATATTATGTGTGTATAAAAATTCCAGAACATTAATCAAGATAAAATAAATATATTATGACCTGGATCAAACATAAATATGGTTTCATGATCAGTAATGAATGAACGATTGAAGAATGAAACTTCGTCGTCCACGAAGGTTATAAATTGGAACCTCATGGACGTTGATTTCATTTATAAAAATAAAAGGGAGGGAGTAAGAATATTGATGATGGTTCTGCCATTAAATTGATATAAATTCAGTATATATATTATACTGGTGTTTATCATGATAATTTGGAAAGAGTAGGTGAGAAGATAAAATTAAACAAAAACAACATGAAAACAAAAGAAAAGATGAGAGATCCCTTATGAAAATTCGGCAGCCTAACAGCGTCGCTTAAAATTTCATAAAATCAAATGATGAAAACAAAATGGTATATAATCATATTTAAATAAAAAGGACAGTAAAAAGAATAAATAAAAATAAAACCCCAACATATGAGAATGGAATTTCAAATAGCTAACAAAAAAGAAGTGTCGACTTAAAGAAGACAATGAAGGATTCCTTTACCTTGTAGAATAACTCATAGATCTTGAAGGATGGGACCTTTGGGGATTATGGACACCATGGGAGGACTCTTAGAGAGGTAAAACCACCAGATATTCAGGGATGAGGGATTTGTAATGAAATAAAATGAATTGATGAGTGGGTATTTATAGAAAAAGAGAGGTAATTTTTTAATAATTTCAAAGGGACACCTCATTAGTGGTTTTTGCCAAACCATGGGCTTGACCATGGTATTTGCCCATGTTTTTAGACACTTAGGACACCTCTTGTCATATGTTACAGTACAAAAGTCTACCATACTTTTATATTTAATTATTACATCATTATTATGTCATTAAACTACTGAAAACTCAAAACTGTATTTTTACTATTCATGAAAAATTCTTGTTTCTTAGAAAAATCCCAAAAATTTACCCTAACCATTTCTCGATGTGTAGAATTAAAAAATGAACTCCATTTTTTGAAAATAATTTACTAAGAATCTTTAATTTTATTTTTAAATAAATTCATAGTTAATTCGAAAAATAACAATCTTAAAATTGTAATTAGTTTTATTTCTCGTTGAAAAACTAATTGATATCTCATTATATTATTGCCTTAAGAAAATAAAATAAAAATATTATTTACTATTATTAAGGGTCATATTACTATTCATAAGGGTATGTTACTATTCACTGAAAATCAAGTTTGTTTTATTAGACTTCAAATGACATACTGATCACAACTCTAGATGACCATTTTTCAAAATTCAAAACATAGAAGTGGAAAATTTATATTTAATGGATAGCTTTTGAATATCTCATAAATAAACTAGTGTTGTTTCAATGGAAAAAATTGATGAATATAATGTATTTAATAGAAAAATTCCATAAAATGTTTGGTGTGTTATATTATTCCCTCCTTTAGAAATTTTGTCCTCAAAATTTTATGAATAAAGCCCACAAAAAAGATGTGGGTTGTTCTTCTTCATGAAATCCTTTGGTTCCCATGTTGCTTCCTCCATATTCTGATTTCTCCCAAGAACCTTTACTAGATGTGTTGTTCGAGTTCTCAATACCTGCTCCCTTGTGTCAAGAATCCTAATAGGCTTTTCCCAGTATGACAAATCAGGTTCCAGTTCTATTTCTTCATATGTGAGTACATGTGTTGGGTCTGGCACGTACTTCTTTAACAATGATAAATGAAACACATCATGAACTATGGAGAGATTTGTCAGCATCGCTAAATGGTAAGCCACAACTCCGATTCTTCCCAAAATTTCAAATGGTTCGATGTACTTAGGGCTCAGTTTCCCTTTCTTATCGAACCTTAAGACGCCCTTCCATAGAGATACTTTCCGAAATACATGATCTCCCACTTGAAATTACAAGTCCTTTTCTAGTTGTTAGTATAACTCTTCTACCTACTTTGGGATTCTTTAATATGGTCTTGTATTTTCTTCACCTTTTTTGTGGTCTCTTCAATATGTTCTGGGCCTATAAGTTTCCTCTCACCAAATTCATCCCAACAAATTGGACTTTGACATCTCTTCCTATATAATGCTTCATATGGAGCAATTTGAATACTAGAATAGAAACTATTGTTGAATGAAAATTTCACAAAAGGAAAGTATTGATCCCATATACCTTGGAAGTTAGTAGAACATGACCTCATAATATCATCTAGAGTTTGAATTGTTCTTTTAGATTGTCCATCGGTTTGGGGGTGATATTTGGTACTCATATGAAGCTCAGTATTCAAAGCCTTCTAGAGACTTTTATAGAATTTTGACATAAATTGGGGATCTAGATCAGAGACAATTGATAAATGTGCACCATGAAGTCTCACAACTTCATTAATATAAAGTCTTTCTAGGTGCTCAAGTGGTAAATACCCTCTTATTGGAAGGAAATGTGTTGTTTTAGGGAGACAATAAACAATTACCCATATTGAATCATTACTTCTAGGTGTCCTTGGTAGTCTGGTGACAAAATCCATCGTAATGTTATCCCACTTGCACATAGGAATAGGTAAAGGTTGTAGCAATCCTTTGGGATGTTGTCTCTCTACCTTCAATTGTTGACAAACTAGACACCTTGACACGTAGTCAGAAATTTCTCGCTTCATATTATCCCACCAAAAATATTCTTTCAGATCTCTATACATCTTGGTGATACCCGAGTGTATAGGGAAATTTGAGTTATGAGCATCATCTAATAGTTCACTTTTTAGCTCAGGTACTGATGGAACACATAACCTCTTCCCAAACTTCAAAACTCCTTCTTCATACATGAAGTCAGCCAGTCTCCCATCCTTTAAAGCATTAATTTTCTTGTGCAAATTCTCATCATCAGAATGAGAAATTTTTATCTTCTCTAGTAAAGATTGTTTAGAAATCATTTGAAAGAGGATTGATGTTTTCTCTTCCTTATCAATTCCCATATCCATATTCAGTAGATCCATGAACATAGGATCTCTTTCAATCCTCATTTGAGTTAGAAGGCCATGATCTTTCCTTCTTAATGCATCTGCCAACTTATTCTCATTTTATGGGTCATAGTGTATTGAACAATTGTAATCTTTGAGTAACTCAAGCCATCTACTTCGCCTCATGTTGAGTTATTTTTGTGAGAAAATGTATTTCAAACTCTTGTGGTCTGTATAAATATCACATCTCTCTCCATAGAGATAATGCCTCAATATTTTCAGAGAAAAGATTACAGTTTCTAACTCAAGATCATGAGTTGTATAATTTTTCTCATGAGTCTTCAACTGTCTTGATTCATAAGTAATAAATTTATCGTTTTTCCTAAGGACGCAACCCAGTCCATTCTTTGATGCATCGCTATATATTAAAAATCCATCACTTCCAGATAGAAGATTCAAAATTGGAGCATTGAACAATATTCTTTTCAATTCATCGAATCATTCTGTACATTCATTTGTCCACACAAACTTAACTCCTTTACGTGTGAGCTTGGTTAGTGGGTTATCCACTCAGACAAAATTCTGAATGAAACACCGATAATAACCTGATAATCCAATAAAACTACATACCTCAGTTATGTTTGTTGGCATGGGACAATCCTGGATTGCCTTTGTCTGCATAGGATCAAAGAGGAATGCATCCTTAGAGACAATATGGCCCAGAAAAGAAACTGATTGAATCTAGAATTCACACTTGCTAAACTTTCCATATAATTTATTTCTTTTAAGAGTTCTCAGAATAACCCGTAAGTCATTCTAATGGTCTTCATATCTTTTTGAGTATACGAGGATATCATCGATTAATGCCACAAAAAAGTTATCAAGATATTCCTTAAAAAATATATTCATTAAATCCATGAAAATAGAGGGTGAATTTGTTAGTCCAAAAGGCATCACTATAAACTCGTAATGCCCATACCTGGTCCAAAATACTGTCTTAGGAATATCTTCTTTCCTCACACGCAACTGATGATATCCAGATCGAAGGTCAATCTTTGAAAAATATTGAGCTCAATGTAGTTGGTCAAATAAATCATCAATCCAGGGAAGAGGATACTTATTCTTTATTGTAATAGAATTTATTTCCCTATAATCAATGAAAAGCCTCTTGGATCCATATTTCTTCTTGAGAAAGAGTATATGGGCTCCCTATGGAGAAACAATAGGTCGAATAAATCCTTTTTTCACTTAAATCCTGTAGTTGTTTCTTTAGCTCTACTAATTCCATTATGGCCATTCTATAGGGAGTCTTTGATATAGGTCTTTCATCAGGAATTAAATCAATAAATAACTTAACTTCCCACTCTAGAGGATGTCCAGGTAAATCCTTTAGAAATACATCAATATACTCTTTCACTATGTTCACATCGTCAATTTGATGATTTATTTCTTCTCCCATAGATATTAGTTTATCTTCCTCTCCAATTATTTCATTCAGTAGAGATACTAGGGGTGGTTTCATATAATAATCAGGTGGTGAAGTATCTTTCCTAAAGACAAGGGATTCTAAACCATTTTACAAAATTGTAACTTCCTTATTCTTACAATAAATCTTCTCATCATAATTTGACAGCCAATCCATATTGAGAATTATATCAAATTCAGTCATTGGTATGATGATAATATTAGAAACTAGAGCATATTTTGGTGTCTGGAGGGGGACTAGTCGACATGCCTTGGTTACAATGATACATCCCCTTGGAGTTTTTACTAACAACTCCTTTATTAAATCAAATTGGACATATCTACTTTTCTTGAAAACATAGGATGATGAAAATGAATGCGATGATCCAGAATCAAATGAAGTGTTGGATAATTCTAAGAAACAATTAAAGCACCTGCCACCACATCATTAGGAACTTGAACCTTTTCGGTTGTAATCGCAAAGGCTCTCCCTTGCTCTCTTGGCCTTTTCTGAGTCGAGTTTCCTTGATGCTTAGGACACTCATTTAAATAGTGTCCCATATCTCCATAATTTTATCATTGAATATCATTGAATTGTTTCTTCCCCTTGCATTCACCATATCAATGACCCTTTTCTCTGCAGTTATAGTAGATTCCCATGACTTTCAAGCATTTCTTTAGATGATTCTTTCCACAGTTCTCGCATAATGGGAAACTATTCATTCCCTTTCTCTTCTTTGGTGCTTCTCTTTTTTACTTTTCTATCAGAGTACCGCTTCTTATCTTGGTTTCCTTTGAAAAGATTTGATCTAGAAAATTCCCTCTCTGTTTTGATGTCACTTGATAAAATTTCATCATATGATGGAAATGATTGAAAAGCCAGCACCCTTTGAATAATTGGCTTAAGAACTTCAAATAATTGATCAATCTTTTCCATCGAGTCACTTACGTAATCCACGACATACCTGACTAGCCTTGTGAAGGTAGCCTCATACTCTGCAACACTGTCTTCTTCCCTTTGTTTCAAGCCAAGTAACTTCCTCTTCATTTTAGTTCATTTCTCACGAGGGAAATATTTTTCGAAGAATATTTCCCTAAAATCCCTCCATCCCATATCTTTTATTTCTTCTTCCTCCGTGGTATTTTGAATCAGGTACCACCATTGATTATCATCTCCCTGGAGACAATATACTTCCAGTACTACCTTATCATTTTCATTGAATCTAAACGCCATGAATACCATTTCAAGGGACTTGATCCATTGCTCAGCTACCACTAGATTAGTAGTACCATTGAAAGACGGGGGATTCTACTACATGAAATGATCCAACACATGTGTGGAATGGTTATTCATTGAAACTTGAGTATGTTGTCCCAATATGGTTCTGATCTAATCTGCTCCAACATTGACTGTGTTGACTTGCTCAGTAGGGAGATCCTTTCCTTTCCCACGAGTATTGATTACCATTCTTCCATTAGACACCATTTCTAAATAATGGGATACACTAGATTAGTTTATAAATATCAAATAGAAATGCAGTCAACATAGATTGAAATTCTATGCATATCTAATCTTATAAAGATGGTTCATATGAGGAAAATATTACATTAAACTCCTTCATAATGGATTGTAAAGAAAATGTGAATTATCCTAAGCATATTCCCTGGGAGTTTCATAACCAAGAGTGCAGTAAGGCCCGTTTTCATGCCCCAGTTCTTATTTGAGTCTTGCTCAAAGCAGTGTTTTCGGGTTTTACCCTTAGATACATCTGTACCAGAGCCGCCTGTACCTGCTCATATCCAGACAGAGATGTATTTTTTAAAATATCCACATAATCTATTCCTTACAAAAATAACCCGGACTTTCTTGTATGTTTATCCTCAAATACAACCTTAGGGATTTGTTCCCTACTATACATACCATACTCTAGTTTCCAAGTTTCCTACTAAACTTCCTATGATAACAATTGTAACACCCCGAACCCTCTACACCAGAGCCGGTGCATTACTTGTGATATTGGCATGGATAGAAGGAATGAAAATCCTGAAGGAACTAACAGTTTAGTAATATTAAAGAAACTAGATACATAGATGTAACAAAAATTACATTGAAAAATGGTTACAAGATACAATACATAACAAAACTAAAAGTTGCAACCACAAAAACTCAATAAAAGACCTTCTCTTCATCACCTGTTGAAGGTAAAAAATGAAAGGGGTGAGATCAAATTCTCATTAAGGGTTACAAATAATGGAATCGTGAGTACAATATAAGTGAAACACAATCAATATGACATAATCAATGTGTCATTGTGAATAAATGAATAACTAATGCAATTAATAAACTGAAAATGAAACTACATCCATAGATTTTGGCATAGTGAAAAATTCATGGATAATAATAATAACTGAAAATGAATAAAGATAATGATTATTAATTGTACGTTATGTATCTATCACATGAAACCATAATATCATAAAAACAGTTTAGTTATATGGGTATAAACTCATTTGATTTTTTGGAAACAAACTCGAAGGGTTTGTCGCCAACTGATTTGTCTCATGAGACCTACCGATGAATCGAGGGGCAATAGCAGGCCCCACCCACCACTGTATGTCCAAATAATTTTTATACATTGATTCAATACAAGAGAAATATGCCTTTTTAAAATCCGTATAAAGTAGAGTATACGGATTCATCAATATTTTCATTATTAAAATAACTTTCCAAATAAACATCGTATGTAAGATGGTATACGGTTTAGACAACAAACATATCCATTACATGAGATTATGTATATTTAATATAAATATAATTTCAAATTAAAATTGATCTCAAATGGGTAGTAGGTACATAATATAAGTATTATTAGGTAAACAATACAAAGTTAGTCACAACGAAAAGGTAGTTGAGACAAAGTCCCTTACCACAATGTAATCAGTCAAAGCACATGACCAGAACATAATGAACATCAAGTGAATCATTGAATAAAATGAATACAAATAGAATAATGTTATTATATATCAAATGGAAGTAAAAATATACCACATACAAGAAATAAGTGGTGAACAATAAAAATCTCACAGAAATGAAAGTGAGATGAGAAACCCCTTACCTTTTGCTCTAGTGTGCTCTTGATTGTTCATAACAACCTGAATAATCAAATTTAGATTCATTAATTAATAATTAAAGAACCTAATAAACATTTAATTGATATGATATAACCTTATTAAGTTCATTAATGGCCTTTTTTGATTGGTTTAAGAGATTGAATCTTGTTGTTTTGAAAGCATTTTCTTACTTGGTTTCATGATTTGTTTACTTGTATTCATGAATGGAAGTTGGTATGAAATATGGTTAAACATCCAGAATTGTGAATATACATTATTAGTGACATTAAAGATATATAAATGATCTTATAATGATTCTGGTTATATTCCATGAGTTTGACTCATTCGATGAGTTAAAAATAAACGCTTGAATTTGACATGACAGTTTTGTGCTCAATAAACTTGTTTTGTATTATTATTCCATATTATGTACGTATAAAAATTACAAAACATTAATAAAGATTAAATACATATATTATGACCCGGTTTAACCATAAATATGGTTTCATGACCATTAATGAAGGAACTATTGAAGAACAAAACTTCATTGTCCACGAAGGTTATAAATTGGAACCTCTTGGTCATTGATTTCGTTTATAAAAATAAAAGGGAGGGGGTAAAGAAAATTGATGATGGTTCTTCCATTAACCTGGTATAAATCCAGTATATAGATGATACTGGTGTTTATCATGGTAATTTGGAAAGTGTATGTGATAAGAGAAAAATAAAATAAAAGAACTTGAAAATAAAAGAAAAGTTGAGAGATCCCTTATGAAAATTCGGTAGCCTAACGACATCGCTTAAAATTTCATAAAATCAAATGATGAGAAAAAATGGGTATCTCATCATATTGAAATAAAAACTACAGTAATAATAATAAATAAAAATAAATACCAAACATATGATAAAGGAATATCAAATAGCTAATATAAAAGAAGTGTTGACTTAAAGAACAGAATGAAGGATTCCCTTACCATGTAGAATAACTCCTAGATCTTGAACGATGGGACCTTAGGGGATTAGGGAAGCTTGGGAGGACTCCTAGAGAGGTAAAACCACGAGAGATTCTAGTATGTGAGATTTTTAATGAAAGAAAACGAATGGATGAGTGGGTATTTATAGAAAAAGAGAGGTATTTTTTTAATAATTTCAGAGGGACACCCCATTAGTGGTTTTTGCCAAACCATGGGCTTTCCCATTGTATTTGGCCATGGTTTTAGCCACATGGGACACCTCTTGTCATACGTTACTGTACAAAAGTCTATAATACTTTTATATTTAAATATCACATCATTATGATGTCATTAAACTATAGAAAACTCAAAACTGTATTTTTTCTATTAATGAAAAAATAATGTTTCTTAGAAAAATCCCAAAAATTTACCCTAATCATTTTTCAACGTGTATAATTATAAAATGAACTCCATTTTTTGAAAATAATTTTATAAGTATTTTTAATTTAATTTTTAAATAAATTCATTATTAATTAAAAAAATAACAATCATAAAGTTGCAATTAGTTTTATTTCTAATTTAAAAACTAATTAAGATCTCATTATCTTATTTCCTTAAGAATATAAAATAATATTATTATTTACTATTCATAAGGGTCATATTAGTATTCATATTACTATTCATTAGGGTGTGTTACTATTCACTAAAAATCGAGTTTATTCTATCAGACTC
This sequence comes from Viscum album, assembly GCA_963277665.1. Lineage (NCBI taxonomy): Eukaryota > Viridiplantae > Streptophyta > Magnoliopsida > Santalales > Viscaceae > Viscum > Viscum album. The sequence continues at coordinate 1,391,525,275 of OY728165.1, forward strand.
AAAATGAATTACTTATCACAACTCTAGAGGACCATTTTTCGAAATTCAAAACTTAGAAGTGGAAAATTTATATTTAATGGCTAGGTTTTGAGTATCTCTTAAATAACCTAGTGTTGTTTAAAAAAAAAACACATTAATGAATAGAATTTATTTAATAGAAACATACCATAAAATGTTTGGTGTGTTATAAGAGAGTATCAACTATGGAAAGATAATATCACACAACACCAATAAGAGGATCTCATCCTTTTTATAGGAAACCCTCATGCATGAGGGGAGTCAAAGGTTTGATACCAATGCTTGTAAGATGACATGAATTAATAATAAAACATTCCTATTGGGTTTTAATAATTATTTAACATTACAATGATTAATATATTATTGTAACTCTATAAATAAATCAACACATCGATTCATAACTGATGATATAATATGTGGATGATATGGTAGTGTCCATGCACCCATATCCCATATTATCGATGCATTTTAAACTAAGAAAGAGGAAAATGTGATATTAATCATATTTATATCAAAGGATTGACTTAGGTTATACCATAAAATTTGATACACACATTTTAGTTTATTTATATCATGATTTACATGGTATGAATTAAAATGTAGTGGATGGATAAAAAATGTTCAAGATGATTCTTAAGTTTTAGGAGATAAGGAAAGTTTATAATAAGATGAACTAAATATTTAAATATTTATAAAATATATGGAGTCGAAAAATATCATTACATATAATAAAAATGGTAAAAAAAATAATAACCTTGAGACATTCCAATCACACAAGACTATTTTCAAAGGTTAGATTTTAGATTGTTAAATATGCTTTACTAATAAAGAGTTAGATCATAGCTATGAAATAAGAGTTAAATAATATCAAGAAGAATGATAATAAATAATTATTTTCTTGCACCAAATAAAAATATATGTTAGGTATATAGTGTTATTCTAGGAATAAACCCAAATATAAAATACAAGTAACCTAGAAAAATATTTCCTTTTTTTAATATTAATATCAAATTAAGGGTATTATATTTAATGTGACTTTTTAATCAAATGTTTGGATTGAAATATTAATTTTTTCATTTAATTTATGTTTGAAGAAACTATAAAAATTTCCAAATAGATGTGAAGTATAAATTCCTTAATTGTGATCTTGATGAAGTGGTGTAAATTGAAAAACCAAGAGGATTTATCCTGTAAAGTGATGGTTATCATGGATGAATGTTGAGTAAAACTCTCTATTGGCTCAAAAAAATGCCTAAAGAATGATATTTGATGTTTTAAAGTAGTTTAATGATCATTTATTTCAATAAAGGAAATGTCGATAATAATATTTACATTAATAAAAAGCATTAGTTTAGTCATTGTGATTGTATATGTTGATGATATTATTATCATCAATTTCTAAGTGGTTAATACAATATATTTTATCATTACTTCACAAGAAAAATATACATGTGAGTTGTAAAAAATATTCAAGATTGAAGAATCAATAAATCTATTTACTCCTATTTCAATTTGGAACAAATTAATTAAGGATAAAGATGAAATAAATGAGGATCAAAAGGATATTAAAAGGTTGTTTTGAAGCTTAATTTAATTTAAAACAATAAGACTATGCAACATTTTTATTGTTACCCATTGTTCTTAGTTACAAAGTAACTCAAAAGAGTAAAACTTTATGGTAGTGACACAAATCATGCATTATATAAAAGGACATATTGAGTATGAATTGATTTAGAACAAAGAAAAATCATTTAAAAATTATGTTTTTTGAATGTTAATTGTGAAGGATGAGGTGAACCAAATAGTACATTCATAAATATTATAAATTATTAGACGAATATTTATTTCCTATCATTATAATATTTTTTATAAACATAATGGTTTAGTGTATTTGGAAACTTGAATACATATAAAAATGGTACATAAAAGATCTAAATTATATCCTACTAAGTTCTTTACAACAAGAACCCTTATTAAATGTATCATACACAAAATATTTCTTCATATCTTGGGGAAAATGAAACATAATAAATGGCGAGATTAGATTCTCAATGACGGTAAACAACAGAGATATCAAAAAATGATCATTTTAAGTATTAAATGACTATAAGGGCATGATAACATGGCTTAACATTTGAAAATAATACCCAACAGTTCGTAGATCTAAATTATGATTAATATCATAAAGCTTAGAAGTTCATAAGACATGAATCATAAAGTAATCAAAGAACACGATTCTTGAGATCATGACACTGGAATAATATCATGTCATAAAAGTGTTTCATAATATGTTGCATAATCTTAACAATATAAATATTATTTCAAGGGTACCTAATTAGATATTTATCAAATTATAGGTTTGGGATAACCACCAAATTCCCTGCTTTGGGCTTGAGATAACCTCCCATGCACCATTTTTGGGCTTGGAATACCAATTGTGTACCCTCTTTTGGGATTTGGATAACCTCCCATGTACCCTTTGAGATCATAAAACATTAATATTTACCCAATTAATTGTAGGGATATAACAGACCCACCCATTACATAATAATAATCCATTTAAGTGTATGCCCCATGATCATGAAAACATTTATCATTTCATAATAAATTAACTCATGGAAAAGGTAATATGTTTTATTATTATTTTATCATCCTAACCATAAACCTTATAGAAAAATAATAAATATCTAGACATTGGTTCATATCCCTAGTAAATCAAAATAAACCTAAAAGTATGTTTCTATTAATGAAAATACATTTAAAAGATCACTATAAAATTTATTGAGGAAAATGACTGTTTCAATTTGAAATCACTTATTTAAAATCTAAAAATTTCAAAAAAATCATGAAAAAATTTTCTTTAAAAAAACAAATAAGATTATAAATTAATTTTCAAAGAAAATATTATTCATGATGATAATAAAATCTATTCATATGGTGTACATTAAAATAAGGATTCTGTTCACACCTTTGGTAAAAATAACCTTATTTAGATAAAAACCTGAAAATTTATTTTAATTTTTTTATTGAAATAAAAACATGGATAAAAATTAATTTAATAAATAATTAAATAATATTAAAAACATTATTTATTTTTTAGTGAAAATATAGACATGGAGGAAATGATTCTTGACTAAATATAAAAACAATGTTGATTTCCATTAAAACGATTCATTCAATATTTTGAGTACTTAAATGGTGGAAAATGAAAATAAAACTTTTAATTTATAAAAATAAAAATAGTATAAGAAAATAAAAAATATTTATGATAGATATATATTATAAATCTATCAATATAAATTTATGAATAAATAATCCCGATAAAAATGACGTTGTAACGTAAAACCCTTACAACCTTTGGATCTTTTGTATCATAACACACATGAAATAAATACTCAAAAAATAATACTTTAAATACCATGAATATGAAGAGATTCATGATATAATATAACAATGGGTCAGTATACACAACTCATAAAAGAAGTTAGGCGTATAAAAAACATGTGACCCAAAGAAGGAAATGTGATACGGTAAACCCTTACCACTTTGGTAACTTTTGAATCAAAACACCGTAGATGAAATAATTTTAATTGAAATCTTAAATACCATTAATTATTAACGATCCATGTTATGAAAATTAAAATTATTGATATACACACCTCATAAACATAAATATGTGCATAACATTAAACATTCTCAAAGAAATAATATTTATACGGAGAAATCTTACCTCATTTATGACTTTTTATTTAAGTAATTCAACATTCTATATAATAATTTTAGATTTATTATAATTGAATAACAGAACCATCTAGACACTTATAATATCACATTTGATCTACTTGTTGTAACTACCTGAAACATTTTAAGTAAAAGTCCCTTTTTGATTTAATTAATCGTATTATTATGCATTATGATTATGGAAAACACATTAACTTACATGGTTTTATTACATCCTATCAGATTTAAAAGACTATTAAGCATCATAACCATTGATAATATATCCATGTAATAGTGATCATATGATTAGTATAAATAAAGGATTTTAAAAAATTCAATTGACAAAGACAAAAAATGTGATGGCCTCAACCAGTAAGATCATACCCTATGAAGTACATTTATCATAGCTTCTAAGGGAGATAGCATCACTGGTCTTTTCCATTGACCAATACCAAGTTGAGATCTATAAAATAAAGGATGATAAAAACCATTTATTAGAGAAGTTCATGTTCATCGAGATCACGACCCAAACCATGTACACCAAACAACCCCATAAAATTCTCACCATCATATAGCTTACCATTGGGGAGTTTTATTGTGTAATAAAAGGATATGTATCAAACTATTAATAATATGAAATCCCTTATTTTATTTTCAATATAATAGTGGTATTTATTTTCATCTTATTATTGTTACTTTAAAAAAGACTTATTTTGATTCTATAAAACACATATTATACTTTTGGATAATATATAATTTCAATTATGAAATTAAATTTGATAAATTAATGTTTTTTAAGAAATTATACTTTTAATAAAATATCATTATGAGATAATATTTATTATGTATTTTTGATGATATAATTTCATGTATTCCAAAATATTTTTTATAAGGGTTTAGAAACTATTATTGTCAAAAAACCCAAATTTTTTCAATAAATGTCAATTATTATTTTAAAAGTTAAAAATAAAATATTTATAAAAGTTTTTGGGATTTTTTTTGTGAAATCATAATTTCAAAATAATCCAATGGAGAATGTTTCATAAAATTTTGATACAGTTGAATTATTGAGTAAAAAATAAATATAGTATAAATACATAGTGTGTATTATGATATCATAATGACCCAAAAGTGATGTAATAATTTTTATAAATGGTATCCACTACCAAATATATGTTTCAACTTTAAATTAATGTGTTTTTAGTTAATTTGACTAATTTTATAAAGCGTTAATAAATCCTCAATGACCTATAATATATTTTAATTTTTTAAAATCATTTCCTTAAGAACATGACTCACTTACACATCATCATGGGTACTATTTTATTAATTTTGGACCTTGGAATTATAAAATAATTAAAACCACTCAAATTTTTAAAAAAACTATTGGCAAAAACCATTTTATGGTTTGTTGTTTTTATTACATTATTATATAGAGTCCAAAACCAATATTTGTGAAATAATAAAGAAATCCTCTCTCTTTTCCTATTTAAATACAACAAATATTGCATTAATCTTCCCCTATAAACCTTGTATAATTAACTTAATATACCCCCTTATCTATATTCCTCCCATGGTTCCCACAATCTATCAAGAAGATCCTCTGAAGCTTTCAGAATCACACTCTCAAGGTAGGAGATCATCTCCCTCTCCACTCTATTCAAGTATCTTTAATATATTATGCCTTTTATCTCCAATTAATAATGTTGGGATATGTTTATTCATATCCACCTTACTATAATTATGATTTAAAAATGATGATACACCCCTTTCACTATAATTAATCCCTACCATGAACATTTAGGTTCCCCCATTATGTAGCATATATTTAACTACATTTTTCTATACCAAAAAAATGTTTAGTGAATACCCATACCCATTTCTTATAAAGTGTGTTAAAATTTATACACTTATACTTATTTTATTTGGGAATTACATGTATTTAATCAAAAATCCATTATCATGAAATTAAATTTTATTAAATATGTTCTTATGATATATTATCTATGAGGCACACTAATGCATGTACATGATATGATTATGATGGGTGTGACTAGATAACACATTAATGTATTGGTTACTATTTAAGTTTCATGGGATTCCAAGTGTGGTGTGAGGGAGGACATCCTAAGAACATTATGTTATGTTTTCTAAGTGGTTAACCTTGAATTATTCTCATTATGTCTTGTTTAAACCTGTTTCCACATTCTCATGTTGTCTTTATGTTATCATGATATATCATGCATCATTTTTCATGCTTATTATTATCACTGCTTTTATGTCCCTTTCATATGACTATTTTCTAACATGTAATACATTTCTCTTATTATTATTTTATTATTCCCTTATTTTACTTTCTATATCACCCCTTACTTATGTATGTTCGTAGGTTATCCCATGAAAATTTAAGATGAGCATCTTGAGGATGTTTTCAATAATGACGATGTACCCCCAATTTAAGTTTTTATTTATTATATCTATTTTCCCAAAGGCACTATACTTTACGATCTTCTGGGTTTTATTATGTATACTCTTACGTAATAAATCATTAATTAATATGTAATAAAGAGTATGGTTTTTATAGTTGGTATCAAAATAATGTTTAGTTATTTTTTGAGATTAGATTTACAAAACTATATTGAAAGTGTTAAGTTTAAAACAAAACATATGAATAAATCCACAAATTTTGATAATGTATATATTAAGTGATATAAAATAAAATACATCCTTGTTTGGATACAACAAGTGGATGTTTCTATTCCACTGATGCACCCACGGGTACAACCCCAAAACACCATATTGAGATAGACTCAATCGATAACTAGTGCATGACATCAACCCTTTATACACACAATGTTTAAAACTCCCAAGTTACATGAATTGGTAAATTCACAAGCTCATAATGAACCCTTATTAATGGAACAAAAATTCCCATAAGTGTCTATGTTACCAAATAGATTATGGATAACATAGATTGAAGTATAGAAATTCATAAGCTGAGGAATAAATGTTATTTATAAATTATAACTTTAATGTCTTTGGATTAACTTTTATGTGTTTAATAGTATTAAAATATTCATCCCTAATTTTCTCTTTATTGTATCCATTATCTGGAAATAAGAGGAACCCAGTAAACAACCAATGTGAGGGGAAATGTGATGAATTCCGTAATGAGATGCCCAATATAATGGGAGTAGGATTCATGAAATTTGTGATGATACCCTCTTATTGGACTAATTTTATGAATTAAAACAAAAATAAAGATGAATTATAATATCCCCCTAAGAAATAACATGTTTTAATTGAGACTTTTATGTAACAAAGTCCTCCAAATTTCAATGAATAATCTGATCCCTTAATCATGGAATAGTGGATCAACTCCATTGAGAATATATTCTCAATCCTTCAATGTTATTAACAAGAAAATGTTATACTACATGTTTCTCATATGGATAGAGAATATGATTGGGTTTGGACATTGATCAAGAATACAAATCCCGAGGAAGAGATCAAAGCGATGGGGATGAAGTAATTTCATAAAATGTTTTTTAAAAAATATTTTCCTCCCACTCTCTTACTTAAAATGGATTGTTATTGTATTTCAATCAAGAGAAGATATGATGAATCCATTAGGGTCTATGTGGAAAACTTTTCAATACTTTCACAATACACCTATGGCTTTGTTGTTACCCCAACTAAAATTTGACCTCTTCTTTGGTGGGATAAAATTGTGTATACAAAAATCCCTAACGATTCAATAATTTCCTAGCTATGAGGAAATTATCTAGTGTTAAAATACATTTTAAATTGATATTAGTAAATAGAAAGGGTCTCATAAGGATAATAAGAAGATATAAGATTCTAATTCTAGTGGTTTTATGTAAAAATATAATGGTGGTAAGAAATTTCATCATCCCATTTGTCAAAAGTGTGGAAATAAGCACCCTAAAAATTGCCTTAAGGGTTGAGAATATTATTTAGGATAGGAAAGGAAGGGAACTTAGATATTAATTTCCAATGGGAGAAACCCACCAATTTAATGGAAGAAATGAATTCTCCACACTGCCCCCAACCAATTTTTCAATGTTTCAACTACAAGGAAAATGACACTATGTTAACCACTTCCCTAAGACATGGGTTACGGAGAAGATAAATTCAAACTACTTTGAAGGGAAAAATGGAGAGCATATGGAATTCCAAGCACTTAGGTGGATCCCAACAATAAATTGGTGATAAGTATTCTAATTATTAATTAAATAATAAAGAATTCACTTTTTGGTCTTGGTTCTGTGAGTTCCTTCACATAACACAAGTTTAGTAGAACTATTAAAACACCAAAATAAATCATAGAAGTAGATCTGTCAATGAAATAAAAAATGGGTAAATTATTTCATCCCAAGTATATAACTCATCCCTTATCAAAATTTGTTATATGAACTTCTCAACAAACATTGTGATACTCCCTTAAGTGAAATTTGATGTAATTCTCTGTATGAATAAACTTTTATTATATAGATACAACATAAATTTCCTTGAGAAGGAAACCAATATCTGTTTTTTGAATTATCTCCTAATTATGAAGTGCCCAGATCAGTGTGAATCACTGAGAGGGGGAGGGGGTGAATCAGTGATCCCTTAAAACTTTTTACTAATTGATTCTTAATCAATTAAACATCTATGGTTGGTTAAAGCCTCGATCCACTATTCTTGTATCTCTCACCTTTCCACGAATGATGCAGTAAATGTAAAGGCACTGGACACAAGGATTTACAAGGTTCGTCACCAAAGGCCTACGTCCTTGCCATGTTGGTTATACGCCCCAACATGGTTTCTCCCATTATAATCTGTTAGTATTACAATGGTCGATACAGAATCCCACTGTATCTCTCCTGAGTCCCACAGGAGGGTCTTTATACTGTGTCCCACAGTGTTACCAGAGTCCCACTGGCCTGCTCCAGAATCCCACTGAAGACTTCTTCTCCCTAAGTCCCACAGGGTCTTCTCTTGGCTCCTCGAGTCACACGAGTAGCTCTTCTTCACTTTAATCTTCTTCAAGTATCTTCACCAGTCTGGGATAAAGACTGCTGGCCTTGCTCTGTACCTCTGATCACTTGAGTTGATCAGGTCTTCTCGTCTTGCTCGGGCTTTATCACCTTCTTCTAAGGATGACCCGGCTTCTCTCCAATTACTGAATACTCAGACAATTGATGTCTTTAACTTCAGTCTGGTCTAGTCTCAGTTCACATCAACTTCATGCAATGAGTGCATGGCATCTCTGCATCCTCATGCACTGATTGCATGGCTTCTCAAAACTCTTCAAGAACTCCTGGTCTTGGACTCCTCAAATGCACACAACCAGATTTGGCTTTGTTCACGTGTGCATGTGCATGCATGCATGAATGCACTCCCCTTATTCTCTTCTTGGTGCAGTAAACCCTCAGAGGGTGTAGTCAACTATAGCACACACCTCCTCACATGAACTTCACACTTTGTTCAATGTGTTTACACACTTAAATGTGTGTTATACTTTAGTGTGAGGGTCTCCTCTTTCTTCCTTCTTCTAAGTGTGTTCACTTCACTTAGTGCACACACACTAGGTTCGGCCTTTTAGTTCTTTTTCACACACAAATGCCTATGGCCTTCTTCCCTTCTTGTACTCTTCCACTTTGCACACCCACTTTGTTTTTCTCTTTTAATCTTCAAGTGTGCACAACCACAAGGCTACGGGCTTCACTTGTTCAATTTGCACACAAAGGCACTAAGCCTTGGGTTCTCCCTCTTTGCACAAGCTACTGCCCGTATTAAACACACTCAAAGTGTGGTCTTCCACTTCACTTGGCACACACCACTTGGTGTTGTTCTTTGTGCACACACATGGCCTCGGGTCTTCCTCTTGTTTTGCACACACACAAATGTGTTGGCCTTCACTATTTTTGCACACCGAAGCTATCCTCGGCCTTCTTTTCAAATGTACACACACACAAAGTGTGGTGGTCTTCACTCTTCAAGAATGCACACACAAATGCACTAAGGCCTCGGGTCTTCTTTGGTGCACACCCACTGCAGCCGTGCAAGTCTCGGGTGCAACCGGTGCAAGGCACGCAAGGCCTCGGGTGGCCACTGCCGCACAATTGCTTACCGCGCAGGGGGCCACGGTGCACAGAGGGGGCGCGCAAGTTGGCGCAGCCCAACCTCTTCTTCTTGTCGGGAAAGGAGCAGCGCGCAAGGGACTTCACCGTGCAAGTGTGCACGGGGCTTCGTCGCACAAGTGATGCGCGGAACAATACTTCGCGAGGCAGAGGAGCTCTCACGGGTCTTCCAAGTTTTTCAGCAAAAGCAAAAACGAGGGCAAGGCCTCTGTTTATATAGGCGAGAGATGCCTCTTTCCATCCGCGTGTTAAATCTTGAATCACCGAAGATTTCGGATCTTTAAAAATCCTTTAAATCTGGTTTCTATCCTCAGTTCACGCGGGTATTTATTTTCTTCGGTCTTCTTCACGTGCATGCGACTTAGAACACATGCACGGCCTCTTTTCTTCCAATCCATGCAAATCACGAACCCTTCAAAGCCTCGGCAACGTTTCATGCCTTGGCCGAACTCCAATTTCTTCATTTGATGCATGCAAGGTCATTTTATAGCATGAATGGATTCTTTGTGGCCAGACGACCTCGTTGGAGCAATTAGATTGGCCGGAGGTGGTCGGACACTCCATTTCTATCCTCGGGGAGGTCTCTGGTTCGAAGGAAGCTCGCGGGTGGCAGCGGCTATGCTCGAGGTTGAAGACGGACGCTGGGCCGTTGGATGCGGTGATCAAAAACCTTCGACGACTTGGATCAGATCGGGAGCGCGGCGGATTAGATGAGCGGCGCCGACCGTCCGCGAGATCAGATGAGCGGCTGGGATTCGCTCCGCGGAAAAATTCCGCATCCCACATCGAAGCCGTGGCCAGTTTTTCTGCGGTTTATCAAAGTTCCACTCCCATCCTCACCTCAGTTGAACTTCTCCTCTCCCGGTGCCGCCCCGCACCGGGTTCTCTCTGCGGGCGCGCTCTTGCGCCCACCCTGCCACTCGGGCGCGCGCTATGCGCCCACTATGCACGGTGACACTCTTGGGGGCGCCCTCCTACGCCCCTGCCGCGCTCCTTCGGGCGTGCCCCAGGCGCCCATGCGGTGTCTTCGGTGCGCCCTTCCGCCCTGGCTCGCCCCACGGGTTCCCCCATGGGTGTGGTGCCCTAGCGCCCATGCCTTGGGGTTGAACCCTCAAGGTGCCTTGGCTGGCCATATTTTTTTTGGCAAAGGATAGAGAGTACTTTGTATAAAAACAAAGTAACCACATACATAATGTGAAATGCCAAGAGCCACTCCTTCATCTTCATTTCTCCTTCTTCCTCGCTTCTTCTTCATTAGAATTCCTCCAATTCCACTTCAACATATATTCATCACTTAGGAATGGAAATTCTTGACGGTTCTTCATCTTCAATCGAACTCCTGAATCAACATGAATTCTCCAATGTGCTTCATTGATCTAGTCAGAGATCAAGTTGGATCACTTCCAATTCACATGCACTAAGAGTTAGTACATGGACTTCTTTAATCCTCTTCATCCACTTAGAAGTTGTGGATGGATCTCTTCATCTCCTCATGCATTGTTATGACAATGCATGGTCTTCAAACATTGTTGTGACATTGTATCCTCTTGATACAAGTTCTTTGAACTTAAAGATCAGCTCAACAATCGTCAGATATTCATAGAGAATGTTTCAACCACAACATCCTATGTTACTTAGTGAATCTCCTAAGTGACATGCCTCTAAGTACCATGGCCATTCTCCATTCATCACCATCACCATCACAACCTTTTTCATATACATATTGAAACTCCTTGACATCCATCCATTCATTCCTTGACAACAACATACCTCATTGACAACAAATGCAACACAGTGCACTTCAATCTCCCCCTTTGTATTTGTTGGCAATACACTAGAGCACATATGAATGGGTCAATATGTGTGCCAATATTTCTCCCCCTTATTGGAAATCAAATGCAAAGGTGTGGTGTGGTTCTCTTTCAAATATCTCTTCCTCCCTTATAAAAGCATTTTCTTCAAAATCACTAAGAGAGGGATGATGTCACATTTTCTCTTGAGCAATGAACCTTTAGTAAATCAGCTCTAAGTCTACTTGGGCTAACCCGGTGTAGAAAACAAGAGTGATATGACCAAGGAATTCAAAGCTGTCCATAATTCTCTACACATGTGAGATCATGCTTAGGGGTTTGAAATTTTTCAGATATAATAATGAATTTGCTAAATCCTGCACAACTTCACAAAACTCATTAGAAAGTTCAGGTGCAAAGATAAAGCTCCCCCTTTCATCCATTTGTCTTCAATCCATACTCCCCCTTAATTGAAAAGATAAACTCAATTAAGAAACAAGGGATGAAAGTATGATTGTAATACCTTCACTTTTCTCAAGATGGTATTAATCTCAGAATCCCATCTTCTTCAGATTGGCTCCCCCTCAAGGGGTGCACTAAATTCTTTCCAAACCATCCTCCAGCTGAGAATGATCATCATCTTCAATTCCCTGCAATGTCATCACATGTAAATACAAGTGATTAGGGAATAAGATGGAACCTCCTTGGTTCATCAATGTGAACAACAAGGTTGAGAAGATTCTCTCAACCGAGATGTCCCATTTTCACCATTCTTCACACTTTCACATTTGATCTTCAATGATGTTTGTGCTGGTGTGGATCTCAACACATCTTCATGTGAAATATTCTTCTTCCCATTTGCCTTAGCAATTGCCAGAAATTTATCTTCAGCTCTTTGCAGTTCTCTGGCAAGTTGCAACTGATTTGGCCATATGAATAACGAGTCATTTGGAAGTGTGGCCTCAGTTCTGGAAGTTTCACATGGTTCTTTTGATGCTGTCAAGCTACCTTTCTTAGGCAACTTGTTTTCAATCAATCCCTTCTGCTTCTTCTGGATTGATTGTCTGTTTGAGTCCAGTCTACCTCTATTGAATTTCATGGTTTCTTTACAAAGATCCATGGTGTGTCCTTTATTTCCACAGTAGAAGCATGTTTTCTTGGTGGTCCTTCTGGATGCATCACCCTTCTTGGATTTAGACTCCAAGGACTTATTTTTCTTTTTCATAATCTTCTTGGGAGCATCTTCCACTTTCTTATGCTTGCTTCCCAAGGATTCCATTTTAGCCAGGTTCAGTTATCTTCTCTTCTTTTTCGCTCTGGATACAGTTGGAGATTGACATTTATCTTTTTGATCACTTTTGCAATCATCCCAGATGTTTTCAAGTAATCCAAATCTATTTGCAGTAAACAGATGTCTCTGGACCTGTGGATGCTGCTTCTTTTCCTCTGGCTTGCTCCCCCTTGGCATGGGCTTCCTTTGTGCTTTTACATTCAGTGGATTGTACCAACAATCCTTTGCACAGTGCCCATACTTATTACAACACCAACATTGACCAAAAAATCTTGACTTCTTCAGTCCTTCTGATTTTAGGGTACTTTTCTGGAGCTGCTGTGTTTTTTCAGGAGAGCTCTGCTTCTTCATTTTCTTCATCCATACTTGTTTGGAATTATTTTTCCATCCTGCAATTTTTGTGGAAACACAATTAGAAGCATCAGTACAAGATGGGATGGATGGTACCTTCTTTTTAGAAGTTGTTTCCCTTTTATTAGAGGATGTCTTTCTTTTAGAATCATCCTTCTCAAAGCTCACTTGAGTAGCATCATTTCTTCTTTCAGCTGACTGGGCGGCTTTGGCTTTGGGTGATTGCTGATTTTTCAATATCACCTCCAGTTCTATGCATTTCATATTGAGGGAGTTCTTCTCATCCTCAATAATTCTTAGCCTTCCTTCCCATTTCTCTTCCAGCTGCTTTATCTGGTCTTCATGCACCCTTTTTATTTCAAGCAATGAATTGTCCAGCTCCTTCACCATTTTGACTTTGTCTTTGAGTTGAGCATCTCTGACATTCATTGACACTCTGTGCAATTTTTCCAGTGCATGGAAAACTTCTTTGACCACAGTCTTAAAGAATTCTTTCTCAGAAAGGCTTCTTTGCAATTCTTCAATAGTGTCTTCATATCTTTCATTGCAAAGCGATACTGTTTCATCTTTAGCCTTCACCAGCTTTCTGAGAGTGTTGGTTATGCCAACCCTTTTAGCCAATTGATCTTCCATTGCATTGGCTTCTTCTTCTAGCTGTAATTTTTCTTCTTGAAGATCAAGGATGCCAGTAGTAATACACATTTCCACTTCCTTGGGGACTATCTTATGAAGATATTTGATTGCATTTAGAAGATCATTGTTTCTTCCATCATCATCACAGCTAGGACAGGCTTTCTTCATCTTCTTGGCCTGTTTCTTCTTTCTATTTTTCTGAGTCTTGGCAGATATCTCCATTTGAGGCTGGTTACTCATTTCCTCAAATCTGCACTTCATAAAGACTCTCTTGGATCTTTTAGAGGTAACCTTCCCTCTGATACCAATTGAAGTGCCTAGATCAGTGTGAATCACTGAGAGGGGGAGGGGTTGAATCAGTGATCCCTTAAAACTTTTTACTAATTGATTCTTAATCAATTAAACCTCTATGGCTGGTTAAAGCCTCGATCCACTCTTCTTGTATCTCTCACCTTTCCACGAATGATGCAGTAAATGTAAAGGCACTGGACACAAGGATTTACAAGGTTCGGCACCAAAGGCCTACGTCCTTGCCATGTTGGTTATACGCCCCAACATGGTTTCTCCCATTATAATCTATTAGTATTACAATGGTCGATACAGAATCCCACTGTATCTCTCCTGAGTCCCACAGGAGGGTCTTTATACTGCGTCCCACAGTGTTACCAGAGTCCCACTGGCCTGCTCCAGAATCGCACTGAAGACTTCTTCTCCCTGAGTCCCACAGGGTCTTCTCTTGGCTCCTCGAGTCGCACGAGTAGCTCTTCTTCACTTTAATCTTCTTCAAGTATCTTCAGCAGTCTGGGATAAAGACTGCTGGCATTACTCTGTACCTCTGATCACTTGAGTTGATAAGGTCTTCTCGTCTTGCTCGGGCTTTATCACCTTCTTCTAAGGATGACCCGACTTCTCTCCAATTACTGAATACTCAGAAAATTGATGTATTTAACTTCAGTCTGGTCCAGTCTCAGTTCACATAAACTTCATGCACTGAGTGCATGGCATCTCTGCATCCTCATGCACTGATTGCATGGCTTCTCAAAACTCTTCAAGAACTCCTGGTCTTGGACTCCTCAAATGCACACAACCAGATTTGGCTTTGTTCACGTGTGCATGTGCATGCATGCATGCATGCACTCCCCTTCTTCTCTTCTTGGTGCATTAAACCCTCAGAGGGTGTAGTCAACTATAGCACACACCTCCTCACATGAACTTCACACTTTGTTCAATGTGTTTACACACTTAAATGTGTGTTATACTTTAGTGTGAGGGTCTCCTCTTTCTTCCTTCTTCTAAGTGTGTTCACTTCACTTAGTGCACACACACTAGGTTCGGCCTTTTAGTTCTTTTGCACACACAAATTCCTATGGCCTTCATCCCTTCTTGTACTCTTCCACTTTGCACACCCACTTTGTTTTTCTCTTTTAATCTTCAAGTGTGCACAACCACAAGGCTACGGGCTTCACTTGTTCAATTTGCACACAAAGGCACTAAGCCTTGGGTTCTCCCTCTTTGCACAAGCTACTGCCCATATTAAAAACACTCAAAGTGTGGTCTTCCACTTCACTTGGCACACACAACTTGGTGTTGTTCTTTGTGCACACACATGGCCTCGGGTCTTCCTCTTGTTTTGCACACACACAAAAGTGGTGGCCTTCACTATTTTTGCACACCCAAGCTATCCTAGGCCTTCTTTTCAAATGTACACACACACAAAGTGTGGTGGTCTTCACTCTTCAAGAATGCACACACAAATGCACTAAGGCCTCGGGTATTCTTTGGTGCACACCCACTGCAGCCGCGCAAGTCTCGGGTGCAACCGGTGCAAGGCACGCAAGGCCTCGGGTGGCCACTGCCGCACAATTGCTTACCGCGCAGGGGGCCGCGGTGCACAGAGGGGGCACGCAAGTTGGCGCAGCCCAACCTCTTCTTCTTGTCGCGCAAAGGAGCAGCGCCCAAGGGACTTCACCGTGCAAGTGTGCACGGGGCTTCGTCGCACAAGTGATGCGCAGAACAATACTTCGCGAGGCAGAGGAGCTCTCGCGGGTCTTCCAAGTTTTTCAGCAAAAGCAAAAACGAGGGCAAGGCCTCTGTTTATATAGGCGAGAGATGCCTCTGTCCATCCGCGTGTTAAATCTTGAATCACCAAAGATTTCGGATCTTTAAAAATCCTTTAAATCTGGTTTCTATCCTCGGTTCACGTGGGTATTTATTTTCTTCGGTCTTCTTCACGTGCATGCGACTTAGAACGCATGCACGGCCTATTTTCTTCCAATCCATGCAAATCACGAACCCTTCAAAGCCTCGGCAACGTTGCATGCCTCGGCCGAACTCCAATTTCTTCATTTGATGCATGCAAGGTCATTTTATAGCATGGGTGGCTTCTTTGTGGCCAGACAACCTCGTTGGAGCAATTAGATTGGCCGGAGGTGTTCGGACACTCCATTTCTATCCTCGGGGAGGTCTCTGGTTCGAAGGAAGCTCGCGGGTGGCAGCGGCTATGCTCGAGGTTGAAGACGGACGCTGGGCCGTTGGATGCGGTGATCAAAAACCTTCGACGGCTTGGATCAGATCGGGAGCGTGGCGGATTAGATGAGCAGCGTCGATCGTCCGCGAGATCAGATGAGCGGCTGGGATTCGCTCTGCGGAAAAATTCCGCATCCCACATCGAAGCCGCGGCCAGTTTTTCCGCGGTTTATCAAAGTTCCGCTCCCATCCTCACCTCAGTTGAACTTCTCCCCTCCCGGTGCCGCCCCGCACCGGGTTCTCTCTGCGGGCGCGCTCTTGCGCCCACCCTGCCACTCGGGCGCGCGCTATGCGCCCACTATACACAGTGACACTCTTGGGGGCGCGCTCCTACGCCCCTGCCGCGCTCCTTCGGGCGTGCCCCAGGCGCCCATGCGGTGTCTTCGGTGCGCCCTGCCGCCCTGGCTCGCCCCACGGGTTCCCCCATGGGCGTGGTGCCCTAGCGCCCATGCCTTGGGGTTGAACCCTCAAGGTTCCTTGGCTGGCCATATTTTTTTTGGCAAAGGATAGAGAGTACTTTGTATAAAAACAAAGTAACCACATACATAATGTGAAATTCCAAGAGCCACTCCTTCATCTTCATTTCTCCTTCTTCCTCTCTTCTTCTTCATTAGAATTCCTCCAATTCCTCTTCAACATATATTCATCACTTAGGAATGGAAATTCTTGACGGTTCTTCATCTTCAATCGAACTCCTGAATCAACATGAATTCTCCAATGTGCTTCATTGATCTAATCAGAGATCAAGTTGGATCACTTCCAATTCACATGCACTAAGAGTTAGTACATGGACTTCTTTAATCCTCTTCATCCACTTAGAAGTTGTGGATGGCTCTCTTCATCTCCTCATGCATTGTTATGACAATGCATGGTCTTCAAACATTGTTGTGACATTGTATCCTCTTGATACAAGTTCTTTGAACTTAAAGATCAGCTCAACAATCGTCAGATATTCATAGAGAATGTTTCAACCACAACATCCTATGTTACTTAGTGAATCTCCTAAGTGACATGCCTCTAAGTACCATGGCCATTCTCCATTAATCACCATCACCATCACAACCTTTGTCATACACATATTGAAACTCCTTGACATCCATCTATTCATTCATTGAAAACAACATACCTCATTGACAACAAATGCAACACAGTGCACTTCAATCTCCCCCTTTGTATTTGTTGGCAATACACTAGAGCACATATGAATGGGTCAATATGTGTGCCAATATTTCTCCCCCTTATTGGCAATCAAATGAAAAGGTGTGGTGTGGTTCTCTTTCAAAGATCTCTTCCTCCCTTATAAAAGCATTTTCTTCAAAATCACTAAGAGAGGGATGATGTCACATTTTCTCTTGAGCAATGAACCTTTAGTAAATCAGCTCTAAGTCTACTTGGGCTAACCCGGTGTAGAAAACAAGAGTGATATGACCAAGGAATTCAAAGCTGTCCATAATTCTCTACACAAGTGAGATCATGCTTAGGGGTTTGAAATTTTTCAGATATAATAATGAATTTTCTAAATCCTGCACAACTTCACAAAACTCATTAGAAAGTTCAGGTGCAAAGATAAAGCTCCCCCTTTCATCCATTTGTCTTCAATCCATACTCCCCCTTAATTGACAAGATAAACTCAATTAAGAAACAAGGGATGAAAGTATGATTGGAATACCTTCACTTTTCTCAAGATGGTATTAATCTCAGAATCCCATCTTCTTCAGATTGGCTCCCCCTCAAGGGGTGCACTAAATTCTTTCCAAACCATCCTCCAGCTGAGAATGATCATCATCTTCAATTCCCTGCAATGTCTGCACATGTAAATACAAGTGATTAGGGAATAAGATGGAACCTCCTTGGTTCATCAATGTGAACAACAAGGTTGAGAAGATTCTCTCAACCGAGATGTCCCATTTTCACCATTCTTCACACTTGCACATTTGATCTTCAATGATGTTTGTGCTGGTGTGGATCTCAACACATCTTCATGTGAAATCTTATTCTTCCCTTTTTCCTTAGCAATTGCCAGAACTTCATCTTTAGCTCTTTGCAGTTCTCTGGAAAGTTGCAACTGATTTGGCCATATGACTAACGAGTCATTTGGAAGTGTGGCCTCAGTTCTGGAAGATTCACATGGTTCTTTTGATGCTGTCAAGCTACCTTTCTTAGGAAACTTGTTTTCAATCAATCCCTTCTGCTTCATCTGGATTGATTGTCTGTTTGAGTCCAGTCTGCCTCTATTGAATTTCATGGCTTCTTTACAAAGATCCATGGTGTGTCCTTTATTTCCACAGTAGAAGCATGTTTTCTTGGTGGTCCTTATGGATGCATCACCCTTCTTGGATTTAGACTCCAAGGACTTCTTTTCATTTTTCATAATCTTCTTGGGAGCATCTTCCACTTTCTTATGCTTGCTTCCTAAGGATTCCATTTTAGCCAGGTTCAGTGATCTTCTCTTCTTTTTAGCTCTGGATACAGTTGGAGATTGACATGTATCTTTTTGATCACTTTTGCAATCATCCCAGATGTTGTCAAGTAATCCAAATCTATTTGCAGTAAACAGATGTCTCTGGACTTGTGGATGCTGCTTCTTTTCCTTTGGCTTGCTCCCCCTTGGCATGGGATTCCTTTGTGCTTTTACATTCAGTGGATTGTACCAACAATCCTTTGCACAGTGCCCATACTTATTACAACACCAACATTGACCCACAAATCTTAACTTCTTCAGTCCTTCTGATTTTAGGGTACTTTTCTGGAGCTGATGTGTTGTTTCAGGAGAGCTCTGCTTCTTCATTTTCTTCATCCATACTTGTTTGGAATTATTTTTCCATCCTGCACTTTTTGTGGAAACACAATTAGAAGCATCAGTACAAGATGGGATGGATGGTACCTTCTTTTTAGAAGTTGTTGCCCTTTTATTAGAGGATTTCTTTCTTTTAGAATCATCCTTCTCAAAGCTCACTTGAGTAGCAACATTTATTCTTTCAGCTGACTGGGAGGCTTTGGCTTTGGGTGATTGCTGATTTTTCAATATCACCTCCAGTTCTATGCATTTCATATTGAGGGAGTTCTTCTCATCCTCAATAGTTCTTAGCCTTCCTTCCCATTTCTCTTCTAGCTGCTTTATCTGGTCTTCATGCACCCTTTTTATTTCAAGCAATGAATTGTCCAGCTCCTTCACCATTTTGACTTTGTCTTTGAGTTGAGCATCTATGACATTCATTGACACTCTGTGCAATTTTTCCAGTGCATGGAAAACTTCTTTGACCACAGTCTTATGGAATTATTTCTCAGAAAGTCTTCTTTGCAATTCTTCAATAGTGTCTTCATATCTTTCATTTCAAAGCGATACTGTTTCATCTTTAGCCTTCACCAGCTTTCTGAGAGTGTTGGTTATGCCAACCCTTTTAGCCAATTGATCTTCCATTGCATTGGCTTCTTCTTCTAGCTGTAATTTTTCTTCTTGAAGATCAAGGATGCCAGCAGTAATACACATTGCCACTTCCTTGGGGACTGTCTTATGAAGATATTTGATTGCATTTAGAAGATCATTGTTTCTTCCATCTTCATCACAGCTAGGACAGGCTTTCTTCATCTTCTTGGCCTGTTTCTTCTTTCTAATTTTCTGAGTCTTGGAAGATATCTCCATTTGAGGCTGGTTACTCATTTCCTAAAATCTGCACTTCATAAAGACTCTCTTGGATCTTTTAGAGGTAACCTTCCCTTTGATACCAATTGAAGTGCCCAGATCAGTGTGAATCACTGAGAGGGGGAGGGGGTGAATCAGTGATCCCTTAAAACTTTTTACTAATTGATTCTTAATCAATTAAACCTCTATGGCTGGTTAAAGCCTCGATCCACTCTTCTTGTATCTCTCACCTTTCCACGAATGATGCAGTAAATGTAAAGGCACTGGACACAAGGATTTACAAGGTTCGGCACCAAAGGCCTACATCCTTGCCATGTTGGTTATATGCCCCAACATGGTTTCTCCCATTATAATCTGTTAGTATTACAATGGTCGATACAGAATCCCACTGTATCTCTCCTGAGTCCCACAGGAGGGTCTTTATACTGCGTCCCACAGTGTTACCAGAGTCCCACTGTCCTGCTCCAGAATCCCACTGAAGACTTCTTCTCCCTGAGTCCCACATGGTCTTCTCTTGGCTCCTCGAGTCGCACGAGTAGCTCTTCTTCACTTTAATATTCTTCAAGTATCTTCAGAAGTCTGGGATAAAGACTGCTGGCCTTGCTCTGTACCTCTGATCACTTGAGTTGATCAGGTCTTCTTGTCTTGCTCGGGCTTTATCACCTTCTTCTAAGGATGACCCGGATTCTCTCCAATTACTGAATACTCAGACAATTGATGTCTTTAACTTCAGTCTGGTCCAGTCTCAGTTCACATCAACTTCATGCACTGAGTGCATGGCATCTCTGTATCCTCATGCACTGATTTCATGGCTTCTCAAAACTCTTCAAGAACTCCTGGTCTTGGACTCCTCAAATGCACACAACCAGATTTGGCTTTGTTCACGTGTGCATGTGCATGCATGCATGCATGCACTCCCCTTCTTCTCTTCTTGGTGCAGTAAACCCTCAGAGGGTGTAGTCAACTATAGCACACACCTCCTCACATTAACTTCACACTTTGTTCAATGTGTTTACACACTTAAATGTGTGTTATACTTTAGTGTGAGGGTCTCCTCTTTCTTCCTTCTTCTAAGTGTGTTCACTTCACTTAGTGCACACACACTAGGTTCGGCCTTTTAGTTATTTTGCACACACAAATGCCTATGGACTTCTTCCCTTCTTGTACTCTTCCACTTTTCACACCCACTTTGTTTTTCTCTTTTAATCTTCAAGTGTGCACAACCACAAGGCTACGGGCTTCACTTGTTCAATTTGCACACAAAGGCACTAAGCCTTGGGTTCTCCCTCTTTGCACAAGCTACTGCCCGTATTAAACACACTCAAAGTGTGGTCTTCCACTTCACTTGGCACACACCACTTGGTGTTGTTCTTTGTGCACACACATGGACTCGGGTCTTCCTCTTGTTTTGCACACACACAAATGTGGTGGCCTTCACTATTTTTGCACACCCAAGCTATCCTCGGTCTTCTTTTCAAATTTACACACACACAAAGTGTGGTGGTCTTCACTCTTCAAGAATGCACACACAAATTCACTAAGGCCTCAAGTCTTCTTTGGTGCACACCCACTGCAGCCGCGCAAGTCTCGGTTTCAACCGGTGCAAGGCACGCAGGGCCTCAGGTGGCCACTGCCGCGCAATTGCTTACCGCGCAGGGGGCCGCGGTGCACAGAGGGGGCGCGCAAGTTGGCGCAGCCCAACCTCTTCTTCTTGTCGCGCAAAGGAGCAGCGCGCAAGGGACTTCACCGTGCAAGTGTGCACGGGGCTTCGTCGCACAAGTGATGCGCAGAACAATACTTTGCGAGGCAGAGGAGCTCTCGCGGGTCTTCAAAGTTTTTCAGAAAAAGAAAAAACGAGGGCAAGGCCTCTGTTTATATAGGCGAGAGATTACTCTGTCCATACGCGTGTTAAATCTTGAATCAACGAAGATTTAGGATCTTTAAAAATCCATTAAATCTGGTTTCTATCCTTGGTTCACGAGGGTATTTATTTTCTTCAGTCTTCTTCACGTGCATGCGACTTAGAACGCATGCACGACCTCTTTTCTTCCAATCCATGCAAATCACGAACCCTTCAAAGCCTCGGCAACGTTGCATGCCTCGGCCGAACTCCAATTTCTTCATTTGGTGCATGCAAGGTCATTTTATATCATGGATGGCTTCTTTGTGGCCAGACGACCTCGTTGGAGCAATTAGATTGGACGGAGGTGGTCGGACACTCCATTTCTATCCTCGGGGAGGTCTCTGGTTCGAAGGAAGCTCGCGGGTGGCAGCGGCTATGCTCGAGGTTGAAGACGGACGCTGGGCCGTTGGATGCGGTGATCAAAAACCTTACACGGCTTGGATCAGATCGGGAGCGCGGCGGATTAGATGAGCGGCGCCGATCGTCCGCGAGATCAGATGAGCGGTTGGGATTCTCTCTGCGGAAAAATTCCACATCCCACATCGAAGCCGCGACTAGTTTTTCCGCGGTTTATCAAAGTTCCGCTCCCATCCTCACCTCAGTTGAACTTCTCCCCTCCCGGTGCCGCCCCGCACCGGGTTCTCTCTGCGGGCGCGCTCTTGCGCCCACCCTGCCACTCGGGTGCGCGCTATGCGCCCACTATGCACAGTGACACTCTTGGGGGCGCGCTCCTACGCCCCTGCCGCGCTCCTTCGGGCGTGACCCAGGCGCCCATGCGGTGTCTTCAGTGCGCCCTTCCACCCTGGCTCGCCCCACGGGTTCCCCCATGGGCGTGGTGCTCTAGCGCCCATGCCTTGGGGTTGAACCCTCAAGGTGCCTTGGCTGGCCATATTTTTTTTGGCAAAGGATAGAGAGTACTTTGTATAAAAACAATGTAACCACATACATAATGTGAAATGCCAAGAGCCACTCCTTCATCTTCATTTCTCCTTCTTCCTCTCTTCTTCTTCATTAGAATTCCTCCAATTCCTCTTCAACATATATTCATCACTTAGGAATGGAAATTCTTGACGGTTCTTCATCTTCAACCGAACTCCTGAATCAACATGAATTCTCCAATGTGCTTCATTGATCTAATCAGAGATCAAGTTGGATCACTTCCAATTCACATGCACTAAGAGTTAGTACATGGACTTCTTTAATCCTCTTCATCCACTTAGAAGTTGTGGATGGCTCTCTTCATCTCCTCATGCATTGTTATGAAAATGCATGGTCTTCAAACATTGTTGTGACATCGTATCCTCTTGATACAAGTTCTTTGAACTTAAAGATCAGCTCAACAATCGTCAGATATTCATAGAGAATGTTTCAACCACAACATCCTATGTTACTTAGTGAATCTCCTAAGTGACATGCCTCTAAGTACCATGGCCATTCTCCATTCATCACCATCACCATCACAACCTTTGTCATACACATATTGAAACTCCTTGACATCCATCCATTCATTCCTTGACAACAACATACCTCATTGACAACAAATGCAACACAGTGCACTTCAAATTATATACAAGTTGAAGGAGGATAATGAATCTTATTTAGCACCAACATCACAAGAGTGGATATTTTTTCCCTACATGAAATCATATCTATATCAAATGATTGAGTCTTTGTAAAATGCCATCCTTAAATACATGCACGTTGTAAGGGAATACATTGATGTGTTTCTGGAATAATTTCCTAGTGTTCCTCCTAGTTTAGAGGTTCAATTTAAAATCAATATTATACATGGTGAATTTACATTATTAAATACTACATGTAGAATGGCTGTTGTGGATCATGAGCTATTGAAGAAAAAACTACTGGAGAATCTAGATAAAGGATTCATATTCCGAAGTGATTTACCTTGGGTAACACCATTTCTTTTCATCATGAAAAAGGATGATTCAATTTACCTTTTCATTGATTTTCATGAGCTCAACAAGCTCATGATAAAGAACAAGTATCATCTTCTTCACATTTTTGAATTGTTAGATAAACTATGTGAAGCCCAATACTTATCCATGCTGGATATTTTGTCGAGGTATTATCATGTAAGGGTGAAGAAGGATTATATCCTCTAGACTATTTTCCATACAAGGTTGTATAAGGTACAAAAAATATGAGTTCATAGTAATTTCATTCAGACTCAATAATATTATAAAAATCTTCATCAAATTGATGAATAGAGTATTTATAGATTACCTTGAAAAATTTGTGGTCATATTTATAGGTGATATTATAATATACTCCAAAAGAAAGGATGGTCATGAGGAGCATATAAACCCTATGATAAATACCTTACGAAAGGAAACGATTTATGAAAAGTAATGAAAATGTGATTTATTGTTGAAGAAAGTCTCATTCATAAAGAATATTATCACAAGTAATGTGATATATATGGAATATTCAATGTGAGAATCAATTGAATGATGTATGAGGACAACATCTATGATAGAAATGCATATTTTCCATGGATTATCAGGGTAGTATAACTGATTTTTGAGAAATTTATCATGCTTGTCAAACCCTATAACCAATGTTAATTGTAAGGGAGTCAATTTTGTTTTGAATGATGAATTTAAAGAGAGATTAAAGGTGTTGTGGAAGAGTCTTATCAATGCACATATACTTAAAATACCCAAAAGTGGGGAAATTTTTGTGGTATAAAGTGATACTTAGAATAAGGGATTGGGATATGTTTTAATAAATAATTAAAAAGTGATAACCTATGCCTCAAGGAAATTGAAAGTTGATGAAAATAACTACCCAATGTTTGATATAGAGTTAGCTGTAGTGATCTTCGCATAAGAAATATAGAGGAATTATCTATTTTGGTAGAAGTGTTAAATTTATATAGATCATAAGATACTCATGTATATATTTATATTTAAAGAGTTGAATATGCACTAGAAAATATGGTTAGATCTGATTAAGGATTATAAATTCTCAATCCCCTTCCATCTTTGTAAAGAAAATAAATTGGTAGGTACTATAAGTTGGAAATATTCAATTTTTTTTATTATTTATGATAATTGAGAAGGATCAGATCATTTTATCCTTGCATAGGATGTACATGGAAATCATAAAAAATGGATCATCATCAATCCTTTCACAAATGATTTCTCAAAATCATCCCTTGAAGAGAAGATAAAGTACTCTCAATGAGATTATGTGGGAATTAAGAAGAATGTAGAAGCCATAAGAAAAGGGAAACGATAATAGATCAGAATTAATGAAGAATAATTTGTTATATTTGGTCCATGGCTATATGTACCATAAAATCATGAGTTAAAGGAGAAATTGGATGATGCAAACATCTCAACCTTATTTATCCATCTAGGGAGCATAAAGATGTATCAAGATCTATTAGAGAACTATTTTTGAGCAATATGAAGAATGATATTACAGAATATAAATTAAGGTATCTTGTATATTAGTAAGTGAAGGTTGAAAGTTAGAAATAAAATGGAATTATGAAATCATTACCCATACCTATATATAAATGGGAAAAAAAACCATGGACCTTTTCATAGGTTTTCTGAAGACATCGAGATGAAATAATACAATATGGGTTGTGGTGTATCGTCTAATAAGAATTTCTCACTTACTTTTAATTTGATAGGAATAATCACTGAATAAAATTATAAGGATATGAAAGATGTGGTCGTGGGAACTCTCAAATGATATGTGATTTTTGGGTACTAAGGTGCAACAGAGTGGCTGACCAAGGTCATCTCTCAAACGAGAAAGTATATTTAACAACCTAATGAAGGTATTTTGAAAATAAAATAATAGTAAACAAGAACACTAATTAAGATGATGGAGGTTTTTTATCGTTTATAAATCTAGAATAATTTTCCTGGAAGAGGATTGTATTTTTTTGTTATTATTTTTGAAATGAAGTTTAATTAAAACTACACAACAAGAAGATGTTATTTTAGAAAATATTTAAAAAGATTAATAGATCTAACTCTACCTCTTCACTGAATTATTTATCATTATCATTTAAATTAACGTCTAATTAATAATAATCCCCTAATTTTTTAACCCTATAACCCTACACAAGTTAACTTAACCACAAAGATTAAATTACTTAAACCCTAGGCTAGATTCGGAACATGCAATCATAACACCCTACTTTGATTGATGTTCTAAATCTAGCTTATGGTTAGTGGTTAATTAAATCACATATCCACTCTGGAAATGAGAATTAATTTAGTATAATTATTATATTTTAACTCTACAAATTTAACCCTTATGGTCTTGTATTACCTATTACAATTGCACTCTCACAATTAACATAAATTTCAACCTCGCATGGTTTTGCGTCAATTGATCAATTGATTTCTTAGTTTCATTTAAATTGATAACTCAATTAATAGATCATATTAAGTGAATTAAAGTATCTTATTAATTCTAAATAAATTAATGAAGATGGTAATAGGTATATCGATTACTAAAAAGAACTACTCTTCCATGGGAAGCGCAGTCATCGTAGAAACATTTTGCACGTGCAAAGATTTAGAAATGGTAAAAAAAAATATCATTTATACTCTTTGATTTACATACAAAAGAGGAAGATTAATAGAAGAGTAAATTTTAATAAAATATAATAAAATAGAATAAATAAAAGAAGAAAAAAGAATTTTATTAGACAAATGAAAACATTACAACATGAAGAAGAAGAAGAAGGCTTCGATGAGGGGATCCTCACTTCAAGAGCTACCCCTCTTACAATGGTTAGATAATTTGAGTGAAAAAAATTATCCTCTTCCTTAATTCTACAAATTCACATGATAACCCCTCAAAACGATAAAAACACCAATTTATAGAGTGGTGGGGAGGCTAGGTTCAATCCTGTTTCAAGTGTGAATGGGGAATCTTGGAGAAATATTTTAATCCCACTTCCACTTCCCATTTGACATACAAAATGCGTGAATCTACTGTCTTTAAAAAAGTATGATTTGTGATAAAAATAATTCCTAGAGAACCTATAAAAATTTTGGCCTAATAAAATCAAGGATGAATAAGTTATGGCCCAGATACAAAACCCATGTCCTATCCGGTGAGTCCATCCCAACATTGATTCATGGCCCATTTTCACCTACCAAATGCATGATTTGGATCTAATGTTCTGAATAAAAGTTGTATACCATCAAGTCAGGAAAACAATTACAAAATTTCAAGTTCAAATAATAAATATAAATATATTTATCTCCGAGCTACTACAGTGCACTATAAAGGATAAAACTGGATTTTCCATCAAATTTTCAAATGAATGATCTATTCTCATATATTTTATAAATAAAAAAACTTAACAAAATTTGAGGAAATTTTATCATTTATTATTAATAAAATATTCAATAAAAATGTGTTTTATCAATTCCCCCACACATAACCTTGTTCACTCCTGGGAAATACCTCATATCTTGTATTCAAAAAAATTGTGATAAGATATGAATATTCATGTTTCTCAATCCACAATGAAAATATTGGAAAAGTAAGAATCCCATAAAGAGTCAACATCTATAAATTTTAAAGTCATTATCTCATAAATTTTGACAAAACAAAATCCAGTGAGATTCATCACACTAATCATAACGAAACAAGTCATGGGTCTACCATGCCACAAATTCTCAATGTGTGTGTGTGCCAACCATTCCAAGATCACAATTACACCCTTTATTCAGTATAATCAGGTCAATTAAAATAATTCTTCTTACTTGGTTGAATTCAAAAAACCTGTTCTACATTCCTTTGTAATCTAATTTCAAGCCCCACTCACTTAAGCATTCCCGAAAGTCAAATCATAAGCTCCCGACCTAGATATCCCCATATGTTGTACATTTCATTAATCCCCTAATTTATTATTATTTTTTTATATTTTTAATTTTCACTTAGATCAAATATCAAACTCAACTCTCAACCCATGTCTGATCTCTTCAAAACACAAATTGTTACAGTTATAACAAGAAAAAAGGTCAATGAAGAGTAGTTTTTGACCTTTCCAAGACACAACCCCTATTATATTTTAGGCCGTACAATAGTTGGATGATAGGTACACACACACAGGTCAATTCCTCATATTAATGAGACTTATCGAAAGATAAATGAATGTATATATCAAACAATAATTTTTTACCTAACTTGACTATACCTTCGATTGAGTAGAAAAATTTTCACAATTCACGGTTGATTAAAAATTTTTGTGGAGAAATGAATGAATCAATTTACCATGAAAAAATATAAAAAACAAAGATTTAAAAATCTAAAAGGTTTTTTAATGACACAACCATTCGTATCATCAACAACTTCATTTTTTATAAAAATCAACCCTTGATGATGAAATCTTACTCATTCTTATAATTGTACCATTTAATTTTGAGAACATGAATTTTCTATATGTTTTACATGATAATGTTACATGATATATTTTTTAATTTATTTTTATTCATTTTTTTTTGTTTTTTTTGTTTTGAAAATTTTAACCAAAAACTTAATAGAAAATACACAAAAAACACACAAATAAAAATCCAAAATATCTAACCCAAAATGTTTACCCCTCCCCCACACTTAAAATATTCCATTGTACTCAATGTGAACCTATGAGATTATATATGAATATGAGATGTATAATTTTAAATAGGAAAAATAATCTAAAAGTGAATGGGTAAGGAATGTCTTGATATTCTAAGGTGATGATGGGGTCATGCAGTGTGATGAAATCCACTGCATCAGTAGGAAGTCTCTCAATATATTTATTCAAATGTTTCCCATGGACTTTAAAGATCCATCTAGTTTCCTCTTGTGCGATCTCTACTGTATCATAAGGAAAAACATTATATACAATATAAGGACCTAACCATATGGAGAAAAACTAATTAGGAACCAGCTTCAGTCATGAATTGTAGAGGACATTCTCTCAAACATGAAACTACCTTTGTTGGATCATTCTATCATGAGATTCTTTGGATATTTCCTTATAGAGCCTTGAGTTCTCATATGAAGATAATAAAATATCCTCAAGATCTTGAATTTGTAACTTCCCTTAGAATCCAACTTGGTCCAAATCCAGGTTTGCATTTATTTATAGCCTAATAAGACCGATGCTCAATTTCCATAGGGATATGAAAAGCTTTACAAAAAACAATCCAAAATGGTGAAATACTAATGGGTGTCTTGTATGTGGTCCAATAATCCCAAATCATATCATCCAAGAAGTTTCTCCAATCTTTCCTATTCAGTTTCACAATTTTCTCCAAAATTTGTTTTAACTCCCTATTTGAAACCTCAACTTTACCATTTTTTTGGGGTTGGAATGGTGTTGATGTTTTGTGTGTCACCCCATACTTTTGAAAGAGGGAATCCAAATTCTGACTATAGATGTGTGTCCCTTGGTCACTGATATAACAGCAAGAAACACTTTTTAGGTGGTTGTGTAGTTTAATTAGTCCAAATCCAATGTCCTCAAAGCATAGGTGATAACATGTGAACGTCTCTCCACCCTCTGAGATAAGACAACCCCGTCAACAATATAAGGCCCCAGCCTTAAACCTTACTTAATCTTGAGTTATTACAAGATTACACATTGAGGATGTTTTTAGGTTTAGAGTTTTAGAGAATTAGATCATGAAACTTGCATTACATTCCATATTTAGACAAAGTGGTTACATGAAAGACATTATTCATTCTTCCCATCAACGGAAACATATTTAAAATAAAACATGGATTCTTTCTTGACACATTCTTGACACTATCATCACATCATGTACCCTTCCATTGACCCATGAAAAACATTTCAAAAACATCGGATGAGCATAAAAAGCTCAGTAAGGGATATAATAATATGGAAAGGAATCATGAGTACATGTATACATAAGAATGAAATCATACTTTACCCATAAAACATAGGAACTTTAACATACCTCATAAAATCATAGAAATCATATGACATAAAGGTAACATGAGGCATTCATAACATTCTTACGTAGGGAGTACCCCCTCTTGGTTACGTTTGGAATACCCATCACAGTATATTCCTTAAATCTCTTCGGAGAAACCTAAACGTTTCACTCCTTCGTGTTACCCAATGCATTGGAGAGCTATATCGGGCTCACCCGCCCTTAGTTTATCACGAAACCACCCGTTTTCATAACAATGCCCAAGAAACATAACATAAACGTATCACATAAAACATGCATAAAGGAAACATAACATTTCCACATTTCAATCACAATATAACATTTTATTATATTGAAATAATGAATCCATTGAAAAAGAAACCATTTCCAAAACCATTTAAAACATTTAATAAAGAGAATTTTGAATCAAAGTGTCCCATACCACCTTGAAGATTTTAAAATGTTAAACCATTAATATCCATATAAATAAATCCTTAAAACCGTTTTGAAAACATGGATATTAATAATAACAAATAATTAAAACATTTAAAGAAATATTTTGGTTAAAGGGGTTTTACCAAAATTAGAGACACTTGAATACAATAATTGAGGAATAAAATTTAGTAAGAACTTTTTAATATCATGATAATAAATGGATTCATGATATAATACTCCAAAGGATAGTATATACACCATATAAGAGAGAATTGGTGCATAACAACAATGAACCCTCAATAGAAATGTCAAATGTGATGAAATCCCTTATAAAGAAGATATCCTTAAATTAAGGACAAATCAATCTCAAAAATATGTGTGAAAAATATAAATACACCCAATATAAGTGGATATTAAGTGTAAAACAATAAAAGTTCATTCACACATATTCAATGAATGACATATTCAATGACTACATGTTGAACCCAAAGAAATCGAAATTGGGTTAAAAAGTTCACTTGACAGCCCAACGACATCACATCAAAATGAGTTTATGAGAGATAAAAAGTGTATCTCATCACTTGGACATAAAATTTACATCAATAAGGATATATGAGAACATATCCCAACATAAAAATATGTAAATTAAAAGACCCAACAAAAGAAGTCTTTTAAAAAGAGGAGGGTGAAAGGTTCCCTTACCGACTTGGGTATCTTTCAAAACATACACCCCATGAAAGAAGGACAATAGATTATTGATGTAAATACTCATAAACAAAAGTATATTACACAAAGAGTAGAATAATGGGCTGTACATACACCACTCAATGGAATTTGTGGCAAATGTAGCATAAATCTCACGGGAATAAAAGTGAGATGAAAAATCCCTCACGAAAACTCGGCAGCCTAACGACGCCACATAAAACTTCCGAATATGGATTGATGAGATCAAATAGGGTATATCATCACATTACAATATAATGTACAGAAAGGGGAATATAAAAGAACATCCCCCAACATTACAAAGAATATCTTGAAAGAAGTGACATAAAGGAGAGTACTTAAAAAGAAAGAGAGAGGTTAGATCTCTTACGAAAGTTCGACAGCCTAACGGCGCCACTCAAAACTTCCAAAATGGATTGATGAGAGATAATAGGGTCTCTCATCACATGAACATAAAAATTACAGTAAGTTTAATATAAAATATCACCCCAATAACAAGAAATATGAGCTTCAAAAGGAATGACATAAAAGTGTGTACTTAAAAAGAAAGAGAGGAGTAGGATCCCTTACCTCGTGTCTGACTTGACTCGATCGTTCTTTAATCTCCTGAATAATAAACATGAGTTAATTTATACTTCCTTAATAACCTTTTTCAAGTTCATTATTCCTTTTATATCACTTATTACCATGTCATAAACATTTATGTAATCATTTAAGTTAGTAATATTTGTTTTGTCAATACTTGGTTCTTAAGTCGAAAGTGGACTTCTTACAATTACATGTTGTTCGTGTGGCCAAATTTTTATTATATACAGAATTTTATTCATGATGTAGATATCATATATGTCATATATATCCAGTACATGCACACATTTATTACATTACATAATCATTTAGAGGTAAGAAATGAAATGCACCGTTCATGGAGACGGTAAGCCATACGTACGCATGAACGCTACTTTCATTTCTATTTCGTATTTTATAGAATGGAATAATAATGATATAAAGTTATATTATAATTCCAGTATAATATCATGTATAATATCATTAAATACATCCTTTATACGTCCCACGTATGGCATTAACGAATCACATCACTTTGAGGGGGCGGTAGTCCGCACTTCCTAAAATGAAGATATCGCGTATACCCATAATGGATGCCATAAAGGTAAGACACAAATGAAAAATACAGAAGAATAAGTAAAACATAAACATATTATATATCATATATAAAAATATTGACATCATAATGGCCACCTTTGAAGGTGTTAAATGAATATTGAAAAATCATTGTTTCGGGAGGCAGAATTTCGCCATCCATGGAAACCGTATGTT
This sequence comes from Viscum album, assembly GCA_963277665.1. Lineage (NCBI taxonomy): Eukaryota > Viridiplantae > Streptophyta > Magnoliopsida > Santalales > Viscaceae > Viscum > Viscum album. The sequence goes on from OY728165.1 coordinate 1,391,557,735, forward strand.
CTTTAACCATTTGATGTAGTTTTGTGAGAGTGTAGCTCTAATAAATCTTATAACAACATCCTAGTATATTGAAGATACTGGTTTTGTTACAAAAGAAGTAAATAAAAAGATTTTAGGGGGTTGGAGAAGCAAAATAAAACAAATGATCATGAGAGAATGAATTACCTTTAAAAGTGTAACTCCTTTTGATTTGAGCCTAAAGGATTCCTTTGAAAGGATTCTGCCCAAAGGGAATCCTCTAGGATGAGGAGAGGGATGTGTAGAGAGTAATTGGGCAGGGGTTGGCCGAGCCAAATGCTTTAGGAGTGTGTGAAATGAGGTAGAGGTGGGGGCCTTTTATAAGAGGAGAGGAGGGGCACTTTTGGAAAGTAAAGAAATATTACTTTATTTGAAAATGTGTTTCGGTTTTAAAAGGTCCCACATTGATATAATTCGTGGATAAGGTGATAAGGGTTCGAAATCCACCCATCCAATAAGTTTTGGACATGTGTAGTTCATAGATTTTACATTATCATTCCATTTTATTTAAATCGTCAAATAATGATGTCATCGCTGCATCATTATTATGTCATAAATAATTTAATTTATTTAATGTCTAAAAATTATAAAAAAATACTATGATGTAGGAAATCTTTTTATCTTTCCAATGACTATTTATAATCAAAATTTGGACTTGTGTAACCCTACTTAAAAACTGTTTTAGTAAAACAACTCATGTTTTTGTCAATTTAATTTTAACATTAAATAAAAATATATTATTGTCATTTTCCAACTAAAGTGGCTCCATGGGGTCCCCAAGTTGGCCCATGGATTTTCTTGGTCGGAAATGAATCACACAATATGTGTAGGACAAGTTTCATGGTATTTTCACATTCTTATAATATCATTTTTACCTTAAATTACACTAATTACCTCTAATTGCGATTAATGAAAAAAAAGTTACTATTCACCAAAAAATTATTTTCATCCCATTGAACCACATTTTACATACTAATGACAACCATGTATGTAGGATTTTCAAAATTCAATACACATTAGTGGTAATCTTTCATTTAACTGAAAAATCAGTTTGCTTGATTACTACTTAGTGGTTTCACTATTCATCAAAAATTGGAGTTTTTCAGCAAAATACCAAAACCTCACCCTAAGCTATATTTGATATTCCGAATTAAAAAATGAAGTCCATTTTAAAAAATTCAAAACATCTTAGTCACATTAATTAATTTAATAATTAATTCCCGCTGTCAGAGCAAATAGCGTGTTTTTATAAAACAATAAGTATCAAAAGATTGACACTAGTTTAAGTCTGATTTCAAAGTGAAATTAATTCCAACGACCACTATTGGATTTAATGGTAAAAATATTTTCTAATTTCACTTTAAAACCAATTCAAAATATTATCTAATCATATAAATAAATTATATTAAAAAGAGGTTTTGAATTAAAACACAACATTTTACACTATTCATTAAAAAATGAACTTTATCGGAAAAATACCAAAAAATTACACAAAGTAAAATTTGATGTCCCGATTATTAATAAGAGTTTTATTTGGTCCAAAATAATGTATAAGAGTGATCAAAACTATATTTAATGACAGTTCTCCATTAAAAGGCGATAAGTGAACCTTTAGTTAAAACTTGGGCATATACGCCTAAAATTGAATTCTTTCTGTATTTTAAGCCTTTTCCTTTTATTGGATAAATGTAAAAACATTTAAAAAACATATATAATCATATTTTAGTTATTTCTATCCATTCCCTCCAATACAAAGGCTACATGTTAACTACCATTTGAAATAATATTATTTTATTATTAGAGTGCAACGTAAGATTCCCAAGAAACTCGTTGTTGCGTGTTGGGTACGCCATCGAGCATAGCGTCCCCTTTAAAGTCATATTAATATTTTATTCAAAAATATGGTTAAATATGAAAATGTCATATTCATTATTTACCTGGGGTGTTACATCCTTCCCCCCTTTTGGGAATTGCGTCCTCGCAATTTTAAAATTGCGCTTGGAAACGTCCTTGAAATTCCCACATTGGAACAAGAGTCGGTAAAAAAATCACTTTAAAATAAAGAAAGATAAGCACAGAGGTCACCCGAGTTAACCCATACTAGGATTCCAAGTATGAAAATATTGACATGGAGGAAAAAACAAAGGGTCATGTTCTGGTGGAGAGTGATAGAAAACATGTTTAGTAGAAAGTTAACCACAAGAAAATCACAAACTTGTGATGGGTTAAACGGTATTCGATTCCCCAGTAGGAAAAGTTAATAGACAACATTTTTGCTTTAACTTTCTTTTTATTGAGTATTTTATTCATAAGGAAACATAATCACTTATCATGTTGACTTTTAACTTCTACTAGATTCCTTAATCAAACTCATATTTTTTTCCAAAAGACGAGTATTTAGGGAGACTTGTTTGCATTAAGAGTACTATAATCAACTTCTAGAGAATCACCTAATCCACAAAATAGAACTACATACTTCCCATGTCTTTAGACTTTAACCAAAACCAAAAAGGTTATTACAAGATCCGATAATCCAGAAAAGGATAACCCTTTATAAAAAGAAAATCTATTCTTAACCTCCAAAATTTGTCCAAAAAAACCCAAAGTTCAACAAGGACCATTCTATAATCAATTTGTCCATAAAATTCTTCAAAGTAAACCAAAATAATGTTGAAACCCAAATATTTGAAGGATTTAGTCACATAGTCTTCCAAGTTAAATCGTAACATTTATCTCCAAACAACATCAGTTGATCCTAAAGTCTCGTATTGAAAAGTAATTAACCTAATCACATATCCTCCATGATAGGTTAATCATTTTCATAAATAACCCAAAATCAACTTACTCTTAATTCATAAAATCATATAACTAGAAAGAATCAGTCAAACTAACCAGGGACTTCACGTAGTCCAGTGGTAGGCGATAAATACCAGTCGCACTTTGGTTGTGGGTTCGATTCCCGCAGCTTTGTCTGACGCGACGAGATGTCACACGGTCTGCATGTTGTCCTTTTTCCAAAACTATAAAATTCTTAAATCATTCCCCAAAAAGAGATAAAATCATCAAAAATGATCATAACATATTTTAACCTCACGTTTATCTCATGCTTTTCATTTTCCAGCATATCATATAATAACCCATAATTACCTCAAAGGTAAGGATCATATAAAATCTAATGGTTACCTTTATTACTATTACCTGAACTTCCACATGGATTGGTCATCTCGTACATGATTCATTAAAGATCATACCAAGGTTCAAGTTATTGATCATGACTCCTTGATATTTGGTTTAGAACAACCACGAGTTTCCTCATTGAATCCTCCATTTTATCTAGTATCTTAATCAGAGAACCACCATAGTTTCCTTCAAACCTGTTGTCTCTTTGGTGCCTGCTAGATCCATCCATTCACTAAAAATAGAAATGTCAGTGTGAGTATATCAACAAAACCATCATGTACTAATGAGGAAGGTAAACACTAAGATACACTTACTCATTCACTTTATCTAAAACTAGGACTCTTTCTGAAATCCTAACCATTATGGTAATGTCACTTGTGCTTAGAGAATACCCTAACCTCTAAAGTTATCTAAACCGACCTTTGATACCAACTATAAGGCCCCAGCCTTAAACCTTACTTAATCTTGAGTTATTACAAGATTACACATTGAGGATCTTTTTAGGATTAGATTTTTAGAGAATTAGATCATGAAACTTGCATTACATTCTATATTTAGACAAAGTGGTTACATGAAAGACAGTATTCATTCTTCCCATCAACGGAAACATATTTAAAATAAAACATGGATTATTTCTTGACACATTCTTGACACTGTCATCACATCATGTACCCTTCCCTTGACCTGTGAAAAACATTTCAAAAACTTGGGATGAGCATAAAAAGATCAGTAAGGGATATAAAAATATGGAAATGAATCATGAGTACATGTATACATAAGAATGAAATCATAATTTACCCATAAAACATAGGCACTTTAACATACCTCATAAAATCATAGAAATCATATGACATAAAGGTAACTTAAGGCATTCATAAAATTATTACGTAGGGAGTAACCCTCTTGGTTACGTTTGGAATACCCATCACAGTATATTCCCTAAATCTCTTCGGAGAAACCTTAACGTTTCACTCCTTCGCGTTACCCAATGCATTGGAGAGCTATATCGGGCTCACCCGCCCTTAGTTTATCACGGAACCACCCGTTTTCATAACAATGCCCAAGAAACATAACATAAACGTATCACATAAAACATGCATAAAGGAAACATAACATTTCCACATTTCAATCACAATATAACATTTTATTATATTGAAATAATGAATCCATTAAAAAAGAAACCATTTCCAAAACCATTTAAAACATTTAATAAAGAGAATTTTGAATCAAAGTGTCCCATACCACCTTGAAGCTTTTGAAATGTTCAACAATTAATATCCATATAAATAAATCCTTAAAAACATTTTGAAAACATGGATATTAATAATAACAAATAATTAAAATATTTAAAGCGATATTTTGGTTAAAGGGGTTTTACCAAAATTAGAGACACTTGAATACAATAATTGAGGAATAACATTTAGTCAAAACTTTGTAATATCATGAGAATAAATGGATTCATGATATAATACTCCAAAGGACAGTATATACACCATATAAGAGCGAATTGGTGCATAACAACAATGAACCCTCAATAGAAATGTCAAATGTGATGAAATCCCTTATAAAGAAGGTATCCTTAAATTAAGGACAAATCAATCTCAAAAATATGTGTGACAAATATAAATACACCCAATATAAGTGGATATTAAGTGTAAAACAATAAAAGGTCATTCACACATATTCAATGGATGACATATTCATTGACTACATGTTGAACCCAAAGAAATCGAAATTGGGTTAAAAAGTTCCCTTGACAGCCCAACAACATCACATCAAAATCAGTTGATGAGAGATAAAAAGTGTATCTCATCACTTGGACATAAAATTTACATCAATAAGGATATATGAGAACATATCCCAACATAACAATATGTAAATTAAAAGACCCAACAAAAGAAGTCTTTTAAAAAGAGGAGGGTGAAAGGTTCCCTTACCGACTTGGGTATCTTTCAAAACATACACCCCATGAAAGAAGGACAATAGATTTTTGATGTAAATACTCATAAACTAAAGTATATTACACAAAGAGTAGAATAATGGGCTGTATATACACCACTAAATGGAATTTGTGGAAAATGTAGCATAAATCTCACGGGAATTAAAGTGAGATGAAAAATCCCTCACGAAAACTCGGCAGCCTAACGACGCCACATAAAACATCCGAATATGGATTGATGAGATCAAATAGGGTATCTCATCACATTACAATATAATTTACAGCAAGAGTAATATAAAATAACATCCCCCAACATTACAAAGAGGAGCTTAAAAGAAGTGACATAAAGGAGAGCACTTAAAAAGAAAGAGAGAGGTTAGATCTCTTACGAACGTTCGACAGCCTAACGGCGCCACTCAAAACTTCCAAAATGGATTGATGAGAGAGAATAGGGCCTCTCATCACATGAACATAAAAATTACAGTATGTTTAATATAAAAGATCACCCCAATAACAAGAAATATGAGCTTTAAAAGGAATGACATAAAAGTGTGTACTTAAAAAGAAAGAGAGGAGTAGGATCCCTTACCTCGGGTCCGACTTGACTCGATCGTTCTTTAATATCCTGAATAATAATCTTGAGTTAATTTCTAATTCCTTAAGAACCTTTTTCAAGTTCATTATTCCTTTTATATCACTTATTACCATGTCATAAACATTTATGTAATCATTTAAGTTAATAATATTTGTTTTGCCGATACTTGGTTTTTAAGTCGAAAGTGGACTTCTTACAATTACATGTTGTTCGTGTGGCCAAATGTTTATTATATACAGAATTGTATTCATGATGTAGATATCATATATGTCATATATATCCAGTACATGCCCGAATTTATAACATTACATAATCATTTAGAGGTAAGAAATGAAATGCACCGTTCATGGAGACGGTAAGCCGTACGTACGCATGAACGCTACTTTCATTTCTATTTCGTATTTTATAGAATGGAATAATAATGATATAAATGTATATTATAATTCCAGTATAATATCATATATAATATCATTAAATCCATCCTTTATATGTCCCATGTATGGCATTAACGAATCACATCACTTTGAGGGGGCGGTGGTCCACACTTCCTAAAATAAAGATATCGCGTATACCCATAATGGATGCCATAAAGGTAAGACACAAATGAAAAATACAGAAGCATAAGTAAAACATAAACATATTATATATCATATATAAAAATAGTGACATCATAATGGACACCTTTGAAGGTGTTAAATGAATATTGAACAATCATCGTTTCGGGAGGTAGAATTTCGCCATCCACGGAAACCGTATGTTCTTTAACCATTTGATGTAGTTGTGTGAGAGTGTAGCTCGAATAAATCTTATAACAACATCCTAGTATATTGAAGATACTGATGTTGTTAAAAAAGAAGTAAATAAAAAGAGTTTAGGGGGTTGGAGAAGAAAAATAAAACAAATGATCATGAGAGAATGAATTACTTTTAAAAGTGTAACTCCTTTTGATTTGAGCCTAAAGGCTTCCTTTGAAAGGATTATGCCCAAAGGGAATCCTCTAGGATGAGTAGAGGGATGTGGAAAGAGTAAATGGGCAGTGGTTGGCCGAGCCAAAGGCTTGAGGAGTGTGTGAAATGAGGTAGCGGTGGGGGCCTTTTATAAGAGGAGAGGAGGGGCACTTTTGGAAAGTAAAGAAATATTACTTTATTTGAAAATGTGTTTCGGTTTTAAAAGGTCCCACATTGATATAATTCGTGGATAAGGTGACAAGGGTTCGAAATCCACCCATACAATAAGTTTTTGACATTTTTAGTTCATAGATTTTACATTATCTTTCCATTTTATTTAAATCATCAAATAATGATGTCATCGCTGCATCATTATTATGTGATAAATAATTTAATTTATTTAATGTATAAAAATTATAAAAAAAATACTATGATGTATGAAATCGTTTTATCTTTCCAATGACTATTTATAATCAAAATTTGGACTTGTGTAACCCTACTTAAAAACTGTTTTAGGAAAACAACTCATGTTTGTGTCAATTTAATTTTAACATTAAATAAAAATATATTATTGTCATTTTCCAACTAAAGTGGCTCCATGGGGTCCCCAAGTTGGCCCATGGCTTGTCTTGGTCGGCCATGACTCACCCAATAGGTTTAGGACAAGTGTCATTGTGTTTTCACATTCTTATAATATCATTTTTACCTTAAATTACACTAATTACCTCTAATCGCGATTAATGAAAAAAAAGTTACTATTCACCAAAAAATTATTTTCATCCCATTGAACCACATTTTACATACTAATGACAACCATGTATGTCGGATTTTCAAAATTCAATACACATTAGTGGTAATCTTTCATTTAACTGAAAAATCTGTTTTCTTGATTACTACTTAGTGGTTTCACTATTCATCAAAAATTGGAGTTTTTCAGCAAAATACCAAAACTTCACCCTAAGCTATATTTGATATTCCGAATTAAAAAATGAAGTCCGTTTTACAAAATTCAAAACATATTAGTCACATTAATTAATTTAATAATTAATTCCCGCTGTCAGAGCAAATAGCGTGTTTTTATAAAACAATAAGTATCAAAAGATTGACACTAGTTTAAGTCTGATTTCAAAGTGAAATTAATTCCAACGACCACTATTGGATTTAATGGTAAAAATATTTTCTAATTTCACTTTAAAACCAATTCAAAATATTATCTAATCATATAAATAAATTATATTAAAAAGAGGTTTTGAATTAAAACACAACATTTTACAGTATTCATTAAAAAATGAACTTTATCGGAAAAATACCAAAAAATTACACAAAGTAAAATTTGATGTCCCGATTCTTAATAAGAGTTTTATTTGGTCCAAAAGAATGTATAAGAGTGATCAAAACTATATTTAATGACAGTTATCCATTAAAAGGTGATAAGTGAACCTTTAGTTAAAACTAGGGCATATACGCCTAAAATTGAATTCTTTCTGTATTTTAAGACTTTAGCTTTTATTGGATAAATGTAAAAACATTTAAAAAACATATATAATCATATTTTAGTTATTTCTATCCATTCCCGCCAATACAACGGCTACATGTTAACTACCATTTGAAATAATATTATTTTATTATTAGAGTGCAACGTAAGATTCCCAAGAAACTCGTTGTTGCGTGTTGGGTACGCCATCGATCATAGCGTCCCCTTTAAAGTCATATTAATATTTTATTCACAAATATGGATAAATATGAAAATGTCATATTCATTATTTACCTGGGGTGTTACATACAAAGTTAGAGGCATCACACATATGCTCAAAAGGAAGATCCCACCATGTGGGTTGTATGATTAGTGGGGTGGTCAGACACTTCTTTGGCTCATCAAAGGAAGTCCTGTAAGAATCATCAAACACAAAAATCAGAATATTTTTGAAGTAATCACAACATAGGAAGAGAAATCTTACTAAAATATTTGATGAAGCGTCGATAAAATCTTGCATTCCCTATGAAATATCTAATATCACACACACATGATGGATAGGGTAAGGATGAAATAATATCTTCCTTAGATCTATCAACCTCTGTCCCATGTTTTGACAATACATTCACTAAGAAAATGCCATGATCTACCATGAATTCACATTTTTCAATGTTCAAGACCAGATTCTTATCAATGCAACAATTCAACACATTTCCCAAACTAGATATAAAATCATAACATGAAAACCCATGCAATGTAAAATCATCCATAAATACCTTCATGAAGGTCTCAATAAAATTAGTAAAAATACTCACCATGCATCTCTGGAAGGTACCTAGGGCATTGAAAAGTCCAAATGGCATCCTCCGGTAGGAAAAGGTGCTGAAGGGATAGGTGAAAGTAATTTTATCTTAAAACTCCTGAGTAATAGGAACCTGAAAATATCCAGAGAATCCATCCAAGAAATAATAGTGTGTTTTCCCAACTTGTCTCTCAATAATTTTACAAATAAATGGGAGGGGGAAATGGTCCTTACAGGTGGACTTATTTAGTTTCCTATAATCAATACACACATGCCAACTGTTTTTCACCCTCATTGGAACTAACTCCTCTATCATTTGTAACAACAGTAACACCACTTTTCTTGGGCACAACCTGAATAGGTCTCATCCACTAAGAATATGAAAAGTGATTATGTATACCTGCCTTAATAAAATTTTCAACCACTTTTTTACCAACTTCTAGAAGGGTTGGATTGAGTCTCCTTTGTGGATGACTAACTGGTTTAGCCCCATCCTCCAAAATAATCATATGTATGAAAATGGAAGGTCTCATACCTAATATTTTAGAAAACTTCGACATGATTTCCCTGATGTTCTCCCTAAAAAGATTAAAAAAAAATATCTTCCTGTTTCAGAGGAAGATTATTATCAATTATAATAGGAAATCCCTCACCACTTAACCAGTATGAGTATTTGAGATTTGGTGGTAATGTATTGAGTTCCAGTTTAGGGGGTGATGTATGGATGAAGAAATTGAAGAAACTAAAATATATGCACAATAAACATTAGTATTAGAATATACATCATCAAAACTAGAGAAAAAATCATCGAAACCATTAGCATACTCAAGATCCACATTATAATTAGAGTGAACATGATCAAAATCAGAATATGAATCCCTTTAAAAATAAAATCTATGTGAGTCTTTCGCATTTGAAACATGTGTAGAAGTACTCTTAGACATCAAACTAGAACCAATAATCATAATCTACCTAAGCATAGGGAAATAAATTTCCATGGTTTAGTTATTTGGTGGTTCAAAATTGGAGATAACAAATGCAGGATGGTCCTCTGAGGGGTACTTCATTGAGTCCATAACATTAAATATCCCAACTTCATCTCCAAATTCCATGGAAAGTATACCCTCATTGACATTTATGATAGTTTTTTTTCAGTTTTTAGGAAAGGTCTACCTAAGATAATGGAACCACAAGAACTTACTTGATTTTCCTCCATTTAAAGAACATAGAAATATGTGGGAAAGATCATCTCTCTTACCCAGACAAGTACATCCTTAAGGACTCCCACTAGAAATGTTGTAGCTCTATTTACCAATTACACCACTAATTTTGTTGGATTCAACTCACCAACCTATAAAGAAGAAAATACAGAGTGAGGAATTATATTTATGGATGCTCCTAAAAAACAAAGAGCATAAAAAAGGTGAAACTCTCCTATGGTTCATGGTATGGTTAATGTCCCCGGATCCTGGAACATTTTTGGAATTGCTTGAGTTGGTGTAATGAGTGTTGACACATTCCTTCCAAGATTGATCCTCTCATTTTTCTTGATCCTTCTTAAATTGGTACAAAGTTCTTTTAGGAATTTGGCATATCTTGAGATTTTATTGATGGCTTTGTGTAGAGGTATGTTTCTCTCCACACGCTTTAATGTGTCCAAAACCTCTTTTTAAATTTCTTCATAAGCCATATTCTTGGTTTGTACAACCTTGTCCAAAAATGGAATGGGTTTAGGAGGAACATCATCAATTTGTTTTCTTAACTTTATATTACTCCTTCGATTTCTCATCAGTTGGTATAGAATGGGGATTCTCCGATGTTGAGATGTATTCCAGTGGAATGATAGGTGAAAATGTATCAGTTTTTTTCTTCCCACTTCTCAATGTGATGACACTGACATTACCCTTGGGATTAGGAGTTGGTTAGGAAGGAATATTTTCATATTTATTAATTACTAGTTCATATAGGGTGATTGAAATATGGCTTATTTGTGTCTTCAACTCTCTCAACTCTAAACCATGACTCTTCATATCATTATTTTGATTAAGAAAAATTTGTTTCAAAAGATCATCAGTGTTAGAATATACCTTGGTTTGTGGATTCTATTGTTGTTTACTTGTTGATTCTTGAGCTTCAAATCACCTTTGGGGTTGTTGGAAACCCTATTGGTAAGGTGGAGGCTGTAGGAAGATTTTTTGAAAGGGGGGATATCATTGTTCTCCAGAGCCATACCTCATGTATGATTGATCCTTACACCCTTGGTTGTATGTTGGAGAAAAGGAATCAAAATTATTTGGTTCCACCCTTGGTTGTATGTTAGAGAAGAGGAATCAAACATTTTTTGGGGATTTGGCTGTTGATGCTACTGATATGGTCTCCAAAGGAACATGACAGTAAAATCCTATGTGTCTGGTAATTGGGGGAAATAGTTATTTGGGTGGTCTTTTTCATTAAAAATTCCTCAAGGCATCGAATGAGTGGGTTGTGATGTCTTTTGAGCCAAATAAATATTCCTCACCATAGTGGTCAATTATTCCAACTTGGTATCAATTAAATTACTCTCAAGTGAAGAAGGAATTACCTGATTCACTCCTCTAATATGTGGTGTACCTCAATCTCCAAATTATTGGGAGTTTTATGCTATCTTGTCGATTAACACACGTGAAACTGCTGGTGTCTTTTCTACTAATGCCCCTATAGCTGCAGCATCCGCCATACTTATCTCCATAGGTGTGAGTCCTTTGTAGAAGTACTGGATGAGTAGTTTCTCACTAGTTTGGTGATATTGAAAACATGCACACAATTTATTGAATCACTCCCAGTACTCATAAATTGACTCCCCTTGTGCTTTCTTGATCCCCGAGATCTCCTTAAAAATGGAAGTGTTCCTTGAAGATGGAAAAATTATTTGCAGGAAAAGAAGTTTCAAATCAATCCAACATGTTACATCTTCCAGTTGTAAATAAAACATTCAATCCTTTGTAGCTCCATCAAGTGAGAATGGTAAAGCTCTTAGTTTGATTTCATCTTAAGAAATATTTATTGGTTTAAGGGTTGAGAAAAACACAATAAATTATTTTACTTGTTTGTTTGTATCTTCACTAGGTAATCTGTGAAATTTTGGAAGAAGGTTAATTAATCCATATTTCAGTTTAAAGTTAGATTCTAGATTTTGGTATGCAATACAATTTTCTTATAGTTAGTATCAGGTGTAACCCATTATCAAATTGTTATATTAAGTTCATTTTCATTATTTTCATCCATTAGTTCTTGTTTTAAGAAGGAATTTTAAGTGTTTCCAATTTTAATGTTCTTGGTGTGGAGGAATTGTCCAACTGGTTGAATGTTTAAATTTCTCACAGACTAAGAATGTATGATTAGAGATCGAAGGCTTTGTTTAATATCAGGGTCAATATCCTAAAGATCCTTGGTATTAGTTCATGTCATAAATAAAATAAAAATTAAAAGAAGGAATGTGGACCATAGTAAAATAAAAATGAGAATTTTTAGTTGATGGTTAAAAAATAAGAAGATGAAAATACAAGAAGAAGAAAAAAATTCAGATTGGGTAAAGAAGGAATAAATAAGAGAAGAAGAGAATAAAATGTAAAATAAAATAAATACCTATAATTTTTATAAATAACTACTTGCCTCCCTGGAAATGGTGCCAATTTGAAAGGCTATTTCACGGGTGGTTTCAAATGATATGTGATTTTTGGGTACTTAGGTGCAGTTGAGTGGCTGACAAAGGTCATCACTCAAAGAAGGAAGTAAATTTTACAACATATTAAAGGTATTTTTGAAATAAAATAAATAGAATCAAGAAAAATAATTAAAATGATGGGTTTTTTTTTATCATTTATAAATCTATAAAAAAAATTGGAAGAAGATTGTATATATTTTTGTTTTTATTTTTGAAATGAAGTTCTATTAAAATAACAAAACAATAAGATGTTTTTTTGGAAAATATTTAAAAGTCATAATCAATCTAACTCAAACTATTCACTCAATTATTTATCATTTTAATTGAAATTAATATCTGCTTAATTATATACCCTAATTTTTTAACCCTCGAACCCTACGGGGGTTAACTTAACCCCAAAGATGATATTAATTAAACCCTAGGCTAGCTTCAGAACATGATATCGTAGTACCCTACATTGAATGATGTTATAAATCTCGGTTATGGCCAGTGGTTAATTATAGAGCATATCCATATTGGAAATGATAATTAATTGAGTTAAGGTATTACATTTTAACTCTATAAATTTATCCCTTATGGTCTTGTATTATCGATTACGATCACACTCTCACAATTTACACAAATTTGGACCTCGCATGTTTTTCTGTCAATTGATAAATTTCTTGCTTAGTTTCATTTAAATTGAAAAATAAATTAATAGATCATATTATGTGAATTAATGAATCACATTTATTGAAAATAAATGAATGAATATGGTAATAGGTAGATCTATTACTAAGAAGAACTACTCTTCCAAGGGTGGCGTAGTCATCATAGAAATGTTTTTTATGTGCAAGGATTTAGAAAGGGAATAAACCAATATCATTTCTAATCTTTGATTTCCAGAACAAATAAGAATATTAAAAGAAGAATAAATTTTAAGAAAAAAAAAAGAAAACAGAAGAAATAAAAGAAGACAAAAGAAATTTATTACACAAACGAAAACATTACAACATGAAGAAGAATTAGAAGGCTTTGATTAGGGGATCCTTACTTCAAGATATAGCCCTCTTAAAATGATAATATAATTTAAGTGAAACCAATTATACTCTACTTTCAGTATCCTAATGAATTTTCCAACCCCTAAAAATGAGAGAAACACCAATTTATAGAGTGGTGGGGAGGCTATGTTCAAAGTGGTTTCAAGTGTGAATGGGGAATCTTGGCCAAATATTCTAATCCAAATTACACCGCTAGTTTGACCACTAAAATGCGTGAATCCACTGTCCTTTCAAAAGGATGATTTGTGAGAAAATGAGTCCTAGAGATCATCTCAATGGTTGGGCCTAATCCAAGCATGTATGATGATGTTATGGCCCAAATACAGAACCCATGTCCAATTCGGAGAGTCCATCCCAAATTTGACTTCATGGCCCATTTGAAATAACTAAATGCATGATTTAGCTTCAATTTCTTGAAAAAATGTTGTATCAAATTAATTAAAGAACATTTTTTCAGAATCTCATGTTCAAATAATAAATATAAAAATATATATCTCCAAAATACTATAGTTCACAATAAAGGGTAAAATTGGAATTTCCATCAAATTTTTAAATGAATGATCTAATCCCAAATATTTTATAAATAAACATATTTATCACAATGTGAGGAAATTTAATCATTTATTATCAATAAAATATTCAATAAAAATGTGCTTTATCAACTACCCCCACACTTAACCTTTTGCACTACTGGAAAAAACCTCATATCATGTATTCGAAAAAAATGTGACAAGATATGAGAATTCATATTTCTCAATCTATAGTGCCAATATAAGAAAAGTAAGAATCCCATCAAGAGTCAATATCAATAAATTTTAAATTCATTGTCTCATATTTTGTGCAAAACAAAATCTTGTGAGATTCATAATTCTAATCATAGCGAAACAAGTCATAGGTCTACCATGACACTGATTCTGCATGCGTCTATATGCCAACCATTCCAAGATCATAAATCCACCATTTATTCAGTATATTCAGGTCAAGTAAAACAATTATTCTTACCTGGTTTAATTCACCAAACCTTTTCTACATTCTTTTTTAATCAAATTTCAAGATCCACTCACTTAAGCATTCTCAAAAGTCAAACCTTAAGCTCCTGACCAAGATATCCCCATATGTTGTACATTTCACCACTTCCCTCATTTATTATTATTATTTTTGTGTTTTTAGGTTTCACTTAGAAAAAATCTCACACTTCACTCTCAACCCATATTTGATCTCCTCACGACACAAATTGTAATAGTAATAACAAGATCAAATGTCAATAAAGAGTAGTTTTTGACATATCCAGGACACAACCCATATTTTTTAGAGGGCGTGCAATAGTCGGATAATAGGTATACAAGCATAGGTAAATTCCATTTAGTATTGAAATTGATCGGAAGATAAATGAATGTATAGATCAACCAATTATTTTTTACCAAACTTGACTATATCGTAAATTGAGTAGGAAAAATTTCACAATTCACGATTGAGTGAAAATTAGTGTGGAGAAATAAGTCTCACAAATTACCATGAACAAAAATAACAAATAATGATATCAAAATCTAAAATGTTTTATAATGACACAACCATTCATATCATCGACAACATTAAATTTTATAAAAATTAACCCTTGATGATGAAATCTTACCCATTCTTATAATTCTACCAATGAATTTTGAAAACTTGAATTTTATATATGTTTAACATGAGAACGTTACATGATATATTTGTTTCTTTTTTTATTCATATATATTTTTTTTTTGTTTTTTTTTGAAAATTTTAACCAAAAATATAACAGAAAATACATATAGAACACACAAATGAAAATCTTAATATCAACCCCAAATTCTTTTCCCCTCCCCTACACTTATAATATTTCATTGTCCCCAATGTGAGCCTATGATATGATATATTCACATGAAATGTATTATTTTAAATAGGAAAAAGAATATAAAATTGAAAGGGTTAGGAGTAGCCTGATATACTCAAGTGATGAGTGAGTCATGTAGTGTGATGAAATCCAATGCATCTGTTGGAAGTCCCTCATTGTATTTCTTCAAACGTTTCCCATTGAATATAAAGCTCCATCCAGTGTCCTCTGTGATCTCCACTTCACCATAAGAAAAAACATTAGATACAATATAAGGACCGAACCATTTGAAACACAACTTACTAGGCATCAGCTACAGTCATGAACTGTAGTTAATGACTCTTCTACAATAGGAAACTCCCTTTGTTGGATAATTATATCATGAGCCACTTTGGATATTTTTTTAGAGCCTTGAGTTCTTATATGATGATAATAGAATCTATTCAATCTCTTGAATTTTCAACTTCTTTTGGATTCTATCTTGGGCCAAATCAATGTTGCATTTCTCTATAGACCAATAAGACCGATTCTCAACTTCCATGGGGATATGACATGCTTTCCCAAAAAAATATTAAACGGGGGCATACTAATGGGTGTCTTGTATACTATCCTATAAGCCCAAAGTGCATTATCCAAGTGCTTGATCCAATCTTTCTTATTCGGTTGTATGATTTTCTCCAATTTTTTTTTTCAACTCTCTATTTGAAACCTCATCTTGACCATTTTTCTGGGGGTGATATGGTGTTGATGTTTTGTGTGCCACCCCATACTTTCAAAGGAGGGAATCCAAATTCCGATTGAAGAAGTCTGTCCCTTGGTCACTGATGATGGCCTTTGGTACTCCAAACCTACAAAAAATTTGTGTCTTGACAAAGTCCACTACAACATGAGAGTCATCAGTCTTGGTGTCCTTAGCCTTCACCCATTTAGTCACATAATCAACATGAACATAAATATACAAAAAACTAAATGAACTAGAAAAATGACCCATAAAATCGATGCCCCGTACATCAAACATTTCATAGAATAGTATGGGTTTTTGGGGAATCTCGTGTCTTCTTGAAATATTCCTAGTATATTGGCAACAAGATCACGACTTAAAACATTCATTGAAAAACAGACGAGCATCATGGAATAAGCTATGAAAATATAGTCCAGAGTCTAAAATTTTCCTAGCTATCTGTTGGGGTCCAAAGTGTTCTCCACATTAAAGTGTATGGAAAAAATACATAATAGACTCAAACTCATGGTCAAAAATATACCTCTAAATAACTTGATCACTACACATGTGCCAGAGGTATGGATCATCCCAAACATAAAATCTTGGCTCACTCATTAATTCTTGGACTTGATGTTCCTTTAAATTTGAAAGGATTTAAAATTCAACAAGGTAGTTCACTAAATCAGCATACCAATGAGGGTACCTGGGGCATTGCAAAGTCCAAATGGAATCCTTTGGTAGGAAAATGTTCCAAAGGGATAGGTGAATGTAGTTTTCTTCTAATCCTCTAGAGCAATAGGAACCTGAAAATATCAATAGAATCTATCCAAGAAACAATAGTGTGTTTTCATAGCTAGTATCTCAAGAAATTGATCAGTAGATGGGAGGATGAAGTTTTCCATGCGAGTGGACTGATTTAGTTTCCTATAATCAATACACACACACCAACTATTTTTCACCCCCATTATAACTAACTCCTCTTTATCATTTTAAACAATAGTAACAACATTTTTCTTAGGAAAAACATGAATAGGACTCACCCCTTGAGAATCTGAAATGGTATAAAGTATAAATGCCTCAAGAAAAGTATCAACCCATTTTTTAACAACTTCCAGAAGGGTTAGATTTTTTCTCCTTTGTGGATTCCTAGCCAGTTTACCCCATCATCCAAAATAATCCTATGCATGCAAATGGAGGGGCTAATAACTGATATGTCAGCCAATGTCCACCTTATTGATAGGATTTTCACCCTCAAAAGGTTCAATTTTTTTTCTTTATGTTCAATAAGATGATTATTATAAATTATAATAGATTATCTCTCACCAATTAACAAGTATGTGTTTTTGAGATTTGGTGGAAATGGCTTGAGTTATAGTGTAGGGGGTGATGTATGGATGGAGAAATTGAAGAAAATAAAATATGTGCACAATGAAAATTAATATCAGAATATACATCATCAAAACAAGAGAATAAAGCATAATACCCATCAACATACTCAACAACCACATCATAATCAGAGTGAAAATTATCAAAATAGGAATATGAATCCATTTAAAAATCAAATCTAAGAGAGTCTTGTGCATTTGGAACATGTGTGGATATACTCTTAGACATAAAACTAGAACCAATATTCCCAATCTCCCAAATCATAAGATAATAAAATTCCCTAGATTTTGTATTTGGTGGTTCAAAATGGGAGATAAAAAATGAATAATGGTCCTATGAGGGGTACTTTATGGAGTCCATAAGATTAAATATCAAAACCTTATCTCTAAATTCCATGGAAAGTTTTCCTTAATTGAAATTTAATATAGTTTTTCAGTTTTGAGGAAGGGTCTACCAAAGATAATTGGATAAAGTGAACTTACCTAATCATCATCCATTTCAAGCACATAGAAATCTGTTGGAAAGATCATGTATTTTACTTGAATAAGTACATCCTCAAGGACTATCGCTAGATATGTTGTAGCTATATTTCCTAACTACACCACTACTCTCATCAGCTTCAACTCAGCAACCTGTAAAGAAGAAAATATAGAATGAGGCATTACATTTATAGAAATCTCATAAATTGCAAAGAGAATTATAAAAGTGCAACTTCTCTATAGTGCATGGGATGGTGAATGTCACCAGATACTTTCACATTGTTTCCATTACTTGAGTCAGTGTAAAGAGTACTGACACATTCCTTCTAAGATTGATCCTCTCATTTCCCTTGAGTCCTCTTAGATTGGTGCAATATTCTTATAGGAATTTGGCATACATTGGGATTTTCATGATGGATTCAAGCAGAGGGATGTTGATCTCCACACGATTGAACATGTCCAAAAACTCTTTTTGAATTGCGTCATCATCCATATTATTTTTTTGTAAAACCCTTTTTAGAAATGTAAGGGGTTTAGGAGGAATATCATCAATTTTTTTCTTACCTTTATCTTTCTCCATGGATTCCCCATCTGTTGGTATGGAATATGGCTTCTTCAGAGTTGAGGTGAATCATGGTGGAATGATAGGTGGAGATGAATCATTTGTTTTCTTCCAACTTCTTCAATGTTATGGTAATCACATTCCCCTTGGGATTTAGAGTAGGTTAGGAAGTAATATTTCAAGGGTTCTTACTTTCTAGTTTATGGAGGGTGGTGGAAATATGGCTCATTTGTATCTTAAATACTCTAAACTCTGAACCTTGACTCTTCAGATCATTCTGTTGATTAAGAACAATTTGTTTCAAAAGATCACCAGTGTTAGAATTTACGTTTTTTTGTGGAATATGTTGTGCTTGACTTGTTGATTATTGAGCTTCAAATCGCCTTTGGGGTTGTTGGAAACCCTATTGGTAAGGTGGAGGCTGTTGGATGTTTTATTGAAAGGGGGTGTTTTTTAGTGTCTAGAGCCACACCTCTGGTATGATTGATCCTTCCACTCTTAGTTGTATGTTGGAGCAAAGGAATAAAACTTATTTTGGGATTGTGGATGTTTCTGCTACTGATATGGTCACCTAGGAAATACGACATCACAATCCTTTGTCTCTGGTAATTGGGGGAAATAGTCAGTTGGGTGGTCTTTTTCATTGCAAATCCCACATGGCCTCGAATGAGTGGGTTGTGGTGTCTTTTGATCCAAAGAAATCTGCCTCACCATAGTGGTAAATTCTTCTAACTTAGTATCAATTAAATGAATCTCAAGTGAAGAAGGACTTACCTTATGTACTCCTCTAACATGTGGTGTACCTCAATCACCAAATTGTTTGGAGTTTTGTTCTATATTTTCAATCAACACATGTGCAGCTACTGGTGTCTTGTCTACCAATTCCCTTCTAGCTATGTCATCAACCATGATTCTCTCTATAGGTGTGAGTCCTTCATAGATGTACTGGATGATTATTTTCTCACTGATTTGGTAATGTGGACAGCTTGTGCACAACTTATTGAATCGCTCCAATTACTCATACATTGACTCCCCTTGTGCTTGCATGATCCCTCAGATATCTTTATGAATGAAAGTGGTTATTGATTTTATAAAAAATCATCGCAAGAAAAGACATTTCAAATCATTCCAAATTGTTACATATTTAGGTTTTAAATAATACATCCAATACATTACAGCTCTATCAAGTGAGAATGGGAATTCTCTTAGTTTTATTTGATCTTTAGAAACATTTATTGGTTAAAGGGTTGAGAAAACCACACTAAATTATTTTACATGTTTGTTTTGATCATCAACAAATAATCCTTGAAATTTTGGAAGAAGGAGAAATGATCCAGAATTCAGTTCAAAGTCCAATTTGAGATTTGGGTATGCAATACAATTTGGTTGATTGTTAATATCAGGTGCAACCAATTCTTGAATGGTTCTATTATGTTCATTTACATTATTTACAGCCATTGATTCTTATTTTAAGCTAGACATAGAAGTGTTTCCAATTTCAATGTTCTTGGAGTGAATGAATTCTCCAACTAGTTCAATGTTGAAACTTCATATAGGCTGAGAATGCATGATTTGAGCTTGAATGCTACATTCAATTATAGGGTCAAGATCTGAAACATCATCAGGATTAGTTTGTGTCATAAATCAAATAAAAATTTAAAAAAAAATGAATGTAGACCATAGTAAAATAAAAATGTGAATTTTTAGTTGATGGTCCAAAAAGAAGAAGAAAAATAATAAAAAGAAAAATAAAAAAATTCAGATTGGATAAAGAAGGAAGAAAGAAGATAAAAAGAGAATAAAATTTAAAATAAAATAAATACCTCAAATTGGATGAAATAATTACTTTCCTCCCTAGAAATGGTTCGAATTTCAAAGTTGATTTCGTGGGCTCTTTCAATTGATATGTGATTGTTGGGTACTTAGGTGCAGTAGAGTGGAAGATCGATGTCGTCTCTTAAAGGAGGAAGTAAATTTAACAAAATATTTAAGTTATTTTCAAAATAAAATAAAAGTAAATAAAAACAATAATTAAAAGGATGTGGGTTATTTATCATTTATAAATCTAAAAGAATTTTTCTACAAGAAGATTATATATTTTTTTGTTTTTGTTTTTGAAATAAAGTTCAATCAAAATGACATAACAAGAAGATGTTTTTTTGAAAATATTTAAAAGGAATAATAGATCTAACTCTACCTATTTACTCAATTATTTATTATTATAATTTTAATTAATATAAAATTAATTATAATACCTTAATTTTTTCACCCTCGAACCCTATATGAGTTAACTTAACTTCAAAGATGAAATTACATAAGCCCTAGGCTGGCTTGTGAACATGTAATCGTAACACCCCACATTGATTGATGTTATAAATATATCTTATTATTAGTGGTTAATTAGAGCACATATCCACTCTGGAAATGATGATAAATTTAGTTTCAGGATTATATTTAAACTCTAAAAAATTTATCCCTTATGGTATCGTATTACCAATTACGATCGCACTCTAACAATTTACACAAATTTCGACCTCACGTGTTTTTATGTTAATTGATCAATTTATTTCTTAGTTTCATTTAAATTTAAAACTCAATTAATAGATCATATTAATTGAATTAAATTATCTCATTGATTTAAAATAAATTAATGAAGATGGTAATAGGTAGACCGATTACTAAAAGAACTACTCTTCCATAGGCGACGTAGTCATCGTAGAAACGTTTTTCATATAAAAAGATTTAGAAATTGTATAACCCAATATCATTTCTACTCCATGATTTCTAAAAAAATAGAAAGATTAAGAGAAGAATAAATTCAAACAAAAAATAATAAAATATGAAAATAAAATAAGAACAAAGAAGTTTATTACACAAATGCAAACATTACAACCTGAAGAAGAAGAAGGATTTGATGAGGGGATACTCACTTCAAGATCTAATAATCATACAATGGTTGGAGAATTTAAGTGAAACCAATTATACTCTGCCTTTAGATTTTGAATGCGTTTCCCAACCCCCACATGAGAAAAAAACCAATTTATAGAGTGTTCGGGAGGCTAGGTTCAAAGTGGTTTCAAGTGTTAATGGAGAATTTCGGAAAAATATTTTAATCCAACTTGCACTGCCCATTTGACTACCAAAACGCGTGAATCAGTTGTACTTACAGAAGGATTATTTGTGATAAAATGATTTCTCAAGATCCTATCAAAATTTGGGTCTAATCCAAGCATGGATGAAAATGTTATTTTCCAAATACATAACCCATGTCCAATATGGAGAGTCTAGAAAAACTTTCACTTCATGGCCCATTTTTCCCAACCAAATGCATGATTTACCTCCAGTGGCTTGAACAAAAGATGTATCCCATTCAGTCAAGAACACATTTAAAAAATTTCAATTTCAAATAATAACTATTATTATATTTATCTCTGAAATACTACAGTGCACTTTAAAGGGTAAAACTTGAATTTCCATAAAATTTTCAAATGGGTGATCTAATCCCAAAATTTTTATAAATAAACATATTTAACAGAATGTGAGGAAATTTTATAATTTATGATAAATAAAAAATTCAATAAAAATGTGTTTTATTAGGATATGAATTAGATAAGGTGTGTGGTTTCATGGAACACTACTATCAATTATATACGATCAAGATCCAATATTTACCTCTATGTTCTGGAAGATTCTCCAAAAATATTTAAATATTTAGATAAACATCAACAAATATTATCACCCTCATACTGATTGAAAATTTTAATAGACTATCCAAACACTCAAGGATATATTGCGAGCATGATCAATTTACTTCCAAGGATGATGTGATCAACATCTTCCTCAATATGAGTTCTCATACTATAATAGTTTCCACTCAAGCATCCAAATGGAACCTTATGAAGCCCTTTATGGGAATAGGTGTAGAACACCTATATGATCAGATGAATTTTGGTAACACAAACTACTATTTTATGAAATGGTGAAAAAGGTCAAACCATTTGGTATCACATCATGGAAGCCTAAAGTTGATAGAAGAGATATGTTGACAATCATCGATGAGACCTAGAGTTTAAGGTTGGAGGCAAGGTATTCCTTCACATATCTCCATGGAATGAAGTCATTATATTTGGTAAGAATGGAAATCTTAGTTCAAGATACATCATCCCCATTTAGTTCCTCGATCGCATCAAAGTAATGGCCTATCTACTAGCATTCCAACCAAACCTATCCCAAGTACATGATGGGTAATATGAATCATTATTGAGGAAGCACATACCATACCCATCACATTTACTCAATCTATAGGTTGTACCACTAGATAATGATTATTCATATCAGGAGAATCTAGTGAAAATATTAGATCATAGAGACAAAGTTCTATGAAATAAGACAATGTCGCTGGTTAAAGTGCTATGGAGAAACTACATGTTTGAAGAAGTGAAGTGTAGAGGTGGTTATGAAAAAATTTACCCTCATTATTTTAGTGTGTGTAATGAAAATTTCAATGGAAAAATTTCTAAATGGGAGAATATTGCAATGACCCAAATATTTTTTAATTAAATTCCCTTTGTGATTTTATTAAATGTCTTACTATGTATTATGATTATGGAAATCAGTTGAACTTCATTGGTTTTAAGATATCCTATCATACTTAAAATACCATTATGAATAATAACCATTGAAAATATAGCCGTTTAATAGTGATTATATGATTAGTATAAATGAAGGGTTTTGTTAAATTCAATTGTCACATATAAAGGAAGTGATGGCCTCAACTAGTAGGATCCTACCCTATGAAGCCCGTTCGTGAGAGATTCCAAGGAAGATAAAATCATTGGTATTTTACCTTTACCAATCCCAATATGATATCTAGTAACTAAATCATTATCAAAACCATTTACGAGAGAAGTTCAAGATCATTGAGATCATGACTTAAACCTTGTACGTCGAACTACCCCATGAAAGTATCACCATTGTACACCATACCCTCAGGGGGTTTTATGGTGTAATAAAAGGATATTTATTAGTAAAAAATATATATGAATATGTATATTTTATTTTAAATATAGAAATTGTAATATTTACTTTTTATTTTTTTAACATAATAAATGATTTTGATTTTGATCTGATAAAACAAAAAATATATATTTTTGGGTAATATGTAATATCAATTATGAAATTAATTTTGATAAATTTATGATTTGTTGAATTAAATTATATTTTTAAAAAATATTATTATTAAATAATATTTATTAAGTATAGTTGATAATATAATTTTACAAAGTTAAAAATTAATTTTTATAAGGGTTGAAAAATCATAATTTTCAAAAAAACCAACATTTCCCTATAAGTATCAATTATAATTTTAAAAGTGAAAATTAAAATATTTATAAACTGATTTGGACAATATAAATTCTATTTTTGGAATTATAATCTCAAAATTATGGAATGTTTAATTTTTCATAATTTTTTGAGAGAGTCAAATTTTCGGGTAAAAATTAAATATTGTATAATTATATGGTGTGTATTATGACATCATAATGACTAAAAAGTGATGAAATAAATTCAATAAAGGGTATCCATGACCAAATATATTTTTCAACTTTAAATTAATGTTCTTTTATTTCTTTTATTAATTTTATAAATCCTTTATGAAACCTTCAAAAACTATAAAATATTTCAAGGATTTAAAATTTGTTATTTGAGAACATGACTATCTTACACATCACCAAGGGTAATATTTAAACAAGTTAGAACAATTGACTTATAAAATAATTAAAACCATATTAATTTGGAGGAAACCATGTGAAAAAACCATGTTATGTTTTTTTATTACTCTATTATATATATTGTAAATACTATGTTTGGAAAATAATAAAGAAATATTCTCTCTTTTACTATATAAACCGACCAAATATTCCATTAATAATACCTCAAAAACCTTTTATAATGTCCTTAATATTCTCTATCCACTATATATTCTTCCCAATGTGCCCCTAATTTCTCAAGAAGTTCCTCTCAATATTTTGGAATCACCCTCTCAAGGTATGGTATCCTCTATTTCTCATCTTTATTCAAGTATCTTCATTATCTTATGCCTTATATATCCAATTCCTAATGTTGGTATATGTTCATCCATATACCCCTTACTAAAATTATGATATCTAAATTATTATATATCTATATTAATTTCATTAACCCCTCCCATGAATATTTATTTTCACCCATTACTCTTCCGAAATTTTACCCCATTTTTCCATGCCAAACAATTGTATGGTGAATACCCATACCCATTTCTTATCAAGGGTGTTCAACTTTATGAAATAATAATTATTTTATTAGGTAATTACATGTATGGAATCCATAATCCATTATCATGGGATTAATTCTTTTGAAATATGTTCTTATGCTATATGATCTATGTGGAATACTTGTGTTTGTACGTGGTATGATTATGATGGGTGTGCCCAAATAGATCTCCAATGCATTGAGTAATGTTTTAGTCTCATTAGATTCCAAGTATAATCTACAAGAGGTTATCATAACCACATTTTGTTATGTATTCTTGGTGGTTAACCTTTACATATGATTACGATGTCATGTTTAAATTTTTTCCCACATTCCCATGTTGTATTATTATTATCATGCTATATCAGGCCTCATTGTTCATTTTTTTGATTATCAATACCTTTATATCCCATTTTTATTCTTATTGTCCAAAATTTAATACCTTTTTCATGTTATTATTTTATTATTACCTTAATGTGATTTTTATCTCATCCCTCTCTTGTATATGTCCCCAAGTTATCACATACAATTTTAAGAATAATGGAATAATATGAGAGTGTTAAGAAAGATTTCAGTAATGGTTTTGTATCCCCTATTTATGTTATTATATATTGCACATAATTACCCAAAGAGATTGGATTTATCCATATTATGGGTTACATTATGTATAATATTATGTAATAAATCATGAATTATTGTGCAATAAAGATTAGGGTTTCTTTAGCCGAATCATGAAAAACATGTAGAGGCCGATATTGGATGAATTTGTGCAATTCCCAACTTAGAGCGTGATAAAACCAAATCTGAATATTAGATCATTTTTAGATGTCATCTCTGGGAGGACAACTAATATTACGGGACATTCCCCAAATGATGTCACGAATCCTGATCTTTGTGTCAATCCTAATCAATTTCCTCCCCGTGAGCAACTGACGACTTATTTCTCAACTAATGAGGTAATATTTATTGCAGTAGATCTTCTCTTTGTTCTTGTTGGGAAGTTCTTTAATAGTAGACCATCATTGATTTTTTTTGAAACCTCCCTCGAAGCCATACTGTTTTCTAGATTCCATATCAGACTACTGAATTCCTCCAATGTAGTGTTTTTCCTTCCCTTTGAGGAATACTATTACCAATTTTGGGTGAAACATTCTTGATATTTTGGGGTTTTCTCCTTAAAATTTCTCAAATAGACCCACACTTTGATCCATCTTCCAAATAACCTATAGCTCCGATATTGATTGGTTTTCCTGGGATGTTATTGCATTTGTTCAAACAATATGCTTTGTTTCAAATATCTAAGCTCATAGGTAATCCTTTGAAACAATATATGGAAATAATGACTCTATGAAAGCATTATGTAGCTATAATTTGTGTTGAAATTGACGTCTCTCAGGACAAACCCTCCCAAATTTGGATAAAGAATGGTGATCATGGATTTTCATAGGAGGTTTTCTATGAGAGACTTCTAGATTACTAGCATCTTTGCCTTAAAATTGGACATGCATAAAAAGATTGTGGCCATAAGACTTCAGCTGCTGAGGCCATGAAATTCTCCTAGATTTAAAAATATAAGAAGGATATTGGATTTTATGGGGGCCAATGTTAGTAATAATGATAGCCCATCTGGTTTTCCTAGCGAAGGGGGAAAGTTTGATGTAATAAAGAGATTCCGGTTTATAATGAACATCCCTCTAAAGTAAAAGGACTATCATGATTTGTTGAAACTGCGCCTACTGCCACAATTACCAGTAATATCTCTACTACCATGTAGGATTATGAACTAAAACATCTTGAAACACATAAAACAAGTGACAAGGAGAAATGTGTTCTCTCAGATTCTAATGACTCATTTCAAGAGGATGATGATCATCCTAATCAAATTGAGGAAGCATATATCAAATAACATTCTAGGAAAGGAAATAACTGATGGTGGATGTTGATGGATACATCACCCCAAATCCCATGAAAACTAGGAAACATAGAGACTATTCTAACATTGAAAGAACTATAGTTACAAGATTCCTTGAAGCATCTAAAAAGAAAAATTATGAGCTTCCTCAACAACCGGTAGAGCTTGTTGCAAACTTTGGTTCAAAGGAGGAGTTATATGATAAGAAATTATGATCCTGGGTATAGAGATGCAAACTTGATTAAAGACTAGGTAAGCAATGTAGTTCGTGCCTGGATGGAGGAACTAGATGAAATTACTCATAAAAAATACAAAAATGTTGTCTTTTCTGCTGATATGTATATTGAAATTAGAAAACATATGTTCCTAAGGATGGTTGGGGAATACAAGAAAAATCATGATTTCAACATTAACGACATACCTTTGAAATTATTTATACTTATTAAAATCTCACTAGCTTGATCCTGGCTTTTTTGTGCGCTGATGTTTGTTTCCTGGGAAATTTTGGAGTTTTTTTGATGTTGGCTGGTTTTTCTCTATTTGGTGTATTTTTTTGATATGTATGTTTGGAATCATGTTTGAAACAAGGAGTATTTCCTTAATCCTCATGCTGAGTATATGTTTTATCACTTGTATTATCTTTATGGTGCATAATTTGTCCCTCTTGTTGAGTTTTTTGGCATGAAAGAACCTATCTTTCTTTTTCTTGAAAATGCATTAACTATTATGGAAAGAAATTTGATTTTCCCTGGGTTGTAGTTTTTATGATTGCGCCCATGTCTAGTGATACTCTTGATGATTGGATTTTGTGACAAGTATTAGTGATGCCCAAATTTTGTAGGATGCAGTTGGTGATGGAATGCTGAAAATGGTGGTCGAGCACTTGGTAAAATGTAGACTATGTATTTGTTTTATTGTAAAAAACAATGCGCATTATACAGATTGTGGATGATCCCTTCTGGGTATTTCAATGAAGAGTTGTTTGCATAAAGTTGATTTGAAGATCTAGTTTTTGTTGACGTAATACGTGAAATCCCAAGATGCGGGTGTGCTCCTTTATCTTAATTCTTATATAAGCTTAAAAGTTTATTTTTTATCTATCTTCTTACTAGTGTAAGATCATTACACCTCATGTATTAACTATTAATCTTGTTTTATTTAATAAAATTTTGGGATACGAGATGGGAGACCAACCCATATCTCAGTTTTTCTTAACAAAATAATAATAGGGTTTTCTTAGTTATAACATTTCAACACTAGTTAATTACTAATTCTATATTAAAATCCTCATTTCCAGGTAATAATTGTTCCATTTTTCATGTATGTTTTGGTTCTACAGTTATGGTCCTTGAAATTTGATCATGATTCCATAATATAAAGAATCTTAATAATTTCATAATTATTTTATTTAATCATTATATACAATTTTATAACCGTTCATATAAATGGTGATGAAAAATGAATACATCACCTGATGGAGACAATAGTCTGTACGTACACACGACTGATGTTTCCACTTTTCAATAGATTTAATGAAAGAAAGTTAAGTAATAAATTACATTTAAGGAATAATTATTATATCATAAATATAATAAATATTTATTAAAATTTTCCTTATTACCATCCATGTAATGAAAAAAATAAAAAATCACATCACTTCATAGAGGTGGTTGTCTATATATTCGCATAAGTAACATTATCATTTTTAATGGGTGGAATGGTAAGAAGGTAGATAAGATATTATAATTGAAAAGAATAATTATTTCAGAAATATAATATATAGACATTAAATTATTTATAATAACCATCCATGAAATATGTGATGGAAAAAGAATCATATCGCTACATGGAGGCAATAGTCCACACATACGTGTAAGCGATACTTTCATTTCCCATTTGATGGAAATGAGGTGGGAAATGGTGGTGAAATAATCATAATAACATATTAATATATTTATTATAAAATATTTGTGATGTTATGATGAATTAAACAAGTTTATATAAGGAATAAGAATAAATAAAATTGAAAGATCTCAGTTAATATGTTTACATTTTCTTTGAGAGACCTCATTTTGATTACACATCAATCCTTGAAAAATTTGTCTTAGGAGAAGAAAAAATATAGTTTGAAGAGAATTAATTTAGGAATGTTTTATAGTTTTTATTTTCTTAAATATAAAGATCAAATTGTGTGAATAATAGAGGATACTATCTTCCCTTTTATAATTTATGGGAGAGATAACATGGAATTACTTAAAATATTTCAATAATATAAGGTCACTTTCATTTGAAAGTAGAACAAAATAGATTTTTTTTGAATTTATGATAAGATAAGGTCTAAATACCTTAATAAAATTAGAATTATACATGTTTAGGTGTTATTATTAACCTTATAAGTTAATTCAACTGCTCTAGTAAATCCATTTTCACCTTAACTTTGGTGAAAATTTGTTACTTTTTTAATATTCACTATGAACACAAATTAATTTGATCCTATTAAATTATGTTAACTATAAGGATTAAAATTATAGAAATTATTTTAAAATATTAAATATCTATAAGTGGTATAAATCCACTTTAAAATAAGTTGACAAAATTCAATAAAACCCATTTAAAAAAAAATGGATTATTAAGCATAAAATGAAATTTACTCTGATTTCTTTCCATGAAGAAACAATTAAATGAATAATAATACATTTAATTGAAAATATTTTCTAAAAATTTCATTATAATAATTAATCAATAGTTATTTAATTTATTAATGAAGATAATAACACATTTCATACATACAAATAGTTTTCAGAAAAATAAGTTTTATGCCTAAAAATGATCTTATACCAAAATCAACTATAATACTGATTCATATGTAATTAATTAAATTATTTATAATTAAAGGATAATTATTTTAATTTAATATTAAATTAAAAAAATGGAATTTTAAATTATATTATTTAATGATATGTAATAACAATTTTACAAAAAATTGGTGTTATTCACTATGCAGTGAAAAAATTAATACTTCTAGAAAAATCCCCCAAATCACGCAAATTTAATATTTAAATGATTAATTAAAAAATGATATAATTTCCCTAAAATATTATTTATAACTTTTTATAATTTTATTATAATCTCAACGCATGAAATGAAACAAGAAACCATTTTTGAAAAAAAAATATTTTTGAAGCATAAGATAACTTTACTAAAAATTGATTACTTATTTATTATGAATGATCTATAAATTTTAATTATAAAAAAATTATATATATTTTTTACAATTTTTTATTATTTTTCATATATTCAATTTAGAAACTATGTTATAATATATCCTGATTCATTTTACGATTGGTGTTGTGTGTCAAGGAAGGTATGGAACACTTACAATTTATTTAAAGAAAAATATATTCTAAAATACCAAGGTGTTAAATTCTCCCCCCAAATAAGTTGTGTCCTCAAATGTTTTATCTCAATAAATAATGTTTTAGTATTTGAATTTTTTTCTAAAACCCACATCATAAAAATGAATAATAAAAATTACTTTGAAAAGGTGAAATGGGGAAAATTGTTATATAAGATGACAAAAAATTAGGTTCCCTGATAAGGATAAAAATATTGGTATGTGAAAATATAGACATGGATGATGGAAAAAAATCATAGGAATAATAGGAAGTGATAGATAATATGATCATGAGAACTTTAATAACTATAAAACCATAAATTAGAAAGGGTAAGGAAGACCATAAATTCATTAGAAATTAAGGTAAAATGGAAATTTTTTATTTCATGACCCATTTACAAAATTTTAGGGATTATTTTACTATTAAGATTGAGAACATGAGAAAATGAACATGATTTATTTCAATTTCAGTACTGTAATTTTATCATTTGGTTATGCTTTGATTAATTTCCACTTCGATCTTATATCTTACTTCAAAAAATGAATATTAAAGACGAAATTTTTAGGCCTGAATCACTAAAATTAAATTTTAATGGAGAATAAAATCCATAAAAGTATAAAAATTCATTTTTATAATCTCTAGATATTTAAAAAACAAACATTTTAGCACATGCTATCCAATATGAATTAATATTCATATAATAAAATAAAACAATAAACTCAAATGACACAATAATAACACAAAAAATTTAGCTTAAACCATTCCCTAAATACATAACCCTAAATATACTCTAAAATATATATGAACAAGTTCAAAGACCAAGAAAAATTTAAATAATTTGATCATGCATTTATTCCAAGATTGACTTGAAAATTTATCCCCAACCAAAATAAAGTATCTCATAATGCCACACAAAAAATATGTGAATACCGTGATTATATATTCTCATAAAATATACATCTAATTTACGAAAATAAAATAAATCACCATATAACCTCAATAAAAACATATTTTTTGTGGTTCACTCAATGGGTAGTGACTAATTCTCTCTTTTGGAGGAATGTTTTTGAAAAATTGATGATAGGACTCAGACATTTTTTTATAACTCTAGCTTTTGGTTTGTTTACCTTTAAAGACTCAAATTTTATTCCCCCTCAATCCCCTAATAGTGTAATTTCTTTACTAATCGTTATTTCATTGTAACTTTTTATTCTTTTAATAAATTCCATTTGGGCCTGAATTGGGTGATCTATTCATGTCACCAATTTTATAAAAAAATAACATAAATCAAACAATCATCAAAACACCAATCAATTCCAAGGTAATAAATATTATCCAATCTAATTTATCTATAAAATTAATCTATTTATAAGAAATAAACATTATTATCTCAATATTAGGCACATATTAAGGATTATCTATCCCTCAATCATGAGTTTTCCAACAATATAATTTTACCAAAAAATTATTTATGTTTATCAATACTATTCAATATATGCATGAAGATACTTAAAGAAAAATGATTACTAAACAATACATAGATTTTTTATGATTATTATAACTATAATATCATTGATAAAACATTTATACAACATGATTATTTAATCCCAATACATAAACACTTCAATCCTTCAACTTTAATGATTGGTATAACACTGTCCCTTCCTTGGTCTATAAGTCATCCATTAGATTACGACATTGACTTGGATAATTCCAAAGCTCACCACATAGAAGTAATTGAACTATAAAGTGTACCTTATAATTTATATCATATTACCCCCTTGAAATCTTCATTTTCCATGGAAATTAATATATCTATGTCCTTATTTTTCCACACAAAATACTTCTCCCCATTCCATTGAGATATTTCCATGGTTAATTCTTCCAACATTCTCAGAATATAGGAATTTTAACCTTCTTTTCTATATAGTCATATCTAAAATTCATTATTATCTTTTTGTTCATTCAGAAACTCAACTATGATCTGGTTACTAATCATATATCAATATATCTAGTTAGGAACAATCAAAAGATTTCATATACCATATCCCATTTCATTTGTTTTCTTGTAAAGAAAATAATTGAATATTAATTTCCATTTAGAATTAACAAGTTTCCTGATAGATATATCCATTACATAAAACCCCAAATCCCATTTTTATCAACAAAAATTATAGTGAGTAATCATGTAATAATGAAAAATATTTCACAGTATGTCAAAATCAGGACACTTTATTTTAAATCTACGATACCCGGGGTTTATCCTCGGTCACCCATGACCATTATCAATTTAAATACTACATGATAGTTTATAAGGGAAACTATAATTTACTCAATAATATCCCTAAGAGTGTCTAAATAGATGTAAAATATTAGGCCCACTCATTATGTATATGTGATGATAAAGTTAATACCCAATCTACCCCTTTCAAAGTTGTTACCCCTAGGTTCATCAGTTCGAAAATCATATACATGTACTAGTATCCCAATATGGATGTATTATATAGAAAAAAGAAACTCTTTTATTTACCATAACTTATTTTTTTCTCAGATATTTAGGCTTATTCCAAGGGTTATCACAAAAGTTTTCTCATCTATGTTTCCAAAAATAATGAAACCGTTCTCTGATAACAACTGAGGAAGTTGAAACTTTTTGTAAATAAATATATTGTATAATTAGATTAATACTCATTAAATATCAATATAATCCATTCAATAACCATAAAGTTTTATTATCTTTGGAAAATTGTTTTATAATTGTGTGGTAAAAAATATCTATATAATCTTCTAATAATTTCTTCACAAATAGAACCATTATTAGATATATCATACTTAAAACCATTAATCATATTCTAGGGAAAATAAAACATAATAAAATGTGTTATAATGTGATCAATAATGGTAAATAATTGAGATATTAATCAAGGATTATTTTTAATAATTACATGGGTATAAGGGTATAAGAACATGAGCTTAACATTTGAAGATCTTTCCCAATACTTCATAGATCATAATTATGAGTCACATAATATAGTTTATTATTTTATTCAATATTAATCATATATTAGTCAAAGCACATGATCCATGATTCATATAATTGACATAATATCATGTCATAAAATATTGGCATACTGTGTGGAATAATCATAATAGTAGAAATATAATTCCATGGCTACCCACTAATACATTCAAAAAATGCTAGGATTGGTCTAATAATACATGTAACTTATTTGGTCATGGGATAACCTCCTGTATAAACTTCAAGCTCACAAAAAATTAATATTTACCAAATTAATTGGAGTTATATGATTGATCCACCAACACAGAATCATAGTCCATTCATATTTTATATAAAATCATGAAAAAATTTATCATTTCATCATAACATAACCTATGGAAATGAAAATGAGTTTCAATAATATATTATGATAATGATCAAAAACCATATAGAGAAATAATAAAGAAGTAATATTTTGATAATATCCCTATGAATGTATAAGAAACATAAAAAAATTATTTTATAGTTGAAAATAACTTCAAAATATCATTGGAATAGTTCTTGTTTAAAATACCATTTTCCTTTTGAAAATAATTATTCAAAATATAAAATTTCAAAAATATTAAGGAAATATTTTTCTTTTAAATTAATCATGTAAACTTCTAAAGTATACTTCAAATCATGGAGTAGTCGTGGTGGTGGAAAAAACATTCATGCAGTGTATGTTAAAAAATATATTTCCTTCACACCTTTGGTAATAAGTACCTCATTTGGAAAAAGACATGAACATTCTTTTATAAAATTTTCAAAGAAGGTAAAAATTGGGTAAAAATGAATTTATTAACTAATTGTATAATATTAAAAACATTCTTGAAAACATTTTAATGAAAATATAAATGTGAAATAAAAGTTTCCTAGTCGAATAGAAAAAAAACTTCAGTTTCCCATAAAACATTATTTTTTAATTTTGATTAATTAGAGAGAGGAAAATGAAATGAAAATTTTTAATTTATAGAAATAAACTTAGGATAAAAAATAAATATTTTTTATGAGAGATAGATCATATAATAATATCATTTTAAATTTAATCACAAAAAATCTGGGTAAAAATAATATTGTAACAAAAAACCATTACCGCCTTGGTAATTTTGGTATCATAATCCCCATGAAACAAATAAATTAAAATTAAAATGTAAAAAACATGAATATAAATGTATTAATGACAAAAAATATAAAATGTTTAGTATATACACATCATAAAATAAGATAGGTGTATAAAATGACATAGATCCCAAGGAAGACAATTTGAGACTATAAACCCATATCACTTCGGTAAATTTCAAATTAAAAACCCTTCGAGGAAATAATTTTAATTGAAAATTGAAAAACCTTGAATTAATAATTATACATGATAAAACATGTTAATGGATCAGTATATAGATATAATAAACACAAATATGTGAATAACATCAAACATTTCACTATGAAATAATATTGAGAAGAAGAAAAATTACCTTATGTCTAAAATGGTTCATAAGTTATCTAACCTATTGTATAATAAATTTATATTTTTTATAATTATATAAAAAACTTATGCACTTATAATATAATATATGATCCAATTATAATATTTCAACACCCTTTTATTAATGAGTCTTTATTAAAATCCTTTTTTGAGTGATAAATGTTTCATTTTTCTTTATGTTTCAGTTCAATAGTTATGGACATTTAAATTTGATAATGTTTTAATATTATAAATAATATTAATTAAATAATAATTATATTATTTAATAATTATATAAAAATTTATAATAATTCATATAATGTGGTAATGAAAAATGAATTTCATCACTTTGTGGAGATGATAATTCATACGTATGCATGAGTGATGTTTAAACTTTATTATGGATAACATAAAAGAAAGGTAAATAATAACTCACATTTATATATTTTTTATAATATCATAAATATCTTATATATTCATTAAATATAACTCTATTACCATCCATATAAAGAGAAAAAAATTAAAAATGAATCACATTTCTTCATGGAGGCGGTAACCCACACGTATGCATGAGCGACATTATCATTTTTAATGGATGAGATTGTAAGAAGGTTGATATAATATAATAATTATTGAATTATAATAATATCATAAATATTATATAAAGATATTAAATCAGTCATAATAACTATCCATGAAATATGGTGGTGGAAAATGAATCATATTGCTACGTGGAGGCAGTAGTCCACACCTATGCACAAGCGATACTTTCATTTCCCATTAGATATAAAGGAGGTCATAAATGGTTGTTAAATGATAATAATAAAACATAAGTGTATTTTTGATACCATATTAATCACTTTATTATGGAAAAATAGGTTTATATAAATAATGAAGAAATAAAATAGAATGACTCCAATTAAGATTTATACCTCTTCTTTGAGATACCATCTTTAACCTATACATTATTCCTTGATAGATAGGTCTTAAAGGATGAATAAAATATATAAGATTAAGGGAAATAATATAGAATGGATTTTAAGTAGGTATTTTTTAGATATAATTATAAAATTGTGTGAATAATGGAGGATAATAGGTTCCCTTTTATAAGTTATGTGAGGGACAAACACAAAATTACATAAAATATTTCTACAATATAAGGTCACTTTCTTTTGAAAGTGTCTAAAAATGGATAAAAAATAAAATATATGGTAATTTAAGGTATAAATATCTTAATTAATAGTAATTATATATGTTTATATGGAATTACTATCCTTATATCTTAGTTTAACTCCCCTTGGAAAACCCATTTTAACATTATCTATGGTAAAACAATATTCTTGTTTTTACAATTCATTTTGAAAAAAAATTAAGTTGAACCAATTAAATTTTATTAATTAATTTAATTAAAAATATTTAATACATTTTAAAGGATTGAATTTCTATAATTATTAGAAACTCACTTTATAATAATTGTGGAAAACACAAAGAAAACTATTTCATTGAGAAAAAAATTTTAAGCATAAAACTGAATTTACATTCATTTTTTTCCTTGTAAAAAATATTATATGAATATTAAAATATTTTATTGAATATGTATTTTATAAATATTTATTAAAATAAATAAATAATATTTATTTATTTAATAAATTAAGATAAAAACACAATAAAGACATAAAAACTATTTAACGAAAAATGTGTTTGAATGGCTAAAATTGAACTTAGACCAAAATAAATTATCATGAATATTATTATGTAAATAATTCGATTGTTTAAAATTAAATTTGAATAATTTTAATTTAATATAAAATTAAAAACATAATGGGACATTTAAATTACTTGATTTAATGAAAATAAATGTCATTTTTACAAAAAATGATATTTTTCACTATTTACAGGAAAATAAATCTTTTTAAGAAATTAAAAAAGTTAACCCAAATATAATATTGAAATGATGGATAAAAAATTATATTAATTAAATCAAATATTATTTCTAAAAATTTATATATTAATGATTATTTCACCACAAAAAATACAATAAAAAACCATTTTTGACAAAAACATATTTTTAAAGTATAAAATGGCTTTACTGAAAATGAGTACTTATTTATTATGAATTAATAATGAAATTTTAATAATATAAAACCTTTTTATATATTTTAATAATTTGTTTCCTATCCATACTTCTAATTTAATTTCAAGGTTATAATATATCATCGTTCATTTTAAGCTAAGTGTTGCATGTCAAGAAAGCTATTGAACACTAAAAATTTATTTAATGAAAAATATATTATGAAATGTTAAGGTGTTACATATGAGATTATGAAGATTAATAAATATAATTCCTTAGTTTTATTCAATATTTTAGTAATATGTGTTTCATGACACTCCATGAGTAAAAAATTAGTCACTCCAAAGATAACATAAGGTGATAATGATATAATATCACAAGTCATAAATCAAAGGATTTAGATGTTATCATAGCCTTAAGTTATTTGATTGGAAGTCAAATATCCATTAGTGATTGTATATGACAACCGAAATTCAACCAAAATGCGAGTAAATCCTATAAAATATCCATGTTATAAACACATTTACATCAAATATTACTTCATCTATGAAAAGGTGGAATGTTGTGATATTAAATAGAAATTTGTTTTAATGTGAATAAAGATAGAGATACGATGAAAAATACCTTGGAAATATATTCCTTCCTAAAAGTTAGAGTGTTTTAGTAGTGAATTATATCTAAAATTCTATGTATGTACATAGTTATTTCTTTAAAATCTTATTCATTTTCATTTATTAAAAAACGGGGAGAATAAATTGGGATATATTATAAGAAAGGTATAGATTTATTAATCATTGGGGGAGCTGCAATAGGGAGATAAAAGGTTTAGGGTTAGTTTCCTTATCATGAATTAAACCCTCCATTATTCCTCTTGATCTATCATTTAATTTGATAGGGACCCCTAAATTACTCCTCTAATGGACCAAGTGATGAAAACTAGCACAAAGAGTACAAAACACAAATTATGAGGGACATTACCCTTCATGAATGTTATTCAAAATACGAAATGGTAACCATAAGTATAATAATAAAATATTATATAAATAAGTATAAAAATTCATGAATATTTAAACAAGTAAACTAATACCAGGACACATTATATCGACTTCATGGAAAACAAACCATCATTCAACTCTACCAACTCCCAAAAAAATTAACTCAACCCACTCTAACATTTCTCATAACTTCCCTCAAAATTATCCTATAGGTTTAAAAACCAATATATAAATAATTGGGATAAAACACTAGTATACTCAGAAGTTTACTCTAACCTATCACGTGTCATGTAAAAGGCATCATAAATCTTTAGAGAATGATATATATAAAATTTTCTAAATAAAATCAATGCAATTAATAAATAAGTGACCTCTACCACTTTTTATTCACTACCTTATCCACATCACCACAATAATAATTCCATATCCATAAAAAAATAATGAATTCATTATATATACACCTCTATAGACTATATATATAAGAACCAACACTACCTATTATAATAATGAGAAATGTATACTGTAACAGCCCGAGATTTTATGAAAAATATTCTTTTTAATTTCATTAATGTCTTGTGTTGTACGCTACACCAAAAGGAGCTTGCACAAAACGCATCCTTGACTTGCCTTTCATTACATGCAATCGCAACCTTCCTCAATAGCGTGTGTAGTATGCAATAACGAGTTTCACTAAATAACGATATGCTATTAAAATATTATTAAAACTAGCCGTTATGAATAGTAATAACCACCTTTTAAAATTTTAGAAATTTTAGCTCTCAAAATGGACTTCATTTTTGGATTTGGAGTATCGAATTTAGCCTAAGGTGAAATTTTGGTACTTTTCGGATAACTTTCATATTCTGATGAATAGTGAAAATTACTAAATTATAATTAAAAACAAATTTTTTAATCGAAATAATTAATAGTGATAAATTATTAATTTGAGTGGTTTTACAGTATATTTAGAATATATTTTTACAATTTAATACAATTTTGGTCATTGGATGTAATTTCACATTTAAACCAGTTATAAACAAGTGTCAATCTTTTGATAGTAATTATCTCTTAAAAACACGCTATTTGTTTTGACGACGAGAATTAATTTTTAAATTAGTTAATGTAGCTGATATGTTTTGAATTTGATAAAATAGACATCATTTTTGAATTCATAATATCAAATATAGTTTAGATCTAATTTGTGGTATTTTTCTGGAAACTTTCATTTTTTGATGAATAGTGAAACCACTAAGTGGTAGTTAAAAAACTGAATTTTTCATAAAACTTAATTTTACCGCTTCTGTGAGTGGAATCTTGAAAATCCGAGAGACACGGTTGATATCAGTAAGTAAAATGTGGTTCAATGAGATGAAAATAATTTTTTGGTGAATAGTAACTTTTTACTTTTTTTAACACGGTTAAAAGTAAATAGGATAATTAAGGGTAAAAATGATATTATTATTACCCTAACACATGTCCTAATTCTATTGGATAAGTTTAATTTGACCAAAAACAACCTTAGGAATAAAATATTACCATTTAGGCCCACTTGGATTAGATTAGGACAATTTTTATTATTAATTTATTAAAAGAAGGGTTAAAATAGTTAAAATGAAAGTTTAATAAGTAAATAATTTTTAATATGGGGTTATATATAAGATAAATTCGACTATAAACATTAATTAGAAAGCTAAAAAAATTTCCTACATAATGGTATTTTATTTTTAATTTTTAGACATTAAATAATTTAATTTATTTATGACACAACGATGATGCAGTAATTATCTTATTAATGAAATATTGACATAATTGATGTTATAAATACCCAAATAAATATAATTTTAGACTTTTTATGAATTAAAATAATTTTCTAGGTTAATATGACATGTTAGGATTGATTTAATTAGCTTTGGTCGAAGTAATCATTCTGTTATGAGTTTCAAAAAAATCAACTATTGAATAGTGTCAAAATTGACATAAAATAGTTTTTAAAACAAATATTATATTATTAATTGTTATTTTATTCCTAAAAATCTAAGGTTCGGCCAAATTACTTAGACAAGGTTATATATATTAATAAAACACAACTTGGGGGTCGCTTGGATGTATATGGTAAGTTTATTAACTATATAATATAAAAATACAAAGTGACATGGTAAATGTCAATCTAATTAACTAAGAGTTAAAACTAAAAGATAAGGTTAATATAATGACCTAAACTTGTCTAAATTCTATTGGATGAGAGGATTTCGACCTATCCCCACCTTATCTTTGAAATAACTCAATTTGGAGCTATTTAAAACCGAAATTGACTTTACAATAAAATAATATTTTTAGTTATTCCAAAGGTTCCCCTATCCTCCCTTATAAAAGGGAACCTCCTCCCTCTCTTCATCACACCACATTGAGCCTTCAAGCTCGTCCAACCCCTGCAAATTTCTTCTCTCCACTTCCCTAGAAAAATCCAATAGGTTCTGGTCTTCCTCAAAGACCAATTTTTGTGCCCTAAAAGGAGATCTCAAAGAGGCGCTTCAAAGAAGAGGTAATGTCCGTTACTGATTCATTCATCTTTATTTCTTCTTCCACTTCTTCTTCTTAGGTTGTTTCATTATGAAGTAATAACACAAGTATAACTTATATACTGATATGTTATTATAATTATGAAACAACCTTATTTCACCATCTATCCATCCTATGGAAAATGAAATCACCGCGCGTGCGTACGTACGGAATACCGTCTCCACACCGTGGTGTAATCTATTTCCCCCCACCACCTTACTTGGATGGGTATAATGGTGTACATAATAACTATATATGATTATTATAAAGTGATATTGATTCTGAAATAGTATACATACACTCCAATACAATTCCACGATCATGAGAACGATATCATCGCTCGTGCGTACGTACGGACTACCGTCTCCACAACGCGATGAGATTCATTCTCCACGTTAACCGTTCATGAATGATTATAAAGTATATATAATAAGTAATAATGAAATATATGACATAATAATGATTCTGGATTTATGTTTTTATATATGTATGTCATTTACTTAATTCCATTCAACTCAATAAGGAAAAGAAAACAACGTTCATGCGTACGTACGGTCTACCGTCTCCATGAACGGTGTATTTCTTTCCATTTACTGATCTATTATATTCTGCATATATATTATATATAAATCATGTTTTATATTCTGGAATTAAGTAATCATGATCTAAGTAATCATATGAATATTTACAAGTCAAAACATGGATGACAAATGAAACGATTTTACCCAAAACGCTCTTTAACAAGGAATTTACAAAAGAACGGGTAATATAAAGCCATAAGTGAACCATATATGATATCATAACAATGAGTATGATTCTGGAATAAGTCAATGACATTATTTAAATCATTATACAGGAGTTTCGGACACATACGAAGCAAATCAGACCTAAGGTAAGGGAAATATCACAATCTCAATTGTATCCGAGATTTTTTATACTTTGGTATTTACTGGGGTGTATTTTATTATCCACATCCATGTTTCCTCAATATGTAATATTATTTCCATCCACCTACAATTGTTTAAATCCAATTTTACCCTTCGGTGAGTTTTTATTAAAGGATATGAAAGGAATCTTTTGTCGTTTTTTGTACGAGGTACTTTTTGACTTTTCCGACAAATGTACGAGAAGAATGTTCTTTTAACTTATACGGCATGAATGGATTTTTAAAAAATTATTTCCAAGAAGATTAATTTACAAGTTTTCAATTTTATTTTTAATCAAATTCTGTTAGTTTAGAATTGTACGACATGTTAAGAAAGGAAAAGTGTTTTTGAAGCAGAAATGATATTTTCCTCAAGAATGGAGTTCAAGTGTTTTTTTCAAAATTATTTTCCATCTAAGATAATAAAGGGTTCTGTTTTTATCCCTATTATTACATTGATTTGATTATGTTGTGATATAATTATATTTTTATGAATTACTTTATCTTATATGAATTGTTTTATGATATCGTGTTGTTTAAGAATCCCATTTTTAGTACATGGGTTATGCAATGATGTATGATTTATGATTTTGTGGAACACATAAGAATGATATCATTATGATATGGGTGGGAACTATATCTCCCTCCAATGCATTGGGTAAAGATTTTATATCTCATGAGATAGACATGGCTGGAACATTAGGTTATACCGGTTCAGTGAAACAGGACTGAAACGAGGGTGACTCGGTTCAGAAATGGACTTTGTCCACTAAGATAGTCTTGGCATTGATTCTTGACTAATAAGATATGATTCTCTATGATTATGTGTGTATGCCACAAAGTTTCATGTTTTAAGTTATGATTATTGGGATTTCATTTCACTACTATGATTTATCCCATGTTATGAAATTATGCTCTCTTTTGCAGGTTAAGATTTCCAAAATGTTATGTTCTTATGAAAATGATGTGATTGATATTTCATTTGTTTACCCTTACTAAGCATTTGATCTCACCCTTTTATGTTTTCTTTTCCCCAGGATATAAAGAAAGGTTTTAGGTAGAAAAAAAAGAAGATCTTTATGGGAGATGTTGAAGATCTTTCACCACGATTAGAAGATTATATTTCGAGTTTCCAAAGACACTAAACTATTACGGTCATTGTGTGTGTGTTTTTGTTATGTACTAAGTATTCCAAAAAAGTAATTTAATGTCCATGTACGTCAAGCTTCGGGTCTCTACAGTTGGTATCAGAGGAAAAGTTTAGTTAACCTTTGGAAACTAGGATGCGAAAACTTTAGTGATATCCCTAGAGATATTTCGAAGGTATGTATAGTGATGTCCCTAAGGTTAAGTATACATATAGGTTATAGTCCTAGAATTGTGCTAACAATCATAGAATTTAACGTAAGATGTTAGATATTGGGGGTACTCCCCCTTTACTATGTTGTTTTCCGTAGCATGATTTTTGCCTCTCACACTATTCTTTTTGGGTTTTAGACGATCTGGAACCCGAAGGAACCGTGTTGATCAATGCAATGGACAATGCAATGATTGTCCTCCTAAACAAACAAATGTTATGGGAGATGGAGTGAAAAATCTTATTGATGTACTTACACAAGCTATGAATCATTATGGACTTCCAAATGAGCAGAGAAGGGAAAAATATTCTATTGAGTCCTTCATGAGGCAACATCCACCTTCTTTCAGTGGGTCTTC
Organism: Viscum album; assembly: GCA_963277665.1. NCBI lineage: Eukaryota > Viridiplantae > Streptophyta > Magnoliopsida > Santalales > Viscaceae > Viscum > Viscum album. The sequence goes on from OY728165.1 coordinate 1,391,600,799, forward strand.
TGATCCACTTGTTGCTGAACAATGGATCAGTACCACTGAAAAGATATTTTCAGTTCTTCAATGTTCTGAACATGATAAAGTCATCTTAGCAGTATATCGTTTGGAAGGTGAAGCTGATCAATGGTGGAATCTTATCAAGAATACAAGGCCAAGAGATGAAATTGAGTCCATGGAATGGGAAAAGTTCAAGAACTTATTTTTCAATAAGTACTTCCCTCGTATTCTTCAGAAAAAGATGGGGAAGGAATTTCTTGAACTAAAGCAAAAGGATGATGAATCTGTTGGTATATACGAAGCGAATTTTACAAGGCTTGCAAGGTATGCATCTGGATTTATCATCCAACTTGAAAGTAAAGTTGATCGATTCTTCAGTGGATTAAAACCAAATCTTCGAAGGGCATTAGCTATAAGAGACTTCAGCAGCTATGAAGAAATTGTGCGTTGTGCTATCAAGGTAGAAATGGAAGTTGGTGTTACTTATCAATCTCATAGTTTTGACAAGAAACGAAAGATGGAGTTCAAGGAGAAATCTCAGAATAATGGTGAAAAGAAGATGAATGTTTCCTTATGCTCAAAGTGTTGAAAGAAGCATGGTGGAGATTGACTTAAAAGAACAAGTAAATGTTTCAAATGTGGAAAGGAAGGTCATCGGGAATTTGAATGCTGCAATGATGGGAAGAAGATGTCTAATTATGCAAACAAAGGAAGGGATACACAGAATGAACCAACAACACTTCAATGCTTCAATTGCAAGGAAATGGGGCATTATGCTAATAAATTCCCTAATCCAAGGGTTAGTGATGATCGACGTGAGCAACCACTTAAGGAAAAGGACAAAGGGAAGTCACATGTGATCACCATTGGCGATGTTGAATATGACAACGATGTGGTGGAATGATTAAGTGTTTATGTAAGGGGATTCCAAAATAATGTTGTATATAATATCGTGGAATATTGGAATATTTATGTTTTTGTCTATTGTGGTTTTCAATAATTTTATGGAATTGGTAACCATGAAAAGTGATTGAAATATTTTTGGAAAGCAGATGATATGCACATAATGAAGGGATAAAGAGAATCTAATATGTTTAATAGTATTCATGAGCTCATGATTGATATAAAGACTAAGTGATATCATGGTTAGAGTATATAGAATTTAGAGGATTTTGGTATGTGGAAAGAGTTAACTTTTAACAACATTCATGTTTTCACTAAGGTTTAATGGGTATTCATTTTTCAAGAGAATACATCATTAAGGTATTCACATGATTGTAATCTGACCAACAAGATATATGGGGGATAAATGATGGTATTCACATGATTAGTTGACTATATTTCAAGTAATCGTTTTCTTTATACTATGAGCTTGGACCAAAGTATTTTAGATAAGCCTAAAGATTGGAATAGATTATGTTAACCATAAGTTAGTATTATTTACGGATAGAATTTTTTTTGATATTATTTATGTGATGTTATAGTAATGTAGTTTTAGAAAAAGGACAACCTGCAGGATGGGCGACAGCCCATCACATCGGGCAAGGCTGTGGAAATCAAACCCACAACCGAAGTGCGACTGGCCTTTATCGCCTACCACTGGCCTACAGGATGTCCCTATTTAGTAGAAACTAGTTTTATTATATTAAGCAGTATGATATATGAAGTATAAGTCTATTTTAGGAACCATATATGATTAATCTCACTATAGATGGACTTATGTATTTATTTTGATAAATTTTCTAACCTTTTGTTTGAGACAGATGGAATGACCCATCATTCTATCACATGATCTACTAACATATCACGAATGACAAATTCAACTTCATTTCTTTAAGAGATGAAGTGGGAATTGTCCAAAGAACGACCAATGGTGAGACTATACCAAAATCACGAAAGTATTTCTTCTAATTCCAATTTCATCAACTTTAGGGAAATGATCTTGAAAACCAAAAATGTTGTCCTAGTGCTATTATATCTGATGAATCAGATGGTACCTTAGATCATCACAAATTTATGGCTTTGTGATTGCAGGCTTTTCCATAGCCATGTTCTCTACCACTCTCCATCAGGACATGACAGTTAGATTTCTCTTCCATGTCCATATTTTCACCTATGTTCTCCTATATGGAAGCCCAGTGATTAGTTTATTAGGGTAACCATTACGTTTCATACTTTTGTTTTTAAAGATTGGTTTTGGTATTCCTTTTTAAGATGTGGGTTTCTATTAAATAAACTTTTGAGTAGTAAACCATTTATAACCCCGATGAATTTCGAGGGCGAAATTCATTTTAAGGGGGGTAGAATGTAACCGCCCGAGATTTTATGAAAAATATTCCTTTTAATTTCATTAATGTCTTGTGTTGTACGCTACACCAAAAGGAGCTTGCACAACACGCATCCTTGACTTGCCTTGCATTACACACAATCACGACCTTCCTCGATAGCGTGTGTAGTACGCAATAACGAGTTTCACTAAACAATGATATGCTATTAAAATATTATTAAAACTAGCCGTTATGAATAGTAATAACCACATTTTAAAAGTTTAGAACTTTTATCTCTCAAAATGGACTTCATTTTTGGATTCGGAGTATCGAATTTAGCCTAAGGTGAAATTTTGGTACTTTTCGGATAACTTTCATATTCTGATTAATAGTGAAAATTAATAAATTATAATTAAAAAAAACTTTTTTAATCAAAATAATTAATAGTGATAAATTATTAATTTGAGTGGTTTTAAAGTATATTTAGAATTTATTTTTACAATTTAATACAATGTTGGTCATTGGATGTAATTTCACATTTAAACCAGTTATAAACAAGTGTCAATCTTTTGATAGTTATTATCTCTTAAAAACACGCTATTTGTTTTGACGACGGGAATTAATTTTTAAATTAGTTAATGTAGATGATATGTTTTTAATTTGATAAAATAGACATCATTTTTGAATTCATAATATCAAATATATCTTATATCTAATTTTTGGTATTTTTCTGGAAACTTTCATTTTTTGATGAATAGTGAAACCACTAAGTGGTAGTTAAAAAACTGAATTTTTCATAAAACTTAATATTACCGCTTCTGTGAGTGGAATTTCGAAAATCCGAGAGACACGGTTGGTATCAGTAAGTAAAATGTGGTTCAATGAGATGAAACTAATTTTTTGGTGAATAGTTACTTTTTACTTTTTTTTACCACGGTTAAAAGTAAATAGGATAATTAAGGGTAAAAATGATATTATTATTACCCTAAAACATGTCCTAATTCTATTGGATAAGTGTAATTCGACCAAAAAAAACCTTAGGAATAAAATATGACCATTTAGGCCCACTTGGATTAGATTAGGACATTTATTATTAATTTATTTAAAGAAGGGTTAAAATAGTTAAAATCAATGTTTAATAAGTAAATCATTTTTAATATGGGTTTATACATAAGATAAATTCGACTATAAATATAAATTATAAAGATAAAAATATTTCCTACATAATGGTATTTTATTTGTAATTTTTAGACATTATATAATTTAATTTATTTATGACACAACGATGATGCAGTAATTATCTTATTAATGAAATATTGACATAATTGATGTTATAAATACCAAAATAAATATAATTTGAGACTTTTTTATGAATTAAACTAATTTTCTAGGTTAATATGACATGTTAGGATTGATTTAATTAACTTTGGTTGAAGTAATCATTCTGTTATGAGTTTCAAAAAAATCAACTATTGAATAGTGTCAAAATTGACATAAAATAGTTTTTAAAAAAAATATTATATTATTAATTGTTATTTTATTCCTAAAAATATATGGTTCGGCCGAATGACTTAGATAAGGTTATATATATTAATAAAACACAACTTTGGGTCGCTTGGATGTATATGGTATGTTTATTAACTATATAATATAAAAATACAAAGTGACATGGTAAATGTCAATCTAATTAACTAAGAGTTAAAACTAAAAGATAAGGTTAATATAATGACCTAAACTTGTCTAAATTCTATTTTATGAGAGGATTTCGACCCATCCCAACCTTATCTTTGAAATAACTCAATTTCGAGCTATTTAAAACCGAACATTACTTTATAATAAAATAATATTTTTAGTTATTCCAAAGGTGCCCCTCTCCTCCCTTATAAAAGGGAACCTCCTCCCTCTCTTCCTCACACCACTTTGAGCCTTCAAGCTCGGAAAACCCATGAAAATTTCTTCTCTCCACTTCCCTAGAAACATCCTAGAGGTTCTGGTCTTCCTCAATGACCAATTTTAGTGCCCTAAAAGGAGATCTCAAAGAGGCGCTTCAAAGAAGAGGTAATGTCTGTTACCGATTCTTTCATCTTTATTTCTTCTACCACTTCTTCTTATTAGGTTGTTTAACTATGAAGTAATAACATCAGTATCACCTATATACTGATATGTTATTATAATTATTAAACAACCTTATTTCACCATCTATCGATCCTATGGAAAACAAAATCACCGCGCGTGCGTACGTACGAAATACCGTCTCCACGCCGTGGTGTAATCTATTTTTCACCACTACCTTATTTGGATGGGAATAATGGTGTACATAATAACTATATATGATTATTGTAAAGTGATATTAATTCTGAAATAGTATACATACACTCCAATACAATCCCACGATCATGAGAACGATATCATCGCTCGTGCGTACGTACGGACTACCGTCTCCACGACGCGATGAGATTCATTCTCCACGTTAACCATTCATGAATGATTATAAAGTATATATAATAAGTAATAATGAAATATATGACATAATAATGATTCTGGATTTATGTGTATATATATGTATGTCATCTACTTAATTCCATTCAACTCAATAAGGAAAAGAAAACATCGTTCATGCGTACGTACGGTCTACCGTCTCCATGAACGGTGTATTTATTTCCATTTACTGATATATTATATTCTGAATATATATTATATATAAATCATGTTTTATATTCTGGAATTAAGTAATCATGATCTAAGTAATCATATGAATAATTACAAGTCAAAACATAGACGACAAATGAAACGATTTTACCCAAAACGCTCTTTAACATGTAATTTACAAAAGAACGGGTAATATAAAGCCATAAGTGAACCATATATGATATCATAACAATGAGTATGATACTGGAATAAGTCAATGACATTATTTAAATCATTATACAGGAGTTTCAGACACATACGAAGCAAATCAGACCTAAGGTAAGGGAAATATCACAATCTCATTTTTATCCGAGATTGTTTATACTTTGGTATTTACTAGGGTGTATTTTATCATCCACATCCATGTTTCCTAAATATGTAATATTATTTCCATCCACCTAAAATTGTTTAAATCCAATTTTACCCTTCGGTGAGTTTTTAGTAAAGGATATGAAAGGAATCTTTTGTCATTTTTCGTACGAGGTACTTTTTGACTTTTCCGACAAACGTACGAGAAGAATGTTTTTTTAACTTATACAGCATGAATGGATTTTTAAAACATTATTTCCAAGAAGCTTCCTTTACAAATTTTAAAGTTTATTTTTAATCAAATTATTTTAGTTTAGAATTGTACGACATGTTAAGAAAGGAAAAGTGTTTTTGAAGCAGAAAGGATATTTTCCTCAAGAATGGAGTTCAAGGGTTTTATCAAAATTATTTTCCATATAAGATAATAAAGGGTTCTATTTTTATCCCTATTATTACATTGATTTGATTATGTTGTGATGGAATTATATTTTTATGAATTACTTTATCTTATATGAATTGTTTTATGATATCGTGTTGTTTAAGAATCCCATTTTTACTACATGGGTTATGAAATGATGTATGATTTATGATTTTGTGGCACACATAAGAATGGTATCATTATGAGATGGGTGGGACCTATATCTCCCTCCAATGCATTGGGTAAAGATTTTATATCTCATGAGATAGAAATGGCTGGAACAGTAGGTTATACCGGTTCAGTGAAACAGGACTGAAACAAGGGTGACTCGGTTCAGAAATGAACTTTGTCCACTAAGATAGTCTTGTAAATGAGTCTCGACTAATAAGATATGATTCTATATGATTATGTGTGTATGCCACAAAGTTTCATGTTTTAAGTTATGATTATTGGGATTTCATTTCACTACTATGATTTATCCCATGTTATGAAATTATGCTCTCTTTTGCAGGTTAAGATTTCCAAAATGGTACGTTCTTATGAAAATTATGTGATTGATATTTCATTTGTTTACCCTTACTGAGAATTTGAGCTCACCCTTTTATGTTTCCTTTTCCCCAGGATATAAAGAAAGGTTTTAGGTAGAAAAAAAGAAGATCTTTATGGGAGTTGTTGAAGATCTTTCACCACAATTAGAAGATTATATTCCGAGTTTCCAAAGACACTAAACTATTATGGTCCTTGTGTGTGTGTTTTTGTTATGTACTAAGTATTCTGCAAAAGTAATGTAATATCCATGTATGTCAAGCTTCGGGTCTCTACATATACCAATAAATATAACAACTGTATAGTGAAAAAATAGTACTAGTTGTAGAAAGACCGCATTCCTCATATCAAATCATAATCAATGAATAACATATCCCTACAAAAATCATATTATTAATGTATTGGAACTATTATTATATTTTCATATAATCAGTTCAAACTACACTTAAGCTAATTTAGATCTATGAATTTTTTTCTTGAGTTTTGGACATTAATTTAAAAGTAAGAGAATAAATTTAAGAATGATTTTATGTTTTTTTGTAAATATCAATGGTAAATTATAGGCCTGATTTAGGGTTGGTGGAATGTAACAAAATGAAATAGAGGAAACTGAGTACTTAATATAGGCTCATCTAGTTCCCAGTGAGGTTCCCAACAAAGAAGGTGATCCAAGGAGACCACCCGATACTTTGTGGTGGGGTACCGGGTACCTAATAGGGTTAAGGGCATTTTAATTCATTAATTATTATTATTATTATTATTATTATTATTATTATTAAAAATTAATATTAAATGGAAAATATTTTTTTATATAATTTTGTATAAATGTGTTTAAAATGAAGTAGTTATTGGGAAATAATATTTTTTTAGAAAAATGAAAAAGACCTGATTACCTTTTAAAAGTCAATGATTAATATATTATACAAAATAAATATTTTAGAAAAGATAATTTTTATTTTTTTATGTAAATTAATCATTTAAAATTATTATTGTTGTAATTGATGTAACAATTAAATGATAATGGTATATTGTGATATTATTAAGAAGTGATATTATTAAAATGATAAATACATGTGTTTATTAATAATATTATTATGAGATAAATATTTATTATTATTTTTTATAAAAGTTCCATTATTATTATATTAAATATATATGTATTAATGTTATTGGTTTAATTATTATTATTATTATGTTATATTATATAATTAAGTATATTATTAATATTGATATTATTAGCATTATTTCATGAAAAATATTCATGTAATGTTATAAAATTTGTATGAAATATTATTATTCTTATTTTGATATATATATATATATATATGAAATTATTTAATAATAATTACCATAATTATAATATCAAAATTTCAATATGATGGGGATAAATGAATTAAATGGGGATAAAAAGTAAAAATTGAAGAAAACCTGGGGGGTCGGTTGGGGGTACTGAACGACACCAAAGAATTCAAGGGGACAATTCATATTCTTCTCTTATTGATTTTATTTGTTATTCAATTATCTCTCCAATCGTTGATGATTAGAAGTGTTGTCAATCATCAAATAAAGGTTTTCCCCAGTCCTCTTATCCGTTTTTTTGAAATTAGAGATTTTTTGAAGGATTTAATTGAGGAATAGTGAAGTCCATTTATAATGTTAGTGGTTTTCAAATTTCCATTCTAAAAAAGATAAAATAATATTTCCTTAATTCTTTTAGGTTTTTAGGTCAAATCAGAATTGTACATGTTTTCCTATGGATTCATTGATTTCAGGTTTAAATTGGATATTTATAAGAAATTTTGGGTAATTAATTAATAATGATTAATCAATATTTCATAGGTTTAGAGTTTAGATAATTTTTTTTGTTAATATAATTATGGAATATAAATTTTTATATTATATTTAAAATGCTTTTCATTTTATTAAATTATAAGAAGTTTCATATGGATTTCATAGTTAGATTAATTTACACATAGTATATTTTGGTAGGTGATATCAACCATCCATGCCTCTTCAATCAAGTTATTCTTAGAATGTATAAAATAATGTTTTCAGACAACATTAATAAAGTTTAAAAGTATATTTTGAAAATTTTAAAAGGATGTTTTCAAGGATTATTTGATATATTAATTTAATTGGTTTTCTATGGAAGATAATATAATATAATAATTATATATATTTATATGTTAGGGTTTATCCCTTTCTTTATTTACCTATTCATATGTTTTCATGTTCTTTGTAATTTTTGGAATTTTTTGTACCCATGGATAAATGTTTTATTTTATTTTTCATTCTAAATTTAATGAAATGTGTTAAGTATGTTTATTTTATGGAATCTCCACCTACCATGAATCTTCCATGTGTATTTTTAGAATAGTGAATATGTCTCTATGATATTATCTACACCTATGATGAGAAATAAAATTCCAATTTTATTATGTAATATAAAGAGTGGGGTTTTTAGCTCATTTTCATGGTTATGCCATTTTTTTATTTTGATAAATCATTGAGTATATTCTATTGTCGTGGGTTTTGGGATTGAAAAAAGGTAAATTATTTTTATTAGTGTTATTCCATCCTTTACACTTTTAGTTATATAAATTAGTTTATGAACCAATATTTTATAAAAAACATCTATTTTAATTACATTAATAAAATGTTGATTGTTTATTATTTTCTGTTGTTTTTTGTTAAAAAATGGATTTAATGATTTTAATTTATGTTATAAAATTGTATATACATGATGAAAGTAAGTTATTTAGTTATGTGAGATAATAAGAGAAACCAAGTAATCATGATCATGGTTCTTATTTTATATATATCTCTAGTTGAAAATGATATCCCACACATAATAATGAAATAGTTCTTGAACCAAACATATATTGTATAAATTTGTCTTCATTAGACATACTCCCTTGAGTCCTCTATTATGAATTAAGAAGTAAACCATATCTTTCATTCATTAATAACTTATTATGTTAGAAGTGTTTAATGTAGAAAACATTCTTATTTAGGGTAAGGGACACCAGTGTGAAAACTTAGGTAATGAAGTCATGGAATACTCCTTTAGATTCAATAGGTTTGTTCAAAATTTTAAAAAAGATAATATGATTATATTGTGAGTATTATCATGTTAGGGTTTTCAATTGGATTATGCAATGTATATTTTTGGTTTCTTTTTTGGGTATCTTTTATAAATATATGGTATAATTAGAATTACCAAGTTAGGTGACGTAACGAAATATGAGATATGATAAGTTGTTTTTATCTGGTGAAGAGATAGGTGTTTATTTAATACTAGCTGAGGAATATAACTTGGGTTATGTTTTATTTTGTAATGGTATTTTGGGTTGGTAAAAATATTGGGTGAAAAAACATGTGTTAAGAATGGTTATTTCACCTAGAAGGTTCGAATAGTTATGTAATAATTTTAAAGGACGGATATGTTATGTATTCTACTATATCTAACTCTTATTTGAGTGGTTATATTTTTTATTCAATCCTTAATATCAAATTACTATTCCGAAGTATGGCTATATTATTCGTTCTCCATTATTGAATTATTATATGGGAGGTTGGATATTTTATGTATTCGTTAGTATCCGGTTCTAATTTAAGAGGTTCTCCAAATTGTTCCATCTTTAGTATTTGGTTCCTTTATGATTATAAGCTAGCTTTTTTATATGTTATGGTTTTATACCCATGGTAGGAATGATTTTAATATATTATGATATTGTTTTTGTTAGATTTATTTAAAAAGGTGTTGGAAGATTCCTGGTTTTTATAGAAATTAATCCATGGAATAAATGTAACTATAAGTGTATAGGTTTCTTATCCTGGATTTCAAGATATGCTTGATGACTTATATCGAGGTGTGGTTTCTCCAAGGTATTAATATGTTATTTTTATTACTGATATATTATTTATTAAATTTTTAGTTCCTAATATGCTTTGATTTTTGATTATGAAATTGATAATTTTTATTGTATGTAAATATAAATAAAACTTCTTTATACATACAACTATTTTTTATATGTGATCCATGACATATTCGAGAGTTATAACTGGGTCTTTGAACTCATACACTTTATGTTCATTTTAGTGGACATGAAACTTCACTTTTTAAAATTTTGGAAAATGAGGTAAGTAGACCACTTGATGGATGATTTATGGATTTACTAGAAAAAAACTTGTATTATTAGGTTCCTTATCCATGTGGTGTTAGAGAAAAAAAGGTCTATTTTATTAGAGAATTTTTAAATAATCATAAAGTGATTTATATTTTATTGAGTATGTGGTTATATTATATCCTTGGTTTGTAATAAGGAAATTTGTATGTTTTTTTATTTTAAATTTTGATGTATAAATATGGAGAGATATTTATATATCTTCATAGGTATAGTATGTTCAACTGATATTCTCGGACTTCCCTTGAACATACCTAAATTTATTTAAATTTTTTAAATTATAAATGTATGGATGAATCCTGATGAATATTAGATATAATTAAAAATTGAATTAATTTATTATTTAAAAAGGGTAAAATAGTCCCTAATCATAAAACGAGAAATTCAGTGCTAGTTTCCAAAAATTATAATGGAGGATTTTTTTGGGGATTGTGGTTATTTAGGTGAGGTCACTGAATGAATCTAGGATAAGATATTACAAGTTCTGTAAGAGTGATAATTGGGTTTGTATAGGAATTGATAAGTAACTTATAGAAATCTCTAATAAACCTATTTATTATGAAATATTATGTTACCAGTGATGTTTGGGTATTGAGTTGTAACCATAGGTTTGAGTGATTTTTTTGTTTATATGTATTGATTATGATATGGTGAAACTTGAGAGTTATAATAGGGCTTATTCGAGAGCCAAAATATATATTTTTTATGAATTATATGTATAGTTACACATTCGGATATGTACATTTTACGCATTATGATTTTTATATAAGAATATATCTAATTAATTATATGAAACTAATAAAGTAATTTTTGGTTTTCCTAAATACCTTATTAAGGGTGATGAAATTTATTAAATTTAATCACATCTGTGTTTATATTGCTATAAATTATTTGATCTCTACATAGAGTGATACTTATAGTTTTCTTTTATACATTTATTTTACACTATTTAATAATTTCCTTAGTATTTTAATAGTTTTGAATATGGTTTTGGAATTGATTTTTTTTAAACAGTAAGGTATTTTAAGATGTTTTATTATTAAAAAATGGGTAATATTAATTTGGTAAACAGTGAATCCATTTTCAAAAAATATATTTCTAAAATAAATTATTTTATGTGAGGTGTACTTTTTTGGAATGAATTGAATAGTTATTTTAAAATAAAAGTAAATATTTTAAAAACAAGATTGAGTGATGAGTGTGTTTAGTAAAAAAATAATCTAGTGGTAAGGCACAAAATAGAACACCCTAGATAATTTTGAAGACAGGGAATACTATAATGTTAAAAATTTATTTGTTTTATATTTTGAGGAACCATAAGGTTGTTAAAATGTCTTCTTGGTCTTAAAAAATTGAGTATTTATTAGCCTATTTTAATTTTGGGAGTTCTGCATTGGATGCATAACAAGTACATGGGAAATGATCTGGTGTGTTACTGGTAAATGGGGTGATTGAGATTGGTTAATGTTTTTTAGATGAGGTATTGTTTTTTTATTTTTAAGGACAAAAAGAGATATCGTGGGGTGATTTTCATTATAACACCATGAGACTTTAAAATAACACTTTGTTTTATAGTGTATACAACACACAACACCAAGCCTAAAAAACCATGAAATATTATTATTTAAATATTACAGTTATAACCTAGACAATGAATTTATATGTATGAATAAAATTAAATTCATTAGGAAATAAAATAAAGGTAAAAATTAATATAAATGTATTGATAATCACTTAGTAAATAAGCACTCAATATTTAGTTAAGTTATTTTAGTCTTAAAAAATAAGTTTTCTATAAAAAACATTATAACATTTTTAGGGGAATATTATAATTATTTTAAGGTAAATTTAGATATATAATTTTATAAAATTATTTTTTGAATCATCATATAAAAATTATCTTAGGGTGAAATTTTGGGATTTTTCTGAAAACAATGATTTTAAACGAATATTGAAAAAATTATAATTTCCTAAAAGTTTTATTTTTTAATTTAAAAAGAACCAAAATGTTTTGAATTTTATCATAAATTAATACAATTATCATTTATTAATAAATAATTTAAAAAATTATTTAGTTATAAATATTATACTCGATCTTGGTATAATAATACTTTTAAACTGAAAATTAATTTTCTTTTCTGAAAACTTTTTTTCGTCACAATTTGTTGCATTATTATAAAATTGGTTTCTTCCAATTATAGATACTAAATTTCTTAAAATGGATTCCATATTTGAAATTATAATAATTAATTTTATTTCATATGGGCTACCTAATTTTTTTCCATGTTTAACAGTAAAAACAGTACAAAAATATAACCACAATAAAATAATAAACTTGATTAACCTAGGTTTCAACTAAGTCATAAGGCCACAATTTTTTATATTAATTATTAATGGATTAATTTTTTTACCCATATCAATTAATAATCTATATTTTAATTATTTATGGGATACTTTACCATTAAAATAACCTATATAATATTTCATGTAAAGAAAAATATAGAACGTCACTCTCTTGCTTTCCAATTTCTCCTATTAGTTCACATAAGGATAAAAATAAGATGTGAAAAAATATTAAGGATTATTTTTAGAATAATAACATTATTTTAATGATGATTATTTATTTATAAATTTTAGTTATTATATAGTTACCTTAAATTCTTACACAATACTGACACTATATTTAATAAATTAATATAAAAATAATTTTTTTTCATTAAAAGTATTAAAAGTTATAAAATTTTGGTGAATTATTATATTAAATGATTTTTGAGATATATATAACATATTTGGGATGTATTAAAGGTTTATATTTGAATTTAAAAACTATCATGATGGATTTAAAGCCAAAGTAAATGAAGAGTTACAAAAATGATATTAATGATATTTTTTAATAAAAAATATTTTATTAAATGATATTAATTCATAAAAATTACATATTATGATAAGTTAAAGGTATATGATCGAACATATCAACCATGGCGTATCTCTTAGACACTTTTCCTTTTATGTTAAAAGTTTTGACACATAAAAATTAGAAAACCTTTATTTTGTAGAAATTGACAAAAGGGTCAATGAGGGGTTAAAACTAAGAGATAATGGTTAAAACATTACATAAACATTTCTAAATATTATTTGATTAAAGGATTTAAAATCATAGAAATTATATATTCTAAATATTTCAAATCGGTTCTAAATTTACATGAAATTTAATTTTTAGTAATTTAACACTTTAAGTAATTCCAAGAGTGCCCCTCCCCACACTTAAAATAGGACACCCCTCCCTCTCTTATTTAAACCACATTGAAAAACCTAGATTGGAAAAATTATACCCAATTATATTATAAGAATAACTATTGATTATGTGGCGGTGATGTTATTCTTAAAATATTATTCCAAGAGTCCATAAAAATGGATCTAAAAGAAGTCTATCAAAGAAGAGGTAATCATCTTTATCAACCATTTCAATTTTATTTCTTCTTATACTTCCACTAAATCCACTATATACATAATAAAATAATAACCCCAATACCATAAATATATTTAGATTTTATTTTTATTGTTAAAAAACATTTTTTATCTCCTTTATATCCTATAAAAGTTAAAAACATCGTTTGTGCATTCATATGACTTGCTATCTTCATGTAGTGGTGTAATTATTATTTAATAAAAGTTTCACTTGGATGGTTTTAAATATGGAACTAATGATTTTATTTTATATTTAGGATTGAATTATGGTTATTTAGATATAATATATCATTTTACTTCTTATAAATCTATTTTTTGGAGTGTGATAACATCGCTAGTGCATATGCATGTGATTCAATCTTCGTTTATTCTTTAAAAAGATGGTAATAACAAAATATTTAATTAATATATATGATATATATTATAAATTAATTTTTATGTAATGTTTAATTATTATTTAAATTTCATTACATCTATCCAAAAGTTAAAATATTGTTCATGCGTACGTACGACAACCCTCTCCATGATGATGTAATTATTTTTTCTATCTAAATATTTAAAGAATGTTTCTAAAAATATATATAATGAATAAATATGAAATTTATAAAATTAATATATTTTATATATGATAAAAAATATATTTTATACACATGAAACAAAACACCCCCAATGAAATATACATGAGAAAACAAAGAAATTAACACCAGAAACAACGATAAAAATTAAAGATTACTAACAAACAGGTGAAAATGTAAAATAAGTATAAGATGTATAACATCTTATAGAGATGTATTGTTTTAATTTTAAGTTATTATTTTTCCTTATTTTGGTTATAATTTTTATTAGGTAGGTCTTGGGTGCATTTGGGTGAAATTTGGAATTTTTTGAGGGGCTTTGGGCAGTGCACGATTGGCGCATGTTTTGGCCAAACCATGTTCCCTTACCCAGGAAAACGTGAAATCTAGATAAAAAAGGATTCCATGGTTGGTGTATGGTTTTTGAAACTGTGATCACTCTTATGTGTAACCATGTACCCCCATAGGGGAGGCGCAAGGTTCAGGCACATGGATTGGAAAACCGTGTGCCCCTACCTAGGAAACCATGATTGTAGAATTAATTCCCCTAAAAATTAGTTTCAAAATTCTTGAACCCCTAATCCTTCACCATACTTTTTCACAAATAGACCCTAACTCATTTCTCTCTTTTTTGGTTCCTTAAAAATATATTCTGAAGGATTCTTGCCAATTTTATTTAAAAATCTAATACTAGATTAACGAATTGACACTTCTCTTTGCAAAATATTATCATCCTGATTAGTTTCCTACTTCTCTCCCATATTTATCTCACATTTTTAATGGAAAATTTATTCTTTTGTTGATGGTTTATATCTAGGTTTTTATGGATCTGGTATGTTTTATACTGGATCTCAGTTTTGGATCTAGATCTCATTCTTCATTGTGCAATTGAATGATCCACTTCAATTTGGGGATTTTGGTTGGTGAGAGTCCATCCACAAACTTGAGGTGTGTGGTATAAATTAAAAATCTCATAGTATTGATTTATATTATGTGTATGGTATTGTGAAATAGTAATTTCTATGTTTGTAAATCGCATCCTGAATTAGATTAATTAATTGATCAATTGATAAATAGATTGATGTGATTATTAAATTTATGGGATATGGGGAATATGAAATTGGTTAATTATTGGGATTGTTTAATTGGTCAATCAATGTGATTAGAAGTTAATTGAAAATGAGAATTAAGATATGTTTTACTTAACTTTAATTGGTTAATGGTTTAAATGATATAAATATTTCAAAATGGTTTAATGGTGAATTTCTTACATTATTCAATGTGATAAAAGTGTTAAACAACGATTGTTTTGAAAATTGAAATAGTATCCATGACATGAAATGATAAAAATGGGTTAATGTTGACTAACCTTGATTAATGTGATATATGGGATATATGTTTCATTGATTGATATACGAGTTTGGGAAACATATTGATGCTCCGTGTAACCATATATAATTGACTGAAATATGAGTGTGGAACACATAATGATTCTCTAAATACCCATATTTTATTTGCTTATAAATAGGGTTTTAGATAGGTAATGATGCTTCAAATATTCATAGGGTTCTAGATATGGTGTTCTAGGTAAAAACTAGTAGTATTGGACTATATTTCCAAGTATTTATAATATAAAATTTAAATTAAATGGATAACTAAATACCATGATTTAATGAATTATGATTCCTTATGTGATATGGTTCAGAATTTGGTATGGGATGAAGAAGGTATTGATTTGTTGGGTGTCTTCATGAACCCAGGGTAAAATGTGGTTAAATAGAGATTAATTGATTATATAAATTGTTTACCATATTTATTTCACTTTAATATTTAAAAACTACATACATGGTTATTGACTAGAAATTGTTATAGATGAAATTGGTGGTGGTCTAATGAGTTGTAAAATACCATAATTGGGTTTCTAGATTGGTATCCAAATAGACTTCATATTTGTAGGACAAGATTATGGAAATAACCATATGTTAGATGATAGAGTTAGGATGGAGCATGGATGAGGGAACCCGACATGGCGTCGAGACCCACTTGGAGTTCACAATGTCTTTATTTTTTTGGGTTTTTATTGAAACATGACATGTACTATGGAATTGAATATTTATTTCTTTATTTTGGATATTTTTTTTTTCAGTTTTGGTTCATCATTTGATACTAGTTGTGTTCATTATTGTATTATTCTGGTTATTTATTATTATCTTTTGGTTATTACTTGATTATTTCAATTATTGTTATTCTTTGATTAAGAGAGTATAATATTCCAATGTTATATATACTAGACCATTATTTCAAGTCAACAAATTCTTGTATATGAGGAGGCATGCATGATGTAACAAAATAGACTGTCTTAAGGCACAAATATGTGGCACCTAGGTCGGGATGTTACAAAGTAGAATCAAAGGGGTTTTATTTTATTTTATTTTTTTACTATACCATAAAGGTATGTAGGAGACTAGAAATATTCGAGACTTGGAAATGAGATCATGTATTGGAGTAGCTAACTAATGTATAGGAAATCCCATGTACCCATTATGAGATTGTTTTTATTAACATTTACTGTTACAATTGGATTTTATTTCTTCTTGGTTGATGAACATATTATTTAATGTTATTCATTATGGATATTTTATGATATTTGAATCATGCAATGGAATGGAATGAGAGATGGGTATGCAATCATCATTCTAGGTGGTCATAATTTATTATGAAGTTAATCATTTTAGGCACATAGGAGCGAAACATGTTTTTGGGCAAGTTATTGGAATTGAAATGTTTTTATTTTCTTGTGTAATTGAATAGAAAAAGGTAAATAATATGAGTTTAAAATTATAAAAATGATGAAAGACGTGTAAAATGGGAGTCTAATGAGAAAATGTATTAATTGGAATATTTTAACCCTTTTATAACCATTTCCTAGATGTAGGATGGTTAGGGGTAGTGATAGTGCCACAATTTTAATTTTTTTGTAAAAAAGTGGGATGAGTTGTTATGGATTTATGTGAATTACTATTATTAAATGTCTCAATTTTGTGTTTTATATCCTAAGATGTGTGTTTGTAATTGTGTAGATATTACTCTTTGATGACTCGTTTCTAGAGGACTACAAGAGGTTATGGTTGGAGATGACCGTCTAGTAGTAGAACCTAAGGATCAAATAGTTCCTCGTGAGGATGTTGGAGAGATGTCCTGTGAGAATTTTTTTTGTTTTTAATAGTTTTTATAGCTATCTAGGTTGGGTTTTGAAGAGTATGTTAGACATGACATGGTAATTTTAGTTATAGAACCCTATAATGTTTATAAAATAGGGTGGACCAGAGGAAACTGAGTTCTGGATTGAGTCTTTCCAAATGATACATGAACACTTGGGGAATCCTAATAATAAGAGATTAAAATTGGATTCGTACATGTCACATGGTCAAGAAAATCATTGGTAGGACATCCATACAAGGTATTAACAACTAGATAATATGGAGTGGAAGGACTTTCCTAAGAAGTTCTTGGAGCACTTTTACCTTGAGATGCATAGAAAAGAGATAGTGGCTAAGTTTATGAGATTGAGTTATGGGAGTATGTCCACAATGAAATATGAAGGTATATTTATAGATCTATAATGATTTGGTCCATCATTTTTGGGAGATGATTATATGATGGGGAAACAGTTTCAGGATGAGATTAAATTAGAGATTAAGTCCTAGGTTAATATAATTCACCTGAAAACGTTTTCTAAATTGGTGAATGAGGCTTTCATTTATAAAGGAAACTGAAGAAGTATTCTTATAGAGGAATTGTGGTTTATACTAGGAAATCAAGAGGTATTACTTATGGCAGTCTGAAGTGTATTTATGAGGATGTTAACTAGAGTAGTGGAAATCATAGTGGCTAGGTATAAGGGGCAGTTACTCAGGATCTTACTCGAGTGATCTGTCACCAGTGTGGTAGGTCATGTCAATTTCGTAGAAATTTACCCTGACCTATGGTATAGTGTTAGGCCTACAATAGGATGAGACATCTATAGATGTTTTTTATGATTCTATTATATTTGGGGAATGTTGGAGTATATAAAAATAAATAGTGTATGTGAAGGGGATCTTCTACACCATACTAGTCTGGAAGTTATAGTTCTGCTCGCCATGGTGGTTTAGGTTTTGGATGGGGTGATTCTGGGAATGATCGCCCATATCAACAAATTGGTGTGACTTAGGTTACTCAGACTATATCAAAGGTAAGTGGGGTAGGAAAATTTCATGTAGTTCATCCTACTGACACACCTGTAAGGTGCCATTATTTCTTGACAGGTGTCATCAAAATAAAAAATTTATAAAAACTAAAACTATGATATTCAAATAATTAAAAAGTATTATTATTAAGTTGATTGTTGAAACCATAGATATGGTTAATTATCTTTATTAGGTTTCTAAAATATTTTATTTTATTAATTTGGGGAAATAGGTCATAAAATATATTTTTGATTGATTTTGGGAAAGAAAAATAAGAATGTAGATTTAGTTTTTGAGATAAAAATTTGAAATCATTCTCAGGTTTTTAAAATTTAGGGATTAATTATAATTGTATTTTGGAAAATAGGTTTATTAATTCATGATTTGGGTTATATTTGAGACAAAGAAGATCCAATGGTTATAGTATCCCCTCATTGATGTGATAGTCCCCTATCTCCCTTGGTCTGTTAATTTTGTGTTTCATCAAATCAAGTTTTTCTCACTACCATATTTAAACCAAATTTCCCCTATATTTGACAATGGTCATTCCTACTTTAATATTTTAAGTTTCATAATATTAACTTTTCTTTAAGATGAAATTATCAATAATCATGAAAAAATAAAATAAAGGTATTAGAAGTTTAAGATTAAATCATAGCAAATAAAATACATGAATATGATAAAAAGAAATCAGTCCTAAAGCACCTTCCTCTTCTATTACATAACCCCATAACAAGGAAAGATTACCCCCTCATCCCCCTAATGATATTATTAGAGTAGAGGATAAAGGAAAATTAAGGTATAAATAAAAGGGAGATGAACAAGAGGTGGGAAGTACAAAACATTGCTTCTTACTCCAAGATTTAGTCTTCCAGATCCCCTTTTACAACTATAAGTTATATCTCATTTTGTGTGCTCTAGATGAGGTCTAATATCAATTTTTTTATAAAGGAATTTCCAAAAATTGGTATATGGTAGGTCTCATGTCATATATATTGTATAATATTGAACATGTAATGAATCCCATCACGACAATTTACACGAGGTGTAAATTATTACACCACATGTAAATTTTCACGTTGATTTAGTTACCAGATGACATGTCCCTCTTCTGAGGAATTTTTTGGGTACGCGATGTGTAATTATTACATGATGTGTAATGTCATTTTTCTTATCTAGAATCCTCATATTTCCTTAGTTTTTTAGTTATGTTCCTTAGATGTAATCCATGATCATCCTAAAATATTTGGTGTCACACCGTGAGCTTCTCTCATGGAATGATGTTTATTTTTATTCCTTTTAAAATTTTCTTTTTTATTCTACCATAACACAAAAAATGAGTTAAACCAATCATAAAATAGAAACAATGATGATTTAATTCCATAAATAATTATATTAACATACCATACAATGCATGCATGAAATAAAAATGTCCAATACCCCCACACTTCAATTCATACTTTTCCTCAGGGATGAAATCTTAACATACTAAAAAGAACATTCAACTTACAATAATTCAAATTAAATTTCAATAAAAACAACTGATTAAATGGAAAATTAAAATTTTGAGTATCAAACATAGAAAATTTATCAACACCTCAATTTTCAAAGATTTCAAATCAACCATGTATTTTACTTTTCTTCTTTTAAAATAGACAAGGCTTTTTAATCATATATTTTATTTTTCCAATTCAATTTTAATACACATTCCATTTTCAATTTACCTCACATTAATTTTCCCCTCATCAGCATGGAAAAAATATAAATATAATTTAGCACGTAATGCAAAAACATGTAACATAACATAAAATTGGAAGATATCTAACATCTTCAATACGTAAAGATAGAATAAAAAATAATCATATGGGCATTAACAT
Source organism: Viscum album (assembly GCA_963277665.1). Classification (NCBI taxonomy): domain Eukaryota; kingdom Viridiplantae; phylum Streptophyta; class Magnoliopsida; order Santalales; family Viscaceae; genus Viscum; species Viscum album. Next base: position 1,391,621,357 of record OY728165.1, read on the forward strand.
TTTAGGACCAGAAGACTATGAGGATTAGGGAATCTAGGTAAGTGTTGTAAATCAAGTATGTCTAAAAATGATATTTTTCTCTAAAGTACATTGCATGATAATCAAAAAAATCCCAATGAAATTCTCCTCTTTCACCAGTATCTTAGGGAAGGTCTATAAAGAGATGAAATGGAATAATTGAAACACCATATTTTATTATTATTATTATTATTTCTTTTCATTTTTAAATTTTTTGGGGAAAATTATCACATCCACCACCTTTCCCCTAATTATCTCCTCACAACCCTATTTTTAATAGTTATAACAAGATCACTGGTGAATAAATAAAGATTTCGAAATTTCCCTAGACACAACCCATTTTCCTCTTTTTTTAAGAGGGTGTATAATAAATATAGTGAATGTGCCTTATTAATATCTCATTAAATACACCCCATAACTATTCATCACAAAATATCTATCCCTTTCAATAGTTGTTTTCCCCCACTCTTACATTTTATAATCTTGAAAAAATATTTAGAAGAAGGTAGGAATATATAAAATGGGCTTGTAACACAACTTATTTCCTAACATGGATATTAACAGATTCTACGGGTTTAAAAATAATTAATGTAAGGTGGATTTTAGGATAAGGGATAAAAAAAATAATGAATCAATCATTTTAAAAATGATTCTATTCCTCCATATCTTCAATAAATTGAAAATAAAGTTATAGAATAAATCATGCTCATGTTTCTAAAGAAATACACTCTAGAAAAAATGGTGAATATTGGCTTAGAGGATGTCTTGGGAATAAGAAGAATGGTTGGAAAAAATAGTCATGGAAATGAATTCGAATATATAAATCAACTAATAAAAATATCATAAATTCAAAACATTTCCAAATAATAGAAAATTTTTATTTAAAATGATTAACATGCTCCCCAAATCATGATTTTTCAAATCTTAATCCATGTCCTCATCTCTACTAATTATTTTACTCAGTTTTTTATTCCAATTTATTTATAAGGAAATTTAAATTCATGACATGATAATTGGATTAAGTAGTTTATGTGACCAAGTTTTGTTGATTAAATAATGAATCAAATATGAGGCATGGAATTGGAATTTAAAAACTCTAGTTAAATGTGAGGAATATAATAGTTTTTTTAATTTTAAATGCTTAATCCCCTTTCAATTGGAGTTTCAATCAAGGATTTTATGGTTCTTCATGATGTAGATTCACAACATGTACTTTTATTGCATCCACTTCATTAGTTTTCTACTACTTTCTTCTATCTTCAATCATAATGGTCCTATAAATAAAAAACTATATAGGTGAAATAATAGGCCATTATCCTTGAATTTTAAAACATTTGTAGTGAGAAGATTCATGCCTCTAAAAATATAAAATAGATAATGTGAATATAAAAATACTCGGGTTTCCTACTAGAATGAATTTTTTGACCATATTTGGATCAACATCACCTCCTTTAGATTTAGATGAAATGATGGATGAATGAAAATTTTGTACCAAGTTTGGGTCTATAAATGGTCTTAGTTGTGTTTTATCCACATAGGTATTCCCATGTACTTCCTCTATGAATATCTTAATTCTCTCAAATGTTAGTACTTTATTAATCTCCATTAGAATGATCCACCATTTGTTTCTCAACACTAATGAAATAAACATAAGTTCATATACCATCTATACCTACTGTCATTTCTCAAATGTAGTGGAGTCAGTCGCTTCTATGGTGTCAGTGCTCTTGGTCTTTAACTCATCTTTCTTTTTTAGTTGATCATAATCTTTCACAAAAAAATCTAACTCATGTACCTATTCAATTTAAATGACACCCTTATATTTGTGTGTATTTTATTATCCAGACTCATTTTCCTATATAACAGGAAAATTATTTATTACATGGTGGATTTTAAAACATACCTAATCACTACAAAATCTTAGAAAATGTTCTCCATTTTAGACATTAATCAGCGCACACCCAATGGCTAAAAATCATCCACTAAGAATGATTGGATTTCATTCCTCTTCTATATCCAACACTTGGATGTCTATGGGGAAGTATAAGTTGTCGAATTAAGTTTTTATATCCTTGTTTAGTCCTCTTGAAGATTTTATTATTTACCCCACTAATTGAAGAAGTAATTTTGTGTGTTTCAATCGATCCAATCCCAAACTCTTTAACATTGTATACTGAATGATATTGACACATTCACCTAAGTCACAAAAATAATATATAGATTTGTTAAATTTGATAAATATGAGAATTGAAAATATACCAGGATCACTTTGTATCTTAGGTAGGTCATTTGATCCCATTGTTGAACACTACCATTTGAGTGGAATGGTTCTGATATATTCAATATTTTTGTTGGTTACTAGATCATTTATGAATTTCAAATATACTTTCATGTTCACAACATCCTCTTCAAAATACATATTAATAATCCATTTTTAAAGTGTCCAAGATACTTACCATTATGTTCATTGTTCATTACTTTCATAATTCATTCTAGAAAAGACAGTCTTGGATTTTACTACAAGGTTTATTTCTTATTATTATTCGTATAATTATTACTTATTACTTTCATTATTCTCCTCTCTTTCTTCCACTAAGTATTCTATACCACTTCTTTTTATTTTCTTCCAACTTTTATGATGTACATATTTAAAATAATCATGTGACAACACATCAAGAATCAGGGTAGTAATCCTATGGGCCTCTCTTTAATATGATCAATAATTTGGCCAACTTGATGCTCCATATTCCTTAATACGACATTTTGATTCAATGAATCTTATTTTAATTATTTAAATACGTCCCTAGATGTGGTCATGAATGTTTACAGCATCCCTTCCAATGTATGGACCTTTCTCGTTAGTGTGTCCCCATGGGGTTCTTGTTGTTGGTACCCTTGTGGTATTTATTGAAGTATTTTCCCTTGTTTTTATTGTGGTCTCCAATATTGAAAATTATTTCCATGATTTTCATCATCATAATTTTCTTCTTTTATACACATACCATGGGGTTTTGCTATAGAACCCTCTTGATATCCATCTTATTTTTCAATGATTCCTACTATTCTACCATCCAATCATTATTTTTGAATGAATGAATTCCTTTTCATTTTATCCCTTATCCTTTCCACTAGAAATGTTTTATTTATATTTCATCTAAAAAGTTTTAGCTAGTTTTAGGCTACTTCTTCATCACTGATCCTCCAGCTACAACATTAAGAATCGATCTGTTTCCCTAAGAAAACCTTTATAAAAGGTTAGGATTATTATCCATATATCTATACAATTATGGGGTAATTTTTATGTCCAATCATCCTATCTTTCCCAAGAATAATATAGAGATTCATCATCAAATTGGGAAAACTTAAGAATATTTACTAGTATCCCATTGACTAAGAAGGTGGAAATAATGGGGTGAGGAAGTGTCTTTTGAGCTCATCCCTTGTTGTGATGGAATTAACTAGAAATCATTGAATCAAATCCCGATCTCCCTCACATAATTAAAATTAGATGATATGTAGTTTGTCTACATCGTTTGAGAGATTATGGAATTGGAATGTGTCGTAGAGCCTTAGGAAGCTTCCGAAATGTTTTTTTTCAGAACTTCATGTGGATTTTTGGTCATTTGAACACTGTTAGAGATCATTAAAATTATTTCATTCTTGATCTTAAATGGTTTACAGTGATTTGGGGATCTAGTATTCTTGGTTTAAATCTTATGTTTGACATCACCCCATTGTCTGTGAGTGTTTGCAACCCTAGATCTCTATGAATAAAATTTTGTTCAGTGCTTACCTTGGTTGTAGTTCTATTCTTTATAAGTATTTTCTTGGGTTCAGAATCAAACTCAAAATCTTCTTTTCCCTTTCACATGTGTGAATATCATGCATTATGAATTTAAAAATATGAAATTCAAAAGAACGTTCAAATCCATAAAAGAAGATAAATTCAAATAAATAAAAAAATGAAATTGATATTCAAAACCTAAAAACTCATATACAACCATCCCCGACAACAATGCTAGTTTTACATGACTTTAAGGCTTATTTATTTCCGAATGTTTTCCAATAATAATAAAAAAGTTATAAAAAATAAAACTATGATACTCAATGAATTAAAATTTAGTATTGGTATGTTTATGGTCAATCCCATAATTATAGTGAATTAGTTTGATTATGTTTCCAAAATATTTGATTTTATTAAATTAGAGAAATAGATGAGAAAAGGTTGGTGTGATTGATTTTGAAGAAGGAAAACAAGAAAGAAAGAATATTGATTTGTTGAGATCATATTTTTAAAGTGTTCATAGGTTTTTCAATTTTAGGGTTTACGTGTAATTATGTTTTATGAAATATGTTGATTAGTTCATTATTGGTGTTGGAGTCGACATAATGAAGATCTAATGGTCTTGGTATCCCCTCCATGATGCAGTAATCCCCTATTTCAATTGGTATGTTAATTTGGGGTTTCATGTAATCATGTTTCTCTCAATACCATATTTAAACTTGATTTCCTATAAATTTAACAATAGTCACAGCTCCTTTAGGGTTTTCAATTGTATATTTTAAGGTTACTTTTAGATTCAATAATTAAGGAATGAGATCAATGTCTTTCATATTCATGATACCCTCCAAATATGTATATTTTATGAGGTGCAAATAATATTTGGATATGTATTATAAATTTATGGTTGTGGTTATGGTATGGTTTAAATGATTTGAACATGAGATATGGGACCCTATGAGATGTTTGTGTTGGTGAGGTTATGGTCCGACCCACATCACATGTGAAAGGATTTCTTTGTTGTGTAGTGGAATGCCTAAAAAGGAGATTAGGAGATCAGAATGTTTGATGTTGGGGAATGAAAGAAAAAATCATTGGGGGAAGTTGTTATGGGGTGACTTTGATTATATTTATAATGAAATTATTTTACTAAATTATATGTGATATTTTTTATGTGATATTTAATGAGGATGGGTGATAGTTGAACTAAAAGTTGATTGTTAGTTATACTATTTTTTCACTAATTCATTAGTTTGCTTGTTCCACATTTGCATGAGTGATCTTGAGTATGATTTTTTTAGCATACATGTTATTCTCATCGCCATACACATAAAAAAATTTTCACGTTTCTAAGGCAATTTTGTTGGCTGAGCTGGATAGTAATAGCATGTAGTTGAGAGTGGTTTCCTAGGTTTATATTTTCATATTTTATTTTTGGATTTGAATTTTACTAACATATTCATGAATTTTGATATTATTTTTGATTGGTTTATTTATTATGGATTTTATTGATATGTTTCTTGATATCTTCCAAGGAAATATGATTGAAATTCTTTCCATTTTATTGTTTATATCCTCAATGCTAGACACCAATATAGGGATTATTGGAAGTGGGCCTTGTGGGTTGCTATCATTTTAACTCTAGGCTTAATATGGGTTACTATTAGGGTAGAGTCATGATAGTTTAGTATAAAAGATATCTATTGAAATTTAGGAAGGATATTTAAGTAAATAACTAGAGAGGGTTATATAGGAATGGTAAAGAAATAATTTAATCCAACTTAGTTTGTGATATAGCTTGGAAGACCAAATATGACATAGGTGAATGAGGTCCCATGTGATCTGATTCAAGTACCTTAAGATTTTTGTAAAGCACATGAGAGATAATTTTAATTACATGGTAGAGATATAAGATAGGAACTTGAATTATGTTCATTTTTTCCTTGTGTATCAACTGAGGTAATTCAATGGAAAATTAAAATGAAGCTAACTGAATGATTTGTGTAAATAAATTCCATTTTATAAGGATTCAATGTTGTTTAATTTATTGTAGAGACGAATGTTGGTCATTATCTACATGTGGTTTATATTGGAGAGTTTCAGTAGGATTATCTAGTTGATTATAAGAGTTTTGACCCATATAAGGATGCTGAGATTTGGATGAAGAATTTTTGTGCATTTAAGGTTCAGGTCTAGGTGAATTATGTGGGGAGAATATATGATCAAGAGAACAAGTGTTGGTTAGAGGTGCTTGATATTGATTTAGTCATAATTTGTTATAGATTATAGTATCATGAATTGTTGGCTATTTTATATATGATAGGTATAGTTCATTAGTTGAATATAGTGTATCTTTAGGAGTAGATAGAGTTAGAGGTTTCATTGGATGATTTCTAAAAGTAGTTTTTATAGATTTTTTGTCATTGATGATGAGGAAAAAAAGAGGCAAGAGATTCTATATATTCATTAGAGGATCCTTAGTGTACATGGGCTCAAGATTAGGTTTAATTATATAATTTTCACTCCTAATTAATTTCATTATGAGGAGTATAAGCCTCAATGTTCGATAGAGGCATTACACTCGATTACTCGATATACAATCACTCCATTTTCATTTTCTATGTATCTAAAAATGAATTATAAGGATGAGATAATTGTTAAGATGCATGATCAGCTGAGGTTATATTAATATGGGAGCCATCATATTTCCTAAATAATTAGAGATTTTAGTGGAGGATCTTATGTTTTTGGATATTTTGGGATCCAATAGGTAGGGATTCGTCCTAAAAAGTTCTCTTCTTCTGGTTTCTTTAAGAATAACAATTTCATGCCCCTACTTGGAGAATTTTGCTAGTTTAGTTTTTCTTAGAGGCCATGGTTATTGGAATTCTCAGTGTATGACCATTATTTGGGAGCAATATAGTGGTGAAGATTAGATTCCTTATTATCCCCAACAATAATAGTTTCCTCTGAGGCAATATTAGTCATATAGACATCAAGCCTCTGTTCCTCTAAAAGGATATAGAGATGGAAGAGGATATCCCCATGATTTCACTCAGCCTCAAGGAAATTTATATGCATAAGTACATGTAATTCTTCATAAATATTGTTAAGGGGGATCCATATAGGGAAAAAATTCAATGCTATAGATATTCTAATTCTATAGGGGTCAGAGATGATTAGAGGTACACACTATTTATATTTTACTATGATATATGATTTATTTTATTCAGGATTGTCAGAATCCTTTATTTTTTTAAGATCCTAAACTTTTCAATAAATTTATTGAGATCATTTATAGGTATTATTTTTTATTTTTTTTATGATATCTTGTTTGTGTTTCATCTAGGATGCGTTTGGGTGAAAATTGGATTATTTGGAGGGAATTTTTACAGTTTATGGTTGGCACACAGTTTTCCCAAACCATACTCCCTTCCCCAATAAACAGTTAAACCCTTGATATAGATGGATATCATAGCTTTCAAATGGTTTTTAATACCATTCTACCTTTTAGGTGTAACCGTTCACCCCCCACAAAGAGGTGCACAGTTTAGGCGCACAATTTGGAAAAATTTGTGCCGCTTCCCAAGAAATTGTGCGTGAAGGATTATTTTATTCTGAAAATTATTTTTAAAATACTAACTCCCTAATATTATATCCCTAAACATCCCTATATTGACCGTAAAACTTTTTGTATCTTTTTTGGAGGATCCGAGATGAATTCCAAGGCTTTACAACCACCATTTTTAGAAAATCTAAGATCTATTGATCGATCTAGACCTCTCTGAGTATGTGGTTTATTCCAGATTAGACCCCCTGCTCTATCACTACTATTTTAAGATAAAAGGAGAATGTTTTATCCAATGTTTGGAATGGTTTAGATATATGATTATTGGATCTTGATTCATTTTATATTGGATCTAGGTTTTAGATCTTGATCTCATTCATCAGTGTGATCATGGTTATTTTAATGTACATTGGGGATTCCTGTTGTTGAGTGTCATTAAGGATCTTGAGGTTGATGGAATACTAATAAAATACCAAAGTAATTATTTAAATTATTTGTATTTTATTATATTATTGCTACTGAATTATTAGAAAATGAATTTCTTAAATTGAATCTATTATTTTTAAAAATAATTAATTAATGGATAGTGGGATTTATCAATTAATGGGGTTATTGAAGTTTTCAGTTAATAGGATCATATAATTGTTAAATTGGGGGAATGAGATAAATTAATTTATTGATTAATTAATGGAATATTTAGAATGTGGTATTTGTGGAATATTGATATTTTTAAATAGAATTAATTAATTAGTGAATTAATTAATGGAATCTTTTGATTGTGGAATTGATGAGATATTGGGATTGTAATATTGGATTAATTAATTGGAGAATTAATTAATATTGGGATTATTAAATTTTGAATAATTAATTTTGGGAATTAATTAATGGGATATTGGGTTGTGGAATTGGATAATTAATTTATGAATTAATTAACGCATTAAAGGGGTATATGGTTTAAATGGTAAATTGATCATTTTATGCCATGTGATTAAAGTATTCAATCATGATTTATTTTTATGGTTGAAATATTATATCATGATTTGAAACATGATAATATAGTTAATATTGATTAACTTTTATCAATGTGATATATGTGATACATTATTGATTGATTGATATACGATTGTGGGACACGAAGTGAGCCTCTAAAACCCAAATATGATAAACGGGGTGTGGGACATGGATTTTTGTTCCAAATACCCATATTTGATAAGTGAACTATGAGATAAGGAATGATTCTATAAATACCCATATGAGATAGCAAGTATGGGATAGATATTAAGGATCCAAATACCCATGTGACATTAAGGTGTGGGACAGGGATTGAGGCTCAAAATAACCATCAGGTGTTAAAAATGAAATTCTACACCAATTATTTTGGGATTGGACTAAGATTATAATTGGCCATGATATGATATTATAAGAAATGATAAGTGATAAAAATTTTATTGTGATAAGTTTTATACTCCGGCATAGACCGAAGTAGGTATTGAGGGTTCAAGTGTCCTCAAAAAACCAATTGTTTATATGGTTAATTAAATAATTATGAAATGTGATAACTATTTATTTATACATTCTATTTTATTTTTTATACAACTACATAAAAGGTTATTGACTGTATATTGTTTTAGAAACTATTGGTGGTGGCCTAATAAGTTTTATTCACACCCTACTTGGTCTACCTGATCGGTACCTGAATAGATTTCATGGTTGGAGGACAAGATAAGGGCACAAGCCACATGTTCGATGGAAGAGATGGGATGAAGCATGGATGGGGGAACCAACCTAATTCAGGAATTTCTTGTGATCTTTAAGTGTCTTAGTTTATTTTGGGTTTTTCATATTGGCACTTGACACATATTTGACATGACATGTATACTATTTAGTTTTGGAAATTGTATTTTTTTGGTCATCATGTTATTCTTGTAGGTTTTAGTTATTAGTTAAATCATTTGGTTGTTTTTTATTTATTATGATATTGTGATACTTTTATAAAGAGGGTATTCTCTCCCCATTATCATTATTATACCCTAATTTCTAGTGGAAAACAGATGGTGTTTGGGGAGGCACACATGAGGTCACGTAGTGAACTAGATCATGGCACCGATGTGTGACCGCATGTTCTAGATGTCAGAAAGTGGTATTAGAGGATTTTTATATACATTTTATTTTATCTTACTATTCAAGAAAGGTATACAAGAGAATATGATGAGTCGGGACTTGGTTAAGTGCTCATGTGTGGCAGTAGCTACCCCATGTATGAGGGTAAAATCCAGGTACCTATGGTGGGATTTCTATTATTGATTTGTGTTGTTATTGTTGGATTTTATTTCACCTCGAGTGATGTAATTTTTATGTGATGTGATTATTGTCTATGATATTCTATTACATTTGAAACAATCATCGATATATAATGCTATTTGAGTATGCATACATCATTCTAGGAACACTAGATTATTTTTGTGACACGCATCATTTTAGGAACGCATGGGAATATAAATTTTGTAGAAGTTATTGAAATCGATTTTTTTTCCATTCATGTGTAATTGAAATGAAAATGTTGCGTAATATGAATTGGAATTTAAAATGATTCAACAAGTGAATAAATGGTTGTCTAATGAGACATGACCAATCCGAAGGAGTTCACCCATTTCTAACCATGACCTAGATGTAGGATTCTTAAGGGTAGTGATAACACCTCGATTTTTACCATGTGGTGGGGTTTGGGAAAATGAAAAATTGTAGATATTGTGAAACCCTATTTATATATGTGTTAATGTTTTTATGTGTTTTGAGACAAGTGTTTGTAATTATATATTTATTCTACCATGATGACTCTTGTCAAGTGGATGACATAAGGAAATTTCTGGAGATGATCCAATATTTGTGGATCCCAAGGCACCGATAGTGTAGGGTGAAGAATTAGAAGAGAAGTTTTGTTAAATTGTTTCTCATTTTATATGGTTTTTTGGAGAGATACACTATGTGGATTGTGAGAAGTATGTATGACGTGATGTAAGAGTTTCAGTTACAGTACCCTCTGATTTTTACTAGAGAGGGTGGACCTAAGTCAATTGAGTTTTGGATTGAGTCCATCAAGACTATACTTTACGATTTGGTGAATCATACTTAGAAGAGTGTCAAGTTGGATACTTCAATTTGGTAGGAATCATAAATGAGTTGGTGGAATGTTTACTCTTAGACAGTTCAGACAGATGGGATGGCTTGAAAGGAATTTGATGAGAAGTTCCTAGAGCACTTTAATCAAGAGATAATAATACAAGAGATAGAAAATCAGTTTAAGTAGTTGAATTAAGGGAGTATTTCTGTGTTGGAATATGATAGTAGATTTACAAACCTATAATGATTTTCTCTAGAATTGGATGGAGATGATGAAAAGATGAAAAAATAGTTTAAGGATGGGATTAAATTTGATATTATGCCCCAAGTTAATATATCCCAGTTAAATAAGTTTGATGAGGTGGTGGAGTAGGATCTCATAGATGGGGAGAACCTGAATAAAGATTATAATGGAGAATATGATGTATTTTAATGAAGATTTTAAGGTATTCATTTTCAGGGTAGAAGGAGACACTATGATAATGTTGACCAGAGGAGTGGAAGGAAGAGTAGACAAGGGGATGTATTAGTTACTAATGATATAAGTTGAGTTCATTTCCCCTGGTGTGATAGGATGGAAAATTATCATAAAAAATTTCCTTGATCATTATTAGAGTGCCAAGTATGTGACTAGATGGGACATCTATAATAGTTCTACAGGAACACATCATAGACATGTAATGATAGAGAAGATAGGTAGAATCAGAGTGTGGGAAGGGGACCTTTTATACCATATTAGTCAAGAATCTAGAATTCTACTGGCCATGGTGGTTGAGGTAGTGGATGAGGTACTTCAAGGAAAGAGTTCCCATGTCTGTAGAGTGGTGTAGCTCAGGGGACTCAAAAAACATCATAGGGAAGAGTAGAATGACAGTTGCATGTAGTTCAGCCTACACTCATGGATAACAAGGTTAAACCATCCACAATTAGAGGTACTATTCTTGTATATTCTACACTGTCGAGTGACTTATTTGATAATATTGGATCTCATTCTTTTATATGTACACAACTTGTGAATGGGTTGAGTCTGAAATTTTAATTTGTGAGTGTAGTTATGATAACTGATACACTATTTGGTGTATAGTTGAGAGAAATATATTTATTAAAGGTGTGTTCTCTTGAGGGTGGGGAATATCGTTTCATTTGGGATCTTTAAATTGTAGATGAGTCAAGATTTGAACTAATTATTGGTATGGAATGAGTATTAGCATACCGATCCCACATTGATTGCTACCAAAGAAAAGAGAATTTTATGTCACCTGAGGGTAACTATTACGTTAACCCCAGAGAGTGGGATATCAGTCTAGGTCATGCATAGGCAATTAATTAGAAACTACAAGAGCATACCTCCTGGTTTCTAGTTTGCAACTAAATGATGGGGCTGTTAAGGGGATGTCATTCCAGCCATGCTGGACCAGTTTCATGATTTTTTTGAAGACATACCAGTACTTACACCTATAAGAGATATGGAATTTGTAGCTGATCTCTGATGAGGGATGATAAGATTTATATTACACTATACCAAATGGAAGAAATATATCTTTAAGAGATCAAGAATAAACTATATGAGTTGATGGATAAGGGGTTTATCTATATGAGTACATCTCTTTGGGGTTCCCCAGTTTTATTTACAAAGAAGGTTGACATGAATATATGCTTATGTGTTGATTACTGGAAGATGAAACAAATGACTATGAAGAAATGTTATCCTATTTCGTGTATTGATGATCTATTTGACCAGTTGATAGGAGCTTTCATTTTCTCAGAGATCTACATGAGATTGAGGTATTATCAATTGAGTGTTTTCCCTTATGATATACTAAGGATTTCGTTCAGAATAAGGTATGGAATTTTTGAGTTTGTATTGATGATGTTTGGGTTGAAGAATTCACCAGTAGTGTTTATGGATATGATTAATATAATCTTCCACATGTACATAGATCGGTTTCTAGTAGTGTTTTTGGATGACATTTTGAAGTAATCCAGGACACATGACTATCATGACCATCATCTTGAAATCATCCTGAGTACACTTAGATATCATCTAATATATGAAAATATATCTAAGTGTCATTTTTGGATTAATAAGGCACATTTCTTGGACAAAAAAATCATGGAGGAAGGTGTGTCAGTAGACTCAGTGAAGGTTCAGACAGTTGTATCATAGGAGCATCTCAAGATAGTTTTTGATATCCACAATTTTTTTGGGTCCAGTGGGTTATTATCAGAGGTTCTTCCATGAATTTTCCCATTTGGAAGAACTACTTCTATGATTGACCAAAATGGGGGAATATTTGAATGGTTTGGATCATGTGAGGATGCCTTCTAGGAGTTGAAGAAGTTCTTGACAATGACACAAATCTCGATCCTACCCAAGCTAGGGTAGGAGTATATGGTATTCTGTGATGCTTCCGGGATCGGGATTGGAGCTGTGTTGATGTAGGGAGATTGAGATGTGTTTTATGGGTATCAAATGTTGATTCCATATGAATGTAACTACCTTATGCACGACCTCATTTTTGCTACATTGGTTTATGTTTTGATGTGTTGGTGGCATTATCTATTTACAGGTATGTTTACTATGTATATGGTTCTCAAGATCTTAAGGTATATATTTTCAAATATATATTTTAATATACAAAAATTAAGGTGGGTTGAGTATATGTAGTAATTTTATTTTAATCTATCATACACTTTCGGGAAAGGAAATAGTATTGCTTATGATTTATGTAGGATAATTCAGACTCAGGAATATTAGGAGTCTAGTGATGGGTGGAAGATGATGACCTTACTGGTTGAGCTACATGCCTTGGGTCAGGGGGACTAGGAGAAGATTAATATATTATTATTTTTTGTAGATTCTACACTTTTGATATGGATTAGAGACATGCAGTATAAGGATCGAGAGTGATTGTCCTTGAGTGAATGCTTTGAAGGTGGGGAGTCACCTATAGATTCAACTATAGATGATGATTAAATCATCTAGGTTAGGAATGTGTTTGTTGTTCCTACAAGTTTGTGGGATGAGATGATGCATGAAATTGATGCCTCAAAGTGGAAGGTTCATCTAGGTGTGACCAATATGTACCGTGACATATGATGAGAAGTTTTTGTGTCCAAGAATGAAAAAAGAGGTACCAGGGTTCATGACATGTTGCTACACCTATTAATAGGTGAAAGCCATGAATCAACGATAATCTGGTTTCCTGTAGCCATTTCCCATTTTGGAATGGATGTTGGATGTCATTACAATTGAATTTTTGGTGGGACTCCCAAGGATGTCTCAGATGATTGAATCTATTTTGGTGGTTGTGGATCAACTAGAAAAAGTATCACATTTCTTTCTATTATGGGAGAGTTTCTCACCTTAAAAGTTGTAATATTGGTATGTTTGGGATGTATTATATCTGCACAAGGTGCAATAGAGTATTGTTTTATACCATGAATCAATTTTTACTTTTCACTTCTGGAATGCCTTACAGAAGTTGATGGGTACATAGTATTTATTGAGTAAGAATTTCCACGCACAAACATGTGGGAAGTCAGAGTGTACTATAAAAGTTCATGAGGATATGCTATAAGAATATATTTTATAATTTTTTGGGTCTTGATAGAAGCAATATGAATTGGAAGAGTTCTCCTATAACAACAGTTATCAAGAAAATATTCATATGGTACTATACAAGGATATTTATGGTAGGAAATTCATATCACCTCTATGTTGGATGGAGGAAGGTGTGTTAGTTCAATTTGAGATGAGTCTCATGTAGGAGATGTTGGAGAAGGTTTAGATGATTTTAAATATTATGTATATGGATTAGAGTATGTACAAGTCATATATTGAGAGACCTCGATTCCCCCTAGAGTTTGTAGAGGGTGATTGTGTATTCTTCCATGTTTTGCCTAAATTGGGTCACCTTATGATATAGAGATAGGGAATGTTGGTGCCCAAGTTTATTGGACCATTTGAGGTTGTGGATAAAATAATGTTGATGAAATAACAATTGTATCTTCCATAGAGGTACAGTTATATACATGACATTTTTCATGTGTCAAAACTTCTACAGTATCACCCTGACCCTTCTCATGTGGTCGATGTGTTGGATTTGTGCTTGAAACCATTGTTTCCTTTGAGGAGCATCCAAAATGTATGGTGGATCACATTGAGAATTATTTTGGGGGAAATAACATGTATACAGTTCTAATATATTGGAAACATGGCCATATACAAGATGAAACATGGGATTGATAAGAAGATATGAGTGCTCAATGGAATGATATTTCTCGCTCAGAATCCTAGAGGTGCTTGAGAGATAGGTCAAGGATGAGCTATTATATTATAGGGAGATTAAAAGATCTAATGATTTTATTGATATGTATCGAGATCATTTATAGGTATTTTTTCCTTGTTTTTATAATATCTTGTTTAGGTTTTATCTTGGGTATGTTTTGGGTGATAATTGAATGTTTTTTGGAAGGGATTTGGGTAGTGCACAGTTGGTGCATTATTTTCCCAAACCGTGTTCTCTACCCCAGTAATATGTGAAACCCATGATAAAGAGGGATTGAATTGGTAGAACATGGTTTTCAAATATTTCACCCTTTTAGGAGAAACCTTACACCCCTAGAAGAGGATCATGATTTAGGTGCACAGTTTGGCAAACCATGCACCCGTACCTAAGAAATTGTGGACACGAGTTTATTTTTTTCCTAAAAATTAGTTTTACAATCCTTAACCCCACGTATTATATCCCTAAACACCATATCTTGACCCTAAAATGTTTTCTATCATTTTCGGATGTTTATAATTAATTAAAAGTATTTCCAACCTTATTTCTTGGTGAATAAAATATCCATTGATGAAAATGAACCTCTCTAGGTATGTGGTTTCTTCCCAATTATACATTTACCACTCTCCCACTCCTCTATCCAAATAACAGAGTGATGTTTTATTTTCTACTGGAATGGTTTTTTATCTAGTATTATTATATCTTGATTTGTTTAATCATGAATTTGGATTTCAGATCTAGATCTCATTATTCATCATGATCGTGGTTGTTTCACTTCAAATTGTGGATTTCCATCAGCCAACATCGTCAATGATCTTGATATATGTGGTTTATTATTCAAATACCTAAGTATTTATTTCAATTATGTGTATGCATTTTTATAATTTTTGTAAAATAATTATAAATTTAATTTATTAAATTTAAATAATTATTTTGGTTAATTAATTAATTAATGTATTTTGGGATTGATCGATTAATGGGGTTATGGAATTGTTTTATTAACGGGTTCACATAATTTATGAATTGGTTGAATGATATTAAATAATTTATTGATTAACTAATGGAATACTACAAATGTGGGATTAATGTAGGATTTAGATTCTAAGATTTAATTAATTTACTAGTGAATTAACTAATGGAATCTTGTGATTGTGGAATTTATGGGATATTGGGAATGTGGAATTGGTGAATTAATTATTATTGTGATTATGTAAATTGAATTAATTAGTTAGGGAATTAATTAATGGGATATTGGTTTGTGGAATTATATTAATTATTTGATTGATAAATTAATAGATTAAAGGTCTATATGGTTTGAATGGTAAATTTCTCATTTTATTCAATTTGATTAAAGTATTGAATCATGATTAGTTTTGATTGTTGAAATGGTATATCCTAATGTGAAATGTGATAAGAGATTTAATTTTGATTAACTTTTATTGATGTGATATACATGATACATTTTTAATTGATTGATATAGAAGTGTGGGACCAAGACTAAGGCTCCCAATACCCATATGTGATAAATGAGGTGTGGGATAAGGGTTGATGCTCCAAATACCCATATATGTTAAATGATATTTGGGATAGGGACTGATGGTCCAAATAGCCATATGAGATAGTGAGTATGGGATAGGGACTGAGGCTCCAAATACCCATCTAACATTGAGGTGTGGGATAAGGACTGAGGCCACAAAAACAAATGTGGTGTTGGAGATGATGTTCTATGCCCATGAGTTTGGAACTGGACTATAGTTCCAATTAGAAATTATATGATATGAAATTAAATGATAAATTATAAACATGGTATTGTGATAAGGTTCAAACTCTGACATGGTGTGATGTAGATATTAAGGGTTTTGGTGTCCTTGGGAACCCGAATGTTTATGTGTTTAATTAAAGAATTATGAATTGTGATAACTATTTATTTATTCATTTTAATTTAT
The DNA here is from genome assembly GCA_963277665.1 of Viscum album. Lineage (NCBI taxonomy): Eukaryota > Viridiplantae > Streptophyta > Magnoliopsida > Santalales > Viscaceae > Viscum > Viscum album. The sequence goes on from OY728165.1 coordinate 1,391,638,079, forward strand.
TCTTTATACAACTATATACTTTGTTATTGACTATATAATATTTTAGATGTTATCGGTTGTGGCCTACTGAGTTTCACTCACACCCTACTTGGGCCACCTAATCAGTACCTGAAGAGGTTTCATGGTTGTATATTGGATAAGGGAAAGAGACATAAATGATATAGATGAGTTGAGATTGATCATGGATGAGGGAACTGGACAAGATCCGGGACCCACATGGGAGTTATTAGTGACTTTTATTTTTTGGGGTTTTTCATATTGACACTTGACATGTATTTGGCATGAAATATAGACTTTTCTATTTAGGATATTGTATTTTCTATTTTTTTTCATCATGTGATTTTGTTAGGTTTTGGTTGTTGGTTATGATTTTTGGTTATTGTTTATTAATTACATTTTTTTCTAGTTTTACAAATAGGATATATTCTCCTAATTATCAATATTAGAACCTTACTACTAGTCAACAAACACTATCATATAGGTAGGATTTCTCTATGTAATGTAGTGAACCAGCTTAGGGAACTGATAAGTGGATCCTGGGTTGGGTTGTTACAATTTTTCACACATTGGTTCATGCCTTTAGAATTGTGGTGGAGAGGTTCTAGTGACCCTAGTGTTGACCACAAAATTTATAGGTTAAAAAGAGTCTGCTTCATGTGTGATAAGGTATTTATATGATGATGTGGAACCATCATTCATCTATATAATTATTTCTACTTCAGATATATCCATAAAAGTCCATCCATGGCATCAACTTGTTGTATTATGTGCGTTTTATTATTGATTTCTTTTTTTGGATAGTTATATTTTATGATTAGAAGAGAATGTGTGTACAATTTTTGGTGATTGGGAGTTTCAAATGGGTCAAAAATATTTAGAGTTATTATTGTATTGGATAGAAGTGTTTTACTTGGATTTAGTAGAGGTACATATAGTGATGTTTCCTAGAGCCATGAATTTATTTTCAGATGTTTTTTCCCAGGAGGTTGTGGCATCCCCCCTCGACACAACATTGAGTTTAGGATAGAGTTGTATCCCAGTGCCTCACTAATTTCGATCTATCCTTATTTAAAGACACATTATGATCAATGGGAGTTATAGAGTTATATTGATTTTATGATGAAGAATATCTTTATCTAACCTAGGGTGTCACTCTGCTGTGCTCTTGTATTATTTTCCAAAAATATAGATGGTGGGTTTCAATTGGGTATAGAATAATTATGGTTAAATAAAGTGACAATTAGGAAATATTACCCTATTAGGAGTATTGATGATCTATTTTACCAGTTGACCAATATAGCTATTTCTTGAATATTGATTCTCAATATAGATATCATAAGACATGGGCGAATAATGAGGATATGTCGAAGATTTATTTCAAGTGATGTTATGAGAACTTTGAGTTTGTGATATTATTGTTTGATGTCACAAATTCCATATATTTTTTAGGTAAATGATTATGTTTCTATTCTATGGGTTCCTAGAACAGTTTTTGGTCATCTTCATTGGAGACATATTCATATATTTGATGTTAGAGTAGGAAAATATTGATCACCATATGACTAATTTAGAAAGTATTCATCAATATTTTCTCTAAATAAATATCTGTGTGTGTATTTTTTGACAATTGAGGTTCATTTACTTTAATAATTTGTGTCCTAGTAGAGAGTATCATTTAGTCCATTGAATATTGAGGAAATTTTTATTGGGACGTAGCCAAGAATGTTATAGGTGTCCATAAATTTCATGGTATATGGGGATATTTTTAGAGGATTGCATTCAATTTATCTTGGGCTACATCTCTATGAAAAATAATGTCTAAGAAGGTCCAATATTTCATGTGTAATGATTACTTTCAAGAGTTTTTTAGTTACCTAAAGGAGAGTTTTGTTAGTACACATATCATTTAGCTACCAAAGTACGGGTTGGTGTTTTAGGTTTTTTGTGATGCATCCCATATCATTATTTTTGTTTTTTTGATGAAAAATGGAAGTTATATCTTATGGTATGAAGTTATTTCCCCATGATAATAACAATTATAGTCATGATATTGAGGTGGTATTGGTAGATTTTACATTTAGTCTATGGTGAAACTACCACATCAGTGAGAGCTTAGTGGTCTTTATAGATCATAAGATTTTGATGTTTTTTTTCTATTAAAGGGATCTAAAACAATGAAAATTAATGCGGATATTGTTTCTACAGTGTTATGAATTTTAGATGGGAAGAGAAATGTTTTTGAAACAGTACTTATAAATAAATCATAGGGATATATTATTCTGGAGTCCGAAGATGCTTGGAAGGTGGTGGAAGAGATTACAATAATGCTTCTCTAGGAAAAGAAGGATACTGGTAAAGGATTCCTATTAATAATGATAGTGAAATAGTATTTTTTGTTGAGGGAGGAGGAGTCTTAGTGGGGAGAATTAGAGGTAGAGGCCATAAGATATATTTTCATCTATAGTGATACTCCCGATGAATTCCTCATAGATGGTCAACATTAGAAGATGTTTCAGGGGAGGATGTTTTCTCTCTTAGTGGTGCAAGAGGAGGTTCTTCATTAGTTTTATAGTTCAATAGTGAAAATTCATCTTGGTATGTCCAAGATGTACCATTCATAGAGGTTTCATCTTTTGTATACTATGATGAAGAGAATAGTAGTGTACTTTGTGTCATTTTTTTGGTATGTTAGATAGTTAATGCCGAGCATTGTGTTCCATGTGTGCGTATTCAACCATTAGATGTCCCCAAGTGGAAATTGGAGGAAATATTAATAGATTTAATTACCCATTTTCCATAATCTTAGGTATTATGTGATTCTATTTGGATGATCATGGATTGTTTGATAATGTTATATCACTTCCTAATCATTAGGGAGTCGAAGTAGAGGTTTTGGTGAGGTAGTATGTGGATGGGGTTTTGTGGATTTATGGGGTACTTAAGACCATAATTTATAATTGGGACTCTCATTTTAACTAAAAAATATGGATAGGATTGCAACATGATTTTGGACCCTATATTCTTATTAAGACTAATTTCTATCCCTATATGGATGGAAAGATAGAACAGACCACCCGGATCCTGGATGATATGATGTGTTCATGCATCTTGGATTTTTGTGGATTATAGAAAAAATAATTAACATTGGTAGAGTTTTCCAATATAAAAAACTTCTAATCTACTGTCATGAGTCCATTTGATGCATTAAATGAGAGACCTTTTCATTCTCCATTATTCCCGACTAAGGTTTGGGAGTCACTATTCCTTAGATGAAATATTGTCTAGAGAACATTATAGGAGTTTGTAGGACCCCCTTTAGTAGATGAAGGTGAAACAAGAATATCATAAAGCTTATACCGATTGGTATAAAATACCACTAGAGTTCAAGGTTTGTGATTATGTTTTCCTAAGTGTTTTCCCTTATCATGGGTAGTGTATATTTGGTTGAAGGGGTAATCTCTCTCCCTATTTTGTTACTCTTTTTGAGGTGCCACAGTTTGTTAGAGAGGTGGTGTATCAAATATCACTTCCCATACCAGTGGATAAAATTCATGAATTCTTCTATGTATTGAAGATCAAATGATATATCCATTGAAATTAGCGTATCATTTATTAAAGGAGAAATATTTTGGGGATGATGAGGGATTTTTTGAATGGATAATTGATATCTAGGATTGTTGAAGGATCATTCTAATTGGGTGAACCATTCCTTTAGGTTGAGCACTATAGAGGCATTATAGTATGAAGGAGATTATGTGGGAAAATGAGATGGAAATTCATGATTAGCATATTGAGTTATTTAACACTTAATATTCATTTTGGATGTATTATATAGTATGAAGATGACTTATTGGAATTACTCATTTTTATTCTACAATGTCCTATGGATGATGTTTCTTCTATTTTACCTATATTATACATGGAACAAATTGAGGGTTCATTATTCAATATTTTCCTATGGGTTTTGTTTTGATTCTTGAGGAAAAATTTCACTTGAATGGTTCCTAATAAAATATTCTACACCCTCCCAAACCATTACATTACATGTTTAGGGTATTGGAGAATCTATGAAGAGGCTCAGGGAAGGATCAAAGGATTTGATATAAAATTTAAGTTGAGTGGAAATATTATATCATAGAGGGTTGTCTTCATCTATTAAGGTTCAATTTATGGGGCTTGATACATTGTTTGGTTGGAAGTTGTGGCATAGGTACAAGGGAGGTTGAATTTGGTAACCCAACCATTTCAAGGACCCCTGTAGCATGGTCATTGGCTATTTCATATCCATGGCCCAAGGATATTTATTCTATGGTGTAGAGCCTATATGACTAGTTTTGGTGTCCTTATCTATTCAAAGGAGGATCCCATGTGAATATGAGTCTTGTTCTGTTGTTTTCCTTTATGTTTATAGAATCTAAGTATTGACCATGACATGTGTTTAGACAGAGGACTATTTAGGTGTGGTTTAATGTTATGAACTATGATTTTATGGAAAAATTAGGGGTTATAGTGTTAATTTTAACCATAGACTATGATCTCAAAATTTCCAACCTGGGTGTAAATTAAAAGGATCCCCTGATCGTCATTCATTTTCCCTTATTTATCTCAATTGTTGGCTGGATGTTGGGTGATTTAGGGAGGTCTCTCAATCTCTCTCTCTTATATTTGAACTGTAAATTATCGATATTTAGAATTTAAAATCTTAGGCGAGTCCTCATTCCCCCCTTCGTTGGTTTCTCTACATTCATCATCCAAAGAAGGACCTGGCTATATGATGTGGCCATATTGTGAGATTTGGAGAAATTGGTTGATAGCTGGTGGTGTTCCCTAGGTTATGGAAGTTCATCTTGGGGTTATCTTAATATTAGGATAATCTATTCCTTGCCTTATATTATCATAGTTATCCAAAAATATCTAATTTAGGTAGGGGATAGAAGAACTATCACTTTCTTTGTGTAAATTATGAGATAGTCATAATTTTTTATTCATTGAGTGAGTAGTATTAATTTATCTAATAAATATAATAAATCATACCAAAATTAAATTTATGGTATTATGGTGAAGTACATGTGTTTACTTGTATTCATGTTATTAATCTTGATATTTATTCCTATTTGCAGTTGTAGTTTAAAATCTTATTTGTTGTTGAAACTCTTGTAATAATGTCGTGATTTTTTCCTTTCATAAAAGGATAACCAAGTATCGACTCTAATTTAATTGATTTTATAAAAATTTGATATCAAAAAGATTTTTATTGTAGAAGATATATTCTATTATAGTGGATGATGTTTGAAGTGGTTGTCTGTTCCTCGTGTGTTTTCACAGGCTTTGTTAGGAATTATTTTGTTTGTGATTTTGTGGTTATGTGGGGGATCTTATGGAGTTCATGTTATGGATGGGAAATAGGGATTCATTATATGGAATTTGTGGGATTACGGGGATATTCTAGTAAGTGTTGATTGGATAATAAGTTTGTATGGGTTGGTATGAGATTTATCATGGGAAAGTGGTATTGTTCTTGATTAAAATTAGTTGGCTATTAGTGTTGGTGGTAAAGTGGGGATTTGGTGGCCTTTCGTTTCTTGGAAAATGGGAAAGTATAGTTTTTCTTAGGATGGTGTTATGTTTATTTATTGTGTGGTTTGCTATAGTTTATTGGTAGTCATGGAATATTATAACTGGTAATCTTGCCAGAAATGGTAAATGAATAAGGGTTTTATTTAAGAATGGGAAATCGATAAATATTTTTTTCATCAAATATGAAATTTAATGGTTTAAAGAATGTAACCTAGTTAGTAATGGTTAATCTAGAAACATCATAACATAGGATTAATCGAGTTCTCATAAATGCTCGTGTTAGTAGTTTTGTGTAGCATAGCAGGTTGTTTTTTGGTGTTATAAATGGAAGTGCTGGCAGCGTGTGGTGATACTTGTGTATAGATGGTTGTGGGTTCTGAATGGATCATATTAATGTGAAATCTAGAGGTTAGTTTTTTTTGGATATATATATGACGTATTTTATGATGAATTATTTACACACCCCACCCAAGTTGGATAACCTTATCGATTCCAAATTTTTTGAGTTTTGGGTGTTTTTTGCAATATCTTTGTTGGTGAGGACGACTGAATGTCTACATAACTTTCCCTAATCATATTTTTAGGTGTTTTATGGTGGGCTGGTTTTATGTATTTCATAGTGATACTATATGAGATCCATTAATGGTCGAAGTAGGTAATGAGGTTGATGCGCTTCATGTTCACAATACCCTACTGATATGGACATGTGATGTGGTTTTGATGTGTGGTATAAATATGGATGTATAATTTTAGGTGATTATTGTAGTCATGGTATGGTTGGTTTGATGGAAACATGAGATGTTAGACCATTAAAAAGGTTGATATAGGTAGGACTACAGTCTAACCCACATCTGATGTGATGATATTAGTCTAGTGTGTGCTGCCATGATTGTATAAGAAATTTGAAATTGGGGGATGAGAGAGAAAACTACATAGGTAATTAGTTGTGGGGGTCCATTAATTATATTTATTTTGATATTATTATACTATATTAGATGCAATATCTGGTTGGTGATCCTTGGAAAGGTTCGGTGATTGTTGACCTGAATGTTTCTGGATGGTTGTACTATTTTTTCCCTGATGCATTAGAATTATAGTTCCATATTTAAAATAATGGTTTTGAATACGATCCTATTGAGTATATATTTCATTATTACCCTGATAAAGATAAACTGATTTTCATGTTTCTAGGGAATGTTTTGTGACTGAGTTGGACAATAATAGTTTTCAGTTTTTTGTTACTACTTAAGACTATATTTTGGTGTTTCATTTTGGAATTTTTATTTTCTTAACATATTCATGTATTGTGGGATTATTGTGTTTTGGTTTATTTATGATGGTGTTGGTTGTTGGGTTTATTGTTATGTCCACATGGTATATGTATTGTGCCACCAGATTCTCATAAATGGATACTATGTATTTTTATATTAATGTTCATTACATTTTCTAAAAACATGCCTAAGGACCATATTAATTTAGTTCCATTAGCAACATGGAACATAATATTATAATATTATGGAATATCTTTAATGTTTCCAAAAATATATTCCCATGGGTGAGCTCAGATGCCCCTTAAGGGTAAAAAAGGGAGATATGTAAGCCTAACATGAACTTTAGTGTGTGAGAACATAATAATAACATTTGAAAACTATACCTTGAATATCAATGGTCATAAGAATGAGTTATGGAATAAATGTTGGAATATAATAAGACATTAATCAAAAGGTAATCAATGAAAATAATCCATGAGAGCCAAACATTGGCATAAGAAATATATTTATGGAATAAACATAAGTATAAAAAATCCTACGTCAAGGATACCCACCAAGACATTCATAACATGTAAGGCTTGGGATAACCACCCATGTACTTACATCGGGATTGGGATGACTTCCCATGTACATTTTTTTAAGATTTGGATAACCTCTCACGAACTCTTGAAGATCATATAACATTAATCATAACCCAAAGCATTGGAGGGAGATATAGGTCCAAAATATCACATAATGAAAATAATATGTATGTGTTCCACAAGATCATTAAATCCATCACATCATAAACCAAGAAATCATATGGGTTTTATAAACATTTATTCATATCATAACCACTGTAAAAGTGACACGTTTCATAATCATTTCATCTTAGAATATCCATTGAAAAGGAATGGGGTTTATAATCATCTTATCATGTTATAACCCATGTGAAAGGAGAGGGATTCATAAAAATAATTCCATTGAAACATAAAACCTTCATATAAATAATATTAATTCTAACCATGGATCATATTCGCAGTAAGGAATAAGTAACACCAATAAAGGTCATCTTAGATGGAAAATAATTTCGAAAGGTTCATTTAAAAAATTTCATGAGGAAAATATCCTATATACTTTGAAAAATGTTTTTCTAAACATAAAAAATTTTTAAATAATTTTTTTAAAATAACCTTGAAAACATATAAATTAATCCTCAAATAAATTTTTTTTCATGATGTTGTAAAATTCCATTTATGTTGTACATGTAAAATGAAGATTCATTTCAAATATTTGAAGAAATACAAATAGACATTTTTTAGGAAACAAACTTGAAGATTCCTTTAATTTTTTTTGTAAAAATAAAAACATGGGTAAAAATTTCCCTAATAAACCATTTGGAGACTTATTATAAATTTTTTAAATCTTTTTTAGAAAACAAGGTTTCGAAAAAAAAACAGATTTCCAAATAAAGAGAGAAATAACGTCAAATTTTTTAAAAAACATTTTATTAATTATATTTTGGAGAAAAGAGTATTAAATTGTAAGGATTGCATAAAAATATGATTATTATCCATTGTATAACTAAATTAATGAAAATTATTGAGATTTATATCTTGATATTTAAACATTGGAGTCTTAATCATAAACAACGTCGATAAATGATAGATTGTAACATAAAATCATTACCAGTTTGGTAATATTGAATCATAAGACCCATGAAGGAATTAAAGAAAATAAAACTTAAAATATCAAAAGTATGAATAAATTTATGATATTTTACATCAAAAGGGTGTCATATATACAGTGTAAAATAAAATAGTTTCATACTAAAACATACACCTCAAAGAAGGTGAATTGAGATGAAAACCCATTACATTTTTCATAACTTTTCGAAATGTAACTCCAATGAAATAGAGATCTTTAAATTGATATTTAAATAGAAATTATTTTAATTATAATAATCATAAAATAAATTCTTGGTCACTATATACACCATATAGAATAAATATGGGGTGGATATAGCATATGTCTTACAAAAGTAAGAAGTGAGACTAAAATCCACTACCACTTTATTAATATTTTGAATCATAATCCAAAATAAAGAATAACATAAAATTAAAATTTAAGTATCATTAAAATAATGGTATTAATGATTTAACATATAAAATGGGTAGTATATACCACAAAAAATGTAATGAGTTGTGAATTTACATATGCCTCCTAGAAATATGAGAGAGATTATAAATTACCTACCTTAAGTCCTGACTTCCATTGTACATGTTCCACCCTACTTTATAATAAATATAAGTTAATTATAAATATAATACAGAACTATATTCATAGATATATATAATACCATATATGGTTTTATTATGACCTTTTATTACCCGTTTATTAACAATACCATGTTAAAGTATTGTTTTGGGAAACAACCGCTTTATTTTTCATGTATGTTTTAAAATTTTATTTGTGGTTCCAATTACATTGATCATGGATTAATCATCTATAGAATTTTAAAAATGAAATAAATATCATATATTTTTAGTATATATTTATTTAGATTATTTCATGAAATTTAGTGATAGAAAATGAAATACACCATTCCTGGAGACGGTAGGCCGTACGAATAGATGAACAACGTTTTCTATTTTTTTTTGAATGAAAGAAATGTAAGTTATATATATTATTATTCTATAATAATTATTATGTCATATATATCACATATATTCATTAATACCACACTATTTCAAGAAATTTTTTTAACGTCTCCCTTTTAACATCAGTTATTTAGAACAGATGTGAAAATATTTGAAATGTTCTTTTTCACGTTTGTTATATATTAACCAATGTGGAAAAGAAAATTTCATAGGTTTTTCAAATAGGTTATCATATAATGGATGATAAAAACAATTTTAATGGTTTTTAACATTGGTTATTTATAACCAATGTCAAAAGATAAATTTTCACATCTCTTAAAAAAACCAATGTGAAAAAACACTCTTAAAGTATTTATAACATCCATTATTTAATAATAAACATTATAAATATTTTATAATTGTATTTATAATTTTAGTTATTAAATAACCAATTTATAATCCTTTTAAAATTTTATGAATTGGTGGTGGAATCATTTCACGGTCATTCATTCTTGCAATAAAAACCTTCATTTCTGTCCCGTGGAAGCCCTAACTTTGTCATTTCATCATTCTGATGGAATATAAATTTTCTTTAAAATCTCCATACAAACTCAGGATTCATCGTCCTCATCATTGTTCAATAATGATATTTCTTATCATCTCTATAGTGCGACTTAAAAATTTTCATTTCTCTCTTTTCAGTTGTTTATTTATGCTGAATCCCTAACCCTTGTTTGTTCGATTTGGTGGAGTCTATTCTAACTTTAAAATCTTCACACAATTGTAGGTTTTTCATCATCATTGTAATGTCCCGGTTCCGGAAGCCACCCAAAGGTGCCCCGTACCCGGTCGGTCACATGGCCTCAAATGAATTTCCCCGAATACCAGAGGCTGCGGACTAACAGCGAGGGCCTTGGGTGTGATAGTGGGGAAACTATTCCCTCATTATAAGAGTACACATCAAAAGTAAACAAATACATACAAGAGCGGAAACAGTAATAATATAATACAACAGTAACAACAGAATACTGGAAGTATAAATTTGAGAACACATATACAAAATGATGCATGATACCTATGTCTTGGAAAACAACCAAAAAATTCACCATGATAGAATACAACAGTGCTAAACGAAGTGCAAAAGAAATCAGATAAACTCCTCAGCATCGCAAGCCATAGCTTGGTCATGTGCTCTCCAGCTCCACAGCAAGTCAAGTTCCTGATGTAGAAGGGAACTTTCCCTTGTCTATACCTACGACAATATAATCTATTTGGGCCCAAAATCATGGACCAAATAGGGTGTGAGACTAAATCCTATTAGGCAACCACCTGAAGATATATTCCTAATAGTTAGTGATTATATGGTAGATAAAAGTACTGAAAGCTGTAAACATGAAAGCATTAAGCTGTAACCAATCCACAGTTTTAAGCATTCAGAACACCATAAAGCATGCAACAAATAAATAGATAACACAACAGGTAACCCTCTGGGAAGTACCCACAACCTATTACCTATAGTCCTACCTATCAATTACAATAAACCATCTAGGCAGCACACACAATCTCACCCCTCTGTTTCAGAAAATGAATAGATTCTCTGAGGAAGCACTCACCGTCAATTCCCCCTATAGTCTTGTATCATACTAAAGGCTCTCTAGGGAAACACTCAACATCAATTCCCCTTGTGGCCCATGTAATGGAACTACAGACACTCTAGGGAAGCACTCAACGTCAATTCCCCTTGTGGTCTCACATTGTATAATTATAAAGACACTCTGGAGAAGCCCTCAACATCAATTCTCCCTATGGTCTATACACTAGGTTATCATGGTCCTGTGTAAGTCAAGCAAGTATAGAATCACGTATCGGCCCAAGTAAACCTCAAGAACTACTTGGATAGCATTATACAACATAAAAAAATAACAGAATAACAGACACACCATCCTATAATACTAGACATGGATAGTAAACAGAAGCCTACAGGCAAACGAGACCCAAAGGTCAAAACCGGAAAAACATGCATGGGAAAAACATCTATAGAACAACCAAACACCCTTTCTGCAATCAATTAACATCTACTCAGGCATACCAACATAGCAGAGAAGCAATTCGGCTAAAACGGTAAATGCACAATACCCCATTCATGGGTATTGGAAATACTTGCACATAAAACTCAAAGAATTCCTATATAAAGGCACAAACCACAAATCTCAGGGTTAGGAGATAATTATACTTGAACCTAAAAGCTTGAATATCTTTAGAACGTCTAAGATCATTGAAAATGTATAGAACATTCAACCCACGATAACTTAGAAAAGAAGAGGAATCATGAAACGAGGCTCCAGCAGAAGAGAGAACTCACCGATGCGATTCCAATGCGACTGAAAGTGTTCGATTCAGAGGATGGATGGAGGCTCGGGGGTTCATCAAAGATCTGTGGACGTACCCTCGTTATCAGATGAACCATACCTAGAAGAAGTCAGTTCTGTCCATCAGAAGCAACCCCAATGCATTTAATGAAAAAGAGAAAGTACACGATGTGTACTTTTGAAGTACACGAGGTGTACTTTTGATGTACATGGTGTGTAGTTTTCTTTTCCATAATCCGCTTTAGGTAGACTCCATGTCACCCCACACGGCCGTGTGTGTGGACACGACACGACCAACACATGTGATCCTGTAGCAGTACACGGCGTGTACTTCAAAAATTTCCAAAAACTTCCCTTTTCTCAAAAACTGCAGAAAAAAGAAAAACATACCTGAAAAGAAGATCCGGGTTCTTACAAACTTCCCCCCTTAAATAAATTCTTCCCCGAATTTCCCTAGAAAGGCGTATAAAAAGAAACCCTAAACAGCTCTGGCCATTGCGATCGTACATCGGCCTCCCTCTCCCATGTCTCATCCTATACTCGCCAGTGCTGCCATAGAACTCATACCAAGGTAACAGAACGACCACTGAGAACCTTTGTACTATGATCCACAATCCAGATAGGATGCTCCTCAAACGACGCATCCGATTCGAGCTCAACCTCATCAGGTTGAAAGACATGAGATGGGTCTGAAAAGTAACGTCGAAGCTGAGAAAATGTAAGATGTCATGAATATCCTGGTACCTCTAAGGTAACTGCAACTAATAGGCCACCGGCCAAACTCTCTCTAACACCTCAAACGGCCTGACGTACCTTAGCAAAAGCTTACCCTATATCCTGATCCTCTTATGTCCCATACTCGATGTGACATGCAGGAAAACCTGATCACTGACCTCATACTCCAGAGGTCGTCTCCGCTGATCAGCATAAGACTTTTTTCGTGACTATGCAGTAGCCATCCTCTTCTGAACCAACTCTATCTGCTCTGTGGTCTCATGAACAGGATGAGGTCCCAACAAAGCAACCCCTCCAGTCTCCATCCAACATAAGGGTGATCGACACGGCCTACCATACAAAGCCTCGTAAGGTGCCATCTCAATATTCTCTTGAAAATTATTGTTGTCGGAAAACTCCACAATAAGTATATGCTTCTACTAAGAACCTCCAAAATCTAGAATGCATGCTCTGAGTATGTCCTCATGCACCAGAATCGTACGCTTGGACTAGCCATCTTTCTGGGGATGGTAAGCTATACACAAGAGTACCTATGTACCTAAAGCCTTCTGAAGTCCCCACCAGACCCAAGAAGTAAAACGAGCATCCCTATCTGAAACAATGGAGTGTGGAAATCCATGTAGAAGTATAATATCTCAGATGTACAACCACCCTAGCTCATCAACACTGAAGGTATCCTTATCAGGAAAGAAGTAAGAAACCTTTGTACGTCTGTCAACGACAACCCATACATCATCATTACCATGAGGCAACCTTGGAAAACCTGTTAAAAAATCCATTGCGATGTTGTTCCACTTCTACTCGGGAAAGGGTAATTGCTGTAGAAGCCTTGCTGGTCGCTGATGCTCCACCTTCACCTGATGACAGGTGGAACACCTCATGATGAAACTAGAAACATCCCTCTTCATACCTAGCCACAAATATTGATGGCGTAGTTCACAATACATCTTGGTGACTCTAGGATTAACTGCCCAAACTAAGGAATAAATGTCCCATATCAGCTCCCCGCATATATCTATTGGCACCCATACGTGTCCCTAGAAACACAAGATCTCATCCTCTCCTATGGTCAATCCAGGAATAGGGTCCTCTTCTAACACACTTTCCCATAGGTCTAGGCCTTCAGAATCTGATAGCTTCCTCATTCGTACTTGATTAAGAAGAGTTGAGGTAACAGCTACAGATGGTAGAATAGTCTACCCTTGTCTGTCCTTTACTTCCAAATGCATCTCATAGAACATGGACATAAGCTTCCACTCACCACTGGCCTCCCAAAATTCCTCTATCTGAGTCCTCCTGCTCAACGCATCAGCCAATGCGTTGCCCTTCCTAGACGTATTGGCAAGCTCAAAGTCAAAGGACTAAAGGTACTCAACCCACCTGTGATGTCTCAAATTCAAATCACGCTGAGTGAAAATGTACTTGATACTCTTGTTGTCGGTGAAAACCACAAGGTGATCTCTCAGAAGATAGTTTCTCCAACAACGTAAGGCATGAACAATAGTTGCCAACTCCAGATCATGCGTCGGTTAAATCCTCTCATGTGGCCTCAAATGCCAATACCCGTACGCAACGACTCCATCTCACTACATAAGTACATCTCCCAGCCCGATACCTAAATCATCATAATAAATAGTATAGCTCTTTCCCTGCTCTGGAAAGACTAGTATCAGTGCTGAAGTCAATCTCTCTTTCATCTTATGAAAGTCTAACTCACAATAATCTAAACATATGAACTTCGCACCCTTCTTAGTCAGACCTATCAGTGTTGCTGCTAAGTGTGAAATGTCCTATATGAAATGTCTATAGTATCTTGCCATCCCTAGAAAACTCCGCACCTCAAATACATTTTTCGGCTACTCCTAGGAATCTACAGCTCTCACTCTCTCTAGATCTACTGATACTCCTATATCTGAAATAACATGGACTAAGAAGTGAATATAATCCATCCAAAAGTGGCATTTTGAGAGCTTAACATATAACTGATTCTCTCTCATTGTACAGAAAATGATCTCAACATGGGTAGCATGGTCATGTCGAGTGTGAGAGTACACCAAGATATCATCCATGAAAACCACCACGACTGAATCCATGTATGGATGGAACACTCAGTTCATCAGTTACATGAAAACTACATGAACGTTTGTGAGACCGAACGACATAAACAAATATTCTTAAAGACCATACCTACTCTGGAAGGCTGTAAGAGGTATATTAGATGGTCTAACGTGCAACTGATGATAACCGGACCTCAAGTCAATCTTCGTAATCACCCGGGATCCTCGAAGCTGATCAAAGAGATCATAAATCCTTGGTAAGGGATATCGGTTCTTAACCATCAACTGGTTCAACATCCGATATTCCACACAAAGCCTGGGGGCACCATGTGCCTTTTTAACAAATAGGACAGGTTAATCCTAAGGAGAAGTACTGGGTCAGATGAAACCCTTTGCCTACAACTCCTCTAACTGCTTCTTAAGCTCATGTAACTCAGGTGTAGCCATCCTATAAGGAGGAATAGAAACTGGTGCCACTCCTGGAATAAGCTCAATAGAAAAGTCTACCTCAAGCTCTAGAAGAAAACCTAAAAAGCCCTCTGGAAAGACATCTCGGAAATAATCCACCACTGGGGGAAAGTCCATCTGTGATGTCCCCTGGTCATCCAGATAAAGACTAGAAAATTGGGTTGTAAATGCTCTCAACCCATGATGCTCTGGACCTGCTCTGCTCACCTAGACATCCCAATCGCCCTTATGAAGAAAAGATCCCCCCTCTAGTGATATAAAACTCACCCGGTGGTGATAACAGTCGATGAATGATTGAAAGGGAACTAGACAATCTATTCCTAGAATGACATCATAGCCTGTCATCTCTAGAACATAAATATCCCAAAAGAATTTACACCCACCAATATCAATAGGGCACTCCTTGCACTAACGTACACCATATGTTTTTCCCCCCAACAGAGTTTCTAGTGTCAGAACATCAGCAGATGAAAAGATACTGAGCCCAAGGCTCTCCACAACAACGACTAATATAAAGCTATGCGTAGAACTAGTATCGAAAAGGGTTGAAGATAAAACCGATGCAATTAGGATCGTACCTTGAACTATAGAGGGGACGAGATCCCACTCATGATGGGTCTACTCCACTACAAAAGTCAGTCTAGCTCCATGGCCCTAGGACCCTGCCTAAATACTCTATGCTGATCCACCCTGCTGTTGCTGGTAGCCTGGTGAATGACCACCAGAGCCATGACCTCCACCTCGGCCTGAATGGCTGGAAGAACTCCAGTTACCAGACTGGTGAGAAACTAGTGGAGATTCTTCTGTACGAGGGGTCATTGTAGAACACTGGTCACCGGATGCTGGTGAGAAGACCTGATAGAAACCCTGAAGGTGTCCCAACTTGCCGCAAGATTGGCACTCCACCGGGTCTCTCTGGCACTGCGGTCTCATATGCCCGCTTCTCCCGCAATGGTATCACACCACCTGGCTACTAGAGGATGCATCCCTCCTACTCGGATCTCCTTGAGTAGTCTCCAATGCGGTTATTACTGCTATCAGTTGGCGAAGAACTAACACTAGATTTCGAGCCTCCCTGGCTCGCAAATCCGATTTCCCTTAGATTCTGCTCCGTGATCAGTTCCTGGTTAACGATGGAAGCGATGGAAGTCAACTTGAAGAGATTCACCTAAGAGTGGATATCTTGTATAAGTCCATCCTCGAACTTCCTTGCCAGAAATAACCCATCTCCTCCCAGGAAGGGTGTGAAACGCTGAAGCTCGGTGAAACGAGAGGAGTACTCTATAACTGATAGGGTACCCTGCTCAAGGCTCATAAACTCCCAGGCTCGGTCGGCCCTCATGGTCTCCTGATAGAAGTAGTCATAGAAGATGCGATGGAACTCCTCCCAAGCCATAACCTGCTGATGAACCACCTGTGAGATTACATCCCACCATCTCTTGGAGGAATCTCATAGCATATAGGTAGCGAGCTTGATTCTCCTCTCTAGAGGCCTCTCCATATGCTCAAAGATGGTTAGCATGGCTTCTAGACATGACTCTATTTCCTGAGGTCATCCTTACCCTGAAAAAGTGGGAGGATGCTACTGCTGGAAGACCCACATCAAATCTACCATCGACGAGGCATGAGGTGGCACTCCCTGAAAGGTCTACATCTTCCTCAAGAATTCCTCCCTGAACTGTGAATCATCACCTATGTCAGGTACAACGGTTGGGGCCAAGGCTGGCACAACTGGAGGATCTGAAGTTAGTCCCGGATCGGCCATGTCCAATGTCTGATCACCACCTGGAAGCTGGAATACAACTGAAGGACGTCTCAGTGGCGTGAATTTGAAAGGTCAAGCACACACCTTAGATCAAAATATCGAGGACTGAAAACACAGAGTGTAAGAAGGGAATAGGAGGAAGAAATCACTCATGTTTTACAAAGTATGACTACACGGCATGTACATTTCCTACACGGCGTGTTCTATGAAGTCATTCACATGGGTGTGTACTCCTTCCTGAACTAGTCATGTAACACCCCAAACACCTGGTGTGTTCTCATAACACATGGTATGTGCTTTAATCCTCTTCCTCTGCCCTATTCCTTATACATGGTCAATCCACATGGCTCTCCTAAGGCAAGACTACACTGTGTGTTCAAGGTAGACACAATGTGTACAAGACAAACTTCACCTGGCCCATGTTGTTAGTGACATGACCTGACACACATCTCAAAATAAACGGTGTGTTGAAGGTGGAAACTGCGTGCAAGTGAAAGGATACATTGACCCATGTTTTTGGTTACACTACTGGATACACGGTTGACACTACACGACATGTTCCATGCGGACACGACTTGTATGATAAGGGATAACACCGACCCGTGTTGTTCGTGACACTGCCGGGTACCTTTTTCAGACTACGCGACATGTTTAGAAGTCACCCGGAGTGTATTAGACACGACTTGGCCAACCTTTGTTGTTAGTGACACAAGTGGGCATGAGGTCGACATGACACGACATGTAGGGAAGATACACGGTGTGTTCACTCAAGATTTTTCCCACCCCGTGTCTCTGCCCACACGGCCTACAACATGGTCAGAGACTACACAATGTGTACATAGAGTACATGGCATGTACTTAAGAAAAAAAATTTCTTCTCGAACAGAATAACACATGGAATGTACTTAACATTACACGATGTGTATTCTGGGTTTTTCCGGACATTAAGCCTCAGAAACTACTCCGAAACCCAGAAAAAGACTGAAACAAACATTGAAAGTGCCAAATTCCAATTAGTGAGGGCCCATAATCCCCGCGAATCAAATTTTGTAATCTTATAACCATTATAACATGGCCGAAAAGGCAATGATACACCAAATTCCGGTCCAAGAGGGCCAATAACACCTCCAGAACCAATGTTTGGAGTTCATTCAAGAACATCTCTACACAAAACAGTACCTTATCAAATAACAGGTATTTATATCAAGGAAACTACCACAACAACATGCATATTTTACACATCATCTATCACAACAAAATGAAATCACTAATGCATCCTAGATGGCATGGAAAAAATGAATGGCATGTGATTTCTAACAAGTGCCTATATGATGCATGAGATGGCATACCATTATCTCATCGGGTTTCAACAGAAATAGAACCTGAATAACGTCAACAATAACAACACAATACATGTGAGTCACCCAATAATGAAAATCAAATCAACCGTAAAATTGAAAAACTAAAAAAATTTCAATAACAAGGTAGATTGGATTTTCCCTGTACACGGGTCAGCTACTCTCGAGCACAGCTTATTACCAAGTACCTATTCCTTCCTATCCCTAGATAAAGGCTCCAAATATTATGTCAATAAAAATGAACCCTCTGATACCACTTTGTAACTTCATGGTTCTTGATCCACCCAAAGGCACCCCATACCCAGTAGGTCACATGGCCTCAAGTGCATTTCCCCAAATTCTATAGGCTGCCGACTAGAATTGAGGGCCTTGGGTGTGAAGTGGGGAAACTATGAACTCATTGGTAGAGTAAACAATGGAAGTAAACAAATAAATACAAGAGAAGAAGCAGTAATAATGGAATACAATAGTAATAAGAGAAGACTGGAAGTATAAACTGGAGAACACATATACAAAATAATGCATGATACATATCTCTAAGAAAATAGCCAAATAAGTCACAATTCGAGAATACAATAGTGCTAAACCATGTGAAAAAGAAGAAGATAAAATCCTCATCATCACAAGCCATAGCTTGGTCTCGTGCTCTCCATCTCCACAGAAAGTCAAGTGCCTGAAGTAAAAGGGCGCTTTCTCTTTTCCATACTTGAAACAATATAATATTGTTGGGCCCAAAATCATGGCCTAAATATTGTGTGAGACTAAATCCTAGTAGGAAAGCACCCAATGATCTGTGCCTAATAGTCTGTGAGTATATGTAAGGTAAAAGTATTGAAAGCATTAAATACGAAATCACTAATAAGTAACCAACCCATAGTTTTATGCATTCAAAACACCACACAACATGAAACATCAAAACAGATAACACAATAGGTAACCCTATGGGATGTAACCACAACCTATCCCCTCTGGTCCTACGTATCAAGTACAAGAAACCCTCTGGGTAGAACACACAGTCTCACCCCTCTGTTTCAGCTAAAAAATAGACTCTCTGAGGAAGCACTCACAGTCAATTCCCCCTATAGTCACGTATCATACTAAAGGTTCTTTGAGGAAGCACTCAACGTCAATTCCCCTTGTGGCCCATGTCATGGAAGTATAGACACTCTAGGGAAGCACTCAATGTCAATTACCCTTGTGGTCTGACATCGTATAATTATAAAGACACTCTGGATAATCCCTCAACGTCAATTATCTCTATGATCTATACACCTGGTTCTCACGGCCCTGTGTAAGTCAAGAAAGTATAACATCATGTATCGGCCCAAGTAAACCTCAATAACTACATGGCTAGAATTTTATAGCGTAATAGCATAATAGAAGAACATGCACACCATCCTATAATACTAGGCATGGATAGTAAACCGCAACCTATAGGCAAACAAGACCCAAAGGTTAAAACAAGAAAACATGCAAGGTAAAAACATCCAAAGAACAACCAAAAACCCTATCCGCAATAAATTATCATTTACTCATGCATACCATCATAGCAGAGAAGCGATAGGGCTAAAATAGTAAAAGTGCAATACCCCGTTCTTGGGTATTGGGAAAATTTACACATAAAACCCCAAATAATTCCTACAGAAAGTCACAAACCACCTAACTTGGGGTTAGGAGATCAATATACTTGAACCTCAAAGCTTGAGTCTCCATATAACGTCGAAGATATACAAAAACTACAAAAACATTTAACCCACGATAACATGGAAAAGAATAGGAATCATGAAACGAGGCTCCAACAGAAGAGAGGACTCACCTATGAGATTCCAACACAAACAAAAGTGTTCGATTCAGAGGATGGACAGAGTATTGGTGGTTTGTCAAAGATCTGCAGTCGTACCCTCACTCTCTGATGAACCAAACCTAGAAGAAGTTGGTTCTGTCCGTCAGATGCGGCCCTGGTGCATTTAATGAAAAAAAGAAAGTACATGGTGTGTAATTTACTTTTCCATACTACACTTTAGGTGGCCTCCATGTCACCCCACATAGCCGTGTGTGTGGCCATGACATGGCCAACACATGACGTCTTACGGTAACACAGTACATGGAGTGTACTCACAAAGTACACGGTGTGTACTTCAAATTTTTTTAGAAGACCCCCTTTTCTAAAAAACTCCCAAAAAAGAAAAACATACCTGAAAAGAAGATATGGGTTCTTACAATCATCATTATTCATAATAATATGATCTTTTAGTCTCCAACTAGCTCAACCAATGTTATGTAGTCAAAATATATATTTGGAATATATTATATTTCTACATTATGTTGATCATGTAATTGTGGTAAATTGATTTCCTGAGTAATTTAATGATCAAATAATTTTATGAATTCCCTTTTTGAATAATTTTGTTATTATTCAATAATGTGAAATCAAATTAGGTTAGTTTGTTCAAATAGTTGGTTCTTTATTACAGTATCTTATTTATTATAGCTAATAAATAGTTTTTCTTAATTATAGTATTATTGAAAAATCATGGCTATGTTTTTTTCTATAATGAATTATTGATCATGTAATTTTATAACTATTGTTATATACTTTGTATTTTCTTGTCAATTTTATAATTAATTTAAGCACAAGGAGAAAGGTTGCCTTAATATTTAGATATTTCCTCATCAAGGATGTTGATCATTCTAACTCGATCGATGTATTATCATTGAATGGTGTAGACCCAAAGTAGATCCCCTCTAGTGATGATCCACATGTGTTCCATAAATCTTTTAACAATACTCAAGATTCATTAGGTTCCAGAACAACTGATTGATTTTCTTGTGTTATATACCTTTGATCACATCACATCCTGTTAAGCCTGAAGTTGACCATTCATATGTCATATATTTAGTGTAACATTAGGTTATCTACATTACTTTTGTATAATTACTATTATATATGAATTTTCATGATTTATTAAATAAAAACTCATTATAATATCATAATTATTCGTATAATCCTTATCATATATTATATAATTAATTATGGCAACTTTGATATTTTTCTGTGTTATGATTATTGGTTTATATGATATTTAATGTTTTTCCTATAGAATATTTATATTGTCATAATTCCTGAGCATGTTACCCTCCATCTATTTAGTTTCATATAACATAACATCCAACATTTTTTCTATTTAGTATTGAATAATATAAAATATTATGTGTTTTTTCTTTCATAAAGCTAAATTTGGATTTTGAAAATTATTCAAAATAATTGGTTAAAATTGTTTTATAGCCATGATGTTTCAATTTTTTTTTGTTGAAAATGTTCTAGTATGGTAAACATGTTTTTAATTCAATTTAAATAAATAATTAATTAAACTTTTTCTTTAAATAAATATTTTTTAATTTAAATGTGATGAATATTTTAAAATAGTTTCATTTTTCTAATGTAAAACATTGAGGTTGTTTTTAATTAAATTACATTGTAAAATGATTTTATTTTGTAAAATAAGTTATTTTGAAAATATGTTGTGATATATTGATTTAAAAGTAATTTGATTCCAATGATTGTTTTCTAAATATAAGTATTATGTAGTGTAATTTTGGTTTAGAAATGCAAAGGGTATAGAATTTTGATTTATCAATTATATTTAAAGTTATATTCAATTAATGTATAGAATTTATAATTATAATTTTCTAATATGCTTTTATTTTATTTTGAAATTTCAATGTTTTGTTACTTTAAAATTATGAAATCTTTGATATAAATTTAAACATGGTAAGACTTAATCAATTTTCTCTCACTTTTACCACCACTATATTATTTGAAATGATATTTTTTTTATTTTTTATTGATAATAACGAGTCGAAGTTGGGTAATAAAACTTTGAATAAGGGATGAATATGAGGATAGTGTTGATGATTTTTTGGAATTTTAATAAAGTAAATGTTTGAAATAATTATAGGTTTTTATGTCCTTTCTAGAAATATTTAAATATGATGAATATGAAAAGTAGAGAGATCAAAGATCATTTAATTTGTCATGGTTTTAGTATGAGTTACAACCCATGGATTTGGCATGGAGAAATAGGATATAATTTCAGATCTATTGAAGATGAGACTTTAAAGATAATAACTCTGAAGAAAATGATGAAATGATTTGTTTTATTGAAGCATAGGTAATTTAGAAAGAAAAAAAATTGAGTGTATATATGGTGTTGCTGAAAAACCATTATATCTAGGTTGTATGGAATTTACATTTTTATCAACGATGTTAATATTGACCAACATGAAGGTGAAAAATAGTACGAGTGACAAATTGTTTTTCTTATGATTTTCTACAATTGTTGAATGATATTTTTCCTAAAGACAATGAGCATCCTAATTCACATTATAATGTCAATAAAATACAATGCCCGATGGGATTAGGGTGTGAAAAAATACATACCTTCTTGAATGACTATGTAATCTATAGGAAGGAATATGAATTTAATTCAAAGAGTCCTAAATGTGGGATTTCATAATATACGTTGAAAGAAAAATACACGTTGATTTAGCATTTATAGGGACCTATACTAAGGAATTTTGGTATCTTCCTATAATTCCACATTCTAAATGTTTATTTGAAAATTAACATGATTTAAAAAGGTTAAGATGACATGATGATAAGTAGACATATGATGTAAAATTATTACATCCAGATGATTTTCCATAGTGGAATAAAATTGATCAGAAATTCTAGAAATAAAGAAAGAAATATTGGACTTAGACTATACGTAGATGAAATGAATGCATATCGAAGCCTGTGTAGCGCAAATAGTTAATGTCTTATTTTATTGGTAATTTAAAACTTATCTCCTAAATTTTTTATGAAGTACAAATATTTCATGTTGAGTTTAATGATATGTCTACAAAAACAACTCAGAAATGATATTGATGTTTTATTTTCACCATTAATTGATTATTTGAAAATCTTATGGGAGTATGGTATAAGGGTGTATGATTCTTATAAAATTGAATATTTTCAACTATATTAAATGATTATTTTAACAATAAATTACTTCCAAATGTGTGGAAATATTTCTAGATACACTATTAAGATGTATAAAATAAGTACAATTTGAAAACTATAGATTTCATTTTATCATCCAAATCATGGGGAAAAATAGTATACATGGGTCATAAAATGTTTTTTTGTCTATGGATAACTCTTTTAAAATATTAAAAAAGTTACTCAATAGTTCATAATAGTTTGATATTTCTTTGAAACCTTTATCCACTGATCAATATTTTGAGAGGGTGAAAAACCTTGATGTGACATTTATAAAGAAACGTAGATATGGTAATGATAGAAATATTTGCAGGAAATGATCAATATTTTTTTATCTACCATATTGGAGATATCATGAGACGAAACATGACATTGATTTCATACATGTAGTGAAGAATATATATAAACATTTGATTGGAACATTATTATATATTAAAGGAAATACTAAAGATGGGTTGAATGCAAGATTGGACTTAATATTAATGAGAATACATTTGGAGTTATGTCCCACTCTTGATGGAAGTTATAAATTTCTTCCAATAGCTTTCATACATTATCAATAGGGAGAATATTATATTTTCTTTACAGTCTCTCCATGATATCATAGTTTTGTAGGGTTATTTTTCTAATGTAAAAAATTTTGTGTCCTTAAAGGATTTGGTGTTGAAAGGTATGAAATGTATTGATTGTCACGTCATGATGCAACCGATTTAACTGGTTGCATTGTGTAGAATATTTCCATCTATGCCAGAATGACTATCATGAAGGTGGGTTATTTTTTCCTTTCAATTTTTAATAATTTGGTTGATTTGAATTCTTTGAAAATTTTGGGAGATGAATGAAATTCTAAAAATTTTCAATTAAAAATATATTTTCCACCATCTTTTTTTGATATAAAGGATCATTTAAAAGTTCATTTGGTTTGAGAAATAATGATTTTTAGACCTGTATGTCAAAGTTGAATATATCCTTTTGAAAGGTATATGAAGATATTGAAGGGATATATTACGAACCCATATCAACCTTCATCCTCCATTTTTGAATAGTATATTTCTAAGGAGGTTGTGGATTTTATTAAAAAAGTACTTTTCTACAATAGAGCACATTGGTTTGCCTCTATATCCCTATGAACAAGTTAATTATGTGGGAAAGGGGATCTATGTCTTTAAAGTCAAATCATTGTTAGGTGAACATAAAAGAAGGTACATTTATACATTATGAATGACATAGATTATGGTCAATAATATATAATAGTGCATATTAATGTATTGAAATAATGTTATCCAAAGAATAAATATATATGGATTTCGAATGAGCATAACCAAACTTTTTACCATGGTTTAATGAGAACATTCTTGGTAGATCAGATGAATCATAAACATTAAAATGGTTAGTGGGTGGCCCAAGATTTAATTTAATGATATGGGACAACTATGAAATTAGTGGCTATATATTTCATTCGAATGATCGGGAAAAAAATGGAGTTCAGAATAGTAGTGTATAAGTATTCTCAAAATCAATGCATTTTTCATGTTTCAAAGGCAAACAACCAATTTATGCATTAAGTGAATTTTATGGAGTCATTGATGAAATAATGGAGGTTGGTGACATTAAATTTTTTTGACTAAAAATGGTTTATTGATATCAATGGTGTCACACATGATGAATTTGGAATGGAACTTGATAATATGAATAGATTGGGATGAACAATAAATATTTTCATAATGGAAACACATGAAAAATAAATTTTCTATGTTCTTGGTCAATCTGATATGCAGTGGAGTATTGTTTTATAACAAAAAAACAATTTTTGGTGAAGATAAACATGAAAGGGAAGATGATTTATGTGTGATCCCTACTTCCATGGAAATATTAACATATAATAATGATTAGAACATTGTAGACATGGTTTTTTCCATATGTAATGATCATGATGAAGGAATTAGGGATAATAATCCATTAGTAAATTCATAATATTACTGGTAACATATGTTTATTTCTCATTTACTTTTAAAAATTTCACAAAATGCTAAATATTTTAATTTTATATTCATTATAAAAATACTTATTAAAACTAATAAGTTAAATATTCTATTTATATTAGATTAATTTTTTTAGTTTCTCATGTTTTCCCTTACATAACATATATATTCATTGATTTTGTTGAAATATAATTATTTTAAATCTAATATGTTAAATGAAAAAAAAATTTATAAGAGTATATTGAAAAAATATTATTTTCGTATAAAAAATGATTTATTAGATAATACCATTTTTACTATTTCAATACCATTTTTAATTTTTTTTCATTTATTTACATGACATTTCATATATCATTACATTTGTTATCATTTTAGTTATCTATAAAAATATGAATAATAATATGTTAAGTTTAATTTATTTTACTTTTTTGTTTCATAATTTTAAATTTCATATTTACATTAATATTGTAGTATATTAATTTGTATATTTTTGTACTAATTATTTGTTTCTTTGATATTTAGGATAATGAAATATAAATCAATTGATCAAATAAATTTTTTTGGAGATGAGCGTACACATACCTCTAGGGAGGAATGTGCACATGCTCCTCTTGATGACCCCCATCTTTATTTACAAGAGACATATACTCCCACAGAGCTAAATAAAAGTTTGAGGGTTGATAAATGTGGTTGAACACATTTAAAAAAATTATCAATTTCTTATAGCAAGGACTAAAGGATACTGTTATAATTTTATGATATAGATTTTCCAAGAGGTCTTAATTTAAAACAATTCCAGAGTTTTCTATCAGTTTAAGGTAAAAGTAAAGTTATTATTTTGATTGATGATTATAGATGTGTTAAAAAAGTGACACAATATCAGTTGTGGGAGACCAGTTTTGTAAGACTGTGTTTTATGGTTTTATTAATCATGAAATTTTTATAGTAATATAGGATTTCCCATTTTTATCGGATGACATATGATATAACTAACACTATAAGAGTGAAGAGGAAATTTTTATCATCATTTAATAGGATATATAAGGATTTCAAATCGACACTAACATCTGATTTTATTTTTGAGCACAAAAAACTTCACAATCCATGCGATATATATCCTTTTATATATGAAGACACATGGAAATAAATTTTTGAAAGTAGTAGAAAAGAAGCATTTTTGATAAGTGTAATATAAAATTTTAGATATTTTTTATTAATGATCTTATTAAGGATTTTTTGTTGTTAATTTACATAAATTTTGGATATATCATCAAGATATCCAATCGAGAAATGTATACCCTCATAATTTACCTTGGGGAGGGTATACATTATTGGAAGAATAAATTGTGTCTGAAAAATTTCAAAAAATGATATCTGATTCTTCAAGCTCTAGAGAGGTTGCCCCTCTACCCCAGCTAGACATGAATAATATAATATGACTTTGATGAGAAAAAATGAGAATATATTATGGAAGAGTCAGGGGTTGTATGAGATAAGATTGTAATATTTTTAATTAATTAATTTATTTAAGTTAATTAAATTATTTAAATATTTTGAATCATTACAAAAATTTTGAAATAATTTATTTATCATTCCCTTGAGGAGCATAGAACACATGGGGTATTGTAACTGAGGGTAGAGAATATATTTTATCTACAACAGCCGGAAAACCCAAACACTTGGTTCATGTACAAGGATACCTGGCAGGTGTATAAATGAGAAAATAATTTCCAAATTTTTAAGATTCTATAATGTATATTTTTTATAAAAAATTTATTCTTTTTAGGATAAATTTTAGAATGTTAATGTAATTATGGAGGATAAGATCAGATAATTCTTACAATCCATGTTTCCAAAAATGAAATGATAGTTTTAGACTGTAACTCGCACTCCCTTGTCTCTTCCAGTAGCTCCCTCTCCTCCACCTCTGCATGCAAACCCTACTCTTTATCCTACTCATGCACCCACTCCTAGACAACTTCCTAGTAACATTGAAATATATATTTGTGATCTTTAGTATTTATTATTTCATATAGGATGATATATTATATTGGAGATATCATTCATCATCAAAAGGGAGAGATAGGTCATCATAGTGTTACTATACAAGATATTATAGATAGATCAAATGGAGTACCATTACCTATAGATGAGGTGACAAGATTTGGGAAAAAGTATTTTCCACTCTTTAGTTTGGCCATATAGGTTTATTCAACAAAATTATTATATAGATTTGTGTATATTTTATCTTTTATTTCATTTTGATAAAAAATTAGTTTTATCATTTTAAAGATTATATATTTATCTATTTTTAGAGAAATAATTTAAAGGTAAAGATATATAATATAGACAAAAAAAATATAGAGTAGTGTGTCTTCATATAAAAATAATAGAAGTCATGATAGTCTGTTAGCATTTTTAAAATTTTTGTTGGATTTGTATGATATTCCAATTGAAGATGATGTGTGTGGGTGTGCAAGGACTAAAAGGATTTTGAAAAATGATATTATAGAGCTTTTAGCTGAGGATCTGTTGGGAAACAACATGATTCATGTTTTCCATGTAAGTCTCAACATAAATCTTTTAGTACATTTTATTTATTTAAAATTTATACCTGTATCTATTTTTTGTTTTGTATATTTATACAATATATAAAGAGCGTGACAAGACAGATTTATATGGATTTATAGACCCACAATTTATTTCACCTACAACAAGAATAATAACTAAAGAAGAAAGAAATGTTTATATTTCTTAAAGATTTAAAAATAATATAATATTCGTTGCTCAAATTTTTTCCTTATCTTCAGGAATATGTAACATATATCTCAAAAAGTATTATTTATCTTTTAAAATAACAACCAATAACATTAAAATTTATTTTATATCAATGGAAAATGGATTTCAGGTGTTTTTTGTCTATGGGAGAAGTCACATTACCGGTTATTCTCTATTCCTGGAGAAGTGTGAGAAAATTTTAAGAATGTATTAGAAAAGGAAGTTTGTCTTTATTAATACTTGTTCATATTATAATTTATTTTAAACTTATTACATTCATATTATTTTCTAACTGGGGATAAAATTTCTCTCGAGGAACTACAAAGAAATTGCACAACACGATCAAATATGTAAAAGCAAAGTTGAATTTTAATTTCTAATTAATTAATTATGGAAATATTACTTAATAATGTAATTTTTAATTGAAAAGATAATTTAAATATCATTGTCATAAAAAATAAGGCATAAAAGAATGCAGTTATATTATTTTGAGATTTGCGCATGAAATAATTTTAAATGGGAAAATTATGAAGTTCTAGTATGTTATATTTTTTATAAACATTTACTTACTATTTTATTTATTTTATTCATAATACATGTTAAATTATTTGCTTATAATTGTTATATTTTTGATAACCCTCATCATTATATTGAAAATGAGCTCAAACGCTTTCAATTTGAATGTGAAAATAATTTTATTGTTTTGGTTAAATTTCAGTTTGTTTGTAATATATAGTATAACTTTGAATGTTTCAATTGTAATTGGGTAGTTATTTTTCTATTTCCTCATCTAACTTTTTTATTGTTTTTCTGGGTAGTGGAGAGGATATGAGGGATAAAAGAAAATATTTTTGAAAACAATTCCTTTTCACATCATTTATTTTATAAACAATGTGATAAATCTTCTATCGACGGTATTGCACTTTGGTTTTCTATAACCGAGGTAAAAATTTGTTTTATGGATAGTTATAGAAAAATTAACATTAAATTCACTTTTCCCATCCATTTTCCACATTGTATATTTAATAATATATGTGAAAAACTCTTTATGATATCGGTTATATTATAACAGATGTGGAAAATATATTGATAAAATGGGTTTTTAGGTAGGCTGTTCTGAAAATGAAATGAAAAAACATTTTTGACATTAGTTTCCATATTGGTTATAGAATAACCATCAGGAAAATTGATGTGAATGGGTTTATCACATCAGTTATTGGATAACCAAAATAATAAACCAATTTGATATTTCTTTTACAACATATATTTTTTAAATGATGTTAAACACAATTTTACAACATCTACTTTAATAATGGTTCTTTATAACCGATGTGAAAAGTCAAAAAACGAAATTTTGGGAAAGGTTTTCTTCACTAGTTCCATCACTAAAACATTACATATAAATCATGAAAGAATCACATCGCTTCATGAGGCATAATCCACCATACTCATGAATGATGTTATCATATTCCCAAAAAATGGAAATCATGAATGTATGTGTGAAATTAAAATTAAATAATTATGATAACATCATAAATTTCATATAGCTCATATATATAAAATAAATATATCATTATTACCATCCATTAGATATGGCAATGAAAAAGTTAAAGACATCAGTTCGTGAGGTTGTAGTCCACCATACACACAAACAATTATTTTATAATCCATTTGATGGATGTTGAGATGGTTTTAGGTCATTAAATTAAAATTAAAAATCTTAGTATATGTAAGATAATAATTTTATTCTACAATCATGGTATAATAATAATTAAAGGATTTGAAAAAATAAATAAAATAAAGAGGCTTGCTGAAGAACATTACCTCTTCTTCGGGTGTCTCCAAAGTTTTTTACTAAAGCATTCATAGAATGGATTTATTCAAGAAATAAATCTTCGAGGATTAGGGGAGGGAATTGTTAATTTTATATAGGTATTTCTTAGATAAACCAAAGAGGTGGAAAGGTTTGAATAATTTAAGAGATGGGGTGTCCTTTTATAGTTGATAAGTTACATTTTGGTAAATACCCAAAAGTATTCACTTTTGGGAAGCCAGTATTACATAATGTGGGTAAAAAATTTATAACTAAAACTTTTTAAGGATGATCTGTTAGATAAAAACCACCTTCACACAATTAGAAACGTCTTTTAAACATTTTTCCTTAACTCCTAGGTTTACTTATTTTTACAATTTCGGTTTCGCATTATGGTTAATAGTTTTCTAACCTAAGAACTTTATCCTTGAAGAATAATATCAAAAGATACTTAGTAGATAAATTTGGACCCAATGATTATAAATATAATATCCTTTTTGACTACAATTTTTTTTGGAAATTAATTTTTACACAAGTTGATGTAATGTCTAAAAACACCGCTTTAACCTTAACCCCACAAACAATCTTTTTACTATTTTGGAGTCAAGATATTAATTATAAAAGAAAAAAGTCCATAATTAGAATAGAGTTGATATTTATTTTCCTTTAAAAATAAATTTCCAAAATATAGCATGTTGAGTACTTTAAAATCATTTAATAAAATATAATTTATCATAAAATAACATTAATTGCAATTTTGATATTAGTAATTTAAATTGAATTTAAAAATATCAAGACAGTGAGGAAATTAGAATATATTATATTATCCCATGTCTAACATGATATATTCTTATAAGAAAATAATCACACACAAAAATTCATTAAATTTAATTCAATATTTTTATTTTTATTATCATTTATTTTATTTTATTGTTAAATTCATCAACACTGTGTTGGCATTTCTTAAGAATTTAATGCAATTATTTTAGATAAAAAATTTAAAAACTTAAAATGTTAAAAATAAATCATTTAAATTTAAAAATGATATATATAACTGAGAATATGTTTTCTTTTTCCCTATCCCAATGATATATAGATACTAAAAGTAAAAAATAGCTTTTTTTTCTTTTTATTACTTATCTTACTATATTGGTCTTCTTTAAAAGAATGTGGAAAATAATTTCCATATTTTATATAATTTAATTTCCAAGATTTTAAAAACATATTAAATAAAAATAATATTACATTTTATGTCATTTTTTCTCTTATCATTCTTGTTCAACCATTGGTAAACCAGTTTTTACCTTAATTGTGGTAATTATTTTTTTTTCTACGTTCACTATTTATTTTGGTAAAAAAATTTAGTTTAAATTATTAAATAGTATAAATTTTTATTATTATAAATATTTAATTCATTTCACCAAATTAAAATCAAGGAAGTGGAAAAAATTAATTTAATACTAATCCTATAGATGTGAGAAGAAAATGAGGTTTTAAAGAAAAAATGATCAAAAGTTTACAAAGTTTTTATAATAAATTACAATATTAAATTAATCCAAATAAACCAATTTGGATTAATAGATGAATAATTTAACTAATTATACATTTAATAAAATTTAAAATATTAATTATCTTTCTAAATAGTTTTGCTGAAAATAAAAATTTCAATAAAAATTTATTTTTTCACCAATCCTCAAAAAATGAAAATTTTCAGAAAAATCCAAAAAAATTACCTTAAATAAATTTTATAATAAAAAATAATAAAAAATTTATTTTATCAAATTAATTTTAAAAAATAATGAAAAATTAATTTTATTAGTGTTTATAAAAATAAATAAAAAACCAGTTTTTAAGAAAATAGTATTTTCAAAACATATAAAGACATTTTTGAACAAAATTAAGTATTTTATATCAATTTTATTTATTTATTTATAAAAGCTATACATAATATTTAAAAATTAATTGTTTTAATTAATAATTTTAGGTTCAACAGATATGTTATAAGTGTTGCATTTAAATAATATTAATAATATATTTTTCTTTTGTTAAAACTCAGAATCATGTATAATGTAAGCTAACCCAATTTTGTATATAAGGAAATCAAAATTTAGTGTTCTGTGTAACAAAAGATTAACTTGGTGCTTCTTGTAATTAACTACAAACTCGGTTTTTCATGTAAAAAATATATGTAAAATATTAAATTCATTTGGAAAACAATTTCCCCAAATATCGAGGTCTAACATTCTACCCCATAAAATGAATTTATATAATGAAATTCATCTCATCCATACAAGCTTTAACATTTAAAAATTAATTTATAGAACCCCATATTGTAAAGTCTATTAATAATTCATTCTCATTAAAAAGATAATGGTATGTACTAAGGTCATCTGGAATGACACATACGAGGTTTTCAAATAGGATAATGTATGTGGGAAGTAAAAAAATAGATATTTAAGAGAAAACAAACACCCAAAAAATGATGGATATTCTTTAAGAACATTGATCACAAGAAAGTGTGTGATCTATAGAATGTTTACAAAGAAAACATACACCATAGAGGCATGTAAAAGGTCATTTTTATCATAAAAATAGTGAGAATAGGATACCATTTTTTTCAATATTCATTCCCAAATTTTGAATAATTTCATTGAGAAAATAATCTTTGTTGATTTAATTTTATTTCATAAACACAATTTCTCCTTGGGCTGTGCCATGATAAATTTATATAGATTCTCTTACTCTAACAAATTAAGCTAAATTTTTTATTCCTAAAGAACTAATGGGTCATAAAATCCATAAATTTAATGATAAGTAATTCCATATTTCTTTATTTATCATCACAAAATAATGGTTAGCACAAGTAATGAATAAAACATCATATAGTGAAATAATAATTTATTTACTAAAACCGTATTGAATGTTCAAAATAAAACATTTCATAAATGGTTAACCTCATGGTCCTTCTAAAAGATTAACATCTAGAACATTAGAAATATAGTCACCACATTTTAAAAATGAACTTATTATAAACCCTCCAAATATAATTAATTAGTTTCTTATTGTCACATACCATACATGTGAATACCATCACTATGAATTCCATTGAAACCTAAATTACAATAAAACACAATGAAAATATGTATTATTTATCATTATTTAAATAAAATAACAATTTATTGAATATATTCCATAGATCAAATAATTTTGTAAACTCCATCAATTATTATATAAAACACTTTTTCAAAAAATCCTTTATCAGTTCTGAAGTCATCAATAATATCTAATTTACTTTATCTATATCAATCATCTTTTTATCCAAATTAAACACTATTTTCTAAAAATTATAAACATAGTAAGGGACACCTTCCCAAAATCAAAATATCACCATTACTTTGAATCACTATTATGGTCCATCAGCATCATTAAACATATTATATTAAATCCTTATGAAACAAATTATACTAAAAAACAATTATATATTTTGTGATTAATAATATTTTATGTTGAATACATAGATAAATTATTTACTGTACTTCCTAGTAAAACTACTATCTACGCATCATTATATTATTCCCAAATGTCTTTTTGATTTCATATTCTATTTTTAGTCTCTTAATGATTATAAATATAACCAATACTCATGAACCATTTTTTCATTTTTCTTCAAGATAATTCCCCTTAGTAAATAGATTCTTATAATGAACATAACTTCCAAATTTAAAGTAGTTAACAATCGATGATATCATAAGGAGACCAGTATTCCCATTCATTTAGTTAACCAAATATTTTCATTTTTATTTTGTAATTACTTGATTTGTGTCCTTTTCCATAGTCCAAACATATTCATGTTCCTCTATGTTATTCACTTGGTCACTTATTTCCACATTATATATATATAAGAAACCAAATATTCATTCTTATATGGTTACCATCACCCAAACTAAAAAAAAACTCTTTCAATATATTATTTTTTGATTCGTAGAGTTTTTAAGGTACATGTTGTTAATCATGTTTCATGAAGACATATTAGGCATAATCATAACATCCTTTACTATAGTCATCATCCCATTTTGATGATCATCAGAAAATTATCAATTAAATTAAATATTTATCTAATTATTTATGGTTCCCACTATTGAATAAGACTATAAAGCTTAATGTTAGAAACAATAATTATAATTGAAAATCACATATTCTAATAAATCATTTAGAAGGTATAAATAAAGTCACCTGGTTTTCAATTTATGACACCATAGGTTTATCCTAGGTCATTTATAGTCCTGATTTATTTAAATCATTTTGGTTTGTTCATAATGGGTTTGTGAATTTCCAAGTCATTTCCTCTAGGAGTGTCACAGTTGGTGTGGATCAAGGCTAGTTTTCATACACCAGTTCCCTATTTATTCTAGATCAATATGGTTTTTTGGGGTTTTTACCCTTATATACATCTTATCCATAGACACATCCACTTTTTGTATCCACACATGGATGTAAATTCATAAAAACAGCTCACTCTATCATTTACCAAAATTACCAGAAATTTTCCTATACTTTAACTCATCCTTAGACATATCCTTATATAAAACCCTATAAATATCCTTAGAAATATCCCTTGGGATCTCACTAAAGGGTTCTCATCCTAGTTTATAATGGTTAACTAAACCATTACTCTGATATCAACTACAATGACCCAGGATTCTATGATATAGATATTATAACTTTTTAGATCAATATTCAATATATTTTATAGAAACACACCTAAGGTCTACAACTATTTAGTGCCATTAAAATCATGGAACACGATATTATAATATGTTTATATATATTCAATGTTTCCCACAAATATCTTATAATTTATTGATCTTCATAGAAATACCCTACAAAAAACCATTACTCATAACTTGGGGAAGTATACATAATAAAGAGTGATCTTAAATATTGAGTATATGTAAAAATAAGAGATATAAATCTATTATAATATGAAATAATAATAATATAATAATTTTACGTCATAATGAACATAACATATGAATTTTACACCCACCATTTTATAGATCCGAAACATGAGTCATGGCATAATGATCAGAAGTTCAGAAGAAATGGATCAAAAGGGAATCAAAGAAAATGATCCATGAGAGAATAAAATTTTCCAAAAACATATATTTGTGGCCTACACACCATATTATAAAATTTTGAATAGATATAAATAGAAACATGTTCACTAATTATGTTAATGAAATGAAATTAGGACCTTTCATT
Organism: Viscum album; assembly: GCA_963277665.1. Taxonomy (NCBI): domain Eukaryota; kingdom Viridiplantae; phylum Streptophyta; class Magnoliopsida; order Santalales; family Viscaceae; genus Viscum; species Viscum album. The sequence goes on from OY728165.1 coordinate 1,391,673,176, forward strand.
CACTTATGGACATGAAACCTGGTTTATACATAACATTATGAAGTTGAAACATGGGTCCACACATAACATCATGAACAAGTCATTATGTTCCCACATAAAACTATGAATATTTAATAAGGTTCACTCATAAGATTATATACATGAAAGATAGGTCTACATATAACATCATGGTAGTCAAGGATCACTCCCAAGACCATCATAAAAGACAAAGTCCCTTACTAAACCAAGTTTAATATCCATTATATTCATTTATATATCATGATATATAATTCATTACCTAATAAATTAGAGGGAGATATAGGTCCCACCCATCTTTGGTCATAACGTAACCACTATACTTGATTATACCGTACCCACCATCATATAATGAAAATATTAAATATGTGTGCCAAAAGATCATAAAACATTAATCATATTAGAACCCATGAAATGAAATGCATTTTATAATGATTTCATCATAACATAACCTATAGAAAATATACAGGTTTCATAATCATTTTATCTTTTCATCAAAGCGTAACCCATAGAAAAATGAACGTGTTTCATAAATATTTTATCATTGTATAATCCACAGAATAGAAATGATTTTCCCAAAAATATTTTTATCATAAAAATAAACCATTAATAGAAATAATAATTTTGGTATCTGTGGATCATATCCCCTATAATTTATAATTAACCTTAAATAATTTCATCTTAGATGGAAAATAATTTTGAAAGACTACTTGAGAAATTTCTTAAGAAAAATATATTTTCTTTGAAAATAAATTTTTAAAACATAAAACATTATGAAAAAATTTTCATTGACAATAACCTTGAAAAATATAAATGAATATTTTGAAAATAATTTAAAACATTTAATGAGGAATTGAACGTTTACTCTTTGAAAACATTTTTTTAATACATAAAAAACTTTCAAAATCCATTTCACATTAACATCATTTATTTAAAATATAGATTTTCCCAAATATTAAGGAAATTCTTAATTTTTAAATAAATTTTAAAACATTTAAAATACTATTTAAATATATGAGCTACCATGACAACATAAAAATACTATTCATGCTGTGCATGTAAGAAAGAATGATTCTTTTCATATTTTTGTTAAAAACCAAATGCAAATTATTTTGGGAAGAAACATTAATATTCATTTAATTTTTTTGAAAAAAAAAATCAATCATGGGTAAAGATGAATTTATAAAAAATAATGAATAATTAAGAAAACATTTTTTAAAAACATTTTTAGAAAACATTTTTTTTGGATGAAAATAGATTTCTGATCAAAGAGTGAAGTAAAAAAAGATTTTCTTAAAAAGATTTTCTTAAATATTTTATGTACCAAAGAGTGGAAAAATAGTACCATTACTTGAACATATACTGCATAAAAATATTATAAGAAAATTAATTTGAATTATATAGAGTTATATTATGTGTTTTCAACTTTGTAGACTTAATCACATACAATCCCAATAAAAGATGAGATTGTAACACGAAACCATTAACACTCCGATAAAATTAAATCATAATACCAATGAAAGAATAACATAAAATGTTACTTGAAATATAATGAGGTTGAATAAATTAATTATAGTAAATTTATAATGGGTTGTATATACATCTTGTGAATGAATATAGGTGCATAAAATAACATACATCTCAAAAAATAAAAAATTATGGCCAAAACCCCTCACCAATTTTGTAACTTTTGAACCGTAGACACCATGAAATTGAGATAATCCTAGGTATGTGTAAATAAAAATAATTTTAATTATAATAATCATAAGATAAATTTATGGGTATTATATACACTATTTAAAAGAAATATTTGGTGAATATGACATGTGTCTTATAGAAGTAAAAAGTGAGATGGAAAACCCTTACTGGTTGAGAAACATTTAAATTGTAAGAACCATGAAATAATATAATAAATAGAAATTTTAATTAAAATTAAATTAGTTATATTAATTATATATCATTTCATAGGAGAGTATATACACCACTCAAAAGAAATGGATGGTGAATATGGAATATGTCTCTCAGAAATAAAAGTGAGATTAGAAATCCCCTTACCTTAATTATTGAATTCTATCATACTCATTCAAACCTCATGAATAATAAATATAAATATATTATAAATATTTTAAAAAACCATTTTAATAAATATAATACCATATATGATTTTATTATGACCATTTAATACCTATTTATTAAAAATTCTATGTTAAAGTTACGTTTCGTGTAATAACCAAATTGTTTTTCATATACTCTTTGATTTGTTATTTTTCTAGTATTCATAATTTTATCATGTTTAAATAATATCATTAGTGATAAAAATTATATAAATATAATATATATTCATTATATATGTATTTATAGTAATCCATAAAATTTAGAGATAGGAAATGAAACACATCGTTCATAGAGATGGTAGGTCGTACATACACATGAATGTTGATTTTCATTTTATTGTTTGTTTGAAAGAAAAAATGATATATATTATCATTATAGAATAATTTTTAGGTTAGATATATCTTAAATTTTTATTGAACCCATAATTAATACATTCCATGTAAAGTGTGAATGCATCACATCGCTTCACAAGACGATAATCCACTACACACATGGGAATTTTAATCGAATTCCCACAAAATGAAGAGTTTGAAGGTAAGGGTGATATAATAATTATAGAATCATAATAACATCATAGGAATCATATATATCATATATATAAACAATAAATCCATAATTATGTTCATCCCAGGGATGTGGTATTGGAAAAATAAACTACCTAGTTTTGGGAGGCGGTACTCTACTGTACACATGAAAGATAATTTTGTAACTCATTTGATGGAAGGGGAGATGGTTGAAAGAAATTAAATTAATATAAAAATATATAAGTATAAATAGGATAATAATTTTATTATATAATAATGATATATTAAAAATTTAAGTGGGTTTATGAATAAATAAAACAAAAATATTCATTGATTAACGTTACCTTTTATTTGGGAAACCTCTTTTGGTTTTCTCTAAAAGCATTAATAGGATAAATTTAATACAAAAATAAGGATTAAAGGATGTGGGAATGTATTTTTAAAAATTATTTGGGTATTTATGGGCTGAATTAAATAGTTTTTAATGTGTTAAGTTGATAGAAGATGGGGTGGACATTTATAAGTGAGGGAGAGGGCACACTTTGTATTTTTTGAAAACAATTCAGTGCTCCCACATTTTTTAAATGTCACTGATGTCACAATTATGAAAATTTCAAATCATAGAGGTTTAATGGTCATAATATGGTCATAAAATAGTTTTTATACATGTTTATAAGTTATTTTTACCCTTATCATTTTACTTTAACCCCCCCAGTAAACAAAATTTAACTTTAACCATATTAATTATTTTTTAATGACATCGTTATTAATTTTGGTAATAAATTAAGCTACAATCATTATAAAATATAAATAAATATGATTCAAAATATTTAATCCATTTTAAAAAAATAATTTAAAATTAATCCCACATGGGTCACGAGAATGTAGGGTTTTAAAGTTAAAATGATCAAAAGTTTACAATATTGTAATATAAAAATTTTATATGAAATTGATTCCAATGACATAAATTAGATAAATAGATGTATAATTGAACTAATTTTACCTTAAAAATAATTTAAAATATATTTTATCTATATAAATAAATTATTTGAAATAGAAATGTTGAATTAAAATTTCAATTTTTTTTACTATTCATAAAAAATGAATCTTTTATGAAAAACCCCAAAAATTTACCCTAAGATAAATTTGAAATTAATAATTTAAAAATTATGTTTATTTTATATAATTAATTTTATAAAAGGGTCATAAATTAATTTTATAATGTTTCACAAAATGATATAATATTTTTTTATAAAATATTTTTTTTGAAATATATGAAGACATTATAAAAAAAATTCATTTTATTATCAATATGGTTTATTTACATACAAACATTATATTTAATAGTTAGAAAGTTTTTATTCCTATTCATATAAATAATTTTAACAAATAGGTTATAACAGTCACACTCGTATAATAAAATTAAAAATATATCAGGGTTTTGTAAAAACTCGGTGCTGTGTAAAACGAAAACTAAGATAGTGATTCATGAAACACAAGATTAGCTTTGTTTTACATATAGAGAATGATTAACATGAGGTTTCAAGTAACTCTATTAATCAAATAAATTTAATTTAATTTTAAAATCCAATTCATAGATACTCATGGTGTAACAATCAACCTTTTATATCTCTTCTTTATCCAATCCATGTAGTCTGAAAGTGTTTTAAATCATTGAATAATGATTTCTTTTGAATTTTCCTTAACAATTTTTTGTCAATAAAATTATGTATTTTATAATAATTCACTAAGGCATGTTAAAATACAATTAAAATTCATGGTAGTTTATATTTCTACTCTAAAAATACAAAGTAAATCTATTTTCAATTATTTATGTATTTATTTTATCTCTATTGCTAATTCAATAGGTTTAATAAAGGATTTCTTGATTTTATTTTAAAATTGAGGATTTATAAGGAATACGATTTAAAAATTGTATTTATTTATATAAAATTTATAATTTATGGGTAGTATTTTAGAGTTTTGATTAATTTTTAGGTTTCTCAAATTATGTAATTTTAATGTTTAAATGAAATTTTAATTGGTTCTATAACACCAAATTTTTTTATTAAATATTTTATTAAATAATAATTATTCTTCAGTAGATTGATTCTCATGAAATCCTGAGTTTAAATGAAATGGGAAATTACCTTATTATAAAATTACCATTATATCCTAGCCATTTGGATAGTAGGAGTAATTATAACTAACTTATAAAAATGCATTATCAATTCCCTATCTATCAATTATTTATGAAAAATATAAATCAATTAGATATTTGTATTTTGAGTGAATTACTTTTGGTAATGAAATTAATGATAAATATATGTGTTATATACTTAATAAATTAGTTTTTATATTAATGCAATGTATAATTTAGTTATAGGGTTTGAATAAAACCCTATTTGATGTATAAAAACCTTTTTTTCTGTTAGGTTAATTTTACACCTTTAAATGGAGAAACGATTATAAATTAATATTTTGACACATTAATAATTTTTATATGAAAAAATAAACATTTTATTTCAAAGCAAAATATAAAAATTTTCCTTGGATAAATTTTTTATATTTTTCTGACAACATTCATGTTTCGATGAATAACAAAACCAAACTGAATTTTAATTAAAAACAACTTTTTTCATCAAGATAATTTAGATTGTTAAATTATAATTTTGAATGGTTTTAAAGTATAAATAGAATATATTTTTATAATTAAATATAATTTATGCCATTATCATTAATTTTACATTAATTTCATAAGAAAAAACATTTCAATCTTTTAGACTGTTTTAACTTTTAAAACACATTTTTTATTATTTCAACAACAGGATGAATTTTAAATTAATTAATTCATCTTCTATGTTTTGAATTTTTAAAAATTGATTCTATATTTTGAATCAGTAGATCCAAATTATGTTAATATGATAATTTTAATTTTGGGAATTATGAATAATAACTTTGGTAACTATTTGGTTTATCATGGTTAAAGGTAAATCAAATAATTAAGGGTAAAAATAACATTATAAAATTACCTTAACAATTATAAAAATAATATTTGATGAAAAAATTATACCCTTATCATCTATTTTTCTAAATTAAAAGACTCTATATCCACTAACATATGGAAATAAAATGAATTTAATAAAAACTAATGAATGTGACAAAATGTCAAAATCTCATTTTATATATGTTTACTAATTTTAGTATATGGATAACTAGGAGATAATATAAACTATAGATAATATCTAAGAATATAAATAAATTAAGAACATCATAAAAATTTATTTATAATTTTTATATATTAAATAATTACAATTAATGATGACATAATAGTAATGTAAAAATTATTTTATTAATATAAATGTAAAATAAATTATTTTAAAAATATTAAAATAAATATCCTATGAACTAATAAATCTTCCCAACAAATTTTATACGTTACTATGACATTTTAGGAGTCTATTTGATATTTTTTTTTCGATTTTATATGGTGTGTAAAGTTTTTTAAAAGTATAGTAAATGAATAGTGTTAAAATTGACATTATTGATATTTTATAAAAATAACATTTTATTAAATTATTTAAAAATATTAATTTGTTTAAAAATTACTAAGTGAAAATTATAATATATAAAATTTCATAAAATATCCATTTATGGTCAATTAACACAGTATAAGTAAATATTTATAACAATTAAATATTTAGAATGTTACTATCACAATTAAAATTAAATAGAATATCTAACTTCCAATTAGACAGTTATGGTTTATATTTACAAAATTACATGTCAAAAATTTATTAGATGAAGATATTAGAACCTAATCACATCTCATCTATAAAATTGGGAAATTTTCAAGGTTTTTGGAAGGGGTTTGATTTTATTATATATTATTTTTTATGGAGTTTCAAAAAGTACCCCTCACCTCAATTACTAAATGGCAGCTCCTCCATCACCTCTTAAATTTATTTTGAGCCTTCCATTTTGGCCATACTATGCATTTTTTCTTTATCAACATCCCTATTTTCATTCCATAGGTTCTTAGGATCTTCAAAGACCAACTCTAGTGCTCTAAGAAGAGATTTAGAGGAAGCACGTCAAGGAAGAGGAAATCTCTTCTACTAATTATTTAAAAATTATTTCTTATTTTAATTCATCATAACTAGTTGTTTAATTATAAATTAATAACATTAGTATCAGTAATATAGTGGTTTTTTATTATAAATATTAAACAACTATATCTCACCTTCTATCCATCCTATGAAAAATGAAATCACCGTGTGTGCGTACATACGACTTGCCGTCTCCACGCTGTGGTGTAATATGTTTTTCACCACCGCCTTACTTGGGTGGGTATAATGATGTAAATAATGATTATATATAATTATTATAAAATTATAATTTTTCTAAAATATCATACACCATTCAATTCAATACCATTCAATAATTTGGTGAATGATATAATCGCTTGTGCCTACGTACGGACTACCGTCTCCACGATGCGATGTGATTCATTATACATGATATAAATTAATCCAAGATTGTATACATGAATTTAATGAATAAATATGATATATATTATACTAATACCATACCTTAAATGATAAAACTATAACCTAAAAATAGGGAAAATAACTTATCTGACAACATATGCATAAGAACATAAAGTAGTTAATACCTGAATAATGAGTATCAATGAAATGTTACAAACTAACAGATGAAAATACGATCATAAATGTTATCCTAAAAATTATTATGATTCTATAATAAATCTAGAACATTATTCATATAATTATATAGGACTTTCGAATATATACGAAGCTTATCAAACCTAAGGTAAGGGATAACTGGGAAAGTCTCTTTTTTTATCCAAGATTGTTTTTTCATAAGTATTTACTAGTGTATATTTATCAACAATGTACATGTTTCATAAATATGAATTTTAATATATTATTTATATATTTCTATAATTTTTTAAAGTTAATTTTACCCATTGGTGAATTTTTACTAAACAATATTAATGAAATATTTTGTCATTTTCGATATGCGGTACTTTTTGGCTTTTATGGAAAAAGTACAAGAAGAATGTTTTTTAACTTATATGGTATGCATGGATATTTAAAATTTCATGAAACCAATATTCCATGAATATTACTCTATAATATTTTAATATTATCTTTTAACTAAATTCTTTTCTTCGAAAAATTTGTGGTATTTTGTGAAAAGAAAATGTTTTCGAAAAAGAAAGGATATTTTCCTCTGGAATTAAGTTCAAGTGTTTTATCGAAATTATTTTCCATATAAAGTGACATAATGTTGTTTTTTTATACTAATTTTTACTATGATTTTATTGTGTTTATGATGGTATTATTTCAATGAAATCTAATTATTTTAAATGTATTATGATGGAATGATGTTTAAGACACCCATTTTATTTCATGGGTCGTGCAATAATAAATGATTTATTTTTTTGTGGAACATGTAAGAATGGTTTCATTATGAAATGGGCGTGACCTATATATCCATCCAATGCATTGGTTAAATATTTATATCTCATGATATAGACATGAATAGAACAGAAAGTAAATCTGGTTTAGTATATATGGTTGGAACCAGGAGTGATCTTGGTCCAGTAATGGACTTTGTCCGCTATGATGGTCTTGGAAATGAGACGTGACTAATATGAAATTATTTTCTATGATTATGTGGTATGATACCATATTTCATGTCTTATTTTATAACTTCTTATATTACATTCCACTTTTACGATTTATCCCATGACATGATTTTCTGATCTTTTATATACAGTATAAGATTTTCAAACGTTATGTTCATATGATTATGATATGAATTATATTTAACTTGTTTACCCTTATAGTGAATTTGATCTCATCTCTTCATATGTTTCTCTTCCCCATGTCATGAAGAAGGGTATTAAGTAAGATAATTCAAAAAAGAGTCTTGTTTTGATGAAATAAACAAGAGACAATGTAGATGTCTTATAAACTAGTTGTCGATGCTTCCTAGTTTCTAAAGGCACTAAACATATATAGTCCTCGCAGGGTTTCTGTTATGTTATGGAATAAATATTCTTCAATGTTGAGGTAATATATACATTTAAAGTATGGGTTGTTATAGTTGGTATCATAGGAAATGTATAGTTAACCTTTGGAAAATAAGATGAGATAAATTTAGTAAGAACCCTAAGGATATGTCTTACAATAGGTATAAATCATATCCTAGTGTTTTAGAGTTGTTCATGAATAACCTAGGATAAAACCTAAAGTTTCATAAATTGAATTTTTATTATTTATTATGTAGTCTTCCTATTATGATTAGTGTTTATCACACTATGTTTATTGGTTTTAGTCAATGGTTGGTACCCGAATGAACCATGTCAATATTAAATGCAACGGGAAATGAAATAATTGTCCCCCAGAGAAACAAAATGTTATGGGATATGGAATGGAAGATCTTGTTTCCATGTTCACACAACTTTCTCAAGATATGAACCATGTAGGACTTACAAACAAGTAATGGAGGGATAAACATTCTATTGAGTCTTTCATGATACAACGTCCACCATCATTCAGCAGGTCTTCTGATTTATTAGTGGATGAACAATAGATTAGTACCACTGAAAATATATTTTCAGTTCTAAAATGTTCTGAACGTGATAATGTTATCTTAATATTATATAGTTTAGAAGGATAAACTGATCAGTGGTGGAATCTTATCAAGAATACGAGGAAAAGAGAAGAAATTGAGTCCATGGAATGGGATGAGTTCAAGAAATTATTTTTAAATAAGTACTTTACTTATATTCTTAAAAACAATGATGGATAAAGTGTTATTTTAAACTAAGAAAATTGATGATGAATCTATTGGTACCTACAGAGAAAATTTTACAAGACTTTAAAGTAAGCTTTTATAATTATTATCCAACCCGAGAGTAAAATAGATCAATTATTTAGTGGCTTAAAACCTAGTCTCCAAAGGTAATTAGCCATACGGGAATTAAATAGCTATGGATAAATTGTTTAATGTGATCTTAAGGTTGATAAGAGATTGGAGAAACCCATCCGTCATATGGGTTTGATAAGAAGATAAAAATGTAATTCAAAGGAAAATATAAATACCACTATGAAAAGAATATGAGTTTTCCCTTATGCTCAAAGTGTGGAAAGAAACATGGAGGGAATTTTCTTAAAGGGACTAGTAAATTATTTATGCATGGAAAAGAAGGTTATAAGGCAGTTTAATGATGAAATGATGGTAAAAAGATTTCCAATGATGTGAAAAACAAAAGACAACACATAATACACCTATTACACTTCAATGCTACAAGTGCATGGAAATAAGAAATTATTCCAATCAATCCAAGGGTTATTGATGAAGATTGATGTCAAAAAACTCTTATGGATAAAGACCAAGGAAAGTCAAATGCAATCACTATCAATGACGTGGACTTCAATAATGAAGTGGTGAAAGGTACACTTATCATCCAATCTAATGTAAATTTTTTTTTATTTGATTATGGATCCACCCACTCTTTTATTTCCGAAGAATTTTATAATGGTATCTCTGTATTTCCTTTACAATTAGATGTTGAGTTAGTTGTGAAAACTCCCAATGGCACAATGGTAGCAGATAAAGTTTATAATTCTTCTACAATTGATATTTTTGGGAAATCTCTTCCTACAAATATTGTGATTCTTCCTACAGTGGAGTTTGATGTGATTTTTGGCATGGGTTGGATTTCTCTATATGGAGATCATATCAATTTGTAAGGAAGGTAAGTCTCATTTCATATTCCATATCAAAATATGATTATCTATCAATGCATGGATGAATATAACCTTCTAGTAGAAATTTATTCCATATTATGGGTCTTGATTTCCATAAATGAAGGTTACTTATCTCAAATGTTTGTATAGAAACTAAAGATTAAGAATACACCCATTGTATGGGAGTTTGATGATGTCTTTTTGGAGGAATTTCCAAGTCTTCCACCAAATCTTGAAGTTGAGTTTTCAATAGAACTCATACTGGGTGCTATGACTATCTCAAATACAACTTATAGAATGAACACAATTGAGTTGTAGGAATTGAAGAAGAAACACCTAGAGAATATTGATAAGGGATTCATACACCATAGTGTGTCACCTTGGGGAGCACCTATTCTATTTGTTAAGAAGAAATATAGATCAATTAGACTCTAAATTGATTATCATGAACATAACAAGATCACTGTCAAGAAAAAATTTACACTTCCTCACATTGATGACTTATTTGAAAAACTACACAGAGCTAAATACTTTTCCAATATTGATTATGGTTCAAGATATCATATAATAAGGGTCAAAAAGGAGGTTATACCAAATATGACATTCAGTACAAGGTATGGAAACTATTAATTTATAGTGAGACCTTTTGTTCTTAATAATTACCATTATATTTTCATGGATGTAACGAATAGAGTATTTAGAGACTATCCTAATCTGTTTGTGTTAGTCATTATATATGATATTATTTTCTATTCAAAGAGCAAGGAAGAACATGGAGATAAAATGATAATTGTACAAAATAACCTGATAAAGTATAATATTTATGCCAAATTTAACAAGTGTGAATTTTGGATTCAGAACTTTTCATTTTTTGGTTATATAATTTCAAGAGAGGGGATACCTGTGGATCTAGAAAAAACAGAGGTTATTGAATGATTGTTGAGACCATAAATGGTAATTGAGACCTGAAGTTTTCTTGGTTTTGATGGGTATTATAGAAATTTTGTGAAATATTTTTCACGATTATCTATTCCACTGACCGAGTTGACTCAGAAATGAGTTAAGTTGGTTTTCATATAGGGATGTGAAGAGAACGTCCAATAAATAAAATGAAGGTTATTTGGTGCACCAATGCTCACACTGCCTTGTAGTAGAGAAAGGTTTGTGATCAACAATGACGCATCCAAGAAAGGACTAAGACGTGTTCTCCTGAAAAATGAATGGTGATATCATATGACTCAATGTAGTTGAAAATTAATGATTAAAATTACATAACTCACAATTTGGATTTAGCTACGATAATCATTGCATTAAAGATATAAATTCATTATCTTTATGGTGAAAGGTGTGATATTTATATTGATCATAAAGCTTTAATGTATATTTTCACAAAAAAGGAGATGAATATGCACTAAAGAAGATGATTTATTTTAATTAAAGATTACAATTTTTCAATACATTACCACCCTTGGAATGAAAACAAGTTTGTAGATGCATTAAGTTGACAAGACCATGCTAGACTATTCATGATGAGGATCACAAAAGATCCAATATTTATGTATACTTAAAGGATGGATCTTGAAATTTTAATGGAAGGGAAGAAATATTATCTTTTTTAAATGAATGTTTAACCATCTATATAAGTTATTATTATGGAGGAATAGGGTAACACCCCAATCTTCCACGGTATGCTTGTCTTTGAATAATACAATAGCGTGTGTTGTACGCAACTTCGAGTTCTAACAAACCACAACCAATCAAACTAGCCGTTATGAAAATTAATACCCACTTTTTGAAATTTTATACATTTCATCTTTCAAAAATGACTACATTTTGAGATTAGTAATATCAAAACTACTTTAGGGAGAATTTTTGGTACTTTTCTGATAACTTTCATATTTTGATGAATAGTGAAAAGTACTAAATTTTAATTAAAAACAACTTTTTTAATCAAAATAATTAATAGTGATAAATTATGCATTTGAATGGTTTGAAAGTATAATTAGATTATATTTTTATCATTTCATATAATGTAGGTCATTATAAGTAATTTCACATTTAAATTTTACATAAACAAGTGTCAATCTTTCGATAGTTATTCTTTCATAAAAACACGCTTTTTATTTTAACAACGGGAATTAATTTTAAATTAATTTCTGCCACTTATTAGTTTTGAATTTGAAAAAATGGATCCCATAATTGTAATCAATATGTTGAAATTGTGTAAATTGGAAAATTTTATATTTAGACATTTGGAATATTTATTTCTGTAAATATTTTATTTACCTTGGTTAAAGGGGTAAATTAAGTAAATAAGGTTAAAAAATAATACTATAATAATATTAAATTACCCTAACACTTCTCCTAACCCTATTTGAGGATACATGTCCGACAATGGGAATATTTGGGTCTATTTTGGGACCCCATGGAGCCACTTGAGAGTGATAATGACATTTTATATTAAATAATCTAAAGTAGTGACAAAAATAACAAAAGCAAATATCTTTTAATAAAACTATTTTTATATGAGGATATATAATTGATCTATTCGACTATAAATAGTCATTTGAAAAATAAAAATATTTCCACCCTCGGGAAATTTTATTTATAATTTTTATACATAAAATAAATATATTTATATATGACACAATAATGATGCAATATTTTACTTATTAATGAAACAATAAAATAATTGATATTATAAATACTAAAACAAATCTAATTTGAAATTTTTGATGCCATAAAAAAATTTTATAGGTGAATATGAAATGTTAGGGTTGATTAAATGTATTTATTTCGAAGTAATAAAATTTTTATGACTTTAAAAAAAATAAATTATTAAATAATCTCAAAATTGACATAAATGAGTTTTTAAAACAAATACAATATTATTGGTTGATATAATAATCCTAAAAATCTGAAGATCAGACAAAAGACTTATATAATGATAGGTGTATCATTAATGAACCACTGAAGGTTCTCTTGGAATTTTATAGAAAGTTTATTAACCATATAATATAAAAATATAAAGAGGAATGGTAAATGTCAAACTATTTAACAAAGAATTAAATCTAAAAGATAAGGTTAATATATTGACCCAAAACTATCTAAAAGCTATTGGTTTAGTGTTTTTCGACTCATACCAACCCTATCCTTTAAATAATACATTTTGTATCCATTATAAACTGAAAATGATTTTATTATAAAATAATATTTCTTGTTTTTTCCTACGGTGCCCATCACCCCTCTTGTAAATAGGAACTCCCCCTTATCTCTAATTCACACACTCAAATCCTTTAGGATTGGCCAACCCCTACCAAAATAACCTCCCAACTTTCCTCCCTTAATCTTAGAGGCCTTCCTTTAGTCATAAAGCCAACTTAAGGATCCATTTTGATCAAATAAAAAGAAAGAACCCGAAGAAGAGGTAAATATTTCATCACCTCTTTCAAGTTCCTTTATTCTTCCACTTCCTCTTTCTTTGTTGTTTTTATTATAAAATAATAAATCTAGTATATTCTATATACTGTGATGTTATTATAAATATGGTACAACCATATTCATTATTCTATCTGTAATGACCATCCAATTCTCATTGGCTTGAGAGTACCACGAGTCATTACAAGGCCTTAAGCGACATCCCCAAGGCGCCAATGGATGGCAAAAAATGACGAAGGGTTTTAAGTACAAGTGGGGGACGACTTAACCATTATGAAATAAACCCATAAAAAAATAATTTCCAAACATTCACTATATGATGCATGAACAAATTAAAGACCAATAAAAAATTCATTTATATCAAACTTCATCAAAGTACACATCAAAAGAAGACCAAACTAAGCATCAAAGTACACAACGGATGAACAACTGAAGACTCTCAAAAGAAACTACAACTCCATTATCCACAAGCTCCAAGCTCCACAGCATATCACAATCATCCCCACAATACACTAGAAATAAGAGGCTTTACCTTTACCTGTGCCCTAGAATATGATATCTGCAAAAGCACCAACTTGCCAAAGTAGGGGTGAGTATAAAACTCAGTAGGTTTTCCCTCAATGACTTCCTTACTCATGACACTAGGATAGAAGAGTTATCCAAATATACATAAAAACTAATTATATAAAACATTTCCTAAAAAGTAGCTTATAACTAAATAAATACAAGTTTCTAAAACCATTCAAAACCAAAGGCATTCCAATAGCAATTGAAACCAATTTTCCAGCAAGTTATTTTTCCAAAAAAATAACTAAACAAGCCTAAGAACCATTTCACAAAATCCATTTTTGGAATACCCAATCATTCCACAAATTCTTGCAACCAACCATGCATGCTACATGGAAAAAGGGGAAAGACCTAACCCTTATCCATCCCAAAAATGTTGGGGGAGACTTCTTACCCTTATCCAACCCAAATGCACATGAATGTTTGACGGGGGAGAGCCCTAACCCTTATCCATCCCAACACTGATGGGGGAGACCCCTAACCCTTATCTATCCCGAATGCAATATGAATGTTTGATGGGGGAGAGCCATAACCCTTATCCATCCCAACACTAATGGGGGATACTCCTAACCGCTGTCTATCCCAAATGCAATATGAACACACACCACATCTTCACATCAATCCTGACAAAACACCCTTTCAATAAAAACACATTTTTATTGAAAACCATTTCCACAAAAACCATTTAAATACCAATCCATCTCAATTCCAAACCATTTCAATAAAACTCCCTTTTTTATTGAAAACCAATTCCATCAACGTCTTTTCAATATCAAACCATTTCAATAAAACAATCTTCTTTTTGAAAACCCATTTTTCATCAAACAATTTATAATTTCAGAAAATCCATAATTTGAAATCAACATTTTAAATTCAAGAAGCCAAATAACTTTGCACAACCATTCACTAAGATTTCACAATTTCACTAAAACCATAAATCATCACTAAAAAAGATTTATTCTATGCTTTCCACAATCAAAACCATTAAAATAAATAAATTTGAAACTAATCCAATCAATTATAACAAGAGGAGTAGAGATTAGAGCCACCTACCTCAAAGGTTTTGACAAAAACGATAATAGTCGAAGAACGCTCAAGAAAATCGGGTTGCTTCTTCAAAAACCTTCCTTACATCTCTTCTCCTAGCACGATCAAGACCAAATCTCACCATATTTGGAATCCACACACTTAGATCTACCCATAACAGGTGTATATCTAAGAAACTTGAGAGAAGAGGAGAAGTAGATCTAACTTGATCTAAGAAACTGATCAATAATGATGAAGAACGGTCATATAACTCAAGAATACAGCTTCGATTCATCAACAAAAGCCTTTGAATCGTGTCCGGAACGTCAGGAGAAACTTCTATGACCTTTGGTGAAGAAAAATCCCGAGTTAGGGTTTCTTAGGAGGAATAACGAGACACATAGAGGAAAAAACACATGGGATCCACCTTTATAGGATCTCGTTTAAGTGGCTGCACAGTTTTCCCGCACAGTTAGACAAACCGTGCGCTAACCGTGTGTTAGCCACTGCCTCAGCAGACACTCCACACATAGTTTGGCCGCACAGTTAGTCAAACTGTGCACCACCCATGTGGAAGCTACTGCCATAAGGGCCGACTATGCATGGTTTGGCCACACGGTATAGAAAACTTCGTGCGCTGCCCATGCGACTTAGCATTTGCCTCAAGGCTTCATTCAATGTTCTCTTGACTCTCCCATTCATCACCCTTAACTTTAAAATAGTGAAAAGAATCAAGAAATGGGTATATACTAGAAACTGAGGGTACTACATTCTCCAAACCATTGGTCTTTACATCCTCAGAAAGTAGAAAACCTTTACCCAACTGAAAGACTTTCGACCACTGCTCTTTCATTTCCTTCTCATGTTCCCAAGTCTCATCTTGAATTTTACCATGCTTCCATAAAACCCAAACTAGACCGATGATATTTACCCACAAGACTTTATCTTTCCTATCCACAATCTGTACTAGGATATGTATCAACGAAGCATCTGGCTCTAGGTCAACGTGATCCCATCTGATGCTCTACTTTAACCTTCTGCCAAGTTAAGCACTATGAGATGAACCCAACCACCTTCCTTTTCATGCCGCTCCACTAAAACTATGCCTTCAACGCCTTATACATCTTCTATGTACCTAGATGTACAACCCATCTTGAATGGTGGTAAGATTGACAGAGGTTTTTCTGACAAACCAAAGGTACAATCATCTGATCTCTGAAACAAAAAAATTGAACCCCATCAAGTTTCCAACCATCAATGGTCTCCCCACCATTGAGTTTTGTACTTACAACCAGACATTTTTAATCATATGTTTGTGCTTATTTTATCATCATTACTAAATCAAGAACAAGTGTAGCTAAAAATGAAACAGTAACATCACCTCGGTCTTCACATTCCACAAGCATTTCGGCTAAGACCGACACCAACTGCCATTTTTTTAAGCTTCTTTCACCAACTGAGCATATAAATGTCTACTCAATGCATCCACCACAAAATTCCCTTTTCTTGGTGTGTACATCAAGTCAAAGCTAAACATCTAAGAATACTCCATCCATATAATTTTCCTTAGATTCAAATCTCACTGTGAGAAAATGTGTATCAATCTTTTGGGATCCGTAAACATAGTAAATTTCTCACCAAAGAGATAATGTCTCCATGTTTTCAAAGCATGGATGACTGCAGCTAACTCCAAATCATGTGTTGGGTAATTTTTCACATGCACCCTCAACTTCCTTGAACCATAAGCAAACACATGATCTCTTTGTATGAGAACACAACCCAACCCTGGTCCTGAAGCATCACAATACACCACATACCCCTATCCTGATTCTGGCAAGGTCAAGATAGGTGCCGATGTAATCCGAACTATCAGTTCATGTAAAGACTTCTGAAATTATTATATCCATTGGAATGGATCATTATTCTTTGTTAGAGATGTCATTGGTGAAGCTAGTGAAGAGAAATCATGCACAAAGTGTCGGTAGTGACCAGCTAGAACAAGAAAATTGTGTATCTCGAACACATTCTTCAGTTATTTCCAAGAGATAACGAATTCTATCTTTTCAGGATCAACAGAAACACCATTCTCAGAAATGACATGGCCAAGGAAACGTACATCCTGTATCCAAAAATTACACTTTGATGATTTGGAATACAAACGATGATCTCTCAAGATTTGTAACACTATTTCAAGGTGCACCTCATGATCAACCCTTGTCCTTGAATAGACCAAAATAATGTATGTAAACACCACAAAAAAGAATCCAGATATTATTGAAATATCTAAATCATAAAATCTATGAAGACCACTAGTGCATTCATTAGACAGAAAGGCATGACTACATATTCGTAGTGGCCATATCTACTTCTGAAAGCTATCTTTGGTATATCCTCCTTCTAAACTCATAATTAGTGATATCCTAATTGCAAGTCAATATTAAAGAACCACTGAGCTCCCCTTAATTGATCGAATAGATCATCAATTCATGGAAGCGGATATATATTCATTATCGTAACTTGGTTAAGCTTACGATAATCAACACACAACCGAAGAGTTCCATCTGGCTTCTTTACAAACAAATCTGGTGCTACCCATGGAGAATTACTTGGTCTAATGAAACCCTTACATTCCAGCTCCCCTAACTGCACTTTCAATTCTTGTTACTCTATTGGTTCCATCCTATAAGACGGAAGGGAAATAGGACTGGTCCCCATAAGGAGATCAATCGTAAACTCCACTCCCCTTAAAGTTGGTACCCTAGAGATGTTCTTGGGAAAGACATCTGGGAATTGATCCACAACAGCTGGAAAACTATTTAATTCAACCTCTTCCATTGATTCCAAAGTCAACGCTGCCAATTGGCAAGATATCGTTCCCACCATTTGTCCCAACATTCTCTTTGAACCCTTCTTTACCATCCTCTCTCCTCTCAAGAGATGGTCGATGTTGTCCTCAGTTGTGAAACTAATTGTTCTCCTATAATAGTGGATATGAGCCTTAAAAATTGTAAACCAATTCAAACCCAGGATTACATCATAGAAATCGATGTCCAACATCGAGAAGTCCCATTTTAACTTAGCATCATCAGAAGTTATATAAAATGATCTACCTACAATGGCTTGACGTTATCTTTCACCAAGAGGAGTTTTCAATTTCAAAACAGAAGGCATCATTTCCTGTTTTAAATATAGAAAGTCAAAAGCAGGAGAATCAATGAAGGAATGCGATGATATAGTATCAAAAAAAACCTCTCTAAAGGGTAGAATTCAAAATAATTGTACCTCCCACTGTAGATGTTCCTGCCTGATAATCGACAATCATATGCTTAGCTCCATACAATAGCTTCGTCGCTGCACTGTTCTCCTTGTTTCCTTGATGAGATTTCCCTGGTTGAGGAGTCAAGTTATTTCGAGAATCACCATGGCTAGATCTGTTATGCTGACGACACTGATTCTGCTGTCCTCATCCTGTCGAAGCATACGATGCTTGCGACTCCTGAGAAGTGTCATGTGCACCTGACCTTAGAGCATTCGTACAATATCGATGTAGATGCCCCATCTTATAGAAATTGCGACATGCTCTAGGTTGTGCCGTACACTCTTTCTTTATGTGGTGAATCAGACCACATTGAAAGAAAACTACTTTTCTCTTGGGTTGTGGAGGAAGGTTCACTGATCCCATCATCTGGTTCTAATTCGTACTCACACCATGGAAATAGGTATCCCTTTTCCTCTTGTGCCCTATGGTTGAGTTCCCACCATTTCCCATAGGTACCATCATTCCCCCGCTTATTGATCTCAATATATCATGTTCAACAACAGTCACTCTTTTCACCATCTTTATATAATCCGTAATACATAGTACTGTAATATTTGATCGAATCTCCTACCTTATCCCTGATTCGAAGATGCATGCCTTCAATGATAGAGTTTCCGCAACCTCTTGTGAAAAATGCACTAAGTTCATAAACATAGCCATATACTCTATGAAAGAGAGGCTCTCCTGCTTCAAGCTAAATAAGTATGATTTTTTCTGGATCTTGAACGTGTGAGGATAGAATTGTTTGTTTAACAATTATTCAAAATCCTCCCATGTAAGGCCTTCATCTAATTTAGCATGCACCACTAAATCTCACAACTGACATGCAAGATCATAAAGCATATACATCACTAACTTTACTTTCAGCTCTACTGGTGTGTCAATGAAATCAAAGATACGATTCATCCTACATAGCCACACCTCCGCCTTTTCAGGTTCAACATCACCCCAAATGTTCGGTGGATTCTGCTTCGTGAACTGAATGGTATGATCCACATGTTTTGGTTCATTCCATTGATTCCCCATATCCATATCTTGAAAATATTGGATGATACTCTGAACCAGCTATTGGTTCACACGTGGTTCAGGTGCAACCACATTCTCCACAGCTTCTTCGGGTTGGTTCCGACGACACCTTTCTGGTGCCATTTTCTAAACCGACAATGACCTCCGTCAATCTCACTCTCTAGAAACTGATGTCTTAGAATTTTAAATTCAATCACATCATCTATCACATAATTGTTTTCAAAACAACCATTTTCCCTTGTTCAACCATTTTTGAAAACATTCTGCAAGATTTTTTGAAAATCAAACCATTTTCAAAATACACCAAATATCGTCTTTTCAAAATCTTTCATTTGAAAATAATCTTGTCATTTCTCAAAAATTCTCACCTTGTACAAAATCACAAATAATTACTCACAATGAGATATGCAATCATAGTGGGAAGTAATTCCTCTATAATTCATGTCATGATCGTCTCATTGGCTAAACCCATGACAATGAGATTTCCAACATTCTAGAAGTGTATCCAAAACACTTATGTAACCAACACCCTGGTAACATGAAGTTCATCATAAATGGGTTACCTACGTCCTTTTATGCTACACATTTCAAATTCCAACAATCCTACTCCTGTCTAATATTTCATCCCAAGGAATAGGCAAGAATGAATTTCAACTCCAAGATCAAGAACATCGATTACCACTTGTTAGGCGAGGACTGAACAAGATGAAACCATTTGTAATGACCCACCAATTCTCATTGGCTTGAGAGTACCATGAGTCATTACTAGGCCTTAAGCGACATCCCCAAGGCACCAAAGCCTGGAAATAAATGCCAAAGTGTTTCATTTACCAGTGGTGGACGATTTACCCTTTATGAAATTAATCCATAAACCAAGAATAACCAAACATTCACTATATGATGCATGAACAAATTAAAGACCAATAAACACTTCATTTATATAAAACTACATCAAAGTACACAACTGCGGAAGACCAAACTATGCATAAAAGTACACAACATATGAAAAACTCAAGACTCTCAAAAGACACTACAACTCCATGCTCCACAAGCTTCAAGCTCCACAACATCTCTCAATCACCACCATAAGCCACTAGCAATAAGATGCTTTACCTTTATCTATGTCCCGAAATATGAGATCTGCAAAAGCACCAATGTGCCAAAGCTGGGGTGAGTATAAAAGTCAGTAGGTTTTCCCTAATGACTTCCCTACTCACGCCACTAGGATAGAAGAGTTAGTCAGATTTATATAAAAATATTTTATATAAAACATTTCCTCAAAATAAGTTTATAACTAAATATAAACAAGTTTCCAAAACAATTCATAACCAAAGGCATTCCAAAAGCAATTGAAACCAATTTTCCAAAAATTTATTTTTCCAGAAAAATAACCAAACAAGCTTAAGAACCATTTCACAAAATACATTTTTGGAATAACCAACCATTCCACAAACCCTTGCAACCAACCATGCATACTACCTGGAAGAATGGGAAATCCCTAAACCTTATCCATACCAACAATGATGAGGGATACTTCTTACCCTTATCCAAATCAAATGCACATGATTGTTTGACAGGGGAGATCCCTAACTGTTACCCATACCAAAAATGATGGGGGAGACCCCTAATCCTTATCCATCCCAAATGTTATATGAATGTTTGACGAGGGAGAGCCCTAACCCTTATTCATCCCAACACAGATGGGGGAGACTTCTAACCATATTCCGTCTCAAATGAAATTTGAACACACACCACATCTTCCCATCAATCATGCCAAAACATCCTTTCAAAAAAAACACCATTTTATTGAAAACCATTTCTATAAAAACCATTTCAATGCCAAAACATTTCAATTCTAAAACATTTCAATAAAACTCCCTTTTTATTGAAAACCAATTCCATCAATGTCATTTCAATCTCAAACCATTTCAATAAAACACCATTTTTAATGAAAACCTATTTTTCATAAAACCATTTACAATTTTAGCAAATCCATAATTTAAAATCATAATTTTAAATTCGAGAAGCCAAATCACTTTGCACAACCATTCACCAAGATTTCACAATTTCACAAAAACCATAAATCATCACTAAAGAAGAATTATTATATGCTTTTCACAATAAAAACCATTCAAATAAACCAATTTGAAACTAATCCAATCAATTCTAACAAGAGGATTCATGAGTGAATCCACCTACCTCAAATGTTTTGACGAAAACCACAACGGTCGAAGAACGGTCATGAAAACCGGGTTGCTTCTTCAAAAACCCACCTTATATCTCTTCTCCTAGAATGATTAAGACCAAATATCAACATATTTGGCATCCAAAAACATAGATCTACCCATAAAGGGAGTATATATAAGAAAACTCTAAAAGAGGAGAAGTACATCTACGTAGATCTAAGAAACTGATCAAGAACGATGAAGAACGATCACATACCTCATGAATCTGACATCAATTTGCCAAGAGAAGCCTTCAGATCGCCTCTAGAATGATGGGAGAACCATTTATGACCTTAGTATAAGTAAAATCCCAAGTTAGGGCCTCCTAGGAAAAAAAAGAGCCACATAGAGGCAAAAACGCGTGAGATCCCCCTTTATAGGATCTTGTTTAAGTGGCCGCACGGTTTTCCCGCACGGTTAGAAAAAACATGTGATAACCATGCATTAGACACTACCTCAGTGGACACTCCACTCATGGTTCAGCTTCACGGTTAGATAAACCGTGCACCGCCTTTTCGGAAGCTAATGCCTCAAGGGCCAACTACGAACGGTTTGGGCGCACGATTTAGACAACCTGTGCACCGCCCGTGCGACTTCCCCTTTGCCTCAACACTTCATTCAAAGTTCTCCCGACTCTCCCATTCATCACCCTTAACTTTAAAACCATTAAAATCATCAAGATATGGTTACATACCATAAACCATGGGTATTACACTATCCATCCATTGAATGACGTGTCACCATACGTGTGTACATACGGCTTATCATCTCCACGTCGTGGTGTAATTGTTATTGAATACATTATTAATTGGATGGGTATAATAATGATGTGTAATTGATGTAAATAATAAATATAATATGATAATGAATTTTTATATATGATATACCATCCAATTATATTTTATTCAAATATCAAAAGAATGATATTGTCACTCGTGCGTACGTACGAATTACCATCTCCACGAACATGATAAGATTCATTCCCCATTGTAACAATTCAAGAATAGTTTTCATTTGGTTATTAAAATAATTTTTAATAACATAATAGTATTATGAATATGATTCAAATACATCCTATCCATAACAAACACAACTTACGTATCAAAACATATAAAGGAAAACGAATCAGTTAACACCCCAAACGAAGATACTACTGAAATATCATTATCAAAGAAATATTATAAGATCATATATGATATCATATTAACGTCTATGGTTCCTGTATAATTTAATAACAATGATTTCACCATTATAAAATATGTTAACCTACCCTATATTCAGATAAACTCTGATTAGATCACATAACCCAAAGATATAATTTGAGGATTAGTATAGAAGAACTTCCTAAAATTTTGGTATTGTAGAGATTTTGTAAGTTTTTCAAAGAAATATATCACAATCTTGATACGAGCATGTAGAGGTGGATCTGGCACAGATGTACCTTGGGGTAAAACTTGAAAACACTTCTTTGAGCTAGACTCGAATGAGAACTGGTGCACAACAATGGGCCTTGCTACACTCTTGGTTACGACACTCCTCGGGGATATGATTAGGATAATTCTCATTTATTTACAAACAGTTATGAAGGGTTTATGAGTATATACTTCTTCAAAGATTACATTTTTTTATGATTATGGATAATATCATTAAACTCTTCAATTTATGTTATGTTTTTTACATGTTTGGATTTATGTTTTGCGATTCATAAACTAATCTAGTGTATTCCATTATTTAGAAATGGAACCTAGTAGAAGGAATGGAAAACATATCAATTCACTCACTCCATGTAGGTATTTATTTCCTGCTCAATATAATTATAGTGGATCTGGTGATACAATAGGTTCTGATCAGCTTATCACCATACTGGGACAACTAACACAGGTTATGAATAATAACCATACCGGTATGGAGCACCCTGATCCAAAACGTGGAGGATAAATGTTATAACACTTCATAAGGAAACAAACACCATCATTCAATGTGGGTAAAAATACACTAGTAGCTGAGCAATGGATAAATTCCTTGGAGAAAATATTCCACACCTTGCGGAGTAGTGAAAGGGAAAAAGATGTCATGGCACTTTACC
Organism: Viscum album; assembly: GCA_963277665.1. NCBI lineage: Eukaryota > Viridiplantae > Streptophyta > Magnoliopsida > Santalales > Viscaceae > Viscum > Viscum album. Next base: position 1,391,697,301 of record OY728165.1, read on the forward strand.
GCCTCACTAGAGATGCTGATCAACAATGGTCATTGATTCAAAACACAAAGGAAGATGATGAAGTATCAAATATGTAATGAATTGAGTTTAAAGAGCTTTTATTAGAAATATACTTTCCTTGTGACCATCGAGAAGATATGGAATGGCAATTTCTGAATTTGAGGCAAAAGGAGGATGAGAATGTCGCAAAGTATGAGGCTAACTTTACAAGGCTAGCAAGGCATGATGTAGATTATATATGTAACCCAAGAAGTAATATTGATCATTTATTTGATGGGTTAAAACCATTTCTTTGTCAAGAATTAGTCTCACAATCCTATTCGTCAAACGAAGATATTGTCTCCTATGCTATCAAGACAGGAAAAGAATTCTCTAAGTCTTATGACTTTAATGCAGAGAAAGAGAAGAAGAGATCTAATGAACACCCTAGAAATGGAAATAAGGGGAATAAGGGAAAATAAGAATATCCATCCTGCAGTAAATGTGATAAGAAACACCCTGGTACTTTCCTGAAGGGAATGGGAGTCTGTTACAAGTTTTTTGAATAAGGCCACCAAGATCATGATTGCAAGGGGGAGAAAGAGGATGTCGATGTGGAATGCTACAATTGTAGAGAAAGGGTCCATTATTCAAATGAATGTCCTAAGTGTTAGGGGACCATTCCTCAGAAAAGGCCAAGGGATCAAGGCCTAGATTATGCTATCACTACTGCTGAGGTTGGAGCTCCGAAAGACGCAGTGGCAGTTAATTTAATGGTTTCCTCAAGTTTAGACAATGCTTTATTTGATTTTGGATCATCACATTGTTTCATATCTTCCCAATTTTCTATGAAAATTAGATACTTCCAATTTGATTTAACAAGGGAGTTGTCAGTCAAAAATCATAAGGGAAGTATCATTGCAACAAAGTTTTGTTAATCAGTCCCCATTAGGGAATATAAATGATCTTTATCTGATGATATCATCATCATACCCATGATTGAATTTAATATAATCCTTGGTATGGATTGGATTTCAGACCATGATGCAAAATTTTCTTGTAAGAATAATGAGGTTACTATTTTTGATGATGATGAAAAAGAACACCTTATCTTTAGGGAATAATCGTCACCACTTAATTATTATTTAGATCCACCCCCAATAGCTCAACTAAATTCAATTATTGGGGAGGAAGAGAATGAAATAATTATGGATGAGGAAAGGAATGTTCAAATAGAGGATTTACCTATTGTGAAATAATATGTTGATGTGTTTCTAGAAGATTTACATGTACATCCTCCAGAACAAGAAATTAAGTTTTCCATTGATTTAATTCCTGGATCAAGTCCCATATCGAAGACCCCTTATCGAATGTCTACTGTTGAATTAGTGGAACTAAAGAAACAAATTGAGAAATTGAGTAATAAAGGATTTATTCTCCCTAGTGTTTTTCCTTGGGGATCCCTTGTTCGTTTTGTTAAGAAGAATGATGGATCTATTAGGTCGTGCATTGACTACAGGGATATAAATGCTATAACAATAAATAATTAGTATCCCCTACCTCGAATTGATGATTTATTCAACCAAATTCATAGATCATAATACTTTTCAAAGATTTACCTTTAATTTGGATATCATCAGTTGTGTGTGAAGAAGGAAGACATTCCGAAAACAGCATTTCAAACCAGGTACATGAATTACGAGTTTACAGTAATGCCTTTTGGATTGACTAATGCACCCTATTTCTTCATGGATCTAATGAATAGAATTTTCAAGGAATATATTGATGACTTTGTAGTGGTATTTATTGATGATATCGTGGTATACTTAAAAATCTATGAAGATCATGAAAATCACTTGCGCATTATTCTAAAGACTCTTAGAAGACATAAATTATGTGGGATGTTTAGAAAGTGTGAATTCTAGTATCAGGAGATTTATTTTCTTAGCCATATTATCTCTAAGTATGGAATATCTATAGATCCTTCTAAGACAAGATCAATCCAAGAATGGACAGCACCGATGAGTATTACTGAGGTACGCAGTTTTATTGGTTTATTTGGTTATTATTGGCGTTTTGTCCTGAATATTTCCTAATTGGATAACCCATTAACCAATATCACACGTAAATGGGTGAAATTTGTTTGGATTAAAGAGTGTGAAGAATTTTTTGAAGAACTGAAGAGAATATTAGTCATTGCTTCTATATTGACTCTACAATCAGGGAATGATGGGTTTGTTATTTATAGTGATGCATCAAATAATGGACATGGTTGTGTCCTTATGCAGAATGACAAGGTTATTTTCTATGAATCACAACATCTAAAAATTCATGATAAAAAATATCCTACTCATGATTTTGAGTAAGCATCTGCAATCTTTTCTTTAAAGATATAGAGACATTATCTCTATGGTGAAAAATGTGAGATATATACCGATCAGAAGAGTTTGAAGTATATTTTTTAATAGAAATAACTCAACATGAGTCAAAGATGATGGATTTAACTACACAAGGATTATGATTATAAGATACACTACCACCTGGGGAAGGAAAATAAAGTGGCAGATTCTTTGAGCAAAAAAGATCATGGAGATTTGAACAAGTTGAGAGTTGAAAGGGATCCTATTATCATGGGTCTAGTAATGATGGATATGGGAATAACCATGGAAGGTGGATCATCAATTCTTATTCAAATGGTTGACAAACAAACTTTACTAGAAAGGATAAATACTTCTCAGACTGATGATGAAGAGTTTCAAAAGAAGATTAAAGCTGTGAATAACGGGAGATTGAGTGAATTCGTATATGAAGATGGAATTATGAAATTTGGGAAGAGACTTTATGTTCCCGATATACCTGATCTAAAAAGGGAATTTTTGGATGATGCTCATAGTTCCAATATCTCTATACACCCTGGGAGCACCAAACTGTATATAGATTTGAAGGAATTAGTGGGACAACATGAAGAGGGAGATTTCTGATTTTGTGTCAAGATGTATGGTTTGTCAACAAGTGAAAGCTAGAAGGCAACATCATGGAGAAGCCTTGAAACCTCTTCCCATACCTAAGTTGAAATGGGATAATACTATGATGGAATTTATCATGGGACTACCAAATAATCCTAAAAGGAATGATACAATATGGGTCATTGTTGATCGTCTTATGAAGTCAGCACATTTTCTTGCAATAAGAGAATATTTACCACTTGAACGTCTAGAAAGACTATATATTAATGAAGTTGTGAGACTTAATGGAGTACCACTATCGATTGTTTCTGTTCGTGATCCCCATTTTACATCAAGATTTTGGAAAAGTATTCAGAAACCCCTAGATATTGAACTTCTTTTGAGCACTGCCTACCACCCTCAAACTGATGGAAAATCAGAACAGACTATTCAAATGGCACCATATAAAGGTATGTGGGATCAATATTTATATCTGGTAGAATTTTCCTATAATAATATATTCCATTCAAGTATTCAGATGGCACCATATGAAGCGTTATACGGAGAGAGATGTCGCACACTAACCTGTTGGGATGATGTCGGTGAAAGAAAACAAGTAGGACCAAAACTTGTGGAGGAAACGATGGAAAAGGTGAAGGTAATCCAAACCCACATCAAATCAACTCAAAGTAGGTAGAAGAGCTATGCCGATAATCGAAGGAAGGATTTGGAATTTTAGGTAGGAGATCATGTTTTCATGAAGGTATCTCCATGGAAGGGTGTTATACATTTCAGTAAGAAGGGAAAATTGAGTCCCAGGTACATCAGACTTTTCGAAATTCTAAAATGAATTGGGGCTGTATCTTACCATTTGGAAATGCTACGAAGTCTCTCCAAAGTTCACGATGTATTCCATGTATCACTATTGAGAAAATACATACCTGACCCAACACATTTATTCACATATGAGGAATTAGAACTGGAACTCGATCTATCTTATTGCAAAGATCCTATCAAGGTTCTTGATACAAGATAACAAGTGCTGAAAAACCGGAAGACTCGTCTAGTAAAAGTTCTATGGAGAAACCATAAGATGGAAGAGGCAATGTGGGAACATGAGGAACTTATGATGAAGAACCACCCGAGTATTTTTACACAGTAATACTATAGAAATTTCTAGAAAAAAATTATTTGAAGGAGGGGAGAATTAAACACCCCAATCTTCCATAGTATACTTCTCTTTGAATAATACAATAGTGTGTGTCGTACGCAACTTCGAGTTCTAACACACCACAACCAATAAAACTAGCCATTATGAATAGTAATAACCACTTTTTAAAATTTTATACATTTTATCTTTCAAAATGGACTTCATTTATGGATTTGGAATATAGAAATTAACTTAGGGAGAATTTTTGGTACTTTTTTTATAACTCTCATATTTTGATGAATAGTGAAAATTACTAAATTTTAATTAAAAACAACTTTTTTAATAAAAATAATTAATAGTGATAAATTATGCATTTGAATAGTTTGTAAGTATAATTAGATTATATTTTTATCATTTAATACAATTTAGGTCATTATAAGTAGTTTAAAACTTAAATTTGACATAAACAAGTGTCAATCTTTTGATAGTTATTATTTCATAAAAACACGTTTTTTTACAACAAGAATTAATTTTAAATTAATTTTTTCCACTTCTGTGTTTTGAATTTGAAAAAATAGATCCCATATCTGGAATCATGAGGTCCAAATTGTGTAAATAGGTATGTTTTATTTTTATACATTTGGAATATTTACTTCAGTAAATATTTTATTTACCATGGTTAAAGGGGTAAATCCAGTAAATAAGGATAAAAGATAATATTAAAATAATATCAAATTACTCAAAAACGTGTCCTAACCCTATTTTCTGATACATGTTCTACTATGGCCATGTTTGGGTCGATTTTGGGACCCCATGGATCCACTTGGGAGTGATAATGACATTTTATATTAAATAATATAAAGTAAAGACAAAAATAACAAAAGCCAATATTTTTTAATAAAAAAATTTTTATATGAGGTTATATAATTGATCTATTCGACTATAAATAGTCATTAAAAATATATAAATACATCCTACCTCAGTAAATATTATTAATAATTATTAGACATAAAATAAATATATTTATATATGACACAATAATGATGTATTATTTTCCTTTTTAATGAAACAATCAAATAAATGATATTAAAAATACAAAAATAAATATAATTTGAATGTTTTTATGCTATAAAAAAATTTATTGGTGAATAAGAAATGTTAGGGTTGATTAAATGTATTTATTTCCAAGTAATAATGTTGTCAAGACTTTAACAAAAATCAATTATTAAATAATCTAAAAATAGACATAAATGAGTTTTTTAAAAAAATACAATATTATTGGTTGATATAATAATCCTAAAAATCTAAGGATGGGCCAAAATAATTATATAATGATAGGTGTATCATTAATGAACCAATTTAGGTTCCCTTGGAAGTTTATAGTAACTTTATTAACCATATAATATAAAAATATAAAGAGGCATGGTAAATGTCAAACTATTTAACTAAGAATTAAATCTAAAAGATAAGGTTAATATAGTGACCGAAACCTGTCTAAAACCAATTCGTAGAGTGGTTTTATACCCATACCCAAAATAAAATTTAAATAATTCATTTTGGATACATTAGAAATAAAAAATTATTTTATTATAAAATAATATTTCTATATTTACCTATGGTGCCCCTCACCGCGCTTATAAAAGAGAACTCCCCCTTCTCTCTAATTCACACACTGAAAGCCTTTAGGCTGGGCCAACCCCTACTCAAATACCCTATAAACTCTCCTCCCTTAATCATAGAGGCCTTAATTTAGTTATAATTATAACATAAGGATCTCTTTTGATCAAATCTAAAGGATGAACCCGAAGAAGAGGTAAATATTTCATCACCTCTTTCATGTTCCTTTCTTCATCCACTTCCTCTTTCTTTGTTGTTTTCATTATAAAATAAAAAATCCACTATATTATATATACTTTTATGTTATTATAAATATGGTACATCCATATTCATTATTATATCCATCCTTTTAAGGACATGTCACCATATGTGCGTACGTACAACTTACCGTCTCCACGTCGTGGTGCAATTGTTATTCAATACATTATTATTTCGATGGGTATAATAATGATGTGTAATTGATTTAAATAATAAATATAACATGATAATGATTTTTTATATATTATATACCATCCAATTATATATTATTCTAATGTCAAAAGAATGATATTGTCCCTCGTGCGTACGTACAGATTACCGTCTCCATGAACGCGATAAGATTCATTACCCATCGTAACCAATCATGAATAGTTTTAATTTTGTTATTAAAAATAATGATTAAGAACATAATATCAATTTTGATATGATTAAAATAAATCCAATACATAACAATCATGGATTATGTATGAAAACATATAAAGGAAAACAAATCAGTTAACACCCAAAATAACAATACTACTGAAATATCATTATCAAAGAAATATTAGAAGATCATATATGATATAATATTAACGTATATAGTTATTTTATAATTTAATAACGATGATTTCCCCATTATACAAGAGGTTAACCTACCCTCGACCAAGGAAAAGAATAAGGTAAGGGTTAATTTCAAAATCTCTTTATTATCTGAGGCTGCTTTAACATAAGTATCTACTGGGACCTCTTTATCATCCATGTCCATGTTTCTTAAAAATGTATTCCAATTTTTTTTTAATATTTACTAGACTATGGGTTAAATTCATTTATACCCTGGTTTTACTTTTTATAAAATAGTTTTAAAGGAATCTTTCTGTCGTTTTCCAAACATGGTACTTTATGACATTTTCCACAAAATTAAGGTAAGAATGTTTTTTAACTTATACAGTGGGTGCGTCTATTTTCTTCCATTATAACATCGTAGAAGCTTACCTTACAAGCTAATAATAATATTTTCGATTATAAATGTTTTCTTTAAAAATTACATGACCTTTAAATGATTTATTAATAGAAATAGAACGTTCTCTAAAAAGGTTTTGATTTCATCTATGTCAACATCCTAGATGGAATTTAAGTTTATTTGAAGTTGATTTATTATGATACAAAACATCTATATTTTATTGAAGTTTTTGTGATATGTTTGAATGTGGATGTGCTATTTTTATACTATTCATTGTTTATGGTTAAATTATTGACATTTCGTAAGCTAGTTTTAATACGAATGTTTATGTTATATTTAAACCTTTTTATATGAGGAATGTATTAGACTTAGTAAGTGACAGGTGGATCCCACTATAGCTCCTCGATGCATCGGTAGGTCTCATGAGACAACTAGACGTGGAATTGTCCAAGGCCATTCCGAATTTGATATATGGTTTTGGTCGAGGCCTAAATTATTTTTAGTTGTCCTGGCCGAGGCCTTGACAAAATATTTCAGAATGTCTGGCATTATACATTACCTCATTATGAAAATAATATTGATGGTTCATGTGGTCATTCGACTAGTATAATACCCATGATTATGTTTTATTATGGAATTATTTACTCATCTCATATTCCATCCATAAAAGTATTCATGTTTATTGGTAAGGGCATTTGGTTTTAAATTATTCACCTTGATTAATATTTATGTTATCTTCAACTGTATTGCTTACCCTTACTGTGTATTTGAGCTCACCCCCTTTTTATGTTTCATTTTACCAGGATATGATGAAGTTAGTTATGAGTGACTTTCATGCATAATATAGGAGGATTGAACGTTTCTAATGGAATAAATTCGTGTTGTAATTTTTTTCAAGTTGTAAATTTGAACTTATGTATGCATCTTGTTTCCAATAATACTAAATTGATCGGTATTTTGAGACATGATTTCCTTATGATCATGCCAATGTTATGTTATAATGCACAGACTCTGGGTTACTAGGATCGGGGCATTACACATAGGAAAAAGATGCAGAGTTACAAAATAAGTTGAGAAATGTTCCTAAATTCAACCTTGATTGCGATGAAATAACAAGGTTCAGTAATCAGGTTTATATTCCCCCTATACCAGAAATAAAAAAGGAGCTATTATATGGGGCTCATCGTTCTTAATTCTCTATTCACCCTAGAAGAACAAAGTTATATAGGAACCTGAATGAGTACTTTTGGTGGGATGACATGAGAAGTGATTTCTCCAAATATGTCTCTCGGTTCTTAGTTTATCAGCAAATTAAGGCTTATAGATAGAAGTCTAAGGGGATGTTACAACTATTAACCATACTAGAATGGAAATGGGGAAAAATACCTATAGAATTTGTCATCGGACTTCCCAAACATCTAAAGGAAATAATGATATCTGGGATATAGTTGATCTCCTTATTAAGATAGCACATTTCATTTATATTAGATATAATTTATCTCTAGATCATATTTCCATGATATATGTAAATGAAGTGGTAAGATTTTAGGGAGTAACACTTTCTATTATGTCTGATTAGGATATAAGGTTTACATCGATGTTCAAGAGAAGACTTCTTCATGATCTGGATACAGAGTTATGTTTCATCACTGCTTGTCATCCTTAGATATAAGGTCAACTTAAGAGGAAAATTCAATCTTTGGAAGACATGTTGGGAGCTTGCTCTATGGATTTAAATGGTGGTTGGGATCAACTACTACCATTGGTGAAATTTTATTACAATAATAACTTTAAATCTAGTATTCAGATGGATCCTTATGAAGACCACTATGTAAATATGTGTAGAATACGAACTTTTTGGGATGAAGTTGGGGAAAGAAATCTATTTGGACCGGATCTTGTTAATGAAATGGAAGAAAAGGATAGATCTATTCAACAACACATAAGAGTAGATCAGATTCAACCAAAAAGTTATTTTGAAAACTAAAGAAAAAACCTAAATTTTGAGGTGAGTGATAAGGTGTTCTTACAAATATCTCCTTAGAATAGATTAATTAGATTTGTAAAGAAGGGAAAGCTGATCCCCAGGTATATCAGTCCTTTTGAAATTATGGATCATATTGGGATGGTATCTTATTGATTGGAACTTCCACTAAATCAATCTCGAGTTCTTGATGTGTTCCATATTTCTCTCTTGAGAGAGTATATACTGGATCCTTCACATGTACTAAGCTTAAAATTTGTACCGCTTGAGAAAGATCTTTCTTATGAATAACAACCAATAGTGATTTGGGATCACAGAGAAAAAGTTATATGAAATAGGACCACTCACTTAGTTAATGTTTTATAGTGAAATCTCCTATTTTTAGAAGCTACATGGGAAATTGAGAATAAGATGAGGGAGATGCATCCTCATCTATTTGTTTTCAAGTGTGAATTTTTATGGAGAAATTTAGTTTAAGGGGGTAAAATGTAACACATAGATTTTTTTATGAAATATTTTCAGTAAATAATTTTTATTATTCAATAGTTTGATTTCCCTAAAATCATGAGTTTAAATTAACCATGAGATTCCCTTATTATAAATTTATTGTTATATCATAGTCGTTAGGTTAGTGGGAATAATTATAACTAACTTATGAAAATGCATTATGAATTCATTGGATATCAATTATATATAAAAAATATAAATCAATTAGATATTTTTATTTTGATTGAATTAATTTTGGAAATGAAATTAATTGGATATATATGTTTTATATATTTAATATTTTTTTTATATTTATCCAAATCATATTTTAGTAATAAGTTATGAATAAATCCCTATTTTATGTATAAAAACCTATTTTTTTAAAAATGTTAATTTAACACCTTTTAATGGAGAACCCATTTTAAATTAAAATTTTTACACATTAATAATTTTTATATGGAAACATGGACATTTTATTTTTAAGTGAAATATAAAAATTTACTTTGGATAAATTATGATATTTTTCTAATAACTTTCATGTTTTGATGAATAATAAAAATACGTTACATTTTAACTAAAAAAAATTATTTCATTGAGATAATTTATATGGTTAAATTATAATGATGAATGGTTTTAAAGTATAAATAGAATATATATTAATCATTCAATATAATTTAATCCATTATCATTAATTTTAAATTGAATTTATAGGTAAAAAAGTTGAATCTTTGGCAATGTTTTACCTTTTAAAACCTATTTTCTCATTTGATCAACAACATTAATTTTAAATTATTTACTACAAATTATATGTTTTGAATTTTGAAAAATTTATTCTAAATTTAGAATCAGTAGGTCCAAATTATGTTAATTGGATAATTTTAATTTCGAAATTATGAATAGTAACTTTGGTGATTATTTTTGTTACCATGGTTAAAGGAAAATCAGGTAATTAAGTGTATGAATAATATTACAAAATTACCTTAAAACCTGTAAAAATTCTATTGGATGGCTAAATTAGACCACTATCATATATGTTTTGAAACATAATCACTTAATGTCCTCTTACCTATGAATATGACATTAATTAAATAAAAACTAATGAATGTGACAAAATGTCTCTATCTCATCTTATATAAGTATATTAATTTTAAAATATGGATAACTAGGAGATAATATAAAATATATATAGTATCTGGAAATATAAAATCATTACCTATTTCATAGGAATTTATTTATAATTTATTGAGATTAACTAATTACCCTTAATGTTGACACAATAGTGATGTAAAAAATATTTTATTAATATAAATATCAAATATATGGTTTTAAAAATATTAAAATAAATATCATATGAACTAATTAATCTTCCCCACTAAATTTCTATGTTACTATCACATTGTAGGAATGTATTATATTTTTTTTTTGAATTTATCTCATTTTTTTTATTAAATCTCAATTAAATGAATAGTCTCAAAATTGACATTATTGATATTTTATGAAAATAATATTTTATTAAATTATTTAAAAATAATAAAAATATTTAAAAATTAAAAAGTGATAATTATAATATCTAAATTTTCATAAAATATCCATTTATGATCAATTAACATTATATAAGTACAAATTAATAACCATTAAATATTTAGAATGTTATTACCATAATTAATATTAAATAGAATAACTAAGTGTAAATTAAAAAATATGGTTTAAATTGAAAAAATAACTTATCCAGAATTTATTTGTTTATGATATTACAACCTTATATCATATAATATTTGAAATTGGGACATTTTGGAGATTTTTTGTCGGTTTTTATTTTATTATAAATTATTATTTATGGAGTTTCCAAAAGTGCCCCTCACCTCAATTATAAAAGGTAACCTCCTCCCTCACCTCTTCACTTAATTTTGATCCTTCATTCTCATCCATCTCATTCCATTTTTTCCTTATCAACTTCATTATTTTCATTAGAGAGGTTTTGGTTATTTTCAAAGACCAAATCTAGTGCTTTAAAAAGAGATTTAAAGGACACATGTCACGGAAGAGGTAATCTCTTCTACCGATTCCTTAAAACTTCATTCTTCTTATACTTCCTCTTTATTAGTTGTTTCATTATAGAGTAATAATATCAGTATCACTCATATATTTATACATTATTATAAATATGAAAAACCATATCTCACCTTTTATCCATCCAATGAAAAAAATCACAGTGTGTGCGTACGCACGACTTACCATCTCTACGCTGTGGTGTAATCTGTTTTTCACCACCACCGTATTTGGGTGGGTATAATAATTGAAATAATTACTATATATTATTATTATAACATGATACCAATTCTTAAATATCATACACCATCAACTTCAATACCATTCAATAATTTTGGGAATGATATCATCGGTCATGCGTACGTATGACCTACCTTCTCCACGATGCGATGCGATTCATTCTACATGATCATCATTAAACCATGATGATATTTATGAATTTAATGAATAAATAATATATATATATATATATATTATACTAATACCATGATGTAAATTATATAACTATAACCTAAAAACAGTTATAATAACTTATCTTAAAAAACATGCATAAGAACATAATGCAATTAATACCTGAATAACGAGTAACAATGAATTGTTACTAACAAAGAGATAAAAATATGATCATAATTTTTATCATAAAATTATTATGATTCTGGAATAAATAATTAATATTATTTAGATCATTATACAGGATGTTCAAAAACATTATAACCTTATCGGTCCTAAGCTAAGGGATAACTCTGCAAATCTCTTTTTTATCCGAGATTGTTTATTTATAAGTATTTACTATGGTATATTTATCATCCACATACATGTTTCTAAAATATGTATTTAATTTTTTTTTTTATATCCTTCTATAATTTGGGAAATAAATTTTACCCATTGGTGAAAGTTTACTAAATGGTATGAATGAAATCCTTTGTTGTTTTCGGTACAAGGTACTTTTTGAATTTTCCAAAAAAAGTACAAGAAGAATGTTTTTTATGTTATATGATATGAATGGATTTTTATGTTTTCATGAAAACTTATATCCATAAATATCCCCCTATAATATTTAAATATTATTTTTAAACTAAATTCTTTTTTTTAAAATTGAAAGGTATTTTGAGAAAAGAAACCATTTATGAAAAGGAAAGGTTGTTTTCCTCCAGAATTAAGTTTAAGTGTTTTATCAAAATTATTTTCCATATACAATGACATGAGGTTATGTTTATATCCATATTATTACTTTTATTAAAGTGAGTTTTTTATGGAATTATTTTTATAAAATCTATTTATTTTAAATGCATTATGATCGAATAATGTTTAAGAAAACCATTTTATTCCATGGGTTATGATATGATAAAAGATTTATTTTTTTGTGGAACACGTAAGAATGGTTTTATTATGAGATTGGTTGGACCTATATAATAATAAAATGAATTGGGTAATGATTTATATCTCATGAGATATAAATTACTGGAACAGCAAGTAAATCTAGTTCAATAATACATGGCTGGAACGAGGAGTGAACATAGTTCAATAAAAGACTTTGTCCACTATGATGGTCTTGGAAATGGGCCTTGAATAATATGAAATGATCTTTTATGATTATGTGCGTATGTCAAGAAATTGTATGCCTTATTTTAGGACTATTAAGATTACATTTCAATTTTATGATTTATCTAATGACATGATATTCTGAACTTTTATATGTAGGATAAAATTTCCAAATGTTATGTTCTTATGATTATGGTATGAATTATTTTTACCTTGTTTAACCATAAATAGCATTTTAGGTCATATGTTTCTTTTACCTAGGTGATGAATAATGATATTATGTATTATATGTCAAAAATGAGTGTAGTTTTGAGGAAATAAATGGGAGATAATGTAGATGTTTTATAAGCAAGTTTTCTATGTTTCTTAATTTCTAAAGTCACTAAACTTGTATGGTCATGGAATGGTTTTGGTTTTGGTTATGTAATAAATATTCTTCAATGTTAAAGTAATATCTACATGTAATTAATAGACCGTTATTGGTTCATGGTTTATTACATTATTAGAAGTTGATTATAATATTAAGGTTTAGAATGATTTTTCCCTTGGTTTATTTTGGTAAGTGTTCTTAACCCTCCTTTCCACTTAAATTGGGTTGTTCTTAGAATGTGTTAATCAATGGATTATTATTGTTTTTTTAGTTTAATTTTTTTTTGGAAATTAAAAATGCGAGTTTTCTTGGTTTATATAATATGTTTTTTTAATTGGATTTCTATGTAAAATAAATTATAAATTTTATGGATTATTTTGGATTTATCTTTTTCTTGATTTACTATTCGATATGTTTCAATGCGGGTTATGTTTTTTGATATTTTTTGCCACCCTTGGATAAATTGATTTTCTGATTGTTTCATTCTTGATTAAAATAATTTTATTACGAATGTTATTATTTTTAAATTTTCAACCACAAAAAATTTTCCATTTGTGTTTTTAGATTTGGGAAAATAATAATATTTTATGATCTATTCTTAGGATGGTTAGTTAATTTATTATTTATTATGATATATAAATTTTTCTTTTCTTAGATTATGTTATTTTTTATACCATTTTGATTATTTTGATAAATAGCTGGGTATATTCCATTAATTTGGGTTCTAGGATTGATAGATTAAGTAAATTAGTTGTATTAGTGTTTGGATTTATTTTCCACTTTTATTTGTATACATTGATTCACTAGAAAAAATTGAATAGAATAAAAATTAGTTTCATTTACATTAATTAAGTGTCTATTAGGTTACATTTACTTTATTTTTTGTTAAGAAAGAGAGTTAATGAATTTTATTCTTGTTATTCTCTCATGTATATTTCAAGTGAAATGTCTATTTAATTATATGAGATAATAAGGGAACATAATTATGTATGATCATAGTTATCTCATTATGTTTATCTTTATCTAAAAAATATATCACTCACATGAGAATATAATCACTACAACATAATAGGGTAACAATTATAGTTTTTTTAGTTTGTTGGTGGTTTAAATCACCACCAAATAGTTCTAGGAAGGTATTATAAAACTACCATTAATGTTGTAATCTACATCCAACTGGTAGTGTACCCACCCATTTAGAGGAAGATTTTTGGAAGTGTAGTGAAACAATATTTTGTGGCCATTATTTCATTTTTTAGTTAAGGTTTTTTCTCTCAAAACTTGATAGGGGTTCACAGTGGTTTACAGTACCACTAAATATTTTTACCATATATAGAGCTAGTTTAAACATCATTTAATTTTTTTTCTATATATATAGTGGTAGTTTGAAATTATTTTATATATTTCTATTAAAATAATAAAAGTAAAAAAAACAATAACCCCCTAGAAAAAAATATACGACATCGATAATTTAAATAGTATTCATAAAATATAAATACAAAAATCAAGATTATGAATGATTACAACAACCATAAACAAATTAAGAGGACATTGGATAATACATGAACACAAAATTAAATCATAATGATATTCTAAAAATCAGAAGAGACACACTGTAAATTGAGATTCAATAAAAACATATTTAAAACATGAGAAAAATGTATCCCATATTCAGATAATAAACATTTATAGAACTGATAATGACTTATTTTATATAAATAATTATAATAGGAATTGAGAATCAATAATAAAAACATAAAGACTAATAATATATGATTAACCTAGTATTTTTTGTTAGTAAACATCAACCCATGTTTATAAATATAGAAAATAAATCAAATAAAGATACATTGAAATATAAGAAATATCAAAAAATTATAAGATTAATAATAAAATCTAAAAAAATGTATTATAAATATCATAATGAAATGTAAAATAATAATAAACTAAAACCATAAAAAAACAAAAAACACACCACTAAATCCAAAAAATTAAGTGCCTATAAATTCAACACACAAAAACCTTGTCACATTTATACTTCATCCATACTTACATATAAACACATTCCACAATAAAATTGTATCACTGCATATGTCCACCTAATCATATAACCCCACTATATATATAGAACCCCACACTTCATATCAAAACATGACCCCTTCTAAAAATACATTTTAGAACTCTTTTACATTACCACCACACATCCTCATAAATCGTTGCCACATCATCCCAAAAAAAACAAACAAATACACTACAAATAAAAAAATAACAGGTAATCAATTACTATAATAATTTTCCAACAAAAAGGATTACACATAACATGAAAACAATGAACTACTATGCATAATATCAATGACATTTCCTACCATTATAATTCACACCTCAATATAAGATAATAAAATTTCCACAACAAACCGAATTTCCATCTGAAAACAATATAACAACCCCAATAAAACAAGAATAAAAATGATAACTAAAAAAAACAAAAATTATACCCGATGACTTAATACTAACCTCCCAATTATATGAGCCAACATAACTCTCCCTCTAAAAATTATACTACTAAAATACATCCTTTTGTCACATTAATGCACTTCCCATCCTAAATCAAATATAAAATTTAAGAAAAAGATACAAATTATATGCCCTCTCATACATCACCCATCCCAAAACACAACCTCTAAACCATAATAAGATCACTTTAGTAGGATAACAACCACCCCATATTTCTCAATTTTGTTTTAATTATTCCCAATATTAAGATATAACAACATAAATTAATTGTACTAGTCTCAATATAATAACAGAATGAAAATGAATTTCTAACACAAACCCCTAAGAAGGGGTAACCACTATCCATCGATAATACCACACTGACTCCTGACTTCCCATGAAAATAACCATCCATTTACTCCACCAAAAGTAAATGAAAAAAGTCAAAAAAATTATTATGGATGACCTTACATGGAATAAATTAAAAAATAAACCAAAATATCATAAGAATGTTGAGTATATGAAAATTTTCATTAGAAAAAATATAAAATCAACCCTGCCAATAGATTTAATGTATTTTAAGACAAATATAGATATCCCCAACCTGAAAGCACAACATAGTTTCTCAATCACCATATAATTGTTTTATTCTCTCATGAATTTAGTTTCACAATAACACCACTAAATCCAAATTCCATTCAAATCAGCACATGAGGAACTGAGATTGACACGATCTCTATCTCTATATCCCCTCTTTCCAATGTAAACTTATATGAAAACATTATTGAAAATTAAATAGCGCTGTATATTTAAATATAAACTTATATCCAAGAAAATTTTGTGTTTTAAATGATTATGAAATTTTTCTATTTACTAAGTCACTCAAACCATCCATCAACCCAATATCGCTAAGGACACTTCCTATCATCTTCTGATATAAATAAACCAATTATTTCTATAGAGAAATAACCATAGCATCTTGTATCTATATGTGATCCCTCTATTATTGGATTGAGCTCCCCCGTTACTAAATTTCATTGTTTACTATAATAAATTTCTTTATACAATGTCAAGGTATGAAGTAAACACAACTATAAGTAGAGATTGTTCTAATTTATATGACCCACCAAATATCTTAGATAGAAATGGTCTTAAACCCATACCATGCCTGTGAACAAGATGTTCCTCCCTAGTGACCTTACTAACTATATCATCATGGGAGACTAATAAAGACAACAAAATATTGAAAACCCATAGTTATTTTATTTTTACCAATCAATAAAATACCATTCAAATTTAAATCCTTACATAATAAAAAAATACAACTAAAAATAAGTTATTATAATGAAAAAAATCATACCCTAATTTATTTTGGTATGATCATTCACATAACTCCCATTAAATTTCATATAAGCATCCGACCAAAGTTCCAGAAGGGAGACTTTTTGACATAAATTAATTTTCTATACTAACTAATGATAAATAAATAATTTAATATATGAAAAATATAAGGTTATAAAACAAATATTTTTTAAAAATGGAAATATTACCGAACTCGATCTATTTATTGAAAAACTCATTGAACTGGATGTGTGGGGGATGATTTGTTTTTCCTGGCATGTTAATTTTTTTAGAAAAATCCTAAAATAAATAACTTGTAATTTAATAATAATTTATTCAATGATATCTCCTTATCATATTATTTTGTATGTGTAAAATTTGTTTAATATAATAATATATATTTCAATACAATGTTCTTCTCATGGTAGTAACTATCAAAAAATTGCTTCCATTTCTCTTTAGGTATCCCTTTAGGTACCTTTTAATATTTATACTGAGTGTTGAATTATGTATCCTTATATTAATTCCATAATATGTAATTGATATTTATCTATTTATTAAAAATGTTTTTAATTTCCACTATTGTGAGATAAGACTGGAAATGTTAAAGTGGAATAACATATGTAAAAAGAGATTCATATTTTAAATATTATAATTTAATTAAATAATGTCATTTAATTGATCCATAATGTCTTACAATTACATTTATATTTGAATCAAATACTTTATTCTTCCATTTCTGAGACATAATACCTCAGTAAAAATATGTAATCACAAGGGTAATTGGATTATTAGCTAAATGGCCTAGAATCTGGACAAATAGTATAGTAACATTATTTATAGAGACCCCATAAAAATCAATGGTGGAAAAACAATCTTTAATCAATTCAAATTTCAAAAATATAAACTGTTAATATTCGTCATGGTTGTAATTTTTTTCCATATTTTATAAAAAACTCCAATATTAATAAAAAAGTGTATTAACATTATTTACATTAAAAATTTTAGTTATATCCCTTACCCTCCAATATACTCCTAAGGAAATTATTGTGATCACATCTTCAATTTATATATATTTATCACATGTGAATCCTGTTGAATTAGGAGGTAGTGGGTAAAATGATGATGAGAGGGAGATATAGGGATTACCAAATGCTTATGGGTGGGAGATAAAGGGTGTGGTAGATATTAATGGTGGGAAGATAGAGGGAATCTCAGATGTTAATGGTAGGGATCCTTAGGTATCATCAGGTAATAGTGAAGATGTCTATATAGTTAGGGGGATGTCAACTGGGAGTTTATTGGGATTAGTAAATTACTTCTTCCTTTCCATTAATATAGTTTAAAAAAGTAATTATATCTTAAAAATATATATTTGAAAATATTAATGTTGAAAAAAGTTTAGAATTTATAATAGATTCACATTACTCACAACCATAATATACATAGGCATGATAATGAATGAATTTACATAGGAGTAAATATAAAAATTATTTTATCAAAACCAAACTAATGCATAAAAATAAATTTAAATTTTGATAACATATCCAAATTACTAAAAAATAAATACATATAACTTATGTAGTTGATATGTTAATGGATAACTATACATACATTCATTTTTTTTCCATCAATCATGCCATTATCTAGCTCCATCATTACATTTTCTACTTAATCCACACTAACAAGTATATTATTTCCTATATCCTAATGGAATAATATGTCAATTTCTTCATATTAATGGGATTCAATTTTAGAGGTCAAATATTTAACTTCATTACCCATATCATATAGGTATCTTTGTTTTATATGAACAACAACAGTCCATCCTTCATCCTCAATATCTTCAATAAAATATACCTTTTAAACTAGATATAAGAAAATATAAATATCATGTAATTCATAGTCATCAAAATGAATTAAGTGAGTGAATTTTACCGAAGTAATATGTAAGTATACTCTTTTAATACACTCAGTAATATCGACCAACATTAATTTGAATAAAATAACAGAAAAATGACTATGGTAGTTTAATTTAATAATATTAAAATACTTTACATAGTATCCCACTTCATAAACTTTTAACATACTATTATTATATGTTTTTAAACCCACTTATAAATTAACTACATTTTATTTTAATCCATTTACATTATAATAATCAAATTTTATAGCCTCTTTTAGAGAACCTCGAGTGATAAAATTAAAATATTATAACAACACAACTGATGTATTAGTATTAAAGATCTACAAAAGTAATATACATTATTATATTAACAAATATATGGGTTATACTAATATCCTTGTTGATTGAAATTTTTATGAACCTACCCCATGTGTAAACCATTCTACAAGATCTTTATTAATATGTTTTGTCATATCTTACTCATTTTGTGTTTGAATTATCAGTTTTCTCTTTTCTTGTATCCCTATATATTCAATAAATTGATCAAAAATTTCTCTATTCAGTGAAAAATATCTATATTCATGTGATAATGGAGATTCACCCGACTGATCAACCAATAGTTGTAATGATTTAGGATTTCCCATGTAGTTGACATTGAGTTGATATGTCATCAACACATCCATCTCAATTGAATCAGGTCTCAATACCTTCCATGTATCTAGAACAAAAGCTAAGAAAAACATCTTCTAAATAGACTTCATAAATAGAGACCTCTATTTGGGATTTATTTTTCATATAATATTTCAAATGACCAAGGTATCTATGAAATAAAATAAATAAAACATAGATATTTATTTAATGAAGTGTCAATAATGGTTTAATTAAGATTAATTACACATAATTAGAATATTTATAAATTTATACATCCATAAATAATGTACAAGAAAAAATAATTTAGTTTCCTCAAGTAATTCACATTTAAATGAATCATGATGGAAAAAATGTATGAAATATCATATCCATTGCACAAAGTGTTATTAAAAATCTATCATGAAGGTTTTCAAGAACACTTAGTTATAGAGTTTTCTCACACAATTTTCTGATGAATTTTTGAATTAGAGTACAACTATAATTTCTTTTTCAAGAAAAAATATACATAATTCCAATGGTAGTAACCACATTAATAGAATATATGAATCATTAATTTTCAATCCAATAAACTTATTATGTTTTATGTTTACACACCTTGATAAGTTACATTAATACCCATTAGATACTTTCACATATTTTAAAACTTAATGGAATATGTATTTATCCCTATTTTTCATTGAAATAATTGACGGAGGATACATTATATTCTCATATAGACAAAGATTATTATTAAATTAATTATTTGTAATCCCCTTACATGTATTGAGATATTCCTTTGATTTTCTATGTTCATTAAGTTATCTGAAGATCATATTATCACAAATTTTTTCTTAATATTTATATCATCATGATTATGATGAAATGATTAAATTCCCAATATGGAAGTTTTAAGAATATAATTTCATATTCCAACGATCCATTATAATTACATTTTATGATGCAATTCAAACTTACTTTCTACTGTCTTTCAAATGACCCACCTTCCCAAATTCAGTTTCAACGTATACTAGTTAAGAAAATATTTCAAAACCTTTCAAAAAAATTGGAGGTGGTCTATGATAAGTATACCCATTTAATTTTTATTTGTTCAAACGAAATTTGTGAGATACATTGGGAAATATATAATGAAAAAAAGCACAATTTTTTACAATAAGGTGGTCGTTTATGATCAAAATCAATGCTAAAAATAGAAAAAGAGAAACCTGTGTAATTATCCCAACTAGATATGTTCCCTATACTTGGAAATCCATTAATGCATCACATTAGTGTAGCATGAATTATTATCATTTTTTCGAGAATATGCACCATATATGTCAACATCACTGCTCTATAACTCTTATAATTCTTAAATTAGAGGTTGTAAGTATACATCAATATTATTTCCAAGACTTTTGTCTAGGAATAATCATATAAATGAAAAACTATTTTTGTTGCATACAAATCCATAGAGGTATATTTTAAAGGATCAAAATAATTGTCCAATTTCTATAACTGGTACCCAAAGTCCCAAAAGGGTTGAATCCATTAGAAAATAATCCCAATCACTAATTCCTAGGATACGATGTGAAATTAGGATATAATGAGTCAAATTTATTACATAATATTGAATCTCATTAATGTCACATTAACCCATAATTGTTATTATCTATATATTACCATTTCATTTTCATGATGGTTTTCGATGACATGAATAATCTTGGAAATTAATTTTTTAAATATAAGTAACAAAAAATCATTTTAGGTTTCATATTTTTATTATTCTTTGAATTAGTAAATCAATTTTTAATTCCAACATCAACTATTGAATTCCATCTAGAAAATGTTTTTTTAATCCTATAAACTTTAATCGTCTCCCAAATAAAGCATATAATCATTAGGAAAACATTTATTTCTTTATAATTATAACAAATCTTGTTAATTTTTTTTCATATCATAAAAAGACTAATGTATCTTAGATTCAAGAAATTAATCATGCAATAATTATAATAGAATATACATTTCCTTATTTTTTTTTCTTTATAGTAATTTTATATGGTACACCTTTAATAAAAATAATGTTTTAAATATTTTAGATATCCACCATACATATCTTGATATCCATCATCTAATAAATCGGGAAACCATTTTTTCTACTCGGTGAAGTTATATATTAGATTAGTCTCCACTACCTCAAAATAAGGATCCCATAGTATGTTACAATCTTTATTTTTTTGACTTATAGTCCCAAAAACATCATTTATAAGTTACTATTTTTAGCACCATCAACTAGTTGTTCTGATATTTTTTATATTAATTTTGTTTTCTTATAATTCTAAAACCATCAATTATAATGTTTTTAATTTTATAGTACATTTTTGAAAATGTTGAGGGATTATTATTTTGATTGACATTAGTGTTAAAAAATTATGTATGATTCATTTCTCCATGCCAAATCCAACATAAATATTAAGCATATAATTTATTCAGCATCAAGTGTTCATAAACATTAGATCTCTTCCAACATATTGTAAATTTACATTTAGGGAATTAATATCTTATTTTCCAATAATTATACCTATTGGAAATTTAAAAATCTAATAAATCTAGAAAACCCTTAGCCTAAAAAGGTTAATTCCTCAAGAATATGATCCTTTTTTATATATATATCAAAAATATCTTACACATCATTAAGAAAAATAAAAAAAATCATAAAAAATATTACGTATTTAAAAAAATTACTAATATATTTGAAATCAAAAACATAAAAAAATTGTTTATGTGGATTAATTTGATTATGTTTGTTAACTACATAATTTTTCGTAGATTTTTATTCCCATGTATATAATCCATTCCAATATTACAGCTTGTGTATAAGTGTTCTTAATGATTTGAAAATGTGGAATGGTCCAGATAGTATAATTTCAAAAGATTATAAAATATTTCAATAACCTTAAAATACCTACTCATTTATAAATATACAATTAAGTGAGTTTTACATAAAAAACATTCAATTTTTATACATTATTCCATAAAACCAACAATAATATAAATATATCATGATCGTATGTTTATGAGAAGTAATTAAAATTAGATAATTGAGAAAAAACACATTAAAAGTAAATAATATTAAACTAAAATAGAGGGATTGTGAAAATAAACCATCACCGGTGACAATGGGGGATAATGAAGTGGGGTGATGATATGGGATAAAGTGTGTAGAGGGTGAAATTGATGAAAGAAGTATGATGAGGTTAATGAAGAGGGATTGGGAGGAGTGGTTATGGAACGATGTCTTGGCAGATATGTATCGATAGTAAGGGTTCATGGATGATGACAAGTCGATGACATGGGATATTGGATCAGTGGGGTAGAAGGAAATAAGGGAGACTCAGAGGCTAAGGGATTGGGAGAGGGTGAGAGAGAATAATTTAAAGATCTCTGGATTGGAATAAAGAGTTACATAGAAAGGGGGAGTGATTATGAGGGTTCAAAGAGGGGTGGTGAAAGATTGGGGAGGGAATGATGAGGGGTCTAGGAGGAAAATTAGTGAGGGGAATGATAGCATGAGGATGAGTGATTAAGTATTAGGAAGGGATTAGAGAGTAGTGGAAGTGGGGGACTAGGGAGGGGTGGTGGGGGATCTATTTGAGAGAGAGAAAAGGGGGGTAATGAGAATGGTGATAAGCTAGAAAGTGGATTGACAATTAGGGATTGGTTAGGGAGTGGAGATAAGGGATCAAGGAGTGGTGGTGGGGACTCAATCAAGGTAAAAATAAAAGGTGGAAATGGAGCAAAAATGAGGGGAAAAGGGAAGTTGTGGTGTGATCTTGGTTGGGGAATGACAGTGGGGTGGAATGGGGACCAACTATGAGGAATCAAGTGATAAGGTGGGATCAAGTGAGTAGGGGGTTTTTGGGGCGGGGAGGGGTACTATTTTTTATTATCTGGGAAAAAAGAAGTTGTGTTTTTAGAAAAACTACCCTAATTTTTTTAACATTTTTTAGAATCTGGTTTATAAACCACCACTAATAAACAATAGGTAAACATTATTTTTTGGTGCAGTGATGTTTTTAACAATACTTATATGGTGATATTTTTTATTTATTAAAAAGGACCCTTGAGTTTTTTATTATATATTATGAATTAAACCACTTATTCCATTAATTAATTAATTAATTATAAAAAGTGTTTAATATTGAATCTAAATTCTATATGGCAATTGAAGCTTGATTTAAATCTTAGGTAGTGATTTTGGGTAAGAATCCTTGATAATTAAGATAGTTGTTTGAAATATAAATTGAGGTGATAGATTTAGCATGTTAGTACGGGTAATTTAGGAGACATAAATGGATTATGATATGTGAGTTATTGGAGTTATTGAGGGATGATTTTTATATGATAGAATCAACTAATATTAGACACATTGGGATACAATGATATGTTTTCCTCTAGAAGATATATAAACATTGGCTTTTCACTAGCTGAGGCTCAAGAAATAATAATGTTCTATTATGAATTATAATTCTATGTTGAAAATGTGGTTGGGATATAAGTGTATTGTCTTTACAATGGTGTCACATTCAAGTATCATTGTATTCTTGTGTAATATTTTTCAAGAGGATGGGAATGTTACACCATCCTCGGTATTGTATTCTTAAAGGTTGGGTATATTATGCGTTCCTCAACATCTGATTTATATTTATGAGTATACCTTTGTTACAACTTGTTTATTAACTAATTGTAATTCAATAGGATGGATATAATAAAGTTTCTTTAGTGTCTAATTTATATCTAATAGTTTGGATATTTTAATAATTTTTCATTATATAATATCTTTTCAAGAGATTTTCTTCATTATTACTTCACCAATATTCAATTATTTTATAATTGGAAAACAACTTTGTCATATGTTATGATGTTGTGCCTATAGTAGGAATGATTTTAATCCATGTGTCTAGAATATTTATTGAAGTTATTGAAAATATTTTATTAAAGAGTATAATTATTATATAAACATTATTCAAGGTGAAAAAGATACTATTAGTGTACATGTTTCTTATAATAGATTTCTATTTATTTTTGAAATATGTATTTGTAGGTGTGGATGATTTGTTGGAGTTATTATTTATTTCTATTAATTATCTATGATTTACTATATTTTTATTTCTTGATTTTCTTGGTCTATTTTCTGAAAAAATAACATTATATATATATGAATGTTCTAGAAACTTATCTATTCTTAAACCAAATTATTAATTATGGGAGATAATATCATTGGGGGTTTCAATTGCGTCTTTGTACTTATACTCTGCATGTTCACATCAATGGACATGTGACTGTAATTTTTTAATTTCAGGTTTATAAATTAAGATTATAGAAATTTATATTGTTTATAATTTTTGGATCCATTGACTTTTTATTTGTTGGTTCAGTCTCCATATAGTGTTGACTCATAGTAGGCCTGTTTGTTAGAAGGATATTTTGTCTCATTATAAAAAAGAATTAGCACGTGTGGAGTTTGTAGTTATATTATCCCCATAATTTGTAATTTGGTTACATGTATAGTTTTTTATTGTACATTTTAATTCATACATATAGAATTATAGTTATATATTTGTATATTTATAATAAGTACCTCTGGTGTACAAGTCCTTCCTTTTAGTGTACATGTTTTTATTTAATGTTTGAATACATATAACATACAGAAGATAAAATTTTGATTTACAATATAATTATACATTGAACGATTTTTTAGTTTAAGAAGGAAAATAATTCCCTAATAACAAACCAAGACACTCAGTGGTAGTTTCTAGCCATTGGTGATCAAAGAACATTCTTGCGGTTAATGGTGATCTTGTTTGGGTTGTTAGAGGACTCTATGTTGGTACATTACAGTTAGAATCATTGCAGTGTTTATATTTTTCTATGATTTAATATATATGATATATTATTGTTAGGATTTGAGAAATAGTCCATAAAAAATCTTTATCAACATTTTTATTATGAAATATCAAGTTATGAGGGATGTTTTTGTATTGAGTAGTCACCATAGGCTTGAGTGTGATTATTCGTTTAAGCATCTCAATTAAGATATAATGGAACATGAGAAGAGTATTATAGATCATCCAAGGAAAATTTCTTTATATTTTCATGGATAATTTGTATATTATCACATTCATACATGTGAATTATATGTGTTATGAAACTTTTATGTGAATAATGTCAATTAATTGTTATTAAATAATAAATTTTTTTTTTTCAAGAATGAATTATTATGTGTGATGCAATTTTTTTAAAGTAATCCCATATATAGTTATATTTCTATCAATTTTTTTTGTTGTACCCTTAGTGTGACTCTTACGTTTTGTTTTATATATTAGTGTTTATTTATAGATTTAATTCTGAAGTACTTTAAAATTAAATATCATGGTGTCATTTATGAAATGTTTTTAATGGTAATATATTTTAAGGTATTTTGTAATTAAAAAATATTTTTTAAGGTAAACATAGAATCACGTTTTTGTAAAAAATATTTAAAATAAGATGGTTTTGTAAATTTTTGGGGTTTTGAGAATTAAATATATTAAAGCATTGAAATGAAATAGAATATTTTGTACAAATATTTTGAATAATGAGTGTGTTTGGTAAACTACAAATCTAGTTGAAAAATAAAAATTGATAACTCTATCTAATTATTATAGGGAGTGTTATTCATGGTTAAAATATGATTATTTAGCTATATTAATAAACCTTAATTGTTATAACATATATTATTTTATAAAATACTTGAGTCATTAATTGTCTACTTTGGTTTTGGTATTTGTGGATTGAAGGAACAAGTAGTAATTTGGATAATATTTAGCATGTTAATGCTAAATAGGTGGTTTAGACATGTAAGATATTATAAATGAGGGATCATTTTTATTTTTTGGGAATAAAATTTATATTGTGGGGATTTTTTAGTGAATATATGATATGTTAATAAAATCAGAGTAAACGAAGATTAATCATATTGAGGGTCATTGTATTCTTTCAATTTTATTTTTAGTCATGAATTTTGAATCTAGAGACTAATTTTTTTGATGGTTTAATATAGGATTATAGATCATTACGGTTAAGGGGAGGCTCAAATGAAGTCCAAGTGGTTGGTGACATGAAACAAATACTATAGTGGCCACTATGTACCCAATGATGTGTTTATTGGAGAAGGTGGTATATGGATTCATTGGGTACCTGGTGGTAGGGTACTATAACATCCCCAACTTAGCTCACCCAATAGTAACCATACTGGAGGGTCTATGTAACCATAGGCACACCTCCCAATATTCTAGATTATGTGTACTAGTATTTAGGTTCTAAGGTGATATTGTGCTAAGACTACACCCTTTGGTAATGATAGAAAAAAACATAGTTTAAAAAACATATAATCAATAATCAAAATATCTAATAGAATAAAATAACCATCATATAACATGATAATCAAAAGTAAAAAAATACACCATATGATACGATAAAATGAACTATAATTTTTTTTCATAATTCAGGAAGACACCAATAAAATATAAAAGGGGAAGATCATATAAACCAATACTAAGGTAAGAAATATTGAAAATAACCACAACTTGGTCTAGAGTCTTGAATCAATACCTTACCCAAAATCTAACCAAGAAATCCATATCAATATATATCCCAAGAATTTTCCTTACCTATTATATCAATCACAATGTATACTTATGAAATTGAGATCTTGGGACACCCGAGCATGGTGTGAGTAAAACTCAATAGGACACTACCAATGGTGTCCCTAATATATGTAATATAAACATTGCTGGAGTGATGGGATATTACCAAGATAAATAAATAAAAAAACAACCATGAAAATAACTCTTGTTTTGATTTAAAGTGTTTCCAATACCACTCAAGGGTAACCATACCTAATTTAACTAGTTCCATAGAATCTTTGAATTGGTCACATATTAGATCATTGGTTCATAGTATCACCCACTCATGTTACGAACTTGTATCATCAACATCAAGGGCCAAAGTGGATCCCAACCATAATAATATCTCATTATATCATTCAATTTCATGGTATAGAGTGGAACCCAACCTTCATGTTATATCATCATTGCAAAGTAAAAGGTTAGACAAATACTCACCTTAGATACCATCACTCCTCAACTACACCATGTGTCATAATAATAACCACCCTAGTTACAATCAAAATTCATCAATACCATCAATATTCTTGGTTATATTGGTTGTTGGCATTGTTTCATCATGTATTATCTTCACACCAGGTTATATTAGAACCCTCCCATTTATCCCCTTACCTATTATTACTACACTAGGTCTGAATGAAACCCACCCAGGTTTCCCTTGCATATCCTCAGTACACTAGGTTGGAATGGAACTTACCCTCAGCTACATCACATATTAATAATACAACAGGACAAAATAATTTTTTCCTATAGTTACATCAAATATCATCAATACTATCAATACCCCGAGTTGGATAACATATAAATTTTTTTCTCATTATGATTGTTTAATAAATCAACATAATCAATTACATTGCATTAAGTGAATTTCACATTTTAAGCATCAAGATGAACTATATAAATCAAATTCATAACAACAAGGATTAAAATGGGTTAGTAACTCACCCAAAATAACAAAACGTACTCTCTTGGTTTAGTTCCCAATAACAATCCCTCTATTTTAAAAAACATATTCATATGAGGCTATCGCGGCATTATCCCATCTTACAAAACTCATTCCAAATCCTAAATTAGTCTTGGGTATATTCCATTCCCTAGTTAGTCATATGATATCAAATAATCACAAAGAGTTCACCGCATACTATAACCTTCAATATAGGTAATATCAATTGTTGAAACCAGAATATTAACATCTCAATTAAGGGTAAAAATAGAATATAAATACCCCCATGTCAGAGCTAGGTTGACCCAAACTCACCCAACAAAAAAACAAAGTGTTATTTGAGGTTATCTTTTCTAATTATAGATTCTAGTGATGAAGGAACATAGACCTAATTTATCATTTTACTAATTAATGTAAACATAATTCACTGTGAAGGATATCTCATAGGTTAAGAACTGGGACAACCACCATAAACCACTTTTGGAACTCAAAATTATGTTCCATGTAGTTCTCCATGAAAGGGTAGAGGTGTTTTCATTCCCATGAAAAAATAATTCATTTATGAATGATGGCTTTTGGGAATTTTTGATTAAGTTTGGAATGAGATAATTTGGGTTTAGTGAATTGTTTTATGTGTTATCTTTATCACACATATTATAAATATTTTATTCTAAGTATTTTCAGTGTGATTTAATTAAAAAAGAGGATAGAAATGGGTAGACAGCTATCTAGTTCAATTAGGAACATGTGAGAGTTTCATTGACCGTGATACGGAGGTAGAATAATTATACATAACAACAATAGGGTTAGTTAATGATCATGCACATGCATAAAAGGGGGGACGAGCCACACCACAAGCCCACATCATGGAGGAGGTGTCAGTATGGGGTTGTCCTAGAGGAAGCCCAAAGTAGACCTCATAACATGATATTGGCTAGTATGATATATGATTTGATTAATAAATCATCACAAAACCAACCACTACTTTGATGTGGGATGTACTAGGGGCCACATAACTATTCTTACATCTGTATTAATACAAAAAACACTAGTCACCACATCAAATCCAATTACATAATGAAATTTTCATCTCTTCATATTCATCCTTACAAACCCTATACTTTTACATAAAAAATTTCTTTTATATACACACACTCTACCACCTCAATCGGACATTCCAAGGGAATTAACTTGTGATCGACATCTATCCCATCGTTCACGTAATCTATATATGGTATGAACGTGTTTTTTTGAAGGGATAACTATGACTACAATTGAAATGTAATGTATGTGATTCTTATGGGGATAAATTATCACAATTCATCCATGAAATCATGAAATGAGTTTATAAGATGTTTTTCATAATGTACGGGACAAAAAATCACTATTATTCACATAGTGGATTATGATACTCGATTTCCTTAGCCTAGAGGGGTCATAAGATACAAGCAGTCATGATTTGATGGATCTCTCTAAATATTAGTCACATGATACCTATGATGTGAAATCAATATTCTCAGTGACACATGATCATGATACGCATCACAAGTCTTGTAATCTTCTTATAGATCACCTATGTTGTGAGAATATCTCAACCCTTACAGAGGTATCTCCACCACCCCCTAACCGATATGAGGCATTCTCTCCATGTAAAGTAGTGTAGATCTTAGGATACCTAAATTATAAGCCCCCAAAATCCCATACATAAAACATTCAATTGAATATTGAGATACAATTATAAGATTAGATGAATTAAAGAGATGAACGCAATAGTGGGAAATATTGGTACTCTTGGAGAAGTCTTCTAGTAAATGGTGTGAGACTTCACCACATGGACTCATATCCATCACATTATTACATGATGGTTTAGTCATCATGAAATGTCCTTATGAAACCAATGGTATGAGAACATAGTCATGAAAACCCACATTGTGGCTACTTCGTTATGAAATACCTAACATGAAACTTATTCTCTATGAGGTGCACTTAAAAAGAGAGGACCTTTGAAGTGAATTCATTTGAATTGGCTTCATGGGATTCTATCATGTGACTAGGGTTATGAAAAATCCCATTTATGAAACAAAAACACTATCATGTGACTCCTCCCCAGTCATGGGGGATGTCATCCTTAGACATGTTACCCCAATTATGTGGCCTTTCTCATACACATTTGATTGTGTTCACTTCAATCATACAACTAGGACCTGTGTTCATGAACACTTAGACACAAACAATTCATGAAGAGGGTCTTAAGACCCTAGTCACACTGATAATTCCTATGTGATTTAAGAATTATTCCATTAGATATGTTACTTTTGTCAGGAAATCCATGTCATGCACCCACTAATGAGTACATAACCCCATTTAGGACACTCAATCGCATAACCCCAACTTGGTCTTGCAATCTCGCAACCCTTATTGATATTTGGTGGAGTTATCTTATTCCATGCATTCAAAATGGCCTCTATTCCATAAAAGCTCATCCAAATGGACCGTTCATGGTTATCTTTATATGATTGTTAGAGGATAGAGAATGAATATCAGACATATGAATCCACTATTGTAAGACCCTAATTATTTTTACTATAATTATATCATCTTTATTCATCCAGCAGTGGATGAGGAATGCATCCATACAAGAATATACTCCTAGGAGTAATCCTTAACCATACCCTCAAAAAACTTATTTTGAGATTCCACCTTTTGGCTTCATCATGAGTTCAAATTTAGATGAACCACTTGTATTTATCCTTAATTAAAAATCCCATTTTGTGTATGGCTTAGCTGATACTTGCACAACCTCTTGGTGTAAGACCCAAAAAATCATTAATGAATCCCTAGTTGCTATTATGCTTGTTCATATCATATGGTAATTGACATTGGTTTAAGTCCCTAAATATTCTAATATTTTCTATCATATAGGGGTATAATCCCTATGATAAAAATCACCATTCCATAGCAACTAGCTATCAAGGAATGTATGAAATATAATCACTCTTATTTTAATAATAAACATGATACATATGATATTTTTTCAAGTTAATAGATCTATATCCAATTTACTAGCATAGGAAATTCTATGAGGCCTTATTCCCTATAACTAATGTGGTGTTATCATGTCATGATCATCAAGTTCCCCAAAATATCCTTCACATTATAATACTCATTGTTAAAGATCATGTATCTTATCATGGAGCCATATTATTTATGGGATTCATCACCATGTTTCCCATAGGGAAGCCTAAGTGTGTTAGCCAAATAAAAAAATACCCCAATCATGGGAGTCCCCATGGGGTGTAATACTTGACTAGATCTTTTATTTTATTGAAATAGTTACACACCCAATGATATAATCTCAGGGTAACTCCAGTTCAAAAAACACGAAAGATCCAATCTTAATCTTTCTTTTAATGTGTAAGATCTTCTACTATATGTTGTTTCTCACACCGATCATGACTCAATTGATCATTTAGAACTACAATGACTATTCCATTATCATTATATAAATTACTTCAATATGGGAATCCTCTTAAAGTGTATGTCCTGAATTCATTCTATTTTTCCTAAAAGGGACATACTCTCAATGAATCATCTTATTATAGCCTCATATCTATAATCCACACTGAATCCTCAATTTTCATACCTTTCATAACATAGATATACTCAATAACTAAAATGCATGGGTTTTTATTCCCATTCATGCCAGGATACATCATATACCTCTTTTAGTTTCAGATGCAATTTCATTTACTCCATTACCCATTTAATAGAACTACATGGGTTTTTATTCATATTCTCACAAGATTTATAGGATTCCTCTTTGAGGATTAATACCAATTCCAAAACATAGAACACATCTTAGAAAGTGACAAATCCCAAATTTCTTGTTTTATACATAAATTAATGCACTATAAAATAATAATAGAATAATGGAGAACCAAAATTGAACAAAATGTTTCACATGGTTTCAAACAGATCATTGTAATAGGGGTTATTAGTCTCATACATGGATTTGTGAATGATTCAAAAACATATTTAAATATATAATAGAATCTTATAGATGGAAATATTCTTTCCATTGAGGCGTGATGATCCCAAAACCACATCCTATCAAATAATGAGAGTTCCTAAGTGTCATTGGTATGAAATCCCAATACCTTCTACCTCATAAAGTAGGCATGTAGAATATTACAGATGATAATTCTATTGATATTTCCATTAGAAATAAAGTATTGAACCAATCAAAAATGATTGTGAAACCATACTCACCCTCCCATAATCAATCATCGGGATTAAATCGTACTTCTTTGTCATAAAAATAGTGAAATTGATGTCAATAATTTACATTGTCAAGTCTCTTGCATATAAAAGGGACCAATTTTCTATACTTTAACTACATTAGTGATCAATCAACCATACACTCTTATATATGATGTTTCATGGATGGGTGTCTGGTTTATATTTCTTAACCAAGATTTTTTAGAATCATTGAAATCAAAATTTAATCTCTAAATGTGCCAAAGACTTCCAAAACCATTGGATAAGAGTTTTTTCCCTAGGATACCTCAAACTAATGAAAATAATTAGCTAACACACCAAGAATACACCTCCTCTACAATGGAAAAATTATCCCCAAGGCCCTAGTGTATGTTTTCACCAATCCAAAAATTGCAGTGATGGTTGGTGAACATTCTATTTTTTTAGTACCATCTCAACATATCCATATCAAATTTAGAGAAATATTATTAAAATTATCTAGAGGATGAAGCTCTGTGGGACATTTACACATGATTGGTTGCAGAGAGTATGGTAGCCCCTATTTCCACATCCAACCACTTTGGGACATTATCCCTAGATTTAAACAATATACACCATTATTATCTTAGAGACGTGTAAGAGGAAAATATATACATAAAATTAACCATGGAGGATCTTATATGGAGGGATATTATTAAACTTGGAAATGTTCATAAATTTTGGACCCCGATTCTATAATAAGTTTGATAAAAAGTTGGTCTTTCCTTGGTTAATCAAGTCATGGAACAAAGGAGATCCCTTTTGGGGAATCCATACACTATAACTTCAAAGTATGCCCATTCTCATAATACTAACAACATATTTGAGGCCTATAGATGTATCTTGAGAGTGGCATAGATGTAATATTGTAACATCACTAGGGAAAAGCCTCAAACATCACCATGATTGGACTTGGTGACTATAAAATCCCAAGGAGAGATCGATCCCATAAGGTTGGAGGCATTTTTGTCATTTTTACCCAACATCCATCTCTGATACTAACACTATCCAACCAAATGGTACAATAAGGACCATATATCCAAACAATCCATTGAGAACTAACCTACCTAATTGGATACTCAAATATTGGGGAGCACCAGTTCACCAACATCTCTATCAATATAATATCTTTTTGATATATAGGATTTCCCCTAGTTTTGAAGGGTGAACTCTTAATAATAATGATTTTAAAATCATATAATATTTTGATCACCATTATTTTTACCCATCTTGTTTCCCAATTATTGGTGAAGAAGGGATCCAGGATAACTTATCTACCTCTATAGGAGACATTATAGACCGTATTTACTTTTCAATGTGTAATGTTGATGGAGAATATTACTGATGTTAACAATATATGTAGTCTCTGGGACCACAGTGATACTCTTTTCATTATCCACTCATTGAACTATTGAAAAGGAAAAGGGTGTATTCATGAATTATTCTAGTCATCCCCATGAAAATGAAAAAGAAATTTCTATTGGAGTATATATTTCTTAAATCTGATGAGAAAATGAGGATATCTAGGAAATAATTGTGGGAATACGTAAGGGTTATTTTACATATGATGATGTACTAGTACCCTCCTACAAATATCCTTTTTGTATTAAAGTTCCTAGATCACATGACTGGGTTAATTTTAATATTATTCACTACCACATATAGTGATTTATATACACCATTATACATTACACTAACCCAAAAGACTGAATTTATTTTCCTATTTTCAAATACTCTTGGGCATAGGGCTTTGGGAATTTCAATATCTTCCACCTCATCATAGCATGCAATACAGAAACTATTTGAACTCAGTAGTTGACATAGAGTTTCTCAGATAGATAAATTCCTCCAATCTCTAGGAGACATCATCAGCATCTAGGGCCTCATATTCTTTTGCATCTTCTCTTGAAAAGGAGAAATAGTGTGGTCATTCATCTATTAACAAATTACAAATAAGTGTATATACATTCCATGGAAAATTATTTGATTGAACTCCAAATAATAAGGAAATTGAAATTGGTAGGGTTTAGAGGCCCTAAAAATTACTTCCCCTACCATTGACATCTCAGCCATACAATAAATAATCGATTTTCATTTAGTGACTAGCTATAGAATAAGTTATATGAAGGGATATTAGAGATATCAACACCCAAATCTCCACTCTAGTCATGTAAGATGTCTAATCAAAATAGACAATGTATTATATATAATCTAGGCCGATGGTATCTCAAAAATAGTTGAAACAAGGTCTATTATTTTAAGTTTGGTCACATTTTTGTAAACATCACATTTTCACTAGAGAACAACCTTCTCAAGTTCCCAAGGATCAAGAGACTCTGAGATTCATTCATGAAATACTATTTTAAAATATGTTTCTTTCCATTGATTCGTAGGGAATATTATTGAAGGACTCCTTAACATCATGTATTTTCTTTAAAAGAACTAAAACATCATAGAAAATAAGATCTTATGGGGCCCAATACCAATACAAGAGCTAGATCTATGCAAGGATATATGGTATATTCCTTCTATAAATAAATCTGTGATATGGTAAAATGTACTATAAATATACTAGAATGAAAATATAGAAATAAACCCACTCTATTTATGATCTTAATATACATAAGGGACCCTTAACTGACTATAATTTCAAGTATCACTCACAATATAACTAAACATTCAATCTCATTGCATATGGGACTGATCTTTATAGGGGATATCTATACTAACTACTTATGTATTGATTACCACCTTTATGGGATCTATAGTAATTTTTGGATTCCTATCCAAGTCCCAACGATGATTTTTATCAATAAATGATACCCCATATGTTTGAACCTGGTCAATGCAGATACAAAATAATTTTAGGGAATACGTGTATCTTGATTCCTAAAAATAAGGATATGTAGTTAAATTTTGGATCACTTATCCTAGAACCAATTAAGATTTTTATTTGATAACAAATCCTTTAAGTATGACACTGAGTTAGAATGAACCCATCCCATACAATCCTGCAAAGATAAAAGTGACTTAAAAGTCATTACAGAAATACTTGCATATATAATTTAATTTATTTTAACATGAATTTAAACTATAAGAAATATGGTCTATCTTGAATGACTTTATATTTCATAGAGTGGGCCATCATATGGGACCCATGTCATACATGGGACCCAGATCATTGTAGAAGAAATTCCCTCTCCCCATATGTGAGTAAATTCAGCACGAGGACTTTTACAACAGTGAAGAACATGTGGCTTGATTCACATTATTTTTCGATACGTACTTACATATAGATCTTATACTATTGGCCTAAACATGATTTTTTCAAAGGATATGTTTTATCAATTTCATAGAAAAATTTCAAATGACCTTACATTGTCTCAGTGCCTAATCTTCACTCGTTGATGATGGGTCATTCCCTTACCCAACATAGAGATAATGTTATTAAACATTTCATGTTGATGAATCCCATGTGAAACTAATACTAATTTCTTACATAAAGTCATTAAAAATACATAGCACTCATGTCCTCACAATATGATATGAAACTATTTGGCTGACATCCTAACCGTATGGCATCAAAATGGATGATCATTGTCCCTGATACATTATGTTAAACTATGAGGTGTGAATTCCATCAGTCATGATTCTAAACTATTCATATTTTGCTATTATTTGAGGCCAAATTCCCCCTATATCATTGACTGACCCATGTGGAATTCTCTTTCACATGGTCATCCAATGCCTTACAGAATTAATTCCCTATATTCCATGCATAAATTATAGGTCTATGAAATGAATCACTGTTTTCAAGAACTATGTGTTGAATTGATTCCCATCACTATGTGATACGTAGTGATTTCTAGTTACTCTACCATTTTCCCAACCACCATTCTCATAACAAAAATGATAAAATTCACCCATAATGTGTAAGAGTTAGATCTATTTAGAAGATTTTGACACAATTTCTCCTATATGGATATACATGTTCAAAATTAAATCCCCTTCCCCAATATATGAGTTAGTTATATCTTGGGGACCCTTCTTTCCAAATAACTATGTGTGAATTGATTCCAAACTATACATGATACACAGTGATTCCCAAACCTTCTGTCTTGGGCCTAGCTATAATATCAAAAATTACCTATAATTGCATATGAGTTAGGTCTATGTATGGAATTTGCCTCCAAAGACCTATGTTTTACTAGATTCCTATTGTCCCAAGATATATAGTTATGCTCAGATCTACTAATACCGATCACAATATCAATTACCAAAATAAAAATTCCCTTTTTTTATTTCTCCTGTGTATGGTTTAGATTTGTATAGGGGACCCCTTTTTCATTATGAACTATGTGTGGATTGATTCTATTCTATATAATATACATAGTGATGCGTAAATCCTACCTCATAGGACTAACCTCAATGTTATAAAAATTCCCTCACCCCACACAGGAGACAAATCTATGTGGGTAAATTTATTTTTAAGAGCTATGCACGCTTTATTTCTGACCAGTCAGGATATGTAGCAAAGATTACATATATTTTCCTGGGATGATAATTGGGTTCTCTAACAACATAAAAATCCTTGGTGTTTTATCTACCTAAAAAATTCATCCTCATTTGGATATAATGTTGTGAAGATACCCCCTAGTGAGCGACTCTCCCATCATGAGAGCTATTTTCCATTAAAATAGCCAAATATATTAAACATTTAAGACAATAGATAAATATTATGTTAAGGAACAATATTCCCCTTTCCCTAACATATGAGTAAGATTTATATATGAGAAAATTTCTACAATTACTACATATGTGTTGATTCCTTTATATATATGATATGTAGTGACTCCTTGATTTTCCATCTTGGTCCCTACCACAACTTTTGAAATAATAGTACATCTATTTCTTCCCTTTATACATGTCATATATTGGTAGGGGAGCATGGAATGATTCTTAAAAACACATATTTTGTCACTAAAAAATAATCTATAATCATTTTCCCTTTCACTATGATGTTTTCACGTCCATAAACTCACTAAAAGGACACACACTATGGTAATTTGCTTTACATTATTAGTGCACATGAGTCAGATCTACGAAGGGGACTAAAAAACTACATGTTGCTTAACTCATATCAGTAGATGATACATACTGATGATCAAATATATTATCCCGAGATTATTCAAAAATTTAAAAATGACACTCTTACATTATTTTTGTAAATTTATTATGATACTTCACTTCCATTATGGAACCACACTAAGGAATGGATTAATTTTCTTTCTGTACATATATACTGGATTAGTATAGAAGAATCCTGAAAAATATTTTGTTTAAATGGATAAATTTTATCCCTCCTTAAATATAATTTCAATCTATATCGGTAGCAATATAATAACTTTTTGCGACTTGATTTATATCCATATAGTATATGTTGTGATTCTATGATTCTCTATTCTAGGAACAACCTTAATTTCCAAAAAAAAGAATGTCTCATTTATCTCTATGTTTGTGCCATATTTATATAGAGGATTTTATTTAAAAAATATGTCTATGGCTTGATTCCTATCCTTATAATATGAATAGTTAAACCCATATGTTTTCATCCATATAAATAATAAATGACCCTAACTCATTTTAGTGCCTGATTAAATAATCCATCATTCACAGTGGGTCTTGCCCATTTTCAGCACTAGGATGACTTAATTTTACCTCATGCATGAATAATTTCAATGAAAAACTAGATCATAGAAAATGGGCCTCCTCCCATGTATTAGATAGGTTTTCTTATGAGTCATAATCATGGGTTCTCTCATTAGTTAACCCATTACATGGTAATATTCCCCTAATATCTCTTGTTTCTATTTTCCATGTTCCCCTAACTAGAAGAATATGGGTTATTCACTAACCGCAACTTTTTTCTAACAATGAGAAAGACTCATTTGAGCTTAGATAACTAGGACGACCCAAATATTTTGATAAGAATTATATAGAATAAAATAAAAAAAAATTGTTCTACCTTGAACGAATTTAAATTTCCCAAGAATGATCGAGTCATACAGACCCAATTATCTTACATATGAGATAGATATTCATAATTATTAATTACATATGATATTGATCTATGAAAAGGGACCCCAATATATTACTATTTATCCTTACTCTTATGAAAAAAAGTTCCACTATATCTCATTCTTGATTTACTCCATTAAACTACTTAGAATATGGTCTTATTTTCATGACCATAAAATCTAGAAAACCTTCGTCCTAATCACATGATAATAAACTACATAATAGCTTAATCATTGTTTAGTCTATGCATAATGACCTTAAACTAATTTTTTTTGTTAAAGATATACAACCTTAAAATTTATCCTTAGAAGGTCCACATCATAATTACATAAAGTGATAATGAAAGATTCATAATAATTTTTCAGATTAAAATCCCAAAAAAGTTATTTACGAAAAATTGAACTGTTTTCTCATTAAGAGTTACTCTTCAAGATCATAAGGAATATATATATATATATATAATGGATATAAATCTTATAGGGTCTATCTTATGACCATAGTAAAATGAAATTTAATATCACTGAGCCCTTCCAATCCTATAAAAAGATAGAGTAATGAATTATTAAATCCTTTTACCTCAATAATGTGTCGGTTACATAGAATAACTCATTTTTGGAATCCAAAAACCTCATTGGATAGAACATTACCCATAAAATAGTTCATTTATCAAGTGTTTTAATATTAAAATATTTTCCATAGCACTTGGTAAGGATCATTTATAGCTTCAAGGGACCCCTATTCTTGAATATGACTAAGTTTGATCTATACAAGGGCCCTTTACCAGTTATCTAGAGTTGTATTATCCTGGTGAAAAGGCCCCTTGATCACTGTGATCCATTGTAACATTGTAGAGGAACTTGTCATCTTAGAGTGATTTAATTATATCCCCAGCATGTTTTCTTCATCCCATCATCCACAGTTTATAATATTTGAATCATTATTTACACAACCCATTATCTAACTAGTGAAGTGGACTATACATCATTGATGTTACATCACCATATACCATCCATATTCTTGGATTAGGGATATGAAAATCCATTCTTGATCATTTTTAGTTCTCATTATGTGACCCTAAACTGCATGATACACAGTTAGAGATTTATGATCATAAACTAAACTCACCTTTTCATGAGGTAGTCTATAATGGAAATTAACTGTTCAATCCATCAAGTTTCACATTTCACATTCCATAAGAACATGTTCCAGGGTGATAAATCTCTTACTAGATAACCTTTTTTGTATACTATAAATTATTTTTCAAGTGACTGAATCTCTAAAAATTTTAAATGGTTTTTTTAAAGAGTGTGTATAGCTTCAAGGGAACCCTATTCTTGACTATGCATGATTTGGATCTGCATGAGGGACGACTGATCACCAACATGAGGCATCCTTTACTAGTCAAATGGTCCTAAAATCCCTATGATCCCTGAGGGAATTATAATTTAACTCTCACCTTATAGTTATTTTTGATTATCCCTAGCAAGTTTTACCCATCTCATAATCTTCAGTTCAATCTCCTTAGGCATGAAATATATATCCCAAGATGTAATTATCATAGTAGATTTGAAATCCTTAAAGTCACATCACCATATACCATACTCATTCCTTAATCTAGGGTACTAGGTTTTTTAACCCTTGTTGAATACCTATCTTTTATGAGAATGGATGTAGTGTTCTAGAACCCTTCTTGAATACTCATCCTTTATGACACACATCCCTTTTTGAGCATCTGAATCCCCTACAAAATCTTCAATTTACCTTGTAAAAGAGAATGTTTGGATTCATGGGAAACCTATACTTGACTATGAATATGTTATATATGCATTTTTTCTATTGAACCAACAACCAGAGGCATATTTACCTTGGGAAAAGGCCATCTAATCCTTATGATCCATGATAACTTTCTAGTGAAACCCTTCACCCTAGAGTGATTCATGAGAATATTTGACATGTTTATCCTATCTCACCATCCCTAGTTCATGCTCGTTGAGAACCAATTAACATTTGTACCATTATTTTAGCATTCATATTGTGGTATTTTATTCATTATATAGGTTCAAATATGTATGAACTTAAAGTATAGTAACACATGTTCCATGATATATAAACGTAATCTACAAAAACATGGTATTTAACATATATGACCTTAAACATTATCATTATTGGATCAAATTTTTCCAACCTAAAATATCAAAAACTCATTGATCCAAATTTAAAGACCATCAAATACTATATTAAAGATACACAGCAGTCAACAGATAGAAAACTAAAAAAGGGAACATTGAAGAAAGGCCTAGTATCAACTCATTAGACATGAAACTTGCATGATCTATTAAATATTTAGAAATTAGTAAATAAAATTGAAAATAAATTAAATTATTTTGGTTTGAAATCATATAAAGGTATTAATAATAATCTGTTGAGTCCATGTTCTCTAAGCCATTACTTCAATGGATTAGAAAAAAATTATGTTGAAAATAAAATATAAAAATATTTTAGAGACTATTATCTACCACTAGAAAAAATCCATATACGATTTCTAGGTCTACTGACCTAGGAAAAAATTAGAGCACATATATATTTCCTAGGGCCTTTATAAGGGAACCTAATCATATTATATGTTGAAACTACATATGACATGGTATATACTACATGACCAAAGAATGATTAGAGTGGCCTACTACGTGTGGCGTAAATATTTTGTAGGAGAGCCAAATCCATGCCATATCCCAACTAAAACATGGTTCCCTACACATTATTATATTGTAAAATGATGACATCCCTTCTCATATATATGAGATATATATATGAAAGATATTTAGTAATATATTTATCTATTTAGGAACATATGTTGATAATTGTGTCCCCTACACATGATATTTATCTACATAGTATTCATTTTATAAGAAATTTTGATGGTTTAATTCCTATTCCTTTGGGATATGTGGGGTCATCTATAAAACTTCTCATGAATCTAGTAAAAAATCGTTGTCCATACCAATCCCTTTTTTATTCTATAATTTGTACCTTTAATAATTTAGGATATCCATGCCATGAAAATACCATTCATCTTGGAAACTCATGCTCTTGGGGTTGAAACATTCTTCTTAGCGATTCCCAAAAATCCTTGAGTCAACACCATTTTATTGATGAATCATCTCATGGGTCCCATTACAAAAACCCATCATAAATCCACGAATATATAAATTTTTCTTATGTTTGATTTCAAATTTAATTTATTTCATTCCCAATTAATCCAATTCTAAGGGGGGGAATTTTTACGGCACTCATAAATGTGTTCCATGAACTTTCACGTTGAAATATTAATTTTTTTTAATTCTATAAAAAATAATTTATTTGTGCATAAATAATTTTGGGAATGTCTCATGAAGGTTGGAAAGGTAAATTTTGGGTTTAATGGACTGTTTAATGTGAAAATATTATCACACAAATTACTTAGATTATATTCTATGTATTTTGGGTGTGATTTAACTAAAAAATAGGCCATATATAGAAGAATATCCCACCAGATTTACTTAG
Source organism: Viscum album (assembly GCA_963277665.1). NCBI lineage: Eukaryota > Viridiplantae > Streptophyta > Magnoliopsida > Santalales > Viscaceae > Viscum > Viscum album. The sequence continues at coordinate 1,391,739,572 of OY728165.1, forward strand.
AACATGTGAGCGTTTACTTGGACAAACTAAGGAGACAAAAAATTCAAATATACATAATAGAAGGGAGGATGCAAGCTCTTGCGCATGAAAAAAGTGGGCAGATTTGCATCACATGTTGATAACATAGAGGAGGTACCATCTTGGCAGTGCCTGTGGAATCCCAGATTGGACCTGATTAAATTCTTCTAGATAGTATACTATTTAATATTGTTTATAAACCATCAAGAGATTTACCAATTCATTATGCAGGACACCCAAGGGGGTGAAATACTATTACCTCATCATTAAAGATACAAATAGAACTCTGACCTACTGTTCAAATACATTCATTCTCTTTCATCTCCAACTGATTGCATTCAACTTCACAAACCCTATCCCTTAACACGTGAAAGATTCTCCACAAACCAACACTAGACCACCTCATCTAAAAATTACATGGGAATGAATATGTGATCGACTACCATTCCACCGTTCATTAAATCTATATCTTTCATTCATGATTGTTTTTGTGAAGAATGAGATATGACTACAAGATATATATGATGAAAATATTCTCCATGGAAATAAATGATTTCAAGAAATCCATGAAATCATGTGATGAGTTTAGAAGATATTTTCAATGATGAAAGGGTCTCATGGTAACTATGTATACCATGACGACTTGAGACACTCAATCACCTAACTCTTATAGGTTTCACGTTAATGGATATCCACAATGGGATGCATAATTCTCTTTTTTAGTCACATGATTCCTTCAATGTTTGACCAACAATGGAATTTACATATGATCATGTGATACCTCACATGTCATGTGATCTTTTCATGGATTTACTAATTCTTGAGAAGGACTTGACCCATGTATAGGTATCTCTACTATCTCAAAGCCTATACACGACATTGTCTCCTTGAAAATAAGTGGTGATATTTTTTCTAATTTCTATTAAAAATACAAATTCCATACAGAAAACCCATTAACTAATTCTATGAGAGAAGAAGAATATAATAGTAAATAAGTATAAAAATATAGAAGATGTTAGGGATGCCTCCCATGGAGAAGTTCTATAGTAAACTAAGAAAGACTTAGTCTCATGGAATTACACCCCTTACATTATCAAAGGATGATTTAGTCATCATGTTATTCCATTATGAAACAAAATTTAGTCACCCATAGTTCTGTGACTCCTACTTTATACTATTAAGTTATGTGATTCCTAACAAACAATTCATTCTCTATATGGGATACTTTATTAAAGAGGCCCCTCATAGTGTACTCATGTGATGTGTCTTCGCACGATGATATCATAAGACTTGGATTATATTAATTCATGGTTATAAAATACACATTTGAGAATGAAACACATATCTAGTAATATAGGATGTCATCCTTAGACATGCTCCCATGGACATGCAGCCCAATACATGTGCCTTTGATCGTGTACCATTAGGTCATGAAACATAAACCGCTTGCCGTGAACCCTTTGATGTGAATCATTATTGAAAAAGGTCTTGAGATCCTATTTTTCATGGAACCACATATGTGGTTCAAACAAATTGCCCTTGGGAATGGAAATTTAGTCAATAAATCCTTATCATGAACCCACTTATGAGTGCAATGCCCTGTTTAGGTCATGCGATCACATAACCCCTACTTGTTCATGAAATCTACTAACACATATAGGGAGGTGGTAGAGTAACATTGTACGGTGAACCCAAAATGGACTCCATTCCATACAATAACATTATAATAGAGATTTCATGTTCATCCTTATTCAATTGTTATATTATAGGGAATAAATGTGTGACATGGAAATCTACTTGTTGTAAGCCTATAATTATTTTGGAAATGAGTCTACCAACTTTCCCTATCCATATATGGATGAGGAATTGATCCATACACCAGAATACTATTAGGAGTAAACCCCAACCATTAACTTGAGCACCTTAAGCATAGATTCCAAATATTGGATTCATCATGAGTCCAAAACCAAATTATATACTTTGATTAATATTAACTGGGCATCCCACATGTGTATTCCCTAACTGGGGTTTGAGAATCCTCCAAGGTGTAAGCCCTGACAATTTTTTAATATAATTTGAGTCAATATTCCTCTGGGTCCCACTATATGGGAATCCACCTTGTTGTAATTACATAAATGTTTTAATATTTTCTATCTTATAGGTCTACAATCCCTATGATTCTAATCATAATTCCTCACCCAGTAGTACGAAAGGAATATATAAACATTTTAGACATTGATTCTTGTTATAAATAGGATTCATATGATTCATTTTTAATTCCTAAGATATAAATCCAATTCAATTCCATCAGTACTTCAATGTGAACAGATTTCCAATAAATACCATGGAATTATCATGTAATTATCATCCAATACAACTATATATAATTAATATTATAATACTCCTTATGAAATATCATATCTCTTCTTATGGATCCATATCCTCTATAAAAATGTTACCCTTAGGGTAACGTCAGTGTGTAAGACCCATAAAAAACTCCCCATTTTCAGAATACCTAAAAGGCCTAAGCCTCTATTATATATTTAGTATTCATTAAAGGGTTATACTCACATTGAAGTAACTAGGGAATCGCTAGTGTGTAAGAACTATACTGATCTGTTATTATGCTCCAATGAAATGTGTTTATCTTCTTATATCTCTTGTTTCTAAACATCCCACAAAAATAATTGGGCCTCAATCATGATTTTTTGGAAATAAACTCAAATTTTCTATAATCATAAGAGACTATGTGGAACACCCAAATATTTTGTGAAATATGTATTTCCTAATTAATTTCATCTTCGTGATATTTTTCATTTCACGTAACATGAAAAATATTTTTCTATATCAGAGAAATATGTTTTGAAGGATTTATACATAGAAAAAATATAATAATTCACTACAAAAAACATAAATTTTAGCTTTATATACATGGAACAATCTGTTTTCCGGTGACTTGGTTAACACAACATGCAACACCAATGTAGCGTAAATTACACGCAACACTTATGTTTCTATGAAACATAATTTTACTATTATAATTATTTAAATAAGTTAATTATAAAATAGTCATTGAAAATAGTAATTTGAATAGAAATAAATAATTTTTAAAAATTATTTATAATTTTTTAATATAGATAAAACATATTGATTATTAAATATAATATTTTTGGCAATGTCCTTTTATGTTTTAAAATATCATTTTCTTGAATGAACCAATTTTAATAAGAAAATTAATTCGAGACACATTTATAAAAATAATTTGTTAAAATAAACTTTATTTTTAAATTTATAATGTATAATTTATCATAGTGTAATGTTTTGGGATTTTTATAAGAAGCATCATTTTTTGATGAATATTGAAAAAATCTTCTTTTTAGTTAAAAAATGAATTTTTATTTAAGTAATTATTAATATTAAAATATATAAGAATTTTGTTTTAAGGTAAAATTGGTTCAATTATAAATATATTAATACAATTTATTTCATTAGAATAAATTTCACTATAACTTTAATATAGAAAATTAATAAACTTTTGAACTTCTTTCTACCTTAAAAACCTATAATTTCGACCAGTCTGTAGGTTTAACATTTGTCATAATTCTTACACTTCTAAGAATTTAATTTAAAAAACCAGTGTAACACATTATAATAAGTAGAATATTATAGTATACTAATATCAAAATAAATTTTTACCAAAAATATTAGTAAAAGTTATTAAAATTAATTAGAGTGGTTAAGGTCAAATTATGCTTAATTAGGGACTAAACCCTAATCTTAGGGGCCCGAATGGCCTAGAAACCTGTAAAAATAAGCTTTTATGGATAGTATTTGGAAATAAAACCTATATTATTTATTTATTATTTTTTTTATGTATTTTTTAGGTATTAACATGTGTACACCTAACTTGTTTTCATAAAATTCCAAGACAGTCCTTTTCCTTCCCTATAGAAGGCCACGTCATATCCCACTTCTTCACACATCTTGAACCTCTTATGTTTAGAAAATATATTCCCAATATAATTATAAAAAAACATACCTTACTCCTAGAAGCCTCACCTTGGGCAGAAATCAACCTGAGGAATCCTTTTGGCACAATCCAAAAACAGTTACTCGATTAAGAGGAAATCTCTTTTCTCAAGCTCCATTCTTTTATTTTTTTTATCCACCCATGAACTCCCTTTATTAGATGATTGTATAAAATAACAGTATATGAAATATAATATGATATTTTTATTATCATTTTTCAACCTACACATGCACACACCTCCATCTAATGGATAACTAACACACTATTTATGTGTTCGGTGAACAACGACCTCACAAAACGATGATTGTTCAATTTACCTTACCGCCTCTCATGGTAGAAAATATGATAGAAAAACTATTTATATATGATATATATTATATTTATTATGTATTTATTATTCTTTATATATTTTAAAACACATATATTTTTACTTTAAATTTAGTGTAAATATGATAATTTTGTTTGAGGAAGTGTGCACTACCGTCCCCTCAAAGCAATGTGATTCATTAACAAACTACATGGAATATATTAAGGATTTATATATTTAAATTATATGATATATATTATATAATAAAATTACATTAAAAATGATATATATACATATATATTCATATATTTATTTTAAATTCTTTCCATCAACACGATAATTAAATGATAATAACGTTCATGCATACATAAAACCTACCGTATCCATTAACGGTGTATTCTATATCATAATTATATATTATATAGATTATTTTAATTAAATTATTCTGGATATAAATTATATTTATGAAATTATTTAAATTATGGGAATCATGATATAAGTATAATGAACAATGATATAACAAATTAAGACACATGTGAAAAAGATAGAGAATATTAACCGAAGTGAAAACATAACATATGATTGTTAACAAGAGGGTAATATAAGGTCATGATAAAAAAATATACAGTATTATATAAAATAATATCATTTTTTAAAATATTTATAATAAATTTATATATATTATAATGTTGGTTTGAAAGAGTACGATGAGACTCAAGATACGTGGTAAGGGGATTTCATCTCACTTTTTATTTTTGTGAGATACATGCTTTATTCACTACACATTACTTTTTTGTGGTTTGTACACTGACCACGGTTATATAATATGATTCATAAAATTAAATCTATGGGTATTTAAATATTAATTTTATGCTATTTATTTCATGGGGTTTATTTTTCAAAAGATATGAAATCAATAAAATAATTTTCTCTCAATTTTGATTCGTTGAGACTCATGTTTTGTTATGCACCATAATTTTTTTTCAAGGTTCATATACATATATTTTACATGTTATATCCTTAATATACTTATTTTTATAGTATTTTATGATTAATTTAATTCCATTTTCTTACATGGATATTATGATCCTTAAGGGATAAGATTTTTTTGAAAGAATCTCTTATCTTTTTGAGATTGTTATTGATTATGCTTCTTTGATGAAATCTTATGATTCATCTATGAAGAACACTAGTGAGTTTCCTTAAAGTTGTAGTATTCAATATATATCCCTTAATTAGTATGATTTTCCACTCTTTGGTACTTATCATAATTAATAAATTTTTTGAGAAAATTCGATCGTATTTCCCTCTTCGGTCGGAAATTTGTTTCTTTTAAAAAACAACGGTTTCAATTTTTTTCAAATGATCCTTGAAGTCCATTTTCAAGGAAAAAGTATTTTAAAATGATTTATGATTTTAAATGCTTACTTTATATGTTTTATAATAAATTTTCAAATTAAAATGTTTTCATTTTTTAAATCTTCTATTATAAGTTTTCAAGGAAGATGGGTTTTAAAACAATTTTCCTTATTTTTTACAAGATTTCAAAGAATTTTTAAAGTAATGGATTTCAAAAAATTTTAAGGTTTTATTCCTATGTTTTCAATATATTTTCAACTAATTTTTTTAAATAAGTTTTCATGATTATTTTATATGTTTTCAAGTAAAATGGTTTTCAAAAGGTTTCATGTTTTTTAAAATCATTTTTCAAGAAGAAAATATACTTTTCTTGAAGAATTTTTTTCAAAATATATTACAAAATTATATTCCATATAATATAGAATCCTTTAATATTACCCATGGTTTTATAGGAAATTATACAAAGGATCAACCTATACTATTTCTTGAATGGTTTGAGTTTTAAAGGAATAATTCTAACAACACCTGTTTCTCCTATATGAGTTATCCTACAAGGGAGTCCATCCTATGAATAAAAAAAGAGGTTAAATGGGAGGAAATCCCAATACTGAAAAATAGGGAATATTGGAGGACATACCGGTCCAAAAACAAGAGGGTACGTGGGAGGACATACCAGTCCCAAAATAATAGGGTAAATGGTTATGAAACCTATCTATTTTTCATATGTTATAATGTGATTTCATGGGTTATCATTTTATGTTTATAAAACCTATATCTTGTTATGGTTCATGATATGATGAAAGTTCTATTTTGGGAACTTGTATGAATGATGTTATTATGAGATGGGTTGAACTTGTATCTCCTTACAATGAATTGGTTAATGATAAATGTTTTATAAGATAAAAGGGTACATGTGTGGGAATCCCAATACTGCAACAAGATGTTATACAAGATTACATACCAATCATAAAACAAGAGGGTATGCGAGAGTAAATCCCAAGCCCAAAACAAGAGGGTACACAAGAGTATATCCTAATCCCAAATAAAGAGCCTACAAGGGAGTCCATCCTATGAATAAAACAAGAGGTTAAATGGGAGGACATCCCAATACCGAAAAAATAGGGAATATTGGAGGACATCCCGTGTAAAGACCTGGAAATTTCATGGAAATTATTTTCTTAATTTTCTTTGGAATTTTACAAGAACGTAGTTTCTGACGGCGCTTGATTCTGAGGCCCGGTGTGCCTGGAATCATTTTCCGAAGTTTGGCTCGGGTACGTTCAGTGAACTGACGAGCGGGTTTTTCTAACTTTTGAACCGGTGCTCGGAATTGAAATCTGAGGGCACCGATGAACTCGCAACACCGGTAATTGCTTAAGGGGACCTTTACCACAGTTGCGTTTTCTCGGGAGGAGAAGTTAAAATTTGTGGGTTATATATGAAGTGAATAAAATTGTCGAACAATTTTATTTTTGTATCTAAGTGGCTATATCCTACATGGGGAAGTTGGGGTGGGGCACCTAACTAACCATGTGAGGATAATAGTGAGGTGGGGCCCACACGAGCCCCAACCTTAAAACATCCCACAACTCTCATAACCTTTCCCACCCTCTTTAATTTGTAACTCTCATAACCTTTCCCCCCTCTTTAATTTGTAACTCTCATAACCTTTCCCCCACTCTTTAATTTGTAACTCTCAAAGAAACCCCTATTTAACTCTCCCAACATTTAATAGGACCTTCTCTCTCCCTCTCTTAAGTCTTTCCAACATACAAAAATTAATTAATTGAACCTACTCAATTAATTAATTAAGTGTTTTGAGTTTTGAAATTTGAAATGGCTTGTGTTAATAAAATAATGAGGGTAGCTTATTATTTTATTTTGGGAGGGCTTTCGTTGTGCTAATTGGGAGAGAATTCTTGTGAAGAAGAATATGACTTCCTTCTTGACGAAGAACGACATCTTCTTTGACGAAGAACGCCTGTTCCGCGAAGAACGATCGACGTGCCATCTTTTCTCTTCTCCGCGACAAGTGAGGAGACGCCGCATCAGACGCACTCCAACGTCGCCTACGAATTCTTTCCTCGCGATGCCGTTTTCCACGACAACCGATGTGCGACATCAAGTATCAAGTAGGGGAATTTATTTTGGTGTTCTCTTATCTTTTGATAAAAGATCGACAAGTGCAGACCAACCAATTCCAGGTTGATCCGCGGATCGTTCGTTCATGAGGATTGATGTTGAGGATTATTATTTAATTTGTTCGTGATTATTACCTGGACGTTCTTCATGAAATATGAACATTTTATATCAATTAATGAGAGGGGGACGGACCGCACAAACACGACCGACCCTCCTTCTTATCCATGTGGGTATCTTTTGTGGATTGAAATAGAAATGGCGTGGTGCTGTCGCACCACGCAGAAACGTGCGACAAGGAATGCACGGTGCCGTCGCGCCACGCCGTGAAAACGAACAAGGACGCGATGCCGTCACGTCGCGTTGAAGAAACCCGAAGACATCCGCGGACGGAGTCGGGCCACGACGAAGGGGCGCGGTGCCATCGCGTCGCGCCGGAGAACCACGAAGACGGCGCATTTTGTTAATTGATGTGTGGATTAACGGGCGATGACAAATGGAGACACACGGGCGTTGTGGGATCTTTGCAGTGAAGGTAAGATCCCGGGGTCACCATTGGTGAAGACCGCAGGTGAATCGGACCACCGGAGCGCGTCCGGTGGTCCGTGGAAGCCCCTGTCGGCACGCCACGCCGGTGCGGCGGCGCCAGCAGTCGGGGGAGGCGGCGCCCGGAGCGCCGTCGGAAGAATCCGCCGCGGCTGAAGCTGCGGCGGCGGAGCGTGGTCCCTCGACCTCACGAGACCGTAGGGGAGCTCTGGGACGCGGCCAGCTGCCGCGTCCGCTGGCACGGGCGGCCCCAACCGCGGGGTCGCGGCTCTTTACGCGGGGGATGCGCCCCCCCGCACGGTTCGGCCGTTCGGCCGAACCCCCGGCCAAGCCGGGTCGGCTTGGGAAGACTGGGTCGAGCCGCGCCCAGCCGAGCCAGACCACGCCGGCCGGGCCGGACCCACACCTGGGTCGAGTCGACCTGGTTCGGGCCGACCCAGGGGGGTCTCGGGACGGGTCGGTCCGGGCCTGAAACCCCCGTTTTCGGACCCCTCACGGTCTTTCACCCATATCTTGGGATGTATACCTTCGATCGATGCATCATTAGCGGCAATGCGATCCTTAGATCAAGACGGTCATTTCGGTATATTGGACTCAATGTTTCGAAACACTTTGTGTTTGGCCGGGTTGGATCGGATACAAAACCAACCAGGCCCTCGGAGCGGAAACGCTTATATCTTGAGCTACGGATGTTCGATTGACGTGCCGTCGACTTTTATGGATTCCTATAAGTGAGACGGATCTTTTGGCTTACTCCGCTCGGGGTTTGGATGCCGTCGGAGTGCGGTTGGGTAGGTTTTCTCATGAAACCAACCGGGCCCCTAGAATGAAAAAGCCAATAACTCACAGACCTGGTGTCCGATTGACACGCCGTCTATCTCATTGAATTCCTATTGATGAGACGGAACTTTTGGCATATTTCACCTGAGTTTTGGTTATTTTTGGATAGTGGCTGGGTTGCATTGTACCCTAAATCCAACCGGGCCCTTGGAACAGAAAAGCTGATATCTTTCAGACCGGACGTCCGTTTGACGAACCGTCAACGGCGTTGGTGATCATCATTGAGAAACGGTCCCTATGAGTATACCCTATGAGAGTTTGGGGCACAGTTGAGATACGGCCAGGTTGGTTCGCTCACGAAACCAACCGGTCCCCTGGGACGAAAATGCTAATAACTCACATACTGGGGGTCTGATTGACGCACCGTCTGTTGCGTTGAGACCCCTATGACGAGGCAGTCCTTTGAGATACTTCTTAATGGGACTTTGAGATACTTGGAGTATCAACCTGTATCTCGTGGAGTGGACCCTCCCAGAGACAAGAGTGCGGAGTATGGAGACCGTGTAGCTGACTGAGACATGATGACTGCTTGACCGACTCGACTTGGAGTGAGTCAACTAGCCCAGTGGACGGAGGACTACTTTGTTTGGGTGCAGACCTATGGCGGACGGAGCAATACCTGTGTGACAGTGCAGACCCACGGTACTCGTCCAGAGAGTACCTCAGCAGGCTACTAGGGGGTGTGCACTTCTGTGTTTGGGTGACATACCCCGGCGAGAAGCACTGCTGTGTTTGGGTGGCTGACCCGCGGTACTCGACAAGAGGAGTACCTCAGCAGTCTTAGGTTAGTGAGCAGTATCTCGGAGTCGTGACAGGACCACTGTACACTCTAGAGACGGGGCTCTTCAGCAGTTACAGTTTCGATAATGAAAATCCTGGTTTGAGCTGAGTCTTTGACCTTTATGTTTACCTCTTGATTGAGATGGGTCACTTGATAACTTAGGTATATGTATGGGCATATACCTGGGTGGTGGTTTATATTGATTTCATGATCTTGGTGTTTCCCTCATGATTGAGATGGGTTACTTGATAACATAGGTATATGCATGGGTCTATACCTAAGTAGAGGTTATCTGTTGAGATCTTATTTGTGGTTATCCATGTTGGTTTTAGTGAGACCTTGAGGGTCTCGGGGTCCCTACTGAGTATCGTTATACTCACCCCTGCACGGGCTATGCCCGCACCCTGTTGTTTTGGTTGCAGACGACGGACAGTGCTGACGGAGACCGAGTGTTCGAGGACTGGACTGTACCCGGAGGTGGACCACACGGCGAATCAGTATCCAGAGGTGGACTTCGCAACGAGACAAAACATAGAGGAGGTTGACGGGCGAGAGCGTTGTGGAGGCTATCTGTACCTACCCTTCAGGTAGGATCCATGGTGGACGATCCAGGAGTTGCGCCATCTATACCTACCCTTCAGGTAGGATCCTAGGAGGACGACCCAGGAGCCGCTTCCGTTCTTCCAGGTGTTGTATTTTTCTGTTGTACTTTGTTCATTTGTAGTTCTACATTCATTTGGGTTTGTATTTTGGCCCATTTAACTTTCAACACTTCCCTTTGTACTTAGTGTTTTACTTCCTCCTGTACTCTGTGGTGTTTTGTTTACTTTTATAAAGGCAATGCCTTCCCAGTTATCGGGATTTACACCTTTGGTGCTAGTCGCCAGTCCATGGCCTATGGAAGGCGGGATTGGGGTAGTCAGGGCACGAGCCCCGGGGACGGGTCGTGACAAATTGGTATTAGAGGAGTCGGTTTTACCGCATAACTTATAACTCTGATATTTTTCTTTCTGTGAAGCAATAGTGTTAAAGGTACCGAGTGTGGTCTTCAGTTCAGGGAGTCCAGTGTTGGTGCGGGCGGCTGACGTATCCATACAACAGGACCCTGACAACTGAATTCTGACTTTCTGCACGAAAACACTGATTTCATGCGTGTTTCCAGAAGTTTTATTTAAATATCATCTCAAACCAGGTCAGATCACTAGGTATAATCGTTTGACCGTGTCACGTTGTTTCTTTCAGGATGCCTTTTCTCAGATGACCAGCTAGAGCCCAGAGGGATTTGTGTACTGACAGCCTATCGAGCAACGAGGCTTCGATACAGGTCCCTCTTGTAGTTAAGGCACCAGCGGAGGCACCAAAGGTACTAACATACGTTGGGCCACCGATTCCACCAGCCCCAGCAGTAGGTGATGCACGCCACTTGAGTGCGCTGCACGAGTTTAAGCGCCAGAGGCCACCCAGGTTCCAGGGAGACACAGACCCGCAGGCGGCTAAGGTTTGGCTGGAGGCTGTGGTGAGAGTCTTCAGGCTAGTGGGGACTCCTGCAGACTTCATGGTGATCTTTTCTTCTAGCCTTCTTCAGGCAGCAACAGGTAGGTGGTGGAGCCACTTGTTCCAGTTTTGCGACGGGATGACCTTCGCATGGGAAGACTTAGAGACCTTCTTCAGGGTGGAGTTTGTGCCAGTATCTCTACACCCCGAGCGTGTTCAGGAGCTGCTGCCTTTGCCGCCGGTTTTTTGATCAGTAGCCGAGTCATCTGTGTTCAGTAGACAGATGATGCAGATGTCCAGGAAGACCAGACCAGCAGTTGGGAGATCTTGGGTTTTAGGATCGTTGGTGTGGGTCACCCAGGGTGGGGACAGATCTAGGCATTCCAGAAACAGACAGTGTTACTCATGCGGCGGAAAGGGTCACCTGGAACGTGACTGTCCGACTCCTCGTACAGTTGATCCGCAGGCTTTGGAGGAGCCACCGAGGCAGAAGCAGCGACGGGTGCTTGAGAAACAGACGAGCAGTGGACAAGGCAGTAGAGCTCCGGGAGCAGGTAGAAAAGAGCGGAACTAGTGGATACGTCCCTTGTACTTCTAGTTCCATGTTGATGTTGTATTCATATCTTTGTACTATGAGATGCAATAAAAAAAATACACTTATCTTTTTTTTCTTTCCTGTCCTTTTGTTTGGTTGATACTGAGTGGTCCCAGTTAAAATTGTTGACTTGACCATCACTTTCGATATTTCTACTGGAGGAGACCCAGTGACCTCACACTGATGCCGACAGTGTCACTCGACCCTTGGAGGCAAGAGTGACAGTTGGATCTCTTAGTAGTTACGTCGAGGCCTTACGACGTCATCCATGGGGTGAATGCGTCATTCATGTCAGGATTGACTGTATTTGGCAATGGGCGTGGTTCATCCAGGGGATGAGATCGAGTTTCTCTTCTCGGCAAGAATAAATTTTAGTAGCTCTTTCAGATCATTTGCAAAGAAGGTACAAATCAACCAGGAGTGGATAAAGACTACACAATGAAGTAAGAAACAGGAAACCGGCTCCAGTCTTAGATACTCAAGCACGTTAAATGTTTAAAGAAGAGGAAGCTTTTAAGGAGAGATGAGTCTGTGGAGCAGCAGACATGGAGGCAGAGCTAGGAGAGCAGCATGAGGTGGTGTACATCTTAAAATGATACAACCACCCGCCTTAGTTATCCCCGCTAGGCTCAGGAAGTTGGAGGGAGGAGGAAGAGAATAGCTGCATGCGGTCAAGGAGTGTGACCCAATGGCTCTAAAAATGATTCAAGGGACATTCTGTGTCCACTACTAGCTTCTGTAGTCACGGACATCGATATAAATCATTCATTGCTTTCACAAATTTTATTCTAGACCTAGAGTTTCCGAAAGCCGTGGACTTGACCCTCACATCTGTAGATACCTTCGGAGGAGACTCGAAAATCACACTTATGCCAACAGTGTTGTCAGACCCTCAAGGCGAGAGTTTCAGTTGTAATATCTTGTTGGCAGCGTCGAGGCCTTATGACGTTGATCTGAGTATGGATTGGATCCACAGTTCATACACAGATTGACTGTATTAGGCAAAAAGGTTGTGGTTTAAGTACAACGTTAGGATGGGTTTTCCTTGGTCAGTGAAAAGGAAACCTCAGGCAACACAGGATAAACTCTTTCATTGGAGGGTGTGACCGATCAATATTGAGTCGGTCAACCATACCATCGTGGAAGCAGTCGTTTGAGTTTAAGTTCTAACAGGAATTGGAGACCTCTAGAGTTCGAGGATGACAATCACGTCCTTATACGGGTCTCACCTCGACGAGGTTTACGGGGATGTGTCAAAGGCGGTAAGTTATCTCCAAGGTTCAACGGACCTTTCTAGGTCCTCAGATGGGTAGGCAAGGTGGTTTACTGCTTGACCCATCCACCTCAGTTGCACCAGGTGCATGACGTTTTCCAGGTATCTCAACTGAGGAGACACGTGCTCGACCCTTCGCATATCATCAACCATGAGGAGCAGGACGATGGCGATGGGGTTACTTCCATCGAGGTTCCAGTAGGGATCGAGGATCGATATGAGTAGATCCTACGAGGATGGTCGAATCCTCAGGTGCGCTTTCTTTGGAATTATGGAATCTCCAGGTAAGCACATGAGAGCGGAAGCCTCAGATGCGTGCTCAATACCGCTTTTGTGACCCTAGTTTGTGTTGAAGCTTTACGGGGACGTAAAGCCCTGAGGTTGGAGTAATGTAAACACCTGGAAATTTCAAGGAATTTTTTTTCTTAATTTTCTTTGGAATTTTACAAGAACGCAGATTCTGACGGTGCCTGATTCCGAGGCCCGGTGTGCCCGGAATCATTTTTCGAATTTTGGCTCGGGTACGTTCAGTGAACGGACGAGCGGGTTTTTCTAACTTTTGAACCGATGCTCGGAATTGAAATCTGAGGGCACTGATGAACTCACAACTCCGGTAATTGCTTAAGGGGACCTTTACCATAGTTGCATTTTCTTGGGAGGAGAAGTTAAAATTTGTGGGTTATATATGAAGTGAAAAAAATTGTGGAACAATTTTATTTTTGTATCTAAGTGGATATATCCAACATGAGGAAGTTGGGGTGGGGCACCTTACTACCCATGTGAGGATAATAGTGAGGTGGGTCCCACACGATCCCCAACCTTACAACTTCCCATAACTCTCATAACCTTTCCCCCTCTTTAATTTGTGACTCTCATAACCTTTCCCCCTCTTTAATTTGTAACTCCCACAACCTTTTCCCCCCTCTATAATTTGTAACTCTCAAAGAAACCCCCCTTTAACTCTCCCAACATTTAAGAGGACCTTCTCTCTCCCTCTATTAACTCTTGACAACATACACAAATTAATTAATTGAACCTACTCAATTAATTAATTAAGTGTTTTGAGTTTTGAAATTTGAAATGGCTTGTGTTAATAAAATAACGAGGGTAGCTTATTATTTTATTTTGGGGGGGATTTAATTATCCTAATTGGGAGGGAATTCTTTTTAAAAAGAAGAGGACTTCCTTCTCAATAAAGAACGACATCTTCTTGGATGAATAATGCCTGTTCCACGAAGAATGATCGACGTTCCATCTTTTCTCTTCTCCGTGACAAGTGAGGAGACGCCACATCAGACGCACTCCGACGTTGCCTACGAATTCTTTCCTTGCGACGCCGTTTTCCGCGACGCCCGACATGCGACATCAATTATCAAGTATGGGAATTTATTTTGGTGTTCTCTTATCTTTTGAGAAAATAACGATGAGCGCAGACCAACCAATTCCAGGTGGATCCGCGGATCGTTCGTTCATGCGGATTGATGTTGAGGATTATTATTTAATTTGTTCATGATTATTACCTTGACGTTCTTCATGAAATATGACCATTTTCTATCAATTAACGAAAGGGGGCCGGACCGCACAAACACGGCCGACCCTACTCCTTATCCATGTGGGTATCTTTTGTGGATTGAAACAGAAATGGCGTGGGGCCGTCACACCACACGGAAACGTGCAACAAGGAATGTACAACGCAGTCGCGCCGCGCCATGAAAACGAACAAGGACACGACGTCATTTCCCCACGTCGAAGAAACCTGAAGACATCCGCGGACGGAGTCGGGCCACGACGAAGGGGAGCGGCGCCATCGCGTCGCGCCAGAGAACCACGAAGACAACGCATTTTGTTAATTGACGTGCGGATTGATGGGCTACGACAAACGAAGCCGCACGGGCGTTGTGGGATCTTTGTAGTGATGGTCGGATCCCGGGGTGACCACTAGTGAAGACCGCAGGTGAATCGGACCACCGGAGCGCGTCCGGTGGTCCGCGGAAGCCCCTGCCGGCGCGCCACGCCGGTGCGGCAGCGCCGGCGGTCAGGGGCGGTAGCACCCGGAGCACCGCCGGAGGAATCCACTGTGGCTGAAGCCGCGGCGGTGGAGCGTGGTCCCGCAACCATGCGGGACCAGAGGGGAGAGGCGAGACATGGCCGGCTACCACGTCCGCTGGCACGGGCGGCCCCAACCGCGAGGTCGTGGCGCTTCACGCGGGGGCAGCGCCCCCCGCACGGCCGGGCCGGGCCGCGCCCAGCCAGGCCGAACACGCACCCGGGTCGGGGCGACCCGGTTCGGGCAGACCCAGGGGGTCTCAGGCCGGGTCGGTGCGGGCCTGAAACCCCCGTTTTCAGACCCCTCACGGTCTTTCGCCCATATCTTGGGATGTAGACCTCCGATAAATGCACCGTCAGCGGCGATGTGATCCTTGAATCGAGATGGTCGTTTCAGTATATTGCACTCAAAGTTTCGGAACACTTTGGGTTCGGCCGGGTTGGTTCGGATACGAAACCAACAGGGGCCTCGGAGCGGAAACACTTATATCTTGAGCTCCGGACGTCCGATTGACGTGCCATCAACTTTGATGGATTCCTATAAGTGAGACGGATCTTTTGAATTAATCCGCTCGAGGTTTGGATGTTTTCAGAGTGCAGTCGGGTAGGTTCTCTCACGAAACCAACCGAGCCCCTGGAACGAAAAAGCCAATAACTCACAGACCGGGCGTCCGATTGACACGCCATCTGTCTCGTTGAATTCCTTTTGATGAGACAGAACTTTTGGCATACTTCACCTGAGTTTTGGTTATTGTTGGATAGTGGCCGAGTTGGATTGTACCCGAAGTCCAACTGGGCCCTTGGAACGAAACAGCTGATATCTTTCAGACCAGACATCCGTTTGACGAACCGTCAGCGGCATTGGTGATCATCGTTGAGAAACGGTCCCTATGAGTATACCCTGTGAGTGTTCGGGGCACATTTGAGATATGGACAGGTTGGTTCGATCACGAAACCAACCGGGCCCCTGTGACGAAAAGGCTAATAACTCACAGACCGGGCATCCGATTGATGCACCGTCTGTTGCGTTGAGACCCCTATGACGAGGCGGTCCTTTGAGATACTTCTTCTTGGGACTTTGAGATACATGTAGTATCGACCTGTAGCTCATGGAGCGGAGCCTCCCAGAGACGAGCTTGCAGAGTACGGAGACCATGTGGTCGACTGAGACCTGACAACTGCTTGACCGACTCGACTTGGAGTGAGTCAACTAGCTCAGTGGAAGGAGCACTACTTTGTTTGGGTGCAGACCCATGGCGGATGGAGCACTACATGTGTGACAGTGCAGACCTGCAGTACTCGTCCGGAGAGTACCTCAGCAGGCTACTAGGGGGTGTGCACTATTGTATTTGGGTGACATACCCTGACGGGAAGCACTACTGTGTTTGGGTGGCTGACTCGCGGTACTCGACAGGAGGAGTACCTCAGCAGTCTTAGGTTAGTGAGCAGTACCTCAGAGTCTTGATAGGACCACTGTACACTCCAGAGACGGGGCTCTTCAGTAGTTACAGTTTCGATAATGAAAATCCTGGTTTGAGCTAAGTACTTGACCTTTGTGTTTATCTCTTGATTGAGATGGGTCACTTGATAACTTAGGTATATGTATGGGCATATACCTGGGTGGTGGTTTCCATTGATTTCATGAACTTGGTGTTTCCTTCATGATTGAGATGGGTCACTTGATAACATAGGTATATGCATGGGCCTATACCTAAGTAGAGGTTATCTGTTGAGATCTTCTTTGTGGTTATCCATGTTGGTTTTAGTGAGACCATGAGGGTCTCGGGGTCCCTACTGAGTATCGTTATACTCACCCCTGCACGGGCAATGCCCGCACCTTATTGTGTTGGTTGCAGACAAAGGACAGTGCTGATGGAGGCCGAGTGTTCGAGGACTGGATGGTACCCGGAGGTGGACCACATGATGAGTCAGTATCCGGAGGTGGAATTCTCGACGAGACGAAACACAGAGGAGGTTAACGGGCGAGAGCGTTGTGGAGGCTATCTGTACCTACCCTTCAGGTAGGATCTGTGTTAGACGATCCAGGAGCTCTGCCATCTGTACCTACCCTTCAGGTAGGATCTGAGGAGGAAGACCCAGGAGCCGCTTCCGTTCTTCCAGCTGTTGTCTTTTTCTGTTGTACTTTGTTCAGTTGTAGTTTTACTTTTATTTGGGTTTATATTTTGGCCCATTTATCTTTCAACACTTCTCTTTGTACTTAGTGTTTATTTCCTCTTGTACTCTGTGGTGTTTTGTTTACTTTTATAAAGGCAATGCCTTCCCAGTTATCGGGATTTACGCCTTTGGTGCTAGTCGACAGCCCCTGGCCTATGGAAGGCGGGCATGGGGTAGTCAAGACACAGGCCCCGAGGACGGGTCGTGACATCCCGGGCCCAAAACAAGAGGGTACGCGGGAGGACATCCCAGTCCCGATATAATAGGGTACATGGGAGGAAATCCTTGGCCCAAAACCAGAGGGTACACAAGAAGGAATCCCATATTAGAAGAAGTTACATAGGTGATTAACACAAGTGTAACATTTTACAAAGTCCTAGGTAGGCCACATTAACATAGAGTTTTATATGTTATCTCCACAATTCTATGATTTATTCCTATGTTATGATTTCATGGATTATTTTCTTTATTTTCTTATGATTCATGTATTATTAACTGAAAATATTTATAATGATATTTAATATGTAGGTTATGATCTTTAGATGTTATGCTCATGTTCCATCCCCTTTTGTTTAGGTAATACTTACAAATTTGCTTTATTTTCACTTACTAAGCATCTCATCTCATCCATTTCTTATGTTTTCATTCCCTAGGTTATAAAGAATGGTTTTAGGTAGAATTACTAAAGGTGGTGATATTTATGGGATCTGTTGAAGATCCTTAACTAGGATAGAATTTTTTTTCTTCCACATTTCCAAAGTCACTAAACTATTATGGTCTTTAGGCATGTATTTTTTGAAATTTACTGAATATTCATAAAAAATGTTTCATTATAGTTATTTCAAGGATGGATATCTATACTATGGAACATATTTTCATGGACCAATTTTCTTTATTCAACATTTTTTTTCACTCTTGATTAAATAAACATATTTATTTCCATTCAAGGTCATTACTTCAGACATCAGTGGCCAATACATCAAGAATAACAGTTTAGTGTCTATCATGGCCCTAGAAATTTCCATTATAGAATTAAAAATTAAAGAATAAAAATCCATTTTATATTATGGGTTGATAATTTATGATTGTTAAGACCCCATATCGTATATCCCATAGTACAATCATAAACCTTAAGGAAGTGTTTAGATAAATCTATATAAACCAATTGGAATTATTTTCATTGAATATATCTGGAATATTTTACTCTAGTCAATGTTTCCCCCAAATATATTAAAACATACTTAAATTAGGGAATAAAAATGTTACACCCCAAGCTTCCACGGTACGTTTCCCTTTGAATAATGCAATGACGTGCATTGTACGCAACTTTGAGATTCTAACACACCACAACCAATCAAACTAGCTGTTATGAATAGTAATACCTACTTTTTAAAATTTTAGAAATTTTATCTCTCAAAATGGACTTCATTTTTGGATTTGGAGTATCGAATTTAGCCTAAGGTGAAATTTTGGTACTTTTCGGATAAATTTAATATTTTGATGAATAGTGAAAATTTCTAAATTTTTATTAAAAACAACATTTTTAATCACAATAATTAGTAGTGATAAATTATGAATTTGAGTGGTTTTAAAGTATAATTATAATATATTTTTACCTTTTTATCCAATGGTGTTCATTAAAATTAATTTCACTTTGAAATTGGACATAAACAATTGTCAATCTTTTGATATATATTATTTCTTAAAAACACGCTATTTGTTGTGACAGCATAAATTAATTATAAATTTAATTAATGAAAATTATATGTTTGGAATTTTTTAAAATAGACATAATTTTTGAATTCGGAATATCAATTATAGCTTAGGGTGAAATTTTGGCATTGTTCTGAAAAACATCAATTTTTGATGAATAGTGAAACCACTAAGTGGTAGTTAAAAAACTTAATTTTTCATAAAACATAATTTTACTGCTTCTGTGAGTGGAATTTCGAAAATCCGAAAACATGGTTAATATCAAGAAGTAAAATGTGGTTCAATGAGATGAAAATAATTTTTTGGTGAATAATAACTTTTTACTTTTATTTACCACGGTTAAAAGTAAATAGAGTAATTAATGGTAAAAATTATATTAATAGTACCCTAACACATATCCTAATTCAATTGGACAAGTGTATCTCGACAAAAAACAACCTTAGGAATAAAATATTATCATTTATGTCCACTTGGATTAGATGAGGACATTTATTATTATTTAATTCAAAGAAAAGTTAAAAGAGTTAAAATCAAAGTTTATTTACTAAAACATTTATAATATAAGGTTACAAATAAGATAAATTCGATTATAAATTTTAATTAGAAAGATAAAAAGATTTCCTACATAATGATATTTTATATATAATTTTTAGACATTAAATAATTTAATTTATTTATGACACAATAATGATGCAATAATTACCATAATAGTGAAAAATTAAAATAATTGATATTATAAATACACAAATAAATATAATTGGAGACTTTTATTGAATTACAATAATTTTATAGGTTAATATGACATATTAGGATTTATTTAATTGAATTTTTTCGAAGTAATCATTCTGATATGTGTTCCAAAAAAAATCAATTATTGAATAGTGTCAAAATTGACATAAAAGAGTTTTTAAAGAAAATATTATATTATTAATTGATATTAAATTCCTAAAAATCTAAGGCTCGGCAAAGAGACTTATATCATGATAATTGTATCATTAATGGACCACTTGGGGGTCTATTGGATGTATATAGTATGTTTACTAACCATATAATATAAAAATACAAAGAGAGATTGTAAAAGTGAAACTAATTAACTAAGAGTTAATACTTAAAGATAAGGATAATATAATGACCCAAACCTGTCTAAATTATATTGTTTGAGTGGTTTTCGACCTATACCCACCTTAACCTTTAAATACTCCACTTTTGAGGCATTAGAAACCGAATATAAATTTATTATAAAATAATATTTCTAGCATTTCCAAAGGCACCCCTCACCCCTCTTATAAAAGGGCACTCCTCCTTCTCATTACTTCACACCTTCAATGCCTTTTGGCTCGGCCAAAATCTGCCCAAATACTCTCTAAACTTCCCTCAATTCATCCTAGATGCCTTAATTTATTCATAAATCCAAATTAAGTATCCCTTTTGATCAAATCAAAAGGAAGAACCCGAAGAAGAGGTAATGTTTTCACCACCTTTTTTCATGTTCCTTTCTTCTTCCACTTCTTCTTTCTTTGTTATTACCATTATAAAATAATAACTCTAGTATATTATATAAAATGTGATGTTATTATAAATATGGTACAATCATATTCAGTATTCTGTCCATCCTTTGAATAACATGTCACCATACGTGCGTACGTACGGCTTACCGTCTCCACGTCGTGGTGTAATTGTTATTCAGTAAATTATTATTTTTATGGGTATAATAATGATGTGTAATTCATGTATATAACAAATATAACATGACAATTATTATTTATATATGATATACCATCCAATTATATATTATTTTAATATCAAAATAATGATATTGTCGCTCGTGTGTAAGTACGGACTACCGTCTCCACGAACGTGATGAAATTAATTCTCCATCGTATCCATTCAAGTATAATTCTCATTTGATGATTAAAAATAATGTTTAAGGACTTGATATAATTCTGAATATGAATAATATACAACCTATCCATAACAAACATAGCTTACGTAACAAAGAATATAAAGGAAAACGAGTAAGTTAACACCCGAAATGACGATAATACTAAGATATTATTAACAAATCAATGTTAAAAGATCATATATGATATCATATTAATGTAAATGATTCTTGTATAATTCAGTAAAAATTATTTAACTATTATACAGGAGGTTAACATATCGTCTACCAAGTAAAAAGTACAAAGTAAGGGGTTTCTTATCTCACTTTTAATTCCGTGAGAATTCCACTGTTCACCACTTATTTATTACATGTGGTGTGTGTACTGCCCATGTTTGTATTCATTGTGAAATATAATTTATTTCATGTATATTTACATCATCATTGTATGATCCTTCTTTCATGGGTATATGTTTTTTATGTTACCAAATCAATAAGGGAATTTGAAATTTCAATTTCCACTTATTCGGCTTTACGCATACTTCATTGATTATTTTACTCCAAGATTATGTGTGGAATAACTAATCATTTGATTATGTCATAATTTCCACTCCCCTTTCTATGGATATACTTTTTATACACATAATCACTCCATTGATAAATTCTCAGGTCATCGGTATGAACTTGATAAGAGTAATTTTTACCCAATCTCGATTTGTTGAGATAAACATCCAATTCATTGGTGTTGTTTTTACTAGAATATGTGTGAATGTACTTTGATTGTTTTACACTAAATATCCAATCATATTTAGTGTATTTATATTTTTCAGACATAATTATGTCGTTGATTTATCCTTAACCTAAGGATACGACCTTTATGAGAGATTTCATCTCAATTTACATTCCATTGAGACTTCTTTGTTGTTATACACCAAATCACTTTTATATGGTGTATATAATGTACTTTGACATAGTATATCATGAATCCATTTATTCTCATGATATTAAAATGTTTTGATTACCTCAATTATTTGTTTTCAAGTGTCTCTCTTTTGGTTAGAAACTCTAACTAAAATACCATTTTTAAATGTTTTAAAGACTTATTCTTCTAAATCTTGCTCATTAAAGTCCATGTTTTAAAAATGGTTTTAAGGATTTATTTATATGGACAATAAATTTTTAAAGTAAAACTCCTTTTAAAAGTTTCAAAGTGGTATGGGACACTTTGATTCAAAAATCTATTTTTAAATGGCTTCTTGACAAATAATGTGACTTTTAAATGATTTCAAGAAAAAGGGGGATATTTCTCTCAAATAGTTCTGATTATTATTTTAATCTATGTCAATATCCTTCATTATTCTCAATTGAGGTTAATATGATACAATACAATCTTCCATATTGTATCAAATGAGTTATGTTTGACTGTGGATCTGCTATTTTTATACCATTCATGGTTTGTGGATAAATTATTGACATTTGTTATGATAGTTTTAATACGAATGTTTATGTTATGTTTAAAACTTTTCATATGAGGAATGCATTGGACTTAGTATGTGATGGGCGGAGCCGACTATAGCTCCTCGATGCATCGGTAGGTCTCATGAGGCAAACTAGTGTCTTGGCACAAGGCCTTGAAAAAATCTTATTTGTAGTCTCGGCACGAGGCCTTGGCTATGTGGTTATGATAGTCTGGCATTATGCATTCCATCATTATGAAAGTGGTTATTGATATTGCATGTGATTATTCGATTAGTAGAATATCCATGTGAATAAGTAAATGGAATTATTTCATTTTTTCCATACTATGTTGAAGTCCAAGTTTAAAAGGCTTTTGTTTTAGTTGTACATTGCCTTAAATGTTTATTCTTATTTATGAAAGTTTCCACTATATTGTTATCCTTACTGGGAATTTGAGCTCACCCCTTTAAATGTTTTATTTTTCCCAGGATGTGAAGAAGTAATTTATGAATGACCTGCAGGGATAGTATGTGGGGACATGAGTGTGGACTATGAGGAAAAGATGCTGTTGTAGTTTTCATTTTATGATGTAATGTAAACCTTATTAATGTATCTAGTTATTCCAAGGCTACTAAACTAATCGGTCTTTGGAGACTTGATCTTTCTTGTGATCATGCCAATGTTATGTAATAATGCACCGACTCTAGGTAACTGGGGTCAGGGAGTTACAGTTGGTATTAGAGGAAGTTTAGTACAAACCTTGGAAGCTAGATTTAGATAAACTCTGATTAGAGAACGTAGACACAAGATGAACTTTGAGGATTAATATAGAAGAACTTCCTAGAATTTTGGTATTGTAGAGATATTGTGTGTTTTCCGAGAAATACATCCCTTTCTGGATACGAGCAGGTAGAGGCGGCTCTGGCACAGATGTACCTAGGGGTAAAACCCGAAAAAACCACTTTGAGCTAGACTCAAATTGGAACTGGTGCACGACAACGGGCCTTGCTGCACTCTTGGTTACGACCCTCCCGGGGGATATGCTTAGGATAATTTACATTTTCTTTAAAAACCAATTTGAGGTATTATATATATAAGATGAGAGTAAATGACCTCATTTAATCTTAATGTGTTTCAAATGGAGAATATGGTGACATGTTAATCTCTAAATGATTTTATGACTACTGTTACTCACACAATGCTTTCTGGTTTTAGTCAATGGATGGATTCCAAGGAAGTCAAAGTGACTTTGAGAATGATGTACAAGGTAGGAACGGTGGTAGAAATGAGCAAAAAAATGGAATGTTGATAGGAGTAAAAGATATCATCTTTATGCCAAATCAATTTTACAAAAATATGATCAACAATATATATATTAACCAATTCCCGGACTCAACAAAGAAAAGAAAGGTGATGAATGATAAGAGCTCCAGCAGTAGAGACCATGGAGAAAGGAATCCACAATTTCCATCATGCAGGAAATGTGGAAGGAGACACCCAGGAAAGTGTCTCAATGGGACAAGGAAATGCTTAACGTGCGGGAAGGAAAGACATAAAGTGAAGAATTGCTGAAGAAAAATGAAGAGTACTATAGAATAAGATAAAAATGGTCCAAAGAATCCATTTACAGTCATTTTCTGTAAATGTAGGGGACCTGACCATTGCCAGACTGAATTCCCTATTCTATAGGATATTTTCGTGGTCAAAGAAGATGCTATGTGGAAATAAATGGTTGGATAAATGTTTAAAAAGTGTTAGTGCTCCTTGTTGATGGGTTTACTTTGGAATAATTTTCTCTTGTATTTGTAACCCTACAGTTTTCCATGTGAGAATGATATTTGAGGAATAATTATCTTTTCTCCTGTGGATATAGTTATAAATAACCATTTGGTCTTATATGATCATTGGGTTTGAGGCAATTACAAGTTATTATAATGAAAATTCAAGTTATGAGATAATATTTGTGGTTAAATTATGTTATGGTTATTTTGAGGAATTTATCTCATTTTGATAATGTTATAAAATATAGTTTTTGAAAAGGGACAGCACACAGACCGTGTGACAACCCGTCACGTCGGACAAAGCTGTGGGAATCGAACCCACAACCAAAGTGCGATTGGGATTGATCGCCTACCACTGGACTACGCGAAGTCCCTGGTTAGTGTGACTATTATTTTTAGTTAAATGATTTTATTGATCATTCATAATTTGATTTGGGATCTTATGTCTTATCAAATGAATACACTTAGTATAGGAAAATGATTTGGTAATTAAGTGATAAATGTTATTTTGGAAGTTGTTCACTTTGTTGTATGGAAAATTTAATAGTATGGGATTTCATTTGAGGATTAATGGTGGATTTTTATCTATGTTTTTATTGTGGATTTATAGTGATTTGGTTTGTTTATGGAAATGATTAGGTTAATTACTTTTAAGTATGTGACTTTAAGAGTAATTAATGTCATTTGGAGATACAATTTAACATGGAAGACTACATTCTTATAAGTTTTGAGTTTCAATATTAGTTTGGATTATATTGAAGGATTTTAAGGACAATTGATTATTGAATGGCATTTATTTAACTTTGGGGTATTGATGGTTTAATTTTAGAAATTAAGATTAATTTTTTTTATCTAATGGAATATCCATTTTGGGGGTCATCATATATTATACTAACCATTTTGGTTTTGATTAATCTCTAAATACAAGGTAAATATATATTTTATCCTTCGTGGATAATGTATTTCTATAGAAGTTTATTCTAGCCCTTCCATTGTGACCAGGTCTTCTTGAATACTCATTGTTCAGAAAAAATGAGGTAGTGGAAAAAAGTTATAAAAGAATGAAACTCTACTTAAAATGTAAGTATATCTCTTTATGGTCTTAGTCAATATCATAAATTAATGCCTTGTCCTTATGTAATGTAACTTAAAACAAAAAATGTTGTATGTTTACTTTTCCTACTGGGAGACTAAGGACCGTTTTTTCCAACAAAAGTTTGTGATTTTCTTATTGTTAACTTTCTCCTGATCATGTTTTCTATCCCTCTCCATCATAACTAAACAATAAGTTTACCATCCATATCCATGTTTTTCTACATCGAATCCTAGTATGGGTTATCTTGGATGACCTTTATAACTATCATCCTTTATTTTGAAGTGATAGTTTTATTGACTCTTTTTCCGATGTGGGACATTCCATTATGTTGGTCGGAGTGGATACTCAAGAGGGGGGTGAATTGAGTTCCAATTAAAATTTTCTATTAAAAACAATGTTTATTAAAATCCCCCTATTTCAAAAACAGATTCAACTGTAGTGAATTTATACAGATTATTAAGGTTCAATTAGTTTCTCAAAGATTGATTAGTTCTCAGTTAACTTAATCTTATGATTAAATTAACTTTTGAAACTATCTTACTGGTTTATAATAAATATAAACACTTGCGAGTTTAACTATCAAAGTAGCTTTGAAAATAAATTATATTTCAAAGTAATAGCAGCGGAATATGAAATAAATATGTATAGTATGGATATAGTATGTAGCTACAAACACAGAGAATTAACCAAGAGGTTCAGTCTCAAGACGAGACTTAGTCCTCTCAAAAGTTTATATAAAAATGATCCACACCCTGGATCGGGGTTAACAACAGTGAACACACTGTCCAGGTCACAAGACCTTTACCACAGTTCTGCGTGGGAAAACAAACAACAACTTAGAGCTGTCCAGGTCTCACACGACATGTACCACTATCCACAGTGGGAAATGAAGTGTAAAAAGGTTTTCTGAGGATTTACAGATCCTCCAGTGAAAGTACAGGAGTCAGTGTGTGTGTTTAATACAGCAGATAACACACACTGCTCAAAATGTAAAACAAATGTATCACAGAGCAGAGATGTAGAGTTTAGAAATGGCTCTGGTGATTTCAGTGTAGCTCAGGACTCTTTTGAATTTGGTCAGAATTTATTCTGAGTCCTCTTCTCATTTTTGTTTGAGAAGAAGAGTGTCGTATGATTCAGGTTCAAAGGCAGTGAGATGTAGTCGATGAAGTTCTTCAATGTTCTTTTGTATTCACAGAACTCTTCTTGAGTAGGCTTGATTGTGTATGAGGTTCTGTTCTGCTTGGTTCTTCCTCCTCTTTCTTTCCTCTATGTTCTTCTTGTGTTCTTCTGTGAACTGTTTTCTTCTTTTTGATTTTTTTTTCTCGACAGCAGAGTCTTCTTGTATTTATGTCACGTGCTCTGAAAGACAGAAGAGGTTTCTTTTCAGCCGGTACGAGGTACGATTTCTTGACATCCGACAACCTTTATTAATTAATTGTTAGAGCATTAAAATATACCTAATATGACTGTTGGTTTGATTAAATAAAGATAAAGATAAAGAAATTCAAACAGTTGTTTATGACTATTGAAGAATCAAGTGATCGGTAGGTCATCAGCATTAGCGAGTAATGATCCGTGACTCAGATAGATCAGCATCGGTGAATCAGACTGATCAGCATCGGTCTGTCATCTGATCGGTGAGTCAGTTTTATCAGCATCAGTGAGTCAGACTGATTAGCATCGGTCTGTCATCTGATCGGTGAGTCAGTTTGATCAACATCAGTGAGTCAGACTGATCAGCATCGGTGAGTCATGTGATCGGTGTCTTATCTTGATCAGCATCGGTGTGTCATTGGATCGGTGAGTCATTTGAATCGGTGAGTCATTTTGCATCGGTGAGTCATTTGCCTTATGATATCGGATCGGTGCGACCGTTGTCCTTTGATATTGGATCGGTGCTTCTGATGTCTGTTGATATTGAATCGGTGCTTCCGATGTTTGTTGATATTGGATCGGTGCTTTCGATGTCTGTTGATATTAGATCGGTGCTTCCGATGTCTGTTGATATTGAATCGGTGCTTCCGATGTCTGTTGAATCCAGAAGACTTCCAAAATACTTTGTAAGTCAATAAGAATAGACAAAAACATGATAACAGATTCATTAACAGATTGTAATTAAGTTTATGAGAAATCAAACCAGATTAAGCATTAATGGTATGTGATGATTTGTGATTATTAAAACATCAATCATAGACATGAAATCAACAATCTTCCAGAGGTCTCAACAATCTCCCCCTTTTTGATAATCACAAATCTTTATCATAAAATAAAAATAATATGGTATATCATCAATAAAAACATAATGAGAATTAAACCATAAAGAGAATAAATATAAAAAGATATATAAATCTCCCCCTTAATTTAAATTTCCCATATATATTATACAGATTTCTCCCCCTGAGATATATACATCTTTTCTCCCCCAGATATCTCTTCCATACATCTTTCTTCTCCCATATATCTCTCTTCTCCCATAAATCTTTCTTTTTCTTCTCCCCCATTGGGATAATCAAAAAGGAGGGAAAACATATAAGTGAAAGTAAAAGCAGTCAGCATAGAGTATAGAGAAAAAAAATATTTTATAAAGTACAGAATATTACAAGAATCACATTGTTCACCCTACCAAAAACAATACACAACTATTTGTGGGGATAAAAAGGGGCTTTGAATTTGTATTTGGGATCAATAGTGGGTAAGTTTGAAGGCTTGGAGGCAGGCTGTACTTGGAAAATCTGAAGTGGTGGTAGGACAACTCGGGCAGGTGTAGGAGTAGGTGCCACAGAGAGTTGTTGTTGAGAAACAGGAGCTGGTTGAGAAGCTTGTTGAGGGACTGGTCTTAACTGAGATAGAGATTGAGCAACATATAGCTGATTTGGAGCTACATCAGAGTCACTGAGAGGTTCAGAAGTAGGAAGTACTATTGCAGTGGCCTGTGCATTCAAATAGGGCTTCAAGTGATGAATGAAGTCTTGAATGAATTATGCCCCATACTTCATAGCTTTTTCGAAATCATCTTTATTCTCCACGAACTGTGCCAAGGAAGGGGTAAAATATTGCAACTGATGAACTTGAGTTTTGAAGGCCTGAGTGACTGGAGGTAATTTCAGATTCTCTGCCAACACCTTGATGTTTGCAGCCATCTCATGTTTTGTATAAATCTTGGAAAAGTAATTATCATCTTTCTCTTTGATCTCTTGCAGAGCTTTCTTAGCATCTGCTGAGTACACCAATTCCATCTTATGACTGTTATCACAGAGCTATTTCATCTTCCTCAAAGATTCTAAATCAATAATTTGTCTAACAGCAGCTAACTCATCATGCACAAATTCTCTTAGAGCTTCTAGATCACGGGTAGTGATCTTGGTTACCTTGGCTGTACTGGCTTGGCCAACTATGTGAGTTAACTCAGCTTTCAACTTCCTCAGGTCAGACTTGTTGAGATGTTCAATCAAATTTCTCAAAACATCCATCATACCAGAGATGGTTGATCGGAATTCGCTTGATAGAGATACCAAGTCGGTGTGAAGATCCTTCATAGTCTGAATCAAAAAGGCTATGTGCCTGCCAATAAGTTCACCAGTATTGGCCAGGTCTGGCTTCACAGCATTAGATACTCTTTGTGAGAAGGCTTCCAATGAATTTTCAGAAACTTGTAGAGACACTTGAGTAAGAGCATTATAAATTTCTTCTCTAACTGTGTCTCTCACAGCGGTTAGCAATTCAATCTTAAACTTATCAAGACCATCTTGAGAGATTCCAGAACCAGGTAAATTAACATTTGTAGGATCAACAGCAGGAACAGACCTTGCTTCTCTTGGGAGGCTCCTCTTCACAACTGCAGCAGATTCTGGCATTGCTTCTTCTTCTTCAGAATATTCTAAGCCCAACACATCATAACCAGGGTAGTCATCCCAAACAGCAGCACACAAGGTGTATTTTGGTTTCTCATATCTTGTTGTTCCACTGATTTTTGGTGAATCAACCTTGCCACTGATATGTATTTCTTCTACTGACTGAGGTGGTTCTATTTGATCAACAGCAAGACCATCCACTGGTCTTTTATCATCATCAACAGCAGCCTCAACATCATCAGCATGTCCATCATCACTCTTCTCAGAAGCTTCACTGTGATATTCTTCAGTATCAGAATCTTCTTCATCACCAAGAATAGGTTCTGATTCTGGTAGGGCTAATGGTGGACTAGCAGGTCCAAATTCTATTCTTCTTTTGGGACTGGCAGTGTCAAGATCACTCCTATCATCAGGATATGACATACTTCCTTCCTCAGTCACAGCTTCTTCTTGCTCTTGGGCTTTGGTGGACTCATCCTTTCCTTCTTATTGCTTATCATCATCAGAATAAACTAGTTCCTCATCTGGTTTCAAGCCAGGGTCTCACAAATCCTTTGGCCTCTTTCCATGATCTATGGGATTGTAGGCTTCATACAATTTATCTTCATCTGCAACCCATCACTTCTTCCATGGATTCCAATTGATTTTCATCCTCTTGCAGATCTCTTTGTTGAGACAGAAGGTATGATCTGTTTCATCAACTTCATCATCTTCATCAACACATTCTAGATTCTTGAGCATGGTAGATATCATCTTTGAATAAAACAAGGCAGTGGATTTCTTGGATGGTTTTACCATTCCATCTATGTGCACCATCACATATCTACACAAATTGATCTTCTCATGTGTTTTCAGAAGAAACAACAGGAAAAAATCCTGGTACTTTACAGTAGCAAAATCTCCTCTCCTAGGGCAAAGTTGGTGATGAATAAACTTGAAAAGAAGTCTGCATTCACCATCTAATTCTGAAGCTGTGATTCTCCGTGACTCTCTGTTTCCAGTCAGAAGCTCTAGAGCTAATACATAAGAGAAGTAATCAGATGTTGGAGGAATATTCCTAGCATAATCCTCATACCGACCTTCATGAGGTACATTGAAGCACTCATCCCACTGCTTAGATGAGAAGGATATTTTCTTTCCTTTTACCACAGACAACATCCTAGAAGCCTCCACACCATCTAGAGTGATTTTCAGATTCATGTAGAACTCATGTACCAGCTTCGGGTAGTCTATTCGAGAGTTGTCTGAAAACCAGTCTATCCATCCTTGCGATTCAAGAACTTGCAGTAACAGTGACTTACTTGACAAAAGCCACGCAGAGCTGACTTCTCTTTCTACAGCAACAATCCGGGTTTCCAGGTTCGGATTTACTGATCGTTGAGAGGTACTACTCGACTCACCTCGAGCATGCTTTGAAGGTATAGGGCTATCTGGTCCTTTGCTCGGTCTCTTTTTCTTAGTCATTCGAAGATTTTGGAAAGGCAGGAGTTCGAAGGATCGAAGTAGAGGGGAAGAGAGGTTGAAAGGTTCGGTGGGAAATGAAAGGACAAAGGTTTAGGGAAGATAAATAGCTGCGTATCATTTATTTTATCATTTAGGTTTCCCATAAAAAGTATAAAAGAAATTTACTAATTAATTAAAATAGATAAAAAATAGAAAAATAGATTGGTATGACAGATCGGTTGCACTGATCAGTTTCACAGATCGGTTTCACAGATCAGTTTCATAGATCGGTTTCACAGATCAGTTTCACAGATCGGTTTCACAGATCGGTTTCACAGATCCGTTTCACAGATCGGTTTCACAGATCAGTTTCACAGATCGGTTTTACAGATCAGTTTCACAGATCGGTTTCACAGATCTGTTTCACAGATCGGTTTCATGGATCGGTTTCACGGATCGGTTTCACAGATCCGTTTCACAGATCGGTTTCACAGATCAGTTTCACAGATCGGTTTCACAGATCAGTTTCACAGATCGATTTCAGAGATCAGTTTCATAGATCGGTTTAACAGATCGGTTTCACAGATCCGTTTCATAGATCCGTTTCACAGATCGTTTTCACAGATCGGTTTCACAGATCGGTTTCACAGATCGGTTTCACAGATCAGTTTCACAGATCGATCATACACAACTCTTGTTTAATAAATTTCATTCTTTCAGAGCATAAAGGATTTGTGAAAATATCAGCTAATTGATGTTCAGAACTAATAAATTTTAAAGAAATATCACCTTTTTGATAATGATCTCTTAGAAAGTGATGTCTGACATCAATGTGCTTAGTTCTAGAGTGAGACACAGGGTTCTTAGATATATTGATTTCACTAGTATTATCACAGTTAATTGAAACATGTTTAAGATCAAATCCATAATCCAATAAAGTGTGTTTCATCCACAGAATTTGTGCACAGCAACTACCAGCAGCTATGTATTCTGCCTCGGCAGTAGACAATGCAACTGAGTTCTGTTTCTTACTACACCATGATACTAGGGATTTTCCAAGCAAATGACATGTTCCAGATGTACTCTTCCTATCTAACTTACATCCAGCAAAGTCAGCATCTGAATAGCTAGTTAGGTTAAATGATTGTCCTTTTGGATAAAACAAACCTAAATTTACAGTATACTTAAGATACTTAAAAATCCTTTTAACAGCCAGTAAGTGTGATTCTTTAGGATTATCTTGAAATCTAGCACACATACATACACTGAACCTAATGTCTGGTCGACTAGCAGTAAGATAAAGTAAGCTCCCAATCATACCTCTGTAATTGGTTTGATCCACAGGTTTTCCAGCTTCATCTGTATCCAATTTACAGGTAGTACTCATAGGTGTATCACTTTCCTTAATACTATCCAATCCAAAACGTTTTAAAAGATCCTTTGTATATTTACTTTAATTTAAAATAATTCCATCTTTAGTTTGAAAAATTTGAAAACCAAGAAAATACTTAAGCTCTCCCATTAAGCTCATTTCAAATTCATTTTGCATAACCTTTGAAAAATCAGTACATAAGGAATTTTTAGAAGATACAAAAATAATATCATCAACATAGATTTGTACTATTAATACATCTTTTGAAATCCTTTTTATAAAAAGAGTCGGATCAACTACTCCTTTTGTAAATCCTTTTGAGATAAGAAAGTTTGAAAGCCTTTCATACCAAGCTCTTGGAGCTTGTTTTAAACCATATAAAGCTTTAGAAAGTTTAAAAACATGATTTGGAAAATGAGGATTTAAAAAACCAGGTGGTTGTTCTACAAAAACATCTTCAACAATAAAACCATTTAGAAAAGCACTTTTGACATCCATTTGATATAGCTTGAAATTCAGATGTGATGCATAGGCAAGTAAGATCCTAATAGCCTCTAATCTAGCTACAGGGGCAAAGGTTTCCTCATAGTCAATTCCTTATTCTTGATTGTAACCTTGTGCAAATAGCCTTCCTTTATTTCTAATGATGTTTCCAGATTCATCAACTTTGTTTCTAAACACCCATTTTGTGCCTATGGTCAAAATGTCCTTAGATCTTTCTACTAATTTCCAGACTTTGTTTCTTTCAAATTGATTTAGTTCTTCTTGCATAGCCATTACCCAAAATTCATCATTGATAACATCATTGATATTTTTAGGTTCTAACTGTGAAAGAAAATCTTGATGTTCAACCTGATTTCTTAGAGAAGCTCTAGTCTGTGTTCCTCTATCTAGATTTCCTACAACAGCATCTAAAGGATGGTTCTTTAGAGTCCTAGATGGTCTTGAAAAGATAGGGCTAGAGATTTCAGATTCATCTACAGATTGAGGTTCAACAGAAGCAGGTTCTGGAGAATTTCCGGAGATGGATGTTTTAACTATAGGTCCATTGTCTTTATCATTGAGATTCAAACCAGAGAGATCATCTTCAAGAGAGATTTTAGGTTCATGTGGATCAGTTTCATCAAATTTGATGTGAACAGATTCTTCCACACATTTGGTTCTTTTATTGAAAACTCTATAGGCTTTACTAGAGATAGAGTAACCTATGAAAATTCCTTCATCACTCTTGGATGAAAATTTGTCAAGATTGTCTTTAGTATTGAGAATGAAAACTTTTCAGCCAAAAACTTTGAAGTAGTTAACCTTGGGTTTCTTATGGTTCTACAACTCATAAGGGGTCCTCTTAAGAACTGGTCTGATCAAGACTCTATTAATGACATAACAAGCTGTATTTACAGCTTCATCCCAAAAGTAAATAGGCAGTTCATATTCATTGAGCATGGTTCTAGATATTTCTTGCAGGGTTCTATTCCTTCTCTCTACTACACCATTTTGTTGGGGTGTCCTAGGGGCAGAGAAATTTTGACTATAGCCATTGTGTGAGCAGTAAGAATCAAACTCATGATTTTCAAACTCACGACCATGATCACTTCTCAGGGTCTTAATCATGAGTCCACTAAGATTTTCTACAGACTTGGAGTATTTAACAAAGTAAGAACAAGATTCACTTTTGTGAGCTAGAAAATATACCCAAGTATATCTAGAAAAGTCATCTACAAGAACATAGACATAGTGCTTCCCATTCAAACTAGAAACTCTAGAAGGTCCAAATAAATCCATGTGAACCAAATTGAAAGGTTGAGAAGTTGACACTTCTTTCTTTGATTTAAAAGAAACTTTATGTTGCTTTCCTTTTTGACAGGGATTACAAACTTTGTCTGCTGGAAATTCAAGTTTGGGTAGGTCTCTAACTAAGTTCTTCCTAGAAAGTTTTCTAAGTGAGTGCACATTGCAGTGTCCTAATCTTATGTTCCAAAGCCAAGACTCTTTATGAAAAGCATTTAAACAAGGAATATTCTGCTTAGCTAAAGAATCTAAATCAACAGCCTAAACATTTTCATTTCTAAAAGCAGAAAATACTAAAACATTTTTAGAGTTAAAAACATTGAAAGAATAATTTTTAAATTTCACATAAAAACCATCATCACACAACTGAGAAATGCTTAACATGTTATATTTAAGTCCGTCGACAAATAAAACTTCAGAAATCAAGATTGAATCAGGGTTACCAATCTGGCCTAAGCCGATGATTTTTCCTTTTGAATTATCACCAAAAGTGACAAAGCCTCCATCAACTTTTACTAAGCTCTTGAAACATGAAAAGTCTCCTGACATATGTCTTGAACATCCACTGTCTAAGTACCATATCTTCTTGTGACAGCTCTTCAAGCAGGTCTCCTACAAAACAGATTTAGATGGAAGATGATTTTGGTACCCAGATCTTCTTGGGTCTAGACATGTTATCCAATAATACTTTAGGTACCCATATTTGTCTAATGGGTCTCATATAATTTGTAGAATTAACATTCTTTGAAAGATAAACCTTATTAGATCCATAACTATGAATATAACTGGTTGAGGCATATGACGTTCCAGAATTAACTATCTTCTGTCCTGATTTAGGAATGAATCTAGTTTTGGCAACTTTTCTTTGTCCAGGTTGGTATCCTATACCAGTATTATATCTAGGTGCAACTTGATTTCCTAGAATTTGTGTTAGAGTATTCTTGCCATTTGTGAACTTATCTGAGTCTTTTCTGAGTTGCTCATTAGAAAATTTTAGTTCAGTATTCTCTTTAAGCAACTGAGCATTCTTTTCTACTTCTATATCCAGATCATATTTATTCTTAACACTTAACGCATACTGTTTATTTAAACCTTTATATTTATCTTTAAGCTCATTACAGATTTCTTCAAGCATATCACAATATTCAAACAGTTCAGATTTAGACATGTTATCACATTCAGAATCATCTCTAGAATAATATGAATTTGAAGCAGGAGTTTCTGATGTTACCTCATAAGTGTTTGTCCTGAAACACATGTTGGCTCGATTCCTTTCAGAGTCTGAAGATTCAGCTTCACTTGTGCTGTCTTCTGAAGCACTCCAAGTAGCCTTCATGGCTTTCTTGTACTTGTTATCCTTGTATTCATACTTCTTTCTGTATTTCATATTTGGACAGTCTGCTTTTATGTGTCCTTTTCTTTTACATTCATAACAGACAACTTCATCTGATTTATCATACTTCTTCCAATCCTTTTTCCAGTGTCCTTTGTTATCATAATTTCCTTTGTAGTTTGACTTTCTGAAAAACTTCTTCTTCCTATAGAATTTCTTAAATCTTCTAGCAATGTGAGCCATCTCAGCATCACTATCAGAATCATTGTCACTTTCCTCACTGCTTGAACTTTCATTGATAGCTTGAGGCTTTTCCTTATCCTTATTCTTTGAGGTTGTAGTCTTGAAGGCAATAGACTTCCTTTTAGGTTCATCATCTTCTTCTTTGTTTACCTTGAGTTCTTCTTCATACATCATCAACTTACGAATTAGTTCCTTGACTGAAAGTTCTCCAATGTCACACGATTCTCTAATGGAGACAGAGGTTCCTCTCCATCTTTCAGGTAGACATCTCAAAATTCTCATGATTTGTTCCTTTGCTGAAACATCCTTTCCCAGAGAAGTCATTGTGTTGACAATTTCATTGAACCTGATATACATATCAGAAATGGGTTCATCAGGCTTAATCTTAAAATTATCATACTTAATAGTACAGGTATTCAATCTTATCTCCTTAACATTAGTTCTTCCTTCATGAGAAACAGCTAAGGTATCCCAAATTTCATATGCAGTTTTACATGCAGAAATTCTATTAAATTCCTCATCTCCTAGAGCACAGTACAAGGCATTCATAGCTTTACAATTATTATTGTAAGCAGTCTTTGTAGGTTCATCCCAATTAGATCTATCAGTACTGGGAATTTTGTATTCAGCTTCAATGGCAGTCCAAATATCAAAGCTCATACTTTCTAAGTGAATTTTCATTTTTAGCTTCCACTGAGCATAGTTGTTTCCATTAAAGAAAGGTGTCCGGTTAGTAGTAGCACCCTCAAGTCTATTATCCATGATATCACAAAAATAATTTTAAAGAGATAAAAATTTAGAAAGAACAGAAATTTTAAGAACATTAAAATACAACTAAAATCACAGTTGAAAAACAGAGTACTTTAGAAAATATTTTCCAACCTCTGATACCAAATGTTGGTCGGAGTGGATACTCAAGAGGGGGGGTGAATTGAGTTCCAATTAAAATTTTCTGTTAAAAACAATGTTTATTAAAATCCCCCTATTTCAAAAACAGATTAAACTGTAGTGAATTTATACATATTATAAAGGTTCAATTAGTTTCTCAAAGATTGATTAGTTCTCAGTTAACTTAATCTTATGATTAAATTAACTTTTGAAACTAACTTACTGGTTTATAATAAATATAAACACTTTCGAGTTTAACTATCAAAGTAGCTTTGAAAATAAATTATATTTCAAAGTAATAGTAGTGGAATATGAAATAAATATGTATAGTATGGATATAGTATGTAGCTACAAACACAGAGAATTAACCAAGAGGTTCAGTCTCAAGCCAAGACTTAGTCCTCTCAAAAGTTTATATAAAAATGATCCACACCCTGGATCGGGGTTAACAATAGTGAACACACTTTCAAGGTCACAAGACCTCTACCACAGTTCTGCGTGGGAAAACAAACAACAGATTAGAGCTGTCCAGGTCTCACACGACCTCTACCACTATCCACAGTGGGAAATGAAGTGTAAAAAGGTTTGCTGAGGATTTATAGATCCTCCAGTGAAAGTACAGGAGTCAGTGTGTGTGTTTAATACAGCAGATAACACACACTTCTCAAAATTTAAAACGAATGTATCACAGAGCAGAGATGTAGAGTTTAGAAATTGATCTGGTGATTTCAGTGTAGCTCTGGACTCTTTTGTATTTGGTCAGAATTTATTCTGAGTCCTCTTCTCGTTTTTGTTTGAGAAGAAGAGTGTCATATGCTTCAGGTTCAAAGGCAGTGAGATGTAGTCGATGAAGTTCTTCAGTGTTCTTTTGTATTCACAGAACTCTTCTTGAGTAGGCTTGATTGTGTACGAGGTTCTGTTCTGCTTGGTTCTTCCTCCTCTTTCTTTCCTCTATGTTCTTCTTGTGTTCTTCTGTGAACTGTTTTCTTCTTTTCGCATTTTTTTTCTCGGCAGCAGAGTTTTCTTGTATTTATGTCACATGCTCCGGAAGACAGAAGAGGTTTCTTTTCAGTAGGTACGAGGTACAGTTTCCTGACATCCGACAACCTTTATTAATTAATTGTCAGAGCATTAAAATATACCTAATATGACCGTTGGTTAGATTAAATAAAGATAAAGATAAATAAATTCAAACAGTTGTTTATGACTATTGAAGAATCAAGTGATCGGTAGGTCATCAGCATTAGTGAGCAATGATCGGTGACTCAGATAGATCATCATCGGTGAATCAGACTGATCAACATCGGTCTGTCATCTGATCGGTGAGTCAGTTTGATCAGCATCAGTGAGTCAGACTGATCAACATCGGTCTGTCATCTGATCGGTGAGTCAGTTTGATCAGCATCAGTGAGTCAGACTGATCAACATCGGTGAGTCATGCGATCGATGTCTTATCTTGATCAGCATCCATGTGTCATTGGATCAGTGAGTCATTTTGCATCGGTGAGTCATTTGCCTTCTGATATCGGATCGGTGCGACGGTTGTCCTTTGATATTGGATCGGTGCTTCCGATGTCTGTTGATATTGAATCGGTGCTTCCGATGTCTGTTGATATTGGATCGGTGCTTCCAATGTCTGTTGATATTGGATCGGTGCTTCCGATGTCTGTTGATATTGAATCGGTGCTTCCGATGTCTGTTGAATCCAGAAGACTTCCAAAATACTTTGTAAGTCAATAAGCATAGAAAAAAACATGATAACAGATTCATTAACAGATTGTAATTAAGTTTATGAGAAATCAAACCAGATTAAGCATTAATGGTATGTGATGATTTGTGATTATTAAAACATCAATCATAGACATGAAATCAACAATCTTTCAGAGGGATCAACACATTATATTCTCAAGCCCAATTTTTAAAAATTTCTAGGAAACAATTTATTGAAGGAGGGGAGAATGTAACACCCCAAGCTTCCACGGTACGTTTCCCTTTGAATAATGCAATGACGTGCATTGTATGCAACTTCAAGATTCTAACACACCAAAATGAATCAAACTAGCTGTTATGAATAGTAATACCTACTTTTTAAAATTTTAGAAAATTTATCACTCAAATTGGACTTCATTTTTCGATTTGTAGTATCGAATTTAGCCTAAGGTGAAATTTTGGTACTTTTCGGATAACTTTAATATTTTGATGAATAGTGAAAATTACTAAATTTTAATTAAAAACAGCTTTTTTAATAAAAATAATTGATAGTGATAAATTATGAATTTGAGTGGTTTTAAAGTATAATT
Source organism: Viscum album (assembly GCA_963277665.1). Classification (NCBI taxonomy): domain Eukaryota; kingdom Viridiplantae; phylum Streptophyta; class Magnoliopsida; order Santalales; family Viscaceae; genus Viscum; species Viscum album. The sequence continues at coordinate 1,391,778,323 of OY728165.1, forward strand.
ATAATATATTTTTACCTTTTTATCCAATGGTGTTCATTAGAATTAATTTCACTTTGAAATTGGACATAAACAATTGCCAATCTTTTGATATATATTGTTTCTTAAAAACACGCTATTTGTTGTGACAGCGGGAATTAATTATAAAATTAATTAATGCAACTTATATGTTTTGAATTTTGTAAAATATAAATCATTTTTGAATTCGGAATATCAATTATAGCTTAGGGTGAAATTTTTGCATTGTTCTGAAAAACTTCAATTTTTGATGAATAGTGAAACCACTAAGTGGTAGTTAAAAAACTAAATTTTTCATAAAACATAATTTTACTTCTTCTGGGAGTGGAATTTCGAAAATCAGAGATACACGGTTAATATCATGGAGTAAAATGTGGTTCAATGAGATGAAAATAATTTTTTGGCGAATAGTAACTCTTTACTTTTATTTACCACGGTTAAAAGTAAATAGGGTAATTAGGGGTAAAAATGATATTAATATTAACCTAACACATGTCCTAATTCTATTGTACAAGTGTATCTCGACCAAAAAAATCCTTAGGAATAAAATATTATCATTTAGGTCCACTTGGATTAGATTAGGACATTTATTATTATTTAATTCAAAGAAGTGTTAAAAGAATTAAAATCAAAGTTTATTTACTAAAACATTTTTAATATAGGGTTACACATAAGATAAATTCAATTATAAATATTAATTATAAAGATAAAAATATTTCATACATAATGATATTTTATTTATAATTTTTAGACATTAAATAATTTAATTTATTTATGGCACAATGATGATGCAGTAATTACCATAATAGTGACAAATTAGAATAATTGATATTATAAATACCCAAATAAATATAATTTGAGACTTTTATTGAATTAAACTAATTTTCTAGGTTAATATGACTTATTAGGATTGATTTAATTGACTTTTTTAGAAGTAATAATTGTGATATGAGTTTCAAAAAAATCAATTATTGAATAGTGTCAAAATTGACATAAAAAAGTTTGTAAAGAAAATATTATATTATTAATTGATATTAAATTCCTAAAAATATAAGGTTTGGCCAAGAGACTTATATCATGATAGGTGTATCATTAATGGACCACTTGGGGGTCTCTTTGATGTATATAGTAAGTTTATTAACCATATAATATAAAAATACAAAGAGACATTGTAAAAGTGAAACTAATTAACTAAGAGTTAATACTTAAAGATAAGGTTAATATAATGACCCAAACCTGTATAAATTCTATTGGTTGAGTGGTTTTAGAACTATCCCCACCTTAAAATTTAAATAATCCACTTTTGAGCCATTAGAAACCGAAAATGAATTTATTATAAAATAATATTTCTTGCTTTTCCAAAGGCGCCCCTCACCCCTCTTATAAAAGGGCACTCCTCCTTCTCATTAATTCACACCTTCAAAGCCTTTTGGATCGGCAAAAATCTGCCCCAATACTCTCTCAAATTCCCTTAATTCATCCTAGAGGACTTTATTTAGTCAGGAAGCCAACTTATGGAGCCATTTTGATCAAATAAAAAGGAAGTACCCGAAGAAGAGGTAATGTTTTCACCACCTTTTTTCAAGTTCCTTTCTTCTTCCACTTCTTGTTTATTTGTTATTACCATTCCAAAATAATAACTCCAGTATATTATATATACTGTGATGTTAATATAAATATTGTACAATCATATTCAGTATTCTATCCATCCTTTGAATAACATGTCACCATACGTGCGTACGTACGGCTAACCGTCTCCACGTCGTGGTGTAATTGTTATTCAATAAATTATTATTTTGATGGGTATAATAATGATGTGTAATCAGTAGTACAAGAATGACTTTTAGCGGCTTCCAAAAGCCGTCACTAAAGGCCTATAGCAACCGCCAAAAGCTGTCGCTAAAGGCCTATAGCAGCCGCGAAACGACGGCCGCTTTTGCCCCGTCGCTGTTACTATCAGAGGCCGCCATTTGGCGGACGCTGTAGGCAAGCCGAGATGGGCTTTAGTGGCCGCCAATTGGCGGCCGCTATAGCCTGGACAAATAGCGGCCGCTATAGGTCTCCTTGAAAAACCTATAGCGGCCGCCAGATGGCGGCCACTATTAAATTTTAATTTTTTTTAAAAAAATTCAATTATACAATAATATACAAAATAAATCCTGGCTGTCATCTTCCAAGCTCCGCATCCATCATCACATATAACTGAATAACAAAATTTAATAACAAACATAGTACCGATTAAAACCTAGAAAACAAATATTTAACTTCAAACATACTGTAACAGATCTAAAGTATTTGATTTTCAAAATAATATTCATAAATTTGATTATTGTTTTATAAATTTAAAATCATTAATTACATTGTTCTAATTGGATTGTTGTCCTGTGATTACAGGTCAATCCGATGTCGTCCGCTAAGAGTTTGACCGTTAGACAACAGTTTTGGCCGTTTATGACACCAGAACGGCGTTCTCGGTCACTGCGGGCACACGGCCTGTCCAATTGACATTTCGTCTGCTCAACCATATCACAATTCACTCACCCTTTGATGTCGTCCGATTTTGGGCCATTCGGACATCGTTCGACCAGTTTGGACCCCCCCACGTGCGTTTATCAAATGCGCACAACGCTTAAAGAACGCATAATGGGCCCTACCGTGCAGACCGTGCGTATGATTGACATTCCATCTGCATGTGCATGTCGAGAATAATAATTGGATTGTTGTCCTGTGATTTCAGGTCAATCCGATGTCGTCCGCTAAGAGATTGACCATTAGACGCCGGTTTTGGCCGTTTATGACACCAGAACGGCATTCCCGGTCACCGCGGGCACACGGAACATCCTATAGATGTTCCATCTGCTCGACCACATCACAATTCACTCACCCTTTGATTTTGTCCGATTTCAGGCCATTCAGACATCGTTCGGCCAGTTTGGGACCCCCCAAGCGTGTTTATCAAGCGCGCACAACGCTTAAAGAACGTATAATGAGCCCTACCGTGCAGACCGCACGTACGATTGACGTGCTGTCTATGCGTGCAAGTCGGGAATAATAATTGGATTGTTTTACTATGATTTCAGGTCAATCTGATGTCGTCCGCTAAGAGTTTGACCGTTAGACGCCAGTTTTGGCCGTTTATGAAACCAGAACGGCGTTCCCGGTCACCGCGGGCACACGACACGTCCGATTGACATGCCGTCTGCTCGACCACATCAAAATTCACTCACCCTTTGATATCTTCCAATTTCAGGCCATTCGTACATCTTTCAGTCAGTTTGGGACCCCCCCCCCCATGCGCGTTTATCAAGCGCGCGCAACACTTAAAGAACGTATAATGAGCCCTACCGCGCAGACCGCACGTCCGATTGACGTGCTGTCTGCGCGTGCACGTCGCGAATAATAATTGGATTGTTGTCTTATGATTTCTTGTCAATCTGATGTCGTCCGCTAAGAGTTTGACCGTTAGACGCCAGTTTTGGCCGTTTATGACACCAGAATGGCGTTCCCTGTCACCGCGGGCACACGACACGTCCGATTGATGTACCTCCTACTCGACAACATCACAATTCACTCAGCATTTGATGTCGTCCGATTTCAGGCCATTCGAACATCGTTCGGCCAGTTTGGGACCCCCCCCCCCACGCGCGTTTATCAACTGCGCACAACGCTTAAAGAACGCATAATGAGCCCTACCGCACAGACCGCATGTACGATTGACGTTCCATCTATGCTTGCACGCCGAGAATAATAATTATATTGTTGTTCTATGATTTCAGGTCAATCTGATGTCATCCACTAAGAGTTTGACCGTTAGACGCCCGTTTTGGCCGTTTATGACACCAGAAAGGCATTCCCGGTCACCGCGGGCACATGGCACGTCCGATTGACATGTCGTCTACTCGACCGCATCACAATTCACTCACCCTTTGATTTCGTCCGATTTCAGGCCATTCAGACATCGTTCGGCCAGTTTGGACCCCCCCCCCCCCACGCGCGTTTATCAAGCGCGCGCAACGCTTAAAGAACGCATAATGAGCCCTACCACGCAGACCGCACGTCTGATTGATGTGCCCTCTGCGCATGCACGTCGCGAATAATAATTTTATTTTTGTCCTGTGATTTCAGGTCAATCCGATGTCGTCCGCTATGAGTTTGATCATTAGACGCCTGTTTTGGCCGTTTATGACACCAGAACAGCGTTCCCGGTCACCACGGGCACACGACACATCCGATTGAGGTTCCATCTGTTCGACCACATCACAATTCACTCACCCTTTGATGTAATCCGATTTCAGGCCATTCGGACATCGTTCGGCCAGTTTGGGACCCCCCCAGACGCATTTATCAAGCGTGCGCAACGCTTAAAAAACGCATAATTAGCCATACCGCATAGACCGCACGCCCGATTGACATGCCGTCTGCGCGTGCACATAGAAAATAATAATTTTATTGTTGTCCTGTGATTTCAGGTCAATCCGATGTTGTCTGATAAGAGTTTGACCATTGGATGCCAGTTTTGGCCGTTTATGACACCAGAACGGCGTTCCCGGTCACCGCTGGCACACGGCACGTCTGATTGACGTTCCGTCTACTCGACCACATCAAAATTAACTCACCCTTTGATGTCATCAGATTTCAGGCCATTCAAGCATCGTTCGGCCAGTTTGGAGCCCCCCACGCGCGTTTATCAAGCGCGCGCAACGCATAAAGAACGCATAATGAGCCCTATCGCGCAGACCGCACGTCCGATTGACATTCCTTTTGCGCATGCACGTCGTGAATAATAACTGGATTGTAGTCCTGTGATTTCAGGTAAATATGATGTCGTCCGCTAAGAGTTTGACCGTTAGACGCCAGTTTTGACCGTTTATGACACCAGAACGGCGTTCCCGGTCACCGCGGGCACACGGCACATCCGATTGACATGCCGTCTTCTCGACCACATCACAATTCACTCACCCTTTGATGTTGTCCGATTTCAGGCCATTCGGACATCGTTCGGCCAGTTTGGGACCCCCCCATGCGCGTTTATCAAGCGCACACAACGCTTAAAGAACACATAATGAGCCCTACCGCACAGACCGCACATCCGATTGACGTGCTGTCTATGCGTGCACGTTGTGAATAATAATTGTATTGTTGTTCTGTGATTTCAGGTCAATCCGATGTCGTCCGCTATGAGTTTGACCGTTAGACGCCCGTTTTGGCCGTTTATGACACCAGAACGGCGTTCCCGGTCACCACAGGCACACGTCACATCCGATTGATGTGTCGTCTACTCGAACACATCACAATTCACTCAACCTTCAATGTCGTCTGATTTCAAGCCATTCGTACATCGTTCGTCCAGTTTGGGACCCCCCCACGCGCGTTTATCAAGCACGCGCAACACTTAAAGAACACATAATGAGCCCTACCATGCAGATCGCACATCCAATTGACGTTCCGTCTACGCGTGCACGTCTCGAATAATAATTTTATGGTTGTCCTGTGATTTCAGGTCAATCCGATGTCGTCCTCTATGAGTTTGACCGTTAGACGTCAGTTTTGGCAGTTTGTGACACTAGAACGGCGTTCCCGGTCACCGCGGGCACACGACACGTCCGATTGACGTGCCGTCTGCTCGACCACATCACAATTCACTCATCCTTTGATGTTGTCTAATTTCAGGCCATTTGGACATCGTTCGGACAGTTTGGGACCCCCCACGCGCGTTTATCAAGCGCGCACAACGCTTAAAGAATGCATAATGAGCCCTACCGCGCAGACCGCACGTCCGATTGACGTTCCGTCTGCGCTTGAATGTCGGGAATAATAATTTTATTGTTTTCCTGTGATTTCAGGTCAATTCGAAGTCATCCTCTATGAGTTTGACCGTTAGACGCCAGTTTTGGCCGTTTATGACACCAGAACGGCGTTCCCGGTCACCGCGGGAACACGACACGTCCGATTGATGTGCTGTCTGCTCGACCAAATCACAATTCACTCAACCTTTGATGTCGTCTGATTTCATGCCATTCGAACATCGTTCGGCCAGTTTGGGACCCCCCACGCGCGTTTATCAAGCGCGCACAACGCTTAAATAATGAATAATGAGCCCTACCGTGCAGACCCCTCGTCCGATTGACGTGTCGTCTATGCGTGCACGTCGCGAATAATAATTGGATTGTTTTCGTGTGATTTCAGTTCCATCTGATGTTGTCCGCTATGATTATGACCGTTAGACGCCAGTTTTGGCCGTTTATGACACCAGAACGGCGTTCCCGGTCACCGCGGGCACACGGCAGGTCCGATTGATGTGTCGTCTGCTAGACCACATCACAATTCACTCACCCTTTGATTTCGTCCGATTTCAGGCCATTCAGACATCGTTCGGCCAATTTCGTACCCCCCACGCGCGTTTATCAAGCGCGTGCAACGCTTAATGAACGCATAATGAGCTCTACCGCGCAAACCGCACATCCGATTGACATGTTGTCTGTACGTGCACGTCGCGACTAATAATTGTATTGTTGTCCTATGATTTCAGGTCAATATGATGTCGTCCGCTATGAGTTTGACCGTTAGACGCCAGTTTTGGCTGTTTGTGACACCAAAACGGCGTTCCCGGTCACTGCGGGCACACGACACGTCCGATTGACGTGCCGTCTGCTCAAACACATCACAATTCACTCACCCTTTGATGTCGTCCGATTTCAGGCCATTCAGACATCATTCGGCCAGCTTGGGACCCCCCCACGCGCGTTTATCAAGCGCGTGCAACGCTTAAAGAACACATAATGAGCCCTACTGCGCAGACCGCACATCTGATTCACATGCCATGTGCGCGTTCACATTGAAAATAATAATTGTATTGTTTTCATGTGATTTCAGGTCAATCCGATGTCGTCTGCTATGAGTTTGACCGTTAGACGCCAGTTTTGGCCGTTTGTGACACCAGAACGGCGTTCCCGGTCACCGCGGGCACACGGCACGTCCGATTGATGTGTCGTCTACTCGACCACATAAAAATTCACTCACCCTTTGATGTCGTACGATTTCAGGTCATTCAGACATCGTTCAGCCAGTTTGGGACCCCCCCACGCGCGTTTATCAAGCGCGCGCAACGCTTGAAGAACGCGTAATGAGTCCTACCATGCAGACCGCACGTCCGATTGATGTGTCTCCGGTGCGTGCATGTCACGAATAATAATTGGATTGTTTTCCTGTGATTTCAGGTCAATCTGATGTCGTCTGCTAGGTCTGGAAGGCGTGGCCTGCATCGCCCGATTATGTGAATGACGAGCAGACTCGGTCTACATTCAACGTATTTACATAATAGACATTTGAAAAATTAGACATTTATAGATTAAAAGTAATAAATCTTACCATCGCTGCCTCACTCGACCAAAACACAACCAATTCCTGCCACTGCGTAGGAAGAATTCCTGGAGGGACTCGCTGTAGAATGTCTGGCACACCCAGAAATGGTGTCCAGTGATCTCTCTTAACCCATGACTTGTAATCCTTCCATAATTTTCTGCATTTCGACATACAAACAGCCCGAAACTCATCTGGACAGGATGTCAAATTATCATGTTAAAAATTTTGTCAGTAGATGGGACAATAATAATAACAATATCATGAAAAATTAAACATTGAATTTACCTGAACCTCCCTCCATAATCTGTCCATCATATCCTGAGGGAAAGAACTCCAGTCACAAGTCGTCAGAGGGAATCTGTTTGAGTCTCGTACCATATGCCCAAACTGACGACTCAATGCAGTAGCACCATCTCCAACTGGATGAAATGTGTCGTCAAATAACCCATCGAATCAGGCTCTAGAGTTCCAGGATCCAACCCCTCTACCAGGACCCCTGCGTCTGCTGGAAGAAGCAGTAGATCCTGATAAACATAAATTCATAATCCAATTACAATATAAATTAATGATTAGAAACAGTTAGGGAAATATAAACAGAAAATTGCAATCAATTAATTTAGAAAAATGAAATCATACATACCATCAACATCAGGTGAACCACTGTGACCACCCTGTGACATACCTGCATTAAAGGAAATTATAGTTAAATCAAGCAATTTTTATACATATATAACTGATAAATATTTTTACAAATAATAACTAGGAATATAAATACAATTTCCACTAATTATGCAAGTCTATCATATCTTCTTCAACTGTCTCTCTGGTCCATTGTATATCATCATCCCGTACAGCTACTGTTGTTTGGTCAAGTGTTTGATCAGGAAATGTGACAACTTCAAGTTCCTCTTGGTCAATCAGAAAAACCCCTCTTCTAGACATTTTCACCACAACTTTCCAATCAGAATCAATGCTGACAAAGTAAACTTGTTTGGCCTGCGATGTCAGTATAAAGGGCTCATTGCTAACCCGGTCATCTTTATATAGCATATTGTTAAATTTTACTAATGTAAATTGGAAGTTATCAACTTTTGTTCCACGAACTGGATCGACCCAATCACACCTTAACAATATGTGTTTTAAGCCACGATCATAAATAACCTCAATAATATCTCTCAACAATCCATAATAATAACCCGCACCAACAAAAGTACAACCAACACCACTATTTTGTGTGGCTTGGTTCATGTCAACATTGCTAATATGAAATCGGAATCCGTTAGCATCCAAAGACTTGTAGCGATGAGCTGTAATAAATGGACCATCAGCTAGTTGGTTGAGTTCTTCGCTTACATGATGGGTTAAATCACGTAACTTTTCAATCTGCAAATTTCACATATATAGTTTAATGGATAAAGGATTGTGAAAATAAAACTTAGTTGCGCTATAAAAATATTAAATCAATTATACGTACATGAGTCTTGAACCACTCATGAAATGTGTTGAAATGATGTTTTTGGATTTGATACTCAGTTGCACGGGGCCTTTCACGTTTCAACTCAGCGATATGCATCCTAAATCACAACACAATATAAGGTAATCAATAAAATAAATATATAAACAAAATACACATCAACTATGAAACATACTATATCAATGACATAACTGAAGGAGTGTTGAACAACACATATCGATGAGCTTTAACCCACTCATCGTTCCGCATATCAAATGTTATTCCTTCTCCAATTGGACCCTCGTCAGTCTGGGACGGTTTATCTATCTTTGTTTCAACTTCATCAATATATGAAGCACAGAAATTAGTACACTCATCCATTAAATATCCCTTGGAAATTGATGCTTCTGGAAAAGCTTTGTTGTGCCCATAGCGTTTCAATGTATTTAAGTATCGCTCTATTGGATACATCCACCTGAATTGCAGGGGACCTCCATCAATGACTTCACTAGTTAAATGGATGGTCAAGTGAACCATGACATCAAAAAAATATGGAGAAAAGATTTTTTCTAGGTGACATAGTGAAAGTACAATCTTATACTGTAGCTTTTTCAAATCACTCATGCGATGATTCCTAGAACAGAGCTGTCTGAAAAATTTAGAAACTCCAATCAACTGCTCAACAACCTGGGAAGGTAAGAAATCACGAATTGCTATAGGAATTAACTGTTGAAGTAGAATATGATTATCGTGACTTTTCAAACCCTGTAATGTCATGCTCGTCATATTCACGCGCTTCGAAATATTAGAGAAATAACCATCTGGCACCTTAACCGTCTTCAAAATTGATAGAAATGTTTGTTTCTCTTTTTTACTCATTGTGTACTGTGCAGCAGGCATGTATGCCGGATTACCTTCACCCAGCTATAAATGTAATGGTTTTCTCAATCCCATTTCTTGCAAATCACGTCGAGCATTAGCACTGTCCTTTGATTTCCCTTGACGCCTAAAATGGTGCACAAAATATTATCACATAAATTTTTTTCAATGTGCATCACATCTAAATTATGCCTTAAAATATTATATTTCCAATAAGGCAATTCAAAAAAAAAATACTTCATTTCTTCCAATTATGAATTCGCTGTCTATTTGCAGTAGGAATAGAAGGAAATGCAGGAACCAATAAATCATGAAAATCATACATTGTACGGATGTTTTCTTCATGACGTTGTGCACAAATTTCAACCCCAGACAGTATTTTTGGTGATGGTTCAAACTCTCTATTCCCATCAAATGATACACGGGCTTTTCTGAACCTGTTAAATGGAGGAAGAAAGCGTCTGTGAACAAGATATGCCCACTTTCTATAGTGCTTAAGCCATATAGATTTCTTACTCTTATTACAACAAGGGCAAGAAAATTCTCTTTTTGTACTCCAACATGATAAGTTAGCATACGCTGGGAAATAATTAATTGTCCATAACAAAGCGGCCCAAAGTCTAAACATTTCATTTGCTACCGAGTCAAAATTCATTACACCATCGGCCCAAAATTCTTGTAGCTCATCAATCAAAAGTTGCATATAAACATCGATTTTATCACCAGGTCCTCTCGGTCCATCAATAATAATTGACAATAACAAAAAAGGTTACTTCATACATACCCATGGGGGAATTCTTTATGGAACCAACACCACTCGCCATGTACTATGTGTCGCACCAACCATGGACCTAAATGGGTTAAAACCATCTGCTGCCAAACCCAGTCGAATATTACGATCATCTCGGGAAAAGTCTTGGTGTCTCTGATCATACTCTTTCCATGCCAATGAAAATGCCGGGTGAGTTAATTTATCAACCTCTTTCTTTCTCCTTGAATGCCATGTCATCAATTTAGCAATTTTAGTGGACAAGAAGAATCAATTCAGTCTCATTTTCAGTGGGAAATAACGCATCTGTTTAGAAGAAACTTGTTTCCATTGATTCAAGACTCTCCCAGGAAGAATCTGACTACCTTGATTAATCTCATTGGTCTTCAACCTGGATGTATAGCAAACAGTACAATTATTTAATTGTGCATTCTCTTTTCTGAACAACATACAATTATTGCGACATGCATCAATTGTATCATATGTAAAACAAAGATCATCGATTAACTTGCGATCTTGATAGAATGACTCTGGAATCTTCGCTCCAGCAGGGAGTACCTTCTTCAATAATACCAACAACATGTCGAATGAGGTGTATGACCACTAGTTCAAGGCCATCAGGTGTAACAGTTCAATGATGAATGACAGTTTACTAAATTTAGTGCATCCATGAAATAATTCAATACGCGCATCGTCAAAAATTTCAAAGAATTTCAATGCTTCTACATCTGCAGAAGAACGAGGATTACTCAATCCAAAGTTGTCATTTACGACATTACTGCCTTCAGATTGAAACTAATGCATCATATTATTCATCATTATGTTCATCGGATCAACTGTTCCCAAATCAACATTCATATGAATATTTTCTGAGTGATGACATGAAACGTAATCTTATCCATGACGCGTCCATGTCTTTAAGTTTTTCAAAAACCCATTCAAAAACAAATGTTCTCTAACACTATCTCGTTTGAAGAGATATCTATTTTCACATTTTCTACATGGAAAACTAATCATATCGCTTGGAAATTTGTTGGTGAAACCCATAAATCACTTAATCCCCTCATAATATTCAGCTGAAAATCTATCTTGCATATCAATCCAACTCCTATCTATATCTGTATTTAACAGAAATAAAAAGTGAAATATCTTATTTAAATTCTAAAAAAAACACATATCATTAGAATTTAAAAACCAAATTTGGATAAAAAACATTACCTGAGGAGGACTCGACCGCAGGTAACGGGGTCTGACTCGATTGCGGATCCATGAGGGCGCAGTGAATTGACGACAGAGGTTCGACGACCGGACTCAAAAGGAGCGGAACCATTGGACCATGTGGAGGGTTCTACACGGCGGGGCACAATGGACCGGAAGGGTCCAACAGAGGTAGGAGGACTTGCCGGAGGGATGCAACGGGGCCACGAGGGGACGGCGGCGGCGAGGCTGTCCAAAGGTGCAGTGCAGACATAGGTGGGGGTTGCTGGGTTGCGGGGGTGTCGGGGTCACGGGGGCGCAGCGTGGAGGCAAGGCAGTGGGGGTCACCGGGGTGCAGCGTGGGCAGGGGGTGTTGGGGTCACGGGGGCGCACCGTGGAGGCAAGGCAGGGGGGGTTGCCGATGGCGCAACACAGAGGCAAGGGGGTGGGGATCGTCGGGAGGTCTCCGGGAGGTTGGGGGCACACGGGGGTCGCCGGGAGGTTGGGGTCACCGGGAGGTTGGGGTCTCCGGGAGGTCGGGGGTGGGGGTCGCCAGGAGTTCGGGGTCACTAGGAGGTCTCCGGCAGCACGATGGAAAGGGGGTGGGGTCACGGGGGCGCACCGGGGGTTGCCGAGGTTGCCGGGAGGTCGGGGTCGACTGGGGTCGGGGTCACCGGCGGGGTCGGGGTCACCGGGGGTCGGGGAGGGTCGCTGGGGGTCGGGGAGGGTCGTCGGGGGTCGGGGAGGGTGGCCGGGGGTCGGGGTCGGCGAGGGTCGTCAGGGGTCGGGGTCGAGGTCACGGTGTCAGGGAAGGGGGGTCGCGGGGTCGGGGAGCGGAGGGAGGAGAGGGAGGGAAAATTATGGGTTTTTTGAGGAAAAATTGCAGCGGCTGCCATTTGGCGGCCGCCAAATGGCGGCCGCTATAGATGCCCGCCTCCAAAACCAGATTTTCTAGTAGTGAATTCATGTAAATAATAAATATAACATGATAATGATTTTGTATATATGATATACCATCCAATTATATATTATTTTAATATCAAAAGAATGATATTGTCGCTCATGTGTACGTACGGACTACCTTCTCCCCGAACGTGATGAGATTAATTCTCCATCGTATCCATTCAAGTATAATTCTCATTTGATGATTAAAAATAATGTTTAAGGACTTGATATAATTATGGATATGAATAATATACAACCTATCCATAACAAACACGACTTACGTAACAAAGAATATAAAGGAAAACGAGTAAGTTAACACCCCAAATGACGACAATACTAAGATATTATTAACAAATCAATGTTAAAAGATCATATATGATATCATATTAATGTAAATTATTCTTTTATAGTCCAATAACAATTATTTTACCATTATACAGAAGGTTAAACTGCCGTCTACCAAGGAAAAATTACAAAGTAATGGCTTTCTTATCTCACTTTTAATTCCGTGAGAATTCCATTGTTCACCACTTAGTTATTACATGTGGTGTGTGTACTGCCCATGTTTGTATTCATTTTGTAATATACTTTATTTTATGTATATTTACATCATCATTGTATGATCCTTCTTTCATGGGTGTTTGTTTTTTTATGTTACCAAATCAATAAGGGAATTTCAAATTTCAATTTCCACTCATTCGGATTTACGCATACTTCATTGATTATTTTACTCCAAGATTATGTGTGGAATAACTAATCATTTGATTATGTCATAATTTCCACTCCACTTTCTGTGGATATAATTTTTATACAAATAATCACCCCATTGATAAATTCTCAGGTCATCGGTATGAACTTGATAAGAGTAATTTTTACTCAATCTCGATTTGTTGAGATAAACATCCAATTCATTGGTGTTGTTTTTACTAGAATATGTGTGAATTTAGTTTGATTGTTTTACACTGAATATCCAATCATATTTAGTGTATTTATATTTTTCATGCATAATTATGTCGTTGATTTATCCTTAACCTAAGTATACGACCTTTATGAGAGATTTCATCTCAATTTACATTCCATTGAGACTTCTTTGTTGTTATAAACCAAATCACTTTTATGTGGTGTATATAATGTACTTTGACATATTATATCATGAATCCCTTTATTCTCATGATATTACAAAGTTTTGATTACCTCAATTATTTGTATTCAAGTGTCTCTCTTTTGGTTATAAGCTCTAACTAAAATACCATTTTTAAATGTTTTAATGACTTATTCTTCTAAATATTGCTCATTAATGTCCATGTTTTAAAAATGGTTTTAAGGATTTATTTATATGGACAATAAAGTTTTAAAATTAAAACACCTTTTAAATGTTTCAAAGTGGTATGGGACAGTTTGATTCAAAAATCTATTTTTAAATGGATTCTTGACAAATAGTGTGACTTTTAAATGATTTCAAGAAAAAGGGGGATATTTCTCTCAAATAGTTCTAATGATTATTTTCATCTATGTCAATATCCTTCAATATTCACGATTGAGGTTAATATGATATAGTACAATCTTCTATATTGTATCAAATGAGTTATGTTTGACTGTGGATGTGCTATTTTTATACCATTCATGGTTTGTGAATAAAGTATTGACATTTTGTATGCTAGTTTTAATACAAATGTTTATGTTATGTTTAAAACATTTCATATGAGGAATGCATTGGACTTAGTATGTGATGGGTGGATCCCGCTATAGCTCCTCAATGCATCGGTAGGTCTCATGAGACAAACTAGTGTCTTGGCACAAGGCCTTGACAGAATCTTATTTGTAGTCTTGGCACGAGGCCTTGGCTATGTGGTTATGATAGTATGGCATTATTCATTCCATCATTATGAAAGTGGTTATTGATATTGCATGTGATTATTCGATTAGTAGAATATCCATGTGAATAAGTAAATGGCATTATTTCATTTTTGCCATACTATGTTGAAGTTCAAGTTTAAAAGGCTTTTGTTTTAGTTATACATTGCCTTAAATGTTTATTCTTATTTATGAAAGTTTCTGCTATATTGTTATCCTTACTGAGCATTTGAGCTCACCCATTTCAATGTTTTATTTTTCCCAGGATGTGAAAAAGTAATTTATGAATGACCTGCAGGGATAGTATGTGGGGACATGAGTGTGGACTATGAAGAAAATATGTTGTTGTAGTTTTCATTTTATGATGTAATGTAAACCTTATTAATGTATCTAGTTATTCCAAGGCTACTAAACTAATCAGTCTTTTGAGACTTGATCTTTCTTGTGATCATGCCAATGTTATGTAATAATGCACTGACTCTGGGTAACTGGGGTCGGGGCGTTACAAAAAACATAACATGTTTAAATAATATAAGAAAATAGAAATATATTAAAGAGGGGTTATAAGCATACCTTTTAAATTAAACTATGTGTGAGAAACACTCAAATTAGGGAACAAACAAGGGATATATCCTCTTTAGAAGAGATAAAGAAGAGAGATTAAATCCATGGGAATGATTGATGAGATGAATTAGGGAGACCTTAGTCCTCATGTTTTTAAACTTAAAAACCTACAATTAAGTGAATTAAGAATACTACCTAGAACATGAATTTTTGTGTGACTATAATGTTCATAATGTAATTTCGTTTCCATGGTCACCAATATAGTATTACCCCATTGGACAAAACACACCACACCACACCCAGAAGAACCCTCAAACCAAACCCCTCAACCAGGTCATGTTATGACATTATTATCTATATCATGGTGCAACAACCACTCATCTTCCAGGTCCTCATGGATTATACCCAATAATTTCTATGTTATAATGCCCTATTATCCTCGATTTACATTACATGATTCCCCACCAGATAGAATTTACAGCACAACCCCATGACTTTGGTGTGAAACACTGCCTCTTGAGATGGCGTAAGGACCCACAAATTTCATAAATAAATATCACATCTTTTTAGATGAATATTCAATACATTTCATAAACACATTCCCATTAACTATAATAGTTTAGTGTCTTTGGATACTAGAAAAACAATATTATTAAAATAATTAACTTCAACATCTCTCATAGACATCTTATCATGTAGTAATCCTCTTAAGAATACCATACCCGAACCTTTTCTTCTACCTTGGGGAATAAAAAATAAGGAGGGGTGATCTTAGATTCTCAGTAAGGGTAAAAATTGGATATATCAATATATAATCATATGAAAGAATAAGATAATTATAAGGGTATGTGATCATGAACATAACTTATAATGTTAATACCCAACCAATCATTGATCATAAATATTTGTCAAAGTATAAGACTTTTTCATTTCAGAAAACATGGACTATAAGAGTCACAAATCATCAAAAATCAATCATATACATAAGTTCATATCATATAAGTGTGTAAATATAATAACAATAGAAACCATTTCTTATGTAATAGTTAACTACCAAGACCATAAAAAATGTGGATTAGGGCTCACATGATTCCCATTGTCATATAATGAGAAATGATGCTTTACACATGGAGTTGGATGGAGATATAGTTCCCACAATTTTTATAAGTAAAACCATTATTATGTATTCCCAAATATCATAATAAATTAATCATATCATTATATAATCTTCCATTTAAAATAACAAAAGTTCCATAAAAATTTCATCAATTCACCATAGCATAAACCAAGAAAAATAATTTGTGTTCATAAAAATTTAATCAACATAAACATTAACCATTTAGTGAAATTATAATTATGGTGTCATTGAATATTATAACCAATAAGGATTAGGTTACATAAATGAATTTTATCATTGATGGAAAACTATTTTTAAAGATCACATAGAAAATTTTTGAAGAAAATAGTGATATTACATTGAAAAAATCTTTTCATAACATAAAATATTTTAAAAATCATTTTATACATATGATGAAGAAAACAACCATTCCATTTTCAAAATCACGAAAAATTCAGAAAAAAATTTAGAAAACCTTTATTTGAAAAAAATGAAAACTATAATGGAAGAATAAAAATATTGACTGGTCTTGATGGTAGATAATGATATTCATTATATACACATTAAAATAGAGATTTATTTCACATTTTCAGTAAAATTCAAAAGCACATAATTCCGGATCTGTAATGAAAATTCATTTTAATTTTATTTTTATGAAAATTCAAATAGGGGTATAAATTAATTTAAAAAATATGATGATATTTTTTAAAAAAAAATGAAAACATAATTTTTTCGAAAAATATTGATATAGAAGAAATATAATTTTTGACGGAAGAGGTAAATAAAATTATATTCTTTTAAAACACTTTTTCCAATCACAAGTACATAAATAGGGGAAAATGAAGGGAAAACATGTATTCTAAACACATAAAAATATGTGGATAAAATTAATTATTTTACTAATATATTGAACATAATATTTCATCATTAGAATTATAAACATAAACAATCCTGGTAAGTGATTAGACTGTATCGTAAAACACTTACCACTTTGATAATAGTGAATCATTAGCTCCATGAAATAATAAATTCAAATGAAAATTAATATATCATAAGAATAAATAAATAAATAATATCACATTTCATAAGTTCTGTATATATAAATCATAAAATCAGATAGCTTCATAACATAACGTATGTCCAAATCAAGAAAAATTAAGAAAAAATTCTCTTACCCATTTGGAAATTTTTTAATTCTAAAACCCAATAAATATTATAAAAAAATTAAAAATAAAATATTATTAATATATGAATATTAATGATATATAATGTAAAAGGGGTAGCATATACACATCAAAAAAGAGAGTAATGTTGAATTTGGAATAATTCTCCTAGAAATAGAAGGGAGACTATAAATTACTTACCTTATGACTTGACTTCCTTAAAAATCATTCAATCTTCCAGGATAATAATTATAATTTTATTATATATATATATATATATATATATATATATATTAAAGAACCATAATTATATATATGAATCCTTATATAATTTATTTTTGACGTTTTATTACCCTTTTATTAATAATTCAATATTAAAGTCATGTTTGGGGTAATAAATGCTTTGTTTTTCATGTACGTTTTGAGTTGGAATTTATGGTCCTCTTAATTTGATTATAATTAAGCCATTTAAAAAAAATACTAAAAATGATAAAAATATTATATTTGTTAATTATAAATGTATTAATAATAATACATAAAATTTAGAGATAGATAATTAAATACACCATTCATAGAGATCATAAGATGTACGTACACAAGAACTTTATTTTCATTTTATAGAAGTGTAAAATGATGGAAAGGTAAATATTATATAAAAATTAAAGAATAATTCATATTTCATATATATCACATATATTCAATACATTTACAATAATTATCTTCCATACAAATAGTTAGTGAAAAACAAATCACATCTCTTCTCAAGAAGGTAGTCCTCCGTACACTTGAATGATATTATTGTATCTACCACACAATAGAAAGTAATAAAGTATATGCGATACAATAATTCTAGAAGTATATTTATGTTAGAAATATAACACACATGCACAATATATATATATATATATATATTAAAATTATATCCATCATCCTACCCAACTATGAAAGGTGTTGATGGAAAACGTTTCATGTCGGTTCACGAGGTGGTAGTTCTCCATAAACATGTACAACATTATCATTTCCCATTTTATAGAAGACGATATGTGTGTTCGTAATTACCATATAATAATAAAATATAATAATATGTAATATAATTAGGTTATTATATTATCTTGTTTTAATAATATTTGAAGTTTGTGGAGGATGAAATTAAATAAAAACTCTTATTGAAGAATTTTTCCACTTTTTCAGGTAACCCCTTTGGGTTTTCCAAAAAATCCTTTATAGGTTTTATTTTTGAAAAAAATAAGGAATATCTGTTGATATACAGTAAAAGGAAAGTTATTTTGGTAGGTATTTCAAAAAAAAATGGTTTTTGAAGTGTGGAGAGGAGATGAGAGATAGTGGACTTTTATAAGTGAAGTGAGTGGTACAGTTGTAAATTTTGAAAATAAAAAGGTTTACCCATGTGTTTCACATAGAAAATTCTCCAAAATGGTCCATTTGAAAATTATATATGTAAAAACGTCTAAATATTTACATAAAATGGGCATTTTAAATGTTTCTAGGTCATTTTCCCCTTATTGTTTTTGTTTAACCCCTGGTAAACCTGTTTTGACATTAAACACAATAATTACTTTTAACTATTTTTACTATTTTTTATGGTAAAAAATTAGGTTGATATTATTATTTAATATAAAATATTATGATTCTAACTATGGAATCCATTTTTTCAAAATCAATTCACATAAGTAGAAAATTGAAATTTAAAATTAATCCCATAGACGCGATGAAAAAGAGGTTTTCTAAAAAAGAAATGTTTCAAAAACATAAAACATTTTTCTATAGAAATTAAATATTAAATTTATTAAAATAAAATAAATTGGATTAATATATATAAATTTTTACTAATTTTACATTTAAAACAATATTAAAAAAATCATTTTTTAAATTATTTGAATGAAATAAATGTTTTTTTAATAAAAACCATCATTTTCATTATTCGCTAAAAATGGTTGTTCTTAGAAAATTTTAAAAATTAAATACAAGATAATTTTAAAACTATGATTTAATAAATTAATATATTTTCTTTAAATAAATTTTATATAAATGAAAAAAAGTTATAAAATATGTGTGTAAAATGCTGTAGTACTACATTTTAGAGAAATACTATTTTAAGCATAAAATTGGATTTATTCCAATATCTTGCCTAGAAAATGTATGCGATAAATGTTAAAAATCTTATTGAAAATATCATATTTATATATTTTCTTAAAATAATTCAGAATTTTTTTTTAAAAAAAAATTTATTAAGGTAAAATGCGTTTGTGTTTGTAAAAATTCTTTTTTTAAATATTTCTGTTATTTTTAAATAGTTTTTGTTTTCATTTTTAAATACTTTGACAACAAAGAATTAATTTTATATACATTTTTAAACCATCCATTTTCATAATTTTGCTATTCCTACTCATAATCTATATTCCAACATTTAGGGGATTACCATCATGTTAAATAATAATATTTTTATAGCATGCCATGTTTTGTTTATTGTTTGTGTTGTGTAACACAAGTTAAACTTAGTGTTGTGTTAATGTAAACTCAACTAGATGTTTTTTGTAATAAAAATATAAAACATATTAAATTTATTTGAAGAAAATATTTCACAAAATCTTGGGGTTTTATATTCTACCCCCCATAAAATAAATTTCTCCCTTGAAAATTTTAACTTTGGTACTAATAACTGAGGATACTTATACACTATTATGCCCTCATGTTCCCATAGAGATTTCACAAGCTGGTGGGTTTCCACAAAAAATTGATAGAGTGAGTGGTCTTATCTTTTAAATGTTTATCTATATGGTCTAAAATCTCCACTAGCTAATTTCTCATAAGAAATATCCTTCTCCAATAGTATTACCTATGATTTCAGTACATGTGAATGATCATGTATGTACTTTTTCAGGAATGATACATGGAACACATCAAGAACTTGAGATTGATTTGTTAGCATAACCAAACAATAAGTATAATAACCCAGGTAATGATATAATAAATAATTTTCATATTTTTAATCATCATCCTTATTTTTTTTATTATTAGAAAAGAAGGATACACCCACAAAAAGGGCATGGACAGAGTACACAAAGCCAAGTGTGGACTAAAGTAATGAATCCCTTGATGATCCCCTCTAATTAGGTTAAACCCCTCCAGTTTCATTTGATGTGTTCTTGAGAGGCATGTGATGCTGGAAACCTAATCTGCCACCACCATAGAAGTAAGATGACCTTCCACATTATTTTCCTCACACCACAAGTAGACTACCTAAATGTTGTTACTAATGATGGTGGAATTACATCTTTTAATGATATAGGTTATCAACCATGGAGTGGAGGCTTTTCAGTGCATTGAATCATGAATTACCATATAATCAGTTTTTACCTAATTAATCATAATATTCTTCTGGGTGCACAGACTGAGCCCTATGTACATTTCCTTGGCCTCACCTATATAGAGCTCCCCATCCCATAATAGGTAGTAATTTATAATATGACACTCCCTCTATAGTCCCGAACCACCCCTCCACCCCGAATGATTCCAAAAATGCATGAACCATCAAAATTCATTTTGAAACCCATCGATGGTGGTAACCAGCTCAACCAGTGTCCTCTCATCCTAGAAATAGATTGTTTCACCATCAGTACATTCACATGTATATTTTTCAATGAAGGGAATTTATGATAGTAGTTGAACATGCTAGATATATCAATAAGGGTGGATTTTGTTCTCGTGAAAACAAAACATCCCATGGACGTAATGCCTTCAAACCCAGAATTATTTATGGACTGCAATACACACCAACACCCCACACATGGAATAACCAATCTTTCCATTTTTTCTATCCTCGTAACATTCGAACAATGAAACCATCTCAAAAAAGACAAGGCACCAAAAAGTTCTTGAGATAAAAGACTAGTGAATTCACTAAAGAACTTCCAAATGGCCATGTCCCACTCACCCTAAAAAATAGGTGATTGGAGTTCTCATCCCAAAGTTCCTTATAGTAGTGACATCTAGAAACCAAGATAACACCAATCTTTCTAACATTTTTTTCCATGGAAATAACATGATTCCTTATCCTCTAAGTTAGAAAATTGATCTTGGTTTGAACAATATCAAACCAGACTACGCTATTCCAAGTATCCCACTACTCCTGAGGTAGAGATATACATTAGTAATCCTTTGAGGAGAAGGTCCCTGGATTAGAAGTAGTGGACATACAATTTTTTGGTTCCAAATTTAAGGCGTGATATCAAACACCTACCATTATTCTTCATCCAACATGGTGTTGATGAATCTAGGATACAAGATGGACTCCCTAAAGAAATTAATTGGTTTAGGACATCCCAAAAAACAAATGGTCAAACCCGCCCAGTTGTGATGCTTTAAGAAGATATCCCCCTTTACTATGATCCATCATGAGTGTTATCGTATGGTTGGAATAATATCATGAATTAATGACTAGAAAGGTGTTTCATGGGTTCAAATGTCCTCTACATACCCACCACATTTACATGAAATTATTTTTCCCCATAACATTAACTCTTCCACAATCTCCCAAACATGCTTTGCATGCATGAAATGTACAATATCCGTGGGGCCATGCATGTTGATCCAACCCTCCTGAACGTGCCTCTCCAACCTACCCCATGGAGACAAATGACATTTACCCTCATATAGAGAATCCCACATGAAACTAGAAAACATTTTTTCAATAGATGTTATAACCCCCTTGGGAACATTTATTTTCGATAGAGCATGTATAAGAATCACCAATAATACACTGTTGACTAAGGTTCTCTAGCTTCCAAAGGATAATTATCCATATTTCTAGTTGGGAATGCGACTCGTCATCATGTTTAAAATGTGGTCATATTCTTGAATCTGAATCCAACTAGGCGAGATAAGTGTCTTAAGGAAGTGGAGTGGAAACAAACCTCTCTGTATGTCTAACTTGCTACAAATGAAGGAGGATTGTCTATTGCTTAATCAATTTGAAATATAAAGTCTAATCTTGGATCTATTTTTAATCTTGACACTCCAGTTACAATACTCTTTCAGGATGTTGTTGATTCTACCAACCAATCTTCTTCTAGTACTAATAAATATAAGGGTATCATCTGCAAACCTGAGGTGAGATATAGGATGCTGGTTCATTATTCTATGGTATGAAAGTGGGTCTCGTTTGGATATACTTTTGTTAATAATATAGACAAGGGTATTTTATGAGAATAAAGAGGGTCATGGATATGAGGTCCCCATTCCTAAGCCCTCATGACGTCTTGAAAATACCATGAGTCTTTCCCCTAAAGGATACCACCGTCCAAGATGAGCTAAAACATCTAAAAGTAATGTCTGTATCCTAAGAAGAGAGAGACATACCCATGAAGACCATATTGATGAAGCTCCATTTCATTCTACCATAGGCCCCATTCTATAATTAAATCCATGTTTGATCCATGTGTTTTGAAGTTAATATCATGAATCATTTATTGAGCTAATGAAACTACTCCCTGAATAAACTAACCCATAACAAGTCCATGATTCTCTAAGAAGAAACACCATGGAATATGCATGGGCAACCATGAGTTGAAAATGATTGATAAAATATTATAAGGGAAATTACACACACTTACTATCCAATTGTTAAGAATGGATGAAAAAACATTGATATTTGGAAACACGATCAAAGGAGTAACACCCACCACCCTTGGTATTGATCCACCCAAAAAGAATTCCTTTATATCCATAGTAATATCAGCTTTACTAACCACCCATGACCCTGAGTAGAATGATTTGGGGAACCCATCGGGGCACAAAGCACACTTCAGATTATGGTTTATCATAGCATCACACACCTCCTTCTCATCAGGTATCGCTTTTAGTGAGGCATTGTTTGGTTTGGAATCAGGTTGGTAATTCCCTCTAGAAGATCATTATTACCTCTTGGATACCAATTTTATATGTTAAGATTATCCCCTACAGGAATATTGTTAGATTATATACATATATTATATTAAAAAATATTAAGAAATTTTTAATCAAAAAAGAATATATTTAAATTATAAAAAATATAATACAGTTTTGTTTAGAAAAATAATTTCAAAATTTTATAATATTTATTTTTTAAAATTAATATAATTTTATAAACCATCATATCAAAAATTATTTTTTGTGAAATTTTGGATTTTTTGGAAAACATTTATTTTTCAGTGAATAGTGAGAAATACTGTTTTTATAGAAATTATTTTTTAAAATAATTTAAGTGTCCCAATATGTTTCGAATATAATTTCATGTCACAAAATTATTATTTATTTATATTTAATCCACTTAATTATTTTAAATAAAAATTAAATTAATATTTAATATATGTCTATTTTTTGTTTAAAAATGGGTTTTTATATTTCTTTAAGATGAAGAATGTTTCCCTTTTTAAATGAATTAAAATAATCCATTCCGTGGAATTTTTAAATTGAAATTTATATATTATATATAATTTAATATTAATTTAGTTTCATACATTTATTATTATTATTTATAGATTTAATATCGAATCATCTTTTCCTAAAAAAGCAAACTTCTTAAAAACTCATTGTCATGCCGCATCTATGAGATTAATATTAAATTAAAAATTTCCAATCATATGAACTTAATTTTAAAAAATATATTACAATTTTAAATCAATATAATTTATAATTTCTGACAATAAAAGGTTAATTTTTTTACAGAAGTGATTAGTGAAATAATTTAAAACTAGTTACAATAATTATGGTAAAAACACGTTTATCGAGGGTCTAAACATTAATCATGTGGGAACAAATGACATAAAAACTCTTCCAACACCTATTGGATTTAAATATTTATACTTTATCCATTCTTTATCTATAATTTACCATAATTGGGTTCTGTTGACATGAAAAAATGTGGGTGGAATTCATCCTTTAAAAACATTACAACCATGCCACAAACCCCAATTATAAAAGGACACCCCTCACCCACTTTCATCCAACTTTAAAAACTAATTGGTTCTTAAAATAACCTCTCCAATCACTTATACAGTTTCCTTAAATCATCCCATATTCCTTCATTTTTTCATAAATAAAACCAAGGAATTCGTTTGGAGTAAACCAAAAGGAGATACCCCAAGAAGAGGTAACATTCATCAACATGTGTTTTATTTTATTTCCTCCTCCACCCCATAAAATTGTTACTAAAACATTATGATATAATAAAATCATTATATAAAATAAAATGAGACGTTTTTATGTGAATTTTACTATCTAAAACCACACAAACTTCCATGAAATGGCTTATGAAATCATCATTCGTGTGTATAGAGGACTACCGCCACACATAACGATGTCATTTTTTTCCATTACCAACTATCATGGTTGGGTATAATAATGTATATAATGATTAAATATGAAATTTATAAAATAATTATACCTCTAGAGTAATTATATCATATGTAACCTTTTTATGTTCCCTTTAATAAGGGATGTGATAATATTATCGTGTCTATAGAGTACCACCTCTTGAAGTGATGTGATTCGTTTTTCACAAACGCATTACATGGAATGTAATAGGGGTAAATATATTTAATATATGTGAAAAAATTTAATATTTATCATATGAAATAAATATTTATCATTCTTCAAGTATAAAATATCATTTTACTTCTTACATTTTCACTCATCGAAAAAGTGACAACTTTATTCGTGGATGTGTGGACTACCGCGTCCTTGAAGAGATGTGACTCCTTTTTTCCCATACCATACTAAAATAATGATATATAAAATTATATATGATTAAATTATATGGTATATAAAATTTAATCATAATTCTATATAGTTAAAATATGACTTACCATCTTTTTATATTTATCATTGAACAATGGAAACATTACCCATTTGTACGTATGACCTACCCTCTCAATGATCGCATCATTAGTTAAATTTTCAAAATCATACTTCATGATTAGTTTTAATGGTATAATATATGTATATATATTATTTTTTTTCAGGATTATTATTCTTTATATGTTTATATTATGTCCTATTTGACCACAATTGACCTACCTTATCTATTTCTTCCACATAAGATGAATATGATCCAAATATACTACTTAAACATAATTGATTATGTAACTGTATAGAATATTTTAATAAGTAAAATAAAACTAAAAATAAACATCAAAAATGTTATAATGAAATTAAATAATTAACATAAGTTTATTATTCAATAATATAAAGACACATGTGACTTGTCAGACTCAAGGTATTTGACTTCATCTCAATTTCTTTTTATTAAGTCATATCATTATTTTATGAACATTTAATCTTTTAAAAGGTGTATATACAACCAATTTATAGGTTAAATAATTAATTTATCTATTCTAATGGTATTTAATGTTTTTTATTATTATTATTTCATGGGGATTATGATTTAAATATTTCTAAAGTGATTAGGGTATTTTATTCCAATTAAATATTCTTTTAATATTTTCTATAAAACTACATCTTCGATGTATATGTTATAAAAATATTTTTAATAATTTTTAAATGAAAATAAAATATTTAAAAATTCCATTTTATGACTATTTTACTTTATTTAAAAGGTTTTAGAGAGGAATATTTTATATTTTATATATGTATAATTTTAAAAATGACAAATAAAATTCCCTATTTTTAAAGTACGATGAGAATGACATTTCTTATCACCATTTTTTTTAGCTCTCATTGAAATAATAAATTTTTTCCTAAATGAAAAAAGTTGTTTCCCATTTATGTTTATTTTGATATTTAAAATTATATTTCAAAAGAAAAGTGAATTGTAAATGAGATTTTGAAATAAATGGAATTTTAATATCGAGAAGTTATTTACATTCTAGTTTAAAAGAGTTTTTAAAATAATTAAAGGTTTTATTCATGCTATTGTTCCAAGAATTTATATATTATTGGTGGACCTGGATAGCACTGGGTGAGCCAGTTATTTCTTAAACGATGTGTGATACCATAAAGAGATTCAATTCATTGTCTAATGATTATTTTATATGGAAAATTATATTAGAATTTGGAGACATATTTATTCAAATATTTAAGGGTTCTATAAAATTACTTCTCAAGGAACATAAATGAAATTTATATGTTTTATAATGATTTTAATGGAAATCAATTTTTTTAAAAATGTAAAATAAATCATCATTTTAATTGAATGACATTACAATTTATGGGAAAAGGCTATTCTTTATAGAAATGGTTTTCAGGGGTTGTCATGTTTTTCACTGGACTAACGATTTTATTCATTTTATGTACCATAATGATCTTTTTGTGTGAAACCCATGTTTTAAAATTTTTTTCTAGGATTTGAGGATGTGTATGGTAAATGAAAAGCTCATGTTGATAAATTTGAATATTTTTTTTGAAAGTAAATAATGTATTTTTAAAAAAAATTATATGGTGTAAAAATGGGTATGTTATAGAAGTTTCCATTTTTTATTATATGATTTTGTTAATTTATGAGTTATGAATTAATTATCTTAAAAAAAACCAAGAAATATCTTCAGTGTGTAATTAAATAATTTTTTACTAAAACCATCTATTATGTAATTTTTAAGTTTAGGACCATTTATTTTGTATAAAAAGTCAGTTTACATAACATTAGAGGTCATGATAATGATAATAAAATTACCATGAATGATTTTACATTATGATAAAGTAAAAATGATATAGAATTTAATGATTACCATGTTGCATCATCTAAAACAAGTCTGTTCATAATTTTTCCCCATATATTTAATAGGAAATATATAGTGGGAAGGCATTGAGAGGGAAATATCCTTCCAAATCAGCATCCAAAGATAGTTGGAATAGGAATATAATGGTTTTTTATAGTGATGGATTAGTTGAAAGAAGATATTAATGTTAGTGGTATCCATGCCAGAGAGGAACCCAATATGCCATGAATGGACATGTATTTTCTGGAGCATTTTATGAGGAAACGTCGCCCATTATTAAATGGATCATTTGAACCTATGGTATCTAAATGATGGATCAATTATCTGAAGAATATATTTGATGTCATGGGATGTTCAGTAAATCAAAATGTATCTCCTGTAATTTATTTTTTTGATGGTGAAGCTAATAGATTGGTTTATTTGGTTCTGAATACCATAGATAAATATGATCTTGATTCCATGTAATGAGAAATATTTAAGGATTTTATATTGATAAATATTTCCCTTGGGTTATTTGACTTAATATGTAATAAAAGTTTTCTAATTTATGTAATATATTGAATATTATATTATCTAATATGAAGAAAACTTCACAAAATTGGCCCAGTATGTGCCAAATTTTATTCAATAAATTGACAGTAAAATTAATATTTTTACTCTATATTGATACCAATTATATGAAGTTATTTGGATTCACATGAATTTAAAATCTATGAGAATGTTGTTCTTTTTGCTAAAATGGTTGAGATAGAGTTTTTTGACTCTTATATTCCTCCTGATGATGAATGTGAGAAGTATTCAGGAAGATAGACAATAGGAAAACATACAAAAAATAAATGCAGCGTTAAGAAATTGAACTTCCCATCTTATGGAAATTGTGGTAAAAATAACCCTTTATAATATATTATGAAGTTACGGAAGTGTTACCGTGTAAATTTTTGCCACATGGACTAATAATGTAAGGAATATAATCATGAAGAGTCAAAGAATTGGGTAAATGATAGTGATCCAATGGTAATATGATTTATTTGTAATGAGTTTGGTCATTATGTCCATGCATGTCCCAAGTTATTTTAATAGGAATAAAATCTTCATGTTTGGAAATAGAAATTTGTAACAAGGTCATTTTCTGTTACAATAGTTAATGTTAGGGAAACAATTTATGTGGTGATAGTTAAGTTACTTTTTTATTCAAATTATGCCAAAAACCAATTAGACTCTTGATATTAACATTATTTCATCTTTGATAATGTTTCAAGTAAGTTGGGAATATCACCTCATGAATGTAAGACACAACTTTTGGTGAAAGAAATAGGTGGAAATTTTAATGAATCCAAGATTTACTCAAATCATCTTATTATTAACAGTGGGATGGTCTTTCCTTGAAATCTTTTTGAACAAACCATTAATAGAGTTTGATATAATTATTGGAATGGATTGCCTCTCAGTTTAACATTATAAGATAGATTAGGGTGACAATAATTTCATGTTCAATTATTTCATTCCCTTTATAACATACATGAAGCTGAGAAATTTATTAGAGATGAAAGTGAAGGTTACCAAGCTCATATTGTTGAAAATAATAAAAGTCTTATAATTAGTGATCTTCCAGTAGTAAATGAATAAGTGGATGTTTTACAATTGATTTTCCTAGTGCTATTCCTAATAGAGAGGTTTAGTTTACTATTGAATTAGTACCTAATTCTAAGCCTCTTTTTAAGATCCCTTAACAAATGAATAATGTGAAAATTTTAGAAATGAAGAATCTATTGCAAGAGTTATTAGATAAAGGTTTCATCTGACATAGAACATCACCATGGGGTGCTTCTATTTTTTTTTAAAATGGTTCAATCATGCTATTCATTTATTATAGATCCTTGAATAACATCACTTTTAATAACTTGTATCTATTTCCTCATATCAATTATTTGTTTGAACATGTCTAGTGTGATCAGTATTTTTCAAAGGTTGACCCAAGTTTGGGGTATCATCATTTGAAAGTGAAGCATAATTTCTCAAGACTATGTTTTGAACTAGATATGGACACTACGAGTTTGTAGTCATCCCATTTGGGTAATCTAAATCACATGATGTATTTATGGAACTTTTGAATAGAAATTTTCATTAGTTCTGGGAGAAGTTTGAGGTTGTGTTTATTGATGAATTTTTATTATATTCTAAAATTAAACAATAACATGAATGAAACCTAAGGATTGTTTTTGAAACCTTACACTACTAAAAAACTAGTTTTATCTAGTGCTATGGTTTTAGCTGTACTAGCTAAAAGTGTTGTTAAAAATGACCATTTTCAGTTCTAGAAAGATTGATTTTAAAGGGTGTCTTTAGAAATGCTAAAAAAAGATCTATTAAATGGGTCCCTTTTTCAGTTCATGTAAAATATAACTGATAATGGTCTACCCTTTATAACAGCTAGTAAATAAGCGATGGAAAAAAGGCAATTTATCAGTGCTTATAAAAGAGCGTTGTTTATGGGTGGACTTTATCAGTGCTAGTAAAAAAAGGATGATTAGGGGGTAATTATTAGTTCTTTTTTAGATGTGATTATAAAGAACCCATTTATGAGTGGGTTTTTAATAGCGCCAATAAAGGATATATTTCAAAAAAAAATAATTAAAATTAATATATTAATATATTGATATATAAATATATAAATATAAATATATTGATATAAATATAATATATTTTTTTAAAATATGTTTTTGATAAGTATAAATATGTATTTTCACATTATATATATTATTTTTAGTGAAAATTTATTATAACTCAATAAAATCCAAACAAACCCAAAAAAAACTCAAAAAACTGATAATAACTCTGGAAACCCTTAAAATCCATACAAACATTAAGAAACCATAAAAACCCTAAAATGGACATAACATATGATTCTGAGTTTATTTATGATCCAAAACCAGTAAAATAAATTCTTGTGAAATGAGATAAAACCACATGAGATTTAAATCACTTTATAGTCAATGGAATAAAATATAGTATAGTTTAAAAAAAGTTTAAAATCGAACTCCAACTTGAAATGACCATAAATTTTTGATATGGGTGTCATTTCTTGATCCAAATAATATCAAATCAAATATTCTGATGAGATATAATCCAAAAATCATTGGACTATTAGATTTGTGATTCTTTCTAATTTTCAACCCTCAAAAGTACTAGAAGTCCTCAAAACTGGGGTTTTAGTTGGGGTGCCCTAATTTATTAAAACTCAAATGGCTATAACATCATACCCGGGTGTTCGTTTGGCCTATAATACATATTATGTTTAAACTTGAAATGATATATATTCTCCTATAACACATGATAACCCCTGATCACCTTTTTCAATGACAAAAATGAGTTTATAGTCACCATGCCCCACTTTTTTTGCATTCGATGACCTTTCATACTGCCATAAATAATGATCCGGTTGTAGGTTTGGGCTATTACACATATCAAATAAAATATTGTGATGATATAAATGATTTGGTTACCCATAGGTTTCCCAGATCATCACATTTGAAGCCAAAAAGTCCCATAAGTCCCCCAAAACCGAGTTTTTAGCCGCCATATGCCCATTTTTAACATTTTATTGATTTTATGCCTCGTTTAAGGGTGTATTTTTTCCCTTTCAAGTGTGGTATGAATTTATTCACCCATATTACATTGATATAGATATTATGGATTTGAAATTTTATCATTTTTCACAATTTACTGTTATTTATATTCAAATATAGAACAATATATACCTTTTTTTATATATTCATAGGGAAAAAATTAATTTTATAAAAAAATAAATATTCACATTTACATATAAAATATATTTTTCAATATATTAAACTTATCTAAATAAAACTAATATCCATTTTAGAGAATACGTAACAAAAATTATATATTTAAAAATAAATATATATACATAAATATATTTACATAAACATATATATAAACCTATAGATAAATATATGGATAAAAAATATAATGAAATATATATATATATATATAAATATATATATCCTAAAATGTAAAACAAAACAGTATAGGGTAGTGGAAACGATGCTGGTGTATAAGATAGAGGTCTTAGGCTTGAAACTCATTGGAGGCAGGGGCACACGATGGGGGGTGGGATTATCTAAAGTGATGAGGGGGGGGGGCACTGATAGGGGTTTGGATAGGAAAAAAATATACCATATATCATTAGGGACTTTATCATCTATTTTTAGTACTGTTAAAGGTGGCATTCAATATCTCTAAAAAAAGTGCTAATAAAGGAGGCCTTTAATAACACTAAAAATCATTAATAAAGGCCCCCATTATCAATTATTTTTTAGCACTTTTAAAGGGGGACTATATCATTTCTTTTAACAATTTCTCTTAATGCTATCCCTTTAAAGTCACTTACATCATCAAATCTTAGATAGAATTGAAAAATATATATTACTATCACTATTAGATTAATTATTTTAAGTAGTGTTAAAATAATAGAAACTATATGATAAATTTAGAAATATTAAATTTTGGTTGCAATAAATTTCATTACTCAGTCATATTATTCATCAAGATATAATAACTATTGAACCTTTTAAAATAAAAGTTGATAAAGAAGGAAAAACAACCACAAATATCAATGATATTTGTATTTTTTTGGATTAAAAATTTACTACATGATGTTTATTGAAATCCTTTCGTGATCCTCTATCCCACTAGCTATGTTAACTAAAAAATAAGTTAACTTCGTCTAGACAAATTAATGGGACAATTGTTTATAGGAACTGGAAAAAATATTGGTGAATGATCCAGTTTTGGGCATTCCTTCTAAAAAAGTTGAAATTTTTATCTACATTTACGCTTCTTTGAAAGCACTTGGTTGTGGCTTCATAAAAAATGATCAGGTAATTTCTCATGCTACATGTCAATTGAAACCTCACAAGATAAATTAAAATATACATGATTTGGAATTAACTATTGTGATTTTTTCTAATAAAATCTAGAGGCATAATTTTTATGGAGTAAACTATAAAATACATATTGATAACAATAGTTCAATGTATATATTCACTCAAATTTTTTTACAAGAGACAAATAAGATGGCTAGAATTGATCAAGGATTGTGATTGCATGATTCATTACCATCCTAGAAAAGACGAAAAGTGGCAGATGCTTTAAGTCAAAAAAAATATTGGTACATTAACCATGATACTTTTACAACATGTCCATTTGGTTAAGGATTTGGTGAATTTTTTTCTATAGATTTTAGAATTTGGGATATCCTTTGTTTTTTAGGTTTCAGTACACTCAACTTTGTTAGAAAGAACTAAGAGAGCTCAGTAAAATAATAAATCATTTAGGAAAAGGTAGAAATCACCAAGAAGGTAATTTTCATAATTTTAATATTGATGAGGAAGATATTTTATAATTTGTAAAAGATTATGTGTGTGTTTTGATTATTATTTGTGGAAATAGTTATTGACTGAAGCTCATAGATATTTGTTTTCTATTAATTTGGGAAACACTAAGATATAGTGAGACATTCAGGAGTATTATTGATGGTATGGAATGAAAAGATATATTATTGAATTTTCCATGAATTATTTTTCTTTTTAGTAGGTTAATGTAAAATCAAAATCCTAGAAGGGGAATATTTAACCTATTCTAGTTCTTGAGTGGAAATGGAATAATATATTAATGTCTGTAATGGTAGGATTTACAAATAATTTTCCTGGTAAAAATGTGATTAAATTTATTATTCATAAATTAAATAAATATACAAGTTTTTGTCCAATTAAAGATATAATATCTTATGATTAGTTTCACAAATTTATATAATGGATATTAAAAGATTACATGGATTGACTAAATCCATTTTATTAGACTGTGGTACCAGGATCCCATGTAATTTTTGGAAATTAATTCATAAGTCATTGGGTACTGAAATAATTTTAGTAATGATTTTTATCCTCAAAATGATGGATAGTTTGAGTTGAAAACTCAAATAATGGATGTTTTTATTCTCTATAGTCAAATGGATAACCAGGAACATTGGGATCAACATCTTTCTTTGGTTGAGTTTTCTTATAACAATATTTTTCATTCAAGTATACATATGGAACCATTTGAGGAGTTATATGGAAAGTGTTTCGAGAGACCAGACTTTTTTGGATGGTGTATGATAAAGGACGTTTATGATACTTGATTTTGTAGAGTATATGGAAGAGAAAGTATAGTTTATTTCATGACACATGAGGATATCTCATTGGAGGTAGAAACTTTATATAGATAATTGGAGGATATATATTTCCTTTGAGGTACGTGATCATGTCATTCTCTATTTTTCTCCATGGTAAAGTGTGATTCATTTTGTTAAGAAGGGGAAGCTGAATCCATGGTTCATTGCACTATACTAAATCCTAGATATTGTTTAATTAGTTCCTACCGAGTGTCCCTACCTCATTTTTTATCTCAGGTACACAATGTATTTCATGTTTCAATGTTAAGAAATTATGTGCAAGATTCATCTTATGTTTTAAGAAATAATGTATTTTAGTCATAATAGAATGTATATTAATATAAAAAACAATTTAGGTTCATGATCATAGAGAGAAATTGTTGAGGAAAAAGTTTATTCATTAGGTTAAGGTTTTATGGAAAAACTACATGGTTCAAGAGGCAACATGGGAATCTAAAAATCTAATGAGTGAAAGTTATCACAACTTATTTAATAAGTGAATTAAATTATTAAGACATTATTTCAAAAATGGGGGAAGTATATAAAAACCTAGGTAATTATTAAATAAATAATTCTCATATTTTTTTAATATGAATTATATAGTTATATTATTTATAAAAATATAAAGTAATTTTTAATAAAAATGGAAATTTTTATAATTAAACAAATTTATTGTAAATATTTACTTAAAAATTTAATTTATAAAATTAATAATATTTATTTGATAAAATTAATATCAATTTTTAAATCACAATATCAAAATTTACATTGGCTGATATTTTTGGGGTTTATAGAAAATGTTTATTTTTTAGTGAATAACGAAAAAATAATTTTTATAAAAAGGGTTTTATTTTATTATAAATCAAGTGTTCCAATATTGTTTTAATATGATTTCATGTAATTAATTAATTATATAATTATATATATCCAACTTAATTACTTTGGAAAAAAATTTATAT
This sequence comes from Viscum album, assembly GCA_963277665.1. Lineage (NCBI taxonomy): Eukaryota > Viridiplantae > Streptophyta > Magnoliopsida > Santalales > Viscaceae > Viscum > Viscum album. The sequence goes on from OY728165.1 coordinate 1,391,812,566, forward strand.
TGGTTTTTAATATAAGATTGTTTTTGGGTTTGAAATCGTGTTTTATTAAAAAATGTTTTTAAAAGAATAATATTTCTACATTAAAATTAATTAAAATAATCCATAATGGTAATTTTATAAAATGAAATTTTTATTTTATATATCATTAAATATTAATTTATTCTCATAAAAATAATATTATTTTTCATAGAGTTATTATAGAATCATTATTTTCAAAAAAAATTATCTTCTGAAAAACCCTATGTCCCACCACATATGTGGAATTAATATTAAATTAACATTTCCCACTTATATGAATTTAATTTTTAATTTTATTTCCACATTTTGAATCATAATAAATTATAATTTATGACATGCCTAATTTATTTTCTTACTGAAGATACTAGTGAATACAATTAAAATTAATTATAAAAATTTAGGTAAGGAAGAGTTTACCAAGGGACTAAAATTTAATCTCATGTGCCCGAATGACATAGAAACTTTTCAAAAACAAATTTTACATAAATATATACATATTATACATTCTATTATTGAGGAAATACCACTATTGGGTCCAGTTGACATGAAAAAAACAAGGATGAAAATCACCCTTTAAAACTTTACAATTATGCCACTCACCCCACTTATAAAAGGGCACCAACTAACACTATATTAACAACTTAAAAACCATTTGTTTCATAAAATAACTAATAAAACCACTTATAAAATTACCAATATCATCCTAGAATATTTTTCTTGGGCATAAATCCATCCTGAAAGGCCTTTGGTGAAAACCAAAAGAAGATACCCAAAGAAGAGGCAACACTCATCGACAAGTGTTTTATTTTATTTCCTCCTCCACACTATTTAATTATTATTATAAAATTATTAGATAATATCCTATGTATATTTAATATATTGATATTTTTTATGTTATTTTTTTTTACCAAAAACCAAACATAATTCTATTAAATGTGTTATGAATTCATCATTCATGTGTACAGCAGACTACCGCCTCGCAAAACATTGTTGTTTGTTTTTACATTACCACCTATCAAGGTTTGGTATAATGATGGATATAAATTTTATATATTATATTTATAAAATAATTATACCAATGGATTTATTATACAATATACTTCTTTTTTATATTCGATTATGTAAGGGATATGATAACATGACTTGTGTGTACCACAGACTACAACCTCGTGAAGTGATGTGATTCATTTTTCAAGAGTTTGTTATATAAAAGGTAGTAAGGGTACATATAATGAATATATTTGATAAAAATTAAATATATATGATATTAATTACATATTAATAATTTTTTAAGTATAATATATAATTTGTTTACAATGTTAAACTCATTGGAAATGTGATAACGTCATTCATGGATGTGTGGACTAGTGTCTACTCGAAGTGATGTTATTCCTTTTTTTCACAACCAAAAATAAATAATTATATATATATATGTATATATGATTAAATAATATGTTATTTATGATATAATAATACTATTTTAGTGTTAAATTACTATATACCATCTTTCCATAATGATCATTGAAAATTGTAAACGTTACTCATGCGTATGTATGACCTACCATCTCAATGATCATAATGTTAGTTAATTTTTCATAACCATATCTCATGATTAGATTTAAAATTATAATTTACGTTTAAAAATGATATTTATTTCTTTCTTACTATGATCTATAAGTTTAAATGATGACCACTTTGACCATAGTCGACCTACAAAATCCATTTTTGGCACCTAATCTAAATATGGTCAAAACATTCTAATTAAACATAATCGATTACGTAATTGTATTTAACTTTTAATGAGTGAAATAAAATTAATTATAATATTTAAAATGGTTGTAATCCAATTAAATAAAAAACATAATTTTATTATTCGTGAATATAGAGTCACGCGTGACAAGTAAGGCACAAGGTAAGGGACTTCGTCTCAATTTATCTTCATTGAGGCATGTATTGATGTTATGGACCTTTATTATTTTATAAGGTTTATATATACACTATTTGATATATTATATAATGAATTTAAATATTCTCATGGTTTTAATGTTTATTTTAATGTTTTTATTTCACAGGGTTTAAAATTTTAATATTTCCAAAGTGGCAAGGGGCCTTTTATCTAAATATATCATCTTTTAATGTTTTCATTTATAATATATTTATATTATGATTCCATGTTTGAAAATTATTTTTTAAACGTTTTATAAGAACATTATATAATTAAAAAGTACATTTTTTTGTCTCTTTTACTATATTTCAATGGTTTCTAAATGAATATTTTAACACGTTTTAAACAGAATTATTTTAAAGAATGATAAATGAAATGTACTATTTCTAATGTATAGTGATAATGACCTTTACTATCACTATGATGTTTAGATTACACTGAAAAGATAAATTTATTATAAAATTTAAAACCATATTTCCCTTTTTTATTAGTTATTTTCGTATCCAAAATTTGTTTTTGAAAGAAAATTTTTATTGAAAATGGGATTTTGAAAGAAAATTGTATTATAATATTTGAAAGTGACTTACATACAATTATAAAATAGTTTTTAAAATTATGAAATTTTTTATTTATGTTGTGGTTCATTAAAATTATATACGATGGTTACACCAATATAGTGTTGGGTGAGGCTTTTATATATTAAAAGATGGGCGGTCCCTAATAACTTCAAAATGTATTAGGTAATGATAATATTACCTGAATAATTATATTGGATGTTAGACGTATGGTTATTAAAATCTATAACTATCCTATAAGGGTTTTATGAGAGTATTTTTTTCAAAAGACCTACATGAATTTCCCATGCTTCCTAATGAGTTTTAAAGGAAATCATTTTTTTCAAAAGGTAAAATAAGTGAAATATTTAAAGAAATTATATTTCATTTTTTTCAAAAAATGTAATGTTTTCATGAAATTTTTTCAAGGGTCATTATTCTTTCCAATGGACTAATGATTTTATTTTTTTATGTCCCTTAATGAACTTTTTTTACATGTCCCATGATTTTTAAATGTTTAAAAAATGTTTTTCACTTGATTTAAGGATGAGTAAGGGAAAATAAAATTCAAGTTGAAAATCATGAAAAGGTTTCATGGAAAAATCATGTTTTGTTTTAAAAGTTTTGTATGGACTAAAAAAAGGATACTATATAGAAGTATCAAATTTGTATTATATGGTTATGATATGTATGATATATGAAATAATTCTATAAATCATTGATCCTGAAAAGATCCTCAATGTGAATGAATGCAAATTCAAGACTGAAAATCATGATTATATAATGTTTATGGCTGAGTCCTTATAATAACCTACTATCCTGATATGACCAAGAATTTCAAAAGGAATGATGTATTTAAGATTTATCTTTCCCTTCTTTCTAAACCTGAGTACCTTTATCAATAGATATATTTATAGGAATACATTTTAACCAACTTCAAATTATAGATGACGATGATGAATGTTAGCAAATATTTTATACCGACTCTAAGATGCCATGATGTATTAATGAATGGATCTAACCTTATTTGATTTTAATTCATTTTTTCTAGGGCCAAATATATTTTTATCTATCTTCACTACAATAGATTGGATTTATAAAATAATTTCTATAGAGGGCTTCTAAAGGATCCATCTAAATGCCCAAGTGAATGTTGTTGTTATAAGAAAACATAACTGGAGGGTGCTTTTGATCCAAACCACCTTTTAAATATTGAGAACAATATCTCAAATTATCTTATAGGGTTTGAATATTTATCTTAGGTTGACCATATTTTTTAGTATTATTTATAGTACTGAAACATATCTCAAAATCTATATCTTTTTGAAGACTTCTCGAGAACATTTTTGTAAACCTATAATCCTTATCAGATAAAATATAATGAGATACTCCCTGAAACCTTAATACTTTAATGTATATCATAGAAATATTTTCCAAATAAATGTCTTCTATGATAGATATTAAGTGTTCTGACATTGAAAGGAGATCGACAACATAACTTGTAGAATTATTCCATTTAGATTTTTTGGGGACTCTAGTGCCAAATCACATTGTGACAAATTACAATTTACCTTATGGTATAGATAATGGTTTTTGTATCCATTCATAACATTATATATTTTTCTTATTTTTATGATATATTTAACATTGAGATATATAATATATATCCTTATTTTTTCCCACCAGAAAAAATATTCCACGTAGGATAGTGGTAGATTCTATACCCTTATTTCTATTCGGTTGTGGGTTCAAGACCCAAGACAATGGAAAATGAAATAGATATTTTCTAGGTATGCAGGTTATCCTTTTTTCAAAAAAAAATACTAACATAGTTCATATATCATTTTAAAATTGAAATTGCTCATAATTACCTAAACATCAAGGACAAGATGAACCATAAAGGCTTCCAATACCATTAATCATATTCATAAAAAATTTAAAGGAATTACTCCTCAATTAAGTTTTTCTCACTAAAACATATACAAAACCAAATGGTTTTATTTTTATAAATGTATCCAAAAATATCCTTAATCTTGATAAAAACCCATGATATTAAACCTTAAAGAATATTTCAATGAATTTGAAATTATGATCAACCATAAACTAATAACCCCTTGATTGTGTCCACAACTATTATGTTAATCCTACATGGAGATACATATATTTTTCCAAGACTAAAAAAAACCTTAGATGTTTCATGATTATTTGAACCCAAATACTATTGGAAAAAAATTCTATGATATAATAATTGAATATAAAAACATAAATACTCCAATCCTTCCACCAAAATGATTTTAATGCAATATGTCTGCAACGACCCAAAATTTTGAATAAATCTTATTTCCTAATTTTGTGTGTTATTTTATTTTTATACTCAACAAAACTGTTTCATTTGATATCATGAGTATAATTAAAATGATATTGTTGGGTTTTGACTATTATATGACCGTTAGTCAGTATGACCGTTGGGAACTGAATGTTGCGACTATTTTCTTTAAATACAATTGATCTTGGTTAATTAATATAGAAAGAAGATTTGATGGCCTCATCCAGTAGTCTTAGACCGATCTAAGCCCATCTAACAGAACTTGGGAAGGAGGTAGCACCATTGGGCTTTGATCTGGACCAAACCCAAGCCGAACTTCATCATGTGAAGCAAGAATGGAATTGCCTTCGTGAGAAGTTCAAACTGATAGAAATTACTACCCGTGCGATGTTGGCCAAGCCGCCCTCAGATTATCTCACCTTAGCACACCTTACACTTAGGTCCTATGCTGGGTTTATAAGGGGAAATGTAAGGAGACAATAATCCTTTGTTATAAATATAATTGTGTTTTCTTCTTATGGTGAAGTTTTTGAGTTTTTAAATGTTCGAATGAATATAGGATGTATTTTATTGATGTATTTTGAAAAAGGATATTTTAAAATATTTATGCAAACCTTAAATAATTAATGATGTGTAATGATTTTCAAAAAACGGTCTTCTGAAAATGTGTTCAGTAAGAAATTTAGAGTCTAATAAGATCAACATAATTTTTGATGAATAGTAAATTATGAATAGTGATGTTATGCTTAGGATTAGTAATGTGACCAAATAGATTAGTATTCTCACTTAAAGAAAGTATTAATATAATTTAGGCACCTTGATTAAGTAGTGTGATTCAATAAAATAGGTAAATAATTGTTTCATTAATTATTAGTCAAGTATTAGTTTTTTCGGGTGAATAGTTTTTTTAATTAAAAATTAAATTAAAAATATTTTCAATTTTTTTATAAAATGGACTTTATTTTTGAACTTATAGCATCGATATTATGTTAAGGTAATTTTTGGGGGTTTTTTTGAAACAAATGAAATTTCAGTGAGTAGTGTTTTTAATTAAAAATTAAATTAAAAATATTTAGAAAAATATTTTTATAAAATGGAGTTTATTTTGGAATTCAGAGTATTGATATTATTTCAAGATAAATTTTTGGGAGTTTTCGGAAAAAGATGATTTTTTAGTGAATAGAAAAAATATAGTTTTAGGGTTTCGGTATGTTTAATGACATCATGACTGATCATGATGATTTCATGAGATATTTTAAGGTATGGTCAACTAAAGGGGATGAATTATTATATTAGGGGTCCCATGTGGCCAAAAACATGGGCAAATATTATGGGAAATCCCATGGTTTTGCCAAAACCACTAGTGAGGTGTCCTTTGAAATTATTAAAGTATCACCTGCCTTTCCAAATAAATACCCACCCTTTACACCTTTAGTTTTCACTCCCAACTATCCCCAAACGAATCTATTGTCTCATTACCTCCCAAAGAGTCCTTTTAAGGTTCCCCCAAGCCCTCAAGGTCCCATCCATTGAGTTTTAAGAGCTACGTTTTAAGCTAAGGGATCCTACCTCTCTCTTTCTTTCCAAGTACTCTCTTTTATGTCATTTATTTTTTCTCCATGTTCTTATGTTGGGAATGTTCTTCTATATTCATCATACTTCCCTTTTCCTGTTCATATGATGAGAGACCCCCTCTTTCTCTCATCAATTCATTTTAATAATGTTTAAGTGGCGCTGTTAAACTGTCGAATTTTTAAGGTATTCTTTCACCCTTCTAATTTTCAAGTTCTATTTTCATGTCAAGTCTTTCAAGTTACTTTTTATTTTTTGGGGGTATTATATCTGTATCTATAATACTTATCTTTTATGTTCATATGATTAGATACCCTATTTGGTCTTGTCAATTCATTTTTTTGAAGTTTTAAGTGACGTCGTTAGGCTTCCGAATTTTCATAAGATAAATCTTATCTTTTCTTCATTCATTGTTTTTCATTTCATGTGGTATGTCTTTCAAATTTAATTAACATGTTCTTATATCCATTATATTATGTCCCAATACTGTTTTATGGATCATTTATGAGTGGGTGACCCATTTCCCCTCTCTTTTCAAAATTTTTTAAAACCCCGTAAGATAACCGTTATGCTGCAGAATTTTCATCTCAATATACCTATCTCCTTTTCTCAAATTATTTTATTTTATTAAGTGAATTCTCAAATATATTTCTTCTAAAGGTGTATTCAAATATATATCAAAATGTTCTATTTGAAATTATGAAATTTAAATACATGAAACCAGCTTTCCTTTTCCGTGGGTTTAAAGTGACATAAAGATCATGTCTTTAAAGCAGTTTTTAAAACGTTATGATTATGAAAGGAAACCCATTTCTTGTATGCTATATGGGTTATTTATGAAATTTTTTATGATGATGTATGTTTCTCACAAGATAATAAAGGTAAATTTAAGGGTGCACCATGATATCACTCCAATGCATTGGGTAATGATGTAACCACTAGAGATTACAATTTTAATGATATCTTGGTGAAGAAGCTTTGTAATTTTCAAATGACACATTGGGGATGAACCTTGGTGATATGTTCATGATTTTCTAAGTTAAATGTTGTAGCCACATTTTTACATTATGAAATACGTTATTTTTATTATGATATGCCTCATGATTTCTTTCTCATGCCTTAATGTTCTTTTTCATGACCTTATTGATGTATCTCATGTTCACATGTTAAATGTTTCCCTTGTTTCCCATACTGGGCCTTCTGCTCACCCTTTCTTTTGATGTATGTCCCCAGGTTATGAGATGCAGTAATGAACCTAGGGTGAACATATGGAGAATCCTATCAAGTGTTTAAGAATAATGTTTTATGTTTTCATGTTTTTTGTTCCTAGTTTCCAAGACACTAAACCTTAATGATCCTCGGTTTTGTATAATGTAAAGAAAGTTTATGTGATAAAAAGGTGGGATGTCACATTTGGTATAAAAGGATGGTTTAGTTATTTGTGTAAATTAGGATATGATAACTTTAGGAAGAACCCTATAGAAAAGTTTAAATATAGGAAATCTTCTTAGTGTTTTGGTGAGTATTGAGTAAGTGGTTTATCAAGAAAATACATCCATGTCTGGATACGAGCTAGTAGAGGTGGCTTTGGAAAGATGTACATAGGGGTAAAACCCGAAAACACCGCTTTGAGATAGGCTCGAACTGGAACTAGTACACGACAACGGGCATTTCTTCACTCTTGGTTACGACACTACCGGGGGATATGATTTGGTAAATTCATAAGCTTAGTATGAACCATTATTAAAGAAACAATGATAAAATAAAATAAAGATTCACATAAGAATATATGATCATGGATAAACTATATTGGAACCTTGGGGATCACAAGTTAGGGTATACTTTTCTTCTACATGTTTATCCTTCTATGCTTTAAGTTTCCTTTTCATGATTATTGGCTAATTATTTAAGCCCCATAATTATACTTTCTTTTCTTAGATAATGGCGGGAAATGTAAGAACCTGTACCAACAACCAATGTCATAGGAAATGTGATGATTACCCTATTAATGTGATAGAGATGATGAGAGATCAAGTTGAATATATTATGATAATTCCAAACAAGCTATCAAAATTCACAATTAGTAATTGGTACCTAGTTTAATGCCAAAAATCATCAAGGAAGAAGAAGAAGTGTCAAGGATGTTCTTCCGATAAAGTTGATTGGGGAAAAAAGACTCAATTTACTTTGTTCAAAAAGTGTGTAAAGAGGCACCAAGGGGAATGTCGCAAAGTAACCGGGAGATGTTTTAAGTGTGGGTTGATAGGGCATAAAGTAGCTAATTGCTTTAAAAAAATGGATAATGTAATGAATAGAGATAAGGTTCTATATAATGTACCTTATACTTTTCAATGTCGTAAATGTGGAAAAGTTAGACATTATCCAAGGAAATTCTCTCTTGGAAGGGATGAGAAGCATGACGAGCATCAACAATCATCATGGACAAGGGAACAATGCAAGTCCAATGGTGAGATGAATCATGATGACTAAAGTACATGTGACTTCTTCGAAATAATTGTCTATGTCATGTTGTTTTTTAGTTCATGCCCTATGAGAATATCTTTAATGTTTTCTAAGAACATCAAGTCACTACCTAAGACAGATTTATATCATTAAGGAAAACATCTATTGTTATGTACCACATGTTGATGTTGTAAATTTGTTCATCTTGAAAGAAAATATTATTAGGAGATTATGAGATTATTACTATTTTGGAATATGTTCACTATTTTGGTAACCCTATATGATCAAGGAAAACAGATTACTACGGCATTTTCTTTGAGGAATAATGTTTGACTTATATTTTGAAGAATCGACGAATTTAAGGTGAACTTATGGTAATATAGGTTAATTATGGAAATTATTAACCTATCTTGGGGATAATATTTTTAGGTTAGATAATTTTGTTATAAGATGTTAGGAGCGGTTGATGTTTTTTGGAGATGAATGATGAAGTTTATTTTGGAAGACAATGTTATCAAATACTTCTTGTATTTGGGTTTCAATCTTAGTTTGGTTTATTTTGAGGAATTTTAAGAACAGTTATTTATGGAATGGTCTATGATGAACTTTGTGTAGTACCGTGGAATTTTGATGATTTAAAAGTAGTTTCCCTTCCTATGGGGTTATTTATTTTGGAAGAGTTGTTTTATCTGAACTTTTCTGTTTATGGGATAATGTTTAAAGATAGAAGACATAGATATTTAATCTTTGGTGGATTATATGATTCTCTAGAAGATGATTCTTATGCTTTTGATGAGACCATGTTTTTTTTATTCTCATCGTTTGGAGAAAAGATTAGTTTTGGTAGAAACATATTAAGGGATGAAACTGTACTTGAAGGTAAATATATTTCCTTGTGTTTTTAATCTATGTAGTAAATTAATTCTTCAAAAATATAAAAAGGAACGTAAAAAAACGTTGTCTGTTAACGTTTCCAACTGGGAAATCAAATACTGTTTAACCCATCATATGTTTGTGATTTTCTTATTGTTAACATTCTACTAATCATGTTTTCTATCACTCTCCCTCAGAACGTGACCCTTTGTTTTCTCTTCCATGTCCATGTTTTCCTATATGGAATCTTAGCATGGGCTAACTCGGGTGACCTTTGTACTTCCCTTTCATTCTTTTAAATTAATAGTTTTACTGACTCCTTTTCCTATGTGGGACGTTCAATGAAATTTCCAAGCCCAGTTTTAAAAATTGAGAGGATGCAATTTCATAAGGGGGTAAGAATGTAACGACCTGAAATATTGAGTAAATTTGTTTCCTAATTTTGTGTGTTATTTTATTTTTATACTCAACAAAACTGTTTCATTTGATATTATGAGTATAATTAAAATGAGACTGTTGGGTTTTAACTATTATATGATCATTAGTCAGTATGACCATTGGAAACTGAATGTTGTGACTATTGTATCTAAATACAAGTGATCATGGTTAATTAATATAGAAAGAAGATTCGATGGCATAATCCAGTAATCTTGGACCGATCGAAGCCCATCTAACAGAACTTGGGAAGGAGGTAGCACCACTGGGCTTTGCTCTAGACCAAACCCAAGCCGAACTTCATCGATTGAAGCTAGAATGGAATCGCCTTTGCAAGAAGTTCAAACTGATAGAAATTACTACTCATGCGATGTTGGCGGAGCCGCCCTTAGATTCTCTCACATTAGCACACCTTACACTTAGGTCCTATGCTGGGGTTATAAGGGGCTATGTAAAGAGACCATAATCCTTTGTAATAAATAAAATTGTGTTTTCTTCTTATAGTGAAGTTTGGGAGTTTTCAAATGCTCGAATGAATATATGATGTATTTTATTTATGTATTTTGAAAAAGGATATTTTAAAATATTTATGTAATCCTTAAATAATTAATGATGTGTAATGATTTTCAAAAAATGGTTTTCGAAAATGTGTTCAGGTAGAAATTTAGAGTCTAATAAGATTAACATAATTTTGGATGAATAGTAAATTATGAATAGTGATCTTGTTCTTAGGATTAGTAATGTGACCAAATGGATTAGTAATCAGACTTAAAGAAAGTATTAATATAATTTAGGCACCTTGATTAAGTAGTGTGATTCAATAAAATAGGTAAATAACTGTTTCATTAATTATTAGTCATGTATTAGTTTTTTCAGGTGAATAGTGTTTTTTAATTAAAAATATTTGGAATTTTTTTTATAAAATGGACTTTATTTTTGAACTTATAGCATCGATATTATGTTAAGACAATTTTTGGGGTTTTCTGAAAAAAATGAAATTTCAGTGAATAGTATTTTTATTTAAAAATTAAATAAAAAATATTTAGGAAAATATTTCTATAAAATGGAGGTTATTTTTGAATTCAGAGAATTGATATTATGTTAAGATAAATTTTTGGGAGTTTTTGGAAAAATTTGAATTTTTAGTGAATAGTAAAAATACAGTTTTAGGGTTTCGGTATGTTTAATGACATCATGACTACATCATGATGATTTCATGAGATATTTTAAGGTATGGTCGACTAAAGGGGATGCATTATTGTATTAGGGGTCCCATGTGGCCAAACCCATGGGAAAATACCATGGGCAAGCCCATGGTTTTGCCAAAACCACTGGTGAGGTGTCCCTTGAAATTGTTAAAGTATCACCTCCCTTTCCTTATAAATAACCACCCTTTAATCCTTTATTTTTCACTCCCAACTCTCCCCCAACGAAGAACTGGTCTCATTACCTCCCAAAGAGTCCTTCCAAGGTGCCCCCGAGCCCTCAAGGTCCCATCCTTTGAGTTTTAAGAGCTACGTTTTAAGGTAAGGGATCCTTCCTCTCTCTTTCTTTCCAAGTACTCTCTTTTATGTCATTTATTTTATGCTCCATGTTCTTATGCTGGGAATGTTCATATATATTCCTCATACTTCTCTTTTCATGTTCATATTACAAGATACCCTTTATTTCTTTCATCAATTCATTTTAATAATGTTTAAGTGGCGCCGTTAGGCTGTCGAATTTTTAAGGGATTCATTCACCCTTCTCATTTTCATGTTCTATTTTCATGTCAAGTCTTTCAAGTTCCTTTTTATTTTTTTGGGGGTATGATATCTATATCTATCATACTGATCTTTTATGTTCATATAATTAGAGACCCTATTTGATCTCGTCAATTCATTTTTTTGATGTTTTAAGTGACACCGTTAGGCTGCTGAATTTTCATAAGATAAATCTTATCTTTTCTTCCTTCAATGTTTTTCCTTTCATGTGGTATGTTGTTAAAATTTCTTTACCATGTTCTTATATCCATTATATTATATCCCTATACTGTTTTATGGATCATTTATGAGTGGGTGACCCATGTCCCCTCTCTTTTCAAAATTTTCTAAATCCCTGTAACATAGCTGTTTGCTGCAGAATTTTCATCTCAAAATACCCCTATCTTTTTCTCAAATTATTTTATTTTATTAAGTGAATACTCAAAGCTCTTTCATATACAAGGGTATTCAAATATATATCAAAATTTTCTATTTTAAATTCTGGGATTTACATACATGAAATCCGCTTTCCTTTTCCATGGGATTAAAGTGACATAAAGATCATGTCTTTAAAGTAGTATCGAAAACGTTATGATTATGAAAAGAAACCCATTTATTGTATTATATATGGGTTATTTATGAAATTTTTGATGATGATGAATGTGGAACACATGATAATAAAGGAAAATTTAAGGGTGTGCCCTGATAGTGATCCAATGCATTGGGTAATGATGTAACCACTTGTGATTACAATTTTAACGATATCTTGGTGAAGAACCTTGGTAATTTTCAAATGACACCTTGGGGATGAAACTTTGTGATATGTTCATGATTTTCTAAGTTACATTGTGTAGCCACATCTTCAAGTTATAAAATACGTTATTTTTATTATGAGATGCCTCATGATTTCTTTCTCATGCCTTAAAGTTCTTTTTCATGACCTTATTTATGTATCTCAATTTCACATGTTAAATGTTTCCCTTGTTTCCCATACTGGTCCTTCTGCTCACCCTTTCTTTTGATGTATGTCACCAGGTTATGAGATGTAGTAATGAACCTAGGATGAACATAAGGAGAAGCCTTTCAAGTGTTTAAGAATAATGTTTTATGTTTTCGTGTTTTCAGTTCCTGGTTTCCAAGATACTAAACCTTAAAGATCATCGGTTTTGTATAATGTAATGAAAGTTTATGTGATAAAAAGGTGGGATGTCACAATTTCCTACCATGGTATAGAAGTTAATTCTTGGTTTGTGGTATTCACTTCGATATATCCCATGTTCCTACCATATAATACATTAATCTCCTCAACAATTTTTCACTATGTTACATAATGTTCAACATATATAATATATTCCCCTCTAGTTGAGATATTCATATGGGTTTTCTCCCCACATTATTAACATGTATAAAGGTGAATATTCTTCCCTATCTATTAATTTCCTTATAAACTTTCATAAAAGTTAATCATCCTTTTATTTGACTCTTTAGGAATATCACCAAAGTTTATATTATTAATAATATATTGTGAAATATGATTATTCATAATCACAATAACATTGTCTCTAGTCATCATCAAATTTGGTTACTCATAATCACATAATTTTCCATCATATTTAGTGTTAACATTATTTTTTTAAGGTTATAACCTTTGAATAAAACCACAAATAATATTTTGAGAAATTATATTAATAGTGTAAAACCACACAATCATGAAAAATTAATTATTGTATGTATATATCCGGAAACTTTATTTTCAATATATTTCGCATTAGGATTAACCTTGTCCATTAATTGTCATTATTTAAATACTTCAATATGGTTCATAATGATTTTGTAAATTTCCAAAGCATATACTATAAGAGTGTAAAACTAGGTGTATAAAAAAGACCATTTTCATGCACCAGGTGATGATCAAGTCCATATCAATGTTCTTGTTTTAGAGTTATTTCCCCATGTAACTCTGTGATAGATACATATCCATTTTTAGTATCTATAAGGGGATGAAATTTCATATAATACACTCATTTTCTCCTTTACCAAAATTCCATGTCATTTTCCTATACTCTAACTCATCTTTAGACGGATCCTTAGAGATATTCCTAGACATATTCATTTAAACATCTCTATATATATCATTAAAGTTTTATCATATTAGTTTCCAAATAATAACTAAACCTATCATATGATATCTACTATGAGGACCCAATATTTTTATACATACATATCACGCATTTTTAGAAGAATATTAAATACATTTCATAAACATACAACTTAAGATGGTAATAGATTTGTGTAATTGGTGTCTAGAAACAAAATATTATTATTTCATGAAATATCTTCAATATCTCAAAAAATGATGTTTTCATATAGTAGTCCACTTCTGAATACCATACCTAAACCTTTCTTCGTAAGCTGGGAAGGAATCTTAAGAAAGGGTGAGATAAGATGATGCATAAGGTTTAACATTAGAGATATGATTTTATTATCAAAATAATGAATAATAAAATAATAAGGTAACATGATCATGAATATACCATAACAAGTTCATAGAAAAACTATCATTGATCAGAAACATTAGTCATGGAATTGAAATTTATCATTTTAGAAAACATAGGCCATAAAAGTAAATAATCATCATAAATAAATCATCAAACATAATCTCTTGTCATAAAATAGTGGCACCATCATAAATATATAAATCCATTTCATATGTAACGGATAACTACCAAAACTATAAACATAGTGGATAATGACTTATAAATTTTTTTTGTGGATCAGGATTCACTTGTCTCTCATAGTGGATTAGGACTATCCTATTTCCCATGGTGTATCGAGCCGATCGACTTTTTTATCATTTTTTCTCATGAGATAAAAATGTTTACCCAATTCATTTGACAGAGATATGGTTCCAACCCATCTCATAATAAATAAAATACATAATTTTTCCAAAATAAAATAAAAATAATTAAAAATATCCAGTTTATTTTAAAATCATTTTCGTTGAAAATATCCTTAGGAACATATAAAAGAAGCTTTAAAATTCTTCGAAAGAATTTCCTAATGAAAATATCCTTTAGTTTTAAAAAATAATTATGAATTCATAAAATATTTTTGAAATCAAGATATTTGAAAATAATCTATAAAACTTATAAAATATTCTTTAAAATATTGACTGGTTATGATGGTGGGATATTCGGTTCATGTATTATACTTTAAAATAATGTTTTCTTTAACATTTTCGGTAAAATTAAAAATCATATCATTCATAAAATGATAAGAAGGTTACTATTTATTTTTTTAAGTATAAAACAAGGGTTGAAATTACATTAAAAATTATAATGAGATTCTTAGAAACTTTTTTAAAACATTTTTTTGAAACATGGACATGAAAGAAGTGTATTATCATTAAATAACCAAAAGATTAGAAATTTAAAGAGTTTATTTAGTGATTAATCATAACATTTTCTCATCATAATCATAACCATAAACAATCCCGATAAAAGATGAGACTGTATAATTAAACCATGAACACTTTGCAAACATTGAATAATAATCAAAATGAGTGAATAATATTAATTGAAACATAAAATATTATTAGAATAAAAACAATTATGAGATCACATGTCAAATGGAATGTATATACACCTCATAACGGTAGATAGGATCATAACATAAGGCATGTCCCAAATAAGTCAAATTGAGACAAAATACCCTTACTACATTGGAAACATATTGAATCATAAGCCCAAATAAATAATATAATAAAATGAAACTTGTAATATAATTAAAATAAGGATATTTATGATATAAAATATCAAACAAGATGTATATACAGCACACAAAATAATTGAATGGTGAATTTTCATAAGTCTCCCAGAAATAGAAGTGAGACATGAAATCTCATTCCATAACTGTCGAATTCATTAATAAACATTGGAACATCTAATATAATAAATATTATTTTATTATAAATATTTTATATAAAAATAATTGTATATAACTTACTATATATTATTTACTTATGACAATTGATCTTACATTTATTAACAATTACATGTTAAAGTCATGTTTCGGGTAATAATAACTTTATTTTCATGTATGCTTTGATTTGATATTTTTAGCCCTCTTAATTTGATCGTGGTCAAAAAATAAAAATAAAAATTATCCATGATAAAAATATAATTTATATTCATTATATATGTATTATTGTTAACCATATAATTTAGATACATAAAATAAAACACATTGTTCATGGAGACGGAAAGCCATACCTACACATGAACATTGTTACCATTTGTTTGACTAATGAAATAAAAGAAAAATTAATAACATATCCCCATTAAAAGACAATATATATATTATATATAACATATAATCATTAAATTTACCATAATCACATTCCATTCAAATTGTTAGTGAAAAATATATCGCATCACTTCGTGAGGTGATACTCTACCATACACACGAACGACCTTATAATATCCCCCAATGGAATAAAAAGTAAGAATCTATATGAAATATAATAATTCAGAAAGTATACTTATGTTTAAATTATCCTATAAAGATATTATACCAATCATCATACCCAACCTTTATTGGTGTTGAGTAAAAATCGTCACATCAGTTTGTGAGGCGGTAGTCCGGTGTACACACGAGCAATGTAATTATTTCCTATTTAAGGGAAGATGATATGGATAAAGGTCATATCCATGTTAGAATAACATATCAAAATATTTAATATAATTATTTTATTATATTGTAATTTTTTAATAATATTTTATTGATGTGGAGGAAGAAATAAAACAAAAATGCTTATTGAAGAACAATACCTCTTCTTCGGGAAACCTCCTTGAGTTTTCACCAAAATCCTTCCAAGGTAAGATTTATGAAAAAAAATAATGATTATATAATGATAAAAGAAAATTGAGGAAGTTATTTTGGTAGTTATTGTATAAAATAAATTGTTTTGTATGTTTTTAGAGAAGAGGAAATGGGGTGGCCTTTGGTATGTGTGGTGAGTCACACACATGTAATTTTAGAAAAGAAAAAGGTGTACCCACATTTTTCAAATGAAACAAGGATCTAAATTGGGAAATTATAGAAAATTAGAGGTTATAAAGAATACATGTATAACCCCCCAACCCCATAAGCCCAGAGTCGGTGCATTATTATGTATCATTATAACGATCTCAAAAGATCAAGACTTGAGAGACCAATTAGTTTAGTAGACTTGGAAGTACTAGATACATTCATAAGGGTTACATTACATCATAAAATCGAAAACAACAACAACATTGTTTCCATAGAAAAAACTGAGATCCCATAGACTATCCCTACAGGTCAGTCATAATATATTTCTCCACATCTTGGGAAAAGTAAATCATAGAAAGGGGTGAGCTTAGATGCTCAGTAAAGATAACAATATAGCATAAACTTTTTATAAATAAGCATAAACATTTAAGGCAATGTATAAGACTAAAACAAAAGCCTTTTAAGCTTTAACTTCAGCATAATATGGATAAGATAAAATCGAGTAATTAAATTTACTTATTCACATGTATATTCTAATAGACGAATAATCACATTCAAAATCAATAGCCACTTTCATAATGATGGAATGCATAATGCCAGACTTCATAAACACATTGTCAAGGCCTTATGCCAAGTCTACAAATAAGATTTTTTCAAGTCCTTGTGCCAAGATAATATTTTGTCTCATTAGACCTACCGATGCATATAGGAGCTATAGAGGGCTCCACCCATCACTTACTAAGTCAAATTCATTCCTCATATGAAAAGGTTTAAAGATAACATAAAAATTTGTATTAAAAATAGCATACAAAATGTCAATAATTTATCCATAAACCATGAATCGTATAAAAATAACACATCCACATTCAAACATATCACAAAACCTTCAAGACAATATGGAATATTTGTATCATAATTAGTTAACTTCAAACATGTTTAAAATACATCAAAGGATGTTGATATAGTTGAAAATTATTTGTAAAACTCTTTGAGAGAAATATTCCCTTTTCATAAAAACATTTAAAATTCACACAATTTAGAAAGGAAGACATTTAACGACATTTTTAAATCAAAGTGTCCCATAAGAATTTGATACTTTTTAAAGGAATTAACATTTTTAAAACATTTATGTTCATATATATTAATCCTTAAAACCCATTTTGAAAACATGAACATTAATGAGAATGATTTAGAAGAATAATTATTTACAACATTTAAAATGATGTTTTTTTAAAAAAAGTCCCTTAAAATAATACCTTTGAAAAATATTTCATGAAACACAGAAAAGGATAATAGATATGTCCCAGTATATACTTATGTAAAAACAACCTCGGATAATAAATATATTTTGAAATTAACCCTTACCTTGCCCTTTCCTTTGGTCGATTGTACGTTTAAACTCTTCTATAGTGGACATTGTATGTTTTTATATTATAAAAGAACCATATTAATATTTATTATATCATAAATTTTTCATTTATGACTTTATACTACCCATTTAACAATTATTTCCACGTTAAATTAACATTTCAGGTAATAATCGGTTTCATTATCATACATATTTTAACATGTTATTATTGATCATATCATTTAGATCATGATTTAAATACATCAAAAATATAAAACATAATTTATAAATAATATATATTTATAATATAAATATGTAAATTTTAAATATATATGAAATGGAAAACACTGTTTATGGAGACGGTAAGCAGTACGTACGCATAACTGGCGTTTCTGTTTTCATATCATATTGACTGAAAGAAAGGAATGAGATGAATGTAAATATATATATACATATATTTACAGTGTAATTTTTATGTAATGTATTAAATAATTATTAATAATATATATTTTATAATCGTTGTTGAATGGTGAACATGGAAATGAATCTCATCACATCATTGAGACAGTAATTCGTATGTACGCCCGAGTGAAAATATCATTATATTGTTGATGAAATCGTATGAAATTGGATTTTATATCATATATATATAATAATTAAATTGTTATATTTATTATTTACATCAGTTATACTCATTATTATACCCATCCAAATAATGAAGTGATTGAATAAAAAACTACACCACGACGTGGAGACGGTAAGCTGTACGTACGCACGTATGGTGACATGTCATTCAGAGGATGGATAAACTAATTAATATGGTTGTACCATATTTATAATAAAATCATAGTATATATAAGATACTGGAGTTATTATTTTATAATGTAAATAAAAAATAAAGAGGATGTGGAAGAATAATGGAACTTGAAAGAGGTGATGAAATATTTACATCTTCTTCAGGTTATTCCTTTTGATTTGATCAAAAAGGATCATTAGGCTGGCTTTGGAACTAAAGTAATGCCTCTAGAATGAAGGGAGGACATTTTATAAGGTATTTGGGTAGGGTTTGGCCAAGCCAAATGGATTTTAAGGTGCGAATTTGTGAGATGGGTAAGTTCCCTTTTATAAGAGGGGTGAGGGGTACCATTCGAAAAGATTGAAATATTATTTTATAATAAAAACATTTTCGTTTTCAAAAGTAAAAAAATTGAATTATGTAAATGTTAAGGTGGGTATGGGTCGAAACATACACAACCAATAGGTTTTATATAGGTTTGGGTCACTATATTAACCTTATCTTTTATATTTAACTCTTAGTTAAATAGTTTGACATTTACCAGGTCTTTTGGTATTTTTATATTATATGGTTTATAAACATACTATAAACTTCTAAGAGAACCCAAAATGGTTCATTAATGATATATATAATGTTATTTAAGCCCTTTTTATGAACCATTTATTTTTAGTAAGAGAATACCAATTAGTAATATAATATTTGTTTTAACAACTCTTTTCTGTCAATTTTGACTTTATTTAATAATGGATTTTTTAAAGTCCTAAAAACATAATTACTTCGAAATAAATACATTTAATAAACCCAAAAATGTCATATTAACCTATAAATATTTTTATGTCTTCAAAACATTCAAATTATAATTATTTTAGTACTTATAATATCATTTATTTGATTGTTTCATTAATAAGGAAAATACTACATCATTATTGTGTCATATATAAATATAATTATTTTATGTCTAAATACTATAAATAAAATATAATGATGTATTAAATTTTTTTATCTTTATAATTATTATTTATAGTCTAATTGATCTATTATATAACCTCATATAAAAATTGTTTTACTAAAAGATATTTGTTTTTGTTATTTTTGTCTTTACTTTAGATTATTTAATATAAAATGTCATTATCACTCCCAAGTGGCTCTATGAGGTCCCAAAATCAACCCAAGGATGGAAATGGTCGGAAATGTATCAGAAAATAGGGCTAGGACACATGTTAGTGTAATTTAATATTATTATAACTTTATCTTTTAACCTTATTTAAAAGATTTACCCCTTTAACCAGGGTTAATAAAATATTTATTAAAGTAAATATTCCTAATGTCTAAAGATAAAAGTTACCCATTTACATGATTTGGAACTAATTATTCCAAATATGGAATCCATTTTTATAGATTCAAAACACATAAGTGGTAGAAATTAATTTTAAATTAATTCCCATTGTCAAAATAAAATGCATTTTTTTTGAAATAATAACTATCAAAAGATTGACACTTGTTACGTCAAATTTAAATGTGAAATTACTTATAATGACCTACATTGTATTATATTATAAAAATATAATATAATTATACTTCCAAAACATTAAAATTCATAAATTATCACTATTAATTATTTTGATTAATTTTTTTTCTACAATTAAAATTTTGTAATTTTCACTATTCATCAAAATATCAATGTTATCAGAAAAGTACAAAATATTTATCCAAACTAATTTTTATGTCTCTATTATAAAGAAGTATTTTATTTTATCACATTTAATATAAAAAAGTGTCAAATATTAGATTTAAAAAGGGTTCACTATTAGAAGGATTTAAAATTTCATTTTTTGAAAAAAACATCTTTTATTTGAAAAAAATGAATTTATTCTAAAATTATGTATATGAAACTCATAATATGGATTATAAATTTTTTTATTATATAATGTTTAAAATTTAGTTAATACTATTCATAACTACTTTTGAATGACTAGTTTGGTAAGTTATTGTTTGCTTGAACTCGGTGTTGCATGTAGTGCATGTTACTAAATTACTTTAAAGAAATAACGTACTATGAAATATTGGGGTGTTACATTCTCCCCACCATCAATAAATTGTATCCTCAGAATTTGAAATTGTTCTTCAAAAATAAAAGGTTTAAAATAGAAAATACCTTTGTGGGAAAACCCACATTGAAAATTAGGTTAATAAAATTTATTCTTAATAATTGGAAAAGGGGAATGAAAAAGTCACCACCAAATTATGATATTGATTAGGAGAAAATTGGTGGAATTTAGAGACACATAATTGGAGGAAAAATGTAAATATTTATTGGGAGTGATTTAGGTCATCAGTGACAAACAATTATAGAATTGAGGGCCTTAAAGCCATCAATCCATGATGATTTAAAATATCATCTATTTAACAAAACATAAGCTATTAGGACAACAAATTTTTAGTTTTAAGATCCCTAACATAATGTTTAATAATTAATTTAATCATAGAATAAGAGAAGAAAAAAATATATACTTGACAAGTAGAGTTCCATCCTTTAACTAATTAATACAACAAACTCATCTTTCACTCTAAAAGGTAATAGAACTAAAGAAAAATATATTATTTATCCTATTCGTATAGGGTTACAAAAAAATAAATTTTTAATTCCTATACCAGAACTTTTAGAAAAACAAATTATTCAATCTAGGACATCACATTGGCCAGTGGGAGGTGATACACCCGTTTCACCCTTCGGTTGCAGGTTCAAGTCTCGCGGCCTTACCGGACGTGACGGGTTGCTGCCCGACCTTCGGGATGTAATTTTTATGGAAATCCAAAAATAATCTCAAACTAGAATTATCCAAAATACTTCTTCCAAAACTCACAGTACAAAATTTACAAGTAAGCTAAACATAATGAAGATTCTTTTTTCCACATAATATCATGTCAACACCGTCAACATGTATTATTTAAAAACGCTGCAATATCCTAAATTACCATAAAACTTTATTGATTACAATCTTGCTCCCTTATTCCTTATAGAATACAGGATAAAATCCTTCTATCCAAAAATGTTGTAAACTCCAACAATGATGAAATATACAAATCATTAATCAGTTTCAAGGTAGTCAAGAATATCCCATATAATGTATCCAAATCAATCAGGTATTATTCAAAAAATCACTACCTCAGTATCAGAACCATATTATGGTTTATCTTTATCTCAACCATATATTTTCCAAAATTTTAATCTACTATTTAGTCACTTTTCTTGGTTCCAAAAAATCTCATGTCCTTAATGAAATAGTACTACAGTACAATCCTTATATACTCTATAATTATTATAACTTGTACATCATTAATACAATACTCAAATGACACAATACTTTAATAACAACGTAAAAATACTAATCATTCATCTTCATATTCGGTAGTATCA
Source organism: Viscum album (assembly GCA_963277665.1). Taxonomy (NCBI): domain Eukaryota; kingdom Viridiplantae; phylum Streptophyta; class Magnoliopsida; order Santalales; family Viscaceae; genus Viscum; species Viscum album. The sequence continues at coordinate 1,391,835,087 of OY728165.1, forward strand.
TAACATTATTATTATCTAATAGCATCATTTGGGGTATAATCTGATGATTTGGACATTGATTGGTATAGTTTCCCAAGTCCTTGCAGATGAAGCATTGTACATTTGAAACTTTTTCCTACCCTTTCAATCACGTACATGGTGTCCTTTTTCTCCACACTTATAACAAACTCCCATTCCCTTCAAGCATTTACCAAGGTGATTATTTCCACAGTTATCACATATGGGAAAATCATTCTTTTCCCTCTTCCCTTTATCCATCATTCTCTCTTCCATAATTTTCTTCTCTTGCATACCTTAAAATACATAGGACTCAAATAATTCTTTACTTATCTTATTAACACATGATACTATTTCTTTATATGTTGAGAATGCATGGGAGAATATTTACCTTTTAAATTTTGGCTTAATACCGTGAAAGATATGATCCTTCTTACTCTTTGGATCATACGTATTGCTGGAGTTCACATTCCTTCTAATGTGTGGAATTTCTTTACAATGACATACACTAGGTCAGTTTATGAATTGCAATGAAAAATTACAAACTTGTAAAATACCTAACATAAATTGAAAAGTTTGTGGAGGTAATCCATAATCATAAAAATATTTTCTTTGATTTGGTATATAATTTTAAATCCTTCATAATTATTTATAATGAAAATGAGAATTATCTTAATCATATCACCTGGGAGTGTCGTAACCAAGAGTGAAGCAAGGCCCATTGTCATGTTCCAGTTCCTGTTCGAGTCTAGCTCAAAGTGATTCTTTCAGGTTTTACCCCTAGGTACATCTGTTCAAAATCCGCCTCTACCTTCTCGTATCCAGACATGGATGTAATTTCTTGGAAAACTCAGAAAATCTCTACAGTACCAAAATTCTAGGATGTTATTCTATACTAATCTTAAATGTCTATATTAGGGATATGAGATCTAATTATATTTTTTAAAAATCTAGTTTCCAAGGACTGTACTAAACTTCCTTTGATACCAACTATAATACCACAACCCAGAATACCAGAGTCAGTGCATTATTACGTATCATTGGAATGATCACAAAAGATCAAGTCTCTAAAGACCGATTAGTGTAGTAGACTTAGAAGTACTAGATACATTCATAAGGTTTAAATTACATCATAAAATGGAAAACTAAAAGACCATTGTTTCCATATGAAACACTAAGATCCCATAGACTATCCCTGCAAGTCAGTCATAATATACTTCTTCGCATCCTAGGAAAAATAAAACATTGAAAGGGGTGAGTTCAGATGCTCAGTAATGATAACAATATAGCGGAATCATTCATAAATAATCCCAAAAATTTAAGGCAATGTACAAGACTAAAACAAAAGATTTTTAAACATGAACTTCATAATAATATGGCAAAGATAAAATCAAATAATTCCATTTACTTATTCACATAGATATTCTACTAGTTGAGTAATCACATGCAATACCAATAGCCACTTTCATAATGATGGAATGCATAATTCTAGACTTCATAACCACATATTCAAGGCCTTGTGCCAAGATTAAAAATTATATTTTGTCAAGGCCTTGTTCCAAGACTCTATTTTGTCTCATGAGACCTACCGATGCATCGAGGAGCTATAGAGGGCTCCACCCATCACTTACTAAGTCCAATTCATTCCTCATATGAAAAAGGTTTAAACATAACATAAACATTTGTATTAAAACTAGCATATGAAATGTCAATAATTTAACCATGAAACACAAATGGTATAAAAATAAAACATCCACTATCAAACATATCACAAAACCGTAAATACAATATGGAAGATTTATATCATAATTAGTCAACTTAATACAAGTTTAAAATCTATCAAAGGATGTTGAAATAGATGAAAATGATTTGAAAAACTCTTTGAGAGAAATATCCATTTTTCATAAAAACATTTAAAAGTCACACAATTTAAAAAGGAAGAAATTTAAAGTCATTTTTGATTCAAAGTTTTCCATACTACTATGAAACTTTTGAAAGGAAATAACATTTTTAAAACATTTATGTCTATATAGATAAAACCTTAAAACCCATTTTGAAAACATGAACATTAATGAGAACGATTTAGAAGAATAAATATTTAAAACATTTAAAATGATATTTTAGTAATAAAAAGTCCCTTAAAGTAATACCTTTGAAAAGTCATTCATTAAACATTGACATGGATAATAAATGTGTCCCAATGGATTCTTACATAAAAACAACCTTGGATAATAAGGAGATTGTAAAATTAACCATTACCTTGAACTTTCCTTTGGTCGAGGGTATGTTTAACATCCAGTATAATAACCATTGGATGTTATTAGATTATAATAGAACCATATTAATATTTATTATATCATACATGATTTATTTATGACTTTATACTACCAATTTAAAAATGATTTCCATGTTAAATTATCATTTCGGGTAATAATCGCTTTCATTATTGTACGTATTTTAACTTGTTTTTCTTGATCATATAATTTAGATCATGGTTTAAATACTTCCAGAATATAAAAAATTATTTATATATAATATATATTTAGAATATAAATATGTATAATAGATAGATATATGAAATTGAAAACACCATTTATGGTGACGGTAGACCGTACATACGCATAAATGACATTTCGGTTATCATATCATATTTAATGGAAGTAAGTGAATGAGATGAATGTAAATATATATATATATATATATATATTTATAGTATAACTTTTATTTTATATATTACAAACTTATTAACAATATATATTTTATAATAACCGTTGAGTGGTGAACGTGGAAATTAATCTCATCACATCATAGAGACGGTAATCCGTACGTACACACGAGCGAAAATATCATTATATTGATGACGAAATAGTATAAAATTGGATGTTATATAATATATAAATAATAATTAACTTTTTACATTTGTTACTTACCTCAGTTATAATCATTATCAAACCCATCCAAATAATTAAGTGTTTGAATAACAAACAACACCACGACGTGAAGATGGTAAGCCATACGTACGCACGTATGGTGACATGTCATTCAAAGAATTGATAGAATAATGAATATGGTTGTACCATATTTATAATAACATCATAGTATATATAAGATACTGGAGTTATTATTTTATAATGGAAACAACAAAGAAAGAGGGAGTGGAAGAAGAAAGGAACTTGAAAGAGGTGATGAAATATTTACCTCTTCTTCGGGTTCTTCCTTTTGATTTGATCTAAAAGACTCTTTAATATGGATTTATGAGTAAAGGAAGGCATCTAAGATAAATTTAGGACAGTTTAGAGGGTATTTGGGAAGGGTTTGGACGATACAAATGGATTTTAAGGTGTGAATTTGAGAGAAGGTGAAGTGCCCTTTTATAAGAGGGGTGAGGGGCGCCTTAGGAAAATATTGAAATATTATTTTATAATAAAATAATTTTCGGTTTCTAATGGATAAAAAATGAATTATGTAAATTATAAGTTTGGTATTGGTATAAAAACACTCATTCAATAGGTTTTAGACAGGTTGGGATTAATAAATTAACCTTATCTTTTTGATTTACCTCTTAGTTAAATAGTTTGACATGTACTATGTCTCTTTGTATTTTTATATTACATGGTTAATAAACATACTATAAACTTGAAAGGGAATAAAAAGTGGTTAATTAATGACATATATAATAGTATTTAATCCCTTTGGATGAACCTTAGATTTTTAGGAATAGAATTCAAATTAATAATATAATATTTGTTTTAAAAACTCTTTTATGTCAATTTTGAAATTATTTAATAATGGATTTTTTTTAAAGTTCTAACAAATTAATTACATAGAACAAAATACATTTAATAAACTATAACATTTCATAGTCACCTATAAATTTTTTTATGGCATCAAAATTGTCAAAATATATTTATTTTATTATTGATAATATCATTTATTTGATTGTTTCACTAATAAGGAAAATACTGCATCATTATTGGGTCATATATAAATATATTTAATTTATGTCTAAAAATTATAAATAAAATATATTAAGGTATGAAATCTCTTTATATTTATAATTTCTATTTATAGTCGAATATTTCAATTATATAACCACATATAATAATTGTTTTACTAAAAGATATTTGCTTTTGTTATTTTTGTCCTTACTTTAGATTATTTAATATAAAATGTCGTTATCACTCCCAAGTGGCTCCATGGGGTCCCAAAATCAACCCAAGGATACCCATGGTCGTAAGTTTATTAGAAACTAGCATAAGTTCATGTGTTAGCGTAATTTAATATTATTATAATATTATCTTTTAACATTATTTACTGGATTTACCCCTTTAACTATGATAAATAAAATATTTACTGAAGTAAATATTCCTAATGTCTAAAAATAAAAGTTACCTATATACACAATTTTGAACTCCTGATACCAAATATGTATACTTTTTTTTTAGAAATTGAAAACACATAAGTTTCTGAAATTAATTTAAAATTAATTCCCGTTGTCAAAACAAAAAGCGTATTTTTATGAAATAATAACCATCAGAATATTGATACTTGTTTAATTAAAATTTAAATGTGTAATTTCTTATAATGACCTAAATTTTATTAAATTATAAAATTATAAACTTATTATACTTCCAAAACATTCAAATTCACAATTTATCAATATGAATTATTTTTATTAAAAAAGATTATTATAATTACAATTTAGTAATTTTCACTATTCATCAAAATATGAAAGTTATAAGAAAAGTACCAAAAATTTATCCAAACTAATTTTTTATGTATCGATTCTAAATAAGAAGTTTATTTTGTCAAATTGAATATATAAAAGTTTAAAATATTGGATTTAAAAAGGGTTCGTTATTAAAAGACTATAAAATTTTATTTTGTGAAATACACTTCTTTTATTTGAAAAAATGAATGTGTGCTTACATTATTTATAACAAACTCATAATATGGATTCTAAAATTATAATGATTATATAAAATTTAAAATTCCCTTAATATTATTCATAAATTCTTTTTAACGGCTAGTTTGGTAAGTCATTGTGCATTTGAACTTGGTGTTGCGTGTAGTGAAAGTTATTTACTTAATTTAAAGAAATAACGTACTATGAAATCTGGGGTCTTTACAACATTGACCCAAAAATGTGTTTTTAACAATTTTATAGGTTATTTCACCTCTTATCTTTATTATTTTAACCCATGGTAAACATGTTTTAACCATAACCATGTTAACTAATTTTTACTCTTTTTACTATTAATTATGGTCAAAATGTAAGTTGAACATATTAGATACTATAAGTTATTTTTATTAAAAATATTTAATCCATTTTTTCAAAATAACATTCAAAAAAATGAAAAAAATTAATTTTAAATTAATATCATACACAGGATTAAAAATCATTTTCCAAAGAAAATAATTTAAAAAGATTAATAAGTTTTTATATATAATATAAATTTTAAAATGATTAAAAATAACTATATAAGAATAATAGAAATATAATTTTACTAATTTTACTTTTAAAACCATTTTAAGACAAAATGTATCTTGTAAATAGTTTGAATAAAAAAACATTTTTTAACAAAAAATAATATTTTTCACTATTCATTGAAAAATTAATCTTCCATACAAAATATCAATAGTCCACTCCATGATAATTTTGACATAATGATTTCAAAAATTATTTTTATTTTTTAAAATAAATTTTTTTATTCCTTCAAAAATTATTTATAAAATAAGTGCATAAAACGAGACAAAACAAAATTTTAGAAAAATAAAATTTTAGTGTAAAATTAGATTTATTCTTTCATCCTATAAAGAAAAAACATAATCTGAAATTTAAAAGTTTTATTTAATATATAATATACATATACATTTAATTTAATCATTAAAAAAAGTTATTTTTTAATTTATTGAGGTAAATCATTTTTTGTACATAAAAATAGTAATCATAAAAACATTTCTTTTATGTTCATATAATGGTTTTTTTAATTTATAATTAATTGGCTACAAAATATTAATTTTATAAACATGTGTAAAAAATATATATTTTTATAATTTATTTAATACAATTCATACCCATAATTGAAACTTCTAGGTGATAACAATCATATTAAATAATAATATTTTAATATTATATTCGTTTTTTAAACTTAGTGTTCTATGTAACATAAGATAAATGTAGTTTTTCATGTAGTTTAAGGTAAAAATATTGTTGTGTGTAATAAATAAATATCGAAAAGATAAAATTTATTAGAAAAAAAATATTTTACCAAATCTTAAGGCTTTTTAACTAGCCTTTACGACATTTCCCAAGGAACCAAAATATAAAAATTTATCGATTGATAAAAATTTAATCCCACAGAGTAATAAATTTAATCTTTCTTTTCCCCAAAATTAATCGTACCTAGCCTTCATTGAACTAATAACATTACACTATGGTGTTATTTCTTCACACTCTAAAAAACTAATCTCAAGTATGATCACCTTGGTGTAATGAATTAAGTCCATGGTGAAACCAACCACATAGAGAAAAATGATACTACTACCTCTCAAGAACCCTCAATGGTGAAACCCAACCATTATGGTGTGAGGCATCCCTCCTTGAGAAGCCCTTATGATGAAAAAACTAAAACTGTGGTGTGATCTATCCCTTTACCTCGAAATTTTAAACTTTCTGGGATATTATACCCTAGTATTCAACTCATTAATTTCACATATCCCTAAAATTTACTCTTATAAAATACCCTTCATGATGCATCCCTTCAGATCTGATACAATACCTCACACCTGAGAAATCCCCATGACGCAACACATAATATGTGGCATGATATATCCCATAATATTGATTTTTAATATCATACAGAGGGAATATAATGTCATCACCATCCATAAAAGTGAAAACCTATTCCATTATTCTAAATTTTAATATCATGAAATACCCACAATAATTCAGCACCCTTTATTGTGGAATGATCATCTGTAATTAGAAACAATCTATAACTGGGACATCACTCTACTCTGATACTCTCTAGATCACATAAGACACCTCAAAAGACACCATGAACACCCAAAAAACCTCTTAAATATATTCCAACTCTCACAATTCTAATTGAAAACACAATTATCAAAAAACAAATCCCCATTTTTAGGACAAAAATTCAATTTTCCTTTGATTTCACAAAACCGTAACAACAATGGTTATTTTAGGTACCATTAATTGGATAATCCTAGAGTGCATTTTATTTAATTAAGATTTATTATTTTAATTAATATTTCTATTAAATGGATACTAAATAGGAAATCATGGTTTCTATAATTTTGTATAAATGTGTTTCAAAATGAAGAATTATTAAATAATATTAATTTTAAAAAAATATAAGTGACATGATAATAAATTCTCAATGGATAATAAAAATTTTATATCAAAATAAATTTTATGATAAAGAAAATTTTAAATTATTATATTTTATAAATGATATGTGTAGAATTATTTTGGTCATATTTGATGTAATAATTAAATGATTATGGTATACTGTGATATAATTTGGATGTGATATTATTAAAATGATAAATATATGTGTATTTTTAATATTATTATGAAATTAATATGTATTAATATTTTCAATTATAATGTAATTACTATGATATTATATATGTATAAGCAGTGTCATGGTTATTTTATTATTCAAATCCTTGTTTAAAAATTATATCCCTCACATGATAATGAGATGATACTTGAACCAAAGACAAATTTTGTAAATTATTCATTATTATCTATGCTCCCTTGAGTATTTTATTTTTTAATATCTTTTAAAAATGAATTACTTCTTAAGATTAAATTGTTTAATATGGAAAAATATCTTCATTACTGTATGGGAAATTTGATTGATAACTTATTATTGGATGTTTGGGAAGACTCCTTGAGAACTAGGAGGGTTGATTGAAATATTAATGAAGATTATAGGTTTAACATGCTTGTACTAGAGAGTCAGGGTTAGTAAATAAATCATTCCATGTGGGTTTCTGGTATTATTATGGTTTTCTGAATATAGTGTTGAGATATAGATAGAATGAATGATTTGGGTGAAGTAAGTTATAGTGTGATACAATGATTTTTTATCCTATAAGCGAGTAATATGTGTTGATTTATTACTAGCTATGGCTTAAGACTTGGGTTGTGTGATATTATACATTATTTTTCATAGTTATTACTATGGATGGGATATAATTGACTTTTATTTAGAATATAATTATAGCATGGTAGGTTTATATTCTTATGTACTTTTTCGGAAAAAATACCTTAAGGTGACTTTTCAAAGTATTTGGTTTTTGTTAGTGGACAAATCATATTGAAAAACTCTCAGAGAGGAGAATACTGTCAGTCATTCATTAAAGAAAATTTTATATTTGATTTTAAAGTATATTAATATGTTTGTGATGTATTTCAAAAAATATTAATGGATATTTTCCAAGTTAAGAAGACTCTTGTGAAAGAGAAGTTCTGAGAACATGCCCTGAAATTAGTGTTTAATACACATAACAAGAAAAAAGAGGAAAATTTTTTAGGTGTGAATAGTTGTGTGAATGGATTGGTTTATTTTATAAATTCTTAAACTAATATATAAGCAAGAATAGATAAATTTTTAGAATATATAATAGAGTTTTTTCTACTAATATTTTAAAAAACATATTTCTTGGGTGAAGGAATTATAAGTGAACTTCAAATACATGATGAAATGGGTTTATAGGACCAATGTTTATCAGAATATGAGTTATTTTGACCTATTATGTACACATGAAGGGTTTTATAAAAACCTTAATGAAAATTTATTAAATTTCCATAGTAATGTGTAATTAATTATTTTAATGAAATAATAAATTCTTGGAACTCTAACTCTAGTGTAATAAAATGTGATTAAAAAAACAAAATAACCAATAGAATTAATAGTGAGTTTACTTTACTAGATAGAGTAGTGGGATTTCAACACATGATTGGTAGTGAACCGATATGAATAATGAGGCTACATTGAAATTTTAAACAATTAGTGTTCTTTATTAAGAGAACAATGAGTAATCCATTCATGATTATAAGAAAACAAGGGTGACAAAAAAGTCTTCTCCAAGAATTATACATATGTTAGTGCATAGTGATTTTGGTACATTAGCATATCACCATTTTAGACTCCTGAGATTTTCTTAGTTAGCGTAATCCAATTAAAATTTATTATGTACCACTTTACTTTTTTTATCTCTTTATATTTTCCATGAAAGATATTTGTGTTCCTACTAATAATGGATCATGTTCATTGGTGAGATCATTTTAAAGAACATAAAATACCATAAATCACACTCTCCTAGGGAATTAATATTTCTTGAGGACAAAAAGTGGTATTATAAGTAAAGGTTAATTTAGGTGGAAATATCCACTACATTGAAGTAATGGAAGAAATAAATCAAAAAAATACTAATGTTTGATGGAAATGACTTTGAACTATGTAATAATCAACTGAAGAACTATTTTTGTTCTATATAAATGGAATTTTAAATAACTATTATATATGAGATTTTTGTTATTATGTTTATTGATGTAATATCATAAGGATAGTGTTAAGAATTATATTCCAATAGTATAAGAATCCATGCATTAGGGGGATCCTTATCCAACATATCATTCATGATGTTGATTTTAGGTAAAAAAATTATATGTAATTTGGAGAAAAGGTTACTTAATATATATGAATGAAACACAAATGTACAAGAATATAAATTTCAAGTGATATGGAAAAATTATTAAGAATCGAGGAAGAACCCAATTCAATATATTAATGAATTCTTTGATTATATTGATGTTATTGGGGAAAAAATACATGGTATTGAAGGAACACTCATTGATATAAATGTTATTAAGAATATCGTGAGAGTATTTCTACCTCATTTTAAACCTAAATTCCATATGTTTGAGGATAATTATCCAAATGTGATGATGTTGGACAATATTCATAGCAACCTTCTTGCATATAAGACAAGAGATAATTATTAAAGGGTTGTGGGAAAAAAAGCTTTGAGTAGGTATAATATAAGTCTTTGACAAAGACCTTCATAGAGTATAATTGGGAAGAATAATGGGTAGATTAATTCATGTAATTCCTTTCCAAAAATAGAAAAATGTGGAAATCAAATTTTAAAGGGAAATGTCTACTCATGTGATTTTGATGAATAAAGGTTTGGTACATCACAAAAAAGTGCCCCAATAAGTTTCAAAACAATGATGAGGATGATGATAAAGTTATGATAATGTAATAATCAAATTTCATGAATTATAGGATGAGATATAAGAAAAAATTATACAAGAGGAAGGACCCAAATTTTCAAATGATAATTGCTCAAATGAAATAGAATAGAAATAAATGGTGTAATTTAAAGACAATACAGGGGATATTTTTATGGATTTTATAGAAATATAAGAGATAAAAGACGAAAAATATGATGATAAGAATGAATTAGATGGGTGAGTCGATATAAAATAAGATTTAAATTATATCTTTAATGAAATATATGATTAGAGAGAAAATAGAAAAAATAAAATAGAGTGATATGTGACCTAAAAAAATACAAGGAACAGTTGTAATTAAAGAAATATGAGTTGATGGAAGGAGTAAAAAGTCTCAAATAAAAAATACCTAAAATATAGGTAAAGTATTATAAGTATAAAATTAAAACCAAAGGGAATTCCTAAATTATATATGGTTTGAATATAATGGGGAAAGGTTGATTCAACCACATCAAAGTGATTAAGGAAATCATAATCCATCTATGTTGAAAAATATATGATTATGAGAGACTTTTGATGAAATAATAATTTTAAGATCATGCTAAATGGAAACGTGAAATGTAAAATAGAATCATATATGTCAAGTACAATATTTATTGTATTTTAAAATAAAGAAAATACACATCAAAATGATAAATCTGGTATGGGTCTTAATCATAATCATAAAGAAATTGTGATTAATACTGTTCCACAAATATCCAATTTAATATTGAAGATTGATTTGGGTGTGACTTAGAATTAAAAAACTCAAAAAATACAAAACACCAATGCTGATATAGTAAGGACACATAAGACTACACAAAAAATAAGGTGAAAATATTGTGGAAATAAGGCGAATTAACAAAATTTCTATTCTGTAGATAGTTGGTATCAAAGGGAACAAGTTAAAACATGGATCCAATTAGAGTGCAACATTTTAGCTACACTTTAAATGGTCACTATTTTTAGTGTATAATATTGAAAATATATCTAGGTATTTCTCACAAAGAATATAGAGGATTGTGTTATAAATTAGTGTACCTTAGATCCATCTTTAAATGTACATTTTTTGTTCCATATAAGGTATTAAAAGAGTTATTCATGATGTATACATAACATAGTAGTGTTTAAAATTAGGCATATACTGTTTACATGGAAATTAATTGAGATTATTTTTCATTTCATCATTTTTGAGAAGTTACCACCTATAATAAAAACCTCAAGATACTATCAAATTAATATAAAATGATATCACATGGTCTCAACACATCATACTTACTAGGAAAAATGATTTATAACTATCAGGAATTTGGGGATCATAAACATTGAGACTTATTATCCTGAAGTTCACACATGGTGATATCAAGTTTAATAGATCATGATGAATAGCTCTCTAATAGGAACACCACATGCTTCAAGTGTTATTAGTTATCTTTATTTATTAACAAATTTTTTGGTCTGTCGAAATGATATCATTAATAATGTGTATCATTCGATCACATATATTGATTCATGAAAAAAAATGTTATTTATGTTGTGGGGTGGTGGCACTCAATGGGTGCGTCATTAATGGTATAACATTGGTCAAGTGTTAAATAATGACTTTTCCTCATCTAAAAGGTTGAGATGCCTTATGACCTATTGAACAGAATAGTGGTACCTTTATTAAATACATGAACATGGTGATTAAATCTAACTCTCTAGTATGGTTGTGAATAAATGAAGAAAAGAAAGATGATGACACAAAGTGTGTAACCTACTTTATGATATATCATGATAAAAATAGATTATATTACATAGTGCATATTTATACCAGGTTTTAATTTCTATGACTAAAAATAATCTCCTTAAGGACCTTGATGTGTTTATATACTCCACTTTTGGTCTATGAGTATCACTCACCACTCTCAAGATAAGGGCATATATGGCCACACACAAAGCTTATTCATAATCTTGAAAAAATATAGTTAATTCTATTTTTGGATATGGTGGACACCATAATGGGGGTCAAGTATGTCTAATTCTATATTATTTCAAAGGAAATAAATAAATTCAATATTATATTAGTTTATAATAATAACCACTGAATTTATTTACTTATTATATTCACATGGTATTCAATGAATATAATGAAAAATATATTAAGAATGAATATTAAATATCCAGTATTAAAGGTTTGTTTAATATTTATTGTATAAGAGAGTCTAGTTAATAAATTTTATTTTATCACATAAAATATTTAGGTTTTACAAGTATGTGATCAAATACACAAGGCATTTTTGGCAAGTTTTATGTTCTTTTTCATTTTTTGGTACATTAAAAGCGTATAATTATGTAAGAACCTAAATTAAATTTGTTGAAGTTATAACCTAAGTATTTAATAAATTTGAAGACATTAAATGAGAGTGAAAAGGTTTTGATTAAATTATATCTCCTCTCCACCTTTCTCTGAAGTCCTATATAGGTAAATTGAAGGGAATATCATGAATCATTTTATCCATGTTCAGGAATCAATAAATTGATTTCCAATGATCATAATGATATCGAAGATTCTTTGATTCTCCCTAGCATCACCTTGATTTCATAGGCCAATGATTGATCATGCTTTTTTAATGTGTGTTGGTGATCTAGAGGGTTCTATATTTGGTTCACTATTATTATGATCACTAACGATGAGTGAAATTTATTTTCAATAAAAATTAGAGGAGGTATGATATTACTTTTATTTTTCATTTTTATTGTTCATTTTTAATTAATTTCAATGGGATACATGGATGAATCTAGGTGATGATATAATAGATTTTATGTTTTTATATAAATATGAACCTGAAAATTTTATAACACCTTCTTCCATGCATAAAAAAACCCAGGTTCCTTCAACTGGTATCTGAGTGAATATTCATTTTATTAAGAAAACATTAAAAAAATTATTTTCATTTATTATAGAAGAGGTAATATTCATAGTCCCACTAACATAAAAAACACATCGATCGGAGATCAAAAGATTAATTTATGGTCATACAAATATTGAAATTATAAATATTTGAGATTATAACTAATAAAAAATATTTATATATATTTCACCAAGGTGGGATTATTTCACAAATGAATGGAAACTTTGGGCTAGAAGTTATAACTAGGACAATTATGGTGCGGGATCCATATGGTCGTAAAACAATATCTAGGAAGTCTATTTCAGTGGGTATTCTATTTAAAAATATATATTTTATTATATATAGGTGCATGGGGGGGGGTAGGGTGGGTTTGAGAATCTATACATGCAACTTTTAAAAAAATTCAAAGCCTATAATATAGTATTTTGAAAAAATATAAAAAATATAAAAGGGTGAGGACTTAAATAGTGGATTAGCTTCCCCCTTACATGAATTAATCACACTCATTTGAGGGGTATTAAATGAGATCCTCATTAGTGCTAATTTTTTTAAAAATATTCTATATGGGTTGGGGCTAATATTTCCCCACATCAACATAATGTCACCCAAAATATGGGTGGGGAATTATGCCAAATGTAGAACCCAATAGGTTGCTACATTTTTTAATCCAATGGTGGCACCTTATAGTACTTCTCCACAATGTTCACACACCCTGTTGTGGGGTGAATATGTTTTTTCCATTTTTTCGGTCAATCAATAATTCCACCGATTTATTTAAAATTTCTTCGGTAGGATAAAAAAAATTCCAAAAATTATTAAAAATATATGAGATTTAATTAAATAATTCTGGTAATATGTAATAGGTGTTTTATGAATTAAAATTTATTTAATATATTTTAATTCATAATATATTCCCTTAAGCTGAAATAATAACAAATTTGATTTATTTACATGAGTTTAATACATACCAACTGATCATGAATATAGATTGACTAATGATTATCCATTTTATTTATTTATTTATTACAACATGTTTCTTTGTAGTAATTATTTAATAAATGGTGTTATAGAGGTCACATATTGTGTTATAATTTATGTAAAGTCATTCATATCAATAATAAATATTATTTATATGTATAATGTAAAACCAATATCCCATCATCTTCATACGAGTATTATTGTAAAATGACTAAGATGAAAGGTGATGTATTTCATGAAAATATTTTATGAGGCACTAAATGGGACTATGAAAAACTATATGGAGTGAATAGTGTGACATAAGTCATGTATTTAATGATTCAAGGAGTTACCTGAAGGGTCATGTATGATGATTATGAAATTTTTATGTAACTATTTGTAATATTTCAAGTAATAATATCAGTGTATGGGCATGATTTTGTGGGAGATTCTGAGGTATGGGTAGCCTCAGTACTGAAATATTAAAAATATTAAATATAATATATCCCATGAGAATATATTTTTTAGAAATAATGAGATATCTCTTGATCTGTGTTATAGATAAGAAATATGATACCACTATTAAATTGATAATGTGAGTTTTACTCTAATAAAGACTTAACTTTTGTGTGAATTAGGTGTTTTGTTAAAGAGTGACCATGGGTGGGTTAAAAAATTAATAATTAAATAATATTTATATTATTTATTACATGGAATAAACCTATTCCTACTCAACATAAAACATTCCCTGGATAATTCCATAGGGTTTTCCATATAACCATAGAGGTAATGAGAGGGTAGTGAGATCAGGTGGAGAGCTCAGGTGGATAGTATGCTGGAATATGATAATGTGATCAATGATTCAGTATCATGAGTATTGTCATCAACGAAGGAGGTATTGTATGCAACCAATGAAATTTTTTTAGAAATGTTATTCATCATAAATCAATCAAAACTCAATGTAGGGTGATTGATTTTGTGGGTTTTTAATAGTTTTTGGATTGATATGAATGCATATTAATCCATTCAAAATTAATTCAAATATAAATATCAACTAGAATTTTCAACTACTTATCTATCTAAATCGATCTAGGAATTTGATATTTGTAATTTTTATTTCTTACTTATTTGATAATACACCTAAATTTGTGTTACACAAATTATGAAAACAAAATACAACCATCTAGCATGCCTTACTTTGTTTTATGTGCCATCCTCCCTCTATTTCAATGTTCATCAATGAAATTTTGATTGGATGAGGATTTGAAAATACTTGGGGGGACTAATCATTGTGAATTTGTTCTCTAGCATAATGGATGATGGCCATAGGATCATTTTTGGGTTTTGAATATATGATAGAGGTGTGGAGACGAAAATGGGAATCCGATGATGGATTGGGAAAATGTTGGTTTATGATTCGGATTGTGCGAATCCATCTGAGAGAGCTGTGATGGGTGATTCAAGGTATGAAGTTTCCAAAATATGACCATTGGAAATATATGTTATCTATTGACATCATATGTATGGGGGATTCTAGGATATGAGACATGTGTATCATCAAATTGTGATGAGGATCAATTTTCCAGTGAATAATAGTTAGAATTTGAATTTTGGATAGTTGTTGATGTTGGTCAACTCTATTATAGGAGTTACGACTGTGTATTTCAGTGGATCTGAAGGTAGAACTGATGTGAGTATGAATCCCTATGAACCAATGAGAGTTTCTATAAATCTTGATATACATATCATGTACAATGAATAATGTACTTCAAGTAGTCCCCTATGTGTGAAGCTAGGGTTTCACATCATGTTAAATAAAAAAATTGTGTGGACCTCCCACATGTCTTGTTACACCTAGCTGGCATTCTTAATGTGTATAGGGACTGCACATCAAGTATGTCGTGTGTCACCACATGCTATGTATGTTGTGGAACACAAAATTTACTTAATAAGGTATATGATCCTATGAAAATGACACTCACTAAGTGCTGGCTCGGCCCAAACACACCATGTGATGTGAAGTACGACCTATGTAATTCAGAAGGTACCTAGACACTACCATTGTACATGGGGATGACCAAAGTACACATGCATAGGAACAATACAAATTTAATTTTCTAAAAGACCACTAAAATATGTGTATTATAAAATAATATGATGTGTATATAGAGAAAGCACATGTCACGTGAGAAGGTGAGACATGGCTTGTACCAGAGTAAGAGAGAAACATCTTATACCCCCTTGGATTATACTTATTTATGAGAAATTTAAAACCCTTTTTTATTTTCAAATAATCTTTAGTATGATTTTCCATGTGACACCCATTATAGTGGGTTTACTCTAGGGTGGGTTAGGAATCCCACACATGCACTAGGTGAGATCCAAAATCTATGTATCACCATCAAATTTCATCTAATGATTTGTAGCATGATTGAGAGAGTAACTGAGATGAGGAATCTTAGTTTCCCTGGTGCCACTTTATGAAAATTCTCTATTAGTACATCCTCTCATATGAGTTCCAATGATGAAAAAAATACCCGCGGAGTGAGTTCTAATAGTGTGGTGTTACAATTGAGAATCTAGTTGAATTATACTCTGTAAATAAGGATTACACTTGACATTGAGGAATAACATCTACATTTGAGAATATCTAGGTAAATTTTCTTAATAATATATATAATATTCTAATCAAAATATCTTCATAGTAATGAGAGGACTCCACTCTTTTTTTTTCAGGCTTTTGGTGATTTTGGGGGTGTCATTATAGGTATTTTATACTCACCCCACATGGTCTCTTCCCACACATGTCTCTATTATATTAGTGAAAGTGTTTTTGATATCATCCTAGTGGACAAGGAGAATGCAGATCATAGTTGTTCTAGGTAGTCCTTAGATGGATATATGAGTTTCATTAGGGAATCTCCATGATTGTTGTTAACTGATTGGGTGGTTTTTGAGTTTTACTGGGCTTGTATTTGGACCTTTTCAGCATTTTATATACTATTTATTGTAATCTAATTTGGGATAGATTTTATTCATATGTTTTATAGTATTATTCATTTTATCCTTCTATATTAAACTGGTGTATGGAGGTTTGTGTCTGTGTAGGTACATTAGGAAAAGGCCTCCCATGCATGTGATATACCTTCTCAGTGCTAGATACCAATCCTTGGACTATTGGAGGTAGTGTTGGGGTGTCATTATCATATTTCCTCTGAACAGGTGGTCCCTGGTGGTTCAGGGAATAAAAGAATGGTATTATAAGGAGGTTATCATAAGACCATATTTTTGAGATTTTATAGCATTGATGTTTGCTCTGGGAACTATGGAAACAATATTATAGTGTATTCAGTATGGATTTTAGGATAGAAAACCCAGTATTGGTGTAGAAGTTGACATATCTATTCACTAAGAATTTTATATCCTGATTCTTGAATCAACACATATAGAAAATAGTTGCAGGAAAAACAGTGGTATATATATAATATAGGATTGAGTAATAGTTTCCATTTCATTGTTAAGTTATCTCCCCATATATTCTCATTTTAACGTGGTTTATCTTGGCTATTATTGGATTCCTCCATGATGAAAACTAACAATGATTCCATAGTGGTATCAATTTTTTGATCCATATGGAGAATATGAATTTATTTTGGAACTGTGCAATAGGCAGTTCTTTTGGGTGGATAGTGAGTGACGTCTCCACCCATTGAGTATCATGATGACCCACCTCGGGTGGTTTAGGTGAATTATTCCCATCAAGATGAGTAGTAGTTAATTTTGGTGGTATCAGTAGATGAATAACATATTCGGAGTTTTCATAATGAGTTTCATAGTGTGAGATCACCCATTTTTTATGTTGATCCATACCCCCTTCTCAGGCGATAGAATATTATCTCAAACCTATGGTGCCAGTGATTTCTTGGTTAGGACCCCACTACATTGTGTTCCTTAAATAAATACTTCCCCATAGATACATAGGGTGTTGGTAGAGCCCAATTTTGGTGATGTTTTATTTGGATTCACACATGATAGGAATAGAGACACTTCCTCCCCCAAGACACATTATTGTGACATGATTTAAAACTTTACTGGGGAGTCAGTGCTACCTGAAGTAGATAACATTGAGGTGTTGAGGATGAGTTACTTTGAAAAGTATGATCGTGGTCATTTTTATGTTCTATGGTTTTAGAGAAATTCATCTTTGTGGAGAATAATTGGATAAGGTGAAGGAAAACTTCAGTCTGTATGATTCAGTGGTCCAAATTCTCCATGTGTATTTTATAGTGGACCCTATGTCATCTCTACTCTAGATACAATTTAAGTACACAATAAAAATTCATTCCGCTAAGTTCAACCCTTTTATAAGACCTTGTGATTCCATTAGAGCCTTTTCTTATCTACCCTGATGTTAGGAGGCACCTACGGAGAATTATTGGTGATCACACGCTTCTACAGATAGTGTAACCTGACTCTAGGAAGAGAGTGGGCCTTGTGTGGAATGTTTCTATAGTGAAGGTGGGGCCCTAATTTTTTTTGTGGTATGAAATATTTTCTTAATATTGATACCCATTTTAAATTTTATTGGCGAGGGTTTTAGTGGGTCTTAGTTAGTGGAATGTGTTTTTCATTCCTTGAGGAGAGGGAATCCCTCAAAGATTTGGGTGATCACATGTGTAGGAGGATACATCCAAATTCTGGTAATATGGCTAGTATGACCCCTGGAGTAGTTTATTCTATTAGATTTTAGTATTTTATGTTATTAGAGGGGTATGAAGACAACTTTTCTGAGGATGGTCTAGGATCGCATCCCCATAAAAATATCTTCTTCTGTATAGAAATGCTGCTAGGGAAACAATGATATTTATGCCATCATATTGGATGAATTCATGTGGCTATAAGAGAAGGATGTGTGTTCAGAAAAATATGGAGTTTAGGGTATTTGTTAGAACTAGTGTGTTTCTTTAGTTAGTCCAATGTTGTTATCCCATAATGTAGATGTGAGCTTGAGTTTATGAATAGATTAACATCACTTAAACAAGGTGAATCAAGGAGTATCCACCCTCAAGAATCAATGAATTATTTAAGTAGTGGTTAGGGGTCAAATGGTTCTTAGATTTTGACCTCATGATGGGTTATCACCAACTATGATTTTGAGTATAAAATGTACTGATGGTGGATTTCTAAAGCTGAAATAATGGATTTGAGTTGATGGGGGTAACTTTAAGTGTGTTGAATCATCAAATAGTGTCTGTGAGGCTTATTAACTGGATCCTTCAACACTCCTTGGATTGGTTCATGACATACTTTTTCAATGAAATACTGGTATACATAGTTTCATAGGTGGAGTAAGAGAGACACTCATGGATGGTTCTTAACATTCTATGAGAGTTACATATTTATGGGAAACTCTCAATGTGTCAGTTCTGGATTCAAGTGGCCAACTTTTTTGGACATCTCATTTCAGACATGTGAGTGAAATTTGACTCAGCATAGGTCGATCCAGTGATATATTATGAGCTACCCATGTTCATGGACCTACTAAAAAATTTTCATATCCATGTTTTCTGTTTACTTTTATTGAGTGAGGCGATGGATCAATTTATCTCAACACAATTGACCCTAAATAATGAGTAAAGTGGAACGTATCTCCATTCGATGGTTGGTTACCCTCAACTTATTCAACATGCTAGGGAGGCACAACATTGGGATATCAATTATGAGATATTTCATGAATATATATACATTGGACATGTTCCTGATGTATTTTCTGATGGTGGAAAGAATATCATCATTTCTCAAGGATGGTTGATGACACCAGATATGCAATGATATGTGGTAATTAGGAGTTTTCATTCATTCAATTAGAAATAAATCTAGGATGGGTGAGTGTGTATTGAGATCCTTTGGAATCTGTTTGGGTGGCCAAGGATGTGGTAGTTTGTTTTTGATTTTGTCTCTCAATTCCTCACCCATAAATATTTGAAGGATGAGGTGCTGGGATGGAAGTTGAAATGGGATGGTATCTTTGTGGTTTTAATGACGGGGATTCCAGGATTATTAAGAGGTTATGACTCTATCTGATTGATTATTTGTTGAATCACCATGTTTATCCCACTCTATTACCATCAAAGATATGAGCTAAGTGGTAATTCTTGGACACTAGTGCCTGTAGGAGGTATTATAACAGCATGGAGTTACCTCCATGATTGTTTTAGAATATGACTCTATCCTCAATTAATGATTATGGAAAGGAATAAGAATTCCTTTGGGACCCAGTTATGGTTGATCATGGTGTTTCTATCCCAAATTGAGGTCTATGTAAAGGTTACAATTTAGTTCCTAGAGAACATGCATCTTGTTTATATGTTAGTTATTACTTTATTTGAGATAATTATCTACCGTGGGAGTAGAAACATTAAATTAAATGTGTAAAAGACCATGGGTGTCATTTCTAAACAAGTTAGAGAGAATGGTTAACAATTCTGATGGGACCAGATTTGGTGTGAGTGATGCTAGTGATGGTGCAATTAATCCAAGGGAAGATGAGGACACCTTAGAGTCATCAAGGCTCTTTTTTGACTAATTAAAGATGCCAATAGTGTTCTGTGTGACATTATGATATCTTATATACCTTAAATCATTAAGGATAGTAGCGATGTGGCCTAGGTTCTAGGTTATCTATAAGCTTCACTAACTTTTGTCCAATTACTACATTAGGTTAGTAAGGTGTCATAATGCATATCCTTACAAGCATAGTAAGACAATTCCCCCTACATATTCTATGTGTAAAATATGAAGAGATATGTTCATTAATCATTGAATGATGTTCCCCAGTGTGAGATAATTATTTAGGATGGATTTACATTTTAAAGGATCCTGGTGGGATTTTAGAATTGTAAGGATAAGACCTTTTGGGGGAATGTGTTTCCATTGATTGTGTGTTTTTTAGAATCATGGGAAACTCAAGGAGATCTCATGAGAGTGAGAAATCTAGATGTGTCTTAGTATCTTACCCTATATGATTTGGTTTTCTTTTTTTTGGGTTCAAAATACATGAAGGTGGGGAGAATTTAAGGACTCCAAATTTTTTATGTTATCCTTTTAAATATTTTAGGGGATTTTTTTATATTATGGTGAGAAGTTGGAGTGAGATTTTTTTCCCCAGGGAGGATCAATATTGATATATTATATATAATAAATGTAATATATTATTTGTTTAGTATTTTTCATAAATAGTGGTATATACACTGAATGGTGTTATATATGGGAAATGCGAGACTTTAATTAAATATATAATGTTGTTTTCACCCTAGGGATGTTTTAAATTTTTTCAATGTTGGTCATTTATTTTAATAGTGGCTATGAGTGGGTTAATAAATGAATAATTATTTAATTAATTATTAGATTTACTACACCAAATACTTCAATATTTACACTATTTTATGGAGAATTTTAAAGGGTTAACCACATGACACTAGAGTATATAAGAGGATGGAGTGATCATGTAGAGAATATGTGTGGTGGGAAAGTAGGCAGATAATCAGGAGATCGAAGATCAGGTACCATGAGGATCATCATCAATTAAGGACCACTTAGAAATCACCAACAAAAAACAGTGCATAAATGTTTACTATTATTCATCGATCAAAACCTATTCCAGGGTGTTTGATTTTTTGTTCTTATCCTCATTTTTGTAGTAATATGAATTTTTATTAACCCATTAAAAATTATATTTTGATTGATTTCTATTGGTTTTTATGAAGTATTCTTTCTCTTCATATATCAAGGAATTTTATATTTGTTTCTCTTTGTTTCTTACTAATTTGAAAATACACCACTCTTTGGGTTCCACAGATGATAGAAAAAGTAACATGGCCATTATTCAAGGTTTACATTCCATTATATTCATTTCAATATCCTTTCATTGATATCCATAAATGAAATTTCTATTGGATACTGATTTGATGATACTCGGGTGGACTGATCATTGTGAGTTTGTTCTTTGAAATAATGTAGATTGGACACATGTTCTATTTTGTGTTTTTTAGAAGTGAAAAAGTCCTGATGATTACCAAAAATATTTTTACAATGGATCAATAAATGATGGATATGTGGGTCGGATAGATGTCATCTCCTCAAGGGAGTAGCGATGGGAGATTCTGAGTAGTGAGTGGCAGGAAACTAGCCATCGATAGTAATGATGATCCAAACACAACATGAGAAGTTCATTTACAAAGAGTCAAGATATGTGGCACATTAAATGATGAATATGATCGATTTACCGGTGAATAATGGACATAACCCAACTTATGGCTGGCCATTGATGTTGGTGGAATCTGTTATGGGAGTTACAATGATATTTCTAGTAGATCTGAAGGCAACGAGGGTGTGTCAAAAAATATGTAAGATAAAGTTAGAGTTTATATAAAATAATTATATAAAAAACATGTACTATTAATAAAACATTCCATGTAGTCCCATTTTTTACATCGGCTAGGGGTTCACATTGAATTAAATATCACATGCCATGTGGACTACCCACACTCTATGTGACACTTAGTTGAATTTCTCATCATGTACAGGGAGTACATGACTAGGAGGCTATGAATCCCCACACACCATGTATGGCAGGGCATATTCCATATACTTCATAAGGTATGTGGGTTTGGTACGACAACATATTCCTTGTGCCGGCTCAACCCCAAAATGTCGTGTGATTCACAGTACCCCCCATGTACTTAGAAAAGTAAAATGACGTGGTGAGTGTATAAGGGGAAGGCTTTGTTAAATGGGAACAACCAGAGTACACCCCATGTACTTAGAAAAGTACTCTCATGATTATTTGTGTTTGAAGATTTTGGGGTATATTACTAGGTACATTTATACTCTCCCATCCATGGGCTCTGCTAAAATATGTAATATATTTTGTACACAACAAGATTTTGGATAGATTTATATTGAAATAGGAGTACATGGAGATTATTTGTATTATATTATCTTCAAATGGATATAGGATTTTATTTTGGTTAACTACCACCATGTTATCTGTAGGTTGGGTTATTTTTCATTTTTGGTGGGCTTATATCTGGTCCTTTTTTGTTTTTTTTGTACTTCTTGTTCTAATATGATGTGGGATAGATGTTATGCATACATTTTATAGTATGAATTTTTTTATCATTCCACATTGTACTAGTGTATGGGTATGTGTTAATAGATATAGCTACTTTAGGACAAGGCCTCCCAGGTGTGTGATATGCCTGCTCTATTCTACCTGCTCCCCCTTAGCCTATTGTAGGTCAGTGTGCATTGTCATTGTCATCTTAATGCCATCCAGGCATGACCTAATGAGATGAGTCATGAAATTTATGTTTATATAATATTTTTTCAGTTTTCAACCATTTTAATCATCTATTAACCACATTGTTTACTTGTATTTATTCATGATTTATTATTTTATGTATGTATTGTTTTTACGCATGACCACAAAAAATAATAATATAGCATGAAAAAATAAAATGAATATGAAAAGTGAATGGTTCAATATTTATATCATTTTAAATATTTTAGTGTGATCACATAGAAAAATAATGTGTCAATATAAATGTATTCATTTACTAAGACCAACTAAAATAGATTAATGTAAATAGTAATTCATTAAATTCCTTCAATCTATTAAACTTTTACATAATTGGGTGTAATAGGTGATTTTCAGCCCTAGTTAAGGATATCTCCTTCTAATAGGGAGTTAACATGAGATAATTGGGTTGATTTAACTAAATTTTATTGTATAGAAATACCCATACCAAGCTTTCTTCAACTTCAGAGGTAAATAGTTGAGAAATTAAAAGTTGTCTTTTACAATATATGGGACTCCACTCAATAGATTAAGGGGCTGTGTGTAAAAGTGGTTGTCTAGAAAAACCCCTACCATATGAGTCTTGAATTAGTTTCATATCCATATATTGTAGAATTAAGAGATTTTTAAGGACCCTTTAAATTAAAATACTCAATAGAATAGGTATTATGAATTTAGTATTTGAGGGCTATATATAATTTAATAAAATAGTGAGTTAATTTCAACGATATAAAATAAATTATGTATATAATGATTGTTAAGGAAGATAAAATTACTTATTTGTTTTTTTCTATATTTTCTTTTGAAATGGTAAGAAATATAATTGTTACACAACAATTAATAATCGAAAAAGGGAATTTTTTCTATGATGAAAATTTCTAAGAGTGGTATGGGATCATGCACATAATATGAAAATTTAAATGGAAATTATATGTGTTAGAGTCCCCACTACAAGATCAACCCTTTAGGAATAATACGAGGATGAAAAGGATGCTTATAAGAATCTCAAGAAGGATTCATTTTATATCTATATCATAATGCCATCATCAATGTCCAAAGAGTTGAAAATTCAATATGAGGACATGGGTGGTTATAATATTTTGTCTCATCTAAAATATGTTTATGAGGAGAAATCTAAGTAATATATCAATGATATTACGATGATAGAGATCATGTATATTTTGAAAAATGGAAATCAAGATGATCCTCATGAAGTCAAAATGACAGAGTACCTTGACTGACTAGAATAATTGGGATTCAATTTGAATTAGGAACATTTACTTATTGTAATTATCTAATCCTAAAAACATAGGTTCTCTAGTTTCATTTAGAGTTATCCAATTAAAATTTCGGATAAAGAACCTTGATATATATTTTGTGATAGGATATCTAAGAGGATGAGAATTTTAAGGATGATAAACATTTAATTACTAAAGTGAATAATAAGAATGAAAAAGAAAAAAATGAAAACTACAAGTAAAATGAAAAAGTCTCCTTAATTACATCCTTATTAGAAACCAAAGATAAAACAAGAGAGCCTTGAAAAAGAGTATATTTACTTATCATCTAGAAATATCATTTACTATAAAATAAATAACAATGAATTGAAGAAGATGTAAGAAATATATTCTAAATATGTCATATTAATCAATAAAAGTAATAATTCATTTATATTCCTTGGGTATTAGATAAGATATTTCACTTAAATATTAGGGATTAAATACAAGAACCATGTAATTCAAGAAACATTATGAGAATCCAAGGTTCGTTCTCCAAGAATTTGAGAAAGGATGAAACCTACATCAGTGGAGAGGAGAACACATTTTTTTTCTAAAGAAATTGTTCTTATGAAACAATAATTTATTGTTCAATTCTACTAGAAAATATAGAAATAAATGATTTTATGGTATTTCATTCACAACTAATTGTTTCGTAATGCATGAATCAAAATTAATAAATTATGAATATAAAATGTAAATCTCACACATAGTGATGGAAATGTAAATATTTATTGACTTAAATTATAATTAGTTTTCAAGGATATAACCAATATGGTGTCTAGAATATTTTGAGCTAAAAACATTTGCAATTATTGACACACCTATATATCACATTTTAGACAAAGAAACCTTTAGAAACAATGGATATTCACAAAGCTTACTAAAATAGTTCAGAAAGCTAGTGTGATTTAATTTAAGTAGAGGATAATGTTAAATTTGAATAATTCATTTAATTCATTTAATATATTTAATGGATTTAAAATTTAAGATAAAAATATAATTTGAAATGATATTGGATCATTTGGTCATGTTTTTTGGTGTATATCATGACCATGTATTCATCGATCACAAACAATATTTTGTTTATTTATTCTGAAACTCACATTCCTTAATATATATCCAATCCATGATGTTAGTAAAAGCAGGATTGATAATGAGTCTTAAATTAATACATAAATCATTAAAATGTAAATATTATTTCCTAGGTTCACTAGGTCGAATACCCTAAGAAGGATGAATCAAGGTATGAAAGATTAAAAACTTTTCCCATTCTAATATTTTTTTATTGTAAAAAGAACTTTATTATCTCTTCCTCCCATAGAAATATATAAACATATGTAAAAGCATGCATGAGACACATCGATTTTTACTTGGATCACCCTCATTGGTCTATGTCCAAGGAGCATGCAACGATAGTGTGCTAATGTACCAAATTCAATAAGTATCACTACCAATAATGAGTACAATGTTCAAGCTAGATCTTCTGTGCCCAAGATCATTACCTTTAATATATTTAGGGTCTACTCACTGCATTACCAAGGGTCTCTCTATGCCTCTTTCTCTGGCTCACTGCCTGCAGAAAGGGTCACATTCTTCCTCTTCCTTTGATCACTGATCTTAGAAATGAATCCACTCACTATTTATAAAAATAGAGGTCAAATTTTTTTTTGGGAATGTAGGTCCCATTATTTTCATGAATTATTACACCCTCAACATTAGGTAGATACTCTGTTGAAGTTCCTTTTTCACCTATGGATGACATCCACCTTCCCGGGTACTTCTTGGTACCAAAAAATACTTTCGAAAACTAATTTGAATCTTTTTCAATAATTCCTGAGAAAATAATGAAACAAATTGTTCCTTCATGTATTTTTTACCTGATTTGGTATGTGGAACACCTTCTTTGTGCACCAATTCTACTTCTGCAAACTTCCCTTTGTCTGTGGACTACCTTCGCCTTTGCTATCACGTACAACATCTGTGTACCAACTCCAAGAACCTCCTCTGTAAAACAATCTCTGTATGAGAACTGATCTATATTCATAGACTACCTTTGAAAAACCACCTGCTTATTACACCTTCTTCCTCTATGTACTGCATCTGTGGAGGTATATAGTTTCACTCAAAAACCATTGGTGGAATTTATTTCGTGAAAACAACTTCAGCCTTCATAGAATTATCCCTCACGAACTTTCTTTAGACTTTACTGAATTCCTAGAGAAAAGAGATATTATCTAATTATATTCAATATCTCATTAATAGGTGGTATTAGAACTCGTTATATAGGAAAATATAACTTCAAAATCTATTAGTCCATGATTAACCAAATCTTTGATTTAGGATAGCCTCCACCACATATCGATCCTACTTCCGTGAACTGCACTCCTTACACATACCATTTTCAATGGAAGTCCGCAAACTTACTTTCCTCCAATGTGATGCAATTCTATTCAGTCGTACCACATACCATCACACCTTTTTCATACCTCAATCCATTTTCTACAAACTATTTCTGCGAATAGTTTCTTGTTTCACGGACCGCTCCTGCATACTGTTCCTACTGCTTGGTACATGAACATGAACCCTTCTCAGACCAGGTACGCAGTCCATGTCATAGGCTTCACCTTTCTCTTCATTTTTAAATAACATTCACCATTTTTTCACACAATTTAGTCTTGTGATGAAAAATATTCATTTCTAACCATAAATTCCCAATTTTGAGGCCCAAAAATTTGACAAACACTAGGAGACTATGCCACCTTAAAAACCTGTATTCGAAAAACACCAACCATACATATTTGCGATCATCTAGGTTTGTTAAAAAATAAAATCACATCAAAAACTACCAGAGAGGACACATTGAGGGATATATTCTAAGAAATCTCCCCCTTGGTGTTTTTTGACAACTCTTCTCAAAACCATTCTGTGCATTTTGATACCATGTTAGAACTCCTTCCATCTTCAACCACCGTTCACTTCATGTGATTAAGATAGCAATAAAAGATTTAATCAACACATATTCTAAGCTCACATGAGCCATGATCGGTGTGATAGAAAAGAGTATAATTCATAGTTTATCATTGAATCACTTCATTTCGGACACCAACTATCGAAATCAATCACCTGATTTCATCAGAAACCTCATATATCATGATATGTAATCTTTGATCGATCACTTATAGCATAATAAAATTTAACACTTACCCAAAGTTACAAATCTTCCAAATATGTCATATCATATTAAACTCCTTCTATCTCACTGCTCCACTTAACAAATTCTCTCCACATCTTTTCTCCCCCTTGAATAGTCACATTTTCTCCCCATTTTTCAATGAACCCGAAGGACAATTCAAGGTTTTCTGCAATAGTGTAAAGAATAAATATCTGTAAATTAAGGAAAAACACATAATACCACAGGGAGGGGGGACCCAAATCCATAATTTTTCATTTGCGGGGATTTGACTAAACTCCAAGAGCCAATCGATGTCTTTCGAATGCTTTTTTCGAAAGGCCTTTGTAAGAATATCTACAACTTGTTGTTCTGTTAGCACATACTCCAACTTCACAAGCCCTTGCTTCACTTTAAACTTAATAAAATGATATTGGATTTCAATGTTCATTGTTTATGAGTGATGGACTGGATTTTTTCTCATATATAATGTACATAAATTTTCACAATTGATTCCAACCAGAGATCACACCATCAATTCCAATATCCTCAATTTTATTCTTCTTCCACAAAAAATTAATGTAAGCTTGAGTATCAGCAATATATTCATCTTTTGTGGTGTTAAATTAAATATAATCATATTTCATTCTCAATAAGGAAATAAAAAACCCTCCAAGATAAAATTCACCTTCTAACATAGATTTCCTATCATCTACTGATCTGGGCCAATCTGCATATGTATATCCCAATAACTATGGAAGAAATTTTCCATTATAAATTAATCCAAATTCAATAGTTCCCTTGATATACCGAAGTATTCTTTTCACTAAAATCATGTGTATATCCTTCATATTTCTCAGATATATTACTTCTTGGAACATGGGAAATAATATTAGTTCTTGTCACTATGAGATACAACAAACTTCCAATGATTTACTTGTATTCTATTATATTAATTACCTTGCCTTCATTATCTGGTGAGAGTTTCAATAGATTAGAAACTAGAGTCTTAATATATTTGTAAAAATCCATTCCAAACATTCTCAAAACCTCTTGATCATATTTATATTGAAAAATAAAAGTGTCAATCCATCCTTGCATTACTTGTAAGCCAAGGAAAAATATCATCTCACTAATCATCAACATTTTGATCTTTCTTTTCATGAATTAAGAAAACTATATTCATTGAACCTCATATAATACACTAAAGATTATTTCATCCACATAAACTAGCACCATTATCATTTGATTACTATCATTATTGAAATACTAATTGAAATCAACTCCACCATGCTGGAAACCAAGATTCCTTAAAATTTGATCAAGCCTTGAATACCATCGTATTGGTTCTTACTTCAAACCATATATAGACATCTGAAGCTGAAGAACACTATTATCATCATCATTAATGAGAAAACCATCCGGTTTCTCATTGTAAAATTATTCTTCTAGTACTCCATTCCAAAATGCTAACTTGACATCAATCTGGAAAACCATAAACATTCTTTGAACTACTACGTACAAGAATAATCAGATTGTCTCCATCCTTCAAACAGGTGAAAATGCCTCATCAACATCAATACTCTCTATATGGGAGCACCATTTTTATATAATTCGTTCTTTTTTTGAATCACAATACAATATTCATTCATTTTATTCAAAAAAGAATCTTTTTTACCGATGAAATTATTGTATGTTGGTCTCGAAACAATTTCTCATATCTGATTCTTCTCAATTTGTTCAATCCCTTAATTCATTCCTTGAACCCAATTATCACCTCCAGTAGATTTATCAAAGTATTTAGGCTCCGCTTGTGATAATTATGTTTCTTTCTATAGAGAATTAATCCTCCTTGTCTATAGTGGTGCTATCTGATAACCAATTATGTTCTTTCTATCAAATTCAGATCTTGTCACTGGTCTCTAGGTAGAAACTAATTTATTTTCATCATCTGAGTCCTCCTTTGAATCTACCTCTGGGGATAGAGTGTCTATTGACCTGATCATATCTTCATCACTATCCTCATGAGTCTAATATTTTATTTTCAAAAAATTATGTTTATTCTCCACTATAGTCAGATCATGAATTTCCAATATCCTTCATAGCCTCTTATTTAATCATTTATATTCTTTTCTTTTCTTTGATTATACAATAAATATATCTTCATCTCCACCAGATTAAAACATACTATGTTTCAAATTATTGATAATGATAAATTTACTTTTTAATACTCAAAAGTACTTCAATAAAGGCTTATTTCCATACCATAACTCGTATGGAGTATTCTCCTCTTTCAGAAAAATTAATGCTCTATTTGATGTGTAGAATGATATCATCACTACTTATTTATCAAATTTCTTTGGAAGGTCTTTCTCAATGAGAATTATTCTGGACATGTATTTGAAAATCTGATTTCTTCTATCAATTTCTCCATTCTGATGTGGAGTTCTTACTGCTAAAACTTTATTCCTTATCCCATGTTTATCAAGATAATTTTCCACTTGGATATTTGTGAACTATATTCCATTATCTATTCGAATCAGCCAAATTTTCTGACCAAGAAACTTTTCACATTCCCATCGATATTTTGTAATGCAATAGAACACTTTAGAATTGTGGGTGATTTTTTATACCCATGCCATTCTATTATAGTCATCAATAAAGAGAACATAATATCTCCTCCGATAAATAACCTTTTGAAAAGTTGTCCCACACACCTCAATATTCCCCAACTCAATCAATTTTGTTGACCTTTGATCCTTAGACTCATATTCCTTTTGAATAATCTTCCCTTGTTGATTAGAATCACATGTATGAGTACAACCATGTGATAATCTAGAGAGATTTCGAGCTGCATCATATTTTACCAGATCTTCTAAAAATGTTTGGATTATGAGGCCTTGACGATTATGCCATAACTTTTTTCCTCTTCCTTGGACAAAAAGAACATATCCACTTCTCCACTCACAAGGTAGAGATATCCTTTTGTACATGTTCTTTACAACACAACAGAACCATCTATTTCATTGATGATACATAGTTTATTGGAAAGACATATGGAATTCCTTGAGTCACACAATTGACAGACACTAAGAAAATTGCGACTATGCCCCTCAACAACCAATACATCTACTCATCTCATGTCTTTTCCTCTAAACATGGATTTTCCTGAAAAAATAATTTTCGAGCCCTCATCATTACAAAATCTTATGATACCTTCTTTATCATTCCTCATTCTAGTCACTAGATATTTATTTCTTCTCATATGAGAAGTGAATCCAATGTCAATGTTCCATATCCTTTTGTAATATGATTCCTTGAACTCAATTTCTACAACAACTACCTGTTCTTCCCTTTTCTTTTTGACCAATGTATTTGGTTTTATATCCAACATGGAATGATAATATTTATATTCCCCATTATGTGATATATTATCTTCAAATTGTAGAGATATAAATTTATTTTCAATTTATATCTATATTGAAGATATTATTGACTTCTTCTTATGATCAAATTCAGTCTGCCTTGGTGCATTCCTATGAATTGTTGATGAGAATTATCATTCCATATGTCTGAGTCCATTACACCTGAAACAATGACCATCAAATGATGACTTGGAATCTTGAGATCTATACAACCACCTCTATTGGTCTTGTTCCCTATGGTACATATTTTCTAGGGAACATACACTTTTAGAGTGTCCCATCATACCATAACAATCACATCTTATGTGAGGTAAATTTCTGTGTGGTAATGATGCACCACTAGTTATGCAGTAGGTTCTCTAAATCTTCTGATTGTGAATTGTACACAAATCATTCATCAATCTTGGATAGGATGCTTGTTGTTTGACTTGAACCATAAATTATTTTTTAGATCCATCCCCATACTAGCCTTATCATTTATAATTGATTATTTCTTCTTTTATGTTGGACCACATTGCACAAATATCATCTTCTCTATTTCCTATATGATCTTCATTCATGATATAGAACTGAGAGTTAATAATTTTTCCTAGTCATTAACTGTTCATCAAAAAACAATGAATTATTCTTCTAGTTCCTCGATACATTTGATTTGATCTTTTGCAGCTTTAGTCAAATAGTTTAATTCCATTTTTTGTTCCACAATTTTTGCTTTGCACTCAACCACATTTTAAGATCTTTCTAGAATTGAAGATCTCAGGTTTTCAATTTCTATATTCTGGTTATAATTATCTTTTTCATGCTGTTGAATATAGAGTTTGGCATCACAAACATCTTTTTCATCTTTCTTTGTTTTATCTCTAAAAATATATACCTTTTCAAGGGAATCTTCTAATTCATCCTGAAGATAAACTCTTCCTTAAATTTCATCTTCTTTATTGTCACTTTCTTCTCTAGTTAATGAATTTCTGACACCTTTCCCCAAAGAATCTACATTATGATCAGTGCAGTCCTCCAAATCATTTGTTTGAGATTCTTCTGAACATTCATCTTCTTTTGAAAGAAGATTCTTCTTTTTGAATGAAATTACCTTACAAATAATCCTACCTTTCACATTTGATGAATACATATTTTGGGGAACATCATCATTGTCATCATCAAACTTATGAGGACACTTTATTGAAAAATTCCCATTCATTTCATATCGAAAGCACACAAATGGAAATTTGCCTTTGAACTTTCGTTTTCCCATGTGCATATTTGATGTGTGAAATGACATGAATTCATTCAAATTTTCCCCCTTAGGGCTATCTTAAATAGAGTGATTCTTCTTGGCCTTGAATGGAACATATTTTAACAACCCATTTTCCCCAACATTGTTATCATCATTTCTCATTTCATATGCAACAAGGGTACAGTGACGGTTATCCTGTGTCAGATCTTTCAGGTATTTGACTTCCAATACTGAAACTTTCATATCGAACCATGGTGGAAGTTTCCTTAAAATATGTTTCCCAATATTTATATCGTTAATGATATCTCCAAGACCTCACATGTTGTCCAAAATAACATTTAACTTGTTGAATAATATATCTATAGTCTCATTAGAGTTCATTATTAGATCCTCATACTTGTTCCACACAACCTGCATCTTTTCTTATCATACATTTGTGTCTCCCTCATAAATGTTCAAAAACATTCCAACATAACATGTGATGTTTTATAGGAAATAAATTTTTATAAATTTCATTTTATAGGGATCTTCTAAATAATTGATCCATTTAGAATCCACATTCAATTCCCTTCTTTCAGATTCTGATGAAGTACCACTATTATTGTCAGCTGATATTCCATGCATAGATACTGGGAAGACATCCATTCATAATGATAATAAGTATTTCTACATTCGATTCTTACATAGTTGAAAATTATTTCCATCAAATATTGGAATTCCTTTATTATTCCACATCTCCATCTCTTTCTCGGATAGAGAAACATTGACTTTCAACCATTCTCTCTCATTCCAATTGTTAGGTCCAACGGGTCAAATACCCTAATGGGGGGGGGTGAATCAAGGTATGACTTATTAAACTTTTCCCATTCAGATCTTGTTTTGTTATTAAAAAAACTCGATTATCTATTCCTTATGTAGGAATATCCGAACAGATATGAAATCATGCACAGAACACAATGATATTTACTTGGTTTACCATCACTAGGCTACGTCCAAGGAGCATACAACGACGGTGTAATGATGTAACGAAGTCACTAAGGACCACAAAAAATAATGAGTAAAACGTTTGGGATATATTTTCTAGGACTAGACTCACTTCCTTTAAAATATTTAGGTTATGCTCACATCATTCCCAAGGTTCACTCCCTATGTCTCTTTCTATAGCTCACTACCGGTGGAAACATTCACTGTCTTCCTATTCCTTCTCTCACTGCTCTTGGAAAAGAGTCCACTAACAGTTTATAGAATTTTAGGTCAAATTTTTTTTATGGAAATGTAGGTCCATTAATTTTCATAAATTCCTACATCCTCAACTTTAGGTAGATTCTTTGTTGATTTTCCTTTTTCACCTGTAGATGTAATCCACCTTCCCAGGTACTTCTATGTACAAAAAAACAATTTCTCAAACTGATTTGAAGAATTTACAATGCTCATTGATCAAATCACAAACCACCTTGTTCTTCTACATATTGTGTACCAGGTATGGTACGTGGAACACCCCATATATGTACCAATTATACTTCCATGAACCTCCCTTAATCAGAGAAATACCTTCACCTTCACTATCGCATACTACCTCCATATATCAACTCTGCAGACCTCCTTAGTGAAACACTCTCTATCCATGAACTATTCTCTGTTTGTGGATTTCCATCACAAAAACACTAATGTACCATGAATTTTTCATCCACATGTCATATCCATTGTGGGATAAAATTACCTACAAAAACATTAAGCGGAATTTCTTCCATGTGAACCACTTCAACCTTCATGGAATTTACCCCCGCAAACTTCCTTCAGACTTTGCCTAATTCCCAGAGAAAAGATATGTTATTTAATGATATTCACAATCTATTTAATTGGTGGGATTATCAAGCCTTAAATAGGAAAATATATCTGCAAAATTCTCTAATCTATGATTTACCAACTCATTGATTTGGTATACCCTCCACTATATACTGATCTTCATGATGTGAACTGTAGTCCTTCCATATACAATTTTTTCATAAATGGCCACAAACTACCTTTTCTCATACATGATTGCATTCAATTCATCCATACCACTAACCCTCGAACATTTTTCATACCACATGCCCTTCAACACAAACTGTTGCAAAAAACTATTTTCAATTTCTCAAACGGCTCCCACGTACTGTTCCCACTACTTGGTACGCAGCCACAAACCCATCATAGACCAGGTACGTGGTCCATGTCCCGAGTTCCGTATTTCTCTTCCTTTTCCAATTTCATTCACAATTTTTCACATATTTAGTCCTATGAAAAAAACCATACATTCCCAAACACAAATTATTTATTTGAGGAAAAATGATGAGTTTTATAATTCATGATAAATAATCTACTTTCTTTTCAAGACATGCTTCATTAATAGTGGTTTTAACCCATAAACAAATGAAAATTATAATGAAAAAGAAATAATATGAGTAATAAAATGAAATTAATTCACTATATCATAAATCATGGGCTATTTATTTAAAGTGTTTGTTAAGCCTAAGTTACTAGGAAAAAATGCATTAAGAAAAAAACTAATTTAATCTCCCATAATAATCCAATATTGGATGAAAATATCACATAAATTTACAATATTGAAAATTAATAACCATGATATTTCACATCACTATTTCTATTTTTCAAAGAAAAATTGACTTGGGTCAAGTCAAGGCTCTAGATAAAGAAATAGTTATTATAAGAACAAGTTCTATAAAGTGATTGTGGGAATGGATTGTTCCATAAACACATTATTAACTGGAAAAATAAAACCAAAGTGAGGTGGATTTATTATGTCCAAGTCAACATGATATATTATTTAACTATAATGATAAATTATTATTCTACGAGGAATAATTAAATGATAATAAGAATTTTTTTAAAAGTTTATATGAATTCAAAAAATTCTATTCCATATACAAGAATCAATTTAGTATTTTTGTGATTACATTAATTAATATAAATATGTTGGTGGGAATTCAAGATAAACCATACTTGGGTGGTACATGTGTCATACAAAAAATTATTTTTTTATACCAATTATTCAAACATAAATAAATTATAATTATAAATGTCATAACAAATTTACATGATCATAGTATCAAGCATTAGAAGTCATGAACTCCATTCTTAGAAGGTTTATATAATACACAATGAGAAAGGGTCACTGACATAGCAGAATAAGAGTATGGAATGTGAGTCATAAAGATTCATTTACATATTAATGCAAGCATTGTGATCATAGAATATTTATTGGTAATGATAGCTTTCCATATGAATGAAATTGGTTATTAGGAGTTCCATTTTCTTTAATGTGAAATATGTTTTAAAAATATGGAAAATAGATATTAATATTATAGTTAATAATGCATAGTTTATAAATAACTCTCTAAAGATTGATTTAAATTTGTAACTTATGTTCTAGAGAATAAGATAAAATTACATAGATATAAAGATTTTATAGACCAATTCATAGAACATATATTGATAAGATTTTAAAATTCATGTTTGAACAATTCCAAAGAGAATTGTTTCTAATTTTACATGACATAAATCTCTCCAGGATGATATGTTTAAGGTATAATACGATATTAAAATGGTATGTAGAAATCGAAAATATTTGGAAATGGATATATGAAATATAACAAGCTATATACATGATGAGTTATCAAATAAGTAATTAAGATAATATAAGACATATCTACCCAGTAATTCAAGATATTAGAACACTATATACAAGGGAAAAAATATTGCCTTTTTCAAGATCAATATGATATAATATCACAGTTTGGATAAAGAAATGAGAAATAGATTCTCATTTAAGCTAGTTTTTATCTATATATAATAAAATAGAGAGTGTTGATAATTTTTATGTAGATACAAATTTTTAATTTTTTATCAATTGTTATAATCATACCAAAACGTAATAACCATGATGTAATGATTTGACTGATTAAAAAAGGTTATACTCCGGGATATCATATATTTGGAAGTTTTTCACAAGGACCTGAATATTGAAGTATATATGTAGGAAATGATGGTGGATTGATTAATAAATACATAACTTAGTAATATAATAATCTTATCACGTGAAAACTAACATGTTGATTGTTAAGAAGTTAGATCTAGTGTGAGAGGGAGTGTTGTAAAAGTTGGTTCTTTAGACCTAACTTTAAAATTAATTTCTGAATACCAAATCTTGTATATAGAAAGTTATTTATGATATATAAAATTACTAATAGTGTGAAAACATCTACATCAACTATATTTATAACAAACTGACCTAGGTTATCCTCAAAACTGGAACTATACTTGATCAATCACATACCTGAAGGGGGTTCCCAATCCCCAGGGGCTGATGAAAAGAACACGGGCATCCAACAACAAAACAGACAGATCAATTTCGCAAAAATGGTACAAACAAATGGAATACACACACATGAAAATGAATGAGACATCCGAAGTTTAATGAATATATGCTATAAACATATTAATACAGGGGAAATGAGAGAACTATAAAAGTTTCTAAAACTCTGAAAAGAAAAGTACAACTACAAAAAAACAGGACCAAACATCTACTCGTCATGATGGCTTGGATGAACTTCCAACATCTCACTACCGACTACACAACCTAGCTAACATGAAACCTTTTCACCTCACTATGGCTCACTTTCTTTCCCTATAATGGAAGACATATAAAGGTCTACAAACCATCGAATATGTTAGTATTTTTTAATATAATAGGCTCAATAGAATCCCTCCCTGGGGTTTTATAAAAGTTTTATATAATACTTTTTGTATGCTCATTTTTAGAAAACCTGGAATGAAAAAAATTAAAGCAGTTTTATAGAGAACATGGTAAACATTTCCCATTTATCAAATTTCTACAACAAAAGTAGATATATCAAATTCCAAAAATGTTTTTCATATCATATTTGAAATTAATAATCATGCATATCAAGGATAAAATTGAATGCCAAGAAATAAAAAATTGAAGTGTAGGTATAGACACCAAGGAATAATAGAGGCCAGACAAGTAGACTAATTATACCACAATCAATCAAGTGCACAATCTAAATCCTAGTAAAAAACCATCGGAAGGAGAGGAATACCCCTTAAGTAAACCCACCTAAAAAATTCAATATCTATCCTTAGAAAAACAGGCCTAGGAAACATAGTATAACCCTATAGTAAAACCTCATGATAATCACAAACAATAGACGATCGCCTTAAGATAAATCATCCACCTATGTAACTATGTTAACCCATGTGACCATTTTCAGAATTCAATCAAATGATTTGAAATATTTTCAAAAAAAAATCACAAATCTATTTCAATGATTTGAAAATACAACTTTTATTTCAATTTATCAATAACAAAGGAAAACCCATTTTTCATTAAAAACTCTTTTCAATAAACAGAAAACAATCACACCAATTATTTTTAAGAAACGAGTTTATAAAACATGGAAAATATGGTTCATCCTCATATGTTAGAGATGAAACCAAATTCTTTGAAACTTAGCTTTCATATGAACACAACAAGATCCAAAAACAACGAAAACCCAATGATGTCTATGAAGGCCCAAAAATCCAATCCTCATCACAAGATTGAACCAATTTAAAAAAACAAGGTTTTTGTGGAAATGAGTAAACCCCCATACATCAAGAAAGGACTCATATATTACCACAACCAATGAAGGAATGTCCTCTAGAATGATATCATGCAGCTGATCTTGAGGATGACATGAAGAAACACCAACTTAGTCCAATAGATCCAATAAAAAACCCAAAGGGTGATACCAAGATCAAAGATAATGAATAAGAGAAAAGATAACTCACCTGGAGAGATGCACCTTGATCAGAACAAAGATCAAATGATGATTAGATCATTCTAGAATGAGAAAAGTCTCCAAAAAGAACCTAGGAAATTTCCTAGGTTAAGATAAAAAGAGTTTGGAGAAGGAATAGAAAAAATATCTGTATGCCGATTTTAATAACTACATGTGGGCCATTACATGTCATGTAACCCGATAACATGACATGTGACCTAGTTACATGATGTGTAACCACCAGTGTCCCACATACAATGTAAAACCTATCACCTCAGACTAAAAATCCATCTTTTGATTAACTCATGATGTGTAAGGTATGTTCATGTCATGTAAAATCTCACAACATGTAGTCTTTCATGACTAGGATCCAGAAACTCTTACACTTCATATAACCTAGTTAAATGGCATGAAATACTCCTCTAATCTATAAAAAATACAGTTAAATATAAGTTTCCAAAAAACATATTACATCACCATTATATGTATCCTCAAAATTACATCTCATCCCTCTAAAGATAATGAGAAAAGTAAAACCATGATGAGGTTAAAGATGTACCTGATAGATCTAAAATTAGTTTTCACAAACTCCTCACCATAAAGACATTTCATCCTTAGGCTTGATGTGGAATTTGTAATCACTGGAAAAAGATGAGGCCATTAGTCCCTCATAATTAACTCACATTTCCATGTTTCATGATAATTTAATCCATTTTATAGTACTCTTAACAATAAAATTGAATTACCATGAATGAATTTCACTTGAGAGTCGACAACCTATACTAGTTTCTCCAAAACAGAAACATTTGGCTCTAACTTAATTTCATCCCAAATCAAAATGTGAGTGGCATTAGGATAGTACTCTCTATGTTGAGATATGTGGAAATCATCATGAATAACTATCAACTAAACACAAAATGATAATTGATAAGAAACTTACACAATATTCTCAGTGACCTCAAACTGTTCAACATATCTTAGATCCAACAATCACTGTTTTCCATGCTGATGGTGACCCAACCAGGGAGAAACTTTCAAGAAGACCGAGTCACCAATGGAAATATCCATGGGATTGCACTTCCATTTTGCATATGATTTTTGTCGAATCTTGGCTAAAACTAGAAGTCAATGTATATCTTGAATCATTAATAACAACTAATGAACCAAACATGGTCCAACTAAAGATATTTTACCTAGATCTGTCCAACAAAGAGGTGATCTGGACGGGTGAAAATTTAATTACTCTAAGGGAGAAATTCTTATCAATTACTGATAAATTTTATTGTAAACAATCTCAAACTGTTTGATATTGATATCCCACAATCCACCAAAATCCAGGACACTGCCATGAATATATCCTCTAGAATGTAAATCACATGCTCTGTCTGACTTTCTTTCTGTGGATGGTATGTTGTGCTCAACATGACATGAGTTCCCATTACCACTTGTAGACTCCTCCAAAACCTCATGGTAAACCTAGGATCCCTTTCCAAATTAATTTTATAAGGACTCCAATGTTACCTCAAAATATCATTCATATAAATCTTACCTTAATCATCAACCTTATTGGTGTCCTAGATCAGAATGAAATGTGCATACTTCCTCAACTGATCAAAAACTACCCAGATAGAATTGTTCCCTCAGGGAGGTCATGGTAATTCAACAATAAAATCCATGGATAACTCATCAGATTTCTAGACTGAAACATATATATATTGAATAAAACCAAAGGGTTTTAAGTGCTCTACCTTTATTCATTGGTAGGTGTCACTTCAAGACACATAATTTGCAATGTCACACTTCATACTCATCCATTAGAATCATCATCTCATGTCATAATAAATTTTTATATTTCTTGTATGTATGGAACAAAAACATGTATACCAATTAATAAAACCTAACACTACACAAATTATTGGATGATAAGACACTCCCCAAAGGGGAGTACACCACCTAAAGAGAGTGACAAACCAGAAATCCTATCCTAACCATAATGGATTCCTTGAATTTTTCTAAACTCAATATCCTGATTTTGAATCTAAAAAATATAATTCATGATAAATGATGATAACTGAAAAATATTCAGAACCATACCTAAAACATCCTCTTGATCATATAAGTGAAACTAATTGAAGATCCCCATAAGGTTCCACCCCTCCTTCCAGTCTAAAACAGATGGTGATGGTAATTTCCTACTAAGAGCATCTAGAATGAAATTCCCCTTCCTCAGTATTTAGGTGATATCAAAGATAAAAATATAAAGGTTTTATACCTATTAACTCTCTCTAATATTGTAGTCTTTCTGAGACAAGATATAACTCAAAATCTTCTGATTATAAAATATAGTGAGACTTTCCCAAAAAATGTAGTGCCTCTAACATTTAATCATATGCATAACTATGGAAAGATCTAGATCATGAGTGGGGTAATTATTTTCAAGAATTTTTTCTTATAATAGTTGTAAGATACTTCATCGTCTATTTGTATAATCATGCATACCAAAACAACACCAGAAGAATAAAAAAATACCACTTACCCTGTACCCGGCTCAGGTAAGATCAAAAATGGATCCAATCGTAGCATTCATTTCAATTCATCGAAAGAAGACTGGAACATCACATCCCAGATGAATTTCACTAATTTATTGGAAATATATGTTAATAGTGATTCTATATTAGATATACTACTATGAAAAGATTATTAGTATCCAATAAGACTAAGGATGCTTTAAATTTCAAAAACATTAGGTGATTCCTTCAATGAAAAAACTACCTTCACCTTCTATGGATCAACTGATATAAAATTTTCAGAAATATTGTTCCCTAATTACTTCACCTACATAATCTAGAAACTAAAATTCAAAAGCTCTCCATAAAAATGGTGATTGAAAAAAATTACTAAAAGTAAACTCAAATGGTGCCCGTGCACACACTCAAATTTCGAATAGAAAAAAACATAATCCACAAACACAACATTTTTTTCATGATATTGATGGAATATATAATTCATCTAATCCAAAAAAACTACAAGACTATTAGTTAGACTCAAAGTAATCAGATGATATTTATAATGGACACAACTGATCTTGAAATAAGTATCCGGTATATCATACCCCCAAACACTGAGATGATGACAATACAACCAAATATCAATCTTGATGAACCACTTTCTACATTCAATAGATCAAACAAATCTTCTACACAAGGAAATGGACAATTTTTTGAAACTATTACCTGATTCAACTTTAGATAGTTTACACACAATTTAATTGAATCATATACCATCACAGAAAAGGGAATAAGGGATGCTTAAGGTAACATTCTAGGGTGAACGAAACCTTTTTCCAACATGTAATCAAATAAAATCATGAGATATCTTAGTTCCATTGGATACATACAATAATTATTTATTGATATCGGCTGCATAATTGGAACCAGGTAGACTATAAACTCTAAATATCTCTCTGGGGGAGGATCAGAGAAGTTTTAGTGGAGAACATTAGGAAGGTATCAATCAATAATGGGAAGATAAAAAATAGGAGAACATTTGTTGGTTTCAAAAACTATAGTAGAAAAAAGGCCAATGATCTTGTTGTGAAGGCCCTACATGACTTAAAATTGGGCCCCACAACCTCAAAAATGCATGAAAGATCTCATCAGCAGTAGGAAATTAAACACAACAATGATAATAATAAACCTCAAATAAATGAAAAAAGAAGCCAATAAATACCAATAATGATGTCAAGCATGTCTAGTTGAACAATGGGAAATCCTAGACCACCTCTATCTTAGATATTTTTAACAAACAAGAAAGTCACTAAAACCCTGACTATTTGTTCTGGACAAGATGTTTTTATAACTCCATTAGAAAGGATATAAGTTCTGTTTGAAGTTTAAGAATATCATCCAAACATACAGATATAAAAAATTGTGAGGCACCAGTATCAGGTAAGGAAATTTCTACTAAAATGGAAATAGGGATAGTACCTCTCATTATAGCCAGAACTGTATCTACATTCATTGGACACTTATCTATTAAGTGAAATTACTTCACTCCAGAGGCCTTTGGCTAGAGCAGTGTAGTCT
Source organism: Viscum album (assembly GCA_963277665.1). Taxonomy (NCBI): domain Eukaryota; kingdom Viridiplantae; phylum Streptophyta; class Magnoliopsida; order Santalales; family Viscaceae; genus Viscum; species Viscum album. The sequence goes on from OY728165.1 coordinate 1,391,877,635, forward strand.
TTTATGTTTCTAACTAAACCGTAGATGTATTTGAAGCAGGAAAACCCTGACCATAATGAGGCGTAGTTATAACCTCATAGGATCCCTATAAAGGACCAATGAATCCATAGCTATTTCATGTATTTAAAAGAATAAGACAAGAATTTTTGGTGTGTCTGACCTTTCTACATTGACATCAAGTTAGAGGTTCACTAATAACTCTAGAATATGGTGCAAAGGAGTATCGCTGTAGAGAACCACCTCCACCACTCCTGCGATGATCTTGCAACTTCCTCTTCTTCCCATGCCGGACACTGAAGCAACAACTACATGGACGAGAAGTGGTGGAAAATCCAACCTTTTTCACCATATCCATATCATCCATCATAGATATGTCTACCATCTCTACATAAGTAGAGAGTTTTAGCATAAACACATATGATATTCTATCAAAATTAAAAACCCTATAGGTACTTCCTTGCCTATAACTGGTCATTCTTCACCAATTTCAGAGTAAAACAGAGAAGATCGGAAAACCGATTAGTGTATGAGGACACTGAAATCTCTCCCTACTGAAATGAAAGAAACTATAGAGACGATTTCATCATTATATACTCTAGAAAAAACTACCAGAAGAAAATGGTTTTAAAACCCTTCCAATCCGGGTCTACATGTATATCTTCCTTGACCATAGAATCTGTCCATCGCTTGTGAGAACCCTTGAGCATGAATACTGAACACTTTAACCTAATTTTCTTAGGGGTATCCAAGAAGTTTAATATTTGATCAATCCAATCCATCCAGTCCTCCAACTATTGACAATCATTTGATATTTTAAAGGAAATTGGATTCCAATACAATAATTCCCATGATCGATATCCCTCTCCTCTATATCATAGTTATACCTCAACTACTGCATTTGGAACATGTGGTGCATTTTTATCAATAACACAAACTAGTTGTATAATAGTTTTGATGATATTCTGATCTAATAGTGGATTACCTTGAGGAGAATCAACTATAACTTCTTAAGGAACTCATGGAATACATATCAGAGGCATACTACTGCAAAAAAAAAGAAGGAATGATCAGACAACAGAGTAAATATCTGCAAAAACTAGAGAACCCATAAGTAGAAACTGAGATTTAAAAAAAACCCAACACTTAGAGATACATGTCTCAAAATCCTAGGGAATCTTTAGTCTCTTCACAAAAAGAACAGTCTAGGAACATACAACTAAATCCCTCTCAAGTCCCAAAGATTCTATTTATAGTCTAAAAAACATCCAAATATAAGAAATCTTTGTGATAAAACTCCTCTGATAGCATTTTTTAATCAACCAACCTATGTTACCATAAAACCTGGAACCAGAACTAATCCACCACATGATCAAAGGGTGTTGCTGATCCCCATGGGATGAGGACAATCACCTGGGCATCAAACAACAAACCAAAGAGAATGATTTCACCCAACCAGTAAAAACACATGGCATACATACACATTGAAAGGAAAGAGAAAGAAAACGTTTAATGAATATATTCTATAAATTTAATAACATAGTGAAAATGTTATAACTATAAAAGTAACTAAAACCCAAAAAAAAATCCATTTGAAAAGGACCAGAACCAAACAAATACACCATGTGATGGTGTGAAAGAACTCCAACCATCTCACCACTAGCTACCCAACCTAGCTAACATGAAACGTCACCACCTCACTATGGCACCTTGCCTTTTCCAATAATGGATTACATACAAAGGTCTATGAACAACTGAAGAGGTGTGCAAGGTGTGAGATAACATGCTCAATAAGGTCCTACCAAGGTGTTCCATGACAATAAAATGTGTTATACTACTTGTATTCTCATTTTAAATTAAACATGTCATGATAAGTTTTAAAAAAGTAATATAGAAAATACGGTAGACATTTACCTTTCATCATAGTTCAAAAGAAGATACATCAATTTGAAATCAAATTTTCTATATTATTTTTCACAATAATAAAAATTCTTATCAAATATAAAATAGAAATCCACGAAATAAAAAAATTGAATCACGTGGATCAGCACCAAGGACCACTCTAGGTCAAATTTTCATACTACTCCTACCAAAATCAATCAAGTACACAATTCGGTTCCTAGAACACATTCCTACAAAGTAGAGAATTAAGCCATGAGTAAACCCCCCAAACAAAGTCAATTTCAATCCCCTAGAACAATGGGCCCTGTAAATAGACGAAATACCCCTGAGAAAACCTCTAGATAATTAAAATAATGTATGATGGCCTCAAGATAAACCATCCACGTATGTAACAAAGAAAACCCATGTTCCCATTTTCAAAATCCATTAAAATACTTTTAAAACCATTCAAAACCATTTCAAAAGATCATTTTAGTTCTTCGAAAATACCACTTTTATTTTTATTTATCAATAACTATGAAAAACCCCTTTTATTTAAAACTCTTTTCAAATGACCTGAAAAAAATAATGCCAATTGCATTTCATAAATCATTTTATAAAATTAGAATAATAAAGTTCATCAACATAGGCTAGAGACAGAATCACATACTTCAAAAATTAAGTCACACACACCCACAATGGGATACAATAACAAAAAACTAAAAAACAATTAACAAGTCCCTAAAATCATATACTCATCACAATATTGATACAATTTAGAAAACAAGGGGTCGATGGAAAGTATAAAAGCCACATACTTCAAGAAAAAATACCCGACGTACCAAAACCAATAGAGGAATGGCCTCCAGAACAAGATCACACAATGGATATATGAAGAATCACAAACATAGATTAGTGGATCTAATAATGTATCCTAATGGATCTACCACAATCACGGACTATGAAGAAGAGAAAATATCACTCACCCAGAGAGACGCACCGTGACCGCAATAAAGATCCAATGTTTATCGTATCATTCTAGAATGAGAGGTGTCTCCCAAAATTTCCTAGGAATTTCCTTGGGTTGAGAGATAAAGACCCTAGATAAAGAACCAAAACAAAATAGCTGCACACCTATTTTAATTACAGTACATGGGCCATTATATGAAGTGTAACCTGGTTACGCAATGTCTGACCACCAAAGTCCCACCTAAACCATAAAACCCATCTAATTGGACTAAAAACATAACCCTTTTTATGTAATGATGTGTATGGTCTCTTCACACTATGTAATTTATCATAGCATGAAGTATTTCACGAATTGTATCATGTAACTCTTACACATTATGTAACCCAATTACGAAACATTAATTCCTCCTATAGTCTGTAGAAAATACAGTTAAATCTAAGAGTCCAAAAAATCTCTAAATTAGTCATTAATAGTATCCTCCCAATTCCTTCACATACCTCTATAGACAATGAGGAATGGAAAACAATGACACAGTTAAATACATACCTAATATATCAGTAACAGGACATTAAAATTTACATGGTAATGCCTTTAAATGTTTTTTTTTCATATCAGTAGGTTATAGTAGTTCCCAGGTATAATGGAAACCATGAGATACTTTTACATTAATCATAATCATACATACTATGCACTAGAAACTAGAAACTAATTGGATATAGATGACGTCTATAGCGACTCGGGTTTTTGGCCCTGTCAGACTTTGGAATATTTCTACGAATAATTCCAGAGCTAGGCGCGAAGACGACGTGCGATTCCGAGGCCCGGTGTGCCCGGAATTAATTTTATAAAAATATTAAGTATTTTTTATACTATGCACGTGGAAGGGGTGTGATATCTCCTAAACGGTAGCTCAGAATGGGAATCTGAGGACACAGTTGCGTCCAGAACGTGCCGTTTACCCTAGGCGGGGTGTAATCTTTGCGGGCATGGGCCTGCGGTGAGAAACGCCACCAGGGGCGTTTCCGTAAATAAGTGGCAAGTTAGTGTGTGAGTGTCAGCTCAAATAACTTCTGAACGGAGTCTCAGATGGAAAATCTGAGACCGCCGTTGCGTTTAGAACGACGCGTTTACCCTAGGGGTGACCTTACTTTTGTTCGCATCCGGCGTCGGGTCCGAGGTAGAACGTCGGCGTTTCGCCCGCGAGGTAGGCGGTCTGAGTTTTACAATCCCGGATCCCGTTTTTGTGTTGTTTTTCTTCATATTTTCATAAGATTTGTATAGTTCGGGTCCCGAGCTTTCCGAAACATATTTCGGATCTGAATTTGGAGCACAGGGGTGCTCCCGGTGGCTCCCGGAAGTTTTCCGGCGAAAAACCCGGTTTTCCGGCCAGACCCGCGGCGGCCGTGGCGGATTCCGGCAAGTTCCGCGGCGGCGGCGCGGCGGTTTCCGGCAGCGGCGGCGGCGGTACGGCAGAATCCGGCGACGGCGCGGTGGTTTCCTGCGAGCCTGGCGGTGGTCCGGCCAGGATTTTCCAGGGGTTCTTTAAACCCCCGTAACTCTCAAACCGTAACTCCGATTTGCGAGCCGTTTGCGGCGACGCGCTCCTTGAGTCGAGACGGACCTTTTGAACTCACTTTGAGGGTTAAAAGGTTCGGGATCGTGGCCCGGGAGTTAGAAACGTCGTATAAAATAATATTATTTTATTATTTTACGACTTCGGGCCGTTGTAACTTCTACCCGGAGCGTCCGATTGACGTGCCGTCAGTGGCGTTGAGACCCTGATGGTACGACGGACTTTTTGAGATGATTTCCGAGTGTTGGGTCTGTGAACGGGGTGCGGGCCCCACGAGGCCGGGTTTTGGCGTTTACGGAGAAACGCAGCTTTTGCACCAGGAGTCCGATTTTGGCGGATGAATAGTCGATCCTGTGTGTTTTTCCGAGAGGATTGCAATGGTGCGATCTGTTTGATGAATTTTGGAATCGAGGCGTAGGCCCCACCCGAGCCGGCCTTCGGTGAATAGTACCTTTTTCACCGGGTGTCCGTTTTGGGCGAGCGAGTAGTCGATTCCGCTTGTTTTTCCGAGGGGATCGTCGTGGTGTGATCCGCTCGATGGGTTTTGGGATCGTTGTGTGGGCCCCGCACGAGCTAGCTATGGTGAATAGTGCCTTTTTCACCGGTGCTCCTTTTCGAGCGAGTAAACAGCCTATCCTGCGTGTTTTTCCGCGTGGAACGCGATGGTGGCCTCGGTTTTGGCCTAGGAGGTGCGCAGTGTGGCGTTGTGGCGGGTCGCTCGGGTTAGCGACATTTGGACCAGCAGTGGTTGAGGGTTCTCCCTTGGTTCGTTCTCATGAGGGTTTGTGTGGCATCACAACCTTCGTATGGGTTTGTGATCCTCTCGATGGAATGTTTAAACTGTTAGAGTTGTGGTATCCCTCCGGTGGGCCCGGAGTGGATCCTCTAGCATCTTTACCTAGATCGGGTTCTTGGTATCGCTGTGACCGCTTATTTACGGGCGGCGATCCCCTATCTAGCAGGTTAACCCCGTAGGGTTTTTGGCATCATCGGAAATATGATCCCCTACGCGGTGGGCCGTGCTCAGTAGGGTTGTGGCATCGTCGGGTATACGATCCCCTACTCAGCATGTGGTTTATAGTAGGGTTACAGTATCATTGGCTATGCGATCCCCTACTCAGCGCGTGGTTTCGGTAGGGTTGCGGCATCGTCGGTTCGATCCCCTACATCGCGAGTTATACCAGATAGGGTTCCGGTATCATCGTGACCATCTTTATATGGACGATGATCCTCTATCTGAGTGTTGAGCTTCTGTCGAGCGTCAGATCGGGTTGTGGCATCCCCCAGCGGATCCTGGGTGTGATCCCCTATCTGTGAAAACTACGTATGCCAGATCGGGTCGTGGTATCCCCCAGCGGACCCTGGGAGTGATCCCCTATCTGTGAGCTACGTATACCGGAGTGGGTCTTGGTATCCCCTAGCGGACCCTAGCGGCGATCCCCTATCCGAGGAGTTTGGTGGTTATGGTGTTTCAGCGATGTTTCCTCAGTGATGCTATCCGAAGAGCGTGGTCTCACGGGTGAGCGTCTGATATGTTTGCGAGTATCCCGATGGAGTGTATCTCTCGGATGAGTGTCATCTGGTATGATAGTGTTCGTGGTGTACTCTCCTGGTTGTGGACAGTTGTTGGTGATGAGGTCGGTACCTCTTGTGGCTTTGTGGCGTGAGCTGTGTATATCTGGATTGTTCATGGTGTATGTATGGGCATACACCTGAGCTGAGCTGAGCTGACTTGTTGTGTTTAGCCGAGGATGGTCACGAGATGGAGTTTCTCTCTCGTCTGGGTTCCCTCTGGCTGGGTTGAGCAGACTGTTGCCTTTCAGTTTCTCCCTTGGGTTTTGGGTTTTTGGGGTGCCTACTGAGTATGTTTATACTCACCCCCGCACGGGCTTTGCCCGCACATGTTTGTGTCTTGTGCAGACCACGGGCCTTTTGACGGAGTCCCAAGAGGACCCGTAGTAGGCGGAGCTTAGTGAGTGAGTTGACCGGGGTGTTTACCGGAGCTGTGCCGAGGGAGCTTTCTGGCGGGTGTTTGTGGCAGCGTTCCCCTTCTTCAGAGCAGGTTGGACGCGCTTTGTAGTTTTCTTTTGGTGAGCCCTGTTTTTCCCTTGTACTTTTGCTGTTGCACTCTGGTTTGGGATAGATTGTATGCATGCATTTACTTTTCAGTTTCTTTATCTCTGCACTGTTGCATGGAGGTGTTTGTGGGTGCGTGTGTACAGGTACCTTAGGCTAATGCCTCCCATGTGTGTGATAGCCTACTCGGCGCTGGTCGCCAGCCCCTGGCCTATTGGAGGCGGGCTTGGGGAGTCGCGGCTCGAGCCCCGTTGGGTCGGGTCGTGACAGAGTGGTATCAGAGGAGGTTCCACCTTTGGGATCTCAGGGCATAGCTGGTCTAGCTGTGAGTTTGGTTTGGGTTGCATAGCGACAGTGTTAGGGTGTTTCGAGTTCGGCTTTCAGGCCAGGGACTCCAGTGTTGGTGCGGCGGCCAACGTATCCATACACCAGGACTCTGATAACCTGCCTTTCAACTCGGGAAATTCGTACACTGGTCGCGGGGTCATCATGGTACATGCATCATATAGGACTGGGTTTTTGGTTTTTCCTTGTCCTTCTTGAGTCATCTCTCCAGATATACTCTTTGACTGTGGTGTGTCTTGAATGTAATTCAGGATGCCTCCACGACGACAGCCAGCGAGGGTTCCGCAACAGGATTGTGCTGATGACCCGCCCCGTGTAGTGGCTGTGGAGCAGGGCGCAGGTTCTGAGGTTGCACCTCCAGGTGGTCTGCTAGTTGAGCCACCACCTGTTGAGCAGCTGGTTGTACCGACGGTGCAGGACGAGGTTGCACGCAGGCTGAGTGCGTTGCACGAGTTCCAGAGGCAGCGACCTCTGAGGTTTCGGGGTGATCCAGACCCCCATGCAGCTGATGACTGGCTCGAGGGAGTTACTCGAGTTTTCCGCCTAATGAGGACACCTCTTGATCAGATGGTGGTCCTAGTGGCGAGCCTTCTGCATGGTTTGGCCGGGCGATGGTGGAGTTTGGTGACGCAGTCCCATGACGAGGAGACGCTCATGTGGGCAGAGTTTGAGCGGCTCTTCAGGGAGGTGTTCTATCCGGTGATGCTGAGGTCAGTGCGGATCCAGGAGCTTCTGCAGCTTCATCAGGAGGGCATGATTGTGTCGGAGTACTCAGCGAGGTTTACAGACCTTTCGCGCTACTCCCTGGATATGGTACGAGACACGTTCTTTAGGGCTCGGACCTTCGAGCAGGGCTTACGCAGGGACATCCGAGCAGGTGTGCTTCCATTGTGCCTGCCCACCTATGCTGGAGTGCTGGAGCGAGCGTTGGTGGTGGAGAGTTTTCTGGCTGAGCAGTTTCCCCCTGTTAGTGCTGGGCACTCGAGAGATGAGACTCGTCGGTCGGATCGGCATCTGGTAGCCGACGTCAGACTCAGGGGTCTGGATGTGGCTGACGTTTCAGGAGGCGACCCTAGGATGGGGGATCTGAGCCTCGGAGCTCACAGGGCTCGCAGGCCAGTTTTGGTCAGCCGTAGGAGAGGCGGTGTTACGCTTGCGATGGTCGGGGACATCTTGCTAGAGATTTTCCGACCCGACGTGCTGTTGAGAGGGAGCCGGTCGATGGACCGCCTTGGCAGAGGCAGCATCTCGAGCAAGGAGGTCCGCAGGGCGTCGGACATGGCGTCAGAGCTGGTGTAGCGGGAGGCGGTGGTAGACAGTACCAGTTGCCACCACCCCCACCCCCAGGTGGTCCACGCCAAGCTCAGGGAGCTGGTGGCTGAGGGCGAGAACAGTTGCATTCCCTGGAGGCAGTCGACCCAGAGGCACCACAGATGGATAGAGGTACGCCTTGTGTCTTTTCTACTTACTACAGTAGTTTGTCAGACACTGTTTAGCGGTACTCTTTCCTTTTGTTGCTTGCTCGAGTTTTGTTCAGGGCGTTGGTAAGACCCTGTGGGGGTGTTGGTTGGTGAGCTCGCAGATGTGTGAGACCCAATTGAGAGTCCAATCGCTTTCCTTGTGCTTAGGGCTTTTCGGGGACGAAAAGTTCTAAGGGGGGGAGGATGTAGCGACTCGGGTTTTTGGCCCTGTCAGACTTTGGAATATTTCTACGAATAATTCCAGAGCTAGGCGCGAAGACGACGTGCGATTCCGAGGCCCGGTGTGCCCGGAATTAATTTTATAAAAATATTAAGTATTTTTTATACTATGCACGTGGAAGGGGTGTGATATCTCCTAAACGGTAGCTCAGAATGGGAATCTGAGGACACAGTTGCGTCCAGAACGTGCCGTTTACCCTAGGCGGGGTGTAATCTTTGCGGGCATGGGCCTGCGGTGAGAAACGCCACCAGGGGAGTTTCCGTAAATAAGTGGCAAGTTAGTGTGCGAGTGTCAGCTCAAATAACTTCTGAACGGAGTCTCGGATGGAAAATCTGAGACCGCCGTTGCATTTAGAGCGACGCGTTTACCCTAGGGGTGACCTTACTTTTGTTCGGATCGGGCGTCGGGTCCGAGGCGGGTTTGGCGCCGGCGGGCGGCTGATTTAAATATCAGCGCCCCCCCCCCCTTTTATCGTTCTTCGTCGTTCTTCACCGTTTTTCGCCGCCACTCCGCCGAATCGAGCAAACGGAGCGCCCACGAGCTCAGAATTCGACGACGGACGTTCCAGGAGCGCGCAGCGGAAGCTCTGGAGCGCGGATCTGAGGTAGAACGTCGGCGTTTCGCCCGCGAGGTAGGCGGTCTGAGTTTTACAATCCCGGATCCCGTTTTTGTGTTGTTTTTCTTCATATTTTCATAAGATTTGTATAGTTCGGGTCCCGAGCTTTCCGAAACATATTTCGGATCTGAATTTGGAGCACCGGGGTGCTCCCGGTGGCTCCCGGAAGTTTTCCGGCGAAAAACCCGGTTTTCCGGCGAGACCCACGGCGGCCGTGGCGGATTCCGGCAAGTTCCGCGGCGGCGGCACGGCGGTTTCCGGCAGCGGCGGCGGCGGCGCGGCAGAATCCGGCGACGACGCGGTGGTTTCCTGCGAGCCTGGCGGTGGTCCGGCCAGGATTTTCCAGGGGTTCTTTAAACCCCCGTAACTCTCAAACCGTAACTCCGATTTGCGAGCCGTTTGCGGCGACGCGCTCCTTGAGTCGAGACGGACCTTTTGAACTCACTTTGAGGGTTTAAAGGTTCGGGATCGTGGCCCGGGAGTTAGAAACGTCGTATAAAATAATATTATTTTATTATTTTACGACTTCGGGTCGTTGTAACTTCTACCCGGAGCGTCCGATTGACGTGCCGTCAGTGGCGTTGAGACCCTGATGGTACGACGAACTTTTTGAGATGATTTCCGAGTGTTGGGTCTGTGAACGGGGTGCGGGCCCCACGAGGCCGGGTTTTGGCGTTTACGGAGAAACGCAGTTTTTGCACCAGGAGTCCGATTTTGGCGGATGAATAGTCGATCCTGTGTGTTTTTCCGAGAGGATTGCAATGGTGCGATCTGTTTGATGAATTTTGGAATCCAGGCGTGGGCCCCACCCGAGCCGGCCTTCGGTGAATAGTACCTTTTTCACCGGGTGTCCGTTTTGGGCGAGCGAGTAGTCGATTCCGCTTGTTTTTCCGAGGGGATCGTCGTGGTGTGATCCGCTCGATGGGTTTTGGGATCGTTGTGTGGGCCCTGCACGAGCTAGCTATGGTGAATAGTGCCTTTTTCACCGGTGCTCCTTTTCGGGCGAGTAAACAGCCTATCCTGCGTTTTTTTCCGCGTGGAACGCGATGGTGGCCTCGGTTTTGGCCTAGGAGGTGCGCAGTGTGGCGTTGTGGCGGGTCGCTCGGGTTAGCGACATTTGGACCAGCAGTGGTTGAGGGTTCTCCCTTGGTTCGTTCCCACGAGGGTTTGTGTGGCATCACAACCTTCGTATGGGTTTGTGATCCTCTCGATGGAATGTTTAAACTGTTAGAGTTGTGGTATCCCTCCGGTGGGCCCGGAGTGGATCCTCTAGCATCTTTACCTAGATCGGGTTCTTGGTATCGCTGTGACCGCTTATTTACGGGCGGCGATCCCCTATCTAGCAGGTTAACCCCGTAGGGTTTTTGGCATCATCGGAAATATGATCCCCTACGCGGTGGGCCGTGCTCAGTAGGGTTGTGGCATCGTCGGGTATACGATCCCCTACTCAGCATGTGGTTTATAGTAGGGTTACGGTATCATTGGCTATGCGATCCCCTACTCGGCGCGTGGTTTTGGTAGGGTTGCGGCATCGTCGGTTCGATCCCCTACATCGCGAGTTATACCAGATAGGGATCCGGTATCATCGTGACCATCTTTATATGGACGATGATCCTCTATCTGAGTGTTGAGCTTCTGTCGAGCGTCAGATCGGGTTGTGGCATCCCCCAACGGATCCTGGGTGTGATCCCCTATCTGTGAAAACTACGTATGCCAGATCGGGTCGTGGTATCCCCCAGCAGACCCTGGGAGTGATCCCCTATCTGTGAGCTACGTATACCGGAGTGGGTCTTGGTATCCCCTAGCGGACCCTAGCGACGATCCCCTATCCGAGGAGTTTGGTGGTTATGGTGTTTCAGCGATGTTTCCTCAGTGATGCTATCCGACGAGCGTGGTCTCACGGGTGAGCGTCTGAGATGTTTGCGAGTATCCCGATGGAGTGTATCTCTCGGATGAGTGTCATCTGGTATGACAGTGTTCGTGGTGTACTCTCCTGGTTGTGGACATTTGCTGGTGATGAGGTCGGTACCTCTTGTGGCTTTGTGGCGTGAGCTGTGTATATCTGGATTGTTCAAGGTGTATGTATGGGCATACACCTGAGCTGAGATGAGCTGACTTGTTGTGTTTAGCCGAGGATGGTCACGAGATGGAGTTTCTCTCTCGTCTGGGTTCCCTCTGGCTGGGTTGAGCAGACTGTTGCCTTTCAGTTTATCCCTTGGGTTTTGGGTTTTTGGGGTGCCTATTGAGTATGTTTATACTCACCCCTGCACGGGCTTTGCCCACACATGTTTGTGTCTTGTGCAGACCACAGGACTTTTGACGGAGTCCCAAGAGGACCCGTAGTAGGCGGAGCTTAGTGAGTGAGTTGACTGGGGTGTTTACCGGAGCTGTGCCGAGGGACCTTTCTGGCGGGTGTTTGTGGCAGCGTTCCCCTTCTTCAGAGCAGGTTGGACGCGCTTTGTAGTTTTCTTTTGGTGAGCCCTGTTTTGCCCTTGTACTTTTGCTGTTGCACTCTGGTTTGGGATAGATTGTATGCATGCATTTACTTTTCAGTTTCTTTATCTCTGCACTGTTTCATGGAGGTGTTTGTGGGTGCGTGTGTACAGGTACCTTAGGCTAATGCCTCCCATGTGTGTGATAGCCTACTCAGCGCTGGTCGCCAGCCCCTGGCCTATTGGAGGCGGGCTTGGGGAGTCGCGGCTCGAGCCCCGTTGGGTCGGGTCGTGACAACGTCTGACTATAATATGTTAGAGTATTATAGTCATTTAAATATATTCTCATGATGTATTAAAATCATGATCTCATGTAGAGGAGATCACAAGGATTAACCCTCCAATAAGAATAACAATTTTTTAGGTTTCATTGATCATTAATTTTTATGAGCATGTTAATTGGTCCATCAATATAAGATCATTATAAATGTACACCATTTGATCATGTAATTTTAATCATGAAAAAACTGTGGAATTTATAATTTGGCGAGGTATCATTCACTAGGTGTGTCATTAAAATTAAGACATTAGTTGCATGTGGAAGAAAGAATTTTTCACTTATGAAAGGATGAGAGATTTTGACCAAGATAATAATACCTTTATTAAATCCATATACCTAATGATTAATGGTAAAGTTTTATAGTATGGTCAGGAGTAAATAATGCAAGAAAGGATGAAGACATAAAGTTTTAATCTTTCTATATGAGATACAAAGAGTCATAGAGATTACATTACAACACGTGTGTTTATAGGAGTTTTTCATTTTTATGAACAATACTTATCATTTTAGGGTCCTTGACGGGTTTCTATAATCCACTCTTTGTTTCTATGTAGAAATTACTGCTATCAAGGTAAGGGCCAATAGGGTCGCAATGAAAATGGACTTAGATGCTTGTACAATTCTAATGACTTGGAGTTTAGGACATGATGGGAACCATGGTAGTGGTTAGGTAATGTTATATTCTATACGGTCATGAAGGAAACAAATGAATTCAATATTATTATAGTTAAGAATAATGAACATTGTATTTACTTATTTATTATAATCACATGTTATCTAATGAATATAATGATTTTTTTGAATAAATATTAAATATTAAATATTTTTGGTTTATTTAATATTTATGGGATATGAAATTATATTTAATGATCTATATTTTATGATGTAATACATTTTAGGTGTTACAAGTATGTGGAAAAATATTCATGACATTTGGGGGATTTTTTATATTTTGTTGGTGTCATTATGGGTATGTTTAATGGATTAACATTAATAATGACATAAATGATATTTATTGAAGTTATTAACAATGTATTTAAGAATATTTAAGACTCAAAATGAGAGTTATGATGTTTTTGTTATAATTATCACCCATCTCTACATATCTCTTAATTCTTGGAGAGGGAATGTAAAGGGAAGATAAAAAATTTCTGGATCCTTGTTCATGGATCATTATTTTTATTTCCCACGATAATAAAGATGTTAAAGAGACATTTATCCTCAATTATATAGAAGAAATTTCATTAGCCTATGATTGAACAAGATTAAATAATGTGTGTGGAAGATCTAGAGGGTTTAAGTTTGGTTCCTTTGACTAATGATCTCTGATAATGTGTGAAACATATATTCTATTGAAATTGGACATTGTAGAGTTTTGATTTAAATTTTCATCCTTATTCATCATGATTAAATATTTTTCAAATGATATGTGGTTAATTGATGGTTATGTTATACTAGAATTTATGTTTCAACATAAATTGAAACCAAAAAGTTATAAAATAACTTTTTTCATGTTTATATAAAGCCATATGTTCCTTTTCATTTTTCATATTTGGTCCTAAAGTGGTTGTATATAATAGGTCAAGGAATAATTAAGTCGAATGAAAATTGAAATATATTTTACCACATTACAAGATGATGTTGTTCCATTATATTTAGTGTACGATAAAATATATAAGTAATCACTATATTTGAATACAAAAACATGGATCAAATAAGTAAATATTTTAGAAGGTAATAGTCTTAATGATTTACCAAAGAGAAATTGATTGTGGTGGTATATGGATTCTAAATTTCTGATTTACTTTCAATAAGTTATAAAATAAAGATATAGTAAGATAAAATATATATAATAAATAAGGTTTCATTAAATTTGGAAATGATGAAGGCTTCAAAATTATTTCATAATAAAAATAAATATTTGGGGACAAAGACAAAATATATAAGGATGCATTGTTTATTGAAGGCCCAGGTAACAAATTTTTGAGTGTAATTAAATTGTGTAAAAAATGAAATAAATTAAATCTACCCAAGTATTATTATACTATAGATCAAAAAATGGTTTAGTTTTAAATAATGGGACGAAAAAAAATAGAATCTATCCATCATCGATGGAAAAGATTATATGTGTTTTCTATATAGGGAAGAAGAAAAAATATTATTCCATAAACAACTTTATCATTTGAGTCAAAAGTAGTTGGAAGTTATTTTATTGAATGATGGAACTCATGATATCCCTAAGATATGATTTTACTATACACAATATGTGTTATATTCATCAAAAATGGAAGATTATTTATAATATGTAAGGGTAAAAAGGAAGAAATTTAAAAAAGGGTTCTTAAATTGTTGCATCTTGATGTATGAAGAGATATATCACTAAGGTAAACTGATGGGATGATATACTATGTGATGTTTATTAATGGTTATAGTGGGAAGAAATTTATAATGTTGACTACCCAAAAGTTTTAACTATTTAGTTTCATTACTCAGTATCAAATAAGGGATAAAAGGAATCTTAGAGAGAATATTTTAGAATTTATGAAATGAAAATTTCATGGAGATTAATAATATCTAGGTAAAGAATTATCTTGAGAAACATGGGGTAACACACTAAGTTTCAATAATGAGGACTTATCACCAAAAGGTAATGGTTGAGAGGATAAAATAGACTAGAAATAAAATGTCTAGAATGATTATTATTGTGATATACCTACTAGAGAGGTTTTGAATAGAAGCTAACTTAACATTGGCCTTGTGACATCCAATCTCGAGTGCCACTCAGGGGTTTCCTGAAGATGTTTTTTCAAATGTACTTAAGTACACATCCGCATAAAATAGTGGTTTCCAACTAGTAGCGAGGGCCTAAAGTATGTCTGTGGTAATTCAATTACCTCATAACCAAAGTGGGGCATAGAGGATAGGTAATAATATATAAATAGGGGAAGCATAAGTAAATAGATGTCTTAGTGAAAAATACATTGTAACATCATGAACATTAACCTACAGTAGAAGAAGAAGACATAAAAAACTAAGAAATATATAATAATACTCAATATCTAGAACTACATCCTACAAAAAAATATAATAACATATGTATTGTATATAAAAAACGTGAAAAAAAGTATACATTGTAGTAGAAAATACATACTATATAAAATAATTAAAGTAAAGGAAAAACCTATCCAAGCACCCAGATCACTAGCTCAGTCATCATATACCATGCTTCATCCTATTAAGGTAATCAAGACCAGGTATCCAAATAAGAATGATTCCCCTTATCAACACATGCATACATGAAATCTTCTTAGGTACCAATAGAGTTTTGGATAGGATGTGAGATAAATCTTAATAGGACACCACCAACTACATCAATTCAATCCTGTTTGTGAATATAAAATAAGAAATGTACATATATATATAAATGAAATGAAATAGAAAATTTTAAAGATCCCAATACCTTCTTGTGCCTCATCTAGTATATGAACATGTAATCATTTCATGAATTAATCTATTTGAGTTTAGTTTATATAATTAAGTCATGTGATACATAATATCACTAACAATGTAACATGATAATAATAATAATAATAAAGGACCCAAGGTGTAACAAGGCATCCTATAATGATGATAATAATGAAAGAGGATCTAAAGAAATAACCAATTGACCTCAGGGGCCAAGACAAATTAGTAATAACATACATCCTTGATATAAGGTGTCTGAGTTTAATACAAGGGACATCATCCAAGGAATTTTACTCTAAATGATTATTTCTGAGTCTAAGGATCCGATCCTAGTTAAAATGGGATAAGAACCACTTGTCCATTGATGTGAATCTTTGAATCCATGTGTTCTAATAAATCAAGATGGATCTAGTGAGTGTATATAAAGAATCCTAAAATCTAGAAGATAGTAATTGGACCATACGATATCATGTTGGGAATCGACTAGTAGAAAAGGACCATGTTCTATGTTGGGTCTCTCCCTTGGAATTTGAGTTCAGGAACCGATATGGAGTCCTTAGAGAGTTCAAATAATTCCTTTAGGGATCTAAGATGCAGCTCAATTATAACCCCTCCTATAAAGTGAAAGAGGTCCATATGTAATAGACACCTTATACATAATTCATTATTTAGTTTAGTAAATTTAATACCAATTCTATTTGATAATATATAAGGTTTATTCCCTTTCCATTCATAATAGGTGACAATGATAGATAGGAAATGAAACCATTTATTAAATTTATTTCACATTAAATTATTAGGTTCATTCCTTTTCCTTCCATAATCATGATCAGGTTGGATACTGAAATGTAAATATTCTATAATTAATTAATAATTAACTAGGTCAAGTGATACAAAAAATATAATTTCCATTGAACATTGTAATAGTTCATTAATTAATTGGTAAATTGATAAGCCCAATTTGTATATAAATTTTTCATTCATTTATTTATAGTTTTTTATTAATTTACCTGATAATCCATGTGGTATGTTTCCAATATTGTAGGAGTTAAATAATAATAGGATTATGAGGAAGATAGGATGGAAAAGTGAAAACAATGTCCTAATACACATCACGATTCATTAGTACACATTATGTATGTACAGTTCACAGCCTGTCCCAAGTCATGAAGCCAAGACATTACCAAGACATAAAGCTAGAAATGATATATCTTCTACACATCCTATACACCCTAGACACGTTACGATGCCAGTCAAAACAAATAGCGAGAAAGCTATGATGAATCTGCTCAAAAGATAGTTGTATGTGGGGTATACATCATGAACACCCAGTAAAAAATGTGCACCCAGTAAAATATCATAAATCTTTGAGAGATACGCCCACTACACTAGAGATCCCAAAATAAAAAGAAAATATATGAAGATTGTACCTACAAGTTGTGTACCTCAGGAAAACATCATGATGAAATCTTCCTATATATACAACAGAGCGGAAGAGCATTTGATAGAAATTCAAGATGAGATTTCTCATATCCTATCGAATCTATAATAGTTCCCTTTCCATTTTCCCATATAAACTCTAAACTTATTTTTAATTTACATTCTCAAAAAATCCAAGATCTGTGTACTTGTCTCTCTTAAATGATTTTCAATTACCAATGATTTTCAACTCATACAGTGCATCCTCAACTTCCAAACTCCCAGTTAGATTCATTACACCATTATTTCAAGTAAGTGATTTAATTACATCAAGATTTACCTGGTGCATTCTTTCATATCTTTCACCAATACTGAACCCATTCATGATTCCACATCAACTAATTTCAATTAACATGTTACACATGTTTTTATTTATTATTTAATTGCATCTCTACCCTATATGGATAGCCAAATACCATAGGAGTAGGGTAATAGTTCAATGTATCTGCATACTTAATTAATACATTAATTATTAACTTTGAAAAGAAAATATGATTAGTAATCTGGATAAAACCAAAAAATCTATCCCATTTGTGTGAAAGTCTCAGACCACGAGTCATTCAAGAAAATGACCCTATCCTAATGGAAGGAGACTAGGATATGATCAAAATCCTAGGAAAATTTCTACCCTATGAAGCCAAATATAATTCACCTAGATTGTTACTATCTTCTGACCACAGAATAGTCACTTACTAGGAGTAACTAAGAGACTTGACCAAAGTAAAATGGCAACCTTTGTCTGCTTTATAGACTAAGTCTGAGGACCTTGGAAAGACTAGAGTTAAAGACCATACTTTATCCAAATACTCAACTTGATCCCGCACCATCATTTATTATTTGAAATAACACCCAATTAGGAATTTAGTCAAACTCACAAAAGTTGAAGATTACTTAAAAGGAATCCTATAAGGGTCTGAAGACCAAAACTCCCATTCGAAACAACATTATCCGCATTGGTTCGACCCCACACTTCCACTACACTATTCCTTTGTGGTTAGTGATGTTTGGGAAGTATAAATTCTAATTTTACTCATTCCCATATTGATTAATGACACCTATAGAGATGAAATCAAATTCAGGCACTGTTTCCATGGAGAAACATTGTTTCTCAAAGAAACTTTGGTTTTTAAGACTTAGAATTACCTTTCCCTCACCCTCTTTCTTTCTTTTCCAGACGCCCTTACATCCAATTTTCCACTAGTGCATACACCAAGGTACCTTGACTCATTCATGAAACCCTGAGTAAAAATAAGATTTTCCATAGATCCTAAGATCTAAAGGTACTTATTTACACTTTACTGGTCAGAAATAGCTCATAAGCATCAAGTTACGGGACCCAACCCACCAAAGCATCAAATCATTCCGAGAGAACTCATGTTTCCCCCTGAAAAACCCATAATGGATTATGAACTTCCATCAATCCATGGTGCAACAAAAAGTGCCATTATCCATTGAATAGAATCCCACACCTTTGAAATCTATCCTGGAATCAATCTTATGATCCCAAACATGGAAAAATTCAGTGGTCTTCCGAGCAAAGTCCCACATGAACATATTTATAAATTCGGGGATGTTTACAATACCTTTTGCAACTAGTGAGATTCTTATGATGATATAAGACTCCACATATTTCCTTATTCATTGAGATACAAAGCTATAGATTGTCTCAAAATCCAAGCTGTTGAGTCAATCAACAGTTGGGATGTTCTCACAAAAATAATTCAAGATAAATATTTCCCCCCAATCTGGATTTGGAAGCTTCAAAATGACAACCAAAAGATTGCTCAAGAAGATTGTGAATCTTCAAGGGATGAATGGGATATACTTATGGAACTTATGAGGAATTTTCCACATAATAGAATGGAAACCTTGATTTAGCTGTAGACATTTTCTCAAAGACTGTAACTAGTGGATCAAATAGTTGTCGATGATGTTGTAGATGGAGGATTAATATTTATAACCCATTAAGTAAAAAGAGTGATTTTAGATGATGTATCTCACAAATCTAGTATATGGAAAAGTGATTGTGGATCACCACGATGTGGAATCCACCAAGTTGATGAGAACACCTTGTTGGTAGTTCAAGATGAGGCACTAAAAAATACAGTCAAATCTTTTCAAATTATCGCAACACAACCCCATTCCCTAGTCATGAAAGTTCAATCATGTGGAATATATGGTGTCTTACACTTGTATCAAGACTGCAAGGCAGGATATGAAGAACAACATGATTGTAAATATGTTAATTACAATCCACAAAACTATCTACTTCTGCAACAACAACAATATTATCAGTAGAGGACTACTCAAAAGGAACCTCAAAATAATGAAGTCCATGTTAGACCATGATGTGGTCAGGATCAGTTCCACAATAAAGGACCATCAGGGTATCCATTGATGAATCTTGTGATGCGACCACATCAGCATGTTTATCTAAAAGTGAAACCATAATCATTTTAACAAAGACCCCAAAAAAGCAATTTAAACCCACCCAAAAAATGTCACAACTACAACATCCACCACCTCAAAGTAACCTATAGAATATCTTGACTAGATTCATGAAAAATTCATATCAAAAGATGAAAATCGAGGATACAGAGATGAAAAATCCAAGACTAGCTTTGCGAAACTTCGATATTCAAATGGTTCAATTCTCAAAGACCTTATATAATACATTACATTGTAATATACCTAAAATTACTGAGACATAGACAAGAGGGAAATCCAAGGTTTTTGTTATGAGAAGTGTAATTTTGTTAGAATTTCAATTTCCAAAAGAAGAAAGGTAGTAGGATGAGCCAAAGAAACAAAAATAACAATGGTAAGAGGTTGATGAAGCCATTCTTACCCTACCACAGGAGGATGTACCAACTAAAAATAATCACACCCCTAAAAAGAAAAAGGAACATGTTCATGTTGCACCTCCCCCATATAATTAACCTATTCCCTTCATAGAGAGAGTGAGACAAGGTAAGAAGGAGGCACAATACAAGAAGTTACTGGAAATATTAAATGAATTATATATCAACATACCATTATCCAAAGCCACTGCTCAGATTCCAAATTATAAGAAATTTCACAATGAATTACTATAAAACAGGAGAATGATAAAAGATATTGGAGTAATCCCTTTGAATGAAGAATGGTCTGATATTTTGTAGTAGAAACTTCCCCCAAGAATAAGTGATCCTAGAAATTTCTCAATTACCTATGTGATAGGGGACTATAAATTTAGAAACTCACGATGTGATCATAGAAACAACATTAACCTGATGTGGATGAGTGTTTTTTTTAGATGAGACTCTAAGAACTCAAGGAAGAAACGTACCGTTATAACTAGCTGACCATTCAGTAAAATAGACCCTGGGTATTCTTGAAGATTTTTTGGTCAAGGTGAAAAAGATTATTTTTTTTAGAATATTTTCTCATAATAATTATGAAATAATATGTATAAATTACTATCATACTTGGATGACTATTCCTAGAAAAAATAAAGGATCTTATTGATGTTAATCAAGGATTTTAATCTTTAGAATTGGAGAAGATGTTGTAGTATTCAATATAATCAAATATACCCAACACTATGATGATATAGTGTATTGTAATGCCATCTCTCTCACTTATAAATAAGATGAGTACATGGACACTGATGAGTAAATTGAATATTTATTCTAAGAAAAGGGAGAGAAATATGATATTGAATAAATAAGCATCATCAAACCACCCACAAGAGAAAACATGCCACCTTTCATTCCCTCTATCATTTAGCCACCCCAGTTGGAACTGAAACCTCTGACCAGTTAAATAAAGTACTCTTACATCGTAGATTCATCTTTTCCACCAATCATCATCAAATCATAACTATCCCATACATAGGAAGAAAATTTGGTTGATGTTCTGAGAACACACAAAATAAATTTCTTCAAGATTTACAGACATAAAGGTAATCAATCCTACAGAGTGCACCCATATAATTTTACTCGAAGAAAATGAAATGAAAAAAGGAAACATCATAGGTTAATCATGCCACTGATGAAAGAGGTCGCCATGAAGGAAGTTCAAAAGCTAATGGATGTAGGAATCATATTTTAAATTTCAGACAGTTAATGGGTGAGCCCCCTCCATGTTGTTCAAAATAATGGAGGAGTCATGATAGAAAGGACAGATGACAATGAACTAATTTAAACATGTACCATCTTTGGATGGAGAGATTCCGTGGACTATAAATAAAAAACCCAGCAACAAGAAAATATCATTTTCCCTTACCTTTAGGGGACCAGATGATAGAAATACTTATGGGGAATGATTTATGTTGCTTCTTAGATGGATATCTAATATATAACCAAATTGAAGTCAACCTCATTGACTACCCAAAGGACACCTTCACATGCCCATTAGGTATATTTACTTATATATATATGTCATTTGGAATGTGTAATGATCTAGTAACTTTTTAGATATGTTTAAAACATATCTTTCATGATATGGATGAATAATTCCATGAAATATTCCTTTAAAATTTATTAGTATATGGGATATTATTTGATGTCTCTCTAAGAAATCTAGAGTTTGTACTCCAACGTTGTGAAGAGAAAATCCTGGTACTAAATTGGGATAAATTACACTTCATTTTACAAGGAGGAATATTACTTGAACACATGATCTCCAAGGAAGGAATTTTGGTTGATCCACCAATGATAAAAGTCATCAATGATTTTCCAAAACCCTCAACTATTAAAGAGGTCATAAGATTTATTGTCCATGATGGGTTGTAAAAATGCTTCATGAAAGATTATTGTAAAGTCTCAGTTCCATTGACACACATTCTATCAAAATATGTTTCCTTTGAATTCATAGAAGACTCTCAACAAGCCTTCAAAACATTGAATGACAGTTTGATAGCATCCCTAGTTATCATTACACAAAACTGGGAAAAATAATTTTAACAAATGTGTGATGATAGAGAGATAGTTATGAGAGATTTTTCTTGGAAAACACATTGAAAACACCTTCTATAAAATATATTATGCGAGTCATATACAGGATGAATTTCAGTTCAATTACACAACATTAGAGAAGGATCATCTAGCCAACCTATATGATTTTGAGAAGTTTCGTTCATATATTGTCCTATCCAAAGTCATTTTTCATACTGATCATGCTGCACTCTAGTACCTGATAAACAAGAAATAAGAAAACACAAGGTTGATAAGTTGGATTCTTCTGCTATAAGGATTTGATGTCGTGATCAAAGATACGAATGAAAAAAAATAATTGCATATCATCTCCCCATATTATCTCATTCCATTATTAAATAAGATGATGAGGTTGATATAATAGTGGATTTTCTATATGATACCTTATTCATTATCAAGTCTTAACCATGGTTTTTTAGATATGTGTACTTATCTAGCCACATGGTTCCTTCATCAAGACCTCTTGTATCAGCAGTGTAATTTTTTTTGTCAGATACTAGGAACTACTATTAGGATAAGCCTTTTCTTTTCAAACATTGTGCTCATGGTTTGATAAGATTCTACTTTCTAGTGGACTAAACACAAAATATAATTGAAATGTGTCACATGTTGCCAAATAGAAGACATCATGATCCTTAGCAAACTGTGTCCAAAATCCTAAAAATGGGATTTTTGTGGCCTACAATTCATTAATACATAAGGGGATTTTACAGAGATGTGATAAAATTTAGATAATGGGAAATATCAGCAAAAAATGATATTCCACATAACCCCATTAAATAAGATGATGTTTTGGATGTTTGGTGTATCAATTTCATGGTACCATTACCCACATCACCTGAAAGGTCCTACATTATAGTCAAAATTGATTATGTTTCCATGTGGGTTGAAGCCAAATCTACGGGTCATGAAAAAAAAATGTTTTAATAAATATTCTCATAAAGAAATCGTTTGAACACTTTTGATTTCCAAGGTTACTCATTAATGATCGCAGAACACTCTTCACCAACAAACCTGTGAGTGGCTTGCTAAAATTTTATGGCATTAGATAGAACACTGGAACTCTCTACCACCCACAAACAAGTGTGAAGGTCATGTTTTCAAATTGAAAAGTTAAGAAAATTTTGGAAAAAACAGTGAACACAAGAAAATGAACCTTGATTCAGACACCCATAGGAACCACCCTATTTCGATTGGTTTTTAAAAAAGGATGTCATCTTTTGTTGGAGTTGGAGCATTATTCCTTCTGGGTGATCAAGAAAATGAACATGGATCCATAAATGGCTTGAGAAGCTAGTTTATTTCAGTTAATAGAGTTAGAATAAATAAGGAGTGATGCATATGAAAATATTTGGATTAATAAAGAGAAGACAATGAAATGAAATGACCAATAAATTGCAAGGCAGACCTTCATCCCTAGGAATAAAGTCCTACTATTTAATTAATGATTGAAATTATTCCCTGGTAAGATGAATTCAATATAGTTGGGCCCATTTGTGTTTTTTATGTCTTTCCATATGGAACAAATGAAATTCAAATATAAGGAGGATCACCCTTTAAAGTAAATGGGAAAAGGATAAATATTTTTTAGGAACCATTCTATAAAGGATGTGTCATCAACCTTAAATTCACTTGAGATTTAATGGAGTCAAGATCCCAACTATAAAGGAAGCGCTGACTGTGAGGCAACCTAGTGGAGGAGATATTTAGTGAGATTAGAATAGGATTTTCTTTGGAGAGTCTTGGATATTTATGATTTGGAGGTAAGTAAAGAGCACTGAAAGGAACATAAATAGTTCAGTACACATCTTATACCCTTGGTTCATGATGTGCACCATTTTTCTAAATTCCTCTTTTATTTTACATATAAACAACGTGATCCAGAAGTACATGTGGTGTATAGGGTCGAATTTCTTTTTTAAAAGAGGAGGTCATAAAACCCTAGGTCACATCCAACTGCACACAACACCCCCGACAATTTGTATCCCACAACATCTTCTCCTCCCACCCAAACCAGCACCCTCCCCTCCCCTTCACCCTCAAAACTGAGACCCACTTCACTCTTTATCTACATTCCATACCACATCCCTCCTCCTTTGATCCCTTATCTTCCATTATTTACTCACCCTCCTCTTATCCCCTCTCACACTCACTACACTTGACAACCAAACAACATCCCTTTACTTCCATGGTTCTCACCAAATGGTCCCAACCATATCCCTCACCATCCTACTCCTCTAATTCCTCCTAATCCGGCACTGACATGTAGAAACCGAACACTAAGCATCCCCACTCTACAACTTCTCCTCATGAGGAGACCTCCTCCATGTTGAATGATGACAACCTACTCCTACTTCTTATGCTTTTCATCACAACCTCACATCATCAGGCCATCCTTTTTAAGTTATAGTCTAATCCCATGTGTATTAAGAAGATGATATAAATGAACGTGCTCACCAATTTGAACATCACTAAAGCAGTCATGAACCTCCTCGAGAAATTGAATATAAATTTTATTATTGATGTTTGGGAGGAGACCTTATGGAAATTATTTATTGAATTCTTTTCCACATTCTAGATCTCCATCAACTGTCTAATCTTCAGACTGGGTGACAGACCCCACCATCTTGACTTTTCTAAATTCAATGTTGGGCTAGGCATATATACAAGGGATTTGATCATCTCAAATGTTTATCCCACATTATATCTATATCCATATTGTGAATTATCCTCAGATCTATGGTTGTTGATAGCCCGTGACCCCTAGTCACTTCATGAACCTCACCTCACAAAGTCGACTCAACTGAAGGGTCCGAACATGAATATATTACATAGATCCATAGGGTGTTGCTGGTGTGCATAAGGCGAGACTCCTAGAATTGTAAACTAGATAAATATTCTGATTCTTATGGCTACCATGGGTGGTCCACCCATCAACATGGCCACTCAGTTCACTCAGTATTTCACGATTCAGACATAGAGGAAGTGAGGAAAATTTATGGGAGGATCCTTTAGTACCAACAAGGCTAGACAACTCATAGTTTCAGATGGCTCACCACCCCTCACATCCCAAGGACCCATAAAACTAACAGATCTTGTGATTATTCACATGATGAAGATACCGTTGAAGTAGGAAGATGAATATTTTTGGGCTCAAGGAGTCCAAGAGGCCACGCCATAGGTTTTGGGAGTAGCAGCAACAGTCGACCCCCCTATATAGCCACATTCCACCACCACACCTACTTCATATTGTCCAACCACTACCTCAACCACCACCCCATCTACCATCCCTCCACCCTCTTATCCCACCATGTTAGAGCTCTGGGCCACTCATCAGTTCATATTGGAAAATCTTCACTAGATCCCAACCCACCTCCATGTTCCATTCATAGTTCCTACCACATTTATCCCACCACCTACACCAACCCTTGTCAGCCAATCATCTTCCACCATTCCCAAACCCCCTTCATTCCACTCTGACCTACCTCTAGACCTCACCTACCCCGTTACTCAGCATGAGTTTATTACAGAGTAGGCACAAAAGGGAAATGTGGTAGCTACAGAGCCCGCCCTTTAGGTACCACTTGTCGATCCAACTACTAGACACACGAACTCTGTATAGATCGGTTCCTCACCACCATCAAAATCATCCCATATCCCTTCTTTCACCATTGAACCATCTACTATAGCCACCACTCCGTAAAATACGGATACTGCTACAGATGTTGACCTCCCCGGCCAGCCGGTCTCACCACCTGGTAGTGGGATGACACTGGAGGGTATTTTGTTTCTGGACCCCTGAGCGGTCCATTGTCTACATTTTTGGGGTTTTTGGGACTTTTATGTGCTATGGATATCTGTTTAGTTTTTTAATTTTTCCCAACATTGTGATAGAATTTTATATCTATACATAGAGGATTTTATTTTCACATATTTTGAGTGCTGATTGTAATATATTTTATTTTTGTCCCTAGAAATGTCTAGCTCTTTAGAATCATCTATTTTTCATGATAGTCTATTTCCCCAATCTATGTTAGAAAAACGAGTACTCTAACAGGTCATTGGTATTTTAGAACAAATTAATGGACTTTTATCAGAGATTCATAAACTATAACAGCTATTACGGTCCATGATTCATTTCTCTCCACATCTCATTCAAACTCTTATGGCTTCACTATCGGTAGTAAACCTGCTAAATCGAACACAAGAACATGAAGATATAGCCTCTAGAATCTATAATCGATGAAGGAGCGACTAAGATGGTGGACCCACTGATAGAAATATAGGTCAAACCATATGTATGAAGAAGTATAGTTAGTGATTTATGGGATAAAACCAATAGTTTATCATGTGTTTAGTTTGGGTCGTCATTGTTTCATTAATTTCATTTTTATTTTGAGTCTATCATGGAAGTGCATTGTAAAATTTTATAGAATTCAACAAAACTTATTCTCTATTTTTCTTACTCTGTGAACCAAACTTTTTAATCTACTATCAAAATGATTATAATTATGGAATAATTTTATTTATCTAGTGTATTATTTTTTATAATCCATTTTGTAGGTTCATTGAGCATAGCATTACGACAACTCAAAACCCCCTGGCATACCACATTGTTTAGGGTTTTCCTGGTTCCCTCATTTTAAATTCTGTCAAATATTCAATTTCAATTTCATTAAAAACATTCAATGATACACAAATCCCACATGAATTTGATGGATTGTGGGGACACTTTACCTTTCTACGTGTGTGTGTGTGTTGGGGGGGGGGGGTTCTCACAATTTCACTTATGATAAAAATAAATTTTTATTTTTCATCACATTTTTAGGAGAAAGTTTTCAAAATGATAAGCAAGATTTAAAAATTAAAACCTTAATTACCATGTAATTAATGGAAATGTAAAGTGATAAATTTCCAAGAACCATAATTTACTCATATATAGAAATTTTTAGAATTATTCTCAGTTTAGAAAATTTATTTAAATTTATAATCACTGAAATTATGATTAATTGACACATTACGTAAGATCTATCCCCATTAGGATTTAAATATTTATTTTATTCTTACTACCCTAGAGGACTCTAAGACTTTAATTTCATATTCTTGTATGAGAATATTTCTTCAGAGAAACCTGGGTCATGTCAAACTACCAAAACTTGCATTGATATCTAATCAATGTGATGACTACACGAGTATAAATTTAAATAAATTAAGGCACTATCTATTATCCATTTTCCCTATAACCACCGTGCATATGTCCTTAGTTTAACCCATAGTATTCATGAATGACCTTTTAGGATGATGCTATTCTCAGACCATTTCCCATCCTACCATTCCCCTTGTATAATTCATAAGGATTCATTTGAGACTTTGTGGGGGAGGCATTCAAATAGCATGGGATTCTTCCATTTTCAGATTTAGGGTGTGCTTATAAAACTTCTTGGTTGTGATCCATATCTACCATTATTTAATTTCATTACTATCAAATTTTTTTACAAAATAGAAATCAAATGAAAAATTGTTATGGGTTGTGTAATTATAAGGTAAAAATCATCATTTTCCAGAATGATGAATCCCACAAAGAATCAATTGTGGTTAGGTGATAAATGTGAGATCAATCCTAGGAACGACTTTCAGAAATTAAAAATTAAAAATATAAAGAAATGGAAAAAATTTTCTTTACAAACATACTTGGAACATATATGGATCTAACATGAGTTGATGAAGTATGGATTTTACCTGACAGAAAGTGGAACTTGATCACACTTTTCCTTACACTTATGCATTGTACTTCAAATATTACCCCTTTTTGTGCCTAATTTTCAATATTTTACCTACCTAATAACAACATCAGAGTCATCAAAACCCTATTTATGAATCCCTCATGATTAAATTTTATACACTTCATTACATAGTGGAGATGACAGAATCGGTGGAAGTCTATTTTTTGGATCATTTATTCAAGTTATGAGTGTACCTCTACTTTCTGTTTACCCTATGTGATGAGAGAAAATCATGGTGAGGAAAATTAAAATTGGGTATACACATAAAGAGATGTTAAATGGTCATAATTATGAGAATAGATTTTTTTTTTGAAATTCTAGACTAGGTGGCATGACTAACATTCTATTAAGGGTTAATTATGGAAGCTGGCCTCTTTATTCTAAGACAAAATTTTAATTATGTGGACATAATGAATGTTTCCTATTTTGAAAAATTGCTTGTCCTTTGTGAAACCCATGTTGAGATGTTAATTCATGAGGACAAGAAATTGTTCAAGTGTTGGGGGATTTGATAAGGTAAATTTTTATATGAATTATGATGACATTAATTTATAGTTTTTCATTGATTTACCTAATAATGCATGTGGTATGTGTCCAGTTTTCTAAGAATAAAATTTTCACTAGATTCCAAGGAATATAGGAAGAAAAATTTAAAAAATGGTCTGGTAGACATCATGATTCGTTAGTGAATGTCGTGTATGTACAGTTCATAACATGTCTGATGCCATGGAGCCAACCCGTGACAAATCCCTGAATCCAGCAAGGAAGAAGATTCTCCCCGTCGTGTATAACCCGGACATGAAATGATTCTAATCAAAAAAATAAAGAGAAATCCATGAAGAATTTTCTAAAAAATGTAACTGGATTGAGGTTACATGTATTGATCACCTGGTACACAATGTTTACCCAGTCAAACCTCATAAATTTGTGAGAGATACGCATTCCATGCTAGAGATCCCAAAATCCATGTAAATCTACACATATTGAAGCTAAATTTCGTTTACCTTAGGTACACATCATGAAGAAATATTCCAATATATATATTGGAGTATCAAAGTAATTGACCACACTTTGGGATGAGACTTCTCCTCTCCTTTTGACTCCCTGAGAGTTCCCTTACCATTTTCCCATCTAAACTCTAAATTTCATTATAAATGTAATTATAAATCAATCCAAGAACAATGTATTATTTATTATTCAACGCTATTCAACTTCTAATTATTTTAAACTCCCATCGTGTATCCTCAACATCCAAATTCCAAGTTAGATTCGTCACCGCATTTAATTAATGTAATCAATTTAATTATGGTGTGATATAGCTTGTGCATGATTTCATTTCATTTACTAATCCCGAACCCTTGCATGATGCAACATAAATTAATTGCAATAAACATGTTATACATTATTTTATTTATTTATTTAATTACATGTCCACCTCATTAGATAGATAATGTCTTTAGGTGTAGGGATCAAGTTCAATGTATCTACATGCTTAATTAAAACATAAATTCTAAACTTAGAAAACAAAATTAGATTTGTAATTAGGATAAAACCAAATATTATATCCATTTTGTGTGAATGACCCTAACAATGGTACATTCAAGTGAACAATCCTATCCTGATTGAAGGAGACTAGGCTACGATCACTAGACTAAGACATTATCTACCATAAGAAGACAAACATAATGCACATTGACTGTTACTATATATTGACCAAAAAATAGTCACATCCTTGGTAGAACTAGATGACTTTATGAAATTCAACTAACGATCTCTGTTTTCTTAGTAGACTGAGACTTATGACTTTGCCAAGACTAGAGTTAAAGTCCATCCTTTACCTAGATACTCTACATTGTTCTGACTACTCCTTTATTATTTGAAATCACACCCAATTAGGAATTAGTTCATACACCCAAATGTTGATGATTACATGAAAGGAATAATCTCATGGTATGTGGACCAGAACACCCTTTTGAAATGACATTCTCCTCATGGGTTCAACCACACACTGAAACTATACTACACCTTTTTAGTTAAGAATTTTTGGGAAATATAAATTCTAAATTGACTCACACCTGATGTGGTTAGCAAAACCTATTGGGCTAAAATCAAACACTTACTCTACAAGGTACAAGGGAAATATATAATATTCATTGGGTAGTACTTTCCAATTCATAATTCATTTTATTATTAAGGAGTTTAAAATTCACAAGATCATTCCATTACACACTCAAACAGTGGTGCATATAGTAATAATAAGATACTGAAGGCATAGAAGGGGTCTCAACATACTTCTGGTGAATGGAATTGAGGTTCTAACCTCCAATTATTTAAATTAGACCAATATAATGAGATTTAAAATACATGTTCAATGATTAAAAGTAAGGCATATGAATTTAATTGGAAACCCCTAATGAAATCAGTGTTTAAATAATGGTGATAGTTAATAAAATGTTGAGACTAGTAGGATTAGTCATAGACCACCTACCTCAGGTCTATAACACTATCCTCATCTAGAATCATCCCTTATTTTGTCTTCGATTTGAAGAAAAGGGTATAATGAATCAATGAATTTAAAATTGGTAAAATATTCTTGCATAAAAATAGAATCAATGAGGGGAAGAAAAATGGAAAACTGATCCTAAGTATCGAAGAACATTCCTTGCGGTATGCAACGATGCCAATTGAAGATCAATTGGACTTCATATGTATAAGGTATAAATTAACCTATGAATCTAGGATTAAGATATTGTTATAGGATATAATGAAATCCTATGTATGCTACAATGAGATAAATAATATGAATGTGAGTTGATTATATTTTATGGGAGAAAGAACACTTTCACCCCAAAAGTACAGGGTTTCACTATTAGACTGCATATATGGTCAAATAGTTCCCCAACAATGTTCATAGAACTGTCTCAAGGGGGGCCCTCAAGGTTAGGTCACATGGTTTTTAAAATCATGTACAGACTATGCCCAATGGTTCTCTTAAAAACTACAGACCAATCACACATGTGTTTACCCCTAGATGCATAGTTTCCTCAAATATTATGCTTCCCTACTCCCCTCTGTCTAGTCCCACATGGTTATATATAACTATGTGACCTACCCAATAAGGTTTATAATAACCATGAGTGTAAGTAAAATTTTTCAAAATGAGAGGATCCGACCTCCGAACAAGCCCCATACACCTAACAAACTCATGTGACCTCAATAGGCATCCATAATTGGTCTAAAATAATGAATTTGACCAAAATATTAAAGGATACATTCCACATATAAAAATAAGTTCTTTTATTCATTCCCATATAAAAGAACTCATCCCCATGATCACCTTTCAAGGGAAGAAGAATTTTTTCCTAGAACAACTTGAGCCATTGAGAATGTATGCCAGCCTTCCACTCATATGTATTTTCAGGTACATGACCATGATTCCATAACACCTATACTAAAGGGATAGGGCATAGATGGAGATAATTCATTCTCTAGTTAATTATATGTAAAATAGTCTCCTCTAAAAAAGAATTATAATCTATCTCATCCCTTTTGGGATCAAAATTTCAAGACAGTTCGACATGATACCAGTGAAGCTGTGAAATGTGGAAGATGTCATGAAGGAAATGATACCTCTGAGGTAATAACAACAGATATGATACATGCTAGACTCCATTAAAGATCTCAAAATTACTAAATAAGTGTAGTGATAAATTCTATTTTCTTTGAATCCTTTTATTCCCAAGTTTGAGTGATACACATAAGAGAAAAATATCCCCGAACACCAACTCATGTGGTCATCGATGACGATTGACATAATATTTATATCACAAAAGAGGTGTAGGCATATTATTTTTGATCAGCTATTTTTCCAAAGTCTCATTCATGAGAAATTGACCTATTATCATTGCCTCTCCTACCTATAACAATCATAAGGGAGAAGAGAATGGAATACCACATAAGATATCATAGGGATCCATTTGAATCATCATGTAAAATATATTATTTTAGGTGTACTCAAAAAGAGGTATATGATCCTATCACTAATCACTAAAATCTATGATTCATTCTCATAGAATATCCTCTACCATCCATATTTTCCATTCTAATTGTCCATCATTTTGAGGGTGAAATGATGTGCTTAGAAGAACCTATGTAACCATAGAATTCTGTAGTCCCTTATAGAACCATGATGTTAAATGAGAATACCTATTTAAAATGATGCTTTGATGGACCCTATATACCTATATGATCTCATAGACATACAATCTTCCCATATCATCAAATGAGAAACTCTCTTGAATGGGAAGGAAGTGGGATACTTTCATCAATCTATCCATGACTACCCAAAGATCATTGATACCTTGAGGTGACCTTAGTAAGGAGAATACATACTCAATATCAACATATTACCATTTATTTTTTATCTATTAATTGTTTTAACAAGAATTTAGGCCACTGGTGAACCACATTTACCCACTGACAGTTTGATCACCTATTGAAAATACATGATATCTGATGTTTCATCCCAGGACACCAATAATGGAATCACATATCTTGATAAATATTGAAGATGATTGGGTGAAATAATGACTATGATGTGTGGGAATACCATATCAGTTACACTCTAATATTTTTATGAACCCAAAAAAGTCCATGTATACTTAGGATTCCATCTCTGTCAATAGACCAATCCAAAGGCTGGTCCTCACTAGAAAGTATCCCCTAGAGAACCAACACCTCAGGATTTGAATAATTACTAATATTCACCCTCTCAAGGAGTGAAGAGGAAACTAAAAAGGCTATAATATAATACTAATTGTGAATCTCTTGAAACTCCAAATATATATTCAAAAGTACCACAATCAATTTCCTTTCATCGCATGCTTCTAGTACAGCCAATGCCTGAGACTTTTGGCTCATCGCATCAGCCACAACACTTCCTTTTATTGGAATATAGGAAAGCTCAAGATTAAATTAATAAATATATTTGTCCCATATTAACCTTCAATGATTCAATCCTCATCACATAAATATATATTTGAGACTATTGTTGTTTTTATACAACACAAAGAAATGACCCATCAGATAGTGTCTCCAACCTTGTAAGTCCAAGAAAACTACTGCAAGCACGAGTTCATGCACTGTGCAGTTTCTATGATGAGGATCAACTGATGAGACCTGAATTTAATGATTCTATCCTCCTACATAAACAATACTCCATGATTTATTCCTAATACATCATAGAACACTATATAACCTATTTCAATATTTCGTATAATCAGAATTGGTGAAAAAAAATTATTCCTTTCATCTCCTGAAATGATTTTTCACATAATTATGACCATTAGAACATAAAAATATTGATTTTAAGAAAATTTAGTCGTCCCAAAAGGTTTAATAAATCCTTTATGAAATTATAGTAATATCCATACATCCCCACGAATATCTGTATATCAAACACTTTCTTGGACCAGTCTAGAAAAACCACATTACTCACCTTTTATGAGTAAATAAATACTCATGATTTCAAGATAATATGACATAAAAAGTAAAAATTTTCAATCAAGAAGTGGAACTTAGAATTATTAACATAAATATAATGATCTCTTATATTATTGAAAATGATCTCAATGTGTCTATGATTATTTATATGAGTTTGAGAACATTCCCAGATGCCATCCACAAAGACCATGATAAAAGAATCCTAATAGGGACGGAAAAAAATATTCATCAAGGACATTAAAATGGAAGGAATGTTCGTAATACTGAATGATAGAATATGATACTAATAAAGACCATAAATAATAAGAAAAAATTTATGAGGTATATCTGAGGCCTGAATCACAAATGAAGATAGCCTGATCTTTGATCAATCATTGAAAAAACCCCATCTACTCAGATCATGTAAAAGTGATAATCTATCAGATTTAGTGAGAATCACTTCATAACCATAAGATAGTCCATCCTTCATTAATCCACAAAAAAAAAGGTCCCATTTTTTTTGTAAATATGTATGGGTGAACCCTAATAATAAGTACTAGGTATGATAAAACATTTAGAATCTAGATCATACAACCATCTCTTGAGATCGTGGAGATTATTAGAATCAATAATTCTTGGAGGAATGAACATTAGAGCTGCTCTAGGAACAAGATAAATCATAAAATATTCCTCCCTCAATAGGTACAAAATAATTTCATTTCAAAAAATATGTCATTGGAATGATATAATATGGGGATAAAATCAATAATATGTATTCAATGATCCTTAATGAAAAGACTATCAATATAGGTGGTCACTTCACTAAGCCCATGATGATCTGGTCAAACTCTATTATCCTAGAAATTCCACTCACCATTTTGTAGATAACGTCTACTGTATGGTGAGGTATAAGTCACCCCACATCCATATAAGTCAAAAAATGTGTGATAGGGAACCAAATAATCCATCTTGATAATAAAATATAATCCATTAATTTCAAGGATGAAGAGATCCCATAATAAGGGATAACTGAATACCTCAAGGGGATAATAACTTCATTATACAATTCCCTATGAAAATACTCTCAATAGTGTCTATAGGGTTATGACACCATAGTGATCCGAATTTAGAACTCGATGATTTATACAATTGATAAAGAGATAATGGAATGTAAATAAATTTTCTAGAATAAAGGAGATACAAAAGTGAAGGAATCTATAATAGTATCTTGTACTGTGGAAGTCGTAACAAACTGATCTTTTGTATCAGATGTAATGAATAAAACTAAACTGATCCACAATCTGGTGCTATATTTGGTTTACTATGAGAAGGTTCAATATAATGGTTCTGATAAATCACTATTCTGGACTCCATGGCTTGGACCTCCTCCTCGACTCATCTGGATAGTGATACTCCAAATTCTCGCCTAAGGTGACATAAAAGATAATTGCCCTGAAGGAGGAGCTAGTGTAGAGCCTCTTCCACTCGAAGCAAATATAAGAACTATAATTTTTAAATCACATGAATAAGAGATCACTACCCATGGTAATAACCCAAATACATTTTTATGAGTCTATGTTTTCGGTAAGTTGTTCTGATTAATTTACATGAGTTCTTCTAGTTGGAGGATCCACAATACGATTCCTATTCATTTACTGAAAACTATTTTATTTATATATTTCAATATTTAAAATTTATGATTTTATTTTTCTATACATCTATATTAAAATAATTTATTTAAAATAGCCATCAATTCCCATTGAATAAGGTCCCATACACCTTATCACTAAAATAAAAATCCATTTAATTCCTATTGAACCCTATCTATATTCAGTCTGAAAATGTAACTTGTTTTATACCATTAATTGAATTGATAAATTAACCATTCCAATCCGTGAGATCCCATACACCTCATGAATTGAAACTGGATACCTCTCAATCACATTAAAAGAGTATCTCATGTTACTATAGTAAAATTGATGATGTGCATACAAGTGAGTTATTCAAGATGCCACAATCAATCTATATAGGAAAATAGTATTTTGATTTATGGTGACAATTTAACTTACCAATCCTATATCCTATAGAATACATTATTAACATATTCATAAATATAACAAACATGGTTCAATCAACAATCCCAGGCAACACAAGTAATGTAAGAAGTCAAATACACCTACATGGAATGAAATATAAATTCGATTTGCCTATAATGATTCATGATTGATGCTTCCTTATTCCCATATTATCGGGCCATGGAAAAAATGAAATACTCAATAAAGAAAAAATAATGACTATCAGATAGATTGTGAGTCACCCTATAGTGTAAATATATCATCTCTAATAAGCTAAATACAGAACAACATCCTTATTTCAGACAACTCATTATTTACCTCGAATGTTTGTAAACAATGCCCAAGAATGAATTATAACCAAGATATAAAGCATTTATAATCGCTTTTATATTTTCTCAAAATAGAAAATCTATGAAATAATGCTCTGCTACCACTTAGTGCCATTCTGATCAAACTTTTACACAAGGTATCCACAAATCATATTCTCCATATGTCCTCAAGCTCGAATCCCAATACGCCAGATGCTGAATACTAGTAAAAATAGACTATGGTGTGTCCATGGGAACCTATTTCCCCAAAACCAATGTGGATCAAAGTGGATATGTAATAACAGATAAATAGTGGAAGAATAAATAAACGGATGTCACAATAGAATCAAACACGAAAACATTAGGACTAGTAACCATCCTGAGTGGAATCATACATAAACATCCAAGAAACAAATAATAATTACCAGAATATGGAACCAAATCCTATATAAAATGTTGAAAATGTATTTTTTTAACTAAAAAACTAAAAAACATGTATATATGGAAGTAGGAAATACATTCTATACTAAATAATAACAACTAATTCAAAAACAAATCAAAGAATCCTGAGGACTTTCTTTATCATATGATATTAAGATACATCCTATGAAATCAATTGATATAAGTTGTCCAAAGTGGGATTATTTTTCATATATTAACTTGTATACATGTAATATACTTGGTTACCAATGGAGGCCCGGACAGGGTGAAATATAAATATCATTATTCCAACACCAATAGAGTATATTCCATCTATTTGGTGAATATAAATAGAATAGTGTAAATATATATATAAATGTAAATTATTACATAAATGTAACTATCCCAATACTTGTTTCATCCTCTAATGTTTTTTGAACTTGTAATCATTTCATTAATTAATCCATTTGATTTCAGTTTATACAAATATGTCACATGAGATATAACAACACTGGCAATGTATCTTGATAATAATAATAATAATAATAATAACGGATCCAAGGTGTAATAGAGAATCATATAATGATATTACTAACAAAATTTGATAAAAGGTAATAATTAATCCACCCTTGACCTCAAAGGTCATTCCAAGTATGTAGTAACACAAAAACTCTCTATATGGGGTCTGAGTGTAATCAAAGGGTAATTTTACAATGCATTCCACTATAAATGATTCTAACTGAGTCAAAGGATCTCATACAAGGTAAAATAGGCTAAGAATGAATGATCCCAATGGGGTGAATATGTGGTACCACATTTCAAAATACATTAATCTAGTTCAAATGATTATATCCAGGGAATCCTAATATCCATAATATAGTGAAGGGATCCTACTGCGTCATGCTGGGCATTTTTTTGTAGACTAGGACCATGTTTCAAGGTTGGTATCTCCCTTAGAAACCAACACCTTGAATCATAATGTTTTCATATGAGTGATAAATACATTCCCTCAATAATCCAATTCATATACCAATTATTACCACTCTAATAATGATAAAGAGGTCCTTATGATATATTCCCCTTATACATTATTCATTATTCTGTTTAGTCCACGTAATACACTTTATATTGGATAATTTAGAGGGATTATTACATTGTCTTTCATATAATGTGATAAGGATAGATAGGACATGAAAAAATTTATTATATTTTCTTACCATTCAATTATTAGGTTCATTCGTTTACCTCTCATAATCCCGATAAGGAGATCTAAGGACAAGAAACCATATTCAATTCATTTATAATTAACTAGGCCAAGTGATACATTTAATTTACATTCCATTTAGCATTATCAAGGTTCATTAATAAATTGGAACAGATAAAATTGAAGGTTAAAGTGAAATATTTATTATAAAATGGAGTAGTCATTGCTAATTTTTAATTCATTCTATTAATAATGTGCATACCCTTTATAGGGTCAAGACATACATGACCCAAATAGTGGTGCAGAGAGCCATAACATGCTTCTAATGACTTATAATAGATCTCAAACTCATTGGGGGTGGGTGGTGATGAGGTCCTAACCTCAAAAAATGTAAGTAACATGCATTGAAGTGGATATAGAACATGATTTTGATGAAAATAATCAATGAATATGAATTCAATAAGAAATACATAATGGAATCAGCATAAACACAATGGATACATTTTATAAAATTGAGAGACATGAGGGATGAGTAAAAGACCATCTACCTCAATCCTATAACACTGTACTCATCCAACAGAAACCCATAATTTGGTCTAGATTAGAAGAAAATTTATGAATTGGTCAACTCCATGAAAATGGGCATATGGTGTATAATAAAAATAATGTATTTGAGTGAAAGAAGAATGAAACACCAAGCATAAGGTGCAAAGACCTTACCTGGAGGAATACAATGAGTCCAAAAAATGATCTATTTGACTTTATATGAATAAGTTATCAAAGAACCTATGAAAAAGGGTCTTGAGAGATTCTTACTGAAGAGGAGAGATGAATTTTTTCTATTAGAATGTTATAAAAAATAGGGAGGTGAGTTATTTAGATTTTAAAGGGAGAATTCAAAATTTTACAAAAAAAATTCAAACAGATTGGATGCATGGTTGGACAAAGAGTGTGACAAAAATGTGCATGGAACATTCTAAAGGGGGACCCCCATGGATAGACCACATGGTTTGAGAAATTGTGTTCTTACTATGCTCAGTCGATTTGTTAAAAACTGTATACCTACCGCATGGGCATGTTCCCCAGGTTTGAAAAAATTCTAAAACCATGCGACCTCTATCTACCATATTTATAGCCCCACATAGTTAGAAGTAATCATGCATCCTTCCTGTGACAAATGGGCCCTGCCCACCAATTGCCCCACAGACACATGGGCCTCAACCTAGGTCCCACCCACATTCCCGAACGTCTTATCTGACTAATGATAGTTCCCACAGGCCAACACGTGTCCTTTTTAGTGTGTTTTTTCCTCACTCACACACACCCTATGAAACTTCCCAGTAGGTCACCCATCCTGATCACTTGTCCAGGCCAAGAACGATTAACTGTGGAGTTCTAATCAGGTAGGCTCCCAAAAAGGAAGGTGCACCTTGTTGACATGAGTCATATCATTTAGTCATTTAACACTTTATAATTTGGGGATGTTAAAATCACCCACCTTTAGATCACAACACCCTCGTTGTGGGCCCTACATATCAAACCAGGTAGTGCACCACACTTAATGCTGGGTACCACCTCTAATACCAAATGTGACAACCGGGTCCCGGTGACAGCATAGACACCCCGCCTTAACATGGTCATTGGGCTCTGGCCTACTAGGTACCACCAGTTGCCCCGCAGACACGTGGTTCCCACCCCATTATGACAACTGGGACCCACCCACCAGTTTCGCCACAGACATGTGCGCCCCACCCTAGGTCCCACCCACATGCCCGAACGAGTTTTTTAACTAATGATAGTCTCCATAGGCCAACACATGTCCTGCCAAAATGGAAGGTTCACCTTGTTGACATGAGCCATATCATTTAGTCATTTAACCATTTATCATTTGGGGATGTTACAATCACCCCCCCCTTTATATCAAAACGCCCTCGCTGTGGGCCCTACATATCAACCCACACAGTGCCCCGCACTTAAGGCTGGGTACCACCTCTGATACCAAATGTGACAACTGGTCCTCGCCCACCAATTTCTTCACAGACACGTGGGCCCCACCCTAGGTCCCACCCACATGGCCGAATGGGTTTTTTGACCAATGAATGTCCCCACAGGACAACACTTGTCCTCCCAAAAAGGAAGGTGCACCTTGTTGACATGAGTCATATCATTTAGTCATTTAACCATTTATCATTTGGGGATGTTACAATCACCCCCCTTTATATCACAACGCCCTCACTATGGGCCCTACAAATCAACCCATGTAGTGCCCCGCACTTAAGGCTGGGTACCACCTCTGATACCAAATGTGACAACTAGTTCTCGGTTATAGCACAAACACCCCGCCTTCACATGGCCGTTGGGTTCTGAAATACCAGGTACCACAAGTTGCCCCGCAGACACGTGGTTCCCACCACAATGTTACCAATGGCCCCGCCCACCAGTTTCCCCACAGACACATGGGCCCCACCCTAGGTCCCACCCACATTCCTGAACGAGTTATCAGACTAATGACAGTCCCCATAGGTCAACACATGTCCAGGACAATCACCCCCTTTATATCACAGCTCCCTCGCTGTGGGCCCTACATATCAACCCACGCAGTGCCCCACACTTAAGGCTGGGTACCACCTCTGATACCAAATGTGACAACTGGGTCCCGGTTACAGCACATACACCCTGCCTTAACATGGATGTCGGGTTCTGACCTACCAGGTACCGCAAGTTGCCCCACAGACACGTGGTTCTTACCACAATGTTACAACTGGGCCCCGCCCACCAGTTTCCCCACATACACATGGGCCCCACCCTAGGTCCCACCCACATGCCCGAACGACTTATCAGACTAATGACATTCCCCACAGGCCAACACATTTCCTTTCGAGTGGGTTTTGTACTCATTCACACACACCCTGTGAAACATCCCAAAAGTTCACCCATCCTGATCCCTACTCTATTCCAAGCATGCTTATCTGTGGAGTTCTAATCAAGTAGGATCCTGAAAAGAAAGGTGCACCTTGTTGACATTAATCATATCATTTAGTCATTTAACCCTCTGTCATTTGGGGATGTTACAATCACACCCTTTAGAGCACAACACCCTCATTGTGACCCCTACATATCATCTAAGGCAGTGCACCAGACTTATGGTTGGGTACCACCTCTGATACCAAATGTGACAACTGGGCCCCAACCACCAGTTTCCCCACAGACACATGGGCCCCACCCTAGGTCCCACCAACATGCCCGAATGAGTTATCTGACTAATGATAGTCCCCACAGGCCAACACATGTCCTTTTTAGTGTGTTTTGTCGTCACTCACACACACCCTATGAAACTTCCCAGTAGTTCACCCATCCTTATCAATACTACAGGCCAAGAATGCTTAATTGTGACGTTCTAATCCGGTAGGCTCCCGAAAAGGAAGGTACGCCTTTATGAAATGAGTCATATCATTTAGTCATTTAACCCTTTGTCATTTGGGGATGTTACACTTCCCAACACGGTAGGCTCCCAAAATAGAAGATGCACCTTATTGACACGAGTCTTATCATTTAGTCATTTAACCATTTATCATTTGGGGATGTTACAATCACCCACCCTTTATATCACAACGCCCTTGCTATAGGCCCTACATATCAACCCACGCAGTGCCCCACAATAAAGGCTGGGTACCACCTCTGATACCAAATGTGACAACTGGGCCCCACCCACCAGTTTCACCATAGACACGTGGGCCCCACCCTAGGTCCCAGCCACATACCTGAACAGGTTTTCTGACTAATGAAAGTCCCCATAGGCCAACACATGTCCTCCCAAAAAGAAAGGTGCACCTTGTTGACACGAGTCATATCATTTAGTCATTTAACCATTTATCATTTGAGGATGTTACAATCACCCCCCTTTATATCACAACGCCCTCACTGTGGGCCCTACATATCAAACCACACAGTGCCCCGCACTTAAGGCTGGGTACCACCTCTAATACCAAATGTGACAAATGGGTCCCGATTACAACACAGACACCCTGCCTTAACATGGACATCAGGTTCTGACCTACCAGGTACCAAAAGTTGCCCCGCAGGCACGTGGTTCCCACCATAATCACCACCCTTTATATCACAACGCCCTCGCTATAGGCCCTACATATCAACCCATGCAGTGCCCCACACTAAAGGCTGGGTACCACCTCTGATACCAAATGTGACAACTGGGCCCCGCCCACCAGTTTCACCATAGACACGTGGGCCCCACCCTAGGTCCCACCCACATACCCGAACGGGTTTTATGACTAATGA
The DNA here is from genome assembly GCA_963277665.1 of Viscum album. Taxonomy (NCBI): domain Eukaryota; kingdom Viridiplantae; phylum Streptophyta; class Magnoliopsida; order Santalales; family Viscaceae; genus Viscum; species Viscum album. Next base: position 1,391,919,053 of record OY728165.1, read on the forward strand.
AAGTCCCCACAGGCCAACACATGTCCTCCCAAAAAGTAAGGTGCACCTTGTTGACATGAGTCATATAATTTAGTCATTTAACCATTTATCATTTGAGGATGTTACAATCACACCCCTTTATATCACAACGCCCTCACTGTGGGCCCTACATATCAACCCACGCAGTGCCCCGCACTTAATCCTGTTTACCACCTCTGATACCAAATGTGACAACTGGGTCTCGGTTACAACACAGACACCCCGCCTTAACATGGCCATCAGGTTCTGACCTACCAGGTACCAAAAGTTTCCCCACAGACACGTGGTTCCCACCACAATGTTACAACTGGGACCTGCCCACCAGTTTCCCCACAGACACATGGGCCTTACCCTAGGTCCCACCCACATTCCCAAACGAGTTATCAGACTAATTACAGTCCCCACAGGCCAACACATGTCCTTTCCAGTGGGTTTTGTACTCACTCACACACACCCTGTGAAACTTCCTAGAAGGTCACCCATCCTGATCCCTACTCCATGCCAAGCATGCTTAACTGTGGAGTTCAATCAGGTAGTCTCTTAAAAAGGAAGGTGCACCTTGTTGAAATGAATCATATCATTTTTTCATTTAACCCTCTGTCATTTGGGGATGTTACAATCACCCCCCTTTAGAGCACATCACCCTCATTGTGATCCCTACATATCATCTTAGGCAGTGCACCACACATAAGGCTGGGTACCACCTCTGATACCAAATGTGACAATTGTGCCCCACCCACCAGTTTCCCTGTAGACACATGGGCCCCACCATAGGTCCCACCCACATGCCCGAATGAGTTATCTGACTAATGATTGTCCTCACAGGCCAACACATGTCCTTTCCAGTGTGTTTTGTCCTCACTCACACACACCCTGTCAAATTTCCCAGTAGTTCACCCATCCTTATAACTACTACAGGCCAAGCATGCTTAACTGTGAAGTCCTAATCCGATGGGCTCCCGAAAAGGAAGGTTCACCTTGTTGACATGAGTCATATCATTTAGTCATTTAACACTTTATCATTTGGGGATGTTACACTTCCCAACACAATTTCTACAAACTGTGATGCCTAGTTTAAATTTATAAAAAGTGAGGCATCGTGATCCGAACAAGCCTCAAACACCACCTGAACTCTCTTAACCTCCTTAGGAATCCATAATATGTCCCAAACAATGAATTAAACCAAACGTTTAATGGATCCATACCTCATAAAAAACTAGGTTTATACAAGTCTATATTTCTAATAGAACTTTGTAGTATGTTTGTGAATAGAATACTCTATATGAGATGTGGTACATAAAGAAGACAATATTGATATACTATCAAATTTTTTCAGTTTGTTTTTTATTCTCAATAAGAAGAAATGTAGAATGTATGAGTCTCATCAAGATGATAAAATGTTTCTTGGATAATAATCCAAGATAAAGGCATATATGTGTTTTAACAAATTTCTGGGAATGGTTATTGAAATTCATGACATATATATATTGAAAATTTTGAAAAATCTATAGAAGAATAGTGATCCGATTCTGAAAGAGAGTGATGATGAAGTGAGAAACGAAATGGGAGCAAGATGTGATATTCAAAATCATGAATTAAATATTGATTATTACAATATTAGAATAGAAACCCCAAATAACATGACAATAAAAGTAGAATTCATGAAAATAATTAAATTAGTGGATTTACCACACCTACATCAATGAGGATAATGAAATATTTATAGAAAAGATCAATATTATCTTATATAGAGATAAATTATTTTGAAGATGATGCTAAATATAATAATTGGTTTCATGTTATTCATGAATAGATTAACCAAATTGAGTAGAATCAAACATGGGAGACTATGTTGAGGATGACACATACGAACATCATCAATTCTGAATGTGTATTTTCACAACAAACAGATTGAATATGACATGATAATTCAAAATAAGTAATGTCATGTATACAAGGAATACTCTCATATTGATTTATTGGTTATTGATGATACATTTTGTCTTATGACTAGGTTTTATGAAATTTTATTATTCATGGAAATAGTAGTATAGTGGGGATTGAAAGTATTCTAGATATATTAAAAATAAATATTTTAGAATGTATCACTTGAAGAAAAGATTAAAATTACATAGTCGAATGGTTTTATCATTCATTAATATCAAAACAGTGTTTACTTATAGAAGAAGGAGATGTATGGGCTAAGGAAAGAACAAAGACCATGGTTTTCTAGACTACTAATTAAGAGGTGATTATAATCTATATATAAATAATGAGACTGATCAAATAATGATGGTTCTCATATATATAGATTAAATAATATTTTATGGATTGAACAAAGAAAAATGAAAGTAGTTTTTAGAGTTCATGATGTATGATTTTTAGATGTCAATGATTATAGAGTGTAATTTTTTATTTCCATGAATGTAATACTATTAAGGTAGGAAAAATTAAACTCTCAATATAAATATTCCAAATAGTTTCTAAATATATTTACAATTATAGATTAAAAGGTGTTGAAAACACTGATTTCCACCCATATGATGTTTTCATGGTAGATGACACAAATGTGATCAATTTCATAGAAAACATGCAGATCATTAGAGGCCCATTTTACTTACAGGGACATAAAATCATATTCTGTTTTCTAATTTCCAAGAAACATAATAGTAGAATAATCCAACAGAAATCCACATAATATCATTTTAATGAACACTATGGTATATAAAAATACATTGAGTTATATTTTTTTCTATCATGCAATATCAAAGTGGTGTTGTTTGGATATATAGATGCTGAATCCTTAGGTATAAAAGATCAGAAAAGTCTACTTCAAGTTAAACATTCTATCTTAGAGGAATGTGTATATATTAGATTCACGAGAAACAAGAGTATATTTCATTGACCACTAAAAAATTAATATATCATGACTATGAATTATTACACACATATGTTGTGGGTAACGAAATTTATTAATGATATGGGTATTAAACCGAGGTATCCAATTAGAATGAATTGTGACAATTCAAGTTCATGAAATCCTAGAAAAATTTTATCCATCACTACAGGATTAATCACATTGAAATCAAGTATCACATTATAAAGTAAAATGTTGAACATGGGTTGGCGAAATTTGTGTATGTACCTACCAAAAATCAATTCATTGATAATATGAAAAGGGCCTTACCCAAGAAAAAATTTGAGGGCCATAAACATCCTCTTTGATTCTAGTTTTTTCTTCATACTTAGATATTATGGTTTTATAACCCCCATTCCCCAAGACATGGAATGGATTTCCATATATGATGATAAAAGATATATTTATTTTAAATCCTACAAATTAGTTTGCTTTGGGTTCATTAAAAAATGGGTATATATATTGTTCGCGAATGAGGTAGATATTTCTACATCCCATTTAGGTGATGAGAAAAGATGATAAATCAGGAGTGATATTCTATGTAAAATCATGTGGAAAAAAGATGAAGGGGGTAACAAAGTAAGGGAAAGTGTTTAACATGATTATGATGAATCTATTATAGTATGGACTAAAAATCACAAAGTTATGTAATGGTATAAGATTATTTAGAATGAGTGTTAGGTTGATCTTAATATAAAAACATTGTGACTCATTAATAATCTTCCCATGTTAGTCAATTATATCACACACAAAATGAATTATATGGGATTAATGTATAAGTTGGATGAGTTTTAAAAACCATTTTAATTTGAAAAGGGTGTATAATGTTTAAATATTAAAGTGAATATGATTTTTTAAAAGGAATTATGAGGATATTGATGTGCTATCAACCAACCCAAAGTATGAAATTGTTGGTAAAAATTTACCGAGGAGATATTTCAGAGTATTTGGTTTGTGTTGGTGGAAAAATAATTTTGACAAAGGTAGGAAGATCTCCATACTCTCATCACGACACTCGGTAAGGTATTCCTTAGGTGGTTATATCCATGACCCCAATCACTCCCCCAATGGCATAGACTCCCTCCACACTCCATAGATGCTCGACCATCCTTCTTGCTATTTTCAAAACTGGACCTTCTTCCTGATTTCCCTAAAATCCATCTTATTCCAAAATTTCTAGATATTCAGGGTGGTTTCCCCAATCTCTCAGTCTCATCCTCATAATTAAATGGAGATTTTTTCACACATGAATCTAAACTTGGTGGATCTCTTTAGGATATGACTTCTTTTAGTTGACACCTTTGATTGGTTCGTATGTAGTTATTGGGGATTATAAGAATGAATGACTATAGATATTATTCAAAAGAAACACTTAATGATTCCTTTTTTTTTCAGAGTAGGATTTGATCATAGAATGGTCTAGAGCACCTAATGCATAAAACAATCCCTTCTTCTACCTATCTGAATGGGATTATGATTTTTAGATGAAAGATAATGATCCATATTTTGATATTTGGGTTAGTTTTCCTAAACTTACTCTTCCCTTCCAAAATCCCATGATTGTCTATATGCTTATAAATATGGTCGGTTGATTTTTTGTGTTCGGTGAGTAGAATTGAGTCAGTTTATCATCCCCTCTCCCCACATGTTTGCGATGAGGACAAAATTTCCAAACAACCTGTTGATAGTTTTTCAATCATGGTTGGGGGGAATCGGTTCAAAAAACTGGTGATCTTAAAAACATAGACATATTTCAACACATCAAGCCATCATATGGGGAACTTGTACACTTTTTTTCACTATGGTCGCAAGCATCACTCGGGGGAGGTTAATTCTATTTCATGGAGTGGGTATGATTCACCTATGGTTCTTTCAATTGAAAATTGGGGTATCATGGAATCATATATGTTCAATAATATTTATAAATTGAATGTTCCTAATGATATGAGGGTGTCTAAAATTTTCAATACCTCAAAACATGATTTGGGTGTAAAAATGGTGGATTAGTTATCAAAGTGAACTGATGTTCTCACTATTTGGTTTCTCGATTTGATAAGACTATGAAGACTGGAGGTACAACAATGGGAATGAGTTTTCCCCTAGTTCTTGTTTCAAGAAATATTTTTATAAGACATTAGTGTCAAGACCTAATTCATCATCTCGGGTGAATCTAGACTAGTATGTAATAGGAATTCATGAATGAGGTTCACATGGAAAAAAATAAATACCAGTTCTCCATCGTCAGGTTCCTGATCAAGAATGTGTGTCTCATGTGGAAAGGGATGGAGGACCAAAGGGATGTAAGAAGACGCAGGTTACATGTGATAGAATGAATGAAGTGATATGGTCCAATTCTACATGTGATATGGTAACCATCATGTCTGCTAATTTTTTTGAAGGTTTGGTGGAGGAAGGGTTGGTCCAGGAGAAGGAAACATGCCAAATATCCTTCTCTAGTGGAGGTACAGAGACATAATGTCTAGTTTTGGAACATAGGGATACTTCTGATTTTGGTTTTCAGACAATATTATTAGAGGAGTACCCCTTAGAAGAACCTATCTTCTCTTAGGTTAATAATGATGATGAGATTTGTAGACAAATATCTATTAGCAATGAGGAGGGATAAAGAATTAGATGACTTTACAACCTAAGGAAGAATAAAGGATATAATGGGAACTGTGATGTGGGGTGATGTATAGTGGTTAAAGGAAAGGGAACTAAAGGAATGAAAGACTACTATCGACTACCTAATTAAATGAAAACAAGATCAACTAGAATGTATAGGGGAATGGAATGTGAACAATGGACTCAAGGATAGAAATAAAATATGGGGCCGGTATATGAAGTGGAAATCTAATGAAAAAATGTAGAGACATTAAGCATCATTGGCAGGGTGGTGCAGTGGGAGAAAAAGAAGGAGATAAAAAATGTTGAGATAATTCTTTATTATTAGGACGAAATGGATGAAATGACTATCAAACATAATGAATCAATGGTGAATTTGGAAGGAATGTTATAATATGTGGTTCAAATAGATTTTGGTAATGAAAAATGGGTCTGGATCAACTAACAATATTGGATTTTGGCACATGGATTCAATGAAATGAATATAAACTTGTAGGATTACATCCAAACATGGGACAAGCTAGCCACTCATTTTGAAGATATAATATATGGAGAACCATGTATTAATATTTAGGTACTCCAATGGGGAACATATAGGGTAAGATATTCTAAAAAGGGAATTAGAACTTTTTATAAATATATATAATTATTTTTTATGAGGGTTGGGATATTTGATCATTTTAATTTGGTATTTGTATTAAATCCTTGCAAGTTAAATTTAGAGTACATGAAACACCACATTATAAATTTAGGTGTATTAGGTAAGTAGATAGTTGTTTACAATAATTTTATATTATTAGGTAATTTTAATTGTATTACCATGCTTATCTGTTATGTGGGATTAGAGTAAAAGAGGTTTGTCGGTTATGAGGATTTTTTTTGATACTCACCTAGATCATTTTCCTTCTCTTGAGTTTATGGTTGTATTATTTACCAGCTCCATTTTGAAGAACCATATTAATTTAGGTTAGTTTTATCCATCAATTTTTTTCCTTTACTCTCTTTTCTGGATTAAATCCAAATTGAGAATGGGTAAGGGTGGTTAGGAGATAAAGGGAGGAAGGACGAAGAAATCACAATGCTAATGAAGCACTAGTTACTTGGTGGTCTTATATCAGGTATTTAATAGGTGTCTAGGGGGTATATGTAGTTTTATTTTACCTTCTAGAACCTCATGTACCTAGAATAAAAACACGGCAGTCTCTTATAAAAAACACCTTAAAAGAAGGAATATTGTTTCTTTTCATACATTTAACCATAACCCCTATACCCCTAATTCAAAAAATTATATTAATTTTTGTTATTTTTATTTAAATTAGATATATTACTCTCCATAACATTCTTCTTCTTCAAATACCTTAAAAAAAATTCTTCAACTTCCATCGAGAATTATCATTGGGTGGTCATTTATGTCTATCATTGGATAACTTATTGTGATCTATAACTTCTCATCTAATTTTTTAAGGTGTTTACAATGATTGCATGAATCACCAAACTATAAAATTTTCCTAGGGTTGGATTTTAGGTTCTTAATTGGATCTATCCTCCCATAGATGGTATAATAAGTTTATAATAATCATTCTATTGTAAAGATACTTTTAATATTGTTTGTTTTTTGTTTTTAAATTAGTGTTGTGATCTATACCATTTTTTAACCTAATATTGTTTTTTTAATCCACCAATTTTTGAATATTTTCCATTAAGTCTCCGGGATTCAAATATTCATAATATAAGGTTAGTAATACTATTTTATTTCTCTCATACCATAAGAGTATAACTATTTATATGTCATGATATATAGAGAGAGAAATGTCTATAAAAATGTTTTTCATTAAAAAACTCATCTATAATTTTTGTATAGGTCTAATTTGTAAATTTTCATTACATATGAACTATTGATAGATTATTTTTTGTACTCTATTGTTTCTTTTGATATTATTATGAAAATAAGTTGATCATTAAATGAGTTATATTTCATGTTTACCATTGATTAAAAACTGCATATTCCCTGTTTTTTTTAAATAAATTCTACTTGGTTTCTAGTGAATTAAAAGCCTTAGCATTATCCCTTTTATTCTCCCTAGGAATGAATTTGAACTGAGAACCATTTATCATGTTGTTATCATGTGATTAATTTATATTTACTATGATTATTGATTTTTTATTATCATGCACATGTAAAGCCTATCACTACCTTGTATTGTAAATATAGGTGTTATGTCTTTTTTTATATGTTGTAGCTTGAGTCATGTGTATCAATGCTTCATGGAGACCTAATATATGCATTTGATATACTCATTACTAATAGGAGAGGGGACACATATAGATGATATCCACATATATATATATGTTTATTGTTATTTGATGATGAGTGACCTCCTCAGTGAAGGTGTTATATATGTATATGAAATTACTTATTTAGAGAGTCCCGTGGGGAGGATAATTGTAGACACACACACACACACACCAAATAGGTATACTACCTAATATGGAGGTTGAGATATATGGAAATCCTCAATGGTATGAATCAACATGATGGATATATACCTATATTAGATTTTGATCCTAGCTCAAAGTAAGTTTGGATGATGCGGTGGAAAATTAATAAAGTATCATATAAGCCTTCTCTTTATTGTTTATTTCTATTTAATGTCATTAATACTTGATTTACTCAACAAATTTATTTTTATTACCATATAGATATACAATTTATGTTTTATTTTTACTTTTATAATTGGTATTCCTATATTGCACACTTGACTATATGATATACTTTTTTATTTTTGGGGGTCACTTTGATAGAATATGATGTGATTACACTGGAAAAAATTTCCATTAGGAATATATTTAATCCACGATTTACATGAACCATGTAAATGAAATGAACCAGCATATGATGGATGAGTGTACTAAATTATCGTTAGTCACCACACATCCAGTGTTGAATTTGGGTGGAACTATTTGTAGTTTTTTTGGTGGACTAAGAGAGTACGTGAAGTAGGGTTATCTAAGATGACTTCCATGAAGTTTTACTCATTCAATGATTTCACTTTCACCCCTTAAGTTTTATTTTGACAAGAATATATATTTTATGTTATATTTTGATTATATTTTAATTTTTTTCTGATATTATAGTTTATTGGGACTATAATATGTTTTATGAAATGTTATATAATTATTAAAACATGTTTTGATCAGATCCTTGTCAAACATGTGTTTCATTAGTAGATATTTGTGTTCATTTCGCCTAGGTTTAACAGAAAAAGGGTCATTTGAAAAATATAGATTGATATTGTAGTTTTTATTAATCGATTGGTTCATACTCAATGTGTATAAATAAAATCCCACATGTGAACCATATATAAATCACTATTTAAGCCCACCTCTAGTGACTAGGAGTTGTGCTTGAGGTATAATGGTGAACTAATTTAGGTCCATTCAAAAATTAAGAACAGGTCATTACAAAATGGAATCCTAGAAATTTGGGGTATTGGGTATCATATTAAGAGTAGGATGGACATTGGACTATCTGGTCTGAGAATGTAACCCAAATATGTACATGTCCATCATAATTATTGTATAATATTTTTCTAGTTACTGTCATCTAAATGCAATTTTGATCTTTTTATTGAGTTATCCTTTTCTCTATGAGTATCATGCATCATTGGTATATGTGTCTATGTATGAAAAAAGTAATATTAAATAAAATATTGTATTATTTCCCATGATATATTCCCTTATTAATAGAATCATTTGAATGTTTATATAAACTAAAACATCACTAATAAATAAATAACTTTTTTTTATTTTCTAAGGATGAGTTGGTTAATATAAATAATTCATGTGATTCAGTTATCTTTAACATCCTTATAACTAGTCCTTAATAGATTATCTTTAACGCGTGGTTATTAAATTTAATTTTTTATTGATTTTTTAAAAATGATAAATCATTTATAAGATTAAGAAATAGTAGAGAATGGTTGTGGATATGACACTAATAGTGTTATAAAAATATAAATCATAGATTTTAAAATTCGTAAAATGGAATCCTAGGTGATTTTATTCATTAATATAGAATTTTTTGATGTTTTGAACCTTCATTGATCTATAGGAGGGATAATGACCCACCTTCAATGAATATCAGTGATCATCAAAATCTTAAGGATATAACTCAACTACTTCAATTAGTAAAACTAATAAAACCACCATGAAAACCCTTAGTTTTTAATATTACACAATATTTTAAATTTCATCACCCCTTACCTTATGGGATTATGAATACCCATATATTGTAGAGGAGTAGGATGATTATATCCGTAAAATATTTGAGTGTTTTGAGACTATAGTGAAACATATGGTTCATTTATCCCCCTTTATATTAGAATTCATTACATATTTATGGTAGGATATAATGATTGATGTAATGAAGTCTTAGGAACATTATTAGATGGGTATTCATGTTTTTTTCATAAAAATTATATTGTAATAATCATAAATGAGTGAAATTTTATGAATTTATAAAGGATAAGTAGAGATAAATTCGTGTAATGGATTACACTAAAAACATTCATCGATATACTCCCCTTAACTTATTATATGTGTGGGGATGAGGATCTAAATGATATATAAATTGATATGGGTTTTGTGGAATGTTAATAGGACCACCTGGTGATTTTTAATCCATTGAATTTTAATAATGTGTTGAAAAATATAGGGTTGGTTAAAGAATGATCCAATATTGGCATGGGAGATAGTGGTCATTTTAGTAGTCTGAGGTGACACAGAGAAGATGCCAGTCAGGGAGGATTGTAGTAGTGGTAAATAGTGTGGGGGTTATATTTCTATAGGTTTTAGATATTGTTAGATTCTTTGCTTAGTGTGTGGTTGATAAGGATAAACCAACCATAACTATACTTCTTAGGTGAGGAAGTGACACCAATTTGTCAGATTTAATCATTCCCAATAGTTCTATTGGACAACCATATTTTCGAGTATTATCCAATAACCCTATAACACTAAAACCTCATATTTTTAAGATGGTGGGAAAACTACTACAACGATCTAGCCCTGTTTCTGGGTGTTTTTCTTTATTGGGTATCACTATATTACTTTTTCTGTAATTTTACAATGTCACTCTTTATTAAGTATCTGATTATTATTTGGGAGATTTTTTATGTTATTCCTTCTTTAGTATCAGATTTCTATTAGGTAGTTTATCTTTGTTACTTCTTCCTGTGTATCTAAATATTTTTCAAGAGGAAATATATTTTATTCCTCCTATATTATCTAACTCTTATCTAAAAGTTTTTCTTTGTTACAATTTCATTCATATCTGGTTCTAATTTGTGAAGTTGGCTATGTTATCTATTCATCTCTATTCATTTTCATTATAATTTAATTCTATCTTTTTATATATTATTATTTTTTATATGTCAAGAATGAAGGTAAAATATGTGATTAGTGTATTTTTTTGAGTTGTTGGAAATGGATTATATAGATTACTAGTCATTATAAATTGGTTCTATATATGAATAAGAAACTATTTGTATACCGGTTTCTACCACGGATTCAAGGATATGCTCTAAATAGGTATATATAAGCATAGATCCTCCCTTGGGGTTATCTTTTATTGTAATAACTTATCTATTATTTATCCTTTAATTATTTACTAATATTTTATTTCTATTAGTTATGAAGATAATTATTTCTATTGTATTTAAATGTTATTAGAACTTTTTATCCATACATATAATTATTTTATGTGAGGGTTGGGATATGTGATGGATTTAATTTGGTATTTGTATTCAATCATTTCATGTGAAATTTAGAGTACATGAAACGCCACATTATAAATTTATGTGTATTAGTTAATTAGATAGTTTTTTACAATATTTATAAATTTTAATGTCATTTGAATTGTATTACCATGCTTATCCATTATGTGGGATTGGAGTACAAGAGGTTTATTTGTTAGGAGGATTTGTTTTGATACTCAGTTAGTTATTTTGTTTATCTTGAGTCTATGGATGTACTATTTAACTTCTCCATTTTGAATAATGATATTCTTTTAGGTTATTTTTATCCATAAATTTTTTCCCTTTACTATATATTCTTGTTTAAATCCAAATTGAGAAGGGGTCATAGTTTTTTGGAGATAAGGGGTGGAAGGAAGAAGGAATCACAATTCTAAAGAAGCACTAGGTACTTGGTGGAATATTTTTGGGAATATAATGGTTGTGTAGGGGGTATAGGTAGTTCTATTTGTACCAAATAGTACCTCATGTACCTAGAACAAAATCATGGTAGTCTCTTAGAAAAAACTCATTAATGGAAGGGAGTTTTTTCTTTTAATAAAATTTATTATAACCCTTGTACCCCCAATTCATGACATTATATTAGTTTTTGTTAATTTTATTTAAATTAGATATATTCCTATCCATTATTTATTTATTCTTAAAATACCTTCAAACAAGTCTTTAAATTCCATAAATAATTATCATTGGGTGGTCATGAAAGTATATCATTGGGTAACTTAATGTGACCTATACCTTATCCTCTAAATTTTTAAAGTGTTTATAATGCTTCCATGAATCACTAAACTATCAACTTATACCTAGGGATTAATTTTTTGGTCATAGTTGGATTTATCCTCCCATAGATGGTAGAAGTAGTTTATAATAATCATTTTATGGTGAAGATATTTTAATATGACTAGATTTGTGTTTTTAATTAGTGTTGTGATCTATAACATTTTTTTTCGTAACCTTGTTTTCATAATTCACCAATGGTGGAATATTTCCCTTTAATTCATAGGTATTCAGATCAACATAATTTAAGGTCAGTAATCTAATTTAATTTCTCTCATACCATCAGAGTAAAGCTATTTATAGGGCATGATAAGTAAAGAGAAGAATTTCTATAAATTTGGTTTTCATTAAAAAACTCTTCTATAAAATTTTCACAAGTCTAAGTTGTGAATTTTAATTTCTTATGAACTATTGATAAACTATGATTTAAAATATCTAGTTTCCTGTAAAATTATTATAAAAATAATTTGATCTTTAAATGAGTTATATTTCATTTTTAATATTGATTCAAAAAAATGATAAGCCCTAATGTTTTTAAAATATATGACACTTGGTTTTTGTTGTATTAAAATCCTTTGAATTATCCTTTTGTTCTCCCTCAAAAATAATTTGAACTAAGAACTATTTATCATGTTGTTATCATGTCATAAATTTCTATTTACCATGACTATGGATTTTATTTGATCACCATGCATATGTAAAGCCTATCACTATGTTGTATTGTAAATATAGGTGTTGTGTCATTTTTATAGGTTCTATCTTGAGGCATGTCTATCGATTCATCATGGAGAAGTAATATATGAATTATATATACTCATTATTAATAGGATAGGGGATACATATAGATGATGTACATATCTATATATAAATATTTCTTATTATTGTGTAATGAGTGACCTCCTCAGTGAAAGTGTTATATATGTATACAAAATTACTCATTTCGAGTGTCCCATGGGGATGATAATTGTATAAACACATGAAAACACACACTGGAATGTGAATAGTCCCTAATATAGAGACTGAAATATATGTATATCCCAAATGGTATCATTATATATTATAGATAGGTAAATATATAAGATTTTGATCCTAGCATGATGTAAGTCTGGATGATGCAATGGAAATATAATAAAGTATCATTAAAGAATAGTCTTTTTTGTTCATTTAAATTGAATAAAAAGGGTCCACCTCTATTATCTACAACTACTAAAACTGGGGGTGGAAAGCAGAATAAGAAGAAATAGAGCAAGTAAAAGCGAACGAAGAAGGTGAATAATATGGTTTTGTCCGATCATGCCACATATGACAAGATTTTTAGTGAAGTACCTAAGTATATGCTTATTACTACTTCAATAGTTTCTGATAGATTAAAGATTAATGGATCTTGGGAATGGCATGCGATTAAGGATATGATGGAAAGGGGTTCAATCAAGATAATATCTACTCACTCTAGAAAGAAAATCTACAATAGGGAAACCCATTAAAACTATTGGTCGTTGATGTTTACCTTCCATTTTGTTGTTGCTTTGTTTTCTCTGTGTACCCCCTGGATTTTCGTTGCAGTTAAACATGAACTATATTGTTTTAATATCATCATTTATCTCATTTTTGGTGTTTTATATTTGATCAATTGGTCATTACAATGCCTTTAAATTTAAGAAAAAAAGGCCTCCCTGTTAAAAAAATTTGAATGACATATCTACTTTAATTCCACAACAACTTCATTTTAATTACCATATTGATATAGATTTTATGTCTTCTTTTTACCTTTATACGTGGTATTCCTATATTTCACACATGAATTTATGATAGACTTGTTGATGTTTTGTGGTGACTTTGAAAGAATATGACGTGATTACGCCAGACAGAATTTCCTTTTGAAATATATTTAAACCATGATTTACATGAACCATGTAAATGAAAAGAACCTACATATAAGGGATGAGTGTACTAAATCATGGGTAGTCACCAAACATCAAGTGTGGAATGTTATTGGAAATTTTTAGTGTTTTTGGTGGACTAAAGGAGTAAGTGCATTAGGGCTATCTAAGATGATTTCCATTGATTTTTACTCATTCGTGGCTTTCACTTTCACCCCTTAGGAATTCTTTGGATAAACCTATATATTTTATGTGTTATTTTGATTGTTTTTTCATGTTTATTTGAGATTATGGTTTTTAAAGACTATATTAAGTTTTATGACCTGTAATATAATTATTAAATCATTTTCTAATCAAATACTTGTCAAACATGTGTTTCACTATTGGATATTTGTGTTCATTTATCCAAGTATAAATAATCAAAATGGTCATTCCAAAAAATTTATATTGATATTTTAGTTTTTACTAATCATTTTTTTCATAATTAAAGTGTAAAAATAAAATCCCACTTTTGAACCACATATTCCTCACTATTTAAGCCATCATCTAGTGACCAGGAGGTGTTCTTGACCTCTAATGGTGACTAAATTCAGGTCTATTCAAAAATTCAGAACTGGTCCTTAAAAAATGGAATCATAGAAATTTGGGGTATTGGGTATCAGATAAGTGTAGGATGGAAATTGGACTATCCAGTCTTGTAATGTATCCCATATATAAACTATTAAACATAATTATAGTATATTATTGAGCTATTTAAGGCAGTCTAAATCAAATTTTGATCTTTTTATTGAGTTATCTTTTTCTATATGAGTTTCATGAATCATGGGTAAGTGTGTCTAGGTATGAAAAAAACAATATGAAATAGAATAGTGTATTATTTCCCATGACAGATTCCCTTATTAATAGAATCATTTGAATTTTTATATTAACTAAAAATTCACTAGAAAATAAATATTTTTTTATATTTATTTTCTAATGATGAGTTGGTGAATATAAATCATTCAAGTGATTCATTTATCTTTAACAAACTTCTTTCTAGACCATACATGATTTTATTTAATGTTTGGTTATGAACATTTATTTTTTAATTATTTTCTTAGAATGAAAAATATTTTAAAAGATAAATAAATATTAGAGAAGGGATGTGGATATGACATGAATAGCATTCTAAAAATATAAATTCTAGATTTTCTAATTCGTAAAATGAGATATTATGTGATTGTCTTCATTAATATAGACTTTTTGAAGTGTTGACATTTAATTGATCTTTAGTTGGGATAATGACCCACCATACAATAATATGGGTGATACTCAAGATCTTAAAGATATGACTCAACTACTTCAATCAGTGAAACATATAACACTACCATGAAAACCCTTAGTTTTTGATGTTACAAAATATTTTCAATTTCATCACCCCCTTAAAATTTGGGATTAATAATACCCATATTATGTAGTGGTGTGGGATGATCATATCCAAAAAATATTTTATTGTTTTAAGAATACAGTGAATCATCATGTTAATTTATCCCCTTTTATGTTGGAATTCATTACATATTTATAGTGGGATATAATGATAGAAGTAACAATGTTTTAGGAACATCATTGGAACGGTCTTTAGGATTTGTTTTTCATAAAATTTATATTTAATACTCATAAATGAGTAAAATCTCAGGAATTTAAATTTTTTTGGTAGGGATCAATTCTAGTAATGGATTACACCAAAATATTCATGGATATACTCCACATCAATTATTATATGAGTGGGGATGATGATCCAAATGATAGAATAATTGGGATGGGTTTTATGGAACATCTATAGGACCAAGTGGTGAGTTTTAATCCATTTAATTTTACTAATGTTTTGAAAAATCTAGGGTTGGTTAAAAACTATTACAATAATTCATGGGAGCCAGTGGTCATTTTAGTTGTTCAAGGTGACACTAAGAAGGTGTTAGTCAGGGAGGATTGTGTTAGGGTAATTAGTGTGGTGGGTCTATTTTTCTATGGTATATAGATTCTTAGATTCATTTCGTAGTGTGTGGTTGAGAAGGATAACCTAATTATAACTACACTTCTTAGCTGAGGAAGTGACACCAATTTATTAGATTTAATCATCCCCATAAGTTCAATTGGACTACCCTATTTGTGAGTATTATCCAATAACCCTAAAATACTGAAACCTCATAGATTTAATAAGGTGGGAAAACTAATACAAGGATCACGAATTGTCTTAGGGTATTTCCCTTTATTGGGTCTAGATATATTACCTTTTTTCTAATTTTACAGTGTCACTCTTTCCTTAGTATCTGATTATTATTTGGGAGGTTGTCTATGTTATTCAATTTTTAGTATCAGATTTCTATTAGGGTGGTTGTCTATATTACTCCTTCTCGAGTATCGAATTATTATTCGAATGGAAATACTTTTTATTCCTTATATACTATCTAACTCATATCTAAATGTTTTGCGTTGTTACATGTTCCTTCATATCTGGTTCGAATTTGTGAAGTTGGCTATGTTATCTCTTCATCTCTATTTAGTTCCTTTATAATTGAATTTTATCTTTGTTATATATTATGATTTTTTATAAGGTAAGAATGAATGTAAACTATGTGATTAATGTATTTTTTAGAGTCGTTGGAAATGGATTATATTGATTATAAGTTATTATATATAGTTTCTATGTATGAATTGGAAACTATTTCTATATAGGTTTCTACCACGAATTCTATGATATACACTAAATAGTTATATAAAAGCATAGATCCTCCATTGGGGTTATCTTTTATTGTTACAATTTATCTATTGTTTATCCTATTATTATTTAAGAATATTATATTTATATTACTTATGATTATAATTATTTTTATTATATTTAAATGTGATTGGAACTGTTTATACATATATATAATTAGTTTTTTGAGGGTTGAAATATTTGACGGTTTTAATTGGGACTTTGTATTCAATCCTTTTATGTGAAATTTAGAGTAAATGAAATGCCACATTAGAAATTTAGGTGTATTAGGTAAGTAGATAGTTGTTTAATATATTTATGTATTTTTAGGATATTTTAATTGTATTACCATGACTAGCCTTTATGTGGGATTGGTTTACAAGTGGTTTCTTTATTAGGAGGATTTTTTTGATACTCACTTGATCATTTTGTTTGTCTTGAGTCTATGGTTCTATTATTTACCTACACTATTGTGAAGAACCATATTCATTTAGGTTAGTTTTATCCATAATCTTTGTCCCTTTACTCTCATTTCTGGTTTAAATCCAAATTGAGAAGGGGTCATGGTTCTTAAAAGATAAGGGGAGGAAGGAAGAAGAAATCCCAATGCTAAAAAAGCACTAGGTACTTGGTGGTCCTATATTCGGTATATAATGGGAGTCTAAGGGGGTATAAGTAGTTCTATTTGATCCACCTAGTACCCAGTGACCCTAGAACAAAAATATGGTAGTATCATAGAAAAATAACATTAAAAGAAGGTTGGTTTTTTATTTTCATACCTTTAATTAGATCCATTTACCACTAATTCAGGACATTATATTATTTTTTTTATTTTTATTTAAATTAGTGATATTCATCTCCTTCAATTTATTCTTCTTCACATACATACAATAAAGTCTTCATATTATATATAGAATCATCATTGGGTGGCTGTGAAAGTCTATATTTGGCTAACTTAATGTGATCTTTACCTTCTCCTCCAAATGTTTATAGTGTTTACAATGGTTCCATGAATCACTAAACTATCATCTTATTCCAAGGGTTATATTTTAGGTCTTTACATGGATCTATCCTACCACAGATGATAGAATTATTTTATAGTAATAATTTTATGGTAAATATACTTTTATTATTATTGTATTTGTGTTTTCCCATAAGTGTTGTGATCTATACCATTTTTTGACCTAACCTTGTTTTTTTAATTCATCAATGGTTGAATATTTTCCTTTAGGTTATAGGGATTCACATAATTATAATATAAGTCCAGTAATCCAATTTTATTTATCTCATACAATCAGATTGTGGCTATTTATAAGGCACGATAAGTAGAGAGTAGAATGTCTATAAAAAAGGTTTTCATTGAAAAACTATTCTATAATTTTTTTTAAAAGTCTATGTTGGGAAATTTCTTTCCCTATGAAATATTTATAGACTATGATTTGAAATCTCTTGTTTCTTGTGATATTATAATGCAAATAATTCGATCATTGAATGAGTTAAATTTCATGTTTAATAATGATTCAAAACATGATATGCCCCGTTTTTTATAAAAATACATTCCGCTTGGTTTCTGGTGTATTAAAAGTCTTTGCATTATCCCTTTTATTATTCCTGGGAATGAATTTGAACTGAGAACCATTTATCTTGTGGTTATCATGTGATGAATTTATTTTTACTATGATTATGGATTTTATTTTATGACCTTGCATATGTAAATCCTATCACTACCTTATATTGTAAATTCTTGTGTTGTTTCTTTTTTATAGGTTCCAGCTTGAGTCATGTGTATCGATTCTTCATGGAGAATTAATACATGAATTTTTATACGAATTAATAATAGGAGAGAGGAAACATATATATGAGGTCCATATATATATATATATACTTCTTATTATTAGATTACGTGTGACCTACTCAGTGATGGTGTTATATATGTATATGAAATTACTCATTTCAAGTGTCCCATGGAGAGGATATTTGTAGACAAACACAAACACAAAATCAAACATGTATACTACCAAATATAGAGGTCTAGATCTATATAAATCCTCAATGGTAAGACTTCATATGGTGGATAGGTACCTATCATAGATTTTGATCCTAGCTGAATGTAAGTTTGGCCGATACGGTGGAAAATTAATTAAGTATCATTAAATCATACTCTTTGTTGTTTATTTAAATTGAATAACACAACTAATTGATTTCCAAGAAAACTTTATTTTAATTACCATATATATATATAATTTATGACATCTTATTAAATTTCTACTTGTTATTCTTATATTGAAAACATGACATTATGATAGGCTTGATGATGTTTGGTGGTGACTTTGATAGAATATGATTTGATTACCCCCACCACAATTTCCTTTAGGAATATATATAATACATGATTTACATGAACCATGTAAATAAAAAGAACCTACATATGAGGGATGAGTGTACTGAATCATGGGTAGTCACCACACATCTAGTGTGGAATTCAGGTGTAAATTTTTGGAGTTTTTGGTAGACTAAGGGAGTAAGTGCAATAAATCTATCTAAGATGGCTTCCATGGAGTCTTACTAATTCAGGGCTTTCCCTTTCACCAATTATGACATCTATGGACAACCATATATATTTTATGTGATATTTTTATTGTTTTTTCATGTTTTTTTGAGCTTATGGTTTTGATGGACTGTAGTATGTTTTATGACATGTTATATAATTAATAAATCATGTTTTGATCAGATACTTATCAAAAGGGTGTTTCACTAGTGGATATTTGTGTTCATTTCTCATAGTTTTAATAGAGAATAGGGTCATTCCAAACATTTAGATTGATAATATGGTTTTTACTAATCAATTGGTTCAAACTCAATGTGCATAAATAAAATCCCACATGTGAACCACATGTACCTCACTATTTAAGCCAACCTCAAGTGACCAGGAGTTGTGCTTGAGGTCTAATGGTGACCTTATTGAGGTCCATTCAAAAATTTTGACCAGGTCATTACAAAATGGAATCATAGAAATTTGGGGTCTTGGGTATCATATTAAGAGTAAGAAGAACAATGTACTATCTGGTCTTATAATGTAACCAAAATATATACAAGTCCAACATTATTATGTTATAATATTGATATAGTTTGGGTAGAATAAATGCAATTCTGATCTTTTTCTTCAGCGATAATTTTCTCTATGAGTCTCATGCATCATGGGTAAGAGTATCTAGGTGTGAAAAAATAATATGAAATATAATATTGTATGCTTTACCCAGATATATTACCTTATTAATATAATCATTTGAATGTTTATATTAACTAATACCTCACTAATAAATAAATAAATTTTTTATATTTATTTTCTATGGATGAGTTGGTTAATATAAATCATTCAAGTGATTCAATTGTCTTCAACAACCTTCTTATTAGACCTTTATTGATTATCTCTAATGGTTTGTTATTAACATTTACTTTTTAATGATTTTTTAAAATGATAGATCATTCATAAGATAAATAAATATGAGTGATGGGATGTGGATATGACATGAATAGTGTTAAAAAATTTAAATGCTAGATTTCCCAATTCATAAAATTGAATCTTATTTGATTGTATTCATTAATATAGAATTTTTTACTCTGTTGACACTTTATTGATTTGTAGGGGCGAATGACTCACTATCCAAGAATATCAATGATCCTCAGGATCTTAAGGATCCAACTCAACTATTTCAATCAGTGAAACATATAACACTTCCAAGAAAACCCTAATTTTTATGATGTTACACAATATTATCAATTTCATCACCCCCATACCATCCGGGATTAAGCATACCCATATAATGTAGATGAGTGGGATAATAATATCCACAAAATATTTGAGAGTTTTGAGACCATAGTGAAACATTAGGTTCATCTATCCACTTTTATATAGGAATTCATTACAAATTCTTGGTGGGATATAGTTATTTAAGTAAATATGTTTTAGGAACTTGATTGGATGGGTCATCAATATTTTTTTTATAAAAACTATATTGTAATACTTTTGAATGAGTGAAATATCTGGAATTTATAGAGAATTGGTGGGGATCAATTCTTTAAATTTATTTCATTAAAAATTCATTGATATACACCCCTTCACATATTATATGATGGGAGATGAGGATATAAATTATAGAAGAGTTTAGATGGATTTTATATAATTTTTATAGGACCATGTGGTGACTTTTAATCCAATTATATTTACTAATGTTTTGAAAATGATAGGGTTGGTTAAAAAATGTTCCAATAATGGCATTGAATCAAGTGGTCCTTTTCTTAGTCAGAGGTGGCACTGAGAAGATGTTATTTAGGGAAGATTGTAGTAGGGTAATTAGTGTGGGGGTTCTATTTCTCTATGTTATAGATATCCTTAGATTCATTGCTTAGTGTGTGGTTGAGAAGGATAAACCAATCCTAACATTACTTCTTAGTCAAGGAAGTGACCCTAATTTGTTAGATTTAATCATCCCCATACGTTATATTGTACTACCCTACATGAGAGTATTATCCAACAACCCTAGAAAACTGAAACCTCATATTTTTAAGCAGGTGAAAATCTACTAGAAGTATATAACATCCTTGTTTTGGTCTATACAGGATAATAAGTGATTAGGGTGGAGATTAATATCTGTGAAACTATCACTAGGGAAGGTATCTTAGGCATATGGGCATCATGATTACTCTAGTTGGGTATTTATAGCTAAGTATATTGTGACAAACAACGAGTTAGTTCCCTTGATGCTGAGATGTACAATTTTTGTATCATTAATCCTCACCTATGGTTTAATTAATATTAGATATTCTTATTCCTTTATTTTATAGAATTTGGAATCTATCATTTGATTAAATGTGAATTCAACTTAGTGTATTATGAGTATCAATACCTCTATGTGTATGTAGTTTAAAATATGTATGTGGTGTTTCTCCAATCCCTTTATTGTAGGATTTATTCAACACTATTGAGATTTTTCTATCTTTTATAAAAACATATCCACCATTATCTTTTGTATAGGTTGTTTGCATATATTTAAATCCATTATCTATTACTATAAGATGCATGTCTCATTCACATATCCTAATGGAACATAATACAATTTTTTTATTGAATATGATAATCATGTAATTAGATTGGTGTGGGGTCGAGACAAAATTAGAGTGTTCTCTTATCTAATGGAATGATTAGTTCTTTGGGAAGTTGAAACAAAGAGACCTAAAATAGTACCTCATATGATATTATTATTTATTGATGTGTTTTCTAGAGAATTTTTGAGTTTCCTTTTAAACTATAGGTGGAGTGTTCAATCAAGCTAGTTCATGGAACACGACTTATTTTGATTCTACTTTATCTAATATCACTAATAGAATTGATATAACTACAAATATATCTTGAGGATCATTAGTCTATAGGTTTTATAACACAATTTACTTCATCTTAGAGTGGTCCAACTATATTATCCAATAAATATAATGCATGTATACTCCTTTTGAGGAATATTATAAGAAAAAGTAGATAACTATTAAGAAATGATAAAAAATTTCTTGAATTTTTGATTTTATGGATAATTAAAATGGGTATTTCTTTAAGATTTTTTGTGATCAATGTATCATAATCATTTTGTGAGTCCTAATGATATTCCAAATATGGAATTATAAATTTTTTATATGAATTTTTAATACATAGTTATGCCTTTTATCCTATCTAATATGACCAATATATATATGGCTATCATGGACATGATATTTCATCTTTTTATAAACTTGTTTGCTGTGGTATTTTTGTATAACATCCTTGTATATTCAAAAGTCAAGAATAACATAACAAGTATTTTCAACTTGTGATTCCTCTTCTGTGGGTCCTGGGTAATTTTAAATATAGGAACATTGTGTAGTGGATTATTATTCTTGGTAGTTATGACCACATGAGAGAAATTTTGAAATTAATGATCTATAAAAATCCATCAAAGTACCTAATTTATAATGTCATAGGGATTCATTGTTTAGTGATCAGTTCGTGGTGTATGTCAACCATAATATCCTCATGTACATCATATTAATGAGAGATCATATTTTGAAATAATGCTTATGGGTTGAGTATTTTAAATCATTTTATTTTGATATACTCTAGAAACTGGGAAAGGGAAATGTAGTAGATTAAGCACTAATTAGTAATACCGGAAGCTAGAAAGTATGGGAAGCTATTGATGAATGCAGGCACATGCCTATACTATCTGAACTCCACCTAGATATAATCAAAGATCATTATGGGGTTTATATATTCCCCATTTAATATAGATCATAATTTTTAGAGTGTATAAAAGATTAAAAAATCACTAACTAATATTTTATCATTATTTAAGAGAGATTTAGTGGTTGGAATATCTTATAGAGATAGACTTAGGATTATAGTTCAGTACATTATTTACATGAAATATCTATTTCATTTACCCATATTTTGGATGTGGTTATGAGGTAGTATCATTTAATATTAGAAAAAATATATATGTCCATATGAATGATACATGTGGTCACTATTTCTGTGGAAATATCCCCTGGGTTATTGCCATATGCATGGACTATTACAATTACTATTAAGAAAAAATCCTTAGTTGATGTCCATGGGTGTCACTCATGTCCACATAACTATCATTATAAGTGGGATATCTCTATTATCATAAAATAATATAGTTAGGATTGTATTAATATGCCCCAATATATGAACAAGGTCAATGAAAAGTGGCCATATCCAACCTCATCAACAACCTCATTTTACTATCATGGGCATTAATAATTACTATATGATTAAGATTAATTCCTTATAAAAAGCCTCAATAGAGTAGTTATTTATTTTTATAAGCCATGAAAATTGTAATGAGATTCCAAAAAAATAATTAAATTTTTTGGATGAAAAATAAAAACCTATATATTATATTCAATTGAATTATACAACTACATGATGCTTTATTTATTAAAATACCTTATTATAATTATATAAAATATAAAATATAAAATATAAAATATTATAATTATTAGATATTTTAAAAATTATTAAATGTTAATATCTAATCAGGATAGAGTAGGTATATTTACATGGATTCCTTTATGCAATAAAATTGGCTATTATAACAATGGGATTCCACCACAAGAATATTTTCCTCTCGAAATAGGCTCGAGGTGGTAGTTCCTACAACAAAAGGAAATATCACCAATGGAAATAGGTCCCCAATAGAAGAACCTATTTTCATGGGTGTCTTTTACCATGGAAATACTCCCAAGGTGGAAGCATGTATGGATAAAGGAGTCTTTTCCATCAAAAAGGGCTAGAGGTAGACGTGGCTAAGGATTCATGCAACCTCCCCCATGAAAATTGACTCTAGAATAAAGATCTTATATCCATGAGAAAAGGAATCCATGGTTGTAACCCTTTTAGTGACGGTAATAAGTCTAATGGATCCATTCAATGTGTCAATTGGTAGTTCTATACATGGACTATTTTTTTGAGAAAAAGGATTACAAGGCTGTAGGACCTACCTGAGAAGGTCCTATTTCCATGTGAAATAGTTTCCATAATGGTAACCCTTCCCAAGAAGGGAGTATTAAAGTGATAATATTTTTCTTGTCACATACAAGACATATTTTAAAGGTATTTTTCATTTAATTTACATCATTTCTTTGTTTTGGGGGTTTCCCTAGGTTTTAGGGAGGAATAGATGAGTATTCATGAATTGGGCCAAACCGTGAGCCCAATTCCAGATTAAAAAACAAATTTGTATCTTTTATAACTTTTTCATTTTTCAACATTTTTCATCCATTCAAATTTCTAATTGACCTTCCCTAACCTATTAACACCAACAAGGTAATTTGGAGCTTTTAGAAATCCATAACCAGGGGTTATTTGGGTTTTTGTCTAGGAGGTTGGGCCTGCCCGAAAGCCCAATTCCTGTTTTAAAAATAAAATTTTATTTTGTTATAACTTATTCAATATTTGGTCTTTTTTGGTGATTCCAAGTCTCACTCAAGCCCAAGTAACCCTGCCGCGCGTCTGACATCTCTCCCACCCATTTGGAGCTCTGTAGAATCGCGAATTTATGCCGATCTTCATAGGGTTCCTCAAATCGCCCAGATTTGAAGAGGTAAAGTATTTCTTTCATAAATCTCTCAATTCTCAATCTGTTTTCTCCATTCCAGTTCCTAAATGAGATAATACATCTTGTTCGAACGTACCCTAAATTTGGGCTCTTTTAAATTTCAGATACTGGAGTTTTGGAGTGATTACTTCAAGATACTTCAAGTAAATGAGCCCTTTTCTTTCCTCTTTCAAATTACTTTGGGTTTAACTCATTGTTCTTAGGGTTTCTTCGGTTATAATTGAGTTTACTAATGTCCAGAAACTAGGATTTAGAACCTAGGGTTTAACTTTGGGATTTCTTGGCCAATTTGTGTGGTTTTAAGTTTGATCTAGTTCTCTCTTGGTGCGGCGGGGGTGCGATTTGATTTCGCACGGAGATTCAAGGGGTTTTGTTAATTTGGTAGGTGATTCCATTGTGTGTGCAATTTTTGTGAATTAGCTTTCTGTTTTTCATGGTACTCTATTGTTTATTTCCCTTGAATGTTTCTGTAAAAATTGGTTTTAGTTGCATTTATAATGCAAATGAATTTTAAGTTCCAATTTTTGGTGAAATTGGGGGTTTTACATTCAAATCTTTTATTGGTTCATTTTGGGATGCCCCATAACTGAATTTTTTGTTTCATTAAAGGGTTATGAACTGAAATTTGGTTTTAATATCTTACAAGTGTTATCATAGTGTGAAAGGTGGATATCTTAAAGATCTTTGGGTGAAAAACAATGTGATGTTTTGAGAGGTTGTTTTATTGGAAATAAAATTATTTTATTGTGTGTTTTAAATGGTATAAAATGTGTGTAGCTACTGTAAAATTTGTTTGTGACCAGTAGTGATATTTTATATGAAAATGGATGTGTGTTGTTTGCTGAAATTGTTTGAGCACAAAAGGGGAAGCCCGGGTACTTAGGTGGGGCAGATTTGTACTAGTACGTCTAGTGGATCGGATGGGTTTTGTCCCTGTTCCACTTAGAATCTGGATAACGACAACTCTAACTAAACTATTTGGATGATGATTGGGGACCACTAGGTTATGGGTATGTTCCCTACTAGTGGCTCGTGCACGAGAACGGATTTTTCTATGGTTACTCTACACCGAGGTACGAGGTACATAGGGCCCGAGACAACCTAGTGCTTAGGGGTGTTCCTGATTTTGATGCTCATAGAATTTGTGGAATTTAACCTTGTTGTGGGTTGTTTTTGGCAGTACATTACAGTAGCTCACATGTCTATTTAATGTGCTAACATTCTGAAATTCCCGGATTGAAAACTTTTTTCATTTGAAAGTTGCATTTCTTTGAATTTTAACATTGTTTCACCTTGTGTATTAAAATTGCTTGTTTTGTTCACATTGTATTGCATACTCTTTGGAATCAACTGGTGGTATCCTATTGGGATTAGGATCACACCCTACTTACACCCCTTGGGTGTAAGTAGACCTGCTTATGCTTGACTCAGGTAAAGGGAAGGCTAAGGGTGATGGCGGTTCGGGATGTTAGTACCCATCATTGGGGCGGAGTTGCGAGGATGGCTTGCGTGTGATGATCCCCTTGTCTTGTGGAGTCCATGGGGATGTCTTTATGTTGTCATTATTTGTTTTTAGACCACTTGTAGTGTCTTTAAACTTATGTATTCAGATCTGGTTTTGTTAAGAATTTTTTAGCATAAAAATTTCAGATTTTAATAATTGATTGTTTTTTTATGATTTATGCTATCATACTCGGGTAAATCGTTCCCAAACCAGATTTGTTTGATACCCGGGCACTTGTGCCAGCCCGTGGGGATAGGGAACGCCCTTCGGGCCTTGCCACGGGCCAGGTTTGGTGCCGTTAATGGTGGCGACCAGATCCGGTTCGTGACAAAAATGGTATCAGAGCAGGTTAATGTTTTTGGGTTATATTATTATTTTGAGATGAGTCGGGATAGACAGGAGCTAGGACTGTCGGGGCTCGGGGTATTGGTTGTGAGTAGGGTGCCTGGCCCGCACCTCTCATGGCAAACCTTGAGTCACCAGAGGATGTTGGAATTTACTGATTTACTTCACTTCCAGGTGAGACGTGTGGGCTGCAGACCACATGTGGACATCAAGCAGATGTGGAGTAGTTGTTTATTTTATTACAAGAATGTGTTTAGTTTGTTTATATTTTATGTATTTGATTACAATTTTCAGAATTGTGGTATTGACTATTTGTTTTGTGACTGTTGCATTTTGTAGCAACATGCCTCCCCGGAAAGCTCCCACGCACCCACAGGAGGAAGCTGGAGAGAGTTCTCCCACGCCGATTGATCAGAGGCTAGTCGAGGTCGTGGTCCGGGTTGTCCAGGCTCTAGGATATAGACCAGCTCCAGCTCCAGCTCCTGTTAGAGAGGATTATACTGGTCCTAGAACAGACAAGGCCCAGGAGTTCCTGAAAAATAAGCCTCCAACCTTCCGAGGCAGCTCAGAACCCCAGGAAGCAGAAGAATGGCTCGAGAAGATCGAGCGTATGTTTGACTTCCTGGAAACACCTGAGGAGATCAGGGTGAAGTGTGCCTCCTTTCTGTTGGAGGGTCCCAACCGTAAATGGTGGGAGTCTGTGCTTCAGTCTGGGAAGAATGAGCAGATGCGCTGGGGAGATTTCAAGGCTGTCTTCAATGAACAGTATTGCCCTGAGGTGTTGGCTTATGCTAGGTCTAGAGAGTTCATGGAACATGTTCAGGGGAATCTATCTGTGATGGAGTATGCCAACTGTTTCGCTGAATTGGTTCGGTATGCTCCAAAAATTGTCTCTAATGAGCAAGCGAAGGCCCAAAGGTTTGAGAAAGGCTTGCGACCAGAGATATACTCCCAGGTGTTCTTGTTTAAGCTGAGGACCTATGCTGAGGTCGTTGATCGGGCGTGCATGGTGGAGATTGATAGAAAATGCAGGGCTGGTTTCTATGGTTCTGTATCAGCAGTGGGAAGTGGAATCTCCTCAGAGAAGAAAAGGAAGCGGGAGGATCATGTGAAGAAAGGAGGGGGCAGTTCAGGCCACTCTTCCAGGCAGTTTTCTTCTGCGGCTTCTGATGCGAGATTGGTCGTGTGCCACCAATGTGGGAGGCCTGGGCATATCCGAACAGCATGTCCTCTTCCTCCGAAGCCTTGTTACCAGTGTGGAGGTATAGGGCATTTGCAGCGCTTCTGCGGTGTGGCACGTCCACTCCCAAGTGGGGCAGGGTCAGTGGCTTCAAGAGGAGTGCCAACACAGTCCGAGCCGTCAAGGACTGGGGGATCTCGATTTGGTGGTCGTGGTGGTAGGGATGGATCATCTTCTAGGCAGAGCCAGTTCAGGGCACAACCACAGACTAGAGGTCGTCCCCAGGCAGATACTGGACATCTCCATGCAGTGGATCAGTCACCAGTAGGATCAGAGGCGGGACCGTCGACAGTTCGAGGTACCGTTCTGATCGCATCTTCTATAGCTACTACTCTTTTTGATACTGGTGCCTCTATTTCATTCATTTCTGGATGTTTTGTGGACATTCTGAATTTTCCAACTGAGTTGATGTCTTTTTCGATGGAGTTGGTGACACCATTGGGAAAGAAGAAGGAGCAGGGCCTGAGGTGCCCCTCGTGTGCACTTTCTGTGTCAGGGGTCGAGATGGAGTGGGACCTCTTGGTCTTAGATATGGACCTTTTTGATGTTATACTCGGGATGGATTGGCTAGTAAACTTCCAGGCACACATCGATTGCTACAAACGGCAGGTGAGTTTCACATCACCTGATGGGAGTCGTCAGGTTTTTCATGGAGAATGGGATCCACGATCAAGTCGCGCAGGGCCTCCACTCCCAGAGTTGGGAAGTGTTATCTTACAGTTATCTTCGATTGTGCTAGAGGATGGTCTTTCCCCTGAATGTGCACTACCTCGTGTAGTGAATGAGTTTCCTGAGGTATTCCCTGATGATTTATCTGGTTTTCCCCCAGAGCGGGATGTGGAGTTTTCGATTGATCTGGCGCCGGGAACACAGCCGATATCTCTTCCCTCCTATCGCATGGCCCCCACCGAGTTGAGGGAATTAAAGATACAGCTGGACGACTTAGAATCCAAAGGATTCATTCGCCCGAGCGTCTCTCCTTGGGCCGCTCCTGTGTTGTTTGCAAAAAAGGCTGCTGGATCCCTCCGGTTGTGCATTGATTACCGGAAGCTGAATAAGGTAACAATTAAAAACAAATACCCTTTGCCCAGAATAGATGATTTGTTTGATCAGTTGAAGGGGGAAAAGTGGTTCTCAAAGATAGACCTGCGTTCAGGGTATCATCAACTCAGGGTGAATGAGTCAGATATCCCTAAGACAGCCTTCCGAAGCAGGTACGACCACTTTGAGTATTTGGTCATGCCCTTCGGATTGACCAATGCTCCAGCGGTATTTATGGCACTTATGAATAGGGTGTTCCATCAGTATCTCGATTCTTTTGTTGTGGTGTTCGTGGATGACATTCTGGTATACTCTAGCTCTGAGGAGGAACACAAACATCACTTGAGGATCGTTTTGGGTACATTACGAGATCACCGCCTCTATGAAAAGTTGTCAAAGTGCACTTTCTAGATCAGAGAGGTGAGATTTCTGGGGCATGTGATCTCAGAGCATGGAGTTTCAGTGGACCCTGAGAAAATTAGTGCAGTCATGTCATGGGAGAAACCGAAGAATGTGTTTGAGATCAGGAGTTTTCTTGGCTTGGCCGGTTATTACAGGCGATTCGTTCGGGATTTCTCTCGGCTTGCTTCACCGATGACTTCCCTCACCCGGAAAGGGTTGAAGTTTGTATGGGGACAAGAATGTCAGGCATCGTTCGAGGAGTTGAAGAGGCGGCTGACTACTGCCCCCATGCTAATTTTGCCAGAGGCTGGAAAGGGATATGTGGTCTATTGTGATGCTTCAGGTATGGGTCTTGGGTGCGTGCTTATGCAAGATGATCATGTGGTCGCGTATGGATCTCGCCAACTTCGACCACATGAAAAGAACTACCCAACCCATGACTTGGAGTTGGCAGCGGTGATGCATGCTTTGAATACTTGGCGTCACTACCTCTTTGGGGAGAAGTTTGTGGTATACTCTGATCACAAAAGCTTGGCTTATATCTTCTCGCAGAAGGACCTCAACTTGAGGCAACGTCGCTGGATCGAGTACTTGCAGGGGTTTGACTTTGACATTGTCTATACCCCAGGCAAGGGTAATGTAGTGGCCGAAGCTTTGAGCAGAAGAGTTCCAGTGCAGGCTTTGAGTAAGTCTAGTGATGAGTGGGCATTGATGGGTCTCTTTTCTCAGATGCATGTGGAGGCCAGGGAATACAGTGGAGGGGCATTCTTGGCGAGTGTCCAGTTGACTCCTTCTCTATTAGAGTTGATTCAGCAGGAACAGCCCAGTGATGATCTTTGTCAGCGGTCTAAGAATTTCCTTCATGGTGGGGAGACATCCTCTGATTGGTCGTCATCTCCCGAGGGCATCTTGTGCTTTAAGGGCCGTTTAGTAGTTCCATTATCTCTGCCGAAGGTGGTGATGCAAGATAGCCACCATTCTTAGTGGGCTGTCCATCCCGGTGCCAATAAGATGTATTATGATGTTCGTCGGCAGTTTTGGTGGCCTGGTATGAGACGGGACATAGCAGACTTTGTTTCGAGATGCTACACATGTCAGCAGGTGAAAGCAGAGCACCAAAGGCCATCCGGTTTGCTCCAACCACTACCCATTCCTACCTGGAAGTGGGAAGAGGTTTCCATGGACTTCATTGTTGGATTACCTCGTACACCTCGAGGTAAGAATGCTATTTGGGTGGTGATTGATTGTCTGACCAAATCAGCCCACTTCATTCCGATAAAAGATACAACTAAAGTAGATGAGTTGGGACACTCGTATCTACAGGAAGTGGTGAGACTCCATGGTGTACCATCAGCTGTTGTCTCGGATAGAGATCCCCGCTTCACTTCTCGATTTTGGGAAGGCCTTCAGAAGTCCTTGGGGTCTCAAATTAAGATGAGCACGGCTTACCACCCACAGACGGATGGTCAGACAGAGCAGGCGAATCAGATATTGGAGGACATTCTTCGTGCATGTGTCCTGGACTTTGGAGGTTCTTGGGTTAGCCATTTGGGATTGGTAGAGTTTGCTTATAATAATAGTTACCAATCCACGATTCGAATGGCCCCTTTTGAGGCGCTCTATGGTCGGCCTTGTCGGTCCCCCCTATATTGGGCTGAGGTAGGAGAGACTTCACTGTTGGGGCCGAGCCTTGTGCAGGAGACTTCTGAGAAGGTCAAGTTGATCAGGCAGCGCTTATTGACAGCTCAGAGTCGTCATAAATCTTATGCTGACCGGAGGCGTCGAGACCTAGAGTTTTCTGTGGGTGACAGGGTATTCTTAAAAGTGGCCCCTCGTCTGGGCCATCGTCGATTGGGGAAGCAAGGTAAGTTGATGCCACGGTGTGTCGGACCCTTTGAGATCACCGAGCATATTGGTAAGGTGGCATACAGGTAGGCCTTACCTTCTCAGTTGACATCTATCCATGATGTCTTCCACGTCTCCCAGTTGAAGAAATACAATCCAGATCCATCCCATGTGTTGAGTTGGGAAGAACTAGAGATAGAGCCTGACTTGTCTATCGTTGAGAGGCCGGTGAAAATAGTGGAATCCTAGGAGAAGATACTTCGAGGAAAGTCTATTACTTTAGTCCGGGTTTTATGGCAGCATGGGAATGATACACATGAGACATGGGAGCGAAAGTCATGGGTCAAGGAAGAGTACCCATTCTTATTTTCCAACCGAGATTCATGTTGACTTTACGGGGCAGAAAGTCCTTCATGGTGGGGATAATTGTCACATACAAGACATATTTTAAAGGTATTTTTCATTTAATTTACATCCTTTCTTTGTTTTGGGGGTTTCCCTAGGTTTTAGGGAGGAATAGATGAGTATTCATGAATTGGGCCAAACCGTGAGCCCAATTCCAGATTAAAAAAAAATTGTATCTTTTATAACTTTTTCATTTTTCAACATTTTTCATCCATTCAAATTCATAATTGACCTTCCCTAACCTATTAACACCACCAAGGTAATTTGGAGCTTTTAGAAATCCATAACCAGGGGTTATTTGGGTTTTTGTCTAAGGGGTTGGGCCTGCCCGAAAGCCCAATTCCTGTTTTAAAAATAAAATTTGATTTTGTTATAACTTATCCAATATTTGGGATTTTTCGGTGATTCCAAGTCTCACTCAAGCCCAAGTAAACCAGCCGCGCGTCTGAACTCTCTCCCACCCATTTGGAGCTCTGTAGAATCGCGATTTTGTGCCGATCTTCATAGGGTTCCTCAAATCTACCAGATTTGAAGAGGTAAAGTATTTCTTTCATAAATCTCTCAATTATCAATATTTATCCTCCATTCCAGTTCCTAAATGAGATAATACATCTTGTTCGAACGTACCCTAAATTTGGGCTCTTTTAAATTTCAGATACTGGAGTTTTGGAGTGATTACTTCAAGATACTTCAAGTAAATGATCCCTTTTCTTTCCTCTTTCAAATTACTTTCGGTTTAACTCATTGTTCTTAGGGTTTCTTCGGTTATAATTGAGTTTAATAATGTCCAGAAACTAGGATTTCGAACCAAGGGTTTAACTTTAGGATTTCTTGGCCAATTTGTGTGGTTTTAGGTTTGATCAGGTTCTCTCTTGGTGCGGCAGGGGTGCGATTTGATTTCGCACGGAGATTCAAGGGGTTTTGTTAATTTGGTAGGTGATTCCATTATGTGTGCAGTTTTTGTGAATTAGCTTGCTGTTTTGCATGGTACTCTAATGTTTATTTCACTTGAATGTTTCTGTAAAAATTGGTTTTAGTTGCATTTATAATGCAAATGAATTTTAAGTTCCAATTTTTGGTGAAATTGAGGGTTTTCCATTCAAATCTTTTATTGGTTCATTTTGGGATGCCCCATAACTGAATTTTTGGTTTCATTAAAGGGTTATGAACTGCAATTTGGTTTTAATATCTTACAAGTGTTATCATAGTGTGATAGGTGGATATCTTAAAGAGCTTTGGGTGAAAAACAATGTGATGTTTTGAGAGGTTGTTTTATTGAAAATAAAATTATTTTATTGTGTGTTTTAAATGGTATAAAATGTGTGTAGCTAATGTACAATTTGTTTCTGACCAGTAGTGATATTTTATATGAAAATGGATGTGTGTTGTTTACTGAAATTGTTTGAGCACAAAAGGGGAAGCCCGTGTACTTAGGTGGGGCGGATTTTTACTAGTACGGCTAGTGGATCAGATGGGTTTTGTCCCTGTTCCACTTAGCATCTGGATAACGACAAATCTAACTAAACTATTTGGATGATGATTGGGGACCACTAGGTTATGGGTATGTTCCCTACTAGTGGCTCGTGCACGAGAACAGATTTTTCTATGGTTACTCTACACCGAGGTACGAGGTACATAGGGCCCGAGACAACCTAGTGCTTAGGGGTGTTCCTGATTTTGATGCTCATAGAATTTGTGGTATTTAACCTTGTTGTGGGTTGTTTTTGTCAGTACATTATAGTAGATCACATGTCTATTTAATGTGCTAACATTCTGAAATTCCCGGATTGAAAACTGTTTTCATTTGAAAGTTGCATTTCTTTGAATTTTAACACTGTTTCACCTTGTGTATTAAAATTGCTTGTTTTGTTCACATTGTATTGAATACTCTTTAGAATCAACTGGTGGTATCCTATTGGGCTTAGGCTCACACCATACTTACACCCCTTGGGTGTAAGTAGACCTGCTTATGCTTGACTCAGGTAAAGGGAAGGCTAAGGGTGATGGCGGTTCGGGATGTTAGTACCCATCATTGGGGCGGAGTTGCGAGGATGACTTGCGTGTGATGATCCCCTTGTCTTGTGGAGTCTATGGGGATGTCTTTATGTTTTCATTATTTGTTTTTATACCACTTGTAGTGTCTTTAAACTTATGTATTCAGATCTGGTTTTGTTAAGAATTGTTTAGCATGAAAATTTCAGATTTTAATAATTGATTGTTTTTTTTATGATTTATGTTGTCATACTCGGGTAAATCGTTCCCAAACCAGATTTGTTTGATACCCGGGCACTTGTGCCAGCCCGTGGGGCTAGGGAACGCCCTTCGGGCCTTTCCACGGGCCAGGTTTGGTGCCGTTAATGGTGGCGACCAGATCCGGTTCGTGACATTTCTACTTCCATAGGCACTTTCAATGAAATTCTTGTACTCTTAAGGAATAAGAAACATCATTTTCGTGTCATATTATGGAAAAAATCACCCTTTACCCTGAATATAACTCATTCCTAGGTGTATATAACACCATAAGTGAAATACTCAAGGTTGAAGGGGAAATAATGCCACAGTCATTCACCCCTTGTTTATAGGTAAACCTATGACCATGGGTTTTCAACCCACAACTATAAGTATATGGCTGCAGTCTTTTTTCTACTCATGACTCCTTTTTGTGGGCTGTTCCCCCATCTATTTCAATAATTTAACAAGATATTAATAGGTTTTATTGTAGTTTTATACAAAATGAGAGATAAAGAGATTCATACTTTGATGTCCTACACTTTTTTTAGCCAAGGTTGAACTTCAAAGACTAGAATGACGGATATATACACTTCCTATAATTGACTGAAAATGGGTTGAAATTATAATAGGTTTATTGAGTTATCTAAATTAATTCTCTAAAGGGAAAAGAAATGGTATGGGTATTTGGGGACTTGGAAACCCATACTACTTATCTATTATCTATATTAGAAGATTATTCCGTAAATTTACAAGGGGAATCTTTCTAAAATTGAGATATTGAATCTCTTTGGGGTTCTAACTAGTATCATGTCAGATCAAGACCCAAGTTTCACATCCCATTTTTGGATGGATTTAAAATAGTGATCATGTCTCAGGTAAATATGAATATATTGTATCATCCTATAATATATTTCCTATAATAAATTAACATTCATATTCTAAATGATATTTTATGAGCTTCCATCATTGATCTTGGTGGCTCTTTGGGAGAATTATTTCCCACTTATGAAGTTTTCGAACAGTAATAACAATCATTGTATCCATTTGGATAGATCCAGTTGAGGTACACTACAACCTACCATGTTTTTAACCATTATGATTGATTAATATTGGTGAGTCTTCATTGATTAGTCATTTTATTGTTTAATAGGAGATGTAATGAGTAAAATTTATATAAAAGTGTTTAGTGACTAAATTATATCATGAAAAATACTTTTCTGATTAGTAATAAAAACCCTTGGAATTTCATCTCAGTGACTATGTATTTCCCTGAGTTATGCCTCAATTGGGTCATTATAAATGAAAAAACTAGTATTGAAGCTATTTAAAAAATTCTATTTATAATTTTAGTTATTATAAATTCATTTTCTTGATAGTATATTAGGTTTGTTATTATATAAATGATGTAAAAAACAAGATTAAAAAAGTATTTTACATTGGTAATTTATTAAATGATGTCAAAAATAGGGGTTTAATATCAATTTAAAAATAAAAAATAGAACAATAGTATTTATATGTTGGTTAGTAAATAAAAAATGAGGAAAATATTTAAAAAATTTATGATGTTGATTTAGACCTCTAATTTAATTATAGTAACATGTTCTCTATTGTCCTTTACTAGTGTCGGTATCTCCTACCAATATATTTTTCATCAGTTTTTTGTTCATGGTATTTATTAAAATATATATTTTTCATATCATTTGCATCTTAGGTATTTTATTTTTCTATTATTTTCATTTTTTATTTTATTAAATTTTTTCCATTTTATATGGATGAATTTTGTGCATAGTAGTGTTTTTTATGATTGATTGTATTCATTTTAGTTTTTTATCTACCTATAATTGTTGATTTTATTCTAAAATAAATATATATTCCCTATAAAAATTACAATGATGAAAAGCATGCCTGATGAGATTAGGGTAAAAGAAGATTCATTCCAACCACAATGAATGTGTATTATATTGGACAAAATACAATGGTCATTTAGAGTTTCTTAATTGTGTGGAATCAAAATATAACTTGAAAGAAAAATTTTAAGTCAAATCATATATTATGAAAAATAAAAATATTACCATTATATAAATTTGGTATCTTATTATAATTATCCATCTGAAACATTCATTTACAAACTCAAATAATTTAAATAGGTTATGATGGAATTCTGATGAGTGATTATCTAATAGAAAATTATATTAGCTAGCTGATTTATTAAAATTAAATAAAATTGATCAATGATTTATTAAAATTGGAAATAATGATAGAAATATCCAATTTGGGGTTTCCATAGATGGAATTAATCCATATTTTAACCTTAGTATAAAACATAGAACATTTTTTTAAATTTATATCTTATCTATTGAATTTTATTTAGAGAATAAAAAAATAATATTGAGTTTAATGATTTCCATATAAAAATAGACTTCAATCAATATAAATGGTTACTTTAAACAATAATTGACTATTTGAAACACTAATGGGATGAATGTATCGGAGTATATGATTATTTTAAAAAGAAACATTTCCACTTGCTTGTAAATTATTTTTACTATAAACTATATCCTTATATAAGAAAATTTTTATAGATTAAATATTATGGGGTATAATGATTTTTCAATTTTTGAAGAATGGACTTAATTTTTTCAACTACAACTTAGGAGGAAAACATTTTACATGGATCAATGAATTTTTTCTATAGATCACTATTATAGAATATTAAAAAAATAAATTCCACAAATTATTATAATTTGATATCACTAAAAATCATTTATCAAATATTCAATTTTTTTGAGAGAGTGAAAAAATAATATGTAATATTAAAAAGACACAAAAATATGGAATTAATAGAAATATATGGAATAAAAGGTTATCATTTTTTATTACATATTGTAAATATCAGTAGATTAAAAATAATATTGATATAATATATGTTGGAAAGAATATATGTGATAGTGTGATTATAAAATTGCAATATACTAATGGTAATATGAAAGATGGTCTAAATGAAATTTTGGATTAACTACACTTGAAAATACATTAGGAGTTTCTTCTGACTTCTAAAAGAAAATAAAATATATTTTCCTTCATATACTCATACATTTTACAAGAGGGATAAAATATGTTTTTTTCAACTACAACATATTATCAATGTGGCTCAGGGTTATTCTTTAAATGTAAAAATAATAATTCACCAAAATATTTAATTTTAATCGACATGAAATATCATGATTATCATGTTATGATGTAAAAAATAAAACCAGTTTAATTGCATGTAATAATTCCCAACTATGATTTATTTCTCATCATGTAGGTGTATTATTCATTCAATTCTATTTACAATAATTTTATGTATCTGAATTCATTGAAAGATTTATATAAAGATGTATATTATTGACTTTTTATACTAGAAATGTACTTTTCAACGTATATTTTTGGTATAATGGTGCATTAAGGGTTTATTTATTATAAGAAATTATAATTTATGGTCCCATATATATTCTTAGGATATATCCTTTTGAATGTTTTTTTGATCATTTTGAAGGTGTGTGTTAGGAATACATATCATATATAATCCTCTATTATTGATAAATATATTTTTAAAGAGGATTCATAGATTTATAAAGATTGCTTTTCTATCGCGTATCATGTCAATTTTCTTATATATCACCATGAGTTAGTCGATTTTGGGGGAATGTGTAATCATGTATTGAAAATAACATTATTGACATGTTAAAAAAACAAGTGATGCACATATATATATCATGAATAACTGGATGATACTTAACCATATATAACATTTCATATTAATGAGTTAAAATATAATTATCTGGGGAAGAAATATATGTTCCTATTGAAAGAGTATAATAGAATATTTTTATCATTGTTTAAAGATCCCATTCATAGAAGATAAAATGATTTAGAAAGATTTAATGGTTAGAAGGTGACCTAAGTGTAAGTGTGATAACATGGTCCATGTATGACATGGATAAAATAAAAGTGTAACATTTTTCATTAAAGAAAAAAAAATACAAATTAAAAATACAAAAACCAAATATCTAAATCAATTGAATATTACAATGTTATATAAGAAATATGGGATATTTATTTAATAAATTTTCAGTTCCTATGTTAAATTGAAACAGGTTTTTCAATAAAAAATATTTTGTATATGATAAATTTCGTATGAAAAAAGTAAATCAAAATAGACTTTAATCGAAATATATCTATTTTTTTGTGGAAATATATCCCAAATGAATTTTTAATATTTGTTATAAAAAAATGTGCAATGGTTTTTTTTTGAAAAAAAACTAATTTTGTGACACAAAACCAAATGATGATGATTAACTATGTAGATCCCTACTTCCATTGAAATATTAATAGAGTATATTAATGAACATGTTGTAGAAATGGTTTGTTCTATAAAAGGATCTACAATAATGGGATATAAGAAGAAATCATTTATTAATTTTCTAATATTATAGGTAACATATATTTATTTCTTATTTAATTTTTCAAAATTTAAAAATTGTCATATATTCTATTTATAATTTCATTATTCCTACCTACATCACATATTTGATGAAATATAACAGGTTTTCTGATTTGTATGAAATTTTACTTAATCATCACATTTTTATGTCCGTACCATTTCATATTTTATAAATACTGCCACTATTTTTTTATTTTTGTACAAATATAATGAATATAATTGATTATTTAGTTTTGTTAGAATCATGTTTCAAATTTTATTGAAATTTTTATGTAATAGTAGATTTATTACAATATTTTACCTATGTTTATTTCATTTATTTGAAATAGGTCAGGTCTCATAAAAAATGTCAATATTTTTTTATCAATTTACCTTACCACTTTAATGAATCAGAAAAAATTGTTTTTGATTTAATTTTTTAGTTTGATTATTTTTCAATTTCCAATTATATTTTTATATATGAGTTGGATTTGGATAATATTTTAAAATTGATTATTAATTTTCTTTTTTTTGATCATTTTAGATCAAATAAATTATTATATTTTATCTTTTAGGGAGGACGCTATGCATACTTCGACTGAGGATCCTCCTAATCATTTTTTACTGGAAGCTTCTACTTCAATAGAAGTAGAGAAATATTCTTGGGTTGGTAAGCATGGTATAACATGTTTAGCGTGATTATCACAATATCATAACATGGACTAGAAGATAAATATTAACTTTAACAATAATAGTAATCCTATAGGTCCATCATTAAAATAATTTTTTATTATTGTGTCAAAGTATGCTAGAGGAAAATATATCATTTTGATTTCTTATTAGGTATGTGTCAAAAATATGTCACTAGTTCAATTATGGTAGATTGTTTTAATAATATATATAATTCTATAATTTTAATATTCATGACAATTTTTTAAAAATATATGTTATTATTTTCCATCTCATTAGATTAACTATGATATACCTAACATGAAAGAATCCATGAAGAATTGTTTATGTTATTTTTCTAGTATATAGAGGTATTTTAATTCAACCCTATGTTTAGATTAATTTTTTAGTGAATGGAAAAAAGAAAATACATGTGATATATAAATCATTTTACAGAAAAATATAAACGAAAAAAATTTATTTAATGTACATGAAAACAATTATTTATTTCCAGTGAAGGGTCAATTTTTTTATTTTTTTATTATAATTACTCAAAATGATAATCTTAATGATTTTTCCTTCCTTCAATAGAAGGAACTAAGGATATTTCATCAAGATATATAATAAAAAAATCATATACCATCATAATTTTTCTTTTGGAGGGTATCCATTATTATATGATAAAAAAGTATGAAAATTTTATAAAAATTGTGAGCCAAATCATTAGGCTCAGTAGGGGTTGACCCTCATGCCCCCACCCAAACCTGAAAAAAATGAAGATGTCCTGAATGATAGAAAAAAAAATATCTTATATAAGATTTAGGGTTTATATTTTAGAGGATTTTTTGTAGTAATTTACATTATTCGTAACCTCTTTATATTTCTTAATTCAATAATATTTTCTGAATATTATAAATATAAATCCCTTGATGGTAAGAGAACACATATAACCATCATAATGGAGGATATGAAGTACATATCAGATAGTTATTTTGGAAATCATGAACACCCAAGTCGCATATGAGGATATGTGGTGGGTGTATCAATAACAAATTTTGTTTTCATCCCTAAACTTCATAAATGGATGATGTATATAAAGGAGAAATAAATACATTTAAAAATAATGTTTAGGAGATTGGTGAGATGATGGGGGATTGGAGTAGAGATTCAGTACAATCACTGTTTTTTGACATGTGAAGATAATTTTATGATGAAAATCCCACCCCTCCACCTCTGGATGCATGTCCCACTCCTCCACCTCTGGCTGCATATACCACTGCTTAACCAAAAACTGTATAACACATTCATATTACTCACCCACTATATCTTCACTTCAGTTGTATGTTATATGTCAAGGATCCTTGGTATCATATTATGGTATATTACTCTATATATTGAATGGGGGTAACCTGAATCACTAGAAGAGGTATATTGATCAACATAGGGTTATGGTATAGGATATTATAGATGAATAAATATGAGTGTCATTACCAATAGATGATGTTTCTATAGTTTAAAAAATGTCAAACTTTTCTTATTTTGGACATATATAATTTTTCCACAACATACCATGGAGGTATACACAAATAATAATCTCCATTTTTCATATTGGGGTTAAAATTGTTTTAATATTTTAATATATATATATATATATAGGAGTACATTAAAGGTAATTAATTATTGTATATGAAGAAAAAACATTTTCAGATACCATTGATTTTGGATATTATATTTTCTGATGGGAATCCAAAAATATCAACATACGAATCTATGTTGTTGAAGGTTTATGAACATTCAATGGATGGTACAATTTTATGTGAAATATTATTTTGATGATTTGTATTATAGATACCAAAGAAGATGTAAAACAATAAAATTTGGGCCTCACAGTGATGAAAATAATTTCTTGTTAATTATATTATCATATTTATTTCAACTATATAAATTTTATTAATTTAACTTTTCTACTTATATTTTTTTATTTAGTATCTTTATACACTTTTGATTTAGTTTGATATTCCATCAGGGTATAGATTATTGAAAAAACAATTTATTTATCTAGAAATGATGGTAGTGAATATTAAACAAAAAACAATATATATTTCTTAAAATATTCCTGAACACAAAACATTAGTGGTTCATATTATTTTATATTAATATGTATGGAACATATATTTTATAAATTGTTGTTCCTTTAATTTAATGAACACTCAAATTTTATTTTGGAATATTAGTGGATACTGTCTGTTGGGAGTTTTTTCTTGAAGAAAAGTATACTTAATGGTTATGGTTCACACATAGTGACATGTGATAAATAAATAAAAATTATTAGAGATGTATGTTTTATTATTTTAATAATTATATATTACAATAGCTTTTAATTTTATTTCACACAAATAATTATCAATCAGGGTACGAGATGACTATAAACTATCAACATGAAAGAGGAAATCAACATTCAAATATGTTTGTGGAAAGATGAAAACTTTAATAATTAATATTATTTATATGATAGATGAAATGTTATTTTCAAATGAAAAATTATTTTCAAACAGATGTTTAATCTTAAGAAAGGGTGAAGAATGCAGATATTATGTCAATAAATTTATGTTTGAAAAAAGATCAATTGGGTAAGTAAAAAAATTCCACAATGTTATATTTTAATATAAACAATATTTTTATTTAACATAACATTATATTTAAAATACATGTTGAATAATTTCATCATAATTTAAATATTTTTTAAAAATATTTTAATTATGTTAGAAGTTATTTAAATAAATTACGAGGGGCACATGAAAATTAGTTTACAAGTCTGATTTACTTGATGTTTATCACTATCCGAATTATAGATTTTCAATTTTAAATTTCAAAGTGTAATGTTTTAATAAATTGAACAATGTAATGATGTGAAACATTTTATGGAATTGTATTTTTGATTTTTGATTTTTTACTACTTATAATTTATTACAGATCAAATAAAATGTATTTTGAAATAGTTTATTTAAAATTAAAATTTTAAAACTATTAAAAATTTTCTATAAAAAAATATATTTTTACTATTTTTTTCTTTATACAATATATAACATGAAGGGT
Source organism: Viscum album (assembly GCA_963277665.1). Classification (NCBI taxonomy): domain Eukaryota; kingdom Viridiplantae; phylum Streptophyta; class Magnoliopsida; order Santalales; family Viscaceae; genus Viscum; species Viscum album. Next base: position 1,391,961,229 of record OY728165.1, read on the forward strand.
TGTTTTTTATATTATTTATTTTAAATAAATTATGTAATAACATGAGTTTACATAATTTTTTTCCAATGTAAAAGGCCAATTAATTTTAAAATTTTTGATGTTTTTTGTGATGGTTATTAGATTAAATTATGTACAAACGTATTTACAATATTTATTAAAAATAAATAAATAAATTATAAATTTTAAAAACAAAAAAAAGATGTTGTAGAAAAACCATTTCTTCATAAGTGGGATGTAAGGGAAACATTCCCCTCAATTCATTCGACCCTTTAGATCATGGATCTTTTTCAGATTCAGATTACATGTTTGTATTCTAAATGTGGTTATATGAGATATATAACATCTTTTATGTCTCATTGTTAAGGAAGTATATTCGTTACCCTACTCATCTAGTTTGTAATGATATATAGAGTTGAAGTTAAATCGCAAATTTATACAAAAACATGATTCAATCATTGACCAGTGTGAGAGGACATTTTTAGTAATGATAATCCATATAGTTTGAATAAAATGGAAACATAGTCCAAATACTGATGATTCATAATAGAATATAGATAAGATAAATACTAAATGTCCAAATAGTTTCCTATAAGAAGAAATCTAATACTTCACGGGGATGGGAATATAATTGTGTGGATGGGGGGGTGTTAATATTCCATATTATTTTAGGTTAGTTTTATCTATAAATGTTTTCTTTTAACTATATTTTGTTTCAAAAATCCATGTTTAGAGTGTATTTGATGTTTTTGGTTGAGAAGGGGAGGAAGGAAGAAGGACCCCTGATGCTACAAAAGTACAAGGTACCTGTGGTAACTATACTAGGTTAATTGAGGGGTTTAAGGGGTGAATATTTTTTTAACCCCTAGGTATCATGTTTCTATAAAACTAGTTCTTGGTGATCTCTTGGGAATAATCACTTAAAATAAAAGTAATTTGTTACTTTAAACAATAAATTACATCCCTTATACACTTCATTCAGGATTATTATATTCATTTATGTTTTTCTGTTAATAAGAACCTTTATTAAATTTTCCTTTATTCTTCCTTCAACCAATGATTCAATCTCTATATAGATTCGTCATCAGTTGGCCGCAACAGTCCATTATTGGATAACATAAGGCATGCTATCCTTTCTCTTATAATTTTATACCTTAGTTTATATAATTCCATGGATCCCTAAACCACCAAATTATATCTAGAGTATAATTTTTTTTCTATCCAAAGATATATCTTCCTTTGAATTATATAAGGAGTTTATAGTCATTACTCATGAAATAAGGATGCTTTTAATCTTTTTGGTTTTTTTATTTTCCAAAAGATCATAGTAACCTAAAACTTATTTTGACCTAACCTAAATTTTATATCCATAGTGGTGGCATATATTTACTTCAAGGATTAGATATCCACATAAAAAATTTATATGGTGGGTGATCCTCCAGTATTTATCTCCAAATATCATAGTATGGATATTATAGGGAGTGAGGTAGATTGAGGAATGTTTCGAAAGATGAGTTTCATTAATATATATATATATATATATATATGAATTTCATATGTATAATATGAGACTTTTTATTTCTTATAAACTCTTGATAGATTATTCATTGAATACAGTTATTTCACATTCCATTATATTAAAGTAATTATTTGATCTTGAAATTAGTTTCTTCACATATATAATATTCTTTCACAAAATGATATATATTTTTTATTTTTTAAATCATTAAAAATTTATTTTTGTTATATTACATTCGTAATAATGACCTATTTGATGATATTAATAACGCCATAAAATAGTGAACCATCTATAACATTGTTATAATATTATTACATTATATTTACCATGCCCATGATGTTTCTATAATGACACTAAATATATATAGACTAGTACCAGATTTTATTATACATGTATGTTTTGATCCATTTTTATAGGGTCTTTTTTGATTAATGTGTTTTGGTTTATCATATAGAATTATTATAAACATGTGGTATGTTCCTACATAATCTTAGAGAGGAATAAAATAGAAGAGGGATGTGGAAACACACACACACCCATTAACCCGCCCACCTACCCACACACATATTTCCATATCTATGTGATGATGAGTAAACTCCTAGGTGACAACATTATATATGTATATTAAGTTCATACCATTTAGGAGATGGTGTCCCTTAGGGAGTATAATTATAAATATATATGTAATTATATGTATGAAAATATCTATATATGTACATAGGTGTCTATATATATACCTATTAATTTATGTATATGTGTGTTTGTGTGTGTGTACGTGTGTGCGTGTATATATATATATATATATATGAAAATTTCATCCTATAGAAGATGTTGTTTGATAGATATCGTTGATGGTTATATTACATATGGTGAACATGTATACTACTTTGACTCCATGTATGGCTCGATGCATGTTTGGTTGATGTGATTGAAAGATCATCTAGCTCATGTATGTTCAGAAATCAATGATAGGTCATTACATCAATAATGTTTATTATTGTATGGATTTTTCTTTTAAAATTTAATTGATAAATTTAGAGATATAGTTATATACCAATTTATGTATAATTGGTTTTCCCATCGTAGATGTACCTAATTTGTTTTATATTTTTTTTCTTCAAATTAAATTGTTTCTTACATACAAATGTGTCATATCATATTTTCAGTATCATTTATCAATGGATTAATTTTAAATTTATTTAATTCAAATAGTTCATAAATTATAAACCATGACCCTTGTCACTAGTTCTTATCCCATATATCTTGATTTTATTTCATGGTGTTTATAAAAAATCAAATTTAGGTCACTGGGAGACATAGATCTAGGTTGTTATAAAAAACCTACCATTATAGGATAGTACAATACCACAACATAGAATCAGTATCATATAATCCAGTGATCATGAAATGATAGTGCAGACAAAATAAATTCATAAATTTATAACGTGTAGTACAATAATAATCATAATAATGTAGAAAAAATTATCTCTTTTACTTTGGAAGTATACCACTGAACCTCTATTCAAATATCGAAATGTCATTATTGTTGAGTCAATAAGGTTTTCTTTATGAATTTTCCATTCCTTCTTGTTTTGAAAATCACAAACACCTTATCTTTAAGGAAAATTTCTTTTATAAGAAAAATTTCTTTTATAAGGAAAATTAATTTCTTAAGAAAAATCGCTTTTATAAGAAAAATTATCCTTATCATATTTTCATCTAGATTTTTCTTAAGTATGAGATTCGGATTCAATTCTATTTTCCCGGAATTTCTTGAAACTTTGATATAAATTATTCTGTTTTAGGATCCGGATTCGGGATAAGAACTGTGATAAAGTTTCACTCCGAAATCCAGAATGAGAACTGTGATAAAGTTTCATTCTGAATTACGGATACAGTTTTAATCCAGATTCAAGATACGAATTCTTATGAAGTTCGATAACGAATTCTCATTACGAATTCTGATAAAGAATTCTCATTACGAATTATGATGAGGAATTCTCATTACGAATTCTGATAAAGAATTCTCATTAAAAATTCTGATGACGAATTCCCATTCCGAATTCTCATTCTGAATTCATCTATTAAACAAAATCTGATCATCTTTGTTTTATACACTCTGAATTTATTCAGACTTCAAATCTTCACTCCAAACTTTCATTTCACTTATGTATTTATATTTTGTCTATTCTTTATTATTTTTCTTACACTCCGAACCTTCACTCCAAATTTTTCATTCCAAACTTTTGAGTTGGATTTTAAAACGATGTCGTACATTCTGTTACACTTGTTTTGTTATAAAATGATGTCATCTATTTTGTTATAAACTAACCGTTGTCTAAGTGACACGTGTACAGGTCCCTCCGATATTTAAGTAAAATATGACCGTTGAAGAAGGATCCGACCTTACCTATAAATAGGAGCTCATTTGAAAGAGCTCGCTGCTGCTGCTGCTGCTGAAAGGCTGACAGATCTTCGATTCATGTGATTACATGCTTGAAGTAATTTCTAGAGAGATAGGATCTTATTAACTCTCAAAGCTTCGTGCGACTCCGAATGTTGGTGATTACATTCGAGGGCTTCCGGGGATAGGAAGACAGAGGTGCCGACTACCTTAAAGTTCGAGGGCTTCCTTACTGAGGAAGACAGAGGTTTACAACTACCTTGAAGTTGAGGGCTTGCGGGGATAGCAAGACAGAGACTCCGATCTTCGTATCGAGGGCTTACCCTGGTCTGGGTAAGACTGACTTTCTTGAAAGTATAAATCAAGGGACCTTTATCCAAGGTTGTTGGATACCCTTCTCTTTGGGTTAAAAGACTCATATCTTGTTACTTGTAGTTTTACTACTTGTTTATTTCCGCTGAATTTTGTATTATAAGGAAAGTATAACTTTCTTATACTTCTTTACTTGTACTCTGTTTCATTTAGATTCTATACGCTTTAAGTTAGAATCTCATATTTTAATATTTTGTTAAGTTTCAAATTCTGGAACCATATATCTGGAACCTACTTTCAGAATCACTTTCCAAGTTTGCATTCGGTGTTAGAGGTGTTGTGAATTTGCTTAGTTTAACTTTGTTAAACTTAGCCCTTTACTTTGCTTAAGGAAAACATAGTTAATCATAACTAACTTTAAAAGTTCCAAAGGAATTTTAAAGTATACAATTAATCCCCCCCCCTCTTGTATATTGAGCATCTACATCATTATTTTGATCCTACAATTGGTATCAAAGGAAGGTCTCTGAAATAATTATACTTACGAATAATTTTTTCTTGCTCATTTTACCATTCCGAATTTTCCCATTCCGAATTTTCCAATTATGATCTTTGTTATTACGAATCTTTTCTACTAACAAATTTGTGTGCCAAAGGATTATTCTAGTATGGCAGGAATTAATGTTGGTTCGATTGATAATCTAAATCCTACAAGACCACCAATCTTTGATGGTAATGATTATGAGTACTGGAGAGATCGCATGAAGACTTTTGTTATCAATACTGGAGTGGATAACTTTGTTATGCTTACTGGTGATTATAAAATTCTGACAAGGAAGTTAGAACTTTTACTAACCAGGAAAAGCAAGAATATCAACTCAATTATAAGGTATGCAATACTTTACTGTGTTCAATGACTAGGAATATATATAGCCAAATTTCTTCTTGTGAAGAAGCTAACTGTATCTGGAAGAAGTTAGAGGTTACACACTTTGGAACTTCTAAGGTGATTGAGACTAGAAGAGCTATGCTTAGAGCAGAATATCATGGATTCAATTTTTCTTATGGAGAACCTATCAGTAAAGTTCAACAAAGATTTATGACTATAGTCAACAGTCTACAATCTATGGGAGAAAAAGGTCTAGATGATGAAGCTCTTGTGGATAAGATAATTGATATTATGCCCAATGAGTTGGAGTCCAAGAGAACAGTTATAGATGAGAACAATAAGGTTACTCAAATTACTCTTGATGAGCTATTTGGAACTCTTCTACAACATGAAACAAGAATGAAGAGAGATGCTGACAATATCAAGAAGAAGAATGGAAATGGTACTGTTGCTTTTACAACAACCTCAAATCAAATGAAAGCTAAGACTCCTGAGAGAGTAACCAGATCCAAGTCTAAGAAAGTTATTTTCCAATCCGAATCAAGTGAGAGTGAAGTCTCTGAAAATGAACTAGCAAATCTTTCTTGAAGAATGAACAAGATAGCTGGCCAGAGAAATTTTCAATCTATGTATAAGAAAAAGGAAAGGAAAGATAAGAAAGATGGATAAGTTACTTGTTATGAATGCAAGAGAGATGGACATATTAGACCATATTTCCCTTTGCTCAAAAAGAAAGAAAGGAATTCAGACAGGAACAGAAAGAAATATTATAAAGCCAAAGCTAAGAAAGTTCTGAAAGCTAATGACACCTGGAGTGCCAGTGGTGGAGACTCTTCAGATGAATCTTCTGATTACGAATCTTCAGGACAGAAGAATCTTGGTCTTATAGCCAGAATACCTATTGATAATCATTTTTTATGGCTAAGGTACAAAATGATGAATCATTGACCAATGTTTCTTTAAATTCTAATGATAGTAAGTATTATAACTCTTCTAATGAAGAATCTTCTTCTGATGAAGAAAATACTTTACCTACTTATGAAGAAGTCTCTAGGTTTGCTGAACTTCTGGAAATTGAGAATTCCAAACTCAATAAGAAACTTGATAAGGAAAACTCTAGGAATTCTATTCTTACAAAATAGAGATCATATCTTTCTAAAGATCTTGATAAGAAAAATGCTGATTTTGAAAGTATTTCAAAAAATCATGAGGAAGTAAGTTCTGAGAAGAACAAACATTCTAAAGAGTTAGAAAATGTAATTTCTATGAAAAATGTTTTCAAGCCTAACTCTAGATCAAAAACTAATGATTTTGATGATAAAAACATGGTTATAAAACTCATGTCCGAAATTTTTTCCTTAAAGAAGTGTTTATCAAACTTTACCCATGGTAAGGAAAATTTTGATAAAATGTATTCCCAAATACGACCTTTAAGAAATAAATCTGGATTTTGTTATACCCATGAAAAACCAATTTTTAGTAACAATTATTTTGTTCCTCAAAGTGCCCCATTTTGTACCAAGTGTCAATGTGGTGGTCACTGGGAAAATAATTGTTCCTTAAACAAAACCGAATCCTTAGGTTTTCACAAAGCTTATTTCTCTAAGAAGATGTGGGTTCCTAAAATTTTATTATCTGAAAATCTCAGATCCAAACAAGTTTGGATTCCGAAAGTATAATTTTCTTCTTGATTTCTGGAAAATAAAGAGAGTACCAGCAACAATACATGGTACATAAATAGTGGATGTTCTAGACACATGACTGGTAACAAAAGCTATTTTGAAAAGATTATCAAAACGAAAGGAGGAAAGGTAACTTTCGGAGATAATGCTAAGGGAGAGATTGTTGATATTGGTAATATCGTTCTTCTTGGTAAAGCCTTGATTTCAAATGTTCCTTTTGTTAAGGGTCTTAAGCACAACCTCATTAGCATAAGTCAGTTACGTGATGAAGGTTACTTTGTGAATTTTAGGAATGATAAGTGCTTAGTTCACAATTCCAAGGAAGAATTTGTTCTCTCAGCAAATAGGCAAGAGAATGTTTACACAATGAACTTAGAAGACCTTAGAAGCCAAAATTTACCTTTCCTGAGTGAAATGGAAGATCATTCCTAGTTATGGAATAGAAGACTAGGACACTGTAATCTTAGAAACCTATGTAAACTCTCTAAGAAGAAACTAGTTAAGGATATACTAGATCTTAGATTTGATTCTTCTAAAGTCTGTGATCCTTGTAAATATGGCAAGCAACATAAATCTAGTTTTAAGTCAATCGGTGAAGTCTCAACAACCGATGCATTACAGATAGTGCACATAGATCTTTTTGGTCGAACACAAACTGGAAGTATTGGAGGAAAATATTATGTGTTTGTTCTAGTTGATGATTACACGAGATTTACTTGGGTTTATTTTCTAACAAAGAAGTCTGAAGCTTTTTCGTATTTCAAAAGTTTTAGATCTCAAGTTAAAAATGAGAAAAACCTTCCATTGAAAACTATTCATAGTGATCATGGTGGAGAATTTCAAAATTCAGATTTTGAAACTTTTTGTAGTATAAAAGGTATATCTCACAAATTTTCATCACCTAGAACTCCTCAACAGAATGGTGTAGTTGAAAGAAGAAATAGAATTCTTCAAGAAATAACTAGAACCATGTTGAGCGAATATTCTATTGCTAGAAATTTCTGGGCTGAAGCCATAAGTACTACTTGTTATACTATAAATCGAGTTTTGATTAGACCTTTTCTTAATAAAACTCCTTATGAATTATGGAATGGTAGAAAACCAAGACTATCCTACTTCAAGGTTTTTGGTTGCAAAGTATTCATTTTGAATACTAAAGATAACTTACATAAATTCGCACCAAAATATAATGAAGGGATTTTCTTAGGCTATTCCACAACCTCTAATGCTTATAGAGCTTTTAATAAAAATACTTGCACTGTTGAGGAAACAGTACATGTAAAATTAAATGGGTCAGATCCTTTTGTTTTCAAACCATCCCAGCCTACATCTTTAGATGAGTTTTCAAAAACTGATTATCAACCTTTGATAGAAGAACCTTCTGATAAGGATAGTGTTCTAGAAGATACTTCTGAAACATTTACCCCAGAATATTTTCTACCCTATGTTGATGAACAGGTTTTACAAAACCCAAATAAGGTGTTTCTTAAGAATCATCCCAGTGATCATATCATTGGAGATGTAAATCAACCTATAAGGACTAGAAGTTCCTTAAGAAATAAAGTAGAACATCTAGCATTTCTTTCCCAATTAGACCCAAAAAGCACTGATGAAGCTCTAAGTGATGATGATTGGATCAAAGCAATGCTAGATGAACTAAATAAATTCGAAAGGAATAAATTCTGGACCTTGGTTGAAAGACCTAAGGAAACTTCTGTTATTGGAGTAAAATGGGTCTTCAGAAATAAATGTGATGAAAATGGAGTCATTGTTAAAAATAAATCTAGACTTGTTGCTAAAGGATATAATCAGCAAGAGGGAATAGACTATGAAGAAACCTATGCTCCAGTAGCTAGACTTGAATTTATCCGTATTCTACTTGCTTTTGCAGCATTCTTTAATTTCAAACATTTTCAAATGGATGTGAAATGTGATTTTCTTAATGGATATGTTCAAGAGGAAGTTTTTGTTGAACAACCTCCTGGCTTTGAAGATACAAAACATCCGGATCATGTTTTTAGACTTACCAAAGCTTTGTATGGTCTTAAACAAGCCGCACGAGCATGGTATGATAGACTCACTGGATTTTTTCTTCAAAATAACTATATTAAGGGAAATGCAGATCCAACCCTTTTTATAAAGAAAGATAAGAAAAATGTCTTGATTGTTCAAATTTATGTTGATGACATTATATTTGGTTCAACTTAGCAATCTTTGACTGACTCTTTTTCTAGTCTAATGAAATCTGAGTTTGAAATGAGTATGATGGGTGAGTTAACATTTTTCCTTGAATTTCAAATTTCTCAAAAACTAGAAGGAACCTACATATCTCAACATAAGTATATTAAAGATCTTCTTAAAAAGTATGGTTATGACAACAGTAAGAGTATAAGTACTCCCATTGGTACCTCAAACTCTTTAGATCTTGATGAAGCTGGGAAACCAGTAGATCAAACATCTTTTAGAGGTATGATAAAAAGTCTACTATACTTAACAGCTAGTCGACCAGACTTAAAGTTTTCAGTATGCTTATGTGAAAGATATAAATCCAATCCTAAGGAATCTCACTTAAAGGCGGTAAAAAGAATTTTTCGCTACCTTAAGGGAACCATGGATCTAGGATTATTTTATACTTCTGGAAATTATTTTTTTCTAAAAAGCTTTTCTGATGCTGACTTTGGTGGATGTATAATGGATAGAAAGAGTACATCCAGAAGTTTTCATTTCTTAGGAGATTCATTAGTTTCTTGGTCCTACAAGAAGCAACATTCTGTAGCACTTTCCACTGCTGAAGCTGAATATGTAGCAGCTGGAAGTTGTTGTGCTCAAGTGTTGTGGATGCAACACACACTCACAGACTATGGCTTGAGTTTTACTAAAACTCAAATTTTTTGTAATAACACAAGTTCCATTGCCCTCAGTAAGAACCCTGCACATCACTCCTATTCAAAACACATAGATATTAGGCATCACTTTCTTAGGGATCACACACTTAAAGGAGATATTATTCTTCAGTTTATTGGAATGCAAGATCAACTTACTGATATTTTCACAAAATCTTTGCATTCTGATAGATTTGAATATATTAAACAGAAGTTAGGAATGATAATTGTAAGGTAATCCTCCTTAATTAACTTTCTATTGAAAAAGTCTCCTTACAGAAATACACTCCTTTTCATAGAGGGAGTACATTTGTTTGATAGAATAACAATGTTTTTCAAAAATTCGTTTTCAAACTTTTCGGAACGAAGATTTCCGGAATGGAATTTCCAGAACTACAATTTTCCAGAATGGATATTTTCATATAAGAAAACTTCTAAAACAGAAATTTTCGTATTAAAAAAAACTTCCGGAATGGAAAATTTTGTACTGGTATTTTTATAATGGGATTTTCATACCGAATCCTTCATAATGAGTTTTTTTTTGGAATGAAACTTTCTTACTAAGTTTTTCCTTATTAAGTTTGTTTTTTGTACTGTGTTTTCCATACTGAGTTTATTTTTCGTAATGAGTTTTCCAAATTATTTCGTAGTAATGTTTTTTTCCATAAAAATGTTACCAATTATGAATAATCCTCCTAAGCCAATCCGAAAGGTATGATTTCCTTACTCAAGTTTTCGTAGTCATACTTTACTTGCTGGCATTTTCTTGTATTATGTTTTCGGATTATAGTTTTCTTAATTCTTTGTTTTAATAAAAACCTCAAAAAGATCGGATTCAAGTTTTCTTGAGAATTCATTTTCAACCGTCAGATCTGATCTTAGCTTATCACAACTATTCGATCAACCGAGGAAGTTGAACTGTCGTTTCATTGCCTATATAAAGGGGACCCAAATAGTTGTCCCACATCGGTTTTCAAGATCTCGCGTCCCGAAGCTCGGCCTCTCTATTTTAAGGCCATTCCGAACTTTAGCTTTCTTCATTCTAAACTCCTCAGAGGTCTTCAGATCCGAATGTCTTTGGAAGTATCTTCTCAAGACATGTCTTCTTCTAAGCCAATTTCAAAGTGGTTAGTATACAGAGAGAGGCTGGTTCATCCGGATTTCTTCAACAAGTGCGATTCTCTTATTTCCAAGAATATCAAGCTTAATGGTTGGGAAGATGTTGGGGTGTCAAAACCCGGGAACTAGGATAATGTGTATTCTGATTTGCTCATCGAATTCTATGAAACAGATTCTTTTCTTAAGGAAGATGGAAGGGAGAAGTTGTCTTTTAAGTCTTATGGTAAGACTTATAAACTTTCATATACCAAGGCAGCCAGCTTGGTAGGGCTAAATAATGAAGGTGAAGCCGAGTTTATTTCTCATGTGTTGTCGGATTCTAAGGGTAGCTTCAACAAGGAAAAAGCCTTAGAAACTCTCAGACTGGCTGATGACAAGGCTCCGAAGATTGCTAGTTTATCTACAAATTTCCAGATTCCGGAGTTATGGGTACAAGGTCTTATTGTACCGAGGAAGGGTGACAAAGACAGCTTGAAGAAGAGTGATATATACATCATAGATTTTCTGATAAATCTGAGGAAATTTAACTTGATGAAGCACATTCTTATCACTCTTGAGAATTTGAAGAAAGGAAATCTGAGAGCTTAGATTATTATGTATCCAGCAATCCTCTCCAAGTTGATAGTTCGGTGCCTTGAGTCTTTCAAGGAGGCTTGAAAATCTAAGCCAAGAGTTTGCAAGATTATGCTAGTGAGTGATGGTACTCTTAAGAGAATGGCTGTTGCCTTTGACAAGAAGTCTTGACAGTTTGTTGATCTACCTGCTCAAAAATAATCAGTTCCGAAAGTTGCTGATCCGGAATCCTCTAAGCCAGTAAGGAAGAGAAAGTTGAAAGAAGTGGAAGTAGAAGAAGAGAATCCCAAGTCTAAGGAAGTCCATTCCGCACCTCCAAAACCAAAGAAGAATAAAGCTTACCCAGATGAGGTAGTTTCTAAATGGAGGGAGATGAAAGAGAAGAGAGTGCAAGGGGAGCCTCAGTTCGGATTGGACCCTGCGGAGGCTAAGGCCTTAAAGGAGAGAACTGCGGATGAGCTAGAAAAACAAGCAAAAGAAAAGAAGCTCAAGAAGAAGATGTCTGAGGCTGAGGTAGCTCAGGCTTTGTTGAAATTCAATGAGATGGTTTCTGGAAATATTCCTGTTACGAGATCTTTTTCATTGGAATCTCTACCTGAGACTTCAGGAAGAGAGTTTGTTGCTCCGGAAGAGGAAGTGGCTAAGCCTGTTGAGCAAGTTGAGCAAGTGGAACAAGAAGAAGATGTTGCTGAAGGAAGTGGTGAAACCGGAGATATGTTGAAACAAGTAGATGATTACAAGGGGACACCTTCGGAACACTTATCGCTCTAAACTTCAGAAGCTGAATCTTCGAAGCTAGTTACTCTAGCAATGGAAGAAGATAAAAGAGAAGAAGAAGTTACTTATCATGGAGAAGAAGAAAAACTTTTACATGATATTGCTCAGATGGAAAACGTAGGGGTTGGTGTTCAGGAAGTTTCTGATGAGGAAGATAATGTTGTTCAAGTTTCTGATAGTGAGAAGAAAACTCCAGAACATGATTCTATTCCAGAAAAAGACAAGGTAAAGCAAATTCTTGCTGATACTCCGAGTTCATTAGTGGTGAAAAGAAAAGAAGTTGGTAGTTCTTCAAAGAGAAAGCTTGACCTTGTTGAAGAAGAAAATTCTCCAAGCTAAGTTTTGGATTCAGAGTCATCTTCGTTGGGGCATGACTTTGTTGTTCAGTATTTGAAGAAGTTGGTGGGAACCATTCCAACCTTCTCAAGTATTGATTCAAGATTCCAGATGCTCCAACATGCTTTGAATCAGAAAACATACTTCGTGTCTATGGTTATGGACAAGTGCGTTGAGATTGAGGCTCAGTTAAAAACCTTTTTTGTTGGCTATGAAGCTCATAGAAAATCATGAAAAAGGATGACAAACTGGTCGAAGAAGACTGTAGAAGAGATGAGGTTATTCGACGAATTTCAGGACAATGTTAAGGACGCTTTTGAGACTGAGGACAGAAAGATAAATGAGCTAACTTCTTACTTTTAAGAGAAGGTAACAGATGAAAAGAACTTCTGGATTCAATAAGTCAGAGATCTGAATGGGAAGTTGAATTCTGTTTCTCAGAACTGGAAATTTGAAAGAGATCATCAGATTGAGTTTGAAGAGAAGTTTAAGTCCCAGGAAGAAAAGATCAAAGCTCAGGAAGAAAAGCTTCAAGCCCAGGAACAAAGAATTAAAGCTCAAAGTTCACGAATAGTGGTCTTAGAGAAGCAAGCTGAAGAAGATCAAGACTATTATTAAGGGGCTCATGTCGAAGGAAAAAGATCCGAAATAACTAAATCTGATCTTTTTGTTGTATCTAGTTTTCTTTGTTGCCGAGATTTCAAACCTAATGAAAATTGTGCCTCTCGTTTCTTTTGTTGTTATTACTAATTTTTCAGGTACATTGTTATTTTTTTTCCATTCCTTCTATTTATTTTTGAAAATCACAAAGGGGGAGAAGGAAAATATCCTTAAGAAAAAGAAGAACTCCAATGAGAGTTTATCTAAAGGGGATAAGGAAAAGATCCTTAAAGGAAAAAGAACTCTAATAAGAGTCTATCTAAGGGGGAGTTTTTCTTTAAAGAAGACATTCTTTTTCGTAATGAAATGTCACTCTAGAAATCTAGAATACGATCCTTAGAGTTTCAAAGCCTAAGGGGGAGTTAGTCGTATTCATCAATATCCTTAAAGCAAAGGGAGATAAGCCTTAATGTTTTTCTTTCTTCTTAGAATTTATTTTTCGTAAGGATGTTTGTGCTTTCCAAAAAGGGGGAGATTTTTGAGTCAATAAGGTTTTCCTTATGACTTTTCCATTCCTTCTTGTTTCGAAAATCACAAACACCTTATCTTTAAGGAAAATTGCTTTTATAAGAAAAATTGCTTTTATAAGGAAAATTACTTTCTTAAGGAAAATCACTTTTATAAGAAAAATTATCCTTATCATATTTTCATCTAGATTTTTCTTAAGTATGAGATTAAGATTCAATTCTATTTTCTCGGAATTTCTTGAAACTTTGATATAAAGTATTCTGTTTTAGGATCCGGATTCTAGATAAGAACTGTGATAAAGTTTCACTCCGAAATCCAGAATGAGAACTGTGATAAAGTTTCATTCCGAATTCTGGATACAGTTTTAATCCAGATTCAGGATACAAATTCTTATGAAGTTCGATAACGAATTCTCATTACGAGTTCTGATAAAGAATTATCATTACGAATTCTGATGAGGAATTCTCATTACGAATTCTGATAAAGAATTCTCATTACAAATTCGGATGACGAATTCCAATTCCGAATTCTCATTCCGAATTCATCTATTAAACAGAATCTGATAATCTTTGTTTTATACACTCTGAATTTATTCAGACTCTGAATCTTCACTCCGAACATTCATTTCACTTATGTCTTTATAATTTGTCTATTCTTTATTATTTTTCTTACACTCCAAACCTTCACTCTGAATTTTTCATTCCGAACTTTTGAGTTGGATTTTAAAACGATGTCGTACATTCTGTTACACTTATTTTGTTATAAAACGATGTAGTCTATTTTTTTATAAAATAACCATTGTCTAAGTGAAACGTGTACATGTACCTCCGATCTATAAGGAAAATATGACCATTGAAGAAGGAGTCGACCTTACCTATAAATAGGAGCTCATTTGAAAGAGCTCGCTGCTGCTGCTGCTGCTGCTGCTGAAAGGCTAACAGATCTTCGACTCATGTGATTACATGCTTGAAGTGATTTCTAGAGAGAGAGGATCTTATTAACTCTCAAAGCCTCAGGCGACTCCGAATGTTGGTGATTACATTCGAGGGCTTCCGTGGATAGGAAGACAGAGGTGCCGACTACCTTAAAGTTTGAGGCCTTCCTTGTTGAGGAAGACAGAGGCTGCCAACTACCTTGAAGTTGAGAGCTTGCGGGGATAGCAAGACAGAGACTCCGATCTTCATATCGAGGGCTTACCCTGGTGTGGGTAAGAAATACTTGCTTGAAAGTATAAATCAAGGGACCTTTATCCAAGGTTGTTGGATGCCCTTCTCTTTGGGTTAAAAGACTCATATCTTGTTACTTGTAGTTTTACTACATGATTATTTCCGCTGTATTTTGTATTATAAGGAAATTATAACTTTCTTATACTTCTTTACATGTACTCTATTTCATTTAGATTCTATACGCTTTAAGGTAGAATCTCATATTGTAATATTTTGTTATGTTTCAAATTCTGGAACCATATATCCAGAACCTACTTTCAGAATCTCTTTCGAAGTTTTCATTCGGTGTTAGAGGTGTTGTGAATTTGCTTAGTTTAACTTTGTTAAACTTAGCCCTTTCCTTTTCTCAAGGAAAACATAGTTAATCATAACTAACCTTAAAAGTTCCAAAGGAATTTTAAAGTATAAAATTCACCCCCTCTTGTATATTGAGCATCTACATCATTATTTCCATCCTACACTTATAAAATATAATTAGTAAAATTATACTGAACCATGATGCCTTACTAATTCAACACTACATTTTAATCATGTAACTGTCAAAATACATTTAATTACATAACCTTAGTGATAATCATTTGGGTTCACAATAAAAAATCATATAATATTTTAATAACCTATCATATAACATCATCCACAGTTACCAAAATATGTAATTTATTTAATTATTACCCCTATTATATGAATCCCCATTTTTATATCATCCTTCATTAACTTTAGTCAGCAAATTTATTACAATATATTGACCAAAATTATCATCTTTAAAAAATTTCATTACACCATGTAAGTTTAATACCCACCAATATATATGTTTCATTGATTTAATTTATCATATCATATTATTTCCTATGATTCAAAACAATTAACCATCACTATATAAACTAAGATAGAAAATTCCACCTATCACCATTAAATGTGAGAAGATAAAACCCCCTACCTCAATACAATGTTGTATTTTTCACATCATTGAAAATAATGAATTTCAATGCTCAAAAATATACATTATAATATTTATCCTTCTATTAAAAAAATACATTAACATCAAATCAACCCTATACCACTTCAACAGTTCAATCACTTACCAATAGTATTTAGAAGTGAATAAAATAATGAAAGATGAAGTGATTAGGAAAAATATTACCTTAGATCATGAGGATTCAAGATCATAAGATTAGTTTCTCAAGGATCCACTAAATCACTTAAAATAGCCCAAAAATGTGTCTATAATAGTTGGAGTTTCATGGAATGAAATACAATTTAGTGAGTGATTGAGTAGATATCTTAATTTATATTTAAAATAATATGGAAAAATTCATGCAGTGGCACTTTAAACTACCTTTTTGATTTGGTCAACTATAGATAATTAAAAAACTATGATTTAATTGTCAAGCCCCTAAAACCTATTTACCCATTTTTTTCTAAAAACTCTCCCATGAATAACAAAAATTATATACTTACTGATATTTTTTTCTAAAATTACCATAAAAACAATACATTGAACCATAATCTATCATTTACTCGTCATGTAGTTATTTCAACTACTTATATAGACACAATGAGTTTTCCCACATGTTATATAATTACTTCATCAAAATACACCTTCAACAGAAAACATGAAAAATTAAATTTTAGTCAATCCTTGTTATACTGGAGATAACTATGATTTTGTTTTGTCTTTATAGTAACTAATGACTCCTCATTTACTCTTCATCAAACCATGATCATTCCACCATATTGATGTCCATAACCATGATAAAAGACAGAGAAGTCATGGTATATGGAGGACTAAATAGCAGATTTTTTTATACGAGGATCTATAATTCATCTCTTGTTAAAAAATTCACCACTAAATATATCTAATTGTACACTAAATCTCAATAAAATTTACAATGTTGAGGACAACAAATTTTTTCCCTTATCTTGTAGGACATGTCTTTCACCCCTATGATGGTCAGAGGAAAGAGATGTAGTGCTAACAGGACCCATATTGTTTATTAGACATCAAAGGACAACCAATTTATTAAGAATAATAAGGATGTAACATAGTATAAAAATATTTGATATCTCAATCACTATATATGACTTCAGGTGTTTGAGATTGGGGATCAGGTCTTCTGGCATTTCTCAACAAGATTGGATCATTGATACATTCAAAGGAATGAGTAAATCAATTATAGATTCATTATAAAATTTTATATTTTAGAGAGATTCAGACTAGTAGCCTATGATTTATAGTTACCTTAGTGGTGTCAGACAATGCGTGACATCATTCTACTTTTATAGATTCACTGCTACTTTGAAAACCCATCACATGTTCTTTGGCCTGATGAGGTTGAATTATAGGTTAATGATTCTTTTGAGGATTATACTATTATATAATAGATCAGAGAATAATGGATCTCTATATTAAGTCCATTTCTGTAATATGGGTTCTATCAAATCATGAACTTTTACATGATGATTCATGGGAGGGGGAGACTGATTTTCATTCTTAGTGGACAAAATTATTCTCCCATGATGTTTTACCACCCTCCAAAACACAACTCAGTGACTAGTTGTTTTATGGAGGGGTGGTTGTAAGATCTAGAATTTTTATAGAGGCTATAATTTATTAAATAACTATTTAGACTACTTTATTTAATATTATACAAATTCCCATGAGTTAAGGAACGATTTAGGGGTGTGTAGAGCATGTTTAAAATGTGGAGCTTTGGTCTGTAGAGAAATAGTTTCAGGTGGAAGGATGGTGCCTGGTTAGTTGTAACCATGGGGCTCAATCATGTGGCTCATATATAGAGGATCATAGTTTCATAAAAACAATAAAGGAGGCTACATGGATATAATAAATTGTGTAGGTGTGTTGCAGAACTGAAATTAATGGTTAGCACATGGGTTATCAAACTATGCACCTAACTATGTAATGGGATGGAGTCCCTAGATAGTGATCATGGATGGGATGAAAATGGGTTATTGAATTATGTGCCTCTCCATGTGAGGGGGTTCCACCCTAAATAGGGAGCGCAAAAATTTTGTAAATTGTCTGCCCAACTATGTGGCTAGACTATGTACCCTTTAAAATATAGTGAAATTACCATTTTACCTTTCTATATTTAACTTTCCCCCATTTTCTCTTATTATATCCATGCATAAGACCATCTCCCTCTAATTTTATCTCTCATTTTGGATCCAACCAAGTATTCAATACTCCTCCTTTACTTAGGCTCATAATCACACTTTTTTCATCACATTGCAATAATCTTAGTATCTATTCGATCCACTTCTTTAATTTCATAATTTACCTCACTATATAGAATGACAAATCCATGTGAGGTAATATACCATATTTTTAGGTTATTTTTATATTTATATTATTTCTCATTTTGTGGACCGGAATAGAGGCCAAATACTGATTAGGAATCTACTGAATATTTATTTTTGGTGGTTTATTACTACTCCCTCAATTATTGGGGTTTTATTATATGTCTCCATTATCCCACCTTCACAACCTTCTGGTACATGCATCTAAATTTTTAAAACCCATAAATTAATATTTCAACATGGATTTAAATGTGATATGGTTCCCTTATACATAGTTGTAGGTTAGAAACCTCTACATGAACCATCACTTAAGAAAGTTTAATCTAACACTTTTATGGACTAGGGTTCCATGATGATAAAAACACTACTAAGGAATGTTTATCATGGAATTGGTTTATGAAATACATTACATTGATTTAATTAAATAGTAAAAAGTCGTTAGACTTAAATGGACTAATGAATAAAATAAATGGAAATCATTATATCCCTTGACCTTTATTTATATAATCATATGTATGTTAATACATTTCCACCTTTTAAAATGGACAAGACTATTCATGTTGTTTAATCCTAATAACATGACATGGCATTCCATATTTCTTATTCAAATATAGAGTATGTGAGAAGAGGACTGATCCCATGATCATGATTATATTCGAGATAAATTTATTATTTTTAGTTTTTTATTGAATGTTTTTATAATAATTCTACTTAGTATCCATATATTCTTTTTATGTATAGAATATAGACATGAATAAATCTTCACATATGACCTTCAATATTTCTCTTACATGTTATTTTTATCTTATGATTAGTTTTTTTATGATTACTTTTTCAATTTACATAAAATTACTTACCCTAGTTTTTAATTATACTACAAAACTATTCTACACTCTGATAATTTGGGCATAGTCTCCCCACCATACCATCAGAAACCCTCATAACTAGTTGGAAGCCTCTACTGTATGGGGAGGCATGTTTGAGGCCATGTGTCCAATTAAACTAGTAACTAATCTATGAACCATACATGGGACATTAAAAATTGGTATAAAATCCATCTTTACTTTGGTCTTATAGTTTGGTATTGTAGATAAAAAACATGGATGTATTTGAATTTCGTAATGAGCCATTTTTGGGGAGTAGCTAACCCACATACATGGGAAAGATAAATTTCCTAGGATGGGAATTTTTGTTCAGGGTTATTCCTATTCTAGTGGTATTGATTTCTCTTTTGGGTGATGAACACGAGTTTCTGAATTATTAGTGACACTATGAACTTTATTTTACACATGGATTGTTTGTCAAGGAGGTTTTATCTCATGTATCATTATAAGAAAATGAGTATTCACATTTAATACATATGAAATTAAAAATTTAATTTACTGCCTGCATTTCCTGAAGCATGTTCTATTGCCTTGATGATTTTTTTGAATTGTGATAATATTTATTGTAGGTAAGAAGACATTATTGGTAATTAATGTCTCTTCATCAAACAAAATGGTGCCTTCCCATATATCTTGACAGTGTCACATTAATTTACTAATTATGTCATGTTGATCCCTGGAACATTGGTCATGTGGGGTGAAGAGTTAGTGGTTAAAATTAAAATGATATCTATTTTAATTTAAAGAGAGTGTGTGCCTATATAAACTAGGAATGATGATCCATATAATTGAACAATTGTGAAGGGCTAGTTGAAGTTAAAATATTATCCAAAGAAACTTATAAAGAGTAGGATTTAACAACTTGATAATAGAAACTCATCTAGCTGGACCATGATACAGACACAGAAAAAAAACACACACACACACACATATATATATATATATGAACTAATGAATTATGAATCTTAAATTACATGGTTCCTCTAATTGGGGTCACTAATTGAAACATAAATTGTGTTTTCCTCTATAACATGAAACTGACACAACGTATACCTAAACCTATGAATTATAAGAGAGATGTTTCCTTTTCCAGGACCCTAGATTTGGGTAGTAGGGATTTAAATTGTGATGTATTATGATCTTATATATCACATAGACCTAGATTTAGAAGCATAAAATGAGGGTTTACTTTTACATACAAATTATTATTCCTATCATATTCGTTTATGTATTATTTTTGCAGTTATAAATATCTATTCTGAGTAACGGATTTGGTATTTTTAAAGATATGACTTCATGAAGAACACGAGTTATGAACGAATAGGGTGACATTGACCTTGCTATGAAGGTGATGGACCCTTAGCTAACAACATTACCTCTTCTAGTTCCACTTACGACACATCCTATTATACCTGAATTGAGAACCAATGATCAATTTCAAGAGAGATTATTACAGATCATGAAGACCATTAATGGATCCCCAAGACCATCACCTAATATGGAAGAGTTGAAATAGGAGTTTTATTAGTGGGATCCACTTATGTTTTCAGGGGATTGTGGTCCCCAAACTATTTATTCATCGATGAATTTCATTCAATATATATTCAATCCTCTTGAGACACCTCATTTTAAGCAAGTGAATCTATCTACATATATTATTTATGGATATGGTAAGAGATTGTGGGATTTTATTAGGTAGTTCGATCATCATCAGGGCTATGTTCTGTAGATATTTCCATTAAAATATCTGTGATTACTTCCATCCTAATATGTTGAGAGATGATCGAGCTGGGGGGTTTCTGAACTTGTATTAGGATTATTTTTCTATTATGGATTATTCAGCTATCTTTATATAGTTTTATTAATTTGAACTAATTCTTATGGGTGAATAGATATCCCGACATAGGTGAATCAATGATGGACTCTAGTATGACATTTGATCATTGGCAAACATCTTCCAGTTAACTACTTTAAGGTTTATATAGAACTAGGCCCTCATCATCAGAAGTAATATGAGAGATGATGATGTTTTAGATTACAGAGACTCATCACTGAGACTAGATAGTTTTCCAAACAATAGTATGAAGCCTCACCTAAATGGTTCTTCTTAGGGAGACAACGATCATATTATTTTCACTTATAGGCCAGTCATATTCCACCATTGTGGATGACTAAGTCACTTGAGGCCTCATTGTGATAATGAAATAGTCAAGTTGTAATATTACTACAGGATGAGTAATCTTCAATGGATGTTTTCAATAAATTCTCAGATTTATATAGTGATATAGGATCCAGACAAGCTCTTCCTTCTAGAGTGGGATCAGTAGCTCCACACCCGGAGGGAACATTGGTACTATAGGCCATTCAGGTCAAGGAGGTGGTCTTGGTTGAGGGAGGAAGATACAAGACTCAAAACATTCACAGTGTTTGAATTCATTGTGCAGTTATGAAATAACTTAGGTTCATGGTTCTAGATAGATATATATTGTGAAACCAATAATGGATGTGTATAATATTGATCCTTCTATTGTTTTAAGTATTATTTTAGTAGTCTATACCATATTATATGTTTTATTAGAGACAATGTCTTCTCAATCCTTTATATATATGGAACTTATAGAAATCCATGGACTGGAAATTGGTTATTTTATTGGAGTGATGAATCCTGATACCCCATTGGGTGTCCGATCATAGAGTGAACAAAAATATAGGTAGCATCCTCTTGATGTAGGATACTATCACTTTCTAGGGAGCCTCTTCATCATCAAAATGGATGGATTCAATGTCATTCTCTAAATATATTTTTTTTCTTATTATCGTGCTGAAAATGACTTTAATCACTAGAGAGTGTATTTAAAATCCCTATAGTATGGTATGTTTTTGAATAGGGGTTATTGGGATGTCTAGGAGTTTCAATATAGGATCAATGATTGAGGGCTAAGAGGATTTAAAACCCTGATTGTGAGCCATTATTTGGATGATCAAGGAATGTGACACAAAAAATTACCTCATGTACTAGATCATTTTAGTGAAGTTATCTTTGATAATTTTTCTAGGTTACCTATAATGAGAGTGGTATATTCTTCTATTGATTGAGTTATAAGAATATAACTTGTATCTCTTAGTCCTTATAGGATGGCTGCCACTATGTTATAGGAGCTTATGAGGTAGCTAGAAAATAAAGATGCTAATAGTTTTATATGACCCAAACCTTCACCTTGGTGTTCACCCATACTTTTTTCCAATAAGGGGTATGGAATACTAATGTTGTGTGTTGAATACATGAAGTTGAACCACCTTATGGATAAGAACTGGTATCCATTACTACATATAAACAACCTCTTTGACCAGATCCAAGGAACAAGGGTTTTCACTAAGATTTATTTGTGATTGTTATGTCATAATGTCTGTGTAAGACCATTAGATATATCATATATGATATTCAACACTAGATATAGTGTATAAATTTATTTTGTTATGATGTTTGTTCTTAAGAACACATTGACAGTTTTCAGGGCTCTAATTAATCAATGTTTCCACCCATATCTATATTCTTTGTTAAAGTATTCACTGATGGCATCTTGGTGTACTCAAATATATAAAACTAACATTCCAAAAATCATTATAACATTTTTATCACATTTATATAGCACTAGATATATTCTATGCTCAAAAATTCCACTTTTAGATCATCAAAGTTCACTAATTAGTTCATATTATCTCGGAATCAGGATTATCCATGGACCTATAGAAGGTGAGAGATATATTTTACTGAGATCATTTTCAGAACATATTTTACATAAAACATTCCTTTGGGATGGATGGTTATGATTGGATCTTTATATATGATTTGTCACATATTTCATCACTACTCACTAGATTGACCAGGAATGTTTCCATGATTACATAGCCTGAAGTGTGTCTGAAATACTTTCAAAATATGAAATGGAGAATGAATTCAATGCTGATTTGGATTCTTCTAGAGACAAAAAAAAGACATATTATTTTCTATGATTCATAATGAATTTGAGTTGGAGAAATTTTAATGTATAGAAATTGAGATGTGGGATATGAGTGTCATTCGTTGAGATATCAGGAGTAGAATTATCTCACACATGGTATTGAGTTAATATATGTGGTTAATAACATTAATTATGGGAAGAATTTATTTTTGGGAGAGCAGATCATTTTTTAATTTGATCATAAGAGCCTCAAATACATATTTACTTATCATGGCTTGAATCTCAGACAATGAATATGGGTTAAATATATTCAGTCATTAGACCTTGATCTTTCATATAATCCTAGGAAGGGAAATTCCATTGGTGATTACTTTATATGGAATACTTAGATAGAAAAATTTTTGGAGGCCAATGGTGAGTGGATGTTGATGGAGTAATTTTCTAAGTTGAAAATTGAGATTCAAAAGTGTCATAGGAATCATATTATTAATGCTTTGGTTGTTCCAAATTCAATTATCTATAGAGTAAAGATGGGATAGTTACCTAATCATGATTTTATTATCTTAAGGGAGAGGTTTTCAAGTTAGGACAATCTCCGGGTTGGGCCTCTGAAGTGGGTGAGATCTTATGAATTAATAGAAAGGACTATATTCCTATCAACATGCAAGTGGTGTTGATGTGACATTATCATGCCACTTATTTGGAATCTCATCCTAGTTTTACCTTGTTTTATGAGGAATTATGCTGATAGTACTAGTGTATAAAGATGAAAAGGGAAATATCTAGGTTTGGTACATAGTGTTCCACCTATCAGTAGTTGAAAGTAGAACACCAGCAGACAATTTGGATTTTTTGTACATTTCCAATTCCAATGTAGAAATAAGATGACGTTACCATGGATTTTATGATTGGTCTACCTAGGTCCTCTTGTGGAAGTGATAAATTATAGGTGATCATTGATAGATTGATGATGGTCTCCCACTTATTTTCTATTCAAGAGAAAATTTTAGTGGATGAGCTATAGAAGATTTATGTCATGGAGATCATATGCCTTCATGGGGTTTGACATAATATCATATCAGATAGAGATTATCAATTCACATTTTGGTTTTGGAAGGGGTTATACATTGAATTAGGTTCAATGGTACCGATGAGTAAAATGTCCAATCCCTATAATAAGGGACAATTAGAGCATATGATATAGAAGTCGGAGGATATTCTATGATCATTTTCACTGATTTTTGATGTTATTGATAAAATCACATACCTCTAGTATATTTATCCTGCAATAATAGCATTCATGAAACTATAAATATGGATCTTTATGAGGAATTATAAGGTAGGCCATGTCTTTCATCCCTGGGTTGTTTAGATTTATGAGAGCCAGTGCAACTGGTATTATGTCTCATTCATGAAACATTGGTGTAGTTACAACTTATTAGGAATCATATAGATATATCCCAGTCTAGGAAATCATATCTAGGGAAATGTCCATATACACCATATGTAGTTCAGGGTTGGGGATCGGAACCTCCTGCAATTCTTTCCCAGATTAGGGCATCAATGGATTCAATGGTAAGGGAAGCTGTCTCCTAGATTCATTAGAAACTTTTTAGTTTTTGGAGAGTGTTGGGTCAACAATGTTTTGGTTTTATTTGGCATAGATATACCATTTCATGCATGACATCATCTTATATAGTTCAATGCTTCATATTTATTATGCATACCCATATCATGTTCTTCATCTGAATTAGGTTGAGTTAGAGGTTAATGTTTTTTTTGAGGAGTATACTATTTGTATCATTTATTTTAGAAAGATGGTTTTCCATTTAATGTTAGTTCCTCTAGTGTAGGTCTTATGGTAGAATTGTTGTGTACATAATTAGACTTGGGAGAGAGAGGCCAAAATATGTAATCAATGGCCAAAATTATTATTTGATGATGCTTTATCTATCCTGATGCATTCCAGTGGGGTCCATGTTGTGAGTCCTAATTCCCACCTCCAATAGGCCAAAGGCTAGTGACCAGCATTGAGTAGGTATATTACTAACATGCGAGGCACTACATATGTACATGTACACATGCACACATCAACAAGCTCACAAAATGTTGAAATGTAAAAAACACTAAGAACCAAAATCCTTCATACAACTATATACCAACCAACCAAGTATGAATGGATGGTAAAGTAAAGTAATGTAAATTGGGCCATAATAAATTCCCACAAAAAATATGTATGTAACCAAAATTCTAACTAGTGAGAAGAGGCCCTAAAACTGCTGTATGTAGTCATAGCAACACCTCAGCCTACCTGATCTTTCAAGGAACAATCTAGTTCTATTCTACCTAGGACACCATCAAAAGGATTCTCATCTTCACAATACATGACATGTGTAGGAATAGACCGTGCATGGGTGAGTATAACAATACCGAATAGGACATCCAAAAACCAAAAAATAAATACACAAATGAAAGTACAGTAATCTCTACTGAGTATATGTATACAACACATATAATAATAATATATATATATATATATATATAATTAGTCCATACCAAATATTCTGGAGAAATTCATAACCACTGTATACTAATGCTAGGTATTTAGTTAAAAGATTCTATGAAGCACTCATCTTAGAGAACAAATTCCTAAGTCTGATAGCACAGATGAAGTCCATACGAGAAGTACTATTCATCAAGAACAATCCAGATAGAGATATTATTAATTATCATAGGATAGAGATATGATACATAGATAAGTATCACAGCTAGGGCCATGAGGTGATACCAACAACCCCATCTATATTGACCTTCTTAGTAGAGGATCAATGCTCAGTGATGTTTTCAACGACAATACCGAAGACTCTACCTAGGGAAAAAAGAATGAATAGAGGATATTAATCTTCTCTTCATAGGATATTCCATCAAATCTATTCAAGAATAATTATTGAAGGGGTCATAGTCTTATGAGTATTAAATTATTCAGACATAACATTAGGGAATAGATAAGTGAACGAACCCTAATGAAACTTGTCCATGATATTGAGGACAATAGAAGAAATACATGTAGAAAAGGATACAAGAAATGTAGTAGGACCACATGTTGTGTCCCTTGACCTTGGGTACTACCAAAGTATAATGATCCTTGACATTCAAAACTCTGTCATGTATAAGATGGGTACACGGTGTGTATAAGAAGTCAAACGTCATGTCCTTCCATCCAGGGTTCACACATGTAATCTAGGTATGTTCCAGTAAATGGTTTCAACTCGTGTATAGCTTCCCATGTACCAGTACACAAGGTATTCCATGTACATGGCCTAGACCAAGCTGTGTGGTGGGGTACATGCCATGTAGGCAACCCATCTACTTGACTTTGTTTCCTTGTATCTCCAATGATACAAACATAGTTTCTGGGAAGGGCCTATAACTTGTGTAATATGGTCACATGCCGTGTGACATTAAACTATCTCATTAAATCCTAGCTTCCACTCAATACGGGCCACATGTAATGTAACCCCATGTCACACAACATGTTTTTGGATGTTTTCTAGAATATTTGTTTCTTCATACACACACTTAAACCAATGATCAAGATCTCATTATAGTGATCTATTTGTCTTGAAATATCTTATCCAAAGACATTTCATAACCCTACCACCAAATCAATGTTTTTGGGACTTTTATCTGGTCATAAATCTTTCTAAATCAATTCTGATGCAAGAATCTCTATGAATAGTTTCCTCTAATTCTCTCCAATTTGTCTTTTGCCGTCTCCACGGAACCTCTGTTAGGTCGTTCCGAGGTTGGATCTTCAATTTCAGATTTTTTTTCCAAGAAACAATGGTGAAATGATCTTTTGTTCATAAACAAACCAACGAACAAAGTACACACATTGAAATGGGTGAGAGAAAACACAGACAAAAATCATAGGAATGAACCCCTACCGTTGTTCATTATAGCCTCAATCTGTTCTCATAAGAATTATCATGAAATCAAAATCAATTCTCAAATAATAAAACCCCAATAATACTGCAATTAAACCCATCTAACAATGAATGATCAAACCACAAATCAACCTATTTATTGGTTGGTCCATGATCATCGTTGAATACAAGAACTAGGAAGGAAATTAAAAATAACAAATCCTATAATGTAATTGGATTGTTCACTATTGAAGATCTATTTCCACCTGTGAGATTCTTCATGAACGATCTTTAAACCAAGTATCTACCATCTACAACGAGTGAATTCTCTAGGGATTCTCTCAAGATCCTCCACGACATTAAAGTGTTATGATCCTAACCCTGGACACAGACCTAAAATAATAATTAATAGAATATGAATCACTATATCTATGAAATATTGAAACAAAATAAATTATCAATTTATTTTATTCATTTAAAAATCCTGAAACTACTTTTCATAGCTAACCTACGCCGACCGATGTTAAGTTGAACCTAGGGTAAAGTCACTACTCTGAATAAAATGTGGCCCTAATATTTCTGATATGAGTACCCACTTAAATTTTATTCCATATTTAAGGAAAACTTATCATGCATTCTATTTAATAATTTAATATATTTTGAACATTTATTATGGGATCTCCGAGACTCGTAATAAAATGTTATGTTAGTGTCTTTTCTTGAAATTGTTTCATTTTAAATTTAGAAATAATACACTAAAAAAATAAGACAATACATTTTCCCCATTGTGGAGATTTTCATCCCCAAAAATACAAAAAAATTACACTAAAAAACATGTGTGTAGTGAGTGCGCAACTGTGACTCCTACTCCCAGGTTCTCTCTTGGAGATTCTCGTGCTCTTACTAGACACACAATAGAGGAATTTCTCACCCAAGAAGGACCCTCTCTTACTGATCCTCGATCACAATTGGGAAATCGGTTAAATTCACCCCATCATCAATTTCCATCTTACTCTAGTCGATGATGTGTGATGGGCCATGCCAGTACTTCCTTAGCTACAACACGTGAGAGACATCATGTACCTGATCAAATTTCAATAGTAGATCTAACCGGTATGCCACCTCACCAAATCTATATACTATTTTAAAAGGGACTATAATATCATAGATAATCTGCCACCTGAAATAAATATCTGAAATCCCTATCAATGTGAAACCCATAAGAATACATGTTATCTTTCCATGAAATCCAAGGGCTTATTACACTTATCAACACAAAACATATGATGGATTTGGGAAGACTTCATCTCCCCCTAGATTATCATCAAATTCTCTCTAGTATCTTTTACAAACTCTGGTCTCATAAGTGTAGACTCTCCTAGGCCAGTTTACAGAAGTGGTGACCTGTATTTTCACCCTTACAAAGCCTCAAATGCTACCATACCAATGGATGAATGATAACTATTTTTTGCATGAAAACTCCACAAGTGGTTGGTGATCCTCCGAAATACAATTGGAGTATAACATGGAAGATAATAATATGTCCTCCAAATCATGAATGGTCCACCATCTGGTCGCCCGTCTATGGGTGAAACATTTTTCCCATGCAAAAATGGGTTCTAAATTCCACCTACAATCCCTTCCACAACAAGGATGTAAAATGAGCATCATGATATGAAACCATTGTCGATGGAACTATATTAATTCAAACTATCCATTGAACGTAGAAGCATCCCAATGTCTATTTTGAACACTTCTATCAGATATCTAGGAAGTGTGACACCTTGGTGATTCGTTCAACAATCACCAATATGGAATCATGTAACCTGGTCATATGTGGTAAACACACCATGAATTCAATCGATATCACATCCCACTACAATTAGAGCACCGCATGGGGTTGAGATAAATTTTCTAGAACCTATTTCTCATCCTTCACTTGATGAAAGGTAAGGAATCAAGAAAAAATCTATGCCACTCTTTCCATCATTCCAAAAAACGAAAATTAATATCGAATATCCTAGTACATGTTCACCAAAAAAGGATCTACTTCCAAAAGATATGTATAAAACTCCATCAAAACCTCCTCCCACAACGACATTGGTTCTACCATACATCCTATAAAAATAAATGTGATATCCTCACCTTTTGAATATATATCAAGAGCATACCATGTGGATACCTAAGCATGTAGAGTCTTTTAGTCAGTATCCCCTTATTTTCCTCCCTAACATGCAGTAAGAGTGGAGGGGTGACAACCATAAACTGTAGGTAAGCTGCTACAACTACATCCATAGTGGAAAAATGTAATGAGGATAACTAATCCAGTGCATCATTCATAAACTATGAACTAGATATTCTACTGAGAGAATATTCCACCACGTTCCCTTCCCATAAGTATAGACAATCTCAAAGTTACAGTACAGTAAGAACTCTATCCATAAACCGTATCTCTAGTTTGGATCTTTATGATAGAAGATATAATTTAGACTCTTGTTAAAAGAGTAGATGATAAACCTCTCTCCCATCAGGTAGTGTCACCACAACTTTAATGTGAATACTACCACTGCTAACTCAACATAATGGGTTGCATAGTTCTTATCATGTGGTCTCGACTAGCATGAACCAAAGGATATCACCGCGTGCCTATGCATTAGGAAACAACCAATCCCAATCCCTAATGTTTCGCAGAGCACTACATACTCCACACCCTCCCCCGATAATCTCAAGATCAGAGAATGCATCAAAATAAACCTCAACTACTAATATTTCTAATGGAACTTTTCTTTCCACATAAAAGGATTTCATTTTCGAGTTAAAGATATCATCAGTGCTAATTTTCTATAGAAATAATGTATGAATCTACTGTAATAGATTACTAGTCCAATGAAGCTCCTCACCTCCATCACACATCTAGGTGGCTACCATGCTAACACCACATAATCCTTTTTCCAGATCTACAACCACTATATCCTATGAGTTACCAGGTCATAGAAAGTGGACAACCTTAATCCAAAACTGTCACTTTGAGAGATTCATGTAAATGTGGGGCATTGGGAGTTCGTCTAGAACCTTAATTAAGTGTATCATGTGCTCTTCCTTAGAAGAAGATTACACATGCATATAAACAAATAATACTACCAAAAACCTATCAATGTATGGATGGATGATCCGGTTCATGAGTCACATTTACATTTCTGAGGCATTCTTCATGCTAAAGTGAATCACCATGTACTAATAGAGATTGTAATGAAATCTGAATGCCATCTTCAGTATATCATCAACCTGTTCTCAAATCTGGTGATATCATGACTGAAGGCCATCCTTTGAGAACCAATGTGACCCTATCAATTGATCAAAGGGGTAATTGATTCTTGGTAGTTGATTCTAGTTCTTCATGGTCACTTGGTTCAAGTGTCGGTAGTCCACGCATAACCTAAATCTCCCATCTACCTTTCTAGAGAAAAAATCTAGGGCCACCCAGGGTGAAGCATTGGGTCTCATGAAGCCCATCTTATGAAAGTCCAAAAACTACACCCTCAGATAGACAATCCCTATAAGATCCATTCAATATGTTGGTGCTGATATCAGTGTCACCCAATAGTGTAAATAAATACATAAATTTATCACTTGGGAGTGATCTAATCCTAGAACATCTTTAGGGAAGTGGTCCTCATACTCCCCACAACTACTATGAACTGGAAAATCAATACATCCACTACCCTAAGGGTCAGGCTATCTAATTGATGCATAACAGGCTTCAACCTCCACGGTATGAGTCCATCCTATTCTACATAGGTTTCATTATCACAAAAAAGGCGAACCTAATTCCATCACTGTGAACACACAACACAATTCACCTAAAACATTCAATCTCGGTATGGAATATATACAATAAATCCCTAACAATAATGAAATCATAAGACCTCAATGATTCCACCAAGAGGTAACAACCAAAACTCTCACCTCCAAGGGTCAAGTCACACTATAAACATAGATGATGATCACTGAGTCTTCTTCAGTAGGTGCCTCGAAGAATAATGGTTGAGTTAATGGTTCAACCAGAATCTGTAGGTTACAAACAATATATGTAGAGAGAAAGGAATAACAAGAACCTATTTCTATTTTTACAACATCTAAAGTATAAAAGCCATATATCATACCTCAAATCATTCTTTTATCCCCTAGGATATATTCCCCAACCTCATGTAGTTGTCCCCTCCCATATCCTTTAGCTCCCTGAGCCTGACGTGGACCACAAGGGGGTGGTCTTGGTAATATGTTGAAAAATCGACCAAGTCTTGCTGCTCTCCTAGGTCCTCTTCCACGTCTGACACCCTACAGATCTTCCATATCCTGTCATGGTATCTAACTCAGTGGTACATAAATTATATCTTTTTCAGTGGAACTACATGTTTCAAAATCATGAGCGTGATGTCCCCTCCCATCAAAAGAATAACACCACATTTCCCTATGCTGACTAGACCCATACTGTGAGCCCTGGAATTCAAATCCTATTTCTTGGTATCTCCTCCAAAATATTCTCCCATGTCTGAATACCCAAAAATGACATTGTCTCTTTTCTTTCGAGGTCCCCACACCTACTCATCCACTTCTAACAATCACAAGATGTATCTTATAATCCAAAAATCTTTTAACCACAAAAGGACACTCTAGTACTCTAGTATAAGTAGGAATTAATAGATGGATAATGATGAATATAATGTTTTTATGGAGACCTCACTCAGTGGTCTGAGCCCCAAAGTACTTATCTCTTACCATATCTATTGATTACCCAGAAAGGTTGATGAAACTTGATGAATAATAAGTCACTATCATGATACACGGTTGGAGTTGAAGAAGCTCTTGTATACAAACATCTCTTAGGGAAACTATATAGAAATATATTCCGATGAGGTGCTCAAACTCAATCCAAGAAAGAGTCACAACGTCATGAGTCTAGATAACCAAACTCCACCATCTCTCTACCAAATCACGTAGAAGTCTCACTTCTAGGACCACCATCTAATCTGCTAGTGTCCTAACTAGATGGAAAAATACACTAAACACCATAATCCATTCCATATCTTTCTAAGGGTAGGGTTCACTGTAGAACCTGAGGGGTCTCTATTTCTAACACTTGTGAAGCATGGTTAGACTGTTCTCTTCATTTTTTGGTACTGCAGGTACCGTATACTACTCAATATGTGCAAGTATGGATGGTTCACAAAAAGGAGGCAACATCTAGGGAACTGTTCCATGTATCAATGATTAATCACTAAGTAGGCCATACTCATTATTGGTCTACTAAATACTATATTGTTTGCATCTTGGTGGAATATTATAAGAAAACAAAATATACCACAATCAATGAGTTTATCTGGAGAGTTGACTCAAGAAGGAAATGAAACCACAACCCATTCCTATATGATCCATGTACCAATATTTTCCTTTCAACAAATATTCTCATGTACTGATTCGAAAAGAAGTTTATCATAATCCCGGTGTATGGATACGTTGGTCTCTACACCAACACTGGAGTTTTTGGCCTGAAATGAAAACTCAAAACACTTCATATTGTTTCCCAAAACCAATCTCACAATCTTCTGGTCTTAATGTAGAACTGGACCACTAATAGCACTCGGTCATGACCCAACCAAGAGGCTCCCATTCTGCAACTCCCCAATCCCTCATCTAATAGGCCATGGGTGGGTGAGTAGCACCAAGTAGGCATATCACTAACATGGGAGGCATTGCCAATGTAACTGTACACACACAAACTTCTCCAAGCTCACAAAATTCTGAAAAATAAAAACCAGTTAGAACAAAATGCATGCATACCACTATATCCCAACAAGCTGGGTACAATAGGAAAGTAAGGTAATGTAAATTAAATCGATCCAGGATATAAGCCCACCAAAAAGAAGTATGTAACCAAAATTCCAACTTGTATTAAGAGGTAATAGGGCTACAATCTATAGTGATAAGAACACCTCAGGCTTCTTGATTTGACAAGGCACTGTCTAGTCCTGGTACAGTAAGGAATTTGTCAAAAGGTTCCTTGTCAGTACAAGACATGACACGTTTTTGAAAAGACCGTTCATGGGTGAGTATAATAATACTTAGTAGGAACCCCTGAAATAACATATCAATACACTAAAGGGTTTAAATTCAGATCTATATAGTACATTTC
Source organism: Viscum album (assembly GCA_963277665.1). Lineage (NCBI taxonomy): Eukaryota > Viridiplantae > Streptophyta > Magnoliopsida > Santalales > Viscaceae > Viscum > Viscum album. The sequence continues at coordinate 1,391,994,356 of OY728165.1, forward strand.
TACATGACATATAATAATAATTTCAAGATATACCCAGTCTATACCACATAATGGTATGTAATAACCACTATAGAACAACACCAGGGAATTAGTATAATGATTAAATGAAGCACTCATATAGGATAACACAATATTGAGTCCAATATCACTAATGAAATCCATATGATAAGTATTGTTGATCGGGAACCGTAATGGGAGAGATACACTGATAGATATTAAGAGAGATATATGACATAGAGATGAGGATCACAACCCGACCATGGGGTGATACCAACAACTCAATATGGATTAATCTACTAAGTAGAGGATCAACACCCAGTGATGTTGGTCATGTCAATATCGAGAAAACTACCTAGGGAACACTGAATGAATAGAGGATCATGATTCAAGCCTATCAGAGGATTCTCACAACTTTATCCTAGATGTCCTACTGAAGGGATCATGATTCTATGAGTTGGTAATTATTACTACCTAACTTTAGGGAAGTTATAAGGTAATGAACCCTAACAAAACATTTATAGGTTATGGAGGACAAGAGAATCAAGACATTTAGAAAAGGATACACACAATGTGTAGTAGGGTCACACACCATGTCCCTTGACCCTGGGTACTGCCCGTGTATAAGGGACCATGTCATTCCAAACTATTTAATGTAGAATATGGGTAAAAGACATGTAGAAAAATTCACATTCTTAATCATTCCATCTATCCCCACCCATGTACTTCGATAGATCTCCAGTACACGATGTCAACCCGTGTATAGCTGTTTGTGAATTAGTACATGGGATAGTCAATGTACTTAGCCTAGGCCAAGCCATGTGGTGGGGTACACACCATGTAAGCAACCAATGTACTCCACTCCATGTCTGTTTATCTATTTAGATACACACCGTGTCTTTGGGAAGGGCCTACAAATAGTTTGATAGGGTCACACATCATGTGACTTTTAACAATATCCCAAATCCCCAGCTATTGCTCAGTGGGGGACATACATCATGTATCCCCGGGTTACATGCCGTGTTCATCAGGTTTTTAAAGTATGGTTCATCTTCCACACATTGTGACCAGTGATCCATATCTCATTTTTGTGATCTTTTCTCCCAATAAATATAGATACTAGGATATTTCATCACCCTAACACTAAAATTTTGTGTTTCAAGACTTTAATCAGCTTGAAAATTAGTTTACATCGATTTTAACACAAACCTCCCAAAGAACATTTTCTAATGATTTATTTCTATTCATCCATCGTCATCACCACTATAAATCTATTAGGTCATATTGAGGTGATATTTTTAATTTTGGATTGTTGTTACCCAAAATGAAGGTGCAACAACAGTACATTCTTAAATGCATAGAGGAACGAAGAACACATGTAGAAAACATTGGAGATAAAAGACAAGGAAAAAATCTATGGGATGAACCTCAACCATTATTCATTATAGCCTAGATCTATTCCCATAATAATTATCAAAAAATCATAATCAATTCACAAATAATCTATCCCGGATAATCCAACAATTAAACCCATCCTGTAAGGAAGGATCGAACTGGAGATCAACCTATTCATCATTTGGTCTATGTTAATTATTGAATTCAGGAATGGGGAAGAAAATAGAAAATAACACATACTAAATATGAATTGAACCGTTCTCTATTGAGGATCGTTTCCACTAGACATATCCTCCCAGAATGATCTTCGATCTAATTCTCTGTCGTCGCTGTTGAGATAATTCTCTATGGTTTTCCTCCAGAGCCTCTAGGGAATTCCAAGGTTATGATCTAAACCCTGGATCCCTAACTAAATGATTGATTATTAAAAAAATGAATTATTGAGTCACTGCATCGGTGTCATAGATAAATAAAATAAAATGTCAATTTATTTTATTCATTAGAAATTCCCAAAACTACCCTTCATAGTCAACCCATGCCAACTGATGTTAAATACGCCTAGGGTAAATATGATGATCTAAAAATAATGGTTTCTTTAGTGTTTTGATATGGTAACCCATTTAGAAGTTATTACACTTTTTTAGGAAAATTATACATGTGTGATAGTTAATATTTTAGTATATTTCGAACATTCTTTCTCGGAACACCGTACCTCAGAATCACACATCGTCTCAGTTCTTGGTCTTTAAATTAATCTATATAATATATAAATATAAAACATGGATAATCTGGGACAATACATTACCACCCACCAAATCACAACTCTAGGAAAAGTTGTTTTAATGGGGAGAGTTTGTAATATTTTGGTATTCCAAAGTGTTTTGGATTTAATAAATTTAAATTTAAGAATATTTTATACTATATTAAAATTTTCCAAGAGTTATGGAATGGTTTGAGATAATATGGGGATTATTTAGAGCCCAGATATTAAGTTTTTAGTGAAATAGTGTGAGGTGCACAAGGGGTAGAAAAATAGTATTAACTGTGAAACTGAAACATGAATCCAATATATTGAGGTGAAATATATTATAAATAATGTGATGGAGGATTTGTGGGTATGTAAAAAAGTGTAGGATTCTCAGAAATCTAAAATTCATAGTTAGTGCATGATTTGAGAAATAATGTTCCTAATCTTGGAAGGGTGTGGAGTCCTTGGATAATGAGAATGCACGAGCTGTGCATGATTTGTAAAACATGGTTCTTAACCCTGTGAGGTGGGTTCCAACCTAGGTAGTGAGCATGAATGATTTTAGAAACCATGTGAGAAAAAAATCACCCCTTGAAATAGGGTGAAATTTCTATTTTATTTATCCATTGTTAAATACTCCCTCTCTTTTATACACCTCTACATAACAAATATATGATACATATTATTGGTACACTCTTTTTTAATTTAGCCAAGTATTTGAGCCTTATATTTTGTTTAGTATATGAATCAAATCTATTTTGACACATTGGAATCATCTCAGAAATCTCTTCTATTCACTTCCTTCCTTACTTTGGTTATCTCACCATTTGGAATATTAAATAAATGTTATCTAAAATACAACAATTGTATTGTTTTTTTCAATTTCTCCAAATTATCAAATTTTATCCCACATTAGAGGAAAAAAGAATGAACATTCGACTACCTATCTATGGTTGGTGTTCTATAACATTTAGCTCAATATTATTGTGTTTATTATGTATTCTTAGTTTTCCACATCCCCGATCATCTAGTAATTTCTAATAGAGTTTAAAAACCCTTAAATTAATAATTTAATCATGATTTAGATTTTATATAGTTCTCTTATATATGGTTGGATGTCTAACGAATCATCTGAAACCATCCCTTACATGATTTAGATAATATGCTTTCATTTTCTAGGTTTCTCTGATGATAAAATGCACTACTAAAGTGTGTTTATCATGGAATTATCTATTAAAATGAATTACATTTAATTAATAGATTCCTGATCATTATTCAGACATAAATGATATAATCAATGAAAAAATAGAAAAGAATTATGTCCCTTTTGCTTTATTTTTAATATCATATGGATGTGAATGCATGCTTACCTTCTGAAATGGACATGATGTCCCATGTTGTTTAATTATAATTATTAGACATGGAATTCAATATTACGTATACAATGATATTGGACATGAAACTTAATATTTGTTATTTAGAATTAATAGTCATGGCATTCCATATTAAATGAGTGTAATTAATGGAAACAATGATTCTTAATTATTATTTCATACTTATAGGCATGAATATCCATATTGGTTATAGAAATTAATGGACATGACACTCCATATTGTTTACATTTGATTGGTGGACAATGAATTACATAAGGATTATATATTATTAAATTACATAATTATAATTATTTTTGTTGTTATTATTATTATTATTATTTTTAGTTTGATAACATAATAATTTCTTAGAGGAATTCTAACTTAGTATGAAGCTCTTAGAATCAGATATAGGATCCAGGAGGAACCCAACCAGCATATTTTATTTGATAAATAATTTGGTAATATACATGCACACTACTTAATATGTAGAGGACCAATCCCATACTCATGATGCTATTAGAGATATTTTTAGGTATTTTTCTTTTTTTGTATAGTATCTTGTATAAACCTTCTCCTAAGAACTATTTTATTTCATTATATTGAATATCATTGAAATATGATGCCATTTCACAATATGACAGAGGTTATTACTTCTGCATGTTATTTATATCTGATTCATTTTTCTTCTACATTATTATCTATTTCCTTTTTACTTATTCCAATGGTTTATTATTTTCTTACTACATTGTGCTATTATAATATCATGAGGGTATATTCTCCCAAATATATCATGCAAAACCCTCACTACTAGTTGGAATAATTTTTTATATAGGGATATGTGCATGAATCCTTGTGGCCAACTAGACTGGCCACTTATCTTTGAATGGGACACATAACATTACATAGACCATTACAATCCAAATATTAAGCTATAAATAAATGGGGAATTGTTCTATAAAATGTCCCAATAATCAAGTTAATATACTATAGAAGAGGCGAAGGGTATAAGTCCATGTTTATATAATCACTACAAATGAGGTTGAAGTTCCCCAATATGTGGTGGTAGGTACTTTAATAATAGAATCAAATTTAGCCAATTATTTATTTAAATTTGGATCTATATACTCTGTTATATCTTCTATATTTTTCAAGAAAATTAGATATTTATTTGGTACCATAATAAGGATGTTTTCATTCAAAACTCATAGTAAAAATGTAACTACTACAAAGATGTGTCAAGACGTTCCCATTATGAAACATAAAATTTTCTTATTTATGGAATTAATTATTATACCTGTGGTATAATTTGATATAATCCTTCAAATAAAATGTATTTGAAAATATAATGAACTATTTTATTTGAAATAGAAGGAAATTATTTTTCATGATCAAAATAGTGAATTCTCTATCTTTGGAGTAAGACTTCATCATCTTAGTCACATCATGATGTATACCTAATAGAACTTCTTAATTAGACTCTTGGGGAAGAAAATCATACATAATATTTGGATAGGAAACATAAACATAAAATTGGGTATGTACCAATTTTACATGAATACATTTATGTATTTCCTAAGCAATCACCTAGATATACACCAAAGCATGAATTTGAGCTTTCCATTTATTTAACCCATAGAGAAAGGAAAATATAAAAAATCCTTATATAATGTCCATTGTGGAATTATTTGAGTTGAAAAGGAAAATATATGAGTTATGGGATAATGTATTTATTCATCTAGTGTATCACCTTGGGGATCCAATGATATTTTCAATAATAATAAGGATGAATCCATGATGTTGTGAATGGATTATAGGGAAATTAATTCTATTAAAATAAATAAAAATTATATGCATCCTATTATTTTTGACTTATTTGAAAAAATCCATAGAGATTAATATTATTCAAAGATCGACCATTCTTATGGGTGTAATCAATTGTGAGTAAAGAAGCGTGATATTGAAAAGGAAACAATTTGAATGAGGTATAGACCATACAAGTTTATCTTAATGCCATTTTAATTGACTAATGAACCATATATTTTGATGGATCTAAAGAATAGTGTATTCATTGAATATATTGATAATTCTTATTAGGATTCATTGTTTATAAGTCGATGTATTGTAAAAACTTCTAGGAACATGACAATCACATGAGAATCATTAATAAGACTCTTAGAGGAAAAGAGTTATATAGAAAATATAGAAAGTGTGAATTTTGGATTTTGAGGTTTGTTTACTTGGATATGTTATATCTAAAAATGAAATAATAGTTGACCATTTATATAAAAGGGAATTCAGAGAATGAATTATACTTATGAACATAAATGATATATATAGTTTCATTATTTTGGTAGGTTACTATCATAAATTTGTTCAAAATATTTCTTGATTGACTAACCTATTATCCAAGATGACATATAAAGGAGATAAGTTCATAAATAAAATTAGTGAGAATAGTTTCCTAAGTTATTTTTGTGGATATAGGTCGATGAACTTATTTTTACTCTACTATCTAGAAATGAAGTATTTGTGATATATAGAGAGGTATCAAACATGGGTCTTGGTTGTGTATTTATGCATAATGATAAAGTTATTTCTTATGAATAATGGAAGTTAAAGACTCATGATCAAAACTATAAAATTCATGATCTTAAGTTATCATCCATAATATTTTCATTGAATATTTTGAGACGATATCTCTATGGTGAAATTTGTGAGATATACAGAGAGAATAATATCCTAAATATATATTTTAATTGAAAGTTATCAGAATAAGGAAAATGAGATGACCTAAATTACTCAAGGATTATTAATTTTCAATTAAAATCCACCAAATAAATGTAAATATGGTAGGAGATGTATTGAGCAGGAAAGATCAAGGAGTTATAACCCAAACTCGTATTGGCTGGGATCTTATGTTCATGTATCTTGTAATTGTGGATATGAAAATTATTAAATAACAGGAGAAATCACTCCTTTTCAAATTATTTCGAAACCATCATTACAAGAAAAAGTGAAAAGTTCCTAACATAGTGATAAGAATTTTTAGAATAAAATTGAAGATATGAATGAGTAAAAATTGGAAGAATTAAAATGTGAATATAACATTCTGAAATTTGTAATGGGATTATGTGTTTCATCTGTACCTTAGATAAAAGGGAATTTTGGTATGGTTCCCATAGCTCAAATTTCACTATATACCAAGGTAGAACTTTTATATATAGGTATTTGAGGGAAAATTCGTTTTGGGATAACATGAAATGGGAAATTTATAATTATTAATGAAGATTCATATATCAATAATTTGTGAAAAATGAGATACAAAATCCTAGGGGATTCACATGGCCTATAATTATTACTATGTGTAAATGGGAAGACATTTATATGTACTTTGTCATAGGAATAAAAAATAATCCTAATAAGAATGATTAATGATGGGTTACTGTTGATTTCCTTTCCAAATCTACATATTTAATTGCTATAAGAAAATATTTACCTCTAGAGGGCCTTCTATGAATCTATGTTAAATAATTATAAGACTTCATGGGTCACATATTTCAATTGTATCTACTCATGTCAACTGATTTTCATCTAATTTATAGAAGATTATTCATAAAGATCTTGATATTGAGATTCATTTGAGCATTGCCTGCCATCCTTATACAGATGGATAGTTTGAATGGACAATTCAAACATTATAATTCATGTTGAGGTAATAATCATTTGAATTTCAAGGTATGTGGAATCAGTATTTACCTTTGGTTGAGTTTTTAAATAACAATTTTTTTACAATTAAGTATTAAAATGGTTCCATATGAAGCACTATATAGACTGATATTTCATATTATAATTTTTTGGGATAAAGCTAGTGAAAGGAAACATGTAGTCCCATAACTTGTTAGGGAGAAAATGACATAATTAAATACTCTTAAAACTCAAATTAAAACTTTTTAAACATTAAACAAGAGTTTTATTTATAATCATTGGAATGAATTGTAATTTCATTTGGTAGATCATGTTTTCTTGAAATTTCTTCCATGGAAGGATGTTATAAAAATCATTAAGAAATGGAAACAAAGCCCCATGTACATCAGAATTTTTGAAATTATAGAAAGCATTGGTGGTGTGGATTACCATTTTAAAATCCCACTAAGAATATATAAAGTACAAGTTGTTTTCCATATATCATTGTTAAGGAAGTAAATGCTAGACCCAATTAATGTTCTCTCTAAAGAAATAGAATTGAGCCTAATCTATCATACTATGAAGGTCATCTCTAGATTAATGAAACTAGAGATTAATTATCCACAAATCACACAACTTCACTAGTACATATACTTTGGAGAAATCAAAAAATAGGGTCATGAACAAGGTAACTAGGGGATTTTATGTAAAAAACCACCATAGTTTTTTATAAGGTAATTTCCAAAAACATTTAAAGGAAAAATTTGTTATATGACGGAAGAATTTAACACTCGATCCTCAATTATAGTATGTGAACATTATATTTTAGAAAAAATATAATGAAATTAACATTTAATATTTCATTTTTGAAATATTATAATTAAATAGGATAAATATTTATTTTTGATAAACATGGTCAAAATAATCCTAGTTGAATTTTTGAAAATTTCAATCAAAAAAAATATTTTATAAATAATTGAAAATATATTATTAAACTATTTCCCCATTTATTTATATTAATATATTATAATATTTTTAATTAAATATTTATTTACTATTAATTTGGTAGATATAACGATATAATAATTTGGATGTAAAAATAAATATTTTTTCAGAAAACTATTTTTATTAAAAGGCATAATGTATTCACATTTTAATTGGTTTTAATAATAATTAATTATTAACGATTGAAAGGAAATTTTAATATTATATATCTAAAAATAATAATTTAAGACAACTAATGATTATTACTAGTCATATAATTAATATAAGACTATCTTAGGCATGAGAAATGTATTTAATGAAAAATTGTTTTGACATGTTGGATGAGTTTATTTTTAAATTAAATTATTATAATTCTATGAATTCAATTTCATATACTGGATTTCATATTTGTAATTATCATTATTAATTTTACATAAAAGGGAGAAATTAATTTTTGTTCATAATGGATTGTAAAATATGTAAAAATTAATTACCACGGTTAAGATAAAAAGAAGTTTATCAGGGGGTTAATCAACAATGATAAGATTAAAAATTAAATAAAAACTTGTTGAAAAACAATTTTTTGTTATTATTTATAAATTATCCATGAAAAATTTTTATATGTTCCATTTTGGATCTATATTTCCAAAAAAGTGAGATAAAATTATTGAAATACTTTGAAAAATTAAATGTGTTCCACTAACATCAATTATAAAATTTCACCTATTAACTCAATTTTTAAAACCCATAAATCAATATATATCAACCAAAAAAAGACAAGAATATATAAAAAACATTCTTAGACACATTATAGAGGTATTTCATTTCCCAAAAGGCCAACCCTAGGGTTCTTAATAAGACATCCAAAGGAGGTCCTTCTAAGAGAACGTAATTTTCTTCACCAAGATCTGTATTGTTATATCATTATTTTATTATGATTATTTATTAATATTTACCCATATCAGTCTCCATCAAAAAGAAAAAACATCACCAGTGTGTACAATGTATTACAACATCCTGAACTAGTGTAATTTTTTTAATCACCGAGTCAAATGGAAAGTCCTTATGATTTAAAAAATTAATATATATAGTAATTATGAAATGAAAATGATTTTATAAATTTAATAAATAATATATTTCCTTACCCTTTCACCCATTAATGAAATTATATCATTAATCATGCATACATATGACTTACTATCTCCATAAACTAATGTTATTCATTTTCCATGCTAAAAATTCATGATTGATTATAAAAATGTATATAATGAAATAATACTACATTTATTAATTAAATTTTATTCTGGATATGGTTGGAATACATTATTTTCATAGGAACCAGAGCTTCAATGAAAAAACATGCATAAAAAATTGAAGTAGTTAACACCTAAAATAATGGTAATATTGATTTTTTTAATGATCAGGTGAAAAAATATAACAATATCACATGTGATATTATAAATATTAATATGGATTAGGTATAAATTAAAATCTTGTTTAAAACCATTATACATTAGGTTAAATCATGTTCAATTAACGAGAAGAATATGCGAAGAGATTTAATCTCAATTTCTATTAAATTGAGTCATATTTGTTATTATGAAACAACTCACTTTTATGTGGTTTATGAAATACCACATTAATGTATTTAACATGAATAAATTTCTATTCATGATGATTAATATTTTAATTGATGGATATTCGTTCAAGTTGATTGAATTCAAAAGTTATCAATGATGTAGAAATATGTTTCACAATATCAATTTGTGGGATTTATCTTACGTTATTTGAGGGAAACATATAACCTATCCTTATTAAAAATAAATCTATTTTATTATCCTCTATATATTTCATAAGATTTTTTATTTTACTACAACTTTTATCCCATTTTTATTTTAATCCAGAAAATAAATTTTTAAAATAAAAACCTATTTTATCTCACTTTAAATCACACATATTATTATTCCATGTCCATATTTTTCAAAATTATTTTTAAAAAAGTACTATTGGTTACTCAAACTATTTATTAAATAAATATTATGTAATCCTTGAATTTCTAAAATGGCTTTAATAGAATCCTTATAATTTTTTTTTGATAGTGAATTTTTTGGAATTCATTACAAATGGTCAAAATGAATGTTTTGTTATCACCTATATAACGATAATGGAATTCTACATCACCATAACCGTTTTATGATATTAAGATTGTTATAAATATTTTCAATAGTTTTAAAATTAAAAATATTTTATGATGGATTATTTTAATATATTATTTTCATTCCCTCTATTCATCAATAAGACATGATTTTATTTCAAAACTGGTATTCTTGAGGAATCGTTATGCATATCTTATATCTTATTAATTTTTCTGGTTGTGAACATTATCTTGAAACATTCAATTTAATATGATCATTACAAATTAAATTTTTTATAAATACGAACACTATATAATATGTATATACTTATTTCATGAACCATATATTATTTATACACACGATGTTCTTCTATGAAAGTTATCTGATTTACAAAGGAAATATTGATATTTCATATTATTTATTCAACAAATAAATTTATTTATAAGGAGTATTGTTTATGAATTTGGTTAATCAAAAAATATATGAAGAATACAATGGAAATGCAGTGATATATGGGGCCCAATTATAGATAGCCCCTCGATGCATCAACAAGTCTCATGGTTCAAATTAGTTGGCCAAATTAAACATGGTTTTCGTGTGTACCTACCCACATCATTAAAATATGTTCATATAATATCATTAAAGTATTTATATCTTGATGTATGAGATCATAATATATAATATTAAGTATTTAATTCGTTGATAATTCATTTATTATTATCCATTATGTTTTTTCTTTAATATTATCTATTAATGCATTTAATTATCATGTTTTTGAATTAATGGAAAATGTTTTTTGTTATTTAATTTCTTTATTGATTATACCTTATCTAATGATGATATATTCCACCATACATAAAACTTACATAAAATTTTATCTCACCCTTATTCTGTTTTCCTTTCCCCATGATATGAGGAAGAATTATTAAAATGAGTTCAAGGTTGTCAAATTTTATTCCATTACTATATTTTATATTTTATTCCAAAATGTAAAATGGATTCCATTTATGTGTATAGATCTCAAAGAATACTAAAATAATATACCATTTAGTATTATATCCCTTTTATATATGTGTGTTTAATAAAGGAACCATCAGTTTTAAGTTTCTAGAGTTGGGGTTGTCACATTTTATGTTATAAATCCTTAAATAATGAGTTTAAAAGATATTTATTTTCACAGCTAGACTCAACTAATGGTCGGGTTATTTTTATTGGTTATGATTATAAATCCTTAGCCAGATAAATAGGGATAACACTAAATATAAGAAAATGTTTATAATTTTTGGGAATGTTTAGATTGAGTGATATAAGGAGAACTTTACAAAGCATTCATGATATGTATTTTCCTTTATCATTAAACCCTAAAGTATATGTGATCACTTTTTCAGTGTGATAAGGATGATTCTTTGAAAATATTTTTAGATTAGTGATTTTTGGAAATAATGAGGAAATTTAATGATGTTCCCTCAAATTCAAGATAGAGAGAATAAAATATCAAGGGTCTCAAAGATCTAGAGATAAGATGTAGAGAATGGATTTTAATTATATTGTATCGATTGAGAAATAACAAGGTGGTAAGAAAGGCCAAAAAAATACATTTCTAAAGTGAGGAAATATGAATCCATGAAATTTTTTGAAGGGTAAAAGGAAATAATTTATGTGTTGGAAGGGTACCAGGTTTGAAAATATTGATGAGAGAAACCCACCAATGTGATAGAATAAATGATTACTCTAGTCAGCCTTTATCATATTTTATAACGTTTCAACTAAATGAAACATGGATACTGTGTCAACCAATGAATTAAGCTATGTTTTATCAATGATAACTAATGATAGAAATGTTCAAGGCATAGTGAGAAAGACTGAAGATATTCTATCACAACTATTGATATGGATTCTAGAAATGAAGTGGTAACATATATGATTTTTATTCATTTAAGGAAAAAAAAAATAATTATTTTATTCAGGTTTTATTAATTCATTAAACTCAGGCATGTTTAGTAGAACCATTGAAACACCACTAAAAACATTAATGTTAAGCTATCAGTTAAAATAAATAATTGGGGAATAATTTTATCCTAAGAATTTAACTTCTCCCAATGAATATTTATACGTTTAATGTCCAAATAACCCAAATGATAATCCCCTTAGTGGATTAAGATTAATTATGGGTATAGATACACTTTTCTTTTACAGAGGAAAAATAAATTTCTAAGAGACAAAAATCAGCCTCTGTACCGTGAATCACCCTCTGATTCTATAAATATTTTCACATTGGATGGATCTCCATTGGAATCCTTCTCTACAGTAGGGATATTATTTACATATGATAAAGAGTATCTTGATTTAATTATTTAGAAAATGAAAATATCGTCAATAATGAAATTCCCATTATTATAGAATACAATAATGAGTTTCATAAAAAACAATTCATTTTGTTATTCATAGCCAAGAGGTTGAGTTTTCAATTGATCTTATATAGGGTTATTTTAAAATTTCAAATAATATATATATATATATATATATAATGTAAACTATTTAACTTGAAGGGATGAAGAAGATACTATAATAGAAACTTAATAAAAGGTGTATATGACTATGTCCTTCACTATGAGGTGCACCAAACCTTTTCTTCAAAAAGTATTATAAGACATTGAACCTCTACATTAACTATCATAATCTCAAAAAATCATAATAAAAAAATTCCAATTACATATATTGATGACCTATTTAATTAGATATGGGGTGAAAAAAATTCATTAGTTTCGATCATCATACAGTATATTATTAGGTAAAGGAGAAGAATGAGGATATCCTAAAGCCTAATTTTTTAGATAAGGTAAAATAACTATGAGTTCATTATGATTTCGTTTGGACTCAAAAATTATCAAGATGTCTTTATGGACTCAATTAATAACATGTTGAGGGAATACTTTGATTAATTTATGGTAGTATTTATAAATGATATTTTTATCTAATACAATTGTAAATGGGAACAAGAGGAGAATTTGAATACTATAATTAATGCCCTGTGAAAGAAAAATTTATAACCAAGGTGAAGTAAATTCGAGTTTTCAATGGATCATGTAACATTCATGGGGTATGTTATCAATATAAAAGGGATATTTTTGGATCATTAAAATACAAAGGAAATAGAAGGATGGCCTAGAACAACATCTCCAATGGAGATCCCTAGTATCCATGGATTAGCTCGGTACTAACATCTATTTGTGAGAAACTCCTAATGATTTTAAGTTAAACTAACCATGATAACTCATAATGGAGTTAATTTTATTTGGATTGATGAATGTGGGCAAATCATTAACAATTCAATGAAGAGGATAATTGTTAGGTCCACAAGCCTGAATACCCTAAGAGGGGGGGGGGGTGAATCTGGGTATGGATAATTTAAAATTAAAGCCTGTTCTGATCTTGATTCTCTATTAATAAAAACACTCTTCTCTCTCTTTCCTGTTGCATAGTATAAACAGAAAGTAAATCAAGCATAGGAAACAACAATTTGTACATGGTTCACTGCTAAGGGTTACGTCCAAGGAGCATATTCCGATAGGTTATCGGTTGTACCAAATTCTTCTAAAATTCCCTAGCTATGGATTACAAGGTTTGGGCACAGTCACTCTGTCCCAAGCTCACTGCCTTTACAAGGTTTAGGGTCAGCTCACTTCTTTCCAAAGGGTCACTCTCTGTTTCTCTCTCTCCGGCTCAATGCAGATGTAGAGGATCACCTACTACCTCTTCCTTTGCTCACTACTCTGGAAAGGATCCAATCACAGTTTATAGACATGTATGTCCCTTCATTATCTCTAATGAATACATCCTCTGTTGTATGTGGATGCTCTTTTGAAGCCCAACTTTAACCCATAGATGAATATCTCTTTTCACCGAAGGTATCAGGAAAACGTCCAGCTTCCACGCAGCCCGAAAACACTACCGGGGAATCAACCTTACTTGGCGCGTAGGTCTAACCCGGTACACAAGTATCGGCATGCAATTCACAACTAGCATGCAGGTTTTCCTCTACCACATACACAGTATAATCTTCTGCAACTCCAAACCTGTGTGAATCAATCACATTTACACCCAAGAAAATATTGGCTCGCAACTACCAACCGGCGCGTAACTTCAAACACTAGCGCGCAAGTCCACCTATGCGACCACACACCACCTGCGCGACCACCACACCAGCATGATAGGAGCTCTTATTTTTCTGAGTATTGAACTCTGTTAAAAATGAGGAGGGGTGGTCTTGTATTTATAGGCATTTGGTCAACCTACGTGGCGACGCGCAAGTCTCCCCTTAGTGTGCACGTCATGGTGCAAAGGTTTCTTCCTTTACAAGATAGTTGCACGACCCTATTTCCTTTGCCATATTTCGAAGATCTGATCTTGAAAAACATATGGTACACATCTTTCCAACCCTCCTAGGCACTGGTGCGCAGGTCCTTTCTCGACGTGCAAGTCACCTGTGCAACAACACCAATACCTGTGTGACCCTCTTTCCTTTGCCATATTTTCACCTTCTGATATTGAAAAATATTAGGTGAGAAGGTTTCCTCTCCTAAAAGTACATGGAGCACAAGTCCCTTTTTTCTGAAAACCACATTTCTTCATTTGTTGATTTTCCGGCCCAAAATTTTTGCAATCACTGGAAAACGGAGCGACCTTGTATCTGTTCCTTTTGTACCACCTCTAGATCATCCATTCCTTTGTCAAATTTCTTTAATCAAAGATGGATCATTGACCGCAGATCTTGAACTAGACATTCAACCATGAAATACCCTTTGTCAAAAAAAAATTATGACATGGTTTTCTTTGTCCACAATTAGAACACTAATGTCCACATTGTCAACAAACACAATCACCTCAAAAATGCTTCAATGATACCTTGAGAGATTTTTCCCAAAAATCTCCCATTTGGGTTTGTTGAAAACTCTTCCATAAAAAGATACATTTTTAATTCTTCATCCACCATTCACCTATTGTGATTCCGATAGTGATCAAGGATTCACTCAACACATACTCTAAGCCCACATGAGCAATGCTCGCCGTGAGAAACAATAGTAAATGCAAAGTTCATAAATGAATCACTCCATATCTAACACCAAATATTTACACCAAACTGATACCAATTTTTGGAATACCAATTTCTGGAAATATTCTTACCGCATTCCAACACTACTCTTCTGCACCACTCTTCTGATTTTATCACAACCCTCAGTTGGCATGATATCTATTCTTTGATGGATCACTTCTAGCATCGTAAGATTTAATTACTCTCCCCCTTTCTAATTTCTCCCCCTATCTCCCTGCTTCACTTGCTAGATTCTCCCCATATCTATCATGATTTCTCAAATAGTCACACTGTCTCCCCCATGACCAATCACTATTTTATCCCACTTTGTCAACAAACCCAAAGTTCAATTCTTTTTAATCTATAATAGAGTAGATAACACATATCAACACATTTTGAAAAAATACATCATACCTCGGGGAGAGGGGGGGTGTTTCACATCCACACTCTTTTAAGTATGGGGAGTCGACTGGACTCCCAGAGCCAGTCGATGTCTCTCAAAAGCTTCCTTGGTTAAGGCCTTTGTCAGAATTTCTGCAACTTGTAACTCTATAGACACATACTCCAACTTCACGATTCCCTGATCAACCTTCTCCTTGATAAAATGATACTTTATCCCAATGTGCTTTTTCCTTGAGTGATGGACAAGATTTTTGCTGAGATTTATAGCACTTGAGTTATCACACTGGATTCCGATGAGAGACTTCACTTCAACTCCCATATCTTCATGCTGCTGCTTCATTCATAATAACTGTGTGCATGCTTGAGTGGAAGCAATATACTCAGCCTCCATGGTGCTCAATGAAATGCAATCTTTCTTCTTGCTTCGCCAAGAAATACAAAATCCACCAAGATAGAATGCACCTCCTGAAGTTGATTTTCTGTCATCTACTAATCCAACCCATTATAAATCTATGTAACCCAATAACACTGACTGAGATTTTTCATTATACATCAGACTGAAATCCACGGTGCCTTCGATATACTGAAGTATTCTTTTCACTGGAAGCATGTGACTTTACTTGGGATTACTCTGATATCTCACTGCTTGGTATGTGGTGAGAACAATATCAGGCCTTGTCATTGTCATGTACAACAAACTTCCAATGATTTGCCAGTATTCTGTGATATTAACTGCCTTTCCATCCTCATATTTTGATAATTTCATCCGTATAGCAACCAAAGTCTTCATCTCCTTGGAATTATCCACGACCAAACCTTCTTAAAACCTTCTTGGCATATTTGGATTAAGAAATGAATGTTCCATTCCATCATTTTGTCACCTGTAGTCCAAGGAAAAATGTTAGCTCACCAATCATTGTCATTTCATATTCATTTTTCATGAATTTGGAAAATTGTCTACACTGATCTTCATCTGATCCGCCAAATATTATGTCATAGACATAAACCAACACAATCATCCTTTGATTACTATTGTTTCTGAAATAGAGAATGTAATCAACTCCTCTACGCTGGAAGCCAATATTCTTCAAGTACTGATCAAGCCTTGAGTACCATGATCATGGTGCTTGTTTCAGCACATACAATGCCTTCTTCAGCCGGAAAATTTGTTCTAATCCTCATTAATGAGAAAACCATATGGCTGCTCAATATACACCTCCTCTTCCTGAACACCATTCAAGAATTCGGATTTTAAATCCATTTGGAACTCTTTGAACTTTCTTTTCACTGCTATGACAAAAAATAATATGATTGGCTCCAGCCTTGAAACTAATGCAAATGTCTCATCAACTTCTATTCCCTCTATCTGGAAGTATCCCTTGCACAATAGCTGTGCTTTGTTCCGTATCACTATGCCATCTTCATTTATATTGTTTAGATAGACCTATTTAGTCCCAATGACAGTCTAGTCTGCTGGCCTCGAAACAATCTCCCATGTATGGTTCTTCTCAATCTGATCAAGCTCTTCATTCATAGCTTGAACCCAGATTTTATCTTTAGCTACACCGGAAAAACATTTCGTCTCCACCTGAGATAAAAACGATGTTTTATGTAATGATTTCATTATTCGAGTCTGAACTGGAGCTGTCTGATCACCAATGATATTCTGCCTATCAATTTCAGCTCAACTCTTTGGCTTCCTTGCATACATAGACTTGACACTTTCTTTTTCATCATTAGTATCTTCTTCTGAGTCAGCCTCTGCCACTTATGCTCACCCTGTGTTGCATACCTAATCATCACTTTCATCCAGAAACTATTCACAAGGTAGTTTAGTATTATGTTCATTTTCCACAATAGTGACATCATTTCGCTCAAAAAAATTTCCTATCCTTTTGATGAAACATTTATATGCTTTTCTTTTCCCTGAGTAGCCAAGGAATATCCCCTCATCTCCTTGTGACTCAAACTTCCTGTGATTTTCAATGTTTAGAATGAAGCACTTACTCTCAATGATTTGAAAGTATTTCAACGTTGGATTCTTGACATACCACATTTCCTAAGGAGTCCTACCTTCTTTCAGACACAACATAGACCTGTTCAAAATATAGACCGATGTTAAAACTACTTCTTTACAAAATATCTCTGGTAGATCCTTTTCAATAAGCATTGTTTAGGCCATGTTTTTGATGATCCGATTTCTCTTATCGACCACTCTATTCTGTTGGGGAGTTCTCACTGATGAAACTTGATCCAAATTCCGTACCGTTATCAGTAAGAAACTTTAGAATTTTATGCCCAAGCATCCTTTATGATTACCTCCTATACTGCTTTATTAAAATGAATACCTCTATCTTATGGGTAAAGAAAAATACCCAGGACATTCTGCTATAATCATCAATGAAAATAACATAGTACCTTTTCCCATTTATAGCTCGTGGTGAGATAGGTCCACATACATCAACATGCACCAATTAGAGTACTCTAGTTTATTTATGTTCCTTTAGCCTATATTCATTTCTAATAATCTTCCCTTGTTGGAAAGAATCACACGTATGAGTGCGATCACGTGATAGTTAGTTAAGTTCAATAGAAGCATCACACTTTACCAGATATTCCATGGAAGGTTGGCATAGATGACTAAGTCTCTTATGCCACAACTGGTTTTCTTCCTCTCTGGATAAAAGGCTCGCATCTTCTTCCCCACATACATGGTAAATATTTCCCCTTGTCCTCTTTCCATGTAGAACAACTGCTCCATCTATTCCTTTCACAACACACATCTTCTTGGTAAATCGGATAGAGTGCCCATAGTCACATAGTTGACTGAAACTGAGTAAGTTATGACTAAGACCCTCTACAACCAAGACATTAGTACGTCTCATTTCTTTTTCTCCCAAACTTGGATTTTTCTGAGCCAACAATCTTCAGTACTTCATCGTTTACAAATTTGACAACTCATTATTTGTCATATTTTATGCCTGTAACAAGATCCTTATTACCTGTCATGTGGGAAGTGCAACCACTATCAAGGATCTATACAACAGAGCGATCTGATTCCTTAAGGGAAATTTCTACCACCACAGCCTTCTCATTTTTCTTCTTCTTGGTCCATACTTTTTCCTTCACACTAGGCATGGATTGAGACTTCTGTTCTTTCTCAATGTATGATGGACTAGCTTCATCTTGCAAAGATGATAATATATTCAACATTCTTAACTCACATGTTGGTTTATTGATCTGCTGATTACGTACGTTTTGATTCTTCTTTGGCACATTTCTCTTTATGGTCATAGTGCAGTACCTATACATGTGCCAAAATCCACCGCACCAAAAACAGTTTCCTTCGAGATATGTTCTGGAAAACCGTTCTCTGTTTGGATTCCACCTCTGTTCTTGTTCCCTTAGATATCTCATGGATATGGAACACACATTCTTGGAATTTTCCATCTTCCCATAACAATAACACCTGATATAAGGTGAATTTCTTCATGTTGCTTCAACACTGTGACTTTCCCCTTGGGATCTCTGAATATTCTGATTATGTTGTGTGACCAAATAAACCTTCAATTTCGGGACGGGTGCTTGTGGTCTTACTTCAATTGCCACTGAATTTTGCTTCTTATCATCCCTGAATCAGCCTTAACGTCTGAGCTCAATTGCTGCTTCTTTCCTACTGAACAACTAATCTCCTCTTTCACCTTTTCAGTCTTCGGAATGACCTGCTTTCCTGACATCACATTGGAGGTCAATATTTTTTCCTAAACCTTCATTTTTTGTCCCAGACATTCCACTTATTCTTCAAGATCTTTGATATATATCACATGATCCTTTCCTGTGTTAGTCAAACAATCAATTTCCTTCTTTTGTTCCTCAATTTTATGCTTATACTCAACAATATTTTCTGAGCTCTCAGGTGTTGAGGATTTTAGTCTTTCAATTTCTTCTAACAAATCAGAATTTTCTTCATCCTGTTATTGCATATAGAGTTAGGAATCACGAACCACTTTATTGTCTCTCTTCATTTTGGATCTCCAAACGTCTATATCCTCAGGAGCTTCTTCCAATTCGGCTTCCATATCAACTTTTCTTCAACATCCTCTTCTTCTTATCTAGCGTCAGTTTCTTCCTTTTCATGAGAACTACCGATGACTGCCACCATTTCATTTTCCCACATGGCATGTGACATTTTTCGTGACATAAACTTTGTCTAGATGGGATTGGAAATGGCTCCCCCTAAGGAATTGATTGATTTGTAATCATCATCCAACACACTATGCTGAGCTTCTAATAATGCACCACTATTAATATCTATTGGGATACCTTGTATAGCTGCTGAAAACACATCCATTCCCAAAGATTGGAAATAGTGCTGCAATCAATTCTTCCATATCTAAAAATTACATTCGTCAAAGATAAAATTCCCATTTATGATTAGTGACCTCCATTGAGAGAAGAACAAATATCATCCTTTCCCTTTGATACCAATTATTAGGTCCACAAGGCTGAATACCCTGGGAGGGGGGGTGAATCGGGGTATGACTAATTTAAAATTAAATCCCGTTCTGATCTTGTTTCACTGTTATGAAAAAAACTATTCTCTCTCTTTTATGTTGCACAGTATAAACAGAAAGTAAAGTAAGAACACAACAAAACAATTTTTACTTGGTTCACTGCTAAGGTCTACGTCCAAGGAGCATACACCGACAGGTTGTAGGTTGTGCCAAATTACACTAAACTTCACTAGTTATTGATTACAAGGTTCAGGCACAATCACTCTCTCCCAGGCTCACTGACTTTACAAGTTTTAGGGTCAGATCACTACTTTCCCAAGGGTCACTCCCTATTTATCTCTCTCTGGATCACTACCGGTGGGGAAGACCACCTACTTCTTCTTCCTTTGCTCACTGCTCCAGAAAGGATCCACACACATTTTATAGACTTGTAGGCCACTTCATTATTTCTAATGAATACATCCTCTGTTGTATGTGGATGCTCTGTTGATGTTCAACTTTCACCCGTAGATGAATCTCGATTTGCACCAAAGGTATCGGGAAAATTTCCAGCTTCCACGCAGCCCAAAAACACTGCCAGGGAATCAACCATACTTGGCGCATAGGTCTAACCCAGTGCGCAAGTATCGATGCACAAGTCACAACTGGCGCACAGGTCTACCTCTACCACCTGCATGGCACAATCTTCTGCAACTCCAAACCTACGCGACTCAATCCCTTTTATGCCCAAGCCAATATTGGCATGCAACTACCAACCAGCGCGCAACTTCAAACACTAGCGCGCAGGTCCACATGTGCGACCACACACCACCTGTGCGACCACCACACTAGCATGACGGGAGCTCTGATTATTATAAGTGTTGAACTCCTTTAAAAATGAGGAGGTACGGTCTTGTATTTATAGCCATTTGGTCAACCTAGGCGGTATTGCACAAGTCTCCACTAGGCGCGCAAGTCCCGACGCACAGGTTTCTTCCCCTGCAAGACACCTACGCAAACCTATTTCCTTTTCCATATTTTGAATATCAAATCTTGAAAAACATTTGGCGCACAAATTTCCAAACCTCCTAGGCACCAGCACACAGATCCTTTCTCGGCGCACAAGTCACCTACGTGACAACACCAATACCTGCGCAACCCTCTTTCCTTTGCAATATTTGACCTTCTAATCTTGAAAAACATTAGGCATGCAAGTTTCCTCTCCTTCAAGTACATGGCGCACAAATCCCTTTTCCAAAAACCAATTTTCTTCGTCTGTCGATTTTCAAACCCAAGAATTTGGCAAACCTTGGAAAACGGAGCCACTTTGTATCTGTTATTTTTGTACTGCCTCCATATTATTCCTTCCTTTGTCGACATTCTTTAATCAATCATGTATCGTTGACCACACCCATTGAACTCGAAATTCCACCATGAAATCCCCTTTGTCTAAAAATTCATATGTCATGGTTTCCTTTTTCAACAATCACAACACTGAGGTCCAAAATGTCAAAAAACACAATCACCTCAAAAATGCTTCAATGATACCTTGAGGGATCTTTTCCCAGAATAATCATTTCACTTGTTCTCACATTCCCCACCAATGGGGAAGGATTTTTTTTATACAATGATGCATCCAAAAAAGATTGGGTTATGTACACATGAAATTTTATAAATTTATATAATATTTTTCCATCCTGTTAAATATATACAAGTTAGAACTACCCAACAAATGATAATTTATTTTTTGTAGTGATATTTTCCTAAATGATTTAGTGTAATTCTCCTTATGGTGATAAGTGGGACACATATTGTAACACTCGATCCTAAATTATAGTTGTGAACATTATATTTTAACAAAACAATAATAAAATAAAAATTTTAATAATTTATTTCAGAAAATGTTAAATTTTATATCAAAATTTAACTCACTTGTATAAAATAATCCTTGAATAATTTTTTGTAATTTTCCCTTAAAAATAAGATTTTATGAATTATAAAAATATAGTATTTAAAACATCACTTTTTTAGGTCTAATAACACGTTATAATATGTATAATTTACTTTTTATTAACTATAAACATTATATTAATTATTATAGGAACAATTATATGTAAGAAAATATTTTTTAGAAAAAAGTTTATTTTTACAGAAAGTCTTTTTGATTAATGAGGCCTAATGTCAGTCCATTTAAATTAATTAATTTAATATTTAATTACGAATTATATAAATATAAGTAATATATTATATATCTAATTATATTAATTTTAATACATATAATTATTTTTAATAATATTATAGTTAATATAAGATCATATTATGATTTGAAAATGTATTCCTTGAAAAACTCGTTCTGACACATTTTCAGGGTTCATTTTTAAATTAAATTTAATGACATAGGTGATTTGAATTTAATAAAATGGATTATATATTTGGAACAGTAATAATTAATATCAGTTAATAATCGTAAATTTATTTTTTTCAATGTTATTAATAATAACATAAAAAAATTAAATGATGCACTTAAGGTTAAATTAAGTTTTTTCACGTTACATTTGATTGTGTTAAAACTAGTTTTCCACCGAAATAGAATTTTTATTTGATAAATATTATTTTATATTTATAATCAGTAGGTCATAATAATTTGACAGGATTCACTCTATTTTAGACTAAAAGGATTAATTACCTTGGATTAACAACTAGTTACAATTGTAAAAATTAAAATGGTAAATGTAATTAAACATAAGGGATAAGGGAATAAATTATTTAAAAAATGTTTAGATTTAATTTTTTGGACATATAGATAGAAATTAGCCCCCATAAAATACATATTTATGATTATTTAGGCACATTGTGTGAGAGTGACCTACCATTAATGAATACTTTAGTTTATTTTAAAAAATACCCTCCTCAATTATAAAATGGAACTCTCTCCCCTCAATCCTTCACACCTCTCAAGAAATTTGGATCGAACAATACATGAAAATATCTCCCCAAAATCATTATACACATTATAGGGGTTCTGTTATTCCAAAAAAACTAACCCTATGGTTCTTAAGAAGAGATCCAAATGAGGTTTCCTTAAGTGAAAGTAATTGTATCAACTAAGCTCTTTATTTCAATATATTTTTTACAACCTTAAGTTATGTTTTAATATATCCAACATAATAAAACTCTTTTAAAAAATATACTAATATATTAAAAAAATTATGGAATGATATTTATCCATCGCATTCTCCATCAAATGGGAAAAAATATATCACTCTTCTGTATAGAGGGCAACCACCTCATGAACCAATATAATTAGTTATTTATCACCAAATTAAATGTATTTTCATAATGATGAAAATAATGAATTTATATTATAAATATTACATGATATAAATTCTATTAAATTAATATATCATCAAATTATTTTCCCTTTCCCACATTAATGGAATGATTCTATCCCTCATGCGTACGTACAATCTACCTTCACTACAAAGCGATGCGATTCATTTTCCTTGTCCAACATTAATGAATGGTTATAAAAATGAAATTAATTATTAAATATGAATTTTATAACACTATTATAAATATTTATATGACGTAATAAAATTATATACAGAGTAGTCATAACTTTCATAAATAACATGCATGGGAAAACAAGGCAATCGATACCCAAAACTATAGAAATAATGAAATATTATTAACAAATAGGTTGTAAAATGTTACTAGCAGATCATATATGTTTTTAAAAATAATAATATTATTTTATTATAAATTAATATCATGCTTCAAATAATTATACAGAAGCATGAATCATTTTA
Source organism: Viscum album (assembly GCA_963277665.1). Taxonomy (NCBI): domain Eukaryota; kingdom Viridiplantae; phylum Streptophyta; class Magnoliopsida; order Santalales; family Viscaceae; genus Viscum; species Viscum album. Next base: position 1,392,018,468 of record OY728165.1, read on the forward strand.
AACTAATGGTAATTTTGATTTAAGGGAATTTATTTCATTTTCCACTCCACCGAGACATATTTGTTAATACGAACTGATTTAATTTTTTGTGGTTTATGTATCAAAAATTATAGGTATTTATATAAAATTTATATTTATTCATGATGGTTAATTTTTGAATTAAAGTTTTTAACTTCAAGGGGTTCCAATATTAAAGATAATAAAAATAATGGATTTATTTAATAATATCATTTTATTTTTGGATTTTATTTACTCTCATTTAAGTAATGTTGTCATTTAACCATAATAAGATCCAATTATTTACTTATCCATAGAATATTTAAGGATTTTCAATATTTTATTCCAAAATTTCACCTCTTTAGTACTTAAATCCAGAAACTAAATGTATAAATGAAGAAAAATATTTTTCTTTTAATCAGATATATTTTCCTTCAATGATGTGTTTTTAAATATTTTATTCCAAATTCCATTTATTTAGTCAAATAATTCATTAATGTAATTTTAATTTATCTAAGAATTTTAAAAAGGGTTTTAAATGAATATTTATAATTTTTCTAAAATGAAATTTTTCCTTAAAAATAATTAATATGGAATTTTTTAACTTATATAGTGATAACATAATCACCATCACAATAAATGTTTTACAAAAAGTTGGCCATTTTCAAATATTTAGTGGTTTTCATTGAAAACTAGTTAATCAAAAACTTATTTTTTATATTTAACCCCTATTCAATTTATGCTTCCAAAGTACATCATTTTATATCCAAAACATATATCCCTGATGAACTAATGGTCACATCTTATTTCTTGATTAATTTAGTGATTATTGAATTTACCTTCAGATAATATATTTTTTGTTATAATTTTTCATTCAAAATAAAATTTCTTTTAAATTTACAAATTATTGGTATCATGGAAATGGTTATTACCTAAACCATATTAAAATTTTTTCTTTCGATGTTTACTTTTAATTTTCTCTGATTAACTGGCGAACGTTTTATAAATACGTATCCATTAATCAATATATATATTTATTGATAATAATAATTGATTTATGAATAAAAACACACATTCAATATAAGTTGAATTATTTAGACAAGTTATAAAGGATGGGGTTGGGAATTATATACCCCTTTAATGAATTATTAGTTATCTAATAAAAAATTTATTTCAAAATTATGTAAGACTTTATCCATAGTTTTAATTTTTTTTATGGAATATGTTTAGAGTAAATATTTAATGATGTTTGATATCATGAAATCCAAAATTAATCATTTTACTTCATTGAGAATTAGGTTACTATCATTCATGAGGTTATTTCATAGATGTTATCCATGGATTCATTTTGTTCTCAAGTTATTGAATAAATGGAACGTGTCTTTAGTTAGTTAATTTTCTATAATGACTATGCCTCATCTAATCATGACAACCATGTTATTGATTAAATAAATTGTGTTTTCGAAATGTTTGGACATGGAAACAAATAAAATAGTGAACTAAGTTGGTCGATCATGTGTCCTTAAGCATGCCGTCATGTACTGCATATTCTGTGATTATCAGTGAGGGTCTAAAGTTGGTATACTGGTGAGACTATACCTTCTTGATTCACTACCCCAAAAAGGCCTTTTACAATGTTAGCCTATATTAGCACTAAAAAAATAACTATTAAATGTTATATTTATCAACACTAAAAATGTTTCTCAAAAATGGATCCTTTATCAATGGTTTTTAGTGATGATAAAGGTAATCATTGTCATTGCATTTTTAGTGCTAGTATAGGGTACACTTTATGAGTGCTTTTAGGCACTGATAAAGGATACCCTTTATCAGTTCATTTTTTAGCATAGATAAAGGGTTCCTTTTATTAGAACATTATTTTTAGCAACCATAAATGGTTCTATTATCAGTGTTTTTTAGCTCTAATAATGGCCAGATTATAACAAAATAATTAAAAAAATTAAAAATTAAAAATATTATATTAAAAAAATATTAAAATTTTTATCAACTAAATAATTATTGATAAAAATGAATTAAATGAATATACTATATATATATTATAAATAATAATAAATACTATATATTAAACGTATAGATATATTATGAAATAAAATTAAATAAAAAAAATTAAAAATAAGAAAATTTAGAAAAATATTAAATATTATATTAATTAAATAATTTTTTGTAACGTTAATAAATAGTATATATATATATATATATGAATTTATAGAAATATGATTTAAATAATATAAATTTTTTTCTTTACATTAAATAGTAATATATTTAGTGAATAATAGTTATAATTAAAATGAATTTGAATTTAAAATACTGACTAATGCATTTAGTAATGGACATAATTGAATATATGATTTTTTTAATTTAACATAGACCCAAATTGTGTTCTATTAGTTTCACATATAAATAATTAATGAATTATTATATACAATACAGAGACACAAATATTCACATAATTAATGAAATGTAATATTGAAACACCTGCACCTAATATTTATGGAATATATTAAAATTATAGAATTCATTATATATTTTCATTATAACATGATACATTTAGTACATAATGTCTTTAATCGTGGTAAATACTATTTATATATATATTTTTTAATTTTAATACAGCTAGGTATTAATTCATTTTTTATATGTTTTATTTTTTAATTTTCATTTTTTTGGAAATTTAATAAATTAATATTATTCATTTTATATACATTAATTTACTATGTTTTAATATTTTCGTTATTTATTCATCTTTATTTTAATATATATCCATATTTTTTAAGAATTAATATTTAATTAATAAAACTTATCTATTTTTTCAATATTGTTAAAATGTATGCATTATTAATTATTCAATTTCACTAATTTTTAACATGCATGATTAAAAATTCTTTAATACTATTAAAAATATATTTTTAAGGAAATATTTATAAATTTATATTTACTATATTTTATATTTATACAATTATAAGTATAAATAAATAAATATGAAATTTTTAAACAATATTTATAAAATTATAAATAAATAATTATATATATATATTTAAGTAATTAAAAAATATAATAAATTTAGTTAAAGAATGAATATAACTACTATATTTATAGTTTTATAAATATTAATTATATATGTATATAATTATATAAATATATATAATGATATTAATATTATTTTTAAAAAAAATTATTTATAAAATAATAAATTAATTATTTTAAATAAATACTTAAAAATAAATAATTATAGATAAATAATTATAAATAAAAAATTAAATATTTAATTTGTTATAAATTTATAATAAATATATTTAAAGAATGACTACTTTTAGTATATTTATATTTGTACATGTTTGTTAAATATATATAATTATGTGAATATATTTTAAAAAAAATTATTTATAAATATAATTATAAATCCTTTATCAGTGCTTAATTAATAATAAATGATAAAAGGAATTTTTTTAGTGTTTTTATAGCTTAGATAAAGATATATATTTATCAGCAGTAAAATAATATTGATAAAACATGTCTTTATCAGAAAAAAAAATATTATTGATAATGATTTATTTTATCAATGCCATTTGAGCACTGAAAAAAAGTTATTTATCGGTGCTAAAAAAGTGCTGATAAAAATTCCATTGATCAGCAATTATAAAAAAAGCATTAATAAAATGGATCTTTATTAGTGCATTTTTAGAAGCACAATTAATAGTTTCCCGATCTATTTTATGCACCCTAACCATCACAAAGAAGTTTGAGATATCAAAATCTCTCAATAGAATCCACCTACTTCCAACACTCCTTATTATTGAATCCTAGCTCTAATTTAGGATAAAATCAAGGCTCCAACTATTCTGAGGATGTAATCCAAGGCTTTAAAGATTCCCGAGTCGAACGAAACCCTTCCTTGATTGAAATCAAGTTTTTTTTTGATATTTCTACTTTCCCTTGGTTATCGACTGAACCTTCCCAGTCCACATCCATGTATCCAAACATCTTTAGTTGCCCTATTAATTAATAAAACAACCCCAAATTTAGATTTTGAAGATATATTGAAGTATCATTTTCCTTGATAGCATATGGACCTCCATGGGACAACATTGGTACTTTGTGAATTGAAATATATCATACCTAATGTTGGGTGATATTTTGGTGAGGTATAATAGAATCCAAATACCTATATTTTATGACATACACATCTTTTCAATTTCAAACATTTGAAAAATTAAATTACATAGTAGTCTATGTTTTAATTATTTTGTAATATTTTTTTGAAAACCTCTTTGGATACTATTTTTCATATTTATATTGAAAAATTATTATACTCTAGTTTCCCAAATTAAGATATAAACCATGGAAATTTTTTAACTCACCAATAATTGAAATATGAATATTGTACCTCATACGATCCAAAAAAAATCATTGTTCATTTTCCAATCCTCAAATATTATTTATTCAACATATATGAGTACTAACATCATTGGATTATTATCCATATTGATGTAGAGGTTTTGATCAACTCAACCTCACTAAAAAATCTTCCTTAGGTAATGATCCAACCTTAAATACAAAGTACATAGTGATTTATTTATCCAAAACAATGAATTATTTAACTGAAAGACATTTCCCTTATTTTCATCCATAATAACCCCGTCATGATTGTCAATGTATCCACACATAATAAATCCATTTAGAAACATAGATTTGATATCCATTTGGTATACTTTTAACTAATTTTTCACACAAATATCCAAGATAATATAAATAGTTTCCAATTAGGCTATGGGAGTAAATTTATCATAAATTTAAATTCCTTTGATCTTGGTATTTCATTTAACACTATCTATTCAATATTTTGTGCCACTTTTCTGTAGTCATTGAGATTATTATAGATCACCCATTTTGTTATGATAAAATTTCTATATTCCATCCTCAGAGCAATTTCCCATTCCACATTGTTCATTTTTGGATTTAGATTCTCATGCATATTGTTGATATAATTATCTTCCAGGTCATCCTCTCCAAATGAGATAGAATCTACCTAGGAAAAAAATCATATCTTCTATAGAGTCTTACTCTTTTTAGTTTTCACATTAACTTTTCAATAACTAATGAAATTTTATTCAATGATTTCAGTCTTGCTTGTATTTATTGCAATTGATAATGCATATTCATTTTCCGCACCATTAATTTCTTATTTTGATTATACCTCATCCCCATGTCCCCCCATACTACTAATTTCATCATTAATTTCCTCTAATATCTCATCATTATTTTAATTATTAAAAATATCCATATTCTAATTTGTAAAAAATATCTATAAATTTTATATTTTCATTATGAAAAGATCTCATCGCACCATTTATAAGTATGTATTTAATTTTCTCATTATCCAATATAATGATTTTTTCAATACCAAAAATAAATTTCCTCTTAAAAAAAATTAACATAATTTTTTAGTAACCCCTAATAAATATGTTAATCACATAGTTTTATATATATTTATAAAAATACATGCATATTTGAAATGAAAACACACACATTAATACTTCTTAAAAATCAATTCATTTATTTGATCACAAATTTAATAAAAACTAAGTATGTTTTACTTTTGAGAAATATATCATTATACAACATTTCATTTAGGTTCCACCATTTTAAATCTATTACTACCATCCCTATAATTATCAAAAATGTATGGAGTTACCCCATTTATAGAACAAAATTTAGTACATCCATAATCCTCATCATTTTAATCCATAAAACTATTATTATTATATTTTCATTCGGGAGACTCATCCCACATATAATTTATGTTTCTTATAAAAATATAATAATTAATCATCCCATGGATGAATAATACTTATAGTATTTCAAGAAACATAGGTTCATTCCCACAAGAGATAGGGGATGTGTGTCAAATAACAAAATAAAATGATAAATGTTTGGGAGATGATCTGATAAGGATGACAGTTGGGGTTGTTTATCCTTATTTCATGCCTTTATACACCAAAATATGTATAGAATTATTCTCCCTCAAAACATTTTCACCCATACAGTGTTGGAATTAATCAATTTCCTTCATGTTCCATCCACTACTCAATCACATATGTAATCAAGATGTTTTCACAGTAAAATCATTATACATAGAATTAATGCATTGTTTCATTTTTATGTTTAATTTACTTATCTTTATTATTAATAGTATAATAATTTCTTTCTTATTGATGTGAATATATTGTATTGAGTTGGGGTAGTTTTTTCAAATCATTTAATTGTGAGAGATTGGACTAAGAGCCAGCAACTAAGATAATGACAACCAAGAAATGTGTTCAGAATGCATAAAACCATCATGACACAGTGAATTCATAATATCTATTTAACTAATTATGTCACCATTTTAATAAAATAATTTTAATATATATTCCTTATATTTTTTATCTAATACTCTTTTAGTTTTTTTTAATAGATATTTTATGAAGTTACATTTTTCTTTCAACTATCTACAACAAGAAACCAAAGAGATAATATTTATCTTTCTATCAAGGTTTCCATGATTAATATTTCTATTTTATTTTGTTTGATCTACCAAAACTTCATATTGAGTCTATGTTCATATCCAAAAAACCATTATTATTGTTGAAATATAGAAAAGTAGAGGAAGATCAAGTGCCTTTTGTGGAAACTTCTCATGATATAACAAAAACATCATCTTTGGAATCTCTTACGAATTTTAGAAATATAACAACCTACGATTGGAATTAATTGTCATTACATTTATTTTTTGGAATAAGTAATAAACTACACAATTATACACCCTAATACTATATTATTTTTTTGTCTTTGGAAACTCAGAACAGAATCTTCCAACTCGGTGAATGATCTTCAACATCTCCAATAAAGATCTCCCCCTTTAGTTTTCCTACCTAAAATATTTCTTCATATAATATGGGATAGAAAACATAAAAAGGGTGAGATAAAATTCTCATTAAGGGTAAACATTGATGAAATACATCAAACCACGAATATTTGAATATAAAAACCTGAACAGAAATTTTTATCATCAAAATCAAGATTCATGAAAAAAATCTTGGCAGTATGTATGGCGTGGATTATAAAGGACCATTAACCATGATATAATATCATTTTCATAAAACATGTAATTATGAAACACTAATAAGTGCATAATATGATATCCATAGTAGCCAACTCTTTGCTGCCAAGACCATTATAGTGGAAAAGTACATTTTATAACTGGGTTTACTTGTCATTCTGGACATGTTTTACTTAACCAGATTTACATTCCATTCTAGCCATATATTATAGAACCAGATTTACTTACCATTAAATTCATTTCTATCTCACAAAATATAAATCTTTACCTAATTTATTATAGGGAGATATAGGTCCCACCCATCTCATAATGAAATCATTCTTACATGTTCCACAAAACGTAAATCATTAATCAAAGCATAACCCCAGAAATAAAAAGGGTTTCTTAAATATCATTCCATAATAAAATAATACATAAAAAGATAATACCATAATTAATGCAATAAAATAATATTAATAATAAAGATAGTAACATAACCCTATTTTAAAGATCCATCTTAGATGCAAATTGTTTTTGATAAAACACTTGAACATTAGTTCTTGGGAAAAATATCATTTCTTCTTCAAAAACGTTTTCTTTTTTCACAATGAAGTGAAATTGTAAAATAAATGAATATATTAAAAAAAATATATTAATAGTGTAGAGGATTTTTCTTAGAATTAAGGCTTCATGAAATTTTAAAAAATACTTTCTTGTCGTATATGTCAAAAAAACATTCTCCTCGTAATTTTGTCGTAAAAGTCAAAAAGTGCCTCTTATGGTAAACAAAAGGAAGATTCATTCCATACCATGTAGTAAATGTAAAAAATGGATAAAAATGACTATAAATATATATAATAATAAAAAAAAATTATGAAAACATTTTTTGGAATGATAGTCATGGATGATAAATATATCCCTAGTATAAACTTACATATAAACAATCTCAGATAAAAATGAGAATGAAAAATTATCCCATACCTTGTACTTTTCATTAGTGGAGGTCATGGTAACCTCTTGTATAATTTCTAAATCATGTTATTAAATTATATGAGGACCATATCCAAATTTATTATATCATATATTATCCAATATGATCCTATTATACCATTTTGATAATAGCATTTCAATATTTCCATTATTTTCAGTGTAGATGATTCATATTCCCAATCCATTTTTATCATGTATGTCATGTTTTTTCTGAATATGATTTATTTTATCCATGAAATTTTGTGCATAATTATTATTTTCAATCATCATATAAATTTTAAAATCATTCTTGAATTGTTAACGTGGAAAACGAATATCATAGTATCGTGGAGATGGTATGTCGTACGTACGCACGAGCGACAATATCATTTTATTTGTAGTTAAATTATATGTAATTGGATTGTATAATAAAGATAAAGAATAATTATTATGTTATATAAATTATTTAAATTCATTATTCGCATTATTTTACCCATCATAATAATGTTTTTTTGAATAACAAAATACACCACGACGTTGAGATGGTAAGCCGTACGCACACACAAATTGTGATAATGTTATTAGTTTGATGGATCAAAGGAGGAATAAGGTTGTCCAATAATTATATTAAAATATCCAAATGTAGAATATACTGGATTTTTTACTTTAGTATGGAATTAAAATACAAAAAAGAAGTAGAAGAAGAAAATAAATTTAATTGAATTGGTAAAGCAATTACCTCTTCTTTATTGGACTTCCTCTGGATATCTTCTTTGGTACACTAGGGATATAATTTTTGGCAAAAACATAACCTACATAAGTTAAATAATAACTTTTATTGTAGAATTGGTTATGGTATTATCTAGATATAAGGATCAAGGATGTGTAAGGAAATGTCAGAGGAGATGCCTTTTTATATGAGTGAAGAGGGGAACTTTAGGAAAATGTCAAATTATTAAAGTATAACAAGACTATTCTAGACCTAAATAATAAAAAATGGACCACAAATTAAATTTATAATACATTATCGACATTATATTATATCATTGTGATTATTTCATATTCTTATGATTTTTAAATAATTTAATACTAAATTAATTCAATAAGATATTAATAATGCCAAAATTAATAATATTAATTTAATTTGGCTTAAAATACAATAATAAAAAGTAGAAATTATATTATTATGAGTTCACACAAATATAATATATCTTATAGTTCTTGTAAATTTGTTATAAACAGTGAATAATACAAAATATAAAAAAAATAATATCACTAAAATTATTTATTCAATTTTTATGTTAATCGAATAAATATTATTTTTGAATTGAATAGACTTTTAATGTAATTATATGACTTCTAAAAAATCAAAATAAATTCATATAATTAAAATGTTTTTGTTTATATCAAAATACACATTTTTATTCGTTCATATAAATATATTGTCCCTATGTAGACAAATAAAAGATATTAAAATACTAGATACTGATATTTTGTAGCAATCCTTGATTTAAATATTATATAATTTATTTTCATGTACATGTGTCCATTAAACAACTAAAAATCAATCATATTGAAGTATTTATTGAAATATATTCCTCCAATAATATTTTTGGATATTTTTTGGTTTTATTTTACACCATATAATTTTGATTTACCCATAATTAATTCCTTTAACTCTTACCATGACAACATGACTTTTTAATTTAGTAAAGGTTAATATATTCATTCTAAAATAAAAATGTAGCCATAAATGGGACATTGGTGACATATTTAACTTTATAAAAATTCTTTTCAACAATGTTTATATTTTTATAAAATTCAATAATTTAATATAATATTATTTATTTAAAATATATATTGCGTTAATTTCGGCAGTATTCATTAGTTGACTTTTTAGAAATATCATAACATAGATATATGTTCTAAAAAACTCCTTTAAACAATATATAACATGTAAAAGTAATCCTTAAAATTAGTGTATGACATTAATTCAGTAAAATTAGATTTATTATAATATTTATAGTATCATTTATTTGATATTTCTATTAATAAAATAATTTATGGAACACAATTGAGTCTTCATTAATGATAATTATTTAAGATGTAAAATATATATTAAATTTATATGATCCAGTTAATTATATTTGATTTGAATATACTATCTATTATTTATATTATTCCTTGGTAATACCTAAATTAAAATTGATATACTTATATAAAATGATAGTGTGTCGTTTTTTCACATTTATTAATTTTTTTATTCATGTCATATTCTTAGGTTAGTGACCTTTATGTTATAAAATTTACTAAATGAAATGATAAGGGTTGAATTTATTCATCCAATAAGATTTATACAAGTGTTAAGGTAATTTTATATTATAATTTTTATCTTTAATTACATGATTTATCTTTAACCATGGCAATAAAAATAATTTTCCAAGCTATTAATCATAAGGCCCCAAATAAAAGTATCTTATAAACATAATTTGGACCTAAATATTCCAAATATGGAAACCATTTTTCAAAAATCAAAACTTATAAGTTTCTATAATGAATTTAAAATATATCTTGTTGTCAGAAAAAGTGGGTTTTTTGTTTAAAAGTCAAAACATTGCAAAAGTTTGAAATGTTTTTACATACAAATTCACTCTAAAATTAAGGAAAATAACATAAATTTTATTAAACTATAAAAATATATTTTATTTTTAATTAAAAACCATTGAATAATATATTGTAACTATATAAATTATTTCAATTAAAATAGCTATTTCTAATTAAAATTTAGCATATTTTACTATTCATAAAAATATGAATGTTTTCAGAAATATTTCAAAAATTCATCCAAAATAAAATTTATGTATCAAAATAAAATGTTTATTTTTTCAAATTGAACTTTTATACGTATCAAAAACTATATTTAAAATGGGTACGCCATCAAAAGGTGACAAAACAACATTTTTTTGGAAAAATACTTCTTTTATCTGAAATGTTGAATTTTCTCTTATATCATGTTCTAGAAAAAACGTAAGATGAATTTTAATTCAACAAAATTAAAAAAAAATTAATACTATTCATAATGGCTAGTTTATATCTCATAATAACATTTTAATAATACATCATTATTTAGTGAAACTCGATACTGCATACAACACAAGCTATCGAGGAAGGTCACTCATGCATGTAATGCAAGCCAAGTCAGTGTTGTGTGTAGTGAAAGCTTCCATTATTATTGTGTATAATATAATACAAACTTAGTTCATTTATATATTGAAGAAAATCTATATTCATTATTTCATGAAATAAATTCTACCTAAAGAACTCAAAATTGTGTGCAAAACAAGATAATAATTGTGTTGCATATACTGCAAGATAATATGGTGTTGCGTATAGCACAAGATAATCTTGGTGTATCGTACAAAACAAGGCATCAAAAAATAAATAAAAAGTATCAATCTCATAATATCTCAGGGTGATACATTCTACCACCATTAATATGAATTTCAACCTCAAAATTTTTTGGGGATTTAAATGGTTTACTAATTGAAAGTTTTTTTCATGGAAACCCACATCGTAAAAAGGAATACTAAAACATTATTTTAAAAAGTAAATTTATAAACATAATGGTTAACCAAAGTAACCCAGGAATTGGTTTCAACATAGGAGTACATATGTGGGATGTGAAAGGATGTATATATAAGAGAAATATAACCATCAAGTTGTGATGGATAGTAACAAAGAATAAGGTTTGGATAAATATCACTACCAGAACACCATAAATTTGTGAAGATTTAAAGGACCATATTATTTATTGGATAAGAAGGTACTAGGATAACATTTTTGGTCTTTATATCTTTTTCTAATGATTATCATTTTTTTTCAAGAGGAGAAATACTTACTTGATTTCAGAACAATCGCATCGTTGGTCATTCACTAAACAATTTCCACTTAATCTTTTATTTAAAAGAATGATGTTGAATTTTTCATTCTTGAATTGTTAGCAGATCATGATATAGAATTATAGGTCATTCCATATGTCTCAATAAAAATCTTAGAAAATGTTATCAAATATACATAAGTCCACCTATTGTGAGATAATGCATTAATCTATCAAATGTATATAAAAATATAACTTATACTATCCCTAAATAGATAATATTAAAATCGTTCCCAAAATTGAAAATATAAAACATTATAAGTAAGTGAGTAAATAAACTGAACATTTGTCTCTCATATCTCATTTTTCAGTTCTTGGTTGTCACATTCTAAACAGGTGAATACCATATTAATTTGTTATCATGAAACATTATAAGTATATGAATTACCATAAAACCATAGTGAAAACTTGAATTATGTCAAAGTTAACTCTTTCCACACACCAAAAATACCAATAATTATATATACCAAAATCATGATATCACATTGTCTTTTTATCAGTCCCAAAGTCATTAATACTATCAAACAACTCATTATCTTTATATCCCATCATTATTCACATATCATGTGTTTTTTGAAAATATCTGAATAAATTTACATTCTTACCAGTAGCATTAAACATATACTTTAAAATACATAAGGTAAAAAATAGTGTAACAATCCTTAGATGTTTCTTTAATTACATAATACTATAAAATTACTTATACACCATTATTATTGATAAACATGCATTCATTCCACTATCACCTTAAACCATTAACTAAACTTCATCATTTTATTCATCAAAAATTATTTAATATCATATATCAATTGTAGTATCTTCATAATCATCAACATAATTACTCCCCATACGACCATAATGATTATTTTCATCATATTTTTCCTTAGGGTATCGATTTTCATAATGCCTGTACATTACACATTTAAAACATTTAGCCATTATTTATGTCTTAGTAATACCATTATCTTTGTCCATTGTATTAACTAAACCTTTTCATTTTTAATTATTGTATTTTAGTCCTTTTTTTCCACAACTATTAAATCTTATAGTTCTTTTTAATAATTCTCCTTGTCGCCACTTCCACCATGACTTACATGCGGAAAATTGAAATTTCATTCCTCTATGATCATTATGAAACACAATCTTTATATTATTAGATGGGCCAGGAAACTCCCAAAAGTTGATACTATTGATCATATTATGATATTGGTGATTAGTAATAATAATTAGGTTTCACCTCCCAAATCCCATATCATTGGGTTTCTCATGAAGAATATCATTCCATTGTATATCATATTCTCTATTGACATGAATCCTCCTATGTCTGACTATTTTCAAAATCCCAAAAAGAATAGTGTTAGAGGAAAAAATCATACAAGGAAAACAACATAATAAATTTGATTTAAATTCAATATCTAACATCTTTGGTTTAATCCTAGGTTATTCATGATCATTATAATAATTCTAGGACTGTAACCTCTAGTTATACTTATCCTTATGGATATCCCTAGACATACCTTAGAAATATCCCTAGGGGTCTCACAAAAGATTTCTCATCATTATTTCCAAAGGTTTAATAAACCTTCACTATGATACAAAATCTAATGACCCAAGATCATAATATAAGGAAATTACATTTATCTTTCATAATACTTAATATATTACACAAATATATGCCAGAAGGCCATATTAGTTTAGTGTCTTTAGAAACTTGGAACATAATCTTCTTACTTGGTGAAAGATCTTCCCCTTTATTTCTTCCACCTAAAACCATTCTTTATATATTGGGGAAAATTAAACATAAAATGGGTGAGCTAAAATGCTCAGTAAGGGTATACGTGGAGAACATAACACAAACCATAAACATTTTAATGTAAAAACTTGAACTTAAAGTTTAAACATCAAAATCGCGAGTCATGAAAAAAATAACGGCAGTGCATAAGGCATGGATCATTAAATAACATTAACCATGGTATAATATACTTGGTATAAAACATGTAATTGAGGAAAACTAACAATAACATAAAATTATTTACATTGTATCTAAGGCATTGTTTCCAAGACCATTATAGTGGAAGAAGCCAATTACTGAACCTGGTTTATATGTGGTTCTAGCCATATATTACTGAACAAGATTTTATATTCATTATAGCCATGTATTACTAAACTAGATTTACTTTCCATTTTATTCATATATATCCCATGAGATATAAATAATTTACCAATTCATTGAAGTGATATATATTTCTCACACATCTCATAACGAAATCTTTCATACATGTGACACAAAACACAAATCATTAATCATGGAAAAACCATAGAAATAAAATGTGTTTCTTAAATATCATTCCATCATAACCTAATCCATAAAAAAAGATCATTCTATCATTAGAAAATAAAATAATAGTAATAATATATATAGAAACATAACTTTATTTAATATATTCACTCTAGATGGAAAATTATTTTGATAAAAACACTTGAACATAGTTCTTAAGGAAAATATCCTTTTTCTTTAAAAACTTTTTCTTTTAACAAAGGCCTGTAATTTTAAAAGAAAATAATTCAGTTTAAAATAAACTTGAAATAGTGTATATGAATCTTCAAGCAAATAATCCGTCATGAAATCATAAAAATCCAAGTATTTCGTATAAGTTAGAAAAAATTCTCCTTGTACTTTTGTCACAGAAGTAAAAAAAGAATGATTAATTCCATACTTTGCAGTAAAATTAAAAAATGGGTAAAAATGACTCAAAACATACGTAGGATAATATTAAACAGTTTAGGAAACTATTATTAGGAAACATGGACATGGATGATAAATATAACCCCAGTAAATACTTATATATAATCAATCTCAGATAAAAATGATATTGCAAAATTATCTATTACCTTGTACTTTTCATTAGTCGAGGGTGTGGCCACCTCATGTATAATGGTAGAATCATGTTATTAAAATATACTAGGAATATATCCATATTTATGATATCATAAATGATCCTATATGATCCTATTATATCATTTTATTAACAGTATTTCAATATTACCATTATTTCAGGTGTTAACTGCATCGTTTTCCAAATCCTGTTTTGTCATGTAAGTCATGTTTGTTATAAATTGGATGTAATTGATCCCTGAAATGAATTTATTAATTGATATATTCACTCAAAATATAAATTTTATAATCATTCTTGAATTGATAACATGGAGAACGAATATTACCGTGTCGTGGAGGTGGTTGGCCGTGCGTACGCACAAGCGATGATATCATTATTTTGACAGTTAAATGGTATGTAATTGGATGTTATATTAATAATACAGAATCAATATCATGATATATTATTTATTAAAATAGATTATAATCATTATTATACCCATTATAATAAGGTATTCTTTAATAAAAAATTACACCACGACGTGGACACGGTAAGCCATACGTACGCAGGCATAGTGACATTGTTAATCATAAGATAGATAAAAGAGGTATAAGGTTGTCCCATAATTATGATAACAAATAATCATGTAGAATATACTGGATTTATTACATTATTATGGAATTAAAATATAAATATAAACTTGGAAAAGAAAAGAAATTGAATTGAATTGGTAAAGAAATTACCTCTTCTTCGTTGGACTTCCTTTGGATCACTTCTTAGGGACACTAGGGATGGAATTTTTGGAAAATTACGACCTAAAAAAGTTAAATAAGAATATTTATAAGAGAATTGTGGAGGTTTTAGTTTTTATATAAGGCTCAAGGAGGTGTGATGAAATTTGGGAGTATATTCCTTTTTATAAGAGAAGAGAGGGGTACTTAAGGAAACACTGAAAATATTAAAATTTAACAAGACTATTCTAGATCTAAATAATTAAAAATTTCCCATAAATGAAATTTATAATACCTATTGGCCAATATATTAACCCATTGTTATTATTTATCATTTTTTTGATTTTTAAATAATGTAATATTAAATTAATTCAATAAGATATTATTATTTACAAATTTAATTATATTAATTTAATTTGACTTTAAATAAAATAATAAAAGTGGGAACTAGAATATAATGGTTTAAAACATCTATAATATATCTTATATATATTGGAAATTTGTTACACATATTAACTAACCAAAAATATAATAAAATTAATATTACTGAAAACATTTATTCTATTTTTATATTAATTGAATACATATTGTTTTAAAATTGATGATCCTTTTACGGTGATTATAAAAATTATAAAAAAATAAATTATAATAATGAAAATGGTTTCATTTATATCAAAATAGAAATTTCTATTCGTCAATATATTTATTTTGGCCCAATGTGGACACATAAAAGATATTAAAATACAAGATAGTGATATTTTGTAACTATCTTTATTTTAAAAAAATATATGATTTATTCTCAAGTACATGTTTCCATTAAACAACACAAAATATATCATATTGTGATATTTTTTAAATATTAATCATCCAATAGTTTTTTTGGATATGTTTTAGTTTTATTTTAAAAATTATAATTTTGATTTACCTGTAATAAAGTTTTTTAACACTTACCATGACAACATGACTTTTTATTTACTAAGCGTTAATATTTTCATTCTAAAATACCAAAGGAATAATAAATGATATATTGGTGACCTTAAACTCATCAAAATTATTTTGGTTGATGGTTTTATTTCTATGAATTTTACATAATTTAATAGAATTTTATTTTTTTAAAATATCAATAGTGTAAATATTGACACTATTCATTAGTTTAGTTTTTAGAAATATCATAAAATAGTGATATGTTAAAAAAAATTGAACCATAAATAACATATTAATTTCATACATAAAATTAATGTATGACATTAATTTACTCAAATTATATTGATTACAATATTTATAATATCATTTATTTGATATTTCTTTTAATAAAATAATTTCTACATCACTATTGAGACATAATTAATGATAATTACATAATCTGTAAAAATAATAAATAATATTCTAGGATGTGGTTAATTATATTAGCTTTTCAAAGACCGACTATAGTCTATTTTATTCAGTGGTGATATAATTATATAAAATTAGAGTGTGCCATTTTCTCACATTCATTAATGATTTTATATTCATATAATATTAATAGGTAAGTGGCCATTAAGTTATTAAATTTTGAAAAATATACGATAAGGGATGAATTTATACTTACAATGGGATTTTTACAATTTTTAAGGTAGTTTTATAACATTATTTTTACCTTTAATTCCCCAATTTACCTTTTACCATGATAATAAAAATAATTATCATATTTACTATTCAAAAGGCCCAAAATAAAAGTATCCTATTAAAATAATTTGAACTTACTAATTCTAAATATGGAATCCAATTTTCAAAATTCAAAAAACTGAATTTTTAGTAATTAAGTTAAAATTAATCTCATTGTTGGAAAAAATGGGTTTTTGTTTAAATGTTAAAACATTATAAAAGATTGAAATGTTTTTAGATATGAATAAAATGTATAATTAATTAAAATAAAATACATTTTATTAAAATATAAGAATATATTAAACTTATACTTAAAAAAAAATTAATAATATATTTTAACCATATAAATTATTTTGATGAAAAAAGTAGTTTCAGTTAAAATTTAGCAAAATTTTACTACTCAACAAAATATGAAAGTAATAAAAAAAATATCATAAATTTAGCCAATGTAAAATTTTATATCCCACATCCAAAGAAGACATTTATTTTTTCAAATTGAACTTTTAAACATGTCATACCTATATTTAAAATGGGTGTGCCATCAAAAGGTTGTAAAACCATGTTTTTTGGAAAATTACTTATTTTTTTAAAAAAAATTGAATTTGTTCTTATATCATGTTCTATAAAATAAATAAAATTAAATTTATTTTTTTAAAACAAATTCTAATACTATTCATAAAATCTAGTTTATATCCCATAAAAATAATATAATAATATATCATTTTTTGTGAATCTCGGAATTACGTACAACACAAGCTATAGAGGATGGTCGATCTTGAGTGTAACATACGAAATTTCAGTGTTTTTTGTAGTGGAAGATTATTTTAGTGTTACATATAAAATAATCTATACACAGTTCATTTATACATTGAAAAAAATATTTAATCACTGTTGCGTGAAATGATATCTGTCAAAAGAACCTGAAATTACGTGTAACATAAGCCATGAATCGTGTTGAATATACTTCAAGCTAATAAGACATTGAATATAGTGCAAGATAATGTTGGTGTAGCACAAAACACAAGACATCAAAAAATTAAAGAGTCTTTATTTTAAAATCTAAGGGTATTATAAGTGATTAGAATGGTTTTTAAGCTAAGAACATTGACTCAATATGTAGTGTTTATATATCAATAACTAAATACAATGGAAATAATCTTAAAATTTATATTTAGGTTCTTTTGAGAGTTTTTAATGTGTAAGAATCATCTGCACCACAATCTGACACACGGTGTGACTGGTATGACTACTAGTGATTCTTTTTATTTAAAATTTAAATTAATTTTAGTAAAAGACACAAATGACATACTCAAAAACAATAAAAAATATTCAAACTGTTCTTATACATTAATAACATGTTTCATATGTAATTTTTGTTGTGTAGGAATTAGTTTCACCTTAATCTGATACATGATGTGCCCGATATAACTCAACATGTCTATTATTAGTTTAAAACTGACATTTTAGTTCAAAAAGTGTCACTGATAGAAAACTAAGCACACAGACTCTGATTATGTTGATAATTAAATAAATATATTCATAATTCATTTTTTATGTGATGGAACCAGTCTCACATCAAACTGACACATGATGAGATCAGTGTGGTTAAAAGTGTGTGTTTCCATTTTTAAATGTAATTTTAGTAAAAAAGACAAATTATGTACTCAAAACCAGGTAAATGGACTCAAATTATTTTGATACATTAGTAATAGGATCGATATATTATTTAATACATGTATAAATTGACCATACCTTAATCTGATGCACAATGTGACTTGTATGACTAAAGGTGCATCTTTTTATTTAAAAATCACATCAATTTTAGTAAAAAGGACAACTGACCTACTCAAACATGAGAAAACCGATATGTATTATTTTTGATACATTAGGAAAATGATTCATGATTCATTATTTTTATGAAGGAAAAACCATCACCTCAATATGATACACTATGTTCCCATTATGACTCAATGTGTTTGTTACTAGTTTAAAGTCAATATTTTAGTTCAAAAAGTGTCACTCACTGAAAACTGAGAAAATATGATCAAATTGTCATAATATTTTATTAAAATGATTTATAATAAATTTTTGATATGTATGAATTAATATCACTTAAAACCGACACAAAATGTTACTTTTATGAGTCAATGTGAATGTTTCCAGTTTGAAATTACATTTTACTGAAAAATTGAAGCGACATCTTCAAAACTGAGTAAAAACATTAGGATTTCTGGATAATTTTTGAAAGCAATCCATATGTAATTTGAGATGTGTGTGATTTATCCACACCACAATACGATGCATGGTGTGACCGGTATAACTTTGAGTGAGTCTTTTTATTTAAAATTGATAAAAAATTTAGTAAAAAGGAAAACCAATCTAGTGAAAACCAATAAAATGAATTCGGATTGTTTTTATACTTCAGAAAAATGAACCATAAGTAATTTTTTATGTGTATGAATTAGTATCACCTCAATCTGATATTTTTTTGTTTCTTGTATGGATTAAAGTGTATGTTATAAGTTTAAAACCCATATTTTTGTTCAAAAAGTTTCACTCACTCAAAATCAAGTATACACACTCGAATTTTCATGATAATTTAAGACATCAATTTATAAGTCATTTTTGATGTGTAAGAATAGGTCTCACATAAAACTAAAATACTATGTTTTCTATATGAGTCAAATCCCATGTTTCTAGTTTAATATGATATTTTAGTAAAAAATAAAAGTGACATACACAAACCGGAGTAAAAAAATTCAGATTGTTTTTATACATTATTAAAAATGATCAATAAGTGAATTGAGATGTGTTAGAATTGGACACAACTCAATCCAATGTAAGATATGACTGATATGAATCCAAGTGGATCTTTTTATTTAAAATTCACATAAATTTTACTAAAAAGGTAAATAGACCTACTCAAAAGTATGAAAACACATATGAATTATTTTAATACATTAGTAAAATGATCCATAAGTCATTCCTGATGTGTATGAATCACCCATATCTCAATCCGCTAAATGATGTTCCTAGTATGACTCAATGTTTCCATTATCTTTTTAAAACCGATATTTTTGGTCAAATATTGTCACTCACTGAATAAATGAGAAAACACGCTCATATTGTCTTAATAATTTAAGAAAATTATTTAAATTTTTTTTGATGTGTTCAAATATTTATAACATAACACTGATAGACAATGTGAGTAGTATGAGTCATGGTGTGTGTTTCTTGGTTAAAATGATCTTTTAGTGAAAAAGACAAGTGACATACTCAAAATTGAGTAAACACATTCATATTTTTCTAAAACTATAGTAAAATTATTTATACATCATTTGAGAAATGTATGAATCATCTATAACATAATCGGACACACTGTGTGACTGCTATGACTCCAAATTCATCCTTTTATTAGAAATTAAAAAATGTTTTAGTAATAAGGATAACTGACCTACTCAAAACATAAAAAATTCCAATTATTTTGATACATCATTAAAATGATCCATAATTATTTTTTTATTATGTAGGAATCATCTACACCTCAATCTGATACATGATGTGAATGATATGACTCAAAGTGTATTTTATGTGTTTAAAATTAATGTTTTAGTTAAAAATATGCCACTTATTTCAAACCAAGAAGTCACACTCATATTTTCTCGATACTTTAGGAAATAAATCAAGAATTCAATTGTGACATGTATGAATCAGTCTCACATCAAACCTTCACATGTTGTGAGTGGTATTATTCAAAGTGTGTCTTTTCAGTTTAAAATTATAATTTAGTAAAAATGTGAAGTGAAATACTCAAATCTAAGTAAGCAATTTTATATTGTTTTGATACATTAGAAAAATTATCCATAATTCATTTGAGATATATAGTAATTGTTCACACCTCAATTCAACACATTTTGTGACCAGTATGACTCAATGTGCATCTTTTTATTTAATATTGACATCAATTTTAGTAAAAAGAAAAATTAACCAACTTAAAACCAAGAAAAACATTCATAATATTTTAATAATTTATGAAAATTATCCATATGTTGTGTGGGGTGTGTAGGAATAACCCACACCTAAATCTAATATTTGATTTTATGACTAAATGTTTCCGTTATTAGTTTAAAATTGGCATTTTAGTTCAAATGTTTTCACTTACTGGAAAAATGAAAAATGATTGTATTGTATTCATATTTTAAGAAAATGATTCATAAGTCATTTGTGACATCGGGGAATCAATATATCATCAAACCAATACACAATGTGACCGATATAGGTAAAATTTTTTGTTTTCAATTTAAAATGATATTTTAGTTAAAAAGACAAGAGATGTACTCAAAATTTAGAAAAAACATTTAGACTCTTTTTACATTTTTGAAAAAGATCAAGATATAATTTGACATGTGTAGGAATAAACCAAACCTCAATCATATGCATGGTGTGACCAATATGAATCCTTGTGCATATTTTCAAAATATAAGTATCTTTTTAGTTTAAAATGAGCATCACATCCCAGAAACTAAGAATATGAGCCTAGATTGTTTTCTAATAATTATATCCTCTATTACATGATAAATATCCTTAAAATTTTTATCTTATGGATATTTAGTTAATTTTAATAGAGGTAATTCTTAATGATGAACATGAAATGGTGTGACATGAAATAATCAACTACAACTCAATATGATACACAATGGTCATGGTATGACTCAATGTTTAGTTTAAAATTAAAACTTTATTTTAATTTATTTCATTACATTATTGGTAATATAATAATTTTTTTCTTATAAGGGCCCATTTTTTTCTTAAGAAGAGGTTATGATCAAAATAAATTGGAATATTGATGTTTTTGAATTTATGTAATAATTAATAGTAATTTAATTGTATAAACCAATGTTTAAAATGTGTATAATATAGTGTTTTTTTCTTGTATTTGTGTTTTTAATTTTTTTTCATTAAAATTATATATTGTTACAAGTTTATTTTTCTGATTTCATAGTGTATTTTCTACTACAGTGTGTTGTTACAACACACTATATTGGTGATTCAATGTGATGTTACAACACACTTTAGCATTCCTCATTATCAGTGCTTCTACGAACATTGATAAAGTGGTTAGTTATCAGTGCTATTAGAGGAATAGATAAATGGGTATTTTAATATCATTTAATTAACTTTAATAAGATACTAGGGATTTTAATCTCTCTTGAGTATTCATCGCTTCTCTAGTTCTCATAATGTTCAATTTTAGCAATGTCAAAGGCCTATTTTGTAGTTGTTATTAGTTATAGATACAAAGGAAGTAGTAATAAATAAACAATACATTAAGCATAAAATAATGCCTGTCGGAAAATAAGAATTGAAGGTATAACCACACATGAACATATTGTAATGTACGTAAAATAAGAATATAGTGTGTGATTTATACAATAAATGGTTAATAGAATAATTAAAAGGCCTCAAAATCAATCCCCATGAGCATCATGATCATCGACTCTGTCTTATGCTCCTAAGCTCATAATGTACAAACCATGGTCTAAAACCTACAATCAGATGAAATTAGTTTGGGTACCAAACGATGACAAGAATAGGTGGTGATATATACCCATTATGCCACCATCATACGTTTCAAATGAAATCTATTCCATGTTTATATAATAAATTTGTAGAAATATATATCAAAATAATGGGAATGCAATAAACAAATAAATGGTACCAAGTTGGCTTAGGTTCCTTAGGGACACCTAGCAGACTATCCCTTCTTTGTCCAAATCTAGAATACCTTTGAACGTGACCTATATATATATACAATAATGGAGGTGTATATATATATACAAACTATATGCGTAGTGTCATATATAACCATATATATATTGATACAAGGATTATCCCAGAACTGAGGTGTAACTCAAGATTCCATGCATAGTTTTAGGGATCTAATAGATCGACAAGGGATTCCACGATGAAATATCATAAGTTAAGAGGGAATCCATGAACAAGTATCAAAATTTTAAATGGTATAACATGCACATATTAATACATGACAACATGAACGAAAATAATAGGGGACTCCATGCCTATAAATAATAAGAGACACCATGCCATTATATAAAAAATTATACGGTGATTCCATGCCCATAATAATAATCAGGGGTACCATTCCCAAGTACAACATTTAATAAGGCAAGACATGAAAAATTACCCCATTTAATAAGGGACACCTTGACAATTATCATATTTAATAAGGGAATATATACACAAGTATCACATTTAATAAGGGATTCCATTCCCAAGTATCACATTTAATAAGATTTTCCATTCCCATGTATTATATTTAATAAGGTAAATCATTCCAAAGTGTCCCATTTATAATGGGATTCATTTCTGAAGTATCATATTTTATAAGGGAATCAATTTAATAATAAATTCTATTCAATGTTGAAATAATTTCCACAATACTTGACAATAATTTGATTGAAATATTTTATCATAAAAAGTCATGGAAAAGGGGGTATAAAACCTCATGTCCAACCCACTGAGTGAGTCATTTCATTCCATTAATAATTTCACTTTCCCATGTGAAGGGATAATAATTTACATATAATATTTAGGGTTTAACAAAGTCTGGAACATTACTATTTAACAGATCTATTTAATTCCATTAGTCATTTTATTAAATAGACTATAATACAATTCCATTAATATGTTTGATCAAATAACAAGTGCAACACATAATGTAAGCTACCATGAATAAAAATGATTATCAAAACCATTTAGTTTATGATGGAATACAGCAACATTCCAAGTCAATACGATCAAAACTATTCTTGGGTCAGTTTAGTTAGAAGTTGCAACCTCTAACCATGTGTATAAGGGCGACAAAGCACATGTAAATAAAGTTTAGGTATTTAATTTTAAGAATTTCATTATATCAGATAAACACATAAAAAGTACAACATGAATCACACAATTAATATTATATAAATGATTGAGGCCATTAGAGAATATAAATATAACACCTACCATAAACCAAGGATGAATCGGTCATCCAATATCGGGCTTCGGATCGAACCTTATCTAGAGAAATCAGATGAATTATCAAACTCTCTAAAAATCGGAAAAACTATTAAGCACAAAAACAACATCAAAAGAAATAATAGTATTATATAAAAGTGGAAATGGGAGTCATAATATCACTATTACACTTCCAAAAAATCCAAAGATTGTTGAATCAGACCATGAATGGAGAAGAAACCAGCATGGGAAGAGGAGGAGGAGGGGTGTGAAGGCCAGATGACTCATGGGTAAAACTGGGTGGAAAATGGGGAAAGAATTTAAGGGAGAAGGGTTGAATTCCATTTTTCCATTAAATGAGGTACATGGTGTGGACATATGATTTAGCTAACCGTGAACTAATTGGGTGGCTAATGCTGTATAAGAGGCTTACCCCACACTATTTGGTTGAACAGTTTGGATAAACCATGCTCCAAATATATTGTGCCATCAGTAAAGTGGTAGTAATCATGTATGCTTTCCACATAATATTAAAAACTATGACAAAATCATGTGATAACAACTACAATTTACTCTATGACTCCACCCAACCATGAACCCCACATTACATGGCTTGAAAAACTATGTGACATCCCCTTACAAGACCTCATAGTTTATCATTGGCTATTATAGAGTTTAAAATAATAGTGTTACCTTATCATTTCCCCACAAATACTTTGTTTTTAAGGCCCTGCACTCTTAAAATTTTAAAAAAACATTTGAGATACCACTTAGGGCTAAAACCACATCCAAATACAACATTTCTGAGGGTTCCAACTCCTGAAATTACATTTTGAGGATCAGTTTAAGATTCAACCCATACTCCAATATTGAAGTCTAAATTCTTTTAGAACTTGTTCCCATTCCAAAAAATAGGATCTTATTGTCTTAACACCATAAATAATCTTGTTAACAATAATCCGTTATGAATAAAAAAATAACACCTTTCCTTCTTAGGACATCAATTTCAATACAAATGACCACATTACATTTCCAAATGGCCAACACACCTGCGAGTTCTATACCAAGAATAAGTTTATCGAACAATTAAATTTGATCTCATTCTCTTATCAGAAGATAAAAAATTGAGATAAAACTTACTTGAGAATATGTATCTCAAGATATGATCACATGAGTATCTTTTTTGCCAGTTGGCTTACGGAGCTTCACACCATGGGTCTTGGATTTAAAAGTCCAATTATGAATCATGGTTGTCCCACACCAAAAATTTACTAAATGGCACATAATTATTCCCATAGGGAAACTTCGAGAAGATTGATCAAAATTCACATCAGGACTCCATCATCGGTCCACAATTAGTTAAAAATAGTATAATCCCATCTAACCATTCTTAAATATTCGTGGAGAACATTCCTTGAAAATACACCATCTACCTTTAAAAGATGCTCATATCACCCTGATGGCATGTTAAATGAAGTCCCTTTATAACCAAATCCAAATACTAATAGATATTAAGTCGAACATCCTTTGGATGGATATTTATGAATGTGCTTAACTCCATAGATGATGTATCACCAATTAGATTTCCAGAAACCATTAACCTAAGGAATTATGATATCATTCCATGAATTCTCACTGAAACATGTACTAGACATCTAGTAATGCCTCTTGGTTGTAACATCTCCAAAAGAAATCATTATCAAGACAATGCACGGACCATGACTCTAATCTCGATCTAGCATCCATGGATCTCCATAAGCTACCTTGGCTTAATTCCCACATTGGAATTTCTCACATAACTATAATAAATATCGTACATATTTTCTTTGAAGTATTCTAGTTATTCATTGGTCTATTTATATATTGGTACACTTTTTACAAAATGATCATCTAATGACTCGTAATAGGATTCTTTGACCCTTCAACTATGAGGGATTTCCACCAATGACCAACATATGACTCAAAAACCTTATGATAGTCCTTAATTTATTCACTCTCAGAAAATAGAAACTGATTATCAAACACCATTCCTTGTACCTCCTAGAAATAATAATTGTAATGTCTTAAAACATTTCCATCCTGAGTATTGAAACAAACATTACCCATTACCCAATCATGATTTATTGAAAATAGTTCTTATGAATTTTTTTCATTTTTAAATCAATCTAGGATCACTAAGCTATAGAAGACAATGTTGTACCAAAAAACATTTTTCTAAATTCAGAATAATCATTGATAAAAAATATAAAAAATGTATTTCATTAATCTATAATGTGATACAAAGGTAGATTAGCGTATAATTGTTGTTATCTATGTATACCTAGGACTATGTCAATATAGATGTAATGAACCATAATTTTTGTATAATTTTTTTAAATTATATGGAATTATAATGAGACTACGAAAATTAATGGAATGTGATTCTGAGGCCTGGATATCCCAGAATGAAATTTTGTACATTTTTAAGGTATGTTCAATAAATGTGCTAGTGGGAATTTCTATCTTTGGAACCAGTGCTCGGATTAGAAATTTGTGGGCATCGTTGAATTTACAGTGCCATGATTCACATAAGAGAAGCATAACTTCGACTGACAAGTGAAGATGAAGAAACTAATTTTGGGACATTATGAAAAATAACAATAAAATAAATATATGGTTTTTTATTATTTCATTAAAACCTTTGACTGATAGTGGTGGGACCGAAGAGTTAACACATTATTTAGCAACCTGTTACACAAGTTTGTGTAACCACACCATTAGGTAATTAATGTGTTAATTATTTAGTTAATTAATTAAACAAAAAAGAGAGTGGAGAGTTAAAATATTTAACTATAATGTTAAATAAACTGTTGGTTAAAGGGTATGGAGAACTTCATGAGAACTATTGATGAATCGCTGGACAAAACCCTCTCCAATGCAGAATGAGGTTTTGATCTAGGATAAACAAATGACGATGAACACCTTTAAACAATAGATTTTACTCCTTCATAATCATCAAATATAATGTGTTCATGGTTGGGAAATTTATTTATTTTCTACTATTTTATGATTCTACACTCTTCCATTTGATGGTAAAATACAATGTCAATAAACTAATGGGTTGATCCATTTCTTATTTGTTCATGTGGGTGGTTGTTGCTTGGATGATGTTTGGGGATTGTTATTTCTAAACTATGATTGATGTTTCCACTATGTTTAAACACTAACATAGGGAGAATGTGCCTATCCAAAAAAAAACTCAGACCCTCCGCCATTCTTGGTTTTGTTTCCTTCTTCTTGGGAGATCGAGCAATATAGCGGCAATGCGAAACAGAGGGACATGAAGTGGAGGGGGTGTCCAAGGAGGCTCATAACCACCGTCAGGAAGGATATCAGACCACCGGAGCTTCCCCCATGTCCCATGGAAGTACCACTGCCGCAAACCAACTGTTGTTGTGGCCGGATCTCACCGGTCGCGAGAGGGCGGTGGTGCCTGCAGGCACCGCTACAGCCACTGGCTAGACAACCTTCATCGATTGCATTGAATGTGGGCAATGCGCTATGGTCGAAGTGCTGTAGCTCCGTCAATAGAGGAAACAGTGTGGCTTTGGACACGGTGGTGGTAGACCTGTGTCCATAGGTCCTACCATAGATTGGTCCACCAGACCGGTCATCTAAAAGGGTGTCCATGGTTGGATAACCTAAATAGACCACGTCCATTCTGATGCAGAGAAGACCCCTTTCCCATTTAGCGGGCTATGCCAAGACAGAAATCCTCACCCAGCCAGGTGGGCCAGGCCGAGACCATAGCCCAACGAGCGAGACTGGGCCCAGCCAGTTTGGGCCTATCCTAGTAGGTCGGGTCGGGTCGGTCTGACCAGGTTGGACTGGCCCCTATCCTAATTTGACCCAGTTTCACTTAAAGATCCATAAATTTTAATCCAAACATCTGTTTGACGAACCCTCTATGGATCCATAACCTTTATGATGACAATTGTTTTTGAGATACTCCACTTGGGTTTGAAAAAATTGGAGTATGGCAGGGTCGGATCGCACTTGAATCAAACTAGGCCCTTGGTACTAAAATGATTATAACTTACAGACCGAGCATTTTATTGATGTGCTTTCTATTGTGTTGGAACTCTAATGACATGGAGGTTCTCCGAGTTTCTTATTCATCATGCTTTGTGGCAGCTGAAATATGACTAGTGGCTTGAGGATGAGAATCCAAAGAACTCATGCACCCTAAGTGTGGGAATCCTATGTCTAGTTGTAATGTGATGCGTGAACATTTGTGGATCGCTATCAGAGTGACCCTGTGTGGATCGAAGGCTTATGAACCTATTTGGATCAGCAGTAGCACGACCCGAAGAGGACCAACCTTAGAGTGTACCATTGTGGATTAGCGACTTACGACTCTATGTGGATTGTTAACATATATCCCTGTGTGGATCAGAAATAGCATGACCCAACAAGGATCATCCTTAGAGAAGCCCATCGTGGATTAGTGATTTACAAACTTGTGTGGATCGACGACTTACGAACCTATGTGGATCAATGACATACAACCTTGTGTGCATCAACGACTTATGAACCTGTATGGATCAGGGACATATGACCCTATGTGTATCATCAATATAACAACTTCTTCGTTGTTTAGTAGTTGAACTTATAAATTGAAAAGGATGATTTATCTTTTCAACTAAACATCATTATTCCAGTTATTTATGTTATATACCTAGTTTTAGCTATCTTTTAGTTTGTGATTTTTGATTAAGATCATGATTTGAGGGTTTTACTTTGTGGAATTCTAGGATACCTTCAGGGGTCTCGAGTCCCTACTTGGTATTGTTATACTCACCCCTGCACAAGGTTCGCCCTATCCTTTTTGTTTCTTATGCATACGATAGACCACATTGACTGAGATTTGAGTTCTAGGACTAGACGGTGTACGAAGGTGACCGGTTGATGTGGGGAACTGTAGTGAAGAGATATACCTACCCTTCAGGTAGGATCCATGGCAGGCTACCTAAGGATATTTTTTCTATTTTAATGTTCTTTATTTTAGATGGGTTTGTATTCTGGATCTATCTACTTCAGTTCACACTTTTACTTTTAGAAGATATACTACCTTCATTTCTCTTTTTTTGTATCTGGTCTATGTGTTTACAGTTTTAAAGGTAATTCCTTTCCATTTTTTTAGAGATATGCCTTTCCAGTGCTAGTCTCCAACCTCTGGCCTATGGAATGAAGTCTTGGGGTAATCACGGTATGGGCCTCAGGGGATGGTTCATGATAACAGTGGACTTGATAACCACTATAATAGGAGTACATTAATATTTTATCATCATTTGTGTAGATATTCTTCAATCCATGATTAAATTTAATAGGATACATTTTCTTTAACCAACACCTGACATGACATCTCCCAACCAAGTGTGTCTTTGTCCATTTATGGGTCACCTATCTCACATCACCCGATTTATTCCAAATTATCCTTTCTCACGAGGTTCTTTATTTAATTTACCCAAAAGTTTAAGGTCACCATTAAAATAAAATTCACTTATTTGAAACTATAATCCATTATCTCACACTTGGACATTCACCATTGATAAATATTTAAATAGTTATTTTGCACAACCGACACCTAATAACTCATCATTCATAGTAGTTATACTATCATGTACAACCTGGTATGAGAACTGAATCACACTCCCCTGGGTCATTCATTAAAATGAAAATCTAACCATTACACATGGAATTTTAGTTTCTACCATTCTAGGAGATCCCTTGAAACTACTATTCAAAATTTGGCACCTAATAGTGCCATGATTTATCGAAATGATCACCCAACTCAAGATGTTGTTTTAGAAATGAATGAATAAAAGCACAACTACATGTCAAAAAAGATGGACACCTGATCAATCCTATCAACTAATGAAAGTATCAAAACTAAATAACCCATATTAATTTATTTAAATCCCAAAAATATCCATGACGATAATGAAAAATCCAAATTAATTCCATGCATCGACCTTAAAATGAGCATTAAAATCAAGAGCCTTATATTTATGAAATACATAATTCATGGGAAAACCTTCCACACAGGTTTCTCTTAGTAAAAAAAAACACAGCTGACCCACTAGGTTACAAGTAAAACTAAGGTTATATAGGTCTCCAAATAATCTTTAATGTCTCTTCAATGATATCCTTGACTCCCCCAATTGATATCACCACACAACATCTAACATGCCTACAAATTCTCTAAAAATATGTAAAATTAGAAGTAGAAAATAATGATCTCTCACCTATAAGTTTTTCAAATCAACAAAATATTATAATAGCTGACATTATCTAGGTATCTTTATAAAAAAATACCCCATCAATTTCAAACATTATATACAATCCCCTTCTCACCTAGTTTTGGAATTTTATGAACAAAGAGTCCTACTCAGAATAACGAGAACCCGAACCACACCACCCAAATGAAAACTAAAATAAATTTCTTACCCATTATAACTACCTCAAAGGTAGATAACTCAATTAGATAAACCCAATTTATAAAATAAATATTCTAACCTACAACTATGGTCATTCCTAAAAGATTTGGAGACTCCCTTTCCTATTTTTTGTGTTCAATCATCGAAGGAGAAACCAACTAAGGTCTAATGGAAACACTCACATTCCTTTCATAAGGAAACATTAGAACCAACTCTTACATTAGGTTTCTCTATTATTAACACTTCCAAAATGTTTATTTTTAAATAACATATGGTTCTCATTTCATTACAACATTTCATGAAACTCATAATTATTGGATAAAAAGTTCATGTTCTGAAATAATTGTACTAACCACTTTATTTAGATGATTTGATACAACAATAATAAAATTATCTAATAAATCACATTCAAACCCAATTTATCTTTAAGTTATGTTCCCACAATTGGATCAGTTAAAAAAAGAAAATTTAAATTTATAGAAGAAATAATCATTTAGGTAGTAATTGGAATATTAATTAACTATTGCCTCAAAAAATAACAAAAGAAGATAAATGTTATTTTAACATTTTAAAGGGTGATGGATAAGAAATATTCGACATAAATTTATATGAAGGAATATATAATTGGTTGTAGGAACCTTAAATTACCAACCCATTAGCATAAACATACCCCCATGGGGTTAAGTAGTAAGGCATAAAAAGAAATAAAGGTGTCCTATGATAGTCTCATTTCTCTAATTTGGGTTCAATTAAGTGAAACCCACAAAAATTAAGAAATTAAAATTCAAAACATGCTTGTTGGGTTTATTTATTAAGAAACATGACCCAAATTAACTATTTGGGTCAAGGGCTCCATTGAGGAATTTATCTACGTGGTTCATCATTCCCAAGTAATAAAGGTACCAAAATTTATCGACTACAATTTATACTTCATTTAACGATAACCAAATTTCAATAAAATTAATATTCAGTAATTATATACTCATCATGGACTAGTAATATAAACTAATATTCTAAATTACTAAATTACTAACCTTTATAAGTAAAAGTTACAGTTCTTATAACTTCAGAATGATTATTACACTTGTTTTTATAATATAACAAGTCCATAAGAGATGGTTAGATTTTATGGGTCAGCATTTACCAATTTATAAATCCCCTATACACTTTATAATTTTAAAATTGGAATCTTTTAAATCAAAACCATTACCATTTATTCACATGAAACCAATGTACATGGATAAAAATATCAAATTTTGTCGGTTAAATAGAATTCCACCATCAAGCTGTGCAGAAAACACTATTTAGATTCATATAATAAATTTAATTAAACATAAATATTTCATAATATTAACACGGA
Organism: Viscum album; assembly: GCA_963277665.1. NCBI lineage: Eukaryota > Viridiplantae > Streptophyta > Magnoliopsida > Santalales > Viscaceae > Viscum > Viscum album. Next base: position 1,392,050,577 of record OY728165.1, read on the forward strand.
ATTCTACTCAAGGGAAACAAAAAAAGATAATAAAAAATGAATGGAATGAAATTAATCATGATAATACGTAAAACATCATGGTATAAATGAAATAATGATGAAAAAATCCCATAATAAAGATATATAGGGAAGAATGACAAATAATTACATCAGTAGGGTATACAAACTATTATACACCAGTAAATCTATGATGCATCCTACATGGAATGGAATATACAAGGAATGTGAATATCAACATTCCTAATTGATGTATATAGTAATAATTCCGTTGGATAATGGGACATGGATAAAATATCATAAATATGAAAACTCATGAATATACAACCACAACCCAAGTAGAATAAATAATCAAATATACTAACAAACAGTAAAAACATCAGTACCATCCCAGGAAATGTGATATTTCCATTATGTATGGGTTGGAAAGAACCTGAAATGAGATATTTAAACTGTTTCAATAAATTCATAGTGTCCTATCTACCATCCAAAAATAAAATTTCAAAAAAGAAAATAAAGCCTCTAAAACCATTTTGTAGCATCAAAAAATTGGAGCCCTTGAAACTGTGCCTAGATTCGACAAGAACTAAGGCCTAATTCATGCCTTCCCATAAATTAGATGCAACTTACCAGATTTTAGGGTATAAAGGTGGTAAAATAGGGAGACTATACCACATAAATAAGTCATTGATCCAAAAAGGTAGTAACAAATTAAATTTAGTGGAAGAATATAATAATGTCTGACAATCATTAATAAATGATTGCATAACCGGTATGATCATGATATAATGTACAAGAAATAAGAATATAGTTGGTGATACATAAAATAAAAGGGTAATAAAATAATAAAATGGAAACAAAGGATATAAATATGTGAGTCATGAGAATATATGCAATCCAATTCTCTTATGATACCTTTTATAATAGTAGTAGAACAAAGAATAAACTATTTTCATGAAAATATAATCAAATGATATCTAATTGGGAACTAAATGATAGACTTAATAGGGTTTTAGAAATAATCAGTCGGTCACAACCAATGTTTTATATAAAAATATAGTTCATTTATAAAAAATAAATTAGTGTTGAGGAATACTAAACAATAGGTAATAGAGAAAACAAATAAATGTAACCAAGTCATCTCATATTTCTAAAGGACACTTGAATGACCATACCTGTATTGGCCTAAGAAATAGTACTTATATAAACATTACCCATATATATATTTCTATAAATATATTTATATATATGGAATTTAAAAGTATATACATATATATATCCATATATATATAAACTAGGACTAGCAATGACTAAAGGCATAACTCAGGCATCCATTCCTAGTTGTAGGAGCCTCATATAATGATGAGGGACACCATGCATGAATATCATAATTCAAGAGGAATTCCATTGTTGAGTATGAAAAATTATAAGTGGATTCCATGGCAATCATAATAAAGGATTCCATGCTAGTAAACAACAAGGGATTCCATTCCAAAAAATGATATGGAATTCCATGCCCATAACAATAATAAGCATTCCCATGTCCACGTATCAAATTTAATGAGGTATAACATCAGCAAGTGTAAAATTTAATAAGGTATTACATTTCGAATTATCATTTTTAATAAATGAACCGTTTTACATGTATCACATTTAATAATGGACGCTATTCCCATTTATCAAATTTAATAAGGGAAACCATTTCATTATTATTCATAGTATATGTTGAAATACATGAAACAATAAATTACCAAAATTTTATTAGAATATTAAATCAAGGATTTTCATGGTCTTAGGGGTATAAAATTTCATGTCCAACCCACATTATGATTCATTTCATTCCATTAACTTTCCCATAAGAAGGTTAGAACATTTACATCAAAAATATGGGGTACAACAAAGTGTGGTTCCATTTCATTTTAAAAATCCATTTAAATAAATTATTCATTTCATTAAACATATTCCTATATTATTCAATTATTACAATTGACTGTCTCACAAGCATCAAGCATAATGTAAGATACCACAAGTATAGAGGTTCATCAAAGTCATATTATTTATTAAGGAATCTATCAATGTGCTAAGGAAGTATTGTCAAACCTACCCATAGTGTGGTATGAGATGAGGTTTAAAACCTAATTCCATATGTAAATTGGTGACAAAGAACATATAAACAATGTCTAGTCATTAAATTTTTAGCATTTCTTTATTTTCAAAAAATGCACGAAATGTATGACGTGCAAAAAATTGAAATATTCTATACAGGAGATAGAATATTAGGAAAAATAAATAGAAAACCTTCCATATACCAATATTTATTTAATCAACTTATAATGGTCCTTCATTCTATTTGAAATTATAGAAATAAAAAGAATAATTAATGCCCTGATAATAGTGGAAATGATCTTGCACAAGAATTGAATCAAAAGCGAGAAGAGAAACTGACAAAAGAGGTAAGAGGAGGTGCACCCTCATCATTACACTAACAATGAAACTTTTAGAACGCAAATCAATCTAATAATGAGGGATAAAAAAACATCATAAGAGGAAAAATATGTGTGCATTATCCAGAGGCCTATTGGGAGAATGTGGGAGGAAATTTGGGGAAAACCATTTATTGTTGGAGGGGGAAATAGTAATTTTTCAATTTAAATTAGGTACATGGGTTGGCTTACTAGTTTGGATAACCATGCATGATCTGTGGGAATCATAATATCTAATATCCGCACCCTACATGGTTTTCCCCAAAGTTTGGAGAAAACTTGTTCCAAATGTGTGGTGATACATGTTATGTGGCTCTAAACATGTTTTATATGTTCATTGATTGAATGATTTTGTGTAGACCATGTGTCCAACTCGATAATTTACTGAAGAACTATAAAAATATCATGATCCCCACATTTAATAATATCAAAAACCATGATATACCCTCATATAGGGCCTCATAGTTTCTACTAGGGTGCTGCAGGTTTTAAACAAACCATATGTCCATATTAGTTCTACACAGAGTGTGTGTTTTTAAAGGCTAAATCTCCTTAAACTCATTAAAACTTTTAAGACACCTATTGATAATAATACCTATTATAAAAAATGACAATTTTATCTGTTATAAATGTTTTAATTATATTCTGAGTCTTGGATTAAGATTTAACCCATCATCTAAATGATAGTTCAAATTCCTTTAAAAATTTTAGCCAGAGAAAAAACATAGTATCTTGTAATGTAAAATTAATTACTTATACATATAGATTATACTTTATTTATTGATGATATATTTTCATGTATTTATCCCTTATTAATAACATAATCACACCCTTAATTTTTTCTTTCCCCATGATATAAATAATAATTCATTGAATATGTTCAAGGATGAAGAATGATTTCCATTACTATGTTTTATATTTAAACCCCAATATATAATGGGTATCATGTTTGTATACTGAACTAAGAGGATACTAAATTTATAAGTACTTTGGTATTTCAACCCTTAACTATATATGAAAATGTAATAAATTAGACACTCACACTGAGCTACTAGAGTTGGTGTTGTTACAGTTAGTATTAGAGAAAGCTTAATTGATTCCTTGAAACATGATTCAGGAAAACATATATTATGGAACATTATTAGGGAACATAACCCTATATATGACTTTGAATATAAGAATAAAATAACATAATAATTTTATATGTACTAGATAATGTTTTTTTCCAACTAAACCATCTATTTCTGGATTCTACAAGTGGATGTGGTTATAGTAAAAATTTTCATAAGAGTAATAACTCTGAAAAGGGTGCATTGGGATTTGACCTTGTTATCATTAGTCCATGAAAAAATGAATTATTGTAAAACTAGTTTGACACTCTAGTTGATTTTCTTATAATAATTAATGTTTGCATTAAAAATCCTTTTGATGGATTTAAAAATAACAATTTCACGAAATAAAGGATGTTTTATATTATAAGATTTACAATACATAATTTTTTTATTAATGGTATGTGATACATAAGATTTAGAAATATACATTATTTTTTAGGACCTATAATTTTATGATCTAATCCATTTTATGAATTGTTTAGAAATGGATCGTATAAGAATGAATGGTATCAATAATTATGGCCAATATAAATATTTTCCAGCTAATAAAGATAATATAGTTGGTATTAGAACATAAAAATCATATCTATTTTGGAGAAACATAATATTTTTTTAAAAAAATTACCATTCCCAAATAGAGAAACCTATTATTATATAGTGTGATTTTACAATGTTGGATCACTTCATGTGATAAAAGACACCATCATTTAGGGGGCCTACTAATCTTATAGTAGATAAGCATTAGATTAAATCACTGCAAATGGTATTTGTAGCCTTGAATTGTGATGAAATTGTAATTTTGATAATGGAATCATACTATATCAAGGGATATTCACATAAATGGTGGTCATAAATCCAGATTACTTGTGAGTAATAAGAAATATAATTCATGGAATATAGTGTTTTTAAGGAAACATTCCTTGAAAAATATTTCCCTCATGAAAAATAAACTAAATTGTGTATAAAGATACCTAAAATAAATAAAAAGTAAGAAGAGTGTGTTGTGAAGTATGAGGCCAAATTTATAAGATAATATAGATATTCTTCCAATTATATGTTAATTATATAATACATTACAAAATTTGTTTTTGAAGGACTTAAAAAAGAGAATAAAATTTCAAGATACAATGCGTTAAATTGGGATCATGAGAAGGAGAGTTCATCAAAACACTAATAAAAGAGGAATGTATCAAATAATATTATTATGATTAATCAATTCCCATCATGTATTAATTTTTAGAGGAAATATTCTATACATTTTTTAAGGTACTATTAGTTTATTTAATTGTAGTGATAATGGCCACCTAGTTAACGGATTCATGGGGAAAAATTAATGATTGAAAGTGATTAAAAAATAAATAAATGGGTTATTATTCACACCAATGACTAAAGTTTTAAGGGAATCAACCGTAGAACAGGATGTGGGGAGAATGGAAATTATTTGTAATCATAATAACTAAATTGGAAGTACCCAACAATGTGGTGGATTATACTTTAATCATATCCTCAAATATATCAAATTTTTTTATTATGGATATTTTCAATCTTTTATATATTCCTTGTTTTATAAGGTAATTAGATATTTTAATCACATTAAGATGAAATTTTTAATTAAAACTCATATTTTAAGTCTTATTGTAATAATTATTTCTCTATTAGTCCTAAAAATGACACATAAGCATTCACTATTTATGTAAATTATTATCATAAATATTCTTGAAATTTATATAATCCTTGCTATTGACTGGATTTCAAAATATAATTAAAAATATTATTATAAGAAGAAGTAAATTAAGATTTGTGATGTAGATATTCAATTCATTATCTTCAGAGAAGAGAATTCAGCATATGAGTCATGTCCTTATCCACACCCTTTAGCACTTCTAAATGAGATTATTGGGGGGGGGGGAATAACATAATTTGTGGAATGATATGGTAATATTTAAATTGAGGATGTACACATTGTACAAAAATACAATAATTTATTTCCTGAGAAATTAGCTTGACATCTACCAGAGTGTAAAGTTGAGTTTTCCAGTGACTGAATCCCTAATTCAGTACTAATATCATTGAATACCTATATAATTGCTACTCTATAATTAATTGAGTTAATAAAACAAATAGAGTATTTTTGGATCATACTTGAGAGCCTTAGAAGGAAATATTTATAAGTAAAATTTCTCTAGCTTGAATTCAGGCATCAAGAATATTCTTTTCTTGGGCATAATGTCCTTGAGTGTGGAATCTTAATTGATCTTGTGAAAAAATGTAGTTAGAGAATGACTTAAAAGAATGAAAATAATCAATATATGCAATTTTACTATTTTATCATTTAATTATTGACAATTCATTTAGTTTTCTTTCTTCGGTTTTCTAACCCATCAACTATGCTTACAAGTAAATGAGGTAAGTTCACATGGACATTGGAATGTGAATAATAGTTTGATGAATTGAATAAATGGCTAGTTGATGATTTTATTTTGACCCATCCATTAGTAAATAATGGGGTTTTTATATATAGTGATGCATAAAATTATGGTCTGTTTTCATCCCTTATGAAAAATGATAAATTTATTGCATATACATCAAGGGAGTTAAAGACTCGAAAAATAGAACTATTTATACCTTGATGTCAAGCTTTAAGCTGTAATCATTTCATTGAAGATATGAAGAAATTATAATTATAAGTAAATCTGTGATATATACACATTCCATAAGAGACATAATATATTTTTCATAGAAAGATATCATCATGAAGAAAAGGTGATGGCTCAAACTACCAAAATATTATGATTTATCAGTACACTAGCACTCAGAAAAAGAAAATAAGGTATAAGATTCATTGAAAAGAAATTATAAAGGGGTTATAATCTATATAAGGATTGGAAGGGACCATATGATAATGGATATAGTAAATGTGGATTATGGAATTATTATGTAAGGGGATAACTAACCCCTTTTTTATATAATTATAAAACCTAGTTTATTATAAAAGATAATAATTTATCAATCTTATGATGAGAATTTTCAGAAGAAAAATAATGTTTTAAATGATGAAAAAATTTTAAACCTCATTTTTGAAGATGGAATTGTTTAATTTTGAAATAAATTATGATTTTAGTCAATATTTGAGCCTAAAAGGGAATTTTTGGACGATGCTCATAGCTAAAATTTCTATATACACCCTGGTAGAACCAAGATATATATTTATTTGAGGGAACACTTTTTTTTGTGATTACATGAACTTGGAAACAACTGATCATATTTCCCGATGTTTAGTTTGTAAACAAGTAATGAATGATATATAATATCCTATATGATTAATGGAACCACTTTCTATTCCATTTTAAAAAGGGGATGATATTTCGATGGACTTTTTCAAAATAATACCAAATAATCCTTGAATAAATATTGTGACATGGGTTATTGTTGATAACCTTACCAAATATTCACTTTTACTTTCAATAATATAATATTTAACTCTTTATATCCTTGTGAATATTTATATTAACGGCATTTTTAGAATTCATGGAAAATATTATTCAATTGTTTTTTATCATGTTTCGCATTCTACATCAATATTTTATAGGTGTCTCCAAAAGTATCATGATACTGAGATTAAATTAAACACCACCTACCATCCTCAAATTGAGGTTTAATATGAAAGGAATCTTCAAACATTGGAGTAAATGTTGAGTTAATGATAACATAACATTCATGGTATTTATTATTAGTAATTAACTTTCATAGAGTATTACTAAAATAATAGTTTCCATTCATGTATTCAAATGGAATTGTGTAAAGCATTATATGGATGGATATATCATACTCAAACTTTTTGGGATGAAGATTGTGAAAGAGAACTTGTATGCCTAGAGCATGTTGAGGAGAAAATGATAAATGTAATGATTATTTAGGATCATATTAATACAGTTCATATAAATAAAAAGAGTTACACCGATAATCGAAGGAAGGAATAAAATTTCATGTTGGAGATCATGTTATCTAAAAATTATCTCCACGGAAGAGTGTCATAAGGATTGGTAAAAATGAAAAAACTGGTTCCTAGGTATATCAAAACCATTTAAATATTGGAAATTATTGTAAAAATGGATTAATAATATGAAATTCCACCAATAATATATTATGTACATGATGTGTTCTATATATCATTATTAAGGATGTATATTCCAAACACATCAGATGTTCTCACCTATAAAGAAATATAATTATAACTAGATTTTTCTTTCTATGAAATCCATCGTTATTATTGATACTATAGGGAAAACATTGATGAATTGGATGACTCAAAATGTAATTTTAGTTTGGATAAATAAAAAAATAATGGATGCAACATGGGAAGCAGTAGATTTTATGAATAAGAACTACCCTAACATATTTATAAGGAAAAATCAAGGGAAATTTCTTAGATTGATATTTATAGAAGGAATTAATGTAACACCTAAGCCTCAATTATTGCAGGGGTCATTAAATTTTTATAAAAATATCATAAAAATATCATATTAATATTTTTTCAGAAAAAAATTCCAACATAAAGGTTTTAGTATCCATTCTAAACATACTTGGTCAAAATATGTTTAAAAAGAATTTTGAAATTTTCCCTTAGAAACAAGCTTTGCTTAATAAACAATAACTTAGTATTTTGAATTTATATATTTTATTTATAATAATTTGTAATAATATTCATAATTAATATTTTATTAGATATTATTTTGATGAAAATAAATATAAGAACATTTGGGGGTAAAAAGAAATAATATTTTAAATACCTTTTCTTTTTCAAGAAATTTTTATCTTGAAATTAAATAATGTCTATCCATATAAATTAATTAAATTAAAATTTATTTATTAATGATATAAAAAAATATATTATATATCTACCTATATGAATTTAAATCCATATAATTAATATTACAAGTCATTTAGTTATTATAGTATCATCTTATGCTTATAAAATGCATTCCTTGGAAAACCATTTTTCGAAATGATTTGAGGATTTACATTTAAATTTAAATTTTAAATTATGTCAGTTTAATTTAATAAAATTTAATCAATATTAAAAAAAATAAAAACTAATATTATTTAATACAGTAAAATTATTTTCTGTCATAATGATTAGTAAAAAAAATAACGAATTATAAAACTAAGTTAATGCAAAAAATGTTTTTCACATTACATGGGATTTTTTTAAAATTAATGTTCACAAACATACTTTTTTATTTTATAAATTGGATTTAGTATTTTTAATATATAAGTCCAAATTATCTAATAAGGGAAATTTTATTTTAGTCTTATTAGATTAATTACCTATTTTTAAAAACTATTTAGTGTGGTGAAAACTAAAATGGTAAATATATGTAAACTTATACGATATTGGAATAACATGTTATTTTTTTTATTTTTATGTAATAGAGGTTTTAATTTACCTTAACCTCCCTAAAATATATAATTTATCAATTTATGAGGCACATGGGAAGAGAGTGATGACCCATTATTGAATAGTTTTGTGTATTTACAAACATTCTCGTCCTTCTCAATTATGAAAGGTCTCTATATACCCTCACTTATTCAAACCCATAAAGATATTTGGATTAACCAACCACAAAAAAATATCTCTCCAAAATTCTAGAAAAATATTATAGGTTTGGATTTTCCCAAAATACCAACACTAGGGTCCTTAAAAATATATCAAAAGGAGGTTTCTATAAGAGAATGTAATCATCTTAACAATGATCTTTATTTTTAGTCATTATCTTAAAATAATAAATTATATATTAACACTTAAGATATAATAAATATATTATATAAAATGTACTCAGATATTATTATATTTATTGAATAATATTTATCCATTTCATTCCCCATCAAATGGGAAACAAGTCCATCACTCGTTTTTACGGAGGACTACCACCTCACGAACATATGTAATTTTTTTTGTCACTAACTCACATGGATTGTCATAAAGATGGAAATAATTAATAAAAATGATAAAAATGATATTATATAAATTCTTGAAAATTAATATATCAACCACGTACCATTTCAGTAATTAATGAAATTTTATCATCGCTCGTTCATACATACGACCTACCGTCTCAATAAAGTGATGTGATTCATTTTCTATATCTAACATTCATAAAAGGTTATAAAAATATATTTAATTATTAAATATGATATTTATAAAGTAATATAATTCTTTATATGATATATGTATATCTTATACACAGTTACTAAAACATTAATGATAAAACACACAATTGAAAAGAAGGAAAATAAAACACAAAACAACTAAAATAATGAAATATTATAAATAATTAGGTAGTAAAATATTATAACTAGATAATATTTGATATTATAAATGTGAATAATGTTCTGTTGTAAATTAATAACATGATTAAAACCATTATATTGGATTTTAAACCATGATGAACATAATTTAAGTATGTGGTAAGGGAATTCATCTCATTTTTTATTACATCTAAACCTATTTGTTAATAAGAAGAAAATTAACATTTATGTTGTGTATATACTAATAATTTGATGCATTAAACATGAATTAATATTTATTCTAGATTTTTAATATTTCAATTCATGATTATTCTTTCAATGTGTTATAATTTTAATGTTATCAAATAAGTAAGAATTTACATTATAGTTTCACTTCCTTTTGGGATTTATTTTACTATTGTTAAATGAATCTTATAATTAATACTTCATAAGATCCAATAATTTTCTTATCCACTGGATATTTAAGTACATTAATTTTTTTTACATCTTATCATATCATTGGTAGTTTAATCATGTAATGAAATTTGTAAATAGAATCTAATTTTATCTTTCATTAAATGACATATTTTTTCTTTCTTTATCCATGTTTTTCAAAATTATTTTACAAAAATAATTTTATTTTCCAAAATGATTTATGAAGATAATTAAAAGTTTTAATTTTCTTTAATTTTTTTAAAGGAATAGTTCTACTACTTTTTAGAAGTGATTTTTTTTATAAAAAGTTATAAGGATTATTTTTTATGTATATAGTGATAACAGACTTCCCCAAAAATGGAATTTTTTTATGAAATGTATATTCTTCGATACATTATAAATGGTTTTAAAAAAATTTATAAAAAATATTTTAATATTTATAATCCATTCCATTATTTTTTTAAATTACATAATTTTGTTGAAAAAATCTATATTCCCAAAGAACTAATTTTCACCCTTTATATCTTGATTAATTTTGTGGATATTAACTTTCTACTAAGAAAATTACTTTATAATGATCATTTATCAGTTGACGATACATTTTTTTTAAACATCAATATTATTTACATCAAGGATCTGATTTTTTTCTTACTCAATATACCATTTTTTCATGTGTTTTTTTACATTAAATGTTATTTTATTAACATGTGAATTATCGATAAACCATCCTCCTTTAATAAATATTTATATTTCATTGATAAATAATATTTAATCATGAATTAAATCAATCAATAAATACATGATAAATTATTTAGAAATGTAGGGAAGGATTGGGCCCTTAATTATATATCCCCTTGATGAATCAGTGGGTCTCATGAGACAAATTAGTTAGCCAAATATAATGGGTTTTACCTAGAGTATTAAACTATCCTTTGGAAGATATTGAAAGTATAAATATCATAATTTTTAGATCATGATATCAAAATTAAATAATTTTACAATATTGAAAATTATGTTCTTATTATCCATGATGTTATTTCATTAAAAATATCCTTAGATGCATTTTTTTCTCATGTTATTGATTTTATGACATGTGTGTGCTTTTATTTAACAATCTATATTGATTATATGTTACATAATAATGATAGTCATGATATCTATTAAATGAAATTTTGTTTCAATTATTTACCTTTTCATATTTATTATTCTATATTGATTAATGATAGATTCCATTTTGTGTATCCTTTACTAATCATCTAGGCTCACTATTATTTTGTTTAATTTCTATAGGAGATAAAGAAGAATTTATTGAATGATTTCAAGGATGCTGAATTTATTCCATTACCATGGTATATATTTTTCCACAATATATAATTGGTATCTTGTATTAATACGGATCTCCAATAATACAAATCTAATTATTCCTTTTGTGTTTGAATACTTGTATCTATGAAAATGTAAAAAATTAGACATCAGTCATGGGATACTAGGTCTGGGGTTGTTACATATATATGGATCACGAAAGCTCCAAGAATATATTCATACAAAATGAACTCAATATTCAACAAAAATGGTTTTTAGGGATAATCAGGGATTATTAATATTAAATCCATTACAATTCCTGTAACGTGAACAATGTGGAAGAAGTACTAAGTAGAAGGTATTTAGAAACCCTATCAATTATCATAATTAAAAGGGATTAAATATTATCGGTAAGAGAAAATAGGGACATGAGAATCATAAAAGGAACTCTAGTACACCTTAATGAAATAACGAATTAACCTTATTTTCTTGAGTGGTTCAAGTATTCCCATTAAATTATGAGAAACAATAGAGAAAGGTTGATAATATTCAACACTTCAGATTGAATAAATATGAAAATAAGGATTGGAACCTGATTGTATAAGCTATCAAAATGAGAACTAAAGAGGGAAATTCTAGATGATTCACAAATATTATAATTTTATATACATCGTAGAAGCACTAATATATATAGAGATATGTAGTAAAACTTATAATCGGATAATATGAAGATAGAGATTATATAATTCTTATGATGATTTTTTGTATGCCAACAATCCAAGGATGAATGATAAATTTAAAAATTTATGATAAAAAAATTTCATATACCCATATAAAAATGGGATACAAAAAACATGGATTTAAGCATAGTATTAGCTAGAACATCTAAAGGAAACAATATCATTTGGGTGGTAATCGATTTCCTTACAATATTAGTTCATTTAATTTCTATCAAAGAATATTTATCTGTTGACCAAGTCACTCTAAAATTTATAAGAGAAGTGGTAAAACTTCATCCAACACAACTCTCTATTATATGAAAATGAGATCAAAGGTTTCCCTTGAGTTTCTTGAGAATATATCAATAAGTATTGGATATATATTTTTGTTTGAGTACATTTTATCACCCTCATATGGATGGTTAATTGAAAGAAACCATTAAAACTCTAGAGGATATAATGTGATCATTTTAATTGGATTTACAAGGATTATAAGATAAAACCATTTCCCCTATTAGAGTTATTATATAAAAACAACTATCATTATAGTATTCTATTTACACCTTATAAGGGTGTATACATGAAGTGGTGTTTGACAAAAACATATTAGGATGAAGTTTGGTAACAGAAGCTGGTGGTACCTTATCTTATCCAAGAGTTGATATAGAAGGTTAAAACCATATAGTGGATTATGTAATCCGTGAAAAGTCATCATAATATACTAACATATAATCATTGAAATCCCATTGACTTTTTTTCTACACATAATATGTTCCTTTTTATATCACCATAAGAGAAAGTCATCAGGTTTGAGAATAAGGGAAATATTTGACTAAGATATGTCATGCCCTTGAATATTAATTGATCACATTATCCCTATGGCTTCTGAACTAGCACTACCACCTAACTTATCTTATGTACATTATGTTTTATATGTTTCCATGTTAAGGATGTACATACGCAGACCATCACCTGCACTAAATCTGGAGGTGGTACATTTATAGAATGATATTTAATATGAGGAATAAAAGGTGATGAAATTAGATTTTAGGGACTATGTTTTATGAAATATTTTATCTCCCAAGTTCAATGTATTGTGATATAACCACATGTTTGATTTTTTAAATTGGGAACCATAAGTGGAGATTAAAGAGAAGTACCCAAATATGTTTTAGTATTTAAAATGAAATTTTAATGGTGAAATTTATGAAGGTTGAATAATTTAATAACCCAAACATTTATAAATGAAAATTCAATTTGAATGAATAAATTTATTTTTACGTAATGTAGTTATATCAAATTCGTGCATTACATTAGTAATTTCGGATCGTAATAAAATATAGTCTGTATAAAATAATAAGACAATTATGGATCCTAACCCATGATAATATAGTCATTCTATTGTGACTGCTATGATTAGTATATAATAAGTGTTATTATAAAATCTTATTAAAATAGAATTAAGATGTATTGAACTCAACAAGTAGGAACATACCCTATGAATACCACTTATCAATGCTTCCAGAGAAGATGGAATCACTGGTATTTTTTCCTATCCAATACCAAGATAAAACACAGCTACAAAAACTCTATATAAACCATTAAAGGGATAAGTTCATGCTTATCGAGACCAAGTTTCAAACCATGTTCACTAGACCACCCCAAAAAAGTACCACCATCACACACCATATCATTTGGGTGTATGCAAGTGTAAAAAGTGGTTATATATCTATAACCATACAGTAGGAATTTATATATTTTATTCTTAAAAAATAATTATTATATCTTTCCGTTTTTCATTATTATTTTATACATACATATATAAATAAATATTTTTTTTGGTAAAAATATATTTTTACACGAGGAATCTAAAACTATATTTTTGGGAAAATAATAATTTCAATTAAAAAATATTTTTGTATAATAAAATAAATTTTTAAATAAATTTTATTTTAATTAAATATTATTATAAAATAATTTTTTAAAATATAAATTATAATATAATTTAATATATATTGAATATGTTTTTATTATGGAAGATTGTGGTCAGTGTGTTAATAACTAGTCTTATCCAATAAATATGAATATTTAATCCAATGTTTAGAGTCACATATTTTAAAATTATTTTCGAAAAATAAATATTATTTTTGAAATCACCACACTGATATTATCCAATGGTTAAGTATTCATAATATTTTGAGGTATTCAAATATGTGGGTAATAATTAAATACAATATAAATTTATGGTATGAAATTTGAAATCATAATAGCATATATTTGGTGTAATGAATACTGTAAAGGGAATATATGACCAAAACTATATATTTTATCTTCAAATTAAATTTTGTAATGTATTTGTTTTAATTTTACAATGCTTCAATGAATCCTCCACATCCTATACTATATTTTTTATGGTTTAAAATCAATTCGTTATGAACATGAAACACTTCCACATAAAAAATGTTAGTTTTTAATGGATTTTGGTTCTCATATTAAAAAATTATAAAAAGTGACTCCTCTTCGGATGAAAAAATTGGAAAAAAACATGTTAAGTTTTTTGGTTTTGAAATTTTTATCACTTAGAGTCCAAAACCATTTGTTTATAATTTAATAAATAATTCCACTAAACTTTACTATAATTTCCCACCCTACGTCACATTAATATTATCTCAAAACTCATTAAGTATGAATTTATATTCCCTATCCCTCCCTATATTCCTCTTAAGGTATTCATATTCTCATAAGAAGCTCCTACCAATCATTTAGAATCACCCCTTCAATGTAAGAGATTTTATTACTCCACTTTATTAAAATACTTTTATTATATTAAGCATTTGTGATTTCCAATTTTTCATTTTGGTATATGTTTTTACACATCCCTATAATATCATTTAGATTCCAATATATTTAGATACCACATTTCACTCTCATAAATCCCTTCTATAAACCATCATGCATACTTATAATGATGAAATTATCCCATGATTTCCGATGCCAAATAATTGTATTGTAAATACCCAATCCTATTTCCACCCAAGGGTATTCACATAGTTGTAACTATACATCCTAGATTATATAATTACTTTTATGTAACCCAAAATATTTAATCATGGGATTAAATGTGATAAAATAGGTTCTTCCACTTTATGAACTATGTAGAACACAAATTCATGTACATGATATCAATGTGATGGGTGGGACCGTAACTAGATATTTCTCTAATGAATTTGATAATGTTTTTATCAAATTAGAAACCATTTAATTTTCATTCAAATATATTCTAGGAAAAATATTTTAGGATGCCTTGTTGTTTAGACTTGAATTATGCTTCTTATGCAATGTTTTATGTTGTTTCCACATTCATATGATGCATTAATGTTATTATCATATGTCAGGCTTTGATTTTCATGTATATGATTGTCAACATTTTATATATCCATTATATTTGATTTGACTCAAATGTACCGCTTTCATCATGCATTGTTTTTATTATTCCCTTACTTGTATTTATAACTCAAATTTCATATGTATATACATAGGATATCCGATGTATTTTGAGAAAATCAATTGAATTTTAAGGGAATGTTATGTAGTTTTTATATAATGTAGTTTTATTAGTATTTCTTGTTTTATTTATACGTATCTAATTACAAAAAGACATCGGGCCTATTGATCCTTTGGGGTTGTATTATTTGTATCTTTTAGTAACAAATCATTAAATAAAGTGTATAAAATACATGAATTTTCATAGTTGTTATTAGATAAAGGTTATGTAATTTTTTTGGATTATGATTAAAAAAATATAGTCAAAGATGTATGAATAAGTATAACAATATTAAAACATCTCAAAATTTTGGGAAAGTATAGAGCGAGTGGTTTTTTAGCTATTAAATCATTTTATGGATACCAAGATTCGATATGGTAGCAGAATAATTTTACATAGGGGTAACAACTGCAAAAATGGTGCATTAGGTATTAACTCTTCCATCACCCTATAAATCCTAAAGAGGCCTTGCTACTGACCTATTCATACACTCTCACTGTATATGCTTTAGTAAATTCACAACCTTTTTATAAACCATTATAAAAGGAATAAAAACCACCTATGATATTTTAAATTTGAAAAAAAATGGATACAATAGATTGAATAGAATAAATTCATAGAGAAATGAATATATATACTTTATGGGTTATCCCTTAAATGTTCATACTTTCCCTTTTGTGTGTATAATAGATCAAAAACTCTCTTCCCTAATTTCCCTTTATTTTCATCAATGATATCAAATATTCGGAATAAATTTATAAATCAATGCGATGGGAAATGTAATGGCTTACAAAATTATATTTACAATATAATATGAGAATGAGTAGAAAAATTTGTGACTATAATTTTAGAATTATGTAATGGTTTAACCATAAACATGAATCAAGGAGAAACCCACATCCCCATATGAAAGAGAAAGTTACAATTGGGAATTTTATATAAAAAAGGCCTATAAATTTCATTGGTTATTATGAAACATTAATTGTATAACAATGGATTGGGTATGATATCCTGATATTTAAAAAGAAATACCATGTTCGATATCACACAAGGTATGAAAAACTGAGCAAAACTTAACAAAAACTTATTATTATATAAATGTGACAATTATAACAAAGCTTTTAAATTGGAAGGAATGAGTAATATTAACTACATTATGAAATATATAATTATCAAACTAATATAATATTTTTTTTTATTTTATGCTTTCTGAATAATCACTTGATTTTTAATAAATTTGTTTTTTTATTCTAAAATGAATTTTATTTCTTTTAATAGCAGAATATTATAATTAATTTTTTTAAATTTTATAATTTTTTTTGAGATAATTAATTTAATTTTTTAATTTATAATTTAAAAATTATATAAGGATTAATATTTGATAATTTTATAAATGGATGGAATATTCAATAAATAGTGAAATATTATGATTTTTAATAAAAATATATTTTGTTCTCATCCATTAAATTTTTTTTCATTATTTCTCATTTAAGTTTTAAAATTCAAATAGATAATTTTTATTTAAAATAATCCATTTATTCTTTTTTAAAATGTATTTCACACATTAATTTAGAATAAAAACATTTCATAATTTAAAAGGACATTTAAAAAAATCAATTTTCAACACGTTTTTGGGTTTGATATTAAATTAAATTATAAAAATTATATATTTTGAATAGAGAAAAATATATTCCATTTTTATAATTATATAGTCTTTATTTTTCAAATAATTTCATTGTACTTTTATTCAAAACAAATTTCAATATTTGGAATATTTATTACCAAGATTAAGGGTAAATGGTGTATTTAATGGTTAAAAATAAAAAGAAAAAACTCTAAAATACCCTAAAAACATATCTAAATTTTAATAGATGTTTTAATTTCATCAATAATCATCCATGATTCGGTTATATGACCATTTTCTTCCATTTAGGTATTATTATGACCCTTATATTATATTTTGTAAAGACAGGTTAAAAAATTTACAACCTTATTTTTAATAACAATAATATTTTAAACTGGGGATCATAATGACCCTGAATCTAGTAACTGAGAGATTATTTATCACTTTATTACATTGATATATGGTACATGGTATCAAATACTAATGAATAATAAATTTATAAGTCTTTGAAAACTAGATACGCACATGTTTCCTATTTTACATTTTCAAAGACTAATTACAGTATTTTTTACAAAAATATAATTCTTCTATCTAAAATATCCATTAATAAAATTCTTAGTAAAATTTTAGGATTCTAGGGAAAGGAAAAAAATATGGTTGAGCTCAAATACCAGTAAGGGTTATGTACAACTGAAGCTATCATGATTCACCAATCATAATCATGGAATAGTAAATAACTAAACACACATTCCATAAAAATAATTTGACCAACATAATCTATATGAAAAGGTAAATAATGAAAAAAATTCAATTAATCAATAACATGACTATTATAACTATGTAATTAGTAATAAAAATGAAAATGTAAATATCGTAAAACACATGACATTTAATCAATAAGGTGAGAATGAAATGAATCTAAAGATAATATCATTGTGAAAATATCATGGATAATAATAACTGAATTATCAATAAAGGGAATTATTAATTATTAGAAAACATGATCTCAAGAATCATGATACCTCTACTTGCATGAACATTCTATAGAGAGTTTAAAATTGAGGGGTAGGTATAGCCCAAAAACACATTTAATTAAGGCCTGAAAATTGATTCATCTCATGAGACTACAAATACATTCAGAGGATTCCTATAATTAGGACCCACCTAAAATTTTATTTCCAAATAATTATGAATATATTTAATAATCAATTTAATTCATTAATCAATATTTGTTATCGTCAATTATCCATATTTAATAATGGATACATATTTTTTATTATTTCCTCAATTTATCAAATAACATTCAATGAAAAAACTGTATGTCAAAATTGAATAAAATTTATGGAAAATCATAAAAAATAAAAAATAATATTTATATCTAATTTAAATTTAATTTCCAATGAAAAATTATCACAATAAATTGGATGTTTAAAGAGAAATTTAACAACACAAAAGATGGTTAGATTGTACCATAACTTTTTTCACATGGTAATTTTCATGTAAAATCCCCTTGGAATAAATAAATCATATTGAAATTTTAAAATACCTTGAATTAATAAATAATAATGATATTAAATACCAAATGGGATGTATATACACCATAAAAAACAACTTTATCACATAACATTCCAATATGCATCCATGAAGGGAAATTAAGATGAAATCCCTTAAGTCATGATTCCTTTTGGTTGAACAATATTTGACTTCCAAAATAATAGTTTTAATCATGTTATGATTTTATTATACATAATTATTTAAATATATAATATCATATATTATCCTATTATAACATCTTACCACTTGTTCGTTATTAATCTCTCATTATTTTCATTGTTTCAGGTGTTAATTTAATTGTTTCCATTTGTGATTTTTTTCATGAATGTTATGGATCTTGGGTATAGGATATTGATCCATAATATAAAAAAGTATATTAAATTTTTAAATATTTTTTTTATTTTAATCATATTTAGAATCATTATAGAAATTTGAATATGGATAATGAATCACATCTATTCGTGGAGACAACAGGTCGAACATACACAAAAGTGACATCATCATTCCTTTAATGGGTGAAATAGTAAGGAATTGTATGAGATATCAATTTTATAGAATTAATATAATTTAATATATATCAAATATATTCATTAAATTTACCCTTATTATATTTTTTTTAATGAGTAGGTGGAAAATGAATCACATCACTTGACAAGGTGCTAGATGTTCTGTACAGATGAGCAACATTATCATATTTTTTAAAAAATGTAATTTAATAAGGTGTATGTGATATTATAATTACATAAGAATTTAATATCATTATTATGATATAAAAGTTAAAAATCCATTATTATATCCATCATCGATATGTGGAGATGGAAAAATAATTACATCGGTTCATGAATTGATAGTCTAGCATACACACGATCGATGATTTCATTTCCCATTTGATAGAATATAACATGTATATAGGTCATGAACATAACAAAGTAAAATCAATTTATATGTAAGGTAAAGGAGATATTTTATAATGTTTTCTTAAAATTATTTTTAGTTGTTTGAAGAAGTAACATAATAAGAATGTTCATTTAATAATGTAACCTCTTCTCCCGACAATGTCATTAGGTTTGAATAAAAAACATTCTCAGTAAGGAATTTTGATCAAATAAATATATCTAGAATGTTTTTAAGGTATTAAAGAAGTTATTTTTTATGGATTGGATAGAAAAAATGGATTTGGATGTGTGAATATGAGAGGAGAGGGGTGACCTTTTATAAGGCAGGGAGAGGACAAACATGAATGTTTTGAAATAATTCAATTACATCAATTTTTTTCTTAAATAAGCCTCAATAATGGAGAATTAGTTACAAATATAGGTGAAAATTTTTATAAGTATAAATGCAATGGGTTTTGGAATGGATTTTTGTTTTTTTAATTCTTATATATTATGTTTAACTCTGGTTAACTATGTCATTACCTTAACAGTGGTAATTAAAAATTTCTCATTTTACTATTGATAATGGTAAAATCTAATGATAATATTTTTATATAAATATATTATTATAATTTGAAATATGTAATCCTTTTTTACGAATTCAATCCATAGATGTTGCAGAATCCAATTTAAAATATACCCACTGATGTGATAAGATAGCGGGTTTCTAATGACAAACTTCCCATAAGAATATATAGTAATACTATCAAAACTCATTATAAAATTTAATAAAAATACCATAAATAGAGAAATTTTAATATAATTGAACCAATTTTACCATAAATCCAATTAAAAATTTATTTTCATATTCTGAATTTTTTAAAATAAATGATATTTTTAATAAAATTTATAATTTTTTACTATTCATTGAAAAAATGACACATTATGGGGAAATAAATACAATTAAACCATAGATAATATTGATAAAATGATTTAAATAATTAATTAAATTTTATAAGATAAATTTTCTAAATTTTCTAAAAATTGATTTTATTTAATTATGTGTGAAAAGCACAACTAGACCATCTTTCAAAAAAATACAGTTTTTAACAAACATATCTCTTTATTTTAAATGATGATTATTTTTTTTATAATTAATATTTAAAAATAATATTTAAAAATAATATTTATAATATTGTCATCATAATTCATACCCACTAATTTAACGGTTGCATTATAATGGTATATAATATTACAATTCATCTATAATTATATTTGCATGTTCTCCAAGGTATCAAAGAGATTAAATATTGAAAATATATTTCATGTGTTCTAAAGCTCTATGTTACCTATAAAATATGATATAAAATACAATGTTCTTACTATACAATTTTAGGTTGTTACATTCTCTCCACCTTATGTAATGTTCACCCTTACAGTATGATCTTTATCTCATAATTCAAGGGTTTTATATTTGACAATTACTTTGTTAAAAACCCTCCATATAAAAAACATTAAAAATAAATCTTCTTAATGAGAGTGAAAGGAAAGTAATCAGGTCATATTGAATAACACATAACAATGTTTATATTAAGGGTAAAATTTACGTAATGTGCAGATATGGACATAGAAGAAAAGCCTTAAAAATTATAGGGAATTATAGAGGTCATTGATCATAAGAAATTGAATGATCAATGGAATGTTAAGGATCTCAAAACTATAAATCTATCATGATTTAAACTAAAATTTTATTAATAAAATATGAATCTAGTAGGATACCATTTTTATTTCAAGATTATTTTCATAAACGTGAGTAATTCATTTAATATCTATAAATATATTGAAATATTCTTGATATATTTATATTTCATAAGCACAATTTCATTATTTGGTTGTTCTTCATTCAATTTCAAATTCCATTCTTACTACATGAAATTAATATCCAAAAATTAATTTTTTATTCTTAAAGCCCAAAATTTCTCTTTTTTAATATTATAAGATACCAAAAAAAGGGAAAATCATTTCTATATATCTCTAGTAATTCTTTAAAAATAATTTGGTTATTAAATGCTATCTAATATAACACATTATTGTAAAAAACTCTACAGTAACACCACTGGTTAATCACTAATATTTATTCATATAATTATTGAACTAAAAAGAATGAAATATTAATAAGTATATCAAGTAGTCCAGTGTGTAGGTGCTTATCCCTTGTCATTATTTGGTTGTGGGATCAAGCCATATGGCCTTTCCAGACATGATGGGTTTTCATCTTATATGCGGGTTATCCTTTTTTTAAAACCATATTAATTTAATTCCCATAACATTTTCAAAGTGTAATAACTCATAGTTACCTCAATATCACAGATAAGATTAACCATAAAGGTTACCAATACCATTAAACTTAGGCATACAAAAATTAATGCTATTTTTTAAAATAAATATTTTTCTAAAACATATTCTAAATAAAATCATTATATTCTAATAAATGTTTTCCAAAAATATCATTAATCATGTCATATTCCTACCCCAAAATTTTTTAAAATGGGTTATTAAGAAATTGAAATTATTATCAACCATAAATGTATAATCCCATGATGGTATACATAAGTATTAAGTTAATGAATAAAAATATTCTTCTAAATTTTTACATAATCATTGGATGATTTATAATTCATATAACCAAATTACATTTGTAAAAAAACATCTTTAATTTAATTATTAAATCCCAAAACAAAAAATACTTCATCCATTTTATTTCAACATAGTTACTTCCATGGTCTAGTGGTTAGACTTTATAATTTTTCATTAACTCATATAATTCTCAGGTACCCGACCTTTAAGAAAACAAAAAATAAATGGATCCATAGGATGAGATTTATTTTCTTCAATCACATGCTTCATTTTTCCTTAATAATTAATTGCCTTGTGATCATTTTTCTACACATAAAAAATTTTCCCATTCATTTGAGACACTTTACTAGCATTATATTTCCATATTTATAATTTAATGAAAATAAATCGTTATTTTCCCCATGTTATCCATAAATTGAGCTTTTAGTGAACTATATCATTATATTATTTAGTGATTCTGAGTTTTCATTGATTTATAAGTTGTTAATAAAATTTTAGGTTAACATATTAGGAAAAATCATGAAATATGTAAGTCATTTCAATATACCCTTTGTTGAGCCATAGTCACCAAAATTTTCCATTATATTATATGTTAACATTATTTCATCATGATCCATCCATTGGTTAAATACAAAAGAAAATTGTGTGATAAAAAATAATCATAGTTGGAATACCATGAAATCATTAATAAGATGTCAAAATAATGACACAATATTTTCAATATAATTCACCTTACGTTTAACCTAGTTCATTCATTTTTATCTTTTATTAAAATACAAAAAAATGTTTTTCATCAAAATAGAAAATTATGATAAGAATATCTCCCCAAGGATTTACACCAGGTGTGATGTAATTACCATTTTCATGTACCATGTAATGATTGGGTAAATCCAAATGTTCCACTTTTTTATTTGTTAACCCTAGTAACATCTGTTTTTGAACCATATAAAATTTTTGTACTCAATTAGGGATGTATTTCCTTGAAAATTAACATAATATATACATTACCAAAACATTATTATGTTCTACTATACACATCCTAAAATTCTATAATAAGATCATGTTCCCTAATCTATATTTTCTTTAATATATTTCCCAAGGTTTATAATAAACTTACTCTGATATTAATTATAATGACCCTAAATATGGTAAAATAAATCTCATTTCTAATTTTATTAATTTTTCATAAGATTCTCTAAATCACATCATGATGGACTGAATAGTTTATTAGTTTTAGTAAACTAGATTCATGTGTGATTCCTATATTATATTTGAAAACACAAAGTATAATATTTTTTTTGGAATGTATTTATTTTCTAAAGAATATCCTTTTATGTAATTATTAGTAAGCTTTCCAGATTCCTATGAAAGGAAATAAAATAATGGCGGCCTAAAATTATTGGTAAAGTTTAAGTACAATAGATGCTATTATGAATCAACATGCTTAATCATGGAATGGTAAATAACTGAACACACAATCCATTTAAATAATTTGATTATCGTAATAAATATTGAAGTTTAAATAACCGAAAACACATTCCATTTATTAAATAACCGGAATACCAGAAATGGATAAGTCATAATCTATATAGAAAGATAAATATCATAAAACAGTTACTATTTAATCATAAACTGATAATGAAATGAATCCAAATATAATATTATTGTGAAAATATCATAAATAATAATAAATAATAATAAATAAATTAATAATGAAGGAAATTAATTTTTATTGGGTGTTATGATCTTAAGAATCATGATACATATATATTCAAGAACATTCTTTATATTGTTTTGATGTGATGGGTAGGTATACACCAAAAATCCGTTGAAGTACGTCTATCCAACAAATTAATCTCATGAGAATATTTATTCTTCAAGGTGATATATATAACTAGGATCCACACATGCCTCAATGTAGAAATAATTCCTCATATTTAAAATAATTTATTTAATTCCTAATTAAATTTTCCCTGTCCTCATATATCTGTACTGAGTAAAGGATGCAAATTTATGAATATTTTCCCAGTCAATCCAATAAATATAAAATTAAAAAATGTATGTACAAATGTTATACAGTTTAGGAAATAATCATATAAATCATACATTAATATTGATATTTAAGATAATTGTAATATTAAAGGAATAATTATTATAAGAAGGATATTGTTTCATGATAATGATGTCCATCACCAGATAATGTGAGACTGTAGAATAAGTTTTTCCACATAGTAATTTTCATGGAAAATTCACATGGATGAAATAATTCAAATGAGAAATTAATAATGTCATGAATACTTATAAAATAATGATATTACATGAAAAAAGGGGATGTATATAAATCATATAAAAGAAATCAAGTGTGTAACATTACAATATTCCTCAATGAAGTGAAATTAAGATGAAGTTCCTTGCCGCAAGCTTCCATTTGGTTGAATGTTATTTATACTCCCATATAATGGTTTTCAAATAATTTTTAATTCATACCATAACAATATTAATATATATAATACCACATATTATCCACTAAAAACATCTTATCAATAATTCATTATTAATGTTTTGTCATTTTAATTTTATCGGTTCTATAATGTCTTGTTTTTTTCATGAATACATTATCATGAATGTTTGAATTATTGGTTATAGGATATGAAACAATAATATCAAAAATTATATTAACATTATTAGTATCATTTTTTTCATTATATATTATTTTAGAATCAGTATTTCTGTTTAAACTTGGAGAATTAGTCACAATGCTTTGTGGAGATGGTAGGCCGTACTTGCAAAAAACCAAAGTTATCATAACCTTAATTGATTAAAGGGTAAGAACGTTTATGTTTTTTTATTTTAAAATAATCAATATCATATAATATATTTATCAAATATTAATTAAATTTTTTCTTTATTAAATTCCATGTTAATAGTAAGTGAAAAACATATCACCTAATTTTATTTCATCTTCATATAGAGGTTCTAACATAAATTTTTGTCATAAAACATCATAGGATAACCTTGGGATAACATGAACAAAAGGGATGATCTAAAATCACAATAAGGAAAAAACATAGTAATAAATCATTATCACATGGGTTAGATGGTATAACAAAATGAAAATAAAATTAATCCAATACAAGGAATCATAACTTATAAACATGGGATAATATAAACATGAATTCATAATAATGTTCCACAAACATATAACATGACATTATCATGAGTCACGTTTCATTTAACATCGTGGAGAACAATTCATGGATAAAAACCAAGACTGTTTCACATTATAGTATGAATCAAGGATAACCGCAAAGAATGTTGTTTAAAACTTCTCAAGAGAGTCAAAATAACCCAATGAATTGGAGAGTTATCGATAAACATCAAAATTAATATCTTAATTAATATTATCAACATATTAAGAATCATACATAATCAATCATAATTAAACATAAGGGTACCCATGGAAAGAAATGGGTATCATAATCAACTTATAAAATATAATGAATGGGCGTATCATACAAGTGTCCATGATAGAAATAAATTAAACATACATAGGCATTAATTAGGTAAAATAATCATATATAATGGTACATGATGTCAAATATAATTTACGACATGTAAGAATAGTATTTAAGAAATTTTATCATTAAAACATTTTAGTGTGGTTTTAAAGAAAATACTAACGAGGATTTTTAATTAAAAATTGAATAAATTTTACATAAAAATATATGTGATCCAAGAAGGTTTTAATAATAAAAACACTAGTTTTATAAGAACAATGGTGGCTTAAAAAATATGGTTAGTGCACTTGAAATTGGGTACAAATTCGGGATGTTCACTTAAAACATGTTTTCTTATCAAAGGGTATTAAGAAGGGAATCATTTTTAAAAAATATATATCTAAATGAAAATGAGGTATGAATCATGGAACATGATTCTAGATCATATATATAGTATTTATATTTTTTACATTAAAATATAATACAAATTAGTTTGGGTGACTAGAAGGATGGAGTAACCCAAAGGAATATAGAAGGTTTGGGTAGCATCCCTTACAAAATATCGGCATCGTATCAGGTGTAATTAGGAGGGCTTAATCAGAGAGAAATTTTTTTCTCATATTTTACACATAATTATAGAAGTATGGGTGAGGTTAAAAAACATACCTCAAGATTATAAATTACAAATAAAATGTAATAACATAAAGGTGAATCATAAATAAGAGTGAGATTGAAAGGATCCCTTACCATAAGTCCGAATGCGTTCATTGCTTGATCTTAATGTCAAGAACACTTAAATTAGTTTCCATAATTAATAATTTCATTATCTATAATACATGTTACTTATTTATTATAAACTTTTTATATTCATCCATTTCCTTTTTGAGGAGGTAATAGTTTTAATTGTATTGTTTGGGAGAGTTTGCTTCCTTGGTTTTAATGATCGGTTCACTTATATCCATGTTCTAATAAACATGTATGATGAGAGTAGTTGTATAGAATTGAATTTATATGAAATTATTTAACATCTAGAATATTACATGATTATAAAATTTATTTTGTTATTGGGAGTGATGGTGAATCATTATATAAAACATTAATGATAAACGCTTGGATTAATTTGGCGTTTTTTCTCATAATTAACTTGTTTTGTTTTATCATGTTTTAAAAATTATTCCATAACATCAAATAAGATAAGATTAATATTTAACAGTATAATTAATCCATAAAATTTTTTTCATGACCAGAATTAAAGTTGGTAATAGAAATTGAAAACTCCTCATCCTTGAATGTGATAAATTAATACATCTCCAACGATGTTTTGATTTCTTTCAAATAAAATAAGGGGAAAAGAGAGATGATAATGAAATATCCCAGTATCATAAAAATATTATATTACATTGATATTACTGTATATTTCATAACATTTTGATAAGGATAGGTTAATAATGAAAATAGAACAAAGGAACTTGAAAAGAAAAATGAAAGAAAAGAAAAGAGAAATTTACATCTTGATTTAATTGTCCTTTAAAGGGAATTTAGGGAGAGGATTTGGTATTTTAAGGAGACCTAGGGGTAATTTATGTTTGGTAGGATATTAAGGGGAGATTTTTGTAGAATTTATGGAATTAAAAATGATTGATATGAGTGATGATAAGCGGGGAGTGTGGGTGGTTTTTATATTGGAGTAGAGGGTGGGGTTTTAAATATTTTAATCTTTAGTTTATTATTTCTCCAGAAGAAAAATAATACTAATGAATAAATGAACTAAAATATTAATAAGTTCATTTTAGTTAATAAAAAATGTTCTTACATCAGCAAAACATCACCCATGACTCAGTAATTAATGTATTTAACTTTTTTTATTATAAATTAGTGTATTTCACTATTCGTCAAAAATAATGTATTTCCCAAAGAACCCAAAAATTAACCATAATTTTTTTTCAATGTATAAAATCCAAAAATGAAATCCAATTTTAAAAAATAGTTTGATAAATATCATTAAATTATTTTTTATTTAAATTCATAATTTATTTAAAAATTGCAGATTTTAAAACTATAACTGATTTTATAAAGAATTGAAAAATTACATATGGTCTTATAAAATTATCTTTAAACAAGAAGGAATATGATTCTTAATTTATGAAAATATTTTTGGAAAATATTTTTTTAAAAATTTAATTAATTAATTGTGAAAAATTATTTATGACTTAAAAAATACCAAAACTTTTACTAGGGTCATATTATCACTTATAAGATGCCTAAATTTTTTGTATACATTATTGGGTCAGGTTACTATTCTTTTGGATGATGGGATATTCATAAGTTTCATATTACTATTCATAATTTTTGGTTACTCTTCATAATGGGTTTTTTACTATTCACTAGAAAATTATGTTTTCCTTATGGGACTCCAATCATCATACTGATCGCAACCGTGGATTTCCGATTTTTGAAATTATAGTAACATAAGTGACACTATAATTTTTAATGTCACATAGTAGTTTTTAGATCATTTTGTTTTTATTTAATGTGATGATATTATTATAAGAATTGAATTTCCATTGATAAATCATGGGTTCATTACTTTATCCCCCCTTATGAAATTTATCCCTCGAAATTTGGTTTTACATTCTAATATAGAAACATGTGTGGGTAATTTTTTTTCATTACCTCCCCCTGTTCCTATGTTACCTCTCCGTACTTATGGTTCCACCATAGTACTTTGATTAGGTGAGTATCCTTATTATGTAGAAAATTATATCTATGATCTAAGATCTTTACTGGATTCCCCTTGAAAGAAATATCATTCTCCAATTGTACCACCTATAAAGATAGTACATTTGAAATACCTGGTATGTACTTCCTTAAATAAGATACATGGAAGACATTGTGTAATTTAGAAATTCTTGGTGGAAGAGAAAGTTGATAAGCCACAACCCCAACACAATCATGAATCTTGAAGAGGCCGATGTACCTTGGACATAACATTCCTTTCTTCCAAAAACCACGTGATCTTATTACATGGAGATATATGAAGAAATACCATGTCTCCAATGTCATAACTCTTTTGTCAACATTGGGATACCTTTATGTATAGATGAATGGTTTTCACCTTCTCCCCCATTTATTTTACCATTTCAGGTCCTAGAAGAATACGTTCACTAACTTCATCCCAACACACTGGTGTTATGCACCTTTTCCCATAAACGGATTCATATGGTTTCATTCTAATGACAGAGTGGAAACTATTGTTGTAGGATACATAAACCAGTGGAATATAATGGCCCCATAATCCTTTAAAGTCCATTGAACACACTCTTATCATATATTCTAGAGTATGAATATTTCGAGTGAATTTTCCATCAGTTTGAGGATGATATGCCATACTGAAGTGTAGTTCATTGCTTAGAGCATGTTGGAGACTTTTGCAGTACTTCAATGTGAAACTCAGTTCATTATCTGATACAAAAGATAGTGGTACTCCATACAGTACTACCACCTCATTGATATATATCCATTCATGTTGATTCAATTAGAAGTGATCTCAAATCAAGATAAAGTGATATATATTTGTAATCCAATTCAAAATGACCCATATATAATTGATTCCTCTAGATGTCC
The DNA here is from genome assembly GCA_963277665.1 of Viscum album. NCBI lineage: Eukaryota > Viridiplantae > Streptophyta > Magnoliopsida > Santalales > Viscaceae > Viscum > Viscum album. The sequence continues at coordinate 1,392,080,268 of OY728165.1, forward strand.
TTGGATGTCCAGTGACAATGTCCATGGTGATTTTCTCCCACTTCCATGTTGGTATGGGTAGTGGTCCCATCATCCCCTTATACTTCTGTCTTTCATCGTTCACTTTTTGACATACGAGAAACTTTGATATATATTAATCAATCTCCTTCTTCATATTGTCCTACCAAATGTTCTCTCAGAGATATCGACACATCTCTGTGATCCTTAGGTGGATAGAGAAGGTTGAGCTATATGCATCATTCAGAATCCCCTTATTTATCTCTAGATCATATGGAAAACAAAATCATGAACCTAATCTTACAATTCCTTCCTCATCAATCATAAAAATAGATGATTTTCCATTTTTAATGGCTTCCAACCTTTTTTGAATAAGCACATGTTTTATTTATGAATCATTTATTCTCTCCATGAAGGATGGTTGAGAAATCCATTGAGAATGGATTTTTTATTTTCCTCCCTAAGTGATTCCCATGTACATCCACTAAAAATCTAAAATGTATCGATTCTACTAAATTCTCATCATTGATAAAGATTCAGGATCCTTTATACATAAATAATCCACCACTTTGTTTGCCTTACCTATATGGTAGTGGATTTAGTATTCATAAACCATGATGAGATATAAAAATATTCGCTGGCACATATAAAGCTCTTTTGGGGTCAATATTTATTGTAGAATCTTGTGATCAATATATATCTCACAATTCTACCCATATAGATAATACTTCCAAATTTTAAATGAAAAGATCACAATTTCCGACTCTAAATCAGGTGTGGGATAATTTTGCTCCTAGATTTTCAACTGCCCCGAGGCATAGTCTTTGACATAATTATTTTTCATTATTAAATAGCCTATTCTCTTCTTTAAATCATAATTATACACCATAAATATGTTTCCACTTGTTGGTAGTGTGAGTAATGGTGCAGTGATAAGCCATTTTTCAACTCTTTAAAGTCATATTGACATTCATTAGTCCAGACAAACTTCATTCCATTCCATGTCAGCTTGGTAATTGGGTTTTAAAATCAAGATATGTTCTTCACAAATTGTTTATAATACCCTGATAGACCCAGAAAGTTGTGGATCTCCATTATATATTTTTTTATAGGAGACTCTTCAATTACCTTTGTCTTAAAAGGGTAAACAGATATCCCTTTGCTGGTGATAACATGCCCAAGAATGATACTTTATCCATCCAGAATTCACATTTATAGTAAATTTCAAAAAAATTATACCTTATCAAAGCCTTTAGAATAGTATAAAAATTCCCCTAGAGTTCCTTTTTGATCTTGGATTATATCACAATATCATCAAAAAAGAATACCAAAAATTTGTCAAGGTTATCTCTAAAGACTCTATTAATTAATTCCATGAAAAGAACTGTAGAATTATTGATTCTGAAAGGGAATATTTTTGAACTCATAGTGACTACACATAGTTTTAAAGGTATTCTTGGGATCATATTCCTTCCTCACCTTTAATTGGTGATATCCCAACTGAAAGTCCACCTTAGAGAAATAACTAGCCCCAAAAATCTGATCAGACATTTCATATATACATGGAAGGGGATAATTATTCTTTATCATGATTTTATTGAGATCATGATAATTAATGTAGTGACGTATTGATATATCCTTCATCTTGATGAAGAAGACTAACGCACACCATTGTGAAGCACACTAGCGTATAAAAACCTTCTCGAAATTCTCTTGTAACTGCTTCTTTAGGTATTCAAGATCTATGTCAGAAATTCTATAAAGTGTCTTTGATATAGGTAGGGATCCAGGAATAATTTCAATAGAGAACCCAAACACTTGATTAGAAGGAAAACCAGAAAACTCTTCTGGGAATAAATCAGTGTAATCCCCCATAATGGGCATATCTCTATAAATGATCCTATACATTTTCTCAATAATTTATGATGGGCATGATTTTTCATAAGGAATTAATATCCACACATGAGATAATGATTCTAAAGTTGATTCATCTTCCTCTTTAACTAGTAATGAAAGAGAGGATGCTTCAGGATGTGAAGAGTGATCTCTATTTCTGGACCGTGGATGTTGGTTTTGTATAATGATTGTCAATCCATGCCCAATATAACATCTAACTCCACTAAATGAAGCTTGATAAGATTTTTTGGGAGTTTTAGTCCCCAAATATTTTCTAAGGATGAGATATAAACCCTAGATGAAATAATTTCCCCATTATCTATTCTCACATATATCATAACCTCCAAGAATTGAGGTGGTGCTTGAATAGTTGTACCAAACATTCAAGATATGTAAGAATTTGTAGAACCAGATTCAAATAATACGTTCATTATTTGTGAATGAATAAATAGAGTACCTATCACCACATTGTTTTCTAGCTCCTCCTTAGTAGTAGTGATAACATAATCCTATCCTTGTTTCCTTGGAGGTTGTTGTTGATTTAATCGGACAACCCTTGGATTATGGAAATTGTTCAATTAATTCTGGTATTCCTTGTAGTTGTAACACGACACCACTGGAAGAAAATTTATCTGAACATTCCTTTCTTCTTCTACATTAGTGTAATTCTTCATATATGGTTGATGGGGTTTATACAGATGTCCATATTTCCCTATTTGAAGCAATTCTTGGTTCCCTTTAGACAGTTCCCAAGAATCTTCTTCTAACAATTTTTACACATGGGATGCTCGAGCTTCATTCCATCATGGAATTTATTTATGAAACCACCCAAATTAGATTCCATTTTCCTCTTTTTGTTGCTTGTAAAATGATAGGATTGAGAGTCTTCTATCTCAATTTCTACCTTATGGAAAAAACAGACTGTCTCCTCATACCTGTTGATGTCTCAAATCAACAACACTTTTCATAGAGTCAGCTTTAGTCCACTAAAAAAGTGATCCACCTTACATTCAGTGTTTATAAAAAATCCAGAGGCATACCGTTCATGCCTTGTAATGTTTATTCATATTCCCTAATTGACTCATATTCCTTCTTCTTAAGGTTGTTGAATTATCATTCCATTTTGAGATAGACAGTTTGGGGAAAATATTTCTTGAAAAAAAAATCTCTTGAATTCCTCCCAATAAATGGAATGAATATCCTCATAAGGATTCATATTCTTGATCAGTGTCCACCACTGATCAGTTTCCCTATAAAAATGGTTGACTGTCGGCACAAATTTCACTTCTTTTGAGCACATGAGGACAGAGAGTAACTTTTCAATGATGTTAATCCACTATTCCGTGAGGAGGGGATCAAAAGATACAAAAAAATGGGAGGACTTCACTGTATGAAGGATTCTATGACAAATTGTTCTTTCCTTTGTGGAGGAGGTAGTTCCACTTGGTTCATGTTATTATTTATAACCTAATCCATCTGAGTAGGTACTCTAATTAAGTTTCAAGCACCCACTCCCATCGTATCAGGCATATCATTAAGGAAATCATCACATTTCCTATCACATTTATTATTGGAATTTGTTCTTCTATTTCAAACCATTATCAAATTAAAGTAATTTAAAATTAGTGGTCTTGAATACATAGCTATTAAGAATATGAAGGAATCATTGAACATAAAAAGATACAATCGTAAAGGATAAGTATATTCTAACCTGTTATTCCATAGGATTAAATCTAAGTTATCATTGATCAATTTAATAACTTATATTATTATGGTCTTTTTTTATTCCCTTAATTATGGTTTTTACTATGCTCAAGAATTTACTGAAGCATATACCATGGGAGTGTCAATCCAAGAGTGCTTCAAGGAATGTTTTCATGCCATTTTTTTATTTTAGTATACCTCAAAGTTGTTCTTTTGTATTTTTCCCCTAGATACATCTGTGTTAGAGCCAACTCTACCTGTTTGTTTTCTGACAAGGATATAGTTTATTGATAAACAACATACTCTGTACTTACCAAAATTTAAGTGGGGTTTCTTATAATTATCCTCATACTATATGTTTTTCATAAATTCATATATTCCAAATCTCCAAAAATAAGTAGACCATCTTCTGATACTGACTATATTGACCCTATCCTTTTACACATATCATTACATGATTTCAACCATAATTATACATCATAATACAAGCCAAGGATCATGAAGTCTAGTGTGTTTGATGACTAGGTACATAAAAAGGAAAACATGGGATAAATAAAACATTTCTTTATTTAATATTAATAAGTAGATAATAACTTTCATTGTTCTCATTAAACCTTATAGGATAACATGGCGATAACATGAACAAACGGATGAACTAAAATCCATGTAATTGAAAAAAACATTGTAATAAATATTTAGCACATGGGTTATAAGGCATGTAATAATTAAAATAAAAGTCTTGTAACCCATGGAATCTTAACTTATAAAAATGGGTTCATATAAATATGAATTCATAGTATCATTTCCGAAACACAAAACATGAATTTACCATGTTTCATGTCTCACTACACATAGTGGATCACAGGTCGAGTTTATCCACCAAGACTGTGGCACATAGTAGCACGAATCAAGGCTAACCTCCAAGATTATTGCACAAAACGTATCATGAGACTCAATAATACCCAATGCATTAGAGTGTTATCTAGGTGGAACCATCTTAACATGTTCATGAATATGCTTTCCATATTAAGAATCATATATAAATATAAGGGTACCCATGGAAAGAAATGGGTATCATAATCTTGTCATAAAGCATAATGAATGGGCGTATCATATAAGTTTCCATTAATGATGGGAATTAAAAAGTACATGGGCATTAATTGGGTAAAATAATAATATATCATGTTATGTGATGTCAAACATAATTGAAAAAACTTAATAAGAGTATTTGAGAAATTTTATCCTTGAACCATTTTTGTGCGGTTTTAAGGAAAAAACAAACAACCATTTAAAATATAAATAGGAATAATCATTTATATAAAACAAAAATTGATACAAGATAGATTTCATAATAAAACAACTAGTTTTATACAAATAATTGTGTCTTAAAACATATTAATGAGTGTACTATAATGTGGGTATGAATTCGGGAATCTCCCATAAAACGAGTTCACTTATCAACTGGTATTGAGGAGGGAATAATTTCAAAACATTTATATCCATAAAAGATATTGTGGGATAGATCTTGAGACATGATTTTTGAGAATATAAAAAGTATTTAGAAGTTTTAATTGAATAAAAAATAACAACTTCATTTGGTTAATAAGATGTATGGATCAACTCGATGGAATATATAAAGTTCGGGTAGCATCCCTTATAGAATATGGGTATGGTATTGGATAAAAATAGGAGAGATTAATGAGAGAGAACAAGGTTTCTCATCTTTTAAAAATCATGGGTGGAGTTTGGGGGAGGTTCTTAATCATACCCCACAATTAGGAATTACACATAAAATTGCATAACATAGGGGACATTCTTAAATATGAGTGAGATAGAAAGAATCTGTTATCTTAATTCTGAAGGTGTTCTTCGCTTGATCTTAATGACATGAATTGAAAAATTAGTTTCATTAATTGATAATTCAAAAACCACAAATATGTGTTATTTATTTAGTATCACCTTATTATGTTCACCCATGTCGTTTTTGATGAGTTAAAAGGTTCAATTTCATTGTTTGGGAGAGTTTGCTTCCTTGGTTTTAACGATCGGTTCACCTATATTCATGTTCGGATAAACATGTTTGAGGAAATTGGTTATCTATAATTGAACTTATATGACACTATAGAACATTTATAAAATTATAGGGTTATAATATTAATTTGGTTATTTGTAGTTAAGGTGAATCATGATATAAATCATTAGTGTTAAATGGTTGGAATAATTTCGTGATTTTTCTCATAACTAACTTGTTTTGTATTATCATGTATGAAAAAGGATTCCAAAATATCAAATAATAAAAAATAAATATTTAATAGTATAGTTCAAAAATAAAAAGACTTTCATGACCAGAATTGAAGATATTGATTGAAATTGATAACCCATCATCCCTAAATGTGATAAATTAACATATATCGGATGGTGTTTTCATTTCTTTCATATAATATAAGGGGAAATGGGAGACGATATTGAATTATCCAACTAGTATAACAAGATTCCGGTACATTTATGGTACTGGATTTTTTATACCATTTGGATGAGGATATGTTTTTATATAAAAGAGAACAAAGGAATATGAAAATAAAATGAATGAAAAGAAAAGATAAATTTATATCTTGATTTAATATTCCTTGAGAGCCTCTTAAAAGGAAAGGATTTGGCCTTTTGAGGACACCAAGGGCTAATGTACGTGGAGTAGGATCATGGGGTGATATTTGGGTATAAGTTAGAAAAAAAAATGCTTGAGAGGAGTGAGGATAATAAGAGACTGTGGGTGATTTCTATAGCAGAGGGGAGGAGGGTTTTCTTAATATTTTAATCACTAGTTAATTATTTCTCTAGAAGAAAAGAAATAGTAATGATTCCATGACATAAAATAGTAATATGTTAATGTGATTTAGAACCATAGGTTATTACATTAGCATAACATCACCCATAACTCAGTAATTAATGTATTTATCTTATATTATAAATTAATGAATTTCACGATTCATAAAAAATTCATGAATTTTAGAAAAATTACCCATTCACCTAAACCATTTTTCAAAAATTTATAATCTAAAAAATAAATTCATTTTTTAAAAAATAATTATCAAAATATTATTAATATAATTTTTAAATTAAATCTCAATTTACTTGAAAAATCCATATTTTAAAACTATAACTGATTTTATAATGATTTTAACCCTTTCATAAGATCTTATAAAATTATTATAAAACCATATGGCATAAAATTATTCATTTATGAAAACCTATTAGGAATTTGTTTTTATTTTAATTATTTAATTATTTTTGATTAATTATTTATGACTTACAAAAATACCAGTAGTTTTACTATGGTTATATTATCACTTATAAGATACATAAATATTATTTACACATTCAAGGGTAAGGTTACTATTCATTTTTATGATTTTTATTCATAAAGTGCATATTACTATTCATTAAGGTATGTTAATATTGATAAGGGTAGTTTACTATTCCCCAAAAAATTATGTTTGTCTTACTAGAGTCAAATAATCTTACTGATCTCAACTACATATGTTAGATTTTTTAAATTTAAATTACATTAGTGGGAATATTATGATTAAAGGTTATCCCTTAGTATTTCATTGTGTTGTAATTTCATGTGATGACATAATTATAAGAAGGAAAGTTCCATTGATAAAACAGTGGGTCATTATAATGTTTCTAGGGACTAATGAATTGATTTGGGTAGTTTTGGGAAGAATAAAATGGCTTTTGAAGTGTAAAGAGGATATGAGAGGGGTGGCCTTTTATAAGTTGGGGAGAGGACACACATAGAATTTTTGAAAGGTTGAAATTAAACTCACATTTTTTCCTTAAAAAATAATAATAAAACTTTCATTAACAACCATTACAGGTACAAATATTGAAATATGTCTAGAAAATGGGTTTTGGAAAAGTTGGTTGGTCATTTTTAACACTTATAATCTTAGTTTAACCCCTTGTAAATTAGTTTTTACCCTAAAACTGATAATTAATTTTTTACTTATTTTACTATTCAAAATGGTCGAAGAATAATTGGGCCATATTAGATAGTATAAATTATTCTTAATGTAAAAATGAAAATCCATTTTTAAAATTCAATTCTTTTAAGTGGCATGATCCAATTTATAATTACACACACACATGCGATAAAAAATAGGGGTTTCAAAGAGAAACTTCTCAAAAATATTAAATATATTAATATCAAAAATTTTTATAAAATTAAATCCAAAGAAATAATAAAGTAAACTATTATAATAATTTATCTAAATTTACATTAGAACCAATTTAAAAGTCTTTTTTCCTTATTTACTATTTAAATGAAAAGTTAATTTTTTTTGAAAAATCTGTATTTTTAAGTATTCATTGAAAAATGAATCATATCTGAAAGGACACAAATAATCACCATAATATAATTTTGATATTATTATAAAAAAATTACTTTTTATAATTTTTATTAAATTTTGTAAATATTAATTTTAAATTATTCTCACAAAGCGCAACTAAACTCTGTAATAGAAAAAACTCCATTTTCATAAATTATTATTTTTTCTTCTAAATGATTATAAATTTATTCTAAATTAATTAATAACCATAATTTTCATAATTTATTTATTAATATTCATTCCATCCAATTTAATTATAATCTTAAAATGTTATACTATATTAGATTTCATTTTGTCTAGGGGTTGCATGTTTAACATGTTTTGGAGGAGATTAGATTTTAAAAAATATTTCATGGGTTTTAAATGATCAGTGTTTCATGTCACATAAAATTTAGAATAAAATTCTATTATTTTTGAATTTGGAGGTGTTACAAGGGTAAAAACGTCTATATTAATTTATAAATAGAAATTTGAAGTATAAATTATTTTCCTTCATCATGTTTTTTTAAATTATAGTGAATAAATAATTCCCTTAAAATCTTACAGAACACTAACACAGTTATTATTCGATTAATATAATTATAAAAATAAGATATTAGAAATATTATAATTTCAATAATATTAAATAATTAACATGATTCAAAAAATTTCTTGAGGAACATGACATGTCCATTATGCACTAAAATTTTTTGTTTTAATTTTATTTATTTATTGATGTTATTATAATCTGAGTAGAGAATAGTTATAAAAATTGATATTACTGATAATTTATGATAAATAATATTTTATTAAATGATAAGAAATTCTGAAAATATTATATTTGACCAAGTGATTAGGATATGTTTTATAATATCAACCATGGTCCATTTATTGGTTTTTCTATTTTAAGTATCTATCCTGACCATCAAAGTGTAAAAATAATTGTTGTCACTATAATTGTTAAAGGGGTTAATGAGGGTTTAAATCCAAATTATAAGGACAAAAACATAGTTATAACTTATATAATTTTCATTATATGATATAATTTTACCCATACATATCCTTTATTCAAAATAGATCTGTTTAGTTTTAATTGAAATAAAAAATTATTGTAATAAATTTAATATATTGAGAAATTACAAGAGTGCCCCTCCCATTTCTTATAAAAAGAAATATCTCCTTTTATTTACATGACACTAAAAAAATATTTTTCATCCAATACCTACCCAAATATCTTATTGTTATCCCTATCATTATTCTATAAGTCTTGGTTTAGGCATAATAAAAATCTTATAGGGTTTAAGGTGTTCATCAAAGAAGATATTACAAATAATTGGTATAGTTTTAAAAAAATGTTTTAGTTTAATTTCTTCTTCCACCATAATAAAATATTCTTAAACCATGATAAAATACAAAAATAATTCCCTATATACCAAGATTTGATTATGTTAATCTAATATCTTATTTCCATCTCCAACCTCAATAAAATCAGAGATGAATTCATCGTTTTTGTGTCAGGAGGACTACCGCATTGAGAACCAATATAATTTATTTTTCATCATTGTCTATCAAGAGTGGATATAATGATATAATTAAATATTATATATGATTATCATGAAATATTTACAATTTTAAAAATTTAATATATCATTTACCTTAATAAATTTTCATTCACTAGAAAATCATAACTTCGATCATGTATATTTGTGGACTATCACCTCTACGAAGTGATGTGATTATTTTTTCCCCAAGTCACATGTATGATATATATAATTATATTTTAATAATATAACAATATAATTATTATATTATAATAACTATAGAATTATAAAATTATTATAAACAACTTTTGATAATGATCATTCAAAAATGGAATCATTACTCATGCATTTGTATGGCCTATCATCTCCATGATTATAATGATTTTTTGTTTTAATTAACATATTTTATGAATGCTTTTAAAATTTTAATTGATATATAAATGTGATAATTATTTAATTATTTTTACTCGGGTTATGGTGGAGTATTAATTCACTTTGACCATATTTGGCATACTTATTTCATTTTGGACTTATGTAGTGAATAACATCAAAACATTCTATGATAATTTCATTGATTTTGTAATATAAAATAGCATTATAATAGATAAAATAAAATAAAAATAAATATTAAAAGGTTATTGAGAATATAATTAATTAACAGAGTATTATTATTTATTAAGACAATGAACAATCATGATGAGTGAGACTCAGGGTAAGGGAAATCATTTCAAAAATGATCATTAAAAATTTCCATTAAAACTCCCTTTTTTATTTTTTTATCCTTATTTTTAAAGTTATTAATGGATGTATATAGAAATAAAATAATTATATGGGAAATTTTTTGTCTCTGTTTTTCATTATTTTAATGTTTTTTAAAACTAATATTTTTACATAATGTTTTTTATATTCTTTACAAACAAAGAAAATGAATTTTCTCTTTTAATGTATATGGTGAAAAAGAAAATTTTCATCGATGTAACCATTACATATGTTTTGGTATCCATTAAATGTTTCCATATTTTATTTATTTAAAAACCATGTTTTCATATGTTCTGTTTATTTTTCAAAATGGGTTTTAAAATTGAATAAATATATAAATATAAAAAGAATATCTTACAGGTGAAAGGAAAATTTTTAGGATGAAATATATTATGTATTATATTATGGTTTCTATGAATTATCTATGATGAGAAGTGGGTTAATTATAATTTAAGGGAAGGTGATACTATTATAGTAACCCAATATATTGGTTAGTGGTATAGGGATAATCTATTAGGTTTTAAAAGTATTATCGTGAGGGTTATTTGAAGTGTAAATTGGACAGTTACACGTTGTGTTACCATTAAGGTCACTCAATATATATGAGAGACAAGAAAACAATGACCCATTTTTCCAACATGTTTGATCTATTATTTATATAGGGTTAAAATGTTTCCTTTATTCAAAAAGATAATATTTTTCATGTGGAAAAGATTTATTTAATAAGGTCAATGATTAACGTGATACAAATATGTATTTTATGGTTTTTTATTTTTTCCACAGATTAACAATTATCATTATTTTATATTTATCACTGAAAATTTTATACTCATTTCAATTTTTAAAATTATTTTCACAGGGTTTATGGATTGGAAAGGGAAAAAAAGAGGTGAAGTTGAAAATTATAATTATTTTTATTGAAAAAAACAAAGATTTATTTTAAAGGTTTTATATTGGGTAAAAAATGGATACTGATTAGAAGTGTAGACTTTATAAACTATGGTTTATTATGTATGAGTTATGAACTATTTCTATAAAACAATAAACCAAAAAGAATTTTGGGAATGAAAAAAAGTGAATCATAGTCCTAAAACAGTATATTATGTAATGTTTGAGGATAGTTCATTATATTTTTTATCAAAGTAAGGCTAAAATAAAATTAGAGGATATAATTTTATTAGATATAAAGTTAATATTCCTATTTAACCACAATGGTTAGTTTTTATGGAGAGTCATAGTTAATTTTTATAAATCAAAAGAGTTTGAGATATCATTAATAATGATATATTATTTTTATCCACCTCAAAATATGGTATATTATAATTTTATTTATATAATCACATAGTCCATTTTTTTTCTATAAATGGATGGATCCCATTGGAACCAAAGTAAAAAATGTATGTGAAGGAAAATGAGATGGTAGTCTGAATGTGAAACAAAATAGAATAGGATATATACTGAGATCTATTATGGTTATTCTTAACCATATATTAAGTGTAATGATTAACATCCTAAACCTTGGTGGGTTTTTAAAGTAAGAAATAATATATAAATAAATCCTTGTAGAAGTTCAGGTGATAATGATCATAAAGGTAAATATATTCAATGAACTATGTGTCTATAATGTGGAAAAGTGAACCAATTGAATGTATTAAAATAAAGAGAAGAAATTCATATGTGGTAAAGGAATTCATAAAATAGTAATATTCTTTGAAAAAAGTAATCATTTACGTAACGACATAAAGAGGAAAAATTTCTTCTTGAAGTATAAAATAACTGTTTTAAATATTGGGATAACTATAATTATCATAATCGATGTCCTATTGAGAAGACACTTGAAAGGTGTTAGAAACACCGTACATGTATATGTTTATATTTTCCTAATTCAATTGTTGTTTAAGATGGTGAAACTGAAAATTACACATGAAGGGTTTGCATTACTGTATATCATTTGTTTTGAAATTGTTTAATCATACGACATGATTCATATTTTTTATTTATGGGAAATAATTTTTAAGGAACTTGAATGAATAACATGGTTAATGGATTTTGAAGAATGCTAAATGATTATGATGTATATATATAAGGGATTCAATTGTTTGGAAATATATTAGGATAATAATTGGTCTAAAAAAGTTAATACTCTTTTTTATTATCTCACTACATTGGGATACATTTATTGAGTTTTGATAGACATCTTAGATATATGTAACCCTTATGTTTATAATATTAAATTTTTTTTGGAATAATTAATTTTCATTTTGTGTAAACAATTTTATAGGGATAGATAACCATTATTGAATTATGTGATATTTTATTTTGAGATAATTGTTAGTAAATACAGTTGCAGTGATGAAAAATTATATGTATGAGAATGTATTTGAGGTTAAAACATTTCTTTAATTTTGAATATATTATGGTTATTTATGATGATGTTTATCACATTGATGGAAATGTTATATATATTGTATTAATATTGTTTAATAGAAAATAAAACCCACATTCTGGGAGGCAAACCATCACATTTAGCATGTCCATGAGGATTGAACCCACAATTGATGAGAAAAAAGGATTCATCCTTTACCAATGGCCTATGTGATATCCTAGTTAGTATGAAATTGTTTTTAATTATTTATAATGTCCGAAAGATAGAAGTTACATTCATGTTGGGTAAATTTTTTTTATTTTATAGTAATTATGATATTTAAAGTGATTTAGGAATTATGGGATTAATGTTATTTTGGAAAAATATCATCATTTTGGGAACCTTATATGATTAAGGTAAAAAATGTATTATATGATTATATTTGATGAATAAAAATTGAATAAAATTTTGGAATCATATATGATTGTAATCTATAATTTTTGAGATTATGGTTATTTATTGAAATGGTTATACTATCATGGAGAATATATATTTAAAGAATATACAATCCTAAATGAGACATTAAGATCGATTGATGATATTTGAATATAAATGATTAGTTAATCATAAAAATATATGTGATAAAATCCTTCTGATTTTTGGTTTTCTATATTGGTATGAATATTTTGAATAAATTTAAGTATATGAAATTATTGAATGATCAATGTTGACATTGGGTATTACATTGTAATTATGGAAAATATTGTATTTTTTCATGAAAAATTGTTATTTATTTTGGGAGAAATATTATATTTTCCAAATAATATTGTTTTTGTTAATTCATAAAGAAAAGATAAATAATTTTTTACATTTTCTGGATTATGTGATCCATTGTATTTTTATTCTAGTCCTTTAGGAAAGAAAAATTCATTTTGAATACTCATCTTTTGGAGAAAAAAGTAGAGTTTTTTGTGGAAATTGATGAAAAGATGAAATTATTCTTGAAAATTAAGTATATTTCATTGCATTTTTATTCTAGGTAGTAAAATAAATCCTCTGTACTTGAAATATTATTTAGATACAAAAGCCCTATATGTTTACATTCATTAATGAGAAATCGGTGGTCTTTTAATAGGCCACATATTTATAGTTTTGTGATGGTTAACTTTTTTCTAACCATATTCTCTATCAAACTCAATTAGTCCTTGGGAGTTAGGGATTTTTTCTATATCCATGTTTTCACTTCCCAATAAGATTTTACTATTTTCAATCATACCATGGTTTATTCTACATAACCATGGTATTTCACTTTCTCTCTTTTTAAGATGAATTTTATTCCCCATTTTTACAAAGTGGGTTTCCTATAAAAATATTTTGAAAAGTCAAACCATGAATACCAAACCCCTATTTAAATTTCAAGGAAAAAATTTCTTAAATGTGGTAGAATGTAATATCATGAAATTTTAAAAATAAAGACAATGTTAAATAGAGTACAAGATACAAACCAACAAGATTAAACTTATAACAAATCATTGTTATTTAAATGTAAATATTATAACCTAGTTGTTAAATTGGTAGGAATTAATATTATTAAACAAATTAGGTAAAATTCAATAGTCATACTCATTTATAATGTATTGATTAATTATTTTTAAACATCTACTTGATTTTTAGTAAATTCATTTTATTCTTCAAAAATATGTTTACTTTAAAAATGGGGTTTCTTTATTTTTAGGAGTGTATATTATAATTAATTTTTTGAAATTGTAAATAATTTATTTGAAAAAAATAATTTAATTTTTTAATTCATATTGTTAAAAATATCTTCAATTTTTTTTTTGATAAATTTTTTAATTGATTTATTTATCAATGGATAGTAGAAAATACTGGTCAGAATGGCATGGAGGCCGTGATTTTTTATTATTTTGATAATTTACCTTTCAAGGGGTGAGTTAGAAGCCCTACAAGTCTCAATGGTTTAGAGACAATTACCTGACCCATAGGTCTTACAAGGAATAACCTAGACATGAAAACTTGAAACTGCTCCTCCCCAGCACATGTAATGAAATTATCACTCGAACTTCATAGGGATGGTCAGCTAGTGGTCCTATGCAAAGCTGCACAGGCCCGGTACTAATAGAAAAGTCATACAATCTAATTTTTCCAATTCTGGTTATCTCTTCTATAGTGAATGTGCCTGCCCTAAATCCTCATCTGAAGCTGTGTCCCATGTAGTATGACTGGTAAATCTACATTCATGTGGCTGGAAGTCATTGGGGTGGGCCTAAGTCCTTAAGGTGGCCCGAAGGCCTTGAGAAACAACTGGCTCGAAGGACATGGGTGGCCTAAAAGACTTGTAGGGCTCGAGGACCAAACCAATGGCCTAAAGGCCCATATGGATGAATAATTCAGGCTACTACAATACCGAACAATACCAACTACAATAAATACTATAGTACCTACTACAATTTCTGCTATAGTTCTACAACAGTACCTACTACATTTTCTACTATCATAACTCAGAAATACGCCTCCACCTGGATTTGATCTTGGGTCTCTTGGATGCACCTTCCGAGTCCTCACCAATCTGGCTGAGGCCCATGTTAGGAGAGAAAAAATACTGATTATTTTTATGAAAAAATATTTTAATTTTTATGTATTTAAAGTAAATTTTTATTTAGGATTAGTTATAAAATATAATTAGATCATTTTTATTTGAAATAACTAAAAATAAAATTTTTAAATGGATTTTATACTATAATTTTTTATTAAAACATTGTATATTTTGACTGGCCATTTTTCTGAAATATCATTTTTCCTCACGTATTTCCAGTTTGATTATAAATTAAATTATAAAACATCAATGTTTCAAATTTTCTAAAATAGATTCAATATTTTTAATAATATTGTATATTTTTTATTAATAAGCCCATTTTATTTTAATTCAAATTGAATAGTAATCCTAGAAATTTTTGTTACATGGGTTTAGAGTAAATCAAGTAATTAAGGGTGAACAATATAATGATAAAGAGTATAAATTGACCCAAAAAATTACAATATTTTATTTGATGAGTAAATTTTTTCCATTATCTTTATTTTTTAAATTATATGAACTTTTATTTCCATTTTTGTATGATTATGACCCTTATAAAATTTAATGTAATGAGAAGTAAAAAATGTCACACTAGTATTTTAAATAGCCATAATATTTTAAACATGGGGATAACCAAAGGATATGTTGTGTTATAAAAATTAATTTTAAATATAAATTATTTATATAAATCATTTTAATTTAATTTAAATTTTCATGAAAAAAATTTATCTTAAAAGTTCAAACAACACTGTCACAATAATTATTCAATTAATGGAAAAATAAAATAAATGTTATTATAAATATTAAAATTACGAAAATTATAAATAATTAATGTGATTTATGAATTTTATAGGTTTTTGTGGGTCATAAAAACATTATAATGAAAATAAAATACACCAATTGTTTTGGTAATGGAATGGAAACAAATCTAAGTAAGATTTGAAGACCAAATGTTTAAAGTTGCGAAAATTGAAAAGGAAAAAAGTCAGGCCATGGAGTATAAAACCATTTTTGGACTGCTTCTCCACATAGAGATATAATTTTCAAGACTTCCACAAACTATATAGTTCACTGCAAAGATACATCGACACATACCATAAAATTAAGGAAAATCATTTGCAGGAAAGAGGTGAAAAATCTTCCATGCACAAAACATCCCCCATGAACTAAAATGGTTCACGAGCATGCTAAATCCATAGACACCCTATAAATGAAATGAAGTTGTTTATGGGAACAAGGTGGTGATACTTTCCACTATAAAAGACAACCATGTACCCCTAGTGGCTATGTTTTTGGGGGCCATGTTTCTTTTTTGGGATTCTATGAAAGAAGGATCACATCCTCATCTCAGACGACCTGCTACGCTGGCATCCAGTTCTCCATATATCAAAAAAAGGACCCCTAGGGGGACTAAAAAGGGATATATACAATGCTACAGCATAGTACTTTTGAGAGATCAAAAGTCCAGTTGATCAATTATGGTGTGGAAGAATATATAACCACAAAAGAAAAACTCTTTTTATGATTCCATGCATGTATGACCAACCACATAGCATTAAGGAGGTGTAAAATAAACTAATTAAAAAAACTAAAATCCCCAAATTCCATGTGAATATATTTCTTGATAGGTTCAGAATCAATTCCCTCTTAGTAATCGAGTGACCCACATAACAAAGAGGATTGTGGGTGGAACTCTACCCCACGTAGAAAATCACTACAGGGATGGAACTATGCACCGTGTAGCATCACACTATACGAAAAAAACCAAACACTATGTAAAAAAGTGCTAAGTGGATTGAACCTAGATCTGTATACTAACATTGGATGTATACAATTACCCTACCCACATATCAATATTCTATGCGGATAAAACCCCATATCACCTAAGGATATAGTATGCAGAATGGGGTGTCCAAGGGATTTTTATCGTCTATTTCTAGTTATTCTCTTCTATTTCTATCATATCCTTAAGAGTCCATCCCCAATCTAGTACAACGACATCAGGAAAAATCCTATCCCAAAGGCACAAGACATGTGTGATAAACCCATCAGGTGTGTCAAAAGACCTTTTAAACTTACATGCCCATGGTATGTTGGGTCGCAAGGGCAATCCCTGAAATATGGTGGACCCCCGGAATGTGCCTAATTTTACATTCCCATGGTAGCTCAGATTAAAAAACATATTATCCTCATACGAACCTCCCAATTCATGGCATTAAGGGGAATCAACAGATTTTCCCTTTGACATGGTCTAGTATTAAACCAAGAAGATCACAATTGTATTTTCCTTTAACAAGGAATGAGGTTACCCCCTTTCCCAAAACGAATTTCAAGGCACTCCCTCTAAGGTAAGACCATATATATTTTTGCAAGAGGCGGCACTCCTGCTACACTTTGCCTCAACCTCGGGTATATTTGGATAGATTTCCAAACATCGCTTTCTAGAAAATGAAAACAAGAGAGTAAATAAGAACACTCAAAGAAACTCTCTATACCCCTTTTGGCTCCATCACGATCCATCAATGAATAGAGAGGGTTGTGAGATCATCAGATGTATTTCATTATCTTGTTTCTGACACATACCATGAATCATGTGAGATTAGTGATTAGTGGAGATCATTATATCTACACAACACCAGATTTCTCTACCGTCCATCTTTATAGATATATGCCCAATCCAGGGTATCTTCTATATGTAATGCCCACCTGAAATCTGACCAAGAGAAATCCTTTTTCAGTAGGCCTATTATTCTTGTAGGCCCCCATCATACCCCTTAATGGGACACTTCCATGCATATGTCCTGACCACATCATTCTCACATTAACGGGAAGAAACCCAGTGTGAGCCCCAAATTTCAGAACTATGTGGACATAGATTCCCAATTAACTAGGATATATAGGAAACCTCCAAAGGTTTAAGCTCTACACTATCATGTTATCATAGATTCACTCTCATCCTTACAACATGACTTTAAATTTTAAAAACCATCAAACTATGTCGGATTTTATTCTCAACAAACTCATATACGTAGGAAACATCCATCATGTTCAAAACCAACTCTTATGTTTTCCATAATGTTATTTAGGCACATCCCTAGTAGGGTTATATCCACCCATGAAGAAAACAACTCTTCTAGGTCACATAGGTCATCCTCAATGTAAGATCTATATTAAAAATTTAATGGGCACCATCCTCCTATATGTTCTTACCATATGACGTTAAACTACATGGATGGTTTCTCATCGCATGATCATAAAAGTTGTTGTGTCCAGTTATGTGGATCTGAAATATGTGGGTTCTGATTCCTCTCATGGTGATACGTATAAATAACATCATATTGGTTTGATCCTATCATTGAAATAATTCACATCCCCCTGGATAATGATAAAATCTAGAGTACTTCATCATATGGCTTGAACTAGTGTTGTCTAAGTGAACGATTATAGAACTCTTGATATGCCTACAAAATGATAACATTGGTGAACAACCATGGATACATATATATTTTTTTGAACCCATGTGTATTTATTAATGATCATACCAAGGTATAGTCCGCAGACACATTATTGGTAATAAACTAACAATTCTAGAACATATTAAAAGGGATTAAATCTATAAGAGAGTCCAGGAATATGTAATAACTCCTCTCAAAGGGGTGTGATGATCCCGAGATCCCATCCTCTCGAACAATGTGAGTTCTTGACTTACATTGACCATATCATCCAACAAGTGACTACGTTTGGAAATAATGTACAAAAATATTGTATGTGATAATTATTGGGTGTTTCTGGCTCCAAGAACAAACCTATTGGAGACCATTCAGAAATTTCATCTTCTTATAACACAAAACGATGAATCTAAAATAAATTAGACTTAGCCTATGATAACTCCTTCTGTCTGGAAAAAGGATATACTACCTAGTATCAATTATACTATCTTGTTTCTCATTGATGGAAATTTTTTTGGAAAAAAATTTTCAAACCTAATATGAATCCTTAACCAAGGTGGTGGTGCTACACCACCTCAGGCCGCTTTCATATTCCAATGAGAAGAGGGCCAAATGAGATCAGTAATTATACAAGTGGTCATGAGATGATACTTTGATGGGGTTTTGATGTATATATTTGTAAAATATATTTTCTGTATTTTTTTAGATTCCTTCAACCCAATGGAATCCAGGAAATTTACGCAGACATGCATGTCAAAAATCAAACCGGTCAAGCCCTCTACAAAGAAGCGGACTATGTCACCCAAACATCTTCTACAATGACAGGTCTCAATTGAAATAAACTAGGAGTACCAATAGAATGGTACCCTCTTGAAATTTGAGGCATCAAGATAGGTCCTCTATTTGGTGAAACCCTATAAGCCTCCCACTCATCAGGGACTGACGGTACAGAATCAGAAGGTTCCACTAGACATCTCTAATCATTACGGGAGACTGTACCCAGAAAAAGAAAATGAGTACATCCCTTATCATAGGGAGGTAGATGAAGTCATCACCAATGAATTCATCCCTACTATACTGGGGTTCCACTTAAGGGCCCCTACAGGAATATGTCTCCGCCAACACCATGCAGACCAATATCCTCACACTAAAGAGGATAATAAACTAAGGGATCCTATATAATTTCAACTAACACAAGCCCCCTTGGCTGCCTACCTAGGGTGCTGAAAATATAATTATGATAAGGTTATAAACAAGGTTCCTTAGGAAGAAATAAACCATATAAATAACATGAAAAACAATGAGTAATGAAATATTATCACCCCCTCTCTGAATCCCCCTATGAAAATGTGATGGGATATTATGAGCACGAAAACATTCTCACAAATTCTCACCATGTAAACCATGAAAATATGGTGGAAAATTATAGGGTTATAAAAATCCCAACTGAGGCTCATGAATCCCATCATCCAAATAGGGTGGAAACTAGCTATGAGCATAGGAAAATTCATGCCGATTTATACCAAGAGTGTTTCCCAAATATTATAGAAAGAAATAGGTAGGAACATATCCCAACTAAAAAATATAAAGACCCCAGTCAAATATGGTGCTGATGAAATAAGGGAAGTGTAATATTCCCATTCCAACATATCAACCCTAATAGTCGAATATGGTTGAAATCAAATAAAAGAAGAGGATAATTCTAGTAGATTCATATCAAGATCATGAGATAAATACAGTGGAAAAAGATTAGATGAAAAACATGCTTGGAAATATGAAGCCCATCCACCAAATATGGTGGAAACCTATGAAAATTGATGACGTATCCCAACTATAAATCAAGAAAATATTCATTCATATTTCCCGACATAGGTGAACTCCCAATACACACTATAAAATCATAGAGGATTGGTGTAGACACATATTCCTACAACATAATTTGATTGGGATTATGTTATTATTCTAGGAAAAGAGTTCTCTCAATGAATATTGGAAATGATGCAGGATCATACATCAATTCCTAATAATATTCTCTGGACCTATCAAGACGTTTTCATTTCCACTAGAATAATAAGTTGTTGTTCCCATAACTATGTCTCCCCAAATGGAATGACTAATCCACAAGATAAGATAGTCATTAAAGAGAAAACCTGAATCCTTTATCTATAGTCTAAGAAGTTATTCGACATTATTCTTCCATAAATTGACAAACAAATTAAGAATGAATACCCATACCAACTGGGGGACACCAGTCCACCATGGTTCCCTCTATGGGGAAGACATATATCCAAGAAAGATTTCATGATTCTGATCAGCGTATCCTAGAAGCATCATGGGAACCCCTCAAATAGAAACCTGTAAATGAAGGCCATTACCAAAAGTGTATATCCCTAGTTGGCCACAAGAGAGAACCCAAAAATAAATCATGTGAAAGGAAACTAGAAAATTAAGAGAATATTCATGACCCTCTTCTATTAGAATCTAGAGTTCTGGATTCTATCAAACATCTTTCAATAAAGGCTAAGGATCTTATCAATCCATCACCATATTATGGATGTGGCAGTAGTAGTTGTGATGTTTCTCCTCACATTTTTTTTACCCTTAGTTCTGAAGTTCCTCCACAGAGCACCCATGAAGGCATACTTCATGGGAATGAAATTATTGATCATCAGAGTATATCTCTTAATGAGAATCACGGTATCCATCCATGTATCTAGAGAATAGAATAAAAATAAGTTTCTCCCCTTAATTTCTCCAATCTTAAATGTCCCCCAAGGTATAAACAATTGGAATATCCCCATAGTCAAAAATTAATTTATGATGCTAGTCCTCACCATGATGACAACCACTGTGAAGGCCCTCCCTAAAGTGAGATCAAGTAACAAGAAGGTCTTCCCCTTATTCTTGTCCATCATTAAGGATCTCCCCATAATTCAAACATTAGATATTCTCCATATGGATAGACACCAAGCCAATATGGTATCCCTCGCCATCATGAAATCTACTACGGAGGCCCTCCCGACTTCCAAATTTCACACTTTCAAGAATGTCCTCCCCTCACCGAGTTAATTATGAAAAAGAACTCATAACATATGGAACTTGGAAAGATGGTGTTAGAAGTGTTGGATACTCTAAATATGAAAAGAAATAATATTTCTCTGTTAGAAGATAGCTTAGGGCCATACACTTCTCTTGATCCACCCCTATACCATTCACATATCAATAGGACTCATACTAGCCATGAAAGCAAGCAAAGAATCATCCCAAAGAGTCCAAATTGGAAAGACCAAGTAGAGGAATCTCTGGTGGAATAAAAAATGGCTATGTTTCTCATGAGATGAAAATTAGCCAGGGATGACATGCCGGTTTTGTTCTAGACCACATCCACTTCTTAGTTCAACACACTATGGGTGTTTTTATTGGAATGATTACATAAAATTCAACTCAATCTATGGAAAAATCTCCTCGAGTTGAAAGAAAGTGTTTTCCACTATAATGGGTATGCAGACCATGTCAGAATACTGAGAGGGTGTCACTATAAAATTGACTTCGAATCATTTTTGTCTGAACGGTGACCATTATCAGAATGTTCAAACAAATAACTTGAATTGAAATTCCTCCACGCATTTCTCAAGTTTTGTTTCCTCATCAGTAAAACCTCATCTGGTGTTCATATCCTAGGATGGTGAGGGCATGGAAATTTAGACCTCACCCCATGCCCTGTTCATCATAACCCACTAGAAATGACATCTTGTAATGTTATTATCCTATGAAAATGAACAAATGAAATCCATATTTAAGAAATGAAATATTCTCTATAAAACCAACATTGATTAAGTCTCAAAATCATCAGGTTCATCGAGAGCGAGACATCAAAAAACTCATAAACCATACAATCAAGAACATTCAACAAGCTTCTCACCTAAGGGAATCCATGAAGCCAGTATTGATCATGTACTTAGAAAAAAATAATTGACATTCAAAACCAACACCATATCCAGATCTCACTCGAATTGGAATAATCTAGATCATGAAAATGTAAATAGAATCCACGATGGCTGTAATATGTGATCAGCCCTAGCCCACTGGGCTGGGTGGAATTGTTAGCAGAAAATTCTCCTATAAGGTAAAAAATTCCAAGATGATGCACAGTAAAAAAGGGAATGGGGGGAACCATAGTCTATATGGTTGGGGCCATATTAACCTCAACCACCTACCTAGTGGACGCCAATATTTTTCCACCCGGGGAGGGTGATGAGTAGAGAGGTCACCCGTTTCATCCCATCACATGATTCATGTCCCTGAAAACAAAGGTGTATGAAAGGACCAAATAAAGGTTCCCTCTTAGTCACTCGTCACCCAGAAACACAAAGTGGAAAATGAAATGGATGGAGAAGATCCTAAAAATGGTGCAAAATTTCCCATAAAATTCAGCACCCGGTTTCCACTCATAATTAATTATTAATTGGTGAACATCATGGACATCATTCACATGGACCTCACTAAAAAAATACATATAATGGGGATGTAGGGGAAGTTGGTTCCCTCCTAGAGGCAGTCTTTACAGAGCTTGAATGTTTCCATACCCAAAACCAAATAGACACCCTAAATTTGGGCATTCAATCAACTAATCCATCCTTACTTTATTTTCAAATTTCTAACAAGAAGAAGAATAAAAACAGGGTCATAAATGACCCACCTCCTCCTCCACTTGAAAATGATCCCTTCATGCATAATGAGATATTTGATATGGAGAAGGAAGAAATGAAATAGTTGAGGAGAATAAATGTTTAGATCATTTGAGGAATCCTTTCTATCAGATTTCCTCCCTAGAAAGATCTTCAACCTATACTTCTAGTAGGTGTAACTCAACAACAAGGGTCCATCCAAAAAAAATAAAAGGATAGAATGATCGTCCAACATAGTGTCATGACACCCAGTTTACCTAAATCCAATCACAAATGAATATCAAGATTTATTTACAATGAAGAAATAACCAAAATAGTTTCAGGAGAATCCACAAAGGATCCCCTTGGTTGGGTATCCTCCTCAAGTATCAACATAGCTGGCATGTCCAATATATCCCCTACTATTCCCACCCATGCACATGTTCAATGTGACACCCATAAAGTCTTATTAATACCATCGAGTCATTGGAATCTCATTTGGATGACATGGAAGGATGTAATGATCTAATACAACCAGAAAAATGTCCTTACAAAGACTAAGTGAGTAATACTCCACCACCACCAAATTATGGGAACCCCATATTCCATAAATTCAATGAATCAGGGGACCCATAAAAACATCTTATGTATTATGAACATTATTTTTATCGCATAATGGGAACACCATGGAAAAAAGAATTATGGGAACTTAGATGCTTCGTGCGAACACTACAAGGATTAACCTTTGTATGGAATACATGTTTTCTATCTCGGTTGATAACCGGGTGGGAAGATCTCTGATCGAAGTTCTTTTTCTAGTGAAGTCTAGAGTTTCCTATGACAATATTCAATGAACTCACGAAATTAAAATAGAGGGAAAATGAGAAACTCTAATACTTATTTTATATATTGAAGGGTCTAACATACTCTTTTTAACCAACCACTTCACCATGATAAGATGCTTTCTATGTTCATCGATAACCTCCATAATGAGATGTGAACACCACTCATCTCGGTATATCTGTGGGTTTTATGATTTCTCTTCTATTTCAAAAATAATAGAATAATCCTTACATCTATCTATTCTTAAGTCCTAGGTAGCCCCACCGACCCCAGGAAAATGTGTTGGAAGAGTTAAAATGGACTCTGTTATGATTAAGCCACCAACTATTCTTGTTCTATCTCTCAGGCATACACCAAATTGTCTGGGGCCCATTGGATGTCAACATGCACCGACACCTCGAAAAGATGAGTGGAGGGGTCCTAGGAAGAATAAATTTGAGGAATGAAAGAATAAAATATACTCATTTCAAGATGACCATGTTTGTGGAAGCTTTGTAGATGCCAAAAATTGAAACTTTCTCTATCAACTAGATTAAAAGTGGAAAGATAAAGTAGGTCTCAATAACATGACATATTATTGTCCCCTTCATAGGATACTAGGAAATACTATCCATGAATGATTAATCATTAATGAACTCTTGCAATGAATGACAGACTCTCAGAGTGAAGTTGGGACCACCACCATTACAAGTGGCATAAGTTTACACCACTGAACCAGATGAAAGAGAGGAGTGGGAAAAGGTGGTTAAATATAGGGTGAATATGTTCGATATTTGAAGGGATCAGAAAACATTCAACTGAGCTCATGGAATACTCCAAGTGGATTTGATGAAGCCAAATGTTCCCCCAACAACTACTAATGCAAAAACCCGAAATCCTCAGCCCCACAATCCTCCAAGACTTGAAAATACAAGAAAATTATTGGCTCTAATGGTATAGATAATGATATATAAGATGAAAACATGTGAAGTCCAAAAATAAACTTGAAACTC
The DNA here is from genome assembly GCA_963277665.1 of Viscum album. NCBI lineage: Eukaryota > Viridiplantae > Streptophyta > Magnoliopsida > Santalales > Viscaceae > Viscum > Viscum album. The sequence goes on from OY728165.1 coordinate 1,392,105,444, forward strand.
TCAGATTTTATGTCATCAAATCTGATAGGATGGGCACTGTCCAAAAAAATAGAACCACCTGATGTAGTCAGTTAGGTAGACTCCTCAGTGGATGAGGAACTGATATTTGGATTCATTAATTTCATTCACTTAATGGATCCCCTCTCTAATGAAGAGTATGCATATGAACCCAAATTCACTACACCTAATGGGGGAACTAGAGGGAGAGGCCGCAGAATCCGTGGACACTAACAAAGACACAGCAATGAATGAAACGAAATTCATGGCCATATCCTGGATCAAACAGTCAATGTTGCAAACTCTCATGGAAGAGCCCATAAATGGACCAAATAGAAAAATGAATATTCCATTTACCCTAAAAAAAACCACTTCAAGAAAATCATCTTGGATGATATGTCAGAATATGAGTGAATGTATAATCCTCTATGGTGGGTAAAAAGAATTTCTCAGATGAAATAAAAAATTACAGAAGCACTAGTAGATTCAGTCTTGGGGACTGGTCCATCCTCATCCAATTCTCAAGAATCTAATGTGACTATGAAAGAGCATATTCAATTCATGATTCACCGACCTTTATAGTAGAAATATGAAATTTTGAAATAATTGGATTCATTACAGCCTTGTTTTCAATCATGGAAGCCCTAAACATATCCAAAGGTATTAGGGAAGCACTTATAGAAGCTTTTCTAATCCCCTATAAGTTTGAAATTGAAATAAATTCCACTGAATTATATCTAATAGAGACTAATAATAAATAATTACATGATGTTACATCTATCATGGATCAAGATGAAGACACCATTATGTAAGGGAGCATGAAGACCATATATGTGTGTGAAAAGATAAATTGTATAGACATCCAAAAAGTTTTCATTGATAATGGATCTAGAGTTAATATCCTACCAAGGAAGATGAATCATCATCTGAGCTATAATAAAGCTAACAGGACACCATATTCCAAAACCCCTATAGGCTATGAACAATGTGAGCATTGTTGAACAAGCCAAATCAAGATCAAAAATAAATTTGGTGACCTCGTAACCGAATCAGAATTTCTAGTGGTCTAAAAAATAAAACCTTAAATATACTTATATTTAGTCCCTAGTTGCATCAACATGCGCTGATTCCCTCATCATACTATCAATGAATCAAATATTGAATTAATAGATGGGGTTGGGCATTGAAATCTGATAAGGCCCCATGAATATTTTTCGAGTCACACTATATCCATGTCAGATTATATGAGAAGTAAGGGAAGTAATCCTAATTCGATATTATTTATTGGGTCCCCACTCCCAAAGGATGGGAAGTTGTCCCTAATATCCCCTTCAAGAAGATCAAGGAATAATACATACTTAACACCAATTATATTGATTGTAGGAGTCCCTATTTGGATGCATATTCACCAATATTGAATATTTCAATCATGGGCACTAAGGATAATAGAGCCGAAAGAATACACATGACCTCTAGATAATGATTAATGCTCAAATGGAAACACCCTCAATCCATCCTTATAGGCCTAGATAGTCCTTAATTCTTTTAGTAAGGTATTATATAAAGAAGACACTATAAATTCCATAACTCCACCCTCTCCAAAAAAATCTCCTGCTATCATTCGGGTCAGAAGAAGTCACCTCAGCCTCCAAATTCCAATATTGAGAATCTTATCTCAAATATTGAGAGCACATCTCAAGAATTTCATCCCCATCAGAAGAATATGATGATGATGATGATTAGTATGTGTAAGAGGAAGATGAATAAGGCTTTAGAAATTCCCCTCCATCATTTGAGGAGTGTGTTATTACCACCATTCATGAACTCAGGGAAATAAACTCGTGTACTAAGGAAGACCCATTACCTACCCTGATTAGTGAATTCATGTATTACAAAGATAAAGAGGAATAAAACTCCTTCCAAATGCATAATAAAGATGTTTTCTTCTATAACTATATAGAAATTCCATTCCATGATCCCTCACTGGTCACTCACCACTTATTCATTCTAGAAGATAATTGTGGATTCAAGGAAGCCGATAAAAGGATTCACACCACACATAATCCCAAAATAGAGGCAAAAATTAACAAGATATTTTGAGAAAACATCATTCGGGAGGTCCAATATCCCATATGACTGTCCAATACAGTCCCCTTGAAAAACAAGAATAGAAAAGGAAGAGTCTTAATCCATTTCAAAGATCTCAATCAACACATCCTGAAAGATGAATTCCTGACACCAACAAAAAAATTGTTGATCGATGAAACTTCCAGATCATAGGACCTCCCTTTCATCGATGACTATTTAGGATATAATCATATCTGAATGGAAAAATAAGATGAAGAGGATTTCACCATTATGTATATATAGATATTATTTTTCTGCAATGTAATTCCCTTCAGTCTAAATAATGTCATATCCACATATCGATGCACCATGAATCACATCTTCAACCCCTTAATGGAAAAAATAGTTAAATAAAATTTTGATGACTTGGTGGTTAAATCCCAAAAATTGTCAAACCACATATCAAATATCGATGTCGTCTTCAATAAACTGTGACAACACATCCTAAGAATTAACCCCATGAAATGTTTTTTCTTAATTACCTCCAAGAAATCCCTTGGACACATTATAAACCATCATTGAATCAATTTAAATCTAGAGAAGATGAAGTAAATCCTTCACATGTCACCTCCTCCCAACCTCATTATGTTGAGGGGACGTCATGGACACATAACCAACATTTGACACTTCATATCAAACCTAGATGGAATTGTTTTCCCCTTCATGAGTTTAATGAAGAAGGGGGTTACATATCCAAGGACCAATGACTGTCAAGAATAATTCGTTAATCTTAAGAAGTACCTATTATTCCTTCTAGTGTTAATGCATCATGTCGAAGGAAGGGCACTGATACTATATGTGACAAATTTAGAGTGTTCACTAGGAACTTTCCTTACATATAAGAATGAGGTTGACAATGAGAATATCCATTATTATCTTATTCGGAATATGATTTATGTCAAGACTCGATATTCAAATATTGAGAAGATAATCTTGGTACTAATCATCGTACACAAAAAGATGTGACACTACCTACAACACCATCAGGTACATTTGGTCTCACATTGTCAAATTGCTCAAGAACATTCGTAGCTGTTCAATGCAGACTAGACACCTGCCTTGACAGGAAGTCATCCTATAATAGTTTTACATCTAGTTTGTGTCTCATAAATCATTCATATACTATGAATTAGAATATTTTTTGATGGATAACCAAACATAATAAAGGACTCTATTTGATTATGAACTACCTGATGAAGAGGTTTTATTTATTCAAAATCATTCCCAAACATGGGATATGATTTTTGATAGTGCATTAAGAAGCCCAAAATGTAAAAAATTATGGAATAACCCATGCTAAAATTTTTTTTATGGGATTTATAATCCAATCATTAAGAAAGGTAGTGCTATCTTACCTTTTCAATCTATCAGTGGGGTGTCGAAATGATGAATCATAATATCAAGCTCTCATTACAGGACTGAAGTTATCACATAAAATTCAACTAAAACATTTGAGGATAAAAATTGATACAGAATTAATCATCAAGCATGAGAATGGTGACTATGATATCAAGAAGGAGAGTCCAATCCCATTGTTTGACTATGTCCACAGTTCAATGAAAGAATTCACATCAGTTCCAACATTAATCCAATTCCCTTGGTTGAAAAATGCATTGGCTAATGCATTAGAAAATTCAACCACATCACTGGATGATCTAGTTAAGGATGAAGGAGATGTAAATATTTCCCACCATTTTATGGTATTACTATTCATTTAGGACAAAACATAATAAATCGATGAGATTAGTACAATATTTGAGTTTTATGATCCCACCACCAGATGGGTGACTCCTTTTTAAGATTTCCTTCAAAAGGGAGATCTCCCACCAAACAAGGCCAGAAGAGAGAAAATCTGAATATGAGCAATTAATTTTTTTCTGTACGATGAGACAAATAAACAAAAAGTTTATACATAAGAAAGGCCTTTATGGAATCCTTATCATATGTATTTATGGAAAGAGACCGCCACAATTATCAAGGAATTACACACTAAAGCCTATGGTGCACATCATTCAGGATCCAAGCCTCACACTAGATCTGGAGGCTTGTATACTACTGTCCCATTGTAATGCAAGATTGCTCTGAATTTAAAAAGAAGTGTCATTCTTGTCAAGTCCAAGCCAATTTCATCCACCAACCACTAGAGTAAAAGCACATATCCATGTACTCTAAGACATTTTACATTTGAATAATGGATGTTGTGGGACCATAACTATTGCATCCCAATCCTTTTATATATAACATTAAATGATTTTAAGCATAGTAAATCAACATAGTACAAGCTGTGGATCATTAAGTCTAGTGTCTTGGAAGACTAGGTACATAAAACATAAAACATGGGGCTAAAAAAATTCTTTATTTAATCTCCATAAAGTGCTCCTAACATACTTTGATCCCTAATATCTGCATAGGATACCCTGGGGAACAAATGGACAAAGGTATGAGCTAAAAATCTCAGAAAGGGAATGAACATAATGATACCTCTTAAGCACATGAGTTAGGAAGAATGGAGTAAGGAAAAAAACATTGAACATATAAAATAATATAATATAAGTATGGGATCATATAAACATAGAATCATATAAATGTGGCATAATTATAAAACATTTCTTTAGTACGGTTGAAGTATGACCTCCTATCCTGTTTCCCGTTTCACAACACATCTCATGGGAGTATACATTACCCAATACATTGGGGTAATATCTGGGTGCACACGTCTCCACATTTCAATGAATATTATTTACACATAAAAATTATTTACACATAAATATTACTTCCACATAAATAATCATACATAATCAATCATTCATAAACATAAGGATACCCATGGAAAGAATTGGGTACCACAATCATGACATAAAGCATAACCTATGATTGTATCATGAAATTATCCAGGGTCAAAAGGTATTAGGACATACATGGACTTTAATAAGGTAATATAGAAATATAAAATGGTAGGTGGTAACAAATAGAAGTGACAACACATAAGAAATTCATTTGAGAAATATTAGAATTAAAACATTTCTATGCGGTTTTAGGGAAAAATACTACAGAGCTTTTAAAATAGTAAAGAGCAAATACTTTTATATATAACTATAATTAAACCAAGAAGTATTTCATAATAAAAATACATATTTTATGAATAAAATGGTCTCATAAAATAGACGATAGAGTGCACTTGAAATTGGGTTAAAATTCGGGATGTTCCTTTAAAACGAGTGTGTTTATTAGGAAGTATCGAAAAGGGATTCACTTAAAAGCATGTATATCCCAAAAAAAGAATGAGAGATGGATCTTGGAATATGATTTTGGAGAATATAATCAGAATTTATAATTTTAACATAAAAATAAAAGACAAATAAATTTTGGTAAAAAGAACGATAGAGAAACCTGAAAGAATAAAGGAAGTTCGGGTAGAATCCATTACGGTTTATCAGCATGGTATCATGTGTAAATAAGAGGGATTTATGAGAGAGATAAGGGGTTTCTCATAACTTATAAATGATCAGGGATTCTTGGGGGAGGTGATAAAATATACCCCATCACTTGGTATTACACAAAAAGGGATAGCATAGAGAACAATCATGATAAAGAGTGAAAAGGAGAGGATCCCTTACCTTAATTCCGTTGGTGTCCTCCACTTGTTATATATGACATGAATAAAAAAATTAGGTTTATTAATTAATAATTAAAAAACCAATTATATATGTGATTAGTTTATTATTATTATTTTAAGTTTATTCATAATCATTTTAATTGGTAATGAGGTTCAATTTCATTGTTTGGGCTCGTTTGTTTACATGGTTTTAAAAGACCGATTCACTTATCTTCAAGTTCAGATAAACATGAAATATAGAATTTGTTGTCTAGAAATGAAGTTATATGATATTAGTTAACATCAAAAAGATTAAATGGTTTTAAAATCAATTTGGTTACTTATATTGAATTCAAACTATTATGTAGAACCAAAGTGACAACCGTTTTTGTTAATTGGTTGGTTTGATTACAAAGAACATATATTACATTATAACTTAGTAACATTTGTAAAAAAATATTAAGGAAAATAATTGGACATATTACATATATATATATATATTATGGTTCAACCATAACAAAAATGGTTTCATGAGCATATTTGATGAGGATAATAGAAATTGATAAATCGTTGTCCTTAAATGTGCTAAATTAGCACATATCAAATGGTGCTTTCATTTCATTCAAATAAAGGGGGGGATAGATAAGAAAATAAAATACCCCATTATCATAAAATAATTCTAGTAAATTTACATTACTGGAGTGGTCATACCATTTGGGTGAAGGTATGTGAGTAAAGAAACATAAAATATCATAAAAGAAAAGAAGTAATTGGAAAGAGGAATTTACCTCTTGAGACTTCCTCCTTTGAGAACCCCTTAAGAATAGCGGTTTTGGTATTTTGAAGAGTCTAGGAGGTTTTTTATGTGGGGGAGGATTTTGGGGAGATATTTGGGCAGAATTTATGCATGGAACAAGGCTTTAGAGGAGTGAAGATAAGAGTGAGTGAGTGGGGGTTATAGTGGAGGAGAGGACAATTTTCATAATTTTTTAATCATTAGTTTCTTATTTATTCACAAGACAAGGAATAGTAATTATACCATAGATAATAATAGTAATAAAAGAATGTTACTTAGAACCAAATTGGATTACATCATCAGATCATCATAAATGACTCAATTAATCCATTATTTAGCATTTATTGTGAATTATCAGATTCTACTATTCATAAAAAATAATGTATTTCAGAAAAATCCCAAAACTTCACCCTAGCCATTTTTCAACGTGTGGAATCCAAAACTGATGTCCATTTTTATAAAATAATTTTCTAAATATGTTTAATTTAATATTTAATTAAAATCTTAATTTATTTTTAAAAACCAGTTTAAAAACATTCATTTTCTTAATCTAAAATATAGGTACATCATAGTTTCAATTGAATATTATTTTATAACTATCATAGGTAGGTTAATATTCATTAGGGTATTTTAATATTCATAACTTTTTTTTACTATTAACCAAAAAATATTTTTTTCTTATCAAACTCCAAATAACTTACTGATTACAACCATGTATATCAGATTTTCAAAATTCCAAACCCAGAACTGACAAAATTATGTTTAAAGGCCACTTAGCACTTAGTAGTTCATTATATTGTGTTTTCATGTAATTTGTATGACATATTTATAAGAAATAAAATTTCCATTTGAAACTTTGGGTCATTACGTTCTTCCCCCCTAACGAAATTTCACCCTCATAAGTTTGTTTTACATTCTAGGCTGAAAATAGGTGAGGGTACTTCTTCTTCATTGCCTCCTCCAGTTCCCAAGTAGCTTGTTCAATATTTTGGTTCCTCCACAACACTTTGAAAAGGTGGGTTGTCTTGTTGCATAGAAAATTATATCTTCAGTCTAGAATTTTCACTGGCCTCTCCTCATAAGAGAGATCATCTTCTAGTTGCACCCACCTCTATGTTCAGTACATGTGAGGGATTGGGTATGTACTTCCTCAAGAGTGATACATGAAACACATAATGAACTAGGATCATATTAGGAGGAAGTGAAAGCCGATATGCCATGTATCTTATACAGTCAAGGATCTCAAAGGGTCCAATGTACCCTAGGCTTAGCTTCCCTTCCATTACTACATTGACCCTCATTTATAACTCTAAATCATCCCTTTGTGATTCCTTAATCTTCTCATGAATGGATGGTTGTGCAATCATTTGGGTAAGGTTGTATGTATCCATTGCACTTATGATTTCTAAATCCACCCTTTGAAGATATAAGAAGATAAGGACTTTCTTAATCCATAACATGGATAGAGTAGCATATTCTTTTCTTCTTAGTGCATTAGATACCTTGTTCGCCTTTCCAGGATGATAGTGAATCTTGCAATAGTAATCCTTGATTATCTCTAACTATCTCCTTTGATGAATGTTGAGCTCCTTTTGTGTGAATATATAATTTAGACTCTTGTGGCTGGTGTATATTTCACAATTCTCTCTATAAAGGTAGTGCCGTTAGATTTTTAAGGTAAAAATCATGGCTGCCAGCTCTTGATCAAGCGTCGGGTAGTTTTTCTCAGGGATATTCAACTTCCATGAGTTAGAAGCTATCACATTATTATTTTTCATGATTACTCAACCCATAAATTTATTTGAATTGTCGTTGTATATTACATAAAATTCTCCACTTTTTGGTAATGTGAGTACATATGCAGGGATCAGCCTTCTCATTAACTCCTTGAATCTTACCTTAAATTATTCAATCCAGACAAACTATACCCGCTTCCATGTCAGCTTGGTTATTGGGTTTGAAAATTGTTAAAAGTTCTTCAATAATCATCAACAATAACCAGTTAGACCAAAAAATCTACGGATCTCTATTACAAAAGTAAGCCTGGGCCACTCTTCAATTGCCTTAGTCTTGGAAGGGTCCACATATATCCCTTTTTTGGTAATAACATGCCTGAGGAATGAAACTTCCTCCATCCCGAACTCACATTTACTATACTTTTCATACAACTTCTCCCTTTGAAATGTATTTAACATAGTTTTTAAATGCTCCACATGTTTCTCCTTGCTATTGGTGTATATGATAATATCATCAATAAAGACTACCGAAAATTATTCAAGGTAATCTCTAAATACTATATTCATTAATTCCATGAAAATAAATGAAGAATTAGTGAGTCTGAAGGGCATCACTGTGAACTCATAGTGTCCAAACCTCATTGGAAAGGCAGTCTGGGGTATATATCTCTTCCTCACCTTTAGTTGGTGATATCCTGACTGAAGGTTCACCTTAGAGAATTAACTGGATCAACAAATCTGATCGAACAATTCAACTAACCATGGAAGGGGATACTTGTTCCTTATCGTGATTTTATTGAGTTCATGATAATCAATGTAGAGGTGCATTGATCCATCCCTTTTCATTATGAAGAGGACTGACTCACCCCATGGTGAAGCACCAGGGTGTATAAAGCCTTCCATATATTCTCCTATAACTACTTCTTCAGCTCTTCCAGCTCTACAGTGGCCATTCTGTTAGGTGTCTTTGAGATCGGAAGAGATCCATGGATATGTTCAATTGATAACTCATCCTCTCGGTGTGGAGGAAGACCATGTAACACTTCAGGGAATACGTCAGTGTAATCTCTCACAATAGGCATGTCTTCAAGCATGATTCTATCCTTTGTCTCAATCATTTGAGCAAGATATGCGTGGTCATAAGGCAATAATATCCAAACTTGAGACAAATATTCTAATAGAGACTCATGTTACTCCTTATACTTGTAAAGAATTGGAGGTTTCTTAGGGATGTGAAAATTGATATCCCTTTCCCAACAGTTGATGTTAGATTTGTACACAGATAGCCAATCCATGCCCAAGATTGCATCAAACGACACTAAAGGATGTATGAATAGATTTTATTAGAGGTTCATTCCACAAACATTAACCAAGTAGGAGTTATAAACCATGGATACAATGATTGACCTATTTCCTATTCTCGTAGATAACTTTTCTCTAAATTTTGAGGTGGTTTTTGAATAGTTATACTGAACTTGCAAGATATGACAGAATGCATAGAACCAAAATCAAATAGTACATATGCTATTCTTGAATGAATAACCAGTGTACCTGTCACCACATCATTGTCCATCTCCACCATAGTAGTAGTGATAGCAAAATCCCTTCATTTTTTCCTTGGAGGTTATTGTTGATTTCCTCTAACAACCCTCATCTTAGGGAAATTGTTCGCATAATGCCCATGGTCCTTTGAGTTGTAACACTGCATTGAAGGCTGAGTGTTGATTGAAACCTTCCTTTATTCTTTAACATTAGTGGGATTTTTTATATCCCTTCGACAGTTCTTGGCCAGATGACCAAACTTTCGACATTTGAAGCAATTATTGGTTCCCTTCAGACAGTTACCAGGATGCTTCTTCCCACAATTATTGAAAGGTGAAAAGTCATGCTTTTTTCCATCATGGGAATTTTTCGATCAACCACGAATGTTGTTTTCCATTTTCCAATTCTTGTCAATGGGACCATGAGACCACTATGTGTATCCAGTCTCCATTTCCATATTGAGGGAACAACAAACAATATCCTCATAACTGTCAAGGTCTCGAATTTCAGACACTTTTTGTAGATTTAGCTTTACTCTTCTAAAAAAATGATCCCCCTTGCAGTCGGTGTTCATGAAAAAGCTAAAGGAATACCTTGAAAGCCTTTTAATGTTTTCTTCATATGCCCCGATGTACTCATCTTCCTTCATCTTGAGTCCGAGGAACTCTCTTTCCATCTTGAGATGGAGGGTTCAAGGAAAATATTTGTTGAAAAACATCCTATTGAATTCCTCCCAATCCATGGAATCAATTTTTTCTTGGGACTTTTTATTATTGATCAGTTTCCACCACTGATCAGCTTCTCCCTCAAAACGATAGACTACCTGTACTACCTTCTCTTATCCCAAGAACTGGGGAACATAGAATATCTTTTCAATGGAGTTAATCCATTTCTCCGCGAGGTGGGGATCAGAAGATCCGCTAAACCTAGGAGGCCTTTGCTGCATGAAGTATTCTATTAATGATTTCTCCTTCCTTGGAGTAGGATGGAATTCCTCATGATTCATGTTATTATTCATAATTTGAGCGAGGTGAGAAAGTACTATTATGATGTTTTGAGCACCCGCTCCCATCATATCAGGAATATTGTTTGGGAAATCTTCACATTTCCTATCACATTGGTTGTTAGAACATGTTCATTTATTTCCCGTCATTAACAATGAAAAATAAATTATAATTAGAGGTCATGAATACTCATCTATAGATCATAAAAATAAAACATTGAACATAAAAGGATAAACATATAATAAAGAAGTACATCCAAACTTGTGATTATTTAAGTTTAAATCTAGGTTATCCTCAGTCTATTTCATAAATTATATTTTTATGGGATCATTTTTTGTCCCTTAATAATTGTTTGTACTAAGCTCATGAATATAAAACATCATATCTCCTGAGAGTGTCATTACCAAGAGTGTAGAAATGACCATTGTCATGTACCAGGATACCCCAGGTCAAGCCCGAAACTCCTTGTTAGAGTTTTCACTCCTCGGTACATCTGTGCCAGAGCCGCCTCTACGTGCTCGTATCCAAATAGGGATGTATTTGTTTGATAAATCACTTACTCTATACTTACCAAAATTTAGGGATGTTTTATTATACTTTGTCTCATCCTTAAGTTTCTCACTAAGGTGCTCTGTTCCTAATCTCCAAAAATAACTAGACATTCCTCTGATACCAACAATAACATACAAATCCTTTTATATATAACATTACATAATTTTAAGAAAATTTAATCAATAGAGTACAAGACAATGATCGTTAAATCTAGTGTCTTGGAAGACTAGGTACATAAAACATAAAACATTGGGCTAAAAAAAGATTTATTTATTTAATTTCCATAAAGAGAGACTAACTTGATTTGAGCCCTTACATATGAATAGGGTACCCAGGGGAACACATGAACAAAGGGATGGGTTAAAAATACCATTAAGTGAATGAACATACGGATACATCTTAAGCACATGAGTTTGGAGGCATGACGTAATGAAAAACAAACATGGAACATATAAAATAATATCATATAAGCATGGGATCATATGAACGTGGAATCATATAAATGTGGAATAATAAAAAAAAATTGTAGTATGGGTTAGGCTAACCACCAATATCGTTTCCCATTTTAGTACATGTCAAGGATAACCACCAATCCCGTTTCATATCTCATCTCATGAGACTTAACATTACCCAATACCTTGGAGTGCTATCTGGGAGCACCCATCTCGACATTTCCATGAATACTCTTTCCACATAAATATTCTTGACACATAAAGATTATTTCCACATTTATATTCTTTACACATAAATAATCATACATAATCAACCGTTCATAAACATAAGGATACCCATAGGAATAATTGGGTACCACAATCAGGACATAAAGCATAACCAATGAGGGTATCATGAAAGTATCCATGAAAGAAAGGGATTAGGACATATATTAATGTTCATAAGATAGTACATGAATATAAAATTCTATGTGGTAACAAATATAAGTTACAACATATAATAAATGTATTTGAGAAACATTAGCATTAAATTTTATTTTCGGCTTTAAGGAAAATACGATAGAGATTTTAAAATAATAAATAAGACATTATTTTATATAAAACCAGAAATAAACCAAGAAGGATTTCATAATAAAAAAAATGATTTTATAAAGAAAATGGAATCTTAAAATAGTGGATAGAGTGCACTTGACATTGGGTAAAAATTCAGAAAGTTCCTTCAAAACGAGTGTCCTTATTGGGAAGTATCGAGTAGGGATTCACTTAAAAGCATGTATATACCTTAAAGAGAATGAGAGATGGATCATGGATCATGATTTTGTAGAATATAAACACAATGCAGAAATTTTATATAAAATGAAAAAACAACTAAATCCACTATATTTACTAAACCTGGGTGTTACCCTACTTTTGTGTCCCCACCACTTTCATCCACGTCACCAACTTCAGTTACCAATTTACCAATTACCCCTCCATATTCTAATCTAACACCCGATGTACCCATTGAAAATTGACGGGTACTATGCAATATCACATCCCGTCTCCCCACCTAGGGTTTCCATCTTCTAGCATCTTCCTCCTGCAATTTGACAACGAGCCCCGTATCATTATTCCGTGAGAGTCTCCACCCTCCAAACACGATGCCCCTCACACTATTCCATGGAAAATCATATGGTAACTCTTACTGTTCCCACTCTGGTATCGCCATCCCTTATCCAGATCATCCCACAAACTACTACACTCATCCTCATTGCCATTTTACTACTCTTCTTCTACTGCTCATCCTCAAGAATCTAGTCATTTCCTCTTACAATTAAAAAAAATGATAGTTGGAATCCCATATCCCAGGTTTCTCAGTCTTATTCAACTCATACGAGCTCTACGGATTTCATCCAAGAGTCTACTCCTCCCATCGGGATCAATCCCTCCAACCACCTCCTTTCCTGGTCGCAAAATCTTTCACCGTCAATGAGGATTCTAGGCATTACCAGTCTCCTCCGAGATCTACCGTCGTAAATCACACCTCACACCCACTTCGCAAATCCATTCACCATCACCTAAATGTGTTATATTCTTTGAAAATAACTCTTCTATTTTCATTACAGAATTTGAAGAAGGGTAATCCTTTTCTTAAGCCTATATTCAATCAGCTCCTGCATTATACATATGGTCATTTCCCCTCTATAGCTTCTCTGTATTATTTTTTTCCTACTTTGTATTTCTCCAATTCTCTTACTTCATACGGTTTTTCCAGATTTTTGTACAATACAGTTCTTCAAAGTAGATCGGTCCTCATAATTTTTTGGATAATTATTCAGTTATCTCTAATATATTGATTTTCCAGCTACATCTGGATTGTTCAATGTTCATTTGTTATACTCGTTTCCATTTTTTCTAAAATTAAAACATAAAACTCATTTAGTCTCATTAATTTTCTAGCTTTTTAAATTATTATTAGATTTCTTATACACAACTATTTTCAAATTATGTATATATAACAGTTTTCATATCAATGATTTCATAAAAGGATTCCATAATTTTTTTTTTTCATATTTTTCTTTTACATTATTTTTTTCAGATTTCAGATTGCGTATTGTTCAATGTTCCGTGGTTGAGAAGACTTGTTTAAATCTGGTTTTAATTTTACCAAATGTAGATATGGTTAAAACTATTATCATTTTCTGTTTTTATCATTTGTTGATTTAATCATTCGTTTAATAAACATATAAAATGGATCATAACACCAATCCTTGCTTTCACAATAGGTGAATATGGAATTACATAGTGTTGATTTTGTTTTCATTTTGGTTTATTTTTTTTCTATATAACTCCATGTTCATGGAAATGTATTGATCTCTTTTTTGATGGGAGCCATCCTATTGGGACACTTTGAGATAAGAGTAGCTATGGGTATGAGTTCTATAGATAACTCATCTCTAAGATGTAGAGGAATTACGAGTAACCCTTTAAGAAATATATCATCGTATTCCATAATTATGGGAATTTACATTAGGTTAACACTTTCCTTTAACTCAGCCATTTGAGCGAGGTATGATTCTTCATAGGGAATTAAAACACACACCACTGAAAAAAATTTCAAAGGATATTCATGATCATCCTTGTATTTTTAGAGAAACATGGTATGGTTCAGAATATGAAAGGATAGTTACTTTTCTCGATAGTTTATATGTTCTCTATATAACGAGATCTAGTCTATTCTCATTATAGCATCAAATTCAACCAAGGGAAGTATTATGAGATTCGCTAGAACAATATTCCCACATACACCAATAAGAGAAGAGTACAACACATGGGTTTCAATGATTTCAACACTTTATATTTTTACATATACCTATACTTCATAGTTTCATGGTTTCGATTCTAGAGATCTAACACACATTCAAGATTTAAAGGAATGCATTGAACAAGAATGTAATAAGAATTTTTCCATTCTGAAGTGAATAGGAAGCATACCTTGTATGAATTCATATTCCTTCTCTACATACGCATTAGTGATGGCATAAACCTTCCCTTTAACCTTTGTCTTTGGTGGATGATGATGTTGGTTAACCTTGAGGGCCTGAGGTTTAGTGCATTGTCTTGCATAGTTCCCTTTTTCCCTATAGTTGTATCATTTGACCATGGGTGGTTCTCTGATTTCCTCCATGACATTCTCTTAAAGTATCATGTATTTTATACATTCTTGATCTTTGTGGCAAGCTATCCCACACTTGAATTATTTCCACATACTTTGAAGAAATTTCCATGATTCTTCTTCCAACATTTTTTAAATGTCGGTGGTTGAGTTTTCTTTCTACCATTGAAATAAGATCCTCCAGCATGAAACCCCATATTTTGTTTCTTATCACCATATCCATGGGACCATTCCCCAAACTCCATCTACACTATGATATCACTTTGAACAACTTCATCATAACATCTGATGTCTCAATATAAAAGAGCCTTTTGAAGGTGTGGTTTAAATCCAATAAATAATCTATCAAATTTTCTATTAGTGTTGATAATGAATCCCAAATCATACCATTCATGCCTTTTGAAAGTCGCTTCATAGGCCGTAAAAAATTCTCCATCCTTTT
Organism: Viscum album; assembly: GCA_963277665.1. Lineage (NCBI taxonomy): Eukaryota > Viridiplantae > Streptophyta > Magnoliopsida > Santalales > Viscaceae > Viscum > Viscum album. Next base: position 1,392,120,841 of record OY728165.1, read on the forward strand.
ACTTTATCTCTTTGAATTATGTCTCTATATTTGTACTAAGAGTTCATGGGAAATACATGATAAGAAACATTATCTTAATGACATCCCACTCTATCTCTTCAATTCTGTCTCTCGGTATGGTGTTCTTAATTAAAGGCCACTATTGGTCAGAATCTCCATCGAGACGATAAATAGCCAGAGTCACCTTCTCCATATTAGAATAGAGAAGAACAGAAAATATTTTCTCCATCGATTTGATCCACTATTCTGTAACTAGTTGATCGAAAGATTCACTAAATGTCAGTGGTTGTTGATGCATAAAACACTTGATAGAAAGTTTATCCCTCTTAAGTGAAGGTTTTTATTCCACATTATTCAGGTTATTATTCATAACCTGATAAAACTTGGTAAGAAACCCCATGATGTTTAGAAATCCACATCCCAAAGCATTAGAGATATCATTTGGGCAATCATTGAATTATTCCTCTCATGGGTTGTTTTCATGGTTTCTTCTAGTTCCCACCATTTTTGAAAATATAAATGGTTAAAACAATAGAGAAGAAAATGAGTCATGAATAAATAACCTATTAATTTGTGAAATTTACATGAAAATAATATCATTTGGTATCTCTATATTTATCAATTATTATTGTGTGATAACAAATACTTAGTCTCACACAAGGGTTTTCCACTATGGTTTTATAATCCAAAATCCCAAATTAACTAAATAGTTCCTATTATACCAACTATCATGACCTGACCCTTTTATACATTATATTTACATCATTTTTTGAAGATAAAAAACATAAAAACTTTACACGTACAGATTCGAAAGGTTTGGTGTCTTAGGAAAACATGAAAAAATACATAAAATTTACCCTAAAAAATTTATTTAATTCTTTCTCTAGGTTCTTATCATCCCTTTTGTACTCCCAAGTACATGTAGTCACATGAGGATATACACCAAAAAGTGGTGATCTAAAATCCCAATAATAGGAAAGGACCTTGGGTAAAATATCATGGGATTCACATAATTATTATCACCATAAAATAGGCATAAGATCATAATCACGAGAGGTAACATTATGAAATGACATGGAATGTGGCAATGCATAAAAATGAAACATCATGTCTTAGTGGTCAACTACCACACATAGTTGTGAATAAAGCTAGCATTATATTCATGCATAATTTTATTTTAACTCATGAGATATGCCAAATTTTCTAGTTCATGGGAGCACTGTATTATTCTAGGTGAACCTGTTAGAGCATAACATTCATTTTGGGAATATAATTCCAGGTTCACCTGTCACATCATAACATTTACATTTTCATGCCCGCCACATAGAACATATTTCAAATACGTACATAAAATACCCATGAAAAGATATGGTATTTATTTCATAGATTTACATTCATAAACACTTGGTTTAAAAAATAAATAGTTACTATCATTCTTTACATATAACCATTAACCTTGAGTGAATAGTGAGTCAATCTTCGAGAAGTAAAAAGGGTGTGTTTATTTGAAAGAAAAGTTCTTTTGGAACCCATTGGATTTTTTATAGAAATAATTATAAAAAATTATATCCTAGAAAAGGTATGATAATGATGAAGAAATTATTTATAAGTCATATCTATACTGAAAATTTCTTGAAGAGGGAAAAGCCAAATAAAGAGAGTTTGGTTGGAGAATTTCCCTTTACCTTGTATCCAAATGAATTTTTCTCTTTAATGTTATGTATAATGACAATAGATTCATTAATTTACAATTAGAGAACCTTTTATACATTAAAATGATTCATTATGGTTTTATTATATTCTTTTATGGGCCTTTGGATGAGCTATAGGGTTCAAATTAATTGTTTGGGAGTGTTACTTTCCTTAGTTTTCATGATCGATTCACTTTTCTACATGAATGCATGTTTGTGTAGATCATGGATAAAAATATTGAATTTTTGTTACATGTTGTTGATGATATTTCCGGTGTTTAAATCATCTTATAATTAATTTGGTTATTTTTTATGAGTATGAATCATTAATTAAAATTAAATGATGATCATTTTTGGTGAAATTTGGAAGTTTTTGGATTACAATGAATATGTTTTGTTTTATCATTTAGAATTATGAACAACACTTGTTTTAAGAAGATAAAATGGGTCAAATCATACATAATGAAAAAAAATTCAACCATTTATTGGTTTTATTAACATCCATGAAGTTGTTTAAGGAAAATGGAAGGGCATTGTCCATGATTTAGATAAATTTACACATCACAGGAAATAATTTTATTTTTATAAACAAATAGAGAGTGGGATTATAATTAATAATCTTTTATTAACATGATATCATACCGGTATATCAATCATATTGGATTTATCAAGAAATTTGTATCAAAGATGTTGAGGATAAGTGATGAAAATAAATTAAATTTGAAAGTAAATTGAAAGAAAGGAGATAGAAATTACCTCTTGATTATATCTTATTTGAGAGACTCTTTAAGGGAGAGGATTTGGTTTTTATATGAGACTAAGGGATGAAAGACATGGGGGAGAAGCTTTGGAAGATCTTTGGGATTAATTTGGAGAGGATTGGTGTTTTAGAGGTGTGACAAAATGAGGGTGTGATGGGTGGTATTTATAGTGAATAAGAGGAGGGTTTTCTTAATCTTTTAAACTTTAGTTTATTATTTTTCCATAAGACAATAAATAGTGATGATTACATGAACAAGAATAGTAATATGTTAATCTGAGTTAGTTATTTGGATTCTTAAACCACTCATGATGTTAGGAACAATGTATTTAAAATATAATGTATTTATACGGTAAATTAATGTATTTTATTATTCACTAACAACTAAAGAATTTCAAGAAATAATCCAAAATTAACTATAACCATTTTTAATTGTGTATAATCCCAAAATTAACTCCTTTTTAAAAAAATATATTACTAAATTTGATTAATTTATTTTCAAATTAAAATCATAATTTAGTTGATAATTAAAAAATTTAAAATTAAAACTTCTTTTCTAACACATTAAAAATTTTATTAATGTCTCATAAAATTTTTATATATTCACAATACATAAGAATAATTGTTTATGAATAATTTCTTTTAAAATTATAAAATTAAACATTAAATATTTATGACATATAAAATACTGACAATATATTATAACTATACCATATTGTTTCTTATAGGATGGATAATTTTCATTTATACTATCATTGGTAAAGTTCATATTAACGTGCATGATTTACTATTAATAAGGGTCATATTATTATTCATAAGGGTAACATTACAATTCATAAGGGTATGTCACTATTCACCAGAAAAATTAGTTAGTCCTATCAGACTCCAAATATTTTACTGATCACAATATTGTATGTCATATTTTTGAAATTCAAATAACAAAAGTTGAAAATTTATGTTTAAAGGTCACATAGTGTTCCATTTAAGAAATATGTTCCATTATGATTCTTAATATAATTTTATGTGATTAGGACATTACTACTAGAAGGGAGAAATTTCATTGATAAATGTTTAGGTTATTATAATTTAATTCTTACAGATCATCTTTAGAGTCACTCTCAGAAGGTTGAATTTATCCAAGAATGAGCACCACCAGAGTGGGTCTTAATCCAATGACCTTGGTGCGAGTTGACCTTTCAGTAGTCACTTATCCTACAGTATTGATAATAGGAAGGATCGCATTATACACCATAACCTATAGTTATCATGGTTGTGGTCCTAGAACCATGCGGTTAATGGGAATAGATATCTATATCTGGAAAAGCAAAAGAAAAAGTTGAAGAGGTGAAAAACTAACCTCCACATTCCAGAGAATTAATGCCTTTAGCCTCCAATATGGAATCAACACCTGAAAAAAGTGGGTGTTTCATCCTCAATATGGAAGTGGACCATGGTATCTCTAAATGACACCCATGGATAAGGAACCTACATAGCTAGGTTAGTAGATTCTAGAAGACCGCACCTCGAAACTGTACATGTAGGAATAGTCCCCATGAAGCTAGGGACGACAACGCATTTTTATTCCATTTCAGTATGAGTTTAACCATTCCCCATGGTTTTACACCATATTAAAGTGGAATAAATACAATAAATAGGGCTATAAAATCCAAAATATCCCCCTTCTATAAGGGAAACATTCATCTGATTCGAAATAGTTGATCTCTCGGGACTAGGAATCCCCCTGATGTTCTCCGATAATTGGGGCTCACCATCCAACTCAGATCTATCGGAAAAAATTTCTTTGTCATCCCTATAAGGGAAGTAGAAAAATACTCATGAAAATTTTGAACTCTTAGTGACTCCCCCAATATATAGGAAAGGGTTGTTTGATCCTAAAAAAATTCCCTCCACAGACTAGGGACACCCTCAACAGCCTCAGTTGGCCTAGATTCTCTAGCCTATTCAGCCACAACCTTCATTGGTATCTCCCACACATCAGACGGTGTCAGTGACGCTGATGTTTGGAGGTTTCTTCATAGTTACATATCATACCATCATCAATCCATGTACATTATTATTGGTCAAAAAATAGAAACATTTATTATTACAACCAAATAATAGGATATGAAAGATACCTATAATACCGCATTTTATACGCATCGACAAATATTATGTCTATCGTTGTTTTTGGGTCAGCCACTGGGATGATCCTCTGGTAGAGGTATAACGCAAATTCATAGGTTGAAATATTCTTGTAATATCCACATTAACTACCTCCATATGATCTATGGTCATAGGAGGGACCTTTTTAGTGACCCCCACATCCGAAGAAATATGTTCTACAACTATAGTACACATGTGGGTGTATATAGTGGGAAGCCTCATCTCTTATGCCTCCTAAGATTCATAAAATAGTATTTAATAGTTTTTTAAGATCCTAAAACGGTAATGTAAAATGTAGGTCAAAAAATATAATTACTTCTCCTTTTATATCATCTAGATTTATGATTAACACCATATATTCAACCAAATAATAACAATATGGCATGTCTTAAAAAAATGTAGGCATGTATCCATCTCATTCATATATATAGTAAATTTTCACAGATGTTCATGAGAAGAAATCCATGTAGGGTAAATGGATGCTCCAAATCTAAGATGATAAAAAGGATCTTCTTGAAGAATCTCCCATGTATCTTCATTAAAATTATTTTCCCTTAAGTTATCATATACCATCAATGCCTCCTAGAATGCATTCGTAATGGGAATGAATGAAAATGGAAGATTTTTTTGGGTATTTGGAGCATGATATGTTAATCATAACCACTTCCTAGGTTAAATTGTGGCCCTAGAACCCCCAGGGGTTTGATGCTTACAAGGCTCTGGATGTAGGTTAAGAATTTCCCATGCTCCAGCTACAATGGGAAAATTAATAGTATCATCACCCCATGAGGCATGACCATCATTATAATTATCTTTACTGAACTTAGACCTCACCAGGGCCAATACTATAAAATTATATTTACAATAATATCATTGATTAAGAATTTGGGTTTTTAGGACATGATGGTATAGATTCACCTTTTCGGGTCTTCATCATAAGAAATGTCAACAAGTTCCATCATATATCCAAAACTAATGAGAGTAACTTCTTTCCTAAGAAGAAAGACCCATTGATCACAAGGGGAAAGAGAAAATGAGGATTTACCTCCCATTAAATAATCACATTTCCTCCTGGCCACATGAAAGGTGGAATCTAAAGGGATGGATACTTTCCATTCAATTACGGCACCAACAACTTATGAGTTCGAACCCCGACCCGCAGAGCCTTCCTTGGGGGTTCGAAAATGAGACATTTCCACAGCTATTTCATTGTTATTGAATTTCAATGGGATTCATTATTCTTCCATATAACCATAGGTGAATTAAAATTGTTGATAAGAGAAACCAACTTTTCCAGTTGACTACTTGGATATGACTAAATACAAATATCGCTGCAACCTTTTGTGAGGGCATGCTTGAAATCCACAGATTCTAGAAGCTTAATTATGAATTGGTTATCTTACCAGGTAAAATAATTCTAAATATTATATGCTATCTTGAATTATTTATCCTAAAATGAGCGTTTAAGAGTTGGTGGCACATCATTTGAACATATTTTAATTGAATGATGAATCTACAGGGCACATATCCCTCACAAATAACTTCCCCATCAATTCATAAAACTAAGATACCTTCCCCCAATGAGAAAAGGTATCCCAACATAATTAGTTCCTCTAATGCTTCCCTTACCAAAACTATAGTGGGGTAACCATAAATATTATAAGTAATGAGGTCATTAAAATTGATTTGAACCATCAATTTCCCCTCATATTACTTAACCAGCTCACCCTACTCATCCTCATCATCCCATTCCATAGGAATAACCCCACTTATTCTCTAAGGGAATGAATTGATATTAAAACCCATAATTGAATGAGGATTAATCATAGTGTATCCACCCTTATGACCTCCCATCCAAACCCATGGGATTTGTAAAGGATCAACAAGTCGGTGTGGTGGTTTCACCTCACTGATTCGACCAAACAAGGGGTAGAGTTCTGCGAATTCTAGAATGGCATGGTTGATGCATCTGTCAGTGGCCAGGTAGGACACAATGTTGAATGTTGTGACTCTCACTCTGGTACTACAATAACACACTATTAAAAGGAACAAACTTAAAAAAATAGTCCGGAATGTCTCCATCTGAAATAACTGGTCATCACTAAGGATAAGATTCCATCTCCAATCATTGAACTGACCTCCTACAAGATAGAAAATTATGAACATGTTCACCTTCATGTTTAAATGCCCATGTAGGTCCTTGGTCTTTTCATGAGGCTCTTGACCATTTATCATAGAAAAGACATTGGTATAATTAGAAAAGGGGATGTATTTCTTAGTAATAGGGTTAGAATCACTGGAAATAGATTTTTTCATATCAATATGATTCTTGAACAGAGGAAGAGTCATTTATTTTTCATCCTAGGTAGAGGGAGGTGGAAGAAATTGTTTGTACATATTTTCAATAATTGGGAATCCAATAATCATTCAGACATCCCAATGACTAATGTCGACCTCCCTAGGAACCAAATAAAAGTTGTTGTTATCATAAATCCACATACTAAGATGTTGTGGGAGGAGAGATTGGTTTCAGTGATCATAAAATTCTGATAATCAAACTGGTTCATAGAGCCACATATATAGAATCTCTACTTAAAAATCCTCACAGCTCTAGAGAACCATGAAAATCTACCCCCAATCCAAACTGAATGAGACTGATGGGTGGAGGTCCTATTTCGATAACCAACCATGTTGTTCATTTACAGTATCCTTCCAAATGGTACTATGGTAACAATGGACCTTATCATTAGGATTTCATAGAGCTCCCTCTAGTGACATGGAGTCATAATTATAAAGAGACCCATAAATGTGTCTTTTCTTTATGAATCATCACTTTGACTCAATAAGGGGCTAATAAATGTTGATATTGTAAATTACATAAGATGTGGACTAGATAGACTGACTTGTTGTTAGGATCACCACATTAGATAGAAGAAAAAATCCATAAACATGACACCTATCAAAAATTGGATACTAATTTTATCCTATACTGAGATGTTAAGGTATAGAATGATAAAATGGGATGACAAGGATCTTGTTAACAATTTAGTATATCATATTTTTCCACTTTTCATCAGTAGTTGAATTAGGAGTAGCAATAGGAGAAGAAGTAGCCTGTGAAGGGTGCGTCTCGGTCTGCATCTAATTTCCATTTGAAGAAGAGTTAGTCTCATAAAAACTGAAAAAGGTAAAAATCTAAAAAACTGAAAATTCATGGAAAACCTTACATGAACCAATATTCCATGGATGATAATGAATCACTGGCCTGAAAAGCATCAGCTAGTGAACCAATGGTTCACAGAATGAGAAACCTATGCACTAATTTTAGACTATACAAAAGGTCGGTCTCACCACTTATAGAATGAATTATTTATATTCAAGGATTTATATTTTTAGTTCATAGAAAGATGTGCCCGTAAAGGGGTGTAGTTCATAGAATCAAGGAAAATAAGAGAATTTGCAGAAGCACTTACTTCACTGAGAAACACGGTAAAGGAAAAATTAACTAGACTCCTATATATATGCATTATAATCTCGTATAGGTCCTCTTTTATAAAACACAAAAGATGAATCCATGACTTTTTTCTACATCGGAATGGTCTTCTATTAATTCCGATTAGAAACCATTATGATGGGGGAATTTATTGGGTACTGAAAACATTGAAAAAGAAGTTTAATTATCTTAATAATTTGGAAAATGGAATCAACTAAAAGAAAGAGGTGATGAAAAAATGTTTAATGTAGTGAAAATTTCAGTGGAAATGTTGGGTCATGAAGTATAAAACTCTTCATGGATTACCACTCTGAATGGTGATCTGCTTCTCAAGACATCCAAGACCTAAAAAATTCATGGGAAGGTGACATTGGTATGTTCCTCACAAATGATAGTAAATCATTTTTAGTAAAGAGGCAGAAAAAATACACCCCACACATGACATCCCCTGCAAACCCAAATGGTTTGTGAGAAAGGGGAAGTCTTCCACTCTCAAAAAATGAAATGTATTCATTCATGGGATGGATGTGGTGATCCTTAATATAGTAGATGATAAAACCATACACCTACTGAGTAATTCATCCACGGACCGGATTTCTTCCATGGGCTTCCATGTATGAAAAATCACGATCACATCATAGACGATCCACTATACTAGTATCCATTTCCATGTATCTATATAAAAGGACAACAATGGGGATAGAAAAATGGACTTGGGTGTAGCTAAGGAAGAGTAATTTTGAGATATTTATAGTATGGTTGATCGATGAAGGCATAATATAAGAGATCACTAGAAATGATAAACTCTTTGAATGATTTCCTATAGAAAACCCAACTACATAACAATAAGGAGGAGAAAACTATGTAATTAAAAAAACAAAAAAAAATCCACATACATTGTGGAAATATTTCCCATGAGGATAAGAATCAATTTCTCCTTTGAAATATAGAAACCCACCTAGAGAAGTGTTATGCGAGAGGAATCCTTCCCCGTATAGTGAATAACTACACTGATGGAGCTCAAACCAGTGTAGCATCACACTACATGGATAGAACCTAACCCCATATAACATAGCTCTATACTTATTAAAATTCAATATGCATGATAATATGGTATTAATATATTTCCCCTACCCACGTAGAAATATTCTATGTATAGAAAATCTCATCCAACATAAGGATATTCTATGAGGAATGGGGTTTCATAGGGAGTTCTACCATCCAATTCTAGTTATTCCCATTCATTTCCAATATATCCTCAGTTGTAACACATCATTCTAGGTTAACGACAATAGGACATATCGTCTCCCAAATCCACTAAACTTGTATGATGAACCCCTTGGGTGCATTGACGTGCCCTTCTATTTTTACATACCCATGGTAAGTAATGTCACATGGTTAATCAATGCAATTGAGAATACCCCCATAATTTCCATAACATTTCATTCCCATGGTAACTCAGGTTCCAATCCTAAGGATACTCACATAAACCATCACATTTTAGGTATTAAGGGGAATCACTAGCTTTTCTATTTGAAAAGGTATAATACTAATTAATGGAGGTATTATTTGAATTTCCTTTTGACAAAGAATGATGCTCACCCATTTCCCAAAACCAATTTTAAGGCACTTTCGCTAATGTATGATATAATCATTTCTTACAATAGGAGGAAATCTAGGCTCTCTTTGAATCATTAGTGGGTGTATCTAAATATATTTCTAAACATGATTATCATGGATATGGAAACAGGAGAATAAACGACCACACTCAAATCCCCCCTCTCCCCCTTATGCTCTAGGAATATCCTTTAGTGGATGGAGAGGGTTGTGTGAACATCATATTTAATGATTTATCTTGTTTATCACACCAAGAATGACAGAAGTGGTCTTAGATATTAGTGGTGATCATGACATCTACAATACCACATATTTTAAACATGCCTTCTTTACAGATTTAAAACCCTATATTGGGTAGATTCCAAGTGGAATCTCCACTTCAAATCAGATGAAGGGAAATCCTCTTAAAATGGGGATTTTATTCAGAGTAGGATCCAATCATAACCCATTAATGGGCCTCTTCTACATGTAAGTCTCAACAACATCATTCTCACTTTAGTGGGAAACTTCCATTTGTATGCCCTGAATTTTATAATATTGTGCGGTTTGATTCCCATTTAACTGGGATACATAGAAAAATTCCCGTGGATCCAGCCCGACACTATCATCTTCACATCTATTCTCTCTTATCCTGATACATGCAATAATGATGCACAAACCATAAAACTACCTAGGATTTGATTCTCAAAAAATCAAGATACATATGAAACCCCCATAAGGTTCATATCCAACTCCTAATTCTACCCTAATTTTCTTCGGGGATATCACTGGTAGGGTCATACACACCCAAGAATTCCTCATCTCTTCTTGATCCATTCGGCCACTTACACATAAGTCCTTCAATAAAACATTACTATACACCATCTATCTATATGCCCTTACCACATGAATTTAAAATTCATGGATGGGTCCACATCACACGACCATAAAAGTTGACATTTCCAGTTATGTGGAACCAATTTACATGGGTTCTAGTTCCTCTCACGGGGATATGTTGGAATCCCATTTTACTGGTTTTATCCAAATATTGAAGATATTACTATCCAATCTAGATAACGATAATCTGAAGAGATAATCATAATATGGCTTGAAATACCACTATATCAGTGAACTATTAATGAATTCTTGATCATCATAAATAATGGTAATATTGGTGATGAACCTTTGATACATACAGATGATTCTAAAACCATATGTATTTATAATTGATCATACCCAAGGATATTCTACAGACACATGTTTGGGAATGGAAAAAGGATTTATGAACATATGAGCATGAAATAAATCTATAAGCGTGTCCCACAATAGGGAGTACTTATCCAAAAAGGGTACAATGATCCAGAGTTCCCATTCTATAAAAAAATGTCAGTTCTTAAGTGTTGATTTCGAAATCATCAAACGAGTGTCTGCCTCTGGAAAGTAGCACAATAAATCAAGGATTTGAGAACCATTGTGTGTTTCTAGCTCTACAAAAAACACCTGCTGGTGACCATTTGGAAATTAATTCTTCTTTGAACGCAAAATGATGTATCTGATGTAAACGAGACCTATAGTACAAGACCTCCTTCAAAAGATAAAAAGGATATACTTCCCAGTCACCACCAGACAATATTGTTCATCATAAATGAAATATTCATTAGAAAAATATAAATAACATCTTAAGGATTTATTAAAATATTTTTTTCTAATTTGAATTATTTTATTTCTTTTATTATGGTCATTTTAAATAATTTTTTTTAAATTGACATTGTTGATATTTAATATTAAATAATAATTTATTAAATTATATGAAATTCATAATTTTATTTATTTGACCAATTTTTTATTATATGGATTTTAATATCAACCACATTCCATATATGGGCCATATTTTCTTTTATAGTATCGATCATGACCATCAATGAATAAAAATCATTACATTCAGTGTTAGTGTGAAACGGGTTAAAACCAAATGACAAGGAAAAAACATAGTAAAAAAATTTCAAATTTTATTTGGATGGAATTATTTTGATATAAAATAATATTATATTCTAAATTTATTTTTTTGGATCGATTTTTAAGAAAATAATAATTTATATTACTTTAATATAATATTTTTAAATTCTAATATTTCACCTCCCATCTCTTATAAAAGGACTTTTTCCACTCTCATTATATTAAATTAGAAGAACCATTTTTATTAGAAAGGCCTAACCAATTATATTTCTAGAATCCCACCTCTTATTCTATATGTCTTTTTTGAAATAATACTATCCTTAGAGGGCCTATGGTGTTAATCAATGGTGACCTCGAAAAGAAGAGTTCTAGTTTTAACTGACTGTTTTAGTTTTATTTCATCATTATCCTACATAAAATATTATTAAACCATAATAAAATTTTGTCACTATTATAATAAATATACATATATTCTATAATGTTAATTTAATAACTGATATACATCTCAAACGTTCATCACATGGGAGATTAATTCATCTTTATTGTGTAAGATGGAATACCACCTCACAAATCTATGTAATTCATTTTCCATAACCATATCTAATGATTGGTAATAATTGTGGAATTAATATTTATATATGATATTCTTGAAATATTTATCATTGCTAAAAATTAATAAATTATTTAACTTCTTTCCAATCTATTTATTGAAAAATGATAACATTGTTCATGCCTGCGAGTCGACTGCATCCTCTATAATGTTATTTGATTTATTTTTAATCAATAGAACATATATGATATATATATTAATAAGTATATTAAAATAATCAATATTTTATTTATAATAATATTATCATTATGAAAATATAAAATAATACCTTTATGTTTTCTATAAGGATTATTGAAAAATGGAAACATTACTCATGTGTACATGTGAGTTACCATCTCTATGATTATAATGTAGTTTAGTTTTCCTAACCATATATATTTGTAATATTTAGAAGTATAATTGATGCATAAAAATGATAATTATGTTATAATATTATTATGGATATTGTGGAATAATGACAACTTTTACCACAGTCTGTATAATGAATTCATTTTGGATTTGTGAACTGAATATCATCCAAAAACCGAATTTTTTTAATTGATTATGTAAATAAATATTGAAAGGTAATTGATAAAATAATAAGAATAATAAACCCAAAAAATTTTAAAATGTAAGTAATCAATTAAGCTATTTTTATTATTCAAGATGATAAAGAATGTACATAATGAGTTGGACAAAACATATTTTAATTTCATTTAAAAATATTTTTTATAAGTAGCCCATCAATTTTTTTTTCCTTTATACAGATATTTAAAATTTTATTTATGGATTTTTTGTGGATATGAAATAATTATAATTTAATATTGCGCCTCCTGTTAATTTTGTTCAATGATTTTCAAAAGTTAAATTTTTATTATTATTTTTACATTCCTTATAAAAAGACAAATGAAACACTGCATTTTCACAAATACAGGGATGATGACATTTTTCACTAACATAAATATTATTTTATTATTTTATTTCATTATAATAATTCTTATTTATTTCATATGTAAACCCTAATTCTTTAATATTTATTTAATTTTCTAAAAAAATTAAAATAAAATATATATATCAATATCAGAAAATGTTTTCTTATGGTTGCATGTAAGATTTTTATGATGAAACATTTTATGTCTTATGATAGGGTCCATGGGATTTTTTTATGAAGATAGGTATTTCCATTATAATCTATGGGATATTAATCATGTTATGTCTATTTAATTCATTGTGTAATGGGAAAAATTACCAATTAGGTTTCTCTAAAGAGATAATGGGAATAATCTGTGATGGTTATTCCATGTATAACCATGATGGTTATTTCAAGTGTAACTATTATTGTAACTCCATGTGTGACCATGAAGGTTACCCCATAATTAATAGTTATATGAAAATTATTCCCTATGTTTTCAATAGGTTTTATCAATTATTTATATTGGGTTTAATCGTTTCCATTGAAAAAAATAGTCTCTTATTCATGTGGAAATAATTTATGTTATAATATCAAATATTAACTTGATAAATTCTAGAATTTTATGTATTTTAGTGATCTTAAACATATTAATAGATTTATTTATTTTTCTTCCTTAATGAATTTTTTATGATCATTCTACAATATAATTTTTTTCACAAGGTTTAAGGATCTTAATAGGAATGGAAGAAGTCATGTTGAATATCAAAATGATTTTTCTTGAAAGGAAATCATGTTTTGTTTTAATGGTTTTATTTTGTTGGAAAATTGGATATTGACTAAAAGTATCCAATTTGTAAAATATGGCTCTTTTATGTATGTTTTTTGACATAATTCTCTAATAATAAAAACCTAAAAGTTATTTGTGAACCAAATAAAGTGAATTATTTTACAATGACACTATATTATGTGATGTTTAAGGCCCAATCCTTACATAAAATCTATTGTAATGATATTATCATTACTTTAAATATTTAATCCATATAAGGTCATGATAAATGTTTATATAAATGATGGATAAACTAATTAATGCTGGATATTGATCAATAATCGAAATCCAAAATAATAAATCAAAGGGATGTAGTGGAACGAATTAAGGAATTTTTTTTCCAAAAAATTATATTCCTTGTGATTTTTGGCCTAAGATGGAGATGTATTTCCTTAGCCTCAAGAAAAAGTATTGAAAATCTATCAGGATGTATTATGAGTTCTTCAAAAGGATTGTGAGATATTACCTTGACTTTTTTATTAACCCATAAGGTAATGTAGATAAATTATTATGCAGGATAAATCCAAATCTATGAAATTATTTAGTGATTAATTACTTTGATAGCTGTGATAAAATTTTGACATTCCATCATAATTGAAAATGAAATTTGTGAATTTAAACGGTTTGGATATTTGAAGTGGTGAATGGATGTTAATTATAGTTCGTTGATGGAGATATTTCACTATTATAGGAATGTACAATATCCCATTTGTCAAAGATTTAGTAAGAATCTTTTTGTAAATTGATTGAAGGGGAGAAGTAAATTTTTTATTTCTGGTAAGGAAGTGAAAAAAAAGATAATTATAGTGTAATACACTGACCAATGTTATATAAGAAATGAAATCTCTAATCAGTCATCATCCTGCAATCCAATTTTTTAACTATATGAAAGAATGAAACTATGAAAACCAATGAACTAAGCCTTAGGTTTTCAATGATAACCAATTAAAAAACTCAATATAATAGATATCAATTATGAGTATATTACATCAAAAATATTTTTGTGGATCATGAAAATTTAGCTGTGATTGGTACACAAGTTATTCCTTCAAGAATAATGAGAATACTACTTTATTCATTCAAGTCACTAAGGTATTGTGGATTCACTGGATGGAATTTTGGTCTTGTTTTTCACCACATATACTCTAATTGATTAACTATATCCTTTATGGTAGTTTTATTTAGATTTATTAAATCTTCTAGGGGCCCATGTCAAGATGATTACATCTCAGAGAGTGTTTTCATTCCAGAACAAAATTTTCATCACTCAAAACCTTACTTTTGGTATCTTAAGTGTCCTCGTTCACCCTTATAGAAGAAGATATAGTTTCAATGGAATCCTTTAAATTTTTATTATATATTATATATTGTCTTACTCAATGGAATATGCAATTATATTCACAACATCAATCTTATATATAAATTTTAGTATAGAAAAAGTTGATAGAATGTCAATGTCAACAAAAGTATTGTATTTATATTGGAAAGACATTTTGAAGAAGTGGGAATTAAAAAAAGAACATGTATGATCATATGAAGAGAATATAGTCCAATATAATATGATAGAATATCTCATATAATTTTTTTGACTAAATAATTTAAAAATAAATTTGGTTATTCCACATATTAGTGGTTGGAATTTCCCATAGGTTCTGATATCAAGTTTGATCTACTGGATATAATAAGTACTGTTCATGAGTTATCTAGATAGATTGTTGGAAGTGGAGAAAACACTTTCTAGAATTAAAATTATGGTTTCTATCTCATTTAAATCCATACTTTCATAACCATTGGTGTTTCCGTTAATTAGTCTTCTAACTATACTCA
Source organism: Viscum album (assembly GCA_963277665.1). Classification (NCBI taxonomy): domain Eukaryota; kingdom Viridiplantae; phylum Streptophyta; class Magnoliopsida; order Santalales; family Viscaceae; genus Viscum; species Viscum album. Next base: position 1,392,136,655 of record OY728165.1, read on the forward strand.
ACTGATGGAGGTAGTTCATAGTGAAAAAATAACTATTCAGCAACATTAATCTAGCTGACGAACCAGACAAATGATAATTTAATAAATCAAATTGTAGTTTTTTCAATGGATTATCCTCTAGGGATCTCACTAATACTCATTACCAAAAATACCCATTAGTAAAACTCATTGGATTTATAAACTTTTCTATAAAACTAAACTTTTTTGGTTTGGTATATCTGGAATCTAACTATTCCCAGGGATGATTATTTTCAGAAAAAGGAAATCATATTGATTTAAAATTTTTGTGGTATAAGGATAATAATTATGAGTCTATAATTAATATCTTATTCTTATGTTATTTAACCCCATTTATATTGGATTTCCTTGGAGGTTCCTCTAGGTACATAATTATATGAGCCAATAAATCTTTTTCTGTTTTAATGTTAACACTGGATGCGACCTCAAAATCAAAGAATATAATATTAATGACCAAAATATATTAATTAATGTATGATGTTATTTCATATTAAATGCTACAAATTAATCTTAACACTATGGTGTTTCTCTTTCCAGTAGGTATTTATAATCCAGGCTCTTAGTATAAGCTTTCAATATGAATTCCTTATGTAATGAAGCTTTACTAATGTCTTCTATCATGAGATGGTTTTTTTATCTTCCTATAAATAGTGGATTATAATATATTGGTATAATTAGAACATGTGAAACTTACCATCATAGTAAAACCTAGAATGTAACCCAATATGGATCGGCATAAGTCCTAATGTCCATTCTCGGTCTCCATAGACAAGCTACAAGAAGTTGGGTACTAAAATAACCAATAGTGTGAACAATTTTACCATGAACAATAACAAAACATGTCTCATGTATAAAAAAATAAGATAAAAACCAGATTAAAATGTTGAATAAAGAGTAAATAACCATGTGATAACACAAAGAATGAAAAACAACTATTTCTGGAAGTAAAAAAACAAAACCAAAGACAATGTATCATTATAAAAATCTATCACCACCATCCAAATCTACTCTAATGGTGATAAAAACCCAGAGAATCGTCCTTTACACATGAAACCCACCCCTTATATTAATTCATAAAATCCATGTATACAAATTTATAAAGAAAAAAAAGAAATATGTGAGTAAAAATACTAGTAGGATTTTAGCAAAGAATTAATACAATGTGAAATACCATGAAAAAGATAATTCATGATTTTAATAAAATAAAATTTATAATTTTTTTTAAAAGATTATTCTTTTATGAAGCATCCACATGTTTTTTTGTGAAAACATCCCATATTAACATAAACAATGAATATATATGATATCTTAAATTATATGAAGGAATAAGAAAACCCATACATAGATGTACAATAAGGTAAACAAGTGAGAAACCAAATATGAAATGATGTACCTTGTATAAAAATAATAATTAAAAAGCACAATATTGGGCTCTATTATATAAGGAAACATACTTATACACAAAAAATAATGTTAATATATGCATAAAGTGAATGAAAATGATATTATGTCTTGGAAAAATTTGTCGATATCAACAAAATAACTCCTACTATTGATACACACACTAGGGTGACATGTATCCATTTTCTAATGAACCCATGGTTCCTAATTTACCATATTTTCCAAAAACCATTTGAAAACCATGATCACATTTTATTAACCAATTTCAATAAAAATCAACATTGTTCTTATGCTTGAAAACCCATTTTGATGTCAAAACCACCCTTAATGAATTTCATTGAAAATATATAATGTATAAATATACATTTAAATAAAAAATAATTAAAAAATAATTATGTTACATAATAAAAAATTTATTAAAAACTAAATCAATTTCATAAAAAACAATGAAATTTACAGGAACTACAATTAATTTATGAGATAGATCCCATGTATAGAGGAACATGCCTCAAGAACAATGAAAATGTCCTCGCCATGAACAATGTATATCGGAAACAAAGAAAAGAGTTTCTCATATGCCTAGATAGAAGAGACACATGATCAATTCTCCATATATTAAATATATCAAGTCATCATACCGCACATTGATTTTTATAACAAGGAGAATATGTGATTTCAAAGGTATATCTAGAACTTAAGAAGAAAAAAATTGAGGAGACATATATACCTAGAGGGGATCCATCAATATAGATAGATAATAACAAAGGTGTCATAGGGAGAACCTCATAGGGATCCATGGATAGGCTGATTTAATATATTTTGATGTTTTTAAGTGAATATAGTTTAGAAAAGACAAGTGTAATAGGGTAAATTCCCACTTTTAAAATATTGGACTGGGGTTCATTGTTTATTAAACCATGCACCAACCATGAACTAGATAATGTTTATAAGGAGACACATCACATAATATCTAGGGGTGGGGCGCATGGTTTGAAAAACTATTCTCATTTCATGGGACAAACTCTGGATAAGAACCCAATACACCACATAGTTTTCCACAAGATTTGAATGGTTAGACAAAAAATGGTTAAAAATTCAAAATTACATAGGTAAACAAAGTTATATATTGTATGTTTATCCCATGGTTTTGATAACCATTCTCCTAGACTATTTTCCCAAAATGTCCAAATTTTTAACTGATGTATCTGAGAACTACTTGAAACTCAAAATAGATATGCCAAATTCACAATTGATAATATGAGTGACCTGATGAGCGTAAAAATTATCCCCACAAAAATAAGTTGTATCCCCAAAAGAACATAGTATTATGGACTTATAAAGAGATAAAAAAATACTACATAATAAATGATTACCATCCCCATATAATATGTAAATCCTTTCTTCACTTCCGTAATAAATGGTGCAATGAAAAAAAAATACCCTAAAACTCCACATCTCGATGTTTCATGTACTAAATTGGAAATTCCACCACTGAGGTATTATACTCAAGATAAAAATACTCCCATTTAACTACATGGGATATGTTCAATTGATAACTACTGAACTTTGGAAAAAAAGAACCATCATGAGTCAATATATAGCAAGACAGAAAATGAAATCCATAAGCTACCATTCCATGTTGTTCGATGATTTCAATGTTCCAACAATACTCAGTGAAAACATACCCTAACAACCCAAGAGACAATATCCCAAATGAAAAAACCATCAGTGAGGAAGACTTGAACAATCACCTCATACATAAATAGAAAATTATGGTAGTATTTGTAAGAAATCATAAGGCTGAAAACTATATTCATCCTTTATTGAGATAGCCAAACCATTTCTATCTTCTATAAAAAAGTCTAATTCCTTCTAAATTCTATTCACCAACCCTTTCAAAACATAAAGTAGAGTCACAAGGATACATACATGGTACTTCATAGTGCATATCTTTAATATCAAAAAGGGTAGATACAAAACAAAAAATGTAATGAAAAAAGATCACATTCCTAAGACATATCCTCCTAAATTGGTTGATAGTTTATTCTAACCATCAACATGAAGATAAAATAACATAATTACATCAACTAATAATCCACAAAATTAAACAATAATTTTCAAAATCGTGATTTAAATAATAGCTATCTACTTAAAACGTTATCCCTAAGAACACCATAGAGATTTACAACCCCTTGAATATTATATTCAATTTTTTCTACCATATCCATCCCTTTGTAAGGAAGGGTATGAGCTAATTTCATTAATTGATTTATAATTTACCAAGATTATTATTCTTAACCACTAGGAGTTTTTTTGTTGATTAATTTTTATGACTTGGATTCTTTATTAAAATTATAAAATGGAATAAATAAGACTATTCAAATTTAGTAGGTCTCTAGTGTTTTTATCTACATTCATAATAGGTGGGGGAATTGTGACATAAGGTCTATAATTAATCATCTTATTCTCTCCACAAAATTTGATGCCTCAAATCACGATACCTCCTGATAACCTCAGAGTGATTGATATTACTATACCCAATTCCATGATATACAAACACACATATCTGATAAAAAACAAAAAATTACCATTAAAATAAACAAGGAACTATTAGGGAACCAAAACCAAAAACTCAAGGCATACCCATCATAAAATGTTATATTAAAATACAGACACTTGACTTCTATTAATTTATTTATTCTAAACCGACTGATAAAGTAAGAATTAATTCTTATAAGTTGATAGAATAAGCACACTAGAGCATCAAATATATCAAATAGCATTTCTTACAATGGATCCATCGACTAATTATTTATGACCAACATTATTAAAACCTTATTCAATGAATCTATGAACACACCCCTCGTTTGAGAGTTTACCCAATATATAACTGAAATATATCAAATCACATAACCTTGTATCTCTATAACAGGATCTTATTCTTCATAGTATAAGTTAACATCAATCAATTATTATCGTATTATGCCATAAACATGTCCCTAAGGGACTAGTTTCAAAATGCTCTGAGAGCTTATTAAATTTTTAGAAACTCATGGTCATTATGATATAGATTGTTTTCCATGATGGCATAATTGGAAAATTAATTAGGCTATCACCTTATTTACAACATCAATACATATATCAACTGTATTCCTAATGCATTACAGTGACATAAACAAAACCCAAATATGCTTAACATATTCCAATAATGTTGTTTGTGAAAACCCCACTTCTAGCCTTTTGTTGGAGTCATTGGTTCCAGATTATCCAACATGAGTTTATACATAAAACATGCATATAATACCACTCTACCCACCATTTATATTGATTCATAAATATTTCTTCAATGAGTGATTACTCTGAAAAAATTTAGAATTCACTAAATTTCCAGGGATTCACATTTGAAACAAATGAAACCACTAAGATGAATAATTTTAATTTAGGGGAACCATCCTTCTCCCACTGAGTGTAAAAAAAGGGAAACTATGAAAATCCTATAAAGAGGTTTTATCCCAAATTAATGTTTATGTGGTCATTGGGTCCAACCACAATAACAAACATTATAATGGAACAAATGTAATCACTAGATACACCACATCACTCATAACCCAATGGTGATTATAACAAAGAAATTCCTCAATAATAAATTAAAATGATCTATTATGAGGTTATGAAGATGCATCTATGATAAACCAGGTTTAGAAATATCAAAATAGTGGTCCCCATAATCTGATTCATAGTAACATATCACCAATGGATCTATCATCTAATCCATTTATGAAACTAAATATTTCTACCCATGAACATCCCCAAGTTTTACCAAGTATGAGGAAATAAGAAAAACCCCAAAGAATAACATTTTATAAAAATATATCCCATGGGGAAAAGTTGACATAATGAAATGATACAATAAGGAATGATCACTACTCTCAGTAATGTATTCCAAGGAAGATATTGAAGATTTTACATAATAATTGATATCATAGAACCATAGTTACTATGAAACAAGTGGTTTAATACATCATGAGATCAAAACAACAATCACATTTATGCTAAATATTCAGATATCCCATTCAAACACTAGGAAACACTAAAAAAGGTTCTTTAAGGTTTGATCTACCAATCCTAACTTATAAGTTCTTCTGGTCAGTTCAAGAAAGAATTTTTTTTATTTACCTCATGAAATTATGTAATTATAACCTTTATAGGGAATAAAATTCTCACTACTATATTAGGGGTAAGTTAAAGACTAATTTTACTTGGAATAAATGTCTATTATTTTGGAAATAATCACACTCCAACTCAAGAACTCCCTGAATGAGTTACTCAAAAAAAACAAGATATGAATTAAATCCATTAAAATTCATTGGATCACATATAATTTCTCTCTATATAAGAAAGGGTCTTTCAAAATATGAAAATCAATAAAGAAAAAAATACCTTCACAGATGTTTCAAAACTGTCCCACCTGAAGAGAAATAGAATTTTAAAAAACTATTCATTTTGAAAACATATTATATTATATAAAAAATAGTTTTACTAAAACCTATTATAAAAGTAAACACTTTTCATTACCTTAATAAATAATTAAAAATATAAACATTAGAAAATTAAAAAATTACAAGATAAAACCCCAAACTTTGTTTAAGGAAAATCATTAAACATGAATAATTTTAATTATGTATTACATTGTTCGAGTTTAATGATATTTAAAAAGGAAACACAATTCAAGTTTAAAAATGGTATTTTATAAGATTAGAAATATTCATTTAATATGTAATTTCACATACAAAAACCATTTACTCATCATAATGACATGTTCCAAAAAACCATATATATTTTCAATCAACCAAAACCCTCCTTTTACAACTACATGGTAAACCACCATTTATTTAAAAACAATAGAATCACATTGAAAAAATTATTTATGTGTGTAAATTTGATTCATTAAAAATTTTTAACCATATTGAAAACCAAAACATTATACTTGTCTTCTTGGATAAAAAATATTTTTAAAACAAGATGTTGAAACCAACAATCATGTCATTAGAAAGTAATAAAGCTTCAATTTATATTAAAAAATAAATTTCATGAAATAAATTTTCATATAATGAATTGGTTAACTGTAACTTCCCAATAAAATAATTCCATAAATATTAATCAAATTGATTCCTAAAATCATTATATCCTAAGAACTACAATGACTGATTTTTCATCAATGATAATCCCTCAATGAATACAATAACCTGGGGTTATAATAATAAAATAATAGGATACAAATTCTCGATCGACCTTGTAACATGGTTTAAATCTATGTGTAAGCATACCAAAACCCCATTAAAGCTTTCAAAACCAAGAATCTAGTCATTAAATTGGTTTTTTATCCCATTCAGGGCGACTTCACAACATGAACCCCTTTTCACTTATAACCCTAATCTAGCATAATCCCTAAGGTAACCAACACATGCTTGTGAGATTCATAAGTTTCCATATCAACCCATAACTCATGTAAGTCTTATAAAATAAATATTGACTCCCATGGAAACTCAAGTGACATCATGAAAGGTTGTGATCAAGAACCAACTCACCATGTACACATTGATCCCTAACAACTCATAGATCCAATCTACCATATACCCTAAAAAACCTAGGTATTGTCATAATTTTTCTTGGGTATTCATCAAATTCCATTTTCTAATGAACCAACATAGGACAACCAAACATATCACCCGAGTTGTCTTTCCACAAGGCTCGAATCACATTCCCAATCACCATGTGCGGGAAACAAGAACCAAGGTAACAATAAAGAAAAAAATTGGAATGATTTAAAAATAAATCATATCACAACATGTCTCATTTATAAAATAAATAATATAACATGTTGAGTAAAATGATTAATAGAAATTAAAAAACCACGAGTCCTAACGAAGAAATAAAATGATCAATCCTAAAAGAAAAAAACAATGACCAAAGACCAGTCCTCCATGAGGAAATCTATCACCACCATCCCAATGAAAATTAATGAATATTCAAATATAGATAATCCACCATGCCTCATGGAAACCAACCATTTTTCTAATATATTGAAATAAAACATCTAAAAAGGTCAAAACTAAAAAAATAAGGGTGCGAGAACAAGGACTAGTATGATTTTACCCAAGAATCTACAGAATGTCTAATACCATTAAACAATTAGTTCTAAATTAAAAAAAATATAATTTATATAGAATTTTAAAATAGAATAATTTCATAAAATAACCTAATGTTTTTATAAAGACATACTATATTAACATAAATAATGAATATGTCAAGTATATTAAAGACATAATGGAGGCCTACTTGAAACTATCCGTATAATACAAGGTAAACAAGTGAGAAACCAAACATGAAATGAATTATCATGTTTAATACCTAGGATAAATAAAAATCAAAATATTTGGATCTATCCTATGGGAATCTGTACTTGGATATATAATAGATCACAATGAATTGAATAATGTGAATGAAACTAATATCGATCCCCACACTAGTATGTTGATGTCAACAAAAAACCCTAATGGTGACTCACACACTAGGGTGAGATGTATCAATTTGAAGACACACCCATGTTTATTAATGTAGAATATTTTACAAAAACAATTTAAAAACCATTCTCACATTTTCAAAAAAAAATCACTGTGAATCCTCATAATTACTATTCTTGAAGACCTATTTTAATTAAAAAAACACCCTTAAGGAATTTCCTCGAACCACTTGTAAGAACAAATATATATTTTTTAAAAAATATGAATAAAATTGTTTTCCATGAAAAATTTCTACTTGGTTAGTCAATTCATAAATTTTATAATATAATCCAAAGGAGTTTACAATAACATTAGGTAATTCACAAGTTAATCCCTTTGTATAGAGATGCATACCTCAAGAATGAAGAAAACCTAATCGCCTTGAAAATAAATGACTAGGAACAAAGTGATTAGTTTATCATAATACTATATCTAAGAGAAACACAAAAAATTATTAATATAAACCATTGAACAATTCATTATACCCATATAGGTTGTCATGCTATGGTTAAAATGATAGAGTAGAGGTAGATCTAGAAATAGGAGAAGAAAAAATCTAAAAAACATACATACCTTGAAGGGATATATTAAGATAGAAAAAAAATCATTAAGGATCCATATGTGGAACTCCATAGGGAACCATTGGGATGCTATTTGTGGAAAATGAGAAATTAGAATGTGATTAGAGGTTAAAACGAACAATGAAATTAAGTTAATCTCTCTCATTTTAAGAGTATTTATTTGTAAGAATGGTTTACTAATCCATATTCCAACAGTGAATCATCCCCTATCTATGAGAAACCATGTCTCATAGTCTCTTTGGATGGGACACACTATTTGAGAAACCCTAACCAAGTCATGTGATAGGATCTAGAAAAACACACACTCTAACACATAGTGTTTCCGAATACCCTCACAATTATAAAAATCATTCTTAATCAATGTGAAATTCCTCTGGTAACCAAAGATCTTTACCACATGGAAATATCATGGTTAATAATTTTTTGTTCCTAAAATACATTCCAATCCAATATTTCTATAATTTATCAATTTTCATCCTTCAACTCTTGAAATATTATCAAACCTCAAAAGAGGTAGACTGATCTCAAAATTGATCTTATTAGTGAACCAAGGGGAATTATACATGTTTGTGATGGGATGAATGAATCATTAATTTAATTTTAATAATAATGGGTCCTTATTTTATGGAATGAAATGAGGATAATTCCTTTTCTGGGATTCATGTTATTCAATTATTATTACATTTTTATATTTTTATGGTGATGTGTATTCACTACAAGAAGGATAAAATTCCATGAATAATAGAGTTATACCCTGTAGGTATGATAAAATTGACCAGGATATAATTTAATATAATTATTTTAATCTCATAACTTTTTATCTAGAAAAAACTTTTTTTAATGGAGTATAGAACACAATCTTTGGAAATTTGTTAATCTGATACATTCAAATGTGTAACTCCAACAGACATAGTGAGAGGGGAGTAATGTAGCAAACCAACTTTCTTAAAAATGATATAAACTTGATCCAATTATCATTTTTATTAATGTCTTTCTATTACCATAGGATTTTAATAAAATCATTCCTGGGAAATCCAATGGAATTCACTTCTTCAACAACTTGAGGCTCACACATTATCCAATATTGATCCCTTCTATCTCTATCCCCTTTTTTATAATAAAAATTCATCTTTTTGTTATATCACACTATTTTATTAGAACCATTAAATTTCCAACTCAAAACATACAAGTAGAAATATTAGTGAAAATACAAAATTTTGCGATTAATATATCCAAAGTATATAACTTCCCCCATATAAATAATTTTAGGGAAAATTTCCAAGTAAAACATAAGATATTCATATTAGTAATATTTTATAAAATTTTAGTTATGCATTTCATTTCCAGCTATATATCCAACATAAATTATTGAGAGATGAAAATAAACATTAATATCAAGTTTCAAACCCTATTTCTATAAAATTGTAAGGAGGAAGATGGATATACTTTGGAATAATCATCTCAAGAATTAATATTATTACCCTATGAGAAATCATATCCATCTTAATTGATAATGACTAAAGAAAAGATAATATTTGATGTCATTACCATTTTAAGATAATAAATTACTATGTTTTTTAAATAATTTTATATTCTTTGTCATATCCAAGAGGTTGAGTTATGAATTAAACTTATACTCATTATTTCCAATATCCATGAAACCATATAGAATATCTATTATTGACCATGTGGAGCAAAATAAGAGACTATTGGAGAATTTGGATAAGGGGTTTATATGAACAAGTGCTCCATTGTGGCGTGCACTAGTCCTTTTCATCAATAAGATGAATGATTCAACGCACCACCACATTGATTATCATGATATATAAAATATTATAAAAAGTAAAAATTATCCTTATACATGGATTGATGACTTGCTGATCAACTACATGCTTCCAATTACATCTTTAAGGTGGATCATTGGTTTGGATATTATCATGTAAAGGTAAATAATGTGGATATACCCAAGACTACTTTTAGAACATGGAACGAGAACTATGAGTTTTTAGTGATGATGTTTGGACTCACTTATAATCAATCAATCATGATTGACATACTAAATATATCCTTTTTGGATTACCATAAAAAAATTTACATTATATATAGATGATATTATTATATGCTGAAATATAAAGGAGTGACATGAAGATCATTTCAATTTTGTAGTAAATACCATGAAAACTGAAAAGTTACACATTAAGAATAATAAATAGAGGTTTATGATGGATAATGTAACATTCAGGTGGAATGTTATCACCACAAAGGGATATATAGGGATCCTAAAATGATAGAAACAATTGAAGGATATAATAAACTAACATAGTTGAATGAGGTATAAAGATTCTATGGAATTACTAGGAAATGTGTTTGATTTGTGAGAATGTTATCATTATTTCCAAGACCACTAATGAATATAACTCAGAAGAGAGTAAAATATTTCTGGACTGATGGATGTGTTGATAAGTTTAAAGAGTGTAATAAATGCATAATTATAGAACCTATTATCACATTACACACTAGAGGCAGAGGACTTTTGATCTTTTCATATGTGTCAAAAAAATTATTGTTTTGTTTTCTCGTGTATTATTTAAAAGTGATATCATATACGAATTTTCATTGAATAATCCAAGAGTAGAACTATAGAACCCATGATCTGGAGTTAGCTGATGTATTCATCACATTGAGTATTTGGTGAAATTTTATATAAAGGATAAGTGTGATCTATATATAAATCATAAAATCCAAAAGTATATATTCACACAAAAGGACCTCAATATGAACCAATAAAGGTATTTAGAGATGATAAAGTATTATGATTGTTCAATCCAATACAATTCTGGGAAGGAGAAAAAATTAGAATATGTTCTGAGTAGAAAGGATCAAATAACTATCTCCATGATGAGTATTGAAGAGGATCCAAAACAATTTCAAATTAAAAGGATAAATATGTGAATAATAAATGTATATTCATCTAAAATTTCCTAAATAATTCCTTAACATTCCGTTACTGATATTATAAAGGAGTTAAAAAAGATGGTGATGAGCTACAGAGAATTATGGAAAATACTTTAGTTCTCAATATTAATAAAAATAGAGTTAAAATGTTTGGAACCCTGATATGTGTCACATAAAATCAATAACTGAAGAGAGAGCTTTTAGATAATAGGAATTACGTATCCTTTTGTGTTTATCAAGGATGCACTAAGATGTATACCAATCTTTAGCAAAATTTTGATGAGATAATATGGAGAGGTAGATTTAAGAATTTGTATCTTGATGGTTGGTATAACAAAAGGCAAGGATGAACAACATAAAACTAAATTTATGATTAATACATTTCTCATAAAATTATGGAAATGTGAAAACATTACCATGTATTTCTTTATAGGACTCCCTAGGACATATAAATTCAATATCACCAATTGTGTGGTAGTTGATTTCCTTATCAATGTATTTTTTTCAATTTCTATCAAGAAATATTTCTATCATGATTGAGTCACTATGATATATAAAAGGGAATTGGTAAAAATAAATGATTTACCAATTTATTGTATATTTTTGAGATCTATAGTTTACCTCAAGGACAAGAGAATCCTACAAAAAATAAGTCTATATTGAGGTATGTTTTAGTACTATTTACCATCCTATTATGGATGATTGGTCTGAGAAAACCTTAAAAATCTAGAGGACTTGCTGAGGAAATATTAAATCGATTTTCATGGATGTCGAGATCAACAAATTTTCCCTAGTGGAGTTCCATATAAAAATATTATCCATTCATGAATTGAAATAGAACCTTGTTAAAGAAGAGCTTTTAAACCCCAATATATTGGGATGAATTACAATAATAATATTTAATGAGACCTAATATTATCATTGAGATGATAAATAAGGTTCAAACCATTCAAGGAAATATGAAATACATCAAAATTCAATAGAAAATAAACATAGACAATTATATAAATTTCGTGGCTTATTTGGTCAGATATAAGGTTTTCCTTCATATACCATTGTGGAAGAAAGGATTGAGGTTTGGGAATAAGGGAAAGATTAGTATTAGATACATCAAACTCTTTTGGATCCTTGGTCACATATGTGCTTTGCCCTATCAACTTAAACTCCCAAATAATCAATACTTAGTACATGATGTGTTCCATGTATCATTATCAAGGAAGCATATGCTCATTCCCTTATATTTACTAAATCTATATGTGAAACCATTGGAGACTGATGTTTCATATGAGCAGAAATTTTTGATGATCTTAAATAATAGAAACAATTTTATTTTAAAAAAGAAAGCTGACCTACTCAATGTATTGTGGAAGTTCAGAAGTTTAATGAGGTGAGATGTGAAAAATAAAAGGAAATGAAATTAATGTACCATTATATATTTTATTTTATAAAATGTAATTTTGCAGTAAAATTTTATGAAATGTGGGAGAAGTTAATAACCTGAACTTATATAAATGAAATTCCCTTTTTACTGAATAAATCATTATTATGTAATATAGTTAAATAAAAAAATCCACCACATTTTTTTGGATTGATATATAATATTGTTTTCTAGACATAGATGACCAATAATAATCAAAACCATTATTAATATAGTCATTCTAAAATTGTTACCTAGATTATTATATATTAAGGGTTATGATAAATTTTGTTTGACACAGATGTAATAAGATATAGTCTCAAACAATAATATCATACCCTTGTAAAATAATTTGTCAAACATTATAAGGGAGATGACATCACTACAATTTTTTGTTGACTAAGACCAAGACAATATTCATCAAATAGAACCTAATTTAATGTATTTATAGGATAATTTCACGTTTCTTCAGACCATGACCCAAATAATGTATGTCTGAAAACCCCAATAATGTACCACTGTCACACATCATAACCTCATGGAATAAATTGTTGTAATAAAGGCATATGTATTTTGACTCAAATACTAAAAAAAATTATATATTTTTAATTAAATAATAATTTTATTTATCTCTTTTTCATTAATAATTTTTATAAATCTATATGATTTTAAAATGATTTCAGAAAAAACATATATGATGAAACTAAAATATCATATTTGGTAAATATATAATTTTTAAAAAAATTATATTTTGGATAAATTCAATATTTTTTTGAAATAATATTTCTTTTTAGGAAATATTATTATTAATTTATAGTTATTTAAATATAAATTATAATAAAAATCAATTAAAACGAATGTAATTTTTATAAGGGTTAGAAAGTGGTTTGTTTCGTAAAACTACTATTATCAAGTAAATATGTTTTTAAATTAAAAAGCATTAAATCTCATGTTTATAAAATTATTTTATTAAAATAAATATTATTTTTGAAATCATTACATTGAAAATATTCATTTTTTAATTTTTTCACAATTCTCTAAGACTGATAAATTTCACGGGAAAATTAAACCCTATATAAATATTTTGTATGTATTGTGAAATCATAATATCCTAAATGTTATTAAATAAATACAATAAATGGTATACATGAACATAAATATGTTTCTAATTTAAAATAATATGTTTTTAATTTATTTAATTAATTTTAAAAACTCTTAATGATTTTTCCAAATAGCATTTTATTTTTTATGGTTTAAAATCAATTATTTATGGACATGATTCACTTTTAAATCTTGAATAAAAACTATTTTAAGGTGTTTAGTTATAAGCCTAATATTATATTTAAGACTTCTAATCATTGAAAAATTCAATGGGAAAAAACCCATGGGATGGTTTTAAGTTTTTATTATTTAATCACATAGAATCCAAAATGTATGTTTAGGAATTAATAAATAATATCCATCTCATTTACATTAAATATCCACCAAAACTCCGATTTATCATGACTTAGAATGCATTGAGAAGAAATTTACTCTATTTATACAACTCTAGTGTCTTATAAAGTTGTTACCAATCTCCTATGAAGAACCCCCTTGGATTTTAGAATCTCCCCATCATGGAAAATGATTCTCTTCCTCTACATTATTCACATACTTTCATTATATGAAGCATTAAGATTTCAAATTATTCACAATGGAATAATTTTTTATATATCCCTTTTTTCTTATTTTTACCATGTAATGAGAAACCACCTATCAATCAAATTAATCCATTTCGTGAAAATTTATGTACACCTATTATGCTATTGAAATTAGAAAATTATTTTCCAATCCAAACTTTTTTTTGAATAACTATCTACATTTCAAATAAAAGGTATTTTATGCACTAAATTAGTATTTAAAATAAGTATATTTTTAATTGTTTTCAATGTATTTATTTAATTTCACCATATAGATAACAAATTTATTAAAATATAAGAAATTAAAGCTGAGAAGTAAATATGTATTAAAATTAATCAAAATTTTAATTTTGAAGGATGATTTTAATATTTCATTATATTTCAAATTTTACTAAGTGTTTTGATGTTAAATATGTAAAACAACCATCCTAAAAATGTTATACCATAACCTAATGGTTTAAAAGAAACACGACCAATCAAAAAGGGAATGCCATCCAAAATAACTCAAGAGGAGAGCCTGTAGGGGCGGCCTGAGGAAGAACCAATCGCATATAGTGCACACAAAAAGGTGGTGGGAGAAAGTCCACTACCCCTATTATTATCAATGTGGGAATGTAAAAATTATAGGTCTGTGAGTGTATATGGGTTACCATCCCAATAGTATGTTTTTGAGATAAGGAAGGAATAAGGTTGTTCTTATTGATTTTTTCACTAAATTCAACTCTGATGTGGGATGAAATCTATACAGTTATGGATCCACACTTATATTAATAGTGGTGTCCAACCTCAACCCTACATCACCATGATCTGATATTCTCCATGATTCCACCTTTTATACCTCTACTACTCAACATCACTAGACTAGAACCTATACTTTTTTGAGAACACTATTGAAAATACTATTAATTTTTATCTCAAGAGAAGACTCACTATTGTTGTCTGAGATCACCGTGTAACACATATGGATCTAGCTAAGGCCACCATGGAGAGGATCATAAGTGGATAAATCCCCATATAATAACTGTGAGATCATTATGGTCATTATATAGGCCAGATAATATTGATGAAGGAAAATAATTGGAAAATAATTTATCGACATTTTTTCCACCCTCATTGCATTATAGGCTCTATAATGATGAACAAATAAGAGAGAAAAGATATTATTCCATGGTTTTTTGGCTACACTATATCAATGAAGAATAAAATCATATGAATTTAGGTGTTTCACCATAGGGTTTAGTGTTTCACAGTAGATGTCTCAATATTGGAAGTAGAAAATTTTTGAAGAAGATAGTGGATGTCACATGATAGTTTTTATATATTGTAAACATACAGATGATGAACTTGTGAATAATAAGCTATGATATAGAAAATATACCCATGATGTTGGGGTTTTCCATGTTGAATTTTTAAATTACCAAATATCTTATGATATCCAACAAAAATAAAACATATATTCAATAGAGAAAAAAATGAAACTTTGACTAAGATAAAATAATATACCTAATAAAGATAGATTGTATTCCTACATCTATAAATATGTGGGAATACTGTTGTGACAAATATTTATTTATCGATTGTGACAAGGGCCTCTATCATTTAGTTTTCCACTTATATAGTTTTATTTAATCTTTTTAATTCATGCCTATTTTTATTCTAGTCTTCCATTTTATTTTCTCTCTATATATATCTCTATATTTTTATTTTACTCAATCTATTTCTCCCTGACCATGAATGCTTACAGTAACTCTTAATAGTGATTGACCTGAGGCTTTATCTTTGGGTAGGTATGTGGTGGTATGGAAATCTATTCATAAATTATATATTACTTAAAGAAATTTATAGTTAATGAGAGAGAATGTTACAAGTACAATGATCATCCCATTTAAAAAAACATCATCATCGTTAATTTTCGTTAATTTACATCTTTCCCTCCCTTTTATAGAATAATAACTATTTACATAATTTATTTTAGTTTTTCAATTGATGAAATGACATTTGTTGGTTCCACACTCTCTATTGAGGACTATAATTTACATTGATTATAAGAGGAGATTGATTTTAGTGTGGGAATTAATTATCCAAAGAATGTAGGATTTCACACTCGATAAATTAACGGATAATAATTCATGAATGAGATTTCATAATTTAAACATGAAATTGAATTTAAAAAAAATATAAATAATGAAAAATCCAATGAAACCAAAGCTAGGGATGAAGACCATTCTTTTTTAATTTCATTATTTTTCTTTTCCATGGTTTGTTTTTATATTAACATTATGTTTTCAATTTTTAATTGATTCTATAAAATAATAATAAAAGTGTCATAATTTAAATTGAATTATTGTCTGAATAACAACATAACATATCATGTTATATGACCCTATACATCCATTGTATTTCACTAGGAAAATAAATAGTTACATTGGTACCACCCCATGACAGGTGTGTAAAAACATGGACCTATTTTTAGAGAGACTAGTAGTTATTCGTTTACATTTTTTATTTTTATATTGTATGTATTTGTTCATTTATTTCTAAAAAAACCACAAATAAAATGGTTTACCATGATTTTTTCAAATTATTATTATTTAGCATGGAATAATTACTCACTGGTGAAATACCAAGAGAAAATAGTTCAAAATTACAAAGAGTACCTCATTAAAATAAGGGATGATGAACTCCATGTTCTATTAAAATAGATTTTGAAATAGAAGAGAGACAAGACCCTCGATTGAAGAATTAATATATATATATATATATATAATCAAGTTCAAATTAATATTCTTAGATTGAAGTCCACGGAAGATGTACTAAATTTCACTTAATTTTTTTTTGAGTCTAATACCTTGATTGAAGTATATCCATAAACGAAATACATCATGAATAAAATAGAATCATTCCATAAAGATCCATATATTGATAATGCAGACTCAGGTGATGATGTACAAAAGATATATTAATATGATTAAGATTTATTTTAGAGTATATTTGAATGTGATGAAATGAAACATGATATTACAGTCAATAAAAAATCAACCTCACCCTTATAGCCATCTATGGACATGGAAGAATGAGAAACCACCAAATTTGTGGAGTTTTAGTAGAAGATGGAGGAGTGTAGATACCAAATTATATCAATATAAATTCCAATTGAAGATATTTATTCCATTAAGAATAGGCTAAACCCAAACAAACTCAAGGAGATGATAATTTCCTAAACTCATTTTAATTTAATTTAATTTAATCCTATTTGAGTTTCACCTCCCATTTTATTGAATTTTAATATGCATACAATTCTGATTTTCATTAGTGGATGTTGAATAAAAATAAAATTTACCAACAAAATAACACATGGATCGCTCAAGAAAATTGAACATTTATGGATGGAAGTCCATGAGAATATCCAAGTGGATTTTCCAAATGAAAACATAACCAAAATTACTCAAACTGAATAAGGGTGGAGTATGATTTTTATTTGTATGCTTCATGATTAATTTTGTTAATTCATATTACATTTTATGTTTCCCTTGTATTATCCCATTGAAGAAACCCACACTGAGAAGGAAATAGATAGCGGAGAGGTGGTTTTTTAGAGGAAAAACAAAAGAAGGAGGACCCCAAATGTCATCTTTCCCTCCTATAAATGCTACACTTTATTTATATGGTGGTTGATTTAGATTTCTCTATCCATGGATTCCAAGATAATATAGATGAATAATTTCAATCTATAAATAGAAATATGAGGCAGTTTAAATCTAAAAATATCTACCCACTATAATATTATGGGTGACAACATGTATTTCACATATGGATGCATAAAATATACAAGGCCCATTTGGGGGTTAAATTATGTCTTATCACTGTATTTCCATTCTAAGTACATTTTATTTTTTCTTTGGAATTATTTTCTGATATATCTCAATCAATCAAATTTATTGACGTTTAATGATATTTTTCTTAGGATTAAATGATTTATTTTATTTTTTGTATGTCCATGATGGAACAAGAAGTCCCCCATGTAGATTAAATAAGGATGGCTATTGATTTATGTGAAAGGGGCGTCTAATTTTATGCTTTTCTTGTAACTCTGTTTATTTTTTATGATATTATTTTTTGAAATTTATAATATTAAATTGCATGACACACTTTGAATTTTCTATTCACTTAAATTTTCCATAAGACATATGTTTTATAGGAATGTTATGATTCCATGTTTTATATTTCAATGATAGTGATTTTGGATGAGTGATATGGATATTTGAATGAATAAAGTGATGAATAGATTTTCATTCGATGAATCATGATTGGAAGGAATTGGTTAATTCATAGAGATGAAATTTACATACCATTTTTCATGGATCAGAATCATTTATTTCATGTGAATTTATTTTCTAATAACATCCATTCCATGAGTGATAGTCCCAAATTTTATGTTCCATTAATAATTGTATTTCATAACAAAAATTTCCCACTTCTATCTTAAGAATACTTCTCAAGTGATTTAGGGAATGTCACCTCCTAGAACATGAATTGGAACTTGTCAAATCTATGACTTTAAAAATTAACATTTAATATTATTTATTTTTCCTTTAAAATAGATACCAACTACATTAAATATTTTTTATCCTATAGAGATCATGAATGAAATTTTTAGGAATTAACCACATTAAAATCCATCTATATTCATTCCCACCATCATCATTGTATTTTTGGGTAATTTTAATGTTTAAATGTGGGGGTGAGGGAATTCATAGAGAAAGGAATGCATAAAATTGAAAAAAATGTGTAAGGGTTCATTTTTGGGTATTGATAAAAGATCATGATTTATTCATTTCTAATTTATTTTTTATCCCTCCATAGAAAAAGAAAAGGAAATAAAATAAAACTAAAATATGTGTTGTGATTTGGGAGAATTAAAATTCACCTTTACTAGACTAAGGAATTAACTATATGGGGTTTAGTGGTGGATATGAGATTCATATCAAGAATAACTTTCAATAAAATAAAGAGAAATGTATGAGTAAAAAAATAGAAGAATGAATAAATTTAATAAGGATTATGTAATTCATTATGATATCATTGATCATGAGTATAACTTCGATCTTTGGGAATGGTGTTGTCACAATTTGGAAGGGATATTTTAATTTTAGTATTTTGACCCACGTGCCACCCATTGAGACCCCATGCTAGTTCACCACATGACCTTAAGCATAACTCCACATAGGATTGAGGTTATAGAAAAGAAGTAAGGGTCTAGTAAGTCATTCTTAGGGAGACTATATGCTCTTTTATCAAATAAAACACTAGTAGAGGTAAATAAACAAATTCAGAAGAATATATAACCATAAAAATACTTATGGAATAAGATAACCAAACTAGAAATAAAATAATAAAATAAAATGTAAAACATGTTATGCCATTATTAGTGTCAAGTGTCTATAATTAAACAGAAAATAAAGACACTACAACTACCCAAGTGTGTTCCAAAACACGGTTGGTTCCCCAAACGAAGATCCAACCCTAATCAGCCACCTACCTAAGGACCTTTTCCCTTAGGCAATATTGAAGAAATATAATCTGTTAGGGTATCATGATGGATGCCTGAATAGGGTGTGAATAGAACTCAGTATGCCACCACCAATGGTATCTATAACTAGTCTAGTAAAAATATAGTGCATGAATTTCAATAACGAAATATGTACAATACAAAAATAAAAAATTTACAACATTTTCAATTATTTTTATATAAATACATTTACTACAGGTTTCCCAAGGATACCCTTAACTCAATACTAAATTCATCTTGTAATAGATCTCAAAGTGTTCCCTAGGTAATATCATATCTTAATACCCACTCTTTGTTGAAGCTCGAAGTATTCAATATGCAATGATAACTCATTACCTGATTTGACTCATGCTGGAGATCGAATATTCTCATGTTAGGCCATAACTAAGAGTGCCTTTATTTCCATTTATTAATTTCACATATATAAGACACATTTCTAAATTTACCAAGATCACAAAAAAGTATGATGACAATGTTTTCATGACTTATTTTCAATAGAATTACCATTTTCCCATTCTTATTACTCATTAGTATAATGACCATGATACAATGTATAATTCTCAAATTAAAATGACCATGTCCTCATTTTCATTACTTATAAGTACAATGACCATGTTAGCATTTGTAGATAACAATTTAGAATGACCCTGATCCCATTATTTATCACATAATTAATTTACCAAGTAATTATCCACCCTAATACCATTACTAATTAAACTATTATTTAAACAAATCCATTCCACTAGTTAAATCAACAATTAACTAAGTGATTTAATAAATTAATTATTTCATCTATTAATTAATAAATATCTCAATTCATATTCCATAATAATTTTTCTAGAAATAATTATCACATTATAATCTCTACTTTCCATAATTAATCCCACAATTATTTGTCTAGATTATATTATCAATGGAACATTATTAATCTATAATTAGTTATCTCAACTTATCCATTTCAGTATCTCATAATTAATCATCTAATTATTTATCTATATTACATCCCCTGCCTATTATAATCAATTTCAACATATTAATTATCTAATATGGAATCCCCTTAGTCTCCTAATTAATTCACCAATTAATAACCTATTTCCATAAGGCTTTTATATATCAATTGGTTAATATAATAAACACAATTACGGAAGATCAATTGCTTGTGGATTATAGAAATTCTACCACATTATATATATCTATCAAATAAAAGACTATGGGAAATAGATTTATACCACCGACCACAGTTTGTTGATGTTTCTTCCCAACAGAAATCCCCAAAATCGGAGTAGCACAACGATGTTGATAAAAGTTCGGAATTTAAATCCATAAACTAAAATCAAGATCAAAGATATAAAGATATCATGAAAGTATATCTATATCCAAAATCTCTAATATTGAACTCACCATGTAGTTTTATATCCAAGGAAACATAATATATCATTCATTAAAAATAATGAAAGGATAGATTAATTAATGGGAGAAGCATCAGAATGAAATCCACTTACCGGGAGAATAGAAGATCTTCAATTCAGGCTTTCTATCTTGAATAACGGTGTTCATAAAACCTTGAAATCCCTTCCGATTGATGTAAGAACCATAATTTAACATTAAGAATGTAAAACCATGAGTTAGGGAAATATAAGGGGTGGAATAGGTCATAAAAAGTTGAAAACTAGTGAGATACATAATTATAATATTTCATTATCTTCCCTTGAATGGTTTAGTTGCATGGTTAGGAAAATTGTGCACTAACCATGTGTTACCCAATTTTTCAATTGGGAACTTCACACAACCATGTCATATAGCCTCTAACACTATGCTTTAACAGTGCTGAATCTATCACCTCAAAAGTCAACAGAGAAGATAGTTTCTTCAAGAAAACCACATGGTTTGTACAAACCATGCGCCAACCATGAAAAACCTATTTTCTCTAAAATTTCAAAAAACACAACAAGAACAAACCCCATGTCATAACTCCAAATAGAGGAACATAGAAACAAAAAAAACCTAAAACGAAGCCAGATATAACTTCATAAATTGTTAGGATCTTAAATTCTCCCCACCTAATAAGAGCTTATACTTGAGCTTCCCTTCCATGACATTAAAATATTCCAAGTCAAAACAATCGAGCTATTAATCCCTCAGATCTTATCTTATTTCCCATGACCCATCTTCTAGACATTTATATTTCCATAACACATGAACTGTTGGTAAAATCATTCCCCACAACACTTTCTCTTTCTGATCCAACACAGGTATCAAATGATCCTAAAAGGGAATATCTATCTCTAAGTCAAACTCAACCACATCAATCAAATTATAACGTTTAAGTTGATACTACCGAAGTAGTGATACATGGAAAAAATCATGCATTTCACAATACCTCTATGGAATATCCAATTAGTACACCACCGCCCTGTTTATCTCCACTATCTCAAAGGGTCAAAAAAAACTGGTTGATAACTTTCCCAAACTCTAAATCATGTGGTGACCCAACCTATGAGAAACCCAACAGAATACAGTATCTCACTTGGTAAACTCTACGGTTCATATCAAATTTTTAGCATACATCTTTTTTCTTCTCTAAGTTTTTTCCATTCATTTTTGAATCAACTGTATCTTCTCTGATGTCTCATTTAAGAGAATTAGTCCAAACCAATCTAACTCACCATCCTCCATCCAACATTGCAGTGATATATATGGTCTTCTATAAAGTGCCTCCTATGGTTCTATCTGTATAGTTTCCTTATAACTATTGTTATATGAAATTTCCACTAAAGGCAAGTGATTTTCCCAAGATCCACTAAAGTTAAGAACACATTCCCATAGCATATCCTCAACAACCTATTTAGTAAGTTATGACTACCCATGTTTCTATGGGTGGAAATTCATACTCAATAATACATGTGTGCCAATAACTTTTTGAAATACCTTCTAGAAGTTTGATGTACATCCTTAATCAAAATCTGGCACTATAGTCTATGGAACTCCATATTGATAGACTATCTTTCAAACTTATAGTTTTCCCAAAATTTATACAGTAAAGGTATCCCTTATATGAAGGAAATAAGTTACCTTTTTTAGTTGGTCCACAATGTCCCAAATATTATCATTCATCCTAAGATTCTTTGGGAGACCCAACACAATGTCTATGGTCACATCATCCCACTTCCATTCCAAAATAATCATTGACTATAATGAATCAATAGGTTGTTGATGCTCATACTTCACCTTGGGATAGGTGAATCATCTAATAAAAAAACCAGTTATCTCCATTTTCATGTCTATCCACAATAACTATTTTCATAGGTCTTGGTACATTTTGGTTACATGTGAATTCACTTCCCATTTCTTGGAATGAAATTCCCACACGAGCTCATCTCGCATACTCTTATGCACAACAACTCTATTCCTCACACAAATGATCTCATCCCTATCTATAAACTAGTTTGAATATCTATCCACACCATAAATGATTTACATCAAGGAAAAGCTCTCTAGATCCTCATACTATCTATATTTGATAATTCTCAGAAGAAAAGAATCAACATCAACCCAAAAAAGTGTCATTTTCTCCGGTCTCCTGTGGTCCACCAAATGAATTTCAACCAGAGCAGTCATCATCCTACACTCTCTACTTGAATTCTAAACCATCTGAGTTTGTATTTTCCTAATCAAATCAGCAGCCACAATATTTAGATTCTTGAGCATATATGGAAATTAAAAATTAAATGATTTCATATACTCAATCCATCTCAACTACCTAAGATTCAAATCACACTATGAAAATATATATTTCAAGATCTTGTGATCTGTATAGACTATAAAATTTTATTCCAAAAGAAAGTGTCTCCAAAATATAATAGTATATACCACTATTGCCAACTTGTAACAACCCGAGATTTTATAAGATACATTCTTTTTAATTTCAATCATATCTTCCATTATACGACACACCAAGATTATCTTGCGCTATACGCAACACTGTATTAGCTTGCAGTATACGCAACACTTTTCTTGTCTCTTGTTACACACAATTTCAAGTGCGTTTGATAGAAGTTATTCTACGCAACATTGAGTGTATATATATATATATATATATATTCAATGTATAAATAAAATATGGTTGGATTTTGTTATACGCAACAACAAACGAGTTGTGCACTACACGCAACCCTGACTTGGCTTGCATTACACGCAATCGCGACCTTCCTCGATAGCATGTCTTGTACGCAATACCGGGTTTTACTAAACAACGATATATTATTATAATATTGTTATGAACTATCCGTTATGAATATTGTTAACTAAATTTTGAATTTTATAACATTATTATTCATATTACACATTTCTAGAACATGGTATAAGAACAAAATAAATTTTTCGGGTAAAATAAGTATTTTTCAAAAAATGCAGTTTTGCCGCCTTTTGATGGCGCACCAACTTTAAATATAGTTTTTGACATGTTTATATGTTCAATTTGACAAAATAAAATTCTTCTTTTGAATCATGATATAAAAATTTACATTAGATAAAGTTCTGATATTTTTCTGATAACTTTCATATTTTAATGAATAGTAAAAACACGCTATATTTTAATTAAAAACAAATTTTTTATCATAATATATTATGTGGTTAAATTATAATATTTAATGGTTTTAAAGTATAAATAGAATATATTTTTTCCATTTAATATAATGTATGTCATTATCATTGATTTTACCTTGAATTCATAGGTTAAATCAATTCAATCTTTTTCAATGTTTTAATGAAAACCCCGTTTTCTTTCGACAATGGGATTAATTTTAATTTAATTTCTGCATCTTTTGTTTATTGAATTTGGAAAAATGGATTCCATATTTGGAATCAGTGGGTCCAAATTATGTTAATAATCTATTTTTTATTTTTGGGAATTGTGAATAGTAACTACGGTAACTTTTATTTACTATAGTTAAAGGTAAATCGGGTAATTAAGGGTAAATATAAGATTATAAAATTACCCTAACACTTGGAAAAATCCTATTGGATGGATAAAAGTAGACCCATATAACCCAAGTGTCGGATTATATTCATTTTATGGACTTTTTTCCATGAAAATACTTTAATTATTATTAAAACCAAAGAAAGTGACAACATGTACTTTCTTACATCTTATAAGTATAATAATTTTAATTTAGTAATAAACTTCATGAAACTTAGAACATGAATAGTCTCCAAAAATATAATACAATTATCTACATCATAGAAATTTATTTTGAATTTTTAGGGATTAAATAATTATCATTTATTATGACACAAAGATGATACAGTAATTGTCTTATTAATGAAATATTGACATAATTGATGTTATAAATGCCCAAATAAATGTAATTTGAGACTTTTTATGACTTACACTAATTTTATAGGTTAATATGACATGTTATTGTTGATTTAAGTAACTTTTTTCTAACTTATCACTCTGTTATGAATTTCATAAAAATCATGTACCAAATAGTTTCAAAATTGACATAAATTAGTTTTTAAAACAAATATTATATTAGTAATTGATATTTTATTCCAAAAAATCTAATTTTTGTCCAAATGACTTATATAAGGTTATATATATTAATAATAAACAACTTGGGGTTCGTTTATCTGCTTATAGTAAGTTTATTAACCTTATAGTATAAGAACACAAGAAGACACGGTAAAAGTAAAATTATTTAATTTAATGTTAAATCTAAATGATAAGGTTATAATAGGAACCTAAACTTGTTTAATTATATTGGATGAGAGTCTTTCGACCCATCCCCACCATATATTTGAAATAAATCAATTTGAATCTATTTAAAACCGAATTTGGATTTATAATAAAATAATATTTTTAGTTATTCCAAAGGTGCCCCTCTCCTCCCTTATAAAAGGGAACCTCCTACCTCTCTTCCTAACACCACTTTGAGCCTTCAATATCAGACAAACACTGCCAAATTACCTTCTCCACTTCCCTAGAAACATCCTAGAGGTTCTGGTCTTCCTCAAAGACCAATTTTAGTGCCATAAAAGGCGGTCTCAAAGAGGCGCTTCAAAGAAGAGGTAATGCCCGTTACCGATTCTTTCATCTTTATTTGTTCTTCCACTTCTTCTTATTAGGTTGTTTCATTATGAAGTAATAACATCAGTATCAATTATATATTGATATGTTATTATAATTATGAAACAACCTTATTTCACCATCTATCCATCCTACGGAAAACGAAATCACCGCGCGTGCGTACGTACGGAATACCGTCTCCACGCCGTGGTGTAATCTATTTTCCACCGCCACCTTACTTGGATGGGTATAATGGTGTAAATAATAACTATATATAATTATTGTAAAGTTATATTGATTCTAAAATATTATACATACACTCTTATACAATTCCACGATCATGAGAACGATATCATCGCTCGTGCGTACGTACGGACTACCGTCTCCACGACGCGATGAGATTCATTCTGTACGTTAACCATTCATGAATGATTATAAAGTATATATAATAAATAATAATGAAATATATAAAATAATAATGATTCTGTATTTATGTGTATATATATGTATGTCATCTACTTAATTCCATTCAACTCAATAAGGAAAAGAAAACAGTGTTCATGCGTACGTACGGTCTACCGTCTCCATAAACGGTGTATTTCTTTCCATTTACTGACCTATTATATATATATATATTCTGAATATATATTATAAATAAATCATGTTTTATATTCTGGAATTGAGTAATCATGATCTAAGTAGTCATATGAATAATTACAAGTCAAAACACGGATGACTAATGAAACAATTTTACCCAAAACACTCTTAAACATGGAATTAAAGAATAGGTAATATAAAGCCATAAGTGAACCATATAAGATATCATAACAATGAGTATGATTCTTGAATAAGTCAATGACATTATTTAAATAATTATACAGGAGGTTCGGACACATACGAAGCAAATCGGACCTAAGGTAAGGGAAATATCACAATCTCATTTTTATCCGAGATTGTTTATACTTTGGTATTTACTGGGGTATATTTTATCATCCACATCCATGTTTCCTTAATATGTAATATTATTTTCATCCACCTACAATTGTATAAATCCAATTTTACCCTTCGGTGAGTTTTTAGTAAAAGATATGAAAGGAATCTTTTGTCGTTTTTCGTACGAGGTACTTTTTGACTTTTCCGACAAAAGTACGAGAAGAATGTTTTCTTTTAACTTATACAAAATGAATGGATTTTTAAAAAATTATTTCCAAGAATATTCCCTTATAAGTTTTCAAGTGTATTTTTAATCAACTTCTTTTAGTTATAATTTTATGACATGTTAAGAAATGAAAAGTGTTTTTGAAGTTGAAAGGATATTTTCCTCAAGAATGGAGTTCAAGTGTTTTATCAAAATTAATTTCCATCTAAGATAATAAAGGGTTATGTTTCTTTCCCTATTATTACATGTATTTGATTATGTTGTGATGGAAATATTTTTATGAATTCCTTTATCTTATATGAATTGTTTTATGATGTCATGTTGTTTAAGAATCCCACTTTTATTACATTGGTTATATTATGATGTATGGTTTATGATTTTGTGGCACACATAATAATGGTATCATTATGATATTGGTGGGACCTATATCTCCCTCTAATGCATTGGGTAAATATTTTATATCTCATTAGATAGACATGGCTGGAACAGTAGGTTATACCAGTTAAGTGAAACAGGACTGAAATGAGGGTGACTCGGTTCAGAAAAGGACTTTGTCCACTAAGATAGTCTTGGAAATGAGTCTTGACTAATAAGAAATGATTCTCTATGATTATGTGTGTATGCCACAAAGTTTCATGTTTTATGTTATGATCATTGGGATTACATTTCACTTCTATGATTTATCCCATGTTATGAAATTATGCTCTCTTTTGCAGGTTTTGATTTCCAAAATTTATGTTCTTATATATATGATGTGATTGATATTTCTTTTGTTTACCCTTACTGAGCATTTGATCTCACCCTTTTATGTTTTCTTTTCCCTAGGACATAAAGAAAGGATTTAGGTTAAAAAAAAGAAGATATTTATGGGAGATGATGAAGATATTTCACCACGATTAGAAGATTATATTCTGAGTTTCCAAAGACACTGAACTACTACGGTCCTTGTGTGTGTGTTTTTGTTATATACTAAGTATTCTGCAAAATTAATGTAATTTCCATGTACGCCAAGCTTCGGGTCTCTAAAGTTGGTATCAGAGGAAAGGAATAGTCAACCTTTGAAAACTAGGATGCGAAAACGTTAGTGAGATCCCTAGAGATATTACTAAGGTATGTCTAGGGATGTCCCTAAGGATAAGTATACGTATAGGATATAGTCCTTTAACTACGGTAACGATCTTAGAATTTAACCTAAGATGTCAGATATTAAGGGTACTCCCCATTTACTATGTTGTTTTCCCTTGCATTATTTTTGCCTCTCACACTATTCTTTTTGGGTTTTAGACGATGGATGGAACCTGAAGGAACTGTGTTGATCACTGTAATGGACAATGCAATGATTGTCCTCCTGAACAAACAAGTGTTATGGGAGATGGAGTGCAAAATCTTATTTCTATACTTACACAAGCTATGAATCATTCTGGAATTCCAAATGAGCAGAGAAAGGGAACAATATTCTATTGAGTCCTTCATGAGGCAAAGTCCACCTTCTTTCAGTGGGTCTTCCAATCCACTTGTTGCTGAACAATGGATCGGTACCACTGAAAAGATATTTTCAGTTCTTCAATGTTTTGAACATGATAATGCCATCTTAGCAGTATATCGTTTTGAATGTGAAGCTGATCAATGGTGGAATCTTACCAAGAATACGAGGCCAAGAGATGAAATTGAGTCCATGGAATGGGACGAGTTGAAGAACTTGTTTTTCAGTAAGTACTTCCCTCGTATTCTTCGAACAAAGATGGAAAAGGAGTTTCTTGAGCTGAAGAAGAAGGATGATGAATCTGTTGGTATATACAAAGAAAATTTTACAAGACTTTCAAGGTATGCATCTGGCATTATCATCCAACCTGAAAGTAAAGTTGATCGATTTTTCAGTGGCTTAAAACCAAGTCTTTGAAGGGCATTAGCTATAAGAGACTTCAGTAGCTATGAAGAAATTGTGCGTTGTGCTATCAAGGTAGAAATGGAAGTTGGTGTTACATATCCATCTCATGGTTTTGACAAGAAACGAAAGATGGAGTTCAAGGAGAAATCTCAGAATAATGGTGAAAAGAAGATGAATGTTTCCTTATGCTCAAAGTGTGGAAAGAAGCATGGTGGAGATTGTCTTAAAGGGACTAGAAAATGTTTTAAGTGTGTAAAAGAAGGTCATCGAGCAGTTGAGTGTCGAAGTAATGGAAAAAGTCTTGTAATGATGTGAATAAAGCAAACACTGCAGAGAACGCACCACCAACACTTCAATGCTTCAAGTGAAAGGAAATGGGGAATTATGCTAATAAATGCCCTAATCCAAGGGTTAGTGATGATCGACATGAGCAACCGCTTAAGGCAAAGGACAAAGGGAAGTAACATGCGATCACTATTGGTGATGTTGAATATGACAACGATGTGGTGGGATGATTATGTGTTTATGTAATGGGATTCCAAAATAATTTTGTATCATGGAGTATTGGAATATTTATGTATTGGTCTAATGTGGTATTCAAAGTGATTGAGATATTTTTGGAAATAAGATGATATGTGCATAATTAAGGGAAAATGAGAAAACGAAATGTTTAACAGTATTCATGAGCTCATGATTGATATAAGGACTAAGTGATATCATGGTTTAAGTATATAGAATTTTGAGGATTTTGGTATGTGGAAAGTGTTAACTTTTAACTGCATTCAAGTTTTCACTATGGTTCAATGGGTATTCATTTTTTCAAGAGAATACATGATTAAGGTATTCACATGATTGGAATGTGACCAACAATATATATACGGGGGATAAATGATGGTATTCACATGCTTGGTTGATGACATTTCAAGTAATCATTTTCTTTATACTATGATCTTGGACCGAAGTATTTTAGATAAGCCTAAATATTGGAATGGATTATGTTGGACATATTCTAAGTATTGTTTAAGGATAGAACATTTTTCGATATTACTGATGGGATTTTATAGTAATGTAGTTTTAGAAAAAGGACAACCTGCAGGACGGGCGACAGCCCATCGCGTCGGACAAGGCTGTGGGAATTGAACCCACAACCGAAGTGCGACTGGCCTTTTTCGCCTACCACTGGCCTACAAGAAGTCCATGTTTAGTAGAAACTAGTTTTATTATATTAAGCAGTATAAGTCCATTTTAGGAACTATATAAGATTAATCTCACTATATATGGACTTAAGTATTTTTTTTGATAACTTTTCTAACCATTTGTTTGAGGCAGATGGAATGACCCATCATTCTTCTAACACATCAAGAATGACAAATTCAACTTCATTTCTTTAAGATATGAAGTGGAAATTGTCCAAAGAACGACAAACAGTGAGACTATAACAAAATAACGAAAGTAATTCTTCTAATTTCATCAACTTTAGGGAAATGATCTTGAAAAAAACAAAAAATGTTGTCCTACTGCCCTTATATCCGTTGAATCAGATGGTACCTTATATCACCACAAATCAATAGCTTTGTGATTGTTGGCTTTTTCATAGCCATGTTCTCTACCACTCTCCATCAGAACATGACGGTTAGATTCCTCTTCCATGTCCATATTTTCTCCTTTATGGAAACCCAGTGATGATTTCATTTGGGTAACTGTTATATTTCATACTTTAGTTTTTAAAGTTCAGTTTTGGTATTTCTTTTTACGATGTGGGTTTTTATGAATAATAAACGATTTATAACCCCGACGAATTTCGAGGGAAAAATTCATTTTAAGGGGGGTAGAATGTAACAACCTGAGATTTTATAAGATACATTCTTTTTAATTTCATTCATATCTTCTATTGTATGACACACCAAGATTATCTTGTGCTATACGCAACAATGTATTAGCTTGCAGTATACGCAACGCTTTTCTTGGCTCTTGTTATACACAATTTCAAGTGTGTTTGATAGAAGTTATTCTATGAAACATTGAGTGTGTATTTATATATATATATTCAATATATAAATAAAATATGGTTGGATTCTGTTATACGCAACAACAAAGGAGTTTTGCACTACACGCAAACCTGACTTGGCATGCATTACACGCAATCACAACCTTCCTCGATAGCGTGTCTTGTACGCAATACCGGGTTTTACTAAACAATGATATATTATTATAATATTGTTATGAACTATCTGTTATGAATAGTGTTAACTAAATTTTGAATTTTATAACATTATTATTAATCTTACACATTTCTAGAACATGGTATAAGAATAAAATAAATTTTTCGGGTAAAATAAGTATTTTTCAAAAAATGCAGTTTTGCCACCTTTTGATGGTGCACCCACATTAAATCTAGTTTTTGACATTTTTATATGTTCAATTTGAAAAAATAAAATTCTTCTTTTGAATAAAGATATAAAAATTTACATTAGATAAAGTTTTGATATTTTTCTGATACCTTTCATATTTTAATGAATAGTAAAAACACGATATATTTTAATTAAAAATAACTATTTTCATCGTAATATCTTATGTGGTTAAATTATAATATTGAATGGTTTAAAATTATAAATAGAATATATTTTTACCATTTAAAATAATTTATGTCATTAGCATTGATTTTACATTGAATTAGTAGGTTAAATCAATTCAATCTTTTGTAATGTTTTAAAGATAAACCCGTTTTCTTTCGACAACGGGATTAATTTGAATTTAATTTCTGCATCTTTTGTGTATTGAATTTGGAAAAATGGATTCCATATTTGGAATCAGTGGGTCCAAATTATGTTAATAAGCTACTTTTTATTTTTGGGCATTGTGAATAGTAACTATGGTAAATTTTATTTACTATAGTTAAAGGTAAATCGGGTAATTAAGGGTAAATATAAGATTATAAAATTACACTAACACTTGGAAAAATACTATTGGATGGCTAAAAGTAGACCCATATAACCTAAGGGTTGGATTAGATTCATTTTCTGGACTTTTGTCCATGAAAATAATTTAATTATTATTAAAACCAAAGAATGTGACAACATGTCACTTTCTTAAATATTATAAGTATAATAATTTTAATTTAGTGATAAACTTCATGAAACATCAAACATTAATAGTATACAGAAAGATAATACAATTATATACATCATAGGAGTTTATTTAGAATTTTTCGGGATTAAATAATTATCATTTATTATGACACAAAGATGATGCAGTAATTGTCTTATTAATGAAATATTGACATAATTGATGTTATAAATGCCCCAATAAATGTAATTTGAGACTTTTTATGACATACAATAATTTTATAGGTTAATATGACATGTTATTGTTGATTTAAGTAACTTGTTTAGAACTTATCATTCTATTATGAATTTCATAAAAATCATGTACCAAATGGTGTAAAAATTGACATAAATTAGTTTTTAAAAAAAGTATTATATTAGTAATTGTTATTTTATTCCTAAAAATCCAATGTTCGGCCAAATGACTTATATAAGGATATATATATTAATAATAAACAACTTGGGGTTCGTTTGGCTGCTTATAGTATGTTTATTAACCTTATAGTATAAGAACACAAGAAGACACGGTAAAAGTAAAATTATTTAATTTAATGTTAAATCTAAATGATAAGGTTATAATAGGAATCTAAACTAGTATAAATTCTATTGGATGAGAGGATTTCGACCCATCCCCACCTTATCTTCGAAATAAATCAATTTGGATATATTTAAAACCGAATTTGGATTTATAATAAAATAATATTTTTAGTTATTCCAAAGGTGCCCCTCTCCTCCCTTATAAAAGGGAACCTCCTCCCTCTCTTACTCACACCACTTTGACCCTTAAAGCTCGTCCAACCCTACCAAATTCCCTTATCCACTTCCCTAGAAACATCCTAGATGTTATGGTCTTCCACAAAGACCAATTTTAGTGCCCTAAAAGGAGGTCTCAAAGAGGCGCTTCAAAGAAGAGGTAATGCCCGTTACTGATTATTTCATCTTATTTCTTCTTCCACTTATTCTTCTTAGGTTGTTTCATTATGAAGTAATATCATCAGTATCACTTATATACTGATATGTTATTATAATTATGAAACAACCTTATTTCACCATCTATCCATCCTACGGAAAACGAAATCACCGCACGTGCGTACGTACGGAATACCGTCTCCACGCCGCGGTGTAATCTATTTTCCACCACCACCTTACTTGGATGGGTATAATGGTGTACATAATAACTATATATGATTATTGTAAATTTATATTGATTCTTAAATAGTATACATACACTCTAATACAATTCCAC
The DNA here is from genome assembly GCA_963277665.1 of Viscum album. Taxonomy (NCBI): domain Eukaryota; kingdom Viridiplantae; phylum Streptophyta; class Magnoliopsida; order Santalales; family Viscaceae; genus Viscum; species Viscum album. The sequence goes on from OY728165.1 coordinate 1,392,170,302, forward strand.
GATCATGAGAACGTTATCATCGCTCGTGTGTACGTACGGACTACCGTCTCCACGACGTGATGATATTCATTCTCCAAGTTTACCATTCATGAATGATTATAAAGTATATATAATAAATAATAACGAAATATATGACATAATAATGATTCTGTATTTATGTATATATATATTTATGTCATCTACTTAATTCCATTCAACTCAATAAGGAAAAGAAAACAACGTTCATGCGTACGTACGGTCTACCGTTTCCATGAACAATGTATTTCTTTCCATTTACTGATCCATTATATATATATATATTCTGAATATATATTATAAATAAATCATGTTTTATATTCTGCAATTAATTAATCATGATCTAAGTAGTCATATGAATAATTACAAGTCAAAACATGGATGACAAATGAAACGATTTTACCCAAAACGCTCTTTAACATGGAATTAAAGAACGGGTAATATAAAGCCATAAGTGAACCATATATGATATCATAACAATGATTATGATTCTGGAATAAATCAATGACATTATTTAAATCATTATACTGGAGGTTCGGACACATACGATGCAAATCAGACCTAAGGTAAGGGAAATATCACAATCTCATTTTTATCCGAGATTGTTTATACTTTGGTATTTACTAGGGTGTATTTTATCATCCACATCCATGTTTCCTCAATATGTAATATTATTTTCATCCACCTACAATTGTTTAAATCCAATTTTACCCTTTGGTGAGTTTTTAGTAAAAGATATGAAAGGAATCTTTTGTCGTTTTTCGTACGAGGTACTTTTTGACTTTTCTGACAAAAGTACGAGAATAATGTTTTCTTTTAACTTATACAACATGAATGGATTTTTAAAACATTATTTCCAAGAAGCTTCCCATATAAATTTTCAAGTTTATTTTTAATCAACTTCTTTTAGTTATAATTTTATGACATGTTAAGAAATGAAAAGTGTTTTTGAAGTAGAAAGGATATTTTCCTCAAGAATGGAGTTCAAGTGTTTTATCAAAATTAATTTCCATATAAGATATTAAAGGGTTCTGTTTCTTTCCCTATTATTAAATGTATTTGATTATGTTGTGATGGAAATATTTTTATGAATTCCTTTATCTTATATGAATTGTTTTATGATGTCATGTTGTTTAAGAATCCCACTTTTATTACATGGGTTATGTTATGATTTATGGTTTATGATTTTGTGGCACACATAAGAATGGTATCATTATGAGATGGGTGGGACCTGTATCTCCCTCCAATGCATTGGGTAAAGATTTTATATCTCATGAGATAGACATGGCTATAATGGTAGGTTATACCGGTTCAGTGAAACAGGACTGAAATGAGGGTGACTCGGTTCAGAAATGGACTTTGTCCACTAAGATAGTCTTAGAAATGAGTCGTGTCTAATAAGAAATGATTATCTATGATTATGTGTGTATGCCACAAAGTTTCATGTTTTAAGTTATGATCATTGGGATTACATTTCACTTCTATGATTTATCCCATGTTATGAAATTATGCTCTCTTTTGCAGGTTAAGATTTCCAAAAGTTATGTTCTTATGTATATGATGTGATTGATATTTCTTTTGTTTACCCTTACTGATCATTTGATCTCACCCTTTTATGTTTTCTTTTCCCCAGGACATAAAGAAAGGATTTAGGTTAAAAAAGAAGAAGATCTTTATGGGAGATGTTGATGATCTTTCACCACGATTAGAAGATTATATTCCGAGTTTCTAAAGATACTAAACTATTACGGTCCTTGTGTGTTTGTTTTTGTTATGTACTAAGTATTCTGCAAAAGTAATGTAATGTCTATGTACGTCAAGCTTCGGGTCTCTACACAACTCATGGTCGTGCATAGGATAATTATGTTCATGAGCCTCAACTTATGAGAACCATATGCCACAACTCGATCTCCATACAATAGCACAACTCTATGTCTGATCCCAGAAGTGTCACAATAAACTGTATAATCCTCAATTGGATCAGGTAGGATCATAATTGGTGTGGATTTTAATCTCTTCTTCAAATATAGAATATTATTCACACAATCCCTTATCCATTCAAACTTTAATCCTTTTTTGATCAATCCCAAAAGTTACAATTCCAAATGGGAAAAGTCTCGGATGAATCTCTTATAATATCCCACTAATCCTAGGAATCTTCAAATATCCAGAACATTCTCAGGATGCTCCCATGAAACCACTACCTGAACCTTCTTTCGGTCCATTGACACACCATACTCTGAGATAATGTTCCCCATGAATTTTACATAATCAATCCAAAAATGACCCAAGGATAGGTTTGGCGTGTAGCTGATGTTATCTTAGTGTACTAATGATAATGGAAAGATATTGGGAATGATTTCCATGAGTCTTAGAGTACATCAGGACGTTTCCCACAAAAACTACCACAAATTAATCAAGATATGAATGAATGATATTATTCATCAAAGCCACAAAAAATGCTGCTGCAATTTTTAACCCAAATGGAATTACTAAAAAAATCATAAAGGCCCGACATACTTTTGAAAGCAGCCCTCGATATATCAGATGTCTAAACTCTCCCTTGATGATAACCTAATCTCAAATCAATCTTTGAGAACACACAATCTCTCTTAAATTTGTCAAACAAATCATCGATACATGAAAAGGGATATTGGTTATTCAAATTCATTTTTTTCAACTTCTGGTAATTGGCACACAAACATAAAATCTCATCAACCTTATTTGGAAACAAAATTGGCCATCCCTAAGGAGACGTAAATAGATTGATAAATCCCTTATCCCACAACTACCCCAACTATGTATTAATCCCTTGAAGGTTGGTCAGTTCCATTATATTTGGGGTATTAGATACTAACATATCCCCCTAAATGAGATCTATATTAAATTCCATATATCTCATAGGTTGTATCCTTGAGAAGTCTTCGTGAAAGAAATCCTTAAACACTTCCACGATTGGTGGAAGGATGTTTTATATAATAACCCCATTATCCAACAAAAGACTAAAAACATGGGTCGTGACCTCTCCCAATTGCTGAGTAACTGGCCCTATTCGACATTCCTTGATATCCCACTCTCCACAATGAATATACTAGTCACCCTTAGAAGAGGTAAACATAAATCTCTAATTGTAATAGTCAATGTGGGCTCAGTAAGTGACTAGCCAGCCAATACCCATAATTAGGCATAATAATAACATATCAAGAATATAAGGATCCCATAGAAAATGGTATTCCATGATCTCTAGTGAACATCCATTGCAAAGGCAGATATCTCTAGACCATACTCCCAACTATGTATCTATATTCGTAACACCGATCACAAAATCCACCACCAGACCCAAAAAATTTAACATTTGTTGTAGAAATAATGTAATGAGAGGAACCAGTATCAAACAAGGTTATCACTAATGTATAAGCTACTAGAATAGTACATCTTACTATATATGGTATAACCTCACTATCCACAAGTGTATGATGTACTGCACCTAATTTTTCTTCCCCTCTTCCATGTGATATTTTTTGACTCCTCTAAGTAACACCACTCTATTGATGAAGGCGCTCCTTCATAAAAGAACTACATCCATTTACTCTACCACCTCATCTTGAAGAACATTAAATGCCAACTCGATTTGGTGTAGAAGACACCATTACCATACTCTAACTCTATGTAGATACTTATTCATCACATGTATGTCACTACGACCTGTAGAACATCTATAGATGTTCTATATTTATGAAATATCGAAACCCTACTGGTGGTCGAGAACAATGTCGATGATAGTTTCCAAACCTATCACACCAATGAAAGGTCACCCCATTAATGTCCTATCAAACTAACCATCCTAACTACCTACTATTATTTCCACTGACTTGGGAAAATTTATCATAATTGCACATCCACCTATTTGATGTGACACCTACTGATTCTCCAGTAGAAACTACCTTTATTGAACTAGAATCCTTCCTTAGGTTCCCTTAAACTATAGGAGTCTGATCCACCACCTTCGTAAACTTCTTCAGCCTGATGTTATTCACTTGGTATGTAATCTCACAATACAGTCCATCCTCCGAATGTTTCGTCATAGTTTCCTCATCTCCCACTAATGTCGGATAAAACCATTGCAGATTTGTGTAGAATCTAGCATAGTCCATCACCAACATGATACCCTATTTCAGATGCATGAAATTGTTTTATTCTCTGGTCTCTGCATCTTAGGATAAATGTATTCCAAGAACCCCTTCAATATTTCCTTCTATGACATACCATTAGTCTGGCCATTTCTCTCTTGAATGTCCCCAAATGCTTAGATGGTCTTTGTAGAATATAAGTAGCTAACATGAGCCTCCTCTTGGCTGATGTATTCAAATGGTCAGGTATTTTATCGATAGACTCAATATAGAATTCAACTCCCTAAGATTCACCCACTCCATTTAAAGAGTGATGGTGTTTAAACTAAAACTCACATGTCAACTTAGACATGCTTTTCAGAATGTGACGTATGTCAATTTCCATGAATTTCATGATGCAATCATAGTTCTCTCTAAATTACTCGCCATTATCTTTAGCTAGCATAATTGGTGCCTCATGTTCCCTAACTAGATTGTTCTTCCAAGGAATGCCCCTTGTTCATCCCCTCAACAATCATCATGGATGAATACCCTTTATAATTCCAAAAACATGACTCTAGTCTCATCACAAAACCCTATAACATTTACTTAAGAGGAAATAATCAAAAAAATCCTTTACCCACATCACCACACAGTCAAAACCAAGGTTCTATCACATCCCTTAACCATCATACACCTCGTTTTGGGTTAACAAGGGTAAACACACTATCATAATAAAGTTTCTCATTTATTCACCAAATTATTCTAATTTTGCATCATTTTAAAATATTTCCCAATTCAGTTTAGGCATCATTTTTTCATTTTAATCTAAAAACAAGGAAAACTTTTTAAGTTCAAAAACATACTTGTGACGCATTTTTATGTGCGTTCCTAAAATGATGCATGTTACAATAACCATTTGGGCCTCAAATTCTACATGAACACTCAACTGTCATTCCATTCTGTGCCAAAAATCAATAATAAAAAATATCAAAAATAATAATCACATCACACCAAAATTTTGTCACCCAAGGTGAAATAATATTCAACTATAACAGAAAAAACAATAACAACAATCCCAACCCGAGTACTCGAGTATTCCCCCATACATGGGTTTTCAACTCCCATGCATGAGCTCATTAAAAATCCATTACTCTTCCTAGAATATTGTCTACATTTCTAGAAATAGTACGAGTAAATAATAAAAAAATGGACCATTGATACAACTTCGTAGCGTCCTGACCCAGGTACCATGCAATTGTGCCCCGAGCTGGTTCGCTACATGACCTAAAGCACACATCCCCATATTCTAGAGGCTTTCGACCATTAGAGAGGGGTTAGTAAGTCATTAATGGTGTTAATATACCCTCTTTTGTCAGAATAATACACCGGTGGAAGTAAATTATCAAACATTAATGTATATATAACCATAAAAATACTCATGTTGCAAGATAACCAAACAGAAAAATACAATACTCAACTGAAATGGAAATCATGATACGCCAATATATGTTCCATGTGTCTATATTGAAACTAAAAATAAATACACTAATACTCCCCAAGAGGGTTCCAAACCAAGACTAGTCCCCTAATCAAAGCTCCATCTTTATTCAACCACCTATCCTAGGGCCTTTTCCCATATCCAATCCGACATCAATATAATCTATTGTGGAACTATTTAAGCGGCCCAAATTAGGTGTGAGAAAAAATTAGTATCCCACCACCAATGGTTTCTAAAACATGTCTAGTAAAAAGATAGTTTAGGAAGTTCAATATAGAAATAAGTAAAATGTATTTATAAATAGTTTAAAACATTTTCATTTAATCTTATCTAACCACATCAACTCCAAGGTTCCCAAGGATAAGCATACCTAAATACTAACTTCATATCGTACTAGAGAATAATGTTTTCTCTACTTAATATCAAATCTTAATCACCCTTTCCTTCTGAATCTCTCATTATTCAAGGTGTTATGATTTCTAGGTACCTGATTTAACTCATTTCATTGATTGAATATTCTCATGTGAGGACATAACTCGGAGTTCCATAGTTTCCTTTATTTAATTTTTAATTTATAAGCAACATTTCTAAAGTTAATTGTAGAAAAAAAGTTTGTAAGATTAACATGTTACCATGATTACTCCTCAATAGAATGGCCATGTTCACATTATATTTACTCATAGGCATAATGACATTGTTACCATGTATACTTCTGAATTTAGAATGACCATATTCCAATTCTCTTTACTCATAAGTATGATTACAATGTTACAATTTTTACTTCTCAATTTATCATTAACAGGTTAGAATTTTTTATCACATAATTATTTTACATATTAATTATCCACCCCAATCCCAATACGAAATCAAGAATTAGTTAAACACATCCATCCCATTAGTTAACTCAATAATTAACTAAGTTCTTAAATACATTAATTAAATCATTAATTAATTATTCTACATAATAATTGTTATTCCATAATTAATTTTCTAGAATTAATTATCTTATTCTAATCTCATCTTTCAATAATTAATTCCACAATTAATAATGTAGATCATATTATCAAAGGCACATAATTAATCTACAATTATTTATTTCATCTTATCAATGTTAGTATCTCATAATTAATCACCCCATTAATTATCTAGATTACAACCCCTAACTATTATAACCAATTTACCAAAACTAATTATATAATAGGGAAACCCTTATTATTTGGTTAAATCTTCATTAATCAATTATTTCAATAAGGAATTGATAAATCAATTGGTTAATCTAATATACCCTATTATAGAAAATTATTTGCTAAAGGATACTTAAAATTATATAATTTTTCATATACATATAAAATATACGCCTATTGGAATATTTAGATCACCTACCTCAGTTCATTGATAGATGTTCTTCCAACAAAAATCTCCAATATCTAAGCTGCACAATGACATTGAGAAAATCTCAAGATCTAAATCCCTAAACCGACATCAATGTCAAAGTCATCAAGATCTCATAAAACTAAATCTAGATTCTCAATCTTAAATCTAGATCCCACTACATAGGTATAGTTACATGGAAATAGATGATATCGTTCATGAAATGGTCAAGGTATTCTTGAAGAAAGAACAGGAGATGCATCGGCATAAATTACACTTATCAGGAGAATAATATATCATTTATTTGAGATTTCTCTCTCAAAGAATGGTGTTTTTAAATCCATAGAATCCATTTGGGTCGATGAGAGAACCTTAGTTTACCATAATGAAAGTAAAATCCTATGTTAAGGCTACAGAGGAGCTGAAACAAGTCATTAAAAGCTGAAAATGAGTGAGATCCACAACTTTAGGACTATATTGACAACTGTTGCATAGTTTAGTCGCATGGTTAGGAAAAATGTGGGCCAATTATGCTTTAGTCCCTTATTCTAAGTACACATTACCCAACCAACTAAGATGACCTCTCAAATTGTTCTTTCACCATGCCGAAGCTATTGGCACAAAAAATTGGAGGGTACATGGTTTCTCCTAGGAAACTGCAAAGGTTGTACAAACCTTGTACCAACTATGCACAACCTCTTTTCTCATAAGTTTCTTGAAAAACGACCAAAATTCACCCCAAGTCATAACTCCCAACAATGGTACTTAAAATAACACCAAATTTAACAGAAACCACACCCAAGATAACTCCATAAAAGGTCAGGATCTTACATAATATTACCTTTATTTTAATATCATGAAATATTCTAGAGAGATAAACATCTTATTTTATTTTTTATGTTTTTAATGTCAATATCTTAAAACCATAAGACACAGAGTCCTTAAAACCATAATTGAAAAGTAACGATTATTTCTTATGTTTTTTCTTTATAATATGGCGAATATAGATCCGTGAAAGATTATATAGGGGAAAATAAACTCAATGTATGGGTATAAATCTACCTAAATCTGTATTAGGAGTAGTAAGGGAATGTAATTTATGATGAGGTAGATTATCACATGGTTTCTTTTGTAACAATTAATGGCATGGTTGAATAAATTTATGGATAAAATCCACCATTATTGAGTGATAAAAGATTAAACCCTTGGATTGATTATTTTAAAGAAAAAATTGGAGAAAAATTTATATTTTAATTAGATGTTGAAAATTATATATAAAATTGATAATAATTTTAATCTTTAATGATATTTTAATACTATTGGTATTTGTTCCCTATATAATTTTATGTTGATGTTCATTAATTCAAGAGAAACATTGTTCAATTGTGGGAGTATTTTATGCACTCATTTTTTCAATGTTTTTACATTATTTTAATGGGTTTAAATCTATTTGTTAAATTTACTAAAGAATTAAATTATTTTATTATAAAGTGGGAAATTACATTTGAGGAATGCATATTGAAAAAAATGAATAATTTTTTTTATTTGAATATTAATTTTACTATGGATTTCTCATGGAACATGACTAAGTGTTTGATGTGATGTAGGATATAAAATATAGTAACCCATACAATACATCACTATAATGGTTGAAAAGACAACTATCTGACCCAAGAAGGGAAAATATGCCATGAACATCAAATTGGAGAGCCTGAACGGGTGGAAGGAGAAATAAATATTCATGGATAATGGACATTGGTATAGTGTGTCCCAAATCCCACTAGTATAACGCATGTTATATTGAGCGTGTCTATATTTCAATTCTTTGAGTGTTTATAGGAATCCATAGACAATGAATGATTTTGATTTGAGAAATACATGAGATTATTTTTTTAAAATATTTCAACCAAGGTCAACTCTAATATAGGAAGACATCTATGATGATATTATACAAAATTTAATTAAATTATTATATCCCAACATAAATACACATCCTTTTGCTCATATATTTTTCTAGATTCTACCTTTACAACATCATAAAAATGATATTATTGAACCAATACCTATATTCCCCAAATAAAACCATGGAAAAAACTGAAATAGATTTACTATATGTGAATAACATCTGAAGAGGTCTAGGATAACCGTGAGTCGCATATTGATCCATATATGACCACCATTATGCTTTATAGATGAGAAAAAAAAATCCTTTCATGAATAACATGAGCCTGATCAAAACACTCAAAAGGTAAAATGACATTGAAGATAGAAAAGATAACTAAATTAATTTAGATACCCAATTGCCACCATCACTACATCATATCCATTATAGTGAGGAGTAAATAAGGGAAGATAGAGGTATGGTCTTTTTATAACATATACACCATAGTCATATAGAATAAAATCACATTACTTTAGGTGATGTTTTAGAGGGAATTTTTATACACCATGGTGTTGTCGATATTTGCAATATCATATTTTTTATGACAATGAAATATTTACCATGATAATTTGGAAATGCCAAAACCATGAAAATGATGAGATAATATATAATAATATATTATGATGTAACCATACCAATTCCATAGGAATTTTTTTGTGTTTTGATATTAAAATATCGAATATATTTAATCATTATATAAAAATAGAAGATATATTTAAGGGAGATAAAAAATAAAACATTAACTGAGATAAAGTTAGATAAAAAAATAAAGAGATATAGGATTCCACCCTCTATAAATATGAGATCTTTCTATTGTGTAAAAGATACATATCTTGAGTGAGATAAGGGATACATCTATTTAGTTTTCTTCTTTTCTAGTATTAGTTTCTCTTTGAAATTCATACATATTTTTTGATAAAGTATTATATCAGATTATATCTTACATTATATATACCTCTCTATCTCATTATATTCCACCATGACCTCTTACAATCCCCTTAATGAGTGACTATCCTAAGACTTGGCCTTGGAGGAGGCATGCAGTCAACCTGAATTCTATAATTAAATTATATTATTTTTAAATATGTTTGTGGGGAATGATAGATAATTGTACATGTTAAAAAATAATTGACCATGAAATGAATATTAAATTATTCTATATTAATTAATTTACATATTTTTATCATTTCCGCTGAATGATTACTCTTCACATTGTGGAGTTTAATAGTTCAATTGATAAAACAACATACAATGGAGTTGAGTGTTATAAGGTGACACACTCTCAATTGATTTGTGTTATTAACATTGATTATATGTCTATGTTAATTTTATTAAAAAAAATTCTCTAGGGCATGATAGATTACACACTTAATAAATTAATGTTTGAAAATTATTGAAGGAGATTTCCTAATTCAATCATGAAATTGAATTTGAACAATGAATATGAATAATGAATGAACATGAAAAACAAAACCCAAGGAAAAATGAATTTATTTTAGAACATAATTATTTTCATAATAATGATTAGGTTTTATATTTTCATTCTATTTACCACATTTTTTTATTTTATTTAAAAAAATATGTAAAAAATGTTGACTGGAAAAATAAATATATGTTACCGCATTTAGCATTAAAACAAGCTTCCTAGGGAGATTATACTAAGAGATAGGGTTAAAAATTCCTCTTAAATATATCTAAATATTATTGGTTAAATATATTTATACCTTATATTATATTAATATTTAATTTTTGTCCACTTTTAGAAACATTCACATGAATGTGACCTAATATTATTTAAATATAAAATGTAATTCTATGTATGTCCCTCCTATTACTTATAAAAGAGAACATATAATACAAACTTATTATCAAAATATGAGAATTATATGTTTTCCAATTACAACCAAAAGTACTGAATATATTACTTCGATTAGTTATAGATATTTTTGTATCACCCTAATACTATACTAATAAGGCTTAAGGTGTAAGCCAAATTTGGTATCTAAAAGAAGAGTTAATCATCTTACCCAACACATTAAATGTTTATTTATTATTCTACATCTTATAAGTTTGTTATAATCATACTACAATAATTATATAAATATGAAAAATATTATAATATTGTTATATTATTATTGTAGAAATTTTTTTGACATATATTCCATCAGATGGAAAATGAAAGCATCGCTTTTACATACGTGTGGACTACTGCCTACATGTAGCAATATGATTAATTTTTCAATAACCATTTTTAATGGTTTGTTATTATTATGTGTTTAACATTATTTTATAATTTTTTTTACAGAATTATACTTCTAGAACTTTAATATCTTACCTTAATTTTTACCTTTTTATCGGTTGGAAAATGATAATATTGCTCGTGCGTACATGTGGACTACCACATCCATGAAGTGATGTGAATCAATTTTCATTATAAATTTACAAGGATAGTGATAAGGAAATAACAATAAATATATATGGTTTTTATGATTTAATAATGATTAATTAAAAGTTAATTAATATTTACGGCCATTTTATTTTATCTATTAAAATGTGGACACATCACTTGTGAAAACTTATAGACTATCATCTCCAAAAAGTGATATAGTTATTTTGTCATCACTGATTTATATGAATTGTTATAAAAATATATATAATGATATAATAAGGTACTTAAAACAATATTAATAGTTTCGATATGATGAAACCATGATCAATGTACAAGTACCATAACTGTAAAAATGAAACATACATGAAAAATAATGAAGTTAACACATGAAATGATGATGATAATGAAACATTTCTAATGAACAAGTGATAAGATATTATAAGAAAATAATATATCATATTATAAGTATTAATATGGTTATAACATGTATTTATAATAAATTTATATTTATTATAAAGGGTGTTAGAGAACATATCAAGAAAGTTAGAATTGATTTAAGGGATTATCATGTTTGTTTCTTTTCTAGTGAGACATATGTTATATTAACAACATGTTTCTTTCATGGTCACGGTGATAGAAAATTTACCAAAATGGTAAGGGTTTTATATTAAAATATCAATATTTAATAACAATTCTCATACATGAGTTTCCATTGATGAAATTATATGATCTATCTCTCATAAATTTCATGTCTACTCTCATTTGGTTTTTTATAGATATCACAATTTTTCTTTTATTTCTACTCCCTCTATGTACTCAAAACACTGAATGAATATTTTTAAGTAAAATTGAAATTGTTTCTTTATTTAGTTATGAATATTTATCTTCTATATCCATATTTTATTTTTAATTTTTTAAAGAAAATTTTAACTATTATATAATGAAATAATAAATTTATTTTTGACAATGATTTTATTTATATTAAAGGATTAAAAGTTATCCACATTAATTTTTCTAAATAAGGTAATTTTTACCAAATATGTGAAATTTATTTTTCTTATTTCTTACTACAAGAACATTTTTTATCAATTCATGAATATTGTTTCCCCTAAATGATCCTTTATATGATTATATGGTACCTTTCAAATAATTGTTTCCTAATTTTCTCGAAATTGTTATATTTAAAATACGTTATTCCAAAATGAAAAGAGTAATATACTTATGAATTTTCTGAAATATATTTTAAATTTAATTTTATATATGAAAAAATCCATTGATGTTACTGATGTTTCACTAGGTATATGATCCGATGATACCATATTCATTTGTTCACAACATGATTTATGTCTATGATGATAAAATACTTATGAAACACATTTTATTTCCAATAGGTTAATATATGACAAAATGATAAATGTTTTCATGATATTGTGGCATAAATATGAATGTATTATGATTATATATTGAGTGTGAACTTTATACCCCCCAATAAATTGGGTAATGATTAATTTTTATGAGTCCAAAGGTTACAAAAGATGTTATACCAATCCAAAAGTAGGGAATATGAGAGGTTATACCATGTAAGATTCCAACCATTTCTAGATTTATCTTGATCTTGATTTTATGTACAACTTTTTTTAATTTTGAGAACATTTTTTAGTTTTAAAAATGTTCTTTCTAGGGAGAAATGTGAAAAAATAGAGGAAAAATGGGTGCACACAGTTGGCACAAAATTAGAGAAAACTGTGTGGCCTAGCCTAGAAAACTATGCATCTCTTGATAGTGGGGAATCACACTGAGGACACAATTTTTCATAAATTGGTCGCCCTAGAATGAAAAATTGTGAACCCCAAATATAACAAGAGCATAATTGGTGCATTTTTAGGAGAAATTGTGTGCCTCAACCAAGGAAATCATGCATGAGAAATAAATTAGCCTGATTTTTATTTAAATATTTTCCCATACCCATATACTAAGTTATTTAGAAATAAACTTGACCTCAGCTTCTCTTTACAGTTTTTGAAAAATCAAAATAAAATCCATTTCTTTATGACATCTTTTCGTCATGATCAGAATCATATATCAATGATCTCCTCCTCTCTTAGTAGGTGGATTCTATCACACTGATTATCTCATTCAACCTACCTTATTCCATCATTTTTTGGGGATTTTTTTATATATAGTTTGATCTTTTTTGAATATAGATCTTCGATTATGGATCTAGATATATAATTAAATAGATCATGGTTTGAGAGTCTTATTTTAGGGTTTTGATATCCAGATCTAAATCTATGTCGTCATGCTCCCAATTTTTTAAGGATTTATATTGCGAAATCATGGTTGAGGAATAGAGGTACGTGGTCTAATATAAAATTCCCAAAGTCATGATTTTGATATTTATATACCAGTTTTTGTATTATTATATTTCATTAACAATTCAATCCCTATATTGATTTAGTTATTATGGTCAATTGATTAATTGGTTTCTTACTAAAATTTATGATTAATTAGTGAGTTTATAATTTGATTAATATTCCATCCATTAGGATAATGAATTTGTGAATTATTTATGAGTTTTAGGGGATGAACACTTAGATAATTAATTGGATTATGAATTTTGAGATTTGGGGAATTTCAATTTATAAAATCTTTCGAGAGATTAATTATGAGATTTTGAGAGAATTGTTTTAAGATAATTAATTAATGAATTAATTATGGAATAACAAGATAGGCATGTTGATATAATTAATGGTTGATTAATAAATAGATATTTATGTTATGTTATGATATAATTAGTGAATTAATAAATATGGTACACTAAGGATATTTCTTTGAGATAATTAATTTTAGAGTTAATTATGTGGTATTGATATGGATAACTTGAGTTATTTAATTTTTTATCAAATTAATGACCTTGATAAACTAAATTAATTTTGGAATTAATTATGGCTAATTGTGTGATAAAATAATTAAATAATTTGTAATGAATTTTATAAGGACTGATTAATTGTTAAATTAATTATGTGTAAAAGAATGGGAACATGGACAATTTAATTTGAAAATCAGTAATGGAAACATTTTCAACCACTTATGAGTAAAGGAATGGGAACCTGGTCATTCAATTTAGAAGTATATATGGTAACATGAACATTAAACTTGTGAGTTAGAGAATTGAAACATGGTCATTCTATTGAGAAGTAATAATGGTAACATTTTTGTCCCACTTATGAAATTTATTATTGGTAATGTGGGAAATTAAATGTGAATTGAAGAATGGGAATAAAGGTGCCCTGAGATATGGACTCACAAGAGAATACTTCAAACACTAGTAAGAGTGGAATCAAAATAGAGATATGATATCACCTTGGAATAATTTGTGCTATGACATTAGTCTATATAGGTATTAAGATATGATATTACCTATGGGACACATCAGGCTTTGACATGAGTTGAATATATTACTGAGGTACAAGAGTCCATAGGAACCCTAGAGTTATTGTTGTTTAATAAAGAATAAATGATAATGTGATAATTTTTATTTTTACATTATAATTATTTAATATAGAACCTCCATACACTATTATCATCCTAGATATTGTTTTGGACACTGTTGGTGGTGGCCTAATAATTCATACTCTCACCCTACTCGGGTGTCATGATAAGTACCCAAATATACTGTATTGATGCATAAAATATTAAAGAAAAGGCAATGGGTTAGATGGATAGTTAGGGATTAAGCTCAGATGGCAGAACCCAACATGGTTTGGGGCCCGCATGGGTGCCATTGGTGTATTTTTTTAGTTTAAATTTTATTCATTGGACTCATACTTTAGTATGGAAAATTTTTTGTTGCAGTTGAAAATTATATTACCTGATTTTTTTATCTTGATATTGGTATTTTATTTGGTTACGTATTCTTCTCCAATTTTGTATTATTACTTGTAGTCTTTACTCTATAGAAAGAGGGTATTGTATCCTGATGATTGACTTATCAGACCCTCCCTACATGTTGGAATCCTCTAGCATCTAAGGAGGCATGCCTAAGGTCTTTTATAAAACCTGATTGGGGCATCGATGTGTTACACCCAGGTCAGGTCATGGAAATGTGGTATTGGAGCATTGTTTTCTTTTCTTATTTTTTTATTCCAGTTTGGGAAAGGAATAAATAGGATAAAAAAGAGTCTGGGGCATGGAATTGAGCTCATGTAGGGGAGTTGTAAACCCATGTATAGGATAATTCCCAAGAACCTTAGGTGGGATTGTTGTTATTTTTGTTTTCTGTTACATTTGAAAATTATTTTATCTTGGGTGAACCATAAGTCCTGTGATGTGATTTTTTTTTGATATTTTCTGAGAATTTTATCGTGATGTGAAATGAGATTATTTTTCAATTTTCATGCATCAATATAAGAACTAAAGATTATTCTTTTTTGACATGAATCATTTTAGGCACACATGGAGAAAATGGGGTTTTAGGTATGTTGTTGAATGTAAATATTTTCCTTATAAAATTAAATTGAAAATGGTACCTAAAATGAATTTTAGAGTGTTTAAGTGACACAAAATGGGAAAAAATTTAGAGTGTAAATGGTAATACACTAGATAACGAAGACATAGTTATAGGATGGATAAGGATAGTGTTAGCACATCAGTTTTGATTTCATAGTGAGACATATGGAAAATAAGTTTTGGGACTTATTGTGGGTTTTCCTCATTTATAATATGTTATTGTTTTTAACAATTTTCTTAAGGTGCGTGTTTGTTACTATATAGGATTTACCTCCACGAAGTTTCTTGTTGAGAGGATGGATGGGAGGCATGGATAGGAATGATCCTATTATTATAGAACTAGTGTCACTGATCATAGTGGGTGAGGAAACATGAAAGTGGTTCCAAGAGAAATTCACTTACATCCTTCCATTATTGGAAAGATTCCTATAGTGGGTTGTTAAGATCATGTATGTATTGATGATAGATATTCAGTTGCAGCACCCTCTGAATTTTACTAGAGATGGGGGACCTGAGGGAGCTATGTTATGGATTGAGTCTATCGAGCCGACACATGAACATGTAGTGACCACTACTATGAGGAGAGTCATGTTTTGTTCTTATATACTATGAGTCTCAGTGAAGTGATGGTGGGATGTTCAGGAGCTGACTTAATACAGGGACGTTATGTTACAGAATTTATTATTGTCTAGGTTCTCAGAGAACCTGTATGTAGAGATGGTGATTGAGGATAAATCACCATAGTTCATGAGGCTAACTCATAGGAGAAATTATGTAATGGAATATGCTGGTCACTATAAATATTAGTAACAATTTTTTCCATTTTGGAAATCAAATGAGATATATATGACGATATTCTTTAAGTACAGACATAAGTGTGGGATTAAGTCCCATGTTAACAAATTTATATAAAATATGTTTTATGAGGTGGTGGACCATGATCCCATATCAGACGGAAACCTAAAATAGGATTACAAAAGATGAAATATAGTTATTACTAGGTGATCAAGGGACAATACTTCTGAGAGGAGGAACTTCCATTATGATAATTTTAGTTAGGTATGTGGGAAGATAGTTGGCCAAGAAGGAGGGTCAGATGCATCTTATGGTCTATGTGTATTGCACAAATTTCAATATAGAGATATTGTTTGTATATCATCAAAGAAAAGGATAGATATTATATCTCAAATCATAAGTTGGATAGTCTTTATAATTAGTATTTGACTATATTATTTCATAAGAGATAGCTTTATCATTCTATATAAGGACACAACCATGTACGTACTTTATCAAAACAGTATTTATTAGAACTACATTATTACCTGATAGAAGAGTCAAAATCAAAAAATTGACCAATATCATCTTCAACTCTTCAAAAAGATTTTTCATATTTAATTTTCTGTATAAATGTTACCCATTTACATGCAATTTTTGTTAATGGGTTAGCCAATCCTATATATTTTTGACACATATATGATATTTTAAAAAAATACCAATGAATCTATATACATTAGTTCTGTTTTTTGGTACAGTACATCCCTTGATGTATTTTTTCATTACAGGATCAAATGAAATTCCATCATTGGAGAGAGTATGAGAAACAAAAGAGACTATTTGATTCCATAATTTTGAATTACTAAATTTTCCATATAAATATGTTTTTTATCAAAGTATCATGAATGATTCATAGGTGATTATCAAGGTTCCCATAACTTTTAAAACACACTATGATATCATCAATATATACTACAAAAAATTATGAAGATATTCATTTAATACATTATTCATTAAATCCAGGAAAATAAGGGGTGATTTATTAAATTCAAATGACATAAATATAAACTCTTAATTTTCATAAATCATTTAAAATTCCATCTTCATAAGTTCTTATTTATTCACACACAATTTATGATAGCCAGAACAAATTTCAATCGTTGAAAAATATATATATCCAATAATTTAGTCAAATATGTCATCAATGTGAGGTAGATGATACTTGTTATTTATCACAATATAATTAATTTTCCTTTAATCAAAGAATGTCCTCATAGATCCATATTTATTTTTAGTTAAATAAATAGTGGATCATCATTGGGAAACACTAGGATTTATAAATCAATTTTCAAACTACTCTTGTAGATGTTTCTTCAACTCCACTAACTCCCTAGTGGCCATTCTATATAGAGACATTGATATTGGCCTTGTATAAGGTATTAAATCAATATAAAACTTATATTTATGTTCATGGGGATGTCCAAGTTATTACTTTGTAAATAAATAAATGTATTTCTATAAAATAGGATTTTACTAGATTCAAATATCTTTTTCATCTATATATTATGTCTTGTAATCCTTGATAAGAATCTCATTTATAAGAGCTATTAGTGGTATATATAGACCTAAATTAGGCAATGAAGTATCCCATATAACCATGGGGAATTCTATATCAACATAAATAATTATAATTTATTTATATATGTTATATTTCTTGTATTATATTTTGAAATCCAATCCATATTGAAAATTATATCAAAATATACCATATGTATAATAATCAAGTCTTCAAATTTGTTATGATTATGTTTCATAATGGTAATTGACAGACACATCCTTATTACAATGATATTTCAAATAGGTGTTTTGACTAAAAAACCCTTTATATGGTGTTAGGGAAGTATCTATTTTTATTAAATGATAGGATATATAGAAAATAGGGTGGAGAAACAAAATAAAATAAAGAGTTGGATAAATTCTTGTTTATTATTATATCACCTTAAAAAATATCATTGGAACCATAAACCATAGGTTTAGTGATGACATAATATTGGCCTTCTCCCCTTGTCCTCTTTTTCGGTGGATTATCGTGACACATGGGACAACAGTTTGAATAATTTTACATTTATTTATCATTAAAGCATTATATAGTAGTTATCTATTTATTCCTCTTATATTCTATAACATCTCATATTTTCAAATAGATACAAAAACTTATGGTACTATTAAAAAAAAATATTTTTTATAGTGATGAGCTCAATGGGCTGTGATGTGGTTCAAGAGAGTCATGGGATCATTCAGAATCCAGAGCTCCAAAATATGGAAGGTTATATTGATATTTATGGTTAGATCTTAGTTAATTCTAACCATGCAACTCAACCATGTGGAGTGGCACCGTGTTATTACAAGGAATGTTGGATTATTCTTAACTCTAAATCCCTACCCTCATAGAGATGTGAGTGATTTATACCTCTTTACTGTGGGGTTTCTCATAGGCTAGACATGGTTATCCAAACCATGCACCTAGCACATGTGATGGGTGTCTTGGGGAAGTTCTTGGTGAAGGTTTGCCACATTTGTTTCTATACCTAAGGCCAAACCATGCACCTCTTAAATAGTGAAAAGATTTCAATTTTTCTTCATTTTATTATACATATTAACCTTTTTATCATCCCTCTTTTCTAGTAGACTACACACTATGATGATCTACCCTCCCTTATTTTTGGATTTTTAATCTCTTCTATTAAACAAACTATGATTTGTGTTTCGTTCGTCACATTGGATCACCATTGGAAAATACATTCAGGCCTATAACAAATTTTGTTATATTCTCTCTCATTTTTATGGGATATTTTAGTGTCATCCAATTTTCCCTATTTGTATGAAATTTCCCTATTTTGAATATTTATTCAATTAAATATTTATTCAAGGAAAAAATTATTGGTCATCTTCCATCCTATGGTAATTTATCTAGTTATTTTCTTGAAATGTATTAGTGTATTTTATACCACCTTACAAAAACATTCAGGAAATCCTCCCAAATGTTTAATAAAATTAATTAAATGATAACACATGTATAATTTAGTCCTAGATACCTAAAAATTAATGTCATATAGTGACCACCAAGATGAGATCTACCCCAATGTGTTTTCCTTCAATAATTTACTAAGGGCCTCATGCCTTGAATTTTTTTAATCCACCATTTGTGTTTTGTGAAATTTCCACAATAATGAGTTTATTGGTTTTTATTATTTGGTATAAATTTCATTAATGGTATACCTATTCCATTATGTCAGGATGAGGGTGATACAGGGTTCCCAAAACAAGAACTCATGGTAAAGGAACGTTGAGATTTATAATTATAATTTGTAAATGATTCTCATTATGGTAAGAATGATACAAAGTTTCTTTATAGAATTCCATTGTCGATCTCACCTAGAGGATGCCTTAAATATGTAACCAATGAGTGATACCTGGTTCCCAAATGGATTATCATGGATATGTATGGTTTTAAATGTTACTATACCATCCACGAGTGATATTTGGTTCCTTCTATAGAATATCATGGATGATCTTAGAGGGTAAATTATTTATATTGTGATAAGAGTGATACTTTCGTTTCACTTACACATTTACATAGATAGACACTTAAAATGATGGATACATATAGTTATGCTAAAGAAATACTTTGGTTCCTTTATAGGGATCACCCTATATGGTATTAGGATACCTTTTTACTATGAATTAAGGATGAATTTTTATTATGTTTATGGATGAATCCACTATAAAAATGAACATGATTTATTTCTGTCTATGTTTTAACATGAATTCTGATGTCCTGGTTTCATTTTCCATACATGCATTCAAGCAGAAAAATAAATTATCTACAGACACCAATATATATTTATATAATATATCTATATTTGATTGAATTAGATTAAAGACATCCTTATTAGGATTATATAGGTTGTGTTGGTTGGGTATCCCATGAGGAACACATTCTAATGTGCTTTATTTAGTTATTAACTTATTTTAGAATTACCATCACAGTGATCCTTTGATATGAAAAGAGTGGATAGTTATAGAAATTATTGGTTGTGGCCTAATAAATATATCTCACATATTATTTGGGACACCTATTATAGCCTAATATACATAATAATATTAGGGATAGGAAATGAGAAACATCCCTCTTTTAATATTTTATATTTTATACTAGAATGGAGTGTAAGAATAGAGAAAAAAGAATATTCTTGCGATTCTAGTGGAGAAATATTTTGTTTTTTCTATATTTATTATCATGTTTTATATTTTTCTACCCTAATACCCTTTTTACATTTATTTTATATATAATTATCAAATTATTACTATTTTTGTATCAGATATTGATTTTTCTTCTACTTGTTCATTATTCTAGAAGATTTATTATTATTCTACTATTTATTTATTATGATTTACAGTATATATCATCATAATTAAAAACTATTATATGCTCTAATAATGAGTGAATATTGAGCCCATAAACACACCCTATGTCCTCACTGATAGTTTAAAGCCTTTGGCTTATGGGGAGGTGCGCTTGATGTGATGTTGCCAATCGGCCCTGGGCACCACATAGTGTTTTCCAGTGCGGGTCACTAAAAATTGGTATCAATGGTATCATTTACATTTTTTATTACTATTTTTTTATTATAATGGAGAGTAGGAATGTTTTGGAATTTTACAATGAGCCTTTTCCTAGGAGTTTCTAACTCATGTATAGGGAAAGTTTGAATTACATTGGTTGGGATGTTTTTGTAATTTGGTTTTCCCTATTAAAATTGTATTGATTTCACCATTGGGTGAAACACATGTATCATTAAATTTTTATTGGTATTATTAGTAATATGCACTATTTTTTTTCATACCATGAAAATGTAGTATTATCCCATGCATCATTATAGGTAGTTGAGTATTCACAATCCATGTATTATTCCAATCAATATATGAATATACACTACAAAAAAAGCCGGTCCTAGCGGCGGTTTAAACCGCCGCTATATTGTGTGGTAGTGGTTTACAAAAACCGCCGCTAAGTTTGGCGTCGTCAATCTATAAGCGGCGGTTTTTTCGATTCCACGGTGGTTTTAGAAATGTGTCGTAGGTCCGTCATTTAGCGGTGGTTTCTCTTCATTTAGCGGCGGTTATATGGGTATCTGACATTTTTTATTCGCGGCGGTTTTAACCGCCGCTAAATTCAGGCGTTTGATGCGCCTATTCTGCGGCGGTGAAAACCGCCGCTAAATATCAACATAATATATTTAGCGGCGGTTAAAACTGCCGCTAAATGCTGCCCAATTCATCATTTAGCGGCAGTTTTAACCGCCGCTAAATGCTCACAGGTATGGCATTAGCGGCAGTTTTAACCGCCGCTAAATGTTGAATTGGAAAAAAAATATGTTGTATCTGCTCCACCACTGCCCTAAGTTTTCCAAAACCACAACCACATCTCACCCATCAGCCCCACATAATATCACGTCCACACATCATCATCCCATAATCATGTACATGCATCACAACACATAAAGGATCATTTTATAGATTTATCAACGGGTATTTTATCACATGATACTTTATTTTAGGAGTGTTGTAACACAATCCATAATCATAGAGTATCCATTTCATTAGAAAAATATAAGTGGTTGGTTAATTTCCCTTTTAGGGTGATATCACAATACCATACAATCCATCATATCATAATAATATTAAAGCTATAAAAACATGTGAATCATTCCTATTTTCCCCCTTCAGTTTCAATTAGCCAATTATTTATCTTTGATTAAGCCAGCACAACTAGAACCCATAGATGAACAAGAGTAACCCCCCATGCATGATACACAATAAAGAGAAATAACTGATTCCCTACCTTAAAGAATATTTTTCGACTCGCAGTACACCATAGGGTGAAGAAGAAATGACCATAAACCACAAATGCATGAAAAACCCACAAATAAACCTACACTGTGCCAAAAGATCATCAAAATGTAAACCAACTCAGACCCTAGACCAAAAAGGAATCATTGTATTGAATCCCCATGAGAATAATAAGAGGAAACTAACCAATAAGAAGGAAGGTATTACCACCAATTTCCAACCAACATCCACTGAATCCAATGACATCCACCATGCCTAAACTAAAAACAAATTGGTATTCCTGGACCCATTGGAGTGTTGTAAAAATTTTAAGGCCATGACAGAGCCTTTTATCATTAACCTTTCATGCCTTAGCCATTTATGGTCATGGGATTGGTCTTTTAGTGTGATACATATTGGATATGGATCCAATAGGGGTATGAATATGGGTTACATATATGGTATTCTCATTGGATGTGGTATCATCACATGCATATTACATTAAGAATCTTTTTGTCAACACATGAGGAATCCAGAACACAATAAATAAAATGCATAGAAGGAAACATGAAAAATCAAGAAAATGTTAGGACATGGAAATGTTTGGTGGCAACTATGTGCCATAAATTTTACATATACAAACCAACTATTATCATACTTGTTCAACACATCAACAATACTACTACTCATCATCTGATGCTGCATCGTCACCCTCTCCACCTTCATCTCCACCACCTGCTGCCACCTGTAAGAACATTATATTGAAAATTAAATATTGTTGCATATTTATAATAAATATTAAAACCAATAAAAGTTTGCAAACTAAATGATTTTGATTTTTTTGTGATTTACCTGCTCGCCACTACCCGATGCACTACCACCGGTGGCATATCTGCTCATATGCTGACGTATTTCAAGCAACTCTTTCTGCAAAGCAGATATCTGATCCCCCTGCTGGTGAACTGTGTTTTGTAGAGCAGACATCTCTCTATGAGCATCTTCAGGTATGAAATGACTATAACCAGGAGTAGATGAGGCCGAAATCCCTGATGGCATGCGAAAGACCTCAGATGGTATGGGTCCCAAACCCATCCCGCGCACTCTACCAGGATGCTCCTTCCCAAGGACTTGACCAACCGGGTCATCCTGGGAGACTGAGTAGGATTGCCCAGGATTGGAATCCCATATTTCTTTAATTTTTACCTATAAATCAAATATCAATATATATTAACACAGTAAAAACTGATATTAAGTTATTATAATAAATAATTGACTTCATACCCCAACTTCTCTGACAGGTTCATTAACAAAACTTCCATCTGTTTTTTTATGAACATCCAGCCACAGTTCTGTTCGGGATGCTTCATGCCCTAAACTCTCTGACTGCATTAAACAAAGATAGATCATCAATCAAATATGTTAAATAGATAATATTATCTTATAAATATTTAAACTAATTAAAAGATTACCAATGACATTCGGCTTCTTGAAAAGCTTTTTGAACCCGCAGTGTGCGGGATTACCTGCTTCGCCCGGTTTGAAGCATTCTTTCTTGAGAGATCCTGAAATAAATAAAATTCAATTTAACAGTATTGTATTCAATGTCTATCTCCTCTTCATGTAAATGTATAAATGTAAAATGAGGATAATATAATAATATATATTTTAATACCATCCGCTTCTCATCACGATGTCTATCGACAAAAACCTTCCACTGTTCTTTCGGTACCCCACTGGGTATCTTCTCATACATCTGCTGCACGGTCAACGAAGAATCGTTGACATCACACCACAACCTCCATTTGAAATCTTTCCATTTTTTTCCAAGATTATTCAATGTCCACTTCCGTGCTATCACATCAGCAACGGTAAAGTGGAAGAACATCTGTATACAGAAATTCATTTTGAATATATTAGTAAAATGACATTCAATTAAACCATAAAGTAATAAAATTACCTTTATCTGAGAATCATAAACTTCATTTTTCCAGTTTGGAGGCATATGCCTCCAATCATCATACGAAATAGGCAGGGAAACGGGCTCCGCTGCCAGCTGACCTATAATCTGACCAAGTAAACCTGCGGCGTCATCCGTCGGGACCCCATAAGAATCAAATGGCACCACTATCTTCTTTCCATGCATGTTCCAAACATCATAACTTTTTATGTATTTTTCCACGGTTTCATTGTATTCCTCTGCAATGAGCAAACAATTACTATAAACAAAATGCAATAAATTTATTTAATTAAAATTTGCACCTATGACTGCGACCCTCCAGAATGTTCGTGATGAACTGGAGGGGGCGTGTCACTGCCCCACTGCTGAAGCTCCTGTAGAGGGAGGCGATGACTCATCCTCTAATGAGGCATCCACTGATGGTGTCAGAGATGGTGCAGGGGGAGATGATGCCGTGGTGACAGACGGATCGTCATCTGTCGCAGAAGAAGAAGGAATAGTGTACCGCTTCTTCCTTGGCATTCCTGTCATTTAATCAAATAAAATTAAGTTCAGAATATATATTTCAAAAAAATTATGCAGAAAAAAATTAAAAATGATAATAGATGCCCAGTATTAACAAACAAAATATATATAACAATGATAATGAATGACTACAGAAATGAAACAAGTAGTTGTTGAATGAATAAATAATTGTACATACAATCATTTCCCCCTTCAATCATGTCGGTTTCCTGCTCCATTGCTTCATCCACTTCATTCAACCTTGCTAGACCAATATTTTCAATATCATGATGGACAAATAATTCTGCTTCCTGTTGTTGATGAAATTCAATTGCAGAGGTCAAATCTTCCACTTCATCACCCATATCATACAAATATCTTTGTATTACGTGAGTAACTACACTCCACCCTTCATCCACAACATCATTCACATAATATACCATTTTTGCCTGTGATGCTAAGATATATGGATCATGCAGTTCACGATCACCAACATCCATCAAGCGAGAGAAGTTTACAGAAGTAAATTGCAAGGAATCTCTTTTAACACCTCTGATAAAATCGACCCATTTGCATTTGAATAAAACAACAGAAAAATTCCCGTGGTAGTTTAATTCAATAATATCATGCAGCTTTCCATAGTATTCCACTTCAGCAAATGTAAAAATACCACTATTCTGTGTTTTCAAACCCACTTCTCGATCGACTGTACGAAATCTAAAACCATTCACATTATAAGCGTTGAACTTTCTAACTTGTTTTATAGGACCTCTAGCAAGAAACTTCAAATCTTATGAAAAGTCAGCTCGAGTATCAGTATTCATGATCTGAAAAAAAATATAATTTAATAGATTTTCAAATTGTATGTGTCAAAGTAATATTCGTATTTATTGCAATATTTATAAACTTACACGTCGTGCAAACCATTATACCAGCTCTTTATTCACAGCTTTCATTAAATCTTTTTCATTTCGTGTTCAGCTTCTCATTCTTCTCTTTGTTTGTATCCTTAACTCTTCAATAAATGGATCTGCAATTTCACTATTCAGCAGCACATATCTATGTGCCTGTAATAATTCCAATTCTGTTAGTGTCGCGTATGAGGTCCTCCCAACTGATCGGCCAATAGCAGGAAATATTTTTGATTTCTGATGCATTTGAGATTGAGTTGATGTGTCGTCAACACGTCCAACTCGAGTAAATCTTGTCTCAATATCATCCAAATATCTGGAACAAAAGGTGAGACACTCCTCGGCCAAATAGCCTTCAGCAATAGATCCTTCTGGTTGAGCTTTATTTCTCACGTATGCTTTCAAATTCCCAAGATATCTGTGAAAATAATAATAATATTATGCATTTATTTAAATGCCAAAAAATGTTTACTTAACTGGAAACATATAAATAAAATACCTCTCAATTGGATACATCTATCGATAATGAACAGGGCCTCCTAATTTAGCTTCGTCAACCAAATGCACAGTTAAATGCATCATGACAGTAAAAAACGATGGAGGGAAGATCATCTCCATTGCACAAAGGGTCAATACAAACATCTCTTGTAGGTTGTCAAGCTGAAATGGATGTAGAGCTTTCTCACATAACTGTCTGAAAAATGTGCAGAAATGGAGTACAACAGTAGTAACTTTTTCAGGTAATAATGTACGCAATGCCAATGGTAGTAACTGTTGTAACAAAACATGTGAATCGTGACTTTTCAATCCATATAACTTACGATTCTTCAAGTCAACACACCTCGATATGTTACTTGAATACCCATCAGATACCTTCACATTCTTTAAAATTTGAAGGAACGTATCTTTATCCCTATTTTTCAATGAAAAAATGGCTGGAGAATACTTTTCATTCTCATCTAGCCAGAGATCACGTTTTATGTTCATTACTTGTAAGTCTTTGCAAGCATTGAGATGATCCTTCGACTTTCCATGCTCATTAAGTAATGTGAAAATCAAATTATCACATACATTCTTCTCAATATGCATCACATCAAGATTGTGTCGCAAAGAATTAAATTCCCAATACGGAAGTTTGAAGAATATAATTTTTTTCTTCCATTGTTGCGTTCTGATTTCACTTGACGATGCACTTCGCACTCGTTTTCCGCTATCATTCAAATGATGAACCTTCCCAAATTTTGTTTTATCATTTTCAAGAAGTGTCAATATTTCAGAACCGGTTAACAACTTTGGAGGTGGTCTACGATCAATGCAACCATTAAATTTTGATTTGTTCAGCCGAAATCTATGAGATGCATCAAGAAATCTTCAATGGCACAAGAAGCACCATTTTCTACTGTGAGGTAGCCGTTTGGGCTCGAAATCAAAGTTACAAACGGGACAAGCCAAACCCGAATAAGTGTTCCAACCAGATAAATTCCCAAGCCCAGGGAAGTCACGAATGGTCCACATTAAAGCAGCATGCATTTTAAACATTGTTTTAGAAGAAACATCAAATGTCTCAACACCGTTTCTCCATAACTCCTGCAATTCTTCAATCAAAGGATGCAGGTATACATCAATATCATTTCCAGGCATTTTTTTTCTAGGAATAATCATCGAAATGATAAAAGATGTTTTTTGCATACACATCCACGGAGGCAGATTATAAGGGATCAAAACAACTGGCCAAATGCTATAACTCATACTCAAAGTCCCAAATGGGTTGAATCCATCGGCAGCCAATCCCAATCGAACATTCCTAGGATCAGCTGAGAAATCTGGATTTAATGAATCAAATGTCTTCCATGATAGGGAATCTCGTGGATGTCTCATTAACCCATCATTTTTATTATCTACATCATGCCACTTCATGTGTTCGACAATTTTTGATGACATGAATAATCTTTGCAATCGAGGCTTCAAAGGAAAGTAACGCAAAACTTTTTCAGGTGTGTTCCTTTTCTTATTCTCCGTGAAATTATGTTCAGTCATACTTCCAACATCACCCTTTGACTGCCATCTAGAAGAAGAACATTTCTTACAATTCTGTCTACTTGAATCCTCTCCCCAGTAAAGCATACAATCATTGGGACACACATGTATTTTTGTATAATTCAGACCAAGCTTGTTAACAACTTTTTTCATATCATTAAACGATTCTGGGATTTTTGCTTCAGGAAATGCATCACGAATCAATTCCAATAACATGGACATTGCCTTATTTGTAATTCCACATAGACATTTGATATGGTACAACTTCAGTAGAAATGAAAGCTTTGAATATTTCAAACACCCACTATATAACTCTTTATTTCCATCGTCAACTAAATCATGAAATGCATTTTTCTCACTGAAGTTTTCCATTACATTTGGCTCCACAGAATCAAGAGGATCCAATGATATGTTACAATCTTGATCTGTTTGTGTTACAGTCTCAGAAACATCACTTTTCACGTTGCAATTTTTAGCACCCTCTTCTGGTTGTTCTGATATGTTTTGATGCTCATAGTGGTGTCTTGCAGTGCCGAATGCATCATTTATGAGATTTTGCATTTCATTTTCCATTGTCGAAGAACTTGGGACCTCATTATGTGGATTAACATCAGTCCTCAATCTTTCTGTATTGTTTGATTCTCCATGCCAAATCCAACACAAATATTTCTTAGGGAATTGCTTCAGTATTAAATGTTCATAAACTTCATCTCTCTTCAACCATGTTCTAAATTTACATTTAGGACATGGACATCTTATTCTCCCTTCAACGGATCGATTAGAAATTGAAAAATCTAAAAACCCATTCAAACCCTTAACATATTGAGGAGTGTTCCTCGGTAATGTGATCCAGCTTTTATCCATGTATATCACAATGTGCCTACACAAAATATACGATAGTGTAAGATTACAGAAACATAATATAATAAAGATAAACCATTGACCATAAAGTATGCATAATATAATAAAGATGATTCATTGACCACATTTACCATTTCAGACCAACTGAACAAGTCTGGTCCATAGGAGACAACGTCAACACCTCATTGAGGAGCAATAAGAATATCGTGATACACACTTATCATAACACCATCGATCACACATTTATGCTGCCTCAAACAACACCCCATTGATGTGTGATCGAAACCGATCATAATGCATTTTAAATCAAGTTAACTACATTCACTGAAACCATTTTCACAATGGGTAATGTTTGTTTTATTGTTCTAGGGAAATCTAAATGGCCACATTTAAGTTTTGGGGTTCATCTTATGATGGAAGCATGAGACATGGTGTTTGAATTTCTTGAATAAATTAGTGATAACGACCCTCCTAAGGTGGAGAGAATTATGTTAGTCATGGAAATGTGGAGAAAACTGTAGAGTGGATGTGGAGGAATCAAGGTTCCAAATAGAAACCTATAAGGGACATGTTTGGGGGTTCTTAGGGAAGGCCAGGTGGAACTTGGATATGGTGTGTGTAGGTGATGGAGGTATACCTTAAGTGAGAAGGCTTCGTGTTTGGGTAGAGGGGCGACATGCCAATAGGGGAAGTTGGGAACCAACGGAGTGAGTTAGCATGAATGGAAAGACATAGTTGGATAGAAAGGGAATGGATGTGGTGGGCTGCGAGGCACCTCAAGTTAATGTTGAAATGATAAGTTTATCCTAGTAATGTGAATGAGTTTTGAAGAAGAACCAAGTAGTCCTTGGTTGAGATATGGATGGTGAAAGTGTGACAAATCTGGGTAGTTTTGGCAGAAATAATGAATGCTAGAATTGGGTGGAGTTTTCATGGATGTTGTGAGTTGGAAAACATGTTAGGGAAGTTTTGAAGGTTGAGTTGAGGTTATGTTGACCTCTTTTATGATGAGTGAAGTTCTCAAAACTAGAAAATTGTGGTGACGAAGTAAGTAATATGGTGTTGAGAACCATGGAAGGAATGTAATCGATTAATGGTGTGGCTAGAGTTTCAAGTTGGATGGTCTCAGGTAGGAACCATATTAGTGTATTAGTTTTGGTGATGGGTGTTGGATCAGGTTTTGGATGGTTGAATACCTTGAGATGAAGGTTATGCTTGGGTTGTGCTTTGGATGTTTGAAATGGAGTGAGGCTGTTGGGCCTTGAGTTCAGGATTGATGTAGGTCAGAGAATGTGGTTGGAATCTATGTATCCCTTCAGCGACAATGAGTTTGTGTCACCATTATAATTTTGGTAACTAGGTGAGGTGGTGCTAAGAATTTTGGGCCATGAGTTGTGGAGAGGATTGGAACAAAGGTGTTCCGATTGGCTCTCCACAGGGTAGTGTAGTGCCTTATCGATATCCTCTTGTGCGGTGGTATAGTAACATTACCTAAACCTTTAATTTTCATTTGATGTTGATAATAAATAGTTGAGGTGGATGCGTCCTCAAAGATAATTGGGATTTAATTGTGGTTCATGGTTGGGGAAAATGTTTTCAGGTAGGACCTTTTCCTTAGTCCGAGTGTTGTTATAACATGGTTGAGTTCAAGGAGTATATTAGAAGATGGAAGTTTATAGGTGGGTCCGTGGAACTAAAATTGGCCTTAGGGGTGCTGTGATGCTTGGGAAGTTTGGATATGTGATGATATGTTATAAGGTGGGGAGGTTTTAAGATCCCAACCCTTATCCATGTGATTTGATGAAAAAAATTACACCATGTAACCATAAATATCACACACCCTACTAACATGGATACCCATGACTTCTATGAGGAACCTTTCCGTTACATACATTATATAAAAAAGGACCTGAAAACACCCAATGGTCAGTGTATGGTGTGAGAAAATGAATATTAGAAATATTACACCATGTTTTTCATAAGGAGACATTAGAAAAATAAAACAATTATTCTTATTAAGGGAAAATAATATAATAATATATATATATATATATATATATATATTAAAAAAATGGTAATTCACCCTTTTAGAATATATTAAAAAGAATAATCAAATTGATACATCATATTCCATTTAAAATAAATGTGATTAAACCATTTCATAATGTATTTATAAATAACCTCTTTGAAAAGGAAAACAATAGAAAATACTCCTATGGTATATTAGGTATAAGTTATCTAAGATCCTTTTAAATCTATGGTCAAATGACTATTTACATACATATCCCTAAAATATGATCCCTTAAATGAGGTAATCACCCTGATAAGTGAATCCACTATGGAAACAATATTTAGTTATATTTTTAGTGTAAATCATTGATAGGTAGCCACAATTCATCCTAGAATTATTTTCTTATTATATCCCTTACTAAGTACCACATGATCCCATCTATCGTAGCCCATATTGGAAGGATTTAATTTATTAATTTTCCCACACATAAAGGATTACAATTTCACAAATGACCCATACATGTAGGATTTAAATTAAAAATTCAAACTATTTGGAGGGAATATCACACATCAATAATCAAACTACTTAATTTCAAATAAAAAATGATTCAAAATCCATTTTCAAAATCAATTCCAAATTAATAAATAATTTAATCAAATAATTCAAAAAACAAACCATTATAAGAATCATAAATCAATCTATTAATCAACTTATATAATCCAAAAAAATGATATAGCAAGTATGGATTATAAAATAAAAGATATCTTTAAAGCCTACTACCTAAAACACATAATTTTTTTAAAAATGAATGAAATAAATACCAATAGGATCAAAAACTAAAATAAATCCATTAACCAAGAGACCCATATAATGAATCTCAGATTCAATTAGAATCAAATCATCAAGATGGATGTGATAATAGAGAAAACTCACTTTGGGGCCGAGGTCGAAGTGAGAAAGGTCGTCGGGAGAAGGGGGTCACGGGTTTCCGGTCGCAGGCACCACCGGAGGAGGTCGCGGGGTCACCGGAGGAGGTCGCGGGGTAGCCGGAGGAGGTCGCAGGGTCGCCGGAGGAGGTCACGGGATCGCCGGGGGGTCGCGGGGGGCTGCGGGCGAGGGTTGCAGCACGCGGGGTCGGGGGAAACGGGGGTCAGGGTATGGAAGGGTCGGGGTTTTTTAAAAAAAACAAAAGTTTAGCGGCGGTTTATTAAAAACCGCCGCGAAACGTATTTCGGAAAACGTTTAGCGGCGGTTTTGTGAACCGCCGCCACAAAACCGCCGCTAAACACTGTTTATTTTGTAGTGATATTTTTTCTTCCATTCCCTTTATTTCTTATGATTTTTTGAGTTATTTATTTATATATGGAAACTTTTTAATGCTTCTTGAAGCAATACAATAATTAGATAAATTAATTTTTCTGCAATAATATATATTTTTTACCATATATATTGATGATGACACCTTAATTATCTCATTATAGTACTTTTGACTCGTGGACCACTAGTTCCATAGGTTGGAAATTTAGATGATCTAATTTATTTAATGAAAATTATATTTACAAATCATGTACTCCTATGAATGTGGAATTATAATTCATTTAGTAAAATAATTTTACATGATCTGTTATGTCCTGATATCAGATTTAAGGGCCAGGATGAAGTTACATGATATATGAATTTAAAATTTATAGAGAGTAAATGCCTTTAAAAATTGGTATTGGTTACATATATTACAAGAATGTGATATCTATATGTATATAAATGAGTGTAAATATAAATAAATTTAAAGTTTTAATTGAAATGGTTACCCCTAAATTTTGATTCAAATTGAAAAGTAGATAGTGTTTTACTCTATACCATGAAATTAACACTCCGTATACCAAATCCCAGTTGTGTATATGAGACCCTGACATAGAAATGACTATATTAGTGGGATGTAGGAACTATCTCAAATGATCCGATGTGACCTTTGATATCACATAGACATGGATTTAAGAGTAGGAAGAGTGTTGTTACTCCTTTATTAGAGGGTTTTGTGTATGTGGTTTCATGTTATCATACTTCTCGATATTGTTAAATGTAATTTTTAGTGTGAATTACGAAATTGTAGATCTATAACGTCATGAAATCCTTGATTCATGCACAAAAAGGTTAATAAAGACCATGATTTGGAGGTGGTAGGCCCTGAGACACCAGTATTACCTCACGTAGTTCCAGTAGAGGCACCTCATAATCTTCCACCAATAGTCATTGATCCTCATTTTTTAGATAGCTTAATTCACCTCATGAAGTATATATTGGTATCTCTGTAACCTACCAATACTATAATAGAGTTGATGCCTTAATTAATGAAGCAATATCCTTACACCTTATGAGTGGTTGATGGTACATAGGCTATAGAATCATATCTAGAGTCCATGTAATCCATATTTATGCATTTAGAGATTCTTCTATCCTATAGGGTCAATATCTCCCACTATATGGTTTAGGACTACAGTAAGAGTTGGTGGGATTCATCTCCTAGGCTAATCATCATCATGTTTTTTCTCAGGTAGACTTTTATATATCCCTCTTTGATATCTTCACTCTAAAATCACTAAGAGAGAAATATGCTAGCGATTTTATGCACCTAAAATAATGTTATATGTATATGATGATGTAAACATAACATTTTACCATGATTCTTCATTTTTCAATAACACTGGCTGGTGAGGATTTGATGAATATGAGATAGTTTTAGGATGTGATTGTGAATTCCTTTCAATCACATGTTAATGTCTTTCAGTGAATCATTGTATTATACAGAGTAAACTAGGCCCTCATAATTGATTGGAACCTATGGAAATTTGTAAGAATGAGTTATAGAGGCTCAACATCGAGATAGGGAGGCCTTTCATCTATTTCTAGGAAACTTCGCTTTATGTATGATCACAGTGGTTGTGGACGTTATATGCCACACACTGATAGTTATGTGGTCTGATACTATTGTGGTTAGGCATTCCATAAAAATCACTAGTATATGAGGGACTATATATGATCATGGGCCAAGAAGGGAATCCTTATTCATTTCTTCCAAATATTCCCTATAGTTAGTTGTGAGAAGGGATCTATACTGACCTCACATTCTGGTATATGATCGGTAGCACCTCTCTAGGCTAGTAGTTGTAGTGCTACTGACCGATCAAGATGAGAAGGTTTTCATGGCCTTGGTATCCAGGCTCCATAACTTCATCACCAATAAAGAGGACCTTCTTAGGGTATCCATGTTGTGTTTTATGGCAATATATTGACCATATCTAGGCACTATATTGTACACTTGAGTATCACTATCCAAGCCCTCCTATTGTTTGAGGTACTATTGTAGTAGCCTCTACTTTAGTTTCTTCCTTGTTTTTAAAAGGTTCTTCGCTTTTTTTTTGATGCGGAAATTGTGTACAGTATTGAGATGAAAATCTAGAATATAAGTGGTTTTATGTCCTTAGATACTCTTCTGGGAGTGAGATCAGTGAGTATAAACCAATTAATGGATTTACCTCCTTATGTGTGTGGGTATATCTCCGATTTGAATCATTTTTCCTTGAAATTACATGAATCAATGTCATTATTTGGATGGACGGGTTGGTTTTTTACTAGGACCATGTTGAATTCTATCACTGGAGGGTTTCTTTTACATCACTCTAGTGTAGTTTATATATTCATATGATAGAATGAGATATCTAGTATATTTTTACTGGACCTTAGAATTATGGGTTGGGAAGAGTGAAATGTAATATGGATTGAATTTTTAAGATTGATCATGTAATGTGGAATTAAAAATTCCTTCCTATGGTGAATTATTTTAGGGGTTATATTTCTTGAAAAAATCTATAGGCTACGTGTTGAGATAGAATTTAATTTTACTATTAATCCATTTCTAAAAGATTTATAATGGGATTTCCACTATGGTAGATGCGTCGGGGGAGATTTTGCGTCGCCTTCCTCCTTAGGAGATGGAGGTGGCTCCTGTTGGGGCGCGGAGCCCGGCGCCGCAGCGGAAGCTGTCGTTGCAGAAACACACGAGAGGAGAGAAGATGTAACGCCCCGACCCCAGCTACCCAGAGCCGGTGCATTACTTCGTAACATTGGCATGATCCCAAAAGATCAAGTCTCGAAAGACCGATTAGTTTAGTAGCCTTGGAAACACTAGATACATTCATAAGTCTTTCATTACATCAAAATTAAACAAACTACAAAAAAAACATGGTCTTCATAGTCCACACTCATATCTTCACTGATTATTCTTGCAAGTCAGTCATAAAATACTTCTTCACAACCTGGAAAATTTTTAAACATTGAAAGGGGTGAGCTCAAATGCTCAGTAAGGATAACAATAATGCGGAAGCTTTCATAAATAAACATTAACATTTAAGGCAATGTATAACTAAAACAAAAGCCTCTTAAACATGAACTTCAACATAATATGGCAAAAGTAAAATGAGATAATGCCATTTACTTCTTCACATGGATATTCTACTGGTCGAATAATCACATGTAATATCAATAACCACTTTCATAATGAGGGAATGTATAATGCCAGACATTCTGAAACACTTTGTCAAGGCCTCGGCCAAGA
This sequence comes from Viscum album, assembly GCA_963277665.1. Lineage (NCBI taxonomy): Eukaryota > Viridiplantae > Streptophyta > Magnoliopsida > Santalales > Viscaceae > Viscum > Viscum album. The sequence continues at coordinate 1,392,205,697 of OY728165.1, forward strand.
CGTCTAAAATGATTAAGGCCTCGGCCAAAATCATAAATCAAATTGGGAAAGGGCCTCGGCCAATTCCACGTCTAGTTGTCTCATGAGACCTACCGATGCATCGAGGAGCTATGGCGGGCTCCACCCGTCACATATTAAGTCCAATACATTCCTCATATGAATAGGTTTAAACATATCATAAACCATAACATAATCGTATCACATAAAACATGCATAAAGGAAACATAACATTTCCATATTTCAATCACAAGATATCAATACAACACATTGATATAATAAAAATTCTTTCAAAACCATTTTCAATACCAAAATAAAAGAATGTTAAAACATTGTATTTATTTTTCTTTTTTAAAAAAGGTATGGCTTGTAAAGGAAGCCGAAACTCAAATAATGTTCACGGCGGTGGAGAAGTCGTTGTCGCCGCATAAGTACGGAAAGAAAAACATTCCCTTTTTGTCATTTAGTAAAATGCTTCGTATAAAAAGATTCCTTTTGAATAAACTTAAAAGTCAAAGGGGTTTATACACCGTATAAAAGAAAGTTGTGTATAAAACCAAATATGCCTCAATGAAAGGAGATTGAGACGAAGTCCTTAAAAAGATCATTTTTAAAATAAAATAGATATATTATGTGTATTCACTATAGGTACACATAAAGAAAGAAAAAATACAAAATAAGACATAATAATATCATGACATAATTTGAAAGTAGGAGATTAACCCAAAGAATGGAAGTTGGGTTAAGAAATTCCCTTACAAGATCATTTATAAATAAAATAGATCTATTATGTGTACTAACTATAAGTACACATAAAGAAAGTACAAATACAAGATAATACATAACAATATCATGACAGAATTTGAAAGTAGGAGATTAACCCAAAGAACAGAAATTGGGTTAAGAATTTCCCTTACCTCGTGTCTGACTTGACTCAACCGTTCTTTAACCTCCTGAATAATAAACTAGAGTTAATATATACCTTATTAAGAACCATTTTCAACTTCATTATCCTTATTATATCACTTATTACAATGATATGAACATTATGTAATTATTTAAGTTAATAATGTTCATTTTGTCGGTATTTGGTTCTTAAGTCAAAAATAGGCTTCTTACACTTACATGTTGTTAATTTGGTCAAAGGTTCATTATATCCAGAATGGTATTCATGATGTAGATATCATATATGTCATATATATCCAGTACATACATTCATTTATAATATTACATCACATTTAGAGGTAAGAAATGAAATGCACCGTTCATGGAGACGGTAAGCCGTACGTACGCATGAACGCTACTTCCATTTCTATTTCATATTTTCTGGAATGGAATCATAATGAGAGTATATTATAATTCCAGTATAATAACATATATAATATCATTAACTTTATCCTTCACACATCCCACATATGGTATTAACGAATCAAATCACTTTCAGGGGGCGGTAGTCCGCGCTTCCTAAAATGAAGATATCGTGTTTTACCCATAATGGAAACCATAAAGGTATGCCCAAAATGAAAAAAACAGAAGCTTAAGGAAAACATAAACATATTATATATCATATATAAAAATAGTGACATCATAATGGCCACCTTTGAAGGTGTTAAATGAGTGTTGAACAATCATCGTTTCGGGAGGCAGAATTTCGCCATCCACGGAAACCTTATGTTCTTTAACCATTTGATGTAGTTGTGTGGATGTGTAGCTCAAATAAATCTTATAACAACATCCTAGTATATTTAAGATACTGGTGTTGTTACAAAAGAAGTAAATAAAAAGAGTTTAGGGGGTTGGAGAAGCAAAATAAAACAAAAGAACATGAGAGAATGAATTACCTTAAAAAGTGTAACTCCTTTTGAGTTGAGCCTAAAGGCTTCCTTTGAAAGGATTCTGCCCAAAGGGAATCCTCTAAGATGAGGAGAGGGATGTGGAGAGAGCAAATGGGCAGGGGTTGGCCGAGCCAATGGCTTGAAGAGTGTGTGAAATGAGGTAGAGGTGGGGGCCTTTTATAAGAGGAGAGGAGGGGCACTTTTGGAAAGTAAAGGAACATTACATTATTTGAAAATGTGTTTCGGTTTTAAAAGGTCCCACATTGATAGAATTCGTGGATAAGGTGATAAGGCATCGAAATCCACTCATCCAATTGGTTTTGGCCATGTGTAGTTCATAGATTTTATATTATCTTTCCATTTTATTTAAATCGTCAAATAATGATGTCATCGCTGCATCATTATTATGTCATAAATAATTAAATTTATTTAATGTCTAAAAATTATAGAAAAATACTATGATATATGAAATCTTTTTATCTTTCCAATGACTATTTATAATCAAAATTTGGACTTGTGTAACCCTACTTAAAAATTGTTTTAGTAAAACACTTTATGTTAGTGTCATTTTCACTTTAACATTAAATAAAAAGTAATTTATGTTATTTCCCAACAAAAGTGGATCCATGGGGTCCCCAAGTTAGGCCATGGCTTGTCTTGGTCGGCCATGACACAACCAATGAGGTTGGGACATGCGTCTAGGTCATTTAATATTATTAAAGTATTATTTATACCTTAAACTACCCTAATTACCACTAATCGCGATTAAGAACTTAATAAGTTACTATTCACCAAAAAATTATTTTTATCCCATTGAACCACATTTTACTTCTTAATGACAACCATGTATGTCGGATTTTTGAAAATCAAATCACAGAAGTGGTAATATTTCATTTAAACGAAAAATCAGTTATTTAACAACCACTTAGTGGTTTCACTATTCATCAAAAATTGAAGTTTTTCAGAATAAGGCCAAAATTTCACCCTAAGCTATAATTGATATTCCGAATTGAAAAATGATGTCTATTTTACAAAATTCCAAACATATTAGTTGCATTAATTAATTTTATAATTAATTCCCGCTGTCACAACAAATAGCGTGTTTTTAAGAAACAATTTATATCAAAAGATTGGCAATTGTTTATGTCCAATTTCAATGTTAAATTAATTCTAATGACCACCATTGGATAAAATGGTAAAAATATATTCTAATTATACCTTAAAAACACTAAATAGTATAACTTATCACTATAAATTATTTTGATTAAAAAAGTTGTTTTAAGTATTTTTCACTATTCATAAAAATTTGGAAGTTCTCGGAAAATTACAAAAAATTCAACATAGGCTAATTTCAATATTAGGAATACAAAAATGAAGTACATTTTGAAATATAAAATTTCTATAATTTTTAAAAGTGGTTATTACTATTCATAACGGCTACTTTGATTAGTCGCGGTGTTTTAGAACTCGAACATGCGTACAATGCAAGCTATTGCATTATTGAAAGAGAGGCGTATCGTGGAAGCTCGGGGTGTTACATTCTCCCCTCCTTCAATAAATTGCGTCCTCGCAATTTGAAATTTTTCTTGGAAAATACAAGGTTGAAAAGAGAAAATACCTTTGAGGAAAACCCACATCGGAAATAAGGTTAATAAAATTTAGCCTTAATAAGAGGGAAAATGGAAATAAGAAAGTCACCACCAAATTATGATCTCGATAAGGAGAACATTGGTGGCAATTAAAGACATATAATTGGAGGAAAAACGTAAATATTTGTAGGGAGTGATTGAGGTCATCAATCACAATCAACTGTCAAATTGAGGGCCTCAAAGCCTTCAATCTATGTTGATTTAAAATATCATCAGTTCAACAAGACATAAGGTATTAGGATAACACATTTTTTGTTTTAATATCCCTTTACTAAAGTTTAAGAATTAATTTATTCATTGAATAAGAGATAGGTATATATATATTTATGCTTGACAATTAGAGTTTCAACCTTCAGCTCACCTTTCACTCAAAAAGATAATAGAACCTAAAAATATTGTACTTATCCTATTTGTATAAGGTTCCAAATGTTAACACATACCATTTAGATTAGTAAAATTATTTTTTAATAACCAGGGACTTCCTGTAGGCTAGTGGTAGGAAATAAAGGCATGTCGCACTTTGATTGTGGGTTCGATTCCTACAGCTTTGTCCGACGCGACGGGTTATGCCCCACCCTGCAGGTTGTCCTATAGTATCATAATATTCCAAAAATAATCTTCATAAATTTTTTAGCCTTAAACAATACTATCCAAAGTTCAACTTAATCCATTCCAACCTTAATAGTTATCCAAAATACCTCCGTCCAGACTTTCTCTAAAAGGTCTCTAAATTCCAAAATCAATTGTAACATCAGATTCCCAAAACAAAGAAAAGTTTCTCTTATTGTCACATACTAAAAATATGATTACCTTAATCATATTAAAGCCTTACTGAAATCAAAAAGTACTGCAGTACAATCCTTATATATATATCACATTATTCTAATAACCAGAATATAATCCATGAGTCCAAAAGCACCAATACATTAGTTATTCTGCTTCAACTGTAGTAATAGCATAAGATTGTCCTTGATCCCTTGTCCTTTTCTGAGGTAAGTTTCCTTGACGCTTAGGACATTCATTTGCATAATGACCCATTTCTCTACAATTGTAGCATTCAACTTTGACAGCCTCTTTCTTTCCCTTGCAATCACGTGCCTGGTGACCTTTTTCTCCACATTTATAACAGACTCCCATTCCTTTTAGGCAAGTACCAGGGTGATTCTTCCCACAATTATCACATAATGGAAAATCCTTCTTTCCCATTTTCCCTTTATCTGTCTCTTGTTCCACCGTTCTCTTCTTCTCTTGCTTTACTTTGTTGTCATAAGACTTAGAGAATTCCTTTTCTGTCTTGATAGCACATGAGACTATATCTTCGTATGTTGAGAAAGATTGTGACACTAGAGCTCGACGGAGAAATGGTTTTAACCCATCAAAGAAACGATCAATCTTACTTCTTGGGTTACGTATATAATCTGCAGCATGCCTCGCTAACCTTGTAAAGTTAGCCTCATACTTTGCGACATTCTCATCCTCAAAGTCTATCTTCGGGCTATGTGCTCTAATCAGAGTTTATCTAAATCTAGCTTCCAAGGTTAGTACTAAACTGCCTCTGATACCAACTGTAACGCCCCGACCCCAGCTACCCAGAGCCGGTGCATTACTTCGTAACATTGGCATGATCCCAAAAGATCAAGTCTCGAAAGACCGATTAGTTTAGTAGCCTTGGAAACACTAGATACATTCATAAGTCTTTCATTACATCAAAATTAAACAAACTACAAAAAAAACATGGTCTTCATAGTCCACACTCATATCTTCACTGATTATTCTTGCAAGTCAGTCATAAAATACTTCTTCACAACCTGGAAAATTTTTAAACATTGAAAGGGGTGAGCTCAAATGCTCAGTAAGGATAACAATAATGCGGAAGCTTTCATAAATAAACATTAACATTTAAGGCAATGTATAACTAAAACAAAAGCCTCTTAAACATGAACTTCAACATAATATGGCAAAAGTAAAATGAGATAATGCCATTTACTTCTTCACATGGATATTCTACTGGTCGAATAATCACATGTAATATCAATAACCACTTTCATAATGAGGGAATGTATAATGCCAGACATTCTGAAACACTTTGTCAAGGCCTCGGCCAAGACGTCTAAAATGATTAAGGCCTCGGCCAAAATCATAAATCAAATTGGGAAAGGGCCTCGGCCAATTCCACGTCTAGTTGTCTCATGAGACCTACCGATGCATCGAGGAGCTATGGCGGGCTCCACCCGTCACATATTAAGTCCAATACATTCCTCATATGAATAGGTTTAAACATATCATAAACCATAACATAATCGTATCACATAAAACATGCATAAAGGAAACATAACATTTCCATATTTCAATCACAAGATATCAATACAACACATTGATATAATAAAAATTCTTTCAAAACCATTTTCAATACCAAAATAAAAGAATGTTAAAACATTGTATTTATTTTTCTTTTTTAAAAAAGGTATGGCTTGTAAAGGAAGCCGAAACTCAAATAATGTTCACGGCGGCGGAGAAGTCGTTGTCGCCGCATAAGTACGGAAAGAAAAACATTCCCTTTTTGTCGTTTAGTAAAATGCTTCGTATAAAAAGATTCCTTTTGAATAAACTTAAAAGTCAAAGGGGTTTATACACCGTATAAAAGAAAGTTGTGTATAAAACCAAATATGCCTCAATGAAAGGAGATTGAGACGAAGTCCTTAAAAAGATCATTTTTAAAATAAAATAGATATATTATGTGTATTCACTATAGGTACACATAAAGAAAGAAAAAATACAAAATAAGACATAATAATATCATGACATAATTTGAAAGTAGGAGATTAACCCAAAGAATGGAAGTTGGGTTAAGAAATTCCCTTACAAGATCATTTATAAATAAAATAGATCTATTATGTGTACTAACTATAAGTACACATAAAGAAAGTACAAATACAAGATAATACATAACAATATCATGACAGAATTTGAAAGTAGGAGATTAACCCAAAGAACAGAAATTGGGTTAAGAATTTCCCTTACCTCGTGTCTGACTTGACTCAACCGTTCTTTAACCTCCGGAATAATAAACTAGAGTTAATATATACCTTATTAAGAACCATTTTCAACTTCATTATCCTTATTATATCACTTATTACAATGATATGAACATTATGTAATTATTTAAGTTAATAATGTTCATTTTGTCGGTATTTGGTTCTTAAGTCAAAAATAGGCTTCTTACACTTACATGTTGTTAATTTGGTCAAAGGTTCATTATATCCAGAATGGTATTCATGATGTAGATATCATATATGTCATATATATCCAGTACATACATTCATTTATAATATTACATCACATTTAGAGGTAAGAAATGAAATGCACCGTTCATGGAGACGGTAAGCCGTACGTACGCATGAACGCTACTTCCATTTCTATTTCATATTTTCTGGAATGGAATCATAATGAGAGTATATTATAATTCCAGTATAATAACATATATAATATCATTAACTTTATCCTTCACACATCCCACATATGGTATTAACGAATCAAATCACTTTCAGGGGGCGGTAGTCCGCGCTTCCTAAAATGAAGATATCGTGTTTTACCCATAATGGAAACCATAAAGGTATGCCCAAAATGAAAAAAACAGAAGCTTAAGGAAAACATAAACATATTATATATCATATATAAAAATAGTGACATCATAATGGCCACCTTTGAAGGTGTTAAATGAGTGTTGAACAATCATCGTTTCGGGAGGCAGAATTTCGCCATCCACGGAAACCTTATGTTCTTTAACCATTTGATGTAGTTGTGTGGAAGTGTAGCTCAAATAAATCTTATAACAACATCCTAGTATATTTAAGATACTGGTGTTGTTACAAAAGAAGTAAATAAAAAGAGTTTAGGGGGTTGGAGAAGCAAAATAAAACAAAAGAACATGAGAGAATGAATTACCTTAAAAAGTGTAACTCCTTTTGAGTTGAGCCTAAAGGCTTCCTTTGAAAGGATTATGCCCAAAGGGAATCCTCTAGGATGAGGAGAGGGATGTGGAGAGAGCAAATGGGCAGGGGTTGGCCGAGCCAATGGCTTGAAGAGTGTGTGAAATGAGGTAGAGGTGGGGGCCTTTTATAAGAGGAGAGGAGGGGCACTTTTGGAAAGTAAAGGAACATTACATTATTTGAAAATGTGTTTCGGTTTTAAAAGGTCCCACATTGATAGAATTCGTGGATAAGGTGATAAGGCATCGAAATCCACTCATACAATTGGTTTTGGCCATGTGTAGTTCATAGATTTTATATTATCTTTCCATTTTATTTAAATCGTCAAATAATGATGTCATCGCTGCATCATTATTATGTCATAAATAATTAAATTTATTTAATGTCTAAAAATTATAAAAAAATACTATGATATAGGAAATCTTTTTATCTTTCCAATGACTATTTATAATCAAAATTTGGACTTGTGTAACCCTACTTAAAAATTGTTTTAGTAAAACACTTTATGTTAGTGTCATTTTCACTTTAACATTAAATAAAAAGTAATTTATGTTATTTCCCAACAAAAGTGGATCCATGGGGTCCCCAAGTTAGGCCATGGCTTGTCTTGGTCGGCCATGACACAACCAATGAGGTTGGGACATGCGTCTAGGTCATTTAATATTATTAAAGTATTATTTATACCTTAAACTACCATAATTACCACTAATCGCGATTAAGAACTTAATAAGTTACTATTCACCAAAAAATTATTTTTATCCCATTGAACCACATTTTACTTCTTAATGACAACCATGTATGTCGGATTTTTGAAAATCAAATCACAGAAGTGGTAATATTTCATTTAAACGAAAAATCAGTTATTTAACAACCACTTAGTGGTTTCACTATTCATCAAAAATTGAAGTTTTTCAGAATAAGGCCAAAATTTCACCCTAAGCTATAATTGATATTCCGAATTGAAAAATGATGTCTATTTTACAAAATTCCAAACATATTAGTTGCATTAATTAATTTTATAATTAATTCCCGCTGTCACAACAAATAGCGTGTTTTTAAGAAACAATTTATATCAAAAGATTGGCAATTGTTTATGTCCAATTTCAATGTTAAATTAATTCTAATGACCACCATTGGATAAAATGGTAAAAATATATTCTAATTATACCTTAAAAACACTAAATAGTATAACTTATCACTATAAATTATTTTGATTAAAAAAGTTGTTTTAAGTATTTTTCACTATTCATAAAAATTTGGAAGTTCTCGGAAAATTACAAAAAATTCAACATAGGCTAATTTCAATATTAGGAATACAAAAATGAAGTCCATTTTGAAATATAAAATTTCTATAATTTTTAAAAGTGGTTATTACTATTCATAACGGCTACTTTGATTAGTCGCGGTGTTTTAGAACTCGAACATGCGTACAATGCAAGCTATTGCATTATTGAAAGAGAGGCGTATCGTGGAAGCTCGGGGTGTTACAGAAGATTTCACCCGAAGGCTTTTTATCACCCGAAGGAATTTTACACATCACACCCGAAGGCCTTTTACACATCACACCCGAAGGCCTTTTTTACAACACAACACCGACACCATGAACATACCATTTTTGTCCGTACCGCCGATCATCGCAACCGGGACACGCCGCTTGATCTCCGCAACCAAGAGGACTTTCGATACATGGCTCCGTCATCGTCGGCGTCTTCGATCATCGTCGTCGTTGACACGCCATCATCGTCGGCGTCATCACCTCTTATTCATTCGCACCATCTTCGCTTCATATCGGTTACCGCAAACGCGACAACCCCTTTGTCGCTCTCTCTTGGTGGCTACATCTTTGCCAACCCACACTCCAAAACATGTTACCGCATCTTCTTATATAGACACTCAGCCCATATCTCCATTAATGAGGTCAATATTCATTATTCCATCATTAATTCCAACAATTAATCTTGGAATTAACTCTTCATTAATGTTGGGAGAAAATCCTCCATTAATGTTGAGAAAATCAAACCATTAATATTTTCTCTCTCCTCATTATTTAAATTTTAAATCAATAACTCCCAAAAAATCTCCACCATGATTTAAAATTCAAATACTCCAAAGTTATTTCCACCATCTGGGCCAATTTGATCGCCAAATCCACCAAGGTCTAAATGTCACCCAATGAACGGAACACGCCGCATGACACCTGCGGCCAAGAAGACTTTCGATATTCCAGCAACACCGCTGATACCACCGTCATTGTCTGATGACATCTGAGTCCTTGATAAGCTGCTCCACCAGATGCTTGCCACCATGTTCTGCAACTGAACACTTCAACCAATCCCTTTGATACCACTGTTGGGGCGCGAAGCCCGGCGCTGCATGCGGAAGCTGTCGTTGCAAAAACACACGATAGGAGAGAAGATTTCACCCGAAGGCTTTTTATCACCCGAAGGAATTTTACACATCACACCCGAAGGCCTTTTACACATCACACCCGAAGGCCTTTTTTACAACACAACACCGACACCATGAACATACCATTTTTGTCCGTACCGCCGATCATCGCAACCGGGACACGCCGCTTGATCTCCGCAACCAAGAGGACTTTCGATACATGGCACCGTCATCGTCGGCGTCTTCGATCATCGTCGTCGTCGACACGCCATCATCGTCGGCGTCATCACCTCTTCTTCATTCGCACCATCTTCGCTTCGTATCGGTTACCGCAAACGCGGCAACCCCTTTGTCGCTCTCTCTTGGTGGCTACATCTTTGCCAACCCACACTCCAAAACATGTTACCGCATCTTCTTATATAGACACTCAGCCCATATCTCCATTAATGCGGTCAACATTCGTTATTCCATCATTAATTCCTACAATTAATCTTGGAATTAACTCTTCATTAATGTTGGGAGAAAATCCTCCATTAATGTTGATAAAATCCAACCATTAATATTTTTTCTCTCCTCATTATTTAAATTTTAAATCAATAACTCCCAACATCTCCCATCCCAGTCCCTCCTCTCCCGCTAGGGGAGGGAGCTCCGGATTCGGTCTCAGGAATGGCTCCATCGTTCTCTCCCTTATCAAACCCCGACTTCCTTCCCTCTTTCCCTCATATTTCTCTTTTCCCTTAAGTTTCGGACAAGATAAATGGCCTTCCGAACCTTTCGATCTCAACATCGGAGTTCAACGAGGCTTCGGGTCTGCTGAATCTCTCCCTGATTGTGTGATTCAAGCAGCGGCGTCCCTCGGTGGATTCTTTTGACAGGTATATTTTCAGGTCATGAGATTTTCAGGATAAAAGAACAACGGGTCTGCTCGATTCCAGGCATATTTTGATTTGATTCGCAACTGAGGAGGATCTAGTTAAAGCATGGTCCACTGCCCCGCGAAGCTGCAATGGTCTCCGATTCAACATCTTCCTTTGGTCGTATGACTTCCACAAGCATCTTGACTCCCCTATCACAACAGATTGGATTAGTTTCCCGCAACTCCCTATACCATTTCAAATCCCCTCAATTTTGAGAATTCTAGGTAACCCCGTGGGTAGATTTCTGTGTACTAATTCACGAACCAGGGAATTATGCCACCCGGTCTGTCCCCGTATGTGTGTGGAACTTGATGTCTTGAAAATTCCAAGTGAGTTTTGTGGATTAAAGTGGGGGTAAAGTTTCAGCACAAACAACTTGTTGTATATGAAAAGTGGTTTGACTTATGTAATTCCTGTAAGATGCTGGGTCATCCTTGGGTATTCTGCAGACATGGGAGGATGGATCCTAGGAAGGTTGCAGATTCAAGCGAGGGGGGAAAGGGTATATGTATGGGTGATGGTAGTGTCAAATCCATGGAAGTTGGAATAATGTGCACCAATAGTGGCTCTGAATATGGAAAGCAATAGGAGATGGAGGATCCAGGACTCAGCTCTGGTCTTACAACATAAGTCTATATGAGAAAATTAATGACCCCCTCTACAAACCTGAAAGTTTCTATGGTTTATGATAGATTGAAGAGAGACCTGGGGGTGTGCATCCCAAGGGAAATGGTGTTCAAAGAAACTTCATCTAACTTGGGTGATAAGGTGGTACGTCGGGATAATGATGTTTCATGTTGTAGTAATGTGGTAGGGAAAGAATTGGGCTTGCTTTTGGAAGGCACCTCAATTGGAGGTAAAAATAAAGGAGTGAAGGATGCTAACCTTGAGGTAACAACAATCCAGATGGTTCCAAAAAATTCATCCAATGTTACAGAGATTATTGAGGGCCTTTGTGAGTACCATGAATCCGGTGGGAATTCCCATTGTTTAGCTCTGAAGGATGCCTCAATGAAATTTCAATATATGGGTCGAGGCTACGAACATGCAGGAGCCACTAAGGCGCCAAGGCAGGCCATGCAGGCCCCCCTTTCTTATGCGGAGAAGGTTATAGCTGGGAGACCAAACATGGACCTTCAAAATAGGTATGCAGTGTTGGGTGATGATAACTATCAGGTTAGTGTGGATCAAAATAGGAAGGAGGCTACACATGGATAGGACCACCTGGTAGAGGTGGGTGAGTCCCAAGAGGAGATGGATGATTCTCTGGATGCCTCTGTTGAGCCCAAGGAAGTTACCATTTCGGAGGAATACCTTAGATCATCCTCATAGAAGGGAAAGTTCAATACTACTAATTCTGATGGCTTTATCAAGAACAACCAGAAGGGGCATTGTAGGAAAGAGTATTTTAGCCTACCTAGTCCTCCTATAAAGAGGTATTCAAGTAAGGGGAAGAAACTCTCAAAGGATCCTATTACTGTCTGAAATTCATATGTTGTGGTCAACATGTGTAGCAACATGTTGTCTGTGGGTAGTGAGGTTGGAGTCCATGCCACTCTCTCGATGAAGACGAGGTATCCTGGACAACAATGTGAGACAACCTCCACTCAAGACCCTCAGTGACAGATATCATCGATGCGGGAACATATGGATCTGATTTTTCACTTAGATGAAGAAATGGGAGAGGAAGATATGGATATGAAATCATTGAAGAACAAATGAAGAATGATTCGTGTGATCAATACTAAGGAACAAGGCAAGTGGATTGATAAAAAGGCCTGCATTCTGCTCAGAGGCATCAATTTGGGGATGATTAACATGGAGGAATTCACAAAATCTTGGGAGAACATGGCACATCAGTATGAAGAGATCTTGAAGGGCTACCCTAACTCCCAGGTAAATTCTATTCCTTGGATATTGTTTAGGGAAATTGATTCCAATCATCTCAAAATGTTTTTAAACAAATATATTGATTCATTTGGTGTTTAATGCTGTGAGGGTTTTCACTATCCCCTTAAAAGTGTTTTGAAAATAAAAAAGTAACGTTGATGATGATGAGATGATTTATAATTGTCCATTCCTCCCCATAAGATGGAACCTATAGAGCTACAAGAACTCAAAATCAGTTAAAGGACATGGAAGCTATGTGTATTATATGACCCAATACTTCACTATGGGTTCACATAAAATTTTTTCCATGAATTTGTATGCTACCTTCATATTTTGTTTTGACTACCATATTTTTAACCAAATTATGGGGAATAACTGATATCCACTTCCTCATATATAAGTTCTCTTTTTCTAGCTTTAATTAGTGATGGGGATCTATAAGATCGAAATAAGGGTGATCTACCATTACATGTGTGTGATAACATATCAAATACCATATATATAATTTCATAGCATACACAACTTTTACAAGTTTCTAGTTATGATGATTTTTCTTAAAAACATGGCTCCAACGAATTGGGTTTCCCCCCATATATGGATTCTTTTTTGGTGGTCTTTTTGGATGACATCATGTTGTATTCCTATAATTGAAATTTCCCTGAAAAATCTTTATATAATGTTAAATATTGTAAGAGAGAACAATATTTATGCTAAGATCACCAAATTCCACTTGTTTATTGATAGGGTTCAGTTATTGGGTCTCATCATCTCAGAGGAAATAGTACATGTTTACCTATTGAAGGTGGAAGATGTTATTTCCTGGGAATATCCAAAGAATTTATTTTACATACATAATTTATTATCGATGTATGAATATTATAGTAATATTATTCATTAATTATCATTACAATAAAAACCTATCACATGATTGAACAAATATGGTTTTATGTTTTTATCATCTCAATATTGCAAGGAAACCTTTCAAGAGAGTAGGGGATGAACGACTTCAGTGTAAATCCCTATTCTTCTAGTGCCAAGAAGAAGATATATAGTATATTGTGTGATTTTGGAATAGATCTTGGATATGTTATGATGTAATTATTTTGATTGTTGGAATATAGGTCATGTTAGTTGAAACATCACAAGTGGGATAACCCATTGCATGACCTCGAGCCAGGAGCTATGGTTCATGTTTTACACTATGGGAGGCACTATCTATAATGAGAATAGTTCATTGTTTAAAGAGACCAAAAAATTATTAAGTATATTTACAAAAATTGTGACATGAAATTTAGGTATTGTAGGTGGGTTTAGTACCTTCTATCATTTGAATTTTAGCTCACATATACACCTGGGAACGGAAATGCATTAGCTAATTCATTGAGCAAAAAAATCGCATACATAGGCCATTAGTGAGTGGTAGTTGATGGATCCATTTTTTATGGACCTAGAGTTTTATAAATATCATGTAAATGCTTTCGTAATATATTTTTAATTGAAATACTCCATTATGGAGTATTTATAGATGAGTAAAATCTTAGTTTTGTGGTTTTATTTATAAGGGAGAGTGTTTTAGGTGAGGAACCACCACCCGGTAGAATTTTTTACGATAATGAGGTTCTTCACATTCACATCCATATTTTGGTGGCTTCAAACATAAAAAAATAACTGATTCATGAATCTCATTCCTCCATTTGGGTAGTACACCATAGGCTTACCAAGATGCACTGAGACATATTTTGTTAGTATTGGTGGCAGGGTATGAAGAGGAACATTGAATGTTTTTCCTACATGGTGTTCCACCTATAAATAGTTGAATGTGGAGCACCAACACCCTGTATTACATCTAAATTATCTTTCAAGTCTTGGGTTAAAATAAGAAAAAATGATTATAGATTTTATAATGGGTTTTTATAGATCCCCTTGTGGTAGTGATGTTGTATTGGTTATTATCAATAAGTTTACTAAGGGCACTCACTTTCTACCTATCCGAGATACCATCCCAATTGTCAGTACCTGTAAGATTTATATTTAGAAGACCGTGTACCTGTATGGGGTTTCCATTTCAATCGTATAGTAAAGAGATTAATAGTATACGTTGTTTTATGAAAGGTTTTATTTAAATCATGAGGTTGAAATGTTTATTTATGAACTGACTGCATCCCTCAGACTGACTGTCAGTTTGAGCATACAATACAGGTGTTAGCAGACATGCATAGAGCATGTGTCCTATATGTTGAAATTTATTGGTGTATGAACCTACATATTTTTTATTTTTCATATTGTAATAACTTTAATAGGACTGTACAAATTGAAATTTAAGAGACCCTTTACAGTAGGCTATGCCAGTCACCCATGTTCTGCTTGCACGTAAGTGAGGTAGCACTAATGGTACCTCATCTCATCTAGAAGATATTGAATATGGTTCAACTTATTATAAATGATATCTCTATATATCAATATATGAAGAAGTCATCTATCAATTTTCCCCACTAATCTCTAGATTCAAATTTAATACATCAGGTATTTCTATTATTTTTTTCAAGATTGGGTCATAGAGAGATTCTTAGAAATGGTAATATATCGCCATTCTATGTTGGGAATTTTGAGATCTTGGAGTGATTCATGCCAGAATCCTATCAGTTAGATCTAATTTAGAAAAATGAATCCACACATGATGACTTTTTTATATTATAACTTCACCATTATTACTCTGACTCACGAAATTCAGTTGATCCTGGGGATTTTGAGCTAGAAGTAGATGTGTTCTTTGAAGAGAATCTGATATATATCAACAATTTGAACATGAATAATCTCCAAGGAATTTCAGTTCCATTAGAATGGGTGTTACATATGTAGAATTAAGTACAATATGAGACCAAGGATTGAGAAGTTGGCATACATGATCAGTGGCTAGATCTTTTCTCATACGATCCTTTATAACCATTGTTAAAGAAACATGGGGTTGAGTTGTTTTAAAGAGGGGAGGTTGTAAACCTCTATATTATCAAAGAGGTGAGAACAATTATGTAATGATTCATGTCATCTTGTTTTATGCTAGTAAATTGATCAATGGGATTTGATGTGGTTTTGAAGATTCATGGTATTTTTTGGATCCCAAAGCTCCAAAATTTTGAAATTCAGAATGATCCACACGGTTAGCACCCAATTAGTTCTATCTATGCGATTCAACCTTGAAGGGTGGTCTAGTTCACTACCTAGGTCCACATAGTCTTTCTTAACTATGTATACAAAGTCATCTAGATATATGAGTGCTTAATATCTATTAATATACGTATTTTTCAATGCATGTACTTGGTATGTCAAACCATGAACCTAGTCTACGTGAGGGATGTCTGGGGGTAGTGCTTGGCACCAGGTTGGTACATGGTTTGGAAAAATATGCGAAAAAACAATGTGAATATTAAAAAGAGGGAATATTTATCATTTTCCCTCATTTTATTTAAATGGTATAATGATTTTGTCCTCCCTCTTTTCTAGTTTATTGTATTTCAAAGAGGTATCCCCTCTCTTCATTCTAGGCTTTGAATCCATTGATTAAAAAAAACATTGATTCATGTGGTGTTAATCATCTTTGATCATCATTTTTATGATATAAAATACTCTACCATCTTTTATTATTTTTTATCTCCTTCGTCCATGATATTTTGGTGTGACCAAATATAAACTATTTTCAGAGAATTTGTCTATTTTGAAAATTCCTTCTATTCTATAATGATTCAAAGGATAGGATGAGGGTTAACCTTCATCCAATGGTAGGTGTTCTAGTTAATTTCATAAAAACTCTCATTGAATATATTATGTGTCATTATGGCGCACATTGGATTCCTTGGGTGATTCAATCAAAATGATTAATTAATTAAATTAAATGATAACCCGTGATTAATATAGTCCTAGAACTCGCGAATTAATTTCATAGGGTTACAATGTAGATGTAATCTATACCAAAAGGTGTAACTCCCTTAATTTCTTATGCTCTGTATTCCTTGAATTAATTTTATCCTCAATTTTAGGTGTGTCAAATTTTAATTGAAATAAATTTAAGTATTTTTCATAAGTGGTATGAATTTCATGTTAGCTAAACCTGTGCCCATATATTAGGTATTAAAAAATAAAAGGGTCCCAAACTACATAAACCATGGATGAGATTGTTGAGATATATAATTATAATTTTTATATGAGTCTCAATATTCATGGAGTGATTGTTGGATACTTTTTAGAACACCTTGGACAGGCTCACTGGGTGGATGCCTTATGTGAATTACCCATGAGATATCCTGGATCCCAAGTGGATTAACATAAATAGGATTATAGGGAAATTATTTTAAACCATGCCTCAAAAGATATTGGGTTTTCTATATTGAATACAATGGATTTGATTAGAGGTCTAAGGCTTTATACCATGTCTAGTGTGGTACTTGGGTTCCCCATACAGATCACCTTGGATATACTCTTATCGTGGTGGATACTTAATGTTCTCTTGGTGTGATACATTGGTTCCTACTTATGGATCACCATTGATAAGCTCAGGATCCCTTATTATTAAGTACTAAGGAATCATTTTTAATATGTTCAAGGATTTGTTCTCTATGCCAATGAACATGGTTGGGTTTGGTCCTTATTTACACTTGAATTTTGACTGTATGTATATGTTTTACATACATGAATCCCAACAAACATATAACTTATCTATATATATATATATATATATAAATATTCAGTTATTTATTATATCTAGGTACATTGGAATCTGTTTTGAGACATTCAGATTATGAATAATCAAGTAGTGTTGGTCGGGTATCCAATGAGGAACCCTGTTTGATGTGGTTTATTTATTTATTTCATTACATTTACCATTACCCATAAAATACTCATTTTTTAGAATATATAGGATATTTATAAACACCATTTTTGGTGGAATACGATGAATATATCAGACCCTATTTGGGACACCTATTTTTTCGAAACATACATCATGATTATAGAGATAGACATAGGGAAGCACCAAGCTTCCGATGCTTTATTTCAGTATTAGAAAAGTGTATGGGAGTAGAAGAATGGGCTTGTACTTGTAATGATATTGGAGGATTCTTTTGATCATTTTTAATTTTTATTTAGAATTTTATATATGAATTTACCCATGTAACCCATGTACATTCCTTTTTTATAGTATCATGGAATGTTCAACATTTTTTATCAGTTATTTATTTAACTTCTGGATATTCATTTATTCAGATGAATTATTACTCTACTGCTGGGTTTTTATGTCTATTTTCATTAAATATCAATAAATTTCACCATCATTCTAAAATATGATCAAGATGGAATAGTCTCCCAATGTATACTCACTAGGCCCTCACTGTTTATTAGTGGCTTCTTGCATATTGGGAGGTGGTCTTGAGGACATGTGTCTAATCGGCCCGAGAACCCACTTAGTGTCTTCTAGTTAGGGATGATACACATTCATTATATTGATGACCCTTATACCCATACATGTAACTAATTAAAATTCCAAAAATGTATATTCCTTGATATTTCATTCATCAATTTCGACGTGATGGAAATTTCATTGTTTAATTCTTCTTCTATGAACCCTTTCCTCTTTAGGGTTATTAAATATCCTCTTACATTCTAGATTTCACTTGAAAAAATATAATTTATAAAACAGATTCTCTATATTAATGTTATTTAATATTTTATGTTCATAAAATGATTTTTTGGAAAACTAGCTCCCTTTGTAGACTCAGCTAATGACTTTCAATGAAATGGTTCATCAATCATTTCAGATTATGTATTCATTCAAGAAAAAGTCTTGATAATTTTTTAACATTATCCTCATACCCCACCACAAATTGTTATAACATCCACTTTGATGTGGGGAACATCCTCTCAATTTCTTCTCACTATTCTCAGGGGAAGTATTTTTCAAATAAATACCTTTAAAATTTCCCCATTGCATTCTTTTTATTTCTTCATCCTCTTTAGTGTTTTGGATCAAAGATCATCATTCATCCACATATACTTCCTAAAAATAAAATACCAGAGTAACAATTTATCTATAATCTCATCCAAAATATTGGAACATATATTTGAGATACATCATAATTATTTAGATGCCATGGTATAAGAAATTACCATAAGGATGGAGGTTTCTTCCGCATAAAGTGATCCAACATTGGATAATCAAAATGTGGAATAGCATGCTGCTACATTTTGGAAAGATTAATCATGAAAACATGAATAATATGGATTAATATGGTCATAAACATCTTAGTTCTAATATTACAATTATGGTATTTCCCATTAGGTCAGTATCAATGTTTTCTATGGGTGTTGTTTCCTTTTCCATTAGGCACCATTACTGAAAAATGGATCACACTGAGTTATCTCATTATATTTATGAATATTAATTCACAATGTAAAGACTCTATAATTCTCAAATTTCACAAATACTATAAAAGATAATAAAAATTCCCATGGTAGTTATGTTCATTGAAAATCTAGTTCTCAAGGATTCTATTAAACTTTCATTTATACCAACTACAACATCCCTAACTAAAGTCTCATAGATCAGATGTCTTATTGATTACATTAGAAATTTCTATAAGTAATCTAATCCCCCAATACCTAATAGTTTAGCTGTCTTTGGAAACCAGTTATATACACGATTCTCATATTACATTGGAAATATAAAATACATAATAAATAAAGAATTAGTTCACGATTTATATTATTCATAATATCTATTTCATATCATGGGTAAAGGAAATAAAAAAAAGAAGAATCTAAGATACTTAGTAAGGGTTATATAAAATCTTGATTAAATAATTAATAATAAATAATTACTGTCAAATATCTTAATAATATTATATTTATTCAATAACATGACCAAAAAATGAATCCACGTAAAATATCAGTTCATTAAAAACAATGTTAATTATAACTACATTCTCATTGAATGAAATGATTACTATTGGAAATCATGATTTTAGAAATCATGATATCTCTACAATCAAGACCTTGTGCAAAGAAAATTTAAAACTATTGGTAAATACCCATTTAATATGGTAAGAATATTTAACTCTAGAGACCTGTCGATGCATTAAAGGGGTATATTATTCTGTGACCCCCCACGACTATGTGTCCAATGAATTCATAATATGTTGAATGACCAACATAATTTCATAAACAAAATGCCTCATCAAAAAAATTATATATCATGTAATAAATAAAAAATATTAATAAATCTCATATCAATAAAATGAATTTTAATATAAATATGTTTATGTAGTAAAGGCATGATATTTATGAAATAATTATATTTTTGATACAATGAATATGTGAATCATCTCGACCCAAGATCTATATAACTCACACCATTAGTCAGTGGGTCACATGGCCTCAAGCGCATCTCCCCCTGTGATAGAGGTTGTGAACTAATAGCGGGGGCCTACGGTGGTATATTGGGGAGACTATACTCTTATATCAAAGTAGTAAAATAGATAAATTAAATAAATAGAAAATAGAAGAAGCATATTATAAATAGAAACTATGACAAATAGACTAGTAATACAACATAGAGAAAGTAGAGTACAACCTGATATGATAAGAAACTAGTGGAATGTTGAATATTATGCCCATCACCTAGATATAAGTATAATAGTGAGTAACATCATGATCAACACCCAATGTTGGGTAGTGTGAATGTCAGGATCAACAGAACCATTAACCATTGTTCCACATAAAATATCAATGGAATAATCATAGTAATAATAATAATATTAGGGAACACCTCATAATAATTTATATAATAAATCCATATATATATACATAAATGGGTTTTACAATTCATATGATCAATGTAAAAAAGTCATGAGTCATTAAGCGTGGCCTTTCCACCCATTATTACTCATTTAAATTCATCCATTTAATTTATCTATTCAAAGAAAACTGTATTGAATCTAATCCAATGAGTTATAATGTATGTTAATTGAATTTCATGAAAATTTGAGTACATGAGAGGTAGTTTTTTTATTAAAAAACTACTTATAAGTAGGTAAATATATTTACAAACATTGATGAACACTAGTAAGGTGTTTTTATAATTTAAACATTTATATTTAAAGGAAAATTAAGTCAAACAGACAAAGGGTGGTTATGGTTGAGGTTTTCATCTTCAAACTAAATGGAAATGGTCTATGTGAGTTTAACATCATCTTTATAATAATTTAGAAAATGATAAATTTAATGAAACTTTTAGAAAATACCGGTGTGAAACATAGAGAATGAGCTCTGAAAACAACTTGACATTTATATAAAATAACTAGAATACCTAACTAATGGTCAAATATGAATCTTGATAAAATATTAGCTTCATATTCAAAGTACACCAGAGGAAAATAGAATAATGGTACAATTCTATGAAAATAAAAAAAATTACCTTGCACCTATGTAGAATAATAGTTAAGAAGTACAATGCTTAATGGGTGAATGAGGATTCTAGTGATTACCAAAATAGATCAAACGTTACTCAAGACACTTGATTTGGAGTTTTAATAGAGGATCACTCAAGATCCCAAGGTTAGTAATGGGATAGCTCCATAAGAGGAAGAAGGAGAAGTCATCAACTAGAGAAAAAAAGAGGAAAAGGGAATCCAAGGTTAAAAAAAATTATGAGAAAAATCGTTTATTACCCCATTCTGACATGGGGTCAGGGTTTGGCCACAATTCTGGGAAAACCATGTACAAAACATGTTATATACTACTACCTATGGTGGGACCCTACATATGATAAGTGCATAGTTTTATTAACATTTTTCAAGTAGTGTTCAAGGTATTTTCCTAAAGAGTATCCAGCAAGGGCTAAGAACACAATTTGGGAATCCATGCACAGCTATTGAGAATTTCCTCTACAGTTTTTCTGAGAAAAATTGCACGAACATCGGCCCAGACATTCACTGAATAAAAAAAACCATAAAGCCTACTACAAAACCAAGAGGTCCACAAATACTTACACAACATGGATAGTACTAACAGTGAGATATCCAAATGGACTGCCATTTTTTTCAATTATTGGTTCTCCTGCCTCTAAACAATCCTTGAACACTCCCGAAACCATAGTTAGGCCATAGATAAAACTTAACAATATTAAGAAAGGATTAATGAAAAAAAATGAGTTGTACCATCAGGAAAAGTTGTGTCATGTCAACCTCCTCACCTTAATGAATCTCAGTCACCCCCTAGTTGGCCTTATGCAGATAATGAATTATTGTTAGAGAATAGATCGATTGGTTGAGTTTATATATCTGGTTCATGATCCTAGGTCTCATCTTATACTTGGTCATTATACCATAACACATGTAATAAATGAACCAACCATCCTCAGAATGTATTTATTCTTCAATCCACAATACACACTAGATACTCTTCAATGAAGGTTTTATCCTATAACAATCATCATCATGTTGGATAATAGTTGATGAGTCTAAATAATAACGGTGAAGCTAAGATACTTGAATAACAACATCCACAAACTGGTATCTTTGAGGTAGTAAAATCTGGTAAGCCAGTGGCCATATTCATTTCAAAACCTCAAAGGATCCAATGAATCATTGTGAAATCTTACCCTACCTATGAATATTTCAATGTCCCATCCTGGGTGAGACAAACAAGGAAACCCGATATCCATCCTCAAACTCAAGAGGCAATTGGTGTTGGTTTCTCAACTATATAAAATTCTTATAACAGAGTTTGTCTTTATCAGCACTATCAAAAAGTGTTGATAAAGAAAAAATTTATTAGTGCTAAAAAAGCACTGGTAAATCTTACCTTTTATCAATAATTTTGTTTTAGCCCTAATAAAGTACCCTTTATCAGTGCTTTTTTAACAGCTATTAAAGGATTGTCTCTATCAGTACTTTATTTTTTACACTGATAAATGGTACCCTTTATCGATGCTTTTATTTTTAATGATGATAATGTGCACCATTTGTTATCACTTTATTTTTAGCACCCATAATGGGATCATTTAGCATCACTTTAATAGAATTGATAATGTTCTGAAAAAAATGAAATAAATTATTAGATAAAAATGATTTTAAATACTATTTAAAAAATATTATGAATTAAATAATTATTTATAAAAATTATTAAATAGTTATATTATATATAAATTATAAATACTAATAAATGTTTTATATTAAATATATATACATAAAAAATAAAAATTAAAAGAATAAAATAAAAAAATATTAAATTTTGAAAAATAATAATCAATTTATTAAAAAGATAGTTATTGGTATTGTTAATAAATAGAATAAAATAACTATATAGATCTATATGATTTTATACAAATATTATTGATATAATCAAAATTATTTATGCTTTTATATTAAATAGTCTTAAATTCAATCAGTGAATAATGGTTTATAAAAAAAAGTTATATGATTAGAAAGTACTAACTAATTTTATAGAGTAATGGACATAATTGAATGTCGTTAGATTGTTCAATTTAACATTGATCAAAAGTGTGTTATATTGGTTTCACATATACACAATTAACACATTTTTTATATACATTGCACACAAACTCAACTTGTCCAATTTTCAATATTGTTAATGTATATTTATTTTTAATTTATTCATGTTCACCCACTTTTAACATGAATTCAATTAAGATTAAATATTCATTAATAATGTTAAAAATATATTTATAAAAAATATTTATAAATAAATATTTTAATAAACGTACTTTTAGTATATTTATACATTTATAAATTTATAATTACAATTAAAAAAATGTTTTTTTTAAAAAGTATTTATATTATTATAAATAAATATATATAATGAAATAAATATATATAATGGTATAAATATATATAATGAAATAAATATTATTTTTTGAAAATATTTATATAATTATAAATAAATGATTATATATCTAAATATTAATAAAATTATAATTTAAATATTATATAAATAATATATTTATTAATTATATATATTTATTTTATATATATATACATATTTATAATTATAATTATAATTATAAATCATTTATCAAAACATAAGTAATATGAGACTATAAAAGGAGCTTTTATAAGTTCTTTTTTAGCACTGATAAATATTCATTTTATAAGAATATTTTACTTAAGCACTAATAAATGTTTCCAAATATACCCAAAAAAACCCTCACCAATTGCCAACCCATTGTGAAATCAAATGTTTTCTGTGGAAACCACCCACTACCAGCACTCCTCCTCAGTGAATAAAATCTCCATGAATGTTTTGAATTAAAGATCAAAAAAATTAAAGGATCATATTGAAGGCTCAAATGATTTAAGGGTTCAACGAATCCAAGGCTTGAATATAAGACTTTATCTAATTTTTATCGAATGTATTTTTTTATCTACATTTTCTTAGGGAATATGGTGTGTAAAATATCAATGGTTCGGGCTATCGGGAAGGATTTTTTTCAACTATTAGTGTGGTGAGTTCTCTATTTAAGAGATTTGGTAATGGAGAATATCCAATTTTTCTTGGAATTTGTATAGAGTGAAACACATATACTGTGAGCCTTCCCATCTTTTATCTCATGCTATACATGGCTCTCTTTCTATCTCAATTTTAGTTGCGAATAAATGTTGAGGATTTTTTATCAAATTTTTTATGGAAATGTGAGGATGAATCCTTATTTATTTTCATGGAAAAATAGTGGAATTAATCATATCATAGAAGTCACATCAAATTTTACATAATCTATTTTAAAATGGATATATGTTTCAGTGAACTATTTTAAAATATTATATGGATTAATATCAAGAACAGGCACTGATAAGACATCTAAATCCAATGCCCGGTGTGCATGGGAGAAATTATAGAAATATATTTAAATATTAAACCGCACATGCGTGCAGTTTTCCTATAAAAATTCAATAACTTATAAAAGGGTACCCAGGTCAAAAATACAAGGGCACATTTGAGTTTAAAATATTTTATTTACACTAGGTGTGACCTAACATTGATTGGCACAGGTCACTTATGAAAAAATTATGGAAGGCGCCAAAATGAATAAAATAAATTAATAACATTTATTTATTTTAAAATGTTGATATAGTGACCAATTAATCTTTAAAGGAAACCATTTTTCAGATATCTGGGGTTAGCCTAATGATCCTAGAACTCCTTGGATACATTGCAGAGAGAGTGCATCTTGAGAATCCCTCCAAAGGATGATGAACAAATATCAGATCCAAGATCGACACGCCCCAATCTTGTTAGACCTCAAAAACTATTATAACGTGATGACTGATCTTCATTAGTGATCAATCTAAATCCAGGTAATATGTGTTATTTTGATTCTTCTCCCTCAGTCTTGAAATCCATTGATGAACATAGACTAATACACAAACATATTATCTCATGGATCAATTTTTATTAAGGGATGAGTTATTTGTGTGATATATTAAGATTTTATTATAGGGAATTATTTTGATTTGTTTAATGTTATAACGACAACCAACCAAGAACAACATGAACATTGATCAAGGTTTATACCTCTCAATTATTGTGATTTTCTCCCTTTATTTCTTGCATGATCAGATCATTTTCTTTATTATCCCTCCAATATTGAATAATCAATCATTGTGCCTTCAATTATTGGTACATCGATTCAAAAAAAGATATTTGACATAGGGATAACTTGGCATAGGTGCAGCGGTGGGAGCAGTGGTAGATCATAGGATAGTGGGTGCTGAATCCGTGTTATTTGGAAATGACTAATAACTCATACAATCACATTTCATGTTCCATTTTAAGGCTTGAATTTAGTCGATTTGGGGTTGGAATCACCAGATGGCCTTCGATCTAGAATTTTTAGGGGAACCGAACCCCAATGAAAGATCTGGAAGATGGATAAGTGCATGTAGAGGAAGAACATGAGTTTTGGGAAAACCTGATATACATTGTGTGTATCCATATATATTAAGTGTGTGTTCATTAGTGGAGGACTCAGTGTGTACATGCGAAGTTGATGAACATAGGGTGGAGTACACATGTTTCCTACATGACATATACTCTCCAACATGGCATGGTCTTGATCGAGTACACAATTTACCCAGTGTCCTATTAAATGTATAGGTTTACATGGGATGACACCATTTACTGGAACACATCTAGAGTATACAGGTTCACCTCAGATGGTAGGGAATGGTGTGTGACTTCCTCTACATTCCATGTACCCCTATTTTACATGAAATGTTCTAAATACATGGGCCTTAGTGCATTGAATGTACATGGTCTCATGGGACATGATGTGTGTCCCTACTACATGTCGTTTACCCATTTCTACCTAGATTGATTAAAATATCCTTCGTATAATAAAAAATTTATTTTAGGGTTTCCTTCGTTGATCATTTCCCTGAAGGTAGGTGTGACTCATTTCCTACACAAAAGACTATCATCCCTTTAGTCGGACAGCCTAGATAGAGTTTTTGGAATCCCCCAAGAGGTTAGTAGCAGAATCCCTTATTCATTATTCATACCCTTAGTAGATTTATCAGTATCTATATGACCAACACTACGAGGGTTCAGATCATATTTATAGAACGTTAATCCAGATTGAGTTTTCGGTATCACCCCATGGCCCTTAATGTGATCCTCATATATTATATCATATCTCCCTACATCTCTATCAGTGTATCTCTCACATGATAGTTCCCTATGCGTAGTACATCATGGAAAGACAAAATCAATGCTATTGAACTCAAGAATGTGTTCTCTCGGATGAGTGCTTCATGGAACCTTCAACCTAAATTCCTAGTTCAAGTATACTATGGTTGTATCGTACCTCTAGATTTTATGACTTTTTTTTGAGTATATATGAAAAATTATTTTTATATGTGTTATAGACATATATCTGTGTACATATGATTTTTATTTCCTTTCACTACTAGAAAATATGCCTTTAATAGTACTAGAAATGGAAATTATTAGTGCTTTAAATGTTATAACTACATGAGAGAGGTTAAAATCCATTATCTTTTATCAATTCGTAGAAAGTGCTCATAAAGGGGACATTTTTCAGTTCTAAAAATGAACTGATAAATTGTATCTTTATCATCACATTTAAAAGTGATGATAAAAGACCCCTTTATCAGCACTTTTATTTAGTTCCACTAAATGAACATTTATTAGTGATTTTATAAACGCAGATAAAGGTTCATTAATCAGATATTTTAGAAGCATTGATAAATTATATCATTATCAACATTTATAAAAGAACTAATAAAGAACATTTTATTAGCACTGATAGAAGAGCTCATAATGGGCCATTCTGCAGTGTGATGTAACAACACACTCCAACACCACTACAATGTGTTGTGAAAGTGCACCGCAATTCCATATATGAAAAAAAGTCCCAAAATATAATTTAAATTAAATGAGATTTTGAATAAAAATACAAGAAAAATGTTATATTATAGGTAGTTTGAACATTTGTTTATACAATTATACAAATAAAAATTATTACATAAATTCAAAAAAACCGATGTTCATTTTCATAATCCTAACCCGACTTATGCTATTAATGAACAAAACATCACCTTCTAGAGTAAAATAATGCACATACATAAGAATGCAATTATATTATTTGTAATAATACAAATAAATAAATTAATGAAAAGTGTTAATATTACTAAAATTGATATCACTTTTAAATTAAATGATGCACATAGAGTCATACTAGTCACAATATCTGTCCGATTGAGGTGTGACTGATTCCAAGACATCTGAAATGACATTTGGTCCATTTTCGTAATGTATAAAAAAAATCTAAATATTTTCACTTGGTTTTGAGTATGTTAGTAATATTTTTTACTAAAATGTCATTTTAATGTTGAAACACAGATATTTGACTTATTCAAAGCACATCATGTATCAATTTAATGTTAAACCAATTCATACATGTTGAAAATGAATTTTTTTTAAATTTATTAATAAAATATGAGTGCGTTTGATCAATTTTTAGTGAGTGATTGTTTTTGAACTAATATGTTAATTTTAAATGGATAACAGACACTTTGAGTCATATCAGCGACATAGTGTTTCTGATTGAGGTGTGGCTCAATCCAAAATATTACAAATGAAATATGGATCATTGTTTATCATAAAATACAATCCAAATGGGTTTTATCAACTATGAGTAGGTCAGTCTTCCATTTTACTAAAATTGATGAAAAGTTTAAATAAAAAGAATCACTTTTAGTCATACTGGTCACACAGTGGGTCGGATTGAGGTGGGGCTAACTCATACACATCTTTAATGAATTATGGGTCATTTCACAAACATATTACAATAATAAAAATGTGTTTTCATGGTTCTGAGTACTTAAGTTTTCTTTTTTTTTTTAAATTTCATTTTAAATTGGAAACACATACTTTTGACTAATTATGATTTAAAAGTGTATCATTTTGATTTGACATTGATTTTAACATTTCAAAAATAAAAAATACTCATTATAAAATATTATCCTGAAAATATGGGTGTGGTTGATCTATTTTCAGTGAGTGACACTTTTTGAACTAAAATGATGATTTTAAACGGATAACAGACACTTTGAGTCATATCAGGCACATCATGTATCATATTTAGGTGAATATGATTCATACATGTCACAAATGACTTATACATCTTTTTAATAAAGTATAAAATCAATATGAATTCATTTTCGCAGCTTTGAGTAGGACTAATACACATTTTATTAAAATTGATGATAGTTTTAAATAAAAAGAATCACTTGGAGTCAAACATGTCACACTATGCATCTAATTAATTTGTGTGTTATTACTAAAAATCTAAAATGAAATAGGTATCATAGTACTAAAGTATAAAAAATATTAATATTTCTTCTTAGTTTAGAGTACATCACATGTCTTTTTTACTAAAATGTTAATTTAAAATTGAAACACACACTTTGACTCATACCAATCACATTTTGTACTAGTATGATGTGATACCAATTTGTACAAATCAAAAATGAATTATAAATCCATGTATTAAATAATCGATAAAATCCGAACATGTTTTATTTGTTTTTAGTGAGTGTCAGTTTTTGAACTAAAATGTCGATTTTAAACAGATAATAGACACATTAAGTCATTCCGGGAATGTCCTGTATCATATTGATGTGAGGATAATTCCTACAAATAAAATATGACATTATGATAATTTTCATAAAGTTTTAAAACAATAGAATTTTTTCCTTAGTTTTGAGTAGGTTAGTTGTCCTTTTACTAAAATCAACATCAATTTTAAATAAAAACACAAATTTTGAGTCATACCAGTCACACTATGCATTAGATTGAGGTGTGACTAATTCATACATGTATAAAATCACTTATTGATTGTTTTCTTGTTGTATCAAAACAATATTAATGTGTTTCTTCAGTATTGAGTAGGTTTGTTTGTTTTTTTACTAAATTGGTGTCAATTTTAAACAATGATGCACTTAGAGTCATACTGGTAACACCCTGTATAATATTAAGGTGTGGATTATTTCTACACATTCCAAATGACTTATGGATTGATTTCCTAAATTATAAAAACAATTTAAATGTTTTTTCTCAATTTTGAGTATGTCAGTTTTCTTTTTTATTAAAATTATATTTTAAACATGAAACATGCACTTTGACTCATACAGATCACATCGTGTATTAGTTTGATGTGAGACTAATTCCTACACTTAAAAATTGATTTATGAATAGATACCCTAAATTATAAATAAAATATAGGCATTCGTGTTGGGTTTTTAGTGGGTGACAAGTTTTTATGTGAAATGTTAATTTTAAACTAATAACAGACACATTGAGTCATATCAGGAACATCATGTTTCATATAAAGGTGTGGTATATTCCTACACATCAAAAATAACTTATGGATTATTTTCATAATGAATCAAAACAAAATAAATATTTTTTATCAGTTTTGAATATTTAGTTGTATTTTTTATTGAAATTAATGTTTATTTCAAATAGAAATAATTAATTGGAGTCATAATAATCTCATTTTTATTTCAAATTGAGGTTCAAATAATCCTTACCCATACAAAATTGTTAAAAAATTATAACTATAAATATTAAAATTATTTCCATTGAATTTCATTTTCTAACAACAAACATTTCTGTATATGCTATGAGAAAACCACCTTAACTCAAAATAAATTCACATTTATCAGAAAAAATTATTATGAGTTAACTAAAAATTAATCATTTAAAAATTAATATTAAAAAATACATTATTTATATAGAAAATTATTTTATAATAGAATATCAACAATACCTATCTGATTGACCAGTGGAGGAAACATGATAGAAACTAGTAAATGTCAATACTAAATGAGTGAAAGGTTCTGGGGGATCAGAAGACTGTTGAGGTTTTTGTGATGAAAGGTATGATAGATGGAAAGATTACCCCAAATAGAAACATATAATCCTCTTGTATATGAAAATAATTATTTTGTGATTAATAAGAAATATAAATATGTTAAACATAAATTTGAAATAATACATTAATTCCATGGACAATGATTTTTTTGTGAAAACATCATTATTACCTTTGTGATTGAGTATAGGAAACATCGTTGCTCTTCCAGTAATCAAAGTTGAGATAACATGATGGAATTTGATAAATGCCACATTTCTGGGGAGAAAAGATTTTGATGGAGAATCATACTATGGATGGTTTGATTATAAAAAGGCAAGGAAGATGGAAATACCATCCAAATAAAATAAAATAATCCACCTGTATTAGAAAATAAATATTAGGTGAGAAATACTAAAAATAAATAAATTAAAAATAAATATCAAATAATAAATTAATTCTACGAATATTGATTTTAATGTAAAACTATCATGACTACCTCTGTGATTGAGCAAAGGCAACATCATTTCTCTTCCTCTAAAGGCAGTGGAGTGAACATGAAGGAATGTGATAAATGAAATAGTGTAATGGTGAAAAGGTTTTCATAGAGAAGAATTATGTGTATGTTTCGGTGAATAATGGAATTAAAGGTAGACATAACACCCCAAATTGAACTAAAATCCACTATTATAAGAAAACAATTATTATGTGAGTAATACTAAAATGAAAAAAATTAAACATAAATATGAAAATATAAATTAATTTTAGGAACAATTATTTTACTATGAAAACATCAAGATTACCTCAATGAATGAGAAGAATCATTGGTGTTTCTCTTCATTAAAAGGTATGAAACATTGAGAGAAATAAAATAAAATATATAAAATCTACAAGGAATAATTATAAGTAAATCAATTTTCAATTAAATTTTTTTCAGTAAAATATATATAGTATATCATAAAATTACATTTACATAATTCCATTGGGTTTCCACCATTATAGTTTTTTCTTCTATGGGATTGGTAACATCATCATGTGTGAAAGACATTGTTTGCATGAGTTGTCAAAAATTTATTATAGATTAGGTTAACGAAGTAAATAATATATAATATTATGAGGGAAAACATAATATATAAAAAACATATAAATTCTCATTGAACTCTCTTTATTTTTCTTAATGGTTTCAATGATTTTGTTCCTCTCTCTAGAATAAAAATCCCCTCTTTGTGATGTCCTCTAACATATAATCCATTGTCTATATTGGGACATTCATGATCTTATTGTAATGTCCCAATGAAAGGTTCATCCATGATTGTATTTTCATCTAACATGACATTTGTTTTAGTCACCAGCTATACAATCATCCTATTCGTGATTATTGTATCAAGGATATAATATAATTTCACAGCGTGTGATCCCATTATGAATGACTCATCATTTTACCCTTCAATACTGAAATTCACCTTTATAAATCCCACTTCATCAAATTGGACTCCATTGATATTGTAAACTCATTTTCAATGGAAAAGCAGCACGTGAAATGATATATAATCCAACTAATATATCTATTCAATAAAGCCAAAATATTACATATTTGAATAAAGTATATATCTATCCATGGAATGATATATTTTCATTGCTTTATCCACAAGTGTAACACCAATGTTTTTCATTATACCGAAGTTATCATGTTATTTTGTATATAGTGTATAACCATTGATTGTAAAAATAGTGTAATATGTAACATTTTAATCCATTCCTCAAGATATCCATTGAAGTTGTTAAATAATTTAATTATTATGTTCAGATAATACATTATAAATTTAATCATTTAACCATCATATAAAATATTTATTATGTGTTTTTACATCCGTCCTTCATCCCTTGATGGATTCAAATCTATATGAATTTTATTTTTGGATTCAATGTATATATCCACGTCTTCATTATTATATAATATGTAATGGTGTTCTTGCTCTCCCTCTATCAATGTAATTTTAACAACATCTCTTCACAAAATTCTTTCATCGATAAGGAGTTCGCTATGACGAGACTTTGGGAGACCGATGCTTTCAATATCTGATAGGTAATTGGTAAAGAACCGTATATATTCATTAGAAATATATTATTATACAATAAAAGCATATGGATGACATCTATTCCTGATATAACCTTTAAAAATAGTCAAATTCCATTCAATGGGGGTACATTCATATGTAATGGACATACCCATATAGTTGAACCACTTTAACCAAGTGAACCATTGGGTGGACCATTATATCAAACAATGATGGTCATAATAAAAGCTCTAATTCACATAATATGATTGCATTCTCCATCTTCATGATGGGAAACTGCACCAGGTGTAAAAATTTATAGCATATGGCATTGAAAAAGAAGCAGTGTCTGGTTAGTGTTTGTCCTACATTTTAGGTAGAATTCAACAAAATGCAGCAGACTTTAAATCATTCATCAAAACAAGAAAATCATGTGATTTTGTCATTGTAATTTCAAATTATTCAATTACATGACATTCTTTATATTTTATGAATACCCATATGGAACTTTTAACTAGTCAGGAAAATTCAAAATTGCAATTTTCTAGTCTGGATATAGTGTATGCTACTGGAGGAATAAAATTCATTCTTTAAACTTTCACCAGTTCTAAATCTTCCCTTATTTCCATTTCAATCATGTACAAGCTATCGTTGATTCCATCATTAATATTTTCAATAAGATATATTAACATGTTAATAAAAATATTAAGTACATTTTTTATACATGCATGACATCCTGAAAATGTCTGACATACAAACAATTTCAATACGTTAACTCAAAAACAATTGATCTCTTATTCCAACTTATTTTCGTAAGGAGTTTTAAAAATGTTTTACCGAAAAAGGATTCAAGATTTCTTAATTTTTTTTATAGTATATCTCCCTTTACTAGAGACGGTGTTGTACCTTGTTCGTTATTCCCATAGAATTATGTCATCCAGGTTCAATATTTATGTCATTGAGGTAAAAATTTATGATTTCATAAAAACAAAATCCTTGATGAAGGTTTAAACTAATCTATCTATGTGCGTTTTTCACAAATGGTACACCCTAACATTCCATTAATTTTATATCCTGATAAATTTCACTAAATGTGGAAGTCATCTATCATTCCAAACAACATGGAACACAATTTTAATTCTTCACTTCTATGAGAATAAGACATTATAACACATGTACCCCACAACAATTTCAGATAATTAATCAATGGATCCAAATAGACATCAATATCATTACTAGGGTACTTTGATCTAGATATTAGTGGAGAGAATATAATATATTTTCACTTCATGAATAACCATGGTGGAAAGTTATAATTTACCAACATGATGTTCATTGTACTAGGAGTATAACATTATGCACCAAAAGAATTTATCCCATCTGTAGATAATGTAAGAAAAATCTTTCTTCATTCTTATATGAAGTTAGGAAACTTTTAATCAATTTTAATCCACTAAGGAGACTCTACTGGATGACATATGTTCCCATATATAATTCTTGTATTTGTATTCCATGTGATTTTTTTGGGGTTTCCTAAAATCCATATAGTCTTCTATATCATTGAATGATAGGAAAGTACCATATGTATTTTAATGTGCTTGATTCATTTTTATTATATGGTCTTGTTCCACACTTAGGAAATTTTATGATTGATTCATGGTCTTTGAGAAATAATATTGAATCATTTAGAAAATAATGTGTTTTTGTAGAGATCATTACCATTTAATGAAACATTAGTTTCGTGTCATATGTTTGGCATGTTAGTTGATTTTCATATGGTAGAATATCATTATAAGGAAAAATAGTTCTGTAAAGCTAATGTCACTCCATCTATTTCTAGCATTAAAATTATATAACTTCAATACATCTGGCAATGTTTTTTATATAGTACAACTAGAATACAATGGTATTTTATAATAGCTATTTAACTCATCAAACAACATTGGAAAAGAATGAAGTGAAGGACCTCGAAACACCTAGAGATGGGAAGGGTAAATCAGAGTGTCAAATTTTTCATTTAAACTGAAGGATCTTGTTCCCATGTTGGTAAGAACCTGTTAAAAATTTCATATGAGAAATTTCATAAAACAAACCGTCACATGCAAGGATAATACATAACAATTTTACATTGTTCACCATAAAGGTTTACGTCCAAAGATCATACATAGACATGTTATTAGTCATACCGAAGTCCACTAATCTTCAATAGTTGTGGAGTATGAATTTTTAGCATTATCACAATCTTCTAGACACACTTCCTTTACATGCTTTTCAGGATATCACACTACGTCCCTCAGAAAATGTCTGAAAACTCCCCCTTGCTCATTAAATTGGGAAGAATATTAACTCATTTTATCTACTTGAATGACTCCTAAATTTAGTGTCATTAAATCATGAACCATCAAATATATATGGATTATCTATTAATGTTCTATTATTACCCGTTGATGATGTTCAATTTTCCACATATTGATAGTTTGCAAACTACTCACCCATAAACCGACCTTCTTCCTCTATGTATAGTACTACACACATACTATGTGTGCACCATATTCCAACTCAGTATGTTGCCTTTGGGAACTACCTCTACGATCCAACTTCACATTCTGCCTCTGTAAACTGCCTTCTGTGAACAACCCCAGCTATTTTTACCATCTCCACTATGAAAACCATCTCTAATCCACAGACTATCTCCACTTACTCTCCTCATACTATAAGAAATCCGCAGATCGTGTTCTTCTACCACATACTGTCTCTCTTATGCGGACGTGTCTTCCTCTAATATAGCCTTCTTCCTTAACATATTTTCTTCTTTGAACTATTTTTGACTTCACTGAATTCCTTCTATATTTTTAAGTAATATAATTTTGGGGGTTTCATCTATTAAACTACTTCCATATTTTCGATAATTATTCTCATATTTTAAAACTCAGTGCAACACTCTAATGAAGGGATTAGTGCTCCTTATATAGGAAAATAATTCTTCATAATATGATAAAATGATATTTTACAAATAATCATTGCAACACCACATTTTCGGTGTACCAAACATCTCCCATGAACCATTTTCCTTAGCAGTCTGCATACCTCCATTCTCCCGAGGTGGCGGTACAAATCACGACCTCATTTTCAAAAATGGTATCCTTCAATTTTTCTCATAACTCTATATATGATTCATGAATTACACACCATCCCACAAACCTTCATTCTTTCTCCAGTCATTGAACCGTCCCACGAACCGAAAGTCTTCACAGCTAACCTCATTTGATCCACAAACATTTCTCCTATGCATTCGACATATCATTCCCACTTATTGGTTCACGGTTTGCCATTCCACATACCAAAATTCATGATTCATGATCTGTTCCTAGAACATGGTTAATGGTCCATGATTACTTTTCCGAAAACCCTTTATTTTCCAAAAAAATATACTCCCAATTTTGAGGCCCAAAAATTTGGGAAACACCAGGAAACTGTGTCACCTTAAATAGGGCTTTCATCCTCAATCGTAAGACCATATTATTTGCAAACTATATGATCAAACCAATGTTTATTGATATAAAAAACAAACCAAACATCATTTGAATCAAATAATTGCTTTCGTTCCAACAAAAATTTATTCTTCAATTTTCATTTTCTTTCTTCCATATAATCTCTATCATTATTTACACTGGTTTTAGTATCAAGTGATTCATAAAATGCAATATCATCCCAATCGGTGTCCACATTCAGTTTTTCCCATTTTCTCCGAAATTTATAGCTTTGATCTATTCTATTTCAATTCAAATGTTCTTACAACTCATTGGAACAAATGATTCTCGAATAACAACAATATAAAAACGGACAAAAGATTTTTAAGGGTCATCTGTATGATCTCCTACAATGTTGATGACAAATTTAATTATATCTATATACTCATTTTTCAAATCATTAGTTTGAATCCATTTTCGATTCATATCCATCCAATAGGGTCCATAATGAATTTGGAATAATACAATAATACACATCAATAAGTTATATAAAAAACAATGGAGAAAACCACCCCAACCCTTCCAACATCTATCCCATATACATTTAAACACACACATATATATATCACATAATTTATAATAAACATTATTCCAAAAACAATGCATATTTAAAAAAAAAATTTAATGGAAATTAATATAATCTCTTCCTAATTTGGAAATCTAGAACCATAATTTTTGAATAATTAATTATAAAATCACTATTAAATTATATGTTTTGATAACACATATAAATAAATAGAAAGATATATATTTACATATATATATATGAATATATATATTTATAAAATATAAATAAATTTATAAAAATATTTGTAACCCTTACATTAGAATATCACAACATATTAATGTAAATTCAACCCCATAATAATTTTGAAAATATAGAGTGTTTGAAAATAAATAAATATATTATCACCCTTACTAAGGTTTCACTCAAAATAATACAACACAATTCTCAAGAAATATTTTTTAGGAAAAAACCTTAAACTAGAATATTAAAATAGAATATATATAAATAAATTCCCTTACATGAATTGCATAAAATAATATCCTGTTGTAGCTATGTAACATTACCATATTGAGAGTTTTTTTCTAAATCATATTTTTCATTCATTTACATTTTTTATATCGAAAACCTCCACTATTTATATAGTGGCATAAATATTTATTTAATTAGTTTATCTACGAACCAATGATGATTCAATAATATTTAAAAACAATGAAAAAATTAACCTTATAGAGCATGCTGGGGTGACGATATAAAAAATTAATAAAATTGATTCAAAATAATTCTTTAAAAGGACCAAAAAAGATATCCAAATTAGTTGTCAATCAAACATAAAATCATAAATAAATCTTTCTACTTATAATCTAAATGAATATTTGATTACAAGGACCAAACCACAAATAACTAACTACATTTTATTAGAATAAAATAATAAATGAAAAATAAATAATGAAAATCGGAAGGCCTACCTCTCTAGGTTGAAGAAAACCCAAGGACCTTTTTGGGAACCCATACTACAACCGATCATCAGATGTCAGATGAGATGTTCGAGCAACAGGAGGTAGTCAAGTGGTGTGAATTGAAATTCAATTCACCGAGGAGGAGCTCCAATATTTGGTGCCTTCTTTGTAAATCATTCTATATCGTAATGGGTTTGCAAATTGTTACAGTTTTTTAAATTGATCGGGACACTTTTATCAAGTCTTATGTAATATGTGTCGATAAAAGGAATATTTATCAGCATCAAAAAAGCACTGATAATGATTTTTTTAGCACTTATTACATAATCCCTGATAAATGAATTATAAATATAATTATAAATATTTTTTTAAAATATATATACTTAATAAATATATATAAATATAAAAAATGAAAATTTATTCCTTTTTAAATATATTTATTTCAATTATATAATTTTTTATTTATAATTTTATAATTAATTTAAAATTATAATATTTATATTATTATATATATTTATATAATTATACATATATATATTTAATAAATTTATATATTTTAAATTTACTAAATGTATTCATTATTTAAGTAAATTTATTATAAATTTAATGATTGTATATATAAATATAAATATTTATTTATGATTATATAAAAACTATTAAATAAATATTTATTTATTAATAATTATAAATATTTAATTGTCTAAATATTATAAATATAAATTTATAAATATAGTTAATTATAAATATTTTTTTATAAATAAATTTTAACATCATTAAATAATTAAAAATTTTAAGTGCATTTGTATATGTTAAAAATGACTAAAATTGAATAAATTCATATAATTACACATTAACTATATTGAAAAAATGAATATGTTTTCTATGTGTGCACTGTATATAAAAATGAATGAATCAAATATATGTGAAATCAATAAAGACACATTTGATATATGTTAAATTGAAGATTAAAACAACATCCAATTATATGTCCATTATACTACCCAACTAGTCACTGTTTTAAATTAAAATTAATTTTAATTTATTAACCATTATTCAATATTTATATGTCTATTTAATGTAAATAACAAAAATATTTTTCAATATATAAATAATATTTATATATATTAATATATATCAATATATTTAATGTATAATATTTATTATCCTTAATTATACTAATTATCTAGTTAATAAAATGTTTAATATTTAATAATTTATATTTAGTTTACTCATTTTTTTAAATAAAATATACAATAAAATTTGTAATAATTTTCAAAATAAAATGATTTTTTAATTTTTTAATTTTTTAATTTTTTTATTTATACAGAACTTTAGAAGTTCTATAAATTTTCTTATAAAATGATTGTTTATCATATCTAAAACTAAAACTCTAATAAAGTGTACCCTTTATCAGTGTAATAAATAAAGCGCTGATAATGGGTACCCTTTATCAGTGCTAAAAATAAAGAACTGATAATGGTTCCTCTTATCAACGCTAATAAAATGATGATAAATAAGTTATTTATTGGAACTTTTTCCTAGCGTTGATAAATACCATCAGTGTTAAAGGCATGTTCTATAGTAGTGTTTTTATATTGAATTTTGATTTTGGGTTGTCCTACTCAATATTGTTATACTCACCCCTACATGGTCTTACCCTACACTTGTCGTGTCTTGTGCAGATGATTGACCCTTTGATGTAGTCCCCGGCAGACCAGGACCAGATGGTTCTTTTTGAGACCAGATATAATTAGGTGTATTCCTTCATCTTTCAAACAGTAGACCCAAATCCTTTTCCTTATAGGATAGACTTTTTCTTAAGGAATATTTTTGGTGGGATAGTATTTTGGACCTGTTTACATTACTTTAAATTTTTTCATACTCTACTAGTGGGATATTGTGGTATTCATGCATTATTTAATTGGTGGTTCCTACATTTCAACATTATTTGGACTGTGAGATGTGTGTCTACATATAAGTACATAATAAATGTCTCCCATGTTATTAGTATGCCAACATGGTTCTAGTCTCCAACCCTTATCCTATTAGAGGTGGTCTTGGGGAGTCACAACAAAAACCCCATTGGGGAATGTTGTGTAAGTGTGGTATGATAGGTGGTTGGTTCTACATTAGGACTTAGAGTCTGTGAGATTGGTTCTGGGAAACATCAATGTTTTGAGTTAGATATTCAGGCTTGAGACTCCAGTGTTGGTGCAGTAGATGATGTATCCGTACACCAGTAATCTCATAACCTTTTTCCCACACAGTACACGAGAACATTGGTTGTAGGGAAACTAATGGTACATGTATCATATAGGATTGGGTTGTGGTTTCCATTTTCTTTTTGATTCATCTCTCTGTATATATTCATTGATTTCGGTACATATTGTTTATTTTAGGATTTCTCTACAATGTATACCAGTAAGGATTCAACATCATGATCATGAGGATGACCCCCTCAGTAAAAAATATTTGATATGTGGACCAATTCCGCATATGTTACCATTGGTGATGCACCTACCATACGCCCACTTTTTGAGAGGCATGTGATACCCACAGTACCAATGGATGGGGTGAGTAGGATGAGTATCCTTCATGAGTTTTATCGATTAAGACCCCTCTGGTTCTGATGATATCCTGACCCAAAGGTGGGTGAGGATTGTCATGAGGTGCTGACTGTATTTTTTCATTTATTCAGGATACTAGCAGACCAGATTTGTGGTCTTAGAAGTGAGCCTTCTACACAGCTTAGTAAGAAGATGGTGGATTTTGGATATCCATACTAACGAAGAGGTGAAACTTTTTCAGAATTAGATTGAGTGGCTATTTATAAATAATTTGTCACCAATTATGATGAGGACTATGTGTTTTCATGAGTTTCTCCAGCTCTACCACAATATAAGGTAAGTAGATAATTATTCGTCGAGGTTTACAAAACATTCCAATTACTCGATGGATATGGTTTGAGATTTGTACAACAGGGCTCAAACATTAGAGTGAGGTATTCATAGAGAATTTCAAGCTTGTGTTATCCCTCTATATACTCCGACATATGCTAGGTTTCATGATCAGGATTTTTTTGTTGGAATCATTTTGGTGGAGCATATACATCCAGTGATAGTTAGTAGTTGGAAAACTGGATCTAAGACCTTGGAAACAAGGAGTCATTTTCAGTCCCATAGACCTGGACATGGAATATGTTTTAATAGGGGGTCCCATGATAGAGGATCTGTAGTTCAGGGAACCCAAGTAAGGTCCAGTTACCCTAGAGATATACAGTGATATTCATGTGACGATAGGGGACATCTCCATCGAGATTTTCTGACCTGCTGTATTTCTCACAGGGAGGCTGTCGATGGACTGCAGAGGAATAGAAAATGACTTTATCATATAGATCCACATGTTTGAGATGGGGAATAGGAGTTGGGAGAGCATCGAGAGGTGTTCTATGTTTTGACTTGCTACCCCCCCAAGTGGTCCGCATTAGGCTCAAAAAGCTAGAGGACATGAAAGGGAACAACATCATGCAATCGAGGAATATGATCTAGGGGCTCCAGGAATGATTCGAGGTGTGATATATTTCTTCTCTACTTCATCTTTCATACTGATCGACACAAGTTCTAGTCATTCCTTTCTCACCACATATCATGTACATGACCTATAGATTCTGGTGGAACTGTTGAATTGACACTTACACTTGGAAACACCTATTAGAGGAAACTCAATGATCACACACTTATGAAAATAGAGTTACCTAGTTCTTAGTGGTGAGAGTTTTGTTTAGAAAGTGTTGGGTTTAGAATCGAGGTCTTATGACATCATTATCGGTATGGATTGGCTTTCCCAATTAATTCCTTAATTGAATCCTTTAAGAGAAGGGTGTGGTGTGTTTTTAGTGATGGAATGAAGGTTTTAATTGTTAGTTTAAAGGAAATACATGAATCATAGGATAGAATCATGTATAAAAGTGTATAACTTATTACTTATCAGTTGGCTAGGATGACCCTCAGTGAAGTAGATGTTATGAGCTTCTAGTCTGCTGTAGTGGTGGTGGAGTATGAGGACATATTTCTTAAATATGTTCCTGGATTACCTTCCCACTGGGATATAGACATCTACATTGATTTACACCCATGGAATACACTGATATCTTCACCATAATATCATATGGATCCCACAAATCTTCATGAGATGCGGGTGAAGTTGGAGGACATTCAAAGGAAGGGCTTCGAGAGACCTAGTGTTTCACCATGGGCAGCCCTAGTTTTGTTTTCAAAAAAGTAAGATGGGAGCTTAAGGTTGTGTGTGGGATACCAACACGTGAATGAGGATATTTTGAAGAACAATTTTCCTTTATAAAAAATTGATTACATATTTGACTATTTAAAATGGGCATGATGGTTATCTAAGGATGCCTTCAAATTCGGTTATCACCAGCTACATGTACTGGATGAGGATATACTGAATATTGCATTATAATTTTGTTAAGATCATTGTGAATA
This sequence comes from Viscum album, assembly GCA_963277665.1. Taxonomy (NCBI): domain Eukaryota; kingdom Viridiplantae; phylum Streptophyta; class Magnoliopsida; order Santalales; family Viscaceae; genus Viscum; species Viscum album. The sequence goes on from OY728165.1 coordinate 1,392,247,355, forward strand.
CGTTGTTATTTATTTTGGTGTGATGAACACCCCAGTAATGTTCATTGGACTCATGAACCTTATCTTTCAGCCTTACATATATTTGTTCATAGTAGTCTTCATCGACGATGTCCTTGTATACTTGGCATTTGATGAGGGGCACAAGAGACACTTAAAGATGGTTCTAGACGTAGTCCAAGAGCACCATATTCGTGGGAAACTCTAGAAGTGATAGTTTTAGAATTTGGTTGTCAAAATTTTAGGACACATTATTTAATCCTATAGAGTGTTAGTAGACCCAACCAAGGATTAAGTAGTGTCAGCATCAGATCCACCTATGGACATGATAGAGGTTTGTAGCTTCCTTGGGATAACATGCTATTATCAGAGATTCATACATGATTTCTTCAAGATATCAGGACCTATTACATCTTTTAATTGATAGAGGATCCATTTTTATTGAAAAATAAGTTTCATATGTATTTTTAGGAGTTAGGTTAGAGTTTGACTGGTGCTCTGATCTTGAGATTTCTTGAAGAGGGTGTCGAGTACGTAGTGTAGTGTGATGTATCAGGAACCGGTCTTGGTTGTGTCCTGATGTAGAAGTAATTGGTGATTTCCTTTATTTAATGATAGTTGAGAACACATTAGGAGATATAAATAAACGACGATCTTGAGTAAGCAACAATAGTATTCACATTGAAGATATGGTGACACTTCATGATGGGTGAGTGCTTTATCATCTACTCCAACCATAAGAGTCTAAAATATATTTTCTGTCATATGTATCTCAACTTAAGATAGAGGATATTGATATAGTTTCTATAGGACTGTGACTTTTAGATTTTCTATATTATTGGGAAGTGGAACAAGGTGGAATATGCCCTTAGTTGGAGATCTAGCTCACGATTATTAAACAAGGGTTTAGAGTAGTTATCCTCATTACAGTTATACATTGAGTATAGAGACAGATCATCTTAACTTCATTCGACAGTTTTTACCCCTAAACATATACAATGATTCAGGGAGGCACAAATTGGGGATAGAAACTGCGGATATTTAAGTGCATAGATATCCACTGGGCTTGCTCTTGATGGATATTCAAAAGAAGAGGAGCATGTTGTTATTTTTAGAGGATGTACAATAATACTAGTGGCGTTGTAGGAGGAGGTTCTGAGGTAGTTTCATACATCCCATTTGGTGGTACATATAAGTATGAATTAATATTTTGAGACCTCTGATGTTGGTTTTGGTGGTTAGGGTTAAAGAAGAGAGTGGTCAAGTTTGTTTCTCAATGCCTTAATTTTATGCATGTGATGGTTGAGCACCGGGATCTAGCTGGTTTACCTAAAACCATTAAGGTACCAGAATAGAAGTAGGATGACTTATCTATGGAATTCATGATTAGATTACAATGTACTCTTAGGGGACACAATGCCTTCTATGTGGCCTTTGAATGACTCACCATGTCAGGACACTTCCTAGCTATCTGATAGAAGAGTTATGTAGACAGCCTGGGACACCGCTACATGTATAAGATAGTTTGAATCCATATAGTTACATCGACAATTATTTCATATTGTGATACTTTTTTACATCTCGATTGTTTAAGGGATTATAGGAGGTTTTTAGACCCATTTATGCATGAGAACAACATTTCACCCACAAACTGATGGCCAGACAAAGCAAACCATTCAGATTTTAGAGGACATGCTTCTACCTTTTATGTTAGACTTAGGCCATTTATGGGAGGATCACCTAAAAATAGTGGAGTTTTCATTCGAAAATAGCTACAATTCAACCATTTATATTTCATAATTTGAGTCTTTTTATAGGAAACATTGCAGGTTTCCTATTTAATAGACTAACGTAGGAGAGTCATAAACCATTGTCTTAGAGTTGGTTTGAGGTACTATTGATAAGGTTCTGATCATTCAGGAGTAAATGATGACTACATAAAACCAGCAAATGTCTTATGATGACAGTTAGAGAAGTCCATTGTAGCTCGAGGATGGACACCATGTGTTTCTATGAGTTTCACCTCAATTTGGATTATAGGGATTTGGATGGGGTGACAAGTTATCTTTTATTTTTATTGGATCTTTTAAAATAATATGTTGAGTTTGAGTGGTGGAATCCCACTTTTCTATACCTCTAACATTAGACTGTGTACATAATATCTTCCACATGTCACAAATGGGGAAGTGTGTTCATGATCCATAACAAGTCATCGACTGTGGTGACCTGGACATCAAAGATGGAGTGACATATTATGAGTAACCAATTGGGATTGAGGATCGGTAGGAGAGTATTATTAGTGGGAAATTTATTTCTTTATTTTTTTATGGTGGATGAATGGGAATTTCTAGGAGAGGACCTTGGAGTGGATGGCTCAGATTCCTCCTCAGTTTCCTCATATTTTTCAGTTGGAATTGTTTTGACACTTTGGGTATGTAGAGCCTGAATGTGGGGATAATTTAATTAATAATTTATTATATATATACTATTTTTAAATATTATATGGATTAATTTTTAGATGAGTAACTGAGAGAACATTCAACTTTGAGCCCCGGTGTGCATATAATAAATTGTTTGTAATATATTAAAATATTAAATAGCACATGGGCACAATTTTCCAAAAAAAGTAGAATAACACCTAAATGGTTACCCAAATAAGAAATCCAATGGAACTCTTGAGTTCATAACTTCGTCTTTATCCAAATAGAGACCTACAATTTTTCATTGTGGGTATCTTGTGAAAATTTTATCATAGACACAAAAATGAATAAAATAAATTAATAAAATTTATTTTATTTCAAGTGATGACAGAACAACATGTTAATCCTTAAATAAGCCCCATTTTCCAAAATCAAGGGTTATCCTCATAACCTTGTAATTCCATGGATACATTGGATAATATTAGAGATAGCCTATGAAGAATTAATTTGATTGATAATGAATAAATATTGGATCCAATATTGGGACACACTAATCTTGTTATATCTGGACAATGATTATGACATGATGAACGATCTTCATCATTGAGCGATCCAAATCAATGGAGGATTATTTATTTCAATTATTTTTCCCATCCATGAAATCCTAGGATAAATTAAGAATAATACAATAACATATTAGCCTATGTATTGAATGTAATTACAGGATGGGTTATTTGTGGGATTTATCAAGATTTAATTATAGGGAATTGTTTGGATTTTTGTAGTATTATAATTATGATGAACAAAGATTTACATGGATGTTGATGGAGGTTTTTTTCCTCACGATAGTAATGATTCTCGACCCCAATTTATTTTATTCTCATTGTGGGTTCTTCGTTTATCCCCAGATACTGAAGAGTAAATCGTTGCTGCTTTGATTTGGGGTGAAATGATCCAAAACTAGATATCCAAAATTGGGAAAACATGGAAGAGGTGTGATAGTGGGTATAGTGGCAGATCGAAAAGATAGTGGGTGATGAATCCTCATTATTTGGGAAGGATGAAGAAAATTTATGATAATGTTTTCAGGGATATGGATTTGTTCGTGTGGAAGAATAAAATGAGTTTTTGGAAAAAATGATATACACGGTATGAATCCCCATCTACACAGAGTCTCATCATCAGTGGGACACTCATCATGTACATGGGGAGTACACAAACATAGGTTGGAGTACACAGGTTTCCTGCATAGTGTGTACACCCCAACATGGTATGGCATGGAGTGGGTACATGGGATACCCTGTGTACTGGTACATGGGAAAGCATACATGGGATAACTCTATGTACTGGAACTTGGCTAGAGTACACCAGCAGAACCCTGATGAAGGGGTCTGACATGTGACCCTCACTACACACCATGTACCCCCTCTACTACAAGAAATATTTTAAAGACATGAGTAGTACACATGAAGTACTCGGGGTCAAGGTACACATTGTGTGACCCTACTAGACAATGTGTACCCCTTCTTACATGGCCTAAGACACTCTTTGTCCGTATCATGGATAGTTTTACTTAGGGTTAGTTCCCTTTATTGTTTCCATAAATGTATGTGTGAATCATTTCCTACTAATATTAATTTGATCCCTGTAGCATGACTTCGTCTATAATGTTTTTTTAATCCCCCCGAGAGGCCCGAAGAAAGATCCTTTATTCATTCTTTATTCCATGTGTGGAGTTCTCTGTATTGGTATGGCCAACACTTTACAAGAGTCAATCCTCATCTTTTTGGGTTAATCAAGATTGAGTAGTTGGTATCACCCCATGGCTTTCGGTGTGATCCTAATCTATTGTATCATTTCATTGTTCGGACAGATCAACATATCTATCCATTAATAGTACTCAATGAGAAATACCTCCAAAATGGATTTCATTTGTTCTATCGGACTTAGGAGTGTGTTATCTTAGATGAGTGCATTGTAGAAACTCTGAGCTGAATTCATAGTGGTAGTATACTATGGTAGTATCTTACCATTATGCTATGTGTCTTTGTTTGATTATATCTATATATTCTTTTTATTTGTGCTATAGGGATATACCTATGTAGATATGACTATTATTTACTTTGTTATATTGCTTTGTGGTTTTAGGGAGTCTGGCTGAGTATTGTTATACCAACCACTGCATGGGATTACCCACACATGTCATGTATTGTGCAGATGATCAACCATTTGATAGAGTCTTAGGAGGACCAGAACTAGGTGGTGTCTAGTGAGACCAAATAGCCCAAGGTGCATTCCATTGGCCTTCAGATTGTAGTCCCAATACATTTTTCTTATAGGTTGGACTTATGGTTTCTGAATTTTTTTATCAGTCATGTATTCTATCCATGATTACATTAATTTACTTTCTTTCATACTCTGGTTGTGGGATATAAATCCATGCTTTCTTTTTTTCATAGTGGATTTTACATTTCGGAATTTTGTGTTCTAGGAGATGTGTGTGTACATACAAGTACATATAAAATGCATCCCATGTTAGTGATAAGACTACTCAATGATAGTCTCCACCCCTTAGACTATTTTAGGAGGGCTTGGGGAGTATTTTCATGGGCCCCAATGGGGCGAGTTGTGAAATATATTATATTTTATGTATCAATTTTTAAGATGGTGGTTTTTAGCCAATGAGACTGCTTCTTGGCATATTAAACTAGCTAGTTATTTTCTTATCTATGTAGTAAAGATGTTAGATGGGTACTGATTTTTTTAGATCATTTAATTTTTTGACTCTATATGGATTTTTGAGTTATGTATGGGATTCCATTTAGAAAATGTGAACTCAGGAGATTCATTCAATCTTGGTAGAGGCTAGTGTGTAAGGGATATATGTTACAAGGGTTGGTATGTTTTTCTCCCTTGAAGTGATATAACATGTTGATTTGTATTATGTATTTATGGAAACTTCTTTATGGACCTCCCTAGGATCTCAATGATGGGTCAATGTGTTTTATATGGCCTCCCTATATTCCTTAAAATGGGTAAATATAATGTAGTCACCACACTAAAATCCTTGGGGACAGTTGGTGTGGTGATATTACATCCAATGAGTCTTGATATCTTCTCAAATATTTGATATACCATTAATATCAAGTGTAATAATTCCTTATGTCGTCACATCACTTATTCCAAAAAATATAATAGAGGTTATCAATATCTATATATTAGATATTAGTTTTAGGAATTCATAATTTTTGGTCTACATGTATGCGTTCCACCCTTAATAATATATTATTATCATATATGTATATGAAATAACTCTTTATTTATTAAAATTATATATAAATAAATTTTTCTATCTTCTAGTTGATTGATTGAGAGTTTTGTATTCCTGTTATCATATTTGGGTTTCTTATTACTCATTAAATTCCTTAATTTTTTTTTATTTATGGGATTTTTAAATGACTTGACATGTGTCATAAAATAGTTATTATTGTAATTTGTTTCTTGTGACTCATCCACAATATCTTTTATAGCCAATTTTCATTCTCATCAATTTCATCTCACAAGTAGATATTGTGTTTTGTTTCCTAGGACCCATCCTTAATCTCTTTTATGTGTCTTATTCTACTATGAGAAGTAGTATTCCCATGTATGACTACAACTTAGAGTATTTAAAACATCATAGATGCATGTCCACATGTGATATAGGATGTGTGTCAATAAAAAAATGAAATAATAAATGTTTGGGAGATGAGCTGATGAGTATAATTATTGTCTATAACATTCAATGTTGAATGAATTTAGAGGATAACACATACCATAGTAGACTATTTTTTAAAAAATTAATCCCATTTTTTTCAAAGCATACAGAAATTCATTGAAATTATCAAATTTTCGGTATAACATATTATAATTGTTTATAACATTCATCTTTGATAATGAATATCTTTTGTGTATTTATTTATATACCATCTAACTAAATATTTTATGAAACCAACATGATGGATATGAATTGAATATGGATTCATGATAATCATTTGAGAGAAAAGTGTCTATACGTACTTATAGATTTCATCATGTTTGCAAGAGAACATGCATACAACCCATCTCAGATCCTTTGTCTCTGTTAATGTTTTTCTATTAAAGAAAATTAGTCTAGAGGAGTTAAGAAGAACATTTGTTTTATCATGGAATAAATTTGAGCAACAAATATAGGACTAATCCAATATAAAAAATTAATGAGAACCCCAATTTGGATGATACAACATTTTATCAATCATTTGACTTGAATACAATGGTAAATGATGATAGAGATTACATGGAATAAATGAAAGTGGAAATCGAAAAATACCTTCATGATGGTAAAATGTTTTCAAGAAGTTAAATAGTTGTTCCAAGATACCATTTTAGACTATTTTGACTAAAAAACATTTTTAGTTTTATTGAATTCATACAATTTGAAATATAGTACTGGATGGGGTGACAAAAGCTTTATATAACTACTTGGTCTCCTAAATGATATTCTACTATAAAAAATTGAACTACTGTGTCAAATATATGACACTAAATTAATTTTATGTTAAATGGTAATGATCAATAAAAAAAATACATTCTTGTCCAAATGGTTTTATATTATTTCTCAAGCACTATGAATCACTCATAAAATGAACAAAGTGTGTCATAGATTGATACATGAATAATGAATCAACTCTTTCAAAATATGTATGGTATATTCTAATCATTAAATTGTTTGGAAGACTATTTCTATGTTAGGAAACCACAAGAGAGTTGGCATGGTACGAAGATACATGAATTAAACTTGGGAACCTAGGTCATCTAATAGATTCTCCTTAGTGGGAAAAGAATAATGATGAATATCCTGAATATGGAAATGATTCTGGAAACAGTCATCATGAGATATATACATATAAAATAAATACTTTTGGTTTATAGAGTACTACTCAAAGTATATGGTTCATCAGGATAGAAAATTATAACTTGCCTCTAGGGATATTCATAATGTGAAAATATATTATGTTTTCTCTTCTTGTATCTGGACCAATGAAACATGGTAATTATATTGTTGTCTATTTTTCTCCATTGATCATAGATTTAAAATTGATATGGGATACATCTATTACAATGTCTGATTCTCATTTAAGGGAATATTTCACTTTTAAGGACATGTTGTAAGGGATTATAAATTATTTTACAATTTATGTAAATTTATCATGAAATATAATTAATTTTTTTGGGGTATTCCATTGGTGAAAAATTCACATAATTAGTTTGGTTGAAACATTACTCAAAGTCAATTTTTCAGGAAATATGAAAATTTAACTTCGATGACATAAATATTGATCCTAGAAGACATAATTCTATGGTAATATCGACCAAGGTACAAAATCACCTCTTGTAATAGGAAATAAATTGTAAAATAAAGTAAAAAATATTGACAATGTTTTTGGTAAACCATATTTATAAAAGCAGAAATATTTAGTTTGGAAGAAGAGATCATTTTTCTTTGAATTTAAATATTTTAATTATTTTTATGTGGCACATTTTCTTATTTTCATGTATATAGTATGAAATGTAATTGATAGTTTTATTATAACGTTAATATTTTTTTCTAAATAAGATGGAATCAAAGCTATGTTAGACGTGATTGAAATAGGGATAAGGGATGAGTTGGCACCAGTAAAAGGGTAAAAATTATACTTTCATTCCTCCAAAATATTACACTCTATCCAGATAAGGGAAATTCAAAATTTTCCTTTTCCTTAATAGTGTAAAATTTCCATAGGGGTATTCATAAAATATAAATAATGTTGTGGTAATGGCTAATTTAGAGTTATAAGGAATAAAATCAAAATACTATCATGTTATGATGAAATATTTGATGCATCTTGCTTTCCTGTGCATTATTCATCCAAATGTATGGCATAAATTAACCATAATCTACTTCTTTTTCAAAACTATATGCAGTAAATTTATAGACCTAGTGAAGTTTCCAATCAGTAATAAGGATGTTGTATTCATATTATGTGAGTTAAAGATGTTCGTACCACCATAATTCATTGATATAATGGTTCACCTAATGATTCCATTGGTTAGAGAGGTGAAACTATGTGGTCCTATCCATTACAAATGGATGTACCCCATTTAATGGTATATCAATATTTTGAAAGATTATGTCAAGAATCAAAGATTTCAAGAAGGTTGTATTTATAGAACGATATATTATTTAATATGCTATTGAATTATATGGTTATTATGTATTAGATGTTGATAGCACCAATCTCAAAATGCATCATCATAATGAACATGTTATAGGGGAAGGTATTTCTGGAACAGTTGTAGTTAAAATTACCTTGATAGAGGGGGAGAAAATGCACCATCACATTTTACATAATAGTGAAGATGTAGATCCATACATCGAATCCCAAAAATAAATTATTAGAGATTTGAATCCATCAAGGGATGAAGAATGGATATAAAATTAAAAAATCAGCAGTTTATTGGATTGTTACAAGATCAAATTGATAAAGAGTTATCTGAAAATACTAATTCAATTTTTGAATGACTACAATTTCTATTAAGGGGACCAAAAAAATATATTACATCTTACACTAGTTTTATAATTAATAGTTATATGTTCTATACAAAAGAACATGATAACATAAGTATAAGGTAAATTAGTGGTGTAACACTTGTTTATGAAGAAATGAAAATGTTTGGTTCCAAGGATATAAATCCAATTTATGGAAATACATCATATTTTTGAATTATTGAATATATATATATATATATATATATATGAGTTGTGTTATACAACATTTCAAGTGTAAATTTTTCTTTGAAAATGGGTTAACAATGTCAGTGCAGTGAAAGTTGATGAAATGGGCTTTGCGAAGGTGAATTTCAGTGTGGATTCGGAAAAGTAGATCCGTTCATAATTTAATCACAAGCAGTGAAAGTATTAAATTCTTCTGATCCAAAAAATAATAATTGATTGATTTTCATGATGACAAATAAAACAAATGTTGGGTTAGATGAAAATTAAATAGAGGAAGACTCTTTCATTGGGAGATCATAATCCGTTCATACCATTCCTAATGTATACAACATATTGTATGTTATAGGGGACCAAAATGACTGGATTTGAATTCTCAATAGAGGAACCAAATCCTGAAAACCATTAAAAAACAAATATATTTCAATGAGAAAGTAATACTGTTTTTTAATATACTATATTTTTCCTAATAATATTATATTCTATATACAAAATTTAAATAAACCAAATTAAATGTATGAATACTCACGTAGAAAGTGTCTTCAACACATGATGATGTTACAAATCACCTATAAGAAGAAACTATCATGATGTAAATCCTTTTTAAATAACTAAAGGTAATATTGTGATATACTTTATGTATTTTATAAAAAAAATTATATTATTAACTTTGATTACATTTTTTATAATCGTATTCCAATATAGGTGGATTATATTTTTCTATTTGGGTTTTTTATCTATATTTCACATCATTATTCACAAAAAATTCAATATAATTCATCACCCTCAAAACCTTTTCACCCCTACAATATTTCATCTATCAATTTTCTTCAAGTTCCATCCACTACATTTACAGGAAGAGGAATGATGCTGCCTTTCCTCTATCACAGAGGTAATCTTTTTGTTTTCATAATAAAATCATTTTCCATATAATTATTGCATTTTTTTAATATTTATTTTTAATTTATTTCTTTTTATTATTACTCTCATAATAATAATAAACATATAAATGTGTACTCATTTGTTTGATTTTGGGTGGTTTTTTTTGAAGCTTCTCATTTTTATGAGAGGTTAGAATTTGAACCTACAACTGAGATAATGAAATAAAGTTAATTCATCAAGAATTTATACATACATCATAAAATAATAATCCGTACTACATATTTAATTAATTTTTTCATCATTTTATATATTACTTGTATGTTAATTTACTTACCATTTTATTTGATACTTATTTAGTTTTTTCATAGATATTTTGAGAATTAATATATAATTGAAATTCATAGTAGAAAAACCTTTCACATGGAAATCCAAAAGAGTACAGAAATATCATGTGGTCATTTTGGAATATTTTTGTGACTTAAGGGCACATGAGCATCCCCTATAGTTTTGGGTTTCTACCACAAGAATGAATTTTCAGCTAAGAACATTGAATAAATATAAAGTGTTTGTATTTTAACAATGAATTAAAATGGAAATCATTATTTCAATTTTAGTTAAGATTTTTTAGAATTTTGGATGCATACGAACCATCTGCACCTCAATCAGGCTCACAATGTGAAAAATATGACTCCATGTCCTTTTTATTTAAAATTTAAATTAATTTTAGAAAAAATACAACGGACATACACAAAACTATGATAAAATATTCAAGTTATTTTTTTCATTAGGATAATTATCCATAAGTCATTTATGATGTGTTGGAATTGGACTCATCTCAATCTGACACAATATGTGACCAATATGACTCAAAGTGTCCATTATCAGTATAAAATCGATATTTTAGATAAAAAAGTTTCACTCACAAAAAAATAATATTATTATATATTATTTTGTCAATAACATGGGAAAATTATTCATATTGTATTTGTGATGTGGAGGAATCATCCTCATATCAAACCTTTTCATGATTTCATTTTTATGTGTCAAAGTGTGTGTTTCCGGTTTAAAATGAAATGTTAGTAAGAATGACAAGTGATGTAATCAAAACCAATCAAACACATTCAAATTGTTTTGATAATTTAGTACAATGATCTATATGTAATTTGAGATGTGTAGGAATCGACCACCCTTCAATTCGATGCACATTTAGGGCAGTATGACTCTAGGCGTGTCTTTTTATTTATAATTGACATCTATTTTAGTATAATAGAAAAATGACATATTCAAAACAATAAATAATAATTTTTATAGTTTTTATACTTTATGATAATTATCTTTATGTCATTTTTGATGTGTATGAATTTTTCACACTTAATTTGATACACGACGTTTTGTAGAATGACTCCAAGTGTTCGTTATCAGTTTAAAATCGACATTTTCGTAACAAAAAGTGGAACACAATAAAACATGATGAAACAAACAGATATTTTCTTGATAATTTAGGAAAAATGATTTAAAAACTATTTTTTGACACATGGGAATCAGTTTCACAACAAATTGATTCATAGTGTGATTGGTATGATTCAGATTGTGTGTTTCCAATTTAAAATGACATTATTTGTAAAAAAGAAATGTGACATATTAAATCAATGAAACTGAATTTTTATTATTTTTATACTATTAGAAAATGATACATAATTCATTTAAGATGCATAAGAATTAGAAATACTTCAATATTATGCATGGTATGACCGGTATGACTCCCGGTTCATTTTTAAATTTAAAATTGATATAAATTTTATAAAAATAGAAATCTGAACTTCTCAAAACTAAGGCAACACATTCATATAATTTTTATACCTCGTGAAAATGATCCGTATTTCTTTTTCGATGTAAAGAAATTTTTCACATTTCAATACGATACATGATGTGCCCGTTATGACTCCACATGTCTGTTTTTTATTTTAAATTGACATTTTAGTTCAAAAAGTGTCACTCATGGAAAACTAATCAAATATGACCATATTTTCTTGAGAATTTTTCAAAATTATTCATAATATTATTTATAGGAATGATTCTCACATAAGACCAAAACATGATGTGACCAGTATGTGTCAAAGTGTGTTCCTCTAGTTGAAAATTTCATTTTCGCAAAAAGAAAAGCGAGGTAATCAAACCTAACTAATAATAATTCATATTGTTGTGATAATTTATAAAAATTATCTATATGTCATTTGAGACTTGAAAGAATCATCCAAACCTTAATATTAGACATGGTATGAGTAGAATGACTCTAACAATATATTTTTATTTTAAATTCACATCAATTTTAGAAAAATCAACAACTCACCAAATCAAAACTGAGAACAGACATATTTTTGTTTTATAATTTACCAAAATGATCCATAAGACATTTTTTATATATAGGAATCATCCTAACCGCAATCAAATACATGATGTTATTTGTATGTCTCCAAGTGTTCATTATCAGTTTGCAATCAAACTTTTAGTTAAAAAAGTTTCACTAATTGAAAAATAATCAAACACGCTCAGATTTTATTGATAATTTAGGACACTGATTCATAAGTCATTTGTGAAATGTAGGTTTTTTTATCTTTTCAAACAAATATATGATGAGGACAGTATGATTCAAAGTGAATGTTTCTAAGTTAAAATTTCATTTTTGTAAAACAGAAATGGATGTACTTAAAACCAAGAAAAAAAATTTACATTGTTTTTATACTTTAGTTAAATGATCCATCAGGCATTTTAGATGTTTAGGAATCATCCTCACCTCAATTCGACACACTGTGTGAATGGTATGAATCCATGTGTGTCTTTTCATTTAAAATTAACATCAATATTTGTAAAATAGAAAACTGACTAACTCAAAATCAAGAATAAACTGTTGGATTATTTTGATACATTATGTCAATGATCTATAAATAATTTGGTACATGTAGGAATCATTTGTACATAAATATGACACATGGTGTGACTGGTTTAAATCAATGTGTGTCTTTTTATTTAAAATTGATAATAATTTTAGTAAAATGGAAAAATGACCAACTCAAAACCGAGGAAACACATTTTGATTGTTTTGATACACTACTTAAACAACACATTATTAATTGGAGTTGTTTAGGAATTGTCCGAACATGAATCCAACACATAGTGTTCCTGGTATGAGTTTAAGTGTGTCTTTTTATTTAAAATTGAATTCAATTTTTTTAAAATAGAAAACTAACCTAATCAAAACCATGAAAACAGATTCATATTGTTTTGATACTTTAGTAAAAAACCATAAGTCAATTTTGACATGTAAGAGTATTTCACACCTCAATATAATACATGATGTGCCCATTATAATTCAATATATATATTATCATTTTAAAATTGACATTTTAATTAAAAATGTGTAACTCACACAACCACTAGGATACACACATGGGAAATTTTTCTTATAATTATATAAAAAATTTAATAGCAGTAATGCTTGAATATAAACAAGAAATTGTTTGACATGTAAAAAATAAAAGACAACTCAATTTGTTAATAGTGTTGTAGGAATGAATGAATGATTAGTTTAAAATTAACACTTTCTGTTAATTTATTTTTTTATATTATTACTAACATAATGATAGTTTTCTTGTATATGTTCATTATTTTGGTTAAGTAGGGATGATTTCTTTAGAAATATCATGAGTCGGGGACATGTTCAAAAGATAAAGGAACATTGATTCTTTTTAATGTATGTAATAATTTATAATTATGGTATTGTATAAAATAATGTTTGAAATGTCTATAATATAATGTGTTTTCATGTATTTATGTTGTAAATATTATTTCCTTTAAAATATATAATAGTAATTTATTTTTTTGAAATATGGGGGTGTTTATGGTGTTGTGTTATGTTGTTACAACACACTGCACTGGTGATACAATGTGTTTCATGTAAAACTACAGTATGCCCCTTTATCAGTGCTTTTCAAAGCACTGATAAATGGGTCTTTTATTAGTACATTTCAAATCATGGATAAATTTTTTTTATCAACACTTTTTTTAAGAGCCAATAAATTCCTCATTTATCAGCACTTCGGAAAGCTCTGATAAAGGTACTCTTTATCAATGCTAAACAAAAGTGCTGATAAAGTAGTCATTTATGAGCCCTTTTTTAGCCCTGATAAAGGACTTAGGATTTTTTCCATTTCCCAGTAGTCAACACTTCTCTAACATTGATAAAATACATTTTAGCACTGTTAAAGGCAAATATTTATTAGTTATAGCATATGATTTTTTTCTAGATTGTGCATTTATCAAGAACATTAACATCAATGGGACTTTCTTTTTAGTGTCATGGACAAGAGGTGGTTTACAAAAAGCTACCACCCCTATCTTTTTCTAATATATAGGTGAACTAAAATTCCTACAATATTAGTCTTCATAAGGATCCATATGAGTGGTATCTTGAAAGGTATTATTATATTGAAATCAATAGGGGGTATATATTTCTCCCAATAACCCCTAAAGTCATGGGAACAGACATGATGCATGTCCTATAACATCTAAATCATATCCTCAATCTATCTATTAGTCTAAGAGGGATATTTCATGCTTAGAAGAAAATGTGTACCTAATTCCTTATATAACCCCATCTAGAACCAGGACATGCAGATTGAATATCTATTAAATATGGTATATCATATCTTTCCATGAAGACATATGACCTCATTGAGGTATATTGTAACACCCCAAGCTTTTATGGTATGCTTCCCTTTAAATAATATAGTAGCGTATGTTGTATGCAACTTCGAGTTCTAACACACACCACAACCAATCAAACTACCTGTTATGAATAGTAACACCAACTTTTTGAAATTTTATAAATTTTATCTTTCAAAATGGAATTCATTTTTTGATTCTGAATACCGAAATTATCTTAGCATGAATTTTTGATATTTTTCTGAAAACATTCAATTTTTGAGGAATAGTGAAAAAACACTGAGTTATAGTTTAAAACCTAATTTTTATTTAAATAATTATTTATTTTATTTAAATTTAATTAAGGTCAATATAGATACATAATACCTATATTTATTCAATGTAATTCATTGGATTTAGTTTAAAATAATTTTAGATATATAAAAATTTTATTGAACTTTTCACCGTCTTTTACCCACCTCCTAGGAGAATTTACAAATTCACATAAAACATAATTTTACCACTTCTTTGAGTGGAATTTCATGAATCTGAGAGACACAGATAATATAAAGGAGTAAAATGTGGTTCATTAAGATAAAAATAATTATTTGTGAATAGTATGTTTTTACTTTTATTTATCATTGTTAAAATTAATAGGATAATTATGGGAAACAATGACGTTATTATTACCCTAACACATGTTATAATTCTATTGGTTATGTATAATTAGACAAAAAACGACTTTAGGAATAAAATATGAACCTCTTTGGTCCACTTGGATTAGATTAGGACATTTATTATTATTTAATTCAATGAAGAGTTAAAAGAGTTAAAAACAATGTTTAATAACTAATACATTTTTAATATAGGGTTACACATAAGAAAAATTTGATTATATATATTCATTATAAAGATAAAGATATTTAATATATAATGGAATTTTACTTATAATTTTTAGACATTAATTAATTTAATTTATTTTTTTCACAATTGTGATGCAGTAATTACCTAATTAATCAAAAAAAAAATTGATATCATAAATATCAAAATAAATAAAATTTGATACTTTTTATGAATTCCAATAATTTTCAAGGTTAATATGACATATTATGGTTGGTTAGATGAATTTTTTTCGAAGTAATAAAGCTGCTATAAATTTAGAAAAAACAAAATACCAAATAGTGTCAAAATTGACATAAAAGAGTTTTTGAAACAAATACTATATTATTAATTAATATTCTATTTTTAAAAATTTAAGTTTCTGCCAAATGACTTAGATAAAGTTATATAAATTAATAATGAACCCCTTGGGGTTCTCTTGGCTTATAATAGTATGTTTATTAACCATATAATGTAAAAATACAAAGAGACATAGTAAATGTCAAACTATTCAACTAAGAGTTAAATATAAATGATAAGGTTAATATAGTGACACAAACCTATCTGAAAACTATTGGTTGAATGGATTTCCACCCATCCCAACCTTAACCCTGAAATAAGTCACTTTGGGTCCAAAATATATAGAATATTAATTTATTATAAAATAATATTTTATGGTTTTCCTAAGGTTCCCCTCACCCCTCTTATAAAAGTGAACTCCCCCGTCTCTGAAATTCACACCTTCAGTGGCTTTTGTTTCGGCCAAACCCTGCACAAATATCCTCTAAACTTTTATAACTTCAACCTAGTGGCCTTAGTTTGATCAGAAAGCCATCCTAAGGAGCCCTTTTCATCAAATCAAAAGGACAAACCCGAAAAAGAGGTAATGATTTCACCACCCTCTTTCAAGTTCCTTTCTTCTTCCACTTCTTATTTCTTTGTTATTTCCATTATAAAATAATAAATCCAGTATCTTATATATACTATGATGTTATTATAAATATGTTACAACCATATTCAGTATTCTATCCATCCATTGAATGACATGTCACCATATTTGCGTATGTACGGCTTACCGTCTCCACGTCGTGGTGTAATTGTTATTCAATACATTATTATTTGGATGGGTATAATAATGAAATGTATTTCATGTAAATAAAAAATATAACATGATTATTATTCTTTATATATGAAATACCATCTAATTATATATTATTTTAATATAAAAATAACGATATTGTCGCTCGTGCGTACGTACGGACTACCGTCTCCACGAACGCGATGAGATTCATTCCCAATCTTATCCATTCAAGACTAATTTTCATTTGATGATTAAAAATAATTATTAATGAATTTATATAATTATGGATATGAATAAGATACATCGCATTCATAACAAATATGGCTCACATAACAAAGAATATAAAGGAAAACGAATCCGTTAACACCTGAAACGACGATAATACTAAGATATTATTAAAAAATCAATGTAAAAAGATCTTATATGATATCATATTAATATATATGATTCTTGTATAATTAAATAAAAATTAATTAAACATTATACTGGAGGTTAACCTACCCTCGATAAAGGAAAAAGTACAATGTAAGCGGTTTCTTATCTCACTTTTAATTCCGTGAGATTTCCATTGTTCACCACATATTTATTGCATGTAGTGTGTATGGATATTTACATCATCGTTGTATGATCCTTCTTTCATGGGTGTATGTTTCGTATGTTACCAATCAACAATGGAATTGGAAATTTCATTTTCCACTCATTCGGCATTACGCATACTTCATTGATTATTTTACTACAAGATTATGTGTGGAATCCCTATTCATTTTCTTATGTCATAATTTCCACTCCCCTTTTTGTGGATGCACTTTTGATGCACATAATCACTACATTGATAAATTCTCAAGTCATTGATATGAACTTGATAAGAATAATTTTAACTCAATCTCCATTTTTTGAGTTAAATATCCAATTCATTGGTGTTTTTTTTACAAGAATATGTGCGAATACCCTTTGATTGATTTACATTGAATATCCAATCATATTGAGTGTATTTAAATTTTTGACACAGAACTATGTGGTTTATTTATCCTTAACCTAAGGATATGGTCCTTATAATAGATTTCATCTCAATTTACATTCCATTGAGACTTCTTTATTTTTATATGCCAAATCACTTTTATATGGTGTATATAATATACTTTGACATAGTATATCATGAATCCCTTTATTCTCATGATATTACAAAGTTTTTTTTACCTCAATTATTTGTATTCAAGTGTCTCTCTTTTGGTTAGGAACTCTAAATAAACTATCATTTTAAATTTTGTAATGATTTATTATTCTAAATCTATCTCATTAATGTCCATGTTTTAAAAATGGGTTTAAGGATTTATTTATATTGAAATTAATGTTTTAATATTAAAATTATTTTTAAAAGTTTCAAAGTGGAATAGGACACTTGTATTCAATAATCTATTTTTAAATGGATTCTTGACAAATAGTGTGACTTTTAAATGATTTCAAGAAAAATGGGGATATTTATCTCTAATAGTTTTGATGATTATTTTCATCTATGTAAATATCCTTCATTATTCTTGATTGAGGTTAATCTGATACAATAAAATCTTCCATATTGTATCGAATGAGTTATGTTTGACCCTATATGTGATATTTTTATACCATTCATGGTTTGTGGATAAAGTATTGACATTTCAAATGCTAGTTTTAATATAAATGTTTTTGTTATGTTTAAACATGTTCATATGAGGAATGCATTGGACATACTAAGTGACAGGTGGAGCCCGCTACAGCTCCTTGAGGAATTAGTGGGTCTCATGAGACAAACTTGTATCTTGGCACAAGGCATTGACAAAATCTTATTTGTAGTCTTTGCACAAGGCCTTTACTATGTGGTTATGATAATCTGGAATTATGCATTCCATTATTATGAAAGTGGTTATTGATATTTCATGTGATTATTCAACAAATAGAATATCCATGTGAATAAGTAAATGGAATTATTACATTTTATCTCTGCCATATTATGCTGAAGTTCAAGTTTAAAATGCTTTTGTTTTAGTTATACATAGCCTTAAATGTTTTTGCTTATTTTTGAATGTTTCCGCTATATTGTTATCCTTATTGAGCATCTGAGCTCACCCATTTCTATGTTTTATTTTCCCAGGATGTGAAGAAGTTAGTTATGAGTGAATTTTAGGCATAATCTAAAAAGCATGTATGTTTCTAATGGAATAATTTAGTGTTGTTTTTCTTATCAAGTTGTAATGTTGACCTTGTTAATGTATCTTGTATTTACAAGGCTACTAAACTGATCGGTCTTTTGGGACATGATTTCCTTATATCATGCCAATATTATGTAATAATGCATCGAATCTCAGTAACTGGGGTCGGAGTGTTACGGTTGGTATCAGAGGAAGTTTAGTACAAACCCTAGAAACTAGATTTAGATAAACTCTGATTAGAGCACATGCCCTAAGATAGAATTTGAGAATTAGTATAGAAGAACATCCTAGAATTTGGGTATTATATAGAATTTTTGAGTTTTCTAATCAATACATCCCTGTCCGGATACGAGTCGGTAGAGTCAGCTCTGGGAGGGATGTACCTAGGGGTAAAACCTGAAAACACCGCTTTGAGCTAGACTCGAACGAGAACTGGTGCTCAACAACGGGCCTTGCTGCACTCATGGTTATGAAACTCCTGGGGGATATTCTTAGAATAATTTACATTTTCTTTAAAAACCAATTTTAAGTATTTTAATATAAGGTGAGAATAAATGACCTTGGTTAATTATAAGGTGTTTTAAATTGAGAATTTTGTGTCATGATATTCTCTAAATGATTTTATGACTACAGTTACTCACACAATGCTTTCTGGTTTTAGTAAATTGTTAGATTCCATGGAAGTCATAGTAACATTGAGAATTATGTTCATGGTGGGAACAGTGGATCATGTGAGCAAAAAAATGGAATGTTTATATGCATAAAAGAAATCGTGTTCATGACAAATCTGTTTTCCAAAAATATGATAAACAAGATATATATTAACCAACTTCTGGACTCAACAAAGAAGAGAACGGTGATGAATTATAAGAGCTCTAGTAGTGAAGACCATATAGAAAAGATTCCTCAATTTACATCATGCAGGAAATGTGGAAGAAGACACCCAAAAAAGTGACTCAATGGAACAAAGAAATTCTTTATGTGCGGGAAAGAAGGACATAAAGTGAAGAATTGCATAGGATAAATGAATAGAATGATGGAAGAAAATAAAAATTGTCCCAAGAATACATTTAAAGTCATTTTATGTAAATGTAGGGGACATGGCCATTACCCGAGTTAATTCCCTATTCTATAGGATATTTTCATGGTCAAATAAGAAGCTATATGTAAATAAATGGTTGGAGAAATGATTAAAAGTATTAGTTCTCCTTGTTGGTGGGATTACATTGGAATAATTTTCTCTTGTATTTATAACCCTCCAGTATGCCATGTGAGAATGATTTTTGAGGAAGAATTATCATTTCCCTTGTGGATATAGTTATAAATAACCATTTGGTTTTATATGATCATTAGGTTTGAGGCAATTACAAGTTATTATATTTTGGGATGAAAATGAAAGGTATGAGATAACATTTGTGGTTATATTATTTTTAGGAATTTATCTCATTTTGGTACTGTTATGAAATATAATATTTGAAAAAGGAAAATATGCCGACCGTGTGACAACCTGTCATGTCGGACAAAGCTGTGGGAATAGAACCCACAACAAGAGTGCGATTGGGGATTATCACCTACCAATGGACTACGTGAAGTCCCTGATTAGTGTGACTAATAAATATTAGTTAAATGGTTTTATTGATCAATAATAAGTTGATTTGGGATCTTATGTCTTATCAAATGAATACCCATAGTATAGGGAAAGTGTTTTGTGATTAAGTGATAAATGTTATTTTGGAAGATGTTCTCTTTGTAGGGAACACTATATGACCAAGGAAAATATAATACTATTGGATTTCATTTAACGAGTAATGGTGTATTTTTATCTCTGTTTTTATTTTGGATTTAAAGTGATTTTGGTTATTTATGGAAATGATTAACCTATAATAGAGAATATGTGATTAGGTTAATTACTTTTAAGTATGTGACTTTAAGAGTAGTTGATGTAATTTGGAGATACAATTTAACGTGTAAGACTACATAACCAAATTCTTCTATGTTTTGGGTTTCAATATTAGATTTGTTTATATTAAAGGATTTTAAGTACAATTGTTTATTGAATTGTATTTATTTAACTTTGGGGTATTGTTGGTTTAATTCTAGAAATTAAGATTACTGTTTATTTCTATGAAGGAATATCCTTTTGGGGGATCATCAAATCTTTTACTAACCATCTTGGTTTTGATTAATCCCTAAAGACAAGGTAAATATGTAGTTTATCCTTTATGGATCATGTGATTCTCTAGAAGTTTATTCTATCTCTTCCAGTGTGGCCAAGACTTCTTGAATACCCGTCATTAAAAAAAATATTTAGTGGTATAAATTTATTAAAGAATTAAACTCTACTTAAAATGTAAGTATATCTCTTTATGTTCTTAGTCAATTTCATAAATAAATTTCTCATCTTTATGTAATGTAACTTAAAAAAATGTTTTCCCTTTACTTTTCCTACTAGGAAACTAATGACCATTTTTCCCATCACAAGTTTTTGGTATTCTTGTTAACATTCTCCTGATCATGTTTTCTATCCCTCTCCATCAGAACTTGACAGTAAGTTGATCTTCCATATCCATGTTTTCCTACATGGAATCCTAGTATGAGTTATCTTGGATGACCTTTGTACTTCAATTTCTTTATTTTAATGTGATAGTTTTATTGAATCTTTTTCTGATGTGGGACCTTCCATTATATTCCCAAGACCAATTTTAAAAATTTCTAGTACTCAGTTTATTGATGGAGGGGAGAATGTATCACCCCAAGCTTCCACAGTACGCTTCTCTTTGAATAATACAGTAGCATGTGTTGTACGCAACTTCGAGTTCTAACACACATCAAAACCAATCAAACTACCCGTTATAAATAGTAATACCCAATTTTTGAAATTTTATATATTTTATCTTTCAAAATGGACTTCATTTTTGGATTCGGAGTATCAAAATTTTCTTAGAATAATTTTTTGTTATTTTTCTGAAAACATTCAATTTTTTATGAATATTGAAAAAACACTGAGTTATCGTTTAAAAACGAATTATTATTTAAATAATTATTTATTTTATTTAAATTTAATTAAGGTCAAAATAGATAAATAATACCTATATAAGTTTAATTTAATTAACTTTATATAGTTTAGAATAATTTTATATATATAAAGACTGTATTGATCTTTTCACCGTTTTTACCCACCTCCTAGGAGAATTTTTGAATTCACCTAAAACATAATTTTACCGCTTCTGTGAGTGGAATTTCAAAAAATCCTAGAGACACGGTTAATATCAAGGATTAAAATTTGGTTCAATAAGATAAAAATATTTTTTTGGTGAATAGTAAGTTTTTTACTTTTATTTACCATTGTTAAGAGTAAATAGGGTAATTAAAGACAAAAAATGATATTATTATTACCCTAAAACATTTCTTAAGTCTATTGGATAAGTATAATTAGACCACAAAGGACCTTATGAATAAAATATGAACAACTTTTTTCCACATGGATTAGATTAGAAATTTTATTATTATTTAATTCATAGAAGAGTTAAAAGAGTTAAAATCAATGTTTAATAACTAAATGTTTTTTAATATAGGGCTACACATATGATAAATTTGATTATAAATATTTTTTAGAATAATAAAACTATTTCCAACATAATGGTATTTTATTTGTAATTTTTAGACATTAAATAATTTAATTTATTTTTGACACAATGGTGATGCAGTAATTACCTAATTAATCAAATATTAAAATAACTGATATTATAAATATCTAAATAAATGTAATTTGAGAATTTTTGTGTTTTAAAATAATTTTATAGGTTAATATGACATATTAGTGTTGGATAGATAAATGTTTTTCGAAGCAATAATGCTGTTTTGAATTTATAAAAAACAAAATACCAAATACTGTCAAAATTGACATAAAAGAGTTTTTAAAACAAATATTATATTATTAATTGATATTCTATTCCTAAAAATATATGTTTTGGCAAAATTACATATATAAGGTTCTATTTATTAATAATGAACCAATTTGGGTTCTTTTTTCCTGTTATAGTATGTTTATTAACCATATAATATAAAAATACAAAGAGACATGGTAAATGTCAAACTATTCAACTAAGAGTTAAATATAAATGATAAGGCTAGTATAGTGACACAAACCTGTCCAAAAACAATTGGGTGACATTATTTCGACCCATACTCACCTTATACTCGAAATAAGTCACTTTGGATACATTATAAACTGAATATGAAATTATTATAAAATAATATTTTCAGTTTTTCCAAAGGTGCCCCTCAGCCCTCTTATAAAAGGGCACTCCTCCTTCTCTCAAATTCATACCTTCAAAGCCTTTTGGTTCAGCCAACCCCTGCAAAAATATCCTCTAAAATTATCTAACTTTAACCTAGTGGCCATAGTTTTATCATAAAGTCATCCTACGGAGCCCTTTTCATCAAATCTAAAGGAAGAACCCGAAGAAGAGGTAATGATTTCACCACCCTCTATCAAGATCCTTTCTTCTTCCACTTCTTATTTCATTGTTATTTCCAATATAAAATTATAACTCTATTATCTTATATATATTGTGATGTTATTATAAATATGGTACAACCATATCCAGTATTGTATCCATCCTTTGAATGACATGTCACCATACGTGCGTACGTACGACTTACCGCCTCCACATTGTGGTGTAATTGTTATTCAACACATTATTATTTGGATGGGTACAATAATGATGTTTAGTTCATGTAAACAATAAATATAACATGATACTTATTCTGTATATATGACACACCATCCAATTATATATTATTTTAATATCAAAAGAATAATATTGTTTCTCGTGCGTACGTACGGACTACCATCTCCACGAATGCGATGAGATTCATTCCCCATCGTATCCATTAAAGACTAATTTTCATTTTAGGATTAAAAATAATTTTTAATTACTTGATTTTATTCTGAATATGAATAGGATACTTCCCATCCATAACAAATATGGCTCACATAACAAATAATATAAATGAAAACGGGGCTGTTAACACCCGAAACGACTATAATACTAAGATATTATTAACAAAACAATGTTAAAAGATCATATATGATATCATATTAATGTATATGATTCTTTTATAATTCAATAATAATTATTTCACCCTTATAAAAGAGGATAACTACCCTCATCCAAGGAAAATTTACAAAGTAAGGGGTTTCTAATCTAACTTTTAATTCCGTGAGATTTCTATTGTTCACCACTTATTTATTGCATGTGGTGTGTGTACAACCCATGATTTTATTAATTGTGTAATATAATTTAATTTATGTATATTTAAATCACCATTGTATTATCCTTCTTTTATGAGTGTATGTTCCATGATTATGTGTGGAATCACTATTCATTTTCTTATGTAATAATTTACACTCCCCATTCTATGAATATAATTGTGATACACCTAATCACTCCATTGATAAATTCTCAAGTCATCGATATGAACTTGATATGAGTAATTTTAACTCAATCTGTATTTTTTGAGTTAAATATCCAATTCATTTGTGTTGTTTTTACAAGAATATGTGTGAATTCCCTTTGATTGATTTACACTGAAAATCCAATCATATTGAGTTTATTTATATTTGTCACCCATAATTATGTCGTTTATTTATCCTTAACCTAAGGATAGAATCTTTATAAGAGATTTCATCTCAATTTACATTCCATTGAGACTTCTTTAATGATATATGACAAATCACTTTTATATGGTGTATATAATGTACTTTTACATAGTATATCATGAATACCTTTATTCTCATGATATTAAAAAAATTTCATTACCTCAATTATTTTTATTCAAGTGTCTATCTTTTGGTTAGGAACTCTAACTAAAATATCACTTTAAATGTTTTAAAGATTTATTATTCTAAATATATCTCATTAATTTCCATGTTTTAAAAATGGTTTTAAGGATTTATTTATATGGAAATTAATGTTTTATAATTAAAATTACTTTTAAATGTTTCAAAGTGGTATGGGACACTTTCATGCAAAAAAATATTTCTAAATGGATTCATGACAAAAAGTGTTACTTTTAAATGATTTCAAGAAAAAGGGGGATATTTATCTCTAATAGTTTTGATGATTATTTTCATCCTGTCAATATCCTTCATTATTCTAGATTGAGGTTAATATGATACAATAAAATCTTCCATATTGTATCAAATGAGTTATGTTCAACCCTAGATGTTCTATTTTTATACCATTCATGGTTTGTGGATTAAGTATTGACATTTCATATGCTAGTTTTAATAAAAATGTTTGTGTTATGTTTAAACATGTTCATATGAGGAATGCATTAGACTTAATAAGTGAAGGGTTGATCCCGCTATAGTTCCTCGATGCATTGATAGGTATCATGAGACAAAATAGTGTGTTGGCACAAGGCCTTGACAAAATCTTATTTGTAGTCTTGGCACAATGGCTTGACTATGTGGTTATGATAGTCTGGCATTATGCGTTCCATTATTATGAAAGTGGTTATTGATATTGCATGTGATTATTTGACTTGTAGAATATCCATGTGAATAAGAAAATGGAATTATTTCATTTTATCCTTTCCATATTATGTTAGAGTTCATGTTTAAAAGGATTTTGTTTTATTTATACATTTCCTAAAAAATTTATGCTTATTTGTGAAAGTTTCTGCTATATTTTTATCCGTACTAAGCATCTGAGCTCACCCCTTCCTAGGTTTTAGTTTTCCCAGGATGTGAAGAAGTTTGTTTTGAGTGACTTTCTTGTAGAATCTTAGAATCTTGGATGTTTCTAATGGAATAATTTATCATTGTTTTTCTTTTCAAGTTGTAATGTTGACCTTATTAACGTATCTATTATTTCCAAGGCTACTAAACCAATTGGACTTTAGAGACATGATTTCCTTGTATCATTCCAATGTTATGTAATAATGCACTGAATATAGGTAACTGGGGTCAGGGTGTTACATATAGCCTCCCAACTCATCTATTAAAATAGTCTCTCACATAGGTAAGTAGTGTGGGACCTTCATCCAATGATCAATGATGTCACAAACTATATCATTTCCAAAATTTGATATTGGAAAAATCATCCTGAAATATATATAAACATCTTCCCATATATATTTGTTAATTTAAAATGGATATAAAAGTTATTATGTTTACTGATTTTCCACCTTCACCTGCTAACAGGTGGAATATCGAGTGATAAAACCAAAAACTCCTCATTTCATACCAGGCCCCCAACACTAGCAATATAAATCTTGATATATAATGGTTACCCAAGGATGTACTATACAGTACAAGGAATAAATTTCCCACATCTTCTCCTTAGAAATGTTATATAGAAATCAAATACACCAATGATATCATAGAGTTTCATTCTCATAGATGGTCCATCCAAAAGATAAATCAACATCTGAGATACTGTCCCTTTTGAATAATCCCTTGATATCCAAAAGATGACTCATTCACACCCATTCAAGAAGGTGTATGTCACTAAAAAAGTTGAGAGGACAACCTATCCACTATCCAACTGAAGCTCAACATTCATCACTAAAAATGAGGCCTTGAGTTTCGTCTCTCCACTGGACATTTGAGCTAACTGTGTTTGATTAATTCATCTCAGACTATTTGGTACAACATCTCACTTAGTAATAATGTATTCAAGATAAAAATTAAAGTATTGAAGATACTCGACCCATCTGTGCTGCCATATATTTATATTGCTCTGATTAAATATTCTCATGAGGATTTTGTAATTTTTGAATACCATAGAAATTTCCTTAAGTAAATAGTGTGTCCAACAACATAGATCATTAACTAGAGTATATATCTCAAGGTAGTGCATGGGGTAATCCCTCTCCTGATGCCTTATCTAATGAGAACTATATGCGACAAATTTCTCATCCTATATCAAAACAGATCCATGTGTGATTCTTTATGGGTTACAGTAAAAACTATAAATCCTATCTCAATTTGGAAGAATAAATATCGGTGTTGATGTCCCTATTCCGTTAATATTCTAAATAGCTTCTTCAAAAGATTACAATGTTAAAAATTTCACAACCTTCTTTGTCAGACCAGTAAGAGTTGTTATAATTATGTGAAATCCTAGATGAAGTAACTATCATATCAGGCTAGCCCAAAGAAACTATGTATGTAAAAGAAGTTCATGGGATACTCTCCAAAAACTAATTCTCTCAATTTTTATGGGTCTACTAAAAGTCATGATTCTGAGATGATGTGACATAGTATGTGATCTTTTTAAACAGAAAAGTGGAATTTTATGATATTATTATATATTATGTTATCTCTCTATGTATTCATCATGATCTCATGTTAGTTTTAATGGAAATGTTGGGAATGTGAATGAAATAATATATTATCCAGAAATACTATCTTGAATGATTCCAGATATTGGTGTAAAATCGATTCATCATTTCTATAAAAACTATAGGTGTATTCCATAGTCCAAAATGGAATAAGCATGTACACATAGAGACAATACCTACTTTTTAATGTTTCTCATGATATTTATGATGGGATAACATGAAAGTTTTTATAGAATAAACTCCAATCAATATTTCAAATCACTATCACTCCTCAGATCAGATCAAAGTGGTCGTCTATTTAAGGGAGTGGATATCGGTTCTTAACTATAAGTTAGTTTGACATTCTATAATACATTCAATGCTTGAGGAAACTATCCACATTCTTTGGAATAAGGACTTATGAAACCTGAGGAGATGTTTTGGAGTATATAAATCCTTTAGACACCAGGTCCTCCAATATGTTGTTAATATAGAAAAACACAATAGGTTACATCCTTTAATGATGAATAGAAACTAGTTCAACATTTTTCACTAGATAAATGGTTAATTCAACCATTGTTTATAGAGGTATTCTTGAAAAATCATGAAGGAAGTCAACCCTAAAGTGATTCACTATATGATTGAAAATTGCTAATCGCAACCCCTTATCATCGAAGAGAAGACTAGGAATCCGAGCTTTAACTCAACCCAATATTTTCTTCTGTAGTCCTACTTATGTTAGAAAAATATCCCAATCTCACTTATAAAAATATCTTCCACCCTATGGTGATGTAAATATCACACACCAAAAATATAATTAATTATGGACTCGATAGGGAACTAAAAAATACATCCCGATGATTTATTATTATTTAATAATATTATGGGTGGAAATATTACATATGAATAGATATCCACCTACCTAAAGGGGAAATTAATTACAATGGAGATAATTCTCAGATCAGAAACCTAATGTTGTATCATGTTTCATTATTCCATATAATTTTATGATCTCAAGGACCAATTTCTCCATCATCACCTTAGATAAAGGGAATGTGATTTTCTTGTGTCAAATAAAGGAGAAAATATAGTGGTGGATACTTTAATTGTACATAAAAGAGTGTAAGGTACAACACTCTACTCCTATGAAATAGGTTTCACTACATGTAACTGGCTTGTACTATAGCCATAATTCATAACTAGACTGCTATGAGAATTCCAACTCTTATAGTGTTGAGAATCCCGAGTGTAATTACCTCTACCTCGACCAACACATCAACCTCATCAGTTGGTGGTATTTTAGATTCATGCCTTGAAAGATACTATGGGCCCTACATTGGAATGTGGTATAGGTGTAGATCCTCCCACAATAGGTAACGATGGAAAGGTTATAAATAAGTGTTGGATATGACCCATCCCATCACAAACTCATCATTCCGCTGGATCATTATAACATTATGGTTAAATATGTCATTAAATCACAAACTGATGACATATCAATAATCTATCAGTACTATAATTCTCTTTACTGATACCCCCACAGGAATCCTCAAAGCGTAATTTTAATTCACCTGAAGAAACACTAACACATCTATTTTTTGAACCACCAAGGATCTCACTATCAAATTCCCTTAAATTATGCTTAGTAATGAGCTCCTGGTTGAATATCTCAAAATATTAATCATCCTAAACACATTGATCTATGATAGGATGGAGTTTACTATCAAATCCAATAATTTCCTAGTGATCATAATATTTTCACTAGATAGATTCATCACGAACAGATATATCTTATTAAAGTGACCCAAATACACCATGATAGGCATGTGTCCCTACTAAAGGTTTATACAATTTCTCTCTTAGTCATCTCTTAGAGTATATAGAAATACATAGCCATAAAATATCATCTAGAAATATTCCTAAACCATATATCAATTTCAATCTACTAGGTAATTACATCAGACTATATCTTGGTAGAATCACATAGAAGATAAGAAGAAATCTCAATAACCCTCTATAGATGCATCTATAGATGACCATATATAGAAATAATGTTCTCTATCCATGAATCTATATCATGTGGTCTGACATCCCTTCAGAATTTGGAAGGATTTTACTGCTGAAACTCCTTTGTAAAATATGCTATAGTCAAGGTAGGTCATGTAAAACCTTGCATGTTTTTTATTATATGATAAATTTCTTCATGGAATTAGTAATTGGTTCCCATATGAGGTATCATAGGATCTTCCATTTGTGGAACTATAGGGGGTATTACTATAAGATCTGTGACTACCACCTCTACTAAACTGTCACAACATCTTTTAGGAATTATGTATGAATCAAGGCTTTCGTGGTGTCATGACTCCACAATTCCAAATACACAACTCATAAGAGAATTTTATAGTTAATAGATCAGTTATTGATAACTAGGATGGGTACATAGCCTTTCTTTTAATATATAACACCTCTGTATTAGCTCAAATAGCTAGGTTTAGGAGGTATAGAGAGACCGTATGAGGCTTAGAAACATAAGAGACAATAAATGTACCCAATTCTAAGGTTGGGTTAGGGTCAAGATATCGTAACATATGTATATGTTTATCATCTCCTTATAAAAGTTATATTCTTTTTAAATTTATAGTAACTTATTTATTTAAATCTCTTTAAATCACAAAATTTGATGGATCACCACTTCCAATTTATATGGTCCTATACACCATATAAATTTTAATGTGGATTCACGTAATCTGAACCATAAAACAATCTATCCCCTAATACTAATGGTCAATAGATCAAATTTCTATAACTAAATTATTAAAGTGTCTTTATTAATATATAATGGAAAACACTATTAGGTTAAGGATGATTCATCCTGATCCATGTCTATTTTTTCAGTCCTCCAAGAAATTTCATCATATTTTCATATGAAATAATCAAACACTTACTATGAACAATATGAAAGTGCATACTGAATGTAACTATGGAACAGAAAAAATGAACGGAATATAAGTCTTGTTGGTCCTATAGAGATTCATGTAATGAAAAAAATAAATTAATTAAACCCAATGTAAAATAAATATCATTCCAAAGGAACCAAAAATAATAACATCATATGACATGCGTATCACACAACTTTGAATTCATATCAACTATAATAAAAAAACTCTTGGAAATATAAATTTCAATTCAAGAAATTTGGTCATTACTCTATACACGGGTTATCTATTCGTAGAAGGAAATCTAAAAAAATTCCAAACCTTACTAATCATTGATATATTTTAAAAAATAAGGTAGAGAATAAAAATAGCACTATTACAACATTGTAATGTCCCGACCCTAGATCCAAATATCCCATGCACTGAGCTGGGGGTCACATTGACTCAATCACACCTCCCCATATTATATAGGGTTTCAGCTAGTAGTGAGGGTCTAAGGTGGTATAATAGGGAGACTATACCATCAGATGAGAGTGTTATACTGAATATGTTAAACAAATAGACAAAAACATAAGTATTATATAAACAAGCACTCTGAAAACTATACCTGTAACTTGATGTAGCTAATTTAGATTATAAAAAAATTACTAACATCTATGGAAGCATAGATAACTAAGAAACAGAAACAATAAAAATAATCAAAAAGTATGAGTGATATAAAAGATGATTTTATGTCTTGTTGATATACCCAAAAGAGAAACATTGGACATGTATATACAACATCCAACAAAACAATAAAAAATTTCAAAATACTACTCCACTAGAATCCTAGGAATAGGATTGGTCCACTTATCCCATGGTATATATTATGAGTGAAAATAATCAAACATCTGTTGTTGGGATCTTTCCTATATCCATACCATTAAAAAAAATATACTTGGGTACCAAAGGCAGCCCATATATGGTGTGAGACAACGTCATAGTAGTCCACAACCAATCATTTCTAGAAGTAATCCAATAAATATAAATATCAACAAAACTATGGATTTACTAAGAATAATGATAAAAACTAAATTAATAATTACCAACCAGATCAGGTTCCAGTTGGACACCTTACTGGATCTACATTCTTTGGAATATTCTAGTAGAATTCAGATCAGTAACCCTAGGTATATATATTAATAATAAATATTGTATAGTTATATATGGTATCCCTCTATATGCACTATGTATATGTGGATGTAATGAGGAATATACCCAGATACAAGTTGATGTCTATACGTGGTGTGTAACTCAAGCATCCATAACCAATATAACAATATATATGCTCAAGAAGAGTGTAAATTTTCTAAAAATTATAATTTATGCAGTACATCATGCTCAAAAATTGAGATAGGGGGTGAGATTCATCATTCCCAATACTCGTAATAGAGGAATGTGAAACGTCATACCCATCATCCTGAAAAGAGTATAATGGTGAGTGATATCACACCCAACTCTCGATGTAAGGGAGTGTAGAGCATCATACTAAACAGAACCCTTAACAATCATTCCATAACCAATATTAGTGGCATAATCATAGTAATAATAATAACATGAAAGATCACCTCATAAAAACTATAATCATAAAGTCTAATATATATAAATGGGGTTAAAAATTAATATAGTCAATATAATTAAAGCTTGTATCCTTAGTAATGGCCTTAAAATAAAAATTTATTCATTTCAATTCATCCATTTAATTTATCTATGAAAGGAGAACCCAGTTTAAGCTTTGCAGCTAAACTATTCATAAAGTCAATTAAATTTCAGATCAAGATAATAACATAGAACGTTATAATGTTAATTATGAAATTATATAAGAGTGAAAAATCCATTTATAGTCCATGATGAACACATAAAAGGTGTTCAATTCAATTAAACATTTACATTTAATATGGAATTAATATGACACACCCATATGGGTGGATATGGTTGAGTTTGATGTCCTTTTACTACATGAAAATGTCCCATATGAGTAAAACATCCTCTATATAATTATTTTGAATGGAAAATCCAAATTTAAGGAAATTGGTGATAAAGGAATACTTTTAGTAAAATGAATGTGATATGAAATTAACATGAATATGAATTTAAACAAGTAGAACACATACTTTAAAATCAAAAAATACTCCTCATATAATATCATCTTCAGATAAGATGTAGATCAAGAGAAAAATGATGAACATCTCAATGCCCTAAAAATATGCAAAATGAGTGTTCACCTAAGTAACAAACCAAATGTGAAAATAACTGATGAAAGTAAGAAATGGGATTAAAGTGATTTATGACACAAATCCAACATGTATGAACACACATGATTTATAGTTTGTATGGAGGAACAATCAAGAACCTTACGTTAATTATGGGAGAGAACCATGTGAGGAAGAAGGAGAAGTCATCTGTTGTAGAAGAATGGAGGAAAAGGGAAACATTAATTAATGATTTTTTGAGGGAAAATAATAAATTCACTATTCTAACTGGGGTGCATGGATTTGATGCACAATTAACCAAGTTGAACACCAACCCTACACCATACCACTATCTATGGAGGGACCATCATAGATTAGATGAATTGTTTTCCAAACCATGAAAAAGATATGAACAAGTAACCTTCCGAAGGAGAACCTTATACATGATACGTACATAGTTTTCATAACCATACACAAGCCATAAAAATTTCTTCTAAAATTCGTCTAAGACAAATCACATAGTTGTGCATCTAGGCTCGCACATTTTTAGACAAATGTGAATCCTCCTACAAGCCATTGTGTATAAGCACCCTACATTAAAACATTACATAATATTGAACTAAATCAATAATTCACATTGAGTATCTTTTCAGGTTTAGATTTTTAGATAATTAGATCTTAACTATTACATCTCAAAAGATTAAACATTAGACACTTCTACAAAGTTTATTTTTTTACAAAACATTAACTCTTAAAAAAAGAGTCATATCTAGTTCCAGGTTTAAGAAAACATGACTTTTCTTTGATCCCATCCTTAACCCTATTCAACATTATGTCCGGTGAAAAAAAAGTCAAAAAACCTGGGGGGAGCATAAAAAGCTCATTAAGGGATACACAAAGAAGGAAAACTATTAGTTTTTCATAACATCAAGTAAACCATGAATACATTATCAAAGTAACACTTTTCACCTTTAAGAAGTAGTAAATACTCTACACTGAATAAAATATCATTATGTACCCTTTTGTAACCAAAAGATTACCATAAAACCCATATAATGAACACATAACATATAAAGGTAACTTGGGACATAAACATACTTAAATTGAAAAACCATACGACCGACTTCCACACATATCAGTAAATGGAATAGCCATATGGTCGACTTCCATACCTATTGAATTGGAGGTTATAATGTAACCACCCATCCTAGTATTCACGGCACCACCCGTAATTTGGTTTATTACATAACCACCAGTCAAATGTCCCAGTACCATTATAAAATCATAACACATAAAACAATTATAAAGGAAGGAAAACATTTCCACATTTCAATCACAATATATCACGTAAATATATTGACATAACAAATCCTTTATCAAAACCATTTTCAATACCAAAACACATAAAAGAGTATATCGTATTTATTTACTTTTAAAAATATTACGGTTTGTTGACGAAGCCAAATATCAAATAATAATCGCAGCGGTAGAAAGGTTGTTGTCTCTGCGTACGTTAAAAAGAAACATACTTTTTGTAATTTGGTAAAAAATTTTGTAAATAAAATATTCCTTTTGAATAAAATTAAAAGTCAAGGGTGTTTATACACCATATAAAATAATGTTGTGTATAAAACAAAATATACATCAATGAAAGGAGATTGAGATGAAGTCCCGTTCAAAGACGATATCCTTAGATTACGGATAAATCAATTACATAATTATGTGTTTCAAATATTAATAAACCCAATATAAGTGGATATTATGTGTAATATAATCAAAGGTCATCCACACATATTCATTGCATGACATAATCAAGACGTATATGTTTAACCCAAAGAATCGAAATTGGGTTAAGAAGTTACCTTGCAAAAATTCAATATCCTAACGACGTCACATCAAATTTTAGAATAAGAGTTGATGAGAGAGATAAAGGGTATCTCATCACTTGAACATAAAATTCACAGCAATAAGGATATATAAGAACATATCCCAAAATAAGAATATGTAAATTAAAAGACAAAACAAAAAGAAGTCTTTTAAAAAGTAGGCGGGTAAATGGTTCCCTTACCGACTTTGGTATCTTTTGAAATGTACACCCCATGAAAGAAGGACTATACAACATTGATATAAATCCCCATAAATGAAAGTATATTACACAAATAGTATAATAATGTGCATTACATTCACCACTCAAATTGAAATGGTGGAAAATGTAGCATAAATCTCGTGGGAATAAAAGTGAGATGAAGAAAATCTCTTTCAAAAACTCAGCAGCCTAACGACGCCACTTAAAATGTCCAAAAATGGATTTGTGAGATCAAATAGGGTCTCATAATATGAACATTAAAAGTACAGTATGAGTAATATAAAAGAACATCCCCAAACATAAGAAAGATGAGCTTAGAAATAAATAACAAAAAAGAGAGTACTTAAAAATAAAGAGAGAGGTAGGATCCCTTACCTCAAGTCCGACTTGTCTTGTTCGTTTCTTTATATTCCTTAATAATAATATTTGGTCAATTTATAATTTCTTAATTACATCCTTTAAAGATTATTATTCAGTTCATATAACATATAATAATTTTATAATAATTGTTTAATAATGTGAGTTCATATCAGACTTTTTTGTCGATGTATGGTACTTGAGTAAAAGTTGAACTTGTTGGAGAAGAATTTTCCATGTAGTTATAAGTAAATCATCTAAAGAATAGTAGTAATGATTTAAATATCATATATATCTATTATATATTCATTTTATACTAATAAATAAAATTTGGAGATAAAAAGAAATGAAATGCCTCGTTCATGGAGACGGTTGGTCGTACGTACGTATGAACGCTACTTTCATTTCTTTGGAACATTAATGGAATTAAAAATAGATGAGAGAGATATATATATATATTATAATTCTATTATAATATATTTGTTATATAGGTCAAATAATATCATCAATTTCATTCTTTATACATTCCATGTATTACATGAACGGGTCACATCACTTGAGGGGGCGGTAGTCTACACTTCCTCAAACTAAATTATTGCATTTGCACAAAATTTAAAGCATAAAGGTATCTATCAAATATAAAATACAAAAGAATAGAGAGGAAATAAATATAATATATATCATAAATAAATATATTTCCATCATAATGGACACCATGAGAGGTGGTAGGAGAAGATAGAACAATCATCGTTTCGAGAGGCAGTAATTCTCCATCAACAGAAATAGTATATTATTTAACCATTAGAAAGAGGTGTGTGTAAGTGTAGCTATAATAATTCTCATAAGAACATCATAGTATATTTAAGATACTTTTTTGTTACAAAAGAAATTAATAAAATGAGTTTAGGGGGTTGGAGAAGCAAAATAAAACAAAAGAACATTAGGGAAGACTTTACCTTTAAATCAGGTAACTCCCCTTGGTTTGAACCAAAAGGGTTTCATGAAGAGATTTCTGCCTAATGGAAGGCTTCTAGGATGAAGATAGGGACGTGGAGAGACAATATGAGCCGAGGTTGGACGAGCCAAGGGCATGAGAGGTGTGGATAAGGAGGTAGAGGTGGGGGCCTTTTATAAGAGGGAGGAGGGGCACTATTGCAAAGTCTTGAAAAGTTAATTTATTATAAAATGATTTTTGGATATCAAAGGTCCCACAATTATATATTTCTAGGATAAGGTTATAAGGGCTAGAAACCCACCCATTCACTAGGTTTTTGACAAGTTTAAATCTTAGATTTTACATTATCATTTCATTTTATTTAAATCATTCATTAAAGAGGTAAAAGCAGCATCATCATGGTGTCATAAATAAATTAATTTATATATGGACTAAAAATTATTAAAAACTACTATGATGTATGAATCCTTTTTATCTTTCCAATAAATATTTATAGTAAAAAATATGACTTGTATAACCCCATGTAAAAATTGTTTTAGTAAAACAATACATGTTTGTGACATTTTTATTTTAACTTTAAATAAAAAGTTATTGCTATCATTTTCTTACCCAAGTGGCTCCATGGGGTCCCCAAGTTGACCCATGTATTTTCTTGGTCGGCCATGACTCATCCAATAAGGGTAGGAAATGCGTCAAGGTCATTTCATATTATTATAACATTGTCTTTTCCTTAATTTACACTAATTACCTTTAATCGCGATTAATAAAATATAAAATTTACTATTCACCAAAAATTATTTTCATCCCATTGAACCAAATTTTACATCCTAATGACAACCATGTATGTCAGATTTTTGAAATTCAAATCACAGATGTGGTAAAATTTCATTTAATCGAAAAATCAGTTTTCTAACTACAACTTAGCGGTTTCACTATTCATAAAAAAATTAGTGTTTTTCATAAAAATACCAAAAATTCTCCCTAAGCTATATTTGATATTCTGAATTCAAAAATGATATCTATTTTACAAAATTTAAAACCTATTAGTTGCAATAATCAATTTAATAATTAATTCCTGTTGTCAAATCAAATAGTGTGTTTTTAAGAAACAAAATATATCAAAATATTGACACTCGTTTATGTCCAATTTCAAAGTGAAATTAATTACAATTACCACCATTGGATTAAATGATAAAAATATATTCTTATTTCACTTTAAAACCAATCAAAAGATGATCTAATCATATAAATATATTAGATTAGAAAGCGGTTAAGAATTAAAATACAACATTTTTCACTTATTCATTAAAAATGTACTTTATCGAAACAAATAACAAAACCATACACAAAGTAAATTTTGATATCCCAATTATAAAGAAGGATTTTATTTGGTCCAATATAACATATAAATTTGTAAACAAGTAGATTTGAAAAGGGTTCGCCATCAAAATACGGTTAATCGACCTTTTAAATAATATTATAATATTTGATCTTAAAATTGGATTCAATTGCATTTTAGGCCTCTAAAATTTAATGAATAAAAGAAAAAATATTTGAAAAACATTTATAATCATATTTTAGTTAGTTCTGTTAATTCCATCCATTACAATGTCTAGGTGTTAACAACCATTTAAAATAATAGTATTTTATTATTAGAGTGCAATGTAATATTTCAACGAAACTCGTTGTTGCGTATTGGGTACGCCATCGAGAATAGCGTTCCTTTTAAATTAATATTTTTTTCACAAATATGGATAAATATGAAAATTTCATATTCTTTATTTACTTGGAGTGTTATATCCTTCCCCCCTTTTGGGAATTGCATCCTCGCAATTTTAAAATTGGGCTCAAAATCTTCATTGAAAGTCCCACATCGGAACAAGAGTCAGTAAAACTATCACTTTAAAAAAGAGATAGAGAAGTATAAAGGTGACCCAAGTTAACCGATATTAGGATTCAATATAGGAAAACATGTAAATGGAAGAAAAAAACAAAGGGTATTGTTCTAATGTAGATTGATAGAAAACATGTTTAGGAGAAAGTTAACCACCAGAAAATCACAAACATGTGATGGGTTAAACTGTATTTGATTCCCTAGTAGGAAACGTTAACAGAACACATTTTATTTTTAAGTTACTTTTCATTGAGGAATTTATTTATGAGCTTAACTAAATCATAAGGAAACATACTTACTTTTCATGCTGACTTTCAAATTTTACTATATTTCTTACAGAAACTCATATTTTCTCCAAAAGACGAGTATTTAGGAAGACTTATTCACATTAAGAGTACTATAATCAACTTCTTGAGAACCACCTAATCAAAAAAAGATAACTATATATTTCCCATGTCTTTAGACCTTAACCAAAACCAAAACCAAAAAGGTTAGTACAAGGAAAGATAATCCTTAAAATAGATAATCCTTTATAAAAAAATCTATTCTTAATCTCCAAAATTTTTCCAACAAAAACCAAATTTCAACAAAGACCATTCGATAAAAAATTGTCCATAAAATACTTCAAAGTAAACCACACTAAGATTCAAACCCAAATCATTGAAGGATTAAATCACATAGTCTTCCAAGAAAAATCTTAACATTTCTCTCCAAATGAGACCAGATTCTCTTAAAGTCTCATATTGTAAAGTAATTAACCTAATCACATATCCTCCATGATAGGTTAATAATTTTCATAGATAACCCCAAATCGACTTACTATTGATTCATAATATCATCTAAATAGAAAGAATTAGTCAAAATAACCAAGGAATACACGTAGTCCAGTGGTAGGTGATAAATACCAGTCACACATTGGTTGTGGGTTAGATTCCCATAGCTTCATCCGATGCGACGAGTTGTCACACGATTTATGTGGTGTCCTTTTTCCAAAACTATATAATTCTCATAACATTCCCCAAAAAGAGGTAAAATCTTCAAAAAAACCGTAACATATTTTAACCTCAAGTTTATCTCATGTCGTTTATATTCCATCATAACATATAGTAACCCATAATTACCTCAAAAGTAAGGATCATATAAACCCTAATGGTTACCTTTATAATTATTACATGAACTTACACATCGAGTTGGTTCTCTCATACATGATGCATTAGATATCTCATGAAGGTTCAAGTGGGTGATCATGACTCCTGATAGTTGGTTTAGAATAACCACAAGATTTCTCATTGAATCCACCATTTCATCCTATCTCATAATCAGAGAACCACCACATTTTCCTTTAAACCCATTGTCACTTTGGTTCCTGGTAGATCCATCCATTTAGTAAAACCAAAATGGTCAGTGTGATTATATCAAAAAAATCATCATGTACTAATGATAAATATAAAAACTAAGATATACTTACTCATTCACTTTATCAAAGAACTATGACTTTTTCTGAAATCCTATCCATTATTGTAATGTCACTTATGCTTAAATAATACCCTAGCCTCTAATGTTATCTAAACCGACCTTTGATACCAACTATAAAGACCCTGCCTTAAAACATTACATAACATTGAATTAAATGAATAATTCAAATTGAGGATCTTCTCAGGTTTAGAGATTTAAAGAATTAGATCATAACTATTACATCTCAAAATATTAAACATTATACACTTCTGCAAAGTTTCTTTTTTTTACAAAACATGAAATCTTAAAAAAAAGATTCATGTCTAGTTCCATGTTTAAGAAATCATGACATCTCCTTGATCATATCCTTGACCCTATTCCACATTATGTCCTATGAAAAACATTTCAAAAAACTTGGGGTGAGCCTAAAAATCTCAGTAAGGGATACACAATGAAGGAAAACTGTTCGTTTTTCAAAACACCATGTAAACCATGAATACATTATCAATGTAACACTTTTCACCTTTATGAATTAGTAAATACTCTTCAAATGAATAAAATATCATTACTTACCCTTCTATAACCAAAATTTTACCATAAAACCCATATAAAGAACACATAACATATAATGGTAACTTGGGACATAAACATACTTAAATGGAATAACCATACAATCGACTTCCACACATATCACTAAATGGAATAGCCATACGGCCATCTTCCATACCCAAAGAAATGGAGGTTATAATGTAACCACTCGTCCTGGTATTCAAAGAACCACGCATCATTTGGTTTATTATGTAACCACCCGTCAAATTTCCAAGCACCATTATAAAATCATAACATGTAAAACAATTATAAAGGAAAGAAAACATTTCCACATTTCAATCACAATATATCACTTAAATATATTGACATAACAAATCCATTATCAAAACAATTTTCAATACCAAAATACACAAATGAGTATATGTTATTTATTTACTTTTAAAAATATTATGGCTTGTTGAGGAAGCCAAAGATCAAATAATAATCATGGCGGCGGAAAGGTCGTTGTCACCGTGTACATTAAATAGAAACATAATTTTTGTAATTTAGTAAAACACATTGTTTAGAAAATATTCCTTTTGAATAAAAGTAAAAGTAAATGTTTTTTATACACTATATAAAAGGAAGTTGTGTATAAAACAAAATATACATCAATTAAAGGAGATTGAGACGAAGTCCCATTCAAAGATGGTATCCTTAGATTACAGATAAATCAATTACATAATTATGTGTGAAAAATAAAAATACACCCAATATAAGTGGATATTATGTGTAAAAAAATTTGAGTTTATACACACATATTCAAACATGAAATAATAAGGAAGTAGATGTTTAACCCAAATAATCGAAATTGGGTTAAGAAGTTCCATTGAAAAAATTCGATAGCCTAATGGCGTCACATCAAATTTTAAAAAAAGAGTCGATGAAAGAGATAAAGGGTATCTCATCACTTGGACAGAAAATTTACAGAAATAAGGATACATAAGAACATATCCCAACATAAGAAGATGTTAATTAAAATAAAAAACAAATAGAAGCCTATTAAAATATAGGAGGGTGAATGGTTCCCTTACCGACTTGGGTAACATTCAAAATGTACACTACATGAAATATGGACTATAAATCATTCATATAAATACCCATAAATGAAATTATATTACACAAAGAGTAGAATAATGGTTAGTACATAAAACACTCCAAGGAAATGGTTTAAAATGTAGCATAAATCTCACGGGAATAAATGTGAGATGAAAAAAATCCCTTACAAAAACTCGGCAGCCTAACGGTGCCACATAAAAAATCCAAAAATGGATTAATAGGATCAAATAGGGTTTCTCATAATATAAACATAAAAATTAATGTATGAGTAATATAAAATAACATCCTCAAACATAATAAATATGTTCTTAAATGAAATGACAAAAAAGAGAGTATTTAAAAAGAAAGAGAGAGGTAGGATCCCTTACCTCAACTCCGACTTGCCTTGTTCATTTATTTATATTCCTGAATAATAAAATTTGGTCAATTTATAATTTCTTAAGTACAGACTTTAAATATTATTATTCAGTTCATATCACAAATTATAATGTTATAATAATTGGTAAATAATGTGAGTTCATATCAGACGTTTTTGTCGATGTTCGGTACATGAGTAAAAATTGAACTTGTTGGAAAAAAATTTCCCATGTAGTTATAAGTGAATAATCTCCCGAATAGTATTAATGATTTAAATATCATATATATACAGTATATATTAATTTTATATTATTACATAACATTTGGAGATAAAAAGAAATGAAATTCACCTTTCATGGAGACAGTAGGCCGTACGTATGCATAAACGCTACTTTCATTTCTTTGGCACATTAGTGGAATTGAAACTAGATTAGCGACATATATATATATTATAATTCCAGAATAATTTATATGTTATATAGGTCACATAATTTCATCAATTTAATTATTTATACATTCCATTTATTGCATGAATGAGTCATATCACTTGATGGGGTGGTAGTCCACACTTCCTCAAATGAAATTATCGCATTTGCACAACATGCAAAGCATAAAGGTATGTATTAAATATAAAATTCAAAAGCATAGGGAGAAAATAAATATAATATAAATCATAAATAAATATTGTGCTATCATAATTGCCACCATGAGAGGTGGTATGAGAAGATAGAACAGTCATCGTTTCAAGGGGCAGTAATTTGCCATCCACGAAAACTGTATGTTCTTTAGCCATTAGATGAAGGTGTGTGTAAGTGTATCTAGAATAACATTCATAAAAACATCCTAGTATATTTAATATACTGGGTTTGTTACAAAATAAAGAAATAAAAAGTGGTTAGGGGTTGGAGAAGCAAAATAAAACAAAAGAACATTAGGGAGGACTTTACCTTTAAATCGGGTAACTACCCTTTCTTTGAACCAAAAGGGTTTCTTAAAGAACTTTCTGACTAAGGGAAGGAATCTAATATGAATAAAGGGATGTGGAGAGACAATATGAGAAGAGGTTGGATGATCCAAGGGCTTGAGAGGTGTGGGTAAGGAGGTATAGGTGGGGGCCTTTTATAATAGGGAGGAGGGGCACTCTTGGAAAATCGTGAAAAGTTACTTTATTATAAAATGATTTTCGGATATCAAAGGTCCCAAAATTATATATTTCTATGAAAAAGTGATAAGGGTTCTAAATACACCCATAAAATAGGGTTTTGACAAGTGTATGTCTTAGATTTTACAGTATATTTTCATTCTATTTAAATCGTTCATTAATGAGGTAATCGATGCCTCATCACGGTGAGATAAATACATTAAGTGATTTAATGTTTAAAAATTTCTAAAAAAATACGTTGATGTAGGAAATCATTTTATCTTTCCAATGAATATTTATAGTAAAAAATATGACCTGTATAACCACATGTAAAATGTTTTTTAGTAAAACAATACATGTTTGTGACATTTTTATTTAAACTTTAAATAAAAAGTTATTAATGTCATTTTCATACCCAAGTGGCTCCATAGGGTCCCCAAGTTGGCACATGGATTGTCTTGGTCGGCCATGACTCATCCAATAAGGTTAGGACATGTGTCAAGGTCATTTCATATTATTATAACATTATATTTAACTTAAATTACACTAATTACCTTTAATCACTATTAATAAAACGTAAAAGTTACTATTCACCAAAACAATTTCATCCCATTGAACCAAATTTTACATCCTATTGGCAACCATGTATGTTCGAGTTTTGAAATTAAAATCACAGAGGTGGTAAAAATTCATTTAAATGAAAAATCTGTTATTTAACCACCACTTAGTGGTTTAACTATTAATAAAAAATTAATGTTTTTTAGAAAAATACCAAAAATTCACCCTAAGCTATATTTGATATTGAGAATTCAAAAATGATGTCAATTTTAAAAAATTAAAAACATATAAGTTGAATTAATCAATTTAATAATTAATTCACATTGTCAAATCAAATAGCGTGTTTTTATGAAACAAAATATATCAAAAGATTGACACTCGTTTATGTCCAATTTCAAAGTGATATTAATTACAATTACCACCATTGGATTAAATGATAAAAATATATTCTAATTTCACTTTAAAACCATATCAAAAGATGATCTAATCATATAAATAAATTATATTAAAAATAGGTTTTGAATTAAAATACAAAATTTTCAACTTATTCATTAAAAATGTACTTTATCGAAAAAATAACAAAAACATACACAAACTAAATTTTGATGTCCCAACTCTAAAGAAGGATTTTATTTGGTCCAATATAACATAGAAAATTTTCAAAAAGTATATTTGATAAGGGTTCTCCATCAAAAGGTGGTTAATCGACCTTTTAAAGAATATTAGAATATTTAATCTTAAAAATGGATTCAATTGCATTTTAAGCCTCTAACATTTAATGAATAAAAGTAAAAATATTTGAAAAACATATATAATAATTTTTTAGTTATCTATGTTCGTTCCCTCCATTATAATGTCTAGGTGTTTTCTACCATTTAAAATAATAGTATTTTATTATTATAGTGCAACATAAGATTTAAAAGAAACTCGTTGTTGCGTATTGGGTACGCCATCGAGCATAGTGTTCCCTTTAAATTAATATTTATTCACAAATATAGATAAATATGAAAATGTCATATTATTTATTTACCTGGGGTGTTATACTATGAGCCCCGTATGGTTACCCTACAGAGTTACTACTAATCTTTTGTCCTATCCTGTTTTTCCAATTCTTAGAGATCTGGTCTCTGAACAAGCTCCTAAAGCTCCTAGAACCTTTTTTTTCCATAGGTAACATTAACAAAGATTAATTAAGGATTAAATTAAAAAACAAGATATTAAATTTGTTAAAATATGGTTCATTATAATATTTATATTTATGGAAACTTGATTTCCATTGAATAATGATCATAAGTACATCAAATCCATAGTGTATACAACATTTAAAAGATTACAGTTTTATAATATTAACATACACCTCAATGAATGGAAATTGAGGCAAAATCCATTAACTCACACTTTCCACTAGTTAAAAATGATTTAGAATCATGTATAAAAAATTTAAATTTATTATAATTAAATTTTAAAACCATATATATACCTATAGTATCATTTATGATTCATTTTTATCATTTTATCAACTATTTTTTAATAATATTTTTTTTATTATAATTATTACGGGTGTTAAATACTTCTTCTTTCAAGTATATTGATTATTTAGATCCAATACTTGAATAGTTATTTTTGTTACATAAACTGTACAATTTTATTATTGTTGTAAATATCATATATAGTCTTTAAATCAATATATATTTGTATAAACATAACGTGTAAATGTAAAATA
Source organism: Viscum album (assembly GCA_963277665.1). Classification (NCBI taxonomy): domain Eukaryota; kingdom Viridiplantae; phylum Streptophyta; class Magnoliopsida; order Santalales; family Viscaceae; genus Viscum; species Viscum album. The sequence continues at coordinate 1,392,291,962 of OY728165.1, forward strand.
GACCTCATTTCTTCATGGAGGTGGAAATCCACATATACGCACATATGACATTATTTTTTTTCCCAATGGATTAGAAGGTGAGATGTTATATATATATATATACGGTATTATAGTTATATAAAAATATTAAGGTCATAAATATCATATATATTCATTATTTCTATCTTTATACCCATCCAAGTTGAGTGGTGATGAAAAGTAAATTACACCAATACGTGGATACGGTAAGTCATACATACAAACATGTGATGATTTAAATTTTATTATGATGAAAATTGATGGAAAATGATTTTCACATAATCATAATAAAAATATATTTTTTATAACACATTATGTATTTATTTAAGATCTTTATAACACACAAAGCATATGTATAAGAAGAAATGAATTTTAAAGAGTCGATAAAGATGATAACCTCTTCTTCTGTTGACTTACATTAGATATCATCATTAGGGAACTAGGGTTCGTATTTTAGATGGGAATTAACCTATAGAAATTATATAATAAGTTTTATAAGATAAATGGGAATGGGTTTGTCAATATAAATGTCTCAATGTATTGTAAGTAAGAGAAAAAACTGGTTTCCTTTTATAATTGATGGGATGTTTAATTTTGTAATTTATTAATGTATAAAATTGATATAAATTCTTTTATTGTCTTTAATACCGATAATTTGATCTAATTTCAATATAATACGGGTATATTTTTAAAAAATCTCCTTAAATTAATTTTTTAAATGTTTTGTGTATGTTTTCATTGTTATCTTATAGTTTTTCCCCCATGTTATCCATTATGAAAACTACTGTAATGTTAAAGATATCTACCATTTAAGGGATAATAATGTTAATATATAATTAAAAATGACACATAAATATAACATGGTGGATGTTAAAAAACACATCACATTAATTTTTACAAATAAATTTTTTTATGAATTTTGGTTCAACTAAAAAATAATTAGTAATTATATAATATTATTTATGTTATTTTTGACACTATTCAGTCAATATGACTTTAAATGCATCAAAGAAAATAAGAAATTATAATATAATACATTCACACATATATAATATGTAATATAAATCTATAAAATTATTGTTAAACATAAACTAATTCAAATTACTTCTCTTTTAATATTTTTAATATCATTTATTTTATTTAAATATTAAATTGAATAAATAATGTGTAGGTTCTTTATATGAATTTATGGTTATTATTTCATCGCTAAAAATAATAAATTTAATACCACGATAAAAATAAATCATTTATATTTAAAATATATATGTATAATCCAATGTAAGTAGTATTTTTCCCTTTCATGGAATATTATAGATATTAGAAGAAGAAAGGTTACATTTTATTAATATATATTATACATTGATATGATGATATGGGAGCTTCTACATGGATATCTCAATGATAGCTAGTGTTTCTTTTATCTTAGGGTGATTCTATAGGGCCCCTAGCCTTTTAAAAATTTCATTACATGATTTTAAGCATATCAAATCATCATATTACTAGCCAAGGATAGAAAAGTCTAGTGAATTGGAAGAATATGAATAGACAACATTAATCATGGAACTAAAAAACATTTCTTTATTTAATATTTATAAAGAGATCCTATCTTCAATTGTTCTCGTACATCTTCATAGGATAACTTAGGGATTAAATGAACAATGTGACGAGCTAAAATCCCATTAAGGTAATCAAAATAATTATAATGCTTTGACACATGGGTTAGAAGGCATGAAATAATGATATAAAAAGGAAAGGAAAATAGTAAATAATAACATATAAATGTGGGGTCATATAAATATGGAGTCATAATAATGTGGGAAAAAAACAAAACAAAACTTTAGTACTTTTCATGGTTGGTTTTACATAGAGGATCATAAGTCAAGGTTAACCACCCAGACCATTGCATATGGTAGCACGAGTCAAGGGTAATCGCCAAGACTGTTTCACATAACATCCCATGAGACTCAAATTTACCCAAAAACTGGAGTGAAATATGGTTGTCACACATCATAAGATTTTTATGAATATTCTCTCCACATATATAATCATACGTAATCAATCATACATAAACATAAGGGTTACCCACTATAAGAATTGGGTATCACAGTCATGTCATAAATCATAACAAATGAGAGTATCATACAAATGTCCACGAAGAAAAGAAATTAGATTATTAATGGAAAATGATCAGGCTGAATATAATTATATCATGAAAATTCATGTCAACATTATATAATAACATGTTAAATGAGAACTCAAGAAAATTTAGAATAAAATCATTTTAGTGCTTTTAAAAGAAAATATTAAAGATAATTTAAAACACAAAAGAGTATAAATTTTTTTATAAAACCATAAGTGAACCAAGATGGATTTATAAATAAAAATATGTGTTTTATAAAAATAAATATGTCTTAAAAATATTTTATATATTGTACATGAATTGGGTAAGAATTCAGAAACTTACTTTAAAATGGGTTTTCTTATTGGGAAGTATTGATGAGGGAATCATTATAAAACATGTATATACCTGAAATATATTGATTAATGGACCTCGTTACTTGAATTTTTATCACATACACTCCATTTATAATATGTACATAAAAAATAACAGATAACTTCATTTGGGTAAAAATACAGATAGATAAACCCAAAGGAATAATGGATGTTTGGGTAGAATCCTTTAGCTTAAGTCTAATGGTGTCATTCACTTGATATTATTGTCCTAGATAAACAATTTAAATTCATTAACTAAAATTTATAAAACCTCTTCTTTATGTAATTTAATTATTATAACCTTATTATGTTTATTCACGATCTTTTTTTGGTTTTAAAGATTAAATTTTATTGTTTGTTTCATTGCTTTTCATGATAAGTTTACTTACATACAAGTAAGGATAAACATGTAAGATAAGAATGGTTTTCCGGAATTTGAGTAATATTTTATTATGAATAATATAGTATATTACATGGTTATAAAATTTATTTTGATATTTTTAGTAAAGAATAATCATTATATAAAACATTAATGATAACTGTTTTGGTTAATAGGTTGTTTTTTATCATATCAATCCCATTTTTCTTTATAAATTAAAATTTTTCTTACAAAAGATTCAAGAACATTGAATTTAAAATAATATATATATTATAGTTTTATTCAACCATAATACTATTTTCTTAACTATAATTGAATATGGTAATATAAATTGGAAACCCATCATCCATGAATGTGATAAATTAATGCATATCGGATGGTGTTTACATTCATATTATAAAAGTAGGTTAAAAAAGAGATGATAATGAATTATTTCATTGTTGGAAAATTTTCCAGTACATTTATGGTAATGGATTTATAATATCATTTGGATGAAAGTAGATTGAATTTAAATAGATAATAATGGAACATGAATGAAAATAAAAGAATTTAAATCCAAATTTTCCTATTGAACATGACTTCTTAGGGAACCTATTTAAGGGAGAATATTTGATATTTTGAAGATAACAAGGTCCTATGGATGTGGTATAGGGTATTAGAGATGGATTTTAGAAGAATCTGGTCTATGGATAAGGCTTTAGAGGATTGATGATAAGTGGTGGGTGAGGGTGGGTTTTATAGTGGAGGAGAGGAGGTTTTTCTCAATATTTTTTTCATTATTTTATTATTTTTCTCAAGAAAAATAATAGTATTGATTCTTGTGAAAAAACATAATAATATTTTCATGTGAGTTTTATCGCATGATTATTGCATCATCCATGACTCAATAAATAGTTTATTTAACCTATAATGTATATATACAGGAAATTACCATATTTTACTATTCCCCAAAATTAATGTATTATAGAAAAATCCTAATAATTCACCCCAACCATTTCCATTTTTTATATATAAAAACAAAAATCAATTTTATGAAAAAAAGTTGTAAATATGTGAAATTTAATTTTTAATTAAAATCCTAATTTACTTGAGAAATACAAATTTTAAAATATAAAATACATTTCTAAAACATTGAAAAAATTAATTATGGTCTCTTAAAATTATCATATAATCATAAGTCATAAAAAAACTTATTTATGAATAAATTTTATGAAATTAATTTTTCTATTAAATTATTAAATTGATCATAAAATTGTAATTAAATATACATGACTCACAAAAATACCAACACTATGATATAATTTTATCATATTGACTCTTATATGATTGATAGATTTTATTTATACTTTCATTGGTAAAGTTACTTATTCACCATGATGATTTACTATTCATAATGATCTTATTACTAATAATAATGATAACGTTACTATTCATAAGGGTAAGGTTCTAATCACCCAAAATTTAGTTTGTCTTATCAGACTCCAAATATCTTATTGATCGCAACTGTGTGTGTCAGATTTTCAAAATTCAGATCACAAATTTGAAAATATGATGTTTAAGGGATACATAGTCCATAATAGGTAATTGTGTTTGGACATCATGTGATTATACTATATGATAATAATAAAGGAATTTCCATTGACTAAACTTTGGGTCAATACATTTTTCCCCACTTATGAAATTTCTCCCTCAAAATTTCATTTTACACACTAATCCATAAATATGTGTGGGTAATTTTCCTTAATTTCCTCCTCAAGTTCCCAAGTTGCCTCTTCATACTTATGGTTCAACAATACTACTTTAATCAGGTGAGTTTTCCACTTGCATAAAACATTATCTCAACCATTCCTGATCATTATTGTCTTCCCCTCAAAAGAAAGATCATTATCAAATTTTACCACCTATGAAAAAAGTACATGTGAAGGATCTTGTATGTACTTCCTTAAGAGATATTTGTGAAAGACATCATGTACTTTAGAAAAGGAAGGTGGATGTGCTTGTTGATAGGCCACAGCTTCGATACGGTCAAGGATCTTGAAGGGGCCTATTTATCGGGGACTTTACATTTCTTTCTTCACAAACCTCATGACCTTCTTCCATGGAGATATACGAAGGAGTACAATGTCTCTAACTTTTAACACAAGGTTCTATCGATGAATTTACACATAACTCTTCTATCAAATTTGGGCTACCTTGATGTGTTGCAGAATGGTTTTCATTTTTTATACCATTTCATCAACCATTCTTGGTCCTAGCAGCTTACACTCACTGACATCATCCCATCATGCAATTTTTACGCAACCTTTCCCATAAAGGGATTCATATGGTGTCATTATGATTCTCACGTTGAAACTATTATTGAAGGAGAATTAAACCAGTGGAATAAGTTGGACCTATACTCCTTTGAAGTCCATATAACACTCTCTCAACTTGTATTCTATTGTACGAATAGTTTTATTATATTGGAAATGGGTTTGAGGATAACAGGCCATACTAATGTTCATTTCAATTCTTAGAACACATTAGATAGTTTTACAGAACATCGCCATGAATATAAAATCTCCATCTGATATAATTTATAGTTGTACTCCATATAGAATTACCACCTCTTTGATATATATCCATGCATGTTGATTCAGTTAGAATTCCTCTCGAATTGTGATATAGTGAGCTATCATTGTAAGAAGATCCACAATGACCCATATAGCATTATTTTCTCTGGATGTCCTTGGAAGTCCTGTGACAAAGTCCATGGTGATATTCTCCCACTTCCATGTTGGTATGGTTAGTGGTTCCATCATCCCCTTATAAATCTATATTTCAGCCATCACTTGTTGACATAGTAGATAATTTTATGTATATTAAGTAATCTATTTCTTCATATTTCCCCACCAAAATATCTCTAAGAGATATCGATACATCTTTATGCTCCATGGGTGAATAAATAAGGATGAGATATTTTCATTATTCCAAATCTCCTTTGTTATCTCTTGATCAGATGTAACATATAATCCTAACCCAAATCTTACAACTCATTCCTCATCAATCATAAACAAAGAAGATTTCAAATTTCTAATAGATTCAACCATTTTCAGAATTTACACATAAATTCTTTGGGCATCCTTTATATTCTCTATGATTGATTGTTAATAATCCATTTGATAAAGGATAGATTATTTTCATCCTTTAACTATTTCTGCATCCATAATCATAAAATCTAAGAAGATTATATACTTCTGAAATCTCACAATTGATAAAGATGGAGGATCTTTTCTACTTAAGTAATATTCCACCTTATTTTCCCCACCATGATGTTTGTGTATTGAGAATTAATAATATTGGATGATCACTAACCATATTTTCTTGTGTATATTATGCTCCTTTTATTTGAATATATATTTTAAACTCTTTTGATTAGTATATATCTCAAACTTCTCCCCATATAGATAATACCACCAGATAATCAATGAAAAGATCGCAGTCACCCACTCCATATGATGTTTGGGACAGTTATACTCATTGTTTTTTAGTTTCCTAGAGGTGTAGGCTATAATATTGTAATTTTTTATTAGAACACATCCTAATCCCTTCCATAAATCATCACATTACACTACAAAGAGTTCTCCATTTTTAGGAGTGTGAGTATTGGAATAGTGATAAGACTCCTCTTTAGCTACTTAAATACTTCCTCACATTATTGAGTCTCAAAAAACATCACCCCCTTCTAGGACATCATTGTCATTGGGTTTGAAAATTGTGAAAAGTTCTTCACAAATAATTTATAATACCCAGCTAGACCAAGAAATCTATGGAACTGTATTACATATGTTGTCTTTTGCGACTCTTTAATTCCCTTTGTCATGGATGGGTCAAAAGATATTTCTTTTCTAGTGATGACATACCCTAATATTGATAATTCATCCATATCGAACTCACATTAACTATACTTTTCATAAATTTTTCCCCTTCGCAATGTAATCAGCATTGTATTCAAATGCTCCTCACATTCCTCCTTTCTGTTGAAGTATATCTGAATATCATCGATAAAGACTACCACAAATATTTCTACGTAATATCTAGAAACTCTATTCATTAAATCCATAAATATTTCCAATCATTAGTGAGTATAAATGGAATCACTATGAACATATAATGTCCATACCTCTTTTGAAAGGTAGAGTTGGGAATATCTTACATCCTCGCCATTAATTGGTGATATCCTGACAAGAGGTCCACCTTAGAGAAATAATGGCCACACAATGTTGATTAAACAAGTCACCTATCTATGGAAGGGGATACATTTTCTTTATAATGATTTTATTGATCTTGCAATAATTAAATCAGAGGAACACTGATTCATCATTCTTCATGAAGAAGATAAATGGTGCACCCACTAGTGAATCTCTCAGGTGTATAAAAACCTTATCTAAATTCTCATATAACTGATTCTATAGCTCTTTCAAGTATACAGTTCCATTATATATGGTTTCTTTGATATAGGCATAGATCTTTGAATAAGTTCAATTGATAACTCAACCTCTCGATCAGTAGGAATTCCATACAATTACTCAGGGAATAAATTTATGTAACCCCATAATATGGGGATATCTTTGAGAAGAATAACATCCTTTGTGTTAATCAGTTGAGCTAGACATTCTTGATCATAAATCATTAATATCCACACATGATACAATGATTCCAATGGAGATTCATCTTCCTCTTTAAACATTTAATGAATTAGAGGATGCTTCAGGATGTGAAGAGTGATCTCCCTTTCCTGAAAGTTGATGTTTTCTTTGTCTAATGATATCCATTACATTCCCAAGATAACATCAACATCCAATAAATAAATTGTGATGAAATTTTTTGGGAGGTTCAATCCAGAAGCTTTAACCAAGAATAATTTATATAAATTGGACGAATTAATTTCCCCATTTTATATTCTCACATATAAATCGATAACTATATTTTGAGGTAGTGTTTTTAGAGTTCTTCTAATCATGAAATATATGAATGAATGTGTAGAATAAAAATAAAATAGTGTGTTCAATATTTTTTAATGAATAACTAGCATATCTATCAACACATCATTGTACAGATCTATCCCATTAGTATTGATAGAAAAATTCCTTCCTTGTTGACTTGGAGGTTTTTGTTGATTTCCCCTGACAACCCTTTTCTTAGGTAAATTTTTCTCATAATTCTCATGATCGAATCCATTGTAACATTTCACTACATGTTGATCAATGATCTAAACCTTCTGTTCATCTTCCACAATAGTTGTATTCTTCATATCTCTCAAACTTTTCATAGAAAGATATCCCATTCAACCACATTTTATGAAATTTTTGGTTCCCTTTAGATATCTCCAAGGATTAATCTTCCCTCAATTTTTACATGTGGTATGTTTGATCTTCTTTCCCTCATAGGAATTATTTTCCAAACCACCTATATTAGACTCCATTTTTCTCTTTTTGTCACTGAGTCCATGAGACTATTGAGAGTCTCCGATCTCTATTTAATCCATGAGTAACAATGTAAAATCTACTCATGAAAATATATTCCACGAATCTAAAAAAAATTCATAGACTCAGATTTAGTCCGCTAAAGAAGTGATCCACCATGAATTTGGTGTTTATGACAAATCCAAAGGCATATCTCACAATCCTTGTAATGATTTTATCATACACCCCGATGGAATCATCTTCCTTATGCTTGATTCCAAGGAACTCTCTTTCCATGTTGAGGTGAGGGTTTAGGGAAATATTTCTTAAAAAATATATAATGGAATTCCTCATAATCCATGGAATAAATTTACTCTTGAAACATCATATTCTTGATCATTGTCCACCACTAATTAGCTTCCCCCTCAAAACATTAGACCACCATCATGTCTTTCTGTTCTTATGAGAACTAGAGGAGAGAGAATATCATTTTAATGGAGTTAATCCACTATTCCCCGAGGAAGAGATTAAAAGATCTACTAAACATGGAAGGCATATTCTGCATTAAGGATAGAAAAAACAACTTGCTCTTTCTTTAGAGGAGGAATACATTCCACATGATTCATGTTATTATGTTAAACCTGGTCCAGTTGAGCATGTACTTTGATGATGCTTTGAGAATCCATTTCCATAATATTTGGCATATCATTAGAGAAATATTTACATTTTATATCACATAAATTATTTTAACATGTTCTTCTATTTCCTTCCATAAACTATGAAAATTAATGTACAATTAGGGGGATTGAATACATATCAAATAAGCATAAATAATAAAGATTGAAAATAGAATTATAATCAATAAAAGTAAAATTATATCCTAACTTATGATTACCTAGTATTAAATCAAGGTTATCTTTGATCTATTTCATATCATCTATTATTTTTGGATTCTTATTTTCCCTTACTAATGGTTCGTACTATGATTATGAATTTACCAAATCATATCCCCAGGGAGTATCAAACCAAGAGTGTAGCAAGACCCATTTTCATACACAAATTTCCATTTGAGTCTAGCTAAAATAGGTATCTTTGGGTTTCACCCCAGTATACATCTATTTCAGAGCCACGTCCACTTTTTCATATCAAGATCGAGATGCATTTTCTTAATAAACAACATACTCTATGCTTTCCAAAATTTAGGGTTTTTTTCTTATATTTTGTCTTATCCCTATGTTATATGGTAACGTTCTCTATTCCTAATCTCAAAAAATGACTGGACTATCCTTTGATAAAATATATAGGAACCTGAACCTTTTACATGAATCATTACATGATTTTAATCATAGTAAATAATTGTATTACATGCCAAGGATCATAATGTCTAGTATCTTAGAAGACGAGGTACATAAAAGTTCAAACGTTGAACTAAATAAAAAAAAATTATTTATTTAATGTCCATAAAGAGATATTAACTTCCATTATGCTCATACATCCTCATAGGATAACATGGGGATAACATGAATGAAGGGATGAGATAAAATATCAATAAGGGAATAATAATAATAATAAATATTTAGCACACGAGTTAGAATCCATGGAATAATGATATAAAAATTCATGCAACATATGAAATAAAAACATATAAACATGGGGTAATATGTACATAGAGTCATAATAATTTGGAAGAAACAAAAAACATGACTTTATTGTTATTCAAGGATCATTGCATATTGAGGATCCTATGTCAATGTAAACCACCAAGACTGTTGCACATAGTAGCATGAGTGATGGCTAACCACCAAGATTGTTCCACATAATGTTGCATGAGACTCAACATTAACCAATTCATTGGAGTGATATCTGGTAACAACCATCATAACATGTTCAGTAATATGCCCTGCACAAATATAATCATACATAATCGAACATACATAAATATAAGGGATACTCACTGTAAGAATTGGGTATTACAGTCATGTCATAAAGAATAAAAATTGTGAGTATCATAATAATTTACATAAAGGATAAGAATTTGATCATGATTGGAAAATCATAGGGAAGAATAGTCATATATCATGAAAAGTGATGTGAACATGATGCAACAACATATAAAGAGAGTTCTCAAGAAAAGTTAAAATTAAAACATTTTTGTGCGGTTAAAGGAAAATATAAAAGGTATTTTTAATAATAAAAGGAATAAAAATTTACTTAAAACCATGAGGGAACCATGAAATATTTTATAATAAAAAATTGATTTTTTTAAAAAAATTATGGCTTAAAAACATTTTATATAGTGTAGTTGAAGATGGGTATAAATTAGGAATGTTACCATAAAACAAGTTTTCTTATCTGTACGTATTGTGGATGGAATCATTTAAACACATGTATTCCCCTGAAAGAGAAGATTAATGTAACATGATTCATGTGTTTGGATCATGTAAAAAACATCTATAATATGTAAATAAAACTAATAGATAACATCATTTGGGTAAAAATAATGATATAGCAACCCAAAAGAATAATTGAGGTTCAGGTAGAATGAATTACCTTTTTTTGATGACGTCCTTCACTTGATCTTAATGTCCTAGAAAAAAATTTAAATTCATTAATTGATATTTATAGAAACTCTTATTTATATAATTAATTTATTATAACCTTATTAATTTCATTCATGGCCTTTTTATGGGTTAGGATGATCAATTACAATGTTTATCTCATTGGTTTTCATGATTGGTTTACTTATATACATGTAAGGATAATCATGTAAGTTGAGAATGCTTGTCCAAAATTGGAGTTATATGTTATTGTGATCATCCTATATATTACATGGTTATAAAATTCATTTGGTTATTTTTATTGAAGATGAATTATTATGTATACCTGTAATGATAACTGTTTTGGTTTTTTATTTGTTTTTTGATCACATTGAACATATTTTTCTTTATAAATTAATATCATGTGTAAAAAATATTCCAAAAATATTAATTAGAAAAAATATATATATTATAGTCTATTTCAACCATAAAAATGGTTTTGTGACCATAATTGTATATGGTAATAGATATTGAAGACCCATCATCCTTGAATGTGGGAAATTAACACATATCAGATGGTTTTTTCATTCCTAGTATAATGTACAACAAATAAAATATTAAGATTAATTATTCCATTATCATAAAATAATTCTAGTAAATTTTAGGTATCGATGTTATCATGTTAAATGGATAAATGGAGGTGTGTAAGGAAATAAAATTGTATGGAACATAAATGAAAACAAAAGAATGAAAAGTGGTATTTACCTCTTGAATATGTCTTCCTTGAGATCCTATTTAAGAGAGAGGATTTGGTCTTTTGAAGACAAAATGGGATACTAGATGTGGGAGAGTGGATTTGGGATGGATTTGAGCATAACTTCGACTAGTCACAGGGATTGAGAAGATTGTAGGGAAAGTGAGGGTGAGGGTGGTTTTTGTAGTGAATGAGATGAGGGGTTTTCTCATTATTTTAGTCATTATTATGTTAATTTTCTTAAAAAAACAAGAGTATTGATTCTTGTGACCAAAAACAGTAATATTTTCATTTGAACGTCAACCCACAGTGCTTACATCTTCCATTACTAATGAAATAGTGTTTTTAACATATAATGTATACATACAATATATTATCGTATATTACTATTAACCAAAAAATCATGTATTTAAAATAAATAAAACAACACCACCCCAATAATTTTTCTATATTTTTAATTCAAAATTGAAATTCATTTTTGAAAAAAATTCTAAATATGTGACATTTAATTTTAATTTAAAATCATAATTTTCAAGAAAAATATAAATTTTAAAAGTAAAACAGCTTTTCTAACACTTTGAAAAAATTAGTTAAGGTCTCTTAAAATTATAATATAATTAGAAATCATTAAAATATTTATTTATGAATACATTTTATGAAAATAAATGTTATTTTAAATTATTAAATAAATCATAAAATTGAAAATAAATATACATGACTCACAAAAATACTGACACTGTGATATAATTATCTCATATTGTCACTTATATGATGAATTAATTTTATTTATACCTTAATTGGTAAGGTTACCTATTCAAATAGATGATTTACTATTCATAAGGGTCATATTACTATTCATAAGTATTATATTGCTACCCATAAGGGTCAATTACTATTCACCAAAAAATATTTTTGATTTCTCAAACTCCAAAAATATTACTGATCGCAACCATGAATAACATATTTTCATAATTTGAATCACATAAGTGGAAATATTATGTTTAAAGATCACATAGTAATTAGTTGTTCATTGTGTTGTGATTTCATGTGATTGTATTATATGACAATAATAAGGTAATTTCCATTTATTAAACTTTAGGATGTTACAGATTCCATACTATCTTGTTTACCATTTATTGTTGGGTAGTGATTTTCAAAAGGCCGACCATTCCAACCTTGATTTATCTTGGATTACTAGACACTTAGATGGAATCAGTTGCATGAAGTTCAGACCCCATTAAAATTATTATGAATCCATTGATTTTTGGAGGAATCTATTCACCCAATAGAAATATGTGGAGGTGGGTAGGTTTCAAATGAATGGTGAAATCACCCAAGTGGTTACAAATTAAAAATCTATTTTAGATCGGATTGAGCTATGTAATCATTTAATCATACATTATATTATTCTTCTGAGGAGTTCCATGCAATGAAGGATTACTATGTTTGATTCTCATATTGGTTCTATTTATGGTTCAAATAATGGAATTTAATTTCCATTTGTCGAGGTTTATTCCAAATACTTTTTCATTATATGTAATTAAAAGATAATGCATTGTATTTTGGCTCAATATCCCTCATGCCTAGTTTTTTGAACATACATGAATAGGATTTCAACCATATTCTTCTAGAGGAAATAAGTTCATTGGTGGAAGTGTGGGTTAGAGTGTATGTCTTGAGCTAGATTTTATGGCATCCCGAGATCCTATATGATATTGCGTTCTCCATTGGAATTCCAATTAAAATATATAAGTAAATTAAGAATATTAGAAAAAATCATTATGATTGTATTCATATTTATGTAGATCATTGTCTTATTTTAGTTAATAAGGTCTTCCTTTGTACAAAAAATGATGAGTTTCCATTAAGGATCAATTATGATAAGGTTACTCCTTTTGCACTGATTTTAAGGCCATAGGGAAATATAATTATAACAATAAAAGTAATACCAAAATGATCTCATTTTGATCAGTCTGAACATGATGAGATACATTTCTAGAGGAAAAGGATTGCTGAAAATTACAAGGAGATGTTACAGAGTTAGTTATAGGGAGATATAGAAGAATGGATAATCCATTCTCTATCTACCAAGAATTACCCTTCCTCTTGTGATCCTATCTCTTCAAGGTTGGGACATGGTGGTCAAGGCTCTCCATTGATCTTTTATAAAGGTGATCTAAGGCCTTTTATAACATTGAAGAAGAAGATGATGAATGGTAGGTTACCTATAGGACCTCATTTAGAGTTGTTATCTTTAAAGGGGTGGATCAATATAAATCACTTGTTGAATAATTTTATGGTCAATATGAAAAATAGGTTGTAGAAAATGCTGAAGTCGACATGATATTGTAGTAGGATAATGTTTTAGAGACTACAAATGTAATTTGTAAAACCAAAGTTTTAGCTATCTCCTCAAAGAAACATGGGTAATCCAATGGCATGTTCCATGTTCATTTGGGATGTATTTCTGAAATAGTTGTGTATATGGTCAACACTCAGATATGTGTTTCATATTTTACTCAATGTTTCCGAAAATATGAGTTAGCTGGACATATAGGGGATGTTTATATTGATGATCTATCCCCAATATTTTATTACTACAGGGAGATAAGGGCATGTCATTGTTTCTTAGATAAATGTTGCATTTACCATTCACGTTTGAATAAGGGAGTCTCCTGAGAGTGTCCATGATCCTCAAAACAATACTCCCTCCAGGCACAGAAGGAATTTATCTAGGCACAACATGCCTTACCAGAGTGAACTCTCCACCATCATAGAGTAATCTAAGTATTCCATGTCAATTTATATGGGGGTCCCTACTTCCATGTTTCCAGCAGTGAGATAAATGGGCATGACAAGGATACTCAAAGTGATTTACCCTCCATTATCACTTCTAGAAAGGTGTTTGTTGGTCATGTGGTTACTGATCGGTGTCCTATTACTAGCACATATAATGGAATGGTAGTAATTATGGATTACTTTGATACTGAAGCAACATTTATTGTTTGTTCCTCTATTTCAAAGGAAATGGAAAAAATTATAATGTTTGATATGGTTTTGGCTGATAGGGGTTCTCCCTTGAATGATAAAAGATCTCTAAAATCTAATTCAATGAATCATCAGGCTCTTAAATTTTACAAAATCTCTCTTAGGGAATTGAAAAATTTTGTGGATGATGATAAAATTAGAAAAACATTATCTTCAGTGAGTGGTAAAGTCTACACTTTATAGTCCTTTTGTGCCTGTTTCCTCTAAAGGTAGTGAAGATGAGATTCAAAGAGAATATAGGAATTTAAATGTAGCTAATAAGGAATATTTATATGAAGATGAGAATGATGATGTTGGAATTGGACCTTGGAAGTTGGTTAAGACATGGGGAAGGGGTCGACATCCTCATGGATTGGGAATAAGAGTTCATTTTCTTATTATACATACCCGATCTCATGTTGTTGTTTTTTTCTTCATATATTCGTTTTACCCCACATGTTTTCTTTTGATTCTCATAATAAAGTGTATTGAAACTAACCAATTGAAAAAACATTGATATATTTGCCTTTATATATCACATATATTTTATAAATATCAAAATAATGCACAAATAGAAACAAAAGTTCCTATATTGGACATTTGGATATTCATTGAAAATATATAATCATCGTACAAAATTAGATATAATGTTAAGTTCATTTATTTTTTTCATGTCATATTATATTAAATCTAAATTACCCAATTTACCATTATTGTAGTAAAATTAATTTTGTATGGTTACTATTCATAATGATTAGAAATAAAAGGGTCCTATTTTAAAAATTTGGAACTTATAATTACAAATATTATAACCATGATTCATGATTCAATCAATATAGTAAACATAATTAATATAAGATATAAGGGAAATGTACAATGAAATTTTTATTAGAAATATATCGTTTTAGGTATAAAATTGTGTTTTATACAAAATTCAACCATAATGTTTCAACCAATGTACTTAATTAGATTGTTTAAAATTTATTATATCTAATTTTTATTGAAATAAATTTTAGAACAAAATGGAACATTGAACATTCTTGACAGAAAAATAATTTTTCCATTAAAAATAAGTATCTTTCGTAGTTCAGAAGAAAATCAATCATTTCCAAAAAAACTCAAATATTCACTTTAATATATTTTTGATTTTAAATTTTAAAAACTAAAACACATTTTATCAAAATCAAATTTGAAAAGTATAAAAAATTAATTAATTTTTTTCTCAATAATTTAATAAAAATATTTTTTGAAGAAAACTTATTTTTAAATAATAAAATAAAATTACATAAATTTGAGGGTTTATTTATAAAAAATTAATGAATAAATTGTATTGATTATTCCATTCATATATACTTCATAATGTTTTTTCCCTATTCATACTCACCAATTCAACAACTAGTTTATAATAGTTATATTTAAATGATAATTCTTCATGGTTCTCTTTTGCTTTTTGTTGCATGTTGTATACACTAATAAACACATTATACTTTAATGTATCAGGATATTACAAATTATTCCACACTCTATGACAGGTTTTTATAAGTTTAATATGATTTCCTAGCTCATGGTCATTGATTCTTCTATTATTCATAACATATGACCATCAAAAGTTGTGTGGCATTATTTTATTCTATGAATTCATTGGTATTATTTTCAAATTTTATTACCATTTTATTATATGTTTGTGTTAATGATAGCATTATATGTGATAATTTATTATTATCTCATATATTTATCCCTATTTGGAATATAATCTAATCATTCTTTTTTTTCTTTGACTATGATATAAAGAAATGTTTTAAGTATGTTGCATTTGAGAAGTGAATTATGAAAGAAGAATGTTTTAGAATATGTTAGAGATATTTTATGAAATAATATTACTATGTCTTTATTAACCAAATAAACTAAAATATTTCTTTTTCGAGACATGCCTTAATTTAAAATGAATTAAATATTTATAAAAAATGATGTAATAATTATGTATGTAATGATTGGACTACCTCATTCGGCCCCCATTGATTTGTGATTACCTAGCTGGGTATTACATGGGTAGGATTATATAAATATTTCTTGCGAGAATTTCAAACTAGTTTCCTTATAAGCGAATATGATTTATAATATCTATCTATTGTGGTGATGATAAGGAATTGAAAATGAAACATATTGTTCCATGATGTGATCTTGGATAGGATAAGGTATATTATGACATCTGAGTGATGAGAATGACCTGAGGGTTGGGGATGTGAGAGGAATGACCATGTAGTGTGTTTGGAAAAAGGTATGACTTAAGGGACCACATTATTTGCATTAATATCTTGTTAACATTAACGGGGATTAGTATAGAGAATATTTTATGGAGATAAACATTAATGGATGTTGTGCTAAGGATGTTTGATGTTATTGGTAGGCTGACCATGGAAATGTGTGATGGGTTGGCGAGTGGATGATTCTTTTTAAGATGAACCATGTTGTTATTTGATGTTTGGGTACCAACATATCCCCTTGTTGACTACATATATTTTTCTAGGGAGCGAAACCGACCCTCCTGATGGTATTATTGGTGTGGAACTAAACTACCTATTATGTAATATGATTTTTTTGTGTAGATCCATTCAACCTACTGCTATTATGGTTTTGGTATCATTCAATATGATATGATATATGATGATATTATTGGTGGGGCACCATTCACTCTGATGGTATATGGTATTGTTACATGATTAAATATATATAGAATTGGATGTAGTTGATATGATAATATGGTAGAATTAATATTTAAGGAATTGGTCCTAATAGGTGATCTTTTTAAATAATTTCAGGGTGGTAATTGGTTTCTCCCAACAGATTAGTGACTTTATAGGAGAAATATTGAATTGAATGAAGTGGTTATGATTGATCTTAGGGGTCACTATAGAACATGATGATCATGTATGGTTATTTTATTCTCCCATACACTGTATTTATTTATTATTAGTATATCACATGTGCATTAATATAATTAATTTTCATATTAGGTACACCATTGGTGGTGGTCTATTGACTTTTAATCACACCTAGTTCTGACATTCCTAACACTTTGGTACCCATAAATAACTTATAAACTAATATTCATGTAGGGTAGAGTCATAATGTTTCCTAGATGAGATGGATTTTTTATACGGTGTCAACAGATAATGCTCTGTGATTGTAGTGGTGCCTCATAGGGCACTATAGATTATTTATTTTGTATATGTGATCACCCTAATGGGTGATAATTGGGGATATATACATGTATGAAAAAAAATTAATTTGACAAATAATTGACATGTTTAATTTATTCTATATACTATAATTAATTTTATGGATGTTTTTTTTATTAATTTCTGGTTTACTATGATATAAGTGTATATTCTCCCCACTTAACCACTTATTCCCCCACTATTACATGATAATATCTAGCATATGATGGATAACACACAATGTTATGTAACACACTACCTAGGACACCAGTGGGTGGCCTTATAGTGGGACTATTTTAGGGATAAAAAATAAGAGATTATAACTCACTCCAATAACATGATGTAAAAACCCAATAATATAGTCAATAAAATAAATCGTGACCATGAATTCTCCCTTTAATAAATTAAGGATGGACCATCAGTCATATTGTCTTTAATAAAATCAATCACCAATTGATACTTATACATCCACATGAATACCTAATGATTCTTGCTGAAAAAAATTCAAATGAACCAAAATAAATGAGAAAATAGACTTATAAATCCTGTAATATCTTGAAACATTAATATTTTTGCCTACATATACAATGTTCATAGGGTGTGTCATAGAAAAAATTGATCCACTATTTTCAATGTCAATAGTTATTCCCTAGAAAGATATGACATTTCCAATAAAATATAACTCATGTATTCATAATTTGAACTTAGACTAATTTCTATAAAAATGATTTTACTAATGGATCTACATGACAATACTCAAATGTTCATAATCATAATCATTAATTGAATATTCTAGGATAGAATCAATTAAAACTACTAAAAAATTATCTAAGGTCTTATGAATCATTGAGATCATCAGACATATAAATTATATTGGTGGATTCCTGAATCTAATTTGAATATAAAAACTCAAAATTACCATTGTAATATCTAAATATAGTCTTTTTAATATCTTTATCCATTAACAACATTTTATGATATATTATCTATAGTAAAATATTCATGAACCAGATATATCGCTTTAATAAATTTAAAAATTTATCCTTCCTTAGAGGTAGATAATGGTTCTTCACCATCATATAGCTGAACCTCTAATACTCCATGAAGAGTTTCAAATAATGATATCACTTCATAAAAAAAAAAAATCACCAAAGAGATAGGTTGGCATGAATAAAATAATTATATAATACATCATAAATTTTAGTCCCCAAATCCTTCATCTTTTAAGTTGACATAATATTATAATCTATGAAAATATGGTAAACATCAGGGTGAAAATCTATTAATAGATAAATTTCATATTAAGGGTATAATGTTACATCATATTCTTGAAAAACTCATCTTAATCATCCAAAACACTTAAAAACATTTTAATTTACATATCCACCAAGTAAAACATCAATCATACTAATCATTAGGATATATCTTTCTAACAATGGGGTTTTTTCACAAAACTCGAGTAAATAATTTCCCCCATAAATTTGTAGCACAATGGTGACCACATGGTTGACTCATGTGGAGGTTGCAGACTAAGATATCAAACTGTCACAATATTAATTTGTTTTTGTTAATGTTAAAAATGAAATTGGGGATTTTAAAGGAGTTATAAAAAACAAATTCTAGAAATTCATAATGAAAAAAAAATAAATCCACATTATTGATTAGAAATCAAAAGCAAAGTTGACTATAAAGGAAAAGCTAAAGAAGGCAGTGGTGGAAAAAATACAATCCTCACACTCCATTTAGCATTTCCTAAATAAATTATCCAAATTTATTAATCAATTTATACCTCAATACCTAGAATGATATAAATAAATTTACTATAAACCATATTGATACCTCAAATATGGGTGTTAGTCTTTTTATTAATGTGATCTGATTTCCCAAAGACTTCCGAGGAAGAAAGTCATATTACAGTCACTGTGTTCAATTGGGACACTTCATCCAAATAAATTTAAACTGTGAGAATGACCAATTCAAAATAATTAGATGAAAAAATCTAGAATAAATTTAAATATATTTAATTAAATAATTAGAGAGTCCTCATTCAATCATTAAAAATAGTTTTCACAGAAATAAAAATGTAAACTATAGATATAAAATAACTCAAAACGAGATATAATCTAAGATCATTACTTCCTACCAAAACACAAATTCTATCCCTACATGAATTTATTATTATAAATGGAATTTCACATATCCATCATACCATCTCTATAATATCCCAATCCATCTATTCAAACCCCCTTCTAAATGATGCATCATATTTTCAATCTGATTGGGTCTTACTTTTGTGATGCATCATATCTTAAATCACATTGATCTCTACCTCCTTCTGCATAGAAAAATAGATAGTAACCTATTATATGGATGATAATTTAGATTACTCTTTCCTAGGATTCAATAATGAATATATCTCAAAATATATCCTGAAACATTAATAATCTTTTGATTTAGTTGAATTTACATCATGTGTATATTCCAAAATAGATGTTTCTAGAACCCACAACTCTTTGATAAATATCAATTTGAATAAATTTTGTAAGAATATTATTTTTAAGCTCTATGTACATGAAAATAATTTTCCTAGTAACCTGAGATAAAAAAAATAATTTTTTTATTCATAAATTTTACGTCACCATCATCTACTTAGGATTGTCTAAATATGAATTGACCTTCATGGATAGATGGGATTAGTTTAGATAGTTCTTTAGAAGTGAAGGAAAAATAATTACCATTTACCTTTAAAAACTGCATATACAACATCCATGAATGTAAAATAATATATTATAGAATATTTTGGTTCAAATACCCCTCCCTTATCCTTTTTTAAAATTAAAAAAATCATTGTATTGAATTTTAATTAAAAATATAATTTTTTTCTTGAGGTTTAGTGTTTTGCAAATTTTAATTCTTAACACCTTAATGTCAAATGAACCAGTTAGGCCTACACATATTATGGTATTTTTATGAGATAAACTATAATATATCATATGGAAATAAAATTAAATTAGTTTCACTTATGTTTAATTGTATTAATATAGCTATATCCATTGGAAAAGAGTGTACGACATCCTATGACTTTGTAACTGAACTCAAAGAACATGAAATTCAAAAATTAGTGTTTGTTAAAACATATATTTATAAATTAAACCAATGAATTTGTATGATAAAATATGATTACATAGCCTCTATATGATATTGAGATAATATTGAAGTAAAAAATATTATTTTCTAATGTCCATTTTTATGGTTTTTATTTATTTTGGGTTTTTTCTAAATAGATGTGTATGGTGTGAAATTAATTGAAAATATCATAGCATTTTATATTGTGTTATTTATATGATTTTTTATTCTTAATTATGTATCTGATTAGATTGAACTATTAATTTAATGATATATGTGAATGAGGGTTTACAAAGACAAGAACATATATCTTTTATGATAGGGTGACAGTTTAAGAAATGTATGGTACTTGAGCTTTACTATGTTCGATTAGTGTTATAAAGGGATTCCTAGGATAAGATGGAAAATAATGTTCGATGGGTTTCTAAGTCGAGTAAATTCTTGGTTTTAAAGTGGAATATGATGGATCATGATTAATTAACCTGATATAACATAGATGAAAGTGAAGGATTCATATGAATTTATATCTGGTTGGTAAATAATATCCTTTAATGGTATTCACATCGTTATTTGATACTCTAAGCGTACTTTTTAAATTATTTTTTATTTTTTATGACATTCATTAATTTTTTTCTGATCATGTATATCATTAGAATGATTTATTTTCCCTTTATTTATAATTTTTACATTATTTATGTTTCATTTATGAGTAATAATTTTTCTAGCTGAAATTATATTTTTTATTAGGTGAAAATTTTATTGTCCCATTTTGACAATATGTCAAAAATATTAATGTTCAATATCAATATATTTAGAACCAAAACATAGTACTATATCCTAAATATGATTGAATGTGGATATTTTTTTAATAATAACACTTAATATTAGAGACAGTCTCCATGATTGATCTTGAAACATTACTTTTAGAAAAATGTGTACATTTTTTGTTTGATTATAAAGAATGGACATTTGTTACACAAGTGTGTAGTAGAGGAAATCCCTTTAGACATTGAAAATGTTAATCATGTTATAATTATTAAAATTTTAATATAAATAGAAAATATATTTTTATGGTGGATAAAATAAGTATTAGATATTGTTCGGAGATATATGTGATTAATATTTTCACAAAACACTATATGAGGATTATTAGAAATTTAAAAGCCCAAATAATGAAGTTTCTAGAGTAACCTAAGATAAATGATAAATTTTTGAAAGAAAATTACATGTGTATAATAATATTCTATATTATATTCATATGATTCTTTATATTCATGTGTACTCTTTTTAGACTATAAATTCTATTTGGATGAATATAGAAATCAAACATTTTATATGGTCAATAGTTCTTGAGAAAAAATTAACTATGATTATAGTTGATTATCATAGAATTTATTTCATTCATCATGAAACCATTTTTCAAATATTCCAAATGATTATGAAAATTTTAAATATTATGTACTCAAACAATGAAAATTAAATCTTGGATGATTAGCTATTTAAAAGGCCAATTGATATCATACTAAATGAGTGGAAATCCCAATGAACATAAATAGAAAATACAATGTAGATAAAAAGGCACTCTCCTGACGAGGTAATAATAAATTTAATGAAATATAAAAATAATATAATTGGTTATATTGTGAAATATAAAAAGGATAATGGTTATTTTATTGAATCAATATCTTAAGAATTAAATAATGGACCATGAAGTTACAAACCAAATACATTAAATGGAATAATTTGTGAAAAACTAGGAAATGGTGATTGTTCGCATTTTTTAGATTTATTAGTAGTTTTGTGGGGAAAATAATTTCTAGAATGAAATCCATAAGGATAAGTATGATATATTTTATAAAAAATATAGAAGACACTAGTTTGTAATTAGTGTAAAAAGGACAATGATTTTATACTTGACTATTTTGAGAATTGATATAAATTTGACAGAATCAAATAGATGTTATAAGAGGGAAAAAATTAAATATTTTTGAGAAACTAATGAAACATAGATTGTTTATGAAAATAAATTATATTTTGAATAGAGGAGTGTATTGAACATCGATAACTATTAGGAAAAATATATTATTTTTTAAAAGAGACACAATTAATAAAAAATTTCTTATGGGTAAAATGTTACCTGATAATTTTAATTGTTATATCTTGAATCTTGTTTTTACATCCATTATATGATGATAATATAAGATCATAATGTTAAGTGGATGATGGACCAATACATGATGAAATATTAGTATGTTTAATTAGTTATGATAAGATTGATATACGGATAAATGGGGAACATGATCTATTGAAATATAATGTTGATAAAATTTTAAATAAATATGTTCAACGTAAATCACATTTTATTGAAATGATAGTAAATTAAAAAAAATATGAGTGATTTAGAAAAGTTCAAGAATAAATATATTAATCTAGAAGATAGTATTTCAATGTCAACTTCTAATCTTAATGGAAAATCAACTTCCTCTATATCCACATAAGAAAAAAATGATGTTATTTAGATGAGAATCCTCCTCTCACATAAACATTAATCCGTGAAAGTATAGTATTATGACAAAAATACTAACTCTATGCCATGGTGATGGATTTAAATGATTAATTTGGGTCAGTATTGGATGATCTATGATAATATTTATGTGTGGGGAGAGAGTATAGGTGGTATCCTCTTATAGTTAAGGATATGGTATACATGGAATTAAATTAAAGATTTAGATATACTAATTTTTTTCCGCATGTGAATGTGGAACAAAGAACCAAAATATGATGATAGGAAGTTATAGGGTCAATATAAACTAACATGATAATATTTATACATGTTTTGGATAAATTTAAACCCTGATCTCCTTTCCAATCTACTTTAATCCCATTTTAAGCTATCATGTGATAACTTATATTATTTCCAAGATAACATAGTTATATGACAAATAATAAATGGTAATTCCCAAAAATTTAACATTATGATTACAAAATATGAATTAATTTTATTTATATAAATTTATATACATGGAAGAAAGTAATATTAATTTCTGTACACAAAATACAAGAATCATTGCTTTTAGGAAAATACCTGATTTTATATTCAAATTCATTTTATATTAATATCATTTAACCAGATGAATTACATGATTTTTTGTTACTTATTAATAAAAAGTAACATTTATTAAAATTTTGGATCAATAAATAACCAAATTTATCTTTCCATCCAAACCATTAAATTCAATGACCCATAAATAGTTTTTTATTTGAATAAAATAAAATTTATCATCACAAAAGCCAATATTGTGATGGAAAATACAACACAATATTTTAAAATAAATTATTTAACTCCGTAAAAATATATTTTTTTAAAACCTCTACAAAAATATCATAAATTCAATTATTAACTATATTTAAAAGTGTTACCGTATTTTTTAACCATCTTTTACCTTGTTTACCCTTATTGGGGAGAAAATCTTTACATTTTTTACTATTCATATTGAAAGAAAAATTAGTTGGCCCTAAAAAAATATATTAAATATTTATATTAAAAATGTAAAACCTTTTTTTATATTAAATTTATATAAGTGGTAGAAATAAATTTTAATAAAAATTCATAAAATGTAAAAAAATCACTTTTTAGAAAAATTCATATAAAAAAAATAAATTTTGTGAAAATAAAATATAAATTCAATTACTATGAAATTTTTTATATAATTTTTTATAAAATTAAAGATATGTTAATTTTAAATTAAATATAAATTATAATGGGAAATCTAAATTATTTTATTGGATGAAATTAAATGATTGTTTTACAGAAATTGGTATTATTGACTATTCATTGAAAATTAAACATTTTTATAAAAATCTCAAAAATTATTTCTAAGATAATGTCGACCTGATAATTATAAAATTAATATCAATTCCATCAAATAATTTTTCTTAAATTGTTATAAAATAATTATAATATATTCTCAGGAAATACAAAAAAAAAACAAATTTTCATGAAAATATATATTTGAAGCATAAATGACTTTAAGGAAAATTTAATATTTATTAATTATGAATAAATTAAAACATTTCAATTATTTAAAATCATTATAAATATTTTTAATAATATTTTATCATTATTCATACATAAAAATTTAACGACTGTATTATCACAATCAAATTTAAATAACTTTATTTCTGTCATAGTTCAGTCAATGATTGGTGTTTTTTGTTAAGAAAACTGGAAAGCATTGTATTCTTGTACATTAAATTTTTAGGGTCTTAAATTATCTGGAATTAATTTAATTTTATCCTCATAATTTTTTTGATATTAAATAGTTTAATATTTGAAAATATATTTTCATAAAGATCCACATTTTAGAAAGGGGTAATAAAACATCATTTTAAAATGGGAATCTAGAAATATAAATGTTACATGAATAACACATAATTAGGTTCATAGATATGAAGAACATCAATGGGAAGTTATAATATGGATAATGAGGATAAATTTTATATCTAAAAAAATATATTGTGATAGGGAACATGATCATGATAATGATTGTGACAATATCACCATATATCAATAAGGGATAAAGAAGAAAATAAATTATTTAGAAATGAAGGAAAATTAATATCATTTTTATTTCAAGGACACATTCCAAGTGTTGATGAATTATTTTACAAAACATGGACGTTTTCTTAATTTTTTTGTTTCTATTTTATATAAAAAAATTCCTCATTTTATTTGATCAATTCTAAATTCATCTCCTAATCTTGGAAGTAGATATTAAATATGATTTAACTTGCTTAAAAAACTACAATTATCATTTTACCTCTCATATGACCATAAAAGTATGGGAAGTCATTTCATGTGTCTCTTGATATTTACTAAATCTAATATGATTATTAATTATTATCCAATATTGATAAACCATGACATGATGATATTAAAAAATAATCTCTAAAGAAATTAAAATAACACTCAAAGTTTAACATAGACCATTCCCCAAATATATAATCTTATTACTCCTCTATAATATGTATTCCCAAATTAAAAACCCATAATTTTGAATGAATGTCAATAAATTTCTAAAATAAAATTAGAAATAATCCCTAACCAACATAAATTAGATCATAATGTCACAAAACTATCATGTAAATATGAGGATCATATATTCTCTTAAAACATGTTAATACTTTCCTAAAATAATATAAATCAATATAAAATCTCAATAAATACATAACTACTTAAAATTTTTAACATTATCCTTTTTCATTTAATAAAATAACATATTATCAGATATACTTTATAAAAAAATATAGTTTACTTCACCAATGATAATGTAAATCACTTTGTCGTAAATTCACTAATTTATTCTAAGTCCATCATTACTATCTAATTTATATTATCATTATCAATCATCTCTTTATCCAAACTAAACCATATTATCTCTATGTTTTGGAAATGTTAAGGGTTATCGATCCTTAATCTTTTGTTCTCAAATTTTTTAACTTTATAACTATATTACATTTCATGGTTTTTAGTACCATTCCGTATAATATTTCAAATCATTAATGGAAAACTACTACAACGAAATCCATAGATTCTTCATGATTCTTATATCCAAAAAATAATTCCCTATTATCAATACATAAATACTCAAAATAATATAATTAAATGATATTAATAACATATGACCTTCCATTTTCGAAATTTTTTCCATTTGATTAGGGCATTAACATGGAAACAATATTAAGTCCCCAAGTCATAAACATTAAAATATAAATGGCATGTAGGACATGAATTATTTCCCACCACAAACTCTATATTTTAAATTGTAATTTCCTTCCCTATTTTCTTCTTTTAGACACCCCAAATGACTTCCCATTCCATTGAGTCATTTATTTTGGTGCTTCTTCAAACTTTCTAAATATAGAGGAAGGAAATTCTTGTTTTCTCCTTGATCATTATGAAACACTATTTCTCTCTTATTTTTTCATTTATAAACTGACATATGTTTTGGTTTTTATATATATATCAAGATAAATGGTTATAAATAATCACTAGGTTTCAAATTAATCCTTTCATTTTGTTTTTAATGAGTAAAATCTCAACATTATCAATAAAATATAGTTTTAACACAATTAATATCTATTATAACTGATGACTAGTAATAAAAATATATATATTTTGAGAAAAATAATCATAGATGAAATCTTAATGGTCATGAAAATTCATTCATTGGAAAACTAAATCCTTGAAACATAAAATAAATATATGATACCTTAGGATTATAGTAGTTCATCTATAGTTACCATTTATTAAAATCCATTATAATTTTTTATAAACAAGATTTAAATTAACCTAATCATATCCTTATGAGCCTCGCTTCCGGTGGTTTGGAGGGGGAGTCTTGAAGTCCACCTATCTAGTATCATCTTCCCCTATACTCATTATTATTCTACTTATTTTCTCAATTGGAATTCCCATAAATTCTTCCTTCAATGTCTCATCTACCTCATGTGTTTAATTTAACATGTACTCCTACCATACAATGGTCTCTGTGTTCATTAACACTCTCCTTTATGTATGTTTTTAATTTTATTCATCTTATGAATGGTTTCACTCTGCCTGGATTTACCATTCCATTATCAACATTTTTATTTCTTTCACCATTTTTCTCACCCTTTTCATTTGAAGTGAGTCTTCTGTTGTTCACCTCTGATGTGGTTCTTCTTTTCCCTTGGATAGGCCAGATTCTAGCCCAGAGTATAGCTTCTATATCCAAGTGATTTGGGTCCGCCCCCTTGGACATCATCCTGGTTTTCTATAATTGAGACTTCCATCCCTAAGTAGTGTTGACCCATTCCAATTCCTTGTGGTGGATTATATCTTCGGTGAATCATAGTTTTGGATTTTGGATTTAGGATTTTCAATGGTGGCCCTTATATTTTTATCCCATTGATGGTAGGTTTAACTAATCTACTTCACCCCCATCTTTCAGTCTCATGTTCATCATTGTCCTTCTTCTGGTGTTTTGGTACTACCAATGATGTTGGATATTGTTTGTTTTTTTAATTTTTTCAATGTTGGCTTCCTAGAATATGTTTTTTCAATTTTGGGTTGGGAGTGTTGGCTCTCGTTGATGGTGATAATTATGGTTGGTCTAAAATACCAGTGATGTGGCATTGAATTTCGAGTGTAAAGGATTTTGTTGGTGTCGTGGTCTGATTTGAGGGTTTCATTAGTGATCAATGATCGATGATGACATGGTGGTTTTTGGTTGTGTGGTAGCTCGAGTAGTGTGTGTTGATAGGTGGTCTATGGTAGTGTGTGGCCATGAGAAATGTGTTTCAGAATCTATCAGATCAAGGTCAAACAATGATGATGTTGGTTCAATTATGATTGTAAGTGACATGTTAGGTGGTGATTACACATGGTCGGTTTTGTGCTCAAGGGTGAACTAGCCATCACTGGTTTTCAATCCTGATATATGATTATTTGAAGTTATAATTTGTATTGAGAAGTTATATTTATGGAGCATGGGGGATATGGATTTATGATGTTTTGGGTGAGGAATTTATCTAACATTTATTGATGGTGTAATTCTTTATAGTCTCACATTACTCATAAAAGTGATCTTTTTGAAAATAAAAATATTGATTTTGGAGGAAAACCCTCATGAGAATGTATTAATGCATGTATTAATAGGCCCACTCATCATAGACTAGTTACAATCATTTTAATACTCAATCTAACCATTGATATTTTTTAATTATTGGTCCATCTATGCCAAAACTGTATATAGTTACTAGTATCTTAATAGTGATGATTGTTTTAGGAAAACCCAACTCATTTCATTACCATAATATAGTATATTATCATAAACTTATGCTTATCCTAAGGGTTATAAATAAATATTCCTCATCATAGTTTACCAAAAATAACTAAACCTTTTTATGATACCTACATAGGTGACCCAAACATTCCATATATATTAATTACAAATCAATACAATTCATGAATAAACCATAATGATTTAATGTTTTTGGAAACATGGATAGCTAATCAAATGGTACCTAAAATATATAAATCGTCTCTCTATAAGTACTTTATTAACAGAATGATTCATAAATATATCATTCTGAAAAAATCGTCTTTATATCATGTGGAAAATAAATCAAAATATTGAGTGAGTTTAGATTCTTTTTACGAGTAAACAAGGAAGATATAAATCAATGATGTTATATAAGAATGTCATGATCATAAGGGTATGAGAACATGATCTTATAATTTTAAATTAAAACCCTAAATTTTTTATATTATAATCACAGGTCATGAAATAATAATTCGATGTTCAAAAGACATGAACCATAAATGAATCAAATAATTTGATCCATTAGATTATAAAATCAGAATACCATCATATAATAAAATATTGAAATAAATTGTGGCATAATCATAATCATAGAATAAAATATAAAGTAAACCAACAAGAAAATTCATCACATGTTATTTTGGAGTTAATGACCAGTATACAGATTAGATATTGGGATAACTTATTATGTACTATCTTTTTATATTGATATAGCTACCAATTTTCCCTATTTTGTGATTGGGATAGCTTTCCGTGTACGCCGTTTTGGGTTTAAGATAACCTACTGTGTACCATTTTTTTCAAAAAAAAATATCTATTTCCAAATTCATTGATGTCTTATAATATATCCACTCATTATATAATCATAATCTATTCAGAGGTATGCCACATGATTATTAAAACATTTATCATTTCATCTAATATAATCTATGAAAAAGAAAATAGGTTTCATTAATTTTTCATTTTAAAAATATTAACCTTAAAAGGAATGTATAAGGATGGTATGATAGAATGATATCTAGGGTGAAATATAAATAATATAAAATGATTTTTTCACAGATTGAAATGACTTTGTAAGATAACAGGAGCATTTCATGAAGAAAACCACTCATTTTGAAATCACATATATAAAATATGAAATTTTAAAAAAAATTGAAATATTTTTCTATCAAAATAACCATATAAAATTTTATAAGAAGCTTAAAATCAGTTTATAATATTTGGAAAATATTCTTATTCAGAATATTTCAAAATAGATATATCATTAACACCATTGGTAAAAAAAACTAAATTATGAAAATGATAAGAAAATTACATTAATAAATTCTATAGAAAGAAAAAATCAAATACTCTTATTATATAAATAATTGGAAAACCTTATAACCATTATTAAAAAAATAAAAATAAAATATAGATTAGTAAGGAAATTTTTATCATCTAAAGAGAAAATGGGGTCGGTTTTTCGTAAAAATTTTCAGTTGTTATCTTCTGTACACAAAGAGAGGAAAATGAAATGAATAAAATTTAATATCTAGAAATAAATATAGTGTAAGATAATACCTAATATTTTGAAGATTTATATGATATATATTAATCATTATAAATTTAATTATAAACAATCCTAAAAAAATAGATTATAACGTATAACCATTACCTCATGTTTTGTCTCATTTTTTAAACGCTAAAACCACATATATAATAAATATACATTTTTTATAAATCTATTAAAAAACTATAATCATATAAATCATACCATATAATATTTAATTATTATATCTTATCACTAATTTATTATAAATTATTTTTTAAAATCATAGTTTTGAGTGGGAAATGAATCATTTTTCATATAGGTTTCAGTTTAGAAGATTCAATCCATATAAATTGATCATGGTTCCATTATATACAGTATTTTAATAAAGAAAAAATTATAATATTTATTGATTATATAAACATTTATAACCATTCATATAATTTTTGGATGAAACATTAATTATATTACTTCATTGGGATGGAAATCCGTCCGTACACAAGAGTGATCATTCCAAATTTTAACCGATAGAAAAATAGAAATAGAAATAATAATTCATTGTTTTTTATTAATTATTATATCATAAATGTCATATTTATAAATTAAATTTATCCTTACTACAATCCATATAAGATATAATAGAAAAATGAATCATGTCTCTTTGTGGAGGTGGTGGTCTACACATTTGCATGAGTGATATTATCATACCAAAATGGATGGTAATGTAAGAAGATAGATTAGTTATTATAATTTAATAAGAATATATATTTCATAAATATTATATATTAAAATTAAATCCATAATAACAATAATAAATTAATGATTTTAATATAAAATGATGAATATTGGTACATGGAGGTGGTAGAACACACACATGCATGAGTAATACTCTCATTTCCCATTTGATGGAAAAGAGGTGGAAAATGGTTATGTAATTGGTATAATAAATTTAAATATTTATATTATATATTTTATTATTCATTTTAGAAAATAATAATAGTTTTAGAGAAGTTATAAGAATAAATAAAATCAAAAGTACTCGAATTTGAGTTATACACATTCTTCATGAAACCTCATTTGGCTAGTCTCGAAAGGTTACTATTATGATCAAACAAAAAACTCTATAAAATGGGGAGAGATTTTTGGAAAGTATTAGGAAAGGTATTATATTAACTAATAGGCTCTTGATGTGTGGATAAAACAAGATAGGTCGTGTCCTTTTATAGTGAAGGAATAGACATAGTTGGAACTATATATAAGATTTAAATAGAATAAATTCAATTCCATGTAAAAGTTGAATCAGGGATCCAATATTTGAATTTAATTTCTTATAGTTTATAAATTAACTCATCCAATCAAATTTAGAATTGTTTTGGATACTTTTTAATCATAATCCCCTATTTAAACCACATTAAACCCCTTTTATCCTAAATAGTTATAACATAACTTTTTACAATTATAACATTATTATTTGTACAATAATAAAAGGGTAATTACATTTTTTCTCGGTATGATTCAATATTATTAAACCATTTTATTATATTTAATTTCTATAGGTGTAATAATGATCATTTAATTAAAGGTCACACAAAATTAGAAATAAAGTTCTTATGAAAATACCCAATTTAAGTGTGAAAATCATTTTGCATCAAAATTATGTAAAAAGTGGGTTACCATGAGTATTTTTTGTATTTAATAATAAAATTAATTTTTAAATAACTATGTTGAAACCAAAAATGGAATGTAACTATCCAACCTTACCATTAAATAAAATGACCCAAAACTTGTTTTTTAATTTTAATAAAAAATGGCTTAACATCCCATAAATAAAGATTGACTTCCCAAATTAAAATTTTTTTTTTAACTAATTAAACAAAACATTAGTCTACAACAATCATAAAATTGGATAACTTTTATTTTAATGTAGAGTTTAATTTTTTACCCCATATTTTTAACCTAGTTTAACCTTTTTGTACCCTTACCTAGGTGACAAATCATTACCTTTGTTTCTATTCATAATGACTTAAAAATAAGTTTAACTAAATAAAATATATTAAATATTTTGATTAAAAATATTTAATACATTTTTTATGATTCAATTTCTATAAGTGATAGAAATATGTTTTAACAAAAATGTGAAAAAAAGGGAAAATACTTTTTTAATAAAATTCCACTTTTAAACATAAAAAATGAACTTATAAAAAATTAAAATATGATGATGATACCTATGAAATTGTATATATTATTCAAAATAAAATTTATCATATTTTTGTAAAAGAATATAAAATATAATGATACTTTTAAATTACTTTACTCAATGGAAGTAAATCAGCATTGATTAGAAATCTTCATTTCACTATTCAATGGAAAGGAATATAGTTAGAAAGATAAAAAAATCACCCTACTATAATTTATACTTGATGATTTAAAAATTTAATTCATTTATTTGAATATTATTTCTTAAAATTTTCTTAATTAATTATAATATTCAGGTAGAAAATAAAAAAAAAATATTTTTTAATAAAACATTTTTGGGATGCAGAAATGTATTTACTAAAATTTTAGTACTAATTTATTTTGAATTAATGAATAAATTTGAATTATATAAAACATTTATATAAATTTATAATAACTTGATCATTAATATTTGTAACTCCTAATTTTATTTCTTGATTATACAAGTCACAAATAATTAATATTATTTTCATTGCAGTTCACTTAAAGCTCAATATTGCGTGTGAAGCCCGATGTTGAGCATTGAATTGTTTAAAATATATTTTTGGGGATTTTAAAATGGTTAAATAGATTCTAATTAATATGTTAAGACTCATATAAAGAAAATTAAGGAATAATATTTTTAGGTAATTTGGAAATTATTCTTCTTTCGCATTGCTTCCCTCCATACACTAAATGATTAAGAAATTAGAACCTTTAAATAATTATAGAATATGATTATTTGTACAACACTCTTAGTGTTGGTTCCGTAAATAAATTATTTATTGTTTAGATTTAATTTATATTCAATGAATATAATGTCAATTAAAATATCTTAGTACATCACATGGTCAGTATCGCAGGACATTAATGTAATATTATCCAAGAGTATAAATCATATTGAACTAGGAATAACATTTCCACACTATGGGGAGATATTTAAAATTATATAAAGATATTATTAAAGATTTTTATATTTTATGATTAAATTCTATAATGGTCCACATGGAATGTTTTTTATATATGAGTGCCCATAAGAAGACGAGACCTCATCTCAGGAAGTTCTAACTTGAAAGTCTCCAAGACGATAGATCGTAACTGAATATTATTTTCTATATGTTTATGTAATGATCTTTAAACATTACTATTATTTTTATTCATTTCATTATTCCCACATTTCTATATGTTTCCTTAAATCATGACAACATATGATTATAATAACAGTGCGTATGTTGGGTGTGTCACAAATTATATGTTACAAATGAATTTGTAAAGGAAGGATTTGTCTCTCCTATATTTGTGGAATTTTATAACTCTTCTCTTTTATTGGTATGCAATCATAAAAATAAATTCAATTTATATGGTGTTGTTGAGATGTTAATAATAGATAACAAAAGAATGATATGTTAAGTATAAAGGTTGGTGGAATAAGTATTTTTTGGGTGACTAATGTTGAATCATCATATACTATATAATTTATACATTTATGATCTATATAACCATTTATATTTAAAAAAAAATTTGTATGTGTTTGTTAGGTTTATTCTTCACATAAGTATATTAATTTTTTAATATGGAATTATGGATTTTTCTATGGAAAATTGTGTTCGTATGGAAAATTTGATACATATGGTATTAATTTACTATAATATTTGAATATGTATCTAATTTAGTTATGGAAATGATCTATGTAAATTAAACACTTATATGAATTGGCTACATTGTGAAATAGGCTATGTAGAAATTTCATATAGCGATGAATCACCTACATGAGTAAACAAGTACATTAATAAAATACCCATATGAATGGGATGTGTGGTGTAATAATCTATTTGAATTAGATACATGGTGAATTCCACTATGTAGTTTCAAATACCTATGTGATATACTCAGTTAAATCAAATTCTATTACGTGAGAGAGAAGGATTCATGAAGAATATGGTTATCTGAAGAATTCCTATGTAATATTTCTAAGTGAGGATATTGTAGATATAAAGAATTGATATGTGGATCAATATGACTTCATGAATTCATATTAGGGGTGTTATACAATGTAGTGATCCAAATTCAGAAATGTGGTTGTACAACTACTATATTTATTACCATTGGTGTTCAATAAGTAATATTTAATGAATCTATATGTGAATTAAATATTAAATTACCTCTTTTAGAAACATAAATTATGAAAAACATTTTTTTATTGAAAAAAGAAAATTGTAAAAAAAAAAATTAATGCTTAGTCATCTTCCTGAGGTCTTATGGATAATATTATAGGAAAAAGTTAATTCCATGGCCAGATTTTATGGATCCCATGTTTTTCAATTTGAGAGAATTTTTATATGAGTATTTTA
Source organism: Viscum album (assembly GCA_963277665.1). NCBI lineage: Eukaryota > Viridiplantae > Streptophyta > Magnoliopsida > Santalales > Viscaceae > Viscum > Viscum album. The sequence continues at coordinate 1,392,326,916 of OY728165.1, forward strand.
ATGTGGTAAAAATATAATCATAGATAAAATATAAAATAATATGAGAAATAACATTCACTCAGAACTCTCTCTCACTATCTAAGATTTAATGTTGTTACAAATTTTTGAGCTAAAGAATTAAAATATTCCTGTTATTAATAATTTTACTATCAAGATCATCATTACTATGTTTTAGAAAAATATTCTAGTGATGATTTGTCTATTAAATATTCTCACATAAAGAAATTTTATCTTTTATCAGTTCTATCTAGTATCTATGAGAAATATTTTAAATCTCTCTTTTAGTTGTTCCTTATGTTATAATTTATAGATTATTATACTATTCTATGAAGGTTCCTTGTAAATGATCATTGAAGGCTAGTGTGCTTTTAAGAATTTTTAAGTAATTATAAATGTTATTGGTATTTTATGAAATATTAAATGCTTAAAAATATTTGATTATTCCATGGTAAAAGGACTTGTAGTCCCAGAAAAAAGTAATGGTTCTAGTGAAAATAATGAATCTCTAGAAGATGAGAGTTGGTGGAGTGGATTAGGGGATTTATTTTTTAATGATACTACTATAAATGTTCATTATTTCATATTTTTTAATATTATTTTATTTCCATGGCTTTCTCATGTGAATATAATATTAGAAGTTATAAAAATATAAAGAGGGTGGATTTCGAAAAAAATCAATAACCTAATTCACCCAATATTGTGTCTTTGTTCAGTTGTTATCTGACAAAAAAATCGTTATCAAAAGAAGTGAATTTTTAGTTTTCATTTATATAATATTGATGAAATAATATTATTTTTGAGATATAAATTTATGTTTATAAAATAGAAGGAATTTGTGGGGTATGATCTCCATACTTAAATATATAGAATTAAGGCTTCCATATGGCATATAAAAAATCTAATTAAAAACAATGTTTTAAAAAGTTTTTTTAAAAGTATAGAAGCCATATACTATTCCTAAATAGAACTAAAGAAGTGAAAGTATATTTATGAATGATAATATGATATGAAATACAATGATATGAATTTTATATTATATTGACTATGTCCTGGTGAGTTCAACTGAGTTTCAAAATTTTCAACATCCAATGAGATTTAGACTACCATAGTAATGGATTATGTAGGATTTTAAAATGCCTGATCTCTTTGATATAATACATCCATGATTTAATTTTATACATATAGAATTATGTATATAAAAATCACTACATAGTTAAATGGAATACTTACTATGGTTGTAAATAATGTTTCCTCTCTTATGGAACAAATTTCTCTATATGATCAATCACTAAATGTTCTAATACTTTTACTATCTATGTGGGGGTTAATCTCATTTATTATTATGAATTTAACAAATTTCAAAAGATTTTAAAAAAATACATTATTGATTCACATATGATGTAAAAAATATGAAATATAAGTTGAGTCAGATGAGAACATGCTTGTTAGAAAGTAAAATTATACTATGAAAATTTCTACTTATAATGATGTTAGGAATAAAAAGAGTATACAAATTTATGAATCATCTAGAGAACAAGATAATTCAATAATATTATGAATAAAATAATGATATTTCTTAATTTTCATGAATGTTCATAAATTTTTACAATAAAATAATAGATATAGAAAACCATTTAGTAATTATTTGTGGAATGAGTAAAATTCAAAAGGTTCTATCTATATTAAGTGTAGGAAACTCAGGAACATAAATCCAAACTACCCTAAATTACAAGAAAATATGATATCTAAAAAAAATTTATAATGTTTCAAAATAAGAAGAAATTCATTAAATACATGAATTAATCAAGGAGTTATTTTGGTGAATCCATTATTAATTTTAACATAGATTCTGAGGTTTAGATTTCTAATGAATAGGATAATATGTGCTTTATGGAATGCTCAAATGAGGTACATTCTTTTTGTTCTTCAGATCAATAACGTTAATATAAAAATGTAAACCTTTTATTTAAATAATAAAATTAATACAACACAATGGTTGAAAATAATATAAAATATACAAGAAAAATAAATCCATTAATAATTCCTATAAGTTTGTTTCTAATGAATAAATTTAGATTAAATAAAGATATTTTTTGTTTTAAAAACAAGATAAAATTTTATTTTATTTATTAATTTATATAGAATAAAATTAATTACAATCTTCAATAAATAATTTTGAACCATTAAAAAATTAATATAGTGTTTACAGAAGGTGAAAATTTCATCAATAATTTTCTTGGTAAAAATAAATCCAATAATGATATATTTGGAATAATGATCCAAGGATAAAATAAAAATCCTTATAAAAATTATTGGTTTATAGTTCTACGAATAAACACCTCTGCATAGTGATTTTTTCACTTTGTAGAATCAAGGAAATAAGATAATAAACATAGATTATAAAATCCTCAATATTTTTGAGTTAAAATTGCTTCTATTTCTATTTTTTTTAAATTTAGTGATGAATTATCTTTAATGCAGAAGAAAATTTGGGATAATAAACCCTTAATTTCTAACACTAATTGACCCAATAGAATATGGGTATAAAAAAAATTACTTGTTTTATTTTATTTCTAGGGAAAAATTCCTAATTAAACCAATGATAAAAGGTATATGGATAGTTGATACTAAATACATATGAGTTATGATTTACATAATTTCCACTCCATATCAAAAGATGGTGGAGGCTATGTCACACTTCATGATAATGCAATTTGAATCATTATTGGAGATTTATTAATTCTTAATCTAAGCTATGTCCCAATTAAAAGTATTTCTTTATCGTGAAGGATCGAATCAAAATATGCTAAGTATTTGTTCACTTTGTGGTGAAGTCTATTTTATAGTTTTTATAAAAAGTTTCTATTTTATTTTTAAATATAACAACCTTCTATTAAGGAAAAAAGTATTGAAAATGTATATACATTAGATCTCAATCCGTTATATAGAAAAAATTGAACTATTTGAATATGAATAAAAGTGAATCTTGGATTTGGTATAGAAGACTAGATGATTGTAGTGTATATTATTTGAGAAAATTTCCTAAGAGGAATTTTGTTTTTGATTGACCTAATCTGAAATTAAACAAAGAGAAACTGAGTGACTCATTCCAAATTGGAAAGTAGAATAAATCATATTTTAAATCAATTAAATATGCCACTATATCTGGGACTATAGAACATATTCAAATGTATTTGACTGGGCCACTCTAAAAAATATCGATAAGATAACAATCGTTTTCTTTTGTAAAATAGCTGGTTTGTCTAGATTTAATTCGTTTTTCATTTTTAGGTATTAAAAAAGAATATTATTTTATAATTTTTAATCGTTCGGAATATGTGAAATATTCAAAAAAATCCTTAAGAAATAAAATTTACGGAGAATTTTAATATAATGTGTTCAATTATTATTGTTCAGAATAGAGAATCAAACATACACCTTCATCCCCCATGACACCTCAACAGAATAATGTTGTCGAAATGTGTAATAAGACCTTGAATTAAATTTAGTGGAATATTTTATGTGAATATAATCTTCCCACTCATTTTTGGGATAAATATTTAAATACAACATGTTATTTTATAAATAGATTAACATATGGGCCTATTTTTTATAAAACACACTAAAAACTATAGAATATGTAAAATTAAAAAGATATATACTTTTAAATATCATGATGAAATGTTTAAATTATTAAAACAAATTATAATATTTGTAAATTTGATCCAAATTCCAATGAAGTACTCATTCTTGGATATTCCACTACATCCATGTAATTTATAGTTTTTAAAACAATTTCAAAGATTGTTAAATAATAAACGAAATTGATTTTTAATGAATGTGATTTGATTATTAATGAAATGAATTACATTGTTGAGATAATAAATGATTTTTAAAACAATAGACCTAAACCCATATTTGAATATAAAAAGGATGATTATTTAAATCTTGATTTTGGTGAACCAAATAATTAAAGTATGGATGCTTGTGAGCCTGAAAATATAATACATAAAATCCCAAAACATTGAAAACCATCAGTTATAAATATTTATAGGAAGGTTTATACATTGTTTTATATAACCTTTTGAGTAATTTATATTTTTGGTGATGATTTTTAGATTTATCTTCAAATAAATTTGAATAAATATTTTTTATATTTGGCCTTTGAGTTTGGCCATATATATTTTGGAGGAATATTAAAGATAAGAAGAATTTTGGGTGTTATTATTATGGTTTTTTGGTATAATGTTTTATTTCATTATATAAAGATTTATTAATAGTGGATAACTTTTACATACCATTTTTTGGGAAATATTTAATGGAATAATAAAAATATTCACTATTTTATGGATATTATGATTCATTAAATGTTAATATTAGTGATGTAGAAATGAAAAAACCATCATGAATATTGATTTTAGGGAGTGAAAGAGGAAGTGAAATTTTTTCAAATAAAAAAATGACGATATTATGATTACGAAAAGAAAATAAATAAAGTATATTTTATTTTATTCTTTATCTTGTTAGTAAAGTAATACATCAACATTTGGAGTAGGATCTTGAAATAAAAATGTTATAATTTTATGTTTGTTTCTGTTGAATTGATTTTATTTTCACCTATCACGATTTATGGTTCTGCGGTTGTTAGCTTCTTCATTAACATGTTATATATCGCTCTATATTATTTAATGGATTTTATTCTTCCCAAACATGTAAAAATTTTAACATCAAACAAAACTTCTCTCAATCTCGGAATCCAATTATGTGTTCGTTCAAGAAATAATTAACCTTTACAGTTCCCCTATTAGAAATATGTTTCATTATCCCTCTCAATGATGTGGGTTTTCAAAAAATATTATTTTCTATTATATAAAAATGTATGAAAAACAAAAAATTGAATTTGTGACATTTATTTACTGTTAAAAGAATTTAGTAGAATGATATTTGAAAATATTTTTCTCCAGTAGAAAATATATATTTATTCGATATCTTGAGTTACGCACAACACCAAGTTTAAATTAACCATTATATATAATAATGACATTATTATTAAAATTTGATTATTATAACCAAGCTATTAAAATTAGTGGCATTAATTGGAATAAAAAATTATGAAATATATTTTTAAATTTTTTATATAATTAAACAACTTTTATTAATGTATAATAAATATTTAGTCATTTGTCTTTGTTAAAGTCAATTTAAGTTAAAAAAATACATTCTCTTAGAAAATAATTTTCATAAAATTTTATGCTTGAATATTATAATAAATATTTTCAATTTTAAAAATATTATTTAAAAAAAGGATATAATTATTTTTTTCATCATTTTAATATTAATATAGGATGAATTTTGTAGATTTTTTGAATAATATTAATTTTTCTATCGAAGTGAAAATATTTATTTTTATTGAAAAATATATATATATATTTTTTATATTTTTTACAATTTATTTTTTATATTAAAATCGATTCAATGTAAAATTATTTATTTATATGGTGAATAATCTAATTAATATTATTAGAATCAATTTTTTTATATTTTTTATAAAAAAATTTCACATTTAAGAAGAGAGTTTTCTAGATAACTAATTTTCATCATGTTTTGTGGGTTTATATTAAAATTAAATCCTACTAATGATTAGAATTCATGATGATAAAATAGATTAAATATTTATAATCCTAACATTAAACTTTGTTAAGTAGTTCCCTTTTAATTTTATCAATATGAATAGTATGTATGGTAAATATTTTTCACCATGTAAAAGGTAATATTAAAAATACAAGATTAAATCATAAGGATAATGATTTAAAATTATCATATCACTTTTTTGTCTAATAGTATCAGTATACTTTGAAGATGACAATCCATGGTTTAAAATCATCACAACTTGATGTTATTTTCCTTTGATTATTACCCTTATAATATTTAAATAAAAGAAAAAGTCAAAGGTTCCACCATCTTTGTTTTAATATCATTCATATTTTATAAAAGGGATTAAAATATTATTCTTCCTTATAAATGGTAATTTGAAATATTAATTATTTTTTCCAATTTATTTCTTTTTAAATTTTTATAGTTGAAATAATTACATAAAATGGTTTTGAAACACATATAGAGTGCTTGTTCAAGATGTAAAAAAATCTTGAAAATTATTTTTTTTAAAAATTATATTTTCTCTATTTTAATGTTTCTCAAGAATATTTATGATATATTTAAAAAATTATATATGTATTAATGGTTTATATAAAAATTAAATTTCTTTCAGTATATTTTCAACATCAAATTTTGTGGTTAGTTCTTATAAGATATTAATAATATGTTCTATTAAATAATATTTCATTCAATTATTTAATAATCCTTGAAATATTTCAAGATGAAAATTTGGGTAGTATACCATCTAAAATATCATAAAATATCAATTTATTATATATTTATAACCTTATATTTAAAATTACAACCCTTTAACAATAAGTAACTCATTATTGTGGTTAATGGTATAATTAGTTAACAAATGGGTAAATCCAAATGATAAGGTTTAGAATGTTATATAAACCTTTTGAATTTTTCTGGATTGTTTAATTATGACCATATATTCCTTATATTCAAAACCATATAATTTTATAACTAATTTACCTATGTTTGAAATATATTATATTTTAAACTTTCAGGTTTTAAAAAAATTTATATTATTAGTACTTTATAGTAAAAAATATTTTATTAACTGATTTAAAATTTGAAACAAAAATCACATATTCAACAATGAGAATGTGATATGGTTGAATATATAAACCACAGTCCATTAATGGGTCACAAGAATATTTTATGGTACTATTCACTACACATAAAAATTTAAAAATTATTGATGTTGTGGTAATTGTGAAAATCTGTAATTGAGGTTTAAAAGACAGAGATAAGGGTGAAAACATCACCTAAACATGTAAAACCTTTCTTTCATGATACTTTTTATACTTATTACCAACCATTATTTAAAATATTCCAAATTCATGTCAAATGATGTAACGTCTTGGATCGGGATTCCACTCAATATTTCCTACAGCCACGATGGCCACATAGCCTCATGCACATATCCCAATCGATATAGGATGGGGACTAGCAGTGATGGCCTTGGGTGTGTCTATTGGGAGACTGTGCCCTCATTACCAAAGTGTAGAACACTGAAATATCAATAACTGATAGATAGTGGGAGAAGTAAAAAATACATAAAATTGATACACAAAAAGAGTTGATAGAAATGGAATATCATATACATATGATGATGATAAAATTAACATGTCTCAGAAAATAGCTAAAATATGTATACATTGCATCACGGTGATTAATGATTCATAATTAGAAAAATGCCAAAATGTATCCCATCTAGCATCATGAGCTTCAACGTGGTCCCATTCTCTCCTTCTCCAAACAAGAAATCATGAATTTATATTAGGGAACATTCTATAATCCATACATGAAATAGTATAATCTATTTGGGTACCCAAGGCATTAAAAATAGAGTTTGAGACTAAATCCTAGTATGAAACCACAAATGGTATTTTCATCCATTCAATGAATATATATAATAGAGTGTAAGAAGTGATAGAATAAACATAGAATTAGTTAAATTTATCATCTTATAAATGTACATTTTCAAATTTATAATATTTTTATTTAATTATTAAATATCATTTAATTATTATATCATGAGACACGGTGCATAGCCTAACATCCCCTGTGAAGAATAGTAATCCAAGGATTCGTAAATTATCTATCCATAATTTATAAACAAATATTGGATCCATGATCAATCATTTTCATGAAAGACGCCTCATATAACTCATTTCATTCGTTATTTATTTATTAACATAATCACGTCTACAGAATTAGTATAATGGAATCTCGGTTTCCCAATAGGTGAAATATATAACAAAAACCCTACAAAACCAGAAATGGAGATCCTCAAGAACCTATGTATTTCTCTAAGTGTGGTATTATATCACTCCCATTTGAGTCCATCTCTAACAGTCCACTATGGGATCCCTAGTATCACACATGGAATAAGGATCAAATTCCCTTTGAGTTCTTCCTTATAATTCTAAATATGAAATCCAAGTATCACTAAACATATAAATGTCTTCCCCAACATTTCTATCCTTAGAAACCCAAATAAAGAGTCTATGTGTTACTCAAGAATATGCATGGTAAAATAAAAATGGGACCATCGATTACATTATTCATTGAATGCATGTGTCATCCAAGGCATATATGTATTCAACCAATTCAATACTATCAAATAAATTCATTGAATCAATTACATTAAAATACTTATAGTTCAAAAAAAGAACATTGAATTATTCCTCACATAAAATGGTGTCTAATAACATGGTCTAAGATTAAAAGGCTTTTCATAACTTCACTCACATGAGAATTTCATTTAAGAAATCATCCTATAATTTATTAACTAATACATGGAAGGTGTCATGGACTATGCCATCCACTACCTTTCCTTAAATCAATTTTAATTACAATTCAAAAATAAATTAATAATTCATTATTAACATTCCATGACATGGAGTAAAGGGGAATACTTCAATGGGGTCAAATTCCATATTCCATGAAAATTGAAAATGTTATTACACAACACACCCAAGGGGTGAATTAAAATAATGGAGTTCTACCTATAACCCTTAAGTAATATCCCAATTTTATTAAATATTCTACCCCAATCAAGTTAAGGATTTAATTTTATTTCAATTAGATACCTTTAAATTGTTGGTGTGGAACAAAAAAAAATATAAAAACATCATCAATTAAAAATATTTATGTGACCGCCTACCATAGTTCCATATTTTGATTGATAATCTACTATTAGCTCGTTATTTTTTCTCTGTATAGAATAAAATATATGAATCAACCAAGAGCTAATGAAGAACCAACTTAATGAGTGATACATGAATCAGATACCCATGTGAGTATAACCTTAATTTTCTATTCTAGTCACAAAATAGGAATTCAAAAATGGGGATACTATCCAATGGGTGAAGAAAATTAAATATAAGATTATGTTTAAAATATATTTAAGGTAAAATATTCATTTTACACAAAATAACTAGGTTTCACATATTGGATTCCATGTTTGGACAAAGAATTTTCCAACTCTACACACATAACTATAGAGAAGAGTACCCCACATCATTTACTCCCATTTTTTGAATAACTGTGTGAGAACCATAAAAAACCCACTATAAAAATGGAATCAATGGTCGCATGGCTGTGTGCCCCAAATCACGTCAATTTTTTTCACTATGCGGCCAGTAACTCCCCACTATCTAGCCTCAAATAATTTTATATAACGATGTAGACATCCTGGCATGGTTTGAAATAAACATTCTCCTGGATTATTTCACCCCAAAACATTGGGTTTTGGGCTCCAAACCTTCCCCGGACAAACCTGATACTTCTATAACCTCAACGGGATTTCAAATTATGTCATATTGAATCATTTAAACCATGAATTGATAGAAATAAATGGATATGTAACTCAAATAAAGACATGGTTCTTAAAAACATTCCTACTTAAAAAATCCATCATTGAATTTACCTTCTAAGGGAAGTGAATAGTAATCATAGAATAACGCAATCCATTGTGATCATACATCGACCACCATTTCCTATGTTTCGTCCTACAAAAGAAAATGATTAAATAGAACCCATACAAGATCAATTTACCAGCCTCAAATAACCATCATGAAATAATTCATAATATATGTTGTATTCTCCCTAAAGGATGCATCTACCTTTAACTCAAACTCATCCAGCTAAATGGTATGACACATGTCTGAAGAGTAATGTTTTATTTGTGATACCTAGTCGACATTAGGCATGGATTGGTACCACTGAGGTAACTACTATCGATAAGCAATCAGCCCAAATCTCTCTAGAAACGTGAATGGCCTGACATACCAAGGTTAAAGCATAATATTCCTCATGATCCTCATATGTCACAACCATGATAAAATATTTAAGAAAACTCATTCCATGAACTAAAACTCTAGTGTTCATCTGTGGCAATTGAAATATCATTTTTGATGATACATCACAATATCCATCTACTTCTAAAATAACTAGACATGTTTTGGGGTCTCTTGAATAAGTCGAGGTCCATGCATAGCTACCTCCCTTCCATGTAACCAACACAAGGGGTGATCAACATTTCCTACTATAAAAATACTCATAAGGAATCTTATTAATAGTATCGCTAAAGATATATTTAAGGATAATTCAACCAAGGTTATATGACTCTCCCATGTACCCTAGAAATAAAATTTTCAATCCTACAACATGAACTCAAGAACCAAAATCATGTGCTCTTAATGGCCATCTATTTTCGGGGTGGTATGATGTACACAAGAGAAACTATGTTCATAATTCCATATTTCCCCTTTCCATAGTATGGAAGTAAAATTGGAATCCCTATATAAAATAGTAGTATGCGAGACCATGTGATGACATACTATCTCATAGATGTACACCTTCTCATGATTATCATCCCTGATGGTTCATGCGATCATCATGAAATGTAAAACCTTTGTGAGAATATGTACAACATTAAATAAAACATCATTAACTAGAGTTTATCTTATAAAAACTATCATGAAACCCATCAATACATCAACCCACATCGACTCAAGGATTTTTAACTACAATTAAATAATGGATGGTCGCTGGTTTTCTTCCTTCACCTACTAATTGGTGGAACACCTCTGGAAAAACCATTGACATTTTTTTTCATACATAGACACCAGTACTAGTGATGTAGATTCCAATACATCATGGTGATTCCAGGATGCACTAAACAAGATGCGTCATGAATGTCTCATTTCATCTCCTCATACATGTATGAAAGAACCCACAAGTGACCATGTACTCGTAGGATCTCATCCAGGCCTATTGTCAAACTGAGAGGGTTTGTCAACTGTCACACTCTACCATAGAACTAGTAATTATTATATTAATATATGAGTCATCCTATGTATATAAATAATGTATGAGGTAATATATAAAGAGGTTAGAAAATTTTTCCCTCGACTCTTGTTCTCCTCCAAGTGTATCTCAGAGAACAAAGCCTTTAGCTTCCACTCACTACTGGCCTGATAAACTGCATGTATTTCAGTCTTTTTTCCCAGTGCATCAGACACTTCATTTCCTTTACCATGTGTGTTAGAAATATCAATGGCAAAAAATATATCTATTCTACCTACCACTACATTGATAGATTCATATCAAGATATTTATATATGTACATGGGGATTTTGTTGTCCTTGCACAAAAAAAACACTATCTATGTATGTAATGTCTCCAAAATTACAATGCGTGAACAACTACAACTAACTTGAGATCATGCAATTGATAATTCTTCTTGCATAGCTTCAACTGCATAGACCAATATTCCATGACTCTATCTCTCGGCATAAGCACCTACCCCCGTCGGAAACATGAAGCATCATAGTAAACAGTGTTATGTTTACGTGCTTCTTAGAATATCCATATCATCACTAAATTCAATCTCACATTCATCTCTTAAATTGATGCCTCATAGTATTATTTATTAGACAAAAGATCGTTCAGAGCCCTATTATTAAAAAAAGGAAAAGACAGTACAACAAAATAAAATTATTGGGTCATACAAGCATCATGCGCTCATGCTAAGAAGTCCCGAAATAGCTCAAACATCATATTAAAACTCATATGAATCATCATAATCACCATACCAATCAAGATAAAATATTGCAGGACCATGAGACCTGGTGACCATAGTCGGCTTCAAATAAGAATAATATTTCTTACTTCTGGCTTTCTTGGGTGGAACAGATTGAAACACGTCATCATCCACAACGTCATTTGTCCCTTTGGACAATACCTGACTATAGGATGGTTTTTTCAGGGATTCATCCTCGAAGTCACCCCACCATCCATGGTCTCCCTGAGTTTCCCTTAATTTATTAATTTCCTCTTGGATCGTTGAAATATTACCTTTGTTACTCGAGTTTTGCTACCCCTCTATAAGGCCACCCTCTGTTTGAGCACTCTCACTGAGTCTGGGAATTATCATAAGTGCCATATTCTCTAGCTCCTAGTCACCGGTGTTAAATCCCTAACCGGATGTGAGGAACCATCTCTTACCACCACATTGTCTTTTCTAGGAGTGAATTTTCACGCATTATTGTTTGAGGAATGTTTCCTCACTTTCTTCCTACAAGAAGATTCATGATGCCGTTTTGAAGAACAAAAAGAGAAAATCATATTCCGATGACATTCCGTCTTACAATGACAAATAACGTGGAACTATGAAAAAAATTCAGGAAGTATTTCATATTCTATTTTTAAAGGAATATCATCATTCAATGAAGATAATACAACATTGTGAATCAGGCACAATCACAGATCAAACTCCACCAGTACCCGTGAAAAGTGACCAAATTTGGCAATCTCAGTATTCCTATCCATTTTAATAGGAATTCCCACAGTAGATGCAATAGAAAATAATATTTTAGGGTGCGACAAAATCAAATTGAGGCCAATCATTTTATTCTAGACATACACTCGAGTATTTTTTATGGAAAAAGGATTAAAACAAAAATCCCACTCCTGAAAGCAGATCATACCTAGATTCAAGGCGATTGAACTGATTCCCCATGCCCTCCGCTTAAGAGCCACTGATGAAAAAACAATATGAAAGAAGCCCCGACCCAGGGGAATACATCTCCACCCAGCCAAAACCCCGTACAGAAGTCACCTTCCAAACTATGTCAACAACTTTCCAAGGCTTCCTACCGCTAAGAAAAACAATCCAAGAAATTATGGAAGATTCACAAATTTTAAACATTTCATGAATTGCCTCTTTATTAGTAGTAACACGAGCAGTGTATCCTTTCTTGATTTTTCGCTCTGGAATAGAATCCTTGATCTGCACAAAATACCTTTTGTCGAAATTCCTACTATCATCCTTAAAATCTCCATTAACCTCACTTTGTAGATGCATCTCAATTACTGCAACCTTACTATCCAAATTGTGCATTTGATCCCCAACCAAAGCCCCTATAGTTAAATTTTTTCCTATAATTTTATCCACCATAGTGGATCTTCTCATCACTCCACTCGAACCATTCACCGCCGCTGTAGACACTGCACCCACAACCCTGTCGCCTGCACCACCCGGAATCACCGCCGCCTTATTCGCAATGGGTGCACCGCCCGGATCGGTCATCACAACCATAGATGAAACACCACCCACAACCGGTGTTGGATCTATAGATTTGTGTTCGCCACCCACCACCACACTACCAACCATAGATCGAATCTATGAAGCTCTCACACAAACCGACCTATTCACAGATCTGTTCACCAGATTACTCACACCAGCCATAGCCATTGATTGGATCATCACCTCTGTTCTCACATTGGCCAATGCATCCACCGCTGCACTCGCACCACCCTTTGAGTCGTTCTCACCACCTACAAAAGATCCCGACATGATCAAGGCATACCACTCCACCATAGACCTTCTATTTGGGCCATAACGATAGTTATCGAATCGCCCAAGAGGAAAATTAGCTGAAGATGAAATTAAAACCTAATCCGCCGCTAGAGAGAGAGATTTCCACCCCATCCCCTGGTTATTCACCATTATTAATTCCTTATAGTATTATTACCATAAAAATCTCGCAACAATCATAGAAACAACCATGAGAAACACATTTAATCTGTTGAAGTCATGTATGAAAAATGTATAGTAATTGGATATCCCCTAGAAAATACATACCTCAATGAAATTCATAGGATCCTCCAAGGAAACCACATATCTCCACTTCTCTAGGTCAACTGATACCCCAATATATGAAAAAATATGACTCAGTAAGTAAAATTGATCAATTAATAAATAGAATGTTTTGAGCATAGCATATAGCTAATGATATTTCAGTGTATTCAATACAATCTCAATAAGTTTGGGATGGGATTGTTGATTGTGGGACTAGAAAACAATCGTCAATGAAAACAACCAAAAACAAATTCATATAGGGATGAATCACTCAGTTAACGAGCGACATGAATACTGTTGGCGTGTTTCTGAGATCAAATGATAATATCAAATAATATAATAAACCATAAATTCGTAGAACGGTTTTGTGAGGAGTGTCTGATGGTATAACAATAACCTAATGATAACATGATTTAAAATAATTATTTGTGATATCCGGAGCTTTTATAGATAAGTAATGTTTCAATCTATCTATGGTAGAGGATATGTGTTCTTAAATAGCAACTATTTCAAATTTGGGTAATCCACATATAGCCTAAAGGCACTGTCTGACGTTTTCAAAAAAATAACCAGCAAACCCAAAGTATAAATACTCGGTTGGATGAAACCATTTTATTCTAAAACCACTAAATACCTCTTGCACTCTTTCATCTCTATAGTATCAATTCGATAAAGAATAATGGTCCCTAGTTCATATCTGGGAACTAGCTCGATAGAAAATACTTCTTCTATCACTGGAGGTAATCCTAAATATTCATCTGGAAAAACCTCCGTGAAATGGTTTACAACATGATGGAAATATGCCTGATTTGTTCCCTGATCATCTGGATTCACACTCATAATTTGGGTTCTTATCCCACACATACCATGATTCCTAGGTCCATCATGGATCACATGGACAACCCATTCACCTACATGAAATAAGCTCCCCTCCCTCTTGTGATGTGGAGGTCACCCTATAACGATTAAAATCAATATCAAGTTTCACCCAACAATCTCAAGGGGGTCAGTCCCTACACTAGCATACATTCACTATTCTAATACTTAATGGAGTGTCGTGATTAAAGAAGCCATAATATGTATAAAAACAAAGTCGAAGGATCTCCACAACTAGGAAAAATATTTATCTTTTAGAATCCCATGTGTTAAAAGGTGAAGAATATATAAAAGAGGCTACTACAACAGTAACCCTGATTGTAGAATGTCTAGGATCCTACTCTTAGAGAATCAATTTCACTATTTATATCATCCCTAAAATGCGGTCATGTGATAATTTTAGGCTACACTGACCAGATCAACCCTGTTGTTGTTCTAAAACATTCGTCTGACTGACATAGTCATGACCACCACCTCAGCTTGATCGGTCAGCTACACTCCAAATTACATCATGGTGAGAATCCACTAACCTCACTCCTAATAATGGAGTATATTAAAACCATAAAACCCTAGTTTATATAAGAAAAATTATATATAATAGTTCTATATGTCCTATCTTGGCACATGATTGGCACTTGATAGGGTCCCTCATACACTATGGTCTCATATTTTCCATCATAATTCACTAGTATAACCAGTCATAGCTAATTGATTAAGTTCTCTGGAAACTAGTTTCACTGCATGGATTCTCAGATGATACTTCTAACTAACAATTTTTGTAGTACCAAATCTAAATGCAGAACATCTCTTGCTCACTCTTCTAGTCTCTGTAAATTTACACTATATGAGAATTGCCTGATTCACTATTTCAAAAATTGTATTTAGATGAAAGACATTCAATTTGCATTGGATTTAATTCATATAAAATATGTAAATTTATTGTCTTTAGACAACTCATCGCCCATTAAAATAGGTGAAAAGCACTGGAACTCATTAAATCGGGATGAATAATTCAAAACTGATAATTTCCCTTAATCCAAGTTCATGAACTCCTGGGATTTATCAGTGCTCACCCTCTCAAGATATGTGTAGACATAGAAGGATGTGTGGAGATCCCTCTAATACATCCCAGAATGATGATCCATATCATTAATACCATCTCACTGTCTATTTAAGAAATCGCTAAACTAATACATAGCAAGTTTTACCCTCATCTTAGGAGGAAAATCTAGATTCTAGATGATGGATATCATGAACTATATCCATGAATCCAAAGCCTATGGTCTTTTATCCCCTAAAAACATCAGATTCTACTTTTACTAGAACTCATGTGTCAACTCTACCATAGATGGGGCATGTCGTGGTGCTCCTTAAATAGTATTCCTAAACCTCATAAAGAATTCATTGAATTATGCCTCAGCACATGTGTCTGGTTCAACAACTAGTTCCACAGATGTCACATCTTGAGTATCAACTCGTACTTTGTGTCCTACAACCTCCACAGTATGGTCATCCCAATACTCATGAAATATTATTGGGGGCCATCATGGTGTGATTACTCTATAATTAAAAACACACACCTTTGAAAATAATATTATTAATGTTCATATAAAAAATAATAGATATTTAAACGTGATATGTAATATCATTCCTCTATAAAAACACAACTATATTTATGATCTATGATTTTGGGATAGGCGATGTACATATCCTATATAAGTAAGAGATACTAAATATTTCCCAATACTATGTTTGGGTATAGGAAAAGTTATATACATTATGATTTTTTTCATTTGATTTATTTACATTAGAATCAATAATTATTTCACAATTTTGTCACATTTAATTTAAATATCTTGAACCCAATGGGTCCATATATTATAATCCATGAGGGTAAATCGTAATCAATAACCAATTTATTGAATCCACCTAATTCACACAATAAGAAATTCAATAATACTTACAATAATAGTAGATATTTATATATTGGGGAACCTATCACAACAACATCAAACAATTAATGCATAAAAAATGGAATGGAAAAATACATCAAATGTGATGTCTAATAATTTACTATACAATCTAAGAGATGGAACACCACAATCTCAATCGGTTTGAACATAATATAACCACTATAATATCAAAAATAACATCCTAATTCATGTGAATCACCCTATGGTTGAATGAAATAAATTGTAATAGTCAAAAATCTAGAAAATTTAAATTTCATTCACAATTTATTTTATTTTCCCTACATACTAGTTCTCTATGCCAAAGATCATTTTATTAGATAATACTAACATCATACTCTCCCTATATAATGTCACCTATTAGTAAGGACAACTATAAAAGGAAATAATCTAATATCAATTTTTATATTCCCTTACCCAGATGCAACTCAAAATAGTGGCTTGATCCTTCCTAGGAGCATAGCCTCAAGTACATCTTCACAAATTCCATAGAATCCCAACTGGTAGGGAGATCCTAGGGTTTGTTCATGGGGACATTATTCCCTCATCATATATTATAGTAGACAAGAATATTAATAAATAGTAGACAGAGGGAGCAGTTTAACCTTTAGAGAATAGATACATGTCATGAATAGATAACAATATAAATAGAATCTCATATAATGATTATGATTATACATGTCATATGTCTCTACAAAATAGCCAAAACCCATATAAAAAGCATTAGTATAATGAAATATTTGAAAGTAAAAATAGACAATATGTATCATAAATATCATTGGGAGCATTATCCATGTCCCATGCCCCAATAATCATAAGAAGTAATCAAGAATATGTAGTAGTAAGTATTCACATAACCATACATAAAATCATATAATGTCTTTGGTTAACCAAGGTTAACCAAATAGGGTGTGAGACTAAATCATATTAGGCAACAACCCAAGGTTTTTTCAATCTGGTTAGTGAATATATTTAACATTGTTCATGTGTTAATAAAATAAACAATGATGTACTAATTGTAAAAAACCTATAAAGGTCCACGTTATCGTTTATAATCATTTTCATTTAATGATTCAATGTCATATAATTGTTATGTCTCGACACTTGATGGGTATCCCAGGGACCCTAATTAAAATAAGGTACCCAAGTATGAATAAACAAGCCACCCATAATGTCTAAATAATCAATGAATATAAGAATGTTATTTGTCTTAAAAGACACATCATATATCTCATTTTATTCAGTATACATTTTTATCATGTTATCATCATTGGAATTCTTATGTTGTAATCCATGTATCTTTGTAGGTGTAATATAAACCAACACCTAAAAATCCCATCCATGGTGATCCTCCAAAACCTATGTGCTGCTCCATGTGTGGAATACCATCACTACCATTAATGTATGTCCCTGGTGGTCCACTAATGGATACAATGTCTCTTCCATGATAGAATCGTCAAATTACTTCTAATATAGGTCATGGAATTCTTAACATTGCATCTAAGTATAACTAATCATAAAAAAGTCATCCCATATGAGTCTATTAATTGAATACCATACACGCGGTCTAACTATTACATGGACATATTAATAGAAACAAAAAGAGTCTGGAAATGGCATTTTTTATTGAATCCATGTGTCATACCAGGTATATAAGAATTAAACCAATTCAATTTCTTAAAATCAATTCGTTTAAATAATTACATTTAAATTTGTGAAGGTAAAAAATGAGAACATTCAATTACACTTCCAGTAAAATGGTGGATAGTAACATTCTCTACGAATATATATACTTCCTTAACAACACTCACATTTTCATTTCATTCGAAAAAGAATATAATGTTTAATTACCCAAAGTATGCAAACTATCAATGACCTTGGAACTGAACCCATTTGCTTACACCCATTTTAATTAAAATAAAAACATCAATAAATAATTTCATATTAGAAACCCTGGATATGTTGTTAAGGGGCACACCTCAATGGGGTGAAATTTCATACACCATCAAAAGGATCCATTTACTACACAACACACCCAATGGGTGGATTCAAATCAAGGTGATCAACCTATAATGATTAATTAATGATACTTATTTATTAAATAGGATACACCTATCAAATTAAGGATTTAATTTCATTTCAAGGAGATTATTAGAAATTCATCATGAATAAAAAAACATATATAAACACATTTAATTTATCAAAAGGCATGAGACATATTACTATTGATCAATTTTTTATATCTTGTTCAGTATTAGATCTTGATTAAACTAAGATCATGATAAAATAAAAGAATGGATGAAGAACCAATGCAGAGATAACGAGATAAGTAGTGTTTAAATCTTTTATTGGATAGAGAAGATCCTCCATTTCCTAGGTTAGTCACCAAATATGGCTTAAAAATATAGTGTTCTATCTAGTGGGTGACGAAAAAAATAGAGTCTAAGGTTTAAAAAAATAAAATAAAATTTTAATTTTACCAAAAATATATTGGTTTCATAGTTTTGCAACATGATTTAGCCAAACTGTGAACCAGATGTGCACACATAGCTAATGTAAAGGCCACATCACAAGATTTTCTCTCATCGTTTGACTAACCAGGCAATGATTGTGAAACCCCCGCTACCAAAATTACAAACATAGTCGCTTGTCCGTACACACCAAATAACATAGTTTGATATAACCACGTGTCATGTAGCTCCCCACTATCTATAATTTTAATATTGTATCTAAACATGCATCATTAACCACAAGGATTGATCTTACCATGCTCGATTCTTATTTCACCTCAAATCATGGGTTCTATGCTCCGAACTAGCTCCTAACACCCATGATACCTCTATAAGATGTAAGGTAATTAACATTAGTACATATATAATCTTTTAAGAAAATAATTGATGAAAATAAAATAATCATTATGTAAAATAGGAACTATGTTCTTACACATTATTGAAAAATATGTATTTGTACTAATTCATAACATTATGTATTTCTTAGACTACCCCTCCCATAACTAATAAAAGGTTTCCATTTTTATTTTATTGCATAAAAAATTTGAGCCTTATAGATCATACAATATGTATAATAATACTATATTGTATTCTATAAACACCTCATAGAAATGCTAGTCACTTGAAAAGACCATCCATTCAAGGTATAATGTGAAATACAAAAGTGGTTTCTCAATGAAGAGATATAACTCTTAACATAGTGTTTTAAATTTCATTTCTCATTATACCTACTCCAAATACTTCATATCCATTTCAAATTAACTAAGTAATTATATTCAATATAATTATCTTTTATTTTAATGATTAAATAACCATTATCCAAAATCATTCCACACACCAGGAAGAGAAAACATCACTTGTGTGTATGTACAGCTTAACAATGCTATATAGTGGTGTAATTGATTTGTCACCATAATTTTAAAAGATTTTCATAATGATGTATTTAAAAATTATAAATTTTATTTATGATATTTTTATGAAAATATAAATGTTAATTGTTATTTTCATATCTTATGTTCCATTAATCAAAATGAAGAAAATACCATTCACGTGTACATATAATCTACCGTATACATGAATAGTGTAATTCATTTTAATTTTTCTAACATTTATGGATGAATAAAATTAAATAAATAAATATAGTAAATATATTTGATATTAATATCCTCATTATCATTTCTATACGATGTGACCAAGATCAATGTACAAGGACCAAAACTATTGAACCAAAACATACATGAAAAAAAAATTAGTTATCACCCTGAATAGTGATTTGAAAAATGAATTATTAATAAATAAGTGATAAAAGGTTATAAGTAAAAATTATATGGTATGATATATATATATATATATAATAATGGATTTGGAATATATATATATATATTTCGTATATATTAGGTTTAAACAAGTACAATGTAAATTAGACTTGAGGTAAGTGTTTCTTATTATACTTTAACTCCTATCAGACAAATATAATATTCACCACTTTTTTATTTTGGATTATTTACAGACCCTCTTTTATTTTATTCCATGAATCTAATTATATCAATTTTATTCACCACAATCCATATTTTTATTTTCTAATGACACTTTATGGTAAGTGTGAACCGAAGCAACTCCAAGGGGTTACAAAAACCAACCAACATTATTAGGGATTTATTATATTTAAGTAACTACTAGGGGAATTATTTTATATTTAAATCATAAAAAATATAATTTACATATTATATGGTTATTTATTAGAATCTAAAATATTTCACATCAAATTACACTACTTAAATACTCAAGATACCCTTATTATGTTTTTAAGTAAAATTCACTTTGATTTTCAACTTAGTCCGGAATCTTTTTACTCAATGTATATATTTTACTTAAAAGGTATTAAATAATGTTTTTACTATAATAGAAATATTTATTGAATATGTTTTTTATATTTTTTAAATTTTTTTAATGTTTTATAATTATTTTTTTATACTTATCCCAAAAATGTATTTTACATTTTTACTAAAAATGGGAATGAAATATTAGTTTAAATATACATTACATAAAAAACATCATTTGATCAAAGACCAATAAATTATTAGAGGCTTCCTTAATTGTTTTTTGAGTCTCTTTATAATAATATATTTTTTAAAACATTCATGATATTTTCAATGTTTAAAAGTTAATTTCAATGTGAAATGCTTATTTTTCTTGTGAACATATTCAATGAAATTTTGGAGAATTTCCACTCATAAATTAAAAAAAATCATTATTTATTATATGATACAAAAGGTATATGTTGTCATTATACCATTAGTATTGTTTATATATATGGATTATGATTATTTATAATTGATAATGTATTGACATTCCATATTCTATTTCCTCCCATAAATATAGTTTTTGATCATTAAGGCGTTCTAATTATGTTATATTGCTTATTCAGATAAAAAATGAATTAGAATTGTTAATATATCAGTGGGAAACATAATTTTATAGCACCTAGAAGCATATAATAGTCTCATGAGAAAAAATAGGCTAGGAATTTATCTATGTAAATACCCATTTTTATTTACGTCTTGACACAAGACCTCGATGGTAAGTTTATGATTTCCATCATTATGCATTCCATATTTATGAAATCAGTTTTTTATGTCCTTACGCTTATTTTAATTGTTAATATATATATATGGATTGGTTTCTAAGCCAAATTGATTATTTATACGAAATTATTTTTTAAAAATTTTTTCATTCCATATTATTCATGTGATGTCCCATACCGGTAATCCACTAACAGGTGCCATGTTCTGGTTCAACTCATGAACTAAATCATTCCTCTATATATTATAGAGGATATTTATTAGAACCGATGGTATAATGGATCACATGAAAAGAATATATGACCTATATCATAGTATATAACATCAAAAATTTAAAAAAAATTAAAAAATATAAAAATATACAAAAAACATTAATAACCATTTCCCCAAAACATGTCATAAAAACAACTAATAATAAAAATGTCATGTCGTGTTAATAGTTGGAAAAGTGAATGGAACCGAGAATAAAGAAAAACATGTAAAATCCTCCAAAATGGTAGTGTATCCATGTATATATCCTCATTTAAGCACATACCAAGCCCAAATCAACTCCCCATCATTAAGACCTTTCCCTTTTGTTGACCTGCAACCATGAAATATTCTAAGGTACCTAATGGTGGCCCGAGGAGGGTATGAGTACTAATCAATAGGCCCCCACCAGTAGTTTATACAAAGTAACCAATCTATAAAGATAGTAAATTAATGTAAAAATTAAAAAAAATTTAAAGAAAATAAAATTTGGGTTCCTTTAGGAAATGATATTTACTTTAGAGAATGTCATTATTTTCATCATGGCTTCAGAATTTACAGGATTTTCACAACATCCCATGCCAAGGAACTATGGAGAATAAATAATAACTCAAGTTCCCTATCTCATGAGGGAAATTAATTTCAAAATCATTGTCATCAAAATATCCTTGTAGAATCAGTATAATAATTTTTATCTAATGAAACCATTTAGGCCGATATAATCAGTTTGGTGCCTTGACTCGTACATTCTAGGGTTGGGTGTGGGCATCAGTCCAAACCGACCCATGGGAGTGCCTCAATCCTTTATCCCACAACACCAAGATATGTTCACATATGTATTTATACATTTACCACCTATATCATATCACAAAACACCCACAATATATAATCATTACACTCTTATCTCAATAACCATTCTATTATAATGTCTTCATCGAGACAAATACCATTACCAAATTTACCATTTACTTCGAATATCTCATTTAATAAATTACATTTTTTTACTTTAATCCATTTATCATAATCAAAAATTTATGTACATCAACATATTTTTCAACTTCCCAACCACTAACCCATTTAACACATTTTTCATTTCATATGACTTTACCCTTTTATGTATTCCCATTACATTTTCATGTAACTTTTTAATCATTCACATTAATCCATTTAACCCTTTATCACCATATTCCAAATAATCCCTTATTACATTTCTAAATATTTCACCCAACCACCACTGGTTTTCTATTATGGTTTAAACTACTTGTCAACATGATGACAATGATATCTACATCATCTCAAAAAAAACACTAGGCTTATCAATAGACATATCCATGTTTGGGGATTACATCCCACCCCATGGGTGGCCCTAAAGAGGTCTAGTCAACATAAATGAATATGATAATTATTTTTAGGGGTTTAAGTAATAAATTTTTCCACTCATTTTACCAAATATTACTAAAGGAAACATATTCACAATAAAAGGGAAGCAAACCTGTGACCATGACAGCAAAAATCAACATCCTGGCAATGGGATATAACATGAATACATCCCACCTAAAATACTATGATGAAAACACTTTTACGTATATTATTATATCTATATTTAATCTCTTATTGAAGGCCAAGCCCATGGTCTAATGAAAATAAGGTTTTAGTTAATCTAAAAAAAAGAAGGAAAAAATCCTTATTATAGAAAAGCGATGCCAGAGAAGTGTCAGAAAAACTCAGTGATTAAATTAATATTCAAGGGGACTCCAAATAGCCTCGAAACTAAGGATATCCACCCTTGGGAATATTTTGGTTATAGAGTTCATCACTAGGTCTGGTGGAATAATATATAGGGAGAAAATCAGATTAGATACATAAAATATTGATGGGATGTTTCTTAAAATTATCAAATTTTTAAGGGGGAACACATTTTGTCAACACATTTTTCCAAATCAAGCAAAAACCATGTCCATGAAACTTTTTTAGATGGTCTATGTCACATGGTTTCCTCATAAGTCCCATAATGTTTTATAAACTAGGAGGATACTGTGGGGAACACTTCTATTCAAGGTTGCAAAATATGTCTCCCCACTCCCATAGTTTTTATTATCCATATAAACCATCGAATATTAGAATATAGGCTATTTGAGATGGGCTATTTGTGATGAGATCCTGTTGCCCAAACACTTTTGTGACGGGGTCCCGTCGCAAATAGCTAGTTTCCAAAAACAGTGTCGCAACTAGTAATTGTTGCGATGGGATATAAAAAAATACTACTTGTGATGGGATGTGATTTCGTTGAAAATAGATCTATGATGAAATACATTATATATAAAATAATCTATTGTGATGGACCCATCACAAAAAGTATTTTCTACTGGATGATGACCCGTTGCAAATAGCTTTATGTTATAAACCTGTTGCGAAGGGCCCATCACAAAAAAATTACGATGATAAAGTAACCCATCACAAATAAGTTTTAAAAAATTTATATATAATATATCTGCGATGGGACACCGTCGAAAAAGGCCCCATCCCAAATACTTAATAAAAAATAATATAATTATGATTAATGAAAAAATAATATTAATATTATTTAAATAGTAAAAATAATAAAAATATTAAAATTATCAAAATATTGAAATACTTAAAATATTAATATTAATGAAATAATAATATTAATTTTATAAAAATAAAAAACATATATTAAAAATATCAATATTCATAAAAAAATATAAAAAATTCATAAATTATTAATATTATTGTTATTATTAGTAAAATAAAAAAAAATTAAAAAATACAATACTAATAATAATTAAAAAATATAAATAATATTAAAAATAATAAAAATAAATAAATTATGCAATATTCACAAAAATATAAAAGACAAAAACTGTAAATATTTCATATTACAACAGTTGTACAATTCAAATGTGTTTAACAGAAAAAAAAACAATCACTGGGGGAATGTCTTCTAGAGGAGCTAGAGGAGATGGAGGAGATGGTGGAGTAAACTCCATCCCTAAATTACAAGTCATATTGCGCATGTACTCCATCTTCCAGTGCTACTATAGCTTCCATCGGTGCATGTCCTCCTCATGTTGCAGACACATATCTTTTTCCAGCTTCTGCAAACTCTATATAAGCTCAGTTTCATCTCACAACTACTCATGATATTGTGATCCATATGATGATTCCTATCCACAACCTCCTCTTGAGTTGAACGTGGACATCACATCAGTATCATAATATGTCCGAATAGTCAAATGAGAGTTGATACCAACAACTCGACCCTTCTCGATGGAATACGAGGTCGCCGGCATCCATGTAAACTCCTTGAAATGGTGGGAACTAGTATGATAAGCTATCTTGACCTGAATCTCAACCCATGTATGAGAGGTCACAACTTCATATTACTCCTTTAGTTTCAATTTGAAATTAAAATACTGAAAATATTATTGGCAGATAATTTTCTAAATGAAAAATAAATAATATTGGCCACAATCTGACACTGGCGATCACCTGTAATCACTCTAGTTGCTGGATAACTATAAATCCTTTGATAAACATCATACTCAATAATATTGGGATGCTTGACTGCATATGTGAATATAAAATAAACTATTTATATGTAATTTTTTATAAAATATTTAAAAAAGATACTTACCAGATTCACTCTATGCGTACTGAATGTACGACTACCAGCTCGATGTGTCATCAACTGTCTCCCCCGGTTCTGCCAACCCAATGATGATCTCCTCTGAAATACACCACTCATTTAGTGTGAACATAATCCATCCCAAACGTGAGATGAATTGTACTCAGGTCGGTGGACTCTACATGACTCATCAACTACTGTCACTCCTACTTTGTTAATGGTTTTCCTTCTCAAATTGTGAAAAAACTTATGGAAACACCAACACATAGACAACTCCCATGCCTTTTGGATAGATACATGCATGCTATCATCAATGGGATACCATAAAATCTAAAAATAATTTATAATATCAAGTTATTAATGGAATAAATTTCTAAATTAATATTATTTATTTACGTACCAGCCAATGACTAAACATTCCAAGCCGGACATCAACATGAATATATTCTCATGTCATACATGGCTGAGAAAAATAATTGTGAATTATAGAACTTCTATATCACACAGCTACATGTGAAAAATGTGAAAAAGAATAAATAATCAAACAATTATTATATAAATAAATTAATGAAAGCTAAGTAAAATACATAGGTTACTATACCTCTGCATGTGTGGATCGAAACCAGGACAAGGCTGTCGCTTAGGGATATGATCAAAAATCATTAGTCGTAAAAGATTGTACCCCCTCTGCGTACCCCCTAAATCACTAGTAGCCTGAGGGATAGATGATTCCAAATCCTACTCATCAAAAGTATCTCAGCCTCCGCCAAATCACATAATAGATCAGGGTCCATCTGAAACACAAAATGATTGTTGTAAGCAGCTATCTGAAAATAACTATTACATATAGATATATATTAGTCATTATTATAACCATCATTTAGTTGTGTCAATTTCCACCTTCATCCTCATCTTCATATCTGAAGATGCCAATGTCTTCTTATTCATCATCAACATCATCAATATCCTTATGAGTTTAAGATTCACTATCTCATTCCATTTCAAATTCATTTGTAACATCATTTATATAATCATCACCATTGGACCTTAATTTTGTTGTGTCATCATCAATATTAATGTCACACTGTGAAATGAAGGATTTTGAGTAGTCTCTTAAAAACATTCAATTCGTTGTAATTCATTTGAACCACATTAAATTTGAGTAAATTAATTTCCTAAGATTTTAATTTTATTCTTCTCTACAAATCACTCAGGTCTCTTGAAGTAGCAAAAACCTTTTCATAATATATTTGATGTTCCTATTGAGAGAGTTAAAATTGTTCATTTACTTCAATAATAATTTTATATTTAATATTGATGATGCCATGAATCAGATGAATACGCAAGCCAATCTTAGTATCCAACCCTCGACATTGAAATATTGTTATGTAATATTTGAAGAGAAAACACAGTTCAAAAATTTCATCCAGCATGCCGTAAAAGTCAACTTACGTTTCTCTATGATGTGATCCTCTTTTGAAAACTCCAATGTTCATTGTTTTTTTATTTCCCATATGCATATTTATGAAATCGAAAACCATTAACCAAATATGAATTATAAGATTTAACCATTTTGGATGGTGGGTTACTCAATATACACAGTTTCTTATAAATTTTATTAGTATGTCGATACACCTAAAAATTTGTAAAACAATTATCAATATAATAAATTATAAACTCAATTGATATATTAAAACATCAATAATTTATGTTTCCAGTTTTTGAAATCATTGAGAAAAAAATTTATGTCGTCGTTATTCAAGAGTAGTTGCTATTATTTGTGGAAGCTGTTTCATGATATGATTATCATATAACCAAAAAATAAAATTAGTTTAATAAATGTAACATAAATTATATAATAAGTGATAGAAGTACACATAGTACAAATGATGTCCTTTCTTTAAAGTTGAGCAGAACATATGTATGAGCTATGTGATGTTCAACTACTGAAACCCATCATTCATGAACTCCACTAAATCCAAGGTTTGGCTGATTAAAAATTGATAATTGATTTTACATTTCATCATCAACATTACCCTTGTTCTATGCCAGGAGGTTGGGTTTTGAGGGATATTCAGATTCAAAATAATGAGAGTAGAAAAAAATTTCCTCTTGAAAATAAGCTTCAAAATTTGACCCTTAAACTGTTGCATCATTACATACTTTTTTCTTTAATTTCTGCTTGCTTCTCTCAAATGGGTATATCCATCAAAATTTTAATGGACGTCCAAATTTAGCTTCATATGGAATATTTAATATAAAATGTTCCATTATGTCAATGAAAGATGACAGGAAGAGTTTTTCCAGTTTTGATATAATGACAACAACGTCTTCTTCCAATTTATATAGCGCATCATAGTTTGTTGTCTCCATGAAAATGTCTCGAAAAAAATATGAAATGTCTGTTATTGAATCCCAAATCATAGAATTCATCATTCCACAAAATCCAATATGCATATTTTTTCCATTTTAATCTGACAATCAGGGATTTTTAATTTGTTAATATGACAATTCTTAACATATATGCCCAAATTGGAAGCATAGAAATCTGGAAGTCTCAAATATGCAATCCACTAACAAAATAATAAGAGACTCTCTGTGGATAGATTAAAAGCTGCTTTCTGGCTGTCTGGTGTATCCAAAATTGTATAAAATAAATTATAAAGACAATTCTTCTCAATATTCTTGACATCCAACATGTTGTAGAACAACAAATCAGACTAATGTGGAAAATCCCAAAAAATGCAATGTTTTGTCCAATTATGTTCTTTCCAAAATCCATTAATTTTTTGTTGTCCCAAATGTGATGGGAGATAATGAAAATACAACTGATTTTAATGCTATACCAGAGATCATTTTTATAGGTTCATCCATTTCAATTTTTCCTTTTCTGAAATGATATTTTTTCCACTAAAAAGAATGATCAGTTGGAAGAAATCTGCGATGACGGTCAAAATAAAAATGTTTTTCCATTTATGATCATAAAAGTTTTGTTTTCTTCCATATAGTAAGGACGTGATTTCAGACCATGTGCACTCCAGATAGATAACATGCCATATATCGAGAAGTCACTAATCGTCCTCATAAATACAGCTTTTAATATGAAATTTTGTTTCACAGCAACATCATATGTTCTAAAACTATTACTCCACAATCAATTTAACTCATCAATTAATGGTTTCAAATAAATATCAATATTTCTTTTTGGATGTCTTGGGATTAACAAAGTCAAAATGATATTGGGATCCTTCGTCAACATCCATGGATTTAAATTGTAAGATATAATAATGATAGGCCAATAAGAATACTGACTACCATAAGAACCAAATAGACAAAAATAGTCAGTATAAAGTCTTAATCTCACGTTTTGGGATTCTAAAGTGAAAGACAGATGTATTCGGTCAAAATGTTTACATGAATCACCATCAGATGGATGATTTAAGATTTTATAGTTTGAAATCTTGGTTTTGTTCCATGAAATTATTGGCACTATGTTCTGAGACATAAATAAACGTTTCCACCTGGGTGTATGGGGGAAATATCTAAACTGTTTTACAAGAATCGATCCATACTTCTTCGATTGATCTTCTTTATACCATGATTTTCCACATGTGGAAAAACTATCCAATGACTCGTTATTATCTAAACATAAGATGCAATGATTTTCACATGCATTAATCATCATATAACTAAGGCCCAAATTACGAACTATCCTCTTTCTCTCATAGTAATTAGCTTTGAAAACATTTCAATTAGGTAACAGTGTTTTAATAAAAAAAATATCTGGCCATTTTTTTGACATTTCATTATAAGATTTAATAGACATAAATTATTCAACCGCTTCTAATTTTCCTATCATGGAACCACGATAAAATGGATAGTCACCAGACCTCAACAACTCATAAAATTTGGATTGTGCCAACTCCTGATTTAAATCAATATCATCCAGATCTTTTGTTTGTTGAATAGATAGATCTACAATATCATGTATAAATTTTGAAACTCTGATGGATCTAGAATCATGTTATTAGTATATTCTCTGGAACTGTGTTTATCATTTTGATACCAAAAAACATAATTGTTTTGAAAAAAAACTGCATGTGATATCCCCAACCTTGTCAAATGTGTCAAACGTTCTCAAAGCACATTTTTTACAAGGAAAAATAATCTTTCCTTCTAAAAAAAATTATGGTTTTCAATATGAAAATGATAAGAATGCTTCAACACTTTCAAAATATATAAGGTTTAAACCAGAAGAGTATGGATTTATGAGCTAATTTATCCAATCGTGATCATTTAATAATGATTATTATTGACTTTCTTGTTCCATATTATTCTTCAAAATATATAATCCTAAATTTTTTGAATAATTTGAAATTAAAAAAAATAATATCCAAAAAAAGAAGATAAATAATTGCAACTAATTCTTTATAATTACTATTAATTACAGAAAACCCCATTTCCCGTCGATTGGAGACTGCCCTTTTGTCCGAAGGCTCATTTTCTTGCAACTTTCTCACAAGTAAATCACAAGGAAGAATCTAATCGGATGTGTGCATATTCATTCTCGTGCATATAAGAATGTATAAGAGTACCTCTGATCAGATTATTCATTTTGATTTTAGTGTGAGAAAGTTCTAAGTAAATGAGTGGTAAAAGAAAGATCCCCCTTTTCGTCGATGATTCTTTTCCTTGCAACTGTCACCGCCTAAAAACATTATGAAAAATGTGGTCTAACGAATGCATATTTAAACTCTTGCATATGATATGGGATATATATATGTAGAAGCATACTTTTCATAATGTTTTCAGTTTGTGAGAGTTGAATGGAGAAGAGTATTCGAGCAAATGGAGTGTCGTCAATCCACTGGAAATTGTGCCATGTTATTAAAATTTATTATCATTGATTTTATTCCGAATTATTCTTAATTAATCCAAATTATTCCTAATTATTCTTAATTATTTTTTAATTATTTCTATTTATTCTTATTTATTCTTATTTATTAGTATTTATTGATAATTATTCTTATTTATTGCTATTTATTCTTATTTATCCCTATTCATGGCTATTTATTTCAATTTAAATCTAATTATTCCTATTTATTACTAATTATTCATATTTGATGGTAATTATTGATATTTATTCTTATATATTGCTAGTTATTCCTATTTATTGGTAATTATTGATATTTATTTGTAATTATTCCTATTTATTCCTATTTTTTGTTATTTATTGGTATTCGTTGGTATTTATTTGTAATTATTGGTAATTATTGGTAATTATTGGTAATTATTGGTAATTATAGCTAATTATTCTTAATTATCTCTAATTACTGGTAATTATTCTTTATTATTTCTAATTACTCTTAAGTATTGGTAATTGTTACCAATAATTGCTAATTAATCATATTTATTGTTATTTGTTGCTAATTATTCCTATTTATTCATATTTGTTCCTACTTATTCGTATGTATTCCTATTTATTCATATTTATTCCTATTTATTGCTATTTATTGCTAATTATTCAAAATTATTCATATTTATAAATATTTATTATTAATTATTCGTATTTATTACTAATTATTCCTAATTAGTACTAATTATTACAATTTAGTACTAAATATTACAAATTATTACTAATTGATACAAATTATTACAAATTATTTCTAATTATTACTAATTATTACAAATAATTTCTAATTAGAAATAATTATTACTAATTATTATTAATTATTACTAATTATCTCTATTTATTGCAATTTATTACTATTTATTACTATTTATTACTATTTTTACTATTTATTACTATTTATTACTATTTTTTACTATTTTTTACTATTTATTACTATGTATTACTATTTATTACTATTTATTACAATTTATTACTATTTATTAGTATTTATTAATATTTATTACTATTTATTAATAATTATTACTAATTATTACTAATTATTACTAATTATTACTAATCATTACTATTTATTACTAATTATTACTAACTGTTACTATTTATTACTATTTATTACTAATTGTTACAAATTATTACTATTTATTACTAATTATTACTAATTATTGAAATTTATTAGTATTTATTAGTATTTATTACTATTTGTTCGTATTTAGAAATATTTATTAGTATTTATTAGTAATTATTAGTATTTATTAGTATTTAATACTAATTATTACTATTTATTACTATTTATGAATATTTATTAATATTTATTACTATTTATTACTTATTATTACTATATATTACTATTTATTACTATTCATTACTATTTATTACGATTTATTACTTATTAATATTTATTAGTATTTATTAGTATTTATTAATATTTATTACTAATTATTTGTATTTATTACTAATTATTAATATTTATTTGTATTTCTTACAATTTATTACTGTTTATTGGTATTTATTACTATTTAAATGTCTTTATTACTATTTATTAGTAATTATTACTATTTATTACGAATTAATAGTATTTATTACTAATTATTAGTATGTTTTACTTATTATTATTGTAATGCCCCGACCCCAGTTACCTAGAGTCGGTGCATTATTACATAACATTGGCATGATCACAAGAAAGATCAAATCTTGAAAGACCAATTGGTTTAGTAGCCTTGAAAACACTAGATATATTCATAAAGTTTTACATTACATCATAATGTGATAAACTATTACAACCACATATTTTCTCCATAGTCCACACTATTATCACCTCATAATATCCCTGCATGTCATTCATAATTTAATTCTTCACATCCTGGGAAAAATAAAACATAGAAAAGGGGTAAGCTCAAATGCCCAGAAAGGATAACAATATAGCATAAACATTCATAAATAAGAATAAGCATTTAAGGAAGTGTATAACTAAAACAAAAACCTTCTAAACTTGAACTTCAACATAGTATGGCAAAATAAAATGAAATAATTCCATTTACATATTCATGTGGATATTCTACAAATCGAATAATCACATGCAATATCAATAACCGCTTTCATAATGATGGAATGCATAATGCCATAATATCATAACCACATAGCCAAGGCCTCGTGCCAAGACTACAAATAAGATTTTGTCAAGGCTTTGTGCCAAGACACTAGTTTGTCTCATTAGACCTACCGATGCTTCGAGGAGCTATAGCGGGCTCCACCCGTCACATATTAAGTCCAATGCATTCCCATATGAAAAGGTTTAAACATAACATAACTATTCGTATTAAAAATATCATACAAAATGTAAATACTTCATCCATAAACCATGAATGGTATAAAAATAGCACATCCAAAGTCAAACATATCACAAAACCTTCAATAAAAAATAGAAGTTTTGTTTCATAAAAAATCAACTTCAAATAAGCGTAAAATCCATCAAAGGATGTTGACATAGATGAAATCAAAAATCTTTTTAGAGAAATATCTCTTTCTATTTTGAAATCATTTTAGAGTCATATATTTATAATATAATACATTTTCTTTGAAAATATTCTTATAAGATTGTAAGGAAAGCTTCGATGATTTTATAACGGCGGAAAATAGCCACACCCGCCATATAAGTTAAAAAAAACATTCATACCTTAATTTTGTAGAAGAGGTTAAAAAGAATCTTGTTTGGAAAATGACAAAAATATTCCTTTATAAACCTCTTATAAAAAGTCAATCAAGGGTAGAAATGACTTTAACCCATATTCTAGTAAATAGTAAAAATGTTTTGAAATTCATTTTTATGAAACATGGATGTGGATGATAAAGAGATCCCAGTAGATTATTACGTATAAAAAACCTCGGATAATGAAGAGATTGTGAAATAAACCCTTAACATGTTCTTTTCCTTAGTTGGGGTAGGTTAACCTCCTGTATAATGGTGAAATAATTGTTATTAAATTATACAAGAATATTATATCATATATGCTCTTTTAACATTGATTTGTTAATAATATCATTGTATTATCGTCGTTTCGGGTGTTAACTTACTCGTTTTATTTGATACGTTTTGTAACGTAAGCCATGTTTTCTATGGATAGGATGTATCTTATTCATATCCATATTGATATGAAGTCCTTAAACATTATTTTTAAATCATCAAATGATAATTATACTTGAATGGATATGATGGAGAATGAGTCTCATCACGTTCGTGGAGACGGCAGTCTGTACGTACGCACGAGCGACAATATCATTATTTTGATATTAAAATAATATATAATTGGATGGTATAACATATATACAGAATCATTATCAGGTTATATTTATTATTTACATGAGTTACACATCATTATTATACCCATCCAAATAATAATTTATTGAATAACAATTACACCACGACGTGGAGACGGTAAGCCGTACGTACGCACGTATGGTGACATGTTATTCAAAGGATGGATAGAATACTGAATATGGTTGTAACATATTTATAATACCATCACAGTATATATATGATACTGGAGTTATTATTTTATAATGTTAATAACAATGAAGGAAGAAGTGGAAGAAGAAATGAATTTGAAAAAGGGTGGTGAAAACATTTCCTCTTCTTCGGGTTCTTCCTTTTGATTTGATCAAAAGAGCTCTTAGGTTGGCTTTCTGACTATAGGAAGGCCTCTAGGATGAAGTTTGTGATGTTGAGAGAGTATTTGGGCAGAGTTTGGCTGATCCAAAAGGCTTTGAAGGTGGGAGTTAATGAGAAGGGAGAGTGCCCTTTTATAAGAGGGGGTGAGGGGCACCTTTGGAAAAGCTAGAAATATTATTTTATAATAAATTCATATTCGGTTTATAATGGCTCCAAAGTAGATTATTTAAAGGTTAAGGTGAGGATAGGTCTAAAACCACTCAACCAATATAATTTATACAGGTTTGTGTTACTACATTAACATTATCATTAAGTATTAACTCTTAGTTAATTAGTATCACTTTTACAATGTCTCTTTGTATTTTTATATTATATGGTGAATAAACTAACTATATACATCCAAGATACCCCCAAGTGGTCCATTAATGACACAATTATCATGATATAAGTCTCTTGGCTGAACGTTAGATTTTTAGGAATTTAATATCAATTAATAATATAATATTTGTTTTAAAAATTCGTTTATGTCAATTTTGACACTATTCAAAAATTGATTTTTGTGATCCTCATAACAGAATTATTACTTCAAAAGAAGTTACTTATGTCACTCCTAACAAATCATAGTAACCTATAAAATTAGTTTAATTCATTAAAAGTCTCAAATTATATTTATTTGGGTATTTATACAATCAATTATTTTAATTTTTCACTATTATGGTAATTCCTTCATCATCATTGTGTCACAAATAACATAAATTATATAATATCTAAAAATTATAAATAAAATATAATTATGTAGGAAATTCTTTTATCTTTCTAATTAATATTTACAATAGAATTTATCTTATGTACAACCCTATATTAAAAATGTTTTAGTAAATAAACTTTGATTTTAACTCTTTTAACACTTCTTTGAATTAAATAATAATAAATGTCCTAATCTAATCCAAGTGGACCTAAATGATAATATTTTATTCCTAAGGTTCTTTTTGGTCGAGATAAACTTGTCCAATATAATTAGGACATGTGTTAGGGCAATATTAATATCATTTTTACCCTTAATTACCCTATTTACTTTTAACCGTGGTAAATAAAAGTAAAAAGTTACTATTCACCAAAAATTATTTTCATCTCATTGAAACACATTTTACTCATTGATATTATCCGTGTCTCTCATATTTTTAATATTCCATTCACATAAGCGGTAAAATTAGGTTTTATGAAAAATTCAGTTTTTTAACTACCACTTAGTAGTTTCACCATTCATCAAAAATTGAAGTTTTTCAGAACAATGCCAAAATTTCACCCTAAGCTATAATTGATATTCTGAATTTAAAAATGATGTCTATTTTACAAAATTCCAAACATAAAAGTTTCATTAATTAATTTTATTATTAATTCCCGTTGTCACAACAAATAGTGTGTTTTTAAGAAACAGTATATATCAAAAGATTGACAATTGTCTATATCCAATTTCAAACAGAAATTAATTATAATGAACACCATTGGATAAAATGGTAAAAATATATTCTAATTATACTTTAAAACCTGTGAATAATATAATTTATCACTATAAATTATTTTTATTAAAAAAGATGTTTTTAAGTATTTTTCACTATTCATAAAAATTAGACGTTCTCAGAAAAATACCAAAAATTCAACTTAGGATAATTTTGATATTCTGAATCCAAAAATGAAGTCCATTTTAAAATATAAAATATATATAATTTCACAATGTAGGTATTACTATTCATAACGGCTAGTTTGATCGGTTGTGGTGTGTGTTAGAACACGATGTTGCGTACAACACACGCTATTACATTATTCAAAGGGAAACGTACCCTAGAAGCTTGGGGTGTTACATTCTCCTCTCCTTCAAATAATTTCGTCCTCAAAATTTCTAGAATACTACCGCAGTAAATGACTTGGGTGGTTCTTCATCACAAGTTCCTCAGGTTCCCACGTTGCCTCTTCCATTTTATGGTTTCTCCACAAGACTTTTACCTGACGCATCGTCCGGTTTCACAGTACTTGTTCTCTCGTATCAAGAATCTTGACGGGATCTTCAGAATAAGATAGATTGGGTTCCAGTTCTAATTCTTCATAGGTGAGTACATGTGTTGGGTCAGGCATGTATTTCCTGAATAGAGATACGTGGAACACATCGTGAACTTGGGAGAGACTTGGCAGCATTTCCAATCGGTAAGCTACAACCCCAATTCGTTCTAGAATTTCGAAAGTTCTGATGTACCTGGGACTCAATTTACCTTTCATACCAAAATGTATGACTCGCTTACATGGAGATACCTTCAAGAAAAAATTATCACGGACTTGAAATTCCAAATCCTTCCTTCGATTAACAGCATAGCTCTTCTGTCTACTTTGAGATGCTTTGATGTGATTTTGGATTACCTTCTCCTTTTCCATCGTTTCCTCCACCAGTTCTGGGCCTACAAGTTTTCTTTCACCAACTTCATCCCAATAGGTTGGTGTACGACATCTCTATCCATATAGTGCTTCATATGGTGCCATCTGAATACTCGAATGGAAGCTATTGTTATAAGAAAATTCTACCAGAGGTAAATATTGATCCCACATACCCTGAAAGTCAACTGAGAAGGAACTAAACATGTATTATAAGGTTTGAATTGTTTGTTCTGATTGTCCATCTGTTTGCGGGTGGTAGGAAGTGCTCAAATGAAGTTTAGTATCCAAGTATTTCCGAAGACTTTTCCAGAATCATGAAGTAAAATAGGGATCACAATCAGAAACAATCGATAAGGGTAATCCATGGAGTCTCACAACATCATCAATATATTGTCTTGCTAGAAGTTCGAGTGGTAGATCTTCTCTTATAACATGTAAATGTGCTGACTTGGTAAGACGATCAACAATAACCCATATTGCATCGTTCCTTCTAGGAGTGTTTGGTAGCCCCATGACAAAGTCCATCGTAATAGTGTCCCATTTCCACTCCAGTATGGGAAGAGGATGAATGACTCCTCCAGGATGTTTCCTTCCAGCTTTCACTTGTTGACAAACCATACATCTTGACACAAAATCAGAAATCTCCCTCTTCATGTTGTCCCACCAAAAATGTTCCTTCAAATCTCTATACATTTTAGTTCTCCCATGGTGTATTGAGAAATTGGAACTATGAGCATCATCCAGCAATTCCCTTTTTAGATCAGTATTATCAGGAACACAAAGACTCTTCCCGAATTTCAAAATTCCCTTTTGATGTTTCACCTTCCCTGGTTATTCCCATGTCCATCTTCACTAGATCCATGAAAATTGGATCCCTTTCAATTCTCATATTGTTCAAAACTCCATTATCTTTTATGCTGAAAGCATCTGCCACCTTGTTTGCATTCCCCAGGTGGTAGTGTATCATATAATCATAATCCTTGAGTAATTCAAGCCATATCCTTTGCCTCATGTTGTGTTCTTTTTGTGAGAAAATATACTTCAAACTCTTGTGATCAGTATAAATATCACATTTTTCACCATAGAGGTAGTGCCTCCATATCATCAAAGTAAAGATCATTGTTGCTAACTCAAGATCATGAGTAGGATAGTTTTTCTCAAGAATTTTCAACTGTCATGATGCATATGTTATAACCCTATCATTCTGCATAAGGACACAACCAAGACCTTTCTTCGATGCATCACTATAAATAACGAACCCATCATTCCCCGATGGTAGAGTCAATATAAGAGCATTGACTAATATTCTCTTCAGTTCTTTGAAACAGTCATCACACTCTTTTGTCCAAACAAATTTAACCCCTTTATGTATGAGCTTCATTAATGGGTTTGCCAATCGGGAAAAATTCTGGACGAAATGTCGGTAATAACCTGCCAAACCAATAAAACTGTGTACCTCAGTTATACTCATAGGTGCTGGCCATTCATGGATTGCTTTGGTCTTAGAAGGATCAAAATAGATTCCATCTTTAGAGATAATATGGCCAAGAAAAGAAATCTCATGAAGCCAGAATTCACACTTGCTAAAATTCCCATATAATTCATGTCTTCTCAGAGTCTTCAGGATAATGCGCAAGTGACTTTCATGATCTTCGTAGCTTTTTGAGTATACCAATATATCATCAATAAATACCACCACAAATTCATCGAGATATTCATTGAAATCACTATTCATCAAAACCATGAATACAGAGGGTGCATTAGTCAATCCAAAAGGCATTATAGTAAACTCGTAATGCCCGTACATAGTTTGAAATGCTGTCTTCAGATTGTCTTCCTTCTTTACACACAACTGATGGTATCCAGATCGAAGGTCAATCTTTGAAAAGTATTGAGCTCCATGCAGTTGGTCAAATAAATCATCAATGTGAGGTAGGGGATAATTGTTCTTTATTGTTATGGCATTAATCTCCTTATAGTTTATACATAACCTCATAGATCCATCTTTCTTTTTAACAAAAAGAATAGGGGCTCTCTATGGAGAAACACTACGGAGAATAAATCCCTTATTACTCAATTCCTCTAGTTTTTTCTTTAGTTCATCTAATTTTACAGTGGCTATTCTATAAGGGGTCTTTGATATAGGACTTGATCCAAGAATTAAATCAATGGAAAACTCAACTTCTCATTCTGGAGGATGTCCAGGTAAATCTTCCGAAAAAACATCTACATATTCTTTCACAACAGGTACATCCTCTATTTGAACATTCCTTTCCCCACCCACAGTAATTTTATTCTATTCCTCCCCAATAATTGAATTTAGTTGAGATACTGTGGGTGGGTCTAGATAAGAATTAGGTGGTGGCGATTCTGCTCTAAAGATAAGGTGTTCCTTATCATCATCATCAAGAATCGTAAAATCTTTCTTCTTACAATAAATATTCGCATCATAGTCCGAAATCCAATCCATATCGAGGATTATATCAAACTCAATCATAGGTATGACGATGAGATCAACAGATAAAGAACATTTATGTGCTCTAATGGGGACTGATTCACAAAAATTTGTTGCAATGATACTTCTCTTAGGAGTTTTAACTGACAACTCCCCTGTTAAATCAAATTGCAAATATCTAAATTTCATAGAAAACTAGGAAGATATGAAACAATACGATGATCCAGAATCAAATAATGCAATTTCTAAACATGAGGAAACCATTAAATTACCTGACACCACATATTTTGGAGCTTCTACCTCAGCAGTAGTGATAACATAAGCTTAGCCTTGATCCCTTGGCCTTTTCTGAGGTAAGTTCCCCTGAAGATTATCACATTCATTTGCATAATGTCCGATCTCCTAGCAATTATAGCATTGAACATTGGTAGCATCCTTCTTCCCTTTGCATTCACGGGATTGGTGGCCTTTCTCACCACACTTGTAATAGACACACATTCCCTTCAAGCAAGTACTGGGGTGTTTCTTCCCCCATTAACCACAGGATGGATATTCAACCTTTCCCTTCTTCCCCTTATTTCCATTCCCAGATTGATCAATAGATCTCTTATTCTCTTGCTTTGCTTTAAAGTCATAAGACATAGATAATTCCTTTTCTATCTTGATTGCACATGAGACAATGTCTTCGTACAACGAGAAGGATTGTGAGACTAATACTCAATGGAGAAATGGTTTTAACCCATCAAAGAAACGATCAATCTTACTTCTTGGGTTATGTATATAATCTCCAGTATACCTTGCTAACCTTGTAATTTTAGCCTCATACTTTACAACATTCTCATCCTCCTTTTGTCTCAGACTCAGAAATTGTCTTTCCATATCTGCTCGATGGTCACG
Source organism: Viscum album (assembly GCA_963277665.1). Classification (NCBI taxonomy): domain Eukaryota; kingdom Viridiplantae; phylum Streptophyta; class Magnoliopsida; order Santalales; family Viscaceae; genus Viscum; species Viscum album. The sequence goes on from OY728165.1 coordinate 1,392,366,923, forward strand.
AGGAATGTATTTTTCTAAAAACAGATCTTTAAACTCTCTCCATTCCATATTTGATACTTCATCATCTTCCTTTGTGTTTTGAATCAATAACCACCATTGATCAGCATCTCTGGTGAGGCGGTAAACTGCCATGATAACTTTTTCCCTTCCACTACTCCCCAAAGCCTGAGATATTTTCTCTAGAGAATTTATCCATTTCTTAGCTACTAAGGGATTTGTACTCCCATTTAAAGTTGGTGGTTGTTGCCTCATAAATAGATCTAACATTGATCCTCCATGCTGCGGATCAGGGTGCTCCATACAGGTAGGTTATTATTCATAACCTGAGTGAGTTGTCCCATTATGGTGATTAGCTGATCGGCACCAATTGTATCACCAGCTCCACTATAATTATCTTGAGCAGAATCTCTACATGGAGTGCGTGCATTGATACGGTTTCCATTTCTTCCACTAGGCGCCATTTCTAAACAATGGCATAAACTAAATCAGTTTATAAATCAAAATACATAATTCCATACTTATAATACACTTAACATAAATTGAAATATTTATGGATATAATCCATAATCATAAAAATGTTTTCTTTGAGGAAGTATATACTCATAAACCTATCATAATGATTTGTAAAGAAACTGAGAGTTATCCTAAGAATATCCCCCAGGAGTGTTGTAACCAAGAGTGCAGCAAGGCCCGTTGTCATGCACCAGTTCCCATTCGATTCTAGATCAAAGCGGTGTTTTCAGGTTTTACGCCTAGGTACATCTGTTCCAGAGCCGCCTCTACCTGCTCGTATCCAGATAGGGATGTATTACTCGTAAAACTCACAAAATCTCTACAATACCAAAATTCAAAGAAGTTATTCTATACTAATCCTCCAAGTCCATCTTAGGTCTATGTGCTCTAATCAGAGTTTATCTAAATCTAGTTTCCAAGGTTTGTACTAAACTTTCTCTGATACAAACTGTAACGCCTCGACCCTAGTTACCTAGAGTCGGTGCATTATTACATAACACTGGCATGATCACAAGAAAGATCAAATCTCGAAAGACCGATTGGTTTAGTAGCCTTGGAAACACTAGATATATTCATAAAGTTTTACATTACATCATAATGTGTAAAACTACTACAAAAACATATTGTCTCCATAGTCCACACTATTATCCCATCATAATATCCCTACAGGTCATTAATAATTTAATTCTTCACATCCTGGGAAAAATAAAACATAGAAAATGGGTGAGCTCAAATGCCCAGTAAGGATAACAATATAGCATAAACTTTCATAAATAAGAATAAATAATTAAGGCAATATATAACTAAAACAAAATCCTTATATACTTGAACTTCAACATAGTATGGAAAAATAAAATGAAATAATTCCATTTAAATATTCACATGGATATTCTACTAATCGAATAATCACATGAAATATCAATAACCGCTTTCATAATGATGGAATGCATAATGCCAGACTATTATAACCACATAGTCAAGGCCTTGCGCCAAGACTACAAATAAGATATTGTCAAGGCCCTGTTCCAAGACACTAGTTTGTCTCATGAGACCTACCGATGCATCTAGGAGCTATAGCGGGCTCCACCCATCACATATTAAGTCCAATGCCTTCCCATATGAAAAGGATTAAACATAACATTAACAATCTTATTAAAACTAGCATACGAAATGTAAATACTTCATCCAAAAACCATGAATGGAATAAAAATAACACATCCACAGTCAAACATATCTCAAAACCTCCAATACAATATTGAAGTTTTGTTTCATAATAAATCAACATCAAATAAGCGTAAAATCCATCAAAGTATGTTGACATAGATGAAATCAAAACTCTTTTTAGAGAAACATCTCTTTCTATTTTGAAATCATTTAAGAGTCATATATTTATAAAATAAAACATTTTATTTGAAAATATTCTTATAAGATTTTAAGGGAAGCTTCGACGATTTTATAATGGAAGAAAATAGTCGCACCAGCAGTATAAGTTAAAAAACATTCTTACCTTAATTTTGTTGAAAAGGTTAAAAAAGAACCTTATTTGGAAAATGACGAAAAGATTCCTTTATAAACCTATTATAAAAAGTAAAACAAGGGTATAAATGACATTAAACAATATTCTAGTAAATATTAAAAATGTTTTGAAATTCATTTTTAAGAAACATGGATGTGGATGATAAAGAGATCCCAGTTGATTATTACGTATAAACAACCTCGGATAATGAAGAGATTGCGAAATAAACCCTTACCTTGTAATTTTCATTGGTTGGGGTAGGTTAACCTCCTGTATAATGGTGAAATAATTTTTATTAAATTATATAATAATATCATATCATATATGATATTTTAACATTGATTTGTTAATAATATCTTAGTATTATCGTCGTTTCGAGTGTTAACTTACTCGTTTTCTTTGATATGTTTTGTTATGTAATCCATGTTTGTTATGGATAAGATGTATCTTATTCATATCCAGAATGATATCAAGTCCACAAACACTATTTTTAAATCATCAAATGATAATTATACTTGAATGGATATGATGGAGAATGAATCTCATCGCGTTCATGGAGACGGTAGTCCGTACGTACGCACGAGCAACAATATCATTCTTTTGATATTAAAATAATTTATAATTGGATGGTATAACATATATAAAGAATAATTATCATGTTATATTAATTATTTACAAGAGTTTCTGTAACGCCCCGACCCTAGTTACCCAGAGTCGGTGCATTATTACATAACATTGGCATGATCACAAGAAAGATCAAAATCTCGAAAGACCGATTGGTTTAGTAGCCTTGGAAACACTAGATATATTCATAAGTTTTACATTACATAATAAAACGAAAAACTACTACAACAACATAATGTTTCCACAATCCACACTATTAACCCCTCATAAAATCCCTGCAGGTCATTCATAACTTACTTCTTCACATCCTGGGAAAAATAAAACATAGAAAAGGGGTGAGCTCAAATGCCCAGTAAGGATAACAATATAGCGGAAACTTTCATAAATAAGAATAAACATTTAAGGCAATGTATAACTAAAACAAAAGCCTTTTAAATATGAACATCAACATGGTATGGCATAAATAAAATGAAATAATGCCATTTACTTATTCACATGGATATTCTACTAATCGAATAATCACATGCAAAAATCAATAACCACTTTCATAATGTTGGAATGCATAATGCCAGACTATCATAACCACATAGCCAAGGCCTCGTGCCAAGACTACAAATAAGATTTTGTCAAGGCCTTGTGCCAAGACACTAGTTTGTCTCATGAGACCTACCGATGCATCGAGGAGCTATAGCGGGCTCCACCCGTCACATATTAAGTCCAATGCATTCCCATATGAAAAGGTTTAAACATAACATAATCATTCATATTAAAACTAGAATATGAAATGTCAATACTTTCACCATAAACTATGAATGGTATAAAAATAGCACATCCACAGTCAAACATATCACAAAACCTTCAATACAATATATAAGTTTTGTATCATAATAAATCAACTTCAAATAATCTTAAAATCCATCAAAGGATGTTGACATAGATGAAATCAAAATTCTTTTTAAAGAAATATCTCCTTTTATTTTGAAATAATTTAAGATCCATATAAAATAAAACATTTTCTTTGAAAATATTCTTATAAGCTTGTAAGGGAAGCTTTGAAGATTTTATAACGGCGGAAAATAGCCGCACCCGCCGTATAAGTTAAAAAAAACATTCTTACCTTAATTCTGTCGAAAAGGTTAAAAAGGACCTTGTTTTCAAAACGACCGAAAGATTCCTTTATAAACCACTTATAAAAGTCAAAAAGGGTATAAATGACTTTAACTCATATTCTAGTAAATAGTAAAAATGTTTTGAAATGCATTTTTAAGAAACATGGATGTGGATGATAAAGAGATCCTAGTAGATTATTACGTATAAACAACCTCGGATAATGAAGAGATTGTGAAATAACCCTTACCTTGTACATTTCCTTGGTTGGGGTAGGTTAACCTCCTGTATAATGGTGAAATAATTGTTATTAAATTATACAAGAATCATATATATTAATATGATATCATATATGATCTTTTAACATTGATTTGTTAATAATATCTTAGAATTATCGTCGTTTCGGGTGTTAACTTACTCATTTTCTTTATATGTTTTGTTACATACGCCATGGTTGTTGTATCTTATTCATATCCAGAATGATATCTAGTCCTTAAACATCATTTTTAAATCATCAAATGATAATTATACTTGAATGGTTACGATGGAGAATGAATCTCATCGCGTTCGTGGAGACGGTAGTCCGTACGTACGCACGAGCGACAATATCATTCTTTTGATATTAAAATAATATATAAATGAATGGTATATCATATATACAGAATCATTAACATGTTATATTTATTATTTACATGAGTTACACATCATTATTATACCCATCCAAATAATATTATATTGAATAACAATTACACCACGACGTGGAGACGGTAAGCCGTATGTACGCACGTATGGTGACATGTTATTTAAAGGGTGGATAGAATACTGAATATGGTTGTACCATACTTATAATAACATCACAGTATATGTGAGATACTGGAGTTATTATTTTAGAATGGTAAGAACAAAGGAAGAAGAAGTGGAAGAAGAAATGAACTTAGAAAAGGGTGGTGAAATCATTACCTCTTCTTCGGGATCTTCCTTTTGATTTGATCAAAAGGGATCCTTAGGTTGGCTTTCTGATCAAACTAAGGCCTCTAGGTTGTAGTGAGGGATGTTGGGAGAGTATTTGGGCAGAGTTTGGCCGATCCAAAAGGCTTTGAAGGTGTGAAGAAATGAGAAGGAGGAGTGCCCTTTTATAAGAGGGGTGAGGGTCACCTTTGGAAAAGTTAGAAATATTAATTTATAATAAATTCATATTCGGTTTCTAAAGGCTCCAAAGTTGATTATTCAAAGGTTAAGGTGGGGATAGGTCGGAAACCACTCAACCAATAGAATTTAGACAGGTTTGGGTACTTATATTAACCTTATCTTTAAGTATTAACTCTAAGTTAATTAGTTTCACTTTTACAATGTCTCTTTGTATTTTTATATAATATGGTTAATAAACTTACTATATACATCCAAGCGACCCCCAAGTGGTACATTAATGATGAACCTATAATGATATAAGTCTCTTGGCCGAACCTTAGATTTTTAGGAATTTAATATCAATTAATAATATAATATTTGTTTTAAGAACTCTTTTATGTCAATTTTGACACTATTCAATAGTTGATTTTTTTTGAAACTCATAACAGATTGATTACTTCGAAAAAAGTCAATTAAATCAATCCTAATATATCATATTATCCTAGAAAATTAGTTTAATTCATTAAAAGTTTCATATTATATTTATTTGGGTATTTATAATATCAATTATTTTAATTTTTCACTATTATAGTAATTACTGCATCATCATTGTGTCATATATAAAATAAATTATTTAATGTCTAAAAATTATAAATAAAATATAATTATGTATTAAATCTTTTTATATTTCTAATTAATATTTATAATCTAAAATCCAACATATATAACCCTATGTAACAATTGTTGTTCTAAAAGATATATGCTTGTGTCATTTTTGTATTCATTTTAACTTAATTAAAATAAAGTGTCATTATCACTTACAAGTGGATCCATGGGGTCCCAAAATAGACCCAAATATTCCCATGGTCGACCATGTATCAACCAATAGGGTTAAGACACGTTTTAGGGTAATTTAGTATTATTATAATATTATTTTTTAACCCTTATTTACCGGATTTACCCTTAACCATGGTAAATAAAATATTTACCGCAGTAATTATTCAAAATGTCTAAAAATAAAAGTTACCTATTTACACAATTTGAACATCCTGATTCCAAATATGGAATCCATTTTCCTAAATTCAAAACACATAAGTGGCAGAAATTAATTTAAAATTAAATCCCGCTGTCAAAACAAAAAGCGTGTTTTTAAGAGATAATAACTATCAAAAGATTGACACTCGTTTATGTTCGGTTTAATTGTAAAATTATGTCCAATGACCAACATTATATTAAATGGTAAAAATATATTCTAAATATACTTTAAAACCACTCAAATTCATAATTTATCACTATTAATTATTTTGATTTAAAAAAGTTGTTTTTAATTAAAACTTAGTAATTTTCACTATTCATCAAAATATGAAAGTTATCCGAAATGTACCAAAATTTCACCTTAGGCTAAATTCGATATTCCGAATCCAACAATGAAGTCCATTTTCAAATATAAAATATATATAATTTCAAAAAGTAGGTATTACTATTCATAACGGCTAGTTTGATTAGTTATGGTGTGTTAGAACTCGGTGTTGCGTACAACACACGCTATCACATTATTCAAAGAGAAGCGTACCGTAGAAGCTTGGGGTGTTACATTCTCCCCTCCTTCAAATAATTGCGTCCTCGCAATTTATAGGGTATTACTGCATAAAAATACTCGGGTGGTTCTTCATCATAAGTTCCTCGGGTTCCCACGTTGCCTCTTCCATCTTATGGTTTCTCCACAAAACTTTTACCAGACGCGTCGTCCGGTTTCTCAGCACTTGTTCTCTCGTATCAAGAATCTTGACGGGCTCTTCACAATAAGACAGATCAGGTTCCAGTTCTAATTCCTCATAGGTGAGTACATGCGTCGGATCAGGCATGTATTTCCTCAATAGAGATACGTGGAACACATCGTGAACTTTGGAGAGACTTGGCGGCATTGCCAATCGGTAAGCTACAACCCCAATTCGTTCTAGAATTTCGAAAGGTCTGATGTACCTGGGACTCAATTTACCTTTCTTACCAAAACGTATGACTCCCTTCCATGGAGATAACTTTAGGAAAACATGATCACCGACTTGAAATTCCAAATCCTTCCTTCGATTATCGGCATAGCTCTTCTGCCTACTTTGAGCTGCTTTGATGTGATTTTGGATTACTTTCACCTTTTCCACCGTTTCCTCCACCAGTTCTGGGCCTACAAGTTTTCTTTCACCAACTTCATCCCAACAGGTTGGTGTACGACATCTCTTTCCGTATGACGCTTCATATGGTGCCATCTGAATACTCGAATGGAAGCTATTTTTATAGGAAAATTCTACCAGTGGTAAATATTGATTCCACATACCCTGAAAGTCAAGTGAGCAAGATCTCAACATGTCTTCTATGGTTTGAATAGTCCGTTCTGATTGTCCATCTGTCTGAGGGTGGTAAGCAGTGCTCAAATGAAGTTCAGTATCCAGGGATTTCTGAAGACTTTTCCAAAATCTTGAAGTAAAACGGGGTCACGATCCGAAACAATCGATAGGGGTACTCCATGAAGTCTCACAACTTCATTAATATATAGTCTTGCTAGACGTTCCAGGGGTAGATCTTCTCTTATAGCATGAAAATGTGCTGACTTGGTAAGACGATCAACAATCACCCATATTGCATCGTTCCTTCTAGGAGTCTTTGGTATCCCCATGACAAAGTCCATCGTAACATTGTCCCATTTCCACTCCGGTATGGGAAGAGGTTGCATGACTCCTCCAGGCTGTTGCCTTCCAGCTTTCACTTGTTGACAAACCATACATCTTGACACAAAATCAGAAATCTCCCTCTTCATGTTGTCCCACCAAAAATGTTCCTTCAAATCTCTATACATTTTGGTGCTCCCAGGGTGTATAGAGAAATTGGAACTATGAGCATCATCCAGCAATTCCCTTTTTAGATCAGGTATATTGGGAACACAAAGTCTCTTCCCGAATTTCAAAATTCCATCTTCATACACAAAGTCTCTCAATCTCCCATCATTCACAACTTTAATCTTCTTTTGGAATTCTTCATCATCGGTCTGAGAACTCTTAATCCTTTCTAGTAAAGATGGTTTGGCAACCATTTGAAAAAGCATTTATGTTTCACCTTCCATGGTTATTCCCACGTCCATCTTCACTAGATCCATGAAAATTGGATCCCTTTCAATTCTCATATTGTTCAAAACTCCATGGTCTTTTCTACTCAAAGCATCTGCCACCTTGTTTGCCTTCCCTGGGTGGTAGTGTATCGTACAATCATAATCCTTGAGTAATTCAAGCCATCTCCTTTGCCTCATGTTGAGTTCTTTTTGTGAGAAAATATACTTCAAACTCTTGTGATCAGTATAAATCTCACATTTTTCACCACAGAGGTAGTGCCTCCATATCTTCAAAGCAAAGATCACTGCTGCTAACTCGAGATCATGAGTAGGATAGTTTTATTCATGAATTTTCAACTGTCGTGATGCATAGGCAATAACTCTATCATTCTGCATAAGGACACAACCAAGTCCTTTCTTCGATGCATCACTATAAATAACGAACCCATCATTCCCCGATGGTAGAGTCAATATAGGAGCATTGACTAATCTTCTCTTCAGTTCTTCGAAACATTCTTCACACTCTTTTGTCCAAACAAATTTAACCCCTTTACGTGTGAGCTTCGTTAATGGGTTAGCCAATCGGGCAAAATTCTAGACGAAACGTCGATAATAACCTGCCAAACCAATAAAACAACGTACCTCAGTTATAGTCGTAGGTGCTGGCCATTCTTGGATTGCCTTGGTCTTAGAAGGATCAACAGAGATTCCATCTTTAGAGACAATATGGCCAAGAAAAGAAATCTCCTGAAGCCAGAATTCACACTTGCTAAACTTCCCATATAATTCATGCCTCCTCAGAGTCTTCAAGATAATGTGCAAGTGATTTTCATGATCTTCGTAGGTTTTGGAGTATACCAGAATATCATCAATAAATACCACCACAAATTCATCGAGATACTCCTTGAAAACTCTATTCATCAGATCCATGAATACAGAGGGTGCATTAGTCAATCCAAACGGCATTACAGTAAACTCGTAATGCCCGTACCTGGTTCGAAATGCTGTTTTCGGAATGTCTTCCTTCTTCACACACAACTGATGGTATCCAGATTGAAGGTTAATCTTTGAAAAGTATTGATCTCCATGCAGTTGGTCAAATAAATCATCAATACGAGGTAAGGGACACTTGTTCTTTATTGTTATAGCATTGATCTCCCTGTAGTCGATACATAACCTCATAGATTCATCTTTATTTTTAACAAAAAGAACAGGGGCTCCCCATAGAGAAACACTAGGGCGAATAAATCCCTTATTACTCAATTCCTCTAGTTGTTTCTTTAGTTCGACTAACTCTACAGTGGCCATTCTATAAGGGGACTTCGATATAGGCCTTGATCCAGGAATCAAATCAATAGAAAACTCAACTTCTCGTTCTGGAGGTTGTCCAGGTAAATCTTCCGGAAATACATCTACAAATTCTTTCACAACAGGTACATCCTCTATTTGAACATTCCTTTCCTCACCGACAGTTATTTCATTCTCTTCCTCCCCAAAAATTGAATTAAGTTGAGCTACTGGGGGTGGATCTAAATAAGAATTAGGTGGTGACGATTCTGCTCTAAAAATAAGGTGCTCCTTATCATTATCATCAAGAATCGTAACCTCTTTCTTCTTACAATAAATCTTTGCATCATAGTCCGAAATCCAGTCCATACCGAGGATTATATCAAACTCAATCATAGGTATGACGATGAAATCAGCAGATAAAGAAAATTTATGTGCTCTAATGGGGACTGATTCACAAAACTTTGTTGCAACGATACTTCCCTTAAGAGTTTTAACGGACAACTCCCTTATTAAATCAAATTGGAAATATCTAATTTTCTTAGCAAACTGGGAAGATATGAAACAATGCGATGATCCAGAATCAAATAATGCATTTGCTAAACTTGAGGAAACCATTAAATTACCTGCCACCACGTCTTTCGGAGCTTCTACCTCAGCAGTAGTGATAGCATAAGCCTGGCCTTGATCCCTCGGCCTTTTCTGAGGTAAGTTCTCCTGACGCTTAGGACATTCATTTGCATAATTCCCCATCTCCCTGCAATTATAGCACTGAACGTTGGTAGCTTCCTTCTTCCCCTTGCAATCATGAGCTTGGTGGCCTTTTTCACCACACTTGTAACAGACTCCCATTCCCTTCAAGCAAGTACCAGGATGTTTCTTCCCGCATTTACCACAAGATGGATATTCAACCTTTCCCTTCTTCCCCTTATTTCCATTCCCAGATTGATCAGAAGGTCTCTTCTTCTCTTGCTTTGCTTTAAAGTCATAAGACTTAGAGAATTCCTTTTAGGTCTTGATAGCACATGAGACAATGTCTTCGTACGATGAAAAGGATTGTGAGACTAACGCTCGACGGAGAAATGGTTTTAACCCATCAAAGAAACGATCAATCTTACTTCTTGGGTTGTGAATATAATCTCCAGCATACCTTGCTAACCTTGTAAAGTTAGCCTCATACTTTGTGACATTCTCATCCTCCTTTTGTCTCAGACTCAGAAATTGTCTTTCCATATCTGCTCGATGGTCGCGAGGAAAGTATTTTTCTAAAAACAGATCTTTGAACTCCCTCCATTCCATATTTGATACTTCATCATCTTCCTTCATGTTCTGAATCAATGACCACCATTGATCAGCATCTCCAGTGAGGCGGTAAACTGTCATGATAACTTTTTCCCTTTCACTGCTCCCCAAAGCCTGAAATATTGTCTCTAGGGAAAATATCCATTGCTCATCTACTAAGGGATTTGTATTCCCATTGAACGTTGGTGGTTGTTGCCTCATGAATCGATCTAACATTGATCCTCCACGCTGCGGATCAGGGTGCTCCATACGGGTAAGGTTATTATTCATAACCTGAGTAAGTTGTCCCAGTATGGTGATTAGCTGATCAGCACCAGTTGCATCACCAGCCCCACTATAATTATCTTGAGCAGGAGGGCTATCCCTACATGGAGTGCGTGCATTGATACAGTTTCCATTTCTTCCACTAGGCGCCATTTCTAAACAATGGCATAAACTAGATCAGTTTATGAATCTAAATACATAATCCCATACTTATAAAACACTTAACATAAATTGAACTATTTATGGATATAATCCATAATCATAAAAATGTTTTCTTTGAGGAAGTATATACTCATAAACCCCTCATAATGATTTGTAAAGATAGTGAGAGTTATTCTAAGCATATCCCCCGGGAGTGTCGTAACCAAGAGTGAAGCAAGGCCCGTTGTCGTGCACCAGTTCCCGTTCGAGTCTAGCTCAAAGCGGTGTTTTCGGGTTTTACCCCTAGGTACATCTGTGCCAGAGCCGCCTCTACCTGCTCGTATCCAGACAGGGATGTATTGCTCGGAAAACTCACAAAATCTCTACAATACCAAAATTCTAGGAAGTTCTTCTATACTAATCCTCAAAGTTCATCTTAGGTCTACGTGCACTAATCAGAGTTTATCTAAATCTAGTTTCCAAGGTTTGTACTAAACTTCCTCTGATACCAACTGTAACACCCCGACCCCAGTTACCCAGAGTCGGTGCATTATTACATAACATTGGCATGATCACAAGAAAGATCAAAATCTCGAATGACCGATTGGTTTAGTAGCCTTGGAAACACTAGATATATTCATAAGTTTTACATTACATCATAAAATGAAAAACTACTACAACAACATAAAGTTTCCACAATCCACACTATTAACCCCTCATAAAATCCCTGCAGGTCATTCATAACTTACTTCTTCACATCCTGGGAAAAATAAAACATAGAAAAGGGGTGAGCTCAAATGCCCAGTAAGGATAACAATATAGCGGAAACTTTCATAAATAAGAATAAACATTTAAGGCAATGTATAACTAAAAAAAAGCCTTTTAAATATGAACTTCAACATGGTATGGCATAAATAAAATGAAATAATGCCATTTACTTATTCACATGGATATTCTACTAATCGAATAATCACATGAAAAAATCAATAACCACTTTTATAATGTTGGAATGCATAATGCCAGACTATCATAACCACATAGCCAAGGCCTCGTGCCAAGACTACAAATAAGATTTTGTCAAGTCCTTGTGCCAAGACACTAGTTTGTCTCATGAGACCTACCGATGCATCGAGGAGCTATAGCGGGCTCCACCCGTCACATATTAAGTCCAATGCATTCCCATATGAAAAGGTTTAAACATAACATAAACATTCATATTAAAACTAGCATATGAAATGTCAATACTTTCACCATAAACTATGAATGGTATAAAAATAGCACATCCACAGTCAAACATATCACAAAACCTTCAATACAATATAGAAGTTTTGTATCATAATAAATCAACTTCAAATAATCTTAAAATCAATCAAAGGATGTTGACATAGATGAAATCAAAATTCTTTTTAAAGAAATATCTCCTTTTATTTTGAAATAATTTAAGATCCATATAAAATAAAACATTTTCTTTGAAAATATTCTTATAAGCTTGTAAGGGAAGCTTTGAAGATTTTATAACGGCGGAAAATAGCCGCACCCGCCGTATAAGTTAAAAAAAACATTCTTACCTTAATTCTGTCGAAAAGGTTAAAAAGGACCTTGTTTTGAAAACGACCAAAAGATTCCTTTATAAACCACTTATAAAAGTCAAAAAGGGTATAAATGACTTTAACTCATATTCTAGTAAATAGTAAAAATGTTTTGAAATGCATTTTTAAGAAACATGGATGTGGATGATAAAGAGATCCCAGTAGATTATTACGTATAAACAACCTCGGATAATGAAGAGATTGTGAAATAACCCTTACCTTGTACTTTTCCATGGTTGGGGTAGGTTAACCTCCTGTATAATGGTGAAATAATTGTTATTAAATTATACAAGAATCATATATATTAATATGATATCATATATGATCTTTTAACATTGATTTGTTAATAATATCTTAGAATTATCATCGTTTCGGGTGTTAACTTACTCATTTTCTTTATATGTTTTGTTACATAAGCCATGGTTGTTGTATCTTATTCATATCCAGAATGATATCTAGTCCTTAAACATCATTTTTAAATCATCAAATGATAATTATACTTGAATGGTTACGATGGAGAATGAATCTCATCGCGTTCGTGGAGACGGTAGTCCGTACGTACGCACGAGCTACAATATCATTCTTTTGATATTAAAATAATATATAAATGAATGGTATATCATATATACAGAATCATTAACATGTTATATTTATTATTTACATGAGTTACAAATCATTATTATACCCATCCAAATAATATTATATTGAATAACAATTACACCACGACGTGGAGACGGTAAGCCGTATGTACGCACGTATGGTGACATGTTATTCAAAGGGTGGATAGAATACTGAATATGGTTGTACCATACTTATAATAACATCACAGTATATGTGAGATACTGGAGTTATTATTTTAGAATGGTAAGAACAAAGGAAGAAGAAGTGGAAGAAGAAATGAACTTAGAAAAGGGTGGTGAAATCATTACCTCTTCTTCGGGTTATTCCTTTTGATTTGTTCAAAAGGGCTCCTTAGGTTGGCTTTCTGATCAAACTAAGGCCTCTAGGTTGTAGTGAGGGATGTTGGGAGAGTATTTGGGCAGAGTTTGGCCGAACCAAAATGCTTTGAAGGTGTGAAGAAATGAGAAGGAGGAGTGCCCTTTTATAAGAGGGGTGAGGGGCACCTTTGGAAAAGTTAGAAATATTAATTTATAATAAATTCATATTCGGTTTCTAAAGGCTCCAAAGTTGATTATTCAAAGGTTAAGGTGGGGATAGGTCGAAAACCACTCAACAAATAGAATTTAGACAGGTTTGGGTACTTATATTAACCTTATCATTAAGTATTAACTCTAAGTTAATTAGTTTCACTTTTACAATGTCTCTTTGTATTTTTATATAATATGGTTAATAAACTTACTATATACATCCAAGCGACCCCCAACTGGTACATTAATGATGCACCTATAATGATATAAGTCTTTTGGCCGAACCTTAGATTTTTAGGAATTTAATATCAATTAAGATATAATATTTGTTTTAATAACTCTTTTATGTCAATTTTGACACTATTCAATAGTTGATTTTTTTTGAAACTCATAACAGATTGATTACTTCTAACAAAGTCAATTAAATCAATTATAATATATCATATTATCCTAGAAAATTAGTTTAATTCATTAAAAGTTTCATATTATATTTATTTGGGTATTTATAATATCAATTATTTAAATTTTTCACTATTATAGTAATTACTGCATCATCATTGTGTCATATATAAAATAAATTATTTAATGTCTAAAAATTATAAATAAAATATCATTATGTATGAAATATTTTTATCTTTCTAATGAATATTTATAATCTAAAATCCAACATATATAACCATATGTAACAATTGTTGTTCTAAAAGATATATGCTTGTGTCATTTTTGTATTCATTTTAACTTAATTAAAATAAAGTGTCATTATCACTTACAAGTGGATCCATGGGGTCCCAAAATAGACCCAAAGATTCCCATGGTCGACCATGTATCAACCAATAGGGTTAAGACACGTTTTAGGGTAATTTAGTATTATTATAATATTATATTTTAACCCTTATTTACCGGATTTACCCTTAACCATGGTAAATAAAATATTTACCGTAGTAATTATTCAAAATGTCTAAAAATAAAAGTTACCTATTTACACAATTTGAACATCCTGATTCCAAATATGGAATCCATTTTCCTAAATTCAAAACACAGAAGTGGCAGAAATTAATTTAAAATTAAATCCCGCTGTCAAAACAAAAAGCGTGTTTTTAAGAGATAATAACTATCAAAAGATTGACACTCGTTTATGTTCGGTTTAATTGTAAAATTATGTCCAATGACCAACATTATATTAAATGGTAAAAATATATTCTAAATATACTTTAAAACCACTCAAATTCATAATTTATCACTATTAATTATTTTGATTAAAAAAAGTTGTTTTTAATTAAAACTTAGTAATTTTCACTATTCATCAAAATATGAAAGTTATCCGAAATGTACCAAAATTTCACCTTAGGCTAAATTCGATATTCTGAATCCAAAAATGAAGTCCATTTTCAAATATAAAATATATATAATTTCAAAAAGTAGGTATTACTATTCATAACGGCTAGTTTGATTAGTTATGGTGTGTTAGAACTCGGTGTTGCGTACAACACACGCTATCACATTATTCAAAGAGAAGCGTACCGTAGAAGCTTGGGGTGTTACAGTTTCACATCATTATTATACCCATCCAAATAATAATTTATTGAATAACAATTACACCACGACGTGGAGACGGTAAGCTGTACGTACGCATGTATGGTGACATGTTATTCAAAGGATGGATAGAATACTAAATATGGTTGTACCATATTTATAATAACATCACAGTATATATAAGATATTGGAGTTATTATTTTATAATGGTAATAACAAATAAGGAAGAAGTGGAAGAAGAAATGAATTTGAAAAAGGGTGGTGAAAACATTACCTCTTTTTCGGGTTTTTCCTTTTGATTTGATAAAAAGGGCTCTTAGGTTGGCTCTCTGACTAAAGTAAGGCCACTAGGATGAAGTTAGGGATTTTGAGAGAGTATTTGGTCAGAGTTTTGCTGAGCCAAAACGCTTTGAAGGTGTGAGTTAATGAGATGGGAGAGTTCCCTTTTATAAGAGGGGTGAGGGGCACCTTTGGAAAAGCTATAAATAGTATTTTATAATAAATTCATATTCGGTTTCTAATGGATCCAAAGTGTATTATTTAAAGGTTAAGGTGGGGATAGGTCGAAAACCACTCAACCAATTGAATTTAGACATGTTTGGGTTACTACATTAACCATATTATTAAGTATTAACTCTTAGTTAATTAGTGTCACTTTTACAATGTCTCATTGTATTTTTATATTATATGGTTCATAAAATTACTATATACTTTTAAGAGACCCCCCAAGTGTTCCATTAATGATACACCTATTATAATATAAGTCTCTTGGCCGAGCCTTAGATTTTTAGGACTTTTATATCAATTAATAATATTTTTTTTTTAAAACTTCCTTTATGTCAATTTTGACACTATTCAATAATTAATTTTTGTGAACCTCACAAAAGAATGATTAATTCGAAAAAAGATACTTAAGTCACCCCTAACATATCATATTAACCTATAAAATTAGTGTAAATCATTAAAAGTTGAAAATTATATTTATTTGGGTATTTATAATATCAATTATTTTAATTTTTCTCTATTATGGTAATTCCTGCATTATCATGATGTCATATATTAATTAACTTATTTAATATCTAAGAATTATAAATGAAATATCATTATGTAGGAAATCCTCTTAGATTTCTAATGAATATTTATAATCGAATTTATCTTATGTATAACCCTATATTAAAAATGTTTTAGTAAAAAATATTTGATTTTAACTCTTTTAACTCTTCTTTGAATTAAATAATAATAAATGTCCTAATCTAATCCAAGTGGATCTAAATGATAATATTTTATTCCTAAGGTTGTTTTTTTTTCGAGATACACCTGTCCAATATAATTAGAACATGTGTTAGGGTAATATTAATATCATTTTTACCCTTAATTACCCTATTTATTTTTAATCGTGGTAAATTAAAGTAAAAATTTACTATTCACCAAAAATTATTTTCATCTCATTGAACCACATTTTACTCCTTGATATTTACCGTGTCTCTCAAATTTTCAAAATTCCATTCACAGAAGCGGTAAAATTATATTTTATGAAAAATTCATTTTCTTTTACTTCCACTTAGTAGTTTCACTATTCATAAAAAATTGATGTTTTTTAGAACAATGCCAAAATTATACCCTACGCTATAATTGATATTCCAAATTCAAAAATGATGCCTATTTTACAAAATTACAAACATAAAAGTTGCATTAATTAATTTTATAATTAATTCCCGGTGTCACAACAAATAGCGTATTTTTAAGAAACAATATATATCAAAAGATTGACAATTGTTAATGTCCAATTTCAAATTAAAATTAATTATAATGAACACCATTGGATAAAATGGTAAAAATATATTCTAATTATACTTTAAAACCACTAAATAATATAATTTATCACTATAAATTATTTTGATTAAAAAATTTGTTTTTAAGTCTTTTTCACTATTCATAAAAATTGGACGTTCTCAGAAAAATACCAAAAATTCAACTTAGGATAATTTAGATATCCTGAATTCAAAAATAAAGTCCATTTTGAAATATAATATATATATAATTTCATAATGTAGGTATTACTATTCATAACGGCTAGTTTGATCGGTTGTGGTGTGTGTTAGAACTCGATGTTGCGTACAACACACGCTAATATATTATTCAAAGGGAAACATAGCGTAGAAGATTGGGGTGTTACAATTATTATTTACCACAAATTATTACTATTTAATACAATTTATTACTAATTGTGAATACTTATTACTATTTTTTTTTCTAATTATTACTCTTTATTTCTAATTATTACTAGTTAGTGTTAATTACTATTAATTACTGCAAAATAAAGTTACTAATTACTAATCACCGCTAATTATTTATATACATTACTAATTATCGTTAATAATTATTAATTATTACTAATGACAAATAATTAGTACTAATAATCCAATTGTATTTTTAAAAATAATTACTCATGTCAAAACAATATAAATCTAACTTATTTACAACTAATCGACAATAATATAAATTATTATAATGAAATGAAATAAATAATAAATTAAATAAAACAAAAATACCTTTAAACTTTATCTCTTATAATTGTTGGTGGAATTACAACTTCTTCTTAAAAAAACTATCACTCAAAAATTTTAGTCTAATATTATAGTTTAGAGAAGCAGAGGAAGAAGGAATTCTGGAGGAGTTAAGAAAAAATGGATGGGGGTAATATATAGGATAGATTAGTTGCGACGGGGATATTTTCTATGGGAATCCCGTTTTAAATAGTATTTTTTGCGAAGGGTCCCATCACAAATACCTTTAGCCACATTAATTACGGATGGCAGTTAAAAAGTTATTGGCGATGGGCCCTGTTGCAAAAAGTAACATGCCGACACACTATTTGTGACAAGACAACATCCCGTCGCAAATAGGTTGTTACCACCACCAGTTATTTGTGACGGGTCCCATTGCAAATAACCTTCGGGGGTCGAACTAGTTTTAACAAGGGATCCCACATCGTAACTAGTTCTTATCGTCTCTTGGTATTTGCGACGAGCAGTGCCTACCTTCGCAAATACCCTTTCATGCGGTTTGGCGCGCAAACTTCGCCAATCCGCGCGTATGTTTTTTTTTTGGGGGTGGTTCACCTATTCCCGTTAGAAATATCATATTCAACAGACTATTTGCAACATGATTTATTCCCATCACAAATAACCCGACGCAAAAAACAATTTTTCCTGAAGTGCTCTTAACTAGTACAATTTGGGCGCAACGTTGTCAATAATAGTGAGAAAACTATTAAACATGCATTGGATGGAATATTTTCAATGATATCATGTTATAAACACCCATAACACACCCAAAAATCCTCAATCATCTGGTAAAATTTCATTAACCAAAATTAATATTTTAAACCAAAATTTACACAATGAAAGGCTTCTTGGAAGTCTGGGATCTTAAAACCTCCCCGCCCTATAATGGTTCATCCTTGAGCCACACATCTAAGTCTCACTTAGATTCCATGTAATATATATTAGTCCATAGGCCTGTAAATCTAACATACCTTCCCTTGTTTCCTCCAAAACATTTACATTACTCCAAAAAACTCTAACCAAGGTTACCGACCTACCCTATAATATTTTCTCACTAACATCTAAAATACGAACTAGATTCTCCTAAAAGGATGATTCAACCTCATGCTCAACATCCTCAACATCAATCACATGATATGAGTTGGGGGGATACAATTGATGTTTTGAAATTTGAAATACGTAGTGCATAACACTCTACCATTGTTTTTGATTCAGTTGATATTCCACTGATCTGATCCTCTCAACAATCTCAAATTATACCATGAACCTTTGTTCCAACTTACACTACATCCAATTCCGATGGTGTCACATCCTAGGAGACACCCAAATAAACCCACGATCAAATTCCACAAACTCAAAAGGTTTACCATCCCGATATTCAGATAACATATTCCTTCATTAATTCATTTCCATATGCTTACAAATCAGATGAACATGTTCTGATGCATCCTACATGAGACTTGATAACAATAATTCTGAATCCCCATACTATAAACAACACTACATATATTTACATGGTCTAACACATAGAACCTAAAATGGGGAAATCTAAAATGTAGAATTATATCTCTTATTGTAGTAATATGTAATCAATTCTTGATTCTTTTCCCATAATCAAATTAAATTCTGGATACAATCCCCCGTCACGTCCTTAAAACCTGAGTAGTACGCTCTGACATCCCATTCGTCTATGGGTAGAAGGCCACACTTAGAAACACTAGGGTGCCAACCACCTTAAGTAATCTCTTCATGAAGCCTGATTTGAAATGTGGATCATGATCCAAATCCATATTCTAAGGTACCTCATGAAACCATACTACCTATCAAACATACAACTCACATAATTGATCCCTGGTGAAGGTTTATTGAATCTCAAAGAAATGGGTCACCAAAGTCAACTGATCTACAACAACACAAATCACATCCATTTTTGAGGCATCCTTGGGTTACCCATTAATGAATCCATCACTAGGTCATCTTATTTCCGTTATGGAATAGGTATTGTCTACACCAAACTACATTGCCACTGCTACTAAGCCTTCACCAAGTAACATGTAAGGCATCGTGCTACAAAAAAATCAATTCAAATTCATTATCCCTAGCCATAAAAACATACTATGAAGATCATCATACATTTCGGTCAAATCTATATGAACATCCCACATTAATGCCTAGAAATTATGCACTAACTCTTCTCTCCTACACTTTGTCACAACAACATGACCACTAATATAAACGACCTCATCATCCACAATTATCCAACAAGAAGGTGACTCCCAACCATTATGTCTATCCCTTAAATCCAAACATTATGTATCCTCAGGTTGTTTCTCCTAGATCCTTCATATGTGGATGTAATCAACTACCAAGGATGAAAGGGTTGTCCTATTGTAGCCATACTACCCCCACAATATTCATCTCAACAAATAACCCCATCATCCTCCACTCTGAACTAGATTCTAAAACATCCTGATTCTGATTCTTCTAACTCAAAATCATCCCCAACAGTCTTTCACATTCCCATTGTATAAACCAACTCAATGTAGAAATATATTTTTTATTCTACCCATATTTTATACCAAACATTCAGATCAAACTAAGATACAATTTACCTAAGGCTCTTATCATTTGTATACACCATAACAAGTTCTCCCAACATGTAGTGCCTACAACAATTTAAAGCGTACACAACTACATAAAACCCTAGTTCTTGTAAAGGATAATTTATCTTTTGAGGACTTAAATATCATGATTCCTACATATCAACATGATCATCTTGAATCAACAGTATACGAATCCCATGACCAGATTTATCACAAAATAATATATAACCAATACCTAGCTTGGGAAAGATCAAAAGTGGTGCAGTTTTCATAAACCACAGACCACTCTAAACATTAATCTTCTCTTTAAAGTGTAAGAGTGGTGAGTAAAAATAGAAAATTCTTATGATGAAGCTTTTATAATAATAGAATAATCCTAGAATATGTAATATATTAGATACATTATTCAGATCCTTCCATTATATAACAAACCGTACTGTCTCTAGGTATACTGACATGCATTCGTCAGATAGGATGTGACCCAGGAAAAACACCCAATAGATCCAATAATGGAATTTTTATAGCATGGATTATAAAAAATACCAATTAGTGTTATTATGTCATTGTCAAGATGTTTTCATTATCATCACGAGTATTAGATTACACCATGATTTAATTAACAAAAACAAACAAAAATTGATCTATATTAGAGTGGAATATTAGGTTTATCATGTCCATAAACACAAATGATGCATCAGTTAATCTGAGTGGAATAACAAAAAAACTCATACAACTAATATCTCTTCATAAAGGTAGACAACGATATATCAAAATGTATCACCATCACTGGATGATACCTTAATATTATAAAAATCATCGAAAACAGGGAAGCACCTCTCAATTGATAAAAGTGATTATAAATTATTTGAAGTGGTTATCAGTTCTTAACCATCATCTGATTTGGATTTATATAATCAACGAAAAACCATAAAAATCTATAATATTTCTTGGAAAGCAAAACTCATGATCCTCAATGTGATAACTAGGATAAATAAACCATTTACTCTCCAACTATTCCGAATAATTGTTATCTTCATGGTGTTATGATGGTTCCATTCAATAAGGCATAATGGAAACTGTTCTTCTCCCAATAACAACTCTAGCATGAAATACATATCTCCATAGAGAGTTATCCTCAATAATTCCACAGAAACCATATCATATAATAAATTCTCTGTAGGGGGAATTCTTGTTATTATCCTCCTCTATCATCAAGCATGAGACAAGCCACTTGGCCTATGAGTTCACCTAACTTCTGAAAAAATGGCCTTGCACAATCTACTGAGAAAACCCATTCACCGTTATGGATATATGTGTGCCCCTCAAGAGACATAAATGACACCATATTATAGTTATGTTCAATATGGTATTTGTAGAACACTAGCCAATCCAAAAAAATCAATTAAAAAAATAACATCTCAATCATGAACAAATCCCACAGAAAATAGTTCCCACCAACCTCAAGAAAATACCCCATATATGTCTTGATATTTTCTACCAAAAATCCTAATAGTTTATCAATCGAAATAACACCACATATAAATTCCACCACTAAGAAGAACACAACTAAAAAATGTGAAGAAATAAAATAATGTGAAGCAAATATATCGAATAGGGAAGTAGAAAGTATGGAATAAACACAAATTGTACCTAGAAAAATTGATGGCCAAGCCTCGCCACCTCAAGGAGTAAGATGGACTGCATGATTTTGACATGACCCATTTACGTAAGCCCTAGTCTGTGTTCATGGAACAATAAAAATATGCAGATATGGTCTCTCTCAACCTTGACTACCACATTCACCACCTCGACCGGTATGACTTGTGAATCTCTATCCACCTACCAGATATTGGGTAATTGATCCCCTTACTACACTCGGCATATTCATCTTCCCACCACATATTCCATATTATATTGGGTTCCTACAAAACCTATACACATGACCCCTTCTACCACACCTTTATAAATTAACTGGTGGTTGGGGACACTGACCATGAATATGACCTAACTGTACACATAGATAGAAGTATACTCCTTATCTACCCTAAGATATTGGTTCCTTCCCCTGATTACCTAATACACCACCACCCTAGTGTAATCTCATGAAATAGAACATCCTATAATTAGAAGATGCAACATTTGATCTCCCAACTGGAAAGGACTTCTGACCATCCAAAGGCACTTTGAGGTTCCATTCTAAAATAAGGGACTTATCTACTACCTCAACAACTCTCTTGAAACTGATGATATTCACTTGTGACCTGATTTCATGTTGGAGTCCATCCTACAAACGTTTTTTCATAGTAGCCTCATTAACCAACAATAGTTGAATGTATTGTTGCATGTTAGTGAAGTGACCATCATATTCCATCAATGAAATAGTTCTATCTCATAAACTCTATATCCATATCATATTCCATGTATTACAGATATAAATAATCTAGAATTGTTTCATGGAAATCCTCTATGACCATACGATCAATATGTTGAGTCTGGAACAAAATATACAATCAACACTTTTACTTACATCACAACATATAATTTACCAAATTAAATAATCTCTATGTTGGAGTCCCAAAGTCATACAGAATCATTTTCACAGAATATATCAATAATTAAACTACATTAGTTATACCATATCCCATAATAGTCCGAGGCTGATGTAGTTGAAGTTCTGTCATCACCAAAAACATACAGGGAACAAATTTCTATGGGTCATATTCTGCTATCTGAATAAAATGAGAAATGTTATCCCAGAACTATTTTTATACCGTGTTATCTGAAATCACAGGGTTCCCTTACTCCACCTCTAGAGGAGAATTCATAGAAAAAATCTCTTGCCTCACAATTGTCACATGACGTCATGGTGTCATCTTCCTACAATGTCAAGCACACATCTCAAAACACATAAATAATGATTCTACCTTATACATTAATGAAATATATCTACTAGCCATAGGCATCCCATTTCTCATACACAATCTAGATGAAAATCATTATGCTTAGAACACTACCCTCTACCATTACTACATTGATTCATGGATAACATGGGGTAAACCAAAATACATACTCACAAGTCATTCATTAGAAACCATTTTAAAACCATTTCCACATTCATAAATTTATTCCACTCCCTAGGAACATCTACCATTTCTCCAGTTGTTAAATCACATATTCTAACTCTTTTAACCCCTTTCATTATGTATAATTATTTTACAAAAAATTATGTTTCCCTTTATGTAACCACATAAATCATCTTTAATGTACATATATTAAATAAAATTTTTATGTATGTGAATTTAATTATTCTATTTATGTCCCACACACCCATAACATATATGCATACCATTATAATTTCCGCCTATATCCCTAGACGCCTAAAATGATGCATAAATTCACAACCTCGTGCCATTCCATCCATGATAAAAATATCACAAAACAGTCACATCACAAAATAGTTGAATCACTAAAAGATGAATCATCATTCAACTATAACAACATATATCAAGAAAAAAATTCCCACCCTGGGCACATGGGTTTTCTATTGTACATAAGTCATCTTCTTCCATGCACGAGCTCTTTTCAATGACCCGCATGTACTATCCTCCTGGAAATCATTCCATATAGTAAGGAACATAAAACACTATCAATAATACCACATTGTAATTTTCCCTACCCAAAATCAACTAAATGGCTCCCCAAGAAGGGTCACCACATATCCTTAAGCACGCTTACCCATACTCTAGAGGTTTCTGACTAACAGTGTGGCTCTAATGGATCAAATGGGAAGACTATATCCCTTTATTAGATTATTAAATAATAGAATAAAGATAAAATAATGTAAATCATAAAAAAATAACTATAAATAATTATTACAAATTATACACCAGAATAGGTTATAAACCACAAACGAAGGTAAAAATTTTCATGTCATTATAATATTTCTAATTGTTAAGTGAACCCAAAATAATGAAATATATATAAATCTAAAAAATAAGGGTGTTGTGACAACTCTGTGGCTTATTTTAGGATTTTGATACATCGTTCTGTATTTTCCATTCATACAACTGAGACGTACGTTTGTGGTTTTCTAGAGACAACCACTCCCAGGGTTGACTAAAATCAGTCTTGACAAAGCCTCTAAATGAAATCCAGGTCCCATAGGGTGTGGTTCCATCTTAATAAATTATCATGGTATGATCATTGCGTGCTTTTTGGAGGATTCCATATTGAAACCTCTCTGGAAGCTGGAATGGTGAGTGTGGTGCATACCATTTCCATTGTCATGCACCACGGTTAAAAAAAATTGGATTTAATTTGATTCTACTTGTAACGCCCCGACCCCAGCTACCCAGAGTCGGTGCATTACTTCGTAACATTGGCATGATCACAAAAGATCAAGTCTCGAAAGACCGATTAGTTTAGTAGCCTTGGAAACACTAGATACATTCATAAGTCTTTCATTACATCAAAATTAAACAAACTACAATAACATGGTCTCCATAGTCCACACTCATATCCTCTTCCGACTATCCCTGCAGGTCATTCATAAAATACTTCTTCACATCCTGGAAAATATTAAAACATTGAAAGGGGTGAGCTCAGATGCTCAGTAAGGATAACAATAATGCGGAAGCTTTCATAAATAAACATTAACATTTAAGGCAATGTATAACTAAAACAAAAGCCTTTTAAACATGAACTTCAACATAATATGGCAAAAGTAAAATGAGATAATGCCATTTACTTCTTCACATGGATATTCTACTGGTCGAATAATCACATGCAATATCAATAACCACTTTCATAATGATGGAATGTATAATGCCGGACATTCTGAAACATTTTGTCAAGGCCTCGGCCAAGACATCTAAAATGATTAAGGCCTCGGCCAAAACCATAAATCAAATTGGGAAAGGGCCTCGGCCAATTCCACGTCTAGTTGTCTCATGAGACCTGCCGATGCATCGAGGAGCTATAGCGGGCTCCACCCGTCACTTATTAAGTCCAATACATTCCTCATATGAATAGGTTTAAACATATCATAAACCATAACATAATTGTATCACATAAAACATGCATAATGTAAACATAACATTTCCACATTTCAATCACAAGATATCAATACAACACATTGATATAATAAAAACACTTTCAAAACCATTTTCAATACCAAAATAAAAGAAAGTTAAAACTTTGTATTTATTTTTCGTTAAAAAAATGATGGCTTGTAGAGGAAGCCGAAACTCAAATAATGGTCACGGCGGCGGAGAAGTCGTTGTCGCCGCATAAGTACGGAAAGAAAAACATTCCCTTTTGTCGTTTAGCAAAACGCTTTGTATAAAAAGATTCCTTTTGAATAACCGTAAAAGTCAAAGGGGTTTATACACCGTATAAAAGAAATTTGTGTATAAAACCAAATATGCCTCAATGAAAGGAGATTGAGACGAAGTACTTTAAAAGATAATTTTTAAATAAAATATATCTATTATGTGTATTCACTATAGGTACACATAAATAATGTAAAAATACAAGATAGGACATAATAATATCATGACATAATTTGAAAGTAGGAGATTAACCCAAAGAATGGAAGTTGGGTTAAGAAGTTCCCTTACCTTGTGTCCGACTTGACTCAACCGTTCTTTAACCTCCTGAATAATAAACTAGAGTTAATATCTACCTTATTAAGAACCATTTTCAATTTCATTATCCTTTTTATATCACTTATTACAATGTTATGAACATTATGTAATTATTTAAGT
Source organism: Viscum album (assembly GCA_963277665.1). Taxonomy (NCBI): domain Eukaryota; kingdom Viridiplantae; phylum Streptophyta; class Magnoliopsida; order Santalales; family Viscaceae; genus Viscum; species Viscum album. Next base: position 1,392,393,110 of record OY728165.1, read on the forward strand.
TAATAACGGTCGTTTTGTCGATCTTTGGTACATGAGTCAACAATAAACTTCTTATAATTATAAGTTGTTCATGTGGTGAAATATCCATTATATCCAGAATTATATTAATGATGTAGATATCATATATATCATATATATACAGTATATACATTCATTTATAATATTACGTAACATTTAGAGGTAAGAAATGAAATGCACCGTTCATGGAGACGGTAAGCCGTACGTACGCATGAACGCTACTTTCATTTCAATTTCATATTTAATGGAATGAAATCATAATGATATAAATGTATAATATAATTCCAGTATAATATAGTGTATAATACCATTTACTCCATCCTTTATACATCCCACACATGGCATTAACGATTCAAATCACTTTGAGGGGGCGGTAGTCCGCACTTCCTAAAATGAAATTATCGCGTTTTACCCATAATGGAAATCATAAAGTATGCCATAAATGAGAAATACAGAAGCATAAGTAAAACAAAAACATATTATATATCATATATAAAAATAGTGACATCTTAATGGCCACCTTTGGAGGTGTTATATGAGTGTTGAACAATCATCGTTTCGTGAGGCAGAAATTCGCCATCCACAGAAACCATATGTTCTTTAACCATTAGATGTAGGTGTGTGTAAGTGTAGCTCGAATCCTTCTTATAACAACATCCTAGTATATTGAGGATACTGGTGTTGTTACAAAAGAAATGAATAAAAAGAGTTTAGGGGGTTGGAGAAGAAAAATAAAACAAAACAACATTAGAAAAGACATTACCTCAAAATCGGGTAACTCTTTTTGATTTGAGCTAAAGGCTTCCTTGGGAAGAGTTCTGCCCAAAGTGAGGTTTCTAGGAGTAAGGAAGGAATGTTGGGAGAGTATTTGGGCAGAGGTTGGCCGAGCCAAATGGCTTGATGGTGTGAATAAGGTGGGAGAGGTGGGGGCCTTTTATAAGTGGAGAGGAGGGGCACTTTTGGAAAGTAATGAAATGTTACATTATTTCAAAATGCTTTTCGGATTCTAAAGGTCCCACACTTATATAATTCGAGGCTAAGGTGATAAGGTTTCGAAATATCTTCATCCAATAGGCTTTGGACAAGTGTAAGCCTTGGATTTTGCATTATCTTCTCATTTTATTTAAATCGTTAAATAATGAGGTCATCGCCACATCATAATGATGTCATAAATAATTTAATTTATTTAATGTCTAAAAATTATAAAACAAATACTATGATGTAGGAAATATTTTTAGCTTTCTAATGAATATTTATAGTCAAAATTTGGACTTGTGTAACCCTACTTAAAAATTGTTTTAGTAAAACACTTTATGTTAGTGTCATTTTCACTTTAACATTAAATAAAAAGTAATTTATGTTATTTCCCAACAAAAGTGGATCCATGGGGTCCCCAAGTTAGGCCATGGCTTGTCTTGGTCGGCCATGACACAACCAATGAGGTTGGGACATGTGTCTAGGTCATTTCATATTATTAATGTATTATTTATACCTTAAACTACACTAATTACCACTAATCGCGATTAAGAACTTAAAAGTTACTATTCACCAAAAAATTATTTTGATCTCATTGAACCACATTTTACTTCTTAATGAAAACCATGTATGTCGGATTTTTGAAAATCAAATCACAGAAGTTGTAATATTTCATTTAAACGAAAAATCAGTTATTTAACTACCACTTAGTGGTTTCACTATTCATCAAAAATTGAAGTTTTTCAGAATAAGGCCAAAATTTCACCCTAAGCTATAATTGATATTCCGAATTCAAAAATGATGTCTATTTTACAAAATTCCAAACATATAAGTTGTATTAATTAATTTCATAATTAATTCCCGCTGTTACAACAAATAGCGTGTTTTTAAGAAACAATTTATATCAAAAGTTTGGCAATTGTTTATGTCCAATTTCAATGTTAAATTAATTCTAATGACCACCATTGGATAAAATGGTAAAAATATTTTCTAATTATACCTTAAAACCACTAAATAGTATAATTTATCTGTATAAATTATTTTGATTAAAAAAGTTGTTTTTATGTATTTTTCACTATTCATAAAAAATTAGAAGTTCTCAGAAAAATACCAAAAATTCAACATAGGCTAATTTCGATATTACGAATACAAAAATGAAGTCCATTTTGAAATATAAAATTTCTATAATTTTAAAAAGTGGTTATTACTATTCATAACGGCTATTTTGATTAGTTGCGGTGTGTTAGAACTCGAACTTGCGTACAATGCAAGCTATTGCATTATTGAATGAGAAGCGTATCGTGGAAGCTCGGGGTGTTACATTCTCCCCTCCTTCAATAAATTGCGTCCTCGCAATTTGAAATTTTTCTTTGATAATAAAAGGCTGAAAATAGAAAATACCTTTGTGGAAAACCCACATCGGAAATAAGGTTAATAAATATATAACATTAAAAGAAAGCAGGATAAGTACAAAGGTCACCCGATATAGCCCATTCTAGGATTCTATGAAAATATGGATATGGAGGAGAAACAAACCATCAAGGTCTGATGGAGAGTTATAGAAAACAGGATTAGGAGAAAGTTTAACCATAAGAAAATCACAAACTTGTGATTGGTTAAACGGTCATTGAATCCCCAGTTGGAAAAGTTAACCGACAACATTTTTGTTTTAAGTTACCTTTTATTATGTTGAGGAATTTATTTATGAGATTTACTAAGAACGTAGGGGAATATACATACTTGTTATGTATACTTTCATTCGTTAATAAATTTTTACCACAAACCCAACTTTTACTCCAAATGGTAACGGAACTCAAAAATATTCTATTTATCCTAATTGTATAAGGTTCCAAATGTTAACACATACCATTTAGATTAGTAAAACGATTTTGTAATAACCAGGGACTTCCTGTAGGCTAGTGGTAGGAAATAAAGGCTTGTCGCACTATGGTTGTGGGTTCGATTCCTGCAGCTGTGTCCGACGCGACGGGTTATTCCCCACCCTGCAGGTTGTCCTTTTTCTAAAAATATAGTATTATAGTATTCCAGAAATAATCTTCAGAAAAGTTTTAACCTTAAACAATACTATTCAAAGTTCAACTTAATCCATCCCAACATTTATAGTTATCCAAAATACCTCTGTCCAAACTTTCTCTAAAAGGTCTCTTAATTCCAAAATCAATTGTAACATCAGATTCCCCAAACAAAGAAAAGTTTCTCTTATTGTCACATACTAAAAATATGATTACCTTAATCATATTAAAACCTTACTGAAACCAACAAGTACTGCAGTACAATCCTTATATAGATCACATTATTCTAATAACCAGAATATAATCCATGAGTCCGAAAGCATCAATACATTAGTTATTCTGCTTCAACTGTAGTAATAGCATAAGATTGTCCTTGATCCCTTGGCCTTTTCTGGGGTAAGATTCCTTGACGCTTAGGACATTCATTTGCGTAATGACCCATTTCTCTACAATTGTAGCATTCAACTTTGACAGCCTCTTTCTTTCCCTTGCAATCACGTGCCTGGTGACCTTTTTCTCCACATTTATAACAGACTCCCATTCCTTTTAGGCAAGTACCAGGGTGATTCTTCCCACAATTATCACATAATGGAAAATCCTTCTTTCCCTTTTTCCCTTTATCTGTCTCTTGTTCCACCGTTCTCTTCTTCTCTTGCTTTACTTTGTTGTCATAAGACTTAGAGAATTCCTTTTCTGTCTTGATAGCACATGAGACTATATCTTCGTATGATGAGAAGGATTGTGATACTAAAGCTCGTCGGAGAAATGGTTTTAACCCATCAAAGAAACGATCAATCTTACTCCTTGGGTTACGTATATAATCGGCAGCATGCCTCGCTAACCTTGTAAAGTTAGCCTCATACTTTGCGACATTCTCATCCTCCTTCTGCCTCAGACTCAGAAATTGCCTTTCCATATCTGCTCGATGGTCACGAGGAAAGTATTTTTCTAAGAAAAGCTCTTTGAACTCCCTCCATTCCATATTCGATACGTCATCATCTTCCTTTGTGTTTTGAATCAGTGACCACCACTGATCGGCATCTCCAGTGAGGCGGTAAACTGCCATGACAACCTTCTCCCTTTCACTACTCCCCAAGGCATGGAATATTTTCTCTAAGGAATTTATCCATTGCTCAGCTACTGTAGGATTTGTACTCCCATTGAAGGTTGGCGGTTGTTGCCTCATGAAACGGTCTAGCATTGATCCTCCACGTTGCGAATCAGGGTGCTCCATACGAGTAAGGTTGTTATTCATAACCTGCGTGAGTTGTCCCAGTATGGTAATAAGTTGATCAGCACCAGTTGTATCTCCAGGTCCACAATAATTATCTTGAGCAGGAGGGCAATCCCTACACGGAGTTCGTGCATTGATACAGTTTCCATTCCTTCTACTAGGCGCCATTTCTAAACAATGGCATAATCCAGATTAGTTTATGAATCAAAATACATAATTCCATACTTGTATAATACTTAACATAAATTGAACTATTTATGGATATAATCCATAATCATAAAAAGAAATGTTTCCTTTGAGGAAGTATGTACTCATAAACCTTACATAATGGTTTGTAAAGAAAATGAGAATTATCCTAAGCATATCCCCCGGGAGTGTCATAACCAAGAGTGCAGCAAGGCCCGTTGTCGTGCACCAGTTCCCGTTTGAGTCTAGCTCAAAGCGGTGTTTTCGGGTTTTACCCCTAGGTACATCTGTGCCAGAGCAACCTCTACCTGCTCGTATCCAGACAGGGATGTATTGCTCGGAAAACTCACAACATCTCTACAATACTAAAATTCTAGGAAGTTCTTCTATACTAATCCTCAAAGTCTATCTTTGGGCTATGTGCTCTAATCAGAGTTTATCTAAATCTAGCTTCCAAGGTTAGTACTAAACTGCCTCTGATACCAACTGTAACGCCCCGACCCCAGCTACCCAGAGTCGGTGCATTACTTCGTAACATTGGCATGATCACAAAAGATCAAGTCTCGAAAGACCGATTAGTTTAGTAGCCTTAGAAACACTAGATACATTCATAAGTCTTTCATTACATCAAAATTAAACAAACTACAATAACATGGTCTCCATAGTCCACACTCATATCCTCTTCCGACTATCCCTGCAGGTCATTCATAAAATACTTCTTCACATCCTGGAAAATATTAAAACATTGAAAGGGGTGAGCTCAGATGCTCAGTAAGGATAACAATAATGCGGAAGCTTTCATAAATAAACATTAACATTTAAGGCAATGTATAACTAAAACAAAAGCCTTTTAAACATGAACTTCAACATAATATGGCAAAAGTAAAATGAGATAATGCCATTTACTTCTTCACATGGATATTCTACTGGTCGAATAATCACATGCAATATCAATAACCACTTTCATAATGATGGAATGTATAATGCCGGACATTCTGAAACATTTTGTCAAGGCCTCGGCCAAGACATCTAAAATGATTAAGGCCTCGGCCAAAACCATAAATCAAATTGGGAAAGGGCCTCGGCCAATTCCACGTCTAGTTGTCTCATGAGACCTGCCGATGCATCGAGGAGCTATAGCGGGCTCCACCCGTCACTTATTAAGTCCAATACATTCCTCATATGAATAGGTTTAAACATATCATAAACCATAACATAATTGTATCACATAAAACATGCATAATGTAAACATAACATTTCCACATTTCAATCACAAGATATCAATACAACACATTGATATAATAAAAACACTTTCAAAACCATTTTCAATACCAAAATAAAAGAAAGTTAAAACTTTGTATTTATTTTTCGTTAAAAAAATGATGGCTTGTAGAGGAAGCCGAAACTCAAATAATGGTCACGGCGGCGGAGAAGTCGTTGTCGCCGCATAAGTACGGAAAGAAAAACATTCCCTTTTGTCGTTTAGCAAAACGCTTTGTATAAAAAGATTCCTTTTGAATAACCGTAAAAGTCAAAGGGGTTTATACACCGTATAAAAGAAATTTGTGTATAAAACCAAATATGCCTCAATGAAAGGAGATTGAGACGAAGTACTTTAAAAGATAGTTTTTAAATAAAATATATCTATTATGTGTATTCACTATAGGTACACATAAATAATGTAAAAATACAAGATAGGACATAATAATATCATGACATAATTTGAAAGTAGGAGATTAACCCAAAGAATGGAAGTTGGGTTAAGAAGTTCCCTTACCTTGTGTCCGACTTGACTCAACCGTTCTTTAACCTCCTGAATAATAAACTAGAGTTAATATCTACCTTATTAAGAACCATTTTCAATTTCATTATCCTTTTTATATCACTTATTACAATGTTATGAACATTATGTAATTATTTAAGTTAATAACGGTCGTTTTGTCGATCTTTGGTACATGAGTCAACAATAAACTTCTTATAATTATAAGTTGTTCATGTGGTGAAATATCCATTATATCCAGAATTATATTAATGATGTAGATATCATATATATCATATATATACAGTATATACATTCATTTATAATATTACGTAACATTTAGAGGTAAGAAATGAAATGCACCGTTCATGGAGACGGTAAGCCGTACGTACGCATGAACGCTACTTTCATTTCAATTTCATATTTAATGGAATGAAATCATAATGATATAAATGTATAATATAATTCCAGTATAATATAGTGTATAATACCATTTACTCCATCCTTTATACATCCCACACATGGCATTAACGATTCAAATCACTTTGAGGGGGCGGTAGTCCGCACTTCCTAAAATGAAATTATCGCGTTTTACCCATAATGGAAATCATAAAGTATGCCATAAATGAGAAATACAGAAGCATAAGTAAAACAAAAACATATTATATATCATATATAAAAATAGTGACATCTTAATGGCCACCTTTGGAGGTGTTATATGAGTGTTGAACAATCATCGTTTCGTGAGGCAGAAATTCGCCATCCACAGAAACCATATGTTCTTTAACCATTAGATGTAGGTGTGTGTAAGTGTAGCTCGAATCCTTCTTATAACAACATCCTAGTATATTGAGGATACTGGTGTTGTTACAAAAGAAATGAATAAAAAGAGTTTAGGGGGTTGGAGAAGAAAAATAAAACAAAACAACATTAGAAAAGACATTACCTCAAAATCGGGTAACTCTTTTTGATTTGAGCTAAAGGCTTCCTTGGGAAGAGTTCTGCCCAAAGTGAGGTTTCTAGGAGTAAGGAAGGAATGTTGGGAGAGTATTTGGGCAGAGGTTGGCCGAGCCAAATGGCTTGATGGTGTGAATAAGGTGGGAGAGGTGGGGGCCTTTTATAAGTGGAGAGGAGGGGCACTTTTGGAAAGTAATGAAATGTTACATTATTTCAAAATGCTTTTCGGATTCTAAAGGTCCCACACTTATATAATTCGAGGCTAAGGTGATAAGGTTTCGAAATCTCTTCATCCAATAGGCTTTGGACAAGTGTAAGCCTTGGATTTTGCATTATCTTCTCATTTTATTTAAATCGTTAAATAATGAGGTCATCGCCACATCATAATGATGTCATAAATAATTTAATTTATTTAATGTCTAAAATTATAAAACAAATACTATGATGTAGGAAATATTTTTAGCTTTCTAATGAATATTTATAGTCAAAATTTGGACTTGTGTAACCCTACTTAAAAATTGTTTTAGTAAAACACTTTATGTTAGTGTCATTTTCACTTTAACATTAAATAAAAAGTAATTTATGTTATTTCCCAACAAAAGTGGATCCATGGGGTCCCCAAGTTAGGCCATGGCTTGTCCTGGTCGGCCATGACACAACCAATGAGGTTGGGACATGTGTCTAGGTCATTTCATATTATTAATGTATTATTTATACCTTAAACTACACTAATTACCACTAATCGCGATTAAGAACTTAAAAGTTACTATTCACCAAAAAATTATTTTGATCTCATTGAACCACATTTTACTTCTTAATGACAACCATGTATGTCGGATTTTTGAAAATCAAATCACAGAAGTTGTAATATTTCATTTAAACGAAAAATCAGTTATTTAACTACCACTTAGTGGTTTCACTATTCATCAAAAATTGAAGTTTTTCAGAATAAGGCCAAAATTTCACCCTAAGCTATAATTGATATTCCGAATTCAAAAATGATGTCTATTTTACAAAATTCCAAACATATAAGTTGTATTAATTAATTTCATAATTAATTCCCGCTGTTACAACAAATAGCGTGTTTTTAAGAAACAATTTATATCAAAAGTTTGGCAATTGTTTATGTCCAATTTCAATGTTAAATTAATTCTAATGACCACCATTGGATAAAATGGTAAAAATATTTTCTAATTATACCTTAAAACCACTAAATAGTATAATTTATCTGTATAAATTATTTTGATTAAAAAAGTTGTTTTTATGTATTTTTCACTATTCATAAAAAATTAGAAGTTCTCAGAAAAATACCAAAAATTCAACATAGGCTAATTTCGATATTACGAATACAAAAATGAAGTCCATTTTGAAATATAAAATTTCTATAATTTTAAAAAGTGGTTATTACTATTCATAACGGCTATTTTGATTAGTTGCAGTGTGTTAGAACTCGAACTTGCGTACAATGCAAGCTATTGCATTATTGAATGAGAAGCGTATCGTGGAAGCTCGGGGTGTTACACTACTAATGTAGTTCAAGACATTTGGAATGGGTTGATTTGTCTAGGTTGGCCTCTTACTACATTCTAGATGATTTCTATCCAGTCATTCCATGAAATCAATTTCATTGAAACTCATTCATACCATGAGGTGAATATGGTTGCTAATGGTCTCTCTAATAAAGGGGTTGTGCAGGACATAACCTAGCTGGAGGATCTCCCAGACAACTTTCTTTCTCTATAGGTGAAGGATTGTAATCTGATCTCATCTTTTAGAATCTTGCATCTTCTACTTTTTTAATAAATTTTGCCAGGGTATTTTGACCAAATAACCACCTTCTTTTAAAAAACATCAATTTAACTGCAATGTAAGACAATTTATTCACAAGAATAAGCAATACATCATGTTCCCTATCTTTCTAGGGAAATTCATTTCAAAATCATTTACGTAAAAATTACCTTAGAGAATAAGTCCAAATAGTTTTATCCAATGAAACAATGAGGTCATAGATAATTAGTCCCACAACATAAATCATTCATTCTATGGGTGGGTAAGAACATATTTCCAACCCAAACCATGGGAGGAGACTCAGTACTTTATCCCACACCACAAGACATGTTTACATTATTATAAATTTTTTACAACATATTTTATATCACAAACTATAAACAATCACTAAAAAACCATAACATCCAAAAAATCAGTCAACAAACATATCATATTTAATACTTAAACCATTAACACATTAACCTTTTAAATATCATATCCTATTTAATATATTTACAATATTATACCATAATACCATTATAATAATCATCAATTCTCATACATTAGCCGATTTAACATATTCATCAGCTTCCCAAGAATTGTGAAATTTAACCAATTTATCATTTTATATACCTTAACCATTTATCAAATTTCCATTACCATTTCATAATCCATTTGAAAAATTTACATTAATCCATCTAACCATTTCTCAAATCATGTCAAAATATACTTTATTCCCTTGTTAATAATGCCACATTACCACCATTGGTGCCCCTATATTGTTTAAACTACTCCTCAACAAGTTTATAATGGTCCCTACATTATCTCAAAACAATACATGGATTAAAGTGACAAATATACATTTTTAAGAGATAAAACACTACCCATGGATGACCCAACAATAGTATAATCAACCAAAATAAATTTGAAGGAAATTCTAAGATGTATAATTCATCATTTATCCATCAATTTTACAAAATATTAATATATCCATCAAATTAATAACAAGAGGGTAAAAAAAATACCATCCAAGAAAAAATCAACATAAATAATATGGGATACAATTTGTAGACAACCTACCTCAAATCCAAATATGAAGAGACCCTTATCCTCAGACTTAGAACTATATTTGAGCACCCCTTGAATCTCAATCCTATGATCCATTGAAATGTAAGGGTTTTAGGGATTCATAACAAGAAGACTTAAACCACAATCCCTAATTTGAAAAACATAAGCATCATGATTGTTAGACATAACCATAGCTTCTATCCACAACCAACGACTCTCCAAACATCCATGAATCAAATTAGACCAACCCTTGGGAATATTTGGGATATTGAGTTCATCACCATTGATAGAGGAGATAGATATGTGTAAAAACATAGGTGAAATACTTAAAATCCCAAAGGGGTAGTTTATTAAATTCAAAATTATTAATGGGTCTCATGATATTTCTATGTGGTTTTCCAAAATATGCCCAAATTGTGCTCCATCATCTACCCAAGAGTGGTCAAGTTACATAGTTTCTTGGTGAGGCCTGCATGATTTGAAAAACCAAGCACCAACCAGGTGGAACACCATTGTTTAAGGTTTCATGATTTGGATCTCCCCCTCACACGGGTTTTCTTAATTGTTGACATCCCCATCAGTATATAATAGTTATGTTTAGAAGTTATACCTAACTATTTGACAACCATATAACATGAATTGGATGGACAAATTAACTTTCATTCATTTCCTAAACCCCTGAAACACCCTTGAATCTCTTCATACATCTGGTAAAATTCCAATAAAAATAATTATGTCATTTAAAACAAAATATACACAAGGATACACATCCATGACGTCTGGTATCTTACATCCTCTCCACCTTATAATGGTTCATCCTTGAGGCATACATCCAATTCTCCTTGAGATTTTAAATAAAAGAGATTGTTCCATTGGGAATGTACATGAAACTTTATTTCTCTAGTTTCTTCCAAAATAGTACCATTCATCCAAAAAACTCGATCCAATGGAATAGTATTTCACCAAATTATTTTATCACTACCATTTCACAATATGAATTTGATGCTCTATAAATGATAAATCAACCTCAATATCAACATCATCAACATCAACCAAATGATATGAGTCATGGTGTTACTATTGATGTTGGGACACATTAGAAAGATAATTCATACCACTATTACTTTTTGGAAGAGACAATCAGTATGCCACTGGTCTTATATTCTCTACAATATCAAACAACCACATAATCATGGGTGCCAACTTACAATGCATCCAAATATGAAGGTGACCCATCAAAGGAGACGGCTGAATAAACACGTGATCACAAAACATAAACTCAAGAGATATACAATGCCAATATATATACGAATTCTTCCTACTCTGATAAATTTCCATATGCATTCAAATAAACTGAACCTATTCTATCATCTCTTATACAAGACTAGGTCCCATCAACTTAGATTCCACTACCACTAACGAACACAATAGAGATCTATATGGTCTACCATAGAGAACCTCGAATGGTTCCATCTGAATCAAATCCTGATATCTATTATTGTAGAAAAACTAAATTAGTTCTACATTATATTCTCATGATAAAAAAATCCCAAAAATAATACAACAACATGTCCTATTGTACCTGAATAGTTTTCTCTGACTGACAGTCTGCCGGTGGGTGGAAGGTCGTAATCAGAAACACTAGGGTTGGAAGATCCATTTCCAAAACCTACAACAAGAGTGATGTGAAATGAATATCATGATTAGAAACTAAAGTTTGTGGTTCCCCATGAAACTATACTATCTCTAGAACATATATCTTACACAGCAGATACATGGTGAATGTTTCTTAAATCAGAACAAAATGAGACACCTTAGTCAAACGATCCACAGTAGCCAAAATCATATCATTATTTTGAGTATCCCTTGGGAGGACCAAAATTAAATACATGTTCAATTGATGCCATTTCAATTCTGGAATGGGTAGTGGCTACATCAAACTACCTAAAAACTAATGCCCAGACATCACATGTTGACAAGTAAGGCAACATGCCATAAAACCTACAACCTATTTCTTCATCCTTGCATTAAAAAACCTACTGTGAAGATCATAGTACATTTTAGTCAACACTTAATGGAATGAACACATTAATTAATGGAACTCAAACATTATCTATTCTCACAGAAAATGGAATAACAACATGACCACAAACATAAACAATCTCATCATCACAAAATGGACAATGGGAAGGTGAATCCCCACCATTAATAATTTTTTATTAATGGAAATCATTTTGAATCCTCATATTTTTTCTACTTTATCGATATAAAATGTAGGAAGTAAACCTACAAGGATGCAAGGTTTATTATCCATGGGCCATCTTGCTCCTCAAGATGCATCTCAATGAATAATGACATCATCCTATACTCTAAAAATTATTCTTGAACTACCTAGTTTTGATATTTTAGACTAAAAACATCTCAATCATGTTGTCCCATTCCCAATGTGTAAACCTAATCAAAGTCCAAATAATACATGTATTAAACCCATATTCACTGCCAACGATTCAAACCATTCTTGTTGGAAATATAATTAAGGCACTTATGATTAGTATACACCATAATCTATTCTCCCAACATACAGTTCCACCAACACTTCAAATCATACACCACTTTTTACAACTAATAGTCATGCATAGGTTAATTTCTCTCGTTATCCCTGAAGTGTCTTGTAACATACCAAACCACCCATTCATCATGCACTAAAACAACCCAAATCCCAATATTGGATACATAAAAACAATATATACTCCTTTCCTGGATTGAGAATAATAAAAATTTGTGTGGTTTTAAACCACTTATTTAACTACTTAAAATTATTCTCACATTCCACAAACCTCACAAACATGATTCCATTCTTTTTAAATCTTGAGAGTGGAGTATATAAACTTGAAATGTCTCTTGTGAACTGTAAGTAATAACTAGAAAAACCCAAAAAACGTTGTACATCATAAAAATTCATGGACAGATCCCATGAAAAAAATTTCTATACATTTTCAATCTCCACTAGACCACCTTCCTGGTAGATGATGTGACCCAAGATATGCACCCTATTTATCTCAAAATGGAATTTGGGTAGATTGGTGTATAGATTAAGATCTCTTAGTGTATTGAATATGATATCATGTTGTTTGGAATGAAAATATTGAGTCTTATATTACAGCACGATTTCATCAATAAAAACAACCATAATTTTATCTAGATACGGGTTTATGATTTGGTATAATTGTTATAAAAATAATGTTGACACATTGGTCAACCCTAATAGAATAAAAAAACTCATAAATCAAATATCTTCTCTGAAAGGATGTCTAATGTATATCATAAGGTCTCCCCCTCAATTAATGATACTCCAATCAAAGATCAATCATCAAAAACACTAAATCACCTCTTAGTTGATCAATTGAATCATTAATATTCAAAAGAGATTACGAGTTCTTAAATTTCATCTGATTTAGATTTCTATAGTATATGCACAAAAACTAAATTTTTTTGAAGATCATGAAAAAAACAAAAGAGATCCCCAAGGTGAAATACGAGGATGAATAAACCCTTTATTCTCTAATTCCACCATATGAGTTTTATTTTCTAGGAGTTCTTACAGACGTATTATATATGGTAGAATGGAAACTGGTTCTTCAAAAAAAATACTCTGTCATGAACTCTATATCTCCCCCTAAATGTAGCCTTCATATGTGCTCAATAAATTTGTCATGGAACCAATTCAATATAGGATGAAGGTCAGGATACTCTCCTCCTCCATAATCTAGCATCATAGAAGCCACTAGGATTGTGAGCTCACCCAACTTATAACAATGTGGCTCCACACATCTATCTCGGATATCCCATTAACTTTGAAGGACATAAGTTTCTCCCTGAATAGAATTAGAAATCCCCCTATGATGTTAACAATCAAAATGGTATTGGTATGATATTCAAAAATACATATATAAAACAAAATCAAAACGTGTCATCTCAAGTAGGAAGAAATCCCAAAAAAAACTATACCTACCAACCCTGAGAGCACAACCCCTACACTGCCTGATATTGTTTTCCCGCATTCAAAATTTTGTAACAATAAAAATATACCCACATATAAATTACATATCTATGACCTACAGAATAAGAAAAATGAGAATAAATAAATGAATGCGAATCACTTGTATCGATTATGTAACTAGAAATAGTGGTAACAAGAAATGTACATTTAATAGTATATAGGACAACCTCACCACATCTCGGTGTAGGTAAAACTAAATGAAACTTGCCTATTCCTTTTCCATTTTCCACAGTTTGTGTTTCTAGTTTTACTCTAGTATGCCGATATAGGAAATCTGTCCCTGGAGTACAGTTTCCACCACCCTGACCAATATGAATAGTCAAGCTTTATATTCCTACCTAATATAGGGTTACTAACCCCCTTCCGACACATGAAATATGCCTCTACCCTCCATATGTTCCCATAAGTCATGGGTTCCTATAGAACCATTTCACATTAGACATTCATCATTACACTCAGCATTGAACCAGTGGTCGGTGACAATGGGAATGCTTATTCCCCTTCCTGACACACTGATAGTAGTAAACACAGTCTCTACCCTAAGATAATGGTTCCTTCTTCTATTTACCATGTCCACCCCTCCCATGTGAAAAATTAGGAAATGGTGCTTCCTACTATATGATGCTACACCATTTTATCCCCCAACTAGGACTTCATTCCCACCACCCAAATCATAATCGAGGTCCCCTTATTAAAGATGGTATTGATCCACTCCCTCATCTACTCTCCCAAAGCAAAATATATTCACCTAAAACCTGGTCTCATTTCATATTCCAGTCTGGAAAAACCATTATGTAGTAGTATTATCATGCACTAAATCTATAATCAAGGATTTTATGTTAGTGAAGAGGAAAACCAACTCCATCACTCATTCATATCCCTAGGTGAACCTCATTAACTTTATAGCCTTATATGGTCTCATGATCACCAGATAAGACTATTCATGAAACAATTCTATGAGATCCATCAATGAAATGCCATCATCCAGCTAGGTTCTGTTTGAAATAACCCACCAACAATGTGTGCATGTATTACATAAATAATTATTATATACTACTTACAAATAAATTAATAGTAGCAACTAAAACAATATAATAATAAATATCCTACACCACTTGTTCTCATCATCCACAAGGTAGCATTCTACCTACTCTTTCCAACACAGAAATATCGTTGAATATGTGCCACAAAATATATATTTGGAAAATAATACATATCACCCAAAAATATATTTCTCATAATGATAACCCCAAGCTTAATTTCTATAAATACTCAAAAAAATGTCATAACATCTGAACCCTCAGGTTTCGCCAACATATATACCACCAAATACACATGCCATCAATCACATAACTGACGTCTGAATGAAAATTCCTTCAATTTTTCCTTTGTCCCTCAGACCATAGCTTAAAAAGTCATTACGAGTTCAATATCTCAGTGTCCTATGACATGGAGGGATAAATACCATCTCTGATACCACTTTTTAATTTCCCTAACCTAGAGCCCACTAACAAGGGCCCCGAGCCATGTCACCACAAGTCCTCAAGAACGTGTCCCCATAAAACAACATCTTCCTACTAGTATCATGGATCTAATGGATCACATGGGGAGACTATACCCATTATATTATATAATTTCATAGAAGATAACTTCTAAAATATTGGAAACATTAAAAAAATAACCTAAAACATTTATTACTAACCAATTACCCAAATAGGGTAAAAAATACAACCTATAGTATAAAATGTAAAGTAATACTAAATGTTCCAAAAAGTGAAGGGAACCCAAAATAAAGACAAAAAACAAAATACAAAAAATGGGTCATAACTACAAGTTTTTACCCTCATCCATTCATATCCCAATCCCAAATCTTCTCCCTATCGCAGAGAAAATTCCCTTGTCTTAGCATGCAATGAAAAAATCTACTCGGGTACCCAATGGTGGCCCATGTATGGTGCGAGTACAACTGAGTAGGCCACTACCAATGGTGTCTAAAAATTATCCAAAAAATAGATATTTCATTTAACTACTATATAAATGAAATAATAAAAAAATAAAAATTGGGTGCCATAAGGTAATGATATTTACTTTAGATGATTTCCTTTTTTCCTGGGTTAGTAATTTATATCAATTTCAGAACAGTCCAACCCAATCAATTACCAAGAATAATAAATATGTAATATTCCCTATATCAATAGGGAAATATTTTTCACAATTATTTACATCACAATTACCTCTGATAATAAGTCTAGGTAGATCCAACTAATGCTACCATTATAGAAAATAGTATCAGTTTAACTCCCTAGATCATTCATTCTATGGGAGGGTCAAAGCATTTGTCCAACCTGACCTATGCGAGCATCCTCATTCTGTTATCCCACAATAACCAGCCATGTGAAGATTATTATTCATCAAGTTACCACATATACCATATCAAAAACCATAAAAAATAAATAATCATAACACTCAAATATCAATTATTATTCGGTAGCCTCATTTTCATCACAACTTAACTCATTATAAAATTTACCATTTACTTAGCATATTCCATTTATTCCATTTCCCTTTTTGTACCTTATTCTGTTTTGAAAAATGAACAAATATCATACATTTTACAATTTTACATGTTTTTAAAATTTCAAATCATTAATCCATTTAACACATTTATCATTTCTTATGCCTTATCACTTTTTTATTAACATTTCATTATTCATTTGACACATTCACATTATTCTATTAAACCCATTCTCATCTAATGAAAAAATAACATTCCATTTAAAACAACTAAACATGATTACCATAGGTTCCCCTCAATGGTTTAAAAATATTTTAATGACATTAATAATGGGATCTACTTCATCTCGAAAAAAATATTATGCTTAACGTCAAAAATATCCATGTTCAAGAATTCTAGTACATGCTATGGGTGGAACTAAATCAATCTAATCAAACTCAACAAATCTGATAGGGATTGTGAGGGATTTACTTCATAATTTATCCACCCATTTTAGTAAATATTACTAAAGGAATTAAATTCTCAACAAGTAGGAGGAAAACAAAAGATCATGCAAGAAGAAATTGACATCAAGACTATAGGATAATCTTGTATAATATATACCTCAAATCTGAAGATGAAAACAACCATAAATTTAGCATTAGATCTAGATTTAGTCACCCTCTGAATATAGAACCTATGATATTCTGAACACAGCTTGTTTTAGGTGTTTGAAATAAGTAGAATGAACCCCAAATCCCTAATCTATTAAATAGAATCTGGGGGAGCATTATACATACCCGGAGATTCGATCTGCAACCAATGACACCCCAAATGTCCTATAATTGAAGGAGATCCACCATTGGGTGGATTTGGGATATCTAATTTTCACAAAGGATTGAGGATGAAGAAATTAGGATAAAATTTTGTGTGAGAAATAAAATATGTAGGGATACTCTATTAAATTCACAATTTATAATAGGGCACACTGTATATCCATACAGTTTTCCAAACCTTGTGGAAACCATGCACCATCCATCATTCAAGAGGAGTTATGTCATAATGTTTTTATTTGGAGACATTCACAGCATGAAAATTGATTCACCATCCTTTTAAAACACATATATTCAATGATTCATGATTTTACCCTCCCCCTCACAAGGTTTTTTCTTAACCATGCACCCCCTATTGGTTCGGATGGACTCGGCACATTATTATCCATAATCTTTCACCCACTATGCCACATGAACTGAATAAGAAAATTCATTTTCAATCATGAATCAACCCCCAATATATCCTAATCTTCCTCATATATATGATAACAATACATTAACTACAATTATGGTTTTTAGTGAAAAATTTACTAAGGTAATTTCTATATTATGTCCACAATCTTCTAATTCCTGCTTTATTTTTTTCCATTGAATGGATTCTTAACTGAGCATCTAAATTCATGTATTGTTATGTTTCCATTCTCATGGAATATATGCTATTTATTATGATTTATATGTAAGTATATTCTATATAGAATGTGTAATATATTGGGTTTTGAGTGGGTAAAAGTACTTCAATATTTTTTATCCTTTGTTATTGTTGGTTGGTCTAACAATTCTTTTTAACATTGTAACCTATTTAAGAATGTCTGACTGTCCCAAGGATTTTTTAGATGATGTATAAGGATCATTATGTTCTTATATTTTTCAGATGATTTTTGGGTGTATTGTTCCACAGAAACATATTTTTGGAAATTCATCAAAATAGGCACACAGTTTGATCAAATGTTCTTTTTCATTTAGTGGAAGTTGTGTGGTCCACTTTTTTAATGGACTCAGTTGGTCAAATTGTATAGGTTGTGGAGAATGTCCATGTGATTCTCTATATATTTATTATAGTGGGTGTTTCCATGAACTAAAAATAGTTTTGAAAACACTTAATCTATCCCTAGTATGTGTGGTGCTTGGGAAGTGAGAACCTCATGGTTGGCACGTGACTAGGAAGACTATGTGGCCAAACAATTTGGTTCATATAATATAGTCAAATAAATTTTCTACCAATTCAAATTATTTCTTATTCTCCTCATACTTTTACCTCTATTTCATGCACACAATATGGGTCATATCCTATATTCTTCACCTCATATAGTATTTTGCCTCCTCTTCTTGCCCAAGACCTGATTCGAGTTACACCAATCTAATTGGATGCATATCGGTATGCACATTTTTCCTCTTTGTTTTTTCCTTTTATATCACTAAATAAGGAATGTTAAATATATGAGAGATATGTTTTTACGATTTTCATGATGTTTTTGTAAAATCATGATTTCTATTATTTCATGTATAGTTAAAGGCTGATATCCACTGACCAAGTGCATATGAGTATAATTTACACGGTTCCTAGATTATCATTAATTTTAATGTTGTTTCAGGAACACAATTAATTATGCACATGTGGGTTGACCGAGTTAGACGTTAACTAATTACTTCTTGATTTTAAATTAATTAGTTCATTTTATAGTATGTCATTGAGAATTTCTAAACAATTGATTATATAGTCCAATATGGATGATCATATTTTTACCACATGGGAAGGATAAACCAGTCATTGAATTTATTTATTTATTTATATTACGAATGATATGGTTCTATGGGAATGGGATGGTCATGGATAGATGATTTGAGGTGATGATGATCATCAATCATGAGTTATCATAGTTCATTAGGATAGGATCCACCTGAGATACATTGGTTGATGATGATTCCTTGGTTGAGGTGACACAGTTTCCTAGGATTTGTGGTGATGAGGTTGTGAGGTGGAAGGTATGACTTAAGGAACTTGTAATGTTATTAAATATAGTGATTTAGTGACCTGGTTATAGGGGAATCTGGTGTTGGATAATGTTTCCTAGGAATATTTTTTTGATTTCCACTCACTATTGTTGGAAGATCATTAGAGTCCTATGAACAATGATATAAATTAGTTGAGGTGGTGTTGACCAATTATTATGTGTAGAGGTATCTGTAGACATTATGGATTAGGGAATTTTGTTCACCATTAGTTATGTAAGAGGTAATTACCATATTAATTCATTATTGAGGGTGATGGGCCATTGGGGTATGGTGTTAATTCCATTGGTGCGGTGATGAGGCTCAAAATTTTGATTGAGTCCATTTAATGTGATTATGGTACGATGGATCTGGTCATTCCACAAGATTTTTAGATATTAAGATAGAAGTGTTTTTTATCTATTGGAGTATTTATCCCTCCCTGTCATAGGACACTGAGATATTGAACTCGTAATGATTTTTTAAGCTATGGTCTGAGGGACAAAGGAAAAATTGAAGGAATTTTCATTCAGACGTCAGTTATGTGATTGATGGCATGAGTATTTGGTGGTATATATGTTGGCGAAACCTGAGGGTTCAAATGTTATGACATTTTTTTGAGTATTTATAGAAATTAAGCTTGGGGTTATCATTATGAGAAATTTATTTTTGGATGATATGTATTATTTTCCAAATATATATTTTGTGGCACATATTCAAAGATATTTCTGTGTTGGAAAGAGTAGGTAGAATGCTCCCTTGTGGATGATGAGAACAAGTGGTGTAGGATATTTATTATTATATTGTTTTAGTTGCTACTATTAATTTATTTGTAAGTAGTATATAATAATTATTTATGTAATACATGCACACATTGTTGGTGTCCTATTAGGGTTCAAAATCACACCCTAAGGAGGACCTTCAAGATACATATAGAGTTTATGGTATTGAGATCAGGAACAAGATCTATCTCAAGAGATATAGAATTGTTATTGTATGTATACTCATTTTATAGGATGGATTGTAGTTGACCATGTGGTTCATGCACATATCGAGGGACTTCAATTTAGAGACACTAAAATATTACATATTTTTAATTATATTTTTATCTATGAGTGATATTTAATATCTATTTCATATGACATACCTTGTGATGTATTCATCTGAAAATAGTATGATGCCTTTTTTTTATATTAATATTGTTATTTATTATTCTTCCACTAATTTATATTGATGTATATTATAAAATGGAATTCATTCTCTACATTATATATACATATGGACCATTATTATTATCATCAGTTGAGGGTATAGTCTCCCCACTATCACCAAATAATACCATCACTGAAAGTCAGTGATTTGTAGTGGAAATTTTTTTAGGACACTTAAAATTTTACTTGAGTAGTTTATGGTCATTTGGGATTAATATTTGAGTTATGGTAAACTAGATACTAGTATTTAATCAAAACTAGGTAAATAGCTCATATTTGGGTTCCTATAGCAACATGCATGGTGTGAAGACCATGTTTCATCGGTGGGAAATTGATGTTATGATTTTAACATTTACATTTGATTGATTTTCTACTTGAGTGGAACACTTGGGTATTATTTCATTGGATTATACGGTTTTGAACCTTATCATGGTATGGTATGAGAGCATGGTTTATGCATCATGAAGGCACTTATACTCACACGCTGTATGTTTTCTTGGGATCTCCCTTGGGAACCTGTAATTCTCAATGATGGGTTGTGGTATTTAATGTTTCAACAAATACGATCAAAATTTCGTTCCTTCTTGTACTCTTTGTTGGAATTTTACTCAGCCATCCTATGTAGTTCATTCCTGATGAGATCATCATGTGATTTTACACTGAATAATAGATAGACTTGTCACTGATAAGAGTGGGTAGGGATGACAAAAATGGGGATGAGTTGTTTAATGTTTCATCAAATAAGGTAAATAGTTTTTTCATTTAAAGCCATATTGGGGGAATTATACTCATTTTTACAAGATTTATATACATGATATGTGATACCTGACTCAATTTTAGGTAAGAAATGGTCTATTAGGCTATATTATAGGTGATTCCTATCTTTATTACGATGCAAGTGGCTGCAACAATTCAGATGGAATCTACTCGTCACCCTTGAATTACTGGCATATATAAAGACAAAATAATCAATTCCCTATATCATACCCAGAAACCATAATAATTTCATTATATCATATAAAATCTTCATGGTTCACGAGAGCACATACCACTACCAATTAGGGAAATCTCCAATAACATCTTTTCTGACCAATAACAACACAACAAAATGACTCAAAAAACCTAGAATACCCCACATTGATAATGATCACTCAAAAATGGTCTCCCCACCATATAGCAAGTCCCTAATGCTACAAAATTCTTCACTATTCTATTTTTCTCAAATAAATATCTCTAGAAGAGAGAAGGAAAACAGAAAAATGGCCAAGAAATCCTATACACATAATTTCCAAACTCTAATATGGAATTTGGAAAAAGAGGAATCACATTCCACTATATTGATGATTCATTCATGGATTGCATTGGAAGATTACTTGTTAGAGTATATATGATTACATTACCCTTCCTCTTAGAATAGGAATTGTCTACATCAACATATTGTAGGTACTCCACCCAAATCCTCTGGTGGATATTCAAATACTTTTTGGAGAATATATTACTCAATCTCTTGTAGATTGAAGATACTGTATCCATTTCTCCAAAATGGTATTTCCTCCAAATATTATGTTCATGAATCACATATCCTAGTTTAAGGTAATGGGTTAGTTAATTATTGTCATGTCGCATAAGATATCATGGGCCATACGTAACAACATTATCATCCCTTATATAAACATAGACCAAAGCCAAACAAGATTCATTATAGAAGACCACATAGCCCGACCCGAAATATAGATGAATTAACACCATTATAGATGTTAAAGGATATTTCATCTCAAAAAAATAACACTAAAATTTCTATTCCTAGGAAAATAAAAACAACTTACAAGTTAAATTGATCATCAGATAATCCAACAATGATAAACCTATATGAAAGAGTGATAATATCTAGTAAAACCAAAGAATCATTGAATCTATAAAAGTATTCATGTTTTCTATCATGCCATAATAGCTTTCACATTATTAAGATAAACTAAGATTCCATATTTCGACACCACATGCACCATGAAATTTTCTTTCTAAATCCATAAGTTTTATTTTGATATCATTGTATAATATTGATGTTTTCTAAACAATTCTTTTACAACTCAAAAATGAATCAAATGACCATCCTTGGACATTTATAAAAAAAATATCATTCCTAAATATCACCACAAAAGTAAATAGAAACACATGACATACTTTCTTCATTAAATCCAAAATGAATATAGAATAAATTTTTAGCCCAAATGGAATTAATTGGTAATAATAATGTATATACTTTCTCTACAAGACAACCTTCAAAATTTTAGATTCTTTTATTCTCAAGCACGGTTAAAAGTCACTTGCCCCCTTGAACTGGTCAAAATTATCACAAATCCATGGGAAATAAATACTTTTCCCTTACTATATCTCGATTATGTTTTGGTTAATCAACAAAAATGAAAAGTGTTCCATCATCTTTCTTAGCATTGAGAATTGGCTCTGCCCAATGTTACACTTATTAGCGTATAAGTCCTTTATATAAAAGATAATCCAAATTAGCCTCAAACTTTTAAATTTCAACTGGTTACATTTAGTAATAGGAAATACATACCATATAGGTTCGAAAAACTAAATTAAAAAAATATACTATATTTTAGGTGGAAAATTAGATAAGTAAGAAATGAATGCATCAGAAAACTCAATAAACACTATAGACACAACATCATTCAAGTATCCTCACTCCATATCAAAATCTTACATAGATATTACCTTACCCATATCTAGATAAAGTTTTTTATCTATTCTCATCATTAGGTCCCATTATCCTAGAAATATATGACACTCTCCATCAGTAGAATTAAAGGACACCAAACAAAGATAGTAATCAATTTGGTATTTATTAGAAATTATCCAATCCATCATGAAAATGATGATAAGTTGTTTCTTTTCTTGTACTAGAAAATAACAGGTAAGCATGATGTTTGATAATAGTAAAACACAAGAAAGTAAAAAATGACTTTGATATATTTTTAGTCTGATAGGAATAGTAATACCCATCACATTAGATAAAATATATATAGAAATATTTAGACGATTCAGAATATGAGTAAAAGTAAAGGAATAAGATGAACATGAATAAAATAAAGTACTCACTAAATACGAGGCTAAATTGATGGTCCCTATCATAGTCAATGGAACCATATTTTCTACATCCAGAGACTATTCCATTGTATGAATAATCTTTTTTATAGATTCCTATTACTAAAACCCCTTACATTGTGAAGCATTTGATTTAAACATAGTGATTTTTTAGTTCATATGATCTCATTTCATTATATTATATTGAAAAGATTTGTTAAACCTTCTTAAATTTACTTAATCATCTGTAGAAAGCACATAACATGTGTGCCTTAATGAAATCCTGCTTTGAGATATTAGGATTTTAACATTGGTATAATTTCAAAGGGCCTCTTCGTGGTATTGAAGGAGGTCTAGAAGGACCGTGCTATAAAAAATCCCCCATGAGATCCATCCTAATATGTTATTCCATTGATGAGACTAACTTAATTTCAATTGTTAGAAAATATTACTTCTATAAACCATGAATTACTATCTTGATCATGATCAATATTCAAAATTCTATTTAGAATATAAGAATAAAAAGGGAGATTCAATAAGAAAACATGAGAAAGCATATCATTTTAAATCCCCATCTCAAACCATCTATTATTTATCTTCCCATTGGATAAAATTTATTTTTCTAACTACAAAATGCTTGAAAATAAATTTTCATATTAAATAATTGTTCTTTTAGTAAGCTAAAGTTCAAAAAACACTATATCTTTTCCCAAAACCATATAATATTGATAGTACTCATTGGTGAAAAAAAATTGATGTCCCTCCACTCAAATCCCTTGTTAGTCTACATAGTAATACTCATGTCCCACTATCTCTTTATACAAAATTAGACCTTGAAGGTGGAACATTTATAATTTATTTAATGAATATTCTCCAATAACACGAACATATGTTTCTCTTTAACTAATAGTCAACTTATTCCGGATCATTTGAGCCTTGAAATTCTAGTGTATTTCGGAAAAGGAACCCTTATGAATGATTCTAAGACTCATAACTCTGGGGGTACTATATCTAGAGCTTGAATATGAATGTGTGGGTGTTCTTTCCTAAATAACTGACAACAAATATGACAACTACAATAATATTCTAGTCCACAACTGGAGTTTCTCAATTTGGTTCATTGACAACATCCTCTTTGATCTAGTTGACACATCTTTTAATGGAATTATGTCATAAAATATTATAAAAAAACATTTAAGACAAAAGAATATTACATAAATATATTCTCAAATAAAATAAATATAGAAATTACTATCATCAAATAGACAAAAAATATTTTTATTTCAATATATCAAAATAAAAAGTAAAGAAAATTCCAGAAATATACATCATGACACCTTTCCCAAACCACGCATAGAGAATTATGGATCATATTGATGAGATATATCTATGAAATCACTTTTAAATATATTTAGATTCCCAAAAATATTATTCAAACAATGTACTGACATAAATGAATGATTTCTAAACTACACTTATAATACCACTTTTTCATGAATTGTCCTAGAAAACCTGGTACCTTAACACCTGGGCCGATCCTAACATAGCCTTAAGGGACTTATTGATAACTATATATTGGAAATTAGTGTATGGAATCATACAATATAAAATGGGGTATTATTTTTCAAAATCAGCTGGATAAGAAACAGATGCAAGTTTGTATGTTCAAATAAAAACTCCCAAATGATACTATAATAGAAGTAATAAATGTATAACAATATATTATCAAAACATCACCAAAGTTCCATAAAAACAAGATAAATAATGTAATTCTAAATGGAAATGGAAGTACAATACCAAAAGATAAACAACCACTACCTCTATGTGGTAATTCACCCTTTATCAAACCTAGGAGAAGGAAGTCTAAAATGCTCAAAGGTAAATGTATGGTTTGAGCTAAAAATCCTAGTAGGGTCTCATAAAGTTTTATATTATAATATTTCAATGTATATAATCCAAATAATGGATTAAAGTTTAAATAAAATAGGCATATAAGTAAAAATACATATTTAATGCAAAAATTATATTCATGGAAATTTATTGAAACCATTCAAGTAATGGAAAAATAAAAATATTATAAAAAACCATTTATATAAATAAAAAACTAATGTGTAAATATTTATTACAAATAATTTCTCATATACAAAAATATATAACAAACAAGAATCATAGTCATCATCCTAGGGGTACGGTAGGTCCAAGATATGGTATCCACACACATCTCATATCAGTGATCATGGTAATATTTGTGCACACATCCCTTAGGCACTGGTCAATAAGGACTCATAAAATTTCCAGTAGGGGTAATATCGATTGAACTATGTCATTTTAATATTTTAATGTGTCAATAGATTGATAGGTAATTCCAATTCTACATTGTTTGTCCCAAATAACCCACTAACTACCCAGGATTTCATGTGATCAATAACTCAATTAATAATGCGAAAATTATATTAAAATCTTTTAAAATACAATATCCCAATTTTTTAGTTTCAATATGATAATTTATATTTCAAACCCAAAAAAATATTTTTAATCAATTAATTCCTTTTCCAAGATAAACGAAATAATAAGTTATTCTAAAAAATTTTAATCCATCTTTATAAAAATATATTCAAAAATAAATTATAAGAAATTAAATAAAATAAAATCACAGCCCAATTTCTTGTTCTATTGGGACTGGGGGATTCCATCAAAATTCCCATACCATGTCAAATAAAATCCCAATTTTCATTAAATATGGGTTTCAGAATATAATTGAAATCTATTTAAATATTTAATAATTTCTATGGTTATACCCGAATGGACCGAAAGCCTTCTATTTTTATTCTTTTTTGATAATACCCCTTTTAAGGTTTCATAGAGAACCCTTGCATGGCCCATAAGATTTATGACATTACATGAACACATGGTCTTAGAGGAATACATATAGACTATAACTAAATGAAATTTCCCCTCCCCAATATCAACATCATGATGTTATCTCTCCACCTTCACATAGTTGTTAGGCTAGGCGATCCATGAATTCATAGGCTGGTCCCGATGAGAATTTCCATACCCTCTCATTCTTCCAAATCTGTTAGCTCTATTCTGGTAAGTGTACCTGTTATGTATCATCATTTAGAGCCTTCTCCTTATTGAGTGTTCATGTTCCATTTTGAGCACAGTATTATGTGGCTTGATGTTATTTATGAGGCCCAAAATCTTTACTAGACTGAAGGCCTTGGGTGTCCTCAAGGGCTTCATGGACCTAGGGACCAAACTGGTGGCCCATAATCCAAAATATATATATAGTTTTGGATGCAACATTACCGAATAATACCTTCAATAGTACTTGTATAGTAAAATTGAAAATATGTATCCACCAAGATTTCATCTCCAATCACTTGGATTCACATTTCATATCTACACCAACTGGGTTATGGATCTTCTGAAAATTCATGGGACATGCAATTGGAAAGTCATAGACACATCCACCTACCATTTACATGAAGTTCACGAATAACATTGCCCATAATGAGAATTTACAATGAAGGAAATTAGAATTATATATTATATAATGAAACCTAGATTCATGTTAAAGAAAAAAAATTATATATATAAACAAATAGATGATATAAAAACCCTTAAAGATGATATATAGAGAGAGAAGCAGAGAAATAAAAAGAGAATAACTTTTACAAGAGTGGAATTAAATGATATTTTATAAACATCAATATTACTAGGAATAGGTTTAGAGGATAAAATAAATGGGTACATGGGAGCTCCAAATACCTAGGAATTTGACCTATGAGGATTTGGGGATGAGAGGTTGTAAAAGGGGTTTCTTATATTTTTAAAAATATTATCCAAAATAAAAAACTCCACGTGCACATGTAACTTGGTAGGGAGAAACTATTTTTCAAATAGTGTTCCCTAGCCATGTTACATTTTAATAGGATTCATAGTTTCTGATAGGCTGGTCAAAATTTTGTGTAAATAAACAATAGTAATAAAACCATAACTTTTTGGGTTTCCACAATTTTTCTAGGGGCCATATAGATTAGAAAAATCATAAACCAACAATCAACACTGCAAAAAGTTCCAAAACATTCAAATATCATCCAAAAACTACATGAGACAAAACCCACAAAATAAAGATCTAAATAGGATCCAAGATGTACCTCAATATAGTAATATGATGATATATGAGCATTATATATGAAAAATTGGTTAAACTAGTACAAATTACACCATAGGTGATCCCCATTATGACTCTCTAATTCATTGGGTATTTTTTCATATCATAAATTCAAGGAAGTAGGAAGTTAATATGAATGGTTTCCCTAATAGATATAACTAGGATATATTTATTTATGTTGATTTATATGAAAATGATTATTTAACTCATATAAAAGTGGGTTTGTTAAATATATATGGTTTTAGATGTATTCATTGAGAAAAATGGAGTATGTTTTATTATTATAATATTTATTTCATATACTCAATGAATATTGTGATAATGTTAAATATTTCATGGGTTTTCAAGTTATTTATAGAAAAAATATTTCATTTTTTCATGTTTCTTTTTGTTATTTTTATTCTCATCCCTAATTTCAAAAACAAATTCATATGGTTTATGGATGGGCAAGAACAATGTATAAGGTAACTAATAATTCATCAAACAAATTGATGAATAGAAAACATGTTCTGTTTTAAGAGATTTATATTATGGTGAATATGGAACCACAATAGATATATGGAATCTATAATATATTGGTTTGTTATGTAAAAGTTAAGTTATAATTCTATAAAACTATAAACATTAAAGATCCAAATATGTGATAGAATAGAAACTTAACATAAATACCAAGATT
Organism: Viscum album; assembly: GCA_963277665.1. Classification (NCBI taxonomy): domain Eukaryota; kingdom Viridiplantae; phylum Streptophyta; class Magnoliopsida; order Santalales; family Viscaceae; genus Viscum; species Viscum album. Next base: position 1,392,421,652 of record OY728165.1, read on the forward strand.
ATGTAATGTTTAAGGATGTGTCTATATATTTTTCATGAGAGGAAAAGTTGAAGTAATATTAAAATTATGGATAGTGTTAATATAATACACATGATATGATATATTTTTTTATGTCGAAATGATAATGAATTTGAATATTACTATGTTTCTTTTTCTAATATTTGTTTTTTAGAAAGCATTTCAATGGAGGAAACAATGAGGCTAATATTGGAATCCATAATGAGGACAATCTCCTATCAAATTATCAGTTTGAAATGTTTGGTATTGGTAGTGAGAAATTGTTTATTATGATGGATTAGTTTACACATTCTAAAAATGGTGGTTGAATCCATTATATAGAGTATCAAGATTTAGTATATAATAATATTCTGAATGTTGATCATTTAATAACCAACACCCTTTTCCTCTCTGGGCTACATCATTTTCAGTGGCAACTGAAAAATGGAATATGTTTTGGAAAATATATTTAAATTCTTGGGTTTTTTTATTACCATAAAAGGTTTCTATATCTAGTTACCATTTTATAGGTGAATATGTTCAATGGTGATGTTCGGTTAGGAATTCATCAGAGTGATATGATATTTATTCTTTCGATTGAGATGAATTTTAGAATGTTTTTCTAGAAAACTATTTCCTTAATGATGTTTTAATTATGATGGAGAAACAATGATTATAATTTAAGTCAAAATATTATGATTAATTAGTATTATATGAATTGTTTTAACCATTTTCACTTGGTATATATCAAAATTTATTCAAAACCACAGTACTAAAATAAATTGATTTTACTTAGGATTGAAACCATATTTTTAATGATCTTTAGATAGATAAGAATTTAAAATTAGGAGAATTTTGTTATTTAGGTTGAGAATGTTTGGATAATTTCTTCTAACACTTATGTTCCTTGACTTGAAAAAATTAAGAACTACTGATTGTGGGAAGAAACAACAAATCATACAATTAAGTTTTCTGTGGGTAAGTGCCAAACAGTTCCATGTCCTATAAAATACATTTAATGATTTTATTATCTTGATAGAAAAAGTGTTATGAATTTTATAATTTAGGTTATAGAGTTTATGCATACAATTAAAATAGTCTGGAATAATCTAAGAATAGGGTAAATTATAGGCTTTAAATGGTGAGATTTTTTAATTATAATGAAGTTGGATGTTATGCTAACATATATCTCATGATATTTACTATTGGTGGTATTCATCATGAACTAAATCAAAATATTATAAAAAATTCATTTTCATATAATATGGTTGATGATGCAGTATATAATGAAGCGTTAAAAATTATGTTACATGTTTATTTGAATTATTATACTTCATTGTCTTAATCTAGATGTTCACATTCTTTCATCTCGTTGAAAATTTCTAGTAAAATTGAAATATCATCCCATGAATAGAAAATAGATCTTTTGGTGAAAAATATGGGTTGAAATATTGAAGAAACAAATATTTATAGGAAACATTCTATTATTATTAGTGGGGTGGTTATTCTGACAATTGTTTTAAACATACTATAGTTAATATTGATATTAATTTGGTTATGGATTGTTTTTTAGTATATCATAGAAATATATAATTTAAAGGAAATAATGTTTTATTAAAGGATTCAATACCATTGATAACCTACCAAGAAGAAAAAAAATTAATAATAGATATAATTGAAGGTTACATTGATTATGTTGTTAAAATGATTCAAAATATTTATATTATTGATATCCCAATAAATAATGAATCTTGCGATTATTATCTATTGACTTTCCAAGTTTTATTCTTGATTAGGAGGTTGAGGTTTTATTGAATTTGTTTCGGATTTTATGCCTTTATCAAAACCACCTTATCAAATTCATCATGTTCAAATTTGGAAATTGAAAAATTTGTTGTAAGAGTAAAATAATAATATTTTCATTCATCTTAATATTTCACCATGGGGTTTTCTTATTTTTTAAATAAAATATGGTTCAATTTCATTTTTAAATTATTATAAATCCTTGAATAACATCACTATTTTGTAAATGTATCATTTTCCTAAAGTAATAATTATTTTGATGAATTCTTGGTATCAAAGTATTTTTCAAAAATTCTTCTTAGTTCAAGGTTTCACTAGTAGAAGGTGATAGAGGATGATATCCCAAATAAAAAATTTTATACTAAATAAATACATTATGAGTTTGTAGATATTCCATGTTGGTTTTGTAAAGAACCATCTATATTAATAGATCATATGAATATAATTTTTCAAAATATTTAGACTTGTTTTGGTTATTCTTATTGATGATATATTGGTATATTCTAAATGACATGTGGATCATTAATGTCATATTAGTATTTTTTCACATAGTAATATAAAAGAAACTGCATTAAAAAATAAAAATGTGTGAATTTTTATTGAAATAAATTTATTTTATCAGTCATATTGTTTCTAAAGATGGAAGGACTATTGATCCTGGATAAATTAAATTTTATTGTGAGTAGAAAAGACTAAAACATTTCACAAATATTGGTATTTTTACTGAATTAGAAGGTTATTATTGATTTTTTTAAAAACATTTCTCAGTTATATATCCCACTAAATAAGATAACTAAAATTTTATTTAAAATTATCTCGATGAAATATTGTGATATGATTTTAAAAGAACTAAAAATATGATAGTTAAATATTCCAATTTTGACCATTCAAAAAGAAGTGGATAAAATTTCATCTATTTTTAGTATTTAATGTATGAGATTGGTTGTGTTTTAATAAAGAATGATTGGTTAATTTCAAATGATTCATTAGAACTAAAACATCTTGATTAAAAATCTACTAAACTTGATCTATAATTAGATGTTGTGGATATTTCTTCATTAATTTTTCAGAATACATTACACGGTGTAAAGAGTGATATATATGTTAATCATAAAATTTTTAAGTTTATATTCACACATAAAGAGTATAACATGCGGTAGAGGATATGGATATAACTAATTATTTATTTTGACTGTATGATTCATTACCATCAAGGAAATGAAAAAATATATTTATTATTTTCACATGAAATATAATTCTATAGTTATAATATTATATTTGTGACATTACCCTATAGTTAATGATTTCGTTAAATTTATCCTAGAATTTCTCAATACATGAAATTACACTTTTCTGTTTCATGTGTTTGTATAATAATCCATGTCAATAAAAATTATGAATGATCATGAAAAAAGATAACTTTTTTACTGGAGAAGGTATAAATTATTAAAAATGTTAAATTTGCAGTGTTTAATGTCAATAAAGAAGGTGTTACCGTATTTAGAAAATAATATGTGTGCCTTGTGATTCATAGTTTAAGAGAGAATTTTTGATTGAATCTTATAGTTACTGGTTTTTTATTCATCTTGGATAGACTAAGATCTATATATAACCTAGAGAGTATTGTTGGTGGAATGGAATGGAAGGAGATAATGATGAAATTATAATGAAATGTTTATCAATAGGTTAAATGAGAATGAAAATTACCAAATAAGATTCTACAAAATCATCTATTACTAGAGTAGAAATGGAAAAATATATCCTTATATTTCATGATTTGAATAACAAATAAATCTCAAGTTAATGATTCATTTTGTGTTGTTATTGGTTTACTCACTAAATATATACACTTCCTACCACTGAAACGATATTATCATTAGATTATATTTATTAATTATGTGTTAATGATATAGTCATGTTATATATAATTACTGTCTAACTTGTATCTATATATCAACAAAGGTTCACTTATTGTTTTCATAAAAGTGTTTAGAAGTCACTCGGTGCTGAATTAAATTTTATTTCAACTTTTCATCTTAATATAATGAACATTACATGTGAAAAAAAGTTAGATGTAATTAATTTTAATTTTTTTACAAGGGATGTTGGGATGAATATATTTTGTTGTTCTAGTTTTCTTATAACAACAGTTTTCAATAAATTATAATTATGACTCCTTTTTGAGGGAATGTGTTTCTGGATGATAGATTTATTGGATGAACGAAGATAATGTAGCTGATGAGACTAGTGTTTGTAGAATAAATGGTAAAGATGTTTAGGATGATTAATTAATATATGAGGATGGCTAATATAATATGGACAATTCAGGTGGATAACCAGAGGAAATAAAATTCTTTTGAGGTAGGTGATCATGTTTTTGGTAAAGTATCTCCCTGGAAAAGTGGTATGTGTTTTGGCAAAAAGGGGAATCTATGTCTGAGATTCATTAGATCATATAAAATACAAGAGAATGTTTTAATAGTTTACTAATGAGTATCTTTTCCCCATGTTTATCCCACTTCACAACGTATTTCAGATACCAAATTTAATTAAATATGTGCTAGTTTCATCTCATGTTTTGAGCCATAAATAAGTTTAGTTATAAGAAAACCTTTCTTATAAAAAATATTGTATTTAGATTATTGATGATCTTGAAAAAATTTTGGGTAATAAGGGAATAAATCAAGTTAATTTATTTAAAAATGACTATATGTATCATGGAACAACATTTTAATTCGAAATTTCTATGGGGGAATGGTTTCACCACCTTTTTAATAAGTGAACATAATTTGGAGGATGCAATTCTTAAAAGGTTAAGAATTTAACAACATAGTTATGGTCATAGAAAATAATTATCTTTTATTGTTAATATTAATTAATTATGTATTATATAGATATAATTATTTTAATAATAATTAGAAATTTTTTAGATAATAACGTTATGGATTTAATTATCACTGAATTGGTTTTTCATACATTATTTTGTTTTATTTTGAATACTAATTTTAATATCATATAATTTTAATTTGAAAAAATAATATTTATTTTTGAAATTATCATGTCAAAATTACATTAGTATATGTTTTTGATAATTTTTGGAAAATATCGTTTTTCAATAAATAGTGAACAATAATAATTATTATTAAAAACTATATGCTGATTTAAAATTTTTACATAGAGATATTAATTTTTGAATAAATTTAAATTATAATTAGTTAATATTTACTAAACAAAATATAGTTATTTTATTTATAAGTAATTTCATTTTTAAAGTTTTTATATAAATAATTTTACACATAAAATGAATTTTCGGAAAAACTGATTTTCATCCCATTTTTATGTTTATTTTTAAATTAAATTGTTACTCTTATTGACGTTGAATCTTGAAAATTTTATACCATAATTGCGATCAAGATATCAAAATTCATTAAATATTTCCTTTTTGTTTTTTCCATTATAAATCATAACTATAATGACTTTGTTTCTCAATTGTAAGGGTATATCAGGTAATTCAGGTTAAAAATAATATGATAAAGACTATAAATAAACCCCAAAAAATTAATTTTTCCAACTCAATGAATATATCATGAAAATTTATATATGTTTCTCAAAACAAGGTAACATGGTTCCATATTTTTTTAACTTTACTATTATAATATTTATGTAAAATATAATGTAACAAATTTCACTTTCTTGCTTTTAATATCTATAATATTTTTGGATAGAGATAAAAATAACTTATTTTTTGTAATAAATATTAATTTCAAATAAAAATATATTTTCAAATTTTAAATTATTTCAATTTTCATGATGAAATATTTGTCTTAAATTCTTACACAATGCCGACACAAATTTTATTAAATTAATATAAAAATAAAATAAATGATTTAAAAATATTAATAGAAATATAATATATATGTATTGTTATTTTGCCCATATTTTTTGAGAAATAAAATAGTTTATATATATTAATGTATTATATTATAATTACTCGGCAATCAAGTCATTTTCAAATCCAAATAAAATGATTAGTTCCGAATAATGACAATTATGTTAATTTGTAATAAATAATATGTCATTAAAGATGTAAAATTCAAAATAATACTATAATTCGAAAATAACTTTTCATATGTTTTAAAATATCAACTATGGTGTTTTATGGTATAATTATACTTTTATAGTATCTACCATGTAACACCCTAAGCATTCATGGTAAGTTTCCCTTTGAATATTGAAATTTCGTGCGTATTATGTAACTTGGAGTTTTGGCACACCACGAAAAATCAAACTAACTGCTATGAATAGTAATACCCACTATTTAAATTTCTATAAAATTTATTTTTCAAAATGGATTCCATTTTTGGGTTTGGAATATCAAAATTATCTTAGGGTAACTATTTGGTATTTTTCTAAAAACTATCAATTTTTCATAAATAGTGAAAAATATTACGTTATTTTATAAAAAAGTTCTTTTATTTAAATAATTATTTATCTTATTTAAATTTAATTTATGTAAAAATATATACATAATAACTATATTTGTTTAATTTAAATCATTGAAGTCATTTTATAATAATATTAGACATATAAAATTTTATTGAACTTTTTACCGTGTTTTACCCACCTTTAAAGAGAATTTTCAAATTTGCATAAAACATAATTCTACTACTTATGTGAATTAAATTTAAAAAATCCGAGAGAAACTATTTATATCAGTAAGTAAAATGTGGATCATTAAAATGGATATAATTTTTGGTGAATAGTATCTTTTGACTTTTATTTAACATGGTTAAAATTAAATATGTAAATTAAAGGTAAAAATGAAATTATAATTACCCTAACACATGTCCTAGTTCTATTGGATTAGTGTGTTTAGAAAAAAATCAAGCTTAGGAATAAAATATGATCCCTTTGACTGACTTGGATTAGATAAAGATATTTATTATTATTTTATTTAAAGAAGAGTTACAAGTGTTAAATTCAATGTTTAATAAATAAACCATTTTAATATAGGTTTATGTATAAGATAAATTTGACTATAAATATTCATTATAAAGATAAAAATATTTCATACATAATGGTATTTTATTTTTATTTTTTATGCATTAAATAAATTACTTTAAAAATGACACAATGATGATTCAGTAATTACATTATTAATGAAATAATAAAATAATTGATATAATAAATATCCAAAGAAATGTAAAATAAGAATTATAATGAATTCCACTAATTTTATAAGTTAATATCACATGTTAGGACTGATTAAATATATTCTATTCAATGGAATAAAGTTTCTAGGATTTTAACAAAAATAAAATAACAAATAGTGTCAAAATTGACATAAATGAGTTTTAAAAATAAGTACTATATTATTAATAGATATATTATTCAAAAAAATATAAGGATTGTCCAAAGAACATAGATAATTTTAGATATACAAATAATGATAAACTTGGGGTTTCTTTTCTTTTTATAGTATGTTTATTAACTATTTTTTATAATAATACCAGAATATGTGGTAAAAGATAAACGATTCAACTAAGAGATAAATATAAATGATAAGGTTAATATGGTGACCTAAACCTGTATGAAACCTATTGATTGAGAGGTGTAATACCCATCCCCATCTTAGCAAAGAAATAAATCATTTTAGAGCCATTATAAATCGAATTTTATTGTATAATGAAATTATATTTCAAGATTTTCCCAAAGTGACCCTCACCTCCCTTATAAAAGGGTACTTCCCCTTCTATCAAAATCACACTTCCAAATCCATTTGTCTCGGAAAACACCTACTCAAATATACTCCCAACAGAACTCTCTTTAGCCTAGAGGTATGAATTTGATCATAAATCCAACCTATGGATCCATATTGATCAACTCAAAAGGACACACCTGAAGAAGAGGTAATAATTTCACCACCTCTTTCAAAGTTATTTTCTTCTTCCACTTCCTCTTCATTTGTTGTTTCCATAAAAATAATAATAACATCATTACCTTATACATATTTTGATGTTATTATAAATATGGTACATCCATATTCATTATTCTATCTATCCTATGAATGACAAGTCACCATATGTGTGTGAGTACGACTTACCATCTACACGTCATGGTCTTGTTTGTTATTAAAACACTTCATTATTTATATGGATATAATAATGAGTATAACTGATGTAAAAAATAAATTTAAAATTTTATGTATTCTTATATATGATATACCATCCAATTACATACTATTTCACCTTCAATTTAATGATATTGTCTCTTGTGCGTACATACGGATTAATGTCTCCACGAACGCGATGGAATTCATTCCCCATCGTACCCATTCAAGAATAATTTTAATTTTTTTTATAAAAATAATGTTTAAGAACATAATATCATTATGGATATGAATCAAATACATCCCATCAATAAGAAACATTACTTACGTAACAAAACATATAAAGGAAAATGAATCAGTTAACATCCAAAACAACGATACTACTAAAATTTTATTAACAAAGAAATATTAGAAGATCATATATGATATCCTATTTTTTTATTTGATTCTTGAATAATTAAATAAGAGTTATTTAACTATTATACAGGAGGATAAAATACCCCTGATCAAGGAAAAGTACAAGGTGAGGGTTAATTCTACAATCTTGTGATTATCTAAGATGTTTATACGTGAGTATCTACTGGGACCTCTTTATCATCCACATCCGTGTTTCTTAAAAATGTATTTCAAAACATTTTTACTATTTCCTATACTATGGGTTAAATTCATTTATAACCTTGTTTTAATTTTTATAAAACGGTTATAAATTAATGTTCTCATCATTTTCCAAACAAGGTACTTTAATACTTTTTCGACAAAAATAAGGAAAGAATTTTTTTAACTTATAAAGCGGGTGCGACAATTTTCTGCTGTTATAACACGTTCAAAGTGTCCATTACAAGATAATAAGAGTATTTTCAAAATAAAATTTCTCTATTATAATTATGTGACTTTTAGATGATTTCAAAATAAAGAGAGATGTTTCTCTCAAATAGTTTTGATTCATCTATTTCAATATCCTTTAAGGGATATTACACTTGTTTGAAGTTGATTTATTGTGATATAATCTTCCATATTGTATTAAATGTATTGTATTATGTTTGAAAATAGATTTGTTATTTTTATACCATTCATGGTTTATGGTTAAAGTATTAACATTTAGTATGATAGTTTTAATTTGAATTTTTATGTTATCATTCATTCTTTTCATATGAAAAATGCATTGGACTTAGTAAGTGATGGGTGGAGCATGATATAGCTCCTCGATTCATCAGTAGGTCTAATGACACAAACTAGTGTCTTGGAAGAAGGCCTTGAAAAATATTATTTCTTGTTTTGGCACGAGGCATTGACTATGTGGTTATAGAGTCTAGCATTATGAATTATATCATTGTGAAATTGGCTATTGATATTTCATGTGATTATTCAACTAGTAGAATATCTATGTGAATAAGTAAATGGAATTATTTGATTTATATTTTTGATATTATGCTGGAGTTTTTGTTTAAAAGGCTATGTTTTTATTATTGTAAATGGCCTTAAATTTTTATCCCATCCAATGGCCCTAAGGCCTTCATTTTTTATTTATTTTGATAATAGACCTTTCAAGGGGTGAGGTGGAACCCTTACAAGGATCGTAGGCGTAAGTATTATATGGCCTATAGCCTTAGAGGAATTCATTTCCTGTATGATTTAAACATTACATACAACCCAGACTAAATACTTTGAAATTCTCATCCCTTGCATCTTCATTGTTAAATCATATGTCCAATATCGCATGGATATTCAGCTAGGTTAACCCAAGCATTCATAGCCATGCCCCGATGATAGGTGTCATACCCTCTTATTCTTCCAATCTCTATAGCTTCTGCTATGGTGAAAGATCCATTATCATCCTCATCTAGTGCTTGTTCCTTGTATGTTTTATGGTTTTCATCTGCACATAAGGTTTCCCGAAGGCCTTGAGGTGGCCTAGAGGCCTTACTGGCTCAAAGGATTAGGTGGTACGAAGGCCTTAAATGGCTCGAAGACCAAATCGGTGGCCTGAAGTCCCAAATGAGGGAAAATTTCAAGCTGCTACTATGCCAAACAGTTCCTGATACAGTTTCCTCTACAGTAACTTCTACAGTACTGTACAGTTCACACTACCGTGCATGCTACATTATTGCTACAGTACCTACTATAGTACCAAAAATTATGAGCTCACTCCATTCTCTATTTTATTTTTCCCACAATGTGAAGAATTATTTTATAGTTGACTTGTAGGGTTTAGAGAAGTGATATAAATGTTTTCAAAAGAATTAATGTTGTTGTTGTTTTTCATTATATATGTAATGTGAAACATATATATGTATCTGTTACATCCAAGGCTACTAAACTGATTGGTCTTTGGGGATTTGATCCCATGTGATAATGCCAATGTTATTTAATAATGGAGCGAATCTAGGTAACAAGGGTTGATGCATTATAGTTGGTATCAAAAGATTTTTAGTTCAAACCTTGGAAGCTATATTTAGAAACAATACGATTAGAGAACATCACCCTGAGAAAAAAATTGAATATTAGTATAGAATAACTTCCTATAGTTATAGTAATGTAGATATTTTTTGAGTTTTCCATGAAATACATCTCTGTCTCGATATGAGCAGTAGAGGTGGATCTAGAATATATGTACATTGAAGTTAAAATCCAACAATGAGTTTTGGACTTGACTTGAAGTATTCTGGTACACAAAAATGGTCCTTGCTTCACTCTTGGTTACGATACTCCCAGAGGATATGATTATGATAATTCAAATTAAATTTAAATACCATTATGATGTATTTATTAGTAAATGCATCCTCAGTGAAAACATTTTTATCATTATGGATTATATCCATAAACAGTTCAATTTATGTTAAGTTTTTTACAAATTTGGAATTATATATTGTTATTCATAAACTAATCTGCTATATTCCATTTTTTATAAATGGCTTCAAGTGGATGGAATGGAAACTGTATCAATACATGTAATCCATGTAGTTATTTCCCTCTAACTCAAGATAATTATAGTGGACCTGGTGATGAAACTAGTGTTGATCAGCTTATCACCATACTGGAACAACTGACTCAGTTTATGAATAAAAACCATACATGTATGGATCACCCTGATCTACAATGTGGAGGATCAATGTTAGCCCACTTCATGAATAAAAACCACTAACATTCAATGGGACTATAAATTCATTTGTATCTGAGTAATGGATATGTTCCTTATAGAAAATATTTAATTGTTTTGGAAGTAGTGAAAAGGGAAAAGTTGTCATTATCGTTTATCACCTCACAGGAGTTGTAGATCAATGGTAGTCATTAATTCAAAACACATAAGAGGATGAATAATTATCAAGAATGGAATGGAGGGAGTTTTGAAATATTTTCATAGAAAAACACTTTCCTATGACGATCGAGTGAATATGGATAGACAATTTCTTAGTCTGTGGCAAAAGGAAGATGAAAATGTCGCAAAGTATGAGACTAACATTTAAAGGTTATAAAGGAATGCATTATATTATATACATAACCCAAGGAGTAATATTGATCGATTCTTTGATGGGTTAAAACCATTTCTCCGTAAAGCATTAGTCTCACAATACTTCTCATCAAACGATGATATTGTCTCATGTGATATCAAAATAGAAAAGGAATTATTTATTTATTATGAATTTAATGAAAATAAATAGTAGAATTGATCTACTGGACACGTTGGAAATGGAAATAAGGGGAAGTATAGGAAATTTGAATATCCATCCTGTGGTAAATGTGGTAAGAAACTCCTCGCTACAGGCCTGAAGGAAATGTGAGTCTATTAAAAGTGTGGTGAAATATCCCACTATGCTTGTGATTTTATTGGAAAGAAAGAGGCAGTCAATGTTGAATTCTAAAATTTTAGAGAAAAGGGTCATCATGAAAATGAATGTCCTTAGAGCCAATGAAACATACCTTAGAAAAGAACAAGGGATAAATTCCAAGATTAAGAGATCATTACTACTGATATTGAAGCTCTGAAAGACATGGTTGCAAGTAATTTAATGGTTTCCTAAAGTTTATCCAATGATTTATTTCATTTTGGATCATCGCATTGTTCCATATCTTCCCAGTTAGTTATGAAAATTAGATATTTCCAATTTTATTTAACAAGGGATTTTTCAGTCAGAACTCCTAAGGGATGTATCATTGCAACAACGTTTTATGAATTAGTTACCATTAGAGCATATAAATGTTCTTTATCTGATGATATCATCATCATACCCATGATTGAATTTGATATAATCCTAGGAATGGATTATAATTCTAAATATGATTCAAAAAATTTATGTAAGTAGGAGGTTACAATTTTGGATGATGATAAAGAGTACCTTATCTTTAGAGAAGAAACATCACCACCTGATTTTTATCTAGATCGACTCCCAGTAGCACTACTAAATTCAATTATTATGGAGGAAGATAATGAAATAACTATGGGTGAGAAAAAGAATGTTCTAATAGAGGATGTATCTATTTTGAAATAATTTTTTGATGTGATTATAGAAGATTTACCTAGACATCCTCCAGAATGAGAAATTTAGTTTTCCATTGATTTAATTCCTGGTTCAAGGCCCAAATCTAAGACCCTTTATAGAATGGCCACTATAAAAATTAGTGGAACTAAAGAAAGAACTAGTGAAATTGAGTAATAAGGGATTTAATTTCTCCAGCGTTTCCCCATGGGGAGCCCCTGTTCATTTTTAATAATAAAGATGGTTTTATGAGGTTGTGCATTGACTACAATGAAATCAATGCTATAAAAATAAAGAAAAAGTATCCTCTACCTCACATTGATGATATATTCAACCAACTTCATGGAGCTCAATATTTTTAAAAGATTGACCATAGATCTAGATATCATATGTTGTGTGTGAAGAAGGAAGACATTTTGAAAACATCATTTTGAACCAGGTACTAGCATTATGATTTTATAGTAATTATTATTGGACTAACAAATGCACCCTATGTTTTCATGGATCTAATTAATATTTTTTTCAATGAATATATTGATTTATTTTTAGTGGTATTTATTGATGATATCTTGGTTTACTCAAAAATATAAAAAGATCATGAAAATCACTTGCGCACTATTCTGAAAACCCTCAGAATAAATGAATTATATGGGAAGATTTGTATGTGTGAATTCTCGCATCAGGAGATTTTTTTTTCTTGGAATATTGTCTTTAAGGATTGAATCCTTATTGATCCTTCAATAACCAAAGAAATCCATGAATGGATAGAAATAACAAGTATAACTGAGGTACACAGTTTTATAGGTTTAGCAGGATATTATTGACACATCCCCCATAAATTTTCTTGATTGGATAACCCATTAACCAAGATCACATGTAAAGTGGATAAATTTGTTTGGAAAAATGTGTGTGAATTTTTTTTGATGAACTAAATAGAAGATTAGTCAATGCTCATATATTGACTCTACTATCAGGGAATTGAGGGTCTGTTATTTATAGAGATGCTTCAATGAAAGGACTTGGTTGTGTCCTTATATAGAATAATAGAGTTATTTCCTTTGCATAACGACAGCTACAATTTAATGAACAAAACTAACCCACTCATGATTTGGAGATAGCATCTGTAATCATTACATGGAAGATATTGAGACACTATCTCTATGGTGAAAAATGTGGGATATATACCAATCACTATAGATTGAAGTATATTTTCTCAGAAAAAGAACTCAACCAGAGGCAAAGGAGATGACTTGAGCTACTCAAGGATTATGATTACACTATAAACAACCACACGGGGATGGAAAATAAGTTGTAAGATACTTTGAGTAGAAAGGATGATGGAGTTTTGAACATGATGATATTTGAAAGGGATCCTATATTTATGTATCTTTTAAAGATGGATATGAGAATAATCATAGAAGTTGAAACATTGATGCTATTTTAAATTGTTTCCAATCCATATTTAATAGAAAGGATAAAATGTTCTCAGACCGACGAAGAAGAGTTTCAAATGAAAGTTAACGTTGTGAATGATGGTACATAGATAGAATTTGTATGTGAAGATGGAATATTGAAATTTGGGAGGATACTTTTTTTTACGAATACAGCAGATCTACAAAGGGAATTGTAAGATGATGCTCATAGATCTAATTTCTCAATACTCCCTGGTAGAAATAAGATGTATAGAGATTTGAAGGAACATTTTTGGTGGGATATAATGAAAATCAAGATAGATGATTATGTGTCAAGATGTATGGTTTGTCAATAGGTAAAGGCTGGAAGATAACATCCAAATTGAGTCATTCGACCTCTTCCCATACCTATGTTGAAATGGGATGATAATTTGATGGATTTTTCCATTGGGCTACCGTAGACTACTAGAAGGAATGATGAAATATGGGTCATTGTTGATCATCTTACCAAGTCAAAACATTTTTTGTTATAAGAGAATATTTCCCACTTGAACTATTATCAAGACTATATATAAATGTAGTTGTAAGGATTCAGGAGTACCCATATTGATTGTTTCTAATCGTGATCCTGGTTTTAAATCAAAATTTTGGAAAATTCTTCAGAAGTCCCTAGATACTGAGCTTTATTTCAGCACTACCTACCACTATTGAACTGATAGAAAATTAGAACAAAATATTCAAAACTTAGAATACATGTAGATATCTTGATCACATGATATTCAATGTATGTGGGATTACTATATACCTCTAGTATAATTTTACTATAAAAATAGATTTCATTCAAGTATTCAAATGGAACCATATGATACGTTATATTGAAATAGATTCCACACACCAACTTGATTCGATGATGTTGGTGGAAGAAAACTTGTAGGGCCAGAACATGTTGAAGAAATAATGGAAAAGGTTAAAGTTATCCTAACCCACATCAAAACAGCTCATTGTAGGTAAAAGATATATACCAATAACAGAAGGAAGGATTTTAAATTTCAAGTAGGATATCATTTTTTCTTGAAGGAATCTCCATGGAAGGTTGTTATATGATTTGGTAAAAATGGTAAATTGAGTCCCATGTACATTAGACCATTCTAAATTGAAGAATTAATTGAAGCTGTAGCTTATCATTTTGAAATGTTTTTATGTCTCTCCAAATTTAATGATGTGTTCCATGTATCAATGTTGAGAAAATACATGCCGAACCCAAAGCATATACTCACCTATGATGAAATAGAACTAGAACCTGAACTGTCTTATTCCAATGATCCTATCATAATTCTTGATACTGGAGAACAAGTGTTAAGAAACTGGATGGCTTTTCTGGTGAAAGATCTATAGAGAAACCATAGATGGAAGAGGCAATGTGGGAACCCGAGGAACATATGATGAAGATCCACACAAATATCTATGCAAAATAATATTCTACAAATTACAAGGACCAAATTCTTTGAAGGAGGGAATAATGTAACACCAAAAGCTTCTATGGTATGTTTCCCTTAGAATAATTCAATAGTTTGCGCAGTAATCAACATGATGTTTTAACACACCACGACAAATCAAACTAGCTGTTATGAATATTAATTCCATGTTATTGATTTTTTATAAATTATATTTTTCAATATGGATATAATTTTTGGGTTCGTAATATTAAAATTATCTTAGGGTGTATTTTTGGTATTTTTCGGAAAACATTCAAATTTTGATGAATAGTGAAAAAACACTTTGTTATTGTTTAAAACCAATTTTTTATTTAAATAATTTTTTATTTTTTTTTTAAATTTATTATAAGTTAAAATTTATACATAATACCTATATATGTTCAATTTAATTCATTGATGTTAATTTATAATAATATTAGATATATAAAATTTTGTTGAGCTTTTTACCGTATTTTACCCACCTTCCAGGCACATTTGAAAATTATCATAAAACATAATTTTACTAATTCATTGAATTTAATTTCAAACATCTGAGAGACAAAGATGATATTAGTAAGAAAAATTTTGTTCAATAAGATGAAAATAATTTTAGGTGAATAGTAACTCTTGACTTTTATTTACCACTGTTAAAAGTAAATAGGATAATTAAAGATGAAAATGTTATTAAAATTACCCTAACACATTTCCTAATTCTATTGAATAGGTGTTTTTCGACTAAAATCATACTTTGGAATAAAATATGATTTTTTGACTCGCATGGATTAGATTAGTAGATTTATTATTATTTATTTAGAGAAGAGTTAAAAGTGTTAAATTCAATATTTATTAACAATACCATTTTTATATAGGATTATAAATAAGATAAATTAGACTATAAATATTAATTAAAAATATAAAAAATGTTCATACATAAAGTTATTTTATTTATAAATTTTAGATATTATATAATTTAATTTAATTATGACGAAATGATGATGGAGTAATTACCTTATTAAAGAAATATTAAAATAATTGATATAATAAATATCCAAATAAATGTAAATTTAGACTTATCGTGAATTAAACTAATTTTCTATGTTAATATGAAATGTAAGAGTTTATTATAAATATTTTATTCTATTTAATCAAGTTGTTAGGACTTTATCAAAAATCAAATACCAAACATTTCCAAAATTGACATAAATGAGTTTTTAAAATAAATACTATATTATTAATTGATATAATATTCCATAAAATCTAAGGGTCATTCAATGGAATTAGAAAATGATAGGTATATCAATAATGAATCACCAAGGTTATCTGGTCTTTTTATTTTAATTTTATTAACTATTTATTATAATAATACTAGAATGCATGGTAAAAGTTTAACTATTCAATTAAGAGATAAATCTAAAATATAAGGTTAATATAGTGACCTAAACCTATCTAAAACCTATTTCTTGAGTGGTTACTGACCCATACCCACCTTTTCCTCGAAATAAATATTTTTTGATCTATTATAAATTGAATATGATTGTATAATCAAATAACATTTCAAGCATTTCATAAAGTGACCCTCACCTCCCTTATAAAAGGGTGCATCCCATTATCTCAAACTCACAGCTCAAAATCCATTTGGAATAGACAAAATCATCTAAAATATACCCCTAAAAACCCTCACATAGACCTAGGGGCATTACTTTGATAAAAAAGAAAACCTACGGAGCCCTTTTGATCAACTCTAAATGAAACACCCGAAGAGGAGGTAATGATTTCACCACCTCTTCCAAAGCTATTTTCCTCTTCCACTTACTCTTTCTTTGTTGGTTCAATACCAATATAATATCTAAAAATACCTTATACATAATTTGATTTTATTATAAATATGTTACAACCATATTCATTATTCTATCCATCCTATGAATGAAAACTCACCATACGTGCGTACATACGACTTACCGTCTCCACATCATAGTGTAGTCTGTCAATCAAAAACATAATTCTTTAGATGGGTATAATAATGAGTATAAATGATTTAAATAAAAAATATATCATGTTTATTATTATCTATATATGATATACCATCCAATTACATATGATTTCACCTTCAATTGAATGCTGTTGTTGATTGTGCGTATGTACGGATTGCCGTCTCCACGAACGTGATAAAAAAGTCATTCCCTATTGTAACCATTCTAGAATAATTTTAATTTTATGGTTAAAAATAATGATTAAGAACATAAAATCATTCTGTATATGAATCAAATACATCCTATCCATGAAAAACATTAATTACATAACAAAACATATAAAGGAAAATGATTCAGTTTACATCCGAAACAAAGATACTATTGAAATATTATTAACAATGAAATATTAGAACATATATGATATCATATTTATGTATTAGTTTATTTTATAATTTAATTACAATTATTTAACTATTATACTAGAGGTTAACATACCATCTATCAAGGAAAATTAAAAGGTAAGGGTTAGTTCTAGAATCTCTTCATTATTTGAGGTAGTTTATACGTGATTATCTACTAGGACCTCTTTATCATCCACATCCTTCGTTCTTAAAAATGTATTCCAAAACATTTTTACAATTTCCTAGAATATGGGTTAAAGTAATTTATACCCTTTTTTGACTTTTTATAAAATGTTTATAAAAGAATCTATCATCATTTTCCAAAAAAGGTACTTTAAGACATTTTTGAAAAAAATAAAAAAAGAATGTTTTTTAACTTATACCGCTAGTGTGACTATATTTTTCTATCATAACACCTTCGAAGCTTATCATACAATATTATAATAATATTTAAAAAATAAATGTTTTCTTTTATAGTAATTTCACCTTTAAATGGTTCCAAAATAAAAAGATATATTTCTCTGAAATAGTTTTCATTTCATCTATGTCAACATGCTTTGATAGATTTTTCACTTGTTTGAATTTGATTTATTATGATACAATATTCAATATTTTATTAAAGGTTTTGTGATATATTTTACTGTGGATGTGTTATTTTTATACTATTCATGGTTTATGGTTAATGCATTAACATTCCATATACTAGTTTTAATACCTATGTTTATGTTATGTTTAAATCTTTTCATATGTGGAATGCATTGGACATTGTAATTGATGGGTGGAGCATGCAATATCACATCGATGCATAGTTAGGTATCTTGAGACAAACTAGTGTCTTGGAATAAGGCCTTGACAAAATCTTACTAGTAGTCTTGACATGACTCCTTGACTATGTGGTTATGATGTCTGGAATTATGGATTCTATCATTATGAAATTTTCTATTGATATTTCATAGGATTATTCTAATTGTAGAATATCCATGTGAATAGGTAAATAACATTTTTGATTTATATTTTCCATATTATGCAGAAGATTAAGTTTAAATTTTTTTTAGTCTTATACATAGACTTAAAGTTTTATGCTTATTTATGTATATTTTTTCTATATTGTTATCCTTACTGAGTTTCTGAGATCACCCCTTTCTATGTGTTATTTTACCTATATGTGAAAAAGTATTGTATGGCTGACCTGTAAAGATAGGTTATGGGATATAAATGTGATCATTGAAGACAATTTTGTTGTTGTTTATTATTTTATATGTAATTTAAAACTTATTTATGTATCTAGTACTTCCAAGGCTAATAAACTGATTAGTCATTTGGGATTTGTTCCCTTGTGATCATACAAGTGTTATGTAATAATGCACTAACATTGGGTAACTAGGGTCAAGGAATTATAGTTGGTATCAAAGGATTTTTAATACAATCCGTGGAAGCTAGATTTTGAAAAATTATGATTAGAGAACATTACCCTATGATAAACCATGATGATTATTATAGAAGAATATCCTAGAATTTTGGTAATATAGATATTTTTTGAGATTTCCAAGAAATACATCCCTGTCTGGATACAAGAAGGTATAGGCGGATCTGGTACAAATGTACCTAGGAGTGAAAACTCAAACAAGGAGTTTCAGTCTTGACTAAGGGTATCCTGGTACACGACAATGGGCCTTGATGCACTCTTCGTTATGAAACTCCCAGGGAATATTCTTAGGATACTATACATTTTCTTTACAAAATATTATGAAGGATTTATTAGTAAATACTTCATAGAAGAAAACATTTTAATGATAATGGATTATATCTATAAACTGTTCAATTTATGTTATGTGTTTTACAAATATTTAATTATATATTGTGATTCATAAACTAATCTACTGTTTGCCATTATTTATAAATGGAACCTATTGGAAGGAATGGAAACCATATCAATGCACGTAATCCATGTAGTGATTTCACTCCTACTCAAGTTAATTATAGTGGAGCTGGGGATGAAACTGGTGCTCATCAGCTTATCACTATACCGGGAAAACTCACCCAGGTTATGAATAATAACCATACCTATACGGATCACCCTGATCCAAAATTTTTAGGATCAATGTTAGACCGCATGATAAGGAAACAACCACTAACATTAAATAGGACTAAAAAAATCCATTTTTAGCAGAGCAATGGATAAGTTCCTTAGATAAAATTTTTCATGGTTTGGGGTGTAGAGAAAGGGAAAAAGTTTTCATTACAGTTTATCACCTCACAAGAGATGCAGATCAAAGGTGGTAATTAATTCAAAACACAGAGGGGGATGAAGAGTTACAAAGTATGGAATTTAGGGATTTTAAAGATCTTTTCATAGAAAAATACTTTCCTTGTGACCATCGAGTGGATATGGAATGAAAAATTCTTAGTCAAAGGAAAAAGGAGGATGAGAATATAGGAAAGTATGAGGATATCTTTACAAGCTTAGACATTCATGCATCAAATTATATATATAACCCAAGGAGTAATATTGATTGATTCATTTATGGGTAAAAACTATTTCTACGTCAAGAACAAGTCTCACAATCCTTCTCGTCATACAACGATATTGTCTCATGTGATATCAAGAAATAAAAGGAATTATAAAAGTCTTACAACTTTAATGAAAATCAAGAGTAGAAGAGATCTTACAAACACATTGGAAATGGATATAAGGTAAAGAAGGAAATTTTTGAATATCCATGATGTGGTAAATGTGGGAAGAAACACCCATGTACTTTCCTGAAGGGAATGGGAGTCTGTTTGAAGTGTGGTGAAAAAGGCCACCAATACCATGATTGAAAGGGAATGAAAGAGGTTGTAAATATTGAATGAAACAATTGTACAGAAAAGTGTAATTATGAAAACTAATGTCATATGCTTCAATGAAAATTAACTCAGAAAAGGAATAGGGATAAATCCCAAGCTTATGTGATCAGTACTACTGACGTTGAACCTCTGAAAGACATGGAAGTAGGTAATTTAATGGTTTCCTCAAGTTTAGACAATTCTTTATTTGATTCTCAATCATTTCATTGTTTCATATCTTCTCACTATGTTAATAAAATTAGATATTTCAAAATTAATTTAACAAGGGGATTTTCAGTTAAAAATCATAAGGGAATTATCATTACAACAATATTTTGTGAATCAGTACCCATTACAGCATATAAATGTTCTTTATCTGTTGATATCATCTTCATACTAATTATTTAATTTGATACAATCCTTGGAATGTATTGATATTCTAACCATTATTTAAATTTTTATTGTAATAAGAAGGAGGTTACAATTTTTTATGATGATAAGGAGTTCCTTATCTTTAAGGAAAAAATGTCACCGCCTGATCCTTATCTAGATCCACCCCTAGTGGCTCCAATAAATTCAATTATTGTAGAGAAAGAATATAAAATAACTATGGGTGAGGATATTAATGTTAAAATAGAGGATGTATATATTGCGAAATAATATGTTGATGTGTTCCTAGATGATTTACCTGGACATCCCCTAGAATGAGAAATTGAGTTTTCCATTGATTTAATTCTTGGTTAAAGGCCCATATCAAAGAACCCTTATAAAATGGCCACTATATAATTAGTGGATCTAAATAAACAACTTGAGGAATTGATTATTAACGGATTTATTCTCCCTAGTGTTTACCCATAGGTAGCCCCTATTCATTTTGTTATGAAGAAAGATGAATCTACATTGTTGTGCATTGACTACAGTGAGATCAATGCTATAATAATAAAGAACAAGTATCCCCTTCCTCGCATGGATGATTTATTCGGCCAACTTCATGGAGCTAAATATTTTTCAAAGGTTGACCTTCGATCTCGATATCATGAGTTTTGTGTGGAGAAGGAATACAATCCAAAAACAGCATTTCAAACCAGGTACGAGCACTATGAGTTTACAGTAAATCCTTTTGTACTGACTAATGCACACTCTATTTTCATAGATATAATGAATAGAGTTTTCAAGGAATATCTTGGTGACTTTGGTGTGGTATTTATTGATGATATATTGGTTTACTCAAAATGATACCAAGATCCTAAAAATCACTTGTGCACTATTCTGAAAACACTTAGAAAAATGAATTATATGGTTTTTTATCAATTGTGAATTCTGGCTTTAAGAGATTTCTTTTCTAGACCATATTGTCTTCAAGGATGGAATATTTGTTAATCATCAAAATACCAAGTAAATCCATGAATGTCCAACCCCGACAAGTATAATTGAGGAATGCAGTTTTATAGGTTTATGAGGTTATTATCAGCACTTCATCCATAAGTTTTCTCGATTGGCTAACCCACTAACCATGCTCACACGTAAAGGGGTTAAATTTGTTTTAAAAAATGAGTGTAAAGATTTTTTTGATGAACTGAAAAGTATATTAGTCAATGATCCTATATTGACTCTACCATCGAGGAATGATGTGTTTATTAATTATAGTGATGCTTCAATGAATGGACATGATTGTGTCCTTATGCAGAATGATAGTGTTATGGACTATGCATCATGACTAACTAAATGTTTTTGAACAAAACTATCCCACTCATGATCTTGATTTAATAGTTGTAATCATTTCTTTGATGATTTTGAAACACTATCTCTATGGTGAAAAATGTGAGATATATACCGATCACAAGAGTTTGATCAATATTTTCTCACAAAAAAGAACTCAACATGGGGAAAAGGTGATGGATCGTGCTACACAAGGATTATGATTGAACTATACACTACCACCTGGAGAATGAAAATAAGGTGGGAGATGCTTTTAGTACATAATATTAGGGTGTTCTGAAGAAGATATGATTGGAAGTGGATCATATGATCATGGATCCAGTAAATATTGATATGGGAATAATCATTGAAGGTAAAACATAAATACTTTTTAAAATGGTTGCTAATCCATCCTTAATAGAAAGGATATAAAGTTATCAAACTTATGATAATGATTTTCAAAATAAAATTAATTTCGTGAATGATTGGAGATAAATTGACTTTATATGTGAAGATGAAATTTTGAAATTAGGGAAGAGAATCTGTGTTTCTGATATAAATGATCTAAAAAGGGATTTTTTGGATGATGCTCATAGATCCAGTTTCTCTATAAACCATGGTAGCACTAAGATGTATAGAGATTTGAAGGAACATTTTTGGTGGGAAAACCTAAAAATGAAGATTTTCGATTATGTGTCAAGAGGTATGGTTTTTAAATAGGTAATGGTTGGAAGAAAACATTCAACTGGAGTCAAGAAACCTCTTCCCAGACCTTGAGTGGAAATGGGATGATTGTACGATGGATTTTGTCATGGGGCTACCGAAGACTCATAGAAGGAATGATGCAATATGGGTCATTATTGATCATCTTACCAAGTCATCACATTTTTTGCAATAATAGAAGATTTACCAATTTAATATTTTGAATGAATATATATTAATGTATTTTTAAGTCTTCATTGAGAACCACTATCAATTGTTTCTGATCATGATCCTCATTTTACATCCAAATTCTGGAAATTTAATCAGAAGGTCCAAGATACTGAACATCATTTCAGCACTGCCTACCACCACCAAATTGATGTACAATCAAAAAGTATCATTCAAACCTAGGAAGACATGTTGGGATATTGATCACTTGATTTTTAATGTATGTGGGATCAATATTTACTTCTAGTAGAATTTTCCTATAAAAATAGATTCCATTCATGTATTCAGATGGCCCCATATGAAGCGTTATATGGAAAGAGATGTCACACACTAACTTATTGGGATGATGTTGGTGAAAGAAAACTCATAGGCCCAGAACATGTTTTGGAAAAAATGTAAAAGGTGAAGGTTATCTAAACCCACATCAAAGCATCTCAAAGTAGGAAAATGATTTATTTTAATAACTGGAGGAAGTATTTGGATTTTCAAGTAAGAGATCATGTTTTCATGAAGCTATCTCCATGGAAGGGTTCTTTATGATTAGGTTATAAGGTAAATTGAGTCCTATGTATATCAGAACTTTCGAAATTCTAGAATGAATTGGAGTTGATGTTTACCATTTGGAAATTCCACCATGTCTATTCAAATTTCATGATGTGTTCCACATATCACTATTGAGAAAATTCATGCCTGACCCAACGAAATTACTCACCTACGAAGAAATAGAACTAAAACCCAGCATGTGTTATTTCTAAGATCCTATAAGAATTCTTGATACCATAGAACAAGAGTTGAGAAACCAAATGACTAATCTGGTGAATGTTCTTTGGAGAAACAATAGATGGAAGATGAAACGTTGGAACCCGAGGATCATTTGATGAAGAACCACCCAAATATTTATGTACAACAACATTCTAGAAATTTAGAGGACCAAATTATTTTAATGAGGGAATAAAGTAACACCCCAAGATTCCCTGGTACGATTCCCTATGAATAATTCAATAGTGTGCGCAATACGCAACTTGCAGTTTTAGCAAACCACGAAAAATCAAACCAGCCGTTATGAATAGTAGTTACAACTTCTTAAATTTTTATAATTTCTTTAAAAAATGAACTTTATTTTTTGTATTAGAATATCAAAATTATCTTTGGGTGATTTTTTGGTATTTTTCTAAAAACATTCAATTTTTTATGAATAGTGAAAAACACCGCGTTATTGTTTAAAACCGAATTTTTATTTAAATAATTATTTATTATATTTAAATTTATTTTAAGTTAAAATAGATACATATTACCTATAAATGTTTAATATAATTCATTGAGGTCATTTTATAATAATATTTTACATATATAATTTTATTGAACTTTTTACCGTCTTTTACCCACCTTTTAGACGCATTTCTAAATTTGCATAAAACATAATTTTACAATTTCAATGGATCAAATTTCAAAAATCAAAGAGGCATGGTTGATATCAGTAATTAAATATGGTTCAATACGAGAAAAATAATTTTCGGTGAATAGTAATTTTTGACTCTTATTTACCACGGTTAAAAGTAAATAGGGCAATTAAAGGTAAAAATGATATTATAATTAACCTAACACATGTCCTAATTCTATTAGATAAGTGTGATTTTATCAAAATAAAACTTAGGAATAAAATATGATCATTTTGACCCAAATGGATTAGATTAGGATATTTATTATTATTTTATTTAAAGAAGATTTAAAAGTTTTAAATTCAATGTCAAATAACTAAACCATTTTTAATATACAATAATACATAAGATAAATTTTAATAAAAATATTCATTAGAAAGATAAATAGATTTCCTAAATAATGGTATTTTATTTATAATTTTTAGACATTATATAATTAAATTAAATTATGACTGAATGATGATGCAGTAATTACCTTATTAATGAAATATAAAAATAATAGACATAATAAACATCCAAATAAATATTAATTGATACTTATTGTTAATTAAAATAATTTTATATTTTAATATGACATTTTAGAGTTGATTAAATAAATTTTATTCGATGTAATCAAGTTTTTAGGACATAAAAAAATCAAATACCAACTAGTCTCAAAATTGGCATAAATGAGTTTTTAAAAAAATACAATATTATTAATTGATATAATGTTACTAAAAATATAAGGTTCATGCCAGAAGACTTATATAATCATAGATATATCAAAAATTAACCCCTTAGGGGTTTATTGGATTTTTATTGTATTATTATTAACCATTAATTATAATAATACAGGAATATATAGTAAAAGTTAAACTATTCAACTAAGTGTTAAATATAAATGATAAGGTTAATATGGTGACATAAACATGTCTAAAACCTATTGGTTGAGTATATTTCTACCCATAACCACCATATCCTCTAAATAAATAATTTTGGATCCATTATATACCGAATATGATTATATAATAAAATAATATTTCAAGATTTTCCTAAAGTGACCCTCCCTTCCCATAAAAAAGGATATTTCCCCTTCTCTCAAAATCACACCTCCAAAGCCATTTTTCTCAGCCAAACCATTATCAAATATAATCAAATATACCTATAGTCCTTACATTGATCATAAATCCAACCTAATTATCCCTTTTGATCAACTCAAAAGGAAACACCCGAAGAAGAGGTACTAATTTCACCACCTCTTACAAAGTTATTTTCTTCTACGACTTCCTCTTTCTTTGATTCATCCATACAAAAAATAATAACTCTAGTACCTTATACATACATTGATGTTATAATAAATATGGTGCAACCACATTCATTATTCTATCTATCCAATGAATGACAAGTCAGCATACGTGCGTACATACGACTTACCATCTCCACATCATGACAAAGTTTGTTATTCAAACACTTAATTATTTGGATGAGTATAATAATGAGTTTAACTGATGTAAATAATAAATATATCATGTTAAAAATTATTTTTATATAATATACCATCCGATTACAAACAATTTCACCTTTAATTGAATGATATAGTTGCTCGTGTGTACGTATGGATTACCTTCTCCATAAACACGATAAAATTCGTTCCCCATCGTAACCATTCAAGAATTATTTTCATTTTATTGTTAAAAATAATGTTTAATAACATAATATAATTATGGATATTAATCAAATACATCCTATCCACAATAATAATTACTTAAGTATCAAAACATATAAAGGAAAATGAATCAGTTAACATCCAAAACAATGACACTACTAAAATATTATTAACAAAGCAACATTAGAAGATCATATCTGATATCGTATTTATGTAATTGGTTGTTGTATAATTTTATAACAATGATTTCAATATTATAAAATAGTTTAACATACCCACGATCAAGGAAAAGTACATGGTAAGGGTTAATTCAACAATTTCTTCATTATCTGAGGTTGTTTATACATGAGTATCTAATATAACCACTGTATCATCCACATATGTGTTTCTTAAAAATGAATCTCATTTTTTTTACTATTCTCTAAACTATGGGTTAAATTAATTTATAACCTTATTTTAATTTTTAAAACTTTTTTTATAATGGAATCAATCCATTGTTTTCTAAATAAGGTACTTTATGACCTTTTTGTTAAGATTAATGAAAGAAAGATTTTTAAATTAAACAATGGGTACAACTATTTTCTGCCATTATAACACGTTCAAAGATTCCCTTACAAGATTATAAGAATATTTTCAAAATAAATATTTTATTTTATAATTATGTGACTTTTTAATGATATCAAAATAAAAAGAGATATTTCTCTCAAATAGTTTTGATTTCATATATGTCAACATCCTTTTATGGGTTTTACACTTGTTTGAAGTTGATTTATTATGATACAATCGTCAATATTGAAATAAAGGTTTTTTGATATGTTTGACTATAGATATGTTATTTTTATACCATTAATGGTTTTTGGTTAATGTATTAACATTTCATATGAATGTTTCAATAAGAATGTTTATGTTATGATTCAATATTTTAATATGAGGAATGCATTGGACTTAGTAAGTGACGGGTTGAGATCACTATATCTACATGATGCATAAGTAGGTGTCATGAGACAAAATAGAGTCTTGTCATAAGGCCTTGATTAAATATTATTTTGTAGTCTTGTCATGAGGACTTGAATATGTGGTTATGAATTTTAGAATTCTGCATTCCATCATTATTTAATTGGCTATTGATATTTATTGTTATTATTCAACTAGTAGAATATCTTGGTGAATAATTAAAAGGAATGATTTGATTTATATGTGCCATATTATTCCAAAATTAAATTTTAAAAGGCTTATGTTTTAGACTTATACATTTCCTTAAATGATTATGCTTATTTATGAAATCTTCCACTATATTGTTATCCTTACAGAGAATCTGAGCAGACCCCATTATATGTTTTATTTTTCCTAGGATGTGAAGAAGTATTTCATGGTTGACCTGTAGGGATAGGCTAAGGGATATAGATTTGTTCAAAAGATACAATGTTGTTGTTGTTTTTAATTTTATATTCTATTTAAAACTTATTTGTGTATCTAGTACTTCCAAGGATACTAAGATGACCGATCTTTCGAGATTTGATCCCTTGTGATCATGCCAATGTTACGTAATAATTCACCAACTCTGGGTAACTAGGGTCAGGGAATTACAGTCATAAATCATAAAAACTAAAAAACATTTTTATCACATTAATCCTAAAAAATATTAAAACATGTTCAAAAAATTATAATGGTAATAAATAATATAAAATTAACCAAATTTTATTTAAGGATGTGATTTCAACACTTCATCATCTTATATTTTATGAATACAAATTTATTACCATTTTAACATGATAATTAATTTATATTAATTTTTTACTTAATGAAATTTCAAGAGTACATATACCCTCACTTATAATGTGGTACTACATCTAATCTTTACATTACACACAGAAAGTCTTTTGGTTTGGACCATACCTACCCAAATTCCTTCAATTAAACCTACCCATAACATATAATCCTATTATTGATCAGGAAATCATCCATTAAATTCAGTTGTTTTCAAATAGAAGAGGTTATCTAAAGAAGTGGTATAGTTATTAACCAAGAGTTTCAATTATATTTCCTCTTTTAACATCATAAAATTTTATTAACACATGATTAAATAATAAAAATAGTTTCTAAAAAATAAAATTTAATAATGTTTATGGAAGGATGTATATCCATATCTTATTGCATAAAATGGAAAATAAAACCATCGTTCATTTGTACTGTAAACTACCTTCTTGTGAAACTCTGTAATTATTTTTCCAAAAATTCCTTTCATTAGTATTTATAATGATGGAATGATTTTAAATATAAGATATACATGACATTTTTATCATTTGGAAAAATTTATATATCTTTTGTTTTCATTCCAATCCAATCACTAAAAAATGATAAAGTCATTCATGTGTATGTTTGGATTACCACCTCCACGATGTGTTGTTATTAAAATTTAATAACTATATCATAGAGAAAGTATATAAAACGGTATTTATTGAAATAAAATTCTACGTTTGATATAATGATAATTTTTGAATGTTAAAATAATACTTAACTTATTTCAAAAATGATGTTATTAAAATGGAGACATTAATCATACATACTTATGACCTACCATATCTATGAATGAAATATATTTCAATTTTCATAACAAAAATTCTTGGTTGGTTTTAAATGGATAATTTATGATTTAAATGATATTTTTTGTCATTATTATTATAATTTATGTGATTTATCAATAAAAAATATTACTATATTATACCTTCCAATGTCATTTTAGACATGTAAGACAAATATCATTAAAAGAACCTACATGAAATTAATCTATTATGTAAAAGAATATAATATAATGTTACGTAAAATGAAATTAATAATGAACAGGAAAAATTTTTGATAGAAAAATAAATAATTAACATAAGTCTATTATTAATTATAACAACAAACATACGCGATGATTCAGACTCATGTTAAGAGAATCTTTAACATTAAAACAACATTTCAAATTTCTTAAAAAATTATTTTTTAAATCATTTTCTTCTATTTATATATTCTTAAAATTCTTTAATTATGTTCTCTTGTGTATATAAATTAATTAGGAAGATAATTTTTTTCACTTTTTTCTTTCTTTCAATGAAGTTCAAAAGTGAATATTATTGGAGGATGTTTATAAATTCATTACCAAAGGTAAACATGAAGTTATTTTTTAAGGTATAACATGTCAATGACTTTTACCACCATAGAACCCATTACATTATGTTTTGATTAGTCTAAAATATTTCATTTTTCATTTGCATTAAAACACTATTTTCATCTTTTTTATATTTTTCATTCAAAATGGTTATTTTAAGAAGATAGTGTATTTGTATATCCAAATGTGATTTTCATAGCATTTTAAAATATTTTTTAAGTGTTTAATGATGAATAGTACAATAATAAATCTTTGTATTCATAAATTTATTATTGTTAATTTAATATGAAAATCAAGTGAACCTTATATAACTTATATAATTATTGAGACTCACTATACATATCTAACACATTAAGTAATGTTCATTGTCTATAGAGGCAAGATAGAGGGAGTTACCCAACGATTTTATTACTATGGACATAACTTGGATACATTTATTTTTTAATCAAGTTATGAATATGATTCACTATGTGACATAATAGGCGTTAATATTTTCTTTCTAAGGGGTTTAATGGTTTTATTTAAGAAAAATGATTTTTTTCTCATGATTATAAGATTTATTCCATTCTCTATAAAAATATATTGATAAATCTAAAAAATTCATTGGTTTTCACTATTATTTCAATAAAAACAAGTTTCTTCTTTCTTAAATCCTTTAATGACCATTTTTTTTTCTCATACAATGTTTTTAATGTTTTTCACAGTTTTTAATGATGGTTAAGAATAAATAATAAGTCAATTTTAATGTATACAAGTTTGTAATGAGAAAAAACATTTTTCATTATAAAAGTATTATATTAGGGAAAAGATTAAATCAGTATAAGTGTAAAATTTATATTACATTTTTCTTTATGTAAGTGTTAAGGCCTAACTCTCTAAAACACTAAACCATAAAGATACATTAAAATTATGTGAATGAATTCTTGAATCTAAAATCAATATTATTTAATTTATTTGACTAGGTACTTATTTTCTACTAAAAGCATAAAATATAAAAAAAATATCATATAAAATGATTAATTTCATGGGTTGTCATAACATTAAATAGAATGGGAGTGGTGAATACCCATACATTTAAATCCAACCCATCAAAAACTATAAACGGTGAGATATTATGCATGTTCCATGTTTACATCCTATATGATAAGTGTTCAATAATATTCTATAATTGAGTTATATGATGAAGTTTCATGAAATACCATTAATTATGATATAACACAATCACATGTATTTATTATCCTAAGTTAATTAGATGTGAACGAATTTTGTGTATGGACTTCTCCTTTAATATTCAACTTACATTAAATCCTCATAGGCTTTTCATATTTTCCCCTTATATTATATCAAATAAATTAAATTATGGAATAATATCTAAACACCATTCTGATATCTTCCAAAAATATATTTTAAAGATATAACAAAACATTTCCATTTATTATATCATATTTAGTACTTTTTGAACACCTATCTAAAACAATTTTGGACAAACTAAAAAAATACATTTTATAAAAACAATATTATTTATGACACATTAATCCATGATATATTCCATATTATTATTCTTAATAAAATAATGAATATTTATATTACTATTTAATTTGGGAATTTGTTATATTACATATAAATTTAAAATAAGCAAAAAATCAATTTTATTGAAATATTCTTTAATATGATCACACCTAAAATTGTAAGGCATGAACTAAGGAGAAGCATAAGAAAGTGGTGGGATATAAATCCAAGAAATAGAATAAACATGGAATAAGGTGATATAATTTAGACAATAGGTATTTCAATGGGGAATTAAAAAAGTACTAATAATAAATGTGAACAATGAGACATGATATATCTGATAATCATAACATGGGAAATGTGGATGCAACATAAAACATATATTTATAAACATTGGTCGAGGATAAGCCACCAGGACATCATGATGGAAAAAGTAAAATAAAGGAATCAGGTCCACTTCCTTTCCAAACATGATGTGTCATGAGACTAATCATTAACCAATTCATTGGATAGATATATAATTCTTGATGTACTCATCACATTCATTTCACTCTCATGCTGAAGTATGCCACATACATCACACAACATGGATTCAGTTGTCATCATATTTTATTCTATGATCATTTAGTGTAAAATACATACTTTTATGGCACAAGTACAATAGTGAAAGGATAAAAAAGGTGAATACACTTGATATAAAATGGGTACGGTATTAAGTAAACAATTTTTTTCATGGAAAATTAGGGTGAAATTTCATCAGGATAATGGTATCACGTTAAAAATCATAAAATATATTGATTATAGAGAAATGGGTCTCAAATAATTTTGAAATCAATTTTAATTTAATGGTTATATATAATTACATATATAACAATAATTAAAGCATGAAAAAAGAAATATTTTGAAAAATATTCTTGAAAAAATAGGATAAAGGAAAAGATCACTTACTTAAGTGTGTGAATCCTAATGCTTTAGAGGGTCTTTGTTCGAGCTTGGTTTACTTTAGAAGGACAATAGAGAGATTAGGGATGAGTATAAATGTTTTAAAAAGAGTATTAGTGAAGGGAAATTTTATATTTTGTGGGTATATATAGGAAACGAGAGGGTTTTCATTATTATAATTGGTTTGGACTCTATATAATAAAATAACCAAATCCCCAACCCATCCCATGGGTTTTTCCCTTGGATTCTGCCAAATGGGAGTGTTATTAATTAATTTATAATTAAAGGTGACAAACAAAATTATATAATACCATTTCTTATGTGGAGGTAAGTTATAATCTAAAAGAAATGATATCAAAACTAGAAAATATGGTATATTATTTCGATGATTCATAAGGGATATATAAAATTAATCCAAAGAAACAAAAAAAATTTAAATTTAAACCATTTATTTGGTAATTTATGACCTTTATAGATTCTATTACCTAAATTATTGGTCATTAGGATTTCACAATACACAAAGTATATTTATATGGTATTTTTTTTACGTGAAAATTTGAATGTCTCAAAAAACGATGAAAAAATATCTACTAGATAATTTTGATGTTATGTTTCAAAAAATAATATTCTTTTTTTTTATTTTTTTTCTAAATAAAATCTTTTTATACTTTAAAATAATAATCCAAAATTTATTGATAAATACTGGGTTATTTTATAATAAAATATTTCAAACCATTATAAAAATTACATTTGACTTCATTAAAAATTGATAATTCATATGTAACAAACATTATTTAGGAATAATATTTTTTTGAAATATAGTGGATTTCCAAAATATATTATTTAATTGAAACTAAACTTCTTCAATTAATATTATTATCTCGAATAAATGATATTTGAGTATTATTATACTGAAATAAAAATACGTTAAAAAGTAGCTATAATATGATGAAAGTATATTCATCATTATATAGAAAATAATGTATATACTGGTAATTCAAGGGTCTTGATACATATCCATCCAATACAACAGAAAATGACTTAAGGGTATAGTGCATGACTGTGAAACTTTTGTGGGGTGGTATAGTGTACATTGTTTGAGATATTATATCGATGAGCATGAAATGGTTTCACAAAAATTCTCTCTTATTCTTATGTTATTGGATCTCTTCAAATTATTTTTTCAAGAGAAATTCATTGTGATGTTATCCACCTAAAAAGATCAAATAAATGGGCATTATAGCGTACTATCCTATTAGTTGAGGCTATCACATTTTTTTCTCAATAACAATTTCTAAGAAAATATATTATAACAGTCATTTGGTTATTATTAAATTTCTTTATAATCATTGGTAATGATACTTAATAGTATTTTACATCAAATTGTATATTATCAAAAAATGAATGTGTTTTCTATGACCATATTATATAATAAGACATTTAATTAAGCCAAAAGAGATTTTTAATTTATAATAATTTGGGTTGCTAAAATATTCCCCTTAAGTAATTTTTACCTTGAAATTTTCATTACCTACATTAAAATAGATTAGGTGAACCTTGTTTTAATACTTCGTCTAGTTCCCATGATATTTCTTACACTTCTGGTTTCCCCACAACACTTTGACCAGGTTCATTGTCTTAATTTTTAAAACTATATCACTACAATAAAATGTATTCACTATCTACTCATCATATGAGAGTTCATTATCCAATAGTACCACCTTTGGATTGAGTACATTTTCATGGTTTGGTATGTACATTTTTAAGAGGGATTCGTAGAAGACATCAATTACTTGAGAGTGGTTTTATGGGAATGCAGGTGAGTAGGCCATAGATCTGATTAGAGCAAGGATTTAAATGGTTCTTATGTATCTTGAAATATTAATTACATTCTTCACAAATATCACCAATTTATTCCATAGAGATATGCTGAAGAATAACATGTCTCCATCATCAAAATCATGGTTTTATTGACGATTTCCATCACATCTCTTCTATTGACCCTGAGATTCCTTGATGTATGGGTAAATGGTGTTGAACATTTCCACCATTTCCAAGACCATTTTAGTACCATGTAGTATTTGTTCACCAACATCATCCCAATATGAATTTTTTATTCACCTCTTCCCATAAAGGGCCTCATAGGGGTCCATTTAGATGCTTATGGGGATACAATTTTGTATGAGAACATGGATAGAAAAAGATGGTGGTCCTAACCTCTATTGATGTACAATAATCATTCAATAAGAATGTTTTCTGGTGTTTGAATTGTCCACTCATACTAGAAATAAGTTTGAGAGTGATTAGTAGTGATGAATTCTATTGATTTTTTAGAAGATGTTAAATAATTTTATAGAACATGGAGATGAATATCATATCATGATGGATTACAATCGATAGAGGTAATCCATACATCCTTACCACTTATATGATGTATATCCATTCCAGTTGATCAAGGAATAAAGCCTTTCAAATTTTAATATATTGATATTTCATTATAATACTATGGACAAAACCCCACGTATGGTTGTTGCCCCTTGATGTATTTGGATGTTTGGTTAAAAATTCAAAAATGATGTTTTTCCTCTTCCATATTGGTAAGGTTAATTGTTCTATCATCCACTAAGACATAGTTATTTTATACATTACTTGTTGACATAACATGAACATTTATTGATATTCAGTGATCGCCTTCTTCATATTATCCAACCAATAGTGCTCTGGTAGATCTTGTTACATCATTGTACTTTCAGTGTGAATGGAGAAAGTAGAACTATATGAATAATACAAAATATCATTATTTAACTCACTATCCTATTGTACACATTGTCATGTCCCAAATATCACATCTCTATCTTTATTAACACCAAACAACAATGACTTACCATTTCGTATATTTCCCACATTATTCTAAAATCACACATCATTATTTTGAGCATTTATATATTTTTGATAAGGGAAAATTTAGTAATAATGTGTGAAATGATTGATGATGTAACATTCATTATGATTTATATGTCCATACTCTTTAAATCTAATAATATCATATCCTTTACAATTTTAATCAATGAATAAATTGAAGAAACAATTATAATTAGATTGTCTTAATCTCTATTTTATTTCCCAAGATGGAAGCGAATTGATAGTCATAGTGCTTGATCAGTTATAACCATTTTCATTGGAACATATTACTTCTTTATGTGTGGATATATACTTGAGAATTTTTTTGATCTGTATATATTCTAAACATATCACTAAAGAGATAATGTCTCCATATTTTCAAAGTGAAGATCACTATAGCCAACTCTAGATCATGCATTGGGTAGTTTTGTCTATAAACATTGAAATCCCTTGAATCATAGGCTATAAAATTTTAATTTTTAATAACTCATAATTTATAGTGTCACTGAATACCATTAAAATTGCACCACTTATTGATAATTGAGAGAAAACGTGAAAGGATAATGCTCCTTTTCAAATAAATTATTCCCTTTTCATATTCATCATTACAGGAATCTATTTTTACCTTACGAGTTAGCTTTATTAGAGGGTAATAAAATCATGGGAAATTTCTCAGAAATTGATTATACTACCCACCAAATCCAAGGAAACTACAGATATATGTCATATATGATGGAATAGGTCGTCCATAAATATCATCTATATTTATGTTTTCTACAGATATTCCATTACTTGTGATGATATTTCCCAATAATGATACATTCTTCAACCAAAACTCACATTATTATTATTATTATCGGGCTTCTCCCTTTTCAAATTCTTTACATAATGCTTAGATACTCCTTATGATCCTCAATAGTTTTTAAGTATATTAGAATATAATATGGAAAGAGTACCACAAAATTTTCAAGGTAATCTTTAAATACTCTATTCATCTTGTCCATTAATATTTCTCAAAATTAGTGAGTATGAATGAAGTTATAATGAACACATAGTTCACATACCATGAACAAAAAAGGTGTATTGGGGATATCCTAGTTCTTCAGACTATATTTGAAATATCCTTATTACAGATCCACAGTGCAGAAGTAATATGATCCATGTAGCTGATATAACAAATCATTAATATATGTTAGTGGATAAAATTTCATTATAATGATCCTATAAAACTGATGATAATAAATTCAAAGGCGCATTGAACCATGATTGTTATTGATAATGTGGATTGGTGCACCCCATCATGAAGAAATTTTTCATATGACCCCTTTATCGATATTATCAGGTAGTTGTTTCTTCACATCCTTAATTTCCCAAAAATTAATTCTATATAGATTATTGTATAATATAAACTCTCTAGTTATATTGTTTTTTTAATTCAACCTCTGGACTAGGAGGAAGTCCAAACAATACATCAAACACACATTAGAATATTACCTCACAATAAACATATATTAAAGGATGATTATTCCATAGAATTAATCATTTGATCTATATATGCTTTCTCATAGGGTAATAATATATATTCATGATATTTTTTTGCTATAAAATATTCACCATCCTCCTTGATTTTACACAAAATGAGTTCTCGGTTCACAATACAGATTGTGATTTCCTTTTCATGATAATTTATATTGTCCCTATATAGAGAAATCCTATCAATTTCTATAATTTCATGACACTCCACAAAAGGGAGTATGAAAATATTTATTGGTAATTTCAACAAACATATTTTTAAATGGAATGAGTTATAAAATTAGAACAAAATAATTTCCATATTTGTCATTTTTGAAAATATGTATACATTAATGATTTTTGGCGGTGTTTTAATAGGTAAACTAAATTATCATGATAAAAAAATAAATATAGAACCCAAATAAAATTGTAAATTCCATATTATCGAATGAATAAACAGTGTACTAGTCACCAGAATTTTTTCATAATCCACCTCAGTATTTGTAATGGATAATGCTCATGCTTGCTGGCTTTGAAGTTATTAGTTGGCTTTTAAAACCCTTATCTTAGTGCATTGATTTTCAATGTACCTGATCTCCATTTATTTGTGGAATTGAATAATGTACTAATATTTTAATGGAAAATTTCTTTTATACAATGATTTTGATTGTTTCTAATTTTAGGAATCTCTATCATGGTTCCCTTCCTTCCTACACATAATCATTTCATCCCGTCCCTTAGGAAAATTTATGGTTTCTTATTTTTCACCATTGACAAGTGGGATATTGAAATTTTAGAGGGCCTTTATATGTACACATATAAGAACCATAATTAAACTCCTAATTCCACTTCTTATCCCCATGATACCCTTGAGATTCATCGGTCTCCATTTTAAGATTGATGGAGCATCGGAAAATTTCCTCATTGCTATCAAAGTCAATGATCACCAGGGATTTTTGTATACTATGTTATACCCTAAAATGAAGTGGTCAATAAAGATTTCAGGGGTAATGAAATTTTTTTAGGTGTATTGGGAATTTTTTTTCATTTTTCCATGTACACACAAATATATTCATTTTCTTTTTTATGGAATGTAAATACCATTTTATTTTAATATGGGGAGTCTGAGAAAAATATTTATCAAAAAACATTTTCTATAGTCACATCCACCCACCTTATTTATATCATCCTCATGCTTCATAATCATGGTCAATTTCCAAAATTGATTAAATTCTCTCTCTTTATGATAAATTCCCAGCAAAACATTGTATTTTTTGGAACATTGAATAATGGATATGAATTTTTCTATTGAGTTGATCCATTTCTCTGTGATTAAGGGATCAGATGATCCATTGAAATTCATAGGCCTTTTTCTCATAAAGGACTCAATTATAGCTTTTCCATTATTATGGGAACTTGGATGAAGATACTTTAATTGGGTTCTATTCGTAACATGAGTCTTTTGAGAGTGTATCATTATGATGTTCAAAATTAAATCTCCATTCGGGTTGAAAGTCTTTTTGGTGAAGTCATCATATTTGCCTTCACATTGATTATTTTCTGTATTACGCCAATTTACAACCATTGTCAAGAATAAAAGAAAATTTATGGTGACTATTTTTAATCTATTAAACACATAAATCTCAATTTAATGACATTGATGGTGTATCTTATGAATTACATTTATTTCCATAACATATGAATTTATATTCTTTAATTGACGCTACCCATGATCTATTTGTTAACATATATTATTATGGGAATTTTATGATCCCTTAATATTGGTTTATAATGAGCTTATAAATTTACCCAAGCCTATCCCCTCATAGTGTCTAATGATTTTCATAATTAGGCTTGTTTTCTTGTATCTAGTTACAACGACTCCATCCCAACACACATTGTCAAAGTTTTTACCCCAACTTACATCTATCCCAGAACTACATCCACTTGTATTATTCAGATAGGGACATTATTTTTTCATAATACAATAATGTATACTAGAAATAATTTAGATATGTTTTATTATACTTATTCTTATCTATAATTATTTTTATTTTGTTTCCTCATCCTAATCCAAAAAATTGCTAAACATTTCCTTTGATACCAAATATAACAACACCAGATTTTATTTCACATAAATTTTTGATATATTAAATAAGATTAATATTAATTAAACCCAAAGAATTGATATTTCTTGTGTATTTAAGAATTAGTAACATTACATAACAATTCAAATTTGGAAAAACATCACCTTTATTTAAATCATCATTAACATTATCAAACATTAAACTGCATGGGATAACCTCAAGTCATACATAAGAAATGGTTGATCTATAAAGACCAGTAAAGGATTAAACATAGAATAATGTGATAAATTTTAGACAATATGAATATAATTGGGTCATAAAAATAGTATAAATAGTAAACATGAACAATGCGACCTGATATATAATGATAATAATAACATCGGAAATGTTGAAACAATTTAAAACATAGAATCATAAACATAGATCAAGGATAAACTACCAAGAAATCGTGGTGGAAAAGTTCCATAGAATAATTCGGTTCACTCCCTATCAAAATATTTGATTCTCATGAGACTAATCATTATCAAATGTGTTGGAGATCTATACAATTTCAAGTGCACTAGCCACATTCATTTCATTCTCATGCTTGTGTGGGACACAAAGATCTCCTAACATGGATTCATTTATCATCGTATCTTATTCCACAATAATGTAATGTAGAATAAACACATGTAATTAAAAATTCAAATAGGTACAAGTGAATAATGGTTAATATACTCGATATTAAATGGGAATGGTATTCACAATATAATTGTTTTGGGAAGGATAATCATTGTAAAATTTCTTTATCATAATGCAGTGTCAAAAAAAATTCAAAAAATGGGTTGATGAGGGAGAAAGGTGTCCCTCATAATTAGTACATATATTTTATATTAAGTGGGATATGAAGTAACATATCCCATAATATGTAACTGATGATAATGGAAATATGGAAAAGAAGATACTTGAATAAATGGGATACAAGTAATGATCCCTTACTTGGGTGTGTGAATCTAAATACATGGGAGGGGATTCGTGTGAGTTTCAGGGTGTATTGGGAGGACTATAAAGAGTAAGGGGTAGAGAATTTGTTTTGTACATGGATTCTGAGTTAATATTAATTGGATATTTTGTGTGTTTATGCAAAAAATGATTTATATTTTATTATATTTTGGTTTTGGACAATAAATATTTAAACAACAAAAACCACAAAACATACCATTGTTTCCCATATTTATGCCAAATGGAATTTCTTATTGTTATTTTATAAGTTCAAGGTCCTAAATTTACATTAAAACCCCTTTATTAAGTATATTTGAGTCATACTCTTAAGTAAATTATTTTGAATCCTTAAAAAGAATTATATGTTTTGGAGGATTAATAATGGATTTTTAAAATTAATAAAATAAACATAAAATCACATTATTTCAATGGTAAAACATATATTTGTTTTTTGATATCATTTATATTATTTATTACATAAAATTTGGGTCAGTATTATATCATAATACACCATGTATAATTATATGGTATTTATTTATTACCCAAAATTTTGACTTTATCATAAAATTATACAAAATTCACTAATTGATAATTTCAACATTATGATTCAAAAAATTATATCCATTTTATCTAAATAATATTATATATTTTTTCATTTTAACTTTTTAAATAGTGGAGTACTTTCATTTAGAAATGAAAGGTTTTTTTAGAAAAAATAATCTTTGAAACTCTTATTAAAATTACATTTTATTTTATAAAAATTAAATGTTAATTTAAATTTAATAAAAATTAATTAATAACATTTTTTTAAATAATATTTATTTCAAAAATCTATTGATTCTTATAAATACATTATTGAATTGGATTTTAATATTATAAAGAATAATAATTAATTTTATTATATTGAAATTAAAAACATTTATAATGTTACTAT
The DNA here is from genome assembly GCA_963277665.1 of Viscum album. Taxonomy (NCBI): domain Eukaryota; kingdom Viridiplantae; phylum Streptophyta; class Magnoliopsida; order Santalales; family Viscaceae; genus Viscum; species Viscum album. Next base: position 1,392,461,849 of record OY728165.1, read on the forward strand.
AATAGGATGAAAATATATTCATTATTTCTTAAAAAATATTATTCCCACACAAAATTCATGGTTCTTTATACATATCCCTTCAATACACTAGAAAATTCCTTAAGGGTATGGTGTGCGACTATGTGAATTTCATGGGGTGGTTTGCCATAAATGGTTTGGGCCATGATCTCAATGAGATAGAACTTCTCCGTTAACCATTATTTCTCATTTTTAAAATATTGGATAATGATTTTTTATTACACATGGGTAATTACTAGTGATTATATTCCTAAGAAACTCTAATAAATGGTCTTTGTATGGAAATATTCTACCCATTTTGTCCATCACATCCTTTTTCAATGTCAATTAGATTTGATAAAACACAATATTCATATAAATCATTTGATTATTAATTCGGGACTATATTATAAATGATAATTATAATTAAAATCATTTTAAATCCAGTAAGATATAGTATAACAAAACAAGTTCAGGTGTTTTATATATCCATATTACAAAATAATAAATTTAGTTAAATCAAAAAGGAAATTTTATTTATAACAATATGGGTTGTTACACTTTTAGTGATTCTCTTTGAGTAAAACTCAATCCCCATTAGGTGAACTAAAAATTGTATCCTCATGGGTATTTATATTATTGATAATAAATATGACTCAGAATATCAATAAATATAATTAAACAAAAACACCTATAAAATAATCAATGATATTTAAGCTACAATGAGATATTTCATAACCTCCATCGGACACATATATCTCTATAATTATTCCTACTAGCCATCTGTCATAAATTATAAATTCTCATAAGGTCATTTTTCCCAACACATAATTTCAGCATGAGGCATAGAGTATTTCAATCCCATATATCAAACACTTATTTTATCAATTATATGCATATATATTAAATAAGACAATTAATACATAAAATGTCATTCAACTTTATAATTTATCACATAACATGTATTTCATCAAAATAGATATGAAAATAATATATATTTTCTTTATGAAATTAAAAACTACAATGTTTATCATAATTGAGAGCTAAAATTTCACACTCATCACATAGAAAGGCGTATACCATCTTGTTTTAGATCAAACTGACTGCATGATGAGCAACATACATATCCACCATATGATTACCAAATCCACAAGGGTTATATAAAAATGGTATCAATGTATAAAGGTTCTCATTTTAGGTATATCACAAATATAAAATAATGGGGATTCTAATATGTTCCATACACCATCAGTATACGAAATTAATAATTTATGACACTCCCAAAGAAATACTTAGTGGTTTACTATGCCCAAAAAATAATTTTTTTATCCCTAATGAGTATATTTTATATCTCGTATAAGAATAATAATCTGGATAACCATAAATGTTTATTACAACCTATAATAATCTATAATGATCATTAGTTAGGGATAAGTTAATATCATACAATGAGAGGACATTAATCATTAAAATTCATGAAATTGATATCAATATATATACACATATATTTTTATAATGTAAAGGAATGATATAGTAAAGTCTTCATATTATATGAGACATTTTATATTCTTAATAATAAATTAATAATATTTAAAAAATCACAATAATACTAGTTGTAAAATAATATTGTGTATATTGTTTTTATGATTTTCTATTTGAAAACCAGTGTTAAAACATACATAGGATTGATTCATAAAATTTATATACAATAAATGATAATCAAAGTACACTTTTAATACATTTTATCCAATAAAAAATGATAAAATCTTTCTAGTGTTACTTTTAATGATTCATTTGAAACAAACGATACAAAAAGGATACTTTTAACATTGATTATTACATAAGTAATGTTAAAATATTTTTTAAAAAATTATAACATGTGATACCTCCACAATATTTCCAATAATTATTTATTAAAACCCCTTTCAACTATATCATGATCACAATCTCCCATTCTTTAACATTTTCAATTAATCATTTCTCGACCTATTTGGGATTTTTTCCATCACATGGATCAATATACATTCTTCCACCCACCATGGCTCTATTCAACCCCTTGAGGTTTTGTTCTATTCATTTCCTTTGAGTTCTACTATATTCAACATCCCATATTTATTTCTTTCAATCTAAACTCCATCAATAATTATTTAGAAGACATTATTTCAAATATTTTACTTGAATCCCCATATTTTATAACTTCAATTTTTTATTTCATATTATTAAATATTTTTTAATCTTTATATGTTTTTTATATTTAATAAATTTTTTTGTTATTGTATTCATTTAGTTATTTATTTCTATGGTAATAATTATTTTAATAATATTGTTTCATTATGATAATAATTTATTTTTGATTGTAAATTATGGGTATAATTTGTTTATAATTATAATTATTTTTATTTGTAATTGATAATCCCCTCGCTTGGACCGATCAGCCACATTCCACCTCTCATGGCTTTGTTTGATCTTTTTTTTTTCATTAATATAAAATGTGCTCCAAGATCATTCCTACTCTATATTAATTTATTTTAATGTATACCCTATCAGTCACTATTTTAAAATTTATTCACGATCTGCTTCAACCTAAATCATTAGAATTTATAATTTAATTTATAATTTATTATTTTATAAGATTTATTAATTTTTTTTTATTTTTTTAAAATAATCTTTCATCATTATTAATTATTTTTAGCGATTTTATCCATTTGGACTTATGGTTCTTTGGTTATTTATTTATGATTATAGTTTAATTATACTTGTGAATTGTTAGTGATTATACAATATGTCTATAGTTTATGTACGGTTGTAATTTTTTAAAATTTTAATTTTCATTGAATGTAATTTTTTCGCTTATGATTTGTTTGTGTTAATAGTTTCCATGAATTATAATATTATTTGAATTATAATTATTATATATTATATTGTCTTTTTATAATTATTTATGATTATACCTTGTTTTATTGGTAATAAATAATTTCCTCCTATATAATATATGTTATTATGTTATTACTATTTAATTATTTATTTTATATTAAATTGTAAATTCATATATATATATACATATATATTCAATAATGTCTTTTAATATATTAATCTATAATATTTTTATTACATTTAGTGGATAGTCATTAATTTGATAAACTGATGAATAACTTCGGATTATAATGATAAATGGGTAGAAAATTTTTGGGCATCTTCTCAATCAAAAAATAAAAAGAAATAAATGATTTTATTTACATGGATTAAGTATTTGAAGATGAGAAAATGGAGGTACAACAAAATCAAATACAATTTTATTGGAAATTATTTCAATCATAATTATATATAACTGATATGTCTTGATGAAATTAGAAACATGTGATGATCTAATGAAAGTGAATATGTAAAATATATGATATAAGATCATTTAAATGGATTAATTCTTTAGGTATTTTTTGAAATCATTGAAAAAATAGGTGTTGAAATTGTGCGGGATGATTTCGAGAAATTATTGTTCCATGGATACATTGATTTTAGAGTGTTTTACAGTATTATAAATATTTGTTAACATATAATCATGAAATGTTTTTACTTATTTTTTTTAAAAAAATTCTTATACATTTAGATATATAATTTTTGAATTAAATGTTTTATCATATTCAAATTATATGTTAAAAATTATTTTTTCTAATGGTATTGGTGCATAAAAAGATCAATGTTTTCCAAATTACAATGTGTTTTATTGGATGAAATACTAATGTTTGTAATAATGTCTTAAATGTAAATCATCATGTAAGAAAATTGCTAAAAATCAAGACATGATTCTTTATTACAAAAAGAACCAAAGCCCATGATTAGGAAACACCACATTTTCTAATAATTAGTTGTATAATGATTCTATTTGAAATTAAAATGATGCAAAGAGGTGACTATGGTATAAATATGATCTCATATCTAGTGTAAAAATATGTTATACCACTAATTCACTATATTAGAGTATATTTTATAAAAAAACATTAATGAATTTTTTAATGAAGTTTAAAATATTCGAATGGAATTATTTATAGGTAGAATGAATTCATACAAGAGACCCAATAACACACATTGTTCATTGCCTATTTTTCTAGAAATATATAAGTTATCCCAACAGATATTAATGTATAAAAAAATATGTGATGATGATCATGATTATTTATGGTCAAAATAACCTTTGAAATGATATTGATGTTCAGGTATCACCTTTGATTAATGATTTGAATTTTCTCTGGTAGAGATTTGTTCCCGTATTTGTAGAATAAAATAAAATTATTTTATTTTATTCCTATGGTAATTCTCCATATATAGGGCTTTAAATTATTTTTAAGCTTTCTATTTACCTTTTTATGGGACATAAATCTTTTCTAATTTTGGGAGAGTGGATTTTATATCATCAGTTACAGAATAGATGAATGATTTTGTACATGGGAAATTATAGAATTTTTAGATACAATCACGTATATTGAAATTTAAAAATGAATTTAACATCATACATGAGTATGATTTTAACAACAACCATTAATAGATGAATAATATTACAATAATGTGAAAAACTGCAATGCCATAACTAAAATGAGTAGATGTTCTAGTCAGAAATATAAATGCATGGAGGAAATGTTAAATATAATGTGGTCGAATATATAAAACCATTTTATTGGTAAAACAAAACATTTATGTTTTTCATGTTCAGAAAAATAAAAGCTGTTGTTGGATTAAATAATTCATTACATTAAATTGTAGAGAAAAGATGGATTGCATCCATGTGGAATGACAATTTGTTTTTTCAATTTTTGTATGGTATTAACGTGGCTTATATACTCTTATAAAATTTTATTTTTTTTCCAATAATGGATTGAAATAAAATATGTTTGAAAAATCATGTCTATCGTGTAGCGATGAAATAAATACTACTTATCACATCACGTGGTATATTTTTGAAAACAATCAAAATGTTTGTCATGGGGTTTAGTTTCTTTTTCAATTTTATTTAGAGAAAAGTAATTGAGCCAATTTTATTTGATATATTATAGAATGAAAGTAGGTTAATCATATTTAACTAAAATTTATTTTCCACCATCAACTATTTATATAATCCAAGATCTACTGATTCATTTTGGGTATGAAATAGGAATATGTGGGCTTGTTTATTTACATTATATGTATCATTTTGATAGATATACCAAAAATTTGAAGGAATATGTTTTTAATATATAGAGACCATAGGATCCTATCATTCAAAAATATAATTTAGAAGAGATTACTGACTTAATTACTGAATATTGGTTTGATGTGGAGCATGTCTGACTTCCTATATACCAAAATTGGATAAGTGACAATATAGTTAATGAGATATAAGGGTTACATGTATTGTTAATATCTTATATTGAAGTAATGATGGAACAATTATACATTTCAAACAATATAGGTGGGGACATACAATATATATCATCTCATATTACTAGATTTGAGGTTCTATATTTGAAAAAAATGGAAATTGGTAGATGAATGAACATAAAAATGTTCATTTTTAATGCTCTATGGAGAAAGTTAACATTGATTTATCCCATTCATAGGAATTTAAATGGTCAATATGGTAACAAGTGTTAATCTAATAACATGGTGTGGTTTCGAGATTTTTGGTCACACATTGGAATAATATATGGATGAAAGAAGTACTATTAAAAATAGTGTAGTAATTTTCTTTTGTAAAGAACTTTATTCTTCGAATTCTAAATATAAGAACCCAATTTTTCCATGAAAAACTTATTTTTTAATTTTTGAGTATGTGTGCTGATTTATTATAGAAAAATATGAGTACCATTGTTTATGTGTAGTAAGGTTTACTATAAATGTTTTCTGAATCATGATGATTATAAATATAGAATTACTAATTTGAAATCATTTACTTGAAATGATATATCATGTATAGTGTTTATGCATGAAAAAAAATGTTATACTGATGACCCATGAACTGGTTATTGGTTTATCATTTTGAAATTGAAAAAAATTCATTTGGATGTTGATAAGGTTTCCATTGTTGAAGACCATCGTAGGATTTCATCTTCTATTACATAATTACCTAATGATATAAATTATTATAATGTTGTAAGAGGACTTAAACATTAATTTATCATGTGCTAGGTATATGAGAAAATACTCCGTTACATTCTTAATTTACTAGGTAACTATCTTTTTTTGAAACTCATACAATTAATTACTATTGTTTAATTTAATGTATTTATATACATTGATGTTAAACAATATTTTATTTTTTGTAACAATTTTTATATTCCTTATATTCTAATATCCATTTTTTTGTGCTGAAAGAAGTTTTCATAATCATTTTACTGTGAATTTTTTCATTATATTATTTGTTATTAGGTATAAATTATTATTTTAATAAAAATTATTGTTTATTTCCTACCATGAAAAATATCGTTTTTCATATAACCTTTATTTCTTTTGTTATCAAATACTTTTTAGAAATGTACAAATTTTTAGATAATAACCTTTTGTATCAATTTTTTGTTACATTATTATATTCACTAGTTTCAGTGACACAATTGTTCATTGAAATGTAGACCATACCCACATGATCTGACATGTGACTACCCCAAGACCACCCTTAATAGTCCAAGGGATTTAGACCAATTAAAAGTAGTAATATATCACAAATAATAGGTGTTATACTAATTTACCAATACACAAGAACACATATTCAAACAATAACAATGAAGACATATAAAACAAATGAATCCAATTCATGAATACATAAATAATCCCACATTAAGAGTATTACTGTATAGTACTTATAGTGAAAAATGGTCCAAATATAAGACCAAAAAATGTATCGAATTCGACCTACTCCATCATAGATGAATAAACCTTAATGAAATAATTCAAAAAACAATGGTCTTGTCAAGCTCAATCAATGCTCCACATTCAACTTGTCCTCTGAAGACACTATCTAATGGTCCATCATCTACATATGAAATGACATCTGTAGGCGGAGACTATGTAAGATATAATATACCAATACCTATAAGGAGACCTAGAAAACACAAAACTTGATAAACAAATAATAGTCTACATATAAAATTTATATGATATAGAATATAAAAAATAAACCCCATATATACCCAAGAAGTATATCGTGTGACTCGGCCATCATAACCATCATCTATCCTCAAGATAATTCTTGAAAAAGCCCTCATTTTGGTAAGATCCATATCATAATAAATCCTATCTTGGGATACCCTCATTCAAGGGGTCCTGACCATTGGGACACACCGATGAAATATCACTGTGCTTGGAATACCTTGATACATAGATTGGGGGTCCTGACCATGATAAATGGGGGATACCGAAAATCCTTTATGGTTCTACCTTATATATAGGGGATCATATTCCAGTGATACCATCACCTATTATAATGAGGCCTAATATACCATGGATATACTTCTTTCTCATGAAGGTAACTCTGATTCCTTAAACATGGCCTAGGGTATAAAAATTATAGAGGAGCACACTCTAGTATCATTGAGAGACACCATGACCTCTGTATAAGAGTCCTCCTCTATAGGGGATTACAATCCTGAGATGTGTACTTAATTCCATAGTCTTCCATCAAGGGAATGGACAATGTCAACATAGTCAATCATGAATGCTCCATACTAATGAAGTATAGGGTTACAAATGTAACAACCAATGATATTGGGAAATATTTTATTTTGAATTAATTTAAATTTTTTTATATTTTTAAGTGCACGCAACACAAAAAATATTTATTTCATATATACTAATTCACAATGTTTGGATTGTGTTATATGAAATTTCAATTTAAGCATGCACTATGATCATGTCTTTACTTATAAGTATCCCTTACATTGGTCATTTTGGCCTTCGGTGCTCACTAATTTTTATGTTTTATTTCCTAGGTTATAAAGATAGGTATTGTTTTTGATGTGTCTAATAATGGTTTTAGTAATACATAACTTAGTAGAAGATAATGTCGCTTTATTATGTACTAGTGTTTATGTTTCCATGTCTCAAAGGCACTAGACCAATATATTCCTTGGGACATTTGTTTGTATTATGCTTTATGTATTCTATAAAAGTAATGTAATAGTAATTCATGACAAGGTTGGGTCTCTGTAGTTGGTATACTATCAAAGTTTTAGTTATCATTTGGAATATACGATGATAAATCATTAGTGGGATCCCTCGGTATATTTCTAAGGATATGTCTAGGGATGTCTCTAAGGATAAGTATATGGATGAGTTAACTTATAAGAAAATGTCCTAGAATGATAATGAGTGAGTGGTTTACTAGAAATTCATTCCCTTATAAATACTAAAGGTTGATTTATATTTTTCCAAGTTGTGCCTATGGGTGAAAACTCTGATAAGATGTTTTGGGCATGACCTGGGGTAATCTAGTACACGAAAACGGGTCTTGCTTCACAAATGGTTTATCACTCTTTGGGGATATGATTTTTGAAATCATAATCCATTCGTGAACCATCACCAAGGATTTAAATATTTATCGGTTATTAATAACCAAGGATAACCATAAGGTGTCAAATTTTATGAAATATTTCATAATTTAGACACCATATAAGTTGTTGTTATGACTATCTGATTCCTTACTACGATAATCATTAATTACACAATTCATTATAGTTTTAGTAAATGGAATGAACTTGATTCATGATTAATATGTTGGAAAATATTTTACTTAGAAGTGAAATATTTTGGCTATGAGAGTAAAGGATATTTCGATCATGCCTAATTAGTTTTGAATGAACATTATCAACAACTTTCACCTTAACGGACTTTTAGACTCACCAAAGAAGTCATGGAAATATATCACTAATACATTATGTATAAGGGAGTATGATGGTAATATGTTTCCATTTACTTTTTGTAAAGAATGTGGAAATTATCATATGAGGGATAGTCTTAGAGGAATAAGATGGTTTTTTCACTATGGAAAATAAGGACACAAAAAAGTAATGACAAAAGAAAAATGAATGGTTCTGCTAACCAAATATATGAGAATATTGGACTCCCTAATACATCATATAAGGGTAAATTCATTATATGTATAATGAATGGTAATTATGTTAATATATATCCTACAAGAAATGTCATGACCCATCTCAGTGGGGCCTGAGCCACAACTCCCCAAGCCCACCTCCAATAGGCCAGGGGATGCTGACTAGCACTGAGTAGGCATGTCACTAACATGGGTGGCATTTCCTATAAACTTTTACACACACACACACATCTCCAAGCCCAAAAAGCTGAAAATTAAAAACTACTAAAAATGGAAATGCATGTATACACTAAAAACCCAACCAACAGATTATGACAAGAAGGTAAAGTACAATAATGTAAAACCCTGGGCCAAAAGTACAAGACCACCAAAAGAGAGTCTTCAACAAAGTCCAGCCAGTAAAGAAAGGTATTGGGACTATAATCTATAGCTGTAGGAACACACCTCGACCTGTCTAACCTCACAGAGCACCATCCGGTCCTGGTTTGCCTAGAATCTTGTCTAAAGCTCGCTCGTCTGCACAAGAAACGACACGAGCAGGAAAAGCCTGTGCAGCGGTGAGTATAACAATACCCATTAGGACACCCAGAAAGCCAAAAAAAATACAACAAGGGAAATACCAAAATGGAAATATATATTCATCTCTACATAGTATATGTCTAGAGAACATATAACAAAAATATCCAGATATGCTCATACATAATTAACCATTGCGAAACCACCTCTAAGATCCAGCTTGATGATTCCACTGTGCATGTAACAAGGATAAAAACTCCTAGTTCTGAAGAGGGAGAGATATTAAATACTAATTCTAGGAAAACACACTCCACAAGTACATGGGAACACGATGTTTAGATGAGGATCACAAGCAATAGCTATGGGGTGATTCCAACAACTCAGTCTGAACAAATCTGCTAAGCCGAGGATCGGTGCCCGGGTAAAGTTGGTCACGTCGATACCAAGAACTCTACCTAGGTTTCCAGGAATGAATAGAGGATCTGACTCTATGTCTCAAAAAGGAAATTAAAACAACTCTATTTAGGAACTCCTACTAAAGGGATCATACTTCTGTACATAGGAAATGATACAGGAAACCTTTAGGTGAAAGACCAGGGGGACGAACCCTAAGGAAACTAGTCCAAGTAACAGTAGGAAACTGGATCAAGCCATGTAAAATAGGTTACACAATGTGTAGTATGGTTACACACTGTGTTCCTTGACCCTGGGAACAGCCGGTGCAAACGGCCCGTGTCTCCAGTCCAGGTGTGTAAAGCTAGACTACACGGCCTGTAGAAGTATCACACGCTGTGTTCCTTGACTCCGAGTTTTGCCCATGTAAATGGCCTAACTAATCTAGGCTTGTCATATGGATACTCAACTACACAGCATGTAGAGGGATTACATGCCGTGTCTGAGCACCTCGTGCTCACTCCATGTATGCTGGCCAAGTGCCTGTACACAGCCTATGCCTGTGTCGCATGCCCATGTAACGGTACACAGGTTATCCTGTGTATCTATCCGGGTCTGGCCGAGGAATGTTATACATGTCGTGTCCTTGTATGTGTACCCTATCCCGTGTCCGTGTACTCTTGGAGAACATGCCAGGTAGTCCGCCGAAGAACACATTCCATGTAGACCATACTACACGCCATGTAGTTGGGAAATTTCTAGTGCGGCGTCTTCTTCTTTCTCGCCTCAGATGACATTCAGATACTGTTTATCTTGTCCTTTTTACACGAAACTCATGAACATGGGTCGCCGCATCGTTTCTATGCCGAATCCGTGGGTTTCAAGCCTTCGATCGGCTTCGAAATCCGATTACGGCCTCCCGTGTGGAAATTGTTTGAAGAACGATATCCTCCGATCCACTTTGATCCGTCCACTGAAACTGTCATCACACCTCCGCAATGTTGTTCTGATGCTAGATCTTCAATTTTGGATTGTTGTGTCGCAGAACATATGCGCAATGATCCATTTTTCATCGCCCCATGAAGAACGCCAAGAACTTGCGAACAAAAAGGGAAGAAATCCAATAAAACAAGTTTGAAGAACGAAGCTCCACAGTCATTCGTCATGGCAATGATCCACTCCCATTAATAGGCTTAAACGGCGCAGAAATCAACAATTATAAACCAACATGGATCAATTACCCAAAATCCTCGCAAAATCCCATCCCAAAAATACGATCAAACCACCGGATAATATGTTCATGGATTAGTCCATGTTCGTCATAGAAATCAAGAACGAGAATGAAATCACAAACAAACATCCTACCTGGATCCGCGACGTTCATTGGCGAAGATCCAGACTCTGTGTCGTCGTTACGTTGAGTGGTTTTTCTCCAAGGCCTTCAGAGCCTCCAAGGGTTTCATGGTTATGAGGTTGTAACCCTGGACCCATGCGAAAGCCTTTATTTAAAAATTATAAAAGATATAGATTTCGCTACAGCAAGGATTTTAATAAAATATTTTTAATAAATATTTTATTAAGGTCACATCCAAAAACCAGATTTCACACTGACCCACACCAACCAATGTTAGGTATCCTCTAGGGTAAAACCACTGCTATGGACGCAACAGTGCCCTCGAATTTCTGATCTGAGCACCCATTCTTGAGTTATTCCTCTTTTTCTGGAAAACCACATCCACGTGCAATTTATTTATTCAACTAAATTAAAACATTTGTCATGGGATCACCGGGCCTCGGAACTGCATGCTATCTCATAGCCTGATCTCGAAATAATTCCCATATAATATTAAAATAAAACATGAAAAAATTCGAGTCATTACATCACACTGACCTTAGGGATATTACGTCCCCAAAAAGAATGAACAAAGGCTAATCAAAATGATCTCGGTACTGCACATGAATCTGATCCTCCTGCTCCCACGTGCTACCCTTGAGATTCCCATGCTGCCACCGGACACACACCAAGGGAATTGATTTCCCATAAAGGATCTTCTCCTACCGATCCTCGATCTCCACTAGGTAATCAACAATGGTCTCTCCATCTTCGATGTCTAGGTCACCCCAGTCGATAACGTGTGATGAATCATGAACATACCTCTGCAGCTGCGACACAAGGAAGACGTTGTGTACCAGGTCCATCTGAGGAGGTAGATCCAAGCGGTACGCCACCTCACCAACACTACTCAGAATTTGAAAAGGGCCGATGAACCATGGAGATAGCTTACCTCCTTGGCCAAATCTCTACAATCCCCATCGAGGTGAGACCCGAAAGAACACATGGTTTCCCTCCTCGAACTACACGAGCCTCTGTTTCTTGTTAGCATAAGACTTCTCCCAACTCTGTGCAGTCTTCATCCACTCCCGGAGGGCCTGCACCTTCTCTGTAGTAGCTCGAACCATTTCTAGGCCCATGAGTACTGACTCTCCTGGGACAGTCCAGAAAAGTGGTGACCTGCAAGGTTTCCCATACAAAGCCTCGAAATTTTCCATATAATTAGTATAATGATAACTGTTGTTATAATAAAATTACACTAGTGGTAGGTGATCCTCCCACCTATGAACGGAGTCAAGTATGCAAGCTCATAGAATTTCCTCCAGAACCTGGATGGTCCACTCCATCTGACCATCATTCTGAGGATGAAATGCTTTGCTCAACCGTAACTGAGTCCAAAAAGCTTCATGAAATCCCTTCCACAATAGGGATGTGAAACAAGCATCCTGATCTAAGACGATCGTGGATGGAGCTCCATGAAGATGAACTATCTCATGCACGTAGAGGCATCCCAATCTCTCTACTGAACTCTTCTCTCGTATGGCTAGGAAGTGGGCCGACATGGTGAGTTGATCAATGATCACCTAGATGGAATTGTGTCCCCTGGACGTATGTGGTGAAACCGTCATGAAGTCCATGGATATCCCATCCCACTTCCACTCTCGCACCTAAAGGGGATGAGTCAAACCTGCTGGCACCTAGTGCTCACCCTTTACTTGCTGACATGTAATGCCCTGAAAACAAATTCTTCCACACTCTCTTTCATTCATGGCCACCAGAACTGATGTCGTAGGTCCTGATACATCTTTTCCATGCCTGGATGCACCGCCAAATGAGATATATGGAACTCTATGAGAACCTCCTCCAGCCACGTCGTTGGTACTACTATGTGCCCTCTAAAAAGAACAACATGCTCCCCACCTATTAAATATCTATCAGCAGCATCACTTGCAGATATATGAGAACATAGAGTCTCGTAGCTAGCATCCTCAAGTTTTACTTCCCTGACTCGCTGTTAGAGTGGAGGGGTAACAATCATTGACTGAAGGTAAGCGCCATCATCTTTATCCACAAAGGATAACTGTAAAGAGGCTAAATGCCTCATCGCCTCATCTAGCAATTGCGAACTGGATCTCCTTCTGAGAGAATTTTCCACAACGTTCCACTTCCCAGGAGTATAAATGATATGAAATTCGTAATCCTAAAGGAACTCAAGCCATCGCCTCTGTCTCAAATTCAGATCCTTTTGGGAAAATATATATCTAAGGCTCTTGTGATCAGAGTAGACGGTAAACCACTCACCCATCAGGTAGGGTCTCCACATCATCAACACGAAGACAACCGCTGCCAAATCAAGATCATGGGTCATATAGTTCTTCTCGTGTGGCCTCAACTATCATGAGCCATAGGAAATCACCACTTGCATATACATTAGGAAAAAACCAATCACGATTCATGATGTGTCACATAATAATACTTACTCTACACACTCTTCTGGTAATCTCATGATCGGGGCACTCTTCAGACTCTATCTCAACTGTTGAAAGGCCTACTGGCATCTCTTGGTCCACAAGAAAGGATTCCCCTTTCAGGCCAATGCGGTCATGGGTATTGAGATCCTGGATAAATCAATAATTAATCTTCGATAGTATCTTTCCAACCCAAGGAAACTCTGCAAATCTATCACGTTCCGGGGTGGCATCCATGCTATCACTGCCTCTACCTTGGTTGGGTCCAATGCTACACCATCTGGTGAGATAACAAGTCCAAGAAAGTGGTCCTCCTGTATCCAAAACTAACACTTCGAGAGTTTCCCATAGAACTGTTGCTCTAGGTGTGTGTCCAAAACCATATTTAGGTTCTTCATGAGCTCCTACTTGGACATAGAGAACACAAGGATTTAATCGATGAATACCACTTAGAACTGATCTAGATAGGGCTGAACGATCCAGTTCATGAGTCCCATTAACACTGTCGGGGTGTTCGTTACGCTGAAGGGCATCACCAAGTACTCATAGTGACTGTTGAGACATCTGAAAGACGTCTTCGATATATCTCCATCCCATAATCAAAATTGGTGATAGCATAATCGTAGATCAACCTTCGAGAACCATTATTCCCCTCTTAACTGTTTGAATAGGTCCTCAATCCTCGGTAGTGGATACCGGTTCTTCACGGTCACCTGATTCATGCACCGGTAATCTACACACAGCCTCAAGCTCCCATCTTCCTTCTTGGAAAACAAAACTGTGGCCACCTAGGGTGAATCACAGGGTCTTATGAATCCCTTCCTCTACAAGTCTTCCAGCTGCACTCTCAGCGCACAAATCTCTGGAGGAGACATTTGATATGATGATGCTAATATCAGTGTCGTCCCGTGTTGCAACTCAATGCAGGAATCTATCTCCCGACGAGGAGGGAGTCCGGAAACATCCTTCAGAATGACATCCTCGTACTCAGCCACTACTGCTGGAAACTAGAAACTTGTAACATCTGTAGCTCCAAGGGCTAGGCTAGCAAACTGATGTGAAATCAGCTACACCCTTCTACGCACGAGTCCATCCTGCGCTTCCTGGGTCTCCTTTTCACCGACGAAGGAGAACCATGTTCCATCACTGCAGACAGACCACACCATTTGCCTAAAATAGTCAATTTGGGCATGAACTGTGGATACCCAATCCATACCAATAATGAAATCAGAATCCCCCAACACTACCACCATGAGGTTCCAACCGAAACTCTCGCCTCCAAGGGTCAGGTCACACTGTATGAAATGATGTGTGAACTCTGAATCTTCCCCAGTCGGTGTTTCTAAGCGTAAGGGTCGAGTCAATGGATCAATTGGAATATCAAGGTCTTGAACAATAAAAGCAGCTAGAAAAGAACGAATAGTGCATGTGTCTATTAGTACGACAACCAAAGTAGAAAAGACACATATTTTACCTCTAATCATTCCAGGTGTACCTGGGTCATAAGCCTCGGCTGCCTGCAGGTGTCCCTGCCTCTATCCACTAGCTCCCTGGGCCAGGGGTGGACCTCCTAGGGGTGCTAGTGATAAATGTTCAAAACGCAGACCACCTCCAGTTGCTCTCCCATATCCTCTACCACGTCTGCTGCCCCATGTATTTGTCTACTCCACACGTAGCCTCTTCCTCGGTGGACCATCCATGGTTCCCATGTCAGTATTATAGTGGGTCAGACAATCACGAGTGAGATGTCCCCTGACATCACAAGAGTAGCACCGACTCTATCGAGGCTAGATGGATGCGCCCTGAGAACCCTTTGCGGCAGATCCCCTATCTTGGGATCTCCTCTGGAAACGTCTCCATGCCTGGGTCCCTGACATCGGCTCCCCACTATCTAGGTCTCTGCTCAAGCTCACTCACCACTGACAGCTGCGAGCTGTCTCTACTCTACCAAGAAACTCTCGACCACCAAATCCCACTTAAGCACCACATCATAAGTAGGAATTATCATAAGGATAATGCTAGCTTATATTTATCTGCACAAGCCCCGCCCAAAAGTCCAAGCACTGAAGTACTGATCCCTGACCATATCCATAGTGTACTGTTAGATGTTGGGAAATCTGGATGAATAGTCAGCCACCATCATGGTTCTCTGCTGGAGCTGAAGAAGCTCCTGTATACATAATTCTCTTAGGGTAACCGATGAAAACTCCTCTCTGAAGAGATGCTTAAACACTGACCATGCAAGATTCGCCTCGTCATGAGTCTGGATAACCAAACTCCACCATCACCCCGCCGAGCCCTACAGAAGGCTCGCTTTCATGATCACCATCTGGTCTGCTGTAGTCTGGACCAAACATAAGACTCTAACCACTACCTCAAGTCAATCCTCAACTACCTGAGGGCCAGGCTTGCCTCGAAACTTGAGGGGACTCTTTCTCTAAAACTCGTGGAGTGCGCACAACCTGCGCTCCTATTCTACTGGTACATCAGGCACTAAACACTTCTCCACAGGTGGTGGGATATTTGGCACACCACCCGAAGGTAAAACCGGGGGATCTAATCCATGAATCTAAGCTTCATCACTGAGGGGGTCATCCTCGTGATCAAGCTACTGGATCCTAGCAGGTGCACGTCGCAGAGGAATTCAATAAATAAAAAATATGTATTTCAGTCAGTGAGTATATCTTGAGAGCTGACTCAAGAAGGACATGGAAACCACAACCCATTCCTATAAGATGAATGTACTGTTATTTTACCCTGTAACAATTTTTCTCATGTTCCTAGTCGAAAAGAGTGTTATCAGAGTCTTGGTGTATGGATATGTTGGCTGCCCTCATAAACACTGGGGTCCCTAGCCCGAAAGCCGTACTCAAAACACTTAACACTATTGCCCCAAACCAACTCACAAAATCTTGGTCCTAAGGTAGAACCGACAACCTCTTATACCACTCTTTCACGACCCATCCCAGTGGAGCCCAAGCCACAACTCCCCAAGCCCGCCTCCAACAGACCAGGGGTTAGTGACTAGCACCAAGTAGGCATGTCACTAACATGGGAGGCATAGCCTATAAACCTGTACACATGCACACAAATTTCCAAGCACACAAAGCTGGAAAGTAAAAACTGCTAAAAATTGAAATCCATGCATACACTAAAAACACAACCAATAGAGTACAACTGGAAGGTAATGTACAATAATGTAGAACCATGGGCCAAAATTTCAAGCCCACCAAAAGAGAGTCTACATCAAAATCGAACCAGTAAAGAAAGCTATTAGGACTGTAATCTATATCCATAGGAACACACCTAGACCTCTCTGACCTCACTGAGTACCGTCCGGTCCTGGTCCGCCTAGAATCATGTCAAAAGCTCACTCGTCTGCACAAGACAAGACACATGCCGGAAAAGGCCAGGCAGGGGTGAGTATAAAAATACCCACAAGGAAACCCCTAAATCCATACAGGAATACAACAAGAAAAATACAAAGACAGAAAGATACAGTCAGATATACATAGTATATGTCTACAGAACATATAACAAGAATATACAGATACACTCATACATAATTGAACATCATGAAACCACCACTACGATCTAGCTCGAAGATTCCACTAAGCATGTAATAATGAGAAAACACTCCTAGGTCTAAAGAGGAAGAGATACAAAGTACTCATTCTAGGATAACACACTCCACAACTACTTGGGAACATGATGTTCAGACGAGGATCACAACAATAGCTATCAGGGGATTCCAACAACTCAGTCTGAACTAATCTGTTAAGAACAGGAACGGTGCCCAGGTAAAGATGGTCACGTCGATACCAAGAACTCTACCTAGGGTTACAAGAATGAATAGAGGATCTGGTTTTAAGTCTCACAGAGGGGACTCCAACAACTCTATTCAAGAAGTCTTGCAGAAGGGACCATACTCTTGTACGTTGGAAATGATACCGGAAACCTTCAAGAGAAATACCAAGGGGACGAACCATAAGGAAACTAGTCCATGTCACAGAAGGCAACTAGCTCAAGCCATGTAAAATAGGTTACACGACGTGTAGTATGGTTACACATTGTGTTCCTTGACCATGGGTACTACCCGTGAAAACGACTACTATCTCCAGTCCAGGTGTGTAAAAACTGGACTACACGACATGTAGAAGTATCACACACTGTGTTCCTTGACTTCAGGTTCTGTTCGTGTAAACAGCCTGTGTCATCTAGGATTGTCATATGGAAACTCAACTAAATGGAGTGTAGAGGGATTACAAGTCGTGCCTGAGCACCTGGGGATCACGCCCTGTACGCTGACCATGTGCCCTTACATGGCCTATGCCCTTGTCGCCTGCCCGTGTACCAGTACACGGGGTATCTCATGTATTTGGCCGGGTCTGTCCAGGGAAGGGTATATACATTGTGTCCTAGGTAGTGTACCATGTCCCGTCTCTATTTACTCTCGGAGTACACAATAGGTAGTCCGACGAAGAACACAAGCCGTGTAGCCCATACTACACGCTGTGTAGTCGGGAAATTTCCAGAACGTCGTCTTCTTCCTCCATTCCTTGGTCCACCTTCAGATCCTGTTTCTCTTTTCCTTTCACCGCAAAACACAAGAAAATGGGTCGCCTTGTCATTGTGATGCCGAATCCGTGGGTTTTGGGCCTTCTATTGGCTGTGAAATCCGATTATGGCCTCCCATGCCGAAATCGTTCGAAGACCGATATCCTCCGACCCCCTTCGATCCATCCATCGAATCCATCGTCAAACCTCCATAGGGTTGTTACGATGCTAGATCTTCAATTTGGGATCGTTGAGTCGCAGAACGGATGCAGAAAGATCCATTGTTCATTGCCCCATGAAGAATGCAAAGAACGCGTGAATGAAAAAGGGATGAAATCCAGTAATACAATTTTGAAGAATGAACCTCTGTCGTCATTCATCACGGTGTTGATCCACTCCCGTTAATAGGCTTAAACGGAGCGTAAATCAACAATAAGAAACCAACATGGATCAATTCCCCAAAATCTCCTCAAAAGTCTATCCCACAAATACGATCGATCCGCAGGCTTATCTGTTCATGGATTAGTCTGCGTTCATCATAGAAATCAAGAATGGGAAAGAAAACACAAACAAACATCCTACTTGGATCCACGACGTTTGTTGTCGAAGATCTGGTCGCCGCGTCGTCGTCGTGTTGAGAGGTTTTTCTCCAGGACCTTCAGAGCCTCAAAGGTTTTCAGGGTTATGAGGTTGTTACACTAGAACCCTGCGCAAGACTTTATTCAATAACGATAAAAGATACAGATTTCACTGCAATAAGGATTATAGTAAAATATTTTTAACAAATATTTTATTATGTTTACGTCTAAAAACCAGATTTCACAACTGACCCGCGCCAGCCAATGTTAGGTCTCCTATAGGGTAAAACCACTGCTCTGGACGCAACAGTGCCCTCATGTTTCTGATCTGAGAACCCATTCAAGAGTTATTCTACTATTTCTAGAAAACCAGACACGTGCACAATTTAATTATTCGATTAAATTCAAACAGTTTTTCCGGGCTCACCGGGCCTCGGAACTGCACGCCGTCTCAATGCCTGGTCTAGAAATAATTGCCATATAATATTAAAATAAAACATCAAAAAAACTAAGTCATTACGGAAATTATTTTGAGTATAATCATCCTGGTTGTAAAAGAAATTGTTATATTGTTGATGATAATGATAATATGTAGGAAATGTGAAAGGATAGAGGTAATAAGTAATAGGATGAGGTAACCTTCATATGACATAAGAAATATGTGGGATAATAATATTCTATATGTATTTGACTTAAATAATTATATAGTATGAATGGTGAAATATGCACATATTTTCCAGTTTATGTTTTTATAAGAATTTACAATATTAAGTCAAATGATTTTGATGGACTAGAAAATAATTTAACTAAGGGAAGATAACCACTAATATGTTACTTTAAGATGATGCTATTTGGATAAAGATATTTTGGATAGGAATAAGTAAATTTTATAGTTTTTATTACCCGAAAAGTAATTAATAATTTTTAACAAATGTTTTATGGTTTTTATTATCTATCTTTTTTTTATTTAAGTAATATACCAAGTAACCCTCTGTATAGGGAATCACACATGTTTTCCCAAAGTGTTTATATAAATTATGGTTATGTTTATGTTAAAGAGAATATATTATGTGTGTTTTAATATGTTTAAATTTGACAACTAATAACTTCATTGTGATATATGGGGGGATCAATTTTAAAACTATTTTGTGTCTTTATTTCTAATGTTATTTATTTTCTTCAATCCGAAGTGATATAAGGTTAACCATTTATGGGATGTTTATGGTAAACATTGGATCATGTTTTTTATATTAATATATTATCTCAGTCAATTAGTATTCTTTCATATTGTATAAGGTTTTAAAAAAATATTATTTTGATTGTAACTAATGATAGATGAGATAACTTATCGTGGATCTAATGATCTATTTGAGCTTCATGAATGAAAAATAAAATTTCTATTTTAGAGAAAGAGGTGAAGTGGATCCATAAAAACAAATTTTTTTTCTTTTTTAGAAATCATGAATTTATATATTTTCATGAAAATTATTTATCTTTTAGGAAGAAATCTATAAATAAAATCTTATCCTTGTACATTTTTTTCAGATGGATGACATGATCCTTTAAATCATCATATATTTTTTTCACTATGATTTATAACAACATCTTGTCCTAATTATCTAGAACTCTACATCATTAATTTATTGCTCTATTTCTCTTCCATGTCAATTTTTTCACATCCCTAATTTTTATCCTATGTGGGAATGTAGCCATGAGTTACTTTGGATAACCTTTATGGTTCTAGGTTTATTTTATTAAAGGATTTTCTAAAATTAATTTATACGATTCGGGTTTTTACGAGTGGAACTCTCAGTTATTAAACCATTGATAATACATATGTATTTTAAAGGATAAATTAATTTTAATGGGGGTATAATTTTACACCCCATGATTTTGTGAAATATTTTCATCCAAATTAGTTTAATATTTTTGATATTTTTCATTTCAATCAACAGTGAAAGTAGTTATTTTCAATATATTAAAGCTCAATGTTTGTAATGAATTATATTAAATTCCATGGTAATATTTCACTACACACAATGTAATGGTTATATGCCTCTATAAAAAATAGTAATGAAATCTTTTGTTTCTTGCAAGACTTACTTTCCTTGATGGCTTGCATAACTTGTAAGAAAGAGGGCCACCGAACAATAAGATATTATATAATAATATATAACATTACCCCTAAATTAGGTTTTATGAATAATATTAACTAATATATTAAATTATATGATTTTCACAAAATATAAATTTTTTTAATTGGATACAAATTCTTTAGAAATGAATATAAGAACCAATTGAATATAAAAGAGTAATTTTAATTAAATTCCCAATTATTCTCACAGTGTTGTTTTAATACTAATAAATAAATTGAAATTAATATGTAATATTAATTTAATTTACATGTAATATATTTAACCAAATATTTTTTATATTAAATCAATATATTTGATAAAAAAATATATAAACAACATCAATTTTATACTCAAAAACCTATAATTTTATTAAGGTTTTTTTCTAACTTTTAATGTATAACCCATTTTAAATACAATATGTGTAACTTAAATATATTTATTATTTCAGAAAACCGTAATTGTTTAAATATAAACATAATTTTTTTGTTAGTATGATTTTTTAGTTTTTCGGTGATGTCTATTTTTTTTAATGAAAATTTAAAAATACTGAATTTTAACTCAAAATTAATTTTTCATATAATTTATTTATATATTTAAATTATATATTTATTTTATTTTAAAGAATAATTAGATCGAATTTTTATCAATTTATCCATTTTAGTTCATTGGTATCAATTTTATTTTGAATGTAGCTATAAAAACATAGAAAATGATTGAATGTTTTTTTCTTAAAAAACCCGCATTAATGTCCCATTTAAAGGATTATATGTAAATTAATTTATTCCAATTATGTGTTTGGAATTTGGAAAAATTGATTTTATATTTTCAAAAATCATAATGAATAATTACTAATAATCTCAAATTATATTTGTTAAGATCCATATTTTCCATGTATTTTTTTAATTTTATGGAATTATTACAATTCTATAAAAATTGACGGTGCTA
Source organism: Viscum album (assembly GCA_963277665.1). Taxonomy (NCBI): domain Eukaryota; kingdom Viridiplantae; phylum Streptophyta; class Magnoliopsida; order Santalales; family Viscaceae; genus Viscum; species Viscum album. Next base: position 1,392,483,844 of record OY728165.1, read on the forward strand.
GATTTCGAGGCCCAGTGTTCCCAGAATGAATTAATGAACTTTTTTATGGTATGTTTAGTAAATGCGTGAACAAAATTTTCAATGATTTGAATTGGTAATCAGATAAAAAATCTGAGGGCTCTGTTGAATCCGCAGTGCCGAGATTCACTTAAAGGAGACTTTAAATTGACTGCAGTAGGTATGGAGAAAATGTTATGTTTTCTGACTTTTTAAAAGAAAAGAAAAGAAATAATTTTATTATTTTATTTTATTTTTTATTCACCAATGGACAAGTGGAGTGCGTGACCCGCAATGTGTCAAGCCAATAAATGGCTTGACCTGTCAATCTTAAGTAACGACGACATTGGGGAATTAGGAAGGTTCTTAATTAATGAGCCCCCATTAATTCCCCATGTTGTTACTTACCATACTCGTCCCCAATTTATATGGATCTTGGAGAGAGGTGTCTACATTGCTTCACCAAGCAAAGAAGTGTTGAAGGAGTGTCGTGATGCTGATCTCTTAGAGGGCAGAGTCAATCCCAGCAAGAGGTGACATGTGACACCGAACCACAAACCGAAGTATGACGTATGCACGACGTCGTTGGGAACCTGTTGTGGGAATGAAGAACACAACCCACCTTCATGCACAGACGTTATCCAACTGATTTACATGGTAGGGGTTTAAATCTGTGTATTTATTGTTTCTAATGTTCTTCTCTTCTAAACGAAGAACGCTAATCAACTCACAAACTAGTTGATCTATAGATGATTTTTTCTTGTGTGTTTTGGAATAATTATTGGTGTTTCATGTAGTGGTTTAATTATTGTTTCATTCACATGAATTCTTGAACCACATTCTCCTCCCTCTTATTATGAGCTAACACTGAGGGCATGGGCCTAATGAACCCGGCTTGAACCGTAAGTTATTTTTCTATCATTGATCCACTGTGGAAGACCAGCAGCGTGACGACACCAACCAGATATGAAGTAGGCGACACACTGATGTGTTCCATAAAAGGAGGCAGAATCACAATGCTGTAGAGGTCATCAGAGCGGCTAGCACCAGCCGACCACAGAAGAGGTGTGGTACACCGTCCCATGCCACCGGTGAGCATTGGGCCGCGGCGTATAGCCGCTCTTGACGGAGGAGGAGGCCAACACATCGGTCGGTCATGGAATGAGTGGTGCATGATCAGCGCACCGCCGGAGATCATATGCCACAACCGAAGCCACGACGGATGCTGAACCCACACCACCAGTGAGATCCAAGAAGATAGGGATGTCCACATGGTGCCTCCATTTCACGAAACTGAATAGCCTCCAGGCCATTCGGGATACTGGGGGGTACGTTACCCCCCACCCCCCTTGCCAGCTCGGGCAGACAATGGTCGGGCTGTACCCTACTCGGCTACGCCGCCCTATGCAGGTCGCACACTCTTCGGCCGGGCTGCCCCTTGCGGGCCATGCCCTACATGGTCAGGCCACCACCTTGCATGTTGGGCCTCACGAGGTCGGGCTACCCCTTACAGGCCGCCGTTGCGGGCCGCCCTTTTCTGGTCATCGTCCCGCCTTGTGGGCCGAGCCAACCCCATGTAGGTTGGTCTCAACCTCGTCCCATAAATCTGATCATGCTGCTTCCCAGCCTAGATGCGGTCAAGCCGGATGGGTCCGACTGGGTCCAACTAGACTCGGGCCCATGCAGGCCCAGAAACACTTAAATGGCCATATCATGAGAAACTGATTCCAGTTTGACGAATAGTCTATGGCGTTGGGTTCCTTGTATCTATATAGTCATTTTGGTATACACCTCAGGAGTTTTGGATATAGTTGGAGTACGACCGGATTGGATCAAACCCGAATCCAACTGGGCCCCTGGAACTAAAACCCTTATAACTCCCAGACCAGCCGTCTGATTGCCGTACTTTCTATCGCGTTGGAGACCTTACGACATGACACTCCATTGGGTTACTACATTGTGGAGCATAGCGGCAGTCGAGGTACGAATGATATCTCGAGGGAATATTTTTCAGTACTTGAGTGCACCAGGTGTATGGAATCCAGTGGTTGACAGTGAGGCAGAGTTTGGAGACAGATCATAGAGAGGTTAGTACTGAGAGATTCTCTTTGTGCCACCACTGATCCTGTGTTGGTCAGATCTTCTGTGGGTCAACGCTCAGAAATCTTGTGTGGGTCAGCGCATAAAAATCCAAAGTGATTCAGATCTTGTGTGGGTCAGCGCGCATCGATCCTGTGTGGTTCAGTGCATTCAGATCCGGTGTGAGTCATATCTTGCGTGATTCATTGCGGTGGTTAGTTATATATCGATTCTATTTGGGACAGATCTTTTATGGGTCAACAGGGGTTAGCTGCCTATCGATTCTGTGTGGGTCAGACTCAGAATGGTCATAAGCAGTGCGTCTTGATCGAATAAAATGATCTCACATCACGACTAATCATTTATACTTTTGTACTTCACTAAATCCTTGTTTGAGCTGAGGCAGTGTTTGAAATATGTCTTTTACCTGTGTGGAATTTTCTATCTTCATGGTGTTACATTTTTGGTATTCTTTCCTCATGTCTGTGATGAGTATACCTTGATATCTTAGGTATATGTATGTGAATATACCTCAGTAGGGTTGAATTTATTCTTTTTGGTTTTTAATTTTGTGAATCTTTAGAAGAAATATGGGGTCTCGGGGTCCCTACTGAGTATTGTTATACTCACGCTTGAACAGGCTCCGCCCACACCTGGTTGTGTCTTGTGCAGAATACATACAACATTGATCAAGGATGAGGGAGCCAGGACTGGTCGGTGCTCATAGGTGGACCATTTGGCTTGACATGACACAGGGACAACTGATTTTGAGTTGTACCTACCCTTCAGGTAGGATCCTTGGTGGACGATCCAGAAGCTTATTTTTAGTTTTCAGCTATTTTTACTTTTCATTCATACATGTACTTTTTTAGTTGGTCTTGTATTTCAGCCCCCTTTACTTTCAGCAACCTTATAATACATCAGTTTACATTGTGGTTGTTTCATGGTGCATTATACTCTATGTGTTTGTATAGGCTTATAGGCAATTCCTTTCCATTATATACACATGTGCCTATCAGTATTTTATTTCCAAGGCCCTAGTTCAGAGCTCAGAGATTCTGGTGTAGCCATTAGCTTGATCTTTATGGCTAGAGTCTCTTGTGGGAGATGATTCAACGATTACACACTGGGGCCAACAATGCGAGTTTACTCTAGGAGGTGAGAGATTCTTTTGGGATCTCCTAGTAGCGGGGTCGAGGCCTTAAGACATCATCTTGGGTATGGGCTAGTTATCCATATTCCATGATAAAGTTGACTATATTGGGCACAAAGTACATGTTTTCTACATATATAGGATCATGTTTCACTTCACCGGTAAGAATGGAACGTTTGCAGCACATGATGGACTTTCCCATAGGAGGGTACAGTCGATCTCTCATCAGTTGGCTAGACATAACTTCAAAGGAATAGATGTTGGGAGTATGAACTATCTTGGAGGTGTGGAACAGTATGCCGATGTCTTTCCTGATGATGTTCCAAGACTACCTCCACGTAGGTAGGTAGGCCTTTTCATCGACCTATACCATCGGACGACACCGATTTGTACACCCACATATTGGATGGCTCCCATGGTGCATCATGAGTTATGGGTACAGTTGGGGGACTTACAGAGAAAGGGGTTCATAAGGCCACCCGTTTCTCCATGGGCAACCCCGATTTTGTTCACCAAGAAGGAATATGGGAGTTTCATGTTCTGTGTGGAGTATCGGCACCTAAACCAGGTGACCGTGAAGAAAATATATCCACATCTAAGGATTGATTATCTATCTGATCAGCTAAAGGGAACTCATTGGTTTTCAAAGATAAAACTCAAATCAAGCTAACATCAGCTCGGGGTATGAGATAAAGATGCACAAAATACATTTTTCAAATTTCGGTATAGCCACTATGAGTTCGTGGTTATGCCTTTCAATATGACCAATGCCCATCAGTTCTCATGTGACTCGCGAACATGATCTTCCAACCAATCCTCTATTTACATGTGGGGGTCTTCCTCGATGACATCTTGATATACTCAGTGATGAAGATTTAGCATACCTATCATCTTCAGGTAGTTCTGGATACACTTCAAGAGCACCATCATTATGGTAAGCTCTCAAAGTGACAGTTCTGGATACGGGAGGTCCAATTCATGGGACATGTTATCTTGGATGTTGGAGTTTCAGTGGATCCCATGAATATATAGGATATGCTTGCTTGCGAGCCTCCCAGGAGTTTGACCGAGGTTCGGAGATTCAAAGGGATAGCTGGATAATACCAAAGATTCGTTCCTGAAAATTTCAGAGTTGTAGCACCATTGTCAGCATTGATGAAGAATGGGAAACCTTTCATCTAGACCAAGAGATGCCCGCAGAGTTTCCAGGAGGTGAGGCAAGGATAGATGAGTACCCCCATCTTGAGGCTATGAAAAGAGGGTGTTTTGAATGTAGTCTACTACAACAGGTCAGAGACCAGACATGGGTGTGTCCTGATGCAAGAGAGAGTAGTGATCAACTATGGCACATGACAGATAAAGAACCATGATTAGAACTATTATACCCTTGACCTGAAGTTAGCATCAGTGGTATTTGACTTGAATATTTGGAAACATTACTTGATCGGAGAACGTTTTACAGTCTACTCTGATAATAAGAGTCTCAGGTATATATTCTCTCAAAAGGACCTAAACCTAAGACAGTGAATATAGCTATAGCTCATCTAGGACTATGACATTCAGATAGTCTATACTCCTAGTAAGGGTAATATGGTAGCGAACACACTCAGAATTATGGTCTGGTCTATAGCTATAGAGTGAGGCATTAGAAAAACTAGTTGTTCCACATATATCCTTTGTGGATAATGATGGAACAGCTTAAATCCAATATATGAATTCCAATCCCCCATTTCTTCAGTGAGTTCCAGAATCACAACTTAAGAAGTTGATTGTAAGGCCCGACATGCTTAGATATCCTCAGGACGGTCTCCTAAAAATTATCCGAAGGTGTGGAGCATGTCTTCATATTCAAGGGGTGAACCACAGTACCAGTGATGCTTTATGAGGTGTTGTAGAGGGAGTTCCATTCATCCAAATTAATGGTATATCCTATAGTTCCAATGGTGTACAGGGACCTAAAATGTCTGTAATAGTGGCCAGGGATGAAGGAGGTAGTGGCATAGCTTGTATCTTGATGCCTCACTGGTCAGCAAGTGAAGGTCGAGCACCATGTTCCAGCAGGCTTAACACATCCACTAGAGGTGCTAGAGAAGAAGTGGGATGGAATCTCCAGGGACATTATGATAGGGATTACATGTACATCCAGGGGACATGATTCTATCTGGGTGATCATTAAATGACTCACCATGTCGGCCCACTTCCTACCAATTCGATAGAAGGGATCTGTAGAGGGATTGGGATGACTCTACATATAAGAGATTGTGAGACTCCATGGGATAAAATTGATGATCATCTCTGACCATGACACATTTTTAAATTTTTTGGTGTGGAAGAGGTTACAGGAGGTATTCAGGACTCATATACGTTTAAGCACTGCCTTTCCTCCTTAAATGGATGGTCAGACGGAGCAGACCATTCTGATGCTAGAGGACATGCTTCGTGTATGTGTCCATGATTTTTTCCACAGTTGGGAGGATCATGTACGCTTGGTGGATTTCAAATATAACAACAGTGATCACTTCAATATCGGTATGGCACCATCTGAGGCCTTGTACGGTCGAACTTATAGATCATCTCTATGATGGAAAGACCTAGGGGAGTCAGCACTTATGGGTCCAGAGTTGGTACCTGCTATGACTGAGAAGGTGCAGATCATCCTGGAGTGGATGAAGAATACACAGAGCAGAAAAAATTCTAATGCTAATAGAAGACAGTGACCATTGGAGTTTCAGGAGGGGGACCACATATTCTTTTGAGTCTCTCCTCAGTAGAGACTATATAGATTTGGCCGAGGTGGCATGTTTTTACCAAGGTTTATCGAACCATTTTTGATACTTCAGAAGATAGATGAGGTAGAATACCGCTTGGAACTTCCACTATAGTTGGAGAGGGTGCATATCGTCTTCCACATATCCTAGGTGAGGAGATATGTGCATGACCCATCTCACATCATCGACCACATCGAGATAGACTTTGTTGATGGGGTGACGTTTACAGAGGTTCAAGTAAAGATTGGTTATTGATGGGATCAAGTTTTCGTGGGTGATTGAAACCTCTAGTGAGTGTTCGCTGGCAGCATGGGATACTCTAGAAGTGAAATTGGAGTTGGAGGCTCAGATTTGTTTTTAGTACCCCTAATTGATCCCCTATTATTTGTTTTGGCTTTCGATTATGAAAATACCTAGGGGAGGAGAATGTAAAAACCCATATTTTCTGTGTATTTTTTTAATTATATAGAATTAATATGATTTTACAAAAATTGACGGCACCTGATTCCGAGGCCCGATGTTCTCTTAATGAATTTATGATTTTTATAGTATGTTCAGTAAATGCGTGAGCGGTGTTTTCTAACATTTGAACTCTTGCACATATTAAAAGTATGAGGGAACCATTGAATCCACAAAGTCATGATTCATTTAAGGGAAGCTTTACGTTTACCGTAGTAGTTCTGGATAATAGTTTTTATTTTGTGACTTTTTAAAATAAAAAGAAAAGAAATAATTATATTATTTTCTTATCATTCTTCTCTAACGAATGGACAAGCAGAGTGTGGGACTCACGATGTGTCAAGACAATAAATGGATCGACCTGTCAATATTAAGTAACGATATCATTGGGGAATTAGGAAGGTTCCTAATTAATGAACCCCATTAATTCCCCATGTAGTTATATACACTCCCTTCTCCTATTTATATGGAGCTTGGGGAGAGGTGTCGTCACAACTTCACCAAGAAACGAAGTGATGAAGTAGTATCATAACGCTAAACTCTTAGAGGAAGGAGCTGATCCTAGTGGGAGGTGACATGCGATACCGAACCATGAACTAAAGGACGACGTACGAGCGGCATCTTTGAGAACCTCTTGTTGGAATGATGTACCCGACCCACCTTCAAGCACATACGTTCACTAAAGGATTTAAAGGGTAGGGGTCTAAATCAGTGTGATTATTATTACCCATTTTATTCTCTTCTAAATGAAGAACGTGGATCAACTCACTAACTAGCTGGTCTGTGAATGATTTCTTCTTCAAGGATTGGTAATAATTATTGTAGGTTGATGTATTGGTTTAATTCTTGTTTACTTTACATGAATTATTTAACCCCTTTATCCTAAATATTATTATGAGCTATCGCGGAGGGTGTAGGCCTAATGAACCCAGCCCGAACCCTCCATTATCTTGATATCCTTATGCCTCTGTGGAAGACCGTTGGTGCGACATAATCAACCGTCTACGAAGGAGGTGACACACAGAAGTGAACCATAAGAGGAGGCCACGAAACAATTCCCCGATGGTCATCGGAGTGGACAACACTGGCCAGCTGCAGAGGAGGTTCCGCGCGCTGTCGCGCACCACCAGTGTGCATAGGGCCATGTCTTGTCAGCCGCGGCGGATAGAGGAGGCATCTGACACATCATATGGCCATAGAAGGATAGGTGTCATGACCAGTGTGCCACTGGTGAGCAGAAGACATGACCGAAGCTATGACAGAGGAAAATCCACCACCTTTGGTGGGTTGCACAATGATCAGGCGACACCCACAAGGCACCTCTATTTAACTAAATCGAATGGCCTCCGGGATAGTCATGATACATGGGGGTAACGTTTTCCCCCATTTCCTGCTCAGGTAGAAAACATATGGGACACCCCTTGTTGGATGTTCCCTATGTTGTTGGGCCACCCCTTACAGGCTCAACCATACGCGGCTGGGCCACCTCCCTTGCGGTTCGTGCCTCCCGTGGCCGGGACACTCCTTACAGGCTACCCTTTGCTGGCTGATCTATACGGGTCGGGCCGCCCTAGTGGGCCGCCCCCTTGCAGGCCGGGCTGATCCTCTGCCCAGCAAGCTAATCCCATCACAGCCCAGCCCAGACCATGTTGGGCCATGTAGGTCTGACCAGGTTGGACAATACAGGGGCCCAGAAACACTTAAAGGGTCATTTCCTGAGAACTAGATGTCCCTTTGACGAACCGTTATTGGTGTTGGGATCCTTGGATCAAAAAAATCATTTTTTGGTATACTCCTATTGTGTTTTGGAGAAAGTTGGAGTATGACTGGGTTGGATCGAATTCGAATCCAACCGGGCCCCCAGATCTAAAACGCTTATAACTCATAGGTCGTGCATCTGATTGATGCACCTTCTATCATGTTGGAATCCTTACGACATGAAAATTATTTGGGTTACTCTTTTTTGGTCCTTAGAGGTGGTCAAGTTACAACCGATATTTTGAGGGCAGGTTCAACAGAACTCAAGCACACTGGGTTCAAGGAATCCAGGTTCAAGGAATCCAGTGGCTGGTAGTGAGGCGGAGGTTGGAGACAGATCATATGGAGGTTAGTACCAAGTGATCTTCTGTGGGTCAGCACCAATCCTGTCTGGGTAAATGCTTAGCGATCCTATTTGGGTCAGCGCATATTTATCTTGGGTGGGTCAGATCATGTGTAGGTCAGCGCTCAGCTATTTTATGCAGGTCAGCGCATACCGATCCTTTGTGGGTAAGATCTTTTGCGGGTTATTGCTGGGGTTAGTTACCTATCGATCTAGTGTGGGTCAAGTCTTGTGTGGTTCAGTGGGGTTTAATTACCTATCGATCCTGTGTGGGACAAACTCTGTATTGTCAGAAGTAGTGCCACTTGAAAAATAAGATGATCTAGCTTCACGACTAATCATCTATATATTTTTCTTCACTAAAACCTAGTTTGAGGTGAGATTTTTTTTGAACTATATCTTTTACGTTTGTGGTAATTCTTACCATCATTTCATTAACTTTGAGATATTCTTCCCCCATGTATGAGATGGGTATACCTTGATAACTTTGGTATATGTATGGGCATATACCTAAATAGGGTTAATGTCTTGTTTTGTGGTTTTGTTATTCATGGAACTTTAGGAGACCTATGGGGTCTCAAGGTCCATAATATGTATCATTATACTCACCCCTTCACGAGCTCCGCCCACACCTAGTTCTGACTTGTGCAGATGACATACATCTTTGATCGAGGATGGGGGATCCCGGACTGGACGGTGATCGGAGGTTGACCATTTGGCATGACATGACACATGGACTACTGATCGTGAGCTATACCTAACCTTTTGTTAGGATCAGTGGTGCATGATCCATGAGCTGATTTTCACTTTTTAGCTGTTTGTACTTTTCATTCAAACTTTTACTTTTCCAGTTGGGCTGCTATTCTAGCTCCCTTTACTTTGAGCACTCTTTTACTCCAACAGTTTACTTTGTGGTTGCTTCTTGTTGCATTCTACTATGTGTGTTTGTACATGTTTAATGGAACTGCCTTCCCATTATTGGGATATGCCTTTGCAGTTCTTGTTGCTAGCCCCTGGCCTATGGAATGTGGTCTTGGGGTATTCACTACATAGGCCCTAAGAGACAGGTCATGACTATTTTTTACAAAAAAATTTAGTTAATGTAATTAAAATTAATTACAACGATTAAGGATAAATTAAGCTTAATAAGGGATAAAACCATCACCTTAATGCACAAAAGAACTATAAAAAATCATAAATCCATTATATGGGTATAAATCAAACCTATAATCCCTTGTATCTAATTTTTACCATTATTGTATCCATATTCAATAAAAAATTCTTAGTGAGGTTTGCATTTTCAAAATTATTACAAATGTGCCACTCCCCCTCCATTATAAAATGCACCATCTCTTCCCAAATCCTCATACCTCTCAGGACACATATTTTCTTCCAAAATATTCCAATATATTTCAATAAAATACCTTACATCCTTTTAGAAGCCTGTTTTGTCCACAATGTTTTATAAGGAATCCCTTTGGTCTAAAAAAATGGAGTTACCTTAATAAGAGGTTACACCATCCCTCCAACCCATTTCATTGATTTTCATTCTCCAATACATAAGATTTTTTATTATATGATTTTATGTATAAAAATTTATCCTAAATAAACTAGTATTATTTTATTTTATGGATTCGACTTACACATACACACACATCCATCTAATGGTTAATGATCAAACTGTTTTTGTGTATAGTGGATTACTCTCTCCGTATATAATGATTGTTCATTTTTATTATACTGCTTCTCAAGGAAAAAAATATTATGTAAATTTTCTTATTTATTCTATATATAATATTTATGATTTCATTATTATTATTTAATCTTTTATAACAAATATCATCAGTTTACCTATTTGGTGTCAATACGATAATTTCGTTTGAGGAAGTCTGGAGTCATCCCCCCTCAAAGTGATGTAATTTTCTCATACACTACATGGAATGTATTACGGATAGAATTAGTAAATATATATGATTTATATGATATAATAAATTTATTTTAATAATGATATATATATGTATGTGTGTGACTTTTTCATTATTTCTTTCTGTTGGAGTCTGCATCCCACATCGGACTTGCGGTCCGGTGTGGTTTTTAATATTCATTATAAATACACCCCAAGGGCTCCATTAGAGAGCACACCTTGGGGGTTCTGGTTTGTCTCATTTTTCTCAATCTACACGGTATCAGAGGGATTTACTCCCGAACCTACCTCCTGATTCCCCCCCCCCTTCCTTTAGGGTTTCCCCGTCCGAGGAGCGGCGGCTCCAATCCACATAGTCACCGCCCCCCCTCTGGCTCTGCCCTACCATCCCGGCATCCCTCCTTCCCGACCCTCCCTCCCGGCCCTCCCTCCCTCCAGGCGGCCCTCCCTCCCAGAGGCCCTCCATCCTCCCAGCGGCCCTCCATCCTCCCGGCAGCCCAGGTCCAGCCTCGTCGCGGCTCCTCGGCGACCCTCCTATGCCTCCTGGGCGGATCGCCCCTCCCGCCGTGCGCGCGCCTTTTGCGCCGTCGCCCCTCCACTCCCTCCCGAGCAGCCGGCCCCCTGTCCGGTGGCCCTCTCGCCACGTCGTCCCTCCGGCTCTCGGCGTCTCCTCCCAGCGGCCCTCCCTCCCGGCGCATGATCCTTCCGGCGGCTCCGTCCTACGCACGACTCCAGCCAGGTCTCGCTCTGTCTGGTGGCCGATCCTGCCTGGTGTGCCTCCAGTTCCCATCGTCGGCCCTCCATGGTTCTTCCCGTCGGTGTCCAAGCCCCGATGGCCTCCCACGCCTCCCGCTGCTCCCGGCACCTCCTGCTGCTCCAGCGCCTCCTGCGCCTCCTGCCGCTCTCGTGCGCCCGCAGCTCCTGGCTCCCGGCAGCATCTCCCGTCCCGCTCCCCTCCCGACGACCTCGCCTGATACTCTCAGGTAGCTAGATCTGGTGATTTCCGGCCAGATCCAGGCTACTCCGGCCGGCTCTGGGCTGATCCAGAGATTTCCGGCCAGATCCGGTGAGTTCCGGACTATTCCGGCAGGATCCGTCCCTGTGCATCTCCGTTGCTCTCCCTCCATGTCGTCCTCCTCCTGCAAGGTAGCCCTCCCTCTGACTATATTCATCCGCTTCCTTTCGGCACGTCCTGTGGAATCCCCGCCTCATCAGCATCACCCGATATCTTTTCAGCAGCCACATCTCTGTCCATCGGCACGCCCGTGCGCTTCCTCCACCATGGAATGACACTTTTCCTGACTCGTCTTGGGCCCATTGTCGCCACCAGATCCCACAACAATTCTTTGGAATCCCTGCCTCCCATCGTCAGCCCCACAAGTGCGGTTTTCCCGGTGCTAGTTTGGATTTCCCAGCATTTCATCGACCGGCCCCACTAGTGCGGCATTCCTGGCGTTCCATCAACCGGCCGATCTGAGTGGTCATCTGCTGTGCCCGCACCATTATCCATCATCCTGAGGGGGAGCTTCAATCGTGAGGGGGAGCAGCAGCCTGAAAACTTTTTCTATAATTCTGCTTTAGGTCGTCTTGTTTTTTCATCAAGCTAGGTATGTCCAGCTTGAGGGGGAGTGTTAGCGTCTGTTTTATTGTTTTCTTTTCATTATTCGTCCAAGCTTAGTACACCTATCTTGAGGGGGAGTGTTGGAGTCTACATCCCACATCAGACTTGCGGTCCGGTGTGGTTTTTAATATTCATTATAAATACACCCCAAGGGCTCCTTTAGAGAGCACACCTTGGGGGTTTGGGTTCCTCTCATTTTTTTTCAATCTACACTTTCAAACAAATATAGTGTTCAAGCATACGTACAGCTTACCGTCTCCATGAACGGTGTATTCCATTTGATAATTCTCTATTATAAAGATTATTTTAATAATATTATAATTAATATCAATTTTATTTAAATAATGATTTACAACATTGAAAGAATTATATAATTATAAGAACTAAATATATATCAAATTAAGTCATTTGTGAAAAACAATGCAGATATTATCCATAGTGAATCATTAATATAGAATTATAAACAAGTACGTGATATAAAGACATAATCAAATCATATATGATATTATAAGTAATAATATTGTCATTTTATATACTTATAATAAAATTATATTTTATTATATTTTAGTATTAATGAGTATGACCAACATCATGGCACAAGGTAAGGGAATTTCATCTCACTCTTTATTTCTGTGAGATAGAATCCATAATCACTGCTCAATTATTTTTTGTGAGGTATATACTAAAAATTAATGTCTTAGATAAATATTATACTTAAATATATGGGTAATTTTATTACAATATTGTGTTCTTTCTGTCATGGTTTTTATGTTTCAAAAGTTATCAAATCAGTAATGTAATTTTTGTCTCAATTTCCCTTCGTTGAGGTACATACCGTGTTATGCACCAAAATTTTATATGGGGTATATATAATTACTTTGAAATTTCATATAATTAATACCCTTTTACTAATAAAATTTTATGATTCAATTAATATTCATTTATTACATGGAAATGGTTAAAAGTTACTAAGTTGTAAGAGTTTATTAAAATAATCTAACCGCTTCTCAAGATTGTTTATGATTATTCTATCATGGAAATTGTTTTTGATCCATATATCAAGAACACTCATAAATTTTATTCTAATATATTTATTCATGATTTATTCATGTATTGGTACCATTTTTCAACTATTTGTTACATAATATAGTTAATAATGTGTTTTTAATAATGTCCAACTTTACCTATAATTTTTTTTTGGAAATCTATGTTCATTCAAGACCATTCTTTCTAAAATGCTTCCAAATGTATTTTATTATTATACAATGATATATAAAATTCATTCATACCCATGTTTAACCTATTTATCCAGAAAAGTATTTTAATAAGGAATCTTCTTATTTCTTTCTGGTCGAGGTACCCTTCTAAACGTTTTACGATGTAAATGGAATGATCGGCGTGTTGAAGATACCATCTGTCACGAATGAAACAACCTTAATGCGTATTTTATAGTGTAAAATAATATCATTTCAAAATATTAATATTTTCCTAATATTTTGGAAATTCATTTTTTCAAAGTGTTTTTTATGAAAAGGTTTCCAAAAATATTTCATGATATTTTATAAGTTTTCAAGGAAAATGGTTGGAAAAATATTTTCAAGTGTCTTTTATAAATTTTCATGTAATAGGGCTGAATAAACATTTTCAATATTTCTTTATAAATTTTATCTATATAAAATGGTTTTTAAAAGGTCTTACTTTTTTAGAAATCAATTTCAAATAAAAAAATGATAATTCCCTCAAGAAATGTTTTTGAATGATATGTCAAACCTATTTTCTATATATGATGACATAAATTGATGTTACTCATGAAATTATTGAAAATTATATAAAGGCACCATTAATATTCTTTCTCAAAATGGTTTATAATTATGTAATGGTATTTATGAAACCTGTTTCTATTTCACAGGTTATATTATTACGAAATCCATTTTTCTTTGAGAAGTTATTCTTTCGATGAAATGAATATGAAACATGTATCTTTTTCCACAGGTTCTGATATGGTCACATTTTTATGATACACATTTAATTTCATGGGTTATGATATCATTTTTAATGATATTGTGGATTATGTATATATGTATTCATTATGATGCCATTGGTACCTATATCTACTTCCAATGCATTGCGTATATATTTATATCACATGAGAGAGACTAATATGGTCTTGGAAGTGAACCATGATTACTAAGTTGGCCATGAGATTTAACATTGACTTCAAGATAGTATGAGGAGTGAATTCATGTGACTAAGATGGCCATGGGTGTGAACAATGACTTCTCAAATGCAATAGGGATTGAAACAATACATCTTAGATGGTATTTTAATTGATGACTTGGCTACTTTGAAAATCATATTAAATTATTATGTGTTTTTCAAAATTCCATGTTTTATTTCTATGGTATGATTTCGTGGATTATGTTATTTATTTTATTAAGATTCATGCCTTATAAAATGTAATGAATTATCCCATGATACATTTCCATTATATTTGATATAGTGTATGATCATAAAATGATTTTATCATGTTCTCATTCCCTTATGATCCTATTTATTTCTACATGTCTCCATTATTATCACTTGCAGAGCATCTGAGATAAACCATTTTATGTTTCCTTCCCCATGTTATGAAGATATTTATTGTAGTGGATGTGTCAAATAAGGATTATAGTCATAAAAAACACAGTGGGAGATAATGTTGCATGCTTATCTACCGGTGTTTATGTTTACAGGTTTCTAAAAAAACTATACTGGTATGGTATTTGGGTGTATATTTTTATTAGGATTTATACATTCCATAAAAGTGAAGTAATGATAATTTATTTCATGACTGGGTTATTATAACAAACACCATAAAAGTGGTATATGGTGTGTACTGGGGGTACATAGTGTGTCCATCCAACCACAGTCCTGAATGTGTGGTTCTTCCTCAAAATAAATAAAAATCTACACATAGATATAATTAATGATGTGTAAAAATCATGTATATATCACCTGAGACCCTCCTCATGGTGCCTACCATGCTCGTGTATCGCTTTTCATTCTCGTGTACCATCACGTGTAAACATGGAAATCCTAGTGTACACATGGACATGTCTATATACTTTCGTAGAATGTGTCCACATATCATATGAGGTAGATTATAATTCTCTGTCATATTTCACACAAAATGTAGGATAGTCAAATAATCTGTGATATTTATGTTACTTTGGTAACCCTAGCACTACACAGGGGGTCTCATATGGTGTGTAATTCCGGATTAAATGTTGTGTAATCGAGGATTTTCCAAAACACCTGGTTCCACATCTACATGATACTATATATCATCAGACATACCACCTTTGTAGGAAATATACAATCTAGGGTTCTATAGATCCATCCATCATCAATCATTGGGATCTGGGTTCAAAACTTCTCGGAATGAAACACCATCAAGACATATATCACTGAATTCCAAAACTAGGTAGAAAAATAATATATAAATTTCTTCTGATATTACAGTAATCATCATTTATCATCATCTCACCATGATTTTATCCTTGATAATGAACCTGACCCTCAGTATAGATCAGGTTTACTGAAAAAGGATGTCACAATGATCAAATATCTGGAATTCGTCGAACTACTATTGAAAGAAACTTCTTTCAATAAACATGTAAATAATAAGAGGGGGGGTATCCATATGTCATAAAATGTGAGGAACTAACATACAACATATTTTTTTCCTTGTTTAATTTTAGAATAAATAGATAGTTAATGAAGATCATTAATACAATGAACATATTAATTGTAGAGACCCGTATCTTGACGTACATTGACATTACATTACTTTTGCGGAATACTTAGTACATTAAAGAAACACACACACAAGGACCGTAATAGTTTAGTGTCTTTGGAAACTCAGACTATAATCTTCTAATCGTGGTGAAAGATCTTCAAAATCTCCCATAAAGATCTTCCTTTTTTTTACCTAAAACCTTTCTTTATATCCTGGGGAAAAGAAAACATAAAAGGTTGATCTCAAATGCTTAGTAAGGGTAAACAAAATAAATATCAATCACATCATATTCATAAGAACATAACATTTTGGAAATCATAACCTGCAAAAGAGAGCATAATTTCATAATCATGGGATAAATCATGGCAGTGAAAAAGTAATCCCAATAATCATAACTTAAAACATGAAACTTTGTGGCATACACACATAATCATAGATAATCATTTCTTGTTAGTCAAGACTAATTGCCAAGACTATCTTAGTGGACAAAGTCCCTTTCTGAATCGAGTAACCCTCGTTTCAGTCCTGTTTCACTGAACCGGTATAACCTACCGTTCCATCCCGGTCTATCTCATGAGATATAAAATCTTTACCCAATGCATTGGAGGGAGATATAGGTCCCACCCATCTTATAATGAATCCTTTCTTATGTGTGCCACATAATCATAAATCATACATCATCGCATAACACATGTAACAAAAATGGGATTCTTGAAACATCATGACATCATAAAACAAATCATATAAGGCAAATGACTTCATAAAAATAATTCCCTCACAACATAATCAAATCAATGTGATTAAAGGGATAAAAACAGAACCCTTTATTATCTTAGATGGAAAATAATTTTGATAAAACACTTGAACTCCATTCTTGAGGAAAATATCCTTTCTTTTTCAAAAACACTTTTCTTTTCTTAACATGTCATACAATTATAAACTAAAAGAAGTTGATTAAAAATAAACTTGAAAACTTGTAAAGTAAGCTTCTTGGAAATAATGTTTTAAAAATCCATTCATGCCGTATAAGTTAAAAAAAACATTCTTCGTACTTTTGTCGGAAAAGTCAAAAAGTACCTCGTACGAAAAAAAACGACAAAAGATTCCTTTCATATATTTTACTAAAAACTCAATGAAGGGTAAAATTGGATATAAACTATTGTAGAAGGATGGAAATAATATTACATATTGAGGGAACATGGATGTGGATGATAAAATACACCCCATTAATTACCAAAGTAAAAACAATCTCGGATAAAAGTGAGATTGTGATATTTTCCCTTACCTTAGGTCCGATTTGCTTTGTACGTGTCCGAAGCTCCTGTATAATGGTTTAAATAATGTCATTGACTTATTAAAGAATCATATTCATTGTTATGATATCATATATGGTTCACTTATGACATTATATTACCCGTTCATTTGTAAATTCCATGTTAAAGAAGCGTTTTGGGTAAAATCGTTTCTTTTATCGTAGGTGTTTTGACTTGTTGTTATTGACATTATTATTACTTATATCATGATTTACTTACTTCCAGAATATAAAATATGATTTATATATCATATATATTCAGTATATATATATATATATATAATAGATAGATAAATGAAATGAAAAACACCGTTCATGGAGACGGTAGTCCGTACGTACGCATGAACGCTGTTTTCCATTCCCTATTGTCTTGAATGGAAGTAAGTAGATGACATACATATATATATACATAAATCCAGTACCTTTATAATGTCATATATTTCATTATTATTTCGTATATATACTTTATAATCATTCTTAAATGGTTAACATGGAGAATGAATCTCATCGCGTCGTGGAGACGGTAGTCCGTACGTACGCACGAGCGATGATATCATATCCATAAATATTGAATTGAATTGGAGTGGATTATACAATATATCAGAATCAATATGATGTTTTAATAACTATGTATAGTTATTCTTTACACCATTATACCTATCAATGTAAGGTGGTGGTGGAAAATAGATTACACCACGGCGTGGAGACGGTATTCCGTACGTACGCACGCGCGATGATTTCTTTTTCCGTAGGATAGATAGATGGTGAAATAGGGTTGTTTCATACTTATAATAACATATCAGTATATGAGTGATACTGATGTTATTACTTCATAATGAAACAACCTAAGAAGAAGAAGTGGAAGAAGAAATAAAGATGAACGAATTGGTAACGGTAATTACCTCTTCTTTGAAGCGCCTTTTGGAGACCTCCTCTTAGGGAACTAAAATTGGTCTTTGAGGAAGACCAGAACCTCTAGGATGTTTCTAGGGAAGTGGAGAAGAGATTTTGGCAGGGGTTGGCCGAGCTTGAGTGCTCAAATTGGTGTGAGGAGGAGGGGGAGGAGGTGCCTTTTTATAAGGGAGGAGAGGGGCACCTTAGGAATATCTCAAAATATTATTTTATATTAAAGTAAAAATCGGTTTATAATGGTTCCAAAGGGTCTTATTTCGAAGCTAAAGTGGGGATGGGTCGAAATCCTATCAACCAATAGGATTTAGACAAGTTTAGGGTATTATTTTAACCTTATCAATTAGATTTAACTCTAAGTTAATTAATTTAACTTTTACCGTGTCTTTTTGTTTTCTTTCACTATATGGTTAATACACTTACTATAACATGCCAAACTAACCCCAAATTGTTTATTATTAATATATATATCCTTATCTAAGTCATTTTGCCGAACCTTAGATTTTTAGGAATAAAATAACAATTAATAATATAATATTTTATTTAAAAACTATTTTGTGTCAATTTTGACACTATTTGATATATGATTTTTGTGAAAGTCATAACAGAATTATATGTTCGAACCAAGTTGATTAAATCAACACTAATATATCATAGTAACCTATAAAATTAGTGTAATTCATAAAAAGTCTCAAATTACATTCATTTGAGTATTTATAACATCAATTATGTTAATATTTCCTTAAAAGGGTAATTACTGCATCATCATTGTGTCATAAATAAATTAATTTATTTAAAGTCTACAAATTATAAATAAAATATCATTATGTAGGAAATCTATTTATCTTTCTAATGAATATTTATAGTCGAATTTATCTTATGTATAACCCCATATTAAAAATTTTTTAGTTATTAATCTTTGATTTTAACTATTTTATCTATTCATTAAATAATATAATATTAAATGTCATAATCTAATCCAAGTGGACCTAAATGGTCATATTATATTCATAAGGTTGTTGTTGGTCGAATTACACTTATCCAATAGAATTAGGACATGTGTTAGGGTAATAGTAATATCATATTTACCCTTAGTTACCCTATTTACTATTAACCGTGGTAAAAAAGTAAAAAGTTACTATTCACCAAAAATTATTTTCATCTCATTGAACCATATTTTACTTACTAAAATCAACCGTGTCTCTCGGATTTTTTAAATTCCATTCACAGAAGCGGTAAAATTAAGATTTATGAAGAAATTAATTTTTTTAACTACCACTTAGTAGTTTCACTATTCATCAAAAATTGATGTTTTTCAGAATAATGCCAAAATTTCATCCTAAGCTATATTTCATATTCCGAATTCAAAAATGAAGTCTATTTTACCAAATTCATATCATAGAATTTGAATTAATTAATTTTATAATTAAATCCCGCTGTTAAAACAAATAGCGTGTTTTTAAGAAACAATATCTATCAAAAGATTGACACTTGATTATGTCTGGTTTAAATGTGAAATTACATCCAATGACCAACATTGTATTAAATTGTAAAAATATTTTCTAAATATACTTTAAAACCACTCAAATTAATAATTTATCACTATTAATTATTTCGATTAAAAAAGTTGTTTTTAATTATAATTTAGTAATTTTCACTATTCATCAGAATATGAAAGTTATCCGAAAAGTACCAAAATTTCACCTTAGGCTAAATTTGATACTCCGAATCCAAAAATGAAGTTCATTTTGAAAAATAAGATTTACAGAGTTTTAAAAAGTGGTTATTACTATTCATAACGGCTAGTTTTAATAATATTTTAATAGCATATCGTTGTTTAGTGAAACTCGGTATTGCGTATTACACACGCTATCGAGGAAGGTCGTGATTGCGTGTAATGCAAGGCAAGTAAAGGATGCGTGTTGTGCAAGCTCTTTTTGGTGTAGCGTACAACACAAGACATTAATAAAATTAAAAAGAATATTTTTTATAAAATCTTGGGCTGTTACATTCTACCCCCCTTAAAATGAATTTCGCCCTCGAAATTCGTCGGGGTTATAAATGGTTTACTATTTGAAAGTTTCTTTAATAGAAACCCACATCGTAAAAAGGAATATCAAAACCAATCTTTAAAAACAAATGTATGAAACGTAACGGTTACCCAAATAAACTAATCATTGGGTTTCCACATAGGTGAAAATATGGATATGGAAGAGAAATCTAACCATCATGTTCTGATGGAGAGTGGTAGAGAACATGGATATGGAAAAGCCAATAATCACAAATCCATAAATTTGTGACGATCTAAGGTACCATCCGATTCATCAGGTATAAGATCACTAGGACAACATTTTTGGTTTTCAAGATCATTTCCCTAAAGTTGAAAATTTGAATTGGAATAAATACTTTCTTTATTTTGGTACAATCTCACTATTGTTCGTGCCTAGAACAATTTCCACTTCATCTCTTAAATGAAGTTGAATTTGTTATTCGTGAAGTGTTAGCAGATCATGTGATAGAATGACGGGTCATTCCATCTGTCTCAAACAAAAGGTTAGCAAAAATTATATACATAAGTCGATCTATAGTGAGATTAATCATATATAGTTCCTAAAATGGACTTATACTTCATATATCATACTTCTTAATATAATAAAACTAGTTTCTACTAAACAGGGAATTCCTGTAGGCCAGTGGTAGGCGATAAAGGCCAGTCGCACTTCGGTTGTGGGTTCGATTCCCACAGCCTTGTCCGAAGCGATGGGTTGTCGCCCGTCCTGCAGGTTGTCCTTTTTCTAAAACTATATTACTATAACATCTCATAAATAATATCGAAAAAACTTCTATCCTTAAACAATACTAACTTATGTCCAACATAATCCATTCCAATCTTTAGTCCTATCCATAATACTGCAGTCCATTCTCATAACATAGTGAAAACGATTACCAGAGATTTAATACCATCGTTGATCCCCATATATCATAAGATATATCTTGTTGGACACATTCCAAACATTCAAAGGCCTTAATCTTGTACTCTCTTGAATACCCATTGAACCTTAGTGAAAACTTGAATGCAGTTAAAAGTTAACACTTTCCACATACCAAAATCCTCAAAATTCTATATACTTAAACCATGATATCACTTAGTCCTTATATCAATCATGAGCTCATGAATACTGTTAAACATTTCATTTTCTCATTTTCCCTTCATTATGCGCATAATATCTCAATCACTTTGAATACCACATTATACAAATACATAAATATTCCAATATTCCAAGATACAACATTATTTTGGAATCCCATTACATAAACACTTAATAATTCCTCCACATCGTTGTCATATTCAACATTGCCAATAGTGATCGCATGTGACTTCCCTTTGTCCTTTGCCTTAAGCGGTTGCTCATGTCAATCATCACTAACCCTTGGATTAGGGCATTTATTAGCATAATGCCCCATTTCCTTGCACTTGAAGCATTGAAGTGTTGGTTGTACGTTCTCTGCAGTGTTTGCTTTATTCACTTCATTAGAATCCCATTTTCCATTACTTCGACACTCAGCTGCTCGATGACCTTCTTTTCCACACTTAAAAAATTTTCTAGTCCCTTTAAGACAATCTCCACCCTGCTTCTTTCCACACATTGTGCATAAGGAAACATTCATCTTCTTTTCACCATTATTCTGAGATTTCTCCTTGAACTCCATCTTTCGTTTCTTGTCAAAACCATGAGATGGATATGTAACACCAACTTCCATTTCTACCTTGATAGCACAACGCACAATTTCTTCATAGCTACTGAAGTCTCTTATAGCTAATGCCCTTCGAAGACTTGGTTTTAAGCCACTGAAAAATCGATCAACTTTACTTTCAGGTTGGATGATAATACCAGAAGCGTACCTTGCAAGTCTTGTAAAATTCGCTTCATAGGTACCAACAGATTCATCATCCCTTTGCTTCAGTTCAAGAAACTCTTTCTCCATCTTTGTTCGGAGAATACGAGGGAAGTACTTATTGAAAAATAAGTTCTTGAACTCGTCCCATTCCATAGACTCAATTTCATCCCTTTGCCTCGTATTCTTAATAAGATTCCACCATTGATCAGCATCTCCTTCCAAACGATACACTGCTATGATGACTTTATCATGTTCAGAACATTGAAGAACTGAAAATATCTTTTCATTAGTACAAATACATTGTTCAGCAACTAATGGATCAGTAGACCCACTGAAAGAAGGTGGACGCTGCCTCATGAAGGATTCAACAGAATGTTGCTCCTTCCTTTGCTCGTTTGGAAGTCCTGCATGATTCATAGCTTGAGAAAGTTGTGTGAGCATGGCTAAAAGATTTTGCATTCCGGCTCCCATATCGTTTGGTTGCTCCAGGGGACAATCATTTCATTGCCCATCACATTCCGCATTAACACGGTTCCTTCGGGTTCCATCCATCGTCTAAAACCCCAAAAGAATAGTATGAGAGGCAAAAATCATGCTAGGGAAAACAACATAATAAAGGGGTAGTACCCTCAATATCTAACATCTTAGGTTAAATTCGAAGATCGTTAGCGCAATTCTAGGACTATAACCTATACGTATACTTAACCTTAGATACATCCCTAGACATACCTTAGAAATATCTCTAGGGATCTCACTAACGTTTTCGCATCCTAGTTTCCAAAGGTTGACTAAACCTTTCCTCTGATACCAACTGTAGAGACCCGTATCTTGACGTACATTGACATTACATTACTTTTGCGGAATACTTAGTACATTAAAGAAACACACACACAAGGACGGTAATAGATTAGTGTCTTTGGAATCTCGGACTATAATCTTCTAATCATGGTGAAAGATCTTCAAAATCTCCCATAAAGATCTTCCTTTTTTTTACCTAAAACCTTTCTTTATATCCTGGGGAAAAGAAAACATAAAAGGGTGAGCTCAAATTCTTAGTAAGGGTAAACAAAATAAATATCAATCACATCATATTCATAAGAACATAACATTTTGGAAATCATAACCTGCAAAAGAGAGCATAATTTCATAATCATGGGATAAATCATGGCAGTGAAAAAGTAATCCCAATAATCATAACTTAAAACATGAAACTTTGTGGCATACACACATATTCATAGATAATCATTTCTTGTTAGTCAAGACTAATTGCCAAGACTATCTTAGTGGACAAAGTCCCTTTCTGAATCGAGTAACCCTCGTTTCAGTCCTGTTTCACTGAACCGGTATAACCTACCGTTCCAGCCCTGTCTGTCTCATGAGATATAAAATCTTTACCCAATGCATTGGAGGGAGATATAGGTCCCACCCATCTTATAATGAATCGTTTCTTATGTGTGCCACATAATCATAAATCATACATCATCGCATAACACATGTAACAAAAATTGGATTCTTGAAACATCATGACATCATAAAACAAATCATATAAGGCAAATGACTTCATAAAAATAATTCCCTCACAACATAATCAAATCAATGTGATTAAAGGGATAAAAACAGAACCCTTTATTATCTTAGATGGAAAATAATTTTGATAAAACACTTGAACTCCATTCTTGAGGAAAATATCCTTTCTTTTTCAAAAACACTTTTCTTTTCTTAACATGTCATACAATTATAAACTAAAAGATGTTGATTAAAAATAAACTTGAAAACTTGTAAAGGAAGCTTCTTGGAAATAATGTTTTAAAAATCCATTCATGCCGTATAAGTTAAAAAAAACATTCTTCGTACTTTTGTCGGAAAAGTCAAAAAGTACCTCGTCCGAAAAAAAACGACAAAAGATTCCTTTCATATCTTTTACTAAAAACTCAATGAAGGGTAAAATTGGATATAAAATATTGTAGAAGGATGGAAATAATATTAAATATTGAGGGAACATGGATGTGGATGATAAAATACACCCCAGTAATTACCAAAGTAAAAACAATCTCGGATAAAAGTGAGATTGTGATATTTTCCCTTACCTTAGGTCCGATTTGCTTTGTACGTGTCCGAAGCTCCTGTATAATGGTTTAAATAATGTCATTGACTTATTAAAGAATCATATTATTTTTTATGAAATCATATATGGTTCACTTATGACATTATATTACCCGTTCTTTTGTAAATTCCATGTTAAAGAAGCGTTTTGGGTAAAATCGTTTCTTTTATCGTAGGTGTTTTGACTTGTGGTTATTGACATTATTATTACTTATATCATGATTTAATTACTTCCAGAATATAAAATATGATTTATATATCATATATATTCAGTATATATATATATATATAATAGATAGATAAATGAAATGAAAAACACCGTTCATGGAGACGGTAGTCCGTACGTACGCATGAACGCTGTTTTCCTTTCCCTATTGTCTTGAATGGAATTAAGTATATGACATACATATATATATATATATAAATCCAGTAGCTTTATAATGTCATATATTTCATTATTATTTCTTATATATACTATAAAATCATTCTTAAATGGTTAACATGGAGAATGAATCTCATCGCGTCGTGGAGACGGTAGTCCGTACGTACGCACGAGCGATGATATCATTTCCATAAATATTGAATTGAATTGGAGTGGATTATACAATATATCATAATCAATATTATGTTTTAATAACTATGTATAGTTATTCATTACACCATTATACCCATCCATGTAAGGTGGTGGTGGAAAATAGATTACACCACGGCGTGGAGACGGTATTCCGTACGTACGCACGCGCGGTGATTTCTTTTTCCGTAGGATAGATAGATGGTGAAATAGGGTTGTTTAATACTTATAATAACATATCAGTATATGAGTGATACTGATGTTATTACTTCATAATGAAACAACCTAAGAAAAAGAAGTGTAAGAAGAAATAAAGATGAAAGAATTGGTAACGGTAATTACCTCTTCTTTGAAGCGCCTTTTGGAGACCTCCTCTTAGGGAACTAAAATTGGTCTTTGAGGAATACTAGAACCTCTAGGATGTTGCTAGGGAAGTGGAGAAGAGATTTTGGCAGGGGTTGGCCGAGCATGAGTGCTCAAATTGGTGTGAGGAGGAGGGGGAGGAGGTGCCCTTTTATAAGGGAGGAGAGGGGCACCTTAGGAATATCTCAAAATATTATTTTATATTAAAGTAAAAATCGGTTTATAATGGTTCCAAAGGGTCTTATTTCGAAGCTAAAGTGGGGATGGGTCGAAATCCTATCAACCAATAGGATTTAGACAAGTTTAGGGTATTATTTTAACCTTATCAATTAGATTTAACTCTAAGTTAATTAATTTAACTTTTACCGTGTCTTTTTGTTTTCTTTCACTATATGGTTAATACACTTACTATAACATGCCAAACGAACCCCAAATTGTTTATTAATAATATATATATCCTTATCTAAGTCATTTGGCCGAACCTTAGATTTTTAGGAATAAAATAACAATTAATAATATAATATTTGATTTAAAAACTATTTTGTGTCAATTTTGACACTATTTGATATATGATTTTTGTGAAAGTCATAACAGAATTATATGTTCGAACCAAGTTGATTAAATCAACACTAATATATCATAGTAACCTAGAAAATTATTGTAATTCATAAAAAGTCTCAAATTACATTCATTTGAGTATTTATAACATCAATTATGTTAATATTTCCTTAAAAGGGTAATTACTGCATCATCGTTGTGTCATAAATAAATTAATTTATTTAAAGTCTAAAAATTATAAATAAAATATAATTATGTAGGAAATATTTTTAAATTTCTAATGAATATTTATAGTCGAATTTATCTTATGTATAACCCCATATTAAAAATGTTTTAGTTATTAAACTTTGATTTTAACTATTTTATCTATTCATTAAATAATATAATATTAAATGTCATAATCTAATCCAAGTGGACCTAAATGGTGATATTATATTCATAAGGTTGTTTTTGGTCGAATTACACTTATCCAATAGAATTAGGACATGTGTTAGGGTAATAGTAATATCATATTTACCCTTAGTTACCCTATTTACTATTAATCGTGGTAAAAAAGTAAAAAGTTACTATTCACCAAAAATTATTTTCATCTCATTGAACCACATTTTACTTACTGACATCAACCGTGTCTCTCAGATTTTTGAAATTCCATTCACAGAAGCGGTAAAATTAAGATTTATGAAGAAATTAATTTTTTTAACTACCACTTAGTAGTTTCACTATTCATCAAAAATTGATATTTTTCAGAATAATGCCAAAATTTCATCCTAAGCTATATTTCATATTCCGAATTCAAAAATGAAGTCTATTTTACCAAATTCATATAATAGAATTTGCATTAATTAATTTTATAATTAAATCCCGCTGTTAAAACAAATAGCGTGTTTTTAAGAAACAATATCTATCAAAAGATTGACACTTGATTATGTCTGGTTTAAATGTGAAATTACATCCAATGACCAACATTGTATTAAATTGTAAAAATATATTCTAAATATACTTTAAACCCACTCAAATTAATAATTTATCACTATTAATTATTTCGATTAAAAAAGTTGTTTTTAATTATAATTTAGTAATTTTCACTATTCATCAGAATATGAAAGTTATCCGAAAAGTACCAAAATTTCACCTTAGGCTAAATTCGATACTCCGAATCCAAAAATGAAGTTCATTTTGAAAAATAAAATTTACAGAGTTTTAAAAAGTGGTTATTACTATTCATAACGGCTAGTTTTAATAATATTTTAATAGCATATCGTTGTTTAGTGAAACTCGGTATTGCGTATTACACACGCTATCGAGGAAGGTCGTGATTGCGTGTAATGCAAGACAAGTCAAGGATGCGTGTTGTGCAAGCTCCTTTTGGTGTAGCGTACAACACAAGACATTAATAAAATTAAAAAGAATATTTTTTATAAAATCTTGGGCTGTTACATTAATCGATATTAATTAAATATATAATCAATTCATGAATATATTATTCATGTGTGGTATTTATCCATGTTGAAAAAATATAAAACAAATTGATGAAATTAAAAAATAAAAATGATACCTAGATATTTGACATATTGTTGACGATGAATGTATAATTTTCCATTATCGGCAATATCCAAAAACCCTTTTGGAATAGTGATTCTTGATATTTTCATGATCCATTTTTGTTCTAAACGATTTACTCCAATGCTCCTTCCCATATATCCTCTCTATTTTTCGTGATATATGGATAACCCTAAAAATTGGCCTTAAGTTTTATAATTTTAGTTTTCAATTCATTGCATTAAATAAAATTTATTAAATCAATTTAATTTATTTATTTTTGTAATTCTGCAACTGTGATGGTTTTTTTCACAAGCACACCATACTGATAATGGTTGTTTCTCTCCTAGGGTAAAACTCAATCCCTAAGATCAATGGATTCCTCATATTTATTATTTGGGTCCATTTTAAAGATTTATTCAACTATTTTAGGATAATAGTTCATGTATGATATCAATTTATTTAGTATAAATCATATATCTTTTCTGTTCATATCGATCCTCAAAATATCACAGCTTCTCAACACGTGGTCTTGAAAATATACTATATAATATCCATAAATAGTACACAAAAAACAAAAGATTTTATTTTTTTCCCACCTTTGATTTTTATGTCCCAAAAATTCAAAAACAAAAGTGATATAAAAAAATATGAGTGTATTAGGATAACATCATGATCTCACACTCTTAGGTTCACTCATGAAGATTCCTATGTTTCCACAAGACACACATTATGGGAATCAATCATATATGATGGATACTTTCTTGGAGATTGTAGATCTCCATTGGGTGTTCAACCAAGTTAACTCCATCCATGATGTCTAGCTATTCGAAATTGATAACATGTTATGGTTCATTCACATACCTCTTTAACCATGACATGTGAAAGACATCATGTAACTAGTTTAGTTGTGGTGGTATATCTATGATATATACCACCCACACCAACTCTACATAGTATCTAGAAAAGAACAAATAATAATTGAGATAAATTTTTTCCTCATCCAAAAATCCACAATCCACATCAAGGCGAGCTGTATATATACACATGGTATCCCTAATCAAAATCCAAATCTCTATATCATCTAAAAATATAATACTTATTATGGCTTTGTTTAGTCCTCATCCAATCCTAGATGATCATAACCTTTCACATAGTATCTCAAACCAAATATGTTACATTGAGGGGCTTACTCACATGGAGCATAGTAACAAAGGGGTGACCTAAGAGGTATTCTATATAATCGATAAAATGGGTTAAAAACAATGGTCTAATTGTAGATGTTGTTGCAAACAAAAATCACCATGTGTAGATGATATTCCCAACTATGGAAAAAGTCCAATATGTAATCCCACTTTGTGTCCTCTGTGACGTAAAGGGTCTGATTAGCCTTCAATACAAGGGTTGAAAATTTATGATAAAGTCCAACTAAATACCAAATGAAACATGTAATATACTAAATAATGGTGACATGAAGTGATCATCATGGTTTGAAATTATCATCATGGGAACTCCATTGAGTTAGAGTTTCTCTTATATATAGAGGCACCCCAAGCTCTCTATTTAGTTTTGATCTCAAATTTCAAAGCTTTTTTATGAATTGGGGAGTTTTTATATGGTAAACAAGAATAAATGATGCCCCTGGATGTTCATGGTTACTCCATAATGAATTCCATTGATATAAAATCCCACTTTTACTCTAGAATATAAGGGGTTGACGTAAAAATACTAGAAATTGGTGATCAACCTTCTACTTTTAATAAGTCAAGAATATATGGACAAACATTTCAGCACAAATCTTAATTCATTAACACCAAATATTACATAAGTGGTCCTAATAAATCTTTTACATAACAATATGTATCAACAATTTTTTTAGGAATCCCCCCAATCACCTCCTCTCATTATTACAAAGGTACCATTATCTTCCATCTAAAAATTGTAGATTGATCCCCATCATTAGAATATCCAGCACAAGAATTTCTAGTGGATATCTGAGTACATATGTTCTCACACTCATTATCAACTTATGGAATTCATTACATGCTGTAATTTATGAGGGAAAAAGACCATCAACTTAAGATTTGAAGCACCATTAGTGCCCACTAAGGAATAGTACAATTAGTCTATCTTCTCCAACACCATGACCATGAACTAAGAAAACGATCTCTTATTGAGAGAATATACCAGAATGTTCCCCTTCCCATGAGTGTATAAAATCTACATATGATATTACTAGAAGAATATTATCCTTCACCTCTATCTGAAGATAATAAACTTCTAAGCGAAGATATACTAGAGACACATTTGGTCAGAGTAGATGATAAACCTATCCCCCATAAGGTACTGTATCCACATCATTGATGTGAATACATCCACTACAAACTCAAGAATTTGGGTCACATTGTTTTTACCTTGTGATATCAACTAAAGTGAACCATAGGTATTGACCACATATCTCTTCATCTGAACACAACCACTCTCGTTCATAGTTTCATTGTATGACACTATGTACTCGATACCATTTTAGGGAAATCAAAATATGGGAGAACTCGTCAACCTCTTCCTCATCTCCTAAAATAACTACATGATCCATTCCATCCACATTAAATGATATTCCTCCTTAGTCAATGCTATATAGGGCGATTTCACTCTAAATAAATCATCAATAACCGTCTAATAATACACTTCCAAAAAAATTAAATTCTACACCTTAGTAACTCTCTTTGGTTGAACATAGGAATGCATATCCTCAAACATACCAGGGTAAATTTTCACTCCTTCATTTGAGATGACATGTCCCAGGAAGTGGATATCTTGAATCCAAAAATAAAACTTTGAGATATTTCTATAAATAGGAATATCTAATTGTGTTTCCATTTACCATAATCGTGTGCCTCTCATGCTCCCTATCAAACGTCGAGTACACATGGTTATCCTCAATGAAGACTCCCATGAACCAATCTAAGAAACAATTAAAGATCATATGTATGAGTTCCATGAACACTTAATGGGTTTTCATCACATTGAATGGAATTAAAATGTACTCATAGTAATCATAAAGACATATGAATGACAGATTCGGTATATCCTCACCTTGTACTCAGAACTGGTGATAGCCAGATTTGGATCCATCATAGAAAACTGTTGCACCCTTATCAGCTAATCGAAGGGGTCATCAATCATTGGTAGTGGATAATTATTCCTCATGGTCACCTATTTCTAGTTCCAGTAATCCACATATAAGTGGAATCTCCCACCCTACATCATTACGAACATCATAGGGGATGCCAAAGGGGAAACAATGGGTGTCACAAATCCCTCCTCCTATAAGTCCTCCAATTGCACCCTCACTTTAAAAAGATCCATGAGGTCCATCTAATATACTAGTGTAAATATCAAGACCTTATCATGGTATATTTTAAAGAACATGTCTAGGTCTTCGTGGATAAGTAAACCTAGAACATCTTCAAGAATTATGTCCTCATACTTTTCCGCCACCATAGTGAACTTGTAGATCACATAATGTACTTATACAAGAGTCATGATAGGAAACTGGTGTGTAAAGGGTTATAATATACTTTTCATAAGCTCATACTCTCCATTGATGTTTAATTTTCACCCACAAAGGAATATCTTGTCCTCTCATTAGGAACATACCACATCCTCCACCTAAAGCATTCAATACTAGCATGAACTATTAATAGTCAGTCTATAACATAGATGAAATCATAAGGCCTCGTTGTTGCTATAATTAAATCCCATAAAAATATGTCACCTCTAGTCTATAGATTATAATATTAGTATAAGTGCCCAATCAATGAGTTTACGCATGTTTAAGTCTCTAAACATAAGGGTTATGCCAAAATCACATCCATAATATTCATGTATTGAACAAGATAAGTGGAGATAATGGAATGAATCGTAACTATGTCTATCAATACAGTAACTATGTATAAATACATTGATTTTTCCTTATATCATCCATAGATACTGGGAGTCATAGTCCTCCATAGCCTTCATTTGGCCTCACCCTTAACCAGTGGCTCATTAATCATAGCGGGGTCCACCTGGGGGTTTTTGTGGAAAGAAGTTAGATCGATGACCACCTCTTTATTCTCTTCCATCCACTCTATCATGAATATTTCTCTAGGATCACCCTTATCATTCCTCCATCACTACCACAATTTACATCTACCATATCTCAATAACATGTACACCATGACAATAAATTCAATGAAATATGTCCCCATATTCTATAAGAGAAACACCTCCCATCCTTCAGCTAACTGGATGCTCCCTAAGAGGCTAACAAAGAAAAACCTGTGTCCTGGTATCACATTTGGAAGCATCTAACACACCTAGATCGCTATGACTAAAAACAACTACCTTCTCCTGAGGTCTCATCTCTTAGGTTCCTACTACTAGCACCCATTGTTGTCACCTTATCTTTCATGAAGCTCTTCACCATAGAGGCTCGTTCTAGAACACTATCATAGGTTGGAATGTATAGAGATATCACTAAAAACATAATATCCCATATTAACCCATTCTCAATGGATCATGCTCTAAAAAATGGTCATTAACCATATTCGTGGAGTATCAAAAGAGATTAGTAAACATCATTGAATACTCTACCATGGAGAAAATAAAATACTGTAGATGTAGAAAATCTTGAATTTATACTAATAATAATATGGATGGATAAAATTCTTCTATAAAGAGAGACTAAAAATATGAAAAGGAGAGAGATTTCTCATCATGTTTTGGTGTCACCAAACTCCACCATCACAAAGAAGATCTCGGAAAATGCCTTTTTTTGGTACCACCATTAGATCTAAATAATTGTTTACCTAGAGAGGAAAAACAGGTGATTCCCTCTAGCTATTTTCATCCACCAGGGGGTTTGTCTCTCCATAAAACATAAGATGTAACTTTATATAAAACTCATTTAGGGAAATAAACTTGAATTCATCCAAAAGAAGAGCATATAATAGATTCATTTAATCAATCGGTAGTTCTAAAGACGGTAAACTGCCTAGAGGTTCTATCTATATTACATCCCCGTAAAGTGAAACCTCATCACTTAGAGGATTATCCATGTGATCATGTTGTGGGATCGTGGCTTATAGTCATCAATGAGCCATCCTGTAATAAAACAAGATGTACCTAAGTCAATGAGTATATTTGGGTAGGTGACTCAAAAATGCATATAAACCAACATAGATTCATATATGATGGATATACCAATTTATCCCTAAAACCAATGTCTACATGTACCCAGTATAATGGAAGGTAATTAGAGTCCTAGTGTATAGATATGTCATCCTTCTCCCCAAAATTAGATTCCATTTCCTAAAATTAAAACATGAAACACATAAGAATGTTAACCAAACCAAATCTCACCACCTCTAGTCCAATTGTAGAACCAAATACACTAAAAATACTTTGTCACAACCTGAAACACTAGGGTCAATCCCATGACTACCCCAACCCAGAATATTACTATCTATGGTATGGTGTCTTGTAATGAGTAGAAATATACCAAAAATGGGAGGAATTATTCTAATGTACCTATACACATTCACACATCTCTAATACCATGAAATTGTTAAATACAATACAACTAAAACCAATTCATTTATATATCTATAATTCCAAAATCATAATATTATAGTAAAGTGCTAAAGGCATAAATTGAAAAAAAGAATATCCCCTAAAAAACACTATAGATTGTCCAACCTTATCCAAGGGTACAAACTATGATCAAATGAAATAACCCTAGAATAACCTTAGTTTGTGAAGCTCATGATATGATCACTGGGTTCCTTTCCTTCCAAGACACAATCTAATTTGTCGTTGTCTATATAATACATAAGATATGTGGGAAGATCCCATGTAGTGGTGAGTATAAAAATACCTAGTAGGACACACAGAAAACCAAATCCACAAATCATCAATAATATTCATCTCATAATATTAATAACGTACCAAATGTAAATAATAAAACCTAGAAATACTCATTAAGGATCTCGTCTGTAATGACCCGCTAATTCTCATTGTCTTGAGAGTACATAGAGTCCTTACTAGCCGTTAAGTGACATCCCCAAGATGCATAAGGCTGGCAGTAAATGGAAAAGGGTTTCAAATACAAGTGGGGAATGATTTACCCTTTAATAAATAAACCAATGAACCTACCAACCATATCCAAAAATTCACTATATGATGCATGAACAAATGTATGACAACTCAATAACTTCATGTATCTCAAAATCTCATCATAGTAAGAAACAATAGAAGAATAACCATGTATCAAAGTACACATCGGATAGACTATGAAATACTCTCCAAATACCTCAAGACTCCAGGTTCAACAAGATCCAAGATCTAAAATCTCTGAACACCCTTAACATCATAATGTAGTGCTGAACACATGTCAAACATTACCTTTTCCCTTGTCCCAGAAGATAGAATCTACAAAGGCACCAAAGTTCCAAAGACGAGGTGAGTATAAAACTCAGCAGGTTTCCCCCATTGACTTCCCTACTCATTCCACTAGTATAGAAGAGTTAGAAACAATTATATAAAATAGTTTATATAACAAAATTTCAAAACCAGTTTATAACTAAATATAATAAACTTTTCAAAACCATTTATTACCAAAAGCATACAAGTGGAATTGAAACCAATTTTCCTAGAAAGATATTTTTCCAGAAAAATAACTAAAAAATCATTACAAACATTTCACAATATCCCTTTATCAGCATACCCAACCATTCCTCAAACACAAGAAACCAACCATTAATGCTACGTTATGATTGTTCCATACTCATGACCGATTTCTCGTCGATCTACCAAGTTGTCACCAGGTTATTGTTTTCCATGTGCCATTAATCCATTGGCACCGAGCACAAGGTCATATTTCAAGAAAGGCCCATATATGTAATTCCCATGTTCCATTAAACCTTTGGCATTGAACACAAGGTCATTTTTCAACCAAGACCTGTATATGAAATATGAACACACAACACATTTTCCCAATGATCAATCCAAAATAATCCTTTTAATAAAAAAACTTTTTATTGAAATCTATTTCCGTCAAAACCAATTCTATTCCAAACCATTTAAACTCCAAACAATTTCAATAAAACGAAAATTTTATTGAAACCCATTTCTATTGAAAACCCCTTTTTCATCAACCATTTATCAATTCTAGAAAATTTATAATTTAAAATCACAATTTCAAATTAAACCCCCTTTTGCACAACTATTTACCAAGATCACACAACTTCACAAAAACCATAAATCATCACAAATGAATAATTTTCCATGAATTTCACAATCAATAAAACAATTTGAATATATTCCAATAAATTCAAGCAAGAGGTGTCGAGAGAGAATCCACCTACCTCAAAGGTTATGACGAAACTTTAACAATAGATGACGAACGCCCAAGGAAGAGGGTCTATTCTCCAAGAAAAGCCTTAGGTCTCTTATCCTAGAAGGATCACGACTCAACACTAAAATATTTTTCATCCAAAAACATAGATATACCAACAATAGTATCTGATCTAAGAAATAATGGAGAACAGAGAATTAGATCAAAGCAGATCTAGGTAAACATGACAAATCTGTAAAGAATAGTGAAAGACCTCAAGAATCGGACTCGAAATCACAAAGGGAAGTCTCTAGAATGGCATAAACTTTTGTAGGTAGGGATCTCCAGCCTTTTGGGGAGAGTAATCTCGAATTAAGGGCGTTTTGAATCCAAAAATAAATAATTAGAGAAAAAATGAGTAAGCTCCAAGAAAATAGGATCTAGATTTGACCTCTTTGCAAGATTTGACCACACGATTTGTGCCAACCGTGTATGGATCATGAAACCTTCCATTTGGTCCCAAACCACATTAAAAACCCCCCCAAATTCTTCTATCATTCACCTTTTCCCCTTTTTATGGAAACACCCCAATTTATGGAAACAACCCACTTTTCGAAAACACTCCACATTATGTGAACACCACACATTATGGAAACACTCTATATTATTGAAAATCTCTATTTTTTTAGAAATTCCATATTTTATGGAAAATATCTATTTTATGTAAACTCTCTATTTTATAGAAACTCTCTGTTTTATGGAAACCCAATCAAAGACACACCAATTTAAAAAATTGAGGAAGGGGGGTTATGTACCC
Organism: Viscum album; assembly: GCA_963277665.1. NCBI lineage: Eukaryota > Viridiplantae > Streptophyta > Magnoliopsida > Santalales > Viscaceae > Viscum > Viscum album. The sequence continues at coordinate 1,392,519,174 of OY728165.1, forward strand.
GAAACCCAGGGTAGTAAATTCTCCCCACCATTGGTCCTTCCATCCTCGGATAGTAGAAATCCCTTGCTCGACAAAAAGAGTTTCGGCCACTAATGTTTTATTTTCTTATCACGTTCCCAATTCTCTTAATGAGTCCAACCATGTTACCATAAATCTTGTACTAGGCCATTGTGTTTCCCCTGAAATACATTCTCTTGTTTATCTATGATCCTCACTGGAATATGTACCACTGATGCATCTGATTCTAGATAAACGTGATCCCATCTGATCACATATTCAGGATTAAGGTGATACTTTTTCAACTGTTATACATGGAACACATTATGCATCGATATAAACCGTGGTGGTAATCCCAATGATATTCCACCTCTCCAACATGTTCAAGTTTCTCAGAAGGGCCAATGTATCTAGGAGATAACATGAACTGATTCCCAAAACAATAATGTCCATGCCTTGGAGTGATCATAAAAAAGACATGATCACCCACAATAAATGACAACGGTATTCAATGGTGATATGCATAAGATTTATGACGACATTGAGTTGTCTCCATCCTCTTTCAAATCAACTGGATCTTCTATCTTGTTTCTTGGACAGGGCTTGGCCAAACTAATGATGTTTCACTAGTTTCCACTAAGCATAGTGGAGAATGAAAAGGACCCCCATACAATGATTCAAACGGAGCCATGCGTATTGAGGCTTGATAGCTGTTATTGTATGAGAACTTCAGTAAGGGTATATGCTCCTCCCATGAGCCACCAAAATCCATTACACAATCCCACAACATGACTTCCAATGTTTGTATCATCTGCTCAGATTTCCCATCAGTTAGAGGATGGTACGCAACACTCATAGTTAACTGAGTTCCAAGGGCTTGTTATAATGATTTACAGAAATGAGATGTGATCCTTGGAACTCTATTTGAGACTATTAACACTGGTACATTATGACTCTTTACCACTTATTAGATATAGATTTTTTAAATATCCTCCACTATATGAGTTTCATGAATAGGTATGGAAGGGGCCAACTTGGTTAAACGATCCACTATCACCAAAATTGCATCATGTGTTTAAACCATTCTTAGAGGTCATGTAACAAAATCCATTGCTATTTGATCCCATTTCAACACATGGATGGGTAATGATTGTAACATACCAGCTGGTCTCTGATGCTCTAGTTTAACCTGCTAACAAGTTAAGCATCACGAGACGAGCTCGACCACCTTCCATTTCATGCCACTCCACCAAAACTACGTCTTCAACGCCTTATACAACTTCCATGTACCTAGATTTACATCCCATCTTGAAATGTGGTAATCATGAAGGATTTTTTAACAAAAATCCATAGGTATAACCATCCGATCTCTGAAACACAAAACTAAACACACAACAAGTTTCTAGCCCTCAATGGTCTCCCTACCATTGAGTTTTTAACTTACAACAAAACATTATCCATCTAATTTTTGTGGTTATTTGACCATTTTTACTACATCAAGAACAATAGTAGATGAAAAGTAAAGTACAACATCCCCTCGGTCTTCACATTACTCATGCATGTCAGATAATACCGACATCAACTGCCATTCATCTGAATCTTCGTTCGCCAATTGAGAATATAGCTTTCTACAAAATGCATCCGCTACCAAATTTTCATTCCCTACTGTGTCCATTATGTGAATGTCAAGCATTTGTAGATTCTCCATCAATTTTTTTTCCTCAAATTCAAATCTCGCTATGAGTAAATGTGTTTCAAGATTTTTTGAGCCATAAACATAGTAAATTTCTCTCCAAAGAGATAATGTCTCCATGTTTTCAAAGCATTGTCAACTGTAGCTAACTCCACATCATGTGTTGGGTTATTATTCTCATGTACCCTCGACTAACTTGATCCATAATCAGCCAAATGATCTCTTTGTATGAGAAAACATCCCAACCCTGGTCTTGAAGCTTCACAATACACCACATACACCTTTCCTGATTCTGGAAAGATCAAGATAGGTGCCCATGTATACCAAACATTCAGTTTATGGAATGTCTTCTAACATTCCTCTGTCCATTGGAATTGAGCATTTTTCTTAGTCAAAGCTGTCATTGGTGAAGCAAGAGATGATAAATCACGCACAAAGCGTCGTTAATAACCGTCTAGACCAAGAAAACATCATATCTTGAAATACAAATTTGGTGGTTGCCATGAGATAATGGATTCTATATTTTTAGGATCAATTGATACACCTTTCTTAGAAATGACATGGCCAATAAAACATACTTCCTATATCCCAAAATCACACTTTTAAAATTTGGAATACAAATGATGACCTATCAATATTTGTAATACCGTTTCCAGGTGCATCTCATGATCAACCCTTGTATTTGAATAGATCAAAAAGTCATCCACAAACACCACAAAAAAAGAATCCAGAAATTTTTGAAATATCTGATTCATCAATGCCATGAAGACTACTGGTGCATTCATTAGACCAAAAGGAATGACTAATAATTCATAGTGTTAATATCTAATTATGATAGATGTCTATGAAATATCCTCATTACGAACTCTCAATTGGTGATAACATAATTGCAATTCAATCTTGGATAACCAATGATCTCCCCTTACTAATCAAATAGAACATCAATGCAGGGAAGGGGATATATTTTTTTTATCGTAACTTGGTTATGCTTATGATAATCAACACACAATTGAAGAGTTTCATCTATCTTCTTCACGAACAGAACCAGTGATGCCCATGGAGACGTACTTGGTCAAATGAAAACCTTGTTTTCCAGCTCCTCTAACATCACTTTAAATTTTCATACCTTTATTGGTGACATCCTATAAGATGAAGGGAAATAGGACTGGTCTCTGGAAGGAGATCAATCATAAACTCCACTTCCCTTAGAAGTGGTAACCCCTATAAGTTCGTGGGAAAGACATGTAGAAATTGATCTACAATAGGTGGAAAACTATTTTCTGAGATATCTTCCATTGATTCCAAATTCAACATTGCCAACTGATAAGATATCATTCCCACCATTGGTTCTAACAAGGTCTTTCCACCTTGTATTAAAATCCTCTCTCTTCTGAAGAGATGCTCGATGTTTTCCTCAGCCATAAAACTAGCAGTTCTCCTATAACAGTCGATTTAAGACTTGAACTTTGTCAACCAATCCATACCCAAGATTACATCATAGACATCGATCTCTATTATTGAGAATTATCTTTGACTAAATAATCCTTTTTTACCATGTTAAACTATTATTAAAACCACTTCACATGATTTTGAATATTAATCCCTTTTAAAAATATGATAATCATTCTATTTTTAAAAATATTTCATATAAAAACAAATTCCATACATTTAAAAAATGATCATTTCAAGAAATTTTGTATGCACTCTTAATGAGAAGAAATTATTCTATAATGCATGTCATGCTCATCTCATTGGCTGAACCCTTGAAAATGAGATTTTAATATCCAAGAAGTGTCTCCAAAAACATATTTACCCAACTCTTGGCTAACAAGAAGTTCAGCATAAGAGGGTAATCTACTTCCCTTTATGGTATATATTTCATGTTCCCACAATCCTACCCCTTTCTAATATTCCCAAACAAGGAATATAAAATAAAGGATTTCATCTCAAAAACTATGAACATCGATGAATAATTTGTTTGGAAAGGACCGAACAAGATGATACCATTTGTAATGACCCGCCAATTCTCATTGGATTGAGAGTACAATTAGTCATTACTAGGCCTTAAACGAAATCCCCAAGACGCCAAAGGATGAAAATAAATGTCGAAGGGTTTAAAATACAAGTGAGGGATGATTTACTCTTTAATAAATAAACTAATAAACCTACCATCCATAACCAAAAATTCACTATATAATTAATTAACAAACGGAAGACAATTGCATGTATCTCAAAATCACATCATAGTAAGAAACATCATAAGAATAACCACGTAACAAAGTACACAGCAGATAGACTACACAAGATTCTCTAAAGACCTCAAGACTCCATGATCAACAAGTTCCATGCTCCAAAATCTCCGAACAGTCCAAACATCACATGGTAGTGTTGAACACATGTGAAACATTACCTTTTCCCTTTTCCTGTATGATAACATCTGCAAAATCACCATAGTGCCAAAGAAGGGGCCAGTATAAAACTCCGTAGGTTTTCCCCCAATGACTTCCCTACTCATGCCACTAGGATAGAAGAGTTAGAAACAATAATATAAAATAATTTATATAAATGTTTTTTTCAAAAATAGTTTATAAATAAATTTAAAAATGTTTCCAAAACCATTCATTACCAAAATCTTACAAGTTCATTTGAAACCAGTTTTCCATGTAAGATATTTTTCCAGAAAAATAACTAAAAAAACATTACAACCATTTCACAATATCCCATTACCAGCATACCCAACCATTCCACAAACCCATGTAACCAACCATGTATGCTACATTATGAAAATTCTATACTCATGAGTTGTTTCTCATCGATCTACCAAGTCGTCACAATGTAATTGTTTCCAATGTGACATTAACCCATGGCACCGAGCACAAGGTCATATTTCAACCAAGCACCATATATACAATTTCCATGTTCCATTAAACCATTAGAATCAATCACAAGGTCGTATTTCAAATATTCCCTCTATATAGAATATGATCACACAACAAATATTCCCAAAAATCAAGAAAAAATAAACCATTCAATAAAAAAACATTTTTATTGAAAACTATATTTATTAAAACCATTTAAAATCCCAATCATTTCAATAAAACTCCAATTTTTTTTAAAACCATTTCTATTGAAAACCCCTTTTTCATCAACCATTAATAATTCCAGATAATCCATAATTTAAAATCATCATTTTAAATTAAACCCACTTTTGCACAACTATTCACCAAGATCACGCAATTTAAAAAAACCATAAATCATCACAATCGAATATTTTTCCATAAATTTCAAAAACAATAAATCAATTAGAAAATACAAGAATAAATTAATGAAAGAGAAGTCCAGAGAAAATCCACCTACCTCGAAGGTTTTGAAGAAACTTTAACAACAAAGGAAGAATTCACTAGGAAACATGCTGATTCTCCATGAACGGCTTTAGATCTCTTATCCTAGAAATATCACGACTCAACATGGAAAAATTCGGCATCCAAAAACATAGATCTACCCAGTATAGGTTAGGATCTGATAATTAATGGATATCATAGAAGTAGCTCTAAGAAGATCTAAGAAAACAAGACAGATCCTTAAAAAATGGTGACAGACCTCAAGAATCAGACTCGAAATCACAATGGGAAGGCTCCAGAATTGATTCAACTCATGTGGGGAGGGCTCTATAGCCTTCTAGGGGGAGTAATATCAAATTAGGGGCGTTTTGAAGGCAAAAATAAATAAATTGACAAAAAAAGACTAAGCTTCTAGAAAATAGGATCTATATTTGACCTCTGCGCAAGATTTGACCACAAGGTTTTTGTCAACCGTGTATGGATCATACAACCTTCCTTTTAGTCCCAACACTACTTAGAAAACCCCCAAATTCCTGCATCCTTCACTTTTACCCCTTTATATGGAAGCATCCCAATTTATGGAAAAAACCCCCTTTATGGAAACACCCGACTTTAAGGAAACACCCCACATTATGGAAATATCCCACATTATAGAAAAACCCAACATTATGGAAACTCTATACACTATTAAAACTATGTATTTTATGGAAACTCTTTATTTTATGGAAACTCTCTATTTTATGGAAACTCTCAATTTTATGGAAACTCTCAATTTTATGAAATTCTATATTTTATGGAAACCCAATAAAAGACACACCAATTATAAAATGCAAGGAAAGGGGTTTATGTACCTGAAACCGGGGTTTCTACATTGTGCCACTAGGTATTTACAACCATATAGCAGCTATGGGATTCTACTCGATGGAAATCTATTTTCAAAAGAATAAACTACATGATTCATGAAATCAACATAGCAACTCAACCAAGCGGTTAATATCATTGGTCTCGTTCTATGAAATCACATCAGTCTGAGAAGTCCCTGATAATCATATATGTGGTCATTCCTAGGTCTTTTAGGAAACACCACAAACTATATCTGGATCCATACAATATATATGGAACCAGATTCTAATGATACCACAAAACCTACCAATTTAGCCAACTAGATTAAGGATTAACATCCTTTTCCCAATGTTCAGGTCGATTCACTAAACCCCACTTATGGTATAAAAATTATAGAGGGTCGCACTCTAATATCAGGGTGGGACACCATAAACTATATCTAAGACTCTTCTTCAATAAGGGATCCCAATACTTTGATTTGGAAGTAATAAAACAATATACCATCAAGATAATGGATTAATGGAACACATTCAACAAAGTAAAGTCCATACTGAATAAAGTAAATGCAACAAAACTCTAAAATGTGGTACATGGTGTGTACTGGGGGTATAGGGTGCATCCAGACACCCTATGTCTAGCTTCTATGGTGTATCCTCATATAAAATTTAAATCTCCTCATACATAATGTCTAGGAAGAGTACATGGAATGTATAGATCACTTGAAACACATTCCCATGTACTACCAACTGCACCCATATACCAACCAATGCACACTTTGTTGTGTTAATGTACTAGGATTTCTTGTGTTCATGCATCATCTATGATACACACCCAGAAAATAATTATTTTCACTTGACTTGTTCTAGAGTCACCTGGAATGTGATATATATGTCACATTAGAATCTATAGTGCCACCAATAGGGAGTTGGGGTATCACATATCTTATAATGTTAGTTTACACATAGTGTAACTTGATATTCTCCATAACCCATAGTTCTTATTCATCATCGTCCTCCACATTAACGAAGGAAAATCTATCAAAAAAAATTATAGATATGCGGTCATTCAAAACATAATGTCATTGATCATTGTGATCCCGTTTTATATCTAATTGGAAGATAGAATCGTGAATCCATCTGTCGATGTACACAAAAACTAGTAAGAACATAATTCATCCATCCATTCTGATCCACCTCAAAGTTTCCTCCATTGTTGTCACACATTGATCAAAACATCGATCATGAACCAAAACCACAATATTGATCTATTTCACTGAATAACAGTCATGAAATTACTAAATACAATGTATTCTTCAAGCCATGGTCCAAATAAATTTCCCACAATGAATGTGAGAAGAATGGGATAGTGGGGGAAATCTGTAACCCATCAAATTTTATGAATTAACCTCTGAAATTTTTCATTTGGCTTCAACCCAACTTAAAATATATAGTCAAATGAACATAAAAATAAAAAAATTAATTCTTCTTAATTAATCTACCATCGATACACAAACCCAATTTGTTCATGGAATTTATCTGTGTAAGAATTGGGTAAATGAAGTGCTAGAAATCAAAAATCAACATCCTACCAATAGTTTTAATTGATCTTTAATGATCAATAGTTTCTTTTTATTTTTCTGAATAACTCCAATAACACTGTAGTTGCAATGATTCTTGACCCGGTGTTGTTTTCTTGTCATTTGGAATGATATCCTATAACACTCTCTCCCACGAGTCATATTGATTTGAAGGGTTATGTGTCTAAATATTAAAAGTTTCAACAAAATAATATAAGTATAAGAGTTAAATCATTGTGTCCTTTAAAATAAATTAAATCAATTTAATTTATTTATTTTTTTTAATTTTATGTTACAAATACTTTTTGATAGTCACCCACATAAAAATGGATATATCGTTCCTAGGGTTAAATCAATACTCTAAATTCAACAGTACCCTAAAATTTCTGATCTGCACCCATGTTCAGTAGTAATTCAACTTTTTTGTGGAAAATTGAACGCATGTGAATTTAATAAATTTAATATATTTAAAAAAACATTTTAGTGACACTGAGCCTTAGAATCATTTGTCACCTCAATACATTGTCTCAAAAAAATTCAATAGATTATCCAAAAATAATACATGAAAATTTTTGTTTTTATGTATTCAATGATCGACTTTTTTATAAACATTCAATTTTTTGATTATAAAAACAATTTTATTTTAATTAATTATATGCTAATAGTTTTTTTAATTGACAAAAATATTTTTACATAATGGAATTATAGGTAGGGGAATTGATTTAATTAGGATTCATTAAATAATTAATGCTTGAATAATTACTTAATTTAATGAAACCATATAGAAGCATTAAATGTAAAACAATTAGAAAAAATATAATTTCATAATTTATTAGATTAAATGTAAAAAAAAACTTAATGTCCTATGGTGTGTAATGGTTGATAATTGATTTTAATAATAGTGACCACATAGTTGGCCCACATCCCAAAAAATTTTACAGTTACATGACCATGAAGAGACATTATGGTGTAAGTATTTTATACCATGATTTGAAAACCACTAATTAGTTGGTTCATGTTCAGTTATGAGATTCAATAACATTTATTTATTTAATTTTTTTTTCAGAAGATTAAATAATTTTCATTAAAAATAAAAAAAATTTAATTTATTCATTTATATGTAACATTTAAATTCAAGTATATGAAAATGATTAAAGAAAATATTTCCTTCATATTTGACAATGAGATTGATATATTTTAAGATAAATAAAACTTCATATTATTTTATTATGAGTAAATAAAATCAAGATCCATGAATTTAGTATAATTTTACTGATATAGAGAAATGGGAGATGTTGTTCACTAGTTAGTGGGAGGAATCTATTAAGGTATGTAATTTTATATTACAAAATTTATTTATTAAAACAATTTTAAATAGTTGATAACTTAATAATTGTTTCTGATGCGAAAAACATCGAATAAAGAACACTATGTGATACAATGAGAGAATTTACATCCTAAATCATTATCATAACGAGTGTATCCTTTATTTGAAGAGTAAATTTACCCAAAAATAAATAAAAAATTAAGATCCATTTCACGTAGTTTCTCCAAAGAGTTTCAACGTTGGCATAAATCTATTATCTCTCATCATGAAAATTTGAAAAGTGTGGTAATGAGAAAGGGATTCGTATTACCAATCAAACATAATATACAATGGGAATAATTTTATATCATCAAATTTTATCTTCATTATTATAGTATTGTAAATTCATCCCACCAATTTAAAATTTTAGAATATTATTTTAGAATTATTTTGAAGTAAACGCTCCATAGGGGACCATTATACTTGTAGGTTGGAGGGATATTATTACAATAATGTTAGAAATTATAGAACACCTGAGATATGTCAGAGGATATAAGGAGGGTATCAATTTTATAAAATATTTTATCCTACCTTGTAAAATATTGATGGGGGTAGGATACGTCGCAAAATAGATACCATAATGGATGATCTAGGATAGTTTATTGACACTTTAGATGATAGAAATAATTTATATATAAAGTATATGTTTTTATAAAAAATTAGATTGATGAAACCAATAAAACCTACCTACCCAAATCCACTACCTCCTCATTCGCACATGATTATGTATGATGAGTTGTATGTTAGATATCCCATATTCATATTGTAACATACACGATTTTACATCATTATGTAGATTATTTAAATCATTTGTAACAACCCAAGGATTAAAAATTTAAATTAAATGCATGAAACATTTTTTAGGTAGATATTTATAAATATCTTTTAAATACAATTTTCACCTTCTATGTTTTGAATTTCAAAAAAATATCCATCTACAATTGTGTTCAATAAGTTATTTAGAGTCTGATGGAACCAACATGTTTTTTGGTGAATAGTAACATACCCATATGAATAGTAATATGACCCTAATGAATAGAAAATTGTATAATTATTTTATTTTCTTAAGGATTTAAGATTATAACATCTTGGTTAATTTTAAATATGCTATAAAAGAAGTTATGGTTTTAAAAATGATTATTTTTGAATTGAGTATGATTTCATTTTCAAGATAAATAAATGATATTTTGAAAATTATTTTTTAAAAAATGGAATTAATTTTTGAGTTCTACCCATAAAAATTTGGGTTTTGTAATTTTTGGATTTTTTTTGAAATCGATGATTATTCGGTGAATAGTAAAATTACATTTTGAGTATTGGTGTGTTAATGACATCATTAGTGATGTAAATATTATGTAATATATCTGGTTGACTTATGTACAGTAATGTAAGATATGAGGTTTCCCATGTGACTAATATCTAGAGAAAATACAACGGGCAAGCCCATGGTTTTTCAAATACCACAAATGAGGTGTGCCTTGGAAATTATTTAAAAAATCCCCCACAATTGCAATAAATACCAACCCATTAATTTATTAAATTCATTCCAAATCCCTCATCAAAAAATCTATGTCCCCATTACCTCTATTGTAGTCCTCTCAAGGTTTCTTCAATCCCCTATGGTCCCAACTTTCATGTTTTATGGGTTACTCTACAAGGTATGAGAATTTTCAACTTCCTTCTTTTTTCTAGTCAAGTTATCATTTCTGTGGCATAACATTCATGTATCCATACCATATTTTTATTTATTTATTATTATTGATCTATTATGTATTATGATTCATTTCAGGATGGGTGACCTATGTTCTCCCTCTTTTTAATATATTCTAAAACCCTGTGTCATAGTCGTTAGGCTGTCGAATTTTTGTAAGGTATTTCTCAATTATTCTTTTATTTTGTGTTTATTTTTTTCTTATTATTTCATAATTTTCCATTACCCAAGTGGAATTAAAGCACCATAAATCATGTATATAATGGATTTTTTCAAGTTCATGGAAAATTAATCATCATTCTTCTTCTCCTCTCCCACTAATTCAAGGAATTAAAACATTGTTCGTGATGTGTCGAATTACCAACATCATGGATGATGTGATTTCAATTTTCATTAATTCTATAGATTCATGTCATGAAACTATTTTAATGGTTAAATGTTTTTATAATATATGTATTATTTCTCATCCATGGTTTTGAAATTCTTTTTGACTCATGGCATTAATTTATATAACAAAATGAGGTCATTATTATCAAATAACCACTAAAATGATCTAAACGAACATCATTAATGTTTTAACTTATTAATCATCCTCATATCAAACATCAAAATGATTAATGGTATAAATTATGGTAATGGAAATATGTAAATACCTTTCCATTCCAATACAAGTGTTTCATTTCCTATCGACAATAGTATCCATCATTAACCAATCATGGAAAGCATGTAAAGAAAACACCAAAAAACAATACAAGGAGCAAAATACTAACAAATAAAGGATGAAATGATGTAATGAAATGATAATATAAGATATTATAATGATACATATGTTTCTATAAGATATTTATAACAATATTTTAACAATTATTAAAGATTTTTAATCACATTTTTGGTAAGAAGATCCCGAGGTAAGGGAATTCTAAACCGGATTTCCATTCATTAGGTTAACCTTCTTCTTAAATCATAACATGGTATTAAGATTATTGGTGTGATGAATTTTTTTATATTATTTTTTAATATGTGTATTTATAGTTTATACTCATATTATTTCAATTCTATTAATTTTCACTCTAATTATATTTTAAAGTACTTTACTTTTGAAATCCTTTTAAAATTATATTGAATAAATTCCAAAATGATTTTTTTATTATGTGTATAGAATGAGTAGTTTCCCCTAATTTCAATATACTTTATTACCATGATATTTTAGTTATAAATTATTTATGTTGGGTTGATCCATTTGTAGCTCATGAAATGTTGGGTTGAACCCATTATAGATCAACATATGACGGGTGAGCCCCATTATAGCTCTCCAATTCATTGGGTACTCTAGAGATGGATGTTTACAAAAATTTTAATCCATATATAATGGTGAATTTAATAGTGATAAGGTAAAAATGTACCACGTCAACAACATGAGTATACTATGATAATTAGTTTTTATGATATGTGTTTTATTGGTTTTTATGTTATAACTTGACTAACTCTTTCTATATTTATATCCCTTACTTAATATTATACTCATCCCGTGTTTTTAAAATGTTTTCCTAGGATATAAGGATTGGTAAGAGAAATAAGGGATTCATGATGTTTGGTATGGAGTGTTTTCAATGAAATCATGCTTTATGTTTTAATGTCTTATATTTTGGAAAAAATGGAAACTGTTTTTAACCGTGCTTTCTTTGTATTAATGTGGTATGTTATTTATGTATTTCATCCTAAATATTTAAATATCAAAACCCAAAATGATAACCAATGTGTAATAATGTATGTTCTTTAAAATTAAATATTAAGTAAGGTTTTAAGGTCAGGACTTTATAGTTGGTATCAGAGGATGGTTTAGAGATCTTTAGGGGTTGGGATGATATTAAAGAATAAAATAAATTTTTTTCACTCTACGGTAATTAGAAATGATATAGAATTTAAGGATTACCATATTGATTCATCTAAATTATGTTTTTACAGAATTATTTTCCATAGAAGAAATAGGGAAGTGGATGTAGGAATGTACTAAAAGGCTAATATCTATATGAATTTGTATCCCAAAATGGTGAGAATCAAAACCTAGCAGTTTGTTACAGCAATGTATTAGTTTAATAAAGTGATAAACAGTCATGGTATCCATGATAGAGAGGAACATGATCAACCATGAAGAAAAATACCTTCTTTGGAGAATTTTTTCTGGCAACATCCTCTAGCATTCATTGAAACTGGAGATCCAGTGATAGTTAAAGGATCAATAAATTCTCTAGAAAAGATATTTTATGTCATGGGATGTTTAGAATGTAAGAAGTTAATACTATCAATTTATCATATGGAAGGTGAAGTTGATTAATGGTGGTCTCTGGTTATGAATATGAGAGAAAGACATGATATTGACAGTTTGGAATTTGATGATATTAAGAGTCTCTTTCTAGAAAAATATTTTCTCAAAACTCTTTGACTCAGAATAGTGAACCAATTCATGGAACTGAAGTAGAATGATTCTAATTCTGTGGCGGTATATGAAGAAAATTTTACAAGACTATCCATGCATGTACTAGATTTTACTCGGGATTTTTAAAGAACAATTAAAAGATTTTACTATGGATTGAAAACATTTTTGCGAAGTGCTCTAGCCTCAAGAGAGTTTAAAATTGATGAGAATCTTGTTAATTGTGCGGAAAAAGTGTAGATAGAGTTTTCTAAAACATATGTGCAGCGTTATGATAAGAATATGAAGCGATCAAGTTGGTAGGAAATGTGTAAGAACTCATCAAAGAAGTTTGTAGGAATGAAAATGAATTTCCCATCTTGTAAAAATTGTGGTAAAATGCATCCTGGTGAATGTCTTGTAAAATATGGGAAATAATAATGATGTGGTATGTTAGGAAACACGTCTCATGAGTGAATGGAAAATGATATAAAAACTAATGAGAAGCCGACAGGGAGATTCTTTAACCGTAAAGAATTGGGTCATTTTGTTAATGTTTGTTCGAAGCTAGTTACTCAGGTGGGGAATCGACAAGATTGGAAGCCGGGGGTTTTGTAGAATCTTTTTCAACGAATTCAGCAGATTTTGATCCATAAAATGAGGTGGTATATGTACATTACTTGTTTTTATAGATTTTGAAAATGTGTTGTTTGATTTAGGGTCTACACATTCATTCATTGCTGGGAAATTTTTAGAAAAACAGGGAATTCAACCTCATAAAATAAAGTCAGATATCTTGGTAAAAACACATGGTGTAAATATCATGGCAAAAATAAATTATATGAATCTTTCTATCCTTGTCTATGTAAAGAGGTTACTTGAAAACCTTGTTGTTTTTCCTTTATTAGAGTTTGATGTTATTCTGGGTATGGACTAGATTTCTTTTTATGATGCTAAGATACATTACGAAGGAAAAAAGTTTTTTTCAGAAAGAATTTTAGTTTGTGTACAATAATGAAACCATTCCATTAATAACATATTAGGAAGCAAAGAAACTTATTAAAGTTAAAAATTAATGTTATCTTTCTCATATTTAAATGAGATAAGGTAAATACCTAGATTAATGAAGTGCTAGTGGTAACTAAATACCTGGAAGTTTTTTCTGATGATTTTCATGGTTTTATTCTTAATTGATAGATTGAATTTACTATTGAATTAGTTCGTGATGCTAAGACAATTTCAAAAACTTCTTTTTGAATAGCCCAAATGGAACTTCTAGAATTAAAAAAGCACCTTCAAGAATTATTAGAGAACATTTTCGTTTGACCCATCACTTCACTATGGGGCACTCCTATATAGTTTGTTAAGAACGAAGATGGTTCAATGAAAATTTGAATCTATTATAGAGTTTTGAATAACATTACTGTCAAAAAAAGTCTCCTTTTCCTCATATTGATGATTTGATTGATCAGCTCTAGGGAACAAAGTATTTTTCGAAGTTTCATATCTGTTCGGGGTACCATCAGTTGAATGTAAAGGATGAAGACATCCCGAAAATAGCATTCTGTACAAGATATGGTCATTATGAATTTGTAGTAATGACTTTTGGGTTAACTAATGCACCTGCTATATTCATGGATCTTATGAATAAAATATTTCATGTGTTATTTTTTGTGTTTTTGGTTGAATTTATTGAAGAAAATATCTTATATTATAGAAGTAAGGAGGATCATAAAAAAATATAAGGGTTTTTTTTCAAACATTAAAAGAAAAGAATCTATATGGAAAATTCATCAAGTGTGATTTTTGGTTACAACAGATTTCTTTTCTTGGCCACATTGTAAATAAGGATGTAATAACAGTTGATCCTGCCAAAATAAATTTGGTTGATGAAAGGACAAGACCTAAAAATGTTACAGAGAATCATTATTTTCTTAAATGTGCATGTTATTAACACTACTAGAAAACAAGGCTATAGCCACAGCCCTATAGCCATAGTTTTATAAGTCCATGGCTATAGATTAGTTTATATCCACAGTTCTATTAAAATTGTGGATAAATCCTTGTTTATAGCCACATTTATTAAATTTTGTATCTATGCTTTTTTTACCATCCATCAGCCTCCTCCACGATTACTCTCCCCATACCGCTTGTGACTGCGACCCTCTCTTCTCCACACGACTTCTTCTCTTGGCCACCATCCTCCACCCTAGCGACTTATCCTCTCATTGTGGCGACCTCTCCTCTCGGAGGTGACATCTCCTCTCGGCGGCGACATCTCCTCTCGGCGGAGACCCTTCTTCCCCAACGGCCTTGGAAACCTCTCCTCTCTATGATTATCATCCTCGACAGTTCCTAGATGGCCTTCGTGCCACTTCCCCATCCTCATCTGCCTCGCGATGCTACCTGTCACTGCCACCGAATGAGGTAACCCGGTCTACATTGTGGTAACATCTCACCTCTCGTACCTCAAATTGATCAAATTTATCTGAATTACTTACACATATTTATCTATGCTGGAATTTTTTAAACTAGAAATTTATTCTAATAGGCAAAGGATATTTTCATATCTTGTTGAAATCACAAGAGGATCAATAGAGATTTTGGAGGACTGAAAACCTCAATCTTAAACTTGGTTTACTCATAATTTCTAATTGGGACTCTAACTTCAATCAGCACACACATCGGAATACCTTTGCCAAAGACTGGGTCAAACTACATGGTCTTAATTGGTTCGTTTGGAACCAAAAAATTATGTATGATATTCTCCTCTATAGGAACACCCCTAAAAATTGATCAAAGAACATTAAATAACAACTTATGTCTCTTTTCTAGAGTTATGGTAGAAATTAAATAAGATTCAAAGCTTCCCACCACAATTAACTTCAATTCAAATGACTAAAAAACTAAAATTAGAAATGAATATGAGAGGAAAAATACCGTTTACGAATATTGTAAGATCATTGGTCATACAATTTTCAACATTGGAGTAATTATAAAAAAAGTAACACAACTAGTTGAAACTAATTGGAAGGAAATTATGAGAAATAAAATGGATAAAGCCCCTATGATAGATATACCTGTACCCCCATCAAGGAAATCTAAAACATGGGTGAAATAGTCAACCAAAGTGATACACATAGGGGATAACTCAAGTAATAGCTAGGCTGATATGGATGAATAATAATTAAACTCCATTAAAGTTAAAGGCCTCTTAGAAGAAATTTAAATTTTGGCGTTAGACACTATTAGGATATCTGATAAGGACAAATATAATACATTCTCAACAGAAAAAATTTCAGAATCTAACCAATATTATGAATATATCCCAGGTAAAAAATTGAAGTGAAATGAAAGAAATGCATTAACTACACCCCCTCATAACTATGTGTGCACTAGATCATTTCCTATTTAATCTGTGGAAGATCACTCCTTATCTTTAAGTACATGAAAAATCAAGGACTTCTCCCTATTAAATTCCACTATTTCATTAGGGAAAAATATTCAGACCAACAGTAAAACAAATGTACCTGATAATTGCTCTAAAACTATAGATTCAACTATACATTCTATAGATTTTGAGAATCTAATGTATATACAAAAATATATTCACGATATCACACATACTAGGTGTATGACTACAACTATTTCCATGAATTTGGAAACTGTTAAATCAATTAAGGTAAGTACACCCTCATTACATGTTACTAACTTGTAAGATCTCATTGGATCCATTAAGATGATTAAACCCATAGAGGTTACCGGGGTGGAGAAATATAGGATCCAGTTACAACCTCTTCTTCTACGTTATACTCTTTTTATGGTTCACAACCTGTTAATAGTGTTGATTTCATTAGTTCTCTGATGCTTTGTAATTTGAATCCTACAAACCCAACCATTAAAACTTCTTTTAACTCATGGTGGTATGAGATCTGTTAACAACCTCTCTGTCATATCGAATAATAATACTACTCTTGAAATGAATATGGAAACCAAAAATTTAGGGATGGATTAGCTCATTCTCCACTTGCGCACTCTAAATCTATTATCAGTTATGTAGAATTAGGGAGTCAGATGAGTATTTTTAAGGTTGTTTCAACTGATACACGTACAATGAATTCTAAAAATATCAAAAATGATGTATAACCTATCAAACCTACTTACACCTCCCCAGTACAGTACCCAAACCATATGTATCGATGTAATACTTCCTTTCCATTAAATTTGTACCTTCCAACAGATCTAGATAATTCCTAACAACAGACAGTGGGTACTTCAATGTTTTCAGGTACTCGTATTTCTACATTTATAATTAATGATGACTTCTCTATGAAATATGGAAACTTGAATTCTAATCATAATATTAATTCTTTGTCGATCTGTTCTAAGAATTTTGTAGACTCACCTATGAATGATCCAAATAGGAATCCTACAAAGAAGATTCTAGTCACATCTAGGAATATACAAGAACACGCCACAAAAAATAACCTAGAGGATATAAGGACAACTAGAAAAAACGCTCTGGAATAAATATAAAAGGGTGTTCTAACTCCAAAATCAAGTTTAAATGATGATCTCCTTTTGGAATTGTCAGAGTATATCTAACTCTGACATGTTCTTCGTTTTAAAATGACCATCATCCTATGTTATTTTCCATCGCTAAACCTAATTTTTTTCCTCTATATAATCACATTTATGCCAAGATTTTTTTTACTGGTTCCATCAATTATACACTCAATGCTGAATCATTATAGATTTTTTCACACATTTATTTACACAGTGTTAGTGTTTTCAATATATCTATCCAGATATTTACATGCAACATTAACATTTATGGAACACATAATTTCTGCTCCTTTGTCAATTCTAAAAATAGATACCAAGAAAGAAGAACTATTTGGAATGATCTCTCATCCCTAGGCACTAACATAACTACTCCTGGTTTCTGATTGGTTACTTTAATGCCATTCTTAACACAAGTGAGAAATTTGACCTTCTCATGCTTCAATTTCAATGAAATAATTTAAAACCTCTATTAAAGACACTAATATCATTGAAATTAATCTCACTGGTGTAAAATACACTTAGTATTGAAGAAATTAAAACAAAATGGATACCTCCAAATTGAATAGAGTCTTCGTGAATGTCCCTGATATAAATTTATGGGACACTATCTTCAGAACCAATCTTCTGAAGATGAATTTTGATCATCATACCATCTTGGTCTATGTCTCCTCTAATGTCATGAAACAGTGATTGCATTTTATATTTAACATTTCGTGGTTATCTGATGATGATTACACCCATATCATCTAGAACTATTGGTCTTCAATGTCTCATAACAATGATTCCTTTTCCTGAAACCTCAAATTGAAACATCTCAAACATACTCTAAAAACATGGTACAGCTCTAAATACAAACAAGTTAACAATGACATCATGATTCTTGAGAAAGTCCTCAATGATCTTCAAAACAAAAACACCAGCTCTGACCTCATCACTAATCCTATTAAATAACTAAACACTATAGTAAAAATCATCTCTTTTCTCACGTTCATAGAAAATATGAAAAACAAGCATATAATGTTAAATGGTTAATCGACGGTGAAGGAAATACAAATTATATAACTCTCTTCAACGAACTAGGAAGGATTGTGGGCTGTTAACATTTTTATAGGATAGGGAAAACCTTCCTGAAAATGATGGGTAGGGGGTTCATGGGGAAGGGGGGCTGTCCTGGAGGGGGTTGAAGGGGTCTGGGGGAGCAGTGTGTTGTGGGAAGGTAGGGGGGCAAGGAGTGTGGGGGTACAGGGGTAAGGGGTTTTCCAGGGGGGTCAGGGGGCTACCTTGGAAGGAAGGGGGTGTCAGGGGGGGTCCAAGAGAGAGGGGGAGGGGGTACCCATTGGATAATTCTATAAAAAACATAATAGGTCATTGTTCAAACATATAGGTTTTAATGTGGGTGTTGGAGGTACACCAAAATAATCTTATGTGGTCATAAAAAGGAGCGTCTATTCATGATTTTTTATAATTTGAAACATTTATGAATTAGCTTAACCATAATATTCTTTATTATTTTTTTATTAACATGTTATTGATGGTTACTTATTATCTTATGAAACAATTCATATAATGTTAAGTCATTTTCTTGATTATTTTTTAAATGTATGTTTATATGCCTCAGAATGGATAGATACTGGATGTACAACGTTGATCGGATCACTGATGAATTTCAGAAGGAGTTACGACATTTCTTGGTCTTTGCATTCACGAATGAATCAGATGGTAGATTGATTCGATGGATGTGTTTTGATCGTGTTGGATGACCAAGGTTAACTAGTGAGGAAGTGAGTTATCATATCTCTAAACAAGGTTTCTAAAAAAAATATCATGTGTGGTATCGCAATGGAGAAAAATCACAAGTGGGGAATGACATCAATTGAGCAGAAATAATTGGTATGAAAAATCTGATTTCTGATCGGTTTCCTTTTGTTTCAAAAGCCAACTCCTCATATAGACCATTTCAAGAGGAAATGAATACCGGAACACAGTTTTCATATGTTAATCAGGATGATGATGTTGAGAGTGTTCGAAAGATGATGGAAGATGCAAATACTCCAGTATATCAGGCATGTGAAAAAATGAGCAAATTTGAGGTTTTAATGCAATTATATCATGGAAAAATAATGTATGGATTTGGTAATACCACGGTTGACTATCAACTTAAATTTATTAATTATTTACTGCCTGATGATGCATGTATTCCAGAAAATAATTACATGGCATCAAAGTTGGTTGAAAAATTTGGATTTTCGTCTCGTAAGATTCATTCTTTCCCCATTTATTTTTGACTGTTCCAGAAGGAAAATGAAGAGTTAAGTCAGTGAAAACAGTGTGGCACATCAAGGTGGAAAACTAATAAAGATGGAATGCAATCTCGCATACAATAGAAAGTGATATGGGACTTCCCTTTAATTCCCAGGCCTTAAAAACTTTTTATGTCAGAACAAATGGAAAAGAATATGAAATGGAATAATGATGATATAAATAAAGATAATGATGAAATAGTATATCATACAAACTGGTTGTCTTGGATGAAATTTGATAGGTTACATCCTAATTTTGCAGTTAACCCACAAAATGTTAGATTGGGATTACCCTGTGATGGTTTCAACCCATTTATCAGAATGCATACTACACATAGTACTTGGCCTGTATTCATTCACATTTATAAATTTCATTCATGGATGTGTATGAAGAATCCGTTTACTATCATGAGTATATTGATATCTGGACCCAGTGATCCTAGAAATGATATTGACTTATACATGAAGCCATTAATAGAGGAGTTAAAGGATCTTTGGATTGTTGGTGCACAGGCGTACGATGCATTCAAGAAGTTGTAATTTACGTTTCGTGCAGCTTTACAATGGACGATAAATTATTTCCTTACCTACGGAATGATGTATGGTTGGAATACTAAACGAAAATTATCCCGCCATATTTGTATGAAAAATACTCCTTTCCTATGATTAATGTTTCGACGAACATTCATCTTCATAGGGTATCAACGATATCTACCGATGGATCATCCATATAGGAAAAATAGAAGATAGTTCGATAATGCTGTCGAGACAGATGAGACAACTTAACGAATGTCAGGGAATGATATTATTAAAGAACTTGATTATTTGAATTATGTTCAAGGAAAAAGTCAATCAAATATCAGAAAGTGAAATCATGTTAATTCGAATTCCAATAAAAATTGGAGAAAGAAAAGAATATTATTTGAGTTTCCGTATTGGTCATAGAATTTATTATGTCATTGTTTGGATGTAAAGAATATCGAGAAAAACATTTGTGAGATGTTACTTGATACTATTTTAAATGTTAAAGGCAAAAAAAAGATTATTTTCAGTCTCATCGTGATTTGATGGATTGGGGTATAAGAGTAAAAATCCATCCTATGTTAATTGGTCAAAATAAGTGGAAAGTACCTATTGTCTGTTATTTGATGAAAAATTTAGAGAAGAAACAATTTCTTCAGGTCTTGGAAAGTTTGAAGGTTCCAGATGGTTATTCAAGTAATATTTGGAAAAGGGTGAATACAGAATATGTGAAACTAAAATCTCTTAGAAACCATGATTACCATGTCTTGTTACATTAGTTGATTCCTATTTTCATTTGATATTTACTTTCACACAATGTTAGAGTTGATGTTATTATGTTATGTAATTATTATAGAGTCATTTTTTCCAAAAGACTGAGCAAAAGTGTTGTTAAAAAATTTCAGAGTGATCCACCAATTATTCTTTGCAATTTGGAGAAAATTTTCCCACCGTTATTTTTCACATGTATGTTACATTTGACTGTGCATCTTCGCAAAGAAGTTCCTTTTGGGGGTCCTGTTTTGAGTCAGAGGATGTATCCTAAAGAAAGAATGATGTTTAAATTGAAATCTTATGTGAGAAATAAATATCACCCTGAAGGCACTATTGTGAAATGTTATTTAGCATAAGAATGCATGGATTTCTGTTCATCGCACTTGGATAACATCACCACGAGGTCTAATCGACTTATGAGAACTGAAGATGAGCAATATGATCCCATTGAGCATGAATTTCATTCACTTCCCCAACCAGGGGGGATATCTGGATCGTACTCATTGTGTACATTAAGTAGGGAAGATTGGGAAATGGCTCATCGTACAATATTATTCAACTGTGGTGTGCTCGATGGTTATATAAAGTAAGTAAACTAATAAATATGAATTTTTTCATTATGTTATTTCTTCATATCTTCTGACATTTTTGAACTTTCATATTTATAGAGAAAATTTATAAATTATAAAAAAGTAGACATTCCCCACTCTCTATTAAGAGAAAGGAACTACTACACGGCAAAGAATTTGCTGCTTGGTTAAAGTCAAAGGTAGTAGAATTTTTTTTTCTTATAACATATTGAAATGAATCTTTTTAATATTCAATGTTGGTATCTTTTAGGTTTTAACTCTACCAATGAATGAAGTATCAGATGAAGTAATAGTGTTATCCTTTTGTCCAAACGATGTGGTACGTGATTGTAAATCAATTGTTGTCAATAGATTTAAATTTTTTATAAATAGTTGTGCAAAACAATGGAAACACAGCATGATGGTGTGATGATAATACCCACAATAGATTGTTATGAGAGTGCATCAAATATACAACCTTGGTCAGAAAATATATCATATTATGGTGTTGTTGAAAGAAACATTTTATTATATTACTATGCACATGGTCGCGTCACAATGATGAAATTTATGTGGTTTGATTCAATGACATGATAATGAATTCATATTGATAACTTTTGATTTTGAGTGATTGATATGAATCACCAACTTCACACCGATGACCCTTATATTCTTTTGTCATAGGATAGACAAGTGTTTTATGTAACTGAACCGTTATAACAACAATTTGGTGTTATTGTTGATGTCATTCCCAGACATATTTTTGACGAAGACATGGATGGCAATTATGTTGTGGACGAACCTGATGGTATTTATTCAAATGTTTCATTTTATGACACAGATGAATGAATTTCTAGAATATATTGTGAACCAGAAATTGTCACAGACCACACATAATGTCGATACCTTTGTATGTATTTACCTAACATTATCATAATATTATATGTGTTTTTTTAAAAATCCATACATGATATCAAATTAACTAGTATATTTTATCAATATAAATATCACATTGAAAATTTATCTCATTGTTTTATGATACAATTGTATTATTTAACATTTTGCAATATTTCTATTTATTTGAGAATATTATCTTAAATGTCCAGGTCAAAATGACTGAATATGATGATATTAGAAGAAATAGAATAATACAAAGAAATGATCAACATATGTCTCATCTGGCCAACAATGTAACTGGAATTTATGTTTGAATATTATGGTTTTTCATATTATTTATCTTATTATCCTTCATTTAATTTTATCATCTATGTTATTTTAGGCTACTCCATTGAGGAGATGGTTGAATTATACTACCGAGGCCGATAGTATGGCGGGGGGTATTGATTCTATAGTTCAACCTATTACTATTCCACTTGAGTCACCATAAGGTCATCCTCCCATTATGACACCTTCATATTATCTGTACCCATATTATCCATATCCTATTCTGCCCGTACCCAAATTGGATGGTAGTTCTCAGACTCCCATCCCTCCTTATTTTTCATTCCCACCATCCACTGTATAGGGTATTGCGCCCCCATATATCCCACCGCCATATCCATATCCATATCTACACTCATTTGTACAGGGTTATCCATATACTATACAGAGTAATCCTACTATAGATATCCCACCTACCATAGAGGCTACTCCCCCTATAGACACTGCACTTTAGGGGTCAACAAATCCCTCATCTACTGGTATGTGTTAAAACATTACTGTTCATGACTAATGATAAATTAATATATATTATTATCCTTTTTCACCTTTTTTCATGATTAGATCCAGTCTCCACCAGATGACCTGGCCGTACAAAAATGAGATATGTTTGGAATAGTCCATTGAAAATCCTTGTTTAATACATTGAGGACAAAGCTATAATTAGAAAAAATGGTACAGAATGTAAAAGAATTATGGGAACACTTTCTAGATAAATCAATATCATTCCGGTTCAACCAATAAGTTGGAGGAAAGTTGGAGAAAAAATAAAGGACAATGCCTGGGAAGTTATCTTGGTAAGTAATGTTTATCACCCTATATATATATTAATTTATAATATTTTCATAACAAATATTTTGTCCATTGTAGCTCCGATATAATTTTCCTGATGGAAAAAATGCCAAGGCTGCAAGGTTATTGGATTTATGTGAAATGTGGCGAGCGTACGAGTATGAATTATATCATGGTTGGAAAAAGAGAGTTGGCACGGAGCATGAAGAAGTACTAGTGATTCATGATTGCCCAAAATCACAATACCAAGAGATGACCAGCTATTGGAAGAGTCAAGAGCTTAAGGTATTTGTTAAATTTATATATATATTCATTTAATTATTTGAAAATGAGTTTTATTTATATTTATGAAATTATATATTTATTTTTTTATAGGAGAAATCAGACAAGAATAAAATAAATAACAGTGGAATGAAACATGTTTATACTCGTGAACACACTTCACACTCAGATCTTGAGCAAACACATGTAATTTAATATTTAAATATTTAGCACAATTTAGTGTAATTTTTTTGACTTCCAATTTTGATTTATTTCTTTGTTTTTTCCAAAACAAAATAAGGAAATATCAAGGGTCGCATTCCTCACTCTACATTGTTTTGTATAACCAGAGAAAAGAAAGATGGTACTATGCCAAATACTGACACCGCGAAGGCAATTGTAAGTATATTTAAATTTCTTTTATTTTTACTGTATTTAATTCCTTATATTATTTTATAATTTTAATTTATGTTCTATATCAATCGACAGAATTCTATGGAGACATTGTTAGAAAAAGACCCTGACAATTTGGGACTGAATGATCATCTGCATCAGGTATTAGGAGTGAGCATTTGGGAAGAGTGCGTTGTCGACCTAGGAAGGAGATTGTACCATCTCGATACTAGTCTACTGACAACGTTTCTTCGAGTTCCAGTTCTGGATTTGTCACAGTGGAACATATGAATTCCACAATCAAAGAAGTAACTCAAAAATAAAAAAAAAGGCGATATTAGAAAATATAAAGAAAGTTATGTATGCCATTTCTTCTACACATTCACCAGAAGCACCTACAGCGGTTGACGCATGTTTGTTGTTGATGAGTTCTGCTGGTGGAGCCGAAGTTGTAGCTGGAGCTTGAGCTGTATCCGGAGCTGGAGCTGAAGTTAGAGTTGTAGCCGGAGCCGGTCCCAGTGTCGGTGCTGGTACTGATGCTGATGTCAATGATGATGCTGGTGGCGTGAGAGGTGATGATGGTGTTTCTGTAGGAGGAGTTGATGAGGGTTATCATGAATCTGGTGATACTGATATTGAGACTCACTATTTATGTGAATTTTATTTTTGGAATGTTAATATGTATAATTTTATTATGCAATGAGGTTTTATTAATTTAATACTGAATTGTATTGCGGTGTTTCAAACTGTTTCTATATATTGTTTATGTAGTAGTTAAGTTATATTATTATTATATTGAATTGTATCCTCCACTGACACGACCATCATACCTCCTCGATGACGCTGCTATGAGGCAGCCCCGCTATCTCTACCGACAAACCTTCAATGGTATGTAGTCCAATATTCCCTTTTTTTTCTTGAGGTGGCCCCTCTATTAGTTACAGTAATCATATTGTGAGTGTGATGACTTTTATTGGTGTGCAAGATAGGGATGCATGCCATAGCAGAGAACCAACAATAAAGCATAGCTGATGCAATTGATTTACTCCCAAGACTTTCAATATGGATTTATGTGAATATAAAATAAAGGAGGTAATCATTATTTTTTACCATTTTTTCCATCACGATTTCCATCGGGTCTTTCTACGGTACCAACTGCAATTTTTATCTTCGGTATACTACATGCCCTACTTTGGCATTTCCGACTCACAATTTTCGTCAGGACATTCTACGACACCCACTGGATTTTTACTGCAGCTCCACACTCTCCTCTAACATGTGAAATATCCATCTTTTATGGTAAATAAACTTTCATCCGATCTGCTGCTCCACACCCTCCATAACGGTGTTGACTTATCCACCGTCACCAAAGGTATGTTTTTACAACATAATTTTTTTCATCATGATAAGTTTTATTTCTTACTCAATTGAATCCCCAAAAAGGATATTTAACCCCAAACTCACATTTTCATAATATGATGTAGTTTCATGTTTGGTTGTTTAATGTTTTCAATGTATGGGTCAAATCTCCAGTTTATGTGATGCTGATTCATCTTCCAACATCAAGGGCATTGAAAAGTGTAAAATTGTGATATCATCATTTTTTCAAGATTAAAATTAATATTTATATTCTTGTAATTAATGAACACATGATATTATTATCATTTCATTAATGTAATTTGTGCTTTCAGGTCAAGCATCATTACAAATAGTATTGACAACGACATTGCAATGTGCCATACAAAAGGGTTGGGTGGGGAGAATTTTATAAATGGTGTGTAGTTTGACTATTTATCAATTATCAATTACTATTTATTGTAATTTTATCCATTTAAATCATTAAATTTTCCAAAATTAATTTAGATTAATTTAATGTTTTATATTTTCCAATTACATTTTAATTGAATTCATTTATTAAATCTATAATTTTCAGGTTTAATTCTATAAATTAGGTGATTTTGCATCATCTTCCAACATTAATGGCATTGAAAAATGTGACATTGCTATATCATCTTATTTTATAGATTCAAATTAACATGTATACTCTTGTAATTAATGATCTCATGGTATGGTTATCATTTCATTAATGTGATTTATGATTTCAGGATAACCATCATTGGAAATAGTATTGAAAATGCTATTGCAATGTGACTTACAAAATTTGTGGGCGGGGAGAATTATATAAAAGGTATGTATTTCAACTATTTATCAATTATAAATTAATATTTATTGTAATATTATCCATCAAAATCATTAAAATAGTCCAAATTCTCTAGGATTCATTTACTGTATACATGGATGTATTTTTTTCTCTTCAATATTTACTTTCATCATTTCTCGATACAGGTCCTCAATTTGAATTGCCTATCTTCATTATTATTTTTCAGAAATTTATTAGAATGTTATATGTTGATAAATATAATTTAAATTCCAATGAAGTTGACTTAGCCCAAATTTATATTTAGATTAAAAAATTGATACTTTATGTTTGATCATTTTTATCACTATTTTTATTAGCATTGTTATTCAATTGTGCATTTTATGATTTTTTCATGTAGATAAGAAGAGTATAAATTATTAAAAATTTAATTTCTTTAATGATTTCACTTTTATATTCTATTCAAGAAACACATCAAGATGTGCCCAGAAATCTGAAATATGTACTTATTTTCACTACATCTTCATGTTAGGTCATCTGTTTTGTTTGTAAAATTATTACATTGGGTCCAAAATGTTATATTAATTTATTTTGAATAATATAAATCCTGATAGGCTATAAAATTTCATTTTATGTTAGGAACATAAAGCAACTGACACTGAGCAAAATTACACTATCTTCCTGAAAAAAAACTAAAATGATTCTTGCATGTTAGGGGGATTCAACACCATATATGTGTACAGATATTGACTATCCAGAAAATGTACATATTAATATAGTTGTACAGATATTGTTGAATTTATGTGTTAATATATTGAAATTTATTCTAAAAATTTACATAATATATATGTACATATTAATATATCAGGGTTGTTGGAAATTAAATGCATCTATTTTTAGATAAGATACGGTTCCAAATTTCACAACCAATGTAATAATTCACATTAAATATGGTAGTAGTGTGGATGGACCTCTATTAGAAATGCATCACTATAGTTAGGGGTATCAATCTATTTTATAGTGTTTTCCTTCCGTAGGTGGATTCATTTGAGTAGGAGATGCTGCAAGATTAAGAGGAGCTCTAGATGGATAATGTTTCAATCCAATCCCACCACCAGCTATTGGTTGTCTATTCCAAACTAATGGTGCCATTTTGGGGGACCATATGATGATGCATACAAGGGATAGACATGATCCGGTACTACTTGAGATAGTTTCAGGTATGATATGTGTAATTTTTATATTCTCACATATACATATCAATATAGTTTTGACCCTTCCTTTTTCTTATTGTATATTTCAATTGGGACATAGAGGTACTAGTGGATTCCCTAGCTTGTCTCCATCTAATAAAGAATCATATTTGGGGTGTTCATCTTTTCACCTGAATTCTATTTCATAGTGATTTTACATTAGGGAAATAGAGATTCTATATGTTTTTAGAAAACAATAACGTGTTCCTACCTTCTCCATGCAGGGATCTGGAAAATTTGAAGCATATTGTAGTTGCAACTACTCTTGTAGTAAAAGACACTGCCATTCAGTACATATTTGATTCCTATATAACTATAATTATCCAAATCAAATTTTCCATCAAATTGTATATGAGCTGAGATATATCTATTTCTAATTGGTGAATTTGCTAATTAAATTACTTCTCAACACATATTTAACACAGGTATTCCAACACCCAATATGGGATAGATGTTATGACAGCTATAATAATGATGCAATGATCATTGGTGACTGAAATTATAATATCTTTACTTGGAGACATTCCCTCTAATTACCCCATAAACTGCACTTATTTGGCTGGACTACATGCACATTGTGTACTAATTTGTTAAACAGGTTGTAACTTTTTAACAAAATTTCTTTATTTGGTTTTTTCAAAAAATTACTATATCAAACCTTAAATATTCATCTTTTACATATGTACTAAAATAATTTGTAACTTCTTAAAACTTTATTATGGAATTTAGGAAAATATTTATTGAAAATTGTGTTATTCATGTTGGCCCACAGATACACTCTGTATAGAGAGGTTTGATTGATACATTTGGAAGGGTATCATTAAAAATATGAATGATGAATTTTGTATAAGTAAAGTCCACTGAAAGGTATAAAAATTGGTCATTTATTTAATATGCATCACAATTTTGGGTTTCATGCATGGTTTTCTTAGAATTTGGGATTCTAATTGTTTCCTGTAAGATAAATAAGGGTCTTTTGATCATTTCAACCCCCATAGAAGTATTAGACCTATGTTGTGTGCGTGGTTCACAAGATCATGTTCTAAAATGAAGAAATTGCATGAATCATTTATGATGTTGAAAAATAGAGCACCATGTTTTATAAGATATAGGGTGCATATTGTTAAATATGACTAGAAAATGCAGTAGTTGGTATTATGACATTATAATTGGTGCTTAATGATTATTACATGGTCTAACCACAAAACACATAAGATTAACCTATTTTTAATGTCACACAAGTCATGTGCACTGAAGTTAATTATACATAGTGACTTTTCATAAGCCAAAAATTCTATCACACCTTATATGGGCCCACACATAGATAATTATAGATAGTTTCTAATATAATTTTCAATTTTTTAACACTTTATTGAAATAGTTTTTACCAAACATTTATGATTTCAATAAATTTAGTATAATCAATATTCATAAAGGGTTTTGATCCTGCTTACAAGGTGACATGATGTAGTAACACTGGATTTTGCAGAAATACAACGTCATGGAAGACTGGAGAAAGGGTATATTTTCAAGCAGTGAGTCATTTTATTTTTTTCAATTATTAGTTTCTTTTAATGTTATTAAATATGATATGTTCCCATGTATATATATATATAAATGCATACGCGGGTCAGTGGAGACTGGTATATGCATAGAAGCATATGTGCATGGATCCCCTTGCACATGCTCATGGCCATGAAGGTGTGTGAATAGGGGATAAGTGCCCTTGCATTTCTGTGAAGGTGCGTATACCCAGTGGAGGAGTAGCAACTTTTAGTTTGAATTCTCTAAGAGACGAAGTGGATGGTTTGGTTCCACATTAAGGTAGGATTCCTCTTCCGGCCTATTTAATTCAAAAATTCTTTTAATTGAATTTAGCTTCTTTCTTAATTATGATTACTTATATTGAATTGCATATCTTGAATAAGTGTTATTTAATATAATTTTTTTATTTGATAAATAAATTAATGTTTTTACAATAAAACCCCTCCAACAATGGTGCAATGTCTGCGAATACTCATAGTGATAGTTATGTTGATCTAGTTGCTTAAGTTATTGCATTTGATTTGTGCTGAATGAGTTTTAGAGTAAATGTTAAATATAATTAAATTAATTTTGTGATAAAGAAATGTGTTGATTTTATAATAAAACCCCTCCAATAGAGGTGCGTTGTCTTCTAAACCAATGAGTAGTGATAGTTATTTGTATCAGGTTTTGATTTGATTTGAGTCTTTCGTATGCCTCTTTTTGGTGTTTGTTTTGTGGCTAGTTAGTTTTTGTTATCTTTTCATAATATAAATTGGATTACCATACTCTTTTAACTCAAATGACATTGTCTGAGTAGGCATATGCCTTGACCATGAAACATTCCTTTTCACGCTTTGAATATTATAAATAAAATTTCCATGTTTAGGCAAAGTGAATGAATTTTAAATAGTTTGTGTAGGGTGTTTGATTCTTTTCTATCTTTTTGTTTCCCTTTAGACATTGCGTCATTGTGCTTATCACTACAACCTTCTATGGTGATCCCTTATTATAGAATATTAAATAGTTTATCTGTTCTATCATCTGACAGTAGCGCGATGGTCAGAATATTTCCCCGCCTCCTCCTGCTCCCTTCACTCCTGGATGGCAGATGCTACCCCGTGGATGTCTCTGGACCGGGAAAACATGATGCGGTCATGCCGCAGTCAGGCTGCAGTTATGTCGCGGTCATGCAGTAGTGAGGTTGCGGTTAGGCCACGGTCACGCCGTGATTCTGCCCTGCTCTAGGACAACACCCTACTAAGGTTCACAGTGATAGTATTCCATGAGTCTTGTGATAAATGTTGACACTGACTAATCACAATTTTTTCTGGTGGGGCGAGACCGGAATGTTGCCCCACCTCCTCCCTCACCCTTTGCTTTTGGCCGGAAGATGCTGCCCCGTGGATGTCGCTAGACCGGACCAACATGTTGTGGTCACGCCGTGGTCACGTCGCGGTAATGCCGTGATTTGGCCCTGCTCCAGGATGAAACCCTACGGCGGTTCATAGTTATAGTGTTCCATGAGTCTTGTGATTAATTTTGAGACTGACTAATCACAATTTCTGGCAGCGGGGTGATGGCTGGAATGTTTCCACGTCTCCTCCCACTCCCTTCACTCGTGGTCGAATGATGCCGGCCCACAGATCTTGCTATACTGGGCCATAATGTCGCGGTCAAGTCACGGTCATGCCACAGTCACACCGTGGTCACGCTGCGGTCATGAGGTGATTTGGCCCTGCTTCAGGAAGAAAACACGCGATGGTTCGCAGTGATAGAATTCAGTGAGTCTTGTGATCAATTTTGAGACTGACTTATCACAATTTATGTCTGCGGGGAGATGACAAGAATTTTTCCCTGACTCCACCTGCTCCCTTCACTCCTGGCTGGAAGATGCTTCCCCACAAATGTCGCTGGACCGGGCCAACACACCTCGGTCAGGCCGCAGTCATGTCGCGGTCACGCTGCGGTCACACCGCGGTCACGCCGCGGTCATGCCGAGGTAATGTTGTGATTTGGCCCTACTCTAGCCACATCTAACCCACACCATCCCCCTTCCACCTTAATTTCAGCCTGCTGCCACCAGCCTTCTAGCCCGCAACAGCCCCCTACCACCTTCGAAGCAGCTTGGACCATCCTCCTAGCACCTGTAACCAACCCCCTTCCACCAGCATTCCAGCCCCCTTCCACCAGCATTCGAGCCCGCACTAGCCCCCAACCACCTGCAATCCAGCCCACACCAGCCACCACCCCCAGCCTCCCGCAAAACACTCATTCCAGCCCTCTACCACCTGCAAAACAGCCCCAACCACCGGTTCCAGCCCTCACCAGCCCCCAGCCTCCTACATCCCAGTTCGCACCACCTATATCCCATCCCACGCCAGTTCAAGCCCGCACCAGCCCACTTCTACCTTTATTCAGTGTTAGACAACCAAGTATTGTTAAACCTAAAAGGTATAGGGAGTTTCACAATTTGTTTGGACACATTAACAAAATAGGTTGAAGATTAGAGTAGAGATTGCGGATGGTTGTGCTGGAGATGGTGTCTAATTTATCTAAATCAATACATTCACAAAGGCTATATCCAATTTGGATCCAACCACTATATTGTAAAATTTTTTATACCAAGTGTATTTGGAACCTGTAATATTTATTTAAATAACATTTCTGTTTTCAATAGATGTTTTGAATTCTCTTGTTGAGGTCATAGCATGTGAGGGACCAATTTTATCACTTGAATTGGGTATTACATTGGAGTCCCCAAATATAAATCAAGGTGTGCTAATACAAAAACATAGATAGTTATGGTCATACCACAGGGGCCTCCAATCTGGATATTTATGCTTGGAAAAAACAAGAGATCAGAAAATAATAGTGCCATAAAAAAAATCACATACGAAGTCTTGCTCCAATATGTTAAAAATGTTATCATTTGGAAGGAAGAGTTCGAAAAAATCCCAAGGGAATCTCCATAAGAAGAATTTTTTGTTGTGCTAGTAAGAAAATAACCATGTCAACAAAAATGATGGTATCTAGAAGAAAAATTAACTTTTTTTTCAGTGATAGAAAATAGAATTGGACAGTGGGTGTTAACCAATCTTTCTAAAAAAAGTAATGGTGTCAGATATAGAAATACCCTGACAATAACAAAAAAGGATCTTAATTTAAACCTAAATTTTGAGTAAGAACTCCCTTTTTGATTTAAAAAACCTTGTGTCTAGAAGATATTCTGAATTATTTAGTAGTGTTTTTGATCTTGGTCTTTGCCTGATTTATTTTAGAAGAAGTTGGGGAACTATTGAAATTTCCTACCTTATTATTACTGATGGAGAAATCAGTGCATGGGTTATTCACAAGTATGTCCATAGAGTCATTACTAATACAGGCAGTATAGTCAACATCTTGATGAGTAATCAGGTTCTCAGATTTAGTAGGCATATTAATGTTATTTGAAGTCTGAGAAATACCAATTGTATGATTTACAAAAAGGGGAGGAGATGTACCTAAAATATTTATAGCAAGGTTGTCATGTGAAGTTCTTAAATGTTTTTCCATCTTTTTTCTAGAACATGGGGGAATATATGGGGTGTCCACCTGGTTCAGTTGCTCTTGATAAGATGAAAATATACACCTCTAATTCTTGACCAATTCAGTAGGCATATTTGGGTTGGAATCTTCCTAATTTTGAAAACCCGAGGAAAACCAAATTTTGATTTGGGTAAATGTCTAGAGCAGTCTTTGAAACAACCAGAACATCAGGTGCCATGGCCTTCTCCTTGGGAGATGCACTATCCTAACCAAGTAGGGGTTAAGGGGTCTATTCAGTGCTAAAGGTATTCTCTACATAAGTGTCATTGATCAAGTGTAAACCACCAAGAGGGTTGAATTTGTTCTACTTAGAATCATTATTCAAAATCGGCTTGGTCGGGTCATCTTATCTTTCAATTAGGGTGCCAACCTGTTTTGATTCACATCCCAAAGAAGAAGAAGGGTATTAAGATTGGCCATTTTCAATCTTCATACCATTAAAAATATATTATAAATGTGATTTTATTTATTACCTTTAGAGGGGCCCATAAGAGTGTCCCCTGCAGCTAAAACTGCCAAAGCAGGGTTTGTCGTAATATGCAGGTCTCCAGGTAGTGATGAGCCTACATGATCACATGCATTCAAAGCTAATTTAATATCCCTATCCAGACCCAAAGGTGGGTTTGAGTAACCTTTCCTGCTAGCTGAATTGGAAAACATGATCTATGATATCAAAAAGTACTATAAACTATAGCATCATTGAGTAATTCAGTCACTTGAAGAAAGTTTCATGCCATGAAAGTATTGAATTGAAATGTATACAATGTCATGATATTCACTGAGAACATCATTGTTAGAAACATAAAAATAAAGGGATGTGTGTGTGGGGGGGGGCTGCTGTCTAGCAGGGGGCTTTCCAGGGGGGCTAGTAGGGGGGCATCTGTCTGGGGGGGGGCTATCCAAGGGGGGCTGCTGTATAGGTGGGTCCAACAGTGGGTGGGGGGCTGTTGTGTAGGGGGTCCACTAGGGGGGAAAGAGGTGTGAAAGGGGTGAAATAGATGTGTGTGGGACCTTGGGAGAAGGATATGTCTTGCACTGGGTTCTATCATTGGTTATTTCACTGGGTGTTGTCACAGATCTCCATTTTTATGATGACTTGTACAAGTCTGGGGTTGAACAACATGGCCCTGCATGATTGCGTTGTTTGGATATTTTTTTGGGATTTATTGGGTGATCAATTTTAATATTTTTTGTTCTTAAATTCCCAATTACTTGAGGTATTATCTTTTGAATGTAGTCATCCTCATATGGAAATGGGAGTGTAAAACAAAACCCTCATGATTTGATCCGATTGGAGGAACATGGTATAGTCTTTATGTAATGAAAAACAGACATTGAAATAATCATTGTTTTTTGGTCACTAGATTCCCATTTACATTCATGATTATTCATGAAAAAAATAACATCTTGAGTACCATGTAATGGATGAATGGGGAAGGCTAGGCCTCATAAGTATGTCATGCTGGTTTCTTTCATTGTTGGTTCATGCAATTAGTCCATGAAGGATAGGTGCACATTCCACAAGTGTATGTCATCATGAATTTTTAAATATAATCGATGGATTGAAGACTCTTCTTATCACTTTATCACAGTTTTAGCCGCCCATCAGCTATCCCAGTTCTTTTCTTCTACACAGATGTTTCATCAGGCTTGTTTTCTGTGAAAGATTCATGCTAATGATTTCTCACATACACATGGTATTGCCTTATCATTATGACAAATGTACCTAGTTGGGGTTACCTATGTGAGGTCATTTGGGTGAGTGACATGTGTGAGGTCAATTGGGTGAATGGCTTGTGCGGGGTCCCTTGGGTGGGTGAGTGACCTGTGTGAGGTTGTATTGGCGAGTGAACTGCACCACATCACACCTATGCAAAATTTTTTAATTTATAAATTTTTTAAAAATATAAGATTGTATATCCTATGAAAATATTGATTTATAATTGCAGATTTGAAATGGATAACCAGAAGGTTAGTTTTTTTAATGAAAAATATTCTTCCCATTTCAGGGGGGTCCAGCAGGGGGAAGCTGTCCAGGGGAGTCTAGTAGGGGCAACTATTCAGGGGGGTCTAGCTGGGGGGTTTCTATCCCGGGGGTTCAGCAGGGGGCTACTGTCCGGGGGGGGGGGGGGGGCTGTTCAGGGGGTCCAGCATGGGGGCTGCTGTCCAGGGGGGCTGCTTCCCATGGTGGTCCAGTAGGGGGCAATGGATGTGTAGGGGGGATATCTAGGGGGTTTAGTTGGGGGGGGGATGTGTTGGGGGGATGTTGTCCAAGGGGTCTAGAAGGGCGCATCATTTCAGGGGGTCTAATAGGGGGGTTATAGAATGTCAACTACATCTCATTGCTCTTGTCTTAATCAATCTGCATTCCCAGCTGCAAAATAGGGGGACAATCTTGTGTCTCATTGATCATAAGAGAAGTTTGGGTATTGCATGACAAAGTAGACTTGTACAAGAAGAGAGAATCATCTTGGGAGCTGTATCCTAAGATAGCCTTGGACTCCACCTTTAAAATAGAAGCAGAACCAATCTTCATTCCATGATTCAATGCATGAGAACAATCCTTATTTTTGGTAGGAGAATCATATTTAAGATGATCATCCATACTAAGAACAGAAAAGGTAGGATCAAAATCATTGTTTACAGCAGAAGAGTATGTGACATCAGAAAATCATCTCAAGGCACCTTCCTTACTACAAGAGGATTTCCCTAGGGAATATCTTTCCATTTTCGTACCCAGCTTTTGTGTTCTGTTATCCTCTGATGATTGGACCATAAAAGTTTTCCACTTTTCAATGATATCATCCCCTGATTTATTAACATGGTAACAAATGACATCATTGTGTTGTAGATTTTTTGAGGTAGAGGCACTAAAGGTTCTAAAGTGTGAGTTTCTTTAACATTTCTTGCCTTCAAGTATGTCTGAACATCCTCCCCAGTCTGAGTCAGGTTCTGGGAATTCACATCCTTCCTAAGTGCAGTTATGTGTTTTTTTATATTTGGATTTCTTTAATTATTATTATGTAAGTTTCTTTCCTATATAATTTAATTTGGAGGGGGTGGTAGGGGGTGATGTGGGTGTTTGAAGGGGAAGGGGGAGGGGAAACATGAAGGGTGGGGGGGTGGGGGGCAGGACCGGGGGGTGTCCAGGATCTGGGGGGGGGGGGGTTTCAGGGTCTGTCTAGGAGGGTGGGGGGTGGCTGTCTAGGGGCATGGTTGTCTTGGCTGTCCAGGGTCTAGGGGGTGTCCAGGGTCTTGGGGGGGTGTCATGGGTCTATCTGGGGTGGGGTGTCCAGGGTTTGTCTGGGGGGTGTCCAGGGTTTGTCCGGGGGTGTCGAGGGTCAGTCCGGGGGGTGTAATGGGTATGTTTGGGGGGGGGGGGGTGTCTAGGGTCTATCCTGGGGGTGTCCATGGTCTCTCCTGGGGGGTGTCCAGGGTCTCTCCGGGAGGGGGGGGGGGGAGTGTCCAGGGTGTGTCTGGGGGGTGTCCAGGGTCTTTCCAGGAGGTGTTCAGGGTGTGTCCGGGGGGTGTCTAGGGTCTATCTGGGTGGGTGTCCAGGGTCTGTCCGAGGGGTGTCCTGGGTCTGTCTGGGGGGGTGTCCAGGGTCTGTTTGGGGGGTGTCCAGGGTCTGTCCAAGAGGGGGTCTTTGAAGGGGGGGAGGGATGTCCAGGGGGTTATGGGGGGTGGGGTGTCCAGTGTCCAAGAGGAAGGGGTCTGTAGGGGGGTGGGCTACTGTAGGGGGGGGGGGGGGGGTGTGCAGGGGGTTGGGGCTATTTTTTTATTATTTTCCAGACCCTATAGCCATTGTTTTTAACAGATGATATAGGTATATTGCCATGGTTTCTAACCGTGTCTATAGATCTAATGCCACATTTTTTAACCTTGGAAATAAATCATGTCTCTCTTCTAATATAGCCACAGTTTAGAACCTTGGCTATAGAGATATTACTGTGGGTTGATCTGTGTCTATATACCTACAACCAAGTTTTTAACCATGGATCTAGACCTAGATCCACGGTACCAAACTGTGGCTATATTTCTTGGACTATATCCACTCCAAACTTAGCCACGGTTTGGGAAACAATGTCTATTACCTATATCCACGGTTTGAGGACATATACCCATGGTTTTAAACTGTGTCTATAACCTGAATTTTCAGTAGTGTAAGGAGAGTTTTTATAAAATTTTCACGACTATCTAACCCAATAAAAAAGTTAACACAAAGAGGGTTTAAATATGTTTGGACAGAATAATGTGATATTTTTTTCAAGAAATGAAGAAGAGATTGGTGAATGATCTAGTTTTGGCCTTTCCTTAGGGAAATTGTTATTTTTTAATCTACAATGATTCTTTATTAATGAGACTCGGTTGTGTTTTGATTCAGAATGATATGATAATTGCATATTAATCAAGGTAACATGAACCTCATGATTTAAATTATCCCACACATGATTTGGAATTGGCAGTTTTGGTGTTTTCTTGAAAATTTGGAGACATCCTTTATACGGAGCCAAATGTAAAATATATACTGACCAATAAAGTCTGAAGTGTATATTCTCTCTGACAGAATTAAACACAAAGCAAAGATAATTTCTTTAACTATTGAAATTTTACGATTCCACAATCAATTACTTTCCATGAAATGTAAACAATGTGGCAGATTCCTAGAGTCAAAAACATCATGAATCATTAACCATGTTACATTTGGAAAATGATCCATTGATTAATGAAATAATGAATATGGTCTTAGAAGTTTTTGGTGCAAGGAATACATCTATTTTATATCTTGTTTCAGTGCAGTCATCGCTATCAGACATAATTCAGCAAGCCCAGAAGGAAGACCATGAGCTACAAGAAATGGTAGAATTGGTTAAAATGGGTAAGTTGGTAGAATTTGAACTTGATAAATATTGTGTTTTATGATTTGGAAAAAGGTTGTGTGTGCCTTGTGATTCCCAGTTAAAGAATTATTTGTTGTGTGATGCTCATAGTTCTTCATTTTCAGTTCATCAGGGAAGTAATAATATATATAGAGACCATCGGGAGTATTATTGGTTGGTTGGAATGAAAATGGATAATACCGAATTTACCATGAAATGTTTGACATGCCAATAGGTTAAAGAAGAGAGGAAATTTATAAAGTGGATGCTTCAAACTTTTCCAATGCCAGAGTGGAAATGAGAGAATATATCCATGGACTATTGTGGGACTACCAAAGACTTCTTGAGATAACAATGAGATTTGGGTTATTGTTGATTGTTTGACAAAATCTACACATTTTTTTCTATTTTAGATACAATGTCTTTGTATTATCTTTCTCAGATGTACCTAAAAAATATTTCTAGGAGACATTGAGTTCCTCTTTATATTGAATCTGACTGGGATCCCAGGTTCACTTATAACTTTTGAAAGGGGCTTCAGAACTTATTGGGCACAAAATTAAATTTCATTACAACTTTTCATCCTCAATCCGATGGGTTGTCAGAACGAATGATTCATACTTTGAAGAATATTCATCAATATTGTTCAGTGGAATATTTGGGAAGTTACAATAATCATCTTTCTTTAGTTGATTTTTCTTATAATAACAATTTTCATTCCAGTATACATATGGAACCATCAGAGGCTTTGTATGGGAGGCATTATCAGAGTCCAGCATTTTTGGATGATGTCGGTGACAAAATGATGATGGGAGCAGAATTAGTAGAAAAAGTGGCTGAGAAAGTAAAGATGATCCAGCATCACATTAGGACAGCTCAGAGCAGGCATAAAAGTTATACAGATAACAGAAGGAAAGGCTTACCATTCTAGGTAGGTGACCATGATTTCCTTTAAATCTATCCTAGAAAAAGTGATATGTGTTTCAGTAAGAAAGGGAAGCTAAGTTAGTGGTTCATCAGTATTTTTGAAATCCTGGAGATACTTGGAACAGTTTCATATCGAGTAGCTTTGCCTCCAATCTTGACTCATGTACACAATATTTTTCATGTTTCGATGTTGAGAAGGCATGTTCCAGATTCATCACATGTCTTGAGCCATAATGTATTTCAGCTAGAAGAGAACCTTTATTATGAAGAGAATCCAGTTTAGATTCTTCATCCATGGAAACATGTATTGCAAAATAAGTTAATCCACTAGGTAATGGTTTAGTGGAAATCCCACATGGTTGAAGAAGCAACATAGGAGTATAAAAATAGTATGAGGTAAAGGTACCCTCACCTGTTTAATAAGTAAATTAAATTGTAAGGATTAAATTTCAAGAAGGTGGGGATAATGTAACACCCCAAGGTTTAATAAAATAAAATATATGAATGAGACTTTGTTTTATGTAGATATTTATAAAGATCCTTTAAACATAAATTTTCAGCTTATATGTTTTGAATTTTAAAAAATATTCAACTGCAATTGTTTTCAATAAGTTATTTGGAGTCTGATAGAACAAACTTATTATTTTGGTGTATAGTAACATACCCCTATGAATAGTAAGATAAATAGTAATATGACCCTAATGAATCGTAAATTGTATTATTATTTTATTATTTTAATGAATTAATATAATAACATAATTTATAATTTTTCAATGTGATATAAAAGTAGTTATAGTTTTAAAATTGTTTATTTTTTATTTGAGTATGATTTTTTTAAAACATTAAATTATTGATATTTAGAAATTATTTTCAAATAATGGTTTTCATTTTTTAAATCTACACATCAAAAAATGGTTAGGGTAAATTTTTGGTATTTTTCTAAAATAGTTGATTTTTCAGCGAATAGTAAAAGTACAGTATTGAGTTTCAGTGTGTTAATGATATCATTAGTGGTGTAATAATGATGTAATAATTTTGGTCGACTTATGAATAGTAAAATAATATGTGAGGTTTATCATGTAGATAATACCTTGGTTAAATACCATGGGAATGCCCATTGTTTCTCAAATACTACTTATGAGGTGTCCCTTTGAAATTATTAAAATATTCCCTCACTTTTTCTATAAATACCAACAAATTACATCATTAAATTCATTCCAAATCCTTCATAAATGATTTTATTCTCTTCTTACCATTATATTAGTCTTACAAAGGTTTCCTCAACCCCCAAGGTACCAAACATAATGTTTTGGGAGTTACTCTACAAGGTAAGAGAATTGTCATCACCATTCTTTTTCCATTCAAGTTTTATTTTATGAGGTATAACATTCAAAATTCCATACCATATTATTATTTATTTCTTATTCTTGATATATTATATATTATGATTAATTTATGGATGGGTAAACCATGTACCATATCTTTTTAATATTTTCTAAAACCATGTTGCATAGCCGTTAGGCTGTCGAATTTTTGTGAGGGATTTCTCAATTATTGTTTTATTTTGAGTTCATTTATCTTCTTATACCTTCCTCATTTACTATAACACAATAGGTATGAAAGATCTATATATCATTTCTATTCTATATGTTCTCATTTTCATGGATAATTCACCATCATTATCCTTATCCTATCCCACTTATTTAAGGAATAAAAACATTGTCCATGATGTGGCGAATTACCGACATCATGGACAATGTGATTTCAATTTGTATTAATTATTTCAAGTCTGGTCATGAAACCATATTTGTGGTTGAGCGTAGATATAATATATGTATTATGTATCATCCATGGTTCTATAATTCTTATGTACTAATGGGATTAATTTATAAGACAAAATGAGGTCATTATTATCAAAGAACCACAAAAATGATCCAAACAAACAACATTACTGTTTTAACTTATAAGTAATCATCACATAAACAAAAAAATAATAAATGTTATAAATTATGGTACTGGAAATATTTAAATACCCTTACCTTAAAATTGTGGAGTTTAACTTCAAATCAACAAGAATATCCATCATTAACCAATCATGGAAAACATGTAAAGAAAACACCCCAAAACAATGCAAGGAAAAAATACGAACAAATAAATGGTGAAATGATGTAATTAATTGATCATTTAAGATATTATAATGATGGAAATTATTCTGTAAAATATTAATAACACTCTTTTAAAAATTATACATGAAGTTTAAACACATTTGAAGTACCAAGAACTCGAGTTTAATGAATTCTTAACCTGATTTTCATTCTTTCAATTAACTTTCTTCTTTATTCATTATGTGGAATTTTGATTATTGGTGTGATGATTTTTTTTATATTATGTTTTATTATGTGTATTAACAGTGTATACACATATCATTTCAATTCTATGAATTCTCAATCCAATTATATTTTAAATTAATTTCATTTTAAAATACTTTTAAAACACTCAATAATAAATTTAAAAAGGATTGTTTTTAGGTTCATGGAATGAGTAGTTTTTCCTTATTTCATGATTCTTTATTACAATTATATGTTTCTTGTACATTATTTATGTTGGGTTTATCCCCTTATATACTCATGATATATTGGGTTGAGCCCATTATTGCTCGAGATATGAAGGGTGTGTCCCATTATAGCTCTCCAATGCATTGGGTAATCAAGAGATGGAAGTTGACAAAATGTTTATTCCATATATAAGGGTGCATTTAAGAGTGATATGGTAAATATATCCCAAAGAAAAAACATAAGTATAATATACATTCATTTTTTTTGATATGGGTTTTATTGGTTTTTATGTTATCACTTGACTAACGCTTTCTATCTTTATATCCCTTAAAGTGTTTTATACTCATACAATGTTTTTAAAAAAATTTCATTGGATATAAAGGTGGGTAAGATAAAGAAGGGACTCTTGATGTTTGATATAGTGTGTTATCAAATGAATCATGTTTTTGGTTTTAAGGTCTTATATTTCGAAAAAAATGGAAACCATTTTTAATATTTTCCTCTTTGTATTAATGTGGTATGTTTTGTATGTAAGTTATTCTAATTATTTAAAAATATAAA
This sequence comes from Viscum album, assembly GCA_963277665.1. Lineage (NCBI taxonomy): Eukaryota > Viridiplantae > Streptophyta > Magnoliopsida > Santalales > Viscaceae > Viscum > Viscum album. Next base: position 1,392,560,955 of record OY728165.1, read on the forward strand.
CCCAAAAGATTTTCAATGAGTAATAATGTATATTCTTGTTTAAAAATCATGATTAAGTAACATTTTATGGACGAGTCCTTATATCATTAATATATGAATTCATGTAAGGTAATAGTCGTAGTAAATGGTATTTTTGATATTATTAATCTAGTTCCACTTAATTATAATGATGTGACAATAGTGGGATTTAGTATCTGTAATTTATTAATATGTCTTGGGATACTTTTTTATATTTTGTGATATGTGGTATGTATTTTTTCCATTTTTCGTCTTTATTAAATTCAAATTACATTATTTTTTTCTTACACATTCCTTATATATGAGTATATAAAATCAAAGGAATCATTAAAAAGGAATAGAAAATTTAAGGTACCAGAACATTCAAATGCTCCTCAGGTTCCTGATGATACAACAAATTTAAATTATATTTCCCATTATATTGGATATTTGTTAATATTTTCTACCTTCTACAGATAAATTTTGAATATATTATACATTATATATATATATATATATATGTAATAATGGTATAATTATTGTCATAAAAAATGATTATATCACTATACCAACACTTAATTCTTATCCAATGTATGTAAATTTCAATTATAAATTTTATTTCCTTATGTAAATATTTAATATGTTGAATTAATTTATAAATTTTATAATCAGGTATCTCAACACAATTTTCATACCATAATAAATCACATGTGTTTATGGATTCATCAATCCAAAATATATTTCAATTGTTTTTCAATACTTGTACTAATTAGGAAAAAATTAATATAGATATGAATGATTAAGAAAATTAGATTACATATTGGATTTCTGCACTACATGAATAGTACAAAAATATTTATAACTATGAGTCATTATTTATTGTTATAATATTAATGGTGTTTTTTTATATTTTATTAGATATTTTATGTTATGCATATTTTTCCCACATGAATGCAAGGCATAGTGGTTATACACTTTTTAGGTATTAGTTGATGAATAATTTAAAAAAAATTAATGGGGTATGTCTTGTTCTATTCATTTAGTAATAATTTTTTTTAATTTAAATAAATAAATATATTGAATTTTTTATTTTAAATTTATATAGTTTTCTGATTCAGTTCAATAATGATAAATTTTAAATAATTGAGCCAATATAAATTGAATACAAGATTGTTTGGATAGAGATCTTTTATATTATTTAATACTTGTTTTTTAGAAATGTAGTGTATCAATTTTGAAAATATTTTTTAATAAAGACCTTTTCGTTTTTAAAAAGAAGGTGTTGAATGTATGTATTATTTTTTACAATTAATTTTTGAGATAATGAAGAAAATAACAATAAAATGTTTTTTAATGTTTAGTTTCATTATAATAATTATAATAAGAAATTATGTAGTATTTTTAAATTCATAATAAATTTTTCTTATATATATTTTTTCTCTTGTTTCATTTTATAAAAAAAAATTCATAAACCACTTTCAAAATTTATTTCATGGACAATTTTTCCATTTTATTTATCTGTATATGTATTTTCATTATAATTATATTATTCATTAATGTTTTTCTAAAAACCATAAATGAATTTTATTTAAAGATATTTTTGGTACATAGGTATAATGTTTTATTCTATTGTGTTATTTTACTGTTCTCAAATAAGGTAATTTAGAATTTTTTTAAAATATTATTATCTTTCAAAGTCATATATAATGAAAATTGACCAAGAAAGATATTCACACCTCGGTTTTATTGAAAATTGATATGGGAAATCATGTATGAGGGATTTATATGATGGTTTTATTATAAAAATAAATTGAAAGTCTACTGATATGTCATTTTATATATGAACAATCAAAATACATTTTTGAAGAAAAAAATTCAAACTAAAGATTTTATATTTTCCACGTTTATGTCACGTTATATCCTATGTTAAATAGGTAAAACCTGTTGATTTAAGATATTTTTTACAAGTATAACAACCTTTCTAACATATCATAAAAGTTATACTATCATATATACAATACTTTTGATAATTATTTGGTTGTTGTTATCCCATTACAACAATATTAAATTAATACAATATCCCTAAATGAAAATATTTTAAAAACCCCCACTAAACTCGTTATTTAGTAGTAACTATAAATAATATGACTGAAAAATAGTGATATTTAGGAATTATATTTGTAATGTTCAACTCCCTAAACATAATCAAACATTATAACTCTACAAAATTACATGCTATAATAATAAAACCAACTTATTTAAACTGAACTTATTCTACGTTCAACATCATCATCATTTGAACACTTTTGACCAAAGTTATCCATGAAATTATTTATAAAATAATGTTATAACTTAAATTTATGTATCAACACATACTAAAATTTATTTGGAGAAAAACTAAATTCACTACATTTAGAAATTAAAAATTTACATTTCAGTTTACCTCCATACCATATAAATCATTATATATATTAATTGGAATTAACTTTATAATTTTACAGGTATAGTTATTTAGGAAATAGTGGTTTTTACATTCTCATATTAACTAAATATGTCTCATTACATTTCTATTTTCCATCACAAATCCGATACTCTTTATTAAACTAACTTAATTCAATTAATCTTTTAAATTGTATAATTTTTATTTTTTGATATCATAATTCACTATGTCCAATCATATTCACAGTAGTCTGTTAGACATTATATGATATTAATAATAAAGTTATTTAATATAAAAAAATGATTTTTGGAAAATAAAATTTATTTATTTTTCCATGAAATGTTTCATAAATAAATTATTATTTATAAATTTTATATGGAAATTTTTGTCTTTGGGAAATTTTTAAAAGAAGTTTAATTGTCAAAATATTACACTAATGGGAGGAGAGAACATATTTCTTCATATTTTAACAAATATCTAGATAAAAAAATTTTCATTTTCTCCATTTCAAAATATGTCAAAAATTTCTTGAATCATATTCTTATTGTATGAAATTACACATTTCAATTTTCCAATGAATTTTTTTTATGAATTGATTCTAATATCATATTAGATAAATGTGTTAATTATAGAAAAAAATTTCTCAGATTCATGTGAGGTTGATAAACTCCATTAAAATAAAATTTTTTATATAGAAAAGAATTCCGTCATCAATATGAATTTAAACTTCAAGATATATCAATTATTCAATATATTTTTCACACTTTTAGTTTGACTACACATTCGAATCATACAATTGGTAACACATATCATTCAATATCGTTAAAAAATTATATAATACAGATAACTGATATGAACATTCCATGGAGTTTCTAAAAATTCATTAGGTATATCAATTGATTGTATCTTATATAATCATTAATTTTACTTCTTGAAAATTACATTTTGTTTCAATGATCTTGAATGGAATCTTGAAGAAACATTATTGGAATCTCTAACTAATTTATCATTTTATAGTTTTAACATTTAACCAATAATACTGATAATATAATATGATAACATTGGGATCGCATTCCTAGTTCATATATTATGGACACTTCATAATATAACTTAAAAAATTATTACCTTAACTCATATTGGGTGAAAATTTACATAAATGAAAATGGAATGAATCCCTTAATTAGAATAAGCATATTGGAATCCTCTAGTCTCACCCATACATTAGTATAATCAATCATATTCATCACCATTGACATGAAAAATCATATTGAGTAAATGATACTAATGATATTTGAGACTAATTGAATATAATAATTTTCAAAACACCAAGTTAATATTTTTATGATTCATAAGAATATTGATTCCACTGTTTAAAAAATTTCACAATTGGTTAATCAATAAGGCGTGTCTCTAATATATATAATATATTTTATATAACAAATTTTCACATTATACCAGTCATATAAGGTCCATTAATTAAGATACTACTTCCCAAATGATTGACATCAAAATTATGTTTAATAATAATAAGGCTAATTATATAAAATAAAATTTTAACTAAATGAGTATCATGTATTTATTACCATTTACTACAGGCATTTTTTAAATGAACTCCCACTAAAATGAGGACCCCTTTTGTGTTTATCATACCTGTTAGTTGGAAAATATTCATATTTCACTATTGAAATGATTTTTATAGTGTTTCTTTATCCAAATTATTATTTAGGTTAGGAATCATCCTCAATATATTATATATGAGTCCTATATAGTTGAGTGGTAAACTAATTATCTAATTTAATGTATGAGTAAACCCAAATCTATCGATATAATAACATAGATATTATGAAGTCCAGATATGTTTATTCCGAAACAAAATTTGAAAACATGTTTATAGAAGAAAATCCAAGGGAACCAATGAATAGAATTACCTAACTAATTAGATAATCCAGGGTGAACTATTACTTTCATTACAAATATATGACAATAAAGCATCACCATTTTATGGAATGACCATCCCAGTAAATTAATCAAGGTCAAGATAATTTCATATGTTAATGTAATCAGACACATTTTATATTTACGGGAATTAATCACACAATATTATATAATGTTATCCAATTTATAAATTTATGATTATAATTATTCATATTGTAAGCCACTTACCCTCACAAATCAATATGTTCAACCATGTTGATCTGTAACATTTTACAAAACCCATAGTCTTTATTGATCACCTAATGATAGAATCTTAACATAATTTAATAAACCCCCATTTATCTTCATGAATATTTAAAATAAACTCCTTATATAATGGTTAATAATTATATTATATTTTCAATATCTACATGTTTATTCCTATAGACAATGATAACAAACCTCCAACTTTATAGAATATTTAATATGACTCTAAGAAACATTAAAATTCAATGCAATGTCCCTTTACTAGAGGATACATTACAGAAGAGATAATCCAATAAAATATAACTCTAAAAAATAATACTTGTAAACTATATAAATTAATTAAAAGCAATGTAACCTCTTTAATTACACATATTGGTCATTTTACATAAAAAAATAAATCTTATATATTTATACATTCCATGGATAAAATCTTTGATAATTTATAATATGATTTTTAAAAATGTAAATTACATTATACATATGTTTAAAATATAAAAAATTCATATCCATGACTAATAAATAATAATTTTTAAATAAATGAACATTTTTAATACTTAAAATGAGATAAATATTAATGAATAAATCATAAATAAAAGGATAAATATACACACATTATAAATGTATATTAATTATATAAAATTTATATTTATAATTGACTAAGAATGTTATATACATTTACGATAATGACTAAGATGTTTTTTAGAATTATTGAAATGGATCTGAATCAACATGAATGTGTTTTTGAGTGATGTATATATCATTTTTTATATATTGAATCTATGATATTTCATATTATATCGAAAAATATAAATTTCATAATGTTAATAGATTCTATTGTATTTAAATATAACTCACTATAAGTATCACATATCTCTATAAGAATTATAACTATGAAAATTTGAAAAAATTAAAAAAAATCTTTAACGATTTGTGTTTTTCATAATGTTTAGAAAAAAGACATTTTGAGGTTCCATGATTTGCATATTTTACCTACTATATAGAATTTTTATATTTTGTAAAATTAGTTAACTATACATTGTTCCTCATAATTTTCATTGGTACATCATATGGTCATCACATCGAGCATCACAAGGTTGAGAAACATCGTATGGTTTATTCAATTCATACATTTCATGAAGACATCATAATGTTAAAGTAAATATTATCGATCATTGGGTCATTGTATGACTAAGAGACATTGTATGTAATTACTAGATCATTTCAAAAGGTTACATGACATTATTTAAGGTTTATAAATTTTTAATTATTCATGGATATGGGGTTTGAAAAACATTTTCTATAGAATATTATGATTCTAATATATTATTCCTCGTAGAATCAAATATCATGATATTTATAGTGTATGACATTTCATGTTGAGAAATGATAATGAAAAATTTCACATTGTGGATCATACTGTTATGCTATATAATGATAAAATAGTTTCTACATTATGTTGGGATGATCCCCATCATAAAAAAGTATACTTGGAGAAATTCTAAATGAATTTAATTTATGGGTTTTTTGGATTTTTAAATATAGGAAACAAATCTGATATTACTAGTGATTTAAAATGGTTGATTAATTAGGAGAAAATTTAAATATCGTGTTGATTTCAAGTGGATATTAATTTAAAAGATTTTAAAATTTTCACACAAATTATAACATCAATTCTTCAGGGAATTTTGTTCAATCCAAAACATAAATAAAATTTTGTAAACTATAATGGAAATATAATTAATATATTAATTGTGATATATAATGCGAATATATAAAAAATTATGGGTGATTGAGAATTTAGATGAAGTTGATACTCTATTCTATGATTGAAATAAAATATAATGAATGTCAAAATTATTTTAATCAATGATTTCAAATGATTTTGTGCCAAGAAGATCATGTTGTTGGTTAATTATTCTCTTTCTTATAAGTATCTGGAAGAGAATCTCTTGAATTCAAGACCTTATGCATGAAATAATAATATTGAAGAACTAATAAGGGATGATAAAACGTATATTATATCTATGATTTATATATAACAGTCAAATAACTTTCAGAAGGAGATCATATATTTGATTCTAATGAAAATGAGAGGATACTAAATACATTGTTCACAATCAAGTTTGATGAGAATAACGAATAACTAGTGGTTCTATTCAATTTAATTTCATTCATTTTTTGGGATATGGATGATATATTTCCCCAATAAATTAATTCTATATGTTCAAACCATTTTATGTGACTATAAATTCAATTGTAATATCTAAAATACAATAGTTAATATAAAAATATGTATTTCAATATGAGTTTAACATGATAAGGGGTAGGCTCTCAAATAATGGAAGAACATTGAAATGTTATAATATGTATTGGTTGTCTCCCATTATTAATATATATGGTTGAAGAAGAGATTACTATGGATTATATAACAAAGTTAATTAGTCATCAATGATAATTTGGGGATAAATTATATTACACACTCCACTGATTCACCCACCCTCAGTAGTACCCAACAAAACAATGTTATACCAGTGGTATTAGATAATTATATATTCCCTTTTAGATCCTTATTTTAAATGTTTGGTGTATAATGAATCATATATGAGTGACTAATAGAATATTAAAAATCATTTATGGAATGAATATTTATAAATGTAAGAATATAATGTTTCAGTATTTATAAACACAAGGTATACATTAATGTAGTATTTTGATTTTGTGTTTCTGACCTTTTTTTAGAGATAGACCGATGGCCTATGATGTTAAGAGAAATATTGAGATATATGGGAAGGAAATAAACAAAATTATATCTTCCATTGCGGAAACATTTGAAAAAAATTATAGGGATCGGTATGACTTATGAAACAAGGTAGAAGCTAGAAACAAAGAATGAGAAGAATGAAAGGTTCATTGAAACAATGAAATTTATTTAAAATCTCATATTTATAAATATTAGGATGTATAATGATGATAAATTTGATGATTATTTGACAATGGTGAATGAAATAAATAGTCAAATTAGTGGGTTTGAATATAATTTGGATGACATAATAGATTTAATTTTTTTTAAAGAAACTTTCTAGAATGAGTAGATATAATAATTGAAGATATTGAATATAGATAATATCCTTTCAATGATGAGTTACATAATATTATAAATAATTATTAGATGAAAAAGGCTATATTTTTCAACAAAATGAACTAAATAAATTATAAGATTAAAATCCATCAACAAGTTGAGTGTAATTGAGGTGTATGTTTAGAAATATATTGAATCAATAGATGATAACTTGAGTGTTGGAAAAAATGTATGATGAAATTTATCCAAGAAAATATTAATATTTTTAAATGTAAATATTATATAAAACTCCAATTCGAATGATTAACATGTTGTTGAATTATACAATTTTCATCATACTATCAATGAAATAATTATAATATTGACCATGAAGAAGAATATGATGAATAGAATCCTCAATGAAAGTCAAAATTGTGATCCTTAAAATAATACAAGACTTTTATGATGATATAAGAAGAATAAAATATAGAAATAAGAGTAGAATGTTTTGTAAAAGAGAATAATACTACTCTTATTTATAAAGTGGTTTTTAGATTGAATAAGTTTTAAGAGAATGCAAAAATAAATAATCAAGAAGCGACATGCTATATGAAATATACTATGAAAGATATGGAGGCACAATCATGTTTTAACATAATAACTAATCAACCACTGGTTAAAGAACATAAAAAAATAAAATAAATAAAATAATATATTGATGTTTCCACCTCCATCATTGAGTTATACCTTATACTTGATATCCTCAATGGTCTAACTTCCCCATATTTGTCCTTATACTATACATGAGTGTTCTTGGTAAATCATAAAGACTTTCCATCTTCCCCATCCACTTTATAATCCACAGTCCATCAAAAAATAGACATATATACATTCCTTCCACCAATTTTTACATATATGGGTTAAGAAACAAGTCTCAATGAGACATGTCTCATGGTGGTATCTCAAATATATTTTCATATATAAATCTATACACATCTGACATTCTTATCCTAGTTAAATATTAAAAACTACTTGTATAGGTAAATAAACAAATAAAATATAAAATAAAATAAATAACCTATAACCTAGTGTACAATGGTGACACCTGGGGTATACCTACCCCAATCCACACCAATATAATGGAAATAATACACATCGGTCACTCATCCACATGGCATCCAACACATCCACCCAATTAATAAAGGATCATCATGATATCTAAAATCTGGCATGCATAAATACGGAACCCTATGGTCTCATTTTAAGAATCTAAAATATAAAATTATTCACTACTAGGTTGTATGACTCAAATAAAACAATATGAACTAGTTTTAGAAACTATAGAAAATATAAATATATTATTTCCCTATATTTATGGAAATAAAGAACAATCGTAGCTAAAAAGTCTATCAATAAGACAAGCTCAACATCGATGCCTCCAATGTAATGACCTAAAATTATATACCATATAAAATTGTTGTTATATTCTGTGACATATGTGTCACATTAAATCTAATATAAAATACCAAAAAATATATTAATAAAAATAATAATAATTTTATAATAAACATTATGATGGTAAAAAATTAAAAACAATTAGCAATAGATGAAGAATAATTAATATGTTTTATTAAAAACATATTACCTTTAAAATTAGTTTTCTTTATATAGGGTAATTTTTTAAATCCAAATATTCAAATATTTTAATTCAAATTTGATAAAATATATATATCTTCTATGTTTAACATAGTAAAATTTACATACTATAAAAATTCATTCTGTCTCTCAAAAGGATTATTTTTAGTTGGAAAGTAAAGTGTTATAGATATAATATTGTTTTTGGATTTAATCATTTCTTATGAAAGTAATAGGAGATTAATGATCCTTCTAACTATTCAATTTATTTATTTAAAGAATAAAATTATGAATTTTAAAATGTTATTTATACTTTTAAATCTCGTATCTAATATTTTAAGAACTAAATTAGAACGTTACATTGAATAATAAAAATTATTCAGTGTTTACATTGAATAAATATTTTTTATTATTTAATTAATTTTTGGATTGATTTTAAATTCTACTAAATTTTATTTTTTTATAATAATAAATACATTCTATGTAATTTACTATGCATGATAATTTTACACTGTACCAAATGCATAATTTTAAAAATCTGATTGTTCTAAAAACATTATTTCACATAGTTATGTTCATTTATTTTATAATTAACGATTTAATCCATTAAAAATAATATTTGATAAATTATATTCAAATATTAATTAATAAGGATCAAATTAGGTAATAAGGAAAATTTTAATTTACATAATTAAAATTAAATACTAAGGGTAATATAATAGTTAACTCAAGAAAATGTAAATAGGTAACAAGACATTTACATATGTGAAAAGAAGAAGAAGAGTTTTTAGATGGATGGTTGACGTGTGTCCCCAAAAAAATTCAAAAATTACCCAATTTATAATTTTTATTCCATTCACCTATAAATAATAAAATAACATTATTTAAATTTAACTGAAATTTACCAAACTACCCTAATATTCACTTATAAAAGTTGATAAATTCCACCCATTCAAGATAAAAACTGTAATAGAAATTTCTTTTCAAAACTATAAAAAACATCCCCTCATTTTACTATATAAATTTTTTAAAATAATAATACAATCTTTCATATTGATAATCAATTCATCTCAAATGATTTTTTTAAGAGAAAACTCAAGTTGCTTATGTGAGTATTACTTTCTCTTAGTCTTCTCTTTTACTCTACCAATTACTAATCTTATATAAAAATATTAATTAAATGAATTAACTAAAATTTTATACTTATATTTCATAATTTTTTTAAAATAATATCTGCTCAATCATTTCTATCCACAAAGAAAAAATAAATAACAACTGATAGTGCATATGTGTGGGCTACTACCTCCATAGTGTGATGTGGTTCTTTTATCATCACTCTCTCTCATGGATTATATCAAGGATATATTTTATGAATAAATAAATTTCATTTTTTAATAATATTATTATAACTTGATCATTTTAAAATGCCATAATTTTATTAATTCAATGAGAAATGGGAACATTAAAGGTGTGTATAGGAGGATTTCCACCTCTAGAAACGATAAATTTCAAAAATTTTACAACCCACATTTGATGGTTAATAGAATTGAATTTATGATAATATATGATATTTATTAAAACAATTTCTTTATATGTCACATTATAATTATCTATATATGTCCTCTTACTCATTAAATAATTATAACACTTTAAAATTTTAGTTGATTTAACCACCTATGTAAACTACATTATAACAATAATCTGATAAATGATTATGGGATTCCAAATAATTATAATATCATGATATAATAATATATATTTTTTTGTTTTTAAATTATCATTTAAGGATTTTGTAAATATTTATAATATTTATTAATATATCACCCATCAATATTTAACAATTTTGATAACTAGTTCATCACGATTTCCATATTCAAAAAAACATAAGAAAAAAATATAACTAATATATTTAATATTTTAATAAATGTTATATATTTAAATTAATATATAATAATTTTTTTTCTAATATAGTATCTAATAAAATTAATTTTATTATCTAGGAAGATAGGCACAAGAATAGAATGAATCTTTAACAAGGTAAGCATATCGGTCTCAATTTACATTCATTAGGACATGATTTTGTTATAGAACATGTTTACATTTTATGTTGATATTAATTCCCAATTTTAATATATTTATCATGTTTATATTATATTTAATGATACTAAATGATCCATTTAGTGTTCAATTTCTCATTGGGTTTGGTTCAAAATGTTCCAAAATATTTAAGGGTGTTCATCTCAAATTCATCGATTTGAGATGAATTTTGTATTATTCACCCAATATTTCCTATTTTAAATATAATATCATGAATTACATTTTAATCATTTTATTTTATGTTTAATTACAAGACCTACCCTTCAATTTTATTTTTTTTAAAAATTATACTCATGTCGTATGAGTTATTTTTCTCCAACTGTATAACCTTGATTTATCTTAATGTTGTGAATAATGTCCCCAGTGTAATTTCTATTTATTTACAATTGCTGCATTTCTATTATTATAATTTTATTTTGTGGGAATTTCCTGGTAATTAATTTTCTCTTATTCAATTTAATTTTGATTAAATTTTTCTCTAATTAAATTTATATTTGGTGATTCAACTTTTGTTCATTGAGTAATTATCATTCTATTTAACATATTTTATATAGTTCATGTAAATTTTTCATATGATTTCATTATGTGGTATTCTCTCAATTTTAGGGGGATATAAATTCCTTCCATATATATTCTTTTAAAAATATTTCTTACATCTTGGGTTATGTTCTTTTGTAACAATCCAACTTCTTCATCAGGATGTATTATGATATTGTTATTCCAGTATTGACTTATGATATATAATCATTTCTATTTATGCTGAAAACATAAAACTATTAAAAATATAGATTTGAAGGTGTTCAACTAGAAATAATTTTTTTTATTTAAAATGGGATTAGTATTGTAATTTGGTATGTTTTTATTCCCATGTAGAAGATTATTGGAATGTTAACTATATATTACTTGACCATCCACCTTCTTGTTCTAGATGGATTATGATCCTATTATCCCTTTTGTTGACATGCCTAAATGAATTTGAAATCTGTATGTAATTATTTCAAAATTTATTATTATTGTAAATGTTTATAATGTGGGTTTTAATCAATACCTAATAATAATAATGTGTTATACTTAATTATGTGCATAGGGGGTTTAGATTATATATCCTCTTTATGTATAGGTATGTCTCACTAGAAAAACTAGCTTCGATATTTTGGTGTATTCCTTCCAATAAAACTGTATTTGTTAGACATAATTATTTGATAGTAGGGTACTACTATCAAAGATCATGATGTCCTGTCATATAATATGGAATTAATTGTCTAACATTATAAATATCATCACTAAAGAACCCATTATTGTTATCCACGTGACCTATTTTTCGTTTATTTACAAGGATATTTTTTTTTATGTTTAGTTGATTATGAGATTATGATGGTTACTTATTGCTCCGATAATATGTTTACCATATTTATTGCATTATTTCATTAGTTTTAGGTTTTTATTTTATATTTGTTTAGGAAAAATCTTTCTTATGATTCCATTTCATCAAGTTATGTTGAAAATTATCACACATGATATTAAAAATATGATATATTGGGCTGAAAATTTCTATGATATTTTGAAAAAATATAATGTCTTTAGTAGTTTCATTAGTATAAAAAAATATAAATTAGATGATAAAGACATTAGTTTATTTAGTTTATGGTATATAATAACACTCTAAAACATTAAACATAAAAGGCATTTGGAATGTATATAATTTAATGTTTTCATTATGTCATGTAATTATGGGATTTTTATATTTAGTAATTTATGTTTTTTTTTCAAATCCAGTAGTGAAATTATTTATTTATGATCACTGGATATTAGAGTGTGGGATAGGGGCATCACAACCAACTATTACGTAACTTATGATCCCATGAAAAAAATCATTATTTTTTCTCAACATATATTCCCTCCAACCAAAAGATCACTCAATCATCAATGGGAGAAAACCCCTAGCAAGATCAACCACTAAATAAAGGGGTACCCTCATCTAGAACATTGATTAGCTCCCTAGACCAAACTAGTGGTAACCAAACAATATATCCAATTATAAAATGAATATAAGGAAAAATTTACAATCCAATAATATCATATTGGTATCCTACTCTACTAAAAACCTAAAAAAGGAAACCCATATTAATTCCTGATCAAATCCATAAAAATTGGCCCATTCTCCATGGGATTCCAACAACAACACTAGAGAATCATCACCATTAACCATCTCATAGGTTATAAATTCTTAAAGTAAACCTCAAAAATATCTTAATAAATATAATGAATCATGAGGCCCAATATATCCCCTATAGATTAAACAGAAACCTTGGAAAATACTAACATAAAAAAACATAATTTGGCCTCTATTAAAAATAACCCATCCTTAGGCATCACCTTTCCTATAAGGAAATCCTGAAGACATAAACACAACTATGAAGTAATTCTAAAATATCAAAAAATTTACAAGGGAAACCATAATGGGTTCTTAGACCCTTCTAAACAAAAAATCAATGTAACCTTATTTAACCTGACACCCCATGGTTCCATCAGAGCATGAAGGATCTGACAGTTCTATACCACAAGAAACCAAATCTAAATTTCACGAATCTAGAATTATAAGGTCAAATACAGGACAACATAAGGCCCTAGATTCATTAACAATCAAGAATATCCCAAACAGATCCCCTTAGTGTGATCCAAAAAACGCATCCATCAACTCACAACAATATCCTTGGGATCAAATCATAACTCAATCTTATCAAAGATTCTAATTCAAAGCATCTTGGAAGTGAATCCAATAAAACTGTACCTATCTTCAATGAATCTAAAAAGGAATATAAATATAACAATGTCTTAAACATAACTACATATATATATATATAGAAAAAATTGGAATGTAGTAACAAAAAGTCTAATTATTACTCCAAGGTGAGGCATAATGAACAATACAACCAAGGGGATAAATAAGAATTATGTACCCCCAACAATCAACCACTGCATTTTACTAATTACTAACATCAAATTTATATACAATTTAAATGTTTAATTCAACATTTATATAGTAGGAATGTTGATTTGGGTACTTGTCTATGTACCCACATGTCACCTAGATAAGTATCATACACACACATTGTTAAAGAACTATATATATGTATTGTTTAGGCGTTTCACATGGAAATGTTTCCCTATAAAGAGGTTTTGGTCGTTCATCTTGCCACTCGTGATGTGTATGTACATGACATGTCCTATCAATAGATGTTATGTAACTCATATTATTAAACCCTCAACCTAAAAATAAGAACACATAGAATGTTTTATTAACCTAGAATGTGTTTGATTGGGTTTTATTGAATAAAAAACCTCTACGATCATCATAAAACACTTTACCCTCCAAAAAACACTAAAACATGACCCTCATGGGTTACCCTTCCATCACCAAAAAATTAATAGTATTCAAAAATTAATATCCATGAATCTATCAAATCTATAGACAAAATGAATTTAATGCCAAAATTATAGTGTCAAATTCCAATTATTCATCCCAAGACCACATATATTAACTCATTGAATCATAATATAGGCCCTTAGATGAATAATAACAACAAATCCCCTCTCCCTCTCCCTTTTACCTCTTACAAGAATATAAAAAATGTGGGTAAATTATACCATAAAAGCATTAAAAAGAAAAGGTGAAGGAAATTAAATTAAGGAATAAGAGAAAAAAGAGACACACCGTTAAATACTCAAGCCAGATATTAGTCACGAGAATGAGTTTATGCATACATTTAAAAAAGGTCATGTTTCAAGATGTCATGTTTTTAACTAACCACAATTTAAAATTTTAGTCACAGTTTCTACCTAAATGATAAAATTAATAATAAAAAGATAATAATTAATATTTAGCTATTTGAATATTAAAATTTCAATGATAATAAGAATAGCTCAAAAATACCCAAAAATCATCCCCTAGGGTAAAAACCATCATCTAGTACCAAAGATGTAGTTGAAAAAATAATCAATGCTCATCTCAAAATGATAATTACTATTTACACCGTATAAAAACTTAGGAACAAATGTACACATTTCCCTATAAATTATCAACCTATGAAGAAGTTATCATTTTAATATTAGTGTATTTTTAAATTATAGCATTGATCAAAAAAATGAAATTAATTAATATTTAATTATAAATAATTAAAAATTTTCCAAATAATATGATTGAATTAAAATTCCACTAAACTCGTTCTTTATGGTAAACATCCTTATCCTGGATAAATATAGTGGGTGAAAAAATTATCAATTCACATCTTAAAAAGAAGAATGACTATTTTACCCATAAAACCATTGATTAAGAAATATTTAAATTCATTATATATATTATAACGTATTATGACGGGTGTTATAAAATTATTTATTTTTATTTATATATAATTTATTAATATTTTTTAGAATTTATTTATTTAATAAAGATGTTTTTATTTTATGTCATGTTGAGCTAGATATGAAGGGAATGGTGTCCTAATGAATAAAATTATCCTCACTCTTCTATTTGGAAGTAAATATAAAATATTAACATGTGGTTAAAGAGTAATTTCATTCACGTTTGGGTTGATTACCATAAAAACACGAGATACCCCTAACCCATGTTCTTAATTTGAACATTGATAATGTACAAAGAGAATTTTGTATCCACTCTGGCCAACAACATTTGTCGGGAATCAAATAACACTGTACATAAAACAAGTTCACCTTATAAATAAATATAAAATGAATGGAAATCCTCCATAAAAATATGACATCACCATTTATTATGTTTCATATACATAGAATATAAATTTGTAATTTAACTAATAAATCACACCAAAAAATTTATAAGAAAAATCAACATCATAGATAATAATAAAAATCAAGCCATTATATAATACCCACTCTATATAATACCAAAAAGAGAAACAAGACCAAAAAAATATGATATAATAAGAAAATAGAGAATAAATAATATAAATTAGTGATTTTGATATCTAAAATAGACTGATTATCAATATTGAATGAAAATAAAATCCACCAAACTATCTCCCTCTGTAAATCTAGAAAATCTCTTACTTGGAACTTCCATAATATCATAAACCAAAATTATGGGAACATCCACTACATCCAAGCATAACCTAGATAAAATTTTATTATAATTTACATGAGAACATATAACATTTATTTATCATACACATATCCCATATATAATTATTAAAAATTTATCCATTTAATTCAATTTTTAAATATAAGCAGAAAATATTTTTTAAAATATTTATTTAAATAAACCATTTTTTGCTTTATTTTTTAAGTAACATTTACACCATAGAAAAAAACCTTCATCAAAAAATGAAAAATAATTCCATGTCATTTTACGATAATTTAAATCAGACAATGATTATTAATATGGTATTAATAAATTTATAATATTATTCTATAACTGATATAAGGATGAAAAATAATTTTATTTTTATAAAAAATAGATTAAACATGAATATTATATCAGAAATAAATATATGTAAATGAAACATAGTTAAAATTATAGTGGGAGACAAGTATCCATATGGAAAATATAGAAAAATGATTACATTGAATTCATATAAATAATAACACTATGGAAAACAAAAAAAATCCAAAAACTAAATTTCACCCTATATAGATTTATTAATGAAAAAACCAAATACATTGGGAAGTATAAAATCACATGTACACTATATAGAGCATAATCATATTATAGTGTAACATATATCCCAATATTTTCCACCTATATAACAATGGATCTCCATGAATTAGAAATAGAGTTGATCAAAATTGATTATAAATTAATATATAATCATATAAGTAAACAAATTATATCACCATTACATTTGAATTACCTTAATAGAAAAATTCCATTTAATTATTAATAATAATTACAATCCCTCTAAAGTGTAAATCATCATGTGAAATCATAAATTATTAATTTCTAAAAATTTTACATAATATAAAAATTAGAATGTATCAGTTTCCAATATCATTAAAAAACAATATTTAAAATGATCTATATGGTCTATAAAACATTTTTTTTGGAATCCACATTATAAAAAAATGTTGAATGAAAATCACATAATTAACTTTATAAGAATATAATAATTAAAGCATAAAACTTCTATTAAAAAATATAACAAAACAATTAATTTTAGTAAAAAACTATCAAATTATACTTTTTAATTTTATCACAAATTTTTTTATGATAAAAATCATA
This sequence comes from Viscum album, assembly GCA_963277665.1. NCBI lineage: Eukaryota > Viridiplantae > Streptophyta > Magnoliopsida > Santalales > Viscaceae > Viscum > Viscum album. The sequence continues at coordinate 1,392,578,616 of OY728165.1, forward strand.
TTTTTGTGGAATTTGGATGTGATTACCTCATTAAATTACAATAAAAATGGGACAAATGAATGATAATTTCAGTGGTAGAAACATAAAATGATATGAAATAACAATGGAGGAGAGTGTGTTAAATGAGTGAACAGAGACTCTAAGAGTAATTAATTTAAGGATGAAAACTTTGAAATTTATCATATATAATATTTATCCTAGGGATGAACATGGTGTGATAACCTATTTAGTGGTGCATCTATTCCCCATCAGATATGAGGAATCTTATTCCTAGTAACATTTTATGGAATAAAACTAATTTTTTTTGAGTGAATGCCACTAGGTGATATGATGAATAACCTACCAAGGAGAAATCATTCAGTAACACAAAATTTAATGAAATTACTTGAGAATAGTCAAAAAGTGTATACATAGGTAATAACATAGTCGTGATTTAACATCCACGACATAGTGTGATGCACAAAAAACAAGTGAACATAAAAAATACATAGGATTTCGGTGAGACATGAATTTCCATAGTCATGGTCCGTCCTATAAATGTTATCAATTCCATATTACAATAAGAAAATACAATCAAATCCATGAATTAAGGAAAATGAAGATGAAATAAAAAAATAAAATAAAATACTAAAAATAATTTGAGGTTATCAGGTGATAATTATGACAAATATACCACATTATTATATTCAAATGACTTAGAAGGATTGGCTAATCTATGTACAGAATAATGGACTATTTAAATCATTAAGGAAATAATTCATGAAACAAATGAAAAAAATATATCTAATGAAAGATCCACAACCTAATGGAAAATACATTACAATATAGATATAAAATATTCCACAAGCATTAGATTTCCATAAAATATATGTAATATTTAAAGTTTCTGGATTGAAAATATAAATTAATTTGAAACTACCTACATGAATTCTCACAAAATAAATTGGGATATTTAATCCGACAAAATAAAAAATAAATGTAATAATCTATATCAATAATAAGTAGGATTTGAAAAAATAGAATATAAACAACTAATAAGTCCCTAAAGATCAATTCAATGTAAAATAATATATCTAAAGTAATCAATTCATACATGTGTGGGATATGATTTTTTGACAAATTAAAAGAACCAGTTAAAAAACATTGTCTACAATAATTCAAATAATAACTGCCTCTTAAAAAACATTAACTAAAGTGGTTTCCCCATCATATAAAATAATTCAGTACCCTAAATTTTTAATATTATCAATGGAATAAATATAATATTAAAGACATGATATAATAAGAAACATTCTCTAAAATCCTCGTAACTATTCCATATATCATCCATGAAAATCCATTAATGATATAAATGAAAATTTATACATATCCGTATCATGATTCATAGAAATCCACAAAACAAAACAACCACTAAAAGGATACAAAAATACAATTATTAATTTTAGTAAAAATAACTCATAGTCAAAATAAATAATATATGTTGGGAAAAATTAAAAAAGAATAATTCCATTAGTCATTAAAATAATATAAAGGTAATTATGTTGCGCCTATGTGTAATCTGAATTGATAATTTTTGCTTAACCATACTTTTATAAAAGTCCAATATATAACATATACAAGTTTCTTAGATGGCCAATACTATAATTGGACCTATGATATTCTAAATATTATGCCTTTTTATAACTTTATGTTTTGCGCTAATTATAAATAAGGGATTTTATTCTAGAAAATATGAGGTTTAAAATTTATTATTTATTTTTCAAACAACCATATATCTAGTCAGACATGGTTCACATAATATTTCATTTATAGCATATTACATCACCACTACTAGAAATAAGGTATACATAAACCACCTCTTACATTGAAGCCAACCTAGGATCAATGTCAGAAACCAATTTCACGACCTCTGTATAGGCATCATGATTCATTGATGACACTGACAACATATGATTTTATTAATGAACTCTCCAAAAATTATTTTTCTTTTGTCAAGTTTTCCTAATATAAATCATAATTATAAACAAATATCTAACTTAATAATAATTCATCTTATAACATAGATAAAATACTATTTTGAGGAAATGTAATTTAATTACCCTTTATATCCTTATAAATCATGTGATGTAATTATAAATAAATATATCATTAAAACAATACCACGAACATGAAATCAATTTATTCTTCCAAATAATTAATTCCCACCACATGTATGTCGAGTATTATAGAATAGTTTTTGAAGAAATGAGGATAGGATACTCTATTCTATCATGTTTGATGAAAATAATCCGAAAATTCGACATCTATTTTTCTCATTTCTTGGAATCAGTTTTCCTATGTATGTGAGAGGGTGTATGTTCTGAAACTATTCATATCAATTATTATGTTGTGATATAATAGGATGATTTTTATTCACCATAAATATTCAATATGAATATATCATCTCATTTAGTCCATGATCCTTCAAAGGGTATACTTGTATGGGGCAACCGATATATCCCCCAAAAGAATTCATTTCATGATATTTTTTAAAACAAAAAATATCATGAAATCATTTATAAATCCAAAAATCACTCTAAAAAACAAAAACAAAATCACCATTTAACCAAAATATTTTATAAAAATATCCCATTTTAATGGATTATAATTATTTTATCCACCAAATTACATAATTTATAATATATATGAAATCCAATTTCATGAATAAATTATTTAACATTTATATTTAAAAATATTTTGATTTAAAATTATTTTTAGTATCTCAATGAATTATCTTTTAATAATATCAAGATAAAATATTTTATATCATTAAACACAACCATATTTTTTTTAAAAAAATCCCCAAACATTCCGAAACACCATATAATTTATAATATTCTATGCCTTTTAGTAATAAATAAAAGGATATCATTACCAATTCCAAATTATCATAATACAAAACTATGTGAAGGTTATATAAAAAATTAATTAATTCCCCATAAATTAGTTACACGGAATAATATGAAAACAAATTCTTTAGAGTATAAAAAATAAAAAATCTTATATTATAAAAGGTATAAAAACTTGGTTGGGAAAAATGTATACTATATATTCATGAAGTACAATAGAAGTACCTTCTGACAGACCCCATTATCTAGAAATGGTTTTCACAAAAATTCATAATTTTTGTTTTCTCATGAGTTCCTTTCCAATTAATTCCCAAAATAATATGGTCTCGAAAATTAACTCAACCCATTCAAATTAAAATATTAATATCTGAATAAAAATCAACTCAAAAAGAACTAATAATATTTATTGAATTGATGTGGACATAAAAATATATTATTTAATCTTTTATCAAAATAAACGGTTATTAGGAACCTACTAATGAACTACATATATTGTATGGATGATACTTTAATATATCTTAAATAACTTCTAATATAACTACATTGATTTCATACAATTATTTCTAAAGTAATTTAGGAAACCCCAAACCAAGGTACTCATGCTATTCCAAGGTAATATCCTATATATGTTCCAAATATCAATGAGTTGGAAACTATTGTATGGTCATTAAGCAACATTCAAAAATATTTTTTAGGATTAAAAAAATAATGAAATGTATTTAATAATATAAATATGGAATGAGAATTCAAAATTTTGGAATGGAAAAAAATAGAAATAGGTATATTAAATATTAAAAGACAACCAAAATAAGATTAAGAGAAATTAACATCATTGAAAAAATGTGATAAATATACATAACAATAATCATAAAAATTGAAATATGATTCAATAAAAACATCATATGAATCAATAAAAATAAAATAGAAAATATAATAAAAAATATAAATTCACAATCAAAAAATAAATCGAATAAAAATAATATAAAAATATCCCAACCCCACCATCTCCAAGGATTAAGAAAAATAATCCACTACGTGGAACCTTCATTATAATAAAAAAAAATACGATAAACCTATTCCACATTCATGAAAAACATATAAAAACCTATAATATGATAGATATGATAAAAAAACCGCAATATAAATTCTACACAAACCCCATGCATAATATTTAATAATTATATCATTTAATGCATGTTTGAAACACTAGTTGTAATTAAATTAATTTTTATTCTATTTAGAAATATTAATGATTAACTATCAATAAATAAACCATATCATAATAAAATACAATTTAAAAAATATAAATAAACTTTTAAGTCATTTTTATGAAAAAAATGAACAATGATTATTATCAGGGTTTTAAACCAGATAAAAAATTATTTTTAAATAAAAATAAATATGAAAATAATTTTATTTTTATAGTATATAAATCCATGTAAAATAAGAATATGATATCAAAAATCAATAGACATAAATATTTTACAATAATTTGTTTTATGGGAACCTGATATCCCCATGGTAATTATCAAATAATGCTAATATAGAATCCATATAAGGAATCGTGTCTAATAGAAATTAAACTACCCTAACAAAATGTTTTACACTATCTATCTTGGTTGTAAAGAAAAACATAATAAAAGTGGGTTCCTAACAAAGGGATAATAGATATAGCATTATAAAAAACTAGTATAATAGATATAACATGATTTTTTAACCAGAAATCCACTTAGATTTAACGAATAAATATGTAGGTGATCCCAAAATAAAATAAAATAAAATATAATCATATTAATAATCCAATAAACTCACCCTACCCTTTGGGAAACATTCATGGAAGTATCCTATTTCTATAAGAATAATTAAATAATATATACATTTCACTATGGTGATAATTATCCCACCATATCATATCATTTTAATTTCTATCAAATTACCTTGACATAAAAGGATGAATTAATCAATTCCAAAATTCAATAAAAACCATCACTAAAAGCTATTAATTAGACAATTTAATATTAATTAAAGATCTATTTTATATATAAATGCTTTGAAACAAAATAAAAAAACCATTATCAATAAACCCAAATAATCATAGTGTATAAATGAAAATTAAATGATAAAATAACACACTTAATAAGAAATAAAAAATCTAAAAAACTTTATAATTTTTGTATAATCCCTTTTATCATGAAAATATATTGTAGGATCCATTCAGAAGAGATTATATTAAGAAATCATTTTCAGAAATGGATGGAATATAAGTAAATAGTTATTAAGGAGAGTTAAAAAATAATGGGACGTCAATGAGGAACGTGATATTATAAGGGTGAAAATAGATCTAAAAGGTGTCTAAATATTATGAGGGAAAAATTAAAATATCATAAAAAACATTTATTCTTATGGGAAATCATGAAATCATTCCCTATGTTGAGACAGAACCACCACAAACTTATTCGAGGCATCACTGATCGGGCTAAAATAGTTCCATGAAACTATAAATCACATCATGAATATCACCCAACAGATAAGAGGCATCAAAATCTAAGGGAACATCAAAAAGTGAAACCTTACACCACATCCTAACAATTGTGTAATGCACCACTATAATAGTATGGTCATAGTGTGCCCTCTTGATTATGGTATTATGTACATCAAACATTGAACTCAAAAAATACTATGGTTATAGTCACATTGTGAAATCTATTTTCCATGAAATAGAATTTTTTTTCTTCCAAATTTCAGTTTTATATGATATATAGGATACCCTCAAAAGTCCTTTAAATATGAATCATAGTGAGAAAAAAATTAATAAATAAAATGACACACATAAGTTGAGGTTTGAGTGTGAAATTGTATGATCATTGTCAAATAAATCTTATAGTAGTGGTATAATTAAATATCAAGGATAGATTCATTAAATCCAATCAAACTAATCTGATTAAAAATATCTTATTTATGTGTTCTGATATGCATAACTACAAATGACCACCCTTGAACTATTTTTTCAATCAATGGAATTAACATTATTATTTAGAGATATGGGTATGTGAAATAAATTGTTACGCAATATGAAAAACCAAATTTAGTTTATTTATATTAATTTCTATTTGTTTTAAACTACAAAAAAATTTATTTCTAGTAGTTTTAAAGGGAATCATATATAAACATGTGGATAACATTATAGAAAATTTATAAAATGTGAAATATAGGGGTGTTTTTCATTAAATTTAGAATAACTTGTTTTAATTTAATACAATAATTTTTAAAAATCCAAATAAAATATTGTTTTTATGTGTTTAAAATCACAATGAATAAACTTATTAAATTCATTTTTTCTCTTCTAAAAATATTAAATAAGAATTTTTGTCTCTATATGTTATATATTATTCATAGACACATGTGTTGTGCATTATATTTTTTATGTAAAACACATATGATCTGTTTTATTAATTAGATATATTTAAATTATACATAACAAAATATGTCCAATGCATTATTTATATTTATATTAATATATAGAAAAAATTTTCTATATAAAATATATATTTTTCACAATGAATCAATATAATGATACAGGTATTATATATTTCAAAAAAACATAATTTCTATGAATTACACATACACAAATATTACACAAATGTATTGTCGTATGTGTTTAATATTTTTTAATGATACATAGAATATATATTATATTAATTATATATATTTATATACGACACATAAGACATTTGAGTTTCTTTTTTAGCATTCATAATGGATTGAAATTTAGTAATTTGAAAATATAATAAAAATTTTAGTTTTCATTTATCATCTAAAATGATTTTCATTTTATTTTTATAAATGTGTCTTTAATTGTCATATTTCAAAAAAATTCCATAAAAATATGAAATTTTTGTTCTCTATTTACAAATTATAGTAATAGTAAAATAATTTCTTTTAATATATCAAATGTTACAATAAAATTATTCTTAAATATTTAGATACATTCTTCTACTATTAATTCCATATAAAAAACATATATAATCATATGTACAAATAAAATATATATTCAATGAAAATATTAAAATAAAAATATGATAATAAAATAAAATGGTTCATTTTATTTCATTATCACCTTACTCCCCAGTTTATTCTCCATTTTCCCCAAATATATTATCTCTTAACGTAGAAGAAGAGGTTTTTCCTATAATAGATTCATTATGAATTCATCAATTATTATATCTATCTATATTTAAAATTAATTTTGTAACTCTTTTATCCTATGAACATAACACATATTTTATGCTATATATTCTATTCCAAGAATAGTAAACACATTCCAAGAAATATATTCTTTATATATTTCATCTGTAATTTTTTCATTATATATTTTTATGAAATTCATATAATATAAGTTATTTTTGTTATATATATTTACATAATTCACTTCTAACTTGTTATATGAATTATATATATTTACATAATGGAAATAAAATATGTTTTGTGAATTTAATATATTTATATAATATTTAGATAACCTCTTCTGGGTGTCATATATATTTATATACAACTTTGAATAAATTAATGTATCGTTTGTAACCTCATTAGTTTATAAAAATTAATTAATTTTGGAATATTAAAAAAATAAATCCTTCACCATATATTCTATAAATGGTTCCATTTTAAATCTTATAAATATATTTGAAAATTTCATATTATTAAATTTCATCATTAAAATTAATAAATTGAGAGTATTCTAGATGTAGATACAATCACAATGAATTAAATATATCAACGTAAAAAATACTGGAATTCAAACAATTCTATATATTTTTACGATTATGAAAATATAAAATCATTCAAAAAAATATATATAATAAAAAATAATAAAAAAAATAATGAAAATTTTAACTGGAATAATAAAAAACAACAATGAAATTCTATGTATCATTTTTTTGTGAAACATATTCTTACACCACTTATTATAAATCAAACTCATATATCATTGAACCACCAAGTGGAATGATGGGGTTGTATTATATTAGTTACTGTATAGATTACCAAATTATTATGTTTAATTATTCATTAATGGGGTGGTTCTTCTCTATTTTTTTAGAGAAGAAATCATATTAGTGTAATATATATCTACATAACATATTTAATACATATTATATGAAATATTTTTTATATAAATTATCAATATAACTTTTATTTATATGAATTATATATATTTTTAAAAAACATAGAGTTGTTTTTATTATATATATTTATATGTTATACACATTAAATGTTATGTGTTATATATACATACTGTATCATTTATAAAAATATATAATAATACTATAATATATATCACATTTTACAAATAATAATACAAGATAATATTTCGAGTTAGTATTTTCAATTTATTCAAATTATCTATCATAAAAATATCATTAGCATGGTTTTTTTGAATCCTTAATACTATTTCACTAAGTCAGGATGTGCAATTTAGTGATTCCATATGAGATATAATAATTTCTTTGATCCTCATCTTGAATTTAAAGATCATCATGTTCATCTTTCAACCTTACATTAGATGAAAATTTTATACATTGGTTAAAAGTTAAAATGAAAAAAAAATTATGAGATAAGAGATCATAATGAATATTTAGGAATCTAATTCACAGCTTTTATACATCCCACTATTTTGACGAATATTAATTGATTTATATATTACATTGAGCATAAAATCAAAATAAATATATAATAGTGATTCATTGATATCAACTTAGGCTATAATAATGGTCTCTTGTTCTTGGAAAAACATGATAGGCCTATGGAATCCCTATAATATGCATTAAATCACTAAATTTATCTATCTATGAAATACATTAAAACACCAAAATAAAATTTTCACCTTTAAAATAAAAAATAAATGGAAAATTATATTAATAAATTATATTTTATAATAATTTGAGCCCATGGTTTTGAAAATTAATAATGTATTAAATCCTCCCAGATCCTTAACACATGAATAGAAATTTTATGAATACTCACCATGAACTATTCAGTAAATGATGTTTTTATATATGAGGGAGATAATAATAGATATATGTTGGGTGATGGGGGAGATATAAATGGTGGGGGATGTATTTGATGAATTTTTAGAGTTGAATATCATTAAAAAAAATCAAATATGGAATAAAAGAATAATAAATAATGTGATATGGTTGAAAAAGGGGAAAAAGTTGTTTAAGGGGTGAGGAAAACATGGGTTATTACACTATTAAATCATTGGTGGTGAACATTGAAACTAATAATAGGGGTGACAGTTGGAGTAAACAATAGAGGGGGAGATAACATAAAAACCCAAGATAGACATTAATCATCATTAATTGGATCAATGATACCCAAATAAAAATGTATGAAATAATAAAAGAGAGGATAGATTGTAGAGGTTAAGTAGTTAAGTGAGGATGATGGGGTATAATATTTTTTAACTAATTATTAAATGTAATTTATTTATCCCCATAATTAATATTAAAATTAAAAACATTATGACAAATTCATCAAGTGAGTATAAAAAATATTCCCAATGTTAAAAATAATAAAACTAAAATTATTGAATCATTATATATAAAATTAAATAACATGTGATGATAAATCTTTATCTTTTTACAGTGATGGATTGTTGGTAATGAATAATATTGGAAAAATAATAATTCTAATTGAAATGAAATATACCGACATTATTTTTTTTAATGTGGAGGCCTAAAAATATGATTCTATCTTTTTTTTAAATTTTTGAAGATATTTTGTTCTTTTAAAATATATATGTTAAAATTTTAATTTTCAAATAGTATATGGGTCTGACACAATAATGTATGATTTTTTTTATAATAGTATGTTTCCTTTGGATTTTTATTTTAATGGGAATCCAAGATGGTCAAAATTTCAGATATTATTGGAATTTGTAAAATTTTGGTTTTTTCTAACTTAATTTAAAAACAATTATATTATTTTTGGATATATTTTGGTTTTAAAACTTTCAATAATGTTTTTCAAGAATTATTCCAAGGAGAAAAATCATTATTATGATTTATTTGAGTATAAATATGAAGGGATTGATATTGACTATATTGATTATCAGTTACCCATGTTGGATTTAGGATGAATGTTAATGATTTATGTCGTAATGAGGATAATGGTAACATTATTTTCACTAAAATAAAATTATTATTTCTCTTCTCAATATTGAATTATAATCTTAGCTAATTGTCTGGGTAAACAATAAAATGTAAAATAATGATTATAGAGAATAATGAATGAATATTAGTGATCCATTATAATAATTGATGTATTTGATTGTATATATTAAAAAATATTAGCATCTGTCAAGAACTCATAATTTTAATCTTCCATAATGATTATATCCTTCATTATAAATAAATTTTTATAAATTTCAAAAATACAAATAAGAGATTCATGAAACTGAATAAAAAATATGCCAAGACATGGATCCCAATGATTAACCCTACAACAACCCCATTCCAGGAACACATGGCACTAGAAATAAAATACCATCACATCATACCCTATGAATATGCTTCTCACACCACCCATCATATCACTTCTCCAAGAGACCACAACACTACTAATGTTCCTATATATATCGAACGATCACTCTCTTAAAAGATGCTATCAGACACTCCTGGGTGGAGAGACCAGCACTATAAGGGAATAACAGTACCGAAGGAGGGATCTGAAAAATGGAAATTTGAAGGACACATAATTCAGCCACCCGAAACACCCCACTATAATTGGGAGAAACAATTAATCACTGATTCATCACATTAAGATGTAAAATTTAACCAGGGAAGATTCCCACTATAAGGTAAGAATTTTTCTAAAGATGTTGTGGGATATTTATGATCTATGGTTGATTAGACCAATTAGTTGTACGAGACACCAAAAATAATTAACATTAGGAGGCTAGTTTAGTAACTGAGAATCATAGGTAATCCCAAGAAAACCTGATGTAGAAACAACCCTAATAACTAGGTTCTCTATTACTAACAACCACCATAAAAATACTAAACCACCAAGTATATCGATAAACGTATCCAATATATAGTTATTATTTGATTAATTTATTACAAGTGAGTATATTTATATTAAATGGAACCAATCTATTGAGACTTATTTAAAAACACCATAAGGGGGTTGTCATGCTACTGAAATAAAGAAAAAATATAATAGTAGTGGTTAGGGATGAAAACTATAGAATGTTGAGTCTCCCAAAAAATAGAAAATCAAAACAATATAATTTATAATGTATTATTATTCTTAACAGATCCCTGGATACGATACCAGAGCTATAGGTTCAATGGAAACAAAATTATATGATAAGTAATACTTAATGTTCCAATGCTTTTCCAACCAACCTCGGATAGCTTCGAAAACTATTATGTGGATCGACTAGGTCAAAAGGAATGATTGATAATGGGGGAAGATTCTGTAGTAAAAAAATATCTATTATTATCTTGATATACCCATAAATTACATCACACCTCCCCTCTATATAGTTATTGTATAAATCATAATAATTTTGTTATATGTTTTATTGATGAAATATGAAATATAATTATAATTTCATATCTTTTGGATTGTGAACATCAAAAATTTATATTTTTCTTGATGTTTCATGGTGTTGTTCCCAAAATAAACAATGATACACCATATATCTGGTATATATTATTACATGATTATTGTTAAGGTGAGTTATTTCCCATTTTCAAATTTTAGTGGCCTAGGGTAGTTCAATGCAACATCAGTGTTATTCCAGATTTAAGAATTTACTTTTTGGATGTTTTCTCCATTTGTAATGATAAGGTTTCTAACATTTGGGGTCATTGGACATAACAATGAGATAATTTGTGGTGTTATTTTATTTTCAACTCATGATTTAAATATGTTATATATTGAATCAGTATGTGACATATCAAAACAAAAAAGATCTTCTTTTTGGGAGTTCTAATATGAAATTGGGGTATTCATTATTTTTATTGCCATTATATACTCTCAAATAAGAATTTAATTATCCTATTCTGTAAATAATGGTGTAATATAAAAACCAATGGATACACATGAACATGATTCATTGATGTTTCTTTGTTATTTTTTATGGATTTTGATGTGTACATTAAACTTACTATGTGATTAATTCAATTAAATATGGATTGATATGAACAATTTCAAAAATGATTCCCCATGATAGAGGTCATGTATGATCCATATGAAGTATTGTGTGAATGTTATATGATGGTTATATAATATATTTATTCAAAATCATTGACAAGAAAATGATTATAATTGGTGAGAAATATATATAATTGAGATCTATTCAGACTCAATATTATGAGAGGTTGGTGGTATAAATTATGTATGTAAATGGTATAAATAATTACATTATATGATGTATTAATTTAGTGGGTTTGAGAGTATATTATCTTTTTTAATGACAGTATTGGTAATATAACAATTTATATATGGTTTTTATCTAATATCCCAACATGGTTTTTAAAATGTAAACTTATTTTCCTATCCCCACATTTTCATGCTAATGATATGGATATGGTGATATATTAAAGACTGAATGACGACGATGATGATATTATATAATTATTGGTCTATATGTTAGGTTATTTTAGAAAAAAGATGTGCAATGTTAATAGTTAATAAAGAGTAACCATTGATAAATTGACATTGGGTTGCATTTGGAAATATTTGGTATGTTTATTATGTGATATATTTATAATTTGAATTTTTTTACAATGATTCATATAATATATTGGTAGATGTAGTGGTATGGACATACCCTAGGATAATTGGTTATCTATTTTTTTCAATGTCAATTAAAAATTCAATAGTATTAAATATTTACATGGACACATTAGGGTTCAAGGGAGGAACATACTATGTATGTTTTTATAATCAACCATATATATATATATTTTATATTAATTCTATAATGATGGTGTGGATGACTTCCACTATAAAATAGGTCAATTCTTTGGCATTGAAGTTTTAAATTTGATTTATTTTGATATAATTTTGGAAGTTATTGTTTATTTAAATTTATAAAAATATTATTCCATTTATTATAGATCTAGGATTTATAAAATCATATGTATTTTTAAATTTTTTTGATAATAATGATTTTATTAAAGGGTAATATATTATATATAATTCATTTTTAAACATAACATTAGTTTTAAAACATTGACTTGTTAGATTTTTGTTAGAGTGTTTTTTTCAGTATTTTATTATTCACTATGGGGCCTAAGGTTATCTATTAATGAGAATATGGTATAATGGAAAATATTTTATTCATGTATGGAGATGGAACTGTGAAATATATGATTGGTTTGGTATGATGGATGTATATTTGAATAATGATTATGAAATCTGTAAGGGAAAAATTATATTCATGCTAACTAAACCAATGATCATGTGAATGAAACATAATAATCTAAAAATCCTTAATCAAGTAGAATATATTGAATTTATGTTATCATCATAGGTATTAGTTAATGTTTCATTTAATTTTAGGTTATAAGGATTATGTGTGTTTAGTGAAAGATAATGTTAAATATAAGGTAAACTATTGTATAATTTGATCAATCATCATCATTTATCTTTGGGATGATGTTTTATATAATTAAATAGTTATGTAATTTCTTCATCATCATCATGATTCTAAACTAGATAAGGTTCATTAACAACCTGAGGAAATTTATAAAAATATGGACATTGAAGAACATAAGTAAAGGAAGGTTTAATTTGATGAATTTTAGCAATATAAAATATGGATATATGAAGGATTTATTTGTGAGAATGAGGATAAAAATTGAATATAATAGGTAATGATTAATTTAGAGTTTATTCATATGGGGGAATTTATAAAACACTTTTGGGGATGTTTTGTTACCATGTCATGCTCAACAAAAGTATATGTTTCTTAACAATAGGTTGATATGTATATCTTTATTGGTATCCGTTCTCAGAAAATATCATGTATGTGTACTTATTATAGAAATTATATGTTTGAAAAATATATTGTTTTGATAATTAATCAAGGATATTATATTATAGATGAGTTAAATGTATTATTTATGGAGTTATTAACTTACAATCCCAATCACTTTACAATTGAGAAGTTGAGGAAATTTACGTTTTTAGAGTCCATTATGACCATAGATACAAATAGAAATTATATGGGTTTATCTAAGTACATTTTTATAGGTATCCCATAAGGATTATTATGGTAAAGACATGAAATATTATGTGATATCTTATTAATAGGTGATATAAAACATCTACTTATACCAGAACATTGGAATCGTGGAGGTGAGTCCATTATCTAGAAAATTATTATTAAAAAAACAGTCAAACATACAAGGATAAAGATATGGGTGCAAGTGGTAACCACCAAAATAATACAAACGTAATTAGACATTGGTCCTGCATCCTCTCCCGCCTCTTCCACAACGACCACCACATCCTCTTGTATTTACACCTCTTTTCCACTGATCTGGAATCTGCAAATCACAATCCTGATCATCCGCACCTCCATCATCAAATCCATCATGTTGAGTAATAGCTATTGTAGTGTCAGCATCATCATTGGCTTTCTCCCCATCCTCCATGTGTTCCTCAGAACTGGGCTGCCCAATCTCCTCAGCAGTGGCCTGTGCAACCAAAGAAGGTGTATTAGATACATGTCTTTTCATGGTAACATGTTTTTTCTTCTCACGACTCTCAATATAGAGAAGATCAAACTCATTGTAGTTCATTGTGTCCATCATGGAGAAAAAAAATTGATGCACCAGTGGAAATATCCAAAGCCACAGCACCATGTTTAGGTGTCACTGCCATTTTGGTAGCAGGTTAACCCACAAAAATTGAAAGAGCTCCTACATCTAAGGTAGTAATGGCCTTGGAATCTAAGGAAGGTAACACAGAATCCTGCATAGCATCAGCCTCAACAAGTGAGGCTGAAAGAGTATTGATAGGTTCTTCCAGGGGGATAGAAGAATTCTGAGCAGGGGACTCAGAAAATACATCCATATTGTTTTGGGAAGGATGCCCAACATTCACCTCCCCAACTGGTTCAGGTAACATAACGGGTGTTGTAAGAGCAGCAGGAGAAGAGCCAGAGGCATGTGAATCCCCTACTGTAAGAGTAACAGTATGAGAAACAGAAGCCTTAATGACATTAAAACCTTTCACACTCCATTGTGAAACCGAATGATCAAAGGATCCTTTCCCACCAAATGGAAAACTGTCTAGCTTCCCTTTATCAAAGTATTCCTCCTCCTACAAATCAGCATGATCCATCTCCTGTTCACTACCATCATCACCAGAACACATATCGCCCCATTTAGAGGGTTCTCCATGCTCAATTGTATTAAATCATGAAATAGGGAGTGTGCTATCACCCGAGGGGTGAGGCAGCACACCCCTTCCATGCTAAACATTAAAAGGCCTCACATTGGTGTTTTTACCCGCAACAAAAAACATCAAAATAAATAATACCCACTTTCTTAAAGTCAGATGGATTGTTTTTCACCATGTCCACCTTGATGGCCGAAGGTGAGAGACCCTTTACACCATCAGAGGTAGACAGAGGTAAAGGTGATCCATCCATGGCACCCTTCCCCCCATCATGTTTCCCTTCCATCCGAGTTGATAGAGCAGAAACACCCTAGGATTTAAGATTACAGCTTTTACCTAGATGCACATATCGTTTATAATTGGAGAATCTCACTCATCAATTACATTTTTCATTAACATGCCCAATCACTGAAAAAAAAAATTCAATAGGAAGGAAAATGTTCAAAAAAAATTTCAAGCTCAAACTTAAACTCACCAGCAATCAACAGAACCGTCTCAATAAGGGGAAATGACATATCAAACTCAACTAAGATGCAACCAAAATGTCCATACCGAACAGATCCAGTTTCTTTATCAAGTTTAATAGGATTTCATACTGCCAAAGAAACATCCCAAAGTATATTCGGATTCCAAAATACCCAGCTCAATACTTTAATCAAGACCCAGGACTAAGCTATGGTATTCTTGTCCTTAAAGGGATCGAACTAGGGGTCCCAGTTTTGAAATTTGAGAATCCCAGGCTTTATATTCACAAACCCATGACTCAAGGCCCGCATATTCAAATCATTGCAACCAAAGGTAAAATTTTAGATGTTCATACCGATGGAAACCATCTGCTAATCACTAAAACCCCAAATCTCTTAAAGACGTATTTGAAGGTCTTTAACCTTCCAGGTAGAGTTCATCGAGCATATTCGGGCAATGATCGAATATTTTCAAGTGTCAACTCTTTCTTGAAAAAATAAATAGGGGTTCGCTTCAACAACCACCAGCACACCATCTCTTGAGATGTGATTAATAGAAGCAGATTCATCACTTAGAGCATAAGGGAAAAATGGTCAGAACCCCTTACCTGTAGATTTTTCAGTTGAGAAGCCCTACCCGAATCAGAGCCCGCAGGTGCATGAGGCGACTTCGAACCAGAACCTCTATCCAGTTTCTTCAGAGGTCCAACAAATACTTCTACAGGATTGAAATGATCATCTGAGGCCAACGCAAAAAAACCCTATAATCCATTTCCATGGAGAGAGAAACTCTCGATCCACCCCATCTTTTTCCTAAAACATCTACTTATAGATTATATTAATTAAGCAGAATTTGTTATCGAAGGAAATTGAAGTATTATCATTATTGTAGACATACTCATCCATCATGTTTTCATTTTTCTAGAGTTGGATGTACCCCCAAAAATTAATAAAATTTATGGAATGGTATGTTTCCATTATAACACTATGTGTAATTAATAATTTTAATTTACATCACTATAGGATGGAAATAGGGTTCCTGAGAAAACTGTACAAGATGAAAGAAAACCTAATCAGTTTTTTAGCCTCCTTAGTAGAAGGTTTTGAGGTTGAAAAAATATAACCATAGTTAAAGCGATGGATATTTTACCATTTATTTAATTTTTTGTTGTACAATATAACATGAAGGATATATTATTACTTATGTAAATGATCTAGAAAAAAATGAGGTAGGTAATAGGAATACGGTGTAGGAGTTTGTTGTTGAAAACTCATATAAATATAGGTTGAATTTTTATGGAACCAAAGGTTGTTAAATACAATTATTTTTTATATTTAATAGTTAATATACTTTTATTTTATCTTAGATAGATTTTTATGTAAATTTTTAATTGTAAATTGTTTTAGACAAAAATGTTACAAAACTCACTATTATAGGATCTACCATGATAGGTTTTGAAGAATATAGAATTAAAACATAAATAACCTTATTTTTTGTACTGAAATTTGTAATAACATGGTTGAAGTATAAAACTTATAGATAATTAATGAGTTAACACCTCCAAATGTGTCAAATTTTTATGAAAATTAAAAATCAAAATTATTTATACTATTTTAGATTCAATCTAAAGTCTCCTAAAACAGTCATTTTAAAATAGAAAGACAAAATAAATTGATTTTGATTGAATATAATTCTGATATCAATTTAATAAATCACTAAAAAAATTACACTTTTATATACGGAGTAGTTATAGGATCCGATGATTTTGAAAACACCTAACTCATTTCTCTATGAAATATCATAATTGTAACTTGTTGAAGCTAATAACCTAGAACTATCTTTATTATAAACTTTTTATTTTATCATATTGTATAGAGTCTAATATATATATATATATATCTGTTTATATGTCCATTCTATCTGTATCATGGTTTTTTCTTTTCACATACAAGCTTATTGGAATAATTTTACATGATTTGTTTTTCATATAAATTGGTAATAATAATTACCAAATAAAAGAATGACCTACTGTTTCTATTATAAATACTTAATCAATATCTCTTTCATATGGATACATTATTTTGACATGAAGAAATAATTTCTGAATATTTGGTGTTTGGGGACATATGGAAGGACCTTTCCTCTCATGAATTTTTCACATAGTGATCATTATCAGTGGAAAGATCATGGGGATTGATGTACTAATAGAAATTATATATACTATGTGTGTAATTGGATTTTACTATATGATAGAATTTTTTTGTTCCTTAAAATTTTGATTATTATTCAATTATATAACAAATCATGGTCCTACATACATGGTTAAAACCATTAGGTATATTATCTTGTTAATATATATTATGTTAGGTATATTTTGAATTATATAATTTGTATTGAGTGATTGTCACAGAAATTTTCCCATCAAATTATTGGAAGAATATATATCATACTCATTGATTGTGATATAGGTTTTTGTGAATAATACATGGCCATGGTGATTATAGGAATGTTCTCCTCAATAATCTAAAGAATGACTAATCATGTGTGATGTCATAAGGAGATATTTATTCATCATAAATAATGAGTTTTTGGTAAAACTAGGTATTTTATAACATATTTAGTATTATATGGAAGGGTATTTATTTATCTGAAATTTTTAATTCTCTATGGGATCCATGATTTTATATATGATATTTCGCTTGGTATGTGGGTTTAGACTAAATATATTGTGAAAGGGGACAATAGGGATTTCTAAAATGTATATAATGTATCACATTTGATTTAGAGGTATTAGAGTTTCAGAAAAGAATCAATCTAAATGTTTGGATTAATGATTTCATATAATTTGATTTAAACTTCAATACCAACTTATTTTTTATTAAATAAATTAGATTGTAATTTTTCTTCCATTCATATTAACATTTATTATAATTAAGGATATGTTAATTTAAAAATAATTGTAGAATATTGACTATGATAATTCATAGGGTCTACAAAGACCCAACCTTAATCATTACATAATCCTAAATTAAATGAATAATTCAAAATGAGGATCTTTTAGGTTTAGAGTATAAGAGAATTAGGCCATAACTATTACATATCAATTGTAAAATACATGTAAACACTACTACTCAATGTGCAATTTTTTCATAAAATAAAAACACTTAAAAAGAAACATTTCTAGTTCCTTGTTTTAGATAGATGAATTTTCCATGATACTATCCTTGACCCTATTCATCTTTATGTCCTGTGGAAAACATTTCAAAAACATGGGATGAACATAAAATTCTGAGTAAGGGTTTTAAAATAAAGAAGGAAAACATTTTCCCATCATTAAATACAAATCAATGAAACCATAATTTTCAATCATTACATACCTTGAAAAATAATAATATTTATGAATAACACCAACAATTCATAAGTCATATAGATAACATATGAAATTTATAACATACATACATTGTAGCTATCACAGCTAATTAGGGAGTCTCATTTCGAATACCCATCACATTGTACTCCCTAAATCTCTTAGGAGAATCATTCCCATTTACCACTGTCACATTACCCAATTCTTTGGAGAGCTATCTCGGGCTCACCCACCCAAGGTTTATCATAGAACCACCTATATAGATAAAAAATGCCCAATAACAAAAACATATTCCTAACTCATAACACAAGAATAAATGAATGATAACATTTCCACATTCCAATCACAATATATCATATCAAGATATTGAAATTTACAATATTTTATCAAATAATTTTCAAAAATATTTGAAACATTTAATAAATATATTTTGGAATCAAAGTGTCTCCTACCATATTAAACTATTAAATAAATTATCATTTGAAACCATTAATATCAATATAAATATATCCTTAAAACCATTTTTAAAAAATGTAATTTAATGAAAATTATTTAGAAAAATAAATCATTAAAACATTTAAAATGATAATTTAGTTAAAGAGTTTTTAACCAAATGAGAGACTCTTGAATAAAAATAATTGAGGAATAAAATTGAATAAAAAATTTATAATATCATGAGAATAAATTAATTAATGATATAATATGCCAAAGGAATGTATAGACACTATATAAAATTGAGTTTGTTCATAACGACAATGAAGTCTCAATCGAATGTAAATTGGGATGAAATCCCTTATAAAAACAGTATCCTAAGATTAATGATAAATAAATTACATAGTAATGTGTGAAAAATATAAATACACTCAATATTATTGGATATTACGTGTAAATGAATCATAGTAAATTCACACATGTTCTTTTTAAGACAAAACCAATGACTTGGATGTTTAACTCAGTGAATAGAAATTGAGTTAAAATTACTCTTATCATGTTCAAATCGATGACTTGAGAATTTATCAATGGAATGATTATGTGTATAAATAGTATATACACACCAAAGGGGAGTGGAAATTACAAAATAAATAAATAAATATTGATTCCACGCATAATTGTAGCAAGGCATAATTAAGAATTAGAAGATTAACCCAAGGAATGGAAATTGGGTTAAAAGTTCACTTACCGATTTGGGAACTTACGAAACATACAACCCATGGAAGAAGGATCATAAAATTAAGATGTAGATACCCATAATTTTTTAAGTATATTACGTAATTAATAAAATAATGTGAGTTATATGCACCACAGAAAAGGATATAGTTTCAAATATAGCAGGAATCTCACAGGAATAAAAAGTGAGATGAAAATATCTTACCACATTGTAATTATATTCAGTCGTATGACCAAAAGTTAATAACCAACATAATATTCACAGAATAAAATTAATATAAAGAGAATAATGATAATATATATAAATTGGAAATACCCAAAACACCATGTGAAATAAATTAGTGGCCAACAATGAAAATCTCATGGAATTAAAAGTGAAATAAGAAATACCTTACCTCATGTCTGACATGACTCATTTGTTCCTTGTTCTTCCTGAATAAAAAAATAATGTTAATTTATATTTGATTAAGAAAGTTTTTAATGTTTATTAATCCATTTATATCACTTATTACCATTCTATGAACATTATTTAATCATTTAAGTTAATAACATTTGTTTTTTCGATATTTGGTACTTGATTCAAAAATGGACTTCATATAATTACAAGTTCTTCACATAGTCAAAATTTCATTATATCCAGAATAATATTCATGATTTAGATATAATACATGTCATATATATCTAGTATATACATTTATATATAATAGTACATAACATCTAGAGGTAATAAATGAAATGCACCGTTCATGGAGACGGTTCGCCATACATACGAATAAATGCTAATTTCATTTCTATTTCATATTTTAATTAAATGAAAACATAATGATAATTAGTTATATTATAATTCCTGTATAATATCATATATAATTTCAATATATCCATCCTATATATGTTCCATATATGGTATGAATGAGTCATAGGACTTTGAGAGGGGTGGTATTCCACACTTCCTCAAATAAAATTACCACGTTTACTCATAATGGAAACCATAATGTTATGATATAAATTAAAAATACATAATCATATAGAAAAAATAATAATAATATATATCATATATAAATATAGTGTCATCATAATGGACACCATATGAGGTGGTTGTAGTTAATTGAACAATCATCGTTTCGTCAGGCGTTAGTTTCCCATCCACAGAAAGAGTATGTCCTTTACCCATTTGATGAAGGTGCGTGCATAATTATAGTTAAAATAATTCATATAAAAACATACTAGTATATTGGGGATGCTGGTGCGGTTATAAAAGAATGTGATAAAAAGATTTTATGGGTTGTATAAGTAAAATTGATGAAAATAATTTAATAGAAACTGTTATCTTTAATTTGGGTAATTGCCTTTGGTTTAAATCAAAATAACTTCATGAAGTGACTTTTGCCTATGTTAAGGCATAAAAGTGGAAGATAGGGATAATGAGAGATTATTTGGGCCATGTTTGGATGAGAAAATGTTCGTGAGAGGTTTTTTTAATGATTTAGAAGTGAGGGCTTTTTATAAGGGGGGAGTGGCTCTTTAAGAAAGTGTGAAAATATTATTTTATTATATAATGATTTTTGGTTTCTAAAGTTCAAAAAAGACATTATGGTAGAATATAAAATGACTCCTGGTTGATATAAAATCATCCAATAATAATTGGTCTAGTTTTGTACGTTATTTTAATATTTATAATCTTATTTACTTAAATCATTTATTAATGCGGTAAATACTGCATCATTTTTGTGTCACAAATAAATTTATTCATATGATGTATAAAAATAATAAAACAAGTAACATGATGTAAGAAATATTTTTATATTTACAATGAATATTTATAGTCAAAATGATAACTTATATAACCACATGTAAAATGTAATTTACTAAAAGATATTTGTTTCTGTCATTTTTGCCTTTTCATTAAATTATTTAAAATAATCTGTCATTATCACTCCTGTGTGACTCCATGGGGTGTCAAAATCGACCAAAGGATGTACATGGTCATACATGGATCATTAAATAATGTTAGGAAAACTGTTAAGGTAATTTTGTATTATTATAATATTCTTTTTACCTTGAATTACCTTATTTACCTTTATCCGCGTTAAATAAAAGTCAAAAGTTACTATTCACCAAACATTATTTTCATCATATTGATGAAAATTTTACTTACTAATAACAACCATGTATGTAAAAATTTTAAAATTCAATCCATAGAAGTGGTAAAAGTTCATTTAAAGGGAAATTTCAGTTTATAACTACTACTTAGTGGCTTCACAATTCATAAATAATTGGTGTTTTTTAGAAAACAACCAAAACTTCAGCCTAAGCTATATTTGATATTCAGAATTCAAAAATCATGTATATTTTACCAAATTAATAACATAGAAGATGAATTAATTAATTTAAAATTACTCCCCGTTATCAAAAAAAATAGCGTGTTTTTAAGAAATAGTATCTACCAAAAGATTAACAGTTGTTTATGACCAGTTTTAATGTGAAATTAATAGAAATTAAAAAAATTGGATTAAATGGTAAAAATATAATCTAATTATAATTTAAAACCAATTACAAAGATATTATAACCATATAAATAAATTATATTAAACGGAACATTTGAATTAAAATACAATATTTTTCACTATTCATACAAAATGAATTTTATCAGAAAAATACCAAAAATTTACCCAATGTATATTTTGATGTCGAGATACTAAAGAAGAATATTATATTTTCAAATTTAACATATAAAAGTGACAAAAACTAGATATAAAGCGGTTTCTCCATTAAAAAATGGTAAATCAACCTTTTAAAGTAAATTATGTTTAAAATTAGATTGATTCACATTTTAAGACTCTATAATTTATTGGATAAATGTAAAAACATTTAACAAACATATATAATCATTTTTTAGTCAGTTCTGTTCATTACTATTGTTACAAAGGATAGGTGTTAGATACCATTTAAAATAATAAAATTATATTATTAGTGTGCAACGTAAGATTTCAAAGAAACCCATTGTTGCATATCGGGTACACCATCGAACATAGCATACCATTAAAAGTAGAATTAGTATTTAGTTAAAATATATTAATAAATATGAAAAATTAATTGTTCTTTATTTACCCAGGATGTTACATACTTCCCCCCTTTTTGGATTGTGTCCTCGCAATTTTAAAATTATGCTCGGAAACATCATTAAAATTTCTACATCGGAAAAGATTTAGTAAAACTATCACTTTAAAAGAATGATTGAAAAGTAAAAAGGTCACCCCAGAGAACTCATACTAGGATTCCATGTATGAAAACTTGGACATGGAGGATAGAATAAACTGTCTTTTTCTGATGTAGAGTGATAGAAAAATTATTAGGAGAGAGTTAACCACCAAAAAATCACAAAATTATGATTTATTAATTGGTATTTGGTTTCCCAGTAGGAAATGTAAACCAACAAATGTTTTTTTACATTCTATTTCATAATTTTGAGTAATTAATTTACTAAATCGAATAAGAACATAATGAAATATACTTACCTTCAAGTAGAGTTTCATCCTTTAATATGTTTCTACCAAAAACTAATATTTTCTACAAATAATGCGCATTCAAAAAGACTTGGTCACATCAAATGCACAAGAATCATCTTCTAGAGAATCACATAATCCACACAAGAAGAACTATATATTTTCCTTTTCTTTAGAAGTAAACTAAAACCAAAATGGCTAGTGAGAGATCATATAATTCCCAAAAAGGATAATATTTTACAAAACTAAAAACTACTTTTAATTTCCAAAAATTTTCAAAAAATACCCAAAGTTCAACCAAGGCCATTCATTAAACAACTGTCCATAAAATTTTTCAAAAGTAATCCAAAATAAGATTCAAACCCAAATCTCATAAGGATTTAATTAAATATTCTCCCTAGATATATAATTACATTTATCTCCAAATAACATCAATTACTCATAATGTCTCATATTGAAAAGTAATTAACCTAATCACATATTATCTCTAATAAGTTAATAATTTTCATAAACAAACCAAATCATCATATGTCCACAATAAAAACAAAGATTATTCCAAACTAAAATTTCATCCATTATTACACAATTTAAATCCCATAGTATTCTATCTTCTTTAGGCATATAGTGTTTTCTCAAAAGAGATATGTTCTTCCACAACAACCATTATCACAGAATCACCAAATCACTTTCATATAATAATTATATCCATTTGACAAAACATAAGTTCCCAAAATCAATTTATTGTTGTTCCATATAATAATTTTACAAAAATAATATGTCATACTAACCAGGGACATCAAGTAGGCTAGTGGTAGGTGATGCGCCCTTATCGCACTTCGGTTTTGGGTTCGATTCCTATGGCCTTGCCAGATGCGATGAGTTGTCACCCATCCTACAGGTTGTCCTATTTATGAAACTCAAAAATAACCCTACCATATTTTAACCTTAATGTATTCTATATAAATTAAATTTTCATCCCAATACATTATGATCTCAACATCTTAATACTTGATATCTTATATATATTGTCATTGTTATTATTTCACTGCCATTTGATAAAATAATATGATCCACACAATGAAGAACATCATACCTTGATCATGGTGTCCATTTGGTTTCATCGTAATCTTGTTCACGTAGGTAGAAGGTCCATGAATTGCAACAATGATTTAAAGATCCATCCAAATCATTTGCCTCCTTCATCAAAATACACCTTTTACAACATGGGTCATATGGTATTTCACATAAAAATAGTTTTGTAAAATAATCATTTATGACATATAATTTCAAAACATATAATAAAACCCGGTTTCAATAAAATAGTCGGACCGAATTTGAGTTGAATCATTCAATTAATGGTCCTTTTAAAATACCATAGGTATGTGTTGGGAGACTATATTGTAAAAGAAAATATATAAAATTTTTTAAGGGGTCTCATTATTCAACACCTTTTTCAAAATCATAATATGCTTCAAAATCTTATGATATGGTAAAATATTAGAAAATGGATTGATAATATTTACCTTTCTTGAAAATATGAGAATGTTGTAAAAATATGTTTTGTTTAAATAAAAACCCTTATCCACAATGATAACGAGTTATAGTAGAGGTGTTTGATATCTCAAAAATCCGCTTTCAAGTGAGTTGTATGATAGAAAATTCATCATAATCATCTAAACATGACATTGCAATAATTATTGCAATCAAGTCATCATGAAGAGATAGGAATGTCATTGGAGATCCCACTCCTTCCATTTTTAGCTGACTTTCCTTGATCTAAAAAAGTTATAAAAAAGGATTTAACGGAAATAATAGAAATAAGGATGAACCTTGTGTCAAATGAAAAATCCCAATCCCTAAAGTTGTCTAAACCTTGCTCTGATACCAACTACAAGGACCCAGTCATAAACAATACATAATCCAAAATTAAATGAATAATTCACATTGAGGATCTTTTCAGGTTTATAGATTTAGAGAATTAGGGCATAACTATTAAATATCATCCTGAAAATTTCATATACACACTATTACATAGTATCTATTTTATTCATAAAATAAAAACTCTTAAAAAAACATGTCTAGATCAATGTTTTAGACAACAAGACTTTTCCTTGATCCCATCCATGACCCTATTCATCTTTATGTCCTGTTGAAAACATTTCAATAACATGGGATGAACCTAAAAAGGTCAGTGAGGGCTATAAAATAAGGAATGAAAAAATTATCCTATCATTAAATTCAAATCAATGAAACCATACATCTCAATCATAACATACCTTACGAAATCATAAGATTTATGAATAACACATACAAATCATAAATCATAAAGGTAACTTATGGAATTCATAACATTCTTACATTGTAGCTATCACAGCTACATAGGGAGTCACATTTGGAATACCCATTACAGTATATTCCCTAAATATCTTAGGAGAAACCTTCACGTTTACCTATGTCATGTTACCCAATGCATTGGAGAGCTATTTCAGGCTCACCAGCCCTAGGTTTATCACAGAATGACCTATATACATAATCAATTTCCAATAACCATAACATATTCATAACACATAACACAATCATAAAGGAAAGATAACATTTACACATTCCAATAACAGTATATCAAATAAATATATTGAAATAAACAATGCTTTATCAAATCATTTTTAAAACCATTTAAAACATTTAATTTACAGATTTCTAAATCAAAGTGTCCCATACCACTATGAATATTTTTAATAAATTTTCATTTGAAAACACTAATGTCCATATAAATAAATCATTAATACCATTTTTAAAACATGGACATTAATGATAAATTATTTAGAAGAATAAATCATTAAAACTTGTAAAATGATATTTTAGTTATTGTTTTTTTAACAAAATGATAGACTCTTGAATACAAATAATTGAGGAATAACATTAAACCAATACATTATAATATCATGTGAATAAATGAATTCAAGATATAATCTATAAACGTATTGTATATACACCATATATGAGTGAATTGGTGCATAACAACAATGATGTCTCAATGGAATGTAAATTGAGATGAAATCCCTTATAAAATCTGTATCCTTAGATTAAAGATAAATCAATTACATAATAATGTGTGAAAAATATAAATAAACTAAATATTATTGGATATTCAGTTTAAATAAATCATAGTAAGTTCATAGATGTTCTTTTTAAGACAAAACCCATGACTGGGATGTTTAACTCAATGAATGGAAATTTAGTCAAAATCACTCTTATCAAGTTCATATCGATACTTGAGAATTTATCAATGGAGTAATTATGTGAATAAAAAGTATATACACCAAAATGGGAGTGTAAATTACAACATAAATTAATAAATATTGATTCCACTCAAAATCATTGCATGACATATCTAAGAATTAGAAAATTAACCCAAGGAATGGAAATTGAATTAAAAGGAACCCTTTCCGATTTGGTAACTTACGAAACATACAACCCATGAAATAAGGATCATAAAATGAAGATGTAAATACCCATAAATTGAATAATATTACACAATTAATACAATCAATGGTAGTACATACACCACAGAAAATGATATAGTGGAAAATATAGCATGAATCTCACACGAATAAAAAGTGAGATGAAAATTCCATACCATGTTGTAATCAATCGATTCGTATGACCAAAACTTAATAACAATTAAATTATTCACCGAATAACATTAATATAAATATAATAATGATAATATATATCAATTATATGTACACAACACACCACATGTAATAAATTAGTGGGGAACAATGGAAATCTCACGGAATTAAAAGTTAAATAAGAAATCCCTTACCTCCAGTCCGACTTGACTCATTTGTTCCTTATTATTCTTGAATAATAAACCAATGTTAATTTATACTTTACTAAGAAAATTTATCAATTTTATTATTCCTTTTATATCACTTATTACCATGTTATAAACATTATGTAATCTTTTAAGTTAATAATGTCCATTTTGTCGATATTTGGTACTTGAGTAAAAACTATAATTCTTATGATTACAAGTTGTTCAAATAGTCAAAACATCATTATATAAAGAATTATATTCATGATTTATATATCACATATATAATATTTATCTGGTATATTCTAGTATTTATAATAGTTCATAACATTTGGAGGTAAGAAATTAAATGCACCGTTCATGGAGACGCTAAGACGTACGTACGCATGAACTCTATTTCATTTATAATATCTATTTTAATTGAATGAAAACTTAATGATACATAGTTATATTATAATTACAGTATAATATCATATATAATTTTAATAACTCCATCTTTTATATGTCCCACGTATGGTATGTTTGAGTCATATCACTTTGATGGGGCGGTAGTCCAAACTTCCTCAAATGAAATTATCGCGTTCACTCATAATGGAAACCATAAAGGTATGCTATAAATTAAAAATACATAAGCATAAAGAAAAAATAAACATAATATATATCGTATATAAATACAGTGTCATCATAATGGAAACCATATGTGGTGGTAAGAGATAATTGAACTATCATCGTTTCGTGAGGCGTTATTTTTCCATCGAGAGAAACAATATGTTCTTTACCCATTAGATTGAGGTGTGTGTGTAAGTGTAGTTATAATCCTTCTCATAACAAAATCCTTGTATATTTAGGATAATTTTTTTGTTATAAAATAAATTAATTAAATGAGTTTAGGGGTTGTATATGTAAAATAAAAGAAAAGAAGCTAAGAGAACATGTTACCTTTATTTTGGGTAACTCCCTTTGGTTTAAAGCCAAATGACTTCTTGAATTGAATTATACAAAAGATAAGGCTTCTAGGTAGAATAGAGGGATCTTGAGAGATTATTTGGGTAGGTATTAAATGAGGCAAGGATCATTAGAGGTGTGTGGAATGAGTTATAAGTGAGAGCTTTTTATAGGGAGGGGGAGGGGCTCTTTTGGAATGTGTGAAAATATTATTTTATTATATAATGATTTTCGGTTTCTATAGGAACAAATCTCATTAAGGACGAATATAGGATGACTCATGGTCTAAATAAAATCATACAATAAAAATTGTACAGCCTTTTTATGTTATTTTAATATTTATAATCTTATTTATACAAATCATTTATTATTGAGATAAATACTGCATCATTTTTGAGTCGTAAATAATTTTATTTATTTGATGTCTAAAAATTATAAAAAAAACCATGAGGTAGGAAATATTGTTAGATTTCCCATTAATATTTTTACTCTAAATTATAACTTATATATCCCTATTTAAGAATTTATTTACTAAAATATATTTGTTAGTGTCATTTTTGCCTTTACTTTATGTTAATTTAAATAAAGTGTCATTATCACTCCGAAATGGCTCCATGGGGTCCCAAAATCAACCCAAGGATTCCCATGGTCGGCCATGACTCGTCAAATAATGTCAGGACTAGTGTTAAGGTAATTTTGTATTATTATAATATTCTTTTTACATTTAATAATCCTATTTACATTTAACTGCGTGAAAAAAGTCAACAGTTACTAATCATAAAACAATTCATCTTATTGAACAAAATTTTACTTAATAATAACAACCATGTATGTTAGATTGTCTAAATTCAATACACATAAGTGGTAAAATATCATTTAAATGAAAATTTCAATTTTTAACTAACACTTAGTGGTTTCACTACTCATCAAGAATTGATGTTTTTCAGAAAACTACCAAAAATTCAGCCTAAGAGATATTTGATTTTACAAATTAAAAAAATTTGTCTATTTTAAAAAATTTAAAATATAGAAGTTTCATTAATTACTTTAAAAATTATTTCCATTATCAAAACAAATAGCGAGTTTTTGTGAGACAATATATATCAAAATATTGACACTTGGTTATGCCCAATTTTGAAGTGAAATTAATTCCAATGATCAACATTGGATTAAATGGTATAAATATAATCTAAATAAACTTTAAAACAAATAAAAAAGATCATATTACAATATAAAGAAAATTATATTAAAAGGAACATTTGAATTAATATACAGTATTTTTAATTGTTCATAAAAAATGAATTTTATCAGAAAAATACCAAAAAAAATACCCAAAGTAAATTTTGATATCCCGATTATAAATAATAATTTTATTTAGTCAAATAGAACATATAAATGTGACCAAAACTATATTTAATTTGGGTTCGCCATTAAAACGTGGTAAATCAACCTTTTAAAGTAATTTTTGTTTCAAATTAGATTCATTCACATTTTAAGCCTCTAAAATTTGTTGGATAAATGTAAAAACATTTAACAAACATATATAATCATTTTGTAGTTAGTTCTATTCTTTTTTCCATTACAATGGCTAGGTGTTAACTACCATTTAAAATGATAATATTAGATTATCAGTATGCAATGTATGATTTCAATTAAACCCATTATTACGTATTAGGTATTCCATCAAACATAGCATACCCTTTAAAGTATAATTAATATTTAGTTCACAAATATTAATAAATATGAAAAATTTCATGTTATTTATTTACGTGGGGTGTTACAGGGTCCATGAAATTTTTAGTTGTTTTAATTATTTAATTATGATGGAATTATATTATTATCCACTAGAATAAAAATTTATTTATCAAGACTAATTTTTAATAAATAAAATGGAAATATGATTCATTTAATTATCACTAAAAATAATTTTTGATATTTATATATTTTTATATAAAATAAATAAGTCATTTCATTGTGTTTTATTTGTATTATTTTAAGAAAATCACTGATGTGAAATTTATTAATGTTAAAGATGGATATATAATGTTATTAAATCTAATTTAAATTTTTTAATCTATTATTATTGGAAATTTTTATTGACACAAAATAAGATATCACATCCATTTCTCCTGAAATCCTTAGATAAACAAGCTAGAGATGCATATATAATAGACATCAGACATCATAATGTTCTTGATTGTTCTTGCGCACAACCAAATAATATATTATGTCATATAAATATTAATTAATAACACGTTTTTATGATTATTGGAACTCCAGTTGGTGTCATTAATGAAATAAAAAAATCAATTCAACTAGAGATCTCATGAAAGACAATAATGATGAGAGATAATATAATAATAAATCAATTTCTTGATGTAATTATTATTGAATTAAAAATTATTAATAAAATTTTAACTATCATTATATTCTATAATTTATTTATTAATAAAATTTATTTTGATATCTCTCTCAATAATTTGAATATAAAATTTAATTTGCACAGTTGGAGGATTATGCTACTATGCCTTAATCCAAAAAATTGTGTTTTGAAGCAGTTATACCTAATTTATAATTCATATGTTTCTTTGATTTACAAAAAATATTATCATTTTACTTATCCTAGTTATGATTGTTGTGATCATGGGTAAAAATATATACTATACATATATATATATATATTTGTGGATACATACACGTAATTATATATATATTTATATGAATGCTTTTATGTATCTATATATATATATAACATTTCTATATATATCTATATCAATATATTATATAGAGACATATTATACATAGATATTATATATAGATATTATATATTGATAAATGGATATTTTTTTGTCAAATTAAAAGATAAATTGATGTATATATATGTGTCGGTTGAAATGAGGGCCAATCACTCTGTCTATTTTAAAAAATCTATCTATCAATCTCTCTCTCTAAGATCTCATAATGTGTAGAGGTTATACATGAAATCTATTAGGATAAAAAACTATTGGTCCACTATGGCAGTGATAATTATATGTAAAATTAATGATCAACATTAGAGCCTAAATGGGAAACCTACATATGGTTCCCCACCCTCGAAATGAATGAGGTAACAAACAACATGAAAATAATATAATCTCATTATTGTAAAGTAAATGTCAAAAAAATATCACAATTAAAAGAATAAAAAATTCATAAATCTCCATCTAATATATTGGAAACATGCCTCACAAAACTATACTAAAAATCATGGGAGAAAAAATAAGGTGATATTATTTTTGGTGATGATTGATACCATTAAATAACTATTCCTTTTATAGGTAAAATAATTCCCTAATTTCTCTCAATTATTTGGGGTTAGTGATGTTTGGCCACAAAACACTTCTACCACCACCTACCCACCATGAAAATGGAGGGGGAATCCACCATTTGTGGGAAAAAATCATTTTTCAGACATACCTTCCACAGGGATATTTTATTCAAAACAAAAATCACAACAAAAAATCATTTCAATCTACCTAATCATGTTATTAATGTATCTCTATAAAAACTAGAATATATGTTCCATTTAATGTTTTCAGAGTCAAATTCCTGCATATAATATCTTTTATATTTTCTTTAGTAAGAATTGTATGTTTAACCACACTTCATTCATTTACCATATTGGGTAACAAAGTGATATTGTACCAATATATTATACATCAATGATAAATAATGTGGATTAATTTTATTGATTAATTAAATTTAATTTAAAAAAATTATATTCTCTTATTTTATATTCTAAATATCCTCCAAATAAACTCTATTCCAAATTAAATATTTGATAAGATGTACAACTATAGTTGACTCCACCATGGAAGTGGATAAAACCTCAATTAAGATTATCATTGACATCTATCTCACATCAAATCCTACATGAGTAAACACAAAACTAGAAATGGACTTACTATGGTTATAATATCCTATAAAATGAAAATCATCCCAGCCTATAATATTAAAAATATCATATTGTTTATCATATTGAATCATCTAAGGTATCCTTAATGTAAACAAGGATCCTCTTAATTGTGATCGAAATACCCCATCCAATATTGGCCATTTTTAACTAACTTCATCCAATATATATGTATTGTATAGCCTATTTTAAACTATGGTTAACATAAAACTCTCCATTGAAAATTCGTACAGTACCCAATATATCTCTATCATCTATGTTTATCTTCAAGGACACATTATATAAGAGATCATTAAATTAAATAGAACATGTGTATATAATATATTACAATCATTCACTTTGAATAATTCCTAAATATTGTTAACATAATAATTCTATAATATCCAAATATTTCCATTATTTCTATTTGGTAAATATATATGGAAATAATATTTTTAATTTTCCTAACTCCATAGTATTATAGTTATTATCTAATTGTGCATTCATAACTTAGATATGATCTTGTTTCATTCTATAACTAAAATTTCATCCAAATACAATAAGATAATGATAGAATCATAATTATATCAAGACCTGAAATATTAATATGTTATTGAGTGATATATTTGGAATCTATAGATCATGATATAGCAATATAATATATTATATTGACACCTAAATGACTCCTTGAGACCTTATGAAGGGTTATTCAACTTTTAAAAAAAAATCTATTTTACTTTATCCAAAAAAAATTATAGTTTGAGAAAATAGATTTCAATACCAAGACCTACATAAATAAACAATTTCATAACTTATAGTTTATCTAGATGAATAATTCATTTAACACACATTTCTAAAAATCATCAAATATTTATTAGTTAAAAAATGGGAGAAAATATTTCATTGAAAAAAATACATTCTTCATGAGAATATCATTTGAAAAATAGTTTTGAGAAATATATTTCTACATATTCCAATATATTTCCCATGATAAGAATGAACATTTAGTTTATTATTACCAAAATTCAATAAGTCAATGGAAAAATATCATTATTCATATTATTGTGTAATACTTGAAGCTCCTCCTACATATTGACCATCAATGAGGATACATATAGACTCTCGATTTCCACCATAAAAGAATGTGACTCTTATTTGTATGTCAATAAATAATAAAGATTATTAATATCTATGATATTTTAGGACTTCCATATTGTTACTCCTTTCTGCTATGTTGAAAATCGTAGTGTGAAATCAACCAGTTTCTGAACTTCATGATCCATTAATGCCTCACATGAAAATGTTTTTGTCATTAATTTTCACTCTTACATGATTTATGATATTTTAGTATTTTCATCCAATTTACCTATTGAATTCATTATTTGGACCTTTTCATCTGTAATAATAAAAATATAATTTTTTTAGGTATGTGGGAAGTGCAGTCTGAAAATTATCCCCTTAAAACAATAATGTATCCCATGATGTTATCTCTCATAGAGCTTGAATCCAACTTCAATGTTTCCCAGACATTAAAAAATGCATATATGGGACTTCCCAAACTGTGTTACCATGAATAGTTAGTTGGTTAACATTCCAAATCTCCATCGATGTACTCCAATAAATCTCTATATTTATTGTTCAATTGATTCGAAATCATGTGGCCTCACTGTTTCTTACTAAAATGTCTTTAAAACATTTATAATCCTCATTATTTAATTTATTCAACCCAATGAGGTTCTATTCATATTATATTACACTCCATTCTACTGATGTGTGTAAACCTCAGCAAAAGTCTCTCCATGCCAACCCATTGATAAAGAGTGTTAAAATAATTACAAAACCCACCATTGATAAAGAGTGTTAAAATACTCACAATATATTCCAATGTTTTCTAGGAAATATTTATATCCCTTTGAATATATCAGATTTAATATCTAATTGCTCTTAATCACTGATTTTAAGACCATGAACTGTTGTTTGTCCTTCAAAAAACAATTCTCAAAAAATAGTAATGATTATATTGTAATCCTAGGTAGTATCTTCTGATTAGAATAAATATTCAGAAATCCATCAGACATATGACCATGACTCTTATTCCATGTTGTTATCAATTTTTTTGTTAGGTTATTTTATGAAATAATTTTTTTCACCAATAGTTATGGTTAACCCATTAGAACATAAATTTTCATTGATATCTTCTATTACTTCATCACAATAAGAACACCCTTCAAAAAATTAATTCATCGCTTTTTAATGTGAGTCTTTTAACAAATATAAAAAAAATCCCCAATGAAAATATATTCTTCTTAAAGTCCTTCACATGGTGTACTCCTTGGATGGATTTAAATATTCCATATTCCATGTTCATATTAATAATACTGACTCTAATGATAATAAATGTGTGATATTCAATGTTTACATAATGCCTTTAGGTATAGTTTCATATAGATTAAACTATTCTCACCATGAAATTAGGGTAAATATCCCGTATAAGTCTATTATATAAGTCTCATTAGGATTATTTCCACCTTTAGTAGTCATAACTTCTTTATTGAGTAGTATTTATCAATTTCAAATTATAAAAACTCATTAAATTTTCTTGATATTTCCTTCCACCACTCTTATTCATCTTAAAATGCCTCTTTGTATTCAACTCTTAGAAACAATTGTATCATGTGACATTTTTATTCACAACATTTTATTTTGTCATAACATGATTTTGGTTCCCATTGGATCCATTCTCAATCAACATTTATCACTACATTAAATGACCCTTTACATGGTATGAATATTCCTCTATTTTCTCACTATTCTGGTAACAAAAATTTTCTTGATCAAGATTTTCCACGATTTCATTGAAGGTAAATAGATATTTTTTATGAGGTTAACAATGATTAGTTCATATGAATATAAAAAACTCTAGTGTAAAATCTCTTCTTGGTAAGTATCCTCAATTCTATAGGATATTTAACGAGTTTGGTGAATAGGGAATTAATGTTATTGTTGTGTTCATTCTTCTATGATGAATTTTCCATTCATAGAGATTATTATATTATCTACATAAAAAAATTAGGTGTTGTGACTTGACCTTTTATGTTTCATAAGAGTAACCTAAATTCCATTCATCAAATATTTCTCTAAAATACGCTAAATTTCACAATCACCCAACTCATGAAAATTTTTGGCAATAGTATTCCTTTCCATTTAATTATATTTGTAATTTTCCAAACTATTTTGTTTTTCAAAAAATTTTAATTGAAAATTATAAATTAATAATACCGAAGGAAACTTCATTTTCAACATTCAATAGTTATCCCTTTAAAAAAAATTCAATCTCAAATTTCAGAAGTATCAAGAAGAACCATCAAACTAGAATGTCCTCTGTTTCACAAAGGTGAATTTATTAATATCAATTTTTTTACATGGAATGATCAACCACATTTCCAATAAAAAATACTCAAATTTATTATAATTTTAAATTCCAAAAAAGGACATCATCATGCCAAAATATTACTCTAAAACTACTTTTTAAGACGACAAATTAATTTTCCATTAAAGATGAAATAATTTTTTTTAAAATTATGTTAGCCCATCAAAATAAATGTAAATTAGTAGTAGTGTATAAAAAATACAAAATGGATCTGATAAAAACCATGTGAAAATAAAAGAAGCTCACTATTTAAAAATAATTGTATAGAATCTCACTATTATTAAGAAATAACCATCATAAATATCTCTCCCAAATAATTGAAATAAAACATAATAAATAAACTCAAATATATAATAGAAAATTGTAAATGGGGTTATTATTGGTTACACTAGAAACTATTAGAGTGAAATTGCATTTTTTTTAAGAAAACTAGTTCACTATTGGCTCTACATTAATGGTAAGGTTTGTGTTATTTTTCAGCCAAAAAAATATTATTCTTCATTCACCATTAAATAAGTAATTGAAGGACACCATTCATAGAAATGTACCATATTTCTTAAAATTTTCACCAAATTTAAATGCAGTCAAACTCAAGTGGAGTTATTTTTCAATTCATTTTCTTATATAATTTTCCCTCATAGAATTTAGCTTTCGAATGGTTATTCTTTGAATGATGTTTCATTAATCAAAATTTTTCAGACATAATAAAAATAGAAAAAGAAATTCCAAATATATTAAAATGGGAAATGAATTTCATAATTTAGAATTAGATCTTGTGGTGTTTTTTGGTTATAGATGGGTTCTCTCAGAGACAGTTCTATATTTAAGACAATTCTTAAGGGGGTGTTGTTTGGAACATCCCATTAATGAGAAATATTATTTATAATGTGGTGCTAGGAACATCATCATCTTTAAAATATTTCTATAGAAGGTTAAGTCTTGGTTGATTCTTCATATGTTTTTTTGGATTACAAACTCTCCTAAATTGCACCTCCCATCAATTTTTATTTTATTTATAACTTTTTTGTTTTGTTTCTATTATATATATAAATAAAATAAAAAATAAAAAATTATTTAACATTTTTTATATTGATTATTAATTTTATATAAGTATTATGATGATATTATGTTAAATCTTAACAAAATATCCTTTTATAAAGGTGTTGTACATAACAAGGTTTCCATAATTTCGATGTGGCATTCCAACACAAATTTTCCACAATTTAATGAATTGTATATTAATTATAATAAAAAAATTTAGATAAAAATTATTAATCATAAATGATGGGATTAATATTTTAATTAATAATAATAATAATATGATTAATTTAAAAAAATGAATTAAAATTAATTACCAATATATTGAATTTGACATTTAATAATAAATTGTAATAATTAATAATGTAATAAATATTAAATTTATTTTTTATTATTTTATATAAATATAATAATAGTATTTCTAATTATTATTAAAAAAATATATTGTGTTCTGTGTAAATTATTTATTGATTAATATATTTATAGATTAAAATCCAATTAACGACGATGATGATGATGTCCATACATGGAATAGTGTTAACAATAGATTAAAACCCACTATCACAAAAAAAATAATTTCAAAAAAAATAACATGAAAAGAAAATATAGGGGATGAAATGTAATGTAGTGCCACAAGAAACACAACCAAAAACAAAATATCATTCAATAGTCACATTCCTTTATTTCTTCTTCCCCTTCGGTGGGAGCCACCCCAAACTATTGGGTTTATACTTCTGTTCCACTACTTAAGATTCTTATATGTTTCATTTTAACCATCCATTTCTAATGATTCATCTTCCTCTTCAAGATACCCAATTTATTGAAATCTAATTTTCAATATTCCTCATGGAAAATATCACCCTTATTGGATCACTTAGAAATTTCAAAATAAATATATTTATAACAGGACATGTATTCTCTGGGATTGTGGAAACCTCCTCCAAGAGAATTTTGAATACTACAGCAGAATCCATGCATCCCTATGCTTGATATTCATCATCCCTGAAGGTTGCACCATGAACTAAACCACATTTTGAGAAAAACCTTCTATGAATTGTGAGAATAGAATTAAAACCTTGGCATCCATAACCCGATAAATTCTGATTCATGGGATCCTTCACATATATAGTTGGAATCATGGAATTATAATCCTCAATTTTTTCCCTAATAAGAGATAAAATGGAATAATTAATAGTGAAACCATAATGATGGAAATATTGAATCTACTAGTCACCAGGATATTTCATTTCCACCTCCCATAAAAGTGGCATCAGACAATGAATAAGTGTTCTTACATTCATCATATAGATGAATATAGTTTCTTAAATATGCCTAATTTTATTCAAAATATATTTCTTCCTACAAATTAGAGGATTAAAGATCTCCTTATGACAAAACCAATTATATTCCTTCATTAAAGTCTTATATTTGATAAGAATTGACCCATTCATTCCCTTTCTATTTAAATATCTCTGGTATTCCTCTCCCATAAAATTGGATTAGTCAAGGTTATTATGCTTTTTAGATGATTCATCCTTCTTTAATTCCACCACATGTAGATCCTTATCAAAATGGATAGACTTTTTATCATTATTATGTTGAAAGACCTTGTCTAAATCATTCTCCACAATATTTCTAATGGTATTAGAATAAATAATATTTCATCCACCCATAAAATATAATCTTTATGCTTAAACCATGTCCTTATTGGGACACCATTGGTTCCCTCTCAATGAAAAAACCCCAGCACAGTCAAGTAATTATTTTAAAGAGACTGAATTATCATTGGTATTGTGAGATAATCATGCCTCCTTCAAAGACTAGACTGATAGGCCACCTAATCTAGATAAAAAGAGAGATTAAATTTACAGTATTCCACCAAATGAATAACCCTAACATAAATGATTCATCTCATTTTACAAATACATCATTCATTACAATGACACAATGAATATTAAAAAACTACTAAAATCAGGAAGCTATTCAAATTTGACGATGAGTTCATTATTAAACTAACAAACAACTAAGAGGAAAAATAAAATAAGAGTGGATTAAAGGCCCACCTCATTCAAAACCCTTGAAATGTTACCATATTTAAAACATTAAATTTATTTGTCAATATTAATTGTGGTCCCCACTATAGATGAAAAATACGATAGTATTTATGGGTTCTAAAAGAACAATTCTAATCCATTTAAAAAAATGCTTGTTTGGGTACCAATGTTTTTCACAAGATGGATAATACAAGGGGTCCAACACTTATATTCCATGAAATATGGGTTTCAAGGAGACTAATGTCAACCTTCATCCTTTCAATTTCAAATCATTAGATGAAAATATGAAATAGTAAAATTTTTACAAATAATTTTTTTTAAAAAATATAATATGAATCTAATTTAAAAAATTGGGTGTAAAAATAAAAAAAATATAAATAAAATTAATATAAGAAGGGTATTAATTTTTAAAAAATTAAAAAAAAACTCTTCACAAAAAAAGAAAAAGTATAAATATTAGGTTTTGAAAAAATTGTATTTAGTACGTTTGATATTATTTATGATCATTTATTTTGAAATTATATTTACTTTCAATGGTTTTTTATATATTTACAAAAGGTTTCAATGAATTTATACATTTCATCTATACTTTATAAATTATTGGATTTCCTAGTCATCAAATTGAAACATTATTAAATTTCTAATATTTGACGTTGGAAGCCTAAAGAACTTAAAAAATATTTATATACTAAATAAAACCTGAAACATGGATTAAATATATAAAAAATGGTTTAAAATAAAAATAATTTCAAAATTATAATAAAAAAATTTAGTTTGTATGACACAAACATTACTGAATAAAAACCAAATATTTACATTTTAAAAAAAATATATGCCTAAAATATGGTATAAAGAAAATCTAATTGTAATATTGAAAATTTGATTTTATAAATAATAACATATTGATTATTAGAGGAATGAAAAAAATTATAAGAATATTTAATTTAATGAAAAAATATTCTATTTCTTAAAATTATATTAAAAATGATATATTTTTTCAATCAAAAATTCTTTGTTCCATTTCAATTATTTTCTATTAAATTTTTAAAATATTTTTTTAATTATTAGTTATTTCTAAATTTTTTAAAATATATAATTTTTTATTTAAATTTCAATTTAATATATTTATCTTTATTTCTGAAATTTTTTATTTTTAATTAAAATTTATTTTTAAAATAAATGTTTTATTTTTAAGTAGATGCTATTTATACTATATTTTATGTTCATAATTTTTTTGAAGTGAAAAAGTTTTTTAAATTAATAATTTTTGTGTTATGTGAATAGCTTTTTATTATAATTTGTTTGAATTTATTTATTTGGATTTTTTTTTATTTTTCATTGAAACAAATTTGATTTAGATTTCATTTGAAATATTTAATTTATATGTTGTTAAAAATGACCTTCTTAAAATTGAATAATGTTTTAACTATGTGATTTTGGAATATTATAAATTATAATTTATAAATACAATCTAAACAAACTTTTAAACTCTTAATAAACATATAAAAAATAATTATAATAATAATAATTTTATAAAACCAATTAATGACAAATATTTTAACTAACAAAAACACTTATTTTTTTTAAAAATAGCATTTATAATTTTAAAATTAATTTTTTGATAAATATTTTGTGTAAATTTATATTTTTTATTTATTATTTTTTTATAATAATTTATTTTAAAATAGTTTTTCTATCCATTATTTAAATTTCATTTAGATGATAAATAAATTATATTCTATGGGCATACATTTTCTAAACTGTAAATTGTAAGAACCCGTGTTTTTCAGACCGCCGTTTTGAGGAGAAATTTTTAATTTTTGTTGTTACATGGTTATGAGGGTTAAAATGGTCTTTTTCCCCTTCTATCTGATCTCAAATAATTTTTCTGACAACTCTGTTAGTCCCAAAATAGGTATTTTACTCTAGGACAGGTGTTTGGGGGAAATCTGAGCTGTTCGAATTTTGGCGGAATATTTAATATTTAATATTATTAAATTAAATATTAAATTATTCGCGTAGCTTCGTTTGGAAATAAGTTTTAAATGGAGCATCAGATTGAGATTTTTTCTACGCTGTTGAGTCTGGAATGGGGAGTTTATCCTAGGGAATGTATAAACTCATGTCGGGCGCTGGGGCCGGCCAATGCCCCTTTTTCTTCTTTTTCTTTTCTTATTTCCTTTTATTTTCTTCTCTCTTCTTTCCTCCTCCTCTTTGTGAACCTCTCCTACACCGCTCCTCCTTGCTCGTGACCTATGGGCGAATTTGATGATCGAGAAAACAGGATAGAAGGAAGGTGAGAGTGGTTCC
This sequence comes from Viscum album, assembly GCA_963277665.1. Classification (NCBI taxonomy): domain Eukaryota; kingdom Viridiplantae; phylum Streptophyta; class Magnoliopsida; order Santalales; family Viscaceae; genus Viscum; species Viscum album. Next base: position 1,392,619,951 of record OY728165.1, read on the forward strand.
GATTCCAATCTCTCGACGCGCTAAGTCGGCGTACGACAACCGTGACCCGTGAAATCAACTGAAGCATCAAGAGTGTCTCCCCGATTGTAGGTCCATTTATGTTTTCGCCATAGATCCCCTTAAACATGTTTTTTAATTCTTTTAAGCCTTATATTTCTTTCTTGTGGCCACTTAAGGCCGGATCTAATGTTTCAGGGGCGAAAACGGGCGTTTTGGGTCATAGAATACATGACATGTATTCCGGGGGTACACATCCTTTGTTCTACCCGTTCGGGGAAGACAAAGTTTTCTTAAGTACACGCTGTGTACTTTTATTACTCACCGTTTAGTGGGTAGCAGTGTGGCTGTACGTGTGAAATATAACACAAAATATTGATTTTTAAGGACTACACGCCGGGTAGTGGTACATGGGCATGTGTTCAGGTAAAAACGGACACGGTATAACATTTTGTGAACAGTACACGCCGTGTACAGTAAAGTACATGTCGTGTACTATTACACAGGCATGCCCATTGTTCTCTAGCCATGTACTCTGGCCATGTACTGCTTCATTTTAGTAATTTTGAGATATCTAGGGCTCTGGAAGTCAGGATTGGGCATGTGAGTAGTCGATTCTGAGCGTTTATTGGCGTAGATCATAATGGTGGATTAATTTTTACATTTATAGGTAATATAATAGTAGTTTTTGGGGTTTAAATCTAAATGGAGGGGTTATTCCTCCACATATTGAGTTCAGTTGTCACCAGAGAGTGAGACTTGGGGTGGATGTTAGTTTGGGTGTTCGTACCAATATAGTTGAGACCTTTAATAGGAGAATTGCTATGAGATATCTCCCATAACCCATGATTTAGAAGGCGTTTCCCTTGTGAGATGATACCTTCTGGCCTTCGAGGCTTTGAGACTTGGTACTTATAAGGATCCCCTAAGGGATTCCTTTTCTTCTGTGCTGCCCTTGGGAGACCCTTGTAGGATCACTCTATTGATCTTACTTAGAAAAGAACCGTGTTATGGAATGCCTATGTTGTCCTTCCGTTGAGGATCCCATGTAGGATTCTGCCCTTACTCATTGCTAAGGATCCCGCGTAGGATGCCTTCACTCGTGCTTACCTGGAGGATCATGGAGGATCTTGAGTATGATTCCTCATCATTGTTTGACCTGAGGGACCTAGTGGGTTCCCATTGTTTGACTGTCCTTGAGTTGTTATGTCGGGATAGGGTAGAGATGTTGATCAGGGGTCACCTAGAACCCGTTCCAAACTGGTAATCCCTTTGGGATTTTGATGTTTGTTAGGTTGGTAATTTAGGCCACCAGCAATGTTTGTTTATATCTGACTTGGTTTGATGATGTTGAAGTGTTTAACAGGGGTGCTTCCTGGTTGGTGGTTACTGAGCCTAACGCGATGTGTCTTTCTTGTTTGTTCGGATGCCTACTATTCTCTGTGTGCCTATGTATAGGTGGCTTGATTGGTAATAGTGTATTTTACCTTTCTTGGATGTTTTACCCATGCTTATATGTTTACGACCTTTTGGTCTTGTTTAGCCTTTGGCTGTTATGCTTCGTTCCATGCCTTGTCACCTTAGGATGGAGTGATATTTTTGACATGCTTGTTTTGCGGTAGACTGGTTAGCCAAGTAGCTCTATAGGTGTTCTTTGGCCTTATAGCATTATTATGAACTGACTGGAAGGAGGCCGTGAGAACCTGGTGCTATAGACTATAAGGGATAGACCAAGTGAGCTTCTCAGAGAGTCTTGGACATTATATACTACAGGGGATAGACCGAGTGAGCTTCCTAGAGAGTCTTGGACAATATAAACTATAGGGGATAGACCAAGTGATCTTCCCAAAGAGTCTTGGATATTATAGACTATAGAAAGATAGATTGAGTGAGATTTCTTTATAGAGTCCTGAGCTTTATATAAAATATGAGGATAGACCGAGTGATCTTCCTCAGAGAGTCTTTGTTTTGTTTGAATTTCCATAAACCATTCCAGGCTATAGGAGGAGTGGACTGAGCGAGCTTCATCAGAGAGTCTATGATATACCTAAGGCTATAAGAGGAATTGACCGAGTTATCTTCCTCAAGGAGTCTCTAGACCATGGGGCTATAAGGGGAAGAGACCATGTGACCTTCCTCAGAGATTCCCTAACTACCTTAGACTATAACAAGAATTAACTGAGCATGCTTCCTCAAGTAGTCTTATAATTTTCGTAAGATTAAACCAGAGGGGTTAGGCTGAGTGCACTGCCCAGAGGGTTGTTGGTACTTCTTGGATCGTACTAGTGTGGTTGGCTACGAGTACTTCCCAGTGTTTTACCTATTGTGTTATCTTAATGGATGTGTTTGATTGGTTGAACTAGAGGATAGCTTGTCATTTTTTACCTTGTTCAGAGGAATATCTCCGGTGTTGGCCGAAGTGGGTACATGTCGATGAGATTACAGACCCGTAGATCGACTTTTTGATATACGGATAGAGTGGAACTATGTCGAACTCAATGCCCTTGAATAGGATGTCCATGAGATCAAGCTTATGGTCCCATGGATTGACTGCTGACGTTGATTCTTGTTATTTGAATCACATCATCATGAATATTCATATTTAAGTATATGTGTATAGGTATGGGATTATACATGTGTACATATATAGATATGGACATACATGGTGGCACTTGCCCAGCTGACAGGGATTACATACCATGAGTTTAACTATGGTTTCATATTTGGTTTACTTCCTTTTGTTGTGTTCCAGCTAGGCTATGCACATTGTTGTTTCATACACTTTTAGCAGCACAGTTGTAAGTTGCTTTTCGGGGTTCCCTACAAAGATTATTCCTCACCCCAGCACGTGCACCTCAGTGTACGTGTAGACCTTAGGTCTGATTTTCAGGTTGAGCATGAGTTGCATGGTGTATAGGGCAGAGGCCCAGTGTTGCACGATTGAGCAAAGATGCTTGAGTGGTTTTACAGATCGGGCTACTGTAGTTCGACATTGTCTGGAGATTGGGTACGTGGATTGGGTCGAAGTTAGTAGCTGAGCCCTATACTTTTACTTTCAGTTTCTTTGGAACTTGTATTTGTATAGTCATCCCGGTGGGTGACCATTGTTGTATTGTATTTTATAGCTGTTCTGTCTTTTATAGTATTTTACTATTATAGAATGTTCTATTTCAGTTGTTTACTTCTTCTGCACTCTATTTACTTTCCACTATGTATGATATTTAGATATTTCTGCTATTTTTTTACTCTGGTAAGAGGGAATAATTTCCTCACAATCACACCCCAGGCCCTTGCTGCTAGTCAGCAGCCTCTGGCATATGGAGAGCCATGCATTAGAGCTTGTGGCGAACCAGCTTAGAGCACCAGTTTAGTGGCTTTCAGGTCAGGACATTACAAAGTGGTATCAGAGGAGTTTCCATTCCTTGTTATTACTATTTTGGATATGGTAGAAAAGAGTATTAATAATTTGTCAGAACCTATGATGGATATCGGGCTAGTGCATCGTGAACACTTGTTCCAGTAAGAAGTCCTCGTTGCCAGGGTTTGGGATTGTTGTTCTGATTTTGCGATGTTATGGTTGTATATGATTTTCACCTTGAGCGACTCACATGTTGTGTGGGGTTTTGATTTACTATAGATCTCTGGATCTTGGCCATTTTTATGATTCCAGGGATAGTTTTTGACTATTGGCTGGAAAATGCAAGAGGCGTCTCATGCATCATACTAGGCACATAGGATTCACAGTATATAGGCCGGCTAGTGTGTGTTTTTTTCTAACAACTGAGACCTTTGGGTCTGCTTACACAAACTTTTTACTCTAATGGAAGGTTATGTGGATCTACATTAAGGAATTTTTGATGGGGCTAATGACTTAGTCCTTTCGCATAGGTGGTGCAGTGACCCTAGTTGGTCTATGTGGCAAGTGATTCCTTTTTGTTTAACCTTTTTTGGGTGTTGTTTATCGAGTTTTTGGTTATCTAGTCGGATCATTGAGAACGATATCGATTGATATGAAGACTTTTCTTGTGAACTATACCTCCTTGTGGTATTTCTTTATACAGATACTCAATAGGTGTTAGATCAGTTTGTCTCTTCTATTTTGTTTGTAACCTCCAAGGTTCCATTCCTTTTGAGGATGCTCAGAGATGATCAAGGCCCTGGTAGGTTGTGTTTTAGTTTTGAACTTCTTGGTTCGTTGTGATCTTTACCATCTTCGGAGTGGTTTTGGATCTTTTGGGATAGGTGGTTAGACCTTGTCACCCAGTTGTGAGGATTTTTCTGTCGGGCTAGGTGGAAGACCTAGAGACCTTGGGTTTTGACTCGAACCCTAATTGATCGATTTCTGTTCCATTTTAGGGAACTAGTGTGAGAAATTTCTCTAGTATTTTCCAATTCCTTTTGGTGGTGTTTGTTTTTCATGACTGGTTTTGACGATCAGGCATGTTCGGGTGTCTGACCTAGTCGACCAGTGTTTCTGATGTTATTGTTGTAGAGGCGACTTTGTGGAATTTTGGGTTACTGTGAAATGGTTTTCCAGTGCTTCAATCCTTTTCGGGTTTTGGAAGGACGTTAGCGTGGCTCGGAGGGAGCTGAATACTCCTTCAGTGAAATATTAGTATACTCCTATAAGAGATGATCATGCGATATCTTCATTCATCTGGAGTATGTTGAGATAGCTTCGACCCTACATCAAGCTCCTTTTTCTTTCTTAATGTTCATACATGTGGCAGATGGAACATGTTCTGGTTGTGCTCTCGGAGTAGTCTCAGGAAATCCATATGGTGGGGAGTGCAGCTTTTGCCTTTATAGGGTGGATTTTCCTGTCTAGGTTAAACATCAGTGTTTTCCAGATGATTTTGAGATCAGAGTATTCTTTTTAGACAACGACAATGGTATTCTTATGTTGGGGAGTACCAGTTGTTTGTAGTTGAATATATTCTGTGTAGAAGGAGGTTGTTAATGCTAAGGCTAGACATTAGACGTTCCAGGTAGCTTAGTTTTGCAGATTCTCGGGTTGGGGGCATGGCTGCAATTCCGGCTACTGGTCCTTTTTCTTGGCTTTTTGGAGATGAGAAGGATTATGTGTTTTTTTTACAGCCGTTTTGAGCTGAAATTTTTAATTTTTGTTGTTCGATGATCGTGTGGTGTAAAATGGTCTTTTTCCCATACCATTTGATCTCAGATAATTTTTTAGGCAACTCCATTGGTCCCGAATTAGGTAGTTTACCCTAGGAAAAGAGTTTGGAAGAAATATGAGTTGTTCGAATTTTGGTGGAATATTTAATATTTAATATTATTAATTTAAATATTAAATTAATCACATAGGTTCATTTGGAAATAACATTTAAACGGAGTGTTGGATTGAGATTTTGTCTCCTCTGTTGAGTACGAAATGGGGAGTTTAGCCTAGGGAAGACATAAACTCATGTCGGGCACCGGGGCCGGCCCGAGCCCCTTTTTCTTCCTTTTCTTTTCTTCTTTCCTTTTCTTTTCTTCTCTCTTCTTTCTTCTTACTCCTTTCGTACATATCCTACGCTGATCCTCCTTGGCCATGACCTATGTGAGAATTTTGAGATCGAGATAACGGGATATAAGGATGGTGAGAGTGGTGTCAATTTGAAGCTCTCGACGCGCTGAGTTGGCGTACGACAACCGAGACCCGTGAAATCAACCAAAGCTTCAGTGGTTTCTACCCGAAGGTGGGGCCATATATGCTTTTTTCATAGATCAATTTAACCATGTTTTTTATGTCTTTTAGACCTTATATTTCTTGTTTGTGGCCTCTTAAGGCCGGATGTAATGTTTTGGGGGAAAACGGGTGTTTCGGGTCTTTTACAGGTTTTCCCATCGGAAAACTCAGAAGACACAACATGTATTCCATGGGTACATGCTATGTGTTCTTCCCGTTCAGGGAAGAAAAATTTTTATTATGTACACGACATGTACTTTGAGTACACGCCGTGTAGTGGGTAGACGTGTAGCTTGTCGTGTGAAATAGAGCATGAAATATTCGTTTTTATGGACTAAACGCCATGTACTTTAAGTACACGTCGTGTAGTGGTACATGGGCACGTGTTCGGGTGAAAACGGAAATGACATAACTTTTTGTGAATAGTACAAACATTGTACAGTAAATTACACACCATGTACTATTACACAGGCAGGCCCATTGTGCTCTGGCCATGTACTCTGGGCATGTACTACTTCAGTTTAGTAATTTTTAGATATCTTGGGTTTTGGAAGTCATAATTGGGCGTGTGAGTATTCGATTTTGAGCGTTTGTTCTACGTAGATCGGAATAGTGGTATCTAGTTTATATTTATAGGTAATCTAAATTTAGTTTTGGGGGTTTAAATCTAAATGGAGGGGTTCTTCCTCAACTTATTGAGTTCAGTTATCACCAGAGAGTGAGACTTGGGGTGGATGTTAGGTTGGGGGTTCATACCAACATAGTTGAGACCTTTAATAAGAGAAGAGCTATTAGATATCTACCATAACCCATGCTTTGGAAGACGTTTCCCTTGTGAGATGTTCCCTTCTGGCCTTTTAGGCTTTGAGACTAGGTAATTCTAAGGATCCCCTGAGGGATGCCTTTGCTTGTGTACTGACCTAGGGTGTCCCTAGTAGGACCACTCTCTTGTTCATACATTGACAGGAACCATGTAATAGAATGACTATGTTGTCCTTCCTTTGAGTATATCGTTTATGATTCCTCCTTTACTCTTTTCTAAGGATCCCACGTAAGATGCCTTCCCTCCTATTTACCTAGAAAATCCCGAGTATGATGCATCCTCAGTGCTTGACATGAGGGACCCAATGGGTGCCCATTGTTTGACCGACCCTGAGTTGTTATGTCAGGTATGGGTAGATATGGTGATAGGGTGTCACCTAGAACCCATTCCAAACTGGTAATCCCTTTGGGTATTGGATGTTTGTTGGGTTGGGCGTTCAGGCCACCCGAACTATTTGTTTATATCTAACATGTCTTGTTGATGTTGTAGTGTTTACCATATGTGCTTCCTGGTTGGTGGCTGCTGAGCCTGACGTCATGTGTCTTTCTTGTTTGTTCGGATGCCTACAATTCTTTGTATGCCTAAGTAGAGGTGGTTTGATTTTAAATAGTGTATTTTACCTTGCTTGTATGTTTTTACCATGCATATCTATTTACGACCTTTTGGTCTTGTTTAGACTTTGGTCGTTATGATAGTTTCCTTCCCTTGTGACCTTAGGATGGAGTGATAATCTTGACAGGGTTGGTATACCATAGACTGGTTTTCCAATTAGCTCTATAGATGTACTTTGGCATTATAGAATTAATATGAACTGAATGGAATGGGGCCTTGAAAACCTAGTGCTATAGACAATAAGGGATAGACCGAGTGATATTCCTATATAGTCTTGGACATTATAGACTAGAGGGGATAGACCGAGCGAGCTTCCTAGTGAGTCTTGGACATTATAGACTATAGAGGATAGACCGACTGATCTTCCCAGAGTGTCTTGGATATTATAGGCTACAGATGGATAGACCGAGTGAGCGTCATTAGAGAGTCTTGAGCATTATAGACTATAAGGTGATAGATTGAGTAAGCTCCCCCTGTGATTCGTTATTTTTTTTGAATTTCCATAAACCATTCTAGGATATTAGAGGAGATGACTGAGTGAGCTTCCTCAAAGAGTCTATGATAGACATGAGGCTATAGGAGGAATTAACCGAGCGAGCTTCCTCATAGAGTCTCTTGACGTTGTGTCTATAAGGGGAATAGACTGCGTGATCTTCCTTAGAGAGTCCCTCACTACCTTAGACAATAAGGGTAATTGACTGAGCGTGCTTCCTCAGAGAGTCTTATAATTTTTGTAAGATCAAACCATAAGGGGTTAGGCTGGGTGTACAGCCCAAGGGTTTGTTGGTACATCTTCGATAGGACCAGAGGGGTTGGATGTGAGTACTTCCCAGAGGGTTACCTATTCTGTTATCTATTTACTTGTGTTTGATTGGTGGAACTAGAGGATATCTTGTCCTTATTTATCTTGTTCGAAGGAATATCTATGGTGTTGGCCAAAGCGGGTACATGTCGATGAGATTATGGACCCAGAGATCGTATTTTTAATATACGGCATGGGTGGCACTACGTCCAACTCAATTCCCTTGAATCAGATGTCCAAGAGATCGGGCTTATGGTCCCAAGGATTGACTTCTTATGTTGTTTCTTGTTATTTGAATCAATTCATCATGAATATTCATATCTATGTATATTATTATAGGTATGGTACTATACATGTGTACGTATATAGATATGGAAATACATGGTGGAACATTCCTAGTTTACAGGGATTACATATCCTTCACATGAGCCTCATCCCAGTTGGCGAGGACCCCTTAAGTGCATCCAAGAGACCCGGGATAAAATCCAGTTGGGGGATAATTTCTGGGTACTATAATAGGTATTGTAGTAGTAACTATGCATAACTGTAGCAGGTACTATAGATGTAACTGTAGGAGGCACTGTTTGGCACTGTACAAGCTGGGAATATGCCCCCAGTTGGGCCTTTGGGCCATATATTTGTTCCCCAAGTCCTTTAAGGCATTCGGGCCACCTAGGCTTTCAGGTCAGTAAGGCCTTCGGGCCACCGCAAGGCCTTCGGCCCACCTTAAAGTGCTAATGAAAACCATACATGCTACAAGGAAAAAGCTTTAGAAGGAGGATGAGCATGGTTCTTTCAACATAGTAGAAGCTAAACAGATTGCAAGAATGAGAGGGTATGTCAACTGCCATCGGGAAAAGCTTGTCCATGCACGGGAAAGACTAGCCGAATAGCCATGAGAAGGTGGAGATATGATTTCATGATGAAGATGCTGGGGAGGAGCAGTTCCAAGTAGTTATTCTGGGTTGTATGTAATGTTTGATGCCTACAGGAAATGAATTATTCTAAGGCCTATAGGTCAGGTAATGCTTATGCCTACGGACATTGTAAGGGTTCCACCTCACCCCTTGAAAGGTGGATTAAAATAAATAAATAAATAATGAAGGAAATCGGGCCATTGGAGGACTGGGATTACATACCCTAAGTTCAACTGTGGTTTCATGTTAGGTTTACTTTCTTTTGTTGTGTTCCAGCTTGGCAGAGCACATTGTTGTGGCATACACTTTTAGCAGCACAGTTGTAGGTTGCTTTCGGGGTTCCATACTGAGATTATTTCTCACCCCTTCACGTTGACCTTAGTGTACGTGTAGAAATTATGTCTTCTTTTCATGTTGATCACGACCTCCATAGTGGATAGGGCTGAGGCCCGGAGTTTCATGATCGAGCGGTGCTGCTCGAGTGGTTTTACAGATCGGGCTACTGCAGTTCGACATTGTCTGAAGATTGGGTACGTGGATTTTCTCGGAGTTAGTAGCAGAGCCCTGTACTTTTAAATTCAGTTTATTTTGTAATTGTAATTTTATGGTCGGTCTGGTGGGTGACCAGTATTGTATTGTATTTCATAGATGTTCTGGTTTTTATAGAATTTTACTATTACAACTTGTTCTATTTCAGTTGTTTACTGCTTCTACAGTCGGTTTACTTTTCGCTGTGAATGACACTTAGTTATTTGCGTTGTTTTCTTACTTTGGTATGAGGGCATAGTCTCCCCACTATCACACCCTAGGACCTAACTACTAGTCGGCAGCCTCTGGTGTATGGGGAGGCACGCTTGAGGCCTTGTGGTGAACCGGCTCGGAGCACCAATTTAGTGGCTTCCATGTCAGGACATTACAAAGTGTTACCAGAGGATTTTTCTTTCCTAGTTATTACTATTTGGGATATGGTAGACAGGATTATTAGGAATGTGTCAGAACCTGTGATGGATATCAGGCTAGTGCGTCATGAACATTTGTTCCAGTAATAAGTCCTGGTTTCTAGGGTTTGGGATTGTTGTTTTGATTTTGCGATGTTACGATTTTATATGATTTTCATCTTGAGCGACTCACATGTTGTGTGGTGTTTTGATTTACTACAGATCTCTGCTATTGGCCATTTTTACGATGCTAGTGATAGTTTTTGACTCTCGGCAAGAAAATACAAGAGGCGTCTCTTGCATCATACTAGGCACGTAGTATTCACAGCATATAGGCCTACTAGTGTGTGTTTTTACTGACGACTGAGACCTTTTGGTTTGCTTACACATACTTTTCACTCTGATGGAAGGTTACGAGGATCAATGTTAAGGCATATTTGATGGGGCTGATGACTCAGTCCTTTTGCACAAGTTGTGTAGTGACCGTAGTTGGTCTATGTGGCTTCTGATTCCTTTTTGTTTAACCCCTTATTGGGTGTTGTTTGCCAGGTCTGTGGTTATCTAGTCAGATCATTGAGAACGATGTCGATTGATACCAAGGATTTTCTTATGAATTGGACCTCCTTTTGGTATTTATGTATACAGATCCCAATGGGTGTTAGCTTAGCATATCTCTTCTCTTTTGTTTGTGACCTCCAAGGAGTCGTTCATTCTGAGGATTTTTGGAGAGGATCAGGGCCCTTATAGGTTGTGTTTTAGTTTTGAACTTCTTGGTTCGTTGTGATCTTTACCATCTTTTTAGTGGTTTTGGATCTTTTGGGCTAGGTGGTTAGACCATGTGACCTAGTTCTGAGGCTTTTTTTATAAGGCTACATTGAAGACCTAGAGACCCTGGGTTTTGACTCGAACCCTTATCGATAGATGACTATTTTGTTTTAGAGAGGTTGGGTGAGAAGGTTGGCCAGCGTTTTCCAATGCGTTTTGGCGGTGTTTGTATTTCATGATTGGTTTCGACAAGTAGGAATGTTCGGGTGACTATCCTGGTCGACCAGTGTTTCTGATGTGGTTGTTGTAGAGGTGACTTTGTGGAATTTCAGGTTACCGTGAAATGGTTGACCCGTGCTTGAATCAGGGTCGGGTTTTTCCAGGATGTTAGCGTGGCTCGGAGGGATCTAGATACACCTTCAGTGAAATATTATTATACTCATATAAGAGATGATCATGAGATATATTGATTCATCTTGAGTATGATGAGAGATCTTTGACCCTACAGCAATCTCCTTTTTCTTTCTTAATGATCATCCGTGTGGCGGATGGAACCTGTTCTGGTTGTGATCTTGGAGCAGTCTAAGGAAAGACATATAGTGGGGAGTGCATATTATCACTTTTTAGGGTGGGTTTCCTTGTCTAGGTTAAACACCAGTGTTTTCTAGAATCATTTAAGATCACAGTATTCTTTTAAGATGACGAAAAGGGTATTCCTATGGTGGGGAGTACCAGTTGGTTGTAGTTGAATATCTTCTGTGTAGAAAGTGGTTGTTAATTCTAAGGCTAGTCATTGGACAGTCCAGGTAGCATGGTTGTGTAGATGCTTGGGTTGGGCGCGTGGCTAGTGGTCCTACTACTGGTCCTTTTTTTGGGCTTCTTGGGGACCAGAAGGATTATGGTGGGGAGTTTGTAAGAACCTGTGTTTTTTCGGACTGTCGTTTTGAGTAGAAATTTTGAATTTTTGTTTTTGGATGGTCGTGAGGGGTAAAATGGTCTTTTCCCCTACCATCTGATCTCAGATAATTTTTCGGAAAACTCTGTTGGTCCAGAAATATGGATTTTACCCTAGGACAGGAGTTTTGAGGAAATCTGAGCTATTCAAATTTTGGCGGAATATTTAATATTTAATATTATTAAATTAAATATTAAATTATTCACATAGGTTCGTTTTGAAATTAATTTTAAACGGATCTTCAGATTGAGATTCTTTCTACGTTTTTGAGTCCGGAATGGGGATTTCATCCTAGGGAAGGCATAAACTCATGTCAGGCGCTGGGGCCGGCCCATGCCCCTTTTTCTTCCTTTTCTTTTCTTCTTTCCTTTTCTTTTATACTCTATTCTTTCCTCCTTGTCCTTGAACACGTCTCATATGCTGATCATCCTTGGTCGTGACATATGTGGGAATTTGGATATCTAGAAAACGGGCTAGAAGGAATGTGAGAGTGGTACCAATTCAAAGCTCTCGACGTGATGAGTTGGCGTACGACAACTGTGACTCGTGAAATCAACCGAAGATTCGGCGGTTTCTGCCTGATGGTAGGGCCGTTTATGTTTTCGACATAGATCCCCTTAAACATGTTGTTTTATGTATATTAATCATTTTATTTCTTTTTTTTGGCCTCTTAAGGCTGGATCGAACTTTTTGGCAGAAAAATTGGTGTTTCTGGTGTTTTCTGGGTTTTCCCGTCGGAAAACACCGAATACACGGTGTGTATTCCAGGGGTACATGCTGTGTGTTCTTACCATTCAGGGAAGACAATGTTTTCTTAAGTACACTTTGTGTACATTGAGTAGACGTCGTGTAGTGGGTAGCCGTGTGGCTTGTCATTTGAAATAGAACACGAAATATTGGTTTTTAAGGACTACATGCCGTGTATATTAAGTACACGTCGGGTAGTGGTACATGGGCATGTGTTTGGGTGAAAAAGGACATGGTGTAACTTTTTTTGAACATTAAACACCATGTAAAGTAATGTACAGGCTGTGTATTATTACACAGGCAGGCCCATTTTGCTCTGGCCATGTACTCTTGCCATGTACACCTTCAGTTTAGTAATTTTGAGATATCGTGGGATCTGGATGTCAAAATTGGCCGTGTGAGTCATATATTTTGAGCTTTATTCCTCATAGATCACAACGGTGGAATCCTTTTTACATTTATAGGTAATATAAAGGGAGTTTTGGGTGTTTAAATCTTAATGGAGTTGTTCTTCCTCTACTTATTGAGTTCAGTTGTCACATGAGAGTGTGACTTGGGGTGGATGTTAGGTTGGGTGTTAGTACCAACATATTTGAGACCATTAATAAGAGAAGATATATGAGATAAATCCCATAACCCATGATTTAGAAGGCGTTTTCCTTGTGAGACATTCCCTTCTGGCCTTTGAGGCTTTGAGACCAGGTACTTATAAGGATCCCCTGAGGGATGCCTTTTCTTGTGTGCTGACCTAGGGAGTACCTTGTAGGATCTCTCTCTTGTTCATACTTTGACAGGAACCATGTTATAGAATGCCTATGTTGTCCTTCCTTTGAGGATCCCATGTAGGATTCCTCCCTTACACTTTTCTAAGGATCTCGTGTAGGATTCCTTCACTCGTGTTTACCTGGAGGATCCCGAGTATGATTCCTCCTTAGTGTTTCACCTGAGGGACCCAGTGGGTGCCCATTGTTTGACCGACCCTAAGTTGTTATGTTGGGTTTGCCTAGAGATGGTGATTGGGTGTCACCTTGAACCCGTGCCAAACTGGTAATCCCTTTGGGCTTTGGATGTTTTTTGGCTTGGGCATTCGGGCCACCCATACTGTTTGTTTATATCTGACGTGGTTTGCTGATGCTGTATTGATTACAAGAGGATCTTCCTGGTTGGTGGTTGCTGAGCCTGACATGATGTGTTTTTCATGTTTGTTTGGATACCTACTATTCTTTGTGTGCCTAAGTATAGGTGTCTTGATTATAAATAGTGTATTTTATCTTTCTTGGATGTTTTCCCATGTTTATTTGTTTACGACCTTTTAATATTGTTTAGTCTTTATCCATTATGATTATTTACATGCCTTGTGACCGTAGGATGGAGTGATATTCTTGACATGATTGTTATGCTGTAGACTGGTTATCCAAGTAACTCTATAGGTGTACTTTGGCCTTGTAGCATTATTATGCACTGACTGGCATGGGGATGTGAGAACCTGATGCTATAGACTATAAGGGATAGACCGAGTGAGATTTTCAGAGAGTCTTGGACATTATGGACTAGAGTGGATAGACAGAGTGAGCTTCTCGGAAAGTCTTGGACATTATAGAAATAGGGGATAGACTGAGTGTTCTTCCCAGAGAGTCATGGATATTATATAGTACAAAAGGATAGACTGAGTGAGATTCCTCAGAGAGTCTTTGTTTTGTTTGAATTTCCTTGATCCATTCTAGGCTATAGGTGTAGTTGACTGGGTGAGCTTCCTCAGAGAGTCTGTGATAGACCTGAGGCTATAGGATGAATTGAACAAATGAGCTTACTCATAGAGTCTCTAGAACTTGGGGATATAAGGGGAATAGACCGTGTGATCTTCCTCAGAGAGTCCCTGACTACCTTAGACTATAAGGGGAATTGACAGAGCGTCCTTCCTCAGAGAGTATTAAAATTTTCAAATGACTAAACCTAAGGGGTTAGGCTAAATTCGCTACCCATAGGGTTGTTGGTACTTCTTGGATAAGACCAGAGTGGTTGGCTGCGAGTACTTCCTAGAGGGTTACCTATTGTGTTATATGCTTTCTTGTGTTTGATTGGTTGAACTAGAGGATACCTTGTCCTTGTTTAGCTTGTTCAGAGGCATATCTCCGACGTTGGTCGATGTGGGTACATGTCGATGAGATTACAGACCTATAGATCGACTCTTTGATATACTACTTGAGTGGCACTACGTCCAACTCAATTCCCTTGAATAGGATGTCCATGAGATCGGGCTTATGGTCCCAAGGATCGACTACTGATGATGTTTCTTGTTATTTGAATAACTTCATCATGAATATTCATATTTATGTATATGTGTATAGGTATGGGACTATACATGTGTACATATATAGATATGGACATCCATGGTGGAACCTTCTTAGTTGACATGGATTACATACCCTGAGTTCAACTGTGGTTGCACATTTGGTGTACTTCCTTTTGTTTGGTTCTAGCTAGGCTGAGCACATTGTTGTTGCATGCACTTTTAGCAGCACAGTTGTAGGTTGCTTGTAGGGGTGCCATACTGAGATTACTTCTCACCCTTGCACGTTCACCTCGATGTACGTGCAGACCTTATGTTAGCTTTTTAGGTTCAGCACGAGTTGCATGGTGGATAGGGCTAAGGCCCATTGTTGCATGATCGAGCAGAGCTGCTCGAGTGGTTTTACAGATTGGGCTGCTGCAGTTCGACATTGTCTGGAGATTGGGAATGTGGATTGGCTCGGAGATAGTGGTAAAGCCATGCACTTTTACATTTAGTTTCTTTTGTACTTGTATTTTTATGGTTGGCCCAGTGGGTGACCAGTGTTGTATGGTATTGCATATCTATTCGGGGTTTTACAACATTTTACTATTACAGCTTATTCTATTTCAGTTGTTTACTACTTCTACACTCTGTTTACTTTCCGCTGTATATGATACATAATTATATCTGATGTTTTCTTACTTTGGTATGAGGGCATAGTCTCACTACTATCACACCCTAGGTCCTCACTACTAGTTTGCAGCCTCTAGCGTATGGGGAGCTGCGCTTGAGGCCTTGTAGAGAACCGGCACGGAGCCCCGGTTTAGTGGCTTCTGGGTCGGGGCGTTATATAATTGTTGTGTATGTAATCAATAATTATTGTGTCATATTAATTAATATAAGATTCATATTTTGATGACATTTTATTTATTTCAATTTCTAATATGTTTAACCCATGTTTTTTATTTAGGTTTCACATATAGTTAATCTATTATAACATTTCAAAATTATAAGAAATATATCAGTTGTTTATGTTCATAGTTAGAAAATTTTATAGCTTTTAATTTCGAAATATACACACGGCCTATGTAAAACCTAATACATATACAAAAAATATTATAAGTAGTTGAAAATAAACAAAATCCATCAAAATAATTGACGGATTATATTATAAATGATGCAAACCAGTGTTGTTTCAAAATATAAATAACTAGGAAAAAAAGTATATAACATTCAGATATTATAAAATATATTTTATTATTAGATTCTAAATAAAATTTAAAAAATCAACTTAACAAAATTTTATTATAGAAAATGATAATAATTTCAGAAAAATAATATATAGAAAATAACGTGTCAATAAAAATATATTAATTAATAATAATAATAATGTATAATAATTAATTTTTTGTATTTATTTATAATTATTATAAGTTTTTCATATTTTAAAATTAATAATTAATAATATTATAAAATTTTTATTAATATTTATGAACAATATGACTCTATACATCATTAGTAATATTATTAGCCCATATTTATTATCATGATTTTATTATTAAAAATATTTTTACCATAAATTTTTAATCGAGAATTTATTATCATGACATTATTATAATGACTTTATTATCATGACATTGCCATTATGATGACATTATCCTCATTACTAAATTAATCATTGTCAAGTCCATAGATGAGTGTATTTTTATTGTATCTAAGTGCTTCTATTACTGTCTTTAATTAATAATAATATAATTATTATAACATAGAAATATAATAATAAAAAATATTTAGAAATTAAATTAAGCATTATTTTTCAAATAGAAATATTATTTGTAATATTATTTATTGTTATGGTTTATAATTATATTTTTTAATATAAAATTTTTTATTAAATTTTAATTACTTTTTTATGAAAATTGTCAACAACATTATCTATTAATTTTAATTATGTTATTTATAATAAGAAATTATTTTTGAATATAAAATTAATCAATTTATTAATTAAAAACAATTATTGTATTAATAAAAAAAAATTATTAACAATTCCATATGATCAATTATAAGATATCATTATTGTGTTATCATAAAAAAAATTATTCATTTATCACTTGAAAATAAGTGAGTTTATTCCACATCAAAGATTTAAAGAATATGTGAAGAGACACACCCTTAAAAAAGGTAGTCATAGAGGATATTTTTTTAAATATTTTTGGAATACTAGAATTATAAGTAATAGTGAAATTAAAAAATGTAAATATTGTTTTTATTTATTTATATATTAGAAAACATAATAAATTTTTAAAAAAACATAAATGAGAGGTCTTACTCATATAAATATCCTAATAAGGAATATGTTTGTGGAATGAAGATTCTATGAATGCACATTCCTTGAATTATTTTTGAAGAAGTCCTTTTCTAGAAACAAAATTATTTGTAAATGATTCATTGAAAGTGACTTCCAAAAATGGTCCTCCATTAAATAATATACGAAGAAGGTGGTTTATTAAAAAATTCCCTATACTTATACACCCTAAAACCCAAAATCAACCATACATAGAGAAATAATTTATTTATTTATGTATTATAGGAAAAAAAGTGCATTGTTCATGGAAAAAACTGTTTCCACCATCCGTATCATCCAAATTTCCTCAAAAATATAACATAAGAAAATATTAATAAATATCCATTATGTGGGAACTATTTTCTAATTTAATGATGTTTTTGGGTTTCTAGGAGCACAAGGGTGGGCATGTCTAAAAGATAGATTTCTGCACAGTATTTACGATAATGACATTATATGAGATAGATGCATTCTGCAAAAATATTAAATGAAATAACATTATATACACGTTCCCTAAAAAAATATTTATATTTCTTAATAATTTTATATATATTTCTATTATTTTGTTAAAATATTTCTTGAGAAAAAATGAGAGACACATATATTAAGAGATCGAATATCAAGTTAAATAATAGACGTAAACCAACTGGGCAATGGATCCAATCAGACTTGTAAGTCATTAGAGAGGATTTAAGTTAAAAAATTAAAAACTTCGATATTACACTCCCTTTTGGTAAAGAAAAAGTAAACTAACATGAAGAGTTTTATTAACTAGTTCTTTGAGAAACGATTTCTAAAAGGTTAGAGGATAAACTGTAAAGCAGTGATAACATGAATGATAGTGAGTTAATCTAATTCACAATTGATTTATTCACACCCTTATTCTATCATGAATTCCATATTATGAATAAAATTTTATGCTTTTATGACCACATATTAGAGATATTCCATGGATGAAATATGAAAAATAGGGACGATCATCCAATGAGAGTCAAATGGAATGACATAAAAATCTATGATTCAAATGTCCAGAGATGATGCATCATGTTAATTTTTTAGGTTCCATAAATGGAGGGGCTATAGATACAATTATTTTGAATTATCATTAGGTCATCAATAATCTGCTCATTATGGTTCCAAACTAATAACCTTTGGGATTCAGTCTCGACCCAAAAGGTGCATAGCTTGGAGACCTAGTTAAATAGAATATTATTTTTACTCATCCAAATGATCCACTCCATTATGCAGTGGTATTTATGGTCCTCAATGACATAGTGAAAAGAAAATTTTGTGAGAAGTGCTATAAAATCAAAATCCTTTCCCACGATATTTTCAACGTTAGTATTTAGGGTACATTATACATTCCTCGCTCTTGGGCTGTGGGAATTATTTTTTGTGGGAGATATAAAAATGGTTAAGGTGATATAGAATGTTGGGATTCTAAATTGGGTGAGAGGCAAGGAACTATAGTGAATAAATAATACCTTTATAGGATTTACACCAAAAATAGAAATATTCAGGGGGATCCAAAAGTGCATGATGGATTTATAATGAGTATATAGCTCCAGATCTAGAGCAGTTGTATCTATATTATAATTATGTTATATTATATAAATTTCATAAATTTTTCTTTCTCTATTATAAATGATTAGGACAAAAATATCTAAAAACTATGTTACAAAGAATACTTTTCCAATCACTCTCATTGAACAAGGAAGATATTTTCTCATCCCACCATCCACTTCTTTCAATATTTAAATGAGAGAGAAAATTTTTATCTATAAAACCTTATCTATAGGGGTGAGTTTCTTTATACCCATTTACATCAAACAACCATTGTTTTATCATAATATTTACTAATGATATATTTAAAATTCTTAAAAAAATTTCCCTGAGGGTCTTTCTTGGTCCCCACAGGCTATACCAGAAGAAGCTGTGGTGGGGGCCTTATAGAGCACTAAAATAAATAAACATATTAGAAGCAATTAGACTTGATAATCCTTCTGAATATAAAATGATAGGGTTAAATAAACCACAATCCTTTATTGGAAATAATCACATAATTTAATGGGAACAGTTCCTAAACACCATTCCCCCGTGAGGCATGGATTTTGGATTTTATCACAACCAATCTATTGATCCTTTTAATTCCCTACATATTTTCACAAACAATAATTGGAAAATCATGAGTGTAGTTGGTAGATGTTGAAATTAGGGATTTTAAATAGGGTCATGTAATAGGAGGTGATGGATGGTCAATTAATTTAATGTGAATTTATTTACCTTATTTGTATAAACTTTTGTAACTCTAATTTTTTTTTCATCCACCATATCTAGAATTATGGTGAAAAATATTTTCAGGAACAACAAAATACCATTTTTATCCTAAGTTACATGTTGTTATTTTCAACCATATGGATGTCAGAAGCCTGTTGGATGATAGCTTTCTTATTTGAGAGAATGCTAACACTGAATGAAATTTATGATTTATAGGGGTTGAAATATTTCCATCAAACATTCTTGTAGAGGTAAAAATAAAGGAAAATATTATATAATTTTTACTTTTTTCCCCTAGAGAAATTGATACAATAATCAATGAATTACACATTGTGTAATACCCCAATTAATGTATTACACATCGTGTAATACCCCAATATAATCCTGTAAAAGGAGATATTCTGCTTGGTTATTTCTCATTCACTCCTCTCTAATTCTACTTCCTTCGACCCAAATCCTTCCCCATTTATTCTTGGATCCTTCCAACCCTTCTGAATCTATTCCTTTGGGGATCAATAATCATTTCTTTGGAAGGTGATATTCAGATAACCATTCTTCATTATTATTTATCTCTCTCTCCATATTACCCATCATAATTTTAATATATCATTATTGAAATTGGTGGATCCATTCTCTACGGTGTTGTATCTTTCATCTAGGTTGTGTTATGATACCTTCCTGAATTTCATTCTCATTGGCGGGTGCTGATGAAAGTGTCATGTTTGGGGAAAATGTAGGTGCTTCCATACTAATTTATGAAAATGGATAATCCTAAATACCTTTATTTATTTTAATTATTAATTTAAATTCAATTACTTACATTTCATTTCTATTAAAACTAATAAAACTATGTTCAAGTGATTAGGGGGTTTGAAATGGATTTGGAATGAAAATTTGGAAAATGCCCAATAACACTAAATTGGGGTATGTTTATTGAAATTTAATGATTTAAATTGTTGAATTTAAATTTTGGATTAGATGAAAATGTTTTCAATTGAATTATTGAATTTATTTCTAGAAATAAATTTTGAAAAGGATGAAACTGGTTTTGACGTTATTTCAAAGATGTGAAAATAGTATAAAATGAATTGGTAGAAAACTGATGGTTTAATATTTTTAAGGGGGCATGTTTTTTATATTAAAACTAATTTCGGGTTTAAATGGAATGAAAGTGGAACGTTTGAAATGGAATATTGGTATTTATTTTATTTCATGAAATCCGAAAATAAACTTCACAACATGTAAGTGAACAAGAAATACTTAAGTCATTGGTGAGTTATTTGGACACACTATATGATATTTTAATGTTATAAATAATACATTTGTAGGATCACATACCCTATAGTAGGGTAATGAGTTAAATATATTCAATGTTAGGGGGACCTGAGTATACTCCTTTTTATGTGATCACATAGTGAGTGTGGAGTCCTATAGCTGGAGATACTATCATAAATTTTGGTAGATAATTATGTTGTTCAATATTTAATTTATATATGAGAGATAAATATAATCCAATGTTGTAAAAATTCTTTACAATACATTTATAAACATACATAATCTATTTTATGTAAATTATTAATTTAATACTTTTTTTATATATTTCATCTCTTTTAATTTGAAATCTTGTTCTTCAAAAAGTTTTTTTCCATCATTTTGAAAATGTATAGAATGTTTTGTTTAAAAACACTTTTTGAATTAAAAAACAAGTTATTTTGAAAAAATAAATTTTTTAGGATAATATATACTTGGACTTTATTATGAAATATTTGGTTGTATCATACTAGGCTTAGTCTCAAAACCAAATTTTTTACTTCAGGTGTTTGTAGAATTTCTTCATCTAGGTTCAATAACTGGGAAGGTATCCCTTCAATATTGATCCATATGTTGAGGATGGGATATTGTGCATTGTGCTCTTAGAGACCTTGGGTCCATTTTCCCTATTTTTGGTACTTGGGTTTTAGTGCTTTTGGTGTCTTCATGATTTGTTGTTTTCTGGTACATTACTCCCAATGGTGGTTCATTTTTTACTCACACTATCTTGTTTATATTTTTTCCCCAATTTTTTATGGAAAATTCCTTCCCACTTGCATGTTGTATGATTTTGGGTGCTATTTTCCGACTATGGGGGATTGGGAACACCCTTTAGGCTAAGTCAATGGATTATTCTATTATCGGGTTACCAGGGTTCTCGGGTTAGTTCATGAAAAAGTGTTATCGGAGGTACAGGTTAAGCATCATGACTTTATATAAATATGAATTTGAGTAAACATTTCATGACATAGTTGGTAGTTTCTATTAGGTTTATTGATAGGACCCATTGTAATGAACATTAAGTCACTAGGGGTGGTTAGAGAAGGATTTCATGTCGAATAATTCTAGTCATTCCCCTATTCAAATTTTTGTAGAGTGGAATTCCAATATGATATTCCCATAAATTGGGAATAATTTCCCTTGAATTTCACTTTAAAGGGTGATTATAAGGTATTAAATATTTCCTTCTTATGCTTTGTAGCATCATGCGTCTAAGAAGACACACATATCAGATCCAAGAAGAAGTAGATGTTGAACCGTAGTGAGTGAATACGCTAGAGGACCCAAACCTGGTTGATGTGATTGTGAGCATTTTCCAACCTATGGGGCATGAACCACATATAGTACCCATTCATAATCCAACTATAGATCATCATGGTGATAATATATAGAATCATTATATAGATTCCGTTGACCATAAGAAACATATTTCAAAGGCTCCATTGATCCTCAACATATTGTAGAATTGTTGGGAATAATTGAACTTTTGTTTGAGTACTTAATGAAATAAGATGTGGTAAAGGTGAATTGTTCTACCTTTGTGCTGGAGGGACCAAGTAGGATATATTGGGACACGACAGTGATGAAAAGATACATCAGGTTTTATTGTGTCAAGACATCCAAGATCATTTCACTGACCAGTTCTATCTAGAATCAATAGCGCTGACTAAAGCTATAGATTTTTTCATAATTGAGATGGAATACATAAACATTATTAAGGATTCATATCATTTTTATGAGTTGGTGAAGATTTATCATGGTATTGTATTTAATTATAGAACTAAGGATCGACGGTTCAAGTTGGGACTTTAATCTGACATACATTCTCAGGTTATCTTGCTGATGATTTCCACTTATACGGAGGTTCTAGAGTGGGTGATGATGGGTGATATGGACCAAGATGGAATTTCATGGTTATCTGGTGTTTATTTTTCTCATAGTGGCATCATTGGTTCGATTAATGGAAACGTAGTCATGATGATTCTAATTGATGTTCTAAATGGTAGGGTCCATCTAGACCTCCAACAATATCTGGATGAAGTTCTTTGTTTTTCTAATAGTGTTGACATATATGAAATTATAAGATGTTATTAACTAAGGTACTAAAGAACTGTAGTTAATGATGATGTTCATGGAACTTAATGATTATTCCACCACTTCTATACTCATTGTAGTATAATAGGATCATCATATCATCCTAAAATATTTGTCTAATTAGATGTTTCCCATAATAAATGGAACCATCCAAATGAATACAGTGTGACACTTCTTCAGGTAGTTGAAGAGTCTACCAGACATGTGCCCACCAAACGTGAGAGGGACCATTACAATAGAATAACCATTACTAATTTCTCTATTTGATACTGGTGCATCTCACTCATTTATTTCAACCCATATCGATAATCATCTTAATCATCTTATAGAGATTTTATCTTGTGCAATAGAAATTACTACACATCTAGATATTAAAAGAGATAAGGGTGTCTAATGTCATTCTTGTGTCCTATCACTATAATACATTGAGCGTTCATGAAGCTTTCTAGTTCTCGACAGGAAATATCTTGATGTCATATTGGATATGAATTCGTTCATATCTAATAAATCACAATTTTATTGTCATCTTTTATGGGTCTATCTCAAAAAACCAATTGGTGTGACTCTAGGTTTTTATAGAGAATGGTAACCAAAGTTATGAAGAGCTGGATCCACTTATCCAGATTTGGGGAATGTGATATCACTATTTTAATTTGATCTTGAGTGGGATTCAATGAGTGGGGATCTCCCTCCAGTCATCTTCATGTTTCTAAATATGTTTCCTTCTAATTTCACTTATTTTACACTAGTGTGGGTGGTCGAGTTTTATATTGACTTAATACCTTGTACTCAATAATTTTCAATCCCATCATACTAAATAGAACCCGTTGAATTGAAAGAGTTAACGTCTCAGTTGGATGTTCTTATTGAGAATGGTTTTATTTTCCCAAGTGTTTCACAATGAAAAGTAGGGATTATATTCACTAAGAATGATGGTGGTTCTCTTCACTTATGTGTTGATTATTTAATTCTCAATCAGGTTACCTTAAATAAGAATTATCTATTTGTAGAGATTGATGATATGATTAAACATTTGGAATGAAAAATGTGGTCTCCAAAGATCGACCTTTGGTCTGGTTAACATCAATTAAGAATAATGGCATCTGACATTCAAAAAACTACCTTTTGGAGAAGGTATAACAATTATATCTTCCATTCTTATCCATATGGACAGACAAATTCTCCTTTAGTATTCATGGCATAGATGAAAAGAATTTTCCAAAAGTATCCAGATACCTTTGTTGTTGACTTTGTGGATGTAATCCTTGTTTACAATAAATATATGGATGATCATGTGGATCTTCTTAGAATTGTAACAAGTCTTCTGAGAAATCATCAACTCTATTCCATTCTTTTAATATGTTATTTATGTATTTGAGAATTGAAATTCTTGGGACATGTGGTGGATGAACAATGAGAATCAATGGATTGCAATTAGTTTAAGGCTATTATGACTTGGGAGAAACTATGTAATGTCATAAATATTCCAATATTTTTGGCTTAATGGATACTATATTCTATTCATGAAGGACTTCTCATATTTGGTTTCACCAATTACTGCTCTAACACAAAAGGGGGTGATGTTTTCTGGGAATGATAAATGTTAAATTTTTTATGTTGAGTTGAAACGCCTTTTGACTATTATTCATGTGTTTACTCTCTATGAATTTGAGTAAGGTTTTGTGATCTTTTGTGATGCATGGAGTTAGGCTAGGGTTATGTTCTTATGTAATTTAATCATGTTTTGCCTATGGATATCATAAGCATAGTCCACATGAGAATAATTATCCTACCCACGATCATTAACATGAAGTTGCGATGCAAGAATTTAATATTTAGAGAAATTACCATTGTGGTGATTGTTTTACCGTGTTTTCAGACCACAAAATATTGAGTTATTTATTATCTCCATAATATTAGAACCTTTTATAGAGATATAGGGTGGAGTACCTAGAGTTTTTCGAATTTGACATCACCTATACCCTGGGAAAATTGAATTTCGTTGCAAATTCATTGTGACAGAATCTTCTAACCCATGCTATAATATAATCTCATGTTGAGTGGATTTTGATGGATCCTTTTCCCCAGTTACATATTGGAGTTTAGAAAAAGGGAGATTGTGTTTCAATAGCCAGCGTTCAATTGACATCTTCTCATCGCAAGAAAATGCATTCAAGAATAAGAGCATGACGATGAATTCCACAGAATTAAAGACTCTCTTTATGTTGGGGAGATAGTTTCCCACTGTTCGTTCACCAAAGAGGGGCCTATGTTGTCAAAAACTCATTATTTTTCCGCTATCTTCATGGAATTCTATAATGGGGTATTTCAATAATTCCATCGGGTTGTCCACCTAGGAACCACTAAGATGTTCTGCGATATGAGGTGGATGTTTTGGTGGTCGGGTATGAGATTTGGAATTTCTATTTTTGTTTCCCATTTCTATACATTACAAAAGGTGATAAATGAGCACAAGAAACCTTGTGGTTGTCCCCAAGAACACCCATTCACTACCTAGAAGTGGGGTGAAATATACAAGGAATCTATGGTTGTGTTGAATCATACCCATAGGAAGTAGAATGTGATATGGGTTTTGATCGACAGATAACCATGTCTACTCACATTATACCTATATGAAATATTTCAAACGCTGGGAAGTATGGAAATATCTAGGTGATATAGATTTCTTGTTTAAGAAGAGTTACATCTATTATAGTATCTGATTGAGATCCTCTATTCACTTCTCGTTTTTAGATAGGCCTTCTAGATGCATTGTTATCTCATGTCTGTTTGTGCATGGCCTACCATCCGTAGTCGGATCTCTAGACAGAGAGCAATAAATATTCTTGAGGATATACTTTGTGCTTGTGTTATCAACTTTGGCGGGGCTTGTGATGATCGATTAAGAATTTTGGAGTTCTCTTATATAAATAGATATAAGTATGTGACCAGAATGTCAGCTTTTGAGGCCCTTTCTGGATAGATTTATAAATCTCCATTATGTTGGTTTGAGATTGGTCAATGTTCTTTTGTTGGAACAAGTTTGGTACAAGAGATCACAATAAAGGTTTAGATGTTTTTTTAGAGAATGATGAAATCCTAGAGCCAGTATAAGTCTTACATAGATCATTGTAATACGACTTTGTAATTTTTAGTTGGTGAGATCGTATTCTTGAATGTTTCACACATGTTAGGTTATCTACATCTTTAGTGGAAATGGATGTTTTCTCCCCATCTTATGGGAACTTTATAAGGATTTTATATGGTGGGGGATTTCTAAACAATTTAGCAATACCACCGCATCTGATGTCAATACATAACGTGTTCCATGTATCACATCTTGGAAAGTAACTATCTAATCTATCTCACATTGGGAGCTAGAGTAATCATGAGATTGAGCATGATTTATCTTTGACTATGCAGCTAGTCATGATATTTGATTATAAGACCAAAGTAATTTATGGTATGATGATAGATTTGGTTTATATGTTATGGTAGCTATGTTTTAATAATCTTGATACATTGAAACATGAGGTACTAATGAGAGAGAAGTTGCCTAATATATTTTGAACGGATGCATCTTCCTTTTTTTCTAGGGGATTTTTTTTTTGTGTCGGTGATGTTAAAACATCCAGTTACTGATATAAGAATTACATAATAAAATTTTTCATTGTTATCCTTATCATTATTTTGGTAAGGGTTGAGTTTGGATTTGGATGATACATATAATTTTAATGTCCAAAAATTGTTGGATTTTTCAACATTAAATAGCATGTTTTTATAAACACCAATGATATCACATGTACTGTATCCTTGTTATGTGATGGGTAGTTTCTTCCAAGTGCATACCATGAAAATTGGTTCTCAATGAGATGTGTACACACCGTGAATTCTCTTTACAAGGCATGCAATAATTTCAGATCATTTTTAATGTGTAATGATGGAGGATTCTTCAATTACAAATCCTAGGCATTATACATTTTGAATTGGGGTTAGACATCAGGAAAAACACTATATTAAAAGGGATGTGAAAAATTATATTCATCGTAGACATTATTAATATTGAAACATTTACAGAATGTAATGGATTACACACCCTATAATCCCTAAGAAAATCCTATAATAGGAGGTAGTGCCCTTGTTTACTTTTATTCATTCCTCACCAATTCATCTTCCATCAACCCAATGACTGCTCTATTTATTCTTGGATCCATCCAACACTTCCAAACCCCTTCCATTGGAATTCAATTATCATAGCTTTGGTGGGTGATATTCAGGTAAGAATTCTTCATTGTTATTTATCATTTCTTCTTATCATTTTTTATCATTTCAATCGATCAACTAGTAAATTTATGGGTCTATAACCCATAGCATTGGATCTCACATCTAGGGTTTTTTCTAAGGACTTTTTCTCCTTTTTTGTCATTGATGAGTGTTGTTGTGAGTGTCATTTTAGGAAAAAGGTTTGTGTTTCCATCTCAATTATCCAAATTGATTATTCCTAAATTTATTGATTTATTATAATTATTTATTTAAAGTAAATTGCTCACTATTTATTTCAAATAAACTGATAACACTAAATTCCCTGGAATTGGGATATTTGAAATGGTTTTTTGCAAAAAAATATGGGGAAACCTATATTCCATTGAATTGGGGAACCTTTTGGGAAAATGGCGGATTTAAATTGTTGAAATTAAAATGATGATTTTTTGGAAATGTTTTCAATTGAATAGTTTAATTTAATAGTGAATATGAATTTTGAAAATAATGAAATTGGTTTTGAAGGGATATAAACCCTATGTAAATGGTTTAAAATGATTTGTTATAAACTTATTTATTTATCATGAGAAATTGGCATGTTGTTGTTTATTGAAACCCATTACAGTTTTATATGAAAAGAAATTGGAACTTTTGAAATAGAATAAATAAATTTATTATATTTTAAGAAGTCTAAAAAAATTCCCATTATGTAAAAGCACATGTAAGACTTTGGTAGTTAGTGAGTTACTTGGATACACTCTACATTATTATAATGTTCTAAAACATTATTATGGGAGGTTACAACCCTGAGGGGAGGGTGGCATGTTTCCTCTATCTAGTGTTATGTGGACGTGAGCATTCATGTTTGAGTTGAATAACCTATATAGTACGGAGTACTATAGCTGTGAATTGTGATATCCCAGACCCAGATTCCAGTTAATATGTTACCGGAGCCCGAAGGTCCAATTGCCTCAAGAGTATCTCCCTGAACACCAGTGTCTACCAACTGGCAGTGAGGGCCAACTGTGTGTCCTTGGGGAGACTATTCCCTCATTACCAGAGTGTATCACATCAAATACAAATAATAGAGGTAAATATCATAAGAACGATAAGTAAATGGAATAAGTATATAACAAGAATAGATAAACATGTGATACTAATAATTTTATAACTATAACAACATCCAAAAACACAAAAACTAATGATGATAAGTCATGTCACTAGAAAATTGGAAAAAATGGATACAATACAATATGAATAATATGTTCCAAAATAGTATAATGGAAATCAATGACCATCCCAACCAACCTGAGTTCTAGCATGGTAATCAGCTATAAAGCTACATCCTAAATAGAATGAAATAAAGTGTTTGAATCCATATGATTTCATTTTACAATACATACAACCATGTAATCTAGTTCAGTTATCAAATGACACCTAGATAGGGTGTGAGATAAATCTTAGAAGGCCACCACAAATAGTGTCTATAACATCTGGATCATGTAATGGATTATAATAGTGTACAGACATGTGTATATTAAGTAAATTAGTATAATAAACCTAAATATCCATGTTCCTGCTTCATCCCTCGTCTTTTTTCTGAACATGCAACCAATTATCTACTTGATTGTTACTAATTTATCAATATGTCACTTGTTATTAATATTAAAGGTTTTAAGATTTTATAAGGAAACCTGTGATGAAATTTATTTATTATGTCCCAAACTAGTAGCCAAAAAAATATAAGACTCAAGGAAATCTAACTCAGTAGTATCTCAGTCTACCTATGGGTTAATAGTGTAGCCACGGGGAATATTCTATGTCAATATACAATGATATTCCTAGTGAGTCCAAGGTGTTCATCCATGGTAAAACAGGGCTAATTAAAGAATGGGATTTAAACATGGAACTTATATGTCAATAATGGATCCAAGTAATATATCCAAGGAATCACAGTTCCAAGGAATTTAACTAAAGACACCTATAGTACTCCATGAGGGATGTGATGGTATCCTAAAAATATTCCAAAGGTTATATAAAGATCAAGTTCTAGGTTGGTCTCAACACAGGCAAGAGGTATCCTTTAATCAGAACAGGGTTCTTGAGTTCTAGTGGTAACCTCTGATCAGAATCCTTGGAGAGCTTGATTTAGCCCATTCTTATTTGATAGTGAATTCATATAACAATTAAATTTGTTTAATCATTTCCTTTCATTAGTATGACAAGGTAAAGTTGCATGAAATTCTTTAATCAATTCATTATGTTCATGGCTTTTCATTCATTAGTTTTACAATTCCATATAGCATGAAACCATTCATTTAATATATTTAAGATTATTCCATATTCAAGGATCATTCCAATACCATCAATTATTGTTTTAAAGGGTGTCATAGATATGAAACCTTCTATTAATTTACAAATATTTCCATGTCACATACTTAATAAACATAGCAATTCACATTTTACATTTCATTATCAAATTGAAGAAATATATTTAGGTCATCCTATTAGTAATAATACTTTATAATTTCCATTATTAAATTAGGATCATAAAAATTCCATTTAATATATAAAGATTACCCTTATAGAGGTTATGAGAATTCACACCCCAACAGTGGATCAATTGTGTCAAAACACTAAAAACCAAATTATGGAATTAACTTCAACATGATGTAGATTGATATTTGCGAGTATCCTCTAATATCTAATAACATATTTATAATTAAAATAACCATATGATTCTAACAAGTATTATCATGGAATATTAATTTATGAAATTGAACATGTTGAAATCAATGGTCCACACATGTATATTCTATAATTGAAAAACATCTGGGATAAATTATTGACCACCCACCACAAGGTTGTACTGTATTAATCCTCTAGTATTGGTCATTTATTCAGCTCAGATCAGAGTATATTTAGGAATACGAAAAAATTATTATACCATGATATCTCATTCGAGAGAGAAATAAATGGAGAATGGATCAAGAGGACTCAGGTACTTATCATTGCACATACATTTTGACGAACTGAATCTCGATTAGATCTCGGACGAAGAATATCAATATATACCCATAATTAGCCTTCAAAAATCCCAAAATTTAGATTAAAGTGCCTTAATCCTTATAATTCTCATATTAGGACGAATGATGATTAAAAGATCATTATGGAGAAAATAGGGATTTTACAGAAAAAAAATTAACATTTGCATTGTTTGTATGCACAGTTTTACAAATAGTTTGGAAACTGAGCGTGGTTACATAAGAAGAAGGGGCACATTCACAGTTAGGCAACATAGTTGTTTACCAACTATGATAGGTGGATCATTCTAGAAAAACCCAATCTACACGGTATGGGAAATTTTGCGAAATTCTGGAACAGTTTTCTCCAAACTATGCATGAAGACTATTTTTCACAAAAATATGGGTTCCTAGATGTGAACATGACCCAAACACCACTGCCACCTATTCTAACCCCATAAGAAACCATATTAGATCTAAATTAAATATTACACTAAAAATTATCTCATTTATACTTGGGTGGAAAACCAGTTTCTCACAACATTCTACCTTTAAATTACTCGTCCCGAAATTCACCATCCAAAGTTAGAGATAAATTATTTAAGAACAACTATGTACATTGGGCACATATGTTGGATTCCCTCTCTCATGTCTTATACAATCCCTACCATAAATTCATAGAAATCATTCTAGAGAGACAAAACAACCTTAGATATCTATTGTTCTCTAGTAAATGATGTGTATTGGATACTCATCAAAGGTAGCATGAACATCTAACTCAACATCCTTGGGAGAAAATGTATGTGATGAGTCAAAATGGTATTTTTGAAGCTAGTATACATGAAATACATCATTTATTGAAGAATACATATGAGGTAAAAGAAACTAATAGGCTACAAGCCCTACTCTCTCTATAATCATGATTGTCCCTACATAATTAGTGACAACTTTCCATGATTTTTTATGCTTCAATTCCCTAGAATGGGTGACACATGATGGAAAACACCATCCCCGACCACAAACTGAAGATTTATTGGATAGAGAATGACATAATATTGCTATCAATAATGATAAGTAGTCATACACATTCTGATCAGGTGAACCTACACAGATGTTTTCTAAAGAATATGAGGCACTATTAGGGATACCTCACCTTCATTTTGCTAGTACAAGGGTGAACGATCTAGCCTACAATAAAAAACCTCAAATAGAGCCATATGAATTGTGGCATTAAAGATGTTTTTCTAGGTGAACTTGATGATATGGGTATGATTGTCGATGAAACCACATAATTCAAGGACACATGATCGGAGCATATACTCTATAACATGTATTGTCTGTTGGTCTTGGGGTGACCATTTTAGCTTAGATGAACAAGAGTTTACATAGATTTTTGAAAACCCTACCAGAACCATGAAGTGAAATGATCATCCCTTTTAGAAACGACAGTATGTGGGACCTCATTTAGTCATATGATTATAGGGACGTACAATTATCCCATCTCATCATCTGAAAAATTCTATCAAAAAAATGATGTGGGATGATTTTTTTAGTCATTCAATGACTTCCCAGATATAATCAATACCCCTTGGAAACCTTGTTAAGGGGACTAACAAAATCCATAGAAACAACTCCAATTTCTCTTTTGGGACTCGAAGTGACTATAATAAGCCTACAGGTCTCTGTTGTTCTTCCATCACCTATTGATAGGTGGAACACCTAATGATAAATCATGATATATTATGGTTCATACCATGCCACGAATTCTGGTGTCACATGTCATGATACATCTAGTAGATTCATGGACGAACAACCCATTGAGAAGCAAGTGAATATTTCATCAAATCCTATCTAATATATGTTGAAGCCTGGATGCATCCATGTAGATGAAGGATATTGTCTCTTCAATAGACCAATCTGGAGGTAGGTTATCTATTAATATACTCTCACAATGTACCAATCCGTCAAGATTTGAAAATTGTATACTGGTCACCTTCTCATTGAGGTAATAGTTAATTTTCATGGTTGATAGATATGGATGCTCGTGGCTATCGTGAAACTTCATAGGTATGTATGAAAGTAGGACCATTAATTTCAATCCATCATAGGATTCCCATACAGAATGTTCTATAGTTTTCTAACTCAGTGAATCTGCAACCGCATTTCCCTTCCCATTCATTTATGAATGCCCAAGATCAAAGGATTTTAGATATCTAACCCATCTCTATTGACTGAGGATCATGTGAAATTGTGTTAAGATATATTTGAGGCTCTTGTTTTCCATGTACACAAAAAAAATCTAACCCTATAGATAATTTCCCTAGCAATCCACGGAATGTAAAAATCTTTCTTGATAAAGGTTGTGCATCAGGTAATTTCACCCATGATTCCTCAACTACTGAGATGAATATGCAAGTACTTTTTCCTCACACATCTATACTTCTCCAAGGAAGATGCCTGATGCATCATAGATGACGGCGTAGACTATTCTAGGCTCTATAAGAGTATAAATAGGTGTCGATAAAAATCTCATTTTCATCTATTGAAAAGAATTATCACATGATTCTGACCACAAGAACATGAGAACCACTATTATAAGAACTAAAAGTGGTGAATAATGGAAATAAATGTATTCTATGAAATTCCTATAATATCCTGACAACCCAAAGAAATTCCATATATCAAACATATTATTGGGGCTCTCCCATAAACCTATAACACTTACCAGTTAGGGATATCATATACTCATGATTCTGAGATAATATTACCCAGGAAGTGAACATTGTCAATTTAGAAATGGCACCTAGAATGGTTAGTGTAATGTTTATGCTCTCTCAGTGTACTTATAAATACCTCAAGATATTTGGTTTGTCTCTAAAAGTGTGATAATTCATCAAGATTTTATCCATGAAGACCAAAATTAAATAATCCAAATAGTTGTGGGAAATACTATTCATCAAAGCCATGAAATTTGTAGATATGTTAGTAAGACCGAACAACATAACAAGGTACTCATTCAGACCATACCTTCTAATAAATTTTGTGTGATGTATGTCTGATTTTCTAACTCACACCTATTGATAACATGATATTAGGTCGATCATAGAGAAGACCATTGCTCCTTGGAACTGGTAAAAGAGACCATTTATTCAATGAAGAGGATATAGGTTATTTACCGTAATCTAGTTCAACCATCTGTAATCATTTCATAGATGTATGGATTCATCTTTTTTATAGAAAAAAGAATGGGTGAACCCCAAGAGGATATAACGGGCCGTATAAATACTTTAACCTCTAAATCCTTTATCTACCACTTGATCTTTTGAAACTATGTGGGTTCCATCCTATATAGAGGAATGGAAACTATAGATGCACAAATAACAAGATCAACGGTAAAATATACCACCCTCTTAGGAGGTAATCCACAAAAAATCTAGTAAATACATCCCGAAAAATATCCACTATTGGAGGGAAATCATCTTTTCATAATACCTAATCCATTATGATGATATTTTGGATTTGGGTGGCTACTCCCCCTACCCCATGATGCTCTATTCTAGCTCTACCAGCCAAGGCATCACACTCACCCTTTTATAGATAACTGTTTCCCTTTTTTGATGTAAAAGGTATTGTACATTGATAGAAGTCTACAAAAGCATAATAGTGAACCAACCAATCCATTTTGAGAATGACATTGAAGCCTGTAATATTGAGGAAAATGTTGTTCCATAAGAAAGGTTCACTTCGTAACTCAAGGGGACAGTCCCTAAACTAGTGTATGCCCTCTATTAATAACCCTAATGTTGTATCTAGGGTCATTACACCATAGTGATATTGTATCTCTAGTCAGAGTCATTTTGAAATAGATATATAGGTGAAATAATTTGAAAAAACTGTATCAAACAAAGAAGATACAATAGTATAGGCTACTAAAATAATACCTTGTACTGTAGAAGGTACCACAACTTGGTCCTTGGGTATTGTATGTAGTGCATGAAACTGACCTAATCCATGACATTGTGCAACATATGGACTACCAAGATCAAAATTGTTATACTGGAACTACTTGTGATCAGGGGCCTGGATAACATTTCCATGATCTCCTCCTCGAGCTGACCATTAAATCATATTCCAACTCCCTTCATGACACGATGTAAGAGAAATTGGTATTAAAGGTGGAGTTGGAATAGATCTATTTCTATTCGAAGCTAGTGTAATGGTCCTACTGAAATGATAAAGAGTCCACATATGGATGCAAACCTGGAACTCTAGTGGGCCTCCATCACACTGAATCATCGAATGAACGTTTCATCCAAATAGATGACACAACAATTATCCATCTAAAATGGGTACTTTTGTAGTTACATCCCTAATGAGATTGTTTGAGATAATGTTTCCTACCACCGGAAGAACAATTTTTATACCATGCTGTTGATCCTTTAAACCTTGTATTATTTCCGCCCTCCAGAATTATCTCAGTTTGAAGTGACCGATTTACAATCTCAATAAATGTAGGTAGACAAAATAAATTGACCTCTATATAGATTGAATACTATAGCCCACCCTTAAAACATCTAGCGCATAAAATCTCATCACCGACTAGAAGCAGGGTGAAGCACTGCAACTCTTTGAAACATGATGAATACTCCATAACTGATATAGAACCCTTCTTAAAATGCATGAACTCTTTGGCTATATCAACCCTTAACATTTATAGAAATAAATGATCGTGTAATATATCCTTGAAGTAATTCCATATCATAACATGATGCTGATCATCTTGGGTAACCATTTCACACTAAGAAGTTGATTAATACTGAAGCATATATAAAGGAAGCTTGACTCTCCATTCTAGAGGAACATACAGATTCTAACAGATAGATATGGCAACCTCTAGTCAAGATATAGTAGCATGTTGACCACCATCCGTCGATAAAGTATGAAGAAACTATTGTTGGAACTCGTGATCCAGATCCTCCATCGTAGGTGGAAATCATGTACCACCATGCATAGACTACATCACAGATATGAAACTATCATGAACATGGTAATCGTTACCCAAATTAAGTACCACTGGTGTTTCCAGTGGCACTATTGGAGGTAAGATTGGTATCATAGGGAAAACCATGTTTGATGCATGGTCTTCTCCACCATCCTAGCATACGACACGAGGACGTTGTGGCGACATTGGTCTGCAATAGCCAATAATGCACTAAAGACCAAGTATAAGAAGAAATATAGAATCTATTGAGGATGATGAATGTAGGGAAACTAACTACCTAAGGCATACTACCCCAACTACCCTCCTAGATATCCAGGTATCAGGAAGATCACAAGTATAACACTCATATCATTTATATTTAATTTCCATTTTCACTCAATTACTGCTCATAAATAGGACAAGGTAGGAAAAGGATGTTCATCAATTTCATTTTTGATGTCATTAATTACATTACAATGGATAGTCATGCCTGATGAATCAGTTCCCATACACCTATCACAAGAAATGAAACACATTAATTTATAACATAATGGCTTGACACGATAAATTACTAATCTTATCCCTTGAGGGACCATACGACTCATGAATTGTGATAGGAAACCACTCGTTAACATCATAGAGTAATACAAGCATAGTATAACTACCACAACATCACTCATCAATGACATGAATCTCATGTAATGAAAAAAAGTTTAATGAACCTATATGACAAGGAAATATTCATAACGTGTTGATTCAATGGGTTTATATAAATGCATATAAAAATTCTCCTTACCCTTATATCATTAGGCTAAGGATGAATGAAAACCCTCAAATAGAGTAACAATAAAAAACACCACATTTCATTTGTTTCACCCAATGGAGAAATAATTCAATCTATAATAGGGAAAATTTGAAATAATATATAATTTAGGAAACATGGTTTTTACCCCATACATGGGATCGAGACTCCCAAGAATGAATTATAACCATGACCCAAGAATTACTAATCTCCAAACAATTATCTTCAAATATAAAAGCAATAAATGAACCCCATATAAAACCAAATTGTGACTTCCCACCCCCAAATTCCACTTAATAGGCACCCAGAACCCAATTGGCCACATCACCTCAAGTATATATCCCTGAACGCCAAATGCTTCTGACGATCATTGAGGGCCTAGGGTGTGTCTGTATGGATAATATATCCTAATTACCAGATTGTAGCATAGAAAATACAAATAACATAGGTAAATAGTGGAATCATGTAAACTAAATAATGTAAGTAGATAGTATGAATAGGTAAACAAGGATACAAATAACTATATAACTGAAACAAAATTAACAATAAAGAAAATAATTATAATATTTCATGTCACTAGAAAAATAGAAAACATGGATATAAGATAACAGAAATAATATGATCCACAATAGAATAAATGTTATCAATGTCTATACCATGCGTCCCAAGTTTTGGCTCTATCATCTACTATCAATATCCATTCTCAGGAGAATGAAATCATGTTTTTTAATCCATATTCATCCCTTTTTCAACACCTACAACTATATAATCTACTTTGGGAGAAAAACGGTGTCTGAAGAGGGTGTGAGATAAATCTCAATGGGCCACCACCAATAGTGTCTATAACATCCAACATGTGTAATGGAATATAAATGTGTTCATGAATGTATATATAATGTAATGTAGTAAAATATAACAACATACCTTATTACCTACTTCAACCATTATCAAGTGTTTAAACAGGTGACCAATTAATTACATGGTTGTTACTAGTTTATCAATAAGTCACTTTTTATTAATATTAAAGGTTTCAAAATATGACAAGGAAACATGTGAAAACTATTAACAATGATGTTCTATGTTAGTATCCAAGAAAACATATTCCTCAATGGCTGCTAACTCAGTTGTTTTGGAGTTTAGATCAGGGGTGAGAGTGTAATACAGGTATAATAATCTAATACATTCCATAATGAGATACCTATTGACTCTAAGTAGTGCATCAAAGGTAAAATGGGTATATGGAAAGAATGGGCATAATGAGATTTAACCATGGAACCTACATATCAATGTTGGATCAAAGGAGTGTATCCAAGGCATTATAGATCCAAGGAGTGTATCCAAGCCATAATTCATTACTACATTATGGATCCTACAGTGTCATACTAGGCATCCAAATGATATACACAGATAGGGTTATATGTGGGTCTTAACTTATACAAGCTATATCCTAGAATCATAACAGGGTTCCAGAGTACTCATGGTATCCTCTAATCAAAATCCAAGGAGATATTGAGTTAAGAAATTCTTATGGGATATTGAAGTCATATAATAAATCAATTTGTTCATGGCTTTCCTTTCATTTGTGTTATGAGGTCATGTATCATGAAACTCTTTAATCATTTCATTTGGTTTAATCTTTATATTAATTAGTGTCCTAAATCCATGTACCATGGATCCATTCATTTAATCTAGTTATGCATATTCCATATACAATGATTATTCATCTGACATCCTTTAATGTGGTTAGTGGTGATAGAGATTTTAATACTACTATTCATTTACATTTAAGGCCATTTCACACACATAGTATTCCTGCTATTTCACATTTCACATTTCATTGTAAAATTGATGATCATTCCTTAGGCGGGAAAAGTTGTAAGTATAAATGGTACTTTCTATTATGAAAATCACATCATAAAAATTCCATTTAATATAGAAAGAATACCATTATGAGGTCGAGAGAAGGTACACCCTAAAGGCATCTCAAACATGTCAAAACACTATAACCCTAAATTTGAATAGTGGTAGATATGTAGAATATAAAGATGTTGGTGTAACTACTAACAAATAATCACATATCTCGAATGAACATAGACATACGGTTCTAACATGAATAATCGTGGAATAACAATTTAAGAAACGACATAAGACATAATTGGTTGGTCCCATACATATATTCCAAAATTGATGAAATTTAGGGATAAACTCTATACCACCCACCTCAGGGATGTAAAATCCTTACACTCTAGTATTGGACCTTGATTTAGTTCGGATAGAAGTAGATCTATAAAGAAGAAAAAAACACTCATACCCTTATATCCTAGTCGAGAGAAAGATATAAGGATAATAGCTTAGGAGGACTCAAGTACATACTAATGTACATCCAATGTGATGAATGGATGCTCAATCATATCCTAGATTAAGAAGATCGTTGAATCCCTAGCTTTGTCCTTCAATTTTTTTTAGAAATTGAGTGGAAAATAGATTATTCCTGACTGTTCTCATATTACAGAGATTAAAGAGGATTAATAGATCATTAGGTTAATAAAAAGAAATTTAATAAAATTATTACCATGTGCACGGTTTGTCCACACAGTTTGATAAAGTGTCCCCAAACTGTCCATAATTACCTAGGAAGAAGGAGAACATTCCTCATTTAGCTGCACAGTTGTGTAAAAAAAGTACGAGGTAGTTCTTCTTGGAAAAATACAGTACGTATGGTTTTCCAAACCGTGTGCCAATCCTATTTTCCCCAAAAATATGGGTTCCAGGTCTTGAACATTCCTCTAACCCCCCCGAGACCTCATCAAAACCCTTAGGCATTCATATTTGGTCCAAATTAAATATTATACTAAAAATTAAAGGACCCAAACATGAGTGAAAAAACTAGTTCTTACATAAATATTATCATAGATTTTGGAAGGTGGCCATTTTGATAATTTGATTATTTATATATGAGATAGAAATGTATAAAAATTCTTTAAAACTTCTTTACATTTTTTTATAAACATAAATAAAATATTTTATATGAATTTTTTATTTAATAAAATATTATAGATATTCTATTACATATAATATGAAATAATGTGCTTTAAAAAAAATTTCCATTAATTTCATATTGTATAACATGTTTTTTTAATACAAATTTTAAATTTAAAACTTTTTTATTTGAAAAATTGGATCATTTATTTGGATAATTCATATTTGGAATCAGTTATGGAATATTTTGTGGTATCCTAGTAGGAATAGGATGACACACTACCTTTTCCTTCAATTTTTTGTTGAATTTATTCTTCCAGGTTCAAGAAACGGGATGGGATCTCTTAGAGGAGGATCCAGTGGTTCATCATTGGACTTGGTGAGTTCTGTCTATAGGGACCATGGCATCTATTTTCTCTATTTTTTGTACATGGGTTGTAGTGCTATTGGGCTCATCATTCCTTGTTATATTCTTGAACATTACTCCCAGTGGTGATTCAATTGTTATCAATAATGTCTTGTTTATTTTGATTGTACTATATTTTGGGGAAAATTCATTTCCATTTGCATGTTGTACAATGCCAGTGGTTTGTCACTGAACTCTGGGGATTAGGAACACCATTCGCGATATATCAAAGTTAATTCGATAATCGTGTTATCAAATTCCTTGTCTAGTATGTGACAATACATATTCCGATGATTGAGCTTCAATGAACCTCTTTTTGTTTGTTTCATTAAGAGTTTTGTGTAATTCATTTGAGTTATGTCAAAATAGAATCTTATTTGTAGGATTTGATCACTTATCAAGGAATCAATTATTACTACAAATATTTCCATGTGATTTTAGTCTTGGCGTGAATTTATTGGATATTGTATGACCTTTTGTGGAATACTATAATGAAAGTGTAATCATTTTTTTATATAGATTATGTTCATGTAGTATTTATTAGATATTTATATGATCTTACTGGTAATAGGAGAATCATTTCATAACAAATACATCATAATTAGAATTTATGATGCCATTTGAATTGGAGGGTGATGTTGAAGGAGTTTACTTTTATTATATGGGAATTTTTGATGATTTCTCAAAGATACATATGTCTATAGGGTCATGAAATGAAATTTATCATGGTATAAATTTATAAAGAAAATATTTATCCAATTTTTATAAAAACTTATTTTTTACAACATTAGAGATTTGGGAATTTAGAATTCAAACAAATTCTATTTTCTAGTGAATTTTTATTAGTCCTAGTTGATATACATAAAAAACTATAGTGTTATTCACTATGAATGAATCATGAAGATTGAGGTTGTGTGTAAATTAACAATATCTCAACCATATGAAAGTGACGAGTTGTTCTCCTTTATAAGGAATGATGGTTTTTTGAAACGTTTTACCGAGGAATATGGTATTTGATTATAAATTTGAGATACGGTAATAATCATATAAATTATAAAGATGATGATATTATATATTTAAATTTTAATGCCACTATAATTATTTTGAGTATATGTAATGTTATTTGGAGTTATGAATTCCATATATGAGTTTTTGGGACTTATGCATTGGATATTCCAACCTTATCTTTATCAATATATAATGCATTTAATTGATGATATATTTATTTACATAGAGAGATGTGTGGATCATATGAAAAATCATTGGATGATTTTGGAATTTCTCATGAATATTTAAATATATATTACAATTTTAAAGTGTTTTTTCGGAAATTTGAGGTATATTTTTTAGTTTATCTAAAAAGAATTTTTTTCAAAAATAGGCAGACATGTTGAACCAAACAAGTTAACACACCATGATATGATATATGATAAATGGGTTTGGGTCAATAATAAAAGGGATTATGTTTTATTTGGGTTGAGTAAATCTACATAAATAATATTTTTTCCATGTTCGGGTTTTCAATTCATGAACCATCTAACATTCTTAATCTAATTAAAATTATAATAACAATATAAAATGTTAAAAAATATTATAATTATTTTATGAATATATTGTATTTTTCTTAATAAACATTGTATTAAATAGTTATACATGTTTATGAAACATTATGTATATTAAGTGTTTTAATATATAACAATTTTCATATGTAAAACATATTTTAAATATTAATTAGTATTTATTTGTTTTAAAAAAGAAGTTAAATTTAATTAGGTAATTATGACTACGATATATTAACTAGCTGAACATGACATGAGTCTATATACATTAAATAATAAAATTTAAATTTTTTGGTGGGTGAGGTTACGTTTTACCATATCATAAAAGGTTATGTATAATGGACCCACTTAATTAAATTTATTTTTTAGTTTAATTTTATATCATATGAAAATATGTAAACCACAACATCAATTTGACCCACGAACATGAATGATCTACACTAGATAGAGTAGATCATATAATGATTAAAAAATTTCTATTTTGAAATCCAACCAAGATAATTTCAGAGGAGTGAGGTTTCATGGTATTAAATAGTTTTTATAAGAGGATCCCACCCTTATATTCTTGAATTACAATTCCATTTTCAACTTTGACAGAGAAAAGTCATATCCTTTCATTAATCAGAACAAAAAAAAATTGAACTAGTAATGATTAATTATAGTTTTTTAGATTTAATTGATTATTAAATTTGAATTACATATAATATATAATGTGTTATCTTATTTCAAAAATTAATATGTGTTCTGATTGAAGGGATAAGTGTAATTTAATATAGGTCAATATATGTAAATTCTCATTTGTCTGTACATCCAATGAATGATTTTGTTCTGGAAAATTATGTTTTTACACTTATGTAATAAATAAACTATATAATAAGTTATCATTTTCTTGTCATCACTAATCATAAATTTTTTTGATAAATATTATCTCAGAGTCAATTTGAATTATGATAGTGAATATGAGTAAAATATAGACGAATTATGACTTTGACTGGGTGTATAAATTATATATGGGTAATGTGGTTATTAAAAAATATTTTTTATAAATAATATAAGTATATTTATCTCTCAATAGTGATTAATGTAATATGAAATAAATTTTATCATTTCTCTCCATGATCATAATTATATTGAAAAAATTAATTTTTATTACCAAATAATGGTATATTATTTATAAGTATCACTTATGATTGAGTTTCGATTTGTTCAAATTAGTAATCAAGCATGAAGATATTTAATTTTTAGAGTGATGCATAAAATTATTATTCTAAGGGTGAGGAGAATAAAATCACATAACAAAGAAGTGAATGTATTACATGGGATATATATGATAGAGTAATGAGATAATTTCATATTTAACATGTATTATTGAATCCAGATGTTAGAAAGATGGTTATGTTACGCATGCATGTTTTTAAAAATATTTATTCTTTCCCTTAGGGGTTTTATTAATATTTGGTAAATTATGTAGAGATTAAAAATATACATCATTTTTACCAATGAAAGGGTAAATTTTAATTTAAAATAATTCACCAGATTATATGGAAGTGGTGATGTTTCGTTGTATTTCTTCTATAATGGTATCTTATCATGATTACTAATTAACGTTAAATTTATAGATTAAATTTAATCATTATTTAATCACATAAATATGTATAATAATATCATTCCACAAATAAAAAAACAGACAAACTATGAGAATTATATTTACATTTGATGATATGTATATATACTATATTCATGATTTTGGAGGTTTAAAGAAGTTTAATTTTAAATTTACAGAGTTTTATTATAATAATAATTATCAATAATCTATTAGAATGGAACCATATAAATAAATATTTTGGTAAACCTTTTCATTGCCGGATTTTATTATTCAATATAGATACGTAAACAATTATTATCCTAGATAGGGTTCTACATAGAAAATATCACATGGATATAATTATGATAATATTATTGTGAACATTTCAAAATAAAATTATAATTCTATTAATTTTGAAACATGGTTATTATCATTATTTCTTCTAAAGAGGAAATATATTTTTAATCACTATAATATTCTATTTAATTCCATTATTATTCAATTAATATTAGAAAATAATTTATGAATGAAAATATACGGGTGTAATTTTTGTTATTTTTTTATAGAAAAATATATAAAATGAAATTCATGTTGGCTGTAACTAATAATAATTAAATCATAAAATTTATTCATCCCCTATTTCATAAAAAGATATATTTCATACAATTTTTATATTTAGTAATGAGATCCAAAATTGAAAACTACCTCACCTACAATTTCATGGAATTTGATAATAAATGTACTGAGATTACAACACATGAAACCCTTCCCAAATGAGGGTATTAATCCACTAAAAACATCAAATGCTCTAATTCAACTAAAACTATCAATTTATGAATTCAAATTTTTTTATTGTTTAAGAAATATGAACCATAACGACTAAATTACTCTCATATAGTGATTGGGAATCACCACAATATCCTAAAATATTGTCCATCCTATGTGTATTATCATTATATCCTAAGGGAATCATTTCAACAAAAAATAAGATATAAATTACCAAAAAGTGAATAAACATAAACAATATAAATTTTAGAGTATAATAAACTCACAAAAAATAGATGTTCTGAAAAATATTAAAAACAATAATTATAATGAATTGAATAGAATTATCTATATATAATGTGATATGTATTGTAGTTTTTTCATGTCTTCTCGATGAGTTTCTTCTTTTCAACATCCCAAAATTTTGAACCCTGTATCTTTTATTATTTCCCCCTCTAAATAAGACTCATCTATCTGACATTGAAATCATGAATTTTATCAACATTACATAGGAAATGTGTGTAATTGATCCATGTAAACCATAATTATTTGATAATTCCGTCATTTCCTTATACAATTTTACAACCACAGAATTAAATTTCAAGGAATAGAAAGTTTAACCTTTTTATATATCCATGAATAAAATTAAATGAGGAACTAACTTTCTACCTTATGTATTTAGGTAACTAAAAGTGAATGGAGAAAATTCTTATCCTCATTGGTTGTTTATATTAGCCATGTATAGTACCAATATTTTAATGAATTGGACTTATAAACTATGTGTTCAAATATTTTTAACTACATCTAACTTTATTACATTTATGAGGATCTTATTAGTTTAGTGTTATATAGAAAGAATACATAATTATTCATAACAACCCACATTAATACAAAGTTGATACTACAAAAACATTATTCATATTTTTATAATATGAATCATTTATAGTCAAACCACATTTTTTTTCATTGAAAATATTTATAACTTTCAAAATTAATTAGCTCATTCTATTAACCATCCTTATACCCTAATAAAATAATTTTTATTTTTTGGATAAGAACAAATAACCCAGTAAGAAAATAAAATAAATAATGAAATAGTTATTCCCTGAATACTTATAAACCAATGAAAATATTTTCATAAGGATATAATTTTCACCCATAAAACATAATATTTTTATATTACTGTATGAAATCATATGTTTCTTTTAAAATAAATAGAAAGAATAAATCATAAATTTAACTTGTGGAATCATTTTCATATCACTATTACATATACTATATCTCCCACAACTACATAAGAATTAACCTTCATAGTTACATTTTGAATGACAACAATAGTATATTCCCTTAATCACTTATGATAATCGCTTTCGGTTAACTCAATCCCATTACCCATTGCATTGGAGTGATATACCAGGATCACCCAACCTTAGTTTTTAATTAACCTCCCATTATATTAAATAATTACCAAGAACTATTACATAAGAACAACACAAAAACCATTCATAAAACAAATTATTGAGGAAAATAAATTGCCCATTTTGAACTCACTTTTCATTTTATAAATAGCCACACAGTCAAAAATGAAAACAATTTATTTGATAATAAAATTTGAAATTTGAAAATTTTTCATCAAAACA
Source organism: Viscum album (assembly GCA_963277665.1). NCBI lineage: Eukaryota > Viridiplantae > Streptophyta > Magnoliopsida > Santalales > Viscaceae > Viscum > Viscum album. Next base: position 1,392,664,494 of record OY728165.1, read on the forward strand.
TCAATGGTTCATTATATAGGTAAAATAAATTCATTAAACATATGTTTAAAAAAATCATTTTTTCTAAAAATATAATGATCATTATATTTATAATACGATTTATAAAAGAATGTCCTTTACATAAAACATGAAAAATACCCCTTTTTGAAATCATTTTATAAAGAATTTAAAATTTTCATTTAAAAATATTCATTTCCATATAAATATGTTTATAAAATCAATTTTTTCAAATATGGATATGAAATTAAAATATGTAGATGAATAATTCAATAAATCATTTCAAATGAGGGTTTTAGTCAGAGAGATCCTTACCTTGAGTCTCACTCCCCAAAAACAATATTTATATTCATGAATTAAAAACATATGTCAATTGTTTCATTTTTTGAGATCCTTTTTAATGTTTATTATTCATTTTATATCAGTTCTTGTCAAGTTATCACAATGTTTTCATTATTTAATATAATGTCAAATGTTTTGACAATATTCAGCACTTGAGCCCAAAATAAATTTAGAATGATTTCAGTAGTTAATGTTTCATGTATTCCATCATATCTAGACTAATATTAATGAAATAATTTTTAATTTTATACATCGATTATATTTTTAAATCCGACCATTATGTATGGTTATGAAAAATGATAAATGTTACAATCATAGAGAAGGTTGGTCATACACAGTTATGAGTAACACATTAATTATTGAATGCCCACGATTTAAAGATGTTTATGGATATTTTATATTTTAATAATGATCATGATATAATCATGATAATATTAATTATTTATATATACTAATATATATCATTCATGTTGTGTCCTGGTAAATAATGAGTCACATCGGTTCGTAAAGGTTATAATTCACACATACACATGAATAATGTTATCATATTAAAATGGAAAAAAGAAATAAAGTGGATGATATATTATCATTCAATAATTATTTATATTTATTGATTATAAAATATAAAAATTAATTTTATCTGTAACGCCCCGTCCCTAGTTACCCAGAGTCGGTGCATTATTACATAACATTGGCATGATCACAAGAAAGATCAAATCTCGAAAGACCGATTGGTTTAGTAGCCTTGGAAACACTAGATATATTCATAAGTTTTACATTACATCATAAAATGAAAAACTACTACAAAAACATAATGTTTCCACAATCCACACTCATATCCCCACATAATATCCCTGCAGGTCATTCATAATTTACTTCTTCACTTCCAGGGAAAAATAAAACATAGAAAAGGGGTGAGCTCAAATGACCAGTAAGGATAACAATATAGCGAAAAATTTCATAAATAAGAATAAACATTTAAGGCAATGTATAACTAAAAAAAAGCCTTTTAAACTTTAACTTCAACATAGTATGGCATAAATAAAATGAAATAATGCCATTTACATATTCACATGGAAATTCTACTAATCGAATAATCACATGAAATATCAATAACCACTTTCATAATGATGGAATGCATAATGCCAGACTATCATAACCACATAGTCAAGGCCTCGTGCCAAGAATAAAAATAAGATTTTGTCAAGGCGTTGTGCCAAGACACTAGTTTGTCTCATGAGACCTACCGATGCATCGAGGAGCTATAGCGGGCTCCACCCGTCACATATTAAGTCCAATGCATTCCCATATGAAAAGGTTTAAACATAACACAAACATTCGTATTAAAACTAGCATATGAAATGTCAATAATTTCACCATAAACCATGAATGGTATATAAAAAAATAGCACATCCACAGTCAAACATATCACAAAACCTTCAATACAATATAAAAGTTTTTTATCATAATATATCATCCTAAAATAATCGTAAAATCCATTAAAGGATGTTGACATAGATGAAATCAAAACTCTTTTTAAAGAAATATCACTTTCTATTTTGAAATCATTTAAGAGACATATATTTATAAAATAAAACATTTTCTTTGAAAATATTCTTATAAGCTTGAAGGGAAGCTTTGACGATTTTATAACGGCGGAAAATAACCGCACCCGCCGTATAAGTTAAAAAAACATTCTTATCTTAATTCTGTCGAAAAGGTTAAAAAGCACCTTGTTTGGAAAACGACAAAAAGAATCCCTAATAAACCCCTTATAAAAAGTCAAACAAGGGTATAAATGACTTTAATCCATATTCATTTAAATATTAAAAATGTTTTGAAATACATTTTGAAGAAACATGGATGTGGATGATAAAGAGATCCCAGTAGATTATTACATATAAACAACCTCAGATAATGAAGAGATTGTGAAATAACCCTTACCAATTTGGTAACTTATGAAACATACAACCCATAAAAGAGGTATCATACAATAAATATGTAAATACACATATATTAGAGTGTATTACACAAAGAATATAATTATGGGCAGTACAAACACCACACAAAAGGTGATGGTGGCAATATGGCATGAATCTCACGGGAATAAGGAGTGAGATGAAAAACTCCTTACCTTGTACTTTTCCTTGGTTGGGGTTGGTTAACCTCTTGTATAATGGTGAAACAATTGTTATTAAATTATAAAATAATCATATACATTATTATGATATCATATATGATCTTTTAATATTGATTTGATAATAATATCTTAGTATTATCGTTGTTTCGGGTGTGAACTTACTCATTTTCTTTTATATGTTTTGTTACATAAGCCATGTTTGTTGTATCTTATTCATATCCAGAATGATATCAAGTCCTTAAACATCATTTTTAAATCATCAAATGATAATTATACTTGAATGGATACGATGGAGAATGAATCTCATCGCGTTCGTGGAGACGGTAGTCCGTACGTACGCACGAGCGACAATATCATTCTTTTGATATTAAAATAATATATAAATGGATGTTATATCATATATACAGAATAATTAAAATGTTATATTTATTATTTACATGAGTTTCACACCATTATTATACCCATTCAAATAATAATATATTGAATAACAATTACACCACAACGTGGAGACGGTAAGCCGTACGTACGCACGTATGGTGACATGTTATTCAAAGGGTGGATAGAATACTGAATATGGTTGTACCATATTTATAATAACATCACAGTATATGTGAGATACTGGAGTTATTATTTTAGAATGGTAACAACAAATGAAGAAGAAGTGGAAGAAGAATTGAACTTGGAAAAGGGTGGTGAAATCATTACCTCTTCTTCGGGATCTTCTTTTTGATTTGATCAAAAGGGCTCCATAGGTTGGCTTTCTGATCAAACTAAGGCCTCTAGGTTGTAGTGAGGGATGTTGGGAGAGTATTTGGGCAGATTTTGGACGAACCAAAAGGCTTTGAAGGTGTGAAGAAATGATAAGGAGTGGTCTCCTTTTATAAGGGAGAGGAGGGGCTCTTTAGGAAAGAGTGAAAGTATTACTTTATAATATAATAATATTCGGTTTATAATGGTCCAAAAATCATTGAGGTCGAAGATAAGATGACTCATATTCTAAATAACATAAACCAATAAGAATTGTACAGGTTTTAGATAATATCTTAATCATTATAATCTTATTTATTTAAATGATTTATTAATGAGGTAAACATTGCATCATTATTGTGTCATTAATAATTTAAATTATTTGATTTCTAAAAATTATAAATAAAATATCATCATGTAGGAAATTTTTTAGCTTTCTAATTAATATTTATAATCGAAAATCCAACATGTTTAACCCTATGTAAAAATTGTTCTTCTAAAAGATGTAAGCTTATGCCATTTTAATTTTTATTTTAACTTTATTAATATAATGTGTCCCTACCACATAAAAGTGGCTCTAAGGGGTCCCCAAATCGACACAAGGATTCCCATGGTTGGGTATGTGTCCACCAATAAGGTTAGGACACGTTTTAGGGTAATTTTGTATTATTATAATATTATTTTTAACCCTTATTTACCAGATTTACCCTTAACCATGGTAAATAAAATATTTACCACAGTAATTATTCAAAATGTCTAAAAATAAAAGTTACCTACTTACACAATTTGGAAATCCTGATTCCAAATATGGAATCCATTTTTCTAAATTCAAAACATAGAAGTGGCAGAAATTAATTTAAAATTAATTCCCGCTGTCAAAACAAAAAGCGTGTTTTTAAGAGATAATAACTATCAAAAGATTGACACTTGTTTATGTTCGGTTTAATTGTAAAATAATGTTCAATGACCAAAATTATATTAAATTGTAAAAATATATTATAAATATACTTTAAAACCACTCAAATTCATAATTTATCACTATTAATTATTTTGATTAAAAAAGTTGTTTTTAATTAAAATTTAGTAATTTTCACTATTCATCAAAATATGAATGTTATCCGAAAAGTGCCAAAATTTCACCTTGGGCTAAATTCGATATTCTGAATCCAGAAATGAAGTCCATTTTAAAATATAAAATATATATAATTTTGAAAAGTAGGTATTACTATTCATAACGGCTAGTTTGATTGGTTGTGGTGTGTGTTAAAACTCAAGGTTGCGTACAACACACGCTACTGTATTATTCAAAGAAAGCGTACCATGGAAGCTTGGGATGTTTTATTTTAAATTTTTGATGTCCCCATTTAGTCAAAAAGTTTAAAATATTGTATTTAAAAAGGGTTCACTATTAAAAGTTGATAAAAGTGCAATACTGAAAATGAATTTGTTCTTGCATTATTTCTAAGATACTCATAATATGGATTCTAAAATTATAAGGATTATATAAAGTTTAAAATTTAGATAATACTATTCATAACATCTTTTGAATGGCTTTTTTTTGTAAGTCATGGTGTGATTGAACTCGGTGTTGCGTGTAGTGCATGTTATTGAATTATTTTGAAGAAATAACACACTATGAAATCTTGGGGTGTTACATTCTCCCCTCCTTCAATAAATTGCATCCTCGCAATTTGAAATTGTTCTTCGAAAATAAAAGGTTGAAAATAGAAAATATATTTGTGGGAAAACCCACATCGGAAATTGGGTTACTAAAATTTAGTCTTAATATGAGGAAAAGAGAAATGAAAGGGTCACCACCAAATTATGATCTCGATTAGGAGAACATTGGTGGCAATTAGAGACATATAATTGGAAGAAAAACGTAAATATTTATAGGTAGTGATTGAGGTCATCAATCACAAACAAGTATAAAATTAAGGTCCTTAAATTCATCAATCTATGATGATTTGAAATACCATCGGTTCAACAAAACATAGGGTGTTAGGATAACACATTTTTGACGTTTCAAAATATCTTAGTTGAAATCCCACATCGAAAAATGAATTAATGAGGCCTCTATTTAAAATAATGAGTCGAAAGTATGAAGATTACCGAAAATAACACATACTAGGGTTCCATGTAGGAAAAAATGGATATGGAAGAAAAATCTAACCATTAATTATCTGATGGAGAGTGGTAGAGAACATGGCTATGAAAAGGCCAACAATCCCAAAGCCATAAATTAGTGATGATTTAAGGTACCATCTAGGAAAACATTTTTGTTCTAAGTTTCTTTACTTAATATTGAGGAATTTATTTATGAGATTGGCTTAGATCATAAGGAGATAAACTTACTTTATAATTAGAGTTTTATCCATTAATTAATTTCTTCCACAAACTCATCTTTCACTCTAAAAGATAATAGAATGTAAAAAAATTCTATTTACACTATTCGTATAGGGTTCCAAAATAAATGAATTTATAATTCATCTACTAGATCTTTTAAAAACTACATTATTTAATCCAGGAAATCTCGTGGTCCAGTGGTAGGTGATACACCCTTGTCGCCCTTCGGTTGCGGGTTCAAGTCTCGCAGCCTTGCCGGACGCGACGGGTTGCCGCCCGACCTCCGGGTTGTCCTCTTATGGCAATCCAAAATAATCCAAACTAGAACTATCCAAAATACTTCTGTCCAAACTCACAGTCCAACATTTATAAGGAAGGTAAACATAATATAGATCCTTTTTACCCCGTAATAGCATATGAATACCTTCATCATGTATTACCATATTCCTTATTGATTACATTCATGCTCCCTTATTCCATATAGAAGGCTGGATATACTTCATTAATCCAAAAATGTTTTAAACCCCAACAATGATGGAATATACAAATCATTAATCAGTTCCAAGTTAGTCAAGAATATCCAATATAATTTATCCAAAGCAATCACATATTATTCCAAAATCACTACCTCAGTATCAGAACTATATTATGATTTATCATTCTCTCAACCATATATTTTCCAAAAATTTATCCTGCTATTGAGTCACTTTTCTTTGTTCCACACAATCTCAAGTCCTTAATGAAATAGTACTGCAGTACAATCCTTATATACTCCATAATTATTATAACAAGTACATTGTTGATACAACACTCAATTGACATAATCAACATAAGAACTCTAATCATTCCTCTTCATCTGTGGTAGTATCATAACTTGATTATTATCCAATAACATCATTTGAGGCATAGTCTGATGACTGGGACATAGGTTCGCGTAGTGTCCAAACTCCTTGCAAATGAAGCATTGTACATTTAAAACCATTTTCTTACCCTTGCAGTCACGTACTTTGTGCCCTTTTCCTCCACACTTATAACAAACTCCCATTCCTTTCAGGCAAGTTCCAGGGTGTTTCTTTCCACAGTTACCACATATGGGAAAATTCTTCTTTTCCCTCTTCCCTTTATCCATCTTTCTCTCTTCCATCCTTTTCTTCTCTTTCTTCCTTTCAAAGCCATAGGACTCAGTAAAATCTTTACTTATCTTATCAACACATGATATTATTTATTCATATGATGATAATACATGGGAGACTATTTCTCTTATAAATTCTAGCTTAAGACCATGAAATATATGATCCTTCCTTCTCTTTGGATCATGTGCATTTCTGGAGTTCTCATTCCTTCTACTGGGCGCCATTTCTAAACAATGGAATACACTTGATCAGTTTATGAATCAAAATACATAATCACATACTTATAAAACACTTAACATAAATTGAACTATTTATGGATATAATCCATAATCATAAAAATGTCTCCTTTGAGGATGTATATACTCATAAACCCTTCATAATGGTTTGTAAAGAAAATGAGAATTATCTTAAGCATATCCCTCGGGAGTGTCGTAACCAATAGTGCAGCAAAGACCGTTGTCATGCACCAGTTCCCGTTCGAGTCTAGCTCAAAGCGGTGTTTTTGGGTTTTACCCCTAGGTACATCTGTGCCATAGCCGCCTCTACCCGCTCGTATCCAGACAGGGATGTATTGCTCGAAAAACTCACAAAAGCTCTACATTACCAAAATTATAAGATGTTCTTCTATACTAATCCGCAAAGTTCATCTTAGGTCTACGTGCTCTAATCAGAGTTTATCTAAATCTAGCTTCCAAGGTTTGTACTAAACTTCCTCTGATACCAACTGTAACGCCCTGACCCTAGTTACCCAGAGTCGGTGCATTATTACATAACATTGGCATGATCACAAGAAAGATCAAATCTCGAAAGACCGATTGGTTTAGTATCCTTGGAAACAATAGATGTATTCATAAGTTTTACATTACATCATAAAATGAAAAACTACTACAACAACATAATGTTTCCATAATCCACACTCATATCCCCACATAATATCCCTGCAGGTCATTCATAATTTACTTCTTCACTTCCTGGGAAAAATAAAACATAGAAAAGGGGTGAGCTCAAATGCCCAGTAAGGATAACAATATAGCGGAAACTTTCATAAATAAGAATAAACATTTAAGGCAATGTATAACTAAAACAAAAGCTTTTTAAACTTTAACTTCAACATAGTATGGAATAAATAAAATGAAATAATTCCATTTACTTATTCACATGGATATTCTACTAATCGAATAATCACATGAAATATCAATATCCACTTTCATAATGATGGAATTCATAATGCCAGACTATCATAACCACATAGTCAAGGCCTCGTGCCAAGACTACAAATAAGATTTTGTCAAGGCCTTGTGCCAAGACACTAGTTTGTCTCATGAGACCTACCGATGCATCGAGGAGCTATAGCGGGCTCCACCCGTCACATATTAAGTCCAATGCATTCCCATATGAAAAGGTTTAAACATAACACAAACATTCGTATTAAAGCTAGCATACAAAATGTCAATACTTTCACCATAAACCATGAATGGTATATAAAAAAATAGCACATCCCCAGTCAAACATATCACAAAACCTTCAATACAATATAAAAGTTTTGTATCATAATATATCATCCTCAAATAAGCGTAAAATCCATTAAAGGATGTTGACATAGATGAAATCAAAACTCTTTTTAAAGAAATATCTCTTTCTATTTTGAAATCATTTAAGAGACATATATTTATAAAATAAAACATTTTCTTTGAAAATATTATTATAAGCTTGTAAGAGAAGCTTTGACAATTTTATAACGGCAGAAAATAACCGCACCCACCGTATAAGTTAAAAAAAACATTCTTATCTTAATTCTGTCGAAAAGGTTAAAAAGCACCTTATTTGGAAAACGAAAGAAATATTCCCTTATAAACCTCTTATAAAAAGTCAAAGAAGGGTATAAATGACTTTAACCCATATTCTTTTTAATATTAAAAATGTTTTGAAATACATTTTGAAGAAACATGGATGTGGATGATAAATAGATCCCAGTAGATTATTACATATAAACAACCTCAGATAATGAAGAGATTTTGAAATAACCCTTACCAATTTGGTAACTTATGAATCATACAACCAATAAAAGAGGTATCATACAATAAATATGTAAATACACATATATTAGAGTGTATTACACAAATAATATAATTATGGTCAGTACATACACCGCACAAAAGGTGATGGTGGCAATATGGCATAAATCTCACGGGAATAAGGAGTGAGATGAAAAACCCCTTACCTTGTACTTTTCCTTGGTTGGGGTAGGTTAACCTCCTGTATAATGGTTAAATAATTGTTATTAAATTATAAAATAATCATATACATTATTATGATATCATATATGATCTTTTAATATTGATTTGATAATAATATCTTAGTATTGTCGTTGTTTCGGGCGTGAACTTACTCATTTTATTTTATATGTTTTGTTACATAAGCCATGTTTGTTGTATCTTATTCATATCCATAATTATATAAAGTCCTTAAACATCATTTTAAAATCATCAAATGATAATTATACTTGAATGGATACGATGGAGAATGAATCTCATCGCGTTCGTGGAGACGGTAGTCCGTACGTACGCAAGAGCGACAATATCATTCTTTTGATATTAAAATAATATATAAATGGATGTTATATCATATATACAGAATAATTAACATGTTATATTTATTATTTACATTAGTTTCACATCATTATTATACCCATCCAAATAATAATATATTGAATAACAATTACACCACGACGTGGAGACGGTAAGCCGTACGTACGCACGTATGGTGACATGTCATTCAAAGGGTGGATAGAATACTGAATATGGTTGTACCATATTTATAATAACATCACAGTATATGTGAGATACTGGAGTTATTATTTTAGAATGGTAACAACAAAGGAAGAAGAAGTGGAAGAAGAAATGAACTTGCAAAAGGGTGGTAAAATCATTACCTCTTCTTCGGACTCTTCCTTTTGATTTGATCAAAAGGGCTCCTTAGGTTGGCTTTATGATCAAACTAAGGCCTCTAGGTTGTAGTGAGGGAAGTTGGGAGAGTATTTGGGCAGAGTTTAGCCGAACCAAAAGGCTTTGAAGGTGTGAATAAAAGAGAAGGAGTGGTCTCCTTTTATAAGGGAGAGGAGGGGCTCTTTAGGAAAGAGTGAAAGTATTACTTTATAATATAATTATATTTGGTTTATAATGGTCCAAAAATCATTGAGGTCTAAGATAAGATTACTCATATTCTAAATAACATAAACCAATAATAATTGGACAGGTTTTAGATTATATTTTAATCATTATAATCTTATTTATTTAAATGATTTATTAATGAGGTAAACATTGCATCATTATTGTGTCATTAATAATTTAACTTATTTGATGTCTAAAAATTAAAAATATAATATCATTATGTAGGAAATATTTTTAGCTTTATAATTAATATTTATAATCGAAAATACAACATGTATAATCCTATGTAAAAATTGTTCTTCTAAAATATGTAAGCTTATGCCATTTTTATTTTTATTTTAACATTATTAATATAATGTGTCCCTACCACATACAAGTGGCTCTAAGGGGTCCCCAAATCGACCCAAGGATGCCCATGGTCGGTTATGTGTCCACCAATAAGGTTAGGACACGTTTTAGGGTAATTTTGTATTATTATAATATAATTTTTAACCCTTATTTACCAGATTTACCCTTAACCGTGGTAAATAAAATATTTACCACAGTAATTATTCAAAATGTCTAAAAATAAAAGTTACCTACATACAAAATTTGGACATCCTGATTCCAAATATGGAATCCATTTTTCTAAATTCAAAACACAGAAGTGGCAGAAATTAATTTAAAATTAATTCCCGCTGTCAAAACAAAAAGCGTGTTTTTAAGAGATAATAACTATCAAAAGATTGACACTTGTTTATGTTCGTTTTAATTGTAAAATTATGTCCAATGAACAAAATTATATTAAATGGTAAAAATATATTCTAAATATACTTTAAAACCACTCAAATTTATAATTTATCACTATTAATTATTTTGATTTAAAAAGTTGTTTTTAATTAAAATTTAGTAATTTTCACTATTCATCAAAATATGAAAGTTATCCGAAAAGTACCAAAATTTCACCTTGGGCTAAATTCGATATTCCGAATCCAGAAATGAAGTCCATTTTAAAATATAAAATATATATAATTTCGAAAAGTAGGTATTACTATTAATAACGGCTAGTTTGATTGGTTGTGGTGTGTGTTAAAACTCAAGGTTGCGTACAACACACGCTACTGTATTATTCAAAGAAAGCGTACCGTGGAAGCTTGGGATGTTTCATTTTAAATTTTTGATGTCCCCATTTAGTCAAAAAGTTTAAAATATTGTATTTAAAAAGGTTTCACTATTAAAAGTTGATAAAAGTGCAATACTGAAAATGAATTTGTTCTTGCATTATATCTAAGAAACTCATAATATGGATTCTAAAATTATAAGGATTATATAAAGTTTAAAATTTAGATATTACTATTAATAACATCTTTTGAATGGCTTTTTTTTGTAAGTCATGGTGTGATTGAACTCGGTGTTGCGTGTAGTGCAAGTTATTGAATTATTTTGAAGAAATAACACACTATGAAATCTTGGGGTGTTACATTATCATTATGAAGAATCTTGATAGATGGTGATGGAAAATTAATTATATGGGTTTGTGATGTGGTAGTCCCTCGTACAAATAATGGATGTAATTATTATCCCATTTATGAATGATGATATTGATTTAAGTGATTATGTTAACATAATAAAATAAATTTTTTTAATACATTATTTATTAATTCATCGTAGTTCAATAGTATTTTAAAAATGTGGAAGAAGAAACCAAATAAAAATACATAGTGAAAAACGTTTCCTATGGTTTTATAAATTACTTGTTTCATAAAACCTTAAGACCTAAAAGGATGGTATTTTTACTAATATAATATATATATATATATTGTTGTAATGTATTTTTTGAAGGAATTTGGGAAGATGCTAGCTGAAAAATGGGTTCTTAATTTTTAAAAACTATATGAAGGGGTTCCATTTTTAAGAGTAAGGAGGGGAACACTTGATATTTCACAAAATATAAAATTATTATAATTTAATATTCTAATAACAATGATTCAAAAAAAATTATTCATAATATATAATGATTATCATTCGAAAAAAATCATATATATAAAATTACATACATTTAGGTCACATTCTGATGATTATCTTTTTTTTCACCCTTTTTATTATTATCGTGACAACATCAATTTTTAATCATTGGTGGTCAAAAGAGTAACTATAAATTTTAAAAATAAGCATAAATAGATCATGGATTAATTTTTAAGCCTTATAAAAATATTTTTCGCAATTTTTTATTTTTATAATTTTATTTAATTTATTAAAATTCCATTTAGTTTAAATATCAATAATGAAAATTTTGGGACTATTCATTTGCTCCGTCTTTTAAAAAAACAATAAGAAATATAAATAAAACACATTTAATGCATTGGAAATATTTGAAGGTAATATATATATTTCTTGTATGAAATTAATTAGAACCCATTATAATTATTTTAATATTTATAATATCAATTATTTAATATTCTAGTAACTGAATAATTACGGGATCATCAATGTGTCAACATTTAAGGCAATTATTTAATCATAATAAATTATAAATACAATACTATGATGTAGATAAATATTTTAGGATTCAAATTACTATTTATATTTGATTACATCTTCTGTATTACTATATATTAAAAATGTTATACTTATTAGATACATTACTTCGGCATGTTTTACTTTTCTTCAAATAAAATATTATAAGGGTCAAAATTCCATAAAATTTAATCTAATAGGTTAGAAAATAATCTAAATTATGATTTTGATCGAACAAACTTATCCAATAAATTAATTACAATTTTAAGGGAAAATTTGTAAAATTTAAAATATTATTTTTACACTTAATTACTCAATTTACCAAAAACTATAGTAATAAAATTTATAATTTTACTATTCATATTGTGAAAAAATAAATATAAACTATTTTATAAATTTGTAAATTATGATTCCTAATATGTAAAAAAATTATACATTCAGGAAACACATGTGGATAAAATTATTTTAAAATTATTCCTATAAATGGGATGAGAATGCAGGTTTTAAAAAAATGATCAAAAGAGAACGTAGTTTTTATATCTAATATCAATATTAAATTGAAAGAAATGAAATAAATTATATTAATATATGTATAATTTCTCTAATTTTACGTTTATAATATTTTAAAATACAATTTAGTATTAAAAATTATTTAGTTGAAAAGGTAGTTATCAATTAAAATGTAATATTTTACACTATGCCTCAAGAAATGAATCTTACGAAAAAAATATGAAGAAGTATATAAAAAATAAATTTTGATTTTAATTAATCAAAAATTATGTTTAAATTTACCATTTATGTTTATAATATTTTAACTCTTCTATTAAAAATGTAGGACATCAAATGGTGGAAAATCTACCTTGGGAAAAATACCGTTTTTTATTCATAAAAATGGACATTTTTATATCAACTTTTGAAAACACATAGGCTAAATGTTAAGAATTATATTTAAAATATTATATTGAGAATTTAATAATAATATATTGAAATATTGTTTCTTACTTTACTATTATAAAACAAACATGTTATCATTTAAATGGATTTTCAAAAAAATACCTTTTATTTTTAAATGGGTTTTATTTTCATTGGTCACCAAATAATTCATTATATATACATGTTTGAACAAAAAAAATTTAATTTATTTAATCATGTTCATACCCTTAGTTTTAATGGCTAGGATATAATGGTAAAATTTAAATTATATTATAAATTTGATCATTTAAGATCATTGTGGTGTATCATGTATGCCATCAAAAATCGTTTTTCTATAATATAATATTAGGATGTTACATTATCTAGTATTTAAAAAAATTCATCCTCGTAATTAGAAATCATGCTTGATAAACAGTGTTTGAATATTCAAACTATATTTATTCAAATTCTACATCAGAATAAGGGTCAATAAAATAACTATTTGAAATGAGATAAAGGAATGTAAGAAGGTAACCTGATATAACACATTCTAGGGTTCTGTGTAAAAAAACATGGACATGGAAGAGAAAAATAAAAATCATGTTTTGATGAATATTGTTAGATAACAAGGACATTATAATGTTAACCATCACGAAACCATAAATCTATAATGGATAAAATAAAAATTGATTTCCGGATAAGAAAAGTAAACTATTAACTTTTTTGTTTCAAGATCTATTTCTTAGGGATAATGAATTAGTCTTTATCATCGAAAAATAAAAAAAATGAAACAAATTTACATGGAAATAATAGTTTCATCTCTTATTAGAGTGTTTTATCCTCAATGGTTATCTCATAACTTTAATTTTCTATACAAACACATATTTACCTCAACTGTTTAATTCAAAGTCATCAATATATCAGCATTTTAAATTTCATATCTTATTAATTTATATGAATATTTTTCAAGAATATAAAATATTTTACATTTATCATGATGTCCACCAAATTTATTTTCCATTTTATTATCACAAATCGAAGGTCTATGCATTTCAACCTTGCTTAATTGCTTCATCAAAGTCCCTTTAATCCTTTTTCAAAATACAACATGTACAATATTGTTTGAATTGTTGTTAGAAAAGAGATATATATTGGAATATTTTTTTATCACATATAATTCCAAAGCCATTCATAAAACATAATTTTCATAAAACATTAGTACCATTTTAGTTTGTAAATATTCAAACAAAATACCTTTTAAAATAATATAAGTATGTCATGAAATGATTTATGTTAAAACCCAATATAAATAGTATTCATGAAGGTTTATTTCATTGAATGATATATTAAAATAATAATATATTTCTAAATCGTGTGATAAGGTAAATTATTTTAAAATTACCGAATGATAGTATCCTTTTCTGAAAATATGAAAATATTAGAAAAATATTATTCAGTTAAAATCAAACAACAAAAAATGGTTCTATTACGGTATTTTTGAAGTGTTTGATATTTGATTAACTATTTATAGGATATATCTATGTTATATAATGATTTTGAATCATAAAGAATGTTTTTTCAAAAAATAATTTAAGAATGTCATCATGAAGAAAAGTAAATGTTGTATGAGGTTCTCCTCCATCAATTTTTACCTCAATTTAGTTGATTTAAAAAAGTTATAGAAAATTATTTAACTTAATGAATATGAAGTGAAAAATAACTTATGTTTTAATAAAAATTATAAAAATGAATTTTCTCTGAATCGTACTCTGATACCATATGTATGAAAATTTCTATATAAATGAAATATTCTATGGTTTTTGAACTAAAATTTTAATTATTACAATTTAGAGGAACTTTTTAGTTTAATTTTTATATAATTTTTTCATAATTCCTTCATAAAAACATACATTCCTAAAAAATTTATACTACTAAAATAGTATCAATGTTTTCTATAATATAAAACCTTTAATATAAAACTTGATTTTTTATGATATTAATTCTTAACTTTAATGTGACTTCTTCTATTCTCTAACAAATCCTTATAATATTTGAATAATATTTTAAAGAATGGTATGATCATAAATATCATAGTAAAATAGACAAAAAATAATAAAAGAAACAATTTGTCTATATATACTTATAAAGACATGAATATATTTCCACAATGTAATACATTTCAACCATAAAACAAAACCTCTTTAGATTACCTTATGAAGACATATGTTTCTTGTATATTCCATTGAAATTATAACTCATAATTTTAAATTGTGGAATTGTTTTCATATTGTAACACCCCAAGATTTTATGAAAAATATTCTTTTAATTTCATTAATGTCTTGTGTTGTATTCTACACCAAGATTACCTTGCGCTATACGCAACACCTATTAGCTTGCAGTATACGCAACACTATTCTTGGATCGTGTTACACACAATTTTGATAATAGTTATTCTACGCAACATTGAGTATATATATATATATATATTCAATGTATAAATGAAATATGGTTGGATTATGTTATACAAAACAACGAAGGATTCTTTCACAACACGCAACCCTGACTTGGCTTGCATTACATGCAATCACGACCTTCCTCGATAGCGTGTGTTGTGCGCAATACTGGGTTTTAATAAACAATGATATATTATTATAATATTGTCATGAACTAGCCATTATGAATAGTGTTAACTAAATTTTGAGTTTTATAACATTATTATTCATCTTACACATTTCTAGAACATGGTATAAGAACAAAATAAATTTTTCGGGTAAAATAAGTATTTTTCAAAAAATGCAGTTTTTCCGCCTTTTGATGGAACACCCAATTTAAATATATTTTTTGACATGTTTATATGTTAAATTTGACAAAATAAAATTCTTCTTTTGAATCAGGATATAAAAATTTACATTAGATAAAGTTTTGATATTTTTCCGATAACTTTCATATTTTAATGAATAGTAAAAACATGCTATATTTTATTTAAAAACAACTTTTTTCATCGTAATATCTTATGTGGTTAAATTATAATATTGAATGGTTTTAAAGTATAAATAGAATATATTTTTACCATTTAATATAATGTATGTCATTATCATTGATTTTACCTTGAATTCGTAGGTTAAATCAATTCAATCTTTTGCAATGTTTTAAAGAAAAACCCATTTTCTTTCAACAACGAGATTAATTTTAATTTATTTTCTGCATATTTTGTGTATTGAATTTGGAAAAATATATTTCATATTTGGAATCAGTGGGTCCAAATTATGTTAATAAGATACTTTTTATTTTTGGGAATTATGAATAGTAACTATGGTAAATTTTATTTACCATAGTTAAATGTAAATCGGGTAATTAAAATTAAATATAATATTTTAAAATTACCCTAAAAAATGTGAAAATCCTATTGTATGAATAAAAGTCGACCCATATCACCTAAGGGTCGGATTAGATTCATTTAATTAAATTTTTTAAATGAAAATAATTTAATTATTATTAAAACCAAAGAATGTGACAACATGTCACTTTCTTAAATTATATAAGTATAATAATTTTACTCTAGTGATAAACTTCATGAAACTTAGAACATGAATAGTCTCCAGAAATATGATACAATTATCTACATCATAGGAATTTATTTAGAATTTTTAGGGATTAAATAATTATCATTTATTATGACACAAAGATGATGAAATAATTATCTTATTAATGAAATATTGACATAATTGATGTTATAAATACCCAAATAAATGTACTTTGAGACTTTTTATGAATTCCACTAATTTTATAGGTTAATATGACATGTTATTATGGATTTAATTAACTTTTTTCAAACTTATCATTCTGTTAGGATTTTCTCAAAAATCAATTACTAAATAGTGACAAAATTGACATAAAATAGTTTTTAAAACAAATACTATATTATTAATTGTTATTTTATTCCTAAAAATCTAAGGTTCGGCCAAATGACTTAGATAAGGTTATATATATTAATAATAAACAACTTGGGGTTCGTTTGAATTGATATAGTAAGTTTATTAACTTTATAGTATAAGAACACAAGAAGACACGGTAAAAGTAAAATTATTTAACTTAATGTTAAATCAAAATGATAAGTTTAAAATAGGAACCTAAACTTGTCTAAATTCTATTGGATGAGATTATTTCGACGCATCCCCACCTTAGCCTCTAAATAAATCAATTTTGAGCTATTTAAAACCGAACTTGACTTTATAATAAAATAATATTTTTAGTTATTCCAAAGGTGCCCCTCTCCTCCCTTATAAAAGGGAACCTCCTCCCTCTCTTCCTCACACAACATTGAGCCTTCAAGATCTACCAAACCCTTCCAAATTCTCTTCTCCAATTCCCTAGAAACATACTAGAGGTTCTGGTCTTCCTCAAAGAATAATTGTAGTGACCTAAGAGGAGGTCTCAAAGAGGCGCTTCAAAGAAGAGGTAATTTTCGTTACCGATTCTTTCACCTTTATTTATTCTTCCACTTCTTTTTCTTAGGTTGTTTCATTGTGAAGTAATAACATCAGTATCACTCATATACTGATATGTTATTATAAGTATGAAACAATCCTATTTCACCATCTATCCATCCTACGGAAAATGAAATCACCGCGCGTGCGTACGTACGGAATACCGTCTCCACGCCGTGGTGAAATCTATTTTCCACCACCACATTAATGGATGGGTATAATGGTGTAAATAATAACTATATATTATTATTTTAAAGTGATATTGATTCTGAAATTGTATACATACACTCCAATACAGTCCCATGATCATGAGAATGATATCATCGCTCGTGCGTACGTACGGACTACCGTCTCCACGACGCGATGAGATTCATTATCCACTTTAACCATTCATGAATGATTATAAAGTATATATAATAAGTAATCATGAAATATATGACATAATAATGATACTATATTTATGTGTATATATATGTATTTCATCTACTTAATTCCATTCAACTAAATAAGGAAACGAAAACAGCGTTCATGCGTACGTACGGCCTACCGTCTCCATGAACGGTGTATTTCTTTCCATTTACTGATTTATTATATATATGTATATTCTGAATATATATATATATAAATCATGTTTTATATTCTGGAATTAAGTAATCGTGATCTAATTAATCATATGAATAATTACAAGTCAAAACACGGACGACAAATGAAACAATTTTACCCAAAACACTCTTTAACATGGAATTTACAAATGAACGGGTAATATAAAGTCATAATTTAACAATATATGATATCATAACAATGAATATGATTCTATAATAAGTCAATGACATTATTTAAATCATTATACAGGAGGTTCGGACACTTACGAAGCAAATCGGACCTAAGGTAAGGGAAATATCACAATCTCATTTTTATCTGAGATTGTTTATACTTTAGTATTTACTGGGGTGTATTTTATCATCCACATCAATGTTACCTCATTATGTAATATTATTTACATCCTTATACAATAGTTTATATCCAATTTTACCCTTCGTTAAGTTTTTTGTAAAAGATATGAAAGGAATCTTTTGTCATTTTTCGTATGAGGTACTTTTTGACTTTTCCGACAAAAGTACAAAGAATGTTTTTTTTAACTTATACGGCATGAATGGATTTCTAAAACATTATTTCCCAGAATCTTCCTTTAAAAGTTTTCAAGTTTTTTTAATCAACTTCTTTTAGTTTATAATTGTATGATATATTATGAAAGGAAAAGTGTTTTTGAAGATGAAAGGATATTTTCCTCAAGAATTCATTTCAAGTGTTTTATCAAAATTATTTTCCATCTAAGATAATATGTGGTTATGTTTTTATCCCTATTATTACATTCATTTGATTATGTTGTGATGTAATTATTTTTATTAATTCCTTTATCTTATATGAATTGTTTTATGATGTCATGTTGTTTAAGAATCCCATTTTTATTACATGGGTTATGAAATGATGTATGGTTTATGATTTTGTGGAACACCTAAGAATGGTATCATTATGAGATGGGTGGGACCTATATATCCCTCCAATGCATTGGGTAAAGATTTTATCTCTCATGAGATAGACATGACTGGAACAGTAGGTTATACCGGTTCAGTGAAACAGGACTGAAACGAGGGTGACTCGGTTTAGAGAGGGACTTTGTCCACTAAGATTATCTTGGCAACGAGTCTTGACTAATAAGATATGATTCACTATGATTATGTGTGTCTGCCAGAAAGTTTCATGTTTTATGTTATGATTATTTTGATTACATTTCACTGCCATGATTTATCCCAAGTTATGAAATTATTCTCTCTTTTGCAGGTTAAGATTTCCAAAATGTTATGTTCTTATGAATATGATGTGATTGATATTTCTTTTTTTTACCCTTACTGAGCATTTGAGCTCACCCTTTTATGTTTTCTTTTCCCCAGGATATAAACAAAGGTTTTAGGTAAAAAAAATATCTTTATGGGAGATGTTGAAGATCTTTCACCACGATTAGAAGATTATATTCCGAGTTTCCAAAGACACTAAACTATTACGATCCTTGTGTGTGTGTTTTTGTTATATACTATGTATTCGGAAAAAGTAATGTATTGTCCATGTACGTCAAGATACGGATCTCTACAGTTGGTATCAGAGGGAGTTTTAGTCAACCTTTGGAAACTAGGATGTGAGAACGTTAGTCAGATCCCTAGAGATATTTCTAAAGTATGTCTAGGGATGTCCCTAAGGATAAGTATACGTATAGGATATAGTCCTAGAACTACGGTAACAATCTTAAAATTTAACCTAAGATGTTAGATATTGAGGGTACTCCCCCTTTACTATGTTGTTTTCTCTAGCATGATTTTTGCCTCTCACAAGATTCTTTTTGTGTTTTAGTTAATGGAGGGAACCAGAAGGAATTCGGTTAACATTGAATCCAATGGACAAATTGGCGACTATGAGCAACAAAATTGTGTAATTCCTATAGAGAAAGATATTGTGATTATGCCGAATCAGTCATCGCGATATATGATTAACAAGGTGAAATTTAGTGGTATGCCTAATTCATCAAAGAAGAAAAAGATAAACTATTATTCATGTTCGCATGTTGAGGAGCATAAAGAAAGGAAGATTGAGATTTCTAAAGAAGGGAAGAAGAACCTTGAGGAATACCTCAAATGGAGGGACCGATGTTATCTGTGTGGAGAAAAAGGTCATAGAGTGAAATACTGTTATGGAGTTCAATGTCTTATTTGTGGAGAACATGGGCATTACCCAACTCAATGCCCTGACCTAAAAAGTTACTTCTAAATCAAGGAAATACTTATTCGAGGACAATCATTGAAGTGGATGGACTGAAGTGTTTATGTATTGGTATTCAAGAATAATATTGTTGAGGTACTTTTATGGCATATTGAAATATTTATGTATTGGTCTATTGTGGTTTTAAATAATTTTAAGGTACCGGTAACCATGAAAAGTGATTCAAATATTTTGGAAAGTAGATGATATGCACATAATGAAGGGAAAACGAGAAAATGAAATGTTTAACAGTATTCATGAGCTCATAATTGATATAAGGACTAAGTGATATCATGGTTTGAGTATATAGAATTTTGAGGATTTTGGTATGTGGAATGTGTTAACTTTTAACTGCATTCATGTTTTCAATAAGGTTAAATGGGTATTCAAGAGAGTACATGATTAAGGACTTTGAATGTTTGGAATGTGACCAACAAAACATATCTTATTATATATGGGGATTAATGATGGTATTAAATCTTTGGTAATCGTTTTCACTATTTTATGAGAGTGGACTAAAGTATTATGAATAAGCCTAAAGATTGGAATGGATTATATTGGACATAAGTTAGTATTGTTTAAGGATAAAAGTTTTTTCGATATTATTGATGGTATGTTATAGTAATATAGTTTTAGAAAAAGGACAACCTGCAGGACGAGTGATTGCCCATCGCATCGGACAAGGCTGTGGGAATCAAACCCACAACCGAAGTGCGACTGGCCTTTATCGCCTACCACTGACCTACAGGAATTCCCTGTTTAGTAGAAACTAGTTTTATTTTACTATGCGGTATGATATATGATGTATATGTTCATTTTTGGAATTGTATATGATAAACCTCACCAAAGACGGACTTATGTATATTTGATAACTATTTCTAAAATTTTGTTTGAAACAGATGGAATGACCCATCATTCTATCACATGATCTGTTAACACTTCACGAATAACAAATTAAACTTCATTTCTTTAAGAGATGAAGTGGAAATTGTTCAAAGCACGAACAACAGTGAGATTGTACCAAAATCAAGTAAGTATTTCTTCTAATTCAAAATTTTCAACTTTAGGGAAATGATATTGAAAACCAAAAATCTTGTCCTAGTGATCTTATATCTAATGAATCAGATGGTACCGTAGATCATCACAAATTTATGGCTTTGCGATTGTTGGCTTTTTCATAGCCATGTTCTCTACCACTCTCCATCAGAACATGATGGTTAAATTTCTCTTCCATATCCATATTTTAACCTATGTGGAAACCCAGTGATTAGTTTATTTGGGTAACTTTTACGTTTCATACTTTTGTTTTTAAAGATTGGTTTTGGTATTCCTTTTTACGATGTGGGTTTCTATTAAAGAAACTTTCGAATAATAAACCATTTAGAACCCCAACGAATTTCGAGGGCGAAATTCATTTTAAGGGGGGTAGAATGTAACACCCCATGATTTTATGAAAAATATTATTTTAATTTCATTAATGTCTTGTGTTGTATTCTACACCAATATTACCTTGCACTATACGTAACACCGTATTAGCTTGCTGTATATGCAACACTATTCTTGGATAGAGTTACACACAATTTTGATAATAGTTATTCTACACAACATTGAGTATATATATATATATTAAATGTATAAATGAATTATGGTTGGATTCTGTTATACGAAACAATGAAGGATTCTTTCACAACACGCAACCCTGAGTTGGCTTGCATTACACGCAATCGCGACCTTCCTCGATAGCGTGTGTTGTACGCAATACTGAATTTTAATAAACAATGATATATTATTATAATATTGTCATGAACTATCCGTTATGAATAGTGTTAACTAAATTTTTAATTTTATAACATTATTATTCATCTTACACATTTCTAGAACATGGTATAAGAACAAAATAATTTTTTCGGGTAAAATAAGTATTTTTCAAAAAATGCCGTTTTGCCGCCTTTTGATGGCGCACCCACTTTAAATCTAGTTTTTAACATGTTTATATGTTAAATTTGACCAAATAAAATTCTTCTTTTGAATCAGGATATGAAAATTTACATTAGAAAAAGTTTTGATATTTTTCGGATAACTTTCATATTTTAATGAATAGTAAAAACAGGCTACATTTTAATTAAAAACAACTCTCTTCATAGTAATATCTTATGTGGTTAAATTATAATATTGAATGGTTTTAAAGTATAAATTGAATATATTTTTACCATTTAATATAATTTATGTCATTATCATTGATTTTACCTTGAATTCGTAGGTTAAATCAATTCAATCTTTTGCAATGTTTTAAAGAAAAACCCGTTTTCATTCGACAACGGGATTAATTGTAATTTAATTTCTGCATATTTTGTCTATTGAATTTGGAAAAATGGATTCCATATTTGGAATCAGTGGATCCAAATTATGTTAATAAGCTACTTTTTATTTTTGGGAATTATGAATAGTAACTACGGTAAATTTTATTTACCATAGTTAAAGGTAAGTCGGGTAATTAAGGATAAATATAATATTTTAAAATTACCCTAAAAAATGTCAAAATCCTATTGGATGACTAAAAGTCGACCCATATCACCTATGGGTCGGATTAGATTCATTTAATTAAATTTGTTCAATGAAAATAATTTAATTATTATTAAAACCAAAGAATGTGACAACATGTCACTTTCTTAAATTATATAAGTATAATAATTTTAATCTAGTGATAAACTTTATGAAACATAGAAAATGAATAGTCTCAAGAAATCTAATACAATTATCTACATCATAGTAATTTATTTAGAATTTTTAGGGATTAAATAATTATCATTTATTATGACACTAAGATGATGCAGTAATTATCTTATTAATGAAATATTGACATAATTGATGTTATAAATACCCAAATAAATGTAATTTGATACTTTTTATGAATTCCACTAATTTTCTAGGTTAATATGACATGTTAATATGGATTTAAGTAACTTTTTTCAAACTTATCATTTTGTTAGGATTTTCACAAAAATCAATTACTAAATAGTGTCAAAATTGACATAAAATAGTTTTTAAAACAAATATTATATTATTAATTGTTATTTTATTCCTAAAAATATAAGGTCCGGCCAAATGACTTAGATAAGGTTATATATATTAATAATAAACAAATTGGGGTTCTTTTGGCTTGATATAGTATGTTTATTAACATTATAGTATAAGAACACAAGAAGACACGGTAAAAGTAAAATTATTTAACTTAATGTTAAATCAAAATGATAAGGTTAAAATAGGAACCTAAACTTGTCTAAATTCTATTTGATGTGAGTATTTCGACCCATCCCCTCCATAGCCTCTAAATAAATCAATTCGGAGCTATTTAAGACCGATCTTGACTTTATAATAAAATACAATTTTTAGTTATTCCAAAGGTGCCCCTCTCCTCCCTTATAAAAGGGCACCTCCTCCCTCTCTTCCTCACACAAATTTGAGCCTTCAAGCTCGTCCAACCCCTGACATATTCTCTTCTCCAATACCCTAGAAACATCCTAGAGGTTCTGGTCTTTCTCAAAGACCAATTGTAGTGCCCTAAGAGGAGGTCTCAAAGAGGCGCTTCAAAGAAGAGGTAAATTCCGTTACCGATTCATTCACCTTTATTTCTTCTTACACATCTTCTTCTTAGGTTGTTTCATTATGAAGTAATAACATCAGTATCACTCATATACTGATATGTTATTATATGTATGAAAAAATCCTATTTCACCATCTATCCATCCTACGGAAAATGAAATCACCGCGCGTGCGTACGTACGGAATACCGTCTCCACGCCGTGGTGAAATCTATTTTCCACCACCACCTTACTTGGATGGGTATAATGGTGTAAATAATAACTATATATTATTATTTTTAATTGATATTGATTCTGAAATTGTATACATACACTCCAATACAGTCCCATGATCATGAGAATGATATCATCGCTCGTGCGTACGTACGGACTACCGTCTCCACGACGCGATGAGATTCATTCTCCACTTTAACCATTCATGAATGATTATAAAGTATATATAATAAGTAATCATGAAATATATGACATAATAATGATACTGTATTTATGTGTATATATATGTATGTCATCTACTTAATTCCGTTCAACTAAATAAGGAAACGAAAACAGCGTTCATGCGTACGTGCGGCCTACCGTCTCCATGAACGATGTATTTCTTTCCATTTACTGATTTATTATATATATGTATATTATGAATATATATATATATAAATCATGTTTTATATTCTGGAATTAAGTAATCATTATCTAAGTAATCATATGAATAATTACAAGTCAAAACACGGACGACAAATGAAACAATTTTACCCAAAACGCTCTTTAACATGAAATTTACAAAAGAACGGGTAATATAAAGTCATAAGTTAACCATATATGATATCATAACAATAAATATGATTCTGTAATAAGTCAATGACATTATTTAAATCATTATACAGGAGGTTCGGACACTTACGAAGCAAATCGGACCTAAGGTAAGGGAAATATCACAATCTCATTTTTATCCGAGATTGTTTATACTTTAGTATTTACTAGGGTGTATTTTATCATCCACATCCATGTTACCACAATATTTAATATTATTTCCAACATTCTAAAATAGTTTATATCCAATTTTACACTTCATTAAGTTTTTTTAAAAGATATGAAAGGAATCTTTTGTCGTTTTTCGTACGAGGTACTTTTTGACTTTTCTGACAAAAGTACGAAGAATGTTTTTTTTAACTTATACGGCATGAATGGATTTTTAAAACATTATTTCCAAGAATCTTCCTTTAAAAGTTTTCATGTTTATTTTTAATCAACTTCGTTTAGTTTATAATTGTATGACATATTCAGAAAGGAAAAGTGTTTTTGAAGAAGAAATGATATTTTCCTCAAGAATTCATTTCAAGTGTTTTATCAAAATTATTTTCCATCTAAGATAATATAGGGTTCTGTTTTTATCCCTATTATTACATTGATTTGATTATGTTGTGATGGAATTAATTTTATGAATTCCTTTATCTTATATGAACTATTTTATGATGTCATGTTGTTTAAGAATCCCATTTTTATTACATGGGTTATGAAATGATGTATGGTTTATGATTTTTTGGCACACATAAGAATGGTATCATTATGAGATGGGTGGGACCTATATCTCCCTCCAATGCATTGGGTAAAGATTTTATATCTCATGAAATAGACATGGCTGGAACGGTAGGTTATACCGGTTCAGCGAAACAGTACTGAAACGAGGGTGACTCGGTTCAGAAAGAGACTTTGTCCACTATGATAGTCTTGGCAATGAGTCTTGACTAATAAGATATGATTCTCTATGATTATATGTGTATGCCACACAGATTCATGTTTTAAGTTATGATTATTGTGATTACATTTCACTGCCATGATTTATCCCATGTTATGAAATTATTCTCTCTTTTGCAGGTTAAGATTTCCAAAATGTTATGTTCTTATGAATATGATGTGATTGATATTTCTTTTGTTTACCCTTACTGAGCATTTGAGCTCACCCTTTTATGTTTTCTTTCCTCCAGGATATAAAGAAAAGTTTTAGGTAAAAAAATAAGATCTTTATGGGAGATGTTGAAGATATTTCACCACGATTAGAAGATTATATTCCGAGTTTCCAAAGACACTAAACTATTACGATCCTTGTGTGTGTGTTTTTGTTATGTACTAAGTATTCCGCAAAAGTAATTTAATGTCCATGTATGTCAAGATACGAGTCTCTACACATATCACACATAAATATATTGTATCCCTCATGAATAAAGTGTGAGTAACCTTCATATTTACATTTTAAGTAACCATCATAGTATATTTCCTTAATCTATTTGGAGAAACCCCTCTGGTTAGCTCCATCTACTTACCCAATGCATTATAGAGCTATAACGGTCCCACCCACTATCAGTTTATAAAGTAACAACTCATTAAAATTATAAATTACCAAAAACCATAACATAATAATAATGCATTAAACCTTCCTTATATCATTATTGTGGAAAATAAATTTTCTTTTATGAAAAAACTTTTCATTTTTCAAAAATTCATGCGCTCATAAATCAAAAAATAATATTTAAAAAAAACTAAACTTTTAAAGGTACCATCAAAATATTATAGATTCCTGAAATAGATAAAATATTTTTATTTCATTATTATATGAAAAAACATTTATTTAAACTTTTGTAAAAATATTTGGATGTGTAACTTTAAAATGTTATTTTTAAAAAAATATCTCTTATATAAAATTTGAAAAAGATCACTTTCTATAAAAATTGGGATAAATGAAAAAATTTCAATTTTAGTATATTCATTTCTCTAAAAATACATACATAATTTTTTTTCAAAACATGTACATTAATTTGAAATATTTAGAATAATATATCCATAAAACATTTAAAATGAGGAATTTTTGTTATGGAGTGCCTTACTATGTGTCCAACACATCATGTTATATATTTATATTGCTAATTAGAAATAAGTTTTCCAATTATTTACATTATTGAGAACATTTTTATGGTTTATTATTAATTATATATAAATTATTATCTATTTATAATAATTAAATAATTATTTAATTTCATTGTAGATATTTTGACGATATTCAATACAAGAGTGAAATAATAATTTAGTATAATGTCAATACTCAACGTTAACATCAGTATATGATGTATAAAATATTATTCATGAAATAATTTTACCTTTTATATGTAAATTACACTTTTAAATACAACTATTTAGTATGGTTTGGAAAAAGTAACTACATTATAATCATAAAGACGGTAGGTCATACGTAAGCATGAGTAGTGCATTAATTTTTCAATTCTCATCTCGGATAGATGGTAATAATTATTTTATATTTCAATAATGATCATAATACACGAATGTAATATTAATTATTTAAATATTCTTATTTATATATCATTTATGTGATGTTGTGATTAAAAATGAATCACATCGCTTCATGGAGGTGATAATTCAGACACACAAAAGAAAATCAATATCACTTTTCTATGTATTGATAGGTAAGAACTCAAATGATATATTTTATATGATAATGATAATGTAATGTCTCGGTTCTGGAAGCCACCCAGAGGCACCCTGTACCTGGTTGGTCACATGGCCTCAAGCACATTTTCCAAAAAGCTATAGGATACTGACTAGTAGCGATGGACTTGGGTGTGATAGTGGGGAAACTATGCCTTCATTGGATGAGTAACACAGTGGAAGAGAAGCAAACATACAATATAAGAAGCAGAAAATATCCAACATTAGTAAACAGTGCAGACTGAGATAACAAAAAACTGGAGCAATGCATAATAAATGATTCATGATACAAATGCCTAGGAAAATAGACAAACAAGTCACAATGATGCAATAAAAATAGTACCAAACCAAAGTAAAAAATATAGGATAAACAACTCCTCAGCATTGCAATAATATTCTTGGTTCTCATTCTCTCCAGCTCCACAGCAAGTCATGTACCTAAAGTAGAAGGGCGCATGTTCTATACGTGCATCAATATAATCTGTTTGGGACCAAAAGCATGACCCAAACATGGTGTGAGACTAAATATCAGTAGGAAACCACCTAAATATTTGTGTCTAATAGTTAGTGAATATATGGCAGGTAAAAGTATAGAAAGCAGTAAACAGGAAAGTACCCAGCAGTAATGATCCACAGTCCAAAGTCACACAGTAGCTAACAATCAAAGGTAACCCTCTGGGAAGTACCCATAGCCATCCCCTCTAGTCCTACCAAAGGAGAACAAGAGACACTATGATTAGTAACCTCAACCTAACCGCTCTGGATCTGTCATAAGAATTCATAAAGACTCTCTGAGGAAGAACTATCAATCAATTCCCCTTATAGTCTAAGGTTATTTAGGACTCTCTGAGGAAGCACACAAGGTCAATTCCCCTTATAGTCCCAAGGTCAAGAGACTCTCTAAGGAATCTCAATTTCTCAATTCCTCTTATTACGTCAGGTCGTCCACAAACTCTTGGAGGAAGCTCACCTGGTCAATTCCCCATATAGCCTAGAGTGGTTCAAGGTAATTCAAATAAAACAAAGACTCTCTGAGGAAGCTCACTCGGTCTTTCCCCTTATAGTCTATAAATATCAAAGACTCTATGAGGAATCTCACTCAGTCTATCCCCCTAATTTCTATAATGTCGAAGGACTCTCTAGAGAATCTTACTCCGTTTATCCTCCAATTGTTTATAATTTTTATTGACTCTCTGAGAAAGCTCACCCGGTATATCCTCTTATAGACTATAACACCATGTTCTCATAGCCCCATGTTAGTAAAATCAAAGTAATGATATAAGGCCAATGTAAACCTACAAAGATACATGGCTAACAATCCTACAACATCTTAGGAATTTCAGAAAACAACATTCTATACTACGACCACAAGGCATGGAAACAAGGTAAACGACCAAAGACTAAACAGGTCCAAATGGTCGTAAACACAACATTCATTGGAAAAACAAATACAAAGAATAGAAATCAACCCAATTCATATCCAAATTACCTCCACACATGAATACAAGGATGGTAGGAAAACAACATGGTTAAAACAGTAGACACAAAATACCTAGTTCAAGGGTATTGGTGAAATTTGTACATAATACTCAGAGACATCGAACGAAAATGCAGAACCCACCTACCACAGCGTTAGGAGATCGCTATTAGTGAACCTAAAAGCTTGAATCTCCTTGGAACGTCAAATATCTACAAAACCGTCTAAAACATTCAACCCATGATAACATGGAAAAGAGGGGGAATTGGAAAATGATGCTCTAGATTAAGGAATAGCTTACGGTTTTGGATCCAAATCAATCGACGATGGTCGATTCAGAGACCAGACAGAGGATCAAGGTCTTAGAGAAGGTTCGGCACCATATGGCGTCTCTCGGTCAAACGATACCTAGAAAAAGACAATTCTTGCAATCAGATGTGATGTCGGTCCATTTAATGAAAAAAAGAAAATAAATGGTGTGTACTTATTGTTTCCTTACTCCACTTTTGGCAGCCTCCACATCACCCCACACGATCGTGTGTGTGGCCCTGACATGTCCAACACACTTCCTCCTAGAGAAACAAAGCACACGACGTGTACTCATTAAGTACACGACGTGTACTTAAAAAACATTTAGAATTTCCTATTTTCCTAAAAAATGACCAGAAAAGGAAAAAACATACCTGAAATAAAATCCAGGTTCTTACAAACTTCCCCCCTTAATGATATTCATCCATGAATTTCCCTAGCACCGCATAGAAGAAGAAACCATGAAAAGCTCCAGCCACTGTGCTAGTACATCGGCCTCCATATCCAAAAGTTTCATCCTACACCCGTTCGTGATTCCATAACACTCGTACAACAGGAAAAAACCGACCATGGGGAACACTTGTACTGCGATCTACACTATGGATAGGGTGCTACTCAAAAGATGCATCCACCTCCAACTCGACTTCCTCGGTTTGGAATGTATGAGACATGTCTAAAAAGTAAAGTCGGAGCTGAGAAACGTGGAAAAAATCATGCATAGCATGGTACCTTTGAGGTAACTACAATCGATAGGCAACCAGACCAACTCTCTCTGACACCTCAAATGGTCTGACATAGCTCGGTGAAAGCTTACCATGTCTCTTAATCCTCTTGTGTCCCATCATTCGTGTGACATGCAGAAAATTATGATCCTGGACCTCGAACTCCGGATGTCAACTTCGTTGATCAGCAGATGAATTCTGAAGAGACAGTGTAGTATACAACCTCTTCTGAATCAACTCTATCTTCTCTATGGTCTCCTGAACAGGATGAGTTCCCCACAAATCTTCCTCTTCTACCACCATCCAGCATAAGAGTGATCAGACTGGCCTACCATACAAAGCCTCATAAGGTTCCATTCGAATAGTTTCTTGAAAACTATTATTGTAGTAAAACTCTACAAGAGGTATATGCTTCTCCCAAGAACCTCAAAAATTCAAAATACAAGCTTGGAGGATATTCACAAGCACCTGATTCTTACGCTCGGAATGGACATCTGTCTAGGGGTGGTATGTTATACTCAAAAGTACCTGTGTACCTAAAGCCTTCTGAAGCCCCTACCAGAGCCATGAATTAAAACGAGCATCCTTGTTTAAGACAATGGAGTGTGGAACTTAATATAGACATACAATCTCTCGGATGTACAACTGTCCCAGCTCATCAACACTGAATGTATCCTTGATCGTTATGAAGGGAGCGACCTTCGTAAGAATATCAATGACTACCCACACTGCGTCTATAATGACCCGAAATTTTGAATAAATCTTGTTTCCAAATTTTGTGTGTTTTTTTGTTATTTTATTTATATACTCAACAAAAATGTTTCATTTCATAACATTAGTATAATTAAAATGAGACCGTTGGGTTTTGATAGTTATATGACCATTGGTCAATATGACTGCTGGAAACTAAACGTTTTGATTATTGTCTCTAAATACAAGTAATCTTGGTTAATTAATATAGAAAGAAGATTCGATGGCCTCACCCAGTAGTCTTGGAACGATTGAATACCATCCAACAGAACTTGGGAAGGAGGTAGCACCACTGGGTTTTGATTTGGACCAAACCCAAGCTGAACTTTATCGTGTGAAGCTAGAACGAGATCACCTTTACGAGAAGTTCAAACTGATAAAAATCACTACTCGTGCGATGTTGGCTGAGCCTCCCTCGGATTCTCTTACCTTATCACACCTTACACATAGGTCCTATGCTGGTGTGATAAGGGGAAATGTAAGGAGACCATAACTGCCTTGTGTAATCCTTTGTTTTAAATAAAAATTAGGATTTATTCTTATAATGATGTTTACGACTTTTCAAATCTCCCGATAAATATAGTACGCATATTTTTGGTGAATTTTAGAGAAAGGATATTTTAAAAAATGTGTATGTAAACCTTAAATAATTAAAAATGTGTAATGATTTTCAAAAAATGGCCTTCTACAATTATGTTCAGTAAGAAATTTAGAGTCTAATAAGATCAACTTAATTTTTGATGAATAGTAAATTATGAATAGTGATTTCATGCTTAGGATTAGTAATGTGACCAAATGGATTAGTAATCTCACTTAATAAAAGTATTAATATAATCTAGGCACCTTGATTAAGTAATGTGATACAATAATATGGTTAAATAACGGTTTCATAAATTATTATTCAAGTATTAGTTTTTTCGGGTGAATTGGGTTTTTTAAATAAAAATTAAATTAAAAATATTTAGTAAATTATTTTTATAAAATGGATTTCATTTTTGAACTCAGAGCATTGATATTACATGAAGGTAAATTTTGGGGTTTTTTCTGAAAAAATGAATATTCGGTGAATAGTGTATATATTTAAAAAATAAATTAAAAATATTTAAAAAATTATTTTTATAAAATGGAATTCATTTTTGAAATCAGAGCATTGATATTTGGTTAAGGTGAAATTTTGGGATTTTTCTGTGAAAGTTGAATTTTCAGTGAATAGTAAAAATACAGTTTTAGGGTTTTGATATGTTTAATGACATCATAACTGTGTCATGATGATGTCATGAGATATTTTATGTGTTGGCCAACCAAAGGTGACGAATTATTGTATTGGGGGCCCCATGTGGCCTAACTTCATGGGAAATATCTTGGAAGATCACATGGTTTTGAGAAACCCACTTATGAAGTGTCCCTTGGCCATTAATGCCTTGTCCCCTCACTTTCCCTATAAATACCAAGCCATTCTCTCATCCTTTGGACTCAAAAATCATTCTAAACGATGTTATAGTCTTTGTACCTCCCAAAGAGTCCTCCCAAGGTGCCCCCAAGCCCTCAAGGTCCAAACCGTTGAGTTTTAAGGGTTACGTTTTAAGGTAAGGGATCCAACCTCTCTCTTTATTTTCAAGTAATCTCTTTTATGTCATTTCTTTTATGATCCATGCTATTATGTTGGAGGATGTTATTTTATCTTCATTACACAATCCTTTTTATGTTCATATGATGAGATACCCCCTTTTACTCTCATCATTTTGTTTTATGAATGTTTATGTGGCGCCGTTAGGCTGCCTAATTTTTTTGGGATTCTTTTACCTTTCTCATTTTTTCAAAGTTCTACTTTAATTTCAAGTCTTTCAAGTTCCTTTTTATTATGTTGGGGTATAATAACTATATCTATCATAATGAACTTTTATTTTCATATGATGAGAGACCCTATTTTATCTCGTCAATTCATTTTTGTTGAAGTTTAATTGACGCCGTTAAGCTGCCGAATTTTTAAGGGATTCTTTCACCCTTCTCATTCTTTTCAAAGTTTTAATTTCATTTAAAGTATTTCAAGTTACTTTTTATTTATGTTGGGGTATTATCTCTATATCCATCATACTGAACTCTTATGTTCACATTATGAGAGACCATGTTTGATCTTTTGAAATCATTCTTGTTGATGTTTAAGTAACGCTGTTAGGCTGCCGAACTTTCATAAGAGAAATCCAATTTTTTTCGTTATTCCATGTTTTTCATTTAAAAGGGTATGTCCTTCAAATCTCATTACCATGTTCATATATCCTTATTATTCTGTCCCTCTACTGTTTTATGGGTCATTTATGAATGTTTGACCCATGTCCCCTCTCTTTTCAATGTTTTCTAAAAACCCGAAACATAGTCGTTATGCTGCAGAATTTTCTTCTCAAAATGCCTCTCTCTTTTCTCCAAATTATTTTATTTTATAATGTGAATACTCAAAGATCATATTTATACATGGGTATTAACATATATATCAAAATTTTCTATTTTAAATTTGGGATTTATATACATGATACCCGCTCTCCCCTTCCGTGGGTTTAAAGTGATGTAAAGATCATGTCTTTAAAGAAGTTTTTTTTTCTAAAAATGTTATGATTATGAAATGAAACCCATTTATTTTATGCTATATGGATTATTTATGAAATTTTAGATGATGATATAAGGGGATCACATGATAATAAAGGCAAATTTAAGGGTGCGCCTTGATAGTGCTCCAATGAATTGGGTAATGACATAACCACTAGAGATTACAATTTTCACGACATCTTGGTGAATAACCTTGGTAATTTTCAAATGACACCTTGGGGATGGACTTTGGTGATATGTTCATGATTTTCTATGTTAAATGATGTAGCCACATCTTAAAGTTATAAAAACATTGATTGTTATTATGATATTCCACATGATTTCTTTCTCATTCCTTAAAGTTGTTTTTCATGACATAGTTGATGTATCTCAAGTTCACATGTTAAATGTTTCTCTTGTTCCCTTACTAGGCCTTCTGCTCACCCTTTATTTTGATGTATGTCCCCCGGTTATGAGATGCAGTAATGAACCTAGGATTAACTTAAAGAGAATCCTTTCAAGTGTTTAAGAAGATTGTTTTATGTTGTTTTCACCTATTATGTTCCTGGTTTCCAAGACACTAAACCTTAAATATCCTCAGTTTTGTGGAATGAAATGAAAGTTTATGTTATTAAAAGGAGGTATTCTATAGTTGGTATCAAAGGATTGTTTAGATATTTTTAGAAATTAGGATATGAAAACTTTAGGAACAAGCCTATAGAAAAGTTTATATATAGGAAATCATCCTGGTATTCTGGTGAGTATGGAGTAATGGGTTTCCAAGAAAATACATCCCTGTCTGGATACGAGCAGGTAGACGTGGTTCTGGCAAAGATGTACATAGGGGTAAAACCCGAAAACACTACTTTGAGCTAGACTCAAACGGGAATTGGAACACGACAATGGGCCTTGCTGCACTCATGGTTATGACACTCCCGTGGGATATGTTTTGGTAAATTCTTAAGCTTAGTATGAACCATTGTTAAAGGAACAAAGATAAAATAAAATAAAGACTCACATATGAATATATGATCATGGATAACCTTGATGGGAACCCAAGGGATCACAAGTTAGGGTATACTTTTCTTCTACAAGTTATCCTTATATGCTTTAAGTTCCTTTTCTTGAATATTGGCATTGTATTTAAGCCCCTAATTATACTTTCTCTTCTTAGTTAATTGTGGGAAATGGAAGAACATGTCCCAAAAACCAATGTGATAGGAAATGCGATGATTGTCGTATTAATATGACAGAGAGGATTAAGGGATTAAAAGATGAATATTATTTTGGAAGACATTCACTATTTTGGGGACCTGATATGATTGAGGTAAATAGATTACTACGGTATTTTCATTGAGGAGTAAGGTTGACTTATATTTTGAAGAATCGATGAATTTAAGGCGGACTTATAGTAATTTAGGTTACATATGGGAATGATTAACCTATCTTGGGTAAAATATGTTTAGGTTAGCTACTTTTGTTATAAGATGTTAGTAGTGGTTGATGTTGTTTGGAGATGAACAATGAAGTTTATTTTTGAAGTATATGTTATCAAATCCTTCTTGTATTTGGGTTTCAATCTTAGTTTGGTTTATTTTGAGGAATTTTATGGACCGTTATTTATGGAATGGTCTATGATGAACATTGAGTAGTACCATGGAACTTTGATGATTTAAAAGTAGTTTCCATTCCTATGGGATTCCTTCTTTTTGAAGAGTTGTTTTACCTTAACCTTTCTATTTTTGGGAAAATGTTTAATGATAGAAGAAATAGATAGTTAATCTTTTGTGGATTATGTGATTCTCTAGAAGATGATTCCTCTGTTTTGATGAGACCAAGTAGTTTTGAATGCACATCGTTTGGGGAAAAGAATAGTTTTGGTAGAAAATTATTAAAGGATGAAACTCTACATGAAGGTAGGTATATTTCCTTATATTTTTGTTCTATGTAGTAAATGAATTCCTCAAAATTTTGAAAAGAAACGTAAAACAAAAATGTTGTTGGTTTATGTTTCCTACTAGGTAATTATAGACCATTTACACACATCATAAGTTTGGGATTTTCTCATGGTCAACTTTCTCCTAATAATATTTTCTATCACTCTCCCCCAGAACATGACCTTTTGTTTTTCTTCCATATCCATGTTTTCCTCCATGGAATCCTAGTATGGGATAACTCGGGTGACCTTTATACATCCCTTTATTTCTTTTAAAGTAATAGTGTTACTGACTCCTTTTCTGATATTGGACTTTCAATGAAATTTCAAAAACGAATTTTAAAAATTACGAGGATGCAATTTCTTAAGGGGGGAAGATTGTA
Organism: Viscum album; assembly: GCA_963277665.1. Classification (NCBI taxonomy): domain Eukaryota; kingdom Viridiplantae; phylum Streptophyta; class Magnoliopsida; order Santalales; family Viscaceae; genus Viscum; species Viscum album. The sequence goes on from OY728165.1 coordinate 1,392,700,326, forward strand.
ACAAACAGAAATTTTGAATAAATCTTGTTTCTTAATTTTGTGTGTTTTTTTCTTATTTTATTTTTATACTCAATAAAAATGTTTCATTTCATAACATGAGTATAGTTAAAATGAGACCGTTGGGTTTTGACTGTTATATGACCATTGGTCAACATGACCACTAGAAACTAAATGTTTTGATGATTGTCTCTAAATACAAGTAATCTTGGTTAATTAATATAGAAAGAAGATTCTATGGCCTCACCTAGTAGTCTGGGACCGATTGAATCCCATCTAACAAAACTTGGGACGGAGGTAGCACCACTAGGCTTTGCTCTGGACCAAACTCAAGATTAACTTCATCGTGTGAAGGTAGAACGAGATTGCCTTTGCGAGAAGTTCAAACTGATAGAAAGTACTACTTGTGCGATGTTGGCCAAGCCTCCCTCTGATTCTTTCACCTTAGCACACCTTACACTTAGGTCCTATGTTGGTGTGATAATGGGCTATGTAAGGAGACCTTAACTGCCTTGTGTAATCCTTTATTTTAAATAAAAATTGGCATTTTTTCTTATGATGATGTTTATGAATTTTCAAATGTCTGGATAAATATAGTATGCATATTTTTGCTCATTTTTAGAGAAAGGATAATTAAAAAAATGCTTTTGTAAACCTTAAATAATTAAAAATGTGTAATGATTTTTAAAAAATGTTCTTCTATAATTATGTTCAGTACAAAATTTAGAGTCTAATATGATCAACTTAATTTATGATGAATAGTAAATTATGATTAGTGATTTTATGCTTAGGATTAGTAATGTGACCAAATGGATTTGTAATCTCACTTAATGAAAGTATTAATATAATCTAGGCACCTTGATTAAGTAATGTGATTCAATAAAATGGTTAAATAACGGTTTCATAAATTATTTTTCATGTATTAGTTTTTTCGGGTGAATAGGGTTTTTTAAATAAAAATTAAATTAAAAATATTTAGAAAATTATTTTTATAAAATGGATTTCATTTCTGAACTCCGAGCATCGATATTATGTTAAGTTAAATTTTGGGGTTTTTTCTGAAAAAATGAATTTCTGGTGAATAGTGTATTTATTTAAAAAATAAATTACAAATATTTAGAAAATTATTTTTATAAAATGGAGTTCATTTTTGAAATCAGAGCATTGATATTTGTTTAAGGTGAAATTTTTGGATTTTTCTGAGAAAGTTGAATTTTCAGTGAATAGTAAAAATATAGTTTTAGGGTTTCGGTATGTTTAATGACATCATAACTGTGTCATGATGATGTCATGAGATATTTTATGGGTTGGGCGACCAAAGGTGATGAATTATTGTATTGGGGGCCCCATTTGGCCTAACATCATGGGAAATATCTTGGGAGAGCACATGGTTTTGAGAAACCCACTTATGAGGTGTCCCTTGGCCATTAATGCATTGTCCCCTCACTTTCCCTATAAATACCTAGCCATTCTGTCATCCTTTAGACTCAAAAATCATTCTCAACAATTTTCCGGTCTCCATACCTCCCAAGGAGACCTCCCAAGGTTCCCCCAAGCCCTCAAGGTCCAAACATTTGAGTTTTAAGAGTTACGTTTTAAGGTAAGGGATCCAACCTCTCTCTTTATTTTCAAGTAATCTCTTTTATGTCATTTCTTTTATGCTCCATGTTATTATGTTGGAGGATGTCCTTTTATCATAATTATACTGTCCTTTTTATTTTCATATGATGAGAGACCCCCTCTTACTCTCATCATTTTGTTCTATGAATGTATATGTGGCGCCGTTAGGCTGCCGAATTTTTAAGGGATTCTTTCACCTTTCTCATTTTTTCAAAGTTCTACTTTCCTTTCAAGTTTTTCAAGTTCATTTTTATTATGTTGGGGTGTGATATATATATATATCATAATTAAAATTTATGTTAATATGATGAGAGACCCTATTTGATCTCTTCAATTCATTTTTGTTGAAGTTTAAGTGACGTTGTTAGGCTGCCGAATTTTTAAGGGATTCTTTCACCCTTCTCATTCTTTCCAATGTTTTACTTTAATGTCAAGTATTTCAAGTTACTTTTTAAATATGTTGGGTTATTATCTCTATATCTATCATACTGAACTCTTATATTCACATGATTATAGACCCTATTTGATCTTTTGAAATCATTTTTGTTGAAGTTTAAGTAACGCAGTTAGGCTGCCGAACTTTCATAAGAGAAATCTAATTTTTTTCTTCCTTCCATGCTTTTCATTTCAAATGGTATGTCCTTAAAATTTCATTAACATGGTCATATATCCTTTTTATTATGTCCCTATACTGTTTTATGGGTCATTTATGAATGTTTGACCCATGTACCCACTCTTTTCAATGTTTTCTAAAAACCCAAAACATAGCCGTTATGCTGCAGAATTTTCGTCTCCAAATGCCTATCTCTTTTCTCCAAATTATTTTATGTTATAAAGTGAATACTCAAAGATCATATTTCTACAGGGGTATTCACATATATATCAAAATGTTCTTTTTTAAATTCTGGGATTTATATACATGATACCCGCTCTCCCATTCCGTGGGTTTAAAGTGACGTAAAGATCATGTCTTTAAAGAAGTTTTTTTTCCAAAAATGGTATGATTATGAAATGAAACCCATTTATTTTATGCTATATGGCTTATTTATGAAATTTTTGATGATGATATAAGTGTATCACATGATAATCAAGGAAAATTTAATGGTTCACCTTGATAGCGCTCCAATGAATTGGGTAATGATGTAACCACTAGAGATTACAATTTTCACAATATCTTGGTGAATAACCTTGGTAATTTTTAAATGACACCATAGGGATGGACCTTGGTGATATGTTCATGATTTTCTATGATTATTGATGTAGCCACATCTTAAAGTTATGAAAAATTTTATTTATATTATGATATTCCACATGATTTTTTTCTCATGCCTTAAAGTTCTTTTTCATGACATAGTTAATGTTTCTCAAGTTCACATGTTAAATGTTTCCCTTGTCCCCTTACTGGGCCTTCTGCTCACCCTTTCTTTTGATGTACGTCCCCAGGTTATGAGATGTAGTAATTAACCTAGGATTAACTTAAGGAGAATCCTTTCAAGTGTTGAAGAAGAATGTTTTATGTTGTTTTCACGTATTATGTTCCTGATTTCCAAGACACTAAACCTTAAATATCCTTAGTTTTTTTGTAATGTAATGAAAGTTTATGTTATTAAAAGGCAGGATGCTATAGTTGGTATCAAAGGATTGTTTAGTTATTTGTGTAAATTACGATATGAAAACATTAGGAAGAAGCCTATATAAATGTTTATATATATGAAATCATCGAGGTATTTTGGTGAGTATGGAGTAATGGGTTGCCAAGAAAATACCCTCCTGTCTGGATACGAGAAGGTAGACGTGGCTCTCGCATAGATGTACATAGGGGTAAATCCCGAAAACACTACTTTGAGCTAGACTGAAATGGGAACTGGAACACGACAAAGGGCCTTGCTGCACTCTTGGTTATGACCCTCTCGGGGGATATATTTTGGTAAATTCATAAGCTTAGTATGAAACATTGTTAAAGGAACAAAGATAAAATAAAATAATGATTCACATAAGAATATATGATCATGGATAACCTTGATGGGAACCTTGGGGATCACAAGTTAGGGTATACTTTTCATCTACAAGTTATCCTTATATTCTTTAAGTTACTTTTCATGAATATTGGCTATGTATTTAAGCCCCTAATTAAACTTTCTCTTCTTAGTTAATGGTGGGAAATGGAAGAACATGTCCTAAAAACCAATGTGATAGGATATGCGATGATTGACGTATTAATATGATAGAGATTATTAGAGGATTAAAATATGATTATTATTTTAGAAGATGTTCACTATTTTGGGGACCCTATATGATCGAGGTAAATAGATTACTACAGTATTTTCATTGAGGAGTAAGGTTGACTTATATTTTGAAGAATCGATTAATTTAAGGTGGACTTATAGTATTTTAGGATACATATGTGAATAATTAACCTATCATGGGTAAAATATGATTAGGTTAGCTACTTTTTTTATAAGTTGTTAGGAGTGGTTGATGTTGTTTGGAGATGAACAATGAAGTTTATTTTTGAAGTCTATGTTATCAAATCCTTCTTGGATTTGGGTTTCAATCTTAGTTTGGTTTATTTTGAGGAATTTTAAGGACAGTTATTTATGGAATTGTCTATGATGAACTTTGAGTAGTACCATGGAACTTTGAAGATTTAAAATTAGTCTTCATTCCTATGGGATTATTTCTTTTTGAAGAGTTGTTTTACCTTAACCTTTCTATTTTTGGGATAATGTTTAAAGATATAAGAAATAGATAGTTAATCTTTTGTGGATTATTTGATTATCTAGAAGATGATTCTTGTGTTTTGATAAGACCAAGTAGTTTTGAATGCACATCGTTTGGAGAAAAGATTAGTTTTGGTAGAAAATTATTAAAGGAAGAAACTCTACATGAAGGTATGTATATTTCATTATATGTTTCTTTTATGTAGTAAATGAATTTCTCAAAATTTTGAAAAGAAACATAAAACAAACATGTTTTTGGTTTACGTTTCCTACTAGCTAATTATAAACCATTTACACACATCATAAGTTTGGGATTTTCTCATGTTCAACTTTCTCCTAATCATGTTTTCTATCACTCTCCCCCAGAACATTACCTTTTGTTTTTCATCCATATCCATGTTTTTCTCCATGGTATCCTAGTATGGGCTAACTCGGGTGACCATTGTACTTCCCTTTCTTTCTATTAAAGTAATAGTGTTACTGACTCCTCTTCCGATGTGGGAAATTCAATGAAATTTCAAAAACCAATTTTAAAAATTCAAAGGACGCAATTTATTAAGGGGGGAAGATTGTAAAGAACCAAAATTTGGAATAAATCTTGTTTCCTAATTTTGTGTGGTTTTTTTCTTATTTTATTTTTATACTCAACAAAAATGTTTCATTTCATAACATGAGTATAATTAAAATGAGATCATTGGGTTTTGACTATTATATGACCATTGGTAAATATGACCGCTGGAAACTAAATGTTTTGATTATTGTCTCTAAATACAAGTAATCTTGGTTAATTAATATAGAAAAAAGATTTGATGGCCTCACCCAGTAGTCTGGGACTGATCGAAGCCCATCTAACAGAACTTGGGATGTAGGTAGCACCACTGGGCTTTGCTCTGGACCAAACCCCAACTGAACTTCATCGTGTGAAGCCAGAACGAGATTGCCTTCACGAGAAGTTCAAACAGATAGAAATTACTACTTGTGCGATGTTGGCCGAGCCTCCCTCTGATTCTCTCGCCTTAGCACACGTTACACTTAGGTCCTATGCTGGTGTGATAAGGGGCTATGTAAGGAGACCTTAACTGACTTGTGTAATACTTTGTTTTAAATAAAAATTGGGATTTCATCTTATGATGGTGTTTATGAATTTTCAAATGTCCGGATAAATATAGTATGCATATTTTTGGTGAATTTTAGAGAAAGGATATTTTAAAAAATGCTTATGTAAACCTTAAATAATTAAAAATATTCAATGATTTTCGAAAAATGGTCTTCTACAATTATGTTCAGTACGAAATTTAGAGTCTAATAAGATTAACTTAATTTCTGATGAATTGTAAATTATAAATAGTGATTTTATGCTTAGGATTAGTAATGTGACCAAAAGGATTTGTAATCTCACATAATGAATGTATTAATATAATCTAGGCACCTTGATTATGCAATGTGATTCACAAAAATGGTTAAATAACGGTTTCATAAATTATTATTCAAGTATTAGTTTTTTTGTGTGAATAGGGGTTTTTAAATAAAAATTAAATTAAAAATATTTGGAAAATTAATTTTATAAAGTGGATGTCATTTTCGAACTCAGAGCATTGATATTATTTTAAGGTAAATTTTGGGGGTTTTTCTGAAAAAATGAATTTTCGATGAATAGTGTATTTATTTAAAAAATAAATTAAACATATTTCGAAAATTATTTTTATAAAATGGAGTTCATTTTTGAAATCAGAGAATTGATATTTGGTAATGGTGAAATTTTGGGATTTTTCTAAGAAAGTTGAATTTTCAGTGAATAGTAAAAATACAGTTTTAGGGTTTCGGTATGTTTAATGACATCATAACTGTGTCATGATGATGTCATGAGATATTTTATGGGTTTTCCGACCCAAGGTGATGAATTTTTGTATTGGGGGCCCCATGTGTCCTAACTTCATGGGAAATATCTTTAGAGAGCACATGGTTTTGAGAAACCCACTTATGAGGTGTCCCTTGGCCATTAATTCCTTGTCCTCTCACTTTCCCTAAAAATACCAAGCCATTCTCTCATACTTTGGACTCAAAAATCATTCTCAACGATGTTCTGGTCTCCTTAACTCCCAAGTAGTCCTCCCAAGGTGCCCCCAAGACCTCAAGGTCCAAACCTTTGAGTTTTAAGAGTTACGTTTTAAGGTAAGGGATCCAACCTCTCTCTTTATTTTCAAGAAATCTCTTTTATGTCATTTCTTTTATGCTCCATGTTATTATGTTGGAAGATGATATTTTATCTTCATTGTACTGTACATTTTATGTTCATATCATGAGAGACCCCCTCTTACTCTCATAATTTTGTTTTATGAATGTTTATGTGGCTCCGTTAGGCTGCCAAATTTTTAAGGGATTCTTTCACCTTTGTCATTTTTTCAAAGTTCTACTTTCATTTCAAGTCATCCAAGTTCCTTTTTATTATGTTGGGGTATGATATCTATATCTATCATAATTAATATTTATTTTCATATGATGAGAGACCCTATTTGATCTCGTCAATTGATTTTTGTTGAATTTTAAGTGACGTCGTTAGGCTGCCGAATTTTTATGGGATTCTTTCACCCTTCTCATTCTTTTCAAAGTTTTACTTTCATGTCAAGTAATTAAAGTTCCTTTTTAATTATGTTGGGGTATTAACTCTATATATATAATACTGAACTCTTTTTTTCACATGATGAGAGACCCTATTTGATCTTTTGAAATCATTTTTGTTGAAGTTTATGTAACGTTGTTAGGCTGCCGATCTTTCATAAGAGAAATCTAATTTTTGTCTTCCTTCCATGTTTTTCATTTCAAATGGTATGTCCTTAAAATTTCATTAACATGTTCATATATCCTTCTTATTCTGTCCCTCTACAGTTTTATGGTTCATTTATTAATGTTTGACCCATGTCCCCTTTCTTTTCAATGTTTTCTAAAAACCCGAAACATAGTCATTATGCTGCATAATTTTCTTCTCAAAATGCCTCTCTCTTTTCTCAAAATTATTTTATGTTATAAATTGAATACTCAAAGAACTTATTTCAACAGGTATATTCACATATATATAAAAATTTTCTATTTTAAATTCTGGGATTTATATACATGATACCCTCTCTCCCCTTCCGTGGGATTAAAGTGACGTAAAGATCATCTCTTTAAAGAAGATTTGTTTTCTAAAAACGTTATGATTATGAAAGGAAACCCATTTATTTTATTCTATAAGGCTTATTAATGAAATTTTTGATGATGATATAAGTGGATAACATGATCATAAAGGAAAATTTAAGGGTGCAACTTGATAGCGCTCCAATGCATTGGGTAATGATGTAACCACTAGAGATTACAATTTTCACGATATCTTGGTGAATAACCTTGGTAATTTTCAAATGACACCATAGGGATGGACCTTGGTGATATGTTCATGATTTTCTATGTTAAATGATGTAGCCACATCTTAAAGTTATTAAAAATTTTATTGTTATTATGATCTTCCACATGATTTCTTTCTCATGCCTTAAAGTTCTTTTTCATGACATAGTTGATGTATCTCAAGTTCACATGTTAAATGTTTCTCTTGTTCCCTTACAAGGCCTTCTGCTCACCCTTTCTTTTGATGTATGTCCCAAGGTAATGAGATCCAGTAATGAACCTAGTATGATCTTAAGGAGAAGCCTTTCAAGTGTTGAAGAAGAATTTTTTATGTTGTTTTCACGTATTATGTTCCTGGTTTCCAAGACACTAAAACTTAAATATCCTCAGTTTTGTGTAATGTAATGAAAGTTTATATTATTAAAAGTCGGGATTCTATAGGTGGTATCAAAGGATTGTTTAGTTATTTGTGGAAATTAGGATATGAAAACTTTAGGAATAATCCTATAGAAAAGTTTATATATAGGAAATCATCCTGGTATTTTGGTCAGTGTGGAGTAATGGGTTGCCACGAAAATACATCCCTGTCTGGATACGAGCAGGTAGACATGGCTCTGGCACAGATGTAGATAGGGGTAAAACCTGAAAACACTACTTTGAGCTAGACTCAAACGGGAACTGGAACACAACAACGGTCCTTGCTGCACTCTAGGTTATGACACTCCCGGGGGATATGTTTTGGTAAATTCATAAGCTTAGTATGAACCATTGTTAAAGGAACAAATATAAAATAAAAGAAAGATTCACATAAGAATATATGATCATGGATAACTTTTATGGGAACCTAGGGGATCACAAGTTAGGGTATAATTTTCTTCTACAAGTTATCTTTATATGATTTAAGTTCCTTTTCATGAATATTGGCTATGTATTTAAGCCCCTAATTATACTTTATCTTCTTAGTTAATGGTGTGAAATGGAAGAACATGTCCCAACAACCAATGTGATAGGAAATGCGACGATTGCCTTATTAATATTACAGAGAAGATTAGGGGATTAAAATATGATTATTATTTTGGAAAACGTTCACTATTTTTGGGACCCTATATGATTAAGGTAAATATATTACTACAGTATTTTCATTGAGGAGTATGGTTGACATATATTTTGAAGAATCGATGAATTTAAGGTGGACTTATAGTAATTTATGTTACATATGGGAATGATTAACCTATCTTGGGTAAAATATGTTTAGGTTAGATACTTTTGTTATAAGATGTTAGGAGTGGTTGACGTTGTTTGGAGATGAACAATGAAGTTTATTTTTGATGTCCATGTTATCAAATCATTCTTGTATTTGGGTTTCAATCTTAGTTTGTTTTATTTTGAGGAATTTTAAGGACCTTTATTTATGGAATGGTCTATGATGATCTTTGAGTAGTACAATGGAACATTGAAGATTTAAAATTAGATTCCATTCCTATGGGATTCATTCTTTTTGAAGAGTTGTTTTACCTTAACCATTCTGTTTTTGGGATAATCTTTAAAGATAGAAGAAATAGATAGTTAATCTTTTGTGGATTATGTGATTCTCTAGAAGACGATTCTTGTGTTTTGAGGAGACCAAGTAGTTTTAAATGCACATCGTTTAGAGAAAAGATTAGTTTTGGTAGAAACTTATTAAATATGAAACTCTACATGAAGGTACGTATATTTCCTTATATTTTTGTTCTATGTAGTAAATGAATTCCTCAAAATTTTGAAATGAAACGTAAAACAAAAATTTTGTTGGTTTACGTTTCCTACTAGGTAATTATAGACCATTTACACACATCATAAGTTTGGGATTTTATCGTGGTCAACTTTCTCCTAATCAGGTTTTCTAACACTCTCCCCCAGAACATGACCTTTTGTTTTTCTTTCATATCCATGATTTCCTCCACAGAATCCTAGTATGGGCTAACTTGGGTGACCTTTGTACTTCCCTTTCTTTCTTTTAAAGTAATAGTGTTACTGACTCCCTTTCCAACGTGGGAAATTCAATGAAATTTCCAAAACCAATTTTAAAAATTTTGCGGACGCAATTTCTTAAGGGGGGAAGATTGTAACGACCCGAAATTTTGAATAAATCTTGTTTCCTAATTTTGTGTGTTTTTTTTCTTATTTTATTTTTATACTCAACAAAAATGTTTCATTTCATAACATCAGTATAATTAAAATGAGACCGTTGGGTTTTGACTGTTATATGACCATTGGTCAACATGACCGTTGGAAAATAAATGTTTTGATTATTGTCTCTAAATACAAGTAATCTTGGTTAATTAATATAGAAAAAAGATTTGATGGCCTCACCCAGTAGTCTGAGACCGATCGAAGCACATATAACAGAACATGGGAAAGAGGTAGCACCACTGGGCTATGCTCTGGACCAAACCCAAGCTGAACTTCATCGTGTGAAACTAGAACGGGATCGCCTTCGCGAGAAGTTCAAACTGATTGAAATTAATACTTGTGCGCTGTTGGCTGAGCCTCCCACGGATTATCTCCTCTTAGAACACCTTTCACTTAGGTCCTATGCTAGTGTGATAAGGGGCTATGTAAGGAGACCGTAACTGCCTTTTGTAATCCTTTATTTTAAATAAAAAATGGGATTTCTTCTTATGATGATGTTTATTACTTTTCAAATGTTCGGATAAATATAGTATGCATATTTTTGGTGAATTTTAGAAAAAGGATATTTTAAAAAATTCTTATGTAAAACATAAATAATTAAAAATGTGTAATGATTTTCAAAAAATGGTCTTCTAGAATTATGTTCAGTATGAAATTTAGAGTCTAATAAGATCAACTTAATTTCTGATGAATAATAAATTATGAATAGTGATTTTATGCTTAGGATTAGTAATGTGACCAAATGGATTTTTAATCTCACTTAATGAAATTATTAATATAATCTAGGCAGCTTGATTAAGTAATGTGATTCAATAAAATTGTTAAATAATGATTTCATAAATTATTATTCAATTATTAGTTTTCTCGGGTGAATAGGGTTTTTTAAATAAAAATTAAATTAAAAGTATTTTGAAAAATATTTTTATAAAATGGATTTTATTTTTGAACTCAGAGCATCGATATTATGTTAAGGTAAATTTTGGGGTTTTTTCTGAAAAATGATTTTTCGGTAAATAGTGTATTTATTTAAAAAATAAATTAAAATTATTTAGAACATTATTTTTATAAAATGGAGTTCATTTTTGAAATCAGAGTATTGATATTTGGTTAAGATGAAATTTTTGGATTTTTCTGAGAATGTTGAATTTTCAGTGAATAGTAAAAATACAGTTTTAGGGTTTCAGTATGTTTGATGACATTATAACTGTGTCATGATGATGTCATGAGATATTATATGGGTTGGACGACCAAAGGTGATGAATTATTGTATTGGGGCCCCATGTGGCCTAACTTCATGGGAAATATCTTTGGAGAGCAATTGGTTTTGAGAAACCCACTAATGAGGTGTCGCTTGGCCATTAATGCCTTGTCCCCTCACTTTCCCTGTAAATACCAAGCCATTCCCTCATCCTTTGGACTCAAAAATCATTCTCAACGAAGTTATTTTCTCCTTACCTACCAAGGAGTCCTCCCAATGTGCCCCAATACCTCAAGGTCCAAACCTTTGAGTTTTAAGAGTTACATTTTAAGGTAAGAGATCCAACCTCTCTCTTTCTTTTCAAATAATCTCTTTTATGTCATTTCTTTTATGCTCCATGTTATTATGTTGGAGGATGTTCTTTTATCTTCATTATACAGTCCTTTTTATGTTCATATGATTAGATAACCCGTCTTACTCTCATCATTTTGTTTTATGAATGTTTATGTGGCGCCGTTAGGCTGCCGAATTTTTAAGGGATTCTTTCACCTTTCTCATTTTTTCAAAGTTCTACTTTCATGTCAAGTCTTCAAGTTCCTTTTTATTTTACTGGGTTATGATATCTATATCTATAATAATTAACTTTTATGTTCATATGATGAGAGACCCTATTTGATCTCGTCAATTCATTTTTGTTGAAGTTTAATTGACGTCGTTAGGCTGCCGAATTTTTAAGGGATTCTTTCACCCTTCTCATTCTTTTCAAAGTTTTACTTTCATGTAAAGTATTTCAAGTTCCTTTTTAATTATGTTGGGGTATTATCTCTATATCTATCATACTTAACTCTTATGTTCACATGATGAGAGACACTGTTTGATCTTTTGAAATCATTCTTTTTGAAGATTAAGTAACGCTGTTAGGATGCTGAACTTTCATAAGAGAAATCTATTTTTTTCTTTATTCCATGTTTTTCTTTTAAAAGGGTATGTCCTTCAAATCTCATTACCATGTTCATATATCATTCTTATTCTGTCCCTCTACTGTTTTATGGGTCATTTATGAATTTTTTACCCATGTCCCCTCTCTTTTCAATGTTTTCTAAAAACCCGAAACATAGCCATTATGCTGCAGAATTTTCGTCTCAAAATGCCTCTCTCTTTTCCCGAAATTATTTTATGTTATAAAGTGAATACTCAAAGATCTCATTTCTACAGGGGTATTCACATATATATCAAAATTTTCTATTTTAAATTCTTGGATTTACATACATGATACCCGCTCTCCCCTTCCGTGGGTTTAAAGTGACATAAAGATCATGTCTTTAAAGAAGTTTTTTCCTAAAAACGTTATGATTATGAAATGAAACCCAAGTATTTTATGCTATATGGATTATTTATGAAATTTTTTATGATGATATAAGTGGCTCACATGATAATAAAGTAAAATTTAAGGGTGTGCCTTGATAGCGCTCCAATGCATTGGGTAATGATGTAACCACTAGATATTACAAGTTTCAAGATATATTGGTGAATAACCTTGGTAATTTACAAATGAAACCTTGGAGATGGACCTTGGTGATATGTTCATGATTTTCTATGTTAAATGATGTAGAGACATCTTAATGTTATGAAAAATGTTATTGGTATTATGATATGCCGCATGATTTCATTCTCATTCCTTAATGTTCTTTTTCATTACATAGTTGATGTATCTCAAGTTCACATGTTAAATGTTTCTCTTGTTCCCTTACTGGGCCTTCTGCTCAACCTTTCTTTTGATGTATGTCCCCAGGTTATGAGATGCAGTAATTAACCTAGGATGAACTTAAGGAGAAGCCTTTCAAGTGTTTAAGAAGAATGTTTTATGTTGTTTTCACGTATTATGTTCCTGGCTTCCAAAACACTAAACTTTAAAGATCCTCAGTTTTGTGTAATGTAATGAAAGTTTATTTTATTAAAAGGCGGGATGCTATAGTTGGTATCAAAGGATTGTTTATTTATTTGTGTAAATTAGGATATAAAAACATTAGGAAGAAACCTATAGAAAATTTAATATATAGGAAATCATCCTGGTATTTTGGTGAGTATGGAGTAATGGGTTGCCAAGAAAATACATCACTGTCTGGATACGAGTAGGTAGACGTGGCTCTGGCACAGATGTACATAGGGGTAAAACCCGAAAACACTACTTTGAGCTAGACTCAAACGGGAACTAGAACACGACAACGGGCCTTGCTGCACTCTTGGTTATAACACTCCCGGGGGAAATGTTTTGGTAAATTCATAATCTTAGAATGAACCATTGTTAAGGGAACAAAGATAAAATAAAATAAAGATTCACATAAGAATATATGATCATGGATAACCTAGATGGGACCCTAGGGGATCACAAGTTAGGGTATACTTTTCTTCTACAAGTTATCCTTATATTCTTTAAGTTCCTTTTCATGAATATTGGCTATATATTTATGCCCCTAATTATACTTTATCTTCTTAGTTAATGGTGGGAAATGGAAGAACATGTCCCAACAACCATTGTGATAAGAAATGTGATGATTGCCATATTAATATTATAGATATGATTAGGGGATTAAAATATGATTATTATTTTGGAATACGTTTACTATTTTGGGGACCCTATATGATCGAGGTAAATAGTTTACTATGGTATTTTCATTGAGGAGTAAGGTTGACTTATATTTTGAAGAATCGATGAATTTAAGGTGGACTTATAGTAATTTAGGTTACTTATGGGAATGATTAACCTATCTTGGGTAAAATATGTTTAGGTTAGCTACTTTTGTTATAAGTTGTTAGGAGTGGTTGATGTTGTTTGGTGATGAAAAATGAAGATTATTATTGATGACTATGTTATCAAATCCTTCTTGTATTTGGGTTTCAATCTTAGTTTGGTTTATTTTGAGGAATTTTAAGGACTGTTATTTATGGAATGGTCTATGATGAACTTTGACTAGTACCATGTAACTTTGAAGATTTGAAACTTGTTTCCATTCCTATGGGATTCTTTCTTTTTGAAGAGTTGTTTTACCTTAACCATTCTGTTTTTGGGATAATGTTTAAAGATAGAATAAATAGATAAATAATCTTTTGTGGATTATGTGATTCACTAGAAGATGATTCTTGTGTTTTGATGAGACCAAGTAGTTTTGAATGCTCATCGTTTGGAGAAAAGATTAGTTTTGGTAGAAACTTATTAAAGGATGAAACTCTACATGAAGGTAGGTATATTTCCTTATATTTTTGTTCTATGTAGTAAATGAATTACTCAAATTTTTTAAAAGAAAGGTAAAACAAAAATGTTGTTGGTTTACGTTTCCTACTAGGTAATTATAGACAGTTTACACACATCATATGTTTGGGATTTTCTCGTGGTCAACTTTCTCCTAATCATGTTTTCTATCACTCTCCCCCAGAACATGACCTTTTATTTTTCTTCCATATCCATGTTTTCCTCCATGGAATCCTAGTATGGGTTAACTCAGGTGACCTTTGTACTTCCCTTTCTTTATTTTAAAGTAATAGTTTTACTGAATCCTTTTCCGATGTGGTATATTCAATGAAATTTTAAAAACCAATTTTAAAAATTGCGAGGATGCAGTTTCTTAAAGGGGGAAGATTGTAACGACTCGAAATTTTTCAAAAATATTATTTCCTAATTTGGTGTGTTTTTTTCTTATTTTACTTTTATACACATCAAACATGTTTAATTTCATAACATGAGTATAATTAAAATGAAACCATTGGGTTTTGACTATTATATGACCATTGGACAATATGACCGCTGAAAGCTAATAGTTTTGATTATTGTCTCTAAATACAAGTAATCTTGGTTAATTAATATAGACAGATGATTCGATGGCCTAACCCAGTAGTCTTGAACCGATCGAAGCCCATCTAACAATACTTGGGATGGAGGTAGCAGCACTGGGATTTGTTCTGGACCAAACCCAAGCTAAACTTCATTGTGTGAAGCTAGAACGGGATCGCCTTCACGAGAAGATCAAACTGATAGAAATTACTACTCGTGCGATGTTCTCCGAGCCACCCTCAGATTCTCTCACCATAACACACCTTACACATAGGTCCTATGATGGTGTGATAAGCGGCTATATATGGAGACCATAACTGCCTTGGGTAATCCTTTGTTTTAAATAAAAATTGTGATTTCTTCTTCTGATGATGTTTATGACTTTTCAAATGTCCAGATAAATATAGTATCCATATTTTTGGTGAATTTTAGAGAAAGGACATTTTAAAAAATGTTTTTTGTAAACCTTAAATAATTAAAAATGTGTAATGATTTTCAAAAAATGGCCTTCTACAATTATGTTCAGTAAGAAATTTAGAGTCTAATAAGATCAACTTAATTTTTGATGAATAGTAAATTATGAATAGTGATTTAATGCTTAGGATTAGTAATGTGACCAAATGGATTAGTAATCTCACTTAAAGAAAGTATTAATATAATCTAGGCACCTTGATTAAGTAATGTGATTCAGTAAAATGTTTAAATAACGGTTTCATAAATTATTATTCAAGTATTAGTTTTTTTGGGTGAATAGTGTTTTTAAATTTAAAATTAAATTAAAAATATTTAGAAATTTTTTTTATAAAATGGATTTCAATTTTCAACTCAGAGAATCGATATTATGTTAAGGTAAAATTTGGGGTTTTTTCTGGAAAAATGAATTTTCGGTGAATAGTGTATTTATTTAAAAAATAAATTAAAAATATTTAGAAAAATATTTTTATAAAATAGAGTTCATTTTTGTAATCAGATAATTGATATTTGGTTAAGGTGAAATTTTGGGATTTTTCGGAGAAAGTTGAATTTTCAGTAAAAAGTAAAAATACAGTTTTAGGGTTTCGGTATGTTTAATGACATCATAACTGTGTAATGTTGATGTCATGAGATATTTTATGGGTTGGCCGACCAATGGTGATGAATTATTGTATTTTGGACCCCATGTGGCCTAATTTCATTTGAAATATCTTGTGAGAGCACATGGTTTTGAGAAACCCACTAATGAAGTGTCACTTGGCCATTAATGCCTTGTCCCCTCACGTTCCCTATAAATACCAAGCCATTCTCTCATATTTTGGACTCCAAAATCATTATCAACGAATTTATGGTCTTCTTAACTCCCATGTAGTCTTCCCAAGGTTCATCCATATAAGGCCCCAGCCTTAAACCATACTTAATCTTGAGTTATTACAAGATTACACGTTGAGGATCTTTTCAGGTTTAGAGTTTTAGAGAATTAGATCATAAAACTTGCATTACATTACACATATAAACAAAGTGGTTACATAAAGATAGTATTCTTCATTCACATCAATGGAATCACATTTAAAATAAAACATGGATTATTTCTTGAAACATCCTTGACTCTATCATCTTATCATGTACCTTTCCCTTGACCTGTGAAAAACATTTCAAAAACTTGGGATGAGCATAAAAACTCAGTATGGGTTATAAAAAAAACATGGAAAGGAAACATGAGTTCATATATACATAAGAATGAAATCATACTTTACCCATAAAACATAGGCACTTTAACATACCTCATAAAATCATGAATAAATCATAGAAATCATAAGACATAAAGGTAACTTGAGGCATTCATAACATTCTTACATAGGGAGTAACCCTCTTGGTTACGTTTGGAATACCCATCACGGTATATTCAATAAAATCTCTTCGGAGAAACCTTAACGTTTCACTCCTTCGCGTTACCCAATGCATTGGAGAGCTATAACAGGCTCACCCGCCCTTAGTTTATCACGGAACCACCCGTCTTCATAATAATGCCCAAGAACCATAACATAATCATATCACATAAAACATGCATAAAGGAAACATAACATTTCCACATTTCAATCACGAGATATCAATACAACACATTGATATAAAAACATTATGAAAACCATTTTCAATACCAAAATAAAAGAAAAGTAAAACATGGTATTTATTTTATTCTTTTAAAAAGAAGGTATGGCTTGTAGAGGAAGCCGAAACTCAAATAACGGTTACGACGGCGGAGAATTCATTGTCGCCGCATACGTACGACAAAAAAAATTCCCTTTTGTCGTTTTTGCAAACTCTTCGTATAAAAAAGATTCCTTTTGAATAAACGTAAAAGTCAAAGGGGTTTATACACCGTATAAAAGAAAGTTGTGTATAAAATAAAATATGCCTCAACGAAAGGAGATTTGAGACGAAGTCCCATACCTCGTATCTGACTTGACCCGACCGTTCTTTAATCTCCTGAATAATAAACATGAGTTAATCTCTACTTGATTATGAATCTTTTTCATGTTCATTATTCCTTTTATACTATGTTGTGAACATCATGTAATCAGTTAAGTTAATAATGTTCATTTTGTCGGTATTTGGTTCTTAAGTCAAAAATAGTCTTCTTACACTTACATGTTGTGAATTTGGTCAAAGGTTCATTATATCCAGAATGGTATTCATGATGTAGATATCATATATTTCATATATATCCAGTACATACTTGCATTTATAATATTACATAATCATTTAGAGGTAAGAAATGAAATGCACCGTTCATGGAGACGGTAAGCCATACGTACGCATGAACGCTACTTTCATTTCTATTTCGTATTTTATAGAATGGAATCATAATGATATAAAGGTATATTATAATTCCAGTATAATAACATATATAATATCATTAACTTTATCATTTACACATCCCACATATGGTATTAACGAATCAAATCACTTTTAGGGGGCGGTAGTCCGCACTTCCTAAAGTGAAGATATCGTGTTTACCCATAATGGAAACCCTAATGGTATGCCAAAAATGAAAAAAACAGAAGCTTAAGGAAAACATAAACATATTATATATCATATATAAAAATAGTGACATCATAATGGCCACCTTTGAAGGTGTTAAATGAGTATTGAACAATCAACGTTTCAGGAGGCAGAATTTCGCCATCCACGGAAACCGTATGTTCTTTAACCATTTGATGTAGTTGTGTGAGAGTGTAGCTCAAATAAATCTTATAACAACATCCTAGTATATTGAATATACTGATTCTGTTACAAAAAAAGTAATTAAAAAGAGTTTAGGGGGTTGGAGAAGCAAAATAAAACAAATGAACATGAGAGAATGAATTACCTTTAAAAGTGTAACTTCTTTTGATTTGAGCCTAAAGGCTTCCTTTGAAAGGATTCTGCCCAAAGGGAATCCTCTAGGATGAGGAGAGGGATTTTTAGAGAGCAAATGGGCAGGGGTTGGCCGAGACAAAGGCTTGAGTAGTGTGTGAAATGAGGTAGAGGTGGGGGCCTTTTATAAGAGGAGAGGAGGGGCACTTTTGGAAAGTAAAGAAATATTACATTATTTGAAAATGTGTTTCGGTTTTAAAAGGTCCCACATTGATAGAATTTGTGGATAAGGTGATAAGGGTTCGAAATCCACTCATTCAATTGGTTTTGGACATGTGTAGTTCATAGATTTTACATTATCTTTCTATTTTATTTAAATCGTCAAATAATGATGTCATCGCTGCATCATTATCATGTCATAAATAATTAAATTTATTTAATGTCTAAAAATTATAAAAAAAATACTATGATATAGGAAATCTTTTTATATTTCCAATGACTATTTATAATCACATTTTGGGCTTGTATAACTCCACTTAAAAATTGTTTTCGTAAAACATATTATGTTTGTGTCATTTTCACTTTAACATTAAATAAAAAGTAATTTATGTCATTTCCCAACAAAAGTGGATCCATGGGGTTCCCAAGTTGACCCATGGCATGTCATGGTCGGCCATGACACAAACAATGAGGTTAGGACATGTGTCTAGGTCATTTCATATTATTAAAGTATTATTTATACCTTAAACTACCCTAATTACCACTAATCGTGATTAAGAACTTAATAAGTTACTATTCACCAAAAAATTATTTTAATCTCATTGAACCACATTTTACTTCTTAATGACAACCATGTATGTCGGATTTTCAAAATTCAGTACACATTAGTGGTAAACATTCATTTAACTGAAAAATCAGTTTGCTTGATTACCACTTAGTGGTTTCACTATTCATCAAAAATTGAAGTTTTTCAGAAAATTACCAAAAATTCACCCTAAGCTATATTTGATATTCCGAATTCAAAAATGAAGTCCATTTTACAAAATTCAAATCATATAAGTCACATTAATTAATTCAATAATTAATTCCCGCTGCCAGAGCAAATAGCGTGTTTTTACAAAACAATAAGTATCAAAAGATTGACACCAGTTTAAGTCTAATTTCAAAGTCAAATTGATTCCAATGACCACCATTGGATAAAATGGTAAAAATATATTCAAATTTTACTTCAAAACCAATTCAAAACATAATATAATCATATAAATAATTTAGATTAAAAAGCAGTTTTGATGTAAAATGCAGTATTTTTCACTATTCATTAAAAAATGAACATTGTCAGAAAAATACCAATAATTCACACAAGGTAAATTTTGATGTCCCAATAATAAAGAATAAGTTTATTTTGAAAAAAATATTTTATAAAATTGTCAAAAGATAGATTCAAAAATGGTTTGCCATCAAAAGGCAGTAAAACAATCTTTTAAGAATATTAGTGTATTCCATGCATAAGATTGTATTTACTTTCATTTTAAGCCTCTATAACACTATCTTAATCATTAATAGACATAGATAAAAATATCTATTATTCATTACTTACTTGGGATGTTACATCCTTCCCCCCTTTAGAAAATTGCGTCCCCGCAATTTATTTACTTATCGAATAAATGGGGGTACTTATCCCTCATTGCATTTTCAGATTCCCATGTTGCCTCTTCAATCATGTGGTTTTTCCACAAAACCTTTACCTGGTGAATCACCTTATTCTGTAACACTTGCTCCCTGTGGTCAAGAATCTGGACTGGTTGGTCCTCATAAGATAGGTTCTCTTCCAGCTGAACTACCTCTGGGCTCAAAACATGGGATGGATCTGGCATATACTTTCTCAACATCGAAACGTGAAAAACATTGTGTACCTGAGATAAACTCGGAGGTAAAGCCACTCGGTATGCAACTGATCCAACTCTCTCCAGAATTTCGTATGGTCCAATGAACCTTGGACTCAACTTTCATTTCTTACCAAATCTCATCACACTTTTCCAAGGATAAACCTTGAGAAAAACATGATCACCTACCTCGAAAGATAGATCCTTCCTCCGGTTATCCGCATAACTCTTCTTCCTGCTCTGAGCTGTTTTCATGTGTTTCAGAATCAGCTGAACTTTTTCTGCCATCTATTCTACCAATTCTGGTCCCATCAACTTTCTTTCACCCACTTCATCCCAGAAAGCTGGAGTTCGACACCGCTTCCCATATAATGCCTGAAATGGTGCCATCTGTATACTGGAATGAAAACTGTTATTATATGAAAACTCAACCAAAGAAAGATGTTGGTCCCAACTTCCCTGATAATCCATAGAACAAGCTCATAGAATATCCTCCAATGTCTGAATTATTCGTTCTGACTGCCCATCTGATTGAGGATGAAAAGCTATACTAAAATTTAATTCAGTACCCAACGACTTCTGAAGGCCTTTTCAAAAGTTAGAAGTAAACCTGGGATCACGATCCGATACAATGGAGAGAGGAACTCCATGTAACCTGACTATCTCTTTAAGATACAAACGGGAAAGTTGATCAAGAGAGAAAGTATCTCGTATAACAAGGAAATGAGCAGATTTGGTCAAGCGATCAACAATAACCCAGATTGAATTATTACCTCGAGATGTCTTCGGTAATCCAACAACAAAGTCCATGGATATATTCTCCCATTTCCACTCTGGCACTGGTAAAGGCTGAAGCATCCCTTTCGGTAACTGCCGCTCTGCTTTAACCTGCTGACAAGTCAAACACTTCACAGTAAAATCAGCAATATCTCTTTTCATTCCATCCCACCAGTAATACTCCCACATATCTCTATACATCTTAGTACTGCCCGGATGAACTGAAAACGGAGAACTATGAGCTTCACATAACAAATATCTCTTCAACTGTGAATCACAAGGCACACACAATCTCTTCCCAAACCTCAAAACACAAACACAAACTTATCCAAGAACTCATGGAAAATTTTATTAATAAGGTCCATGAATACAGCAGGTGCATTGGTTAACCCAAAAGGCACACCTAAAAATTCATAATGGCCATATCTAGTACGGAACCCAGTCTTCGTAACCTCTGCTTCTTTTACTTTCAACTGATGGTACCCCAACCTCAAGTCAATCTTCGAGAAATACTGAGCTCCCTGGAGCTGATACCACTTCATTCGATGGCCCAACATCTGCTGAAGTTGTTGCAAAGGATTTCACCACCCATTTCTGCTTGTAGTCTAACTGCTTCCCATCACCCAAGCTCCTTGTCGGACACTCGTTTGCATAGTGACCCATCTCATTGCACTTATAACATTTCAATAACTGTAAATCAAATTTGTTCTTACCTTCACCTTGATCCTTTTCAGTGCAATCACGAGCCTTATGTCCCATCTTACCACATCGGTAGAACTTCCTAGAATTCAGAAGACATTCCCCAGCATGCCTTTTTCCACATTTATCACAAACTGGAAACTTAGTTCTCTTACCATCAGACTTTTTTGAAGAATTATTACCTTTCTCCTGCCACCTCGGTCTCTTCTTCTGCTGGTTGTTATAGAACACTTGGTCATCGGAAAACTCCATTTCCACCTTCTCAGCACATCGAACAAGCTTTTCATAACTTTTAAACTCACGAGAAGCTAATGCCCTTCGATACTTTGGCTTTAATCCTGAGTAAAAATGATTGATTTTACTATCAAGGTCCCGGATAAAATTTGGAGCATACCTTGCCAATCGAGTGAACCTTTCTTCATAGGCAGCCACTGAGTCTTCCTCTTGCCTCAATTCCAAGAATTGCTTTTCCATCCTAAGTCGAACAGCCTTAGGAAAATACTTCTCAAGAAACATACCTTTGAATTCATCCCAGTCAAGAGAATCAATCTCATCGGCGTCCCTGATATTTTTAACCATAGACCACCACTGATCTGCTTCACCCTCCAAACGGTAAATAGAAAGACTAACCTTTTGATTGTCTGAACACCCCATGACGTCAAAAATCTTCTCCAGTGCTTTAATCCACCCTTCAGCTAGCACAGGGTCAGATGATCCTCTGAATGATGGGGGATGTTGCCTCATGAAATGATCCACCACTGACATGTTCCTCTGTGGTTGATCTGCCTGATCTCGTGCATGGATACCACCACCATTTATCGCTTGAGTCAACTGCGCCATTACTTCAACAAACTGTTCAGTTCCAATTCCGACCATTTCTAGATGCTGATTCGGAAGGTTATCTTCCTCCTGATGTCGTCCCAACATAGCTGCTTTGTTTCCTCTATTTAAAACCATTCTGAACACCAAAATATCTTAGGTGAAGCAACATGGTAATCCGTAAATGCTATATCATTTCAATCATATTATAATTTAACACTTTTCTAACTCCTAATGTTGTCTAAACCGACATTTTATACCAACTATAAGGCCCCATCCTTAAACCATACTTAATCTTGAGTTATTACAAGATTACACGTTGAGGATCTTTTCAGGTTTAGAGTTTTAGAGAATTAGATCATAAAACTTGCATTACATTCCACATATAAACAAAGTGGTTACATAAAGATAGTATTCTTCATTCCCATCAATGGATACACATTTAAAATAAAACATGGATTATTTCTTGACACATCCTTGACTCTATCATCTTATCATGTACCTTTCCCTTGACCTGTGAAAAACATTTCAAAAACTTGGGATGAGCATAAAAACTCAGTATGGGTTATAAAAAAAACATGGAAAGAAAACATGAGTTCATATATACATAATAATGAAATCATACATTACCCATAAAACATAGGCACTTTAAAATACCTCATAAAATCATGAATAAATCATAGAAATCATAAGACATAAAGGTAACTTGAGGCATTCATAACATTCTTACGTAGGGAGTAACCCTCTTGGTTACGTTTGGAATACCCATCACGGTATATTCCCTAAAATCTCTTCGGAGAAACCTTAACGTTTCACTCCTTCGCGTTACCCAATGCATTGGAGAGCTATAATAGGCTCACCCTCCCTTAGTTTATCACGGAACCACCCGTCTTCATAATAATGCCCAAGAACCATAACATAATCATATCACATAAAACATGCATAAAGGAAACATAACATTTCAACATTTCAATCACGAGATATCAATACAACACATTGATATAAAAGCATTATGAAAACCATTTTCAATACCAAAATAAAAGAAAAGTAAAACATGGTATTTATTTTATTCTTTTAAAAAGAAGGTATGGCTTGTAGAGGAAGCCGAAACTCAAATAACGGTTACGACGGCAGAGAAGTCGTTGTCGCCACATACGTACGACAACAACATTCCCTTTTGTCGTTTAGAAAACGCTTCATATAAAAAAGATTCCTTTTGAATAAACGTAAAAGTCAAATGGGTTTATACACCGTATAAAAGAAAGTTGTGTATAAAATAAAATATGCCTCAACGAAAGGAGATTTGAGACGAAGTCCCATACCTCGTATCTGACTTGACCCGACCGTTCTTTAATCTCCTGAATAATAAACTTGAGTTAATCTCTACTTGCTTATGAATCTTTTTCAAGTTCATTATTCCTTTTATACCATGTTGTGAACATCATGTAATCAGTTAAGTTAATAATGTTCATTTTGTCGGTATTTGGTTCTTAAGTCAAAAATAGTCTTCTTACGCTTACATGTTGTTAATTTGGTCAAAGGTTCATTATATCCAGAATGGTATTCATGATGTAGATATCATATATTTCATATATATCTATTACATACTTGCATTTATAATATTACATAATCATTTAGAGGTAAGAAATGAAATGCACCGTTCATGGAGACGGTAAGCCATACGTACGCATGAACGCTACTTTCATTTCTATTTCGTATTTTATAGAATGGAATCATAATGATATAAGGGTATATTATAATTCCAGTATAATAACATATATAATATCATTAACTTTATCCTTTACACATCCCACATATGGTATTAACGAATCAAATCACTTTTAGGGGGCGGTAGTCCGCACTTCCTAATGTGAAGATATCGTGTTTATCCATAATAGAAACCCTAATGGTATGCCAAAAATGAAAAAAATAGAAGCTTAAGGAAAACATAAACATATTATATATCATATATAAAAATATTTACATCATAATGGCCACCTTTGAAGGTGTTAAATGAGTATTGAACAATCATCATTTCAGGAGGCAGAATTTCGCCACCCACGGAAACCGTATGTTCTTTAACCATTTGATGTAGTTGTGTGAGAGTGTAGCTCAAATAAATCTTATAACAACATCCTAGTATATTTAAGATACTGTTGTTGTTACAAAAGAAGTAAATAAAAAGAGTTTAGGGGGTTGGAGAAGCAAAATAAAACAAATGAACATGAGAGAATGAATTACCTTTAAAAGTGTAACTCCTTTTGATTTGAGCCTAAAGGCTTCCTTTGAAAGGATTCTGCCCAAAGGGAATCCTCTAGGATGAGGAGAGGGATGTGGAGAGAGAAAATGGGCAGGGTTTGGCCGATCCAAAGGCTTGAGTAGTGTGTGAAATGAGGTAGAGGTGGGGGCCTTTTATAAGAGGAGAGGAGGGGCACTTTTAGAAAGTAAAGAAATATTACATTATTTGAAAATGTGTTTCGGTTTTAAAAGGTCCCAAATTGATATAATTCGTGGATAAGGTGATAAGGGTTCTAAATCCACGCATCCAATTGGTTTTGGACATGTGTAGTTCATATATTTTACATTATCTTTCTATTTTATTTAAATCGTCAAATAATGATGTCATCGCTGCATCATTATTATGTCATAAATAATTAAATTTATTTAATGTCTAAAAATAATAAAAAAAATACTATGATATAGGAAATCTTTTTAGATTTCCAATGACTATTTATAATCACATTTTGGACTTGTATAGCCCCACTTAAAAATTGTTTTCGTAAAACATATTATGTTTGTGTCATTTTCACTTTAACATTAAATAAAACGTAATTTATGTCATTTCCCAACAAAAGTGGATCCATGGGGTCCCCAAGTTGACCAATGGCATGTCATGGTCTGCCATGACACATCCAATGAGTTTGGGACATGTGTTTAGGTCATTTCATATTATTAAAGTATTATTTATTCCTTAAACTACCCTAATTACCACTAATCGTGATTAAGAACTTAATAAGTTACTATTCACCAAAAAATTATTTTAATCTCATTGAACCACATTTTACTTCTTAATGACAACCATGTATGTCGGATTTTCACAATTTAGTACACATTAGTGGTAAACATTCATTTAACTGAAAAATCAGTTTGCTTGATTACCACTTAGTGGTTTCACTATTCATCAAAAATTGATGTTTTTCAGAAAATTACCAAAAATTCACCCTAAGCTATATTTGATATTCTGAATTCAAAAATGAAGTCCATTTTACAAAATTCAAATCATATAAGTCACATTAATTAATTCAATAATTAATTCCCGCTGCCAGAGCAAATAGCGTGTTTTTACAAAACAATAAGTATCAAAAGATTGACACCAGTTTAAGTCTAATTTCAAAGTCAAATTGATTACAATGACCACCATTGGATAAAATGGTAAAAATATATTCTAATTTATCTTAAAAACCAATTCAAAACATAATATAATCATATAAATAAATTAGATTAAAAAGCAGTTTTGATGTAAAATACAGTATTTTTCACTATTCATTAAAAAATGAACATTGTCAGAAAAATACCAAAAATTCACACAAGTTAAATTTTGATGTCCCAATAATAAAGAATAAGTTTATTTTGACAAACATATTTTATAAAATTGTCAAAAGATAGATTCAAAAATGTTTTCCCATCAAAAGGCAGTAAAACAATCTTTTAAGAATATTAGTGTATTCCATGCATAAGATTGTATTTACTTTCATTTTAAGCCTCTATAACACTATCTTAATCATTAATAGACATAGATAAAAATATATATTATTCATTAATTACTTGGGATGTTACAATCCAAGCCCTCAAGGTCCAAACCTTTGAGTTTTAAGATTTACGTTTTAAGGTAAGGGATCCAACCTCTCTCTTTCTTTTCAAGTAATCTCTTTTTTGTCATTTCTTTGATGCTCCATGTTCTTATGTTGTAGGATGTTCTATTATCTTCATTACACTTTCCTTTTTATGTTCATATGATTAGAGACCCTCTCTTACTCTCATCATTTCGTTTTATTAATGTTTATGTGGCACCGTTAGGCTGCCGAATTTTTAAGGGATTCTTTCACCTTTCTAATTTTTTCAAAGTTCTACTTTCATGTAAAGTCTTTATAGTTACTTTTAATTATGTTGGGGTATGATCTCTATATCTATAATACTAAACTTTTATGTTCATATGATGAGAGACCCTATTTGATCTCGTCAATGCATTTTTGTTGAAGTTTAAGTGATGCCGTTAGGCTGCCGAATTTTTAAGGGATTCCTTCACCCTTCTCATTCTTTTCAAAGTTCTACTTTCATTTCAAGAATTTCAAGTTCCTTTTTGATTATTTTGGGGTATTATCTCTCTATATATCATACTTAACTCTTATTTTCACATGATGAGAGACCCTATTTGAACTTTTCAAATAATTTTTGTTGAAGTTTAAGTAAAGTCGTTAGGATGCCGAACTATCATAAGAGAAAACTAATTTTTGTCTTCCTTCCATATTTTTCATTTCAAATGGTATGTCCTTAAAATCTCATTACCATGTTCATATATCCTTCTTATTCTGTCCCTCTACCGTTTTATGGATCATTTATGAATGTTTTACCCACATCCCCTCTCTTTTCATTGTTTTCTTAAAACCTGAAACATAGCCGTTATGCTGCAGAATTTTCGTCTCAAAATGACTCTCTCTTTTCTCAAAATTATTTTATGTTATAAAGTGAATACTCAATGATCTTATTTCTATAGGGGTATTCTCATATATATCAAAATTTTCTATTTTAAATTTTTGGATTTACATACATGAGACCCGCTCTCCCCTTTCGTGGGTTTAAAGTGACGTAAAGATCATGTCTATAAAGATGTTTTTTTCTAAAAACATTATTATTATGAAATAGAAAACATTAATTTTATGCTATATGGGTTATTTATGAAATTTTTGATGATGATATATGTGGATCACATGATAATAAAGGAAAATTTAAGGGTGCGCCCTGCTAGCGCTCCAATGCATTGGGTAATGATGTAACCACTAGAGATTACAATTTTCATGATATCTTGGTAAATAACCTTGGTAATTTTCAAATGACACCTTAGGGATAGACCATGGTGATATGTTTATGATTTTCTATGATAAATGATGTAGCCACATCTTAAAGTTATGAAAAATGTTATTTTTATTATGATATTCCACATGATTTATTTCTCATGCCTTAAGGTTCATTTTCATGACATAGTTGATGTATCTCAAGTTCACATGTTAAATGTTTCTCTTGTTCCCTTACAGGGCCTTCTGCTCACCCTTTCTTTTGATTATGTCCCCAGGTTATGAGATGTAGTAATGAACCTAGGATGAACTTAAGGAAAAGACTTTCAATTGTTTAAGAAAAATGTTTTATGTTGTTTTCAGGTATTATGTTCCTGGTTTCCAAGATAGTAAACCTTAAAGATCCACAGTTTTGTGTAATGTAATGATAGTTTATTTTATTAAAAGGTGGGATGCTATAGTGTCATTCTCTCAATGCGACCTCGGTAAACCGGTCATGATTTCCGTCACGACGTCATCACATTTCCACTCAGGAATGGGTAACTTATGAAAAATCAGTGTTTGTCACTGATGCTCTGCCTTCACCTACTAACAAGTGGAACACCTCATGATTAAACTAGCAACATCCATCTTCATACCTGGCCAAAAATACAGACGGTGTAGATCATGATACATCTTGGTGATGCTAGGATGAACTGCCCAAATTGAGCAATTAAAGTCCCACATCAGCTCCTTGCGTTTGTCTTATGGAACCCATATACACCTATGGAAATGAAAGATCGCATCCACAGATATGGTTCATCCAGGAATAGGGTCCTCCCCTGACACACATTCCCTTAGGATGAGGCCTTCCGAATCTACTAGCTGCCTCATTTGTAAACAATCAATAAGTGTTGATGTAACAAAAAGAGAAGATAGAAAAGGATTCCATAGTCTATCGTATACCTCGAAATGCATCTTATAGAACAGATCCATTAGCTTCCACTCACTTTTGGCCTCCCGAAATGCCTGTATCTGAGTCCTCCTACTCAATGTATCAAACACTGTGTTGCCTTTCTTATTTTTATAGGCAAGCTCAAAGTCAAAATACAAAAGGTACTCAAACCACCTTCGCTTTCTCAAATTCAGATCAAGGTAGGTGAAAATTTACTTGAGACTATTGTGGTCAGTGAAAACCCCCAAAAAATCTCCCAGAAGATAGTGTCTCCAACACCGTAAGGCATAAAAAACTGCTGCCAACACCAGATCGTGCATTAGGTAGTTCCTATCATGTGGCCTCAACATCTGAGACCCGTACGCAATGACTCCATATCCTTGCATAATCATAGATCCTAGCTCAATACCTGACACATCATAGTAAACAGTATAGCTCTTTCCGGTCTCTAGAATGACTAGTATCAGTGCTGAGGTCAACCTCCCCTTCAGCTCCTGAAAGGCTGAATCCCAAGAATATGACCTTATGAACATCACACACTTCTTAGTTAGACCCTTCAGCAGTGCTTATAAGTGTGAAAAATCTTTTTTGAAGCGTTTGTAGTATCCTGCTAGCCTTAGAAAACATTTCACCTCAAAGAATTTCTTCATCTGGTCTTAGGAAACTACTTCCCTCACTTCCTCTGGGACTACAGAAACTCTTGTCTCTGAAATAACATGACCAATGATGTGAATCTGGTCTATTTGAAAGTGGCACTTCTATAGCATAACATATAACTGATGCTCTCTCAGTGTACTCAAAACAATCACAAGATGGGTAGCATGGTATTGTCGAGTGTGAGAGTAACCCAAGATGTCGTCCATGAAAACCACTAAGAACGAATCCAAGTATGGATGGAACACTCAGTTCATCAGTGCCATGAAAATTGTAGGTGTGTTAAAAAGAAAAAAAGGCATAACCATATACTCGTAAAGACCATACCTGCTCCAGAAGGCAGTGAGTGTTATATCATATGGTCTAACATGAAACTGATGATAACTGGATCTCTAATCAATCTTCACGAACACTCGGTCTCCTAGAAGCTGATCAAAGAGATCATCAATCATAGGAAAGGGATATCGGTTCCTGAACATCAACTAGTTCACCTTTAGATAATCCACACAAATCATAAGGGTATCAATTTCCTTCTTTGCAAACAAGACCGATGAACCACATAGAGAAGTGCTGATTCATATGAAACCCTTGGCATGTAACTCCTCCAACTATTTCTTGATCTCCTGCAACTCAGGTGTAGCCATCTTATAAGGAAGAATGGACACTGGTGCCACTCCTGGCACAAGATCAATTGAAATATCTACCTCACGCTACAACGGAAACCTTGAAAACTCTTATAGAATGACGTCCATGAAATGATCCTCCACTAGGGGAATGTCCATATGTTAAGTCCCCTGATCATCCAGATAAATGCTAGAAATCTGGGTTGTAACTCCTCCTAGACCATGATGCTTGGGTCCTTCTTTACTTTCCTGGACATCCCACTAACCTCTATGAAGAAAATATGCACCCTATGGTGATATGAAGCACACCCTATAGAGATAAAAGTCAATGAAAGCATGAAAGGAAACCAACCAGTCTATTTCGAGAATGAAATCATAGCATGTCATCTCTAGGATATAAAGGTCCCATAATAAGTGACACCCATCAACCTCTAGAGGGAACTCCTTTAACTAATGTACAATAGCTTTCCTAGTCTCTAACGGTGTGTCTAATGTCAAGATATTGATAGAGGAAACGATGTAGAGCCCATGGCTCCCTACAACAACAAAATAGATAAAGCTATGAGAATCCCCTGTATCAAAAAGAGAAGAAGATAAAACTGAGGATATTATAATCGTACCTCGAACTATAGAAGGTCTGGGATCCTGCCCTTGTTGGGCTTGCTCCACTGCAAAATTATGCCATGTACCGCAGCCCTGTGACCCTACCTGAACACTCTGAGCTAACCCACCTTGATGTCGCTGAAAATTGGGTGAATGGCCACCACAACCATGACATTCAACTCGGTCTGAATGGCCGAAAGAACTCCAGTTCCCTGACTGATGAGAAGCTAGTGGCGCTGCTGCTGAACGAGGAGTCATAGAGGAACCCCTGTGACATGCTGCTTGTGAGAAGAACTGACAAAAGAGCTGAATATGGCTTATCTTTCTGCAAGATCGACACTCCATTGGGTTTCTCTGGCACTGAGTCCTAGTATGATCGCTCCTATCGCATTGGTAGAATACTACCTGGCTTCCGGAAGATATATCCCACCTACTTTAATCTCCCCGAGACGACTCCCTACGACACTTCCTGCCATCAGTAAGAGGAATACTAACTCTTGATGTCGAACCACCCTAGCTCACTGCTTCAGAGTCCCATAGACTGTTCTCGGTGATCAGCACCTGGTTGATGATAGAGGATATTAAATTCATCCTAAATATTTTCTCCTCGGAATGAATCTCTTGCCAGAGACCATCCCTAAACTTCCTAGCCAGGAACAACTCATCAACTGCTAGAATGGGTGTTAAATGATGATGCTCCATGAAGCGAGAGGAATACTCCATCATAGAAAGAGTACCCTTCTCCAAGATCATGAATTATCAGGCTCAATCGACCCTCATGGACTCTGGGTAGAAGTAATAGTAAAAGATACGCTGGAACTCCTCCCAATCCATATTCTGGTGGCATCCCAACTGAGAGATCACCTCCCACCACCACTTGGCGGAGTCTAGGAGATTATAAATAGTGGGCTTCACCCTCTTCTCTGGAGGTGTCTCCGGATGCTCGATGATTGTTAGCATGGCCTCCAGCCATGATTCAACACCCTAGGGTCCTCCATCCCCTTAAAAAGTAAAAGGATGCTGCTGCTGAAAAACCAGTGTCAATTCGGACATCGATGGGGAACGAGACGACGCTATCTAAAATGTATGAATCATCCTTATAAAGCCTTTCCTAAACTGTGCATCAACACCTTTTCCTGGTATAACGGCTGGTGCCAAGGCTGTCACAATAAGAGAATCTACTGGAAGTCCCTCATCAGCCATATCTGATGCCTGATCACCGTCTGGAAATTGGTGTACAACCAGAGGACGTCTAGGTGGAATGACTCTGCAAGGTCAAGGAAACAACATAGATCAAGATATAAAGTACTAAAAACAAGATGTTTTAGCAGGTAACAGGAGGAAGAAATCAGTCATGTTTTACAAAGCAGGACTACACGGCGTGTACATTTCCTAAACGACGTGTACTCTGAAGCCATTCACATGGGCGTGTACTCTTGCCCTAATTGTTCATGTAACACCCCAAACACACAACTTGTTCTCCGAACACATGGTGTTTATTTGAATCCTATTCCCCTTCCCTAGTCCTTCTACAGAGTTAAGCCACACGGCTCTCCCAAGACAGCACTACACAATGTCTTCAAGGTAGAAACGACGTGTACTAGATAAGGTTCACCGGCCCATGTTGTTAGTGAAACAGCCTGTGTACCTAGGATACACTACACAACATGTTCCAAAAAAACACGACGTGCACCAAGAAACGATACCACTCACCTGTGTTGTTCGTGACACGACCAAGAACTGAGGTCAGACTACACGGCGTGTTCAAGATGGACATGGAATGTATAGGATGAGACTCCACCGAACCATGTTGTTAGCTACACGGCTGGGTACCTAGTTCAGGATACACGACATGATAAACTGGTACACGACATGTTCCCACAAGGATTTCCCCATCCTATGTCTATACACACATGGCCTATGACACGGTTAGAGACTACACGACATGTAGTTTTGAAAAATAGTTTCTTCCCAAATAGAAAAACACATGGAATGTAGTTAAGACTACACGATGTGTATTCTGGGTTTTTCCAGACATTAAGCCTCAAAAACTACTTCGGAGCCCAGAAAAACACTGAAACGAACATTGTAGGTGCCAAAATCCCATCCGTGAGGGCCCAAACTTCCCGCAAATCAATTTTTGGCATCTTAAACAAGTTATAATAAGGCAACAAGTCAATGATCCACCAATTTCCCATCCATGGGGACCCATAACATCTAAAGAACCATTGTTTGGAATTCATCTAGACAAATCCTCACACAAAAAACACCATATCATACAACAAGTATCGTTATCAAAGCATCTATCACAATAACATTCATATTCACACAATATCTATCACAACAACATGAAATCACAAATGAATCCTAGATGGCATGATAAGAATGCATGACATGTGATTTCTATCAAGTGCCGATATGATGCATGAGATGTCATACACTCATCTCATCGGGTTTTGAGATAAATAGAACCCCAATATCATTAAGAGTAACAACACAATACATGTGAGTCACCCAATGGTGAAAATCAAATCAACTGTAAAATAAGAAAATAGTAAAATTGCAATAAACGAGGTAGTATGGCTTTTACCAGTACAAGGGTTATCTAATCCCGGGCACAACTCATTACCAAGTACCTATTCCATCCTATCTCTAGATAAAGGATCCAAACAGTAAATCAAGAGAAAAGAAACCCTTGGATACCAGTTTGTAATGTCCCATTTCTGAAATCCACCAAAAGGCGCCCCATACCCAGTTCGTCACATGGCCTCAAGCGCATTTCCCCAAAAGCTAGAGGATACCAACTAGTATCAAGGGCCTTGGCAGTGATAGTAGGAAAACAATTACTCATAGGTATAGTAACACATCATACGTGAAATAAACATACAATAACATAAGAAGTAAATATCCAACATCAGTAAACAATGGGAGACTAGTATAATAAACAACTAGAGAAGTGTATAATAAATGATGCATGATACATATCTCTAGGAAAACAGCCAATCAAGTTACAATGCTAGAATAAAAATAGTACCAAACTAAATTTCAAAATAAAACATAAACATCTCCTCAGCGTTGCATGAATATTCTTGGTCACATTCTCTCCATCTCCACAACAAGTCAAGCACCTGATGTAGAAGGGCGCTTTCCCTTATCTATACGTGGAGAAATATAATATTTTTGGGACCAAAAGAATTACACAAACTAGGTGTGAGACAAAATCCCACTAGGCAACCACCTGATGATCTATGCCTAACATTCAGTGAATATACGAAAGGTAAAATTATCGAAAGCAGTAAATAGGAAATAACACAGCAGTAACAATCTGCAGTCCAAATTCAAGAAACATCTAACACACACAGGTAACCCTCTGGGGAGTACCCACATCCATCCCCTCTGGTCCTACCAAACTAGCTCAAGAAACCCTCTAGGAAGTACACTCAGCCTAAACCCTTTGATTTTGTCATAAGAATTCATAAAGACTCTCTGAGGAAGCACAAAAGGTCAATTCCACTTATAGTCCATAGGTCAAGGGACTCTGATGAATATCACTTTGTCAATTCATCTTATAGCCCTAGGTCATTCATAGACTCTATGAGGAATATTTCTCGGTCAATTACCGTTATAGCTTAGAGTGGTTCAAGGTAATTCAAGTAAAAAAAAGACTCTCTTATGTGGCTAACTCGGTCTATCCCCAAATAGTCTACAAAGCTGAAAGACTCTCTGAGGAAGCTCACTCGGTCTATCTCCCTATAGTCTATAATGTCCAAACACTCTCTAAGGAATCTCACTTGGTCTATCCTCAAATATTCTATAATTTCCAAAGACTCTCTGTGGAAGATCACCCAGTCGATCCTCTTATAGTATATAAACCAGGCTCTCATGGACCCATGTCAGTCAACTCATAGTAATGCAATAAGGCCAAAGTAAACCTACAAAACTATTTGGCTAACCAGTCAACAACATCTAAAGCATGTCAAAAAACAACACTCTATCCTACGACCACATGGAATGGAAAACAAGTAAACAACCAAAGGCTAAATAGGACCTAACGGCCGTAAACAGAACTTGCATGGGAAAAATATCGAAATCATAAAAATCATCCCAATTCATATCCAAATTACCTATACTCTGGCATACAAGCCTAGTAGGAAAACAACAGGGGTAAAATGGTAAACATGCAATACAACATTCAAGGGTATTGGTGGAATTTTCACATAATACACAAAGACATCAAACAGAAAGGACAAACCACCTACCTTAGCATTAAAAGATCTCTATAAATGAATCTCAAAGCATGAATCTACTTGGAATGTCAAAGGGCTACAAAAAGGTCTAAAATGTTAAACCCATGATAATAGGGAAAGAAGGAGTAATTGATAAATGACGCTCTAGAAGAAGGAAGAACTTACTGATTCTGTTCCAACACAATTGATGGCGGTCAATTCAGAGATCATACTAAAGCTTGGGGGCTCTAAAAAGGTTTGGCTCTATATAGTTTACCTCGGTCGAACGAGACCTAGAAGAAGACACTTTTGGTGATCATACGCGGCCTCAGTCCATTTAATAAAAAATAAATTACATTGCGTGTACTTTTAGAGTACATGGAGTGTACATAATGGTTCTGTACTCTTCTTTCACTGACCTCGATGTCACCCCACACGAAAATGTGTGTGGCCATGACACGGCCATCACACGACCTCTTGCGACAACAAATTACATGGCATGTACTCATAAAGTAGAAATCATGTACTTAAAAAATTCCTAGAATTTCCTCTTTTTTATTAAAACACGACCTGAAAAAAACATACCTAAAAGAATATCCGGGTTCTTACAGAATAATATTTAAAAAATATCATATATAAACATTAATTATCTCATTAAAACTATACATAATAAATGGTGATGGAAAATGGGTTTCATCAGTTTATGAGGTTGTGGTCTTCCAAAAACAAAAAGGATTAATACACATCCCATTTGATGGATTTGGAGAGGGATTTATGTGATGATATTAAAATAATAAAATATATGTATATGTACAATACTTGGAGTAATTAGTTTTTTCATTTTTGAAGAATATTTTAAGGAGAGGGAATATGAATCGCAATAGGAACACTTAATTAAAAATTATACGTTGTTATTTGGAAATCCTTTGTCACTTAACACATTAAGACCACTATGTATGATATTTTTATTAGAATAAGATCACTATAAAATGGGGATGTAATATATTAAGGTTATTGTTTCATATATTTGTTGAACCAATTATGTTTTAATGAGATAATAAAATAGAAATAGATGTTCCCTATTTTACGATAAGTGAAGGCCACTCGTGGAATGTATGAAAATTTTAAATAAATATAAACGAGTTTCTAATTATAAGGGACCCGTGATGATTTATGTAGAATAAAATATTGTTTTGGGTCAAAATAAAATTATAAAATACAAATTATAAGATCTTAGTTCACATTAATATCCTTATCTTTTCATTTCAACATTTATTTTATAATAATAATAATTAAAATCAAATAATTTATTCTTAATCTTTAAAGGTTAATATAGTTTCTATAAATATCCAAAAGAACCATAAATAGATCATTTATGACATTTAAAACCTTATTATAATCATTTGGAAGATGTAAGAACTCAGATATTCATTTCAAGTATGGATATTGATTTTTGGATGTTTTTGAGAGAAAAAGAAGAGGTTGGGTTTTTTATATGTACACACTATGTACTTATATATACACACTATGTACCTAGTTACTACTTACAGTCACGTATTAGACCTAATATGGCTGGGTACATGGTCGTGTGGTGACCTGGTAGACCCAGTTATGTCATGGTCTGGTTGAGGCTATTACACGACATATAGTGTTAATGAACACCCACTGTACTTTTATTTTTATTTGATATATCAGAGTGGGGTCAAATATTATTTCCAAAAAATGAATTCTTCTTCCATGCATCATAAAAACGTTCCGAATAATGAAAAACAGAGATCAAACCTCTGATTCTCCATCTAATCTCTGATTGAGAAACTGTCAGGTGTGATGGAATCCAACCAGTGAGTTCTCATATCCTCTAGATACTTCCTTCTATAATATTCATCTCTTGTGAGTTATTCTAGTTTGGGAATCTTTTACCTTATTACACATCTATGCCAATCGTGGATGATTCACAATCCTACATTCAATATTATCGATTGTATGACATTGAGGTAGGTTGGTTGTGCCTTTTATTTTTCTTCTCTGGATTATATATTCTAAATGTGCCGCATACCCATGATTGAGGTATTACATGATATGAAATTTTACCATTTTTATTACCTAGTATGGTTATTTTGAATGTTAAGTGGTTTTTGCTTAGGCTAAAGTATAGATACCTTGTTAAGGCACACCCCATTGGTGTGTTTCACATGAATGATTATTTATGGAAATGTGGTCTAGGATGCTGGTTCGGTTTACCTTATTTTCGATGTCGTGGTTGATTAGGATGGAGTTTGATGGATTACAAGAAACCCATGTGATATGCTTTTGAATTATTATCCATGTAGTAGTTTTGAATTATATTAGTTTCATTGATATTCTATGTGCACTATTTTTTACTCAGGACCATGAGAACCTTGGTGTAGATTCTTTAACCAGATGTATCGACCTTCAAGGCTACCCATGAGGTCATATATAATTACTTTATGCAATGTATACCCAGGTGTACTGATCATGAGAGAATCCTAGAAGTTTGGTTATAATTTATTGATGTTATGTTGACCAAGGTGTATTAAACACGAGAGCTACCTAGGAGGTCTTTTATATATTTTGGTTGTCATGATTACCCATGCGTGTTGACCATGATACCTGCCGAGGTGGATGCTTGTAAATAATTAGTTCTATGTTAGACTAAAGGTGTTATACCATGACAGCTTCCTAAAGGGTCTTTATTTAATGAATTAGTGCAGTGTTAAACCAATTTGGATAGACCAATAGAGATTTACCAAAGTGTTCTTTATAAATGATTAAATGATTTTGATGAGTCTCCCAAGCCAAAGCACAATCCTGGACTCGATCTTACTTGATTTTTAGATGATCGTATGAGACATGTGTTTTTTTAATATTACATAGGGGGTTATATAGCTTAGGATAGATCCATATATTACAAGATTCATAGGATGAATAATTAATGTAACTGAATTTAATTGAAAATAGTAGGTGTGTTTACCTTTGAGTAATTCAAAGTTTATTGCTTCATTTCTGCATATTACTTGCTGTATATATTCACTGACAATTATAAATATTTTTTTTTGTGGATTCCTTGTAGGATTCATGTCACACTCTATTTGGGTCATGTTTTGGACAAAAACTGATTTTATAGTTGCGGGTATAGGCAAGGGAAGTGCCCTATTTCCTCAAGTACTTGATTGGTGTATATTGGAGTTTTAGTCCATGGGAATAAGTTGTGGATTATGATGATATTAGAGTTTACATGATTTTCAATAATCTGGATTCATTATTGTATTTCTAGAATTTTGAATTTTTTTGCAGCTTCCCAAGACACTTGTGACATGCATCATATATATATATACGATCAAGTTGTTTTATTACTATCAATCTTAAAATGATCACCATTGTTGGTATTAGTACTTTAAGTATTGTTTAATATTTTTTCCACTATTTATTCTCTTCCAATTAGAAAATAGTTTCCCCAATTTCATATTTTGGACCTTTATACAATTCAACAGCCTCTAGCATTTAGGGGAATTTGGTTGAGGTTATGTGACCAAACGAGTTTGGGGTACATTTGAGCGGCACCCAGATCTGGGATGTTACAAAGTGGTACCAGAGGAGTTACCATTTCTTCTTTGCCAACTATTTCGAGCCAATAGACTGGGATAGGAAAAAATAAGTAGATTTGAATAAGATGTTCTCAGGAGTAGCTAACACATGTATAGGTAAAGGACATTTTACCTCGAATATTTCAATTTTTTATGGTTTTGTAATTGTTACATTTTATTTTATTTCACCATTGGGTGATTCACTGATTTTGTGCTGTTATGATTGATATCATTGTAGTTATATTTATATTTCAACCCAATGATGTGAGGTTATTACATCTATTTCAACATATATTAACTTTATGGAGATCACATGTCATTCATTCTTGTCATAAAATTTATGTTTCATTACTAATTGCATGCTGTTGTGATATATGTTGTACTACATATAAAAGTTGTTGTGATGGATGTTTTGATATAAATACCTAATATTTTGATAGGGTGTTCATATATTTAATGTGTCATTTGGATGGATTCCATGCTTTGGTCCCTGAGGTGTTAGGGTCCCTCTTGGATCATAATTTTGTGGATCATATTTGAAAATTACAAAATTTTCTCAAGATATATCGTGAATAAGGATTAGAAACTTTTATTCATGGAGAGTATGGGATCTCACAGATCATAACTTCGCATGAATTGTAAATTTTTTATGTTTTTTAGGGTTCCAAAATATCTTCATAGGATTAAAATATGTAAACCCCGACAACATGGAAAGTTATTTTATTAACACATGCCAGGTGTTATTCTGTTCAAGAAGAAATGAATTTTTTTGAGTAAAAGCTGTGTAGTTGTTAACTATGTGGATGAATATGTTACAAAAAAACGAGGTTGGTAAATTTTACGTACAATACACTGTGTACTAGGAGTACATGCCGTGATATAGTCGACGATGTATCTTTCCGTATGACTAATGACACGACTGGATAAAACATTTAAGTACACACCGTGTATAGGATGAACACGCCATGTAGTGTTACACTAGAAGGAATGTGTAATTATATTTATATATAAGTACCTGGGTAAGAGGTAATGTTCACATAGAAGCCATGTCTCAGGAGGTACATGACATGTGTATGATGTGTTAGACGACCAGGTTGGTAGTGGTGCACTTCCATGTTAATGATTTAGGGAACATGCCATGTAGTGGTTCTACATGCTGTGTTATCCTCTTTTTGTAAAAAAAGAAATATTTACTTATTCTATTAAATTTTAAAAACTTTTATGTTTTTATCCTTGATAATCTTGAGTTGAGGTGTGTGATTGTCCTTACAGAGTCATTCCACCAAGACATCCTCGGGTTGTACGCTAGGTGCATAGCGATGATCAGATACTAGAAATGGTAGATTAGGGAATTCTAGTAGATCCTACATTCCTACCCATCTCTTCACCAACTGTTATACTAGACATAGGTATGGATGAACATTCCCATGACTGATTTATGTGGATGATTCAAACCTTTTAGGTTAACCACATCATTCCTGACTATGGTAGAGTTGATGTGTGTGTTCCAGCAACAACACCCTCGCACATTTTCAGGGGATGGAGGACAACAGGCTACCGAGTCATGGTTGGAGCTCATTATTTCTATCATTGAGATTATAGATACCCCTTATGATAGGAGGGTGAATATCCTTATCTAATTGGTATGTGACTCTTCGAAGCAATGATGGGATTTTATCTCACATGTGTGATGTCAACATGATATGGATTAAGAATAGTTTCATGTGACCTTTTATGATTACATATACCCCGAGATGATGGGGGTTGACTAAGGTCAAGAGTTCATGCATTTGGAGCTGGAAACTCTTTTAGTGATTGTATATTCCTAATTCATTACCAAGCTTTAGCACTTAACACATATTTTTGGAGGTAAAAAGTTTTTAATGATAAGGGATTTTAGGATGGTCTCAAGTATGACATCAGATCGTAATTGAATGTTTTTATGTTGATTTCAGTGGCTTCTATAGTAAATCATGTGTTGAATAATGATCAGAATATATGTTATTTTGGAGCTATGATTCCGGGAAGTTCAACAAATATATATGATACTCCTTCAATGAATAGTAGGAATCACTACATGGAACATACATGTAGTGGTTCTTCTAGTAGTTGGGATGAATCTTCAGGTATCAAGGTGCGGTGCTACGAATCCTGGAAGAGTGAGAAAACGAGACCTCAGTGCCTAAGAGACATAGTTGAGTGCTAATATTATGGAAATATGGGTCATCTTCATCATGTTTTTCAATTTTTCCCACTAGAATCTAGTGATAGGGGATCTCTTACGACTCCACTAATAGGAGAGGGGACACTAGTTCCCCATCTTTTAGTGAAATGTATTACATCAGGTCATTTTGGAAAAGTTGGTGGTCATTACATTGGTATATAGATGGCAGGTTTTTAGCGATAGTAGGGTGGTTCAGCTCAGGGAAGACAGGAAGGGTTATAGGGATGCAATATAGTTCTGACAAGTGTGATTGATTATACCTAGTAAGAGAAGGATCCCATACCCTCTATGGTTAGTGGTATGAATCTAGTTGTCTCAGTTTTAGATTCTGACCTTTTTTATGTAGGGGCTTCTCAAAAAAAAATTGTTGTTGTTGTAGAGATCCTTGGGCTATAGCATCCTGCCTTTTTCACATAAACTTTCATTACATTATACGAAACTGAGGATCTTTAAGGTTTAGTGACATGGAAACCAAGAACATAATACATGAAACAAAAAAAACATTCTTCTTAAAGACTTGAAAGGCTTCACCTTATGTTCATCCAAGGTTCATTACTACATATCATAACCTGGGTACATACATCAAAAGAAAGGGTGAGCAGAAGGCCAAGTAAGGGAAACAAGGGAAACATTTAACATGTGAACTTGAGATACACCAATAATGTCATGAAAAGAACTTTAAGGCATGAGAATGAAATAATGAGGCATATCATAATAAAAATAACGTATTTCATAACTTGAATATGTGGCTACAACATTTAACAAATACAATCATTTCCATTTCCCCATGTTCCATCCCCACGGTGTCAATAAAAATTACCAATGTTATTCACCAAGGTATCAGTCTAAATGGTCATCTCTAGAGATTAAGTCTTTACCCAATGCATTGGAGATCTATCATGGCGCACCCTTGACATGTATTTATTATCATGTGAGACACATATATCATCATCAATAATTTCATAAAAAACCCATATATCATAAAAGAAATGGGTTTCATTTCATAATCACAACGTTTTAAAAACTGCTTTAAAGACATGATCTTTGTGTCACTTTAAAACCCACAGAAAAAGAAAGGTGGGTCTCATGTATGTAAATCCCAAAAATTAAAATAGGAAAAAATGGTATATATGTGAATAACCCTATAGAAGAGAGATATTTGAGTATTCACTTAATAAAATAAAATAAATTTAGAAAAAGAGAGAGACATTTTGAGACGGAAAATTCTGCAGCATAACGGCTATGTTACAGGGTTTTAGAAAACATTGAAAAGAGAGGGCACATAGGGCACCCACTCATAAATGATCAATAAAATAGTATGGGAACAGAATATAAAGGATTTAAGAAAATGGTAATTAAATTTGAATGACATACCATTTGAAATGAAAAACATGTAAGGAAGACAAAAATTAGATTTCTCTTATGAAAATCCGGCAGCCTAACGGTGTCACTTAAACGTCAACCAAAAATGAATTGGAAAGATAAAAGAGGGTCTCTCATCATATGAACATAAGAGTTCAGTATGATAGATATAGATATCATACCCCAACATAATAAAAAGGAACTTGAAAGACTCGACATGAAAATAGATCTAGAAAATGTGAAGGGTGAAAGAATCCCTTAAAAATTTGGCAGCCTAACAGTGCCACATAAAACATCAAAATACTGAATTGAAGAGATCAAATAGGGTCTCTCATCATATGAAAATAAGAGTTCAGTATGATAGATAAAGATATTATACCCCAACATAAAAAGTAACTTGAATGACTTGACATGAAAATAGATCTTTGAAAAATGAGAAAGGTGAACGAGTCCCTTCAAAATTCGGCAGCCTAACGACGCCACTTAAAACATCAAAATACTGAATTGAAGAGATCAAATAGGTTATGAAATCATATGAACATAAGATTTCAGTATGATAGATATAGAGATAATACCCCAACATAAAAAGTAACATGAAAGACTTGACATGAAAGTAGAACTTTGAAAACGAGAAGGGTGAAAGAATCCCTTCAAAATTCGACAGCCTAACGACGCTAGTTTAACATTCATAAAATGAAATTATTAGAGAAATAGGGGGTTTATCTTCATATGAACATGAAAAAGACAGTATTATGAATATAAAAAAACATCCTCCAACATGATAGCATGGAGTATAAAACAAATGACATAAAAGAGATTACTTGAAAAGAAAGAGGGAAGTAGGATCCCTTACCTTAAAACGTAACTCTTAAAACTCAGTGTTTGGGACATTGAGGGATTAGGGGAACCTTGGGAAGACTCCTTGGGAGATAATGAGAGCTGAGATTTTTTGGGGAAGAGTTGGGAGTCGAATGGATGAGAGGATGTCTTGGTATTTATAGGAAAAGTGAGGGGACAAGGCATTAAAGACCAAGGGACACCTCATTGTAGGTTTTGGAAAAACCATGGGCTTTCCCATGGTATTTTCACATGGTATAGGCCACATGGGTCCCCCCATAAAATAATTAATCACCTTTGGTCGGCCAACCCTTAAAATATCTCATGACATCATCATGACACAGTTAAGATGTCATTAAACATACTGAAACCCTAAAACTGTATGTTCACTATTCATCGAAAAATTCAACTTTTTCAAAAACAAACCCAAAATTTCACCATAACCAAATATCGATGTGCTGATTTCAAAAATTAAATCCATTTTATAAAAATAATTTTCTAAATATTTTTAATTTAATTTTTAAATAAATACACTATTCATAGAAAATTCATTTTTCTCAAAAAAATCTCCCAAAATTACCTTAACATAATATCGATGCCCTGAGTTCAAAAATGAAATCCATTTTATAAAAATAATTTTCTAAATATTTTAAATTTAATTTTTAATTAAAAAACACTATTCACCTGAAAAAACTAATACATGACTAATAATTTATGAACCCGTTATTTAACCATTTTATGGAATCACATTACTTAATCAAGGTGCCTAGATTATATTAATACTTTCTTTAAGTGAGATTACTAATACATTTGGTCACATTACTAATCCTAAGCATAAAATCACTATTCATAATTTACTATTCATCAAAAATTAAGTTGATCTTATTAGACTCTAAATTTTGTACTGGACATAATTGTAATAGACCATTTTTTGAAAATCATTACACATTTTTAATTATTTAAGGTTTACAAAAACATTTCTAAAATATCCTTTTTCTAAAAATTCATCAAAAATATGCATACTATATTTATCCGGTAATTTGAAAATTCATAAAATTCATCATAAGAATAAATATTAATTTTTATTTAAAACAAAGGATTACACAAGAAGTTACGGTCTCCTTACATAGCCCCTTATCACATCAGCATAGGACCTAAGTGTAAGGTGTGAAACGGTGAGAGAATCCGAGGGTGGCTTGTCCAACATCGCACGAGTAGTAATTTCTATCAGTTTGAACTTCTCGCGAAGGAAATTCCGTTCTAGCTTCACACGATGAAGTTAGGCTTGGGTTTGGTCGAGGGCAAAGCCCAGTGGTGCTACCTCCTTCCCCAGTTCTGTTAGATGGGCTTTGATTGGCCCGAGACTACTAGATGAGGCCATCGAATCTATATTAATTAACCAAGGTCACTTGCAACATTCAGTTTTCAACGGTCATACTAACTAATGGTCATATAATAGTCAAAACCCAACAGTCTCATCTTAATTATACTCATTTTATCAAATGAAATAGTTTTGTTGAGTATGAAAAAAATAAAATAACACACAAAATTAGGAAACAAGATTTATTCAAAATTTCGGGTCGTTATAATCTTCCCCCCTTAAGAAATTCTGTCCTCACAATTTTTAATATTTGGTTTTTAAAT
Organism: Viscum album; assembly: GCA_963277665.1. NCBI lineage: Eukaryota > Viridiplantae > Streptophyta > Magnoliopsida > Santalales > Viscaceae > Viscum > Viscum album. The sequence continues at coordinate 1,392,744,532 of OY728165.1, forward strand.
TTCATTCATAGTCCCACATTGGAAAAAGGGTCTGTAACACTATTACTTTAAAAGAACAAAAAGAAAGTACAAAGGCCACCCGAGTTATCCCATACTAGGATTTCATGTAGGAAAACATGGATATGGAAGAAAAAACAAAGGGTCAAATTCTAAGGGAGAGTGATAGAAAACTTGATTAGGAGAAAGTTGACCACAAGGAAATCACATACTTATGAAGTGTGTAAACGGTCTTTGATTATCCAGTAGGAAGCTTAAACCAAGAACGTTTTTTTCATTCTTTTTAAGAATTTTTAGGAATTCATTTACTGCATAGAATAAAAACATAATGAAATATACCTACCTTCAAGTAGAGTTTCATCCTTTAATAAGTTTCTACCAAAACTAATCTTTTCTCCAAAGGATGAGAATTCAAAAACACTTGGTCTCATCAAATCACAAGAATAATCTTCTTGAGAGTCACATAATCCACTAAAGATTAACTATCAATTTCTTCTATCTTTAAACATTATTTAAAAAAAATAGAAACGATAAGGTAAAACAACTCTTAAAAAAGAACGAATCCCATAGGAAGGGAAACTACTTTTAAATCTTCAATGTTCCATGGTACGACCCAAAGATCATCATAGACCATTCCATAAATAACTATCCTTAAAATTCCTCAAAATAAACCAAACTAAGATTGAAACCCAATTATAAGAATGATCTCATAACATAGTCTTCCAAGATAGACTTTATCGTTCATCTTCAAACAACATCATCCACTACTAACATCATATAACAAAGTAGCTGACCTAAACATATTTTACCCAATATAGGTTAATCATTTCCATATGTAACCAAAATTACTATAAGTCCACCTTAAATTAATCGATTCTTCAAAATATAAGTCAACCTTTACTCCTCAATAAAAATACTATAGTAATCTATTTACCTCGATCAAATAGGGTTCCCAAAATAGTGAACATATTCCAAAATAATAATCATCTTTTAATCCCCTAATCATCTCTGTCATATTAATACGACAATCATCACATTTCCTATCACATTGGTTGTTGGGACATGTTCTTCCATTTCCCTCCGTTAACTATGAAAAGAAATTACAATTAGGGGCTGAAATACCTAGCCAATAATCATGAAAATGAACTTAAATCATAGAAGGATAACTTGTAGAAGAAAAGTATACCCTAACATTGATCCCATAGGTTCTAATATAGGTTATCCATGATCATATATTCTTATGTAAATATTTATTTTATTTTATCTTTGTTCCTTTAATAATGGTTCATACTAAGCTTATGAATTTTCCAAAGCATATCCATAGGGAGTGTCATAACCAAGAGTGAAGCAAGGCCCATTTTCATGTACCAGTTCCCGTTTGAGTCTAACTCAAAGCGGTGTTTTCGGGTTTTACCCCAATGTACATCTGTGACAGAGCCACCTCTACCTGCTTGTATCCAGAGAGGGATGTATTTTCTTGAAAAACCCTTACTCAATACTCACCAAAATACCAGGAAGATTTCCTATATTTAAAATTTTCTATAGTGTTCTTCCTAAAGTTTTCATATCCTAATTTACACAAATAACAAAACCTTACTTTGATACCAACTATAGAATACCTCCTTTTTGTCACATAAACATTCATTACGTTATACAAAACTGAGGATCTTTAAGCTTTAGTTTCTTGGAAACTAGGAACTTAATACATGAATAAAAAAAATCATTTTAAACACATGAAAGGATTACCCTTATGTTCATCCTAGGTTCATTACTGCGTCTCATAACCTGGGTACATACATCAAAAGAAAGGGTGAGCAGAAGACCCAGTAAGGGAAACAAGGGAAACATTTAACATGTGAACTTGAGATACACCAATAAAGCCATGAAAAGAACATTAAGGCATGAGAATGAAATCATGAGGCATATCATAATAAAAATAACTTATTTAATAACTTGAATATGTGGATAAAAAATTTAACAAAGACAATAATTTCCGTTTCAGGAAGGTCCATCCCCAAGGTGTCAATGAAAATTAACAAGGTTATTCTACTAGGTATCAGTCCAAATGGTCATCTCTAGAGATTAAGTCTTACCCAATGCATTGGAGCGCTATCAGGGAGAACCCTTGACATGTATTTATTATCATGTGAGAAACATATATCATCATCAATAATTTCATAAACAACCATATAGCATAAAAGAAATGGGTTTCATTTCATAATCATAACCTTTTAAAATCTGCTTTAAAGACATGATCTTTGTGTCATTTTAAACCCCACAGAAAAGGAAGGTGGGTCCCATGATTGTAAATCCCATAATTTAAAATAGAAGGACTTGGTATATATGTGAATACCCCTATAGAAGAGATATCATTTAGTATTCACTTAATAAAATAAAAGAACTTTATAAAAAGAGAGAGACATTTTGAGACGGAAAATTCTACAGCATAACAGCTATGTTACGGGGTTTTAGAAAACATTGAAAAGTGAGGGGACATAGGTAACCCACTTATAAATGATCCATAAAACAGTATGGGAACATAATATAAAAGATTTAAGAACATGTTAATGAAATTTTAATGACATACCATTTGAAATGAAAAACATGGAAGGAAGACAAAAATTAGATTTCTCTTATGAAAATCCGGCAGCCTAACGACGTCACTTAAACTTCAACCAAAAATGAAATGGCAAGATAAAATAGGGTCTGTCATCATATTAACACATGAGTTAAGTATGATAGATATAGAGATCATTCCCCAACATAATGAAAAGGATCTTGAAAGACATGACATGAAAATAGATCTCGAAAATGAGAAGGGTTAAAGAATCCCTTAAAAATTCGGCAGCCAAACGGCACCACTTAAAACATCAAAATACTGAATTGAAGAGATAAAATAGGGTCTCTCATCATATGAACATAATATTTAAGTATGATAGATATAATTATCATACCCCTACACAAAAAGTAACTTGAAGGACTAGACATGAAAATAGAACTTTGAAAAATGAGAAAGGTGAACGAGTCCCTTAAAAATTCGGTAGCCTAACGGCGCCACTTAAAACATCAAAATACTGAATTGAAGAGATAAAATAGGGAATCTCATCATATGAACATAATAGTTCAGTATGATTGATATATATATCATACCCCAACAAAAAAAGTAACTTGAAATACTTGACATGAAAGTAGAACTTTGAAAATGTGAAGGGTGAAAGAATCCCTAAAAAATTCGGCAGCCTAACAGCGCCACTTTAACATTCTTAAAATGAAATGATGAGAGAAAGAAGGGATGACTCATCATATGAAAATGAAAAAGACAGTATTATGAATATAAAAGAACATACTCCAACATAATAGCATGGAGCATAAAATAAATGACATAAAAGAGATTACTTGAAAAGAAAGAGGGAGGTAGGATCCCATACCTTAAAACGAAACTCTTAAAACTCAATGGTTGGGAACATGAGGGAATGGGGGCACCTTGGGAGGACTCCATGGGAGATAATGAGACCAGAACTTTATTGGGGAAGAGTTGGGAGTCAAATGGAAGAGTGGATGGCTTGGTATTTATAAGGAAAGTGAGGGGACAAAGCATTAATGACTAAGGGACACCTCATTGGTGGTTTTGGAAAAACCATGGCCTTGCCCATGGTATTTGCCCATTGTATTGGCCACATGGGTCCCCCCATAGAATAATTCATAAACTTTGGTCGGCCAACCATTAAAATATATCATGACATCATAATGACACAGTTGAGATGTCATTAATCATACCGAAACCCTAAAACATTATGTTCATTATTCATCAAAAAATTCAACTTTCTTAGAAAAATCCCAAAATTTCACCTTAAACAAATATCGAAGCCCTTATTTCAAAAATGAACACCATTTTATAAAAATAATTTTCTAAATATTTTTAATTTTATTTTTAAATAAATACACTATTCACGGAAAATTCATTTTTCTCAGAAAAAGCCCCAAAAATTACCTTAACATAATATTGATGCTCTGAGTTCAAAAATGAAATCCATTTTCTAAAAATAAGTTTCTAAATATTTTATATTTATTTTTTAATTAAAAAACACTATTCAATCGAAAAAACGAATACTTGGATAATAATTTATGAAACCGTTATTTAACCACTTTATTGAATAACATTACATAATCAAGGTGCCTAGATTATATTAATACTTTCTTTAAGTGAGATTACTAATCCATTTGGTCACATTACTAATCCTAAGCATAAAATCACTATATATAATTTACTATTCATAAAAAATTATGTTGATCTTATTATACGCTAAATTTCATACAGAACATAATTGTAGAAAACGATTTTTCGAAAATCATTACACATTTAAAATTATTTATGGTTTACATAAACATTTTTAAAATATCCTTTTTCTAAAAAATCATCAAAAATATGCATACTATATTTATCTGGTCATTTGAAAATTCATAAAATTCATCATAAGAAGAAATAGAAATTCTGATTTAAAACAAAGGATTACACAAGGCAGTTACGGTCTCCTTACATAGCCCCTTATCACACCAACATAGGACCTAAGTTTAAGGTGTGTTAAGGTGAGGGAATTTGAGGGAGGCTCGGCCAACATTGCACGAGTAGTAATTTCTATCAGTTTGAACTTCTCATGAAGTAAATTCCGTTCTAGCTTCACACGATCAAGTTCGGCTTGGGTTTGGTCTAGAGAAAATCCCAGTGGTGCTACCTCCTTCCCAAGTTCTATTAGATGGGCTTCGATTGGCCCGAGTATTCTGGATGAGGCCATCGAATCTATATTAATTAACCAAGGTCACTTGAAACATTTAGTTTTCAATGGTCATACTGACTAACGATCATATAATAGTCAAAACCCAACAATCTCATTTTAATTATACTCATGTTATCAAATGAAACAGTTTTGTTGAGTATGAAAAAAATAAAATAACACAAAAAATTAGGAAACAAGATTTATTCAAAATTTCGGGTCATTACATGGGCTCTCTATCATTATTTATGATGATGTTATGACACCAAACACTCTGTTTGTGATTAGGATGACTAGTGTGAGTCAGTTCAAGGAGGTACCTCTTGAGGTTTTCAGGTGTCAGTTCTTATAGATACTCTATGAATTAGAGATGATAGGATTCGATGCCTTTAAAATAATGGAGTGTCTAGCCTCTATTCAGGCCATTGTTGACTTCTATAGCCATAGGGTGAGTTTCACAACCAGATCGAAGATATTTTCTTCACAATGGATGATGGGATGTCGAGGAATGCAGAGATTGACCCGAACATTGATGGTTGGGAGGAATTATAGCAGAGATTGGTAGTTTATACCTGGATGAGCAGGGGACTTCACAGACAGACATTTATCTAGTGGTGGATCATTCTAGAAATATCATTAAAGATAATTTTTTATGTTTACCACTGAAGAGAGAGTTAGATTTATCTAATGAGCTTGTGACAAGAATAACACCAGTGTCAATTCCTCTATATCAGATAGTTACACCAGAATTAAAGGAGCCCATGAAGCCATTACAGGAGTAATAGGTGAAGGGTTTCATCCTACCTAGTACTTCTCCTTTGGGATTTCCTATCGTTTTCATGACGAATGTGAATGGTACCCTCATACATTGTGTGCATTATCAAAATATGAACCATTTGATGGTCAAGGAATGATATACTATTCAAATGACTGAGGATCTCTTTGATAAACTTCAAGGAGCCCGATTTTTATCAACAATTGACAAGATATGCAGTTATCATTAATTTCAAGTTGCATTAGATATTTCAATTGATGCCATTAAGAGAATGTATGGTCTATATGAGTTTTTGGTTATGCTGTTGGGTCTCACGAATGTGCCAACCGTTTTCTTGTCACTGATAAAACAAGTTTTCCATCCATACATTGCTTCTTTTGCGGTTGTCTTTATGGATGATATATTGGTGTACTCTCACACTTCACATGGCCATGGAATCCATCTTGAGATCATATTGAGTACACTGAGGGATCATCAGTTATATGATAAGGTCTCAGAATTACAATTTTGGATGGATTAGATTCATTTATTGGGTCATGTTATCTTAACGATAGGATTATTAGTAGACCAAGAGATGAAGAGAGTGGTAGTATCCTGGGAGAAGATGAAGACCGATTTTTTGGTAAAAAATTTTCTAGTGTGGGATGGTTACATCAGGAGAATTATTCAAAATGTATTATGCATAGCAGAACTAATAATGGGCTTGACTAAGAAGGGTGCAAAGTACCTATAGACAAATTCCAGGGATTTATCCTTTCAGTAGCTGAAAGGGAGATTGAATTCAACACCACACTGAATTTACCAGATCTGGGTGAGTGTTTCACCATTTAATACAATGCATCATGTATTGGGATGGGATCAGTGCTAATATAGGGGGGAGGAGTCGTTGCATATGGGTCTCAGCATTTGAGTCCAAAATGAGTGGAATTCCCCAATAAACAAACTCTTGATGGGTGTAGTTTTTCATGCTTTACAGTGATAGATTTATTATCTTTTAGGTGATCATTTTTTGGTATACACTGACCAAAGAGGACTCAAGTATATCACTACTTATCATAATATGAATTTGATATAGTGAATGTGGGTAGAGTAACATATGTCATTTGGAATTGAACTTGACTACAAGACTGGGAAAGGCAACACAATGAATGATTCATTGATTAGAAGGACATATATTTAGGTATTTAAGGAGGGAAATAGTCAGTGTATTCTTATGGATTTGTTCTTTGACATGCATATGAAGGTGCACAAAAAATAGGGGGTGAAAATTCATTCCTCCATAGCTATAACCTCAAAACTTCTGGATTGAATGATGATAAGATAGAAATTATATTCTGATTTTCTAGTGTTATGGGAGTGTGTTTTAGGTGAGGAAACTACTCATGGGTGGACCATAGGTGAGGATTATGTTTTTTGTTTTCATGCGCACATATTGGTGTCCGCAAAAATACATAGGGAGGATTTGAGTGATTTTACATTCCTCTGTATGAGCATTTCATACGGGTGTCACCAAGATGTAACGATATCTATATCATTAATATTAGTGACCAACCATTAAAAGGGATTTAGCTGGTTTTGTTATTATATGTTCCACCAATTAGATGTTGAAGGTTGAGCATCAGTGACTAGAAGGGCTATTATAGTAGTATCTAATTCCCAAGTGGAAGTGGAATTACATCGCGATGGATTTCGTGACATGTTCAGAAACATCACCCTGAGTAAATGATGCTGCATTGGTTGTTGATGAACGACTCATGAATGATTCACATTTCCTACCAATTAGGGAAAAATTTAGATTTTATGATCATGGAATGTTTTACATCCAAGATATAGTATGTTTTCATGGGGTTCCTCACTATATCGTTCCAGAGAGGGATGCATGGTTCTCTTATTGTGCCTGACAAGGACTAAAAGGGATTTGGGTACATAGGTACATTTGAGTATATCTTACCACCCCCAGAAAAGTGGCCAGTTTGAGTGTTCAATTCTGGTTTTGGAGGACATGCTTTGACCATGAATCTTTGATTTTAGTGGATCTTGGGAGAGACACATACCCTTGGTGGAGTTTTCCCACAAGAATAGTTATCAGGAAATAATTTAAATGGAACATTGTGAGAATTTTTATGTTAGGTAATGTCAATCACCCCTATGTTGGTTGGAGGTTGCAGAGGCCCCTATTTTGGGAACTCATCGTTTCCACCAGACCATAACACAGATGGAGTTGATTTAGAAGAGGATGTCTATTAAACAATATCTCGAGAAATCTTATTCTGGTTGACGGAGATGACTTCTGAATTTCGAGTTTGGATAGAATGTTTTCTTACATGTCACACTGAGGTTGGGACATATGAAGATTATGATATAGGGAAATGAAATATCGCAGTCATGGGCACCCTCAAATTATTAGTGATTTTGGGGTACTTAGGTGCAGCAGAGTGGCTGACCAAGGTCATCTCTCAAAGAAGGAAGTAGATTTAAAACAACTTTTTAAAGGTATTATAAAAATAAAATAAAAGAGAATAAAAAACTACCCGAAAGGATGGGGGTTGGATATAGTTTATGAATCCAGAAGAATTTTTTGGGAATAAGATTTTATTTTTTTTTTTGTTTTTAGTATTGAAATGAAGTTCGATTAAAATGACACAACAAAAAGATGTTTTTTAGAAAATATTTTAAAAGGTGAAATAGATCTAACTCTACCTCTTCATTCACTTATTAATCATTATAATTTAAATCAATATCCACTTAATTATGATCCCCTAATTTGTTATCCCTCAAACCCTACGAGAGTTAACTTAACCACAAAGATGAAATTACTTAAACCCGGGGCTAGATTTAGAACACTCAATCGCAACACCCTGCTTTGATTGTTGTTCTAAGGTTAGCTTATGGTCAGTGTTTAATTAGAGTACATATCCATTCTAGAAATGGGGATGAATTGTGTTTAGAGATTATATTTGAACTCTTCAAATTTTTCCCGTATGGTCTTGTATTACCGATTAAGATCGTGCTCTCCCAATTTACACAATTCTCAACCTCACGTGTTTTGTGTTAATTGTTCAATTGCTTGTTTAGTTTCTTAAAATTTTAAAAAAAAATTCATGGATCATATTAAGTGAATTACATTAGCTCAATGATTCAAAATAATTAAATGATGAAGGATAGAGGTCGATCGATTACTAAGAAGAACTACTCGTCCATGGCGGTGTAGTCATTGTGGAGACGTTTTGCATAAGCAAAGGATTGAAAGGGTAGAACCCAATATTGTCTCCACTGTTGATTCCAACCCAATTAAAAATATTAGGAGAAGAAGAAAATGGAATAAAAAAGAAGATTATTTGAAGAAAAATTCATGAAACAAACATGAAATAAAATAAATACAAAGAAGAGGTGGGAGAGGAGAGCCTTTTTAGAGGAGAGGTTTTCACAAAGGCTGACTTCTTCCAAGAGTTGTAAGGGGCTCCCAAGAGACACCATTTCGTCCAAACCTTCCCAATGACTCGACCTTCCCTCCCAAATAGTTAAAACCCCCTTTAAATAGAGTTTGTGAGGGCTAGGGTTACATAACATTTTAAGTGTGAAATGAAAAACTCAGCCAAATATTTTATTCCACGTTTCACCGCCTAGTTGACGTCCAAAACACATGGATGGACCAGCCTTCCAGAAGGATTATTTGTTCCAAATCATGTCCCCAATATTTTCCCAATCTTGGGCCTCAATATAAGCCCGGATAAAGAATATATGGCCCAAATACAGAACCCTTTTCCATTCTACCGAGTCCAGCCCACCATTGTCGTAATGTCCCATTTACTCCATCCAAATGCACGTATTAGCTCAAGTGTCCTGAATGAAAGTTGTATATAATTACGTTAGCCACTCTATTACAAAATATAAATTCGAATAATAAATAAAAAAATATTTATCTTTGAAATACTACAGTGCACTATAAAGGGTAAAACCGGAATTTTCCCCAAATTTTAAAATGAATGATCAAATCCCAAATATTTTATAAATAAACATATTTAACACAATGTGAGGAAATTATATCATTTACTATCAATAGAATATTCAAAAAAATAGTTTTTTATCAACTCCCTCACACTTACCATGTTTCACTCCTAGGTAAAACCTCATGTTAAGTAAACATCAATATCAAATCAAAACCAATTTTAAAACACATATCATTGGGATCCATCAATTCCGTTCCAAGAATCAAAAGATATCATGCCTCATAAAAAACCTTATTTCACGTTCTCTATTAACATCATTCAATATATTTCCACTTCATTTATCCTCCCATTCACAAAACACATACCTCGCTTGAATTTTCTCTCATCACTCAAATATTAATTTTTTTTGCAATGTTTTTCTCATCCAAACTCATAAAAGGGTCACCATAGGCTTGATAAATTCATACATCTCCACCTAATGTGATTCAAGTAGATATGTTTATCATGAGGAATTTTCTGGTTTGTTTTGTGGCTATCAATTGGTAGGATTTAGATGTGAAAAAATTCTGAGGCTGAATAAGGAGGGCTTGACTCTTTTTGAAGCAAAATTGCATTAATCTAATTTTCACTTAAATATGGTCTTTTACTCAATCCACATAGTATCAATTGAGCTCCATCATCATGAAAATTAAAGAATAGTTTACACCATTCATCATTTCATCATCAAATATGTCAATCTTCTCAAAAATGATTTTCTTGAAAGCTCCCATTAGGTACAACTTTCCACCTCAATTAGAAGCACTAGAAAAGGCACAAATTCACTTGTCATGAATGCTCCAGAAAAGGCACAGCTTTCAATATAATGAATTTATTCAGTAGCGAACACATCTCTTAAGAATTTAATTTTCCACCCAATGTATCACAGAATGTGGTAGCACAACACAACATAGCTTCCCCCACACTTAAGCTCAACTAGATTATGAAATTTCACTTCAATAGTTGGTTGGATAGGTAAAATTGGCTTGTAATGTGGAAATCCTAACAGGATGTGCATGGATTCTAAGGGATAAAAAGATTAAATGTTCAAGACAGGACATTATAGAAAAAGGATTCTTTGAAGTAGGGGCTTTAATACCAAACAAATACCTCAATCATTTAAACATAAGTACCTCAAACCCTCAATTATTGACAGGAATAAATCAAATTCTATTTAAATCAAGCATGGTATGGTTCTCTCAAAAATTGAGGTGAATGTAAAGAATATGAAAATAATGGTCCAGAAGCCTCACAAGAAAGTGATTCCAAATATAAAGACACTGAGATGTGGCATGGGATTCAAAATTCGGTGTACTTTTCATGAAATTACTAAATATTTGAACTTGAAACAAAGTCATTTTCAGCATTCATTTAATCTTAGTTTCAAGGTATAAATTGTTTCACTCAGTGATATGCATTTCAAAATTGTGATGAGAATCATTTCAGCTCAAAAATTTCAAAAACACAAAGAAAATTGAAAAAATAAACACACAAAATTTGAAAAAACACACAATTTATTTGTTTGTTTTTTAAATCAAGAATTTTTTTTTGAAATTACTAAACTAAAAGGTTCCCTCCACTACAAATAAAATATTTCATTGTCCTCAATGTGAACCCATGAGATGATATATGCACATGAAATTCAGAATTTTTAAATAGGACAAATAATATAAAAGTGAAAGGATTAGGAACAGCCTGATGTGATCAAGTGATGATGGGGTCATGCAGTGTGATAAAATCCACTACATTAGTAGTAAGTCCCACAATGTATCTCTTCAAACATTTTCCATTGACTATAAATCTCCTTCCAATGTCCTCTTGTGTGATCTCCACTACACCATAAGGAAAAACATTAGTCACAATATAAGGACCTAACCATCTGGAATGCAACTTACCTGGCATCATCTTGAGTCGTGAACTATAGAGAAGGACTTTCTCTCCAACATGAAACTCTCTCTATTGGATAATTTGGTCATGATATGCTTTTGATATTTCCTTGTAGAGCCTTGAGTTCTCATATGATGACAGTTGAATCTCCTCAACCTCTTGAATATGAAACTTCCTTTTAATTCAATCTTAGGCCAAATCCATGATGCATTTCTTTATAGACCAATATGCCCGATGCTCGACTTCCACCAGGAGATGACATGCTTTCCCAAAAGTAATACTAAATGGGGGCATACCAATGGGTGTCTGGTATGCTGTCCTATAATCCCACAATGCATTATCCAAGCACTTGCTCTAATACTTCCTATTCGGCTACACGATTTTCTCTAATATTTGTTTCATCTTACGATTTGAAACCTCAGCCTGTCCATTTGTTTGGGGGTGGTATGGTGTTTATGTTTTGTGGGTCACCCATACTTCCGAAGGAGGGAAGAAAAATTCCTATTGCAAAAGTGTGTCCCCTGGTCACTGATGATGGCCTTTGGTACTCCAAACCTGCAGAAAATTTGAGTCTTGACAAAATCCACTACAACATGGGAATCTTCAGTCCTAGTGGCCTTGGCCTCCACCCATTTACTCACATAATCAACAGCAACCAAAATACACAAAAATCCAAATGAACTAGGAAGAGGACCAACAAAGTTGATTCCACGTACAAAAAAAATATCATAGAATAGTATGGGTTGTTGGGGCATCTCATGTCTCCTAGAAATATTCCCAGTGTGTTGGAAACGAGAGCATGACTTACAAAACACATGAGCATCATGGAAGAAGCTAGGCCAATATAATCCAGAGTCCAAAACCTTCCTAGCTGTCCATTGGGGTCGAATGTGTCTACCACAAGCAAGTGTAGGACATAAATGCTAAACAGACTCAAACTCATGATCGGGAACACACCTCCTAATGACTTGGTCACTACACATGCGCCAGAGGTAAGGATCATCCCACACATAATACATAGACTCACTTTTTAATTTTTGGACTTGATGCTTCTTCAAATTTTCTATAAATTCATAGGAAACAATGTAATTAACTAAATCAGCATACCAAGGATGCATACATGAGATGGTATAGAGATGCTCATTGGGGAAAGTGTCTTGAAGTGGTACCTGGTCCAAGGTGTCATCCCCTAGTGTGTGAGTAAGCCTACTGATATGGTGTTCCACCAAATTCTCCGATCCCTTCTTTTTTGTTATCTCAATATCAAATTCCTGAAGAAGGAGCATCAAATTGATAAGTCGTGGCTTTGCATCTGGCTTCATTAAGAGGTACCTCAAAGCTGCTTGGTCAGAAAAAACAATTACTTTAGAGCAAATAAATATGAATGAAATATATCTAAATCCATTACAATAGAAAGAAACTACATTTCGGTGGTTGTGTAATTTTATTGGGCTGAATCTAGTGTCTTGGATTCATAGGCGATCACATGTGAACGTGCCTCCACCATTTGAGATAAGATAACTCCAACCAAAAAGTTGGAGGCGTCACACATAAGCTCAAAAGGAATCTCCCACCGTGGGGGCTGTATGATCGGTGGAGTGGTCAGACACTTCTTTAGCTCATCAAATGATACCCTGCATGAATCATCAAAATTGAAGTCAATATCTTTTTGAAGCAATCGAGATAAGGGTAGAGCGATCTTAATAAAATCTCTGATGAAGCGTTGATAAAATTCAGTATGTCCAAGGAATGATCGAACATCACACACACTTGTAGGATATGAAAGGGATGAAATAATGTCTACCTTGGATTTATCAACATCAATGCCATGTTGTGAGACTATATGACTTAAGACAATTCCCTTTTCAACCATGAAATGACATTTTTCAAAATTTGAGACCAGATTCTTCTCAATAAAACAATGGAACACATCACCCAAACTAGAGATACATTCATCAAATGAGGATCCATAAACTGTAAAATCATCCATAAATACCTCCATGAAGGTCTAAATAAAATCAGAAAAAATACTCACCATGCATCCCTGGAAGGTACCTGGGGAGTTGAAAAGTTCAAATGGCAACCTCCGGTAGGCAAATGTGCCAAAGTGACAGGTGAATGTTGTCTTCCCCTGATCCTCTGGAGCTGTAGGAACCTGAAAATATCCAGAAAATCCATCCAAGAGACAATAGTGTGTCTTCCCAGCTAGTCTCTCAAGCATCTTATCAATAAATGGGATGGGGAAACAGTCATTGTGAGTGGAATGATTTAGTTTCATATAATCAATACACACACGCAAACTATTTTGCACCCTCATTGGAACTAACTCATCTTTCTCATTTTTAACAACAGCAACACCACTTTTCATTGGCACAACCTGAATAGGATTTACCCACTATGAATATGAAATGGGATAGATTATACCTTCCTGGAGTAATTTCTCAACTTATTTTTTAACAACTTCCAAGAGGGTGGGATTGAGTCTCCTTTGTGGCTGTCTCACCGGTTTAGCCCCATCCTCCAAGAGAATCATGTGCATGAAAATGGGGGGGCTAATACCTAATATGTTTGCCAAGGTCCACCCAATCGCCTTGATGTTTTCCCACAAAATATTGAAAATATTTTCTTCATGTTCAAAAGGGATATTGTTAGCAATGATAACTGGTAATCTCTCACCACTCAACAAGTATGAGTATTTAAGATTTAGTGGAAATGGCTTGAGTTCTAATGAAGGAGGGTGTAGTATGGATGGAGACATTGAAGGAACTGAAATATGTGCACAAAGAGCATCAATAACATAATAGACATCATCAAAATCATAGAATATAGCATCAAATCCATTAGCATACTCAACACCCATGTCATAATCCGAGTGAACATGATCAAAATCAGAATATGAATCTGCATCAAAATCAAATCCAAGAGAGGATTGTGTATCAGCAACATGTGTGGAAGTACTCTTAGACATCAAACTCGAACCAATACTCATAATCTCCCTAAGCATAGGACAATCAAATTCCATGGAGTTTTTATTTGGTGGATTAAAATTGGAGATAATAAATGCAGAGTGATCCTTTGAGGGGTACTTCATGGAATCCATAACATTAAATATCATGACTTCATCTCCAAAATCAATGGAAAGTGTACCTTCATTGACACATATCATAGTTTTTTATGTTTTGAGGAAGGGTCTACCTAAGATTATGGGAGCATGAGATCTTACCTGATCGTCCTCCATGTTAAGAACGTAGAAATCTGCTGATAAGATCATGTCTCTTACCAGGACAAGTACATCCTCAAGGACTCCCACTGGATATGCTGTAGCTCTATTTTCCAACTACACCACTACACTTGTTGGCTTCAACTCACCAACCTGTGAGGAAGAGAATACAGAGTGAGGCATCACATTTATTGAAGCTCATAAATCACAAAAAGCATCAGAGAAGTGAAACTCCCCTATGGAACATTGGATGGTGAATATCCCGGGATCATTGCACTTTGTTGGCATTTCTAGAGTTGGTGTAATGAGTGCTAGGATAATCTTTCCAAGGTTGATCCTCTCATTTCCCTTGAGCCCTCTTCGATTGGTGCAGAGTTCATTTAAGAATTTGGCATACCTTGGGATTTTCTTAATGGCTTCAGGTAGAGGAATGTTGATCTCCACACGCTTGAATGTGTCCAAAAAATCCTTTTTCATTGTTTCTTCATCCATCTTCTTTGTTTGAACAACCATGTTTGGAAAAATAAGGGGTTTAGGAGGAACATCATCAATGCTTTTCTTACCTTTATCTTTCTCCATGGATTTCTCATCAGTTAGTATGGAATGCAGCTTCTCTGGAGTAGAGGTGAATCCCGGTGGAATGGTAGGTACAAGTGTATCGTTCATTTTCTTCCCACTTCTCAATTGTGATGGAACTAACATTCCCCTTTTGATTTATAGTGGGTTGGGAAGGTAGATTTCCAGAATTCTTACTCACAAGTTCATGGAGGGCGGTGGCAATCTGGCTCATTTGAGTCTTCAACTCTCTCAGCTCCGAAACTTGAATCCTCAGCTCATTCTGTTGATTATGAACAATTTGTTTCAAAATATCATCAGTGTTAAAGTCTACCTTGTTTTGAAGATTCCCTTGTTGCTAAATCATTGATTTTTGAGCTTCGAATCTCTATTTGTGTTGTTGGAAACCCTGTTAGTAAGGTGGAGGCTGCTGGAAGTTTGGTTGAAAAGGGGGCCTTTGTTGTTGTCCAGAGCCATACCTCATGTCCGACTGATATTTCCACCCTTGGTTGTATGCTGGATCAATATTTTTTTGGGGATATGATTTTTTTTGTTGCCACTGATATGGTCTCCCAGTGAACACTACTTCACAATCTTCTGTTTCTTGGAGTTGTGGGAAACAATCAGTTGGGTGGCTTGTCTCGATGCAAATACCAGAAGGCCTTGAAGGAGTGGGTAGAGATTTTTTTTATGCCAAAGCAATTTGACTCATCATAGTGGTCAATTCTTCTAGCTTTGTATGAATCAAATGTCTTTCAAGAGAATAAGTACTTACCTGATGTACTCCCCTCACAAGTGGTGTACCACTATCACCAAATTGTTTGGAGTTTTGGGCCATCTTGTCAATCAACCCACGTGCCGCTACTGGTGTCCTGTCCACCACTACTCCTCCAGCCGCAGCATCTACCATGATTCTCTCCATAGGTGTGAGTCCTTCCTATATGTACTGTATGAGTAGATTCTCACTGATTTGGTGATGTGGGCAGCTTGCACATAACTTCTTGAATCGCTCCCAGTACTCATAAATTGACTCCCATTGTGCTTGCTTGATACCCGAGATCTCCTTACGAATGGATGTGTTCCTCGATGCTGGAAAAAATCTCTGCAAGAAAAGACGTTTTAAATCGTTCCAACAAGTTACATCCTCGGGTTGTAAATAATACATCCTATCTTTCGCAGCTCCATCAAGTGAGAATGGGAATGATCTTAATTTGATTTAATCTTCATAAACATTTTTTGGTTTAAGGGTTGAGCAAACCACATTAAATTATTTATGGTTTTTGTTTGGATCCTCAGTAGATAAGACATGATATTTTGGAAGAAGGTGAATTGACCCAGATTTTAACTCAATGTCTGATTTGAGATTCGGGTATGCAGTACAATTTGGTTGATAGTTAATATCAGGTGCAGCCAATTCTTGAATGGTTCTATTAAGTTCATTTCCATTATTTCAAGCCATTGGTTCCTCTTTTATGTTTGAAATTGAATTTATTCCAATATCTATGTTTCCAGAAGAGAGGAATTCACCAATTGGTTGAAGATTGAAACTTCCCGTAGACTGATAATGTCTGATTCGTTCCCTATGTCTACGTTCATTCTCTCGGTCATGATCTAAGAGATATTCGGATTAGTTTGTGTCATTAATTAATGAAATATAAAAAGAAGGATAGTGGACCATATTAAATAAAAATTAGATGTTTGAGTTGATGGTCCAAAAAGAAGTAGAAGAAAATAAAAGACGAAGAAAAAAAATCAGATTGGTAGAGATTGAAGAAAGAAGAGAGGAAGAGAATAAAATTTAAAATAAAATAAATACCTCTAATTGGTTGATATAATTACTTTCCTTCCCAGCAATGATGCCAATTTGAAAGAGCGCTGTCGTGGGCTCCCTCAAATGATTAGTGATTTTGGGGTACATAGGTGCAGTAGAGGGATTGACCAAGGTAGTCTCTCAAAGGATGAAGTAGATTTAAAACAACTTTTTAAAGGTATTCTAAAAATAAATTAAAAGAGAATAAAAACTGTACCTGAAAGGATGGGGGTTGGTTATAGTTTATGAATCTAGAAGAATTTTTCTTGAAGAATATTGTATTTTTTTGTTTTTAGTTTTGAAATGAAGTTCTATTAAAATGACACAACAAAAATATTTTTTTTAGAAAATATTTTAAAAGGTGTAATCGATCTAACTCTACCTCTTCATTCACTTATTAATCATTATCATTTAAATCAATATCCATTTAATTATGATCCCCTAATTTGTTATCCCTCGAACCCTATGAGAGTTAACTTAACCACAAAGATGAAATTACTTAAACCCTAGGATTGCTTCAGAACAAGCAATCGAAACACCCTTATTTGATTGTAATTATAAGGATTGCTTATGGTCAGTGGTTAATTAGAGCACATATCCATTCTGTAAATGAGGATGAATTGTGTTTATGGATTATATTTGAACTCTATAAATTTATCTCATATGGTCTTGTATAACCGATTAAGATCGCGCTCTCACAATTTACACAATTCCCGACCTCGCGTGTTTTGTGTTAATTGTTCAATTGCATTAATAGTTTCTTAAAATTAAAAAACACAATTCATGGATCATATTAAGTGAATTACAGTAGCTCAATTATTCAAAATAATTAAATGAAGAAGGATAGTGGTCAATAGGTTACAAAAAAGAACTACTCTTCCATGGGTGGTGTAGTCATCGTGGAGACGTTTTCCATAAGAAAAGGATTGAAAGGGTAGAACCCAATATTGTCTCCACTATTGATTCCAACCCAATTAAGAAGATTAAGATAAGAAGAAAAAGGAATAACACATAATATTATTTAAAGAAAAATTCAGGAAACAAACATGAAATAAAAGAAATACAAAGAAGAGGTATGAGAGGAGAGCCTTTTTGGAAGAGAGTTGTGCACAAAGGCTTACTTCTTACAAGATTTGTGAGGGGCTCCCAAGAGACACCCTTTTGGAGACACCTTTCCAAAGCCTCTACCAGCCATCCCAAAGAGTTAAAGCCCCCTTTAAATAGAGTTTGTGAGGGCTATGGTTACATAAATTTTTTAGTGTGAAATGAAAAACTTGGCCAAATATTTTATTCCATGTTGCACCGCCTAGTTGACCTCCAAAACGGGTGAATTGACCAGCTTTCAAGAATGATTATTTGTTCCAAATCATGTACCCAATATTTCTAGACAATATGGGCTCAATACTATCCCGGATGCAGAAGATATGTCCCACATACAGAACCCATGTCCATTCTGCTGAGTCTAGCCCACCATTGTCTTAATGGACAATTTACTCCATCCAAATGCCTTTATTCGCTCTAGTGTCATGAAAGATTGTTTTAGAACATTAAGTTAGGAACACTGTTAAAAATGTCAAATTCAAATAATAAAAAAAAAATTATCTTTGAAATACTACATTTCACTATAAAAGATAAAACCATAATTTTCACCAAATTTTCAAATGAATGATCAAATCCCAAATATTTTATAAATAAACATATTTAACAAAATGTGAGGAAATAATATCAATTATTATCAATAAAATATTCAAAAAAACAGTTTTTTATCAAGAAACCATTCATCGAGATACATCAGGATATTTTAGATTTTGGAGGGAATCGAGCCTGTTTACTATCGGCTAGAATAACCTCAGATGTACAAGGATATACACGATTTCATTCATGATTCATTATAGTTATGGATCATGATTTTCAGGTTGTTTTGTTGAAAAAAGAATAAAAAGTATGTTTTATATGTACATGATTTGTACTTATATGGACACCCCTTGTACCCAGATACTATGTATAACCATGTATTGGTCAACTAATGGCTGAGTACATAGCAATGTGGTGACATGTCAGCCCAAATTATGTTGGGGACCAGATGAAGCTAATACATGACCTATAGTGTTAAGGAACACACCATGTACTTTTTATTGAATTTATATATTGAATCATGGTCTCGTATCAAGTCGAGAGACAATATCTTCATTCCATGATTCATACATGAGAGCTCGGAAACAATGAACCAAGATCGAACACCCTGATTCTCCATCTGAGCTCTGATTGAGACATCGTAGAGTGCGTTAGAATCCCACCGGTTAGTTCTCAGATCCTCTAGTGCCTTTAATCCGTGTGAAACCTCTATCGTGAGTTATTGAAGGTTAGGTTTTTTCAACTTTTTTGAAGATCTATGAATATCTAGTCCGTTTCAGGGGATGATATTCAAGTATATCGATTGTACGACATCGAGGTAGGTGGTTTGTTCCTTTTGGTGTTCTTCTTTGGATTATATATGAAAAAAGTGGTACATACCAATTATTGTGTTATTGATTGATTTGGAATTTAAAAATATTCATTACTTTCATTGGTTTGTTTGATTGTAAAGGGGTTGTTGCTTACGTGTAAGAATAGATACCTTGTTACGGGACACCCCATGGGTGAAATTCCATTGATTGAATGTTTTTGATGGTTTGGTCTAGGATACCTATTTGGTTTTCCTTGTTTTGTATGATTTAGTTTATTAGGATAATGTGTTATTGATTATATAAAATTCATGTGATATGGTTGTGAATGAATAACCATGTAGTAGTTTCAGATTACATGAGCTGATTTGTTATTATATATGCACTGTTTATACATAGGACAGTGATATCCTTGACACTGATGATTGAACCAAGGGTATTGATATTGATAACTACCCAAGAGGTTGTTTATAATTAACTTATTCTATGTATACCGAAAGGTATTAACCGTGAGAGATTCCTATGAGGTCCATTATAATTTATTGATGTTTTTAAGACCTAGGGATATTGACTATGAGAGCTACCCAGAAAGTCGCTTATAAATATTTTTTTCCATGATTACCCATGGGTATTGACCATGAGATATTCCTTGGTGGATTATTTTTAATTATTAGTTCTATATTAGAACAACGAGGTCATATCGTGAGAGATTCCTAAAGGGTCTTTATTTAATGAATTAGTGATTTGTTAAAACGATGGTGTTAGATAGTGATAACGTTCCCAGAGGGTTGTTTATGATTGATTAAATGAATGTAACAAGTCTTCCAAGACAATGAATAAGCTTGAATTCAGTCTTACTTTATAATTATATAGTTTTTAGGATATTTATTTTGTTACTATTACATAGGGGGATGTAGAGTATAGGTTGTAACCTGATATTACATTAAATGGATGAATAATAAATGTGAATATATGTAATTGAAAACTATATGGTTGTTTATTTTTTGATTTCTTACTAGTGTATTGATTTATTTCTGTACATTATATGATATATATATTCATAGATAGTTAGGAATAGATACTTTGGTGGTGCCCTACTAGGGTTCATCTCACATTCATTTTGGGTCATGTTTTGGACCGAAATAGATTATATAGTTCCAGATATGGATAATGGCAAGTGTGATTCTTCTTCAGGTGCATGATTATTTTATGTTGGAGATAGAGAGCATACGGTCAAAATAAGGATAGAGATGTTGTTGGAGTTTAATATATTTTCTATACTTTGGATTATGTATTTTATTTCTTTCATTGTAACATATTTGGATTCTTTCTTATATGCATGTGATGTAAAATATATATATATATATATCTTTGTGTGTGTGATTCAGTTGTTTTATTACAATCAGTCTTCTAATGTTCAATTTTTTTGGTATCACTACTTTTGTTATTGTTTATTATTATTTTTCCATTGTGTAAACTCTGCTAATAAAGAAATTATTTCCCCAATATCACACCATGAACCTTGCTGTTAGTCGGGAGCCTTTGGCATTTGTGAAATGCACATGAGGTTATGTGACCAACCCATTTCAGGGCACCTTTGAGCAGTAATGGGATCCCAGATGTTACAAACGAATTTAATTTAAAAAAAATATACCATTTAAAAAAATATTCTTATTTTAAATATCTTTAATGTTAATTTTGTAAATATTCATTACTTTGTCTTTAATGAAAAAACAAAATAGAAAGATAACCAAAAAATAATTATTTTAATATGTCCCTAATTTGTTAATTTATTCAATAATTTTAGTTTATGTCATTATTTATCAAATATCAGAATTATTTTAATGTTTTAAAATCATCTACTTAATTTTTAAATTAATTTAATAATTAATACATCATCAATGTGTCATCATTGAAGGTAATTATTTTATGACAAAAAATAATAAATAAATTACCTTATTCTAAATAAATGTATTATATTTAAAATTAATATTTGTCGTCCAATATATATTCTAAAAAAAATATTTAATATGTTATACATAATATATTCATTAGTGTGACATATTCAAATTTTCATAAAATATAATAAAATAAGAGTCCTAACATCATAAAATTTGAATCAACATATTATTAAATCCCCCAATTGATGATTTAGGTCTAAAATCACTCGTTCAATAAACTTATGACTTGTTTTAGGGTAATTTTATGATATTTATAATTTAATATTTACCCTTAATTATTTAATTTACCCTTTATTGTGACAATAAAATCAACAAGATCACTATATATAGTATCCAAAAATAAAAGTGAACTAATTTATAAATTAGGATAAATTGATTATAAATATTGAATCCATTATTCAAATTTATAAAAACATAAGTGGCTAAAATTAATATAAATAAATCCTCATATATGGTGTGAGAAAGTGGGTTATTAAAGTAAAATTATTCAAAAGTTATCATTTTCTATACGCAATGTTAATATGGTTTTGGTTACAATGTCAAAAGTTGGATTATTAGATGAATGTATGATATAATTTTAATTTAAAAACAATTTGAAATATATTTTTTAATTATAATGTATTTAGGAAAACGACAAATCTTTCATCATTTGAGGTGATTATTTTATAAATAAAAATTATAATAATATTATGTTCATGTATATAAATTTTTATATTTCAATTTAATATTTTTAGTCTAATATATCTTCTAAAAATAACCCTATTAATAATTTTAGACTTAATAGAATAATCAGTGTGACATGTTTTACTTTTCTTCAAATAAAATACAATAAGGGGCCTAAAGTCATAAAATTTAACCGAAGAGGTCATAAAATCATGAAAATTATTATTTGGGTAAAAAATAAGTCATTTAATTATATTATGACATCTGTGAGGGTAATTTTATAACATTTATAATTTTAAATATATTCTTAAATTCTTAATTTACCCTTAACTCGGAGAATATAATTATAAAAATTACTATTCAAATTATGAAAAAATAATAGTGAATTGTTTAATAAATTGTGAACATCAGATTAAAAATATGGAATTTATTTTTCAATATTTATAACATTTAATTGGATAAAATGATTTTAAAAAGAATCTCACAGATGGGATGTGAAAGAGAGTTATTAATGTAAAAATTTTCAAATGATTAAAATGTTATTATATCCATTATCAATATAATTTTTTTTAAATGGACAATATTGGATTAATAAGTTTATTAGTGCTCAAATTTTTCATTAAAATGAATTTAGAATATAATTTTTCATTATTATTTATTTAGATAAAAAATTTATTTACAATTAAAATGTAGTATTTTTAACTATTCATCAAAAAATGAATCATAAAATAAGTACATAAAACATTCAACCAATGTAAATATTGATATTCTTATTTCAATAATTAAATTTAATTATTCATATAAAAATTATTCAAGTTTCAGAAATTATTGTTAAAACAAGTACATCCTCAAAAGGTTGAAAAATTCCATTAATAAAAATAATATTATTTCTATAAAAATTCATATTAATATCTATATACAGAATGAAAACAAATAGGATAAAAGGTAAAAATGTTATTTAATATTATACATATATATATATATATTTCATTAATATAATAAAATAAGATTTATATATTTACTCTATTGATATAAAGCATACTCGTTCTCATTTAAATAGCATTTCAGAAATAAATCTTCTTCTTTTCAAATTGGTTTTATATTCATTGGTCACCAAATAATTTTTTTATATACATGTGAAAAACATATTTTCATAATTCAGTTAATAATGATCGTGTCATCCATTCTAACATTTATTATATAATAGTAACAGTTATATTCTAATGTTTACTTATTCATTTAACCTCGATGTGAGGTATCATGTACACTATGAAGCATAGCGATTCCTTATTAGTATTTCTGGATATTAAATTTAACATCCATCGCTGTTATCTATTTAGGTAAACATATATAGAAATTAAATCCTTTCATATTTCCATCCTTTCATTGATATGTTTTATAATGTCTTCATGAGGTTTGTTTAAGTTAATCACAACATACCCTAGCATTATTAATGATGCAGGAAATAAAAAGGTGGTTTTACCATCTACATTTGAATCAAAAAATGTGTTATATATATAATTTTTTTTTGAATTATAATTGACTAGAATGAAAGAATATTTTTTATTTACTTCTATAATAGTGTGTCATGGTAATTATTTTTTCATCATTGTTATGTTTTAAAGATCTTAGGTAGGATTTTTAGTATTGGGAAGGAGGGATGAATTAGGAATGGCTACTAAAGATTTTAATTTCTAATTTAAATAATAGTATATTGGTCATTCAATATCTAATCTACTCTTATAAAAATACTCATCCTCCCCAGAATGATGAAATAAATAAATAGTACATGCACACAATGTTTTTATGTTGTTGAACCCCAATGTGAGATCCTATATATTACAATGATTAGTAAGACACTCTAATCACAAATTCCCCAATATAATTACAAATTTTTACAACAAAAATCATCCCAATATCTTCATATATTATCCAATATCATAGAGTCTTTCTATGGTTCTCAAACACCCACCATAAAAAAATCTTCTCACTGCTAGTACAAAAAAATCGAACCACATTGTGAAAGACCACAGCATTTAACATGATTTCTTGTAAAATAGTTGATTATTCAATTTCCCATAGAACTATTTAGATCACAAAAATGAAAATACTCACCTTTTGAAGAACTTATATTTTTTTTTATACATAATAAAATTAATATGTATTACTTAGTATCTCAATATATTCAATGGTATAATTCTTCCTTAATTTTTCAAATACATGAGATACATATGTTTTATTTTACATTTCAAATACTTGTGGCTATAGTCCCATTTCCCTCTCTATTCATCCATACGAAATTTCATTCTCTTGATAAATGTATTATTTAACTACATATATCTAATAATTAACATACTTTTTTAATATATTGTTTCAATTCTTCTTAATCTAACTAATAATACTTGAGATTCTTCCATAAAAATTCAATATCTCACATAAACATAGTGTATCTTTTACTTCAAGGTACTCAATTCTCCATTCCTATTAGTTACTCTAAAATGAATTCTCTTAACATTAAAAAATTTGTATCGTAAAATATGTGACATGGGCCATGATAAATGAATCATTAATTTCGGTAATGATGTTTCTCATACCCACTAGTATTGGAGGCATAACATCATCATTCAATTGAGAATTCAGAAAATTAGTATCTTTATGTATATTTATATTTCAGAATACTAGAAAATTTCTTTCATCATATAGAACTTATATGATTTTCGATTAGTTGATATTCCTTAAAAAATCCACTATAACAAATTATTAACACAAAAAATAAATGATAAATGTTTATTTATAGGAAATAAAATCCCAGATTTTCCCAATTAAGATAACAAAAATCATGGTTCTTAGAATTCAAAAAAATCACGCCCTTTCATGAGTAAAATATTATCACAAAGGATGTGTGTTGTTCACCTAAAACAATGTATGTTTTCATAATTCCTGAAACCTGTTCTAAAATGATCATATAATACAAAATGCATCATTTAATTTATACTTCAAAAACATTGTTGATCACACACTACATGCTCATTAATTACTATGTGGATTCATAGTTACATTGGGAATTGGATTCACAAATAACTATTCAAAAATTAATTATGGGAAAAATTATTTCATTTTTCAATTTTATAAGTGAAAAAAAATGAAATTTTGGTTTTATACACATCAAATAGTTTTGGTTTTTAATTATTACCTTAATGTGTGTGGTTTGTACTTACAAAGTATAATATTGACTCTCCCAAAAAAATCAAGAGCATGATATCCTTAATAAGTGGAGAGTAAAATGAAAATGAAATATAGTATTATTTTACACATATATCAAGCAGATAATTAAATTTGAATATGTTCATATTTACTATAATCTCTCATTAATTTTATAATTTGTTGATTTATCTTTTCTTATTTTGTATACCCTATGATTGAGAATTAAAATAATTTAGAACCACCCTGTTCAATCACTTCTCCCTATTATTCCTCCTAGCATAGTGATTTTTCCCAACCACTTCCCTACACCCATCATTCTTGTGCCGACCTAAGTGGGACCTCTTCACCTCGATATTTTCACTTAGACAGTTTGAATATCAGCATGATATTTTTCCTCATATGATTTTTGGTTTCATGTGTGGAAAATAATGTGGTTTGAATCAATTTTCATCGTCACTATTTAAATCTAATTATTTAAAATAGCTTTCCTACTAACATTATAACAAAAATAACTTTTAAAATATATCATACATATTTATTAAAATTAAAAATCTATTTTTCACCATTGAAATAAAAAATGTATATTAAATAAATTTATGTATAACGCCTCATTAATTCATACTTAAAATATTCATTACAACTCTATCAATACTAGAAATTCTTCAATAATAGGATTGGATGATCAATTTTTATATTAATAGCTTTATCACATATCATAATCCGTGAAACCTAAAAACATTCATGCATAAAATTTTAAATATATATAAAATATAATTATAAATTATAATGGTTATTGAATCTCACTCTTTGTATTTTTTATTAGAAAAAATAACTAACCGAATCATTTCCAGAAACTCTAACTATAGATTATAAAATCACATCCTTTATATATTATAAATTTTCATATATCCTTTATGAGATACTAAAATTTCTTGTTCCAAAATATTATTATTTTGTATTTTGGGTCATGTATATCTGACTCGAACATGAATCACTCAATAATGGGTATAAAATTAATTTTATATATAATATATTAATTTTTACATGTCACCAATTTTTTTCATTTCATTATTTATTTATGTCTAGTTTGATGATATATCATTTATCTACTTCTGAATTTATCACTACAGTAATAATGGAATATTCACCCCTCGAATAATCATACAGTCCCATTGTTCTTATTGAAAACCTCTAATGTATAACAAGGAATTCATATAGTCATATGGAGAACCATACCATTGTAGCAGTTAAGTGTCTTTTGGGACATGTAATTATATATTATATAATATTCACCATTTTATTGGTAACTATTGAAATAAATTGACAAATTATAATGTACCAAGTTATATACTTCTATATCCCTTTGATGAAAAAACCAAATAATATTTACGGTAATTTCATTATTTAATTAAGTATTAAAAGAAGTATAAACATGTATTTATAGAATTAAATTAAAAGTACCTCTCACTTAGTGTAGATTTGGGGAAAATATCAATGACTTTATATTTTGATGAAATGAATTCCAACTTTCTGTCTTCATTATCCACCCCATCATTGATGAAATGATATATGAAATCAATTTACATGTATCTTTAATGATTTCATGTGTTTATTGACAAATCAAGATATCTTAATTATCAGAAGTACTTTTTAGTGCACTCGTGTATTAAAAAACAAAATCTACTAGCTACACTTGAATTAATATCATTTGTGTACAAGCATGTGTAGAATCTATATACTCTAAATTAGTGATTCACAGTGTTATTGAATTATACTATTTTCGTACAAATATACAATAACATAATAAATAACTAATTTTCCATATTCTATCATTGTAATCACCAAACCAATATACATATAAAATCCAATAAATTTCATGTATGCACTTTTTATACAAAACATCACATATTTAATAATTCTTTTCACATATCTCGATATATGTTTAGAATAACCAAGGTTATTATATTTTGGATCACATTGAACCCCAAAAAATATATTCACTACCTAATTTATATATATATATTATATGTTATTAGTTAGTGTATACTTTCTATTAATCTTTTAAATTATATTCAGTTAACACTTCATATATCCTCATCAATGAATAATTATCTTCCAATTTAAATGGGAGTTGAATATTCTTTTAAATCTAATATTGTAATAAATTTCAACGGTTCACTAGAATATTTTTATTGATATAAAAATAGGTAATCGTATTTATTTTCAATCAATAATATCATAAATATATTATCTAGAAAAGAATTTACATCTAAAATCTCTTGATCATCTATAAAAATCATTTTATCCAGTAAATATGGTTTCATCAACAAGAAATATTACTATGAATGTACCTATAAAAAAATCTCCCCAGAAAAGGTTACTATCAAAATTTCATTTAATGAAATTTATTTCCCTTAGAGATCCATCCAGTTTTGATTATTGAGAATTATGGAACTATTTTAATAAACACATTTCTTTCATCAACCAAAAGGCTATACTAACATAATTGTTTAGGTTGAACTAATTTTTTGGTCATTGATATTTTTTTCATTGTGGTCAACATTTGGATGTTAATATTACACATATATTTAATAAACCTTGTAATTTTTGTGTGTTTCCACAATAATATATTTTCTTATTATTTGAATCCAAATATAATTGTGTAATTTGTTTAAATAGTCATTGACTTTAATTTTAGAATTGTCTTTTCAAAAAATACGTCATGTATTTTTAAGAAACTTACACTCAAATAATATTAGTTTCTAGAGACTATCGTGGTTATAATCACTGTATTAGGCCTTTGAAGAAGGTCCTATGTTGATTTATTCTCAACCAGATCAAGATATTCATTTTTTTCTTGAAAACACACCAAATTATCCATTAGAACAAATACTATTTGGGGGCTAATTTTCAAAATTATTTTAGTATTTTTTTAATCCTCATCATTCCGCTTTTTTGAATACAAGAAATATAATATCTAATTATATTTGTAGTTGTACTATTTTTATTTATTTTATAAAAACAATTTCATACATTTCATAAATATTCTTAATCGTAATTAGTTTTTTAGAAACAAGGTCAACATTTACTGGATACCTCTAATATTATTCCCAATTAGTCGAGTCTAAAATAAACATATTTTACCTATATAATGACTAAAATGAACTTCATATCTCACATCTAGGTTTTTGGAAGTCTCAAAAATATTATAATGAAAATTATTAACTAGTTTATTTATTCTTTAATTCCAACTTCCATAGACACTGTCATTAAACATGTTCCCCTTTGATATTAATTTATCTTATTTTTCTTCAAATTTTATAATATTTTTACTTGGAAATTATAAATAATGCACTAAATAACATAAAAATATTAATTTTCATCCTTGTTTTGAAACATTTTTAGATGGAGACTTTTGGTCTTTGACCTCATCAATCAGGTGTCTAGTTTTTGTATATATTTTTCCATTACATCACTATGTATATATTTTAGTATTTCATTTCAAAAAACATATCCCATTCCATGTAAACTATGATATATTCTCTCTCTTTAAAGTAAATATTATCTTTGGAATATATGGTGTTCTATATAAATTATTGATTCTATTTATTGAATGATAATATCCAAAATAATCACATGAATACTACATTACATTATTTGATCTGAACTTATTGGTTTAGAGACCCAAATAATTGTAACAAAATATTCCAATGATTTTAAATATTTTAAAAGACTCTAAAATTTTAATTATCAACATTTCATAAGTCAATTAATTAAATATATATCTCATATAATATAATTTCTTTTTGTGGGAAAAAATAAGTTAGTGTGAATGAGATCAAGTGGAATGGAATACTATATATTCACTCCTTTTTGTGAAATATAATACATTTTACCCTTTTGAAAATATTTATAAATATCATCTTGAATTATAGTTTTCTTGAGCATATCTCTTACATTATGATGTTTTAAAAATTTTACTCAATAATATTTTCTATGAAGGGGAATCCATTAAACTTATAATTAGTTTAATCATTTTTATCAAAAAAAGATAATTTTTGGTATCATTATTTTTTAAAAAATATAGTATTTCTTCTTTTTTGATTATGATACTATAATCCATAATAATTCCAATAATATATGAATAATTATGGAATAAAACCTCATATACATAATACTTGAGTATATTTGGACTATGTTAATTGTTCTTTAAATCATTAAAAAATTAATCTTCATTAGACTTCATATTCTAAACATATATCTCTACTAAGCCATCTCATTTTATATTTAGTGAATAATTATTTCCAGTAGTTATTTTCCCCCTATATGTTTTTTAATTTTTAAAAAAATCACATTGTGACTATTCATGTTTTAGAAACACCCCTATAAGGTGTTCATGAATTGATTCTATTTCTAGAATTAAACGAATTTTCATTAAAGCATGAGGTTTCATAGATAAATTTCCAAATTCCCCTCTCTATTTAAATATAGGGAATTTATTACGATATATTAGTCAAAATACTATTAGATATATGACTATACAAATCACATCTTTCATTAATTTATTCTAATTAGTCAAACTATTTCTATGCCTATAGGTTAGATTACTTCCTAGTCATGACATTTCACTTTTAAATTTTCTCACATTTCTTAAAAACAACACCCCCTTGGTTCATGCCTCTTCCTATAGTACTGATATATTTAACCATCATTATTTTTAATTTTTCTATAACACTATATATAACCAACAATATTATCTAGACATAGATCATTTATTCCCACAATATTTTTATACTAATAAGTAGTGTTAATATATTTCCTGAAATCATGGTAATATTTCTTATATAGAGGAAATAATCATCTTGATGTATTAAACACGTCATTTCATGTATACAATCATTTAATATACATATTAAGGCTCCATTCTACTATATATTTTGTTTTATGACCAACATGGTAAAGGGTAACAAGTAATTTTGTGAAACTTAACCC
Organism: Viscum album; assembly: GCA_963277665.1. Classification (NCBI taxonomy): domain Eukaryota; kingdom Viridiplantae; phylum Streptophyta; class Magnoliopsida; order Santalales; family Viscaceae; genus Viscum; species Viscum album. The sequence continues at coordinate 1,392,774,798 of OY728165.1, forward strand.
ACGATATTGGACACCCATCAAAATCATGTGATGATTCATCCATGAAATAAAATTCTTCGTTAAACTCATATTTAATTAACATAAATTAATTTATATATTATAGACACATTGGATGTTTCTAAGATAATTAATCATCCAATATATAATTTTTTTATGGACATTCACCATATTTTCTTCATCAACCTATCTCATTTTATATTTCTTGATCTCATAAATATATATGTTTTTATTTTATTTCTCTCCCAATACCATGTCTATATTTTCTTTTTCATTCATTATTCTCATTTTTTCTTTATTAATTTTTTTATTCATCTATAGAAAAACTATTAATATAGTAAATATCATGTATTATATCAGTATTTGTAAAATTTAATCATTATTACAATATTAATTTTCAATATATCATTTATCAAGATCTATAAAATTAATCAACAAGTCAATATATTCATATTTTGATTATATGCCTGAGGTAAAATCATGTTTTTCTTGTTTTCTCATGATACAAATTCCTTTAATTATAGAAAAAATTAACATTCTTTCACTAATATTAGGTTCATCCATTAAGATATTACTCCATTTTCTTTTATAATGTCCCTCTTTAGGTTCATGTTATTCATATTTGTCATCATTATAATTTGGAAAACATATGTCAAAGTTTCCAATGTCATTATAATTATACCATTATAGTGTTAGAATTAATTTCTCTAGATCTTTTTTTCATTATTTTCGTTGAAATAAATGAAATAATTTTATTATAATATTAATCTACTTCCCTAACCTTATTGTCACTGTATTTTGTATCTTTACCATATTTTATATTGATCATTCTCCTGTCTTCAAATAAAATATCGGCATCAATCATCATTTTTAATTTTAATATCTTTATAATTTCATAAGAAATAAAAATATTAGGAAATTAATCCAAATCTGGTTTCTCTCTATCATCCAATGATGAAATAGTAGCATAAAATCTATCATGATGTTTTTTCATAACTTTTTTTTCAAAATAATGGAAAATATATAGTTTCTAGAAATCAAAAGATATAGATTAAATTTTAATTGACTATAATAAAATAGTTTTCAATCTTTTCTTCTTTATCCAAATTATAATTAATCCTACTTTACACTCAAATTTCCGTTCTTACAACTTTTTAGTTTAACCCAAATTTCCTTAGTAGATTAAATTACTAGGATTTTTTTGTATAATAACTCATAATGATGAGTTAAAATGAATTTTATATCTATATCATAAATGTATAAACATCTATTATAATAAAATTAGATAGAAGAATCATTATTAAAATGTGAAAATTTCATTTTTTATATCTATTCCTTTGAGGGTGAGATATATAATATAAGAAAACATTGTATTCCTCCATTTGTGTAAAATATTTCTTTCAAAATTGGGAAAACCCATTCTAATCATAGTATTTCAATTATTTACTGTCTTCACATTAATTATTTTACATAGGTTACATGAGTTTTCAATTACATGAATTTTAGAGTCTGAGAAGGTGTTACACTACTATAGATAATGTTAAATAATTGGTGAATTTTTTCTATTTTTTTATCTCTAAAATAAACATATATTGAAATATTTCGGTATTATACACTCATATATATTTACTCATCATCACTGGAATATAATAAGAAATAAATAACTATAAAAACCGTGTTTTCTCATTGTTTAGCTTTTGTGTGAGAGGCTACTCCTTACTATGGTTTGTTGGATAAGCCAATAATATATATTACAATATAATCACATTTGTTTAAACCATAAATACTAACAATCCCTTTATAAAATATCTAATATGATATATTCAGAATATTCTTCCCAATGTCCAACTAAAATAAAACTTCCTCACTTCCACTAGAAAAAATAATAAGATCCAAAACGGAAACGATCGAAAAATTTATTTTTATCTATTATATAATAGTTTATTATAATCTTTCTATTTCATCCTTTTATATTAAAAGAACTGAACAGACTCACATAATCAAGAATATCGTTGTTTGATAAACACAATCAAATCATCTTGTCTTCATCAGTATCTTTATATCTTTCATGATATGGTTATTCTTTAATTTATCAATCTCTTATGCACTAAATGTGTTATTCCCTATTTTGAATACTCTAATATTCGATCATTTTTTCTTTTCATTTTTATCTACCTAGTATCATGTTTTTTTCAATTTATTTTCACAAATACTTGATATTATTTATGTACACGATTTTTTAATTCTTTTCCATGTAACAATTAGTAACATAGTTTATTTTCATGAATGTAAATTATCATTCATTGGAATTAAACAAATCTTGGTTAATGGTACTCAAGTATTCATTCTAAAAGAATTACCTACATGATTTATCTTCAAAAAAAAATTTCTAAATAGTAAAATATTATGAATTGTTAAATATTTATGAAATGATGCTTCATGTACAAATTCACAACATACCACCATGTATGTAGGACTCATATTTATCATTAAAATATTAATTATAGCATGAGTATCATTCATAAACTAGAATTTTTAAATAATAATTCTCTATAAAATGTTTCTCTTGGGTATATCTTATGTGTAACACCCCGAGATTTTATGAAAAATATTCTTTTTAATTTCATTAATGTCTTGTGATGTACGCTACACCAAAAGGAGCTTTCACAACACACATCCCTGAATTTCCTTGAATTACACGCAATCACGACCTTCCTCGATAGAGTGTGTAGTACGCAATACTGAGTTTCACTAAACGATATATTATTATTATATTATTATGAACTAGCGGTTATGAATAGTAATACCCACTTTTCGAAATTTTATAAATTTTATCTTTCAAAATTGACTTCATTTTTGGATTCGGAATATCGAAATTAGCTTAAGGTGAAATTTTGGTACTTTTTGGACAACTTTCATACTGTGATGAATAGTGAAAATTACTAAATTTTAATTAAAAACAACTTTTTTAACCGAAATAATTATTAGTGATAAATTATTAATTTGAGTGGTTTCAAAGTATATTTAGAATATATATTTACAATTTAATACAATTTTGGTCATTGGATGTAATTTCACATTTAAACCAGACATAAACAAGTGTCAATATTTTGATAGATATTATCTCTTAAGAAAACGCAATTTGTTTTGACGACGGGAATTAATTTACTTAAATTAATTAATGCAACTGATATGTTTTGAATTTTTTAAAATAGACATCATTTTTGAATTTATAATATCAAATATATCTTAGGCCTAATTTATGGTATTTTTCTAGAAACTTTCAATTTTTGATGAATAGTGAAAACACTAGGTTACTATTTAAAAACAGACTTTTTATTTAAATAATTATTTATTTTATTCAAATTTGTTTTAGGTCAAAATTTATACATAATACCTATATAAGTTCAATGTAATTCATTGGTGTAATTTTAGAATAATTTTAGATATATAAAAATTTATTGAACTTTTCACCGTCTTTTAGCCACCTCCTAGGAAAATTTGCAAATTTACATAAAACATAATTTTACAGCTTCTGTGAGTGTAATTTCAATAATCAGAGAGACATGGTTGATGTCAGTAAGTAAAATGTGGTTCAATGAGATGAAAATAATATTTGGTGAGTAGTAACTTTTTACTTTTATTTACCACGATTAAAAGTAAATAGGGTAATTAATGGTAAAAATGATATTATTATTACCCTAACACATTTCTTAATTCTATTGGATAATTTTAATTCTACCAAAAACAAACTTAGGAATAAAATATGACCATTTAGGCCCACTTGGATTAGATTAGGACATTTATTATTAATTTATTTAAAGAAGGGTTAAAATAGTTAAAATCAAGGATTAATAATTAAATAATTTTTAATATAGGTTTATACATAAGATAAATTCGACTATAAATATTCATTATAAAGATATAAATATTTTCTACATAATGTTATTTTATTTGTAATTTTTAGACATTAAATAATTTAATTTATTTATGACACAATGATGATGTAGTAATTATCTTATTAATGAAATGTTGACATAATTGATGTTATAAATGCCCAAATAAATGTAATTTTAGACTTTTTATGAATTACACTAGTTTTATAGGTTAATATGACATATTATTATTGATTTAATTAAATTTTTTGAAACTAATCATTCTGTTATGATTTTTACAAAAATCAATTACAAAATAGTTTCAAAATTGACATAAAATAGTTTTTAAAAATAATATTATATTATATTATTTTTATTTTATTCCTAAAAATCTAAGGTTCTTCCAAATGACTTAGAGAAGATTATATATATTAATAATAAAAAACTTGGGGTTTTTTTCCTTATTATAGTACGTTTATTAACCTTATAGTGTAAGAACACAAAAAGATACGACAAAAGCAAAATTATCTAACTTAAATGTAAATATAAATGATAAGGTTAAAATATAAACTAAACTTGTCAAAATTCTATTATATGAGAGTATTTCGACCCATCCCCACTTTAGCTTCGAAATAAATCAATTTGGAGCTATTTAAAACCGAATATGTCTTTATAATAAAATAATATTTATAGTTTTTCCAAAGGTGCCCCTCTCCTCCCTTATAAAAGGGAACCTCCCCCCTCTCTTCCTCACACCAATTTGAGCCTTCAAGCTCGGCCAAACCCTTAGAAATTATCTTATCCACTTCCATAGAAACATCCTAGAGGTTCTAGTCTTCTTCAAAGACCAATCTTAGTGCCCTAAGAGGAGGTTTCCAGAGGCGTGTCGAAAGAAGAGGTAATATCCGTTGCAGATTCATTCAACTTTATTTCTTATTCTACTTCTTCTTATTTAGTTTTTTCATTGTGAAGTAAAAAAATCAGTATCACTCATATAATTATCTGTTATTATAAGTATGAAACAACCCTATTTCACACCTATCCATCCTATGAAAAACAAAATCACCACGCGTGCGTACGTACGGAATACCGTCTCCACGTCGTGGTGTAATCTGTTTTTGACCACCACCTTACTTGGATGGGTATAATGGTGTAAATAAATAACTATCTATGATTATTGAAAAGTTATATTGATTCTGAAATATTATACATACACATTAATGCAATTTCACGATCATGGGAATGATATCATCTCTTGTGCATACGTACGGACTACCGTCTCCACGACGTGATGATATTCATTCTCCATGTTAACAATTCATGAATGATTATAAAGTATATATAATAAGTAATCATGAAATATATGACATAATAATGATACTTTATTTATGTATATATATATTTATGTCATCTACATAATTTCATTCAATTCAATAAGGAGAAGAAAATAGCATTCATTCCTACGTACGGTCTACCGTCTCCGTGAACGGTGTATATCATTCCTTTTATCGATCTATAATATATATGTATATGATAAATATATATTATATATAAATCATGTTTTACATTATAGAATTATGTAAATTAGGATATAAGTAATAATATCAAGAAAGACAAGTCGAAACACATTAGATAAATGAAATGATTTTACCCAAAATGCTGCTTTAACATGGAATTTACAATAGAATGGGTAATATAAAGTCATAAGTGAAACATATATGATATAATAACAATTAATATGATTCTGTAATAATTAATTGACATTATTTAAATCATTATACAGGAGGTTTGGATATGTACGAAGCATATCAGACCTAAGGTAATGGAAATATCACAATCTCATTTTTATCCGAGATTGTTTATACTTCTGAATTTACTGGCGTGTATTTTATCATCCACATCCATGTTTCCTCAATATGTAATATTATTTACATCCACCAAAATTTTTTAAATCCAATTTTACCCTTTGGTGAGTTTTTAGATAAATATATGAAAGGAATCTTTTGTCGTTTTTCGTACGAGGTACTTTTTGATTTTTCCGAAAAAAGTACGAGAAGAATTTTTTCTTAACTTATACTGCATGAATGGATTTTAGAAAATTATTTCCATGTAGCATAATTTACTAGTTTTCATGTTTATTTGTAATCTAATTCTTTTAGTTCAAAAGTATATTACATGTTAAGAAAGAGAAATGTTTTTGATATAGAAATGATATTTTCCTCAAGAATGGAATTCAAGTGTTTTATCAAAATTATTTTCCATATAAGATAATATAGGGTTCAGTTTCTATCCCTATTATTACATTGATTTGATTATGTTGTGAAGGAATTATTTTTATGAATTCCTTTATCTTATATGAATTGTTTTATGATGTCACAGTGTTTAAGAATCCCATTTTTATTACATGGGTTATGCAATGATGTATGATTTTTATTTGATTTTGTGGCACACATAAGAATGGTATCATTATGAGATGGGTGGGACCTATATCTCCCTACAATGCATTGGGTACAGATTTATATCTCATGAGATAGACATGGATGGAATGGTAGGTTAAACCGGTTCAGTGAAACAGGACTGAAACAAGGAATGAACTCCGTTCAGAAATGGACTTTGTCCACTAAGATAGTCTTGGCAATGAGTCTTGACTAATAAGAAATTATTCTCTATGATTATGTGTGTATGAAACAAAGATTCATGTTTGACGTTATGATTATTGTGATTACATTTCACTACCATGATTTATCCCATGTTATGAAATTTTGATCTCTTTTGCTAGGTATGATTTCCAAAATGTTATGTTCTTATGAATATGATGTGATTGATATTTCTTTTGTTTACCCTTACTGAGCATTTGAGCTCACCCTTTTCATGTTTTATTTTCCCCCAGGATTAAAAGAAAGGTTTTAGGTAAGGTAAAAAAAGTGGAATATCTTTATAGGAGATGTTGACAATCTTTCATCACGATTAGAAGATTACATTCAAGTTTCCAAAGACACTAAACTATTACGGTCCTTGTGTTTCTGTTTTTGTTATATATTATGTATTCCACAAAAGTAATGTAATATATATATATGTCAAGCTTCAGGTCTCTACAGTTGGTAGCAGAGGAAAGTTTTAGTCAACCTTTAGAAACTAGGATGCGAGAACATTAGTGAGATCCCTAGAGATATTTCTAAGGTATGTCTAGGGATGTCCCGATGGTTAAGTATAAGTATTGGTTATAGTCCTAGAATTATGGTAACGATAATAGAATTAAACCTAAGATGTTAAATATTGATGGTACTCCACCTTTATTATGTTGTTTTCCCTAGCATGATTTTTGGCCTCTCAAACTATTCTTTTTGCGTTTTAGACGATGGCTGGAACCCGAAGGAACTGTGTTGATCAACGCAATGAACAATGCAATGATTGTCCTCCTAAAAAAACAAATGTTATGGGAGATGGAGTGAAAAATATTATTGCTATACTTACACAAGCTATGAATCATTTTGGACTTCCAATTGAGCAGAGAAGGGAACGTAATTCTATTGAGTCCTTTATGAGGCAACATCCACCTTCTTTCAGTGAGTCTTCTGATCCACTTGTTGCTGAACAATGGATCAGTACCACTAAAAAGATATTTTCAGTTCTTCAATGTTCTGAACATGATAAAGTCATCTTAGCAGTATATCGTTTGTAAGTTGAAGCTGATCAATGGTGGAATCTTATCAAGAATACGAGGCCAAGAGATGAAATTGAATCCATGGAATGGGACGAGATCAAGAACTTATTTTTCAATAAGTACATCCCTCGTATTCTTCGAACAATGATGGAGAAAGAGTTTCATGAACTAAAGCAAAAGGCTGATGAATCTGTTGGTGTATACGAAAAGAATTTTACAAGGCTTGTAAGGTATGCATATGGATTTATCATCCAACCTGAAAGTAAAGTTGATCGATTCTTCAGTGGCTTAAAACCAAATCTTCGAAGGGAATTAGCTATAAGAGACTTCAATAGCTATGAAGAAATTGTGCGTTGTGCTATCAAGGTAGAAATGGAAGTTGGTGTTACTTATCCATCTCATAATTTTGACATGAAACGAAAGATGGAGTTCAAAGAGAAATCTCAGAATAATAGTGAAAAGAATATGAATGTTTCTTTATGCTCAATGTGTGGAAAGAAGCATAGTGGAGATTGTATTAATGGGACTAGAAAATGTTTTAAGTGTGTAAAAGAAAGTCATCGACCAGCTGAGTGTCGAAGTAATGGAAAAAGGGTTTCTAATGATGTGAATAAAGAAAAGAAAGTAGAGAACACACCACCAACACTTCAATTCTTCAAGTGCAAGGAAATGGGGAATTATGACAATAAATGACCTAATCCAAGGGTTAGTGATGATCGATATGAGCAACCACTTAAGGAAAAGGACAAAGGGAAGTCACATGAGATTACTATAGGAAATGTTGAATATGAAAACGATGTGGTGTAATGATTAAGTGTTTATGTAATGGAATTCCAAAATAATGTTGTATATAGTATCGTGGAATTCTGGAATATTTATGTATTGGTCTATTATGGTTTTCAATAATTTTATGGTACCAGTAACCATGGAAAGTGATTGAGATATTTTTTGAAAAAAGATGATATGCGCATAATGAAGGGATAATGAGAAAATGAAATGTTTGAAAGTATTAATGATCTCATGACTGAAATAAGGAAATAGTTATATCATGGTTTGAGGTTTTGGTATGTGAAAAGAGTTAACTTTTGACAGCACTCATGTTTTCACTAAGATTCAATTGGTATTAATTTTTCAAGAGAATACATGATTAAGGCCTTCAAATGTTTGGAATGTGACCAAAAATACATATCTCATGATATATGTGGATCAACGATGGTATTAACATGCTTGTTATATGAACTCTTTGGTAATCATTTTCACTATAATATGAGATTGGACAGCAGTATTTTGGATAAGCCTAAATATTGGAATGGATTATGTTGGAAATAAGTTAGTATTGTTTAAGGATAGAAGTTATTTCGATATTATTGATGGGATGTTATAGTAATGTAGTTTTAGAAAAAGGACAACCTGCAGGATGGGCGACAACCCATCGCGTCGGACAAGGCTGTGGGAATCGAACCCACAACCGAAGTGCGACTGGCCTTTATCGCCTAAAACTGGCCTACATGAAGTATCTATTTTGTAGAAACTAGTTTTATTATATTAATCAGTATGATATATGATGTATTAGTCCATTTTAGGAACCATATATGATTAATCTCACTAAAGATGGACTTATGTATTTTTTGATAACTTTTCTAACATTTTGTTTGAGACAGATGGAATGACCCATCATTCCATCACATGATCTGCCAACACATCACAATTGAAAAATTCAACATCATTTATTTATGAGATGAAGTGGAAATTGTCCAAAGAATGACCAACGGTGAGACTGTACCAAAATCACGAAAGTATTTCTTCTAATTCCTATTTCATCAACTTTAGGGAAATGATCTTGAAACCCAAAACTGTTGTCCTAGTGCTCTTATATCTGATTAATCATATGGTACCTTATATCGTCACAAATTTATGGCTTTGTGAATGTTGGATTTTTCATAGCCATGTTCTCTACTACTCTCCATCCGAACTTGATGGTTAGATTTTTCTTCCATATCCATATTTTCACCTGTGTTCTCCTACGTGGAAACCCAATGATGAGTTAATTTGGGTAACTGTTACGTTTCATACTTTAGATTTTAAAGCCATGGTATGGAATTCCTTTTTATGATGTGGGTTTCTATTAAAGAAAATTTTGAGTAGTAAAGCATTTATAACCCCGATGAATTTCGAGGGCGAAATTCATTTTAAGGGGGTAGAATGTAACACCCCGAGATTTTATGAAAAATATTCATTTTAATTTCATTAATGTCTTGTGTTATACGCTACACCAAAAGGAGATTGCACAACACACATCCCTAACTTCTCTTACATTACATGCAATCGTGACCTTCCTCGATAGCGTTTGTAGTACACAATACTGAGTTTCACTAAACGAGATATTATTATTATATTATTATGAACTAGCCGTTATGAATAGTAATACCCACTTTTTGAAATTTTGTAAATTTTATCTTTTAAAATGGACTTAATTTTTGGATTTGGAATATCAAAATATAGCTTAGGGTGAAATTTTGGTACTTTTCAGATAACTTTCATATTCTGATGAATAGTGCAAATTACTAAATTTTAATTAAAAACAACTTTTTTAATCGAAATAATTAATAGTGATAAATTATCAATTTGAGTGGTTTTAAAGTATATTTATAATATACTTTTACAATTTAATACAATGTTGGTCATTGGATGTAATTTCACATTTAAACCAGACATAAACAAGTGTCAATCTTTTGATGGTTATTATCTCTTAAGAACACGCTATTAGTTTTGACGATGGGAATTAATTTTTTTCAATTAAATAATGCAACTGATATGTTTTGAATTTGGTAAAATAGACAGAATTTTTGAATTCATATTATCAAATATATCTTAGGCCTAATTTTTTGTATTTTTCTGGAAACTTTCAATTTTTGATGAATAGTGAAAACACTAGGTTACTATTTAAAAACCGACTTTTTATTTAAATAAATATTTATTTTATATAAATTTATTTTAGGTCAAAATTGATATATAATACCTATATAAGTTCAATGTAATTAATTGGTGTAATTTTACAATAATTTTATATATATAAAAATTTTATGGAACTTTTCACTGTCTTTTACCCACCACTTAGGAGAATTTGCAAATTTACATAAAACATAATTTTACCACTTTTGTGAGTCGAATTTCAAATATCTGAGAGACACAGTTGATGTCAGTAAGTAAAATGTGTTTCAATGAGATGAAAATAATTTTTGGTGAATAGTAACTTTTTACTTTTATTTACCACAGTTAAAAGTAAATAGGGTAATTAAGGGTAAAAATGATATTATCATTACCCTAACACATGTCCTAATTATATTGAATATGTTTAATTCAACAAAAAACATCCTTAGGAATAAAATATGACCATTTAGGCCCACTTGGATTAGATTAGGACATTTATTATTAATTTATTTAAAGAAGGGTTAAAATAGTAAAATCAAAGTTTAATAAGTAAATAATTTTTAATATAGGGTTATACATTAGATAAATTCGACTATAAGTATTCATTATAAAGTTAAAACGATTTCCTACATAATGGTATTTTATTTGTAATTTTTAGACATTAAATAATTTAATTTATTTATGACACAATTATGATGCAGTAATTATCTTATTAATGAAATGTTCGCATAATTGATGTTATAAATACGCAAATAAATGTAATTTTAGACTTTTTATTAATTCCAATAGTTTACTAGGTTAATATGACATGTTATTATTGATTTAATTAACTTTTTTAGTACTAATAATTCTTTTATGAGTTTTTAAAAAATCAATTACTAAATAGTTTCAAAATTGACATAAAATAGTTTTTAAAACAAATATTATATTATTAATTGTTATTTTATTCCTAAAAATATAAGGATCATCCAAATGACTTAGATAAGGTTATATATATTAATAATAAACAACTTGGGGTTCGTTTTCCTTGTTATAGTATGTTTATTAACCTTATAGTGTAAGAACACAAAAAGACACGGTAAAAGTAAAATTATCTAACTTAAAGTTAAATCTAAATGATAAGGTTCAAATAGTAAACTAAACTTGTCCAAATTCTATTTTATGAGAGTATTTCGACCCATCCCTACCTTAGCTTCGAAATAAATCAATTTGGAGCTATTTAAAACCGAATGTGGCTTTATAATAAAATAATATTTTTAGTTTTTCCAAAGGTGCCCCTCTCCTCCCTTATAAAAGGGCACCTCCTCCCTCTCTTCCTCACACCAATTTGAGCCTTCAGGCTCGGCCAAACCCTGCCAAATTATCTTCTCCGATTCCCTATAAACATTCTAGAGGTTCTGGTATTCTCCAAAGACAAATTTTAGTGCCCTAAGAGGAGGTTTCAAAAGGTGTGTCGAAAGAATAGATAATATCTGTTACCGATTCATTCAACTTTATTTCTTCTTATACTTCTTCTTCTTTAGTTGTTTCATTATGAAGTAATAAAATCAGTATCACTAATATACTGATATGTTAATACAAGTATGAAACAGCCCTATTTCAACCTCTATCCATCCAACGGAAAACGAAATCACCAGGCATGCGTACGTACGGAATACCGTCTCCATGCCGTGGTGTAATCTGTTTTCGACCACCACCTTACATGAATGGGTATAATAGTGTAAATAAATTACTATATATGATTATTTCAAAGTGATAATGATTCTTAAATATTGTACATAAACTTCAATGCAATTCCACGATCTTGGGAATGATATCATCACTCGTGCGTACGTACAGACTACTGTCTCCACGACGCGATGAGATTAATTCTCCATGTTAACAATTCATGAATTATTATAAAGTATATATAATAAGTTATCATGAAATATATGAAATAATTATGATACTGGATTTATGTGTATATATATTTATTTCATCTACTTAATTTCATTCAATTAAATAAGGAAACGAAAACAACGTTCATGCATACGTATGACCTACTGTCTCCATGAACGGTGTATTTCATTCCTTTTATCGATCAATAATATATATGTATATTATGAATATATATTATATATAAATCATGCTTTATATTCCGGAATTATGTAAATCAGGATATAAGTAATAATATCAAGAACGACAAGTCGTAACACATACGATAAATGAAATGATTTTACCCAAAATGCTGCTTTAACATGGAATTTACAAAAGAACGGGTAATATAAACTAATATGTGAAACATATATGATATAATAACAATTAATATGATTCATTAATACGTAATTGACATTATTTAAATCATTATACAGGAGGCTCAGATATGTACGAATCATATCAGTCCTATGGTAAGGGAAATATCATAATCTCATTTTTATCCGAGATAGTTTATACTTTTGAATTTACTAGGGTGTATTTTATCATCCAAATACATGTTTCCTCAATATGTAATATTATTTCCATCCACCTATAATTGTTTAAATCCAATTTTACCCTTCGGTGAGTTTTTAGTAAAATATATGAAAGGAATCTTTTGACGTTTTTCATACGAGGTACTTTTTGACTTTTCTGACAAAAGTACGAGAAGAATATTTTTTTAACATATACGGCATGAATGGATTTTAGAAAATTATTTCCATGAATCTTCCTTTACATGTTTTCAATTTTATTTTTAATATACTTATTTTATTTCAAAATTATATGACATGTTAAGAAATATATATGTTTTTGAAGTAGAAAAGATATTTTCCTCAAGAATGGAATTCAAGTGTTTTATCAAAATTATTTTCCATCTAAGATAATATAGGGTTCTATTCCTATACCTATTATTACATTGATTTGATTTTGTTGTGATGGAATTATTTTTATGAATTCCTTTATCTTATATGAATTGTTTTATGATGTCACGATGTTTAAGAATCCCATTTTTATTACATTGGTTATCCAAAGATGTATGATTTTTTTTTTGATTTTGTGGCACACATAAGAATGGTATAATTATGAGATTGGTGGGACCTATATCTCCCTCCAATGCATTGGGTAAAGATTTTATATCTCATGAGATAGACATGGCTAGAACGACAGGTTAAACCGGTTCAGTGAAATAGGACTGAAACAAGGAATGAACTCGGTTCATAAATGGACTTTGTCCACTAAGATAGTCTTGGCAATGAGTCTTGACTAATAAGAAATGATTCTCTATGATTATGTGTGTATGTCAAAAATCTTCATGTTTTAAGTAATGATTATTGTTATTACATTCACTACCATGATTTATCCCATGTTATGAAATTTTGATCTCTTTTGCAGGGTAAGAATTCCAAAATGTTATGTTCTTATGAATATGATGTGATTGATATTTCTTTTGTTTACCCTTACTGAGAATTTGAGCTCACCCTTTTTATGTTTTATTTTACCCCAGGATTAAAATAAAAGTTTTAGTTATGGAAAAAGTGGAAGATCTTTATGGGAGATTTTGAAGATCTTTCACCATGATTAGAAGATTACATTCCAAGTTTCCAAAGACACTAAACTATTACGGTATTTGTGTTTCTGTTTTTGTTATGTATTATGTATTCCGCTAAAGTAATGTAATATCTATATACATCATGATTTTAGTCTCTACATTATGAATGTTCATATATGATGATCTTCACATATATCTATTAGCTCTTAAAATTTGATTAACAAAAAAAATACACGATCAAGGAGGATTTATAGTATAAATTATCCATATTTATCCTCATTGTGATATTGAATAGTTTGGAAATTATAATTCAAAAAATGACATAAACATCTCATAAAAAAACATACTCATGAAAATGATTCATATTTATATGAAACCATACATGATTCTGTAATAAATCCTTTATATATTTCATGCTTATCAGAAAAAATAGGAATTTCATTTTTATGCATTACTTACTGCATGCATCTCGTAGTGTATTCATCATGTACTAAATTATCATCATTTTATCAGTGAATTCATATTGATTTTATTAATTTTCCATGCCTAATATTCTTTACTAATGAAGCACATAAAATATTATTACTTCATTTATTATCTTTTTTGTAGTAAATGGTTTTGATATCTTATATGCTTTACCCAACTGTGGTATATTGGACATGACATAATTGAGTTTCATTCCTACTTAGAGTTTGTAGGTTGTATTCCTCATGAAATCCCAATTAACATAAATATATTTAAATGTAAATTTAGTTACTGATGATATATATCACCCTTTAATATAAATATTTGGTTTATAATTAAATATAAATACTTCCTGTTAACTGTGATAATCAAACATTAATTTCAATTTTATACAAGTAATCATTTATTGTTGAATGTTCCCCATGGATAAGAATTTTACTCTAATTTATCCACCATGTGCTATACTCACTCATACAAATTTTCTTTATATGGTGGATCTAACCTTGCATCACCCCATTCTTTCCAATCTTGCACCAAGCCACACTATGCCACTTCCCATACATATCCACTCACAATCTTCTTACACATAACCTTCTCCACTACTCCTTATGATGGATGGATTTATTGATGTCCAAGTTAATGGGATGGGTCAATTTTTTTCAATACAAAATATTAATATCGTTCATTTAAATATTCATCATAGACACTTTACAACTCAAAAAAATAAATCATTTACCAAATTTATTCATAAAAATTTAGAATTAATTGTTTTTCATTTGATGCAACGATTTATATTTATTGAAATTATATTTTTTAAACATTGAATTTATGATTAATATAATTATTCAAACATTAATTTAGTTATGCAATAATCCTTCATCCATAATAAAAATAATTCACACATATGATCATTTAAATAATAATTTGATTTATAGATTCACATCATCATCAAATTTTGTTAAAACCTAAAAAATTTACATATTTTTTTGAAGAAATATAATACCAAAAATAATAAAAATGGTTTATCTTGTCTTTATTTTTATAAATGTATTTTTTTTGGGATACCCTAGAGGAAAATTTATAAAAAACATATTATACTTTTTGGCTATTTTTATTTTTACATGTTTTTATGAATTGGGTGAATTTTTTTTTGATTTTATATTCATGTTTGATAATAGTATATAATGAATCATACCATGAAACATAAGGATCCCATAGTGATTGGTTTGTTTAGTTACCTATAGTTATTGATATATAGTGGATGCATTGAGTTGGTTGGGTCCCACCATGACTGCTGGTTTAACTTATGTAAATTTTTTAGTGAAATTTGTTTCACTTCATGATTATCATGGATGATATTTGACCATAAATTGGTAGTGAGTTCATTTTATAGGGAAAAACTACAATTGAGTTTCGCATCCCGATTAGTTTCCCATATAGATAGAGTGATTCTCTCAAGGAAGGATCACACTATGATGTGACCCTAGGTGGTTAGCCTATAATGTTTCATAGAATACTGTTCATTCTACGATGGGTATGTAATACCATGAAGACCCAAGACTGTCATAAATTTAAATTGCATCTTTTTAGCTAAAAATTCATTATATTAATCAAACACATAGTTGAAAGCAATACTAGTTTAGTGTATTTAGAGACTAGGTAAAAAAAATTTATATTTGGTGAATGAAATTCAATGTCCACTATAAATATCTTCCGATTATGTACTATTGATATATATAAACATGTAAAAACAGTATACATAAATTTGGGAAAGGAATCATATGAATGGGTGAAATCAGAAATATAGTGAGGGAAATAAAGGAAAATAAGTAAGCATAACACGAACACAATGGTATGATAATATGCGGGTAACATTTGAAAGCCATACTGTACATATGGAATATCATTCTGTTGAGTCATGGAATACAAATTTGGATGTTCTTATGTTATTATCATAATGAAATAAGTAAACATGAGTGATGAGAGACAAACATTGGAATAAGTCATTGAATTTTTGAATAAAAATAAGGATATAAATTACTATTTTTTATAGTCAGGTATCAATACCAAGGCCACAATAGTGGAATGGGTTCACTCCCCAAAGCATAATAGTAGCCATGGTTCACTATCAAGACTATCATAGTAGGAAGTGTCCCTTACTGAATTAGGTTCACTCCTCATTACAATCCAATCAATTACATGATATAAAAATCATTACCCATTGTATTAATGAAATATATAGGTCTAACCCATATCATAGATAATAAAAATATTAAATTATAAAAGAACACAATATATTCATCATATTTTAACCTTGGACATAAAACGTGTTCCATATTCATTTAATCCTGACATGAAAAATGGATAAGAATCAGGTATCAAAATCAATTCACCATTTCACCATAGCATATCCCGTGAATTCAAGGGAGATTCAATAGTAATTTTATCATGGTATAATCCATTGGAAAATAAATGTGTTTCATAATCATCATTTCATAAAAAAAACATCAGTAATTTATATAAAGAATATGAATGGAATCCTTGGATCACATTCCCATAAATTTATAACAGACAACAACGTATTTTAACATTGATGGAAAATTATTTTGAATGATCACTTGAATGTTTTTATAGGAAAATACATTTTCATTGAAAATACCTATCGTAAAAAAATAAATTTTAAAAAAATGAGTTGAAACATTTATCTTTTAAAATAAACATTGATAACATATAATTAAAGCATTAAAAATCATTGAAATAATTTCTTGAGGAAAATATCCTTTCTAATTATAAAACACTATATAAAACATAAATAATTTTTAAATTCATTATTCTTTTAAAATAACCATAAATACATATAAATAAAGCTTCGTTAAATATAAAGTTTATGATGGTGTAAATTTTTTTATGTCATACCTATTAAAACAATGATTTATTTCAAATTATTGGAATTCGAAAAATGAACAATACGTCACAAGTGGAATGAATATTCCATTACAATATTATTTTTTAACATATGGAGATGGGTAAAAATCTATTTTCAAAATAATATGAAAATAGTACCAAATTTATTATAGCATTTTATAGAGTATAATTTTTTTTTGAAAATTAATTACAAAACATTGAGTGAAATGTAGAGGAATTTATTTAAAAATATTTTCTCAATCATTGTACTTACCAAATTGTAGAAAAATGGAACTATTACATGAAAATATCATGAATAAAAATAGCATAAGAAGATTCTTGATTTTCATGATATGTGGATAGTAGTATTTTATCATCATAAAATAAATCCTAAAGAATCGTGATAAATAATATGGTCGTAACATAAAATAATTACAACTTCTGTAATTTTGAATCATAACCCCCCTTTAAAAATAACATAAAACTAAACATAAAATATCACGAGTAAAAATAAAATAATTATATTATAGGTTACGTGGGGTTTTATATACACCTCATAAAATAATATTGGTTCATATCACAATATATTTCTTGATGAAGGAATATTTAGACAAAAACCTTACCAAATTTATAACAATTGAACTATAAACTCCATGAAATAGAGATTATAAAATGGATATGTAAATAAAAAAAATAATGACAATGATGTAAATACATTTTTGTGTACTAATACACCAAATATATGAAAAATGTGGTGAATATGGTATTTGTCTCAAATAAAATAAAAGTGAGATCAAAATCCTTTACTGCATTAGTAATATTTTGAATCATAAAAACCAATAAAGAATAAAATAAAATTAAACAATAAATATCCTTAATATAAGGATATTAATTATATTATAATTAAATTGGGAAGAATTTTTTACCACCTCAAGGAAACAAGTGGTGAATTTTTATAAGACTTTTTGAAATAAAAGATACTATAAGTCCCTTTACTAACTTCCATCACACCAATTTAAAACTCATATCTAAAAAATATAAGTTCCTTATAAATAAATAAATTAAAAATAATTATATATATCACACAAATCATATAATCTTTTGAACATTTATTAACTGTTTCTTAAAAATTTCATGTTCAGTCACATTTTGGGAAATAGTTGTTGAGTATTTCAAGTATGTTTTGACCTAATATTTTTGGTACTCATACTTAGATCATGGTTCCACAATGTCCAGAAATTTACCCACCATATAATATATATATATATATATATATATATTAATCTACAATAATTAGTGACAAGAAATGCAATACCTCATTCATGGAGGTGGTAGGTCATATGTTTGCAAGAATATAATTTCTTTTTCCTCATCAAATTGAATGAATTAAAGGTAAATTATATATTATAATTCCATAATCCATTAGGTAAATATATATCGCATATGTTCATTAAAATAATATTTATTAATTTCTATATAATGTATGAACGAATAACATCACTTTAAGGGCTGGTGGTGTCTCTACACACGCGGGACATTATTATATTCCCAAAGAATGGAAAGCAAGAAATTTTTCTTAATTTAATAATTATAAAGTAATATTAATATCATATATATCATATATAAACGTTTTATATAACATTATAACTATCTTTGAGATGTGGTAATGTGAAAAATATTTACATCATCTCGTAAAGAAGTTTTCCACCATACACATGAAATAAAATTTTGAAATAGATTCTATGGAAGTATAGATGGTTTTTGTAAGTAAGTTAATGTATCAATATGTTAGTATATTTTAGAAACTGATGATTTTATGTAAATATTTTTTAATAATATTTTATGGAGGGGTGGAATGAAAAAAAATTAAAACACTCAGTGAAAATGGTTACCTCTTTTTCAGGTATACTCTTTAGGTTTTCACAAAACTGCTTCATGTGATGGATTTATATGAAAAATAATCCTTATAGGATGATATTATATAATATTGGAAGTGTATTTTTTAGGTATTTTTAGAATAAAAATAGTTTTATGGTGATTATATGAGAGGATAATGGGTGGCATTTTATAAGTGAGCAGAGCGCGACACTTAAAATATTTGGAAAAGAAAATGGTGTACCCATTTTTTCATCATCCTAAAAGGATCAATGGTTTATTAATCTCAATAAAAATTTGTTATTGGGTCCAGATATGTCCATAAATAAAACTTTAAAACATGTTTTAGGTAATTTTAATCCTTATATTATTATTTTAACCCCTATTAAACCGATTTTGACATTAATAATTGTAATTAATTTTCACAATTCACACTAGTAATCATTTTAAAAAATTATTAAGAAATTAATTTAAAGTTTAAATTATTATTTTTATTAATATTTATTCCATTTGACGAATTTATATTCAATAATATGGTAGAATATAATTTAAAATCAATCCCACCAATGAGATGGGAATGAATATTTTCAAAAAAGACATTAATAATTTAGAAGTATTTTATATAAAAAATAAATATGAAAATTTATTGAAATGATTAAACTGGATTAATAGATATATTGTTTAATTATTTTTAATTTAAATTTATTATTAAATATAATGTATTTTTATGAATATTTTAAATAAAAAGATAAAATTCTTTTAAAAGTCAATATTTTTCACTATACTACAAATACAAATCATTTATGAAAATTCTCCATAACCCACAATAATAAAATTTTATATTATTATTTATAGAAATATATTTATAATAATAAATTCATTTTAAAAATAAATATATATTATTTAAATTAAGGGTTCAAAAGAAGAAAACTATTTTTTATAAATATAATGTTTTAAAGCATAAAATTATATTTATTATTACATATTTAATGGAAAATAATAATATGAATGCTTAAAATTTTATTGAATATATAATATTAAAATAATATATAAAAATTTACGAAAATTGGTTTGTATAAATGATTTGGAAGGGGAAATTTTTAAAATAAATACAATTTTCAACAAAGAAGTTTCTTTTTTTTCAAACATTTTTTCTTTTCATTTATATATTATTGGTCACAAAAGAATAAATTTTATACAAATTTGTGTTGAATATGTTTAAATAAATGATTTTATACAATTTATACCCAACATTCTAATGGCTAGTTGATAACTATAAAATTAAATAATAATATGTTAATAGTACACCATGTTTCTTTTAGACTCAGTGTTGCATGTAACACAACCTAACCCTATTGTCACATAAAAATCCATACAAATTCAGTGTTCTATGTAGTGAGATAATAATATAAGGTTTCATGTAATTATAAATAAACATTTCATTTCATGTAATGATGAATATAAAAAATATAAATGTTATCTTAAAAAACTAATTTCAGAAAGTCAGGTTGTATTACATTTTATTCCCCTTAAAATAATTTTT
Source organism: Viscum album (assembly GCA_963277665.1). NCBI lineage: Eukaryota > Viridiplantae > Streptophyta > Magnoliopsida > Santalales > Viscaceae > Viscum > Viscum album. Next base: position 1,392,795,557 of record OY728165.1, read on the forward strand.
TTCCCTTTATCTTCATCACATTTGAAAAAAGGTAATTTGGACACATTTCATCCTCTATTCCCATGTAGCTTCATCAAGTTGGAGGATTCATTCAAAATCATTCTCCTGGTGAGTGGTCTTACTTTGTATAAAATTCTGTATTTGATCTATAATTTCAAGGGCCTATTCCTTATAAGAAATATCATACTCTATTGTTGGACCTCTGAGTTCCGTATATGATAAGAATAATGTATTTACATATTCATGAGAGATACATGGAACACATATTAAACATGAGATATTTTTAGGGAATGTTTTAATCAATACACTCCAATCCCAAAAAATCATGGATTTAAAGGGATCAATACACGATGGTATTATTGTTTCCTTATTTAATAAACATAGATATTCATAGAATGTAATTATAACCAACTTATTATTTTAGATCATGTGTATGGTAATCATCCTAGTACTTATTTTTTAATTTTTTTAATTTTTTTATGATTGTCTCTGACCTTATCTTCTATTTCGTCAGATTTCTCAAGTTCTGGGATTTTTCATACTAGTATATTATCACAGTACGTGTAATTTATATAGTTATTTGAATTAAAGGATTCAAAATGATACTTATATATTCTCAAGTGAAATATATTACAAAATAAATACTAATTTTGGGTATGGTTTTTATCCAAAAAACCGATTAATTATATATAATACTATCTTTTTCATATCCTCTAGGTTTGGATTTTTCTCATAGTTTGGACATTTCTCTGAGGATGATGCACAATTCTAAAATTCAATTATATATTAGGATAATTTTGTAGACATATCTAAAACAATGGTGAAATATTTATATCTTGATTATATATAATTTATTTTGGTAATCCATGAAATATATTTTCTTCGCTAATTAATATTTTTGAGAACATATTCTGGGATAAAATCTTTACTAATAGTAATAATGAGTACATAATTCATAATGTGATTGACAACTATACAAATTTACAACTTCATAAAAGATATGATAAATCCTTAAATTTACAAGTTCATATAATTATATTCCCAAAACATGTAACTGAATTCCACCTCAATTAAAAATATCACTAAAAATTATGCAAAACAAAATGATTTTTTCATAATAAAATTCTCTATGAATATCTATATTTTTGAAAAACTACCATCACATTGAACATACAAATTTGCGTTAATGATTTTTAACTTATGATCAGTGTTAAAACCATTTAGTAAAACTATTTTGTATAGTGTGACGAAAACATAATCATAGTAGGGACCCACATAGTCATGAAAACTCACATACATAATTATAAAATAATGAAACCTTAATTTTAATCAATGAAGTCGTATTTTTATCCTAGATCATTCAAATTCATCTTCTGTTTAAAAATCTAATTATGGTTTATAATGATTTATTAAATTTCCAAATAATATCCATTATTGGTTTCAAACATGGTGGGAGGCAAGTCCTACTTTTAGGAACAAGGTGATGATAGTTTATAACTCAATGTTCCCTTTACATATTATTACCACTTGGTACATTTTTTTGAGACACATTAACTTTTAATATATATATGGTTATAATTTCTTAGATACCAATATATCTATTGATTAGAAATGTTCTTGGAAAATTCCCTACACATAAAGTCATTATTAGACTTATACATAGAGAAAACGCTAGACAAATTCTTATAGATATACAAAGATATATCACTTAATTTATCTCATCATAGTTTTCCAAATATATACTAAACATATCCACTGTTACCAATTATAGTGACCAAATCCTCTTGTAGAGGTATATTACATCTTCTTAGACAAATATTCATTATGTTATACAAACAAATTCCTTATAATGATAAATGTTTAGTAAATATTGGGACTAGGTACACAATATTCTGATTTTGGGGAATATCGTGTTGTAGGATCGAAATAATGATGTAGATGATCAATATACAAGAGGGGGTGTGAATTGTACACTACAAAAATTTCATTATACAAGGAAAGAACTAAGATTCACAAAGTTAAACTATGAAAATTCACAACACCTATAACACCAATTGAAATATTGGGACAATGTATGAAGTTAAAAACATCTAGTTCTATACAGTTTCTTAAATCTGGAAAGAGATTCCGAAAAACCGGTTCTGGAAATATGAATCCAGAAAAAGAAACATAACCAATGTTTAAAATATGTGATTCTACCTTAAAGCATATAGAATCTAACTGAATCCTAGTATACAAGGGTAAGAAATTATAAGATAGTTATACTTTATTAAACATACAAAATGCAGCAGAATAACATTTAACAAAAACCAGTAACAAGATATAAATTTTTTAACCCAAAAAAAGGGTATCCAACAACCACGGATAAAGGTCTATTGATTTATACTTTCAAGAAATTCTGTATTACCCACACCCGGGTAAGCCCTCGATACGATGATCAGAGTCTCTGTCCTACTATCCCCGCAAGCCCTCAACTTCAAGGTAGTTGGAACCTCTGTCTTCCTCAATAAGGAATCCCCCAACTTTAAGGTGTTGTAACCTCTGTCTTCCTATCCCCAAAAGCCCTCAATTGTAATCAGAAACAATTGGAGTCGCATGAAGCATGTCTGCACAAGGAAATGTTTGAACAAGCTGTTTAAACTTTCTGCATGAACCATTTGGAGTTAATAAGATCCTCTCTCTCTAGAAATTACTTCAGGATGTTATGATCACCAAAATTCGAAAAGTTTTAAACACTTTAAAAAGAGATCCTATTTATAGGAGAAGCTCAAACGGTCGGCTCCCTCCTCCAAAGGTCATATTTTTCCTTGAATTTTGGAGGGACCTGTACACGTGTCACCCAAACAACGGTTACTCAAAAACTGAATACACGACATCGTTTTGTAATGAAACAAGTGTAAGCCTAAGAAAAGTATATGTTCTTAATGTAGTAATAATAAAATATTGTAGTCTAACCAAAAAGGTATTCAGAGTCTATAATGAAGAGATGTTAGGATTCTGTTTTACTAAGGAGTTTGTAATGAGAATTCGTAATCAGAATTCAAAATGAGAATTCATCAATAGAATTCGTAATTAGAATTCATCATCAGGATTTATAATGAGAATTCATCACTAGAATTTGTAATGATAATTCATAATCAGATTTCGTAATGAGAATTAATCATCAGAATTCATAATAAGAATTCATAATCAAAATTCTTAATGAGAATTCATAATCAGAATTCGTAATGAGAATTCGTAATCAAAATTCGTAATGATAATTCATCAACATAATTCGTAAGGGGAATTAGTAATAATAATTCATAATGAAAATTCGTAATTAGAATTCATAATGAGAATTTTTCATCAGAATTCGTATTGAGAATTCATCCTCAGAATTCGTAATGAGAATTCATCACTGGAATTCGTAATGAGAAATAGTCATCAGAATTCTTTATGAAAAACAGAATACCATACATCAATGTATTTATATGATTCCGAGGTTTTTGAATTCCATCTGAATTTTATACAAAAATAAATTTTCAATATGAAAACGAAATTCTAGGTAAGGGTAAATTTCCTTCAAGAATGAAATTTTCCTTATAGAAGTAAAATATGGATTTTCTTAAGTATAAGGTGTTTGTGATTTTCAGAACTAGAATGAATGAAAAATTCATAAGAAAAAACTTAATGACCCAACAATACCCCCCTTCTTGGAAATCACAAACAACCATACAAAAATGAATATAAGGACTTAGAAAATTTTCTTTAGGCTTTGAAATTTAAACTTATCTCCCTTTGTTTATGGATGATGGTGAATAAAACTAACCACCCCCCCCCCTTAGGCTTATGAACACTAAGGATTGTATTATGGATTTCTGGAATAGTGTTTTCATTATCATGGTAATGAAATCCTTTGTAATGATAAACCCCCCCTTGGATAAGCTCCCCCTTTCTTAGGGACAGTTCTTACATAGCGATTTTTCCTTCTCCCCCGTTTTAGTAGTTCTTTTTTCTTCTCCCCCTATATGGTTTTGAAAAAAAATTGAGGGAATGAAAATGTAATAAAGTACCTGAAACATTATACATAATAACAACAGATACAAACAACCAAATATTTCATTAGAGTTGAAAGAATTTTTACAAGGAATATCAAATGAAAAAAAAGATCGGATTGAGTAAATTTATCTTCCTCCTCCTTTGGAATTAACTTCTTTAAAAGAGTTTTTAGCTTCTTCAAATCTCTCTGATCCCCCTTAGCTTGCTTCTCCAAAGCTGTGATCCTTTCTTGTTGAGATTTCATCACCTCTGCCTGAGCCTTCATGACCTCTTACTGTATCTTCAGCAACTCATCTTTCTTTTGTAGATTTTCCTGAAACCTAATACAGAAATATCTTTCCCCTTTCTAGTTCTGAGCAACTGAGTTAAGCTTCCAATTCAGATCTCTAACATTTTGATTCTGATAATTTTGCTCAATTGTCAGCTTTTCCTAAAGATTCGTGATTTTTCCATCCTCTATGTCAAAATAATTTTGTACATCATTCTAAAAATGATCAAGCTCAGCCAAATCATCATCAACTTTCTTTGACCACAGAGTGACTTTTCTGAATGATTTCCTGTGCACATCATTGTAACACCCCAAACTTCTACGGTACTCTTCTCTTTGAATAATGCGATAGCGTGTGTTGTACGCAACACCGAGTTCTAACAACCAATCAAACTAGCTGTTATGAATAGTAATACCTACTTTTTAAAATTATATATATTTTATATTTCAAAATGGACTTCATTTTTGGATTCGGAATATCTAATTTAACCTAAGGTGAAATTTTGGTACTTTTCGGATAACTTTCATATTTTGATGAATAGTGAAAATTACTAAATTTTAATTAAAAACAAGTTTTTTAATCAATATAATTAATAGTGATAAATTATTAATTTTAGTAGTTTTAAAGTATATTTAGAATATATTTTTACCATTTAATATAATGTTGGTCATTGGACATAATTTTACAATTAAACCGAACATAAACTAGTGTCAATCTTTTGATAGTTATTATCTCTTAAAAACACGCTTTTTGTTTTGACAGCGGGAATTAATTTTAAATTAATTTCTGCCACTTATGTGTTTTGAATTTAGGAAAATGGATTCCATATTTGAAATCAGGATGTTCAAATTGTGTAAATAGGTAACTTTTATTTTTAGACATTTTGAATAATTACTGCGGTAAATATTTTATTTACCATGGTTAAGGGTAAATCCGGTAAATAAGGGTTAAAAAATAATATTATAATAATACTAAATTACCCTAAAACGTGTCTTAACACTATTGGTTGATACAAGGTCGACCATGGGCATATTTGGGTCGATTTTGGGACCCCATGGATCCACTTGTAAGTGATAATGACACTTTATTTTAATTAAGTTAAAATGAATACAAAAATGACACAAGCATATATCTTTTAGAAAAACAATTGTTACATAGGGTTATATATGTTGGATTTTAGATTATAAATATTCATTAGAAATATAAAAATATTTCCTACATAATAATATATTATTTGTAATTTTTAGACATTAAATATTTTATTTTATTTATGACACAATGATGATGGAGTAATTACTATAATAGTGAAAAATTAAAATAATTGATATTATAACTGCCCAAATAAATATAATATGAAACTTTTAATGAATTAAACTAATTTTATAGGATAATATGATATATTAGGATTTATTTAATTGACTTTTTTCGACGTAATCAATCTATTATGAGTTTCACAAAAATCAACTATTGAATAGTGTCAAAATTGACATAAAAGAGTTCTTAAAACAAATATTATATTATTAATTGATATTAAATTCATAAAAATCTAAGGTTCCGCAAAGAGACTTATATCATGATAGGTTCATCATTAAAGGACCACTTGGGGGTCTCTTGGATGTATATAGTAAGTTTATTAACAATATTATATAAAAATACAAAGAGACATTGTAAAAGTGAAACTAATTAACATAGAGTTAATACTTAAAGATAAGTACCCAAACCTGTCTAAATTCTATTGGTTGAGTTGTTTTCGACCCATCCCCACCTTAACCTTTGAATAGTAAACTTTGGAGCCATTGTAAACCTAATATGAATTTATTATAAACTAATATCTCTAGCTTTTCCAAAGGTGCCCCTCACCCCTCTTATAAAAGGGCACTCCTCCTTCTCATTTCTTCACACCTTCAAAGCCTTTTGGTTCAGCCAAACTCTGCCCAAATACTCTCCCAACTTCTCTCACTACAACCTAGGGGCCTTAGTTTGATTATAAAGCCAACCTATGGAGCCCTTTTGATCAAATCGAAAGGATGAACCCGAAGAAGAGGTAATGATTTCACCACCCTTTTCTAAGTTCATTTCTTCTTCCACTTTTTCTTCCTTTGTTGTTACCATTCTAAAATAATAAATCCAGTATCATATATATACTGTGATGTTATTATAAATATGGTACAACCATATTCAGTATTCTATCCACCCTTTGAATAACATGTCACCATACGTGCGTACGTACGGCTTACCATCTCCACGTCGTGGTGCAATTGTTATTCAATATAATATTATTTGGATGGGTATAATAATGATGTGTAACTCATGTAAATAATAAATATAAAATATTAATTATTCTGTATATATGATATACCATCCATTTATATATTATTTTAATATCAAAAGAATGATATTTTTGCTCGTGCGTACGTACGAACTACCGTCTCCACGAACGCGATGAGATTCATTCTCCATCGTATCCATTCAAGTATAATTATCATTTGATGATTTAAAAATGATTTTTAAGGACTTGATATCATTCTGGATATGAATAATATAAAACCTATCCTTTAAAAACACGTCTTACGTAACAAAACATATAAAAGAAAACAAGTAAGTTAACACCCGAAACAACGATAATACTAAGATATTATTATCAAATCAATATTAAAAGATCATATATGATATCATATTAATGTATATGATTATTGTATATTTTAATAACAATTATTTCACCATTATACAGGAGGTTAACCTACCCCAACCAAGGAAAAGTACAAGGTAAGGTTTATTTCACAATCTTTTCATTATTCGAGGTTGTTTATACGTAATAATCTGCTGGGATCTCGTTATCATCCTCATCCATGTTTCTTCAAAATGTATTTCAAAACATTTTTACAAGAATATGGGTTAAAGTCATTTATACCCTTGTTTTACTTTTTATAAGAGGAATCTTTCTGTTGTTTTCAAAACAAGGTCCTTTTTAACATTTTCGACAGAATTAAGGTAAGAATGTTTTTTTAACTTATACGGCGGGTGCGGTTATTTTCCGCCGTTATAAAATATTCAAATCTTTCCTTATAAGCTTATAAGAATATTTTCAAAGAAAATGTTTTATTTTATATGGATCTTAAATGATTTCAAAATAAAAGGAGATATTTCTTTAAAAAGAATTTTGATTTCATCTATGACAACATCCTTTGATGGATTTTAAGATTATTTGAAGATGATTTATTATGATAAAAAACTTATATATTTTATTGAAGGTTTTGTGATATGTTTGACTGTGGATGTGCTATTTTTATACCATTCATAGTTTATGGTGAAAGTATTGACATTTAGTATGCTAGTTTTAATACGAATGTTTATGTTATGTTTAAACCTTTTCATATGGGAATGCATTGGACTTAATATGTGACGGGTGGAGCCCGCTATAGCTCCTCGATGCATCGGTAGGTCTCATGAGACAAACTAGTGTCTTGGCACAAGGCCTTGACAAAATCTTATTTGCAGTCTTAGCACGAGGCCTTGACTATGTGGTTATGATAGTCTGGCATTATGCATTCCAACATTATGAAAGTGGTTATTTATTTTTTCATGTGATTATTCGATTAGTAGAATATCCATGTGAATAAGTAAATGGAATTATTTCATTTTATTTATGCCATACCATGTTGAAAGTTCATGTTTGAAAGGATTTTGTTTTAGTTATACATTGCCTTAAATGTTTATTCTTATTTATGAAATATTCCTCTATATTTTTATCCTTACTGGGCATTTGAGCTCACCCCTTTTCTATGTTTTATTTTTCCCAGGAAGTGAAGAAGTAAATTATGAATGACCTACAGGGATGTTTTGTGGGGATATGAGTGTGGATTATGGAGACATTATGTTGTTGTAGTAGTTTTTCATTTTATGATGTAATGTAAAACTTATGAATATATCTAGTGTTTCCAAGGCTACTAAACCAATCATTCTTTCGAGATTTGATCTTTCTTGTGATCATGCCAATGTTATGTAATAATGCACCGACTCTGGGTAACTAGGGTTGGGGCGTTACAGTTGGTATCAGAGGGAGGTTTAGTACAAACCTTGGAAGCTAGATTTAGATAAACTCTGATTAGAGCACGTAGACCTAAGATGAACTTTGAGGATTAGTATAGAAGAACTTCCTAGATTTTTGGTATTGTAGAGATTTTGTGAGTTTTCCGAGAAATACATCCCTATCTGGATACGAGCAGGTAGAGGCGGCTCTGGCACAGATGTACCTAGGGGTAAAACCCGAAAACACCGCTTTTAGCTAGACTCGAACGGGAACTGGTGCACGACAACGGGCCTTGCTGCACTCTTGGTTACGACACTCCCGGGGGATATGCTTTTGAAAACTCTAATTTTCATTACAAATCATTATGAAGGGTTTATGAGTATATAATTCCTCAAAGAAAACATTTTTATGATTATGGATTATATCCATAAATAGTTCAATTTATGTTAAGTGTTTTATAAGTATGGGATTATGTATTTTGATTCATAATCTGATCTAGTTTATGCCATTGTTTAGAAATGGCGCCTAGTGGAAGAAATGGAAACCGTATCAATGCATGCACTCCATGTAGGGATTTCCCTCCTAATCAAGATAATTATAGTGGGGCTGGTGATGCAACTGGTGCCGATCATCTAATCACCATACTGGGACAACTTACTCAGGTTATGAATAATAACCTTACCCGTATGGAGAACCCTGATCCATAGCGTGGAGGATCAATGTTAGATCGATTCATGAGGCAACAACCACCAACGTTCAATGGGAGTACAAATCCCTTAGTAGCCGAGAAATGGATAAATTCCCTAAAGAAAATATTTCAGGCTTTAGGGAGCAGTGAAAGGGAAAAAGTTATCATGGCAGTTTACCGCCTCACTGGAGATGCTGATCAATGGTGGTCATTGATTCAAAACATGAAGGAAGATGATGAAGTATAAAATATGGAATAGAGGGAGTTCAAAGATCTGTTTTTAGAAAAATACTTCACCATCGAGCAGATATGGAAAGGCAATTTCTAAGTCTGAGACAGAAGGAGGATGAGAATGTCGCAATGTATGAGGCTAACTTTACAAGGTTAGCAAGGTACGCTGGTGATTATATACGTAACCAAAGAATTAAGATTGATCGTTTCTTTGATGGGTTAAAACCATTTCTTCGTCGAGCATTAGTCTCACAATCCTTTTCGTCACACGAAGACATTGTCTCATGTGCTATCAAGACCGAAAAGGAATTCTCTAAGTCTTATGACTTTAAAGAAAAGCAAGAGAAGAAGAGACCTGCTGATCAAACTGGGAATGGAAATAAAGGGAAGAAGGGAAAGGTTGAATATCCATCCTGTGGTAAATGCGGGAAGAAACACCCTGGTACTTGCTTGAAGGGAATGGGAGTCTGTTACAAGTGTTGTGAAAAAGGCCACCAAGCTCGTGATTGCAAGGGGAAGAAGGAAGCTACCAACGTTCAGTGCTACAATTGCAGGGAGATGGGGAATTATGAAAATGAATGTCCTAAGCGTCAGGAGAACTTACCTCAGAAAAGGCCAAGGGATCAAGGCCAGACTTATGCTATCACTACTGCTGAGGTAGAAGCTCCGAAAGACGTGGTGGCAGGTAATTTAATGGTTTCCTCAAGTTTAGCAAATGCATTATTTGACTCTGGAACATCGCATTGTTTCATATCTTCCCAGTTTGCTAAGAAAATTAGATATTTCCAATTTGATTTAATAAGGGAGTTGTCAGTTAAAACTCCTAAGGGAAGTATCATTGCAACAAAGTTTTGTGAATAAGTCCCCATTAGAGCACATAAATTTTCTTTATCTGCTGATCTCATCGTCATACCTATGATTGAGTTTGATATAATCCTCGGTATTGACTGGATTTCAGACTATGATGCGATGATTTATTGTAAGAAGAAAGAGGTTACGATTCATGATGATAATGATAAGGAACACCTTATTTTTAGAGCAGAATCGTCACCACCTAATTCTTATTTAGATCCACCCCTAGTAGCTCAACTTAATTCAATTATTGGGGAGGAAGAGAATGAAATAACTGTCGGTGAGGAAAGGAATGTTCAAATAGAGGATGTACCTGTTGTGAAAGAATTTGTAGATGTATTTCCGGAAGATTTACCTGGACATCCTCCAGAACGAGAAGTTGAGTTTTCCATTGATTTAATTCCTGGATCAAGGCCTATATCGAAGACCCCTTATAGAATGGCCACTGTAGAATTAGTAGAACTAAAGAAACAGCTAGAGGAATTGAGTAATAAGGGATCTATTCACCCTGTTGTTTCTCCATGGGGAGCCCCTGTTCTTTTTGTTAAAAAGAAAGCTGGATCTATGAGGTTATGTATCGACTATAGGGAGATCAATTCTATAACGATAAAGAACAAGTATCCCCTACCTCGCATTGATGATTTATTGGACCAACTACATGGAGCTCAATACTTTTCAAAGATTGACCTTCGATCTGGATACCATCAGTTGTGTGTAAAGAAGGAAGACATTCCGAAGACAGCATTTCGAACCAGGTACGGGCATTACGAGTTTACTGTAATGCCTTTTGGATTGACTAATGTAGCCTCTGTATTCATGGATCTGATGAATAGAGTTTTCAAGGAGTATCTCGATGAATTTGTGGTGGTATTTGTTGATGATATATTGGTATACTCCAAAACCTACGAAGATCATGAAAATCACTTGCGCATTATCTTGAAGACTATGAGGAGGCATGAATTATATGGGAAGTTTAGCAAGTGTGAATTCTGGCTTCAAGAGATTTCTTTTCTTGGCCATATTGTCTCTAAAGATGGAATCTCTGTTGATCCTTCTAAGAACAAGGCAATCCAAGAATGGCCAGCACCTACGAGTATAACTGAGGTACGCAGTTTTATTGGTTTGGCAGGTTATTATCGACGTTTCGTCCAGAATTTTGCCCGATTGGCTAACCCATTAACGAAGCTCACACGTAGAGGGGTTAAATTTTTTTGGACAAAAGAGTGTGAATAATGTTTTGAATAACTGAAGAAAATATTAGTCAATGCTCCTATATTGAATCTACCATCGGGGAATGATGGGTTCGTTATTTATAGTGATGCATCGAAGAAAGGACTTGGTTGTGTCCTTATGCAGAATGATAGAGTTATTGCCTATGCATCATGACAGTTGAAAATTCATGAAAAAAACTATCCTACTCATGATCTCGAGTTAGCAGCTGTGATCTTTTCTTTGAAGATATAGAGGCACTACCTCTATGGTGAAAAATGTGAGATTTATACTGATCACAAGAGTTTGAAGTATATTTTCTCACAAAAAGAACTCAACATGAGGCAAAGGAGATGGCTTGAATTACTCAAGGATTATGAATGTGCGATACACTACCACCCGAGGAAGGCAAACAAGGTGGAAGATGCTTTGAGTAGAAAAGGCCATGGAGTTTTGAACAATATGAGAATTGAATGGGATCCAATTTTCATGGATCTAGTGAAGATGGACATGGGAATAATCAGGGAAGGTGAAACATCAATGCTTTTTCAAATGGTTTCCAAACTATCTTTACTAGAAAGGATTAAGAGTTCTCAGACCGATGATGAAGAATTCCAAAAGAAGATTAAAGCTGTGAATGATGGGAGATTGAGAGACTTTGTGTATGAAGATGGAATTTTGAAATTCGGGAAGAGACATTGTGTTCCCGATTTACCTGATCTAAAAAGGGAATTGCTGGATGATGCTCATAGTTCCAATTTCTCTATACACCCTGGGAGCACCAAAATGTATAGATATTTGAAGGAACATTTTTGGTGGGACAACATGAAGAGGGAGATTGCTGATTTTGTGTAAAGATGTATGGTTTGTCAACAAGTGAAAGCTGGAAGGCAACAGCCTGGAGGAGTCATGCAACCTCTTCCCATACCGGAGTGGAAATGGGACAATATTACGATGGACTTTGTCATGGGGCTACCAAAGACTCCTAGAAGGAACGATGCAATATGGGTTATTGTTGATCGTCTTACCAAGTCAGCACATTTTTTTGATATAAGAGAAGATCTACCCCTGGAACGTCTAGCAAGACTATATATTAATGAAGTTGTGAGACTTCATGGAGTACCCTTATCGATTGTTTCTGATCGTGATCCCCGTTTTACTTCAAGATTTTGGAAAATTCTTCAGAAGTCCCTGGATACTGAACTTCAATTGAGCACTGCTTACCACCCTCAGACAGATGGACAATCAGAACGGACTATTCAAACCTTAGAAGACATGTTGAGATCTTGCTCACTTGACTTTCCGGGTATGTGGGATCAATATTTACCACTGGTAGAATTTTCCTATAACAATATCTTCCATTCGAGTATTCAGATGGCACCATATGAAGCATTATACAGAAAGAGATGTCGTACACCAACCTGTTGGGATGACGTTGGTGAAAGAAAACTTGTAGGCCCAGAACTGGTGGAGGAAACGGTGGAAAAGGTGAAGGTAATCCAAAATCACATCAAAGCAGCTCAAAGTAGGCAGAAGAGCTATGCCGATAATCGAAGGAAGGATTTGGAATTTCAAATCGGTGATCATGTTTTCCTGAAGGTATCTCCATGGAAGGGAGTCATACGTTTTGGTAAGAAAGGTAAATTGAGTCCCAGGTACATCAGACCTTTCAAAATTCTAGAACGAATTCGGGCTGTAGCTTACCGATTGGCAATGCCGCCAAGTCTCTCCAAAGTTCACGATGTGTTCCACGTATCTCTGTTGAGGAAATACATGCCTGATCCAACGCATGTACTCACCTATGAGGAATTAGAACTGGAACCCGATCTTTCCTATTGTGAAGAGACCGTCAGGATTCTTGATACGAGAGAACAAGTACTGAGAAACCGGACGACGCGTCTGGTAAAAGTTTTGTGGAGAAACCATAAGATGGAAGAGGCAACGTGGGAACCCGAGGAACTTATGATGAAGAACCACCCGAGTCTTTTCATGCGATAGTATTCTAGAAATTTTGAGGACAAAATTATTTGAAGGAGGGGAGAATGTAACACCCCAAACTTCTACGGTACGCTTCTCTTTGAATAATGCGATAGCATGTGTTGTACGCAACACCGAGTTCTAACAACCAATCAAACTAGCCGTTATGAATAGTAATACCTACTTTTTAAAATTATATATATATTATAATTCAAAACGGACTTCATTTTTGGATTCGGAATATCTAATTTAGCCTAAGGTGAAATTTTGGTACTTTTCGGATAACTTTCATATTTTGATGAATAGTGAAAATTACTAAATTTTAATTAAAAACAGCTTTTTTAATCAAAATAATTAATAGTGATAAATTATGAATTTTAGTAGTTTTAAAGTATATTTATAATATATTTTTATCATTTAATATAATGTTGGTCATTGGACATAATTTTACAATTAAACCGAACATAAACAAGTGTCAATCTTTTGATAGTTATTATCTCTTAAAAACACGTTTTTTGTTTTGACAGCGGGAATTAATTTTAAATTAATTTCTGACACTTATGTGTTTTGAATTTAGGAAAATGGATTCCATATTTGGAATCAGGATGTTCAAATTGGGTAAATAGGTAACTTTTATTTTTAGACATTTTGAATAATTACTGCGGTAAATATTTTATTTACCATGGTTAAGGGTAACTCCGGTAAATAAGGGTTAAAAAATAATATTATAATAATACTAAAATACCCTAAAACGTGTCTTAAACCTATTTGTTGATACATGGTCGACCATGGGCATCTTTGGGTCGATTTTGGGACCCCATGGATCCACTTGTAAGTGATAATGACACTTTATTTTAATTAAGTTAAAATGAATACAAAAATGACACAAGCATATATCTTTTAGAAAAACAATTGTTACATAGGGTTATATATGTTGGATTTTAGATTATAAATATTCATTAGAAAGATAAAAAGATTTCCTACATAATGATATTTTATTTATAATTTTCAGACATTAAATAGTTTATTTTATTTATGACACAATGATGATCAAGTAATTACTATAATAGTGAAAAATTAGAATAATTGATATTATAAATGCCCAAATAAATATAATATGAAACTTTTAATGAATTAAACTAATTTTATAGGATAATATAATATATTAGGATTTATTTAATTGACTTTTTTCGAAGTAATCAATCTGTTATGAGTTTCACAAAAATCAACTATTGAATAGTGTCAAAATTGACATAAAAGAGTTCTTAAAACAAATATTATATTATTAATTGATATTAAATTCCTAAAAATCTAAGGTTCGGACAAGAGACTTATATCATGATATTTTCATCCTTAATGGACCACTTGGGGGTCGCATGGATTTATATACTATGTTTATTTACAATATTATATAAAAATACAAAGAGACATTGTAAAAGTGAAACTAATTAACTTAGAGTTAATACTTAAAGATAAGTACCCAAACCTATCTAAATTCTATTGGTTGAGTAGTTTTAGACCCATCCCCTCCTTAAACTTTGAATAGTCAACTTTGGAGCCATTTTAAACCGAATATGAATTTATTATAAACTAATATCTCTAGCTTTTCCAAAGGTGCCCCTCACCCCTCTTATAAAAGGGAACTCCTCCTTCTCATTTCTTCACACCTTCAAAGCCTTTTGGTTCGGCCAAACTCTGCCCAAATACTCTCCCAACTTCCCTCACTACAACCTAGGGGACTTAGTTTGATCAGAAAGCCATCCTGAGGAGCCCTTTTGATCAAATCAAAAGGAAGAACCCGAAGAAGATGTAATGATTTCACCACCCTTTTCTAAGTTCATTTCTTCTTCCACTTCTTCTTCCTTTGTTGTTACCATTATAAAATAATAAATCCAGTATCATATAAATACTATGATGTTATTATAAATATGGTACAACCATATTCAGTATTCTATCAACCCTTTGAATAACATGTCACTATACGTGCGTACGTACGGCTTACCGTCTCCACGTCGTGGTGTAATTGTTATTCAATATAATATTATTTGGATGGGTATAATAATGATGTGTAACTCATGTAAATAATAAATATAACATGTTAATGATTCTGTATATATGATATACCATCCATTTATATATTATTTTAATATCAAAAGAATGATATTGTCGCTCGTGCGTACGTACGGACTACCGTCTCCACCAACGCGATGAGATTCATTCTCCATCGTATCCATTCAAGTATAATTATCATTTGATGATTTAAAAATGATGTTTAAGGACTTGATATCATTCTGAATATGAATAATATAAAACCTATCCTTTACAAACATGTCTTACGTAACAAAACATATAAAAGAAAACAAGTAAGTTAACACCCAAAACAACGATAATACTAAGATATTATTATCAAATCAATATTAAAAGATCATATATGATATCATATTAATGTATATGATTATTGTATAATTTAATAACAATTATTTCACCATTATACAGGAGGTTAACCTACCCCAACCAAGGAAAAGTACAAGGTAAGGTTTATTCGAAAATCTCTTCATTATCCGAGGTTGTTTATACATAATAATCTGTTGGGATCTCGTTATCATCCACATCCATGTTTCTTCAAAATGTATTTCAAAACATTTTTACAAGAATATGGGTTAAAGTCATTTATACCCTTGTTTTACTTTTTATAAGAGGAATCTTTCTGTCGTTTTCAAAACAAGGTCCTTTTTAACCTTTTCGACAGAATTAAGGTAAGAATGTTTTTTTAACTTATACGGCGGGTGCGGTTATTTTCCGCCGTTATAAAATATTCAAAGCTTTCCTTACAAGCTTATAATAATATTTTCAAAGAAAATGTTTTATTTTATATGGATCTTAAATGATTTCAAAATAAAAGGAGATATTTCTTTAAAATGAATTTTGATTTCATCTATGTCAACATCCTTTGATAGATTTTAAGATTATTTGAAGTTGATTTATTATGATACAAAACTTCTATATTGTATTGAAGGTTTTGTGATATGTTTGACTGTGGATGTGCTATTTTTATACCATTCATAGTTTATGGTGAAAGTATTGACATTTCGTATGCGAGTTTTAATACGAATGTTTATGTTATGTTTAAACCTTTTCACATGGGAATGCATTGGACTTAATATGTGACGGGTGGAGCCCGCTATAGCTCCTCGATGCATCGGTAGGTCTCATGAGACAAACTAGTGTCTTGGCACAAGGCCTTGACAAAATCTTATTTGTAGTCTTGGCACGAGGCCTTGACTATGTGGTTATGATAGTCTGGCATTATGCATTCCAAAATTATGAAAGTGGTTATTGATTTTTGCATGTGATTATTCGATTAGTAGAATATCCATGTGAAAAATTCAATGGCATTATTTCATTTTATTTATGCCATACCATGTTGAAAGTTCATGTTTGAAAGGCTTTTGTTTTAGTTATACATTGCCTTAAATGTTTATTCTTATTTATGAAAGTTTCTGCTATATTGTTATCCTTACTGGGCATTTGAGCTCACCCCTTTTCTATGTTTTATTTTTCCCACGAAGTGAAGAAGTAAATTATGAATGACCTGCAGGGATGTTATGTGGGGATATGAGTGTGGATTATGGAGACATTATGTTGTTGTTCTAGTTTTTCAATTTATGATGTAATGTAAAACTTATGAATATATCTAGTGTTTCCAAGGCTACTAGACCAATCGGTCTTTCGAGATTTGATCTTTCTTGTGATCATGCCAATGTTATGTAATAATGCACCGACTCTGGGTAACTAGGGTCGGGGCGTTACAATCATAATTGATAAGGAAATTTCTATTGTCAGACTCAATCATCACACACTTATCCATAACCATAGATAAGGATTATTATATTTGACTCATTCTATGTTGAATCATCTAGCATCAAGAGTCTATAGTGGGAATGATCTGAATAGTGTCCACAAACTTTTTCAAAGACTCGACAACAATGTCATGACCCAGTGCTGATGATTCCGAATTAGACACTTTTCTTTGGAATTGTTCTTCTTCAATTTGAACCAACCTCTTTCTAGAAGAACGACCATCCTCCTTTTTTATTATAACATCTTTTGTTGGGGTATCCATAAGAACTTTCTTACCCTTATCAGCTTTCGTAATGGGTTGTTCATCATTATATTTTTTCTCGCTTTCAGATACTTGAAAAATATTATCTTCATCTGGATTTTCCTTCTCTGCTAATTCATCAATGAAATTCTTCTCATAACTCCCTTCCTCATAAAACTCATTCTCTTTCACTTCCTCCTTATTATCATCTTTGTTTCCTTCTTTATCAGCTACCTTTTCTAGAGTTATAAACATTGAGGATTCGGTCTGTTATTGATAATACTCATCATGTTTAATCAAGTCATCTAGATCCTCACTTACTTCTTCCACATCTTCTTATTCTTAAATTTATTCAACAACATCGTCCTCTACTTCTTCACTAGCTAGTTTCTCTACTTCTTCAACAACTTGATTCCCTTTAGACTTTTCCGGAGTGAAATACTTCTTCCCAGGGATCTCTGATAATGGTTGGACATCAAAAGTTTCCAGAATGGGGTACTTCTTAGAGGCTACTTCTATATCTTTCAACAAATATTGTACAACCTCAGCATCATACATATTTTTCTTTATCTTTTTCTCTTTTTCTTGCCCCTCTAACACATCAGATACTTTCTATTTTAAGGGCTTCGCCTCAGCAGGGTCTAATCTGAAATGAGTTCCCCTTCCTTTCTCTTCTCCTTGAGCTCTCTCCACTTAGCTACCACTTTATCCGGGTATGTTTTTTGATTATTTGTCTTTGGTGATGTAGATTGGTTTTCTTTAGACATATGAATTTTTCCTTCATCATGCACTTCCTTCATCTTCATCTTATTCCCTATCTTCTTAGATGGTTCATCATTCTCTATATTTTCTGTACCGGCTTATGCCTCCTCCTGTGGTAGATCATAGAACTCTCTTGAATCTTTTGAAAACCAAATTCTTATCCTCTTTGAGGTGTCTTCACTTATCAACATCACCTTAAAATTCATGATCTTAGAGGTTCAAGAATGTTTTAAAGAATCAAGACATTGAATAATAATCTTGGTGAGGAGAGAAGGATACATTATAATTTTGGATTTCTGGGTTCCAATCTTAATATTCTGAATTATAATTAGAATGTGACTAATCTGTTTGATCATTCATATATTAACCAATAAATCCAAGATGTAAATATCAAACATCTTATGATTTTACTTATCACCTCCCCTCAGTATGAAATATCCCTAAAACCACAACTGAAACATTCAGTTTTTGGTGGAGAGGTGATCAATCTTCGTTGTTTTTCCATCTTTGAGGACAAGGCATTTCAATTCCTTCACTTTGTTGAAACTTCCCTGATCATTTAGAAGTTTTTGTGAACAAAATTCAGCCTCTCCATTGTATGATAATCCCACCAAGCTTGCAGCCTTGGTGTAAGAAGGCTTGTAAGTCTTTCCATAAGACATGAAAGAAAACCTTTCACTGCCATCATCTTTATAGAAGGAAACATAGTCATATAATTCTATAAGAAATTCAGTTTAAACAATAACCTGATCCCCAGTCTTTGATATTCAAAAATCTTCCCAACCATTGAGTTTGATATTATTGGAGATAAGAGAATCAAACTTATTAATAAAATTTGGATGAACCAACCTTTATCTAGAGACTAACCAAGCTGAAATTTGTTAGATGGAATACATTTCTTGAGAGGTGGCTTCTACAGACATTCGGAATAGAGGAGCACTAAAACGTTCGAAACAGGCTTAAAGTAATAAGGCAGGGGTTCGACACGCAAGAGCTTTGAAATCAATGTGGGACACAAAAAGGGGTTCCCTTTATATAGGCAATGGAGGTGAACTTTGAACCTCAAAAACCAATCTAACGGTTGATAAAATTCTCTGATCTGATCTGACGGTAGATATCATACCCGCACAAAAATATTAAATCTGATCTTTTGAGGTTTTAACAAAAGCATTCAAAACTAAGGAAACATGAATACAAAAGATTTTAAAAGAAAAAAACTACCAACAAGAAAAATTGACTATGAAAACTTAAGTAAGGATGTCATACCTTTCAGATTGTCTTGGAAGTATTATTCATAATAGGTGATATTCTTCTTGAATAAAATATATTAAAAAAAACAATGAAAAACATAAGGTCGAAAAATTTATTAAAAAAACATTGATAATCAAAACTATAATATGAAAAGGTTGAGTGAGAAATTTTTTAGTACGGAAAATTATGAGTACGAAAAATTATGAGTACGAAAAATTACGTTTACAGAAAATTATGAGTATGACAAATTATAAGTACAAAAAATTACGAGTGAAAAATTATGAGTCTGAAATATTTTATGTACGAAAAATTATGAATACGAATAATTATGAGTCCAAAAAATTATGAGTACAAAAAATTAGGAGTGAAATTTTTTGAGTATGAAAAATTACAAGTAAAAAAAATTACGAGTACGACAAATTATGAGTACGAAAAATTATGAGTACGAAAAAGTATAAGTATGAAAAATTATGAGTATAGAAAAATTATAAGTATGTAAAATTATGAGTATGGAAAAATTTCATTTAAAAAACACAGTACAAAAATTTCATTATGAAAATTCTCAGTACGAAAATTTCATTATGAAAATTTTGTAAATCTCATTATGAAAATTTTCATTACGAAAATTCTTAGTACAAAAAATTTAATTATGAAAATTTTGAAAATCTCATAAAAAAATGTACTCCCCCTATGAAAATGAGTTTATTATAGTAAGGAGAATGGTTTAAAAAAAAGTGAATGAGGGAAGATTACCTTACGTTTATCATTACTAACTTCTGTTTAATGTATTCAAATCTATCAAAAGGTAATGATTTTTTTAGAATGTCAGCAAGTTGATCTTGCGTTCAGATAAACCGAAAAATGATATCTCATTTTGTTTTGATAATATTTTCAAAATATTATTTGTTACCAGTCACATGCCGGGAACATCCACTATCTATGTACTATGTATTGTTGTGGATAATTACTTTATCTTCCTAAAAATAAGGAAAGAATTAAACTTTTGGAATCCATACTTGTTTGGATCCGAGGTTTTCAGATAACAAAGTTTTGGGTACCCACATCTTTTTAGAAATATAAGCCTTATGAAATCCTAATGATTGGGTTTTTTTAAAGAACAATTCTTTGCCCAGTGACCACCACATTGACACCTGGTACAAAATGGGGCAATTTGAGGAACAAAATAATTGTTACTAAAAATTTGTTTACCACGGGTATAACCAAATATGGAATTGTTTATTAAAGGTCGTATTTGTGAATACATCTTATCAAAGTTTTCTTTACCGAAGATAATGTTTGAAAAACACTTCATTACGGAAAATATTTCAGACATGAGTTTTATAACCAAGTTTTTTGTCTTCAAAGTGATTATATGTGGAACTAGATCTAGGCTCAAAAAAACCTTTCTTAGAAATTAATTTTTCTAGATCTTTAGAAAGTTTATTTTTTTCAGAATTTACTTCATCAAGACTTTTTGAAATACATATAAAATCAGTATTTTTCTTATCAAGATATTTAGAGAGAACTTATATTTATTCAGTAAGAATAATATTCCTAGATTTTTCCTTATCATGTTTTTTCATGAGTTTTGAGTTCTCAATCTCAAGAAGTTCAGCAATCCTAGAAACATCATCATAGGTAGGTAAAGTAATTTCATCATCAAAATAAGACTCTTCATCCTAAAATTTATGATATTTACTATCATTAAAATTTAAAAAATATTGGTCAATGATATAGAATTGTGTACCTTAGCCATTAAGCAATGATTTTTAATAGGTAATCTGGTTATAAGACAAAGATTCTTCAGTCCAAAAGATTCATAATCAGAAGATTCATCTGAAGAGTCACCACCACTGGAACTCCATTTGTCATTAGCTTTCAGAACTATCTTAGCCTTGGACTTATAATACTTCTTCTTGTTCCTATCAAAATTCCTCTCTTTTCTTTTGAGCATAGTTCAACTAGGTCCTATGTGTCCAGCTCTTTTTCATTCATAGCATGTGACCTCTAAATCATTCTTATCATTCCTTTCCTTCTTCTTATACATGGATTTTAAATTTCTCTATCCATCTATATTGTTCATCCTTCGAGCAAGATTAGCTAACTCATTTTCTGAGACTTAAGTCTCACTAGATTCAGATTGGATAACAACCTTCTTGGATTTTGATCAAGTAACTCTTTCAAGAGTCTTAGATTTCATGTGATTTTATGTTGTATTAAAAGCAACAATACCATTCCCATTATTCATTTTGATGTTTTTAGCATCTCTCTTAATCATTGTATCATGTTGAAGAAGAGTTCCAAATAGCTCATCTAAGGAAATTTGAGTAACCTTACTGTTCTCATGAATTACTGTTCTATTTGACTCCTACTAATTTGGAATAATATAAATGATCTTTTCAACAAGAGCTTCATCATCCAGACCTTCCTCTCCCATAGATTTTAAGCTATTCACGATAGTCATAAATCTCTATTACACCTTACAAATTAGTTCTCTATAAGGGAAATTAAATCCATGCTATTCTTCTCTCAATATAGCTCTTCTTGTTTCTATGACTTTAGATGTACCAAAATTTGTAACATCATGTTTTTTCTATATACATCTTGCTATTTGACAAGAAGAAATTTTACTATATCAAAACATTATACACAAAAAATGGGTTAATAACAAAAGTTTTAATTCAAGGAGAATATTCCCAAGCAAGGAAAAATAAAGAACAATGAAAAAACAGATCAATAAAAACATATATGTGACTATAAGTATTTCAGAGACCCCTTCTGATACCAATTGTAGGATCGAAATAATGATGTAGATGCACAATATAATAGGGGGGGTGAATTTTACACTTTAAAAATATCATTAAACAAGTAAAGAACTAAGTTTAACAAAGTTAAACTAAGAAAATTCACAACACCTCTAACAGCAATTGAATGATTGGGACAAAGTAAGATGTTACAAACTTGTAGTATTATACATTTGTTTATATCTGGAAATTCATTCTGAAAAACTGGTTCCATAAATATAAATCCTGAAAAAGAGACTTAACCAAAGTTTACAATATGAGATTATACCTTAATGCGCATAGAATCTAACTGAATCATAGAATAAAAGTGTAAGGAAGTATAAGATAGTTATACATTCTTAAACATACAAAATTCAGTGGAAATACTTGTAACAAAAAAAATGACAAGATATAAATCTTTTAAATCCAAGAGAAGGGTATCCAACAACCATGGATAAAGGTCCCCTGATTTATAGTTTCATGATAGCCTGCCTTACCCACACTCGGGTAATCCCTTGATAGGATGATCAGAGTCTCTGTCTTGCTGCCCCCACAAGCCCTCAACTTCAAGGTAGTAGAAACCCCTCTCTTCCTCAACAAGGAAGCCCTCAACATGAAGGTGTTGTAACCTCTGTCTTCCTATCCCCGGAAGCCCCTGATTGTAATCATCAACAATCAGAGTCGCACGAAGCACATGTGCAAAAGGAAAATTTTGAACAAGCTGTTCAAACCTACTGCATGATGCTTTAAGAGTGGATAAGAGCCTCTCTCTCTCTCTAGAAATCACTTTAGGAAGTTCTGTTCACCAAAATTCCAAAAGTTATAAACACTTTTAAATGAGATCCTATTTATATGTGAAGCACCGACAATCAGCTACCTCTTCCAAAGGCCATATTTTTACTTGAATTTAAGAGGGACATGTACCCATGTCACTCAAAAAAAGGTTACACAAAAACCGAATACAGGACATCGTTTTGTAATGAAACATGTCTAAGCATAAGAAAAACCAATGTTCGTAATGTAGGCAATACAAAGTTTGTAGTCTAACCAAAAGGTACTCGGAGTGAATAATAAAGAGATGTTCGGATTTTGTTTTACTAAGGAATTCATAATGAGAATTTGTAATCAGAATTCGTAGTGAGAATTCATCAACATAATTCGTAATGAGAATTCATCATTAGGATTCGTAATGATAATTCATCACTAGAATTCATAATGAGAATTCTTAATCAGAATTTGTAATGAGAATTCATCATCAGAATTCGTAATAATAATTTGTAATCAGAATTCATAATGAGAATTTATAATCAGAATTCATAATGAGAATTTGTAATCAGAATTCGTAATGAGAATTCATCAACAAAATTTGTAATGAAAATTTGTAATTAGAATTTGTAATGAGAATTTATAATCAGAATTCGTAATGAGGATTCTTCATCAGAATTTGCAAGGAGAAAACATCATCATAATTCTTAATGAGAATTCATCACTTGAATTCGTAATGAGAATTATTTATCAGAATTCATAATGAAAAGTAGAATACCTTATATCTAGGTATTTGTATGATTCCGAGGTTTTGGACTTCAATCCTAATTTTATACTTAGTAAAATTTTCGATATGAATACGAAAATCTTAGTATGGGTAAATTTCCTTAAAGAATGAAATCTTCCTTGTAGAAGTAAAATATGGATTTTCATAAGTATAAGGTGTTTTTGATTTTAAAAACAAGATTTAATGAAAAATTCATAAGGAAAACCTTATTGACTCAACAGGTGAATGTATCCTAGAAATATATTTTGAACGAGAACTCCCCATCAAATTTCCCAGCTTAAATTCCTTCATCATAACCTATAATAATGAATCATATTAACGGTGATATGAAATTCTTATTATGGGAAAATATGGTAAATAAGTATTCATAAAATTAAAATAAGGTTTTGATAGTGTGAGAGTATCATTTAAATATCATACTCTTAATATATAAAATAATAATATTTAGTCATGGTATAAACATTGGGTGTTCATAAGAAAATAATAAAAAAGAATTCAAGTAATATGAGCCATAAGAGCCCAAAAAAACCTTATTTTTTTTAATACTTGATATTTGATTTTAAGAGTTTGAAATATTATAGATTTCTGACTGATGAGTAAAATAAAAACAAAATTTTTTAAAAAAAAAATTTTACTATATTATATAACAAAAAATGTAAAAAATTTCATATTACATGAAAATATATTTAATAACAATGTTATTATAAATTTAAAATTTTATTGATAAATTTATCATAATATTTTTATTCACATGAAAATCTATAAAAAAAATCCAGATAAGCGATGATATTATTACATAAAATCATTAGCACTTTGGTAATATTCAATCATAATCCCCCTGAAGGAATAGAAAATGTGACACAAAATATCACGAGTATAAATAATTTCATGATATTACTAGTGAAATTATTTTTTTATAACCCACGTAAAATATTAAATGTGTATGTCATAACATATGTCTCAAATAAACAAAACTGTGACAAAAACCCTTACCGAATTCAAAAAATTTGAAATATGTACCCCATGAATGTGATATCACAAAATTAATATTTATATAATAAAAAATATAAGTATATTTATAAAATATTAAATTAATGGGATATATATATATACCTTATAAAATAAATTTGTGGAGAATAAGAAATTTTTCTTTGGATAAATAAATGAGAATCATTGATCCCTTGACGATTTAGTAATTTTTTGACACATATAACCAAATAAATAATAACATAAAATGAATCACTTATTATAATAAATATATTTATTTTAATTATATATAATTTTAGATGGTCATTATATAACTGACATTAAATATACAAGTTTTCAATTTTCATATGTCTCCATGAAATAAAAAAACTAGAAATAACTTAACTCAAACATGACTTCCTCTATACACACTTAAATCAACTATATAATATATATATGTTCATTGAACAAATATAATAGAAATATATTTCTGTATATCATACCATAGATGATTTTTTGTCCATTTATTACCAGTTTATTAATAATTTCTTGTTAATTTCACATTTTGAGAAAAACTACTTGTTTTCATGTATGTTTTGACTTGTTATTTTTTTTCATCTTAAATAGATCATGGTTTCATCATCATAAAAATTATAATCATGATATTAATATCATATATATTATATATATTTATAGTAAAATTAATAAATAAAATATATTGATAATAAATTAAATACTATATTCATAGAGGTGATAGGTCATACGTACAGATGAACAATGCTTCCATTTTCTTCTTAGATTTATGTAATGAAATAAAAAAGATATAATATCATTATGGAATAATTTTTATGTAATATATATGAAAAGTGTTCAAAAAACCTATCCTTATAAACCATCATGTATAGGGTGAATGAATGAAATCACTTCATGATGTTTTAATATGTCATTCACATGAGGGTCATTATATTATTCTTAAAAAATAAACATTATGTTGGTATGTTTAATATTATAAAATATAAGTATAATACAATCATAAATATCATATATAGACATTAAATTCATCATTATATCCTACCTCAATAGGTGGTAGTTGAAAAAATAACGACATTGGTTCACAAGGTGTTAGTCTTCCATACACATGAGTGATGATTTCATGGCCCATATGATGGATTTGGGGATGGTTGTAGGTAATTAAATTTTCATAAAAAACACAATATTTAATATAATTATGTTATTATATCATAATGGGTTAATAATAATTTAATGAGGTTGATGAAGAAATAAAATAAAAATGCTTTTTGGAGAATGTTACATCATTTTTAGGTATCCTATTGAAGATTTCACCAAAAACCTTCATAGGATTGATTTCAATCCAAATTAAATCTTCTAGGATGAGTGGTTCAATTTTTTTGATGTTATTTGGTATGTATTTTCCCAAAAAATCTATGAATGAGTAATGAGGAAATGATAACGGGTATCCTTTTATAAGTTAGTAGAGTGGAACACTTGTAATATTTTGAAAGGAAGATGATTTACCCACATTAATCTTATTAAATAAGTCTAAAAAAATTTAATTACAATGATTTATACATTAAAGGGTCTAGATAGAGCCATATAATAATTTTTATATATATAATAAGTCGTTTAATGCCTTATCTATTCACATTAACAACATAATAAACCCATTATCACCATAACAATAGTAATTAGTTTTTTCTATAATCACTATACAAATTGGAAAAAAAAACAAATATAAGATAATTGATAATATAAATAATATTTTTAAATAATATTTTATCCATTTTCTATAATTAAAATTTACAGATGTGTGAAATTTTATTTAATAATTAATCATGAAGAATCGATGAATACTAGGGATTCAAAGTGAAAATTTCAAATGTTTACAAGGATGTTATACCAAAATTAAAAAATAAAAAGGATCCAATTAATTATATTTTATTAAATGATATATTATTTTACTAATATTAATTTAAAACTAATTTAAAATAATATATAACATTATAAGTAAATTAAATAATAATTGTATTTTCAATTGATAGTCATTATTTATCATTATACAGAATAATTTTCTTTGATGAAAATTAAAAAAAATTAACCGTAAGTTAATTTTTACCTGCTCAATTAACAAATGAAAATTATTTTATAAAACAAAATTTAAAAAATAAAAAAAATAAATTAATTTTAAAAAAAAGATTTCAAAATGATGTAGAAATTATTTTTTATAAACATATTTTATTTATAGATACAATTGGAATAATTCATAACTATTTTATGGAAAACACATAATATGATAGTTATATATCTTATTTTAAATATAATATATAAATTTAAATAAATTAATTCACTAAAATTGTATTTTTAAAATAAAAATTTTGGAACAAGTTATATATATATAAATAGTTTTTCATAAAAATGACTCATTTACTTCCAAATAGTTTTTATATATTTTATAACTAATAAATGAGTAAAAAAATTATTTTATATACATGGAGAAAAATATATATTACTAATTTACTTAATTCTATTTTCACTAACCATTAGAATGATTAGTTGATAAATAACATATTAAATAATAATATTTTAATAGTATGTCACATTTCATTTAATCCCAGTGTTGCGTGTAACAGAAGAATAACTATTTTTTTGTATAAAATTTTTGTAATACTCGGTTTTGTGTGTAATAATATAAAACCCCTCCATCTCATGTAATTCTATTAAATCATGGTTTTTTTAATTCAAAATATTGAAGAAATGGATTTATTTAAAAAATATATTTCACAATTTCCCATAGTGTTGCACACTTTTTCACATGCATATTCCCTTATTTATTTATTCGACTTCATTATTCGAATACCATTCATTTTTTTGGGGAATAAAATAACCCATTTCTACTCTATCATTTGAAGGACTGAGTGGGTAATTCTAGGGAGATCTCATATCCTCACTTTTCATCTGTGTATACACCTTATTGATTCTTATTGGTTTGACTATGCAAGTTCATCCTTTTATCTACTATTCTCATACCCTCCAAAATTTTACTTGGAATCTCATTCATCCATGAACCAAAATAAAGATGCTAGCCAAATTTATGCATCTATATTCCTCTAATAATAGATCATTAAGTGTTTAGGTCCAATAGAAATCAATGCCTTTATTAGTTTATATTTGTCCATTGAATATGTTTTGATGTGCCTTTTTTCAACCTTGATTAGGTATGTGTGTTTTGGAAATTACATTATATGGAAATTTATTGAGGTTTTAGTTTCTAAATTCATTTTTATCATACTATTTCTATGTTTAAGATCCTTTAGGTCTTTAAAAATTGTTTTTATGGTTTTATGTAACTAGAAAACTAATTTTCTCTATATATTTGCAATGATTAATTTTGAAGAAAACTATTTTAGTACAATTCAATGATTAACATACTATAAAGAAAGTATTAAAATGTTTTTTGATAAAAAATTGGCTTATATATATATATATTTATTTCTAAAAGATATAACCAATGTATATTGAGTGATTTTAATCAAGATGGCTGAATTGGATTTTATGTGAATACTATGGGAAGAATGTTTCTTTAATCCGATGTATTCATGAAGGATTTTAGAATTAATATTTATAGAATATTTACATTGTTTTTCACATTTTGTTTTTCCAACTTGTGTTTTAATTTTAAGAAAAGAATTTTACATGATTACTATTATGTGATTCTGGGATGATGAATAATTTTTTTCTTGAGAAGTCATAAAAAAGATGATATTTACTTTTTATGTTTGTTTTTTAATCATTGTATTTACCATTATTATGTTGATTGATAAAATTATATTTTTATAGGTCTTATGAACTATTGTAGATATGAATAGAATTTTGTTTAGGTTATACTAACTTTGTTAATATTTTTTAGTGAACCCTCTTGTCTATTATTACCATTCTATGTATAAATTCATGATTAGGGTATGGGAGATAGTAATATGGTAACGTAGTAATACTATCCCAAATTATATTTAGATTATTATATTTGACTATGCATGCGATCATCTAGAATTTGGACCTATGTATTTCCCCAGGTAAAATATTTTTTTGATGATGGTAATACCTTGGGGATCCCATCTTCAAGACTTATGTTTTCCCCAAGGGATTTTATCTTTTAGATTCACCATTCATTGTGATGATTTTAATTTTTATTATTTTTATTAAAATAATGGTTCCTTTTGATTATATTACATTTGTATGTAAGAAATTTTTTGGATTTCATCATATGATAAATAATGGATTCTGTTAATACTATTTTGAAGGAAGAAAAATGATTTGGTTTCAGTGTCATAAACATATATATAAACCATTACTAAATGTTTTTTGATTTATTTATTTGATATAGTGTATTTCACTCTATGGGAAAAATTATTTCATAATAAATTTTAGAGGAATGTTTGGCTGGTTTGTTTTTTGAGATCATTATTTTTATGAGGAAATGTATTTATCTGAAAATGGGTTTTCATTATAATTAAAAAATAGGATTTTCTATGATATTCGTTTTATGTTTGAGCATCATTTAGAAGAACATATTTTCTAAATATTATAAAACTATAATATATGAATTTTTTAAATGAATTGCATTGACACATTGGTGTACTGATATTGGGTAATTTTATCTCACAAATAATATATACTGTAGTTTGTGTGTGTGTGTTGTTCATGTGACTTATATAGTTGTATATTTTTTGGAGTATGGTTAATTTTTTCTTAATGTTGTATGTTTTTAGTTTTTGTGGATAAGGTGAGTTATTGTGCGCTACATGATGGTACTCAATTGGTTGATCTGACTGTTTCATTTTATGTTTGTCCAAATATATTCAATTTTAGATAGATACTAAATTTATTTTTTCTTTTCTATGGGTTCCATATGATTTATTATTCTATATGTTATATATTATAAATTTTTTGTATCTATATGACTAATTTAAATGGTTACATTTTTTATTTCTCATTTGGATGATTTTATTAATTAGAACCATCAATTTTATATACATCAATATTCCTTGTGTATATTCTCAATTTTATAATTTTGGTAGTTTATATTTATTTATTTTTATTATTATTTGGGGGTGATAAAATTTCCACTTGATGTATCCTTCATACCTCATTACTAGTTACCAGCCTATAGGTACGAGAAATGCACTTCAATCCTTATAGAGAATTAGTTTTTGTACTCATTCAATTATAGTAGGGATGATTCATAATAAAAAGTTGTTTGTTAACACACATTTTATTTTTAATATTACTATTAAGGTATGGTATTTAATAACTCATGTGGTAATTCTTGGATTGGTGACTGATCACCGCCATTCGTAATGATAATTGAGTGTCCAAGGGTATTCAATGTTTGAGTGTTGAGTTGGTTTTCTAGTTTTGATTATATTGATTATATTATTATACTAGTTGATCTATATCCATTATTATTTTAGTCCCAATTATGTTTTGGGTTGAAATTAGAAGGGGAACATAGTTTATTTGTTAGCTCATATTGTTTGGAAAACCTTTTTTACTCCATGCACTTGTTCTTGGATACATATTAGAGGTTATACATATATTGTCATTGACTCGGCAAAATTAAATTTCAAACCTGTGCATATATTTTAATTTGACCTAATTTTTTTGGACCTATTTTGATTTCAAATTACCCCATATTCTATTTTACATATTCATTATTTATTTTATATGGGTTTATTATGTTATAATGATGATTATAAGGTTTTTGATTTGACATTTTCTGTCATGGAATCATTAAAATGTTTATTTTAATGGGTTTGTCTATATGATGAAGATGATTTTATTATGTGTTTTGTCATAATCTAACATTGTTGGGTTTTTTAAAAGGTAATTTTCAAGGAAATTAGTTTTTAAAAATAAATTTTAAGGGTAATATTAGAAAATATTTTGATACTCGTTAAACCTTTCAAAAAGGGATCAATATTATTCATTATTTAAAAATTAAATGTTTAATTTCATTAATTTTTTTCAAAATTGGATGATAACATTATAGAAATTATAAACTATTTGGAAAATAAATCATATTTTTTATATTTTTTTTGGAAATAAATGGTAATATAATAATGTTCATAAGAGGATTTTATTTTAAATAAATAATTGTTTTCAAATATTTTTTCGAATGTTTCATAAAATTCTCTTATAGGAATGTCATAATTTTATATAGAGAAATGTATTTTTTGAGTGGAAATGAAATGTTTTCAATAATTATGTCTATGGTAAAATACATTTTGGGACACTATTTAAATGTGGTTATTTTAAATAATTTTTTATTTTGTTGTGGGACCCACAATGGTTATTTAATAAATAAGGTTAAATTACTTGGTTTCAAATGGGATTATTTTTGTGGTGATAAAATTCATGGAATGGTTGAACTATTTCCTCATGGTGATTAAAATATACCAATCAAAATGGTTAAGATGGATCGAATGAATTTTTTTATGGATGAACCATAAAGAATATCTACACATTTTTTCATGTAATTATTTTTATTTTTTATTATAGTGGGATATAAATATTTTTTTCATGTTGATACCTTTGTGGTTATTTTAATCTGACCTTGTCACATATGAATATTTAAGAAAATATTTACCTAGATTTCTCTTTATCTAAACCATATTTTTCTTCTCTTGATGGATGTTCTAGTGGTAATGATTAAGAAATTTTTTTTGATGTGGTTGGGACTTGAGTGGAAATATATTTCAAGATTTTATACAAGGGGAATTTAGAAATGGTTGATTATTTTGAGGCAACTTTTAATTGGGTTTTTTATTTAGGTTCTTCCTCTATCATTTTTTGGAGAGGTATTGATTTTTTTGGGGGATATCAAGTATTATTGTTTTATTATTCCTATTTAAAATTATGTTTTAATATTACTATATATTGAGAGTTTGGTTGTTAAATAATTTTTCAGGGGAATACATTGGAGTGTCTTGATTTAACCAATTTGACTTCCCCATGTAAAGGTCATTTTTCTATATACTGGATTGTAACTTATCATCATAAGAGTGGTATTAACTTGGATGTTCTATCATATTTACCTTTTTTTGGTGTTGTTGGAGATTATTTTGAGCTTATTTACAAAATTTCATAATTAATTATGATTATAGTATATATTGGTTGTTTTTAGGAATGATTTTTTATGAATTTTTATTCTATCTTTGATTTATTCAGTGATTTTGAATGATTATTTGATATTAAAATTTTTTTTGTTCGGTATTTTCCAAGATTGATCAATATTTTCTAATTTTTTGTAATTAATTTGATTTATTTTTATAGATGATAGTTGATTATTATTTTCATTGTGGTATTTTTTTGTAAAATATTTATTTGTTTGTTATCTATTTTTACATATTTTATTTGTTCTCTCACCATTTTACATTTAGTCTAAATAGCGGGGAGACGTATTATATATCTCTATGATAATTGATATTTGTGATGGTTGGTAGTGTTTTGGAATATTCATGGATATTTTAATGATTTTTAGGAATATTTTTAATATATTTATGAAATTTTGTGGGGTTTTGTTGTTCCTAACACACTATAAACTATCATATTTTACCCATCCCTACCACCTCTTCCCTTTATGGTGAGATATTGTTGATACACTATTTATTTTAATTTAATTTAGATTTTATAGTTTTATAATGTTGCATGATATGGATAAATGTGACACACCCATTTTTCTGTTGTGTAAAACATATTTTAATTTCGATCTTTTTTAGGAATTTTATGTTATTTGTGTGTTACTTTTTATGATCCATAGTAGTGTTTAGTGATTCATTACACGACTCATTGGGTAACAATGTTATATATGTGTTGGGTTACCTATATTTTGGACATACGGTTTTCACACAGTGATGGGTGGGGCATGCCATAACTTGGTATTTTTCCATTGATTGTTTTTAGTGAGAAAGAGGTTGTTCAATAATAGGGGATGTCGTGTCATTCCTAGACCCAAGAAAACGAGTCATTTTATGTGGAGGCTCCTCAAATGGGTGTCATGTGACTAGGGGTACCCAACACATATTCAAACATTCCATTGTGGAAGAATCACACAGTGATGTGACCCCATTAAGTGAGCCTAATAATTTAAGTGGAATTAATTTTATTCCTATATGGGTGAGTTATAATGTAACATTCATGTTACTATTTTTAATTATGTGATTTTCCAGATCTACAAAGATATATTTTTAATGGTTTTAAAGAAATCATGCCCCCTTATCATTTGGTTTTATAATGTATCTTTATATCTAT
Organism: Viscum album; assembly: GCA_963277665.1. Classification (NCBI taxonomy): domain Eukaryota; kingdom Viridiplantae; phylum Streptophyta; class Magnoliopsida; order Santalales; family Viscaceae; genus Viscum; species Viscum album. The sequence continues at coordinate 1,392,828,592 of OY728165.1, forward strand.
ATATCACATCCTACAATATTCTATGGCTTCCCCTTCACAATTACCAGTTGTTTTAAAAGGTGATTCTATCATTTCAACTTCTCCACATTCTCACCTCTTCCATTCTACATAGATTCGATTTGTTCCATAGACCATAATATTTTTCAAAAAAATTATTGTTTGTGTTCGGTTAATCATTGGGATTTTGTATTTAGGGATTTCTAGGATTATATCTATGATCATTTTGACATAAAACAGGTAAGGCATCGTGTTACGACTTCTCACACATAGATGTGGTTGTTATTTTTGTGAAATTTATTTCTATAGAAATTTTAGGAATTTATTGACAATATAATTTTTATTTTATCATATAATATATATATTTGAGACCCTTGAATGTTTTATAAAATATTTTTATGGTTTTATAAATAATTATATTGTATTATCAATGGATTTAAGTGATTAATTTTGAATTAAATTAGATTTATACCTAGTGTGTTTGAAAATACGTAGAATTCATTTTTAATATGGTTTTAATTATAAATATAGGTATTTAGATTTATTTTCAGTTTTATTGGAATAATCCCATGATTAATGAGTTTTTTAAACAGAATCACTAATTTGGATTTTAAGGGTATACCAAGGGAAGAAATTTTATTTTTAAATGTGGTGGATCCATGGTTGAAAATTTTAAAGTATTATTTTATGATAATTTGGATTCATTTTCCGAGTTTTTTTGATGGATTGGTTGAAATTTTATGAAAATGAGTTGATTGATGATTGTATCACCTTAATTGTAAGCCACATGTTTTTATTATTTGTATACACATGTTCCCATTTTTTGATATGTAGAATAAACAGTAATATGATATTCATTATTGGTTATAATTGGTTTATTCTTGAGAGGTAGTCAAATGTGAGATGAGATTTATGTTTCTTCCTTTTTATCATCATGATGACCATGTGCATATTGATTGGTCACCTCTCCTTTTGAGATGTCATTAGATCCTAGGTAACTATATACATGATTTTATTCATCGCCTAATAGTATATATTTAATATTTTTATACCATATAATGATTTCACTATGTATTATATCATAGAATAAATAATTTTAAACATCATGTTTTACATGTAAAACAAAAATAAAATAAACATAAATTCATTTTATTATGAAAAATCAAAAAGTATTAAATGTTTCATCAATAATATAATCATTGAATTTCTTGGTATAAATAGATATAAAAATGTACTGAAATATATTTAAAAATACAAATATAATGGAATCATGTAGTAGACTTGTTCATTACGAGGCTCATTTTTTTTCTTAATGGAAAAAAGGTAGCCTCTTTAGGGATTCCCTTCAACCTACCACAATATAATGAAAAGAAATACCAAATTGAGTGAAATTATCTATTGGAAATGTTAAAGCTGATATAAATATATAATAGATTCATAATATCAAAATCACCAGTAGTGACTAACAAAATTTATTATCTTTCCCTTAGATTTGACCTGGAGGACTTGAGTGGTTTTTAAAATAGAAGTCAAGATGATATAAACATATAATTATTAATGTAATAAACATTATACATATTTCTACACATAAATTTTTTTATAAAATATAGAATAAATTTAATTAAATAATAATAACTGTATTTAATACCAATATATAGATAATTTCTAATAAATTATTTATAAGTCAACTATCTATAAATAAAATATTCATTAATTTATAAAAATAACATATTTTTAGTGGATTTTATTCTTCTATATGTTATATATTTTTATAATAGAAATCTAATACAATCAATTATATTGGATTATTATAATACAATGTTTCATTATATAAATAAATTTATTAATATTAATTTCAGTAATTATTATATATGGAAAATGGTAAAAACACATAATATTATAAAAATAAATTTTAAATCATAAAATAAAATTTTAATATATAATATGATTTACTCTAAGAGTTTTATATCACATATTTGGACATTGAATTATATTAAATAGGGTTGATAGTAGTAAAATTAATTATTTAATTATGTTTTATGGTCTTCATATCTTTTTAGTCAAAAATAAATACAATGGTAAATAATTAAACATGTCAACGTTGGGTAAAAAGAGGAAATATACAATGGATCCAATTTTGTTGTATAATTATGACAATTATAAATTATAGAAGAATTATTGATGTTTAGAAGATATAACAACATGTCTATACAATATATATTTACCAAACTCACCAAAACCTTGGGTCATTATATCCTTAACCTTTTCCAAACATATTATTCCAAAGAAATATTGTTCAAATTTAACTATAAAAATGAGTTCTCCGATACCCATTCTAGAAAAATATATTTTTTCCAAACTATCATGAATACCTATGTATTTTACATATCATAAATTGTTCTATGATTTTTTTTGAAGATTAATGATTTATGAAAAAAATCAAATATCATTTTTTCCGATGGAGTCCAGGTCGAGATGGAGTGAATTCCTCATGTATGTATCTAAGGTCCTATATTAATATTTTTTTATATTAACATAGAAAAACTTTATAATACTAATCCATCATATAAATTATGCCTTAGTAACATCTTTATTTTTAATATAAAAGGATACTACAATTTTATAACTCTAAACTATTATTTGTTCATTTGAATAAAATGATCTAGTTTGGGATCGGTCAACTATGAATAAGAAGGATTTTATATTATCATTCATATTTTCAAAATAAATAAATATCAAAAAATTAATTATAATAGAAATATTTTATTCAACATTTATTACTTTATTATTGTTTATTTTATCATTTAATTTAATTCATTTTCCTACAAGAAAACCAATGTTATAATTCTAAATTTTTTGATGTCCATACCGAGCTTAATGAATTTAATGAGTTGATGGAAACCCCGAATAAACTGTAGAAATGCCTCTATAATTTTAACAAAAATAGATTTAATGGATCATGTTTTTTTTGTTCACATACCATATCCAATTGGGGTCTTCTAGTCCCACCAGTTAGAGGCACACCGTTGATGGATGGTTTGTCCAGCCGTGTTTTTGAAATGTACACAATACCAAAAATATTAAAAATGAGTTTTTTTACTTATTTCAAAAATATTATTAAACTAGGTAAAAAAACACCACATAAATTATCTATCTAATCTATCATTACCCCAGGAGATCAATATGTATATTCTCATACATGTTTCCCCTCACTCTAACCAAATATTTTGTTGTGGGGGGGGGATTCAAGAATTTGGATTCAATCTTCAAGGAATGGGTTACCCACATTATATTGTACCTTATCATATATTATTTCGTATTATAATACCCATTCCATTCAATTATATACCCTTGTAAAAACATTACTATGTATTTAAGTGATATAATCCGTTTATTCTTCATGTAATGTTTTTATAATCCCTCTCCTCTCATTATTACTTCATGTTACCCATTCTATACATTTTTAAAATTGGTGATATTGGGTTCACTATTACTAAAAATTAATTAGGGTTTTTATGATTTTAGTTTTCCTATTGTTTTCCTTTTTTCCTATAGTCTCTATAAAGGTGGGTTATAACATTAGTTCCCAATGAAAGCTTGTTTTTTATGTTTCCCTATTATTAAGGCATTGAATATTGAAAAGATTATTGATTGATGTATCAATCCCAGTTTTTAATAACCTATCCATATATTATATGTGACTACCATATTCACTAATCATGTAAAATAAGATTCAAGAGGATTCCATAATGGGTTCTTTTATTTACTCTAAAAACTACATATTTTTCTGTTGTTTAACATCATATTTTCAAACAATATGTTAAATAAATTCTTGAATGGCCTTTGAAATCATCATTACATTAAAAAATTAGTGTTATTTATATTTAATGTTAACTCTAATTAGAACATTAACAAATTATATTGCATTTTAAATATTTTAATGAAATTATAATTTTTTATACAGTATTTAAAAAATCAAATTAAGATGTGGGGTTTTAAAATATAATTAAATTAATTCAATGGTTATACTAATATGGATTAGTTTAAATATATACATGTAAAAATTCACATGGTAATATGTGGATTTTTTAAATTATATATATGTTTGTGTGTGTGTAATTATATATGATCATAATGAAAAGTGGGATGTTCTAGAATTTAAAATTTATACTCAACGTGAATCTCAAATAAAGTATGAAGTGGTATTATAAAATAAACATATAATATCATCTAGCACATTTTTCACTAAATATAGTGTTTATATTATATATTTTATGATATTAAATATATCTTTCGATAGTTTTTGAGGATTTCTCCATCTTTGTTGTGGATGCTTAAAATTTTTACATTTAATTTGATGAGAAAATGGTTTCACGAATCATGTGTTCATCTTATAAATTATATGGATTGTGATGAGTTGATAAAAAGACATTTATTTCTATTGGAAGGTGATGTTTTATTGAAATAAGTAAAAAACACACTGGATGATGTGTGTCTTTGAGGGAATAGTAAATAATTTATTAAATTTCTTAAGAAAAGTTTCAAATAAAATTATAGATAAATTCTACTATTTTGAGTAATGGTGACACTGAAACACTAGTCTGGAAGATATACACGTTTGCATATCATTTTATGGGTTTCAAAGATAGACAACACAACCCTTCTGGGATACCTATGTGTTCTCATTAACATTTATCATTCACATTTAATGTTGATTGATTATTTGATGAGATGATACAATGGTATATGGTTTCCCAAAACATTATATGACCTATATATTTCTCCCATATATATTTTTAAATAGTGGTAATTTTATGTAACATTACTATATTTTATAAAATTAATATTATATGTAACCTATTATATATTTATTTTATATACCATGTAATTATTTTTCATCAAATAAATTTCAAATCCATGATGTATATATCCATTTCATCCTTAAAATTATAAATGGTTTTTTGAATTATTTTATAATTTATTTCAAAATGGTTTTCAAGGATTTTTCCAATTAAAGTGTTATATGAATATAACATATTTCTTAATTTATTGTTTTATTTATGGTAAAAAAATTGAATATATATAAAATTACAGATTTTATTTATATGATCATTATGGGAAACATAATTTAAAATAATATTTTCAATCTAATAATAATTATATCATTTATTTAATTAAATTACATAGGGTGTTGTTTTATTTGGGTTGACCACTGAGATAATTTCTCACCCCAATAATTAAATTTCTGTTTTTGGGTCATGTACATCCCTTATACATTCCTCGATTATTGATTAGTTGTGATCAAATAGTTGATTATATAGATACATTGTGGTATGTTGGTTTTTTTTGTTTTATATATATTTCTTTATCACAAAAACAATCTAGGTATTTATATTAATTTTTATATTTATTTAGTGGTGAATTATATATATATAGTCTATATGAAATCCATCTCATCTTAATCATTTCTTAAGGTGTAAGTGTTAGTGTTGAGCAGAGGTATTAATTTAAATTTTTATTTTTTTCTATTAGATTTTCTTTTTTTTACAGAATATTTTATTTAGAAAATAATTCCAACATATGTACAATTAATATTATTCTTTATTTAGTTTTTCCAATTAATTTATCTATTATTTATGGGTAAAATCATTCCAAAAGTTTATTTGAATTCCCAGGAACTTGTATCCTTCCAAAGGGGATTGGGAATGACCTTCAACTTTGTCATGGCCGACCGGTGTATCTTATTGATGGATGTTTGAAGTTATGTTTAACAAATTAATATGGTTTTGGAGGGATGGTATAAAATTAATCAATAATATTCTATAACACAAGTGTTTCATTCAATTACATTAAAAATGTTCATCATGGACTACAATATTAAAATCCAAACAATTTATTTATATAAAAAAAACATAGGTATACATAAATAATTTAATAACTTATTCTTTTATACCTTATAATTAATTAATTATCTACAATTTTGTAGTAAATGATAACTAACACCACTAATAAAATAATGGGTAAATAATAAAATTATTAACTTTTGATTATGATGATATTATATAAATAAAAAATATTTACTTAGTAAATGATTCTACATGAATAGTATTAAATAAAGAATACATGAATAAGTATATTAGATATATTATTAAGATTTATAATATTATTATATCGTAGTTTGGAGTGAATTATACCTATCAAGAATCCTTGGTATGGGGTTTCATCTCAATTCACCTTCAAAAATGCATGTCTTTATATAAAACACCTATTATTATTATATATATTGTATTTAATACACCATTATATTTAATTCTTATTATTAAATATTTATTCATGGTATTTATAACTAATATCATTAATATATATATTTTATTATTATGATTCAATTAATATAATATCCATAAGGGGTTTTATAAATTCAATATGCATTCATTTAGGTTACAACTATTTTATAGGTATCCATATTTCTAATATTTATGTAGTGATTACATTTTGATCATTTAAGACATAAGAATATATTAAGGAATATTTTTGGATCCTAGTGATTAGATGACCCAATATTATGAGGCCTGATGAACCAGTATTGATACTATAAAAATAATAAATTTATTAATATCTGGTGAACATATTGTTTAAAAATAGTGGAATAGCTCCAATAATTTGTCTTCAATTGGAAATATAAAATAAATCTTGAATATATGGTGTGATGTATTCTCTAGTAGTGACCAAATGATTTTTTTCACTAGATGTTTGGTTAAGACATTCATTTGTATTTCATTAAATTAATATGAAAAACTATTTATTTCATTATAATTATTGGGGAAATTATTGCTTCAAAAAATAAACAGATATAAAAATTATCACGTGTTATAAGTAGGCACCTTAGGACAATTGAGAGGATCTATGAGCATTAGTCATTGTTGGAATGCATCATAGGATGATGTGTGATCACATAGAGGTTGGTTGAAAGGTATCCAATGCAGTAGGGCTTCTCCATCACTTGTGATTGAATTATTCATTAATTATATATCAAAATCAAGGTAGGACCCATCATTTTTTTATTCTTCTCACATGATTAAATTTTCATAGCATTACTTTTATATTCATTTTTTGATCTTCTATTATTGGATCCCTTTAATGATACTAGTATAAAAATTAAATTTATTAATTCAATTTATTCTTGTTATGCCATGTTATCAACCTTATTATATTTTAGTCATGTTCATTGGATGAGGTCGCTCAAATAAAAATAGATATACCATATTTTATCATGTTATTTTTGGGGAGAAAATCCTTAAATGATGGGATTAGGTAGTGAATTTTCATTTTTCCTTGTAAGAAATTTGAATTTATGAAGCGATTTTTTTGGGGCTATGCTTTAAGATGGTGCATGATTATGAGTCTTGGTGAGTCGAATATTGAAATTCAAAAAAAATCAATAGAACATAATAATATTTTCCATGATACAATGGTCAAATTAATGATTAGGTGTTTACCCTAGGCATGAACAAGGGTTGGTTGATGTTGGATGTTTGTTTTCTAATTTCATTGGTGATGAGTTTAATTGAAATAAATTATAATTTTTTATAAATTGAAATAACCTAACTACCTCTATAAATAAATTATATAAAAATTATCCATTTTTATCCTAAAAATCGCAAGGATAATTTAAGTTATATTTGTGTGTTCTTCCTTGGTGGGATGTATCATAGGTTGATATGTAATTAGATCAATTTTGACCAAGATATAGTGAGCATAATTAGACTTCTCCTTCATCAGTAAACACATTTTTCAGCCATGATCAATACCAGTCGATATAGGAATCATCAGCTATCATTTTAACCCTCTTGATTTAATTTAAATTCTATTTTTCTGATATTCTTTTTTAGTTCCTTTGGTATTTTATTCGTTACATGGTCACTATCAATGAATAGAATTTTTCATTTCAATTTCTTCTTTTTATGACATGACATCATTATGGTTATAAAGATTTCATAATCACTAATTGTGATTTCTTGGACAAAATTTTTTACACCTTTTTTTATTTTTCATTTCCCCAAAATATGCTTTTTGTTCTATGTTTCTGGACCATGTTGTCATGATTCATTAAATCGTGGCTGATTCAAGTGTGATCAAATCCTCAGATTCATAGTGGTTGTTGTCATCATGAATATACTATTTCTTATAGAATATTCGGGACAAATTTTAGTTATATTTATTGATATAGGTATCCAATAAAAAAATCAGGTGAAAGAATGTTCACAGGATCTGTGACAACATCCTATAGATTTATAGATTTTTTTTTCTATCCATCAAAATCAATGAAAAAACAACCGCATGAGATTTTATTCAAATAAGGGTATAAAATGGAGAAATTCATGATAGTTTTTATAGATCTATAAACCATGTAATGGTTTTATAATTTCTATGGAATACCATTGTACATGCCATGTACATAAAGAGAAAATAATTCAGGTACTTGTTTCCATAGAATATAGGGTTTATAGATGATTTATAGAGCACACACAGTGTGCCAAACCCACACACCATGTAACCATATCCAGGTTTCTAGACTATATTCTATCTAGACACACCTAATAACCCTTTTAAGACAACATGTTTCCTGCTATTCAATTACAAGTGCAGATGATGGAATCAATGCATATCATTATACATGGACATGTACAGAAGCATAACATAATGTACACAGAACAACCTGAAGTACATGAGGATGACCATTTGTACGCAGGCATGCCTCGCATGGTAGATTTATTTATTATACCAACTATACATTCTATTTACGCTGACCTAGAATCCAAGACATATTTATATTATAAAAATTTCAGGAAACATGGTGGGGTCCCACACTATGTGGGCCCCTAAAAATGTCATGTATTACCTAAATAAATTTCTTCCTTCTATATATCCTTATTTTAGAATTGTATTTTGTCATGTAGGTAAGATATCTTTTGTGGTTTTCCATGTAGAACATAATGGTGTATGTTTTTGAAATAAATTATTTTTATGTGAGATTCTATAAGCATGAATATTTACTATGATATACATGAATATGGTAGTTATCCATGAATAATCATCAAATAGATGATGGGATGAGAACTCCCTAGTCACACAAGGGTGAATGAGCCAATATTCATTACACAAGTAGAGTTAGAAATCCCCCATTCTATAGATGGTGTAGGTTCTCTATAAACATGAGTGATATTCCCCCATTATTGAGTTCATTGGAGTTTAGGTCCTCTATTGGAGGTACAACTTCCTTAGTTGTGGAGCCCAATAGTGATGATTATCCCCCTCCAAACATCTTCTTTTGAGGATACATGAGATGAATGGTTCATAATGTTAGACCCGTGAATATGTAGCATATTATAAAGGTTTTCTTCATATAAAAGGATTCTTGAAAGTTTTGTCATGATTTTGGACATCAGATATGGGACATTGGATTTTTATACCGAATCATAATTATTTTCTAGGATATAGATATTGAGATCTCATTTCTATTACTGTTTTTTAGGAAATGTGGTATTTTATTTTAATTTTATAGGTTTTTTATTGAAATTCATCCATTGGGTTGATATTACTACTATTATATTCATTATATTAATCTACATTGATTTTTGTGGAATCATACAAGGTATTCTAATAATCCTCCATGTGTGGTATTTTACCACATGTTTTATATGTTATATTGATTACCAATAGTTTGGTGGTGAATTTAGAAAATAATAGAGATAAATTGGTTCATTGACCATGTAAAGTGGTTGGGAAATGGATATCAGGATTTGGGCAGTCTCAAATTTCATTTATTCCTATTTTAGAATGGTTTTGACTTCATTTATAGCCAGCCATGTATCATACCCTTTCATTTTGGTTTAAAGATTAATAATATATTATATTTTCCTATAGGTTATTAAATTCATGGTTTACTGAATATTTTAAAATCATTTATATTCATCTACAAATTTCATGGATATGGTTTTTTGTGTGCATAGAGTTAAATTAGAAAATATCCTTTAACATAATTATTTCATCTATATTCTGGTCTCCATCCACTAACCTATTGGTGTCAGTTCTGGGGTTGTCGCGGCTCGACCGTTCTCCAACCTAGATGGCTCTGATGGTTATGCTCAATAAAATTAATTTATTATATAATTCGACTATGTGATAATATTTTATCTCATTAATTTATAGGTAATTTACATTTTAATATCAAATTATTTTTCATTGATGTATTTATTCCATTTCAAAAATACATTGTGGATTATAATAAATCCAATCCATTATAGTTAAGGTTTATCACAAATATATATATATATATATTATTTCTTTTTGAGATTATTTTATTCTATTATTCTAAATGTAAAATAATTATAGTATTAATTACACTTCATATTTCCCAACATATCCTTTGAAAAAAATGGTTCATTACTTTTCATAAATGTTAGTTTTTCTATTAAAATACCAGTAGTGAAAAAAATTAATTTCATTTGACATTGATTAATATATTATTTCCCATTTCACATTTCTCCACCTTCAAATTACTTCATATCATGCTCCCATTATTTTGGACTCTAACAATAACATGTTTAAAAAAGTTTTCTTCTCACCATCCTCAAATTGTCTTTTCAAATTAACTCATAAATCAATTTATTTATGATAATGTAGAAAATGTTGTATGAAATATATTTTTATTGTTATTCTTTAATTATTATTTATACCGCTAAATGAACTATGTTATTTTCTATAGTATTCATTGTCATCCTCTATGTTATTTTTTGATATACTTAATTTTGGTGATTTATTTAGATGTATTAAATGATCTTACAACAATTGGTATTTTATGTGATAACATTTTTGAGTTGTTTTTAAACCCATTTTCATTCCATGGGTTTTGACATGAAATATTTTTTGATTGTTTTATTTGGTCTCACATATGTAATTTTTTTAACTTAGTGATATGTGGGGTCTTATATTCCCATCCAAACCATTTTTTTGTTTTTAAATCTCATTATATGTGGAGGCTAATCGTAGACTTGACAAAACAACTTGACAAAATAATATGTGTTCTTCATTAAGAATTCTAATAATATCATGCACAATTAGGTTTGGGTTTTCTAAACACATAATACTTCTCAAATTTTAGGTTCAGTCAAAATTTTATAATTTAATGGGGTTATGTTTCTGTCAAATTGTGTTTTTCTGTCAATTTTTATTTCCATGCCACATATTTGTGATGTGTTTCATGCATTATGGTTAATTTTTATAATTCTTATATAAATTTATATGTTAAATTTATTTTTATGTTTTTTTCTTTTCAATTTTATCCTATTAAGAACTCATATAATTCAATGATACATTTAAATCAAACCCTTCTCTCATGGTCACCTTTTGTCACATTCTTATCATATATCATTCCTTTGAATAATTGATTGAATTTCCATTACATTTAAATTTATCTCACACTTTAATATTTTGTTCACATTACTATGAAATTATAGACTATGACATGTGAATTAGTATCTTTTATATGGAGATGTTAGTGGGAGATGTTAAGGGAAAATATATAATAAGATTGTAATATCTAATGAAATTAATCTTATGGGTTCTAAGAGTTGTGTGACTATTATCATATGTAATGATTAAATTATAAAAATTATATTATATAAGATTTTTTTGTAGTTTATATATTTTATTTTTGTATCAAGGGAAGGTTTCGTTTTATGGTGATTTAGACAATATTGATTTACAAAGAACCCATTATAATACTCATTAATATTGGAACAAAACCTATTTTTTTTATTTCATTGAGTGTTTGCATTAATTTAAATATGATCCACGACTAGATGAGAATAAGTGGTCGGTATATGTATATTAGATGTAACTAGTGATAATAAGCCTAAAATTGATAGTTTTGTATTAACCTGATCTTTACTCAATTCCCAAAAAATGGTGAGATATATGATCCTATATCGGCACATCTGGGGGAAATGACTTTTTTTATTGAAATATTCTTTATGAATAATTATAAATTTTTAGAATACATATTTATTTAATGGTTATAGATCTTAATTGGATATAAACTGTAAATAACCAAGATAAAAATTTATAAATTCATATGTTTTTGTTTATATGTCATTTTTGATTTATTCATCATAAGTTATTAGTTTTTCTATGATTATTGGACTATGTGTTATCATCCAAATCATTACTTTAATTTGATAAATGGATGAAAATAGGGTGAAATGAGATAATAATAGAAGTTATGGAAAATTTGGTGATTGTCCTAACACACAACCAAATGGGGTGGGAGCTAATATAAAAAATCGCATAATGATTCTCCAAAAACTATCACAATAAATGAATAATAAATTGGTCCATATTGATTACCCAAACACTTCAATGATGTAAAAACATCTAATAGAAACTTTTTTGTGGAAATTACCACCCAACATTAGTGGGTCTTCAAATTCCAAAATTATCGTTCAATGGGTCAATTTAATAGATTATATATTTTACATTATTACTACAGAGACTGTGAGAAGAATACATTTTATATGTATCATTTTGTGGGTCTAGCTAACCAATGTTGGAGCCACATTATTAATATGAAACAAAAAGAAAATTATGAATCTATGTAATAGTAGGAGTTAAATTAAATATTCACCACAAAATATTCTTTTTCGAAACTTCTTGTGAATATTAAGAAATAATTACAAGATATGAAAGAAAAGAAATATGAATATTGAGGTACTTATAAAGAAAACATTCTCTAATATTCACGGTATACTTCTAGTTTTATTTCTGAAAATAAAAAATAATAATTTATTCTACATGGGTATAAATCAAATTATGGAAAAATTTATTATAGCTCTACGGGAAATTAATAAATATGATGAACTTTTCCAATATTCAAAAAAGGGGGAAACTAGAGTCTTCCATCATTTCACTGGATTTGGCGATAATAAATTTAAAATTCATATCAATTTAAAATAAAATAATAAATCTGTCGGATCACGGAGCACCCTGAGGTGGGCGTGGGAGAATCAATGTGTCAAATTTTTCTCAAAAAAATGATTGACTGTGTTCTATCATTGGTAGGAATTCATTATACATGAATTATAGATATGTGGAGTAATTAAAAAATTCATGTATAGGATGAAAAAATCACTTTTACTTGGTTCACCACTATGGTCTCTATCAATGGAGTATACGCTGATAAGTTTTCATCCATACCATGTACACAAATCTTCACTAGTTGTGGATTACAAATTTTCAGACAAAGTAATTTTGTGCGAAGCACACTGCCTTTAAAAATGTTTAGTGATACCTTACTAAATCCCTCATATCACTTCCATCGACTCCCCCTATCTCATGGACATTGGAGAAGCCATAATAAATATATTCACATTATGATATCTTCAATATATTTTTTTGGAATTCATTGTCGCTGTCATCTTGAGACACTTCTTGCATCAATGTCTATAATTTATGCACTTATATTAGGTCATCAAGAGTGCTTTTGAGTTTTTCAAATGAATCAATTTTTCACATATGCATGAAAAAATCCATAATCACTTTTACTCCTTCATTCTTTATAATTGAATAGACATACATTCTTAGTTATTTCCTTTTGTTTAGTGTCTCATGAATTTACATATTCATGTATGCATATGCTTGCATTCTTCATGTACCTTTTCTTTGCACACACATAGATGGTGTCCAATGATTTATACATATGAATAGACACATGAACATTAGTCTTGTTGTACCCCACTATACACATTATGTTTATTTACACATAAACCCAAACTCTTATCCTTTTCTTATTTTCATCCACACAACCCCAAATGGGTGAAGTCCATCACATAGACTACCTTATGTTCTCATAAAGGAGTGTATGTTTGCATGCACTGCCAATTCACTCATTTATTCTTTTACATAACCAATAAAAACACCCCTGAAAACTCTATAACATTAACATGAAAACATGATGATAAAATTCTTTCACTCGATTCATGCACTACATGGAATGAGATCTTCAGAATGAATAGTGGGAGTTCTAGAATGATGAACTGGATCCCAATAATCTGAATATAATTTTGAACCAAGAGGGTTTCACAACTCTCATATCAACATGAGAGGAAAAAATACACATTTTAACTGTCAATTTTATTCACAGAATATGTTCTCCACAAAGCCTCTTCAAGAGTGTGTTGCTCTTGTTGATAGACCATGTGACTCTTCTCGTTGAAAACCCTTTATGGCTTGAAATTATATACATTCCCATTGAAAAACAAGTTCTCAGAGAGGATCTATTTTAAAACAATAGTTATAGGGTATACACATGTCAGTTCCCTCCATCATCATTGGGAATCTCTTTTTATGGTTAAAGATCACAACCATTATTGCGTTCAAATCCGCGCAATGTATGAAATTTAGATCAATGCTTTGAAAGTTTGAGATCATAAGTATTTTATATTCATCAAATCCATATATGAGATACTCCACATATCATGGGATGTTTCATTTTTTGAATGAGAGGTGTTATATCATGTGCATGTGATGGTAATAGAAAGAAACACATTTTCACAAATGATCACGCTCTATGATGTGTCCTCAAAACTTCATTTTCATTGGCCACTTTTGATCATCATTATTTCATTACATGAATTAAAATACAATTGCATACCTTATCTTGAGATGTTTATACAGCCATAATCTAGTGAATTGGCTCACCAATAGTGGCCGGAAGCTCAGTCATAGAGGTTAGGTCTTCATCTATAGCAAGGTAGTGGTGATCGTCAATGATGGCAGGAAGAAGACGAGAAAGGGTATAACAATTGTGCGCCTTATTTTGAAGGTGGATGCCACAAAAGATCTGACGACCCTCATTCAATTTGAAGTTGTCAAAATTAAATGTACGGACAAGATCAATAGAATATTTGAGTTATTAGATGAATGAATGAGATATACCCTGAGATCTGATGAACGGATGAGATCAATTCACTCTTGAAAAATCACATCCAACATTGAAATGTTGATGTGTTGAATCCATAGTATAACAACCATGATTCCCCAACAATGGGTCAGATTATTGATTCCCCTCCCCAGTATCGCCCTATACCATATTTAGTAGGATCACTCTACATACTCCTTCTCATCATGCCCTTTTCCAAACCTATGAACGTGATTTTCTTAGTGCGCTCATATGGGATTATACACGTCCCTACCACTTCCTAGATGGCCCCCCTTAGGTGTAGTTGAACCTATGGCCCACATGTTCCTAGAGTTGAGGAAGGTCAGATGGCTTAGTGAGCTGGACCCCAATTGTTAGTAGACCAAATAAAATTACGTAGTAAAAAATAATTGTATGCATATGTAATGCATGGAAACCTAGTAACTCAAACCTCTTTCACTACTTATCATTCCAATTATTTTATTCTTTTAGAACATTGATTATAAAGAACATCTTTATCATTACATTGACTTCCAAGACCATATCAATTAACTTTAGAGCCACTTTTTCATATTGGTCAACAATGACAACCATTGACAACAATAAAACACATTAACATGAGTGGGCCATAAAAATCAAATAGGGGAATGAAAATTCAACAACCTACATAAAAATTATGAGATGAATCACCCAGTAAGCTTCCTCAATTTTGTCAAATATTAATTTACAAATGTTAATGTAGGAAAAAATTTGAAACTATTGAATTAATATGAGGAGTACAAAAACAATGTATATTAGAAGAAAGATATAACTAATGCAACAAAAAAATTAATGGTAAAAATTAAAAGAGTTTTATCATTATAAAAAGGAATTCCCTAATACTTGGGTTATGATGGACATTAAAAATTATAAACCTCTTTATCCATGAGAATAAGGAAGGCACTATATATTAACTCTCACTTATGTGGATTGTGATAATGACATGGTCAAAGGAATGATCATTATCCATAGTAGATCTATGAAAATATTTTTCTTATTTTGGTCCTTAACATTTTTTCATATAATGAATATTAACATTGAATACTGATTCACCCATTAAAAAATTGGACATTGAATTATTCATGAAAAACCTTATTTTTCTTCTGAATGAATCTAAATGATAAAACTCTTATCCAATTGATAATTATGTAAAGATACTTCCTACAGATATAGTTATTCTCTATTTGATAGAATTTGATGTGATATTGGGAATAACTTTGATCTACTTACTAAGATATCATTTCATATTTTTGGATAAATAAATCTCATTTAATATCCCAAATCATATAGTTATAAATTATTTATGAAATAGTGATTATGAACTCCCATTTGAAGAAAAATAATATAATATGTGTCTTAATAACCAATAATAGGGGACTTATGGATCATGTTTAATGGGGATAATTTAACATTGAATATACATCAATAATATGAATGTATATTAATTTTTTTTCTAAAGAACATCTTGGTCTTCCCTGATAATGTAATGTTCAGTTTTCAATTAAACTCGGGTTAATTTCTTCAACAATATCAATGTTTCCTTATATATTTTTCTGTATTGAATCAGAATAATTAAATAAGAATATTTAATAGAATAAATATATGGTATATATGTGAATATGTTCCTTTAATTGGTATGAACATGATCTCCATGTCAAAAATAAATATTCCATAGAAATTATAACATAACATGTATTAATGATATCACATATGAAACTATAGGGGATAAATACTTATAAAATGTAGATATTCTATCTAGATACTATTAATAATGTTTAATGAAATTTTATATTACCAATTAGGAATATCTTATAAGATATATAAACTAAAAATATACAGTTATTCCTTCTAGACATACAAACTTCCCTGAAATATTCATGTATATGATTAATATATCATTTAGAGATTACCTAAACATAGTTTTGGAAGTAATTATTGATGATATTCTAAAACATTGTTACATATATGTGGAATATGTAGATTATTTTTTGAATGTGATGATGAAATTATGAAATGATAATTTTTATGTCGAGTTCAAAAATTATAACTTTTTGACTAAACCATGCATCATTCATTGTTAATGTACTCACAAGAGAGGGTATATCTAGGGATCCTTGAATTGTAGAGATTTTTTTGGGGAATAGAATAGCCCATCCACAAGGTAAGGTTCAACTGTATTATTTATTTATTTACATACTATCATCACATTATTATTAATTTATTATGATAGTAAAATTTACTAACAAAATTTGTATATTATAGAGTGATTTTATTTTGGATAAAATAATATGATGAAATTTTATAGTATAAAAAGAAGAGGTTGATCACTATACCAATAATCACATTACTATATACGATAATGGATTTTCATATATAGGCACTCCTCAAAGAATATCATGTAATGTGCCCTAATCAAAAAATGACAAGGTAATTGATTATGCATCACTCTAATTGGGGACACATGATAAAACATTTTAGAAACATGTCCTAAAAATAGTGGTAGTTACCATTCCATTAAATACCTGGGTGAATTCCCTGTATAGTTATAAATGTGATTTATATACTAATCTCAGTACCTGGAAGTATATATACACATTGAAGGAGTTAAACCTATTCCAAGTGATATTGTCAGAGTTAATCAACGATTATGAGTACCCAATACAATACCATACTTAGAGGGGAAACATAGTAAAAGATAATCTAAGTATATTGTATCATATTTTCATGTCTTGGATTATGATACTAAGGGAAGTAATATTCATTGATATCTATTGTATGTATATAAAAATCTTATATTGATGGATAAAATCAGTCCTTTCATAAATGATTTAAAAACCTATTTTTATTCGATTATCAAAAAGGATAATATATATAATATAGAGATATATAAGAATATATGAATTATTATAGGGTTTAATAATGACAATAATTAAATATAATATTCTAGAAATTAATATGTGGACCTTAAATATTATAATTGATGAAATTTTTTCAAGATAGATATAGATCACAATTATTTATCTACCATGGACGAACAAATAGGTATAGTAATATTAAGAAACACTTGATTTTTAACAACATAAAATAGATATTATGGAGTATTTATCTAAATAATTTTCATGCCAACATATTATGGTGTAGTGATATATTTCTATTGGGTTGATGCAACCATTTCTGATACTATTATTGAAATCAGAGAAAATCACAAAAAATTACATCATTGGTCATCCTGAGACATCAAAAGGAAAAAATCAATCAGGGTAGTGGTGGATCGAATTATAAAGTTGAAATATATTATTTCTATTTTAGTGGATATATATGTTTATGAACATTACATGATATAACTAAAGGGAGTGTTTAGGCTCTATAGAATACCAATTTCAACTATATCTCATTGATATCATATGGCAACATCAAAATTAGGGAGGTTTAATCAATATGTAAATATATACAAAGATGTGTCCTAACACAACCTGTTATCTAAAAAATTGGTCAATGTTAAATAACCTTTAAGAAAATGGAATAGTGGTAAAAATCTCATATAATGGATTTCAATGGATTACGGGGGT
Source organism: Viscum album (assembly GCA_963277665.1). Taxonomy (NCBI): domain Eukaryota; kingdom Viridiplantae; phylum Streptophyta; class Magnoliopsida; order Santalales; family Viscaceae; genus Viscum; species Viscum album. The sequence goes on from OY728165.1 coordinate 1,392,847,171, forward strand.
TAACATAGTCCATTGGTTTAGTACAAATATAATACCAGTTTTTACAATAGAATCCAAATAGAACCATGTGAGAATATATATGGGATGATATGTATAACTCCAAGGTGTAAGGACAATGTATGAGAATATAAGTTGTAAGGGCATGAGATCTTCCATTATATCACAGACATGACTCAAACCATATAGTGACATATCGATGAAATTTGATTTAAAAAAGGTTTATGCTGATAACTATTGATGAGACCTATAATTTAAAATGTCTTAAAATTTATTTCATAAAGTATGTCTTTGGAAGAGTTTAATTAAATTTTTATTCAAGTCATAGCTAATACATAGATAAATTAGTAAATTCAAGAATCATAATCATATGGGTAAAATAGATTATTTCATAGAACATCCACCAAACCTCTATTTGGTTTATATATTATCTCATTTATCCCTTTTTAGAAAGTATATACCAACTATATCATAACTAATGAATCTATAAGTTATAAAATTGAGAAATTACATGTATTATGTTGAAAAACCTATCATGATATTGTATTTAAGTGTTAATGTGTTTTAGAACAAGTCCATTGTTTTAATTAATGTTTATATAGGGAGATCATATGTTTTATGATGGCACATGAGAATATAAAGATGCTATGAGAAAAAATTTCCCAGTTTTTTTCCAAATGTGTAATTATATATCAGGTTTTAAATTATTTTAAGTTGGTAAAATGTAACATCAAATGATTTTACTACATATTTTTTCATTAAATATATTTATTATTTGAACATCTTGTTTCATATGAAACACCGAACTAAATTTCCTACATAAAATTTTTAGAAGATAAAATTTTATGTCTTAAATTTCAGTGATATAATATCATCAATGACTTAGTGTGTTTAAGTATAATTACTTGTATTATGGAATATTTTTAGAAAGGTTATGAAATGAAATCACTTAGAATTATAATAAATTATGTGTAAGTTTTTTTGATCATGTAAATTAGCTTGATTTACATGTTTTTCCATTTTACAAGCCCAATTTGAAATTCAATAGGCACTACATATAGAAATATAATATAGTAGATGTCAAAAATATTTTAAATCACTATGGGATCTATTATATATAAATCACCATACGTGACAACCACCCTTTCTTATCACACCATTATACATTGCATGTTGTTGTTTGGGGGTTTTATAAGTATAATTTTTTATGATATAAAGATGCAACTATTAACAGAATAAAAATTAATTTTTTTTAAACATTATTAATTTAAATAACATAACTATGAGAATATAATTAAATAAAAAATGGTATTTTTAATAAAAATTCATTGTTAAAATTACATTAATTCATTTTATGTAAGTAATAAATTAGATATAAAATGATTAAGTTCTCAAAATGACATTTTTTTGGAATTTCATTCTTATATATTATGTATTTTGATTTTAGTAATCTAAGTTGATGAATATTATAGGATTATTATAATTATAAATTTAAAGTTAAAAATTAATATACTAATAATATTTTCAATTTATGATTTTTATGAAGGTAGATTAAGAACGCATAATAGTTTTTTAAAAAATCTATAATATATATGTTATGTTTTAATTTTAAATATAATATTCTCAAATATTAAAGTTGAATTATATTTAATGGAGTCAAAATTTTGAATCATAATGTTGAAATGTGGTAATAATGGTCATCTTGTATTTTAGTAAAGAAATAATTATCATTTTCAATAATGAAAAAAGATCACAATGGGTAAAAAGAGGTAGTCTTTCATTATAACATCCTACGTTTTAGAAAAAATATTTTTGGTTTAAAAATAATTCTAAATTTCATGAATTTTTTTTAATTTTTTAATAAGGATTAAAATATGATTTTTAAAATGTTCCATACAAGATATGGATCCAACTAACATCACTTTGTTCATATAGTGTAGAACATTATAGTCATGGTGTGTGAAATAATGAATTATATACAATTGATTATTAGATAGAATGGATTATTACATCTGTTAAAAGTGAATAAATATAAAGTGGTTAATAAATAGAAAATAATCACATCGTTAAAACTAAGAGATTCATTTCATCAACATAATGATTCAGAATCTTCATTAGTTGCACTTACCCATCAATGAAAAATATCAACATGAAAGGATAAATCATGTCTTGCTGCCAAAAGTTAATTACATGGGAATGAGATCTGATATTAATGTGGTAATAGTGTAATTAATGTATAAAAGTAAATTAGGGTAATATATAGCTTTTATAATGATATATGTTTGATAGAAATATGTTAGATTAAAACATTTTCATTGGATTTATAGTAGTTGGTTATAAATATATCTAATATTTGTATTCTAATTTTATAAATTTTATTAACTAATTGAAATTAATATAATTATAGTGTGAAACCAAACTATGTTTTTTAATTTAACCATTTTATTATATATATTTATTAATTTACATACAATGAATTATTATTACAACTATTATTAACTAAATTAATTATTTTATGTTATTATAAAATATAATAATTATTTAAAAACAACTATATTAAAAAATATAATGTACCACTTATTAAATAAGTAACCATTTTTAATGAATTATGAATAAAATCATCTTGTAATAAAAAATCATTTTGACAAAGATTTATAAATTTTTTATACATTTTATATTAAAACAAATTCATCAGTATTCTATAATGTAAAATATATTAATAATGTGTATATAAATTAATTAAATATAATATTATAGTTATTACAACTAATAAAATAGGAATAAATTAATTTTTATGCATGAAAGAAACATTTTTCCTAAAATAAATCTGATACATTCCAAGTTATATTATATTATATTTTTCAAATATATGAAAATTGATTATAATAAAATGTATATCATATTTTTAATCATCATATTAATTTTTTGTACTATGGACAATTTTATTTTTATCATTAAAATAGAATAGAAAAATCAATATTAGTTACCATGAAAAATGTTTTTTTAATGAATTATATTTGGTAATATTTATATATTTTATACCAAAATAATTAAATTTACCATTTTCGATAAATAGAATAAGATGTTGAAGGATTAAAAAGATATTAAAAGTTAGTTAATTAATAATTGATACGAAACTGTAACCAAACACTTAATGTAAAGAAATACATTTTACTCCAACAATAGATTTCTTATATATTTTGATTTATATTAAAATATAATTTCAAAATAAATTTTAATTAAATTAGAGTAATATAATTATATATATTTGATTTATAATATAAATATTATTTTACAGTGTTAAACTTATATATTTGTAAAAAATTAATATCCATTGTAAAAAAAATAACCAAGAATAATGATGGTAAAAATGGGTAATCTTCCGTGGGCCAAATTTTGTTAAATTATGTTGAAACATTTACATTTAAGAATAATATTATTATATTTTAATGTAATAATATCATGTTGCACAAACGAATATATTTTTCACTCACCATATTTCGACTGATTCTCTCTTTAACAGTTATATTACTTTATTTTCCAAGGAAAAGTACATCTATATGACTTATAAAAAGATCTCACATCCACTCAAATCATGAAAAAATTATATTAATAATTAATCTTGAAACCCAGATAATTTTACCTCTCTTATATGTCCCTTGTATATTTGGTATCACTTGGTTACTTGAAAATTTCTCAATTCAACAATTTACAAGAGTTTATCTAAGAGAAAAATACATTCCATAGCATGATAATTATAAACTCCATAACCATTTTCTCTTTAATTCTTCTCAAAAAATATTATAACCCTTATAATATATATAAATAATTATCATTAATACATTTAAATTTTATTATATTAAATGAATAACCTTTTTACACCCACCATTTATGCATTTATAAAATTACAACATGAGTCATGTTACATGCTGACAACTACCTCCCAGAACGATGTACTTTTTTTCTTCACCACATATCATGTGTGGTAATGAAAATGAATTAAGTGGAAAAAAATAAAATTTATTACATGAATATTGTTTAAAAAATTTCTTTTTTTATTAATAATATTAAAATTAAATTATCATTATATATATACCTACCAAAAATGTGTATACCAATAGGAAAAATGAGTTTTTTTATAATTCACACCTTCTTATATTATCATATTTATCCACCAATTGAAAATTAGGATTTATATAAATAGTAAAATTTATATAATATCAATTTTTATTTGGAATGATGATATTATAATCAATTTATAATCATTCTCATAAATTGATTATAACTTTTTCTATTTGGGGTCTATGTAACCACATACATGAAAGATGAATGTTTTTTATTGTTGATCATCATAGAAATATAATAAATAATATTATAATATATTAACATTTTAATAATTTTTTATAGACTTTAAATATTTATATTTAACACAATAATTATGATACCATCCATTTTTCTTTATAAATCTTAGAAATAATCGAAACAATGATTTCATCCACTCAAATCAAAAACAAAACTATCATTGTATAATTTTAAAATGTAATAAACCATAATAGAAATTATATTCCTCTAAATTGAATAATCTATGAAATATGAACATTGTACTTAATAATAAGTATTGATATCTCCATTAAAAAACATATCTTATATAATTAATGTTACTTAAACCTGATTATTAAAATAAAAAACAATCTAATAAATTTATAATAAATGTATACTGTATCTTTCATGTATTTTGATATATATTGGATCTTGAAACGGACCATTATATCTTTATTGATATGAATTTTTTACATAGTATGGGATGGATATAGTTCTATTCACTCCCAATATTCAGTGGAAGAGACATACTATGTCCCTTTTAGACCACACCATTTCTACATTACCCCATTTTCTGACCTAATTTTCTCCCATGAATTCCTAGAACCATCTATTTCCCAAAATTTAAATAATATTATTTAAACATCCCAATGATTTCTCTATTAGTAATAATGGTTATATTGGAAAAATAAAAATATAATGAACAATTTTTTTTATTCAAATATTCATCAACCATCAATTTTTGATTTTGATACTTATCTATTTTATTATTAAGATTTATAGGATCACCAAATCAACATGAAAAAATATTTTAATCATATAATTATTCATTTGAATAATGGAGAAGAATTTGTCCTAGTAATGTCTAAGTCCCCAAGAACCTTTAGAAGAACCAATTTATTTCTTTTAATATGTTTTTTGGAATTTTATATGAGACATGTACCCCTGACCACGATATTATGTGAATGTATCCATTTATTTTCAATTCATTTTAAAAAACCCATAGATTATGACCATGTAGTGGAATGATCTTGGTTACTATTTTTATTAATATATTAATCCATTTATTTTTCTAGTCACATTTCCATAGAATATGTTCTAATGTGGATGTATCAAAATCACAAGTGTAATTTATCTAGGTTGAGTTCAGGGAAGTGTTTTTCTACAAGACTCCAGTGACCTTTGAGTCATGGGAATATTTAAATTACACATAAAATCATCATGGTCTATCATAATAATGTTTTTTATGATTTACAAATAAACAATATAATTTATATTATGTTAATGGCTCTGATATACATATGGTCATTCCATGTAGTTATTATATGTGATTCAAACTAAATAATGATGTTTCAATTCCTCCATATTTTGGTATTATGTGGAATCATTCCCTTGTTGAAGGGATTATCCTGGGTAATACAATTAAAGAGACCATAAACATAAATTTTGATGACCTGGATCCATGGTTACAAATCTAGCATGATAGAAACAATTTAAAAAATCCACTGATGATTAAAAGAACTCATACACTACTAAAATGGTTGGTCTAGATACTAGAGTTTAAATCATATAGAGTCTATCATTCAAGGTTTCTGATAAGGTTTTGGCGATAGTTGATCATAGAGATCAGTGGAATGATTAAAAGGTAAAATAAAAGTCCTCTGATATGTAATGTTTTTATCACAATGATTTGATATATTAATCACTCTAATTTAATATAATGAATTTACTATTCAGGAACATAATTTCTTGGATCTTGTGATAATTATGCCGATCATAAATATTATGAATAGGATTTGACCTTTTTCATTGAGACATAGAATTTATTTTATTAGTAGATTTAGTAATACATAATCATATATAATTAGAGGTGATAAAATATATGTAATAATATGACGAAGAATTAGTTATATATTATAGGATAAAAATTAGATATTAAAAATCCATCAATTATGGGGATATTGGAGTTACGACTGATACTAAAAATATCAAACATGAATTACCTCAAGATGTGTCAAATTATAAATAATAGGTGTTTTTTGAATAAAAATTCTCATAAATAATTTGAAGTAACAATTGGGAATATTGGGAAATTTTTTTATAAATTATTTTGTTATCAGGTAAAAGAAAATCATGTGTTGAAAATATTATTCAATTATTCCAAAAAATTGATGGATCGATTTGTAGGTAAAAAATCATTATCAAAAGTTCCTTATCAGGTTGTAGTTCTCGGTACTGAAGAGACTAAAATGAATACAGTGATGTTGGATTTTTTCCTTTGAATATTTCAATGTATATATCATGATTTATCCTCGGATTCATAGTATTGTTTTGGTGTCTCGAGATGACAAAATTAAAATATTAATAATACTAATATATTTTATTATGTGTGAACCCAATTTTTGGTATATATGGTTTTACCATATATTTGGACTATTAATTAGAATTAGGAGGCCATGTATGATTCTAGAATGTAGGGTTTACACTAGGATCAACCTATGGTTGGTCAGCATTAGATTTTCCATGGGAGTTGTCTATTGGTAAGAGTGTTTATTAAATTAAATTATTTGTATATTATTATTATTAAATTTCATAAACTAAGTTAATTCTACATAAATACATCATTATGGTGTTTCTATAGGGTAATAAAAATATCCCTAGGACGATTATAGAAGGATAGTGTTATTAATTGGCTAGTCATCACTGGAGAACATTGATGATCTGATCGAGGTAAATCGAGAGGATGTTAGCAAACCTAATAAACCATTTTTATCACGAACCAGATCTGTTTGCCATAAAAACTGGTACCCACCATGGCCCATTTCATGAACCGATGGGACTTCTCGATTCCCATGGTATGGCATAGGTGCTCGGGTATCATAAAATGATTTATGGGAATTATTTAATTAAGGTTATAAAAATAAAACAACAAAAAATACAATATATGTAAATCTGGATTTATCCAAACAAACCATATTTTACAAAAATTCAGAACTGAATTATATAATTTTAAAAAATTATAAAATACTAAAACAAATTATGATTTCAAAAATTGATAGCCCATGAACCTCCTCATGGAAAGAGGCATTTCCCTCAATCCATCTCCCCAACACTACACCACGAAGGACCGCTAAAAACACGAACCAATGCCACCAATGTTGAACGCGACCTGCGAAAAGAGTAACCAAGTTTACATACATGAAATGGTGTTTTAAGGGTGTGATCAAAATCCTATTTTGATTCCACCACAAAAGTTATCCATGTGATAAACATTCAAAGATGAAATGATTTCATGTTTTCATATACATGAAATGATAGTAATAATTTTAAAGAGATGCAACGTTAAATAAAAATTGTTTTCATGTGTGCTTTTTAAAGAATCGACACTTTGAAATAAAATATTAAAGATACATAATTATCTATTCCAACATACCATATGCAGATGGTAAACATAAATCATCCGATGAGCATAAGAAATGAGAAATAACCCCTAGGCACTAGCTCATTGTGGGTCCCAGGTACCTTGTATCTCGGTGAAAGTAACCATAAAAATATTCGTTCTCATTCACACAAGCCACTAGAAGAGAGAATACAAATAACCAAGTGGTCCCCCATCATAATAGTCATTATATATTATTTTTTTTAGCTTCAAACGTTCCATGTGAAACTGAGGCCAAATGCCATGAGATCAGTAGCATACTAGTACACTTCCACCCACCTAGATGCCTTGGTTTCCCTCTTGTGCTAAAAAAAGTTCAAGAAGCCATGAAAAATAATTTTCATATGGAAATAACACATAGACATCAGAAATTCACCAAAAATACAAAATTTATATTACAAAATCCACAAAATCTTGATTTTCATTCGAATTCATTTTGAAATCATACTAACACAAAAATAGCCAACAACACATTTTATATCTCTATAACACTTCATGAAATAATGTAAAAATTTTTATAAACAATTTACAAGATGGTACACATCACATAACATCTCACACACACAAGCCACATAATAATCTTTCTACCTTCAAATTCATTTTATCATCATACTCACAATAAACAGCACACAAACATGTTTCACACCCACATCACCATTTAAAAAATCAACTCAAAAAATTACATTACTTTCTCAAAATGTTTTACATCACAACTGAGAAATTTATCATTCAAAAACTCATTTTAGGATCATACATCCTCCAAAAAAACTCCATAAATAACTTTTTCAAGTATTTTGTAACTCATTATACCATTTAAAATTTTTATAGAACACATTCACGAAGCATGACAAGGGTTTTCACCTAAAACACATTCAAAACCCCACTATTAAAAATAAAATCACATCAAGACCCTACAAAAGTAGAATTGGTATCCCAAACAACATTTATTACATAACTTTCACATGTTATAAAACAAACCAAAACATTACCACAAGACTTACACATAGAAAACAACCAATTTAAAGAAAAAATGAAACTATAAAATTAACCGGTTAAAAATGTCCATAAAAATGGTTTTTAAAAAATGAACAACATATATGGAACATTCATTATAATTAAATAATGAATGATATCTAATCAAGATACATGTAATCACCTACCAAAAGTGTCTAACCCCTTAAATATTGGTGTGAAACATCAACTGCACCACCACCACACATCAAGGATGTGGAAATCAACCTAAAACAACATGATTACACCAAAAGGACACATGGTTAAACCCTAGGCATGATCATTTGCTTATAAACACTACATAACTCATGAATTGGTGGAATAATACCTAAGGAAATGGATGAAATCAAATATATAATGAATTACTTGTATTATTTAGATGTTTCCCCATCAAATATCCCTTCAAAATTATGTTCCAAGGGAGGGAGAGAGAGATTAGAGGCTGTCCATGGAGATTGGGAAAGAAATGGGGAAGAAATGGGAAGATTTTTGTTTCTTACAAAATGTTAAAGTTGGAATAAAAAAAATATTTTAATGACCTGGACACCCTTACAAGGTTTAGCGGTACAGTTTAGTAAACGTTGTGGCTAAACCATGCGGCATGTTCTAGGCATACAAGACCATTCAATTATCCTCCAATTTTAGGGGGGGGTACAAGGGGGAGAACAAGGGGGAATATATTCCCATGATATGGGAGAAAAAACTGAACGGAAACCTTTATTTTCACCAAATAAAACATTCATATTAAGGGTAAAAACCACCTCAACAACTTACCCCACAACTGGTTCCACTAAGAGTGTCATGAATCCAATTCCAAAACACCACATGATCATTCCAACCCCTTTGACAAAATATGAGGCCATGTAACACACAAGTCAGCCAAATTTATGGTCATAGATCAATAACACAAGAGCAAAAAATCTTTCAAACCCATAACACCCAGAAACCAAGAGAAAGCTAAGAAACAATGAGAATTTGAAACAAAGAATGGAATTGAAAATATGGGTGTGACAATTCTCCCCACCATAAATATTTCCGCCCCAGGAAGGCCTCAACATGGTGAAATAAAAAAGCCAAACCCAATAGATAAACCAAGAAGTACCCATTTTCCATGTTTCACCCCAAAAGTCCATAACACCTCTAGTGATCAATTGAGGAATAAATACTCTCACAAACCAAAACATACATCACATTCCTTAGATGATCAATCACATTTAGAATTTATCCCAAAATAAAACTCCTCAAACACTCTCTGAACAAGAATCCATCAATTTACCTAAACGAACAACAAAAACGGGAAATGTTTCCCCAACATTTATTTAACTAAAATGAGTTTATGTAGTGTTTTGGTGGGTGTAAATTACTAAAAAGAGTTTTTGAAAGATAACGTGGTCATTTGTGATGTCTAATATTTTAAGAATTTTTTGTAATTTGTTGAGGTGATTTATTAAATTGTAATGTGGGTGTGAAATATATATGTGGGTTGTTTCGTGTGAGTATGAGGATAAAATGTATTTGAAGGTAAAAAGGATATTATGTGACCTGTGTGTTTGGGTTGTTATGTGATGTGTATCACCTTGGATATTTTTTATAAAAATGATTAAAAGATTTTTCGATGTGTTAAAAAGCTGTGAAAAGTGTCGTGCTCTATTTTGGAGTGAGTATGATTTCAAAAAGGATTTTGAATGAAAATGGGGATTATGCGACTTGTGTGATATATATGTGGGTTATTTAGTGAATGTGTAATTCTGAATTTGTTTTTTCATGTGGAAATTATATTTCATGGCTTGTTGAACTTGTTTGAGAACAAGAGGTAAACATGGGTATCTAGGTGGGTGGATGTGTACTAGTATGCTAATGATCCAGTGGGGTATGACCTTAGTTTTGTGTATCAATATTAATGCTAAAAAAATAACTAAACTGTGATGATTATGATGATGGGGGTACAATTATGTTATAGGTATTCTCCCTACTTATAGATCATGTGCACAAGAACAGATATTGTGATTGTTACTTTCACTGAGATTCGAGGTACCTGGAGCTACAAAGAGCGAGTGCCTAGAGGTTATTTCCTATTCCTTGTGATCATTGGATGATTTATTTTTTCAATCAGCATACGGTATGTTGTTTTTTAAAGTTCAGTAGGTTTTATATTATATTTATGAGATTTTATTCTTTATATTATTCCACTTGAAAAATATTTTTATTTAAAGTTGGTTGTTATTAAAATAATTACTTGCATTTCATGTATTTGATAAAATTATAGCTTTTAATATTTTAATTTTTATCACATAGAATCATTTTGTGGAGGAATACTATTGGTCTTTGTCTCATACTATGCTTACATCATTGGGTGTACATAGACTTGGATTTTTTTGTCGCAGGTTGGGTTTATATTTTTTTCCATTGGTTTCGGTTTTTAGCAGTCCTTTATGGTGTAGTGTTTTGGAGATGCCTTGAGGGTGGTTCCTCTTTCCCTGAGGAGCCTATTGTGTTTTAAATTTTATTTTTCATAATTTTTTTTAGTCTTATAAAATTGATTTAAATTATGTAATTATGTTCTGAATTTTTGTAAATGATGGATTGTACTGTAAAATCTCCATTTGGTTATATTGGATTTTTTTTATGTTTATAAAATTGGTTAAATCGTTCCCAAATATCATTTTTTGATACCTGATGACTTCTTTCGTCCTGTTGGGATTAGGAATGCCCTTCTGGATTTTCCACTAGCCTGGTGGGGTGTTGGTTTTGACGGTGACCAAATGTGGTTCGTGACAAAATGGTATCAGAGTAGGATCATTCTCTTTGAGTTTTTCTATTTCGAGAAGACTTAGGATACTCTTGAGATAGGATTATCAGAACATGACATTCCAATTATGGGTAGTGTTCATAAATATCACACCTCATAATGAGATTCAAGTTTCCAGGGGATGTTGGGATTTATCTGGGTCCTTGGGTTTTCATGGTTTGTCGACGATTAGGGGAAATGAAAAGAGAGTTAGGATAATGATCCCATTGAGCTCGCCAGGCAAGGAAATCCATGTGAATCTATGGATATTTCCATAGAACAGTCTCTGTGATGGTGAAGTTATTGGAATATGGATCCCAACCATATTTTCAAGTCACCCATTGAAACTACTTTCCTATCATATTGTTTGGTTTCCTTTAGTTTTCAAATATTTGAAGATTAGTTTCATAGACAAAATGACATGGTTTTATGAAGCATAATGTTTTTTGAAATGATTTAATAAAACAACGAGAATGGTTTTATTTGTGAGATGGTGGAACTAAAATTTCAGATTTTTTTGAAATGGAAAATCCTGTGTTTACACCACTTTTGAAACCAATTTTTTTTGTTAATGTTGGTTTTGAAAATGTACTTCCAATAGAGTTCTCTATAATTTTGAATACTATTTTAATAGGATGAGATATTTTGAAATTGATGTGAATATATTGAAGGTGAATTTTAAATTTAATTATTTATCATTATGAAATGTTTTTTAAGCTATTAATTTGGATTTGGATTTTTTTGGTTAGTGGTACTAAGAAAAAGGAAGTATTGTATGACTATTTTGGTTTTGAAAAGTGAGAAAAAAATTTAACCTTTGGTATTTCTGTGAGAGGCCACATGCATAGTGTTACATGAAATGGTGGATAGTAAACGTCATGATTGGATGAGTTCCTTGAATGGATATGAGGAGGCTTCCACATGTGGCATGAAAACATGCTTGTCTGAGGCCCATGGGGTACCATTGGTGGATACGATAACTGCTGAACTGTTTACTTCAAAAGGGATTATTTTAAAGGAAAACATGATGTCTTGATGACTGGTTTAGTCTAGTGTGAATTATTTATTTTAAAAAATGTTGATATATTGGGATGTTTTGAGTCCAATAACCCCTCTAGTTTGAACTATGTTTTGGGTTTTCGTTTGGCCAGTTAGCTGGGATGAAGGGATGGTTAGTGGTATCTTCTGAGAAAAGTTCAAGAAGCTGATACAGTGGTTCATCTCATGTGTTCAATTCTATTTTTTGGCATGTTTTAACCAACATATAAGCTTGGATGGGTCTGCGGGTTCGCTCATTGGATAATGCATGCCCCCATTAAGGGTTTGTGCACAACTGAAGTGATACCCGACTAGTTTCACTATTGGAAAATACTCCAATTGATCAATATCAGTAATCTTTTCTCAAGATTCCTTGAATGATTCTGCCCCATTTTTTTGGTTTTTTGGATCATCTTCTAGCGGGAGTGCGCTGATTGAAGGTTGAAAGAGACCTCAGTTTCTTATGTTACCTGATTCATCGAAGGTGGAAGTGGCCTCAGGATGTCGGTGTTGGATGTTCTCTGGGAGGGACTTTTGGTCCTTCATAGAATCATTTTACCAGATATTCATGTTAAATTACCGTTGTGGGAAATATGGCCATGAAAGGCTAATATGGAAACTTTTTGGAATCATGTTATCTTTAGGGATGTTGCATAAGGTCCATCTCCATGAATTTCTTCTATCAGTCGCAATGTTCATGTTCACTGACGCATTGTGATGTCATGGTCTTGTTTAACCATAAATGAGAAGGTTTCATAATCCTCTTAGAGTCCTTGTTATGTTTGTAGTACCAATCCCATTGAAAAACATAAATACCCTTTATTTAGAGGACGGTTTTTATATACATTCATTCCTTCTTTTGTTTCACACTCGATGAAACAAGGTGTGATGTGTGTGCATCTTCTAAGCCATTGTTTCAGTGAAATATCATGTTAGGGAAACAGGAGTTTGTATTTTGTTCTATCTTGGAAAACTTCTCTAGGATTTCAATGTAGTTGTTTGTGGAACAAAATGATGAAGTTTCATTCATGGGGTTTCCAAATCCTAACGGCGAGTCTGAAGATGATTAAATCATTTGAGCTCCAGCCATAGGATCTAGAGTGGTGATGATGTGTAGTAAGGGAAATCCCCAGGTCATTAAAACTATTTTTTTCATTCCAATCCATAGTATGAAAGATGGGAATAGTTTAGGCCTCTGGTGTCATCATCTTGTTCTAGTAGTTCTTGTTCGGTGGAAGAGGTTGAAGAACCATGTTTCCATGTTTAACCTTGAGTTCATACATTCCCACTTTGGATTCCATTTAGTTTTTGGATAATGTATTGAAATTTGGTTAGATATGTTAATTTAATGGTTTTTTCATGGTTTGTAGTAAACGTACTATAGAAAACAATGGAGAAAGATGGATCCCCAAGATTAGTGCATGGTTTCTCAAACTGTTCGGACAAACCTTGCCGTCGTCTGAACTCTTTAAATTGTGAGGGAGTTTTTTCTTAGACCGTGCTGGTCATTGAAGATGGTCGGCTCTTATGGTGGGGAGAACAATGATGAGTCATAAGTAATTTCATTTGGAATTCTCTAATGGAATTCTTCCCCTTGTACCGGGGAGTCCATTCGGGCATCCCCATGTTAGTGTCCTAATCATATCTCGGGAAATATTTAAGTTATCTCTTATGGTGGAGAAACCATTATTGTATCCCTATAATAGTAACACATATTTTTCCATGGTATTGGTTTGGATATAGGTAATCTAATTCGGAGCTATCTAGCTGCCAACATAATCCTTTGGTAAATTTCGAGATTATGAAGCACCCAACCGTTTAGTTAATGTAAATTAAGTGTAACCATGTTTGTTGTTGTTGTCCATTTGGTTAAGTTGTTTGAGTCTTTTTTAGATAGTTTTTGAGGAGTTTACTTTTGTGATAAATTATTAATGTTCTTGATAATTTCAGGAAAGATATGTATTGTTTGGTTTGTGAGTGTATTCATGCCTTAATATATCATAGGAGGTGTTTTGGCCTTGGGGGTGATACATGGAAAAAGAGTACATATGGTTTTATCGATTGGGTTTTGTTTCTAATTTTGGAGTTGATGTGGATTTATGTTCCCCAAAGGTAGGGATAAGTTTCCATGTATCATAAAATTATGTTTTGGAATGATTTGTGTGTGGTTGTAAACCTAAAACAACAAACAAATCCAATATAACCAAATATGGATTTTTCAAAACAAAACCTTCTTTTACTAAAATTAAGAACTGAATTTCATAATTTAAAATAATTACATAAGACTAAATAAAATTATAAACAAAAAAATGGACATCCCGGTAACCTCCTCACCGAAAGAATCACCTCCCTCAAGCCATCTCCACAACACTACACCACAAAGAACCGCTAAAAACCTGAACAAATGGCACATGGATGAACACAAGATGCGACAAAAATAACCAAGTATACATACACCCAAAGGTGTATGTAGGGTGTGAGAAGAATCCAACTAGGATACCACCACTAAAGGATTCCATGTGATAAACATTCAAGGATGAAAATCATGCACATTTCATATACAAGAAATGATAATAATAATTTTAAAGTGATGCAAAATTAAATAAAAACAGTTTTCAAGTCGGTGACATTAAATAATTAACACTTTTAAATAATATACCATAGCGGGTGAATTTTCTAGACCAACAAACCATATTATGATGGTAAACATAAATCATCCATTGAGCAAAAACAACAAAAAAACCCAGAGACAGTAGCTCATTGTGGGTCCCAGGTACCTCGTATCCTGGTGAATGTAACCATAACAATATTTGTTATCATGAACACGTGCAAATTTTAGGGAGAATACACATAACCTAGTGGTCCCAAATCATCATCATCATCATCATAGTATAGTTAGATTTTTCCGTTTCAAAATTTCTACGTGAAATTGATGGAAAATCCAACGAGATCACTAGCATACTAGTACACGCCCACATACCTAGATACTCGGGTCTCGCTCTTGTGCATAAAAAAGTTCAACAAGCCATGAAATACGATTTTCACATGAAAATAACAATTCCACATAACACATTAACTGAACACCCAACATGTATATCACATAAGTCACATAATCTCCCTTTTCATTCATATTCATTTTGAAATCATACTCACAAAAAAATAGCAAACAATAGAGCTCACATCTCTTTAACACTTTAAAAAATCCCTTAATCATTTTTATCAAAAATTTATAAGATGATACAAATCACATAACAACCAACACAAACATGCTACATAATACCCCATTTATCTTCAAATTCATTTTATCATCATACTCACATGAAACAACCCAAAAACATGTATCGAACCCACATCAAAATTTAAAAAATCAACTAGAAAAATTACAAAACATTATCAAAACGTTTGAAATTACAAATGAACACTTTATCTTTAAAAAAATAAATTTAGGAACACACACTCACGAAAATGTTACATAAACATATTTTTCACACCTTGTGTAACACACTAAACCATTTAAAAGTTTAATAGAACACATCCAAGAATCATGACAAGGTTAAAAACCTAAAACCAATTGAAAAGCAATATTTTAAACCAAAAAGTACACCAAGACCCTACCAAAGTAGAATTGTAATCCCAAAAGACATTTAATAAATTAATTGAACATGTTATAAAACAAATACAAACATTACCACAAGAGTTACTCATGGAAAACACCAAATATATTGAAATAACGCAAATATAAAATTAAAAAATTAAAAAAATACATAAAAATGGTTTTTTCACAATGAAAAACAAATAAAGCACATTAAAAATAATTAAATCAAGCATGATAACTAATCAAGAAATTATTACACATGGAATCATCTACTGAAAGTGTTGAAACCTTCCAATCATGTTGTTAATCATAAACCACACCACAGCCGCACCTCAAGGAAGTTTAAAGAAACCTAAAACCTTAAGATTACACCTAAAAGATAGAAGGTTAAACCCTAGACATGAATCCTAGATGATGGACACATTGAAACTCATAAAATTTAGGAAGAAACCCTCATGAAAGGGTTGAAGAAACCCTATGAAAAGGGAAGAAATCAAAGGGAGAATGACCTACTTGCAGGATTTTGATGTTTCCCCCCTGAAATATTCCATCTAAATTGAATTCCAAGGAGGGAGAGAGATCATATAGTCTTTACATGGAGTTAGGAACTGAAATTGGGAAGAAATGGTTGTATTTGGGTTTATTACAGATGGGAAATATAGGAATTAAGAAATTACTTTAATGAAATGGTCACCCTTGCACGGTTTGGCTACATGGTTTAGTAAGTCGTGCGTCCAGTTATAGACACCCAAATCCATTCCATTATCTTCAAATTTTACAGCAGCCCTAGGGGGAAACTAAGAGTGATGGATAGGTCAAGTAAATGTGAGAAAAAGTCCCAAAATAAACCATCTTTTCACCCCAAAACTCATCCAACTCAAGTGTTAAAACCACCTCAACAACTTACTCCACAAGTGTTTCCACTAAGAGTGTCTGTAATACAATTTCAGAACACAACAACCTCATCCCATCCATTTGACAAAAGTGATGTCCAAGTACCACACAAGACCCACAAAACAATTTTTATGGATCAATAAGAAATGGAGAACAAAAATTTCATACCCGGAACAACCGAAAATAAATAGAAACCTAAGAACCCAAGAGTATTTCAAACAAATCATGGAATTGATAATATGGCTGTGACATTGTTCATCACCAGAAAGAACACAACTCTCAATTGATTAAAAAATAAAAAGGCTGAGATCACTAATTCTATTTTCTTCCATTTTTAATTAAGGGGTTCTGATTTGTTATCTTTATTATCATTAACTATGATTATAATTCATTTTATGATCCTAAATGAATGTTGAATTATTTAAACCACATTTTATTTTTTATTCCATGGTATTCCCATTTATTCTCCACCATAACATATTTGGTCCTGATCTAAGCACCCAAAAATATTTATCATCATTATTCATGTGATGTATCCCCTATATTCATCATTATCATCATTTTTGGCCCATATGTTGGTGGTTTGACATTGTTGGGATGGGTTTGAGTGTAGCCAAACCCCGTAATTCGTATTGATTTCATGAATAATAGATTTTTAGATAACATAGGAATATATCTAGATGTCATCATGGGTTACATGTGATTTTTATATGGTTTTGACCAAAATAGTGGCAGACAAGTGACAAGATACCGTGTGGGTGATCAGATTCTGATTTTCGACAACAGCATGCTAAGAATCAATGAACAAAGGTGTTTCTGTTCTATTTTATTTTGGTTAATCATTTTTATTTCTATTGAAAATGGTGGATATGTATACAATTTGAGGAACAAACATTACTAACTCTGAAAAACCTGACATTAAAGCATGTACTCTCGAATTACATATTTTATATAGTCCACAAACATTGGATTCTTGGGTTTTATGTGAAGATAAGAATCACACACTATGTATGGAACACAAAATCCATGTGACCTTATTCCTCAAACTCGGTTTTTAATCTAGTAGTTTATAAGAATAAAAAAGGATAGGAACATGGACATGAATATATTATATAAGCACTCCCGATGTACTCAAAAATATCTAATGTGTTCGAACATAGCCATCACACACTAACACCTCCAAATGTACATGGTTGTGGACCGGGATCACCTGCGCAAGACCCAGGTGGTTAAAAATTTTATGTACCACCAATATATTCCATATAATAATTCATTTTATTCCAAGATGAATCCCGCGGAGAACACACCTATGTGATGAAGAGAGAACACACATTGGGTGACCCCACATATACATCATATACTTCTCCTATAAAAATATAACTTTCAAATCACATTATTTTAGAATCATATTTGGGACTACGAGTATCCTAACATAATTTTTATCGATTTAAAACTTCATGGAATTATTAATTATTGAATTTGATATATGTTGTGCCATTTTGAAGGCATGGTGACCCTTTATGAATTGCATGTCTAATGATATTGATCAAGGATGATCCATAATGATAATTCAGGGTTGTTACTCTTCTATCGAAACAATTTGTGGGTCCTCCATACTATTTAAAATGTAGATTACAATCTCCCTCATAGTATATTATGTCATAGGTCATCTATCAATTTATTGTTACATCCTAAAAATTGGGCATTGTTGGGGAGAGGGTCCTCTTCTAGAGTTGTGTCACCTGTGCCCCAAAGTGCATTGGTGAGGAGAAGTACCCTACACGCATATTCTTGTGAGGTTGTGTATAATTCTTAAGATAAGATATAGAATTTTGGTGCTATAGGTAGGCCTATTTTAAGAGGATGGGTATTGGAGGTGGGGACCCCCTTTCTAAATCATATGGTTTTATTTATAATAATATATATTGGGATTTCCTCTCATGTTATAGGGTGATATTATTTTTCTATTATCATTCTATTACACCATTTTTGGTTCTATGTTATTCTATTGGGTATGTATATACCCACCCATGCATGGGATTTTCTATATTTTGATGTATGAAAAGTAGATAACATAAATATAAATGGAGACACCATTATTTAATAGTGGTACTTAGGTGTAGTAACTGTGCTTGGTGTTTAGTCTTAGTTATCAGTAATTGATCACTCTAATAAAATTTTTCATTCTCTAGTTTTTTTTCAAGATAAGACAAAATTTCATGTTTAGTGTGAATATTTCCCATTATAATATTTAGATTTTTATTTTCATACTATAGTGAAATACATATAGATTATTTAATTCATGGTTATACTATAGATGTTGTGGTATTTATTTAATTTCATTGCACTTTTCTATGTAGATTGTTGTTTGTGTGAATTAAGATACTTTCGTTAAGTCCTCCCTTTTAATTTATTACCACTCAGTTCTTGTAACCACTCCCAAGAACTTTATATGTAAGATTGGTGTTGTCACACCAGGAGTATGGGCTTCCAGGAGATCCCCAGAGGGTCGGGTCATGATAAAGTGGTATTAGAGGTGGTTCACCCTAACTTTTTTATTTTGAGTAGTAAAATTGGAAGGGATTTAGTTGGGAACTTAGGGAAATGGTTTTGGAGATTCTCAATTATATATATCAGGATAGGGAACCCAGTTTAAGAACAATTAATGATGAATACATTTATAGGAACATGATAACATTTATTTAAATTCGACAATCATAGACATCATTTATAGTTTTCATTGGAACATTCATCATATAGGGTTGAGTGTTTTTATTTTTTTTTCTTGATTAAGATCCTTGTAAATGTAAATGTATATGTATTTATATTTACTCTTATATAACTTTGATGTATTATAATCACATTTAGAACACATCTATAATAAAAAAATCAGGTTACTGATACATGATCATGAAGATGACCATTTGAGTAATGATCCCTCATTATTCGGGAAATATCATGTGGTTTTTCCTAGAGGTGGGTATAGAGTATTCACAACTCTTATGGAGAAGGAAATATCATTTTACTATCAGGATATTGTTTCACTCATTCATAACATGGTACATGTGTTTTACCGTTAGGGAAAACCAAGGATCTATGGAAATACAGATCCTCAAGAAGTAGAGGATTGGATTTAGTTTTTGATATGAGTATTTTGGCTTTTTTAAACCCATAATGATAACATAATTGTGATTGTATCCATCATTTTTAAGGTGGGAAGCAATGTGGTGGTGGATTATAATGACCCAAACACTTAGTGAGGTGGTTTTCTCCTCATCATTATTCAAGAATCTATTTACTGATGATTATTTCCCTTTGTACATTAGCAATTTATATATTATTGAGCTTCTTATGCTAATGAAAGGTGACATGATAGTATTGAGTAAACTGTGATATTTTATGTCATCTCATATTACTAAATTGATATGATATGAAAATGATTTACTTATGAAAATAATCTCAAATAAGGTAATTATAGAAATATTTGGTTCATCTTAGTCTTTTAATGTATTCCTACTTATGATATAGTTCAAAATTGTGATATGGGTAGTGGGATGAAAGGCGGTTGGGGTAAATGTTGGACATCAAGTTGTTGTGTCATATATATCATCTTATATGATTCATATTTTGAAGAATTTTTATAGGGTTCATAAACAGAAATAGACAAAGACACATGGTTTTTTGAATCAAGAATCATTATAGAGCATATAGTCAATCATGTGAGGTGTAATATTGTATTTTTCATGGTAGAGTTCACATAATACTTTATTTCTCATCACAACATGAAAAACTAGATAGGACAAAAATAGATGGACCACTATGGAAAAATTTATATCATCCGAGGTCTCTCAAGTATGGTTAGTGTGGCCCCTTGTGAGATGGTGTTGATAGAGGAGTATGTGGTTATATTGACATAAGAGCTTATAGTAGACAAAAATTCTATGAACTAAATTCACCTTCAACAATAGTTATCCTACCATAGGCTTAAAGAGATGGTAGTTAAGGTTGTGAGATACAACATGAAATGGAGGGATATGACTCAGTTTTTCATGAGATGAATTGATATATAATATGTATATTTTCAACAATTTCATCATTTTATCTATTAATAGGAATAATTCATTCATTTTCTCCATATACCATGTATGAGAGATATATCTTCCCTTTGAGACCTTATCCCAATATCTACTACTATTGGTCCAAACTAGGCATGGTTCTTTGATATTTCATATCATCCAACAATGTGATATAGATCTTAGGGTAGAGAGTTTATAATGTAACACCCCAAGATTCTACGGTACGTTTCCCTTTGAATAATGTAATAGCGTGTGTTGTGCGCAACATCAAGTTATAACACACACCACAACCGATCAAACTAGCCGTTATGAATAATAATACCTACTTTTTAAAATTATATATATTTTATATTTTAAAATGGACTTCATTTTTGGATTCAGAATATCAAAATTATCCTAAATTGAATTTTTGGTATTTTTCTGAGAACGTCCAATTTTTATGAATAGTGAAATATACTTAAAAACAACTTTTTAAATCAAAATAATTTATATTGATAAATTATATTATTTAGTGATTTTAAGGTATAATTAGAATATATTTCTACCATTTTATCCAATGGTGTTCATTATAATTAATTTCCCATTGAAATTTAACATAAACAATTGTCAATCTTTTGATATATATTGTTTCATAAAAACACGCTATTTGTTGTGACAGTGGGAATTAATTATAAAATTAATTAATGCAACTTTTATTTTTGGAATATTTTAAAATAGACAACATTTTTGAATTCGGAATATCAATTATAGATTAGGGTAAAATTTTGGCATTGTTCTGAAAAACTTCAATTTTTGATAAATAGTGAAACTACTAAGTGGTAGTTAAAAAAATGGATTTTTCATAAAACTTAATTTTACCGCTTCTGTGATTGTAATTTTGAAAATCTGAGAGACACAGTTAATATCAATTATTAAAATGTGGTTCAATGGGATGAAAATAATTTTTGCTGAATAGTAACTTTTTACTTTTATTTACTACGGTTAAAAGTAAATAGGGTAATTAAGGGTAAAAATGATATTAATATTACTTAACACATGTACTAATTCTATTGTAAAAGTGTATATCGACCAAAAAACAACCTTAGGAATAAAATATTATCATTTAGGTCCACATGGATTAGATTCGGACATTTATTATTATTTAATTCAAAGAAGAGTTAAAAGAGTTAAAAATCAATTTTTAATATTAAAACATTTTTAATATAGGTTTATACATAAGATAAATTCTATTGTATATATTCATTATAAAGATAAAAATATTTCATACATAATTATATTTTATTTAAAATTTTTAGAAATTAAATAATTTAATTTATTAATGACTCAATGATGATGCAGGAATTACCATAATAGTGAAAAATTAAAATAATTGATATTATAAATACACAAATAAATATAATTTGAGACTTTTAATTAATTACACTATTTTTATAGGTTAATATGATATGTTAAGAGTGACTTAAGTAAATTTTTTCGAAGTAATAATTCGGTTATGAGGTTCACAAAAATCAATTATTTAATAGTGTCAAAGTTGACATAAAAGAATTTTTAAAACAAATATTATATTATTAATTGATATTAAATTCCTAAAAATATAAGGATCGTGCAAGATACTTATATCATGATAGGATAATTATTAATGGACCACTTGGGGGTCTCTTTGATGTATATAGTTTGTTTATTAACCATATAATATAATAATACAATGAGACATTGTAAAAGTGAAACTAATTAACTAAGAGTTAATAATTAATGATAAGGTTAATATAGTAACCCAAACCTGTCTAAATTATATTGGGTTAGTTATTTTAGACCTATCCCCATCATAAAATTTAAATAATCCACTTTGGAGCCATTAGAAACCGAATATGAATTTATTATAAAATAATATTTCTAGCTTTTCCAAAGGTGCCCCTCACCCCTCTTATAAAAGGTCACTCTCCCTTATCATTAACTCACACCTTCATAGACTTTTGGATTGTACAAACTCTGCCCAAATACTCTCTCAACATCGCTCACTTAATCATAGAGTCCTTACTTTAGTCAGAATGCCAACCTATGAGCCCTTTTGATCAAATCAAAAGGAAGAACCCAAAGAAGAGGTAATGTTTTCACCACCCTTTTTCAAATTCAATTCTTCTTACACTTCTTCATTCTTTGTTATTACCATTCTAAAATAATAACTACAGTATCTTATATATAATTTTATGTTATTATAAATACATTACAACCATATTCAGTATTATATGCATCCTTTGAATAACATGTCACCATACGTGCGTACTTACGGCTTTCCGTCTCCACATCATGGTGTAATTGTTATTCAATAAATTATTATTTAAATGGGTGTAATAATGATGTGAAACTCATGTAAATAATAAATATAACATGATAATTATTCTTTATATATGTTATACCATCCATTTATTTTTTTTAATATCAAAAGAATTATATTGTCGCTCGTGCATACTTACGGACTATCGTCTCAACGAACGCAATGAGATTCATTCTCCATCGTATCCATTAAAGTATAAATATCATTTTATGATTTAAAAATAATGTTATAGGACTTGATATAATTATGGATATAAATAAGATACATCCTATCCATATCAATCATGGCTTACGTAACAAAACATATCAAAGAAAATGAGTAAGTTAACACCCGAAATGACGATAATACTAAGATATGATTAACAAATCAATGTTAAAAGATCATATATGATACATTATTCTTGGATAATTTAATAAAAATTATTTCACCAATATACAGGAGGTTATCCTACCCCAACCAAGGAAAATTACAAGGTAAGGGTTTATTTCGCAATCTCTTCATTATCCGAGGTTGTTTATATGTAATAATGTACTGGGATCTCTTTATCATCCACATCCATGTTTCTTAAAAATGAATTCCAAAACATTTTTACTATTTACTAAAATATGGGTTAAATTCATTTATACCCTTGTTTTACTTTTTATAAGAGGTTTATAATGGAATCTTTCACTCATTTTCCAAACAAGGTGCTTTTTAACCTTTTCGACAAAATTAAAGTAGGAAAGTTTTTTTTAACTTATACCGCGGGTGCGGCTATTTTCAGACGTTATAAAATCGTCGAAGCTTCAATTACAATCTTATAAGAATATTTTAAAAGAAAATGTTTTATTTTATAAATATATTACTCTAAAATGATTTCAAAATAGAGAGAGATATTTCTCTAAAAAGAGTTTTGATTTCATCTATGACAACATCCTTTGATGGATTTTACGCTTATTTGAAGTTGATTTATTATGAAACAAAACTTCTATATTGTATTGAAGGTTTTGTGATATGTTTGACTATGGATGTGTTATTTTTATACCATTCATGGTTTATGGACGAAGTATTTACATTTTTTATGCTAGTTTTAATATTAATGTTTATGTTATGTTTAATCCTTTTTATATGGGAATGCATTGGACATAATATGTGACGGGTGGAGCCCGATATAGCTCCTCGATGCATCGGTAGGTCTCATGAGACAAAATAGTGTCTTGCCAAAAGGCCTTGAAAAAATCTTATTTGTAGTCTTGGAAAGAGTCCTTGGCTATGTGGTTATGATAGTCTGGCATTATGCATTCCATCATTATGAATGTTGTTATTGATATTGGATGTGATTATTCGATTAGTATAATATCTATGTGAATAAGTAAATGGAATTATTTCATTTTATTTTTGCCATACTATGTTGAAGTTCAAGATTAAAAGGCTTTTGTTTTAGTTATACATTGCCTTAAATGTTTATTCTTATTTATGAAATTTTCTTCTATATTGTTATCCTTACTGGGCATTTGAGCTCACCCCTTTTATATGTTTTATTAATCCCAGGATGTGAAGAAGTAAATTATGAATGACCATATGGGATATTATGAGGGGATAATAGTGTGGACTGTGGAGACAATACTTTTTTGTAGTAGTTTTTCACTTTATGATGTAATGTAAAACTTTATGAATATATCTAGTGTTTCCAAGGCTACTAAACCAATCGGTCATTCAAGATTTGATCTTTCTTGTGATCATGCCAAAGTTATGTAATAATGCACTGACTCTGGGAAACTGGGGATGGGGCGTTATAGTTGTTATGAGAGGAAGTTTAGTAATAACCTGGGAATCTAGATTTAGATAAACTCTGATTAGAGCACATAGACCTAAGATGGACTTTGATGATTAGTATAGAAGAACTTCCTATAATTTTGGTATTGTAGAGATTTTGTGAGTTTTCCGAGCAATACATCCCTGTCTGGATATGAGTAGGTAGAGGTGGATCTGGCACAGATGTACCTAGGGGTAAAACCCGAAATCACCTCTTTGAGCTAGACTCGAATGAGAACTGGTGCACGACAACAGGCCTTGCTGCACTCTTTGTTACGACACTCCTGGGGGATATGGTTAGGATAACTCTGATTTTCTTTACAAATCATTATGAAAGGGTTATGAGTATATACTTCCTCAAATAAAACATTTTTATGAATATGGATTATATCCATAAATAGTTCAATTTATGTTAAGTGTTTTATAAGTATTGAATTATGTATTTTGATTTATAAATTGATCAAGTTTATACCATTGTTTAGAAATGGAACCTATTGGAAGAAATGGAAACCATATCAATGCATGCACTCCATATAGGGATTACCCTCTTTCTCAAGATAATTATATTGGATCTAGTGATGCAACTGGTGCCGATCAACTAATCACCATACTAGGACAACTCACTTAGGTTATGAATAATAACCTTACCCATATGGAGTACCTTGATTCGCAGTCTGGAGGATCAATGTTAGATCTCTTTATGAGGCAACAACCCCCAACATTCAATGGGAGTAAAAATCCCTTAGTATCCGAGCAATGGATAAATTTTCTAGAGAAAATATTTCAGTCTTTGGGGAGTAGTGAAAGGAAAAAAGTTATCATGGCAGTTTACCACCTCACCGGAGATGCTGATCAATGGTGGTCATTGATTCAAAACATGAAGGAAGATGATGAAGTATCAAATATGGAATGGAGGGAGTTCAAAGATCTATTTTAAGAAAAATACTTCGCTCGTGACCATCAGGCGGATATGGAAGGGAAATTTCTGAGTCTGAGACAAAAGGAGGATGAGAATGTTGTAATGTATGAGGATAATAGTACAAGGATAGCAAGGTATGCTGAAGATTATATATGTAACCCAAGAAGTAATATTTATCGTTTCTTTGTGGGTTAAAACCATTTCTCCATCGAGCATTAGTCTCACAATCCTTCTCGTCGTACGAAGAAATTGTCTCTTGTGCTTTCAAAACAGAAAAGGAATTCTCTAAGTCTTATGACATTAAAGCAAAGCAAGAGAAGAAGAGATCTGCTGATCAATCTGGGAATGGAAATAAGGGGAAGAAGGGAAAGGTTTAATATCCATCCTGTGGTAAATGTTGGAAGAATCACCTGGGTACTTTCTTGAAGGGAATGGATGTCTGTTACAAGTGTGGTGAAAAAGGCCTCCAAACTCATGAATGAAAGGGGAAGAAAGAAGCTACCAATGTTCAATGCTACAATTGCTGGGAGATGGGACACTATGAAAATGAATGTCCTAATCGTCAGGGGAACTTACCTCAGAAAAGACCAAGGGATCAAGGCCAAGCTTATGTTATCACTATTGCTGAGGTAGAAGCTCCAAAAGATATGGTGGCATGTAATTTAATGGTTTCTTCATGTTTGGAAAATGCATTATTTGATTCTGGATCATCGCATTGTTTCATATCTTCCTAGTTTGCTAAGAAAATTAGATATTTCCAATTTGATTTAACAAGGGAGTTGTCAGTTAAAACTCCGAAGGAAAGTATCATTGCAACATAGTTTTCTGAATCAGTCCCCATTAGTGCACAGAAATTTTCTTTATCTGTAGATCACATCGTCATACCTATGATTGAGTTTGATATTATCCTTAGTATGGACTGGCATTCGGACAATGATGCAAAGATTTATTGTAAGAAGAAAGAGGTTACGATTCTTGATGATGATGATAAGGAACAACTTATCTTTAGAGAAGAATCGTCACCACCTAATTCTTATCTAGATCCACCCCAGTAGCTCAAATAAATTCAATTATTGGGGAGGAAGAGACTGAAATTACTGTGGGTGGGGAAAGGCATGTTCAAATAGTGGATGTACCTGTGTTGAAAGAATATGTAGATGTGTTTCCGCAAGATTTACCTGGGCATCCTCCAGAATGAGAAGTTGAGTTTTCCATTGATTTAATTCCTTGATCAAGGCCTATACCGAAGACCCCTTATAGAATGGCCACTGTAGAATTATTTGAACTAAAGAAACAACTAGAGGAATTGAGTAATAAGGTATTTATTCACCCTAGTGTTTCTCCATGGGGAGCGCCTGTTCTTTTTTTTAAAAGAAGGTTGGATCTATGAGTTTATGTATCGACTATAGGGAGATCAATGCCACAACAATAAAGAGAAAGTATCCCCTTCCTCAAATTGATGATTTATTTGACCAACTTCATGGATCTCAATACTTTTCAAATATTGACCTTCGATTTGGATACCATCAGTTGTGTGTAAAGAAGGAATACATTCTGAAGACAACATTACGATCTAGGTATGGGCATTATGAGTTTACTGTATTGCCTTTTGGATTGACTAATGTACCCTCTGTATTCATGGATCTGATGAATAGAGTTTTCAAGGAATATCTCGATGAATTTGTGGTGGTATTTATTGATGATATCTTGGTATACTCTAAAATCTACGAGGATCATGAATGTCACTTGAAGATTATCCTAAAGACTCTGAGAAGACATGAATTATATGAGAAGTTTAGCAAGTGTGAAATCTAGCTTCATGTGATTTCTTTTCTTGGCCATATTGTCTCTAAAGATGGAATCTCTATTGATCCTTCTAAGACCAAGGAAATCCAAGAATGGTCAGCACCTACGAGTATAACTGAGGTACACAGTTTTATTGGTTTGGAAGGTTATTATCGACATTTCGTCCCGAATTTTTCCTGATTGTCAAACCCATTAACGAAGCTCACACGTAATGGGGTTAAATTTGTTTGTACAAAAGAGTGTTAAGAATCTTTCGAAGAACTGAATAGAATATTAGTCAATGCTCTTATATTGACTCTACCATCGGGGAATGATGGGTTCGTTATTCATAGTGATGCATCGAAGAAAGGACTTGGTTGTGTCCTTATACAGAATGATAGGGTTATTTCCTATGCATCATGACAATTGAAAATTCATGAGCAAAACTATCCTACTCATGATCTTGATTTACCAGCTGTGATCTTTGCTTTGAATATATGGAGGCACTACCTCTATGGTGAAAAATGTGAGATTTATACTGATCACAAGAGTTTGAAGTATATTTTCTCACAAAAAGAACTCAACATGAGGCATAGGAGATGGCTTTAATTACTCATGGATTATGATTTTACGATACAATACCACCCGGGGAAAGCAAACTAGGTGGCAAATGCTTTGATAAGAATAAATCATGGAGTTTTGAACAATATGATAATTGAAAGGGATCCAATTTTCATGGATCTAGTGAGGATGGACATGGGAATAACCAGGGAAGGTGAAATGTCAATGATTTTTCAAATGGTTGCCAAAACATATTTTCTAGAAAGGCTTAAGAGTTCTTAGACCGATGATGATGAATTTCAAAAGAAGATTAAAGCTGTGAATGATGGGAGATTGAGAGACTTTGTGTATGAAGAAGGAAATTTGATATTCAGGAAGAGACATTGTGTTCTCGATATACCTAATATGAAACGGGAATTATTGGATGATGCTCATAGTTCCAATTTCTCTATACACCCTAGGAGCACCAAAATGTATAGAGATTTTAAAGAACATTTCTGGGGGGACAACATGAAGAGGGAGATTGCTGATTTTGTGTCAAGATGTATGGTTTGTCAACATGTGAAAGCTGGAAGGCAACAGCCTGGTGGAGTATTGAAACCTCTTCCCATACCAGAGTGGAAATGGAACAATATAATGATGGAATTTGTCATGGGGTTACCACAGACTCCTAGAAGGAACGATGCAATATGGGTTATTGTTGATCGTCTTACCAAGTCAGCACATTTTCTTGATATAAGAGAAGATCTACCACAGGAACGTCTAGAAAGACTATATATTGATGAAGTTGTGAGACTCCATGGAGTACCCCTATCGATTGTTTCTGATCGTGATCCCCGTTTTAGTTCAAGATTCTGGAAAAGTCTTCAGAAAGCCTTGGATACTGAACTTCATTTGAGCACTGCCTACCACCCTCAAACATATGGAAAATCAGAACGAACTATTCAAACCTTAGAAGACATGTTGAGATCCTTCTCACTTGATATTCAGGGTATGTAGGATCAATATTTACCTCTGGTAGAATTTTCATATAACAATAGCTTCCATTTGAGTATTCATATGGCACCATATGAAGCGTTATACGGAAAGAGATGTCACACACCAACCTGTTGGGATTACATTGGGGAAAGAAAACTTGTAGGTCCAGAATTGGTAGAGGAAACGATGGAAAAGGTGATGGTAATCCAAAACCATATCAATGCAGCTCAAAGTAAGCAGAAGAGCTATGCTGATAATCGAAGGAAGGATTTGGAATTTCAAGTCGGTGATCATGTTTTCTTGATGGTATCTCCATGGAAGGGAGTCATACATTTTGGTAAGAAAGGTAAATTGAGTCCCATGTACATCGGACCTTTCGAAATTCTAGAATGAATTGGGGCTGTAGCTTACCGATTGGAAATGCTGCCAAGTCTCTCCAATGTTCACGATGTGTTCCACGTATCTCTATTAAGGAAATACATGCCTGACCCAATGCATGTACTCACCTATGAGGAATTAGAACTGGAACCCGATCTGTCTTATTGCGAAGAGCCCATCAAGATTCTTGATACGAGAGAACAAGTACTAAGAAACCAGACGACGCGTCTGGTAAAAGTGTAGTGTAGAAACCATAAGATAGAAGAGGCAACATGGGATCCCGAGGAACATATGATGAAGAACCACTAGAGTCTTTTCATGTGGTAGTATTCTAAAAATTTCGAGGATGAAATTATTTGGAGGAGGGGAGAATGTAACACCCCAAGCTTCTATGGTACATTTCCCTTTGAATAATGTAATAGCGTGTGTTGTACACAACATCGAGTTCTAACACACACCACAACCGATCAAACTAGCCATTATGAATAGTAATACCTAATTTTTGAAATTATATATATTTTATATTTCAAAATGGACTTTATATTTGGATTCAGAATATCGAAATTATCCTAAGTTGATTTTTTGGTATTTTTCTAAGAAGGTCCAATTTTTATGAATAGTGAAAAATACTTAAAAACAAAATTTTTAATAAAAAAAATTATATTGATAAATTATATTATTTAGTGGTTTTAATGTATAATTAGAATATATTTTTTCCATTTTATCCAATGGTGTTAATTATAATTATTTCATTTTGAAATTGGACATAAACAATTGTCAATCTTTTGATATATATTGTTTCTTAAAAACATGCTATTTGTTGTGACAGTGAGAATTAATTATAAAATTAATTAATGAAACTTTTATGTTAGTAATATTTTAAAATAGGCATCATTTTTGAATTTGGAATATCAATTACATCTTAGGGTAAAATTTTGGTATTGTTCTAAAAAACTTCAATTTTTGATGAATAGTGAATCTACTAAGTGGTAGTTAAAAAGCTGAATTTTTCATAAAACATAATTTTACCGCTTCTGTGATTGGAATTTCAAAAATCCGAGAGACACGGTTAATATCAAGGAGTAAAATTTGGTTCAATGATATGAAAATCATTTTTGGTGAATAGTAACTTTTTACTTTTATTTACCACGGTTAAAAGTAAATAGGGTAATTAAAGGTAAGCATGTTATTAATATTACCCTAAAACATGTCCTAATTCTACTGGACAAGTTTATATTGACCAAAAACAACCTTGGGAAGAAAATATTATCATTTTGGTCCACATGGATTAGATTAGAACATTTATTATTATTTAATAAAAGAAGAGTTAAAAGAGTTAAAATCAATGTTTATTTACTAAAACATTTTTAATATAAGGTTATAGAGAAGATATATTCTATTGTAAATATTCATTAGAAAATAAAAATATTTCCTACATAATGATATTTTATTTATAATTTTTTGATATTAAATAATTTAATTTATTTATGACACAATGATGATGCTGGAATTACCATAATAGTGATAAATTAAAATAATTGATATTATAAATACCCAAATAAATATAATTTTAGATTTTTAATGAATTAAACTAATTTTCTATGTTAATATGATATGTTAGGAGTGACTTAAGTAACTTTTTTCGAAGTAATCATTCTTTTATAAGTTCCAAAAAAATCAATTATTGAATAGTGTCAAAATTGACATAAAAGCATTTTTAAAACAAATATTATATTATTAATTGATATTAAATTTCTAAAAATCTTAGGATGGGCCAAGAGAATTATATCATGATAGTTTAATCATTAATGGACCACTTGGGGGGTCTCTTGAATGTATATAGTATGTTTATTAACCATATAATATAAAAATACAAAGAGACATTGTAAAAGTGAAAATAATTAACTAACAGTTAATAATTAATGATAAGGTTTATATAGTAACCCAAACCTGTCAAAATTCTATTGGTTGAGTGGTTTTCGACCTATACCCACCTTAACCTTTAAATAATCTCCTTTGGAGCCATTAGAAACCGAATATGAATTTATTATAAAATAATATTTCTAGATTTTCCAAATGTGCCCCTCAACCCTCTTATAAAAGGGCGCTCTACCTTCTCATTAACTCACACCTTCAAAGCCTTTTGGCTCGCCAAAATCTGCCCAAATACTCTCTAAAAATCCATAACTTCATCCTAGAGGCCTTCTTTTAGTCAAAAATCCATCCTAAGATCCCTTTTGATCAAATCAAAAGGAAGAACCCGAAGAAGAGGTAATTTTTTCACCACCCTTTTTCAAATTCATTTCTTCTTCCACTTCTTACTTCTTTGCAATTACCATTATAAAATAATAACTCCAGTATCTTATATCTAGAGAGATGTTATTATAAATATGGTACAACCATATTCATTATTCTATCCATCCTTTTAATAATATGTCACCATACGTGCGTACATACGGCTTACCGTCTTCACATCGTGGTGTAATTGTTATTCAATAAATTATTATTTGGATGGGTATAATAATGATGTGTAACTCATGTAAATAATAAATATAACATGATAACGATTCTGTATATATGTTATACCATCTAATTATATATTATTTTAATATCAAAATAATTATATTGTCGCTCGTGCGTACGTATGGACTTGAAACGGCGATACATACTATCCATAACAAACATGGCTTACGTAACAAAACATATCAAAGAAAATGAGTAAGTTAACACCCGAAACGACGATAATACTAATATATTATTAACAAATCAATTTTAAAAGATCATATATGATATCATATTCTTGTATAGTTTAATAAAAATTATTTCACCATTATACAGGAGGGTAACCTAGTCCATGAATGGAAAAGTACAAGGTACAGGTTTATTTCACAATCACTTCATTATCCAAGGTTGTTTATACGTAATAATCTACTAGGATCCATTTATCATCCACATCCATGTTTCTTGAAAATTAATTTCAAAACATTTTTACTATTTACTAGAATATGGGTTAATGTCATTTATACCCTTTTTTGACTTTTTATAAGAGGTTTATAAAGTAATATTTCCGTCATTTTCAAAACAAGGTTCTTTTTAACCTTTTCGACAAAATTAAGGTAAGAATGTTTTTTAACTTATACGGTGAGTGCAACTATTTTCCTCCATTATAAAATCTTCTATGATTCCATTACAATCTTATAAGAATATTTTCAATGTAAATGTTTTATTTTATAAATATACGACTCTTAAATGATTTCAAAATAAAAAGGTTTATTTCTCTAAAAACATTTTTTATTTCATCTATGTCAACATCCTTTGATGGATTTTACGCTTATTTGAAGTTGATTTATTATGAAACAAAACATCTATATTATATTGCAGGTTTTGTGATATGTTTGACTATGGATGTGTTATTTTTATACCATTAATGGTTTATGGATGATGTATTTACATTTCGTATGCAGGTTTTAATTTGAATGTT
The DNA here is from genome assembly GCA_963277665.1 of Viscum album. Classification (NCBI taxonomy): domain Eukaryota; kingdom Viridiplantae; phylum Streptophyta; class Magnoliopsida; order Santalales; family Viscaceae; genus Viscum; species Viscum album. The sequence goes on from OY728165.1 coordinate 1,392,880,560, forward strand.
TATGTTATGTTTAAACCTTTTCATATGGGAATCCATTGGACTTAATATGTGACGGGTGGAACCCGCTATAGCTACTAGATGCATCAGTAGGTCTCATGAGACAAACTAGTGTCTTGGAACAAGTCCATGAGAAAATCTTATTTGTAGTCTTGGCACGAGGCCTTGGCTCTGTGGTTATGATAGTCTGGCATTATGCATTCAATCATTATGAAAGTGGTTATTGATACTGCATGTGATTATTCGATTAGTAGAATATCCATGTGACTAAGTAAATGGCATTATTTCATTTTATTCTTTCCATACTATGTTGAAGTTCAAGTTTAAAAGGCTTTTGTTTTTGTTATACATTGCCTTAAATGTTTATTCTTATTTATGAAAGTTTCTGCTATATTGTTATCTTACTGGGCATTTGAGCTCACCCCTTTTCTATGTTTTATTTTTCCATGTATATGAATAAGTAAATTATGAATGACCTGGATGGATATTATGAGGGGATAATAGTGTGGAATATGGAGACAATATGTTGTTGTAGTAGTTTTTCACTTTATGATGTAATGTAAAACATTATGAATATATCTAGTGTTTCCAAGGCTACTAAACCAATCGGTCTTTCGAGATTTTATCTTTCCTGTGATCATGCCAATGTTATGTAATAATGCACAAACTCTGGGTAACTGGGGTCAGGGCATTACATATAATATGTATTTTTTCATTATAATGAATTCATGTAATTTCATCTTGAGTATGAACCTTATTTTCATAGATCGTGATGAGAATTATTCTCATCGAAGAATAGTTATAAGTATAACACCACCTGGTAAAACATTCTACATTAGTATTGAGAGACATTTAATGGTTGATGGAGTGGGTGTTAAAGGTAGTATTATATAACCAATCACCTAATATTCCCTTAGTTTAGTACTTAGTTTAGAAGACTACTCAAATGTATAGAATTTTTTTCAGTAAGGGATGTTTTGATGAATGACTTCACCGATGATATTTTGGTACAAACTCAATGGTGGGTAATAAAATTATACATCAAAATTCACCCAAGTCATTAACTGATATGATCTTGAGCATATAATATGGACTATACTGAGAACTGATTGCGATGACTATATTTGGCGGTCCTTTGAGAGAGTTAAATTTTTATACCCAGTGTTCCCCCATTGAATAAATTGGTTTTCTAGAAAAATAAATTTTGATATCTTGAGTATTTGTGTTGATTTTTATCTCCATGAAAATTTAACAATAATGAACATGTGCTGAATACTGATGATATGTGACCTATTTGGCCAGTTTATAGGTGTGCGTTTCTTCATAAAGAAAAATATTCAGTATTTCTACAAATATTTTTGGGTTCATGAGGATGACATTATGAATTTGTCATTCTTATTTTTCTTCAGATGCTATGTGTTCCTAGTTATTCCTTTTTGTGTGATGAATTTCCCAATAGTCTATAAGTCAGTTATAAATCAAATATTCTAGCCATAAATGGGCCGATTTGAGGTTATCTCTATTGATGAGATACTCATTTACTCTATGTCTATGGATGAGCATCCATAGAACTATAATATAGACCCAGACATTCTACAGTGGAACCAATATTATTCAAAGCTCTTGAAGATAAAATTTTATATCTATAGCGAACACATTTAGGGACATGTCATATATTATCCTTTATTAGTTGTGGAACATATAAATGTTGATGTTGTTCCTTCATATGATCAACCTAAACATGTTCCATGTGTAGATATTTATCTTATCTTTTAGGAGTATTACACGAGGTTTTTGAAAAAAGTCTCTATGATTAAAAATCCTTTTAAAACCATGATGAAGAAGGAATAATTTTTTACCTAGACCAATTAGTGTCAGGGATCCTTCAAGAAGCTGATGATGTGGTTTCCCTGTGACTCTATGTTAAGACTACCAAAGGTGAATTTATAGTATGCAGTTTATTTTTGAGGCCTCTATAGCTGGCCTCAGTTTAATATTAATATAGAGATAGGAAGCCATATCATATGGCGTGAGGTAGTTCAAACCTTATAAAAAGATCACCATGAATCATGTACATGAATTAGTAGGGACCAAATTAACTATGAAGATATGGAGATGGTATCTTCTATGGGAGAATTTTTTGTTTACATATTCCACAAGAGTCTCATGAATTTATTCACTGAGACAAATATAAACATGAAAAAATGGATTTGGATTGATTCCACATATGACTATGTCATTGATATATATTATACACATAGAAACTGTAATGTGTTGGATGATTACCTTAGTAGTATATCCCATTTTTTTAGTGGTGGAGGGAATAGATTTAACAGCCCAAGATTTTATGAAAAATATTCTTTTTAATTTCACTAATGTCTTGTGTTGTACGCTACACCAAAAGAAGCTTTCACAATACACATCCTTGACTTGCCTTGCATTACACGCAATCGCGACCTTCCTCGATAGCGTGTGTAGTACGCAATAACGAGTTTCACTAAACAACAATATTCTATTAAAATATTATTAAAACTAGCCGTTATGAATAGTAATAACCACTTTTTGAAATTTTGTAAATTTTATATTTCAAAATGGAATTCATTTTTGGATTCGGAATATCGAAATTAGCCTAGGGTGAAATTTTGGTATTTTTCTAAAAACATTCAATTTTTGATGAATAGTGAAACCACTAAGTGGTAGTTAAAAAACTGAATTTTTCATAAAACATAATTTCACCGCTTTTGTGAGTGGAATTTCAAAAATCCTAGTGACACGGTTAATATCAAGGACTAAAATGAGGTTCAATGAGATGGAAATAATTTTTGGTGAATAGTAACTTTTTACTTTTTTTACCATGGTAAAAAGTAAATAGGGTAATTATGGGTAGAAATGATATTATTATTACCCTAACACATGTCCTAATTCTATTGGACAAGTGTAATTCGACCAAAAACAAACTGAGGAATAAAATATGACCATTTAGGCCCACTTGAATTAGATTAGGACATTTATTATTAATTTATTTAAAGAAGGATTAAAAGAGGTAAAATCGAAGTTTATTTACTAAAACATTTTTAATATGGGTTTATACATAAGATAAATTATACTATAAATATTCATTAGAACGATAAAAAGATTTCTTACATAATGGTATTTTATTTGTAATTTTTAGACATTAAATAATTTAATTTATATATGACACAACGATGATGCAGTAATTATCTTATTAATGAAATATTGACATAATTGATGTTATAAATACACAAATAAATATAATTTGAGACTTTTTATGAATTACACTAATTTTAAAGGTTAATATGACATGTTAGTATTTATTTAATTAACTGTTTTCGAACTTATCATTCTGTTATGATTTTCACAAAAATCAATTAATAAATAGTGTCAAAATTGACATAAAATAGTTTTTAAAACAAATATTATTTTATTAATTGTTATTTTATTCCTAAAAATCTAAGGATCGGCCAAATGACTTATATAAGGTTATATATATTAATAATAAACAACTTGGGGTTATTTTTACTTCTTATAGTATGTTTATTAACCTTATAGTGTAAGAACACAAGAAGACACGGTAAAAGTACAATTATTTAACTTAATGTTAAATCTAAATGATAACGTTAAAATAGGAACCTAAACTTGTCTAAATTATATTGGATGAGATGATTTCGACCCATCACCACATTATCTTAGAAATATATCAATTTGGAGCTATTTAAAACCGAACTTGACTTTATATTAAAATAATATTTTTAGTTATTCCAAAGGTACCCCTCTCCTCCCTTATAAAAGGGCACCTCCTCCCTCTCTTCCTCACACAACTTTGAGCCTTCAAGCTCGGCCAAACCCTGAAAAATTCACTTCTCCACTTCCCTAGAAACATCCTAGAGGTTCTGGTATTACTCAAAGACCAATTTTAGTGCCCTAAGAGGAGGTCTCAAAAAGGCGCTTGAAAGAAGAGGTAATTTCCGTTACCGAATCTTTCACCTTTATTTCTTCTTCCACTTCTTCTTCTTAGGTTGTTTCATTATGAAGTAATAACATCAGTATCACTCATATACTGATATGTTATTATAAGTATGAAACAATCCTAATTCACCATCTATCCATCCTACGGAAAATGAAATCACCGCGCGTGCGTACGTACGGAATACCGTCTCCACGCCGTGGTGTAATCTGTTTTTCCACCAACACCTTACATGGATGGGTATTATGGTGTAAAGAATAACTATACAGAGTTATTATAACATCATAATGATTCTGATATATTGTATCATCCACTCTAATTCAATTCAATAATTATGGAAATGATATCATCGCTCGTGCGTACGTACGGACTACCGTCTCCACGACGCGATGAGATTCATTCTCCATGTTAACCATTTAAGAATGATTATAAAGTATATATAAGCAATAATAATGAAATATATGACATTATAAAGCTACTGGATTTATTTTTATATATATGTATGTCATCTACTTAATTCCACTCAATTCAATAAGGAAACGAAAACAGCGTTCATGCGTACGTACGGCCTACCGTCTCCATGAATGGTGTATTTCTTTCCATTTATTGATCCATTATATATATGTATATTCTGAATATATATTATATATAAATCATGTTTTATATTCTATAATTAAGTAATAATTATCTATGTAATCATATGAATAATTACAAGTTAAAACACGAACGAAAAATGAGACGATTTTACCCAAAACGCTACTTTAACATGGAATTTACAAAAGAACAGGTAATATAAAGTCATAAGTGAACCATATATGATATCATAACAGTGAATATGATTCTTTAATAAGTCAATGACATTATTTAAATCATTATACAGGAGGTTCGGACACTTACGAAGCAAATCGGACCTAAGGTAAGGGAAATATCACAATCTCATTTTTATCCGAGATTGTTTATACTTTGGCATTTACTGGGGTGTATTTTATCATCCACATCCATGTTTCCTCAATATGTAATATTATTTCCATTCAACTACAATTTTTTAAATCCTATTTTTCCCTTCGGTGAGTTTTTAGTAAAAGATATGAAAGGAATCTTTTGTCGTTTTTCGTACGAGGTACTTTTTGACTTTTCCGAGAAAAGTACGAGAAGAATGTTTTTTAACTTATACGGCATGAATGGATTTTTAAAACATTACTTCCAAGAAGCTTCCATTACAAGTTTTAAAGTTTATTTTTAATCAACATCTTTTAGTTTAAAATTGTATGACATTTTAGGAAATGAAAAATGTTTTTAAAGTAGAAAGGATATTTTCCTCAAGAATGGAGTTCAAGTGTTTTATCAAAATTATTTTCCATATAAGATAATATAGGGTTCTTTTTCTATCCCTATTATTACATTGATTTTATTATGTTGTGATGGAATTATTTTTATGAATTTCTTTATCTTATATGAATTGTTTTATGATGTCACGATGTTTAAGAATCCCATTTTTATTACATGGGTTATGCAATGATGTATGATTTTTTGATTTTGTGGCACACATAAGAATGGTATCATTATGATATGGGTGGGACCTTTATATCCCTCCAATGCATTGGGTAAAGATTTTATATCTCATGAGATAGACATGGCTGGATTGGTAGGTTATACCGGTTCAGTGAAACAAGACTGAAACGAGGGTGACTCGGTTCAGAAAGGGACTTTATCCACTAAGATAGTCTTGGCAATGAGTCTTGACTAACAAGAAATGATTCTCTATGATTTTGTGTAAATTCCACAAAGTTTCATGTTTTAAGTTATGATTATTGTGATTACATTTCACTGCCATGATTTATCCCATGTTATGAAATTATGATCTCTTTTGCAGGTTAAGATTTCCAAAAGTTATGTTCTTATGTATAAGATGTGATTGATATTTCTTTTGTTTACCCTTAATGAGCATTTGAGATCACCCTTTTATGTTTTCTTTTCCCCAGGATATAAATAAAGGTTTTAGGTATAAAAAAAGAAGATCTTTATGGGAGATGTTGAATATCTTTAACCAGGGATAGAAGATTATATTCCGAGTTTCCAAAGACACTAAACTATTACGATCCTTGTGTGTGTGTTTTTGTTATGTACTAAGTATTCCGCAAATGTAATGTAATGTCAATGTACATCAAGCTTCGGGTCTCTACAGTTGGTATCAGAGTAAACGTTTAGTCAACCTTTGGAAACTAGGATGCGAAAACGTTAGTGAGATCCCTAGAGATATTTCTAAGGTATGTATAGGGATGTCCCTAAGGATAAGTATACGTATAGGATATAGTCCTATAACAATGTTAACGATATTAGATTAAACCAAAGATGTTAGATATTGACGTTACTCCCCCTTTATTATGATTTTTGCCTCTCACACTATTCTTTTTGGGTTTTAGAAAATGGCTGGAAACAAGATGATTCACGATAATGGAGGATATGATGGACAATGGAATGATATTCTTCATGAGCATCCAAATGAAATGGGATTTGGAAGTCCAAACATCATTATTATGCCGAATCAGAAATCTCATAATATGATCAATAAAGTAAAATTTGGTAAGTTTCCTGACTCGCCTAATAAGAGAAAGATGGAGTTTCATGATGAGCATAGAGGAATGAAAGTTCAATTTCCCCTATGTAAATCATGTGGGAGGAGGCATCAAGTAGAATGTTTCAAAGGAACTGGATGATGCTTTGGGTGTAGAAAAAAAGGACACAAATCCAGTAAGTGTAAAGGAAAAGGTTCAGTTAACACCAGGGATGAGGATAATGGTATTTCTACGACATCAGCAATGGTTAAATGTTTTAAATGTGGAATGTACATGCATTATGCAAACCAATGCCCTAAGGGAAAGTCTCATGAAGATAATCAGTATGGTCGTATGGGTAGTATTTATGTGGATGATGATGAAGAGACTACAAATGATATGTGAGATGAAAGAATTATTGAAGCTCGGTCAATGGTTTAAGAATGCAGTGGAATGATTACATGTTTATCATGTGAAATGTTGTATAAGTAATCTCATGCTACTATGGAATAAAGAGACATCTATGGATTGTTACACTGTTGTCTTTCCTTGAGTTTTGAAAGTGTATGATTAATGTTACCAGTATCCATGAAATTTTATTCAGATATTTTTGGAATGTAGATGATATGCGCATAATGAAGGGATAAGGAGAAAATTAAATGTTTGATAGTATTCATGAGCTCATGACCGATATAAGGAGAAGGTTATATCATGGTTTGAGTATATAGAATTTTTGGATTTTGGTATGTGGAAAGTGTTAACTTTTAACTGCATTCATGTTTTCACTAAGGTTCAATGGGTATACATTCTTCAAGAGAATACATGATTAAGGTATTCACATTTGACCAATAAGATATATCTTATGATATATGGGGGATAAATGATGGCATTCACGTGATTGTTCTGTGACATTTCAAGTAATCATTTTCTTTAAACTATGAGCTTGGACCGAAGTATTTTAGATAATCCTAAAGATTAGAATGGATTATGTTGGAAATAAGTTAGGATAAAATGTTTTTCGATATTATTGATGGGATGTTATAGTAATATAGATTTAGAAAAAGGACAACCTGCAGGACGGGCGGCAACCCATCGCGTCGGACAAGGCTGTGGGAATCGAACCCACAACCGAAGTGTGACTGGCCTTTATCGCCTACCACTGGCCTACAGGAAGTCCCTGTTTAGTAGAAACTAGTTTTATTATATTATGCAGTATGATATATGAAGTATAAGTCCATTTTAGGAACCATATGTGATTAATCTCACTATAGAATGACTTATGTATATTTAATAACTTTTGCTAACTTTTTGTTTGAGACAGATGGAATGACCCGTCATTCTATCACATGATCTGCTAACACTTCACGAATAACAAATTCAACTTCATTTATTAAAGAGATGAAGTAGAAATTGTTCAAGGCATGAACAATAGTGAGATTGTACCAAAATAAAGTAAGTATTTATTCTAATTCAAACACTTCAATTTTAGGGAAACGATCTTGAAAACCAAAAATGTTGTCCTAGTGCTCTTATATCTAATTAATCAGATGATACCATAGATCGTCACAAATTTATGGATTTGTGATTGTTGGCTTTTCCATGGCCATGTTCTCTACCACTCTCCATCAGAACATGATGGTAAGATTTTTCTTCCATATCCATATTTTCACTTATGTGGAAACCCAGTGATTAGTTTATTTGGGTAACCGTTACGTTTCATACTTTCGTTTTTAAAGATTGGTTTTGGTATTCCTTTTTACGATGTGGGTTTCTATTAAAGAAACTTTTGAATAGTAAACCATTTATAACCCCGATGAATTTCAAGGGCGAAATTCATTTTAAGGGGGGTAGAATGTAACAGCCCAATATTTTTTGAAAAATATTGTTTTTAATTTCACTAATTCCTTATGTTGTATGATACACCAAAAGGAGCTTGCACAACACGCATCCTTGACTTGCCTTGCATGACACGCAATCGCGACCTTCCTCGATAGCGTGTGTAGTACGCAATAACGAGTTTCACTAAACAACAATATGCTATTAAAATATTATTAAAACTAGCCGTTATGAATAGTAATAACCACTTTTTGATATTTTGTAAATTTTATTTTTCAAAATGGAATTCATTTTTGGATTCGGAATATTGAAATTAGCTTAGGGAGAAATTTTGGTATTTTTCTGAAAACTTTCAATTTTTGATGAATAGTGAAACCACTAAGTGGTAGTTAAAAAACTGAATTTTTCATAAAACATAATTTTACCGCTTATATGAGTGGGATTTCGAAAATCCGAGAGACACGGTTAATATCAAGGACTAAAATGTGGTTCAATGAGATGGAAATAATTTTTGGTGAATAGTAACTTTTTACGTTTTTTTACCACGGTAAAAAGTAAATAGGGTAATTAAGGGTAGAAATGATATTATTATTACCCTAACACATTTCATAATTCTATTGAAAAAGTGTAATTAGACCCAAAAAAACATAGGAATAAAATATGACCATTTAGGCCCATATGGATTAGATTAGGACATTTATTATTAATTTATTTAAAGAAGGGTTAAAAGAGGTAAAATCAAAGTTTATTTACTAAAACATTTTTAATATAGGGTTATACATAAGATAAATTCGAATATAAATATTCATTAGAAATCTAAAAATATTTCCTACATAATGGTATTTTATTTGTAATTTTTAGACATTAAATAATATAATTTATTTATGGCACAATGATGATGCAATAATTATCTTATTAATGAAATATTGACATAATAGATGTTATAAATACCCAAATATATATAATTTGAGACTTTTTATGAATTACACTAATTTTATAGGTTAATATGACATGTTAGTATTGATTTAATTAACTTTTTTCGAACTTATCATTCTGTTATGATTTTCACAAAAATCAATTACTAAATAGTGTCAAAATTGACATAAAATAGTTTTTAAAACAAATATTATATTATTAATTGTTATTTTATTCCTAAAAATCTAAGGTTAGGCCAAATTACTTAGATAAGGTTATATAAATTAATAATAACCAACTTGGGGTTCGTTTGGCTTCTTATAGTATGTTTATTAACCTTATAGTGTAAGAACACAAGAAGACACGGTAAAAGTACAATTATTTAACTTAATGTTAAATCTAAATGATAAGGTTAAAATAGGAACCTAAACTTATCTAAATTATATTGTATGAGAGTATTTCGACCCATCCCCACATTAGCTTCGAAATATATCAATTTGGAGCTATTTTAAACTGAACATGAATTTATAATACAATAATATTTTTAGTTATTCCAAATGTACCCCTCTCCTCCCTTATAAAAGGGATCCTCCTCCCTCTCTTCCTCACACAACTTTGAGCCTTCAAGCTCGGACAAACCCTGAAATATTCTCTTCTAAACTTCCCTAGAAACATCCTAGAGGTTCTGGTATTCCTCAAAGTCCAATTTTATTTCCCTAAGAGGAGATCTCAAAAAGGCACTTCAAAGAAGAGGTAATTTCCGTTACCGATTCTTTCACCTTTATTTCTTCTTCCACTTATTCTTCTTAGGTTGTTTCATTATGAAGTAATAAAATCAGTATCACTAAAATACTGATATGTTATTATAATTATGAAACAATCCTAATTCACCATCTATCGATCCTATGGAAAATGAAATCACCGCGCGTGTGTACGTACGAAATACCGTCTCCACTCCGTAGTGTAATCTATTTTTCCACCAACACCTTACATGGATGGGTATTATGGTGTAAATAATAACTATAAATAGTTATTATAACATCATAATGATTCTGATATAGTGTATCATCCACTCCAATTCAATTCAATAATTATGGAAATGATATCATCGCTCGTGCGTACGTACGGACTACCGTCTCCACGACGCGATGAGATTCATTCTCCATGTTAACCATTTAAGAATGATTATAAAGTATATATAAGAAATAATAATGAAATATATGCCATTATAAAGCTACTGGATTTATGTGTATATATATGTATGTCATCTACTTAATTCCACTCAATTCAATAAGGAAACGAAAACAGCATTCATGTGTACGTACGACCTACCGTCTCCATGAACGGTGTATTTCATTCCATTTATCGATCCATTATATATATGTATATTCTGAATATATATTATATATAAATAATGTCTTATATTCTATAATTAAGTAATAATGATCTAAGTAATCATATGAATAATTACAAGTTAAAACACGAATGACAAATGAGACGATTTTACCCAAAATGCTACTTTAACATGGAATTTACAAAAGAACAGGTAATATAAAGTCATAAGTGAACCATATATGATATCATAACAATGAATATGATTCTATAATAAGTCAATGACATTATTTAAACCATTATACAGGATGTTCGGACACTTACGAAGCAAATTGGACCTAAGGTAAGGGAAATATCACAATCTCATTTTTATCCGAGATTTTTTATACTTTGGCATTCACTGGGGTGTATTTTATCATCCACATCCATGTTTCCTCAATATTTAATATTATTTCCATTCAACTACAATTTTTTAAATCCTATTTTACCCTTCGGTGAGTTTTTAGTAAAAGATATGAAAGGAATCTTTTGTCGTTTTTCGTACGAGGTACTTTTTGACTTTTCCAACAAAAGCATGAGAAGAATGTTTTTTTAACTTATATGGCATGAATGGATTTTTTTAAAATTATTTACAAGAAGCTTCATTTACAAGTTTTCAATTTTATCTTTAATCAACTTCTTTTAGTTTAAAATTGTATGACATGTTACGAAATAAAAAATGTTTTTAAAGTAGAAAGGATATTTTCCTCAAGAATGGAGTTCAAGTGTTTTATCAAAATTATTTTCCATCTAAGATAATATAGGGTTATTTTTCTATCCCTATTATTACATTGATTTGATTATGTTGTGATGGAAATATTTTTATGAATTTCTTTATCTTATATGAATTGTTTTATGATGTCACGATGATTAAGAATCCCATTTTTATTACATGGGTTATGCAATGATGTATGATTTTTTTGATTTTGTGGAACACATAAGAATGGTATCATTATGAGATGGGTGGTACCTTTTTCTCCCTCCAATGCATTGGGTAATGATTTTATATCTCATGAGATAGACATTTCTGGAATGGTAGGTTATACCGGTTCAGTGAAACAGGACTGAAACGAGGGTGACTCGGTTCAGAAAGGGACTTTGTCCACTAAGATAGTCTTGGAAATGAGTCTTGACTAACAAGAAATGATTCTCTATGATTATGTGTTAATGCCACAAAGTTTCATGTTTTAAGTTATGATTATTGTGATTACATTTCACTGCCATGATTTATCCCATGTTATGAAATTATGATCTCTTTTACAGGTTAAGATTTCCAAAAGTTATGTGCTTATGTATACGATGTGATTGATATTTCTTTTGTTTACCATTACTGAGCATTTGAGCTCACCCTTTTATGTTTTCTTTTCCCTAGGATATAAAGAAAGGATTTAGGTATAAAAAAATAAGATCTTTATGGGAGATGTTGAAGATCTTTCACCAGGGTTAGAAGATTATATTCCAAGTTTCCAAAGACACTAAACTATTACGATCATTATGTGTGTGTTTTTGTTATGTACTAAGTATTCCGCAAATGTAATGTAATGTAAATGTACGTCAAGCTTCAGGTTTCTACAAGAGAAATATGGATCTATTACAACTGACCATATTAGAGGATGGATATTTATTTTTTCTTCATTAAATGGTGATTAATCTTCTACATTATATAGTGTGAGAGAGATTATGTTGAGATACATTGACTATGAGGTTATACATAACTTGTTAACCTTGTGATATGTAGAATATTTATCTTTAATGGTGGGTATCTTTTCATCCCTTTCCTGGGATGAATAGTTGTTTAGATCAAATTGTGTAAGGAGGTGATATGGGAGTGTCAAAATTTTCCTTCGATGTATATATTGATCTGGAAAATATATCAAAGGATATTAAATGGTAGTTTTGTTGATCTATCATGAGTTAGAGTGTATCTACGTTCATCTCTTATTTTCCCACATTCTAGTTGTTAAATGCTGAGCATGATGTTCAAATATATTTGACACAGACTCACGAGACCCCATAGATGAAGTGGGATGGAATATCAATGGACTATGTGACCATTATTTCATATATAATGAGACGTCATTTTGGATTTTTTTGATCAAAATAGGATTAAAACATGCATTATTTTTGTTAGAGAGAATATATCATCATAGATTTTAGGGTAATTGTACATGTGGGAGATAATCTAGCTTCATGGGGTACCCATGAAGATTGTATCTGACCCTAATGATCAGTTAATATTGCGGTTGTGTAGAGTATTGTATAAGGTCTTTGAGAAACATTAAAATTCAATTAAATAATTTTCTCCATGAATTACGGAAGGATTCATTATACTATCGAGGTGTTGGAGGATATGGTGAGAGCTTATGTGTTAAACATTCGTTGGAGTTGGGAGGATCAATTTTCATTGGTAGAGATTTTATATAATATTAGATTTCACTATAAAATCAGCATGGAACATTTTGTGTCCCTATAAATGAGGCCATGTGGGTTACCCTTATTCTAGAATGATATCAGATACACATCACATATTGGTCCATAGTTGGTATAACGATTATGGAGAGAGTACATGTAATCTTCATGCATATGAGGATAACCCCCCAAAGAAAAAAATATTATATACAATGAAATCACCATACCATGGAGTTAAATTAGGGTATAGAGACACAATATTTACATTCATGGATATTATATCATTTATGATAAATATTCTACTAATAAAAAAATTACATTCATTTAGACCATAATAGTTTCGTGTATTTGGAATCTCTGAAACAGAATCATATAAATTGATTAAATATCATTAACATATCCCTTAATTAAATTCCCCCTTAGTAATCATACTTAAAATATTTATTAATAAAATAGTGAAAAGAAACATATGAATGGTGTTTTCTTAGATGCTCGGTAAGGTTTAACAAGGATGATATGTTAGCCTTACATGATCATTATGTCATGAAAACATGATTATAACATTAGAAAATAAAACACTTTATATAAAATATCTGAATCAAGTGTCCTTTCATAAATAGTGGAAGGTCATAAGACATGAATCATAAGTTAACTAATAGAATAATTCATGAGATCATGACACATGAATAATACAGGGAATTTAGGAATATATGAATGCATTTAAAATTTAGTATCAAGGATACAAAAAAGACCCTCAAGTCATGTTAGTCATGGGAAAATCACTAGTCTAACATCTCTATTATTGGGATGAACTCCTGTGTACTATCTTATATAATTCATGGGATTCCATGTGTTGAACCATCTTATTATTGTCTTGAAATAGACTACTGAATACAACATTCTTATAGTAAATCACAATACATTTGAAAGAAAAACATCAATTGCCGCATTGAATAACATGAAATATAGTAATTTCACGATATAACATATAATAAGTTAGTATATACATCACAAAATAAGAATAAGTGGTGAATATATCATATCTCCTTCAAAAATATGCATAAGATGATAAAATCCTTACATTAAGTCGTGACGTTGTTCATACATGTTCGAACCTCCTATTTATCAGGTAACTCCATTTGGTTTCTATCAAAGAGATTACTTGGATGGATTTATCACCAAAGGGAGGCTTGTAATCTAATGGTGGATATGTTGGGTGATTATTTGTACAATTATTGGATGAGATAAATGGCATGATGGGTGTGAAGAAGTGAGGGATTGAGTGACCTTTTATAGTGAATAAAGAGTCATATTCATATAAATACAAAAGTAAATCACTATTGTGAGGTCTCCCTTGAATAATGTTCCTAAAATAATTTTCCATTTTGGGAAAAAGGATGCATATGGTCAAAATATGTCCAAAAAATGGCTTTTGGACATGCATCTATGCTACTAGGCCCATTCAGTAATTGTTTAACAATTAAGTAATCTCATTATTACATTAATCACTATAGTTAATATTAACTACATTCAGTAATATTTTGTTTCAATGAATATATTGACCTTAAATTTTTTTTATGATGTTGTAAAATAAAGAATCATTTTTTCAGAATTCTAAACACATAAGTGGAATAAATTAATTTAAAATTAGTCTGGTAGATGGGATTAAACAATATGATTTTAAAGTGAAGATATAAATTTTTTTTGAAATGTTTTTATATCCAATTTTAATGTGAAATTGATTCCAATGAATTATATTAAATTAATATAATTATTATTTATCATTATATACTATCAAAAGAATTGTAAATATAATTTTTGCATAAAATTGTATTTATTTATATATTATTCCTATAAAATGTCTTGGATTAATGTTAAAAAATTTGGTCAAATTTATTCTATATGAATTTATTTAACATCTCTCAATTATATTTATTAATTTATTTTCTATTAAAAAAACATAATTGTGGGAATAAAAAATAATTCTTCACAAAACCACAATTTTTATTTAATTGGTCCATATACTCATTTTTAATTAATTGATAGGAAAATAATTATGTTTATATACATGTATAGGAAATATATTCACAATTTAGTTACTCTTATTCATAAATTCAATTACAATGAAAATCTAACAACTGTAGTAAAATTTAGATAATATTTTTAGTAGAATATTTTAGTTCAATAAAACTTTGTCATGCATGTCACACAAGTTGTCAAATGATCAAGACATTATTTGTAACACAAGACAAACAAAGTGATTCTTATAACATAATGTAATCTAATTGTAGCATATAGAACAAGAACGACTATGTGTTTAGTACAAATAACTACTAACTTGGTGCTTTCATATAACATAATATATATTCACTTCTGCATTAAATGAAGAATATAATAATATTAAATGAAAAAAAATGTAATTCATAAAAATTCAGGATATTACATTATACTACCTTCAAAATAATTTCTTTCTTAACATTTTTCTTTGTTATCAAAGGTTTAATACATGAATTTATTATTCATAGAAACCCAGATCATAAAATAATAATAATAATAAATTCATTAAAAAAGATATTTTGGAAACATTTTGGTTACCCAAATTTACTCATTACTAGGCTTCCTTATTGGGGAACATAGGTGGAATGTTAAATCATGGTCATGGAAGATAAATATAACTATCATGTTCAAACTCATAGTGATAGAGTACATGGTTTGGAGAAATATAACGATCGCAAATCCATTAACCAAAGCATCTTGTTAATTTAACAAATATCATTATATATAATGATAATATAAAAAAATTACTTTAAGACCCTTTTGCTAATATTATAGAATTTTCATGAGAATATTTACTTACAAGATTTTATCAATATTTCACCCTTTTTTGTGACATGAGATATTTCCACATCATCTCTAATTCCTTGATATAATGGTAATTTTTCATAAATAATTAACAGATTTTGAAATTAGAAAATCGAATGATCTGTCATTACATCTATCATTATCTCAACAAAATGGTTAGAACATGATATCCAATATGTTTAAATCCATATATTGATATATCAAATTTAATATCCAAAACCTAATCCAATGTTTAACAAAAATAATTCCATAAATAGTTATCCTATAACACTTCAATGAAATGAATTTCCAAATCAATAGAGGTATGGTCACACAATTTCTCATAAATAGCTTAGCATTGACCCCAAGTATTTAATCAAGTATCTCTTGGTTGTCAGATACCAAACATGTGAATTCATTCTTTGTGTATTAATTTGAAACATTTTAATTAAAATTAATAAGTATTAGAAACAAATATTTCTTATTAGTACAATGATTATAGGATATATTCCTTAGGTCAAAAAATGTTTTAAACTCCATCCATGATACCATAAGAAAATTTCTTAACAAATATTTAATCATTTCCAAGGTAATAAAAAACATCCAATTTAATTATCAACATCCAAATAAACATAATAAAAAGATCATATCTCAACATTATGAACATATAAAAGGTTATCATTACTATAATCATGTGTTTCCATGAATATCACCATTTCATTGAATCACAATTCTAGTTCAATAGAACCGTTCATCATAATATTGTATTTACTTAGTGAAAAACCTTAACTGAACAATAAATATATAATTCACAATTCATAATTACAGAATCCAAATACACAAACATATTAATTATTACATTTGACATATAGTATCTTCATTAGCAGCAATATAACAATTAATCATAATACCTTGATTATTATCTATATTAACTTTCCACTTATGGAATCAATTTAAATAATTCCCATTAATTTCACATTAAAAACATTTAACCGTCAATGATGTCTTAGGGATAAATTCACTCACATTCATTGTGTCAAAAAAAGATTTCGTTTTCCCTTTGTAGTGACATTTTTGTGAAAATATATTTTCCATTGAAAAAATATTTCCATTCCTCTAAGAAATTTTTTCGACTGATTCAAATGATATTATCAACATAAATAAAACCATATATTCATTACACATTGGTATCTATTAAAATAATTATCTACAAACTCTTTATTTCTCTTCCTTTTTGATTCTAAGAGTTGATTAAGGAACATGTATTTAATATTTATTAATGAAAAGTATTTAGGCATTATCACAATTTCATTCACTCCAATGATTATACAATTTCACTAATCAGTATCAAAATTTTCATCACAATCAACATTATTCTAGTTTTTTCTACTTCACAAAATTTACTAAAACCATAAATCATGTTATGAGTAAAAATTAACATTGAATAAAACACATTATCATGCAAAATAACTTATACGATGTTTAAATATTGAAAACTAGTTATTTAATCTAGTACACCATAGGATTATCCAAGGATAATAATAGTCATCATCTATATAAATCATCCAGGATGCTTCATAATGTTTTTGGGAATTCCTAAATAATATCCCTGAGGATTTTCAAACAAGTTGTGCAAGAAGGCCTGTTGTCATAAAACAATTCCCGATAAAGTCTAGCTCAATATTGTGTTATCAGGATTGTTACCCATATATATATATTTATATTCATATGTATTAAAAATCCATATCCACTTGATGTATCCATACTTGGATGTATTTCTTATAAACTACTCACATAGCCTCTACCAAAATTCTAGGACATTATCTTATACATTAAATAATACTTAGAATTATCTTTGTAGACATTATTAGATATATCCATATAAATATAAAAAGGTATTTAACCAATGTTTTCTAATCTTAGTCTACAATGGTTGAGTAAAACCTTATATTGATACCAACTATATACACAGAGGGTTCATATACATGGATATTACATCATTTCAGATAAATATTTTTCACATTACAAAAGTACCTTCTTGAGGACCACATCAATTTAGTGTCATTTGAAACATGGAAGCGTAATCTTATAACATGGTGAAATATCATAAATATACCCCTTTAAGATATTTCCCATGATTAATCCTATATAAAAACATTATTCACAACATGGGGAAAGGGAACATAAGAAAAGGGTGAGCACATATTCTTAGTAAGTGAAAGAAAGAGATATTTGTAATCCTAAGACGTGGATTACAGTATGAGAATATGATCATAACATTATAAGATTATACCATAATATCAATGACTATAATAAATAGTCATATCATGAATACCAGGAGTTAATAATCCATGAATCATAAGGGAATCAAGATAATAATCCCTGAGAAAATGTCATAGGAATAAGACATTAAATTTTCAAATACACACATGTATATAAAATCATATGCCATAGATTCCTACCAATTCCCATGAAACATGTTAGGATTATTTTAGTCACAAATTTATATTTTTAACAAAGGACATGAAGTACAATTTACTATATTTTCTTGGGATTATAATTCCATCTTATGTAACATCTTGTTTCTATCTTGGTATTTCCTCCCATATACCCTGTTTTTATGGTCTTAGGATTCCCTCCCTTATACCCTCTATTTATGGAATTTGGATTCCCGCCAATAAGATTTATTGTTACAATCATATGATACCCTCTTGTATAACCTCTTATTATGGTATTGAGATTATATCTTGTATAACATCTTGTCACGGGCATTAGATCCCATCACTTATACCAACTTATTATGATTTTTTGAGACTATTACATGTAACTTCTTATTACAAGCTAGTGATATCATCATATATACCATCTAGTTATGGACATGATATTCCCTCCCATGTACCCTCATGTTATATGCTTGGTATTACCTTTTATTTTACCTCATTTTATAAGATTGGAATGTCATCCCATGTGCCATTTTATGTCATGAAACATTTACAATTAACTAATTAAATAGAGGTTGATATAGGTACAACCCATTACATAATTAAATCAAACATATATAATATAACAAAAAAACATCATTTCATGACCCCTATAATGATATGGCTTTCATGAACATCATATCATAAACAATGAAATGAAATGGTTATCATAAACATTTCATCATATCATGAAGTGTGGAAGACAGATTGGTTTCATAATAATTTAATCAAAGAATAACCCATGAAATGGTGTAGGTTTCTAAATTATTTTTCAATTTTATAGCCCAAGGAATATAAATTTATATCATAATCATCTTTTCATCTTAAACATAAAACATCCATAGAAAACAGATGAATTATATCGTTGGATCATTTCCCTATTAATTAATAGATAACATCAAAATATTTCATATTAGATGGAAAATTATTCAGCAGGATAAATTAAAACATTTCTTTTCAAATATATCATTTCTATTTTAAAATTTATTTTTTAAAACAAAATACATTTTCAAAACCATTTTAATTAAAAATAACATGAATAATTATAGAGGAATCATTGAAAACCCATTTTTAACACTTTTTAAAACAGAAATATTTTGTAAAATCATTTTCAATAAAAATTAGAAAAATATAAATTTAAAAATAATTAAAACCTTTTTCTAAAACATAATTTTTAGTGATCACTGACTTCAGATCAAAGAATGAGATTATGTAAAATTATATTAAAAATATTATAAATTATATTAAGTAACAAAGAGTGTAAAAATGGTACAATTAAATGATGATATCAAAAATAACCATAGCGAAAACAATTATGAGTATCATTGAGATATCAATAATAATATTATATAAATGGAAGTATAATAATAAAAAATCTTAATAAATCATGACATTGTGGAAATAAACTATTATGACTTTTATAATAACGAATCACAATCTCTATGAAAAAATTACATTATAGGACACCTAAAATAACATTAAAAGAAATAAATTCATTATAAAACATTCAAATGTGGAATTATATACACCTCATAAAAAATTATAGGTTTATATAATAATATACATGTCAAATGAAGAATTTTGAAACCAAATTCATTTACCAATTTTGAAACTTTTGAAATGTAAGCCTCAGGAAGGATAGATATTAAATAGATATGTAAATTTGAATAATTATAAGTATAAGAATAATAAAATAAATACATTGTAATTATACAAACTAAATACAATACATAG
Source organism: Viscum album (assembly GCA_963277665.1). Taxonomy (NCBI): domain Eukaryota; kingdom Viridiplantae; phylum Streptophyta; class Magnoliopsida; order Santalales; family Viscaceae; genus Viscum; species Viscum album. The sequence continues at coordinate 1,392,900,683 of OY728165.1, forward strand.
GTTGTGAACATATATTGTGTTTGATGGAAAATAATAATTAAAATAAAAATCCACATACTATCTGAGAATCATTTGAATCGTGAGATCCATGAATGAATAACATCAATTGAAATATTGAATATCTCGACATACAAGAGATTAATGAAACACCAAAAAATAATAATAAGTGATGATTATATAATATGTAACTTATAAATAAATAATTAGACAGAAAATCCTTACATTTTTTTATCGACTTTCTCTATCCATTTTCAAACATCCTCTTTTTCGGGTTACTCATTTTGATTTACACCAATGGGCTTCCATGGTTGGATTCCTTCCAAAAGGACGGATTCTAGGATAAATTTAGGGATTTTTAGATCTCATATAGTCGTTTTTTTGTATAATATACAGGTCTTGATAAGTATGAATAATTGGGGGGGGGGAGGTTGAGTGCACTTTTATAGTAAAGGGTTGAGTAGAATTATTGATGTAACGAAAAGGAAAATGCTGTTGAGAGGTATCCTTTACATAATTTTCATAAACTAAGAGTCTATATTTCTCAATGGAATTATATAGTCAAAATAAATCCATAAAATGGATTTTTTAAAGCTATCTTGTTAATTTTTTACCTTATGTTAATGTTTATCCACTATGTAAACATTTATTTACCGTAATTGAAACATACCAAGTAAATAAATAATAATATATTTTCATAAAAATTAATAGTTTTGAATTAAATATTAATTGAAATTTAAGGGGTTTCTTGTTTGATGGCATACCTGATATGAAACAGTAGGTTTCTTTGAAATCTTATGTTCCACACAAGACTGAGTCATACTAAAAAATTATAATATTATTATTATGTTATTTAACAACTTGCATTTGTAATGGGTAGAATGAAAGAAAATAACTTCAATATGATTATACATGTTTGTTAGTTTTATTTACATTTTTTTAAAAAAAAATTAGAGGGTAAAAATGTAAATTAATCTTATTTTATGCATAAAAACATTAATATTATTTAAAAAGATGATTTACCACCTTATAATGGCGATCCCTATTAAAATTTAGTTGTGGATACTGTTATTTGTTCTATTTGACTAAATAAAATAAGTAATTATAATTAGGACATAAAAATTTACTTTTGGTTATTTTTTTGTATTTTTCTGATAAAATTTATTTTTTAATAAATAGAGAATAATACAATATTTTAATTCAAAACATCCTTTTAATCTAATTTATTTATATTTTTAGATTATATTTTTTATTTTTTTAGTGTAATTTGATTATATTTTCACCCTTTAATCAAATGTTGATCATTGGAAGAAATTTCACTTCGAAATTGGACATAATCAAGTGTCAATATTTTGATCGTGATTATTTCTTAAAAATACGATTTTTGTTTTAACAATGGGAATTAATTTTAATATAATTAATAAAAGTTATATTCATTGAATTTTGTAAAATATAAATTGTTTTTTAATTCAGAATATCAAATATATCTTAGGCTTAATTTTTGGTATTTTTCTGAAAAACTTCAATGTTTGATGAATAGTGAAAACATTAAGTAGGGGTTAAAAAGATGACTTTTTCATTTAAAATGAAAAATCACCACTTCCTAGAATTGAATTACAAAAATTTGACATACATTGTTGTAATTATTACGTGAAATGTGGTTCAATAAGATGAAAATAATTTGTGGTGAATAGTAACTTTTGACTTTTATTTACTATGGTTAAAGGTAAGTATGGTAATTCAAGGTAAATAAATGTCATAATAATACAATATTACCTTACATTTGTCCTAACCTTATTTTATGAGTCATGGATGACCATCGGCATCCTTGGGTCTATTTAGAGACCCCATAGAGCCACTTAAGAGTGATAATGAAACTTTATTTTAATTAACTTAAAGTTAAGGTAAAAATGACACAAACAAATATATTTTAGTAAATTAATTTAAACATAGCGTTATATAAGTTATCATTTAAAATTTAAATCTTTTTTGGAAAGATAAAAATATTTCTTACATCATGGTATTTTTTTATAATTTTTAGGCATCAAATATTTAAATTATTTCTGACGCAATAATGATGCAGTGTTTACCTCATTAATAAATGATATAAATAAATAAGATTATAAAGATTAAAATTATATATAAAAATTGTTCAATTCTTGTTGGATTATTTTATATAGACAATGAGTATTATTATATTTTACTTCAATAAGTTATTGATCTTTAAAAACTGAAAATACATATATAATAAATTAATATTTTCACACTTTCCTAAAGAGCCCATGCTCCCACTTATAAAAATCCCTCACCTATAACACATTCCTTACACTTCTCAAGCACCTTGTCTTGACCATACCCAAACCAATTAAACTCTCAATTTATCTATCTTCCACCTAGAAGCCTTACCTTAGGCAGAAGGTACATCAAGAAGTCCTTTTGGTTCAAACCATAGGGAGGTACCCGAATTAAAGGTAATAGTTTCCCTTAAATTATTTTTTTATTTTACTTATCAAACCCCTAAAATATTTTTATTATTTCTTTTATAACAACACCATTATTATAAATATACTAGGATGTTGTTATGTTAATTATTCTAACTACGCATATAGGAATCTCCATTAAATGGGTAATGAACATATTGTTCTGTTGACAACAATCTAACGTCTCACGAAACAATGATTGTTCAATCATCTCCTACCACCTCTGATGGGATCCTTTATGATGGAGCTATATTTATATATGATATATATATTATATATATATTTTATATGATTCCATATTATCCATTTATATCATAACTTTATGGTTTCCATTAGGGGTAAATGTGATAATTTCATTTGAGGATGTGCGGACTACCGCCCCCTCAAAGTGATATGACTCGTTAATTCCATATGTGGGACATATAAAGGACAGAGTTAATGATATTATATATAATATTATACTGGAATTATAATATTCCTTTTTATAATTATGTTTAACTCCATTAAAATAAGAAATATAAATGAAATAATCGTTCATGCGAACATACGGATTACCGTCTCCAGGAACAGTGCATTTCATTTCTTACCTCCAAATGATATCTACTGTTATAAATATATAAATATAATGGATATATAAAAAATATATGATTTCTAAATCTTTAAAATGATTCGGGATATAATGAAAATTTTTCATCATAGACAACTTGTAAATATAAGTTCATTTTTCACTCAAATACCAAATATTGACAAAATGACCATTATTAACATAAATGATTTCATAATGTTAATACAATAGTAAAATGTGATATAAAAGGAATAATAAACATTAAAATGGTTCTTAATAAAGTATAAGTTAAATTTAGTTTATTATTCAAGATATTAAAGAATGATCGAGTCAAGTCAGACATGAGGTAAGGGACTTTATCTCAATCTCTTTCCATTGAGGCATATTCTTTTATTACACAACTTTATTTTATACGCTATATATACAAAATTTACTTTTCATTTTATTCAAAGGTAATATTTTTCTATGACACATTTTACTAAATGAAAAAATATATTTCTTTTTAACGTATGTGGTGATAATGACCTTTCCACCACTGCGAGTATTATTTTCTCTTTGGTTTCCATAAAAATATGTTGTGTTTTTAAGGAAAATACATAATATATACTCCTTTTACATATTTTGGTATTGAAAATGGTTTTGAGAAAGAATTTGTTATTTCAATATCTTGAAAATTTTATATTGTTATTGAAATGTGAAAATTGTATCTTTCCATTATGCTTGTTTTATGTGTTATGGTTCTTCTAAATTGTTTAAGTATACAGGTGGTTACATGACAAACAAAGGGTGGGTGAGCTCGAGATATCTCTCCAATTCATTGGGTAATGTGACAAAGGTAAACATTAATGTTTCTCCTAAGACATTTAGGGAATATACTATGATGGGTATTCCAAATGTAACTCTCTATGTAGCTGTGATAGCTACAATGTTAGTATGATATGGATGCCACAAGTTAACATTATGATTTATTTTTTCTATTTGGGACTCAAAAATCATATGATTTTATGAGGTATGTTAAATAGCTTATGTTATGTATTTAATTAAGAACTAATGTTTTATTTATTTTTTTATAACCCTTACTGAGATTTTTATACTCATCCCATGTTTTGAAATGTTTTTCAAAACATATAAAAGATAAATAGTATATTGGATGGGATCAAGGAAATGTCATGTTGTCTAAAACATGGAACTATACTTGAATTTTTTTAATTAGTTTATTATCTGAAAAAATGGAAACTGAGTAAAAGTTTCTACATTTTAACTTTTGGGAGGTAATGTAAGATTTATGACCTAATTATCTAAAACTACAAACCTGAAAATATCTTCAAAGTAAATTCTTAATTTAATTCAAGATTATGTAATGTTTATGGCCGTGTACTTTTAGTTGGTATCATATGTTGGTTTAGATAAAATTAGGGGTCAGGGAGTTGTTAAATTAATATCCATAAATTAATTTATGTTAATATAGAAATGATAGCATTACAAATTACCAATTTTCATTTCCTAAGATATCTCTGTTTTTAGAATGGTTTTACGCATAGGAAATTGGGAAGCTATGTTGGGATGACATCAATAGGAACCCAGTTTTCCAAATCATCAACTTGAGATGGTCGGAATCAGAACTGAACAGTTTGTTGTCGGGATGGCATAGCCAACTTAGTCTAAAAATTGTGGTGGTATCCATGCACGGAATCAATTAGATCAACCACAGATAAATATGTTAGTAGTGTAACATTTCATGTAGAAAAATACCCCATATTGGGGAGGACCATATGACCCTGTTTTAGCTGAAGGGTGGATTAAAGCACTGGAGAATATTTTCAATGTTATGGGGTGTTCATAACATAAAATGGTTAGACTTTCCTTTTAAAAATTTAAAGGTGAAGCTGATCAGTGTTGGTCGATGGTGAAAAATATTAAGGATAGTGAGGATATTGATGCTCTTGATTGGGATGAATTCAATGGTATGTTTTTGAGAAATTTTTTCTTAAGGTGGGTCATCTTAGGATGGAAAATCAATTCCTAGAATTGAGGAAAGAGGATGACTTAGTGGCTGCTAATGAAGACAAATTCACTCAATTGTAAAGGTATTCTCCATATTTCATACGATATCTTGATAGTAAAATAAACCATTTTTACTCAGGATTAAAGCTAATGTATTGAACTAATTTAGCTTCTCGTTACTTCAAAAGTTATGAAAAACATTTTAAATGAGCATAGATAGTGAAAATGGAGTTTCCTGATGATCATTTCTTCTTTGAAAAACAATAGAATAAGAGGTCAAGGTGGCATGTGAAAGGGAAAAACTCTTAAAAAATGTTTGATGGTAAGAATGAAAGTTCACAGTTTGTAAAAATTGTGTTACAAAGCATGTTGGGGAATGTCTTTTGAATTTTGTTATTTGATATCAATGTGATAAAATGAGACATAAGGCTCACAGTTTCACTGAAAAAGATCATGGTAATGGTAAGAAAAAATATAATTTACAATCAGTAAAAAGTTTTATGTTCAATTAAATTATTAATTATCCAAATTAGTTTCCAATGAATAACTTAACTAAGGGAAATAAACCATAATACAAGTAGAAAGGGGTGGTTAAGTCCTTTTCAACTATAACAGAAGATGTTGGGTCATCCAATGAAGTAGTATTAGGTACACTGTTTGTATGTTCAGATTATGCCAATGTGTTGATTGATTCGATGTCTAGACATTTGTTAATTTCTGAGAAGTTTTCAATAAAATTAGAAATTCCATCTCAAGATATGAATCATGAACTTATAGTTAAATTGTTGTGGGGACATGTTGTGACAAAAATAAATTATAAGAAACTTTATATCCTTGTGTACAAAAAGAATGTACCTGAAAAACATATTGTTTTTCCTCTAGTAGAGTTTGATGTTATTTTGGGTACAGATTGACATTCTATTTATCATGATAAGAATCATTATAGAGATAAAGTTTTTTATTTTCAGAAATGTTTTCATTTTTTGTACCAGAATGAACCCTTACTTTTATAGCATATCAGGACTCTAAGAAAACAAGTAAAAGATGGAAATAAATATTACCTCTCACATATTGTTGAAAATAAACGAATTGTTGAGATTAATGATGTGCCTATGGTAAATTAGTACCTTGAAGTTTTTTTGATGAATTTCCAAGTCTTATAACTCATAGGGAAGTTTAATTTTCTGTTGACTTAGTTCCGAATGCTAAGCTAATTTCAAAACCACCCTTATCGAATGGCTCAAATTGAACATTTAGTGTTAAAGAAGCAATTCCAGAGTTGTGTTTACACGAGGGGAGTTGATAAAAATTGTGGAAGTTAAAAATAAAAATTTAACAACAATTTTTAATTTCCACTTGGTAGTTTTATCCTATGTAAGGGAGTTGGGTGTGGGACCCACATGTGTTAACCAACCTTGAGAGGATAAGGTGGGGTGGGACCCACATGATCCCAACCCCTAACTTTCCTAACTCCTCAAAACCCCCCATTTATTTTTTCCAACATATGTCCTCATTATTTTATAACAAGTTTTGTTTAATTAAATGAGTGGACTTAATTTTGAGTGTTCAAAATTTAAAGTGTTTGGCAAAGGAAATAAAAGAAGGTTAAGGCCTTATTTTTTTTATTTGCATCTTTGTATTGAAGGGGGGAATTTTCTTCTTTTCTTTTGGAATAACTTCATCTCCCGGGTGAAGAACTTTTCTACCATGATGAAGAACGTCGTCATGTCTTTCTTCTGAAAAACGACGACGCGCCATCCCTCGTTCTTCTTCCCACGTGTAAGGAAGGTAGACACCGTTCCACCTTAGAAAATCCCCATATTCGTCTATGAATCCTCTTTCCGTGACACCGACCCGCGACGCGACGTCTTTTTCTCCGCGACGGAAACCTCGTTCAAGCCACGCTCGAGGTAGGGGATTTATTTTTTATTTTGTTCGAGTTTACTCCCTTAATATTTATTCTTCGTGAATATGTCCAATTGCTATCATTTAACGAGAGGGGGCTGGACCGTACAAAGACGGCTGACCCACCTCCTTTTTCCAGGTTGGATTCTTTTGTGGTTTGAAATGGGAGTGGCGCAGTGTCGTCGTACCGCGCGGGATCGTGCGTCAAGAAATGCACGGCGCCGTCGTGCCGCGCCGCGAAATCATACAAGGATGCGACGTCGTCGCACCGCGTTGGTGAAACCTGAAAATACCACGGATAGAGCGGGGCTGTGGCGGAGGGGCACGGTGCCGTCGCACCGCGATGGACGAACCAGGCCGCGGCCGGTTCTGGGCCGCGATGGAGCAGGGTGACCGGCGGCCGGTTCCGGGCTGCCGGTGTCGGCGAAGGAGGAAGGAACGGCCATCGCCAGTCCTTGTTGGAAGAACCGACTGACGGGTGTGGGCCGTCCAGACAAAGGGAAAACCGGGGGATATAATTCCCTCGGTCGGCCAAGCAGGCGGCCCCATTAATGGGGCCACGATTACAGGAAAACCGGGGGGGCAGCGCCCCCCCCCCCCCCCCCACCCCCCGTGAGCCGGAACAGCTCGGCCGTTTGGTCGAGCCAGCTCGTCGGGTCGCCGTCCGGGCCGGGCCGCCGGCCCTACCCAGACCCGGGGTGGGTCGACCCGGTTCGGGCGGACCGGGGGGTCTCAGGCCGGGTCGGTCCGGGCCCAAAAACCCCGTTTTCGGACCCTTTTGGTTCTTTTGCTCATATCTCGGGCTACGGACCTCCGATCGATGCACCGTCAGCGGCGATGCAATCCTTGGATCGAGACAGTCATTTTGGTATACCGAATTCACGGTTTCGGAATACTTTGGGTTCGGCCAGGTTGGTTCGTACATGAAATCAACCGGGCCCTCGGAGCAGAAACGCTCATATCTTGAGTGCCGGACGTCCGATTGACGTACCGTTGACTTTGATGGATTCATCTAAGTGAGAAGGATATTTTGGATTACTCCGCCCAATGTTTGGATGCAGGTGGAGTACGGTCAGGTTGGTTTTACCTTAAAAACTAACCGGGCCCCTGGGACGAAAAAGCCAATAACTCTTAGACCGGGCGTCTGATTGACGCGCTGTCTGCGACGTTGAGTTCTTGTTGACGATATGGAACTTTTGGATACATCAACTTTGTACTATGTGTCAGTTGATGTATCAGACTCTCGTCTCATGGAGCAGACCCTCCCGAACGAGCTTGTTGTGTGCGGGAACCCTAGTGCTGGCTGCGTTTGCTACTATGACGACGAGGACTGTTCAGAGATCCTCAGTGGATTTGACGGCGACGACTACAGCACTCAGCGATCCTATGTTGATCAGTGGTACCTATCATGTGTGGGTCCGATCCTGTGTGGGTCAGCGCTCAGTGGTTCTGTGTGAGGAAACGCCTACAGATACTCTGTGGGTCCGATCCTGTGTGGGTCATTGCAGGGGTTAGTTACCTATCGATCCTGTGTGGGTCAGACCCTTCTTAGATCATTGCGGGGGTTAGTACCTATCGATACTTTGTGGGTCCGATGACTTATATGAATCAGTGGATATATCTGATTATCTCTATCATCATACGAAGATGTATACCTGTGTGAGCTGAATCCTGTTTTACTTTCCTATGTGGATTGTGTTGTGCTATCCTGTGTGGATTTACATTTTGCTTTCCTGTGTAGAATGGGTTGTACTTGGGTTTAGATGTTGGACCCGAACGAGAATTGATGACATAGGTATATGTATGGGCATATACCTAAGCAGTGTCGGATGTTACTTCATGATTGTATCTTTCCTTTGTGGATTATCCTTTGTGGATTTTGGGAGACCTTAGGGGGTCTCGGGGTCCCTACTGAGTAGCTTATACTCGCCCCTGCACGGGCTATGCCCGCACTATGTTGTGTTGGTTGCAGACGACAGACATCACTGATCATGGTTGAGGGTTGCGGAGAAGGTCGGTACCTGGAGGTGGACCACTGGGCTGGACGTACTCGGAGTAGACGGCAGAACCCGAGGAGCTTTGGAGGCTATCTGTACTCACCCTCTAGGAGGGACTTCCAGTGGATGTCTCGAGGCTGCAGTTTTACTTTACAGTTGCTGTTTTCCCTTTCGAGTTGTACTTTACTTTCAGTTTGGGTTTGTATTTTGGCCCATTTAATTTTCCGCACTTACTATTGTACCAGCTTTTACATAGTTTTTACTTCTACTGCTTGCTTGCTATGTGGTGTTTGTTTACTTTCCAAAGGTAATTCCTTCCCTTTTTATTGGGAATTTACACCTTGGTGCTAGTCGCCAGCCCCTGGCCTATGGAAGGCGGGCTTGGGGTAGTCATGGAACGGGCCCCGAGGATGGGTCGTGACAAGTTGGTATCAGAAGAGTTCGGTTCTACCGCAGAACATGGGACTCTGATCTTTTCTATGTGAAGCAATAGTGTTTAGCGTATTGGGTGTGGTTATCAGTCTAGGGAGTCGAGTGTTGGTGCGGCGGCCGACGTATCCATACACCAGGACACTGACTTCTGATTTCCGACTTAATGCATGAAATCATTGATTGCATGTGTGTTTCATGTTTTCTTTGTGATTACTTTTTGTCATCTCACCGGGTATATTGTTCTGACCGTGGCGCACCTGTTTCCTTTTCAGGATGGCACCACGATGGAAACTAGCTAGGGTTCCGATAGTTGAGCGTGATGACAGCCCACCGAGCGACGAGGCCTTGGTGCAGGGCCCTTTGACAGCTGAGGAACTGGAGGTACCTTTACCTGCTGAGCCACCGATGCTTCCAGCCCCAGCCGCTGACGATGCATGTCACCTTAGTGCACTTCATGAGTTCCAGCTCCAGCGACCGCCCAGGTTCCGCAGGGAGACGGACCTCCAGGCAGGTGAGGACGGGCTGGAGGCAGTGGTGAGAGTTTTCAGATTAGTGAGGACACCAGAAGACCTCATGGTGATCCTCGCGTCGAGCCTACTGCACGCGGAAGTGGGCCGATGTTGGAGCTTGATGCTCCAGGTGCATGATGAGGCATATCTCCTCTAGATGGAATTTGAGGGCCTCTTCCGCTCGGAGTTCATCCCATCCACCCTCCATGCAGTGCGCATCCAGGAGCTTCTTCGGCTGCGGCAGGGTAGCATGATGGTCGCCTAGTACTCGGCGAGATTTACCGATCTCTCGCGCTAGTCTACAGACATGTTATGAGACCCATTATTCCAGGACCGGACCATTCAACATGGATTGAGACACGAGATCAAGGCATCACTGATCTCCCTCAGTATTCTGACTCAGACAGGAGTACTGGAGCGAACCCTTTTGATCGAGAGTTTTCTTGCTGAGTCTACACCAGTGTCGAGACCCACCACAGGGCAGTACGTAGCAGAGTCTTCTGTAGCAGGTAGTTGACGGATGACTCATGGGTCCAGGCAGACCAGACCCTCAGGAAAACGACCTCAGGACACTGGCACAGCAGTTTGGGGCACACAACGCGGAGCCAGTCTGTCGAGAGGCAGGCAGTGCTACTCGTGCGGCGGGCAGGGCCACATGGCTCGTGACTGCCCGACCCACTATGCCGAGGAGTAGCAGACGGTTGAGGGACAACCGAGGCAGAGGTAGAGGGTCGACCATGGCGGTCCACAGGGAGCAGGCGGATGAGGCAGAGGAGCAGGCCGAGCAGCAGGTGGTGGGAGATGCTTTGAGGATCTACCACCACCACCACTAAGAGGTCCACCCCCACCACAGGGAGCTGGCGGGCAGAGACAGGCACAGCTCCAGGCAGTAGAGTCCTACGACCACGGAGCGCCCGAGATGATTCTAGGTACTCTCTATGTCTATTCCACCCTTGCTGCTGTTCTTATAGACACAGGAGTGAGTCACTCATTCATAGCTGCTGCCCTTATTCGGAGCTCCGAGATTCCGATAGAGCTGTTGGCTCGATCTTTACGGCTAGAGACTCCTACGGGAGCATACTCAACAATTACGTACCGGTGCCGGTAGTGTGAGCTTACTCTAAGAGGCAAGAACTTCGGCTGAGAACTTCTTGTAGCGGCGTCGAGGCCTTACGATGTCATCTTGGGCATGGATTGGTTTTCTATGGTCCATGCAATGATTGATTGTATTAGGCGCAAGGTGTGATGTGTACGCACCGACGGGAGCAGGTTCACCTTCACCGGCTTGAAGGGAGCCTTTGAAGCACAGGATGGGCTTCTTCAAAGGAGAGGACATGCCATCACTCACCAGTTGGCTAGCATCATCCTAGGAGCATTTGACATGCGGAGTCCTGGTTTTCCTGTAGTGGTGGATCAGTATGTGGACATTTTCCCAAAAGAAATTCCAGGGCTACCTCCTCACAGAGAGGTAAACTTTTATATTGACCTGTACCACGGGATCGCCCCGATATCAACTCTAGTGTATCGGATGGCCCTCGCTAAGCTTCGAGAGCTACGGGTACAGTTGGAGGACTTATTGGGAAAGGGGTTCATCCGACCCAGTGTTTCACCCCGGGCTTCCCTGATTTCGTTCGCCAAGAAGGCGGACAGGAGCTTGCGACTTTGTGTTGACTATCGTAACCTGAACCAGGTGACAGTAAGGAACAAGTATCCGCTACCGAGGATTGATGACATCTTTGATCAGCTCAAGGGAGCATGGTGATTCTCAAAGATAGACCTCAGGTCAAGCTATCACCAGCTCAGAGTTCGAGATGAGGACGTGTATAAGACAGCCTTCAGGTGTCGGTATGGCCACTATGAGTTCTTGGTGATGCCCTTCGGTGTGACCAATGCTCCTTTAGTATTCATGGCCCTCATGAACAGGATTTTTCAGCCATACCTCGATCGATTTGTCGTGGTCTTCATCAAAGACATTTTGATTTACTCGACGACTGAGGAGGAGCACGCCTACCACATGCGAGTTGTACTAGACACACTCTGAGAGCACCAGATTTATGGTAAGCTCTCGAAATGTCAGTTCGGGATACATGAGGTCCACTTCTTAGGACACGTCATCTCTAAGGCGGGAGTTGCAGTGGATCCTGCAAAGATCGAGGCAATGCTAACTTGGGAGACACCCAGGAGTGTGATGGAGGTGCGGAGTTTCATGGGACTAGCTTGATACTACTGGAGATTTGTGCCAGACTTCTCCCGAGTTGCGGCTCAACTCTCAGCTTTGACGAAGGAGGGAAAACCCTTTGTGTGGTCAGAAAGATGTCAACAGAGCTTCCAAGAGCTGAGATAGAGATTGACCAGCGCCCCTATCATGGGGTTTCCAGAGGAGGGAGTAGGGTACGTAGTCTACTGCGATGAATCAGGGACCAGACTCGGATGTGTCCTAATGCAGGAGTGGGACGTGATCACCTACGGATCACATCATTTGAGGCCGCATGTGTAGAACTAAGCTACCCACGACTTGGAGTTAGCAGCAGTGGTCTTCGCTCTGAAGACATGGCAACACTACCTGATGGGCGAGCATTTTACAGACATTTCTGACCATCAGATTCTCAGATAAATCTTCTCTCAGAAGGACCTGAATCTGAGACAGCGGCAATGGCTCGAGTTCCTCCAGGACTATGACTTTGAGATAGTCTATACTCTTGGAAAGGGGAACGTGGTAGCCGATGCTCTCAGCTGGAGGACGGGCATTCAGCTACTCGATGAGGCGACAAAGCAGCTAGCCTCTTTGCAGATATCCTTCATGGATAGAGATGGAGCATCCTTCCTTCAGTCTCTCATAGTCACCCCTCCACTAATGTAGCGGGTCAGAGAGGCACAGTGTGGGGATGCTGACTGTGAGACGCAGCGTGTACATATATCCTCAGGACAGGCACTTGATGGTTTCTCCTTTGGAGAATAGCACGACGTCCTTTTCAAAGGACGTACATTGGTACCAGTCGCTTTACGAGAGGAGGTGCTGAGAGAGTTTCACACTTCTCCCTAGGCGGTACATCCCGAAGTGGCGAAGATGTACCAGGATCTCAGACGACAGCACTGGTGGCCGGGCATGAAGAAGGTTGTGGCAGAGTTCGTTTCTTGATGCCTCACCTACCAGCAGGTGAAGGTAGAGAATCATGTACTAGAAGGCTTGGTACAGCCCTTGGTGGTCCCGGAGTGGAAGTGGGATGGGATATGTATGGAATTTGTTACTAGACTTCCACGCACTTCAAGAGGACACGAATCCATCTGGGTGATTGTCGACCGACTCACCATTTAGGCTCACTTCTTACCCATCAGAGAGCATGGATCAGTGGAGATCTTGGGACAACTCTACGTTCAGGATATTGTACGGCTTCACAGTGTGCCATCATCTATCGTCTCCGATCGAGATGCTCGCTTTACATCCCAGCTTTGGAAGGGGTTTCGGGAGGCGTTCGGGACACAACTACATCTGAGCATGACCTTTCACCCTCAGACGGATGGTCAAACAGAGAGGACCATTCAGACTCTCGAGGACATGCTCCGCGCATGTTTCCTCGACTTTGGTCACAGATGGGAGAACCACCTACCCTTGGTGGAGTTCACGTACAACAACAGCTACCACTCCACCATTGGGATGGCACCATATGAGGCGTTGTATAGCCGACCTTGTAGATCTCCTTTGTGCTGGACAGACCCTGGGGAGTCAGCACTTGTGGGACCGGAGATGGTCCAAGCCCTGACAGAGAAGGTCCATGTCATCCAGGAGCGCATGAGGACAGCTCAGAGATGGAAGAAGTCTTATGCTGGCAGGAAGAGGAGGCCACTAGAGTTCAAGGATGGCGACCATGTCTTCTTGAGTGTCTCACTTCGATGTGGATTTAGGAGATTTGGCTGAGGCTAAAAGTTGTCTCCATGCTTCATCGGACTATTCCAGGTCCTCGGTAGGTTTGGCGAGGTGGCTTATCGTTTGGCTCTACCACCTCAGTTGCACCGGGTGGACGACGTCTTCCACGTGTCTCAGCTGAGGAGATACGTGCATGACCCGACGCATATCAATGACCATGGGGAGCTAGTCATTGACGATGGGGAGACTTTTTTGAATGTTCCAGTGGTGATCGAGGATCGTCAGGAGCAGGTCCTATGTGGATGGTCGATTCCTCTAGTGCACATCATATGGCAGCACGGGAACCTCCAGGAGAGCACTTGAGAGCGGGAGGTTCAGATGCGTGCTCAGTACCCTCATTTGATTCCCCAGTTATGATGTATCTTTACGGGGACGTAAAGCCCTGAGATGGGAGTAATGTAAAGACCCGTAGAATTCAATGAAATTTTTTTATTAATTTTCTTTGGGATTTTACAAGTACTTAGTTTCTGACGGCACCTGATTCCGAGGCCCGGTGTGCCCAAAATTTCTATCTGAAATTTAGCTTGGCTACATTCCGTGAACGAACGAGCGGGAATTACTATCTTTTGATCCGGTGCTTGGAATAGAATTCTGAGGTCACCAATGGAACCGTAGTGTAACACCCCAAGATTTCATAGTGTGTTATTTCTTCAAAATAATTCAATAACTTGCACTACACGCAACACTGAGTTCAATTGCACCATGACTTACCAAAGAAAAGCCATTAAAAGAGGTCATGAATAGTATTAACTAAATTTTAAACTTTATATAATCCTTATAATTTTAGAATCCATATTATGAGTTTCTTAGTCATAATGCAAGAACAGATTAATTTTCAGTATTGCACTTTTATCAACTTTTGATAGTGAAACCATTTTAAATACAATATTTTAAACTTTTTGACTAAATGGAGACATCAAAAAATTTAAAATGAAACATCCCATGCTTCCACGGTACGCTTTCCTTTGAATAAAACAGTAGCGTGTGTTGTACGCAACTTCGAGTTCTAACACACCGTAACCAATCAAACTAGCTGTTATGAATAGTAATACCTACTTTTTGAAGTTATATATATTTTATATTTTAAAATGGACTTCATTTTTGGATTCGGAATATCAAATATAGCCTAAGGTGAAATTTTGGTACTTTTCGGATAACTTTCATATTTTGATGAATAGTGAAAATTACTAAATTTTAATTAAAAACAACTTTTTTAATCAAACTAATTAATAGTAATAAATAATGAATTTGAGTGGTTTTAAAGTATATTTAGAATATATTTTTACTATTTAATATAATGTTGGTCATTGGACATAATTTTACAATTAAACCGAACATAAACAAGTGTCAATCTTTTGATAGTTATTATCTCTTAAAAACACGCTTTTTGTTTTGACAGCGGGAATTAATTTTAAATTAATTTCTGCCACTTCTGTGTTTTGAATTTAGGAAAATGGATTCCATATTTGGAATCAGTATGTTCAAAATGTGTTAATAGGTAACTTTTATTTTTAGACATTTTTAATAATTACTGCGGTAAATATTTTATTTACCATGGTTAAGGGTAAATCCGGTAAATAAGGGTTAAAAAATAATATTATAATAATACTAAATTACCCTAAAACGTATCTTAAACCTATTGGTTGATACGTGTTCGACCATGAGCATCCTTGGGTCTATTTTGGGACCCCATGGATCCACTTGTAAGTGATAATGACACTTTATTTTAATTTAGTTAAAATGAATACAAAAACGACACAAGCATATATCTTTTAGAACAACAATTGTTACATAGGGTTATATATGTTTGATTTTAGATTATAAATATTCATTAGAAATATAAAAAGATTTCCTACATAATGATATTTTATTTATAATTTTTAGACATTAAATAATTTATTTTATATATGACACAATGATGATGCAGTAATTACTATAATAGTGAAAAATTAAAATAATTGATATTATAAATACCCAAATAAATATAATATGAAACTTTTAATGAATTAAACTAATTTTCTAGGATAATATGATATATTAGTATTGATTAAATTGACTTTTTTAGAAGTAATCAATCTGTTATGAGTTTCAAAAAAATCAACTATTGAATAGTGTCAAAATTGACATAAAAGAGTTCTTAAACAAATATTATATTATTAATTGATATTAAATTCCTAAAAATATAAGGTTCGGCCAAGAGACTTATATCATGATAGTTTCATCATTAATGTACCACTTGGGGGTCACTTGGATGTATATAGTAAGTTTATTAACCATATTATATAAAAATACAAAGAGACATTGTAAAAGTGAAACTAATTAACTTAGAGTTAATACTTAAAGATAAGGTTAATATAAGTACCCAAACCTGTCTAAATTATATTGTTTGAGTGGTTTTTGACCTATAACCACCTTATACTTTGAATAATCAACTTTGGAGCCATTAGAAACCGAATATGAATTTATTATAAATTAATATTTCTAGCATTTCCAAAGGTGCCCCTCACCCCTCTTATAAAAGGGCACTCCTCCTTCTCATTTCTTCACACCGTAAAGCCTTTTGGTTCGTCCAAACTCTGCCCAAATACTCTCCCAACATCCCTCACTACAACCTAGAGGCCTTAATTTGATCACAAAGCCAACCTAAGGAGCCCTTTTGATCAAATCAAAAGGAAGAACCCGAAGAAGAGGTAATGATTTCACCACCCTTCTCCAAGTTCATTTCTTCTTCCACTTCTTCTTCCTTTGTTCTTACCATTCTAAAATAATAACTCCAGTATCTCACATATACTGTGATGTTATTATAAATATGGTACAATCATATTCAGTATTCTATCCACCCTTTGAATAACATGTCACCATACGTGCGTACATACGGCTTACCGTCTCCACGTCGTGGTGAAATTGTTATTCAATATAATATTATTTGGATGGGTATAATAATGATGTGTAACTCATGTAAATAATAAATATAACATGTTAATGATTCTGTATATATGATATACCATCCATTTATATATTATTTTAATATCAAAAGAATGATATTGTCGCTCGTGCGTACGTACGGACTACCGCCTCCACGAACGCGATGAGATTCATTCTCCATCGTATCCATTCAAGTATAATTATCATTTGATGATTTAAAAATGATTTTTAAGGACTGGATATCATTCTGGATATGAATAAGATACAACAACCATGGCTTATGTAACAAAACATATAAAAGAAAATGAGTAAGTTAACTCCCGAAACGACGATAATTCTAAGATATTATTAACAAATCAATGTTAAAAGATCATATATGATATCATATTAATATATATGATTCTTGTATAATTTAATAACAAATATTTCACCATTATACAGGAGGTTAACCTACCCCAACCAAGGAAAAGTACAAGTTAAGGGTTTATTTTACAACCTCTTCATTATCCAAGGTTGTTTATACGTAATAATCTACTGGGATCTCATTATCATCCACATCCATGTTTCTTAAAAATGTATTTAAAAACATTTTTACTATTTACTAGAATATGAGTTAAAGTCATTTATACCCCTTTTGACTTTTATAAGTGGTTTATAAAGGAATCTTTCGGTCGTTTTCAAAACAAGGTCTTTTTTAACCTTTTCGACAGAATTAAGGTAAGAATGTTTTTCTAACTTATACGGCGGGTGCGGCTATTTTACGCCGTTATAAAATCTTCAAAGCTTCCCTTACAAGCTTATAAGAATATTTTCAAAGAAAATGTTTTATTTTATATGGATCATAAATTATTTCAAAATAAAAGGAGATATTTCTTTAAAAAGAATTTTGATTTCATCTATGTCAACATCCTTTGATGGATTTTAAGATTATTTGAAGTTGATTTATTATGATACAAAACTTCTATATTGTATTGAAGGTTTTGTGATATGTTTGACTATGGATGTGATATTTTTATACCATTCATAGTTTATGGTGAAAGTATTGACATTTCGTATGCTAGTTTTAATACGAATGTTTATGTTATGTTTAAACCTTTTCATATGGGAATGCATTGGACTTAATATGTGACGGGTGGAGCCCGCTATAGCTCCTCGATGTATCGGTAGGTCTCATGAGACAAACTAGTGTCTTGGAACAAGGCCTTGACAAAATCTTATTTGTAGTCTTGGCACGAGGCCTTGGCTATGTGGTTATGATAGTCTGGCATTATGCATTCCAACATTATGAAAGTGGTTATTGATTTTTGCATGTGATTATTCGATTAGTAGAATATCCATGTGAATAAGTAAATGGCATTATTTCATTTTATTTATGCCATACCATGTTGAAAGTTCATATTTAAAAGGCTTTTGTTTTAGTTATACATTTCCTTAAATGTTTATTCTTATTTATGAAAGTTTCCGCTATATTGTTATCCTTACTGGGCATTTGAGCTCACCCCTTTTCTATGTTTTATTTTTCCCAGGAAGTGAAGAAGTAAATTATGAATGACCTGCAGGGATATTATGTGGGGATATGAGTGTGGATTATGGAGACATTATGTTATTGTAGTAGTTTTTTCATTTTATGATGTAATGTAAAACTTATGAATATATCTAGTGTTTCCAAGGCTACTAAACCAATCGGTCTTTTGAGATTTGATCTTCTTGTGATCATGCCAATGTTATGTAATAATTCACCGACTCTGGGTAACTGGGGTCGGGGCGTTACAGTTGGTATCAGAGGAAGTATAGTACAAACCTTGGAAGCTAGATTTAGATAAACTCTGATTAGAGCACGTAGACCTAAGATGAACTTTGAGGATAAGTATAGAAGAACTTCCTAGAATTTTGGTATTGTAGAGATTTTGTGAGTTTTCCGAGCAATACATCCCTGTCTGGATACGAGCAGGTAGAGGTGGCTCTGGCACAGATGTACCTAGGGGTAAAACCCGAAAACACCGCTTTCAGCTAGACTTGAATGGGAACTGGTGCACGACAACGGGCCTTGCTGCACTCTTGGTTACGACACTCCTGGGGGATATTCTTAGGATAACTCTCATTTTCATTACAATTCATTATGAAGGGTTTATGAGTATATACTTCCTCAAAGAAAACATTTTTATGATTATGGATTATATCCATAAATAGTTCAATTTATGTTAAGTGTTTTATAAGTATGGGATTATGTATTTTGATTCATAAACTGATCTAGTTTATGTCATTGTTTAGAAATGGCGCCCAGTAGAAGGAATGAGAACTCCAGAAATGCACATGATCCAAAGAGAAGGAAGGATCATCTCTTTCATGGTTTTAAGCTAGAATTGATAAGAGAAATAGTCTCCCATGTATTATCATCATATGAAGAAATAATATCATGTGTTGATAAGATAAGTAAAGAGTTTACTGAGTCCTATGGCTTTGAAGGGAAGCAAGAGAAGAAAAGGATGGAAGAGAGAAAAATGGATAAAGGGAAGAGGGAAAAGAAGAATTTTCCTATATGTGGTAACTGTGGAAAGAAACACCCTGGAAATTGCCTGAAAGGAATGGGAGTTTGTTATAAGTGTGGAGGAAAAGGGCACAAAGTACATGACTGCAAGGGTAAGAAAATGGTTTCAAATGTACAATGCTTCATTTTCAAGGAGTTTGGACACTACGCGAACCTATGTCCCAATCATCAGACTATGCCACAAATGATGCTATTGGATAATAATCAAGTTATGATACTACCACAGATGAAGAAGAATGATTAGAGTTCTTATGTTGATTATGTCAATTGAGTGTTGTATCAACAATGTACTTGTTATAATAATTATGGAGTATATAAGGATTGTACTGCAGTAGTATTTCATTAAGGACATGAGATTGTGTGGAACAAAGAAAAGTGACTCAATAGCAGGATAAATTTTTGGAAAATATATGGTTGAGAGAATGATAAATCATAATATAGTTCTGATACTGAGATAGTGATTTTGGAATAATATGTGATTGTTTTGGATAAATTATATTGGATATTCTTGACTACCTTGGAACTGATTAATGATTTGTATATTCCATCATTGTTGGGGTTTTAAACATTTTTGGATTAATGAAGTATATCCAGCATTCTATATGGAATAAGGGATCATTAATGTAATCAATAAGGAATATGGTAATACATGATGAAGGTATTTATATGCTATTACAGGGTAAAAAGGATCTACATTCTGTTTACCTTCCTTATAAATGTTGGACTGTGAGTTTGGATAGAATTATTTTGGATAGTTCTTATTTGGATTATTTTGGATTGCCATAAAAGGACAACCCGGAGGTCGGGCATCAACCTGTTGCGTCCGGCAAGGCCGCGAGACTTGAACCCGCAACCGAAGGGCGACAAGGGTGTATCACCTACCACTGGCCCAAGATATGTATTGGATTAAATAATGTAGTTTTTATAAAAGATCTGGTAGATGAATTATAAATTCGTTTATTTTGGAACCCTGTACGAATAGTATAAATATAATTTTTTTTACGAGTGAAAGATGAGTTTATGGTAGAAATTTATTAATGGACAAAATTCTAATTATAAAGTAAGTATATCTCCTTATGATCTTAGCCAATCTCATAAATAAATTCCTCAATATTAAGAAAAGCAACTTAGAACAAAAATGTTGTCCTAGATGGTACCTTAAATCATCACTAATTTATGGCTTTGGGATTGTTGGCCTTTTCATAGCCATGTTCTCTACCACTCTCCATCAGATAATTGATGGTTAGATTTCTCTTCCATATCCATATTTTCCTACATGGAACCCTAGTATGTGTTATTTTTGGTAATCTTCATACTTTCCACTCTTTATTTTAAATAGAGGCCTCATTAATTCATTTTTCGATGTGGGATTTCAACTAAGATATTTTGAAACGTCAAAAATGTGTTATCCTAATACCCTATGTTTTTTTGAACCGATGGTATTTCAAATCATCATAGCTTGATGAATTTAAGGACCTCAATTATACACTTGTTTTTGATTGATGACCTCAATCACTACCTATAAATATTTTCGTTTTTCCTCCGATTATATGTCTCTAATTTCCACCAATGTTCTCCTAATCGAGATCATAATTTGGTGGTGACCCTTTGATTTCTCTTTTCCTCATATTAAGACTAAATTTTAGTAACCCAATTTCCGATGTAGGGTTTTCCCACAAATATATTTTCTACTTTCAAACTTTTATTTTTGAAGAACAATTTCAAATTGCGAGGACGCAATTTATTGAAGGAGGGGAGAATGTAACACCCCAAGATTTCATAGTGTGTTATTTCTTCAAAATAATTCAATAACTTGCACTACACGCAACACTGAGTTCAATTGCACCATGAATTACCAAAAAAAATCCATTAAAAGAGGTCATGAATAGTATTAACTAAATTTTAAACTTTATATAATCCTTATAATTTTAGAATCCATATTATGAGTTTCTTAGTCATAATGCAAGAACAGATTCATTTTCAGTATTGCACTTTTATCAACTTTTGATAGTGACAACTTTTTAAATACAATATTTTAAACTTTTTGACTAAATGGAGACATCAAAAAATTTAAAATGAAACATCCCAAGCTTCCACGGTACGCTTTCCTTTGAATAAAACAGTAGCGTGTGTTGTACTCAACTTCGAGTTCTAACACACCGTAACCAATCAAACTAGCTGTTATGAATAGTAATACCTACTTTTTGAAGTTATATATATTTTATATTTTAAAATGGACTTCATTTTTGGATTCGGAATATCAAATTTAGCCTAAGGTGAAATTTTGGTACTTTTCGGATAACTTTCATATTTTGATGAATAGTGAAAATTACTAAATTTTAATTAAAAACAACTTTTTTAATCAAAATAATTAATAGTGATAAATTATGAATTTTAGTGGTTTTAAAGTATATTTAGAATATATTTTTACTATTTAATATAATGTTGGTCATTGGACATAATTTTACAATTAAACCGAACATAAACAAGTGTCAATCTTTTGATAGTTATTATCTCTTAAAAACACGCTTTTTTTGACAGCGGGAATTAATTTTAAATTAATTTCTGCCACTTCTGTGTTTTGAATTTAGGAAAATGGATTCCATATTTGGAATCAAGATGTTCAAATTGTGTTAATAGGTAACTTTTATTTTTAGACATTTTGAATAATTACTGCGGTAAATATTTTACTTACCATGGTTAAGGGTATATCCGGTAAATAAGGGTTAAAAAATAATATTATAATAATACTAAATTACCCTAAAACGTGTCTTAAACCTATTGGTTGATACATTGTCGACCATGAGCATCTTTGGGCCTATTTTGGGACCCCATGGATCCACCTGTATGTGATAATGACACTTTATTTTAATTTAGTTAAAATGAATACAAAAATGACACAAGCATATATCTTTTAGAACAACAATTGTTACATAGGGTTATATATGTTTGATTTTAGATTATAAATATTCATTAGAAAGATAAAAAGATTTCCTACATAATGATATTTTATTTATAATTTTTATACATTAAATAATATATTTTATATATGACACAATGATGATGCAGTAATTACTATAATAGTGAAAAATTAAAATAATTGATATTATAAATACCCAAATAAATATAATATGAAACTTTTAATGAATTAAACTAATTTTCTAGGATAATATGATATATTAGGATTGATTAAATTGACTTTTTCCGAAGTAATCAATCTGTTATGAGTTTCACAAAAATCAACTATTGAATAGTGTCAAAATTGACATAAAAGAGTTCTTAAACAAATATTATATTATTAATTGATATTAAATTCCTAAAAATCTAAGGTTCGGCCAAGAGACTTATATCATGATAGTTTCATTATTAATGTACCACTTGGGGGTCACTTGGATGTATATAGTAAGTTTATTAACCATATTATATAAAAATACAAAGAGACATTGTAAAAGTGAAACTATTTAACTTAGAGTTAATACTTAAAGATAAGGTTAATATAAGTACCCAAACCTGTATAAATTCTATTGGTTGAGTGTTTTTCTACCTATCCCCACCTTAACCTTTGAATAATCAACTTTGGAGCCATTAGAAACCGAATATAAATTTATTATAAATTAATATTTCTAGCTTTTCCAAAGGTGCCCCTCACCCCTCTTATAAAAGGGCACTCCTCCTTCTCATTTCTTCACACCTTTAAAGCCTTTTGGTTCGGCCAAACTCTGCCCAAATACTCTCCCAACATCCCTCACTACAACCTAGAGGCCTTAGTTGGATCATAAATCCAACCTAAGGAGCCCTTTTGATCAAATCAAAAGGAAGAACCCGAAGAAGAGGTAATGATTTCACCACCCTTCTCCAAGTTCATTTCTTCTTCCACTTCTTCTTCCTTTGTTCTTACCATTCTAAAATAATAACTCCAGTATCTCACATATACTGTGATGTTATTATAAATATGGTACAATCATATTCAGTATTCTATCCACCCTTTGAATAACATGTCACCATACGTGCGTACGTACGGCTTACCGTCTCCACGTCGTGGTGTAATTGTTATTCAATATAATATTATTTGGATGGCTATAATAATGATGTTTAACTCATGTAAATAATAAATATAGCATGTTAATGATTCTGTATATATGATATACCATCCATTTATATATTATTTTAATATCAAAAGAATGATATTGTCACTCGTGCGTACGTACGGACTACCGTCTCCACGAACGCGATGAGATTCATTCTCCATCGTATCCATTCAAGTATAATTATCATTTGATGATTTAAAAATGATGTTTAAGGGCTGGATATCATTCTGGATATGAATAAGAAACAACAACCATGGCTTATGTAACAAAACATATAAAATAAAATGAGTAAGTTAACTCCCGAAACGACGATAATTCTAAGATATTATTAACAAATCAATGTTAAAAGATCATATATGATATCATATTAATATATATGATTCTTGTATAATTTAATAACAACTATTTCACCATTATACAGGAGGTTAACCTAACCCAACCAAGGAAAAGTACAAGGTAAGGGTTTACTTTACAACCTCTTCATTATCCAAGGTTGTTTATACGTAATAATCTACTGGGATCTCTTTATCATCCACATCCATGATTCTTAAAAATGTATTTCAAAACATTTTTACTATTTACTAGAATATGAGTTAAAGTCATTTATACCCCTTTTGACTTTTATAAGTGGTTTATAAAGGAATCTTTCGGTCGTTTTCAAAACAAGGTCCTTTTTAACCTTTTCGACCGAATTAAGGTAAGAATGTTTTTTTAACTTATACGGCGGGTGCGGCTATTTTCCGCCGTTATAAAATATTCAAAGCTTCCCTTACAATCTTATAAGAATATTTTCAAAGAAAATGTTTTATTTTATATGGATCTTAAATTATTTCAAAATAAAAGGAGATATTTCTTTAAAAAGAATTTTGATTTCATCTATGTCAACATCCTTTGATGAATTTTAAGATTATTTGAAGTTGATTTATTATGATACAAAACTTCTATATTGTATTGAAGGTTTTGTGATATGTTTGACTATGGATGTGCTATTTTTATACCATTCATAGTTTATGGTGAAAGTATTGACATTTTGTATGCTAGTTTTAATACGAATGTTTATGTTATGTTTAAACCTTTTCATATGGGAATGCATTGGACTTAATATGTGACGGGTGGAGCCCGCTATAGCTCCTCGATGCATCGGTAGGTCTCATGATACAAACTAGTGTCTTGGCACAAGGCCTTGACAAAATCTTATTTGTAGTCATGGCACGAGGCCTTGGCTATGTGGTTATGATAGTCTGGCATTATGCATTCCAACATTATGAAAGTGGTTATTGATTTTTGCATGTGATTATTCGATTAGTAGAATATCCATGTGAATAAGTAAATGGCATTATTTCATTTTATTTATGCCATACCATGTTGAAAGTTCATATTTAAAAGGCTTTTGTTTTAGTTATACATTGCCTTAAATGTTTATTCTTATTTATGAATGTTTCCGCTATATTGTTATCCTTACTGGGCATTTGAGCTCACCCCTTTTCTATGTTTTATTTTTCCCAGGAAGTGAAGAAGTAAATTATGAATGACCTGCAGGGATATTATGTGGGGATATGAGTGTGGATTATGGAGACATTATGTTATTGTAGTAGTTTTTTCATTTTATGATGTAATGTAAAACTTATGAATATATCTAGTGTTTCCAAGGCTACTAAACCAATCGGTCTTTCGAGATTTGATCTTCTTGTGATCATGCCAATGTTATGTAATAATGCACCGACTTTGGGTTACTGGGGTCGGGGCGTTACACGTAGAGCCGGTAATTGCTTAGGAACGCCTATTCCGGAGTTGCGTTTACACGAGGGGAGTTGATAAAAATTGTGGAAGTTAAAAATAAAAATTTAACAACAATTTTTATTTTCCACTTGGTAGTTTTATCATAAGTAAGGGAGTTGGGTGTGGGAACCACATGTGTTGACCAACCATGATAGGATAAGGTGGGGTGGGACCCACACGAGCCCAACCCCTCACTTTCCTAAATCCTCAAAACTCCCCATTTATTTTTACCAACATATCTCCTCATTAATTTTTAACAAGTTTGGTTTAATTAAATGAGTGGACTTAATATTGAATGTTCAAAATTTAAAGTGTAAGCCAAAGGAGATAAAAGAAGTTTAAGGCCTTAATTTTTTTTTGTATCTTTGTGTTGAAGGGGGGGGGGAACGTTCTTCTTTTCTTTTAGAAGAACTTCATCTCCCGGGCGAAGAACTTTTTTACCGCGATGAAGAACGTCGTCACGTCTTTCTTCCAAAGAACGACGACACGCCATCCCTTGTTCTTCTTCCCACGTGAAAGGAAGGGAGACATCGTTCCACCTTGGACAATCTTCGTCTTCATCTACGAATCATATATCCACAACACCGACCCATGACGGGACGTCATTTTCTCTGCGACAGAAACCTCGTTCAAGCCACGCTCGAGGTAGGGGATTTAATTTTTATTTTGTTCGAGTTTACTCCCTTAATTTTTATTCTCCGTGAATATGTCAAATTTCTAACATTTAACGAGAGGGGTTCGGACCGCACAAAGACGGCCGAACCACCTCCTTTTTCCATGTTGGATTATTTTGTGGTTGGAAATGGGAGTGGCGCGGTGCCGTCGCACCGTGCGGGATCGTGTGACAAGAAATGCGTGGCGCCGTCGTGCCGTGCCACTAAATCATACAAGGACGCGACGCCGTCGCGCCACGTCAGTGAACCCGAAAATACCGCGGCCAGAGCGGGGATGCGGAAGAGGGGTGAAGTACCGTCGCACTGCACTGGACGAACCAGGCCGTGGCCGGTTCCTGGCCGCGGCGGAGCAGGGTGACCGGCGACCGGTTCCGGGCCGCCAGTGTCGGCGAACGAGGAAGGACAGGCCGTCGCTGGTCATTGTTGGCAGAACCGGCCGGCTGGTGTGGGCCAGCCAGACAAAGGGAAAACCGGGGGATTTAATTCCACCGTCCGACGAAGCAGGCGGCTCCATTAATGGGGCCGCGGTTATATGAAAACAGGGGGGGGTCAGCCCCCCCCCCCCCCCCCCCCCCCCGCGAGCCGGAATGGCTCGGCCGTTTGGCCGAGCTCTCTGGCGCCACGCGCCAGCGTGCCGGGCCGGGCCGGGTTGTGCCTGGCAAGGCCGACCCGGACCCGGGTCGGGTCGACCTGGTGCGGGCCGACCGGGGGGTCTCGGTCCGGGCCCGAAACCCCCGTTTTCAGACCCTTTTGGTTCTTTTGCCCATATCTTGTTCTACGGACCTCCGATCGACACACCGTCAGTGGCGATACGATCCTTGGATTGAGACGGTCATCTCGGTATATCACAGTCATGGTTTAAGAATACTTTTCATTCGTCCTGGTTGGTTCGTACACGAAATCAACCGGGCCCTCGGAGCGGAAACACTCATATCTTGAGCTCCAGACGTCCGATTGACATACTGTTGACTTTGATGGATTCCTCTATGTGAGACGGATATTTTGGATTAATCTGCATGAGGTTTCGACACAGGTGGAGTATGGTCGGTTTGGTTTTACCTTAAAAACCAACCGGGCCCCTAGGATGAAAAAGCCAACAACTCTCAGACCGGGCGTCCGATTGACGCGCCGTCTGCGACGTTGAGTTCCTGTTGACGATACGGAAATTTTGGATACATCAACTCTGCACTATTTTTCAGTTGATGTATCAGCCTCTCGGCTCTTGGAGAGGACCCTCCCGAATGAGCTTGCTGTGTGCGGGAACCCTATTGCTGACTACGTTTTCTACTGTGATGACGACGACTATTCAGAGATCCTCTGTGGATTTGACGGTGACGACTACAGAAGTCAGTGATCCTATGTGGATCAGTGCTACCGATCCTGTGTGGGTCCGATCCTATGTGGGTCAGCTCTCAGAAGTTCTGTGTGAGCCAGCACCTACAGATCCGGTGTGGGTCCGATCCTTTGTGGGTCATTACGGGGGTTAGTTACCTATCGATCATGTGTGGGTCAGACCCTTCCTGGGTCATTGCAGGGGTTAGTACCTATCGATCCTTTGTGGGTCCAATGACTTAGATGAATCATTGGATATATCTGATCATCTCTATCATCATACAAAGATGTATACCTGTTTGAGCTGAATCATGTTTTACTTTCATATGTGGATTGTGTTGTTCTATCCTGTGTGGATTTATGCTTTGCTTTCCTGTGTGGAGTGGGTTGTACTTGGGTTCGGATGATGGAGCCGAACAAGAATTTATGACTTAGGTATATGTATGGGCATATTCCTAAGTAGTGTTGGATGTTATTTCGTGATTGTATCTTTCCATTGTAGATTATCCATTGTGGATTTTTGGAGACCTTCGGGGGTCTCGGGGTCCCTGCTGAGTAGCTTATACTCACCCCTGCACGGGCTATGCCCGCACTACATTGTGTTCGTTGCAGATGAAAGACAACGCTGATCATGGTTGAGGCCTACGGAGCAGGTCAGTACCCGGGGGTGGACCACTGGGCTGGATGTACTCGGAGTAGACGGCGGAACCCGATGAGCATTGGAGGCTATCTGTACTCACCCTTCAGGAGGGACTTATAGTGGATGGCTCGAGGCTACATTTATACTTTACAGTTGTTGTTTTACCTTTTCAGTTGTACTTTACTTTCAGTTTGGGTTTTTATTCTGGACCATTTACTTTTCCACACTTACTGTTGTACCAGCTTTTACTTAGTGTTTACTTCTACTACTTTCTTGCTCTGTGGTGTTTGTTTACTTTCCAAATGCAATGCCTTCCCTTTTTATCGGGAATTTACGCCTTGGTGCTAGTCTCCATCCCCTGGCCTATGGAAGGTGGGATTGGGGTAGTCACGGCACGGGCCCCGAGGACCGGTCGTGACAATAAGAATATTTTTATAATATAACCAATAGTATATTGTACTTTTGAAAACGTTTTTTATATAGAACAACCTATATTTAGTGTTCTTTAAAATAAAAAATATCAAAAATTATAAATTAAATCAATAAATTTAATAAAAAATAAATAATATAGTAACTAGGTATATTATATTTTCCTAGGATTCTCCCCATTTTGTGGATTATCAACATTTAGTGGGGGAAGAGAGCTATCTCTAAAGATCATCGTGTTATTCTAAATTATATGGAGGGAAGAGGAGGATGAATATTAATCAGCATTTTATTCATAGTTGAATTTAGTGAATGATGTCTTCTATGATTCATATCTAAGGATACACCTACGTAGAAAAATAAACATTATGAACATAGGATAGAAAGAAATTGATGATGATGCCACATCATAGGTTACTCAGTGGTAATCGATGATTGGTAGGAGAGGATCCTACATGAATGGACCATTTATTTAGTCAGTGTACTTTAGCTACATGCTAGAATCTAGGATAGATTTTGGGAGTGTGATATATATATGGGGTCACATTAGGCCCACTGTTCTATGTTGCCTTAATTATTCCTGGTAAAATTCAATGATGGAGGGATTATTTTAATGACTATAGTTTTGTTATATTAGTCATATGAGTATTTCTATATTATATATCTATTTTTTTCAATAGATATGGGAAGGTTCTTAGTTGTATCGAGTTCCCATTACTCATAAATTAAAAATTATTATGTATTTTATTACATGTTCATTCATTTTTTTAGAGTTTATGGATTTTCCCTTTTTAGGGACCTCGATTGGGAAATCACAGAGCATGGTTGATTACAGAATGTGGGAATTAACTTAGGAGCAGCCGAGCGTTTCTGAATAATAGATTTTATGATCGAGGTTACTATTTGAGATATTATTTAACTATATAATATTATTTATTTTTTTAATTTATTTTAATATTCTATCCTAGATTAATTCTATAAAATATTACAATTAAGATGTTTAAGTATGGTTATCTTAATAACTCATAGTGTATTATAGGAGGAGATCATTCGTCATTAATGTATTAAGACCATCGAATGATGACTATCAATTTGATGTTAATTGAGAGGTAGGAAGATAACATAAAGAACCTTATTTTCCTTTAAAAACCTCACTCTTAACCAATGATAAATCCAAAATTGGTAGGAAATTTTATTTTCATTTTCATCACTTTTTTATTAAGGTGCGTGAATTTTTTATTTTCTTGATATTGAACTACAATATTCATTCATCATACGAGTCCAAATAAAAATTTAACTTTTTAAACTATTAGAAATTTGTCATTCCATGATATGACCCTCGATCTAGAATTTTGTGATAGTTTTCTTGAGATCACATTATGCAACGAAACTCAACACTTTTGTCATTTTCCCCCAATCAATCACTGCATTCTTCATCATTGGCCAACAGGGTTATAGTATAATGTTCTTGGGTTAGGTTCATGCAAAACTGGCCACCTGTATTTTTATTGATTACTTGTACATTATAATGATTAATGATTTTATGATAGATCATGGTTGGATAATTGGTTTTCAGAGATGACTAATGTTTTCATGGTTCAAATAGTGGTAAACACATGAAAAAATCCCATGTGGCTAAAAGAATTCTATTTTTTTGCCATTTTTGGTCGAGAATCGATGGCCGAAGGAATTTCCCATACATTTTAGGTGATTAAACAATATGACTTATAGTGAAAAAGAGGATATACACACTATAAAAATAAATTTACTTGCTGCCTATCAAAATCCAAACTGTGTGGATTATAGTCTAGAATAAGACAAATTGTGTATTCCCCTAGATATCTTGGATAATGTTTCATGTGAAAATAAGTATCACTCTATGTTTATAATCCTTACATTTCATTTAACCATATAAAAGAATCTATGAATGTACTCTAAGAGTACATGGGACTGTATATGTCTACGCACAAGAACATGACCATAGTAGATAGGCTTGTCCTATGTAATTAGACATAGATATCATACTCAGATGTGGCCAGCATACATAGGAAAACTAGATGGACATGGTTACCATTCAAGAGGTAATATGAAATCCTCATGTGGCTGAGAAAAATAGTATACCACCTATATATTTTCTTTCGTAAGACATGAATTCCCATGTGGTGTCCAGGGAAGATAGTGCGCAGGGGAAAAACGAGAGGTCACACCTTTTTTTACCTCACATACATAACTGATACTTATCCATGAAAAATATACCTTTTTATCCAATTATTGAGACTCAGATTTATTCAAATTAAAATCTTGTCTTATGTTTTATGTCAGAGAAAATGATGGTAGCCTTTATTATGTAATTAATGATGTGATGAAAGGTATTATTAACATGAAATTATTTTGAGTTATTATTTACCAATAGAAAAGATTGGGTACGATCGTTAGAGAGATATCAGGAATAGTACTCCATTGTGTCACCAAGGCATGACTCCCACATTATCTTTATATAGGTAGATATGACATTTCCCAATACCTCATCAGGTCATAGATTCATTATCTATATAGTGGTACTCCCCCATCATTGATATCGGATTCAGAGAAGGTTGTCTACTAGAGTTGTGCCTCCTTTAGCTATAGACTATAGTGGGTAGGATACGGTACCTATGAATATATTTCTATGAGGATCTGTGTAATGTTTAATGTCTGAGATAGAATTTTGAAGCCACATGATGAGTCATAATTATTTGTTGGGTCATGGATATGGACATCATATTTCTCTCTCATATATGTTTCATTATGCATATATATCTTGGGATTTTTCACCCTTGCAATTGGTTAGAGGATTTTTTTTCCTTTCTAATTCTACCATTGTTGACTTGTGGTTTCCTACACGAGATTTAAATACTCATTACTATATGGTTTTTTATAAATATTTTCAGTCTTACAAATAATATATATCGAAAAATGATGACATCGTTGGATCATAGTAGTACCTGGTTACAATGAATTCATTTTTTTTTTGGAAATTGAGATCTGACGTCGAGATCACTTTTCAATTGTCAATTTATCCAATTATTTCTATATTGGGACCATATTTCTAGTTGTGTAGGTATTTTTACCATTTTATACCATGAATTTTTATATTCATGTAATGATGTAATCCCTATAGATTATTGTGTTCATTGTTGGGATCTAGATTTTGAATTATTTATTATATCCCACTACACTTATTTATAGAGATAGTTTTTTAAGTATGTATAAGTGCTATGGATAAGGCATTCCAATTCATTTATTCCTTATTTGTGATTATATCTATCCCCTAGGATATTTTAGGCAGGATATGGGTTTCACACCCATTATTTTATAGGACATGTGGGCGCTGGTGGGATGGATCATGATAGAGAAAAAGAATTATGAACCTAGAAACACTATAGTAATATTTTCTATCTAGGGAGGTCAATAATGAATTTCAATTTCCAAATGATCAATTCAAGAACCATCCATTGAAATAAATTATTATTTCGATATGGGAATTACCATTTTACCAATATTTCAACAAAATGATAAATTTATGATATGATAAATTCAAAATACCCATTGTAGAAGAATACATTGAGGAGCAACACATCGATCCTGATATATCATTAGAGGATAAAGATAAAATTATGAACTTAGGGGATCCCTATTACTTCAACAGAGATCAATAAAGATGGTATCTCAAAAAACAAGATTAATGTGGCCCATGAATTTTATGCGTAAATATTTCAACCATTTAGATCAATATTCAATATATCTATTGACATTACAAACCATTGAACCATAAATGAATGATATACAAGTACAATAGATACATAAACCCCTTATTTAGGTGAAATATATATCATATTTCATAAAATTATTCAAACATTATACCCCACTTAATATACCATATATAAAAACCTTATCCATAACCTATGGAATAGAGATAATAGAAAGGGTTATCTTATATGCTCAATAAGGGTAAACCTGGGAGATATCAATCGACGATGATATGAAAGCATAAGATAAGATGAAGGGTATTAAGTCATTATAAAAACATTAAATATTCATACCCAATTTTTTATACACCAAAAACACGAGTCGTGGTTTAAAACATTATCTTAAAAACATTCATGAATCATAAGAGAGGTGAATCATCCTAAATCAATCATAAACCATACATTAAATTCATAATAAAAAACATGTCATAATAATCTGTCACCATCCTAGAAATATAAACCGTATCATTTGTCAAGGTAGACTACAATGACCACCATATCATAGGGAATCATGCATTAATACATATTTCATATTTTATAATGGATCAAATATGACAACCTATAACACAAATAATTATTGGTTTGGCATCCCTAACTTCTTCCCACATCCATGTAGATCTGGTTTCCATGTATATATCCAATTATAGATCAAGAACAACAACTTGTTTAGAAATAAATTATCATGAGATAAAATGATTTACCCAAATAAATGGGGGACTATTGTTAAAGGACACCTCACATAAATAAATCCATGCATATATTTTCTATAATATCAAAGAACATTCATCATTTCATTGAAACATATAACACAGAATATAAATAGTTTTTATAAAATTTTAATCATTTCACTATAGAATAACCCATTTAAATTAATGGGTTTCAAAAAAATATATTATTTATAATCATTAAACATACATATAAATAATAATATTTGTATGAGGAGACCATATCCTTAGTAAGGAGTCTAAAACATCAAAGGATTTTATCAAAGAATAAAACATTCTTTTAAAGGTCACTAGAATACCGATTTCATTTTGTAAGAAATTATATAAAATTTCAAAATTTAAAAATTACTTTAGAAAAAATTCTATTTGATAAAAAATATAAAAATTTTCGAATATTCCTCAAATCATTCATTGTTTATTAAAGTTATTTTTTCATTTGATAATCATTAAAACAAGGCTTCTATTCACATTTTAGTAAAACATAAATCTTTCATAAAATGAAAATAATAACATACTTGAATTTTTTTAAAAAATTAAAACATGGGTTAATATAATTTTAATAAATATTTATATTATATAAAGAAATTACTGAAAAATTCTTAGAAAACATAGATATAGAAGGAAAACGTTTTCTGACTAGAAGATGATAAATATGATTGAATTTTATAAAAATAAATTTTAGAACTATTTTCATCATAAAACTGTGAAAAATGGTACAAAAACATAGAAATTTCATAAATAAAAAGACTATAATAACTACTAATGTTGATTTTCAAATAACATTCATGTAATTCATCAATATAAAATAAGAAATACCCAATACCAATTAAAATGTTATTGAAACATAATCCCTTGACCTAATGTTCATCTTGCTTCATGATTGTTAGAAATTTTTTTTATTAGATATATATTTATTATACATGCATTATAGATTCACTATGATATATAATACCTTAGTTGAGTTACTTATATCATCTTATCACTTGTTTATTAATAATTTATTGTTAAAATTATTATATATATTGTAAAATTCTTCGCTTTTCGTGAATATATCAGTTTTGAAGTCACAAACTATATAAATCGATCATGGATCCATAATATATATAACTTATATCATTACACGAGTATCATATTTTATAATAATATAAACTTCTATAACTATTAATATTAACTAGTGAAGAAAACTAGATTACAACAGTTGGTGGAAATTGTATTCCATACGTACACATGAGTTATGTTCCCTCTTTTCAATGGACGGAATGAAATAAATTTTATAATAACTAAATTTTAATGAACTATATTAATATCATAAATAACATATATATTACCTTAATAAATCATTATAACCAACAATGGAATGTGGTAATGAATAAATGAAATCCATCGCTTCACGGAGATGGTAGTTCACATATACTCACAAGTGATGTTTTATTTTCCACATGACAAAATGTAGTTGAGAAATTTTTTTATATAATAATAATAACAAAATATTTATATATAATATAATTAATTAATTATTTTAAAATGGTTAAAAAATATTTTGATGTGGTAAAAGTAGAAATAAAATCGAAAGTACTCGGTTAACAGTTATACATCATCGTCGAGAAACCTCCTTCAGCTTATAATTTTGTCCTTGAATGGATTATATTTCGAAAATACCAAAAGATCATAGATGTTTTTATCGAATATTGGATAAAATTAGTGTTCGAATTTCTAAATATAGGTGTCTTGACCTTTTTTAATGACTAATAAGAGGTGGTTCCCATTTATTTGTGAGGGGAGTGGCACCTTTGGAATTGATTATAGTTCTAAATTAATGTAAATTAATTTTAACATTAAAGTGAATCAAAAATAATTTTTTTAATTGTTGGATGAGTATATGTTAATATAATATCATAAATATTATATATACATGTTTATATTGTTTTTCATCCCATATCTCTCAGTTTTAACTCTTTGTGATATAACATTTCATACTGAATATGAAACCACTATTTTTACACTTTAACGGTCCATAATTTAACTATAAATCTAAAACTAACCAACAAGTGTACAAATATTGATAATATTGACCATATAAAAATATATTTTCCTATAATAATATTAATATGAATTTTAATTCATTTAATAAAATGTATTTAACATACAATTCCATTAAAGTCGTGTTAAATAGTATTCAGAAAAGTTAACTACAAAGAAAATATTTTGGAAATGGGATTTTAATGTAATATTTTAATACATAAATATAATTTTATGGTAATATATATCATTTTTGGGACATAATATATAATCTTAATTGTATTAATTTAAATATTTTTAAAATCATTTTTTTAATTTTGTTATTACTTGAACAAATATTGTGTGAATGTTACATAATACATTATTGTAAATTTTCTACCAATAAAAAATTAAACAAAAATAAAATGATACAAAAAATAATTCATATATTAAATATATATTTTAATAAAAAATTATCAATATTTTATCTTTATATAATATTATTTGACGTATTAATTTAACAGGAGTGAAACATTAAATTTATAATTTTCATAAAATAATATGAATGTAAAAATTAAAAAAAGTCACCATGTTTCTATATTTTTGAGACATGGTTCAGAATTGCCAAAATATACTCATATAATGGGAAGAAGTAATGTTTTAGAGAAATTGTAATGATTTAACCTACTATTTAACCATAATTTATTTATTCTTCTATTACGTAGTTGATAAATATTTTCCATGGATACTATTAGAAATGAGTAAAAATAAAAGGTGCATATATATAAAATTTGATCCAAATTGATTTAATTATTGAATCATTTTTTCAAGATTCAATTTATAAATTTGGAAAAAAATGTTTCTATAGTTTGAAAAATAAAAAGAAACCTATTTAAAAAAAATTCATATTTAAGAATAAAATCGGACTAATTTCTATATCATTTATAGAAAAATCCATTTGATTAATGTCATAAAAAATTATATAATATATAATAATTAAATTTCCATAAAATCATTCATTAAAAGTTACTAATTAAATATTTTATTGTGAAAATATAATGCACACTAAAAATCAATTTTCCAGACAAACATATCAATTACTTTTAAATGAAATAATTTTCATTACAAAACAATTGATAACATGTGAATTAATTTTATGCATGTATTAAAAAATACAATTTCATTATTTAATTATTTATATTTATACCTTCTAATCCAAAAATAAAGAAATAATAATATTTCAATAATATATCATTTTTTGTTTAAACATGGTGTTTCCTGTAATGTAATATATCAAATAAATCAAATTATATTATATATAAAAATATAATAAAATCATTGGGTTCTACATTATACCCCAATAAAGAAGTTTTTCCTTGAAATTATATTTATCTGATAAAAAAAAGGAAATTTTTTCCTCATCACATCCAATAGTTCCCACATATCTTCTTTTAATTTATGATATCACCATAAATCTTTAATGAGGTGAGAGATTTTGTTTCATGGAAATATCTCTTCATGATATGAAATCACCATAGGTTGTTCCCAATAAGATATATCATGATATGGATATATGACCTATGAGATTAATTAATGTTAATGATTATTTATACAATTATTTAGGGTGTATACATAGAAAACATAATGAACATGAAAAGATTTAATGGAAGTGACCAAATTTATTCTCTCATGACAATGTGATCATGAATTTAAAAGGGGCCAATATAGCCAAGGACCAACATTCCATTATTTTTAAATATCATGAAAATATTCTTTTAAATATTTTTATGAATATCATGTCTCCATATTCATAATTTATATTTCATTTGAAACATTAATCACATCTTTTTTGAAAAATTTCGTGCTTCCCATAGGTGTTTCTGAATGGGCTTGGAATTCTCTCATTTATTTTAATCTATATCTGGATACAATATTTATCTTTCTGTAATATTTTTAGTTACCAAAGTTGTTTTTGTACATTCATTAATACCATTCACCTTTTAAGGATCCCCTAACATATAGTAACTTTATATTATGTGACCCATTGATCCAAAATCTTCACATTGTAATTTTTTCATAAAATTTAAACTTTCTCAAGGTCCTAAATACAAGTCTCCATTTATCGACATGATTTTATATTCCATTTGAATATATATCAATGAAATATATAAATACTACCAAAAATATATCGAGATAATATATAAAGACTCTATTAAATAAATCAATTGAGATAGAAAATTAATTATTTATAGTAGATGGAATGAAAAAATATTCATAATGCCAATACCCCATATGAAAGGATTCCTTGGGTATATCATCCTTCTTATCATGAAACTAATAATATCTAAATAAAAGGAATATTTTATAAATTTATTTTTCATTAAAAGATTGATCTAACAAATCATCAATATGGTGTAGATGACACATGTTCGTGATAGTGATATTGTTTTGTTCCTGAAAACAATGATAATATTAATTGATTAATACTTCTTATTCTCAAAAAGAGTATGTGAACCCCAAGGTTACACATTAGGGTGCATAAATATTATTTTAAAAATCCCTTCAGGTTTCTAATTTAATTCCAAAAAATCAATTTGGGATATTCAATGTAAAGTCTTTGAAACAGTGGTACAACTAAGTATGAGTCTTATTAAAAAAAACACCATAATTTGATTGAATACTAGGATACACATTTGTAGGGAAATAAGAAATCTTTATTCTAATGGTGGTATATATAATATTGAATGTATACCCAACCATATGATATAAATACCATTCAGGGATATGAATTTGTACCCACAAGATATAAATAATCTAGATTATATAATCATATTCATTATCAAAGTAATAAATAGAAACAAATTCAGTGAAAATATAAAAATTTTCTTCCTTTACATTTTAATTCACATGTTATCTAGGAAAAGAAATATAATCTATATCTGTAACCACTTCAAATTTAACATGACTAAGGTTCAGAATATATTTATGAATTAAAATATCACAATATTTAATTATATTCAAACTATAACATTGATATTTGATCATCATAAATTTATAATTATTCTTCACCATATTAGAGTCTAATCAATGATGTGGTAATGTGAATACCTAAAGAATATTACATATATATATGTACTGTGGGTAGATCTTCAGTTAAATATGAATTTATTTTTTCTATAGTGGATGATAATAGCACTTTTCACCATGTCATTTTTGTAACCCTCTATGGAAATCATTGTCACATGATTTTTAACTTTGTCTCTTGGATGAAAAGTTTTTTACATCGATCATCATTATGAACTATAATAATTTTGAACATGTTGGCATATTATATATTTGATTCATTGGA
Organism: Viscum album; assembly: GCA_963277665.1. Classification (NCBI taxonomy): domain Eukaryota; kingdom Viridiplantae; phylum Streptophyta; class Magnoliopsida; order Santalales; family Viscaceae; genus Viscum; species Viscum album. Next base: position 1,392,938,769 of record OY728165.1, read on the forward strand.
CCTTATGTGGTTAAATCATTATAATATTATTTTTCTCAATTGTATCAATTGTCTAATTAATCACATTTTTAAATTAATAGGATTTATGAATAGTTTTATATATTTACATTACCTCCCAGTTCTATTCAATAAATTACCTTTCAGATTCTTCCCCCAGTTCTGTCATTTGTGGGGATTGAATTTAATTATACCATGTTATTTATTAATTTTATCTTGACTCCATATATTCTTTATCTTATCAAAAAATAGGACTGAGGGGGATCTCTATTTTATATTTATACAATTAATGAACAATGAACAATTTCATCATAAGAACTAAATTCTTATACAGATAAGTCCATTTTGGATACATCATTTTTACTCCCAAATGAATTGATTATTTGTATTTCTCAGTTAATGATTAAACTAGATTTATAACATTCAATTAATGAAACATTTACATCACTTGTAATAAAGTATTCATAATCCTTTTAATTAAGACCAATGAATTATTTCTTCAATTTTCAATGTAGAATACGATGGATGTACTTACTTAAAAGTACCCATTGAAGCTCCTCCAATTAAATGGAGTTAATAAATTCATATTCTATTATATTTATAATTTGTCTCCACCAGTGATATTATTTTTACTTCTATATTAAAAAAATCAATGACGAGTTTTTCATGTTTTGAATACCGGTACGTAGAACATATTTTTAGTGGTTTTGATCCATCACCGAAATACTAATCGATTTAAATCCATAAGACATGATTGTGGATGTTTCCCCATGAAATAATTAGATGTAATTGGCTTCCACTTTTTACCATTTGGGATCTCCGCATGATTCATGGACTAATAATTTTTTGTGATCATAGAAACATGATTCTATATATCCCGTAGGAGTATCTATCTAGCTAGGTAGTCTTATGACCACTAATCAGGCACCAGTTACAATATAGTTAATACTAAATCTCTCATTTTAGACTAATTATAACAAGTTAAATAATTGAAAAATCCAAATCCATTTTATAGTATCTAATGTGGTATTTAGTGTATTAAAATATAATAGTTCTCTATTAACCATAATATAGGATGTTATTGAACAATTGGGATTCTCCCAAGGTTTTCATTGATAAAAAATAATAAAATTTTACAATTATTAACTAAACCCATCTATAAGAACAACTAAGGTTGTCCAAACATTTTTCATATAAATATTACATCCATTTAAATAAATTTTTAATAAATATAATTCCATTACACACCATAGATTAATAAATGTCGTGTTATCATATATAATATAAAAATAAACATCTTATTTTTGTAAAATAATCATAATCTATAAATTTATTCAATGGTTTTACCATTAATTATATTAATGAAATTAAATAAAATTGACAACCTATTGGAAAAATATATATGAAATGGTTTTCTTAAGTACTCCGTAATAGTAAACATGAGATATAACAATAGATGGTCACATGAAAATATAAGATAATTATAAGTGTATTTGTAGGGACCCGAAGCCTGACGTACATGGACATTACATTACTTTTGCGGAATACTTAGTACATAACAAAAACACACACACAAGGGCCGTAATAGTTTAGTGTCTTTGGAAACTCGGAATATAATCTTCTAATCGTGGTGAAAGATCATCAACATCTCCCATAAAGATCATCTGTTTTTTAAACCTAAATACTTCCTTTATGTACTGGGGAATAGAAAACATAAAAGGGTGAGCTCAAATGCTCAGTAAGGGTAAACAAAAGAAATATCAATCACGTCATATTCATAAGAACATATATTTTTGAAATCTTAACCTGAAAAAGAAATCTTTATTTCATAACATGGGATAAATCATAGTAGTGAAATGTAATCCCAATAATCAAAACCTAAAACATGAAACTTTGTGGCATACACACATAATCATAGAGAATAATTTCTTATTAGTCAAGACTCATTTCCAAGACTATCTTAGTGGACAACGTCCCTTTCTGAACCGAGTTCACTCCTCGTTTCAGTCCTGTTTCACTGAACCGGTATAACCTACCATTCGAGACATGTCTATCTCATGAGATATAAAATCTTTACAAAATGCATTGGAGGGAGATATAGGTCCCACCCATATCATAATGATACCATTCTTATGTGTGCCACAAAATCATAAATCATACATCATTGCATATCCCATGTAGTAAAAATGGGATTCTTAAACAACATGACATCATAAAACAATTCATATAAGATAAAGGAATTCAAAAAAACATTTCCATCACAACATAATCAAATCCATGTAATAATAGGGATAGAAACATAACCCTATATTATCTTCGATGGAAAATAATTTTGATAAAACACTTGAACTCCATTCTTGAGGAAAATATCCTTTCTACTTCAAAAACACTTTTCCTTTCTTAATATGTCATACAATTATAAATTAAAATAAGTAGATTAAAAATAGACTTGAAAACTTGTAAACGAAGCTTCTTGGAGATAATGTTTTTAAAATCCATTCATTATGTATAAGTTAAAAAAACATTCTTCTCGTACTTTTGTCGGAAAAGTCAAAAAAGTACCTCATACGAAAAACGACAAAAGATTCCTTTCATATCATTTACTAAAAACTCACCAAATGGTAAAATTGGATATAAACTATTGTAGATGGATATAAATATTACATATTTAGGAAACATGGATGTGGATGATAAAATACAACCCAGTAATTGCCAAAGTATAAACAATCTCGGATAAAAATGAGATTGTGATATTTCCCTTACCTTAAGTCTGATTTGCTTCGTAAGTGTCTGAACCTCCTGTATAATGATTTAAATAATTTTATTGACTTATTCCAGAATAATACTTATTGTTATGATATCATATATGGTCATATTCTTAGCTTATTATTAGTATTATTTCATTGCTACTTCTTATTCGGGTGTTTATTACTTTTTGTTCTTATGCATGTTTTGTCGAATAAATTCTTATTTTTCTCTTTATGTTATAGATACCTCATTTACATAATGGTATTAGTGTAATATATATCATATTCATTGATTCAATTCATTTATATAATCATTATGAAATGAAGATCATGTAGAACGAGCCGCATCACTTCGTGGAGACGGTATTCCGTACGTACCCACGAGTTATGATATCGTTCCTATGATCGTGGAATTGTATTCGAGTGTATGTATACTATTTCAGAATTAGTATCACTTTATAATAGTCATTATTTACACCATTATACCCATCCAAGTAAGGTGGTGGTGGAAAACAGATTACACCACGGCGTGGAGACGGTATTCCGTACCTACGCACGCGCGGTGATTTATTTTTCCATAGGATGGATAGATGGTGAAATAGGGTTGTTTCATACATATAATAATATATCAGTATATTAGTGATACTGATGTTATTACTTCATAATGAAACAACTAAATAAGAAGAAGTGGAAGAAGAAATAAAGATGAAAGAATTGGTAACGGACATTACCTCTTCTTTGAAGTGCTTCTTTGAGACCTCCTTTTAGGTCACTAAAATAGGTCTTTGAAGAAGACCAGAACCACTAGTATTTTTCTAGGGATGTGGAGAGAAGAAATTGGAAGGGTTTAACCGAGCTTTAAGGCTCAATGTGGTGTGAGGAAGAGGGGGAGGAGGTTCCCTTTTATAAGGGAGGAGAGGGGCACCTTTGGAATAACAAAAAATATTATTTTATTATAAAGTCAAATTCTGTTTTTTAATAGCTACAAATTGATATATCTAGAAGATATGGTGTGTAGGGGTCGAAATCCTCTCATCCAATAGATTTTAGACAAGTTTAGGTATCAATATTAACCTTATCGTTTAGATTTAACTTTAAGTTAGATAATTTAACTTTCACTGAGTCTTCTTGTTTTCTTATACTATAAGGTTAATACACTTATTATATCTAGCCAAACGAACCCCAAGTTGTTTATTATTAATATATATAACCTTATCGATGTCATTTGGCCGAAACTTAGATTTTTAGAAATAAAATAACAATTAATAATATAATATTTGTTTTAAAAACTATTTTATGTCAACATTGACACTATTTAGTAATTGATTTTTCTGAAAATAATAACAGAATGATTAGCTCGATCCAAGTTAATTAAATCAATACTAGCATGTCATATTAACCTATAAAATTATTTTAATTCATAAAAAGTCTAAAATTACATTTATTTGGGTATTTATAACATCAATTATGTCAATATTTCATTAATAACATAATTACTGCATCATCGTTGTGTCTTAAATAAATTAAATTATTTAATGTATAAAAATTACAAATAAAATACCATTATGTAAGAAATATATTTATCTTTCTAATGAATATTTATAGTCTAATTTATCTTATGTATAACCCCATATTAAAAATGATTTACTTATTAAACTTTGATTTTAACTATTTTGACCCTTCTTTAAATAAATTAATAATAAATGTCCTAATCTAATCCAAGTTGGCCTAAATGGTCATATTTTATTCCTAAGGTTGTTTATGGTAGAATTAAACTTATCCAATATAATTAGGACATGTTTTAGGGTAATAATAATATCATTTGTACCCTCAATTACCCTATTTACTTTTAACCGTGGTAAAAAAGTAAAAAGTTACAATTCACCAAAAATTATTTTCATCTCATTGAATAAAATTTTATTTACTAACATCAACCGTGTCTCTCGGATTTTTGAAATTCCACTCACAGAAGTGGTAAAATTATGTTTTATGAAAAATTCATTTTCTTTAACTACCACTTAGTGGTTTCACTATTCATCAAAAAATGAATGTTTCCAGAAAAACACCAAAAATTAGGCCTAAGATATATTAGATATTATGAACTCAAAAATGATGTCTTTTTTACCAAATTCAAAACATATCAGTTTCATTAATTAATTTAAAAATTAATTACCGTAGACAAAACAAATAGCGTGTTTTTAAGAGATAATAACTACCAAAAGATTGACACTTGTTTATGTCTGGTTTAAATGTGAAATTACATCAAATGACCAAAATTGTATTAAATTGTGAAAATATATTCTAAATATACTTTAAAACCACTCAAATTAATAATTTATCACTATTAATTATTTCGATTGAAAAAGTTGTTTTTAATTAAAATTTAGTAATTTTCACTATTCATCAGAAAATGAAAGTTATCTAAAAAGTACCAAAATTTCACCCTAAGCTAATTTCGATATTCCAAATCCAAAAATGAAGTCCATTTTGAAAATAAAATTTTCAAAATTTCAAAAAGTGGTTATTACTATTTATAACGGCTAGTTTTAATAATATTTTAATAGCATATTGTTGTTTAGTGAAACTTATTATTGCGTACTATACACGCTATCGAGGAAGGTCGCGATTGCATATAATGCAAGGAAAGTCAAGGATGCGAGTTGTGAAAGCTCCTTTTGGTGTAGCGTACAACACAAGACATTAATGAAATTAAAAGGAATATTTTTCATAAAGTCTCGGGCTGTTAAATTCTACCCCCCTTAAAATGAATTTTGCCATCGAAATTCGTCGGGGTTATAAATGGTTTACTATTCGAAAGTTTCTTTAATAGAAACCCAAATCGTAAAAAGGAATAAAAAAGCCAATATTTAAGAAAACAAAAGTATGAAACGTAATAGTTACCCAAATAAACTAATCACTCGGTTTCCACATAAGTGAAAATATGGATATGAAAGAGAAATATAACCATCATGTTCTGATGGAGAATGGTAGAGAACATGGCTATGGAAAATCCAGCAATCACAAAGCCATAAATTTGTGACGATCTAAGGTACCATCTGATTCATCAGATATAAGAGCACTAGGACAACATTTTTGGTTTTCAAGATCATTTCCCTAATGTTGATGAAATTTGAATTAGAAGAAATACTTTCGTGATTTTGGTATAGTCTCACCATTTGTCATTCTTTGGATAATTTATAGTTCATCTCTTAAATAAATGAAGTTGAATTTTTCATTTGTGATGTGTTAGCAGATCATGTGATAGAATGATGGGTCATTCCATCTGTCTCAAACAAAATGTTAGAAAAGTTATCAAAAAATACATAAGTCCATCTATAGTGTGATTAATCATATATGGTTCCTAAAATGGACTTATACTTCATATATCATACTTCTGAATATAATAAAACTAGTTTCTACTAAACAGGGACTTCCTGTAGGCCAGTGGCAGGCGATAAAGGTCAGTCTCACTTCGGTTGTGGGTTCGATTCCCACAGCCTTGTCCGACGCGATGGGTTGTCGCCCATCCTGCAGGTTGTCCTTTTTCTAAAGCTATATTACTATAAAATCCCATCAACAATATCAAAAAGTTTTATCCTTAAACAATACTAACTTATTTCTAACATAATCCATTCCAATTTTTAGGCTTATATAAAATACTTCGGTCCAAGCTCATAGTATAAAGAAAATGATCATGTGAATGCCATCATTTATCCCCCATATATCATTAGATATATCTTGTTGGTCAAATTACAAATATGTGAATACCTTAATCATGTATTCTCTTAAAGAATGAATATCCATTGAACCTTAGTGAAAACATGAATGCAGTTAAAAGTTAACACATTCCACATACCAAAATCCTCAAAATTCTATATCCTCAAACCATGATATCACTTAGTCCTTATATCAATCATGAGCTCATGAATATATAAAACATATTAGATTCTCTTTATCCCTTAATTATCTGAATATCATCTATTTTCCAAAAATATTTCAATCACTTTTCATGGTTATCGATGCCATAAAATTATTGAAAACCACAATAGACCAAAATATAATATTCCAATATTCCACGATACTATATACAACATTATTATAGAATCCCATTACATAAACACTTAATCATTCCACCACATCATTTTCATATTCAAAATCTCCAATGGTGAATGCATGTGACGTTCCTTTGTCCTTTACCTTAAGTGGTTGCTCACGTCGATCATCACTAACCTTTGGATTAGGTTATTTATTAGCATAATGCCCCATTTCCTTGCACTTGAAGCATTGAAGTGTTGTTGGTGAGTTCTCTGCAGTCTTTTCTTTATTCACATCATTAGAAAACCTTTTTACATTACTTCAACACTTAGATGCTCGATGACCTTCTTTTCCACACTTAAAACTTTTTCTAGTCCCTTTAAGACAATCTCCACCATGCTTCTTTCCACACTTTGAGCATAAGGAAGCATTCATCTTTTTTTCACCATTATTCTGAGATTTATCCTTGAACTCCATCTTTCGTTTCTTGTCAAAACTATGAGATGGATAAGTAAAACCAAATTCCATTTCTACCTTGATAGAACAACGCACAATTTCTTCATAGCTACTGAAGTCTCTTATAGCTAATGCCCTTCGAAGATTTGGTTTTAAGCCACTGAAGAATCGATCAAATTTACTTTCATGTTGGATGATAAATCCAGATGCATACCATGCAAGACTTGTAAAATTTTCTTCGTATATACCAAGAGATTCATAATCCTTTTGCTTTAGTTCAAGAAACTCCTTCTCCATCTTTGTTCGAATAATATGAGGGAAGTACTTATTGAAAAATTAGTTCTTTAACTTGTCCCATTCCATGGACTCAATTTCATCTCTTTGCCTTGTATTCTTGATAAGATTACACCATTGATCAGCTTCACCTTCCAAACAATATACTGCTACGATGACTTTATCATGTTCAGAACATTGAAGAACTGAAAATATCTTTTCATTAGTACAGATCCATGGTTCAGCAACAAGTGGATCAGAAGACCCACTGAAAGAAGCTGGATGTTGCCTCATGAAGGACTCAATAGAATATTGTTCCCTTATCTGCTCATTTGGAAGTCCATAATGATTCATAGCTTGTGTAAGTATAGCAATAAGATTTTGCACTCCATCTCCCATAACATTTGATTGTTCAGGAGGACAATCATTGCATTGTCCATTGCATTGATCAACACGGTTCCTTCGGGTTCCAGCCATCATCTAAAACCCAAAAAGAGTAGTGTGAGAGGCAAAAATCATGCTAGGGAAAACAACATAATAAAGGGGGAGTATCCTCAATATCTAACATCTTAGGTTAAATTCTATGATCGTTACCGTAGTTCTAGGACTGTATCTTATACGTATACTTATCCTTAGGGACATCCCTAGAAGTACCTTAGAAATATCTCTAGGGATCTCACTAACGTTTTCGCATCCTAGTTTCCAAAGGTTGACTAAACCTTTCCTCTGATACCAACTGTAGAGACCCGAAGCCTGACGTAGATGGACATTACAATACTTTTGCGGAATACTTTGTATATAACAAAAACACACACACATGGACCGTAATAGTTTAGTGTCTTTGGAAACTCAGAATATAATCTTATAATCATGGTAAAAGAGCTTCAACATCTCCCATAATGATCTTCTTTTTTTTAAACCTAAATCCTTTATTTATGTCCTGGGGAATACAAAACATAAAAGGGTGATCTCAAATGCTCAGTAAGGGTAAACAAAAGAAATATCAATCACGTTATATTCATAAGAACATATCTTTTTGAAATCTTAACCTGCAAAAGAGATCTTAATTTCATAACATGGGATAAATCATAGGAGTGAAATTTAATCCCAATAATCATAACTTAAAACATGAAACTTTGTGGCATACACACATAATCATAGAGAATCATTTATTATTAGTCAAGACTCATTGCAAAGACTATCTTAGTGGACAAAGTCCCTTTCTGAACTTAGTTTACTCCTCGTTTAAGTCCTGTTTCACTGAACCATTATAACCTACCATTCTAGCCATGTCTATCTCATGAGATATAAAATCTTTACCCAATTCATTGGAGGGAGATATAGGTCCCACCCATCTCATAATGATACCATTCTTATGTGTGCCAGAAAATCATAAATCATACATCATTGCAGAACCCATGTAGTAAAAATGGGATTCTTAAACAACATGACATCATAAAACAATTCATATAAGATAAAGGAATTAAAAAAAATATTTCCATCACAACATAATCAAATCCATATAATAATAGGTATAGAAGCAGAACCCTATATTATCTTAGATGGAAAATAATTTTTATAAAACACTTGAACTCCATTCTTGAGGAAAATATCCTTTCTACTTCAAAAACACTTTTCCTTTCTTAATTTGTCCTACAATTATAAACTAAAAGAATTTGATTAAAAATAAACTTGAAAAATTATAAAGTAAGCTTCTTGGAGATAATTTTTTAAAAATCCATTCATGCCTTATAAGATAAAAAAACATTCTTCTCGTACTTTTTTCAGAAAAGTCAAAAAGTACCTCGTACGAAAAACGACAAAAGATTCTTTTCATATCTTTTACTAAAAACTCAGCGAAGATTAAAATTGGATATAAACTATTGTAGAAGGATATAAATATTACATATTGAGGAAACATGGATGTGGATGATAAAATACACCCCAGTAAATGCCAAAGTATAAACAATCTCGGATAAAAATGAGATTCTGATATTTCCCTTACCTTAGGTCCGATTTTCTTCGTAATTGTCTGAACCTCCCGTATAATGATTTAAATAATGTTATTAACTTATTCCAGAATAATAATTATTGTTATGATATCATATATGGTCATATTATTAGCTTATTATTAGTATTATTTCATTGCTACTTGTTATTCGAGTGTTTATTATTTTTTGTTCTTATGCATGTTTTGTCGAATAAATTCTTATTTTTCTATTTAGGTTATAGATAACTCATTTACAGAATTGTATTTGTGTAATATATATCATATTCATTCATTCAATTCATTTATATAATCATTATTAAATGAAGATCATGTAGAACGAGTCGCATCACATCGTGGAGACGGTATTCCGTACGTACGCACGAGTGATGATATCGTTCCTATGATCGTGGAATTGTATTGGAGTGTATTTATACTATTTTAGAACCAGTATAAATTAATAATAGTCATATATAGTCATTATTTACACCATTATACCCATCCAAGTAAGGTGGTGGTGGAAAATAGATTACACCACGGCGTGGAGATGGCATTCCGTACGTATGCACGCGCGATGATTTCTTTTTCCGTAGGATGGATAGATGGTGAAATAGGGCTGTTTCATAATTATAATAACATATCAGTATATGAGTGATACTGAAGTTATTACTTCATAGTGAAACAACTAAAGAAGAATCAGTGGAAGAAGAAATAAAGATGAAATAATTGGTAACGGACATTACCTCTTCTTTGAAGTGCTTCTTTGAGACCTCTTTTTAAGGCACTAAAATAGGTCTTTGAAGAAGACCAGAACCTCTATGATGTTTCTAGGGAAGTGGAGAGAAGAAATTGGCAGGGGTTGGATGAGCATGAAGGCTCAAAGTGGTGTGAGGAAGAGGGGGAGGAGGTGCCCTTTTATAAGGGAGTAGAGGGGCACCTTTGGAATAACTAAAAATATTATTTTATTATAAAGTCAAATTCTGTTTGTAATAGCTAAAAATTGATATATCTAAAAGATAAGGTGTTTAGGGGTATAAATACTCTAATCCATTAGATTTTAGACATGTTTAGGTATCAATTTTAACATTATCATTTGGATTTAACTTTAAGTTAGATAATTTAACTTTCACCGTGTCTTCTTGTTTTCTTACACTATAAGGTTAATAAACTTACTATATCAAGACAAAAGAACCCCAAGTTGTTTATTATTAATATATATAACCTTTTCTAAGTCATTTGGCCGAACCGTAGATTTTTAGGAATAAAATAACAATTAATAATATAATATTTGTTTTAAAAACTATTTTATGTCAATTTTGACACTATTTAGTAATTGATTTTTGTGAAAATCATAACAGAATTATTAGCTCCAAAAAAGTTAATTAAATAAATACTAACATGTCATATTAACCTATAAAATTAGTCTAATTCATAAAAAGTCTCAAATTACATTTATTTGGGTATTTATAACATCAATTATGTCAATATTTCATTAATAAGATAATTACTGCATTATCGTTGTGTCATAAATAAATTAAATTATTTAACGTCTAAAAATTAGAAATAAAATATAATTATGTAGGAAATCTTTTTATATTTCTAATGAATATTTATAGTCTAATTTATATTATGTATAACCCCATATTAAAAATGATTTACTTATTAAACTTTGATTTTTACTATTTTGACCCTTCTTTAAATAAATTAATAATAAATGTCCTAATCTAATCCAAGTGGGCCTAAATGGTCATATTTTATTCCTAAGGTTGTTTTTGGTTGAATTAAACTTATCTAATAGAATTATGACACGTGTTAGGATAATAATAATATCATTTTTACCCTTAATAACCCTATTTACTTTTAACCGTGGTAAAAAAAAGTAAAGAGTTACTATTCACCAAAAAAAAATTCATCTCATTGAATCACATTTTACTTACTAACATAAACCGTGTCTCTCGGATTTTTGAAATTACACTCACAGAAGAGGTAATATTATGTTTTATGAAAATTTCATTTTTTTAACTACCACTTAGTGGTTTCACTATCCATCAAAAAATGAAAGTTTCCATAAAAACACCAAAAATTAGGCCTAAGCTATATTTGATATTATGAACTCAAAAATGATGTCAATTTTACCAAATTAAAAACATATCAGTTGCATTAATTAATTTAAAAATTAATTCTCATCGTCAAAACAAATAGTGTGTTCTTAAGAGATAATAACTACCAAAAAGATTGACACTTGTTTATGTCTGGTTTAAATGTGAAATTACATCCAATGACCAACATTGTATTAAATTGTAAAAATATATTATAAATATACTTTAAAACCACTCAAACTAATAATTTATCACTATTAATTATTTCGATTGAAAAAGTTGTTATTAATTAAAATTTAGTAATTTTCACTATTCATAAAAATATGAAAGTTATCCGAAAAGTACCAAAATTTCACCCTAAGCTAATTTCGATATTCAGAATCAAAAAATGAATTCCATTTTGAAAATAAAATTTACAAAATTTCAAAAAGTGGTTATTACTATTTATAACGGCCAGTTTTAATAATATTTTTATAGCATAATGTTGTTTAGTGAAACTCATTATTGCGTACTGCACACGCTATCAAGGAAGGTCGCGATTGCGTGTAATGCAAGGCAAGTCAAGGATTCATGTTGTGCAAGATCCTTTTGTTGTAGTGTACAACACAAGACATTAATGAAATTAAAAATAATATTTTTCATAAAATCTCATGTTGTTACAGTATTAGATCATGATCATAATATACAATTATAATACATAATAATTCATATATAATAAACATGATTAATCATATAAAAATTTTTCATATGAAAACATACAAAACATTAGACAAGGTAATTACCATAAATAAATCATGGACCATAATTTAGTATCATAATTATTAAAATTATTCCAAAATAATAGGATCTATCATATAAATAATAACCATATCATATTTTAATGGTAACTACTAGGAAAATAATATCATAGTGGATAATAAATCAATACCTATTTCAAATTTCATAATAGATCATACATCCATTCCTATTAACCATATATTTTCAGATTAGAAATCCCTACATGTCACCCTTATCATAGTGGATCATGCATCCCTACCTATAACCCATAGTGGAACAAACACATCAACATGATTCCCATTATTATATCATGAGATATAAGGAGTAAACAAATTCATTGGTGGGGTATAGAAGACCCATTAATCACATAATCAAAACAATACATATGATTCCAACAATATCATAAAACATTCCTGAATAAAATAATGTGTTACTCATAGAAAACAAAATGGTTTCATAAATATATCAAATTTTAATTACATCATAATCCATGGGAAATGAATGGGGGTTTTAACCATCTCTTAACCATTATCATAAACCATCCATATAAATAATAATAATGGTTCTAGGGGATCATATACACAAAAATTATATGTAACATCATAGAATTTTATAACAAATGAATGATGTCCTTAAAATATCACTGGAATAATTATTCATGAAAATTCTATTTATATTTTGAAACTAGTAAATAAAATGTAAAAATCAAAAAATACATTATTGAAAAAATATTTCATAAAAAATAACCCCAAAAATAAAATATAATCTTCAAATTATTATGATTCCATGAGGATGTAAACTTATATTCATGGTAAAATCATTAAAACAACGTTATTTTTCAGAAATTCAGAAAAAAATAAATCATTTATGAAAAGGTAAAAATATTTCTCTTATACTTTTATTAAAACAAATAAAAAATGTCTAAAAAAATTCAAAATCCTTCAATAATACCCAAAAAATTCATGTAAATATTTTAGAAAACATGGATAAGAAAGAAAACCAATTTTGCATGAAGATGAGATATAAGGATTGATTTTACTAAAAAAACGTTTCATAGACATATTGAGTACCAAAAAGAGGAAATTGATTATATAGAATCAATGTTAGATAGATAAACATATTAAAATAAAAATTAATGGTGTTTTTTAGAGAATAATTATATTATTTTTAAATATATATTCAAGAATAAGAAATCATTTTTAAAATTAGATTCAAACATAAATCTCTAATCTTATGTCTCATCTCACTTCATACACATTATAATCTACTATATAAGATAAAATATTTATTATAATTGTATTAAACACATAATCATAAATATTGTAACAAATAATATTTACTTATAACAAGTATCATCGAATTATTAACAACTCATTGTGAAAATTACTATTCCAGGAGACAACTATTTTTTTCATTCAGGTTTGGATACGGTACTACTAATTGATATACATTGTTCATAGATCTATAATATATAGAATGGTATGGATTTCATCAGTATCATGAGTAATGATTATATTAACTTTATTTGTCTCCTTATATTAACTGGTGATTAAAAATTTATTACATCACTTTGTGGAGATAATAATTTTACGTACACAAGAGTTACGTTTCAACTTTTATAGTTTTGGAATGGAATAAAGGTATTCAAATTTCCACAGATATCATAATACAATAAAAATAATATATTTTAGTTAAATCTATTATCATAAACATTAATGAAATATGGTGATGAAAACTAAAATGATTATATCTATGGAGGTGGTAGTCCACTGTTCCAAATGAGCGATTTTCTCTTCCCATGTTTGGAAAAATATAGAAATAATGATTTTTCCATTATAATATTAAAAATTATATATATTGAATATAATGATTTATTTATATTATAATGTATTAAATATATTTAGATGTGGTAAAAGGATAAATAATTTATTCTTGAATAAGAGTTATACAAATTAATTGAGAAACCACCTTTGGATTACACCTTAATCCTTGAAAGGATGATCTTTTGAAATAACAGAAGACATTGCATGTGGGTATGGAGGTATATATTATATTATTTAGGAGATTGGATTATCTAAATGGCTCAATCATTGTGAACAATAATGAAGATTATTTTTTAAGCAATGGGTGGGTAATTGTTAAAATAATGTAATGTTTTTAATTATTATAAAATAACATTCTTGTTCAAGGGGATAAAAAAGTTATTTTTTAATATATTATATGTACATGTAAAAATAAATTCATTTTGTAAAAATTAGAGAAGTTTGGGTTAATTTTTAACCATTATATCTTAGACTTAACCCCTATAAATCTTTTTGACAATTAACAAGATTCTAATGTTTTTACCCTTTATGTGTCAAGAATGTTATTATAGAAGGTAAAGTTTCCCATAGCTATAAAATATATTATATTATAGACTATATCCCAATACATGTTTTAAATATAACATTATTATTACTTCTAAATCTTTTATTGGTATAATATTAAACATTAGGTGCCATTAAATTCAATTTCTTGACGATTAAAAAATTCCAACGTTAAAGACAACATGACTGGCATAGAATTCAAATAAAAGGATTAAAAAAAATAATTATGGGTTATTATGTAAATAACTATTATTACATAATTATTTATCCAATTTTAAATATTTTAATATATCTAAAATCATTTATTTTATTCTATTATTACATGAAAAAAATAATGTTTGGGTGTTCATTCATAATTTAGGGTAGTTATTTCATGACTTGAAATCAGAAATAAATTACCATAACTAAATATTTAATTCATATTTAAAATAAAAAATTATAAAATATTTTATCCTCTTAATAACCATGTGAGAAAATATTACAGTTATTAAAGTCAAGGGAGTGACCAATTGTATTTATCCATAACTCAAAATATTATAATGATTGTGATAAAAAAATTAAAACAAGATTACATATTTTAAAAAACAAGATGACCAAATGTGAAATCAAATTAAGAAATATGATAAAGGTATGTTTTAGAGAAAATATTATACCATAACCCAAGGTTTTAGCCCTATTTTACTCATTTTAACATTCTTAAGGTGATAATTATTAACTATGGTTAACATTTGTAATGGAAAAAAATAAATTGGAATATTTAGAAAATGTTATCTTACTAATTCAAAATTTGGAATTCTTTTTTAATTATTTGAATTATATCTAAAAAACTATTACATTTTAAAATAATACAGTATATTGTAGTGAATTGTTTTTTTAATAAAATTTCATTTTATAAAAAGTACAAGATTTATTATTGTTTCATGCCTAGAAAACACCGTCATATTAATGTTAAAAAAATTTATTGAATATATAATATAAAATTTTCATTGAAATAATTAATAAGTTTTTTTTAAATAAATTTTGTCATGATAGAAACACATTATCTACATATAAATCTTATCATAAAAACAATTCATTTACATTAAAATTATATTTTTTATTCATAATAAATTCATGACTAAAGAATTTATGTTATAAATGTGTCAATCATAATTTATCATAATTTATTTTGTATTTTTAGTCCCTAAAATGAAATATATTTGAAATAGTAATATTTTTATCGAATATCACAATTCATTTAATATTAGTTTTGTGTATAAAAAATATATCAATGAAACAAAATTTATTTATTGGTAACTATATCATAAAGTATCATGGTTTTATAATAATGATATTTTGATGGATTTAATAAAAAAAAAATTTGTTTATGAATATGTGGTGGTCTAAACCTTTATTAAAGATTTGTATAATTAGAATTGATAGAAAAATTTTAATCGCGACATCAAGAATGTAATTTGGAATCATATGTATTTTCTTCTAGATTGAATGATTATTATTAAATTTTAGGGTTTGTTATTGCAATGGAGCTATGTCATGACTCGTTTTTTGTATGGATGACTCTAGTATTTTTTTGGGTTTCACCCTTCTTCTATTAAATTAATTCATTTAAAAAAACAAAATGTGATTTGAGAGTGCATATCAAATGAATATAATTATTGTTTTTAAATGAAATATATATGATTAAGGATAGGAATAAAGTTATTATAATTTTTGTCTTTATTATACAAGTGGATATTGTTATTTTATGGATTTCAAGATTTATGCTAAATGTTTTGTTGAATGAACCATTATTTTATGGGGTTGTAGTATTTTTACATCGATGATGTGCTTATAAATAAATAAAATTTTCCATTTATTTATTTTATATGGCCATTTCAAATCTTATCTATGATATTTTTATTTTAACCTAAAATTATTCGTATCTTATGGAATCCTATATTTCTAATGTTATGGGACTGTTATGAAATATTTGTAAACTCATTGAGGTTTTTTCTCCTCCATAACCATATTATTTCATTCAAAAAATATTTTCCGTTATTATTTAGAAACCCAAAAATGTATTTCCTCGTATGATCCTCATATTTCTATATAAAATTTTTTAATTTTTTTTCCTTTTTAAAATGTGGTTTTCAATAATGAAATTTTAATTTAATAGAAATTCATTTAATTATAAGGTTATATTTTCTATATTCCAGTCCAAATTTATTGAATAAACCATTATTTACCAAGAAGGGTCAATTCTTCTGAAATATTTTAATATTTTATATAAAAATTAGTTTGATTTTACTATATTGCAAATTATTTTTTTGAATGCGGCTCATAGCATAATTTATCAATGGAAATGTAAAGATATGATTTATAATAAGTCATTCAATCAGTCTGCTTCCAAGTTTTCATTTTTTATCCAAAATTTCTATCTCCATTAGATTTATGTTTCATGAATCAGATCTCGAATAATGATATGAAATACTCCCTTATGTAAATTAACATTGTTATAGAATAATATAACTCTTTTAATCATTTTATTCAATTACATTAAATATTGAAATAAAATCTATTTTATTTTTTTTGTTTGTCATGATATTGTGTATTAATGATTATATATGGAACATTTGTGTATAGATTATGATTATATGATGGTAGGGTCTTATATAACCCTTAAATACATTGGTTGAGGATTTATATATTATGAGGTAATAATGTGAAATGCGTAAGGATCCATGATCATCTATGGAAGCCCTGTTGTGATGCATGGTCCATAATGAGAAACTGGTTGTGAAGCCTAATACAGAAATAGAGAAATTAAATGATAATTAAACCACAATATTATTTTTTATGTTTATTTTTATTCCATTTTTCTATGTTTTATTCCAATTTTATTCACCATAAATTATCATTATTATATCATGCTTCTACACTCATTCCCTAGGATATATTATTTATCGTTTGTGGTTATATTCCATTCTAAATATTTATATAGAGAATTATTAATGTGTCAAAATATTTTTAATAAAAAAATTCTCCCATCCTCATGTTCTGTCATATGATTTTCTTCTAGTCCTTCTGAATATTTGAGATGTTTGCCCAAATTTAATGTTAAACTCGACCCTTATTTTGTTTTTCATTTAAAATATAATCTAAATGTAGTTTTATGTGTATTATAATGTTATATATATATATATATATATTGACGAATAATTATTTTTTTCAGTAATATTTATATACACCTCATATCAAGAGACAATAAATCATAACTTTTCTTAGTATTGTAAAATATGTATGAGATTAAAAGTTTTAGTTCATGAAAATAAATTGAAATATATAAATTTTTAAATTGGTCATCCATACTTAGTATTAAATCCATTGTTTAATGAATCAGTTTTTATCAGTAGAACATGGAGTGCGAGTCTAGGGACTCAAAACCAAAACATTAATAATAGTAAATCAATATTAAAATAGATATTCTATGAAACCATTTTTTGTTGTTGAAGTTATACAAACATGTTTTCCCCTTTTTTTTTTACCCATATCACTTAACAAATGAGTGATTTCATCATTACACGTCACCTTACTTATGTTTCAAATGAAATGTACTTCATTTTGAAGAACAAAATTTGATATTCTATATCAATTCCAAAATAACACTATTACTATATGAATCACATTAATAAATAACCATTTCAATCATTTAAATCTGTATATTATTTTGGAATGTTTTTTCTGATAGGTAGTCATCTATTATTCTTGACAACAGATCTAGTGTTCATGAGCGAATTAATGAATTAATTATCTAATTTCTTCAATTATTTTTTCATTTACCTTCACAACTAGTTTTTTTATTAAAATCATTATAACCTATAATATTTTTATATTTATTCATTATGATTCTAATAATGATATACTACTATCATAAAATTATATATTCTAAATCATTCATTAGTATAACTTGTTATTTTTTGGGTTGGTTCAACAACCTAGAAGAATTATGTTATACCAACTTCTCCATTTTCTCCATGAATAAATATCAAGATATCTTAAATGGTAATATATAATATTTTAATGTAATGTATTACATTAATATGGTTTTATATGGGTGAAATAAAAAAATATTTCCATATATAGTAACTTATGACTATCATAAAATTACTCTAAAATGTTCATAATTGATTCGATTATCAAAAACCATAAACATAATTTCCATTAGATGATCTTGGGGATACATAAATAATTTAAACACAAATATTACACTATTGTTAAAAAATTAGGATTGATGAAGTATTAATGAATAAATTTTAATTACATTATTATAAATCATTTTTTCATTTTCTAAATGTCTACTGTATATTTTTGTTGTAACCAGGCATTAAAAAATAACAGACACCATGATTTTAAAATAAAAATTAAGATTTAAACATAGAAACAATAAAATAAGGGATTTAGAATTTAAAATCATGTCACATACATTTAGTGATCGCAACCCCACTAAAAGACATCAGGATATGCAAACATAAACTACAGAAAATCTTGAGTCATGCGCCCTGACCATCTAGCCTAGTCGTCATCTCCATTACACCAAAGAGAACCAACATACCATAGAAAAAACAATGAATCATCAATACTAGGTATCTTAATCATTTTGATGTAGAAAATTGGCATCCATAACCCCATATTGATCAAAACCCCAACTGATCACCGTCATGAATAATTCACTATCGAGCTTCGTCAACATCAAGGATATAATCCATTAGTTGTCTTCAGTAGAGAGATTCATGAAATTTTCTAGAATGTCATCCCATCAACAAAATAAGATGAAAAAATAAGAAAAAATGATTTCATTAACCATTTACTGTGAGGATGAAAACACCTCAATAGACAGACTAACAAAAACACACAGAAAACACCATCGGAAAACAAAATAATTCTATTGAATGTTTCGCCACATTGAAGACTGATGACTGACTCAGTTGCACATACCAAAAACTCTTTAATGACTATGAAAGAAAAATGAACTGTAAATTATATATGGTGAAAAAACATAAATAAGTGGTCATGGAAGGTGGTTCGTCCATATAAAACATCTATATTCACTTTGACTTTCATCCCAAAATAGTAGAACCAAATTGAACGAACTATAATAATTAGCATAAACACATTTATCACACATTCTCAAGAGTACTAGGCTACTAAGGAAACTACCAACTTCATGTTTATCCACTTGATATACCGGTGATGCCTCATCCAACAACACCCAAACAATCATAAATAATTTTAGTTCTAAACTAACAATGATAGAACTTGGATGTAGATGGAAGGAGAAGAGGAAGAAACAAAGACATAATCAATAGATAGAAGAAACCAAAAAGGATCAAAGAGTTATCCACATGAACATGAACCAAAACATTATAGAAACATAAAACATAATAAGAAGAACTCTAATAAAATATAATAAAAATAAAATTGAAATAAGGATGCCCTATTGAGGGGTGGGATCAAAAGATTGAATGACATATAAGAGCATACAAACCAATAGATAGAGGAGGAAGAATACGAATTATATGAGAAGGTATGAAGATAAAGAAAACACAAAGTTATCCTCCATCCAAATAGACTCCAAAGGGAAACCCTATATGAGAGGAATGGGATGAGGCAATACTCGGAGGATCCACACACTCACAATTTTTCCGTCAAAAATCCTATATGAAAAAAACCATATTACTAAATTTTGATTTAGAAAATATTTTTTAACTAAATTATATTCATATAATAAATAATTATAAATTAATATTATAAATGATAAAATAAAAAAACTTTTTTATGAAATAAATGATTCTTGTGGTCATTTTTATTATATAAGATGGACGAACATATTTTACCTGGCAGGGTTCCATCGTAAGGGGTTTCTTCTTAATCTCATTTTATTGAGTCATGATTTAATATTATGAACATATTATTCTATGATATGTTGTACATAATACACCAATATATTCTATTATTGTTATTAAATTTTTTTTCTGGGGATTTAAAAGTCTTTTCATGACCCCTCATTAATATTCTCTTCATTCAATTACTACTAAATTCATAAATATTTTTTAATCTAAATTCCATTTCATCGAGTTATATATTTTATTTCTAAAATCCTGTCCAATAATATTTATTTATTAAATCCTAATAATATGTTTCACTTTATTGTCTCTATATAGTCATTGATATTTTAATTTTGAAAGTATATTCTTATTCTTTGATGGGTTTATTTATTCATTAATATATGGCATTATTTTGAATAAATCGTATACATCATAATGAATATTTCTCCTCAATGATTGTATTTTACATTCCAAAAATATTTTAAAATACTATTTTAAAATATAAATAAGTATAATATTATTTAATATTCATATACATATTATTATAATTTAAAAATGAATTTTTATATTTTTTATCAATTTGAGTATTTAGTAAAAAAATATGGAAATAGAAAAAAAATTATTTCATTTAACGTTAATAAATTAGGAATATACCAAAATATAATTCCTTATATTAACAATATTTATATTCAGTTACCAATTATTAGAGACTATATAAATGTTACTCAATAAAAAATTATTCTTTTCATATTCTTGAAAAGGACATTTGAAAGTGACTAATTTCTTTATATTTTGAAAAATAGATATTATTTTTTGAAATCCCTTTTATATTTTCATTTTCATTTTTCTCTTTATATCCAAATGATAAATATTTGTGGGAGTAATGTTATTTATCATGTTTCTGGTTAATTTATGATATAATATTTCTAGATATTTATTATTGGGTATGAAATGATATAATTGTTGATGGCATTTTATATGATTCAATTTAAAAATGTTTTCAAAAACATTTTATATCATAATGTATTTAAACTATATTATATATTATTTTAGTTAATATTCTAAAATGTATAAGGTTTATTACTATCTATTGGATTTGGTTCCATATATTCCTCTAATTCATTTATAAATATTTATGCCTTCCAATATAATGATTTTATGCGTTGACATTATAAGTTTTTTTTCACAACACAATACAAGGGCATGATTAGTTTGGCGCCCAACAAGATTCATTGATATGATTGGGGTTTTTTAAAACATAATTCTGAATCATGATTAGGTTTCATCACAATATTATGAATTAATATTATTATGTTTGTCAAACATTGCTACACTATGTGCATTTTCCTATTATACCACATGCATTAGATATGTTTTATCGATCATGATTATTGACTTCTATCTCTAAATTCTTATTCTATTGAATATGTTTAATTTAATTCATGGTTGTGCAATATTCGATTTATCTAATAGATAACTATTATTATTAAATGATATATTAAAAATAGTTATTTCCACCATGCCCATGTTTTCTCAAATTCTTATGATTTGACCCAATTTATTCTCATTGATAATTTTCCCATTATGATGCATTTGAGCACAATCCTTATTTTTCCCACATCTATAAGATGTTATATACAGGCTTATGAATGGACAAGACATTTCTCTAGATATATTAATGGGAGATGTTGGGGATATAATCCATACAAACTTACAATATCTAAAAACATTAAAATTTTGTGTTTTGGGATTTATTTGTCATTATTGTGAGATGTAATTTTTAAATTATGAATATTATTAGGATTATGTGTCATATATTGTTCAAGTAACCTAATTTATATATTGAACAATATTTTCTGGTTTTACAATTATAGTATGGTGGCCTAGTTATTATTTTGGATCCAATTGAATAATGACTCTGTAATGGGAGGTTACCGATATATTTTATTTTACTATACATGTAAATGTATAACATTAGGGCATAGTGAGTAACTATTAAATTTTATTTGTTATGTGATGGTACATCCTTTGAGATTCCATAAACATAAATTATCTTATCTCCACTCATGTTCATGTGTTTTTATCTCACTATTCATGATATTGACATATATTAAAATTATTATTCATTTAATAACGACCCCCTTGATTATATGTGTTCATTAATTATGATATGGCTTACATTTCCAATTATTATAAAAATAGTATTCTTTATGATGGGTTTTATTGAATGAAAATGATTTGGTTTGTCATTAATACAACCTGATGTCCATATTTTAAAATTTGTTATTATATTTTTTATTTAAAATATGGATTCTACTCCTTGATACAAAATACGTTTTGTAATATATTTTGAAGAATTTTTTGGTTTATTTTTTTCATTGAATGTCTAGATTTCAATATGGAATATGTTTTTCCCAATTAGGTTATAACATTTAAATTATAAAGTTAATTATTTACAATATATTTTTCATTATGGCCTATATCTAGAATACCCCATTTTTTAAACATGTTTAAACTAAAATTTATGAAATTATTTTTGAATGAAATCGAATTGAATATCAAGATTAGTACTATTTGGCCTACATAGATCACACTATTTATAGACACTGATGAATATATGTATATAACTATTATATCATTATATAGGTTTCAAGGTTGTGGCTTACATTTTATTCATTATGGGAGTGCATTGATGTTTGTTTCATATATATTGAGTGACCACTTTTCACATATATATATTTGAGTGGTCCTTTGTGTTGTTTCATTTTTTGGATATTTATGTTTTTTCCAATTAAACAAAATATGTATTTTTTCGTATATTTCTATACAATGTTTTGTATTATTTTTGATGTTTTAATTTATAAAATTATTATGATAACTTATATTTATTATAAATTGTATAGATAAGAATGTTTTTTATTCCCTGTAACGCCCTTATATTTCACTATATATAATTCCTTCAAATAATTCTATTATGTATGATATCTTTCTACCGATGTGACACAAAAGATAAGAGATCGATGAAATATTAGGTATGTATTATCCTGAAAATTTTGATAATTTTAAAACCACAAGTAAATTTAAATAATATATTACAAAAATAAAATTTCTTACATAAATAAGATAAATTATTAATGTGATTTAATAATAAAAAGTATTTTTCTATCAAAAATAACAATTTCATGAGGTGTTATTAATTTAGTACTTATAAAAATTTACCACATTTAAAATATTATTACGTATGAACTAATATATTCCCATTGATTATATTCGAAATAGATACAAAATAAAATAAAAAACACTCCAACCATTATAGCATAAATATAGTTGTCACTTTATTACATTGTTATTAGATACAAGGAACCACATCCCAAAAATGTATATTTTAGCATTTTTATAATATTCGATTCTTACATAAATCAAAAATATAATTAAAAAAATATAATACAACATGTAACATTCATTGAGTATAGAATTATTCCCTCTATTAAAGACACTATTATCAAATATATAATACATTCCAACAAATAGTGGGAAGGAAACATATGAATGGGAGAATCTATACTGATCAGGGATTGTATAAATATAGGATAAACTATCATGAAAAAATGGCATAATAAATATGAAAATAAAAAAAAACTAAAATACATTCCATTTAATAAACATCTTGAACATTAATAATAACATGTATAGAATAAATTATAACCAAGTATTCCCATATTAATAATCACTTGATCTTGAATCTTATACAATTATATTATTAATATATAAATAATAACATAAATAATAATAAAAAATATCATAATGTGGTAATTCATATTAATGTACCTCATTACCATATAATCAATGCCTTTTGACAAGACATATTACAAAGATGGTTATTGCCTTATCCAAATACCCAAGGTCGTTTGTCTCAAGAGACTTATAGATTAATTAATGGACTATAATAAGACCCTATTCTTCATTAACATGTAAAACACATTTCTCATAAAAAATTGGTATAACATATTCAATATAAAAAATTTAATTGAAAAAAAAAGCATATGAAATTTTGTTACACTCCCCAACTAATAAACATAATTATAAAACCCTTCATAGTAATATGGAAACTAGTACAAATATAGTACATCCCTATTCAAACCGATCAAATCATATACTGATAAATAATTAGGATGATATCATTAAAATATATTCTTAAATGGATAATAATCAAAATTAAGATTATTTTGTGGATTAATATAGATATCGTAAAATTTTTAGTAATTTATTCCTAAGGAAATAACCCCTTTCACTTTTAAAATCACATTAATAACCAGAAATATGAAAAATATTAATAAAAAACTTTCATTAAAAATATCATTATAATATTATAAGGAAGATAAAATTAAATGTGTTGTCATTATGGTTACTAATTCCATACACACTATAGAAGTTAAAAATAGTCATTTCACACTATTTTAAAAAGGTAATAAAGTGTCTTGTTTGGAATTTGGTAAGAAGATTACTTCTAATCCATTTTGTAAATATTAAAATATTGGTATTTAAAAAAATTTAAAATATTAAAACTTTTTAAAAATGTTTATAGAAATCATGGATATGGAATTTAAAAATTTCAATCGATGAGATAAATGAAGTTGGATTTCATTAATTAAATTATATTGGTATATTTTTTAACTACAGATTAGAAATATATAACAAATTTTTTTAATTATGATAACTCATAAGAATATAAAATTCCTGAGTTTCGTGAAATATAGATCATAAGACTTCATCGTGAGAAACATAATCCATAAAAATCTCAATAAACAATTAGACTATAAGCTTAATTTTTCAACATTGGTAACAACTAAATAATAATACCGATGAAATAATTAATGTAAAATGTAAAATTATAAAAAATTAATATAACCTGATTCTGGAAATAACATATAAAATTTGTAGTATATACTCTATACAAAAGAACTAAGTGGTCAATATTACATACGTCTCATGGGAGTAAGAGTTAGATGAGAACCCCTTAACTTAGGTATGATTTGATACGAAAGTGTCTATATAAACTATATAATAAATATTTATTTATTATAAATTTATTATAAAATTTTTCATACAACCCATTGTTTAATTTTAATTTTATTACAATTTTACTTACAATTATTTTTTACATCGCTCTTTCATGTGATAATTTCTCTGTTTTTATTTTATGTTTTAGTTAGAATATTTTGATAATTTTAAATGGATTAGGATTAAATCATATCATAATTTTTAGGAATGATATAAATATAATATTTTATCATTATATAGTTATTTAAAATGTTCAATATATGTAATATATGGGGAAATCATTTACATTGTTCACGTAGATGTTATGTCGCACATACGTATAAACGATGTTTCTAATTTTCCATTAGATTAAATGTAAAAAAGTTATATAATTTTTATTCATTAAAAAATAATTATTATATAACATTTTTCATGTATATTGATTAAATATATCCTTGATACCATCTATTTCAATGTAATAAATTTTTAGATCAATACATGAAGGCGGTAGTCCATAAGAATACACGAGCGACGTAGTTGTTTTATTGGGTATTAGAATGTAAGAATCTATATATGATATTAAAATTTCATAATTATAGAAATTTCATAATTATCATTTAAATATTTTGAATCCATCATTATATCCATCCATGAGATGGGGTGATAAAAAATAAAATAATTATTTCACAGGATGGTAGTCCACGACACCCACAATATTAAGCTTAGTTTCCCATTTAATGGATGAGTGTACTGATATTGGTTATTAAATTTACATAATAAAATATAAATATATAATAAAAACTGGGGTAATATTTTTATCATTTTTGGATGTGTTTTTAAGGAATTAGTATAATATTATAAATAAAAATGCATGGTTTGGAGATTTAGTTCTATTTTGGACAAACCCTTTAGAATTATAACAAAATCCATCACATTTTAGATTATTGATAAAACTAAGTCCTCTAGTATATATAGAGTTCTATATGAAAAATATTTGTGAATGTAATTTTTAAATTTTTTTTGATATTGAGATGAGGAGAGGAGAGGGGTTCTTTTTATAAGTTTAGGGGAGGGCACACATATAATGTTTTGATATAAAATACGACACCAATGTTTTTCACATATAAAAAATTCCCCAAAATGTCTCAATATAAAACCATTGATGATATGATTTAAATATATATGCATATAAGAAGAATTTTATACGTTTATATTTCACATTAATCTTTATTCTTTATGTTTAGGATCCTCATTAATCCCATTTTAACAATATCCTTGATATTCAGTTTTTTTTATTTTTACTATTATAATAAAAAATATTATGTTCAACATATTATATAATATTAATTATTATGATTAAATTTATGTGTCCATTTTTTCATATTCAATTCATAGAATTGGAAAAATGTAATTAAAAATTAAATACAGGGACATGATGAAAAACTATTTTTCCAAAGAAAAAGTTTCCTAGGTACTGAAAATATTAATATAAATGTTCAATATCATACTGATTCCATTAATTCTAATTGTATTTATTATAATATAACTGACCAAATTTTACTTTTGAAAAAATGTACATAAATATTTTATTTATTAATTCATTTAAGTAATTTTTTGTTTAAAATTCATACCAGTATTTTTCACTATTTATTAGAATATTAATAATTTCCTAAAATTAGAAATAAAATTAAAATATAACTATTTTAAAAATATTATCACAAAAAGTAGTTATAATTTTTTTTAAAATGTGAAATAATTTGAAAAAATTAATTTTTTTGTATGTGTTAAATGCACGAAGAAACCAAATTTTTGAAATATACAATTTTTATGAAAACTCTTGTTTTCCCATGAAATTATTATCATATTATTTCCAATCAATATTAAATTATATATATTATTTTATACATGTTTATATAAAATAATTCTCATTATATAGTCATTCTTATTTATCCCCTCCAATGTAATGACTTGATTTGAATGATATTATATATTATAGTTTATTTATACTAATGAATGCATGTACCATAATCTATCGAAGATGTTAATTTTATATGAATATTTAACATAGATTTTTTATGATTGGTGATTAATGTTATATATAGTATAAAACAAAAAAATATTATTTATAAAATATCAGGGTGTTACATCCTTGAAACCTTCATTAAATTCTATTATCGTAATATAATCATTCACTAAAAAATCAAGGGGTTGATAACTAAAAATACCATTTTTAAAAACCAATATCATAACATTTGTGAAAAAAATCCGCATAATATTGGAAAAGGTAAGCCCAAAGATAATATTTAATAAAAAAGTACTATGTATTGAAGTATGTGATCATTATTGGGAAGTGAAAATATGTAATTTCAATAAAAGCATAAATTATTATGTAGTGTGATAGAGATCATTGATCATAAGAACGTGAATGGACAAGAGAATGTAAACAACCACAAAACCGTAAAGATTTGATGAATTATAAAACCATTCATTCATCTGATATGATGATAATAAGTTGAATTTTTTGTCTCAATATCCTTTTACACCAGTTTTGGCATTCTATTACTGTCCATAAAAGGAACACTATAATATATAACATCAGTTTATTTTCTAAAAAAATTTAAAATTTCATTTTGATTCAATAAATTTTAACATTATTTACGAATCTATTAAATTAATATATAGGATTAATTTTTTATGTTGGGAGCTATGAAATTTAATTTTAGTGGACTCTAATATCTATAAATAATGAAAAAGACATTCATTCTATCTGTAAATATATTCCAGCAAAACAATGCCATACATTAATCCTTATAACATCAATGTTAACACCAAAAGTTCAACCTAATCCATACCAACTATATTTAATCATAAAATTTCTTATGAAAAAAATCATATCCAGTGAAGTATAATTCATGCTAGTGGTAGGTGTTTACCCTTGTTGGGCATTGGTTTTGGGATTAATCCATAATTCCTTATTGGATGCGATGGGTTTCCACCCCGCATGTGGGTTGAAATTTTTATAAAATCATATTAATATAACCCCTATAATTCTCTTTAAAATATGATAAATATTCAAAAAAGTAACATTGTTCCTTAAATAACTATTTAATCACAAGATTTTTCTATATGACATATTGTTTAATGGAATAAAATAATATTCATTTATATTATTACACCTACATCAATGATAATATTAACAATAAATAATTCCAATATATGTAATATTATACGAAAGAAATTTGAAGGCATTATTACATAAAAAATTCCCTAAAACTTATACTAAACCAATGGTTTTTATTTCCTTAAATGTCTCTATACATATGTTAAACTTGAAAAACTCCCATAACATAAAGCCTCAAAATGCCTTTAAAAAAATTAATTTCTGATCGACCGTAGAATCATAAACCCAAATGGTGTACATAACTATTATATTAATCATAAATGAATTCATATAATCTTACATAATTAACATCATCCGTAGAAGTTTCATGATTCCTATAACCTAAATTTCATTGGAAAAATACTTCTATAATACAATTATTCAATCCAAATACACAATAACTTCAATCTCTCCACATTAGTTGTATTAAAAGAATAATTTGTAACTTTATCCCTTATAATCTTATAAGGTTTATTTCATTGATTCATGTGGAATTAATTTTCAAATGATCTATCTCATTATTGTTGAAAACATGAAAATAGAAACTTCTTTCATTTCCTTTAAATCATGATCATGATACCCTTTCTCGTTATAAAAGTAGAAAATGCACATTCATTTTTACCAAATACCGGAGATTTCATCATAAAATAAACACTTGTTTGTAAATAATTCTTTCTCATCCCCACCTTATCCTTATTTCTCTAACATCATCTTCTTATCGTGATTCCCTTAAAAGATATAATATTTTTATAATTACATGAAATTATTGAAAGATGATTATAATATTTTCAAGTATGATAGGAAAGTAGGGGAGACGAGTTCCCTTTATATGTTTGAAAGAACCCCCTAAATTAAATGGTCAGTAATTCTTGTAGTATTATGTAAAAATAAAAAATTATTCATTTTTATCCATTAAAAGTTATATTTACACATTTTAATATATTAATCCTCTTTTAGACCAAGAATATACAATTTTCACTCTATATATGATCATTGTTCATGAGTAATGTGTTTTTCCAAAAATAGAAACATAAAATAATTCCAAAACATGTTCATTATATTCACCTTATCCTTAGGGACTTGAATTAATGATTACAATTGATATGAATTCCCCGAGGAATTATACAATACCATTAAACAATTCTCCCTTTCATTACAAAATTGAGAGTGAATTATATATTCAAAGTAAATTATCCATTTATCAGATTCAAATATATTTTTAGTCCCAAAATATAATAGAGGGTTCTAATGCTTAAAGTTTTCTAACATTATTACATAGTGTGGAAGATTAACATGATTCACTATATAGGCAACGTTATATCTCACAACCAAAATCAATTTCTCTAATATGGATAAAATTTTATCATTTCCAGCTACAAATATATCTAGATCATCATTACCATTCCTCGAAGAGTAATCCCTATATTGAGTATATGCATTGATAAAGTTGTAATTATTTATTTTATGAACCATTTCCAAATAGTTCCATAGATTATATTCAAGCATAACACTATGAAAAATAATATAGAATCCCAATAATAGCGAAATACATTAAATGAGATAAAAAATGTAATAATAACTAATATAATAATAATAATTGTGGTTTTTAAAAAAAATTAATTTAAAAAAAATAAAATAACTTATTATGGTTCGTAATGAAATTGTGAATTATCCTAGAATTTCACTCAATAATGTCAAACTATGTTCACCGTAAATCTCATTTTCATGAATCAAGTGAAGATAGACTAAATGAACAATGTTCCATTTTCATATTAATTACTCTTAGGTACAACAATCCTAGAACCACATCCAGATGTAATATCCTTACTGTGATATATATCTTGGAAAAACTACAAAATATATCCCTCACAAAAACAAAATAAATTTATTCTATTCTTATTCTCAATGTTTCTTCTAATTACACTTTTTCAAATATATGTTTTCCAAAATATATTTATCAAGGATTCTAATAAAATCTCTCTAATAAAAACTATAATGAAAAGGTAATATTTATCATTCAATAAATACACACTTTAATCTCTAATACAAACTAGATACATACTTTATTCATGAATTATAACTAAAAATTTATAAAATAACATGGTAATCATTGATTACGTCATTGTTATCTTCAGAATTTCCATACATGTCGAACAGAAAAAACATCCAAGCATATGATAGAAATGAAAACCGAAGAAAATGGCGATATCTAATGCTTGGTAATGGTATGTATACAGTGGAAACTATAATTAATATGTAAAGAATAATCCATATGGAAACTTAAATAACTATAACACATGACATTTAATCAACAACTAGAATATGAAGAATAATATGATAGGATTATGTAACATCCCAAGTAATTAATGAATAATAGATATTTTTATCTATGTCTATTAATGATTAAGATAGTGTTTTAGAGGCTTAAAATGAAAATAAATACAATCTTATGCATGGAATACACTAATATTTCTAAAAGATTGTTTTACTACCTTTTGATGGAAAACCATTTTTAAATCTATATTTGACAATTTTATAAACTATTTTTGTCAAAATAAACTTATTCTTTATGATTGGGACATCAAAATTTACCTTGTGTGAATTTTTGGTATTTTTCTGACAATGTTCATTTTTTAATGAATAGTGAAAAATACTGCATTTTACATCAAAACTTCTTTTTAATCTAATTTATTTATATGATTAGATTATGTTTTGAATTGGTTTTGAAGTGAAATTAGAATATATTTTTAACATTTTATCCAATGGTGGTCATTGAAATCAATTTCACTTTGAAATTAGACTTAAACTGGTGTCAATCTTTTGATACTTATTGTTTTGTAAAAACACGCTATTTGCTCTGGCAGCGGGAATTAATTATTAAATTAATTAATATGACTTATATGTATTGAATTTTGTAAAATAGACTTCATTTTTGAATTTGGAATATCAAATATAGCTTAGGGTGAAGTTTTGGTAATTTTCTGAAAAACTTCAATTTTTGATGAATAGTGAAACCACTAAGTGATAATCAAGCAAACTGATTTCTCAGTTAAATGAAAGTTTACCACTAATGTGTATTGAATTTTTAAAATCCGACATACATGGTTGTCATTAATAAGTAAAATGTGGTTCAATGAGATTATAATAATTTTTTGGTGAATAGTAACTTATTAAGTTCTTAATCGCGATTAGTGGTAATTAGGGTAGTTTAAGGTATAAATAATACTTTAATAAAATTACATGACCTAGACACATGTCCCAAACTCATTGGCTGTGTCATGGCAGACCATGAAATGCCATGGGTCAACTTGGGGACCCCATGGATCCACTTTTGTTGGGAAATGACATAAATTACTTTTTATTTAATGTTAAAGGGAAAATGACACAAACATAATATGTTTTACGAAAACAATTTTTAAGTGGGGTTATACAAGTCAAAAATTTGATTATAAATAGTCATTGGAAAGCTAAAAAGATTTCCTATATCATATTAGTTTGTTTATAATTTTTAGACATTATATAAATTTAATTATTTATGACATAATAATGATGCAGCGATGAAATCATTATTTGACGATTTAAATAAAATAGAAAGATAATGTAAAATCTATAAACTATACATGTCCAAAACAAATTGGATGAGTGGATTTCGAACCCTTATCACCGTATCCAAGAATTATATCAATGTGGGACCTTTTGAAACCGAAACACATTTTCAAATAATGTAATATTTCTTTACGTTCCAAAAGTGCCCCTCCTCTCCTCTTATAAAAGGCCCCCACCTCTACCTCATTTAACACACTCTTCAAGCCTTTGTCTCGGCCAAACCCTGCCCATTTGCTCTCTCCACATCCCTCTCCTCATCCTAGAGGATTCCCTTTGGGCAGAATCCTTTCAAAGGAAGCCTTTAGGCTCAAATCAAAAGGAGTTACACTTTTTAAGGTAATTCATTCTCTCATGTTCATTTGTTTTATTTTGCTTCTCCAACCCCCTAAACTCTTTTTATTTACTTCTTTTGTAACAACACCAGTATCTTCAATATACTAGGATGTTGTTATAAGATATATTTTAGCTACACACTCACACAACTACATCAAATGGTTAAAGAACATACGGTTTCCGTGGATGGCGAAATTCTGCCTCCCGAAACGATGATTGTTCAATACTCATTTAACACCTTCAAAGGTGGCCATTATGATGTCACTATTTTTATATATGATATATAATATGTTTATGTTTTCCTTAAGCTTCTGTTTTTTTTCATTTTGGGCATACCTTTATGGTTTCCATTATGGGTAAACACGATATCTTCATTTTAGGAAGTGCGGACTACCGCCCCCTAAAAGTGATTTGATTCGTTAACACCATATGTGGGATGTGTAAAGGATAAAGTTAATGATGTTATATATGTTATTATACTGGAATTATAATATACTCATATATCATTATGATTCCATTCCCGAAAATATGAAATAGAAATGGAAGTAGCGTTCATGCGTACGTACGGCTTACCGTCTCCATGAACGGTGCATTTCATTTCTTACCTCTAAATGTGATGTAATATTATAAATGAATGTATATACTGGATATATATGACATATATGATATCTACATCATGAATACCATTCTGGATATAATGAACCTTTGACCAAATTAACAACATGTAAGTGTAAGAAGTCTATTTTTGACTTAAGAACCAAATACCGACAAAATGAACATTATTAACTTAAATGATTACATGATGTCCATAACATGGTATTAAAGGAATAATGAACTTGAAAAAGATTCATAAGCAAGTAGAGATTAACTCAAGTTTATTATTCAGGAGATTAAAGAACGGTCGGGTCAAGTCGGATACGAGGTATGGGACTTCGTCTCAATCTCCTTTCGTTGAGGCATATTTTATTATATACACAACATTATTTTATACGGTGTATAAACCCCTTTGACTTTTACGTTTATTCAAAAGGAATCTTTTTTATATGAAGCGTTTACTAAACGACAAAAGGGAATGTTTTTGTCGTACGTATGCGGCGACAACAACTTCTCCACCGTCGTGACCGTTATTTGAGTTTCGGCTTCCTCTATAAGCCATACTTTTTTTTAAAACGAAAAATAAATACCATGTTTTACTTTGGTATTGAAAATGGTTTTCATAATGTTTTTATTATATCAATGTGTTGTATTGATATCTCGTGATAGAAATGTGGAAATGTTATGTTTCTTTTTTGCATTTTTTATGTGATATGATAATGTTATTGTTCTTGGGCATTATTATGAAGACGGGTGGTTCCGTGATAAACTAAGGGCGGGTGAGCCCGTTATAGCTCTCCAATGCATTGGGTAACGCGAAGGAGTGAAACGTTAAGGTTTCTCCGAAGATATTTTAGGGAATATACTGTGATGGGTATTCCAAAACGTAACCAAGAGGGTTACTCCCTACGTAAGAATGTTATGAATGCCTCAAGTTACCTTTATGTCTTATGATTTCTATGATTTATTCATGATTTTATGAGGTATGTTAAAGTGCCTATGTTTATGGGTAAAGTATGATTTCATTCTTATGTATATATGAACTCATGTTTCCTTTCCATGTTTTTTTTATAACCCATACTGAGTTTTAATGCTCATCCCATGTTTTTGAAATGTTTTTCACAGGTCAAGGGAAAGGTACATGATAAGATGATAGAGTCAAAGATGTGTCAAGAAATAATCCATGTTTTATTTTAAATGTGTTTCCATTGATGGGAATGAAGAATACTATCTTTATGTAACCACTTTGTTTATATGTGGAATGTAATGCAAGTTTTATGATCTAATTCTCTAAAACTCTAAACCTGAAATGATCCTCAACGTGTAATCTTGTAATAACTCAAGATTAAGTATGGTTTATGGCTGGGGCCTTATAGTTGGTATCAAAGTTCGGTTTAGATAACTTTAGGAGTTATAATTCTACTAATTGATTATCCAAAAATATTTTTTTTCGAAATGATATAGCATTTAAAGATTACCATGTTGCTTCATCTAAGACATGTTTGTTTAGAATGGTTTTCCGCAGAGGAAACAGGGAAGAAGTGCTAGGAAGGAATACAGAAGGAAATAACCTTCCGAATCAGCATCCAGAAATGGTCGGAATTGGAACTGAACAGTTTGTGGCAGTAATGGCGCAGTTGACTCAAGCGATAAATGGCGGTGGTATCCATGCACGAGATCAGCCAGAACAACTGCAGAGGAACATGTCAGTGGTGGAACATTTCATGAGGCAACATCCACCATCATTCAGAGGATCATCTGACCATGTGCTAGCTGAAGGGTGGATTAAAGCACTAGAGAAGATTTTTGATGTCATGGGGTGTTCAGACAATCAAAAGGTTAGTCTTGCTATTTACCGTTTGGAGGGTGAAGCAGATCAGTGGTGGTCTATGGTTAAAAATATCAGGGATGCCGATGAGATTGATGCTCTTGACTGGGATGAATTCAAAGGTATGTTTCTTGAGAAGTATTTTCCTAAGGCTGTTTGACTTAGGATGGAAAAGAAATTCTTGGAATTGAGGCAAGAGGAGGACTCAGTGGCTGCCTATGAAGAAAGGTTCACTCGTTTGGCAGGGTATGCTCCAAATTTTATTCGAGACCTTGATAGTAAAATCAATCGTTTTTACTCAGGATTAAAGCCAAAATATCGAAGGGCATTAGCTTCTCGTGAGTTTAAAAGTTATGAAAAGCTTGTTCGATGTGCTGAGAAGGTGGAAATGGAGTTTTCCGATGACCAAGTGTTCTATAACAACCAGCAGAAGAAGAGACCGAGGTGGCAGGAGAAAGGTAAGAATTCTTCAAAAAAGTCTGATGGTAAGAAAACTAAGTTTCCAGCTTGTGATAAATGTGGCAAAAGGCATGCTGGGGAATGTCTTCTGAATTCTGGAAAGTGGTACCGATGTGGTAAGATGGGACATAAGGCTCGTGATTGCACTGAAAAGGATCAAGGTGAAGGTAAGACCAAATTTGATTTACAGTTAGTGAAATGTTATAAGTGTAATGAGATGGGTCACTATGCAAACGAGTGTCTGAAAAGGAGCTTGAGTGATGGGAAGCAGTTAGACTACAAGAAGAAAGGGGTGGTGAAATCCTTTGCAACTACTTCAGCAGATGTCGGGCCATCAAATGAAGTAGTATCAGCTCCGGGGAGCTCAGTTTTTTTCAAAGATTGACTTGAGATCGGGGTACCATCAGCTGAAGGTAAAGGAGGCAGATATTACGAAGACCGCGTTCCGTATGAGATATGGCCATTATGAATTTGTAGTAATGCATTTTGGGCTAACCATTGCACCTGCTGTATTCATGGACTTAATGAATAGAATTTTCCATGAGTTCTTGGATAAGTTTGTGGTGGTTTTCATTGATGATATTTTGGTGTTTTCTAAAAGTAAAGAGGAGCATGAAAAACATTTAAGGGTTATCTTGCAAACCCTAAAAGAAAGGAAACTGAATGGGAAATTCAGCAAGTGTGAGTTTTGGTTGCAACAAATTTCTTTCCTTGGTCACATTGTTTCTAAAGATGGAATAACTGTTGATTCTGAAAAAACAAAAGTTGTGGAAGAATGGCCAAGACCAACAAATGTAACCGAGATTCGTAGCTTCCTTGGTTTGGCGGGCTATTACCGAAGGTTTGTTAGAAATTTTTCACGGTTATCTAGTCCAATGACTAAGCTAACTCAGAAGGGTGTTAAGTTTATCTGGACAAAAGAATGTGATGATTTTTTTCAGGAATTGAAAAGAAGATTGGTGAATGCTATAGTTTTGGCACTACCTTCCAGGAATGGTGAGTTTGTTATATACAGTGATGCTTCATTGAAAGGACTTGGTTGCGTCCTAATGCAGAATGATCAGGTAATTGCTTATGCTTCACGACAGTTGAAAACTCATGAGGTAAATTACCCTACACATGATTTGGAATTTGCTGCTGTTGTTTTTGCTTTAAAAATTTGGAGGCATCATTTGTATGGAGTAAAGTGTGAAATATATACCGATCACAAAAGTTTAATGTATATATTCACTCAGAACGAGTTAAACATGAGACAGAGGAGATGGCTGGAATTAATAAAAGATTATTATTGTACAATTCATTACCATCCGGGAAAAGCAAAAAAAGTGGCTGATGCTTTGAGTCGAAAAAGTAATGCTTCATTAACAATGTTGCGTTTGGAAAGTGATCCTTTGGTTAACGATTTGATGAACATTGGCATAGAAGTTGTTGGTGCAGAAAGTCCTTCTATTTTGTTTCAGGTATCAGTGAGATCATCTCTATCAGATAGAATCAAGCAAGCACAGAAGCAAGACAGTGAGTTGCAGAAAAGGGTAGAGCTGGTTCAGAAAGGTAAGTTGCCTGAATTCAACATTGATAATGATTGCGTTTTGAGATTTGGGAAGAGATTGTGTGTGCCTTGTGATTCACAGTTGAAGAGAGAGTTGTTATGTGAAGCTCATAGTTCTCCATTTTCAGTTCATTCGGGCAGTACTAAGATGTATAGAGATCTGCGGGAGTATTACTGGTGGGATGGAATGAAAAGAGATATTGCTGATTTTACTGTGAAGTGTTTGACTTGTCAGCAGGTTAAAGCAGAGCGACAGTTACCGAAAGGGATGCTTCAGCCTTTACCAGTGCCAGAGTGGAAATGGGAGAATATATCCGTGGACTTTGTTGTTGGATTACCGAAGACATCTCGAGGTAATAATGCAATCCGGGTTATTGTTGATCGCTTGACCAAATCTGCTCATTTCCTTGCTATACGAGATACTTTCTCTCTTGATAAACTTTCCCGTTTGTATCTTAAAGAGATAGTCAGGTTACATGGAGTTCCTCTCTCCATTGTATCGGATCGTGATCCCAGGTTTACTTCTAACTTTTGGAAAGGCCTTCAGAAGTCGTTGGGTACTGAATTAAATTTTAGTACATCTTTTCATCCTCAATCAGACGGTCAGTCAGAACGAACAATTCAGACATTGGAGGATATGCTACGAGCTTGTTCTATGGATTATCAGGGAAGTTGGGACCAACATCTTTCTTTGGTTGAGTTTTCATATAATAACAGTTTCCATTCCTGTATACATATGGCACCATTTCAGGCATTATAGGGGAAGCAGTGTCGCACTCCAGCTTTCTGGGATGAAGTGGGTGAAAGGAAGTTGATGGGACCAGAATTGGTAGAAGATATGGCAGAAAAAGTTTAGCTGATACAGAAACACATGATAACAGCTCAGAGCAGGAAGAAGAGTTATGCGGATAACCGGAGGAAAGATCTATCTTTCGAGGTAGGTGATCATGTTTTTCTCAAGGTTTATCCTTGGAAAAGTGTGATGAGATTTGGTAAGAAAGGAAAGTTGAGTCAAAGGTTCATTGGGCCATACGAAATTCTGGAGAGAGTTGGATCAGTTGCATACCGAGTGGCTTTACCTCCGAGTTTATCTCAGGTACACAATGTTTTTCACGTTTCGATGTTGAGAAAGTATATGCCAGATCCATCTCATGTTTTGAGTCCAGAGGTAGTTCAGCTGGAAGAGAACTTATCTTATGAGGAACAACCGGTCCAGATTCTTGACCACAGGGAGCAAGTGTTACGGAATAAGGTGATTCACCAGGTAAAGGTTTTGTGGAAAACCCACATGATTGAAGAGGCAACATGGGAATCTGAAAATGCAATGAGGGATAAGAACCCCCATTTATTTGATAAGTAAATAAATTACGGGGACACAATTTTCTAAAGGGGGGAAGGATGTAACATCCCAAGTAAGTAATGAATAATAGATATTTTTATATATGTCTATTAATGATTAAGATAGTGTTTTAGAGGCTTAAAATGAAAATAAATACAATCTTATGCATGGAATACACTAATATTCTTAAAAGATTGTTTTACTACCTTTTGATGGCAAACCATTTTTAAATCTATATTTGACAATTTTATAAACTATGGTTGTCAAAATAAACTTATTCTTTATGATTGGGACATAAAAATTTACCTTGTGTGAATTTTTGGTATTTTTCTGACAATGTTCATTTTTTAATGAATAGTAAAAAATACTGCATTTTACATCAAAACTGCTATTTAATCTAATTTATTTATATGATTAGATTATGTTTTGAATTGGTTTTGAAGTGAAATTAGAATATATTTTTAACATTTTATCCAATGGTGGTCATTGAAATCAATTTCACTTTGAAATTAGACTTAAACTGGTGTCAATCTTTTGATACTTATTGTTTTGTAAAAACACGCTATTTGCTCTGGCAGCGGGAATTAATTATTAAATTAATTAATTTGACTTATATGTATTGAATTTTGTAAAATAGACTTCATTTTTGAATTCGGAATATCAAATATATCTTAGGGTGCATTTTTGGTAATTTTCTGAAAAACATCAATTTTTGATGAATAGTGAAACCACTAAGTGATAATCAAGCAAACTGATTTCTCAGTTAATTGAAAGTTTACCACTAATGTGTATTGAATTTTTAAAATCCGACATACATGGTTGTCATTAAGAAGTAAAATGTGGTCCAATGAGATTATAATAATTTTTTGGTGAATAGTAACTTTTTAAGTTCTTAATCGCGATTAGTGGTAAATAGGGTAGTTTAAGGTATAAATAATACTTTAATAAAATGAAATGACCTAGACACATGTCCCAACCTCATTTTTTGTGTCATGGCCGAACATGACATGCCATGGGTCAACTTGGGGACCCCATGGATCCACTTTGTTTGGGAAATGACATAATTTACTTTTTATTTAATGTTAAAGGGAAAATGACACAAACATAATATGTTTTACGAAAACAATTTTTAAGTGGGGTTATAAAAATCAAAAATTTGATTATAAATAGTCATTGGAAAGCTAAAAAGATTTCCTATATCATAGTAGTTTGTTTATAATTTTTAGACATTAAATAAATTTAATTATTTATGACATAATAATGATGCAGCGATGACATCATTATTTGACGATTTAAATAAAATAGAAAGA
The DNA here is from genome assembly GCA_963277665.1 of Viscum album. NCBI lineage: Eukaryota > Viridiplantae > Streptophyta > Magnoliopsida > Santalales > Viscaceae > Viscum > Viscum album. Next base: position 1,392,978,588 of record OY728165.1, read on the forward strand.
TAATGTAAAATCTATAAACTACACATGTCCAAAACCAATTGGATGAGTGTATTTCGAACCCTTATCACCTTATCCACGAATTATATCAATGTGGGATCTTTTGAAACCGAAACACATTTTCAAATAAAGTAATATTTCTTTACTTTCCAAAAGTGCCCCTCCTCTCCTCTTATAAAAGGCCCCCACCTCTACCTCATTTAACACACTATTCAAGCCTTTGGCTCGGCCAACCCCTGCCCATTTGCTCTCTCCACATCCCTCTACTCATCCTAGAGGATTCCCTTTGGGAATAATCCTTTCAAAGGAAGCCTTTAGGCTCAAATCAAAAGGAGTTACACTTTTTAAGGTAATTCATTCTCTCATGTTCATTTGTTTTATTTTTCTTCTCCAACACCCTAAACTCTTTTTATTTACTTCTTTTGTAACAACACCAGTATCTTCAATATACTAGGATGTTGTTATAAGATATATTTGAGCTACACACTCACACAACTACCTCAAATTGTTAAAGAACATACGGTTTCCATGGATGGCGAAATTCTGCCTCCCGAAACGATGATTGTTCAATACTCATTTAACACATTCAAAGGTGGCCATTATGATGTAACTATTTTTATATATCATATATAATATGTTTATGTTTTCCTTAAGCTTCGTTTTTTTCATTTTGGGCATACCTTTATGGTTTCCATTTTGGGTAAACACGATATCTTCATTTTAGGAAGTGCGGACTACCGCCCCCTAAAAGTGATTTGATTCGTTAACACCATATGTGGGATGTGTAAAGGATAAAGTTAATGATGTTATATATGTTATTATACTGGAATTATAATATACTCTTATATCATTATGATTCCATTCCAGAAAATATGAAATAGAAATGGAAGTAGCGTTCATGCGTACGTACGGCTTACCGTCTCCATGAACGGTGCATTTCATTTCTTACCTCTAAATGTGATGTAATATTATAAATGAATGTATATACTGGATATATATGACATATATGATATCTACATCATGAATACCATTCTGTATATAATGAACCTTTGACCAAATTAACAACATGTAAGTGTAAGAAGTCTATTTTTGACTTAAGAACCAAATACCGACAAAATGAACATTATTAACTTAAATGATTACATGATGTCCATAACATGGTATTAAAGGAATAATGAACTTGAAAGAGATTCATAAGCAAGTAGAGATTAACTCAAGTTTATTATTCAGGAGATTAAAGAACGGTCGGGTCAAGTCGGATATGAGGTATGGGACTTCGTCTCAATCTCCTTTCGTTGAGGCATATTTTATTATATACACAACATTCTTTTATACGGTGTATAAACCCCTTTGACTTTTACGTTTATTCAAATGGAATATTTTTTATATGAAGCGTTTACTAAACGACAAAAGGGAATGTTTTTGTCGTACGTATGCGGCGACAACGACTTCTCCGCCGTCGTGACCGTTATTTGAGTTTCAGCTTCCTCTACAAGCCATACTTTTTTTTAAAACGAAAAATAAATACCATGTTTTACTTTGGTATTTTAAATGGTTTTCATAATGTTTTTATTATATCAATGTGTTGTATTGATATCTCTTGATAGAAATGTGGAAATGTTATGTTTCCTTTATGCATGTTTTATGTGATATGATTATGTTATGGTTCTTGGGCATTATTATGAAGACGGGTGGTTCCGTGATAAACTAAGGGTGGGTGAGCCTGTTATAGCTCTCCAATGCATTGGGTAACGCGAAGGAGTGAAACATTAAGGTTTCTACAAAGAGAATTTAGGGAATATACTGTGATGGGTATTCCAAAACGTAACCAAGAGGGTTTCTCCCTACGTAAGAATGTTATGAATGCCTCAAGTTACCTTTATGTCTTATGATTTCAATGATTTATTCATGATTTTATGAGGTATGTTAAAGTGCCTATGTTTATGGGTAAAGTATGATTTCATTCTTATGTATATATGAACTCATGTTTCCTTTCCATGTTTTTTTTATAACCCATACTGAGTTTTTATGCTCATCCCAAGTTTTTGAAATATTTTTCACAGGTCAAGGGAAAGGTATATGATAAGATGATAGAGTCAAGGATGTGTCAAGAAATAATCCATGTTTTATTTTAAATGTGTTTCCATTGATGGGAATGAAGAATACTATCTTGATTTATCCACTTTGTTTATATGTGGAATGTAATGAAACTTTTTTGATCTAATTCTCTAAAACTCTAAACCTGAAAAGATCCTCAACGTGTAATCTTGTAATAACTCAAGATTAAGTATGGTTTAAGGCTGGGGCCTTATAGATTATGTGACAATCAAATAATAATATACAATAATCACATGGTCAGGAAACATATCCATGTATATTCTGAATAATAAAATTATCACATGGATATAAAAAAATATATAATAATTAAATAATGAATAATTTGAAACAACATTACCATGTTTTCAAGTACTCATTCCAAGACATATTACATAAATGGATAAGTCATTGGCCAAATACCCAAGGTAGTTTGTGTCATGATACCTTCCGATGTATCATGTGGATATAGTAGTTCTGTATCGTCACTTAATAAGTCTAAATCATTCCTCATATGAAATGGGTGGAGGATAATATGTCATGAACTATACTTGGAACCTTGGTAACCAAAATAACTAATCCAGTCCTAACATAACCTAAAGGGAATTCCCAATCCCCATGAATATGTGACTAGAACAAGGAATCATACAAAATATGAGAGGGAAGGATTTTATCTAAAAGAACATTGATGAAAATATAAAATATAGTTTTCATATCAATAGAATAAATCCATTGGGAGAAAAAGTACCAGAATACTGAAAGGAAAAACATCAAAAGTACTATAGCCCAAAGTATTAAACAGGATAATATCCCCATGGTCCCCAAGGATATAACTCACTACGTCCATGGTTCAACAACACAATCCACCTCTAAGAGAACCCTTCCTTTTACTCAATCATTTTAGAAGAATTTCTAAAGAAAAAAACAGGAAAAAATTACGTTGTGTAACATCTCAGGTAAATAAAGAATAATACATTTACAAATTTATTAATATTTTCAAATTAAATATTAATTTTACTTTAAAGGGGTTGCTATTTTTGATAGCATACCCGATACTCAACAAAGAGTTCTTTGAAATCATACGTTGCACACTAGTAATAAAATAATATTATTTTAAATGTTAGTTAACATGTAGCCATTGTACTAGCGGGAATGGATAGAAATAACTAAAATATGATTATATTTGTTTTTTAAATGTTTTTACATTTATCTAATAAAGGATAAAGGCTTAAAATACGAAAAGAATTCAATTTTAGGCATTTATACTCTAATTTTCACTAAAGGTTCACTTATCACCTTTTGATGGCGAATCATCATTAAATATAGTTTTGATCAATATTATAAATTCTATTGGACCAAATATAACTCTTCTTTATAATAGGGACATCAAAATTTACTTTGTGTAAATTTATGGTATCTTTCCGATAAGGTTCATTTTTTTAATGAATAGTGTAAAATGTTGTATTTTAATTCAAAACCTCTTTTTAATCAAATTTATTTGTATTATTAGATTATCATTTGAATTGGTTTTAAAGTTAAATTAGAAAATATTTTTACCATTAAATCCAATAGTGTTCGTTGGAATTAATTTCACTTTGAAATCGGACTTATACTAGTGTTAATCTTTTGATACTTATTGATTCATAAAAACAAGCTATTTGCTCTGACAGCGAGAATTAATTATTAAATTAATTAATGCAACATATATGTTGTGAATTTTGTAAAATGGACTCCATTTTTGAATTCGGAATATAAAATATAGCTTAGGGTGAATTTTTGGTATTTTTCTGAAAAACTTCAATTTTTGATGAATAGTGAAACCACTAAGTGGTACTTATAAAAACTGATTTTTTGTTTAAATGAAATTTTACCACTTCTGTGTTTTGAATTTCAAAAATCAGACATACATGGTTTTCATTAAGAATTAAAATGTGGTTCAATTAGATTAAAATAATTTTTTAGTGAATAGTAACTTATTATGTTTTTAATCGCGATTAGAGGTAATTAGTGGAATTTAAGGAAAAAATGATATTATAATAAAATGAAAATACCTTGACTGTAACGCCCCGACCCTTGTTACCCAGAGTCGGTGCATTATTACATAACATTGGTATGATCACAAGAATGATCAAATCTCTAAAGACTGATTGGTTTAGTAGCCTTGGAAACACTAGATATATTCATAAAGTTTTATATTACATCATAAAGTGAAAAACTACTACAACAACATAGTCTACATATTCCACACTCATATCCCTACATAAAATCCCTACAGGTCATTCATAACTTACTTCTTCACATCCTAGGAAAAATAAAACATAGAAAAGGGGTGAGCTCAAATGCCCAGTAAGGATAACAATATAGCAGAAACATTCATAAATAAGAATAAACATTTAAAGCAATGTATAACTAAAACAAAATCCTTTCAAACGTGAACGTTCAACATAGTATGGCATAAATAAAATGAAATAATGCTATTTACTTATTCACATGGATATTCTACTAATCGAATACTCACATGCAAAATCAATAACCACTTTCATAATGATGGAATTCATAATGCTGAACTTTAATTTCTTTGTCAAGGCCACGTCCCAAGACCTTGGGGCTAACTGTAACCGGAACCCAACCCGGAGTGCCTCTAATAACCGGACACCAACCCGGAGTGCCTCTAATAACCGGACACCAACCCGGAGTTCCTCTAATAACCGGAGACCAAACCGGAGTTCCTCTAATAAGCGGAGACCAAACCGGATGGCTTACATTTACCGGTCCCCAACCCGGAACATACTTGTCTAACACATTAATCTGAATGAAAGGTTGAAATATAACATAAACATTCGGATTGAAAATAACTTATGAAATGTCAATACTTAATAAAAAAAACATGAGTGACATATGAATAGATTATCCATAGTAAAAAATATCACAAAACCTTTAATAAAATATGGATGTTTTGTATCATAATAAACCAACTTAAAATAGGCTTAAAAGCCATCAAAGAATGTTGACATAGATGAAATCAAAATTCTTTTTAAAGAAATATCACTTTTTATTTTGAAATCATTTAAGATCCATATAAAATAAAACATTTTCTTTAAAAATATTCTTATAAGCTTGTAAGGGAAGCTTTGACGATTTTATAATGGCGGTAAATAGCCTCACTCGCCGTATAAGTTAAAAAAACATTCTTACCTTAATTCTGTCGAAAAGGTTAAAAAGGACCTTGTTTTGAAAACGACAGAAATATTACTTTATAAACCTATTATAAAAAGTCAAACAAGAGTATAAATGACTTTAACCCATATTCTTGTAAATAATAAAAATGTTTTGAAATACATTTCAAAGAAACATGGATGTGGATGATAAAGAAATCCCAGTAGATTATTACGTATAAACAACCTCGGATAATGAAGAGATTGTGAAATAAACCCTTACCAATTTGGTAACTTATGAAACATACAACCCATGAATGAGGTATCATACAATGAATATGTAAATACACATAAATTAGAGTGTATTACACAAATAATATAATTATGGGCAGTACATACACCACACAAAAGGTAATGGTGGCAATATGGCATGAATCTCACGGGAATAAGGAGTGAGATGAAAACCCCTTACCTTGTACTTTTACTTGGTTGGGGTAGGTTAACCTCCTGTATAATAGTGAAATAATTGTTATTAAATTATACAAGAATCATATATATTAATATGATATCATATATGATCTTTTAACTTTTCTTTGTTAATAATATCTTAGTATTATCGTTGTTTCGGGTGTTAACTTACTCATTTTCTTTAATATGTTTTATTACGTAATCCATGTTTGAAATGGATAGGTTGTATATTATTCATATCCAGAATGATATAAATTCCTTAAATATAATTTTTAAATCAGCAAATGATAATTATACTTGAATGGATATGATGGAGAATGAATCTCATCGCGTTCGTGGAGACGGTAGTCCGTACGTACGCACGAGTGACAATATCATTCTTTTGATATTAAAATAATATATAAATGGATAATATATCATATATACAGAATCATTAACATGTTATATTTATTATTTACATGAGTTACACATCATTATTATACCCATCCAAATAATAATATATTGAATAACAATTACACCACAACGTGGAGACGGTAAGCCGTACGTACGCACGTATGGTGACATGTTATTCAAAGGGTGGATAGAATAATGAATATGGTTGTACCATATTTATAATAACATCACATTATATATATGATACTGGAGTTATTATTTTAGAATGGTAACAACAAAGGAAGAAGAAGTGGAAGAAGAAGGAACTTGGAAAAAGGGTGGTGAAATCATTATCTCTTCTTCGGTTGCTTCCTTTTGATTTGATCAAAAGGGCTCCTTAGGTTGGATTTATGATCAAACTAAGGCCTCTAGGTTGTAGTGATGGAAGTTGGGAGAGTATTTTGTCAGAGTTTGTCCGAACCAAAAGGCTTTTAAGGTGTGACGAAAAGAGAAGGAGGAGTGCCCTTTTATAAAAGGGGTGAGGGGCACCTTTGGAAAAGCTAGAAATAATAGTTTATAATAAATTATTATTCGGTTTCTAATGGCTCCAAAGTTGATTATTTAAATTTTAAGGTGGGGATGGGTCTAAAAAAACACAACCAATAGAATTTAGACAGGTTTGGGTACTTATATTAACCTTATCTTTAAGTATTAACTCTATGTTAATTAGTTTCACTTTTACAATGTCTCTTTGTATTTTTATATAATATGGTTAATAATCATACTATATACATCCAAGAGACCCCCAAGTGGTCCATTAATGATGCACCTATCACGATATAAGTCTCTTGGCCGAACCTTAGATTTTTAGGAATTTAATATCAATTAATAATATAATATTTGTTTTAAGAACTCTTTTATGTCAATTTTGACACTATTCAATAGTTGATTTTTGTGAAACTAATAAAAGATTTATTACTTCGAAAAAAGTCAATTAAATCAATAATAATATATCATATTATCATAGAAAATTAGTTTAATTCATTAATAGTTTCATATTATATTTATTTGGGTATTTATAATATCAATTATTTTAATTTTTCACTATTATAGTAATTAATTCATCATCATTGTGTCATAAATAAATTAAATTATTTAATGTCTAAAAATTATAAATAAAATATCAATATTTATGAAATGTTTTTATCTTTCTAATGAATATTTATAATCTAAAATCCAACATATATAACCCTATGTAAAAATTGTTTTGCTAAAAGATATATGCTTGTGTCATTTTTGTATTCATTTTAACTTAATTAAAATAAAGTGTCCATATCACCTACAAGTGGCACCATGGGGTCCCAAAATCGACCCAAAGATGCCTATGGTCTAACATGTATCAACCAATAAGGCAAAGGCACGTTTTAGGGTAATTTAGTATTATTATAATATTATTTGTTAACCCTTATTTATCGGATTTACCCTTAACCATGGTAAATAAAATATTTACCGCAGTAATTATTCAAAATGTCTAAAAATAAAAGTTACCTATTTACAAAATTTGGACATCCTGATTCCAAATATGGAATCCATTTTTCTAAATTCAAAACACAGAAGTGGCAGAAATTAATTTAAAATTAATTCCCGCTGTTAAAACAAAAAACGTGTTTTTAAGAGATAATAACTATCAAAAGATTGACACTTGTTTATGTTCGGTTTAATTGTAAAATTATGTCCAATGACCAACATTATATTAAATGGTAAAATTAAATTCTAAATATACTTTAAAACCACTCAAATTCATAATTTATCACTATTAATTATTTTGATTAAAAAAGTTGTTTTTAATTAAAATTTAATAATTTTCACTATTCATCAAAATATGAAAGTTATCCAAAAAGTACCAAAATTTCACCTTAGGCTAAATTCGATACTTCGAATCCAAAAATGAAGTCCATTTTGAGAGATAAAATTTCTATAATTTTAAAAGGTAGGTATTACTATTCATAACGGCTAGTTTGATTGGTTGTGGTGTGTTAGAATCTCGAAGTTGCGTACAATGCACGCCATTTCATTATTCAAAGGAAAGCGTACTGTGGAAGCTTGGGATGTTTCATTTTAAAATTCTTTTTCGATGTCCCCATTTTGTCAAAAAGTTTAAAATATTGTATTTAAAAAGGTTTCACTATTAAAAGTTGATAAAAGTGCAATACTGAAAATGAATCTGTTCTTGCATTATGTCTAAGAAACTCATAATATGGATTCTAAAATTATAAGGATTATATAAAGTTTAAAATTTAGTTAATACTATTCATAACCTCTTTTTAATGGCCTTTTTTTTGTTATGTCATGGTGTGATTGAACTCGGTGTTGCGTGTAGTGCAAGTTATTGAATTATTTTGAAGAAATAACACACTATGAAATCTTGGGGTGTTACATTGACACATGTCCTACCCTTATTGGATGTGTCATGGCCGACCAAGAGAAGCCATGGGTCAACATGGGGACCCCATGGAGCCGCTTTCGTTGGGAAATGACATAAATTACTTTTTATTTAATGTTAAAGTAAAAATGACACACACATGAGATGATTTATTAAAAAAATTTACATGGGGTTATAAAGGTCCGAGTTTTGACTATAAATAGTCATTGGAAAGCTAAAAATATTTCATACATCATAGTATTTTTTTATAATTTTTAGACATTAAATAAATAAAATTATTTATGACATCATGATGATGCAGCGATGACCTCATTATTTAACGATTTAAATAAAATGGAATGATAATGTAATATCTAAGACCTACAAATGTCAAAAACCTATTCGATGAGTGTATTTCGAACCTGTATCACCTTATCCTCGAAATAAATCAATGTGGGACCTCTTAATTCCGAATACCTTTTTAAAATAAAGTGACTTTTCTTTACCTTCAAAGAGTGCCCCTCCTCTCCTCTTATAAAAGGCCCCCACCTATACCTCTTTACACACACTCCCAAAGCATTTGGCTCGGCCAAACCCTGACCATTTTGGCTCTCCACATCTCTATCTTACTCCTTTAAGCCTCACTTTGGGTAGAAGTCTTCCCAAGGAATCCTTTGAGCTCAAATCTGCGAGAGTTACCTGATTTTAAGGTAATGTCTTCTTTTGAGTCCTTTGGTTTTATTTTGCTTCTCTAACCCCCAAAAATATTTTTATTCTTTTCTGTTGTAACAACTCCAGTATCCTCAATATACTAGGATGTTGTTATAATAAGTATTCGAGCTACACTTACACACACCTACATCTAATGGTTAAAGAACATACTGTTTCTGTGGATGGTGAATTTCTGCCTCCCAAAACGATGATTGTTCAACATTATTTTAACACCTTCAAAGGTGGCCATTAAGATGACAATACATTTATATATGATATATAATACGTTTATGTTTTCCTTAAGCGTCTGTATTTTTCATTTTGGGCATACCTTTATGGTGTCAATTATTGGTAAACACGATATCTTCATTTAAGGAAGTGCGGACTACCGCCCCCTCAAAGTGATGTGATTCGTTAATGCCATATGTGGGACGTATAAAGGATGGATTTAAAGTTATTATATATGATGTTATACTTGAATTATAATATACCTCTATATCATTATTATTTATTTCCATTAAAGTATGAGATATAAATGAAAGTAGCGTTAATGCGTTCGTACGGCTTACCGTCTCCATGAACGGTGCATTTCATTTCTTATCCCCAAATGTAATGTACTATTAAAAGTACATGTATATAATAGATATATATAATTAATTAAATATCTAAATGATGAATATAATTCTGGAATTAAAATATACGTACCTCTCATTTAGTTTTAATTCCATTAATATGACAAAGAAATGAAAGTAGTGTTCATGCGTACGTACGACTTACCGTCTCCATGAACGGTGCATTTCATTTCTTACCTCTAAATTATAATGTAATATTATAAATACATGTATATGATGGATATATATGATATATAGGATATCCAAATCAGGAATTTCATTCTGGATATAAAGAACCTTTGACCACATGAACAACATGTAATTGTAAGAAGTCCACTTTCGACTTAAGAACCAAATATCGACAAAACAATCATTATTAACTTAAATGGTTACATAATGTTTATAACATGGAAATAAGTGATATAAAAGGAATAATGAACTTTAAAAAGGTTCTTAATCAAGTATAAATTAACTCAGGTTTATTATTTAGGACGTTAAAGAATGATCGAGTCAAGTCAGACCCGAGGAAAGGGACTTCGTCTCAATATCCTTTCATTGAGGCATATTTCATTTTATACACAACTTTATTTTATACGGTGTATAAAACCCTTTGAATTTTACTTTTATACAGAAGGAATCTTTTTCTACGAAGTGTTTTACTAAACAACAAAAAGGAATGTTTTTTTAATGTACGCGGTGACAACGACCTTTTCTGCCGCCGCGAGTATTATTTGGTCTTTGGCTTCCTCAACAAGCCATAATGTTTTTAAAATAAAATAAATACCATATACTCTTTTATGTATTTTGGTATTGAAAATGGTTTTGATAAAGGATTTTATTGTGATATATTGTGATTGAAATGTGCAAATGTTATCATTCCGTTATATTGGATTTATGTTTTATGATTTTATATTGGTACTTGGACATTTAATGGGTGGTTACGTGATAAACCATATGACAGGTGGTGCCGTGAATACCAGGACGGGTGGTTACATTATAACCACCAATGCATTGGGTATGGAAGTCGGCCGTATGGCTATTCCATTAAGTATGTATGGAAATTGGCCGTATGGCTATTCCATTAAGTGATATGTGTGGAAGTCGACCGTATGGTTATTCCACTTAAGTATGTTTATGTCCCAAGTTACCTTTATATATGTTATGTGTTCTTTATATGGGTTTTATGGTAATCCTTTGGTTACAAAAAGGTAAGTAATGATACTTTATTCAGTGAAGAGTTTTTACTAATTCATGAAGGTGAAGGTATTACTTTGATAGAGTATACATGGTTTACTTGATGTTTGAAAAAATAACAGTTTTCATTCATTGTGTATCCCTTACAAAGCTTTTTATGACCACCCCATGTTTTTGAAATATTTTTCACTGGACTTGTTGTGGAATAAGGTCAAGGATGGGATCAAGGGAATGTAATGCTATATAAAACATGGAACTAGACATGTTTCTTTTTAAGAGTTTATTTTATTATGGAAACTTAGTAGAAGTGTCTACTTTGTAATCTTTCGAGATGTAATAATTATGTTCTAATTCTCTAAAACTCTAAACCTGAAAAGATCCTCAATGTGAATTATTCATGTAATTCAATATTAAGTAAGGTTTAAGGTCGGGGCCTTATATTTGGTATCAGAGGTCGGTTTAGACAATTTTAGGTGTTAGAAAATTGTTAAATTATAAATTAATTTATAGTATGATTGAATTGATATAGAATTTACGGATTACCATGTTGCTTCATCTAAGACTTGTTTGGTCAGAATGGTTTTCCGAAGAGGAAACATGGATGTTTTTCTATGAAGGTATACAGATGAAAATGAACTTCTAAATCGGCATCCTAAGATGGTTTGAATCAGAACTAAACAGTTTGTTGTAGTGATGGCTCAGTTGACTCAGGTGAAAAATGTTCGTTGTTTTTATTGATGATATTTTGGTGTTTTCAAAATGTAAAGAGGATCATGAAAGTCATTTAAGGGTTATCTTGCAACCCTTAAAAGAAAATAAACTATATGGAAAATTCAGGAAGTGTGAGTTTTGGCTACAACAGATTTCTTTCCTTGGTCACATTGTTTCAAAAAATGGCATAACTGTTGATCCTACTAAAACAAAAGTTGTTGAAGAATGGCTGAGACCCACAAATGTAACCGAGGTCCATAGTTTCCTTGGTTTGGAGGCTTACTACTGAAGGTTTTTTGAAAAAATTTCACGGTTATCTAGTCCAATGACTAAGCTAACTCAGAAGGGTGTTATGTTTATCTGGACAAAAGAATGTGATGATTGTTTTCAGGAGTTGAAAATAAGATTAGTGAATGCTACAGTTTTGGCACTTCCTTCTAGGAATGGTGAGTTTGTTATCTACAGTGATGCTTCATTGAAAGGACTTGGTTGTGTCCTTATGCAAAATGATCAGGAAATATCTTATGATTCACGACAGTTGAAAACTCATAAGGTAAATTACCCTACACATGATTTGGAATTAGCTGCTGTTGTTTTTGCTTTAAAAATGTAGAGGCATCATTTTTATGGAGTAAAGTGTGAAATATATACTGATCACAAAATTTTAAAGTATATACTCATTCAAAAAGAATGTAACATGAGATAGAGGAGATGGCTCGAATTAATCAAGGATTTTGATTGTACAATTCATTACCATCTGGGAAAATCCAATAATGTTGTTGATGCTTTGAGTCGAAAAAGAAATGCTTCATTAACAATGTTGCATTTCGAACTTGATCCTTTGGTTAAGGATTTGATGAACTTTGGCATAGAAGTTGTTGGTGTAGGATGTCCTTCTGTTTTGTTTCAGGTATCAGTGAGATATTCTATATCAGACAGAATCAAGCAAGCACAGAAGCAGGATAGTGAGTTGCAGAAAAAGGTAGAGCTGGTTCAGAAAGGTATGTTGCATGAATTCAAGATTGATAGTGATTGTGTGTGCCTTGTGATTCACAGTTTAAGAGAGAGTTGTTATGTGTAGCTCATTGTTCTCTGTTTTCAGTTCATTCTGGCAGTACTAAGATGTACAGAGATCTGCAAGAGTATTACTGGTGGGATGGAATGAAAAGAGATATTGCTGATTTTACTGTGAAGTGTTTGACTTGTCAGAATGTTAAAGCAAAGCGGCAGTTACCGAAAGGGATGCTTCAGCCGCTAACAGTGCTATAGTGGAAATGGTAGAATATATCCATGGACTTTGTTGTGGGATTTCCGAAGACATCTCCAGGTAATAATGCAATCTGGGTTATTGTTGATCACTTGACTAAATCTGCTCATTTCCTTCCTATACGAGATAATTTTTCCCTAGATCAACTTTCCCTTTTGTATCTTAAGGATATAGTCAGGTTACATGGATTTCCTCTCTCCATTGTATCTGACCGTGATACTAGGTTTACTTATAACTTTTGGAAAGGCCTTCAGAAGTCGTTGGGTACTGAATTAAATTTTAGTACAGCTTTCCATCCTCAATTAGATGGGCAGTCATAATGAACAATTCAGACCTTGGAGGATATGCTACGAGTGTGTTCGATTGATTATTAGGGAATTTGGGACCAACATCTTTCTTTGGTTGAGTTTTCTTATAATAACAGTTTTCATTCCAGTATACAGATGGCTCCGTTTGAGGCATTATATGGGAAGCAGTGTCGAACTCCAGAATTTTGGGATGAAGTGGGTGAAAGAAAGCTGATGGGACCATGTCACGACCCGCCCTCGGGGTCCGTGCCGTGACTACCCCATGCCCGCCTTCCATAGGCCAGGGGCTGGCGACTAGCACCAAGGCGTAAATCCCGGTAAAAAGGGAAGGCATTGCCTTTGTAATGTAAACAAACACCATAGAGTAAGCAAGCGGAAAGTAAACACTAAGCAAAAGCAGAGTACAACTGAAAGTGCGGAAAAGTAAATGGGCCAGTATACAAACTCAAACTGAAAGTGAAGTACAACTCGAAAGGGAAAACAGCAACTGAAAAGTAAAAGCCACTACACCGAGCTGTCCACTGGAAACCCCACCTGAAGGGTGGGTACAGATAGCTCCACTACTCCTCGGGTCCCGCCGTCCGCTCCGAGCACGTCCCGTCCAGTGGTCCACCTCCAGGTACCGTCCTGCTCTGCAAGCCTCATCTAAGATCAACGCTGTCCGTCGTCTGCAACCAACACAACGTAGTGCGGGCAAAGCCCGTGCAGGGGTGAGTATAAGCTACTCAGTAGGGACCCCGAGACCCCTGAAGGTCTCTCAAATCCACAAAGGATAAACCACAAAGAAAGGTACAATCACGAAGTAACAACCGACACTTATTAGGTATATTCCCATACATATACCTAAGTCATCAAATTCAAATACACTCCAACCTCCGAGCCCAAGTACAACTCAGTCCACACAGGAAAGTAAACGTATTCCACACAGGAAAGAAAAACGTAATCCACACAGGATAGCACAACACAATCCACACAGGGAAGCAACAGGATTCAGCTCACACAGGTATACATCTTTGAAAGACGATAAAGATGATCTCTGATCCATCTAATTCGTCGGACCCACGAAGGATCGATAGCTAACTAACCCCCGCAAAAGACCCACACAGGATCGGGCCCACGTAGGACCTGTAGGCGCTGGTTCACACAGGATCGCTGAGCGCAAAGACCCACACAGGATCGGGCCCACACAGGACCTGTAGCACTGATCCACGTAGGATCGCTGAGTGCTGAAGTCGTCGTCGTCGAATCCACACAGGATCTCTGTACTGTCGTCATCGCAGTCACAGTAGCAGTATTAGCAGTAGTAGTCACAGTAACAGTCGCAACCAGCACTAGGGTTCCCGCACACAGCAAGCTCGTACAGGAGGGTCCGCTCCACGAGCCGAGAGGCTGATACATCAACTGTCACAAAGACTAGAGTTTATGTATCAAAAAGTTCCGTATCGTCAACAGAAACTCAATGCAACAGACGGCGCGTCGATCGGACGCCCGGTCTGAGAGTTATTGGCATTTTCGTTCTCGGGGCCCGGTTGGGTTTTAAGGCAAAACCAACCCGACCGTACTCCACCTGCGTCCAAACCTCGGGCGGAGTATGCCAAAAGAACTGTCTCACTAAGAGGAACACAACAAAGCTGACGGCATGTAAATCGGACGTCCGTAGCTCAAGATATGAGCATTTCCGCTCCGAGGGCCCGGTTGGTTTCGTGAACGAACCAACCCGGCCGAACTCAAAGTATTCCGAAACCCTGAGTGCGATATACCGAAACGACCGTCTCGATCCAAGGATCGCGTTTCCGCAGACGGTTCGTCGATCAAAGGTCCGTGGATCAAGTTATGTCCAAAAGACCGAAACTGATTCGAAACGGGGGGGTCCGGGTCCGGGCCGACCCGGCCCGACCCCCCCTGGGTCGGCCCAAACTGGGTTGACCCGAACCGGGGCGACCCGACCCAGGTCTAACCCGGCCCGGCCGGCCGGCGGCGCGGCAGCCTGGCTGCGCAGCGGCCTGGCGCCGCACGGAGGCAGCACGTGGGGGGGGGGGGGGGGCAAAGCCCCCCGCTTCTTGGAGTGGCGGCGCGGCAATCAGCCGCGCCCCTTTGTCAACAACGTCCCCCCTTTGGGGGCCTGCTTCGTGGAAAAACCGGGGGGCCGCCTGCCCTCCTCATGGAAACCGCCCCCCTCATAAATGAGGGGGGGCTTTTGAGCTGCCGGGGGAATTAAATTCCCCCGGATTTTTGTCCATCCAGCCGGCCAGCTGGCCGGCCGGTTTTTCTCCAACGGGACCGAAAAACCGGTCTCCATTTTGGCTCCCGACGCCGGTGGCCCGGCCGCCGGTCTTCTCATCCCGCCGCGGCCCGGAACCGGCCGCGGTGTTCGTCATCCGGCGCGGTGCGACGGCACCACGCCCCTCCGCCGCGCCTTTGTTTCCCTTCGACGTGGTGCGACGGCGTCACGTTCTTGATGATCCTTCCACGGCGCGGCGCGACGGCGCCGCGCAATATAATCGGGAGAATAACCGCGTGGTGCGACGGCACCACGCCACCTTGTTTCATCAGCAATATAAAACATCAAGAACGAAGGAGGGGAGTCGGTCGTGTTCATGCGGTTCGGCCCCCTCACGTTAAAAGATAACACAACTTAAAATATTCAATATCCTCACGTTAGACATGGTAGAACCACGAACAAGAATAAAATAAATAAACAAAAATCAACAACCCCTACCTTGGGTAAAGGTTCGAAGATTTGTCAACGTCCCGCGGAAGAACGTCGCGGTGGTCGGTGTCACGGTAATCGTTCGTCAAATCCGATGACGAAGAGGTATGTCCAAAGAGGCACGATGTTGACAAAACTTCTTATGTCGACGAAGGGAGTCCGAGGAGGAAACGACATTCCCTCCTGTTGACACGGAAGACGAAGAAGAGAGGAGCGGCGTTCTTCGTCGGAGCTTGAGCGTTCTTCGTCAAGGCTTGAGCGTTCTTCGTCAAAGTTTGAAGAAAAGGAAAAGCTCTCAAAAGCTCTCAAGATGGCTAAGAGTTCTAACCAAACAAAATAAGGTAAGAGCTTATTTTATTAAGTCAACCAAACCATTTGAATTTCAAAGGTTTGAATTAAGACAACTGAAGCCATTAATTAACCAACTTGCCATCTTAAATTAAAAGGGGAGTTTAAGGGAGAAGATGAGAGGTTTAGGTTCGTGTGGGACCCACCACACTTAATCCTCTCAAGGGAGGTTAAGTGGGTGTGGGTCCCACCCCTAACTCCCTTTGAGAGGAGTTAACCTACAAAAGTAAAATAAAAAGAATTCCACATTTTTTTATTCAACTTTTTATAATTCTCCCAAAAACTAACTTTCGTCCCGCAATAAACGCAACTTCCGAAAAGGTCTCTTTAAGCTAATATCGGCGCTGCGAGTTCATCGGTGCCCTCGGATTTCAATTCCGAGAAACGGATCAAAAGTTAGAGATTCCCGCTCATTCGTTCAGTGAACGTACCCGAGCCAACTTCGGAAATTGATTCCGGGCACTCCGGGCCTCGGAATCAGGTGCCGTCAGAAACCGCGCTCTTGTAAAATTCTAAAGAAAATTAAGAAAAAATTTCCCTTGAATTTTACGGGTCTTTAAATTACTCCCACCTCAGGGCTTTACGTCCCCGTAAAGATACATCAAAAACTAGGGAAACAAATGAGGGTACTGAGCACGCAACTGAGCCTCCCGCTCCCATGTGCTCTCCTGGAGATTCCCGTGCTGCCATCTGATGCGCACAAGAGGAATCGATCGCCCACGCAGGACCCACTCCTGTCGATCCTCTATCTCCACCGGGACCTCCGTAAAAGTCGCCCCATCGTCAACCTCAAGCTCCCCATGGTCAATGATGTGCGTCGGGTCGTGCACGTATCTCCTCAGATGAGACACGTGGAAGACGTCGTGCACCCGGTGCAACTGAGGTGGTAGAGCCAGGCGATAAGCCACCTCACCAATCCTGCTGAGGACCTGGAAGGGTTCGATGAAGCGCAGAGATAACTTTCCGCCTCGGCCAAATCTCTGAATACCACGTCGAGGTGAGACCTGCAAGAAGACGTGGTCGCCATCCTCGAACTCCAGTGGCCTCCGCCTCCTGTCAGCGTATGACTTCTACCGGCTCTGTGCTGTCCTCATCCGCTCCTGGATGACCTGGACCTTCTCTGTCATGGCCTGGACCATCTCTGGTCCCACAAGTGATGACTCCCCAGGGTCTGTCCAGCACAAAAGAGATCTACAAGGTCGGCCGTACAACGCCTCGTACGGTGCCATTCCGATGGTGGAGTGGTAGCTATTGTTGTACGCAAACTCCACCAAGGGTAGGTGGTCCTCCTAGAAACGACCAAAGTCGAGGATACATGCGCGGAGCATGTCCTCGAGAGTTTGAATGGTCCTCTCCGTCTGACCATCCGTCTGAGGGTGAAATGCTGTGCTCAGACGTAGATGCGTCCCGAACGCCTCCTGTAACCCCTTCCAATGCTGGGAAGTAAAGCGGGAATCTCGATCGGAGACTATAGATAATGGCACTCCGTGGAGCCGCACAATCTCCTAAACGTAGAGACATCCCAAGCTCTCCACTGAGCCCTGCTCTCTGATGGGTACAAATAGTGTCGTCTTGGTGAGTCGGTCAACAATCACCCAGATGGAGTCGTGACCTCTGGAAGTGCGTGGAAGTCCAGTCACGAAGTCCATAGATATGCCGTCCCACTTCCACTCCGGAACCTCCAAGGGCTGTACTAAGCCTGCTGGTACCTGATGCTCTGCCTTCCCCTGCTAGCAGGTGAGGCATTGAGAAACGAACTCTGCTACTGCCTTATTCATGCCCGGCCACCAGTGCTGTCGTCTGAGGTCCCGGTACATCTTCTCCACTCCAGGATGTACCGCCAAAGGAGAAGTGTGAAACTCTCTCATCACTTCCTCTCGCAAAGAGATTGGTACCATGGTACATCCTCTGAAAAGGATGTCGTGCTCTGCTCCAAGGGTAAAACCATCAGGTGCCTGTCCCGAGGATATCTGAGCACGCCGTGTCTCACAGTCAGCGTTCCCACGCTGTGCCTCCCTGACTCGCTGCAGTAGTGGAAGGGTGACTGTGAGAGACTGGAGGAAGGCTTCTCCATCTCTATCTATGAAGGATATCTGCAAAGAGGCTAGCTGCAAAGATTTCTCCTTTCCTGAAAAGTGAAATCCGGTCTCATCCCCTGGATAAACCACGTTCCTTGCCTAATACAGTCAATCCCCTCATGATTAATTAATTCATGGCATGGATGACGTTGTAAGGCCTCGACGCTGCTACCAAGAGATCCAACCGTTACTCTCGCCTCCAAGGGTTGTGTCACACTGTCGGTATCAGTGTGTGGTCACTGGGTTTCCTCCAGTACGAATATCGCTAGTGAGGGTCAAGTCAACAGTTTTTAACCGGCACCTCTCAGTAAAAACAAACAAGAGACAAGATAACAAAAGTCACCAAGGAAAGTGTCTTTTATTACTTCAACATAAAGTACAAGGACACAAAGCAACACAAACTACGAAGCTAGAGGCATTATGGGCAAAGGCCTATATGACTGGAGGTAGTCCCACACTAGTCTACCCGCTTCCGGAGCTCCATGATCGTAAGCTTCAGCTGCCTGAAGCTGTGATCTCCCCTGAGGTCGGGGTGGACCTCCTGGTGGTGGTGGTGGTAGAGCCTCAAAGCGTCGCCCACCACCTGCTGCTCGGCCAGCTCCTCTGCCTCGTCCGCCTTCTCCCTGCGGACCGCCACGGTCAAACCTCTGCCTCTTCCTAGGTGGTTCCTCAACTGTCTGCTGCTCCTCTGCATGGCGGGTCGGGTAGTCACGAGCCATGTGGCCTTGCCCGCCGCATGCATAACACTGTCTTCCACTCGAAAGACTGGCTCCGCGCTGTGTGCCCTGCACTGCTGAGCCAGTGCCTTGAGGTCGTCTGCCCGAAGGTCTGGTCTGCCTAGACCCCTGAGTCATCCGTCGACTGCCTGCTGCAGATGAATCTGCCACGTGCCGCCCTGTGGTGGGTCGCTGCGCTGGTGTAGACTCAGCAAGGAAGCTCTCGATCAGAAGGGCCCGCTCCAGTACTCCTGTCTTAGTCGGTATGCTGAGGGAGATCAGTAATGCCCTGATCTCGTGTCTCAAACCCTGCTCGAAGGTCTGGGCCCGAAAGAATGAGTCCCGTACCATGTCGTTCGAGTAGCACGAGAGATCGGTAAATCTCACCGAGTACTGAGCGACCGTCATGCTGCCCTGCCGCAGCTGAAGAAGCACCTGGATACGCACCGCACGAAGGGTGGCTGGGACGAACACCGAGCGGAAGAGGCTCTCAAAGTCCGTCCAAAGTAGAGATGCCTCATCGTGCACCTGGAGCATCAAGCTCCACCATCGTCCTGCTCCTGCGTGTAGTAGGCTCGCAGCGAGGATCACCATGAGGTCTGCTGGTGTCCTCACTAGCCTAAACACTCATACCACTGCCTCCAGCCAGTCCTCTGCTGCATGGGGATCCGTCTCCCCGCGAAACCTGGGCGGTCGCTGGCGCTGAAACTCATGCAGTGCGCTGAGGTGACGTGCATCGTCAGCGGCTGGCGCTGGAAGCATCGGGGGCTCGGTGGGTAGTGCTACCGCAGGTGCCACTGCTGACAAAGGGCCCTGCACCGAGGCCTCGTCACTCGGTGGGCTATCATCACATTCGACTCTCGGAACCCTAGCTGGCTGCCGTCGTGGGGCCATCCTGAATAGGAAACAGGTGCGCCACGGTCAAACAGTATACCTGGTGAGCTGATATAAAGTAATCACAAAGAAAACATTGAAACACACACGCAATCAATGTTTTCGTGCATTAAGTCGGAAATCAGAAGTCAGGGTCCTAGTGTACGGATACGTCGTCCGCCGCACCAACACTGGACTCCCTGGACTGATAACCACACTTAGTACGCTAAACATTATTGCTTCACATAGAAAAGATCAGAGTTCGCGGTAGATCTGAACTCCTCTCATACCAATTTGTCACGACCCGCCCTCGGGGTCCGTGCCGTGACTTCCCCAAGCCCGCCTTCCATAGGCCAGGGGCTGGCGACTAGCACCAAGGCGTAAATCCCGGTAAAAAGGGAAGGCATTGCCTTTGTAAAGTAAACAAACACCACAGAGTAAGCAAGCGGAAAGTAAAAACTAAACAAAATCAGAGTACAACTGAAAGTGCGGAAAAGTAAATGGGCCAGTATACAAACCCAAACTGAAAATAAAGTACAACTCGAAAGGGAAAACAACAACTGAAAAGTAAAAGCCGATACACCGAGCTGTCCACTGGAAATCCCACCTGAAGGGTGGGTACAGATAGCTCCACAGCTCCTCGGGTCCCACCGTCCGCTCCGAGCACGTCCCGTCCAGTGGTCCACCTCCAGGTACCGTCCTGCTCTGCAAGCCTCAGCTAAGATCAACGCTGTCCGTCGTCTGCAACCAACCCAACGTAGTGCGGGCAAAGCCCGTGTAGGGGTGAGTATAAGCTACTCAGTAGGGACCCCGAGACCCCTGAAGGTCTCTCAAATCCACAAAGGATAAACCACGAGGAAAGGTACAATCACGAAGTAACAACCGACACTGCTTAGGTATATGACCATACATATACCTAAGTCATCAAATTCAAATACGCTCCAACCTACGAGCCCAAGTAAAACTCAGTCCACACAGGAAAGTAAACGTATTCCACACAGGAAAGCAAAACGTAATCTACACAGGATAGCACAACGCAATCCACACAGAGAAGCAATAGGATTCAGCTCACATAGGTATACATCTTCGAAAGACGATAAAGATGATCTCTGATCCATCTAAGTCGTCGGACCCACGAAGGATCGATAGGTAACTAACCCCCGCAAAAGACCCACACAGGATCGGGCCCACGTAGGAACTGTAGGCGCTAGTTCACACAGGACCGCTGAGCGCAAAGACCCACACAGGATCGGACCCACACAGGATCGGGCCCACACAGGACCTGTAGCACTGATCCACATAGTATTGCTGAGTGCTGAAGTCGTCGTCGTCGAATCCACACAGGATCTCTGTACTGTCGTCGTCGTAGTTACAGTAGCAGTAGTAGCAGTAGTAGTCACAGTAACAGTCGCAACCAGCACTAGGGTTCCCGCACACAGCAAGCTCGTACAGGAGGGTCCGCTCCACGAGCCGAGAGGCTGATACATCAACTATCACAAAGACTAGAGTTGATGTATCCAAAAGATCCGTATCGTCAACAGGAACTCAACGCAACAGACGGCGCGTCGATCGGACGCCCGGTCTGAGAGTTATTGGCATTTTCGTTCCCGGGGCCCGGTTGGTTTTTAAGGAAAAACCAACCCGAACATACTCCACCTGCGTCCAAACCTCGGGCAGAGTATGCCAAAAGAACCGTCTCACTAAGAGGAACACAACAAATCTGACGGCACGTAAATCGGACGTCCGTAGCTCAAGATATGAGCGTTTCCGCTCCGAGGGCCCGGTTGGTTTAGTGAACGAACCAACCCGGCCGAACTCAAAGTATTCCGAAACCCTGAGTGCGATATACCGAAATGACCGTCTCGATCCAAGGATCGTGTTTCCGCAGACGGTTCGTCGATCGGAAGTCCGTGGCTCAAGTTATGGCCAAAAGACCGAAACTGATTCAAAACGGGGGGGTCCGGTTCCGGGCCGACCCGGCCCGGCCGGCCGGCGGCGCGGCGGCCTGGCGCCGCACGGAGGTAGCGCGCGGGGGGGGGGGGGGGGGGGGGAGGGGGCAAAGCCCCCCGCTTCTTGGAGTGGCGGCGCGGTAATCATCCGTGCCCCTTTGTCAACAACAGCCCCCCTCCTGGGGGCCTGCTTCTTGGAAAAACCGGGGGGCCGCCTGCCCCCCTTCAAGGAAACCGCCCCCCCCCCCCTCGTGGGAGGCCTGCAATGAAACGAACCGGGGGGCCGCCTGCCCCCCTCAAGGAAACCGCCCCCATCATAAATGAGGGGGGGCTTTTGAGCTGCCGGGGGAATTAAATTCCCCCGGATATTTGTCCATCCAGCCGGCCAGCTGGCCGGCCGGTTTTTCTCCAACGGGACCGGAAAACCGGTCCCCATTCCGGCTCCCGACGCCGGTGGCCCGGCCGCCGGTCTTCTCGTCCCGCCGCGGCCCGGAACCGGCCGCGGTGTTCGTCGTCCGGCGCGGTGCGACGGCACCGCGCCCCTCTGCCGCGCCTTTGTTTGCCTTCGACGCGGCGCGATGGCGTCACGTTCTTGATGATACTTCCATGGCGCGGCGCGACGACGCCGCGCAATATAATCAGGCGAATAACCGCGTGGTGCGACGGAACCACGCCACCTTGTTTCATCCGCAATATAAAACATCAAGAACGAAGGAGGGGAGTCGGCCGTGTTCATGCGGTCCGGCCCCCTCACGTTAAAAGATAACACAACTTAAAATATTCAATATCCTCACGTTAGACATGCTAGAACCACGAACAAGAATAAAATAAATAAACAAAAATCAACAACCCCTACCTTGGGTAAAGGTTCGAAGATTTTTCAACGTCCCGCGGAAGAACGTCGTGGTGGTCGGCGTCATGGTAATCGTTCGTCAAATCCGATGACGAAGAGGTACGTCCGAAGAGGCACGACATTGAGGAAACTTCTTATGTCGACGAAGGGATTCCGAGGAGGAAACGGAGTTCCCTCTTGTTGACACGGAAGACGAAGAAGAGAGGAGCGGCGTTCTTCGTCGGAGCTTGAGCATTCTTCGTCAAGGCTTGAGCATTCTTCGTCAAAGTTTGAAGAAAAGGAAAAGCTCTCAAAAGCTCTCAAGATGGCTAAGAGTTCTAACCCAAAAAAATAATCTAAGAGATTATTTTATTAAGTCAACCAAACCATTTGAATTTCAAAGGTTTGAATTAAGACAACTCAAGCCATTAATTAACCAACTTTCCATCTTAAATTAAAAGGGGAGTTTAAGGGAGAAGATGAGAGGTTTAGGTTCGTGTGGGTCCCACCACACTTATTCCTCTCAAGGTAGGTTAAGTGTGTGTGGGTCCCACCCCTAAATCCCTTTGAGAGGAGTTAACCTACAAAAGTAAAATAAAAAGAATTCCACATTTTTTTATTCAACTTTTTATAATTCTCCCAAAAACTAACTTTCGTCCCGCAATAAACGCAATTTCCGAAAAGGTCTCCTTAAGCGAATATCGGCGCTGCGAGTTCATAGGTGCCCTAGGATTTCAATTCCAAGCACTGGATCAAAAGTTAGAGATTCCCGCTCGTTCGTTCACTGAACGTACCCGAGCCAAACTTCGGAAATTGATTCCGGGCACTCCGGGCCTCAGAATCAGGTGCCGTCAGAAACCGCGCTCTTGTAAAATTCTAAAGAAAAATAAGAAAAAATTTCCCTTGAATTTTACGGGTCTTTACAGACCAGAATTGGTAGAAGAGATGGCAAAAATAGTTCAGTTGATTCAGAAACACATGAAAACAGCTCAGATCAGACAGAAAAGTTATGCAGATAACCGGAGGAAGGATCTATCTTTTGAGGTAGGTGATCATGTTTTTCTCAAAGTATCACCATGGAAAAGTGTGATGTGATTTGGTAAGAAAGGAAAACATAGTCCACGGTTCATTGGACCATATGAAATTCTGGAGAAATTTGGATCTGTTGCATACCGAGTGGCTTTACCTCCATGTTTATCTCAGGTACACAATGTTTTTCATGTTTCGATGTTGAGAAAGTATATGCCAGATCCATCTCATGTTTTGAGACCAGAGGTAGTTCATTTGGAAGAGAATCTCTATTATGAAGAACAACCAGTTCAGATTCTTGACCGAAGAGAGCAAGTGTTGCGAAATAAGGTAATTCACCAGGTAATGGTTTTGTGGAAAAACCATATGGTTGAAGAAGCAACGTGGGAATCTAAAAATTCTAGGAGGGATAAATACCCCCACTTATTTTTATAAGTGAATAAAATTGCGAGGACGCAATTCCCAAAAGGGGGGAAGTAAGTAACATCCCAGGTAAATAAAGAATAATACATTTTCATATTTATTAATATTTGAGAATTAAATAGTAATTTTATTTTAAAGGAGTTTCTATGTTTGATAGAATACCTGATATGCAACAAAGAGTTCTTTGAAATCGTACATTGCACACTAGTAATAAAATAATATTATTTTAAATGTTAGTTAACACATAGCCATTGTACTGGAGGGAATGGATAGAAATAACTAAAATATGATTATATAAGTTTTTTAAATGTTTTTACATTTATCTAATAAAGGATAAAGGCTTAAAATAAGAAAAGAATTCAATTTTAGGCATTTATACCCAAATTTTCACTAAAGGTTCACTTATCACCTTTTAATGGCGAACCGTCATTAAATATAGTTTTGATCAATATTATAAATTCTATTGGACCAAATATAACTCTTTTTTAGAATCGGGACATCAAAATTTACTTTGTGTAAATTTTTGGTATCTTTCCGATAAAGTTCATTTTTTTAATGAATAGTGTAAAATGTTGTATTTTAATTCAAACCAATTTTTAATCTAATTTATTTATATGATTATATTATCATTTGAATTGGTTTTAAAGTTAAATTAGAAAATATTTTTACCATTAAATACAATAGTGGTCTTTGGAATTAATTTCACTTTGAAATCAGACTTAAACTAGTGTCAATCTTTTGATACTTATTGTTTCATAAAAACACGCTATTTGCTCTGACAGCGGGAATTAATTATTAAATTAATTAATGAAACTTATATGTTGTGAATTTTGTAAAATGTACTCCATTTTTGAATTCGGAATATCAAATATAGCTTAGGGTGAATTTTTGGTATTTTTCTGAAAAACATCAATTTTTGATGAATAGTGAAACCACTAAGTGGTACTTATAAAAACTGATTTTTCGTTTAAATGAAATTTTACCACTTCTGTGTTTTGAATTTCAAAAATTCAACATACATGGTTGTCATTGAGAAGTAAAATGTGGTTCAATGAGATTAAAATAATTTTTTTGGTTAATAGTAACTTATTAAGTTTTTAATCGCGATTAGAGGTAATTAGTGCAATTTAAGGAAAAAATGATATTATAATGAAATGAAAATACCTTTACACAAGTCCTACCATTATTGGATGTGTCATGGGCGACCAAGAAAATCCATGGGTCAACTTGGGTACCCCATGGAGCCACATTCGTTGGGAAATGACATAAATAACTTTTTATTTAATGTTAAAGTAAAAATGACACACACATGAGATGTTTTACTAAAACAATTTTTACATGGGGCTATACATGTACTATTTTTTACTATAAATAGTCATTGGAAATATAAAAATATTTCCTACATCATAGTATTTTTTTTATAATTTTTAGACATTAAATAAATTAAATTATTTTTTAAATCATGATGATGCAGCGATGACCTCATTATTTAACGATTTAAATAAAATGGAAAGATAATTTATTATATAAGACCTAAACATGTCCAAAACCTATTTTATGAGTGGATTTATAATTATTATCACCTTATCCTTGAAATACATCAATGTGGGACCTCTTAAATCCGAATACCATTTTAAAATAAAGTGACTTTTTTTTACCTTCCAAGTGTGCCCCTCCTCTCCTCTTATAAAAGGCCCCCACCTCTACCTCTTTACACACACTACCAAAGCCTTTGGCTCGGCCAACCCCTGCCAATTCTAGCTCTCCACATCCCTATATTACTCCTTTAAGCCTCACTTTGGGTAGAAGTCTTCCCAAGTAAGCCTTTGAGCTCATATATAATAGAGTTACCCGATTTTAAGGTAATGTCTTCTTTTGAGTCCTTTTGTTTTATTTTACTTCTCCAACCCCCTAAACTCTTTTTATTATTTTCTTTTGTAACAAATACGGTATCATCAATATAATAGGATGTTGTTATCAGAAGGATTAGAGCTACAATTACACACACCTACATCTAATGTTTAAAGAACATACTGTTTCCGTGGATGGTGGATTTCTGCCTCCCGAAACGATGATTGTTCAAAATTATTTTAACACCTTCAAAGGTTTCCATTAAGATGACACTATATTTATATATGATATATAATATGTTTATGTTTTCTTTAAGCTTCTGTATTTTTCATTTTGGGAATACCTTTATGGTTTCCATTATGGGTAAACACGATATCATCATTTAAGGAAGTGCGGACTACCGCCCCCTCAAAATGATGTGATTCATTAATGCCATATGTGGGACGTATAAAGGATGGATTTAAAGTTATTATATATGATGTTATACTGGAATTATAATATAACTCTATATCATTATTATTTAGTTCCATTAAATTATGAGATAGAAATGAAAGTAGCGTTCATGCGTACGTAAGGCTTACTGTCTCCATGAACGGTGCATTTCATTTATTATCCCCAAATGTAATGTACTATTAAAAGTACATGTATATAATGGATATATATAATGAATGATATATATAAATGATGAATATAATTCTGTAATTAAAATATATATACCTCTCATTTAGTTTTAATTCCATTAATATGACAAAGAAATGAAAGTAGCATTCATGCATACGTACGGCTTACCGTCTCCATGAACGGTGCATTTCATTTCTTACCTCTAAATGATTATGTAATAATATAAATACATGTATATGATGTATATATATGATATATATGATATCCAAATTGGGAATTTATTTCTGGATATAAAGAACCTTTGACCACACGAACAACATGTAATTGTAAGAAGTCCACTTTCAACTTAAGAACCAAATATCGAAAAAACAAACATTATTAACTTAAATGGTTAAATAATGTTTATAACATGGGAATAAGTGATATAAAAGGAATAAGGAACTTTAAAAAGTTTCTTAATCAAGTAGAAATTAACTCAAGTTTATTATTCAGGACGTTAAATAACGATCGAGTCAAGTCGGACCCGAGGTAAGGGACTTCGTATCAATCTCCATTCATTGAGGCATATTTAGTTTTATAAAAAACTTTATTTTATATGGTGTATAAACCCCTTTGACTTTTCCTTTTAGACAAAAGGAATCTTTTTCTACGAATCATTTTACTAAATTACAAAATGGAATGTTTTTTTAATGTATGCAGTGACAACAACCTTTTCAGCCGCCACGAGTATTATTTGGACTTTGGCTTCCTCAACAAGGCGTAATGTTTTTAAAATAAAATAAATACCATATAATCTTTTATGTATTTTGGTATTGAAAATGGTTTTGATAAAGGATTCTATTATGATATATTATGATTGAAATTTGGAAATGTTATCATTCCATTATATTGGATTTATGTTTTATGATTTTATATTGGTACATGGACATTTGAGGGGTGGTTACGTGATAAACCATATGAAGAGTGGTCCCATGAATACCAGGATGGGTGGTTACGTTATAACCTCCAATGCATTGGGTATGGAAGTCGGCCGTATGGCTATTCCATTAAGTATGTGTGGAAATTGGCCGTATGGCTATTCCATTAAGTGATATGTGTGGAAGTCGACCGTATGGTTATTCCACATAAGTATGTTTATGTCCGAAGTTACCTTAATATATGTTATGTGTTCTTTATATGGGTTTTATGGTAATCCTTTGGTTACAAAAAGGTATGTAATGATACTTTATTCAGTGAAGAGTTTTTACTAATTCATGAACATGAAGGTATTACTTTGATAGAGTATACATGGTTTACTTGATGTTTGAAAAACTAACAGTTTTCATTCTTTGTGCATCCCTTACTGAGAATTTTATGCTCACCCCAAGTTTTTGAAATGTTTTTCATAGGACTTAATGTGGAATAAGGTCAAGGATGGGATCAAGGGAATGTCATGCTATATAAAACATGGAACTAGACATGTTTATTTTTAAGAGTTTTTTTTATTATGGAAACATAGTAGAAGTGTCTACTTTGTAATCTTTTGAGATGTAATAGTTATGTTCTAATTCTCTAAAACTCTAAACCTGAAAAAGTCCTCATTGTGAATTATTCATTTAATTCAATATTAAGTAAGGTTTAAGGCCGGGGCTTTATAGGTTGTGTTCATAATCCCAGTAAGATTCCACAAAATATTCCATTATATATTCTAAATATAGATTATCAAAAGAAAATTCTTGAATTTATTAGATCAAATAGGTTTGGAAATATTAAAGCACATTTAATCAAAACATAATATAAGAATTCAAAATAAAGAAAAATAAATTCAAAGAACATTCTTTAAATTATAATATATAGAAATATTTATAAAATAATGTCTTTAGAAAACAATTTATATAAAATAGTTTATATAAATTCATAAGGCATGGAAAGTAGTTCAAACAAACATTGGCATTCATTTATTTCTCAAATATAAATAAATAAGCAAGCAACATGGTCATCTTCCGAAAGGTACGATAATAATAACCAAGTATAGGATTCCGGACACTCTATGTGAACTCAAAAAAATGTGTATACAAAATTTTTTATGACACTAGAAAAAGGAGACTTTCCACTAGACCATCAGGAATGTACCCCACCCCATGTATGTTTTAGAATGCTTTCATAGCATAGATGGTATCTAAATAACTCACTAACTACCTATGTAATTCATGTGCTCTTACATTATGGGAGAACTATTTTATGACTTCATAACAATATTTTCAATCCATTCATACAATTTAGGAATTAAAATTTCACTACATTTTAAACCAAAATAGGTTTTATCCAAATACATGTCTTTACAAAAGATAAAACCACTAGTTTTCTACCAAATAATTTAAATTCATTCAAAATTATAAAATTCATTCAAATTGTTTTTATTATTTTCAAAATTATTTTTTAAAATTAAATTAAACTATTAAATAGGAAATATTTTCATCAAATACATAATTTAAATTCAACAATTTAAATCATACAATTTTTGAAAAAATGTCCCCAATTTATTGGAATTGGGGGCTTTCAAAATTTTGATTCCAAAACCATTTAAAATCTACAAAATACTTGAAATTGGGATTCATTCAATCAATTAAATGAATGTTTATGAAATTTAATTTACATTAGAAATAGAAATAAATCAGGAATATATATTGTAATCAATGTGTCATATCGGGACAGAACCACCTTCCTATTTCTTGAAGAACGACAATCGCAAAGACACCCTTCAAAGAGAATGAAGGTGAAGGAAACCTTGAAACAAAACTAAAAAGAATGATCCAACACCATCGATAATATTTAAATCAATTCCTAAATTTAACATTAAAACCCAACGGAGGAGAAATCGATATACTTGATGAATGAGACAAAAAAAGACAAAAAACATACCTAAGAATTACATCGCAAGCGAAGAAATGATCAAATGTTTTTCCAATAAAACTGGATATAGGGAAGCGTCTAAAAAAAACCTAAAAAGGGTATCAGGTTGATATACAAGAGGTCTGTAGTGAAATGGACTGAGCATAATTGTCGATCGTGCATTTTATAATTGGATGTTGGTCGGGTAAAAATGTGTGCCATAGGGTCACGATGTGTTGTCCACACATGATATGATATCTCTAAAAACCCATCTCCTTCGATTAAAAACTAAAATATAACCTCTAAATGATGTGAAACTTCTCACGAAATGATCTTATAGATCACGAGATGATCTCCCAGTCTATAACATGCAAAAAGAACAAAGTACACAACGTGTACTTCTGGTACATGGCATCATGTACCTACTCTGCAGTCTACAGTAGACCAAGAAAAATTACATATAATTTTTTCAAATATAATGGCATCATATAAATGGTGGAAAAAATACCTGATCAAGGTAAAGGATATTATAACCTCCCCACTATAAAAATTTCATGCCTCTAGAGAGATTAAGAAAAAGCATCCATGCCAAAATAAAGAGGCATCTACTTTATCTCCAGTGCCTCGTCTTCCCACATCTCATGACTATCATATCCATTTTTACATAGTAAAATAACCAAAGTTACTTTCATCCAAAGAAGCACCTTGGTATCAGAATCAACTATCATGACTAGTTGCTCCATCAAAGATAAATTTGGTTGGATCTCAAGTTCACTCCATCTCAAAATGTGAGATGGATCCAACAGATAATTTATTAGCTACGCTACATGGAACACATTATGTATCAATGTCAGCTGCATTGGATGTCCCCAATTTTACTCTACCTTCCTCTACTTCTCAATAACCTTGAAAGGACCCACAATGCGTGGATAAATATTCACTTCCCTCCCATTCTGTTGATGGCCCAACAAGGGTGAAACCATTAAGGACACCTGATCACCAACTAAAAACTACAATGGTCTATGATGTCGATTAACATAAGACATATGTTATATTTTTGTTGTCAAAATCCTCTAATATATCAGTTCAATCTTTTTTTCATATCATTCACCATTCTTGGTCCAACAAATGTACATTCAAAAACCTCTAACCAGTATAAAATAAATTTATATGTCCTCGAAAGGAGCCATTCTAATCATGGACTGGTAACTATTGTTGTATGAGAACTCAACATGTCCTAAGTGATCATCCCAATCCCTACCGAATCCATGAAAAATTGTGTGAATAATTTCCTCAAAAATCTATATAAAACATTCATTCAAGACATCTAAATGCCATTGGTAGGATGTGCTCAAATAAAACTGATCACACTACCTCCTGAGGGCCTCTCCAATACTGAGAAGTGAAACCATGATCCCGATCAGATTATATAGCATATGGAACTCCGTGCAAGAAAAAAATCTCTTTCACATAGATATTTTGTAACTCATCAACAATTGTTATATAAAACATGTGTATAATGTGAGCCTTATTGGTCAAATTTTCAATCGAAACAATTATTGTGTTCTTTTTATTTTATATGATGAAACTCCACAAAATAATCCATAGAGATATCGTCCTACTTCTATGTAGAAACTAGAATTGGTTGAAAAAATCCCAATGGTTTCTAGTGCTCGACATTAAAAATTGGCAGGTATAGTAATGGGAGATAATCTAAAAAGTGTCTCATCTCATACCTATCCACCGAAACTTTTAACTCATGACGTAGATCATTATTGTGGTTCCTAGGTTCACAACCCACTGAGAAGTTTGAAAATCACTCATCACTGCTTTACATTCCCCTAACTGTCCAATGAAGTGGTTATGATAGCGTAAAACTACCTATTTGAAGAATGACCACTAGGAAACTGTTACCCCAACATCAACATATTCTCTAGTGATTCATAACTAATGATTTATATCATGATACAGGATAATCAACTAGAGAAGAGTAGACATCAAGTGAAAATTCGATAATGAAATATCATCCCCTTTTTCCTGAACTCCAATATATAACAGTGAAAAGAGTGAAATCACATTCAACTCTTTTGATGATCATTTCAATATATGGGTTATAAATTTCCTGCTCAATGTGTCAGCAATGGCATTCCCTTTCCCTGGGGTATATGAGATGTCATAGTTGAAAGACTACAAGTACTCCACCCAAAGGCTCTGCAAAAGATTCAATAATTTTTTAGAGAAGACATAACATAAGATTTTGTACACTGAATACACCCTAAACCATTCACAAAAAAGGTATTGACACCAACTTTTATGTGAGTTTATCATAGCTGCATGTTCCAATTATTGGGTAGGATAAATTTTCTCATGTGGCCTATGCGGAGAAGACCCATATGCTACTACATGATCTCCCTATATAAGATCACCACCCATGAATGAACCTGAAGCACCTAAAAAGGCTACATAGCCCTACCAGGTTTCTCAAAGGGTCAAAAATATTGCAGTAGTCAACAAAAGTTTCATCTCGACCAATATAATCTAACATTTATCATCCCTCGCAAACATCACCCCTTCGGAGTTAGAGAGTTCATTGGAAAATTCAACATCGAGATGTCCTTTACAAACCAGCGGTAATATCAAAATCTTCCCAATAATTTCACAATATCTAAGACATTTCATTGTTTCTCCCGTATCATAATAGCTTTCTCCTTTTCAAGATCAACATATACCCCCTGTTCAGACACCACGTGTCCCAATTATTTCACTTTTTTAATCTATAAATCACACATTAAAAACATGGAATAATGTGGGTTATTTATTAGTAGATCTAAAACTATTCTCATATATTTTACATGATATTACTCAGACATAGAGTAGACAATGATATTATCTAAAAAGACTACATCAAATGTAAATATATTCCCATGGAAAATCATTTTCATTACATCCATTAAAACTGTAAAATCATTTATTTCGACAAAGGGCATAACAAGGTAGTCAAAGTGCCCATACATTCTACTAAAGGTGGTCTTATTAATGTCATATTATTCTATCCTTGACTGATGGTAACCAAATCAAGGGTTCATATTTGAATACCACTTCTCCCCTTTAAGATAATCAAATAGAAAATCAATCCATGAAAACAAGTATTTGTTTATTAACATAGCACGATTGATCTTTCAATAATCAACACATAGGTTAAATGAACCATCATCTTTCATCGATAATAGAACTAGAAATGCCCAAGGTGACACACATGGATGAATAAATCCTTTCTAATGAATAACATCTAATAAGGACTTCATCTCTTTCCACTAAGGTAGAGCCATTAGGTATGAGGGGATAAATACTGGTTGAGTTCCAAGCATTAAGTCAATATAAAATCAACCTCTACCACCTATGGAAGACAAAATAAATATAAAGAGAGCATGTTAGAAAACAAGGTGATGAATGGAGAACGATTACCACATGTTGAATCTCACTCCAGGTAAAAACAAAACACTAATATTCCTTTTCCCAACTCTGAAAAGTAAGGTCCGACTATTAATTACCTTGGGCATCATTATCCTAGAAAAAAAGGGTCACATCACTATGGGTAGTAATACAGAACCATCAAAGGTAAAAATCAATTTAATATTTTTTGGAAATGAGAAACTCCATCCCAAATATGATTTCAAGATATTTCAAATCAAGAACTAGAAAATTTTAATCTAGCTTGAATTCTGATAGAGTGAAGACACAAGAAAGACAATAGAGACCCTTCTCTCTCTTCATTCAAATGGGTGTAGTTATATCCATTGAAGAAGAGCAGTCACTAATGATGAAGCAATGTCAATGGTACATCTCACAGCCGCTGGACATGTGTCTACTTATTCTAAAAAATACTTTACTACATGGAGATGATTTGTTATACATGCATGTTTCTAGAACACTTTTTAACGTGGATCATTTGATTGACCCATAGTTTTAAAAGGATTTGATGATATTTTCCCACTATGTAGAGTACATAAGTGATGGTAGAACCTCTATATGTGTTCTGAATGTCCACATGAGGTATGTTTATTGGGTGCCTTAGGGAAAACCATCCATAGAATATCCTGATATTCTACACTATTAGTAAGTCAAAAAATTAATCCTAGAACTATAGGAGGTCTTGAATGACTATAATATCAATAAATTCAATGAGGATAATCACACTTTTAATTTATATTGAAGGAAACAATGCTGAAACTAGGAGAAAATGGAACTCCCATCAACCTTAACATCCCAGCCAAGTCCATATCAACCATCATCACCATATACAACACATATGTATAAGTGGGTGTAATTAGTATGATAACCTCGGAATGGATATCTTATTGATGTCCCAGCTAAAAAAATTGATCCATCATTATTTCATTAGATACAATCTTAGGTGAAAGCTGCCCAATCTCAACATAGAAACTTGAATAATATGTCACGGTTTTGTCAGCCTGCTCAAACATGAAAACACCACAGCCTTGGAAAACACCATTGACTCTTGATAAAATTTATTGGTGAAGGGGACCATGAATTATTTCTACTGTAATCCCTCATTAATACCTATTTTCACCACCATTTCCCTCTAGCTCATGCTCAGTCCCTCCAGCACGAAGGTAGAACACTTCACCCAGATCTCTTCCGGTATCTCCAAGAACTCGAACTGATATTCTATCTTCCCCAACCATTCAACAACATGTAGAGTATCATTGGATTTTTTGAGGACTGGTGGCTTCTAGAAAAAGGAAGTATTGGGAATTATTTTGAAGATCATCTCCCTGATGATCCACATATCTTGAGTGAGAACTTAATGTGATGCCTGTCCTAGAGCTTGGAATCTGTGCACAATCACCCCTACCAGATTCAGATCATCAACATGATTTTTTTACTATTTTTCAGTAGTAGAACATTTCTATATATGATTCACACATCTAATTAAATGTATGACTACACACAACATCAAAAAACAAAGTGAAGACATTGGATTAACACCTAAACTATGTATAAGGAGACACTATTCTCATCTGAAGGGACAAAAAAGATTTGGATTTCCTTATTTCTCAATATAAATATGTAAATGACTAGAACAAAACCACAATACATATTTACCAAGCCTCCCCTAGTGACCTAGTTTTTATTGTGGATATATATTTCTATACAATCAATTGCAACTACCTCTTATGTGGAAAAATGATTTCAAAAATTCATATTTACATCATGAAAAAGATATATTAATATTCTCTTCTGATACCAATTTATCACAAACCATAAAAAGTAACCGGGTAACCCAATAACTAATATGATTATGACATAACTCAAATGATAATCATGATCTCCATGTGTGGGTGACTATTACATGGAATCACACAACATTCATGTGGGAATGATTTATTCCACAAGAACATGGAAGCACCGATGAAATATATTATGCATATCAATAGAAAACCTCTACTTGGAGTTAAATTATAAAAATAGACAGAGGAATAAAATCCTAAGTAATACATATTAAAGTTCTAAATAGGAAAACAACCCTATGGTCCCAAAGGACATAACTCACTTGGTTCAATTCTCAATAACAGGATCCACCTATACCAGATCACTTCTTTTTGCATGAGTCATGATGAATAAAGTCTACAAACATCTGATGGAAAAATTAATTTATGAGCATAATCATAGTAGGATTCCATCAATTCCATTAAATATTCCAAATATAAAATATCTAAATAAAATCATTCGATTTTTCATATCAAATAGGTTTGAAAATACAAAAGAATATTAAAAAAAACATGGTAAAATTTTTCAATGTGATGGAAAATACATTCAAAGCATAGGATTTACATGATAAAATATGGAAATTTTCTAAACTTTTTTCTTCAGTAAAAAAATATAATATAATTTATATAAATTTAATAGTCTTGTAAATTAGTTCAAAAAAATTATAATACATTTATATCTCAAATATAAATAAATAAGCATGAAACATGGGAATCTACCAAAAGATACGATAGTATTTACCAGCTATAAGATTCCTCAATCTATTTATATACTCTAAAAAAACTTGTATACATATGTCACTATAAAATTGACTAATAGAGACCCATCACAAACATTTCGGGGATGTGACCCACCACATGTATGTTTGAGAATTTTGTCATAACATCGAGTGTATCCAAATAACTCACTAACTACCTCAGTATTACATGAGATCATACCAGATGGGTGAAATATTATAAGACTGCATAATATGATCAATACTATTCTTCCATTTTAGAAATGATATTTTCTTCCTAAATAATAGGTTTTATTCAAAAATATTCCCTTTTAGAAGATAAAAGCACTGGGTTTCTATCAATATCATATAAAACCACTAACACGATTGAAATGCATTAAAAACCAATTAAATCATTTTTAAAATTACTTTTCACAATTAAATTCATCATTTAAATTGAAAATATTTCCCTCAAATCCATAATTTATATTCAAATTTATAAATCAAACAATTTTCTACAAACCCACCCCTATTTAATGGAATTGGGGGTTTTCTATATATCTGTGACAAAATAATTTCAAATTATCCAATTAATTGGAATTGGGATTCAGTTAAGGAATTGGAATAACGTTTAAGAAATTGAATTTAAATTAGATATTGTAATAAATCAAGATAAGTTATGGTAACCAATTTGGCCTACCGGGACAGAACCACCAAACTCTTTCTCGAAGAGCGACACTCGCAACCACAGTTGTCAATGAGAATGAAGGTGAAGGAATCTGTGAAATAAAACCTAGAATAATGATATCACACCACTAGTCATAGATCAATAAATTCATAAATTATCCATTAAAAAATCAAGAGGAGATAAAGAGAGGAACATGAAGAATGTGAGAAACAAGAGAGAACCACCACCCGAGAACCACACCACAAGAGAAGCAATGATATAGAGCTGTTCTGTTCAAACTGGAAGGATTGGATCCCCCTAAAAATGACTAGGAAAGGTCAAGGTTTTTTGAACTATGTGTTCTGGAGTAAAGAATGTGAACAGAACTATCGATTTTGCGTTTTATAACTTGCCATGCGTTGGGTCACGATGTATATCCCAAGGTCAAGTTGCATATTCCACGCTGGATAAGTTACACCGAAAAACACATCACAGTGGATTAGAAACTGACATTTAACCCATACACTATGTGAATATTAGGTACATGATGTGTACTTACTCATGACATGATCTCCCAACTCATGACATGATATCCTAGTCCACAAAAAGAAACTAGCACCAAGTACATGTCATGTACTTCAGGTACATACCATGATCATATTCTAAAGTCTGTAGTAAACCCATAAAAAACACAAAAAAGAATATTAAACTGAAAGGGAACATTGAAAATGTATAAAAATTATTAATACATTCTGAAATAAAAAAATAATAATCCTATACTGTTTAGAGTAATATCATGAATGGTATTAAAATAGTACATACCATGTCAAAATGTTCAAAATCCATCAATAGAAAATTTATGGATTGTATCTTAGAATATATTCTTAATAGTTAAAAATTGAAACATATATTATTCATTTAAGAATAAAATTTATTTAAAAAATAGTGTAAAACAGTATTGAGGAAAATGTCATTTTTATATAAAATCACATTCAAACACCAAAAAATGATAACAATATTAAAATAAAGTAATGTAAAAATATAATTATAATCATGTAACTAATATTAAAAAAATATTTTTTGTTATCTTGGGTAGTTACATATATGTCATATAATACTAAAAACATTCCTTTCACACTATTGGAAGATAGTGAAGAAGTGATGCTTTTGGAAAATGATAAGTATATTTATTTCAAACCATTTCATAAAATAAAAAAAATGGGTAAATATTTAATTAATAAAACATTTTTTATAATGCAAAAAACATTCATAAAAACATTAATAGAAATAATGTATTTAGAATAAAAAACGATTTCAACTGAATAGATAAATAAAGTTGGCTTTCTTTAAAAATAATTTTTTCGTAACTTTTGTTCTTAAATAGTTTAAAATATTAGGAATACATTTATTATATTTAAATAATTATGGAATAATAAAATTCATTAATTTATTGAAATATATATCATAATATTTCTTCATTTGAAACATAATCATGAAAAATCTTAATAAATTATGAGATTGTAACATACACCTTTACGACTATAGTAACATATAAATCATACAACCCATGATAGAAATAACATAAAATGATACATTAAATTCCATGAATATTAAGGAATAAATGATTTAAAAGAGAAATTACAAGTTATAAGATATATATAAATAAACAACTAGTAAATTTTGTATATGTGTCCTAGAAATTAAAGAGAGACTTGAAATCCATTACCATGGTTCTGATTTCCTTCATATGTATATGTACCTCATATATAGATAATAATTTTATTATTATAAATATATTATAATTCAATAATAATATATTTTATACCTTATAATATTTTATATATTCTTTTACAACACAATTATATATCATGTCTTTATTATGAGAAAGGTTTCTGTTCATAATAGGTCTTTTATTCATATATGTTTTGGTTTCATAGTTTCAATACATTAACATTGATCATTGTTACATCATGTAAAGAATTATGAGAATGATATAAAAATGAGGTATAATGATTATATAATTATTAAAAAAATTCAATAAAATTTGGAAATGGGAATATGAGTTACACCATTCATGGAGACGGTTGGCCCAACATATGCAGGAGTGTTGTAACTATTTTCCAACATATGGAATGTCAAAGGATTAATAGTTTTCCAAATTTAAAAAACTATTATCATATGAAATATTTAAATTATATTCTTTAAATATATCATTTTTACTATAAGATTCAAAATAAATAGGAAAACATTCTGCATCACTATGTGGAGGCGGTAGTCCACATGTACGCAAAAGTGAAATTATTGTTTTCCAATAGTTTGAAAGTTATGAAGGTATATGTGATTTTATAATTCCATAAGTATATTAACATAATAATATATATGTTTTTGAGTTTTGTGTTTGTTTGTGTGTTTAAAATCCATAAAAATATCTATATATGATAGAATGTAAAGGGAAACAAATTACATCTGTTCAGGATATGGTAGTTCTCTATGTACATGATCGATAGTTTCATTTCCCATTTGATGGAAGAAGAGATTGATACATGTTATTAAATTATCATAATAGAATATTATTATATAGGATATATGGATGATAGAATTATATTATATTTGGGGATGATATTTAGTGTTATATGAATATATAAATTGAATATTTTTGGTTAAAAACCTTACCTTTTCTCTTGAAAACCTTTATACGATTGTAATTGAAGACTTACAATATTTGTTTTAAATTTAAACAAATTATACTAGGATATAATAATTTATTGATCGAATATATATTTTTTAGTTTTTCTCCAAAAAAACTGAATTTTTGAAGAGTAGAAGATATGGGGAGACTTTTTCTATGGGTGAGAGAGTACACATATAGAATTTTAGAAAATAAAAAGTGATACAATTTTTTTTAATCTGTACAATGAAAAAAATTCCAATTATAAAACATGGATTATATAAGGTTTAAATATTTCTATATAATAGTAATTTCAATAGTTTAAATGTTATTTTAATTCAAATCCTTTTAGTTTAAACACAGGTAAACCCCTATTGACCTTAACTAGAAAAATTAATTATTTCCAGTTTTTACTCTTCATTATCACAAAAACACAGGTTTATATTATGATATAATATTAATAATCTAATTAAAAAAAATAATTTCATTTTTAGATATTGTATTTCCAAAATATGTAGAATTTAATTAAAAATTATAAATCATTAAATCCTGACCGAAAAATTTCATATGATATGTCATTATATGTATAGATGTTTCTACTGTCAAAATTTAATATAAAATTGATTATAATGAAGTATATTATATTTTTCATAATAAAATTGAACTAATTTTACTCCCCAAAAAAATAATAAATCAAAATCTAACTTCAAAATTGTTTAACTGAAATGGTTGTTTTCAATGAAAACCAATACTTTTTTACTTTTAATCAAAATTAATACCCAAAAAAATTATGAAAATTTCCCCATAATATAATTTTTATCATATGATTTAAAAAAAATCAAAAAAAATTGTAATTTATTTTGGAAAATACCGATGAAACATCCTTTAAAAAATGTAATTTAGAATACATAATTTTTCAATAATTATTGTTATTTTCATTATAATCAATATAGAACAATAGAATTAATTTGATAAATTATTTAAAAATAAAATTTATAAAATTTATTTTAGTTCTATTCACACACTTCAAATTAGCTGTAAGGATATAAAGATATTCTTTATTACATTTCTTATGGACTTGGGGTTGGGTGTATTGCAAGCTATCAAAGATATTAAATATCAAATAATATATCTTGAGGTTAATTGAAGTTCGTTGTTTTATGAAATATACACTATCAATAAAAATATTTTTTTTTTAAA
Organism: Viscum album; assembly: GCA_963277665.1. Taxonomy (NCBI): domain Eukaryota; kingdom Viridiplantae; phylum Streptophyta; class Magnoliopsida; order Santalales; family Viscaceae; genus Viscum; species Viscum album. The sequence goes on from OY728165.1 coordinate 1,393,018,741, forward strand.
TATTATAGTGTTATAATTATTAAGAACTATTTAAAATTTCATATTTAATAAATAATATTATATATATATATATATCACATTCTTTAAAAAAAATAAAACATAATAAATTATTTTTATTTTTATTTTTATCATTTCAAATATATCATGGTGTTAATTTTTTGTGTTTTTATATTTTATTTAGTTTCTTGGTGAATAATGAAAAGTATGGTTTTAACAAATATTATTGGTTTTACTACCAAATGATGATGTAATTTTGACCTAAAAATTTTTAAACTGATTTTACCTATGAAAATTATTTTTAAATACATTTAATTATGAAATTAACAATGTAGTATTTTATTTATAAAACCATTTTTAATTTTGGAAAATAAGTAAAATTTGAATATATTTAATATTTTTTAGTCAGTTTCATTTAAATAGATATCAACACGGTGGAATTACATTCTATATTACATTGAATGAAAAATTACTATTATTTTTTAATAATATATAAATTAATTTCATATAAATAAATAATATTAATAATTTTATTTTAATCATAAATCATTAGTATAAAAATACACATTTTTTTAAAAAAATGATGCATAATGTGTGGTTATATTAGAAATAATTTTTTCATCTTTAAACATTCTATTTCAATATGGATGTATTATTTATATTAATGAACTATATAATGATAAATAATAAATCATTTATTTTTTTAAATTAAAGAAAATTAGTAATGTAAAAATTTGTCACTACTGTAAATATAATATAAAAAAATTAAAACATATAAGATTAAAAACATAAAAACATTACAAAAAATGTCAATAAACTAATTTATATTGATTTATCAACCATAAATCTCCCCCCACTCAGTCATTATTGATTATTTGATCAATATTTTATTTGAATAGTGACATTACCTTTTATATTATTAGAAAATTTTAACTCCCCTTTCTTATTAAAGGATCTGTAACTGCCCTACATCTCTTCACACTTAAAGAAACATTTACTAACTAAAATTATATAAACATAAATCCACATATATCTTATAGAATTAAAATACATTTTTAAATTCATAAATAAATATCTCTCAATTCATTAACACATTAAGAATAGTTCACTTTCAAAAAATTTGTTAACATCTTTAATTAATCCATTTCAATCATTTTTTATTCATTTTTATTATAAATCTATTTACTATGATATGAAATTTTAGATATATTGACATATTTAATATAACTAAAATAAAGTTTTATAATGTTTATGGGATAACTATTTTTTTCTATCCCTCCAACCATTCAGAAAATACTAATTTCACATTTGTTATGTGCAGATTACCTACACCATAAGAGACAAGAGCTATTATTAATAATATACATATAAGGATTGTTAAAATTGTATACTTAATGAATATATTTTGTTCTTAAAATATTTTTAATACTAGAAAATATAAATAAGTTTTTACCATATTTTTTTCAACTGAAAATTTAAATGATACCCATGTGTATGTGCGGACTATAGCATCCACGAAGAAAAATATTCTTTTATCTAGACTTTTTTTTATTTATATAAATATATATAAATATGAATCACTACCTTCTAAAATATGAATTTTATAATTTTAATTATCTTATAATTATATTTAATAAAATAATCACTTTTTTTAACCATTCCCACACATCAATTATAGTATGTTTTTATTCAAATTAGTTTAAACCCCTACATGAACCATTATTTAAATTTTTATAAGGATAACTATAGTTACATAAATAATAAAATTATTATATTTCATAAGAAAATATTATTTTTTATCGGGTTATAGAATATTTATATTAATATTTCTCTCATTATTAATATATAATTGTTTTTAGCAAAAATTATTGTATCAATATTTCCACCATTTCTCCCATCACTTATCGTGAATAACAAAATAATAGAATAAAATTAGATATTTATTTATAATTATAAATCATAAATTCCCTTAAATTATTTTATATATTAACTATTAACATGGTATCAATAAATTAGAATCAATATAGATACACTATGGCATGAATAAAAAAATCAGTCACTAATGTCAGATGATTAAAAAAATTATAACTAAACTATTAATTTATGATAAATAATTATTATTAATGAGAATATATGGTAATATATATGAATATATTATGGGATTGTGATGGTTATATTTAATATATTAGAGATTAATGAGATTTCATGGATGTTCTAAATAAAAAGTATTCCTATTTATCTTGACTCGAATTCTTTTCATGAGTCATAATGATACCACTTAGAATGTTGGTTTAAAATATAATTTTTCTCTTTTCAATGATGATATTATAATAAATTTAATTCTTAAATTTTTGGAAATTATATTGTTTTATTTATATCAAAAAAACATTGTTATTTTAATAATAATGATAATTCTATAAAAATGATCTTTTTTTATCCATATACATATATCCACTCTCATTAGTAATGATTTCATATTATTATTTTGAAATAAATGTCCTTTTTTTCTTGAGTTATTCAATATTGCCTTTAGTCATTTTCAAAAGGGTAAATTATTACACTATTTATTATACATGATTCAATAAATTAATTTTTATAATATTAAATGGATATCACTTTCATGTAAGGATTTTTATCTTCCCATACTCACTTAAAATGTAAAATGTTTCACCTTGAGATTGTATTATTTAATTTTTTTCCAATAAATTAATTTTTTTTAATTGCTTGTATTCCATGCTACACTATGTTATTAAGGCTTCATATGAAGAACTATGTTATGATTACACTATATTGAATACTTATATTATCTTTTGATATACACAACACTGAATTTGTCATTTTTCACACACAGTTACATTTTCCTTCGATATATTATATTATTCACAAGACATGGTTTTACTGATCAAGAATATCCTTTTAATGTTATTATTTGGATTTTTAAAATATTATCACATAGGCATTAATTTAAATATATGATTAAGGATAAAAAATAATTAATATATGGTTTGAAACTTTTTATACAAATATATATATTTTTTCAATTACTTATAAATTATGATTTAAACCAATAGAATATAAAAGAATGTGTTTTTATGATGAAAATCTATTTTTAGGCCTACAAAGAAATTTTTTCTTCATTAATTAATTATTAATTATTTTAGGATATCATAATGAAATTTATATATATTATATTCATCCAATTTTTTTTATATTATTCCATTATGTTTTGTAGGAATAAAATAATAACAAATCAAGTTTTAGGAATAGAAAGATGTATTACTCTAAACTACAATTTTATTGCCTTATAATGGAATAATTGTTCTAAATATTATTTATCAATCTAATATAATTATTATATGACAAATTAAAATAAATTTTAAAATTTTATTATAAAATTTTACTTTGGATGATATTTTAGATATTTTTTTGAGATGTATTATTTTTTATGAGTAGTGAAAAATAGTAATTTTAATTGAAAACTACATTTTCTTATAGTTTATTTTAATAGAAAAATTATTTTTTCCAATTTATATTTAAAATAATTATAGATATATTAATCTAATTTTTTTATTTTAGTCTTTTTTCCTACAAGAATTGTATATAAAAACATGATAATCTTTTTAATATGATCACATTAATATATCATTGTCTCATCCGATCTCAAGGGTAAATTTTAAATTAATTTCAACCAATTATGTGTTTATAATTTATTAAAATGTATTCTATATTTATAATTAGAATTATTTCTTCATTCTAGTTGGGTAAAAATATTTTTGAATAAAAATATTAGTGAATATAATTAAATAAATTTCAACTTATAAGCAAAAAATGTATTTACACAGTGGTTAAACATTTGGTGAAGGGCAAAAATATCCTTGAATAATTTGAAAAATTCATATATTGTCATATTTATATCATATAATATCATTTATATAAAATTTATCATCATTTTAGTCACATGATAAAAGACATACCTCTCAATATTTTATTCATTTTTAAATTTATAATAATGTCAATCCCCCTCCACTATAAAAGGGAACTCAACCACCTAACATCTTTATAATTATCAAGACATTTTTCTAGTAAATCCTATGAAAAAAATATCTATATATCCCTTCTACCAAAAAGTGGAATTTCATAAGGTATAAATAAAACCAATGAAGTCATTTGGTGCAAACCAAAAGTTTTATCCCAAAGAAGATGCAATTTTATTCAATAAGCACTTTTTTTACTTCATTATCCACCCATTAAATTATTATTATTAAATTATATAATAATAAACATAGTATAATCAATATAATTATATATTTTTTGTTTATATAATGACTTACACCTTCACACACTTCTATTAAATGGGATGCATTATCATATATCATGTTTGTAGACGACTACTATCTCCTGAACCAATATCGTTCATTATTCAATTACAAATAATAACTGTTAGTAATAATGATTTAATAACTATTTTTATATTCTATTATTTATATTTATTATTTATTTATTATTATATATGTTTTATATAACACATACCTTCAATCTTTTAATTTTACAGGAATACGATGTCATTGTCCATGCGCATGTGAACTAACACCTCCTCAAAGAGATGTTATTGATTCGGATATTACATATAATTTTTTAGTGTAGGTATATTAAATATTAAGAAATATGTTACATAATAATTCTAGTTTAATAACTATAAATATATATATCGTATATTTTTCATTTTTCTAAAAATGACATGAAAATGGAAACAACATTCTTGCATATGTATGGCATACAGTCTCCATGAATGGTGTATTTCATTTAATATTTATAAATTGTATGAAAGATTATAATGAAATAATTTATTAATATTTAAAATATATTAATTTAATAGAATTATTTTATCATGATCAAATTAAGAGTATCAATAAAGAAAAGTAAAAAAATATACAAAAATCAAATCTGTAATTACGTGAAACATAACATTAACATGAATCTATTAATGAATACTTGATATGTATTCATCATATAATCATATATAAAATGATATATAACTGAATGGTTTGGTGGAATATATATAATATACTTATATTTATTTTTCTTGATGTTTTGATATATACAATGAATGTGAGGACTTAAGGTAAGCGCTTTCTTGTCTGAATTTTATTTCGAGGAGATATATCCTATATTCACCACTAATTACATTTTTCTGTTGTATATAATAACATATAATATTTCATATCCTTAATTTACATAATTTTATAATAATTATCATTTCAATTAACATAATTATTTAACTTATATGATGACTCATATGTCACTCATGTATGTAGATGATTTCTAATCTATCCTTTATTTTCACAAGACTTATGCTTTATTACCCATTAATTTTTTCTATGTCATGTGTATACTTACCATGAATTCAGTATATGTTTATTAGAATTAAATTTAATAGTTATTTATTTATCCTTTTTGTGACCTCAATTTCATGGGGTTTATGGTTCAAAAGTTACTATAATAGAATGGTAAATTGGTTTTAATTTTTCTTCATGATGACACATTGTATGTTATTCACCAATATTATTTTAAAATTTGTATATATGTTCTTTTAGAATTTAGTATCATGAATATAATTAATTTAATGAAATTTAAATCTTATATTATTTTCAATATTTTATATGGATTATGATTATAATTAATTAAGTGGTAAATTTTTATTTCTACAATCTCATTATTTAATGATGGTTTAGGATTATGCATTCATTGGTGAAATATTATGATCCATGTCCAAAGAAAAATCATTAATTTTATTATACTCTATTTATTCACGATATATTAATTTATTGGAACCATTTTTCTACTCATTTATATGTATGATAAATAATTAAATGCTTTTTAAGAAAATATAAGTTTATTTCTCTCTTCAATCATATTGATATTGTATTAAAAAACATTGTTTTCATAAATTTTATAAAAACATTGTTAAATAACATTTTTTCTCATTTTCTTGGAAAAAATAATTTAAAATTTTATTATTAATAAAATTAATTATTATAAATCATCTATTATATGTTTTCAATTCTATTTTAAATGAAAAATGCTTTAAAAATTTTATTTTTGTTTAAAATGTGTTTTGACTAATATTAAATAATTTGTTTATATGTTTTAAATACTTATTTTCATTGAATATTCTTTTCATGATTTCAAGTATTTTTTAATATTTTTTAAATGTATATTCAATTATTTTTTTAACAAATGCATTATGTTTAAATTTATTTAAAATATTCCATTATATGTTTTTAATGTTTATTTAAAAAAATTAATTGATTTAATAGCTTCTATAATATGTTTTAAAAAGAATTTCAATGAAATATTTATTCAAAAATGATTCATATTAAAAATATATATTTTCAAATAGAAGAGTATATTTTCCTCAAGATGTTTTTAAATGATCATTTAAAGAATAATTTTATCTAAGATGAAGTCCATTAATGGTACTAATTCTTTAATGTGGATGTGATCTATTGTTACCATTCTTATATAACTCTAAATGGTTTATTTTCTGATGGAATGATGTTTATCAAGATTTTTTATTTTTCATTGGTTAATCCTATTCCAAATATATTATTATGAATTCCATTTATTTTCCATTGGTTAATAATATTTCAATGATTTGTATAAAACCTATTTCATTTCCATTTTATAACCTTGATTCCAATAGTTTAAAATAAACCCGGTTTTTTTCTATGGGTTAATCATATTATAAATTAATAATTATGTTATGACTTTTTATGATGATATAAAATAACATTATACTAAATTCTTCTTGTGGTTCATATACATTAATTAAAAAATGGGGCAGTATAGATACTGCAGGGTAATCCCATTATGAAAGATACAATGGGGTGGCCCCGATAATGCAGGGTAAGCCCAGTATAGCTTGTATGAAGGGGGTAGCCTAGATAGTGTCAGGAAATCCCATTAGAGCTCATATAATAGAGTTTCCAATATTGATTTAGGTATTACTATTATATCTTATACAATGGGGTTCCCCACATAGTACTTAGATTCATTGGGTGAAGATTTACATCTCATTATATAATGTGGGGTAGAAGTCAATGAGATTGATCATGTATGAGAAGAAGTTATAACACAATCCACTATGTTTAAAGGGGTAAAACAAGGGATGATATTTCGACTCACCTAGTAGGTGTAGAACCATAAAATTCCTTAATAATTTTTTTTATTATTCCTTAAATTGCAGTGATTTATTTTACATTATTCGATGTGTGCCACATATTCCATGTCTTATTCCAAGGGTATTCTTTCATGTATTATGCTCTTAATTTCCTTATGTTTCAGGTCTCATGAACTCCCATTATATCTTCAATAAATTTTTATTATTATATTTTATATGATGGGTATGTTAGACTAATATTACTATCATGATCTCATACCCATTTGTCGATGTCATTCTTAGTTATCTCCCTTTTTTTACCCCTTTTGAGCATCTGAGCTCACCATTGTATTTGGTTTTAATTCCCTAGTGTATGATGAAATGTTTTAAGTATGATTAATATCGGGGAAAATCATTAAGGTAGTTATTGAAGACATTTCACTAATATATAATATTATGTTTCAACATTTTCATTGAAAATTAACTATTATGGTCCTTAGAGATTTACTTTTATAATTTTTTGAGTATTCATCTAAAAAGACGTAAGGTACATGTTTTTTGATCATGGATCACTATAGATGTCATTAAAAGAAATATTTAGTCATCCATTGGATCATATATGAAAAAATATTTTGGTGGTCCCTATGGGTATTTCTGAGTATATTAATAGGGATTTCCTTTAGGATAAGACTAAGCTGTCAAATATTTAAAAATAGGTTTCCTGATCTAGGAATACTATATGATTTTTCTGAGGAATATGTGGTTTTCATATATTATAAGTGATGTTGACAATATTGTTTTTATCATAGTGAATAGTAGTAATTATAAGAAACTAGGTTAGCATTAAATATTTCATATGCATAAAATATGATCATTATGAAAATCTAGGACTTATGTTTAAATCTCATGAAGATAATCTGGAAGGAGGCATGAGTATTGGTTATACTATAGAAGACAAAGAGACTGTTAATGACATGTTAAATGAATGAGATGTTCTCATTTAATTTTTTACATTAAACATAAAATAATGATTATATTGGGGTTGAGGAACCTTAATAAATAATTTGTATATCAATTTTTATGTAATGGGTATTTCAGAATAAGATGATGGAGAATAAGTAATATTTTATTAATAATAATTTAATATTGAAGTTTATATTTATTGGAAATCATGAATTGTCTTTTACTAATCAAGAATTATTTGTTTTCCATTAAATAATTTATGAAATATATTGAATTTTTATAATGCCCATGAAATGTTAATTAATGGAGAGATGATATTTTTATTTAGGGAAGGTAACCCTTAATGTGTTCCTAATGTTGATAAAATTTTATTTATCTTGGACAATGAGATTATTGGAATGGATAATGTTTATATGATGGTAATGATTACAACAGAACATGTTTATTATTTTTTGAAAATGGGTTCTATGTTATCATGGATAAAGTTATAGTTTTATATAATTAATTAATGCCTCCCATAATCATTGGACTAATAAATAAATCACGTTTTTAATATAGTTTAATGGTAATTTAGGTTATTACCATGTTTGAAAAAAATACCTGATAGCGTTATTCACATGTCTATTATGTGAAAATGAAGAGATAATTTATGATATATTAATATTATTTTGATAAATTTGGTGAACTTATTTCTTATGATTTGGATTTTTATCTTTTGCAATGGTTACAAGGTTAACAATTTATGGAATGGTTTTAGATAAAAATCAGATGATGTTTTAGATATTGAAGTATTATATATCTTTATGATTATTTATATGTATTAAATATTCATTTCTAACTACTGTTCTGTAATGTTAATTAAATATGGATGGAATTACTTATCATTATACTTCTTGATCTTTTAATAATTCCCGAATGAAAAACTAACCTTCATTTATTTGAGTAAGATATTTTTTGGACATCACATAGGACAAAACCAATGAGCATGGGTGTGAATATGAAAAGGAATGAAATAAATTAAGTATATTTCCATATGTTTTTGGATTGTAAAACAATTACTCAACTATAGAAAAATTATTTTTATAAATATTTATAATGGAAACACCACGTCTATAGAACCAATTCCATAATAAATTATCAAATGTTTAATGTATTAAGAACCATAACATGTCCCCAATTATTATCTATCTTGTGATAAATATCCCTAATAATTCACTATAATTATTTATGATTCTATTTAATTTCCAATAATCATTTCCCACATATGTTTTTTAATGTGGAATCATAGTTATGAGTTACATTGGGTATTTTCCATGTCTCCAAGAATCTTTTATTTATAAGAAGTTTTAGTAATCATTTTTTGGGTTCCTAATGAAGGTACATACATGAACTAAATACTGATGAATAAAGAATAAATTTTAGGGAAAATTCATTTTAATAAAGTTATAATGTAACACCCCAAGTGTATATGAATTAATGTTTTTTGAGTAAATTTAATTTCTCTGATGGCTTGTTTTGCATGGTACACCTTGTAATAATTCATTTATGAGAAACCACAAATTTTATATTGTAGTACACTAAACACATATATAATATTTTGGTATAAAAACACTATTTTTGTCTTTTGATACACACAATACAGAGTTCCTTCGATAGCTTGTGTTATACACAAGACTTAGATCTATCACAATATAATAATATATTATTATTATTATTAAAATATTGATATAGTTTTCACCCTTCCATTGGAATGGAATATTAGAATAATATTAACAATTTTATGAAAATATGTTTTAAACAAGTGTATAAAATTAATTCTTTGATTATAAATTAATTTTAAATGAAAATAAAAACTAACTCAACAAAAGAGGAGAAGTTTTTATATAGAAAATATTTTTATGTTTATAACGTAATTTTATGTTAATAAATTAAATCAATTGCAATTAAAAATGTATAATAATGAGATTATTATATTATATGTTCAAAAGAGAAAATTTCACAATCGTCAAATAATATTGATAGGAATAAAATAAGAATAAATCCAACATAAGGAATAAAAAAATTATAATTCTAAAAGGATGTTTTACTGCATTTAAATGGAAGAATAATTTTAAAATTAATTTTTAACAAATTTTTTTTGTGTTAAAAAATAAACTTCAATTTCAAATGTGTAATATAAATTTTTTACATTGGGTTAAATTTTTTATTTTTCATAGATTATTCATCTTTTAATGAATAGTGTAAAATATAGAATTTTAATTGATAAGTGAATTTTCTCTTGATTTGTTATTATAGTTAAATTATATTTTTATATATATTTAGATAAATTATACATATATTAATTTAATTTAAATATCTAGAGTCAATTTCAATGAAATTGGGTATAAAAACATTTCAATATTTTAATTATTTTCACATTAAAAAAATGTTTTTGTGTCATGTATGTAGGATTAATTGTAAATTAATTTCTGCCATTATATTTTTAGTATTCAGAAAAATGTATTTTTATTAATAATCATAATATTATATAATTTTTAGTAAGTCCAACATATATTTTTACATAAAATATTATTAAAAGTAATTAAAATTAATTACAGCGATGAAGGTAAAAATTTATTTCACATTGTAGTTAAACATTAACATAGAGGACCAAATAACCTAAAAACATGTGAAAAATAAATTTTATGTATATATTTCATCCATATACTCCCTAATATAGAATATTTAATATTATTGTAGGAACATTATATAAGATAGATTTCTCAATATTGATTACCTTTTTATATTTACAAGAATTCTACTCCGCCTCAATAATAAATGGACACTACCCCCCCACAACTTCATCAATCCTCCAAATAAATTTTTCATGAAAAAACATGGACCAAATAATATCACAATATCCTTAATTTTAAACAAATATACTCACTTTATTCATATAGTAAACCAATGAAGCCCTTCTATGAAATTAAAAAGTGTTCCCCAAAGAAGATGTAACTTTATTCAATAAGCATATATATATTGTTTTTTCATTCTCCACCCCATAAATAAATCCTATTTAATGATTATATAATAACCATAATATCATAAATATAATGATAAATTTTTGTGGTAATTTAATTACATAGTCATTAACACACTTCCATCAAAAGTGACACGCAATCATTGTTCATGTGTACGGAGGACTTCATCCTTGAGAACAAATGACATTTCTTCCATTACAATATATCAATGATGGGAATAATGATGTAATTACTATTTATATAAGATATGATTAATATTATTTATTTTATTTGTCTTATATAATAATTATATGACAAATAAAATCATTTTTCAATTTGTGGGAATATGATAACATCGTTTGTGGAAATGTGGACTATCACCCCCTCATTGTGAGGCAATTCAATCAAACTTTACATGGAATTCAATTAGGATGTATTTAATAATAACGTTTTATATATATGAAATATATTTTTTCTGTAAAGATAATATATATATATATATATATCATGTACTTTTACTACTTTAAAAATATGACAATAAAATGGAACCAATATTCATGCGTATGTACATCCTACCATCTCAATGAATGATGACTTTAATTTTATATTTATATCTTTTAACAAGAAATTGTTCATAAATGGGAAATATTAATTCATAATAAAAAAAATATATGGTATGATATATAATAATATGGTTATATATTAAATTTATAATAAGCTTATATTTATTATAAAAAGATGTTCCAACATGAAAGATTATATTAAAGACCTAAGATAAGGGTTTCCTCCTATCACTTTTATTACTGTTAGATATATGATTTATTAACCACATATTCTTATTGTGTGGTGTATAAAATGTCATATTAAATTTTATATCATTAATTCTCTATATTTAATGATAAAAAACATTTTCATTTTTATTAATCATTCACATATCTCATGATTTAAAAGTTACTCAATAAGTAAGGGGATTTCTAGCATATCATTAATTTCTGGAGAATTATTCCTTATTCACAAATTATTTTTTTGTGTATATAGTTCCATGAATTTATATAATAATTATTAGGCTGAAATTTATTTTTATTCTCATATCCTTTTTATGAGTTATATTTCATTGTTTTTATAGTTAAAAAGTTAACAAATTGATAAACTAATTTTGTCTTTATTTGCCTTATTTGAGATACATGATATGATATGAAACCATATTTTTTAAACGGTTTATATAATTTCATTTTAAATGTATTATCATGAATTTTCTTATTTTGATTATATTTTAGACTAATTTTAAATTAATTCTCTCATTGATATTTTTTTTGAAAAAGGTGAGGCAAGCCACTTTCATCAAATTAAAGCCAAAACACGGAACAACAAGGGAATGGGTTCAGACAAGACAGACTACCCTCATTGGGATTATTATTAAATATTACTAATGTGGTCATAGTTTGTTTCAACAATATCATTGATAATTTAATTATTTACAATTACGATTCCACTGATTAATTCTTATGATTAATCTGTCTATAACTCTCATTAATTTTAATAGCCAACAAGGATCAAATTTCAAAACAATTTGGTACATGTGTAATTTCACTAACCTGAGTTATTAATGAAGTTGTTTATTCATCCATATAAAAAATGTATATAATTAAATGAATATATAAAAAATATTGTATGATAATTACCTTCAGAATACGGATAATCATAATCACTATATATTCTATTGAACTGTGGTATTTGTTATGATGACATTATTTTCTTGACCAGTACCAAAAAATATAAGACTCATATGAGTCTAATGTAGTAGTATTTTATATGACTACTTTTTCAAAAGAACCACACTTTAATAAAGAGATCTTGAGGCCAAATGAAAACAATGGGTTTAAAACACAACCACACTTCCGACAAGGAGGAAACTCTATCTACCCTAAATATAACATATATCAACATTTCCATTTTATTAAACCATATTAACATTTAATATATAATAAAATCCTACTAATCCCAAATACAAACCAACCATCGAGGATATGGTGAAGAAAGTCACATCCTAGAACCTCTATTTTCAAAATAACATTCAAGAGACTATTAAAAACCTACAATTGGGAAAATAGGAAAAAAAATTCATGAGATAAAGATTCAAGGATATTTAAAACTACTCTCCAATAAATTTCTAATACAAAAGATAAATGTCATTCATTTTCAATCACACATCATATTGGTAATGTTGTTTCTTCTTCCAAGGATTCTACCTAATTGGTATTTCACCCACTTTAAAACACTCTTTCCTAGCCCTAAAATTATTTAATAATGAAAACCAATACAAAAATGGTAAACAAATATCATTGAGGATTCCACTTAATAATCCACTCCTATTGTTTTCCGGCAATCAATATCCAAATCTATGAAAAAAATTTAAAATTTTATTGATAATAAAATAATGGAAACATTAAAAATGGTATAAGTTATCTTTAAATTGATAGTGATAGAAAAAAATACCACACAATTATGAATTTCATAATAATCTTTGCACCCATATATAGTGAAGGAAGATGAATGATAGTGACCACCTTGGAACAAATGGCATGTATTAGGTACAACAAGCGATGTCATCCAAATAAAATGATCTTGTAACTTTTGTGATACCTTTCACCATGTGGGAGACATTTTTTCAGAAGTAATTCTTGATTTATGTGAATTAAATAATGGAATTCCCCACTCCATATATACTTTTCTAATGTTTTTAGATCTTGAACTAAAAGTCATCATCATCCACCATTCCAACCGAAGAAAAAATAAAACCCATCAAGAGTGATCGAGGATGCCCTTATAAGAGTGATGAATAAAATCAACCAAATATAAATATATATTATTTCAAAGGATGATTCCTGAACCCATGTACATAATCATCTAACACATGGATTCCCATTCCATAAATAAATAAATATGGTCATAAATGTTCACAAGGTTATTTTTTCCATGGCGTTTGGTGGTAAAACTTTATGATTAAATATCTATGATTCTATGAAAAGACACATTTAAGAGTACCACACTCTTATTGTCTATTTTATGTAAGTCCTCTCTAATCATACAAACACATAATAAACCATCAACTCAACCCAAACTATAATTTATTTTCTTTTTACTCACCCATGGATTACATGTGTTTTGGTTCTTGTTTTGTGTGTTTTTTGGTATGATAAGTTTAAATTATGTGCTTTAATTTTTTTTATTGTGTTAATTCATATCAACCGATTAATTTTTATTATTCTAAAAATATCATTTCCATAGATTCTCATTCCCTATATAATCATCATTATCATCAATATAGTTTCATAGACTTAAATCCCCCTAAATCCCCTTCTAATCTTCAAAAACCATCGGTGTGGAAATTAAAATAACATCCATTTAATTTAAAATATTTTTATCTAGAGGTTATTAACCAATTAACCATAATTCTATCTAACAACCTATCTCTAATGATGGAATCAAAACTGCTAGACATATTGAGAGAGTGTAAAAATAAAATAGGATGGAAATTTGTTGAAATTACCAATATTATCTTTTCTATATGTATGGACCATATACTTATATATGGTAGGGATAAAATTTTATGTCAGGTTCAATGATGGTTAAATCCCACAATTTATGATTTTGAAAAATTTTATTTTAGTAAAGTGATTTTTACATGGATCATCTAACACAAATCAAATTGTAAATGGCTTAGCCCATGAAAATTGTGCCTAAAAACATGAAGCCATTTATGTCAAACTAATAGAATGAATAGATTAAAACACGATTGAAAAATAGCTACCTAATTAATATTGAAAAACATATATTGAATCAATCCTTTTGAAAGGAATACATTAATCAACTTTTCATTTACCTAATTTTGGAAATATTTAATTGTATTCCCCATAATTTTTTCTTTTGTGTCTATTAAAGTTATTAACATATCAATATAGTCCCTTAATATCAAGCAAATAAAACATTTTCATGTCTATTATGAAAATTTTCATACATAACGATGTTTTTAAAGTATTTAATGCTCATGGTACTTTTCAGAAATGTATACTGATTATTTTTCCTATATAACTTGGAAATATTGTATTAGTTTTTATAGAACATTTCACAATTTAAAGATCTTAGTTTGTTTATTTTTTAGAACTGGTAGGTTTTATCTTTCATTATTTAATTGAAAATGATTGTGTTTAAAATTATGTAAAATATGATTTCATGGTTGACTAGTGGATATTTCTATAGCGTGTTATTCAAAATGAAGCAATTAAAGTTGTATAAAAAATGAATTAATTGAATCACTTCCATAAAACAATTTGATAATGAGGTTCTATTTTCCATAGGTTATGTTTTTTTCAAACAATTCATTGAATTATTTAGTGATATCATGCTTCCCTGATCACTATATATTGAAAATTATTTACTGTTTCTGATTGATTAAAATTTATATGATTCATTAAATTAACTAAAAAAGAGTCTCATGTAACCTCTCGTTATCCAAAAACCATGGTGAAATCTCTGCTATGAAGTAAGGTGTGATTCCTATAAATTTTCAGTTGGATTAGTTTTATCATGTAGGGTTGAGAAGACTTCATATTTCATTTCTATGCCTTACATACCCTTGAACCTTCATATGAAAATTACACTACCACTGAAAATGAAATTATAACTATTGTGCTTTCCTTGGAAAATATTTGTTAATATCTTATCTTGTAAAAAATCATTGTCATTCCTCATCACGATGAGCATAATTTTCTTCAAATTAAAGTAGAACCTAAGCGCTACCTCATTCAGTGGATGGCCCTCCTCCTAGAGTTTTTTGTTGATATTCTATTTAAGTGAGAAGTGTAAAATATGGTAGTTAACCACATTTGTAGGATCTTCCAACCATTGGACCATTATGTTGTCTAACCTCCACCCATTGGAGAGTTATTCCCTCTGGATAACCTGTGTGATGTTTTCAACCTTAGCCCTCAGTATGCAGACACTTTGAATTCTCTAACAACATCTAAGGGACACATTAATTTAATAACTTCACAATCTTAGCAACCATACCATGATTGGAAATGTTTCATTTGGGATGACCTATATTAGTAGAGAATTTACACTGACATAAATTTTCCTCATTGTGTCCAGGAACATTATTTAACCTTTATATTGTGATTCCAATACACATTGTCTGGTGGGGGACACATTGCCTCTGAACATATAGCTCAAAAGGTCAATGACATAATTGATCCTTTTCCAAATAAATTTGGATTCATGAACATCATACTAGATATTGATTACATATCTAAATTTTTGGAACTAAAGGCTTCCATGTCCTATGAATATTTAGTGGTTGTTTATTTTATTAATTCCTATATTTTTAGTTAGTTTTCATATCCTATATTCATCATTAGTGACAGGGTTCACATTTATTGTATCTGAACATGAAAAACATACTCCGTAAGTAGGGGGTTCTTCAAAATTTCTCTACTTTATATCACCCCCAAACTAATAGATTAGAAGAACTAAAATTGAAATATTAATCTTATCATCATAAAATTGTACAACACAAGATTAGAGATTATATTTTTTTCATGTACAATTCATAATGGGAATACCTTACATATTTTACAACCCTAATTAGAATTTCACCATATAGGATGGTGTTTTTATTGGATTATCACCACTTAGAGGAGGTTGAAAATCATGCATACCAGGATGTTAAAATTTTATTTGTGAATCATTTAGATGAAGGAGAGCTTAATAAGTTAAAATTTTTATATTTGGAATAAATATAGAATGATGAATATGATAACTTCAAAAACTATAATGAAAAATAGAATGGATAGACATTATAGGATAATTAATCAGTAAAAGTGTCATCATGATTAGAAATTAACCATGTACAATTAAATGATAAAGCTCCACCTTGGTCATCCTCATTCTCTATGGATCGAAAATTATATTATCACAAATTTTAAACACTTTGGTGAACTACTTGTTAGCATGATTATAGTGCATATCTAATATCGCCATTGGGACGAGACAAAAACACTTTTAATAGGTATTTCCAAAGCATCTAATGGACCAATGAGCCCGTAACCAAGTGGTAAGGGATCTTTCTTGGCATCCAAGAGACCAAGGTTCAAAATTGAGTGGAGGCGAATTTCCGAATAATTTAGCAGGTACTGCAGTAGTTACTATAGAATTTAGTGTAGCAGTTACTATTCGTTATTGTAGTAGCTGGAACTATTCACTGATTTGGGCCTATGGGTCTCAAGGTCCTTTGGGTCACAGGGTATTTGGGCCACAGAGACCATGGAGTTTCCCAGTTCACACATAACATGCCTCAGATGAGGATCAGATAAACGAGAGTAACAACCACCAGAAGTAGAGCTAACCGGATAGGAAGAATGAGAGGGTATGGAAGCCGCCATTGGGACCCGGTACCATGCAACATTGTACAGGTAAATACTAGAAGAATATCAATGCAAGGTGGGGATCTAGGTGATCAATGACACAGAATATGGGGTGGGTCGGTTCTAGTGGGTTGGGTTTACGAGTCATGTTATGGGAATGGTATTCCTCTGGGCCTTCGGGTCATGTATTTCCGGTTATTTGGGCTTTGTTCCTTGGGCTAACGGGTCATGTATGGGTTCCCCTTCAACCCTTAATAAGAGTATTATCCACAGTGAAATAAAAAAAAAAGGTTTTTGGGCCATTCGGGCAATGAATATGATGGAGGAAATATACCTTCTTAAAGCAATATACCAGTGAAAACCACTATGTTTTATCCTCCCTTCCCATTTTACCATTTATTATAGTGACTCTTCACTCTCAAGTTGTAGGGGTGTGAATATTCCTGGGGTTTTTTTTAATTTTATTATCTTTCTTGTGTATTCTATTTTTCCCTTTCTATATATTATTTTTAATTTTCCCCAACATGTTTATTTTATTAGTATTTTCATTGTCTTTATTATTTCATCTATTTTCTATTGGTGCATAGTATTGATATCCCCATTCCCACTAAATTTTTTCAAGAAATTAGATTTTTATGAAATTTAATCTTGTAAATTTATAGAAAATGTATGAGTAATTTTCGTATTTAAATTTGTTTTCACATTCAATGATACCTGTTTCAATGAAGTTATTTTTTTGTACATGAAATTAACATTTATGTGAGAATTTTATATAAAATCGATCATTTTCAAAGATATAAATGGCCTGATCAATTTGAAACCTTTGAGGAGATTAATACACATTGGATGAGTGCTTTATAGAAAAATTTATTCACTTAATATATCCAAAAAAAAATCACCAAAACCCTGATGTTTGAATTTTTCTTACTCAATAAAAGGAAAATATATGTTAGGTTAATATTTATCATCATTAAAAACTTATTTTTCTATATATTCATACCTTATTAATTATTTTTCAATACTATACCTGATGAACTTGTGTATGTGTACCTACTATATGATTGTTGTATTCCCTCTAAAACATGATATTAAATAAAATGGATGTGTCTTAGGAATTTGGAAAACCACTCTACCTTGACCATTGATATTTTTATAACTATTTCAATTAGTCTTGTTAGTAAATAAACCATGAGTTGAAATATAATTGTGAGATTTTTCCTAGTTAAACATTTTAAGAAATAATAAATAAGGGGAGTGATTAAATATAACCCATATGGGTATATCTTAGTATAGAAGATAAGGTTTGACTTTTGATAATTCTAATGTGAGTTCCTCTTGAATGTTAATTACATATTATTTAGGGAAGGATTGGTGGAATGAATCATATATGAAAAAAAATCTGAATGTAACCTATATTTACATGATAGAATGTGGAAAGTATAACATGAAATAGTTTACATACACACACATGTAAGGATAAAAATATAGTTGTTATTTGAATTATTTTCTCATATTACTAAAATTAATCTCTTATAAAATCATTCTAATAAAAATAATGTGACATATGATTCCATTACATTAGATAATAACTACTTGGTGTCGTTATTTATTCGACCACATTGATATTATTATTTTAATATTAATTTAATGTTAAATTTTCTGATAGATTGGTATATATACATGCACAATATTTTTTAAATGTTTCATTTATCAAGATAAATAAATTTGTTTGGGGGTGTTATCGCATTACTATTTAGTGATTTATTTGACCTATAGACTACTATATTAATCAATTTTGTGTTAAAAATTTAAAACATAAAAAAATTCACTTCATTATTGATTTAAAAATATAATTTTTATCACTATTTAGAATCATTATTTCAATTTTTTATTTCATTTTATGTGGAGGTGATTTGGATGGACAAGTATGAATTTGATGAAAAATGAGCCAAAATATGCTAGAATTCAACAACTTGTGTGGAATCTACCCAAAAATTATGATAAAATGTTCATCCAATTAGGATGGAATTTTGTGGGATGATCTAAAAATATTTGGAATTGAACTATTTAGTAGACAATGATTCCCAATTTAACTACTAATGTGTCCAACCGAACCAATAATTCCACAAAAAAGTGGTTGCATGAAGGAAAATGTTTTGTTATGGATTTTGAAAATATATACCATTTTATAAATTATTAGGAAACAAAATTTAAAATTATGATACTTAGGAGGGTCTTGAAAAAATATAATCTATTTTATAAGTTTTAATAATGTAGTTTAATATTATTGATCCATGGTACAATTTCTATCTTGATATTTGGGTGGCCAAAACCACCCATCTTTTTGGATATAAAAAGGCACCACATGCACCTCATTTTGGATTCTGACTAGGAATAAAATATTTACAATTTTATATACCTATATGAGTATTCTCCTCATCCAAATTTTTTTGAGGCAATCAAATGTTCTAATACCACATCTATGGATTCATACCCTTCCATAGTGTAATAAAACCCATTGAGATCACCCAGGGTGGAATGTGATGTAAATTCTAAGATTATTTTTAAAATATTTTATCAATATTTCTAATTACATGTTTTTAGTGTTTTATTCATTTTAAATTATTATTTAATATAGTTCGTTATGTTTTTATCATGTTTTTTTAATATGAAATTTTTTGGATGTACCCGTCCCAATAATGTTTTACACACAATTCATTGTTTATTCATCCCCATTTAAATTATGGTGTTTTGTTGTTCATAGTGGTCAAATAAACTCTAATAAACACATTAAAGGCCATTATATTTTGTTCTATGGTTTCAAAATAAATAATATATAACCAAGAAAATATTTCTAGTTCTTCATGTTTTTCCTCAGTTGTATATTGTTATCATGTCGTACACAATTAACTCAATCATTGGCGTTATTAGGTGAATAATTTATGATTACCGAAAAAAACATATGTGGCGTACTATTATAAAATCTATAAAATAATGTATCGAGATGTTATAAACCAAGGATTAATGTTATAAAACATATCCCACAATGTTATTGAAGATTAGTACCATGATATTTCCTCGGGTGGATCATGCTTAATTTTTTTTAATCTCCACTCTATTTTATTGCATTTATTTTTCTATTGACATCTTAAATCATTAAACCCAATGCCTTAAAAAATCCAATTACCTTATTAATTTCATAATCATGAATTTCTTTATTATTTAATGATCTCTATAACTATTGAGATATAACCTAGGGTTCCTGCTATACTATACAAAATCAGGTAGAAAACATTATGTATTTTGATAAGTTCAATAACTTAATCCGAAGATCATATAAAAATATAATGATTGATGAACTGGGAAGAAAATTCCAGTCAATGTGATAGAGTGAAAAAATTTCCAAACTACTACACTATCCACACATCAATACATAAAATTCAAGGAGTTTGGGAATTACACAAACCAATACCATAACCCTATAAATGACAAGAGAATTGGACTTAGAAACCACCTAAACCAATTAAGAATTGGTGTGTCTGTGTGATCACTACCACATAAGTGTATTATGAGAATGAAGTGATGAATTTTCTAATCATTCAGTAATTCAGATTTTTGAGGTCATTATTTCATTCTATTTCTTTGTATTCTTTCATATCATTAATGTTTTTAAGGATATTAATTTAATATCATAGGAATAGTATATTGAGCTATATATGAAAATATTTAGAGGAATAATGATTGTATTTAATATATATAACACATATATTATAAAGGTTTTTTTGGAAGGATAGTCTTTATGAATATTGTTCAAATTTTGTTAGTTTAATTTCACTTAATTTTGTGTATGGAATTATTTTCCATGATTAAAAAAAATATTTTGAGGATAATGAAATATCATTTCATATCCCAATACACCCTATTATAAAATATCAATATAATAAATATATTGAACTCCCTTTTGAAGAAATTTTAATTATATGTGTCAGAATACATAGAAATAAGGGAATTCTAGATGAAAATAATGATGAGGAATTCCACATTGGTGACATACCTGTTTTATAGGAATATAATTATGTTTTTCCAGGTGAACTTCATGGTATCCTATAAATATTGATTATTAATTTATTATAGTGTTAATACCTTGATCTAGGAATATCTCAATGGCTATATATTCAATTGCTAATTTTAAATTTAATGATATAGAAAAATTTACATTAGAAGTACTTTGATAAAGTATTTTTAGGCATGAGTGATTTTCTGTGAGAAACATCAGTCCTTTTATCAAATGTAATGTTGAATTAATGTGTCATTTTATTTATTAACTCGTCCTTAACAAAATAAAATTCAATAAAAAGTATTTTATATCATGTATTGATTATTTGTTTAGTCAACTCAGAAAAGATTAGTACTCTCCAAATAATTAATCTTCCATAAGGATATCCTATGTTAAGAGTTAAAAGGGATGGTATTTAAGAGGAAACATTTAGAATGAATTATTCACCATATAAATATATTGTGATACCATTTCTAAATAAAACTACCCCACCATCCTCATGGATCTAATGAACATATTATTCAGATAATACCTTTATTAATTTTTGGATCTCTTCATAGAAGATGTTATGCTTTATTCCAATATAAATTAAAAACATTATGTTCTTGGTTTTATAGGCTATGATGAAGAAAAGAGAGGGTTTAATTTTTACTATTTAAAAACATTAACAAATTTTAAACATCCTTTATGGTATCCAGTGATTCTTTTCATATATTTTGATGATGAGTGAATAATGTAATTTAAGTAAAAAACCCAATTATATATAGTGGTTTAAAGAAAAAATAACCCCTAGTCCCCTCCTCCAACGGAGTTTCAATTATTTTAGTGACTAGAACATGTAATTCATCTTACTATGGATATCTTAAACTGAGTATATATAGTTTATACCATTATAATAATTATTTTCAAGGCCTTCTAGTTCTTTCATGATGAACCACAAATTCACAGCCCTATATAAGAATATAACAATCCACTAATGACTATTTCTAAGCAGCTGATACTCTAAAAAACAATATTTATTGATTTTATTGATGAAATATATTATTCTTAAATTTTCAGTAGAAATTTGAAGTTTTATATGATCTTAAATAATTCACAACAACAAAAACAGAATGATCATAAATTTTCACAATATTACTTTAAATGGTTATTGAGAAAACACTTACAAGATTAATAAAAATTTCCTTTATCAATTTATAACTCTAAAAAATGATTTTTTTTCAATTGAACAATGTTTCAAAATAATATAGATAATTAGAAACTGCAACAGTAGTAGTGATTCAATAATAATGAACACATTTTGATGAGATAGAATAGTTTTTCATCAAATAGTTTTTATCCACTTCGATATTTCCTTAGACTAAAATAGTTTGAAAAAAAATGGAATAATTATTAAATGTTTTATTTGAATTAAGTTAAAATGATTGATGTTTCAGGGTATCAGATTACCCAGATACCCTTTAAAAAAATATATCTCTTATTAGTCTCTCAAGAATATTTATATTCAATTTTGAATATAACTTTATATTTTAAGGTTGATTTTATTTTTCATGATTAGTAAAAAGTGTTATAAATTATTTAATAATATCTATTTGGTGTCACAAAAACAATGTAAAATGTATAAGAAATTTATGAGAAATTTATCTTCTTTTTTGTGGAAATATATTATAAGGGGGAGATGTTTTCCTTATATTTATATTTGTATAAGAGAAAACATTTACTTGTAATTTATTTAAATTTAAATTTATAAAAATATAACATCTTTTTCATTTGAATTAAAATATAGTTTTTATTGTTTTTGTGATCATGAAAATTTGAGATTTTTGATCACTTGTTTATTAAGTAATTAAAAAAATTCTTTTTGTTTTTTATGCTCACAAAAAACCACTTTAATGTAACTAATAGAGTTATGTTTATGTAAAATTAAGGAAGATGATATTAATTCAAATATTTATTTTTATTCTGAAAGTTTTAATGAGTTTTTAGTCTATGGTAAGATATTTCATTAAATATTCTTTTTGTATTTTAACATAATATAGAGGCAAATTTCATACCCAATTTTTTTAAGAACATATGGTTTGGGAACCCGATGTTTGAAATAACATGAATGTATCAAAAAACAAACATAGTTTGAAATGTATGGATCTTAATAATAAACATCATTTTTCCCTTGATAAGTATACATGAGGATTGTTTTAAATATCAATATTATCTAGTAATTCATTAATTTTAGTTTCACGAAGATGATAAAAAATTTTGGAAAAATTATATGTCATATTTTCAATTAGTATTTGAAAAAAATTCTTATCCAATGAAATAGAATCATCAAATTTAATAGGTTATTTAATATAATTTGTTAAGGATTCATATATATCATGAAGCATATAATAATACTAATTATGTTTATAATAAAAATGGGTTTCATATTTAGTGAGTGGGGAGTATGAATATTCTTACACATTAGTATGATCCAAAAGACATGCCATTTTATTTTTACACCTTATCTCATTTATCCTATAAGATTCATCATTTGAAATAGAAGAATCAAACCGAATATATATCAAAATATTATTCCTTTTTTTTATAATTGAATTTCTATTGAGATGTGAGAAATGGAATATTAGAATTTGTGTGACTTTTATCTTTTTCATTCATATCATATATTTTTTAATACCATTGAATAATTTTTATTTTTTATCAAACATTATATAAATATAAGATAAATAATTACATGAATCCTGGTAACATGAATCAGATTATTCACCCATAATATTATTTTAGAGACTATAAATCATATTGGATATTATTTTCATCATTATCTTAATTCTCATATTCATACATAAATAATGTAATAATCAGTTCATTTATTTAAAATTATTTAACTATTGTAGATTATCATATAGTAGAATAAAATAAATTCCGATAGGAGGTAATACCCAAGTATATTGAAAACCTATTTTAAATACTTAATTACATCTCCCATAAAAGAAAAATTATTAACAACTTCTATTAGTCTCCCATTTATCAAAGTGAGGTTTTGATCTTCATAAATTTTAAAATTTTAAAATTATTGCATTGATGTATTGTATTTCAGTTGTTTTATTATAGAAGTTCATTCCTAGGTAGAAGAAATAGTCATCAACATCACTTATATATTAACACATTGATAAAAATTATTAAACTCATCAATTTCTAAACAAGAGATATTATCATTGATTTATTTTAAATTAATATCTTACTCTTTCTCTTAATCATCATTCCATTTTTCATATCTTCCTTATGAGTTTAATAATACATTAAAACCATTAAAAAAACTCATATTCCTATATTTTTCAACTAAATAATCATGTGTTCATTCCAGCATCCATAAAAATCACCATTAATATATGGGGCACAAATCATCGACAAACTTTCATAAATATTAATGTTTTCTGTTTTTCTTAAATATAATATTTTTTTCAGTCTTGGTAGATCCAAAATATATATTTTATTTTTCAATAGATCACTAATATTTTATATTACTTATAATTATGATATAGAATGATAAGAATAATCATCGAATTAGTAATAAGAAATATATACAACAGAGTCCAACCTCTGATCCCAATTGTTATGTTAGAAAGTCTATGAGGAAGGAACAAGAGGCGGTGAATTATGATACATTAAAATATTAAAAAATTTCCAAATAACCCTCTAAATAATTACTGATTGTTTTAATATCTTTTAAGGATGAATGAGAATTAGTGTTGAAATTCTGGATGGAATTAGGTTATGTATATTCTTGAAGGGTAGAATTATCCACATGTTTAATACATAAACACTCTCTTTATGGGCTTGGTCATTTCCACAAGTATGTCCTTTAACTAGGGAAATATACAACTAATTACTAGAAGTTAACACATTTACAATAAGGATTCTACAAGGACTTATAGTTCTTTCAGGTGGAACCACAATTATAAATCATAGTAATAGAAGATTAAAATCCACCAATGACTAATTCTGTGCAGTTGATACTCTATTAAATCAATTAATATTGATTTAATTTAGAAAACATGATTCTCTTATTCTTGAAGTTTCAATTTAAAATTATATGTGTCCTCTAATAATTCGTTATAGTGGAAAGTCCTTAATCATTAATGTTTCAGAGACATCCTTTAAATAGTGATTGATTAAATAGTAGGCATAAGAATAAAAATGTATCTATACAAATTTTAACTCTAAAAATAATTTTCATAATACGGAATATGATTTAACAATGAGATACAAATGTAACAATATCATCAAAATCAGTGATTTGATCATCCACAACAATACATGTATGTCTCTAAAGTGTAGTTCTAAAGGCAATGAAATGAAAACAATTACAAATTCACTAATATTTCATAAAGGGAATATCTATTTATTCATAATAGAAATATCCCAATATTTATACTATCAATTGAATAGGACTAAGGAAAATGGTTCCATAAATACCTCATAATTAATCTTTTGAGAATAAATTAAAACAATTCAAATAGTGTCAAAATAGTACATAGAAATAAGAAAAAATAATTCAGTGTGAGGCTTTTCATTTGTCCTAACATATATCTAATGGTATATATACATCTTGATATACTGTTTTAGAAAACATGGAAAATATACAGAATTTAAAATTCCATCGTTGACTAGAAAAAACATAGGGATTCTTCACGTAGTGATAAACTTCAAATGTACCATTGAAAATATATGATTGATTACAAATGTTTGGTTAATGAACCGTATATTTGGTCCTAAGACACATGGTTTCTTTAAAATGTATGGTTTTTTATACATAAATTTCTTATTTAGTAGGGTTCATGATCATTATGTTATTCCAAAACATAGGTTTTCCAATCCCCATATTCCATTAAAAAACACTGTGTATAATTATGTTTAAAGATTCCTTTTAAATATACCCATAATAAATAATCAAATATCAACCCCTGGATTAAGTACTTGTAAAATTCGACTAGAAAACAAAATAATCTAATGAATATAATCATCATGAAATTCAATCAAATAAAGACTTATTATTAATATAAATGTATGTTTTTTTAGAAACAAAATCAAGAAAAAATTAATGATGCTTTTTAATCAATTCATTATTAACA
Organism: Viscum album; assembly: GCA_963277665.1. NCBI lineage: Eukaryota > Viridiplantae > Streptophyta > Magnoliopsida > Santalales > Viscaceae > Viscum > Viscum album. Next base: position 1,393,045,467 of record OY728165.1, read on the forward strand.
TGAAGAACATTTGTAGATTTTGTTCAATAACATGATTAATGAGAACCAATATTCCACATTTAGATGTTTTGATTTATGGTTGTGGAATGTATCAGTATTAGTAAATGTCATCACCTGTATATGAATATTGTTAGATCCTTCAATGAAAGAAGTATTGAACAATAGTCCAAACAAACCACAATAATTACGATCCTTAACATTCATATGTTAGTATGATCCTATCAGTTCATTGTGAGTAACTTGTCATGGTTATAATATCTAATACCATTTTTTACAAATAATAGAGTGATGTTTCTTTATATAATGGATTTTGAATAATGTTCCACAGAACTAAAAAAGATATTTTTCACTACATCTATACTTATATTATCTTATAGTGGGGAAGGGGTATTAAAATATATTGATTCTCCATTAATAGGATTGTGTTTTTTCCAAATGAAAAATGATAAGGTAATTAATTTTTACCATCATCAATTTAAAACTAATGATTAAAAATTCCAAACAAATAAATTTGTGCTGGAAGCTATGATAGTTGGGTTAATGGTTTATTATCAGAATTATTATGGTTAAAATTTTGATACATATATATATATACCACAGGATCATGAAACATAAATATTTACACCTATAGAAATAAAAATATGATAGAATTATTTTTAGGAACTAATCAAATAGTACTACTTCAAATTACATTAACACTATGGGATGGAAAATAAAGTGGATGATGCAAAAGTTAGAAATATCATGCTACCTTATTTGTGATAATGTTTAAAATGGACATGATTGCAATGGAATTACAAATTAAGAGGCTTCAATTAATTTTTAATGGTGAGAAATAATATGTCACGCAAATTATTGGTCGACTAGTCACCCAAATAAAGATAAAATAGATATATAAATATGATGCTAAGCTACATAAAAATTTGTCAAATATTTAATTTTCAACATTGATAGTGATAGACCTATAATGTTTGGAACATTTATATATGTTTCATAAGTACTAGAAATAAATAATTATCTCTTTGATGATTGATATAAATTTCATCTTTCTCTATAAATCCAGGATTCATGAATATTTATATAGTTGTAATGAAAAACATATGGTGGAAAAACTTGATGTGAGGTACTATTGAATGCATCTCCAAATTCTTGGTATTACAACAAGTTAATTAGTAATGATTAAATTATAAATTAATGATGTAACCATTTCACATAAAAGTGTAAAAATGGGGAAATATGAGAATAGATTTCATCATAGTACACCTCAATCTATCAAAATGTGAAAATTCCATTTTGCATATAGCTGATCTACATAAATATCTAATGAGTTTTTTCATCATATAATATTCCTCTATTGACCTACACTCTATGATAAGCAAAATAGAAGTGGTACAGTATTATATATTATCACTCATTATAATATTTGATCATAATTTGAGGTGGTCCTTGAGATTTTGTACAAGCCATCATGAGTAATTTGGGATAAATATATACTATACAACTACATATCACCATTAGATATCTGGTCTATTTGAATGAACCAATAAAACACTTTATGTCTTTCTAATATCATGATAAATATATTTATAATAATATTAGCGTCAACACATTTTCTTTATATATTTATCATATAATATCTATTTTCATTATATATTACATATTGAACCATATGAGACTCAATAGAGAATGAGAATTTGGACTCTATCATGTTGTGATAATTATTATGGTTCATCAAAATAATAATATGCATTATGTGTTGAAAAATTTTGTTCAAAAGAATACTTAAAAAATAGACTAACTATTCTAAAAAATTATTCAAAGAAGTATTACATTAATTTTTATTTCATGAAATACTTTTCTTTAAACATGGTGTTTTTAACCACATCATTTTTCTCAGGCTGGATTCGTAGGAATTATACAAGATATTTCAATGAATGAGATTGAAATTATTTAAGGGCATAAATAAGAAAATTCAAGGCTTCTAAAGAGTAAGAAGATATGTTTCATTTGTAATATTTATAGAAAATTATTCTTATTATTATACTGAAAAGATGTTAATAATTTTAAAAATTAACATATTGAAAAGACAAATTACTTAAAAAAATAATGTGACAGAAAATATTATGTAATATGAATATAATTTCATTTAAAAATAAATGTGATGGATAATGAGGGCTTAAGAATAAAAAAAAATATAAATATTTTCTTATAAACCAAATTTTATAATTTACAAAATTATAAATTTAATATAAATCACCTAACAAATATAAAAATGAACCAATTTTGAAGGAAATTTGGATATTGGATAAATTTAGTTTGATAATATAATGTACAATTATTTTAACTACGTTTTAAAAACATAATTAAAATAGTGATATAATATTTAAAAAATAATCAACAAATATTTCCCTCATTATATATATAACTAATAATAAAATGAAAAATATTGTTATTAAATAATTGTTTGATTATAAGTTCTAGTTTTAAGGATATTCCCAAAAAAAGAACAACTTCAAAGTTGACCCATATTTTTTAAAATATATATTTCCATGTGATATTGAGACTACCTCATAATGATTCAATTATATAATTCTTTTATATTACTTTTGAACATAAAATACAAGTACCTTTTGTTACCCTTATACATTTTGATCCAGTAGTGATATCAATTTTAGTTTTATGTATCCAAATATATTTATGTTGACTGAATATTCTACAATCAATGTTATAAAATTCATTCAAAAAATAATATATTCTAATAAAAATTCGATGTTACCTAAAATAAAATAATTTTGAATAGTATCCATTTATACCATAATAATAACTACTAATAGTGGACCAGATTCTACTATTTAAACTAGGGATAAATGAATATCTTTATTATTTTGGGTTTTCACATCTACTATCAATTCTATGTTTTACTTACTGAATTTCATTTTTACCCAGTAATTGATTTAAATAATTTCATCATTTGATAAGTATACATGAGGATAGTTTCAAAGTATCAACATTATCTCGTAATTCAAAAATTAATAAACTTTGGATAAATTATATTTTAAATCTGTAATTTTTATTGGAAAAAATTCTTTATCCAATGAAATAGAATCATCATATTTTATATGTTATTTATGATTGTTTGTAAATAATTCATATATATCATGAATCAAATAACAATAATTATTAAGTTCATCGGAATAATTTTTTTTCAAATTTAGTATTTTTAGTGTCGGAAGATTTTAACTCTTCATTATGAGTAGTAAGACATATTAGTATATTTTTATACCCTATCTCAATTATCATAGAAGATTATTCATTTGAACCAAATGAATAATTCCATGTAGATTTCAATATATTATTTATTTCCTTTTATAAATTTATTTCCTATCATATTTGAGAAATGGAAAGTTTGACTTTATGAGACCTTTCTCTTTGCATTCATATCATCTATCTTATTTAATCCCATTGAATAATTTTTATAATTTATCAATCATTTTGGAAATATATGATAAATAATTTCCAAAATATAGATAACATGAATTATAGGATTCATGCGTAGTATTTTTTTAGATATCATACTTCATATTTCATGTCATTTTCAACATTATCATGAATATCATCATCATACATAAAAAATGTTCCATTAAGATCTTTTATGGAATATTATTTATATGGTGTGTATTATCATATATGAGTAGATACTCAATTATACATAAGAGTTAATACTCTAGGTACTCTCAACACCTATTATTAATACTTAATTAGATCACTCAAAGGGAAAAAATTATTGAAAACTTATCTTAATCTCCAATTTGATTGAGTGATGTTCTTATCATCATGAATTTTAACAATATCAACCATTTAATTTGATTTATTATATCTATGTTGTATTATATTATATGTTTTTTCATAGGTAACATAAATATTCTAACACATCACATATATATTATCACACTGAGAAACTGGATTAAACTCATCAGTATCTAAAAAATAGATAATAACATTCATTCATTTTGCATTAAGATCATATTATTTCTCTTGATCATTGATCCATTTTTCCTATCTTCCTTAGGACATAAAAATGAATTTAAAACCATGAATAAAAATTTATTACAATATTTTAAAAATTAATAATCATGTGTTCTTTCCATTATCCATAAATTTACCCATTAATATATCGAGTAGAAATCATTGACATACCTTTTTTAATAATTGAATTTTGTATTTTTTATACATTAAAATAATTATGTCAATCATGGTAGATCCATTAGATATATTTTATTTTCAATGGAGCCCAAATAATTCAAATTAAAAATCATTATCAAATAGAAAGTGATGACCAATCATGGATTTGATAACAAGAATTATATCTAACAGAGTCCTACCTTTGATTCCACTATTTTAGGTCAGAAATGATATGAGGAAGAAACAAGAGGGGATGAGTTTTTATTCATTAAATATTCATAATTATAAAAAAAAACCATCTTTATATTTAGTTTCTTTCTCTATTGATTACATGTGAGAAGTAGAGTTTAAATAATCAAAAGATCTTAGTTATGTATAATAATTAAGCGAAACAATATCAATAATTTCACTCAACAAACACCCGTTTTATAAGATTAGTTATTTCCAATACTATATCATTTTATCACGGACATATATAAATGAGTAATAGAAGATTACACATTTACAATAATTATTTCCAAGGGCTTATAGTTCTTCACAATGAACCACAAATCCATATCTTAGTGATAGATGATGAAAATCCAGCAATGATTGATTTTGAGAAGCCGATACAAAAATAAATCAATTTATATTGATTTGATTTATATAAAAAATGTTGAATTACACTTTAATGAACAATTTAAAATTGTATGTGGCCTCCAATAATTCATTGTTGGAGCAAGACCATAATCCTTAATGTTCCCCATTAATCCTTTAAATAGTGATTGAGAAAATACTAGACATATAAATAAACATGTCTATTTTTAAATTGAGTCTCTGAAAAATAAATATTCAAAATATTGAATAATATTTAACAATTATATACAACAATAACGGTATCATTTAATGCCACAATTGGATCAACCAAAACAATGCCTGAATGTCTCCAAAGTGTATTTTTAATGGAAATGACATAAAAATAATAAAAAATTTACTAATATTTCATAAATTGAATAACAATTTAATCATAATATGAATATTACAATATTTATACAATCATATAAATAGAACTAGGTAAAACGGTCCCATAAATACCATATAATAAATCATTAGTATTTGAATTCAAATCATTCAAAGAGATTCATAACATCCTTTAGAAATAAAAAATAATATTTAATTGAGATTAAGCATTTTAATTTAAAGGAAAATTGATTTAATTATATGTTATCCATTGGGTAGATTTTATTTAAAAACAAGGACTATATCCTTAATTTAAAACTCCATCGTTGATTAGGGAAAACATAGGGGTTCTCTATGTCGTGATAAACTCAAAAAGTACAATTTTTAACATATGGTTGTATACAAAAGATGGGTTAATGGACTATATAATTATTACTAAAATATAAAGCATCATATAATGTAGGGTTTTTGATCCATTTTTTTCCAATTGTGTAGGGTTCATGATCCATATGTGATTATAGACATTGGGTTTACATTCCCTATGTGCTGTTTAAAAATTATGGTATAATGGGTTTTCAAGATTACATTCAAATATTACCATAATACATAATCAAATATCAACCTCTTTATATAATACATGGGAACTCTTTCAAAAAAAATATTCTAATGAATATCATTATTTTAAAAAAACATTAAATAAATAATTATTATTAACATAAATGTTGGTGTTTTTTAGATAGATCATCAAAAATAAATAAATGAAACCGTTTAATCAAGGAATTATCAACATTAAGATCATTTATAAATATTTTTGAATAACATAAGAAATGATAGAATACATACAAAATATAGTAATTTTGAATTCTATTTGTGCAATGTGTCATTATTTAAACATGTAATCTCATGAAAGGGAATATCATTAGATCTTTTAATAGAAGAAGTTTTGAAGAATGGTGTAGATAGAACACATTAATTAAGATCTTTAGCTTTATTCAGTAAGCTAGATCCTATTAGTTCATTATAAAAAACATATCATTCTTATAATGTCTAATACAAATTTTTACATAGAATATAGTGATGTTCCTTTTTATAATGGATTGTGATGAATGGTTCACAAAACTAAATAAGATATTATTCACTATAGTTATACTTATATTACCATAAAGTGGGAAGGATTTTTTTATATAGAGTGATTATTCATTAATTTGATAAATTTTTGTCCCCGTGAAAAATGATAAGGTAATTACTAATTCCCGGCATCAATTTAAAACTCATGAGAAAAACTTCCAAACACCAAATTTGGTGATGAAAACTATGATTGATTCATTACTAATTTAGTAACATTATCATTAGGGTTAAATTTTTTATTTATATATATACCATAAGAGAATGATATATATATATATATACATTCACACACATATATATAAACATATGATAAGAGATATAGTTGTACTAATCAAATAGTACAACTATAAGTTACATTTCCACCAAGGGGTGTAGAATAAAGTGGATGATGCACAATGTAATAATGATCATGCTACATTATTTGTGTTGAGGGTTTAAATATATCTAATGTTAATGAAATTACAAAAGGATGATGCTTGATGTCATATTCAAAAGTGAGAAATAATGTATCACCAAAATAAATGGTCAACTGGTAATCCAAATAATGATAAAATAGGTATAGAATGATGTTGTTTGGATACATAAAAAATATCAAATATTACACTTTAATCATTTATAATGATGTACCTATAATATATAAACATTGATATATGTCCCATAAATACTAAATTTAAATAATGACCTATTGGACGATTTATATAAAGTGCATCATTCTCTATTCATCTTGGAAGCATTAATATTTATATAGATTCAAGGGAAAACATATGGCGGGAAAACATAAAGTGGAAGATTGTAGAATATGTATCCTAATTCTTGGTATTCCATAATGTTAACATAAAATGATAGAATCCTATGATAATGATAGAACTATTTCACATAAAAGTATAAAAATGGGAAATAATCAACATATATTTCATCGTAAGAAAACTTAATCCAACTAAATGTGAAAATTACATTTGGGTTATGGTTGAACACTAAAAATATCTAGTGAGTTTTTTAATCATTTCATATATCCCACTTAACCAATAATATAAGATATACATACAGTAATTGGTAAGGTATTATACAGTATCATTGTTTATTATATTTTTTCAGCATCTGAGGTGTTCCTAGGTATTTTGGAAAAGGCTTTAGTGAGAAGTGGAGTTAATGATATACTATAAAACTACATATCACTATTAGATATATTTTTCATTTGATAGAACCATTCATACTCTTTAGTCCATGCTATGATCATGATAAATAGATTTACATGAATATTTGTACCAACAACGTTCCCTTATAGATTTATCATATTACAACATTTTCCAATATAGATTTCATATTAAATCATATGTGACTCTATATGGTACTAGAGTTAGAACACCAGCATGTTGTGTAGATGTTGGAGGTGAGAAGGTGCAAGGATCTGGCCATTTCAATTAAATAATGGATATGTTTGAAAACATTCAATGGAATATTGTTGTGGTCATAAGTGTATAATATAGTTATATAGATATTTATCAATGTGATATTTAGTTTTATGTGGGTGATAAGTTCATCCTCAATTTATCTATTCTGAAAAGGTATTTGTGATTTGTGAAGAAAGGGAACTATAGATCCTATTATATCGGTCCCTTAGATATCATTGATCATTTAGGGGGAGTTTCTTGTTATTTAGAACACAATCCCATCCTCTCCCACAGAAATTATGTGATCCATGTATATCATTTGAGAAATTATATACCATAAAAATCTCATGTATTGATCTCAGATGATGTAGAATATTAAATATATATCTCAAATCAAGAATAAGTAGTTGATATTCTAGATCAATGATGTATAAAATTGCTGAAACGGACCACCCATCTATCCAATGATTTGTGGTCTAATAACAATTTTAGTGAATCTATATAGGAACATTGATATATAATGTGAAACAAATTTCCCACTTTTTTCAACCTAGTAATTATATTTTTGGGGAAAAATTAGTTTTAACATGGTAGAATATAACACTCTAATATGTTACTATATATCATTCGTTTAAAGAAATATAATTTTTTCAATAACATCTCCACACGCAACACCAAAATAAAATTATAGACTATATATTATATGAATATTATTAATATAAGTCAACAAATAATGAAACAAATTGTAAATAAAAAAATTACTCAACTAAAATTGTTTATATTTAAAGGATTTGTGGGTAACATGATTAAATATAAATGTGGATTAATATTTCTAAAATAAATTATATTTTTAAAATGTTGTATATTTTATCCTAACAGAAAAACTAGTGAATTTAAATATAATAATATATATGATGTAATACCTTAAAATTATTTTAATTATTAATTCATATGAAATACTATTAAGAATGATTTAAAATGATATTTCTATATAAAATTAGTCTTTCTGTTTATTTTATATACACTTAAAAAATTTATAAATTTTATTACCATAATTTGATTTAATGAATATAATTATCTAATTTATAATTACAATAAATTATTAGGATGCATTTTTCATTTTTTTTTGAAATAATTTATTTTATGTAATTGGTGAAAAATGTATTTTTCAGTTTTTCCATAGTGTTAACGACCATATCATAATTGTTTCATGACATTAAAATATTTAAAACATTTTTTTCAATCAAATATATTTTTATATAGTAAAATTATTATTTTCTAAAATAAAATTTTGATTCTATAAAACCCTTGTTTAATTTTTTGTTGTCGTAAATTATATTTTAATCTAATGAAATCAAGTTAATTACTGTTAATTTTAAATAAATATCCAATAAGTGGAAATCGGTTTGGGGTTATACATAAAAATACCAATTAAAATCTGTGTTTGAGGATTTAGAAACCATAAATATACCACCACTCGATTATTTTTCATTATTGGACACACATGACGTTTATATATTCACATTACCTTTTATATTAATTCAAAAATTCCACTCCCCTCCCATGTAAAAGGAATCATCACCTCCCCACTTTTATGAGTAAATGACAAAAAACCCTGATAAAAACACAAATTATAATCAGTGTTTGAGGATTTATCAACCATAAATATACCACAACTCAATTTTTTTTCCTTATTAGATCCACATAAACTTTATATATTAACATTACCTTTTATATTATTACAAAAATGCTACTCCCCTCCCATACAAAAGGAATCATCACCTCCCCACTTCTAATAACACCAAAGGGACATATAGTAATCCAAAATATATCCAAAAAACACTAAACATTACCATATTGTTTATATTCGATATTGTGTTCTCAAAATAAAGCTTCTCAACGATATCATCCATTTAATAATGAATATCTTATAAGGAGTAAAGTATCTTTCACAATTACCCCTTTTACATTCATTATCTGTTCTTTAATTTTTTATATCCTATAAATATAACAGGGAAATATTTATTTAATTACATAAATATAAACATAATTATGAGATTTTATTATTTTTTTTCAGATAACTATTTTCTATCCACCTCTCAACCTTTCAAAAAAGAAAAATATCACTTTTGTTGTGTGCGGACTAACAAAACTATAAGAAACCTTATAAATTATTCATAAACACATTATAAATATGGTTCAAAGAGGTTAATTAAGTTATAAAAATGATAGAAAAAATTATTTTGAATATGAAAATATAAACCAATTCCAAAATCATTTACATTCTATAAAAAAGTTTTATGGTTAATCTATAGAACTGATTTGAATATGGTTCTAAAACATGTTATTTTGATGGTCATGCTTATTATAACAGAGATTAAATATCTTTTATTTATGTATGTAATAAAAGGTAAGGATTTTTTTTGTAATATAACTTATTTTGTTCATTCATAAATATATGTATTTGGATATTGTTTTCTAACGTAGCTTTATTTTACTAAGTGATGATTTTATAATCCTTTCTTACATATATTTTCTTGAAAAACATTTATTATTTTGTTTCGTTATAAAATATGATTTTTATTAAGAATAAATCTTGTTATCTCCAAATAATAACCAAATCAATAATATCCAAATTCACTTTTCTAACAAATATTTTCCAATTCTTTGTTTAAAAATATATGTATTATTCAAGGTAATCTTCAACATTATCTTTTTTTGTTTTCAAAAGGGATTATTTATCACTATTTTTATTGTGAAGGTTTGAAAAAAAGTATTTTCAAAATATTAAAAATTATATCCCATTTAATTTTTTCATTTATATCTTCTAATATAATATTCTATGGAAAAACAATATGTATTTTTTCAGGAATCTATTATTTTTATTTTATTTAAAGTGGGTTAAAAAAAATTGGGATACGTCCATGAAAATTATTTTTGAAGGTTATTCACAATATCATCACTTTTAAAAAAATATTAATATGTTTTTCTTATATATCTTTCTCATGATCCTATTTCAATTAAACCCTTAAGAAGATCTAAATCTATAATAGTTAGGTTTTCTGAATCACCCTATAAATTCATTTATAGAGTTCTACTATTAGGTGATTGATTATATTTATTAGTCATTATAATTTTTTTATATATGATACCATTTTTATATGACTTGAAATACATTTTACATCCATGGGTTATTCATGATGTGATTAATTATTATTTTCTAGTGGAATGAATATGAGTTCACAGTAATTAATGGTGTATTATATCTCCCCCCAATTAATTACTTATGTTTTTATATCCCATGAGAAAATTTATTGTGATCGTGATTATATATTATCACTAATAATATATGTATCCATTATAGATATTATAAACAAATAAATGATATGGATCTCAGATATTATAACAATATGATCAAATCCTATGATATATGACTTCCAAAATTATTTTTTCTTCTTTATTTCAAGGGCTTGTAACATTTTGATGTCACATTCATACAATTATTCTTTGTATCTGATGATTATTATCCAATGATATTGTACACTTTTCCCATGGTATGTGTTAATTCATTTTTTATTTCGTGTTGATGAAGTTTTATTATGGTGAATGGGAATAAAATTATTACCATCATCTAGTGGTTAGACATTAGGTAGTCTCTGAAGGGGGACTGCAAAAAAAAGGTTTTTTGTTTTGTTTTATTTTATAAAATGAATGTTTAAATTGATTTTGATAAATTTACTAAAGAAATTATTTTTTATATAATTTATTTTCAATCTATTTATAGAGATATTGACATGACAGGGTTTGGATTGACCTAGTGTCACGCTATCATAGTATGAAATTTATAGCCCATTTATTTCTACTTGATGGTAGAAGAAAGATTTAATTTCCAAATGCTATTTATCTCTCTCTATTTAGTGGATCATTATGATAAGAGTATTAAAATATTAAACTTCATGTTATTCTACCCTTATTTCTATGTGTTTGTATTTATATTGTCTTCTCTCAATTAATTTGAGAAATCCTTAACCATGTATTATTGTCCCTAATAAACAAATAGTTCAATCATACATTCTCACACTTGTGAATATGGTCATTGAGAACTCACCAAAAACCATAATATATTCACCATATAATGTAATGTATTAGTAAGAGGTTGAAAAAAATTCATTGACCACAAAAATTAAAATTAATAGAATCTGAACCTAATATGACCACATTTGTAAATTAAAATTGAAATTAAATATTGAAACCATATATAAAATGGAAATGGGATCTTTAGTAATTTATTCAAAAAAATAAAACAAATCAAATAATTCCAACATCCCCCTATTCGAATCACATAGGAAAATCACCCCACTATATATGGTGTGGTTTGGTTGATTTAGGAGAGGAGATAAATCACCAGAATAAAATAAATGAAAAATGAACTAGAGAAATAAACCTATAAAAGGACATTATCTAAAGGTTACATCCCTAATATATCTTGTTATTAATCCATATATAGATACATATATAGACAAATTTATTCTTGGGATGGCATAAATGTAGAAATAAAATCATCATGGGTCAATTATGGGGTGCTCGGTGGGTCCAGATAAAAATTTGGTTGTCTGATATTAATTTTATTATAAAATGATGTTTTATATCCCATAATGGAATTTCAAATAATAAACAGTATACATTATGTAAAAGTTTTCGTGTCATGAATATTATCATGGATTTTTTCACATACAAAAATATTTCTTTGTTATTCATGTCTTGATTGGTTTTAATGACTTGTAATGTTGTTTTTCCATCTATTTTCCTACATTTTCGTCCTAGTTCTACATTTTGAAGCCTCATAGTTGGCCATTAACCATCCATATGTCACTAGAGATCATACTTATGTTTAATTTTTCACATTTAATCTAGTCATTCAGTAAAACTATGTTCCAAATTCTATATTCAATATTCTAGTGTTGTGCAACGTGGTGATGTTGTGAGGTAAAAAATGTATTAAATAATATTATTTTTTCTTTTTGTTCCTTTTTTCAAATAATTGAGGACTTTGAAAATGAAATAAAAAAAATATTTAATAGACATAATATTAATCATTTTAAATGTATAATTGTATTGTTAAAATGACCATGAAAAATATTACTCAGTCACATATCATTTTATCAAGAATTTAACAGATCTCTTAATATTCCATGTTATTTTAATTGAGTTATTTCTCCAACGAGGAAGTATTCTCATATTCCTCTGATATAACCCATGTTGGAATGTTTATGATTTTTTTATCTTATATTATTTTTTATATCACCTCATTCTTATTTTTACATTCCCTAGGTTATATAAATGAGTATAATATATGATATCTAAGAAGAGAGTTTAGTGTGGCAAAATTATTAAAAAAAATTCCCAAATAATTAAAAATAGGCATCCGGTGTAGCTTGTAATGAAAGACCAAAAACAATAGGTTCATATGATCATTTTTCCTTCGGAAATGTAATGTTCATCTTAGTATACTGTTTTAAATATGGATATGTTTTTCTAGTATTATCTCACTATCATTAAAGTATATAATAAAATATTGTGTTTTAGCACAAGATCTACGAGTGTGGGTCAGTTGTCCCTCATTCCATATTTGGATGATATTAATATTTTGAATTGTTTATTTTATATTCATGGAATTTAACAATTTTTATTCACAATGGAATATTATAAGTAATTATTTATAATTTAATAGTACATGTTGGTGGTGAAATATTTCCCCTAGATTATATATTTTTTACCCAACATTAGTTTTCTTTAGGAGGATATCTGGAACTCACATCAAGACTGGTGTACGATTTTATTTGGTTACCAATTTGTTGGTATTCTGGTTTAGTTTATTTTATATTTTTTGGATTTCATGGTATATTTCATGGTAATGTCGATATGATTTATTTAATTTCACAAATATTTACTTATGATAATGGTATAATAATTTATTTTTCTTCAACGTAGGGTATATTGTAGTTTTCTCCACTATGAATCTTATATTACAAAATAAGGACTCATGAATCATTCACAAGTTTTAAAAGTATATAGCTTGGAATTAGGTAACATAAATTTTTGGGAACTCTCTTGGATTCAAATATAGACCACATCATGGAGTTTTCATAGCTCGTGATAGATATAAAATTGATTATATCACATTTTCCAATTGGGATATGGTGTGGGGAGTGGAATTCTTTTGTTAAGGTTAGAAATGTATTGTTTATTTAATGTATGTGGTTTCACATGAAATTTCTTTATCTAATAATCCAATATGTTATTGATCCCCCATTAAATTCTCGTATGATTTACAACATCTTCATTAATGATATAATCCTCTCATCAACAAAACAACATCCAAAACATATAGAAAATATTTACCATTGATAATTGAATACATACTATCATTTAAATTAATATATTATAAATAATATAAATATTATCTATATTTATCATAATGTAATTAAAATGACACATTTTCCCATAGATTTTAGAAATAGTATATCTATTTCCATTAAATAATGAAAAAAAATCATAAATCAATAACTCCAGGTTATTAAAATAAATAATCGTGTGGATATAAATATCATGGTAATTAAAGTATAATACCATTCAAATATTTTAGTCACAAATCATGTTTTTATAAATTTTTCCTCTTATCACGAGGAAACATAAGATTTCATATTATTTATGATTCCACACTAGTTTATATGACCAGTTGAGGTGCTGGAGGGTATTTTTATAGTATTTTATCATATAATGATTCCTCCATTATTAGAGATAATCCAGGATATTTACTATGTGTCTTTGGTTTTTACATATAATCCTAAAACATAAAAAAATATTTATTATGTCGAACATTATGATAAAGAGGATAGTTTGTTTATATAATATAATAAATAAATCTATTCTTGTTGAGTAAACATCCTATGTGGATAATTTATTCGATTTGAACAACTTCCTTGGAGATATTATGGAATTAATGTGTCCAATTGAAAAATGGAATCCAATATTTGAAGCCATTTTAATGAATCCTTCCATTGACTTATTAGGGAATTTTCTTTTTAATCATGAGTATTAATTTAATGAGAAGGATTTTGATATTTCTTTATTTATATATTTTGAATTATATGATTAATATTTATTAGGATGAATACTTTTTAAGGTAGTGAGAATAAAGATACTTTTAAATTTTGTAATGTCAGTGTGTTAAATTATCCAGGGTATTTTAGGAATTCATTTTTAATAGGGTAAAACATTAATTTTTATATATTTAAAGTCCTAAAATAAAATTACGAGCGATCCATTTATTTTTGAATATATTTTTACATTAAGAAGTGTTTTTTGGGAATTTGAGATAGTTGGAATTGTAGATATTTCCAGAATTCAATGAATTTATTTAGTTTTAACTAAATATTAAAATATATTATATTATTACATTTTAAGAATGTCAGATTTGGGTAATTTTAGGAAGTAATTTATAGGAAGATTCCATGTTCATCAGTATTTATTATTTTATAGTCTAATGATATTAAGATGGGAGGAATATTAAATCTATTGAAAATTAGTTACTCATGGAGCCATTATGATAGAGGTGGAATATATATCTATAAATAGAAATGTTGGATATATTATTTTCTAACAACACGCACACTAATTTCCCTCATGTTTATTTTTATTTGTCATAGGGAAAATTCATTTATGAAAAATAAGATAAAAAATGTGGTTAGATAAATATAATGACTAATGAAGAATGTTGAATTGTGGTGTTTTTGGTAGGACAATCTAGATCGTCATTTTTATTGAAATATGAAAAAAAATCAGTATTATTAATTTTCTAAAATGATTATATAACACATTTTAATTTGTAGGTATGATATTAATGGTAATATAAGAAATAAACTTATGATTGAATATTTATTTGAATACGTCCATCACTATATTATATTTTTCATAATTGTAAAATTTGGAATTTATAGAATATTTTATTATGATGAAAAATATTTTTGAAATTTAAATATATTGGAGTATTATAGAAATTCATTCATCCAAAATGATGTTTTGTAAAATATTACCAATCATACATTGCTGCATGATAAGAATATAACTTATGCTCGGACACATTTTTTATTCATTTTGTTTACATCCACATTTTTATATATTGTAGGATATATTCATTCTATAAGAATCATTTTCTATGCCACATTTTAAATGTTATATATTATTTGTTATTCCCTTGACACTACATCAAAGTATACTTATAACAGTTGCTTAAACAAATTCGAAATCGGGTGTTGGTGATATTTTAGCTGTGATTTTCCAAAAATGACATGGAATTATTAAGTGATGGGTTTCTGAATAACAGTAGATTTAATTAGCTGTAGTTTATGTCATAGAAAAATCATTATTCTGTGGTTTTTTATATTTAAAAACATTATTTTTTATTATTATTGATTAATTATTATAATATATTTCTTATTTATTAATTATTTATTACTCTTCTATTAGCATGTATGACTTCACATTTCATATATTCAATGAAAAAATTCATCTTCTAAATGTGTTGGGTGAGATTTGAACTCTTAACCACATGGTTATTTTGCAAAGGCTTTACCACTCTAGCAAGCTCTCCATGTGGCGAGTAAATAAAATTTAATATATACATATATATCTATATATATAATAAATTAATAATAATAATGACTAATTATATGAAATAGAAAATTCAAATAAAAAATAAACAATAAAAATAAATTAAAATAAATTATACTAATCAAGTAATTAATAATAGTTTATAATTATTTATTGGCTAAATAATAATAAATTTATATCAAATATATAATTAACAAGTAAAAACTAAATAAGTGAATAATAAAAAATAAAACAACAAATATTAATAAACTAATAATTAATTAATACTAATTAAAAAATATTTATAAATATTAAATAACTAAAAAAATTAAAAACTAAAAAAATAAATAAATTATAAATTATAAGAAAATAAATAAAAAATAAATAAATAAATAAATAAATAAATAAATTTATGAATAAATAATTAATAATTATTAAATAAATATTAGTAAATAAAAAATAATAATTAAAAATTAATCATTAATAAATAAGTATATTATAATAATTAAAATATAATTCATAATTCATAATTAATTAGTTAGTTAATTAATTATTAATTATTAATATTAAAATAAATACATAATAAATAAGGGAAAATATAATTAATAAAAATTAAATAAAAAATAAATAAATAAATGATAAACCGAAAATTCAAAATAATAAATACTAAATAAATATTAAATAAATAATATATAATATTTCAATTACAAATTAATATTAAATCATAATTAAATAATACGTTAATGATAAATAATAAATAATAAAATAATAGTAAATTATAAATAAATTAAATAATATAAAATAAATGGATATGAATATCTATAAATATATATATACATATAACAAAATTTAAAAAAGTATTATAAAAGTATGCATTTATTTGACAGATATATATATAAACCTAATGTTGATGGTCTCTGCTCCCCCTCCAGATCAAAGGGGGGAGTCTCGCGACCTCAAAGGGGGGAGTCTCGCGACCTCCTCTCTATAATCTCACCATGGTATCTCGGTTTAATCATCATCACCCTCCTCTAATGGGCCAAAGGAATTCATTTATTATTGATTTTGATAATCCACCTTTCATGGGGTGAGGTGGAACCCATACAAGGCCCATAAGCGTAAGTATTACATAGCACATAGGCCTTAGAGAAATTCATTGCCCGTAGGCTTCAAAAATTTCATACAAACTAGACTAACTACTTGAAAATGCTCCACCCTAGCATCATTATCGTGAAATCAGCTCTCCACCTTCATATAGCTGTTCGACTAGACATTCCCATGCATGCACAGGTATGTCCCGATGGAAGGTGCCATACCCTCTCATTCTTGCCATTCTTTTAGCTTGTGCTATGGTGAATTGTCATTGCTCCTACTCTTTCTGAAGCTTTCTCCTTGTAGGTTTTATGGTATGCATCTGTACTTATGGTGGCCCAAAGGCCTTGTGGTGGCCCGAAAGCCTTACTGACCCGATGTTTTGGGTGACCCGATGACTTTAAAGGACTAGGGGAACAAATCGGTGGCCTAAAGGCCCAAACAGGGGAATATTCCCAACTTCTCTAGTGTCAAAAAGTGCCTTATATAGGGCCAACTACAGTAACCAGAATTATCCTCCATCTAGATTTGATCTTGGGTCTCTTGGATTCACTTAGGGAGTCCTCACCAACTTGTCTGACGCTCATGTTCTCTTCATCACCCATTGGTTGTGGTGTTTGATCAGACTGTCTCAAAATATTGGGACCTACAGAAGCATGTGATTGTTAGATGTCCTGACATGAGTCACTTTATGGTCTAGTTTTGTTCAATGGTGGACATGATCACCTCTTGGTCACAGGGCCCTCAAAGATTCAATATCCCTTCCTAATATATTTTTTGGAGCATTAAATTTTATGTGTGCCTTGATACTTTGTTGATCGTGACATGGGTGAGACAACTCGTTCTACCACTTTCCTTTGAAAATCCCATCAATCTATGTGATCTAGGAACATTGATAAGGAATTAACTCTATTCTGTTCTTTGAACTAAGGTTGTGTGTTATCTAATCTTTCCATGAGTCAGGGTTGATGTTGTTGTTTAATGGTCACCAGTTCACTTTGTCTCGATCACTGATGGAAAGGACGTCCATTGGATACATTGGTAATTTTTCATTATTGAATGTGTTACTCTGTGTCGTACAGACTCCATGGTCATCTGGAATTAGTTTTTCGCAATATAATGGTGAGTGGAATCTCACTGGTGGTGGAAGGGAGGAGCAGCAACGGATGTGATGCAGCTTGGTCAGATTAGGTGTTGAGGAAGAATATTACTCAAATTACTATAATATGGGGAGGGAGTGCACATGGGGGGCACAGGTCGTCTTGTAGATACCACTGTGTGTGCTGACTGACGTTGATATTATGAGAAGTAATTCAATGTGGGATCTTCTCACATTGGGGGTGCAGTGGATGGGAAAAACTGCTGCTATTGTGATTTAAGAGGTGAAGTAGGATGAACATATAGATGTCCATTCACATTCTTGTGTAATTAAAGAGGTAAGTGTATAACTGAGTATGATAGTGACGCAGGTTTTTGATAGATTGAAGTGTGATATTGGTGTTGGTAATCATCCATTATTATAATATGAGGTTGGTACTTGTCATCAAAAGGTGGTTCTTACATTTGTGGAGCTATTAGAAAATGTGGAATGTGAAGATGGAGCAATGACCATGGATACTCATCACTCGTGTGGAGCGTCACAGGTTAATGTCTTAACATGCATCTTATTTGAAGGATTGGAGCATTAGGTGGTACCCATTATGATAGAGGGCCCTCAAATTTTTTAAGATGCCCACTTGCATATACCATCCATTAATCAGGAAGGGGTTGTAGAGGATGCATTGAGGAGGGAGTCATATAATGGTCATGGTATTGTGATGAAATCTCAATGTCTTACCTCCATTGAACATAACAGGCACTCCCAGCTGATTCATGGAGGATGTTTGTCTGTTTCATGTGTTTTTTTTGCGAGGAAGGATGATGGATGAAAAAATCATTTCTACGTGAATATCAATGAAATATGGGGAAATGCCTCTGATGGTGATAATGAAAATGAAAATTACAATGTTAGATTTTGAAACATTCATATTATTCAAGGTGTTAGGGATAAGATGTATTATTGTGAAAGATTTCTGACTAATCCACTAAAGAGATGGCCAAGGATGTACTATTCTTACCATCCAAAGACGTTGTTAACCAGGTCATCTTTTAAGAGGGAAATAGGGGATGCCCCTGAACCTAATAAGGGTCATGTTGTAATGAAATTATATAGGGAGAATATCTCATTGGAAATATATAATCTTAGAAAGAAGTATTTAAATCACTTAAAGCCATATGAAATGAATTCGAAGTGTTAATCTGCTATTTTGGAAGACGAACCTTTTTATGGATGTGGTGATAGGTATGATTTTTATGATTTTTATTTTCCTATATTTGGTTGGAACTATCTCGTGGATGTGGTCAAGCTATAATCCAACGTCCTTTTTATTTTTTACTGTTCTATTTCTTTTTCTTTAATAAATGTTTATATTTTTTTTCCACTATCTAGACATTCCTGTTATATTTAAACACAAGTAAATATAATTATTTATATATATCTATATAAGATATAAAGAAAATATAGACATAAAATTGTATAAATATATAAAATTGCATATAAGTATATAAAAATTTATAAATATAGACACCTATATATAAATAATAGATAATAAACCACCAAAAGTGGAAAAAACACAATAATTACAACACCATAAAAAAATATGAATGTAATTCCATGTAATAAAATCATAGATAACCAAACAAAAATATAAATGGTCTCTTTAAAAAGCTAAAATCTAAACGAATATTTAAAAATCATGGTATTCAAACAAAAAACAATGGTATGAAGGCCTACCAAGACTTTTTGACATAAAAAATAGTCACCAAGGTATCCATAGTAAATACCATTTGGAACACACTACAATGTTCAATTTGATATATGGTAGAACACAAATAGACAACTAGATCAAAAGTGATTTCCAAGTGAATCTAATGTTATATATTCAACTTCTCCCAAGACATTAATGAATTTTATTCTATTAATTATTATTAATTTATTATATAATTTAATTAAATCTCATTTTATAGGCTACAATTTGATTTGTTGTGGACTTAATATGATCATAGGGATCAAAACATATGATCATTTGATGATGATATAAAATTTTAATGTTATGTATGAATTATTTTAATATTCAAATAATTATATACTTATAAATATAAATAATTAATAATTTAAACAATATATATAATTATATTTTTAAATAAAGAAAAATATATGATTCAAAATTATAAATAATTATTATTAACAATAATACATAATTAAATTTGAAATATTTAGTAATTTTTAAAAAATATAGGGATGATATTTAAAACTACCACTAAAAATTAAATACATTTTTCATAACAATAGTAATATTAAATCTTATTTAGAGGTGATTTTTGAGAAACCACACATTTTTTTCATAATATTTATCGATGGTTTTGGAAATGGACACAAAATTTCTTTTATTTTACAATATGTTAGGATGTATTAAATTATAGTGGTGTTAGTTTAAAAATAAATAGGCTTAATTCCATTTTTGGTTGTTGTAGTATTTTAATCTTGTGATCTATAAGGGTTTCATATAAACATGACATGGTCGATTTTAAAATAGATTGAGTGTTGTGCCACTATTTCTCGTTATTCTCTATTCTTATAATATTTCCATATTGGTGTTATGACCAATTATTGTGGTATTTTACAATATATTTTCATTATAATCTTTTAGAAATCATTTTTCATATTATATATGAAATATTCTCATGAACTGGGATGAATAATTGATGTGAATGAGTAGGTTTCAGCTGATAAACTTCAATAAAATATAAATCATTATGTTTTTTTTGATTCTCATTAATGTAATGTTGAAATTTCTTTCTAGCGATGCAGAGGGTATACAGATTTATATATATATATTATTTATTTATCCTTATACAATTTTATAAGGAGGGAGAAGGGGAACTGTATTAATAATGTTATATTTTTTATGTTATTTGAGGGAAACAAAACTCATTAATTTTAGGAAGATAAAAAATATATTTTAGTGATATGAAATCATAATCAATGCAGACTCCCTCTGGTGAAAGGTTTGTGGAATAAATTTTTATTTTAAAATTATTAAACTTATTATATTATGTCATTTAATCATTATGTGGGGTAGGGTTTTGAATAATTTTTATTATTTAAGAGATAAAATATATGGAATTTTGTCACCCTATTAGTGAATTTCATCATTTATCCATGCATGTTTAATGGAAAGATAAACAAATTACCAACTACCTTTTCCCATATAATGATAATATTTTGATGATGATCAAATGTTGAAGTGATTGGGATAATTTATTGTTGTAATAGTTAGAATATATATTATTATGACTTGGATTTTATTCATATAGTATAATTTATGAATAGTATATGGGGACCTTTTTATATATATTTATGTGTGTAATATATATTTGGTTTTAGATGTAATAAATAGTAAAAATAAAACATAAGAATCCAAAAAAACACAGAAGTACAACATCATCAAATATAGGTTGAGAATAATTTAAAAAAGTGAGAAAAAATCACAATTGAAGATTCTTCTTCAATAATTTTTTATAACTATTTCTAATATTTAATCCAATAGAAATTTGTATTTGTAGGTATCCATAATTTTAATGAATTTCTATCTAGTTTTTATGGATCTCTTAGAGAATCAAAATAAACATGTACATTTTGTTAATGGAGAAATAGAAGAGTTAACTTCAATATTTAGAGAAAAAAATTCATAGGGAATCTCATGAAATCACATGAATTCTCTCAATGTAGTCCTCCATTTTGATACTCTATGTGTTGATTAAATACTAAATATTTTAAATGAATTATACTCATTAAATATTTTTATAAAATATAATGTTTCAATAAAAAAAATCCCACCATAGATTTACAATATTTCAATATTCATTATGATTACTTAATATACAATTAAACATGAAAACATTTTTTAATACCATACTTTGATATATTTATTAAAAAAATAGATGTTTTTGTAACACCGCAGGTAAATAAAGAATATTAAATTTTCATATTTATCCATATTTGTGAATAAAATATTAATATTACATTAAAGGGAACGCTATGCTTTATGGCGTACCAAATACGCAACAATGAGTTTCCTTGAAATCTTATGTTGCACTCTAATAATAAAATAATATTATTTTAAATGGTAGTTAACGCCTAGCCATTGTAATGGCGGGAATGAATGGAAATAACTACAAAATGATTATATATATGTTTGTAAAATATTTTTACTTTTATCCAATAAATGTTAGAGGCTTAAAATGCTAATGAATCAAATTTTAAGCATAAATCTTCTAATAATATTTAAAAGGTCGATTAACCGCCTTTTGATGGAGGATCCTTTTTAAATATACTTTTTAAAATTTTATATGTTTTATTTTAAAAAATAAAATCATTCTTTAGAATATGGACATCAAAATTTACTTTGTGTAAAATTTTGTTATTTTTCTGATAAAAATCATTTTTAGTGAAAATGTTGCATTTTAATTCAAAACCTCTTTTTAATCTGATTTATTTATATGGATAGATTATATTTTTAATTGATATTAAAGGTTATTTAGAATATATTTTTACCATTTAATCCAATGGTGGTCATTGTAATTAATTTCACTTTGAAATTGGACTTAAACTAGTATCAATCTTTTAATAGATATTGTTTCTTAAAAACAAGCTATTTGTTTTGATAGCGAGAATTAATTAATCAATTAATTAATGAAACTTATATGTTTCTAATTTTTTAAAATAGACATCATTTTTGAATTCGGAATATCGGATATAGATTAGGGTGATTTTTGGTATTTTTCAGAAAAACTTCAATTAATGATGAATAGTGAAACCACTAAGTGGTAGTTAAAGAAAATAATCTTTCGTTTAAATGAAACTTTAGCACTTCTGTGATTTGATTTTCAAAAATCCTATATACATGGTTTTTATTAGGAAGTAAAATGTGTTTCAACGAGAGTAAAATAATTTTTTGGTGAATAGTAACTTTTAAGTATTATAAATTGCGATTAAAGGTAATTAGTGTAATTTAAGGTAATGATAATGTTATAATAATATGAAATGACCTTGACACATGTCCTACCCTAATTGGATTAGTCATGGACGACCAAAACATTCCATGGGTCATCTTGGGGACCCCATGGAGCCACTTTGGTTGGAAAATGACATTAATAACTTTTTAATTAATGTTAAAATTAAAATGTCACAAACATGTATTATTTTACTAAAACTATTTTTACATGGGGTTATAAAAGTAATATTTTTGACTATAAATATTAATTATAAATATAAAATGAATTACTAATTCAGGATATTTTCTTTATAATTTTGAGACATTAAATAAATTAATTTATTTACGACACCGTGATGATGCAGTGATTACCTCATAAATGAATGATTTAAATAAAATGAGAAGATAGGGTAAAATCTAAGTCTTAAACTTGTCACAAACCTATTGGATGGGTGTATTTTGAAACCTTATAACCTTAGCCTCGAAATATATCCTTTTGGGACTTCTAATATCTGAAAATCATTTTATAATAAAGTAATATTTTATAACTTTCCAAGAGTTCCCTTCCTTTTCTCTTATAAAAGGACCCCACCTCTACCACCTTACCCACACCTCTCAAGCCTTTGGCTGGGCCAAACCCTGACCATCCAATCTCTCCACATCCCTATCTTCATCATTGAATCCTCACCATTAGAAAAATTCTCTTCAATAAACACTTTTGGTTCAAACCAAGAGGAGCTGCCCGATTTAAAGGTAATGTCTTCACTTGTGTTCTTTTTTTTATTTTTCTTCTCCAAAACCCCTAAACTCTATTTATTCCTTTCTTTTGTAAAAAATACAGTATCTTAGATAAACTATGATGTTTTTATGTGATGTATTCAAGCTACACTAACACACACCTCTGTCTAATGGTTAAAGAACATACTATTTCTGTGGTTGGAGAATTACTGCATCACGAAACGATGATTGTTCAATCTTCTCTTAACACCTTTCATGGTGTCCATTATGATGTCACTATATTTAATATTCGATATATATGTTATTTATGTTTTCCATATTCTTCTGTATTTTATATTTAAAACATACCTTTATTCTTTGCATGTTGTGCAAATGCGATAATTTCATACGAGGAAGTGTGGACTACCTCCCCCTCAAGTGATGTGACTCGTTCATGCAATACATGGAATGTATAAAGAATGAAATTAATGAAATTATTTGACCTATAAAACATAAATATTATTCTGTAATTATAATATATATATCTATCAATTATTTTTAATTCCATTAATATGAAAAATAAATGAAAGCAGCGTTCATGCGTACGTACGGCCTACCGTCTCCATGAACGGTGTATTTCATTTATTTTTATCTCCAAATGTTATGGAATTTTATAAAATGAATGTTTACTGTATATATATGATATTTAAATCATTAATACTATTCTAGATATGATTTCAGTATTAGTACATGGACAATCATTTTCAAACAAGTTCATTATTGACTCATGTACCAAACATCGACAAAAACGTCTGGTATGAACTCACATTATTAACCAATTATTATAACATTATAATATTTGATATGAACTGAATAATAATATTTATATGAGGACCTTTAGAAATTATAAATTGACCAATGTTTATTATTCAGTAATATAATGAAACAAGCAAGACAAGTCGGACTTGAGGTAAGGGATCCTACCTCTCTCTTTCTTCTTAAGTACTCTATTTTATTTCTTTTCTTTTAAGTTCTTCTTTCTTAGATTGGGGATGTTATTTTATATTCATATTACTGTAATTTCAATGTTCATATTCTGAGTGACCCTATTTGATTTTATCAATCCATTTTATGGATGTTTTAAGTGGTGTCGTTAGGCTACCGATTTTTCGTAAGGGGTTTTTCATCTCACATTTATTCCTGTGAGATTTATGCTATATTTGCCACCATTTCCATTGAGTGGTATATGTACTGACCACTATTATACTCTTTGTGTAATATAATTTTGTTTATGAGTATTTACATCAATGTTGTCTAGTCCTTCTTTCATTGGGTGTACGTTTCGAAAGTTACCCAATTCGGAAAAGGAAACTTTCACCCTCCTTTTTTTAAAAGACTTATTTTTTATGTCTTCTAATTTACATTTTTTTGTATTTGGATATGTTATTGTATATACTCATTGATGTAAATTTAATTTCCAAGTGATGAGATACCATTTTCTCTCTCATCAACTAATTTTGCGAATTTTAACGTGACGCCGTTAGGTTGTCGAATTTTACCAAGGGAACTTCTTAACCCAATTTTGATTTCTTTGGGTTAAACATGCTGTTATTGAATATGTCATCCTTTGAATATGTGTGAATGAACATTTATTGTTTTACAGTTAATATCTACTTATATTGGGTGTACTTATATTTTTCACACAGAATTATTAGATTGATTTATCCTTAATTTAAGGATACCTTCTTTATAGGGGATTGCATCTCATTTTACATTTCTACTAACACTTCATAGTTGTTATGAACCAAGTCACTCTTATATGGTGTATATACTATCCTTTGGAATATTATATCACAAATCCCGTTATTTTGATGATATTATAACGCTCTGATTAAATGTTATTACTCAATTATTTTATTCAAGTGTCTCTCATTTCGTTAAAACCCGTTTAACTAAAATATCGTTCTAAATGTTTTAATGATTTATTCTTATAAATATTACTCATGAATATCCATGTTTTCAAAATGGTTTTAAGTATTTATTTATATGGATATTAATGGTTTAAAATGTTAAAAGATTCAATGTGGTATGGGACACTTTGATTGAAAAATCTCTTTATTAAATGTTTTAACTGGTTTTGAAAATGGTTTTTAGAATGAATTCATTATTTCAATATCATAAAATGTTATATTGTTATTTCAGTGTGGGAATGTTATCTTTACTTTCTGATTAAGTTATGTTCTATGATTACGTTATGGTTCTTGGTAATTGTTTATGAAGACGGGTGGTTCCATGATAAATTAAGGGCTGGTGAGCCCATGATATCTCTCCATTGCATTCGGTAACGCAAAGGGGTTAAACATTAAGGTTTCTCCAAAGTGATTTAGGGAATATACTATGATGGGTATTCCAAACGTAACCATGAGGGTTAATCCCTACGTAAAAATGTTATGAATTCCTCATGTTACCTTTATGTCTTATGATTTCTATGTTTTATTTATGATTTCATGAGGTATGTTAAATTGCTTATGTTTTATGAGTAAAGTATGATTTCATTGATTCTTATGTATACATGGACTAATGTTTTCTTTCTGTATTGTTATAACCTTACTGATATTTTTTTTCTCATCCCATGTTTTTTTGAAATGTCATTCATAGGACCTAAAGATGAATAGGGTCAAGGATAGGATCAAGGAAATGATAGGTTGTCTAAAACAAGGAACTAGACATGACTCGTGTGTTCAAGAGTTTTTATTTTGTGAAAAAAATGGAATTTGAGTAGATGTGTGTACTTTGTAATCTTTGATATATAATAGTTATGTCCTAATTCTCTAGAACTCTAAACCTAAAAAGATCCTCAATGTGAATTACTCAATTAATTAAATAATAAGTAATGATTAAGGATGTGTACTTATAGTTGGTATCAAAGGTCGGTTTAGATAACTTTAGAGGTTAGGGTATTATTTAAGCATAAGTGACATTACCATATTGGAAAGGATTTCAGAAAGAGTCATAGTTTTTAGATAAAGTGAATTATTAAGTATATCTTAGTGATTATATTTCTCATTAGTACATGATTATTTTGTTGATATACTCACACTGACATTTTTGGTTTTAGTAAATGGATGGATCTAGCAGGCACCAATGTGACAATGGGTTTGAAGGAAACTATGGTGGTTCTATGATTAATTGACTGGATGAAATGGGGGATTCAATGAGAAATCTCGTGGTTATTCTAAAACAACTATCAGGAGTCATGATCATCCACTTGAACCTTGGTGAGTCCTCTAATGCATCATGTATGAGAGAACCAACTCGGTGTGGAAGTTCAAGTAATAATTATATAGGTAACCATTAGAGTTTATATGATCCTTACATTTGAGGTAATTATGGGTTACTATATGTTATGATGGAATATGAATGACGTGAGATAAACTTGAGGTTAAATTATGTTATGGTTATTTTTGAAGATTTTATCACTTTTTGGGGAATGTTATAAGAATTATGTAGTTTTAGTAAAATGACAACCTGTAGACCGTGTGAAAACCTGTCGCGTCTGACGAAGCTACGGGAATCGAAACCACAACCACAATGTGACTTGTATTTATCACCTACTACTAGACTATGTGATGTCCCATGATATTTTAACTAATTCTTTTTATTTAGATGATCTTATGAATCTAGAATAAGTTGATTTTGGGTTATCTATGGAAATTATTAACCTATCAGGGAGGATATGTTATTAAGTTAATTAATTTCAGTATGAGACTTTAAGAGTAACTGAAGTTATTTGGAGATAAATTTTAAGGTTTATCTTGGAAGACTATGTGATTTAATCATTCAGAGATTTGGGTTTCATTATTAGTTTTGATTACATTAAAGAATTTTATGGATAGATTTATATTGAATGGTCTTTGTTGAATATTGGGTATTGTATGAAAATTTTTGGATATTAAGAATATATTTTTTTTATAAAGGATTATCCTTTTTGGGTATTATCTAATCTCATACTAACCTTTTTGGTTTTAGTTTTGGTTAATGTCTAATGACATGGGAATTATATAGTTCTCTTTTGTGGATTAGGTGATTATCTAGAAGTTGATTATAACTCTCTTAATGTGAACAAGTCATCCTAAATACTCATATTTTGGAGAAAATATGAGTTCGTGTAATAAATCTAGTAAAAGTTGAAAGTCAACATGAAAAGTAAGTATGTCTCTTTTTGTTTTAGTTAAGATCATAAATAAATTCCTCAGTGAAAATTAACTTAAAACAAAAATGTTTTCTGTTAATTTTTCCTAATAGGGAATCAAATTCTGTTTAACACATCACATGTTTGTGATTTTCTTGTGGTTAACTTTCTCCTAAACATGTTTTCTATCACTCTCCATCAAAACATGTCCCTTTGTTTTCTCACCCATTTCCATATTTTCCTACATGTAATCCTAGTTTGGGTTAAATCGGGTGACCTTTGTACTTCTCTTTCTTTTTTTTAAAGTGATAGTTTTACTGACTCTTTTTTTGATTTGGGATTTTCAATGATGTTTATAAGCCCAATTTTTAAAATTGAAAGGACACAATTTTCCAAAGGGGGAAGGATGTAACACCCCAATGTAAATAAAGAATATGAAATTTCCATATTTATCTATATTTTCGAATAAAATATTAATATTACTTTAAATTGAACGCTATGCTCGATGGCGTACTCAATACGCAACAATGAGATTCTTTGAAATCTTACGTTGCACTCAAATAATAAAATAATATTATTTTAAATGGTAGTTAATGCCTTGCCGTTGTAATGGATAGAATGAATGGAACTAACTAAAAAATGATTATATATGTTTGTCAAATATTTTTACTTTTATCCAATAAATGTTATAGGCTTAAAATGCAAATGAATCCAATTTTAAGCATAAATCTTCTAATATTCTTTAAAAGGTTGATTAACCACCATTTGATGGAGGAACCTTTTTAAATATTCTTTTGAAAATTTTATATGTTTTATTTGGAAAAATAAAATCCTTCTTTATAATATGGACATCAAAATTTACTTTGTGTAAATTTTTGTTATTTTTCAGATAAAGATCATTTTTAGTGAAAATGTCACATTTTAATTCAAAACCACCTTTTAATCTGATTTATTTATATGGATAGATTATATTTATAATTGATATTAAAGTTTATTTAGAATATATATTTACCATTTAATCCAATGGTGGTCATTGTAATTAATTTCACTTTGAAATTGGACTTAAACTAGTGTCAATCTTTTAATAGATATTGTTTATTAAAAACACGCTATTTGTATTGACAGCGGGAATTAATTATTAAATTAATTAATAAAACATATATGTTTTGAATTTTGTAAAATATATATCATTTTTTAATTCTGAATATCAAATATACCTTAGCGTAAATTTTTGTTATATTTCTGAAAAACATCAATTTTTGATGAATAGTGAAACCACTAAGTGGTACTTAAAGATATTGATTTTTCATTTAATTGAGACTTTAACAATTCTGTGATTGGATTTTTAAAAATCCAAAATACATGGTTGTAATTAGGAAATAAAATTTGGTTCAATATGAGTAAAATAATTTTTTGGTGAATAGTAACTTTTAAGTTTTATTAATCGCGATTAAAGGTAATTAGTGTAATTTAAGGTAAAGATAACGTTATAATAATATTAAATGACTTTGAAACATGTCCTACCATTATTGTATGAGTCATGTCCAACCATGAAAATCCATGGGTCTTTTTGGGGACCCCATGGATCCACTTTGGTTGGAAAATGACATTAATAACTTTTAATTTAAAGTTAAATTTAAAATGTCACAAACATGTATTGTTTTACTAAAAAAAATTTACATGGGGTTATACAAGTCATATTTTTGACTAGAAATATTAATTAGAAAGATAAAACGATTTACTATATCATGATATTTTTTTATAATTTTTAGACATTAAATAAATTTATTTATTTATGACACCCTGATGATGCAGTGATTACCTCATAAATGAACGATTTAAATAAAATGAGAAAATATGGTAAATTATAAGTCTTAAAGTTTTCACAAACCTATTGGATTGGTGTATATCGATACCTTATCATATTATCCTCGAAATATATCCTTTTGGGACCTTTAAAATCCAAAAATAATTTTATAATAAAGTAATATTTTATAACATTCCAAGAGTGCTCCTCCTCTTCTCTTATAAAAGGCCCCCACCTCTACCACCTTACCCACACCTCTCAAGCCTTTGGCTCGGCCAAAACCTTCCCATTTAATCTCTCCACATCCTTATATTTATCATCGAAGCCTCACCTTTGGCATAATTCTCTTCAAGAAACACTTTTGGATGAAATGAAGAGGAGTTACCCGATTTAAAGTTAATGTCTTCACATGTGTTCTTTTGTTTTATTATGCTTCTCCAAACCCATAAAATCATTTTATTCATTTATTTTGTAACAACACCAGTATCGTCAATATACTAGGATATTTTTATATTAATTATTATATCTACACTTACACACACTCCCGTATATTGGTTAATGAACATACTGTTTCTGTGGATGGCGAATTACTGCCACACAAAATGATGATTGTTCAATATTCTCTTAACACCTTTCATAGTGGCCATTATGAAGTCACTATATTTTATATTTGTTATATATGGTATTTATGTTTTCCATATTCTTCTGTATTTTATATTTAAAACATACCTTTATGTTTTTCATGTTGTGCAAATGCGATAATTTCATACGAGGAAGTGTGGACTACCGCCCCCTCAAGTGATGTGACTCGTTCATGCAATACGTGGAATGTATAAAGAATGAAATTAATGAAATTATGTTACATATAATACATATATATTATACTGGAATTATAATATAAATATATCACAATTATTTTTAATTCCATTAATATGAAAAATAAATGAAAGTAGCCTTAATGCGTACGTACGACCTACTATCTCCATGAACAGTGCATTTCATTTCTTTTTATCTCCAAATCTTATGGAATATTATAAAATGAATATATACTGGATATATATGATATATAAATAATTAATACTATTCTGGAGATGATTTAATTATAACTACATGGACAATCATTTTCAAACAAGTACATTTTTGACTCATGTACCAAACATCGACAAAAACGTCTGATATGAACTCACATTGTTAACCAATTATTATAACATTATAATATGTGATATGAACTCAATAATAATATTTAAAGGAGGAGATTATGAAATTATAAATTTACCAATGTTTATTATTCAATAATATAGAGTAATAAACAAGACATGTCGGACTTGAGGTAAGGGATCCTACCTCTCTCTTTCTTTTCAAGTACTCTCTTTTATGTCGTTTCTTGTAATATCCTCTTTATTAGTTGGGGGATGTTATTATATATTCCTATTACTTTAATTTCTATGTTCATATTATGAGAGACCCTATTTTATTTCATCAATCCATTTTTTTGATGTTTTATGTGGTGTCGTTAGGCTGCTGAGTTTTCGTAAGGGGTTTTTCATCTCACTTTTATTCCCGTGAGATTTATGCTACATTTTCCACCATTTCCTTTGAGTGGTATATGTACTTCCCATTATTATAATATTTGAGTAATATAATTTTGTTAATCAGTATTTACATCAATGTTGTATTGTCTTTCTTTCATGAGGTGTACGTTTCGAAAGTTACCCAAATCGGTAAGGGAACCTTTCACCCTCCTCTTTTTAAAAGACATATTTTGTTATATATTTTAATTTTCATATTTTTATGTTGGAATATGTTATTAAATATACTTATTGATGTAAATTTTTTTTCCAAGTGATGAGATACCATTTTATCTTTCATCAACTAATTTTATGAATTTTAACCTGACACCGTTAGGCTGTCGAATTTTACCAATGGAACTTCTTAACCCAATTTCGATTTCCTTAGGTTCAACATGTAGTTATTGAATATGGCATCCATTGAATATGTGTGAATGAACATTGATTGTTTTACACATAATATATAGTTATATTGGGTGTGTTTATATTTTTCACACATAATTATTAGATTTATTTATGCTTAATTTAAGGATACCTTCTTTATAGGGGATTTCATCTCATTTTACTTTTCTATTGAGACTTCATTGTTGTTATGCAACGATTAACTCTTATATAGTGTATATACTATCCTTTGGAATATTATTTCATTAATACCTTTATTTTAATGATATTATAAAGTTTTTATTAAATGTTATTCCTCAATTATTGTATTCAAGTGTCTCTCATTTTGTTAAAAATCCTCTAACTCAAATATCATTTTAAATGATTAAATGATTTATTATTATAAATATTTCTCATTAATATCCATGTTCTCAAAATGGTTTTAAGGATTTATTTATATAGATATTAATGGTTTAAAATGTTGAAATATTCAAAGTGGAATGGGACACTTTGATTTAAAAATCTCTTTATTAAATGTTTTAACTGGTTTTGAAAATGGTTTTTAGAATGGATTCATTATTTCAAAATCATAAAATGTTATATTGTTATTGCAGTGTGGGAATGTTATCTTTAATTTATTCTTATTTTATGTTCTATGATTATGTTATGGTTATTTGGCATGGTTTATGAATATGGGTGGTTTCGTGATAAACTAAGGGCGGGTGAGCCTGTGATAGCTCTCCAATGCATTGGGTAACGCGAAGGGGTTAAACATTTTGGTTTCTCCAAAGAGATTTAGGGAATATATTGTGATGGGTATTAAAAACATAACCATGAGGGTTACTCCCTACATAAGAATGTTATTAATTACTCATGTTACCTTTATATATTATGATTTCTATGTATTATTCATGATTTCATGAGGTATGTTAAATTGCTTATGTTTTATGAGTAAAGTATGATTTCATTGATTCTTATGTATACATGGACTAATGTTTCCTTTCTGTATTGTTATAACCCTTAATGAGATTTTTATGCTCATCCCAAGTTTTTTTGAAATGTTTTTCACAGGACATAAATATGAATAGGGTCAAGGATGGGATCAAGGAAATGTCATGCTATCTAAAACAAGGAACTAGATATAACTCTTTTGTTCAAGAGTTTTTATTTTGTGAAAAAAATGGAAGCTGAGTAGATGTGTCTACTTTATAATCTATGAGATGTAATAGTTATGTCCTAAGTCTCTAAAAATCTAAACTTGAAAAGATCCTTAATGCGAATTATTCATTTAATTCAATAATAATTAATGTTTAAGGTCGTGTCCGTATAGTTGTAGCGTATTCTATCACCTACAAAATGTTTATATCTCTATACGATATTTCTATGTTTCTATAAGAGATAAAATAATGGAATTCATATCTTATATTTTTATATAGTCATATCACATTATTTGATATAGATTTATAGTACACATATCTTTCAATCTCCCACTTTTTCTAAATCCTTCGAAACATTATGTATATTTTACATTATTCTCAATCATATGTAAATTTTTTTAAACCATCCACGATAATTTGAAAAAAATATTTATAATAATCTATAATATAATAACAAATTTTGTGTTCAAATTATTTATAAAAAATAAAATATTTATTAACAAAATAATATGATAGGATTTGAGGGTCTCTATTCTGTGGAAAATGATTACGAATTCAAAAAAAAATTGTAAAGAAGGACCTCTAGAAAATTGATATACCTACCCATGTTAAAATGATTTTTTATTATCACATTAAAATACATTTCTTTATAAAACCATCCATAATATATATCTATTACATCATGAATAATGATGCAATAATTATTTTCTACCACATCAACTACAACCATTAGATAAAGAACATGTCAATCATGTATAGGTTAACTCATACATTTTCAATTATATGATTAAACACTATTAAAAACATTTTAATTCTACTATAAAAACATCAGTAATTATGGAATAAATAATTTCCATATATATTACTATTCACAAATTATAGATTTATATTCATTATAAATATATGAAAATTTTAAAAAAAATTATTTTTATAAAACTATATACATATAAGGACTTATTTAAAATTATAATTTCATATTAATATAATTTTAATTTAAAATGATAAATTTCATATTCAAATAATCATGTTAAAATTATCTTATAATATAATATTCAGAATTTTATTGAAATTATTTATTTTCTGTGAATAAAAAATCACAATTTTATTATCACAAATGTAATTATTTCCATGTATTTATAATGTAAATTTCCAATTTTGATGATTTTTATATTTTACTAGTTATATTTTATTTAAAATAATTTAATTATTCCTTTTTAAATTAATTATATATCTGAATTTAGAATCAAAAAATTTTATATAATAAATAAATTTTCTCAATAACATTTTTTATCGTGTATTTCTTGTATAATTTTGAATTAATTTTTCCTCTTTTGTTGCATGGATCATGAAAAATGGATTTAATTTTTAGAATAATTATCTTTAAATTTAGTAAAAAGGAATCTTATATTTTTTTCAATATGTATAGTAACCCTTGTTATATTTTTCACGATAAAAGGGAAAATTGTATAATTAATGTTATAAATTAAAAAAAATGACTTTAAAATGACCTTAAAACGTGAGAAAAAATATAATTTAATATCATCCATAATCATATAATATTTTGTTACATTTCTTTATCCCAACGGGGTGTGATTATAACCTTTAAAATATATTATTTAAAGAATTCTAAAAAATGATTCGATATTTTATTAATAAATATAATATTATTGACATGGAGATAAAATGTTGGTTTGTTACGTTATAAATTTTATTAAATATAATATATTATTTTTTTCACCATAATTTATTTCAAATAATTAGTGAATCAATAATTACTATAAATTCTCACACAACCTTAGTGCAATAATTATAGAAATAATGGGACAATAAAATAAATTATATTACGAATATTTGAGGAAATATAATTTCATTCAATTAATGAGATACACAAATTTTATCAGTGAAAATTACATTTTAGGGATATAATAAATTTATTTTTTAAATTTTAATTGATTTCATGATTTATTACTATCAATGAAATGAATAGTTCTAAAAATATACATTAATCATATTTTATAAAAACAAATATTTTATTAAATATAATGAAGTTAAAAAAACATATATTACACCACATTATTGTGACATGGTTTATTATATCTACCATGTTCCATCTAGGGGCTGTTTTTAAATTTATTATGACTATCTTTACCCTTCAAATGTAAAAATTCCCATTTTCATTGTATGTTTGAGAAGGGTTATTGATGGGATAAAACTAATAGATATGGGTAAAAACGTAGTCCAAACTTGTATAACTATTATTGTATGGAATTATTTCGATAAATTCTCATTCTATATTATAAATAATGTATTTTTCTTCCATATATAATCTAATATTTTTTTTATTAACATAAAATTTTGATATATCTTACGAGTTGACATCCCATATCTTATATATAGGCACCACTTATTCCATTTAACTCACCTCTAAAACCTATAATTTTGTGAAACATCAACGAAAATATGTTTTTGATACCCATACCCACATTATAATGGCATTATATAGCTCATAACACTAACCTCAGTGATCTTAAGGTGTTAAAAATTGAGGTTTCCTGACAACAGTTATTGTTCTAAATTGAGTGTCACTGATTTATTACTTCTTACACATTCCTAAAATATTACATACCCACTATTACATACTTACACCATTATATTTAATATAACTTTGTTTGTTTATTTTATTTTAATAACCAATATATGTATCATTATCCCATAAATTAGAAAGGAATCCATCACCCATGTGTATGGAAGAGTACGGCCTTAGGAACATATGTAATTCATTTTTCCTAAATATATCACATGTAAGTATTATAAATATGTATAATATTTTTATATATCATTTTCATGAAATATTTATTGTTAATAATGGTTAATATAAACATTACATTCTTATACTTCCATCAACTACAAAATTATTATGTCGTTCATGCATACGTTTGGACTACCTCCTACACTACGTGATGTGATTCATATTTCATCACAACATCATATGGATGATATATAATTATATTTAAATACATAATATGATATTTATTATATTATTATTAATATATAAATATTAAATAATACATATATACTTTCTATAATATTGTTTCAAAAATTTAAATGTTACTCTTGCATACCTACATGAAATTGTCTCCAAGATTGTAACATAATTCATTTTTCACAATCATCATTAAGTATTGGTTTTAATATAATTATATTGCAATAAAAAAGATAATTATTTCAGTATTATTATTGTGTAAATGGTAGAATTATGATCTCATTGACCACAATCAACTTTGAACACTCATTTCTGAAATATGATCTAAATATCATCAAAACATCTGGTGTGAATTTAACAAATTAAGTAACTGTATATCACATATAATAAAATGATTAAAAGGAATAATGATATAGAAATAGGTTCTTATGAAAGTATACAATTTTCATATGTTTGATATTGTGGATGATGAAGAATCTATGTGATGAGTGTGTATAAATGTTTGGGGCATAATTTTCAAAATACACTTTTAAATATTCCATTAAAAAATCATTATTATTATATATTCATGTTTTTAATGTCTCATTATTGATTTTTTATATGGATATTAAGGATTTATAAGGAATGTTTTTTTGTAAATTTTTTGTTTCATTTCAATTTTCTAAAATTTTATCTTTTTTTTTATTGTTTTTCATTCCTCATACAAATTCATAATGAAATTTTATATCTTAATGAATATAATGATAATGGAATTTCCTACTTCTGCAACCATTATTGGATGTTTTTATTCTTATATAAGATAACATATTTACATAAAATAAAACTCATATTTATATTTTTATTGTAATTTTGGAATTATAAATATCTTTCGATGAGAAAAGGGTATTTTGATATCTAATTTTTTCACTCAAGTTTAACTGTGTTTTTCAAGAGTTTTATTCATTATATAATAAATATAAATTTTTTTAAATTGTCTTGATTTTCATAATATATCATGAATGAGCATAATATATCTTATATACTTGGGGTGTCTAGATAGTGTATGGTGATCCCATTACAACTTATATGATGTATTTTCTGAAATATAACTCCAATTCATTGGGTAATTATTATGTTCACTATATAATTATATTTGAGATTGGATACATGGCTATTAAAATTTGGTAGTCTTTAAAGGAATCTAAAATTATGATATCTCATGGAACCTAATGGACTTTTCTAGAAAGGCTCATCCATTTTTAGAGAAAAATTATTATTCTAAAAGGATATGTAATGATCTTTTTTAGGAAAAAATTGATTATCATTTCAAGGAAATTTTTTGTTTTTATGAAAATATGTTTCATTGGTTTTCATGTTTTCGCTAGAAAAAAATATTTCCTCTTATGTCTATTATTGATCTTTTGTAGACTATCTGATGTTTAAAAAAATCACATGGTTTAAAAAATGTAATGACAAAAAAATATGTCAAGTTTATTGTTATGAATAATTTTTATCAATGGAACTTCCAATTTAATAGATATATATTATAAAAAATGGATACTTAGTAGAAATGGCCACTTTGTAATATTCGAGTATTTTATGTACGATTTGTGACCTAAAACATTAAATATATAAAACTAAAACATAATTGGTTATTTAATATTGTGATTATATTTTAAAGTCACTATAATATGTATTTTTCATTGATGACTACTTATTGTTGGCATCATAGGAAGGTTTAGGTAACATTAGAGGATATTCTAATGTTAATATAATACACGTAAATGATTTTAAATATTCGATCAGTTTAAATTATATGGAATTATATTATTAACAAGATTTTTAATGAAAACTATATTTTATTAGAATGGTTTTTTGAATTGGAATTTGGGAAGTTGTTTTCAAAAGGTTCCAAGAGGATGATATCCATATAAATCATCATCCTAGAATGGATTGAATTTAAACTAATCAGTTTTTTGTTGTCATGGATTAGATGAAACATGATATAAATTGTTAAGGAATCCATTATATATAACATCTAGATCTTCTATATAAAATCATTTTTATATTAAGTAATTTTATGATATAACATCTTCTAGAATTTAGTGTATATTTATACAATTTTTTAACCAAATGATGTGTCAATTCCATAAAGAAAATATTTAATTTAATAGGTTTTCATAATTTCAAAAGTTAACACTTAAATTTCTAATTTAAAAGGAGAATATGATCAATGGTGGTAGTTGGTTTATATTATAAAAAAGAGATATGATATGGATTATATAAAATGTGACATATTTATGACTCCATTCCTTGTGAAAGATTACTAAAATATTGTCAACTATATGATGGAGAAACACTCATCTGAGATAGATAGAAATTCTGAGGATTTTGTGTTCATATATGAAGAAGAATTCAAAATACTGGATAAGTATATAATATAATTTTTCATTAAATTGATAGTAGAATTTATTGAATTTACTCTAGTTTAAACCCATTTTTTATAAGGGATTAGGTAGCATGATAGTTGAAAAGTTTTGAGAAATGTTTTCTGTGAGCTAAGGAAGTTGAGATTTTGTTATCTGACACATACGTTCCATGATATGATAAGAGTTCTAAATAGTTATGGGGTTGGAAAAAAATATAATACTAGATAATACATTTAGAATTTTTCTCAAAAAATGATCCATGAATGGTAAAATACATTTAAATTAATGTAATATAGATTTATAAAACATTAACGGTGTAGTGATTTTGGACATATATCACAGAACAACAAAAAATGAGTTCAAGAGAATCCCAGAATGGGGAAATAAGGAGATATATATTAGTGAGGTGATTTAATTATAATTAGTTGGGAAATTATGATAACATATGTCCAAAATTAAATGGGGTTCAAATCCTGATGATATAAAATCAATGGTTGTAGGAACATCACTTTCTACTATTGTGGCTGATTGTGTATTGAAAAAAAATTTGGGATATATATTTTTCCTGTTTATTAGTATTATACCAATACACTGTTTGGCTCTATATCTTATCATTTTTTCATTTAGGATAAATTTGAATTAATATTAGTAATATCACATAATAAATTTAATATAGGTCATTTAGTGAAAGCTGTTGGTGGAAACATTCAATAGACAAAGAATTATATAGATCTTCTAATTTTAATTATTGGAATGGTATTTCATGTAAATCGTGTTGAAATTCTTATTCAATAGAATCATGTAATTTTGGGTATGTATTTTATTTTATATTATCATTGAACGATAGTTTTTAGATTTAATAATGTTTCATTCAATGATTTAATACCATTTATAACCTACCAAGATGTTATGAAATTAATTAGAAATGTTAGTGAATGGTTCATAGAACAAGTTTTTGAAATGAAATAGAATATTCATATTACTAATTTCTGAGTAGTGAATGAACATATGGATGTATTTCCAAATGAATTTCATAGTATTATTCTGGAAAAAGATGTTGAACATACTATTTATTTAAATTCTAATTATAATCCAATTTCAAAACCCTCTATCGAATAGCTTATATAATATTTTAAATTAAATAATTAACTGCATAATTTTATAAATAAAGGATTAATTCATCCAAGAACATCATATAGGGGTTACGATATTTTTTTGTAAAAAATATAAAATTTTCCATGGTACTTTCCATCAATTATTGATATTTGAATAACATCACTATCAAAAACAAGTACCATCTACTGCATATAAATGATTTTGATTGATCTGATGTTGGGAGGGTTATAATATTCAAATATTGATCTTAGGATGGGGTACCATCAGTTGAAACTGAAGGTGGATTTTATTAAAAAAAATATTTTAGACTATATTTTGGAGTTGTGGGTTTGTAGTTATTCCCTGTGGTTTTTCCAATTCACCTATTGTTTTTATTGATATATTGAATATATTTTTCCCTGATTTCTTAGATAAGTTTTTTATTATTTTATTTATGTTATACTACTATATCTTAAAATTCAAGAGTGACATTAAACATATCTAGTAATTTTTTTAAAAATTCTAAATGAAAATAAATTTCATAAAAAATAGTAAATGTGAATTTTGTTGGAAATATGTTTCTTTCCTTGGGAAAATAGTTTCAAAATATTTAAAAATAAAATATCCTATGAAATGTAAAAAAAATTATAATGGAAAATACCA
The DNA here is from genome assembly GCA_963277665.1 of Viscum album. NCBI lineage: Eukaryota > Viridiplantae > Streptophyta > Magnoliopsida > Santalales > Viscaceae > Viscum > Viscum album. Next base: position 1,393,085,917 of record OY728165.1, read on the forward strand.
TCTAATTTGTTACAAAATAATATCTATCTTAGTTTAGAAGGTTAATATTAGTGGTTTGTTGAAAACGTTTCTCGGTTTTTTAGTTCATTGACTAATAAAAATATATAATAATTAAAATTAATCTAGATGATATAATTTTATGTTTATTTTAAATTTAAATGAAGACTGGTAATGCATATGTTAATAACATACCATTGAGAAATGATTCTTTTTTTGACTATATTGATGGATCCTTAAATGAAATTTCACGTGTTCTGATAAAGAATGATCATGTCAATAATTATGATTAAATAATACATAATCCTCATGAGTGATATTATCCAAAAATATCTATAGATTTATATGATGTGGTTTTTTATTTAAAAAAATTTAGGAATGATTTATATGGAGTAAATTAGGAAATGTATGATAATAAATAAGTTGGAATTAAATATTTTATCAGAAACATTTTAATATTAGCAGATAATGTTCTTGGAATTGATCAAGGGTTATTATTTCATGATTTATACCCATATTGAAAAGTTAAAAAAGTATATAATTCCTTGATTCATAAAATTAATTCTTCATTAACCATGATATGTTCTGAATATTACACTTTGGGTAATGATTTGATGAAATTTTACCTTGTGGTTTTGGATAAAATAACATCCTATATTTTTATTCATATGTCAATACAATATTATATGTATGAAATATGTAAGAATTATCAGAAGGATGATCATGAGTTACATGAAAATATGGAATTTGTTAAGAAAGTTATGTTCCATTATTTTAATGTTGAAAATGTTTTTTTAATTATAAAGAGATTGTTTTTACCTTTTGATTCACAGTTTATGGAAGTATTTTTGAATTAAAAACTAATAGTTCACTATTTTTTTCATTTTAATAGTACAATGAATTATTTAGTCATTTGTGGGTACTAAAGGTGGGATGGGATGAAATAGATATTTCTAAATTTACCATGTAATATTAGTCTCATCAAAAGGATTTTGAAGAATTATTATTACTGAACATGATTCATCATACATTTCTAGTAATGAGGTGGAAATTGTAAAATATGTAAATTTATTTTGTAGTGTTATTTCAAGTGACATCCCATGATAATAATTTGGTTTGGGTTATTGTGGTATGATAAAATAAATTTAATCAATTTTTTCCATTAAAAGTAATATGTATTTGGAAAAAAATTATCGATTGTATCTCAAGGAGATAGTCAGGTTACATGAAGATCCTCACACCATTATATCTTATAGTGATCCCATATTTTCTTGTAGTTTTTGTAAAGGCCATTAAAATTCATTAGGTGATAAATTATATTTTAATAGATCATTTCATACGCAGTATGATGGGATGTTAATGTGAATGAATCATGCATTAAAATATATTATTCATTCTAGTTATATTTACTATCATGTATGTTGGCATTAACATGTTACACTAGTTGATTTTTTTTTAAAAAAATACTATTATTAATTCTAGTATATAGAATTAACCTTTTGAAGAACGATATGGAAAGTGATGTTAGAATCTTGAATTTTGGGATAAAAAAGATGAGTGGATATTAATGGGACTAGAACGGTTAGAGGAAATGGATTATAAAATGATGGTAATTCAAAAAAATAAGAGGAAAACTTAGAGTAATTAGATAAATTGTTTATATAATACGAGGAAAATTAATTCTTTTTAGATAAGATTTAATATTTTATTAAAGTGTCTATTTAGAAAAATACGATGAATTTTTGTGAAAGTGATATGTTGTGTCCATGGTTTATTGGACCAAACTAAATCCTAGATACATTTCTAGGGAATTATTAACAACTATCACCTACATTTATTTTATCCTATGTGCCGAGTTTTTTTTCATGTTTCAATGCAAAAAATGTGAAATGTTCATTTCATTTATTGATCCTTGAGGATGTTCAGTTGGAAGATAACCTCACTTATGAGGAATAAACTATTATGATTCTAGACATAGATCTCATGTATTTTTGAACAAGGCAATTCACTAGATTAATGTCTTGGGGAAAATCCATATGATTTAATAAGAAGCATGGGAATCTAAAAATTATATAAAGGAATGATATCCCCACATACTTAGTATGTGAATAAAATTACAAGCCATAAATTTAAAAAATTATGATGAATTTAAAAAACCATGTAATAATAAGATAAATCTATTTCATGTTTATTAGTATTCACAAATTATATAGTTATATATGTTATAAATATGTTATCTATTTTTTAAAATAAATAGTTGGTTTTATTAAACTTTTTTCTTATAAGGTTTTTTTAAAATACATAATCATAAAGTTAATGAAATTTAATTTTACAAAGTGAATTTAATATTTTAAATTAAAATGTAAAAATTTTAATATAATAATTTTTTTTAGTATTTTCACAAAATAACCAGTTTTAGTGAATATTTAAAAGTCTAATTATCTTGTCAAAAAATGAAATTCATTTCATTTATTTACCATGTAAAATTTTATTTTTGATGAGTTTTAAAAATTAATTAGTACCTATTCAGTTATATTAAATATAAAATGGTATTAGAAAATGATTTTTATATGTAAATTAAGTATAATTACATTATTACATTATAATGGATTTTTTTCAGATTGCATATTTGTATAGAATTTTTACGTTTTAATTATTAATTAAATTGTACATCTTCTGTGAATTGAATATAGAAAAATAAATTTCTTAATTGGAATGCGTGGGTCTAAATTTAGAAAAAATTTATTATTTTTGGTCAATAAGAATGATAAAACTAGTAATTTATTTTTCCACTGTAAATTGGAGTATTCATTAATTAAGGATAAAAATAAAATGATAAAGACTATAGAATGACCATTAAAATAAAAAAATATTTAATTAGTAAATTTCATCCATAAAAATAATATATAATTTAATAATAATTTTTTTCAATTTGATGTGATTATAAACATTTTAATATTCATTCAATGAAAAGTCAAAAATATCGAACTCTTATTTTTAATAAAAATAATATCTTTACATGCGGATAACTAAAGGATATTTTTATAAGTAAATAGTATTTTGAAATATATCGAGTTTATTTTTAAATTATTGTTTTATTTATAATTTTTAGGGGATACACAATTACATTAATTAGTTACAAAATGCCATTTGCTGTAATTATTCATTTTGGGGGGAGATCAAATAAATGATATTAACAATATTTAAAGTAATTATATTTGAGATATTTAATGTGATAAAATAGCTTTATATATGAACATGACATTTTAGGGATGTAATAATTTTTTATTTTTGTAATTAATGTTCTTGCCTTTATGTTAATAGAGTCAATGTAATGAATAGTTGTAAAAATAGACATTACTTCAATTTTATAATAAATAATATTTTATTAAATGTAATTTTTTTTTTAAAAATCTTATATTCATATAATTCCTTATGAATATGATTTAAAAAATTAACCATGGTCCACTTATGAGTCATTTTACCATTTATAGTAACTGTTATGACCCTATAGGAGTAAAAAAATCCATTTTTTCATGGTAAGTGTGAAAGGGATTAACAGGGGGTTAAAACCAAAAAATAATTGAAGAATCTTATAAAAATTCATTAAATTTTGATTGTATGAAATTATTTTGTTCCATAATCATCATTTATTAAAAATAATATTATTTTAACCATTTCTAATGGAATATTAATTTATATTATTTATACATTTTGAAAACATTCAATAATTCCCATCCCCTCTCTTATAAAAGGGAACTCCTACTTTACTCTGTATCACACATTAAAACCCTTTTGGATAATCTAATATCAAATAAAATACCTTTTTAGAATCAAATAACATTATATAATGGAATTATTTTGGTAATAACACCAACCTTATTGGTCTTATGTTTTTATGACGTGGAGGTTGTCTGATGAAAATAAATCATTCTTAATCTATCATTTTTGTATTACCTCTTATTCCCCCTCCTTCAAATAGTGCATAAACATGATGATATAATAAAACCTATAAAATTCATATACATTGTTTTTATATTTTAATTTAACAACCTCTATCCATATCCTCTACCATACAATGAGAAACTAAACAATCATTCTTGTATATAATAGAAAATCACCTCACAAACTGATGGAATCCATTTTCCATAACCATATATCATGGATTGGTTATACTGAAATAATTATTATTTATATATAATATTAATTTCATATTTTTCTTTATTAATGAATAATATAGTATTTACCTTCTTACTTTTAAATTCACCTAAACCATATAATGGAATTCATGTGTACGTGTGGGCTACCACCTCTTTGAAGTGATGTGATTCATTTTTCATCCCAACATCACATATATGGTATATATATGTTTATTTAATAAATTCCCAATTATGTATATCATTTTAATATAATTATTTAATTATAAAACTCTACATACCTTTTTTCTATAATGATATTTGTAAAAATGATGTGTTACAAGTGGGTATGTAATGACTACAATATCTGTGATTGTTACGTAGTTCACTTTTTAAAACACCATTCATTATTTATTTTAATAGTACGATTTATATATATGAACTATAATTATTTCATGATTATAAATCATGATATTGTTGAATAAGGACCAATTTGACCATATTAAACATATTGTTGTCAATTATGATATATGAGAAGATTATCATCAAAATACCTAATGTAAATTTAATTGGTTATGATATATTATATAAAATTGTATTAAAAAATTAATAATTATATTTAATTTTTTTTGTAATTAACAATAATTTTAAATTATGTTTTTAATTTATGTTGATATAGATTGTTTGGGACCATACAGACTCAAGTTAATGGACTTTCATTTAGAAGTACACTTTTAATGATACTCTTAGAAATTTATTTTTTGTCAATATACATATTTTTGAAGATATTTTATTGACATTTTATATTGAAATAAAATATTGATTCATGAAACTCTGTGTCTATTTTTGTATTATTTTTTATCATTTCGAGAGGAATAATTTTACCAAATGTATGACATTCTTTGGAAAAAATACAAAAATAATTACCTATTTTAATATATAGAGAAACATGTAATTTTACCATCATTATAACAATTATTGGATGTTTGAATTTATATAAATTAATTATTATTTTCTTCACATAATAGTCTCACTTTATTTTTCTTAGTTATTATGGTACTGATAAAGGTATCTTAATTGATATTGGAGGTTTGATGCCCAAATTTGATTTGAACGTCGGTTTAGAGGAATATTTCAAAGATTTTATTCAACACATTGTCCTTATATTTTGTTAATGAAGGATTGAGCACCATTATTGCTCATAGGTGAGATTTATATAGAATATAAAATGTGTGATCCTGGATAGTGATGGCGGTTCCTATTTTAAATTATGCTGTGGGTTTTCCTAGATAGTAAATCATTTCATTATGTAATGATTATGTTATCTAAAGAATTATATAGGAAGTATATAATATATTTATTCTATTTTGTAATAGTATTTTATGGGTTTTAATATTATGATATATCATGGAACCTATATTAAAATTTAATTAATTATGATGTGTTTTCAATGAAATTTTTTGATTTTAAAATATAAAATAATTATATTATTATGGAAAATTATTTTCTTTTTAGAAAAAATGTATATTTTTAAGATAAGGTTATTTATAGTTCATCATATTTTTCAATGGAATAATGGATTTCATATAATATATTTTTATGATATTTTTGTTCTAATTAAATAGATTAAAATTATATTCAAGCACATTAACAACAGTTAATTGAAAAAAGATGCCATGTTTCAAATTTTTAATATTTTTCATGAAAATAAATCACATTTGATTTTAACTATTTTATTATCTAAAAAATGGATACTAAGTAAATGTGTTTAATTTATAATATTTGTAATTTTATTCAAGATTTGTTAACTATATTCATTAAACTGTAAACATAAATGAACATTAGGAATGAATTAAGTTGAATTTAAATTTAATGTCACTAGAATATATAATGTATAATGTCATGTCCTTAAAACATCATATGTCATTTATCCTAATAATGAAATAATATCATATTCAGAAACACACACACACACACACATATATCTGTGTGTGTGTGATTATATATCATTTCACTCAACAAGGTATAAAAATACACTTCCTCAATCATTTTTATCAAGGTCTTTGAAGTCATCCGATTATTATATTTGGAAAAATATCATCTTTTAATCAGTGTTTATGAACATCAGAAAAAATGTGAATTTCAGGACTCATTTTCTATTTAAAGGAATTTATTATAATTTCACCCATCAGGACATCTCATATGTTTTCAATGTATAATCAGTAGTTCATGAAATATTGTGTTAACCCTAGGATAGTTTTTTTTGTGGAATCTTGATCTATTTTAATTTTGGAAGATATTTAAAATTTTATTAATTATAAATTACTTATTTTTTCAGGATCATTCGGAGATATATTCTTTTTTAATTATGGGATTTTAATTCCAACATCATGATTGTATTTTTTGGGGTTTTTACTAGGAGGGGCATAACCTTGTTACGAGTAATGTGGTTGTGCAGGCCCCCTTTTCTTCTCTCTCTACATTTTTTTTATTTTGTTTTTTAATTAATTTACCATTTTTGTTATCCATATCCATTACTATAATTAATTTCATGAATAATCCTTCCCTTTATGGGTCATTGTATTAGAGAGTAGAGATGGATATGGAGACGGGTAGAAGGGGGGAGATAATGAGTTGTCACCACAAATCATGGGTCATGTCGGACAAACACATAATAGTAGAAGATCCCAAATTATAGAAAATATTCAGTAGTTTCAACCCAATGGTAGTCCATATTAAATTTTTACACTAAAAATCCTATTACAGTGTTTTTTATATTTTATTATATTTTTGGGATGTTGGGACCTAAAGACGGTTGAAATAGTGAGATTCAAGGACAATCATGTGTTTTAGGTTGTTCATATGGGTTTCTAATTCAAAAATCCCATCAACACTGTATGTGGATTGATAAAAAATAATTGTGTGTTCTTATTTTATAAGGATGATTATTATTTTATAATTACACACCATGTACTTAATGTACACATCGTGTGGTAGTAAATTTTCATGTAGTTGGCTACATACCATGTAGGGCATTGGTTTCTACATTCCATGTACACAAGATACCCCTTTTTTAGTGGTCGTTTTCCATGTTTCCATATACATTAGAATAATTTTTTTGGAACTACAAATCATGTACTCTTAATTACACATCATGTAGTACTGCATGGCCATTAGTTAGAGTACTTAGGTAGGCACCCCTTGTGAGGGGTAAATGGTGATGTAGTTGTACATAGCTAGACACAATTTATTACATTGGAATGTATTGGTACATGGTTCGAGACCATGTCTACACATTCCATGTAGAAGTAACTGTCTAGGTACTTCTTTGACAGTATATATCCTGTACTCCATACTTGATACATTTTATTTTTCAATCAGTGGGTTTTTTTGTTTTTTCCCCCGATGTAATAAATTGAACCTGTGAGTAGTAGATTCAATGAGTTTTTCCATATAGATAAAAATATTGGAATAAATTTTACATTTTAGGACCATATCTATGGTGTGTTAGAACATTATGGTTTATAGGAGCATTCTTTAAAGGTTTTTATTTTAAGACCATCATAGGGGTTGGTTTGTAGGTTTTTAGGCCTATGTGAGGGGGTTCACTTGTTTAACACCATAGCATGATTTTTCTAGTAATGATTTCATGAGGTTATTTATACATATTTCGGTATGAAATATAGATTTTCTTCTTGGATTAAATCATTATTTTAGTTACATGATGTGTGCATCTAGCCGCCAGATGTAGAGACACATTGCAACATTTTAGGGTTGATCAACATCATGGGATGTCATGAATGTATGGGTGTGATTAAGTCAAGTTATAGATAGTTATAAGAGGTATAACTTTAATATTACCTTATGATTAGGTTGTTAATTTATTTCTCTCTTCTGGGAAGTGTGGTTGTGGACTTCATTCAAGGGGTTGTGTCAGTTAAGGAATCCCAAATCTGTGTGGTAATATTTTGGAATCATATTTTCTGTATGAGGATTCTATTATAGTCATGAAATGTGTTTTTTCTATCAGATCCTATTTTTGGGTGTCGTAAGTTAGTTTCAGTTTTGGGGATCAATGATGGTTCCCCATGATTTTTTGGTGGGGAGGTTTATTATTTTGGTCTCAGCATTTCTTGTTGAAGGGTAAAGGTTTTATCCAACCCCGATGATTGAGCTCTTATTCGTGGGACTTGGGGGATGTTCTTCGTCATGACATGAATGTATAAGAGTCATTTCGGATACTATTGAATTGGGTGTTTGCCTATGATTTATCATGTTTCTCTCCTCTATTGTATTGTTACTGGAAGGCGGGGATATAGAGAAAATAGATGATCTAGATAATTGAAAAACATTAGTATAGATTATTCTATATATTTGGTTAGTGGTATAAGTAGAATATTTTGCTTCTAGTCCTAATTTCACTAAGTTTAGGGCCCTTTAAAGAATCCAATTATTGTGTTGAATAGTTTCTTATAAATCATCTTGTTCTGTATAAATTTTTTTCATGGTAGTATCCTCCTAAGGTTTAGAGTGAGGCCCTACCAAACATTTAGATTATTTAATTGTATTCCTAGTCTATCGTGGATTTGATTCGTATTTTTTGATTCTTGGGATGATATCCTAGGTTTCTAAATTTGTTCATGTCATTATGGTTGCCTTGGAAATCTAATATGATTTTGTAGACACAAGTGATGTTGTGTATGTGTGAGCCAAATTTCATAATTCCCTAGGATAGGAATATAGTATGGGTATATTTTTTATGTGGGACAGTCTAGAACCTGTGGTTAGTTTTTTTCCTTTTCTGTATCAATTTTTTTATCTTCTATTTTTTATGATTCATGTAAGTAGTCTTGTTCCGCTATACTGAACATGATTCATGTAGGATTCACATGTTCTGAAAATAAATATCATGACCATAATTTATGGTGGTGTTCTATAATTTTCATCAAACTCACTTTCACATTATACATTGCTTACATTTAGGAGATATTTTTTCATTCAGGTTTTTCATGGTTTGTGATGGATGGAGGGGATATATAGTGGTTCTTGATCAAGTATGATGTCTCATGTGGAGTTTAAGGTTCATGCTGGAGCAGTTCATCTATCACGGGGACAATGTACATGGTTTAAATCAATGTAGAAGTAGTTCCTTGTGTATTTTTATTTTTGATAAATTGTCTCTGGGTATTTTTTCATCTCAATTGGTGAACAGTGTATATATTCTATGTTTATGAGACTTTATTCTTCATTTCATTTATTAAAAATTTCATATATTTGTTTTTTGTATTCTTTGTACTTTATTTTTCATGGATTTATATTTTTTTATTTTATTTTTTTAAATTTAATTGTCTCCCATCTCAATCCTTTTTGTCATGTTCTTCTTTTTAGTAGCCTCTAGATTATGGTGAGGTCTACTTGATGCATTTTATAAGCTATAATGGGCGATGAAATGCATTAGACAATGAGAATTCTAGGAATATTGTATCATAGAATTATATTTCATGTTTTTATTTTGTATGGTCCCGGATGAAATGAGATATAAGAATTATTCGGAGCCTGTGATGGATATCGAGTCGGTGCATCAGGAAATACTATTTTTCTTAGAATTACAATATATAAGGGTTATATGATTTTATTCATATGTTTTTATGTTATGATTGTGTTATTCTAATCTTTAGTGGTATACCTCAGATTTTGTTTTTACTGAATTATGATTTTTTTCTCCTTGAATGATGGTAATAGGCATGTCTTCAAGCACCAAAATTGGAACTTATGATCCTTTATGATTATCCTGATTGTGTGTGAGTTTATTGTTGACGTAAGTGTAATGTCCCGGACCTCTCCAGCCCATTACTTAGTCAAAAAGAAGGTCAAGAAGTGTTCTGGAGGGTAAAATGGACATTTCCACAATTTCCAGAATTTTGAAACAACACGCCGTGTAGTTTGAGTACACATCGTGTACCCTCTTTCCGGGTATACCCCGTTTTGCAGACTGTGTCCTTGCCATGTGAAATAAATGAGTACACGCCATGTGTCAAAACTACACGCCTTGTAGTCCTTCCCAGCGTATGCGTTACCTTCAAACCATGTGTTGACCAGTCAACTGCCGCGGAACCGTGTTGGAGGCCGCGTGGAGACCATGTGAAAATGGCCGAGTACATGCCATGTACCATAAGTACACGCTGTGTACTTTTGTTTTTCACACCTATAAAATGAGGGGTCCCCTCCTCCATTCAACTCACACCTCTCCTCCCGTCTCCTCTGAGCAGAGCTCTCTCAAGAGACTTGAAGGCTCTTTCTTCCATAACTTTTTCGTCCGACCTCTGATTTACGATCCATCAGCGGCTACGGGATCGTAACGACGAGGCAGAACGTACGATCTTGGATCCATTGTCTTTCTTTTGGCTTTTCCTCTCTGACTTCCACCCAAGGAGGTTTTGTCGGGACACCGACGAACGTCTTCTAATGTTGATCTGGGGGAGCGTTGTGACCAGAACCTGTTGAGTAGGGATCTCACCTTTGTCTCTCTAATTTGAGTATCATGTGGGGCGGGTATCCTTTTTCATGAGAAATGGTTGATCCTTTAAATAAAGATAACAACTGGTTAAAGAACGTATATGGGATGTTTGTGATTGTTGTTACTTTACCTTTTATATCTTGGATATTATGTTGTGAAATGAATAGACTTATTCCTACTGAAAATCACGGTCGTTGGGGGCCTTTTCTTGCGCAATTAATTGTTTCCCTATATTTCTAGACCGTTTTTGTGAGTGGAACATTGTTGAATGTGTAAATTGGTTAATCACGTAAAGTTGACTGTTAAAATGAAAATCTGGAACCCTTGTGTGGTCACCCCAGCTAAAAAATGGAATAATGAACATGTGGGTGTTGTCTTGGTTATGTGGCCTATGTTGGGGGTGTTTTGTGGGTTGTTGTGGATCGGGTGAGCATTGGAGCTATGGTTGACTTGGTTATGGGTTGGTGTGAATGTTGTGTTGCTAACGGACAGTGGGGCTGCAATAAATGGTATTAAAGGGATATTGATGTACGGGTTTCAGTGCGGTTGTTGTTATGGCGGTTAGAAGCAGGGCTGCAGGGTTGGGTTTTAATGTGAACGGACTATGGGTTGTGTTTAATAAATAATAAATGATGAAGAGTTAATGAATGATGGGGCTTGGTATTGAAACAGAAATAGTAATCAATGGGTTGGTTGGTTGTTAAGAAGGGTTTTTTTGTGCTGGTTGTGTTTCCCTAACATGTTTTGTGGATGGTAGGGATATGTTTTATGAACGATTGAAGTGGTTGGTTGTGGATAGTTTCCCAGTAGTTAAGGAATTAAATAAGCTAATTTCTGCTGAAACATGAAAACCTTAATGGGATTGGGGTTGTTTATTGGGTGCATGCTTCGTGGTAGTAGTGCCGAGGTACGTGCTCAGTTTCTCTTTTTAGAAGCTATAGGTTGGGCTGAGTGGTTGCAACATATATATATATATATATATATATATATATATATATATCTGATCTTTTGTGTTTTATCGCACCACACCCATGTTGAGAACTTAGTGCCGAACATTCCCATTTCATGGGAGAGGGTGTTTTCCCATAGTTACTAGCTCTTTCCTGCTCCTTCTCCCCTTGGCTGTGATGGCTTGAGGCGACCTTACACCCATGACTCTTCGGGTAGGTTTCGATTGGGGTGATTAGGCCCAAGACTCTTCGGGTAGGCTTATAGGATGTGATGGCTTGAGGCGACCGTACACCTAAGACTCTTCAGGTAGGTTTCGATTTCAGGCCCAGTTGTCTTCAGGCGAGAGTTCTGTTAATATTACTGTTCCCAAGAATCTTCGGGATGAGGCCCAGGTGTCTTCAGGTGGGGATGTGGTTGTGGTTGTGAGGCCGAGGTGTGTGCGGGCGAGATACGTGGTGGTGAGGCACAGGTGTGTGCGGGCGGGATGTGTGGTTGTGAGGCCCAGGTGTGTGTGGGCAGGGAGAGTGTGACAGTGTCAGGACGTTCAACTAACTTTTGGGAAATGGTGCAGGGTACCCAATACTATTGTTCTTATACTACTACTACCTGTTGTGATTGTGTTTTGGTGAGTGTGGCTGGTGAGGTTGGGTGGATAGATTTCCTTTTTAGGTCTCTTCTGTTGTTCTCACGTGACATTATGATGTCTCCCCACTTGTGCACGAGAGCTTTAGGGTTCCCTACTGAGTATGCTTGTTTCCTCACCCTATGATTACTTTCAGGTTTCCAGGAGGACTACCCGGGCCGTGCGGGACCCTACTAGTCAGACAGTTGGAGTTGTTGTAGTTGTTGTTTTCTTGTTTTCTTTTGGTATTGTACTTTTTGAGCTCTCTTGTACTTTTACCTTGTTATAAAATTGATTAAACATGCATGTGGGCTTGATTTGGTTTTATTTATATACACGTGTTCTTTTTCCTTTTTAGTGGTTGACATGTCCTATTTCCCAATTCCAAATAATAAAAAAAATGGTAATGCCTTCCATATTTGTGAAAACTCATACCCTTGGTGCTAGTCGCCAATCTGGGGCCTACTGGAGGCGGGACTTGGGGGGTCATTATCTCCCTTTCACCATTGCTAGCTTAAGAGGGGCCTCTTTTGTGGGAGGGGGTCGTGACAGAATGGTATCAGAGGTGATGGTTGAGAGATAGGATGGAGTCTGGAGTTAGGCACAGTGAGGAATGCATGGGATGGTAAGGTGACAATGTTAGTCAGTCTTGGTACATGACATAATCCAGGGAAGATCGTCTAGGACACGGGATTTTAGGGCCCCCCGTGATCCGATGCAAGGACTCTGAGCCTACCGAACGACCATGTGAGACTACATTGATTGGAGGGTAGAGACCCTAGGGAAGGTACATGCATCATCATGATTGTGTTTTACTTGATTTGGGTGTTTTGGGAAAGAAATTGAAATAAAATGATAAAAATAAAACCTTGAGTTTTTCCTTACTACTTGGGATTAGGCGATCCTTGTTTACCATATAGCTATGGAACCAAGACGTCGTCCCCAGGTGGCTCAGACGGCCGAGGCCCAGCAGATCCAGGCGGTCGATTAGTAGAGGATAGACCGAGAAAAAGAAGATAGCCAGTGGCAGAAGACTCTCCATTCCTTCCAGCGGCAGACCCTCAAGAAGTACGAGGGTAGTACTTCGGATAAGGAGATGGAGGGGTGGCTTGAGGAGATAGGGATCTCTTTCACCTTGATCAGTGCTCCGGTGGAGTACTGGGTTCCCCTAACAGTCAGAAGGCTGAGAGGTGCGGCACGACAGTGGTGGACGCTCTACCTCGGAGAGAGGATATAGGCAGAGGTTCTATGGGCTGACTTTGATAAGGAATTCCGAGAGGAATTCCTTTTTCCCTTGATCAAGGTAGAGAAGCGACATGAGTTACAATCCCTTCAGCAGGGGAGTGTGTCGGTACAAGAGGTGGGGATCAAGTTCAAGGATCTCCTGAGCTTTGATCCGGATCTCATTCCGGATGGGGAGCCTAGGGAAAGACGTTTGGAGGAGGCGCGTCGTCCTACACTACAGTATGCTGTCACCCCTTTACCCTTCCGACGTACTTGGCAGTGCAGAAGAAGGCAGAGGTCGTAGAGAGGATGCACTCACTGGGAGGTGCACCGCGTGAGGTGTTTCATCCAGGTTCGTCGAAGGGGAAGGCAGTCAGCAGCAGGGCTCCTGCGACAGGACCTTCCAGGTTTAGGCTAGTGGGGAGCAGGCCCCAGTAGTTCCAGTTTAGATCTTCGGGTCCTCGTCCCTTTTCCATGAGCCCGGGACCGAGGTGTTTTTATTGTGGAGGTTTCGGGCACGTTCTGAGTCGGTGCCCGACCCGAGCTCCGTACAGTGGAGGTGGGTAGGTTCAGTGCCCACCGCAGCAGCACCAGTTGCCGGTGAGGCCCTTACAGCAGCAGTAGGACCATGCTCCTTCAAGTGCAGACATTGCAGGAGGAGGCTGACCTCAGGGTGCTCCTCTGGGACCTCGACCAGGGCATGGTCAGGGAAGTGGACGACATCAGAGAGGCAGAGGAGCTGGGCGTGGATAGTTGCACACAGCAAGGATGGTAGCACCAGCAGGACCAGAGGTGGTGTGAGGTACGATTTATTTGTTCAGCACTCTGGTTTCTGCTTTGATCTATTCGGGAGCTTCACACTATTTTGTTTCACCTATTCTATCCCATGATTTGGGATTAGACGTAGAGAGAATTTTCGTACCACTAGTGCTGAGAACACCAGTTGGAGGCCAGACCAGCGTATCATTGTTTTACTAGGGATGTGGGATGACGTTGGGACCACATCGATCTAGTGGGGACCTTCTTCTGTTATAGATGCAGCCATATGATGTAATCCTAGGCATCGACTCGTTGTTTTCTGTTGGTGTCGTTATCGACTGCTTCCGGAGAAGAGTCGTGTTCTCCGACGTGGATGGACAACGCGTATATTTTGTTGGCGAGAGGAGCTATTAGGCGGTAAGCCGGCGTGTGGAGCCTCTCCTTTCCTTGTTGAGCGGGTTCTCGGTGGTTCCAGCTGATATAGAGATGATTGATGTCTCGAAAGTTGTTTGGGAGTTCCTCGATGTCTTTCTTGAGGAGGTTGTGACTCTACCACCCCCCCCCCTGACGTGATGTTGAGTTCGGGATAGACTTACAGCCTGGTGCCCGTCCGATTTCGATGGCCCCTTATTGGATGGCACCTTCGGTGTTGTGGGAGTTGCAGATTAAGATTGACGATCTGATGGAGAAGGGTTTTGTTCGACCCAGTGTGTCACCATGGGGAGCTCCAGTTTTTTTCTTGAAAAAGGCAGATGGTGGTCTTAGGCTATGCATTGACTAGAGAAGGTTAAACCCGGTAACGGTCAAGAACCGTTACCCCCTCCCAAGGATAGATGATCTCTTTTACCAGCTGAGGGGAGCATGTTGGTTTTCCAAGATTGATCTATGATCTGGATATCACCAGTTGAGGGTGTAGGACAGTGACATCTCGAAGACGGATTTCAGGTGAATGTATAGGCACTTCGAGTTTGTAGTGATGCCGTTTGGAGTTACGAATGCAACGGCTGTATTCATGGGACTTATGAACTTTGTCTTTCGAGAGTTTCTAGACCGGTTCGTCGTTGTGTTTATCGATGACATCCTGATCTACTCAAGATCAGAGGAGGAGCACGTTGAGAATCTCAGGGTAGTCTTGGAAGTCCTTCGACACCACCAGCTTTACGGTAAATTGTCGAAGTGTATGTTCTTGACACAAGAAGTACACTTCCTTGGGCGCGTGGTGTCTCAGCATGGAGTATCGATGGACCCTACGAAGGTTGAGGTAGTTGTTTCTTTGGCAGCACCCAAGAGCATGGCAGAAGTTCATAGTTTCTTGCGGTTAGTAGGTTATTATCGGTGGTTCGTTATGGACTTTTCTCGAGTTGCTGCTCCATTGGCATCATTGACTAAGAAAAATTAGGTCTTCCTGTAGAGCGATCAGTGCCATAAAGGTTTTGACTACCTAAAGGAGAAGTTGGTTAGTGCTCCCGTGCTCAGGTTTCTAGAGGAGGTGTTGTTGTATTAAGTGTTTTGTGATGCTTCTAGTCTTGGTCTGGGGTGCGTGCTGATGCAGAAGAAGGGCGTGATTTGTTATCGGTCTATGATGTTGCTCCCTCACGAGCATAACTATGCCGCCCATGACCTGGAGCTTGCAGCAGTAGTGTTCACGTTGAAGTTGTGGCGACATTACCTCTTTGGTGAGTGCTTTGTAGTCTTCTCAGATCACAAGAGCATGCATTATATCTTCTCCCACCGTGACCTGAACTTACGACAATGGAGATGGGTTGAGTTTCTACAAGACTATGACTTCGAGATCTCTTACACTGAAGGTAAGGGAAACATTGTGGCTAATGCCCTGAGCAGGAAGTCACATAAAGAAGTGGTTCGGGAATCCGGTGATGCTTGGAAGGTGATGGGAGAGTTGGCTGCCCTGCACTTCGATGCAAGGGAAGAAGGTGTTAGAGGCTGTTTGTTCCATATGATAGTGCAATCCTCCTTGTCATAGTAGGTGGAGGAGTCTCAGTGGGGGGACTCCGAGGAAGAGGTGATGCAGGATCGTGTCAATTAGGGGAATGCTCCATAGGGATGGTCATAGGACAACCGACATCGGATGCCTTTCCATGGAAGGTTGTTTGATCTGGAGGCGATGCATGAGGGAGTTATCTGTGAGTTCCATAGCTCATCCTTTTCGGTACATCCAAGAGTTTCAAAAATGTACCGAGGCCTGAGGGAATAGTTTTTGTGGCCCAGGGTGAAATGGGAAGTGGCAGAGTTTGTGGCTATGTTCCTAGTGTGTCAGCAAGTGAAGGCTTAACACTATGTTCTCGGTGGTTTGTTTCATCATTTAGTTGTCCCCGAGTGGAAGTACGATGACATCTCAATGGACTTCATCACAGGACTACCCAGAGCTCAGGGTGGTTATGATGCTATCTGGGTAGTGGTGGATCGTCTGATGAAATCAGCTCATTTCTTAGCAATCAAGGAGTCGGGCCCGATGAGTACCTTAGCACAGAGGTTCGTAGACGAGGTGGTGCATTTTCATGGAGTTCCAAGGACCATCGTCTTAGACCGGGATACTCGGTTTACCTCACGAGTCTAGAGGGGGTTACAACATGCTTTTGGCACCCATCTATGACTTAGCACTGCTTTCCACCCCCAGACCGACGGGCAGAAAGAGTAGACTATCCAAACACTAGAGGACATGCTGCAAGCATGCATTCTGGATTTCGGAGGATCATGGGTATGAAACTAGCCTTTAGTAGAGTTTTCCTACAACAACAGCCTGTACTCTACTATTGGCATGGCACCATTTGAGGCTTTGTATGGAAGGCCGTGTCGTTCACCCATTTGTTGGGCAGAGGTTGCTGCGACTGGTGCTCTTGGGCCAGAGGTAGTGCAAAGCACCATAGAGAAAGTCCAGCTTGTATGTGAGAGGATGAAGGCAGCTTATGACCGACAGAAGTCTTATGCTGATCGTCAGAGGAGGACCATGGAGTTCGAGGTGGGAGATCATGTGTTCTTGAAGGTTTCCCCTCGACAGGGGCAGCAAAGGTTTGGCAAATAGAGAAAGCTCTCACCCAGGTTCATCGGACCTTTTGAGGTGTTGAGGCGAGTTGGCGAGGTGGAATATCAGCTGGCCCTGCCACCTCAGATAGATAAAGTCCATGACGTCTTCCACGTCTACCAGCTTCTTCGGTACTTGCACGATGACTCTCACATTATCGACTGGGGAGAGTTAGATATGGGAGACGACACAAACTTCGAGGAGCGACCATTCAGAATCGAGGATCGCAAAGAGACGGTACTCCGTGGATAAACCATTCCCTTGGTTAGTGTGTTGTGGAGGCATGGCAGTCTCGAGGAGATCACTTGGGAGCGGGAGACCCAGATGCGCGCTTAGTACCCAGATCTCTTTTGACTTGTGTTTTTCCCTTATTCTTTTGAGCTTGTGTTGATGTTGTACTCTTTACCTTTGATATATGGAATGTTTGGCTTGTCATTTGTGAGACCTTTTGTTCCCTTGTTCTCTGGTAATGAGTAAAATGTATGGATGTGTGGGGAAAGGAAAAAACCCGACCCTTAATCAAGACGCATTAATGCGAATGCAATTGAACCCGTACGGGCGAGTCAGTGCTGCCTAAAGCGGATAATATCTCGACATAGTTGAAGGAATTTTCCAAACCCACGTGTTCGGGAAGTGTGTTGGTTTTGTGGTGTTGGGGTTAGTGCGAGATGAAAAATCCTAATGTATGAAAGTGGGAAGACCCAATTCTTAATCGAGACGCATTAATGAGGATGTTATTAAACCCATGTCGGCGAGTCAGTTCCGCCTAAAGTGGATAATATTTCGACATAGGAGAATAAATTCCAAAAACATATGATTAGGGTTGTTGGTTGGGTTCCTGTTATAACGAGAACCCTAAGAGGTATCTTGTCGGGTTCCTCTGGGTTGGATTTTGAATTCTCAGGGATGGGAATGTTTTAAGAGGTACCTTATGTAATGGACCAGACCTCTTCGGCCCATTACATAGTCAACAAGAAGTTCAAGAAGTGTTCTGGAGGGTAAAATGTACTTTTCCACACTTTCCAGAATTTTGAAACTACACGCCGTGTAGTTTGAGTACACGCCGTGTACCCTCTTGCCGGGTATACCCCGTGTTGCAGACTGTGTCCATGCCATGTGCAATAAATGAGTACATGTCGTGTGTCTAAACTACACGCCGTGTAGTCCTTCCCTGCATATGTGTTACCTTCAAACCATGTGTTGACCAGTCAACGGCCGCGGAACCGTATTGGAGGCTGCGTGGAGACCATGTGAAAATGGACGAGTACACGCCGTGTACCATAAGTACACGCCATGTACTTTTTCTTTTCATTCCTATAAAAGGATGGTTCCCCTCTTCCTTTCAACTCACACCTCTCCTACCCTCTCCTCTGAGCATAGCTCTCTCAAGAGAATCGAAGGCTCTTTCTTCCATTACTTTTTCATCTGAGTTCTGATTTACGATCCGTCAGCGTCCACGGGATCGTAATGACGAGGCCGAACTTTCGAGCTTGGATCCGTTGTCTTTCCTTTGGCTTTTCCTCTCCAACTTCCACCCGAGGAGGTTTTGCCGGGACGCCGATGAACGTCTTCTATAGTTGATTCGGGGGAGCGTTGTGACCAGAAACTATTGAGTACAGATCTCAACATTGTCTCTCAAATTTGTGTATCATGCGGGGCAGGTATCCTTTTTTCCTGAGAAATGGTTGAAACTTTAAATAAAGATAATAAATAGATAAAGAATGGGGTTGGAAAGTTTGTGATTGCTGTTACTTTGCCTTTTATATCCTGTGATATTATGTAGTGAAATGAATAGGCTTATGCCTACTGAAAATCACGGTCGTTGGGGGCCTTTCCTTGCGCAATTAAATGTTGAACTATCTTTCTAGACCGTTTTTGTGAGTGGAACTTTGTTGAATGTGGAAATTGGTTAATCACACAATGTTTATTGTTTAACTGAAAATCTGGAACCCTTGTGTGGTCACCCCGGTTAAACAAAATGGAATAATAAACACGTGGGTGTTGGCTTGGTTACATGGCATGTGTTGGGGGTGTTTTGTGAGTTGTTGTGTATCGGGTGAGCAGCGGGGCTACGGTTGACTTGGTTGTGCGTTGGTGTGAATGTTGTGTTGGTAACAGACAGTGGGGCTGCAATAAATGGTATTAAAGGGATATTTATGTAGGGGTTTCAGTGCGGTTGTGGTTATGGCGGTTGGCGGGGGGGGGGGGGGGGCTGTAGGGTTGGGTGTTAATGTGAACGGACTATGGGTTGTGTTTAATAAATAATAAATGTGGAAGAGTTAATAAATGATGGGTCTTGGTAATGAAACTTAAATAGTAATCAATGGGTTGGTTGGTTGTTAAGAAGGGTTTTGTTGTGCTGCTTGTGTTTCCCTAACATGTTTTGTGGATGGTAGAGATGTGTTTTACGAACGATTGAAGTGGTTGGTTGTGGATAGTTTCCCAATAGTTATGGAACTAAATAAGATAATTTTTTCTGAAATTTGAAAACCTTAATGGGGTTGGGGTTGTTTTTTGGGTACATGATTCGTGGTAGTAGTGCCGAGGCACGTGGTTAGTTTCTCTTTTTAGAAGCCACAGGTTAGGATGAGTGGTTGCTACATATATATATATATATATCTGTATCTTTTTTGTTTTATCGCACCACACCCATGTTGATAACTTAGTGCCGAACACTCCCATTTAATGGGAGAGGGTGTTTTCCCATAGTTACTAGCTTCTTCCTGCTCCTTCTCACCTAGGCTGTGATGGCTTGAGGCGACCTTACACCCAAGAATCTTCGGGTAGGTTTCGATTGGTGTGATTAGGCCCAAGACTCTTCGGGTAGGCTTATAGGATGTGATGGCTTGAGGCGACCTTACACATAAGACTCTTCAGGTAGGTTTCGATTTTAGGTCCAGGTGTCTTCGGGCGAGAGTTCTGTTACTATTACTGTTCCCCAGAATCTTAGGGATGAGGCCCAGGTGTCTTCAGGTGGGGATGTGGTTGTGGTTGTGAGGCCCATGTGTGTGTGTAGAGACCCGAATCCTGACATACATGGACATTACATTACTTTTGCGGAATACTTAGTACATAACAAAAACACACACACAAGGACCATAATAGTTGTGTGTCTTTGGAAACTCGGAATATAATCTTCTAATCGTGGTGAAGGATCTTCAACATCTCCCATAAAGATCTTCTTTTTTTAAACCTAAATCCTTTCTTTATGTCTTGGGGAAAAGAAAACATAAAAGGGTGAGCTCAAATGCTCAGTAAGGGTAAACAAAAGAAATATCAATCACTTCATATTCATAAGAACATATCTTTTGGAATTCTTAACTTGCAAAAGAGATCATAATTTCATAACATGGGATAAATCATAGTAATGAAATTTAATCCCAATAATCATAACATGAAACATGAAACATTGTGTCATACACACATAATCATAGAGAATCATTTCTTATTAGTCAAGACTCATTTCCAAGACTATCTTAGTAGACAAAGTCCCTTTCTGAACCGAGTTCACCCCTTGTTTCAGTCATGTTTCACTGAACCGGTATAACCTACCGTTCCAGCCATGTCTATCTCATGAGATATAAAATATTTACACATTGCATTGGAGGGAGATATAGGTCCCACCCATCTCATAATGATACCATTCTTATGTGTGCCAAAAAATCATAAATCATACATCATAGCATAACCCATGTAATAAAAATGGGAATCTTAAACATCGTGACATCATAAAACAATTCATATAATATAAAGGAATTCATAAAAATATAATTCCATCACAACATAATCAAATAAATTTAATAAAAGGGATAGAAACAGAACCCTTTATTATCTTAGATGGAAAATAATTTTGATAAAACAATTTAGCTCCATTCTTGAGGAAAATATCCTTTCTGCTTCAAAAATACTTTTCCTTTATTAACATGTCCTACAATTATAAGCTAAAAGAAGTTGATTAACAATAAACATGAATACTTGTAAAGGTAACTTCTTTTAAATAATGTTTTAAAAATCCATTCATGCCGTATAAGTTAAAAAAATCATTCTTCTCGTACTTTTGTTGGAAAAGTCAAAAAAGTACCTCGTACGAAAAACGACAAAAGATTCATTTCATATCTTATACTAAAAACTCACCGAAGGGTAAAATAGGATTTAAACAATTGTAGGTGAATAAAAATAATATTACATATTGAGGAAACATGGATGTGGATGATAAAATACACCCCAGTAAATATCAAAGTATAAACAATCTCGGATAAAAATGAGATTGTGGTATTTCACTTACCTTAGGTCCGATTTGCTTCGTATGTGTCCGAACCTACTGTATAATGATTTAAATAATGTCATTGACTTATTCCAAAATCATACTCATTATTATGATATCATATATGGTTCACTTATGGCTTTATATTACCCGTTCTTTTGTAAATTCCATGTTAAAGAGCGTTTTGGGTAAAATCGTTTTATTTGTCATCCGTGTTTTGACTTGTAATTATTCATATGATTACATAGATCATGATTACAGAATTTTAGAATATAAAAAAATGATTTATATATAATATATATTCAGAATATATATATATATATATATATAATAGATCAGTAAATGGAATGAAATACACCGTTCATGGAGATGGTAGACCGTTCGTACACATGAATGCTGTTTTCTTTTCCTTATTGAGTTGAATGGAATTAAGTAGATGACATACATATATATACACATAAATCCAGAATCATTATTATGTCATATATTTCATTATTACTTATTATATATACTTTATAATCATTCATGAATGGTTAACGTGGAGAATGAATCTCATCGCGTCGTGGAGAGAGTAGTCCGTACGTACGCACGAGCGATGATATCATTGTCATGATCGTGGAATTGTATTGGAGTGTATATATACTATTTAAGAATCAATATCACTTTACAATAATCGTATATAGTTATTATGTAAACCATTATACCCATCCAAGTAAGGTGGTGGTGGAAAATAGATTACACCACGCCGTGGAGACGGTATTCCGTACGTACGCACGTGCGGTGATTTCATTTTCCGTAGGATGGATAGATGGTGAAATAAGGTTGTTTCATAGTTATAATAACATATCAGTATATATGTGATACTGATGTTATTACTTCATAATGAAACAACCTAAGAAGAAGAAGTGGAAGAAGAAATAAAGATGAAAGAATCGGTAACAGACATTACCTCTTCTTTGAAGCGCCTCTTTGAGATCTCCTTTTAGGGCACTAACATTGGTCTTTGAGGAAGCCCAGAGCCTCTAGGATGTCTCTAGGGAAGTGGATAAGGGAATTTGGCATGGGTTGGCTTATCGTGAAGGCTCAAAGTGGTGTGAGGAAGAGAGGGAGGAGGTGCCCTTTTATAAGGGAGGAGAGGGGCACCTTTGGAATAACTAAAACTATTATTTTATTATAAAGTCAAATTCGGTTTTAAATAGATACAAATAGATTAATTTAGAATATAAGGTGAGTATGGGTCGAAATCCTCTCATCCAATAGAATATAGACAAGTTTAGGTTCCTATTTTAACCTTATCATTTAGATTTAACATTAAGTAAAATAATTTCACTTTTACCGTGTCTTCTTGTGTTCTTATACTATAAGGTTAATAAACTTACTATAAGAATCCAAAAGAACCCCAAGTTGTTTATTATTAATATATATAATCTTATCTAAGTCATTTGGACGATCCTTAGATTTTTATAAATAAAATAACAATTAATTATATAATATTTGTTTTAAAAAACTATTTTTTGTCAATTTTGACACTATTTATTAATTGATTTTTTTGAAACTCATAACAGAATGATTAGTTCAAAAAAAGTTAATTAAATCAATACTAACATGTCATATTAACCTAGAAAATTAGTTTAATTTCTAAAAAGTCTCAAATTACATTTATTTTGGAATTTATAACATCAATTATGTCAATATTTCATTAATAAGATAATTACTGCATCATCATTGTGTCATAAATAAATTAAATTATTTAATGTCTTAAAATTACAAATAAAATAACATTATGTAGGAAAACGTTTTAGATTTCTAATGAATATTTATAGTCGAATTTATCTTATGTATAACCCTATATTAAAAATGATATACTTATTAAACTTTGATTTTAACTATTTGAACCCTTCTTTAAATAAATTAATAATAAATGTCCTAATCTAATCCAAGTGGGCCTATATGGTCATATTTTATTCATAAGGTTTTTTTTGGTCAAATTACACTTATCCAATAGAATTAGGACATGTGTTACGGTAATAATAATATCATTTTTACCCTTAATTATCCTATTTATTTTTAACCGTGGTAAAAAAAGTAAAAAGGTACTATTCACCAAAAATTATTTTCATTTCATTGAACCACATTTTACTTACTGACATCAACCGTGTCTCTCGGATTTTTGAAATTCCACTCACAGAAGCGGTAAAATTATGTTTTACGAAAAATTCATTTTTCTTAACTACCACTTAGTGGTTTCACTATTCATCAAAAAATGAAAGTTTCCATAAAAATATAAAAAATTAGGCCTAAGCTATATTTGATATTATAAACACAAAAATGATGTATATTTTATCAAATTCATAACATATCAGTTGCATTAATTAATTTAAAAATTAATTCCCGTCGTCAAAACAAATAGCGTGTTCTTAAGAGATAATAACTATCAAAAGATTGACACTTGTTTATGTCTGGTTTAAATGTGAAATTACACCCAATGAACAACATTGTATTAAATTGTAAAAATATATTCTAAATATAATTTAAAACCACTCAAATTAATAATTTATCACTATTAATTATTTCGATTAAAAAGGTTTTTTAAAATTTAGTAATTTTCACTATTCATCAGAAAATGAAAGTTATCCAAAAAGTACCAAAATTTCATCCTAAGATAATTTCGATATTACAAATCCAAAAATTAATTCCATTTTGAAAAAATAAAACTTACAAAATTTCAAAAAGTGGTTATTTCTATTCATAACGGCTTGTTTTAATAATATTTTAATAGCATATTGTTGTTTAGTGAAACTCGTTATTGCGTACTACACACGCTATCGAGGAAGGTCACGATTGCGTGTAATGCAAGGAAAGTCAAGGATGCGTGTTGTGCAAGTACTTTTTGGTGTAGCATACAACACAAGACATTAATGAAATTAAAAAGAATATTTCCCATAAAATCTTGTGCTGTTACATTCTACCCCCCTTAAAATGAATTTCTCCCTCAAAATTCGTCGGGGTTATAAATGGTTTACAATTCGAAAGTTTCTTTAATAGAAACCCACATCGTAAAAAGGAATACCAAAAAAAATCTTTAAAAACAAAAGTATGAAACGTAACGGTTACCCAAATAAACTAATCCCTGGGTTTCTACATAGGTGAAAATATGGATATGGAAGAGAAATCTAACCATCATGTTCTGATGGAGAGTGGTAGAGAACATGGCTATGGAAAATCCAGCAATCACAAAGCCATAAATTTGTGACGATCTAAGGTACCATCTGATTAATCAGATATAGGAGCACTAGGACAACATTTTTGGTTTTCAAGATCTTTTCCCTAAAGTTGATTAAATTGGAATTCGAAGAAATACTTTCGTGATTTTGGTATAGTCTCACCGTTTGTCGTTCTTTGGACAATTTCCACTTCATCTCTTAATGAAATGAAGCTGAATTTGTCATTCGTGATGTGTTAGCAGATCATGTGATAGAATTATGGGTCATTCCATATGTCTCAAACCAAAGGTCAGAAAAGTTATCAGAAAATACATAAGTCCATCTATAGTGAGATTAATCATATATGGTTCTTAAAATGGACTTATACTTCATATATCATACTGATTAATATAATAAAACTAGTTTCTACTAAACAGGGACTTCATGTAGGTCAGTGGTAGGCGATAAAGGCCAGTCGCACTTCGGTTGTGGGTTCGATTCCCACAGCCTTGTCCGACGCGATAGGTTGTCGCCCGTCCGGCAGGTTGTCCTTTTTTTAAAGCTATATTACTATAACATCCCATCAACAATATCAAAAATGTTTTATCCTTAAACAATACTAACTTATGAACAACATAATCCATTCCAATCTTTAGGCTTATCTAAAATACTTCGGTCCAAGCTCATATTATAAAGAAAATGATCATGTAAATGCCATAATTTATCCCCCATATATCATAAGATATATCTTGTTGGTCAAATAACAAATATGTGAATACCTTAATCATGTATTCTCTTGAATAATGAACATCCATTGAACCTTAGTGAAAACATGAATGCAGTTAAAAGTTAACACTTTCCACATACCAAAATCCTCAAAATTCTATATCCTCAAACCATGATATCACTTAGTCCTTATATCAATCATGAGCTCATGAATACTATTAAACATATTAGATTCTCTTTATCCCTTCATTATGTGCATATCATCTGCTTTCCAAAAATATTTCAATCACTTTTCATGGTTACCGATGCCATAAAATTATTGAAAACCACAATAGACCCAAAAAAAATTCCAATATTCCACGATACTATATACACCATTATTCTGGAATCCCATTACAAAAACACATAATCATTCCACCACATCGTTGTCATATTCAACATCGCCAATGGTGATCGCATGTGACATCCCTTTGTCCTTTGCCTTAAGTTGTTGCTCACGTTGATCATAACTAACCCTTGTATTAGGGCATTTATTAGCATAATGCCCCATTTCCTTGCACTTGAAGCATTGATGTGTTGTTGGTGCGTTCTCTAAGGTCTTTTCTTTATTCACATCATTAGAAACCCTTTTTCCATCACTTCGACACTCAGCTGCTCGATGACCTTCTTTTCCACACTTAAATCATTTTCTAGTCCATTTAAGACAATCTCCACCATGCTTCTTTCCACACTTTGAGCATAAGGAATCATTCATCTTCTTTTCACCATTATTCAGAGATTTCTCCTTGAACTCCATCTTTTGTTTCTTGTCAAAACTATGATATGGATAAGTAACACCAACTTCAATTTCTACCTTGATAGCAGAACACACAATTTCTTCATAGCTACTAAAGTCTCTTATAGCTAATGCCCTTCAATGATTTGTTTTTAAGCCACTGAAGAATCGATCAACTTTACCTTCATGTTGGATGACAAATCCAGATGCATACCTTGCAAACCTTGTAAAATTCGCTTCGTATATACCAACAGATTCATCATCCTTTTTCTTTAGTTCAAGAAACTCCTTCTCCATATTTCTTCGACGAATACGAGGGAAGTACTTATTGAAAAATAAGTTCATGAACTCGTCCCATTCCATAGACTCAATTTCATCTCTTTGCCTCGTATTCTTGATAAGATTCCACCATTGATCAAGTTTACCTTCCAAACGATATACTGCTAAGATGACATTAACATGTTCAGAACATTGAAGGATTGAAAATATCTTTTTAGTAGTACTGATCCATTGTTTAGCAACAAGTGGATCAGAAGACCCACTGAAAGAAGGTAGACGTTGCCTCATGAAGGACTAAATAGAATATTGTTCCCCTCTCTTCTCATTTGGAAGTCCAGAATGATTCATAGCTTGTGTATGTATAGCAGTAATATTTTTCACTCCATCTCCCATAACATTTGTTTGTTCACGAGGACAATCATTGCATTGTCCATTGGATTGATCAAGACGGTTCCTTTGGGTTCCAGCCATCGTCTAAAACCCAAAAAGAATAGTGTGAGAAGCAAAAATCATGCTAGGGAAAACAACATAATAAAGGGGGAGTATCCTCAATATCTAACATCTTAGGTTAAATTCTATGATCGTTATCGTAGTTATATGACTGTATCCTATACGTATACTTATCCTTAGGTACATCCCTAGACATACCTTAGAAATATCTCTAGGTATCTCACTAACGTTTTCACATCCTAGTTTCCAAAGGTTGACATAACCTTTCCTCTGATACCAACTTTAGAGACCCGAAGCCTAACGTACATGGACATTACATTACTTTTGCGGAATACTTAGTACATAACAAAAACACACACACAAGGACTGTAATAGTTTAGTGTCTTTGGAAACTCAGAATATAATCTTCTAATCGTGGTGAAATATCTTCAACATCCCCCATAAAGATATTTTTTTTTTAAACCTAAATTATTTCTTTATGTACTGGGGAAAAGAAAACATAAAAGTGTTAGCTCAAATGATCAGTAAGGGTAAACAAAAGAAATATGAATCACGTCATATTCATAAGAACATATCTTTTGGAAATCTTAACCTGCAAAAGAGATCATAATTTCATAACATGGGATAAATTATAGTAGTAAAATGTAATCCCAATAATCATAACATAAAACATGAAACATTGTGGAAAACACACATAATCATAGAGAATCATTTCTTATTAGTCAGGACTCATTGCCAAGACTATCTTGGTGGACAAAGTCACTTTCTGAACCGAGTTCACCCCTCGTTTCAGTCCTGTTTCACTGAACCGGTATAACCTACCGTTCCAGCCATGTCTATCTCATGAGATATAAAATATTTACCCAATGAATTGGAGTTAGATATAGGTCGCACCCATCTCATAATGATACCATTCTTATGTGTGCCACAAAATCATAAATCATACATCATAACATAACTTATGTAATAAAAATGGGAATCTTAAACATCGTGACATCATAAAAAAATTCATATAAGATAATGGAATTCATAAAAATATAATTCCATCACAAAATAATCAAATAAATGTAATAATAGGGATAGAAACATCACCCTTTATTATCTTATATGGAAAATAATTTTGATAAAACACTTGAACTCTATTCTTGAGGAAAATATCATTTCTGCTTCAAAAACACATTTCCTTTCTTAACATGTCGTACAATTATAAACTAAAAGAAGTTGATTAAAAATAATCTTGAAAAATTTTAACGGAAGCTTCTTGGAAATAATGTTTTAAAAATCCATTCATGCCGTATAAGTTAAAAAAACATTCTTCTCGTACTTTTGTCGGAAAAGTCAAAAAAGTACCTCGTACGAAAAATGGCAAAAGATTCATTTCATATCTTTTACTAAAAACTCACCGAAGGGTAAAATAGGATTTAAACAATTGTAGGTGAATAGAAATAATATTACATATTGAGGAAACATGGATGTGGATGATAAAATACACACCAGTAAATACCAAAGTATAAACAATCTCGGATAAAAATGAGATTGTGATATTTCCCTTACCTTAGGTCTGATTTGCTTCATATGTGTCCGAAACACCTGTATAATGATTTGAATAATGTCATTGACTTATTACAGAATCATACTCATTGTTATGATATCATATATGGTTCACTTATGGCTTTATATTACCCGTTCTTTTGTAAATTCCATGTTAAAGAGCGTTTTGGGTAAAATCATTTCATTTGTCGTCCGTGTTTTCACTTGTAATTATTCATATGATTACTTAGATCATGATTACATAATTCCATAATATAAAACATGATTTATATATAATATATATTTATAATATATATATATATAATAGATCAGTAAATGGAAAGAAATACATCGTTCATGGAGACGGTAGACCGTTAGTACGAATGAACGTTGTTTTATTTTCCTTATTGAGTTGAATGGAATTAAGTAGATGACATACATATATATACACATAAAACCAGAATCATTATTATGTCATATATTTCATTATTATATATTATATATGTAACAGCCCGAAATTTTGAATAAATCTTGTTTCCTAATTTCATGTGTTATTTTATTTTATTTTTATACTGAAAAAAATGTTTTATTTGATAAACATGATTATAATTAAAATGATACCATTGGGTTTTGACTGTAATATGACCATCGGTCAATATTACCGCTGTGAACAAATTTTTTTGATTATTGTTTCTAAATATAAGTAATCTTGATTAATTATTATAGAAAGATGATTCGATGGCCTCACCTAGTAGTCTTGGACCGATCGAAGCCCATCTAACAGAACTTGGGAAGGAGGTAGCACCATTGGGCTTTGCTCTGGACCAAACCCAAGCCGAAATTCATCATGTGAAGCTAGAACAGAATCGCCTTCACGAGAAGTTCAAACTGATAGAAATTACTACTCGGGCATTGTTGACCGAGCTGCCCCAAGATTCTATCACACTAGCACACCTTACTCTTAGGTCCTATGCTAGTATTATAAGGGGCTATGTAACGAGACCGTAACTCCCTTGTGTAATCCTTGTTTTAAATAAAAATTGGGATTTCTTCTTATCATGAAGTTTATGAATTTTCAAATGACCGGATAAAAATAGTATGCATATTTTTGATGAATTTTCAAAAGGATATTTTAAAAAAATGTTTATGTAAACCTTAAATAATTTAAAATGCATAATGATTTTCAAAAAATGGTCTTCTACAATTATGTCCAGTATGAAATTTAGAGTCTAATAAGATCAACATGATTTTTTATGAATAGTAAATTGTGAATAGTGATTTTACGCTTAGGATTAGTAATGTGACCAAATGGATTAGTAATATCACTTAAAGAAAGTTTTAAAATAATCCAGGCACCTTGATTAAGTAATGTGATTCAATAAAATGGTTAAATAACAGTTTCATAAATTATTATTCAAGTATTAATTTTTCCGGGTGAATAGTGTTTTTTTAATTAAAAATTAAATTAAAAATATTTAGAAAATTATTTTTATAAAATGGACTTTATTTTTGAACTCAGAGCATCAATATTATGTTAAGGTAATTTTTGGGGTTTTTTCTGAAAAAAATGAATTTTCGGTGAATAGTGTATTTATTTAAAAAAAATATTTAGAAAAATATTTTTATAAAATGGTGTTCATTTTTGAAATCATAGCATTGATATTTGGTTAATGTTAAATTTTGGGATTTTTCTGAGAAAGTTGAATTTTAGTGAATAGTAAAAAATACAGTTTTAGGGTTTCTGTATGTTTAATGACATCAAAACTGTGTCATGGTGATTTCATGAGATATTTTAAGGGTTGGCCGACCTAAGGTGATGGATATTTGTATTGGGGGACCCATGTGGCCTAACTTTATGGGAAATATCATGAGAGAGCACATGGGTTTGAGAAAAGCACATGTGAGGTGTCCCTTGGCCATTAATGCCTTGTCCCCTCACTTTCCCTATAAATACCAAGACCTACTCTAATCCATTAGACTCCCCACTCTTCCCCAACGAATTTCTGGTCTCATTACCTCCCAAGGAGTCCTCCCAAGGTTCCCCCAATCCCTAAAGGTCCCAACCGTAGAGGTTTAAGAGTTGCATTTTAAGGTAAGGGATCTGACCCCTCTCTTTCTTATCAAGTGATCTCTTTTATGTCATTCTTTTTATGCTCCATGTTTTTATGTTAGAGTATGTTATTTTATAATCCTATTACTGCCCTTTTTATTTTCATATAATGAGATATCCCCTCTTACTCTCATTATTTCGTTTTATGAAGTTTTAAGTGGCGCCGTTAGGCTGCCGAAATTTTTGTAACGGATTCTTTCTCCCTTCTCATTTTTCAAGATCTATTTTCATGTAAAGTATTTCAAGTTCCTTTTTATTATTTTGGGGTATGATCACTAAATTTATCATACTGATCTTTTATGATCATATGACGAGAGACCCCATTTTATCTCTTCAATTAAGCATTTTGATGTTTTAAGTGGCGCCGTTAGGCTCCTGAATTTTTAAGGGATTCTTTCAACCTTCTCTTTTTCAAAGTTCTACTTTCATGTCAAGTCTTTCAAGTTCCTTTTTACTATTTTAGGGTATGATATCTAAATTAATCATACTGATATTTTATGATCATATGATGAGAGACCCCATTTAATCTCTTCAATTCAGCATTTTGAAGTTTTAAGTGGCGCTGTTAGGCTACCGAATTTTTAAGGGATTCTTTCACCTTTCTCCTTTTCAAAGTTCTACTTTCATGACAAGTATTTCAAGTTACTTTATAATATGTTGGGGTATGATCTCTATATCTATCATAATGTACTTTTATGTTCATTTGATGAGAGACCCTATTTGATCTTGTCGATTCATTTTTGTTGAAGTTTAAGTGATTCCATTAGGCTGCTGAATTTTTAAGGGATTCTTTCACCCTTCTCTTTTTTCAATGTTCTACTTTCATGTCAAGTATTTCATGTTCCTTTATATTATTTTGGGGTATGATATCTATATCTATCATACTGGAATATTATTTTAATATGATTAGAGACCCTAGTTTATCTTTTCAATTCATTTTTTTCAAGTTTAAGTGACGTTGTTAGGCTACCGAATTCTCATATAAGAAATCTTATTTTTGTCTTACTTCCGTGTTTTTCATTTCAAATGGTATGTCCTTAAAATTTCATTACCATGATTCATATCCCATATATTCTGTCCCTATAATATTTTTATATATCATTTATGAGTGTTTGACCCATGTCCCCTCTCTTTTCAACGTTTTCTAAAACCCTGTAACGTAGCTGTTATGCTGCAGAATTTTCTTCTCAAAATGCCTCTCTCTTTCTCAAAATTATTTTGTGTTATTATGTAAATACTCAATGCTCTTATTTATATAGGGTATTCACATATATATATCAAAATGTTCTATTTTAAATTCTGGGATTTACATACATGAAACCCACATACCCTTTCCGTGGGTTTAACGTGACATAAAGATCATGTCTTTAAAGCAGTTTTTAAAACATTATGATAATGAAATGAAACTCATTTATTTTATGCTATATGGGTTGTTTATGAAATAATTTATGATGATATATGTGGATCACATGATAATAAATACATGTCAAGGGTTCTCCCAGATAGCACTCCAATGCATTGGGTAAAGGCTAAATTTCTAGAGATGACTTTTTCAGACTGATACCTTGGTGAATAACCTTGGTAATTTTAATGACACCTTGTGGATGGATCATGGAGAAATGAATTGATTGTCAATATTAAATGTTTAAGCCACATCTTAAAGTTATGAAAAATGTTATTTCTATTATGATATGCCTCATGATTTCTTTCTCATGTCGTGAAGTTCTTTTCATGACCCTATTGAAGTATCTCAAGTTCACATGTAAAATGTTTCTCTTGTTTCCTTTACTGGGCCTTCTTCTCACCCTTTCATTTGATGTGTGTCCCCAGGTTATGAGATGCAGTAATGAACCTAGGATGAACTTATGGATAAGCCTTTCAAGTGTTTAAGAAGAATTATTTATGTAGTTTTCATGTATTATGTTCTTGGTTTCCAAGGCACTAAACCTTATAGATCCTCAGTTTTTTTGCAATGTAATGAAAGTTCATGTTATAAAAAGACGGGATGCTATAGTTGGTATCAAAGGATGGTTTTGTTATTTTTGGAAATTAGGATATGAAAACTTTAGGAAGAACCCTATATAAAAGTTTAAATATAGGAAATCTTCCTGGTATTTTGGTGAGTATTGAGCAGGGGGTTTCCAAGCAAATACATACCTGTCTGGGTATGAGCAGGTAGAGGTGGCTCTGGCAAAGATGTACATAGGGGTAAACCCTGAAAACACCACTTTAAGCTAGACTCGAACGAGAACTGGTACACGACAATGGGCCATGCTGCACTCTTGGTTAGGATACTCCTGGGGGATATGCTTTGGTAAATTCATAAGCTTAGTATGAACCATTGTTAAAGGAACAAAGATTCACATAAGAATATATGATCATGGATAACCTAGATTGGAACCTAGGGGATCACATGTTAGGGTATACTTTTCTTCTACAAGTTATCCTTATATTCTTTAAGCTCCTTTTCATGATTATTGGTTAAGTATTTAATCCTATAATTATAATTTCACTTCTTAGTTAATGGTGGGAGATGGAAGAACATGTCCCAATAACCAATGTGATTGGAAATGCAACGATTGACATATTAATATGAAAGAGATGATTAGGAGATTAAAAGCTGATTATTATTTTGGAAGACGTTCATTATTTTGGGAACCATATTTGATCGATGTAAATAGA
The DNA here is from genome assembly GCA_963277665.1 of Viscum album. NCBI lineage: Eukaryota > Viridiplantae > Streptophyta > Magnoliopsida > Santalales > Viscaceae > Viscum > Viscum album. The sequence continues at coordinate 1,393,119,185 of OY728165.1, forward strand.
TTACTACAGTATTTTCATTGAGGAGTAAGGTTGACTTATATTTTGAAGAATCGATGAATTTAAGGTGGACTTATAGTAATTTAGGTTACTTACATGAATGATTATCCTATCTTGGGTAAAATATGTTTAGGATAGATACTTTTGTTATAAGATGTTAGGAGTGGTTGATGTTGTTTGGATATGAACAATGAGGTTTATTTTAGAAGACTATGTTATCAAATCCTTCTTGTATTTGGGTTTCAATCTTAGTTTGGTTTATTTTGAGGAATCATAAGGACCATTATTTAAGGAATGGTCTATGATGAACTTTGGGTAGTACCATGGAACTTTGAAGATTTAAAAGTAGTTTCCATTCATATGGGATACTTTTTGAAGAGTCGTTTTACCTTACCATTTCTATTTTTGGGATAATGTTTAAAGATAGAAGAAATAGATAGTTGATCTTTTGTGGATTATGTGATTTTTTAGAAGATGAATCTTGTGTTTTGATGAGGCCAAGTAGTTTTGAATTATCATCGTTTAGAGAAAAGATTAGTTTTGGTAGAAACTTATTAATGTATGAAACTCTACATGAAGGTAGATATATTTCCTTATGTTTTTGTTCTATGTTGTAAATGAATTCCTCAAAGTTATGAAAAGGAACGTAAAACAAAAACGTTGTTGGTTTACATTTACTACTATGTAATCAAAGACCTCTTACACACATCATAATTTTGGGATTTTCTGGTGGTTAACTTCCTTCTAATCATGTTTTCTATCACTCTCCTTTAGAACGTGACCCTTTGTTTTCTCCTCCATGTCCATGTTTCCTAAATGGAATCCTAGTATGAGTAAACTCTGGTGGCCTTTGTAATTTTTTTTCTTTCATTTAAAGTAATGGTGTTACTGACTCTTTTTCCGATGTGGGACTTTCAATGAAATTTCAAAACCCAATTTTAAAAATTACGGGGACGCAATTTCTTAAGAGGGGAAGATTGTAACGGCCCGAAATTTTGAATAAATCTTGTTTCCTAATTTCATGTGTTATTTTATTTTATTTTTATACTCAAAAAAATGTTTTATTAGATAAACATGATTATAATTAAAGTGAGACCATTGGGTTCTGATTGTTATATGACCATCGGTCAATATGACCGCTGTGAACAAAATGTTTTGATTATTGTCTCTAAATATAATTAATCTTGGTTAATTATTATAGAAAGAAGATTCGATGGCCTCACCTAGTAGTCTTGGACCGATCGAAGCCCATCTAACAGAACTTGGGAAGGAGGTAGCACCATTGGACTTTGCTCTGGACCAAACCCAAGCCGAACTTCATCATGTGAAGCTAGAACGGAATCGCATTCGCGAGAAGTTCAAACTGATAGAAATTACTACTCGGACAATGTTGACCAAGCCGCCCCATGATTTTATCACCCTAGCACACCTTACTCTTAGGTCCTATGCTGGTATTATAAGGGGATATGTAATGAGACTGTAACTGCCTTGTGTAATCCTTGTTTTAAATAAAAATTGGGATTTCTTCTTATGATGAAGTTTAAGAATTTTCAAATGACCGGATAAAAATAGTATGAATATTTTTGATGAATTTTCAAAAGGATATCTTAAAAAAATGTTTATGTAAACATTAAATAATTTAAAATGTGTAATGATTTTCAAAAATTGGTCTTCTATAATTATGTCCAGTATAAAATTTAGAGTCTAATAAGATCAACTTGATTTTTGATGAATAGTAAATTGTGAATAGTGATTTTACGCTTATGATTAGTAATGTGACCAAATGGATTAGTAATCTCACTTAAATAAGGTTTTAAAATAATCTAGGCACCTTGATTAAGTAATGTGATTCAATAAAATGGTTAAATAACAGTTTCATAAATTATTATTCAAGTATTAATTTTTTTCGGGTGAATAGTGTTATTTTAATTAAAAATAAAATTAAAAATATTTAGAAAATTATTTTTATAAAATGGACTTTATTTTTGAACTCAGAGCATCGATATTATATTAAGGTAATTTTTGGGGTTTTTTCTGAAAAAAATGAATTTTTGGTGAATAGTGTATTTATTTAAATATAAAATTAAAAATATTTAGAAAATTATTTTTATAAAATGGAGATCATTTTTAAAATCATAGTATTGATATTTGGTTAATGTGAAATTTTGGGATTTTTCTGAGAAAGTTGAATTTTAGTGAATAGTAAAAATACAGTTTTAGGGTTTCGGTATGTTTAATGACATCATAACTGTGTCATGGTGATGTCATGAGATATTTTAAGGGTTGGCCGACCTAAGGTGATGGATATTTGTATTGGGGGCCCCATGTGGCCTAACTTTATGGGAAATATCATGAGAAAGCACATGGGTTTGAGAAAAGCACATGTGAGGTGTCCCTTGGCCATTAATGCCTTGTCCCCTCACCTTCCCTATAAATACCAAGCCCTACTCTCATCCATTAGACTCCCCACTCTTCCCCAAAAATGTTATGGTCTCATTAACTCCCAATGAGTCCTCCAATGATTCCCCCATTCCCTCAAGGTCCCAACCTTTGAGGTTTAAGAGTTACATTTTAAGGTAAGGGATCTGACCCCTCTCTTTCTTTTTAAGTGATCTGTTTTATGTCATTCCTTTCATGCTCCATGTTCTTATGTTGGATGATGTTCTTTTATACTACTATTACTTCCCTATTTATGTTCATAAAATTAAAGATCCCCTCTTACTCTCATTATTTCGTGTTATGATGTTTTAAGTGGTGCCGTTAGGCTGACGAAATTTTTGTAACGGATTCATTCTCCCTTCTCATTTTTCAAGATCTATTTTCATGTAAAGTATTTCAAGTTCCTTTTTATTATTTTGGTTTATGATCTCTAAATTTATCATACTGATATTTTATGATCATATGATGAGAGACCCCATTTTATCTCTTCAATTCAGCATTTTGATGTTTTAAGTGGCGCCGTTAGGCTGCCAAATTTTTAAGGGATTCTTTCACCCTTCTCTTTTTCAAATTTCTACTTTCATGTCAAGTCTTTCAAGTTCCTTTTTATTATTTTGGGGTACGATATCTAAATTTATCATACTGATCTTGTATGATCATATGATAAGAGACCCCATTTGATCTCTTCAATTCAGCATTTTGAAGTTTTAAGTGGCGTCGTTAGGCTGTCAAATTTTTAAGGGATTCTTTCACCCATCTCTTTTTCAAAGTTCTACTTTCATGACATATCTTTCAAGTTCCGTTATACTGTGTTGGGGTATGATCTCTATATCTATCATACTGGAACATTATTTTCATATGATGAGAGACCCTATTTGATCTTGTCAATTCATTTTTGTTGAAGTCTAAGTGATGCCATTAGGCTGCTGAATTTTTAAGGGATTCTTTCACCATTCTCTTTTTTCAAAGTTCTACATTCATGTAAAGTCATTCATGTTCCATTCTATTATGTTGGGGCATGATCTCTATATCTATAATACTGTATTATTATGTTAATATGATGAGAGACCCTAGTTGATCTCATCAATTCATTTTTTTTTTCAAGTTTAAGTGACGCTGTTAGGCTGCCGAATTCTCAATAGAGGAATCTTATTTTTTGTCTTACTTCCATGATTTTCATTTCAAATGGTATGTCCTTAAAATTTCATTACCATGATTCATATCCCTTATATTCTATCCGTATACTATTTTTATAGATCATTTATGAGTGTTTGACCCATGTCCCCTCTCTTTTCAAAGTTTTCTAAAACCCTATAACGTAGCCGTTATGCTGCAGAATTTTCATCTCAAAATGCCTCTCTCTTTATCAAAATTATTTTATGTTATTAAGTGAATACTCAACGATCTTATTTATATAGGGATATTCACATATATATCAAAATTTTTTATTTTAAATTCTGGGATTTACATACATGAAACCCGCTTTCCCTTTCCGTGGGTTTAAAGTGACATAATTTAAAGCAGATTTTAAAACGTTATGATAATGAAATGAAACCCATTTCTTTTATGCTATATGGGTTGTTTATGAAATGATTGATGATGATATATGTGTCTCACATGATAATAAATACATGTCAAGGGTACGCCCAGATAGCGCTCCAATGCATTGGGTAAAGTCCTAATCTCTAGAGATGACTTTTTTAGACTGATACCTTGGTGAATAACCTTGTTAATTTTAATGAAACCTTGGGATGGACCTTGGTGAAACGAAATGAATGTAAATATCAAATGTTGCAGCCACATCTTAATGTTATGAAAATGTTATTTTTATTATGATATGCCTCATGATTTCTTTCTCATGTATTAAAGTAGTTTTCATGACCTTATTGACGTATCTCAAGTTCACATCTAAAATGTTTCTCTTGTTTCCCTTACTGGGCCTTATGCTCACCCTTTCTTTTGATGTGTGTCCCCAGGTTATGAGATGAAATAATGAACCTAGGATGAACTTAAGGAGAAGCTTTTCAAGTGTTTAAGAATAATTCTTTATGTTGTTTTCATGTATTATGTTCCTGGTTTCCAAGACACTAAACCTTAAAGATTCTCAGTTTTTTGTAATGTAATGAAAGTTCATGTTATAAAAAGATGGGATGCTATAATATATACTTTATAATCATTCATGAATGGTTAACGTGGAGAATGAATCTCATCGCGTCGTGGAGACGGTAGTCTGTACGTATGCACGAGCGATGATATCGTTCTCATGATCGTGGAATAGTATTGGAGTGTATGTATACTATTTCAGAATAAATATAACATTAAAATAATCATATATAGTTATTATTTACACCATTATACCCATCCAAGTAAGGTGGTGGTGGAAAATAGATTACACCACGGCGTGGAGACGGTATTCCGTACGTACGCACACGCGGTGATTTCGTTTTCCGTAGGATGGATAGATGGTGAAATAAGGTTGTTTCATAGTTATAATAAAATATAAGTATATATGTGATAATGATGTTATTACTTCATAATGAAACATCCTATGATGAATAAGTGGAAGAAGAAATAAAGATGAAAGAATCGGTAACAGACATTACCTCTTCTTTGAAGCGCCTCTTTGAGATCTCCTTTTAGGGAACTAAAATTGGTCTTTGAGGAAGACCAGAACCTCTAGGATGTTTCTAGGGAAGTGGAGAAAGAAATTTGGAAGGGGTTGGATGAGCTTTAAGGCTCAATGTGGTTTGAGGAAGAGAGGGAGGAGGTGCCCTTTTATAAGGGAGGAGAGGGGCACCTTTGGAATAACTAAAACTATTATTTTATTATAAAGTCAACTTCGGTTTTAAATAGATCCAAATTGATTCATTTCGAATATAAGGTGGGGATGGGTCGCAATACTCTCATCCCATAGAATTTAGACAAGTTTAGGTTCCTATTTTAACCTTATCATTTAGATTTAACATTAAGTAAAATAATTTTACTTTTACCGTTTCTTCTTGTGTTCTTATACTATAAGGTTAATAAAATTACTATAAGAAGACAAAAGAACCCCAAGTTGTTTATTATTAATATATATAATCTTATATAAGTCATTTGGACGATCCTTTGATTTTTAGGAATAAAATAACAATTAATAATATAATATTTGTTTTAAAAAACTATTTTATGTGAATTTTGACACTATTTATTAATTGATTTTTGTGAAACTCATAACATAATGATTAGTTCTAAAAGAGTTAATTAACTAAATACTAACATGTCATATTAACCTATAAAATTTTTAAAATTCATAAAAAGTCTCAAATGACATTTATTTTGGTATTTATAACATCAATTATGTCAATATTTCATTAATAGGATAATTACTATATCAACATTGTGTCATAAATAAATTAAATTATTTAATGTCTAAAAAATACAAATAAAATACTATTATGTAGGAAAACTTTTTATCTTTCTAATGAATATTTATAGTCGAATTTATCTTATGTATAACCATATATTAAAAATGATATACTTATTAAACATTGATTTTAACTATTTTAACCATTCTTTAAATAAGTTAATAATAAATGTACTAATCTAATCCATGTAGGCCTAAATGGTCATATATTATTTCTAAGGTTGTTTTTGGATGAATTACACTTATCCAATAGAATTAGGACATGTGGTAGGGTAATAATAATATCATTTTTATCCTTAATTGCACTATTTACTTTTAACCGTGGTAAAAAAAGAAAAAAGTTATATTCACCAAAAATTATTTTCATTTCATTGAACCACATTTTACTTACTGACATCAACAGTTTCTTTAGGATTTTTGAAATTCCAATCACAGAAGCGGTAAAATTATGTTTTATGAAAAATTCATTTTTCTTAACAACCACTTAGTGGTTTCACTATTCATCAAAAATGAATGTTTCTAGAAAAATACCAAAAATTAGGCCAAAGCTATATTTGATATTATGAACTCAAAAAGGATGTAAATTTTACCAAATTCAAAACAGATCAGTTGCATTAATGAATTTAATAATTAATTTCCGTCGTCAAAACAAATAGCGTGTTCTTAAGAGATAATAACTATCAAAATATTGACCCTTGTTTATGTCTGTTTTAAATGTGAAATTACATCCAATGAACAACATTGTATTAAATTGTAAAAATTTATTCTAAATATACTTTAAAACCACTCAAATTAATAATTTATCACTATTAAATATTTCGATTAAAATGGTTTTTTAAAATTTAGTAATTTTCACTATTCATCAGAAAATGAAAGTTATCTGAAAAGTACCAAAATTTCATCCTATCCTAATTTCGATATTACGAATCCAAAAATGAATCCCATATTGAAAAAATAAAATTTACAAAATTTCAAAAAGTGGTTATTTCGATTCATAACGGCTAGTTTTAATAATATTTTAATAGCATATTGTTATCTAGTGAAACTCGTTACTGCGTACAACACACGCTATCGAGGAAGGTCGCGATTGCGTGTAATGCAAGGCAAGTCAAGGATGCGTGTTGTGCAAGCTCTTTTTGGTGTAGCGTACAACACAAGACATTAATGAAATTAAAAAGAATATTTTTCATAAAATCTCGGGCTGTTACAGTGTGTGGGAAGGATACGTGGTGGTGTGGACCAGGTGTGAGTGAGCGGGATGTGTGGGAGTGAGGTTCAGGTGTGTGTGGGCGGGGAGAGTGTGAAAATGTCAGGACGTTCAGCTAACTATTGGTAAATGGTGCGGGGTACCCAATACTCTTGTTCTTATACTATTTCTACCTGTTGTGATTGTATTTTGCTGAGTGTGGCTGGTGAGGTTGGGTGGATATATTTCCTTGTTATGTTTCTTCTGTTGTTCTCACGAGACATTAGGATGTCTCCCCACTTTTTCACGAGAGCTATAGGGTTCCCTACTGAGTATACGTGAATGCCCACCCTATATTTACTTTCAGGTTTCTAGGAGGACTACCAGGGTCGTGTGGGACACTACTACTTAGACAGTTGGAGTTGTTGCAGTTGCTGTTTTCTGGTTTTCTTTTGGTATTGTACTTTTTGAGCTTTCTTGTATTTGTACCTTGTTATAAAATTGTTTAAACATGCATGTGGGATTGATTTGGGTTTATTTATATACACTTGTTCTTTTTCCTTTTTGGTGGTTTACTTGTCATATTTCTCGATCCTAAATAATAAAAAAATGGTAATGCCTCCCATATTTGTAAAAACTCATACCCTTGGTGCTAGTTGCCAACCTGGGGCCTACTGGAGGCGGGACATGGGGGTCATTATCTCCCTTTCACCATTTCTAGCTCAGAAGGGGCATCTTTGGTGGGAGGAGGTCGTGACAGTAAGTTACATTGTTTAATGTCTCATAAACATATTATACATTTTTTTCTTATATATGTTCTTATTGTAATTCTAAATAAATAAACTGTTTATTCATTCATTATAAATGAAGTTCATGTAAATCTTTTTGAAATGTTTTCTCTAGTGTTAGAGATGCAATCCCTTCATTGAGAAATTCATGTAAACCCATGTGAATTAGTGTTGTATTTGTGATACAATACTATTTTCTTGGATGTCTTGATGAATTGTACAATTATTTAGAGATTTTTTGTTTGAAATTAAGTTTCTATGATTTTATTGAATCCATGATAATTTTTTTTTTGTTGACAATTCAATTACCTCAATCTTGTTTTGTGGAGGACTAGATGTGATCATGGTGTCATAGATAGTATTTGAGGGTGGGTTTTCATAGATTAATGGTTCTATTGTTTTGTTTGTAATACTTTGGGTAGTACTGTTGCAGTATGGTTAATATCTCAAGGATTTGGAACAATGCAAATGTGTATAGTGGTTGTGTACTGGATTTTGGAATTATAGATATGACTTCTTTTTTAAGGGACATTCGATGGTGTTATGGTTTGATGTAACTAACATTAGTGAAGATAATGGTATGTAGTTTTAGGCATGTTCTCCTTTTTTATTTGATCTTGGTTTATTTTTGGGTGATTTTATGTGATGGGTTTTTAGAGGATAAGTCTTCCATGAGGAGGAAACTATTGGTTAACATAGATTTTTTGATGAAATCCTTATGATAAACAGTATGTGTTCACTGGTTTGGTGTAGTTCTTGTTGGGTTGTGAATTCAGTATTCAGAGAGTTGTGTAAGAAAAGACTTTTTGTGAAGAGTGAACGGTATAACATCATATTTATGGTTTTTTATTTTAATAGGTACATTGAGTGTGGTGATAACATTTATAGTGTGTTGGGAATGTATAATAGTTGGTGTTTGGATTTAACACTCTTGTATGAGCATTTTTTCTATGTATATATATTACTTTTTGTAGTGTACGGTGCCTGGGAAATTGATTTTGGTGTTTTCCCATGGGGATATGATAATTATACTCTTGTTTATGGGAGCGTCAAAATGTGCATTGTGGAATGTTGTTAGGAGAGTGTCTTGGGTACAATGATACCATTTGGGGATGGGTGTGGTTGTGTTTCATGAACAAGTGTTCAGGGTGAATCTTTGTATCTATTTAACCACGATGAATTAATAGGGGAGATAAGAATTTATAGTGGAGATATTTTCAAACACCATGTCGTTATTGTTAATGAAAATCTGGTTAAATATGAATTTTTTTATCATGGATATTTTCTGAGGTGAGAAGTGGTAATTTCTCCTCTTCGGGTAAATCTGAAAAAATTGACAATTTATTGGTCCCCGGATATGGTGGCTATCATCGGATTGGCGTTTGGTGGAATCATTAAAAATTCCAATTTTTTTTTGGAATATTGGATATTTAATGAAATAAATATTATTTATTCATTTTGGTTCATTTGGTAATATTTTCGACTTAGATATTTGGATTAAAATTATAACTTCATGGTTGAGTTTAGGATGACTATTTTTTTCATTGGTGGGTTATAATATTTTATAATGTGCTATCATCATGATGCCCCCCATTTTCTTCCCTATACCCTATTTATTTTTCATTTATATTTTAGTAATTTTGTAATTTTGTTCATTTTCACATTTCCCCTATTGTGTCTTATTTATCCCCCTTTGAGGTCTTATGTTGAGATAAATGAGAATTTTAGGGAGTGTGACATATGAGATTGGGGTCAGATGGATAATTAGATGTCACCTTGGAGCTCAGGTTTCGATAGATCATCAGTTGAGAGGTACTGATAAAAAATTAAACCAAAAATTAGTTATATCTACTAGTAGGTATGGCCATTTTCATTTTATCATCACAAATCCTTATATAGAAATTATTTGTAAAAAACATATTCGAGTTGTTGGGACCCCTAGTGATCCAATCTAGTGGGTTTTTAGGTAAATCGAGGGTTTCTAGAGGTTTTTAGAGTTTTCAAATCCATAAATTCTAACCCATGATGTGTGGTTTGATAAAAACATGTCATTTGTTCTTTCTATTTGGGGAAGATTGAATTTTTCAATGTTGACACCTTTTACATTATGTCCACGCCGTGTAGTTGTACATGAACATGTGGAAGAGTTCTATAGGATATGAAGAATTGGTGGATATAGGCTATGTACCTAGAGTACACTCTATCTAGTGTTTGCTGGCCATTTTTCAAAGTACATAAGAAGAAATATTTTTGAACTATATTCCATGTAATTTTGAGTACACTCTATGTGGTGGAGGATGGCCATGTCGTTGTGTACTAGAAAAAACACCCCATGTTAGGGTTATATTGAGACGAGGTCTTAAAAACCCATCCCCCATGTATTCCCTAGCTATGTATGGGTACAAAATTAGACCCTATGTCTTATCTATCAATGTATAAGTACATGGAAATGTATATCTTTGAGAGTAAAAACTGTATATTCAAAAGTTTTTGCTTTTAAAATTTTCTAACATAGGGTTTTATTATGTCTTTATTCCATGATGTTAGTATTGAAATTGGGATTAGTATATTCTATGAATTTACTCCATAGATCATAATGGATGATTCCCTTTTGAATATACAGGTATTATGTATAGTGTTATGGACCATGATATTTTAGTGAATGATTCCATAGATTTTGTTTTTCTAGGACCCTATTAAGGGGTTGATTTTTAGTTCTAACACATGTTTGAGGGTGTGTTCTCCATGAACACCATTTCATTATAATTATTTTGGATTTATCATGAGGTTATTTGGAATGATTCTGGGAGGTTGGATGAAGTGGGTTTATTGAAATAATTTTTAGTTCATGTACTTGAGTTTTGGATCTAGTCTCATGATTTTATGAAATGCTGGAGAATTCATAGTGGATCCACATCATGGTACTTCATGTAATGCATGGGATCATTAATATTATATTATATATGTCTGAGGGATCTATCATTTGGAAATATATATGGTTAGGGTGTTTTTTTGATGTTACGATTCTACATAGTTTTTTTGTAGGTTAAATTTTTGGGGGAGGCATTGTTTTTGGGTTCCCTATTTAAGGTCGTAATATAGAGGTTTTGAACTATGATACTGGATGAGGAATATTTTTGTGGTCTTGAACCAATGTTTGGTTTTTTTGGGGACCATGCAGGGTTTCCAAAATGGGCTTTTGTTTTGGGAACTGTTGAGAGTGACCCATGATTATTTCCCAATAAGGTGGTTGTTGGTGGTGTTAGCAGTTCAATTTAGAAGGTGTGAATGAAATTCGATCCTTGTTCTTGAGAATTTAAAATTTGGGATTCGAGAATGAGTTTTAGGATTACAAGTGAGGGGAGACATTTGGGATACTGATGGAATATACATTGGCCTAATATTGACTCTATTGATTTCCTATGTTGGAAAGTTTCTTTGAGGTGGGGATATGGTTCTAATGGATGATACAGATGAGTGTAGCCACCATTTTTTTCTTCTCATCATGTATTTGTTTATTGGTTCTAGAAGCCTATTTTAATTTTATGCCTTGTTTAGATGTGTTTGGGACTAGGTCTAGTATCCATGAAATTTTCCACCAGTTAAATAAAATAACTAGATAGTTCTATAGGTATTTTTAGCTTGGTAAAATCATATAAATATTTAAAGGGTTACCTACCTCCTGTAAAAATAATTCCACTAGATTCCCAGTTTCTAGTATATGTGATTCATATTTTGGTGCACCTAGGATGAGATAATAGGGTCTTGAATTCATGAAGTATGGTGTGGAGGACATGAATCTCTACACTGATTAAGCAGTCAAAATTAATGATGTGATTAGGAAAACTACATTTTGTAATTCTTCTTTATGAGGCTCATGTTGGGGTAAATTAAATTATTGGGTCAAGATATAACTTTTGGTTAGTTTTTTTCTTTAATTATAGAACTTTTTATATCATTTATGTAATTTTTTATCTTTTATTCAATTACTCATGTTCGGATAGGCTGGATATGACATATGTTGTATGAACATGTTATGACTGCAGATATTTAGTCCACTATTTGGGGTATCCTACATATATATGGTTCTAATCCCTACACATAACCATTTTTGTACCTATAATCGTTAGGATTTTATTCATGTCATATATGGGTTTCATTGGATCGGGTGGAGGCCTAGGGTTTCGTAATCAAGCAAAATAGGTCATGTGGTGTATCAGGTCCATACTAGAACTATTCAATAGTCATGAAGACCTGGTACATGGTTCAACAATGTGTAGAGTTAATTACTTGTTTATTTTAATTTTTATTTATTTTATTATTTATATTTGGCCAACCATGAGGGATATTGGTGATTAGATTCACTTTTCTAAGTCTATATGGAACATTTTATTTACTATAGTTTTGTTTTATTTATTTTTTTACACACTTATGATCATGTATGTGTATGTGTTATGTTTTATTCCACTATATATTCACTATTATTTGAGGTCAGAGCCTCCATATTGTATCCTTTTAAGCACTCATGAAATGTTGGAAGCATCTAGAATATGGGGACGGACAGTTCAGTTCTTGTTGAGAGTCAGAATGGGTGATGGTTTGGGTCAACCTAAGCCATTATATAGAAAAATTGATATTAGGTAATTCATCTTATTTGTTTTATTATTTTGGGAGTCATTCAACTAGTTATCTAGGAATGTATATGAGGGAACCATTTCATTCAGAGGAGTAACCTAAACCTATTTGTGGCATAACGTTGGATGAGATGGGTTTATAATAAAAATTAGTTTCACACATTTTAAATGAATATAATAATTTCAAAATATATTTAATTTCTCTGTTTCGTAGACACATTGATGCTAATTTATTTAATTATGTCTTTAGGAAATGATCAAAGGTTAGGCTCATATAATTGGAATTCCATAGATTATATAGAGAGAAATCCTAGTGAATTTCTTTTAATGACCATAGTGGAGGGTTGGATCAGAGATCATTCTTAATAGATCTCACAAGTGGAAATCTATCTTCAATTGAGGATTATCCAATTCCCATGTATGATGCATTATTTGGTACTTCCCTTCCCCATTCATAAATTCAATGATGAATGTAGAGCAAACCATGAACTTTTTGATCTAAAATTTGATAATTCCTTAATGAATGGGTTATACGTTTTTGGATTATTGGGGTTTGATTTTTTGAGAATCGATTTGATATGTTGATCGTTCTAATGGTAATGGATCAAGGAATTAATGAACAATAATTGAGGTTCATTCCTCAGATTTTTCTCTTTATTTTATATACCCCATTTTATACAGTTGTTCTTCATTCATAAATGCATTTATAAATGAATAATAATTTCACCTTAATTTCATTGTGAAATGATCTAGAATTGATGTTCCAACCCTGATAAGTCTTAAAGGAGGTGATGTAGTGACGATGACGGATGGATCAGAGAAAATAACAAAAAATCTTTCTTTGATCTTTTTGCATCAGAATCAATTTAAAGTGTTTCTAAGATGATTTCTATCACAAACACATTGATTTAGTGTGATGGTCATGAAATGACATTGTATATGTAGTTTTGAGGTGAAATGATCGTAATAATGAAGATTCAGATCATTAGCTGAGGTGCATGGAGAATGAAATGGTGTTTTTCGAAAAACTAGATGAACACAACGTGTCTCCCAAACTGTCCTATAGCCCCCACTAGGTGGGAGAAAGGGTTTCAAGACATAGTTAAATGTCACATAGCATGTGACCCTATCACCACTCATGTATTCTCTTCTTAGATACTCGGTATATATCATGGATTATATATAGACATTGGGTTGAGTACACGAGTTTCTTATATTTCTTGGTCGAGACCAAGTACACAGAATACCATGTGTACTTGAACATGGGGAGATATAAATGGACTGAAACTATGTAAGTGAAAACATATAGAGTATTTTAGTGGACCCTAGATAGAAGGACAAAGTGTATGAATTCTTCTTCACACCATGTACCAATCTTCTACATGACATAGTTTTGAATGACTATAATCATTGTATAAGGGTAGTAACTAAGGCCTCAGGGCACAACATGTGACCTTTCTACACAATGTGTATCCATTTCTAAATGTATTTATTATCTTTTCCTCTATATCATGTAAATTATTTGTTAGGTTTCGTTCCCTTATCACTTCCTTATAGGTATGTATGAATCGTTTTCTACTCATAGGACTATGATCCCTTCAGCAGGATTCCTCTGATAGAGTAGTAGGAATATACCCTCACCCCTAAAAGAGGCCCACATAAATATCATATACTCATTCTTCATTACCAAGGAATAGTCCTTGGTTTTGACTTGACCAAATTCATTGGGTGCTGATCCTCTAAATTGTTGTTTATTCCAGATAGAGTACATGTTATCACCCCTTGGCCCTTTCCATGCTCCACATCTATGGTACCATATTCTCTTCAGAACTATCAATTTATCTCTCCCTCTCATGATGGTTCCTCAAAAAGAATACTTCCTAGAATGAATTTATCAATGATATCGGACTCAGGAGTGTGTTCTCCCCGATGACTACTTTGTGGAATCTTAAAGCTTCATTTCTAGAGCTACTATGCAGGGGTAATGAATTATCCAAGATTTTTTGGTATGGATTGAGTATTTTTGTATATTAATATTATATTTTATATGGACATATATTTTTTAAAGATGAATTTATATTCCTTTTTGTATTTCTTTATTGATTCAGGGTGTCCTACTAAGTATTTTTATACTAACCCATGCACTGTATTTTTCCGCACATCTCATTTCTTATGAAGATAAGAGACATTTTTATGGGCTCCTAGGATGAATAAGACCATATGGGGCCTTGGGAGATTAGGTAGGCCGAGATGTTCTTATGGATAAAGACACCAATCCTAGTACCTGTTCAATATAGGTTAGACTTGTGGTTACATAATACTTATTAGTGGGCTTGTATTCTTTCCCAATATACATTCTTTAACATTACATTCCTATCATACATTGGTTTTAGTATAGTGGTATGCATTAATTTGGTTCTTAGTGGTTCATATAATTGATCATTTTGGATCTTGAAGATGTGTGTTTGTGTGTAGTTAAAAAGGAAATGAGTCCCATGTTATTGATATTCCTACTTAGTGCTAGTCACTAGCCCCAGGACAATTACATGTGGGCTTGGGGAGTCATAGAACATGCCCCAGTACAATGGATCAGGATAGTCATTAGTATTTGACATAATATTCAATGTTTTTTTCTTAGGGTTCATTTTATCATGAGTTTATGAGAGGTTTTTTAGGATCACTCTTCCTTGAAGAGGGGAGTTTTGGTTATCCTGAATTTTATGGGATAATTCTTTTTGAGTGAAGGGGTTTTAATGCTGATTAGACATATTGTTTGTTGGATTCTAGAGATGGTGTTTGTAAAGAGATTTAAGGAATGTTTTTGTTGGAGAGTATAATGACACATACTTTACATACATTGTTATTACTCCAGAATTGAAGAATACTTATTATAACATATAACAAAACCATGATAGGACCGTATAGGTATAGTGTCTTTAGAAACTGGGAAACATAAACAAATGGTTCATAAATGTTCTACAATGTCTCCTGTTTATTTTATTATATCTAGAGTCCCATTCAGAATATTGTACTTAATATCATTCTTCCTGACCTGGGGAAAAGAAAACATACAAAAGGGTGAGATCAAATGCTCAGTGAGGGTAAAAAATTAAATATCAATCATATCATATTAATAAGAACATATCATTTTGAAAATATTGACCTGTAAAAGATATCATAATATCATAACATGGGATGAATCATAATAGTGTAATGTAATCCCAATAATTATAACTTAAAACATGAAACTTTGTGTCATACACACATAATCATAGAAAATCATTTCATATTAGTCAAGCCTCATTTCCAAGACCATCATAGTGGATAAAGTTCCTTACTGAACCGAGTTCACTCCACTTTCTAGTCCTATATCACTGAACCAGATTAACTTTTCATTCCAACCATGTCTATATCATGAGATATAAATATTTACCCAATGAATTGGCAGGAGATATATGTCCCACCCATCTTACAATGAAATCATTCTTATGTGTGACACAAAATCATAAATCATATATCATAGCATAACCCATGTAATAAAAATGGGATTCTTAAACATCATGCCATCATAACATAATCCATATATGATAAAAGGACATCAAAAAATTAATTCCATATTAACATAATCAAATCAATGTAAAAATTGGGATAGAAATAGAACCCTATATTATCTTAGATGGAAAATAATTTTATTAAAATACTTTAACTCCATTCTTGAAGAAAATATCCATTCTACTTCAAAAACATTTTTCGTTTCTTAACATGTCATAAAAGTTTAAACTAAAATAAGTTAATTAAAATAAACATGAAATTTAGTAAATAAAACATCATGAAAATAATTTTCTATGAAGTCATAAAAATCCATTCATGCCGTATAAGTTAAAAAAAATTCTTCTCGTACTTAGGCCAGAAAAGTCAAAAAGTACCTCATACAAAAAAAGAAAAAATATTACCTTCATATCTTTTACTAAAAACTCACCAATGGATAAAATTGGATTTAAAATTTTTTAGGAGGATAGAAATAATATTACATATCGAGAAAACCTGGTTGTAGATGATAAATATTCCCCAGTAAATTCTGATGTATAAATACTCTCAGATAAAAGTGAGATTGCTAGATTTTCCATTACCATAGGTCGGATTTGCTTCATACGTATCAGAACCTCCTATATAATGATTTAAATAATGTCATTGACTAATTAAATAATCATATTCATTGTTATGATATCATATATGGTCATATTCTTATCTTTTTATTAGTAATATTTCATTGCTACATGTTATTCGGTTGTTCATTGCTTTATGTTCTAATGCATGTTTTGTCGAATAAATTCTTATTCTTGTTTTTAGTTTATAGATACCTCATTTATTGAACAATATTAGTGTAATATATAACATATTTATTCATTCAATTAATTTATATAAATATTATTAAATTAAGATTATGTAGAATGAGTCACATCACATTGTGGAGACGGTAGGCCGTACGTACGAGCGAGCGATGATATCGTTCCCATGATCGTGGAATTTTATTAAAGTGTATGTATAATATATATGAATCAATATACCATTGAAATAATAATATATAGTTATTCTTTACACCATTATACCCATCCAATTAATGTGGTGGTAGAAAATAGTTTACACCACAACATGGAGACGGTATTCAGTACGTATGCACGCGCGGTGATTTCATTTTCCGTAGGATAGATAGAAGGTGAAATATGATTGTTTCATATTTATAATAAAATATAAGTATATTATTGATACTGATTTTATTAAATCATAATAAAACAACTAAAGAAGAGTATTTGTAAGAAGAAATAAATTTGAAAGAATCGGTAATGGATATTACATCTTCTTCGACACGCCTATTTGAAACCTCCTTTTAGGGCACTAAAATTGGTACTTTAATAATACTAGGACCACTAGAATGATTCTAGAGAAGTTGATAAGGGAAATGGGCAGGTTTTTTCCGAGCTTTAAAGGTCAAAATTGTGTGAGGAGGAGAGGGAGGAGGTGCCCTTTTATAAGGGAGGAGTGGGGCACCTTAAGAAAAACATTAAATATTATTTTATAGTAAATTCATATTCAGTGTATAATAGCTCCAAATTGATTTATTTCGAATCTAAAGTGGGGATGGGTAGAAATACTCTCAACCAATAGGTTCTATACTTTAGGTTAACATTTGAACCTTATTGTTTTGATTTAACACTATGTTAAATAATTTAACTTTTACCGTGTATTCTTGTTTTCTTACACTCTATGGTTAATAAACCAACTATAACAAGCCAAACGAACCCAAAGTGGTTCATTATTAATATATATATAACCTTATATATGTAATTTTTTCGAACCATAGATGTTTAGGAATAGAAAAAATAATTAATAATATAATATTTGTTTTAAAAACTATTTTAAGTCAATTTTGAAACTATTTCGTAATTGATTTTGGTGAAAATTATAACAGCATTATTAGTTAAATAAAAGTTAATTAAATCAATACTAACATGAAATATTGTCCTAGAAAATTATTTTAATTCATATAATGTCTCATATTATATTTATTTGTGTATGTATAACATCAATTATGTTAATATTTCATTAATAAGGTAATTACTGCATCATCATTGTGTCATAAATAAATGATATTATTTAATGTCTAATAATTATAAATAAAATAAAATTATTTAGGAAATAATTTTAAATTTCTGAAAAATATTTTTAGTAGAATTTATATTATTTATAACCCTATATTAAAAATTTTTTAGTTATTAAACTTTGATTTTAACTCTTTCAACTCTTCTTTAAATAAAATAATAATAACTGTTCGAATCTAACCCAAATGGACCTAATGAGTAATATTTTATTCCTTAGGTTTTTTTGGTCTATTTAAAGTTATATAATATAATTATGACATGTGTTAGGGTAATAATAATATCATATTTACACTTAATTACCCTATTTACATTTAACCGTGATAAATAAAAGTAAAATGATACTATTCACCAAATTTTTTTTATTTAACCAAATTTTACTCCATTATATTAACCGTGTCTCTCTAATTTTTGAAATTCATCTCACAGAAGCAGTATAATTATGTTTTATGTACAATTGCAAATGCTCATAGGAGGTGGGTAAAAGACGGTAAAAAGTTCAATAAAAATTTTATTTATCTAAAATTATTATAAAATAACACCAATGAATTAAATTTAACTTATATAATTATGATGTATCTATTTTGACCTAAAATAAAATAATATTAAATAAATTATTATTTAATTAAAAATTCTGTTTTAACTAATAACTCAGTGTTTTCACTATTCATCAAAAATTGAATGATTTCAGAAAAATACAAAAATTTCACAATAGGCTAATTTCGATATTCCAAATACAAAAATGAAGTCCATTTTGAATGATAAAATTTATAAAATTTCAAAAAGTGGCTATTACAATTCATAACGATTAGTTTATATAATATTTTAATAGCATATAGTTGTATAGTGAAACACGGTACTGCGTACAACATATGCTATCATGGAAGGTTGTGTTTGCATGTAAAGCAAGCCAAGATAGTGTTCTGTGTAGGGAATTATTAATTTGCTATTGCGTATAACATAAGACATAAAAAATATACTTCTCATAAACAATCAGGGTGTTACATTCTACCCTCCTTAAAATGAATTTCGCCCTAAAAATTCGTCACTTCATAACGAATAGATGAGGATAACTCTCCCTCATCATATCCTCAATCTCCCTTGTAGCTTCTTCTAATTGGTGGTTCCGCCATAAAACTTTCACCAGGAGAGTGGTCTTGTTCCATAGAACTTTTTCTCTATGATCCAGTATCTCTATCGGTTGTTCTTCATATGAATGATCTTGCTCAAGTGGTACAACTTCTGAGCTTAGTATGTGTGAAGTATCAGGTATGTACTTTTTCAGGAGAGATACATGGAACACATTGTGAACTTGAGAGAGATTAGGTGGAAGCACCAATCAATAAGCTACCTTCCCAACACGATCCAGTATTTCGAAAGGACCGATATACCTAGGGCTTAGCATTCCCTTCATTCCAAATCTCATTACTCTCTTCCAAGGAGATATTCATAAGAACACTTTATCACCCACTTATATCTATAGGTCTTTTCTTTGGTTGTTGGCATAACATTTTTGTAGACTATGAGCTACTCTTATGTCTTGTTGAATATATCTGACCTTTTCTTCCATCTCATCAACAAGTTCAGGTCCTAATAGATTTCTTTCCCCAACTTCATCCCATCAAGTTGGAGTCCTGAATTTCTTTCCATAGAGAGCTTCATAAGGATCCATTTGAATACAGGAGTGAAAGCTATTATTATAAGAAAATTACACCAAAGGTATTTGTTGATCCCAACCACCTTTGAAATCCATATAGAAATCTCTTAACATATCTTATAGAGTTTGAATTGTTATCTCAGACTGACCGTCTTTCTAGGGATGATAAGTAGTGTTGAAAATCAACTCTGTATCTAAAATATGTTTACGACTTCTCCATAACATCATGGTAAACCTCGAATCTCGGTCAGATATAATGGAAAGAGGTTCTCAATGAAATCTTACCACTTACTATACATATATCATAGCATGCTGATCCAGATAGAAATCTTTTCTAATATCATTGAAGGGTGCTGACTTCATAAGGTGATCAACTATGACCCATATAGCATTATTGCCTTTGGATATTTTAGGAAGTCTGGTGACAAAGTCCATAGTGATGTTTTCCCATTTTCATTCGGGTATGGGTAATGGTTGTAACATCCCCTTAGACTTATGTCTCTTAGCTTTAACTTGCTGAAAAACCAAGCCTCAAGAGACATATTCAGCAACATCTCTTTTCATGCCATCCAACCAATAGTACTTTTTCAGGTCCTTATACATATTCGTGCTTCCAGGATGAATAGATAATGAAGGACTATGATCCTCAACAAGTAGATCCTTTATTAATTCTGTGATGGGAAGAACACAAACCCGATTCCTGAACCTTATTATCTCGTCACAATCAAAATTGAATTCAAGAACATTTCTCACCATATTTTGTAACTCTATATCTTCTTTTTGTGCCACTTTAATCTTCACAAGTATAGATGGTTGAACATTCATTTGAGAAAGATTATATTTTCCCCTTCCATTATAATTCCATGATCTATCCTTTGTAAATCCATAAATATTGGATCTTTCATGATCCTCATCATGGATAAGCCAGCATGGTCTTGTCGGCTTAATGCATCTTCCACGTTGTTTTATTTACCATGGTGATAATGAATTGAGCAGTCTTAGTCCTTAATAATCTCCAACCATCTTCATTGGCGCAAATTCAGATCCCTTTTTGTGAAAATATACTTTAAACATTTATGATTAGTATAAATATCACACATTTCACCATAAAGATAATCCCTCCATATTTTTAATGAAACGATTACCACAGCTAACTCCAAATCATGAGTTAGGTAATTTTGCTCATGAATTTTCAACTGTCATGAGGCATAACCTATCACCCTGTCATTTTTCAAAAGAAAACACCCTAGTCCCTTCATGGATGTATCACTGTAGATCACAAGCTTTTCTCCACTACACGGCAGTGTGAGAACATGTGCACTAGATAAACTTTGTTTTAACTCTTTTAAATTATATTCACACTCCTCCGTCCAAACGAACATAACACCTTTTTTTAAGTCAACCTAGTTAGTGGATTATATAACCTTGAAAAATAAATCAAAAAACGTCGATAATATCCATCCAGACCAAGAAAACTTCAGATCTCAGTTATTGTTGTTTGTCTCGACCATCTTTTGATAACATCTATTTTTTCTAGACCCAATGATGTCCTCTCTTTTGAGATTATGTTACCCAAAAATGAATCTTTTTGAATCCAAAATTCATACTTGGTAAATTTGGAATAAAGCTTCTCCTTTCTTAGGATCTTTAATACAATTCTCAAGTGATATTCATGTTCTTCCTTTCCCTTTGAATAGACCTGAATATCGTCTATAATGGCTACCACAAACTGATCATGATAGTTTCTAATGACACTATTCGTTAGATCCATGAATATAGTAGAGGAATTAGTAAGACCAAAAGGCATCATTATAAATTCATATTGTCCATACCTTGTACGGAAAGCCTTCTTTTGTATATCCTCCTTTTGAACCTTAATTTATAATACCCAGAACGAAGATAAATATTGGAAATGTATTGAGTTCCACCAAGTTGGTCAAATAAGTCATCAATTCATGGGAGAGGATATTTTTTCTTGATAGTGATCTATTTAAGTTCTCGATAATCAATGTAATGTGTCATTGATCCATCTTTCTTCATAACAAAGAGAACATATGATCCCAAAGGTGATGCACTAGGGTGTATGAATCCTTTATCTAGATTGTCTTGGAGTTGATTCTTCGATTCTTGCAACACAATTGGGGCCATTCTATATGGTGTCTTTGAAATAGGCACATCACCCAGTTTGAGTCCTTCTGAAAACTCAACATCACGATTTGGTGGAAGACCGGAAAATTCCTCTGGAAAGACATTATAAAACTCTTGTACAATGGGAATATTATTAATCGTGAGTTTCTATCCAACCATTTGAGATAAATAACATTCATTTATTGGAATCAAGGGACAGAAGATGGAAGACATTTCCACTGGAAGGTAATATTCATACTTGCACCGATAGATGATAGTAGATTGATCAGAAATATTTAATGTGATTTCCCTCATTTGGAAATTTATATGAGATCCTTATAAAGAAAGACAATCCATACAAAGAATCACATAAAATTCCACTATAGGAAGGATCACAAGATTTGCAGGAAGAAATTTCCCACAAACATCAATCAGAGAAGAATTGAAAACATTTGATGAGACTGTTGTGCCATTAAGGGTTGTCACAGCAAACTCAATATCTAACAGATGAGGTAATATGGAGATACCCATAGAAAATTCTTCAGAAATAAAAGAGTGGGTAGATCCAGAATCAAATAAAACATTTTTTACTTTAGATTGGATGGTAGGTGTACCTTTCACCAATTCGTTATCATACTCCACATCGTCGATAGAAACTACATGTGACATTACTTTTTCTTTGCCCTTAAGAGTTTGTTGACATCTATCATCATCAGCATCCCTTGGATTAGGGCATTGATTGGAATAATTCCCCATTTCCTTTCACATGAAACATTTATTTTTAGGAGGTGAATTCTTTGTATCCCTATCTTTTTTCGCATAATTAGACGTATGCTTCCCATTATTTCGACATTCAACTACCAGATGAGCATCTTTTTCACACTTAAAACATGTAATTGTACCTTTAAGAAAATTCCATCCATGTTTTTATCCACACAATGAGCATATGGGAAAACTCATCTCATTTTCAGTGTGGCCTTTATATTTTCCTTTGAATTCCACCTTCCTCTTCATACCAAACCCATATGATTGATGAGTTATGCCAATCTCTATCTCAACCTCCATAGCACATCGAACAATTTCCTCGTATCTATTGAAGTCCCTGATGGCTAATTCCCTTCGAAGACTTGGTTTCAAGCCACTAAAGAATCTATCGATTTTACTCTTAGGTTGGATAATAATTCTGGAAGCGTACCTTGGAAGTCTTGTAATATTTTCTTCGTAGGAACCAACAGATTCATCCTCATTTTTTCTTCGATTCAAGAAACTCCTTATCCATATTTGTTCAAAGAATACAAGGGAAGTACTTGTTGAAAAATAAGTTCTTCAACTCGTCCCATTCCATGGACTCAATTTCATCCCTTTTCCTCTTATTCTTAAAAAGATTTCACCATTGATCAGCTTCACCTTCCAAATGATATACTGCTAAGATGATTTTATCATGTTCAGAACATTGTAGAACTAAAAATATCTTTTCAGTGGTACTGATCCATTGTTCATCCACTAATGGATCAGAAGACCTGCTAAATGAAGGTGGATTCTACCTCATGAAGGATTCAACAGAATGTTTCTCCTTCCTTTTCTCGTTTGGAAGTCTAGAATGATTCATAGCTTGAGAAAGTTGTGTGAGAATGGATACATGATTTTTTATTTTAGCTCCCATAATGTTTGGTTACTCAGGGGGACAATCATTGCATTGCACGCTGACTTCAGTATTAACACGGTTCATTCGAGTTCCAGCCATTGACTAAAACCAAGAAGCATAGTGTGAGAAACACTAATCAGAAAAGGAATGCCACATAATCAAGAATAAAATTTCACACTTTAGGTCTTAACATAGGTTCTTTATGGCCATTTCTAAAACACTAATATTATGTTCTATGTTTAGACATATCCTTAGAGTTATTAATAAGGCTTTCACATCCTAGTTTAAAATAGTTGACTATACCTTTCCTATGATACCAACTATAATGACCCATACATTACAAACATAGTTATTACTTCAGAATTAAAGCATACTTATTACAACATTTAACAAAACCATGATAGGACCATATAGGTATAGTGTCTTTAGATACTGGGAAACATAAACAAATGGTTGATAAATCATGTACATTTCCTCCCATTTATTTCATCATATATAGAGTCCCTTTTGGAATATACTACTTAATACCCTTCTTCCTGACCCGGGGAAAAGAAAAAATACAAAAATGTGAGCTCAAATGCTCAATAATGGTAAAAAAGAAATATCAATCATATAATATTCATACGAACATAATATTTTGAAAATCTTAACCTGAAAAATAGATCATAATATCATAACATGGGATAAATCATAGTAGTGAAATGTAATCCCAATAATCATAACATAAAACATGAAACTATGTGGCATACACACATAATCATAGAAAATAATTTCATATTAGTCAAGGCTCATTGCGACGACCATCATAGCGGACAAATTCCATTACTGAACCGAGTTCACTCCTCATTCTAGTCCTGTATCACTTAACCGGATTAACTTGTCATTCCAGCAATGTCTATCTCATAATTTTTGTGTAGTGAATGATTTCTTTTATGGTGCGTATAACATAAGACATAAATAATATACTTCTCATAAACTATCTGGGTGTTAAAAAGAGTGAACCATAGGTCATCATAGGTAGGGGTTCCCATATTAAGGGGTTCTCTGAGTGTCAAGATTTCAATCATGGGGAGCTAGTAATGAGAAGCAGTTGATTCTCATATTCGGTGCTCTAGTGGGAGAATTTTTCTATGTCCATCCATTTCAATTGATATACGGAAATATAATGGTTGATGGAGTTAAGTGTTTTTTAAGGGGTGATGATAAGGATACTCTTGTGGTGTGGAAGAACTGATTGGTTGTTGTTGAATGTCTCTTATGTTGGGAGTGTGTTCTGGGTTTTGCAAGGCTTGTCATGAATGATTTTGGTTGTGTTTCACGAACATGTTCTCATGGTGAATATTTGTATCTTCTTAACCACCAATTCTACCTAGGGATGAGAAGAATTTACAGTTGGGAACTTTTCAAGAACTACATCATGATGGTATAAAAAATCAGGAAAATTTTGATTTTTTTTCCTCTCAGGTGGTATTAGAGGAAAAAGTATTAATGTACCATATCATGTAATCATAGATAATTTTTATGACCACTCTGTTGGTCCTAGAATATATTTTTTAACATAATTTATTTTTTTAGAGGAATTGAGTTATATTTTAATTTTGGTAGAATATTTAATATTTAATTAATTAGTTTTTTCCCACACTTGGTTATTGATATATTCTATTCAAATAAATGTATCAGAATTTATATTTCATAACTGAGTATAGGATAGATGTTTTTCTATTATGGGGCATTACATTACCACTGGTATTGGGTCTAGTATGTCTCCCTTGTCATCTCTCCTCTTTTATCTTTATCTTTTGTTTTTTTCAATCTTTTCTAAAATTTTTACAATTAATTTCCTTGTGTGTTACATATTATATTAACCTTTGGGGGTATCCATCCTAGCTATAGGCAAGGTAGAGGGAGTGGGATATAATTTAGATAGATATGGATTTAGATAATGTGCTTCCATTTTAGAGTTCAGGTCATGTCATATTATCATATGGTGTCTATAGATCGTGAAATAGACCACAACTTTAATGGTTTGAAATTGTAGGTATGATATTTTTAGTATTTTCACTATAAATACTTATAGATCAGTTTTTTCACGTTTTTGTATTTTGTTTGACTTTTTGAGACACGTACATTGTCGATATGGTTAGTTTTAGGAAAAATAAGGGGTTTCAAGAAGGTCATAGGAGCTACCTGTTCAAAAATACCCACCACTCTCTATGGTTTGAAGAACACATGTCCTAAATTATTCCATTTTGGGAAGATTATATTTTATTATGTACACACCATTTACATTAATTACAAATAGTGTAGTGGTGCTTGTAAATGTATCAATGTATATGTGCAGACTGATGTTTGTTAACTACAAATTATTTACAAGAGTGTACGTGTCATGTGGTCATGCTTGGCCATATGGTCATGTACTTTAGATGGAACCCCATGTAAGGTATATATGTCCATGTATTAGTATATTTATATACCTCATGTGTTCTCTAGACATGTTCTGTTACATGGTCATACCCCATGTTTACTCTTTCCTTATAGAAGTACATGGCTAGGTTCATATTTGAGAGTGAACACAACATACTTATACCATGAACTAGTTTTTGGGTCTCTCTGTTATTACAACCCTACTCTTTATTACACACATAAATAGGATGTATTACATAAAATCATTAATGGATTCAAAATTAATGATCATGATTTCTAGTGTCATTAGATATTAGTAACATCACGTAATTACTTAAAACATAAAATCCAACATCTTAATGAAAACATTCATTACATGAAAGCTACATTCACTCATACATAGCATTTCCCTGGATAACATGAAGACATGCATATGAAAAGTGTGTTCTATAAAGCCTGGTAAAATAGTAAACCAGACATAACATGAAGAATACAATACATGTTAGGAAATATTAATATCAATTGAACATAAAAGAAACACGAACATAAAAGCATGATAAAGTATGATTTTCACAACATGGAAATGTTGAAACACCACCTACCATAATATTATCTTAAAACAATACTCATTTAACATGATGCATGAGTAAAAAATCATTTCACATGAATTATCATTAGTAAACCCTCATTGTACTTCTCTTATCATGACATTAATCTTTACCCAATGCATTGGAGTGCTATCAGGGTGCACCCTTATTAATCATTTCATTTCACACATAAGTGTTCCACATAGATCATATAACATGGAATAATTAAACATCATCATTTATTACAAGATAGATGAATGTGGAAGTCATACATGAAACTATATAATCTGCAATGCCCCGACACCAATTACCTAGAGTCGGTGCATTGGTACAATAAGATTGGCATGATCACAAAATATCACGTCTCGAAAGACCGATTAGTTTAGTAGGCTTGGAAACAATTGATACATTCCTAAATTTTACATTACATCATAAAGTGAAAACTACATCAACATTTTGTCTCCACACTCATATCCCCTTATACTGTCCCTAGAGGTCATTCATAAAAAACATCTTCACATCCTGGGAAAAATAAAACATAGAAAGGGGTGAGCACAAATGACTAGTAAGGATAACAATATAGAGGAAACTTTGATAAATAACCATAATCATATAAGGCATTGTATAACTAAAAAAAAGTCTTTTAAACTTGAACATCCGCATAATATGGTAGAAATATAATGAAATAATTCCATTTACTTATTCAAATGGATATTCTACAAGTCGAATAATCACATGAAATATCAATAACCACTTTCATAATGATGGAATGTATAATGCTAGACTATCATAACCACATAGTCAAGGCCTCGTGCCAAGATTACAAATAAGATTTTTTCAAGGCCTCATGCCAAGACACTAGTTTGTCTAATGAGACCAATTGATGCACGTAGAGCTATAGTGGGATCCCACATCACTTATTTAGTCCAATGCATTCCTCATATGAACAACATTAAACATAATATTAACATTCGTATTAAAACTAGCATACGAAATGTCAATACATTATCCATAAACCATGAATGGTATAAAAATAATACATAAAAAGTCAAACATATCACAAAATATTCAATAAAATATGGAAGTTTTGTATCATAATAAATCATCTTCATATATGCATAAAATCCATTGAAGGATGTTGACATAGATGAAATCAAAACTATTTGAGAGAAATATATCTTTTTTTTTGAAATCATTGAAAAATAACATAATTATAAAAAAATTTTGATTTGAAAATATTTCTATAAGCTTTTATGGGTTTCTTCAGAGATTTTATAATGGTGGAAAAGAGCCGCACCTGCCATATATGTTAAAAAAAGACATTCTTTCCATAATTTGTCGAAATGGTTAAAAAGGTCGTTGTTTGGAAAATGACATAATGATTCCTTTATAAACATCTTATAAAAAGCCAAATAAGGTTATAAATGACATTAACCAATATTCTGTAAAATAGTAAGAATGTTTTAAAATAAATTTTTAAGAAACATGGATGTGGATGATAAGGAGGACCCAGTACATAATTACGTATAAACAAGCTCAGATAATGAAGAGATTGTGAAATAAACCCTTACCTTGAACTTTTCCTCGATCGATGGTAGGTTATCCTCCCGTATAATGGTGAAATAATTGTTATTAAATTATACAAGAATCATATACATTAATATGATATCATATATGAACATTTAACATTACTTTGTTAATAATATTTTAGTATTATCGTCGTTTCGGGTGTTAACTGATTTGTTTTCCTTTATATGATTTGTTATGTAAGCCATGTTTGTTATGGATAGGTTGTTTCTTTTTCCTATCCAGAATGATATAAATTCCATAAACATTTCTTTTAATAATCAAATGAGAATTAGTCTTTAATGGATATGATTGGTAAATGAATCTCATCGCGTTCGTGGAGATGGTAATCCGTACGTATGCACAAACGCTACGTCCATTTCATTTTTAATTTTAAAAGGAATAAAAACCAAATGATACATAGGTATATTTTTATTCCATTATTATATAATATCTTATATATGTTACATATGTTCATTAACACCATCCTTTATACGTTCCATGTATGGTATGAATGAGTCATATCACTTTGAGAGGGCGGTAGTCCGCACTTCTTGAAATGAAATTATCATATATATATATATACAACATGAAACAAATAATGGTATTCTATAAAATGGAATTACATAATCTTATATATAAAATAAATGTCATTAATATCATATTTAATTATAGTGGCATCATAATGGACACCATGAAAGGTGGTAGGAGATAATTGAACAATCATCATTTTTGGAGCCGTTCAGTTTCCATCCACAAAAACATTATGTTCTTCACTTATTAGATAGAGGTGTGTGTAAGTGTAGTTATAATACACCACATAACAATATTCTAGTATATTTAGTATACTGGGTTTGTTATAAAATAAAAAAATAAGAAGGGTTTAGGGGTTAGAGAAGTAAAATAAAAGAACAGAAGTGAAGAGAAAGTGTTACCTTTAATTTGGGTAACTCCCTTGGGTTTAAACCAAAAAGGACTCTTGATGTGCCTTCTGCATAAGGTAAGGATTCTAGGAGGAGGAGAGTGAAGATGGGATCTTAATTGGTCAGAGTATGGATGAGAGAAAAGGATTGAGGGATGTGAGGAATTGGTTAGAAGTGGTGTCTTTTTATTAGGGGGAGGAGGTGCTCTTTAGGAAACACTTAAAATATTAATTTGTAATAATCTAGTACTCTGCCCGTGCGAATACACGACACAATAAAATATTATTATTATCAATAATATAATACCACTTTTGATACATTATAATGCATATTAATATTGGTAATGTTTTAAAAAAATGAGTGGTACATAAAATGGAATAGAAGGTACAAAATTAGTGGGAGTATGAATTCTTTTATTGAGATATAATTCTTAGTGCAAGAGACAAAATGTGGCAAACAAAATTAAAAAATTAAGCATCCAAACAACACAAAGTCACCCAAATACTGCATCAACCAACCCCATTGCAAACCTAAAAATGAGATAAGAAAGAACCTTATGAACAAAAAAATTAGGAAAGCACCAGAGCAATACATACCAAACTGCTTACCCATTGCATTATACAATGCAACATGGAAAAATATGAAAATGTTCAGTGCGACAACATAGTTAGGCAAAAAAAGAAATGGAGTCCTATAGAGGTTGTCCAATATTTATTAGGATGAGGATGATAGATTTATTCATCATTCTAAATGAATCAATCCATTGGTCTTCATGGTTGGTGATGGATAAGAAGTAGATGAAAACAGTCTCATATAAAAAAACAGAATTTCAAATGAAACTCATAATAATTAAAGGAAAAAACTATATAGGTGACACTTGAACACATGACCATTCTTCTTATATTAAAATTTACAATAGAGGACAATTTTTTGTACATACATGACCTTACTCAAATTTCAAGCTCTTGGTTGCAAACTCGATCCAGGTAATTAATTGTAACCTGTTTGAATTTTTTTAACAAATTTGATAAGGTACTACAACATACATTAATATAAAACAGGTTATAATAGATTATAACAGAAAAACAAAATTTGAATTCGGCCCTGCAACCAAATAAGTGTATTTAAGGTAGGTTTTTTGTAAGGTACTACAACTCAGTGTAATATAAAACAGATTATAAAAAAAATTCTTGAAAACATGATTATCTATTTACTTTTAAAAGAAATAAATCCAGGAAATGATTCTATCCAACTATACATTTTTTAAAAGATACTCATTTAAATAGGAATGGGTACAAAATTATCAAAGGATATTCAGAGAACAAAACCTAAATGGGAAATCCACATGGGCTGCCAGTGAAGGGAAACTGGAAATTGTAGCATGTACAATCTCCAAGGGAACATTTCATTATAATAATATTACATTTACGTTTTTCTATACAATTCTTATCTTCAGGTTTTATTTTTCTAAAATGATATAAATATACATTGTGAGAATAAACAATTAATTTTTTCTTTGTTATTACTGAAATAAAAGTTGTTGATTAATTGTCCAGCACAACCCAATTAGCATTTTCCATCTGGGTAGATTAAAACATTGATGGTAAACTGTAAAATAGAGAGATGATAAAGTATTCCAATATATGTATATTTTGTTCATTATCGAATGAAAATAATCCTTATGAGTATATTAAATTGAAATCAGCATTTAACAATGAAAATGGAATGTGTGTTTGTCTTTGCGTGTTATAAGTTCGTGTGATAGATTTATCTGAAGAAAAACATTCAATAGTAATTGGTCAAGAAACTGTGATATTTCAATAACAATATATATTGTCAGAAAATAATAGGTTAGTTTTACCACTTTTTAATAAATTTTTTTGCATAATTTAAGCAAATGAAATTCAATGGACACAATATGAGGTTACCATCAATGGGTATAGGTGAAAATGGCATTTATGCTCCTCTTTGAGTGCATTATATGGGTGTTAGACGTTCATTTGAAGTAATATTTTCTTGAGATCATTATCCTGTGATAGAGTACATATTGTAAATATGTAAGCAAGTTGAATGATAAATAAATGGACACATTAAGGTGTACGTAATACAAATAAGATAAACTATTTTTCGTTGTTGCCTGAGTTGCCTTCTATGAATCACCACCCCTACATGTTGAAGGAGATTTCATGTTTGTATTGTGAAAATTTATATTTAATTTTCATGAAATTGAGCATTATAATGTACTGAAAACCGTTACATATAATCTATCTATAACCACTCTGATTATTATTCAGTCCATGTAATAAGTGGTAGTTATAATGATCTTAATGAAATATATATTTATTTATAGGAATGATAGTGAAAGAATTATATATTTAATAGAATAGGATACAGTTATCAGATTAGGTAGTAGACATTGATGTTATGAGAAAATCTAGAGAAACACTCCTAAGAATTAATGTTGAAGAATGAATAGTCGAACATATGTATGGT
Organism: Viscum album; assembly: GCA_963277665.1. Lineage (NCBI taxonomy): Eukaryota > Viridiplantae > Streptophyta > Magnoliopsida > Santalales > Viscaceae > Viscum > Viscum album. The sequence continues at coordinate 1,393,150,693 of OY728165.1, forward strand.
AGGGGGAGATGAAGTATTAGAATATAAGAACTATAGTAACACTGTCTCATTAAATCTAGTTTAACTGAAAATAATGTATGATGGATAGAAGGGAGTAAATTTCATCAACATTAGGAGAATATACCTACTTTGAAGCTTTAGACATGTAAGATGTCTGCATAACCTATCATTGACATGAAGGGCTTCCTGGAGAACATTACGGGCTTTGACCATAGTAGTGGATGGTGATACCGAAAGTGGAACGGATTATGTTAGGGGAATAACAATGAATTTTAATACAAGGTACTAAAATAACATTGTAGAACAAACCTAACATGTATCAATAATTTCTTAAAACACATAATGATTATGGGGATAGATGGAAAACCTGATTGAATATTTGAAAAAAAAAGATACTATGTGTGTGGATGAATTGAGGCCCCATCCTCTTCAATAGAACACCTATAAATGGGAAGAAGATGAATGGACAATGAATCAATCAATATTTAAGAGTTAAGAACATTTAGGTAAATGAACGGTTACCTCATATTTAAGCAACAAAATTCTAGAGCCAAATCTTTATCGAAGGAATTGATTGATATCATATGTAAAAGACAGATGCTCAAGTGAGTCGTTTGTAGTAGAATGTGCAATCTCAAAGTCATCATTCAAATATTATAACCACCTGATGATATCATCCAAATAGAGAAATATAATCTAGAATATTTTAGTGTAATTTTTTAGTTTGTTACTAAACATGAAGCGTTGTGAAAAAATGTGCAATAAGTGTTTTTAGTAGTTTTCTAAAATTGGAACAAAAACAGTAGTGGAGTGCATTGATCAAGGAGATATTTACATACATAGTCTCTGATATATCCATTATGGTGATCATTAAATCACATTCTGGATAATAGTGACCTTATACCTGCATATTAAATGTCTTTTAGAGAAACCCGCACAATTAATGGGCAATGACTCACATATACTTTAATGAGGAATGTGTAAAACATAAACTACATTGAAATGAAAGTAAAAACAGGAACCTAGATGTTTGTTTCAACTTCCAACAATATGAATCAATATTCAACAACTGTGTGATGTGCTGTCTAGTTTTTTTCTAGCCCATAAATGAGGAAAAAACTGTTATTAAGTAGAAAATCAACTAAATGAAATAAAACTAAATGAATGGGAAAGAATTTTTGGGTTTATAACCCGAAACAGGTGTTGTAGTTAACTTATCAGTAGCTAGACAGTTCCTGCAGGTCAACCCCAGTCGATTAGTGTGTGTGGTCTTTAGAGTAGGAACCACCACATCAGGGTATGCATCCCCTTCACATGCACTAAAATATTGAGAAACTGAAAAATATTAGTTCAAAACACAAACATATCCTTTAATAGAATTGCACGTGATCAAATCATAACTCAAGAAAATAAACACATTCGTGTGTCTTCCTAAATTTATATCCTATTTTACATATTAATAATGAATTTTTCATGGGATTGACTGAATATGGCGTACTAAAATCATTCCATACAAGAGGATGTTGATGATTTGATAGTAAAATGGTGACATGCATGTGGTTGGGTGGTGGGTATAGAACACATGTTCTGTTATCTTTAAATATGTTCTTCAGTAATAAAAAATTAGTAATGGAGTGCACCAAAAAAGAAGATATTTACCTATATAGTCTCTCAATGGTCCATTGTAGAGATGAGTAAATCAAATCTTGGATAACAGTGACATCAAACCTGAAAATTTAATGACTTTTAGAGATACCAACACATTAAATCAGAAATGGCATGCAAACACTATAAAGAGGTAGGTGGAAACCATCAAATACATTGAAAAAAAACTAAAAAACAAACCTGGATGTTTGTTTCTGCTTCAAACAACTTAATGATTCCATCTTCAACAGGTGTGTGAGGTGCTGTCTAGCTGTTTTCCTGACCAGAAAATAGAAAAAAAATGTTATTAAATAGTAAAATAACACCTTATGCATGTCAGTAATACTCTAGTTGATCACATATATCAAGGAATTGTATTCACTCAAACATACAATGATATAAAAAGATGTAATTTGACATACTAAGGCATTAGATAAGCTCAACTCAATAGTAAAGATCTTAGTTTCAGTATAGTACCGATTCGTACTAATAAAAACTGTAGGATGTTAAGGCAAGAAACGAGATATTGAAATTACAGATATTGTTGAATAAAATATTGAAGGTCTACTGGGAAATTTTATTGAATCTAAATGAACTAAAATGCATAATATTCAGGTGATGTAGTAATCCATTAAAATCTCGAAATCATTGTAACTGTTTAATGTGGCTTTTAATTTAAAATATTGAAATATGTCTGAATATTTATTTGAAAACATTAATATATTTTCCCATAGCAGTGACATCCATGGGAAATTAGTGAATATAACATACTCACTGGAAACACATCAACTATGGTTTTACTGGATCATGTAAAATAGTACAAACTACCTATGAACCTTTTTTGAAGACAACCGAAGTAGACACTGGATGCATCATCTGAACAAACATGTCCCTCGAAGAGAAGATATAACCAGGAAATAATGTACATATTTTGTGTCTTGAATAAGATAGATATCCTACCTTGGATAGAGAATCTTAAAAATTTTCATTGGAGGGTCCCAGAGGTTTGATCCATTGGAAGTCTGGATAGAAGTGTCATTTCAGTTTTTCCTTCTATAAACCTAAAACCACAATCTAGAAGTCAGTCATAATGTTTTTGAATTGAGATGTATAAATAACAAATGAAACAAATTACAAGAGTATCATCTACTTGATAGGAAAATAATCAAACTGAAATGAAAGGGTCTAGAATTTTCATATTGAAATCATGGAAATTTCATGCAGAAATTACCTGCAAGCATCTGACGGTTGAAACAGAGGTTAACTTCCCACTTTTACAACACAATACATGCATTCAGTACCAATTCTTGTTTTTGTGTTTAGCACTACTCGTAAAACAATTATATGATAGTGAAACAACACATTAACCATTTTATGATGAGTATAAGGGAATGAAACGACATTAAATGGGTAACGTCCACCCAGAAAACCATCCATAAACTTGAAAAACTGAATATAGAACATAACACCCTATTTTTAACGATATCTACCATGAGTAACAGAAACAAAAAAATATGCATTAAGATGTCCAGTATCAAAGATCTCCACCAGTTTCCTATTCCATAATGTGTAACGTCCAGCTTAATGATAAAACATCGAGCAACAAAAACTGATAAAAAGCATATTTCATGAAAACCATCCAGCATGTCATGAAAACTGTCCAGCATGAAAAGCATGCTGCATGAAAATTGTCTAGCATGTAAAATATATAATCAACCTGAAGATAATTCGTACTGAAATGTCCTCCATGAGAAATTAAAAATAATAAAAATATAGATAACACTATTTATTGCACCTATGTTTTGTAATAAAATGAATAAAACCCAATGAAACAATCAATAATTATTATTACTAATATAGTAGAGCAGAACATCTCAATCTAATTTTTCATTTTTCCTATGCAAATGTTCCCTCGTTCTCCTTTCATTCTTCGTACAATGAGTAATTCATTTTCAATTTTAATCATAATAAATGTAATTTGGGAAATGAAATAAAAACATAAAGATAAATAAAATATAGAAAATATGATGTAATAATCAATAAGAAATGTGAAAATAAATTAAAAGCCAAAATATTCATTAAATATAATAATTCCTTATATACACATCAATGTGGGAAATAGGATAATAATCAAGAATATAATCTTCGCACCTATATGGAATAAATGTTGGACCTGTTTGAAAAAAAATATGAACAGATTAGAAATAAAATGAACATGTAAACCCTCCTATAATAAAAATAAAAAAACATCAATAAAAAGTGAAATAACTTAATCCATTGGTGTTGAATCCTCTCACTGAAACCTATTTCCAGCAAACCCCATTAATGTTCAACATTCAGGTCATATAAAGGAAGTTTCAAAGAGGGAAAATGATTCCAAACATATATGCACAGAAAAGTATAAATCTTCAGTGAATCATATAACTTATTACACACACATCAAAAAGGAAAATAGGAGAGTAATCAAGAAAAGAATCTACGTACCTGTATGGATTAAAAGATGGATCAGTTTGACACAAAATGAACAAATTTAGATGCACCAAGTGTGAGGAGAAGGGAACACGACATTAGTTGAAATTGTAAACAGACCACAGTAGACCTTATAGGCTACAACAGAGAAGAGAATGCGTTTTTTATTTTAGTAAATGTAAGATCATACAACCAAATAAGCATTTGGATATTCACATGTATAACCAAATTAATGATGAAAAAAGTTAAAGGAAATTCAAACAATATCCCATAGTAGTTTATTTTTTCGAAACTGGTAATTTAATTTTTGACAATTAAATATGCAGTTGGACATCGAAATACTAAACCGAAATGGAATTGAATTAAGTTTCAAGGAATCTGGTATAAGAAACCAAAGTAGAAGTTTATTTCATTAGAAGTGTAAATGAATAAGCATAAAATTGTAAATGAATCCGACTTGTTATAGATCTGAAAATATATTTGAAATACGGTTGTAAGAATTAAGGTTTTCCAGTATGCAGTTATGATCATACCTGTAGTGCGAAGATGATACGAGAGGGAATAGGAGACATAGAAGCCGTGCGGAGAAGGGTAAGTGACTTTGATTGAAATTGAAAACCAAAAAAACCCTCCAATACCTGCCTGAAATTTCAAACAGTTAGGGGGTCGAAGGCATGGACAGACAACGGTAATTAGTAGCTACAATTAGATTCACTGTGGGTGGAAGGAAGGGTATGAGGAATATGGATGAATAGACTGATGTTGCACGGTCCGGTGTAAAGGGATTTGCGAGCTGGAAGAAATTTCAATAGATATCTGAGTGAGTGATGGAACATGTTGGTAGGGTATGCTGAAACTAAGAGCAGGACAAAGACGATTTGAGGGATAGCCGAGAGGAGGACATCGCCGGCCAAGGAAGTATGCGTTAACCCTATGTTGCAATTAACGTAATCCTGATCACGCCAATGAAATGATAAACTAGGGATACTGTTGTCAAAACCTAGAGAAGAAATAGGGTGGATACAAACAAAGTGAAGATTTGATGCTCGAAGGAAGGCGGAAGCTCTATGTAATTCGGAAGCTGAGTACCCTAATTCAGAGGGATGTCGGGAGAGTGTGCGGGGGTAGCCCGATAAGGTCGCGGATGAAGGTGCAAGGTAGCCGGATTGTGGAAGGTAGCATTACAAAGGAACCCTAAATCAAAGGCTTCTTGGGCGAGCGCGCGAGGTTCAGCCCAATTACATCGCAGGAGGGAGGATGTGAAAGCGGAGGGTTTTTGCTAGTAAGGGGACGTGGCTCAAGGGGAAGGAGACACGTAGGCTTGGATAAATCCTGTTTTAGTATAGATACTAGATTCATATTCGGCGTATAATGGCTCCAACATTGATTATTCAATGTCTATGGTTGTTATGGGTCGAAAACCACCCACCCAATAGATTTTAGACACGTTTGGGTCACTATAGTAACCTTATCTTTTAGATTTAACTCTTTGTTAAATAGTTTGACATTTACCATGTCTCTTTGTATTTTTATATTATATAGTTAATAAACATACTATACACTTCCAAGAAACCCCCATGTGGTCCATTAATGAAACACATATCATTATATAGGTCCTTTGGCCAATTCTGAGATTTTTAGGAATATAATATCAATTAATATTATAATATTTCTTTTAAAAACTGTTTTATTTCAATTTCGACACTATTTGGTATTTTGATTTTTATAAATTCATAGCAGCATTATTACTTATAATAAAATTTATATAACCAATAATACTATGTCATATTAACTTATAAATTTTTTGGAATTCATAAAATGTCTCAAATTACATTTATTTGGGTATTTATAATATATATTATTTTAATATTTCATTAATTTGGTAATTACTGCATCACTATTGTGTTATAAATTAATTAAATTATTTTATTTCTAGAAATTATAAATAAAATACCATTATTTGGGAATTTTTTTTATCTTTCTAATGAACATTTATAATCGATTTTATCTTATGTATAACCCTATATTAAAAATGTTTTAGTAATTAAACATTGATTTTATCTCTTTTAACACTTCTTGGAATTAAATAACAATAAATGTCCTAATCTAATCGAAGTGGACCAAAGAGGTTCATATTTTATTCCTAAGGTTTTTTATGGTAAAATTATACTTATCCAATAGAATTAGGACATGTGTTAGTGTAATTATAATATCATTTTTACCCTTAATGACTCTATTTACTTTTTACGTTGGTAAATAAAAGTAAAATGTTACTATTCACAAAATATTATTTTTTTCATATTGAACGAAATTTTACTCCTTGATATTAACTGTCTCTCTCCTATTTTCTAAATTCCACTCATAGAATCGGTAAAATTAAGTTTTATTGAATTTGCAAATTTTCCTAGGAGGTGGGGAAAAGACGGTGAAAAGTTCAATAAAATTTTTATATATCTAAAATTATTATAAAATGACTACAATGAATTAAATTGATCTTATATAGGTAGTATATATCTATTTTGACATAAAATAAATTTAAATAAAATAAATAATTATTTACATACAAATTTATTTTTAAACTATAACTCAGGGCTTTTCACTATTCATCAAAAAATAAAAGTTTTCAGAAAAATACCAAATATTTACCCTAAGATAATTTTGATATTCCAAATTCAATAATGAAGTCTATTTTACTAAATTCAAAACATAGAAGTTTCATTTATTAATTTCAAATTAATTCCCCCTGTGAAAACCAAAAGCTGTATTTTTAATAAATAATAACTACCAAAAGTTTGACAGTTGTTTATGTCCAATTTTAAAGTGAAATTACATACAATGACCATAATTGGATTAAATGGTAAAATTATAATCTATTTATACTTCCAAACCATTAAAAGGTATAATTTAACAATATAAATTATTTTAATTTATAAATTTGTTTTAAGTTAAAATATATTATTTTTTATTATTCACCCAAATATGAAAGATATTAGAAAAACACCAAAACATTTTTGAAACTAAATTCTTATGTATTGATTATAAATAATAATTTTATTTGGTAAAATTTAATAATTACAAGTTTCAAATATTGGATTTAATAATGATTCTCCATTAAAAGGCGATAACATTGAATTTTTTAAAAAATACTTCTTTTATATGAATAAAATATATTTGTTCATACATTATGTCTAAGAAACTCATAATATGGATTATAAAATTATAAAGATCATAGAATGTTCAAAATTCAGTTAATAATATTCATAACCGCTTTTTAACGGTTTGTTTGGTAAGTCATGGTGCGCTAGAACTCGGTGTTGCGTGTAGTGAAAGTTATTGAATTACATTGAAGAAATAATGTACTATGAAATCATGGGGTGTTAAATTCTTCCCTCATTCAATAAATTGCGTCTTCACAATTTTAATTTTTTTTTTCAAAAATAAAACGTTTAAAATAGGAAATACCTTTGGGAAAACCCGCATCAGAAATTAGGTTAATAAAATTTCTTCTTAATAAGAGGAAAAGGGAAATGATAGGGTCACCACCAAATTATGATCTCTATTAGGAAAACACTAGTGGAAATTAAAGATATATAATTGGAGGAAAACCTAAATATTTATAGGTAGTAATTGAGGTAATCAATCACAAACAAGTGTAAAATTAAGGGCCTTAAATTCATCAATCGATGATTATTTAAATTACCATCGGTTCAACAAAACATATGGTATTAGGATAACACATCTTTTTTTAACAGCCCTTCACTAAAGTATAATAATTATTTTCTTCATACAATAAGAGAAGAAGAAAAATATATACTTGACAAGTAGAGTCCCATCCTTTAACTAATTTCCACCACAAACTCATCTTTCACTCTAAAAGATAATACAACATAAAAATAATATTCTATTTATCCTATTCATATTGGGTTCAAAAAAGGGAATTTATAATTCATCTACCTGATTTTTTTAAAAAAAATACAACATTATTCAATCCAAGACATCACGTGGGCTAGTAGTACGTGATACACATTTGTCACCCTTCGGTTGCGGGTTCATGTCTCACGGCCTTGTCGGACGCGATGGGTCGCCGCCCAACCTCCGGGTTGTCCTTTATGGCAATCCAAAAATAATCTCAAACTAGAATTATCCAAAATACTTTTGTCCAAGCTCACAGTCCAAAATTTATAAAGAAGGTAAACACAATTAAGATCCTTTTTTCCGCATAATAACATGCGAACACCTTCATCATGTATTCATTTAAAACACTGTAGCATCCTGAATTACCATAAAACCAAATTGATTACATTCATTATCCCTTATTACTTATAGAATTCTGGATATACTCCTTCTATCCAAAAATGTAGTAATCTACAACAATGATGGAATATAAAAATTATTAATTAGTTTCATAGTAATCAAGAATATCCAGTATAATTTATCCAAATCACTCATGTATTATTCAAAAATCACTACCTCTTCATAAGAACCCTATTATGGTTTATCATTCTCTCAACCACATATTTTCCAAAAATTTAACCTGATATTGAGTAAATTTTCTTGGTTCCACTCAATCTCAAGTCCTAAATGATATAGTACTGTAGTAAAATCCTTATATAGTCCATAATTATTATAACCAGTACATTGATGATACAACACTCAAATGAAATAATTCACCAATAAGAACATAATAACTCTAATCATTCCTCCTCATCTGTAGTAGTATCATAACTTCATTATTATCGAATAGCATCATTTGGGGAATACTCTGATGATTTGGACATCGGTTCGCGTAGTGTCCCAACTCCTTACAGATGAATCATTGTTCATTTTAATCCTTTTTCTTAACCTTATAGTCACGTACACGGTTTTCATTTTCACCACACTTATAAAAAACTCCCATTCCCTTTAGGCATGTTCCAGGGTGTTTCTTCCCACATATATCACATATGGAAATATTCTTCTTTTCCCTATTCCATTTATCCATCTTTCTCTCTTCCATCATTTTCTTCTCTTTCTTCCCATCAAATACATAGGACTCAGAGAATTCATTAATTATCTTATTAACACATGGTACTATTTCTTCACATGTTTAAAATAAACAGGAGATTATTTCCCTTTTAAATTTTTTCTTAATACTATGAAAGATATGATCCTTCTTACTCTATGGATCATACGTATTGCTAGAGTTCACATTCCTTCTACTGGGCTCCATTTCTATTCAATATGATAAACTAGGTCAGTTTAGGAATTAAAATGAATAATTCAAAACCTGGAAAATACCTAACGTAAATTGAATGGTTTATGGATATAATCCATAATAGAAATTTTTTTCTTTCAGAAAGTATATACTCTTAAACCCTTCAAAATGGTTTGTAAGGAAAATTTGAATTATCCTAAGCATATACCCTGGGAGTGTCATAAACAAGAGTGCAGTAAGGGCCGTTGTCGTGCACCAGTTCCCGTTTGAGTCTACCTCAATATGGTGTTTTCGGGTTTTACCTCTAGGTGCATATATGATTGAGCTGCCTCTACCTACTCGTATCCATACATTGATGTATTTCTCAGAAAACTCTCAAAATCTCTACAATAAAAAAATTCTAGTACGTTCTTCTATACTAATCCTCAAAGTTTATATTAGGTCTATGTGCTCTAATTAGATCTTATCTAAATCTAACATCCAAATATTGTACTAAACTTCCTCTGATACCAACTGTAATGCCCTATCCTAAATTACCCGGATTTGGTGCATTATTACATAACATTGGCATGATAAAAAAAGATCAAGTCTTGAAAGACCGATTAGTTTACTATCCTTGAAACACTAGATACATTCATAAATTTTACAATAGATCTTAAAGTGAAAACAAAATCAACATTTTGTCTCCACACTCATATCCCCTTATACTATCCCTCCAGGTCATTCATAAAATACTTCTTCAAATCCTGGGTAAAATAAAACGGAAAGGGGTGAGCTCAATTGTACAGTATGGATAATAATATAGAGGAAACATTCATAAACATTCATAAACATTTTAGGCAATGTATAATTAAAACCAAATCCTTTTAAACATGAACTTCAGCATAATATGGTAGAAATAAAATTAAATAATTCAATTTAATTATTATAATGGATAATCTACTAGTAGAATAATCATATGAAATATCAATAACCACTTTCATAATGATAGAATGCATAATGCCAGACTATTATAACCACGTATCCAAGGCCTCCTGCCATGTCTACAAATAATATTTTCTCAAGGCCTCATTATAAGACACTAGTATGTCTCATGAGTCCTACAGATGCATTGAGGAGCTATAGAGGGCTCCACTCGTCACTTATTATGTCCAATGCATTCCTTATATGAACTAGTTTAAACATAATATAAACATTCATATTAAAACTAGATTATGAAAAGCCAATAATTTCTCCATAAACCATGAATGGAATAAAAATAACACATCAAAGTCAAACATGTCACAAAACATTCAATACAATATATATGTTTTGTATCATAATAAATAATCTTCAAATAAGCTTAAAATCCATCAATGGATGTTGACATAGATGAAATCAAAACTATTTGAGAAAAATATATATTTTTTAAAATAATTTAATAGTCAAATAACTATAAATGAAAAAATTTTCTTTGAAAATATTATTTTAAGCATGTAAGGGAAGCTTAGAAGATTTTATAATGGTGGAAAATTGCCTCACCCGCCGTATAAGTTAGAAAAAGACATTCGTACCATAATTTTTCAAAAATGTTAAAAAGGTCATTGTTTGGAAAATGGCGTAAAGAGAATAATTTATAAACTTCTTATAAAAAGTCAAACAAGGTTATAAATAAATTTAAACCATATTATGTAAAATAGTAAGAATGTTTTGAAATACATTTGTCAGAAACATGGATGAGGATGATAAAGCGGTCCCAGTAGATAATTATGTATAAACAACCTCGGATAATGGAGAGATTGTGAAGTAAACCTTTACCTTGTACTTTTTTCATGGTTGAGGGTAGGTTAAACTCTGGTATAATGGTGAAATAATTGTTATTAAATTATACAGCAATCATATACATTAATATGATTTCATATATGATCTTTTAACATTACTTTGTTAATAATATTTTAGTATTTTCGTCCTCTTGGGTGTTAACTGATTCATTTTCCTTTATATTCTTTGTTACATAATCCATGTTTGTTATGGATAGGTTGTTTCTTATTCATATCCAAAATATTATCATGTCCTTAAAAATTACTTTTAATCATCAAAAGAGAATTATTACTGAATGGATATGATGGGGAAATGAATCTCATCATGTTCGTGGAGACGGTAATCCATACTTACCCACAAATGCTACTTCAATTTCATTTTTCATTTTAAAAGTAATCAAAACCAAATGATACAAAGGTATATTATTATTAAAGTATAGTATAATATATTTTATATGTTAATTATGTTCATTAACACCATCATATATATGTTCCATGTATTATATGAACGAGTCATATCACTTTGAGGGGGCGGTAGTCCGCACTTCCTCAAATAAAATTATCGTATATATATACTACATGAAATGAATAATGGTATTCTATAAAGATGAATTACAGAAGATTATATGTAAAATAAATATCATAAATATCATATTTAATTATGGTTCTATCATAATGTCTACCATGAGAGGCGGTATGAGATAATTGAACAATCATCGTTTCGTAAGGCGTTTGGTTTCCATCCACAGAAACACTATTTTCTTCACCTATTAGATGGAGGTGTGTGTAAGTGTAGTTTCAATAAATATCATAACAATATCTTAGTATATGTTTTATACAGGTTTAGTTACAAAATAAAATTATATGAAGAGTTTAGGGGTTGGATAAGTAAAATAAAAGAAAATAAGCGAAGAGAAATCGTTACCTTTAATTTGGGTAACACCATTTGGTTTAAACCAAAAAGGATACATGAAGTGCCTTCAGCCTAAGTTAAGGATTCTAGGAGAAGGGGAGGGATGTAGGGTTCTTAATTGGGCAGAGGTTCGATGATCAAAAAGGATTGAGAGGTGTGAGGAATTGGTTAGAAGTGGTGTCCATTTATAAAGGGGATGAGGTGCTCTTTAGAAAACACATAAGGTATTAAATTATAATAAATTCATATTAGGTTTATAATGTCTCCAAAGTGTATTATTAAAAGTATAAGGTGGGTATGGGTCTGAAACTACCCAACCATTATATTTTAGAATGGTGTGTGTCACTATAGTAACCTTATCTTTGAGATTTAACTTTTAGTTAAATAGTTTGACATTTACCATGTCTCTTTGTATTTTTATATTAAATAGTTAATAAAAATACTATATACTTCCAATATACTGGATTGAGGTCAATTAATGATACACCTATCATTATATAGGTCATTTGGCCGATCCTTAGATTTTTAGGAATATAGTATCAATTAATAATTTAATATTTGTTTTAAAAACTCTTTTATGTCAATTTTGACAGTATTTGGTATTTTGTTTTTGGTAAATTCATAACATCATTATTACATTTAATAAAATTCATTTAACCAATAATAATATGTAATATTAACCTAGAAAATTATTGGTATTCATAAAAAGTATCAAATTATATTTATTCGGATATTTATAATATCAATTATTTTGATATATCATTAATTAGGTAAATACTACATCACCATTGTGTAATAAATAAATTAAATTATATAATGTCTAAATATTATAAATAAAATGAAATTATTTATTAAATCTTGTTATCTTTATAATGAATATTTATAATCAAATTTATCTTATGTATAACCATATAGTAAAAAAAAAAATTAGTTATTAAACCTTGATTTTAACTCTTTAAACTCTTCTTTGAATTAAATAATAATAAATGTCCTAATCTATTCCAATTGTACCAAGGAGGTTCATATTTTATTACTATGGTTGTTTTTGGTCAAATTATACTTAGCTAATAGAATTAGGACATGTGTTAGGTTAATAATAATATCATTTTTACCCTTAATTACCCTATTTACTTTTTAGCGTGGTAAATAAATGTAAAACGTTACTAATCACCAAAAATTATTTTTATCTTATTTAACCACATTTTAATCCTTGATATTAACAGTTTCTCTCAGATTTTTGAAATTCCTCTCACATAAGCTGTAAACTTTTGTTTTATGTGAATTTGCAAATTCTCCTAGGAGGTGGGTAAAAGACGCTGAAAAGTTCAATACAATTTTTATATATCTAAAATTAATATAAACTAACTACAATGAATTAAACTGGACATATGTAGGTTGTATTTATCTTTTTTGACATAAAATTAATTTTAATAAAATAAATATTTATTTAAATAAAAATTCATTTTTAAACTATAACTCAGTATTATTCACTATTCATCCAAAATTTAACGTTTTCATAAAAATACCAAAAATTATCCCTAAGATAATTTCGATATTCAAAATTAAATATGGAAGTATACTTTAACAAATTCAAAACATAGAAGGTGAATTTATTAATTAAAATTTATTTCCTACTATCAAATCCAAAAAGCGTATTTTTAAGAAATAATAACTAACAAAAGATTTACATTTGTTTTTGTCCAATTTTAAAGTGAAATTACTTACAATGACCATCATTGGATTAAATGGTAAAAATATAATATATTTATACTTCCAAACCATTAAAATTTATTATTTAAGAATATAAATTATTTTGATTTAAAAAGTTGTTTTCAGTTAAAATATAGTATATTTCACTATTCACCCAAATATGAAAGTTATCAGAAAAACATAAAAACATTATTAAAACTAAATTCTTATGTTCTTATTCTAATGAATAAGTTTATTTTTTCAAATTGAATATATAAAAGTTTCAATAATTTGATTTAAAAAGGCTTCTCCATTAACAGACGGTAAAATTTCATTTTAAAAAAAATACTTCTTTCATCAAAAAAATGTATTTGTTATTACATTATGTCTAAGAAACTCATAATATGGATTCTAAAATTAAAAAATATTATATAAAGTTCAAAATTCAGTTAATACTATTCATAACCGCTTTTGAACGGTTTGTTTGGTAAGTCATGGTGCGCTAGAACTCGATGTTACGTGTAGTGCAAGTTGTTGAATTATGTTGAAGAAATAACCTACTATGAAATCATGGGGTGTTACATAATCAATATTTACATGTTCATAAATGTGACTATACTGATAGAGAAACGGTCATTGTATTCAATACATAATTATATTTTCTTGGAAAATGGCGGTGCAATTTAGGTAGCATAACAACATGACATAAGACTTCATGAAAAAGTATTATGAGAGAGAAAACTGTGTCTCGTCATATGTAAATGGAATAGATAGTAATGTGGTCATACATATACATGTCCCATCATAATTAATGGAATTTGGATTCATGATACAAAATAATTTCCTGATTGTAAATGAGGAGAGAGAAATTCCTTTCAGATTTTCGCCATGATAACGTGTGTACATGGGAGGAATTATTGAGAGAGAAAGGGGTATATCATAATTAAAACATAATTTTGGCAGTATGTGGGAGGTACAAAATCATACCAAAATATTTTTAATAGAATATAAAATGGAATTACATCTTTAAAAAAATTGGAAAAAAATTAAGAAAGGAAGAAATCCCTTACCTGGAAGCATTATCCCAAAGGATTGGGGAGGCTTCAGAGAATATTTTTGAGAGCATGGGGAACCATGTGAGGATTTTAGAGATAGGATGGAATGGGTTGGTATAACTCCAAAGTCATTTAGTCGAGATTAAGTGGGAGATTGGGTGGGTTTATATTTGTAATGAGAGGGAATTCTTTATAATATATGTTCGTGACCCCACACATCAAACAAATCAAAACAACAAAATATCACATGGTTTTACCCATGGTATTTTCAAATGGGGAGTGGAGAATGATATTTTATCAGGACAATTGTCTAATTCATAAAAATAATAGGGTTGCTTATGTGGAGGTCAGTCACACTTTCAAGGAAATCAATTTGAAAAGCTAAAATGTATTATAAGTCTTGGAGGGTCCACTAATGCATTTTAAAATAAATCCAACATTCATAAAATCACATTATTTTAATGGAAAAACCTATATTGTCAAAACCGAATGTTTATAGTATTTTATTAAATCATTTGGGGTGATTATGATGTCAAAAAACACAATTTATATTTAAATGGTATTTAAATTTTTTTCCCCAAAAATCCCATCAGCACAGAATATTTTGAAAATTTTATAATTGGAAAATTTTGACGTCATGATTACAAAAATAATAATATTTTTATCTAAATATTTTTCTAAATATGTGAATTTTTTCTTCTAAAATAAAAACAGACATTTATAATAAATTAATGGGTTTTGAAAAAAATATATTTTTGAACCCTTAATAAAAATCACAATTGTATTCAAAATAATTATACTGTCATTAATATTTAATAAAAACTAATATACTAATAATAATATTTTGTTAAAAAATTATTTTATTCAAAAAACCATTACATTACAAAATAGATTTCATACTGGAATATTAAGGAAAATGTAATTTGTCCTTTAAAAATCTATTTACAAAGTAACGATAATAATATTAATATACATTCATTATTATATTCAAAAATAATGCACATAATCATAGTGTTATGGTTTTGTTACCTAACCACTTATAACACCTGCATAAGTCAAAATGGTAATTTTTGTGAGGGTGACAGACTCATGGGGTGGCTCAGATAACATCCCTCAGGTGGTAATCTCAATCAACTTCCACATCTCCCGCAGGTAGTTCTGTTTGATCATAACATGTTGTAGCTTGGATTGGGATTGGTCAAGAGAGAATCTAAATGGCTCCACATCCTTTTGAAGCTCTGCAAAATGAGATTTTTATAGGGAAACTCTACTCTATGAGGCCATCACATCCATTGTTTGAGTAAATTGGATTAGTTAAATCCATATATTTATACTAATCATATGATCACTATTCAAAAAAAATATTAGAAATAGTCACAAATATTAATGGTTATTAAAAATACAAAAAAATAAATCCACGTAATTTCATATTTTATATAACAATATTACATAATAAGACATTTAATTAGATCAAGAGGAATTTTCATTAATAAATGTTTGGGTCGTTACAATCATCCCCCTTGAGAAATTTTTCCCTCGAAATTTCCTTACCTAAACCAAAAAAGATGTGGGTAACTCTTCTTAATCACATCCTCTAATTCTCATGATACCTCTTCAAACATGTGGTTGTTCCACAACACCTTGACGAGGGGAATTTTCATATTTCGTAGATCATTTTCTCTATATTCTAGAATCTTCACTGTTTTCTCCTCATCAGAAACACCATCCTATAACTATACTACCTCTGAAGAAAGTACATGTGATGGGTATGGTATGTACATCCTTACAAGGAATTCACAAAATACATCATGTACTTTTGATATGGTGGGTGGAAGTGTAGTCGATAGTCCACCACCCCTACAGAATCAAGAATCTATAAGGGGCTGATGTTCCTAGGAAATAAATTCCCTTTTGTTCCAATACTCATTATCATAGTCCATGGAGATATGTGTAGAAATACCAAGTCTCTGTCTTTGAAATCAAGGTCTTGTCAAAGGTTATCTTCCTAACTGTTCTGTTGAATTTGGGCTACAATGATATGCAGCTGAATGGTTTTCACCTTCTCCACCATTTCTTCGACCATTTTAGGTCCTAGTAGATTACACTCACTAACTTAATTTCAACATGCTGGTGTTCTTCACCTTTTATCATAAATGGCTTCATATGGTTCCATTCAGATGATCGAGTAGAAATTATTATTTTAGGGGAATTCAACCAGTGTAAAATGTTGGCCCCATAATTCTTT
The DNA here is from genome assembly GCA_963277665.1 of Viscum album. NCBI lineage: Eukaryota > Viridiplantae > Streptophyta > Magnoliopsida > Santalales > Viscaceae > Viscum > Viscum album. Next base: position 1,393,167,701 of record OY728165.1, read on the forward strand.
GAAGTATATAGAACATGATCATAACATATCTTTTATTGTCTAAATAGTTCTCTCAAATTGGCTATCAGTTCGAGGATGATAGGTCGTACTAAAGTTCAGTTCGATGCATAGAGCTGGTGGGAGACTTTTGTGGAACATCTAGGTGGATTTAAGATCACAATCAGATACAATATATAGTGGTAATCCACACAGACATACATCTTCATTGATGTAAATATGTCCATGTTGATCCAATGAAATGTTCTATTGAATAATGAGATCGTGAGCTATCTTTGTAAGATTACCCACAACGAGCCATATAGATTTTTTTTCCACTGGATGTCCTGTGAAAATGTTCAGGAAATGTTGTCTCACTTCCAATAGTATGGGTAGTGGAAGCATCATCCACTTATATTTTTTCATCTCTGCCTTCTCTAGCTAACATACCAGACACATTGATGAATATTCAGAAATATCCCTTTTCATATTTTCCCACCAAAATATTTCCCAGAAATGTCGATACATCTTTGTGCTGCACAGATGAATAGAGAAAGTTGATCTATGATCATTATTTAGAATCTCCTTCTTTATCTCTGGATTGGTTGGTACACATAATCGCGACCCAATTCTCATAAATCCTTCTCAGTCAACCAAAACCCTTGAGGATTTCCCATTTTTGATAGATTCCACCCTATTCATAATTTCATCATCCATTCTTGGAGTATCCTTTATTTTTTCAATGAGGGATGGTTGAGAAATCATTTGGAAAGGACTGATGATGATCCTCCATTAATGATTACCATGTCCATCCTCTCCAAATCAAATAATATTTTATCCTTTTACATTCTATTCATTGATATTGTTCCACGATCCGTTCTACATAGAGAATCTTCCACATTGTTCTCTTACCTAGTGTGGTAATAGATCGAGTAGTCATAATTCATGATGAATTCTATCCATCATTGTTGGTGCATATTATGATCTTTTTGTGTGAATATATATTTGATGCTCTTGTGTTCAGTATATATCACGCACTTCTCCAAATAGTCATAATGCCACTGGATTTTCAATGTTAAGATCACAAACGCCAACTCTAGATCATGTGTGGGATAGTTTTTCTCATGTATTTTCATCTTTTGTGAGGCGTTGGATATAAATTAATCATTCTGTATCAACACACAATCCAAGAATTTTGTTCGAATCGTCACTGAATTCCAAAAAAAATTCTCAACTTATGGGAAATTTGAGCACAATCATAGTTATAAGCAACATTTCTAAATCCTTGAATCTCTCCTCGATACCATCACTCCAATAAATCTATACTCCCTTTCAAGTTATCTTCATAAGATGGTTGGAAAACAATGAAAAATTTTACACAGATCAGGATAATATCCACCTAACCCAAAGTTGATACGGATACCTTTACCAATGTTGTCCTCAGCTATCCCTCTATTGCAGTTGTTTTTCAGGGATCCACAGTTATCCCACTACTTGTGATTAAAAGACACAATAATGAGACATTCTCCATAAAGAAATCAAAGTTGATGTAATTTTTATAGATATTATCCTTCCACAAGGTTTGTAGTATTGTTCATAGATTCTCCTCGTGATCCTCCTTGGTTATGGACTATATTTGGATATCATCTATAAAAACTACCAGAAATTTGTAAAGGTAATATCTAATGTCTCTATTCATCATGTCCATGAATATTGTATATTATTACTGAGTCCAAAAGGCATTAATATGATTTCATATTACCTGTATGTTGTTATAAAGGTAGTCTTAAGGATATCTTCCTTCTTCACCATTACTTGGTATATCATGACCAGAGATCCACCTTGGAGAAGCATTGTGCTCTATGTAGTTGATCGAAAAATTCAACAATTCGAAGTAGTTGATACTTATTCTTTATTGTTATTTTTTGAGCTCACAATAATCAATGAAAATTCACATTGACGCAACATTCGTCTTGAAGAAGTGGACTATAGCACCCCATGGTGAAGCACTTGGGAATATAAAACCATTTTCAAGATTCTCATATAGTTATTTATTCATCTATTAAATCTCCAAAAATTGATTCTATGTAGATTCTTGGATATTGAAAATTCACTAGGTATATAGTCAGTTGATAATTCAGCATCTCCAATAGGAGGAAGATCAAGATATTCCTCAGGTAACACATCAACAAATTCCCTCACAATAAAAATGTCATTAAGGATGGTTGTTTCCAGGGACTAAATCATCTGAGCCAAATATGTTTTCTCATAGGGTAGTAATATCCACGCATGAGATGATAGTTCTAAAAAATATTTATCTTCCTCCATGGACTTGTAGAGAATCATGGGTTGATTCTCTATATATAAAGTGTTTTTCCTCTCATGGAAATTTATTTTGGCTGAATATAAGGAAATCCAATACATGTCTAGAATTAAATAAAATTTCACTGGAGGAAGAATGATGAGGTTCTACAAGAAGTTCAATCCATATATTATGATAGGGGAGGAGTTATATTCATTGGATGTAATGATTTACCCATTTTTCGTACTCACCAACATCTTTACATCCCTGATTTTTTTTGGTGTAGGGATTGTTATACTAATATTTTTGGATATAAAAGAATTTATAGAACCAAAAAAAAAATGTACACTCTCTATTATTGAATGAATAAATAGAGTACCTATCACCGCATTGTTTTCGGGGTTCACTTCATCGGTAGGGATGGAAAAATCTCTACCTTGCTGCATTGGAGGTTGTTGTTTGCCTCAAAAAACCCTTGGCCTAGGGAACTGATTTTAAAGGTGCCCGGGTTATTTTTAGTTGATGTAATGAACAACGCATTGAGGTTCAAGTGGATCATTTCTATCCTCTTCTTCTGCCGCAAGAATTTATTTTCAGCAGTTAATGGCTAGGTTCCTTTCCTTTCCAAACCTAAAAACTTTCCTTGTACCCTTCAAGAAATTTCTGTGATGCTTCTTTCCACACCTTTGGCAAGCTGGGTGTTGGATTTTCAAAGAACCATTGGATTTATCTAACAGACTTCTAGAATTGAATTCCACCATATGAAACATATCCCCATGATATCCCTACGATTCTCCGATATCCATTTTTACCTTCAAGGAACATTAGAAAATTTACTCATAACTATCAAATTCACTGATCACCAGGTCCTTTTACTGGCTTGGTTTCATCCCACCAAAGAAGTGGTCATCCTTTCATTCGGGTGTAGAGATAAAGAAAGAGGCGCATCGTGCAAGCCTTATGAATTTTTTCTTGTACATTCTGATGGATTCATCGGCTTTTTTTCTTGAGTTAAAGGATGTACCTTTTCATATTAAGCTGGAGGGTGTGAGGAAAATATTTATAAAAACCATATTCCTAAAATCCTTCCATTCTAATGCCTCGATATCCTCCTCAACCATAATATTTTTTATCAATGTCCACCATTGACTGGCTTCACCCACAATACAATAATTTTCCAGATGAACCTTATCTTGTCTAGAACATTGAAGGATGTAGAAAATCATTCCAATGTAGTTGATCCATTGTTCGAAGATTGAGGTATTAGATGATCCATTAAAAGTAGGAAGCATTTGACTCATTAAGATATCGATAGTGTCAAGTTCTTTCCTGGGGGGGTTGAATGTTCTTCTGGATCATTTCTTATATTCAATGCTTTACTTAACTGAGAGAGTATCGTCTCAAAGATCTCAATTCCTACTCCCATTAGAATGGGAATATTATTAGAACAATCATAACATTGGTGTTTACATCAGTTTTTAGTTTGAGTCCTCCTATTACAGATCTTTTCCTGGAAGAAAATGAATGTTAGGGGTAACACATAATGGGTAAAACAAGGGAAAAACAAATGAATTATATGTTATTTTTATTTCCTTAACTAATGAATATATAAGCTTTAATTTATGTTATACATGGTCTAAATTCTATCATATATTACTAAGGGGATTTCTTTTTAATTCACTTAATAATGGTTCAAACTAATACTGTTAATTTACAAAACTATATCCCCTACGAGTTTCATAAGAAAGAGTGCAGCAAGGCCCATTATCATGTACTAGGATACCCCGGGTCAATCCTAAAACTCCTTGTCAGAGATTTCACACCTTGGTACATCTGCCCCAGATCCGCCTCTACCTGCTTGTATCCAGACATGGATGTATTTACTTGATAAAACACTTACTCAATACTCATCAAAACACAGGGATGTTTTATTATACATATTCTTATCCTTAAGGCTTTCACTACGGTTTTTTAATACTAAACACAAATATAACTAAACATATCATCTAATACCAACTATAACAACCTTTCTCTTTAATACACACATAAACATGATTTATTAAATTGAATATTCAATTTATAAAAAATATAACATCCAGAGGTCTAATGTTGGTATGGATTAGAAACATTAAATTAAAACCTAAAACACAATACACCACCTCTTATTGAAAACTTCTTTACATGACCACTACATGCCCACGTACTTAGCATTACATGGGATAGCCTGAGGACATGCATAAGAAAAATTTCGTCTATAAAACCTAGTAAGGTAGTAGTCAAGGAATAACATGAAGAATTCAAAACATGCTAGGAAGTTGGAATACCAATGTATCATAGAACACCCAAGAACATAAAGGAATGATAAAGCATGATTTGCACAACATGGAAATGTGGCATCAAAACATAACATTGTATTAGAATGTTCCAATTCTCATTTCACATGGAGTATGAGTAAACAATCATTAATGTTAAATTAGCTTGAGTAAACCTTTATTACACATGAAGTTTCATGATACTAAACTTTACCCAATGCATTTAAGTGCTATCAGGGTGCATTTTTCTTAATCATTCCATTTCATGTATAAATGTGCACCGTGGATAATATCACATGGGTTCATTAAACATAATCATTTATTCCATGATAAAGGAATGGGTAATTAGTACATGAAAGACTATAATAAATAATTAAACGTGAATAATGGTGAATACTCTTGATAGATAAATGGGCATGGTATTCACTACACAATGATATTTTCTTGGAAAATGGTGGAGCAATTGCGAGAGTTTAACAATGTGACATAAGACTTCATAAAAAATGATAATGAGAGAGAAAAAGTTTTCTCATCATCTGTACTTGAAATGGAAATTATGGGGGTCATATATATGCATGTCTGAACATATGTAATGGAATTTTGATTCATAATACAAAATAATTTTTGAATGTAAAGATGAAAGAAAATATCCTTACGGAATTTCTCCATGAAAACAGGTGTATATGGTATAAATTATTAAGATATAAAGTGTTCTCTCATCATTCAAAAATAAAGAGGAATGTATGTGGAAGGTGCAAAAACATACCTCAACATTTGTAATTAAAAAAAATGGCATAACAACAGAAAAATAATTGGGAAAAAATGAGAAATAAAAAAATCCCTTACTTGGAAGTGTGATCCCAAAGGCTTATGTGAGGCTTGAGAGAGGATTTTTGATAGTTTCGGGAACCTTGGGAGGATTATAGAGATATTAGGGATGGGTTTTGTTTAACTCCAAAGTCATTGGGTGAATAGGATGTGGGATATTGGGTAGGTTTATATAGGAAAAGAGAGGTAATTTATTATAATTTAGGTTTGAGACAGTACACATTAAACTAATAAAAACCACAAACCAGACCATGCATTCTAACCATGGTTTTTTCCAAAGGGGAGTGGAAAACAATATTTTATAAGGCCAATGGAATAAAATCCTAAAATAATAGTGTTTCTTATGTGGAGGTGAGTGACAATCTCAAGGAAATCAATTTAAAAGGCTAAAATGTATTATATGTCTTGGAGGGTCAATAAATGAATTTAAAAATAATTCAAAATAAAATAAAATAAAATTAATATAATGGTAAAAAATATATTTTAATAACATAATGTTTATAGTATTTTATTACATCACTATTGGGTCATTATCATGTCATAAAACACATTATATATTTTAACGGTACTTATTTTGTTTTACCCAAAAATTTGGTTTCCTTAGAAATTTATGAAAAATAACAGTTTTATAATTTTGACATCCTGATTCCAAAAATAATATTCATTTTTCTAATTAATGTTCAATATATGTGAATTTTTACTTTAAATATGAAAACTAATATTCATCTAAAATTAATAGGTTTTCACAAAAATAGCTTTAAACCCTTAATAAAAATCATAATTCCATTCATAATAATTATATAGTAATTTATATTTAATATAAAGTAATTTAATATTAATAATGTTTTATTAAAATAATATATAATCCAAAAATGCATTAATTTATGAAAATATATTTCTTAGTTGAATATTAACTAATAATAATATTTGTGCTCTACAAAAACTATTTAAAATTTATCAATAATAAAATTAATTTATATTATTTATTATATCCAAAAATAATACACATAAACATAGTGAAAAGGACTTGTAACGTAACCCCTTATAACAACCACAAAAGACCAAAGGATAATGTCTGTGATAGTCATAAACTCTTAGGGTGGCTCAGATAACTTCACTCAGGTGGTAATCTCTATCAATATCCACTCCTCTCATAGGCGGTTTCATTCGAGAATAACATGTTGAAGCTCATCTTGGGTTTGGTCAAGAGAAAATACCAATGACACCACCTCCTTTTCTAGATCTGGAAAATGGGCTTCGTACGAGGCAAGTCTATTGGATGAGGTTGTCACATCCTTTGTCTGAGTAAATTGGATTTTTAATGCCCTATATTTATACGAATCATGTGATCACTGTTCAACAGCTATATTAGAAATAATAACAATTCTAAACATTATTTTAAAATAGAAAAACATAAAACCAATGAAGTTCATATGTTAGATAACCATCATAAATAATAATACATTTAATTAGATTAAGAGGAATTTTCATTAATAAATGTTTGGTTCGTTACATATATTCCTCAGAGTCATAATTGAAATTATGATTAAATAATTATGAGTTTTTTTTACCATAGATTGAAATGGAAGAATCATTTCAACATTTTAGTGGACATCTTTAAGGAGTTTTTGAATGAGGTTAGATTAGAGGAAGATTCCATCGAAGAATCTATTCTAGGTTCTTCATTAGGGATATGATGTGAGTTGATTGAGGTTTTGTTTCTTGAGGTATCCATTTTTGGATGTGTGGATTTTTTTTATTGGGGATGTGTTTGTTGAGGTTTTGTTTCTAGGCATGGTAATTTTTAGGCTATGAATTTTCAAACTAAAAGATGTTTCATCATGTGGAAGTTTCTTAAGGGTTGGTTTTGGTGGGGATCCCCTTATATGGTCACTTACATGAGGTAAGAGTTTGGATAATAAAAACGGTGCATCGTTCTTGTTGGATGCGATATGGTTGATGATGGCCTTATCAATTGATTTTAGGAGGTGTGAATTAGAAATACATGGTGCATGATCTTGTGGGCTTGGGTGTTTTATGATTTCATTCAAGAAAACTAGATCTAAGAGGAGACATTTGGGATACTATTGGCACATACGTTGGACTGAGAGTAACTCTACTTCTCTACTGTATTGGATTATTATTGTAAGGTAGGACTATGGAGCTAATGAATGATCTAGAAGAGTGTATCCATCATAATTTTTCTCTTCTCCCTATATAAGGATTGTGGCACTGGGTGGTTTTTTCAGACTGTGGAATAGTTCATATGTGTTTGGGGACTACTCAGGTTTCTTTGAGATCCACTAATAGGTTAGTTGTTTCCTACTTTTTCAACATGAATTTTGGGAATGGTACGATCCTATTGATGTAACTAAGTAGTCTCTGCAGCCAGTTCATATCATTCCATTGGATTCCTATTGATCAATATATGCCCTTAGTCATTTTGGAGTCATATTATTGATCATAGGGTTCAACATAAACACCTATAGTTGAGGTGGACTTAGACCCCCTCTTTTATCGGGAATACATGACTGATATTATTGAAATGAGAGCGAGGATCATTAATTCTTCTGATAGGAGGCATAATAGGGGTATACATACCTCATGTATCGGTATAGAACCCTTGGATGAATGATTTACTTTTTTGTCCCCCTTTTTTCTATATTTTTATAAATCCTAGTAGTAACATTCTCTTATGTTGGAGATGATTCATGTTTCATTAACATTTTATGAAAAAGAAAAGTGTGACTACTATTGGGTTGGCCTAAATATTTTTTTTAATCCCATAAAAATTCAACTTGGTTTATGTGTATTACTGATGTTTTCATTCTCGTTATTAATGGGTCATGGTTAACTGATCAGTGTCCCAATACTACTTAATCAAGAATGAAGTCTCTTGTGTAATATAACGTTTATGATAGATCTGTACAGTCATCTTATAGGCTAGGTGCATTGTTCATCTTGGTGTATTAGTAGATCCTTTTTTATTTTAATGATAATTATATTTTATTCCGTATATGTGGTAGTCCCCCTAGGGAACCATTGTTTCTTTTAATTTTCTCTGATTTTTTATGAATCATATTATTTATTAAAGTTTATTTATATTAATTTTTTTTATTTTGACTATGATGTTTGTGGATGTGTGTGTATTGAGATTTTTTCCACAGTATTCAGTTTATTATCTGAGGGAATTGTCTCCCCACTATATCCCTTTTGTCCCTTTCCACATGTCATATTCCTCTAGTATATAAGGCAGTAAAAACGAGGACTTATTAAGAGTCGAATTAGGAGGAATATTGGGTCGACATAGGCCAGTTCGTGCCAATATTTGATAAATAAATCTCACTAAAGGATGATGTGTTATCCAGAACACCCCCTATTTGGATCATCCTCAAATATGAAATAATACTAGTATCAATTTATGATATTTTAGAAACATGGTATCGAGTTAGCCCCATATAATGATAGTTATATGTAAAATTATTACTAAGAATACCTATAATGACACCAACATGTATATATGAAATTTTCCATTAAAATAAACATATCAGTCATAATTTTTAATATAGTATAGTATAAAAAACGTACACATAATAAAAAAATAAATAATACATTGTTTCAATAATTTAGAATATTATTATTTTTGATTAAATATAATCCATTAAATTAAAAATAGTACAATGGGACAATAAAACCAAAATACATTATAATAATATAAAATTTTAGATCAATTTTTATCTTATAATTATCAGGCATTTGAACATATATATAAAAATGATGTAAAAATTATAACATATTACACATTTTGAAAATAACTATTATAGTATATTTAAAATAATTGATGTAAATAATGAGTGAATTAATTCAGGTGTATATATATGATTTATAAAATAAATATGACAAATAGATTTTATAAATTTATTGTATGGAATTATAGCATGATTATCAAGAATCGTAGCATGAACATTATGAATTATACTCAAGCCATTAAAATATAAATGTGAATATTGGAATATTAAATATTATACTAATATAATATAATTACATTTAAATTTTTTCTATAATGTGCATTTTAATAATGTGAATTATAAATATTTTTGATAACCATTGTTATTTCTTAAATTATAACATTTAATAAGATAGAATATTAATTTCATAAAATGAATTTTATTTTTGATATTAACATTATGATATATTTTAATGGTGATTCTTTACATAATCTAATGAACATGAATTTTTTAGTGAAAAGTAAAATATAGTTTTTAGAAAATACATATGTTTTAATATATAAAGTTGATAAAATAATGAATAAATTTATACAAAAATTGTTTTTTTCAATAAAATATATAGTTAATAAGATTAAAATATTATGTTAAATTTGAAATCTATATTTCCCAACATAAAGAGTAATTTCCAATTTCTACAATGAAAGTGTATATAATAAAAAATAATTTCCCATTTTTTCTAATATTATTTTTGTATAGACTAATATATTTAATATTAATCAGATTAGATAGTAATAAAAAATTATTACTAAAAAATTATTTGATTATTTCAAATAAGACCACTATTACCTATTTTACAGTGGAAATTAGTTTTTATTCAATATTTTCAAAAAAAAAAGATAATCTTACCTTTCAAAAATAACTACACAATTACATATAAATATTCATATCATCTAGTTTTTCCCTTTCTTTTTCCATGTATCCAAATATTTGTTTTGGTGTCATTAAACCCTGATATCTAATGGTGTTTGATCCATAAAAATGATTCAAGATTCAATGAAGAGGGTTCCCCAAAATCCTTTACTTCTCATTCTTTTTTACTCCCTCATAATATCATTTATTTTTATACCTTTCTATACGATATAATTTCAAAGAATATAAATTAATTATTTTATTTTGATATGGTTTAACTATTTTAATCCATTTATAACATATATAATCTATATATCATTCACTTTTTTGACACATCGCATTGGCTATTTGATTTATCCACATGTGAGGAAATTTTTTCTTCTTTACTTATCACCTCTATCATGGATATTTAGTATTAATTAATTTGCCGGTGAAAACATTTTATTTTATGTATTATTAATATTATGGATGTAATTTAACTAATTTAGATTCTTTTTGGGGTTCCATCCTAAAAATAAAAGGTAACATGAGGAGTATAAAATAAAATTTGTATTTTATTTTATACCAAAAAATATTCCATTTTATCGATATACCACATTATTGATCCTACAATTTATTTATAATCACCCATATCCAAAAATGTTTCTATAATAGTGTGCCAAGTAGAAAATATTCCTTCTCATTATCTAGCCACATCAGAACAGAAATCAAAAACCCGATTTACAAAATGTTTACACAATGAAATACAATGTACAAATGGATTAGAAGAATATCATGGCCCTAATCACCAAATTGACTTGAACCTCACATAAACCCTCAAAACACCTCACAGTAAATTCATATAAAAGAAAAATAAATTTTAAATGAAATAAAAACATTGGGATTATATTGTTATAATGTGATTCATACATAAAATGAATAAAATTTCTATCTAAATCATTATTATTGGTTGGCATAATTAATTTTGATCACATTATCCATGTATGATAATTAAATTGTTAAACACTAGTAATCATATATTCAATCATCGCACTTGTAAATATAGTCTACCATAATTATAGTTGGTCTAAAATGATAATCCATGTTTTAATTAAATATGATATTGTTTTATTTCCCACTATTACACCATGGATACTATCAGTTTCTTATATAAAATTATCCCTATAAAATATTTCCAATTAATAATATTTTTTACACTTATGAATCATTATATTTATATTACATTGTTCTCTATGATCTAAATGAATTAAAAATCACCCTTTTTAGGGTATTTGAAACAACCACATAATGTTCAATAAAATCCCTTAACATATTCTGGACCACAAATAACTATCATGAAAAATTTATTCTTTCAAAAAACCTACCACCCCTAGAGTAAATAGTTGTGTCTGTGTTCAATTGGTCAAATAATCTTATCGAATTCATATTTATGGTTCATTATCTAATGCTAAATAATGAATCCTATCTTCTTATAATATCCATGTCAAATAATACACCATGGAATCATTTTAAACTCTCCAAAACTTTTGAAAAATTCACCACTTTCATAGAATAAAATTCCCCAAACTTTCCATTCAGTAATCTAACATTAAGGTATAAATTTTCATTATAAAATTTTTAGGATTAAATCATGTGATCATTATCACAATATTTTAATTTCTACACATCTCAAAAAACCCAAATATTTTTTCCTCCATCGTATTAATAATGAAATCATATTCTAAAAAATTCTGTTATTTTGTGAATGAAATACAAGATTCTTCATCAAATTTATTGGTTCCTAAATATCAAATTAGAGAAATCCACCATTGAATGGTTATAAGATCTTCTAAAATATGCCTCAACCATATCAGTTCCTTCACTGATTCTTTTCCATCCATGTAGAAAACATCTCATTTTATAAATCAAACAACTTTTTTCATTCATGAAATCCACATAATTGGAATTTCAAGAACCCAGGTATTCCTTTGAGGTATGGGTATTTTGTTAGTTTAAATACATGGTTATGGAGTAATTTGAGTCTCAAATGGGATCATGGGAGTTTTTGGGAGTGTTAAGAGATTTTTTGTGTCCAAATCCATGATTTTTGGTAAAACCAAGTATGACGCATTGTTACCATAAATTGTGTTAGAATGGCTATATGGTTACTCCATACATGGAAGTGGTAGAAAGGCTTGCGTCGGTGGTCACACATTTTGAGAAAATAGTGCAACCATAGTTGCACAATACATTTTTTCATGCCATTGCAAGGCCATGCCTTTGTAGGGTCACACTTACCACAGTGAAGGGGGCACGATTGTTGTATGTTTTGGCCAACAGTGTATCCAAGTCATGTTATCATGTTATAAATATATAATTTTCAATTTTCCACTATGGATGTATTTTTAAAAACCGATATTCTCTCCAATGATTTTATTGTACAATGATATCACATTTCCTCTCATGAAGTGATCTTATAATGGGTATTGAAGAATATTCAATATCCAAACATGGAATCGAATATCATTTATCATGTTGGATTTTTATGGTGATTTATTCGTTCCACATGTTTCATTAATAATCTGACTATGTATCAATGAATATATTCAGGTTCCTGATAACATGACATATTTTTAGGATTTTCATATTTTCTTCATTTTTATATCAATATAGACTTAATAATAGCTTGATACTAGCGGAATGATCTATTATGGTTCAATGGTAGGTGGTCTATAACAATCCCACGATGTTTGGAGTTTCATAAGAAATATTTATGTTCTTCTTCACAAGATACATTCTTTTTTTCTCCTTAACATGATATAAATTATTTAATTGAATTAATTGGAACCTATTTTGGATGTCATATAGTTCCACTATGATTTTTTGAAGTTGTTTCCCTATCCAAGGCCAACCATGGGTTTTTATTTTGTTCCTTCCTTTTTTTATAAAACATGTGGGGTGTGAGTGCACATACTTTGTTATTGGTATCCCACTATATATTAATTTTAATTGAATTGATAAGTTAATATATGGTTATTACTTATTATCATGTGTTGAAATACTCATGGTTGATTGATTATTTAAATTTATTTGAAATCAATTATTATATGTATTGGAGAAACTTATAGAATGTGATTAATTATGATTTGATGGATGAAATGAGAATATTTTATCATTGTATTGGTTCTGTTGGTTGATGTACCTTTGATTATGGTTCAATAAGATAACATTAATATTTCTCCTATGGATATTGGTTGCGGTGGAGCATGCCTTGGATTTGATTTCCTTACTAGTTCTTGATTTTGTGAGATTTCTTGGGACATACTACCCCTTGGATCCATCATTTTTGCACTCATGTTGGACATGGTCTGTAGACCTGATATGTGTACTCTAATAAGGTCATTACAATGTTTCCATCGCGTTGTTCATTGGACATGACATGGATTCGTTGCTCTGATCTACCTTGGATCCGACCCTTCTTGGTTAGATGCTTTTGAATACATGGTGAAAATGTTTTGAATGAAACATGATTTTGTAGCATTATCGTAATGGGTCATTATACACTTGATTACATGGTGTGTCCATGGTAGATATTTTTATTGGATTATATGGAATTTCCAAGAAGGATATTTTTTCTATACTTTAATAATGTCCTCAGAATAGTTATTTAACACATGTGCGTAGACTGGATATTATTGCATTCATATTTTAGTTTCAAAATTTCTCTTATAAAGGGATCCTAACTAATATTTATAGGGATACATTGTATTCTTGTAAGTATCACTTGACTTGTTTAAATTTACTTTTAGTAATATTTAACTATGATATATTGTTTATATCACACAAAATGTTTTGTTATAGACACTGTCGGTGGTGGTCTATTGAGTGTTATCTCACATAATGTCCGTTTAATCATTTGGAACATGGTAATACTTCTTTGATGTTGGATGTGAACCTGGAAGGTTCTCATAGTATGATACTTAATTTTCTTATTGCTTAGGAGTATAAGAGAACATGATCAAGCTAGGCCCCTAATGCTAGCTGGGAGAATCATTTTGTTGAATATTTTATACATGTATTGTACTTGATATTTGTATAACATTGTCCCTTCTATATATAGGAATAAAAATAAATATCTTATATGTATAAGGGACAAATGTTGTAATTCTTTATTTTTTCTTTTCATTGATGTTTTCCATTGGTAAAGATGTTTGTGTGGTTCCATTATTTATATATGTGTATAATAGAACAGTGATACACATTTAAATTATTATATAGGCTCTCCAAAATCACAGAATAGACCCTCAATGATAGCAAGAATCCCCTAGCTTAAAAAATGCGTTCTTGAGGCCATGTGACAACAAGATCGGGGAACAATATAACGGAACTCAGATCTGGATGTTTCAAAGTGGTATTATTGGAAATTTTTTAAAAACATACTGTTTTTCTACAATAATAATGGGATTAGTAATGTTTTATAAATTTTTAATGATATATTCATGGGATTTTAAACATTTTTCAAGAAAATCCCAACATTACTTGGATGAAAATTGTTATTTTCATTATTTTTTCTTTTTACTATTGAATTGTTTCTACTATTGTGTGATTCACATCAATATTGATGTTATAATTCATATAATTGATGATATATTTTATAATTTCCTACTGATAAGTGGGTTTTCATATCATGAATCGTATTATGCACTTTTATATGACTCACTTGTCATGAATTATTCAATTCCATATAGGATTCATATCCTTAATTTATGATTTTGTGATGTGATCCAAGTGTGGTAAAGTAGCTGGGTGACAATATTTTTTGCAGGGAAAGTTGAGTCATTGTTAGTATTATAGTTTGTTTTTTAGGCTAAAAATTTATTCCATTCATAGGATACAAAACACATCCTAAGAATTAAATTATGGAACAATGATTCATGTACCATTTTTCTCATGTACATGAACATGTTATTGTATGAATTAAGCAGATTCCTTATATACGTTCATGAGTTTTATTGGACCTTGTGAATTGTGAGTGATTAATAACATTAATCAACCATTTAAATATAATTATGATATAAATGTGAATTCATATAAAATTAAATTGGTTTAATAGAAAAAATGACCTAGACCATGGTTTGGAGTAGGAAATTAGAATGTATTTTTTTGACTTTTGAGACTGTTTCTTTTTTCCCAGTCCTTAATGAAGGTGTAGGCATAGGGGGTGATCCTTTTATATTATGGTTTTTACATGTCCTACATGTTAAACTACGAAGTATTTTTATCAATAATTTTTATGTAATGTGTTTTTCATTGCAGATACAGATCACCATGAATACCTCTATTATCATGATAGGGGATATAGTAGTCCATATATCGAAGGTGAAAAGCCATGCGATACTGGATGATTCTCCAGAAGTTCCATTTTTAATAGAAATGGTCTTAAGAGATAGAGGTGTTAATGCATGGTTAGGAATGCATTTAATGTGCTATATATAGACTACTTAGGTATCACAAGAGCATGAATTATCTATTGAAGAGCTATTTTTAGTGTATCGAACAATGAATCCTCCCATATTTTAGGGGATGGTGATCCTCATGATATAGATATGTCGCATTATAATATGTTTTTGATATTTGAGCATCTAGATTCACCCACTTAGAGAATATTAATGATCTTAAAATATATTCTTTTAGGAGTATCAATACTCTAATATGTTTTTTTCACCAAGAAGATATATAGTGAGATATTGTTTGGAAGGATTTCTAATTTATCTTGTATGATTACTTTTTCCCCATTAATCTGAGAGAATTTCAAGACTGTGAGTTCATAGAGAAATCATATCATTTTTAACATTTCATTATATGATATTAAGTATAAATAGAAATAAAATTTGAAGAAAAGGATTCTAAGTCTAGTGTCTTTAGATACTGGGTCTATAAAACTAGAAACATGAGACAAAATAAAAAATTTCATTATTTATCATCCATTATTTTCTATTAATATCTTTTAAACCATTACAACTTCATAGAAACTCCAATTGATAAAATTAAAAAGGTGATGATATAAATAACACTGTAAGGGGAAAAAGAATAACATAAATCTAATCACAGGGGTTAGAATTCATAACATAATGATATAAAAAATCATAGAGCATGATTAAAAAAATTTAATCATAAAAAGTAGAACATTGGATCATATAATTGTGGAGTCATATTAATATGAAAGAAAAATAAAATATAATGTCAAAATAGTTAATTATTTCATCACATAGATGATCTTGAGTAAAATAACGTTGCATATATTTGTGCATGAGTCAAGGCTCACTTCAAATAGAGGAGCAGAAGTTAAGGATAACCACCGATATGGTTTCACATAATGTCTCGTGAGAGTAATCATTAACCAATTAATTCATGTTATATCTATGCTAGCCCATAATAACAAGTTCATGAATATGTGTGGAATATGAAAATTTATACACAAGGAATCAAACATAAACATAAGGGATTCCCATGATAAGAGTTGGGTATCTAAATATCGTTAAAAATTTATAACATAGGGGATTATCATATTTGATTACATGAATTAAAGGATTTAAATCAAAAATGTACATTAATAAGGGTAAACAGTCTTATATCATGATAAGTGGTGTCAAACTGAAGTGATAACTTGTAATATAGTTTTTATGAAACATTATGATTTAAAATATTTAGTGTAGTATAAGTAAAATATTAACGATCATTTAATGAAAAAAATTGTATAATCCTTAATATAAAACCGTAAGTGAACCATGAAATTTTTCAACATAAAATGAGTCATTTTTTAAATGAAATTGGGTTTTAAAATTTATTATTGGGTGAAATTTAAAATGGTTATGAATATAATATGATAGCTTAAATCAGGCATGTTTATCCTGATGAATTGTGTAGGGAAACTTTTAAAATCCTATATTTCCACAAAAATAAAGATGAATAAATCTTGATACATATTTTTGGAACATATAAGTAGAATATTGAATGTGTAAATAAAAATAAAATACAATTTCACTTACGTAAAAATAGAGGAAGAGTAACCCTATGGAATGATGGTGGTTGGAGAAAAAAATCCCTTATCTTATGTTCGAAACGATTCGTCACTTGATTTTAATATCATGAATAATTAAATTAAATAAAAATAATAATCTATTCAAAAACTATTATTCATGTAATTGTTTATTATTATATTATTGTGTTCATTCACGTCCCTTTTTATGGGTTAGGAGGATTAATTTCATCTGTCCGGAGCATTAGATTCCTTCTTTTTCATGATCAGTTTACCTATATATGTGTCTCGAAAATAATTTAGAATGTGGCTAGTTGTACTAAACTTATACCATATGTTATTAATTAAATTATAGGTTATTAAAATACTATTTTTATAAGTGAGTAATATTCGTTTGATAAATCAGTAATTATAATCTTTCAGATTAATTTTTCTTTTTACAATCAGAGTGAACTAGTTTTTTTATAAATTAATGTCTTATATAAAAAATGATTCTGGAAAATTTTATAATATATAACCCATGTATTATAATCTTGTTTGACCAAAATAATATTTTCATAACCATCCTTCAATATGTTAATGGAATTATGGAAGTATGTCATCCATGAAGGTGGATGATCGAAACCTCAGAGATGATTTTTTCATTTCATAAAATAAAACAGATAGAAGATCATTTGTTATGAAGAATTATTCCATAAAAATGATAAATTTTCAGTACATTTAAGATAATATAGTTTCCCTTCTACTTTTAAAACTGTAAGTGAGTATAATATACGAAATTAAAAGAACTTGAAAAGAAATTAAAATATTATGAAGAGGGTTTTACCTCTTGATTCTTTCTTCATGAGGGCCTCCTTAGGATATTTTTTTTAGACATTTGTTTATAAAAAAAGCTCATGGACATGAGGGAGAGTGTTGGTAAATGTATTGAGAAGAATTTGGAAAATGATAATGTCTTGAGATGTGTGAGTAAAATAGGTCACGATGGGTTGTTTTATAGTGTATACGTGGTGTTTTTCTCAATATTTTATTCATTACATTATTATTTTGGCTCTAGACTATGAATAGTATAAAATTTATCAGAAAAAATATTAAAATAATTATTTATAGTTGTATATTTTGGGATTAAATCATCCATACATAATATATTAATCCTTAAATAAAGAATATATCATATAGCATAAATTATCATATTTTACTATTAACAAAAATCAAATATTTCAGAAAAATCCCAAAGATTCATCCTGAAAATTTTTCAAATTTAGAATTAAAAAATGAACTCCAATTTATGAAATAAAATTAATATGAGAAATTTAATTTATTATTAAAATCATCATTTATCTGGTAAATATAGATTCTAATGTTTTACTTGATTTTATAACACATTTAAATATTAATTAAGGTATCAAAAAATTCTTTTAAAATAATAATACATAAAAATATTAATTTATAAATACATTTTATAAAAATTCATTTTATTTTAAATAATTAAATTAATCATAACAATGTAATTAAATATTTATTAACTTAAAAAATACCAACACATAATAAATAATTTTGAAAATATTTATTTACATATACTATGATATAATTATATAATATTTTCACACATAATATAGATAAATTTTACTTATAAAATCATTGGCTAGGTTACTATTACAAGTTCTACTTTACTATTCATATGGTCATGTTTCTATTATAATGGTCAATTTAATATTCATTTGGTATATATTTCTTAACATCTAGAAATTCATTTAATTTCATTAATTCATAATTTATAAAGATTGTACTGTGTTCTATATTTTATTTTATGTGAGTATACTATATTACATAATCATAATAAGGGAATTTACATTGATAAAACGTAGGTTCATTTCATTCTGCCACACTTATGAAATTTTACACTTGAAATTTATTTTATATTCTACTTTGAAAATAGGTGAAAGTATATTTAGATTATTACTTCCTACGTTTCTCATGTTTCCTCTTCATACTTATTGTTTTACTATACTATTTGGCCCAGGTGAGTGGTTTGGTTGCATAGATATTTATCTCTATGATACAATATCTTCACAGGCTACTGCTCATAAGATAGATAAATCTCCAACTATACCATCTTAGATATAAGTACTAGTGTGAAATGTGTTATGTACTTTCTTAAGTGTATATGTGGAATGAATCATGTAAACAAGACATGGTTGGTTGATATGAAAGTCGATAGGACATAGCTCATGCATGATCTTGGATGTTGAATGGGACAATGTGCCCGGGACAAAACATCCCTTTCTTAACAAATCTTGTGATCTTCCACCATGAAGATATGAAAATGAATACTGTGTTTCAAACCATAAACTCAAGTTCCCATAAAAAATATCATTATAGTGCTTTTCATAAAATTCTCCTTTCTTGATATGATTTTCAATGGGTTTCACATTCTCCACCATTTATTCAACCATCCATATAACGCCCCAAAAACATACTTCTGGGCTCAGGAAATATAAATTTTGTGTATTTTTTAAAATGGAATTAAAAAAATATACAATGTTTATTAAATAATTGAAACTTTTATTAGTCTATATATTAGAGATTTAGATACATGTCTTAAAACATAACAAAGCTTTACAATGAAAAATAAAATGAATGAACATAATTGACATGCACTGACATTACAATTTAGTCAAATACCATAGAAAAAACTAATAAAACTTTAGAAAAATGATTTTAAAACATGGATGGAGCACTTAGTATTCCAAGTAAAGGTTGTTGAAAATGTTAAATATTTTTTTATAACTATTTCATGGATTAAACATATATACATAAAGAATATATTTTTCATAATATTTTATACAAAATAAATAATTTACAAAACCATTATTTTAACAAAATATTCACAATTGACAAGATAATTGGGTCTTGTCCATTTAATATATTATCTTTTGGTGGATTTTTCTTGATACATGGAAGAACATAATAAAAAATTCAGGCCTCTTTTCATAAATAATATAGAACGATGTCCTTTTTAGACTTATGGGTTAACTTCCTATTACATAACATTCATTATACAAATTCCAATAATGAAATAACTTTTAATGGACCTTCCTTTCTAAATTATAACCCAATACAATTCAAAAATAAATTTACTAATTTTTTTTATAATGAAACTAAATTTTCTTAAAACATGCCTTAAACAATGTCCTAAGAATTCGGAAAACAAATTTTGGGAGAATACCTTGATTTAAAATATATGATCTTAATTAATGGGAATAAATAAAAATTCATCATAAATTAAATGCAAAATTAATTAAAAAATCATAATTTGGTTATGTCATACATAGTTGAATGACCATGACTATATGAGAATTTTATATCCTACACTACAATATAATAAGTTGACATGCTTAATTATCTATGTGTATTCTATCAGAAACATGAAAATAAAATTATAAAAACAAAAAATAGTATTTCATCCAAATATATACAGTGGAATATATAATACCCATAATCACGAAATAAATTGATTTTTAATCTAAACATTTATAAATAAATAAATATAAATATATCTAATAACAATTTAAAAATAATTTTGATAAAAAATAAATATAATAATTTTCAGAAGAACATAAAAAAATTTGGTACTCCACCATATATGAAAATAAGATGTGATAATTAAAAAAAATTACATATAAAATAAATTTTAACATATGAAATAAATAATAAATTACTCACTATATCACATGTAATATATATATATATATATATATTGGAGCTATAATGTCCTAGAAATACATAGTTAAGTATACGTAAAAATATAAGTCATCGAAACTTTAGAAGTAATTAAAATATAATTTTTATATATAATGAATTAAAATAAATATTTTGATTCCTTAATTAAATTCAATTAGAACATTAAATGATAAATAAAAATAAATCTTTATAATTATAATCTAAAAAGTAAATATAAGATATATAATCTTAAAAAAAATATTTGATTGGTTTGAAATATGAAAATAAAATATTCCATTAGAAATAAAATTTTAAAAGAAAGTAATTATTTGA
Organism: Viscum album; assembly: GCA_963277665.1. NCBI lineage: Eukaryota > Viridiplantae > Streptophyta > Magnoliopsida > Santalales > Viscaceae > Viscum > Viscum album. The sequence continues at coordinate 1,393,188,830 of OY728165.1, forward strand.
AAATAAAAGAAATAACAAATCACTTAAATATAATCTTTTAAAAAATATTCAAAACTAAAAATATATTTATTTTTTTACAAATAAACCTAAAATTTATTTCCAACATATATACTGTTACATTCAAAATCTATAAATATAAAATATCTCATACTATATAACCAAATCATATTGTAGTTATGGTAATAGTATGATGGGAGGACAGATGAGGAATGACTGAATTTCTGAGCAATCTAAATTTGGTTTTAGTGCATTATATATTTACAACCAAACATCACTAAAATAATTATTTTTTATTCATGCAATATGAAGCTTGATAAGAAATATTCCAATGGGTCTGTTGATGTTTATAAAATCAAATCAAAGGAGAAAATTACATATATTCTAATCCAGATACTGAATGAAAGTGTAGGTGCATTCAATATATTTCTTAATATAAACAAAAGATGAATCCTCAAGAATCTCAGACATCAACAATATAAAAATTCTCTTAAAACAAAAGTTAACAACAAAACAAAATCACATATTAATCCTTATACATTATGAAAATAATCATAATAATCTTGTGGTCCACAATATACATATTAAAATAATGAACACCACATTACCGGATAGTGAATTACAATTATAGAGAAAAATAGGGAAAAATGAACCAAATCAAATTAATTAAGGTTCATAAATGAGAAATCAAACAAATAAATGGACTGATGATAAAGATATAAGATGAAAATGAATATAAATTAAATCCATAAAATAATTGGATGGCTAAAATTGAGATCAAATCACCTACATCGGTATGTTCAAGAATAATTGAACCCTTATATTTGTTTCTCAGTTGAACCCTAAATCTATAGGAATATCAGCAGTGCACGTTCCTCTTCATTGAATATGGTAGAGGCCTCAAATTGGACTCTTTTCCATTATTGATCATACACCGGTGGCTTGGTCACCCAAGATGAAATATTTATGGTGGCATGAACTCGAATCTCCCTCAACGCTCTCTCCCATGGTCGAACAAGACCCTCCCTTATCCCCTCAAAACCTAAAGGACCCCCTAATATGTAACACCAAAAGTCTCCTAACAACTCCCCCCAATCTTGATTTTCATCAGTATTTTATTTTAATCATTTATTATTTATTTAATGTCATTAATTAAAATTTAATTAAATTAATTTATAAGTTTATAATGTTTCAAAAATATTCATAAAAAACAATATTCATATAATAAAAAAATATCACAATTTTTTATTCAAAACTAATAAGTATAATTTCAGATATACATATAATGAAAATTAGCAAAAAAATTAATTTTATTTCTATATTAATAATTCATTATTTATATGAATTTAGACTTTATAAATTTATTCATTTAAAATATTTAATAAATTATCCTATTGATTAAAATATTTTTATTCAATGTTAAATAAATATAATATTACAAAATAGTTTTAATTTAAAATAAAATATATTACTATAATAAGAATAATTAATGATAATTATTATAATAATATTATCCCAAAAATTTAGTTTCAATTATTATTTTCAATGAATGTAACATCAAAAATATTTTTAGTTTGTCGTAATTATAAATTAAAAGAATTAAGATAATTTTTATTTAACAAAACTATGTTTTGGATTTCAAAGATGTTACATTTTTCCCCTATAAAAAAATTGTGTCCTCACAATTTTTTCTACAAACTATAGAAAATGTTGAATTTATGTATTCAGAATTAAGAAAACTAGGACTGATAAGCATCAATACTATATTTATTAAACAATAATATCCAATCATCATAATTATCTAGACTGTTACTCTGATTCAATATATAACGAGTCGAGTTCATTCTTTCTGGCTCAGAAAAATAAATGATGTCAATTGTTTTATAAAAGAAAATGAACAAATACACAAGATTTATTACACATCTGTAACATTAACGGTTCATGGTTCTAGATGGTCAGATACATGTATTAATACTTATCAATATCATACAATGAAAAATATAATGAATGAACGAAATTGATAAGTGTGAACTCCTTAATTGATGCGAAATCCATAAAAAAAATATACTAACCCTATAGAAAAATGTTTACTAAAACATGGTGTGACTACATATTATTCCAATTAATTGGGGTCATGAAATGTTAATAAATACTATTAAAACTATTCCTTGGAAAAAATTACATACTAAAAAATAGAACTTCATAATATTTTTATGCTATCTAAATAAATTACAAACCAATTATTTTCTCAAAATAATAATAATTGAAAATATCATTAGAAATTATAAATTTAAAATAATAATAATTTTTGGGACATTCTTGATACTTTCAAGACCCTAACAAAAATATAATGCCGATAGTTATAACTCATATGGAACAAAGTCCCCTTCAGACTTATGGGTTTAATCACCATAAAATAACAATCACTTACTAGTTCTATAACATCCCAAGTAAGTAATGAATAATATATATTTTATCTATGTCTATTAATGATTAAGATAGTGTTTTAGAGGCTTAAAATGAAAATAAATACAATCTTAAGCATGGAATACAGTAATATTCTTAAAAGATTGTTTTACTGCCTTTTGATGGAAAACCCTTTTTAAATCAAAATTTTGACAATTTTATAATCTATATTTTTTAAAATAAACATATTCATTATGATTGGGACATTGAAATTTACATTGGATAAATTTTTGGTATTTTTCTGACAATGTTCATTTTTTAATGAATAGTGAAAAATACTGCATTTTACATCAAAACTGCTTTTTAATTTAATTAAATTATATGGTTAGATTATATTTTTAATTTTTCATAAAGTTTAATCTGAATATATTTGAACCATTTAATCCAATGGTGGTCATTAGGATTAATTTGACTTTGAAATTGGTCATAAACTAATGCCAAACCTTTCATAGATATTGTTTAAAAAAAACCCGCTATTTGTTTTGACAACGGGAATTATTTTTAAATAAATTATTGCAATTTATGTGTTTGGAATTTGGTAAAATGGATTACAAATTTAGAATCAGAAGGTCCAAATTATGTAATTAAGACTCTTTTGTTTTTGGTCATTATGAATAATAACGACAGTAATTATCTTTAATTATCTTGATTAATGAGTAATTAGGTAGTTAAAGATAATAAAATGATATCATAATAATACAAAAAAACCACAACATGTGTCCTAAGGCTACAGGTTGTCTCATGGAAATCCATGGGATGCCTTGTGCCAAACTTGGGGGCCCCATGGAATCACTTCTGTGTGAAAGTGACTTTTTATCTTTTTATTTTTAAAGAATGTTAAATGTATCAAAGAATGTATCACCTAAGTAAAATATTTTTCATTTTGTCTAAATAAATGATATTTTTGACTATAAATAGTCATTAGAAAGATAAAAACATTTTCTACATCACAGTATTTTTTTTATATATATTAAATTTATTAAATTATTTATGACATCATAATGATGCAGCGATGACCTCATTTTTTGACGATTTAAATAAAATGGAAAGATAATGTAAACTCTAAGATCTAAACATTTCCAAAACCTATTGGGTGGGTATATTTAAAACCCTTATCACCTTATACTCGAATTATATCAATGTGGGGACTTTAAAATCTGAAACCCATTTGAAAATAAAGTAACTTTTCTTTACTTTCCAAGAGTGCCCCTCCTCTCCTCCTATAAAAGGCCCCCACCTCAACCTCCTTACCCACAATTCGAAAGCCTTTGGCTCGGCCAAAACCTGATAATTTTGTCTCTACAATTCCCTCTCTTACTTCTTGAGGCCTCACATTGGGCAGAAGTATTCCCAAGGAAGCCTTTGATCTCAAACCAAAGGGAGTTACCCGATTTTAAGGTAATGTCTTCACTTGAGTCCTTTTGTTTTATTTTGCTTCTCCAACCCACTAAACTCTTTTTATTAATTTAATTTTTTTATCAAATACAGTATCGTAAATATACTAGGATGTTTTTATAATAATTATTTGAGCTACACTTACACACACCTACATCTAATGGTTAAATAACATACTGTTTCCGTGGATGGCGAATTTCTACCTTCAGAAACGATGATTGTTCAAAATTCTTTTAACACCTTCAAAGGTGGCCATTAAGATGACACTATATTTATATATGATATATAATATGTTTATTTTTTCCTTAAGCTTATGTAGTTTTCAATTTGTTAATACCTTTATGGTTTCCATTATGGGTAAATGCGATATCTTCATTTAAGGAAGTGCGGACTACCGCCCCCTCAAAGTGATTTGATTCGTTAAATACCATATGTGGGAAGAATAAAGGATGAAGTTATGATATTATATATGATATTACACTGGAAGTATAATGTACCTTTATATCATTATGATTCAATTCTATAAAATACGAAATAGAAATGAAAGTAGCGTTCATGCGTACGTACGACTTACCGTCTCCATGAACGGTGAATTTCATTTCTTATCTCTAAATGATTATGTAATATTATAAATGAATGCATGTACTAGATATATTGGACATATATGATATCTACATCATGAATACCATTCTGGATATAATGGATACATGAACAACTTGTAATTATAAAGGGCTTATTTTTGACTCAAGTACTAATGATCATTAAAACGACCGTTATTAACTTAAATAATTACATAGTGTTCATGAAATGGAAATAAGTGATATAAAAGGAATAATGAACTTGAAAAAGGTTCTTAAACAAGTATAAATTAACTCATGTTTATTATTTAGGAGATTAATGAACGACCGAGTCAAGTCGGACCTGAGGTATGGGACTTCATCTCAATCTTCTTTCATTGAGGCATATTTTGTTTTATACACAACCTTCTTTTATACGGTGTATAAACCCCTTTGACTTTTATGTTTATTCAAAAGGAATATTTTTTATACGAAGAGTTTACTAAACGACAAAAGGGAATGTTTTTGTCGTACGTATGCAGCGACAACGACTTCTCCGCCGCCGGGACCATTATTTGAGTTTCGGCTTCCTCTACAAGCCATACCTTTTTTAAAGAAAAATAAATACCATGTTTTACTTTTCTTATATTTTGGTATTGAAAATGGTTTTCATAATATTTTTATATCAATGTGTGGTATTGATATCTTGTGATTGAAAGGTGGAAATGTTATGTTTCTTTTATGCATGTTTTATGTGATACGATTATGTTGAGGTTCTTGGGTAGTATTATGAAGACGGCTGGTTCCGTGATAGACAATGGGAAGATGAGCCCGATATAGCTCTCCAATGAATTGGGAAATGTGAAGGAGTGAATCGTTAAGGTTTCTCCAAAGAGATTTAGGGAATATACCGTGATGGGTACTTCAAACGTAACGACGAGGGTTACTCCCTACGTATGAATGTTATGAATGCCTCAAGTTACCTTTATGTGTTATGATTTCTATGATTTATTCATGATTTGATGAGGTATGTTTTATGGGTAAAGTATGATTTCATTCTTATGTATATATGAACTCATGTTTCCTTTCCATATTTTTTTATATAACCCATACTAAGCTTTTTATGATCATCCCAAGTCTTTTTTGAAATGTTTTTCATAGGTCAAGGGAAAGGTACATGATATGATGATAGTGGCAAGGATGTGTCAAGAAAGAATCCATGTTTTAATTTAAATATGTTCCATTGATGGGAAAAAATGAATACTATCTTTATGTAACCACTTTTTTTAAATGTGGAATGTAATGCATGTTTTATGATCTAATTATCTAAAACACTAAACTTGAAAAGATCCTCAATGTGTAATCTTGTAATAACTCAATATTAAGTATGGTTTAAGGCTGGGGCCTTATAGTTGGTATCAAATGTTGGTTTAGATAACTTTAGGAGTTATAATTCTATTAAAAGATTATCCAAAACTATTTTTTTGAAATGATAGAGCATTTGAAGATTACCATGTTTCTTCATCTAAGAATGTTTGTTCAGAATGGTTTTCCATAGAGGAAACAGGGAAGCAGTGCTAGGAAGGCATACAGAAGGAAATAACCTTCCGAATCAGCATCCTGAGATGGTTGGAATTGGAACTGAACAGTTTGTTGCAGTAATGGAGTAGTTGACTCATGCGATAAATGGTGGTGGTATCCATGCACGAGATCAGCCAGATCAACCATAGAGGAACATGTCAGTGGTGGAACATTTCATGAGGCAACATCCCCCATCATTCAGAGGATCATCTGACCCTGTGTTAGATGAAGGGTGGATTAAAGCACTGGAGAAGATTTTCGATGTCATGGGGTGTTCAGACAATTAAAAGGTTAGTCTTTCTATTTACCGTTTAGAGGGCGAGGCAGATCAGTGGTGGTCTGTGGTTAAAAATATCAGGGACTCCGATGAGATTAATGCTCTTTACTGGGATGAATTCAAAGGTATGTTTCTTGAGAAGTATTTTCCTAAGGCTGTCCGACTTAGGATGGAAAATAAATTCTTGTAATTGAGTCAAGAGGAAGAATCAGTGGCTACCTATGAAGAAAGGTTCACTCGATTGGCAAGGTATTCTTTAAATTTTATCCGAGACATTGATAGTAAAATCAATCATTTTTACTCAGGATTAAAGCCAACATATCAAAGGGCATTATCTTATCTTGAGTTTAAAAGCTATGAAAATCTTTTTCGATGTGATTAGATGGTCGAAATGGAGTTTTCCGATGATCAAGTGTTCTATAACAACCAACATAAGAAGAGAGCAAGGTGGCAGGAGAAAGGTAAGAATTCTTCAAAAACGTCTGACGGTAAGAAAACTAAGTTTAATGTTTGTGATAAATGTGGAAAAAGGCATGATGGGGAATGTCTTCTGGATTCTGGAAAGTGCTACCGATGTGGTATGTTGGGACATAAGGCTCGTGATTTCACTGAAAAAGATCAAGGTGAATGTAAGACCAAATTTGATTTACAGTTAGTGAAATGTTATAAGTGCAATGAGATGGGTAACTATGAAAACGAGTGTCCGACAAAGCGCTTGAGTGATGGGAAACAGTTAGACTACAAGCAGAAAGGGGTGGTGAAATCCTTTGCAACTACTTCAGTGGATGTCGGGCCATCAAATGAAGTTGTATCTAGTACTTTGTTTGTTTTTTCAGATTATGCCAGTGTGTTGTTTGATTTGGGGTCTACACATTCTTTCATCTCTGAATCCTTTTCTAGTAAAATGGGAATACCATCTCAAGAAATGTCTCCTGAACTTGTGGTAAAAACACCTGGGGGAAATGTTGAGGCAAAAAGAATTTATAAGAATCTTCCTATCCTTATCTGTGGAATGAACCTACTTTCAAACCTTATTGTTCTACCTCTAGTAGAGTTTGATGTTATCCTGGGTATGGATTGGCTCTCTATTTACCATGCTATGATTGACTGTAGAGATAAAGAAGTTTCTTTTCAGAAAGAATTTCAGTTTGTGTACAAGAATGAACCCTTACCATTGATAACATATCAAGAGGCCGAGAAACTTGTAAAAGATGGAAATGAATGTTACCTTGCAAATATTGTTGAAAATAAGGGAACTGTTCAGATGAATGATGTGTCAGTGGTAAATGAGTATCCTGATGTTTTTCCTGATGAGTTTCTGGGAATAATACTAGATCGGGAAGTTGAGTTTACTGTTTAATTAGTTCCTGATGCTAAGCCAATTTCAAACCCCCCTTATCGAATGGCTCAAATTTAACTTTTAGAGTTGAAGGAGAAATTTCAAGATTTATTACAGAATGGTTTCATTCGACCTAGCACATCACCATGGGGTGATCATGTTTTATTTGGTAAAAAGAAAGATGGTTCTGTGAGACTTTGCATTGATTATAGGGCCTTGAATAATATCACTGTTAAGACCAAATATCCTTTTTCTCATATCGATGATTTGTTTGATCAGCTCCAGGGAGCTCAGTTTTTTTCAAAGATTGACCTGATATCGGGGTACCATCAGCTGAAGGTAAAGGAAGCAGATTTTCTGAAGACTGCGTTTCGTACAAGATATGGCCATTATGAATTTGTAGTAATGACTTTTGGGCTAACCAATGCACCTGCTGTATTCATGGATTTAATGAATACAATTTTACATGAGTTCTTGGATAAGTTTGTGGTGGTTTTCATTGATGATATTTTGGTGTTTTCTAAAAGTAAGGAAGAATATGAATGACATTTAAGGGTCATTTTGAAAACCTTGAAATAAAATAAATTGTATGGGAAATTCATCATGTTCGAGTTTTGGTTGCAAAAAATTTCTTTCCTTGGTCACATTTTTTCTAAATATGGTATAACGGTTGATCCTGCAAAAACAAAGGTTGTTGAAGAATGTCCAAGACCCACAAATGTAACAGAGATTCGTAGTTTCCGTGGTTTGGCAGGCTGTTACTGAAGGTTTGTTAGATATATTTCACAGTTATCTAGTCCAATGACTACGCTAACTCGGAAGGGTTTTATGTTTATCTGGACAAAATAATGTGATGATTGTTTTCATGAATTGAAAAGAAGATTGGTGAATGCTCCAGTTTTGGCACTACCTTCCAGGAATGGTGAGTTTGTTATATACAGTGATTATTCATTGAAATGACTTGGAAGTGTCCTAATGCAGAATGATCAGGTAATTTCTTATGATTCACGTCAGTTGAAAACTCATGAGGTAAATTACCCTACACATGATTTGGAATTATCTGCTGTTGTTTTTTCTTTAAAAATTTGGAGGCATCATTTGTATGGAGTAAAGTGTGAAATATATACTGATCACAAAAGTGTAAAGTATATAATAACTCAGAAAGAGTTAAACATGAGACAGATGAGATGAATGGTGTTGGGCAAAAATCCCTCAAGGTATCATTGAAGCCTTTTTGAGGTGATTGTGTTTGTTGACAAAGTGGACATCTGAGTTGTGATTGTTGAAAAAGAGGATTTCATGATGGAATGTCGAGTTCAAGAGCTGAGGTCAACGATCCATATTTGATTCAAGAACATCGATAAAAGGAATGGAAGATCTGGAGGTGGTACAAAAGAACAGATACAAGGTGACGCTGTTTTCCAGTGTTTTTGGCAAAGGGACTTGCGTGCCGTGGACTTGGAGTATAGGAAACTTGCGCGCCATATGTTTTTCAATATCAGATGATCAAAATATGGCTAAGGAAATAGGTTCGCGCAAGTTTGGGAGTTGGTCGCGCAAGTGTCTAAAAGGAGAGAAGACTTGCGCGCCGAGATTGGGTCGCACAGGTGACTTGCACGCCGTCGTGCAGGGTGGTCAGATTGCCTATAAATACCAGACCACCCCTCCTCATTTCTCACCAGAGTTCCAGACGAGAGCTCCCGTCGCGCAGGTGTGGTGGTCGCGCAAGTGGTGTGTGTGGTCGCGCAGGTGGGACTTGCGCGCCAGTGGTTGAAGTTGTGCGCCGGTGTTAGAAGTTGCGCGCCGGTTGGCAGTTGCGCGCCAATAGTGGTTTGGGCGTAAAAGGTAGAGAGACGCGCATGTTTGGAGTTGTGGAAGCTTGTGTCGCGCAAGTGTTAGAGGGTGACTTGCACGCCGATACTTGCGCGCCGAGGTTGACTTGCGCCCCAAGTAAGGTTTGTTCCAGCATTGTTTTTCGGGCTGCGTGGAAGCTGGAAGTTTGCCCGATACCTTCGGTGCAAAGAGATATTCATCAACGGGTGAAAGTTAAACTTCAACAGAGCATCTACATACAAGAGAAGATGCATTCTTTCAAGAAAATGAAGAGACCTACAGGTCTATAAACTGTGAGTGGATTCCATCCAAGAGCAGTGAGCTTAGGAAGAGGAAGAAGGTGATCCTCTCCACCGGTAGTGAGCCAGAGAGAGAGAAACAGGGAGTGACCCTTGGGAAAGTAGTGAGATGACCCTAAACATTGTAAAGGCAGTGATCCTGGGCATAGAAGTGATCTAGCCCGAACCTTGTAATCCACAGCTAGTGAAGATTAGTGGAATTTGGTATGACCGGCAACCTGTCGGCATATGCTCCTTGGACGTAGCCCTTAGCGGTGAACCAAGTAAAATTGCTGTGTCCTGTGCTTGCTTTACATTCTGTTTATATCGTGCAGCAGGAAAAAGAGAGAAGAGTGTTTTGCTTAACAGCGAAACAAGATCAGAACGGGCATTAATTTAATTAGTCATACCCTGATTCACCCCCCCCCCCTCTCAGGGTATCCAGCCTAGTGGACCTAACAACTGGAATTAATCAAGGATTATGATTGTATAATTCATTACCATCTAGGAAAAGAAAATAAAGTGGCTGATGCTTTGAGTAGAAAAAATAATGCTTTATTATCAATGTTGCGTTTGGAACGTGATCCTTTGGTTAAGGATTTGATGATGTTTTGTATAGAAGTTTTTGGTGTAGGATGTTCTTCTGTTTTGTTTCAGGTATTACTGAGATCATCACTATTAGACAGAATCATGCAAGCACAGAAGCAAGACAGTGAGTTGCAGAAAAAGGTAGAGCTGGTTCAGAAAGGTAAGTTACCTAAATTTAACATTGATAATGATTGCGTTTTGAGATTTGGGAAGAGATTGTGTGTGCCTTGTGATTCAGAGTTGAAGATAGAGTTATTATGTGAAGCTCATAGTTCTCCGTTTTCAGTTCATCCTGGCAGTACTAAGATGTACAGAGATTTGTGGGAGTATTACTGGTGGGATGGAATGAAAATAGATATTGCTGATTTTAATGTGAAGTGTTTGACATGTCAACAGGTTAAAGAAGAGCGGCAGTTACCGAAAGGGATGCTTCAGCCTTTACCAGTGCCAGAGTGGAAATGGGAGAATATATCCATGGACTTTGTTGTCGGATTACTGAAGACATCTCGAGGTAATAATGCAATCTGGTTTATTGTTGATTGCATGATCTCAGGTTCACTTCTAACTTTTGGAAGGGCCTTCAGAAGTCGTTGGGTACTGAATTAAATTTTAGTATAGCTTTTCATCCTCAATCAGATGGGAAATCAGAATGAACAATTCAGACCTTGGAGGATATGCTACGAGCTTGTTCGATGAATTATCACAGATGTTGGGACCAATATCTTTCTTTGGTTGAATTATCATATAATAACAGTATTCATTCCAGTATACAGATGGCCCCATTTTAGGCATTATATGGGAAGCGGTGTCGAACTCCAGCTGTCTGGGATGAAGTGGGTGAAAGGAAGTTGATGGGACAAGAATTGGTAGAATAGTTGGCAGAAAATGTTCAGCTGATACAAAAACACATGAGAACATATCAGAGTAGATATAAGAGTTATGCGGATAAGAAGAGGAAGGATCTCTCTTTTGAGGTATGTGATCATGTCTTTCTCAAAGTATCACCATGGAAAAGTGTGAGGCGATTTGATAAGAACGGAAAGCTTAGTCCAAGGTTAATTGGACCATATGAAATTATGGGGAGAGTTGGATCAGTTTCTTGCCGAGTGGGTTTACCTCTAAGTTTATCTCAGGTACACAATGTTTTTCATGTTTCGATGTTGAGAAAGTATATGCCAAATCCATCTCATGTTTTGAGTCCAGAGGTAGTTCAGCTGGAAGAGAACCTATCTTATGAGGAACAACCAGTCCAGATTCTTGACCACAGGGAGCAAGTGTTACGGAATAAGGTGATTCATCAGGTAAATGTTTTGTGGAAAAACCACATGATGGAAGAGGCAACATGGGAATCTGAAAATGCAATGAGGGATAAGTACCCCCATTTATTTGATAAGTAAATAAATTGCGGGGACAAAATTTTCTAAAGGGGGGAAGGATGTAACATACCAAGTAAGTAATGAATAATAGATATTTTTATCTATGTCTATTAATGATTACGATAGTGTTTTTGAGGCTTAAAATGAAAATAAATACAATCTTAAGCATGGAATACACTAATATTCTTAAAAGTTTGTTTTACTGCGTTTTGATGGAAAAATCTTTTTAAATAAAACTTTTGACAATTTTATAATCTATATTTGTCAAAATAAATATATTCATTATCAATGAGACATTGAAATTTACATTGGATAAATTTTTGGTATTTTTCTGACAATGTTCATTTTTAATGAATAGTGAAAAATACTGCATTTTACATCAAAACTGCTTTTTAATTTAATTTAATTATATGGTTAGATTATATTTTCAATTGGTCTTAAAGTGTAATCTGAATATATTTTTACAATTTAATCCAATGGTGGTCATTAGGATTAATTTAACTTTGAAATTGGTCATAAACTAATGCCAAACTTTTCATAGATATTGTTTCCAAAAAACCCGCTATTTGTTTTGACAACGAGAATTATTTTTAAATAAATTATTGCAATTTATGTGTTTGAAATTTTGTAAAATGGATTACATATTTGGTCTCAGAAGGTCCAAATTATGTAATTAAGACTCTTTTGTTTTTGGACATTATAAATTGTAATGACAGTAATTATCATTAATTATCATGATTGATGTGTAATCAGGTAGTTAAAGATAATAAAATGATATCATAATAATACAAAAAAACCACAAAATGTGTCCTAAGGCTACTTGTTGTCTCATGGCCAACCATGGGATTCCTTGTGCCAAACTTCGGGGCCCCATGGAATCACTTTTGTGAGAAAGTGACTTTTTATCTTTTTATTTTTAAATAACGTTAAATGTAACAAAGAATGTATCACCTAAGTAATTTTTTTTTTAATTTTGTCTACATAAATGATATTTTTGACTTTAAATAGTCATTCTAAATCTAAAAATATTTTCTACATCATAGTAATTTTTTTATAATTTATAGACATTAAATTTATTAAATTATTTATGACATCATAATGATGCAACGATGACCTCATTATTTGACGATTTCAATATAATGGAAAGATAATGTAAAATATAAGACCTACACATGTCCAAAACCAATTGGGTGGATATATTTCTAACCATTATCACCTTATTCTCGAATTATATCAATTTTGGACCTTTAAAATCTGAAACCCATTTGAAAATAAAGTAACATTTCTTTACTTTCCAAGAGTGCCCCTCTTCTCCTCTTATAAAAGGCCCCCACATCTACCTCCTTACCAACACATCCAAAGCCTTTGGCTCGGCCAAACCCTGCTCATTTTTTCTCTCCACTTCCCTCCCTTACTCCAAGAAGCCTCACTTTGGGCAAAAGTCTTCCCAAGGAAGCCTTTGAGCTCAAACCAACGGGAGTTACCCGATTTTAAGGTAATGTCTTCACATGAGTCCTTTTGTTTTATTTTTCTTATCCAACCCCATAAAATCATTTTATTCATTTATTTTGTAACAAATACTGTATCTTTAATATACTAGGATGTTGTTATAATCAGTATTAGAGCTTCACTTACACACACCTACATCTAATGGTTAAAGAACAAACTGTTTCCGTGGATGGCGAATTTCGCCTCCCGAAACGATGATTGTTCTACATTCTTTTAACACCTTCAAAGGTGGCCATTAAGATGACAATATATTTATACATGATATATAATATTTTTATGTTTTCTTTAATCTTCTGTATTTTTCATTTTGGTCATACGTTTATGGTTTCCAATATGGGTAAACGCGATATTTTCATTTAAGGAAGTGCGGACTACCGCCCCCTCAAAGTGATTTGATTCGTTAAATAGCATATGTTGGACATATAAAGGATGGATTTATGATATTATATTTGATATTACACTGGAATTATAATATAACTTTATATCATTATGATTAAATTCTACAAAATACGAAATAGAAATGAAAGTAGCGTTCATGCGTACGTACGACTTACCGTCTCCATGAACGGTGCATTTCATTTCGTACCACTAAATGATTATGTAATATTATAAATGCATTCATGTACTGGATATATATGACATATATGACATCTACATCATGAATACCATTCTGGATATAATGGATACACGAACAACTTGTAATTATAAAGGGCTTATTTTTGACTCAAGTACCAATGATCGTTAAAACGACCGTTATTAACTTAAAGAATTACATAGTGTTCATGAAATGGAAATAAGTGATATAAAAGGAATAATGAACTTGAAAAAGGTTCTTAAACAATTATAAATTAACTCAAGTTTATTATTCAGGATATTAAAGAATGACCAAGTCAAGTCAGACCTGAGGTATGGGACTTCGTCTCAATCTCCTTTCATTGAGGCATATTTTGTTTTATACATAACCTTCTTTTATACGGTGTATAAACCCTTTGAATTTTACGTTTATTCAAACGGAATCTTTTTTATATGAAGCGTTTACTAAATGAAAAAAGGGAATGTTTTTGTCATACGTATGTTGCTACAACGACTTCTCCGCCGCCGTGACCATTATTTGAGTTTCAGATTCCTCTACAAGCCATACCTTTTTTTAAAAGAAAAATAAATACCATCTTTTAAATTTCTTTTATTTTGGTATTGAAAATGGTTTTCATAATATTTTTATATCAATATGTGGTATTGATATCTTGTGATTGAAAGGTGGAAATGTTATGTTTCCTTTATGTATGTTTTATGTGATACAATTATGTTGAGGTTCTTGGGCATTATTATGAAGAAGGGTGGTTCAGTGATAGACTAAGGGCGGGAGAGCCCGATATAGCTCTCCAATTCATTGGGTAACACGAAGGAGTGAAACATTAAGGTTCCTCCGAAGAGATTTAGGGAATATACTGTGATGGGAATTCCAAACGTAACCAAGAGGGTTACTCCCTACGTAAGAATGATATGAATGTCTCAAGTTACCTTTATGTCTTATGATTTCTATGATTTATTCATGATTTGATGAGGTATGTTTTATGGGTAAAGTATGATTTCATTATTATGTATATATGAACTCATGTTTCCTTTCCATATTTTTTTATATAACCCATAATGATCTTTTTATGCTCATCCCATGTCTTTTTTGAAATGTTTTTCAAAGGTCAAGGGAAAGGTACATGATATGATGATAGTGTCAATGAAGTTTGAAAAAGAATCCATGTTTTATTTTAAATATGTTCCATTTATGGGAAAAAATGAATACTATCTTTATGTAACCACTTTGTTTAAATGTGGAATGTAATGTAAGTTTTATGATCTAATTCTCTAAAACTCTAAACCTGAAAAGATCCTCAATGTGTAATCCTGTAATAACTCAAGATTAAGTAAGGTTTAAGGCTGGGGACTTATATTTTCTATTATTAAAGACACTAATAATGGACCTACCATTCTCAATAATAACAAAAATTCAATAAAAAAATTCATATATGAAATTATTTTCTTTAAAATAATATATCTTTACTTACAACATGAAAAAAAAATATTCTTAAGAATTTCCAATTACCTTGTTCATGGAGTCCCTTTATTAAAAATAGATGTTGTCATTTAAACAACACTAATACAAATTAATTATAAATAAAATGAATTATTGATTAAAAATTCTTGGAGTGTTATTGTTGTGAATAACCGTATGGAAGATACAATAGGAAAATGAGACATTATTATTTTTAATATAACATGATGACATTTTTGATTTTTTGTTAATGCTCTTTGAGATGAAAGAAATTAAAATTAGAAACATTACTAAAAAATAGTCCTTATAAAAATATATATGACATGTAAATTATAACACTCAAAATTGTGGAATAAGTTCATGTGTAATAAAAACATTGATTAATGAAATTATCCAAATTTTACTAGAATAAAAATGTAGTTTTGATTAAAATAAATATAATCATTTTCAAAAGAACATAAATAATATCATTACACCCCCATGTATTTAATAATGACATGAAAAATAAAAAAAATTCATAAAAACTAAATTTGAACACATAAATAAATAATAAATCTCTTACTATAAAACAATATATATACATATACATATATATTAATACCCAAAAGACATAAAAATACATAGTGAATAATAGGTAAATGTATATGTTTCAAGAATAATTAATATTAATTAATATTCTATTTTAATAAATTATAAATTAAAATAAATAATTTTATTCCTTACAAATACATAAAATAATATATTTTATGTTAAATAAATTTATTAATTTTTAAATGAAATCATAAAATTAAAAATAAAATATATTATCTCAATTAAATATATTTTATTTTATAAAAATTTTAAAATCAGATAATCCATTATAAATAAAATTTTCAATGAGAGGATTTCATTGAAAATAAAATAAATATAAAATCCCATAAATACAATATTATCCAAATAGATTTCAAAAAATATAACATATTTGGTTTTGAATAAAAGAAAAAAGAAAAAGTTAATAAAAATTCATTACCATGAAAATATAAAAATATATAATCTCTCATACTGTAGAACCAAAATAGACGATAGTTAGGGTGACAATATGATGGGTAGAATGATAAGGAAGGATATAATTTTTTGAGAATCATAATACATTATTATTAAGTTATCTATTTATATCCTAACATCACTAAAAAAGATTATATTTTATTCATGATGATTTTAGATTTCCAAAAATGATATTAATGGTTCCATTTAAATTAATTGAATTGGAAAAATGTGGAAAAGCTATATATATCATACTATATATAAATTTCATGTGTACATGCTTTGTACATTTTTTAATTTAAAAAATATATGTTTCTCCAAGAAACACATACATTAGCCAACATAAATATTCTATTAAACGAAAACGTATTAATGTGAAAAAATTAGATATTAAACAATATACTTTTTTTAAATTTATTAAACATCATGTGGTCCAAAATATACATATAAAAAAACAAAACAACACATAACCAGAAACCAAGGGAAATAGTGAATCAAAATGAAGTATGTAATGTTCATAAACCAAAAATAAAACAAATAAATGGACCAATGAAAAAGATAGACGAATAATGTAATGAGAACATATATTTGAAAGAATTTTTGATTCCTAAAATATTGGGGAAAACGTCTACCTCAGTAGGATGAATAAGATATAATCCCTTGGACCAGGAACTTGGAAGAACCATAATTTTATTGGAATACAAATGGTGCATGATCCTCTTAAACAACCCCAATTGAGACCTCACAACATGATCCTCCCCAACCTCGATCAAATGCAAGCATCTTAGGCTCCTTGGTTGAAACCTCCACGGAGGGCCGACCTCATCTCTCCCCTGAATCTCTCTCCCTTGGAAGAATGTAACCCTACCGGCTCCTCTGAGACCCTAAAGGACCCCCAATCCACAAAACTAAATTCCTCCCCACAATTACCACCAATCCCAATTTTCATGTTTATTTTATTTTTAAAATTTATTTTATATTTAATATCATTAATAAATATTTAATTAACATAATTTATAAAATCATAATTTTTTAAAATATTCATAAAAAAAATCACTAATATTAATATGATTTTAAATATCTTAATTTTTAATTCAAAAATTATAATTATATTTTCATATATAAATTATCAAAATTTATACAAAATAAATTAATTATATTTATAAATTAATTATACATTATATATATGAATATAGTATATTTAAATTTACTCATTTAAAATATCTTATTAAATAACCTTTTGATAATAATATTTTCAATCAAATTAAAATAAATATAATACATTATGAACATTTAATTTAAAATAAATTTGAATACTATAATATATGAAAATTGTTATAGAATTATAACTAAAATAAATAAAACACTAAATATCAATTAATATTTTAAAATAAAATCATCTCAAAAATATTTTTAGTTTTTTAAGTACAATTTATTAAATTTGGTATAATATTTATATAAAAAATAATTTTTTTCAATTTTAGGGATATTAAATTTTATGTCCTAGAAGCATAAGTTCATGGAATTCATCTCATTATGTTGGGGTTCTGCACCTTTCCCCACAATGGGATTAATATTGATCCATTTGGGTTCATGAGTGGAAACTGTTGTTGATGAATAATTCTACTAGTGGAAGATGGTGTTCCCTTACCCCTTTAAAGTCTATAGACCATGATATCACCATGTCATCCACTATCTGAATATTCCACTTAGACTATCTATTGGTTTTAGGATTATAGGCCATACTGAAGTTCATTTCTATTCCTAGATCATGTTGGATATATTTCTATAACTTGGGAAGGAATCTTTGATCACAGTCAAATTCAATAGATATTGGTAATCCTTTAAGACATACTAGTTATTTATTGTGTATTTATAAATGCGATATAATGAGATTTCCACTCAATTTGTGATAAATTGATATATCACTATAAGATGATCTATAATAACCAAATTATAATTGATTCCTCTAAATTTTTGTGGATGTCCAATGATAAAGCTTGATTTGATGTTTTATATTTCTATATCCATATGTGTAATGGATGTATCATCCATTTATAATTTTTCCCTTTCATCCTTCACTTTCTAACATATCGGGCACATTGATATATATTCAAGGATTTTTTTCATATTTTCCTAACAAAATTTCACCCATAGATCCTGATACATCTTTTGGCTACATGGATGAATAGAGATGATATATCTATGTGAATCATTCAGAGATCTTTATTTATCTTATGATTGGATGGTACACATAGTTCTGATACTAATATTTTTACTCTATCCTCATAAATCTTGAACTCGTAGGATTTTCCATTTCGGATAGCTTCCACCCTTTTATGATCTTACACATCATTTCTTTGAGCATCCTTTATTTTGTGCACAATGAATGGTTGAGTTATTACTTGATAAATGTTTTATATTGTTCATCCCATATGATTCCCATGTATATAATTTTTAATGTCTATGAAAATTGGATAATTTTCAATATTCATCATTGATAAAGATTCATGATCCTTTCCACTTAGAGCATCCACCAACTTATTTTCCATAACAAGATGGTACTGGATTGAGCAGTCGTAATTCTTGATGTGACCAAACCATCATCGTTGGTTCCCATTAATATTTTTCTATTTGAATATGTATTTGAGACTCTTATGATCAGTATATAACTCACACTTCTCCCCAAAGATATAATGCTACCAGATTTTTAATATTAAGATTATAGATGCCAAATCTAAATCATGCATAAGATTGTTTTTATCATTATTTTTTAACTTCCTTGAGTTTTATGCTATCAATATATCATTTTTCATCAGTATACATCCTAATACTCTCACTAAATCGTCAATTTACACCCCAAAGAGTTCTCTACTTTTCTTGCGTGTCAGTAATGTCATAGTGATAAGCCTCTTTTGTTCTCCATAAATCATTTATTATATTCTTGAGTCCATAAAAAAATATCTCCCTTTCGTTTTGTAATACAAATTAGGAGGGAAAATCATGATATGTTCTTCATAAATCATCAGTAATTCCCAATAAGGCCATGGAAAATATGGATCTCCCTTAAATATGTTGGTTTATACCAATCTTTGATTGCCTATATCTTGGAAGGGACCATAGATATCCTTTTTCTATTGATTACATGCCCTAAAAATGATAATTTCTCTATCTAAAACTCACATTAATTGTACATTGCATAAATTATATCCCATTATAATGTCTTCAACACTATATTCGAATTCCCTACATGCTCCTCCTTGCCCTTCAAGTGTATAAGAATTTCATTGATAAAGACTACATAAATTTTGTCGAGGTAGTCCCAAAAGGATTTATTCATTATGATTAGGAATATTATTGGACAATTAATGAGTCCAAATAGAATCAATCTGAACTCATAGTGTCCATTATTTGTTTGAAAGGCGGTGTAGGGAACATCTTCCTACCTCACAATCAATTGGTGATATTTCTACCAAAGGTCCATTGTGGATAAATAAATGGCCCCACATGTATGATTGAAAAATTAATCTAATTATGGAAAGATTTACTTGTTCTATATCATAATTTTATTATGCTCAGTATAATTTATACAAAGGTTCATTGATCAATCCTTCTTCTTGATGAAGAAAACATGACCACCCCATGGTGAAGAACTCGATCATATAAAACCATTATCCAGATTCTCTTGTATCTTCTTCTATAGTTATTCAAGATCAACATTCTCCATTGTATATGGTTTCATTGATATAGGTAGCAATCCATAAATATGTTCAGTTGATAACTGAACTTCTTTACCAAGAGGAAGACAATATAACTCTTCATAAGAAACAAAATTGTAATCCCTCAAAATGGGAATTTCATTGAGCATGTTTCTCTCCATTGTATCAATAATTTTGAGGTAGATGTATATGGTCCTAAGGAAAAATTATACAAAACTAAGATGATGATTTTGAAAGAGATTCATCCTTTTCCATGAAGTTTTATATAATTGGATGGTACTTTAGAATTAGAATATTTACGTCCCTTTCCCAACAATCGATGATTGATTTTTATAAAGATAGACAATCAATGATAAAAATAGCATGAAACACTACCAAAGGGATTATGAAAACATTTTATAGGAGTTTGAGTCCATAAATTTTAATTGGGGTGGAGTTATATATATTGTATTCAATAATTTACTCATTATCCATTCTTATAGGTAACCCATCCTCCATTATTTGAGGAGGTTTTTAAATATTTCTAATAAACTTGACAGGAATGAAAGAATATGTAGAATCAAAATCAAATAGTACATTTTCTATTCTTGAATGAATAGATAGCGTACTAGTCACAACATATATTTTTTTGACTCTGCATCAGTATTAGGGATATCATAATCCCTTCCTTATATCCTTGGAGATTGTTTTTTATTTCCTCCTACAATCCTATTCTTAGGGAATCCTTTTCAAAAAATCATGTGTTCCTTATAGTAGAAACACTATAGTATAGGATATGTGTTAATCTAAAATGTCTCTTATTCTTATAAATTAGTTAAATTATTCAGGTCTATTCGGTAGTTCATAGACAGATTCCTCATTATTCAACATTGTAATCATGTTCAATTTCCCATTAGATAGTTCACAAGATGTTTCTTACCACATTTTTTACATGTGGGATATTAATTATTTTTTCTATAATGAGATTTTATTTGATCCACCCACATTAGACTCTATTTTCCACTTTTTTTATTAGGCCCATGAGTCCTTTGATGCTATTTTATTTCCATTTCATCCATTAGGTAATAATAAAATATCTTCTCATAACTATCAATGTGTCTAATCACAAACTAATTTTAAAGAATAAACTTCAGTCCACTAAATATGTGATCTTCATTGCATAAAGTTTTCATGAAAAATCCTGGGGCATATCTGGAAAGCCTTGTAAATTTTAATTTATATGTACCGATAGAAATATCTTCCTACTACATATGTTTATGGAACTCTATTTCCATCTTGTGATGGGGGGGTTCATTGAAATAATTATTGAAAAACAATTTCTTAAATTCCTCCCAATCTATGGTATCTGTTTCATCCATTGACATTGAAATTTTTATCAGTGTCCACAAGTGATCGTCTACCCCATCATAACGTTAGAAATCCATCACAACGTTCATTTCATCTATGCGTTGGTGGACATAGAATATATTTTCAATGGAGTTAAACCATTGTCCCATGAGGGGGGTATTGGAAGACCAACTAAACATGGGATGCCTTTTAACCATGAATAATTCAATTGAAGCATTCTCTCTCATAGGTGATGTAGGGAGTTTTATGCAATTCATTTTATTATTAATAACTTGAGATAGTTGAGCGAGTAATATCATTATGTTCTGAGCACCTATTTCCATCATATTTGGAATATCAGTTTGAAATTAATCACATTACATGTCAAATTGAATGTGTTAAAGTGTTCTTCTATTTCCTTCCTATAACTAAATAAAATAATGTTCAGTTAGGGGGATTTAATTAATATATAATAAGTATAAAAATAAATATTTCGATATAAAATGACCAACGCTTAATGGAAATGTATATCCTACGTTGTGAATCCTTTGATTTAAATCAAGGTTATCCCTGAAATGTTTCCTTCCATATTTTCTTATGGTAATTTTCTCCATAATAATTGATTTTAGAAATATAATTCATTCACCAATGAATATCCCCCAGGTGGGTTAAACCAAGAGGGCAGTAAGTCTTATTTTTGTGTACCAGGTTTCCATTAGTCGGGCCCGAAACACCATGTCAGAGTTTTTACTCCTAAGCACATATAATCCCGAACCTCACACACTTATAGTATCAAACATGTATTTATTTTCTTGAAAAACCACTTATTCTAAATTTCCAAATTTATTTTTGTCTTCTTATACTACATATTATCACCAAGGCTCTTATGAAAAGTTTAATATTACTAGTCCCAAAAAATTAAAAAATATGAGCTCGTGTGCCATCTAGAGTGACCATAACCTTTTAAAAATATCATTAAATATTTTTATGCATAATTAAATATCAGAGTAAAAAAAGATCATAAAATAAATTGTGCATTAAGACAATGTACATAAAAACAAAAACATGGGAGTAAATAAAACATTTCACTATATATCATTGATTATGAGCTCCTAACATCGTTTGAGACCTTACATATTCCTAGAATAACATATGGATAACATAAAAATTGGAATTATCTAAAATTTCTAGTAAGAGAATAAACAATAATTTAATGCTTAGAACATGGTTTAGATGGCATTACATAATGATATAAAAATGTGTGGAATTTGTTAATTTATAAGGAATCATAACATATAGAATGTGGGATCATATAATCATGGAATCGTAATAATATGGATGAAAAATAGAACATTGCATTACAATTAATCAAGGCTCATTGCACATAGAGGATAATGAGACAAGGCTTTTTACACATAGTAGAGCATAAATCAAGGCTCATTGCACATAAAGGATCGCATGTCATGGATTCCAACTGGGACTATTGCACATAACATCTCTTAAGAATAAATATTACCCAATGAATTGAATTAAAATCATGGAATATCATTCATAACATGTTCATGTATATGTTTTTTCACAAGAATATTTTTACATAAGGAATCAAACATTAAAATAAGGGATTCCCATGATAAAAATCAGGTGTCACAATCATCTCAAAATGAAATAACAAAAAAGATTATCATAATGGCATCCATTAACGAAAATATTAAAATAATACATTGAAATTAATAACTAAAAATGATAATATATGTTGATATGTTATTTTAAACTAAAGATATAACATGTAAAAGAGTATTTAAGATCCATTAGAATTTAATAATTTTAGTGCAGTTTAAGTAGAATATTGCTGATCATTTAAAGAAGATAGGGGAATAATATTTTATAGAAAAATAGAAGTGAAAAAGAATGATTTTATATAAAAAGTATTAATATTATAAAAATAATGTTTTCATAAAATAGATTATGGATTTCATTTAATAATGGGAAAGAATTCAAGAATTTCCCTTAAAATGGGCTTCTGTATGAGAAGGAATTGAGTAGGGAACCTTTTAAAAACATTTATATACCAAATAATAAGGGTTAATGGATATATATATATATATAATATTTTTGAACATTGAAACAAAATTTAGAATATGTAAATAAAATGAAAATTGAATGGTATTAGCATAAAAATAGAGGAAGAGTAACACAATTAAAAATGGATGTTTGGGTAGAATCTCTTACCTTATGTCAAAAATGAATCATCCTAGATCAAAATTTCATGAGTAATAAAATTACAAACATTAATTAATTAATGATATTTTATACAATTATTTTATTTATTATAATTTAATAAGGTTCATTCATGTTCATTTTATGGGTTATTAGAGTCAATTTCATCGTTCGAGATTGTTAGATACATTTAATTTCACAATCGGTTTTCTTATATATGTGTATGGAAACAATGTATGATGGGGATACCTTTCTATAAATGAAATGATATGTTATTAATGAACTTATATAATTTTAAAATAATATTTTGTTTCTATAAGTGCTGATGATTCATAAGATAAATTATTAACGATAGTAGTTTAGTTTAATTTAGAAGTTTTTTATCACAATGAACACATTTTGTTTTATAAATTAATATAATGGGTAAAAAACAATTATAGAATAATAAATAGGATATAATAAATATATTATCATATGTTTCAACAATAATTTTTTTTCATGGACATCCCTGATTATGATAATGAAATTATGAAATTATGTCATCCATCAAGGTGGTAGATTAGCACCTCACGAATGATGTTTCCATTAATAAAATAAGAGATAAAGGAGTTGGTATTTGATGAAGAGTTATTCGAAAAACATGATGACATTGCATTATATGTAATATAATATAGTTTTTTCTTCAGATAACCAAGGGGAATTGAAGAGACCATAACCAAGAAAAGGAACATGAAAATACTTTATAAGAAAAGGAAGAGGGTTTACCTCTTGATTCCATCTTCTTGAGAGCCACCTAAGGGGATTGGTTTTTGGTTTTGTTTATGAAAAAAAATCATGGATGTGGGGTAGAGGGTTAGGAATAGTATTGGGCATAGTTTGGGAAATGATCTAGGGTTGAGATCTATGAGGAAAAGTGTTGGTGTGAGTGGTAATTATAGTAGAGGATATGGGTGTATTCTCAATATTTTACTCATTAATTTATTATTTTGGTTCAATACTATGAATAGTTTGATTATTATCACCAAAAATATTAACATAATGTAGTGTTGTTCTACATTTTGGGCTTTCATTATCCATACATCATATATTAAACCTTTGATCAGAAATTTAGCATTTATCATAAATTAGTGTATTTTATTATTCACCAAAAAAATCAAGTATTTCAAAACAATAAAAAATCCCACTAACTATTTTTTGTCATTTAGGATCAAAAAACGAACCCATTTTAGCAAAATAATTTTCTAAATGGGAAAAGTTTTATTTTTAATTAAAATTCCCATTTACATAGAAAATACAGATTTTATAACAATAACTAATTTTAAAACACATTAAATATTTACTTAAGGTATCATAAACTGGTCTTAATATCATTAGACATAAAAACATTAATTTATAAATACATATTATGAAATTAAATTATCTTTCAAATTATTAAATTAATCAAACCAGTTTAATTAAATATTTAGGAATTTCAAAAATATCAACACATAATTAATAATTTCTAAAATATTTATTTTCATATAATGTGACATATATATATCATATTTCCACTTATATGATTTATAAATTTAATTTATTATTTCATTAGTGTGGTTACTATTAAATTTTAATGTTTACTACTCATAAGGGACAGGTTATTATTCAAAATATCTTGTTATTATTCCATTGGTATAAATCCTTATATTTTATAAAATCTTTTTATTTCATTCATTCATCATTTATAAATATTGAATTTTGTTAAAAATTTTATTTTATGTGATTATAAATAATGTCCTAATTATAAGAAGGAAATTTCCATTGATAATACATTGGGTCTTTATACATCATCTATATGGAGAAGGACATGATGACTGTTATTAAATATTCAGCATGATTTATATAGCTTCATCATTTTTCACTGATATAAAATGTGATGAGATGTTGATGGAAATAGGATTTGATAAAGGTCTCAGATATGATGTTCAATTTTAGTTAAACACATGCAGGTTGATGAATATTACTGAGATATGGATTTACGCACTGATTACTAAGTGTAACCTAAGGGAATCTTTGGCCATATGGAATAGAAAAATAGACTCTCATCCTAGTGGTTCAAATTCTAGTGGAAGGAATCACTTGATTGTGGCTTCTCCTAAGGGGATTAATAGAAAGCTTTTTATCACTCGTATCTATTTTTTTTTCTATCACCATTATAGGAGATGGCGAAACATGAGGAGTCTGTGTCATCAATACCCATTCGAGTACTAAGATTTCGAGAGGATGGTCCGTGTGAAAATAAATTCTTGGACCTTTCTTATAGTAGTTAGAAGATGGGTATAATATCTAAAACATTATTTAGAAGTATGTTTTAAATATCTATGTCATGATGTAATATAGTTTATTATCAGTTGTTTAGGCCATGGTAGAGTTTGTGGCCGAGGAAACCAGTCTCCAGTTGTACATAGGCATTAGAGTGGTATTGGTCCGAGTTTTGAGGTTTTGTCATATATTTTCAATTCATGTTAGTTATATTCTATATTTCTTACCATTTAGGATGGAAGTATTGGAACATAAACATCGACATGAATGATCTTACAATACTTTATGCTATTGTATATTAATTTTTATACTGGTTCATTACAAAGTTTCATATGTGTACTAACTGTGGAGATTCATTGGAACATTGTTCTATTTTGTGATGGCATTAAGACATTAGATAAATCATTGGGAATTAAAATTCATAGTGTAAGAATGTTCATGGAGGTCCCATATGAGATAGGTGGGAGTTACAATGTGTGTGATTTTTTCGTTTAGATGATAGGTTTTTAGGTCATTCGAGGTTTTGACGGGATGGTTTCTTATCAATCACATGTTGATTTTTACCTCTATATGTTGACATTTACATCATCATACGGTAGATTCGATATTAAAAATGGTAATGAGATGTATAGGAAACCCAAAATGGACTAGAGAATCATGGGTTGGTTATGATGACAACAAATATTTCTAGTTTGTATCTTGATGATAAGGGATTACATAATGTATATTTCCCTCTAGTGTTTGATTATTATAGAGATTTTTTTATAGTACCTCTAGTTTCTAGTATATAACCCATAATTTTTTCTTTTCGTGTTTATAAAGTGTAATGGGAAATGATGGGAGAGGTTTGTGAACATTCAATTTGTATTTTAGGGGGATGGGGAAGATGTGTACAAGCTGTTCATAGTGTGCCAAAATCGTGTGGAAATCCTAGAAGAAACCTTACACAATAGCAGTTTTGAGGTAGTAGCTTCAGTATGGTAGGCACAAGATTAGGGAGACCAAGATAGGAGGCCATTAAAGGGTTTCTTTAAGGAAGTTTATAATTCATTATTAGCAAATATTATGTCTAATAGTGTGCCTTAACCGTGCATATAGTCAAATCAAGATCATAAAAAATAGGTTAACACTTATTTTTCCTCTAGCACACTCATTTTTTAACCTAAATGGACCTAATTTGGGATTCCAATATATTGATGGTAGGATAACATCTCCCGAGTGATTTTGAATAAATCAGGATCCCTCCTTTATCATTTTCATTCCTGATTCTTGCAGTATGTAACTGTATTCATTTTTCATATCATGTTTTCATATATCTACATAGATATACTTCTCCACTCCTCTTGGTTTGACATATATACATCATTTATGTTTAAATAAAAGATTATTTATACAATAAAGAAGATATTTTATCTTGATCATGATAGTATATGAGATCTATGATGGTTTGGTGGAAGTCATACCCGATTGTGTGAGCATTCTTTGTCTATTTTGATTTTCATCAAAAATGTTGAGTTATGTGGATTGACACTTTAATCCTATTAAAATAAATGAATGCAATGGTTTAAAATTGGTATATTCTTTTTTATTTGACAGTTAATTGGCTGATTTATTATTTCTTGAAAACCTCTTTGGTGATAGCTCTAGGATATCTAGAGAATTGGATGTTTTGATTAAAGTGTTTGATAGTGCATTTTAAAATATGGATTTTAAAATTTTATTTCTTTGGAATAATGACGATTGGATTTGATAAAATTGTTTTCATTAAAATGAATGATTTTATTAGAATTTAATAGTTGATTGGAATTTGTTTTGTTTATATCGGTTTATATAAAATACTAATTTTATTGAAATGGATTGAAATGATTATTTGAAATGGTTTTGGCATAATATTGGTGTGTGTAGATCACATTTACAATAAATTTTTAGAATAAAACCTTTTTATGACATAAAAAAGTGTAATGTAACATGGTGTGTAATTATCATGTTATTACATTTTTGATCGACCAGAGACCGCTCATTTGTATCGAAATGTCAAAATGAAGCATGCATATTTGGATGTTTGAATAAGTAGAATGGAATAGATATTCCATAATATTAATGATTAATGGGTTTAAAGCCTTTTATTGATTTATTTATGGAAATATTAATTTATAGAAAAATTTTGAAATAGAAGTTGTGCACTTTTTGTTTTAAATGATTTTTAATTTTTCTTATATATAGTTATTAACTATTTTGGAAATTTTTTATATAAACTATTTTATATAAATGATTCAAACATTTAAATCCTTGATGTGGGAGCAAGTATGTCATTGGTTAAACCCTAATGAGTTTTAATCTCACCCCTGCCTTACACTTTAGTGATTTTACTTTTTCTATCTTCTCAGACAAGGGAAAAGGTATAGTATCACATGTATTTAGCACCACCCCATGATACATAGTATGTTTTCTGAGGTTTGATAATATATATTATTTATAATTGATTTGTGTGGTTATCTAAGAGTTTTATATAGTCATGTTCTATAATTTACATTGATATTTTCATTGCCTCCGGAAATAGTACACTTTGGTGCTGTTTTGTTATAACGTTTATTGTTGATTTTCCTTGTCATTATAATGCATCATATACTGGTAGTTTGGTTAGTTATTTAATTATTAAATGGATAATTATCCACCACTTTCATTTGAAACCCTTTAGCTTTTCGTTCTAACGTTTGGCATCTTCGGGATGTCTCTTAATGCCATGTAGTAAATCATTTTATTCTCCAGACAATGAGAATAAGTGGGCCATAAAAAAAGGAATCAGTTTATCCAATCCAAATTTATCGTTGAGATAAGTGGTATCATATTGTTCCTTCCCTTGAGGAACAATTAATCATCATTTTTATTATTCTGGGAGTTGAAATGTGTTCGTATTTATTCCTAGGGATATACTCACAGAAATGAGTATGTTTTTCAGGACATGAAATGTAGAGGATAAAAAGACATGACTAAAATTTATGTTTTGATCATCAAGTTACAAGGGATTTGGGTACATAAGTGTGTTGGAGGAACATCAATTATGTTATAATATCCTCGCAATGGGTTTAGCCAATGAGATATTCCTGACATGCATTATAGAGAAATGAATTCCCACTAAGATTTTACATTTCATTTTTATTAATGATTTATTATTTTGTACAAAGGGAGAATTTTTTTAAAAATAATTCAATATTTTTAAATGAAAGTATTCAAAAATAATATAAATGATTTATTTTGAAAAAAGTTAGATTTTTTAAAAAGAAGGTGGATGTTTTCAAAAATATTTGATTTTGGAAATAAATTTTGTGATAGTTTATATGATATAATTTGATATGCTAATACATTAGTTGTTAAAGAGTGAGGATTATAATGTTTGTTGTTTTTTTTTGAAAATTTAAGCTTGTAGGAATCATAAAAACCTACAAGAAGATGACGTAGAAAATGTGGTTCCACCTATGCCACATGTTATCAAGGAGTATGTTTAGAGTATCATCCAAGAATTTCAAGCAATATATATGAGGAACTGATGGGATGATTTAATGAATGAGTATCATTCCATATAATTCATGGTGAATAATCCACCCATCTTCAAGGGTGATTCAGAATCCAAAATGGCATAGGTGTGGATGAATATGATGAATCATATCATAGATTTAATCAACACACCTTTGGTGATTAAAGTCTAACTGGCTACTTATATTCTCAATGATCTCACAATATTGTAGTGGAATTTGGAGGTGCAGGCTAAACAAGATCATGGGCTTAGCTGGGATTATTTAAATAAATTTTTTAATAAATATTTCTATCCTCACATGTTCAAGATCCAACAAATGAAGAACTTCTTCAGCCTCATGAAGGAAAATAACTCTTTCAAAGAATCTGTGGATGAATTCATTTATATAGTGCACTTTTCACCAATGTATGTGGCTAGTGCATCCATTAAGGAATGAATATTCGAATTAGGGCTATGGCAGGAAATCCTCTCAAATATTTTGGTGCTTTTTATTACAAATTACACAGAGATAGAGAATAGAGTGACATTTGATAAATGTCATATCTCACGATATATGAGAGGAAGAAGTATGATGATACCTATAGTAAATGGTGGGAGCTCGAATGTTATTAGTAAGTGGAAAGGGGACACCTATTCCCAAGGTGGGGTCAGGAAACTAAATCAGATATCTATATCAGTGAACCTTCTTCCATAACCAAAGAGCCCAACATGATATTTCTAATATGGATCCGTGGACCACATGA
Organism: Viscum album; assembly: GCA_963277665.1. Classification (NCBI taxonomy): domain Eukaryota; kingdom Viridiplantae; phylum Streptophyta; class Magnoliopsida; order Santalales; family Viscaceae; genus Viscum; species Viscum album. The sequence continues at coordinate 1,393,218,937 of OY728165.1, forward strand.
AGCGAAACTATACAACCCAACTGAGAGCAGGCTAGAATTGAAAAAATATGGGACATATTATGCTCTATTTTTACAGCAATCCATGTTCAAGTACTCAAAACTCTTCTCATATGTCACAAGCATCATATGTTTTGACCAGACAATGAAGGAAGAATCACTCTTGGAAATAGATCACATCTATCTATGGTGATGTTAGAAACACTGTGACCCCTCAGCAAGGATAATCTTAGAAATCCAAAAAAGAGAATAGTGCAGTGAAGAAGCAGCTTTATCAAGATGAGAAGATGATTGTATATGATCAATAGGGACCATCTATGGTGAGAGGTACAATTCTATTGAATTCTACACTTAATAATGTATTGTTTTATAATGGTGTGTCACATTCCTTTATTTATTGATGTTCTATTTGTTTACTATGTATAAAACTCGAGATGATGAATTCTAAGTTAAAACATCAAAAAACTCTCCGGGAAATAGAATGTAGAGCCTTCCACTGTATGTCATGTTCAATAATTGTTGATGGAGATGATAAATATTGTGTCTTATTAGTACACAAGATGGATTTATATTATGTAATAATATGTATCTATTAGATGATAGTGTTCAAAGTTCACATAGAATTTTATAGACGGACTATGAGTTCCATGACTGAGAACGATGTTGACCATCCCTTTTGAGGAGAACAACCTATAAAGGTAGGTGTAATGGTCTTGTTGACACCAACGATGAGAATTATATCTTACCAGATGGATAAATTGACATTGGCATCGATGAAAGAGATCAAGGATATTAGTTTTGCATTACATTGGGATCAATTTATAAATATCATTCCCAATAACTTCTTAGGATTATCACCTATTTGGGATGTGTATATTACGATTGATCTCTTCCATGGGAGTAGTCCAATTTTCCTTACGTCTTATGAAATTGAAGTAGCAGAATTAAGAGTGTGGGATGTGAATTTAGAGGATCTAGAAAGAATAGGTTTCATTTTTCTTTGTACATCTCTTTTGGAAGCACCAGTCATTGTTAGTAAAGAAAGATATTGGAACTCATTAACTCTTCATTGATTATAATATGCATAATATAGTTATGATAAAAAAATATATATCCACATCCATGTGTTGATGATATATTTGATCAATTAACGGGAGACCAATGGTTCTTAAAAAGTGACTTTCTATAAGGAGATCATCAATTTCATGTTTAAAAGGATGATATTAGGAAAACAACTTCTAAAAGTATATATGGCCTCTAAGAATATGTACTAATTCCTTTCCGTATCATGATTTCTCTAACGGTGTTTATGACATTGATGACTCAAATATTTCAGAAATATTTGTATTCTTTGGTTTTCGTGTTTGTTGATGAAAAATTGTTGAACTCAAGGACAAAGTCTAAGCCTAACCCACACACAGAGATGGTGTTGGGAACCTTGAAAGACCATTTTTTGTATTCCAAACTATCAAAGAGTGATTTTGGGATATAAGAGATTTGATTATTTGGAAATATCATTTCTGAAGGATGAGTTTATATGGATATAGAGAAGATGAAAGTTATTATATCATTGAAAGTTATGAATAATATATTTGTGATATGATGTTTTCATTGTTTAGCTAGTTCATACTGACGCGTTGTTCCTAAATTCTCACAACCAGACTCACTAATGAATGATTTGAAAACTAATATTTTTCCATTCTGATGAATGCAATAATTCCAGATATATTTTCAAGAACAAATTTTTTTCCTTACATCATCACCTATAACTATTTTTTCGGAATCAACATGGGGGATACATATGGTACTATTATGTTTCAAGATAGGGGTTAGGACGTGTTATCATGAAATGAGTCCATTTTTTTCTTATGTCTCATTTTAGTTGAGAGTTCTTGAGAAGAATTACCCAACACATGATATGGAGTTTGATGTAGTGTCTTTGCATTGAAGACATGGTGTCATTATCTCTTTGGTTTAAAAATAACTAAATTTACAGATCATAAGAGATTGAAACACATTTTATTAGAATGGGATTTGAATATGAGTAAAAGGATATGGATAGTATATCATTAGTTTTTGACAATGACTTGATGTATAACCCATGTAAAGTCAATATGATGGATGACTCATTAAATTGAATGTAATATGATATGTTTGTGAAATAACACTTAGATGAGTGGTTGTTTATGTTTGTCCTAGGGGAAATATGTGTGGAATGTGAATACCAAGGTGATTTTGTGGTTTTATTTTCATTTTATGTGGTTCCTGATTTTGTAAACATGTTTAAAGATGACCCAAAATTTTATTACAAATTCATGGTTATGAGTTCAAAATCAACGGCGGAGAAATGATTGAAGGTTAGAAACATGAAAGGAGTTCATTGTGGTAGTTTAGAGATAGAATGGTCATACCTATGGTTTTTTAGGAACAAAATCTTAATGAATACCACATTAGAGATAAGATTTACATTCAGATTTACATAATACGTACAAGGCATTGAAGGCATTGTATTGGTGGATTGATATAAAACATAAAGTGGCTGAGTTTTTTTGAAGGTGTTTAACTTGTTATAATGTTAAGGTAGAACATCATTGAAAAGTGGGTATGTTTCATTATTTACCTACCCCAATGTGGAAATGGTAAAAGAGAGTGATGGATTTTTTTACAGGTCTATCATGAATTGTTTGACAACATGATGTCATAAGGGTCATAGTGGATCAGCTGACAGCGTCGACCCATTTCATCACAATTCATGAAAGTAATATAAATTAGGATCATTAAAAAATCTATGTTGATGATGTGTTAAAGATACACAATACACCAATTATGATAGTCTCAGATATAGATCTGAGTTTAATGTCTCATTTTGTGAAATCTTTATAGAAATACCTTGGAACTCAGTTGACTTTGAGTAAGGCGTATCAGCCACAAACAAACAACCAATCTAAAATCACGATACATATGTCTGAAGAAATGACATGAGCATTGTTAATGTATTTTTTTCTCATGGGAATGAATGTTCTATTAGTGGAGTTATCATATAATAACATCTATTAGGCCTCATTACATATGGCCCCTTACAAAACATTATTTGGGTGTTCCTGTCGTTCTCCACTGTGTTGGGGGAAACATATGAGGCTCAGTAGTTAGGATACACCTTATCTATTTAATGACTAAGAAGATTAATTTGATAAGAAAAATGATGGAGACATATTAGAGAAATCATAAATCTTATGTGGTTTATCATCGATGGATATTGGCATTTTTTCTGAGTGAACTTGTGTTTTTTTAGATTTCTACAAGTCTTGGACATTATCTTTTTAGAAAGTGGGGAATTTTATCTGCAAGATATATTATTCCCTATGAGAGACTAAAATGATTTGTAGAAGTGTAATATCAGTAGTAATTTCCACAATGGTTAAATTTGGTGCTTAATTTGATCCACACATTTCAGTTTAAAAAGTATCATCCTAATCCTGCAAATGTGATCAGATTTGATCCCCTTTTCATAGAGATTGATTCTTCGTTGGTGCATATCCATGTGTAGATTGTAGATATGAAATAGAATGTATTATTTGGAAACATAATAGTTCTATTTCATATTATATGGAAATATGGTAATATTCAGGAAGAAAATGGTGGAAATCATAAGGAAATTAAAGAGAAAAGGCCATAACTCTTTTCGGGAAATGATGGTTTTCTACTTTCGAAGGACGGAAAGACCATTAGTAGGAGAAATTTTGTACCCCATGTGCCTGGTATGTATCCATTTGATTTTTATGTGTATAATGTGTAAACATAAAGGATGTGATTGTTAGGTGAACCATTTATATGTTTTTTTGGGAACCAAGTTGATGTACACTATGTGTCTAAACCATACAAAAATAGAAGAATAAAACATGCATAATAGCAGTTTTGATGTAGTAGATTTGGAACATTGGGTGAATGGTAATGTGATAATGTTAGGAGGACTTATAAGTGTTTCTTAAAGGTAGTAGATAATGAACTTCTATCACAATGTTTTCAAACAGTATTCTCTAAACATACACATAGTCAAATCTAGATGCTAATAACATGATCTCACTTATTTTTTCTCTAACTATATATTTATTTCATATAAATTGACCTAACAATGAATTAATATCCACATAATGTAGGATAACCTCTCATAAGTGATTTAGAATCAATCTAGAGCCCTCCCTTGGCATTTTCAAGACATATTCTTGCGGTAAGTGTTGTTCTTCATCATTCTTCTCATTTTTTCTTAGTACTTTTAATTTCATCATGATTTCCCATATATAAACCAGTAATGGGTAGGTATTAGATTTTGGATTTCAAATATGAGGATATTTGGTCTTTATCATGATATGAGAATTGATCTAGTATATTTTTTGGAATTATTACCCAGTTGTGTGAGCATTCCTCATCCATTTTGTTTGTCATTAAACCATTGCGGTAGGAGTATTAACTCATAAATAAACTTATTATAACTGAATGTAAGTGTTTAAAATTGATTTATTCATTTGTATTTTATTATTAATTTGATGATTTATCATTTATAGAACTCTCTTTGGTGATGGTTGTTGAAAATTTGGTAAATAATTTCTTCAGAATAAAGTTTTTGATTCATGATTTCATAAAGTGGATTGTAAAATTAAAATTAACTAGAATAATTGTGAATGGATTTGATAAAATGTTTTTCAATAAATGGAATTATTTTATTGGAATGGAATTGGTGATTGAGATTTGTTTTTTTAATATGGGATTCAATAAAAAATGGTATTATTTAAACAATTTAAAATGGTTATTTGAAATGGGTTTGGAATAATAGTGGTTTTTGAAAACCAAATTTACGAGGCTTGGTTGGAATATTACATTGCACTCGATGACAATATTTTAATGTCACATGGGGTTTAATAATCATGTGACGACATGGAATATCAACAAGAAACTTCTCATGAGTATGGAACTTTCATAATGAATCATGAATAGTTAGATGTGTGAATAAGTGGAATGTAATAGATATGAAAAAACATTAACATGGAATGTTTTTAAATAATTGTTTTTGTTTTTTTTATAATTATGACATTCTTGAAAATTGTTGAAATATAACTTGTGATATTTTGGTTCTAAATATATTTGAAAGTTGTTTATATTTAGTTATAATCTACTTTGGGTAATTTTTTTCTGTAAAAAATTTTATATAAAATATTATAACCATTAAATACATTTAGAATGAGTAGGAAAGTCATTGGAAAAATCCTACTAATTATAATAATCATCCCCACCTTTGAAAATTGGTATTTTTTCATATTCTATCTTCAGAGACATGGGAAAAGGGACAATATCAAACATATTTAGCACCACCTCATGATACTTTGGATATTTGGTGTGGCTTGAAAATGGAACAAGTGGAGAATGGATTATTATGTTTTCCTTTGAGTTTTATGAAGTTATCTTCCACTATTTCAATTTAAAATTTCATTTCATTCCACTGTAGTACACATTATTGTGGTTTTGTTTTAAAGTTGACAATTAAGTTGAATTTTTTGAAATACATAAAATAATGGTTGTTTGGTTATGGTTTATTGGTTACTTGTTTATTTCAAAAAGGGCATGTTGCCTCCCACATTCATTTGAAACACATATAAATTTATTTACAGCCTTGTCATATTGGGTATGTCAATTAAGGAATTGTAATGTTTATTTGTATTCTCAAGTCAATGTGAATATGTGGTTAATTACATTTTCCATGAAATAATTCCTTGTTAACCTCCTGAGAGAGAGGCAAATATCTCCATTGAGATAGTTATAGGTGATGAAAAAGTAATACTTCGTCCTTATAGGATGGATACAATGGATTTGTAGGGGCTTAAGGAGAAACCGGTGTACATGGTGGAAAACATGATTTTTATGACTTAGTACATCTACATGGGAGTCACTAGTAATTTTTTTTTTTAAAATGATGATGGTAATCTAGAGATATGTGTGGATTATCAAAAATTGATCCAGTAAATGGTTGAGAACAAGTATCATTCTCCATGGATAGATGTCCTTTTTTAACAGCTCCTAGAATCTCACATTTTTTCAAAAATGGATTCCAAATCTGGTTATCATTAGGTATATGTTGGACCTACATATGTATTTCACACAAATTTTGAAAGCACGTATGTACTATAAACGAATATTTTTATAATATTTGATATTAGTAAGGTTTCACAAGTTTTCATGGTTCCAATGCTCCATTTTTTCAATCGTTATCTATATTTTTTGAGGTGGTATTCCTTGAATATAACATGGTGTGTTATCATAATTGACATGGCCAATCCAATAAACTTGATATCATTTGGGATACACAGTGATATGATCATTTATATGCTAAGCTAAAAAAATTATACTTTTGGATGGATAATATTCACTTCCTGGGTAATATAATCTTAGATATATGTGTAACAATTAACTTATAGATTTAGATAACTGTTGTTTCTTGTAAGAAAATCAAGAACATATTCAGTGTATAGAGGTTCTTAGGGATAACTGAATAAAAAAATAATTTGATACATGACTTCTCAAACTTTTTGGAACTTTTAATGGGATTTAATAAGATTTTTGTGATGTTTTATAGTCTAATAATAGTGATATATTCATTTAGGAATATAAAGTGAGAATCACTTTTGCAACGATCTTGATTCATCCACAGTCACGCTGGAGTTACATTGTGTTTAATGTTATGTCAGTTGTTGGTCTAGGAGAATTTCTGATGTGGGGGGATAGATTCACGACATACATGTCTCAGTAGTTGATGAATCAGGAGAGAAATTACCCAATTCATGGTCTTGATTCAATTGTAGTTGTTCATGTGTTACACAATTGTAGATATTATCTACTGGGAGGGATTTTTTTGTGTACACAGACCACAATTTCCTCAGGGATATATTTAGAGTGTGTAATATAAATTTGGGATAATTAATTTTGTATGATTACCAACATTATTTTTACATTGATTATTCCTACAGGAATGGAAATTGAAATATTGTGGCACTGCAATATGCATGACGCCTATAAAAGAGGTAGTTTAGGAGGCCAAAAGTGAGTGGGTTCTTATGGAATTTTTTCTATAATTCACTTATCAGTTCAATATTATCATGGATATACCTATATATCATACTCAGCTTTGAACTATTACCTTATAAATATAATGAGGATGGTGAAACTATCATATTCAAAGGGCTTAGTCTTATAAGAGAGTGTGGATGGTGGGAAATATCCACCTAGTTGGATTGTGGGTTATGATGAAATTCATGGTATTTGTGGATATGTATGGGTTCTAGAATATATAAATGATGAGATTCAGAAGGAGTTTCATGCATTATTTTCAGTAGATCATAACGACATTACCAAGATGTATCAGGATTTACATTTCATGTATTGGTAGTCAGGTATGAAATGTAATGTATGTGAATTTGTTAGGAGGTGTTCTATGTGTCAGTATGTGAAGGAAAAACACCATAAAATAGCTTCGATTATACTATAGTTACCCATTCTTGATTAGAGTTGGATAGATTTCCAGATCGATTTTGTGAATAGTTTTTAGAGGTCACCTTGAGGTAGTTGTGTTTGGTTGATTGTTACTGATAGGATCTTAAAGGTTGTTCATTTTCAAATGATCATGTAGACGATCATTTTATTTAAAAAATGTTTTTTTTATATTCATGAGATAGTACACCATCATGGGGTCCCTCAGACCATTGTATCATATAGGGAAACTCATTTTACATTTCATTTATCATAGTTATTGAAAATATATTTGGGTAAACAACTTCATAAATGAAAATAAAACCATCCTAACACTAATGGTCAGTCAAAGAACATGGCTTAGGTGTTGGAGGAAGTGATGGGAGCATTAATCCAAGATTTTGGGGGATATTAAGAGTGGAATATTCCCATAGTTTGGTATTCGAACTAGAATAGTTATCAGGTGATTGTACATATGTTAACTTATGATGATTTTTCTGGTAGGCCATGATGAACTCCACTATGCTAGTTAAAGGCGCACCACATATCTTTAATCAGCTCGTGTCTCATGGTGGATACTTTTAAGCAGTTCAAATTGATTAAAAAATGGATGGATACTATATAGTGGCCACAAATGACTTATGCTGATTTTCATCGATGAACTATAGTATTAAAGGTCGTGAATGGGTATTTTCATGTGTCTACGTAATGCTATGATGTAGACTGATTAGGATTCAGTTTATTCATACACCATGAAATGTCAGACTATTTGATATTTTTGAAGGATTTGAGCAAGTAGACTATTAGTTGTAGTTACATCATAGGTATTGTACCTTAAAGATGTCCTCCATGTTTATTCACTACACTGTTATCCACCAATACCATCTCATATTCTACATCCGTATGAGGTTTATTTAAAGAAATATTCATCATTTGAGGATAATCCTATTCATATTTTTGTTATGAGAAAAATGGTTCTATGAGGATGGTCAGTTCTTCTTGAATGGGTGCTATCATAGAATGATTGTTTATTGGTTGAGACAATGGATCATAATGATGATATGTGAGCTATTTAGTTATATTTATTCTCTATGATATATAAAAACACATATATGGTGAATTCATGGATGAATTTATTTTAAGGGGGATTATTTTAAGATAAAGGGTTTCACTGATAGGTAAGGATTACTTTTTTCTATTTAAATCCACGGTTTTAACATAATTTATGTTTTTAATGGGACCATGATTATATCAATAGTCTATGCCTCTTTTTGGAGACCATAGGATGACATTATTGTGAAAACAATAAATTTCGACTAGTTATAAGAAATTATGCAAGATATGTAACATTTTTACTCCTAACCATACATGAATAGAAAGATCAGTGCCAGATGTTTAATGGTTTTAGGAAATCATGCCACCTTAGGTGCATTCCTGTATGTGTTTATGTAGACTTTTGAAGGAAAAATAGTGCATGATTGATGTATGGTTTCTCTAATACGTTCTAGGACCATGTGGGGTCACCCTTGATAAAGTGAAGGGTGATGGATTGGCACATAGTTTATCCAACAATGTGTCGAATTTGTAATACACGATTAAAAAGATAGAATTTCCTATTTTCCACCAGTGGATTTATAATTTTGAACCCTGCTATTCTCCTTTAATTCAATCTTATAAGTATATCTGATTCCCTTCTCTAAATACATCGGATTCTGTATATTGATGTATATTAAATATCTAACATTCAAATCAAACACCATCATCCACGTTGGTTTTATTCTAGTGTGTTATTCCTTCCACTTGTTCCATTAATAATTTCAATTTTTATCAAAGGATTTATTTAGGAGTAAGACAATATTATTTATTTTTAGTATTTTCATATATTATTCATTATTTTATTCATCTAGATCTAGTCAACCCTCGATACTGAAATACTATAGTATTGAATACCACGGTTATGTAGTCTATACCTTTACCACACAGATGGTTGTTTTCTATGCTTATTTTTCATTTTTTTCATGCTGAAGACATTATAATATCACCACAAAAGTTAATGGAATGGAAGAATTTAATGAATTACAACCTATTAAGGATCCCAAACTATTTTATTAATAATATTGAAGGTGTTTTCACCATACAAGGATATCCATGGAGCGTCCCTCTGAATCTGCCCTTTTTTTATACCACCTATGGGGTGAGAGTGTGATTAATTTATTTGATTAATTTCATTATTAATTACCATAAATTGCGTTGAAATGTTAGGAGAGTGTATTTAATCTTTTCCATGTGATGAAATGATGTGATTTATTTTATTGTTTAAATATATTTTATTGAAATTTTAATATGATTTGGATAATCTTATGGAATTTGATTAATTAGGAAATGATGATTGAAATATGATAATATTTTTATGGAAGTGGATGCCTCAATTGGTATACATTCGATCCTAATACATTAGGATTCCATGGATGTTTCTCCCATAGATCATGTTTACATTATCAAACACCTTGGACTTATCTTCCTCATAGGGTATTGATTCTATATGATGCCTTGGTCCTTGATAGCCTCTAGATCATGCTTTCTTGGACTGGCATTAGGCGTGGTCTACTGACATGCACTATGGACTACAACAATGTAATTACCAATGCTCCTTTAAATTTACATGGATTAATTAGTCTTATATATGTTATATAAAATCCTTCTTGGACTGATGATTTTTATTACATAGTAAGAACCTTTTTCATGAAACAAGATTATACATTGTGGTTGTTAAGGGGTTTACTGCACTAGATTATATAGAATTTATGTGGTGTATATTTCTATTGGATTATACAAAATCCTATGATGGATAATCTTTCAATGATTTACATAGAGAATTGGTATGGGTGTTTAAATCCAACGGGTATACTAGAGAGTGTTACTTTCTTATTATTGACTTAAAACATCCCTTGTTATGTGTTCATGGCTATTGTTTTTCAGGAGCCATCATTGGATTGTTAGTACAATTTGAATTGTATTAAATTGCTATTAGTACATTTTACTTGTGATATATTTCTCAATTATTTATTATATCAAATTGATTTTATTTTTCATAGACATCATCAGTGGTTTCCAACTATGTTTTCTCTCACAACATTCTTATGTCACCGTTGGGTACTCGGATAGACATCTCGGATTATGGTAGGGACTATGGAAACTGCCTATTGAATAATACCTAATTTTCGTATATATCAGGAAAAGTAGACCACCTGACTAAGCTAGGATTATGATTATATCATGTTTATTCCTTTTTCGGTCTTTTTGGTATTTGGATTCGTGAATTTTAATATCTGTCTGTGTATATATTTTATCTTCTTTGTAGAGACATGACATCAAACATCATTTGTCTATATTATATTACTACTGGTATTTTTATTTATTAAGGTCATTGATTTAAATCTTCTTTATGTATAATTTAACACTTCTTCTATTTATTTTTGTGTTTACTTCTAATCTGATACACTATAACATGATGGAATAGTCTCCCAACAGACACACCCTAAGCCCTCACTACTACTCGGTAGCCAAGAGTATTTGGATTGGTGTACTAGAGGTCATGTGACCACCAGCATGGGGAAATAGAAAGTCCCACCCTGGTGATGACATTATAGGCATACATAAATAGGGGTTCATAGAACTAATGGTGCTCTTTGGAGTGTTTGAATCTCTAGAAAATTCATCCATACTATAACCCGATAATGCATCACCCAACCAATTGCAATGAGTTGTACATTTTTTTACTTTTATATATCATACTATCCACTTAATCCCATTGTTACATTCATTGATTTTACATGAAATGGATCACAAATCCAATTATAAGAGAAATTTCTAATTTATTTAAATTCATCACATAATGTATGATCACAACTAGTAATTAAAATGGAAAATGCACCATGTACAAGAATGTATCATCCATTTTGGTGCAATATCCATGTACAATTTAATGTTCATTACCAATATAGTTCAACTATTTTTACATTAAGGCATCCATATCTACAAAATAGTCATATGGATTTAGTTTCTTTAAGATAGATTAATAGTAATATTATCCTTCTTATCTCAATCAAACATCATTCCCATGAATTTTTCCCTAATAATGATAACTCATAATGAAAATTATATAATAATCATACATTAATTATTGAATCATAATAATTTTTGGATCGAACTAAAAAATGATGTATAGAAATAAGAGATGTATGATGTGTAAGACCCCATGGAATATTGAACACTAATATAGGGGATGAATTAATACACTAATTTTATAAATTAGTTTAAAATAATTCAAACCCTTTAACATCTTATGGTTATTAATACACAAAATGAAACCATATTCCATCAACTCTTATATATTAGAAATTAAAGACAAAGAATGGAAAATTATTTAGATTTTTTAAGATAAAAGTATAATCCTTTATGTAATTTTTTTAAATTAACAACATGGATTCTACAATAAATATCCAAATGGAAAAAATAATAGTTAGTTATCCACCCCAGCTACAATTGTTCAACAATTTGTTAGACACCCCAGTTAAAAACAAAAATCAGTTATACAAACTAAGTACAATAACATATTTAGTGACTAGTCATACATCCCGATCAAAATATTATCTTAATCAATAATAAAGTGGTAAAAATATATCCCTCTATTTTCGGGATACTTATTTACACCTTTTTTAAATTTTAGTACGTGAACAAACATGATCATGATTTCCCATATATAACTCCTTCAAGAGAATCATCATTTGATAATTTTTTCACAATCTACGTATCATGAAACACACTATTGATCATGAATGACCTGAGTCCATATCATTTTTTTAAAAAATAGGAAATAATTAATAAATAAATCGAGATATTCTATATTAAAAATACACTTATCACTTTGATAGAGTAATGTTTTTTTATATTTATAATTATATCACATATCACCTCACTTATTATCTCAATGGTATCCACTATTTCTTCTTGGATACCTACACTATTCATATTAACATATTTATTGTGAATACATTGTTTCAATTTATATTTCAAAACACTTTAATTTATGTCAGGCATGATCATCTCAATAAAATATATAAGATAGATTGAATTTTAATTCTACCTCATAAAGCCATTCAAAATACACTATCAAAGATTTTCTTTTAAATGTCCTAAATAATCAAGATCATACTTCCAAATGAAGTAAATGAGATATCGTGATTCCAGCATCTCCAAAAATATCATATAATTTTAAAATCATAATATTTCCATCCATGTATTATTTCACAATTGAATATATGGGTTAGTGATGTGGTACCACCCTATTTGGCACAGAACACTCTCTGTATAAACTACATTCAATTTGAAAAATTGTCTTCTTTTTATAGAATGAATTATATTCATTTTTATTGATCACAATATTTATATAATTTAGGACATATCTTTTCATCATCTAAATTAACACATGTTATTAAGGATATTCAAATTCTTCTTTTCTACCATTTATACAACATTTATTTTGAATACAAAATATATAATATCATATAAAATAACACCGATATAGGATTCGTCAATGTCATTATGACCATACATAGATTTTAATATAAACCTTACATTGATATTTGTATACCATTACATATCCATTTGAGTTCCACTTGACCCTTATGTAGCTATAGGAATTCCTCAATTTTTATATGAATGTCTCTCATTACACATACATACCTATATAAAATCAAGACATATTCTTTCATCGATATTATATAAATTATGAAAAATATATTAATAAATCTACCACATGGATAACTAAATGGATCCATAATAATTCCTAATATATAAATAATTTATATACATCTCAATGGAACTACCCCATGTTTTTGTTTAGATCAATTGAATTTTTTCATCTAGATATTCCATATGGACAAATTAATAACTATGTATATAAAATATGTTGAGAATATAATAATTCATATCGATAAACTATTTGTGAAAATGACCAACTATGAATAGAAACCATTTATTATTGATTAGAGAAAATATAAATCGACCAAGTGAAGCAGCTATATTCATCTTAGTATCGAAATTCTGAACATGATTTTGCTCAAACTATGGCCTTATAAATACATCATCATACTAACTCAATCAAATAAAATCATACATAAATATATTTTAAACACTTTATATATGTCAAAAACATTTTCTTTTAGTTTTCTTGAATATCATTATCACAATCATAACATTAAATGATATTACATTTAATATTTCCAGCAAATTTATTAATGAAATATCCAAAAACATAAACTTCCATTTGTCAATTAAGATTCTCACTCAACATAAGTATTTTGATGTTTTTCCATGTATGTTCTTCCAGGAAAACACATTAGTCAATAAAAATCCATTAATAAATCCCACTACCTTCATCAACGACATATTTAGTTATTAAAAATTAATATAATTATATTAATTTGGAACATTAATATCCTTATTTGTATTTTTATATAAATACCAAAACTCACATCTCATGTCAATATGTGTGGTTATATTTCTCCCACATATTCATAAAAAATACAAAAAAAGAATAGGGTCATATGACCTATTTAGATTCCCCCAAAACCAAACTACTTCTTCCACTTATCAAATCCAAACCATATCCTTAGCTACATGTGAGAAATATAACCCCCGTGATTTTTTATAAAATATTCATTAGTAAATAATTAAAATTATATGAAGAGGAAAATTTTTTGATAATTAAGAGTGCATAAATAATGATGTCAATGTGGTCTATAAAAACCCATCCTTGTGATACCATTCTCAGAAATTATTATATTCAACAAAAAATAATAAAATTTCAAATAGAAATACATAACCATCACAAATCTAAAATAACTGATCAAAATATTTTATTTCATGACATAAAATTCCACCATAATTTCATTTTTTTCATTACCAAACCCACTCCCCTTAAAAAACATGTTTCATATAAACAAGAATAAATAATGTAAATGTTTTTTAAAGGAAACGTACTCAATATTTAATGGGGTTTTATAGATTAGTAAAATTTAATTAGTAACTAGATAGTGATATATTTATGTCCCTGTATTCCTTTTTTCTCCCTCAAAGGATGAAATTGATCCTTCATAATCATATTTATATAATTCAATAATAGTAACAACGTCATGTTTTCTAGAAGTGATAGATTCAATAAATACAATTAAATTCCCTTAATGATTGCATAAATTTTAAAAAATATAATAAAATAAAGAAGGGAATATTTGTTCATTAAGAAAAATAATCGAGCTAGGAGTTATACCTTAAAGAAATATTCTTAATATTTTAATTCTCATTTATTTTCTACCTATTAATAGCCCAAATAGGTTTTTTCCTCATATTCATATTATCTTGAAATTATTGATTGTGTGTAAAAATTATTTAACCTTCACAGGTTACTAAAGGTTTATTTCCATGATCCTTAATCATCTATCTCATTTTATCTCCATGGTATTGTATCATTTTTATATAATAATAATTTCCATGACTTGAATAAATATTTTTATCACATTATTTTACATGAAATTAATATATATATTTTTGGATAGCATCTTGTGGAAACTAGCTTCATCCTAATTAATAACTATTTTCGTTATCATTTGCATTAATTTTTTTCATCCATTCTCTTATCCATATCCAACTACTATGTCATGAAATTAATGTGTTATTTCTTGACATACTTACTTGATTTAATATTCCTATTTTTGTTATTAATAAAATTTATATAACAGGAAACCTCAATATCTTTCAATATTTTCTACCAATTCATAACATACATTATATATCATGGCCCTCTATTGATGCACTCCTTATCCTTCTTTCCATATTATTATGCGTACCATATATCTCATTTAAAATATAAAAAAATTAGAGTTGGGGAATTTTCTTAGGCTCCAATAAAATATTGTTTCTATTATGATTTGGATTCCATTTTCCCTTAAATTCAATCTTTTTATTCATAACACACTCCCATAAATTACATATTATACCAACTAGAATATGTATTTTCCTATACCTTCCACAACATATGTAAAACCATTGAAACAATAATCATCCATATTGTATCAAGATATATCCAATATTATTTGGTTTTTATCTACTCTCATATTTATAATTATTTTTCCTAGGGGAACAGTTCTAGCTATAATATTCAACTCTTTATAAGATGTGGATGAACATCCATCACATTCTATTGTCAAAATAATCTTAGTTTAAAATTTAATTCCCTTAATTTTAATAATTATAGATATAATTTGAAACTAATTGGTTTGAAATTTATATGATCCCATGGAATACGATTCTCTCAATATAAAGAATAATAACCTTTAAATTTTTTCAACATGGAGATGTCTTTGTTGAATTTATTATTCTCAACTTGGAAAAAGAGATATGTAAAAAATATATCATCCAGTTCATCCCTTGTAGTCATCGTCCCTTTTGGATCACATTCCATCATCTCATGTTCTTCCTTCTTAAATCAATTAATTTTTCTCAGATCAGCAATTATTTTTTATTTTTTTTCATAGTCATCATTTTTAGTATATAAAATAGTAATTTTTTTCTTCTATTTTTCTATTTACCATTTAAAGCACTATACTATTATAAATGGTTGATTCAAAAATATCTTTTAATATCCATTCATGATAAATTAATTTATACACATCTTCATCACTACATGATGAATCAAAATAATTTTTTCAAAATTATGAAGCAATTTACCCTCTCCGTGTAAATAACAAATTGTTGATTATATATATTAATGATTATATTTTTCTCCTCAAAACTTAAATTATAATTCTTCTTCTTATCCATTTTTGGTTTTCAATATTTCAATTAATCCTATTCCAATACATAATTAGAAGATTGTTTCGTTATAAAATCATAAAAAAGCGAAGAAGGATATCAAAATTTCAATGATTTAGAGAGAGATTAATTTTGTACATTGAAAATACACTATCTATATCCTATTAATATAATGGAAATTATTTCATTGATATAATAATCAATATATATATATGAATAATTTAATATAAAACACTATTCCCCCTTGATCATTCTTTTTTATCAATGCTTCAAAATTGATCAAATAATTTCATTTTGTAATGATTAGTTTTTCCACATCTCATAAGCTATGAGTATATTTTATAATTACACACATGAACATTCATATCTGTGTAAAAGTAATTATATTTTTTAATCTAAACAATCTTGAAAATTAATTAGTTTTTTAGTACAGATTATTTCATATAACTTCACACGAATATCAAAAATGTTTATAACCATTTCATTAACCCATGTAAAATAGTAATAAATATTTCCATCAATATACATTTTCATGTCCTTAGAATTTCTCCACAAAACCTCATTTTTTAATTCATTTACTTTTACATTATGTTCATAGCCACTTATCAATTAGTCTTATATCTATTTAGATGTTTAGATATCAATAAATGTTGTTTAAAACATATCTGATAATGAAATCAGAATGAATTTTTTTTACCATATAAATCCATATTTATCTTATCATTTAGTTTTATAGAATCATTATATTAAATGGTTGGAAAAACTAAGGTTGTTTTCTCATACACTTTGAAAATAAATGGTAGGAGCTAGAGTGGCATCATATTTTTTCAAATATGAAAATTCTGGATATCATGGGTTAGAACACCCCTAATTTTAAAACAATTAATACTCTACATTTTAATGAAACATAATTTTTCTATTTATAGGGAACCAACTATCTGATACAACTAATAGATCCCAAAGAGGTATTGACCACATAAAGGGTGGGTGGATCTATAGTATTTATTAAATACTAACTTTAATATAAATTATCCTCTAATTTTTATTAGCATTGTATATACACTCAATTCTATCATATAGATAGACCTCATGTGTAGTAGTAATTAATGAGGAAAAATAATATAGTATTTACCAGTATTTTTATAAAATTACACTCCTTTATATATATCTTATACAACTAACATGGATTTATTACTAAATCCCGATGTGGATCCAATAAGAGTTTGTATAAACCCAAAATACAATCCATAAATAGCTACATTGACCAAAATTAAAAAAAAAGAAATTTGATATAAACCCCTACAAAAATCACATATTTAGTGATATAATAAAAATCCCAATAACAATCTTCTTTTTAACACTAATCTAATAGTGAAAAGTATACCATTCTTCTAGGAAAATTATACACCTCCATGCAATGATATTCCTCGGTGAATGAATGTGATCTAGTTTTCTTGTATAATAAAAAGTCACATACTTTAGTAGGTGACAATATTGATTAGAAATTTTGGTATTAGAACATAGTTGATATCATGAATGATCTGAGTCATCATCCTTATATTGAAAAATTGGTATGTAGTACCTCCTCTTTATGAAGATATATCCATGATTCATACTCCCCCATTTTTATAGATATTGATATATATTGTGGCTCTTAGAATTCAATCACAATGACCATAATGAGTTCTCTCAATGTTTTCAACAGGTTATCCATTAATACAAATAGTTTATATATTCATAGATATATTAAAAATACATAGTCTCCATAATATTTTGAATATGATTAATCATTGGATTGAGGTATCATCTCATTCAAATCTGAAATATTTTTTTAGTTTATAATATCCCTCACATTTTCATTCAAAATCCTTCATAATATATTCCCTTTTAAATTTTGAAAAAATAATAGAGATTAATTCTCAATGGGATATGTAAGATATCATGAACCAAATATCTAAGAAAATCTCATTCTATTTAAAATGCATTATATTTTCATCTATTTAAGCATAAATAGTCAAATGCATGTATTTATGACGTGGCACCTCTTCCTATAGCATGAAACCATCTTAATATAATCACTTCCCCATCAACATATTCACATTAATTTTTAGATATAATTATGATCATTTTTCCTAAAAATAATATTAAAATAATTAATAACATAGTAATAAATCATCTAAATTTTTACATTTTAATCAATATATATAAATATATATTTTCTATTATACCCTTCATTTACTTAGAATGTAGAATTCTAAATGTATTTTTTATTTCCATTATTTATGCCTCTTTATTTTCAATGTACCCTTATACAGTAATTATGAATGCCATTACTTGTAGAGTACTTTTCCTTTATGTAACAAGTTTATTTCCACCGTACCCTTATATAGTAAGAGTAATTCCCCATATACCATGTAGATGAATTGAATTACCCATACATAGAAATATAAATTCCATAGTTTCATTTATATATGATGAATTAAACATATACATCTTAGAAAAATGAATTTTTTTTTCTACACCTTAATGAGTCGACAACATGTCTTAGTATAGTTCGAAAACATGTATAAAATTGTGTTTAACTGTATTTTTAACTGTAAATTGAACCAATGTCTTATTTTATATTGATTTAATCTTCAAATAAATTATTTTGATTACTGAAAATGTGGTGAAGATATGTTACTATATGATATATCTCATGTAAAAATCACCATAGGTGAATATTTCCCATGAAATTAAAATAAGAGACTCTATGGGTTGACCATGTGATGAGAAGACATGTGCCTCAGTCTGTGATTTAAAAACATGATTCAACTCAATAAAGGGGCAGTCAAACCATCATAATCCTTCCATAACCATCTCAAAACATCTTCTAATATTTTATAGAATATTTTTAATACGCACCTGAAATTTATTTTACTTTCATTGAATATCATCACATAAATAATCATATTTAACACTACTACTTTGATTTTGAACATCCATGGTATCCAAGAAGTAGAAACAAATTATCTTATCTATATTTCTTGAATTAATCTCAATCAATATACTGTTTGGGATGTATAATAAAATAATTCTACTAATTAAATTTCACGAATTTATAACAATCTTATAGGAATCACCATTCCCTACATTAAACGCATGTTGACTCACTAATGATAACTAAAATCCATTCAATGGTAACTTCATTTTGAAACATCCATCTACCCAAACCATCTAATATAAATAGTTATTCTTGTTGTGGTGATTGAAATATTTCTCAACTATTTAGGCATCAAATTTATGATTCCAATAAATTGGTAATAATTTAAATCCATATAGACTCATATTCATCTTATATAATATGTCATTGTAATGATAATCCCAATTAAAAACCATGATATGATACGTGTAAATATTTTATTACATGTTAAGAAAGGATAAATTTTATATATTTCTTCTCTAGGTTAATAATATAGGTAATTTTGTCTTGATATGTTGATGAAAATAAACAATAGGGGGTGAATTATTAAACTAAAAAGATAACTAGAGATAACAAATATTTAATGAATATGGTTGATAATAATAATACACAATTAAACCAAGAATAATTAAATGTAGCGTGTATAAAGAGAAAAATAAAAGTAAACATAAGATATAGAATAAAAATATTTTACAATAGATATGATCACAAAGATACTATATAAACTCTTAACACCTATCAATCTATGATATATATGATAGCTGCTAAAAATTTGTATCATATTTGAAAGAGATTGATAACTCTTATAACATCCTGCCTATTTCAATTTGAAGGAATAACCTACAAACTACCCAACCTCTTTCAAAAATATATGCAAGAACTATAACCTCCGTTTATTAGTGGGGTATGATCCAATAGTTTGTTTTACATAATCCAAGTCATAATAAAAAACAAATGTATTTTTATCAAGGATAAAATAGTGATAACTTCTTTTTGATTATGTATGTATGAATAACTACTACATTTTTTAACTGTTGGATAACGCAAGGAATGAAACCTAAAACACTGAATTTATTTTTCATATTATTACAAAATAATAATAAAATAAATTAATTCTATGATGATATAATGTTAATGAAGGTATTTGTTGTGTGTAAAAAGTAATTATATATACCTAATTTATGTAGATAAAATATTTTAAGGATAAAAATACATTTACTATTCAACAATTCAACAGTAGGATTATAGAAATGTTTTATATTTAATGATCTATTTAATTAGTAATCAATTATAATACATCGAGTTATATTAAATATAAAAAATAAAAACGAAAATATTTTATTGTGGTGAATTCTATGAGACATTATAAAAGTATAAATCCAAAAATAACAAAGTAATCATTATTAAATATCAAAAATAAATTCAATAAAAATAAAAAAACTTATAAAAATAAACACATTATAATAATATATGAATAGAAATTTATTTTTTTAGTAAATACCCCCAAAACAAATACGGAATTAATCATATTTTCCTCCATATTTTATATGAAATTATAATTTACTAATTATATTCATTTTGAAATCAAATTTTCAATTCTCATAATATCATTCAAATCATCCATAAAAACATAATAAATAAATATAAAAAATAAATTTCTTATTCATATATAAAATAAATATCAAATAAAAAATTTGTAAGAAACATAAATAATATAAACATATTTTACAATGGAAAAAAAATATGGTACATTCCATAATTTTTCCAAACATAACAACATAAAACTTATTTTAAATATATAATAAATATGTAATATAAATCATATGTAACATAGTTTACATTGCTTACATTTTAGTACGAAACTTATATAAAATAATGAAAATTTTATATGCAATATAATTAAATTATAATGATATGATACATTATATATTTTCAAATAGATTCCCATTCATAATATATATTGCTTTTATAAAAACAATAATACATTCATATCCAAGAAATATTTTTTAAGTAGAATTATTATGTAATTAAATTTCTTATTTATTTTAATAGTTGTT
Organism: Viscum album; assembly: GCA_963277665.1. Lineage (NCBI taxonomy): Eukaryota > Viridiplantae > Streptophyta > Magnoliopsida > Santalales > Viscaceae > Viscum > Viscum album. The sequence continues at coordinate 1,393,240,339 of OY728165.1, forward strand.
AAATAAAAAAAAATAGATAATATATTCTCCACCTAACTATATAATGTGTGTGATGTTATCATTTGAAAATATCTATATATGATATATTTTTAACTCTATGGGAAAATATAATATAATATTTAATTTTGAACCTGTGAAATATTTTATTCATAATATTTTAGACCTTGAAAATATTTTATGCAAAAGAAAATTAGTAAAATTAAATATTTTTTTCTTTATTAATATTTATAATTTCTAATAAATAGCATATATTACAATTCTTATTTACATTCCTTAATTATCACATAACAATATTAAATTACAATAATAATAATAATAATATTGTTATTGTTAACAAAAAAATACAATGTGAAAAAATATTGAAGAATAGTTAATTTATAATTAAATAAATATATTAAAATAATTCCTTTCTTATATAAAGAATTAAATATTCAAACCTAGATTTAAATGTATAAAAAATAGTGATGGGTGGAAATCACAAATAAATAATTGTATTCAAGAATTATGATTATCAAAATAAAACCAAATTAAATGGAAATGATCCACTCAAAATAAGAAACTATGAATAAAATATTCCATATGGTATCATGCTTAACTATTTCTTACAATATTTTCTAGAAGTTATCTTCTTCATTCTATTGAAATATTTTCACCAGTTGCCATTCCTTTTACCTTTTCATACCATCAACCACCACCATCAAATAGAATACACAATTTTTGTCTAGTGTTTTATTTCTCATATGGTTACTAAATCAGCTCCAACATTACTTTATAATCCAATAAAGGAATATATTATTTCATATAAAACTCCCACTTTCAAAATCCTTTAAGAGTAAACACCTCTTTATGAGATTCCATGTTCCCAACCATACATTAGGAGTAATATAACCATCTCAGATATAAACCTATAAATCAGTTTCTTGTCTCTAGTAGATCGTCGTAATTTTGAATTTGTATGATCCCTTTCTAGTACCTCAATTTTTAAAACAAAATATTTTGGAACTCTAAATCAAGATACATTGGTCCTTAAATATTTAAAAACATACTCTATTGTTCTATATTCTAGTAATTACATGGCACCATCTAAACCATCTAAAACAAGATTCCTTCTATAATCTCTATTCATATAAACATGGGTTTTACCTTTTTATTCAAAAATAAAAAATTATTTCTCATCAACATATGTTGTTTCCACAAGACCTTCTATTAAAATAGATTATATGGGTACCTATTGAATTATAATTTATGATCATCCCAAAGTCAATAACTAAAATGTTACTACCCATATCCCATATATAAATATCTCTTTTATTTTTCTTTGATAATTTTCCAAGATATGAAATTAACATTATCATTGTTGATACATATAAAAATTTACAGTTATGAATCTACATTTCTTTTATTAGACCACAATTACTTTAGAATCTTATTTCATAATGAAGTAGATGGACATTTTCTAATAATTATGTTGTCATGTCCCATTATTTTGAATAGTATTACATGGACTTTCATGATAGTAATATAATTCCAAACACCATATCTATAAATGGTTTATTATTTCAATATACCATAATATTCTACAAAGGATGAAGGGGAATGATATTTTATGGATTAGTAACCTTCATCTGAAATAAGATCCATAAGTATCTTCTACTACACTAACCACTATTATATGATTCATGAAATTTAAATTTTTATCCATCTACTAATTCCCCCATTAAATTTAATTGTATAAATATATTAAATACACCATACATGTGTCTTATCATGTAAACAAATAAATTAATTTTTGTGCTATAAATTAAAGTCAATAAGTAAAGATAACCTCCACGAGATTCGACTAGGTATAAAATGTTAACATATATTGAAAAATATAGAACTTATAATCTCTAGCAGTCAAATATTTTATATTGAATGGTTCCATATTCTAAATCCAAGGAACACATCTCATGGAAATATTTAACACTGTGTGATTGAGCATTAGTGAGTATTTTTCTATTATAACATTCTCATTATTCTAAATGACTTATAGACAGAAAATGTCAAATCAACAGGAATTAAGATGCAATTACATTAGAAATTTTCATTCCATGTGATATTATACATAGATAAATGGTATAATCCTTTATTTATTTAATAAATACAATGAATCCATGAGTGAAAATACAAACCCTTTTATCAATGCATATACTAACCCCAAAATCATCATGGTCTTCTATAGAAATTAGATTCTTCAATAAATCTTCTTTAAATTTTCGGAAGCCACCATTTTCTATATGGATATTGAAATCAACTTCTCTTTTACATTTATAGATTCATAATCTTTTGAATATACTTTTCCAAAAATAAATAATACATTATTTACCATGAATATATCTCCATCATTTACTAAAATGGTGAAGATAATTAAATTATTCCTGATATCATAGGTATGTTGACACATAGTAATATATTTATATTCTCATAAGTTTTATTTTAATAACATTAACATCTTTAAAAATCTTTTTATAATTTTACCCATCATCTCTACCATCTTTCTTAAGATAACCTATATTCCAATACTACAAACATATAGGGGTATGACCACCTAGTTTACCTCAACTCTCTTCTCATGATTTATCTTTTGATTTCCTAGGAATCATCTTCTGTGGAGATGATAATCCACTTCCTTCAACATATAGTAGGCTTCCAAAAGGATTCTCTAATTGCCATAATCTAAAAAAATAATTCATGATTAATTTACTGACATCATCACACAATATTTTTTTTTAATAAAATCTTCTTATGATTCTTACGATAACCTCATAGATTTCATTAATGAAAAATTATATAAATTATATACATACTATATAAATTTAAAATTTACTCATTTTATCTACCTAAAAATAATATTTATGTAATTCTCATGATCAATCATAGATATTCCTTTTTTAAAACCATCACTAAAAAATAATGTATTGGAAAAATTTGTTCAACGGTTCTATATTTTTCTACATGTATTATGGGGACTTCAGCAAATCCCCTATGGTTATATAAATCAACTTGTTTATGGATATATTATGTTATAATGAAATACTAATTAACCCAAAAGCATTCTTCTATAGCCATTAAAAATTTTCATTATCCATATTCTCTTGTTTGACCCAAGTCATCATTGCATCAAGGGACTTTTTAATGATATAATCCCTTAACTTCATTCCTAGAGTCCTAAATAAATCACCTTGATATTTTTAATCTATATATTACCTTACAAAAAATATATCTTGATATTAATAAAATCACAGAATATTAAATAAAATCAATGACATAGAATTGTTCTCCTAAGTTTATTTACCACAAATTATTTAGATATATAACAAAATTGCGGATAAAATTTATAAATATCAAACCACTTATCCCTATGAATCATAAAATAAAACATAGAATTTTTTTTGTTTTCATCAAAAAATAATTTCTGGAAAGCGTATTATCTCAAAAAATCATAAATATTCTCCATAATTCATTAAAAAAATTACGAATATGTTTTTGTTCCCAATAGAAACAATTTGGGAGAAATGATAATGGAACATATAGACCAAAATATTATTTTGTGTTTTTATTCTCATATTATCAAATTTTATTATAATTTATCTAAAAACATATTCTAAATGTGTCTCAAATTTCATTCAAATTTTAATTATAGGGATATGAATTTTTTATACTTTATTGATATTCATTCTTTTCTATCTTCTTAATTTTAAATTATGTACTTTTTTTAAATACTTTTTTTAAAAATATTATGTTTCTTCCTATTATCCATAAAAAAATGATCTACCGCCTTCTAATGATACATATCCTTGACCAAAATAATGTTTTCCCTTCATCTTTTAGGATCTTCCTTATATATTATTTAGATGATTCGTTATGACAGAACAATGAAACCCATTTTATTATCATGGATTCATATCAATTTAATCAATGATGTATATTGTTAACTCAAGGTGGATTTTATTACTATGATAATATTATGTTGTGGAATGTTGGATTTGAATTATTTATTTTTCTAATAAATATTGTAATGAAATATATCACATGATTCTATGGAAATATGTAGATAAGATCTTATCTTTTTTCACATATTATATATTTATGTTATATATATATATGTTATGTTTGAACAATATTTTGGATTTGTTTAAATTGTTATAATGTTTCATTCTTATGAATGGTCACATTCTATTATTCATTAAACTGACTCACATATTGTAATTTTTATGATCATTTTCATGTGATATGATAATGATGATTATGCACACCCATGTTCAAATATTTTTTCACGGCTTGGGTTTATTCCAATTATCATTACCCATTTTGAATTTTATATCACCCTTTCCTAGATGAATATCCTTTGGTAAGTATATATAATAATGAAAATATAAAATCTTTAAGAGGATTGTGACGAGGGAATAAAATAATTTTTTAATTGTTATATGGACTCCTGTTGCATGAAACAAATTTTCCTATGATCGTAATCATTTCAATTCTGGATTGAATTATATTTATATTATATATCATATAAATTATTTAATACTAATTTCTATATGAGGTAGGTCATTACAATTGATATCATTGGATGCTTTATTTAGTTTTTCTATTAAGTATATCAAATAAAAAATTGGTTAATATTAGAGATTTCAAAGGTGAATAAATTTAAATTTATTTATATATGTGAATAAGTTATTTACACATGTCTGAATTACTTTTATTATATTTAGACCTTTTTTTCTATAAAAAAATGGGAGTAATGCAAAACAAGGAAGACAAACCTTGTTATAAAAAATTATGTGATTGTTATAATTAAATTACTAATGTAATGAGAGGTAGAGTTAGAAACCTTATAGTATTATATAATTATTTTTCTTAGGTAATGAACAATAACATCAACCATGTTTATTTTCTACCTCCATCATAGTGATAAAAAAATTTACATTGAACTATCATTCAAAAAATGATCATTGAAATTTTTTAGATATTATTATATAGTTATTTAAAAAAATTGTAAATTCTAATGGAAACATATTTTCAATGTTTCATTATTCTAATAAGGGGAAATTTACCTTATTTATTATCCATTTAGTAGGAGAATCTGGTCTATTGAATAAAATGACCAAGAATATGAATCCAAATAATGAATTTGATTTAATGGTGTGGGAAGAAATTAAAAAGTTATTTCTTAACATGTATTTCCCTCAACCACATTATATCATGAAATAGATATAATTTATTGATCATAAGTAAATGATGAGGGGATCAGTAACTAATTGTGAGTAAAATTTCACAAGGATTTCAAGGTATAAAAATGGTTTTTCATCAATAATGACATCATTATATATATATATATATTAAATAGAAACTCCAAAAATATATCTCTATCTGAGACATTGGGACATATGATTATGTTGTTTTTTGTGCACTTATTGTAGAGATACAATTTAATGAATGGTTATATGGAAAAAGAATCTAGAAATGAATGATATATTTTCATTCAAATGAATACAATGATAATAGATACAATAAACTCGACAAAAAACATATAAAAAAATAGTAAATAAACATAAATTTAATATTCAAATAAGAATGATAAAAATTATCCATTATTGAAGATAAATTAATAAATCTTACGAATTTCAATGTGATAGTAAGAATCCAATTAATATGGTAATGGAAATGAACTACCCAATTCACCACACATGATTTAATTATTCAATTGTAATGAATATGTAAAATATAAAATATATTAAAAAAACAAATTGTTATTTGTGGTAAATTAACATTATTAACAACGAAATATGATGGGGAAATGAAAATTTTACACAATCATCACCACTGGTGTGATGAAATAAAATTATGATTTAAAAATAAAACTTATTTTTCTCTAAATAATGAAAAGTGATTTATTACGATATGATTTTTTACATTCCTTTATAAATTATTATTTTTCTAGAACTATTAAATCACCCCCCTCATGCCGTAATGTAGATATGTCCCTAAAAACACCATGTATTTTAATCATTGAATCAAAATTGTTATACTCTTCTCCAATTAAGATTAGTCGGTGGATTATCCCAACAAATATCATCATCCCACTTTTGAAAAATTATAACCCTAAATTAGTCATGAATTGGATATCATTAAATAGGTATATTATTTACTCCTAGGAAAAGGATATGTAATTCTAAATTTTGAAACATATCAGGATCCTATATAAATTCAAGGAATTCGTTTAATCTCATTTAGATAATCCCTTAAACGAGTGGGTGTTGATGTCCAATTAAGAAGAATATCATTCCAAAATTATTGATACATTTGAAATCAAAACCCATGAGGAAATTATTATTGTGTTGAAATATAATAACATATTCCTTGATGAATTGCTTGTCCTTCCCTTATATCACATGGTAGAGTTCCTAATAGAACTCATACCTAGAGAAATATAGATATTCAAAGAAAATATACGATGGACCTAATTAAATTATCAAATTTAAATAATCATATACAATACAATTTAGATAAATGGTTTATAATATATATTCTTCCACCACTGGGTACACTTGAGATCATCCATAAAAACATTTATTGGTCAATAAATCTTTCACCAACCACCATGATCTCAATATGATCCCATAAAAAACAGGTGTCCACTACCATTGATTGAGGAAATATTTTACGATATCAGAGGGGATACAAACTTCTAATTAGTGGATCTTTATTAATGATTTCACCAGTTAATAGTAAAAAGTTAATATATTCAAAATATATACTTATTTAAAATATATGGACACTATGAGTTCACAGTGATTCCATTTCAACATATAAACTCTCTAATAATATTCATATACTTGACTAATAGACAGATTTGAGACTACCTTGTTTTATTTATTGTGGAATTAATTAATAATAATATTATATACTCCATGGGAAATGAGGAATATTAAGATCAAATAAAGATCATAATAAAGGCATTATGGAAGGTGAATTTTTATTCTATGTTTAGTATTTGGGAAATTATTTATATAGTAAGTCACATTATTAAGGCATTTGATCATGAGGTGTGGAATTTATATAAATCCATTGAATAAATATTTTATTTAATAACGGAAAAAAACAATAAGACCCATAGAGATATCTAGTTTTCAACATTTAGTGTATTACTACTAATGATTTTTGAGAATCTTAACACAACTATTTAAGACCCTAACTACATTTCATGGAATGTATAAGACTATAAAAATTATTTTCAATTTGAGGGATGCTTTGTTGAGCTCAATAAGAGGAAAAAAATAAACCTATAATCAATATCTCATGATATTTATTATATTTTGTGATAAATAGATATTATTCAAAGAAATGGTTAGACTGAATACTCATGGAAATTATAAAGCGATAGCCAATGCCACAAGGTAATTGATGATCCATGAGTAGAACTACCTGATTCATGATTTAGAGTTATTATCTATGATTCTTTAATTTTAGATTTTTATTCACTACATTTATGGAGATAATTTTTAAATATATAAAATTCATAAGAGTTTAATGTACACATTCACATAAAAATAGATAAAAAAACTTCAGGAAAGATGTTTTCATTTAGTTAGGTACTATGATTTCTTAATTCACTACCATCCTCAATATTATAAAAAGGTATATGATGATCTTATAATTGAGTTACATGATACCATGTCAACGATGTGGATTGTGATTACCATTTATTCCTAGGTATTGAAATGATGGATCTGGATGTGATAAAGGTAAGAAAATCATTCTACCTTTCCTAAATTATTGTAGAATAATATATCCAAAATAAGATCAAGGATTCCCTATGCAATGACAGACATATTCAATTTATTTAGATATAAAAAAGGGGAAGATAGAGATAAGAAATATTATAAATATTTCATAATTATATTATATTCATGGATGAAATATGATTTACTAATATATTTTAGAGAAATTTTTGTGAGAAAAAATGAAGAATAATTATATTTAGTACAACCAAAAGTTATAGGTATTTCAAAAAGTTAATGTGAACAATAATATTCATTATGTATAATGAAACAATTATTTATAAAAATATAGAAATGGGTATCATGGGAATAGGATATGTCATACGTCTTATAAATACCTCAAAAAAAATAAATCTATATGGGTTGTGGGGGATTGACTCTCCATAATTGCTCACTTCATCACCAACTCTCAAGATATATGTTGTGGAAGTGGTGGAGCTACATTGGGGACCCCATATTATCATATCATATAATGATTCATTATTCATCTATATGTTTTAGAGGAGTATTAAATATCCATGTATTACTGAATTTAAAATTATTATGACATTAAAATTAATGACTAATGGACAATCTGAAATTAAAATTCTAACATCATAAGTCACGGTAAGAAAATTCTTATTAGAATCAAAAGTACCTAGGATCAATATCAATTATTGGTTGAGTTCTCATAAAATAATAGTTCTGACTAAAGTATTTAGATGTCGCTAAATTATTCACTATATGGGAAGAGAAATAGATCTCCAAGGTATGGTGATGCAATTGGTGAACAAAATCTCTATTGACACAAACATGTATAAATGATTAAAATTATGGTAAAATCTATTCAATAAAACATAATAGCTACTCATATTTTAAAAATATATATGCTAATAATAGATAATAATAATTGTATTTTTAAATTGGAGACAATGTGTTCCTTTGAATATCACCCTAAATAAGAGTCATGTTTTTTTAAATAAGGGATATTTATCCTGATGTATATTTCCCCATTTATGATACTTTATCAAAAAGGTTTTTTATCTTTTTTAGAAATGTTTCCAAAAAACCTGACTTATGTGAATAAAATATTCCATGACACTACTATAACAATTTTCATTTCCAATATATCACATGTTTTAAATGTAGATCTTTTATGACTATATGATGAAAAAAATTATTATGATAAAATAGTGTAGTTATTATATCATAGAGAAACAATTTAAATAATAAAATATATTAATATATCAGAACACATTGGAGAATCCACTGTGTGAAGTGGAAATATAGGCACATAAGGATGGAATGTGCGAAGACCCTCCCCCACATTGAACCCATCATGGGATAATAGTGAATGTGAGAGAGACCCCCCAAGTTAAAGACTATCACAAAGGCTATAAAACATGAAAATCAAAGCAATTTATATTGTATATCTTTAGAATATGTAAATAAAACCACCAAAAAAATATATCCTAGAATGATACCAATATCCAAAAAATTGATGATTTACATATTGATAAAATAATTGACAAAAATACCAATTTAATGTTCTTTTATGAAACATCATATCAAATCCCATTATCAAATATAGTATTTCCAATAACGGTCACCACACTAAACCCGGAAAAAAACAAAAAAAAAATTATATAAAGGGGTGTGTATAAAAATATACTATTTAGGATCATTTAAAAATACAATAAATTAATGTATTTCAATTAATATTTTCATGATTTCAATCCCACTACATTATAATTTACTAGTTAATTATTACAATATTTTATATAATAGCATTTTGGATTGAAAATGAAAATATCATATAACATGGTCTTCAATGGTTATATCTATTTGGGTTAAATTAAAAAATCATAATTTCATTGTGAGAATTATAATTTCATTATTTATTATTTTTCAATTTTTCATTCTATTTCCTTAATTTAATGTAGTTGAAATTTGAAAAAAATCATAAATCAATTGTCATCCTCACTGATTGACATCAAAAATTGGAAATGAAGATGATCTTGCATCTCAAGCTACCTTGGTTTAAAATCAGTTTCCAATTCTAAACATGTTCTTGATTCACTTACAATGCATCAATATACTATATGTTGTCTAAGATCAACTCCATGGTCCCTCAAAATTTCCATGATTTTTTATTTTTACTGTAATAGTTTATTTGAGTGACCACATGACTAAACCAATCTTGCATGGAAATTTAATAAATACATCAATTAATCACATTTTCATCCAACGTTATCCAAGATGTATATACAATATAATTACATTCATTACATATGTATACTTTTATTTCATGTGTTCTATTAATCTTAATGGTTCATATATTCATTTGAACTTTATTATTGACCATTCACTTGAACATCCCATTTGATATCGGACATTGAGAAAAAATCATCTTATGGTTATTTGGATTAAACATCATAGAGATTCATTTTGACATCATGATGAAGATTTGGGCTTCCAAATAATAATTAATATAACCAATATAAGGCTAACATGTTTTTCAAAATATAAAAAATATTATCTTTAATAGAAAATAATGAATGAAATTAGTCATGAAGGTTCAATATATAAAAACCATCAGGATATTCTATTCGAAAATGTGAAGGACTATGAACCTATTTTAAAAATCATATTTTTTTGAGAGTTCATAAATGAAATTTCAATAACTGAATAATAATATGTATAAACCTATAAATTAAATGAGGGTATCATTTTCAATTGGGATTATCCACTTCAAGAAGAAATCATGGAAATGCATTTATGGTTTTCGATTAGTCTCAATATTATAGTTTAATTTCATTTCAGTTTATAATTCACACATCCATTTCTTATTAAATTTAATGTGTTTTCATTTCTTTTCTCTATGGTGAAACTATTTTCTCATGATCATGAGTTACTAATATGAGTAATTTTCCATGTGAGTAATCTAGTGTACATCCAAAGTCATTTCACATTCATTTTTAATATTTTGTATCTCCTTAGAGTTAGGTTGATGGTAATATTTATGGAGATATTCAGTGAATGTCAAGGTTTATCTTTCATTGGTCCAATTTTCTCAACATGTAGATGAGGTGAGTGTGTGATTGAAATGATGAGTTCACATTATATTCACTACCATGGTAGAATAATCCATTCCCACCTAATATAGTGTGATAATTAATTAAATACAATACTAAATAATAGACAATTGATGTTCACACTAGGTGATTTCATCAGTTGATTCTTCATTCTCTATTTCTAAGTACATTCTTTATTATTTTAATTTCAATTTTTTATTCTTTATTTCATTATATAACCAAACCACCATTATTTAATTTCATTAAAATTTTAATATAGAATAGAAATTAAATAATGTTTTATAAAAATTTAATTGTACACTTTATATTCTCCTCAAATGAGAAACCCTAGGTCAGCTATTAATTTTTACATGTAAAACAAATAATGGATTTTGAAACACCCCTTGATATTTTTTCATCATAAAAGGTTATCATTACCCAAATATACAAGTGGTATTTGACACAATATTTCTTTTCATTTCATAGTTATTTCACTAATTTTGAAATCAAATTCAAATCCATAAAAACTCAATCCATTATTCACACACATTCACCTATTAATGAAATTGTTTATTTATTTTCTAGGTATATTATATGATTATATCAATACAACTATATATATATATAGGTAATTACAGGAGTTAATTTAATAAATTGTAACATCCCAACTCAGATGCCACTAAACAATTAATCGATCTTGGCAGTCAACTAACCTCAAGCGCGCCTCCCTGAAAGCTAGAGGATACCAATGAGAAGTGAGGGCCTAGGGTTTATATGTGGTAGGATTGTTACTTCTTATTAGACTCTATAATAATACTATAAATCATTTAGATCAAAATGAGAATAATTATAACTACAAGATAGAATATAATAACCATGAAATGAATAAACAAATAATTCCAAAGGTAATATCATATAAAAAATGATGTCACATTCCATGTCTCTACAAGGATGGAAACATGTACACAAACATCCAATATAATACACATACAAAAGTAAAAAAATAGAAAAAATCCCATCAAGAATTACAAGAATTGTCTTTGACCAATCCACTCCTACACCTAGGAATAGCTTAATAAATCATCATATTGTGGGTTGTGTACTATGTCCCAACCTCTATAAGAAAATGTCTGTATGGGAACCCAATGGAAGTCTAATCATGGTATGAGATAACACTCAGTAGGTCACCACCAACAGTTTCTATAAAAAATCATGTTTATGTAATAAATGATAATGCAATGAAATATATATCATAATTATATCATAAATGAATGTAATGTTACTAAAGAATGCCTCAAATATGTAATGTGAAAATTTATATCAAAACAAGTATCTAAGAAAAATAATCGTCAGTATCCTAGAATAAGGTAGAATGTAATGTATATCTAATTATGTAAAGATATAAAGTCTATGAACTATACGTTGATACATACACAACAGATACTCAAAAAACAGTCTGAAAGAACCACTATGGCCATGCCCTATTACAATGTGCAACCCACTACCACAGTAATTCCATATAATACATTATATAATTCCATGTGGCCTTAACATATAATCAATTCACCCAGAATGGTCTTGTCATGTAATCATAAGGGTCTAACCATGAAGGTTAAGATCCAGGGAATAGAAGACCATGTAATCCTCATCATGCCACATGAGCAACTTCATGGAATCTCGGTAAATACATTGGTAGAGTCCAAGGATAATGTTAATAGTACATGTCCAATGTGAATCTAATGAAGATAGGTCCAATGGGGAGAAAGGACTGGGGAATCCTACGGAATCCCAACCGATGTAGGAAACAAGTCCAAGGTGTCCACTACTTCAATCAAGATCCATTGAAAAAACATCAATTCCATCAAATTGAATCATGATCCAAGGTATAACAACCATGGAGTCCAATACCATTTCAAATAAAGTCATTCATTTCCATCATCATTTCACATTTAGTTACATTTTATGAGTTCATACAACTCATATAAACAATTTCCATTTTACCAGTTTAAACAATTCACATCCCGATATCATCTAGATGAGGAGGAATGAACTCTATCTTATTAGATCAGTATGATTTAACAAATAATATTGGTATTCACCTAACTTTGTAAAACTCACACGAACCCGAAATGTGTTATAATAAAAAATATACAATGTCAGACCCCATTGATAGCCAAGGTTGGGAAAAAATAAAAACTAGAATGAACTCTTCACAATACCTAATAGGTTCTAACTCATAAAATTAAATTATATAATAAATTTTAGTGAACCCATAAAATAGTACAATGTTTTACACAATGAAATCAAATCATATAAAATACCAATCCATAAGGTAAATGAATATATAACTTACCATAGTTTTATAAAAGAGCACTCATCTACTATCAACATGTGATTTGATCAAAATTAGCATATAAATAATTAATATATTATGAAACTGAAAATATGGAATACTACATTGAACCTAAATAAGTATATTGATAAGAATACAAATGAATAAAAACACAAGATAATTATAGAACAAAACGACATAGAAATAATGAGAAAAATGTTCTCAAATAATATGTTGAATGGAGAAATAGGATCAAATCTAATGATTTTCTTATCAAAGGATCTCTCATTCATGAGAGTTTTATCTACGATTGAAAATTTGAAAAAAAAAATATAGGTAATAAGAAAATTCATTTTCATTTTAATCATTTCAAAAATTTTAACATGGTTGTAGGTTTTGGATTAAAGGATTAACAAAACAAGCACAAACCATGCTCCCTTTAATTTTCCATGAACCACCCCCACATGGTCATCGTTCATGGGTAGAAAAACCAAATGTCGACCGTGAGTTTAGCAGCTGCTAAAAACATTTGGTGGATCACACAGTTGTGTAGCCCTAGATGAATGGTGTCCTCATACCATCCATCCTCCTCCATCTATTTTTCCAACCCAACACAGTTACTCATTTCCATTATCTTGAGTTTTACAGTTTTCCCTAACCATGAAGAACAATTGTTTTCCTCAATAAATATGATTCTGGCTCTGAACAGGCCCCAGACAGCCCCAAAATTCCCTTGAACTCCTAATTCAGTAATGTAAGTTCATAATAAATCATTTAAGATAAAAAATATATGTAGATTTAAAAATTACATTGGATCAAAAATTCGCACCCCTTAAAGAATTTCATCTCTGAAATGATATTCCAAGTGTGGTTAATAATCAATTGAGAATAAATCTGGACATAGATCATGTGTTTTTTCCTCCCTCTCACAATTCTTATTCTATAAATAGTTGTGATGTCATATAACATATACTATAGATACTAATCGACCCAAGAAAACCTTCATTCACAATACAATGACATGAGTTAGATTCTCATAAAATACATCATCTATATATAACTCACCCTCCTTGGGATGAAAAATACGAGACACGTCCAAATGAAAATAGCATAGTTGGGATATATTGATGAAATCATGAATGTGTTAGTATATATTATGTTACTGATGTAGATAGTGTATCATCCCAAATCTCTCCAGAATCATCAATAAAATTAAATATCATGTTGAAAAGTAGACCAAATCATTTGATCCGTCTATGTCCCCACCCCAATGAGACAAAAAAATTTCCAGATCCCAGACCTCAAAATACAGAGGTAATCAAAGATGATCGACATATGATTTATTTTAAAACTATTAAACATAAATCCATATTCTAATCTACTATACCTTCTCTGAAGTCACCTACAAGAAACATGGTCCATGTAATGATTTCTCACCTACCTCCAACCAGCACAGAGGTGATTCACGTGGTCTTCCTTATAATGCTGCATAAGGTTCCATCTGTATAGTCGCATGATATATATTATTGTTGAATAAATAAACTAATGAAATATGACTCTCATATGATCCCAGATAATATATATAAAATTTTTGTAGCCTATCCTAAAGAACCTGAGTTGTACATTTACATTTCATCAATTTGAGGGTGCTATGTTGATCTCAGAAGAACATTTTTACCCAACATTCAATGAAAAATCCTCTAGAAACTAGACATAAACCATGAATCTCTATCTTATACAATGGATTGAGGAACCCTGTAATGTCAAACTAAATCATGGTTATATCGCCACCCAGTATCATCCACTGAGAACGTATCCATGACTAAAAGGGGATGATAAAAATTTGTGATCCTATCAAACAGAACCTAAATAATGAAAAAAACTAAAGGAAACCATTTGTAAAGGGTCACGAAATTAATCAAAACACCCTCCCATTTACACTCATGAATGGGTAAATACAGTAGAATCCTTGATGTTCACTAATATTTTGTCTTCACCTATTGATAGTTTGAACACCTCATTAAAAAACTATATACCTCATAATCCATTCTTGGGCACTAATACCAAATTTTTCTATCATGATACATCTAGGAAATTGCATGATGCAATTCTATAATAGTGGAATTAAACTCCCACACAATATCCTCATATATATCTATAAAAAACATACCAAATAATTTATATTCATAATTTCATCCTCACCTAAATTCCCATTAAGAGGTGGGACCTCATCTGACACACTCTCTTGTATTAATAGTGTCAAATTATCAAATAGCTTCATCATCCTCATTCTATCAAAGAGGGTAGATGTTATAGTTAAGGATGAAATATAATTCATACCATAACTATCCTATACCATTATGTTCTTCTCATAAATAATTTCATAAGCTAAAAATCACTACTTTTATCATGAGCTACATATATATGAGTCCTGCTTATTTAATCAGCAACTTCATTTCACTTTCTTGGTGTAGATTAATTCTTGAATTCAATATAGTGTATCTACTCATCCCATTTTCGTTTCCTCAAATTCAAATCATATAATTTACATATATAATTTAGTAATTTTTGGTCAATGGGCACCACAAAATAAATTTCAAATTAGTAATATCTCCAATAGCACAATTTTTAAACAAATGCATCCAACTCAAGATCATAAATTGGGAATTTCCTCTCATTTGGCCTAAATTTCAGACATCCATACACTATGAATCTATCCCCATGCAACAGATATTCTCCCAGCATGATACCTGATGCATCACATTACACTATTTACCTACTTTCCATCTCTATAATAATAATGCATTTCATTTAATACAATTTCCCTTTTTTACTATTGAAATTCTATCTCACATGTATATTACCACTCAAAATTCCAGTCCTTTTTATTCAATCCCATTAACGATGCTACTAAGTATGAGAAGGAAGATATTAAATGACTATAATATGATGAATTTGCAGAGAAAATCAATTTTTCAAATTCATTATTTGGATTCTCCCAGGAAACTACATATCTCATAGTCTCTAGTTCAATTAATAATATTACCTATAAGAAAATATGAACAGTGATGTGAATATAATGTAAACTAATGTGTGAATTTGTGATATTAGTATATAATTTAATCTCTATCATTGTTCCCAAAATGATATCAAGATGATTGGATTTGTCTTTTAATTTATGATAATACTCCATGCCCATGAATACCACCACAGACTAGTCCATATAATGATAAGAAACTCAATTCATCACTAACATGAAAAATACTAGCATGTTTTTGAGACCAAATGTAATAACCCAATAATCATATTTAATATACATTCGATGAAAATTTTTACAATGAATTTCTTCAAGTCAAAAATAAAACTGTGGATTTCATGATCCCAAATAAATTATTAAGAACAACTGAGATCATGAGATTGAATCCAAATGTTCATATATCTATAGAAAGATATACCAATTATTAACCATTAACAATTTAAAATTAATTTAATCCATGTATATCCTGAGTGTACCATATTTATTTTTTCACAAAAAAAATGGCTAGTAAACCTAATGAATAATTAGCGAGTTTTGTAAATCCATTTTCATCAATGTTCTCAAGATAAATATTCAGATCCTCCAACTCCATAATATCCATCATTTTAGGTGGAATAAATACCATTGAATCTCATAGAACTAGCACAATATATAAATCAAACTATCTATGAAGAGGTAAGAAATCATCTAAGAAAGAATCCTTGAAATAATAAACTTCTAAAGGGAAATCTACTGGATGTGATCCCCGATCTTCAAGGTATAAATTATAAATATCATCTTTTATCCCACCCAAACATCAATGATCTAGTATGGATATGATATCATGGACATCCAATTAAACTTTTTGAATAAAACTTCCACCCTCTGCTATTTTTATGGTTACCCAATGGTGATATAAATCGACAGATGCTCAATAATAATCAAAATATTCCATTTCAGTATGATTTCAATCCTTATTATATAAATGAAAAAATTACCCATATGAAGTAAATCTTGCCTATCACATGGGTGATCTCTCTACACTATAGTATACTCTCCGTTATGATCCCCGATAGAGTACAAAGTGTCTTGAAGCCAACATAAAACTAAAAAACGAGCCCATGTTTACCCACCATATTTAAACATATAAAAAATGTGAAGATAATATATCAAAATAACAAATAAAAAACTAGAGTCCACCAAAATAATTCCACTCACCGTAGATGGGATACCAGTCTAATCTCTTCGTTTAGGTTGTATAGAATATATTTGGCCTAATCCATGACCATGTGAAACAACCTCACTACCCACATTAGGCCTAATATGCTATAAAGATACTAATGGTGTATTGATGATGCATCTATGAGCACAAAATCCTCATGAATGACATGTATTTCCCCAGCTTCTATCCCGACGTAGTGCTACTAAAACAACTCCTAAAACAGGATGTGGAGAAAACCACTTCCACTAACCACTAAAGTGAATTTCCATAAAAAAATACAACTGGTATCCCATATTTCCACAATATCATCACTCATATAGGAATTAGTATCACAGATTCCTCAAATTCTCACATAATCAACTCTAATTATAGAAAAATATGATATTATTTCTAATATCCATACTTGTACTCATCTAACGGGAATAACAAAATTTTCACTTCTATCCACTACAAGATGAACCATTGGGTTAAGATCATAAACTACCCTAATCCACAAACCAATTTTTTCCACAAATTCCACTCAATAATCCTCACCTGGTTCAATATAATAATAATATTCACAAATATGAAAATTTCTAATAGAGATCAAATATCAAGCCTGAGACATTCCTCAAAGATTCTCCCCCTCGATATCTCATCACCAATATATATCGCTTCAAAACACTAATCATATATAATGTATGATTAATATTACATAAAAAAAATTTCAATATAAACAAACATCATGAAATTATTGCACATATCTATTGTCATATACTTAGAGAAAAATTGTTCATATAACCTCACTCTGATATCAACAAAAGCCATATATCACATCCTATCAGTTTGGTATAAGACATCCCACCATTTCATTATTTCTCCATGTATCATAATTTTATTGAAAATAAATCTCTTCTTAGGAGGTGGCTAAATATTAACAAATACTCTAAATATAGTTTCAAGACATATCTTAATATTTTTTGGACCTCTATTCACCCAAAATGTTGGTGGATGTTGCTGCTAGAACACCCGCATTAGTATTTCTATATATGTGGCTGGATTCTTTTTTCGTAGAAAAGTATTCATATTTTATAAAAAATCCCTGAAAAAATATTCTTAAACACCCATTTCATGTCAATATATTTGTACCATCACTGGAACTATATGAGTATCTACCAGTAGAACGTCCCACATCCTCTGAAGCATGTATGTATCCACCCTCTAGGAATGAAACTATAATTCTTTGTGTTGGAATGTCTCTACAATTTTAAACACACACAACATATATGATCCATAATGAAATTATCATATTTTAATATAGATTAAATATCAAACCCATCATATGAACATGTATCATCCTTCTTCTTACTCCTAAATCCCATATTGGTTAAAAACAATCAATCGTAAACATCACTAAAGATGACTCCAATTGACTAATCAAAATGAATATAACAATCAATTTCATTGATTTCACCAACTAAATTCCATTTTATTTAAAATTTATATCACAATTGAATTTAAACGGTGGAACTAAATGGTTCACCACATCTGATCCATATGGGCTCATAAACCTCACAAAACAAAATATGGAATCTAATTAATCCAATACAGAACATATTCTTATCCATGTGAAATATGGCCATAACTTTACATTACATATTTTACTTCTTCGGGTTAATATTATATTTTAATTAAGAAAAAAATATTTTGTTTATATTAGTAATTATATGTACCAACCATTTTTCTCAATCTTCTTTGAAAATCATTTTCAAACAGCCGGTATATCACACTTGGCACATATAACAATTTCATTCAACCCAACAATGCATCTTATATGGAATTGAATAATTCAAGGCTTGTTAATCATATAATGTTCCAAAAATTATGCATCAGTTTCATACCTTCATGACATCAGTCATTGATAAAACAAATCCTCAATAATATCAATGATATCATCACTAACTAAGGGAATCCCCTAACTATGGAATCAAATAAATTGTTGTATCACAATCCAGAAAATTGAAGTTTCCATTCATAGAAATATGGGATTTCAATGTACATGGGATAAAAACTCCTAAGAATATCTCATTAAAAAATTAAATTAACTTATTAATCCCATGTTTGTTGTCTCAAAATATTTAGGTGGAATAAAAAACACTCTAATACCGCATTTTGACATCCTAACCAAAAATCCACTAAAATATTCAACAATCTAGTGGGTCACTTTTCGTAAAGTGTACATCCTAAAACACTGGAGGATTATGACTAGATGTGGTAGCCTAGGGTGTGATTTGGGGATACAATTCCCTCATTTTAGTGTGTAACATAGCGGTATAAATCAATGAAATAAAAATCTGATGCATTAAAAAATAATGACAGAACATTACAAAAAGGATAAAAATATATAAACAATTCCAAAATTAATCTCAGAAAAAAAAAGATGTATCATATCATGTCTCTACAATTATAGAAATAAGTATAAAATAGAAAATAGAATACTATTACCCAAAATACCAAAAATAAAAAAGAAAAACTATCCCCAAAAGAATCATGGTCCTTAGCTTAGTCAAGTGCTCTTGTGATCAAAAGCATATCACAATATAGTATCAAATTGTTGGATTATTTTGTAGACCCAAACTGCACCCCTAAGTCTATTTGGGAACCCTGCAGTGACCCAAATACGGTGTGATATAACACTCAGTAAAACACCATCAAAAGTGTCTATAATAATTCAAGCATGTGCAATTATAAATCAATGCTTCTTATATCACATGTATAGTAGAAATAAAATCATATTTAACCAAGGAATGTGAGATACAAGTAAAGTGAAACAATTGATCCCAATAAGGATCCCTACAAAGCCATAGTGAGGATCCAATATATAGGTATGTGGTAAAATATAACTAAATAGTTAAATATATATTGTATACCAACTATAAGTTCATACATGTACAAGTACTAAATGTAATACATGTCAAAATAACCCTCACGACCACAAAAAACAACCAAGTGTAAACCACTACCCCAATTGGACCATATAATCTAGTATACAATTTTTCAAGACCATCACCTAAAATAAATTCACCCACAACTAGACTTCCATGTAATCAGAAGTGTTAGGATATATTTATCTTGAACCAAGGTATAAAAGATAATGAAATCCTCGATGAGTCCAATGATCATCTCAATGGAAAGATGATAATGTCCTAAGTGTAGTACATGTATCATGTTAATATAACATCTCCAATAAAATTCAAATTATATATATCCATGGGGTATTATGTCTTTAGGATTCACACAGAATTAGTACAAAGGGGGAAACATGTCCAAGGGGTCCACTACCGCAATCCAGATCCTTGAGAGAAACATCCATGAAATATAATGGAATCATGATCCAAGGTATATAAACCAAGGAATTCACAACTATTTCAAATATTCTAATTCCATTCAATAATCATTTATAATTCAACTACATTCCATGAGTTCAACCAACACATATCAAAAACTACTATTTAAATCATTTAAATAGTTCACATTGTGATATCACATGGGAAAAGAGGCAGAAACCCTCTCCTATTAACTAAATTTAATTTAAACAATTATAAATGGATTCCCAAAATTTATAAGATCATGCACACCCCATGGGTGGTATAATAGTATTAAATTATAATGGATCACCCCATGGGGTGATATGATAGGGGAAATATCTAAAATACCATAAGGAATTAGTGGGAATCTTTAATATGTTCTAATTCATTCAAATCAATAAATTTATTCATGATAGTGGTGATTCCAAAAATACTGTCATTAGGAAAATGGATACTATACATTGAAAACAATAATCCTTGATGGAAGGGAATATAACCTATAATATAGTTCCAATGTATAGTAATCATCCATTACTAGATTCTTATTTTATCCAGATTAGAACAAATTAATAATGGATGACGAACATGGAAATAGGGATTATTAGCCGGCACCTAAATAACATAGTCAATATGAAGAAAAATTAATAAAAATGCAATATTTTTTTAGAACATACCGATGCAGATCCAAAAATCAAATGGAAATTAGATTGGGCTTCAGATGAAGAAATAGGATCCAAAAAAATGACTTACGCTTCAAAGGAGGTCCCACACCTCAAGGTTATCTCCACCAATGTATGTGAAAAAAGGTTCATGTTATAAGAAAATTTATGGTCATTTTTGTCATTTTGCACATTTTAATTTGTTCGTATGATTTGGATGCATGGTTGGCCAATTTTCTAAACATTATTGAACCCCTCAATTCCCCAAGAACCACCCTCATGTGGTCGTGGAACAGTTTTAGAAAAAACGTTCAGTAAACATGTGTTTAGACAATATAAAAACTAAATGTGGCTCGAACATGAATGAGGTCCAAGAAGAATATTTTCCCCAATATACATGGCTCTCCCCATGCCTTTTTCTATTCCAACACATTTACTCATAATCGTGAAGATTGGGTTACATAGTTTCTCCTAACCATGTGTCCCACCTTTTTCTCCCAAAATTCTGGCTATGAGCTCTGACCCAGTCCTGGACACCCCAAAAACTCCCATGACATAATTAGAAAATAATGTTAGGTAAAAAAAATAATATAATATAAAAAATATATGTTTCCAACAGAGAAACACAATATCATACACTCATGAAGGAATAATTTGATCAACTGGTTTTGAAAACATAATCCAAGGTGATCATTTTATTATCACATTACATTTATAACTAAACTTCTTTTTATTACACACATAAACATTCTTTATTGAATAAAATCTTAACTTGCTACAACATAGATGATCGAGATGTCTAGTGTATTTTTGTATTAGGAACATTACATAAAAACTTATTACATAAAACAGAGTACATAATTATTGAAAACATCTTTTACATACCCACGACATTCCCTGGTACTATGTATTGCAAGGGATAACCTGAGGAAATATATTAGAAAAGGGTCAGCTATAAATCCATTAATGGGCGTAAAAAAGGCATAACATGAATAATATTACACTTTTTAGGTAATAGGAATACCAATGGAGCTTAAAATAACATGAACATAAAGGAATGATATAGCATGAATATCATAACATGGAAATGTGACAACAAAACTTAACAAAGAATTTGAATTAGCAAAGGATCATTGCACATGGAGCATGAATAGAACCTCATTTCACATTAATAAACATGAGTAAACCCTTATTTCACTTGATGTATCATGGTAAATAATTTACCTGTAGAGACCTGAAACGTGACATACATGGAAAATACATTACTTTTGTGGAATAATTAATACATAACAAAAAAACAAAAACTCAAGGATCATAATAGTTTAGTGTCTTTGGAAACTTGGAATATAAACTTTTAATCATGTTGAAAGATCTTCAACAACTCCCATAAATATCTTCCCCTTTTTGTTTCCTTACCTTAAACCTTTCTTTATTTCCTGGGGAAAATAAAATAGATAAAGGGTGAGCTCAAATGCTCAGTAAGGGAAAACATAGAGAACATAGAATAATCCATAAACATTTGAAAGAAAAAACATGAACATGAAAATTAAACATCAAAATATTGAGAAAAGACATAAATCGTGGAAGTATGTAAGGCATATATCATAATGAAACACAAACCATGATAAAATATAATGGGAATAAAACATGTAATTGTGGAAACCATTCAACACATGTTATGATTTCCATAGTAGCCAAGGCATTGTTTCGAAGACAATATTAGTGGAAAAAGTCCCTTTCTGAATCAAGTTCACTCCTCGTTTCAGTCCTATAACATTGAACCAGATTAACTTACCATTCCAGCCATGTCTATATCATTATATATGAATCATTAACCAATTCATTAGAGGGAGATATAGGTCCCACCCATCTCATAATGAAATCATTATTATTTGTGCCACAACATAAACATAAATCATTCACCATAACCCAAAGAATAAAAATTGGTCTCATAAACATCATCCCATTATAACATAATCCATATAAAAAAATGAATATCATTTCATCATAAGAAAATTGAAACCATGTAAATCATAGAGACATTATACTTGAAACATACACATATGAAAATAATTTCATCTTAGAAGGAAAATGGTTTTGATAAAACATTTGAAATGAATTCTTGAGGAAAATATCCTTTCTTCTTCAAAATCATTTTCTTTTCACAAAATTAAATCCACATTTAAAATAAAATTATTTTGTTAAAAATAGTCATAAATTATTGTAGAGTAAGCTTCATGAAAATGAGGCGTTATGAAACCATAAAATTCCGTTCACGCCGTATAAATTAAAAATAACATTCTTCTCGTACTTTTGTTGGAAAATTCAAAAAGAACCTCGTATGGTAACATACTTACTCGTCGTGTATAATTTCATCTTTTACTAGATATCAGACACAAACTCATACTTTCTCCAAATGATGAGTATTTAGGATGACTTGTTCACATTAAGAGTGCTATAATCAGCATCTATAGAATCAATTAATCTAAAAAAGAGAACTATATATTTCCCATGTCTTTAGACAAAAACAAAAACAAAAATTGTTAGTACGAGATTAGATAATTTCCAAAAAGGATAATTCTATATAAAAAGAAAATATAGTCTTAATCTCCAAAAAATTTCCAACAAAACCCAAAGTTCAATGAAGACCATTCGATAAACAATTTTTCCATAAAATTCGTCAAAGTAAACCAAACTATGATTGAAACACAAATATTTGTAGGATTTAATCACACAGTCATCCAAGGTAAAATTAACATTTATCTCCAAATAACATCAGTTGCTCTTAAAGTCTCATATTGAAAATTAATTAACCTAAAAACATATCCCCCATGATAGGTTAATAATTTCCATAGAAAACCCAAAATAAACTTACTCTTGATTCATAAAATCATCTAACTAAACATAATTAGTCAAAAAAAACCAGGGACTTTACATAGTCTAGTGGTAGGCGATAAATACTAGTCACAATTGGGTTGTGGTTTCGATTCCCGAAGCTTTGTCTGACGCGACAGGTTGTCACATGGTCTGTGTGTTGTCCTTTTTTCAAAACTATATAATTCTTAAAACATTCCCCAAAACGAGATAAAATCTACAAAAATAATCATAACATATTTTATCCTCATGTTTATCTCATGCCTTTTATTTTCCATCATAACGTATAGTATCCCATAATTACCTCAAAAGTAAGGATCATATATACCCTAATTGATTTTTTTCATGCAAATCACTTTTTTTTAATTTCATAATGTCAGATTATGGGCTGCCGGGACCCAAACAAAATGAACCCAAAACCAAATATCACATTTTAAAATAGAAATTCAAAATTCAAAACCACTTCCACACTGCCTTGAGCCGTGGGCCTGCACCGCCTCGAGCGCCGAACAACCATCAGTCCTAACACGCCATGTGCATCAGCCTATCCACATCACCAGATCACCAGTGATATTCACCTTCATCCATCGTCGCAATATCTCCCCACCATACTACAGAGTGAAACTGCCGGTGCCGATAAACAGGGTCTCCAACTCAAAGAACTCCAGAAATACAATCAAAATATTAAATCGAGACAAAAAATTTAACAGCCCGATGAAAAAAAAACTGAAAATCAAAAGAAAAATAATCCAAGGTGTTGCCTCTTGATAAACCTCATCGTCGTCTCTCCATCACGAAACCTCCTTCAACCCGCGTCAACAGATTCACCATGACACGGAAGAAGAAAAATAGAACCAAAGAACTGAAGATCTTGCCGCCACTAGAAAAATCAACCGCATCCGGCACAACCAAACCCTAGCTAACTTACCTGAGAGGAGGTAGAACCCAAAAAACCATCGACGCATGAGTGAAACCCTCCAACGCGAAAAAACCCTAGGAAAACAATGAGTTTCCGAGATCAGATCCAGAAGCGCTTCGAAGAGTATGTCATCAACAAGAACTGGCCTTACACCCGCAGATCTGAACCAGCAACCACAGAGGCTCATAGAGCATCTCCATAGCCTGATAGAATAACACTAAGGCACCATTGCAAGGGAGATCCACCACCAACCCACCGAGTTCTAGAAGGAAGCGTTGCGCCATCCACAACGAAGGATCTGGTCATGGCGAGAGGAAACCCTAGGTCGAGATCCCTTTACAGGCGCATCGTGTCAATGCAAACCTGATATTTTTTATATACCCTAACAGTTACCTTTATAATTATTACCTGAACTTCCACATCGAGTTGGATCTCTAATACATGATGCATTAGAGTGCTGACCAAGGTTCAAGTGGTTGATCATGACTCTTGATAGTTGGTTTAGAATAACCACGAGATATCTCATTGAATCCACCAATTCATTGAGTCTCTTAATCAGAGAACAACCACAGTTTCCTTCAAACACATTGTCACTTTGGAGCCTACTAGATCCAACAATTTACTAAAACCAAAAAGGTAAGTGTGAGTATATCAACAAAATCATCATGTACTAAAGAAGAACATAAACACTAAGATCTACTTATCCAATTTATCTTAAACTCTTTCCAACTTTCATAAAAAAATGACTCTATCTAATATAATAACCATTGTGGTTAGACACAGATTTTCACTTATGCTTAAACAACACTCTAACGTCTAAAATTATCTAAACTGATCTTTGATACCAACTATAAGAACCTGGCCTTAAACCTTACTTAATATTGAGTTATTTCAAGAATACACATTGATGATCTTTTCAGGTTTAGTGTTTTTGGGAATTAGATCATAAATCATGCATTACATTCCACATTTAAACAACATGGTTACATAATAGATAGTATTCATTTTTTCCCATCAACGGAATCATTTTTAAAATTAAACATGGATTTTTTCTTGACACTTCCTTAACACTATCATCATATCATGTACCTTTCCCTTGACCTGTGAAAATCATTTCAAAAAAACATGGGATGAGCATAAAAAGCTCAGTAAGTGTTATAACAATATGAAAAGAAAACATTATTCCATGTATTCATAAGAATAAATGAAATCATACTTTAGTCATAAAATACATGTAATTTAACATACCACATGAAATCATACGATTTATCCATAACTTAATAGAAATCATAAGACATAATGGTAACTTGAGGCATTCATAACAATCTTACGTAGGGAGTAACTCTCATGGTTACGTTTGGAATACCCATCCTAGTATATTCCCTAAATCCATTTGGATAAACCATAGAGTTTAAATCCTTCGTGTTAGCCAATGCATTGGAGAGCTATCTCGGGCTCACCTTCCCTTAGTTTATCACGGAACCACCGGATTTCATAAACATTTCCCAAGAACCATAACATAATCATAACACTGAAAACATGCATAAAAGAAACATAAAATTTCCACATTTCAATAAAAAGATATTAAATAAAGATATTATTATAATTAAAAACATCTAACAAAATCATTAAAATTCTATGAGAGAAATATCCCTTTATACTTTGAAAATATTAAAAGAAGTCATTTAAAAGAGATTTTAGAATCAAAGTGTTCCATACCACTTCGAAACTTCTTAATGGGTTTTAAAACATTCATGTCCATATAAATAAATCCTTAAAACCATTTTTATGACATGGACATTGATGATAAATTATTAAAAGAATAATTCATTAACACCATTAAAAACAATGTTTTAATACAATAGTCCTTTTCCATTTTGAACATTTAATTTATAAGAAACATGAAAGTACACCATTTACAAACCATTTAAATAACTTTAGTAGAAACATAATATGGATATGGAATGTCAAAGGGGTTGTATATTCACTTTATAAAAGAATAATAGTGCATATCATTAAGAAATGTCTCAATGAGAATAAATTGAGATGTAATCCCAATCAAGGATCATGCAATTAGAGCAAGGATAAAAAATGACATAATTATGTGTGAAAAATATAAATACACCAAATATAAGTGGATATTATGTGTAAAAAAATAAGAGGTCATTCAAACATATTCATAGGATGACCTATTAAATATCTACAAGATGAACCCAAAGAAATCAAAATTGGGTTAAGAAGTTCCCTCGTAAAAATTCGACGGCCTAACGGCATCACATTAAAATTCAGAAAATGATTTGATGAGAAAAAAAGGGTATCTCATCACTTGGAAATAAACTTTACATCAATAAGGATATAGAAGAACATATCCCATCATGATAAGATGTAAATTAAAAGACCAAACAAAAATAAGTCTTTTAAAAAGACGAGGGTGAAAGGTTCCCTTACCGACTTGGGTAACTTTCGAAACGTACACCCCATGAGAGAAGGAATATACAAAATTGATGTAAATACTCCTAAAAGATTGTATATTACAGAAAAAGTAGAATAATGGGAAGTACATACACCACTCAAATGAAATGGTGGAAAATGTATCATAAAAGCCATGAGAATAAAAGTGAGATGAGAAATCTCTTACGAAAACTCGCCAGCCTAACGATGCCACTTAAAACAACCAAAAAATGGATTTATGAGATCAAATAGGGTCTCTCATAATATTAACATAAAAATTACAGGAGGAATATAAAATAACACCCCCAAACATAATAAATATGAGCTTAAAACAAATGACATAATGGATAGTACTTAAAAAGAAAAAAGATAGGTAGGATCTCTTACCTCAATTCCGACTTGTCTTCTTCGTTTCTTTATATTCATGAATAATAAACTTTGGTCAATTTATAATTTCTTAAGGAATTACTTTAAAGATTATTATTCAGTTCATATCACATATTATAATGTTATAATAATTGGTTAATAATGTGAGTTCATATCAGATGTTTTTCTCGATGTTTGGTACATGAGTCAAAATGAACTTGTTTGAAAATGATTGTCCATGTAGTTATAAGTAAATCATCCCCAAAAAAGAATAATTTTTTTAAATATCATATATATCAAGTAAATTTTCATTATATACTATTCCATAACATTTGGAATTAAAAATAAATGTAATGCACCGTTCATGGAGACTGTAGGCCGTACGTACGCATGACCGCTACTTTCATTTCGTTGTCATATTAATGGAATTAAAACTAAATGAGAGATATATATATAATAATTCCAGTATAATATATATTTTATATAGGTTAAATTTGTTTATTAATCACATTCTTTAAACATTCCATGTATTTCATGAACGAGTCACATCACTTGAGGGGGCGATATTCCACACTTTCTCGTATGAAATTATCGCATTTGCACAACATGCAAAGAATAAAGATATGTTTTAAATATAAAATATATAAGAATAGAGAAGAAATAAATATAATATATATCATATAAAAATAGTTCCATCATAATGGCCACCATGAGAGGTGGTAGGAGAAGTTAGAACAATCATCGTTTCGTGAGGCAGTAATTCTCCATCCATAGAAACAGTATGTTCTTTAACCACTAGACAGAGGTATTTGTAAGTGTAGCTCTAATATTTCTCATAAAAACATCCTAGTATATTTAAGATATTGTTTTTGTTACAAAATAAATTAATAAAAATAGTTTAGGGGTTTGGGGAAGAAAAATAATACAATAGACCATTATGGATGACTTTACCTTAAAATCGGTTAACTCCCCTTGGTTTGAACCAAAATGGATTCTTGAAGAGCTTTATGCCATAGGGAAGGCTTCTAGAATGAGGATAGGGATGTTGAGAGATAAAATGGGAAGTTATTGACCAAGAAAATGGCTTGACAGGTGTGGGTAAGGTGGTATAGGTGGGGGCGTTTTATAAGAGGGAGGAGGGGCACTCTTGGAAAGACAAGAAATGTTAATTTATTTTAAAATGAGTTTTAGATATAAAAGCTCCCAAATTTATATATTTCGAGGATATGGTGATAAGGATTCTAAATATACTCATCCAATATGTATTTTACAAGTATAAGTCTTAGATTTTACATTATCTTTTCATTTTATTTAAATCCATAATTAATGAGGTAATCGTTGCATCATCATGGTGACATAAATAAATTAATTTATTTAATGTCTAAAAATAATAAAAAAATACAATGATGCAGGAAATATTTTTAGTTTTCAAATTAATATTTATAGTCTAAGTTATCACTTACATAGTCAAAACTAAAAATGTTTTACTCGGGTGATACATTCTTTAGTTATATTCTCCTTTCATTAAAAATAAAATTATAATGTGTCACTTTCACCCAAAAGTGTTTCCAGGGGGTCCCTAAATTTGGAAAAAGGCATCCCATGGTTGTACTTGACACAACCAGTAGCATTAGGACACATTTTGGTTCCATTTTTTATTATTATGATATTATTTTATTATCCTGAGCTACCCGATTACTAATTAATCACACTAATTAAAGATAATCACCGTTGTTACTATTCATAATGTCCAAAAACAAAAGAATCTTAATTACATAATTTGGACCTTCTGATTCCAAATATTGAATACATTTTAAAAAATTCCAAACATAGAAATTTCAATAATTAATTTTGAAAAATAATTCCCGTTGTCAAAACAAACAGCGGGTTTTTTGAATCAATATCTATGAAAAGTATGGCACTTGTTTACGCCCAATTACAAAGTGAAATTAATTATAATGACCACCATTGTATTAAATGGTCAAAATATATTCTATATAAACTTTAATACCAATTAAAAATGCAATATAACCATATAATTAAATTAGACGAAAAAATTTTTTTGATGTAAAATGCATTATTTTTCACTATTCATTAAAAAAATGAACATTATCGGAAGAATACCAAAAATTTACACAAAGTAAATTTTTATGTCCCAATTATAAATAAGAATTTTATTTGGTCCAATAGAATTTATAGGAGTGACCAAAACAATATTAATGAGGGTTCACCATCAGAAGGTGATAAATTGAACTTATAGTGAATTTTAGAATATTTATGCTTAAAATTGAATAATTTTCTAATATTAAGCCATTATAATTTATTGGATAAATGTAAAAAACATTTAACAAACATATAAAATCATATTTTAGTGATTTCTATTCATTACCACCAATACAACGGCTAGGCGTTAACTACCATTTAAAATAATATTATTTTATTATTAGAGTGCAACGTATGATTTCAAGGAAACTCAATGTTGCATATTGGGTATGCCATCGAGCATAGAATTATATTTAAAGTAATATTAATATTTAATTAATAAATACTAATAAATATGAAAACTTAATATTCTTTATTTACCTGGGATGTTACATGTAATGATGAAAAAAAAATGAAAAATGAAAAATTTCAATAACCTATTTGAAATTTGACATATGCAATAGCTTTATTATTCTCCCTCAACTGAAGAAAATAATAACATAGTTTAATCATGGAAAATAATTAGGCCCCATGAATATTGTAAAATAATTCATCAGGCCTTGATAGAGGGTACTTATTCTTTAAGATGATCTCGTTATGTAATCGATAATCCATGTATATCTGCATCGATCCATCCTTCTTCTTCAAAAAGGGAATAGGTTAACCCCATGGAAACACACTTCATGGGATAAATCCCTTCTCAAAAATATCATGAAGTTGTTTCATTAATTTATTCAACTCCACATTTTTTATTCTATAGAGGGTTATTGAAATAGTATTATATCTACGAATAATTTCAATGGAGAACTCTACCTCTCTTTCATGGGATGGTATAGGTAATTATTTACGAAATATGTCATTGTATTTTTTGTTGATAGGGGAATTTTCAATCCTTATACTTAAATTTTTATCTCTATTTTCACTAAACATAATAAGAATTATGCTTATGAGAAGTGATTCTAGACAACACTTAGGAAGAGATATATCTACATTGAAAATAAATATATTTTTTCTTTTAAATTATAATGAACTTTTCATCCCCTTGTAGCTTATCATTACATTATAATTTTAGATCAAGTTAAACCCTAGTATTTTTTCAAATTCCCCAATGGGAATAACCGTTATATATTCAATGAGATTTTGCTCGATAATTATAATTTAAGACGTTCTATACAGTGTTGTTGTTAAGAAAATATCTCCATGATACTAAACTAGTTACTCTAGTTGAAGTAGATTTTGAATTGATTAATTATTCTTTGAAAACATGGATTAAATAACATAATTTAAAGAACCATAGTCAAAAAATATACCTAATATATTTTACAGAACAGTGATTGTACATTCCAAAACATCATTTGGATCCACTACTTCAGGAATCATTATATAAAAGGTCTAACCTTGATCCGTTAGACAATATCAAGGTTGTTGTTGGTTTCCCTCCATTATCTTCCAATCTGGACATTAATCAGAAACATTCCCAAGATTCTCACATTTGAAGAATTGGACAATATGATGGTCCTGAAACATCTTCCCAATGTAGTTATTTTTGAGATGTTGGGCCTTTCCCTCGCCCTTAATGTTTAATGATATATGTACATACCTTCTGCACTTGTTTAATATTTCCATCAAAATAAATATGTTCCCTAAAAACATCTTTACAATTTTTTTGAATGTTAAATCTTTCACTTTATTTTTACCTCTTACATGATTGAAATTATTACCTTATTTTTGATCAATTACTCTCTTCTTTTCATTATAACTATGTAACCAATGTATCTCTCTATACTCTAATTCAACCTTCATAGAACTTTTCACTATCTCATTATAGCTTTTATACTATCTATGTGATAAATTATTCAACAGATGGGGTCTCAGTCTGTTAAATAATCTATTTACCATTCCCTTAGGATCCATAAAAATGTTATAGGTTTATCGAGAAAGTATTTTATTGTTTATTTCATTACTTCCTATTGATTTATTTTACTTCTTCTTCATCTTTTCGAATCCCATCAATATTTGTGTTTAAAAAAAAGAGGATAGTATTTATTAAAAAAGGATATCCAAAAAACATCCCACACCAAAGCCTATATCTCACATCATGGAATAATGTATTTATTCAGTTTCATATGCTGACCATCATCCCTTTATATGAATTATATTGTCAGGTTGACAATATATTGATCTGAATAGAATTATACAGAAAGATATTTTCAATATAGGTAATCCATCATTTAGATATCAGTGGTTTCATATATCCACTGAATATAAGGACCCCACATTAAACCTAAGAGAATATTGAATTAAATGAATAATTCACATTGAGGATAATTTCAGGTTTAGAGTTTTATAGAATTATTTCATAACTATTACATCTCAAATGATTACAAAGTAGACATTTCTACACAGTTACAATTTTTTACAAAACACGAACTCTTGAAAAAAATTCATGTCTAGTTCCATGTTTAAGGCATCATGAATATTTAATGATCCCATCCTTGAACCTATTCCACATTATGTCCTATGAAAAACACTACAAAAACTTGAGATGAGCAAAAAAGCTCAGTAAGGGATACACAAAGAATGAAAACTGTTAGTTTTTCCAAACAAGAAGTAAATCATGAATACTTTAACATAAGTAATACTTTTCACCTTTATAAAGTAGTAATTACCATTCACTAAATAAAAGATCATTACATACCATTTTTGTAACCAAATTATAACCATAAAACCTATATAAATAACAGATAACATATAAAGGTAACTTGGGACATAAACATACCTAAATGGAATAAACATATGGTCGACTTCCACACATAATACTAAATGGAATAGCCATACGGCCGACTTCTATACCCAATGCATTGGAGGTTATAACGTAACCACCTGTCCTGGTACTCACGACACCACCCATCATTTGGTTTATCACATAACTTCCCGTCAAATGTCCATGTACCATTATAAAATCATATGAATGAAAAAAATATAAAGGAAAGAACAAATTTCCACATTTCAATCGCAATATATCACTTAAATATATTGACATAACAAATCCATTATCAAAACCATTTTCAATACCAAAATACTAAAAAGAGTATATGGTATATATATTCATTTAAAAACATTATGCCTTGTCAAGGAAGCCAAAGATCTAATAATAATCGCGGTGGAACAAAAGGTCATTGTCACCACTAATTTTAAAAGGAATATTATTTTTGTCTTTTAGTGAAACGCTTCGTAGAAAATGATTCCTTTTGAATAAAAGTAAAATTCAAAGGGGTTTATACACCATATAAAATAAAGTTGTGTATAAACAAAAATTTTCATAAATAAAAGGAGATTGAGACGAATTCCCTTACAAAGATAATTTTGTAATTAAAATAGATCTATTATGTGTATTCACTATAAGTACACATAATGAAATTAAAAATAAAATATAGGACATAATCATAGCCTGACAGAATTTGATTGTTGGAGATTAACCCAAAGAATGGAAATTGGGTTAAGAAGTTCCCTTACCTCTTGTCCAACATGACTCGATCATTCTTTAATATTATGAATAATGAACTAAATTTAATTTCTATTTTTTTTGAACCATTTTCTAGTTTATTATTCTGTTTATGTCACTTATTTCCATGCTATAAACAATATGGAACCATTTATGTTAATAACGTTCGTTTTTTTGATATTTGGTACTTGAGTCAAAAATGGACTTCTTATAATTACATTGTGTTCATGTTGTCAATGGTTCATTATATCCCATATGATATTCATTATTTGGATATCATATATATCATATATATCTAGTATATACATGTATATATAATTGTACATAACATATGGAGGTAAGAAATGAAATACACTGTTCATGGAGATGGTAAGCCGTACATACGCATGAACGCTACTTTCATTTCTATTTATGATTTTAATGGAATTAAAACATAATAATATAGAGGTATATTATAATTCCGGTATAATATCATATATAATATCATATATAATATCATTAACATAATCCTTTATACGTCCTACATATGGCATTAATGAGTCATATCACTTTGAGGGGGCGGTAGTACGCACTTCCTCAAATGAAATTATCGTGTTTACACATAATGGAAACCGTAAAGGTATGATATAAATGAAAATTACATGATCATAAAGAAAACATAAAAAAATATATCATAGATAAATATAGTGTCATATTAATGGCCACCATGATGGGCGGTAGGAGATAATCGAACAATCATTGTCTCGTGAGGCGTTAGTTTTCCATTCACAGAAACATTATGTTCTTCACCCATTAGATGAAGGTGTGTGCAAGTGTAGTTTGAATCCTTCTCGGAACAACATCATATTATGTTGAGGATACTGGTGTTGTTAAAAAATAAATTATTAAAAATATTTTAGGGGTTGGAGAAGTAAAATAATAGAAAAGAATTTAAGAAAAACCTTTACCTTTAGTTTTTGTAACTCCCTTTGTTTGAACAAAAGGAATTCTTGATGTGACTTATGCTTAAAGTAAAGCTTCTAAATGTCGGAGAGGGATGTAGAGAGCTTAATTGGGAAGTGTTTTGATGAGCCAAAAGGCTTGAGAGGTGTGAGTAATGGGTTATAAGTGGTCTCCTTTTATAAGGGAGGAGAGGGGCTCTTTAGGAATGTGTGAAAATATTATTTTATTGTATAATGATATTAGGTTTCAGAAGGTCCAAATACCATTATGGCCGAATATAATGTGACTCATATTCAATATAAAATCATCCAATAATAATTTGATCTGTTTTGGATAATATTTTAATCATTATAATCATATTTATTTAAATCATTTACTAATGAGGTAAATACTGCATCATTATTGTGTCATAATGAATTTAATTTATTTGATGTCTAAAAATTATAGAAAAAACCTGAAGTAGGAAATATTTTTAGCTTTCCAATGAATATTTATAGTCAAATATTTTACATATATAACACCATATAAAAATTAAATACTAAATGATTTAGGTTTATGTAATTTTGGCCTTTACATTACATTAATTAATCCTAATTGTCATTATCTCTTCCAAGTGGATCAAAGGGGTCCCAAAAACGACCCAATGATTCCCATGGTCGTTAATGAATCAACCAATAATTTTTGGAAAAATTATAAGTTAATTTTGAATTATTATAATATTCTTTTTACCTTGAATTAACATATTTACCTTTAACCGCGTTAAATAAAAGCCAAACATGACTATTCACCAAAAATTATTTTCATCTTATTGAACCACATTTTACTTATTGATAACAACAATGTATGTCAAATTTTCAAAATTAAATTCAAAAAAGTGGTAAAGTTTCATTTAAATGAAAAAGTCAGTTTTTTTAACTACTACTATGTGGTTTTACTATTAATCAAAAAATGATGTTTTTCAGACAAATACCAAAAATTCAGCTGAAACCTTATCTGAGATTACAAATTAAAAAATTATGTTTCTTTTTCAAAATTCAAAACATAGAAATGACATTAAATAATTTAATACTAATTCCTGTTGTTAAAACAAATAATGAGTATTTATGAAACAATAACTTTCAAAAGATTAACAATCGTTTAGGTCCACTCTCAAAGTGAAATTAGTTCCAATGGACAACATTAGATTAAATGGTAAAAATATATTATAATTAAACATTAAAACCAATTAAAAAGATAATATAACCATATAAATAAATTATATTCAAACGCAGTTTTGAATTAAAATAAAATATTTTTCAGTATTAATTAAAAAATGAATGCCATCAAAAAATTTCAAAAAAATTACCAAAAGTAAAATTTGATGAACCCATTATAAATAAAGATTGTATTTGTTCATATATAATGTGTTACTGTGACCAAAACTATATTTAATGTGGGTTCTCTATTAATATGTGGAAAATCGACCTTTTATTGTACATTTTAGTTATTTCTATTAATTCCTGCCAATACAACGACTATGAGTTAACTAACATTTAAAATAATAATATTATAATATTAGTGTGAAATATATGATTTCAAAGAAACTCGTTGTTGCGTATCGAGTACTCTATCGTACATAGGAATACCTATAAAGTAAAATTAATATTTAATTCAAAAATATTAATAAATATGAAATATGTATTATTCTTTATTTACCTGGGATGTTAAACTGGATGAATATTATAATTGAATCATGATAGAGAAAATTCAAATTTGTTCCCTTCAAGATGAATTAGGTATCATATCTCAATTCAAGTTAATATTAATAACTCAAAATAGTTGATTCATCATCATCATGAAATTTTCCAT
Organism: Viscum album; assembly: GCA_963277665.1. Classification (NCBI taxonomy): domain Eukaryota; kingdom Viridiplantae; phylum Streptophyta; class Magnoliopsida; order Santalales; family Viscaceae; genus Viscum; species Viscum album. Next base: position 1,393,276,898 of record OY728165.1, read on the forward strand.
TGCATCGTGCATTGGAAGGGTGTTAGTTCATCATGTGTTGCATAGATCATTTATGTGGTTCATCATATTTTCTGCATTTTTCCTATATGATGAAATCCTTAGTGACATATGATCTAATTTTAGAAGTATTATATTTTTAATGGGTGTTTATGTCATAAAACATAATGCCCAAATATTTTATTTATTAATCTCTCCCATAATAATTACATATTTGATATACCCTTCAACATGGTTCTTAAAATTCATGTGATTAGAAAAAAATATCACCCAAGAGTGTCATTAAAGGTGTACAGAAAGGAAATTTTTCATTCACTAGTTCTCGAGTGATTATATATCAACGTGTTTTTCATTTGATACCACATGCTACATTTTTCTCAAATCCAATCCCACTTATTGTATCTAGAATGTTATGGACTTTCAGAGAACCCACTTAATTAATACTCACTAAAATGCTAGGATATTTTTCCAAATTTATACTTATACATATAGTTCTTACTAATGTATTAATTTCTTAATTTCCACAAAAAAACTAAACCTTCCAACGATATTGACTATGTGATACTTCTTTTTTATTACATAAAATGTTTATTTAATGGAAAAAATATAGGATAATTTAATGTTTAGTTCCTTCGAGATCAATAACATAAAACATGAAATAAAAAATCATTATTTTAATCAGTTTGAATGTTTCATTATGGGTATATCTTATGTTATTTTTATTTTTTATCATGTCCTAATAGAATACATCAATGGAAATGGGTGATCAAGATCCCAGTTATGATATAAGAAATATATGCATTTATCCTGTGTTCCTGAGGCATATCAGTAAGAACACGAGGTATAAAAATATAAAATTTTAAACATAACATGAGGTGTATCATAATATAAATAACATCTGATATTAGATTTGAATGTGTATATAATATAAAAATGATCTGTTCTTAAGCATCTATGAATTGTTTATCACTATATTGTCATAAATGAAATGTACCAATGTTATTCACTAAGGTATAGTAAAACATGTCATTTGTAGTGATTAAATGTTTTAAAAAACAAAATATATATATTTCATTGAACACCCAATATATGTATTAATTATAGGTGATCCACATAAATCATAATGAAAAATTTCATTATTACCTAGTGGAAAATTATAAATTGGTTTATTTACAAAATCGTGGACTAAAAATGTTATTAATATCATGATCATTATATAATTATTAACAAATTAAATGGAATGTTTTTTAATTATATGTAAATCCCTAAAACGGTAAATAATTTTACTTCTTGGTCAATACCAAAGGAAATGGAATGTTTTTTTGTATTCACAAACAGAAAATAAATTTGAATTTCTCAATTAAAATAGAGAATTAAATTTGGTAGACCTATGAGTATAAATCGTGGACTTAGTGAGTGGGAGTTATAGGAGAGAATGGTATATCATTGATAAAAGACTATTAATATACTAATGGTGTAATATAAATTGGTAAAAATATATTTATTTTGTAAAATGGAAGATGTATTATAAAAGGGGAAATGTGAATTGAAAAGAGAAGTGGAAATTTACTTTTCCTTGATGATTTGTTCCTATATTAAGATGATGGAACCTTTGGGGTTTGAGAACACCTTGGTGTGATAGTTGGGTGTAACATTCACTATAAGTTCATGGATAATAGATTGGGAGTGTTAGGGATTTATGAAATGGGTGGGTATATATAACAAAAGAGGTGAAATTGTTTAATAATTTCCAAATATTGTTCTTAGAAATATAGGTTGTGGAAAATGAAAACCCATTAGTTTAACCATGTATTTTAATAAATTTTTGGGAATTTGGGTGAAATTATATTATATTATAATCAACTAGAAGAAAAATTAATCTTTTAAAACATTTTTTAGGATGGAATAATTAATTTTCCACAAGTAATATTTTATAAATAAAATTTCTCATTTTAGACTTTGTAAAGACAATTAGTGTTTTTTAAATTGATTAAAATATGTTAAAATACATAATATAAATAAAATATCAAAATTTATGTCATTTATTATGGTTAATTAATTATTAAATCACTATGTATAAATATAAAGGCATAAAACATACCAAAAACCCAAAACATTATTTCTGTAACACCACAACTATAGTTACCCAGAGTTGGTGCATTATAACATTACATTAACATGATCACAAAAGATAATTTTTCAAAAGACTGATTAGTTTAGTAGCCTTGGAAGTACTAGATACACTCATAAAGTTTACATCACATCATAAAATGAAAAACTACAACAACATTGATTCCATCGACAGTACTGAGAACCCATAGACTATCCCTACAGATCAGTCATAATATACTTTTTTACATAGTAGGAAAAATAAAACATAGAATAGGGTGATCTCAAATTCTCAGTAGGGATAACAATATATCAGAAACATTCATAAATAAGAACAAACATTTAAGAATATGTATAGAACTAAGACAAAAGACTTTCCAACACAAATTTCATCATAATATGGAAAATATAAATCAAAATAATTCCATTTACTTACTCACAAGGATATTCTACTAGTCAAATAATCACATGCAATATCAATAGCCAATTCGAAAATGATGGAATGCATAATGCCAAACTTTCATAACCACATAGTCTTGGCCTTGTTCCAATACTACAAATATTAATTTGTGAAGACCTTGTTCCAAAACACTAGTTTTTCTCATGAGACCTTTCGAGGAATCGAGGAGCTATAGAGGGATCCACCAGTCACTTACTAAGTCCAATGCTTTCCCCATATGAAATTGTTTAAACATAACATAAACATTCGTATTGAAAATTCCATACAAAATGTCAATACTTTAACCATAATCCATTAATTGTATTAAATAACATATCTACAATCAGACATATCAAAAAACCTTCAATATAATAAGGTTGTTTTGTATTGTAACAAATCATGTTCAAAGAAACATAAAATCCATCAAAGAATTTTGACATAGATGAAATAAAAACAATTTCAGAGAAATATATCTTTCTATTTTGAAATCATTCAAAGGTCATGTAATTATAAAAGAAAACATTTATATTTCAAAATATTATTATAAGATTGTAAGGGAAGTTTCGACGATGTTGTAATGGTCAAAAATAGTCTCACTTGCCAAATTAGTTAAAAGAACATTATTACCATAATTTTGTGGACAATGTCATATTGTACCATGTTTGGAAAACGAGGAAAATATTCCTTTCAAATTTTTTTATAAAAACTCATACAATGGTATAAATGACTTTAACCCAGAGTCTAGTAAATAGTAAAAAATGTTTTGAAATACATTTTTATGAAACATTAATGAGGATGATAAAGAGGTCTAAGTAGATACTTACGTAAAAGTAACCTCGGATAATAAAGAGATTATAAAATTAACCCTTAACTTGTAATATTCCTTGTTTGAGGGTAGTTTAACCTACTGTATAATGGCTAAATAATTTTTATTAAATTATAAAATAATCATATACATTAATGTGATATCATATGTGATCTTTTAACATTTTTTAGTTAACAATATCTTTGTATTATCGCCGTTTCGGGTGTTAATAGATTAATTTTCCAGTGATTCTTTGTAACATAAGTGATGTTTATTTTAGATTACATGTATCTTATTCATATTAATAATGATATTATGTATTTATGAATTATATTTAATCATCTAAAAAATATTACTCTTGAATGCATATGATTGTGAATAAACCTCATCACGTTCGTGGAGACGGTAATCCATACGTACACACAAGCGACATGATAATTCTTCTGATATTAAAATAATATATAATTGGATGTTATATCATATATACACAATCATTATCATGTCATATTTATTATTTACATTAATTACACATCATTTTTATTACTATCTAAAAAATAATGTATTGATTAACAATTACACCACGACGTGGTAACGGTAAGTCATACATACACATGTATTGTGACATGTCATTAAAATGATGGATAGAATAATGAATATGGTTGTAACATATTTATATTAACATCTAAATATATATATAAGGTAATGTATTTTTTATTTTATAATATAAAAAACAAAGAAAGAGGAAGTGGAAGAAGAAAAGAACTTGAATGAGGTGAGGAAATATTTACCACTTCTTCTAGTTCTTCTTTTTGATTTCATCAAAGGGAACCTTAGGTTGCTGTTATAACTAAAAGAAGGCCTATAGGATGAAATTAGGAAATTTTAGAGGGTATGTGGCCAAGGTTTGGCTAAGACTAATAGCTTTGAAGGTGTGTATTAGAGAGAAGGTGGAGTGTCCTTTTATAAGAGGGGTGAGGGGTACCATATGAAAAGCCATAAATATTATTTTATAATAAAATCATTTACGAATAATAATGGATCAAAAATTTAATATTCAGAGGTTGCGGTGGATATGGGTCAAAAATAACTCAACCAATAGGTTTTATATAGGCTTGGGTCAATGTATTAACCTTATCTTTTATATTTATCTCTTAGTTAAATAGTTTGACATTTAGCATTTCTCTTTGTATTTTTGTATTTTATAGTTAATAACAATAATATAAAATTACAAGAGAACCCCAAGTGGTTCATTAATGATACACCTATCATTTTATAATTATTTTGAAAGAATATTATATTTTTTGGAATCTAATATAAATAAAAAATATAATATTTTTTTTACAAACCCATTTATGTCGATTTTGAAACAATTTGGTATTTTGTTTTTGCTAAATTCATAACCGCTTTATTACTTAGAAAACAATTCATCTAACCAACCCTAACATGACTTAGTACCATAAAAAATTATTGGAATTCATAAAACTCTCAAATTAATTTTATTTGGATATTTATAATATTAACTATTTTAATATTTCATTAATAAGGTAATTACTGCATCATCATTGTGTCATCAATAAAATTAATTATATAATTTCTAAAAAATAATAATAAAATATAAATATTTATTAAATACATTTTTCTTTACAATTAATAATTTTAGTCAAAAATATGACTTATATAACCACATGTAAAAACTTATTTACTAAAAGATATTTGTTTATGTCATATCTTCCTTTACTTTAAGTTAATTAAAATAAAGTGTCATTATCATTCATAAGTGGCTCCATGGGGTCCCAAAATCGATCCAAAGATGCCCATGGTCGGCCATTCCTAATCCAATAATGTTAGGATAACTTTTAAGGTAATATTTTATTACTATAATATTCTTGTTACCTTGAATTACCCAATTTACCTTTAAATGTGGTAAATAAAACTCAAATATTACTATTCACCAAAAATTATTTTCATCTTATTGAACCACATTTTACTTACTGAGGTTATCTGTGTCTATTTGATTTTTGAAAATACACTCACAGAAGAGGTAAAATTATTTTTTATCAGAATTTGTAAATTCTCCTAGGAGGTGGGTAAAAAACGGTAAAAAGTTCAATAAGTTTTATATATATATATAAACTTATTATAAAAAGACTCCAATTATTTATATTTAACTTATATAGGTATTAGGTATCTATTTTGACCTAAAATAAATTTAGGTAAAATAAATAATTATTTAAATAAAATGTCTGTTTTAACCAATAACTTAGTGTTTTTCACTATTCAACCAAATATGAAAGTTATCAGAAAACACCAAAAAATTATCAGAACTAAATTTTTATGTTGAAATTCTTAATAAGAAGTTTATTTTGACAAATTTAATATATAAATGTTTAAAATATTAGATTTAAAAATGGGTTTCCATTAAAAGGGGGTAAAATTACATTTTTAAAAAACTTCTTTTATCTGAAAAAATGAAAATTTTCATATATTTTGTCTAAGAAAATCATAATATGGATTTTAAAATTATAAAGATTATATACAATTCAAAATTCAGTTAATATTATTCATAACTTCTTTTGAATGGCTAGTTTGGTAAGTCGTGGTACGCTTGAACTCAGTGTTGCGTGTAGTGTAATTTATTGAATTACATTGAAGAAATAATGTACTATGAAATTTTGGGGTATTACATTCTCCCCTCCTTTATGAAATTGTGTCCTCACAATTTAAATCTGTTCTTAGAAAATAAAAGGTTAAAAATAAAGTAATACATTTGTGGAGAACCCACATTGGAAATTCGGTTAATAAAATTTAGTCTTAATAAGAGGGAAACGGAAATGAAAAAGTCACCACCAAATTATGATGTAGATTAGGATAACTTTGGTGGGAATTAGTGACACATAATTGGATGAAAACATAAATATTTATTGCGAGTGATTGAGGTCATCAATCACAAACAAGTGTAAAATTGAGGGAATCAAAGTCATTAATCTATGATGATTTAAAATATCATCATCTCAACAAAACATAAGGTATTAAGTTAACACATTTTTTGTTTTAATATCCCTTAATTAATGTTTATGAATTAATTTGTTCACAGAATAAGAAAAAATAATATTCTTGACAAGTATAGTTCCATAAATTCTCTAATTTCTACCACAAACACATCATTCTCTATAAATGATAATAGAACATAAAAATACACTATTTATCCTAATCATATATGGTTCCAAAAAAATGAATTTATAATTCTTATATAAGACCATTTAATAAAACGACATTATAGAATCTAGGACATCACATTTTCTAGTGGTAGGTGATGCACCATTGTTGACCTTCGGTTGTGGGTCCAAGTCTCGCGGATTTGTCGGGCGCGACTAGTTATCGCCCGACCTTCAGGTGGTCCGTTTATAAAAAAACAATCTTAAGAAATTATTTTACCTTAACAATAGAATCAAATGTCAATCTTAATCCATTCCAACCTTTAGACTTATCCAAAATATCTCTTTCCAATCTCACAGTCCTAAATTTTTAAAGATTTAAAACACAATGAAGATCCTTTCTTCCATGTAATAACAAGTGAATACCATAATAATGTATTTTTTTAAAATATGGTAACACCCTGAATTACCATAACACTTTATTGATTACATTTAGTCTCCCTTATTACTTATAGAATACTAGATGAATTCCTTATATCCAAAAATTTTAAATACTCCAACAATGATGAAATAAACAAACCCTTAATCAATTCCAAGGTTGTCAGTAATATCCAATTGAATTTATCCCAATCAATCATCCCAAATCAATACCTCAGTATCAGGACCATATTAGATTTTTTTCTTTCCTTCAACCCTGTATTTTCCAATAATTTTAACATTCCATTGAGTCAGTTTTCTTGGTTCTACTAATATCAAATCATTAATGAAATAGTGCTACAGTATAATCCTTATATACTCTATAATTAATATAATATGTAAATCATTAATACAATACTCAAACATCACAATACATTAATAAAAACATAAGAATTATTAATCATTCCTCTTCATCTTCAGTAGTATCATAATTTTACTATTATCCAATAACAACATTTGGGGTATACTCTGATGATTTGGACATTGATTTGTGCAGTGTCCCAACTATATGTAGGTGAAGCATCGTTCATTTCCAAAAAAATTCTCACCCTTGAAATCTCATACTTGGTGTGGTTTTCCTCCAAACGTATAACAAACTCACATTCCCTTTAAGAATTTACCAAGGTGATTCATTCCAAAGTTGTCACATATGGGAAAATCATTCTTTCTCTTATTCCCTTTACCCATCTTTCTCTCTACCATATTTTTCTTCTCTATCTTCCCTTCAAATCCATATGACTCCGAAAAATCATTACTTATCATGTTAACACTTGATACTATTTATTAATATGATGATAATATGTGGGAGACTATTTCCATTTTAAATGTTGGCATCACACCTTGAAAGATATGATCCTTCTTACTCTTGGGATCATGCATATTTTTTGAGGTCTCATTCTACCTACTGGGCACCATTTATAAACAATGGATCAAACTAGATTAGTTTATGAATCGAAATACATAATTCCAAACTTGTAAAATACTTAACATAAATTGACCAGTTTATTGATATAATCCATAATCATAAAAAAAATTTCTTTGAGAAAGTATGTAATCATAAACCCTTCATAATGGTTTGTAATGAAAATGATAATTATCTTAAGAATATCCCCCTGGAGTGTCGTAATGAAGAGTGCGGCAAGGCCTGTTGTCATGTACCCGTTCCCGTTCGAGTCCAGATTTAAGTGGTTTTTTCGGGTTTTACCCCTTGGTACATCTGTGCCAGAGCCGCCTCTTATTTCTCGTATCCAGAAAGGTATTTATTGCTTGGAAAACTCAGAAAAAATCTACAATACCACAATTCTAGGAAGTTTTCCTATATTAATTCTTAATGACTATCTTAGGGCTATGTCCTCTAATCAGATTTTATCTAAATCTAGTTTCTAAGGTTTGTACTAATCTTCCTCTAATACCAACTATAACGCCTTGAGTCTAGTAACCAAGAGTCAGTGAATTATTACATAACATTGGCATGGTCACAAAAGAACATGTCATGAATGACCAAATAGTTTAGTAGCCTTGAATGTACAAGATACACTCATAAGGTTTTCATTACACCATAATATGTAAATATACAACAACATAGTTTCCATGGAAAACACTAAGATCCGATTGACTATCCGTACAAGTTAGTGAAAATATACTTCTTCCCATCACGGGACAAATAAAACATAGTTTGGGGTGATCTCAGATGCTCAATAAGGATAACAATATGAAGGAAACATTCATAAATAAGCCTAAACATCTATGGTAATGTATAGAACTAAAAAAAAGTCTTTTCAACAAAATACAACATCTTAATATGGAAAATAAAAATTAAAATAATCGCATATACTTTCTCAGATGGATATTCTACTAGCTGAATAATCACATGAAATATCAATAGCCACTTTAATAATGATGGAAAGCATAATACCAGACTTTCATAACAACATAGTCAAGGCCTTGTGCCATGACTACAAATAATATTTTGTAAAGGCCTTGTTCCAAAATAGTAGTTTGTCTCATGAGACCTACATATGAATCGAGGAGTAAAGTAGGCTCCACTTGTCACTTACTAAGTCCAATGCATTCCCAATATGAAAAGGATTAAACATTACATAAACATTTGTATTAAAAATAGCATACGAAATGTCAATAATGTATCTATAAAACATGAATGGTATGAAATAACACATCCACAGCCAAACATATCACAAAACCTTAAATAAAATATGGATGTTTTGTATCATTATAAATCAACGTCAAACAAACATAAAATCCATAAAAGGATGTAGACATTGATGAAATAAAAACCTTTTTAGATAAATATCTCCTTCTATTTTGAAATTATTTATAGTTTACATAATTATAGAAAACATTTATATCTGAAAAAATTCATATAAGCCTATATGGGAAGAATTGAAGATTTTATAACAGATTAAAATAGACACACCCACCATATATGTTAAAAAACATTTATACGTTAATTTTGTGGAAAAATTCAAAAAGTAACCTATTCAGAAAACAACGGAATGATTTCTTTCAAACCATTTTATAAAAATGAAAACATGGGGTTAAATGAAATTAACCAATAGTCTATTAAATAGTTAAAAAAATGTTTTGAAATACATTTTTACGAAACATGGATGTGTATTATAAAGAGGCCCTAGTAGATACTTACGTAAAAACATACTCGGATAATAAAGAGACTGGGAAATTAACCTTTACCTAGTACTATTACTTGGTAGAGGGTTGGTTAAACTCTTGTATAATGGTGACATAATTTTTATTATATTATACAAGAATCATATACATTAATATGATATCAGATATGATCTTTTAAAATTTCTTTTTTAATAATATATTAGTTTTATCGTCACTTCGGGTGTTAACTGATTCATTTTCCTTTGTTTGATTTGTTACGTAAGAAATGATTATTATGGATAGGATGTATCATATTAATATTAAGATTTATGTTAATTCTTTGAACATTATCTTTAATCATCTAATGAAAATTAGTCTTTAATAGATACGATGGGGAATGTATCTCATCACGTTCGTGGAGACGGTAATCCGTACGTACGCACGAGCAACAATATCATTATTTTGATATTAAAATAAAATATAATTGGATGGTATATCATATATAAATATTAATTATCATGTTATAGTTATCATTTAAATCAATTACACATCATTATTATACCCATCCAAATAATAATGTACTGAATAACAGTTACACCACGACGTGGAGATAGTAAGTCGTACGTACACACATATGGTGACATGTCATTAAAAGGATGGATAGAATAATGAATATGGTTGTACCATATTTATAATAACATCCTAGTATATAGAATATACTAGAGTTATTATTTTAGAATGTAAATAACAAATAAAGGGTAAGTGGAAGATGAAAGAAACTTGAAAGAGATGATGGAATATTTACCTACTTTTCAGGTTCTACCTTTTGATTTGATCAAAATGGATCCATAGGCTGGCATTATGACTAAAGTAAGGCCTCTAGGATGAAATTTGGATAGTTTAAAGGGTATGTGGGTAGGTTTTGTTGGAGAAAAATGGCTTTGATGGTTTTAATTAGAGAGAAGGGCGAGTTATCTTTTATAAGAGGGGTGAGGGGAACCTTGGGAAAAGATAGAAATATTATATTATAATAAAATAATTTTTGATTTGTAATTGCTCCAAAATAGATTATTCTATACTCTAAGGTGTGTATGGGTTTAAAACCACTCATCCAATAGATTTTAGATAGGTTTGGTTCAGTATAATAACTTTATCTTTTAGACTTAACTCTTAGTTAAATAGATTCACATTTATCATGTCTTTTTTTATTTTTACATTATATGGTTAATAAAAAACTATATACATAAAATAGAACCGCAAGTTTTTCATTAATGGTACAAATATCATTATATAAGTCTTTTGGATTATCCTTAGATTTTTAGGAATATAATATCATTTAATAATATAAACGTTTTTTTAAAAACACTTTTATGTCAATTTTGGCTCTATTTGATATTTTGTTTTTTTCTAAATTAATAACAGCATTATTACATCGAAAATAATTTATCTAACCAAACCTAAAATGTCTTATTAACATAAAAATTTATGTAATTTATAAAAAGTCTCAAATTACACTTATTGTTTTATTTATAATATCAATTATTTTAATATTTTATTAATTATGTAATTACTTCAACCTCATTGTGTCACAAATAAATTAAATTATTTAATATCTATAAAATATAAATAAAATTCAATTATATAGGCCATTTCATTATCTTTAAAATGAATATTTATAGTTGAAAATATGACTTATATAACCCCATGTAAAAAAATATATACTAAAAGATTTTTTTATGTAATTTTTTCCTTTAGTTTATGTTAATTCAAATAAAGTTTCATTATGAATCATAAGTGGAACCATGGGGTCCCAAAATAGACCCAAGGATTCCCATGGTCTTCCATTACTCATCAAATAAGGTTAAGACAAGTTTTATGGTAACTTTGTATTATTATAATATTCTTTTTACCTTGAATTTCCTTATTTATCTTTAACCGTCGTAAATAAAAGTCAAAAGTTACTATTCACCAAAAATTATTTTCATCTTGTTGAACCAAATTTTACTTATTGAGGATAATTTTGTCACTCGAGTTTTTGAAATTTTTCTCAAATAAGAGGTAAAATTATGTTTTATCAGAATTTTTAAATTCTCCTAGTAGGTGGGTAAAAGAAAGTGAAATGTTCAATAAAATCTTTATATATCTAAACTTATTATATAATGACTTTGATAAATTATATTGAATATATATTGGTATTATATATCTATTTTGACCTAAAATAAATTTAAATAAAAAAGTAATTAAAAAAATAAAAAGTTGGTTTTAACCAATAGCAATGTGTTTTTCACTATTAACTTAAATATGTAATTTATCAGAAAAACACAAAAAAATTTATCAAAACTAAATTTTTATGTCCTAATTCTAAAGAAGATGTTTATTTTGTCGAATTTAATATATAAAAGATTCAAATATTGTATTTAAAAATTTTTTTCCATTAAAAGGCGTTAAAATTTCATTTTTTTTAAATACTTTTTTATCTCTAAAAATGAATTTGTTCTTATATTATGTCTAAGAAACTAATAATATAGATTATAAAATTATAAGGATTATATAAAATTCGAAATTCAGTTTATACTATTCATAACCACTTTTGAAAGGCAATTTTGGTAAGTCGTGGTGCGCTTGAACTCAGTGTTGCGTGTAGTTCAATTATTTAATTACAATGAAGATATAATGTACTATAAAATCATGGGGTGTTACAATTTTTATTATTCGTAGAAAAATAATAAATTTAACTAAATTCTCTAAAATTCACCGTAGTTTAATTTTAACGAAATTTTTTTAAATATAATTTATATGTTATCATATTAATTAAATAAATATGATGATTTATATTTCAAAAATCAAAATAAATATTATTGAAAAATATAATATTAAGGCCCAATAAAATATTTGACACATCTAAAAATATCAAAGGAAATTATAAAATTATATTTTCCTTTATATTTAAATAAGAGTGTTTTTGTAGACTATATTATTAATAGAACTGTTATTCGTAATAAAAATATTCGTTATAAAAATGTAAATCTATTATAAAAAATACAATTATGTTTTATTTGTTTAGAGTAACCAATTAATCAAATTCATCTTAATCGAACATATATTTTATTAAACCTAATTACACCTAAAATATAATTTGAAAGAAAAAAAATTTCAATTATATGGAGGAATTGTACTTCAGGTTACTATTTCTTGTACATGTAACCCCGCGTAACACTTGTGTATTCCCTAAAAGTAAGGTCTCTAATGGTGGTTGTTTCACAGGGTGGCATGGAAAACGTTGACTGGGTGGAAATATGAACTAACATAGACATGTAACCTAAGAATTGTTTTTAATGATTCAGTTGATATATCTCTACATGGTTTTGGTAAAGGGAGAATTCCAATGTTGTTAATTCCATACCATGTTATGATAAATGGGCCTCTAATGGCCTTCCTCTAAAGGTCGAGGTCATCGTTTTCTCATTCTGAAACAATTATCCTTTTTCATTACTACTTATTAAAAAATTATTATGATAAAATTTTACCCAATTTGTTTAGTTCCCAATCATCATATTCACCAATGCTATTATTGACTAACTATCATATTTGTCCAATGGAATAATTTTACCAATGGTCAAATTTTACCATTTTCCAAATTAAAATGGCCATATTTTCCATATACCCAATAAGTAAAACATCCTTATTTCACACATTGTTCTCTATAATTGATCGCATTTTTATATATTTTCAATTTATATAAAGTTGATTGGTTTACAAATATTATGATTCATTCCTATAGTGTTGGTCATGGGGTGATGATTCTAACGGATTGAGGGGATCATTATTTTATATTTTTATATTTTATATTTTATATTTTTTTCGGGTTTTAATATATTTTGATTGGATTTATATATTTATAATATAATGGTCATTATTAATGATATAAGGTTTTGATCATTCATCATTATTTTTTGTGTGTATAATATAACATAATATATGACACATTTTATCAAGGAATAAATATCATTTAAAAATCATTGGTTTTTATACCCAACCACATCACTCGCCACTAAAATATCTCATGAAATATTAAAACACCACACATTTAAAAAACCAACATCACCATTAAACATTAATTTCCACCTTTTCTCTTTTCATAACATGAAAGGAAGCCACATCTCCAATGCACATCCAACACCAATATCCTAATTAATTACAGTGTAACTTCCCAATATGCATGAATATCCATAACAAATTCATTATCATCGTTGATCACCACCTTACCAAATAAAAAGACATAATTAAATATAAAATCATATCCATAATACCATGATTTAAAAAATTAAGAATAATTAATTTTTAACAACATTCACTTTCCCATTAAGGTTCATCTTATCATATTAATTAATTTCTTTCACACAATTAAATAATTAACATATTAATGTTTTTAACATTTTATAAATTATTTTTTCATCATTCAAAAAACATGGTTCCATAAATAACATGGTTAATATAATCTTTCAATAATAGTATCAAAATGAATAAATTCAAAATAAATTCATTTGAAAATGGATTAAACCATGAAAAATACCCCTTCCCATCATTTTCATTATTTTTGGTTCATTATATTTTTTCTGGAAAATCAATTACAACAACCCAATAAGAGAGAAATAATGTTTATTCCATAATTTATACGTAAAAGAGGAATGTTTTATAATCCCTTAACTCAATACGCTCTTCTAAAACCATTGTCTAGAAAAACTAAAATAGATAATAGAGAGAACAATAACACACAAAAAAGAAACCCATGTCAACATGGATTATATAAATTCTTCCTTAAAAATTATTTTCCCAATATCTGATATGTCAAACCAATGTTTCCACTGATAATTAGAATTGAAGGAAATTGTATAAATAACTACTAATTTAAGATAAGGATCTCGCCTTGGATATCATTAAATCGATATAATGAATATGAGAATAAATTCAAGGTTAAGTTGCTTAAAAATCTATAAAAACCCCTATAATTAATTCATAATTTAAAGGAAACAAAAGTGGAGAAATGATATTCAGTAGGGATAAAATATTTGTAACTGGTCTAAAAAATTAGAGGGTTATTTCAATATATAGAGGGTTACAACTCACTGTATTTATGTTGGGTGAATTCTAAAAAATATGGTCTTGTAAAACCCAAAATCCAATAAAATTGTGCAGAACTATACTAAAGTGCATATATTCAAAGTGCCATATCCAAACTCATGAAACTATCCACGGTGATATGTAATCACCCAAGTGAAATATCCTTCAAAATAGATGAACTATTTTATTGATCCTAACGAAATTTGCACAAAGATATTGCAGACCGCGCTCTAACTAAGACTCCATCACATTATCAAAATATTGCCCTGATATCCTCCATATCAAAGATCAAGTCCCGTTGTCATTGTGTTTCCAAAAATCCAATTGCCTCCAAAAGTACACCCAAATCACCATTTCATAACCTAACTAACTATGGCAAAGATAACCAACCTATTATCTTCTAAGAAGACAACAAAAGCCCTTAAGAAATAGAACATACCCCCAACTAAAATTGTTTAATAATCTCCACCATTACTATTTTAGGCCCCCTCCCAACTCCTCCAAAACTGATAAACAAATTTAATGGGTTAGTAATGTCAATATGATTATATTAGATACTAGTCGAATGATTATAATCCCCATGAATAAAAAAACCTAGAATAAAACAACATATAATGAAAAGGAATAATTCTCTATGTGATAACACCTAAATGAGATGAAACTATCATCAAAATGTAACAAAAAAGGGAAAATATTTCCTTTTTGTTAATTAAAACATTACATCGCCAATGAAAACCATGATTGAAATAACTCAAGATACTAAAGAAACATATGTTACTCTAATTCCAATATACATTTCTAAGTACAAGTATACCGCAATAAAACATGATCCATCGTGATATTTTGACCACATAGAACTTTATCAAGATAATCTTGAACCTCAAAAAACCTCCCCACACAAGTTTCATCATCATAGGGCTCCCAATATTTTAAATCAATTACATGAGATCCATTCGGTAGATACAAATTATTCTGAAAGTCTTGATAATATTCATCCATTTGAACACTATATAGAGGGACTATGAACTGGTTTTCCACATCACCAACATATTAGAACACCTCAAAAGATATAATGAACTTGTGAGAGGGAATGAACCCCTAGTCAAATTTTTTTCTTTCATGTCCCTAGAAAACCCTATAAAACATTTGGCCACCAACCTAGAACTATATAGGTAACCACCTTCAATCATATTATATACTATGATGGTCATTTTTCACTTTAATACTTTCTTGAATCATCAGAACCTTCTTCTTTACACACTCCACAGTATCTAGAAAAATAACCACTAACTGACCAAACTCATTCCAATCAAACTGATATAAAAAATTTCACCCAACCAATCCCTCAAACTGAGATAATAAAAAATGAAGAGTTGTATCTATTATTATAATAAAACTCATCCAAGGTCAAATTTCATACCCAATATCTTCTAAAATATAAAGATCAATATAATGTAATAGCCTCTAATTTTTGTATGTTATAATCAATATTCATTTCTATATAGGGATAGAAGGAAATATGAATAAATAACCATAAAAATCATTCAAAATTACTCTCTATACTCAATATGTAAGATCCTGATAGATATGATGGAGTTTGCTAACATATGAAGCTGTTCTACCACATCCAAATACCACTTCACCAGATCAACAATATAAATTTACTCCTTAATCTCCAGGAAGAGACATTACTTCATCTGATAATCCATAAACATCCATATACAATCTCATACACCAAGATATTAGGGTAGTATAATAATGAAATACATCCATATTATCTTCATTTCTTTATAGAAATATTCAATTACTAAAGAAATGAAATTAGAATATGATGTTCTACCTTAAACTACTGGAAGATAAAACGCTGGGACATGAACATTACTACATAAAATTTCATTTTAGGACACCAATGATGACTACTCAAATCATGATACATAATAAAAACAATATGATGTACTGTTAATATTTAGTTATGAAATGAATAAGGAACCTCCACCCACACGGTCAATGAATTAAAAAAACTAATCCTAAAATAACATCCATTGTAATTCATCCTTCAACCATCCCTCTACATCATCCCTTTGGATGAAACGATCAGACACCGCAAAAACCTATCTATATTCCAATTGATACATCCCCACAGGAAATAAAAAGTATTATTTCACCATAATGAAAAAAGGAAAGCCCTATCATTATCCACCCATGTATCAACATGTGTCACCACCAACTCCTATAAAACCATAACAGAATTAATAGAATCTATAAAATTACATATGTTCCACATACTACATTGTACATTAGAATTTAAATTCTCCTTCCCTATGGTGGAGGATATGTTTAATTCATAGTCTTGGGGATCCTCCACTGACCACTGCTGTCACAAATTTATATCTCGCTAAGAGAAAACATCACTGATGATCTTATATCAATAAGAACAATATGTTTCTCCACAATTTGGTTATTTTATCACTACATCATGGGAACCACCCCCCCCCCCCCCCAAGTTCATGTGTGGAATAATATTTCTCATTGGTATGTAACTGCCATGACCCCTAGGAGATCACATCCCTATTATGCATCATGATGTATCCCATTTCAATATAAGAATCATCCTGAAAAAAACTCCATCATGACTCTATCCTGTGGTTTATGTAGAATGGGACCACTGATCAACCACTGCATCAAGGATTATAATGCATTCCAACACTAATCATTGAAAAATATGTCATGATCTTTATTATTCATATAATTACATGATGTCTGAACACAATATAAACTGAACATTAAAATATAGAAAAAAAAATTAAAACCGCAGAAATTGTAGCCAAATGTAAAATTCATTAATGTTTCCCAAGAAAAAACAACATTAATATTTATTAGATCCAATACCACTTAATATATAGAAACTACGTGTCTAAGAAAGTGAACCTCTCAAATATAGAGAATACAATCGGATATCTTCTTATAAAGGTGGTGGTGTCAAAGTGATTGTAAAATAGACAAAAGGTTCCCTCATTATCATTATTTTTCCGTGATTATAGAATAATTTATTAAATGATAATGACCATAATGTCATCCATGAAATAAAAAAACATATAGCTCATAGTCAGATAACAATAGTTTGATTATTCATATTAACAGATGTTATAAATACAAACCCTAATTTCCCATAATGACACCTAGAAATATTCTTTGGGGTATCTTACTACATAATCAAATTTTAATTATATCCATACTAAAAGTAATTCCTTGAAAACCAACTCCCTCCCTTTAACTAGTTAAATCATGCTTATTCCATGGTAGAGGGAAATAATTCCTGAATATTATTTGATTATTTCAATGATATTATATAAAGAACCACTAAATTTCATCAACATTAATAGTGAACAATACAAGAGATCCCAAGAATGAAATTCTAGGTCAGATAAATCCCTTATGAGTCATGAAATTAATTTTAATTCATATCACCCAAAGTTATGAGGGTTCTATCTAGTAAGGATCCATTGAAATTCATGAATCAATAGACTGTTACTCTATATATAACTTGATATGGTATCAAAGGTGTAGTACCATAACTGCCTCTAAAAATAAATCTATACAATCCACCATAGACATACAAAGCATAACCAAATATTGAATAAAATAATCTAAAATTTAAGTTCTTGTATGAGATAGAAATTTAACTAAAGGTCTAAAATGCATCAAATGAACACACTCAACACTAAATACCACATGTGGGCCCTTATCATCATAGAAGAAAAATCATCTCCAAATGAAATAATTGACCACATTCATATTGAAATATTTTTATTCCACGAATGACCTCATATTTTTATATCTAAATAAGAATGAATCCCCCCAATAAATTATTTTTTCGCATCATCTACTCACAACCCATCCACACATCATGGAGATTCATCTGTCCTCTCAATAGGGTTATAATTCGAAAGGGAAATAGGATCCACTACAACATTATTCCTATGGAAGAAACCAAGAATTTTGAATGGAATGAATGTGTAACTATAAAATAAAATAAATCATAATCCATTGTGAAAGATTAATAGATGGTACCATATAAGAGATTCGTCCAGTCTATTGTTAGTATATCTATATTGGGAAACTATACACATCTGGCTATTCTACGTCACGGTTAATGACCATCTTCGTGAAAAAATTCATTCTCTTGTATATATAGATATAATAAATAAATATAATAACAAAACCTAGCTTTGTCTCCATTTAGTGGAAAACAATCTTGTTTACCCCACTTCTGATACAACCTATGAGGTAATTACTGCTGTTGGTGATGATAATCAATATACCCTCTCATACAAGGTTGGTATCAAAAAATTACTAAGTGGTAAAATCTCTAGTGACCATGAACTATATTGGAAATAAAAACATCAATGATTGACTGGTATGTGAATAGAAGCTTCTACACCCAGATAAACTAGATGAGGGAAACAATTAAATATAACACCTTGATATGAAAAACATCAACAATGTTAACATTTTTAATCTACCACCAAAAACCCTTTTAATTAATGAACTCTCGAAACTCCCATATCAAGAAGATATATGTTGAACATGCGTCCTATCAATAGAACCATCCATCTTTTACATGTCCAAATACATAGGCACTTTAAAAAATGTGACCTCATATAAATGAATTAGGTCAGACCACTCATATATATTTCATGTTATTGACTCCTCATTGGGAAAAATATCTGAATTAATGTGAAGAAGCATTAGAATTCTGATCTACAGATGCCACACACATAGTCTCTCTTGCTAAATTGGGAGAAACTCTAGCCTCATTGATTCCATATTCCTTGATTATTTAATATTAGTGTGAAAATATAGCTTGATTTCCCCCACTGAAAATATATCGATTTATTCTCCCTATGATATAAGATCCACCACTGTTATAATTTTCTATATATCGAACAATGGGACAACTAAACCTGATACTTCATTCTATCATGGATCAAGATGAATGTTTTCTAAAAGTGAAATAACCAGTTCACTATCCTAAAATCATGTTAATTCCCACCATATTTCACTATTCCCAAATGCCTCAACTCAAATAAAAAATAGTTTAAAACTAATCCTCCTTCATTATATCAACCCTCTGGTGCTCATCTAGCTCTTAATTATATTCCTCACCAACATGAATGATATATAGAATATAACCTATAAGAATATTTTTAGGGTTAGGAAAAATACATTGATAATAATAGTTGTTAATTTAATTATGATTAATATAAT
Source organism: Viscum album (assembly GCA_963277665.1). NCBI lineage: Eukaryota > Viridiplantae > Streptophyta > Magnoliopsida > Santalales > Viscaceae > Viscum > Viscum album. The sequence continues at coordinate 1,393,296,894 of OY728165.1, forward strand.
TATAATCATTTATAATACCCCAAAATTCATCCCAATTGAAATACAAAGTGAAAAAAAGAATGATCCATGTGCCAATCATAGGTCTCTACACTGTAAGAAGCATAACTTCACTATGTCATTTTATAAACTCAAGGTCCATGAATTGAATCAAGGAGGGCCTTAAATAATATTTCTTAGTCAGTCTCCCATCCTATTTCACACACCATTAATAACTAATGTGGAGTCCCTCCTGACCCATGTTATCCCCATGAGTGTTTTTACTTGAATCACTACCCTAACCCACAAATGAAAAGAAAATAATCCACATTGTTGCAAAATTATCCCACATGGTTCCCCTATTAGTACTATAGTAAATACTATAGTTACCCCTAAGGCCCACCTCTAATACTCTCTAGGTTTTCGACTACTCTAAATGATATAAAAAATTAAAATTGGGGGTATTACAGCCATATATCCCATGATTACAAAAATTGAAATTTAAAAAAACCATATAATAAAATAAGAAAAATATATTATAATTTTATGAAATTTTAAACACATATATTCTCAAGATAAAATAAAAAATGGAATTCTTAGTCTAAAACCTCATATGAAATCCCAAAATCCATGTTAATATATTCTATCATTGTAACCAAACTCCCCCAAGAGTCCTGAATATTTTTACATATATAGGGTTGATCATCACGTGTATGGTCATTAGGATTATATTCAAGACCTATCATACAAATAATTAATATTCACGTTAAGGATACAATGATTATATATAATAAATCAGTGATAACATATCATGTCAACTACCAACATGTCACAATAAGGCATTATCGCCATGTACTGGAAGAAAATATAGTAACATAGTATAATATAATTTAACAATAATGTACTCTATAAACATCTCCACTCTATATTTTTTCCTCATGATATAAAATCTTTCATAATGTTTTTCTAGACCTTTCATAAAATCCTAATTATATCCACATATCATATAACATGTCATGTGTGATGTGTTTTAGACCGCAAACCATGTAATGTCAACCTTCCATAGGGTCCAACATCTGATTCCATCATCGGTTAAAATAAAAAAATCCCCAATACTGCTTATAGAAATGTAGAACTTCTTATACCAATATACCATGGGGTATAACAACCCATACAAGAATTATCCCTTATCTTTGACCACATAACTATATACCAACCATATATTACAGTCAAAAAATTTATGGTATTAGGAACATCAATAAATTCAACCTAGTTCACTCCCCTATAATGTAATTATCCAAATATACATGCCACATTGTTATTCAAACATCATCATAGAATTCAAGGTATATAAGGGGGAGTGGGGAAAATAGATTCATCTGACATCTGTTATTTTTCCAACCTGGATATCTATGGAGATAGAAAAAAGTACCCAAAACATTTGGGTGTTTGCATGGATATATGACATGGATGGGTTACTAATTAAATAAAAATAAATTAGATAATTTTTATATGCACAAAAAATCCAATCCAATATGGTTTATGTAAATTCAAGCCCATCAATACCCATAACCATCACCACAATACTAAATTAATTAAACCATAAAATTACCAATTTAATGAAACACCATCATTATTCATTTCCCATATTTATTAGATCCATTATTAATTATTCAATTTCATTATCCACATTGAATAACATAGATATTGAGTAATTATAAAATTCCCCACCACACACATCCCCTTATTATAAAAAATGAAAATATCCCATAACACATATCGAAAACACATATAATGACTCAACTTCATTTTTCCATAAATCTAGTCACCAAGCCCCATAGTTGTACTGTAATATCTTTTTTACCTTCAATGAACACTAATATCTATTACCCATCAATGTATATTAAAATACAAATTAGTTAAACCGTAGACTAGAGAATATTCATTTAGAGTCATTTCTCATCACTGAGAAACACCCAAGGAAACATCCCATGAGTTCAAACAATCAAATACTACCCATATCCAAGTATGATTACCTATGATGTTCTAATATAGTAGGCTCTTAAAAAAAGTAAATCTTGTTTTCATGTGTCATAACATTTTATATTTTATGTCTCAAAATTCCATAGGTGTTATATTTTCCACTCATTTAATGAATTGTGGTCTAATTGTAAACCCCAGTACTTACACCCACGTAGTGACTCTACACTTCAAGCCGTGTATTGTGTTTTATATTGGTTTTCATGACCTATCCTTAACTTTTCATTAACCTTATTTTTTAAACTCTGGACTCTCCAATAATAAATATATTTTCTTTCAAAAACACCACATTTTATAACCCACATGGGTGATCTATCAGATTTAAAATAATCCCTACATTCAAAATTATCATATTAATAAATATCTGGATATGAAAACATTCGATCTTTCATCAGGATTTTTCCTCAACCGCATAAAAACAAGGAAACATATTGGGTGGTTTCTCATGATATAACATCCCTTGTCAATGTATGCATAACTGTGGGGTTTTAATCATGTACTCTCTAAAAAATGGTCCTCCATTTTGAAATTGGTAGTAATATTTCCTATTTTTTAATTCACTATTACAATGGTGTAACATGACCCATTTATAAATAACCATACTAGTCATTATTCCACATCAACTTCCAAATTTAATCTTTCCAACCCTGGTGTGGAAGCCCCAACCATGCTATAAAACCCACCCCAATAAACCAAAAAATATTATCCTCACCACCTAACATGTGAAAATACAGAAAACCAATTAATTCATAAAATATAACACATCCTTACCACTCAAAAACCCAAAATAACCAAACAAAAATTGAAATAATAAAAAAATTACCAAATTACACATGATTAGTTTCCATTATCAATCATTTTCCCAATTTATATTATTCCACCATATTAATGTTTTTCATAAAAAAATGATTCACTATTATAATGAAATTTTTAAAATTTGATGAATCATTTAAAACAGAAAAAGGTTCCATAAATCAAAAAGAGATCAATAATTTTACTAATTAGAAAAACTAGTTAATAATTCATAAGATAAATTAATTGATTATTGATAGACACATGAGAAAAACCCCTTCCCATCAATTTTAGTACTTCCAATTTATTACCATTTTTAGGAAAATCCTTATCATTTATCTAGTAAGAGTAAGCACAAGATAATTCCAAAATTTATTTGAAAAAATAATATAATTATTGAATCTCGTACCTCATCCAACACTTCCAAAACAAATGTACAAGAATAAAGGATAAAAACGTCCTTTAAAAAAATCTCACACAAAGTAAAACCTATTCAGTCATGATCATATAAATAACCCTTAAAATCATATGCATAACATCACCTAAATAGAACAATAACTATTGGTACAAATTATAAATAAAAAAAGGAAAAACAATAATGAAAATATAGGTAAATCACCACAGATCTCTACCTATTCATATCCATAATCAGGTGATCAATTCAATAGAACAGAAATTCTCCCATAAATGGAAAATTGGTCACCCAATATTGAAGAACTTATGTGTAGAAGAATGAAATTCATAGGGATAACTAAATGTTTACACATGTGGGATAATAGATGACTGTGGTGGAAGGGATATTTCCATGATGCAATGGGTCTATGTTTGTTTAATCATGGAAACCATTTCATAGTGTAATATTATATCTAATAAAATAGTTGTACTATGACATAATCACCATATTCATATAGAATTACCAAAAGCACTGAAATAATTAATGATCCATAATAATCATCATGGTGAATGTCCCATAAAAGTGGAATGAACTATATATCAACCACAAAAAACTCTACACCATGTCATCATAGACTAAGCCACAACTGATATTCTGTCACATTTCCAAATACACACAATGACATTCATTGGAAAAAGACCAAGGTTACAATCCCAAATGTTTCCAAAAAAGGGAAAATGTACAAAAAAACCACCCAAAACAACATGTTACAACCAAACCAATCACATTATAGATATAAATCCCAACTAGTCTCACATTGAGAATCAAAAAACACACACTACAGGTCTGGACCTTATTCGCATGTCCGACATAAACTCCACCATTCCACTCTTGATTTTCCTCTTGACTAATCCAACATAAAAAACACATAAAGTAACATATCATGATATCTTGGGGTTTCACAGAATGAAATAGAAGTACCCTAGTCTATTATCAAATGAGGAAATAATTATAAATTTCATGGAATAATTTTCTAATGGGGGAAGAATGTAATGACCTAGATTTTCATAAATGGAAGTTTCCTTTTGAATGAACATTTGTGTGAATGTTATGAATGTTATTTATATAAAACCCATGGAAAACATAATAAAACACAATAATAAATTATTTCAATAGTTTAAAACATTATATTTAAAGTATAAATATACTTCAAATAATTATATATAATATCATGGGATGATAAAAAATTTAAATAAAAGTCTAATATAAAATTTTGGATCATTTTGGCCTCCTATAATTATCAAACATATGAACAACAAAATAAAAAACAAAATATTATAAATGAAATATACATGTTTAAAATAATGATTATTAATCCTTGAGTGTAATTGATGTGAATAATTAGTGAAAGAAATTAATGGTATTTATATGAATTATAAAACTAAATATCATTTGGAATTATAATATTACTAAGAATTGTAAAATACACATTATAAATATTAACATGAACATTAAGAACTGTAATAATACAATTTGATTATTTATATGATAGTTAGAATATTTAATTAACTAATAAGAAAGCATAATAAAATGGAAATAATATTTTAAATGAATGACTAATTAAAATTATACAAAACAAATGATAATATATAAAATCACAAAATAACATATAAAGTACCTTTTAATAGTTTGTTTTACAATATTTTGTTGATTCATAACATAAATATTCAAAATTCAAATGACCAAAAATGTGATATTATTTTCATAAAAGAAAATTTATTTTTCAACTTTGAACTGAAAAACATTTTAATGGTGTAATTTAGATGATATTTATAAAAAAGAATTCATTATGAATTAATTATATACAAATATGGAAAATACTGATGCTTAATGAATTAATATATTTAAAATAATCAATTTATTAATCCTAAAATTATTTTTTTTAAAAAAATACATTTCATTTGAAAAATGATTCATTTGAAAAAAATAAAATCATCATTAAATCCAAGAAATTTAAGGTCTATGGATTAAAAATATAACTACTATCATCAAAAAATTTAATTACTTCTTCATTCCTGGTGTATAAAACATTAAATTGGGATCTAAATGGATTCTATATTATATTGTATTTATAATATAAATTAAATATAATAGATATTTTCAAATAGAAACACTATTATAATTTTACATTGGAAATAATAGTTTATAATATATTTTGACCCAAACATACCACTCCCCTCAATTATAGGACCCCCTCTCCCATCCCTTCAATAATAATTTCCCTTATAATTATAAAAGATCAAGATATGACCATTCACCTCATAAAAATCCATATAGTATCCTAAGGTAATTGATGGTCTCATCCAAATGAAATCCCTTGAGTATAATGTTTCATGGAAAATGAGTAAATCTCAAATGAATGGGTAGCACAACAATACTCTTATTTTAATTATTTTTCATTATACTATCAAATTTTTTTCTCTTTTATAATCCTAAACTCGATAATTAACAATTATATAACATAATAATGTTATTATGATATTATAAAATAATATTAATCCATTTATAACATATAGAACCTCTTTATCTTCATGCAACATTTTTTAGAAACTCTATTTAATGGTTTGTTTTATTTGACAATGGGGACATCGATAATTACGTATATATCACCACTTTTAGGCCTACTTAGTATAAATTATTTTAAATTTTACAATAAATAATTTATATAATTTTACAATTTTTATTAATATTTTATTAATTTATAAAAAAAAATTATTTAAAATTGCGAAATCGAAACAAAATGGTACAGTTTAATGAATTTTTTCTATAAAACTATTTGATATTTAACAAAAATATTAATAAATAAATAATAATGGATATAATTTTTCAATAATAATAAAAAAATAATGTACTCTTATAAAATAATATTTTAATGCACATAATTTTCTTGTACATGAGGTATAAACATGAAGAAACCGAACATTTCTTATGGTAAGAGGCCCCTCGAACCCAACACCTATTATGGATTTATCAGCGTTTATTTTTTTCACCCATATTATTCACAAAATTTATTATAAAGGAATTTCAATTTTCATTTTATTCTGTTAATCGTGGGATATTCATGTCTCCATATAAACTTAATTCATTCCTCTCTACCATCATGATTAAAAGTAAAAACATATATAGAAATATAATATTGATTATTAATAGTTTTATTATTAATATCTCAATGAAATATGATCTCTTATTTTCTAATAATATAGATTTATGACCAAAATATTTTATTTCATTACACTTTTACGAACCTCAATTTATATAATTAAAATTTTCTTAATAAAATTTTTTGGGAACCATTTATTTTTTAATGTGTTCATATCAACTTTATGATTGATGTATTATTTTCCTTCCATATAGAATAAATTATTATCTAAATATTATGCTATGATATGTTGTACATGAATTATATATCCCTCTAATGAACTTCAATATTTGACATATCTCATTATAATATGATTATGAATAAAAATGAAGACATCATTGTTTAAAATTTAAAATGTAATGATTCATACATATATTTTTTTTGAACATGATGTTATATTTATTCATAATGTTATGTAGCTACATTCATAAGAATGATCAGCATTCTATGTTCCCATTAAATGATTCCCATCTCCTGGTGAGGATGATACTATGTATATCATATATTGATGATGATTATACCAAACCATATTCTCACATTTATTTACGTCTCATGTAATTTCAATTTAATATATCCTTTATAAGATTTTAGCACACCCAATTACTCTGTGAATGTATACATGTGATGAAACATAATATGATTAATATAAAATAATTATGGGTACTAGGAATAAGTATTTAAATATTGAAAAATAATTATTTTCTCATGATTAAGAACATATCATTTGATGATACTAATCCTATTATTTTGGATTATATTAATTTCTTTCATTTTATCTTACAAATAATGCAATAATCATTCATGTGAGATGTTATTCATTATAATATTTATTAAATTAAATATGAAATTCAATGTGTGTTAATCTATTTTTAAATTTTCACACTCGGATCTTAATTTACATGTTTATGTTCTATTGTTTTTTGTACCCAGATTTTTCACATGGCATTCCCAGATGTTTTTGTTGAAAATTTAATTTTTGGGCCTTGTATCATGGTGCACAAATTCTTGAAAACTCATTGTCCTTTTTAGGTAACCATGAAACCAAGTGGTATTTTTGGACGGAGGATAATAACATGGTTAGTTCGTTGTTTGGGGACCATACAAGCTAATCGTGCGACCTTCTACTCTTGGATAATGAAGGGTGCACAGTTTCCCCACTGTCTAAAAACTGTGTGGGAAAAGCATGTGACTTATTGTGTGCTTTAATAATATAAAAATACTAATTTTCCCACATAGTATTTGACCCCAAACCACCCATATTGTTTCCTAATATAGATTTATTTTCTATGGAACCTCCAAAACAAATCCTTTTTCTATTCGATCTCCATTTTTTTGTGTATAAGATCGGAAATATCTACGAAACACTAAGTAAATACCTCATTTTTTGGATTTCTTCCACTTTTATAGGGTTTCTCTTAATGTTTCTTTGAAATATATCTCTAGTGGATTGGGTGATAAATATAGAGATGGATATTGTTATTTAGGGTTCAATAATTAAGTGATCGGTTCGATCATGCCTTTATAGAGTCCCGTAGTGGTGAGATTGTGGTTTCGCACAAATTTATAAAAGTTTCTTTACTCAAGATGGGTGGATTCAGGAATAAACAATATTTAATTATTTTGATATGAATTATTTTCTTTTTGGTTATGTTTTAGTCATTTTTTATGGGGTGTCAATTGTGTTATTATAAGTTTTTATGATGTGCATGGCTTAAAAGTGGGTTTTGTTAAAGGAAAATGGGTCATTTAATTTTTCTAACATGGTATTTCTTCTAAAAGGTGTTTATAAATTCTTATAGTGGGTCAATAAATTTTTCATGTAATTTGATTCATGCTATGAAATTTATTTGGGGTGTGTTTGGATTCAGAAGTGATTTTTGGGTTGTGAAAATGGTGGTTTATCAGGATTGTTACATTGATTATCCAATGTCTGTGTTGAAGAGATGTTATATGTTATATTTTTAATGAAAATTGAGAAAAAATGGAATCATATCTTGCTATTTGTGTGCACTAGGTCTAGTATACCAGTTTACAGGGATGTGGAATAGCCTAGATTTGTCTAGAAGGATTTAAAATTACAACACTAACTAAAAACTAATTTTGATTGAAGGCAAATATAATTTTAGATGATGCACTTATAAAGTGGCTCATGCATAATAATGTTTTTGTGTGTGGTTACTATAATATTTTTCACTGAGATACGATGTACTTATTGTATTATTTTATCTGGTGCCTGTATGGATTTTTGGTGACTTTGTTATCTTTTGTTACATCTCACTTACTCTCAGCACATGGTTCACCGGGTTTTTTATTTCAAAAGAAAATGATTACTTTCTTTAAAATGTTTTCTAAAAAATTGTTTCATGTTTTTTTCTTTTATAAAACATGAATTTTTATTTATGTCAAAATATTTTGGATTTGAATATATTTTACTCGGTGGAATCATATTGGGTTTTGGCTCACACCCTACGTACTGATTTGAAATTATGTATAATTTTTTACATTTGACTCAACTAAATGAATGATGTATGAAAATGGTGTTTTAGCCTTCTAGAATTCTTCCCTAGTAGGTTTTTGTTGTGGTGGCTTGGGGATGATGCTCCTCTTTGTACACAGTGTCTTTTGGGAAAGTTTCATTATTACCACTCCATAGTATTTATCATTGGTGTTTGGTTATTGTTGTATGATTTGAATTTGATAATTGATGTACCATGTTTGGTTCTGATTTATAAATTATTTATTTTTTATTCATATAGTTTTTTTATGTATTGAAATTTGGTGAAACCATTTAAATGATATATATATATATATAATACCAAGGAATATTTTTCCATCCTATGGGGTTGGGGAACAACCTATGGTCCGTGCCACATAATAGGTCGGGTTCTGGGTTGAATGGAACCCAAGAACGATTCAAGTAAAATGATACTAGATGTAGGTTATACAATTATGGGTCTTGTTATTTTAAGAAGATTAAGTATAGGCATCAGGTAAGGCTTTTGGGACATTTGGGACTTCTTTTTCTGTTCATGAATAGGGGTCATGGCCAACACAACTGATGAAAGAACAATTGTTTCCATGAGGTGTTGGGATTTTGTTTCAATTGTCCACCAGGTGATACGTACAAGTTATGTACTATAGAGAGATAATAGGGGGTTTTAGGGTGGTGTGTATTTCCTATTATTTTTATGGATTTGACATGATTTTACTCATGAAATTTTGTTAATTTTTTATTAATGAACTAAATGGTTATATTAAAATCTCTTCTTGTGGTTATGACAACTTGTTGAAAAGACATCCCCATAGAATTCATGGGATGATGAAGAGGCTGGAGAAATCCCACCTGTAACATCCCAAAATGATAAAGGGTTAAATTACTAAATGATATGACTCATGTCAACAAGGTGCACCTTCTTTTTCGGGAGCTTGTCTAATTAGAACTACACAGTTAAGCGTGCATGGCCTGGAGTAGTGATCAGGATGGGTGACCTCTTGGGATGTTTCCCAGGGTGTGTGTGTGTGAGGACAAAGCACTCTGGAAAGGATATGTGTTGGCCTGTGAGGACTGTCATTAGTCGTATGACTAGTTTAGGCATGTGGGTGGACCCTGCGGTGGGCCCCATGTGTCTGCGGGGCAACTGGGGGTACCTGTTGAGCCAGGACCCGACGACCATGTTAAGGCGGGGTGGCTGTACTATCACCAGGACCCGGTTGTCACATTTGGCATCAGAGGAGGATCCCAGCCTTAAGTGCGCAGTACACTGCCTGGGTTGAGATGTAGACCCACAACGAGGGCGTTGTGCTTAAAAGGGTGGTGATTGTAACATCCCAAAATGAAAAAGGGTTAAATGACTAAATGATATGACTCCTGTCAACAAGGTGCACCTTCCTTTTCGGTAGCCTATCTGATTAGAACTGCATAGTTAAGCATGCTTGGCCTGGAGTAGTGATCAGGATGGGTGACTTCCTGGGAAGTTTCCCAGGGTGTGTGTGAGTGAGGACAAAGCACACTATAAATGACATGGGTTGGCCTATGAGGACTGTCATTAGTCAGATGACCCGTTCAGGAACGTGGGTGGACCCGGATGTGGGCCCCACATGTCTGTGTGGCAACTGGGGGTACCTGGTGGGATAGGACCCGACGACCATTTTACGGCAGGGTGGTTGTGCGGTCACCGGGACCCGGTTGTCATACCACCCTCATCAATTTATTATATAATAGTATAAAATTTGGTTTGTGTAGTCTAGGATTTGGGAATGGGGTTAGGATCTTGTCCTTATCCGGTTCGAGAAGCCAAAATGAGTCTAAGGAAGGACAAAGAATAGTAGTTTCTTAAGAAAAAGCCTCTTTATTTTATGGGAAATATGTAACCTCATGAATCTGAGGCCTGTCATGAAAATATAGATAAGATGATTGAGTTCCTTGATACTCTTGAGGTTTTCTAGGAAAAAAGTTCCTTGTTCATGTTAGAGTGTCCCACTCTTAATTTTTTGGAATATATTGTGAAATATGGGAAGCATAAGAAAATGGGTTGGAAGGAAATTAAGGTTATATTAAACGTTCAGTATTGCCTTCAGGTCTTGTCCTAATATATATCCTTAGATTTTATAAATCTTATCCTGGGACATCATACGATGATGAAGTATGATAAATGTTGTACTGAGCATGTTCGGTATGCACCATTTCTCATTTTAATGTGAAAATGAACCCTCAATGGTTCAATAGGGGGTTTCAATATGATATAAAATATCAGATCTTATAATTTAAGATGATGATGTTTGATAAGGTTGTTGATCATTACATGATTTTACATATTGATCATAATTACCAACATTGCTTGCATGGATCAATATTAGTGGTGGGAAGTGGTAGTTCGTCAGTAAATAAGATGAAGTGGGATGAGCATAGGAATATGGTTAGTGGTATCATTGGTTATCTTTCACAAATATCTTTATCTGTGGCATCTGATGGTGATTCAATTATGTTCCATTAATATGGGATGGTAGGGAAAATATGATTTCTGGTAGAACTCCTCCCAGATCATTCCACCGATGTGGAACTATGGGGAACATGTAACAGTTTGGCGGGGCAACATATTCTTATAATAGTTATTCTGGGCATGTAGCTTCAAGAGGACTATCGCCCTATTGAAGGTTTTCTAGGTCCGTGGGCTCTCTGTTTAGAGTTTTTTACAGTAGTGCTAGATCATCATCTAAGAAGAAAATGTTTAGTGGAGAACAAAAATATAGTGGTCATTCAATGGTCATGATAATAGAAAATATATTCATAATATGTACTAGGAACCAGTCCGATTAGTTGAGGGTCCTATGACTATTTGTGGGGTCTTTCTTATTGCATCATCATTGGATATATTTTTCTTGAAATTGGTTCATCTGTTTAATTTTTCTTTACCTATCTTATATATGTGTTAAAATTAATGACTAATCACATTTCTCATTCATTGGATTTAGTAATTCCTTTTGGTAAAAATGAGTGAAGGGTTTTGGCTTTCCATCTTGTAAAGTATTCATGTTAGGGGTTGAACTTCAAAGAGATTTTATGATTATATAAAATTAACATATTTCATGTGATCATGTGTATATATTGGACAGTTCATTTTTAAGATAAAATTATTATTTATTTGCTCTGAGTGAGTTTTGTGTCACCTAATGTTAGTACCCATGACATCCATGGTGAATGGGATCCTCAGTTAGGATGTTCATGACATCTACATCTAGAATTGGGAAACCTATTTTTTCAATTACCATTGTTCTTATTAGAGGATGGTGGTGGTTCATCAAATGGAGGAAAACCTCATATGGTGAATGAGTTCTAGAAGAATTTCCATAGTACTTTTCATGATTTTTATCAGAGAAGGATGTGTAGTTCAATATAGATTTTGAGTGAGGAACACATCAGATATCACTTACCTCATATCATATGTCCCCACAGAGTTGAGAGAATTAATGGAATAGTTGTAGGATTTGGAATCCATAGGATTTATTCTCTTGATTATCTCTCCCTAGGAAAAACCATTTTTGTTTGGAAAGAATGATAATTGAATACATTGGTTATACACTGATAACCATATGTTAAATATGGAGACAATAAATAATAAGTATCCCATACCTTATATTGATGATTTGTTCAATCAGTTTCAGGGGGGAAGGTGGTTCACAAAAATTGAAATGCATTATAGTTAACACTAATTTAAATTTATATGGGTAGACATCTAGAAAACAGTGCTAGGAATAAAAAATTTCCATTTATAGTATTTGATCATGCCTTTTAGGTTGGAAACCATGCCGGAAGACATCATTTCAATTATGAATTGGGTGTTCCACCACTATCTCAGTTTATATTTTTTTTTCACAAAAGTCATTCTTATACATTATAGATTTGATGAGTAAAATGGGTGGAATTTTAAAATAATGTTGGGCACTCTTAGAGACCATAATCTCTATGAAAAGTTCCTTAGATGTACATATTTTATTAAGGAAGAAATTTTTTGTCCCATGTATTCTTGGATTTAGGGGGTTCATTATACCTAGATAATATCAGTAAAGTTATTTCATGGGAGCAGTAGAAGAATATTTTTAATATCATGATATTCATGAGACTAACTGGTTATTATAGATAATTCAATTAGAAATTCTGTTTTCCTTCTTCATTAAGGACCTATCTCACCTAGAATGGGGTTATATTTGAATGTATCCCAATGTTTTAGGCTTCCATCGAGGAGCCGAAGCAACAGTTAACTTAATCACACTTCTTGAACATTATATAAACTAGAAAGGGATATGTGATTTATTATGATGCCTCAGTTATGGGTCATAGTTTTGTGTTAATACATGATGATCATGTGGTGGCATCTGGTTATCCATAGCTCCGACCACATGAAAAGAGTTACCTGAACCAGAACCTCGAGTTAGAATCATGGATTCATGTTTCGATGAAATAGGGCCATTATCTTTTTGTGTAGAAATTTTTAGTTCATTATGATCATTGGATATTGGAATATATTTTCTCTAATAAATATTTGAATATAATGAAACATCAATAGGTTGAGTTCATTTAGGTATTTTACCATGATATACTGAATTCCCCTAAAATGTAATCTTGTGGTAAATTATTTGAGAAAGAAGGTACAAATTCATGCATTGAATGATTATAGTGATGAGTGGACCATGATGGGGATCTTTTGATGGATATAATTATAGACTAAAATCAAAATATAACATAATTCTTGGATAGTGTTTATTTGACTCCATCTCTTCTAGAATTTATTCTGAAAGAGTATCCTAATTATGAGTTATTATATCACTACATGGATTCCATTCATTATCAAGAGATACATTGTGATTGAAAATTATCTCCTGAAGTAGCTTTATGTTTCAAGGGTCACATTGTAGGGACATTATTTTAGAGAAAAATAGTGATTTAGTATATTCACCAGTCATTGTGGGCTGTAAATCATAGTTCTATCATGATAAACTAATAAATGTGTTGATTGTTTTAGTGGGATAGTTTGAGAAAAGATATAGCTGATTTTGTGTCAGGGTGTTACAATTGTCTAGAGATTAAAGAAGGGAAATAGTGGCCCTCTATTTTTCTTCATCTGCTACTGATTCATAATTACATGTGGTAAGGGATCTCTATTACATTCATTCATATTTCCTCACATTCCCTGGGTAAAGATGTCCAATTGGGTTGTGATGAACCGTTTCACCAATTCATCCCATTTAATTCCAATCATATATTTAGTAAAGGTGGACGATTTTGGAATGATATATGTTCATCATGTAGTGAGGATTCATGGTGTTCTATTAGAAATAATCTCATATGAAGACCCCCATTAGACCAAGTGATTTTGGGAAGGCCTCTAAAATTAGACTGGGTCATAGGTAAAATTTATCATTGAATACAATCCTCAAACACATTATCAGATGAAGTGGTTAAATAAGATATTGTAACACATGATTTGGAAATGTGTGTTGGATTTCAAAGGATTGTGGATAGAAAGTTGGAATTAGTCGAGATTTTATATAACAAAAGTTTCTGATCCTTGATTCTAATTGTTCATTTTGAGGATCTCTATGGTTGGTTCTTTTGGTCCACGTTGTGTTGGAATGAGGTAGGTGACACCTCATTGTTATGACATAAATTTGTATAATAAACTTATAATAAGGTCCAACTAATCATTCAATGGATTTTGACATCTCAAAGTAACCATAAATCCAACGCCAATTAGAGACACTAAGATCAATATTTTTTTGTGGAACAAGGTGCTCCTAAATGTGACACCTCATTTGGGTCATCACCATTTGGGAAAACTAGGGATGTTAATATCGACATATGTCGGACCCTTCAATTTTACTGAGCCAAATGATAGGGTGGCATACAAGATAACTTTTCTCTCTTAGTTAACATAAATCCTGGTTGTGTTTCAAGTCTCCTAGTTGAAGAAGTATAACTAAGATCTTTATAATGTGCTTAATTTGGAAGTGATAGAGATAGTGTGACGATCATAAAATATTTGGTTTAAAATAATGTAATAATGAAGAGGAGTAACCTTCTATAGGGACATCTGTGATGATGAGGTTGTTTGGGTCTATGACAATGTTGTTGTCCCAATGTGTTTTTGGGAAGAGTTAATATTCATGTTTCATGCATTGATTTTGTAAGAACATTGTGGTTTGACCAAAATTTATCATGATCATTGTAGGAAGTATTTGTGTATTGGTATGAAGAAATATGTTATAGGTTTCATGGAACATGTCCCTACATGTTAGAAGTTGGAGGCCAAGAATCAGTGGTTAGGTTGTTTTAAATAGCTATTTCCTAATTTGAATGGAATTCAGATGACATAATGATGGATGTTATAGTGGTTCATCGAAGGATTCCTCAAATGAATAATGTGATATGGGTACTTTTGATTGGTTGACAAAGTGGCTCATTTCATTCCAACTTGGCAGACTTTCACCATTGATCATTCAGGTGAGTTGTATGCTCGAATGTGACTATGGTTACATGGGGTATCAAGAACTATTGTTTCAAATCATTCTTTAGGTTTCACATTATTCTTATGTCTATATTTTTAGTGAGTGGCTAGTTCCAAAGTGTTTTTGAGTATGGATTTCTACCCAAAGTTAGATGGGAAATCAGAGCATTCTATTTTTGAACTAGATGACATATTGAGGTTATGTGTCCAAAAAATTATTGCATCATTGGAAATGAATATAGTGCCAGTTTATTTTTTCCAAATTAATAGTTACCATGCAATAATTTAGATGGAACCATTTGAGGCGCTCTATGGTACGCCATGTAGATCCATGTTTTGTTGTTTAGAGGATAGGGAATCATAGCTTTTGGAACTGAGTCTCATACATTTGATTTATGAACAAGTTTAGATGTTTTGGAAACATATAAAAATGAATATGAGAAGGCAGATGTCATATGCTGATCAGATATGTTGACCTAATGAGTTTTTCAGGGGATATCGTAAGTTTTTCAGCTCTTTCCAAGGTTGGGTCACCATTGAATTTGGATGTAGGGTAAGTTGGCACCTAGGTACATGGGGTAATTTGAGATTTTGTAGATGATCAAGCAAGTATCATATAGATTGGATCTTCTACAGTGATATATTCGTATGCCTGATTTTTTTCATGTTTCATAACATTGAAAGTATCATCATAACACATATCATATGATTAATTTTGAGGATGTTGATCTTGAGGCTAATGCATCCTTTAAGAAGCATCAATTTCATATTCAGGATCATAGGTAAAAATTAATATGGAGAAATAATATGAATTGGGATGGAATTTTATTGTGTAAGGGAAATTATGAATAATATTAACAGGATAGGGATTCAGATATGCACTCCCAATTTTACAATTTTTTCAGTAGGTATGCCTAGTTATTCCTGGAAAGGGAAACTCATGGATGAACCATTATAAGTGGGATATGTTTTTAGATCCCAGACCTTATAGAGGTATGTTCCTATTTAAATCCTTATTTCAATTTATTAAGATTGGATAGTTAAAATTTTACTGGGTTAATGAGAAATTTGAAGAGAGTTATATGGGTTGAGGACTTGAACATAAAGGAACATGAGCCAACTTATCAATGATTCATTATTGGCACATATCAGTGAAATTCTTTCAAGGGGTAAGGAAAAACAATGAAACCATAGACAGAGGAATTACACTTAGATGGATCTTGGTTTGTAAAACCATGTATAATTCAAAGGTAACCATGTGACGTGGACCCTACTATGGAAAAAGATGTTGATGAGTTCGTGAATGGTTTGGAAAACTATTTAACCAAACTATGCACCTCATAAAAAATTGTTTTTTTTATTTTTACCACTTGTGTTTTAATAATATCACCCGATTTTCTCCCCATATATTCCTCCTCCAACGTTATAGATTAACAAAACACTCATAGTCAGTACATGGGTGGATCTCCATTTATTTTAGTCTATTTATAATTTCATTGGTTTCCAAATGAATCTCTAAGATATTCTGACACAACACATGGTTCTCTTTTAATGTAAAATGGAATCTGTATTTTTTGTCTACTTCTGAATCCTTAAGAGTAACTTTTTTATTGTATTCTAGATTATGGATTTAGGGGGATCATTAATCCATATCCATGTATATATTTTATCATGTTTTTATCTTTAGATTCGAGATAGGTGTCCTATAAGTTATAATCCATAGTACCATTTTTTATTTGTCCAGGTGAGGATGAGTTATTATTTCTCTCATGTTGATCATTTAATAAATTATGTGTGAATTGAAAAAATGGTATTCTAATTGATATATTAAACACCTCATGATACCCGTATAATGAATTTGGAGGGACTGGACTGATTTATGGCCACCTATGGGTTTCACCAACATTCATGAACATGGAACACGATAATATTAATCATGAAAATGAATTTTCTTAATGTATATCCCATGATGAACCTATTTTCATGTTACGATAAATAATATAGAGTAAGTAATAGTATTTATGCCTAATTTTGTTTAATGAAATAAGGGATTATTTTCGATTAAAGTGAAAATATGGAAAAATGGATTATTGTGAATGTGTAAAATGGATTTTGAATCTATTACGAAAATGTGTGAAAGGATTCTGACAAAACAAATCATTAATGTTTTTAAAAAGATAATTTCTGGGTATTATTGAATATACATTATGGGTTACTGAATAATAAAGATAAATGGGTTAAATGGGCTATGAATTGTAATTGGTAAACACTATTATGGGTTGAGGATTCATATTAAATTCACAGGTCAAATAAATATGAGATGGTAATGTTATGTTTATTGATTGTCTATTCGTGTGATATGGTATACGTGGTAAATGGATAAATAAGAATTTGAACATGTATTGAATGTTTTGGGGTACTAAACATGAGTATCTATGACCATGTGTCGGGTTATACTAACGATCTGAACCCAACCCCATAATGAAATGGATAGGAAATGTGAGTGAGGCTATGCCCCTAACAAATTCATTTGATGAGACTAACTAGAAAATGGATCCAAGGTAAGTGAGAAGTAAATATTTATAAAATGTTTATCTTTATAGATAATGGAACTGTGAATTATTATATTATGTTTAGTAGTTGACCAGCTTAGGATGTTGTGTGATGATTTAAATTCCTAAACCATAGAACAAGTTATGAAAATGGACTAAGTAATAAAAATGGATAATGTGATTGTTAATATCTAATGGAACACGGATTTTTTATTTAACTATTAATTTATTTATTTAATACAAGAAGAATATGATTAAAATTGATATTTTTAGACACCATTAGCGGTTTCCTATTAGATGTTACTCACACCTTTTTCAGGACTCTATTGGGGGTAGAGATTTCATGGTTACAGATCAGGATAAGGGAAAAAGACATATTCTAGGGAGTTGAGATAGGATTGGGATTTTCAAGGATATGGATCATAACATATAGTCATAATATTATTTTTTGAGTCACCCATCTCTATTTATTTTTTTGATTTCTTTCACATTGTAACGGTTATAGTGACATGAAAAATTTCCTCTTTGGTTGTGGTCTATACCCTATTCGGGGAATGGATTGTAATGAATGTTCCAGGTTTTTTGTTTATTATTTACTTTATTTCAGAAGTTATATATTTGGGATACTCGTGTAATGAGGGTATAGTCTCCCCACCTTCTCGGTTAGTCCCTAACCACTAGTTGATATCCTCTACCAAATGGAGAAGTGTTCCAAAGGTCATGTGGTGACCAGGCATTGGGCAGAAGGTTTGTGGCTTCTAAACTAGGGATGTGATGTATAATACCTGGTATAAGTTCATATGTAAGACTAAATTATTCTTCATTAAATTAATTTCTCTAAAAACTCATTTTATTATTCGTTCCACCCAAGATTTCATTGATCGATCATTGTAAGATAATGGTATATAGATTTGTGACATTTATATCCCTCCATATATGGTAATTTTTTTTCTTCCTTTTCATGGGTTTTCCCATGTTATTTCATCTTGGAGGGGGTTTTGTGTGTGTTGGGATTTCTTTTTATCAGGGATTTCTGTGTTTTACAATGATAGATATTCCACCCAAACATTTTGGGTTTTATGGCCATCTTCTTCATCTCTGTGATTACAAAGTGGGTGAACTAGTATGGTTGGGGTAGGTAATTTCTATACTCATCTTCAATATTAGAAAATTAAATTCTTTACTAGAATGTTGTAAATTATTCTAGGGATTGTATTTAATTATTTCATATTTTTTGGTAACATGTTAATGATTTTATATGGTTGTGATATTTTGAAAACATGAAGGGAAAAATATTTTATGAATGAATGAGATTAGATAAATATTACAAACCATGTTGAATGATTTTCGGAAGGGGAAATAATGGTGTTTGTGTTTAATATATTTTCATGATTTTAATGCATTTATTGTTAGATAATTCTAGGATTTATCTCGTTATTTATATTACTAAATAACCATGAAATCATCATAAGTCAATAACGATTTAAGATTTAAAGATTGATGTAAATTTCAAAAAAACTGAATCACTATTCTACTAAATATGAAATATTTATAATAAGTTTTCTTTTATTTTATCTTTTCTTGGATGGTTTTTTCTAATGTTTATATATGATATGTGTTCCTTAAATATGGATTAATTTTTTACAGAATAATATAAGATAATTAAAAATTAAATAAGAATCTGAGGTCCTTGTTGGATTGTAATAAATATATCTACATAAATTGATACTTAAAAATGTTGTGGGGATTTATTTTGTAGTTGGTGTATCACTGATATGGTTTAGATAGTGGGTTAAGTTTATATTAATGGGTTAAAAATATTTTATGAAATAAGGTTATTTGTTATTAATGAAATTATTTATGTTTAGTGAAATATATTTTTAGGTGATAGAACCGAGTGGTTGATGTGAATATTTTTATGGGTAGGATATTGGGTAGAAATTCTTGACATTAAAGACACCAAGGGGTGTTAATAAAAAATAATGGTCTAAATAAATCATTATTTGTTGCATTTAATGTTTATTTTGGGTTGATAAATGTTTTTCACTAAATATTGGTAAATGGATTTCATAATAAACATAATGAGGTTGGTAAATAAAAAGTTATTAAATTGGAAATGATAAGAAACAAAAAACAATTATTATACAATTTTATTTTATAATTTCGGTTTTGAGTATGGTTTTTATAATGATGTTATGTGGTAATTGTTCTTTTTTAAATTTAAATCAAGATATTATTTTGATTTTGTGAATTTAATGTTATAAATAAAGAAATAAATAAAATATTTATAGGATTTTAGGAATCATGATAGTTATGATCATTTGAGATATGATGGATTAGTGTGTATTATATGGTAAACTGTAGGACCGTGTAGTTTATTGATGCAATGAATCATATATGGTGTTATTCATGGTAGTAGTTGGGAATGAGGGTTCATTCATGCATGTTTACAATATCATATTCTGAAAAAAAAATATAGATTTTATGATATTGTGGTCAGGGGTGAAATTTATGGGATATGGATATGAATTTATGGGAGGGTATATATATAGAATGGGGAATTGATGAAGTAGATTCCATTTAGGTGTACAATACACTATAGATGTGTGATTTGAAAGTTGGATACCTATTAATGTGGTTGTTTATGAATGGTTATGTGTAGGTTTATGATGGAATAGTGGTTGTGGATAAGAATTTGTGGTAAACTATTTTGTTTTGTAGTGGTTTGTTATGGAATTAATTAATTGTTGATGATATTTTACCAATATTTTTAATTCTTGAATCCATGGCCTATTGGTGTGGGTTTTACCATTGTATTTCCAATGGATTGAGTTGGAGCAGTATCTGAACTAATAGGTGATTGAAATGGTTAACTATCATGTCTTTTTCATTTGTCTATTTTTATGATTATTATATAATCGATGATATTATTTAGATATTGGTTATTGAATTATTTTGGATATTTTTTGGTTTAAATGGTTAAGAATATTGGGTGATGTAGTGAAATATCTAGATAATATATAGAATATAATGTGTTGTGATTGTGTCTATCATGTTTATTTATGCTTATTTTTATATGTTTTTTATTTTCTATCACTATTGATTACTTGTGTATAATTATTTTACATAGATATTGATATTCTAATAAGGAAGACCATATTAAGAAACATAGTGTAATTAAGATTATGGGAAACTAACTTAATTTTTTAGGAAAATAATTCTGTGTTGATTGGTGGTTTGATTTACTCTTCCTAGAATTTTATGACGGTAATACCACCCGTATGTGTGTTATATACTATTCATAAAATCAGGGGATCTAGGAGGTTGGCATCGAGGGTCACTTTAATATTTTCAGTAAGAAAAGGAGTGGATCCAACATGGTCCAGTAGTGAAATGATAGATATCTACAGATGCCATGTAACACTCTCCCAATTCTAATAATTGAAACACATAATGTAAAAAATTGATTTGATTCAATGTGGGATTTTCTAAACACGACATACGTGTATTTAAATAATATAAACATTACATCTCACAATAATTGTGAAATACCATGAATGGAATGTTTAGTGTCTCTATGGATATTCTACAAATGTAACTACATATATGATATTGGTGAAAATTTTACTATAATAAAACCACACATGACTCCCTTGTGGATTCATTATATTTTACAATCATCTACATAACCTATAGAATCTAAACATAATAATGGAGTGATCTTATAAACTAAATATTTGAAAACATATCAATATGTCATACAGGATTATATCATAAGGATATGAGAAAACATGACTATTGTAGAAAAATATTATTAAAGATAACATATAATAATAATATTTATTCTAATTTAATGATTTAGTGGAGTATGACCACAAATTATAAATCATGTACTATGGAAGAAGAGTGTGTAATCATGAGATAATAAACATGATCCATGGGGAAAATGAATAGGCATATAGAATGGAAATGTATCATTCCCTTGAAACATGAAATATCAAGTTACATTGGAACAAAAATAGGATTGTGAAAATTATTACATTTTAAAAAACAAAATGTCCATAATTAATATTTAAAAAACATGAATGGTTCATGTTTTGAACAAAGAAAATATCCAAATTCCATATTGTGAATAGAAAAAATGTTTACAGTTTTTGTTATGAACAAAAAAAATTTCCAAACATCCTATTTTGAAAAAGAAAATTTATGTGGTTAACATTCCTATATTATGATATTTAAAATATTTCCCAATGCATTGTAGAAATTTATAGCACCCTAACCTTCATAATATTAATCATTCATAAATGTTTATTGTATTAGTTTATGGAAACATTCATACATCCATCAACACTCAATTAAACTATTTAAAATAGATGGGTTTGAAGAAAAAAAATTATTGAAATTTCCATATAAATATAGATAGATAAGTTGTATGGTGGCTTCAAAATATCCCCCTTTTAACAAATGGAGATATAGTGTTGCAAGAAAAGTTAAAAAATTCTTTATAATATAATTAGATAAATCCATTTAAAATAAAATGAAATTAATGGTTTATCAAATAATTTAAATGTATCCCATTAAATACAAAAAATAGGGCATTAAGACAAAAATTATAAGAGAAATATTCATATGAAAACATCATTAATAAGACCTAAAAAATTAATGAATTATTACGTAAAAAAATAATCCTTAAAAATTAATTTAAAAACGAATAATTATATTTTAAAAAGTAAAATTTACTTTTGAAAAATATAACAATAATTTTTCTTTAAAAACTATTATGAGTTAACATCATTTGGAAATCCTTTTTAAATAATATAAATAAAACATGGTATCAAAAAATAATTATACTAGTGAAAGACATTATAAAATTTTTTATATTGAAAAACAATACCATAGTAATAATATATGTAGTTTTGGGTCCCATTCAAATTTTTTTTTAATAACATAAAGTGAATTTTGGTTCAAATATTTTTTAGTATTAAATTAAAAATTATATAATGATTTTTTAAGAAAATATGGAGCAGAAGATTAACATATGATCCTAATGATCAAAACATTTTTAAAATGCTATAATACATTTATTGTATACTTGTATCATTCAAAATTAATAATAAAGAATCCTATTGAATAATTGAAATAAAATTGTAATCTTCACCAAAAATAAAAAAAATATCAGGATTCCAAATTTAATGTATAACAAAATAATTATAGAAAAAATGGAAAAGGAGGGAAATATTTTTTACATTTAAGGTGAATTCTTTTAAACAATCATATACTTATTTAGAAAGAAATTATTCAAGGAAAACTGATGTATTAAAAATTAATTCTCCTAAAATAAGAAGATAATAGACCATTAAATAATGTCTTTGGGTGGTAGAAACCAATAATGGAATAATTATGTTCATGAAGATAAATTATTACTCAATTAAAGGAGTTCAGTTAAAAATGCCCTTATAATATTGGTATCTTTTCACTTAAAAGTACATGAAATATAGAATATTGGATATATTTTTAAATCACTAATATTTAATAAAAATTTTATAAATCTAAACAAATAGATAGTATAAATATTTTAACATTAAATAAAGTTGTTAATGTGAGTCATTTAACAATTAAGTAAAAGTGAGATACATAGACCCTTACATTATACCCAAATTCGTTCTACCTGTATGGATGATATCCCGAATAGTAAAATTAATATAATTAGAAAATTATTATAATCCATTCCGATATATATATAATTTTATTAGGTATTTTTATTATCATATATTATTTATTTATCAAATATTTTTTTCTTACGGTGGTTTCTTGAGGTGGTTCATGTAATTTCAATAAAACATCCTTTATAATTTAGACATTTTTAAAATGTTTTTTATATAGATACATAGTATCAATAATTTTATATATTTCTCTATTTTATTATTTCATATAAAAAAACATATAAATTTTTATATTTTTTTTCCAAAATGGAAAAAAAATTAAAATTTTCTTGATATGTATATTTTAGGCAATTAACTTTACATTGAGTGATTATTGTTAATATTACATATTTAATATACAAGGTTATCTTTCCATAATATAAATAGTTTCAAAAATAAAATGTTTATATATTAAATTAAATTTTAATTTAATATATTCTAGGGGGTAATGTAAAAAATAGAACATGTTATTCATGGTGGCAGCTGTCTTCATGAATGAATTGTTATGTATTCTTATATAAAATTATTATTGTAAGAAGGTATCAGTGTGGTATTAAATTCGGATAATTTCAATTAAAAAATTTAATAACCCCAATAAATTCATAATTAAATGTATAATAATGGATTCTATATGGTTAAAATAAGAAAATAACTAATATAATGTGGTTGAAAAAATTATATTTTCACATGGGATACACCTTAATACTATTTAGCTTGCTAATTTTGAAACAAAATTAATCATTTACATGGGGTGATGTTTTAGTTGTGATTACAGAATATTAGTTATATAGTGATATCAATTTAAAGCTAAATAATGTTGGTTGAAGCCATCTCTCAATATAATTGAAGATGATTGAATTTTTGTAAGTAGTCATTATGTAACGCCCTCACCCCAGTTACCCAGAGTCGGTGCATTACTTTGTAACATTGGCATGATCACAAAAGATCATGTCTCGAAAGATCGATTAGTTTAGTAGCTTTGGAAACACTAGATACCTTCATAAATGTTACATTACATCATAAAGTAAAAAAACTACTGTAACATAGTCTCCATTTTCCACACTCATATCCCCTTCAGATTATCCGTACAGGTCATTCCTAAAAAAAAATTCTTCACATCCTGGAAAAAATTAAAACATTGAAAGGGGTGAGATCAGATGCACAGTAAGGATAACAATATAGAAGATGCTTTCATTAATAATCATAAACACTTAAGGCAATGTATAACTAAAACAAAAGCCTTTTAAACTTGAACTTCAACATAATATGGAAAATGTAAAATGAAATAATGCCATTTACTTATTCACATAGATATTCGACTGGTCAAATAATCACATGCAATATCAATAACCACTTTCATAATGATGGAATGCATAATGCCAGACTATCATAACCACGTATCCAAGGCCTCATTCTAAGACCACAAATAAGATTTTGTCAAGGCCTCATGCCAAGACACTAGTTTGTCTCATGAGACCTGCTGATTCATCTAGGAGCTATAACGGGCTCCACCCATCACTTATTAAGTCCAATGCATTCCTCATATGAATAGGTTTAAACATATAATAAACCATAACATAACCGTATCAAAGAAAACATGCATAAAGGAAACATAACATTTATACATTTCAATCAGAAGATATCAATAAAACACATTGATATAATAAAAAACATTCAAAACCATTTTCAATACCAAAATAAAGGAAAATTAAAACTTTGTATTTATTTTTCATTTAAAAAATGTTATGGCTTGTAGAGGAAGCCGAAACTCAAATAGTTCTCATAAAGGCAGAGAAGTCGTTGTCACTGCATACGTATGACAAGTAAAACATTCCTTTTTGTCATTTAGTAAAATGCTTCGTATAAAAAATATTGCTTTTGAATAAACGTAAAACTCAAAGGGGTTTATACACCTTATAAATGAATGTTGTGTATAGAACCAAATATGCCTCAATGAAAAGAGATTGTGATGAAGTCCTTACAAAGATAATTTTTAAAATAAAATAGATCTATTATGTTTATTAACAATATGTACACATAAAGAATGTACAAATACAAGATATGAGAGAATAATATCATGACATAATTTGAAAGTAGGAGATTAACCCAAATAAAGGAAATTGAATTAAGAAATTCCCTTACCTCGTGTCCGAATTCACTCGACCGTTCTTTGATCTCTTGAATAATAAACTAGAGTTAATATATACCTTATTAAGATCCTTTTTCAAGTTCATTATTCCTTCTATATCACTTATTACCATGTTGTGAACATTATGTAATTATTTAAGTTAATAACGGTCGTTCTGTTGATCTTTGGTACTTGAGTAAAAAATAAACTTCTTATAATTACACTTTGTTCATGTGGTAAAATATCCATTATATCCATAATTATATTCATGATGTATATATCATATAAATCATATATATCTAGTATATACATTCATTTATAATATTACATAACATTTAGAGGTAAGAAATGAAATGCACCGTTCATGGAGACGGTAAGTCGTACGTACGCATGAACAATACTTTCATTTCAATTTCATATTTAATGGAATGAAGTTATAAATATATAAAGGTATAATATAATTCCAGTATAATATAATGTATAATACCATTTACTCCATCCTTTATACATCCCACATATGGCATTAACGATTCAAATCACTTTGAGGGGGTGGTAGTCTGAACTTCCTAAAATGAAATTATCGCGTTAACCCATAATGGAAATCATAAATTATAACACAAATGAGAAATAAAGAATCATAAGGAAAACATAAACATAATATATATTTCATATATCAAAATAGTGTCATCAAAATGGCCACAATTAGAGGTGTTAAAAGAATATTGAACAATCATCATTTCGTGAGGCAGTATTTCACCACCCACATAAATAGTATGTTCTTTAACCATTAGAAGAAGGTGTTTGTTAGTGTAAACCAAATACTTATAATAAAAACATCCTAGTATATTTTAGATACTGGTGTTTTAAAAAAATAAAGGAATAAAAATACTTTAAGGGGTTGGAGAAGCAATATAAAACAAAACAACATTAGAGAAGACATTACCTTAAAATCAGGTAACTCTTTTTCATTTGAGCCAAAGGATTCCTTGAGAAGAAATCTGCCCAATGTGAGGCTTCTAAGAGTAAAGGAGGTAGGTTGAGAGAGAATTTGGGTAGAGTTTGGCCGAGCTATAAGTCTTTGAACGTGTGAGTAAGGTGGTAGTGGTGGGGGCCTTTTATAAGTGGAGATGAGGGGCACTCTTGGAAAGTAATGAAATGTTACTTTATTATATAATGAGTGTCAGATTTTAAAGGTCCCACACTTATATAATTATAGGTTAAGGTGATAAGGGTTCTATATATACTCATCCAATAGGTTTTTGACAAGTTTATGCCTTGGATTTTACATTATATTTTCATTTTATTTAAATCGTTAATTAATGAGGTAATCGCTGCATCATCATGGTGTCATAAATAATTTAATTTATTTAATGTCTAAAAATTATAAACAAAATATCATGATGTAGGAAAAATCTTTATCTTTATAATGAATATTTATAGTAAAAAATATGACTTGTATAACCCCATTTAAAAATTGTTTTAGTAAAAAAACTTATGTTTGTGACATTTTTATTTTAACATTAACTAAAAGTTATTTATGTGATTTTCCTACCAAAGTGGCTCCATGGGGTCCCCATGTTGACCCATGGATTTTCTTGGTCGGCCATGACACATAAAATAGTTGTAAGACAAGTGTAAAGGTATTTTCATATTTTTATAATATCATTTTTACCTTAAACGTCACTAATTACCTTTAATCGCGATTAATTAAACTTAAAAGTTACTATTCACCAAAAAATTATTTTAATCCCATTGAAATAGATTTTACTTTTTAATGACAACCATGTATGTCGGATTTTTGAAAATCAAATCACAGAAGTGGTAATGTTTCATTTAATCGAAAAATCCATTTTTTAACTACCACTTAGTCGTTTCATTATTCATCAAAAATTGAAGTTTTACAGAAAACGCCAAAATTTCACCCTAAGCTATAATTGATATTACGAATACAAAAATGAAGTCCATTTTGAAATATATAATTTCTATAATTTTAAAAAGTGGGTATTATTATTCATAACGACTACTTTGATTAGTCACGGTGTGTTAGAACTCGAACTTGCGTACAATGCAAGCTATTGCATTATTGAAAGAGAGGCGTATCATGGAAGCTTGGGGCGTTACATTCTCCCCTATTTAAATAAATTGCTTCCTCTCAATTTGAAAATGTTCTTCAAAAATAAAAGGTTGAAAATATAAAATACCTTTGTAGAAAACCCACATCGGAAATAGGGTTAATAAAAATATAATTTTAAAAGATATAAATATAAGTACAAAGGTTACCCGAGATAGCCCATACTAGGATTCTATGAAAATATGGATATGGAAGAAAAAAACCCTCATGGTTTGATGGGGAGTTGTAGAAAATAGGATTAGGAGAAAGTTAACCATAAGAAATTCACAAACTTGTGATTGGTTAAACAGTCATTGAATCCCCAGTTGGAAAAGTTAACTGGCAACGTTTTTTTAAGTTACCTTTTATAAAGTTGAGGAATTTATTTAGGAGATTTACTAAGAGTGTAAGGGAATATACATACTTGTCATGTAGATTTTCATTCTTTAATAAATTTTTACCACAAACCCATCTTTCACTCTAAATGGTAATAGAACTAAAAAATATTCTATTTATCCTAATTGTATAATGTTATAAATATTAACACATACCATTTAGATTAGTAAAACTATTTTGTAATAACCAAGGACTTCCTGTAGTCTAGTGGTAGGTAATAAAGGCCTGTCACACTATGGTTATGGGTTCGATTCCTGCAACATTGTCCGACGCGATGGGTTATCCCCCAAACTGTTGGTTTCCCTTTTCCTAAAACTACAGTATTATAATATTCCAAAAATAATCTTCAGAAATGTTTTAACATTCAACAATACTATTCAAAGTTCAACATAATCCATCCCAACCTTTATAGTATCCAAAATACCTTTGTCCAGACTTTCTCTAAAAGGTCTCTTAATTCCAAAATCAATTTATCAGATTCCCCAAACAAAGTAATGATTCTCTTATTGTCACATACTAAAAACATGATTACCTTCATCATATTAAAACTTTAATGAAAAAAAACAAGTATTGCAGTACAATCCTTATATATATCACATTATCCATATAACCAGAATATAATCCTTGAGTCCAAAAGCACCAATACCTTAATTATTCCACTTCTATTGTAGTAATAGCATAAGATTGTCCTTGATCCAATGGCCTTTCCTTAGGTAAGTTTCCCTGACGCTTATGACATTCTTTTACATAATGCCCCATTTCCCTACAATTGTAGCATTCAACATTGATAGCCTCTTTCTTTCCCTTACAATCACGAGCCTGGTGACATTTTTACCCACATTTATAACAAACTCCCATTCCTTTTAGGCAAGTACCCGGGTGATTCTTCCCACAATTATCTCATAATGGAAAATCCTTCTTCCCCCTTTTCCCTTTATTTTTCTCTTTTTCCACCATTCTCTTCTTCTCTTGCTTTACATTATTGTCATAAGATTTAGAGAATTACTTCTCTATGTTGATAGCACATAAGACAATATCTTCGTATGACGAGAAGGATTATGAGACTAAGGCTCGATGGAGAAACAGTTTTAACCCATCAAAGAAACGATCAATCTTACTTCTTGGGTTACGTATATAATCTGATGCATGCCTCGCTAACCGTGTAAATTTGGACTCATACTTTGTGACATTATCATCCTCCTTCTACCTCAGACTCAGAAATTGGGTTTCCATATCTACTCTATAGTCATGAGGAAAGTACTTTTCTAAGAAAATATCATTGAACTCCCTCCATTACATATTCGATACTTCATCATCTTCCTTCGTATTTTGAATCAATGACCACCATTGATTAGCATCTCCAGTGAGGTGGTAAACTGCCATGATAACCTTTTCCCTTTTACTACTCCCCATGGCGTGGAATATTTTCTCTATGGAGTTTATCCATTGCTCACCTACTAATGGATTTGTAACCCAATTAAATTTTGGCGGTTGTTTCCTCATGAAACGATCTTACATTGATCCTCCATGTTGCGGATCAGGGTGCTCCATACGAGTAAGGTTATTATTCATAACCTGAGTGAGTTGTCCCAGTATGGTAATAAGTTGATCAGCACCAGTTGTATCTCCAGATCCACAATAATTATCTTGAGAAGGAGGGAAATCCCTACACAGAGGGCGTGCATTGATACGGTTTCCATTCCTTCCACTAGGCGTCATTTCTAAAAAATTGCATAAACAATATTAGTTTATGAATCAAAATACATAATTCCATACTTGTAAAATACCTAACATAAATTGAACTATTTATGGATATAATCCATAAAAAATTTTTCTTTGAGGAAGTATATAGTCATAAACCTTCATAGGGGTTTGTAAAGAAAATTAGAATTATCCTAAGCATATCTCCCGGGAGTGTCGTAACCAAGAGTGCAGCAATGCCCGTTGTCGTGCACGAGTTCCAATTAGAGTCTAGCTCAAAGCGGTGTTTTCGGGTTATACCCCTAGGTACATCTGTGCTAGAGCCACCTCTACATGATCGTATCCAGACATGGATGTATTTCTCGAAAAACTCACAATATCTCTACAACAACAAAATTCGAGGAAGTTCTTGTAAACTAATCATCAAAGTCTATCTTTGGGCTATGTTCTCTAATCAGATTTTATCTAAATCTAGCTTCCAAGGTTTGTACTAAACTTCCTCTGATACCAACTGTAACGCCCCGACCCTAGTTACCCAGAGTCGGTGCATTACTTCGTAACATTGGCATGATCACAAAAGATCATGTCTCAAAACACCGATTAATTTAGTAGCCTTGGAAACACTAGATACATTCATAAATGTTACATTACATCATAAAGTGAAAAACTATAATAACATAGTCTCTATTTTCCACACTCATATCTCCTTCAGAGTATCCATATAAGTCATTCCTAAAAAAATTCATCACATCCTGGAAAAAATTAAAACATTGAAATGGGTGAGCTCAGATGCTCAGTAAAGATAACAATATAGCGGAAACATTCATAAATAAACATAAACATTTAAGGAAATGTATAACTAAAACAAAATCCTTTTAAACTTGAACTTCAACATAATATGGCAAAAGTAAAATGAAATATTTCCATTTACTTATTCACGTGGATATTCTACTGGTCGAATAATAACATGCAATATCAATAAACACTTTCATAATAATGGAATGCATAATGCCAGAATATCATAACCACGTATCCAAGGCCTTGTGCCAACACAACAAATAATATTTTGTCAAGGCCTCGTGCCAAGACACTAGTTTGTCTCATGAGACCTGCCGATACATCGAGGAACTATAGTGGGCTCCACCCGTCACTTATTAAGTCCAATGCATTCCTCATATGAATAGTATTAAACATATCATAAACCATAACATAATCGTATCACATAAAACCTGCATAATGGAAACATAACATTTAAAAATTTCAATCACAAGATATCAATACAACACATTGATATAATAAAAACACTTTCAAAACCATTTTCAATTTCAAAATAAAGGAAAATTAAAACATTGTTTTTATTTTTCATTTAAAAAAATGTTATGTCTTGTAGAGGAAGCCGAAACTCAAATAGTGCTCACGGAGGCGGAGAAGTCGTTGTCGCTGCATATGTACTATAAGAAAAACATTCCTTTTTTTCGTTTATTAAAATGTTTCGTATAAAAAATATTCCTTTTGAATAAAAGTAAAAGTCATAGGGGTTTATACACCGAATAAATGAATGTTGTTTATAAAACCAAATATGCCTCAATGAAAGGAGATTGAGACGAAGACCATACAAAGATAATTTTTAAAATAAAATAGATCTATTATGTTTATTCAATATAAGTACACATAAATAATGTACAAATACAATATATGACATAATAATATCATGACAAAATTTGAATGTAGAAGATTTACCCAAATAATGGAAATTGGGTTAAGAAATTCCCTTACCTCGTGTCCGAATTCACTCGATCGTTCATTGATCTCTTGAATAATAAACTAGAGTTAATCTCTACCATATTAAGAACCTTTTTCAAGTTCATTATTCCTTTTATATCACTTATTACCATGTTATGAACATTATGTAATTATTTATGTTAATAACGGTCATTTTGTCGATCTTTGGTACTTGAGTCAAAAAAAACATCTTATAATTACACTTTGTTCATGTGGTAAAATATCCATTATATCCATAATTATATTCATGATGTATATATCATATTCATAATATATATCCATTATATACATTCATTTATAATATTACATAAAATGTAGAGGTAAGAAATGAAATGGACCTTTCATGGAGACGGTAAGCCGTACGTACTCATGAACGCTAATTTCATTTCCATTTCATATTTAATGGAATGAAGTTATAATTATATAAAGGAATAATATAATTCCAGTATAATATAATGTATAATACCATTTACACCATCCTTTATACATCCCACATATGGCATTAATGATTCAAATCACTTTGAGGGGGCGGTAGTCCCCACTTCCTAAAATGAAATTATCGCATTTACCCATAATGGAAATCATAAAGTATGCCACAAATGAGAAATAAAGATGCATAAGGAAAACATTAACATAATATATATATCATATATGAAAATATTTTCATTAAAATGGCCACCATTATAGGTGTTAAAAGAATATTGAACAATCATCGTTTCGTGAGGCAGTATTTTGCCACCCACAGAAACAGTATGTCCTTTAACCATTAGACGATGGTGTGTGTAAGTGTAAACCAAATACTTATCATAAAAACATCCTAGTATATTTTAGATAATGGTTTTGTTACAAAATAAAGGTATAAAATACATTAAGGGTTCGGAGAAGCAAAATAAAACAAAACAACATTAGAGAAGACATTACCTTAAAATCGGGTAACTCTTTTGATTTGAGCCAAAAGTTTCCTTGGGAAGACTTCTGCCCAAAGTACGGCTTCTAAGAATAAGGGATTGAAGTTGAGAGAGTATTTGGGAAGATTTTGGCCGAGCCAAAAGGCTTTGATGGTGTGAGTAACGTGGTAGTGGTGGGGGCCTTTTATAAGTGGAGAGGAGGGGCACTCTTGGAAAGTAATGAAATGTTACATTATTATATAATGAGTTTCGGATTTTAAAGGTCCCACACTTATATAATTCGAGGCTAAGGTGATAAGGGGTCTAAATTTACTCATACAATAGGTTTTTGACAAGTTTAAGCCTTGTATTTTACATTATCTTTTCATTTTATTCTAATCGTTAATTAATGTGGTAATCGCTGCATCATCATGGTTTCATAAATAATTTAATTTATTTAATGTCTAAAAATTATAAAACAGATATAGTGATGTAGAAAATCGTTTTATATTTCTAATGAATTTTTATAGTAAAAAATATGACTTGTCTAACCCCATTTGAAAATTGTTTTACTAAAACAACTTATGTTTGTGACATTTTTATTTTAACATTAAATAAAAGTTATTTATATCATTATTCTACCAAAGTGGCTCCATGGGGCCCCCAAGTTTACTCATGGATTTTCTTGGTCTTCCATGAGACATCCAATAGGTGTAGGACTGGTGTGATTGTATTTTAATATTTTTATAATATCATTTTACCTTAAATTTCACTAATTACCTTTAATCGCGATTAATTAAACTTAAAAGTTACTATTCACCAAAAAATTATTTTAATCCCATTGAACCACATTTTACTTCCTAATGACAGCCATGTATGTAGGATTTTTGAAAATAAAATCAAAGAAGTGGTAATGTTTCATTTAAACGAAAAATCAGTTTTTTAACTACCACTTAGTGGTTTCACTATTCATCAAAATTTGAAGTTTTTCAGAACAATGCCAAAATATCACCTTAAGATATAATTGATATTCCGAAACAAAAAATGATGTCTATTTTAAAAAATTACAAACATATAATTTTCATTAATTAATTTTATAATTAATTCCTACTGTCACAACAAATAGCATGTTTTTATGAAGCAATATATATCAAAAGATTGACAATTGTTTATGTCCAATTTCAAAGTGAAATTAATTTTAATGACAACCATTGGATAAAATAGTAAAAATATATTCTAATTATACTTTAAAACCACTCAATATTATAATTTATCACTATAAAATAATTTGATTAGAAAATTTGTTTTTAAGTATTTTTCACTATTCATAAAAAAATTGGAAGTTCTCCGAAAATTACAAAAAATTCAACTTTGGATAATTTCTATATTAAAAATAAAAAAATGAAGTCCATTTTGAAATATAAAATTTATATAATTTTAGAAAGTGGGTATTACTATTCATAATGACTACTTTGATTAGTCGCGGTGTGTTAGAACTCGAACTTGCGTACAATGCAAGCTATTGCATCATTGAAAGAGAGGCGTATCATGGAAGCTCGGGTTGTTACACATTACATTTTCTAGGTTGGAAAGAGTCCTTTTATGGGTTAATAACACCATGTTTGGGAAATAATTAATTTTAGCATGTGATAAGGTTCAAGAATGCCCTATAATTCATTTTCACAAATGTTTTAAATATTTATCATTTATCTTACCCCTAGATTTTATAAATTAATGATTTATTTTTTAACGTAGTAAATAGTTTCTACCCACATTTTGAATATTAGTAAAAATATAATGTAACCCCTTGAAAAAAGAATATTTTTTGGATATAATCTTTATTTACAGATAATTTAATTTATGTTGTAAATAAAATAAAGTTATCTTTTTAATTAGAACATTTAATATATTAAAAAATGTTGTGGATGAAGATATTGTTATCAACATTAAGTGATATTATTCTTAAAAAATATTAATTTAAAATAGAAAGAGTGATAGTATATTTCAATATAAGATTAAAATAATATTAAATAACTATATTAAATAGGTAAATTTCATTCATTACATAAAATTTACTAAACATAAATAAAACAAATAATTGAAAATAAAACTTTTGACATTATAATGGTAATTAAATTTATTCTCTAAAATAATAATTTTATACAAGAAATATAATTGGACATATTGAATAACATAAAAATGTTAATATAAAATATTAAATCCATTTATTAATTTTTTATATATGTTAAAAAAAATTAGAGTAAAATATTACATCAATTTCATAAAAGTTTAACGATGATTTATATTATCTCAAAATAAAATTTGTAACGTATTTATTTTATATTTTATATTTTTTATATTTATGTTTAAGAGAAAAATTACTTTATTCATGTATTATTTTAATGTCATAAAAGTGATGGTAATATCTAATTAGTATTTTTTTACTATTTATCTAAAATAAATTATATTAAAAAAATAATCGATCGATTATTTAAAAAATAATAAGTACGAAATTTTAATTAATTTAAATAAAATTAATATTGATAATTTTTAAAAATTTTCATTTAAAAGAAAATATATTATTCTGAGAGAAACAATTTTTTTGAAAAATACACTTTTAAACCATTACATATTTTTATTTCGTATTTTTCTCTAATTGATTAAAATATTTTAGATTAATATAAGTTTTATTATTAATAAATTTACCTAGTTATATTTTTATAATATTTTTTGGCTTTTTCAATTTAATGTTTCACATTGAACAATCTATAGATATAATTATTATTAAGAGGATAATACAATTCTAAATATTGGGGTGTTAAATTATCCCCCCATAAATAAATTCATTCCTGACGATTTAAATTATTTTCCCTAATTAATGAAGTTATATATCCATTATAAACCTAAAATATATTTATACTATGTTATCAACCCCATAATCATTGACATATTGAGACTAATCATTTTCCAAATAATAATAATGGGTTGAGATTTTCTTGTATCTATACAATTAGTAAAAAAAAATTCTCGGTTTTTTATACGAGTTTTTAGTGTAAAATCATTCATGGATTCATTTCATTAATCCTATTTCAATAAAATACTAAATCCCAAGTGGAAATAATATCATCCAATATCCCCATGAATTTGAAAAAACACTTTAAATTTGTCTTCTCAAATTAAACATTCATTTTAACTTATGGTACTTTCAATTCAACTATGATATACTTAGATGAACCTGTAACTAATTTATCGTAGCCTTAATTATTCATGGTCATCTTTTAATTACGTTTTGAAACAAAAATTTTTATAAGTTACAACCTAAAATTCAATTAAAGTATACCATAATGGATTGAAAAAATCATATGATCAACCAATGTCAGTACCTAGAAGTTTCTATCCTATTATTACATCTTAAAAACACTCATCATGCATGATTTAATTTTGATTCCATACTCAACTAGCCTTTTCCAGGGTCATTTCCTCTAATAGAATATGTTCCAAAGCTGCATACACATTCCAGTTTCTATATTAGATATACTTTTTGATAAATCATAGAATTAATAAATTGTGAAAATAATGGGGAAGTTTTTCATACATGGTCATATCATTATATTTTTTACTATGGATTTACAATCCAAATCCAAAAAAAATATTTAACTAAAACTAAAATGACAAAGCTTATCTCTAATACAAATTGAGTTACCTTATATTCATATTCCTAATACCGGTTCTAAATATATATACATCATAACTACCATTGATTTTAGTTGGGATGTACCAAACCAAAATTTTATATATTTCATTAATCTATCCATTATATCTCACAATAATCACACAATACCATTAATGGATGGATTACCTTATTTGAGGATAAATCATACAAGGAAATTTTTTTATGATATTTGGGAACATTTCTATTAAAATTAACCAAACTAGACTCTTTCTAGAATCATAAAAAATTCTATAATTCATTATAAACTATTGACTAGGAAAATAGAATATGTCGTTCATAGAAGCTTTATCCTTCACGTATTCATGATGAAATATTCCTTTGTTAAATGATTTTAAAGGAACATAGAAAATTGATATTCCACTTGTTTGGGAAAATTACAAAATATTAATAATAATGTTGATATCATAATTTCAAGAAATATAGTTGTCTATATGGATTAAAAAATAAAGGTAGTCTGCTCGAAAACATTACCACTCCATTTGGATGTTCTTCTTAAGGTAAAACTATAAAACTCCATAAATTGGACTATAGACATTGAAAATACATCATGTTAATGGGGAGAGGTTTGATGAGATACTATATAAGATATTATTTTGAGTTGAATATTTTTAATGGGTGTACAAATGTGTTGAAAGTGATCTCCTTATATAATTGAAGAAAACAAAACTAAATTAAATACTTATTAATTTTTAAATGATTTAATGACAATATTCATTGTCCATTAGCTCAAAACATTGGAAATAATGAATTTGGGGGTGATGTAATGTTTATTATGCCTATAAAATCAATTTCCATCTTTATTTTAACAAATTATCATGTCTTTTTCAACTTCATTTTTACACTTTAACATTTTAGTTTTTACTTTGGAAACTAGTCTTTACCCAAGTAATTTATATTTTATTAAAATTATTATGTAACCCCTAATACTAGTTTTTTATATGGTTAATATAAATATAATCTCTATATAATCTAATTCAATTTCTAAATATGATAAAATTAACTTTTATAATAATTTATTTAATATATGGAAAACCAGTCTTCGAGAAAAATTTGGTATTCACCATTATGTGTTCTTAATCATATGAAATATTAATTACAATTTAAATGAGTGACAATATATTTTAATATTTTTTTAAAAAATCATATAAAATTAATTATATAAAATATATTAAATTTTATTTTTTAATTAAAAAGTTCACAACATTAGTAAAAAAATTCATTTAAAATTACTCCTTCACCATTATCATAGTCATTAACATTAATTTTAGGAATCATTATTTTTTTAGTAAAAAGGAAGTTGAACACATTACATAATATTAAAATGTTTATGTTAAATATAAAATATGTTTAATTATATTTAATATTTATAAGTGGTGTAAATAATTTTTTTACATTAGGAAATAAACAAAATTGAAAGTAAAATATTACTTATGTTCCCAAAACATTTAACAAGGGTTTCATATATTTAACTACATATTTTTAAATAATTTATTTTACATTATAACTATATATAATTTATTTTAAAATGGTTTGAATTTTTTTTGTCATATTTGAATTAATAAAATATTATAATAGTGGTGTTATTATCAAAATTAGTATTTTAACAATTTTCCAAAAATTCAATTATTTTAGAACAATATAAAAAATTCACTCTAAGTTAATTTTTACATTATAAATTTATAAAAAAGTTCAATTTACAAAATTAAAATTTATAAATTTAAAAAATTAACATTTAAATAAAAATATGATATTCATAGAGAAAACCATTAATTGAAAATTTATTTCTCAAAATATTATGTTTCATTAATTATATTTTTTATTATTTTATAATTGATTACAAAAAATATTATTTACTCGTGGTTTTATTATTGCTATATATTTTTTAATAATATTCATCGAATACCTAAAATGATATTTTCGTTACATATTGGTTGAAAAACTATCTATCAATACAATATACTTTAAAAATAGTATATATTCAAAAATATTATAGTGTTACATAGCTAACACAAACTTTATAAAGAGATTCAACTTCCCTAGAAAAATACAATTCCCAACTAAAGAACAAAAATCTATTGATGATTCCCATAGAATGATTAATGGTTCTAACATTATTTTAACTCCAAATATATTAGAATAATTGTTAACAAAATATTTTATTTTTAATTTAAAACCAAAAAACCAAAAACCATGGTTGAATAAATTAGATCATGAAACATACCATAGAAAGAAACAACTAATGTTCCATGTATAAGACATATAGAAGGGATTTATAAAAATTAAAAATAATGCAAACATTAACAATATAAAAAATTTATTTTCATAAATAAGCGATTAAATAAATAATTGATTCTTTTATTTTTATAAGAATTCCCTATAACGAACATTTTATACAATAATAATATTGATAACTTATAATTCATTATAATCGAATATGGAATTTCCAAAACTGACATTTATATCTCAAATATGAACACTTAAAATTTTATATTAACATTTTATCAGTATAAAATCTCTTTAATATTTAAAAATTTTCTTTATAAATCATAATGTATTCATATATTTTAATCCTATATCATCACATCAAATTAAAATAGTAAAAAACATTATATAAATATCAATTATTTTACAGTTCATTAAATGGTGATTACATCACCAAAACCACATTAGGTAAAATATAAATATATTTCCAAGATAGGGTATCTATATAATTACTTCATATTAAAAATTTTGATATAATTACTAAATAAATTATTTTTTTAAAATTTTTTTATTATAAATTTCTTTTTAATTTTAATATTTACATTTTACAAAAAATAATTAATTTAATACCTTGTAAAACGTGGAACTAATAACATCTCATGATGTTAATTGTTTTTTAAATATATCATAATTATTAAATGGTGAATTTTGAAAAATATATAGTTTTAATTTATTTTATAAACACTTCATAAATTTAAATTAAAATATCAAAATTCATTGAAATCTAATTAAAATATATTTTTTATTTTTAAAATTAGTTGGTAAATAGAATTTAAATTTAAATTTAAATATTTTATATTAAATGCGTCGATATAACACATATTCCTACCTACAATAAAATGAAATCTTAATCATTGCAGCAGAAAACAATGATATATTATATCGATGGGGAACCATTAATTATTACACATATAATGATATCTCATATCATTTTTATGATACAGTAAGCTACCAATAATATCTAACTATCCCTAGATACTCCTTTTTCATAGATAAAGAGATATCTATATAATTGGATATAGTTCATTCTTAAAAAATGATATCACAATATCCCATTATGTGTTTCTATAAAACATAAAATTTGAACTATAACATGAATAAAGATATCCTATATTTCTATAAGGATACAACACTTTGTATTCAGAGTAACATAACATGACCCATCACATACAGTAATATCTCATACCATTATCTATGATACCTCAATAAACTACCATTATTATTTTATTCTATTCAATAACATATCATATCCAACAACATCTCTATATATTTGTATGTTATTTTTATCTTCTAAAAATAAAAATTTTATCAAAAACCATAAGACATCATCAAAACATCATTGAGAGACATTGATTCCACTATTTGTATTACATGGTCATAAAGAGTCCCAAATACCATATATGAATCTAAAAAAATCCTTGAAGAAACATTTGTTAGGATATTTCACGAATAATATTAAAAATGATAATGAAAATTAATTTTATATAGACATTTCATATTCAACAAATCCTTTCATGATGATCTGTAAAACAATTGTCAAAGGATTTATTCTACTATAGGTATACACTAGTCATGTGAATATGTAAATTTTTGTAAAGGATCACTCAAAATGTCATAATATTAGAGTACCTTATGTTAAAATATAATAAGAGAATAAATCTTTTAATTCTGTAGTAAAATTTTCATAAGAATAAATTTCAATCACATAAATACTCTCGATTTGATCATATTTTTATATGAAACTTTTAGACACTTCAAAGGATGTGTAAATACAAAATGTTTCAAAAGTGTTAAAACTGGTATATAATTTTATAATGGTTAAAATTATTTATGACTCAAACAAACCATAACCATTTTATTTTTATGCATTTATTATTATATGTAATTTTCCCATTAATCATCTTCCCATGTTGTTTATACCAACCAGTAGAAAAATTGGGTGATGTTCAATATTTCGAAAACAAATAAATCAATAGAAATCATATTACATGTAGTGATATGGCCATATAGTAGGTCATGATGTATTTTTAGTTTGAATATGTATA
Organism: Viscum album; assembly: GCA_963277665.1. Taxonomy (NCBI): domain Eukaryota; kingdom Viridiplantae; phylum Streptophyta; class Magnoliopsida; order Santalales; family Viscaceae; genus Viscum; species Viscum album. The sequence goes on from OY728165.1 coordinate 1,393,337,595, forward strand.
TTAACATTATATATTTATCATTATTATTGGATTGTGATTCATTTTATTGCATGGCCTTACGCTATGATAGTTGATATGTTTTTTATCTCATTAATAGATGAATTTATATATTATATTTATGTGGACCAATTAGTATTACTATGAGAAACCAACTGGGAATAATTTATATTCAACCATAATATATATAAATTATTATAGGTTTATGTGAGATTCATAATGACTTATAGACATGGTAGTTAATTTTTTTCTATCACTTAGCATAAATGTTTCTCATTTGATCATATTTTCATTTGAGGTATAATAATTAGTATGGTTATTCTATGTGTGATTATCATTTTTGAAATTTGGTTGATTCACATGTTTTTCCATTTATTATTGATAGTGGATTTGACTTAGGATATTGGATATTCATTTCATGGTTTATTGATATTTTTATTACAAGGTAATCTCTTCCATACACATGTTTTTTACATGAAATAGTAAACATCACTATCTGATGTATCGAATACAGGTTTGATGTAGAGACCTGAAGCATGACGTACATGGACATTACATTACTTTTTCGGAATACATAGTACATAACAAAAACAAACACACAAGGATCGTAATAGTTTAGTTTCTTTGGAAACTCAGAATATAATCTTCTAATCGTGGTGAAAGATCATCATCATCACCCATAAAGATCTTCCTTTTTTTACCTAAAACCTTTATTTATATCCTGGGGAAAAGAAAACATAAAAGGGTGAGCTCAAATGCTCAGCAAGGGTAAAAAAAAAATATCAATCACATAATTTTAATAAGAACATAACATTTTGGAAATCTTAACCTGCAAAAGGGAGTATAATTTCATAACATGGGATAAATCATAGTTGTGAAATGAAATCCCAATAATCGTAACATTAAACATGAAACATTGTGGCATACACACATAATCATAGAGAATCATATCTTATTATTCAGGACTCATTACCAAGACTATATTAGTGGACAAAGTCCATTTCTGAACCGAGTCACCCTCATTTTAGTCATGTTTCACTGAACCGGTATAACCTACCGTTCCAGCCATGTCTATCTCATGAGATATAAAATCTTTACCCAATGCATTTTAGGGATATATAGGTCCCACCCATCTCATAATGATACCATTCTTATGTGTGCCACAAAATCATAAACCATACATCATAGCATAACCCATGTAATAAAAATGGGAAACATAAACATCGTGACATCATAAAACAATTCATATAAGATAAAATAATTTATAAAAATAATTCCATCACAACATAACAAAATCAATGTAATAATAGGGATAAAAACAGGACACTTTTATTATCTTAAATGGAAAATAATTTTGATAAAACACTTGAACTCCATTCTTGAAGAAAATATCCTTTCTACTTCAAAAACAATTTTTCTTTCTTAAAATGTCATACAATTTTAAAAGAAGTTGATTAAAAATAAACATGAAAACTTGTAAAAGAAATATTATTGGAAATAATGTTTTAAAAATCCATTCATGTCGTATAAGTTAAAAAAAACATTCTTCGTACTTTTGTCGGAAAAGTCAAAAAGTACCTCGTACGAAAAACGACCAAAGATTCCTTTCATATCGTTTACTAAAAACTCACCAAAGGGTAAAATTGGATATAAACTATTGTATAAGGATATAAATATTACATATTGAGGAAACATTGATGTGGATGATAAAATACACCCCAGTAAATTTGAAAGTATAAACAACCACAGATAAAAATGAGATTTTGATATTTTCCCTTACCATAGGTCTGATTTGCATCGTAAGTGTCCGAAACTCCTATATAATGGTTTAAAAATAGTCATTGACTTATTCCAGAATCATACTCCATGTTATGAGTTCATATATGGTTCACTTATGACTTTATATTACTCGTTCTTTTGTAAATTCCATGTTAATGAGAGTTTTGGGTAAAACTGTTTCATTTGTCATCCGTGTTTTGACTTGTAATTATTCATATGATTACTTAGATCATGATTACTTAATTCCAGAATATAAAAAATTATTTATAAATAATATATATTCATAATATACATATATATAATAAATCAGTAAATGGAAAGAAATACATCGTTCATGGAGACAGTAGGTCGTACGTACGCATGAACGCTGTTTTCGTTTCCTTATTGAGTTGAATGGAATTAAGTAGATGACATACATATATATACACATAAATACAGTATCATTATTATGTAATATATTTCATTATTACTTATTAAATGTAATTTATAATAATTCATGAATGGTTAATGTGTAGAATGAATCTCATCGCGTCGTGGAGACGGTAGTCCGTACGTACTCACGAGCGATGATATCGTTCTCATGATCATGGGACTGTATTGGAGTGTAAGTATACTATTTCATAATCAATATCCCTTAAAAATAATCACATACAGTTATTATTTACACCATTATACCCATCCAAGTAAGGTGGTGGTGGAAAATAGATTTCACCACGGCGTGGAGACGGTATTCCGTATGTATGCACGCGCGGTGATTTCGTTTTCCGTAGGATGGATAGATGGTGAAATAGGGTTGTTTCATACTTATAATAACATATCAGTATATGAGTGATACTGATGTTAATACTTCATAGTGAAACAACCTAAGAAGATGAAGTGGAAGAAGAAATAAAGTTGAAAGAATCGGTAACTGGAATTACCTCTTCTTTGAAGAGCCTCTTTGAGATCTCCCTTTAGGGCACTAAAATTGGTCTTTGAGGAAGACCAGAACCTCTAGGATATTTCTAGGGAAGTGGAGAAGAGAATTTTTTAGGGGTTGGCTGATCTTGAATGCTCAATGTTCTGTGAGGAAGAGAGGGAGGAGGTGCCCTTTTTATAAGGGATGAGAGGGGCACCTTTGGAATAACAAAAAATATTATTTTATTATAAAGTCAAGTTCGGTTTTAAATAGATCCAAATTGAGTTATTTGGAAGATAAGGTGGGGATGGGTCGAAATCCTCTCATACAATAGAATTTAGACAAGTTTAAGTCATTATATTAACCTTATCATTTATTTTTAACTCTTAGTTAATTAGATTGACATTTACCATGTCACATTGTATTTTTATATTATATAGTTAATAACATACCATATACATACAAGAGACCTACAAGTTGTATTTTATTAATATATATAACCTTATCTAAGTCATTTGGCCGAACCATATATTTTTAGGAATAAAATAACAATTAATAATATAATATTTATTTTAAAAACTATTTATATCAATTTTGACACTATTCAATAGTTGATTTTTTTAAAACTCATAACAGAATGATTACATCGACCACAGTTAATTAAATCAATCCTAACATGTCATATTAACCTAGAAAATTAGTTTAGTTCATAAAAGTCTCAAATTATATTTATTTGGGTATCTATAAAATCAATTATGTCAATATTTCATTAATAAGATAATTACTGTATCATCGTTGTGTCATAAATAATATATATTATATAATGTCTAAAAATTATTAATAAAATACCATTATGTAGGAAATTATTTTAGATTTATAATGAATATTTATAGTAGAATTTATCTTATGTATAATCCCATATTAAAAATTATTTACTTATTAAACATTGATTTTAACTATTTTAACGCTTCTTTAAATAAATTAATAATAAATGTCCTAATCTAATCCAAGTGGGCATAAATGTTCATATTTTATTCCTAAGTTTTATTTTTGTCTAATTACACTTTTACAATAGAATTAGGACATGTGTTAGGGTAATAATAATATTATTTTTACTCTTAACAACCCTATTTACTTTTAACCGTGGTAAAAAAAGTAAAAAGTTACTATTCACCAAAAATTATTTTCATCTCATTGAACTACATTTTAGTCCTTGATATTAACCGTGTCTCTCGGATTGTCTAAATTCCACTCACAAAAGAGGTAAAATTATGTTTTATGAAAAATTCAGTTTTTTTAACTACCACTTAGTGGTTTCACTATTCATCAAAAATTGAAAGTTTTCAGAAAAATACCAAAATTTCACCCTAGGCTAATTTCAATATTACGAATCCAAAAATTAAGTCCTTTTTGAAAAATAAAATTTATAAAATTTCAAAAAGTGGTTATTACTATTCATAACGGTTAGTTTTAATAATATATTAATAGTATATCGTTGTTTAGTAAAACTCGGTATTGCGTACGACACACGCTATCGTGGAAGGTCGCGATTGCGTGTAATTCAAGGCAAGTAAATGATGCATGTTGAGCAAGATCCTATTAGTGTAGCATACAGCACAAGACATTAATGAAATTAAAAAGAATATTTTTCAAAAAATCTCGTGGTGTTACATTCTACCCCCCTTAAAAGGAATTTCGCCCACGAAATTCGTTGGGGTGATAAATGGTTTACTAGTCGAAAGTTTATTTGATATAAACCCACATCGTAAAAAGGAATACCAAAACCAATCTTTAAAAACAAAAGTATGAAACGTAACGGTTACCCAAATAAACTAATCACTGGGTTTCCACATAGGTGAAAATATGGATATGGAAGAGAAATATTACCATCATGTTCTGATGGAGAGTGGTAGAGAGCATGGCTATAGAAAAGCCAGAAATCTGAAATCCATAAATTTGTGACGATCTAAGGTACCATCTGATTCATCAGATATAAGAGCACTAGGACAACATTTTTGGTTTTGAAGATCATTTCCCTAAAGTTGATGAATTAAAATAAATACTTACATGATTTTGGTACAATCTCACTGTTGTTTGTGAATTGAACAATTTCCACTTCATATCATAACGAAATGAAGTTGAATTTGTCATTCGTGAAGCATTAGTAGATCATGTGATAGAATTATGGGTCATTCCATCTATTTCAAAAAAAGGTTAGCAAAAGTTATAAGTCCATCTTATGGTGAGATTAATCATATATGGTTCCAAAAATGGACTTATACTTTATTTATCATACCGCTTAATAAAATAAAACTACTTTCTACTAACCAGAGACTTCTTGTAGGCCAGTGTTAGGTGATAAAGGCCCGTCACACATCGGTTGTGGGTTCTATTCCCACAGCCTTGTCTGACGCGATGGGCTGCCGCCCGTCCTGCAGGTTATACATTTTCTAAAACTAAATTACTATATCATCCCATCCATAATATCGAAAAAAAGTTTTATCCTTAAATAATACTAACTTATGTCCAACATAATACATTCCAATCTTTAGGCTTATCTAAAATACTTCGGTGCAAGCTCATAGTATAAAGAAAACAATCACGTGAATGCCATCATTTATCCCCCATATATCATAAGATATATCTTGTTGGTCAAATTACAAACATGTGAATACCTTAATCATGTATTCTCTTGAAGAATGAATACCCATTGAACCTTAATGAAAACATGAATGTAGTCAAAAGTTAACTCTTTACACATACCAAAATCCAAAAATTCTATATACTCAAACCATGATATAACCTTCTCCTTATATCAGTCATGAGCTCATGAATACGGTCAAACATTTCATTTCTCGTTTTCCTTTCATTATGCGCATATCATCTTTTTTTGCCAAAAATATCTCAATCACATTCTATGGTTACCGGTACCATTGAACACCACAATAGAAAAATACATAAATATTCCAATATTCCACGATACTATATACAACATTATTTTGGAATCCCATTACATAAACACTTAATCATTCCACCACATTGTTGCCATATTAAACATCGCCAATAGTGATCGCATGCGACTTCCCTTTTTCCTTTGCCTTAAGTGGTTGCTCATGTCGATCATCACTAACCCTTGGATTAGGGCATTTATTAGCATAATACCCAATTTCCTTGCACTTGAAGCATTGAAGTGTTGTTGGTTCATTCTGTGTATCCCTTCCTTTTTTTTCATCATTAGACATCTTCTTCCCATCATTGCGGCATTCAAATGCCTGATGACCTTCCTTTCCACATTTGAAACATTTACTTGTTCCATTAAGACAATCTCCACCATGTTTCTTTCCACACTTTGAGCATAAGGAACCATTCATATTCTTTTCACCATTATTCTGAGATTTCTCCTTGAACTATATCTTTTGTTTCATGTCAAAACTATGAGATGGATAAGTAACACCAACTTTCATTTCTACCTTGATAGCACAACACACAATTTCTTCATAGCTACTAAAGTCTATTATAGCTAATGCCCTTCGAAGATTTTGTTTTAAGCCACTGAAGAATCGATCAACTTGACTTTCAGGTTGGATGATAAATCCAGATGCATACCTTACAAGCCTTGTAAAATTCGCTTCGTATATACCAACAGATTCATCATCCTTTTTCTTTAGATCAAGAAACTCCTTCTCCATTTTTGTTCGAAGAATACGAGGGAAGTACTTATTGAAAAATAAGTTCTTGAACTCGTCCCATTCCATGGACTCAATTTCATCTCTTGGCCTCGTATTCTTGATAAGATTCCACCATTGATCAGCTTCACCTTCCAAACGATATACTGCTAAGATGACATTACCATGTTCAGAATATTGAAGAACTGAAAATATCTTTTCAGTGGTACGGATCCATTGGTCAGCAACAAGTGGATAAGAAGACCCACTGAAAGAAGGTGGATGTTGCCTCATGAAGGACTCAATAGAATATTGTTCCCTTTTCTGCACTTTTGGATGTCCAGAATGATTCATAGCTTGTATAAGTATAACAATAAGATTTTGCACTCCATCTCCCATAAAATTTGTTTGTTCAAGAGGACAATCATTGCATTGTACATTTCATTGATCAACACGGTTCCTTCGGGTTCCATCCATCGTCTAAAACCCAAAAAGAATAGTGTGAGAGGCAAAAATCATGCTAGGGAAAACAACATAATAAAGGGGGAGTATCCTCAATATCTATCATCATAGGTTAAATTCTATGATCGTTACCATAGTTCTAGGACTGTATCCTATACGTATACTTATCCTTAGGGACATCCCCAGACATACCTTAGAAATATATCTAGGGATCTCACTAATGTTTTCGCATCCTAGTTTCCAAAGGTTGACTAAAACTTTCCTCTGATACAAACTGTAGAGACCCGAAGCTTGACGTACATGGATATTACATTACTTTTTCGGAATACTTATTACATAACAAAAACGCAAACACATGGTTCGTAATAGTTTAGTGTCTTTGGAAACTCAGAATATATCTTCTAATATGGGTGAAAGATCTTCAACATCTACAATAAAGATCTTCCTTTTTTTTACCTAAAACCATTCTTTATATCCTAGGTAAAAGAAAACATAAAAGGGTGAGCTCAAATGCTCGGTAAGGGTAAACAAAAGAAATATCAATCACATCATTTTCATAAGAACATAACATTTTGGAAATCTTAACCTGTAAAAGAGAGCATAATTTCATTACATGGGATAAATCATAGTAGTGAAATGAAATCACAATAATAATAACTTAAAACATGAAATTTTTTGGCATACATACATAATCATAGAGAATAATTTCTTATTATTCAAGACTCATTATCAAGACTATCTTAGTCGACAAAGACCATTTCTGAACCGAGTCACCCTCGTTTTAGTCCTGTTTAACTGAACTGGTATAACGTACCGTTCCAGCCATGTCTATCTCATGAGATATAAAATCATTACATAATGCATTAGAGGGAGATATAGGTCCCACCCATCTCATAATGATATCTTTCTTATGTGTGCCACAAAATCATAAACTATACATCATAGCATAACCCATGTAATAAAAATGGGAATCTTAAACATCGTGACATCATAAAAAAATTCATATAAGATAAAGGAATTCATAAAAATAATTCCATCACAACATAATCAAATCAATGTAATAATAGGGATAAAAAAATAACCCTTTTAATATATTAGATGGAAAATAATTTTTATAAAACACTTGAACTCCATTCTTGAGGAAAATATCATTTCTAATTCAAAAACACTTTTCCTTTCTTAACATGTCAGAAAATTTTAAAAGAAGTTGATTAAAAATAAACTTGAAAATTGGTAAAATAAATATTCTTGGAAAAAATGTTTTAAAAATCCATTCATGCCGTATAAGTTAAAAAATCATTCTTCGTACTTTTGTCGGAAAAGTCAGAAAGTACCTCGTACGAAAAACGAAAAAAGATTGATTTCATATCTTTTACTAAAAACTCACCAAAGGGTAAAATTGGATATAAACTATTGTATAAGGATATAAATATTACATATTGAGAAAACATGGATGTGGATGATAAAATACACCCAAGTAAATTTCAAAGTATAAAGAACCTCAGATAAAAATAAGATTGTGATATTTTCCCTTACCATAGGTCCGATTTGCTTCATAGGTGTCCTATACTCCCTTATAATGGTTTAAATAATTTCATTGACTTATTCCAGAATCAAACTCATTGTTATGATATCATATATGGTTAACTTATGACTTTATAATACCCATTCTTTTGTAAATTCCATGTTAAAGAGCGTTTCGGGTAAAATTGTTTCACGTGTCGTCTGTATTTTGACTTGTAATTATTCATATGATTACTTAGATCATGATTACTTAATTTTAGAATATAAAACCTGATTTATATATAATATATATTCAGAATATACATATATATAATAAATCAGTAAATGAAAAGAAATACACTGTTCATGGAGACGGTAGGCCATACGCACGCAAGAACGCTGTTTTCGTTTCCTTATTGAGTTGAATGGAATTAAGTAGATGACATACATATATATACACATAAATCCAGTATCATTATTATTTCATATATTTCATGATTACTTATTATATGTACTTTATAATCTTTCATGAATGGTTGAAGTTGAGAATGAATCTCATCGCGTCGTGGAGACAGTAGTCCGTACGTACGCACGAGCGATAATATCATTCTCATGATCGTGGGACTGTATTGGAGTGTATGTATACTATTTCAGAATCAATATCACTTTAATATAATCATATAAAATTATTATTTACACCATTATACCCATCCAAATAAGGTGGTGGTGGAAAATAGATTTCACCACGGCGTGTAGACGGTATTCTGTACGTATGCACGCGCGATGATTTCATTTTCCATAGGATGGATAGATGGTGAAATAGGGTTGTTTCATAATTATAATAACATATCAGTATATGAGTGATACTGATGTTATTACTTCATAATGAAACAACCTAATAAGAAAAAGTGGAAGAAGAAATAAAGTTGAAAGAATCGGTAATGGAAATTACCTCTTCTTTGAAGCGCCTCTTTGAGATCTCCCTTCAGGGCACTAAAATTGGTCTTTGAGGAAGACCAGAACCTCTAGGATATTTCTAGGTAAGTGGAGAAGAGAATTTGGCAGGGGTTGGCCAAGCTTGAAGGCTAAAAGTTGTGTGAGGAAGAGAGGGAGGAGGTTCCCTTTTATAAGGGAGGAGAGGGGCACCTTTGGAATAACTAAAAATATTATTTTATTATAAAGTCAAGTTCGGTTTTAAATAGCTCCAAATTGAGTTATTTAGAAGATAAGTTGGGGATGGATAGAAATACTCTCATCCAATAGAATTTAGAAAAGTTTAGGTCATTATATTAACCTTATCTTTTAGTTTTAACTCTTAGTTAATTAGATTGACATTTACCATGTCACTTGGTATTTTTATATTATATAGTTAATAAACATATCATATCCATCAAAAAGACCCCCAAGTTGTGTTTTATTAATATAAATATCCTTATCTAAGTCATTTGGCTCATCCTAAGATTTTTAGGAATAAAATAACAATTAATAATATAATATTTGTTTTAAAAACTATTTTCTATCAATTTTGACACTATTCAATAGTTGATTTTTTGGAAACTCATAACTGAATGATTACTTCGACGAAAGTTAATTAAATCAATACTAAAATGTCATATTAACCTATAAAATTAGTTTAGTTTATAAAAAGTCTCAAATTATATTTATTTGGGTATTTATAACATCAATTATGTAAATATTTCATTAATAAGATAATTACTGCATCATCAATGTGTCATAAATAAATTAAATTATTTAATGTCTAAAAATAACAAATAAAATACCATTATGTAGGAAATAGTTTTATCTTTTTAATGAATTTTTATAGTCGAATTTATCTTATTTATAACCCCGTATTAAAAATTATTTACTTATTAAACATTGATTTTAACTATTTTAACCCTTCTTTAAATAAATTAATAATAAATGTCCTAATCTAATCCAAGTGGGCCTAAATGGTCATATTTTATTCATAATGTTGTTTTGGTCGAATTACACTTGTCCAATAGAATTAGGACATGTGTTAGAGTAATAATAATATCATTTTTACTCATAATTACCGTATTTAATTTTAACCGTGGTAAAAAAAGTAAAAATTTACTATTTAAAAAAAATTATTTTCATCTCATTGAACCACATTTTAGTCCTTGATATTAACCGTGTCTCTCGGATTTTCAAAATTCCACTCACAGAAGCGGTAAAATTATGTTTTATGAAAAATTCAGTTTTTTTAAATACCACTTAGTGGTTTCACTATTCATCAAAAATTGAAAGCTATCAGAAAAATACCAAAATTTCCCCTTAGGCTAATTTCAATATTACGAATCCAAAAATGAAGTCCATTTTGAAAAATAAAATTTATAAAATTTCAAAAAGTGGTTATTACTATTCATAACGGATAATTTTAATAATATTTTAATAGTATATCGTTGTATAGTGAAACTCGGTATTGCGTACGACACAAGCTATCGAGGAAGGTCTTGATTGCGTGTAATGAAAGGCAAGTCAAGGATGCGTGTTGAGAAAGCTCTTATTGGGGTAGCATACAACAAAAGACATTAATGAAATTAAAAAGAATATTTTTCATAAAATCTCTGGGTATTAAATTTGAGTTGTTATGTTTTGACTCATCATAATGTTAGGTGTGTTTTTATTGATACTGGATCATGATTATTGAAATTTAAAAAATTTAAATGTCGATTAAAAAGTGTAAATGATGATTAAATAAAGAAATAATTTTTTTGGTATCAATTATTACGATCTGGTTAAGAAATTGTTTGTGTGTGATTGAGATATACAATTTTTGGTTCATCCCAATTAAAATAAGATTGACCATAAATATATACAAGAAATAAGAATTTAGACCCATTTATTTATTTTGATAAATTTTTTAATGCACATCAAATTATATCATGGGATCAAAAAATCAATATATTTGCACCGTCACATTTCCATTTCATTATTAAATAATATCCAACTACTAGTTTGTAAGAATCACATTATAGTTATCACTACATGTAATTATTCAATTACCTACTACCAGGACTTTTTGTAGAACTCCATGACCATGATGTTATAAACATGAAATAAGATGAAAAATATTACAAAGCTTGCGTCCCTAGAACGCACCTCAATCTCTCTTTGTGTCCAATAATTTCAACAGATCTCAACTAATATGAATAAATCCTTATGTGTTACAAGATTTCCTACCAGGGTGGAGTTAGTAGTTTCTGTAAGTATTTATTGCACAACAAATACCTTCTCATTCATTTCCATGACCATATAATAATTTTAAAATAGCATCAAACAACGGTTATCAACCCACACATTAAATATCCACCTCATAAAAGAATTATTTATATATGTTGTATACCATATCTTATATATTATATTATTTTATATAAATTTTTAATATTATAATTTATAAAATTCATAGTTATATGGTTTCTACAAAGTGTATAATATTAATTTTTTTTAAAAAATAATATATGATTTTTTTGTAGAGATTATTTTTGGTGGATGAATGTTAATAAAATGATACAAAAATCCTCATATTTATTTATATTATTAAATGATTTAATATTTAATTAGAATCACTTAATTTAAATAATGGATGATTTTCAAGGAAGTAGTTATAGATGTTTATTATTTTTTCTCAAACTTTTTCCAATATAATTAAACTAAATAGAAAAAGGCAATGAAAATAAAATCTTTTTTTATAGTATGAGATAAAACTAAATCTTCAATAAAATTGTATTTACTTTCTATAACGACCCGAAATTTAGAATAAATCTTTTTTCCTAATTTTGTGTGTTATTTTATTTTTGATACTCAAAAAAACTGTTTCATTTGATAACATGAGTATAATTAAAATGAGACCATTGGATTTTGACTGTTATATGACCATTGGTCAATATGACCCCTGGAAACTAAACGTTTTGATTATTTTCTCTAAATACAAGTAATCGTGGTTAATTATTGTAGAAATAAGATTCGATGGCCTCACCCAGTAGTCTTGGACCGATCGAAACCCATCTAACAGAACTTGGGAAAGAGGTAGCACCATTGGGATTTGCTCTGGACGAATCCCAAGCCGAACTTCATCGTGTGAATCTAGAACGGAATCGCCTTTGCGAGAAGTTCAAACTGATAGAAATTGCTACTCATGCGATGTTAGCCGAGCCTCCCTCAGATTCTCTCACCTTAGCACACCTTACACTTAGGTCCTATACTAGTGTGATAAGGGGCTATGTAAGGAGACCATAACTGCCTTGGGTAATTCTTTGTTTTAAATAAAAATTGGGATTTCTTCTTATGATGATGTTTATGAATTTTCAAATGACAGGATAAATATAGAATACATATTTTGGATAAATTTTAGAAAAAGGATATTTTAAAAATGTTTGTGTAATCCTTAAATAATTAAAAGTTTGTAATGATATTCAAAAAATGGTCTTCTACAATTATTCTCAGTACGAAATTGAGAGTCTAATAATATCAACTTAATTTTTGATGAATAGTAAATTATGAATAGTTATTTTTTGATTAGGATTAGTAATGTGTCCAAATGTATTAGTAATCTCATTTAAAGAAAGTATTGATATAATCTAGGCACCTTGATTAAGTAATGTGATTCAATAAAATGGTTAAATAACGATTTCATAGATTATTATTCAAGTATTAGTTTTTTCGAGTGAATATTTTTTTTTAATTAAAAATTAAATTAAAAATATTTAAAAAATTATTTTTATAAAATGGATTTCATTTTTGAACTCAAAGCACTGATATTATGTTATGGTAATTTTTGGTGTTTTTTCTGAAAAAAATGAATTTTCGGTGAATAGTGTATTTATTAAAAAATAAATTTAAAATATTTAGAAAATATTTTTTTAAAATGTAGTTAATTTTTGAAATCTGATAATTGATATTTGGTTATGGTGAAATTTTGGGATTATTCTGAGAATGTTGAATTTTCGATGAATAGTGAAAATACAGTTTTTAAGTTATCGGTGTTTAATGACATCATTAAATGATGTATTATGTATGTAATCAATTTGTTCGACTTATGAATAGTATGATAAGTTATTCGGTGTCCCAAGTTGCCAATACCATGCGCAAATACCATGGGCAAGCCCATGGTTTTGCCAAAACCACTAATGAGGTGTCCCTTGGCCATTAATGCATTGTCCCCTCACTTTCGCTATAAATACCAAGACATACTCTCATCCATTCGACTCCCCACTCTTCCCCAACGAAGTTCTGGTCTCATTACCTCCCAAGGAGTCCTCCCAAGGTGCCCCCAAGCCCTCAAGGTCCCAACCTTTGAGTTTTAAGAGTTACGTTTTAAGGTAAGGGATCTGACCTCTCTCTTTCTTTTCAAGTAATATCTTTTATGTCATTCCTTTAATGCTCCATGTTCTTATGTGGGAGGATGATCTTTTATATTCCTCTTAAATCCATTTTTATGTTTATATGATGAGAGATCCCCTCTTACTCTCATCATTTCGTTTTATGAAGTTTTAAGTGGCGTCGTTAGGCTGCCGAAATTTTTGTAACGGATTCTTTTTCCCTTCTCAATTTTCAAGATCTATTATCATGTAAAGTATTTAATGTTCCTTTTTATTATGTTGGGTTATGATCTCTAGATTTATAATACTGATCTTTTTTGATCATATGATGAGAGACCCCATTTGATACATTCAATTCAGTATTTTGAAGTTTTAAGTGGCGCCGTAAAGCCGTCGAATTTTAAGTGGTTCTTCACCATTCTCATTTTGAAGTTCTACTTTCATGTCAACTCTTTCAAGTTCTTTTTTGTTATGTTGGGGTATGATATCTATATCTATCATACTGATATTTTATGATAATTTGATGAGAGACCCCATTTGATCTCTTCAATTCAGTATTTTGATGTTTTAAGTGGCGCTGTTAGGCTGCCAAATTTTTAAGGGGTTCTTTCACCTTTCTCCATTTTCAAAGTTCTAATTCCATGTCAAGTCTTGAAAGTTCATTTTTATTATGTTGGGACATGATCTATAAATATATCATACTGATCATTTTTGTTAATATGATGAGAGACCCTATTTGATCTCATCAATTCATTTTTGTTGAAGTTTAAGTGACGCCGTTAGGCTGTCGAATTTCTAAGGGGTTCTTTCACCCTTCTCATTTTCAAGATCTATTTACATGTCAAGTCTTTCAAGTTACTTTTTATTATGTTGGGGTATGATCTCTATATCTATCATACTGATCATTTATGTTCATATTATTAGAGACCCTATTTTATCTCGTCAATCCATTTTTGGAAGTTTTAAGTGACGCTGTTAGGCTGTAGAATTCTCATAAGAGAAATCTTATTTTTGTCTTCCTTTCAAGTTCTTCTTTTCAAATGGTATATCATTAAAATTTCATTACCATGAGATGAAATACTTTATATTTTGTTCCCGTACTGTTTTATGTATCATTTTTGAGTGGGTGACCCATGATCCCTCTATTTCCCACTTTTTCTAAAACCATGTATCATAGACGTTATGCTGCATAGTTTTCGTCTCAAAATTCCTCCCTCTTTATCTAAAAATTATTTTATGTTATTAAGTGAATACTCAAAGCACTTATTTATATAGGGGTATTCACATATATATCATAATTTTCTATTTTAAATTCTGGTATTTACATACATGAAACCCGCTTTCCCTTTTCTGTGGGTTTAAAGTGACATAAATATCATGTCTTTAAAGCAGTTTTTAAAACGTTATGATTATGAAATGAAACCCATTTGTTTTATGCTATATGGGTTGTTTATGAAATGATTGATGATGATATATGTGGCTCACATGATAATAAAGACATTTCAAGGGTGCGCCCAGATAGCACTCCAAAGCATTGGGTAAAGACTTAATCTCTAGAGATGACTTTTTAGACTGATAACTTGGTGAATAACCTAGGTAATTTTTAATGACACCTTGGGGATGGACCTTGGTGAAACGAAATGATTGTCAATATTAAATGTTTTAGCCACATATTCAAGTTATGAAAAATGTTATTTTTATTATGATATACCTCATGATTTCATTCTCATGCCTTAATGTTCTTTTCATGAATTTATTGATGTATCTCAAGTTCATATGTAAAATGTTTCACTTGTTTCCCTTACCGGGCCTTCTGCTCACCCTTTCATTTGATGTATGTTCCCAGGTAATGAGATGCATTAATAAACCTATGATGAACTAAAGTAGAAGCCTTTCAAGTGTTTAAGAAGAATGTTTTATGTTGTTTTCGTGTATAATGTTCCTGGTTTCCAAGACACTAAACCTTAAAGATCCTCAGTTTTGTGTAATGTAATGAAAGTTTATGTTATAAAAAGGCACGATGCTATAGTTGGTATCAAAGTTTGGTTTAGTTATTTGTGGAAATTAGGATATTAAAACTCTAGGAAGAAACCTATAGAAAAGTTTAAATATAGGAAATCTTCCTGGTATTTTGGTGAGTATTGAGTAAGGGGTTTCCAAGAAAATACATCCATGTCTGGATACGAGAAGGTAGAGGTGGCTCTGTCACAGATGTACATAGGGGTAAAATCTGAAAACACCGCTTTGAGCTAGACTCGAACGGGAACTGGTACTCGACAACAGGCCTCACTGCACTATTGTTTACGACACTCCCAGGGGATATGCTTTGGTAAATTCATAAGCTTAGTATGAACCATTATTAACGGAACAAGGATAAAACAAAATAAAGATTCACATAAGAATATATGATCATGGATAACCTAGTTTGAAACCTAGGGGATCACAAGTTAGGGTATAATTTTCTTCTACAAGTTATTCTTATATGCTTTAATCTCCTTTTCATGGTTATTGGTTAAGTATTTATGCCTCTAATTATACTTTCTATTTTTAGTTAATGGTGGGAAATGAAAGAACATGTCCCAACAACCAATGTGATAGGAAATGCGATGATTTCCATATTAATATGACAGAGATGATTAGGTGATTAAAAGATGATTATTATTTTGGAAGACGTGCACTATTTTGGGGACCCTATATGATCGAGGTAAATAGATTACTACGGTATTTTCATTGAGGTGTAAGGTTGAATTATAGAATTGATGAATTTAAGGTGGACTATTAGTAGTTTTGATTACTTATGGAAATGATTAACCTATCAAGGGTAAAATATATTTAGGTTAGCTACTTTTGTTATAAGATTTTAGGAGTGGTTGATGTGTATTGGAGATGAACAATGATGTTTACTTTGGAAGACTATGTTATCAAATTCTTCATTTATTTGGGTTTCAATCTTAGTTTGGTTTATTTTGAGAAATTTTAAGAACAGTTATTTATGGAATGGTCTATGATGAACTTTGGGTAGTACCATGGAACATTGAAGATTTAAAAGTAGTTTCCATTCCTATGGGATTCTTTCTTTTTGAATAGTTTTTTTACCTTACCCTTTTTGTTTTTGGGATAATGTTTAAAGATAGAAGAAATAGATAGTTAATATTTTGTGGATTATGTGATTCTCTAATAGATGATTCTTGTGCTTTTGATGAGACCATGTGTTTTTGAATTCTCATCATTTCGACAAAAGATTCGTTTTGGTAGAAACATATTAATGGATGAATCTCTACTGGAAGGTAGGTATATTTCCTTATGTTTTTATTCTATGTAGTAAATGAATTCCTCAAAATTATTAAAGGGAACATAAAACAAAAACGTTGTTGGTTTACGTTTCCTATAGGTAATCAAAGACCGTTTACACACATCGTAAGTTTGGGATTTTCTTATAGATAAATTTCTCCTAATCATGTTTTCTATCACTCTCCCCCAGAACTTGACCCTTTGTTTTTTCTTCCATATCCATGTTTTCCTCCAAGGAATCCTAGTATGGGTTAACTCGGGTGACCTTTGTACTTCCCTTTCTTTCTTTTAATGTTATAGTTTTTCTGACTCCTTTATGAATGAGGGACATTCAATGCAATTTCAAAACCCAATTTTAATAAATTGCAAGGATGCAATTTCTTAAGGGAGGAAGATTGTAACAACCTGAAATTTTGAATAAATTTTGTTTCCTAATTTTGTGTGTTATTTTATTTTTGATACTCAACAAAACTATTTCATTTGATAACATGAGTATAATTAAAATGAGACCATTGGGTTTTGACTGTTATACTACCATTGGTCAATATGAACCCTGGAAACTAAACATTTTGATTATTGTCTATAAATACAAGTAATCATGGTTAATTATTATAGACAGAAGATTTGATGGCCTCATCCAGTAGCCTTGGACCGATCGAAGGCCATCTAAAGAACTTGGGAAGGAGGTAGCACCACTGGGATTTGCTTTGGAAAAAACCCAAGCCGAACTTCATCGTGTGATGCTAGAACGGAATCTCCTTTGCGAGAAGTTCAAAATGATTGAAATTACTACTCGTGCGATGTTAGCCGAGCCTCCCCCAGATTCTCTCACCTTAGCACGCCTTACACTTAGGTCCTATGCTGGTGTGATATGGGACTATGTAAGGATACCATAACTGCCTTGTGTAATCCTTTGTTTTAAATGAAAATTGTGATTTATTTTTATGATGAAGTTTATGAATTTTCAAATGACCGGAAAAATATAGTATGCATATTTTTTATGAATTTTTGAAAAAGGATATTTTAAAAATGATAATGTAATCCTTAAATAATTAAGAATGTGTAATGATATTCAAAAAATGGTCTTCTACAATTATGCTCAGTACGAAATTTAGAGTCTAATAAGATCAACATAATTTTTGATGAATAGTAAATTATGAATAGTGATTTTATGATTAGGATTAGTAATGTGTCCAAATGGATCAGTAATCTCACATAAAGAAAGTATTAATATAATCTAGGCACCTTGAATAAGTAATGTGATTCAATAAAATGGTTAAATAACGATTTCATAGATTATTATTCAAGTATTACTTTTTTTAGATGAATAGTCTTTTTTAATTAAAAATTAAAGTAAAAATATTTAAAAAATTGTTTTTATAAAATGGATTTCATTTTTGAACTCATAACACCGATATTATGTTATGGAAATTTTTGGGGTATTTTCTGAAAAAATTTATTTTCAGTGAATAGTGTATTTATTTAAAAAATAAATTAAAAATATTTAAAAAATTATTTTTATAAAATGGAATTCATTTTTTAAATCAGATCATTGATATTTGGTTAAGGTGAAATTTTGGGATTATTCTGAGAAAGTTGAATTTTCGATGAATAGTGAAAATACCGTTTTTAAGTTACAGGTGTTTAATGAAATCATTAAATGATGTATTAAGTATGTAATCAATATGGTCGACTTATGAATATTAATATAAGGTATTAGGTGTCCCATGTGGACAATACCAAAGGAAAATACCATGGGCAAGCCCAAGGTTTTGCCAAAACCACTAATGAGGTGTCCCTTGGCCATTAATGCTTTGTCCCCTCAATTTCCCTATATGTATCAAGCCATTATCTCATCCATTAGACTCCCCACTCTTCCCCAACGAAGTTCTGGTCCAATTACCTCCCAAGGAGTCCTCTCAAGGTTCCCTCAAGCCCTCAAGGTCCAAACCTTTGAGTTTTAAGAGTTACTTTTTAAGGGAAGGGATCTGACCTCTTTCTTTCTTTTCAAGTAATCTCTTTTATGTCATTCCTTTTATACTCCATTTTATTATGTGGGAGGATGTTATTTTATATTCCTTTCACTTCCCATTTGATGTTTATATGATTAGAGATCCCATATTACTCTCATCATTTCGTTTTATGAAGATTTAAGTGGCGCCGTTAGGCTGCCGAAATTTTTGTAACAGATTCTTTCTCTCTTATAAATTTTCAAGATCTATTTTCAAGTAAAGTATTTCATTTTCCTTTTTATTATGTTGGGGTATGATCTCTAAATTAATGATACTGATCTTTTATGATCATATGATGATAGACCCCATTTTATCTCTTCAATTCAGTTTTTTAATGTTTTTATGTGGCGTCGTTAGGCTGCCGAATTTTAAGCGGTTCTTCACACTTCTCATTTTGAAGTTCTACTTTCATGTCAATTCATTAACGTTCCTTTTTGTTATGTTGGGGAATGATCTCTATATATATCATACAGATCGTTTATGATCATATTATGAGAGACCCCATTTTATCTCTTCAATTCAGTATTTTGATGTTTTAAGTGGCGCCGTTAGGATGCAGATTTTTTAAGTGGTTCTTTCACCTTTCTCCTTTTCAAAGTTCTAATTCCATGTCAAGTCTTGAAATTTCTTTTTAATTATGATGGGGTATGATCTCTAAATTATTCATACTGATCATTTATGTTAATATAATTAGAGACCCTATTTTATCTCATCAATTCATTTTTGTTGAAGATTAAGTGACGTCGTTAGTCTGTCGAATTTCTAAGGGGTTCTTTCACCCTTCTCATTTTCAAGATCTATTTTCATGTCAAGTATTTCAAGTACCTTTTTATTATTTTGGGTTATGATCTCTATATCTATCATAATGATCATTTATGTTCATTTTATGTGAGACCCTATTTGATCTCCTCAATCCATTTCTGGAGGTTTTAAGTGACGCCGTTAGGCTGCCGAATTCTCATAAGAGAAATCTTATTTTTGTCTTCCTTTCAAGTTCTTCGTTTCAAATGGTATATCATTAAAATTTAATTACCATGTTATTAAATCCTTTATATTTTGTTCCCCTACTATTTTATGTATTGTTTTTTAGTGGGTGACCCATGTTCCCTCTCTTTCCAACTTTTTCAAAAACCATGTATCATAGACGTTATGCTGCATTGTTTTCGTCTCAAAATGACTCCCTCTTTATCTCAAAATTATTTTATTTATTAAGTTAATACTCAAAGCTCTTATTTATATAGGGGTATTCACATATATATCAAAATGTTCTATTTTAAATTCTGGGATTTACATTCATGAAACTCTCTTTCCCTTTTCCGTGGGATTATAGTGACATAAAGATCATGTCTTTAAAGCAGTTTTTAAAACGTTATGATTATGGCATGAAACCCTTTTGATTTATGCTTTATGTGTTGTTTATGAAATTATTGATGATGATATATGTGGCTGACATGATAATAAAGACATGTCAAGGGTGCGCCCAGATAGCGCTTCAATGCATTGGGTAAAGAATTAATCTCCAGAAATGATTTTTTAGACTGATACCTTGATGAATAACCTTGGTAATTTTTAATGACACCTTGGGGATGGACCTTGGTGAAATTAAATGATTGTAAATATTAAATGTTGTAGACACATTTTAAAGTAATTAAAAATGTTATTTTTATTATGATATGCCTCGTGATTTCTTTATCATGCCTTAATGTTCTTTTCATGACATTATTGATATATCTCATGTTCATATGTAAAATGTTTCCCTTGTTTCCCTTACTGGGCCTTCTGCTCACCCTTTCTTTTGATGAATGTTACCAGGTTATGAGATGCAGTAATGATACTAGGATGAACTTTAGGAGAAACCTTTTAAGTGTTTAAGAATAATGTTTTAGGTTGTTTTCATGTATTATGTTCTTGGTTTCCAAGACACTAATCCTTAACGATCCTCAGTTTTGTGTAATGTAATGAAAGTTTATGTTATAAAAAGGAAAGATGTTATACTTTCGGTATGCTAAAAACCATATCTCCCAGAATATTACCTTCACTTGTACTAAATTATAAATACATGATAATTGAAAATGAAAAATATATGTTGAATGACACAAAATTAAGAAATATATATATACCATGATAGTTAGGACCATCTATAATATCTTGTGGTACATCAATGTGAAAAAACATAATTTCAGGGTAAATATGATATTGTTTTAAATATTTTTGATGCCACCATGGATATATACAAGAGACTACACACCTTCTAATCAATTATATTTTTCTAATATTTTCATCATTATTAGGGTATAATTATACATGGATTCATGGAAAACATTGTTCAATATGGGATCTATCTTTTGATAGACATATTGTGAAATCCTTTACACCAAGATAAATGGAATCCCACCACATAAAACTACAACTTTCAAGTGATGTATTCATTCATTGGTCACAATATCTAGACATTTAATTCATTAGTGAAATTATTTACACTTGGGGACCCATTAGAGACAATTTTTTTTTGATAATTGTTAATTGATTCAATACGTGTGATGATTTAAACATTAACTATGCATGGATCACACTATATCCATCAAAGATTATTGATCCCTATATTTTTATGCATGAAATTGTAAAATTGTTCCCATATTTTCATGGTTTGATTGGAATGTGGGTATAGGATATAGAAGAAGAACCATCACTTAACAAAAGACAAGGATTTGAATGTGCGTAAAAAATGTGGCAATAGAGATCCCTTGGGAGATATGGGTTAAGTATATAAATAAAATTGTGAATTCCTATGGGTATTTTTCACCATCATCTAGGTTGGGTAAGAATCATTTGGTTAAGGGGGAGTAGGTCATGAGTAGGATGAAATGGTTGAAGAACATGGTAGTGGAGATGAGGTGACGGGTAGGTAACTGGTGTTGAGATGAATTTCCCATACCTATTGGTTTTCTAAGTCCATCACATAGGCCCTTCTGTAGTTCTATCCAAATACCCACAGGTGATTGGAAATATTTCCCATTCATGATTACATGAGATACTCTATCCTTTACAGAAAATAATTTGGGGCATTATATTCAAACAATAGCTAACTGGTGACTTCTTTGGAGGAGATCTTAGAGGTCGGTCAATATCAAATGATAATATCAAGGAAAAATATCTCAATGGTATCCTTGAAGATGATGAAGAGGAAGAATATATTGTTAAGTAGGTTCTAATACATGAAGGCATCTCCCTCCTCCCCTTACATGGTCTCTACCCTACAACTATGTTTCTTTATCAAGTCAATAAAATCAATTAACTCATTATCTAATATACATGATCTTATTAAATTTCGGTATTATTATTTCCATATAAATAATTTGATAATAATTCCATCCCTGATGCATTAGAGTCAATGAATAAAATGACTCCATGTTCTATGATCATCAGTTTTCTAGAAACCCATTCGCCTCATGAACACACAATTTTTTTTGAAGACCAGGTGGTCCGTCATTGCGGATTAAGGAACCTAAATTTTGTTGATAATGAGATTTTCCATCTTAGTAGGTGACTATGGTATAACAATGTAAATAAAAAATATATATAAATGTAAGGCAGCACCTTCACTAGTCGCTTTTGTCAGTGCTTAAAACATAGATAAAATAAACATTTATTAACCCATTAAAAAGCTTAAAAAATATATACATTATCTGTTCCATTTTTAACACATGAAAATGGATCCTGTCGTCAAATTTTTTTGTACAAATTTTTTTTTATTTTATTATTTTGTAATCTACAAAGACATAATTTTTCAATGATGGCCCAAACTATTATCGTAAATGCTCAGGCATGACCCCCCAACCCACCCACCCATCTCCACCTTTATTAACTATTTTGACCCCCTCACTTTTTATCATAACTGAAAACCTCCACTCACAATAAACCCTATCACTCAAATTCAACGATTCACCACTAGGATCTCTATGTTCAAACTAAACATCCATTACCACTACACTATCCTTTTTTCAATATTTTATGTATATGTCTCAGTTTTTTAAAATTTTTACACACATATGTTTCATATATAGATTCACATAATTGTTTATATTCATATTCATATATTTATTCATATAATTTTTGAAATATATATAATTATATATCTTTATATAATTATATATTTTTATATAATTATATGTATTTATTTAATTATTTTTAAATAACTTTATAAAATATGTTTGTGAGTTTATAAACTTCGGTGTGTTTATAGTTATATTAATGTTTCTATTAATATTGGGTTTTATATATTTATAAGTTAATATATTTTAGTATTTATGAATTGATCTTATTTTATTATTATATTATTATATTTTTATATATTTGTGTATATATAAATATATATTTATATATTTATGTATATATATATATGTATTTATATATTTATATATTTATATATTTATATATATACATGTTTATATACTTATATATTTATATATTTACGTATTTACGTATTTATGTATTTATGTATTTAAATGTGTAATTACTTAATTATTTTTATATTCATATATTTTTATAATTTTATAATTTTATAGTTTTATATTTTTTAATTTTTTAATTTTTATATTTATATATTTATATATTTATATATTTATATATTTATATATTAATATATTTATATATTTATATATGTATATATGTATATATATATATATTCATATTTTCAAATATTTATATATTGATATATTGATATATTGATATATTTATGTATTTATATATGTATGCATATATATATTTATTGATTTATGTATTTATATTTTCCCATATTTATATATTTATATATTTATCTATTCATATATTCAAATATTCGTATATTCATATATTGATATATTGATATATTGATATATTGATATATTGAAATATTGATATATTGATATATTGATATATTGATATATTGATATATTTATATATTTATATATTTATATATTTATATATTAATATGTTAATATATTAATATGTTCATATGTTTATATATTTATATATTTATATATTTATATATGTATATATGTATATATTTATATAGTTATATATTTATATATTTATATATTTATATATTTATATATTTATATATTTATATATTTATATATTTATATAATTCTATTTTTCTATATTTATATATTTCTATATTTCTATATTTCTATATTTCTATATTTCTATATTTCTATATTTATATATTTTTATATTTTTATATTTATAGATTTATAGATATATATATTTATACATTAATATATTTATATATTTATATGAATAAATTTTGATAATTTTTTGATTTCATAATTTTATAATTTTATAATTTTATATTTATAAAATATTAAAATTTTAAATTATTAAACCTTATATTTTCATATTTTTATGTGTTTTTATATTATATATATATATATATAATTATATATCAGCTAAATTATTTTTCAATACATTTATAAAATATACTTGAGTGTCGATGTTTATGTTTGCTTGTTGGTATTTATATATACATATGTGTCTGTCAATATATAAATATAAATTTCAATATCAAAATAAGGAAAAATATTTCTATTTATTTATATATATTATATGTTAATATTTATTTTCATTTCTTATAATACATACGTGAATATATATTTGTTTTTTCATACATTAAGATACACACATTTACATATATAAATACATATAAATTTTTAATAATATATAATTATTTATAAATTTTTTAACATAAATAAAAGGGGTAGTTTTTTATTTTAGATAAAATTAATATATTTTTTTGACATATGATTTATATGTTTAAAATTGTTTTTATGTAAATACATTAAATAATTATTTGTACAATAAAATTTTTATATGTAAGTAAATGAATATATGAATATATTTATTTATTTAAAACAGAAAAATATGAAAAATTAAAATTAATATTTCAACCCAATGATATTAAAAAGACTCTAGAACATATGAATTAATTCTTTTTCATCCAAAATAATGTTTATAAGATATTCTTAAACTATATTGAAATTATATCAAATATTTTAAAAAATATGGTATCCCAACTAAAAACATATTTTTGGATACCTTCAAAGAATTTTTTTCACATTGAAAATTGAATGGAGCCCCCCCTTAATAGTACGACATATTTCTCTTCACAAAATTCAATTTCATATCTCATCAAGCCTAAACAAACTTTGGGATCCAAATTTATTATCATCAAAGTAATCCTTTTTAACATATCATATGATATTACTCTATTTATTATATTATCTATAACAATATTTTTAATATATATATCAATTACTTAATAATAATATTCTAATTGATATTTTATTTTAATTTCAAATTATTATTAAACATTTTTTCCTTAATATATATTATATATTAATTTTAAAAAAATTAGTATTATATAAATAATTTTTATTAAAATATATTAAATAAAAGAATATAAACATGAATATATTTATATTTTAAAATTTTGATTTTAAATAATTTAACAAAAATTATAAATGACACCATTAATTATTACTATGACAACTTCTAATGAATATAGTTTTTATTAGCACTAAAAACAAAATAATAATTTCTAGGAAAAGTTTTAAAAGGTTTACCCCTATAATAGTGACAAACAAATCATAAAATAAAACATAATAACTCACTATGGGGGACCTTATCTATGATAAATATAAGGACCCAACCTTAAAACATTACATAATCAAGAATTAAATAGATAATTCACGTTGAGGATCTTTTCAGTTTTAGAATATTAGAGAATTAGTCAATGACTATTACATTACATCTCACAAAATTACCAAGTAGACAACTCTACTCAGTTTCCATTTTTTCCGAAAATAAAAACTCTTAAAAAAGATTTATGTCTAATTCCATGTTTTAGGCATCATGAGTTTTCCATGACCCCATCCTTGACCCTATTCATCATTATGTCTTCTGAGAAACATTTCAGAAACATGGGATGAGAATAAAAAGATCAATAAGGGTCATAAAATAAATAAATAAATCATTAATCCATTAAAACATAAAAAAACAGAATCTCATTTACTTACCTCATGAAATCATAATATTTATGAATAACACCTATTAATCAAAAATCATAAAGGAAACTTGTGGCTTCCATAACATACATTTTTTTGGCTTTCATAACATTGTTGGGAGTTACATTTGGAATATCATCATAGTATATTCCCTAAATCTCTTAGGAAAAACATTCTCGTTTACCTCCATCACATTACCCAATGCATTGGAGATCTATATCGGGCTCACCTGGCCTAGATTTATCATGGAACAACCTATATATGTAAACTATACCCACGAACCATAACAGAATCATAACACATAAAACAAACATAAAGGATAGATAACATTTCCACATTGCTATCACAATATATCATTTAAATATATTAACATAATCAATCCATTATAAAAACCAATTTCAATACCAAAATATGAAAAAAAATGTATGTGGTATTTATTTTCCTATTAAAAAACATTACGGCTTGTTAAGGAAACCAAAGATCAAATAATTCTCATGGTGGAAGAAATATCATTGTCATCACGTTTGTTAAAAAGAAAAATTATTTTTTTCATTTAGTAAAATGATTCATAGTTAAAAGATTCCCTTTGAATTAAATGAAATGTAAAAGGGGATTGTACACTATATAAATGAAACTCATGTATAAAACAAAATATCTCTCATGAAAGGAGATTGAGACGAAATCTCATACCATGTGTCAGACATGACCTGTTCGTTCTATAATCTTCTAAATAATAAACTAAAGTTAATTTCTACTTGATCAATAACCCTTTTCAAGTTTATTATTTCTTTTATTTCACTTATTACCATTTTGTAACATTATGTAATGATTTAAGTTAATAATGGTTGTTTTGTCGATATTGGTTCTTGAGTCAAAAATGAACTTCATATAATTACAAGTAGTTCATGTGGTCAAAGGTCCCTTATATCCAGAAAAATATTCATGATTTAGATATCACTTATATCATATATATCTAGTATATATATGTTTTTATAATATTTTATAACATTTGGAGATAAGAAATGAAATTCACCATTCATGGAGACAGTAAGCCATACGTACACATGAATGCTACTTTCATTTCTATTTCGTATTTTAATGGAATGAGAACATAATGATACATAGGTATATTATAATTACAGTATAATATCAAATATAATTTCATTAACACCATCATTTATACATCCCACATATTTCAAGAACGAGTCATATCACATTGAGGAGGCAGTAGTCCGCACTTCCTCAAATGAAATTATTGTATTTACCTACTATGGAAACAATAAAGGTATTATATAAATAAATAATAAATAAGAATAGAAATGATATAAATATAGTATATATCTCATATAAATAGAGTTTCATATTAATGGCCACAATAAATGGTGGTAGGAGAATATTGAACAATCATTGTTTCGTGAGGTAGTAGTTCACTATCCAGAGAAACTGTATGATCTTTACCCATTAGATGAAGGGTTGTGTATGTCTAGTTCCAAAAATTCTAATTAATAAAACATAATACATTTAGGATACTGATTTGGTTATAAAATAAAGTAATGTAAATATTTTAGTGGGTTGGAGAATAAGAATAAACGAAAATAACATAAGGGAAGACGTTATCTTTAAATTGGGTATCACCCTTCAGTTTGAAAGAAAAGGCTTAATTAAATTTTAATTTTCCTAGGGGAAGGATTATTGGAGGAACAGAGGGATTTAGGAAGGTTATTTGAATTGATATTGAATGAGACAAGGGGCTTGAGAGGTTTTAGTAATGGGTTAGAGTGGATGGATTTTTATAAGGGGGAGGAGGGGATCTTTAAGAACGTTTAAAAATATTATTTTATTATATAATTATTAACGGTTTATTAGAGTCCAAAACATAAAGTATAATATAATATTCTTCTCGTTCGAAATTTAATCATAAAATATGAATTGTACTGGTTTTGAATATTGATTTAAGTTTTATAGTCTTATTTATTTAAACAAATCATTATTGAGGTAAACACTGCATCATTACTGTGTCATAAATAAAATAATTTATTTGATGTATAAATATTATAAATAACAATAATGATTTAGGAAATATTTTTATATTTAAAATTAATATTTATTGTCAAAGTAAAAACTTATATAACCCCATGTAAAAATTGGTTTACTAAGAGATATATGTATAAGTCATTTTTTTCATTACTTTAAATTAATTAATATAAAGATTCATAATCACAATTAAGTGGCACCATGTGGTCCCCAAATCGACCCAAGGAGGCCCATGGTCGAACATGTATCATCAAATAGTATTAGGACATATGTTAGTGTAATATAATATTATTATATTATTTTTTTACACTTTTTTACCACATTTACCCATTAACCATGGTAAATAAAATATTTACCGATGTAAATATTCATATTGTCTAAAAATAAAAGTTTCATATATAAAATTTTTTGATATCCTGATTCCAAATATGGAATCAATTATTCCAAATTCAAAACATATATGTTTTAGAAATTATTTTAAAATTAGTTCCTGTTGCCAAAAGAAAAAAGCATTCTTATAAAAAATAATGACTATCAAAATATGGACACCTGTTTATGTCCAATTTCAAAGTAAAATTACATCTAATGAACTTAATTTGAATTACTGGTAAAAATATAATCTAATTAAAATTTAAATATAATTAAAAAAATAATCAATCAATATTAATAAATTATATTAAAATGCAGTTTTGAAATTAAATATAGTATTTTTCATTATTCATTAAAAAATGAATTTTACCAAAAAATACTATAAATTTACACAAAACTAAATTTTGATATCCCGATTCTAGAGATTTATTTTATTTTATAAAATAGAACAAATAAATGTGACCAAAACTATATTTAATGCGGTTTCTCCATCAAAAGGTGATAAATCAATCTTTTTTGAATATTAATGTATTTATGATTAGAATCAGATTATTTCTTATTTTACGCATATAAAATTCATTTTATAATTGTAAAAAAATTTAACAAACATGTATATTAATATTTTAGTTAGTTATATCCATTTACGCTAATACAATGAGTAGGCATTAAATACCATTTAAAATAATATTATATAGTTATTTGATAGTATTTCCCAATGTTTCATTCACCATATGATTTCAAAGAAACCCCTTGTTGTTTATTGCGTAAGCCATCAAACATAGAATTTCTTTTTAACATAAAATTAATATTTAATTCAGAAATATTAATAAGTATGAAAATGTTATATTCTTTATTTACATTTGATGTTACATTCTTCCCCACTTTTGGAAATTGCGACCTCGCAATTTTTAATCACTTATCAAATAACTGGGGCTATTTATCCCTCAAAGAATTTTCATATTCCCTCGTTGTCTCTTAATCCATATGGGTTTTCCACCGAAAAATTATTTGATAAATTACCTTATTCTGCAATCCTTTCTATCATTGGTCCAGAATCTGTACTGGTTGTTCTTCATATGAAAGATTCTCTTCGATCTAAACTACCTCTAGGTTCAAAACATGATATGGATCTGACATATACTTTCTCAACATTAAAACATGAAAAACATTGTATACCTAGGATAACCATGGAGGTAAATCCAATCTGTAAGAAACTGATCCAAATTTCTCTAGGATTTCATAATGTCCAATGATCCTCGGTCTCAACATTCCCTTCATAGCAAAACATGTCTCACTATTCTAGGGAGAAACATTAACAAAGACGTGATCACCAACCACAAAAGATAGATCTTTTATTCGGTTATCCACATAACTTTTCGTCATGAATATATCTATTATCATGTTATTCAGAATCAAAAGAACCTTTTTATGCCACATTTTCTACCAATTCTAGTCCCATTAGATTTTTTTCACCAACTTCATCCCAAAAACATGGAGATTGAAAATGCTTCCCATATTATTTCTCAAATGGAGAATATCTGTATACTAGAATAAAAACTGTTATTATAAAAAAATTTAGAATATGAAAGATGTTTGTCCTAACGTCCCTAGTAATATATTTTAAAAGAATGTAACATATCCTCCATGGTCTGAAATTTTCTTATTGACTTCCCATCTGATTGAGGATGAAAAGATGTACAAAAATTTAATTTAGTACCTAACAACTTCTGAAAGCCTTTCCAAAATATTGAATTAATCCTGGGATCTCAATCACATTAAATTTAGAGGGTAAATCTATAAAACCTTACTATCTATTTAAAATACATCAATGAAATTTTATTTACAGACAAAGAATCTAGAATAGGAAATAAATGAGTAGATTTTGTCAATTAGTCAATTATAACCAAGATTTAATTGTTACCTTGATATGTCCTTGGTAATCCCAAAACAATGTATATGGATATATTTTTCCTTTTCCAATATGGAATCACTAAATACATATTAATCCATTTCATTAACCTTTTCTCTACTTTAACCTACTGAGTAGTCAAACACATCACAACAAAGTTGAAAATACCTCTCTTCATTTTTCCCTCCAGAAATACTTCTGAAGATGTCTGTATATATTAGAACTTCCAAGATGAACTGAAAATGAAGAACTATGAGCATAACATAATAACTCATTATTCAACTGTGGATCACAAGGTACACATAATCTCATTTCCAAATATCAAAAATACAATCATTATTAATGTTATAATCAGGAAATGTACCCTTGTGAACCAACTATACCTTTTTATGCAACTCACTATCGTCCTTCTCCACTTTCTTAATTCTGTCTGATAGAGATGATTTCACTGACACCAGAAACAAAACAGAGGAATTTCATAAACCAAAAACTTCTATGATGATGATCAACATATCAAAAACCAAAGGATCACTTTCGAAATGTACCAATATTAATGTAGCATTACTTTTTTTATTCAACGCATCATCCACTCTATTTTCTTTTCCTGGATGGTAATGGATCGTGCAACCATATTCCTTGATTAACTCCATCCATCTACTTTGTATCATGTTTAATTTGTTTTGGATGAATATATACATCAAAATGTTTTGGTTTTTATATATTTCACAATTTACTCTATATAAATGATTCCTCAAAATTTTTAGATGAAAAAAATAAAATCTAATTTTAAATCATGTGTAGATAAATTTATCTCCTAAGGTTTTATCAAACATTAAGCATAAAAAATTACCTGATCATTCTTCATAAGGACATATCCATCTACTTTCAACAAATCATTAATATAGGTAACAAAATCACTATTTCGGTAAGGTATTTCCAAAACTAGGGCATTCACTAATCTTCATTTTAATTCCTCAAAATAGTCATCACATTATTGCATCCAAATGAACGTGACACCTTTTTGAGTTAACATAGTCAGTGGGATGGATAACCATCCATGATTTTCAAAAATCCTCCAGTAATAACCTTTCAAACCATGAAAAATACTGATTTTAGTTATATTTGTTGTTCATATTTATTCTTGAACAAATTTGGTTTTTTCTGCATCAACAATTACTCCATTTTTTAAAACAATGTGACTAGGGAATGATATTTTTTCTAACCAATACTCACAATTGCTGAATTTTCAAAACAGTTTCTTTTCTTTTATGGTTTGAAAGGAAACCCTTAAATGAATTCCATACTCCATTTCACATTTAGTATAAACCAAAATATCAACAATGAACATAACCACAAAAATATCCAATAACTCACAAAAATTTCTATTCATATGATCCATGAATACAACAGGTGCATTGGTTAACCCAAAAGCCACAACTACAAATTCATAATGGCCATATATAGTACAAAACGTAGACTTCAGAATGTATTATTCCATTACATTAAACAAATAGTACCCCAACCTCAAATAAATCATCGAAAAATTTTGAGCTCCCTGGAGGAGATCAAACAAATCATCGATACGGGGCAAAGGATACATGTTCTTAACATTGATTTTATTCAATGCTCTATTATCAGTGCAAAGACTTATTGAACAATAATTATTTTTAAAAAATATAATAGTTGAAACCCAATGGTGATGTGATAGGTCAATTTAATCATTCATCTATTATCTCTTCAATTGTTTCTTTAACTCTAAAACATCAATTTGAGCCATTCGATAAGGGGGTTTTGAAATTTTCTTAGCAACAAGAACTAAGTCACCATTAAATTAAACATCCTGATTAGGTATAATAACAGAAAACTCATCAAGAAAAACAAAAAGGTACTCATTTACCACTAGAACATCATTAATCTAAATAGTTCCTTTTTATCAATAATATATGCAAGGTAACATTAATTTCCATTTGATAATAGTTTCTCATCTTCCTGATATGTTATCAAAATAAAGGGTTCATTCTTGATCACAAACTAAAAATCATTCAAAAAAATATCATTAACTATGAATTCAATCATATCATTATAAACATAAAGCCATTCCATAAACAAAATAACCTCAATCTCTACTAGAGGAAAAACAATAGGGTTTCAGTTAGATTATTTCTATATACAAGGACATGAAGGTTCTTATAATTTATTTTTGTCACAGCATTTACCCATGGCGTTTTTACCATAAGTTCTTGTATTCTTATATTGAGATGGAATTTCAAATTTTGTAGAAAACTTATCTGAAATGAAATATTTTATAGACCCTAAAACAAACAACACATTGGAATAATCTGAACAAACAGAAAATGTACTTGATACAACATCATTTTATGTCCCCACATCTGCTGAAGTTATTGCAAATGATTTCACCACCCCTTTCATCTTATATTATGACTGATTTCCCTTGGTTGAGTTCTTCATTGAACACTCATTTTCATAATGACCTATTTCATTGCACATAAAAAACATTACAGCCTGTAAATCAGATTTTGTCTTACAATTACACTAATCTTTTTCTTGTGAAATTACAAGCCATATGATCCATTTAACCACATTGGAATCACTTATCATAATTAAAAAGATATTACTAGCATTCTTTTTACCAAAATTTTCACAAATTGTAAAATTATGTTTCTTACCATTAGAATTTTTTAAATAACTTTCCCTTTTTTCTACAACCTCGAACTCTTATTCTGTTGTTTGTCAAATGGGACATGATCATTGGATAACTCCATTTCCACCTTCTCCGTACATAGAAAATGTTTTCCATAATTTTTTAACTCATGAGAATCAAAATACCTTTGATGCATTGGATTTACTCTTGAGTGAAAATAATTTATTTTACTATCATGATCTCATATGAAATATTGAGCATACATTTCCAGTCGAGTGAATTTTTTATCACAAGAAGCCACTGAGTTATCCTCCTGTCTCAATTCTAGGAATTTTTTTTCCATCTTAAAAAGAACCACCTTAGAAAATAGATCTCAATAAATATAATTTTAAATTCATACCAGTTAAGATTATCAATCTATTCACTATCGTTTATATTTTTTACCATTGACTACCACTGATCGACTTAACCTTCACAATTGTAAACAACAAGACTATCCTTTTGATGTTCTGAACACCCAATGTCATCAAAAATCATTTCCAGGGCTTTAATAGACCCTTCTTGTAACATAAGGACATATGATCCTCTAAATAATATGGGGTGTTTCCTCCTAAAATTCACTACTGCTGAAATGTTCCTCTATGGTTGATCGGGATTATCTAGGCATGGATACCACCACCATTTATATCCTGACTCAACTGGGACATCACTGCAAAAAACCGTTCAGTTCTGATTCATAGTATCTTATTTTTCATATTTTTAAGGTACCCTTCCTCTTCATTTCATCCCATCATAGGGACCTGGTTTCCACTATGGAAAACCTCTCTAACCATAGAAATATCATAGGCGAAGAAACATGGTATTCTGTTGATTCTATATCATTTTAATCATACCATAAATTAATTTATAGACATTAATTTAACAATATTTTAACATCTATAGTTGACTAAACCGACCTCTGATACCAACTATAAGGACCCAACCTTAAATCATTTCATAATCAATAATTAAATAGATAATTCACATTCAGGATCTTTTTAGGAATAAATTTTTAGATAATTAGGCCATAACTAATACATTACATTTCAAAAAAATTATAAAGCTGATACTTCTAATTAGTTTCCCATTTTAATAAAACAATATATTTAAAAAAATGGTCATGTATTGTGCCTTGTTTAAGAAAGCATAACTTTTCCTTGATCTCATCCTTGACCTTATTCATCATTATGTCAAGTGAAAAACATTTGAAAAACATTTGATGAGCATAAAAAGCATAATATGGGTTATAAAAAATAAAGATATCATTAGTCCATCAATACATGCAAAACATAAACTATATTATACCTTATGAAATCATAAGATTTATAAACAACACAGAGTAATCATATATCATAATGGTAACCTGTGGAATCCACAACATTCATACATTTTAGCTTCTACAACTATGTAGGCAGTTACATTTAGAATACCCATCACAGTATATTACCTAAATATATTAGGAGAAACATTCACATTTACCTCTGTCACATTACCCAATGAATTTGATAACTTTATTAGGCACACCCTCTCTAGGTTTATCATAGAAACACCCGTATACATAAACAATGCCCTAACAACACGTAAAATAAACATAAATGAAAGTTATCATTATCACATTTCAATCACAATATATAAATTCAATATTTTCACATAATAAATCCATTATAAAAAAACATTTTCAATAAAAAAGTATGTAAAAGCAATATATGGTTTTTATTTTCCATTTAAAAAATCATTACGAATTGTTAAGGAAGCCTGAGGTCAAATAATGCTTGTGGTGGCAGAAAGGTCACTGTCAACGCGTACATTAAATTGAAACATTCATTTTGACGATTTATAAAAAGATTCATAGAAAAAATATTCCCTTTGAATTTATATGAAAATTTAAATAGTTTTATACACCATATAAAATAATTTTTTGTATAAAAAAAATATTCCACAATGAATGAGATTTGGATGACGCCACATACCTTGTGTCTATCATGACCCGTTCATTATTTAATATCTTTAAAAATAAAGTAAACATAATTTATATTTTTTGAAGAACAATTTTCTTGATTATTATTCCTTTTATATCACTTATTAACTTGTTATAATCATTATTTAATCATTTATGTTAATAATGGATGTTTTTTCATTATTTGGTACTTGAGTCAAAATGAACTACTTATAATTACAATTTGTTCACGTGGTTGAAGGTCTATTATCTACAGAATGATATTAATGATTTATATATCATATATATCATATATATTCAGTATATATATATGTATATCTAATAGTATATAACATTTAGATATATGAAATTAAATGCACCATTCATGGAAATAGTAAGTCGTACGTACGCATGAACGCTACTTTCATTTCTATTTCGAATTTTAATGGAATGAAAACATAATGATACAAAGGTATATTATAACTCCGGTAAAATATCACATATTATTTCATTAAAACCATCCTTTATACACCTCCGGAATGTCATGAATGAGTTATTTAACATTGTGCAGGCGGTAGTCTTCATTTCCTCAATTGAAATTATCGTATTTACCCACTATGGAAACCGTAAAAATATAATTTAAATGAAAAATAGTGAATAATAAAAAAATATAAATATAATATATATTATATATAAATATATTACCATCTTAATGGACACAATAAGTGGTTGTATGAGATGATTGAACAATCATCGTTTCGTGAGGAAGTAGTTCACCATCCATATAAATTGTTTGTTCGTTACCCATTAGATGGAGGTGTTTGTATGTGTCGTTTGAGAAATTATCATAAAAAAAACATAGTATATTGAAGATAATGGTGTTGTTATAAAATAAAAGAATAAAATTAGTTTATGGTGATGGGGAAGTAAAATAAAAAGGAAAGAACTTAAGAGAAGACTTTACCTTTAAATCGGGTATCACCATTTTGTTTGAACCAAAAGTTTTAATTGAATCGCCTTTTGTCTAAGAGGAGGATTCGAGGTGGAAAATAGGGATATAGGGAGATTAATTGGACAAATTCTGTACGAGAAATGTTTCATAAGAGGTTTGAGTAATCAGTTATAGGTGATGAATTTTTATAAGGGGGGAGGGGATCTTTAAAAATGTTTAAAAATATTATTTTACTATATAATGATTCATGGTTTCAAAAAATCCAAAACATGTTATTTATAAGATAAGATGACTCTTAATTAAAATAAAATCATAGAATAAAAAATTTACAGGCCTTGGATGTGGTTTTAAGTTTTATAATATTATTCATTTTAATCATTCAGTAATGAGGTAAACACCCCATCATTATTGTGTCATAAATTATAATTTTTATTTAATGTATAAAAATTTTAAAATATACCATGATTGTAGGAAATTATATTATATTTCACATTAATATTTATAGTCAAATAGATATCTTATATAACCTCTTGTAAAAAGTTATTTACTAAAACATATATGTTTACCTGTTTTTGTCTATACATTAAGTTAATTAATATAAAACATTAATTATCACTCTTAATTGGCTCCATGGGGTCCCAAAATCGACCCAAAGATGTCCATGGTCGGTCATTTATCATAAAATCGGATTATGAATCATGTTAGGGTAATCTAATATTAATATAATATTATTTGTTACCATTATTTACCAGATTTACTTTTTAACCATGGTAAATAAATTATTTACCGAAGTAAATATCCATAATGTACAAAAATAAAAGTTTCCTATATAAAAAATTTGTAACTCTTGATATCAAATATGAAATACATTGATTCGTATTCAAAACATATATGAGGAAGAAATTAGCCTTTGGCTAAAAAATTGGGCTTACGAGCCATGTATTTGGGTAAATGCCCACGGGGCCTTCAAGCCATGTAATGGGTCTCCCTCTACCAAGTTAAATAATTGTTTTCTTTGATTAAAAAATAAATGAGTGTTTGGACCCAACCATTAAAATTATAGAAGTAAAAAAAATTAATTTAATATTAATTCCCGTTTTCAAAACAGAAATCTTGTATTTATTAAATAATAACTATGAAAATATTGACACTTGTTTATGTCCTATTTCAAAGTGAATTTTTTTACAATGACTAATATTTGATTAATTGGTAAAAATATAATCAAATTAAACATTAAATATAATTAAACAAATAATCTAAATATATAAATAAATTCGATTAAAAGGCCGTTTTGAATTAAATTACAATATTTTTAACTATTTATTAAAGATGAATTTTATCAGAAAAATACCAAAAAATTACTCAAAGTAAATTATGATGTCCCGATTCTAAAAAAGAATACTATTTTTTCAAATAGAACATATGAAAGTGACCAAAACTATATTAAAAATGGTTCACAATCAAAAGGCCATAAATCAACCTTTTAATGAATATTAAAGTATTTAAGCTTATAATGTGATTCATTCTTATTTTAAGACTCCAAAAATTTATCGAACAAATGTAAAATAATTTAAAAAACATGTTTATTTATATTGTAGATAGTTCCGTTCATTTCTGAAAATACAATATCTAGGCATTAACAACCATTTAAAATAATATTCTTCTTTTATAATATGACCCAATGTTGTGTGCAATGTAATATTTTAAAGAAACTCGTTGTTGCGTATCAGGTGCGCCATCGAATATAGAATCCAAATTATTTTTAAAATTAATATTTAATTACCAAATATTAATAAATATGAAAATTATATATACTTTATGTACCTGGATGTTACACTAAAAGAGCATAGATACAAACTTATTTTTAACAACTCTTTATTTTACCACTGAAAATGACCCCATTTTTTATTTTTTTAGCTCTATTTTATTGGAGTATTAGATCATTTTTAATCATTAATAAATGTTAGAGCTAAATATTCTGACTTTTATAGTAGTGTTGACTACTTAATCAATCATGTAAAATTGGGGGTACACGATTAAATATGGAAAAGCCCTGTATTTCTTGAAAAGGAATTAACACAATTCCAAGGGGTATGATTTTAAGACCACGATATTTTATAATATATTTTCTGTTAAATAATTATATTTCATGGATATATTGT
The DNA here is from genome assembly GCA_963277665.1 of Viscum album. Lineage (NCBI taxonomy): Eukaryota > Viridiplantae > Streptophyta > Magnoliopsida > Santalales > Viscaceae > Viscum > Viscum album. The sequence goes on from OY728165.1 coordinate 1,393,375,650, forward strand.
GTAACATTCGACAACAAGTTAAAAGGAATCATAATATACTATTAAAAAATTATCATTTAATGTGAAAATTATCACATAGTAATAACATTGTCTTGTATGAAATAGACTTAATAATTTATTAATATAATATTTTTAAATTTGTATAAAATTAATTAATTGGTTATATATTAGCTAAAAATTAAAATTAAAATCTTTTTAAATTAAAAGATGTTTTTTTCTGGAAATCTATTTTTATCCACGTAATGTATTTATATCTTAATAAATTAAATTAATCATCATTAAATAATGATTTTAATAAAATTTCTATATTATATGTTCAATAAAAAAGTTCAACATTCATTAAATATTTTTTCTTGGAATGTAAAAATAATAAAATATTTTATTTGCTTAATATATTTTTTTAAATTTGTTGTTATCTTGTTTTTTATTATATTTTCTAAAATTATTAATTTATACTAATTATAATTTAATCATGAAAAATTTATTCCCTATTTGGAATAAAAATCTATTTTTATTTTAAATATGATCATTTTCTTTTTAGCTAATATGAATATTTTCCATGGTAAAAATTACCAACTCTATAAAGGGTAAATTTGGTGAATCTAGGTTAAAAATAAGTTATAATTCCATAATTTTTTCACTTCATTATTATTATACAAAATTCAATTTGATTATTATCACTATATAATACCATTTTTTAATGTACACGTTTCTATGAATATGTCCAATATAATATTTAATCAATGAACTTACAAAATATCACTCTCAGTGTTTTAATGATCTCTTATATGTTCACAATGGGAAAAATTATTTTGATGGAATTTAAATCTTTATATTGTGTATAGGGATTTTATAATCAATTTTCTAATTTATTTATAATCCTTTGTTAGTAAATAATTATCTTATATTATTGTGAAACACTAATATAATATTTATTCTTTTAATAGATAAAATAAAATAAATTATTTTTAAAATATTAAAATTAATATAATTTTATTGATTTAGGGTGTTACATGATTGTTTTAGATAAAAATGACATAATAGTTTTATAAAAAGAGATTATATTTGTATTTGAACATATTATTTATGTATTTTAATGAAAATCAATCAAATAGGGACAAAATTGACAATAATTATATATCAACAAAATAATATTTCATTAATTTATTAGAAATCTTTAAAATATTGAAACTGGAAAAGTTGGATATTATATTGTCTGAAATTTCATCGATTATCCATTTTTTGGACCAATTTATCATTATATTAAAACACATTACCCTTTTATAGTGAAAAAATATGTTAATATGATTATCGTTAATATTGGTTAACTAAGGGGTTAAAATAAAAGATTAGGTCTCAAATAGTAAATAAACTAATTAAAAACTTTTTGGCTAGTTGGATATCAACCCCATACTATATTATATTTTAATAAATATACTTTTACAGAATATGTTCTAGATAATTACTTTATTATAAGTTACTGTTTTTAGAAATCCCTAGAGTACCCATCACCTCAATTATAAAAGGCACCCCTCCTTTTAATTAATCACTACACATTGAGCATTATATATCAAATATCCCAAGTTAAAATTCCATATAAACATCCTTATTCAAATTCTAGATGTTCTTTCTATCCTAATATATTAACACTATGATCCTTAAAAGGAAATCTAAAAGATTTCATATAAATAATATGTATTCACCTTAATGCAAAAACATTCATTTTTACATCTTATTTACCTCTTGTACATATACGGTATCCATAATAATATAATATAATAAGTATCCAAAATATAATAAAATAAAAATATGATAATTTAATCTCTATTTTTCAACCTCATTTCCAAAAAATTATAAATGAATGTATCACTCGTGTGTACATACATATTATATTCTCCAGGTAGCAATAAAATTCATTTGGCACCACCATATTAAATAGATGGTAATTACAGTGATTTAAATTTCATTATATGATAATTTTGAAATAATTATATGGTATGAATTAAAATATCACATATACCTTTATACCATCTAATTCATTAGAAACTGATAATGTTGCAAATGCACATGTGTGGACTACCACATTCCTGAAATGATGTGATACATTTTTTATTTCCTTTTTACATGGATACTAATTAAAATATTTTTAATGAATATATATAATATATTTGATAAAATAATTATTCATTAAATAATTATTTTATTTATCTTTTAATTTTTTCCATCTATCGAAATATGAAAACAATTCTCATTTTTATATGAGACCTACCATCCACAAAAACAGTGCTATTCTTTTTTTACACAATATTTTATGAATTATTATAAATTTGTCTTTAATGGATATATATATTTTTATAAATATGTAAATGATTCTGATATATAATTAAAATATATTTCAAATTAATATATATGATGTTGGAGTTCCTTCGAAACAAGTGGAACTCAAGGTAAGGGATATTCATTTCACATTCATTTCTTTGTGACATGTTCCATATTCACCACCTATTTTATTTATGTGTTGTATATAATACCATGAATTTATTTTATAATGATTATTATGAAATATATATTTATTTGAAACTATAAAGTGGTTCTTCTTTCAAGGTTCTTATGATTGAAATGTTACCAAAGTAGTAAGGCTATTATGTCACAGTCCCTTTATATATTAGTATTGTTCATGATTATGTTTTAGAAGAAGAAATAATATTAACCACCCCTCAAGTAAATTGTTAATTTTATTTTTCTAATTATATATCATGAAATTTAATTTGGTTGCTATCATTTCCCTCAACTTATGAATCTGGGATACTGATAATAATATCATTAAAGAATTTGACTTTTATTCACTCTTCGACTGAAAACCCATTTTCTTCCATATCAGTGTTTTCTAAAAATATTCCAAAAATGTTATAACTATTATCCAATTAATATTGAGTATAATTTTAAGTTATTTTTTAATGTTTTTAAAAAATTATCATGAATCTTATTAATTTTTTTTGAACATTTCTCTTTTTGACTTTTTACAAAATTTCAAATGAATGTTTATAACTTGTAGGAACAAATGAAATTTCATGCCATCATGAAAAATCATTACTATAAATATTAGATTAATATATTTAAGGTAATTTTAAAAAAATTATATATAAGCTAGTATATCATTAAATAATTGATATCTAATAGAAAATGGTGTTTTCCTCATGAAATGATTAAAATGATCTTTAAAAGACATTATACATCTTGATGAAATCATGTTATGTTACATACATTTCAATAGGGATATGGTTAAATAAAGTAATTATTATTCCTACTATGTATTTTTTTTATTATAATGATATAATTTTTTGGAAACATGTACCCTTTCCATGTTTTATTATACAATTAATTAATAAAATCATTATGAAACTATTTTATTTTCAACTGTTAATGCTTTAATGAAATGTTTATGAAACCAATTTATTTTCATGGGTTATGATATTATAAATATTATATGTTATTTCTAAACACATATATACGGTATCTATTTTTTGATGGGTGGACCTGAAATTGTATCGCCTACAAATTAATTGGGTAATGATTGATATCGCATGGGATAAATAGATCGAGAATGGGGAGTAAATCGAGTATATTAATTAACTCTATCCACTATGATTGTCTTGAGAGTGATCCTTTACTACTACGAATGTTTTGGGACTTGAACCAATCTAATATGATTGTCTTGGTAATGATCCTTGACTATTAATTAAATTATTTTCAATTATTAATCATATTCTACAAATATTGGTATTTTTAAAATGTTATTCTTTCATAGACCATGTTATTGGAATAATTTTTTATTCATATATAATGAACTACAATGAATTTATCATGAATAAATATTATGATATATGATATACATGCTATGGTATTGAAATGCTATACCCTTTTTCTTATATGCTTATTCTCATGTTATGTTTAATTGATCAATGATATCTCCCTTATTTAACTTTATCAAGAATATTATCTCACCATTTATTATGTTTCTTTTATCAAGTATTAATGGAAAATATTAAGTATGATATGAATATGAAGGTTTATAGTTATGAAGAACATGGTGGGAGATTATTTATTTCAATTATGGACCAGATGATTATATATCCAAGTTAAAAAAATACATTAATCCTTTAATATTATCAAATATGTTTTTGTAAATTGAAATAAATATTGATTAATTAATTTTTAATATATATATATATATAATGTGATACTATATCAAGAATTAGTGGATATTTTTAGTTTAACATTGAACTATTAAGACAAATCATTATTGAATACTCTTTTGATAATTATAGAGATAATTCTAAATATTATAAAATATCCTAGAATTTAGGTGATGGATGTGGCAAGTGGTATCCAAAAAAGTACATCTTTGTCTTGATATTACTTGTGGATGTGTATCTGGTATAGTTTTCCTTATTAGCAGTAATTCTAGAATGGGTGCATTGGGCATTAACATGATCATCAATAAGTGAATGGAGATGGATGTCCTAAAACCCATGGAGAGAATAAGTTGATCCATCATTTATGATAGATGCGTCGAAGGAAACATGGTTGAAAATATCTTAAGGGTCAAGAAAATGTTTTAATTGTTATATGGTATTTAGGAAATAGAATTATTAAGTGATGGGAATAAGTTAGATAACGACCAAAATACAGATAAATATCTATATAATTCCCCCACACACAATCTAGTGCATCAAATACATTAAGGATACTAATTATCATAACATGTTCTAAAACCCAAAAATTAATAACGATGATTTTTTTTAAAAAAAAATCTTAATACTAGATATAATGGAAAATATCATGAGCTAACTATTTTTAATTAGGGTTGTGTGTGACGACCGGACACCAGAATTCTCGAAGTCAGTGCCTTCAAGACATGATGTGTGAATTTTAACAAAAACATTTACTGATAAATTATGCATCATGGCCCGTAGAGAGGATCGAATTTAGTCCGGGTTCTGGGAAACTAGCTACTCCTGGAATGCTTCTTCAACTATGAGTTGATACCTAATAATTAATTTCAAAAACATATGGTGATAACATGAATGCGTAGTAAGGGGTTTTTAAAATAAACCAATATAAGTTTTGAAAATAGTCTTTAAATCATTACATAAAACATTTTTTCTTAAAGAAGGTTTGTAACGCATGAAACATAACATAAAAGTGTTCAATCAAAAAAATATTCTAATAGGATTACAAGGATACCTAATTAAATTATAGGAATTTCCATTTTGAGTAATAAAGATAATACATTCTAAACATATATGACATCTGAATGTATAATCATCAATTAAATAAAATGAATAATCAGAGTTTCACATAACGGTAATAACATCAATATCATGTACTGAATACTAATTCACAGGATACTAAACACAAGTCATTCCCTATGCATTTAATAATCTGTTACTCCGAAGTACTGGCTCTTAACCATAGATATTATTCAATTCAAATATCCATTTGATTAATTAATTATCATAAACATAATGAGGGAATGTATAATGGCAGACATCTGTGTCAGGGTATCATTCCAAGACCCAGGGGATAACTGTAATCAGACCCCAACCCAGTGTGCATATGTAACCAGACTCCAACCTAAAGAGTATCTGTAACAAGACTTCATCCCAAAGGGCATACTTTTACCGGTCTCCAACTCAGAGGGATTAATTCTTCCAGTCCCCAACCTGGAACATACTAGTCCAATACATTCCTCATATGCCAAATAAGGACGTATATTTCAAAAGTCATATACCACTTCAATAATTACATACACACTTCATATTATTCATGGTTTCCCATACCACATTGAATAATTACATTTTATTTCATATAAATCATGGTGTCCAATAACACTTTGAATCATTAAATTTAATTTCATATTACACAAGGTATCCCATACCACTTTGAGTAATTTAATTTTATTTCATTTTAATCAAGGTGTTCCATACCACTTTGTAATAATAAAATTATACTTCATTTAACTCAACGTTTCCCATACCACTTTGAGTAATTAAATTTCTGGTCTCATTATTATGACATTCAACTTGTATGAATTATTGAGTGAAACTATAAATAAAATGAGAAAATGAAATAATTTAATTAATAAATGCATAACATGACATATAACATTAAAAAATATGGTAGTAAGTGTCTATCAAAGGAACACATGGTTCATTACACATTCTTTGCACAAGAGACAATTACTAGAGCACATCAATTCATGGGTGAGAATGGGTTTTTAATACAAGATGTAAAAATGATTACTATTTAATTAAAAATCCTTATTCAAGGAATGAGATTACATGTTATTTATCATGATGATATAAAGTTTTAGTGATCAAAAAATTAAATTACATCACCACTCAACTAACAACAACCACCACAATTGACAAACATTATGTGTGATTAACATGAACTCATGGTTTAAAAATCCGTTTATCCTTTACTATATTTTGGTCATATTTTAATTTTCTTGTTAAAAATGAAACTGAACAAGGTCAAACACATAATTCCTTTGAAAAATGAAATTATAATACAGCTCAAAAATTTATTCAACTAAGACAAGTTTGACATACGTTATAGATTAGGACATTCAATTTTACATGATTACTTCTTGGTTTAGCTTGTGCAGAGACTGATATTAATTAAGGTCATAAAAATATTAATTACATTGCTCAATTAATTAGTTTATAATAATCCATTCATAAAATGAGGGTATTAGAAACTATAACCATATATATATACTAATTTTGAATAATATTTTACAAATATTAATAATTTCTCACTCGTAATAGGTACTTAAAACATATTTATTACACCATTATTAAAACAAAACCATGATAGGTTGTATCATACGTGATCATATATACAAATATATTTATAAAATTAATCATATATATAAATATTGCATGAGGAGAGGAATTATTTCTTCAATTTTGCATTCACCTGGGATCTGAAGGTCCTAGGATCAGGTATTTGAGGACTTATAAAAAATTAATACCTATATACATGCATTCACAAATTCATAAACATAAATTACAACAACTTAATGCACATATATATAGAACATAATTATTTTTTTTCATGTATTAAAACACTCTTTTATGTTTGCTCAATCATTTGGACTAAAATAGATGACTTTAATTCGGTTTAAGGAAGGGTTTTACTTGAACATAAATAATATATATATATATATATGAGTGTATATATATGTATATATATATATTCTCAAAGAAATGAGGAAAAGCAGAATTAAAACTCTTACTTTAGTCTGAGGAGGAGGAAAACTCGAGGATGACTGGATGAATAATGCTAAAGGTTTGAGAGAAGAAGATCCAGGGGGTTTCTAGGGTGAAACCGGTTACTTATAAACTATAAAAAATACAAGGCTTTTAATACAATCATTGAGAATAACCGAGTCCGACAAGTTCATTATATTCCTGAGGGAGACCTTTGGAAAAGGGGGTACAAGGAGCATACACCCAAATGTCATGGTTGGAGAATAAGAAAAAAATGTTGAATAGTGGTGTAGGTTTCGATAAAACGCATGATGTGGGGAAGAAGTTGAAAAAGCAGGGTGAAACTGGGAGAAAAACTGATGGGTATGATATGATCAAGGCATGATTGGATGGTCGAGATATATCTGCAGATTTTAATGGTGATGGATGACTCGGATTGATCTATGGGAAGATCAGAAGGCTCACAATCATCACGCCGTTTTAAAACCTTGAACATCCACGATTAGATCTCTCTTGATTGAACGGTCCATGAAAAATGCTGTGAGAAATGCGGTTGCTGAGGGTTGAGCATTGGGTTGAGATCGACCGCCCAGATCGCACAGAGCGCATTCTAATGGCCCAGATCATGTTTCACCCGAAAATCCTTATCCCACATCAAATCGGAAAGGATTTCTATGGCTCTATATAAGCCTAATCCACTTAAAAATGGACCAGAACAAAACATGACACAGACATAGAGATCCTTATACACAGACTCCCCCCCTATAGGCCTCATCCTACCCACTACTGCACCATGGCCTTGTGCCCATAGTGTGCTTTCCAAACCCTCGTGCACTCTTACGAGCCACTTGGGGAACCTATACTCAATCTTGTGCTGAATATGGATTGGGATGGGGGCTAGGCTCAACCACTATGCATGAGCTGCCTCCCATGGCCGAGCCAAAGGGCTGGCCCTAGCTGGCCAACTTTTTTATAAAAACTAACTTACAAAAAATCATCAAGTCTTTATAAAAAATATAATTATTAAATCCATATAAAAATCATCTTTTTTGACATGACATTCACTTAAACAATATGAGGCTAAAGAATTCAAATTTCATTTTTTATTTGCTCAAATTATCTATGAACACTAAACCTTTAACATATAAATTATGATTTAATAAGGCTATATGATAATTCTTATACTAGTATTATAGAAAATATAGTTTAATGAAAAATAATAATATATTTTGATGAAATTAAACATAACTTTTTACACTGTTTCCAAAAGGAAAACAATTACAATTGAAATATTTAAAAGGACTTTTGAATTAATTATTATATTTTAAAACTGATGTGTAATTCAAAAAATTATAACGTAGTTAGATGTTATCTTATAATTCCCAATTAATATCATAGATTACTGGAAAACTATGTTGTATATAATTGTTTTTAGTTTAATCCCCACAAGGCCAATGTCTATAACTATAGTCATTGAATTTCCAACAGTCAGATAAGGTAATGATCAATTTAATGCCTTATAAAACCATGCCATAGGGTGTCCTAAGCTCATAATAGAGAAGAGATAGTGCTTTCTATTCCAATGATTCTTCGAACAGTTTATATGATCACAGTGGTGTTGTTCTACATTTTCAATGACCCGAAGGATCTCTTTAATTTACCATGTCTTATTGCCTTTGTAAGAGGCCATACCATAGTTCTAATAGGGTTTTTATTAAGAATTGTTGGGTAGGATGGTTCTTTGTGATCTTGACACATTGTAAACTCTTCTGTGTATTGATTGAATACAAGCCTTATGTCTATCTTTTACATTTTTTTGGTTGAAATATATTTTTAAAAAAATAACGGCATAAAATTATCTTTATATGAGATAATAGTTTTTTTGGTGTGTTATAGAATGATAGTGATGTTGTGAATGGTATAATTATTATCCATAGTAGAAATACTAATGTCTTAAGGGATTCTAGATATATCGACTCTTATATATTAAAATAAATTTTCCAAGGTTATCCTAATACCACCTTAATGATTATATATTGAATTAGTAGTTAAAAAAATAATTGGTTGATTATCACATCTCTGATAGATGATTCTTATACATTTAAATTTTTTTGTAATTTTCTGCATGAAAATATTGTCATTATCACTCTGTTTTGATTTGATGTTATCTTGGTAATTGATTGGTTTTATCTAAATAATCACACATCAATTTTCAAGGATGCACTCCAAGCAAAATTTTCAAACCCAAATTATGATCATTTATCAGTATCTAAATAAATATGCACTTATAATTAAAATCACATCCATTTTATAGTTCTTGATTCCATTTAAACTTTTTTTAATCACATATGGTTAGGGAAAAATAAATTTTAAATATATTCATATTATTTATCAGTTTGTTGATGTAATTATAGAATTGTTTCCTAGTCTTCTACTGAATAATGATTATGTGTTCCCAATAGAAATAAATCATTTTTATTCAACTATTTTAATGACTCCCTATAGAATGTCCCCAATTGATTTTCCAGAATTGATGAAATTACTCTAGGGTAATCCGGATAAGGGATTTATTGGACCAATTTCACAACATTTAGGATCACCTATTATTTTTAAAAAGGAAATATGATGCAGTGTGACTATAAATTTAATATTGAAAACATAATAATATAATTATCCAGATAAATTATATTCCAACCCATATTTATGACTTGTTTAATCAACTACATAAAGATCAATAAATTATTGAGACTAAATATTATTTTAAATACCAAAAATTGATAGTCAAAAAGGATAATATTCCAACTACAAAATTATATACTTCTAATGTGTACAATGAATCAATAGTTATAACATATTTTCATACTAATTCCCCCATTATTTTAATGTATTTAATGAATATTGTATTTAGAGAATACCTTGGCTAGGTTTTTGTAGTATTTAAATATAATATTCTTATTTATTCAAATATTATGTAAGATAATGAAGATCAATTTAGAATTTTGTTGAAGACCCTAAGTAAGGACCATATTTATGAAAAATATACCAAGATTGAATTTTGGATTCAGAAAGTCTCATTATTTGGTCATATGATCTCACGTGAGGGTATTTTAGTAGAACCATCAATGATAGTTGTTACTAAATGTTACCCCATACCGACCTTCATGACTATGATCCATAGTTTTCTTATTTCATCTACATATTATTTGGGAATTGTGGATGAGGTTATCATTATTTCATACTCTACTCAATAATTTATCCTGGAAAGGATCTAGGTTCATTTGGATTGATGAATGTGATGAAAATTTCAAGGAAATGAAGAAATTATATTCAATTAACCTTTTGATATTTACCATATATATTAGAAGGAATAAAAATAGGTTGATGCTCTATATCAAAAGGTTGACACTATCTTATCTATGATGAGGATCATAAAATATCTAATACTTTTGGATTTTAATGTTATAAATTAGAAAATATTTATGGAATGGAATAAACATTATCTTTATATAAAGAGAATTCAAAAATCTATCCAAGTGATGTTTAAAGATGCATTAGATTAATTTTTAGGGTTACAGAAGAAGGTTAGAAATGATATCAGGTTTAATCATGATTATGATAGAATTATAAGGTTCAGGAATAGTTTTTTATCTCCATACATAGTTTGGGGAATGATATGTTATAGTAATATCATAGTTATTCATTCACTCTTTATTCTAGAATTACGATGATTTATAAATGTTTAGAAGAGTATTTTTGGTGGGATGAAATGAATATGTATATTGAAATGTATGTGTCTTGGTTCTTGGTGTGATTGTATGTTATGGATAACATAAAAAATTATAATGGGATGTTACAACCATTAACTATACAAATAATTGAAATGGGAAAATATAGCCATGGATTTTTTCATCTGTCTACCTAAATATTATATATAGAATAATTTTATATGGGTTAGAGTATATATCCTTATGATGTTAGTATAGATTAAACTTATCAGAAAATATATCATTCTAGATATTATTTCTTGGATAAACATTATGGGAGTGGTAATCTTTCATATAATACAACATTCTACTGTGTCTTACCATGATTTTAATTTTACCTTGACGTTCTAGGAAAGACTTCAACATGCTTTGGATAAAGAGCTATCTCTCTTTTATTTTTATCACCTTAATATCTATGGTTAGTCTGAGAGAACCAGTAAAACACTACAAGATATGTTTATATCTTTTTATATGTATTTAAAAGTTGTTTTGGGAAAACACCTTCCTCTAGTTGAGTTTCATTAAAAAATATATTTCAGTCAAGCCTTCAAATAGATTCATATGAATCCCCATATGGAAGAATTGTAGAACTCGAACATGTTTTTATGGAGTTGGAGAATGAAAGATATAGGTACCTGAGAAAGATGAGGAAATGTAAATTCAATTGAGATTAATTCAGTAGTGCATCGAGGAATCTCAGTGTCGATATAAATGTTTTTGATGATAATCATTAGTGGGATATTGAATTTGATGTTAGTGATAAGGTGTTTTTGTGAATTTATCCTCGGAGAAGTAATATGATTTAGAAATAAAGGAAATACAATATCTATGTTTATTATCCCCTTTTAGATTTTTAATCTATTGTTCTTATCTCTTGGTTCATCCTCTAAACCTATCCCTATTTATTTATGGGTTTAATATATCTCCCATGAATAAGTACATACCTGATCCATAACATCTATTAATATAATTCCCCAACCTTAAACATTACTTAATAATGAGATAAGTTAGCAATTTGACGTTAATTCACATCAAGGATCTTTTTAGGTTTATAGCATTAGATAATTAGGTCATAACTTATATATAACATATTTAATATTAAAATTAGACACTTCTACTCCTTATCTATATTTTCATGACAGAAAAAATCATTTATACGAATAATGGTTCGTATCATGTTTTAAATAGTATGAATTTTCATGGATCCCAACTTTGACTCTATTCTTATTTATGTCCCGTGAAAAACATTACAATATCATGGATGAGCATAAAAATATCATTATGGGATAAACAAAGAAGAAAACCAATTAGTCTTGGGATAAAGTGAAATCCATGAATACATTATTATAAAGTAATAAATTTATCCATTAGGAATTAGAAGATATACTTCATTGAATATAAGCTCAATGCTTACCATTTTATAACCTATACATTTCCATAAAGCCTATAGAAAACAACATATAACATATAATGGTATCTTGGTACAGGAACATAAAAAATGGAATAACTATAAAATAGTCATACATACATATCACTAAATGAAATATCTATACATCTGAATTCCATACCCAATTCATTGGATGTTATAATTTAACCACTCATATTTTGTTTATCATAGAAACATATGTCTTCGGTTTGTCACATAACCACCTATATTTGGATTATCACGCAACTGCATATCATATTACAAGTACCATTATATAATCATAACACATAAAACATTGACATTTTCTACATTTTACTCATAAAATTCATTTTAAATCACATTAAATCATTCAATATAATGAAATATTCAATCTATTTCCCAAACCAATTAAAACAATTAATAAAGAGACTTTAGAAACAAAGTGTCCCATAACACGTTGAAACCATTGAAAATAATAGATAACATTCTTGTCCATATAAGTAAATTCATGAAAATCATTTTTAAAATATGGAAATTAAATAAAATGTTTTATATGAATAATATTTATATCCTTTAAAACGATGTTTTAGTTCAAGACTCTCTTACCACATGAAAAACACTTGAGTAAAAATGATTAATAAATAACATTAATAAAATTTATATATCATTATAATATAAAAATTCATAATATAATATGTCAAAATGGTTTTATATACACTATATAATATAATAAATGTTCATAACATAAAGATATTCCGTAATGAAGGGAGCCATATATGAAGCCCCTTACAAAGATCATATCAGTAGATTAAGGATAAATCAATTAATTAATACAATGTGGAAATAGAAATATACATAATATAAGTGTATATTAAGTGTAAAACAAATATATTTCAGTCACATATATTCTTTGAAAATTAAAACCACTGACCAAGATATTTAACTCCGTAAATAGAGATTGAGTTAATATTTCCCTTACCTTGAGTCCTAACATGTCTTTTTCGTTGTTTTATTTTATGAATAATAAAAAATAGTATATTTTATAATTTATTTAGAACCTTTATAATGTTTTCTAGTAATTTCATATCACTTATTACATTTTTATTCCAATTAGTTCATTATTTGAGTTCATATTAGATGTTTTTTCGATGTTCGATACATGAGTCCAAAATGAACTTGTTATTATTAAAATTTATCCATATAGTTAAAATTAAATCATATATAGAATTATATTGATGATTTAAATAATATATATATAAATATATTTATATATTAATATATTTATAATAATCCAACGTATTTTTAGAAATTAAATGAAATTCATCATCCATATAGACAATTGGACGTACTTATGCAAGAACGCTACTCTCATTTCCTTGCAATATTGAAGGAATGTAAACTAAAAAAATTGGTATATTAAAATTAAAAAATAATATATATGTTATAATTACATCTTTTAGATGTTCCATGTGTGGAATTAATGAGCCATATCACTATGATGGGGAGGCTATCCACACCTACTCAAATAATTTTTTTTGGATATACACATTATGGAAATCATAAAATTAATTTGTAAATTAAAATTATATAAGTATAGAGACAATATAAATATAATATATAACATATACAAATACATTTCAACCATAATGACCACCATTATAGGAGTTTAGAGAAAATTGAACAATCACTGTTTCGTGATACAATAGTTCACCATACACAGAAATAATATATTCATAAGAATTAGATGGAGGTGTGTGTATATTTTGATATAATAATTAAAATTAAAAAATCCTCGTATATTGGGGATCGTTTAGTTGTAATTTAATCAAATAATATAAAGTGCATAGGGAGTGGAGAAAGAAAATAATTGAATGGAACCTGAGAGAAGATATTACCTCAAAATCAGTGTAACTTCTTTTGATTTGAGACATAAGGCTTTCTTGAATTGCCTTCATCCATGTTAATGCTTATATATGGAAAAAAGGAATTCTGGGAGATTATTTTAGTATAATTAGGACAATCCATAGTACTTGAGAGGTGTGTATATGTGGGTATAGTGGGTGAGTTTTTATAAGAGGGAGGAGGGTCACTTTAGGAATGTCTTGAAATATTATATTATTTTAAATTCAATATCAATTAAAAAAGTCCAAAAAACACTTAATTATAATATAATATTATTTTTGATATAATTCCCATAATCTAATAATTTTCAGAGAAGTTTTATTATTTTCTTATCCGTATCATTTTGGTTCAACCCTTATTATACCATTTTTAATCTTATAGTGATGTCATGTTATTTACATATTGTTGGTTAACGTAATTAACATATTTTGTCAAACGACCAATAAAAATATAATTTTTACATATTTCGAATTATCTTTAACATGTTTCTAAATCTTATATTATTATAAATTTAGTATCATCTAACAAACTATTTTATATTTTAGGTTAGATCCTAAGTCAATTTTGTACACTATTCGTAGTTGAATTTTTTAAAAAATTTCTAAAAAAAGTATTCCTTAAAAAATTGATCCAATTCTATCATGTCCTATTCTTCAATAGAATTCATGTATGGCATTAAATAAGTGAACCAATATTTCTATTATTTTTTAAAATATCATTTATTTGAATCATTTATTAATGATGAAATCAATCTATCATCATTGTGTCAAATTTAATAGTATTAATTTAATTTCTGAATTTATAATTAAAATAACATGATGTAGGAAATATTTTTAACTTTATAATGACTATTTTTTGTTTAATATATTAGTAATATAACCCTATATTAAAATTGTTTTAGTAAAATATTCATTTTTATGTTATATTTCTCATTACTTAAAATTAATTATTGTAACATGTTACTATCACACTCAAGTGGCTCCATGGAGTCTCAAAATTGTCCCATGGATGACCATGGTCTTAAATATCTCATCCAATACAATTAGGGCATGTGTTAGGGTAGTTCATTATTTTTTTAATATTTTTTTAACCTTATTTATTATATTTACCCTTTAACCATGGTAAATAAAAATAATTAGTAAAGTTAATATTCATAATGTCCCAAAATAAAAAATACATATTTAAAAAAATTTATCCTTATAATTAAAAATATGGAATCTATTTTTCCATATTAAAAACACATAATTAGATGAAATTAATTTATATATAACTACCATTGTCAAAAGTTGAAAATGGGTTTTTAAGAAGTAAAAATTATCAAAAGATTAAAATGTGTTTATATCCAATTTAAATGTAAAATTACAAAAAATGACCATGATTGCATTAAATTATAAAAAAAATTCAATTAATGTTTAAGAAAAATTAAAAGAAAAATCTAACTATATGAATAAGTCATATCAAAATGTATTTTTGAATTAAAATACAGTATTTTTCAATATTCATTAAAATAGGGATTTTATCTGAAAAATACAATAAATTCATCCAAAGTATATTATGGCTTACCAAATGAAAAATAAGAATATTAATTTTTTAAATAGAAAATATAAAATTTATAAAACCTATATTTAAAAAGGGTTTACAAGAAAAAGGTGATAAAATGGCCTTTTATAAATATTAAGCTATTTTATGCTGAAAATTGGATTCACTCTCATATTAATCCTATAAAAATTATTGGATAAAAGCAGAAAAAATTTAACAAACATGTATAATAATATTATAGGTATTTATTTCATATAAACCAATATAATGCCTAAGAATTAACAAACATTTAAAATGATAATAAAATTATTACATTTCCTCGGTTTAATTGAATGTTTTGTTCAACGTAAGATTTCAGATAATCCAGTTGATGTGTGTCATGTAAGCTATTGTAAAAATCATCCCTTTAACAAGAAATTAATTTCTTATTCCATAATATTAATAGATATGAAAATTTATGATTTTATAAATACCTTGGATGCTATATCATTATCCCCTTTTTTAGATTTCATCCCTATAATTTTAGTTACATATCAAATAGGTGGTGGTATTTATCCCTGATAGAATTTTTAGATTCCCTTATTTCATGTTCATCTATTTCGTTTTTTCATGAAACCATTACCTGAAAATCACCATATTCTACAAAACTTTTCTTATATGGTCAATAATTTTTACTGGCTATTGCTTAAAAGTAATAATACCTTCCAACTAAACAACTTATGGACTTAAAACATGGCACATATCGAGCATATACTTTCTAAACATTAAAACCTGAAAAAAATATTTTCCTGTGATAATCATGGTCTTAAATCCACTATATAGGTAATTGATCCAACTTTCTCTAGAATTTAATATTTTCCAATGAGTCTCGGACTCAACTTCCCCTTTTATAGAAAAACACATCATACGTTTCTAGGGAAAAACATTGAGAAAGACATAATCAACCACCTAGAAAGAACGATCTATCCTCCGGTTATCCACATAAAATTTCTTCCTTCTCTATGATGTCCTCAGGTGATTCTAAATCAACTGAACTTTTTCTTCCATCTCTTCTACCAATTCTAGTCAAATAAAATTCCTTTCACCTACTTCATTCCATAAATATGGTGTGTGAAACTGCATTCCAAATAATAACTTAAATGGGTCCATTTGTATTCTAGAAGAAAAATAGTTATTATAAGAAAATCCAAAACAAAGAATAATGTTAATCCCAACATCCTTGATAATCCATTGAACAAGAACCTAACATATCCTACATGGTCTGAATTTTTCATTCCGATTTCCCATATCATTGATGATGAAAGGATGTAATGAAATTTAATTCAGCGCCTAATGACATATGAAGGCCTTTACGAAAGTTATTTTTGATCCTGTGATCAGGATCATATATAATGTAGTGGGGAACTACAAAACATGCGCCTCAGCCCAGTTGGTGAGGACTCCATAAATGCATCCCGGAGAACCAAAATCAAATCTAGGGGAGGCTAATTTCCAGTACTATAATATTATTGTAGCAGGAACTGTTGCATTCACTGTTTCGTACTATAGTATCCTGGAATATTCTCCCGTTTGGGGCTTCGGGCCACCGATTTGGTCCCCGAGTCCTTTGTGGCCTTTAGGCCACCCAGGTCTTTGAGTCATTATGGCCTTCGTGCCACGTCAAGGACATCATGCCAACAAATGTGTAGATGAAAACTATAATTCCTACAAGGAACAAGCATCAGAATTAGGACGATAAAGGAGCCTTCACCATAGAAAAATATAAACAGATTGGATGAATGAGAGGTTATGGAACCTCCTATTGGTACAAGCTTGTGCCTGAATGGGAAAGCCTAACCAAACAACCATACAATGGTGGAGAGCTTATTTCATGATGAAGATGATGGGCAGAAGCAGTGCCAAGTAGTTAGTCTGGGTAGTATATAATGTTTGAAGCCTACGAGAAACGAATTCTTCTAAGGCCTACATTTTATGTAATACATACATTTATGAACCTTTTAAGGGTTCCACCCCCCCCCCCACTTGAATGGTGAATTATCAAAGTCAATAAAAAATGAAGGCCTTCGGTACATTGGAGGACGGGTAGATCTCCATGGAACCTAACTATATCTTTAATATAAAATCAATAAATTTGATCTAGTGAAAAAGTATCTTGAATATGAAGAATATGTGAAGACTTATTCAATCATTAATAAATAACCCATATTATATTGTTACCTCGAAATGTTTTTCATAAACCCACTACGAAATCCAAGGACACATTTTCACATTTCAAAAATGGCACTAAAAATGCTAAAGAATCCCTTTCAATAATAATAACACTACATTAACCTATTTTCAATTAAAACACTTCATAGTAATGTTATCAATATCTATTTTTATTCCACCCCATCACAAATACACCTAAAGATCTATGTACATCTTTGTACAACCATGATGAACTGAAAAAAATATCATTGACCTTCACCTAAAAACTCTTTGTTAAAAAATTAATTAAAATCTACACATAATCTATTTCAAAACATCAAAATAAAGTATTTATCAATGATAAATTTTGGTAACATTACCATATTAACAAATTCTACGTTTTTCTATAACACAATGTCATCTTTCTACGCTTTCATAATTGTATCTGACAGATTTGATTTCACTACCACTTAAAACCAAATAAAGGAACTCCATACACCAAAAACTTCCAATTCAAAATTAATCTAATCAAAAACAAAAGTATGTCGTTCCAAATGTATCATAGTTTATATAGATTTACTTTTTTGACACAATGAATCAGCCAATTAATTTTCATTTCTCAGATGGTAATGGATCATGAAATCAAAATCCATGATTAATTCTTACCAACTCATCTATCTCATGTTTAATTCATTCTAAGTGAATATATAGTTCAAACATTTTTATCAAAATATATTTCCCAATTTACACCATACATAATATTCCTCCGAAAATTTAATGAAAAACTAATTACATCTATTTTAAAATCATGTGTATGGTAATTTAGCTATTGAGGTTTCAAATACAAAAAATCATTAGAAATTAAATCATCAGTATACAACTAGACACAACCAAGTCCTTTCAATGATGTATCACTATAGAAACAAATTCACTTTTCCTAGAAGGCATGGCCATAACGGGAGCATTTACCAATCATATTATTTATTCCTAAAAACAAACATCACATAGTTTTTTCAGATGAACTTAACTCCCTTATGTTTTATCATAGTTAGTGAGGTAGAAAAATCTGAAAAGTTTTCAACAAACCATTAGTAATAAAACAATAATCCATGAAAACTACAAATATATGTGATATTGGTTGGCCTTATAAAATATTCCTCAACTTTTGTTTTACAAGGTTCAATAGTTATGCCATATTTAGAAATAATTAAAAATGGAATGAATTTTGTTCAACAAAAATTAAATCGTACTAAATGTTACATATATATTATTTTATTTAATTGTTTTTAAAACAATACTTATATGTCTTTCATGTTCTTCCAGTCTTTTAGAATATACTAAAATATCATCTATAAACATAACAACCATTTATCACCTATGTCAACTGATCTATCACTCTAATAAATTATTCAGTTCTAATTTAGACCATCTTAAGATGTTTATTTGGAATGTTATTTCCCTCTATATGAACTCTCAATACGTATTACATGTTTCCTCTATTGAAAACCATTCTAAAAAAATATCTTAGACAAACCAATGTTGCAATCTTCAAATGTTATTTCAATTTTACCTTTAAGTGAAAAATATTTTATGGATACTCTATTAACCATATTCTAACTCAAAATGTTATCTAAAATGTCCTATAATTCTAACTATAAGGCCCCATACATTAATTTTACATAATTTTTAGATAACTCAATAATATTACTATAATTTACACTACTAGAAAAAAAGGCTATAGCCACGGTTTATAACCGTGGCTATAGACCAAAAAACCTTGGATTTAGGTAATATTCACGGTTTCACCAACTGTGGTTTCTATTGGTGTGGATATAGTGGAAAACCTATAGCCACAGTTCAAAACTGTGGCAATAGACCTATAGCCATGATTCCAACCGTGGAACTAGAACTATAGCCACTGTTCAAACCGTGGAAATAGAACTACTTCCATGGTTTACTACTGTGGCTACATAATAAAGTCTCCAGAAAGAAAACAGATATAATGCAATTGATTTTTTAGTAAAAAAATCTAGGTCTGGAATCCATTTCTAGAAGAGAAAAAAATAGCTCTACTGCACCCCGCCTCCGCCTCTGCCCCGCCTCCCTCCATGCCGCCCTACCTCCTTGACTCCCTTCTCAACCACTACCCCATGCTCCCTGCCTCATGCCTCCACCCTGATCCCTGCCTCCCTGCCTCCACCCTGCTCCCGGATCCCTGCTCCACGCTCCTTTCCTGCATCCACCCTGCTCACTACCTCCCTGCCTCCCTGCCATTGCCCTACTCCCTTCTCCCTGCTCCCTGCCTCCGCCCTCCTCCCTACCTCCCTACTTCCCTTCCTCCATGCCTCTGCCGCTGCCCTCCTCCCTGCTCCATGCTCACTGCCTCCATCTTCCTACTCCATGCTCCTTTGATCCTGCCACCAGCCTCCGCCCTGCTCCCTACCTCCCTGCTCCCTACCTCCTGCCTCCGACCTGCTCCATGCATCCTGGCCTCCCTGCCTCTGGCCTGCTCCCTTCCCCCTGCCTTCTGCCTCCTACCTCCGCTAGACTCCCTGCCTCACTGCCTCGGCCACTAACTTTCTCCATGCTCCCGGCTCCCTGCTCCATGTTCCATGCTCCATGCACGATGCTCCCTGCCTCCTTCCTCTTACCTATTCCCTGATCCCTGCCTCCATGCCTCTACCACTGCCCTACTCCGTGCTCCATACTCCATGCCAGCATCATTATTTGATCCTCCACCTTTGTCTTAAAACATTCATAACCATCAATGAATCTATTCAGACCAATACTCTTGTTGTACTGCTACCCTAAATTACAACTGATGTATACAACACAATCATCCATTTAATGATTACTAGGAAAGACTTATGAACAACCACACCAAGGCATGATTGTAGTTAACAGATACAGTGATATTTATAGCTCTAGAAACTTTCAAAAGTTTCAATACATCACCAATTTCAGAAACCATAACCAAGCCAAAAAAATACAGTTAAAAAACACACTTAATTAGAATATCATAGAATAGTGGTCCAAATGACCCCCATAAAAAACACTATCCCACATAACCCAATTGACAGAAGCAGTGAAAAGAAATTTTATTACTGAAGGCTTCTATGAATTAAGGACCGTTTCAGTGTGATGAATTCAGGTAACTATAATTCATGGATGTAACATACCTAAAAAAATATGAAGAACATGGTTGAGATATTAAAAATAAATTACTCTGATAGGTAGATTTCACTGAATGTTCATCGAAGTCCGACAACAAATCTCTCTGCAAGAAAAAAATGAGGTCATTAATATATAAAATATGTTTAAATTTTAGAAATTATTCATATATGAATATCATGACGATTTTATCATACACAAATATCTATACTTTTCATGTTAGGAATGTTATTATAATGCAAAAAATAGGCATAGAGTTAAAAAAAATTATATTACTGTATATGATAATGTGTATGTAATTTAGTATTCCTAGAAGCATAAGCATAAGCTCTATAAAACTTGAAATTCTTGAAGCATCCCTTCTTAAATTTACCATGTGATCTCTATAATCTTTCATTGGATTCCCTTGATTCCCAAAATGACAAAATAAATGTACAATACCAAAAAAATTACCTTGAATCCCCTACATTGATTTAACTTCATTCCTCTAAACATTCCATTGTATAAAGTATCATCTTTATTTTTTATTTAGCATGGTTCTGTAAAATGCTTGGACTTCCCTATACCTAATATCTTCATTTGGGATAATATCACAATCATATTCAAACACAGTCAGAATTTCTATAATAATTTCTTATGGAATTCAACATCACATCCCTTTATTACATAAGTAATGTAAGCAGAAAAAATTACTAAAAAAATATGAAAATTTCACTTTAATAGATTTGAGATGACACTAAATAATTTTGAATTCATTGACATGATTTGACACTAGTCTTCCTTCTGATATTTCATATTAAATAACCTGTGTATCATACATTGTTTTTCATTGTTGTTGGATTCTCAAACATATCCAATATAGCTTTCATTAACTCTGCTATGGTTTTCACCTCCTAGATGTTATAGGAATCATTTTTCTCTAATGATATATGTATCACTATAAGTTCCATCCTAACAAGACATTCCCATTCAACATTAAAAATTTATTATGGTTTTAATCCTTTGGATGGAAACTAAAAGTCCTTCTAAAATAGATAATCATCCATCTTCAACCTTCAAAAATCAATGTTCAACTTTTCAAACATGTCTATCGGAACATTTCCTTCTTATAATTCCATTCCATCAAAAGATTTCAACTACAAATAAAATTAAAAATCATGGAAAGAACATTACTATAAGAATATGTTGAGAGTACTGATCCTTGATGAAGAACAAGATATGATACCACTTGTTGGGATCCATGAAACCACAAATTTGGAAGAAAACCATTATAATGTCAACACATGGAAAATATTCTAAAACTACCATAATCACATGATTTTATAAAAAAATGTTCTATAAATAAGATGGCACATGCACCCTAAACACTACACCAAATCATTCACTATCAAATTCTCACAACTTCCAAAAGAATTGCACAAAAAAAATTAAAACCAAACAACAAATAAAAACAAGATATTTACACGCTTCATAATTATAACCTTATATCCATGAGAATACAATATTGCTTTTACTCATGGAAGAATAGGAACATTGCAATCACAATTGAATAATTCAATTGATATTAGATAAATCATAGTTACAAGTACAAATTCATAAGTGCTACCACCTTATCTGACTATAGTGGGTCTAGTTGGTCAATTGATTCAACTGTCTTTTATAATTTTTGGAAAGCCCATTGTTAAAATATGTTAAAGGCCACCAAAGTGACTTGTGTTTTCTTAAATATCATTATTCATGGGGATCTAGCTGAATCTAGAATTTATAGATGAAGGAATGGCTGGTTGAAAATTTTTAATTAACAAGTTGGTGGCTTCATATAACTTGGTTGATTTTAGGATAACTGGTTGAAAGAGTCACATGGGGTAAAAAGAGGTGGGGATCTCATTATGGATTTACATGGTCCAGCCCAGAAGGATCTTTTATGGGCAGCCAATGGACCCAAAGATGTTTTGTAAGAGGTAGACCACTCTCTTTAGACTTAAATTAGAGTCTACATGAGGAATGTAATCTACAGAGACGATCTCAATAGGTAGATGCTCATAAATACTATCATTTATCAAACGTCATGACTCATGAAATTACTTCTCAAAAAGTCTATTGGGGGTGTAATTCTAAGAAATGTTAGTCTATGATTATTCTGGGACTTATGAAACTGCTACCGTATAAAATTGATGTGCGGCAGTGTGGATCACTACATCGACGCCACAAAACAACGACCATAAAGAAGACTGGTAATTTCTTGAATGTGTTACCTTTCTCCCTTAAATGACACCTGAGATATGTGAATCCTTTCAGCAAAAAAGAAGGTGTCCAAACTGACCAGAAAGAACGCACGCATCAAGAAATTTCTACATAGTTTCATTGATTTTTTTTATAGAGTGAACGATCCATTTGATGAAAAAGTTAAAAATTGGAATTATTCTATACAGATCATCATCTCAAAGTGTTTAAAAATTTATCAAGAACCAAAAAATTACCCAATTATAATTGGATCTGATTAAAATAAAGATTATTGAAAATTGAGTAAAATAGGTACTTCTACATAATGCTTTCATGTAACTCATAAAGTGGAAGATGAATAGTTATTTTTCCCATATATATTGTGTCAAAAGACCCCTTATTCTCTACTTATTTAACATAATAAGGTTCTTGAATTATCTCTTTATTCATAATTTTTTTTCTAGTGTCTCTGTATATTATTTTTCTGTGAATTAATTCCAAAATAAAAAATGTAACTACATAAAAACATACATAGAACCATTGCCTATGCGAATGATATAAATGAGTCCATATTAATCTTATGGGACACGTCCTCTACAAATGTTCCATGTGGAATTCATTCACTTGATAAAAATTGTGATTTTATTCTTTTCAAATCCTTTTTTTAAACTGAAATAGACTATAAACTCTTTTCATTATTATTTTATTAACATAGATTTGAAACTACATGCTCAATCTTCATCATTGTGATGAACTGATGTGGACAAAAAAATTGAGTACAACCAGTACCAATATGTTTTTCCAAGGAAGTTTCTGCTTTCAGAGTTGATTAGATCAACATAAAGAAATTTCATGGAATCAGAGAGGCTTCACTATTATGTATTTGGGTTTCTAGTTGATGCACCAATCCTTGAACCTTATCCAGGAAGAAAGTAGACAGTACACTGGATCAGTTGAGATCAGAGCGTTTTATTATGGAGGCTAAACAGAGAGATATTTATGTCTTTGGATATTCCTGACTAAATCAGGAAGAGGCTCCTCAAATCTTGCAAACATATTATCCTAATTAATTAACTATTATTTGGAGGGACTTTGAAGACCACAAGCAGGGGAAAACAAAGAGTAATAGGTGTGTGGCCATAAATAATTTTTTCTAGTAATGATCCCACTTTATACAGAACATTAAAACAACCAAACATGAAGGTGAATGTATTAAAATTTCAAACATTAAAAAAGTTAAATAAAATAACATGAAAATTAAGGCATGATTATGCTTAGAACAAAAATTTTTCCATGAAGCACTTTCATTGGAAACTATCATAGCTAGTTGAGGGCGTACAGCTTTGACAACTTCAATATCCTTAATCTGAAATAAAAAAAATGTTGAAGTGACTTGGTAGGACATTCATGCATGTGGGAATTTATTAGACTATTACTGATCAAAATGTGTTAAATAATATATGCACATGAAGCAATGGCTAGGACTGGCAATGGCTACACAGATTTTATGACAGGTATGTAGAAAATGAAATAAAAATTCAAAGAAATACCAAAAATATTTATAAAAAACACCAATGGACATCCCCCTCCTCGAAGACCTTTCTCACAAGAAGCAACAGCTAGGACTGGAAATGGCCACATGTTCTTGTGTTTGCATCGTCATATTATTATTATTTCTCTAAAATGACTATTTTTAAATTAGAAACAATTATAATTGATAATAGTTATAGGAACTACATATCTATAAATGATTTATTTTTAGAAACAATCAACATATATGAACCTATACTATCTGTAATGCAATAGATTCATTCCAAATTGACACCTAGTCTATTGAAAAAATTATGCACTCCTTCCAATGAGATTTAGTAAATGGACCAATGAAGTCCAACACCCATACATCGATGATACCAACTTCTAG
Organism: Viscum album; assembly: GCA_963277665.1. NCBI lineage: Eukaryota > Viridiplantae > Streptophyta > Magnoliopsida > Santalales > Viscaceae > Viscum > Viscum album. Next base: position 1,393,401,042 of record OY728165.1, read on the forward strand.
TAACCCTGACTATGGCATATCCTATCTACTCCCTATATTTCTTATTCTCAAGTAGTTTTAACAGTTCTTTACCAACTCCCTTGAATCTTTGAATATAGTAGGATATCATAAACTACATTGAATGACAATTGTAACAACTAAAATAATACTCTATACCCATGGAACTAGTAATGGAATCCAAATAGTTTATACGTAGAGGATCAAGACTAAGAAATTATGCTACATAGGCAATAAAAGAACCTAATATTTTTAAATGAGAACATTGTAAAGTATCATTTCCCAATACATGGAATGAATTTTAATGTTCCCCTTCATTGCAATGTGATATAGTAAACATGTCTAAACCCAATATTTGAAATATTTTCATAAAAAAATAACGAATGTTCATGCATCAACTTTATGGAATAATATCTAATAGAAATGTTATATGACACCAAAATTTATTACAGTGCAGCATGCCCACACTGAATGCATTCAATTTCATGGGAACCAAAATATTATTTTTTATATGCAAGGTTAAGATCGTTTTACTTAAGAAAACATAAAAAAATCAATTCCAATGTCATGTAAAGTAAAGATAATGATACTTTCAGTTTTTATTAGATGTTTCCATTCTGTATTTTCATAGGATTTTAAAATTCAGGCAATCAAACTAGTGATATCAACCAAATTCCAAGGATACAAAATTTAAGGGATGAAAAACATCAAGTAAATATGTGTCATCATCCTTGAAAAGTGAATTAATTACAATGTATCAGTGTATTCCATGAAGGCAATGAACACCAACTGGTTGGTTATTTTTGAAAATTCTTAATATAACACCACATTTTTGGATCCATCAGTGGACTTAACATAGAAATTATTGGAACTCAATGGAGTTTTAGGTCTACAATTAATTAAATACTTTAGTTTTACCATTTCAAGGTATGAAATGGATTCTTATGGATTATGAGTAATCAAAAAACAAGTTTGAGTGATATTTTATGCCTATTGAAGAGGGAATTTTAAAATGGTAACATAATATATTGTTGAACTTTCAAGACACATGTAGTACATGGCCAACTTGTGGGGATGATGGGAATCATTGTACATTCCAAAAAAAAATAAAGAAGGTAAAATATTAACGAGTTTTTTAGATGGAAATAAATCCCAATTTGAGAAATTATGGTCTTATGATCAATTTTAGTGGAGATTAAGGCAATGATTCGGTGTTGTTTTTCATGTGTAATAATTATAACCTCTCTTTCCTATGTGGAGTGATCACCAAAATTGATGAAAACCATGCTAATGTATAAAATATGAGAACAAAACATAGAGAGGAAGTTCTAAAATGGAAAGAAGACCAGCCATTTGAATCCCATCAAGCATTATAAATTCAAAAAATGAGAGGAACTATGTGTTAAACTACCATTATTTGAAGTACTTTCCTATCATTAAAGGGGTTCCCTTAGAGGTTTCCTTATCATTCATCATATATTTCACAACAAATTTCATGTATCACCAAGTCAATAGAGTATCAATGGAATTATATATATTAAGGTGTAATCTATACTAAATGAACTAATAAGAAAGAAATACATTGATTCCAAAGAAATATAACCCTTTCAAAACACTGGACGTCGTATACATTGCATTTACCAGGAAATTTACCCTATATAACTAACCATTGACTTGTGAACTAAAATATTAACTTCTGTACAAAAACAACAAGAAAAATTTCAATATCATTGGGAATGATTCCATAAAAATTACTAAAAATCCCCTCTTCAGTTTTCTCAATAACAGTTAATGAAATTACTTAATGAAATATTTAATGTAATAGATCAGAGCCTTATTGAATTGGTTATAGGAGGATATTATAGTGATAAAATATTAAAAGAACTCAAATACATTTACAGTATAATCTACATGAACTTGCATTAAAATAGAATCATATGTATAGTGATATTTCTAATAAAGTTTTAGTTATAGTTGATTTGAGCCCCCAAATTATATAATTGAATGAAAATAATTTCAAATTCTCATATCAAATTCATAACAATAAGTAATTACTAAACTATGGAATGTTTAGTAAAATTACATTAATTTAATGAATATTAACATTCTACCAACCACTTCACCACTAGAAAAATTGAGGAAGTACATTACAAGGGTAAATACGACACATTAAGTGAGATATAATCCATTTTGAAATAGTTATAGCCACTGAGGGTATAAATATCTAAATATTTCTTCGAAGGAGTAAGGTGATATTAAAAAAGATAGTCTTGTAGTCAATAGGAAATAATAAACCCAATAAAGGATTCAAGATAAAATATAAGGGAATCAATCATGAAATTCATCCGAAGAGGATCTACGGACATAGAATACATCAAAAAAGATATATAAGATAGAAAATAATCAAATCAAGAATGATTTTCCGAAATGAACAACATCAAATCATCCCATGTCCTTTTTAGTTAATTAACTATAGTCTTTCAGGCATCCATAATCTAAAAATGAAAGTGGGGTGGATTTCATAGAAAAAACAATGATATATAAGGGGAATAATCCTAATAAAATTGGAAAAATTTAATATGTGGATTCATGTAAATTTCCAGAAGAGGATAAATAGTCAAGGGAAAGGATGAAAAAGAGACTAATAAGATAAATTAGATACTAAATAGTAGGAATCAAACTATCAAAAAATGAGATGAAATCAATGAAAAATTAAATCAACAATCTGATAAAGATGTTGACAAATAAGAATTTCGAATGAATGAATCTCTAGGAGATTTTTGTTCAAGCTTGATAACAAAGATGTCATGTATTATAATCCACCTACATAATTTACAAAAGGTGGTAGAGAACATGATATTAATAGAGATAAATACTATATATGTTTATTGAAATGATTTAAAATGTTAAATTTGGTATGCTATTTTAAGAATCACATTCCAATATTCCCATAAAGACTATGTTCAACAAGAACATTATTAGAAATAGGAGGAGTCCTGAATAATTTTATATTATTCCATTTATAGAAAAATAGTGTATTAATTCCATGGAAAATCCCATTAAAGCCTAAGGATCCTCATATTTTCAGAATTACCTATGATTTTGAAAGGATAATAACATTATCTTATCAAGTAGATTTGGTATCCAACATTAATTTAATCCATTTTTTAGTTAATAAGAAATTGGATATGGGAGATATCGATCCCATAATAGCGGCTTTGAAAATATTAAATAGATCCATCACAAACCTGATAGGAGTAATTGAATACTTACAAGATATATTTTAGAAGATTATACTACTCGGTGATTTTCTATTATCGGAAATGAAAATTGATAGGGATGTACCCAATATCCTTGGAAGACCCTTTCTTTCAATTAAAGGATTCTGGATAGATGTTCCACAAAGAATTCTAACTTTTCAAGATGGAGAAGAAAAATAGATACAAAATGTATTTCGGGTTGTGAAACATCCATATAAATTGGTTGATTATTTAACGGTTGGGGTCATTGATAAGGAAGTTTAAAATGATCTATGAAATTAGTTAAACATTTAAGGAGATAGAATATATGAACTCATTAATGGTATAAAATACCCAACTGGGAAAATTGAGGAGTGTGATTTTCAATATGATGATTACTATCACAAACATACATTTGGGTATTTAAGGGATGAGTGGCATGAAGAGAAATTGGTAAGAAAACTATCAGACCATAATCCATCAAGATTTTATTTGAATAAACTTCCACTAAAATTGAATTATAAATATATGTGACACAATGAGACACATCCTATGATTGGGTTATCTAACTTAGAGATGAAACAAGAAAATAGACAGTTTAGCATGCATGCTAAATAAGGACAACACATCCACTAGATATACAATATTAGAAAAACAAATGAATAATTCCTTCCATTTTTATACATAATATACTAATAGAAGATAATGTTAAGCCCACTATTGAACTAGTAATGTAATCCAAATAATTAGGGTTAAAGATTAAAATGAATTTCATATCATGTGCAATAGAAGAGAACCACAATACCTGTAGATTCCCATGAAGAGAAGGTTGACATTTGTGAATGGTCGTAGTGAGGGTGAAATCGAGAGTGACACGATGGAGGAACCACATGGTGGATGCCGGGATCACGGGTGGAGCTAGACGCAGTAACGGAATTGAGAGCAGTGAGGAGTCTAGGGTAGAACGATGTTTCCTGAACCCTATGGTATAAGGTCGGGATCTAGAGAATAGGTAGGTGCGGGGGGGGGGGGGGGGATGATGGGTATAGAGGAGCCCGAGGCAGAGCGGTTGGAGGTGGAGCGGTAAGAGGAGGAGCTGATGGAGGAGGATCTGCCAGAGGTGGAGCCGCCCGAGGTGGAGTGGCCCGAGGCAGAGCTACCTGAGGCAGAGCGGCCTGAGGCAGAGAGGACCGAGGCCGAGCGGCTAGAGGAGGAGGCAGAGGATGGAGAGGGATGAGCGGGATGACAGGTATGGAGGAGCGCGAGGGAGAGGGATGCCCAAGAGAGGGACGATCGACACAGGAGAATGTTTCGAGCAAAGGGATCATGGGTAAGAGTATGAAGCCGCGCGAGGGAGGGTAAAGTCTATTGTGGCAGGTTTCTTTGTACTGTGGCTATATTTAATATAATTCCAAAGTTTTAAAATATTTGTGGCTATATCTAATTCTATAGCCACGGCCTAATTAAACTGTGGTGATAGGTCCATGGCTATAAGTTATTTTTCTTGTAGTGTTACATCCAAGATCATTTCATGTTTATACCATTAGAGAATTAGGTCATAAATTATATATAACAACATGAATATTAAAATTAGACAGTTCTACTCCTAATAAATTTTTTTCATAAAAAACTGTATAAAAAGAAAAATGTTTTGTTTGATGTTTTAAACAGCATTCAATTTCTTTGATACCATTACTGACTCTATTGCATTTCAAAACATGGGATGAGAATAAAAATCTTTGTAAAGGATGCACAAAAAAGAAAAAAATTTAGTATTGGGATAACCTGAAAACCATTAATACATTATCAATATTAATAATTTTATCATTTTTGATGTTTTAAATATACTTCACTAAATATAAGGTCATTTTATAACCCTTTTGTAACCAAAATATTACAAAAATCCCATAAGAATCAACATATAACATAAAATGGTTACCTAGGACATGAACATACATAAATGGAATAATCATATAGTCAATTTACTCACATATAAATAAATTGAATATCTATAAAAAAAGACTTCTACAGCCAATGTATTGGATGTTATAGTGTAACAACCCATCCTAGGTTTATCACAGAACCAGTTGTCTTTGGGTTATCACATATCCACTAGTTGTTGGTTTATCATGCAACCACCAATCATTTTACATGTACCATTATATAATAATAATAGATAAAATATTTCAATATTAAAAAATTTACTCATAAAATTCACTTTCAATCACAAGAAATTTTTTTAATATATTGAAATATTCAATCCATTTCCAAAACCATTTTAAACAATTAATAATGAGTCTTCTTAATCAACGTGCCCCATGACACTTTGGAACCACTGTAGGAAATTGAAATTTTAAAAAATTCAGGTTTATATAAATAAATTCATACATACCATTTTTATAACACAGACATTAAAATGGTGTTTTTAGAAGAATAAATCATTAACATGTTTTAAATGATGTTTTTGTTAAAGATTCTACTACGATATAAAAACACATAATTTGAAATCATTAAAGAATAACATTAAAAAATATTAAATGACATCATAATATACTAATTCATGATATAACATGTCAATTTTTTTTTATATACACTATATTAGATAATAAAGGTGAATAACATCATGATATGATTCAATGAACGGAGATTGAAAGGAAGAACCTTACAATGATCGTATCATTAAAATAAGGATAAATCAATGAAATAATTATGTATAAAAATTACAAATATACCCAATATAAGTGGATATTAATTATAAAACAATAAAAGGTCGTTCTTAAATATTCATGGAAAAACAAAACCAATGACATGGATATTTAACTCAGTTAATGGAGATTGAGTAATGATTTCCCTTACGTTGAGTCTTGACTAGTCTTGTTCTTTATTTAATTTTCTAAAAAATAAACATAGATTAATTTAAAATTTAATAACAACCCTTTTCATTTTTACAATTAATTTTAAATTACTTATTACTTTTTTATAACAATAAGTTAATTATTTGAGTTCATATCAGACGTATGGTCGATGATCGATACTTGCATCAAATATGAACCTGTTATGATATAAAATTTTCCATATGGTCATTATTCAATAATCTCCAAAATTTGATTAATGATTTAATATATATATATATATATATATATCAAATATATATATGTTTGTATTTATAATAATCCATAGTATTTAGAAATAATAAATGAAATGCACCATTCATGGAGATGATAGGTCTTACGCATGCATGAATGCTACTTTCATTTCTTTGTCATATTAAGGGAATGAAAGACACAATATATAGTAGAATATAATAATTCCCATGGAATATATATGTTATATATGTTACACAATTTCATAAACACCATCATTTAAATGTTCCATGTATGGCATGAATGATTCATATCACTTTGAGTGGGTGGTAGTCTGCATTCCTTCAAATATAACTATTGTATATACACATTATGGAAAGCATAAAGGAATATAATAAAGAAAAAATATAGAGGAATGGAGAAAATATATATATATAATATATATCATATATAAACAATATTAAATTATAATGGCCTCTATGAGAGGTGGTAGGAGAAAATTGAATAATCATCATTTTGGGAGGAAGTAGTTTGACGTACACGTACAAAGTGTGTTCGTAACCATTAGATGGAGGTGTGTGTATGTGTAGTTAGAAATAATAAAATAAAACCATCCTAGTATATTATGGTTACTGGTGTTATTAGGTAATAAAATAATAAGAATATCTTAGGTATTGGAGAAGGAAAATAAAGGAAAGGAACTTGAGAGAAACGTTACCTCTAAATCTGGTTACTTCATTTGATATGAGCCAAATGGATTTCTGGAATTGACTTCTACACAAGATAAGGATTCTAGGATTAAGGAAGAGATGTTGGGAGATTATTGGAACAAAATTTTGACGATCAAATGGACTTGAGAGGTGTGAGTTAGTGGGTAGAGAGTGTGTCCTATTATAAGAGGGAGGAGGGGGACTTTAGGAAGGTCTTGAAATATAATTTTATTATAAATTTAATTTCAATTAAAATAAGTATGAAACACATTTAATTTGAAGATAAGATGATTGTTATTAGAATAATCATCATAAAATAAGTATATTACAATTTTTTATATTTTTTCTTTATCTTTTTGATTTAACCCTTATTTTACATTTTTAATCTGATAGTGATGTCATGTTATTTACACATTATGGGTAAATGTAATTACCATACGCTGTAAAATGACCCAAAAATATACATTTATGATATATTAGGACTTATATTAACAATTTGGACAAATATTATATGTTTAAAAATTTAATATCATTTAATAAACTATTTTATATTATAAGATATGAATTATGTCAATTTTGGACATTATTCCTACTTGAATTTTCAAAAAATTCATAAAATCATGATTCCTTAAAAAACATTGAATAAACCTAAAAAACTCATATGCACCTAGATAATTCATGGATGAAATTAATTATGTCACATAATATATATTTAATATTTATAAATTCATTTATCTGAATCCTTTATTAATTTAGAAATCACTACATCATCATTATGTCATAAATCAAAATTATTCATATAATTTGGAAACATTATAAATAAAACACAATTATTTAGGAAATATTTTTGAATTTATAATTAATTTTTATAGTCAAATATATATGTTATATACCCTTATACTTAAATTATTTTAGTAAAAGAATCATATTTTGGTTATATTTCTCTTTACATAAAATTATTTCATATAACATTTAATTATCACACCTAAGCAGATCCATGGGGTCCCAAAATAGACCCCTGCATGCCTATGATCCGAAAAACCTCCTCCAATTGGTTTAGAATGTGTTTTCTTGTAGTTCAATGTTATTATAATATTATTTTTTAACCCTTATTTACCAGATTTAACCTTTAACAATGGTAAATAAAAATAATTACAGAAGATACTGTTCATAATTTCCAAACCAAATGGTACATATTTACTCAATTTAGACCTTATGATTCCAAATATAGTTTAAATTTTTCCAAATTAAAAACCCATAATTTTCTGAAATTGATTTAAAACTAATTCTTGTGGTCAAAACAAGAATGTAGTTTTTTAATAAGTAAAAACTATCAAAAGATATAAATGTTTTTATATCATATTGAAATTTGAAATTAATTCAAATGACCATTACTAGATTAAATGATAATAAAATAATTCAATTTCACTTTAAAATAAATTAAAATAACAATTTAATGATATAAATAAATTTTATGAAAAGGTCGTTTTGAATTAAAATGAATTTTTTTTACTATCCATAAAAATATAATTTTTATCTGAAAAATAGAAAAATGTAAACCAAAATAAATTTCGATGTACCAGTTTAGTATAATATGGTTAATTTTTCAAATATATTATATAAAAGTGACAATAAATAGATTTAAAAAGGGTTCACCCTCAATTGGTGGTATGATATCCTTTTAAAAATAATAGAGTATTTTCTGCTAGGAATTCGATTCATTCTCATTTTATTCGACTAAAATTTATTTGATAATAAAAAAAATTATTAAACATTTCTTATACTATTCAAGTATGTTTTTCCATTCCCACCAATAATACTTCTAGATCATAACTACCATTTAAAATAATAATAATATTATTTATTATTTTTCGGTATAATTTTTTATTGTGTGCATCATAAGATTTTGGAGAAACATATTGCTACGTGTCGAGTAAGCTATCATAAAAATAATACCATTAACATAAAGTTAATATCATATTAGAAAATATTAATAGATATTAAAAATAATGATTCTTTAAATACATTGGATGCTAAAAATGAACTATAGGGTCTTACCACTGGAGAAAGATCATCATTTTAGAGAATAATTAAACGAAATATTTTAAATTATTGTTACTGTGGTAAAAACCAACACTACTTAGAATTTTAATGATCACTGGCGGAATCATAAATTTTAAGAAGCTACCCATGAACTGAAGGGATGTAATGAAATAAATATATGCTAATTTTTTATTATTGGAGTGATGGATTTTAATGGAGAAATTAATTTAAAAGGGGGTAAAATGTAACACCCCATTATTTTGGTATATATTTATCTTTGAATAAATTTATTTCCTATACATCTTGCAACAGAAAAACTGAGTTTAAATTAACCGGGATATACAGTTAAAATATTATTATTTAATGTGATAGTTCTCGCCTATCCATTTGATTATAGGGTATTAATATGACTAACTAAATTTTGAAAAAAAAATTAAAATATTTATAATATTAATTTATTATTTAATAAATTATTATAAATAAATGTTATTATAATTTGGAGATAAAAAGTTATTTTTATAAAAAACTTTTTTTAGTATAAAAAGTATTTTTTATCTAAAAAATTTAATTAATCACTATTGTTCAATGATTTTAATTATATATATATATATATTATTAAAAAATGTTTCAACATACACATTATATTTTTTAATATTATTATATTATAATATACGATGTTTTATTCTTAAGAAATTATTTTTCAAAATAATGATTTTCCAAGAATTTAGTGTGCTTACTTTAAAAAATCAATTTTAATAGTAATAGATATTAAATCATCAAAAATTGATTCAATATATTTTATTATAAGTTTACAATTTGGTAAATATAGAAATTTATTTTTTATTTAAATATGAATACTAACTATTGTAATCTTTATCACATTGGTCATGGTTAAATTACATTAATCTGGGTGAAAATGTTACAAGGAAATCAATTTGCATCCTTTTTATTATTTGATGAATGAAATTATAGCCCTATTACGATAGCCGGAAAATTTATTTATTAATAAAAAAATGTTCCATTATAATGAACTATATAATATTTCAATCAATGAAATATAATAAATCCACCTTCATTGTTTTAAATATCTCTGATGATTTCACTATCTAATAAACTAGTTATAAATGAATATAAATTTATATATTATGAATAATGAAATTAAAAATATTATTTAATTTAGTTATAAGTTTTTGTGATTAAATATTAATGTTAAATGGTTTCTAAATGATAATAATGTATTTATTCATTTAATAAAAAATAAAATGATTTATATTAAAGAAACTAAAGTAATTTAATTTTATTGAGTTATAGTTTTGAATGAATTCTGTATAAAAAAAATAATTATAACGTTTAAAATAATTAAACTAAAATTAAAACTTTTTTTTGTCTTTTAAGTCAAATTAATTAAATTGTTTCAAAATTGAAATTAATGATATTTTTTCAAAATATTATTTTATTGAAATATTAAAAAATTATAATAATCTACGAATAGGAAAATTAATAAAATATATGGTTTAAAATTTATTAAATTTTCTTTTTATGATCCAATTTCATCCTAATATATAAAATGAAAAACCATTAAGAGTGAAAACACATTACTACGGTTAATGGTAAAATAAGTTAACTAAGTGTTTTAATATAAATTTAAAGATTAAAAACCAAAAAACCAAACAACAATTTTATTCGTTCGTCACATTATAACCTCGTATTATCTTTTTATTTAACCCATGACCTATTATGTAATTTTTTAGAGATAATTGATTTATTATGTTTTAATATTTTAGGAAATCCAAAGAGTGCTCTTCCCCTCAATTATAAAGGGGTACTTCTTCATTCAAATATTCACACAAATTCGAGCCTTTCAGATCATATATAATTTGAAAATCCATTCTCGAATAAAATTTTCAAATTATATAGGTACCTTATTTCTAATAATTCTGACCCTATTCTTCTCAATAGGGTATCTAAATGTGTTTTTTCAAATAATAGGTAATCCCTTTAACCAGGCCACTTTTATTTTACTTCTTATTCATAACCTATAAATTATTGATATTTATCATAAAATAATATCTTTAGTATCATAAATATATGTAAATATTATTATTCATAAATAACTATTATCCACCATGTTTCCTATAAAATTTCAAGTGAAAGTATTTCTCATGAGTGTGTATGGAATACAGTCTCCATATAGAGATTAAATTCATTTAAATAACCATATTTTATGGATGGTTATTATGAGTAGTTTCGTGATTATATATATATAAAATGAAATAATTATTCATTATGAGAAATAATATATAATATAAATTCATACCATTCAACCCATTGTAAAATGATATGGTCACACATTTGGTATATAGCCTCCATGAACAGTTTAATTCATTTGTCTATCTCTATATTTTATGAATGAGTCTCAATATGTATATAATGGATATATATGATATTATAGTTATGTAATTAATTATTATTTATATGTATAAAAAATTTACATTTACTATAAATGAGGATATAGGGATGTTAAACCATGTGGAGACATAAGGTATGGGGTTTTAATCTCACTTTTATTTCTCTGACACATTTCAAAATTTCACTATGTTTTAATTTTATGTTGTATATGTACTACACATGAATGTATTTTATGATTATTTTTATGAAATTTATGGTGATTTAAATATTCATCTATTCTCTTTTCTATAATGTGGAATATTATTGAAACGTTAACAATGAGGTGATAATTTTATTTCACAAAATCATTATATTTTAGAATTGTTAATTTTTATGTTCTCTATAAAGAAATATTATGATACAGCCTTTGGGAAAATAAATTACATCATTATAGTATGGATATTTCTTGAAAATAAATTTTTTCCATTCATTTCCCTCACCATAGTACTCAAGAGACCAAAAATATTTTTTAAAGGAAAATATACTTTATTTTTTTCTTCGTTAAAAAAACAATTTTATTCTTTTTCCATGTTTTCAATAATTTTTTGAAATATGGTTTATAATATTATCCTATAGATAATTATGGTAATTTTTACCATGTTTAAATGTATTGTAAATGGATTAATATGAATCTTCATTAGGTTTTTCAAGAGATGTAATTTTTCGCTATTTTATAAAAGTATGAAAAAACATTTTTTAACTTATACATCATGAATAAACTTTCATACAACCAAATCCTCTAAATTACTAGAAGAATAAATGACATGTATCTATGTTTATTTCAAAGTAAACTATTTTTTTGAATACTTTTGAATCTTTACATAATTTATTTTAATGAAAAATTGTGTTTTTCTTAAGAATTGTTCTAACTACATTTTCAAAGTCCTTATTCATCTAAGATGACATATTTCGATGTTACATAAGTTTTAATAGGGATAACATACAATGAATAAATCATTATTGATTTTTTATTGTTTATTATTCTCAGTAAATTATTTTTACGAAACAAATACCTTTTACAAGGGTTATTCTATGATAAATTGATGAAATGTTTAAGAACCCCATTTTATTTACATGGGTTATGAAATGATTAAATGTTTATTAAACCAATTTATTTTCATGGTTTATAATATTATGATTGTTTTACAATTTTTTTGAACATATATGTATGATTTTCATTATGTGATACATGTCCCCAGAATTATAAAACCCTCCTTATCATTGGGTAATGATTGATATCTCATGAGATAAAAAAACTGGATTGGGGAGTAAATGTAGTTCCGAAAGTGACTATGTCTACTACTATAGTATCATAATATATTATTGACAACTATTATGGTTCATAGACTGAACCGAATCTATTATAATATTCTTTAAAATGAGCATTGATGAAAAAGGAAATGATTTTCTATATTCATGTTTATGGATCAAATTCAAGTTATATGATAATGTTATTTTCTCATAGATCATGTTCAATGATTCATTCACCATTAATATCTTATAAAAACCCAATCCTTATTACATCAATAAAGATTGTTATCTATTATATACATGTTATGGTATCAATATTTTAATCTTATGTTTTTATAACCTTATTCTAATGTTATATTTTTATGTTCATTAATATAACACTTGTTTACCTTTCCTAAGTGTCTGATGTCACACATGAATATGCTTCCTTTCCCTAGGTTATGAATTAAGGAATTAAGTACATAATAGTTTTGATAGTTAATAGTTAGGAATAATCTAGTGGGATATGATTTACTTCCCTTATAAACCAATTTTTTATGTATCCATATCTCAGTAGTTAGTAAACCATTATAGTATGTAAGAATTTTTTTTTAAATGAAATGATTATTAGTTTATTAAAATGTAATATCTACGTGTGAAAATTATGGGTTCTGTTTTATAATAACTGATTCCCCATTAGTTGGGAACACTAATTAAAACTATTTCAAAGTACACTAATCACTCCAACTAATCTAGATTATTCAAAAATCATCCAATACACATGAAGTCACTTTCTTTGGTTTGAAAAAAAATCCTTTTATTACCCTATTATTTCAAATGGTTATTCAGGTGGTACTCTCCACTTACCACTACTGTAGATTAATTATAACCCATTGTATCGTAACATGGATTCACTAGTAACCAATTATATTATCGATTTCATGGGGGTGAATCTACTCTTATGTAGAGTGACAAAATAAGGAAAATGGTATTGAAATGATATAATGTCATAGGGAAACATACTCAATGCCTTATACAGTGACCTATTCGATACATATCAACATATTAAAACTGAATATTATATATGGTATGGCACTGTCAAAAGGTAAATCACCAAGGATGAGTCATGTATAAAATTCCTAATAATAAACTTTCTTTCATATAAATTGGTAAATAATATATCTATAAAATATAAATTATATGAAATACAACAAATATTTCAACATTTTAAAAATTTATGATGTCACCATTGATACACACATAATTGATAAGCTCCATCCTTCATAGAATAATAGTAAACATTCTATAAAAAAAGTGAGAAGATAAATCACTCAATCATTTACTCAACATCCTAAAAATGATAACGTTATATGAAAATGATAGAGGAGTAAAATAATACTATTGATGGAGAATCGAAGGACGTCATAGTAGAGGGAGTAGGTTCATCGATATCCTCAAAGGGGAAAAAATCCAAACAACCTTCAAATTGAAATTTAAAATTATTGTAGAAGAAAGATGATTTCTACATCCAGATAAATACTAGACAGTTCAAATAGAATTATCGTCCCCATAATATAAAATTTTAAAATAATTATTTAAAATAGAATTGTGTACCTGCAATATTATTAGTGAATGTGCACAAGGATATCTCATATTTTTTTATTGATTATGGAGAAAAATTATAGATGTGAAATATTTAATGTATATTCAAAAGATTAAATCCAATTAAATAAGATACACCACTCTAGTTTGGGAACATTTGAATACTAAATTTATAAAGCATGGTATTGAATATTCTTCTCTTTAACATAGGATACATCCTCGCCTTAAATGATTTCTTGTTTGTTCTTAAATATTATACGAATTTAGTCTTTTAAAGGTAATAAAAATTCATTGAATTAAGCAAGCATTTGAGGTAGATAAATTTTTTATATACCAAGATTTGAAATTTATTAGAAAGGGTCACATTTATGATATATAATTCAAATTAACTAAACATATTATTACGGCTATATTTTAGAATCCTTTGTTTTATGGAATAATTTTTTATGTAAAAAATTAATAAAATAAACGTGGTGTTAAAATTTTATTTATATCATAAAACTGATAAAAATGATTATAAATGTGTACCTTTTAAGTAAACAAAATAGTTAAGAAAATATTTACCCCTATATGAAGGAAAATTAATATTTTATAATTAAAATATTATGATGTAAGGGATTTGATTTCTTAACCAATTATAGGTAAAAATAAGTACTTATCTACTTTTAATGATAATTTTTATTGATTTTTTATGTCTATATTTTACATTATATAGATAAGGTTATAGATAAATATAAAATAAATAAAAATTAGGTTAAAAAAATGTGAGCTTACAATTATATTTTTTAGATCAGTTATGGGATTTGGATATTATATTCATTCATTATTTATATCCCTAAGAATTATACATTAACTGAAATACCCCTATACACCACAAAAAAATTGTGTAGTTTAGTGAAATATTGTATTATTATTGTATATTATCATTTCCATTATGTATATAATAGATTTCTCAAAGATATTTTGATGAGAAAAATTATAAATCATCTGCCACATCTAGAATCGGTTCCCCGAAATAATAGAATGTTTGGGATCTGTATTCATTTTGGAATCATAAAATACAAAAAATAAATTATTTTAATTCTTAGTGTTTTCACACAATCAATCAAGTACCAAGTTCTAAAAGAGAAATTATTTGTTAAATTGTTTCTCAAAATATATTTCTTATATCAAAGGAGAATTCAAAATCTTATATATTAGTCATTATCAAATAAATTATTTAGAAGGTATTAATATGAATATTTAATGAAGATATTATATCATTGATGAATCTAGGTTTACCTAATTATCTAAGAAAGTAAAAATAGAATAATCAAGGTCAAATTAGATATTATTTCAAGAAGAAACTAAGGAATAAGATCATAGTTTTAAATGAACCTAGATGAAAAATACATACAGATATTATTTCTAATAATAGTTTTTGTATAGAAATGATGAAACTATAATTAGAAACACTCTATTTATTCTCTATATAGAGTCTGAAACAAAAATATTCAAATATTATAGTTCATATTCCCATGAATCACATTATATATATGTTTTAAATAATGAAAGTTATTGTATATCAAGGAAGAGTAATAATATAATTTATTATGTTCTTTAGGGCTCACAACCAATATAAATTTAGAGGTTATTTCGATGAAAATAAAAATTTGATTGTATAATTGAAAAATATAAATACATATTTGTAGAAAAATGGTTTAAAAAAGGAATAAATAGATTATTTCTATATTTATTCTCAAATGGTAACAAATTATTTGATTAGAAATATTATTAGTTTATCTTAAAAATACAATTTCAAAGTTCAATAAATTGTTATTAAAATTCTATTACTGATTATTGAGTTGAATAATATATATATATAACAACTTAACGGATTAGTAATACATGGTAAATAAAATATGGTTTTCAAATTATAATGGCCCTTATATTATATAAAACAATTTCCAAAACAATGTAATGAGAAATTTAATGATGTAAAATTATCAAAAACCTTTTTAGTTAACCAGGATTGTAATGTTTTTCATTATTGGTTTCCTAATAAATTTAATGTTGTTATTTGTTAATATATTAATGAAATTATTATATATGGAATAGGTATGAATCATGTAAATCATTTTAAGTCCATATTATCTATTTTATTTGATATTAATGACTTATGGGATTCTAATGTTTTTTTTGGAATCGATATTTATTGAAATAATAATTTCACTATATATTCACAATATCATTTTTTAAAAATTTATTAATTTGGTATAAAAAATTATTTATTTACTAGATTCTACCTCATATTCTTCTCTAAGTATGATTATACCAAATCATAGTATAATAGTTTCTTAATTAGAATATACAAGGTAGATCAAGAGTATCATATATTGCATGACATACACAAGAAAATTCATCAATTTTTTTTTTGGAATGATTATAATGTATATGAGTACTCTAGGGTTTTCACAATTGGAGAATTTTTAATGATTAATAATGTATTTAAAGGTAATTTTGTACTATAGTATACGTTATACAATAATTCCATAGGTGTCGTAAGTTCCTTATGATGTGATTTGGATTGTTAATCTGGATTATTAGTCCAATATGATTGGTTAGTTTTTTACACTTGGAGGTGGATTCATGTGTTGTAGTTTGAATAAAAATGATTGTATAATAGAATTTATGATGTATTCTCATTTAATGTCTTTAGAAAATACTGTAAATAAGTGTAATAACATAGATATCTTCTATTAGATCACGCATTATAGCCTAAGCATATTTATCAGGTTTCTAGAAAATGGAATAATTAATCTATACTAGATAGTAATTATATAATTTACTATAATATTATATTAGAACACATTATTCTCAAACATAGATAGGTTAGAATGTTTATAAACCAAGGTATTATTATTTTTTCATTATTAAATCAGGAAAAATGATTCTTGATCCACTAAAAAATGGTATATCATGGTATTTTTTATACTAAATGTCAATAGTGCTGGGCATATATTCCATTAAAAAATAAAAAATTATGGTACTAAACATTACATTTGATGACTATGTATGTATAAGTTTATTATAAATAATTTTATCATATGTGTGATAGAAACAAAAAATTTATATTACATCCCATGAAAATATTTCTTGGAGCCAAGGAGAAATGGAGGTCATATTTAAAACATAAAATGGACCAAATAAATAAAAATAGTACGTGAAACATGGGTAAAATTTTAGTTCAACAATGTGAATATTGGTGTGGGGCCTCTCCAAATATCATATGAATTATTACTCAAACATTTGTGATATGGTAAGTGTCACTTCAACATAATTTTTCCAAGAAGTAGATGAATAATTAAGGAATTTGAACTTATTTTTAAAGAATGAATCTAGAACATAATATGATATATAATTTCAAGAATGTGTTCAATTTTTTCTTTATTATTCATGTATTTCTCTACTATCGAATGTTTAAAATCGAGTGATACCATTATTTTAATTCTATTTCCAAGTTATTATGATAAATTATTTTCAAAACTTATTTCTTAATTTTTAAAAGATCATGTGATTTTTTTTATTTTAATTTTGTTGTTAAAGTATGTTAATATATTTCCTATGCTTTAAAATGGGAAGGATTTATTGGAATTATACATCAGTTGGAATGGATATACATTTTCACTAATAAACATATATTTTCAGCAGTGTGTATGATAAGGGACTCATAATATATCATGTTTCATCATTTGTAAATGATTATATATGGAAATGAAAATCTTTTATAGGAACATTATCTACATAATGAAAAGGTGTACGATTCCTTATTAGAAAAGATATTTCCATTCCTATAAATTAAGTCCCCATTAAATGGTAAACCTAATATCAAAAATTCCAAATCACTCTTATCCTTACAATAAATAGATATTTGTCTATTATTATTCAAAAAAATATTAATGAAATTTTTTTGTTTGGAACAAAAAAAATATTACTATATTTGTTTCATTTTTATCTTCAATTATTACACTCCATTTAGTAGTAATTAAGATAGAGTGACACGACTATATCTTAAAGAGGATTCAAAAGTAACCGATTTTACTACCAACATTGTATGGGTGAATCTAATTTTTAAGATATTTGAAAATTTACTTTACAAAGTGAGATCATTAAACTATTATAAAAGAATATCTATATCTATTACCGAAAAATGTCTCCAACAATTAATAAATTGGTTTTCCTCATAATGTTTTAAAATGTTTAATGTGGTGTACTGATTTATTTATTTTAAACCCCCATGAGAATGATTTATCAATAGATTATTGTTAGATAAGAAACTGTTAAGAAATAATTTTAATTTTATGGGCCTTGACCATATCTTTTAAATCATTCTAAATATGTTTATACTTCCAATATATTTATAAAAGTATATTCTAGTAAAAATAAATCTCCCCAAATTCATACAATTATTTTCTTATTTTACTTATTTATTTTATGTTATTTCTAATGTAAAATCAAGTAATATTAATAATTTAAATAATAATGAAATGTTATTTCCTATTTATCATAATTTAAAATCTTGAAAAACTCAAATTCACTACTCTTAGTGTTACCAGAAGTTATTACATGTCATGGATAATGGATGCCGAAATGAATCAAGAATTTATGGATATAATAAAAATAATTAAATATAGTATTTCATAACTACTAAACAATAAATCTGATGAAATTATATTCTTTATATGATATCAAAGCAAAGGACTAAAATCCAAACACCTTATTAAAATAATTCCATGGAATCATAGGAAGAGTTTTAATAAGTGATTAAATTATCATGAGGTTTTTATTCATAATATCGTGGATTAATCGAATTATTTATACATCATAGACTATTAAATGAATAGTAATTTCAATTATTCTATTTATATAAGTTTATCTCAATTAATGTATTGTAGAATTTCATATAAATATGATGATATGCTTAAAAATTCACTAGTGAATTTTCATACTTATCTTATAATATTATAATAATAATATTACATACAAGGGAATAATAACTATGTTAATAACAATTCATTATTAATTATAGTATATAATGTCAATGTTTTTTTTGATTAAAAATCATCTGCCTCATCATACTAGATCTATAGTATAATCTATTAGTGAAAATAATTATTTTCATGAAAATAATCACGGAATATAATGAGGCTATGAATGTGGATCTCATAGTGTATGTGGGAATGGATGTCAGAATGTTCAATGATAAGGTCCTAGCCTTGGGAACAGTCCAAAAAAATATCAGAATTAGTGAAATGTAATTTCACATACTCTGAAGAATATTGAACATTCCTATTAATGGTGTGGTTCTAAGGGATGTTGACCATGATTCGCCCAAACCATAGATCACCTATGTAAGATATATAATGTGTAACATGATGTAAAAAAGAATGAATCAAAAATAAATTAATCATCTTATGATATAAATGAAAAGGTAGACATTTTTACTATGAATCACGAGCTATCAAAAGGTTTTTTCACATACCGTTATATAGGATATTTTATTGTGGAGTTTTATGGGAAGATTGATGTAAATAATTAATAAAATTTATAATATTGAATATTTATAATATGAATTTTTTTATTTATTTCCCATTTTATTTTTTAATATTTAAATTTTATATAATATTTTTTTTTTATATTTTTGTCATTCAATTGAATGTTAAAAATTGATTTTGAAATTGATGAAACAATATTTTCATTATTGATTGTGGAACAATGCCAAAGCATTATTCGAAAAAATATACAATCATAAACCAACTAGTAAAATTGATATTATTATATAATTTATTGATGATCTGGTAGAATTGATTGGGTAAATAAGTTTTTCATTACCAAATAGGACAAATTTGTTTATTATAGATTCATTGTTATCACAAATGTCTAAAATAAACTTATCAAGCATCAATTATATGTACTTGTAAGTGTACGATACATTGAAAATATCTTTTCAAAAAATAATGGTACATGTGAATTACCATTAATAGATTTGATAAGAGTCACATTCTACAAAAAATACAAAATATTCACCAAAATAACATTATATATTTTCAATCAAAACACTTATAGAAGTAAGGAATAGTACACATATCATAAATCTGGGGCTTTATCTATTAAGTTATCGTGTTTTTTAAAGGATGTGAAAAATAATTTAAATTTATCATTTGATTTCAATAATTGTCCAAAAGATCATTCGATGAAGATTTTTTTATTCTTGTTATCCTGGAATGATATTTTGGAAACCCTTACTACATAATATAAAGCATGAAATTCCCCCTATTCATGAATGAATTAATGGGATATATGTGAACCAATGAATCTGTCATGTAGTCTATTTATGTATTCTTTACTTTTAATTGAACTACCTAATAGATGTTCAAATATATATTTTTTAACAACGTGAAATATAATATTCTCATAATATCATTATAGAAAAATTAAATTAATGTGGAAATTACCAGATTGTGTCATCAAAAAATTATGTATTGATAATTATATTAAATTTACATCACATTATTTAATTGATTAATATATAGTAATTGGAATTATTGTACTCACCCATGTGCATACAAAATATGGTTTAGTATATTCACTTGTAAAATGCCTCAATGCTATTGGTAGACCACTGATAATGGAAATAATGCACTAAGATTTGTATTGGATTATGTAATGTTGAATGATTTATTTTTATTTTACATCAAAACAAATATATATAATAATCACTCCACACCCCAATCGAATTTTACTACTATCAAAGTATCTCCTTTTGAATAGTTTTTCCTTATAAATTATATGTATCATTTTTCCTACAACGATATATAATAATAGGGCCTCAAAGGAAGGTGGAAATATATGTGGAATATGATTCCTAATTATGACACCCCAATGTAATTGTGGTATAAGATACTAATTAATAATGATATATTTTGATATTTCAAATGAAATTGGGTGGTGAGTGAGGTTTTTCATATTTTTAGTTGAGTATTTGATTAATAATATATTTAGATACTCCATTGTTTATAAAGGACATGCTGTAACCATTCCCATGAATAGAGATAATTTTACAAGGATGTCCATCAATCAAAGATCTTTGAAGGTTGTACCATGAGGATACCCAAGCAATGGTTCCTATATTATCTTTTATTTGGGGTGTGGGGGTGGGGTGGGGTGTTTCACTCTAACTAGAGGATTCCATGTCACAAAACATGTTTAGGGGAGGTAAGACATTCTATAATGAGATTGGTCACACATTGACGTGGCCTTTTAAGGTTCTTCAATTGAGAATGTTTTAAATTACCTTACATGATTTTATGCCTGGTAAGATTATGTTGGTAAAAATTCATATTACTGATTGAGAGAGAAAGTTATTTGAGATTTTTCCATTCTTCATACTTATATACAAGCCAATATCCATCAATTATAAGAATATAGAAAGTATGTATATCATTTTTCTCACCCTTAACACAAAATCTAACATCCCAATCGGGTTTTTGTCCTCTCATAAAGCCTAGTGGTTATGCAAGACAAATTTGGGATGCAAGTTTCATTTAGTTTTGGGATTTTGATATATACCAAATTTTGAGATAATTTCACTTCAATAATTAGTTTTCCTATCAAATGAGAGATATTCATGAATTTTTATGTTTTTTATTTATTTAAAATTATTATATTTTATTCATAATGAATTTCATGATTTGTAAACAAAATTATTTTATAGAATCCATAATATTTGAATATTACTCATCACAGGTTTATAAAATGATTTCATTGACTTTGAAACATGATGTAAAATGTTTTCGGTGGATATATATTAATTAAATTGTAAAATAAATTGTTTTCATGTGAAATGATTGATTAAATTCCAATGAATAATTACCATGTGTATTATTGGATTTAATGGTGTGTTAATCTCATTTTCTATTTTTTAAATTCTGACGGAACTCTACAAAATAACTTATGAATATTAATTCCATTTTATTTTTTAAAATAGTTCATTAAAACTTTTATTATAGTTATTACATAAAAGGGACAATTTTAACATTATAATTTTAGTTCTTTGAATTTTTTTGAGACACTCATTTTTTAGCATTATGTATGTCTTGGATCAAACATTACCCTTCTAATATGTGGATTATTATTTGATTCATGTAAGATGTGAAAGGATGATGTTTCTTTTCCGGGTGTTAGAGGTGAGATCAGATGTATTTTTCATACTCTATTGATCCATGTGACTCACATAACATGTTTTTTGGGAAGTTTTATATTGATTTGGCTTTATTTTTTCAATCAAAAATTTTTTTGGCAGTGTAATAAGTAATCAAAATGTATTTTATTTTACAGATTCATTACCCACATATTTATGGGAAAATATATTAGAGAAGTTGATGCTGTTATATTGAAAATTATTTCTAGACATATTCAAGTAGAATATATTCAGATGTAATGATATTTTTTGATAAAATAATTGATGTAGAAAATATGTGATAATGGAGAACACAATGTCTAACACATTTTATATTGAGGTTAGAAGAGGTTCTAATATGGGTTAGTAATAGTTTAGCATTAGAATATGAAGTATACAAATGCCCCCATCCTTCCTTTAGAAGAGAAAATTGGGGCTTCAATAGAGATAATATCCACGTCATAAGGGAAACTCCCTATATTAGTGGTTAAATTACCAAAATTAACAATCATAAATTTTCACATATATAGAGTCATGACGATATTATGAATGAGTGAAATGATAGTGCATAAAGGTAACCAAGGTCACCAAAACAGTCACCAAATACTTTGGAAGCATAATCCAGAATTCAGTAATAGTCTTGAAAAAATAGATAATTTTTTCCATATGATTCATTTAGAAAGATTTGTTAAACAATTTATGAGTGAGGAACAAAAAATCAATATATGATTCAATCACACATACAATGATATTTCAGAAAAAAATTCACTAATTATTAAATTACATACAAGTGATTGAGAGTTTTTAAATTATTCAATAGAATAATTGTATGAGTTGTATTAAAAAATACATATGATTCATCTATGTTTGAATGATTTATATTACCATAAGATTAAATTGATCCTAAGGATATGTTTTTTAGAATGTATTTGTTTTATTATGTTCATAATATACATGAATGACATCGAGTTAGTATAATGGAAATTATTCTTCATAGGATATTATACAAGAAGTTAGTTTTTATAGTAGTCCCACTGACGAGGTTTCTATTTTTTAATATTCCAATGATTCATCAAATAACCAAACCCATATAATATATATATATTAAGA
Organism: Viscum album; assembly: GCA_963277665.1. Lineage (NCBI taxonomy): Eukaryota > Viridiplantae > Streptophyta > Magnoliopsida > Santalales > Viscaceae > Viscum > Viscum album. Next base: position 1,393,424,722 of record OY728165.1, read on the forward strand.
TACCCACTATTTGTATATCTTTAAATATATAATATAGGAAGATGTCAAAAAGGTTATGCCAACTTCATAAGAGATATTACATGGTGAAAACACTAGAATCTATAATAATAAATTTTTATCTATCTAATTTCAGGAAATATGGTCTTATTGGTCATCATTGATAAAAAAAGAAATCATTCAAACCTATCATGATCCAAGCTAAAGAAATGAGAAATTTTCTATTCCAAAAAATATACATCAATTTTAAAACAATTCATATCTTCATACACAAATATAGAATTAAAAAAGATATTAATTAAAATATTTTTTGTATAAATACATTATTATAATGAAATATCAAATAGATAAATAATACTATCTTCTTAAGGAAAACTTTAATGAATCCATTGACTCGGTTTGAATGAGAGTAAATTAAAAAGCATGCATAAATAAATCAATGAATTTTCATATTTCATTATGAAAATAATATTCAAAGGATATTATGTCAATATAAATAATTTGTAATGTAAGAAGAAAACGAAATACTCTGATAGAACCTAATACTGAATAAAAGAGTTAATTTATGGGTAATGAATATGAGACTGACTACATCGAGGAAATTTTGTATATCAAAAAAGATAGAAAAAGACTCATGATGAAACAAAATAATTGTAGAAACTTTTGAAGATACTTTTAGGTATTAATAATATTTTATTAGGAAGGATAAAGATATTTATGAACAAAAAGATGAATTATATTTTAGGAATTCGAAATAACATGTTTTTCTATATACCATTAATGTATAAAGAGGTCGAAAACATCTTCTAGTACCCAATTTTGATTAAAAAATATTAATTTATAGAAGAATAGAATTATTTAAAATATATTTTCAAAATGGGTGTTGGTGAGTGATTTCATAACATTTTGATTTACTCCACATAGAAGAGATATTACAATTAGATATACAAACAAGATGAATCATGAAATTGATGGGAAATATTGAAATTTCATTATGTCATCTATTTATAAAGAACAATATACCAATGTAAGGGAGATTAATATAGATAAGGATATGTGGTATATTCATGATAATATAAATTATGTAAATTTAATGATCAGGGAAGATAAAATTCAAAATTTTGATATCCATGTTTCATTACATCTGAATGGAATATAATGAGATTTTGAATGGATACATTTCTATGATAAATTATATTACAAGTTAGAAAAAATGTTTTTTTGATACATGGAATCAACCAACTCTTGTTAAAAACCAATGAGAGACTAATATGATAAATTTGATCCAAAAAATATCCATGATTAAGGAAATTTGGGATATATCACTAGATGAATTGAAAAACACAATATTAATTTAAGATTTGTTGAATTGAAAAATATTCAAGTAGAAAAAATGAATGAATCAGCCATTATGACAATGGTTAGATAACAACGACGAGATAAGGAAGATATTGGTTTTGTTATATATAAATTATTGGAAGAAAATTACTATTAAAAAAATTATAGACCACATATCATAGATGATAAAAAAGGAATGTACTTACAACCGAAAACACTGACTTGGGAGGTAAAAGTGTAAAGGTATATGAGACATAACTATAAATTTATAAAAGAATAAGAATTTTACATATAAATTATAATAAAGTGTTAAGATAACTAGTAGTGATGTTTTATCTAGAATAAGATATAGAAATATCATAAAGGGTTATTATAGAAAGAAAATGATATCATCATATAGATGTAAGATAAATATTATAAAATATATTATTATAATAACTCATCAGAAAAGCGTGAATAAATTGATAATGGTATCTCTTAAAAACAAAACAAATTGAACAATTTGTCAGAAAACATGTATATACATAAAATTAGTGATGGTTAAAGTGATGAGATCTATAATGATTGCATAATAATGAGTGAACATGATGTGTTCTTTGAGAAAAACATAAAACTCATGAAGAAATTAAAACATCAAAATAAAATAAATTGATATGAAAATTATGAGAGTGATCTAAAAATGGAAATAATGATTTATAATGAAAAAAATTATACAATAGGACAAAATTACAAGGGATATTAATGGAAATATAGATGTAAAATAACAATATTTGAAATAGTTATATTCTTGGATCCATAAAGATAGTGAAACCATGATGAGGATAAATTAATGATATGTTAAAGAAAATGATTCTCAATTTAATTCATCCATATATTTTTTTGAAGTCAACCGCAAAATATATGTTATAAAAATTTCTTAATTCTTCTAGTGATGCTAAATACTTATAATCAATGAATTTAAATTTAGAGGAAAAAAACTAAAATATCACACACATAGGGATGTTCTAAAAATATAATATTTTATAAAAATGAAGGATAAATTTTATTTACATAGATTTAAATCCGAAATGTATAGTTAAAAAGGTTTTAATGTTTTAGGAAGATAATAACATTTTTCAAAACAAATTAAATAATAGTAAAAAACATTATTCAAAATATTTTGTTGGTGTTGTGGGGTCTTCAGAAAAAATTCATACAATTTTTATTATAATATGTATCCTATATGGAATTAACATCAACTAATGTGAATTAATCAATATAAAAAAAATTAATCCCATGGGAGGAAGTAATAAGCTCCGGATGTAGAAAATTTTAAATTAATAATTCAATAAGGTACACTCCACATGACACTAAAAATGGTGAGGACCAAATAATATAATGTATTTCTCATTGAACAAACACAAATAATAAATAAATAATTCAAAAAGTATAGTAAATTGTGTTTGTGTGTGAGTATGTGTGTTAAAGGAATAAATGATGAATCACAAGAAAAAGAAAATGATTTTAATGAAAGGTTGTGTAAGATATGTTGGAATACTCTCTATGTAACCTTGTATTTTAAATCTGTTATAGACAAAAATAATAAACATGTGGTGGAATGAAAAAAAAGAAATTCAATTCATTTTATTTTATGTCACATTGAATGTAAAAAAACACATCCAAGGAGCTTTTAGAAAATAATAATAATAACATTAAACCAATGAGTTATTATATTTGAAAATTAAGTAGGTATTTCATGAAGATATCCAATAGTGATGAATCTAGAAAAACAAGTGGATCACAGTTCAGATAAAACTCTCAAACTTATTATTATAATTAATGAGAAAGTACATAATATCTTTATTACCATTTATTTTTTTATACAATTTTATGAATGGAATTATATTACACAAATTAAAGGGGATGTTTGATAAGACTATCACTACGACATAATAAAAACAACTCTTAATAAGGTATTCCATCTTATATGAAGAAGATGAATTATGTCCATCCCTTTTGTGGGAGGAAAAAAATTAACAAAAGCATTCAAGTGGCTTGTTAAATCATAAAATATGAAATTTATATACAATTAATTATCATTAAAAATTTATGTATGTTGAAAACACATAATTATTATTATATTGTATTAATCATGTTTATAAAGGGAGAGTGTTATTAATGAAAATATAAGAGAATGAGGAGATTAATATCAATCAATGGAGTTGTTTTGATGTCCTCATTGATATGCGTATATGATATATTATTTTTAGATTAATCTTTTAAAATATCCCCTTAAAATAGAAACTCATAATGATATATCATTCATGTTGATTTATGTAAAAACATGATGTCTTGAGGGAATCCCTCCAATTTCTATATAGGGTTTCCATTCATTGGTATGGTGTTGATTATCTAAATTATCTTGGATATTTTGGGGTGTGGTTATATGATTCCCTCATCAATGGATAATTATATAATTTATATTAAATGATGGAGAAGGTGTTACATAGATTTATGGATGATCCATCCCCTACAAACACTATTCTATTTGTTATCCATAAGGGGGATATCAAAATGGAGACAATAATACACATATTGACACTTCTGATGATGTTTGGTGTTAATAAAAAAATAAAAGGGGGATATTTAATATCATATTTAATGGTTTAAATTTTTATCAATATGTGTAGAAATTAGTTTGAGAAAAAGTAATATAAATGTTTAATAGATTATTAATATACTACCCATGTTTCATGGGGAATGATATTGGAGGATTTTTATATTTTTATCTTTAATAATATGCCAATATAGATTCATGTATTATACTATAAAATGTGATAATAATTGTTATTATTACCTTAAATATGAAATAAATGTTATTATGTTGAAGACACCATATAGAAACATTTTTATCTAGCATCACTGAGTCGCATCAGTGACTCGTATCGGTGACTCAACTCAATAGTGAGTCATTTCCAATTTTCATTGATTTTTTCATTTTCACCGATTTAATGTTTCCTTTTTCATTAAATGAGTTCAGTTCATTATTTAATAATTTTTTCTGCTATTCCAAATGATATCTATATTCTATAAAACTGAATCTTCTATTGGATCCTAAACATCATGGTATGGATCATGATCTGGATTTAATGGCCTTTGAAATCATTTCCCCAATAGATTTAATACATGTTTTTCTAAATAGGATACCCTTCCTATATTGTAATTTTACATTTTTATTGATATCATGTTTCCTAGATCCCTTCTTCCCCAAGTGATCATGTGTTTTTTGTGGGCCCCCCTTGGATCACATCCCCCTAGAGGTTCCTCATATTATTTGTGCACCCACTATTTTGGCTAAAGGAGGAGGTGTTGATCATTTGTTTCTCAAGGTAGGGATCCCTTCATATATCTTATTTTGTCTATAATGGGGGGTGGGTGTACTAATGTCTTCATGTGGGTACATCTGTAAAAAATTTTAAAAAAGATAAATTAAGGGTTGGGAAGATGATAATTATGACCATATTGTTTTATTTGTTTTTATTTTTCCATGTTGTGATTGGTTATGGCTATATGCCTTCTAAAATTCTTGGTCATTGGTGGTATCCAATTGAGAACCTGTATGGATTATAAATACATGTTATTTATTTAATTTTTAATGGGTTTATATATGAAATTTCTTAATCATGTATATTTTATTAAATAAATTGACTCCCCTGGATCAAACTTGTTCTACGATAACCCTTATTTTATCTAAGTCGAGTAAAAGAACAGGTATTTTCTAAATTTGAATATAGATTTCATTATTTTTTTGGTTGTGTATTGAGTATTTTTTCATTATAATTTGAGACTTATAAGGTTTTGTGGTGCTACTTTTTAGGGAATGGTTTGGGGAGGCCCAAATGGTGTAGTGGAATCTCATTTTGAGATATTGATTGATTGTGGAATGAATGGGAATCATTTGAGAAGTGGGGTTACAAGTTAAGAATATTCTATGTTTATTTTACTAGGTGTGGTGAGATTATATAGAAGGGTTATCAGGTTTGATGTGAGGATGTGTGTTTTATGGTTTTATTGTATGTTTGGGGTTTTCTTGCTGACAGAAAGGACATGGTGGCATGAAATTGAATAGTTATAATGGGAGTGGTTGGATTTGGGGCTAAGTGGGAAAATAATCGAATTTTTGGTTTTTTATCATAGTTTTCTTCCAATTTTTAACTTGTTTGTGCGGTTGGATATGTGTTTTGGTTGTTTGTTACTCCGTAAGGGAAAAATAACTAGTAAATTCTTAATAGCATCAAAATGATTGGGTGTTAACCGATATTATATTATCAACTTATAAAGAGACCGTCATTCATCATGATATGTTTATTTTATAGGTTTCATCAATGGTATTTTTTTTGGGGTTGATGTTCTTTGGAACCCCAAGGGTTTGGATAAATTTTATATATATATATATACACACACAAGATTTTTTTTTGAATTCTATAGACACCCCACCCTAATTTATTGTTATGTACTGAACACCCCTATTATTATCGGGGAGGGTGTATTTACCGAACATCCTAATGGGGAGGGGGGTGGATGGTTGGTCACCCACTCTTCCCTGCTACCTCTTTTATGAAATGATAGCGCAAGACACTTCAAAAAGGTTTTGGTTTTTGAGCCCAAGGTGTGTCTAGGTAAGTTTTTCTTCCTTGGTGTCTTTGGGGTGAGATGTGCGGTGGTCCCTAGGTGTCATCAAAATGTCATTTGGTTTGGGTCCAATGTGTCTGTGGGCGGGATGAGATGTGTTCATGAAGCCCATGTGTCTGTGGACGGGATGTGGTGTGGTATATTTATATGTGGTGGTAGTTCTAGGGGTCTTCCATTAGGATGAAAGAGAAGAATATTAGTTGAGAAGTGTTGAGGTGTACCCTATCATCGATTTTCTCTATATTAGATTTCATAACCTACATTATTTTTTAGCATGACTTTGGTGATGTTGGGCTGGCTAGTATACCTTTTTTGGTGTTTTTGATTTTGCCTATATTCTCAAAAGTGAATTAGTGTGTCTCCGCAACATCATCATGATGGACTTTGGTTTTCCTAATGAGTATCCTTGTATTCTCACCCTACGTATATAAAACTATTTCAAGTCACCATGAGGATCATATGTATTGTGATGGATTGTACTTTCTTGGATCATGAAAAATGTTTTCTCTATTCATAGCTTTTCTTTTGTTACTTTAGTTGTGGAATTATGTATTAATACCAATATAAATTTTTATGATTCATGTCTTATTGTTTGTCTTTTATTTTACCTATATATATTTGACTAGAACTTTTTTGTGGTTGGTACATCTTATCTCCAGATCATGGATACTATAAAAAGAATATTTCCTCCCATTTGGTGAGATTTATATACCCTTAATGTTGGTCTCCACCCCGAGGCCTACTGGTGGCATGAATCAGGGGTCATTATCTCTCTTCCTTCAATGCCATCTCAGGAGGGGCATCTTTGGAGGGAGGGGTTCATGGCATAATTGTACCAGAGGTGATGGTTGAGAGATAGGATAGAGTTTTCTATTTGGAACCATTACAATTTCATGGGTTGGTAGAGAAACATATTTAGGCTACCATGGTTCAAGACATAGGCCATGGAAGATCGGCTAAGTCACTGGATTTTAGGGGCCCCATAATACGAAGATAGGACTCTATGATTACTGAACAACCAAGTGATACTACATTGTTTGAAGGGTAGAGTCCCTAAGAATGGTATACACATCATGAAGATTTTTTTCTTGTTCTAAAAAAGAATTTATTTATTTTAAATAAAAAAAGATTAATTGATTATTAAATAAAATTCAATACTACTTAGACTTTGGAGTTCCTTGTTTACTTATTAGCTATGGGAACTAGTCATTATCCACTAGTTGCTCAGGCAGTATAGGCTGAACATGCCAATATAGGTGATTAGAAAAAGGATTATTTAGATGAAAATGATAACCTGTGGCAGAGAACATTGTGTGCTTTCCAGCGGCATACATTTTGATAGTATATGGGAAGTGTCTCGGACAAGGAGACAGTGAGCTGGCTCAAAGATCATGGTATAACCTTCAGCCTGATCCATGACCCAAAAAAAGTATTGGGTTTTATTGGTGGATATCCAAATGATGGGAACAATGTGTGAGTGTTGGATGTTGTACCTTGGGGAGAAAAAAGACGATGACGTTTTATGGGTTGATTTCTAAAAGGACTTCCATACAAAATTACTTTATATGACAATGAATTATAGGTAGTGATCAGTGATAGTCTCCCTACATCAGTGAAGTATGTCACAATCAGATTTGGGGATCATGTTCTATTCTCTACATTGCTTCACACCAGATCACATTCTGGTTGAGGAGTATTGAGAGAGATGATTAAAGGATTCACTTCTTCCTTCTCTCTAATAGGTAGTTATTCCCTTTAACATGCCGGCATTCCTAGAGATCCAGAAAAAAGTGGAGCTTGTCTAGAGGAAGAAATCAAGATGAGTTCTACCAGGAGATGTGATCCAGTGGGGTTATTTTATGGGAAATGCTACCAGTATCATGTTTTACGTTCTAGGGCATTTGAGTTTTTGATTCTCAGAAAGTCAATATTAGCATTTTCTTTTTCGACTTCTAGTCCTCATGCTTATCTTGAATGCCTAGAGATGGAGTGTTTTTTTTTTGGAGATCATGGTCACCATTGTAGTTCATAGCCAATAATATTTCGAGCTCATAATGGTGGATGTGGGCTAGTTTAGAGCCTTCCTCGGTAGTAGTTTTAATCTTCATCATTTCAGCAGTAGGGATAGTAGGATCTTTCTCCAATGAGAAGAGACTGAGCAGGTGGAGGCCATCCATAAAAAATTCATCAGGGACCGTGACCTGGGAATACTTCATGAGAAGGTCATTAGTAAGAGTGTAGAGGAGCTGGCTCTAGTATGCTACATGCCATATAGGCAATAACTCTAGTAGTACAATAGATCATCTGAGTTACGATTGGCTTGTTCAATACTAATTCTTGTGATTTGATTGACTCGAGAGTTTTACACTCCTTTACTTCACCCATTTAAGTCAATCTTCTGGGACTAGGCATAAATATGATTTTTGTTCCCTTAGTGTTGAGTTCCGAAGTCGGTGGCTATACCATCATGTGTTATTTTTTTAAGGATGTAGACTATTTTTGGGGATGCATTAGTCTAGTGGGGATCTATTCATATTACAGATGTAGCCATAAAATCTTATCCATGGCATTGAATGGTTGTTTTCCTTACATCCTTTTATCATATTCCTTTATATTGTAGTCATCTATTTAGATGTGGATGGAAAATGTGTGACTTTTGTTTGTGAAAAGAGTAGTTTGTTTGGAAGCTGACATGTCATTCCACTTCTTTCATTATCGGATGAGTTATTAGTTGGATTACTAGATGCTGAGAGTTTGGATGCTCCCATAGTTTTTGGGTAATTTTTGGATGTTTTCTCTATGGTTGGGACCTTACCCACATAATGGGATGTTGAGATCTGGATAGTATTACATCCTGGTGCCTCTCAAATTCCAATTTCTCATTATTAGCAAGATCCTTTTGAGTTGTGGGAGTTTTGGATTTAAGTAGATGATATGATGTTGAAGATATTTATCCAGTGTTTTTTTGTCACCATGGGATTCTCTAAATTGTTTTCAATGAAGGTGGGTACTGGCCTATGTTTGTGAAATTGACTAATAGAGGTTGAATTAGGTGAGGATGAAGAAATGTTAACATCTCCCAGATATACATGATATTTAAAATAGATGAGGGGAAAAAGTTAATTTTCAAAGATCAACCGGTATTCTATCTATCACCTATTGATGGTGAAAGAGGGTGAAATCATATAGACTGGTTTTAGGTGTAGCTATAGCAACTTCGAATTTTTGGTTATGTTGTTTGGTGTTACGAACACATAGGTCATGTTCATGGTACTTATGAATTTCATCATTCATTATATTCTATAAAATCTTGTTTCCATATTCATCAATTAAATTCTGATCTACACAAATTCAAAAGATTAGCATACTGAGATCTCAAGATTTCCAAGTCATTTTTTCCCTGAAACTACAGCTTTGGAATGTTTTCCAAGTAAATATTTTGGATACAAGAGATCCACTTCCTCAGATATGTGGTGTCTCATTAGGGAGTAGCAGTGGACCCATAATATGATGAGGCAGTTGTATCATGGACATCACCCAATAATGTGGTAGAGGTTTACTATTTCCTTGGCCTAGAAGGAAATTACTATATATTTTTACCTATCTTCTCATTATTTTCATATCATTTGACAGCTCCAACCAGAAAGGCTCCAGCCAATGTGTGTAGTGAAAAGTGTCAATCATGTTTCAACTATCTAAAGAGTATATCGGTCAGTGATTTAGTTTCCAAAGGATTGGGTGAGGATGGATGGATGTTCGATGTGTTTCTGGATGCTTCCCATCTCAGTTATGGGTGTGTGATAATTAAAAATGGGGAGTGATCTCTTATGGTTCAATGATGTCACATCCCCATTAATTTAACTATTCTAACAATGATCTAGATCTACCAGCATTCATGATTGCACTAATTTTTTTGTTGCATTTTCTCAATGGGATGTTCTTTTTGGTCTTCATAGATGATAATGTCATTAGGTATATATTTTCCCATTGAGATCTAAACATGAAATAGTGGAGGTTGATAGATTTTCTTCAAGATAATGATTTGGGATCTCCTACACCTCATTTAAGGGAAATTTTGTGAAAAATTCATTTACCAGAGAGTCGTATAGAGAGGTAGTTTGAAAATATAGAGACCCTTATAATGTGATAGGGGTGTTGGTTGAAATGAAAATAAATTCATTAACAGTTGATGGTATAGTTTGAATATTACAAATGAAAGTGATCTCATCTATGATGCAACAACTGGAACAGTCTCAGTGTGGAAGACTCAGAGGCAGAGGTGATCAGAGATCACATTGACCGAGATGACGTTCAGGGGGTTTGGACAGAGGATGGCCAAAATTCGATGTTGTTCTATTAGAGACTGTTTTTTCTACCATAAATTCATTTTGGATTCATCTATGAGTTTTATAGATCACACTTAGCTTTACAAAAATTAGATTCAAAGAATTTTCATGGCTTGAAAGTATACTTTAGGTTGTCCAGGATAAAGATTGTTGCGGTGGATTTTTTGGCGATGTGCATTGTGTGTCATCAAGTGAATGTAAAGCATCAATTTCCTAGTGCTTTGTTATGACCCTTATATTCCCCTAATTGGGGGTAAGATTATATCTCAATGTATTTATTGACAAGGATACCTAGAGATCATGGATCTTTTGATGAAATCTAGGTAGCAGTGGATTGACTAAAGAAATAATCTCACTTCATGGAAATTCAGGAGTTGGGTCCAGTGGATGCCTTGTCTAAAAGGTATATATATACAGTGGTGAGGATACATGGATTTATGAGACCCATTTTAATGGACTAGGATATGCGCTTTACCTTACGATTATGGAGGAGAATGTAGAATGCTTTTGGCACTCAATTATGGCTTGACGCTACATTCCACCTTGAGATAGATGTGCAGACAAAACGGAATATCCAAATTTAGGAGTACTTTCTGTGATCATGCTTCTTGGAAATTGGAGGATCTTGGGTGTGAAGAATTCCCTTGATAGAGTATTATTACAAAAATATTTATCACTCTTCCATTGGAAAGGATTCACTTTATGTGTTGTACAGATGGTTGTGTTTTTATCCATTATGCAAGACAAATGATGTGGAATCTACTATTCTTGTTTTGGAGTTAGTGCATAGAATGAAAGATAATATTTAGCTTGTTTGTGAGAGGATATAGGTAGTGCAGGTCCTTCAGAATCAGAAAGAATATTGTAGGAGGAGGTCTATGTAGGTAGAGGTCTAGGGTCATTTGTTCTTGATGGTTTCCCTATGATGTAGTACGTTGAGTTCTAGAAGAGGGTGTAGTATTTCATTGAGGTTCATCAAACCCTTTGGGGTGTTGGGGAGAGATAGTGAGGTGGCATGAAAGTTGGTGCTTCCACTATAGTTTGATACGTCCCATGTCATATTTCACGTCTCTAAACTTTTTTGATATATTCACAATGACTCCCATGTCATTTAATGATGGGGGTTTGATATTAATAATGACACAATATTCAGGGAGCAGCTAGTGGAGATCCAGGATCATTAGGATCAAATTATGTGTCTATGAACCATTACATTGGTTCGTTTGTTGTGGAGGCATGGTAGCCTGGAGGAATGTACTTGGGAGCAAGATGTCCAGATGCATGCCCAGTACTCGGAGTTGTTTTCAGTTTCAATTTGTAATGTTTTTGTTTGTAATTCATGATCCCTATTTTATATGATATAGGTTTATTAATTGTTTTATAATTTTTTATAATTTACACATATGAAGAGGGGTGAATGTTTTCCTTATCAATATTCATTAATGCTGATGCGATTACGCCCATACAGGAGAGTTAGTGACACATGATGGGTATAATATATTGATATGGAGGAAGGAATTAACAGATACATGTGTCCATGAAATGAGCACTTTGTTGCTTGTGTGGTGTGACTTTTTATTGGTTTGGGAAGTATATATTAGAGGTGATGTTCTTTTATTTGGAGGATTCACTCCAACACTCAAAAAACACTTGTTGGATTATCGTTGCGCATGGGAACGTATCATTGTTAGGGGTGTTTTCGGAATGGGATGATCTGGGATGGTTTTTAATTCATGAGGGAGAGAATAGTTGAAGAGGTATCTCATGTAATGACTTAAACCAATTTGGTCCATTCATTAGTAAAAATTGAGTGATTGAGGTGTTCTGGGAGATCAAAGTCACTAATTTCATGATTTTTCCATTATTCCAGTTTTTGTAATGATTAATTGGAAATCTGTAGGTGGCTTCAGTGAGTGGAATTAGTGGGTGGTTTTGGTAGGTGTCATCAGTTAGTGGCATTGGTATGTGGCATCAATGAGTGGTGTCGGTGAGTAGCATCAGTGAGGGGTTTCATTGAGTGGAGTCAATGTGTGGCATTTGTGAGTGGCAACATATGGGTAGTTGGAAGGTGAGTGGCATCAGTGAGTGGTATCAGTGAGTGGAATCAGTGAGTGGTGTCAGTGAGTGGCATCAGTGGGAGGCATTGGTGAATGGAATCAGTGAATGGCCTCAGCGACTGGAATTCGTGTGTGGAGTCTGCATCTGACATCATTGATTCTATTTGGTGAGTCGTGTCGGTGACTCACATTGGTGACTCACCCCAATAGTGATTCATTTCTAATATTCTATAGTTTTCCCACTTTATCCCCTTTAATGATTCCTTTAATGTTAAATGAGTTTAATTCCGTATTTAATAAGTTTATTATACATTTAATATGTTATATATCTCATAAAATACTAAATCATCCTTTGAATCCTAAATTTCATGGTTTGATCATGATCTGGATTTAAGAGATTTTAAATATGTTTCCCCCATAGATTTATGATATGATCTTTATGAATATGAGACCATTAATTTCTTGTGTGATTCTCTATCTATTTAAATTGATGATCCCATATCCCTTCATCCCTGAGTGGATATATGTTTTTGGTGAGTCTCATTTTATCTTGTCTCTCGGGAGGTTCCTCATGATGTTTGTGCACCCCTTGATTGTGGTAAGGAGTAAATTCTAAACATATGTTTCTTAAGATGGATTTCCCTTGATCTCTATTTTTTTGTATATCATGTTGGGTGGGTGTACGGATTTATTCTTGTGGGTATAACTGATTTTTTTTGAAAAAGAAAAATTATGGTCTTGGAAGTTGATAATGATGATCTTATAGTTTTATATGTTATCCTTGTTCTATATTGTGATTGGTATTTGTTGTATGCCTTCTTAAAATCATTTCCATTTTTGGTATTTGTTTGTGCACATTCATGAGTTATGAATACTTTTTGTTGATTTCATGTTGAAGGATTATATGTATTAAATTTATTAACCACGTATATTCTGTTAAATTAATGGACTCCATAGATCAAACATATTTTGTGATAACCCATGGTTTATCTAATTGGAATTAAAGAACGTGTTTTTTCTAAATATCAATACACATTGACTTGTTTTTTTGGTTGTGTGTTGTGTGTGGTTTCATTATTTTTTATTCATTATAAGTTTGTTTGATGTTGCTTTTAAGGAAATTCTTGTAATTGGGGTGGTCTATATTGTGTAGTGGAATCTCATGTTGAGAGACTTAATTATTATGGAATGAAGGGGGATTGATTGAGAAGTGGGGTTGTAGGTTCAAGTTGTGTTATGTATGTTTTACTATGTGTGGTGCTATTAAATAGGAGTTTTGTTAATTTGGTTTTAATGATGTCTATTGTGAGTTTTGGCTATATGTTGTGGGTTTTCTTGTTTAGAGAAAGGACAAGGCAACCAGACATTTATGAATGATAATGGCATATTTTTTCATGCGTGTTAAGTGGGGAGGAAGTGTGAAGTGGGGTGTTTTATCATATTTATCATCCTATTTTTGTCTTGGTTTTGAGGATGGTTGTGTTTCATGGTTGTTAGTTTCATGGGTAGGGATAGAATAACTACTAAATGATTAAAAACGTCCAAATTATTTGGTATTAAGTATCTTTATTTTATCCACTCTAGAAGAGAAAATCAGTCATCCAAATATGTTCATTTTAGAGGTTGCATCAAAGGTAGTTTTATAGGATGGTTTTTGTTTGTAACCCCATATGTTGTTTTGAGTGTTTTCTACCTATATATATACAGATGTATTTCCTTATAAATTCTATATCCATCCTACCTTAGTTGAGAGCTATGATCCAAAAACCCTAATTTGTTTTGGGTTGGGTGTCTTTCCCAATCATCCATGTGGTAGGATAGATTGTCAGCCACCCGCTCATCCCAACACCATCTTATAGGTGGTGATAACCCAAGAAACAACGGGTAGGTTGTTGTATTTGAGGGCCAGGTGTGTGTGGGTAGGTTGTTCTTCACAGATGTCATCAGGATGAGATGTTTGGCGGTTCATAGATGCCTTTATATTGTGGTGTGGTTTGGGACCCATGCATGTGTGGGAGAAATGAGATGTGGTTTTGTGGATCAGGTATCTATTAGTGGGATCACAAGGACGTCTGTAATTAGAGTGTGAGAGTGGCTCATTAGTGGGAAAGTGGTGTGGGGTACCCTATAATATATGTTTTCTATATTAAATTACCTGAATTTTATTATTTGGTGAGTGTGTCTTTGGTTAGTTTTGGGTATTCTGTATACCTTTTTAGGGTATTTTGGTTATGTTGTTTTCAAATTGTAAAATTAGTATCTCTCCCCCACTTATGCATGAGAAAAATTGGTTTTCCTACAATGTATACTTGTATTCTCACCCAACTTATATAAAACAATTTCATGTTGCATGGAGGATTACATGGATCGTGCATAATAATAATAGCTCAGATTGTGACTGTTTATTTTTGCCGCTTGTCTTTCCTTTTGGTAATTTCTTTGGGGACTTTTGTATTTGTAATAGTTTTCATTTTGAACATGTATATTGGATGGTATGTATAATAGACCATGCATGAAATAGAGATTTAATTTCAAAAAATGGAGGATATCTCTTATATAACATTTCAAAAGTCACTCTAGAATCTTATAGTTTAGTGTGTTTAGAAACTGGGAAACACAAACATGTGGTTCATAAAACAACTACATTGTTGCCCAAATATTTATTCACAACTAGACTACTTTGTTACATATATTTTTTAATAAAATTCATCATGACCTGGGGAAAATAACCATATGAAATAGTGAGTTTAAATTATCAGTACACGTAAACAAGGGATATATCAATCACATAATAATCATAAGAACATAACATTTGAAAATCCTATCTTGCATACAAAAGATAATATTATTGTATAATGGGATAAATAATAAAAGTTCAATGTAATCAAAATTTTCATAGAATAAGATATGAATTTTAGTGGCATATACACATAAGCATAAAAAATAATTTCATATTTGTCAGGGCATATTTCCAATATCATTATAGCAGATAAATTACATTAATGAACCGAGTTCACTCCTCATTCCAGCTTTATATTACTGAACCAAATTTACTTTTAATTCCAATAATTTCTATCTCATGATATATAGTTCATTACCCAATTAATTGGATATGGATATAGGTCCCACCGATCTCATAAATGTACCATTTTTACCTTATTCAAAATAACATAAAAACATTCACCATTGCATAACCCATGAAAAAAAATGGTTTTATTAAAAATCATTCCATAATAATTGATATAAAAAGGGTATTTCCTAAATAAAATTCCATAAAAACACTATAATATCATATTAATAATATGTATATAAATATAACCATATTTAAAAAGTGTCATCTTATATGGAAAATAATTTTAAAAAAATGCATGAAAATAATTCTTGAGAAAAATATCCTTACTTCTTCAAAAACAAATACCTTCCTCAAAATGACACACAATTTTAGAAGAAATCATTTGATGTGAAGATAATATTGTAATTTTTTATTGGTTGTTTCAAATAGATAAGGCATTATTAATGTGAAAAAATCTATTCATGTTTTAAAAGTTATAAAAACAAACATCTTGTACATTTTTCAGAAAAGTCAAAATGTTCCTCATAGAGAAAACGACAAAAAATTACATTCATACCATTTAGTAAAAATTCAGCAATGGGTAAAATTGACATTAAAAAATTATATAAGGATATAAATAATATTTTTAAATTCATATTTAGGAAACATGGACTTGGATGATAAATATACCCGAGTAAATACATATGAATAAACAATCTCAAGTAAAAAAGAGATTTTCATAGTTATCCCTTACCTTAGGTCTGATATACTTTGTATGTATCCTAACCACTTGTATTAAAATTTAAATAATGTTACAGATTTTTTATATAATTTAAATAATTTTTATGATAACATTTATGATCATATTTTCATATGATTGTTCGTAACATTTCATTGCTACTCGCTATTCGGGTATTAAGTGCTTTATGTTCTTATGCATGTTTTTTTGGATAATTTATAGGTTATAGTTATGTTGTCTAAGACATTGTATTTGAATAATATATGTCATATTTATTCATCAAATCTATTTATAAAATCATTCTTTGATTATGATTATGTAGAATGAATCACATTACACTATGGAGATGGTAAGTCATACGTACACATGAGCAATGATATCATTCCCATAATTATTGTATGGTATTGAATTTCATTGTGTATAGTAGCACAAAATAAATACAACTTTATATTAATCATATATATTTTTATTAATTCCACAATTATACCCATATTAGTATGTTTGGGGTGATAAACTGATTACACCACGACATGGATGATAAATATACCCCAGTAAATACATAGGAAAAAATCTCAGAAAAAAAGATATTTTCAAAGTTATACCTTACCATAGGTCATATATTCTTTTTATATATCCTAACCTCTTGAATAAAGATTTAAATAATTTTACTTATTTATTATATAATCATAATCATATTTGGTCTAATTGACCTCAATTAAGTAAATATTTCATTTTTCATAGGATGGTAGAAGATAAAAAATCATGGTTTATTAATCACAATAACATATTATTATATATGTAATAATGGATTTAGTACTGTATAATGAAAAAACTCATGAGGTGGAAGTGGAAGAAGAAATTTTTAAGGAGTCTGTAAATGATATTACCTCTTCTTCAATGTGCCTTCTCTAAATCTCCTTCTATAGCTCTAGAATTAGTGTTTGAAGAAGACCAATATCTCTATAAAGTTTCCAAGGATGTTTGTAAGAAAAATAGGTAGGTAATGGTTTAGATTGAAGGATCAAAATTAAGTAAATATTTGATTTAGGACATTACCTTTTATAATTTAGGTGT
Organism: Viscum album; assembly: GCA_963277665.1. Classification (NCBI taxonomy): domain Eukaryota; kingdom Viridiplantae; phylum Streptophyta; class Magnoliopsida; order Santalales; family Viscaceae; genus Viscum; species Viscum album. The sequence continues at coordinate 1,393,441,996 of OY728165.1, forward strand.
GGGGAACTTTTGGAAATCCAAAAAATATTAATTTATAATAAAATCAAACCCCACATAAAAACAACAAAAATGTCCCAATTTAAAAGATGAGCTAAGATATGGTTATAATATAATCAAAAAATAAATATTATTCATTTTTTTATGTCAATTTAATCATTATCAGTTTAAATAAGACTTTGTTATTCTATTTAATTTTTAACTAAGATAACATATATTTCAATATTGAAAGGGTAAAATATTTACACATTTTAGGTCAATTAGAACATAAATGAATACATTACACCATTCTACACCAGATAATTAATATTATGTATTTAATAAAATGTTTTTAAATTTTTAAATAATTTACGGAAACCTTATTTTGGGAAAAAATTATAAGCATCAATTTTAAAACTATTTATTTGATGGATTGTTTAAATTAAAAAACAAGAACGGATCCTCGATCAAAAAGTATTTTTATATTCTTAAGAGGAAAAAGTAGTCTATAAAATTCATTTGATATAATAATTATCACAAATTATATATATTAAAATATTTTTAATATCATTTATTTTATCCCTTCATAATAAAATAATTACAACCTTAATTTTGTGTAAATATTTAAAATACTTTTGTTTTGAATAAAAATTTAGAATAAAATAATCTGTTGAAGATTAATTCATTATCATTCAAAAAAATAACTTTAGTTGAATGTATATTATAAAAAAAATAACAATAAAAATGTTATACTATTTTAAATCATGAATGTGACAAATTTACATTAACTTTAAATAAAATAAAATAAATTTCATTATCTTATCTATAAGCCTCCAAATGGTTGGATTTTTTTGGTCTAGTATTCTCAACCAATAAGTTTTTTAAGTGTTTTTATTTTTTGGTGGTTATTAATAATTTTAATATATATTATTTTATACATTTATCATCAAAAAACAATTTTTTCATCATCTATGAATTATTCATTAAGGCAATTATTTATTTCATAAAAATTAAAAATATATTTTTATGATAAATAAAAAATATCCTTCATGTGAGTATTTATAATCGATTTTCTCAAATATATATCATTAATTTAAATATCATTTAATTATTTATGTTTATGTGACAATTATTTAACTTTTAATTAAATAAAATAAATTTAATATACAAATCTAATCCAAGTTGGTTCCAATCGATACCATTTCTACCCAAATACTTTTTTATGGAAAATTATAATCATCAAATTAAATTATTATAAGGTTTAGGGTAATTTTTCAATATTATATTTACCCATAATATCATGATTTACCCATTTACAATTTTAATTAAATTAGCCAACGTTATTGTTAATATTGTCCAAAAATAAATAAACTAATTACAATATTTTTATAAACACATTCCAAACATGGGAAAAAAATTCAAAATTCAAAACGTAGACGTTTTAGTAGTTATTTAAAATTGATCTCATTTTTGAGATGAGAAACTTGGTTTTTAAAGTTAAAATATTTTAAATGATTGAAATGTTTTTAAATCTGAATTTAATATAAAATTAATTATAATGGCTACATTATATTAAATTGTAAAAATATATTGTATTTAAACTTTTAATCCATTATGTAATATAATTAAACAAAAAAAATTATTCCATTGAATGAATTTATTTTCAATTAAAATTTACAGTATTTTTAACATTCCTTAAATGATGAAAGTTATCATAAAAGTATTTGAAATTCATCCAATTTAATTTCTTATATCCCCTTTCAAAATAAAATGTTTATAATATCATATAAAAATTATTAATGTATCATAATATTAATCTAAAGGGGGTTCGCCATTCAATTGTGTAAAAAAATAATTTTAAATAATAGTTTTTTATAAATCAAATATTCATTTATTCATACAATATGACTAAAATATAAATTAGATGAATATAAATATTATTTTATTAATAATATAAAAAATATATATCTCGTTAATTTCATTACCAATTGTAATTCACTTAAAAAATACAATATCTAATTTATTTATATTTTCGATAAATAATTGATAGACAATGAATTCAATATGAAATTTCATAAGTTGATTATTATTATCCAAGATAACCTAATTTCTAGGCTATAATTTTTATTTTATAATAAATTCTTCTCATTGTTTTATTAAAATCATGATTCTGTGAAAAGAAACGTACTAAAGAAAAAAAATTATTTAAATAAAATATTTCATTAAATCACTTAGGTGTTACATTCTACCGCCATAAACTGAATTTCTCCTTAGAAACTCATCACATGGAAACAAATAGATGATGATACATCTCCCACATCATGTATTTATGCTCTCATGTAGCTTATTCAAATTTGTGGTTCCTCTACGAACATCTAACCAAGTGAGTGGTATTGTTTCGTATAATTTTTTCACTACAATGAATAATCTCTATCATTTGTTCTTCTTAAGTAAGATCTTGTTCCAATGGTACAACGTCTGAGCTTACAACATATGAAGGATCAGGTGTTTACTTTCTAAGGATAGATACATGGAATACATCATAATCTTGAGAGAGATTTTTTGGATGTGAAAATCGGTAAGCTACCATCCCAACATGATCCATAATTTTAAATGGTCCAATATACCGAGGGATCTGATTTCCCTTCATTCAAACTCTCATTAATCTCTTCCAGGGAGATATTCATAGAAACACATTATCTCCCACTTCAAACTCTAGGTCTTTACTTTGGTTGTTAGAATAAATTTTCTGTTGACTCTGATCTACTATTATGTGTTGTTGAATATACCTATCATTTTCTACCCTCTCATCAACAAGATCATATCCTAATAGATTTATTTCCCTAACATCATCCTAGCACATTGTGGTTCTGCCCCTAATTACATAGAAGAATTTATAAATAGAAATCTAAATACTTGAGTGAATGCTATTATTGTGATAAAATTACACTAAAGGTAGGTGTTTATTCCAACTATCTTTAAAATCCAAAGAGAAATATCTAAACATGTCTTTCAGTATCTGAATTTTCCTCTTAGACTGCCCGTTTGTCTGGGTATGATAAGAAGTGATGAAAATTAACTCTATATCTAGTGTATGATGAAGACTTTTCCATAACATCAACATAAACCTCATATCATGATTAGATATAATGCAAGTGGTACTTAATGAAATATTACCACTTCATTTACATATATCATTTCATGCTACTAAAGAGAGAAATCATATCTAATAGAAATAATGATTAATGACATCATAATGAAATCAAATACATCATATATAGCATTATGGAATGTAGATGTTTTGGAATGTCTGAAAATAATGTCCATAATGATGTTCTCAAATTTCCATTTTGGTATGAGTAATGGTTGTAACATCCCCTTATAAATCTGTCTCTGAGTCTTAACATGCTAAAAAACCAAGCATCGGGAGACCTATTAAAGGTCATATCTTTTAATACCATCCGAACGAAAATAATATTTCTGGTCCCTGTACATCCTTGTGTATCTAGGGTGAATAGATAAAGAAGATTTATATGCCTCATCTGATATCTCTATCATTATTTCTGGTATTGAAGGATTAAAAACCATGTTCCTGAACCATATTATTTCATCCCAATCAAGGTTATATTCAGGAACATTTCTTATATTCTTTTTTTAGCTCTACTTCTTTCTCATATGCCTCCATAATCACCACTTGTATTTATGGTTGAGAATTAATTTGAGAAAGATATTATTTCTACCCTTCCATTAATATTTCAAGATCCATCAAAGAAAAATACATATATATTTGATCATTTGTGATCTTGATCATAGATATTTGAGCATGGTCTTAACGACTCAAAGCATCGTCCCCCTTGTTCCCCTTCCCAGGGTGGTAATGTATTAATAATTCATAATAATTAATCAACTACAACCATATTATTTGATTCATATTCAACTCCTTTTGAGTGAAAAATATATTTAATTCATTTATAATCATCAAAAAAATTACACCCCTTACAATAATAATATTTCTTACATTTCACTAAGACAAATAGTACCATATATAACTCCAAATAATGGGTTCGGTAATTTTTATCAATAATTTTATTCTGATATATTACAAAATATATCACTATATCATTTTTAATGAGAAAACATTAATCCATTTCTTTGATGCATCACTGTAGATCTAAAACCATTCTTCTCAACAAGGTAGTCTGAGAATAGGTGCATTAGCTAACCATATTTTTAGCTCTTTGAATATATCTTCACATTCCTCAGTACAAATGATCTGAACCCCTTTCTGATTCAACATATTGAGTGGATTAGATAACCCTGAAAAATCATTCACAAAATTTCGATAATATATAGGCAAACCAAGAAAAATTTGAATAGAAGTTTCAATTTTTTATCTCAAACTACTATCATCAACTTCTTTTTTTGATGGATCTATAGATATCCTTTTTCTTGAGATCATGTGACCCAAAAATTAAATATTCTGAAGCCAAAATTAATACATGGTATACTTCACATAAATCTTATCATTTCACGGGGTATTCATTACTATTCTCAAGTGGTATTCATGTTATTACTTTCTTATCAAAAAGATAAGAATTCATCTATAATGACTACCACAAATTGATAAAGATAGTATCTAAATAATCTATTCATTATATCCTAGAAGATAGATGTAGAATATATAAACCAAAAGGAATCACAATAATTTCATAGGTTTCATACCTTGTAACGAATGTCTTGTTTAATATATCCACCATTTGACCCATAATTGAAGATATACTGAATGAAGAACAATATTGGAAAATTATTGAGCATTGTGTAGTTATTAAAATAAGTCATCAATGCAGGAAATATGATATTTTTTCTTGGTAGAGATCTTGTTATGTTCTTGATAATCAATACAGTCTCTCATTGATCTATATTTCTTCTTACCAAAAATAATATGTGTTTCCCAAGGTGACACACTGGGGTTTGTGAATCACTTATCATGATTCTCTTGGAGTTTCTTATTCAATATCTAAAACTAAATAAGTTCCATTCTATAATGTGCCTTGAAAAAGGCATAGCCCCCTATATGAGTTCTATTTAAAAATCAATTTCAATGTTTGGTGGAAGACATGAAAATTACTTTATAAATACATCATCAAACTCATGTTCAATGTGAGTTTTCTTAATCACTTGTTTTTACCCAACCATTTGAGATAAATAACATTCATTTAGTGGAATCATGACCCATAAGATGGAATAAATTTCTACTTGATGGTAATATTCATCCTTGCATGGAATGATAAAAATAGATTGGTCTGGAATATGAAATGTGAAATCTATTCTTTGGAAATTGATATGATATCCATATAGTTAAAGACAATCATCCCAATAATAACATAAAATTCCACTATAGGAAGGATGACAAGGTTTGTAAGAAGCACATTCCCAAAAACATCAACCGGAGAAGAATTATAATCATTTGATGAAACCATTATGCCATTAAGAGTTTTCATAGATAACTCAACATCTTATTGTTGAGGTAATACGACGATACCATTAGAAAATTCTTCATATATATAAAAGTGTGTGGATTGATAATAAAATAAAACATTTACTTAATTGGAGTGGATAGAAAGTGTACCTTTCCCCACATTATTATAGTACTCCATGCTGCCAATAGTGATTGAATTTTTTATTCATATGTCTTATGCATTAAGAGTTTTTTGACATCAATCATCATCAATAACCCATGGATTAGGGAATTTGTTTGTATAATTCCTGATTTCCTTGCACTTTTAGAATTGAATTGTAGTAGTTTCATTTTGTGTATCATTTTCCTTGTCCTCATCACTAGAAATCTTTTCCCCATAACGTTTGCATTAAAATTTTTAATTGCCTTCTTTTAATAAATTAATACATTTTGTATTTCCTTTATGACAATTCCCTTGCTGTTTCTTTCCACACTTTGAGCTTAAGGGGAAAATCATCTTCTTTTAAGTGTGGTCTTTAATTTTTTCTTTTAATTCCATTTTCTCTTCTTATCAAACCCACATGACTGATTAGTTACACTAATATACATATCATTATTATGATCACATTGAACAATTTCCATATAGGTTTTGATGTCCCTTATCGATAATTCCCTTACGAGACATGTTTTTATGCCACTACAGAATCAATCAATTTACTCTCAAGTTCGATAATAATTCTTGAAGAAGAATTTTCATGTCATAAAAATTTGATTTGTTGGTTCCAATGGAATCATCATACATTTTCTTTAGTTCAAGGAACTAATTCTCCAATTATGCTCATGAAATACAAGGAAATTACTTTTTTAAAAATAAGCTCTTGAACTCATTACATTCCATGGAATCAATTTCATCTATTTTCTACTTATTCATGATAAGAGTCAACAAATGATCAGATTCACCTTCTAAATGATATATTACTATGATGTCATTATCATGTTCAGAAAACCGTAGAAAAAATAATATCATTTTAGTGGTATTGATATATTTTTCATCTACTAATGGATCAGAAAACCCACTAAATGATAGATCATACTGCCTCATGAATGAGTTAATAGAATTTTGATCCCTCCTTTTCCTATTAGGAAGTCTAGAATAATTCACATCTTGAGAATGTTGTGTATGAATGGATACAAAATTTTTCATTCCTACTCCTATAACATTTGGTTGCTCAGGGGGACATCCATTGCATTTCCTGTTTTATTCAACAGTAACGTGGTTCATTCATGTAACATTCATTGACTTAAACCAAGAAGAATTGTGTCAGAAACACTAATCATAATAGGAATACCATATAATTAATGAATAAAATTTCAATTTAGGAAACATTCGGATTTAATCTATATTATTCATGAACGTCTCTATAACACAAGGATAAGATTGTAACCTATAATTATATATATCCTTAGGATTCTTACTAAGTTTATCTCATCCTAGTCTCCAAAGGATAACTATATATTTTTCTCTAATACCAAATATAAAGGTAAATTATCTAAAAATAGATTTTACTTCAACATTTAAGAATATTTATTAAATAACATAACAAAAACCACACCAATAACCTATAGGTTTAGTGTCTTTAAGTATGCAGAAACATAAACAACTAGTTCATAAAAAATCAAAATTCTCTCCCTATTATTTCTTCATATCTAAAATATTTTTTTAAATATCTTACTTATTACCCTTCTTTATGCTCTATAGAAAATTAAAATATCAAAGGGTTAAATCAAATTCTCCATAAGGTTATATAAGGAAAATATCAATCAAATCCAAATCATAAGAACAAAAAATCTGTAAATACTATACTGTATATAAAATATCATAATATCATGTCATTGGATTAATCATAAAATATCCATGTAATCCAAATAGTCATAACATATGAGCTGAAATTTCATGGCATACACACATAATCATATAAAATAATTTCATATTATTCAAGGATCATTTCCAAGACCATGATAATAGACAATTTCCATAACTAAACCAAGTTTACTCCTCATTCGAGCCATATATTACTGAACCAGATTTATGTTCCATTCCAAATGTGTCTATCTCTTTTGATATAAATATTTAACCAATTTATTAGAGTGAAACATAGGTCCCACACATATCATAACAAAACCATTCTTACATGTGCTCTAAAAACATAAAAACATTGACCATAGTATTACCGCTGAAATAAAATCGGTTTCTTAAACATCATTGCATCATAATTGATATAAAACAAATGGATTTCCTAAAAAGGTAAATTATATACACTATAAAATAATTGTAATAACATGTTTAAAAATATAATCCCATTTAAATAATTTCATCTTAGATCTAAAATAAATTTAAGAAAACACATAAAATTAATTCTTGAGGAAACAATCATTATCTTTTCTCAAAATGCCCGAAAATTTTAGAAAAAATCATTTTATGTGAAAATAAACAATTAATATTTTAGGGTAATATTCAATAAAATAATCTATTATGAAAGTAAAAAAATACTTTCATGTCATTAATGTTAAAAAAACATGTTTTTGGTATTTTTTCATAAAAAAAGTAAAAAATTACCTCATACTAGAAAATGACAAAAGATTACATTCATACTGTTTAAGAAAAAATTCACCAATGGGTAAAATTTAAATTAAAAAATTATAATTTAATATAGAGAATATTTTGAAATAAAAATTTATTGAAAATGTTTGTGTATGATAAGTATAACCTAGTAAATACTTACGAATAAATAATCTCTGATAAAACAAGATTTAAAAAGTTATCAGTTACCTTAAGTCCAATATCATATTTATGTATCCAAACATACTATATAAGGATTTAAATTATGTAAAATATATATTCCATAATCATAATCATTTTATGATAACATTTATGATCATAGTTTCATCTTTTTATTAGTAATATTTCATTGTTACACGTTAATTAGGTATTAACTGGTTTATGTTCTTATACATGTTTTGTCAGATACATTTTTGTTACTCATTTTTAGTACATAGTTATATTATTTAATTCATGGTATAATTATAATATATATAATATTTATTCATTCCATTCATATATTTTATCATTATTTAATAAAGATTAAGTAAAATGAATCAAATCGCATCATGGAGACGACAAGCTCTACATACGCAATAACAACGATATTATTCCCATGATTATTGAATGTTATTTAATATGATGGTGTAAAGTATCTCAGAATAATTATAATTTAATATTAACCATATATATATATATATTTGATTATTAATTCCATTATTATACCCATCAGGGCAAAGGTGTTGTGGAAAAAAAGATTACACCACAGCGTGGAGACGATAAGTCGTATGTACACATGTGTTGTGATTTCATTTTTCATAGGATGGGTAAAAGGTGAAATATTGTTTTTCTATATTCATTAAAATATATCTGTATAGAAGTACTACTTTAGTTATTATATTATAATGAAACTACTCCTGAGGTGGAAGTAGAAGAATAATGATGTTGAAAGAATCAGTAAATGATATTACCTCTGTTTCGACGTGCTTCCTCTAAATCAATTTTTATAGCACTAGATTTGTTATCAGAAGAATCCCATTACCTCTATAATGTTTATAGATAATTTTACAATGGAAAGGGTTGGGGTATGGTCGATCATGAAGGCTCAAAATGATGTTATGAATTGAGGGAGGAAGTTCCCTTTAATAATTTAGTTGAGGGGTACATTTTTAATCATCAGAAATATTAATTTATAATAAAATAAAACCACACATAAACACCCCCCCAACTTCCCAATTTTTAATATCTGATTATATAGGTATGTATCCTCATCATCCAATAAATTTTAGATATGTTTTATTTCAATTTAGGCATTATAATTTTAATAAACACTTAGTTATTTTATTTATTTCATTAACAGGGGACAAATATTTCAATATTAAAAATGGTAAAATATTTACTTATATAAAATCAATTAAGCTATAACTTAATAATTGATATAATATTTAGACCATATCATAATTATTATATATATTTTTTAAAAAATTAAGATTTGTAAATATTTTAAGAAAACCTTATATTGAAAAATTTTCAATAGTGTCAATTTTGACAATATATATATCATGAATTTTTTAAAATATAAAAATAAGAAGTGAACCTAGAGGAAAATATTTTATTATATCCCTAATAAGTGGAGGTAATCTATAAAATTAATTTGACATAATAATTATCCTATATTATTTAATATACTTATTTTTTGAATATAAATTCAAAATAAAATATTATAAATAAGATGAATCCATTTTGTTCCAGAAAATAATTTTGGTCGAATTTATCTTCTAAAAAATAAAAAATAAAAATTTTATACTCTTTGAAAACCTGAATGTGACAAATTTATAGTTACATTAAATAAAATAATATAATTGTCATAATCTCTTTTATAAGCCTACAAATGGTCAATAATTTGGCCCTTGGATTATAATGGTTCAGATATACTCGGCCAATAAGGCTTGGTCATGTGTTTTGGAGTTTTTATGGTTATCAAAATTTTAATAATTTTTGTTCTATTAATTTATCATCAATTAATTAATTTTTTCATCTTCCATGTATAAGTCTTAAAGGTAATTATTTATATACAAAAAATTAAAAAATTAATCATGATAAATAAAAAAAATTAGCTTTCAAATAAGTATTTATAATTGAAATCATCGTCTATTTAACCATATATTAAATAATTTTAATTATTAATGTTTGAGTGAGACAAATGTATATTTTCATTAAATAAAAAATGTTAAATGTCCAAATCTCATCCAAGTGGATTTCAATGGATACTATTTCGACCAAAGTATGTTTTAAGGAATATTAAATTCAACAATTATATAAAAGAAAATTTATAAGGTAATATTATGATAATACTTTTACCCATAATTACACGATTTACCCTTTTACTCTGTTAATAAAATTTACCAATGTTACTATTCATATTTCCAAAAAATAAAATAATTATATTTACATAATTTGTACCTACTGATTCCAGATATGGAATCTATTTTAAAAAATTCAATACACATAAGTTCAATTAATTAATTAAAAATAATCCCATTGTTAAAATGAGTAAATTGGTATTAAATGATAAAATATTTCCAAAGATTGAAATATTTATTATCTGAATTTTATGTAAAATTTATTCCAATGACCTACATTATATTAAATGGTAAAAATATATTATATTTAAAATTTGAAACAATTCAATAATATAATATATCCATTTAAATTATTCTAAATAATGATGTAATTTTCAAATAAAATTTAGCGTACTTTTACTATTCATACAAATATAAATGTTATTAAAAAAATATTTGAAATTCATCTAAAGTAAACTATTTTATCCAGCATCAAAATAAAGAGTTTATTTTTTCAAATACATATTATTAATATTCCAAAATTTTAATTTAAATACGGTTTTCCATTCAATATTGTAAAATTAACCTTCTAAATATAGGTTTTTTATACATCAAATATGGTTATTTTAATACTATATGATTAAAATATAAATATTTTGAATATAAAAAATAATTTAGTAATTATAATACACATATATATCTCGTTAATTTCATCACCCAAAGTAATTCAACCAAAAATAATAATTTCTAACGGATTTATATTTTTCATAAATAATTGATAGCCAATCAATTCACCAAGAAATATAAAAATTATTTATAATTATTCCTAATATTGTAACAACAAGTATATGAAGATAATTTTTATAATAATGGTGTTTGTGGTTTATTTAAACTCACGATTGCGTGCAATGAAATCTACTAAAGAATAAATATTATTTAAATATAATATTTTCATAAAAACATATAATTATTATATTTTGCATTTTCTTTCATATATATATATATATTGGATATGTCTGAGGATGGTTATTCACATCTCCTGATCATGGTTACTATAAAAAGTGTAGTGCCTCACATTTCTTGAGATTTTATTACCCTTGTTGCTGGTCACCACCCCGGGGCCTAATGGAGTCCGGACACTAGGGCCATTATCCTTCTTCATTAATTTCCATTTCACGAGGGACATCATTAGAGAAAGGGGTCATGACATGCCCTATCTTCATAAAATTAGAATCATGTACTATTGAAATTTTTTTTTTCAAATATTCTTACATCACAAGATATCAAACATGATTAAAATAACTCATAATTTGGCATCATAAATAATAAAGGAAATTTATTAAGATGGCATTGTTTCATTAATAATCCAAGATTAAATATCATAATCATTCACATAGATAATCATTTATAAAAGAAATATAAGAAATTTTTCACAATTTGTAATTCCCCGACCCCAGTTACCCAGAGTCGGTGCATTATTACGTAACATTGGCATGATCACAAAAGATCAAATCCCGAAAGACCGATTAGTTTAGTATCCTTGGAAAAACTAGATACTTTCATAAATAAACATAAGAATTTAAGGAAATGTATAACTAACACAAAATCCTTTTAAACTAGAACATCTTCATAATATGGAAAAAATAAAATGAAATAATTCCATTTACATATTCACATGGATATTTTACTAGTCGAATAATCACATTCAATTTCAATAACCACTTTCATAATGATGAAATGCATAATGACAGACTATCATAACCACGTATCCAAGGCCTCATGCCAAGGCTACAAATAAGATTTTGTGAAGGCCTTGTGCCAAGACACTAGTTTGTCTCATGAGACCTACCGATGCATCGAGGAGCTATAGCGGGCTCCACCCGTCAGTTATTAAGTCCAATGCATTCCTCATATGAACTGGTTTAAACATATCATAAACTATAACATAATCGTGCCACATAAAACATGCATAAAAGAAACATAACATTTCCACATTTCAATAACAAGATATCAATACAACACATTGATATAATAAGACATTATCAAAACCATTTTCAATACCAAAATAAAATAAGATTAAAACTTTTTATTTATTTTTCATTTAAAAAAAGTTATGGCTTGTGAAGGAAGCCGAAACTCAAATAATGGTCACGATGGCGGAGAAGTCGTTGTCGTCTCATACGTACGACAAAAAAAACATTCCATTTTTTCATTTAGTAAAACTATTCTTATAAAAAATATTCCTTTTGAATAATCATAAAAGTCAAAGGGTTTTATAAACCGTATAAACGAAAGTTGTGTATAAAAAAAATATGCCTCAATGAAAGGAGATTGAGACGAAGTACCTTACCTCGTGTCAAACTTAACTTGACCATTAATTAACCTCCTGAATAATAAACAAGAGTTAATTTATAATTTCTTAAGAACCTTTTTCAAGTTCATTATTCCTTTTATATCAATTATTACCATTTTATGAACATTATGTAATTATTTATGCTAATAACGGTCGTTTTGTCGATCTTTGGTACTTGATTAAAAAATAAACATCTTATAATTACATGTTGTTCATGTGGTAAAATATACATTATATAAAAAATTATATTCATGATGTAGATATAATATATATAATATATATCCAGTATATATATGCATTTATAATATTACATAACATTTAGATTTATGTAATGAAATGTACCGTTCATGGAGACGATAATCCGTACGTACGAATGAACGCTACATTAATTTCTATTTCATATTTAATGGAATAAAATAATAATGATATAAAGGTGTATTATAATTCTAGTATAATATCATATATAATATCATTTACTCCATGCTTTACACGTCCCATATATGGCATTAACGATTCAAATCACTTTGAGGGGCGGTAGTCCGCACTTCCTAAAATGAAATTAACATGTTTACCCATAATAGAAATCATAAAGGCATGCCAGAAATGAAATATAAAAAAGCATAATGAAATCATAAAAATAATATATATCATAATTAAATATTGTTACATCTTAATGTCCTCCATGAAAGGTGTTAATAGAATATTGAACAATCATTGTTTCGTGAGGCAGTAATTCACCACACACAGAAACTGTATGTTCATAAAACATTAGACGAAGGTGTGTGTAATTGTAAATCAAATACATCTCATATAAACATATTAGTATATTTATGATACTGTTTTTGTTAAAAAATAAAGGAATTAAAAGAGTTTAAGGGGTTGTAGAAGAAAAATAAAACAAAAGAACATAAGGAAAGACATTAGCTTAAAATCAGGTAACTATTTTTGATTTGAGCCAAAGGCTTCATTGGGAAGACTTCTGCCCAATGTAAGGATTCCAGGAGTAATATAGGAACATTTATAGGGTATTTGGATAGATTTTTTCCAATAAAAATGGATTTGAAGGTGTAAATAAGGTGGTAGAGGTGAGGGCTTTTATAAGAGGAGAGGAGGGGCACTCTTGTAATGTCATGAAATGTTACATTATTATGAAATTATTTCTGATTTTAAAGGACCCAAAATGATATATTTCTAGGATAAGGTGATAAGGGATCGAACTATACTCATCCAATAGGTTTTTTACAAGTTTATTCCTTATATTTTACATTAGCATTTCATTTTATTTAAATCGTTAATTAATGAGGTGATCGATGCATCATCATGTTGTGATAAAAAATTTAATTTATATAATGTCTAAAAATTATAAAAAAATTACCATGATGTAGTAAATATTTTTATCTTTCCAATGAATATTTATAGTCGAAAGGTTATCTTATATAACCCCATGTAATAATTTTTTTAGTAAACAAACACATGTCTGTTACTATTTTATTTTTACTTTAAATAAAAAGTCATTAATTTCATTTTCATACCCATGTGGCTCCATGGGGTCCCCAAGTTGACCCATGGATTTTCTTGGTCGGAAATGACTCATAAAATAATGGCAATACAAGTTTAAAGGTAATTTCATTTTATTATAACATTATATTTACCTTAAATTACACTAATTACCTTTAATCGCGATTAATAGAACGTAAATGTTACTATTCACCAAAAATTATTTTAATCCCATTGAACCACATTTTAATTTATAATGACAATGATGTATGATAGATTTATGAAATTAAAATCACATAAGTAGTAAAAATTCATTTAAACGAAAAAGAAGTTTTTTAACTACCACTTAGTGGTTTCACTATTCATCAAAAATTGATGTTTTTCAGAAAAAAACCAAAAATTCACCCTTAGAGATAATTGATATTCTGAATTCAAAAATGATGTCTATTTTACAAAATTCCAAACAAATAAGTTGCACTAATAAATTTTATAACTATTTCTTGCTTTCAAAACAAATAGCATGTTTTTAAGAAACAATATCAATCAAAAGATTAACAATTGTTTATGTCCAATTTCAAAGTGAAATTAATTCTAAAGACCACCATTGGATAAAATTGGTAAAATTATATTCTAATTAATCTTTAAAACCACTCAATAGTTTAATTTATCACTATCAATTATTTTTATTAAAAAACTTGTTTTTATGTATTTTTTTACAATTCATCGAAAATTGGAAGTTCTCAGAAAAACACCAAAAATTAAACATAGGCTAATTTCGATATTCCGAATCCAAAAATAATGTCAATTTTGAAATATAAAATTTATATAATTTTAAAACGTTGTTATTACTATTCATAATGGGTACTTTGATTGGTCACGGTGTGTTAAAACTCGAGGTTGCGTACAACACACGCTACTGTATTATTCAAAGTGAAGCGTACCATGGAAGCATGGGGTGTTACATTCTACACTCCTTCAAGAAATTTCGTCCTCGAAATTTGAAATTTTTCTTTGAAAATAAAAGTTTGAATGTAGAAAATACCATTGTGGATAACCCACATTGGAAATATGGTTAATAAAATTTATCCTTAATAAGAGTGAAAGGGAAATGAAAAAGTCACCACCAAATTATGATCTCGATTAGGAGAACATTGGTGTTAATTACAGAAAAATAATTGGAGGAAAAACATAAATATTTGTAGTGACTTATTGAGGTCATCATTCACAAAAAAATGTAAAATTGAGGACCTCAAAGCCATCAATCTATAGTGATTTAAAATATCATCTGTTCAATAAAACATAAGGTATAAGGATAACACATTTTTTTAATATTCCTTTCCTAAGGTTTAATAATTAATTTATTCATGAAATAAGAGAGATGTATATATATATATATACATGACAAGTATAGTTTCAACCTTAAACTAATTTCTACCACAAATTCATCTTTCACTAAAAAAGACAATAGAACTCAAAAATATTATATTTATCCTAATCGTACAAGGTTCCAAATATTAACACATACCATTTAGATTAGGAAAACTATTTTTTAATAACCATGGAATTCCTCTAGGCTAGTGGTAGGTAATAAAGGCCTCTCACACTATGGTTGTGGGTTCGATTCCTATAGCTTTGTCCGACGCGACGGGTTATCCCCCAACCTGAAGGTTGTCCTTTTCCTAAAACTATAGTATTATAATATTTCAAAAATAATCTTCATAAATGTTTTAACCTTAAACAATACTATCCAATGTTGAACATAGTCCATTCCAACCTTTATAGTTATCCAAAATAACTATGTCCAGACTTTCTCTAAAAGGTATCTAAATTCAAAAATCAATTCATTAGATTCCCCAAACAATGTAAAGTTTCTCTTATTGTCATATACTAAAAATATGATTACCTTTATAATATTAAAACCTTAATGAAAAAAAATTTACTGCAGTACAATCCTTATATATATCAAATTATTCTTGTAACCATAATATAGTTCTTGAGTCCAAAAACACAAATAATTATTCAACTTCATCTGTAGTAATAGAATAATATTGAACTTTCTCCCTTAGACTTTTCTGAGTTAATTTTCCTTGGCGCTTAGGGATTTCATTTTTATAATGCTCCATTTCTCTAAAATTGTAGAATTCAATATTGACATCCTCTTTCATTCCCTTGTAATCACGAGTCTGGTGACCTTTTTCTCCACATTTGTAAAAAACTCCCATTGCTTTTAGGCATGTACCAGGGTGTTTCTTAGCACAATTATCACATACTGGAATGTCCCACTTTCCCTTTTTCCCTTTATCTATCTCATGCTCCACCATTATCTTCTTCTCTTGATTTAATTTGATGTCATAAGACTTAGAGAATGCCTTTTCTGTCTTGATAGCACATGAGACAATATCTTCCTACGATGAGAAGGATTGTGTTACTAAATCTTGTTGGAGAAAATGGGTTTAACCAATCAAAGAAACGATAAATATTACTTCTTGGGTTACGTATATAATCTGCATCATGCCTCACTAGCCTTTTAAACTTAGACTCATACTTTGCAACATTTTCGTCCTCCTTTTTCCTCAGACTCAGAAATTGTCTTTCCATATCTGCTCGATGGTTGTGAGGAAAGTATTTTTCTAATAAAATCACATTAAAATCTGTCCAATCCATACATGATACTTCATCATCATCCTCTATATTTTTAATCAATGACCACCATTGGTCAGCATATCCACTGAGGCGGAAAACTGCCATGATAACTTTATCCCATTCACTACTCCCTAAATCCTGAAATATTTTCTCTAGGGAATTTATCCATTTCTCAGCTACTAATGGATTTTTACCCCAATAAAATGTTTGTGGTTATTTCCTCATTAAGCGGTCTAAAATATATCCTCTATGTTGCGAATCAGTGTGCTCCATATGAGTAAGGTTATTATTCATAACCTGAGTGAGTTGTCCTAGTATGGTGATAAGCTGATAAACACCAGTTGTATCACCAGCTCCACTATACTTTTCTTGGGAATGAGGTAAATCCCTACATGGAGTGTGTCCATTGATAGGGTTTCCATTCCTTCCACTTGTCTCCATTTCTAAACATTGTCATAAATTAGATTTGTTTATGAATCGAAATACATAATTTCAAACTTATAAAACACTTAACATAAATGGAACAGTTTATCGATATAATCCATAATCATAAAAAGAAATGATTTCTTTTAGGATGTATATACTCATAAACCCTTCATAATGGGTTGTAATGAAATTGTGAATTATCATAAGCATATCCCTTGGGAGTGTCGTAACCAAGAGTGCAGCAAGGCTCGTTGTCGAGCACCAGTTCCCGTTCGAGTCTAGCTCAAAGCAGTGTTTTTGTGTTTTAACCCTAGGTACATCTATTCCAGAGCCGCCTCTACCTGCTTGTATCCAGACAGGGATGTATTTCTCGGAAAACTCACAAAATCACTATAATACCAAAATTATAAGAAGTTCTTCTATATTAATCCTCAAAGTCTATCTTAGGGATATGTTATCTAATCAATGTTTTTCTAAATATAGCTTCCAAGGTTAGTACTAAAATACCTCTGATACCAAATATAACGCCCCGACCCCAGTTACCGAGAGCTGGTGCAATATTACGTAACATTGGCATGATCAAAAAAGATCAAATATTGATAGACCGATTAGTTTAGTATCCTTGGAAACACTAGATACTTTCATAATTATACATAATCATTTAATGCAATGTATAACTAACACAAAATACTTTTAAACTTAAACATTATCATAATATGGAAAAAATAAAATGATATAATTCCATTTACTTATTCACATGGATATTCTACTAGTCTAATAATCACATGCAATATCAATAACCACTTTCATAATGATGGAATGCATAATGATAGACTATCATAACCACGTATCCAAGGCCTCATGCCAAGACTAAAAATAAGATTTTTTTCAAGGCCTCGTGCTAAGACACTAGTTTGTCTCATGAGACCTACCGATGCATCGAGGAGCTATAGCAGGATCCACCCATCCATTATTAAGACCAATGCATTCCTCAAATGAACAGGTTTAAACATATCATAAACCATAAGATAATCGTGTCACATAAAACAAGAATTAAGGAAACATACCATTTACACATTTCAATAACATGACATTGATATAATAAAACATTATCAATAACATTTTTAATACCATAATAAAAGAAGATTAAAACATTGTATTTATTTTTCATTTAAAAAAAGTTATGTCTTGTGGAGGAAGCTGAAACTCAAATAATGGTCACGGTAGTGGAGAAGTCGTTGTCGTCGCATACATACGACAAAAAAAACATTCCCATTTTTCGTTTAGTAAAACGCTTCATATAAAAAATATTCCTTTTTATTAAACATAAAATTCAAAGGGGTTTATACACTGTATAAAAGAAAGTTGTGTATAAAATAGAATATGCCTCAATGAAAGGACATTGAGACGAAGTCCCTTACCTCATGTCAGACATAACTCTACCATTCTTTAACCTCCTGAATAATAAACAAGAGTTAATTTATAATTTCTTCAGAACCTTTTTCAAGTTCTTTATTCCTTTTATATCACTTATTACCATGTTATGAATATTATGTAATTATTTAACTTAATAACGGTCGTTTTGTTGATCTTTGGTACTTGAGTCAAAAATAAATTTCTTATAATTACAAGTTGTTCATGTGGTAAAATATCCATTATATCCAAAATTATATTCATGATGTAGATATCATATATATCATATATATCCAGTATATATATGCATTTATAATATTACATCACATTTAGAGGTAAGAAATGAAATGCACCGTTCATGGAGTTGGTAAGCCGTACGTACGCATGAATGCTAATTTCATTTCTATTTCGTATTTAATGGAATAAAATCATAATTATATAAAGGTGTATTATAATTCCAGTATAATATCATATATAATATCATTTACTCCATCCTTTACACATCCAATATATGGCATTAACGATTCAATTCACTTTGAGGGGGCAGTAGTTAGCACTTCCTAAAATGAAATTACCATGTTTACCCTAATGGAAATCATAAAGGCATGCCATAAATGAAAAATAAAGAATAATAAGTAAATAATAAAAATAATATATATCATAAATAAATATAGTTACATCTTAATGGCCCCCATTAATGGTGTTAAATGAATATTGAACAATCATCGTTTCGTGAGGCAGTAATTCGCCACCCACAGAAACAGTATGTTATTTAACCATTAGATGAAGGTTTGTGTAAGTTTAAATCAAATAATTCTCCTAAAAACAAACTGGGATATTGATGATACTGTTTTAGTTACAAAATAATTGAATTAAAATAGTTTATGGTGTTTGAAAAGCAAAATAAAACAAAAGAACATAAAGAAAGACATTACCTTAAAATCGGGTAACTCTTTTGGATTTGATCCAAAGGCTTCCTTGGGAAGACTTCTTCACAAATTGAGGCTTCAATGAGTAAGATAGTAATGTTTAGAGAGTATTTGAGTTGATTTTTTCCGATCCAAATGGTTTTGAAGGTGTAAATAAGGTGGTAGAGGTGGGGGACTTTTATAAGAGGAGAGGAGGGGCACTCTTGTAAAGTCATGAAATGTTACATTATTATGAAATTATTTTCAGTTTTTAAAGGTCCCAAAATGAAATATTTTTAGTATAAGGTGATAAGGGTAAAAAATTAACTCATATAATAGGTTTTTGACATGTATAAGTCTTATATTTTACATTATCTTTTCATTTTATTTAAATCGTTAATTAATGAGGTGATCACTACATCATCATGTTGTCATTAAACATTTAACATATTTAATGGCTAAAAATTATACAAAAATTACCATGATGTATGAAATATTTTTTTCTTTCCAATGAATATTTATTGTAGAAGTTTTAAATTATATAATCACATGTAATAATTGTTTTAGTAAAACAACACATGTTTGTGACATTTTTATTTTTACTTTAAATAAAAAGTTATTAATGTCATTTTCATACCGAAGTGGCTACAGGGGGTCCCCAGGTTGACCCATGGATTATCTTGGTCGGACATGACTCATCAAATAAGGTTAGGAAAAGTGTTAATTTAATTTAATAATATTATAACATTATATTTACCTTAAATTACACTAATTACCATTAATCGCGATTAATAGAACTTAAGAATTACTATTCAACAAAAATTATTTTAATCCCATTGAACCACATTTAACTTCTTAATGAAAATGATGTATGTAATATTTTTGAAATTCAAATCACATAAGTGGTAAAATTTCATTTAAACAAAAAATCAGTTTTTTAACTACCACTTTGTGGTTTCACTATTCATCAAAAATTGATTATTTCAGAAAAATTCCAAAAATTCACCCTAAGATATAATTGATATTCTTAATTCATAAATGTTGTATATTTTAAAAAATTCCAAACATATATGTTTCATTAATTAATTTTATAACTAATTTCCGCTGTCAAAACAAATAGTGTGTTTTTTGGAAACATTATCAATCAAAAGATTAACAATTGATTATGTCCATGTTCATAGTGAAATTAATTCTAATGACCACCAATAGATAAAATGGTAAAATTATATTCTAATTATACATCAATACCACTCAATAGTATAATTTATCACTATAAATTATTTTCATTAAAAACATTGTTTTTAAGTATTTTTTCACTATTCATCGAAATTTGGAAGTTCTCAGAAAAACACCAAAAATTCAACATAGGATAATTTCGATATTCAGAATCCAAAAATGAATTCCATTTTGAAATATAAAATTTATATAATTTTACAACATGGTTATTACTATCCATAATGGCTACTATGATTGGTCGCGGTGTGTTAGAACTCGAGGTTGTGTACTACACACGCTACTCTATTATTCAAAGAGAAGCGTACCATGGAAGCTTGGGGTGTTACACAATTTAATGTGGAGAGCTATGTGAAAATAATACATGCATCCATACATGTGAAGAGAATGAAATAAAATTTTTTAGTGGATTTGGGGTAGAAGAATATTTAATACTAAAATGTGACATTGATATGGAAATCCAAATTATTATTTAATATTTAAATAAATCCATTGAACTAAGAAATAATTTTAATTTGAGTAGTATCTGAACACAAATCATAGAGTTTCAACAATTAAATTTGGAAATTATATTTCACATCATATTATATGAATATAAACTACAATAAAAGTAATAATAAAATAAGAGGCATAGGGTAAAATGAATAGTAATGAAAAATTCAATAGCTTCATATCAAATAGGCGATTGACTATATCCATAAAATCATGTGTATGGAAGAAAAATACATGACAAGACTTATAATAAATCTATTAATAGATGAATACTGAAAATAAATTATGAGTAAATATTAATGTGATATTAACAACAACTAAGTGTTCTTGTAGTATGAGTATGAATCAAATTCAATGATTATAGAAGAAGAAGGATGAATTTCTATCACTAATGAAGACATTATATGAAGATATGTTCATGAGGGTTTTGGAAACCCATGAATATCACTGATTACGTGAGGCAGTCATAATCTCGTTTAAAGGAAAGAGCATCATAAGATACTGATAACAAATGGGATTGGTACCTATAGAATGTATTTTAATGACCCTATAGTGGGATGTTGGAGCACATGATTTGATATAATGTTATCATAATAGGGTAATATTCTATTATATATACCTTTTAAAATTGTAGATGGATTTTTTGTTTGGATATATACAAATTAATAGAAAATGTTGTCTATAAATGATAAAATTCAAATTATTTGTTTTATTTCCATTAATTACTACACTATAAAGATTATGATGGATATCATAAGATAGAGAGAAAGATAATTTAATCAGTTAAAATGATAAATTATGATAAAAAAATTGTAATATGAGAAGGGATGGCTAATTCATCCCCCCATCTTAGTGACTTGTTTGACCTAGGTTCTATATAATTCTTACCAGCAAATTGATATCATTAAGGGATCCTAGGAATACAAGTGAAATACCAATATTTTTGGTACACTTATTATATCTTGTTATACTTATATCCATTAGAGTGGTTTATAAAATCACTGTCAGTGTGCTTCAAGTGGGTCATGGAGAGTGATTGGGGTGGTTTTGTGATTATTAATACCATGAAGGATAACTATTTATTTTTTTGAAGAGTTATCATAGTTATATCACCATAGATCCCATTGATTAATATATTATAATTTTAGTCTTAAAAGTTGTATAATGACGTTTTAGACTACATTCTTTATCAATTACACCATTTCATTGATTATGTGGAACTATTTTTATACATGAGGATAAATTTTTTTTATGATTATATAATATTATTTTCCCTCTTTAACATAGATTTTCATTATTACAACATTTCTAATATTTTATAAATAGATTTAAATTGAGAATTTTAAGGTGTGATTGGGAATGTATTTTTATCTTTTAAAAGGGAATTTTTTGGATGGGATTTTGAAATGAGAAAAATAGAATGTTTCACTTCCATATACTAACGAGTGATTCAAACTTTTTTACATAAAATAAATTGAAACATTATTTATGGATAATAGTGAGGAATTTAATTTTACTTTTAATTTCTCAAGTGAAAGACTTATTTTCTAGATAATTTTCAAATTATCATTTATTAAATGTTTCATATATGGAATTTATATATTCTATGGTGAAATTCTTCTGAGAATTTATAGCTCACACCATACATACACAATAATGTTTTTGTGTGTCTATAACTCTTATATTTATTTTATGCAAGTGAAAAATTTAGACCATATGTTGGTTTTTATTTTAATGGTTTGTGTTTGGATGGTTTTGGATGTGGTTAATGATAATGGGTAACATAGATATATTTATATGTTTTTTATGTTTTAGAATTATAATTGGTTTATAGATGTATCAGCAACATCGATCATGTGTATTTTTTTGTATTTTTAAAGACATTATTTCTGTTCCCTTCTGTATTTTTCAAATAAGTTTTTTTTTCATAATTAAAATTACATTGAATATTAATTTTGACAATTTTGGATTGGTTTTTAGGGCATTTTTGTAAATTTTATTTCATTATAAATTATTTTTTATATACCAATTTATGGATTCACCCTACCCGATTATTTATAATGACTCACTGCTTTATTATTTTGATTTTAGTGTGAAATAATTTCCATATTGTTATATATTGATTCACTGGAACCAGTTATCATCTGGTAGTGATAAGTAATTAACATCAATAAATGTTGAGGAATGACATTGGTATTGTTTCAATAATTAATAGGGATAGTTTGTTAGAAATTGTTATCAAAAAAACATTATGTTATTTGGGTGTTTCAGGGGACTATAAATATAAGAATGTTGAAATGTGATTAGTAATCATGGTGTGATTCTTATTACCTCATATATGTTTGGATACTCTATATTTCTTATGTTATTTTGATTTCAATATTTAGTATTATTATTTTTCGTTTAGATTGATTTTATTTCAACCCCCCTTGGGTATTACTATATATTTTAGAGGTTTCTTGAACTTTGAGGTGAAAATAGAGGAATAAAAAGGGTTTCATGGTTGGTTATATGACATGGTAAAATATATGGATCCCACATTATTGGTTCTAAGGTCACCTTAGTGGTTATAACATGATCATAAAATATTCAACCAAAATCTATATATAAACTATATATGTATCTATAACTCTTCATTAATTTTTATATGAACCTTTTTTATTTTTTTTATCTTAAATTCGTTTCCACTAATTTTATAATAATTAAAGAGGCTTTTAATAGGTTTTTGAGGACTTTTGAGTGAATTCGTTTTTTTAACATGTTGTTTTTTTTATATTTTTTATGTTTTTTAATTGTATTCGTTGAATGAAGAGAAAATTTCATTAATGTTTAAATTTTAAAACTATAGTTTTGGTTGTTGGGAAAATAATTTTAAGGTTCATACCCAATTTTCAATGGTTTTTGGTTAAATAAATTAGAGGTGATATGACTCTTTCGATGGGGATTGATCTTTCAGGTATGTGTTATTTGACTAAGTGAATTTTTTTAATTTTATTTAAATTGTATAGGGTAAAATAATTGAAATTTGTATGAAATTATTTCTTTAAAATATTTTTTGTCTTTACTATTTTATCCCTTCGGTTCTTGTTGGTATATTTTGAGTAATTTTATTAATAATGAATTTATTGTGTTCATGTTTCATTTTATTTTGATTAATAATCCTAGAAGAGATGCATTGAAAAGTGGGATGTTCTTTTCTAGGTATGACCTTGTATGCAATCACTATTGTGTGATCCCTCTAATTCATGACTTTACCCAAACTCAGAATAGAGTGGTGGTTCTTGAACATTTTATGATTTGAAGAATTATCACTCGCTTAATTAATAATAGTATTCCTTCTTTTAATAGTGACCACAACCTTCAGGAGATAGTGAAGAGGATTATTTTGGATTAAGGAAGCCTCTAATCCTATCAAAACTCTTGAGAAATAAAGTGTAAAGGAAGTTGTTTTATTTTTTGAATGACCAATTATAATGTGGTGAGATAATATTATACCTTCCCAGTCTCATGAGGGTATATCATGGGAATTCATCTTGTTTTAATTCATTCAATAATCTTATCTTTATGATGTGAAAGTGGAGAATAATAAAAAATTTACGAGTCTCTATAGAAGTGAATAAATGTTGAAGGAGTACATAAATTGTTTATCATTATTAGTATTAATTCATAAAAAATAGTTGTTTTGACTATATGAAAAAATAAAATATTCATCGGGACACTCTATCCATAACATGGATAAACATTATTTATATATGACCAAGAATGATGCAATGAAGTGATTAACTATTTCATATATGTTGATACTAATTTTATGAGTCAACTTATGATGGTTAGTGCCTCGATTTCCATTAATGTGAGTAATGATACATTTTCTAGTGTAAAACGTAAACATGATAAAATCACGTTTTACCAGAAGGTTAGTGAGAGTCCCTATTATCATATCCATATTTTTTAATATAAGAATAATATACATATTATGTGATTCTAGTGTGGGACCCCTGGGTATTCCAAGAGATATTTATTGAAATATACAAGGACCTATCTTTGGTGTTTTTGTTTGGTATAACATAATTTTTTTTGTAAGTTTCATTTGAAGAATAATAATTCCTAGTTTTTTTATATAATTATAATGATATCTATTTTTGGCTCTCAACACAATGAGTTTGGAGTAGATTATATCAATCGTGGTAATCATTATTTTATGTTTTTGTTTTGGGCCTCCTTGATTATTATTATTGAGGATGTAATTATTTATTTGTCATCAAAATTAATCAATTAGCTTATTAATATTATTTGAGTTTAAATATAATTTAATCAGTGTAATGTGACTATGATTTCAGTGATTTTATCATGAGAATCCATTTTTTATGCATTCGTAAATTGTATGAGTCATATACTAGTTTTGATTATTCAATTTCTGGTAACTTGTTCAATTTTTTTGGTTTTACCATTGAAATTTTATCAATGGTTGACTCGAGGATAGATCTATTGTTGTTTCTCATTGAGGATTGTTTTAGTTGATGGATTCAATTATTTTTTATATATTTTGGTTGACTGTTTGACATTGTTTTATTATCATTTGGGTCCTTCTCTAGGTTGTATTTCTAGTTTGTAATTTTCAATCGGTTTTTTGTTGTTGTTTTTTTGTGGGTTTTGGTGGACTATTCTTCAATTTAGTTGTGTAATATAGGAATTAACATGATTTATATTTCATAGGAACATTTATTTTGTATATCATTATTTTATAGAAATAATAAATTATTTGGAGACAAGTTGTATTTCATCATCCTTGTTAGGTTTGGTGTTCCTTTTTTGTATGGACAATGTATGTTTTTTTTTCTAACCCTCCAACTTCATGTACTGGGTGTTAAAGTTTTAAATTATCATTTCATATTATTTTTAAAAAATCTCTAGGGGAAGAAAGTGTTTTTATAGGGAGAATTTTGACACCCTCTGTGTGAGTTGTATTAAATAATTATTATGACCTATTTTAAAATTTGAATAGAAATTAGGAGTTGGGTAATATTTTTCATATTTTCTGTTAATCTATAGTTTTGGACTATATCATGAGGTTCCACAACCAAGGGAGGATTAATCATGTCCTAGAAATGGTAAATGAGACATTTTCTAGGGAAGAACATCATGACATGATTATTAGAGGTCACATTGTGATAATAACGAAGTAGTGTTTCCTTGATTATGATTGATTTAAAGGATATGTGTTTCATCATGACTAGAGGAAGTCTCACCACATTTCTACTTAAAGGTAAATGAGTCACATAATGACATGATAGGTCATGTGATGACAAATCCTAACTAGATTTTATATTTCTTAATTCATATATTTTACCACAAATTATTGTATGGCCTTTTGGATTCATTTCCTCCCCATTCAGGGGACTAGACCACAGGGAGATATATTGGTTCTTTATAACTTATTATTTCTTTAATTTAAGCCACTACACTTTGTTTTTCAATATAATTTGAAGTTAATTCTCTCATTTATCTCTTATTTCCCATACCTACCACCACATCTCTAATATTTTCTATCATTGATGAATAGTAGTAGTAATTTTAGAAGAATTTGTGATTTATTTTTGGATTAATTTTTTAATTTCAATGTCTATGGTTTTTTAAACCCATTTCTCAATGTGTATTTTATATAGTCATTAATGGTGATTTCTATGATTGAGGTAGGTGTTCGAATGAATTGACTTGTTTTTACATATCATGAAATGGTTGAAATGATTAAAAAACAATTTATTACCAATTTTAATATATATATATATATATATATATCCCTTCGTTGTTTTAATAAAGGGATTTCTGACTTGAACATTTTTCCTAATAAAATTTCAATGAATTTCTAGTTATTTTTATCAAGAATAAAACTTCTTCATTTCTCGTGTTTGAATAAATTCACAAGAGACTTCTAGGGGTGAATTTAATGATTTTAAAAGGGAGGTTAAATTTTTTTATTTTTAAAAGGGGGAAGGATTGCCCTTAAATGGGTTATAAGTAATTCTTTAATGTATTATTATTTTTTATATGTTTCTTTATTACTCGTCATTTTTTCATTATTTAAACTATCCATTTGAAAATGCATATAAATAATTTTAAGATATATTGTGAAACCCACAGTTGTGAAACATATGTATGTCTTGGATAAAATATTTTCTTTGTGGGATGTGGATTATATTTTTATTCATGAACAATGTGAAAATTGGTTGTTTAATATGATAGTGTGAGAGGTGGGATGATACATCTTATTTATAATTTATTAATGCATGTGTAATTTTTTCTTGATTTTTTATAATATATGGTCATATCATGGAAACCCTGGTATCTAAATGACATACATTGATTTATGATCTACTAGTTATATCGTTTTTAGCTAGTTTTCCTTATGGTAGTTTACACCCTTAAAAGAGTATTTCCTAGAAGTGGGTATTAATTGTAAGTTGGGTCATTTTTTATAGGAATGCAATATAGGAAGATAGTTGATTCCATGTGGGTATTTTTTTGTAGTCTCACTAGAAAACCTAAGGAGTTATATGTGATTCTTTTTCTCTAAAGATATGATTTTGGGGGTTCCCAAAACATATATTATTAAGAAAATTATTTTTTAATATTGTGGATGCATTTATATGTTCTATGTTTTTAATTATATT
This sequence comes from Viscum album, assembly GCA_963277665.1. Classification (NCBI taxonomy): domain Eukaryota; kingdom Viridiplantae; phylum Streptophyta; class Magnoliopsida; order Santalales; family Viscaceae; genus Viscum; species Viscum album. The sequence continues at coordinate 1,393,470,007 of OY728165.1, forward strand.
TAATACTAATTAGATATTATAGAACGTTTTTAGTTGGATTTTCATTCATCCATAGTTGGGATTATTATTTAAATTTACTTCTTTGATGGATTTAAATGTTTGATTTCAAAAGAAAAAGTTTGTTTTATGTGTGAGATTTTTGGAATGGTTATAAAATGAGAATAATATCTTGGTTAGTTTTCACCTACCAATTAGTGATTCATCTTATTTTATATAAAAATAATTAAACATTTATTTATGGATATGTGTGGTATTTGGTTTCCATTATTAATTATCAAATGAAAACCAATTTTAATCGATATGATTTAAAAGAAATTTGTGAAAATTATCATTAAATAGTTTGTATATACTCTTATGTTAATTCATGTAGGGAATATTTATCCCACACCATACATAAACGTTTATTTGTGTGTTTTCTTGATTGGAACTTAATTTTATAATTTTCAAGTGCCGAGTTGTTACATGTTTTCTATATTTGTTTTTATCTTCATTTGACAGATGAGTTAGGATGTGATGAGTGATAATGGGATTCATATAGTACTTTAGTAATTGTTCAAGTTTTTTATTTATCACAGGGACACAGATTTATCAATAAAATGAACCAATTGATTTTTTTTTGTATTTTAGTTTTCTTTATGTCAAGAGATTTCTTCATTTTTATTTGATATTATTATTTTTAAAATGTTAATATTGGTTTTTATATTCATTAGGTCTCTTTTTTGAGTTTTTTTTATTTTTATATGTTTGGTTGGTTCATTTGTTTATATATTATAATTTTGTGTGCATTTAATTCAAATTTAGGGCACTAATATTTATAATTCTTGATTAGGATAAGCTATTAAATATAATGATTTGAGGGTAAAAGCATTCCCATTTGGTTATATTTTGATGCCCAGAGCTATTTTCTGTCCTAAGGTGGTATGGAATGAACCTAGATCATTTTGGTGGATTAGATATAGTTCTGATTTAGGGGAAAACTAATATACTTCATTAAACCCATCCATCATGAATATCCTAGAACTAAAATCGGTGAGGTGTTAAGAAGATGATTCTCTAATTGTAACATTAATAAATAATTTTTCACATTATCAGTTGGAGAAAAGAAACAAATGGATTAAATTTATATGAGATTAAAAACATTGTATTTTATAGATCTTCACACATGATAGTGTGATATAGATGTCATATATATTATACATTTTAATGTATTAAAAAAAATAGTTTCCTAATTAATTTAATCATAAAAACTGTGTGACTAAATGACAGATTCCAATTATATATATACTAAGTAGAATTGATATCCTAAAGACACAATAATATAACGAGGATTGAGAAATTTAATAACAAAACTAATGCTTGGAATACTTGTTGTATTAATGGTTTGTCATCATCAAAAAAATAAAAAGATTTTTTGTTTATAAGAAACCCAAAACATTGGCATTCTCATAGAAACACATGATTAAGATCCTAACCATAATTTACAGGATATAAATAACTCTAATTTTTTTTAAATAATGAAATATAAATTAATTATCCTACCATTGGTGATATATAGAATCAAATTATAGTTGAAAATATTACAAGGTTAATTTCATACTTTATAGAAGATGGTGTCAAATAAAAGATCCAAAAAAAATTTATATTATGGAATTTCAAAAAAACATGATTGGAATATATATATATATATATATATATATAATGACTGTAGAATACATTTTACATAATATATGAAGGTTCATTTTCCATATCATGATCATATAAGAAGTCATGAAGCCTATTGGTTATAAATTTGTTTTTTTACTTGTAATGGGATAAATGATATTGTTCGACGTAAATCCCATATTATAATACAAGGTTTTTTATTAGGGAACTAGAATGGTTTATGAAGATTTATATTCTCCTATTATATATTCTATTAATTTTTTCTATTAATCAACCACGATGTTGCATAATATTGTGATATTAATCTTATGGATGTTGTTTGGACATATTTATATGGGTTTCATTATAAATTTTTACAAATTAGAATACTCAAGAAATTTGAATAAAAAAATATAGATATATATTTACTAAAATTATTCAAATTCTTTTATGGATTAATGTAGTTATGGAATATGTGATATAATCTATTGATTGGTTTTTTTAATTAATTGTTTTGTAAATTATCATATATCACATTGTGTTTTTATTAGGAAAAACATCTAGATATGTAATTCTATTTTTTCATGTTTATGTTTTAATTGTCTCCATAACCCATAAAAGTCCACAATTTACTAAGGAATATAATTAATTAATTTTGATTGAAGGGCCTTGGATAAACCAGGTATTATTCATGGAGTAAAAAATTAGAATATGTCAAGTGTTATATTTATATATAAATGAAGTTTCCCAAAGAAACATCTACTAAATAGTTAATATGGATAACTAAAATCCTTTAAATGCTCCAATTGTTTTTTTTATTATTTTAATAATGATAATTAAAAATTCTTGAACATTTGAATAAAATTATGCGTTGGTTTTTTTAGATGTAACATTCATCGGTTATAATAATGAAATTATGTATATTTAAAAACATACATTCCTTTATATATTTTTAAAAGTTAATTAGTTTGATATGTTAACTTGGAACGTGTATGAATACACTATAAGGTAATGTAACATTTTTTTATATCCCTATCTCAGCATTGATTTGTTTTTATGCTATATTAACAAATGATAGAAAAATAAAATATTTGTTTTTCATATAAAGGTTATTTAAGATTTCATTATAATTCAAGATCATAGATTTTTAATGTCTTCCCTATTATTGGTATTTCTGTATCTTGGAGATCATAAAAGAAGACCAATTTTGTAATATTTTTACAAAAGTTTAACTATATTACATTAATCATGCATGTAATTTGATTATTTGTGGTCTAATACATGATATATTCAACAGTAAGTGGATCACATGTAGATAGTATCCTAGAAATATTATTTGAATATAGTTTTGTCAGCATCATATAATTAATGAATGGTTTCAAAAAACATATAAAAACATATATCGTCAAAATACTTCTCTTTTAATAAATAGTCTATGAATATTACATTTATCAACGTTGAAAAATGTTCAATTTCGGGAAATCCATGATAATTTATTTTTAAAATTACATTTTACAAATATTTTTTAAATCATTATAAATTATATAAGAATTCATTGGTTAAAAAATGTATTTAATTAATGTAATTAAACAGTTATGTGGATTCTACATTATTTTAAAATTTTTCCTATTTTGGTTTTTCATTCCTTCTGATTTACCTAAAAAATGAATTTTATGAGTTATTATTAATAGAGATATGATTTTTTAAATAGAATATATCCAAAGATATAGTATTAGGCACCTAATTTAAATATCTACCAAATAAAAAATGGCATTGGGATTCCCAACCCCACCAATCCCCTTCTACCCCACCTTATTTCATTAAATAAAAATTAGTAGTGTTTTATTCCTTAATTCTAAATTTGAAAGACATATATTTTATATAATTTAATTTTAATTCTAACTCTCTGATATGAATTTTCATTTAAATTTTCAAAATAAAAATAATTATGTAATAAATTAAACACAACACAATATCAATTTTCGGAAGGGAGTAGTTGTGAAAAATATTTAAAAAAATATAATATTGGTTTTTTTTTGACACCCACTACACATTTTACGATTTATCTATATTTTTATACACATATTTTTAATGTTGTATCTATGCTGATTTACAGATAATATATATTTTATAATTTTTACAAGTCAATATCAATGAAATTTTTTTAGTTTTCCTTGAGAAAATGTGTAGAAAATTCTATTCCCAATGAGATATCATATGTTAACATTTGTTTATACATGTATTTTTATAATAAAAATGATTTTTATATATCATGGGGAAGATTATTTTTATCTCGAAAAACAAGGATTTCAAATTAATATCAATATAATTTTAGTAAAACAGATTAATATAATTTTGAATGACATGATATATGAGTTTACTCTTTAATTGAGTATCATCATGAACAATGATATCATAGGGAGTAATCCTTGTTAAACTTAAAATATAAAATAATTAAAATTTTTATAATTATTGTAAAATAGAGTCCTTAATTATATCCTTCATTCATTGGATTTCATGATTTCTATTTTATCTTAAAATTTTCAGTAAAAGAAAATTGAGTTTTAACTACAAATGTTCTCTGTTGTTTAATGTAATTTATAACCCACCATCCATTATTGTGGAACATTATGTGTTTAAAATTCATTGTATCGTAACAATGTATATTTTATTCTGTTATATATTTTTTAAACACATATAATCTATTGTAAAAATCCTTAAAAAATCATATCAATTCTACAACATATATTATTTGTTGTAGGTTAAATTTTCACAAAATTTAACAAGTGTTTGTAAATCTATATAATTTATAATAGACTAATTATAAATTTTATGTATATAATATTAAAAATATATCATAAAATATAAATTCAATGGAATAATTAATTTATATATATACATCATTCACAATATATTTAGCAACTCACTTAAAATTAACAAATTTAACTGTTTTAGTCATTAGAATATTTCAATATAATTAATTTTAGTCAGTATGAACAATAATGCATAATATGTGACTAAATCCATTAACTATAACATTTCTCTATCATTGGAAACATATTATATCCATAAAATAGCCACAAACAAAAAAAAACAAAAAATGTGATGTGACTGCCAATATCTCACAATATCAAGTAATCCTCAAAGATTAATTCAAACATTTAAATATGATGTCATTTGTAAATAAAACTAATAAAAATTATTTTCATATTAATACCACAATAATTTTTTACATATAATATTTTTTAAATTATAAAAATTATTTTAAAAAATATTAATATTTTTTTCATAGATAAAATAACATGATATTTTTATAGATAAAAACTTTTAACTAATTTTTTTTTTCAAACTATATGATGAAATTTAACAAAATAAACAGTAATATTTTACATTAAAAAAATTGAGACATTTTTAATATCAAATATTATTTAAAAACATAAAATTTTATATTTTAACTTTTAGGAAATGTGAAACAGTAACACTACTAACTAATTAAATGTACTTCTAAACCATGAATGAGATTATAGAATAACCACATTGTTAACCTATTAATGGAATAAATCCTTATACAAGACTAAATAATATAAATAAAAAAACTCATATTAGTATAAAAAAATTCATCCTTCTTAGAATAAAAGTGATTCCTCAAAAAAAGGATTTGATGAGACATCATTTCTATAACATATCTTTACATAAAGATATAAAAATTAATTTCAAGCCAGTTATGATGTCACAAGGTTGAAATTGAAATAAATTATTCATTAAATACTATATTAGGATTAATAATACAATTTGATAGTCTAGTTCAAGGACTTTCATGTAACTGATTTCCAATAACATTTGAGTGATCTGGTCATGAACTAATGATTCTAGCATCATTTTTGTGATTGAGAAATTGGACTATGTCATTTATGTTTACAATAATCCTATTACCATTCTAGTTTTTGATTAATATTTTTAAAATTTTAGTGGAATAGGATACGATCATCTTGAAGAGCCCAATGAATAATATATTTAACATGGATGGTGAAGAAAATGAAAAATCAAATCAAAAAAAATGTATTCAAAATCATCATTAGAAATATATGTGACATCTATAGTTCTACCTAGATACATTTTTTTTCAGTTCCCTATGTTGATATTGAAATGAATAATAAAAATGATTTTAAAAACATATATTATCAATATTTTTACCAATAACGACCCATCCCGAATGAAGAAAAATTATATATTCAAAAAAACTAATCATTATTGTATTTAAAAATGACACTAGTATGTGCAAAAATAAGTTGACATCCCACTCACCGTAATTAATATAAATATAATAAATTATTAAAAAATTCAATCCATCACCATGTGTATAGTTTATTTTATCTCCCAAATAGAATAATCCAACCATTACACCAGGACAAGAATAATTAAGTCTCTAAAATGAATGAAATTCATTAATAAAATAAGGTATCCTTGAATGTAATTGTAGAATTAAGAAACCCGTAATTTATAAAATATAAATTAAAAATTGTGTTCAATTCCTTAAAAACAACAATTTTCTAATTTGGGATAAACCATGTATAGATAAATACTTATGGATTTATTCCACTATGTGATGATAAGTGCAAATTTTTTCATTGATATCAAAGATAATGATGTAAGATTATTTGAGGAAATTAATAAAATATTAACCAATTAATAAATGGAATAAAATGAGTATTCAATGATGGTATTATGGGGTTCTACTATGAGATACCCTAAAATGGATTTGAGTAGTTAGTATCCGACATGAATATAATGTCGAGCTATAAAACAATTTATGTATGATAGCTAAACATTTTGATCCCTTAGTATCATGAATTTATGCATATTTTATTGATGAAAATTTGTTAATAAAATTTCTATCCATGAATAGAAAAAGAAGTTATTTCATTTCACTAGTAATCCAATCTATACATGATCTATTGGTATTTAATGATAATTATTCAATGAAATTATGTACATGATATCCTCAGGACCACATCATAGTAAAATTTAATATGAAAACATGATGTTTCAATAGAAATATATTAACTATCTTCATGGTCATTCCCAAATAGAAAAACTAGTATTCCTATATTCCTTTAACTCATCCTTATCCATCCAATATAAAATAATTTTATTTACTTGAACATGATGTTTTCTCCTAAAAAAATCACTATTTTGTTCAATATAAAAACATATAACATTCTAAAAACAATACAATTTATACCCTGGACCCACTTTCCCAGTGTAGTAGCATGAAGAACTACTAATAACATTCATTCAAGGAATCCTACTACTATAAAGAAAAAAATTAAATTGATAAAAAATAGAAATGTAAAATTATAACATGTATATTAAATAATATTACTACTCAAATAGTTAATAAGTTTTAATTAGATCCTATAATCCTTCTTCTGTATTATCTTATAGTAGAAAAGTTACATTGTGTAAATTTTAGGGGATGACATTTCATCTGAGGAAATTAATCAATATTTTACTTCCCGGGACTATTAATGGGAATTATAATTTTTCGAAATATAGCTATAGGAAAATAAAAAAGTAAAACAATGATGGCAGAGTAAGAAAATTAGATGCACATGATAAAATGATTTTATAATTATTAATATTAGATAAAATATCATATCATACATTTAATAATTTAATAAATTAGCTTCATTTGAACATTTCACAAGTAAAACATGGGGATAAAGAAAAATACAATTTACAAAAAATATCATGGGTTATCATTGATCCAACTTATATATTTACTTTTTTGTAAAAAATGTAAATTAAATAACATGACTAAATACGATGAATATGTTATACAATAAGATACATCATTATGATCTATGATAGTAAAATGTTAAACTATAATATTAAAACTTCAAAAAAATTAGTATAACATGAAACTAAATTATTTGTATGAAATATATAAAGAATCATAGATCATTTACAATTATTTCAATAATGTTTAATTAAAGACATTAATCAAAATTAGATATAACTTATTTACACAACTGATAATAAATGATGGCCAAAACCAAATAAAGAAAGAAACATACTATTTTATTGCTTTCGGTATCTTCATGAACATGAGAGCCACATAGTGTAATACATTCGAAATTAATATATCAAAAATCATTAAAATTTGGACAGTATATAATAAAATTTACAATAATTTTTATATATAATGGATGTTGAAAATGTTTTAGAGATAATTTTTTTTATGATGGAGTGCTTCTGGTGTGTTAAAGAATATACTCAAGTAATGTGATGATTGATCTCATAATTTATATCTGTGATTAATTAGTAAGATCGTTTAATGGTAGTTTCTTATTGTGCCGATACATATACTGACAAATATATAATATAAAGGTAACATATTTTATGTTAAATTAACTGAAAAACAATATGTGATGTATCAGTACATGTTGCCACCCAAAATTCATTATCATGTTTCCATATTAAAACTAATTGTTGAGAATTACATTGTCCACATGAAATATTATAGTAAAATAGATATTTTTATTTATCCAAATAAAATAACCAAGGATGTCAATCACTTTTGAAAATCATGATCCAACCTAGTTTGGGACTCTTGTATTAGGAATGATAATAATTTATTCAAGGGAATAATGTCTAGGAAATGAAATAGTAGATTCATCAATGAAAAAAATTATAATGAATAAAAATTAGAAAAAGTTATCCAAATAATCCAAAATAGAGTGATATATGTTATTCAAAATAAAATATGAGTGAAATAGGTATATAGATCACTTACTATAACAATATATGAAATTTTAATTATTGGTAATTATAAAATATAAATTATTGTCACACGTTTTGGGAAATAATGTTCATGAAAAGAATCAAAATTAGTCATCTATGATGGGTCCAACTGAAAATAATTTCATTTTGTAAAATGAGATCAAACGGAAAAAAACATGGTTAATGGTTCTTGTAATGTAGAAAAATAAGGAATTTATAATTTAATTTTCTAAAAATGAATTATATGACAATTCAATGACTTTGGGAAAACAATACCCAATAGGGAATTATAAAAATAGAATGTTATTTGAGAAAATATGATGGATCCTAGTTCAAGAGTCTAACCTCTTATATAGAATATATAATAGAGAATGATAAAAATGTGAATTTTTTTCAATAGAATATAAAATGATGAAAGATATTAAGGTTATAAAATATAAGTTTAATATAATATTAAATAAGGAAATTGGGAAAATCTAAGTTCAGGGGTCTGATATACATGAAAATCCACTACTGAAAAAGGTTGAAGACATTGATATACATATATATATATATAAGATAATAAGATTATTTAGTTCTATAATAAGATAAATTAAAAAAGATATGAGTTGTGTTCCTTAAGACTAGGTTACATCCTCAAAAGGTTGGTTTTAATGAAACAAAAAAAAAATTAGAAGAAAGAACCCTCGTATAAGTCTGAATTGGAGGTGAGTGAATTGGAATTAATGGTACCTATTTTTTATTCTTGCGACTTGTTTTCTAACAAACCAACTTTGTTCACCCCTTACTTAAGAACCCAAAAAATATGAAACATGGCTCAAAGTGCATTACAGATCCTCATGGTCTAAAAATTTGTTCTTGTAAATCATGTAAGAAACCTTTGGAAATTGATTCATCCAAGTAATAATAATGTCACAATGGCCCAAAAAGAAAACCATGAATAACCTCAACATACATTGTCTGGATATATATACAATTAAATAACAAGAATTAATTGTTATAGAAAATGTAATAAAAATAATATAAAAAAATTAAACACACAAAAATTAAATTTAGTTTTATGAGGTAAATAATAATCTTGAAAAATTGGTGGACATGATTATAAGTTTATTAAGAAATACAAAATTTGATATAAACATGTTATGAAAAAAATAAACAAAATAATCTACCACCCATCATAGTGTAACATGAGGTAATTATCATAGTACTTCACTTCCACAACAAGAAATGAAATTAACATCAATAAAAGATACCAATACGTTCTGGAATTCCGGTTCTTACATCAGCTAAAATATATTCTAAAATAATGAACTAGTGCGTAAATATATAGAGCTTAAAAACCCAATATGATCCCATAATGTCTTCTATATAAAACTATCTTTATAAAAAATAACCATTTTTGTTTAAAAAAAATAAATTATAATAACTATTAAATATTTTATGGGAAAAATTATGATATATAATATTCATTGACCACTCTAAATTATTATTGGAAATATGATATAAAAATAATTATCAGTTGCCTTGAGGATGAACTCTTTGTTCCCTAATTTGTATCGAAATTTATAATAATTTTACTATTTTGAAAATTAATCAAAATACAAAGGATGTATTATATATGATTTCACTAGATTGTTCGAATATTTTTAGAATATATTTCTTAGATAACTAGTGGGAATGGATATTTACACATTTGTTGATTACATAAAAATCAACACAAGGCATTCCATAGAGTATAATAAAACCAAAAAATTCATATTTATTAAACAAAATTAATCAAAAGTTCAAAAATATCTTCATCTACTGATTCTACTTTATCTAGAATCCCTTGCTCCATCCAGTACCTCTTTATATGTTACATTGACCAAAATTATTTTTATTCCCATGCTTCTTGTTTAAAATGGTAATTATATTTTTAAAAAATATTCCCAACTACAATGTCTAACTAATAAATAATTAGTTCAATAATTTTAATGTGCATACCATCCTATTTATATAAGTATAGATTCTCTAAAAAACATAGGGATAACCAATAACTCAAATTTAAATTTACCACTTACAAATAATAATATCCCACTAAAACAGTATATAATTTGATCACTTTAAAAATTCCAAAAATATATGAATCAACTATCTTCATAGGGACCACCATTATATGTCAATGTCAACTATCTTATTTAATACTCTTAAATTCTCTTCTAAAATTATTGTCTCACCTTTATGATATTTTTTTGGTGAACACCCATCTCACCATCTATACATTGAATGACATTAAAAATAATTTAATATTTTTTAACTCTTCATCTGATAATTGTTTGAAGATAATTCTTATTTCCTATAGTAATATTCATGATATACTCTCAAAGTTCTATTTTTGTTCATCTATCAAATAGATTTTCAAATTTCTATATAGTTTTTTCTATATAATTCACTCAACAGATCTCTCTATCATTTAACATTGAGTTTTTAAATTAGATATATTAAAAAAAACTCCATTTGGTGAATTTTTAATAATCTGTATGATTTCATTATAAACATTAAATGATGTTATATTTTAGAGACTTATGAATAAATCCATTATAAAGAATAATTTTTACTATAAAAAACTCTCAATCAGATAGATCCTTTCCAATAATTCACAAAATATTTTTTCCCTTCCTTGGAATCTTTTATCGGAAGAATTAACTCAAAAATCCTTTGACTGGTGATAAAAACAAGTTTCTATTTCTGATGAAATTATTATCCAAACATTATCTGATCAAAATATTTTTTTCTTTAACCACATATTCTGAATATCACATATTTATATCTATAAAATATTATATAATAAAAATAATACATATTTTCATTCACAACTATAACACTTCACATTTTACAACAACCACACACATATTACCTCAACCAAATTAATCTTGATTTTTCAATTCCATATAATAGTCATCATATTTGATTATTTATGAACATTACAGAAATTCCAAATTTTGGCCTATTTCTCTAGGGTATTTCTCTTATAATCATCTACATTAATCACATTCAAAAACCATTATATTGTTTATTAAATGAGGAAAATATCAAAAAGAATCATTTGATATTTGTTTATATGGATTACTCAGACTAATATCTAATTATAATTTTTGAAAGAAACTTTGAACCCCATTATATGTGATTATCTACTTTAGTTGGGATTTTTTGATTACCAATTTCTATAATGTTATTTTTTTCTCTATTTGGAACTCTTCACATGGTGGATTAACCCTCATTATTTCTCAAACTAATTTTCTTATCCTTCCATCATTGAGCATGTTTGAAACAATAAGAACAGATCACCTATTTTCCCATTTTTATCAAATATTAAATAAAACATTCACCTTAAGGATGTTAATATATCATGTATATGATTCTCTCTAGATCATCCAAAGTAAAACACACAACTTATCTTTTTCCTAGATAACATGACATGGTAACTTCCTTTTCTTCTTCAATGTGCGTGGTTACCGATACTAATCATCCATGGAACATTTTTTAAAAAACCTATTCAAAAAATTTATATCAACAAATATATCATTGATATCCATTAACAATCCCTTAAAAATATGAAAAATTTGTACAAAACCCAAACATAATGTCTTCTCGTCAATCATCCAATTTATATTTATTAAAAACATTTGAAATGAATATATCAATATGTGAACATGTATCTTTTCTCTCTCGTATTATTGTCAAAAATTCATTTTACATTATATCCCTAAATTTTAATTAAATACAATGTAATCTTTCACATTAATTTTAGTCAACATGATCTATTCACAGTGTATAAATCTATATGATTTGATTAAGATAATAAATTTTTTCTTTACTAACTAATCTCGAAACCTTATGAGAACTCATAATATTATCATCAAGTATTTTACACATAAATATTATGTAGAATATTTAAATTTATCATTAAACTATTTTAGAATAATATTACTTGATGTTCCAATACAAACATCAAAAAAAGGTTAAAATCATTAATGAATAATAAGTATGATAAGAATCTATGGTACATATTGATTATAAAAATTTTCAAAAGTAACCAGTTGATTCATTTTCTCAAAAATTTTGTTAGAATTTCTTATTTTTGTAAACAAGTATGAGATATTAAGAGATACATAAATTTTAAATGAATATTTTTAGGCACATTTCAAAATAATGTGATTTATATGATGTAATTATTTAGGAAGAAAATTCATCATAATCTTCTTATGATCCCCACAAGGTGAAATTTATCTAGATATTCAGGATGATTAATCTCATAAATATGTATCCTTTAATATCCTCATGATGATAATTCACCAAACGGTATCATCCTTATATGGTTGTCTGGACTTTTAAAATATCTAAATCATTCCCATGGATTATCATTCTTCTATATAATCCATTTTAATTATTAATGTATTATAAAAAATGACATGAAATTATTTACTTTTCTGTTATGTGTTGATTGAAACCATATCAACTTCATAAATGATGATCCTATAAAAATAAATATTTAGTACACCATCTTAATAAACACTCCATCATAGAAACTTCTTTATAGAATTCTATTAAATATTTACTAACCATCCACTATCTTAGTCTTTTCACATGTGATTATTCTTCAACGTAAATTTTTACATAGTATGTACATATATTATTTATAAATTTAAATGGAATTAGGCCTCTCATCCATACTTCTCAATTTGAGTAGAAATGTTGAGATGGTTTTTAAAACTATTGTTCTCCATTTTGTCTGTTCATCAATTAATCAAAATAGAACAACAATTATAATTTACTTATTTATAGTATAGATTTTATTAATTATTAATCTTCTTTTTGGGGATAATTTTTTTTCTCAATACCCTTCAAGTATAACAAATTCTTATATAATTTAACCACTAATTATTTTTCAAAAAAATAATTAGAAGAAAATCATTATGTCAAAACTTTTTAAACCTATCACACATTACATTATCAATAAATAGGTTTCCTTTTGTTAAAAACCATTTATGATGTTTACTTATTCATGTGTAATAAATTATTTTCCTTTTGACCCTGCATTTTCTTATGGATGTTTCATTTTTTAAATCTCCAAATCATCTAGTCATGCTACTAAAATAACATTGGTTACCATTTCAGCACATTTAATTTTTCCACATGGATTATTCAGAGTTCATTTCTTCTTTTTAAATAATTAAGATAAAGTAATATTATTTAGCTTCTTATATTTGGAATCCATGTACATATCATCACCCATTATTTATATCTTCAAGGGAGAATTCATGATTATAAACTTCATCTTCTTTTATTGCAATTTTTCTTCATCCATATTCTCCACCTTTTTTAATTATCTAGAGAGAAGTTTTTGATACATGAAAATATTAGTATACTCTATTTTTATGACCATAAATTTTTAATATATTATATATATTTTTTAGAATTCCAAGTATTATATATATTTGGATTTTTTGTTAATTATGTAATGTCCTTAATCACTTCTGATTTCTCCCCATTTTCATAGTCATCCTTTCAGCCTCTTAATTTACATGATTTTACCAATGATATAATTCACATTGCTTCAATCTATTGAAAACCAACATTTATCCAATATCATAGATATTATTATATTCAGTGTAGGATGTTTTTGAATTTTTTCACAATTTTTGGGATCTTTATTGGGATAAATCATCCTCACTCTTTCTTGTGTCCACCACATAAATGGTGAAAGTTCCTTATCATTTTATCCATATATACTTGCCAAAAAAATTATTTTTACCCAATTTTTTTCATTATAACATGTTGTATATAAACCATCATATCTTGAAGATGTGGTTGGTACCAATTTTATCTCAAATGATTCAAATAGATCATTAAATTCTGTAATGATATTATAATCACATGTTAGCGATATTTTAGCATCAATAACATCCCATGAGACTTATTTAGTAACTAAAACATTATCTTTATTTTATGAAGACTCCATAGCTGACTTTTCTAGATTGTTTTTCTTTCTTTCCAATTCTAGTAATTTAATACTGAGGTTATTCCTCAAATCATCACTCATAATCAACATACCTCTGTAAATCATCATTTTTCAATCAAATTAATCATCATGAATATTGAATATATTTTGTTAGAATGAGTAAAATTCCATGATTTTTATTGCATTCACATCAAATTTTAATTCCATTACATCAACATTTCTTTTTAACTTTTCTTCTAGTGCATGGTTTTTTCATCAAGATTCATCTTGACTCCATATTTCTCATAAAATTATTTTACCCATTTATTTTAAAATTTTGAGGAACTTGTTTCAATATCCACCATACTAGTTGCATTGGTTTAAACATTATTGAAGAGTGTTGAATTTTAAATAATTTTTTCCTTCGAATCCTTCTTCATGTTATGTTTTTCTTCTTCAAAATGGGTGACCTCTTATAGTATTCATTGAAAAACACCACATTAATGTGACACTGATTCATTGCGAATAATGATGAGAATGTATATATATCTAATCACATATATATCTTGGGATGTTGTAGATATTAAATCATAACCATTTAATCTATGATTTTCTTATTGAGGATATTTGATACAAGAATTTTTATATAGCTCATGATAACTTGTTCTATATCCACATAAGGTGGAATTTTTGTCCTCCTCCTATGTGGTAACATGAATCACCTATTATTTACTATTAAATTCATATATTTTTTTCTTTTTTAAAATCTAATTTAGAATTAGATGCTCAATTTTGTCTATGAATGTATTTTAGCTTCTTCAAATTTCATTTCTCATTATATCTACTTCTCATCATGGTCTTGGTGGAAATAAAAATCTACTCTATTATATTATAAAATTTTCCAAAAGTAAACATTGTATTAAATAGTAGAAATGAGATAAATTATTTAAAATATAATAAAATTCATTTGAAATAATCCAAAAAAGATGAAACATCTCTTTGATACAATATAAGTAGTTCATTTTAGGATATGATCAACATCTGGAGGGTGATGAATCAGTGTTGGTGAATTTTTTATCTAATTAAATTTTTTATCTCATTTCACATAGATGTATTAAGATATATATTCAATTATTAACTTTTTCTATCATTTTACATTATATAAAAGAAAATTAATGATAGAACATGTTGCTTTTACAAGGTTCCCATCTTATTATTAGTAGTTATTACTTTTCATGTATGGTGATGAAAGGATCATGGATTATATACTATAATGATATGATAAGAATATTTTTTAGAAAATAAACAATTTTTTTGTCAATGTGTGGTTCTCCAAGAAATAATACATGTGGATGGAAATAATAATACATCCCTAGACTAGTGAATTCCTAACCCAAATACAGCTCCACGATGGACCATTATATTTCATGGGTTGACCTTCAACAACTTATTTATGTTTCTTTAAAATATTAATAAATTATTCCACCAATTGAGATATATATTGGATTTCAAATTAATTCTTAGATTATTTTTTCCTTCTTACTTACATTCACAACTATGTAAATGAATATTGTTTTTTAATGTAGAATTCGAAAGATTCTCTTTCCTTATCTTTTTCCTTATTTTAGAACTAGTAGGTATGAATCTTTTTCATCTAATCAATTCTATCCAATAATTCTCATTAGGAACATGTTTTATAGATCCATTCATCCATTAATTCTTTATAATAAACCAATTGGTAGGAAACCATTATATGTTATCAAATCATCATGTATCCTTCATCTGATACTTATCCATGCAGTGTCACTTCTTCAGGAGATTAACACTTCTATAGAATAATTGTACTTCTATTATTTGTTCTATATGAAATAGTTCATAAATATATTATTATTTTTCTAGTAACCTTTATTATTCCATTTAGAGGATTACTTATTCATAGGGTTATTCCATTCAAACTAGTAACCCATGATCTATCATGTACCACTTTTTATATTACATCAACCTAAACGATAATTAATCTAATTCAATATGGTATACACATAACTTCTTCAAATATTTGAATAATCATAATCAATCATAAAATCAATAGATCAACCACTAATTTCATGGTTAGCTACATCCCCTTTATATTTGAATAGTGTCACCAAAATACATATGGAGATTCACAAACTCAAATTAGAATTTCCTACATACAAATTTGAATGTACCTATCATATAATTGTCCCAATGATAACATTAAAAGATTTCTAAAAGATATGAGTCATCAATCATTGTATGAAATCTCTTTATATCTAAACATCATCTATATTTTTCAATACTATTGAGATACTGGTATGAATCATGATCATTCAATCTTGATTATTGAAGAATTAAACATCTGTCTCAACATCACCACAATGAATAAATTTTTAAAATATTTTGTAATGATATTTACACTCTTAATTGAGTACTTATTCATAAAAACTTATTCATTATAGTATAAATCTTTTTGATATACAATCAAAGTAAATATTCCTCAAATAATTCTAATGACATCTTGTATGACTTTAAAATATTCTCTATCAAATGTAACCAATGGATTTCATCTTCTAGTGAAACCGAGTTCCTTAGTGGGATGACTTTTTATAACAATGTTGCATGACTTTGTAATATTATGTATGATTTATTTTTAATGCATTATTGGATTGAATTTGTTTAAATATTCTATATAATTATTTTTCATAAAATTTTCTATAAAATATATTTGAACATTGTGTTTAATAATGTATCTCTAATGATTTGAAAACCATTGTTCATTTTCATTACAAGTAAACCTCTCTCTGATGCATTCACTAAGAATCCTATGACAGATGACCTTCACATGTTCCCTTATCTGATTAATTTATATGGAAACAACAATATGATAATCATTATTTATTCATTTTCAATAACTTACTCAAATAAAATCTATATCAGTGTACATGTTTTGTATTTATATTTTACATCCATTCATTCATAACTTCTATAAAACTTCTCTTTGTCCAACTACGACTGAGTTACACTACCTTATTCCTTCATCAAAATTTGGGGTGAATATAAAATTCCTTAGCATAGTTATGATTCTCAATTAGTTATTAATATCAAGAAATTCATAATTTTGATTTCTCTCTCCCATAGGTCGTTCAAATATAGACATACTCTTAAATTACTACAATGATGAATTTTGATATTTAACCAATGGGGAAAACTTCACTAAGAATATAATGATTTTTTTCTTAAATAATAAATCTGATTTCTAGTGAACATTATTGGAAAAAAAAATCTACACATTTTATATATTCATCTACATCTGTTAGAATTCATCATATTACCTCGATTGGTTAGTCTCCTCTATCTCTATTCAATACACATCTCATGGTGGATTAAAAATCACTATATTAAAAATAAAATGTACTTAAAAATCCTAAAGTAACATGTTTGAGATATTAAGATCATCATGACACTCATTATAAGTATATCCAATTATTTGAATAAAAACATCTCATATTTATTGTTAATATATAATGTAATAAATATACTATAAATCATTCACAGGAAAGAACACAAATTATATTCATTGATATAAAATGTCATGGGAACATCCATTTATACTTTAACAAGAATGGGTACATCAATGAATATTCCTTTTATCTTCTTCTTAACAGCCTCTTCAATATATTACATCAAATAATTCATAAATTGAAAAAAATATATAAACAATTACAACCCATAACAATAAATAAAATAGACACACAACGTGGGTCCTTCACAATGCATCCATCTCAACTATACCATCATAACCATATCCATATATAACATAACAATAATCATATAATGATGTTAAAATTAATTTATACCATTCATATCCACTTAGAGAGTATATAATATCATTATAGAATACTAAAAATACTCAAATAATTACCATTTTGGGTCGGACCATGACCCAACCTATCACAACCACCTACATGGTCTATCAATTTATGCCATCAAATGTTCTTATATAAAAAATAATAATTTCATCCCAATAATATATCGTTTTCTATAATGTTAATTTGTCAAAAAATAATAACGGTCTCATGCTCATTACATCCAATAACCCTGTACAAGTCCCACTATAAATTCCACATAGGCATCCCAACCTCATCATAATAGTCCATGCCATAAAGGTGGAGTTGGAAGATGGAGAGTCATCTATTTTATACATTAACAACCCTTGTATGTGGGAAAACACATAACACCCTAAAAAATTTGTCATCTATAAGAATATTTCACTTATGTGGGGTTCATAAGGAAACACAATAAAATAAATAAAATATATATCCACATGAAAAACAATTCTAAATAGTTTCTATCAATATAGAACTGTCAAAAACAATTACAATATCTACACAAGAATTACCACACACTACCACCACTAAAAATAATAAAACCTCAAACCTTATCGATTTACTCTATAATAAAACAATAATAAGAATTTTCATTCCAATATATAGTCATGTAATGAAAAAATATTCTTTCTAATTACTATCCATTATAAAATTAATTAAAACAGAAAATAAATTATTTAATATAATCATTATTTTCATTTTCCCACAACAGTTCTAGACATTACACATTATTCTATATCATTATGAGCATTATATACCATTTTTATAATGAAACTATAAATATACATGATACACAGAAGTGACCAATTCAATCATCATGAAAAGATCACATAACACATTTTGACACCAAAATTTTCCACAAAAATATCCATATCACCATTTAACATCATCTTCCATGTTTTCACTTTTCTTTATTGTCATGGAATAAACAGATCCAATGCACAACCCACACCAAAAAACTAATGAACTATTTACCAACACCCTGATATGAAAAAATTCCCAAAATCAATTAATTCTCATAACTATGCACCACCGTACAAAATAAAACCCCTTAAATATCCATACAAACATATCAACAATAGAAATATTTAAATTATCAAAATCCAATAATTTTCTGCATAATGATCTTTCTTATTTTATGAAATTTTTTATATCAATTAATTTCTTCCACAAAAAATATTCATTTCTATATTTACGTTTTTGACTGTATATTGAAGGTGTTTATATCATTCAACCATAGTGTGGTTCCATAAATTACACGGGTAATAATTTTTTTACTAAATGTAACTAAACGAATCAGTTCAAAAAAATATCTTGGAAAATATATAAACACATGTGAAACAACACCTTCTGATTAATTTCATTATGTTCAGTTTAATATAATATTTATGAAAATCAATTTCATCCACCCATTTAGAGTAAAGTAATGTTGATTTCTCAATTACCACATAAAACAATATACTAATATAATCTTCTACCTCAAGAGGCTTTTAAACAATAAGTTTTTATGAAAAAATGATGTAGATGTAAGTGAGAACAATCCCATACAAGGAAAACCCAAGTCCAATTTGATAATATAAATCACCTCTTAAATATCACAGTCCCAACATCCCCCAAATTAAAAAAATGTTTCCATTTATATTTTAAAAGATATAATATAAAAAAATTACTAAGAACAAAATGGAGGGAACACGCCTTAGATATTTTTCAGTTTATCTCTAGAATCCTCGAATAAATTCAAAGTAAATGCATTGATATATATATAAAAATATACACTATAATTCTCCCAAAATTAAAGGGTAATAAATTTTTTAGTATTAAATTTGGCGGGGAACTTATATTTTCACCTCGTATGGAAAAAATGACCATTATGTCACAAAGGTGATCAATATAATATAAGGGGATTATGTTGGGGGAACCCCAAAAATAATATCATGGAAAAATATGAAATCAGATAAAATTGTAAAGGGGTTCATGTGGAAACTCATATATCAATAGTGCAACATCCAAAATCATGTACCCATCCATGGAGAAAAATGATCACTAAGAAAAAATGGAACACAAAAAATAACGACCAGAATATGAATCATAACCAGCACCACACCACTGTATCATGGATCACACCCAAATTATGTCTCCTTCACATTATCAAAAACTACCCTTGATCCTCTATATCAATGCTAATGTCATCAAGTCTCCGTAGTATAAATAAATAGAAGATCCACATAGAAACACCCAAAATAGCATCTCATAACCTAAAAACCACCCTATAAGAATATATCCCTACCCACTATTCATGGTGTAACAAAAACCCTTTAACCACATAACTTACCCCCCACTAGAAATCTTTCTTAAACTCCCCCCATCATTCTTCAATGCCTCTCCCAGCTCCTCCAACACTGATGTAATGAAATTGAATGGGTGGAGAAGGCATATACCTTTTTTTATATACTCATAAAATGATTCTAATCCCCTAAAATTAAAACTAATCCAAGAATAAATTGATATATACTGACCTACATGAACTCCTTGGCAGAAACTAGCAAAATGACATGAAACTACCATCAAAACATAAAAATGATAAAAATTATCAAATTTGATCATTATCTATAGAAATAATTTATTACAAAAGAAAACTAAGATTGAAATAGTTCAAGATACTAATAACTCATATGTGGCTCTTTTTTTCACATAATCTTCGTTATTCCAACCAAGATCTCTAGAACTCAAACCATGGGAATAGTTTTCTAACACATAAACATCTCTTAATGATCATAATCTTCAATAAGAATCTCAATCAATGTTGAATTATTATTAATATCCCATTATCCCAAATCAATGACATGATATTAATTATTAATATATCAATGAATCCAAAACAAATGAAGTGTGAAATCCATTTTTTTCATATTTAGAACGATCAAAAAATGGAAAACCTCCCCACTAACCCATTCCAAAACCTCAAAAGACTAATAAACATGGGAGAGATAAAACTAACCTATTAAATTCTCTATTTCTGATGACTATGGGAATCATACAGGAAACGTGCTCACTAAAATTGAACTCTCTAAGTCAAACCTTAAATTATCATATGAATTATGATGGTATAGTTACACCACTTCCATTCTAAAATCATCATATATTTCTTTGGAAAACAGTAGACCATATATTGACCACGTACCGCTCATTCCAAAACCTCATTATATTATAATATAAATGGGATAGTTCATGTATATAATTCCTTGGACATGGCTATTCCAATAGAATCGTGATATCTATTCTTATAATATATCTCAAAAAATTAAAATTTATTTTTCCAATAACCACAAAAATCTAAGTAACAATCCCAGGACATGTCTTGAACATCTATATATTCTATACATTCTCCCTTTTTGTCTATGTATGTAATGTGGTGAAGAGTTGAAATTTTGATAAAAAAATATGTTTCAGTTTCATCTAGTCTCAAGATGTAAAATTGGTATCTTGATGGAGATGATGGTATTTGGGACCCCATAATGACGCACTACCACATCCACATTCCACTTAACTAGAACCTCAAGGGATCTTAAATCCATAATCATTAAGAGGTGATCTAATAACATGATATGACCTAAAAATACCAGTATAGAATCATATCCACTAAGGGATTGGTATAGACTAACGATGGAATACATATATACTTAATTTAATTCAAACATGGTAATATTCATTGACTATAGAAAACTACTGATAACATTCCGTTCTACCATAACATTCTAAAATTTCATACACTGTGACATGAACCTTTCTATGAGATTCTTCATACCATGACACCAATGACGACCCCTCATGCCATGATTTATCATAGATGCATCAGGATGCACTTGCACTATAGATTTATAAAATGAACAAATAACCTCATCCAATACAAAAAATGAAACACATAACTTCCCCTAAATTGTAATCAAATGTCAGTCATCCTCCAAATATTTATTAGGGGAATCCCCATGGATGACATGATCCCACATCACCTCTACCTCTGATTATTTTCATAGAGATTTTCCCACCAGATACAATTAGAATAATTTCACTATTATATAAAATAGGAAACCCCTTCCATTTCCCTCCCTATGATCGAGATGTGTCACTGCCATCTCCTTCATAACCCTAATATGATATCCAGTCTCTGGAAAATCACCTCCAGTGACTTCCTACTTCGAGCATCAAAACCTACATTCTACTTCCCTATGGTGTAGGATATGTTGAATCCATAGATCGGTATAAAATCCATTGACCACTATTGTCACAATTTTAGATCATGATGAGATAAAACATAACTCAATCTCTTTTTATCTATTAAAACCAAATAATACTCCCCAATGAGGTAATGTTGTCGTGGTTTCGGAGGAAACCCCACCTCAAGATCATTGGTGGAATTTTTATGCATCATTGAAAGTACTAGAAAGCCCTATAAGTGATCACTTACCTGTTTTACATTAATATGTATCCAAATTTTAGATAGGAATACTAACAAAAAACCACAAACATCACTCCCTCCTCTAGTAGATGGAGAATTGGACCAATGTTTATTTTCCAATTTGTGTAATGAAAACCCTCCCAACAATGATAATTATATATGAAATCATAGTATTTTATAGTCATGTAATATATTGAGGTACCAACCCAAGATAATTAAAACACTAACGTCTTAAAATAACAAGTTATTATAAGGAAACTATAAGCTGTTGAAACATTCATTGATTCTTCCAAATAAAAAACAAAACCAGTATTGAATATATCCACTATAACTCTATATTGAAAAACCCCGTGTCTATGACATTTAACCTCACATATAAAAAAAACAATTGGATATATCCACTATAATTCAAATGGTCTAAAAGGGATTATAAAAAACCCATGGGTTTCTATTACACACCTCTTAATTTCTCGATTATAGGATAACATCATTGATGACCATTACCACAACAAAATCAATGAAATTAGAGAACATGGAGTTCATGATACTTTTTAAATATTCACGTCCTTCATGGAACCAAACAATATGAATACAAACATAATGTTCCAACAATGACAACATAATAAATTCTTTGGGATATCATCCTAATTCATCCTCTTATAAAAATATCATACCAAAAAATCATTGAAATACATCTATCTACCTTCAACTAGTTGAAAAAAGCATCATTCCATAGAAGAGGTTAATATTTCATTACCATTATCATATTCTTTAATTGATATTATATACAAAACCAATATTTACCATCCTCCATCTTGGTAAAAAGAACTGACAGTTATCATTTTGGCACACTAGATCAGAAAAATACCTTCTACATATTTTCATCAATTTAAATTCATAGCACTCACGGCTTGATGTGTTCCATCAAATAAGGATCCATTAAAATCGAGGAATAACTATTCCAATACTCTATATAGATCTCAATATCACATCAAATGGTAAGCTCAATAAAATACATAAGAAAAACATCAATAAAATCCTCCATGACCCTCGGGAACTTGACAACCTATGCCTCTACTCAATCCATAATTAAGGCTGGTTGATATGATTGAAATTTATCTTAACATCTATTGTCCATCTTATAACCATAAATTATAATTAATACCACAATGTAGCCCTTCTCATCATAGAAAAAAATTATTCTATAAATAAATCATTCAACACATGCATATTACAAAAATTCAATTCCAATAATGACTCTATAATTCTATATCTAAAGAATAAATAAATCCTCAAACATCTAATGTTTTCTAATCATCTTCTCATATACCAAGCGCACATCAAGAGGACTCATCTAACATCAGATTATTGTAGTAAAAAATAGGGGAACATGAAACCTCTAAAACTAGATTCCAAAGTAAATGAACGAGGTGGGAGTAATAAAGGGGAATAACACTATAAAATTAAACAATGGAAATACCATAGTGGAAGATATGTAGATGGTACCATAGATGATCATAGGTTTATCTAGTGTTCTGATATCCATAGCATGCAACTTTTCATATCTTGATATTCTACCTCAACTTTTATGACCACCTCAACGACACATTCATCCACATATCTGTATACAAAAGGGACATAAAAAGGATAATTAAAAATAGATTAGTGACCTTTTAGTGGTACGCAATTTTTTCCCCTATGGTTGATACAACGTATGATGTAGTTACTGATGTTGGGGATGATAAGGGTTTCATCCTATCATACTATAATGGTCCCCAAGATTGGTCTTCCACTAATATCACCAATGACCATGATCCCAACATGTAATAAAAATTGGCATAGATCTCCTATGATTTTCGTATAAACATAAATACTTGGGGAAACATAGGAGTAAAACTATTAAATTTGACTCTCGAATAGTCAGAACATTGACTGAACATCCATTTTTTATCTACCACCAACTGCACTTATCTTAGGGGACCTCTAATAACTCTCTTATCATGATTATATAGGTTGATCATGAATTATCTCAATAGACACAACCTTCTTCTTCAACTACAAATATATATGTTGTGAAATGGGAGTAACTATATATCTAATAAATGGGAACAACACCTAAAATATATGTATTCAATAGACTCTTGGTAACAACAAAACATTCATTCTAAAAAATTCTACATGATCAATTTTAAATGCCTTATTATGGATATATAAAATGTGATCTTCATTGGTTTTAGGATTCTGGATTTTAAAATACAATTATGAATTGTGATCATTTTTAATATAGTCATTTAATAGTGATAACATGATTAGTATAAATATTGGTCTTTAACAAATCCAGTTTAGTTATACAATAGAAGGGAAGACCTCATCTAGTACTCTTGTCCCATACAAGACTATTTGTTGGTTATCAGAAATCAGGTGGCATCACTGGGATTTTCTCTGGATGAATCCCAAGCCGTGCTTGAATACGTTAAGCATGAGAGGAACCGACTATAGGAGAAATGGAAGTTAATACAGATTACCACTTGAGCGATGTTATCTGAGCCACCCCAAGAGTCTGTCACCATAACACACCTTACTCTTTGGTCTTATGTGGGTGTTATAAGGGGTTATGTAACAAGACCTTCGCACTATTATTATGTGAAATATATTTTATATAATAATTAATATACATTCATTTTATTATTATTACCTTCTAAATAATTTTTTAAGCACAAATAGTGTATTTAGTTAATATTCATCCAAGAAATCTATATTGATGATTTAATTAATATTTTAATTAAATAATATTTTAGTAATATATTATTATTATTATCAAATTACATTATATTAAATATAAATCATCGTATAATTATATGAATGCCATTGTAATTTTATTTAGGTTTGAAAGCTGTTTTTGTCAAAACCCATTAATTTTATATAAAGGTTGGTTTTTATTTTAAAAGTAAAAATTCACATATTTAGAAAATTATTTAGATAATATAAATTATATTTTTTTAATCAGGACATTGAAATTATCCAATTGTTAATTTTTCATAATTTTTTGAGACAGTTGAATTTTTGGGTAAAAATTTAATACCGTTTAAATATATAATGTGTTTTATAACATCATAATGACCCAATAGTGACAAAAAAAAATAAGATAAGCATTACATTCGGAAAATATATGTTTTAGAATTAAAATAATGTCATTTTAGATTTGTCTTATTTATTTTACAATGTCTAGTGGACCCTCCAAGACATATAAAACATGTTGTCTTTTTAAATTGTTTTCCTTCAGAGTGTGACTCACCTTGACATAATATACACTATTATTTTAATAATTTATACCATTTACTCATTTTTTTTCCAATAACCTTTGGAAAAAACCATGTTCAAAAACCATGGGATGGTTTGTGGTGTCCCAAACCTAAATAATAATGAATTCAGTCTTATTTCCTATATAAAAGAACCCAATCTAACACTTCCTCTTCACTCGAAGCCTTTGGAGTTTGGACAGCACCATCCCAACCCTCTCTAGAATCCTCCCAAGGTGCCCGAGGATTTCAATAATCCTCTCTCAATCCTCTCTTAAGCTTTTTGGGCCGCACTTCCAAGTAAGGTATTCTTACCCTAATCATTTTATCCATGTTTCGTAATATTATAAGGCCCTTTTATTTTCAATTAAAAATGTCGGGGTATGATTTATCACCTTCCCCATAATTCCATCTTTATGATTGGATAATGGTAGACCCATTTATCTCTCATTAATTCCTCCCACGTACACCAGTTACCATGCCATTATTTCACGAGGGATTTCTCAATCCTCTTTTACATCCAGGTAATTCTTTTGTATTATGCATCTAAATTCCATTACATTTGTTGGGAAATTTATCTATATGACCCCCTTACAGTCAATTTCATGTACATATTAAGAGACACACATTTCCCTCTCATCAACAATTTTCATTAATCCTTACGGCATGTCGTTATGCTGCCGAAATTACACATCATTTTTCCAAACTATGGTCATTGTATAGTGAATACCATACCCATGTCTCTATCAAGGGTATTCACCATTATGCAAATTTACATATTGAATGGTACTTTAATGTATTTATTCAACATTACTTAATATTAGAATAACATTTTATGTTGATTGATTCCATGTTATATTATTCATGTGGCATACTTATGCATGAATGAAATGTTTAAGAAGGGTGTGCCCTAATAGCACTCCAATGCATTGGGTAAATTATAGTATAATGATAGATCATGTGCAATGAGTGTTGACTCATGATAATTCTTGTGAAACTAGGGTATACTCTTTTTTCATGTTCAATGAGCCTTTACTCATGCTCCATGTGCAATGAGCATTGGCTCTTGCTAATTCCATGTTATGTTTTGTTTCCATATTTCCATGTTATGAGTATCTTCCATTATAATGCCTTTATGTTCATGTTTCTAGCGTTCTCCATTAGTATGACTATCATCTAACATGTGTTGTATTCCTCGTGTTATTCCATGATATTTCTTTACTGAGATTTATATCTCACCCTTTTCTTATTCATGTCGTCAGATTATGCAATGCAATTTTCGATACGAGGGAATGTAGTTGTCATGTAAAGGATGTTTCCAATAACATGTTGTGTTGTATGTTTTAAGTTGGTTTGAAATGTTACTAATCCACAAAGACACTAGACATATCATCCTTCTATGTTGTATAATGTGAATATTTTGTGTAATAAATCATGTTTAAGTGTGTAATAAAGATTATTGATGTTATTGTTGGTATCAAAATATATGTTTAGTTATTTTTGCGATTAAGATTATAAAACCCTAGTAAAGCCTTATAGGAAAGACTATGCATAATAAAAAAATCCATATTCTTTTGGTGAGTATTGAATAATTGGTTTATCATAAAAATACACCCATGTCTTGATACTTGCAGGTAGAGGTGGCTCTATCACATATGTACCGAGGGGTGAAATCCCCGACAAAGAGTTTTGGTATTGACCCATGGTATCCTAGTACATGACAGCGGGCATTGCTGCACTCTTGGTTATGACACCCCCATGGGATACTCTTTTGTAAATTCACATAATTTGTATAAACCCTTATTAAGGGAAATTAAGAATTCCCCTAAGAATAAATGTTAGAAAGTAGATCATGAATATAATAGGTTGAATTCAATGGATTCATAAGATAAGAAAATAAATGTTATTTTTAAGTCATCAGTTTTTTCTTTTGATTAAATTTTATGTGTTTCCCCTAACATTTATTTTATTCAAGACAACGGAAAGTAATAGTAGGACTCGGGCTACCAAACAATATGAAGATCAATGTGATGACTGTGCTAATGAGATGCCCAATCCATTGGTAGCGAGAATCGTGAACATTGTCACACTTCTCTCTCATTGAAAAAATGATTTGAAAAGAAATATGGGTCACGAAAAATGTTCCACCCCCCCCCATGAAAGAAAAATTTAATATCGGTATTTTCATGAGACAAAGTCCTCCTAATTTTAATGGATCATCTGATCCCTCAATTTCCGAACAATGGAATAAATCCATTGAAAAAATCTTCTCCATACTTTAATGTTCCAAACAAGATATGGTTCTTATAGAATCTTATGATATGGAGGGTGATGTCAACCAATAGTGGAAATTGATAAAAAATACAAATCATGGGGAGGATATTGAAGCAATGGAATAGAAGGATTTCCATATTATTTTTTAATAAATATTTTCCACACACACTCCAACTTAAAATGGAAAGGGACTTCCTCACACTTAAGAAAAAAAGATGATGAATCTGTCAAAGTGTATGAGGAAAACTTCACAAGGCTTGCACGGTATGCTTATTATTTATCATTACCACCAAATTCGAGGTTGAAATATTCTTTGGTGAGATAATACCTAGCTTGCAGAAAGAACTACCAATAGGTGAATTCGACATCTATGAGTAAATTTTCTGATGTGCCCTCATGGGTGAAATAGAGATTGGCGAATATAAGGGGTATCATGGGGATAAGAATCTTATGGTGGACTTAAATGATGGAGTTCTGATGCATAATACAATAGTGCTAATGAAATCTCACACCCTACTTGCCAATGGTGTGGAATGAGGCACCACATAAATTTCCGGAAGGGGGTGAAGAAATACATTAGGTGTGGAATAGGAGGGTACCTAGAAATTAACTACCAACAAGAAAAACCTAAAGCAATTAAAGAGGGGAGGAACGCTATGCTCGACCTTTAATTCATTGTTAATTTCTTCAAATATAAAGAACTGGGGCACTTTTCAAACTAGTTCCCTATGCCAAGGGTTTTTGGAGGCAACCAAAAACCTCCAAGGAAAAAAGGGCGAACTTTTGACATCACTACTACCAATGTGAACCCCGACAAAGGCTTGGTGACAGGTAAGCTAGTTATTCATTCATGAATAGTGATCTTAATTTTTTATTCTATTTCTACACATTCTTTTATATCCCGAATTATTAGAATAACATTCCTAGAAACAATAAAAATCATGGAAGTGAAGATGTCAGTGAGTATAGAAAATGGGGAAATCATTGCATGCCATTAATATAACTCTCCCCCTTTCATAATATATGGATTTAATTTCCGGAGAACCACATAATACTCCCTCTAATAGAATTTGATTCAATTCTGGGCATGGATTGGCATTCCTTATATAGATGAACATAAATTTCCGTGAGAGGGAAATCACTCTCCATGTAGAGAATCGACCCCCGATTCTATATAAGTTCATGGAGGAAGATGAATCTTATCCAACTACATCATCTCAAGGTTGGATATTACATCACTATGAGCATGCATATCTATCTCATATGATTGAGTCCAAGGAACAAAACATCCTTGAAGACATACATATTGTGAGGGAATTCTCTGAAGTGTTTTTAGAGGAATTTTCCGTTCTTCCACATAGAAATGATGTTGAATTCTCAATTAACCTTATACCTGGGGAGTTGCCAATATCAAATACTCCATATTGAATATCTGTTGTGGAGATTGAGGATCTGAAGAAACAACTACAAAAGAATCTAGATAAATGGTTTCTATGTCCATATGCTTCACCAAGGGGTGAACCAGTCCTCTTCGTCAAGAAGATTGATAGGTCAATGAGCCTTTTAATAGATTATAATGAGATTAACAAAATCACGATAAATAACAAGTATCATATTCCATGAACAGATGACATGTTTGATGAGTTTCGTGGAGCACACTAATTTTCCATGGTAGATTTTCGATCAAGATTTGTTCAAGTAAGGGTGAAGAAAAAAGATATTTCCAAGACTGATTTTCATATAAGATATGGGCATAATGAATTAATAGTAATGCCTTTCAGACTCACTAATTCTCCAAAAATCATCCTGGACAATATGAATAGAGTCATTATTGATTACCTAAAAAACAATTTGGTTGTATTTATTGTTAATATTCTAATATACTCCAAGACCAAGGAGGATCATGAGGAGAATCTAAAAACTGTACTAGAGACCCTGAAAAGGAGAAGCTATATGAAATGTACAATAAGTGTGAGTTATTGTTGAAGGTGGTATCATTCTTGGGCCATGTCATCGCAAGAAAGTGATATCTGTAGATCCCCCCAAGTCTGCTGCAATAGAGGGATGGTCGAGCCCTACATCTGAAACAGTTATTCGTAGCTTATTGGGGTTAGCTGGATAATATCGAAGATTTGTAAGAAATTTAAACAATTTTCCAACCCTCTTACCAATATAACTCAGAAGGGAGTAATGTTTTCATGGAGTTATAAAAGAAAAGAAATCATCAAGGATTTAAAAAGGTGTTTTATCACCGTGCCCATGCTCACATTACCCACAATTGGGGAACTTTTT
Organism: Viscum album; assembly: GCA_963277665.1. Lineage (NCBI taxonomy): Eukaryota > Viridiplantae > Streptophyta > Magnoliopsida > Santalales > Viscaceae > Viscum > Viscum album. Next base: position 1,393,500,637 of record OY728165.1, read on the forward strand.
GTGGTATTTAATGATGCTTCAAAAAAAGGAATGGGATGTGTGTTGGTGAAAAATAACAGTCATTGCATATGCTTCAAGGCAATTGAAATTTCATGGGGAGAATTATCTAAGACATGATTTGGAGTTGGTTGTGATGATCTTCGGTAAAAAAAAAATTTGGCATTATCTTTTTGAGGAGAATTGTGAAATATATATGAAACACTAAAGCTTCAGGTACATATTCACAGAGAAAGATTTGAACATGCACCAATGAAGATTGATAGAGCTGATCGAAGACTATGACTGGTCAATCCCTTACCACCATGGGAATGTGAACAAGGTGGCGAATGCTCTAAGTTGGAAATAACTAGTGATTCAATAACTGATGAGAATTGAGAACGATCCTATCATCATAGATTTGATGAAGATGGTCATGGGAAACATAAATATGGTAAAATCATCAATACTCACAAAACAAAATGATCGATTGTCTATTTTTTAAAGGTTAATGGATACCCAAAAGGATGATGTGGGAATTTAAAATAAAGTGGAAACTATTAGAAGAGGGGAATCCTTGGAGTTCAATGTTAATGTGGAATGATTTGTGAGATTTTGTGAAAAGAATATGTTTTCTATTAAGTTCATAGTTGAAGAAGTAACTTTTGGATGATTCACATAGTTCAAATTTCTCTATTAACCCAAAAATCACAAAGGTTTATCGGGATATCCAAGAGCATTATTGGTGGGATAATATAAAGAAAGATATCACTGAATTTACATCAAAGATCTTGATTTGTCAGCAATTGAAGGAGGCATAATTCTAAGGGGATGATGAAACCATTACCTGTACTAGCATGGAAATGGGAGAACATCACCATGGACTTTGTCACCAAATGTTTGAAGAGATACAAATGCAATGTTTCAATATATCTTGTTGTGGATCGTCAAAAAATGTCTGCACACTTTATTGTTACTCGGGAGGATTTCCCATTGGATAAACATACATGGATATATATTAGGAAGTAGTATGGATACATGGAGTACAAATATTTATTGTATCCGATCGAGATCCAAGATTCACCTTTATGTTTTGGAAGAGTCTTCAATATTCTATAGATACTGAGATGAATTTCAGTACAACGTATCATCCTCAAACTGATGGCCACTACGAGCGGACTATCCATACACTTGAGGATATGTTGAGAGAAAGCTCAATTGGATTTAAAAAAGGATACAATCAACATCTTCCTCTGGTTGAAGTCCCCAATAATAACAGTTTCTACTAGAGCTTCCAAATGGAACCTTATGAATCCATATACGGGATGAGGTGAAGAACACTGGCATGTTAGGATGTAGTCAGAGAGTGTAAGAAGATAGGACCTGAAATGGTCTAAGAAATGGTGGAGAAGGTGAAAACCGTTCAGCACCATATCAAGGTATCCCATAGTCAACATAAGAGTTATGCATATTACTATTGATGATACCTTGAGTTAAATGTTAGAGACATGTTATTTATATGCAGATCCCTGAGGAATATGGTCATGAGGTTTGGAATGAAATGGATGTTAAATCCCAGGTACATTGGACCCTTTGAGATTCTTGCTCGTGTTGAGGTTGTGGCCTATTGACTTGAACATACACATTCAATGGCCAAAGTACATGATGTATTTCATGTATCCCTATTATGGAAGAACATACAAGACCCATAACATGTACTCTATTCAATGGTGGTACAATTAGAGGATAATATTTCTTATGAGGAGAAACCAGTGAAGATCCTATATCATAGAGAAAATGTTCTACGAAATAAGACAATGCCCCTCATCAAGGTGTGGTGGTGAAAACAAAAGTTTTAAGAAGCGGCGTGGAAATTGGAGGAAATGATGAAGTAGAGTTACCCACATCTGTTTTAGTGTGGGAAAAATAAGTTCTGAGTGTGAAATTTCATAATGGGGGAATATTATAACGACCCAAACATTCATTACTAGGAATTTATCTTGATCAAGTTAAATATTTTATTATGGTTATATAAAATGTTAACTTCATCGGTTTTATGTTTCTGAAATTTAAAATACAATTATGAATTATGACCATTTCTAATATAGACATTTAACAGGGATCACATGATTAATATAAATATAGGGATTTAAAAAATCCTATTTACTCAAAAAAAGGATGTGATGGCCTCATCTAATAGACATGCCTCGTTCGAAGCCCATTTGTCAGAGCATGAAAAGGTGAAGGCAGAATTGGGATTTTCTCTTGACCAAGCCCATGATGATCTTAAACACGTTAATCTTCTTCAAAATTGACTACGGGAGAAGTGGATGTTAATATACATTACCACTATAGCAATTTTATCCGAGCCACCCCAAGTGTCTATCACCATCGCATAACTTACTCTTCGGTCTTATGAGGGTTTTCTAAGGGGTTATGGAACAAGATAATGTCACTATGATTATGTGAATTATTTTGTAAATATAATTAATCCACATTCATTTTATTATTGTTACCTTGTAAATAGTTTTTAAATCACAAATTGTATTTTTAGTTAATATTCAACTAAAAAATATATTTTTAAGAATTAATGGATTTTTGAATTAAATAAAATTTAATAAAATATTATTATTATTATTATGAAATTAATTTTTATTAAATATTAATTACTGTACAATATTTTGAATGCAATTGTAATTTTTATTAGGGTTTTAATGATCTTTTGGTCAAAACACATGAATTTTAGATAATATCCAGTTATTATATTAAAAGTAAAAGTTAAAATATTTAATATATTATGTAGATAAAATGAATATTATTTTTGGAATCTGGATTTCAAAATAATCCAATGGTTATTTTTTATAAATCCTTGAGATAGTGGATGTTTTGGGTAAAATTTAAAAACCTTTTAAATATATAATGTGTCTTATGACATCATAATGACCCAATAGTGATGAAATAAAATACCATAAAATTATCTTCATCCAATATATGTTATAGAAGTAAAATAATTATATTTTATAATTTTTTGGATAATATTACAATGCATTAGTGGACCCTCCAAGACGTAAAAACATTTTGTCTTTTTAAATTATTTTCCTTCAGAGTGTGACTCACCTCTACATAAGCAACCATATTGTTTTATGATGACAGGCCATTGGCCAAATAAAATATTGTTTTTCACTCCCCTTTGGAAAATGTCCTGGGAAAAACCATGGGATGGTTTGTGGTTTTGATTCGTTTAATGTGTGTTGTCCCAAACCTAAAAAATAAATAATTCCCTCTACTTTACCAAATAAACCCACCCAAGCTCCCACTTACTCTTCACTCAAAGCCTTTAGGGTTTAATAAACCCCTAACCTCCTCTATCTAGAATCCTTCCAAGCTTCCCGAAGCTCCCATGAAGCCCTTCTAATGCCTCTCCCATGTTTTTTGGATCGCACATCCATGTAAGAGATTCCTACCTTTCTCTTTTCATCCACGTTTTTAATATTGTTAGGTCGTTAAATTTTCAATAAAAAATGTTGGGTTATGATTTTTCACCTTCCCTATACATCCCTAATTTTGTTTGGATAATGGGAGACCCCTTTCTACCTCATTAATGATTCCCATGTATAACTGTTACCATGCTAAAATTCCATGGGGGAATTCTCTCTCCTCTTTTACATCCAAACACATTTTTTGTATTATGAATCTAAATTCCATAACGTTTGTTGGTACATCTATCTTTATTACCCCTTTTCTATCCATTTCATGTAAATTTGATGAGACACAGATTTCTCTCTCATCAACCATTTTCATGAATCCTTATGTCACGCTGTTATCCTACTAAAATTGCACAACATTTTTCCTAGCCAAGATCATTGTGTAGTGAATACCATACCCATGTCTCTATCAAGGGTATTCACCATTATGAACATATTCATATTGAATGGTAAATACATGAATTTATTAAAAATTACTTAATCGTTGAATAACTTTCGACTCTGATTGATTCCATTTTATATGATATATGTGGCACACTTATGCATGAAATGAAATGTTTAAGAAGGGAGCACCCTGATAGCGCTCCAATGAATTGGGTAAAGTATAGTATCATGATATGTTAAGTTCAATTAGTGTTGAATCATGATAATTCAATTGAAATGAGGGTTTACTTGTGATTCATGTGCGATGAGGGTTTACTCATGCTCCATGTGCAACGAGCCTTGTCTCAAGCTAATTTCATGTGAAGTGTTGTTTCCACATTTCTATGTTATGATTATCACGCTTTATCATGGATTTATGTTCATGTTTCTCTTCTTCTCCATTGATATGCCTATTGTCTAAAATTTAATGTATTCCTCATGTTATTCCATGATTATTCCCTTACTAGGCTTTATAACTCACCCTTTTCTTATTTTGGTCATCTGTTGATCCCATGCAATGCTAAGTACGAGAGAATGTAGTGGTCATGTAAAGAATGTTTTCAATATGATATTATGTTCAATGTTTTAAGTTGTTATGTAATGTTCATAATCCCCAAAGACAATAGACCTCTTGATCATATATGTTGTGTCAAGTATAGAGTTTTTGTAGTAAATCATGCTTATTTGTGTAATAAAGAGCATGGTGGTTATACTATTAATTAGGAAAAATATTAATATTGAGGTGAATATGGTCTATAAATATGATATCAAGGTCTCACACATTAAAAAATCTCAATAGTGAAATAGAAACTCATTCCATTTTTCATCTATCATCATTGATTATAGAATATTAGTGTGAAACTATAGCTTGAAATCATCCAATGGAAAATACTAACCTTTATTATCTACAATATATAAGATCCCCCAATATTATACTTCTCCACACATCTTACAAATTTTCAACTAAAATTGATTCTCCAACATAGTACAAATAGATATGAAATCTATTATTAATTCCACTGACTAGTGTACTTTAATAATATAAAATAATCTCCCCTAATACATCACAAATCCTTGATAATAAAACTCATACAACATATTATTTTATACCTCATCATCGATACTGACTTGAACCGCTATCTGCTGATGACATATCAGAATATCTTTAAGAATTAGAAAAAAACAAATTAAGATAGAAATAAAATTATCTAGTATTCATTTAATTATATTCATTTTAATTTTCACTGAAATTAGCCTAATTAAAACACATGTAAAGTATATCATGATTCACATACCACATATAGGTCTCTACCATATAAGAAACATCATATTACATGATCACTTTGTAAAGATATGGTCCTTTTCTAGATCATATAAGACCATAAAATCATATTTCTTAGTCATCCTCCCTATAATATGTCACATTCCAAGCACAACTAATAAGATTTCTCTAACAAACCATGTTATCACCTAAAGAATCTTACTCCAATATCAACCGAAAAACATAAAAAACAGAATTTAGGCCACATTCTACAACCTTACCACACTAAGTACCCCAAGTACCTTTAGTGAAGATGATATTAGACCCTAAGGCCCACCTCTAATAGGACCTCGTTTTTAGACTAGAAAAAATCATATAAAACATGGAAATTAGAGGTATTACCACCATATGTCCTATAAATATATAAATAAAACAATTAATTAATATAATATTATAAAATAAAAACAATATCTCATAAAAGAAAAAAATTTCCTTGAGATATAATCCTAATATAAAATTCTAAATGATATTCATAGTCTGAAACTCCAAAGATAGTCCAATGAACCAAGTTATTTCATTCTTCCATAGTCAAAAAACACTACAAATAATACAAAAAAATTACATATATTAGGGTGATCATAACAAGTATACTCGGTACGATTATATTCAATACCACTCGTCAAAATATAAAATAATCATTGTAAGTATTCTATAATTAAATAGTAGAAATCAACCAGAACGTATAATGCCAACTACCAACCAGTCTCACCATGTATCTCCCACCATGTAATTCATCCAAATATAGTAAAATAGTATCCATGAATATGACTTAAGGTACTCATTAATCACAAACACTATGATTTTTTATCTAATGAAACAAAATCAAACCACATATTTTTCTATCCCTTCTATATCATCATAATAATATCTACATATCACACAGAAAAACCCCATATTATGTGGTCCATACCTATCCCTTCCTATTTATATCTCCCATAGGTTCTAACATTCTATTTTATAATTAGATAATTTACTCACATTACCACTAATATTGATCGAATGTAGACCTACATATCCAAAACATCCATAACGACTAGAATCCCATTTTGGAATTTGTGCTTATCTACAATCACAAAACTACATTCCAACCATACATCACAATTTTACATAGTAAGGTATCTAAATCATGATGAACATCAAACTTGTCCCCTACCCTACCATGCAAAACACCCACAATACATGCTACATCTCCAACCCAACAACTTCACACTATTCCATTTCCGGAAGGATACGAGAGGAAGATAATGTTTTCAAACACATATTCCTTGTCCAACATGGATTCTTAGGGAAAATAAAAACTATCCCAAAACATTTAGGTGTTTTTTAGGATTTTTAACATGGGGGAGTCCATAAATAAATCACAAGAAAATAAATCATTTTTATCCACACACATGATCGACCTAAAGGGATTATATCAATCCAAAACCCTCAAAACCCAATATTATAACAACAATTCAATATCTAAACATCAATAATACATTTTTCAAGTATACCACAACCCATACGTTAATTATATAAACAAAACCACAATAGGAATTAAAATTTAAATTTTTATTTATGTAATCAAATTATTCAATCTTTACCATTTTTGGAGTATTATTAAAATCATTAAACCATAATATTCAATATATTTTCATAACCAAAATTATCCATTTCCTATATTTAGAGTAGAAATTATCGATTATTCTGTTTCAACATCAATATGTCATATTCATTCAATTGAGAAACTATAATCATCCCATTAACTGATAAAAAACGATTGTAAAAACCATGATAATAACCTTCAAAATATGTAAACACCACATATCATGACCCAAATTACATTTCCCATGAACATGGTCACCAAACCCCATTTGTGTCTTATAATACTTTGGTTACCTTCGAAGAAAACTAAGGTATATTACCTAAAAATTTAACTTACCACACTCATTATTTCCCTAATATACTAGAACAAATTCTTTAAATGTAATTTATCCTCACTCATACACACCAAAAGAAACATCCTTGGAGTTCCCACATATGGATACTACTCCTAGAAGTACGTGAACCACTATGGAGTTCAAGTCTTGTAGTCTCTCCAAAATAAAACATCACTTTCTTCACATTTATTGAATAATTTTGTATTTAATTTGTTATTATTCCATCCGTTTTATACATTTCTCCCCGTTAATGAACATTGAAATCCGTATGGACTACCAACCAAAATCCTAGGTATAGCCTCCTAACATTAGGTTGTGTATTTAGTTTGATGTAATTTATAATGTCCTTGTGTCCTTGTTCTATAAAACATCTCTTTTAAACCCATGGGTCTCTTATAATTTATTTGTTTCCATCCAAGAACACCATGTTATATAACCCACCAGGTTGACATAGTAGATGAATGATTATAGAAAAAGGGAAACTTATTATATTAATGACTATCTCTATTTGGAAACTCTTGTTCTATAAATGTTAGTTTTCCTCATTTTCACACACCTTAGGAACTACCATAGAGGTGTCCCATCCTAGATCTACTCCATTCCATGTTTTTTAATATAAAGAGGTCAAATCTAGTGTACTGTTAAAAATAATGGGTCACCATTTTGTCATGGATAGTAATATTTATTATTTTATGTATAAATATTCCACGTTAGATAAAAGAACTTTTTACATAGAATCATCCAATTCATTATTCCACATCTGCTACAACAATTCCTCTTTACAAATATGTCATGGTATGGATAACCCCACAATAAACCCCACCCCAACAAACCATCAAATTGTATCTATAATACCCAAAATGATCTACAGCCAATTATCAATTATTCCCAAAAATAGAACACAACATTTCCAATACAAAATACAAGAAAACCATAGAAACATATCCATAGTGACAAAAATTACCGAATAACCCATACATTTTTTATAGCATTAATAATTTTCCATTTTAGGTCATTCTATCATATCAATTTTATTCTTCGACACAAAACAAAATAATTTTTTTATATATTTTTTCAAACTTTTATAAATATTTCATATATCATTCAATCATATAAAGTCCCCATAAATCAGAATGTGTTAAATAATTTATATTAATAGAAAAAATATGTATGAATTCGAAAATAAAATCTGGTAATGTAAATATACACATACACACCAACCATACCCATCAATTTTAGTATGTAGAATTTTTTATCTTCGTTAGGTTAATACATATAATCTTCCCAATAATATTAAAATCATGATACTTCTGATATTTAAATATTAAAAATATGTATATGGAATTGACAATATAAACAAGTACTTCAAAATCCATTGTGTAGGAAAAAGGGAATGAAGATGACTTTGAGACCAATCGCTCATAATGGAAACCCTAATAAAACTAGATCCGAGAAATTCCCCACCAAAATCATATCCCAAAAATCACCAAAATCAAACCATCAATGCCACTATGAATTATATATAAATTAAAGTTATTAACAAAGATGGAAATAATGGAATATAACCTAAAATCACAACCTTTTGGTCTCTAGAATTTGATGATCAATATATGTTAATGGACCTAAATTATCTATCAAAAATTTCAAGTGGCCACTGAATAATCATTACAATAATGGTAGAAGAGTGAAATTCATAGGGAACCATTAATTCATATATATGTGGAAAAAATATAAAATATGGTTCAACGGATATGGATATTCTTTAATTAGATTATGTTTGGGGATTTATGGAAATCATGTCATAGTCGTATTTCAGTTCTAATAAAACTTGTTAAACTATGAAAAAATCATATATCAATTGAGTTATACCAAAACCCATGTTTTGGTTAATGATGTAGCATAATCAAAATGGTACAATGTCTCTCAAAATGGTATAACCTTGATATTGATCCCCAAGAACTCAACACCATTGTATCATGGACTACGCTACGACATGATTTCTTTCACATTACTGAATACTGACCTTGATCTTTCATTCCAAAGAACAAGTTTTCATGCCACACCAATTCAAAAAATGAAAAATTCAATCAACACCACAATAAACACCATGACACAACCAAACCAATATTGTTATAACTAAGCCTCCCAACTAGGATCTCATGGTGAAACACAAACCACAACATTACAGAACCATCCCTCAATTGAAATTCCAACTTAAACTCCACCCTTCTATCATCGAACCTCTTCCAAAAAACATAAACAATTAAAAAATGAAAAATTAATGGGTTGAGATGTCATGTTTTGAGACACATTAAAATATAAATACCCTTGTTTATTCTTATATGAGTGCATAAGTATAAATTTCATGTATGAAATTTCTATAGGGGTTATGTCTAATGAACATAATTTTCATTTATATAATTGACCTTTTGAATAAACATGTCTTTATATTTATAGATAAATTGCTGTAAGAAACAAATTGACCACATAATAAAATAAATATTACCTTATTACATAAAATTAAAAAATTATATTTTTAGAATAACTATATTATAAAAATTTGAAATAGTACAATGTAATAATAAGAACAAAACGTAAAACAAAATGAATAGAAAATTTTCTTTCAGTTTGGTCTTCTAAATTTATCAAACATGTGGAAAACACTTTAAAAAACCAAAAAATTAGTATTATAATCAACATTTTAGAAATAAATAATATTAAACCTGGAGATGAATTTATGTGAATGAATATTGAAATAAGTAATAGGTATTTATAGGGAATATAAACCAAATATGACCTTTGGATTAGTAAGACCATTAAGAATATTAACCAGACCATCAAGAATAGTAACCACCCCATTAGTAATAGTAACATGATCATTAGATTATGAATCTGACAATTTGAATTGTATCATAACTAATAAAATAATATAATGATATTTAAATAATATTTACCTCTGAAAATTAATTAAAATTCTTCAAAAAAATATTCAAATATAATAACATAAATGAAATTAAAATTGAATCTTAATAAAGATCATTTTTCTATATTTTTTTGAACCATAATTTATATATATAATATTAAAATTTCATTTGTTTAAAATTATTTTAAATAATTATATATCATTTCAGAAATTATAAATTCAAAATATTATAAGGATTAATATTTTAAAATCTTATAAAAATTTTGAATTTTTGAATCAATATTTTATATATTGTTTCTAAATACACTAAGGTTTTATGATCTAATATTGATTGAATGATGAATTAATTAATCATAATTATTTTCCAATACATGATTAATATGTTAAATGTTTCATTTTAAAAATATATAATCAACTTTCTAAACCAAAATGTAATTTCCATAATATAAAAATTTAATGTATATTATAATAAATATTCTTCATTTATTCTGAATTACTTATGTATAAACTAATATATTTTTTATAAATGGATTAAAAAGTCTTTATATTTAAAAATATTGAATAGGTATAACTCTCAGTTTCAATTAATACATTCATTGTATGTTTTACTTTGGAAACAATACTTTTTATTATATTTTTACCCCAACAGACCCCCTTAAATATAAACACTCCATCTCTATTACCTTGGAAAATGATTCCACATACACTTATCAAAGATAATGATATACCCAATAACCACATCTTATTACATATAGAATAATTCTAGAAAATATGGTTTCATCTAACCCCAAAAACTGAAGAATTTAGTTACATGGAAAAGAAGTAAATCTGTAATGATGAGGAAACACTGCAATCCACATCTTTTTATTGTTTTTCTTTCTAATATCCTACTCTAATTTCTTTTTTAGATTCCTAATATATATAATTTATAATTATATAACATATTAATTATATTATGATATTTTAAATCTATTTTTATACATTTAAAACATATCTACTCTCTTTATCTCTCTCTATCCTAATTTTGAAAAGTCTCATGAATGGTTGGTCTTATCTACCTATGGGGAAATTTCCAACACTTTATTTATCACTAACTTCAGGGATGGATAGTAACAATTATTTTATATATTTAAAAATATGATTAAATATATTTTATTAATATTGGATTGAATATTACTAATAAGTAAATATAAATTACTTAAAACCATGAAATCAAAACAAAATGGGATAATTTATAAAAGCTTATTTATCGAACAATTTCATAATTAACAAAACTATTGATAGAAAAAATATATTTTTATAAATAATTTTAATAAAAAGAATAATGTGAAAAAATTTATTATTATGTAAATATATATATTTTTCTAATTCACATCCATGATAAAAAAATTGTGATATAACATAAGGGAACTCTCAAAGCCAACCCTTCTTTTGGGTTTATCGTCATATATATTATTTTTTAACCCATATTATTCACAGATTTTATTGTTAATGTAATTAAATAATATTTCCTTTTTTTCTATGTATATTAATGTTTCTAATGCATTTAAATTCATTCTCATATACCATTGTGAATTTCAATAGAAATATCTTATAGAAATATATCCTTGGCTCATCATAGTTATTTTATTACTTTCTATAAGAAAAATGATCTCTAATATTCTAATTATTACCCTTAATGAAGAAACTAATGTTATCCATTTCTCTTTTGGTAACCTCTATGTATATTATTTTGCATTATATATATAAAATAATGATATAAACTATTATTTTTTCCTGGTTTCCAATCATGTTTTTGGTGGAAACACAGTTTACTTTAATTATGAAATTCATTATTTTTAAAAAATTATGATATGATATGTGGGATTTGAATTATATATCCCTATATTTCCCTTTTAAATTTTACATATCTCATGAGATTACCATTATGAAAGAACATTATTCTATCTTTTTTCAAATTTAATAATTTTATGATTTTTCATATATTTGTTCCCGAAAAAGTTGTTAGCTTTATTCGCAATGTTATGATGCTACTCTGTTTAGAATGTGCCACATTCAATTCTTTCTTCAAATTATTTACGTATTCTTTTGATGATTAACCTATAATTATCATTTGAAAATTATGGTTATTCTAAACCATGTTCTCTCATTTATTCACGACTCATGTTCTTTCAAATTAACCCTCCCCTTAATACAATTTTATAACACCAATTTCATTGTTTATATCCTAAATTGATTAGATTTGCAATGATGAATATAAAATCATTATGAGGACTATGTAAAAGTATTTAAATAATGATAAAAATTTAATATGATGTCATTTTTTATGAAAATAAATATTAAAACATACTAAATATTTTTTATTTTCAATTATATAAATTTTATTTTATTTATCTTAAAAATTATATAATAATCATGTATATATGATGTGGATTGTCATAATACTGATCAAATTAGGTATGAAATTCAATTTCAGTTAATATAGATATAATATCATACTGGTATCTTGTGAGTGGACATTATACGTCCACATGATCCCTTAATTCTGTTAATATTAACATATCATCACAACCCATAACTTTCCACAATGATTATCAAACAAGGATGACATATAGAATTGTCTCTAAGTGGATAATTATCATTCAACTCTAATGATCTATTTTATATAAATGAATAAATAATAAAATATAAATTCTTTTTTAATGAAAAGATATATTTTCGTTCTCATAAACACTTTTTATAATATACATATAAAATCACATTAAGCAATAATCCCCCCATATCCAAATACATATGGACTTTTAACGATAATATATTTTCTTTAATTATAGGTCTTATAAAAATACGTTACATCACTATATAACACTGACAACATCACCATGTTTCAATCTTCTACATCGCCATATTGTCATTTAAAAAATAATCCCTCTCACCAAACTCTTTTGTGATATTACATACATCATTAACAATTTTTTGGATAATAGTGAGATCGAAATTTGTCAATCCTTATCTTCAACACATTAACTTTCCATCCAAACAACATTACATGAAATCATATAATATCACTAAAACATTGAACATCATGTTATTTAAAATGGAATACCCATAGAACCTTTACAACAATATTATTTAATAATAACAATTATTACGATCTTTCTCATCAACCAAAATATAAATTTTTTATTGATATAATTACATTACCAAAAATATAAACATTAATATATAAATTACACTATATATAACATTTATAAAATTCAATTTGGTTTAAAAAAATATATTACAAAAAAATTTGAAAATAAATTTTTTGATTAAATTTGAACATTCCCAATCATAATATTTTCTCATACTAGCATATTATAAAAAATATTTCTCCCAAAAAACCACTAAACTAATATATTTTGTATTAAAATTGTGTATTATTTATTTTCATGTATGTTGTTTTATGTATAAAATAACAAAAATTCTCATATGATTTCATAAAATAATATTTAGTATTTATTTCAATAACTAACCAAAAAACATATACATATCAAAAAACAATATAATGTATTGTTAGATAATATACACTTCTAAAATAAATGGACATATTTATTTAATACAAATACCTAAATTTAACTCCCAATTATATCTTCTATAAATTAAAATTATTATGTGATGTTTTGTATATATTAACCTAATTTAAATTAATATAATCCATTCCATTCCATAACTATAATTTCATTATGTTTTAATGTTTCCATAATTGACTCTAAATGACCATTGTCCATCATCTTTTGAAAAAACATTTAATTAAATTTCTATATTCAATCAACTCTATTCTAGGGATTTTAAATTCCATATCCTTCTCTAAAACCATGAACTTATTAATGGGATTAGGTAAAAAATTTATATCTAATTAATGTAATATTTATTAATGAAAGTTAAAAATATTTTTAAAAATTACTATACTAAAATTTATATTGAATGATCAAACCATGGTCATGACACCAACCATTAAAAATGATTTATATGAAAAATAGAATTGATCAAATGATTGGAAATAGAAGTATTATTATCCTTATGACACAAAACTAGTTCATTAGAGACCTCATATCTCTTATTACTAACATTTTAGCAATATAACCTCTTTTATAATTCTATATTCCTATAAACATTGATATATTAGGGTTTCAATGGAAACATAGTATCTCTGCACACAATAGTGACTATATATATTAGTTGAATATTTTTATTAATTAATATAAGAATATTTATGTCAAACTTATCTTTTTTATTGATAATTATCCTCTAATTTTGATATTGGTCTAAAAAATTTCATCGATTTATTGTTTCAGATATAAAAATTGGTTTAAAAGACATGGATTTGGTTTTATAAATTTCATTTAATCTAAAAAAATAATCTTAGAGGATTATTATTTTGTACATGTAATTAAACAAAGAGTTTTCCATATATATACCAAATAATTTTAATTACATCATATATAAATTATACATATTGGTGTGGCATTATTCATATTTTACTAAACATCATTTTTTATTTGGTATCTATCTAAATGTTTATCTTTTTAATAAGACCATAATTTCAATTATATCCTTCATATATCATATATTTTGTAGGAGGAAATAAATTTAACTAGTCTGTCTCATTTATTTCATATATGTATGAAAACTACATTTTTAATTACATTAAATTAATTTTATCAAAAAAATAACATGTTCCATTAAAAATAATATATATCTCTTGAAAAAAATCAATTTTTTGTATGAGTTCATATATGAAATTTTACTTTAAAAATCAATACATATGCATATTCATCACCTGAAAATTATTCATGAAACTCTTTCATATATATGACTAAAATCATAGGAAACATAAATATTACTCATGTGCTAGTATTAGGTGACATGTAATGGTCTAGATCATTATGAAGAGTTGCATTTCAAAATTCCATTGTTGGAGGAACCAAAATAATTTTATAGGATGGGTGGTGGAGTAGTAGTGTGAAAATTTGTTGGGGGATGTGATATTTGGTGTCGAGATATGTTTCATGTTTTGAGGTGTCATTGGAATTGTTTTGTCATTGCACATAATTATGGTGTGGATTGGGTGGTGGGAAACTATATTTTTTCACAACTCTATTTGTATAATGTATTTGGGTCACAAAATTATTTAATGTCATGGTGTTAGGGATTAGGGAGTAAAATATAAGAGTAGAAATTTTTGTGTATAAGAGTCATATTTGTTTTGAAATTCATTGTCATTTTTTTTTTCATATTGTAGTTTTATATTATTTTTGTGATATTGTCTCGCGATGTGTTTTTTATGACATATATTGAATCCCTAAAGAGTTTATTTTGTTTCTATCATCACGGAGTCACCACATGGTGATAGAATTAACATGTGTGCCCACTGTTAACGGTAATATATTAATGATAATAGACCATAACAACATTGTTAATAAATAAGGATTTTTTTTGCATGATTTATATTTTTTTGATAGATATATCTTCATTATTCCATGACCATAACAAATCACATCCAAATATAATTATTTTCTATACCATATATAAATTTAGAATTCCATCCAAAATCTTATAGATTCCTATGATTTTTCTTCAACTCTGGGAAATCAAATGAATCTACTAGGGGAATTGTGATCCATATTTATTATCTCTCAGTCCTTGTATTTGGGATGTTTAAATATATCCATATTAGGTGAGTTTTATACTTATTATTCTTGGTTTTCCCTCTATTGATCTATCTTGTATAGATTATTTAGTGGGTTTTATTAGGGTTTCATATGGATCATTGTGGTTTAGGTTAATTAATGTTCCTCTTGTGTGGTTCAGGTCATTTGGAAATATTATTTTTCTCCTTGATTATTTCATGTGTGTAGAAGCATTGGTTGAGGTAGGGGATTTCTAAACTGAACATCTAAATTATAGAATAAAATTCTTGATAACCGTACAGTGAATTATTCCTAGAAATATATTACATCATTTTTCTGCATTTCTAGTTATGAACACTTGAGTGATAATTTTTTTGATAAATGGAAATGTTTTGTGCAAAAAACCTTTATTAAAGAATGAATATAAATAATGATAATAAATATGGCATGAGGAATTCGAGAAAGGGAAAGAGAGTTGCATTTATTTTATGCAATTAATGATTCTATTGTATTTATTGATTTATTCTTCTATATATTCCATAGTTGTTGATATTACTAATGAACCTTAAAACATATTATTGGATAATAATTTATAGATAGTAAAAAAAATATTTCTAAAAAATTATATATGAGAGTCATTATTTCTATTTATTTATTAATACTAGATGTTATGTTTGGGTTTGTTTTGTTTTTTCACAAAATGGTGTGTGTTGATGTATTTTACCATGTATTTATGAAATTCAATTAAATTTCTATGTGTGATAGTAATGGTAATAAGAAATTTAAATAATAATTATGATTATATTTTGTGTAGTAGTAAACCATGCCAATAAATTAAAACATTTAACATTATTTTGGGAAAGATCAAAGGAATATTGTCTCACTGATGGGGTTTTAATATTAGGTTGATATGATGTGGTTTTAAATGTATGAGTAATGAGTTATAAAATATATAATGAAAATTAGTAATCAGTTATTAAATTTTTTTTGATGGTTTTTGAAATTGATCATGATGTGAAGGAATGTGAAGATTTATTTGGATATTATGATATAATGGTTATGGTTTTTAAAAGGATGAAATTAAATAATATCGTGAATACTAATAGATAATGATGATTTAACTCAAAATTTGATGGATGTGTTATATGTGGATTATGGTTTGATAAATTTTCTTCAAAAAAAATGCAGACATTAATGGTATATTAAACCTAGTAAAGAAGATAATTAGTAAATTATATTATTAGAAAATATTTGAAATCTGGTATTGTTAATTTTTAATTTCATTTTTAGGATAATTTTCTATTATGAAATTGATGACGATGTGATGTTGGAGTTAATATCTTTATGTGAGGTTTTCATGTTATTGTTTTGACATTGTGAATATGGTTGGGTAAATATGGTGTGGTGAAGGAGTTTTGAAAGTGATAACTAATGGGTTGCAATGGATTGAGGTAGGTATGATTATTTGTGTTTTGATGTTTTAACTTGTATTATGTTTCATACATGCATACCTAATAGGGTATTAAGGTGATAAAAAAATTTTGGGGTCCAATATTGTTGGATGAGAGAATGAGGTTGTTGTCCAACATTTACACAATACCATATTATGATGTGGTTGTAGATTTTATAGTGATTTGATTATGATATTAATGAAAGAGATTTGAATATGTGATTATCAATGGTAACATACATAGAAGGGAGAGTATTTAAGGTTTATTTTCATCATGTTTACTTTAAATTACCCATGTGTGTATTGAATGGAATATATATAGTGATGGTGTTATATATAAGTGTGGATATGGTGTGTGGTTGGCGAATGATGGATTATCTTAGGAGTTGTTTAATATAGTTGTGTTCTATAGTGGAAAATTTTCAAATAGAGGGATAGTTGATGGTAGTTTTATAATATTGGTTCACCTAGATAGTTGTTGAAGGGTTTTCATACTATCACTCTTCAAGTTTTTGTTGGAGTAGTATATGAACAAACATGTGAGAGTACTGATGATTTTTAGGCCTATTTAATTTAACAATCTTGATGGTGGTTGTGGATTTAAGGATATTTCTCATCAATTGATTATATAAGGGGTAAAAAATGATGTTTTTAAAAATGGATAAGGATATTTTCTAATAAATATAATTTTTGACAAATGATGCAGAATATAGTTCCTTGTGATTGTTTTTCTCTTTATTTTTAATCTTATATGTAAAGTTACATTTTTCTTGGATGATATTACTCTATAATAATCGGTCATATTTATTTCATGTAGATACCTGAAGCTTGACATACATGGACATTACATTACTTTTGCGGAATACTTAATACATAAAAAAAACAGACACACAGGGACCATAATAGTTTAGTGTCTTTGGAAACATGGAACGTAATCTTCTAATCATGGTGAAGGATCTTCAACATCTCCCATAAAGATCTTCCCCTATTTTTCTTACCAAAAACCTTTCTTTATATATTGGGGAAAGTAAAACATAAAAAGGGTGAGCTCAAATGCTCAGTACGGGCAATCATGGGTAAAATAAAACAAATCATATACATTTGAGCTTAAAAACATGAACATAATGATTAAATATAAAAATCTTGAGCAATGACATAAAACATGGAAGTACATAAGGAATAGATAATAATGGAACATAAACCATGATAAAATAGCATGGGAATAAAACATTTAATTGTGGCATCCATTAAGCACATGTAATGATTTCCATAGTAGCCAAGGCATTGCTACCAAGACCATCTTAGTGGACAAAGTCCCATTCTGAATCGAGTTCACTCCTCGTTTCAGTCCTGTAACACTGAACCGAATTAACTTACCATTCCAGCCATGTCTGTATCATGAGATATAAAATCTTTAACCAATGCATTGGAGGGAGTTATAGGTCCCACCCATCTCATATTGAAATCATTCTTTCATGTGCCACAATATAAACATACATCATTTATAATAATCTAACGAATAAAATGGGTTTCATAAACATCATCCCATCATTACATAATCCATATAAAGAAATGGATATCATTTCAAAATAAGGAAAGTGAAACCATGTAAATAATAGAAACAATATAATTTAAACATAAACATATGAAATAATTTAATCTTAGATGAAAAATGGTTTTGATAAAAGACTTGAAATGAATTCTTGAGGAAAATATACTTTCTTCTTCAAAATCATTTTCTTGTCACAAAATGTCATGCAATTTTAAAAGAAAAGTATTTTTTTGAAAATATTCATGAAATATTTTGGATGAATCTTTATGAAAATAATGCTTTATAAAATTCTAAAAATCCGTTCATGCCATATACGTTAAAAAAATCATTCTTCTCGTACTTTTGTCGGAAAAGTCAAAAAGTACCTTGTAGGGTAAATAAAAGAAATATTCCTTCCATACCATGGGGTAAAAGTCAAAATGGGTAAAAATTAATTTAAACATACATGAGTTCCCTTTTATAAAACATGTACATGGATTATAGCAATAACCCCAATAAATACTTACATATAAACAATCTTAGATAAAAATGAGATTTGCAAAATTATACCTTACCTTATGTCCGATATGCTTCGTATGTATCTAAAAATCCTGTATAATGATTAAAATAATTTCATTGACTTATTACATAATCATATTCATTGTTATGATATCATATATGGTTCACTTATGATTTTATATTACCCGTTCTTTTGTAAATTTCATGTTAAAGAGCGTTTTGGGTAAAATCGTTTCATTTGTCGTCTGTGTTTTGACTTGTAATTATTAATATGATTACATAGATCATGATTAATTAATTATAGAATATAAAAAACTATTTATATATAATATATATTCAGAATACACATATATATAATAGATTGATAAATGGAATGAAATACACCGTTCATGGAGACGGTAGACGGTACGTACGCATGAACGTTGTTTTCGTTTCATTATTGAGTTGAATAGAATTAAGTAGATGACATACATATATATATACATAAATCCAGTAGCTTTATAATTTTATATATTTCATTATTATTGCTTATATATACTTTATAATCATTCTTAAATGGTTAACATGGAGAAAGAATCTCATCACGTCATGGAGACGGTAGTCCGTACGTACGCACGAGCGATGATATTGTTTCTATGGTCGTGGAATTGTATTGGAGTGTATCTATAAAATTAAAGAATCAATACCATGTTACAATAATAATATATAGTTATTTATTTTCACCATTATACCCATCCAAGTAAGGTGGTTGTGGGTAAATAGATTACACCATGGTGTGGGGATGGTATTCCATACGTACGCACGTCCGGTGATTTTATTTTCTGTAGGATGGATAAATGGTGAAATACGGTTGTTTCATACTTATAATAACATATCAATATATGATTGATACTGATGTTATTACTTCATAATGAAACAACAAAAGAAGAAGAAGTGGAATAAGAAATAATGTTGAAAGAATCGGTAACGAACATTACCTCTTCTTTGAAGCGCCTCTTTGAGATCTCCTCTTAGGGTACTACAATTGGTCTTTGAAGAAGACCAGGACCTATAGGATGTTTCTAGGGAAGTGGAAAAGAGAATTTGGTAGGGGTTGGCCGATCTTGAAGAATCAAATTGCTGTGAGGAAGAGAGGGAGGAGATTCCCTTTTATAAGGGAGGGGAGGGGCACCTTTGGAAATCATAAAAATATTAATTTATAATAAATCTAACCCCACGTAAAAACCTCCAAAAATGACTCTTATTAGAATATTAGATGAGATAGGGTTGTAATCCCATCAACCAATACAATTTATACATGTTAGGAAATTATTTTAGACATTATCAACTTGCTTTATCCTTACTTAATCAATTTAATTTTATTTATGGTAATAACATTCTAAATTTTGAATTATAACAAATAATTATTTATTTGTTGTGAATTATCCATAATTGGATAATTTATAACATTTTATAACATATAAATTTAAATATATAAATTTTAAAAAAAATTTGGTGGTTTTTAAACAATTTTACAATATGTTATTTTTATAAAATAACAATAGTGTCCATTTGGACACTATTCATTTATTTGAATTTAAATAAAATATATACAGATGATATGTTCAAAATAAAATATTTAATAGATTCATAAAATTTCAAAAATATCTATATAATTATTGGAGCACATTAAATAATTCATATAATAATTATGTTATTATTTTTAAAACCATTTCTTTGGTTTATCTCTTAATAAAATAATGACTACAATATTTTTTGTATAATTATTTAATATACTTATTTGTTGCATAAAAATTAAAAATAAAATTCTATGATGAAGATAAATCTATTAACTTTCACAATAATACTTTTAATCAAATTTATCATCTTAAAATCACAATATTTAAATTGTTATATTTATTAAATTATGAAGGTGACAACTTTGGCATCATTTAAAAATAATAATATAAGTGTCATAATCACATTTATAAGGCTCCAAATCGTCAAATATTCGACCGTTGGATGATTATATTTTTCCTTTACATGAAAAATAAGTTATGGTCAGGGTTTTGTGTCTTTTATGGTCACTATTAGTCTAATAAAAACTATATTCTTGATTTTTCACTAGATAAACAATTTTCTACATCACTATTGTGTCACAATTAATAATAATTATTTACTCCCTAAAAATTATAAATAAATTCATATGATGTAGATAATTTAATTATATTTTTGGAGACTATTAATGTTTGATGTTTCATGAAGTTTATCAGTAAATGAAAATTAATATACTTATAAGATTTAAGAGAGTGACATGTTGTCACTTTCTTTGGTTTTAATAAAAAAATAAGTTATTTTCATAGAAAAAAGTCCATTAAATGATTCTAATCTGACCCTTAGGTGATATGGGTCTACTTTTAGTCATCCAATAGGATTTTTAAAGGTGTTAGGGTAATTTAATAATCTTATATTTACCCTTAATTACCCGATTTACCTTTAACTATGGTAAATAAAATTTACCGTAGTTACTATTCATAATGCCCAAAAATAAAAAGTAGCTTATTAACATAATTTGGACCCACTTATTCCAAATATGGAATCCATTTTTCAAAATTCAAAAAACATAA
Organism: Viscum album; assembly: GCA_963277665.1. Classification (NCBI taxonomy): domain Eukaryota; kingdom Viridiplantae; phylum Streptophyta; class Magnoliopsida; order Santalales; family Viscaceae; genus Viscum; species Viscum album. The sequence goes on from OY728165.1 coordinate 1,393,522,459, forward strand.
GTTGCAGTAATTAATTTAAAATTAATCTCTTTGTCGAAAGAAAAAAGGTTTTTGTTTAAAACATTGCAAAAGATTGAATTGATTTAACCTACGAATTCAAGGTAAAATAAATGCTAATGACATACATTGTATTAAATGGTTAAAATATATTCTATTTATACTTTAAAACCATTAAATATTATAATTTTACCACATAAATTATTATGATGAAAAAAATTGTTTTTAATTAAAATATAGCATGTTTTTACTATTCCTTACAATATGAAAGTTATCAGAAAATTATCAAAACTTTATCCAATGTAAATTTTCATATACTAATTCAAAGGAAGAAATTTATTTTGTAAAATTGAACTTATAAACATGTCGAAAACTAGATTAAACATAGGTGTGCCATCAAAAGGCGGCAAAACTGCATTTTTTGAAAAATACTTATTTTACTCGAAAAATGTATATTGTTCTTATACCATGTTCTAGAAAATGTGTAAGATGTATAATAATGTTATGAAATTATAAATTTAGTTAAAACTATTCATGATAGCTAGTTCATAATAATATTATAATAATATATCATTGATTAGTAAAACCCTGTATTGCGTACTACACACGCTATCGAGGAAGGTCGTGATTGCATGTAATGCAAGCCATGTTAGGGTTGAATATAGTGCATGAAACTTTTTTTGTTTCATATAAAATAATACAACCATATTTCATTTATACATTGAATATATATATATATACACACTCAATGTTGTGTAGAATGACTATCATCTAACGAACATGAAATTGTGTGTAACACAATCTAAAAAAGTGTTGCGTATACTGCAAGCTAATAAGATGTTGCGTATAGAACAAGATAGTCTTGTTGTATCATAAAACACATGAAATAAAATAAATTAAAAAGAATAAAATCTCAGGGTGTTACATTTCACATGGATATTGATTTTGTAATAATGATGAACTTACTATGTACTATCATGTTCTATCCCATATATCAATTTCTAAGTGTTTCATAAAATAGTCTAAATGATTTGGAAGTTATTATTATGGTATCTTTGATATAATTGATAAATAACATAGAGTACCATGGGATATTTCTTTTATATTTTATGATGGTTATTTGACATCATATTGAAATTGTAGTTATATAAGACTAAATTATATCCAAATAGAAATCCACTAGTTTTGATTGGTTTTTATTTTCCATGTATTTTATAAAGATATTTCCTCTCATATGATTATTTTATAACCTCGATGCTAAAAAAAAATTAGGGGACTATTAAAATAAATTCTTTAGATGTCATTTTCAGCTTTTTTGAAAGACGATGTGGTGTTCTACTCGTGGAAGGTCATTAAATGGTAGTATGAGTGTTTTTTTTATAATTAGGGTGGATTTTATAGTTATTCACATGTAATGATTTCATGGGATGTATATTTATATTGTGAAACACAATCCCAACATGTGACATATACAAAATAGACTAGCCATGACACTAATATTTTGGGGTCCATGTTATCTGATGAAAGGAATTTGAGAACATATTGAAATTGTTTAATTGAATGTTTAAATACATTAGGGTATAGATTATAGGGTGGTGTATAAATAATGTTTATTAGACACATATTCCCTAAATATATAGATTCTAGATATATTATATAAATGTGATATTGTGGTACCTTTTTTATATTTTATAGTTATTCAATAATAATGTTATTTAATTTTTTTTAAGTAAAATATATAGTTTAATTAAACCCCTACTGAACCTAAAGTGGGTTGTTTCCATGTCTTCTATAACAATTTTATCATAAATTTATTTTTATTACCATTATCAAAATGTTTATAAATTTTATTTTCATTTACGTCGAATATAATTTTCAGAAAATTATATTTATATCTTCATTCTTGTATATAATATCTAATTGATAATATAATTTTTAAAATATTTGTCACTTAATAAATTCCATGTCGATATGTTGGAAGAATTGTTTTAGGTCCAATTTTCATGGTTTTTAAAATTTATTATGACCTTTGTGTAATGTGTTACCTTCATGAATTTGTTAGGAATTTTTTTATTGAATAATGTTGGTCGTTTTATTATATAGTTATTGGAAGATTTCATGAATGATTAGTAATGACCCGAAAAATTTTGAGAATGATTTCATAAGTAAACATATTTCATCCTTGCATGCATGATTATAATTTTAGAATAATGTAACACATATGATTGAAAAATTATGTTATATATATAATGTCATGTTTATTTTTTAAAATATTAATATGAATTCTTATAGTTAATATTTATATTCTAAAAAAGTATCACGTTGAATAATGATAAAATATGTAAATCTTAATATAGAAGGAATTTCTAAAATTTAAAAGAATGTTTTCATGAATTACTATGGAACTAATTATAAAATTTTATCTAATTGTTTCATTAGTTATTTTTATTTTAAATAATTAAATATTTTTCGATTAGAAATGAATCTATATTGAGTATATTACTAAAAAAATTTGAAACTAATAGTATTTTCATTTTTCTATAATACAAAATAATTATTAGATTTTAAAAAGTTATTTTAGGAATTTATACTTAAATCTTAACAATCATGATGTATAAAAATAAATCATGTTTATTTTTAATTTTACAATATAGAAGCTTGTTTAGGAGATATTATTTAATCATGAGGTAAGGTGATTTAATGAAATTTGAGTGTTTTTTATTATGTTGGATTAGTTGATTTTTTAAGGTTCTCATATGTTTTTTATAGCATGTTTACTAAACTATGAATAGATAATTTAAACACTGGGTAATGTTATGATATATCATAATAATGTTTATTGATGTTATTATGCAGTAATTTCAATAAACACCTACGGTAATTGATCATTTTTAGTGATATTAAATGTTTTTATGATTATATACCCCTTATATGATTGAATTTATGGATTCACCATCCATTAATGGTTAATCACAAAAACTGGTCAATGAAATGAGTGTGTGAAACATGTAATTTAGATAATGATTCATAAAATATATAAATATAAAAACAATAGTGGAATATTTTGAAATGGTGTTAGTTAATTTGTCTCTTGTTAATGTTGTTTTTTCTTTCAACTAGTTATTTTATTTTTTATTTTCGTATTAGTATCCCTGATTGGGTGCTATTTTGGATAGTTTGGGGGGTTACATGGATGTGATATTCTGTGATTGTTATTATATTGGTATGACTAATTTTATGGTAAAATCTTTTTAGAATTTATTGTCTCATTTATGTGATTATGAGATTTTTTGATTCTTCATGTATTTTCATGGTTTCCATGAGGTGATTTGGGTGATGAAATTGAGATGTTATGATCTTAAGATTTATTGGGATTGGTTATGTGACGTTGTCAAGTGTTTCATATGAAAACTGTTCGGGATGTCTATTATATGGAGTGATTTTTTAAACAATTATAAGATTCGATTTTATATGATATTTACATGTTTTTTTGTACATTATATCGTTTTACATTTTTTGGAATAGTTGTCACGACCGCATCCCACAAAAGATGCCCCTTCTGAGCTGGAAATGGTGAAAGGGAGATAATGACCCCTGAGTCCCACCTCCAGTAGGCCCCGGATTGGCGACTAGCACCAAGGGTATGAGTTTTCACAAATATGGGAGGCATTACCCTTTTATTATTTAAGATCGGGAAATATGATAATTCAAAAACCAAAAGAAAAAGGAACAAGTAAAATAAAATAAACCAAACCAATCCCACATTCATGTTTAAACAATTCTGAAACACAGTACAAGTACAAGAAAACTCAAAAGTACAATACCAAAGGAAAAAAGAGTACAACAAACTGCAACAACTCCAACTGTGCTGACTAGTACGGTCCCGCATGGCCTTGGTAGTCCTCCAGGAAACTTGAAAGTAAATGTAGGGTGAGAATACAAGTATACTCAAAAGGGAAACCTAAAGCTCTCATGCACAGGTGGGGAGACATCCTAATGTCCTGTGAGAACAACAGAAGAAACCAATACGTAGCAAGTAATTCTATCCACCCAACCACACCATCCACGCTCACTAAAAACCCAAAACAACGAGTAGTAGTATATAACAATAAGAGTATTGGGTACCCCACACCATTTCAGACAAGTTAGCTTCTCTTCATAACATCGAACACCCTGATGTTACCACACTCTTCCCACCATCACACACATGGGACACAAGAACCACATATCCTTCCCGCACACACCTGGTCCTCACAACCACAAATCCCACCCGAAAACACATGGGCCTCACAAACCACAATAACATCCCCGCTCGAACACACCTGGGCCTAATCCTAATGATTTGTGGGAACAGTAAACCTGTCCGAAGAGTCTTGGGCTAAAACCACCCCAATAGAAACCTACATGATGAGTCTTGGGTGTAAGTTCACCTCAAGCCATCACAACCTATGGTAGAAGGCACAGAAGGATCTAGTAACAAAGGGGAAAACACCCTCTCCCATGAAATGGGAGTGTTCGGCACTAAGTGCTCAACATGGGTGGGGTGCGTAAAGAAACATAATATGTACATATTTTTATAATTATATCAACCACTCATCCCATCCTAAGGCTTGTACACAAAATATTTTATCACATACCTCAGCACTGCTACCTCGAAAGTATTCACACAACAAAAAATCCCAAAACCCCGTTTAATGTTTTCTTGTTTAAACATCTTTTGTAATCAATTTCTTAACTATCGGGAAACTATCAACAACCAAACTGGATCAGGCATTTATAAAACATATCCCTGCCATCCACAAATAAAGTTAGGAAAACACAAGCAACACAATAAGTCCCTTATTATTAACCAACCAACCCCATTGATTATTATTCATGTTCCATTACCATGCACCACCACTCATTAACTCCTATACTTTTATTTTTTATTCACAACCCAAAGTTCGTTCACATTCAAACCCATCCCAGCAGCCCCGCTGCGAACCACCATAACCACAATCAAACCGAAACCCATACATCATCATCCCTTTGATACCATTTATCGCAGCCCTACACCCCATCACCAACATAGCATTATCACCAACCCACAACCAAGCCGATCATAGCCCCGCTACTCTCCTGATCGAAAACAACCCACAAAACACCTCCTTCACATAAATAAAGCCTAAGCAACACCCACATGTTTATTATTTTAGTTTTTTCAATTGGGGTGATCAAATAAGGGTTCCAGATATTTAATCCTCCAACTTTACATGATTAACCAATTTGCACATTCAATAAAATTTCCATCCATAAGAAAATCCAGAAGGATAGGGCAACATTTAATTGCGTAATCAATGGCCCCCAACGACCATGATTTTCAGTAGACATAATCCCATTAAATCTACAACATAATATCACTGGATATAAACAAAAGTAACTGCATTCCTGAACATCCCATACCCATTATATAATATAGTTATAATCTTTATTAAACAGGTTCAAATGTGTTTCATGTATACAAGGGGACACCAACCCCGCATGATGCACACTTTAGAGAGATGAAGGTATGATCCCTACCGTAACAGGTTCTCATGTCCTTCTACGAACACGACCACCACGATCACAAGGCTTCTCCCACAACGACTACACCCAAAAAGGACGTCGTAGAACCACCAAATCAATAACACAATAAACTGCCTCATCACGGAGATCACATGCCATTGCCTGGAAAGAAAATGGGAGAAGTAGTATCAGAAAGAGAATACAAGAACAAAGGTTTAACATACCATTTTAGAGTCGTTTTTGAAAGACCGTCATTATCATAAATTATCAATAGTCTCCTTGGTTGTAAACTGTGGAGGGGAAGTCGATGAAGAGGGAACAGAACAAGGTGTATGATGTTCTCCTTACTAACATAATCCTGAAGTCCCTGACGGATCGACGATCAAAGTCCGGATGAAAAAGATATGGGGAAGACATCTGGGTCATCCGGGAGCGTCGCCGTGCAGAGACGAAGAGGGGTCCATAAATAACACTTGACCCTCACTTATATAGGAAATGAAATGGTAAAGTGGTATGTAGCATGTATTAATGAATACATGACATGACCGTAAAACTGTTACGCTGTTTGACTGGTCAACACACGACACGTCACACGGTTTCCATGCGTTTAATGATAATAATAACGTCAATTAGTAATAGGTGTTTTGTTGACCCGAGACATGAGTCATAAAAGGTATTCATCATTGGTCTTAAAATGACCGTCATAATTATAGGGTTTCCACATCACAGACAGTTTGCCAATCTGATATCATATGAGGGCAATACATTGGATACAAGATCCTGTAATAATAATGACATTATTATTGGATCTCTCATAGACCCGAGCCACGAACCATAATTTAGTATCCTACATTCGACTTGAATATAACGTATTAATGATAGGATCAAATCGCCACTGATGAGAAGTCAATCAGATGTCACACACGAGAGTTTTGGCGGGTCGAAGATTTAATAATAATATTAAATATATTAATTCACGAACGTTTCGGGTACCAGATCCGAAAACCTGAAAAATACATCCAAAATTAGAGTCCAAGATTTCTTCAAAATGTCAGGGTCGCACTACTGGTGATGGTTCATAAAACTGAGGTCGCACGAAGAAGTTATGGGTGAAACACGGTTTTCCCAACAAAATTAATAATTACATTATTATATTATAATTATTTTATTTATCCATTTTTTTCTTCAATTCCAAATCCCACGAACAAAAATATCTCAAATTGGTGCGCATTAGCCCCATGATTGACTCCTCTTTTTAAATTATTTATTTTATTGCTTTAAATATTAAATCCTTATTTCATTTAAACCCCTTTCTCTCTCCAATATAATTTTTTTATCTATAATCCCCTCAATCCCCCAAAAGTGGCACCTCCCCTTCCTCATTCCAAGACCAACACGCCCCACCTTCATTCTCACTTCAAAATTATTATTTTATAAAATTAATAACAATAACACCCCCCATTTAATGATCTAATTTAATCCAATTAAATTAGTTTACCATGGTTATTAAATTAAAACCATTCCATTTAAATAAATTCAAATAATTTAATTTACTAATTAAAAATTAAACCCATTAAATTTAATTTACAAATCATAGACATATTTTTGTCACTATTATCATTTTTATTTAATACAATAGTAATAAATCTTCTTTCAATTTCATCAACGGGTCACCATCATTATCATTAATAATTATTATTATTATTGACGCCCATTATTTTCTTCTAATTACTCCATATTTTCCATCATATGATATTCACACATGGTTGGGAACCCCATTCATGCGCCTATTCATGTTATTATTATTATAAAAAATAATTATATAATAATACCCTTTTAATGTTATTTAAACAATTCCAACATTAATTGTGGAGAATCGCACAACACCTCTTTTACAAGGTCATGCCCATGTGCCCCATGCATTTCATTACTTTATAATTTATTACATGTGCCTAATTTGTTGTAATTTATTCCTTTATAATTTATTCTATGTGCCTCCCATAATTCAATTAAATACATTCAATTTTATTTATTTTATTTTACAATGATTAAATTAAAACTATTTAATCTAATTAACACCAAATATTTTCACACCAAACATATCAATTATTATTATAAAAAATTATTATTATAACATGTGTCATGTTTGACCACATCAAATTTTTACAATGTTATGGAATAGAGAGGTTTGGGCCATTACATCAGATACCTCTCAAAACATTCTTGTCCTCGAGAATTAAAAACCTAACCATAAAAAGGGGAATGGTCCGAACAAGCACCCATCAAGATACCTCTCAGTGCTCTTTTCATAACAAGAATCCAACCACTATCCTAATTATATCAATCAATGAATTTTTCCCCCATGTCGAGATATTATCCTTTTTAGGTGGCACTGACTCGCCTACACGAGTTTAATCGCATCCACATTAATGCGTCTTGATTGAGGATCACGTCCTTCTCTCCCAAAATTTTAGGACTCTTCACACACATTTAAAGGAAAGATGGAATAATCGTAGAATTATAGACTCATGAAAAACAAGTTCCAGGTCCAAGCATCGGTTAGAATGAGTATCATCAAAGGAGTGAGATGCTCCTGAATTTAAACAAAACATAAATGAGGTAATTTACGTAAAACCAAAAACATCTCTCTCAATCTATGGCCTTGATAGGGTTGCCGCTTCTGTTGCGTGAAACTATCTGCGTCCCACTACTCCACCTTTATGATGTATAACACCTCCCCGACCATGCCCTTTCCGTGGTCCCTGAAATACACCCGGAGGTCGGCCTCCTCCTGTAAGGTCTTCCCTTGGAGGAGTAGGGTCTTGCTGCTGCTAGAAGGGCCTCGCTGGTAACTGGTGCTGCTGAGGCGGGTGCTGAACCTGCCCACCTCCACCGTACTATTTTTGGGTTGGGGCACCGAATTTGAATGTGACTAGAAACTCCACCAGAGGAAAACTTAGGTGCTGGGTTCGTGAAAGAGGGAAGAGGACCCGATGATCTGAACAGGAACTGCTGGGTCCTACTCCCTACATGCATGAATTTGGAAGGTCCAGTCGCAGGACACCTACTGCTAACTACCTTCCACTTTGACGAACCTGGCTGGATCCCCACTCGTGGTGAACCTCCCAATGAGTTAATCCTCTCTAAAACCTCTGCCTTCTTCTGTACTTCCATGTATGTCAGAAGGTTGAAGGTGGTGACAACATACTAGAGCGAAGGACGAAGCGCCTCCTCCAAACGTCTCAGCAGAGTATCCTCATTCGGATTGAGATCCAGAGAAAAGTGTAGGAGACCCTTGAACTTGATCCCCAATTATCATACTGACATACTCCCATACTGAAGGGAGAGTAACTCATACCTCTTCTCTACCATGATCATGGAAGAAAGGAATTCCTCTCGGAACATTTTCTCAAATTCGGCACACAGAACCTCTTCCTTTGACCTCTCCGTGAGGTAGAGTGTCCACCACTAATGCACTGCACCTCTCAACTGACTGACTGCTAGGGGACCCCAGTACTCACTGGATCACGGATCAAAGTAAAAGTTATTCCTAGCTCCTAAATCCACCCCTTCGTCTCTATATCCGAAGTGCTACCCTGGTACTTCTCGAGGGATTGTCGCTAGAAAGAACGGAGGAAATTCTGCCACTGGACATCATCCTCCTATCGGTCAATCCTCAACTGATTGACATCCTAAATCTATTGGACCTCGACTGTCTGAGTCACCCAGGTATGAAGTACAGGTGCCATAGCTGTATAGTAAACAAAGATCACCTAAGCCCAATTACCAGGGAAATTTCTTGTGGTTTCATTTTATCATTTTATTTCGATTTCTTTCCCAGAACACTGAAATTAAGTAAAACCCAAATCTTGATGATGCATGTACCATTACTAGTGTCTCTACCCAGCAATCAATGTAGTCTTACTTGTTCGTTCGGTAAGCTCAGAGTCCTTGCATTGGATCACGGGGGCCCTAAAATCTTTTGTCCTAGCCGGTCTTCCTTGGCCAATGTCACGCACCAATATCAGCCAACATTTTTTCCCTACCATCCCATGAAATCCTCTCTGTATATAACTCCACACACTATCATATCTCTCAACCATCATCCTCTGATACCATTCTGTCATGACCCCCTCCCAACAAAGATTCCCCTTCAAAGCTGGCAATGGTGAAAAGGAGATAATGACCCCCGAGTCCCACCTCCAATAGGCCCTGTAGTGGTGACTAGCACCAATGGAATGAGTTTTCACAAATATGTGAGGCATTACCCTTTTTATTAATTAAGATCGAGAAATAGGATGATCCAAAAACCAAAAGAAAAAGGAACAGGTAAAAGAAAATAACCCAAATCAATCCCACATGCATGTTTAAAAAATTTTGAAACAAATTACACGTACAAGAAAACTCAAAAGTACAATACCAAAGCAAACAAGAGTATTGAAAACTTCAACAACTCCAACTGTCGCAACTAGTAGGGCCCCGCACGGCCCTGGTAGTCCACTGGGAAACCTTAAAGTAAACATAGGGTGATCATACAAGTATACTCGATAGGGAAACCTAAAGCCCTCATGCACAGGTGGGGAGACATCCTAATGTACCGTGAGAACAATAGAAGAAACAAAAACCTAGAAAGTAATTATATCCACCCAACCTCACCAGCCATGATCACCAAAAACACAAAACAATAGGTAGTAGTATATAAGAACAAGAGTATTGGGTACCCATCACCAATTCCCACTAGTTAGTTGCTCTTCTTAATGGTGAACATCCTGATGCTACCACACTCTTCTCGCCTACACACACCTGGGCCTTAAGAACCAAATTTCCATCCCACACACACCTGGGCCTCACAAGCACGTATCCCGCCCGCACACACCTAGGCCTCACAAACCACAATCTCATCCCTTACCGAACACACCTGGGCCTCATCCCGAAGATTCGTGGGTATATTAAACCTTCCCTAAGAGTCGTGGGCTAAAACCACCCCAATCGAATACTACCCGAAGATTCTTGGGTGTAAGGTCGCCTCAAGCAATCACAGTTATGGAAGGAGCAGGAAGGATCTAGTAACAAAGGGGAAACACCCTCTCCCATGAAATGGGATTTTTTGGAACTAAGTGCTCAACATTGGTGGGGTACGTAAAGAAATATAAAATGTACAGATTTATATAATTATATCAACCACTCAGCCCATCCTAAGGCTTTTACACAAAAGATATGAGCACATGCCCTGGCACTGCTACCTTGAAATTATGCACACAATAAACAATCCCAAAACCCAATTTAATTTTTTCAGGTTTCAATAACATTAGTTATCAGTTTCTTAACTACCGAGAAACTATCAACAACCAAACTGGATCAATCGTTCATAAAACCTATCCCTGCCATCCACAAATCAAGTTAGGAAAACACAAGCAACACAAAAAGTCCATTCTTATTAATCAACCAACCCCATTGATTATTATTCATGTTCCATTAACATGCCCCACCATTCATTAACTCTTCTACATTTATTTATTATTCACAACCCATAGTTCATTCACATTCAAACCCATCCCCTACAACCCAGCTACCAACCACAATAACCACAATCACATCGAAACGCATACATCATCATCCCTTGGATACCATTTATCACATCCCCCCTGCCCATCACCAATATAGAATTCTCACCAACACACAACAAACCTAACCACATCCCCGCTACTCACCTAATCCACAAAAACCCACAAAACACCCCCTTCACATAAAAAAAGCCTAACCAGCACCCACATGTTTATTATTTCAGGTTTTTCAACTTGGGTGATCACACAACAGTTCCAGGTATTTAATCATCCAACTTTACGTGACTAACCAATTTACACATTCAAAAAAATTTCCATCCATAAGAAAATCCATAACGAGAGGCCAACATTCAATTGCCTATGAAAAGGACACGAACAACCATGATTTTCAGTAGGTGGAAGCCTATTCAATTAACAACATAATATCACAAGATATAAAAAAAGTAACTACATTCATGAACATCCCATCTCCGTTATAAAATCCATTTATTATCATTATAAACCGGTTAAAATGTGTTTCACAGAAACAAGAGGACAACAAACCCGCATGATGCATAATTTAGTGAGACGAAGGTAAGATCCCTACCTCAACGGGTTCCGATGTCCTTCTATGAACACGACCACCATGATCACAAGGCTTCTCCTAGAATGACTACACCCACCAAGGACGTCGTGACACCACCAACTCAACAACAAAAGAAACTATCTCAACACAGAGATCACATTCCATATCATGGAATAAAAATGGGAGAACTAGGATCAGAAAGAGAATACAACAACAAAGGTTTAACATACCTTTTTAGAGTTTTTGCCAAAGACTATCGCTCCCATAAATTATCAGTAGTCTCCTCAGTTGGAAACTGTGGAGGGTATGTCAAAGAAGAAGGAACAGAAAAGGGTGTACGATGTTCTCCTAGCTGACACGATCCCACAGTCACTGACTGATCGACGATCGGAGTCCTGATGAAGAAGATAAGAGGAAGGCTTCTGGGTCATCTGGGAGCATCGCCGTGCAGAAAATAGGAGGGTTCCGTAAATAACACTTGACCCTCAGTTATATAGGCAATGAAAAGGTAAAATGGTATGCATTGTGTATTAAAGAATACATGACATGACCGTACAACTATTATGATGTTTGACTAGTCAACACACGACATGTCACGCAGTTTCCATGCGTTTAATGATAATAATAACTTCAATTAATAATATGTGTTCTATTGAACCGAGACATGATTCATATAAAGGTATTCATCATTGGTCTTAAAATGACCATCATAATTATAGGGTTGCAACATCACAGACGGTTCGCCAATCTGATATCGTATGAGGGAGATACGTTGGATACAAGATCCCATAATAATAATGATATTGTTATTCGGTGTCTCATAGACCCAAGCCATGAACCATAATTTCATATCCAACTTTAAACTTGAATAAATCGTATTAATGACAGGATAACATCGCCACTGACGAGAAGTCAATTGGACGTCGCACACAGGAGTTATGGCGGGTTGAAGATTTAATAATAATATTAAATCTATTAATTCACGAGCGTTTTAGGATCCCGATCCAAAAACCTGAAAAATACATCCAATATTGGACTCATAATATCGGTCTCGAAGTCAGGGACTCACTGCCACTTACGGGTTGTAAAATCGAGGTCGCACGAAGAATTTATGGACGTAACATAGTTTTCCCAACAAAATTAATAATTACATTATTATATTATTGTTATTTTATTTAACCAATTTTTTCTTCAATTCCAAATCCCATTCACAAAAATCTCTCAAATTGGTGTGCATTAGCCCCATTATTTACTCCTCTTTTTAAATTATTTATTTTATTGCTTTAAATATTAAATCATTATATCATTTAAACCCCTTTCTCTCTCCAATCAAATTCTTTCTTCCATAATCTCCTCAATCCCACAAAAGTGGAACCTCCCCTTCACAATTCCATGCCCAACACGACCCACCTTCTTTCTCACTTCAAAATTAATATTTAATAATAATAATAACAATAACACCCATCATTGAATGATCTAATTTATTCCCATTAAATTAGTTTACCATTGTTATTAAATTATAACCATTCCATTTAATTAAATTCAAATCATTTAAATTACTAACAAAAAATTAAACCCATTTAATTTCATTTTCCAAATACACACATATTTCTTTCACTACTATCATTATTATTTAATACAATAGTAATAAATCCTCGTTCAATCTCATCATCGGGTTTCCATAATTATCATTAATAATTATTAATATTATTGACACCCATTATTTTCTTATAATTACTCCATCTATCCAATCACATGATATTTACACACGGTTGAAAACCACATTCATGCACATATTCATGCTATTATTATTAAAACAAATTATTATATAATAATACCCTTTTAATTTTATTTACACAATTCCAACTTTAATTGTGGAGAACCGAAAAACGCCTCATTTACAAGGTCACGCCCATGCGCCCCATGCATTTCATTCCTTTATAATTTATCACATGAGCCTCATTTATTGTAATTTGTTCCTTTATAATTTATTCCATGTGCCTCCCATTATTGAATTAAATACATTCAATTTTATTCCATTTATTTCACAGTGATTAAATTTAAACCATTTAATCTAATTAACACCAAATATTCTCACACCCCCTTATCAATTACTATTATCCAAAATTATTATTATAACATTTTTCATGTTTTACCACATCAAATTATTACAAAGTAATGGATCAGAGAGGTCCGAACCATTACACTAGTGTCATTCCATCAATTCAACATCAAGAATTTGTAATATAAAGGACAAAAATGAATCATTGGATATGGTGTTGCTAAAATTTATGTGGTTTGAGGCATCAAGGTTATTTGGTAGATAACATAACATTAATGATAAATATTAGTTGGATTTATATGATGATTAATTTGGGATAATATATATATATATTGGTAAAATTTTTCATTGGTAATTCGATTGATATCGAAGGTGTATCAATGACAGTGACATATAATGCATGAAAGCGTAAAACAGATGTCAAGGGGTAATTTTTTTTAAATTACTCAATATGGATTTATTTTATCGAGTGTATATTCATGATCATATGAATGATATTAAAGAGATTCAATATAGGTTTGAGTGTGTATAAAGATTTGGGAACCATTATAGGGATCAGATTAATTAGATTTTGTGGTATCATCCGAATGAGAGAGAATAGGTGTATCATTTTTAGTATACCTTGACAATAAATATTATATGATACCATGTTGATTTTTCTTTGAAGTTTTGGTATTATTTAATATATTTTGAATAGTTCCTGGTGAGTGTTTTATATGTGACATAGAGTCCCGATGAAGGCACCTCTTGATTTGTTGGGAAGGGTAAGGTAAATTCTTTGAGTTTTAGGTCTTAGGTTTTGTGGAGGAAGTGAGTGAGGAGATCTTTTAAAACAATAGTATATCATAATGACTTTCAAATAAGAAAATTGATGTTTCCTAAAAATATTGTGATGATATTGTTTTTAAATAATGTTTTTTGGAACACTTAGTATGCAAACTTAAATATTCAGCATGTTTCTGGTCATTGATCAAGAGTATGTTAAAGGGGTTTCTTAGGGTGGACCATAATCCATTGATAAAAAAAATTATTGGGGATTTTTAATTCAATTTAATGTGTCTTCTATTTAAAATATAATATTTAATGTATTTTTTTATTTCAAACTAATTTATATTTTCTCTATATGTGTTCAAATGTATAGATAATTATTTTCATAATGGTTACTACATTGAAACATAGTTCTACAGAAAGTATTTGCAGATGGGATTCAGCTATGTATTGGAGTACTTGATGATATTTTAGGGTTATTTAAATGGTTACATTCTCATTTGATAGGTATCTCTAATAATATAGTGATTTTACAGGTGTTGTTCTTATTGCGGGAGAGTTAGTTGTATGGATTAGCCCTTACCTTAAGGGTGATGTTAGTCAAATTTTTTCACATAAGAGGTATTTCATGAAGATGTATTTCCATTGATAGTTTCTATTTTTTCACTAGGATTGATTTTGATGCTTGGGGAATCATTTGACAACTATCTTATGTAATTTCATATATCATTATAGCACATTACATTTCATATTTTCAGGGTCATATGAATCATGAGTATAATGAAGGAAAATATATGTGTAATTTGAATAAAAATTCAGTTTTTGATATGTCATTTATATAATGGTGAAATGTGTCATGTTTCCATGTGTTAATTATAAGGTAATTTCATGGCATGTAATAATGTCACATCATGGGTAGTTGGTCATGATAGTTATCCACTACATTGTTTCCAAGAGTTATTTAGGTCACGATGTAGTGTGCATGTTCATAATTACAGGGTTATTTTAGTATTATGAAAGAATATTAATATTGTTGTATATAAGTCCTTATTGGTGTAAATGTATTAATTCATTGGGTGTAAATAAATTATATTAGTTTTTTATTTCTATGAAGGTATATAAAAGTGAGGTTACTATAAACATGATTTGATCCCGCTGAGAGTTAATTTACAAGGTTCTTCTAGTTTGGAGTCATGATAAAGTGATATAATTCTCATTTGTGACCTATATTTATATTATTGTTTTAAATATGGTTAACTATGATGAATGAGGTGATATATAAGGGGGTTTATTTTAAAATTTCATAATGTTTTGTGGAGTTATCCACATCATGATGTAATCATGATCTATCATATTGTGATAACAATATTTTTGATCCTTGGTATAGATTCATAAATTGATATTGATTTCACTCAAATATAATGTTATTATTGTTACCTACCGGTATCTTCTTTAGTTTTAATTAAAATAATTGTTTATTTTTTTATTATCATTTTAATTTAATTCAATGTTAGTAGTAATAATAAAATTAAATTGTAAATGAATATTAATTAATTAATAAATATTTTTATTCACTCAAAACAGTTTGAATATGTTATAATATACATAAAATTCATTAATTATTAAATTATTTAATGAAATAATATAAATAATTTGATTTAATAAAAAAATTACGAATTATAATTTGACATTTGAAATACAATGAATTTGAATTATAAAAAACATAAAATTATATATATCAATTTTATTATATAACTTTTAAATTTTCTATTATATAATATTTATAATTTTATCTATATTTTTATACATATAAATAAATAAATTCATTAATGAAACATGTAAAAATTGTTATACTTATATAATAATAATTAAATATAACATGATTTATAATATATATAAATGACATTATGATAGTTTTAAAATATATATATGACAAATATATTTAATTTTAAAATAAATGTAATTTTGTTTTATTATGATAAATTATTAATTATACATAAATTCCGATAAATCAATTGACACATAAAATTATGAATTAATAGTAATAAATAAAATATAAAAATATATATATTTGAATTATGTTTAATATTCTATATGAATATAATTTTGATAATTAATTTATATAACTTAGAATAAAATTTTATATAAATAATATTTTAATACATTAAATTAAATTCTAAGGTTTTATAATATTAACAATTATATTTTTATATAATTATTATATAAAATCTGAAATATCATGATAATTATTAAAAAATGTAGAACATAAAGAAATAGGGTTTTTAGATTCTATTGAGTCGAGGGTTCCATAGGGGAGTTTATTTCTAGTTTGATAGGATTTTGAGTGATCTGTGGGGAAGAATCTGGGTGAGATGAAGGAATTTGAACTTCGTCGAAAGGATCTGGACTTAAGAGTCCACTACGAAACGACAAATATGAATGCTCATGCTCAAACGAGCATCAATTCATTCATCTGGAAAAGAGTTTGAGCTCTGTTTTCGACCATGCATGGGGAATTTTTAGTGAAAATAACATTTTGACTCTGGATGAGGGAAACCACCCATGGATATAGATCTATCCACAGTTCTTGTTGATCTAGTTTTTTAGATCGTTATGTAGATGTGTCAATTAAATTTATAGGATTTCTAATATTATGATGATCTTTCCTTTTTTTCTTGAAATTTGACTCATTGATTCGATGTTTTCTTTTGATTTCCCCATAAGTCACTGTTGAAAATATCATTTTGATTCTTATATTGTTTTTTCTACCTATGAATATTTGTTTTAATCACAAATATTAATCTAACATCCTTTGATGTAATATTTGCCAACTTTTTTGATCTTTTTTGGATCATTTAGTCTATGGAAGTTGTTGTATGAGTTTTGGAAAATTAGTTACTAGTTTTAATAGATATCTGCATATATTTTTTATTTTGGTTCATCAATCCATTCGATATCTATAAATTTAATATAAAAAATTTATCTAAAAGTAAATTATAAACATGTTTAATAAAACATGAAATTTAATACTAAATTTTTATTGGGAAGCATCAGACATTGATATGTGTCTATTATCTTCGTCAAAAATGGACATATATTTTATATGAAAAAATAATAAATATATATAACTTATTAAATTCTGTCAATAGAAATTGAAACTACCATATAAGGTAGTGTTTGGTTGTTCTTGGGGATTTACCCTTACTTGTTGAATGTCAGTGGTGATGCCATAGTTTCATCACTCAGTTATATTCTAGGTATGAATAAGAGATAGCATGAGATATAAAACATTTAAGGATTCTACTAAGATAATGAAAAATTTTCTGCAATAAAAATTAGTAATGAAGTTTTTATCAATGTTTTCATAATTTTTTATTTGTATTTTAGTTAGGGAAAATATTTGTTTTCAAATATTTATTATTTGAATATATTATTTCTTAAATAATTTTATTCATTAATGCATTATTTTTAAGGAATATACTTCCGTTATTTATTTCCATTTTTTATTATTTGTTAAGGTATTTTGTCCTGAAAATTTTAATTGTAAAAGAATTTTTTTGTTTTTTAAATTTCTATTTATTTCGAAATATTAACTATATACATTATATTTATTTTCAAAGAAATCCTGATAATGTATTGAGATTGAAATATTATGATTTTGAAAATAATATAGAATTTTATTGTTTATAAAATTATTTTAATTGAGCCCCTTTGATTTATTTAACCATTTAAAACATAAATATTTTCTGAATATAATTTCTATTTTTATTTTTTTTGGTTTGTCATTTTATGCATGGAACTGATACATTCATGGATGTCATAAAATGAAACGTCCACTATCCATAATCATCATGGCATTTCATGAATTCCCATTAATTTTTACGGGTCCCTGGTTTATTCTATATATGTGATGTGTGTAATTATATTTTGAAAATGGTAATTTATATGATCTAAAAAAATATTTGTAATTTGGAATATATTTAAGGGTTTTGTTTTATGTTATATTAAAAGTATTTATCTATGATATTATTGTAACATCCCAAGTATGTAATGAATAATAGATATTTTTATCTATGTCTATTAATGATTAAGATAGTGTTATAGAGGCTTAAAATGAAAATAAATACAATCTTATGCATGGAATACACTAATATTCTTAAAAGATTGTTTTGCTGCCTTTTGATAGAAACCCATTTTTGAATATATCTTTTGACAATTTTATAAACTATGTTTGTCAAAATAAACTTATTCTTTATGATTGGGACATCAAAATTTACCTTGTGTGAATTTTTGGTATTTTTCTGAAAATGTTCATTTTTTAATGAATAGTGAAAAATACTGTATTTTACATCAAAACTGTTTTTTAATCTAATTTATTTATATGATTATATTATGTTTTGAATTGGTTTTTAAGTGAAATTAGAATATATTTTTACCATTTTATCCAATGGTGGTCATTGGAATCAATTTCACTTTGAAATTAGGCTTAAATTGGTGTCAATATTTTGATACTTATTGTTTTGTAAAAACACGATATTTGCTCTGGCAGCGGGAATTAATTATTGAATTAATTAATGTGACTTATATGATTTGAATTTTGTAAAATGGACTTCATTTTTGAATTCGGAATATCAAATATAGCTTAGAGTGAATTTTTGGTAATTTTCTGAAAAACTTCAATTTTTGATGAATAGTGAAACCACTATGTGGTAATCAAGCAAACTGATTTTTCAGTTAAATGAAAGTTTACCACTAATGTGTATTGAATTTTGAAAATCCGACATACATGGTTGTAATTAAGAAGTAAACTGTGGTTCAATGAGATTATAATAATTTTTTGGTGAATAGTAACTTATTAAGTTCTTAATGGCGATTAGTGGTAATTAGGGTAGTTTAAGGTATAAATAATGCTTTAATAATAGGAAATGACCTAGACACATGTCCCAACCTTATTGGTTGTGTCATGGCCGACCAAGAAAAGCCATGGGTCAACATGGGGACCCCATGGAGACACTTTGGTTTGGAAATGACATAAATAACTTTTTATTAAATGTTAAAGTAAAAATGACACAAACAAGAGATGTTTTACGAAAACAATTTTTACATGGGGTTATAAAGATCAGATTTTTGATTATAAATAGTCATTGGAAATATAAAAATATTTCCTACATCATAGTATTTTATTTATGATTTTTAGACATTAAATAAATTAAATTATTTATGACATAATAATGATGCAGCGATGACATCATTATTTGACGATTTAAATAAAATGGAAAGATAATGTAAAATCTATGAACTACACATGTCCAAAACATATTGGATGAGTGGATTTCGAAGCCTTATCACCTTATACACGAATTATATCAATGTGGGACCTTTTGAAACCGAAACAAATTTTCAAATAAAGTAATATTTCTTTACTTTCCAAAAGTGGCCCTCCTCTCCTCTTATAAAAGGCCCCCACCTCTACCTCATTTCACACACTCCTCAAGCCTTTGGCTCGGCCAACCCCTGCCCATTTACGCTCTCCAAATCCCTCTCCTCATCCTAGAGGATTCCCTTTGGGCCGAATCCTTTCAAAGGAAGCCTTTAGGCTCAAATCAAAAAGAGTTACACTTTTATAGGTAATTCATTCTCTCATGTTCATTTGTTGTATTTTGTTTCTCCAACCCCCTAAACTCTTTTTATTTACTTCCTTTGTAACAAAACAAGTATCTTCAATATACTAGGATGTTGTTATAAGATTTATTTGAACTACACTCTCACACAACTACATCAAATGGTTAAAGAACATACGTTTTCCGTGGATGGCGAAATTCTGCCTCCCGAAACGATGATTATTCAATACTCATTTAACACCTTCAAAGGCGGTCATTATGTTTTCACTATTTTTATATATGATATATAATATTTTTATGTTTTCCTTAAGCTTCTGTTTTTTTCATTTTGGGCATACCTTTATGGTTTCCATTATGGGTAAACACGATATCTTCATTTTAGGAAGTGCGGACTACCGCCCCCTGAAAGTGATTTGATTCGGTAATACCATATGTGGGATGTGTAAAGGATAAAGTTAATGATATTATATATGTCATTATACGGGAATTATAATATAATCTTATATCATTATGATTCCATTCCAGAAAATATGAAATAGAAATGGAAGTAGCGTTCATGCGTACGTACGGCTTACCGTCTGCATGAACGGTGCATTTCATTTCATACCTCTAAATGTGATGTAATATTAGAAATACATGTATATGATGAACATATATGGTATATATGTTATCCAAATAATTAATATCATTCTGGATATAATGAATCAATGACCAAATTAACAACATGTAAGTGTAAGAAGTCTATTTTTGACTTAAGAACCAAAAACCGACAAAATGAACATTATTAACTTAACTGATTACATGATGTTCATAACATGGTATAAAAGGAATAATGAACTTGAAAAAGATTCATAAGCAAGTAGATATTAACTCAAGTTTATTATTCAGGAGATTAAAGAACGGTCGGGTCAAGTCGGATACGAGGTATGGGACTTCGTCTCAATCTCCTTTCATTGAGGCATATTTTATTTTATACACAACATTCTTTTTTACGGTGTATAAACCCCTTTAACTTTTACATTTATTCAAAAGGAATCTTTTTTATACGAAGCGTTTACTAAACGACAAAAGGGAATGTTATTGTCGTACGTATGCGGCGACAACGACTTCTCCGTCGTCGTGACCGTTATTTGAGTTTCGGCTTCCTCTACAAGCCATACCTTCTTTTTAAAAGAAAAATAAATACCATGTTTTACTTTTCTTTTATTTTTGTATTGAAAATGGTTTTCACAATGTTTTTGTGTTGTATTGATATCTTGTGATTGAAATGTGTAAATGTTACGTTTCCTTTATGCATGTTTTATGTGATACGATTATGTTATGGTTATTGGGCATTATTATGAAGACGGGTGGTTCCGTGATAAACTAAGGGCTGGTGAGCCCAATATAGCTCTCCAATGCATTGGGTAATGCGAAGGAGTGAAACGTTAAGGTTTCTCCGAAAAGATTTTAGGGAATATTCTGTGATGGGTATTCCAAACGTAACCAAGAGGGTTACTCCCTACGTAAGAATGTTATGAATGCCTCAATTTACCTTTATGTCTTATGATTTCTATGATTTATTCATGATTTTATGAGGTATGTTAAAGTGCATATGTTTTATGGGTAAAGTATGATTTCATTCTTATGTATATATGAACTCATGTTTCCTTTCCATGTTTTTTTATAACCCATACTGAGTTTTTATGCTCATCCCAAGTTTTTGAAATGTCTTTCACAGGTCAAGGAAAGGTACATGATAAGATGATAGAGTCAAGGATGTGTCAAGAACTAATCCATGTTTTATTTTAAATGTGTTTCCATTGATGGGAATGAATAATACTATCTTTATGTAACCACATTGTTTATATGTGGAATGTAATGCATGTTTTATGATCTAATTCTCTAAAACTCTAAACCCGAAAAGATCCTCAATGTGAAATATTGTAATAACTCAAGATTAAGTAAGGATTAAGGCCGTGGCCTTATAGTTGGTATCAAAGGTCGGTTTAGATAACTTTAGGAGTTAGAATTCTATTAAATGATTATCCAAAAATATTTTTTTTTGAAATGATATAGCATTTAAAGATTACCATGTTGCTTCATCTAAGACATGTTTGTTCAGAATGGTTTTCCGCAGAGGAAACAGGGAAGCAGTGCTAGGAAGGCATACAGAAGGAAATAACCTTCCGAATCAGCATCCAGAAATGGTCGGAATTGGAACTGAACAGTTTGTTGCAGTAATGGCGCAGTTGACTCAAGCGATAAATGGTGGTGGTATCCATGCACGAGATCAGCCAGAACAACCGCAGAGGAACATGTCAGTGGTGGAACATTTCATGAGGCAACATCCACCATCATTCAGAGGATCATCTGACCCTGTGCTATCCGAAGGGTGGATTAAAGCACTAGAGAATATTTTTGATGTCCTGGGGTGTTCAGACAATCAAAAGGTTAGTCTTGCTATTTACCATTTGGAGGGTGAAGCAGATCAGTGGTGGTCTATGGTTAAAAATATCAGGGACGCCGATGAGATTGATGCTCTTGACTGGGATGAATTCAAAGGTATGTTTCTTGAGAAGTATTTTCCTAAGGCTGTTTGACTTAGGATGGAAAATAAATTTTTGGAATTGAGGTAAGAAGAAGACTCAGTGGCTGCCTATGAAGAAAGGTTCACTCGATTGGCAAGGTATGCTCCAAATTTTATCCGAGACCTTGATAGTAAAATCAATCGTTTTTACTCAGGATTAAAGCCAAAATATCGAAGGGCATTATCTTCTCGTGAGTTTAAAAGTTATGAAAATCTTGTTCGATGTTCTGAGAAGGTGGAAATGGAGTTCTCTGATGACCAAGTGTTCTATAACAACCAGCAGAAGAAGAGACCGAGGTGGCAGGAGAAAGGTAAGAATTCTTCAAAAAAAGTTTGATGGTAAGAGAACTATGTTTCCAGTTTGTGATCAATGTGGCAAAAGGCATGCTGGGGAATGTCTTCTGAATTCTGGAAAGTGCTACCGATGTGGTAAGATGGGACATAAGGCTCTTGATTTCACTGAAAAGGATCAATGTGAAGGTAAGAACAAATTTGATTTATAGTTAGTGAAATGTTATAAGTGCAATGAGAAGGGGCACTATGCAAACGAGTGTCCGACAAAGAGCTTGAGTGATGGGAAGCAGTTAGACTACAAGCAGAAAGGGGTGGTGAAATCCTTTCCAACTACTTCAGCAGATGTCGGGTCATCAAATGAAGTTGTATTAGGTACTTTGTTTTTTCTTTTCAGATTATGCCAGTGTGTTGTTTGATTCGGGGTCTACACATTCTTTCATCTCTGAAACCATTTCTAGTAAAATGGGAATACCATCTCAAGAAATGACTCCTAAACTTTTGGTAAAAACACCTGGGGGGAATGTTGAGGCAAAAAGAATTTATAAGAATCTTTCTATCCTTATCTGTGGAATGAACCTACTTGCAAACCTTATTGTTCTACCTCTAGTAGAGTTTGATGTTATCATGGGTATGGATTGGCTCTCTATTTACCATGCTAAGATTGTCTATAGAGCTAAAGAAGTTTCTTTTCAGAAAGACTTTCAATTTGTTTACAGGAATGAACCCTTACTTTTGATAACATATCAAGAGGCTGAGAAACTTGTAAAAGATGGAAATGAATGTTACCTTGCACACGTCGTTGAAAATAAAGGAACTATTCAGATTAATGATGTGCCAGTGGTAAATGAGTATCCTGATGTTTTTCCTGATGAGTTGCCTGGAATAATACCAGATCGGGAAGTTAAGTTTACTGTTGACTTAGTTCCTGATGCTAAGCCAATTTCAAAACCCCCTTATCGAATGGCACAAATTGGACTTTTAGAGTTGAAGGATCAATTGCAAGATTTATTAGAGAAATGTTTCATTAGACCTAGCACATCACCATGGGGTGATCCTATTTTATTTGTTAAAAAGAAAGATGGTTCTATGAGACTTTTCATTGATTATAGAGCCTTGAATAATATCACTGTTAAGAACAAATATCCTTTGCCTCATATCGTTGATTTGTTTGATCAGCTCCAGGGACCTCAGTTTTTTTCAAAGATTGACCTGAGATCGGGGTACCATAAGCTGAAGGTAAAGGAGGAAGATATTCCGAACACCGCGTTCCGTACGAGATATGGCCATTATGAATTTGTAGTAATGCCTTTTGGGCTAACCAATGCACCTGCTGTATTCATGGATTTAATGAATAGAATTTTTCATGACTTCTTGGATAAGTTTGTGGTGGTTTTCATTGATGATATTTTTGTGTTTTCTAAAAGTAAAGAGGATCATGAAAGACATTTAAGGGTTATCATGCAAACCTTAAAAGAAAAGAAACTGTATGGGAAATTCATCAAGTGTGAGTTTTGGTTGCAACAAATTTCTTTCCTTGTTCACATTGTTTCTAAAGATGGAATAACTGTTGATCCCGCAAAAACAAAAGTTTTGGAAGAATAGAAAAGACCCACAAATGTAACCGAGATTCGTAGCTTCCTTGGTTTGGCGGGCTATTACCGAAGGTTTGTTTGAAATTTTTCACGGTTATCTAGTCCAATGACTATGCTAACTCGGAAGGGTGTTAAGTTTATCTAGACAAAATAATGTGATGATTGTTTTCATTGAAAGGTCTTGGTTGCGTCCTAATGCAGAATGATCAGGTAATTGCTTATGCTTCACGACAGTTGAAAACTCAGGAGGTAAATTACCCTACACATGATTTGGAATTAGCTGCTGTTGTTTTTTCTTTAAAAATTTGGAGGCATCATTTGTATGGAGTAAAGTGTGAAATATATACCGATCACAAATGTTTAAAGTATATATTCACTCAGAAAGAGTTAAACATGAGACAGAGGAGATGGCTAGAATTAATCAAGGATTATGATTGTACAATTCATTTCCATCCGGGAAAAGAAAATAAAGTGGCTGATGCTTTGATTCAAAAAAGTAATGCTTCATTAACAATGTTTCGGTTGGAACGTGATCCTTTGGTTAACGATTTGATGTACTTTGGCATAGAATTTGTTAGTACAGGAAGTCCTTCTGTTTTGTTTCAGGTATCAGTGAGATCTTCTCTATCAGATAGAATCAAGCAAGCACAGAAGTAAGACAGTGAGTTGTAGAAAAAGGTAGAGCTGGTTAAGAAAGGTAAGTTGCCTGAATTCAACATTGATAGTGATTGTGTTTTGAGATTTGGGAAGAGATTGTGTGTGCCTTGTGATTCACAGTTGAAGAGAGAGCTGTTATGTGAAGCTCAAAGTTCTCCGTTTTCAGTTCATCCGGGCAGTACTAAGATGTATAGAGATCTGCGGGAGTATTACTGGTGGGATGGAATGAAAAAAGACATTGCTGATTTTACTGTGAAGTGTTTGACATGTCAATAGGTTAAAGCAGAGCGGCAGTTACCGAAAGGGATGCTTCAGCCTTTACCAGTGCCAGAGTGGAAATGGGAGAATATATCCATGGACTTTGTTGTTGGATTACCGAAGACATCTCGAGGTAATAATGCAATCTGGGTTATTGTTGATCGCTTGACCAAATCTGCTCATTTCCTTGCTATACGAGATACTTTCTCTTTTGATCAACTTTCCCGTTTGTATCTTAAAGAGATAGTCAGGTTACATGGAGTTCCTCTCTCCATTGTATCGGATCGTGATCCCAGGTTTACTTCTAACTTTTGGAATGGCCTTCAGTAGTCGTTGGGTACTGAATTAAATTTTAGTACAGCTTTTCATCCTCAACCAGATGGGCAGTCAGAACGAACAATTCAGACATTTGAGGATATGCTACGAGCTTGTTCTATGGATTATCAGGGAAGTTGGGACCAACATCTTTCTTTGGTTGAGTTTTCATATAATAACAGTTTTCATTCCAGTATACAGATGGCACCATTTAAGGCATTATAAGGGAAGCGGTGTCGAACTCCAGCTTTCTGGGATGAAGTGGGTGAAAGGAAGTTGATGGGACCAGAATTGGTAGAAGAGATGGAAAAAAAAGTTCAGCTGATTCAGAAACACATGAGAACAGCTCAGAGCAGGCAGAAGAGTTATGTGGATAACCGGAGGAAGGATCTATCTTTCGAGGTAGGTGATCATGTTTTTCTCAAGGTTTCTCCTTGGAAAAGTGTGATGAGATTTGGTAAGAAAGGAAAGTTGAGTCCAAGGTTCATTGGACCATACGAAATTCTGAAGAGAGTTGTATCAGTTGCATACTGAGTGGCTTTACCTCCGAGTTTATCTTAGGTACACAATATTTTTCACGTTTCGATGTTGAGGAAGTATATGCCAGATCCATCTCATGTTTTGAGCCCAGAGGTAGTTCAGCTGGAAGAGAACCAATCTTATGAGGAACAACCGGTCTAGATTCTTGACCACAAGGAGAAAGTGTTACGGAATAAGGTGATTTATCAGGTAAAGGTTTGGTGGAAAAACCATGTGATTGAAGAGGCATCATGGGAATCTGAAAATGCAATGAGGGATAAGTACCCCCATTTATTCGATAAGTAAATAAATTGCGGGGACGCAATATTCTAAAGGGGGGAAGGATGTAACATCCCAAGTAAGTAATGAATAATATATATTTTTATCTATGTCTATTAATGATTAAGATAGTATTATAGAGGCTTAAAATGAAAATAAATACAATCTTATGCATGGAATACACTAATATTCTTAAAAGATTGTTTTGATGCCTTTTGATGGCTAACCATTTTTGAATCTATCTTTTGACAATTTTATTAACTATGTTTGTCAAAATAAACTTATTCATTATGATTGGGACATCAAAATTTACATTGTGTAAATTTTTGGTATTTTTTTTGACAATGTTCATTTTTTAATGAATAGTGAAAAATACTGCATTTTACATCAAAACTGTTTTTTAATCTAATTTATTTATATGATTAGATTATGTTTTGAAATGGTTTTGATGTGAAATTAGAATATATTTTTACCATTTTATCCAATGGTGGTCATTGGAATCAATTTCACTTTGAAATTAGACTTAAACTGGTGTCAATATTTTGATACTTATTGTTTTGTAAAAACACGTTATTTGCTCTGGCAGCAGGAATTAATTATTGAATTAATTAATGTGACTTATATGATTTGAATTTTGTAAAATGGACTTCATTTTTGAATTCGGAATATCAAATATAGCTTAGGGTGAATTTTTGGTAATTTTCTGAAAAACATCAATTTTTGATGAATAGTGAAACCACTAAGTGGTAATCAAGCAAACTGATTTTTCAGTTAAATGAATGTTTACCACTAATGGGTATTTATTTTTGAAAATCCGACATACATGGTTGTCATTAAGAAGTAAAATTTGGTTCAATGAGATCATAATAATTTTTTTGGTGAATAGTAACTTATTAAGTTCTTAATCGCGATTAGTGGTAATTAGGGTAGTTTAAGGTATAAATAATGCTTTAATAATAGTAAATAACCTAGAAACATGTCCCAACCTTATTGGTTGTGTCATGGCCGACCAAGACAAGCCATGGGTTAACTTGGGGACCCCATGGAGACACTTTGGATTGGAAATGACATAAATAACTTTTTATTAAATGTTAAAGTAAAAATGACACAAACAAGAGATGTTTTACGAAAACAATTTTTACATGGGGTTATAAAGATTAGATTTTTGATTATAAATAGTCATTGGAAAGATAAAAACCTTTCCTACATCATAGTAGTTTTTTTATGATTTTTAGACATTAAATAAATTAAATTATTTATGACATAATAATGATGTAGCGATGACATCATTATTTGACGATTTAAATAAAATGGAAAGATAATATAAAATCTATGAACTACACATGCCCAAAACATATTGTATGAGTGGATTTAGAAGACTTAGCACCTTATCCACGAATTATATCAATGTGGGACCTTTTGAAACCGAAACACATTTTCAAATAAAGTAATATTTCTTTACTTTCCAAAAGTGCCCCTCCTCTCCTCTTATAAAAGGCCCCCAACTCTACCTCATTTCACACACTACTCAAGCCTTTGGCTCGGCCAAAACCTGACCATTTACTCTCTACACATCCCTCTCCTCATCCTAGAGGATTCCCTTTGGGCATAATCCTTTCAAAGGAAGCCTTTAGACTCAAATCAAAAGGAGTTACACTTTTAAAGGTAATTCATTCTCTCATGTTCATTTGTTTTATTTTGTTTCTCCAACCCCTAAACTCTTTTTATTTACTTACTTTGTAACAACACCAGTATCTTAAATATACTAGGACGTTGTAATAAGATTTATTTGATCTACACTCTCACACAACTACATAAAATGGTTAAAGAACATACGTTTTCCGTGGATGGCGAAATTCTGTCTCCTGAAACGATGATTGTTCAATACTCATTTAACACCTTCAAAGGTGGCCATTATGATGTCACTATTTTTATATATGATATATAATATGTTTATGTTTTCCTTAAGCTTCTGTTTTTTTTTCATTTTGGGCATACCATTATGGTTTCCATTATGGGTAAACACGATATATTCATTTTAGGAAGTGCGGACTACCGCCCCTGAAAGTGATTTGATTCGTTAATACCCTATGTGGGATGTGTAAAGGATAAAGTTAACAATATTATATATGTTATTATACCGGAATTATAATATACTCTCATATAATTATGATTCCATTCCAGAAAATATGAAATAGAAATGGAAGTAGCGTTCATGCGTACGTACGGCTTACCGTCTCCATGAATGGTGCATTTCATTTCTTACCTCTAAATGTGATGTAATATTATAAATACATGTATATGATGAATATATATGATATATATGTTATCCAAATCATTAATATCATTCTGGATATAACGAACCTATGACCAAATTATCAACATGTAAGTGTAAGAAGTCTATTTTTGACTTAAGTACCAAATACGGACAAAATGAACATTATTAACTTAACTGATTACATGATGTTCATAACATGGTATAAAAAGAATAATGAACTTGAAGTAGAGATTAACTCAAGTTTATTATTCAGGAGATTAAAGAACGGTCGGGTCAAGTCGGATACGAGGTATGGGACTTCATCTCAATCTCCTTTCATTGAGGCATATTTTATTTTATACACATCTTTCTTTTATACAGTGTATAAACCCATTTGACTTTTACATTTATTCAAAAGGAATCTTTTTCATATGAAGCATTTACTAAACGACAATAGGGAATGTTTTTTTCGTACGTATGCGGCGACAACGACTTCTCCGCCGTCGTGACCATTATTTGAGTTTCGGCTTCCTCTACAAGCCATACCTTCTTTTTAAAAGAAAAATAAATACCATGTTTGAAATTTCTTTTATTTTGGTATTGAAAATGGTTTTCACAATGTTTTTTTGTTTTATTGATATCTTTTGATTTAAATGTGGAAATGTTACATTTCCTTTATGCATGTTTTATGTGATACGATTATGTTATGGTTCTTGGGCATTATTATGAAGACGGGTGGTTCCGTGATAAACTAAGGGTGGGTGAGTCCGATATAGCTCTCCAATGCATTGGGTAACGTGAAGGAGTGAAACGTTAAGGTTTCTCCGAATAGATTTTAGGGAATATATTGTGATGGGTATTCCAAACGTAACCAAGAGGGTTACTCCCTACGTAAGAATGTTATGAATGCCTCAAGTTACCTTTATGTCTTATGATTTCTATGATTTATTCATGATTTTATGAGGTATGTTAAAGTGCCTATGTTTTATGGGTAATGTATGATTTCATTCTTATGTATATATGAACTCATGTTTCCTTTCCATGTTTTTTTATAACCCATACTGAGTTTTTATGCTCATCCCAAGTTTTTGAAATGTCTTTCACAGGTCAAGGGAAAGGTACATGATAAGATGATAAAGTCAAGGATGTGTCAAGAAATAATACATGTTTTATTTTAAATGTGTTTCCATTGATGGAAATGAAGAATACTATCTTTATGTAACCACTTTGTTTATATGTGGAATGAAATTCATGATTTATGATCTAATTCTCTAAAACTCTAAAACAGAAAAGATCCTCAATGTGTAATCTTGTAATAACTCAAGATTAAGTAAGGTTTAAGGCTGGGGCCTTATAATTATCCATCTAAAATATGTATTTCCCTTATACAATTTCTATTAATGTGATTTATCAGAGTTTGATGATATAAAATTATTTAATTTTATGAAAATAATTTAAGTATGTTTTCAATTGTTTTAATGGATTATGATTATAAAGATGGAGAATTGGTAATGTGGAGTTAACCCATGGACTTATAGAATGATGTTCCACAAGTAATATTGCGTATTTCCATATGGGTTTTCATAGTATCTTCCTAGAATCAAAACAATCCATAAAAAGTATTGTTTTGAAAATGATATAAAACAAAAAATCTATGTGTTTTCAATGATTAAGTTTTCAAATATGTTTCAAAAATAATCATTTTTAAAAGGTTTTTATTTGTAAAATATTTATATTTGGTATAATATTATTTAGTTGTTTTTATAATAATAGTATACACTGGTTTTAAAATCCATTAATAAGAATTTTATTTCTTCTACCTTATTTTAAATTTTTTTAATATGTATCTTATAGGTTTTAGAATGAACGTTGATAGTTTTGGTGTTAGCAAACTGAAATAAAAGTAGATTATTTATTTTATTTTTGTTCAAATCTGATAAATTTTATGATACAGTATAACTCTCTAAAATCAACCCAAGAAAAGGTCCTTTATTGTATAAAGTGTAGTGTATTGATTCAATTATCTTTTATTAAAATAATTACACCGCATTTTAATCATGAAATATGGAAGTGTGGGTTGGGTGTCTTATAATTTCTATCATAGAATTTTTCTAGGAATATTTTTAGATTAGATGTTGTTTTTGAGGAAAAAAATATATGTAGAAGGAGTTTCATTAAAACATATGAATAATTATATTCCCTTATAAATTCTATTTTTCATATTCCGGAAGATGAAAATTATTAATTTTCATGAGTTTGATGAATGAATTCTGAGAGCATGATTTATTTAAGGGGGGAGAATTTAACTTCTTGAGTTTTAAAAAAAATTATTTTGTTATAAAAGTCTAAATTAAACAACAATTCAATGATAGTAGTAATAATAAAATTAAATTGTAAATGAATTTTAGTTATTAAATAATATTTTTACTATTTAACAATGGTTAGAATGTGTTTTAAAATAATTTAATTTCATTAATTACTAATGTATTTAATGAAATAATATAATAATTTTATTTTAATAAATAAATTTAATGAATTATAATTTAACATTTCAAATACAGTGGATAAGAAATATAAAAAATTAAGTTTATATAGAAAAATTTTATTTAGTATCTTTTGTAGTTTGTTTTAGACGATAATTGCAATTATAATTATAATTATATACTTATATATATAAATAAAGTAATTTTTAAACAATATAAAAATAATTACACTTGTATATGAATAACTAAAGATAATGTGATTTATAAACTATACAAACGATATTATGATAGATATAAAACATATGTATATGAGTTTAATTTTTAATTTTAAAATTAAATCAATGTATTTTATTATATCAAATGATTTATGAACGATAAATTCACATAAATCATGTGATATTTAAAATTATTAATTGAATATAATATATAAAAATATATGAAAAATATAAATAAATAAATAACTATTATTTTTGTTTAGTATTTTATATGAATAAAATTTTGTTAAATAAATCATATAAATAATAATATAATTTGAAATAAATAAAATTTTCATAAATTATATTAAATTTTAAATATATATAATAATGAAATTTTAATTTTTATATATATACTTTTTATAAACACTAAAATAATATGAAAATGAATAAATAAAATATAAAACCTAGAGAAATCGATATTTTTGATTTAGGTGCATCAAGGGTTCCTTGGGGGATCTGAGTGCTAGTTCAAGATCCATCCAAGTGGGAATTCAGGATAAATATGAGAGAGATGAAGGGGTTTAAACTCATTTAAATGGATCTAGCCTCGAGGGTTGACTGTGAACCGAGGAAGATGACAAATGGACCTCGATCGTACTTCGATTCAATCGCATGGAAAATAGTTTAAGCTCAGTCTTTGAATGCACATGGGGATATCAAATCACAAATATGGTTTTGTCCTTGGATGAGAGTGACTGAAAACGAATGGATATATCTTCATCATCCTTTTGGTTTATGTGTTTTGGATTATTATATAGGTGTGTGTATTTAATTTCAAGGTTTTCAAATCAAAATGAAGATAATGTATGTTAATTTTTTAGTATATTAAGTCACTAGTTTATTTGTCTCCTTTTATTTCTCCACCTAACTCTATTGGAAATATAATTTTGTTTCTTTTTTTATATTTGCTACCTCAAGATGGTTATTTTAAAAAATAATATTAAATTTCTAGTATTTCATATACCATTTTATCACCATTTTAGATCATTTTTATTATTTAGTGTATGGTTGTGGTCTGATGCATCGTAGAGAAATATTTTCCAATTTTAATCGATATTTACATCTTTTTTTAAGATTTTTGGTTAATTTAATAAGGTATATATCTACTGAATATTAAAATATTTCTAAATTTAAATAGTAAACATCAAAAATATAAAATATATTAATATACTACAGCTTGATTAGTAATCATTAGATATTGTGATGTCATTATTATATTCTCTTCCAATGTCTATATATATTAGAAAATAAAAATAATAAATATATACAATTCATTAATGTTTATCAATATCAATTTAAACATCTATATAAGTTAGTTCATCTATATGCTTGGGTTGTTTCATGTCCTTCTTGTTGAACGTGAGTGGTGATTCCATAACTGCTTCTGGTAGTTTATATTCATGGAAAAAATGAGAGAAATCATGTGATATGGTGAATTTAAATGGATTTTACCAAGAAAGAGTTGAATATTTTTCAATAAAAATTAATATTCGAGTTTCTATCAATGTTTTTATGATTCTATATTTAGATTTTACTAAGAGAAAATATTTATTTTAAAATATTTATTATTTGATAATCTTATTTCTAAAATACATCCATTCATTAGAGCTTTATAAAGAAGGGATATACTTATATCTCTATTTTCAAATTATAATTATTAATTAATTTATTCATATTAAAAAATATTAAATCATAAGGACTTGTATTTATTTTTATTAAGATTATATGGATTTAAAAATAATAAATTTATATATTATATTTATTTTCAAAGAATTCCATGTAGGGGTATGAGTATGAAATAGTATGATTCAAAAAATATAATGTAATGTTAATGTATTCAAAATAATTTAAATTAATTCTCTCTGATTTAGTTACAGATTTAAGAACCTAAAGAATATATTATTTTATTTTCTATCTTCAACGAGTTTTAAGCATTATCATTTTATGAAAAATACTTAAGAATTCATGGATGTCATAAAATGAAATGGTCATCATCCACGATAATCATGAAAATTCATGAATGAATATTAACCTTAATGAGTTATTTTTTATGATTTTCATGTGATATATGTAAGTATTTTTTGAAACTAATAATCTAACATAGTTAAATGAAATTTATATTTTTGAATGTATTTAAGTGTTATGTATTATCTAATTTTAAAATTATTTTTCCAAGGTATTGTTTGTTACAAATATTGTGATAATCTTATTTATCAGAGTTTTAAGATATAAAATTAATTTATATTATAAAGATAGTTTAATTATGTTTTAAAATATATTAATTGATTTATATTGAGAAAGGTTAATCATTAAAATGTTTTCATCAAATTTGAACAGGCATATGTTTATCAGATGGATGAATGAGAAATGGCGAGTAAACCCACATCCTCACTGAACATTGTTCCACCAGTGATATTGTTTGTGGCCTTATATGTATTCATATGATTTTCTTAGTATCAATAATATCTATAAATAAACTATAATTTTAAAAAAGTTTTCAGAGATAAAATTTAACTATTTTCAATAAACTAATTTTAAAATTAATATTGAAAGTATGAATTTCAGAAGTGATTTTATATATGAAATATTTTTATTTGATATAATGTTTTTTATGTTTTCTTATAAAACGGTGTACACTTGTTTTAAAACTACTTACTATGAAATGTAATACTAATCTCATGCTTTCAATTTTTTCCCAACTATCTTAGATGTTATATAATAGATGTCTTTTTCCACTGTATATATTTTTTCCATGTATTTTAACACTTCATCGTAATATTTTTTCTATTTAGATCCCTTTATTTTTGTTTTATTTCTTTCTTTGTTTTATCGTTTCTGTCCATGTTCATTAATCATGAAGGGGTTGAGGGGTGTGTAAGATTTGGTATTTATGGTGGATTTTTATGGCTTATGTTTATAGAAATTACATCCAAATTTTTTGAGTTTTGTTTGAAATATTCTTCATCTCCTTGATAGGGATATGTCTGTCAAAGGTTTGATTGTGTTAGGGAATTTAAAAAGTCCTCTTTGATCTTATTGAAGGAAATTTTTTCCATTTTATTTGTGAATTATTAAAAGGATTATATAACATTATTTTTTACATGTTGGGTTATGGGTTATGGTGTTCATATGGTTCTGGTATTTGGAAAACATGAAGGGAAAACTCATTTAATTAATAATGATATTAAATGAATATTATAAACTTGGTTGGAGTATATTTAGAAAGAGAATTTGAGTTTTTAGTGATTTATGGGTTTTTATTCTTTTAATTTATTGATTAATTCTCAATTATATGGTTTATCTATATATTTATATTACTAATAAACCATGAAACCGTCATAATGGGAAAATTACATAATTATGATTAAGGGTAGTAAATTTTAAAAAAAATATTATAACTGCTAATTATTAATGCTTGATACGTTGATTTCTTCTATTTTAACATTCTTTGTAAAAGACTATTGTGATGTTTTTTTTCGATATATATTACTATAATATGGAAAAACTGGTTTGTGGGATTATAATTTTATTCTGAACACAAAATTGGTGTATTGGGTCTATGTTGGGTAGACATAGACATGGTAGTCAAAGAAATTATAAAAAATATTTTTAAGGATGGTTTTAGGGGCCAGTGTCACATCGATATTTTTTTTAAAAGTGAGTTCAGTTGATATACATAAGTCAAAAAGTATGATCTGAAACAAGAAAATCTGTTATTGGTGAAATAATTTATAATTATTAAAATTAATCATGTAGTGAAGGAATGTGGTGGAGGATTTTAATATGATTATAGGATGGTTACAGGCTTGGAATGAATAATGTTAAATATTACAATGAGTGTTCACAACTAAAAATGATATTACTAAATGGTTGTTTGGTAGGATGAATGGGGATAGTGGGTTGATAAATATTTTTCACTAAATATAATGAAATTAATAGCATAATAACCCAAATGTGGTTGGTGAATGGTAAGATATTAAAAGGAAAATGATATTAAATAATGAATTTTTTATTTTGTGATTTCAATTTATTAGTTGTGGTTTTAGTTATGGTGTTGTGGATAATGGGATATTTTATGTGATGTCTTAGTGATAGTTCATTGTGATATTATTTTGATATTATGAATTACATAAGGTAATGTATGAAGGGTGTTCAAAACATATATGATGTAATGGATCGAGGTAGGTACGATCATGTCATATGTGATGGCTTAATATGAAATATGTGATAAAATATTAGACCACACCATGTATTCATGTGATAAAGGATGGTGGGAATCATGCATGGTAGGAGTACGGTGTGTGGTTACTGCCATTCATGTTTAATTTACCCTATTTTAAAATGTTTATAGAGTTGATTACGATGATATCATGGTTGTAATTGAGAAGATACAGATATGAATTTATTGGTAGGGACACAGATAGAATGGTTAAGGCATAAGGTTGATTCATTTTGTGATCACAGTAAGCTACCGATGTGTGATTGGAAATTTGGATACCTAGTTATGTAGTTATGTTTATATATTTATATGTCATGTGGTGATGGTATGGTGTCTATGGTTAGGTTACTGTTTAATTTTTTTTATGTTTTTGGGCATTTATTTTTTTAATAGTGTAATGGTTGATGATATGGGACTAATATTTTTTCATCCATTCATCCTTGCTCAGTTGTTGAGGGGTTTTTATACTGGCATAATATTGGTTTGAGTATTAGTAGTTTCTAAACTAATTAGCGGGGGAATTGGTGAATCATCATTCCATTTTCCATTTTTTTAGTTTTTATGATGGTTCTAAAATCAATAAGATTTATTGTATACTAGTTATTCAATTGGTTAAAATAATTTATTGGTTAAATAGATGGTGATATTGAATGCTATTGTAATATTTTTTGATAATATAAATAACATTTGGTATAGTAATTATATTTCAATTTTTAATTTCTTTTTATAATTTAGGTTATAATTTTTTAGTTGATATCACCTATTCTTACTATTTTTTATTTATTTAACCATGATTTTTGTTTTATAAGAAGAATTATACTATTATTTACTCTATGTTATCCCAATTAGTAAATTATATGTTTATTTTCTAGATAGTCTTAATGATATTTATGTTGATATTTAGGTTGATTTGATAGAGACAGATGAATAAAAAATTTATAAGGGCATCATGTTGAATGTATTTTGTAATGATTTTATAACATATAGTAGAAATTTCGGTTGTGGTAATTTTTTTAATTGAAGTCATTTGGTGTTGAATTCTTTGTTCATTTTATTATTATATGTATTTTATGATGGTGATTCTTCACAAATGATACTAATACAAAAAATAATTATTCCTGTTAGTTTTATTGTTTTGTAAAGTTGGTTAGTAAGTGATGTTATTGAAAGAAACATTTTAAATAACATTTTAATACAGGTTAATAAAATTTTATGTTATAAATAAGGTTTCATATTTTTTCATGTTAGTTATCAAATAACTAGTGAGAAAAATCACAGATATTTCACATCAATGTTTTCATAATCGACGTGAAAATGTGTTTTCCACATTAGTTTTTTAAAATAGTTAAGGAGCTAAATATTCCTTTATGATTTTCATTACAATTATAAAATATCAAATATGAATTAATATAAAAATAAAATTCATTTTTTCATCATATCACAACATTAAAGTATTATAAAAATAGAATAAGAGTATAAAATCAGCAACATAAAAGGAGAAGAATCATTTTTAATTTGAACATTCATGTTTACAATGTATACTAGAAATAAAATAAAACCCAATTATCTATGTAAAATGATTCACCCATTCATCTCTTAAGTGTTTTAACTCTATAATTGTATATATAATAGGGTCATGAGAAATCTAAAAGTTAAAAATAATGAATTTAATAGGTATTTTTAAAAAGCTGAATGAAAAAATAAATGTAATAAATTTAACCTTCTATAACTTAATAACTATCCTACCCGAAATTTTCTCATACATAAATAATAAAAAATAGTATCCACATTCATTTAATCCATATTGTTTATTTTATTTCTATTTAAAATATTTTTCCAACTCAAAATAATATTTCAAGTACTTCACCTAAAACGAAGTAATTGTAAATGAATATTCACATTTTAATTTGTATATCTGATCAAAGTACTATTTTTTCTCAATGGATATTTAAATAAATTACATTGAATATTTTAAAAATATATTTAATAAACATATTTTAATTTCATTCTAATATATACAGGTATTAAAACATTCTATCTTATGTATGTGTTCAATAAATTCATAAAATTTTCACATAATTCTCCTTCGATGGAGAATAGAAAATAAAATGTATTATCATTTGGAATAAAACAGAAAAAATCAAATTGACAAAAAAATATAGGAAGTTAAAATGTGATTTGTAATTATGATAATATATATAACACATTATTTGATTATCTTTTTATACTGTTTAAGATAAAGAAACATCTAGCACTAGATTTTTCAATATTTTGAAATCATCATTAAATTTAAACCATTCTTCCAATATCAACCATTAACCTCACCATATGTTAAAATAATTCTGGATCCATAAACACATATATTTTTTCGTGTCATGATACGTATAAATGTATAAGGATACTTAATATAAAAAAGTATAAATTTTTAGTATATTATAATAATAGAAATATTTATGTTAATTGAATTTCATGAAAGAAAATTGCATTGTGTTGATGTATAAATCATATATAGTTAAAATATTCATAATATATTCTTCATGATGGTCCACAGTCATTACATTAAAAAATTCCAACTTGCATTAGGTTCTCAAAATAATTACAACAAAAAAATTGAATATGTTAAAATCTATCAAGACTAGTCAATGTTTTATCTGAAGTCATAATAGTTTTTATCTGTTGATTTATATAATGTTTTTATTTACCATTCACGTTTTCTTCTAAAAAAATATATAAATTTTTAAACATTAAATTTTAAAAATATATTTAACAAAAAATAATATAAATAATATAATATACATATACCAATATGGTCATTATTGAACAAATCTATAAAGAAAACTAAAAAATGGTCGATACTTTTAAATAATTATACTGAACTCATCTATAGGGAATCATATTATTTATTATCTATTTATAATTACCTATATAGTGAGCCTATGATTCTTTATCTGAAATATTTCATGATGAATGGTATCTAAAATTAAATACTTCATCCCATATTGAAAAATATGATGCGGGGGTTCATCAATATATAACTCACCATTAATAGAAATATGTGGATGAGGGTTTGTATGAGTATCATATACAATAGTATTGGGGTTTGTTGGAGGAATTGTAAGAATAAGATTACTAGGAATGGTATTTTCAGCAAGACGAGGAGGAGTGGGATCCGTTGCCTGAACATAACTTTTCATGTCTACAAACATTGACTATACAACATTTATGATCATATCCTACATCATCTCATGAATATCATGAAATCCATCTTCAAATATTCAACTTCAATAAAACCCTCCATTAAAGAATATTTAGAAGGTGCAAATTATTTGTTTACCAATAAAACCTTTTGGTATCCTCCTAAACTGCTTGTTTCTTTGTTCTTTCACAATGTTGTAGCTAAAATATCATCAGTATCCTCAACTATAAAGACACAATGTGTTCACTTCAGCACAAGAGAATGTTTTGAATTATATTTACAAAATACATAGTGAATCGAAATATATAACTAGTTGATTTAACAAAAATAAGTAAATTAATAAAGTAAAAAACTTACAATCCTATCATCTGAAACCCATGAAACATCCATTAGATATTGTTATTTGTTCTCATATGATCCCTCCTAAAATTTTAAAATCTAGTTGGATGGGAGGTGGGTCAACCTCTATGGAGCTTGAAGACTCGGCTCTTAGTTTTTAAAATTTGATAACGATTATTTATTTTTCCAATAAATATATACCATCATAAATTAAAAAAATGGTATCTTTTTCTCTATTATATCACTTAATGAGATCTCCATTGTTTATATAAATTATGAATAATGTAGTCATTAATATGATCACTAGTATAAAAAAACATATAAAAGGATACATTTCACAAACCTGAATTTTTTCTTGTCAACTATTTTCAACAAATTTTTCTCATCAATCATTATCCATAAATAGATATATATCACATTTATTATTATCTTAACTATTCCTTAAAAATTAAATATGATGTGAGATTTTAAGTAAAATCTATCCATGTCTTAGAAAAAAATACAAAAAATCACTTCTTGACTCGTCTAATATCATGTATAACATAATTCCATTGATAGAAATGGAGAATGATATATTTGTAAATATAATTTTGGATAATTTAAATAATTACAAATGAACTTTCAAAACATATATCCTATAGTTGAGATATTTTCATTTTATCAGCACTTATCTAATCAAAGTACCAATTACTGACTTTTATTTTACCCCTAACTTCAATAAAAATCATGAATTTTTTAATTGGGACTTATTAGAGTATAATTGCCATCAATTTCAAATGGAATCCTCTGGTCCTTGCTATAATAAAATTAATAATTTTTGTGAATATGTGTTGCTACATTTACCTGCCCTTGAACTATTTTTTCCCATGTGTATGTAGATGTCTCTTATAGAGAAGGATGGGGAGTCTACTAAAAATAATTGTGTGTACATTCCTCCCCATGTGTATGTTTATTATCATCCCTAAAAGCATGTGTTGGATTATATGCTTGTTCAATCACTATAATATAATTAAATATGACAACAAATTAGTACAAAAAATTAAAATCTAAATATGAAATTCAAATGTAAATATAATATGAAAAATTTTCATCATAGATGTAAAGTAAAATAAAAAAAATTATCTATTTTTTATAGTCAAATAATATTATTATAACATTAATGTGTGATGAAATGATTTAAACTAATCTAATGTATTACACCATATTTTAAACCATTCATAATATACATTGAATATATTAAAATTTTACCAAGAAAAAGTAATCTAAATTCCCCAAAATTATATTCATATTAATTTGAGTAGTTAAAGAAAATTATAAAAAAAGTAATGGAAGATTAAGATTCATAAAATAATAAAAAAAATCGAAAATGGGGTTTTAAGGTTAAAAATAATCCAATGTATTAAATCGTTTTTATACCAAAATAATATTTATTGAAAATAGTTCTTTTTTAAAATATTTTTATTTTATTTATCATGATATATTTAAAATAATAGTTTTTTAAAGAATTAACTAAATTTATTAGTTATGTAAGGTTAATCATGTTAAAATTAATTTAAATAAACAAATAAATACAAAAAAAATTAACATATTAATTGTAATATTCGTTTTAATAATAAAAAAATTATATCTAAAATTTAATGAAATTTTTAAAAAATGGAAATAAGAATATGTTTCATGTAATATTCTGAATTTTCTAAAGGATTTTTTCCCAAATCATTTATTTGTGATTTATTTTTATAGAAAAACCATGTCTACAATTTTATAATAAATATTATCAGTTAATGAATCAATAAAAGTTTATATCTATAATAAATTATAATCATCGTCAGGTTTATCATCACTAACATATTATTTATTTCAATATAAAATATAGACCAAAAAATATTGAATTGATCAAGAACGTGGAAAAGTTACATTGGATTCCAAGAAAAAGGATAAAATTAGTATTCAATTATATTTAGATTTACTGGTTTCATTTCGAATTCATCATTCCTAGAAATAAATTTATTTATAAATAATTTTCAGTTAAACACTAGAACTCAGAATTTAATGTTATCAATATCGAATTTTTTTTCAATGACAACATAATATGCACATGATGTTGGGATTGGGTTTGTTAATTTGGAACTCAAAAAATAAATATCTTCTACGAACACTGATACTCTACTATTTTGAACATGACATGTAACACACAAACCTCATATGCCTATAGCTGGTGAATTACTTCATTACAATTCCGTAGATACAATGTTCAAATCCCATGGGACTGAATATTTGAGTTTGTTTGGAAAATAAGATTACAAACATGATAACCATATTACACATAGAATATAAATAATTAATAAAAAAATATTATCATCCATGAAACTCATTCAAAGGAATCCACTTAATAACCTTGGGAAAGGATACATAATTAGGGTGGGAAAAAATTTCCTTAAAGAAATATGATAACATATATAAAAGAATGAAATTATATTTATTCAATAAACACATAATGAAATGAACCCATAGATTATATCATATGAAAATATCATAGATAATAACATTGATATTTGAAAGATCTACAAATTAAATGATTAATTATTAGACATCAACTTCGATGCACCTGAAAACCTATAACATCAACACCATTTAGAGGATAGTTCAAATCTACAGGCAGAAAGTTGTTTAATTGGGAAAAATTGTTTATCCCCTAATAAATTTTTGATTCATCAAGGGGATATATAAATTATGGGCCCCAACCATCACTGTTCTTCCAAATCATTCCACATATCGAGTAATTGATTAAATTAATAAACAATACGCCTAATCAAATATCTGTATTGAATAAAGTATATTTATTTAACAATATTTCCCTATATAATAAAGTAACATCCAAAGTAAAAACGGTATGGGAAAATATTATATAGTTTAAGAAGTAATATACCCATCACCCCGGAATTTTAATATATAAATTATTATATTAAATATATTGTTTCATGAAAATTTAATAATCATAAAATAAACTACGACTGAAAAAATTTGTTTAAATTCTAGGTAATTTTCATGTTCAAACCCTTGGCTGAGATAATTCATAGTGAAACACAAATACCATGAACTGAAATATAATAATGATGTTAAAATAAAAATTGTATTTATATATAACATATAAATGTGAATTGTTGTGTAATAATGAATAAGTATCAATAGAATGTAAATTGATTCCAAATCCATTACTACATTGTATAATTTGAATTTTAATCCCCATGAAAGAAATAATTTCAAATGAAACACTAAATAACATTAATATAAATTTATTCATCATATTAAATATAATAACTTCATTATATACACCCCATAAAATAATTAAGTTCTTAAAATTGTTTATGCCTCATTGAAACAATAGTGAGACAAGAATTTGTTACCCGACATTTCTGTTTGGGTGAATATCCTTTAACATCATGTGTAATTTTTTTAAGAATATTATAAAAATATAACATAACCATAGTAATATTTTTACTAACATATATTATATTATTATAAAATCATTTTACCCATTTTCTCAAAATCCGTCATTATTTTCACTATTTGGGGTTAAATTCCACCTTTTTTGAGTATGTTTTAACTCGTTACTTTTTTTTCTTATAAATTAAATCATTACATCATCATGTCCGAAAAGTAAAACATGATAAAATTATAATATATATCCAATATACATGTATTTATAATAATCCATCATATGTATATACGTTAAATGAAATTTAATGTTTATAGAGACGATATGATATACGTACACATGAATACTAATTCCATTTCATTATCTAATTAAAAGAATGAAATATTTATGAAATATTTATATATGTATATTAAAATTACAGTATATTATTTATTTATTATAAGCCACATTTTATTATTTAAACCATACCTAATACATTCCATTATATATCATGAATGTATCACATCACTTTGAGAAGTCGATAGTTCGCACATCCACAACTAATATTATTGTATTCCCATAAATGATGTGCATAAATGTATGTGTTATATGAAAATTATAGAAGCATAAATAAATTATAAATATGATATATATCATATAAAAATTATAAATACATCATTATTACAACCATGATATGTGGTAAATTTAAGAACAAATGACATCAGTTCGCAAGTCGATAGTCCGTCATACACACGATGATGATTGTATATCAAATTTGATGGATTAATATGAGTGTGTAGTAGAACTATTATAATCGAAACATATAAGAATATTTAATAATGTTATGATATTATATAATAATTATATAAAAATAATTTATGTTTTTTAAAATAAAATAAATTAAAAGTGATAGTTTGAAAACGTTACCTCTTATTCAGGTAACTTTATATGAATTAAACAACAAGATGACCTTTGATTGATTAATTACATAATTGAAGAATCTTTGATTACAGGTGGTATTTTGGGAGAATATTTAAGTATATTTTTTGTGATAAGAAATCTTTATATGTGTAAATATGTGGCAGGGTGAGTTTCTTTATATAGATGCGGAGGATTGGCATTCATGCAAATTTTTTACAAGAGAATTCCACCAATATTTTCCTATGTCATGTGGATCCAAAAATGTTTTTATGTGGAAAAAATGTAAGAAAGATTATATATATATAATGAAAATAGTGTTTTTAAATGTTTATAGTTCATTTTTCCTTATGTTTATGGTTTGGTCTTTTTTTAAGCTAGAACTTCTTTTAATCACAATAATTAATTGTAATAACTTTTATTAATATTTTTAGTAAAAAACGAAGTTAAAATTATTATTAATTTTAAGGTATTCCTATTCCCAATATTTAGACCTTTTTCCCAATTTAAAAACACATATTTGGTTGAAATTAATTAATATTGAATCTCATATACAGAACAATAAAGTAGGGTTTTAATGTTAAAATGTTAAACATTTTCCTATGTTTCTATATTCAATTTTAAGATGAAATTGACTCAAAGGAGCTAAATTATATTAAATTATTTATAATTAGTATACTTATACATTAAAATAAACATAAAATCTCACTTAATATTATTAATAAATTAGATGAAGAAGCAGTTTTCAATTAGAATTCACTATTTTTCACTGTTCATCAAAAAATGAAACATTAGAGAAAAATACCAAAAATCACCCTAAAATAATATTAATATTTCGTTTAAAAAAGTTACTATTATTTTATATAAATAAATTTAGAATAATTTCAAAATTCTGATTTCAAGAAGGTGATCCATTAAACGGTGGTAAAATTTCTTCTTTAGAAAAATACATCTCTTAACCAAAAAACTGGATTTAATTTTATCTTATGCCTATAACATCTATTGGATGACTGTCAAAAAAAATTATCAAAAATATAATATATCTATTTCATCAAAATCATTCACTAATTTTAATTAATTTAATTTATTTACATTAAACACCTTTGGATAATAATTTTTTTTATAAAAAAAATCATTCCTTTATAATCATTTGATTTCTATATTCATTTCTAATTAATTAGTACCTGATTAATTAAAATATATATTTTAATAATTTATTTTCTTGGTGTTATATGTTATACACAATATCAATTACAATGTTATTTCTTTAGA
This sequence comes from Viscum album, assembly GCA_963277665.1. Classification (NCBI taxonomy): domain Eukaryota; kingdom Viridiplantae; phylum Streptophyta; class Magnoliopsida; order Santalales; family Viscaceae; genus Viscum; species Viscum album. The sequence continues at coordinate 1,393,567,419 of OY728165.1, forward strand.
ATTTAGGGGTGTTACATTCTACCCACCTTAAATAAATTGAATCCTCACAATTTAAACATGATCATTGTAATCAAGGGATTGAAAATTTGAAAATATAATTTTGGAAAAAACCAAATCATATATAGGGTTAAAAAAACATATTTTTATTATTGGGAAAAAGAAATATGAAGGACATAACAAAACAAGGTTTTCAAATAAAATCACAATAGTGAAAAACTATACACGAATGAAAAATGAAACTATCAAGTTTTGATAGATATTGATAAAAGAAAATATTAATTAGAATGTTTTTGAACAATGATATATAAACCTAGAGTTTGAATAATTTTCATTGATATCATAAAATATTATGATAATATGAAAACATTTTTGTTTCAGGACTATTTTTCATAGAGTTATAAAATTATTTCATTCTCTAACAATGTAAGAAAAATAATTATATGATTCTTTTATATTTAATATGATGAATATTACCCTTTGGTTGTCATGTAATTTTTTTATACTTTATTTCATTGAATATATTTAATTATATGGTGATATAATACATTCGCCTCTAAAATATCTTCTAAATATCAACAAAAACAATTTCATAAATTGCTAATTTTTTTAAAAGATTATGATTGAAAACTTTTAAAATGAGTTTAATTGTCTTCAATTATGAAATTATCATTATCTTTCAATCATCATGAGGTATATATTTAATAATCAAATATCGATCATCTTTACATAATCATTAGGTATTATCTTGAAATATGGTAATCACTTTAATTACCATTGAACATTATTGGAAACATGAGTTCATCCGTATTACATATGTAAAAATATTGTTTTTTATATATTCGAAAAATTCAAAAGATTTGTAAACCCCATTAATCAGAGAGCAATCCCCTTTGTTTAAAAATAATTAATCTATTCCAAGGTAGTCATCACGTATCCAAATAAATCATTTCATTATCCAAAAAACATTATCATAACATTATGTACATATTACGATTTATCTTTCCATCACTAATGTATTTTCTAAAAAAGTTATATTGTTATTGAATCAATTTTCATGGTACTATTAAACATATGATATAAAATATTTAATAAAATAATTACAATAGTATGATCCTTATATATTTTATAATTCATATGATGATTAAGTCATCAATGAAATACATTTACAACATATTTCATGGATCCAAATATTGAAGTGAATTAATATTTTTAGTTTAGTTGTTTTAATAACATATTCTTGAAAATGATCCATTATATTATTCATGGGTATATTCCCAAGATTCATGTTGTATAAACATTCATAGTTACACATCTACTAGAAATTGAACAAATGAATAGAAATTATTTCCTCCTTCCCTTAACATTATTTTTTATGGTGAGACTTTTTTCTACACTTATAACAAACTCTAAATCATTTAAATCTTTTCCAGGGTGATTATTTCTATATTTATCACTTTTGGTAAAATCCTTCATTCTCCTTTTCCTTTTATCATTCATTTTTTCTTCTTTTATATTTTTTCACTACATCCATTTGAATCTAATAGACTTCGAGAACTATTTTTCTATCATGACAGAATAGAAAAATATTTCATTGTATGAAGAGAAATTTTGAGAAACCAGCGGACTTTATAGAATTGGATAACTACAATTACATAATTGGCCAATCATGAACTCTATGTTGCATATGGAATTCATATAATTCATTTATAACATTATAACAGTATCTTCATACTCTTAAAAACGTTATTCCGCTTTTTTCATGAAACTAATGAAATTTATATTCATCCCATTTTGTTTCTAATGAGGGAAATATTTTCTAAATAATGTATCCTTAAATATCTTACCTTCCATGAGATCTATTTCCTCTTATTCCAGATTATTCTAGATCAATTACCATTATTGTTTAGCATCTCTATTGAGACAATAGACAGGGAGTGTAACCTTTTTCATTTCACCACATCCCAATTCCATAAATAACTTCTCCAAAGACTTAATCCATTTTTTAGCCTCTATTGGATCAGTAGGTAAACTATATGATAGATTAAGTTTTTCATAAAATGATCCAACATCATATAATCTCATTGCAGAATATTGTTTTTCAATCTCGTAAAGGTTATGTGGCAAAACCTAATTATGATTCACTAATATATCCATAAAATGCTCAGTTCTAATACCATCTATATTGTCTTTCTGTGTTGGGAAAACAATATATTATCCACATGTATCAAGACCATTCTTTCATCTATAAACCATTTCTAAAAAAATGGAACTTATTGTATTAGATCATAAAATTATCAAAAAAAAATCATTCTTAATATTTCTTAACACTTAACAGAAATTGGTAAATTTATTCATATATAATATCATAATTATTAACAAGGATTCTATGGGAATATATTTATGTTTGAATACATCGTAATTATTTTTAAATAAAACATTACTTAACCTAAGGGTATCCTCTGAGAGTTTAAAACTAATTTTGCTGAAAGGATCGATGTCGTGTACCAGGTTACACTTGAGTTAGGCCCGAAGCAGCTTTTCTAATTTTTCACCCCTATGTACTTCTATCCCAGAACCGCGTCCCATAGTAGTATCCAGACGGGGATGTATTTCTAGAAATACCAAAATAATATCAACCTGAGAAAAATTATACTATGTTATTTTAAACTTTTTACATACCATTTTTTTTACATATAACTACCAGGATTTATAGTGTACCTCATACGCCACATTAAGCTTAAACAAATAATTAAATAATTTTATTTAATTTTTACCATTATAAACATGAAGTATAAATGGATAGAATGAAAATTATTCAACAAATAATTAAAATATTTTTTACACAAGTATATATATATATTTATTTCTTTATCAATTAATGATAAATTAATATAAAACATTTTTTAAATAAAATTAAATGTTTTTATTACAAAATATTTAAATGAGCATGAGTGTTTTTTACACCAATAAGTTAATTAATTAATATTTTTGAATTATATTAATGAAATATATATTAAATAAATTTCAATTAATTTTTGAAAGACGTAATATGTATTTTCAAGACATGTTATAAGAATAAATCCAATTTTACGAAGAAAATATGATTTTTTCAAAAAAGGTAGTTTTTTAACCATATGAAGGAAAAAAAATTATAAATATAGATTTTATTATACTTTATATGTTCAATTTGATATAATAATCTTCTTATATGAAATAAGAGTTTAAAAATTTACTGCAGAATAAATTTTATTAAATTTTATGTTAGATTCAATTTTGATGAAGAGTTAAATAATTCTACATTTTACTTGAAAAAAAAAATTTAAAATTTAAAATTTATATTGATATTTTATATTTTTGAATGGTTTTAAAGTATTATTCTATCATTTTTTATCAATTAATCTATTGTATGTCATTGTATTGAACTTCATATTTAAATTTTTTATAAAAACATTATGAACTTTTCAGTGCTTTTACTTAGAATAAATATTATTTTTTTATTGTAATCAAAACACTTTTTATTTGAGCCACCAGACGGAAAGGGCCTCTGAGTGGCGGTGATTCAGCTTTCTTGTAGGCTAGGTTTTTTGATCTTCATATTGCTCCCTCCCCTCCTCTGGCGCATCACGGTGATGGTCGGCATACTCTGCTTGGTGTCAGTGTGCCACGGTTTTGTTCGTCATCCCAGTCATGTCAGCCCGGTTTTGGCTCAAGTGAGGCCTCAGCCCCGTCATCTTGTCTTCAAAGGTGCTAATATGGCATCTTATGTTCTTGCAGATGTTCTGGGTTTCAGATGGAGGATCGGCTCGGCAAAGTGGTTGATCTACCTTCGTTGAAGGTGGTGGCGTGGTTTCGGCTTCGACGGGGTTCGTCAAGTTCTAGGAATCTAGCTCTCCAATCAAGGGTCGGAGCTGACACCGGTGTGGCGCGGAGGGGGCGGGATTTTCGGTTTTGCGTCCCGTATTCATGAGGATTTCCTTACATGTTTGATTTCAATGTTTTTTTATGGTGTTGTTTGTGATTGAGAGATGGAGATTTGCTTTGCTGCTCAATTTGCAGAGTCGACTGGTTCGTGGTTGTGTTGTGGTGTCTGCGTAGTAGGGTACAGCGTCCGGATGGCTTGGTCTTGCTCAATCTAGTTCCATCGTTTCCCTTTTTGGATGTCAGTTTTGGGTCATCTCACGTCGCTGGAGGGTTTGGGTGCACTCTGACTATGTTTGCCACCAGGTTTGTGGATTTGGGATGGTGTCGACGGTCGCACCAGTGGGTGCTCCAGGAGATCGGTTCTGTGTTTTGTTCAACTCTTCTGATGTTCATGTATCCTGGTTCGTGGTTCCTATGCCTTCTCTTGACGATTTAAGCTCCAACATTGATTGTTTGTCTTCTTCAATGCTTGAATGGATTGTCTATCCATTGTGATTGAATGTTGTTTCTTGTAAATACTCATTTTTTTAAAGTGGTGAAGTGGTGATGTGGTGAAGTGGTGAAGCGGTGATGTGGTGAAGTCATGAATTCGTGTTTATTTACTCACTTTTTCCTCAAAAGTGTTTTCATTATAATTAAAAAAAATCCAGTCAGTAATCAAAACACATTTAACAAAAAGCGATACAACTCATTTACGAATTAAAAACACTTGAAACCATAAAAATAGAACCATAATAAAGGGACCACTCCTCCACATCCAATACACAATGATTAAAACACTCACCATTTCCAAACCACTTAGTATGTTGTTTTGTGAATGAATTCACGAGCCCAAAACTGATGGCATAGTCATACCCTCTCAATCAAAAAATTCTTAATGGCATTCCCTGGTGAAGGTTTATGATCTGGTCCCCATCTAGGGAAGGCCCTCTAGAATTATGGTTGAACACCACTAAGCTACATTCAAAAACAAACAAAATCATCTCAAATCCCACACAACCCGAATTAGGATGCTTCCCAATCAATCAGCCAATTCCACCCATTTAATAAAAATCATTGAATGATAATTTGAGATTAATGTAAACCCATTACATATAAATTTTCCATGTGATAGGGGAAACATGGATGATTCAGATTTTTGACATACTATTTTTTAGTTCAGAAGCCACTTGATCACAGGTCTGTATATACTCCTCAATGGTGATCATACCATTATTAAATCCCCCCATAAAAATTATGTCATGATTATCAACCCAAGTGTATTTTTCCTCATTGAGTGTCAACTTTAATGACTCCCCCATAATATTAGTTTCCTCCTCTTCAGACGCATTAAAAAACAACACTTGTTCGACTGCCTCTTCTTCAAAGCATAACAATAATTCCAGAGCCTGATTATCCACACCCTCTAATTCTATTTTCATCGAATTTAGATTTTTTTTTCAGATCGAGTCTCTAAAGAAGGATGTAATGAGGAGTAATATTTCATAAATTTCCTCCCCCTATTACTCATGTTACTACTCGGACATGAATCCTCACCAACCTAGATAGTAATATTGTTTTTATTGTTTTCTAACATATGTTCCCCTTATGCATTGATCAGAAAAACAGATCTAAGAACATTAACCAGCCCCTACAAGACCTTCATAATAGTTTCCCACCTTAATTGGATTGAGGGTCCTTGAAATAGCCCCCCTTGGATGCCCAGATCTATCGTGAAAGTCCAGAACCTACCTTCCCTTACTCGAGACACCCTTACCCGACCACAAACCTCCCCATAAGAACCAACTGCCATGTCAACCTTTCCACATTCCTTTTCTTCCATATTAGCTGAAACCCCACCCAAAGGCCTTGAATAATGAACATCCTCATACTGAACCAAACCAACCCCCAATTTACTCCCTCTAAAGGAATTTTATCCTACCCATTATAACGACCTGCAAGATCCTTCTTCAACAAATTAAATACCTCTGAGACCTTCGGATTGACCACTATTTTCAATGCATTCTTCCCAAAAGTCTCACCATGACTAGCCTCTAAATATCTGTAAGGTATCACTGGGTGATAGTCGGGCCACATCACTGCCACATGCAGTGATGACAAAGGCACATCTACCCCATTCATGTTTTTGGAGTTGACACCCTGCCCCTACCTTTTGAACCACTAGCCATCTGTTTCGGTGAACACTCCACATCACGGGCCTCTGAAGCAATACCACTGCCTCTACTCTCCTTTTTAATAGGAACAAGATCTCCTCGTCGATGGTTATCTATAGAATTACCCATCTGATTGTAGGTAGAACATAAGTCCACCCAAGACACATATAAAAATCGTTGTTTTCACCTGTATTCCTCACCAATTGTAACCCAAATATACATGAAAATAAACCATTAAACGACTATTTCCATAGAATCTTGCTGGTTTACAGGATGGAATATCGATTCAGTTGGCTATAAAAATATGTAAATCTACCCATGAGATTGTTAATCATCCTAATAAAAAAATTATTCTGAGACAACAATGGTAAATTCATAAAACTCAGTAGACCAGATTAGTTGGAGAATCACACTTCATATGAATGTCAAAGGACCAGTTAAATAAGAAGAAGTGTCATCCATTGAAATTACAGGGAGCACTCGCCCAGGAAAGGGTGATATCCTCCTCTTAAGAGAACCTAATCATATTGTGGTGTCTATCTAGCTAGCCCACCACCCCCTCTCCTACATATTCCCTGAGTCGAAGACGAAACATTATAATGAATCTACTGAAGGGTTCCTCTGATTAAATTGAGCCACTAAGGTGAGGATAAGAAGAGATGAATTTTTTTATGAAAATAGAATTTGACAACTAGTGATTTGGGAACCCATCACCAAAATTTGGGATATTAGTCCATAGTGAGGATTTTGGGTAAGGGAGAAAAAATCATGGTTGTAATTGGGGGAAAATGAATGATCAACTCTATTGAATGATGTTGGAGGTCCCTTCCCCTCTAGGAGGGGAGGGATCGGCACAAATTCCACCTATGTTGCTACAAAAAGAGAATCTCCTGCATCGTGAGGATTGCTTCAGTCTTTCATGAACATCACCCCTAAGGAAAGGCTATTAAGTGTTTTTTTCATTAAAAATATGTTTTCCCAATCCGCTAATAAGATTAATATTAATTATAAATTCTTCCACTTATTTTATCTTAATTTTCAAAAAAATATAAAAAAGGTTGAAAGTAAATTGTTATTTTTTGTCTTATTGGAAAAACATAATTTTATTAATGAATAGTAATTTTAGTTTTTTTACATCAGTTAAGTGAAAATCGTGTAATTAATGGTAAAAATAATATTATAATCATTATAAAATTTCCATAAAACTTCTATTATTTTAATTTTATGATTTTTATTCAACAAAAATCATCAGTGGGTCAATTTTAGGACCACATGTATCCACTTGTGTTACATTATTATAGTTATAATATAATATTTAAAGAAATGCCAATTTTTTCTCACCCATATTTTTATCGAGTATTTATAATATGACGTTATACATGGGCTCTCTTAGACAAAATAATTTCTTTATATATGTAAAAATATTACATATATCCTGATTATTTATTTTTTATTTTTAGGGAATAAATAATTAAATATAATTGTGACACATTGATTATACAATAATTTCATCATTAGTGGAAGAATCAAATAAATTATATTAAAAATAATTAAATGAATATAATTTATATAATTGATTCTATCCACGAAATATTTGGAATAATTTTACATGTTATGGGTGTTTTAATTGAGGTTTTTCAATGATATCAAGTTGTTATGATATTTTTAAAAAGTAAAATATGCTATCTTTTCAAATTTGACAATAATGATATTTTAAGACATAAAATATTTTATTAAATGATATATAATTTATAAAAATATAATACTCATAAAAATTGTTTTGATAAGTCTATTAGTGTCATAAGTGACTCATTTATAGTTCCTTAGTCATTTAATAGTGATTATATTTACCCTAAATATGTAATATAAATGATAGCATGGTTAGAGTTAAAATGGTTAATTAAGGTTTTAGAAAAGATAATGATTAAAAAATAAAATAAAATCTAATTTTTATTAGATTAATAGTATTATATCCAAAACAATCTTGTATATAAATTAATATATTGTGAACCATTTCTAATATAATATTAATTTATATCTATTTAATAATCGAAATATTCCAATGTGTTCTCCTTCCCTCTCTTAATGAAGGGCACTAATTCATTTATATTAATAATACCTAATACCCTATTTATATTCACCAATATCATACCAAATCTATTCCTATAATATCTCCCTATATTCTTGAAGGCATATTTCAGTCTCAAAACCTTCCATAGCAGTTCTAAGGTGTTAACCGAAAGAGATCATCTGAATAAGTGGTATCATTTTTAATTAATTATTTATGTTCTATTTATTCTTCCACATTATTCATATATTCTTCCACCATTATGACATAATAACTCAATTATCCTCAATATAATGAGATGTTATTATGTTCATATAATCACATTAATTCATCTCCAATTCGATCAACATGGAATGGAATTTACAGTTTGTTCGTACTAGTGAATTATAACCTCCACAAACCGATATTATTTGGATTCCATTTTTATATCTCAAGATATGTTATATTGATTGAGTTTATTTTGATATATGATATTCATGAAATTTTTATAATTTTAATATTTTAATATACCAATTAATTTTTTTTCTTCCTTGAACATAAAAATAATAATGTCGTCTGTGCGTACATGTGATCTATCACCTCCACGATGTGATGTGAATCATTTTCCTTCAACACATAACATGTATGACATATATTGTTATAGATAAATTATTAAAAATATATTTATGATATTATGATAATACATTAAAAATAAAATATCAATTACCTTATTTCCTTAATTTTCAATGAAAAATGTAAATGTTGCTCTTGGGCACGTACGACCCATAGTCTACATGGTTATAGTGTTTGTTCGATTTTCATAACCATTCATATATGATTTTATTTAAATTATAACTAATGTATATAGGTGACTATAATTATAGGAATATTATTATATTTATGATGGAATAAATAACACTTTGACTATAGACCTCATACCATAGTCATTTTCGACTCAAGTACCCAATATCATCAAAACATCTGATGTGAACTTAAATAATTATGTAATCACTATAACATGATAATACGTTATATAAAAGACCAATAATCATTAAAAAAGAAAAGAAATAACTACTATTTATTATTCATGACTATAAAGACTGGGCGTGATGAGTCAGACTCAAGGAAATTGATTTCATCTCAATCTTCATTCTTTAAATCATTTCATAATTCTATTAACCATTATTATTTTATAAGGTGAATATTCAGATAATATGAAATTTAATATCCATATTATTTATATACTAATGTTATTAAATGTTTTCTAAATTTATTTATTCATGTAGATTATGATTTAAATGTTCTAAGTGGTATGTGAGACGTTGAATGCTTAAAGATTTTATTATCAAATATTTTTCCCCATTTAAATATTCTTTATATTATTTTACATATTTATTTATATGGATATAAAAAATTATTAAATGTTTTTATTAATATTTTTAATTTCATTTAAGGTTATCAAAAAGGAATATTTTTATGATTTTATTTATGGGATGTTTTGACAAATGACATAAAGGATATTTTGATGTTATCTTATATGGTGACAATGAATTTTCTGTCATTATGGCTATTATTTTATTTTCTTATTCTTTTTTAAGATTTCATGTTTTCGTAAATGAACAAAAAAGTTTCTCATTTTGGTTATTTTTTATTAAAAAGGTTTTAAAAATGAAAATGATTTTTTAGTATTTAAAATGGGTTCTTAATGTATAAGACTATTTTAATGTGAAAGTGTTTTTCATATGGGATTATAAGAGTTTTAGAAAATGATTTTGGGATGACAATTTTTTTTCATGAAATTTTACATGAGAATTATATGAAATAGGTGAGCTTGATACAACATATTTGATGGTTTGATCCACATTATAGCTCATGGTTGAACCAGATATAGCTTATATGAATGGTTGAGGCACATTATAGCTCACATGTGATCCCTTTATAGATTATACGATATGATGAAATACATTATAGCTCACTAGTTACCTAGATATGGATTATATGTAGGGTGATCCCTGTAATAGATCTATAATTCATTATGTTATAATAATATTGGAATTTTGTCATATCATTATTCCAATTGAATGGTTTTCGAGAGGGTTTTAGTTTTATTATTTATCTGACAGGATTCTTTTTGTGTTGAATAGTGAAAAAATTACTCCATTTTAATTGAAAAATTCTTTTTCCGAAAATTTGTTTATAGTGTTAAATTATATTTTTTTTTGTTTTATTGTATAATTATATTATTTATTATAATTTAAGACAAATTATTTCATTGGAATCAATTTTACATTGATAATTGGCATAAAAACATTGTGAAATATTTTTTGTTTTTACTTTAAAAACTAGGTTTTCTTGATCCGCCAATGAGATTTATTTTAAAATTTATTTTTCCACATCAAAGAATTAATTTTTTAAATATGTAAATAAATGGTTTTAATAGTTATTAAATTTTAACCAAATAGGAAAAATTAATTTCTGGTGAATGTAACATTAGTATTTTTTACCTTGGTTGAGGATAAATCAAGTAATTAAGGGTAAAATTTATATTGTAAGTACTATAAAATTACCAAAATACTTATACTAATTTATTGATAAGTGGTTCCTTCAACCAAAACCATCCTTGGTCTATTTTGGTACCACTTGAGTCCCCATGGATGTCATTATTTGGATTAAAATATTATCTTTAACTACAAGAAAATATTGTCACACGCTTGTTTTTAACAAGTCTTTTTAATATGTTGTTATACATGTTATCTCTTTGAATATTAATATTTTATTGAATCCATTAATTATTACCTACATCATGGAAAATTATATATTATATTTATGGAATAAATAATTAAATTAAATTGTGACACAATGACAATGTAGTAATTCGTTCATTCATGGGGGAATCAAATATATGATATTAAAAATGGTAAAATAAATATAATTTATTTAATTTATTCATCCACGAATGTTATATATTACATTGACATGTTAGGGATGTGTTAATGGATTTTTTTGGATATATCATATTATAAGGATATTTTTAAAAATTCAAATATGAAATTGTGTCAAAATTGAAAATAATGATATTTTAAAATATAAATATTTTTATTAAACTATATTGAATTTATAGGAATATTTTATTTTGCAATCTAGTTGTGAGAAATCTTATAATGTCATAAATGACACAATTTTTGGACTTTTGATGTTTTTTTAGTAATTATATTTACCAACAATGTTTAAATTACATTTTTTCATGGATAGAGTTATTAGGGTTAATTATGGTTTGAAATGAAAACATAAGGATTAACAAATAATAAAAACTTGTCTATTTTTCATTTCATTAAGGAAACTCAACCCAAATAATATTATATTATAAATAAATTTTTTTATCCATTATGAATTTGTCACGACCCATCCTTAGGGCTCATACCGTGACTACCCCAAGCCAGCCTCCCATAGGCCAGGGGCTGGCGACTAGCACATAAGGCATAAATCCAGATAAAAGGGAAGGCATTTCCTTTATAACGTAAACAAACACCACAGAGTATGAAATCTGAAGTAAACACTAAGTAAACTGAGTACAAAGTACATGTTGGAATGTAATGGGCCAGAATAAAAACCCAACTGAAAGTAAAGTACAACTGAAAGGAAGTACAGCAGCAGAAAAGTAACGCAGCAAAAACGCGTCATCCACTGGAAATCCCACCTGAATGGTGGGTACATATAGTCTCCTCAGATCCTCGGTTCTATCCTTATTCTCCAAGTACATCTCGTCCAGTGGTCCACCTCTATGTAAAATTCATCTCCACGAGCCTCCACCTCGATCAGCAGTGTCCATCGTCTGCATCCAACACAACGTAGTTCGGGCATAGACCGTGCAGGGGTGAGTATACGCTACTCAGTGGGGACCTCGATACCCCTGACGGTCTCCCAAAATCCATAAAGGATAAACCACAAAGGAATGATACAATCACGAAGTAACAACTAATTCTACTTAGGTATATACCCATAAATATACCTATGTCATCAATTCCAGTTCGGCTCTAACATTCGAGCCCATGTTCGATCTAGTCCACACAGGAAATCACAATCCAATCCACAAAGGATAACACAACCCAATCCACACAGGATAGCAAAACAATCATATCGAAGATAGTGATTGAAAGTCATGACTCAGCTAACATAGCTATCCATTTATGATGAGGGGTGGATATGATTAGATGGAGCCTCTGAATCATCTCCTCTACCGAACCCATGTAGGATCCGAGTTTAATAGTCATCGTCATCAATCCCACGGAGGATCCCTGCACGGTAGTCGAACCCACGCAGGTTCCCAGTACAATAGTCATCCTCGTCGAACCCACAGAGGATCCCTGTATGGTAGTCGTCCACGTCGAACCCACGGAGGATCCCAGAACGGTAGTCATCCTCGCCGAACCCATGGAGGATCCCAGTACGGTAGTCATCCTCGTCGAACCCACGGAGGATCACATTACGGTGGTCATCCTCGTCGAACCCATGGAGGATCGCAGTACGAAAGTCCTCTTCGTCGCAGCCAGATCTAGGGTTCCCGCACACAGCATGCTCGATTCCGGGAGGGTCCTCTCCACGAGTCAAGGGGTTCAATAAATCAACTGACACGATGTACGGAGTTAATGTATCCCAAAGTTCTATCTCATAGAAAGGAACACAATGCGAAAGATGGCGCGTCAAACGAACGCCCGATCTGAGAGTTATTGGCTTTTTCGACCCAGGGGCCCAGTTCGTTTTTAAGTCAAAACCAACCCGACCGTACTAAAACTGCATCCAAACCTCAATAAGAGTAAGACAAAAGAACCGTCTCACCAAGAGGAATCCAAAGAAGTCGACGGCACATCAATCATACATCTAGAGCTCATGTTATAAGTGTTTCTGTTCCGAGGGCCTGGTTGGTTTCTTGTTCGAACCAACCCTGCCGTACCCAATGTTCTCTGAAACCATGAGTGTAATATAACGAAACCATTGTCTTGATACATGGATCGCAACGGAACTAACAGTTCATTGATCAGAGGTTCGTAGCCCATGATATGGGTGTTTGAACGGATCTGTCATGAAAGTATGGGGTTTTGGCCTGGTTCGACCCGGCCCGATACCCCCTGGGTCAGACCGAATCGGGTCGACCCGACCCGAGTCCGGGTCCAGACCAGTTGGGCGTGGCCTGACCCAGTCGGCACAGCATATACCAGCGTGGAGGTCAGGCCCAGCGCGGGCGGTCCAGCATGGCACGACAGTCCGCCCCTGTGCGGCTGGTCGGCCCTGTGTGGGCGCCCGCACGTTGAACGGATGCGGAAAGGGGGGCACCACCCCCCTTTATTCCCGGAATGGCGGACCCATATGGGCTCCTCCCTAGCTGGCCACTGGGGGTTACAAACCCCCGGCCTTCCCAAACTCGGCCGACCGTTTTGGTCGGCCGGTGAGCCGCCCCGGAAACCACCCCCTCCCCCCACCGCATTTCCTGCCTCCCTTGAACGTCGGCGGATGGATATCCGACCGGCCCCCTTGCAGAACTGCCGAAGATTCCTCCTTGGTTTCTGGCGGCCGGCGTGGTGAACCGCCTCATACTGCTCCGCCCAGGCTATTCTCTGGCTTGCGTGGCGCAACGGTGTGGCACCCCTCCGTTGCGGCCCACCCCGGTCGTGGCCCTCAAAGGTGTTCCGGCACGGTGAAACGGCGATGCACCCCACTGTCACGGACCACCCCTGGCCGCGGCTTCCTTCGGCTTCACCAGTGCCTTGCGGCGGTGCCGCGCTCCTTCGACGCGGATCGCTTCGGCCGCGGTTCTTCCATTCCCGCATGGTGCTATAGCACCGCGCCATCCCCGTTCTGATCCACGAATAAATTCAAAAACAAAGGGGAGGAGGATTGGCCATGTTTGTGCGGTCCGACCTCCTCTCATTATATTGATAACAAGCAGCTAAAAATTAACGAAGTACATCAATTTAATCTTGAACGTATAAAATTAACCCTTACCTCAACAACGATGTCAAAAGTCGGTGTTGTTTGACGGCGTCGGCGTACGTCCAAGGTGGATAGGGTCTCACACCGGTTGCGGAGAGGAGAAGAACGACACGTCGATCACTACTTGCACTGACGTCATTCTTCATCGAGGTCTTGACATTATTTTCGTTCTCCAATAAAGAAGACGAGTTCTATCTCCTCCAATCCTCAACACAACAAATCTAAACCCCAAAAATAATATAAGCAATTCTTATTTTATTAAGTCATGCCATGTGTTCAAAATTCAAAAACATAATTCAATTAATTGAATTAGTGTGTTTTCATTATTAAATTTCTGGAGAGGGGAAGTCACCCATTTAATGGGAAGTTCAAAAGTTAATATGAGTTACACATCATAAGTGGGGGGTTTATAGGAGTTAATGAATGTGAGGGGTTGGGCGCATATGGGCCAGACACCACATTTATTCTCTCAAGGTTAGTTAACAACAACTGGGTCCCACCCAACTTCCACACATAGGTTATAATCACTTATACAATGAAATAAAATTGTAACACAATTTTATTTACTTCACATTTAAATCCATTCTTAACATCTACTCCCGAGAAAACGCACCCTCGGAAAAGGTCCACCAAAGCAATAAACGACGTTGTCGTTTCATCGGTGCACTCAAATTTCAATTCTGAGCACCGGATCAAAAGATAGAAAAACCCACTAATCTGTTCACTGAATGTACCCGAGCTATGTTTCAGAAATTTATTCCGGTCACACCGGGCCTTGGAATTACGTTCCGTCAGAAACTATGTACTCGTAAAATACCAATGAAATTATGAAAAAAAATTCCCTGCAATTTATGGGTGATTACACTACTCCCAACTCCGAGATTTATGTCCCTATAAATCTACATCAAAAACTAAGGAAAATAAAAGGGGGGTATTGTGCACGTATCTGAGCCTCCCACTCCGATGTGATCTCCTGGAGGCTCCCATGCTGCCACCTGATACGCTCTATAGGAATCGACCGTCCCTGTAGGACCCGCTCCTGTAGATCCTCGATCTCCATAGGGACCTCCACAAATTTAGCTCCGTCGTCGATGTCCAACTCCCCAGGGTCTATGCTATGTGTTGAATCATGCACATATCTCCTCAGCTGAGATACGTGAAAGGAATCATTCTCCTAGTGAAATTGAGGTGGAAGAGCTAGGCGATAAGCCACCTTGCCTATCCTACTGAGAACCTGGATTGGTCTGATGAAGCGCCGAGATATCTTGTCGCCTCATCCAAAACTCCTTAGACCCTATCGAGGCGAGACCCGTAAGAATATGTGGTCTCCACCAACGAAGTCTAGTGGTCTCCTTCTTCTATGAGCATATGACTTAGTTTTCTTTGTGAAATCTCCATCCGCTCCTGGATGATCTGCACTTTCTCCATGGCTGCATGAACCATCTCCAACACTACACTTACTAACTTCATCACTATCCACAAAGGATATCTGAAAAATGGCTAGCTGCTCCGTCGCCACTCCAAGTAGCTGTATGCCCAACCTCCTGTTGAGAGCATCGGCTACTACGTTCCCCTTCCGAGGAGTATAAACTATCTCAAAGTCATAGTCCTATAGGAACTCGATCCATTGATGTTATCTCAAGTTTATTCCATCATAGAGAGGATACACATGTGACTAATGATTTGATGAGAATAGTAAATTGTTCGATCAACAAAAAACGTTGTTGACTAGCCATTTGTATGTACTCATCTCCACCCTTCTTCGTCAATGATCTACCAGAGCTGCTGAGATTCCTCATCTGCCGAAAAAAGAAATCTGGTCTCATCCCCTGGATGAGACCACGTTCTTTTCCTAATACAATAAATCATGACATGAACGGTATTCTTTCATTCCATGGACGACGTCGTAAGGCCTAGACACTACTACCAAGAGATCCAACCGTTACTCTCGCCCCCATTGGTCGAGTCACACTGTCAGTAGTAGTGTGTGGTCACTAGGTCTCCTCTAGTAGGAATCTCAGAAGTGAGGGTCAAGTCAACAGTTTTAACCGGAACCTCTCAGTATCAACTACATAGAATAGAAATTGAAGAAAACATCACAAGAACATTTGTCTTTTATTACTACAGCTCAAGGTGCAAAGAAAAAAAGCATCCAAAAAAAACATCAACAAAGCTAGAAGCATCAAGAACAAAAGTCTCCATGACTAGAGCTAGTCCCGCTCCTGTATATCTGCTCCCGGATCTCCATGGTCGTAGGCCTCAGCTACCAGTAGCTGAGCTATCCCCTGTCCACTTGTTTCCTGCGGTCGGGGTGGTATTCCTGGTGGTGGTGGTGGTATGGCCTCAATGAGTCTCCCACCACCCACTGCTCGGTCAGCTCCTCTGCCTCGTCCTCCTTCTCCCTGCAGACCACCATGGTTGAACCTCTGCCTAGGAGGTCTTTCTACCACCTGCAGCTCATCTTCAGGGCGGGTCGGGCAGTCTAGAGCCATGTGACCCTGCCCGCCGCATGCATAGCACTGCCTGCTCATCGTGTGGCTGGATCCCATTCGTGTTCCCTGTATAGTCGAATATGCATCCTGATATTTCTCATCTGATGGCCTAGCCTACTTAGACCTCTACATCAACTATCTACTGCTAGCTATATTAGACTCCGCTACGGGTCGTCCTGTGGAGGGTCTCACCGATGGTGTCTGCTCGGCGAGAAAAAACTCCACTAGAAGTGCTCTATCCAGCACACCCGCCTACGTCGGGATGTTGAGGGAGATCATCGAAGCCCTGATCTCATGCCTCAGTCCATGATTGAAGGTCCGGGCTAGGAAGAATGGGCCTTGTACCATGTCCTTGGAGTAGCATGAGAGATCGGTAAACCTCACCGAGTACTGGGCTACCGTCATGCTGCCCAACCACAGGTGTAGTAGCTCCTGAATGCACATGACACAGAGGGTGGCTAAAACAAACTCAGAGAGAAAGAGGTTCTCGAAATTCGTCCAAAGAAGTGATGCCACGTCGTGCACCTGGAGCATTTAGATCCACCATATATTCATTGTCTCGTGCAAGAGACTCGCCGCAAGGATCACCATGAGGTCATCTGGTGTCCCTACTAACCTGAAGACTCGAACGACAGCCTCCAACCAATCCTCGGCTGGCTGAGGGTACATCTCTCCATGGTAACTGGGCGGTCTCGGATGCTAAAGCTCGTGAAGTGCACTAAGGCGATGTGCACTCTTAGCTGCTGGGGCAGGTGGCATCGATGGCTCCGCGGGTAGAGGTACCGCTGTTGCCTCTGCTGTAATAGGGCCCTGATCTGAGGCCTCATCACTCGGTGGGCTATCGTCTCTCACAACGTTCGGAACCCTAACTGGCTGCCGTTGTGGGGCCATCTTGAAAAGTGTAATGTGTGCCATGGTAAATACTTCATACCTAGTGAGCTGACACAAGTAATCACAATGAAAAATTGAAACACACATGCAATCAATGTTTTCGCGCACTGTATCGGAAATAAGAAGTTAGGGTCCTGGTGTATGGATACGTCGGCCGCCGCACCAACACTAGACTCCATAGACTGATAACCACACTCAATACCCTTATCACTATTGTTTTAAAAGAAAATGGTCAGAGTCTGGAGTTCTGCGGTAGAACCAAAATCCTCTAATACCAATTTTTCACGAACCATCCTCGGGGCCCATGTCATGACTACCCCAAGCCCACCTCCCATAGGCCAGGGGTTGGAGACTAGCACATAAGGCATAAATCCTGATAAAAGGGAAGTCATTTCCTTTATAATGTAAACAAGCACCATAGAGTATGCAAGATGAAGTAAACACTAGGTAAACTGAGTATAAATTATGTGCTGGAATGTAATGGGCTAGAATACAAACCCAACTGAAAGTAAAGTACAACCGAAAGGAAGTACAACAGCAGAAAAGTGAAGCAGCAACACCGAGACGTCCACTGGAAATCCCACCTGAAGGGTGGGTATAGATAGTTTCCCCAGCTACTCAGGTCCAGCCCTCCGCTCCAAGTACGTCTCATCCAGTGGTCCACCTCCATGTACCGTCCAGCTCCACGAGCCTTCACCTAGATTAGTAGTGTCTATCGTCTTCATCCAACACAACGTAGTGCAGTCATATCCCGTGAAAGGATGATTATATGCTACTCAGTAGGTACCCCGAGAATGCCGACGGTCTCCCAGAATCCACGAAGGATAAACCACAAAGGAATGATACAATCAGGAAGTAACAACCAAATATTCTTAGGTATATTCCCATACATATACCTAATTCATAAATTATAGTTAGGATCCATCATCTAAGCCCATGTATGATCTAGTTCAAACAGGATATCACAATCCAATCCACACAGTACAACATAACCCAATCCATACAGGATAGTAAAACAATCATATTGAAGATAGTGATTGAAATTCAAGACTCATCTCACATAGGTATCCATTTACGAAGAGGGGTGGAGATGATTAGATGTCTCCTCTCAAACATCTCCTCTGCCAAACCCACGTAAGATCCGAGATTATTAGTCATTGTCGTCGAACCCACGGAGGATCGCAGCATGGTAGTCGATCCCATGGAGGACCCAGTACGATAGTTGTCCACATCGAACACAAGGAGGATCACAGTATGGTATTCATCTCCATCAATCCCACAGAGGATCCCAGTATGTTACTCCCCCTCGTCAAACCCATGGAGGACCCTAGTACGGTAGTCTTCCTCATTAAACCCACGGAGGATCCTAGTACAGAAGTCATCTTCGTCGCAGCCAGCTCTAGGGTACCCGCACACAGCCTGATTGATTCCGGGAGGGTCCACTCCACGAGCCATGGGGGTCAATAAATCAACAGAAACAGAGTAAGGATTTCATGTATCCCAATGTTCCGTCTCGTTGAAAGGAACAAAACGAGACAGATGGCGCGTCAATCGGACGTCCGGTCTGAGAGTTATTGGCCTTTTCGTCCCATGGACCTGGTTGGTTTTTAAGTAAAAACCAACCTGGATACACTCCAACTGCGTCCAAACCTCGAGAGGATTATGCCAAAAGAACCGTCTCACTAAAAGGAATCCACAAAGTCGACGACACATCAATCAGATGTCTGCAGCTCATGTAAAAAGTATTTCCGTTCCGAGGGCCCGATTGGTTTCGTGTTCGAACCAACACAGCCGTACCAAAAGTTCTCTAAAACCCCTGAGTGTAATATACCAAAACTACCGCCTCAATCCCAGGATCGATACACATCTTACGGTGCATCAATCTAGGGTCTGTAGCTCAAGAAATGGGCGTTTGAATGGATCTTTCTTGAAAATAGGGGGTTCGGGCCCGGTCCGACCTGGCCCGATACCCCCTGGGTCAGCCCGAACCGGGCCCACCCGACCGGGGTCCAAGTCAGGCCCGGCCCGGTGCGGGGGGCCGGCTCAGCGAGGGTGGTCCGGCCCGGCACGGCGGTCCGACCCGGCGTGGCCGGTCGACCCGGTGCGGGCGCCCGCGCACTGAGCAGATGTAGAAGGGGGGGGGGGGGCACCGCCCTAGCTGGACGCTGGGGGTTACAAAGCCCTGCCATTCTCAGACTCGGCCGGCCGGTGAGTCACCAAGGGAAACCCCCTACCCCCCACGGGTCTCGTCTCCCTTGAACATCGACGGCCGGATATCCGGCCGCCCCGTGCAGTACCGTCGCGGCTAAAGCCCGCGGCTTCCTCCTTGCTTGCCGAAGGTCGGCGAGGCCGACCGCCTCCTGCTGCTCTGTCGTGACCAAAGGTCGTGGCTGTTCCCTGACCAGCGTGGCATGACAGCGTCACACCCCTCCATCGCGGCCCGCCCCAGCCACAGCGCAATGGCGTCGTTCCCCTCTTGCGCGGCTTCCTTCGGCTTCACCGGCGGGGAACGACAGCACCATGATCCTTCTCCGCGGATCCCTCCAGCCGCAGTTCTTCCGTTCCCTTTTAGTACTGTGGCACCATGCCGTCCTCGTTCTGAGCCACGAGGAAATTTGACAACAAAGAGGAGGAGGATTGACTGTGTTTGTGTGGTCTGACCTCCTCCCGTTATATTGATAACAAGCGGCTAAAAATTAACAATGTATGTCAATTTAATCTTGAAATATAAAATAAACCCCTACCTCAACAACGATGTCAAAGGTCGGTGTCGCGGTTGACGGCATCAGCATACGTCCAAGGTGGATGGCGTCTCACACCGGCTACAGAGAGGAGAAGAAAGGTACGTCGATCACTCCTTGCAGTGAAGACATTCTTTGTCGAGGTCTTTGACGTTCTTCACGTTCTCCAATGAAGAAGACAAGTTCTATAACCTCCAATAATCAACACAACCAATATAACCCCCAAAAATAAAATAAGCTCTTCATATTTTATTATGTCATGCCATGATTTCAAAATTCAAAAACATAATTCAATTAATAGAATTATTGTGTTGGGATGATTAAATGTGAGGAGAGGGGAAGTCATCCATTTAATGGGATGTTTAAAAGTTAAGATGAGTTACACATCTTATGTGGGGAGTTTAGAGGAGTTGGGGAATTTGAGGGGTTGGGCTTGTGTGGGCCCCACCCCACCATTATTCCCTCAAGGGTAGTTAACAAGAAGTGGATCCCACCCATCTTCTACACATAGTTTATAACCATATAGAACATGAAATAAAATTGAAACACAATTTTATTTACTTCACATTTAAATCCTTTTTTTAACAACTCCTCCTAAGAAAACGCACCTTTGGAAAATGTCCTCCTAAGCAATAACTGGTACTGCGGTTTCATCGGTTCCCTTAGATATCAATTCTGAGCACCGGATCAAAAGGTAGAAAAACCCGCTAGTTCGTTCAATGAATCTACCTGAGCAAAACTTCGAAAATTTATTCCGGGAAAACCGGGCCTCGGAATAAGGTGCTGTCAGAAATTGTGTGCTCGTAAAATCCCAAGGAAATTAAGAAAAAAATTACCTTAAAATTTATGAGACATAAAAACTTCAATATTAATTTAATATTTTAACGATTTCAATGAGGGCCCCACCCCCATCATATAAATTGGAAAGAATTATTCTATATATTTTTCACCAAAAGAGCTATTTTTTTATGCTGAACTCTACCATAATATCATCCTACAGTCCCTCCCAACATTTTTAAGGCATTATTTCATTCATAAAACTATCTTTATATGTGTTAAGGTGATAATCAAAGGATATCGTCTAAAGAAGAGGTAACATTTTTAATTTAGTATTTGTATTTTTTCTATTCTTACTCATTAATGAAATAATAACTATATTGTCTTAATTATAGGTATATTTTATTTTGTTAAAATCATTAGATAAATCCTTCTGTATATCCATCACCTAATAATGTAATTAATCGTTCGTGCATATATGTGAATTATCACCTCCACTAACAGATAGAGTTTTTTTCAACTACCATCTCCCAAGATTGGTTATGATGATTAAATTAATGTATATATATATTATATTCATGAAATAGTTATAATTATATGATAATAATATATCAATTTTTTTCTTACCTTCCATGCACATAAAAATGATAACATCGTTCGTGAGTATATGTAAATGGTAACCTTCTAAAGCGATGTGGTTCTTTTTTCTTCACCACATCACATGATTTACATGTAGAAGTATATTTTAATTATTAATATTATATATTTTATATTATGATAATTATGTAATGATAAATTCATAATTATATTCTTACAATTTTGATCAATGAAAAGTAAAAATGTTACTCAAGCATATGTATAGCCTATCGTCTGCAGGATTATAATGATTATACATCATTAGTATCCATACATATATGGTTTAATTTAATATTATAATTAATGTATATATGATATTATTATTTCAAAAATATTATTTAGTATATTATGGAATAATGAACAGTTTGACTATAGACCAAATACCAAAGTAATTTTGGACTACAGTACTGAATATCATCAAAACGTCCAACGCGATCTTAAATATTTAATTATTTTTTAAAACATGATATTAAGTGATTTAAAAAGAATGATCAAATTTAAAAAGGTTATAAT
This sequence comes from Viscum album, assembly GCA_963277665.1. Lineage (NCBI taxonomy): Eukaryota > Viridiplantae > Streptophyta > Magnoliopsida > Santalales > Viscaceae > Viscum > Viscum album. The sequence continues at coordinate 1,393,589,578 of OY728165.1, forward strand.
GAAATTAAATAATTAACATAGGATAATTATTCAGGAAGGTAATGATTTAACGTGATGAGGCAAACTTACAATAAGGGATTTCAACGAAGTCTCCTTTTGTTGAGGAATTTCATGATGCATTGCACCGTTAATAATTTATAAGGTATATATACATATAAAATGAAATTTAATATCCATATTTTGTCAATAATAATGTTATTAAAATTTTCTTTAATTTATTTTTTCATTGATATTTTTATTCTAATTTTCAATGGGGTATGGGATGCATTGAATGTTTAAATATAGAATTATCAAATCTTTTTCACTATGACAATATTCTTGATATTATTTTAAATATATATTATTATAGATATAAATATCAGTTAATAAAATTTTATTTCTATTTTAAATTTCATTTACTGGTTTTAAAAAAAGAATATTTTTCTGTATTTATATATTGAAATTTTTGACAAATGACAAAAATAATGATTTATTCTTATCATATATGGTGATAATGAATTTTTTTATACCATGGAAATTATATTAATTTTATCCTACTCTGTTAGATTTTATGTTTCTATAAGTGGAATATCATTATTCACATTTTTCATATTTTTTGTTGAATTTGTTTTCAAGGAATATGATGATTTTCTATTGAAAATATCTTCTTAAAAGAAAATGGTATTTGTTATACAAAAGTGGGTTTCATATGGTGTTAGAACATTATTTCATATGTTTTTTTTGTTGGGAATGTGTTTTTATAAAGAAAATTTTCATTATAATTATATTAAATAGATGAGCTTGATACATCTTATATGAATGTTTGTTCCCCAATATAGCTCACGGGTGAGCCTGATACAACTTTTATGAATGGTTGATCCACATTATAGCAACCAGTTGATCCGGTTATAGATTATAAGAAGGGATAAACACTATTATATGTCATGGGAAAGCCCGAAAAATCTTATATGAAGGGTGCTCCAATTATAGATCTAAAATTCAATAGGTAATAATATTATTAAAATTTGGATATATTGTTATTGGAATTGAATGGGTTTCAAAAGGGTTTTATGTATAATACGATATAGATAAACTAAATGAGTTTTAATTGATTAATAATGGTTTTAATGATTTTATTTGAGCAAAAATTATGTCTGTTATTCACGTGAAAATTCCTTGTTTCATTCACTCAAATAACACTAAATGGGTTTTCATGTTTTAACTAGGCTAATGGTTTTCCTTTTATCTATTTCCATTTCTGAGCTTTTTGTGCTCAAAACATGTTTTAAAATGATTTTAATAGGGTTGAAGGATTAGTAAGGAGACTTATGATGAAATTATGAGAATTGTGATGTTATATAATGAAACAATTTTTTATAATGTTTTATTTGGTTAAAAAATTAATACTGAGTATAAGTGCACAATTATAATTTCATGTTTATATTGTATGATTTTTATCTGTTTCTTGAAAACAAGACAATTAGAATATCATTGAATGTTAATTATAGTTCAAAAATACTATATTGGGTTATTTTTAATGCCATGTATGTGCATTTATTTTCAATAGATTGTTTAGGAAAATAAGAGGTTTTGTTGTTGTTAATTGCATTCCCTTAGAAGATTTTAATTTATGGTTAACCACAAATGATTTAGCATTTTAAGAATACCTTGTTTTCATTATCTTAAAAATGACTATTTAGAATGGTTTTCTGAAGAGTAAATAGAAATTCAGTAATGGGAATGAATTGGTTGGAAGAAAAAAATTTCAAATCAACATCATTAGGTAGTCGGAATAGAAATTGGATAGTTTTTTTTAATTAATGAACAATTTAAATAGGATATAAATAGAGTTGGAATCCATTCATGAGAACATCCAGATCAACCACAGATAAATATTTATATTTTAGAACATTTTATGAGGCAACATTCCCCATCCTTCAATAGACCATCTGACTTAGTGATAGATAGTGGATGGATCAATTCCCTAGAAAAGATATTCAGAGTCATGAGATTTTTGTAACTTCAAATGGTATCTCTTACCATATAGCATTTTCAAAGTCAAGTTGATCGACTATGTTCACTGGTTAATAATATTAGTGAGAAAAATTATATTGATCCCATGTAATAGGAAGTATTTAAGGATATTTTTCTAGTGAAACATATCTATAAAGTTATTCAAATTATAATGGAGAAAAAGTTATTGGAATTAACGAAAAATAATTATGATTCAGTTGTAACATATGAATCGAACTTCACATGATTATCTAGGTATGTTCTGGATTTTATTTGGTACATTGATAGTAAAATTTAAAGATTTAACTCAGTATTTAAATCAAATATATGAAGAAATTTGTCCTCTGAAGAATAGAAATGTTATGAAAATTTATCTCATTTATCTAATAATGTTTCAATAGAGTTTGAAAACACTTACATTATATGTGATTATATGAGTAAGTAATGGTCAAGATGGAATGAAATGGACAATAATCCAACTGATAATTCTATAGGTAAGCCTAAAACATGTTCAATGTGTGGTAAAATACATTTGGGGGAATGTATGTAAGGATCTCGTAAGTGTTACTGGTGTGGTAAGTATGTTCAAATGTGACTAACTACAATGAAAAGGTTCATGAAGAGTCCAATAATGATATAATAGACATATCATATATAGTATGATGAATTATATTTAATGAGTACAAACATTATAAAAATATGAGTCCAATGTTAGTTACATTGGGATGAAATCATTATGATAAGAAAAAAACGTTTGAGGAAATCATATTTTTAAGGTCTAATGATGGAAGCTCCTGAGATCCTAGTATTTTTTGAAGCATAAATATAGCTCACGATTTTAGACACACCTTATAAGGATTTAACTGATCTAATAATAAGTTATTAAGAACAATTATTAGAGATTTTTTGTTGGGTTATTTCTATGTATGAATTTTATTTAAAGTGATGTATGCCTTTAATTTTGGACAGAAGTTTTAATATATTGATAAAATTTATGCTTTTTGTGATCTTTGATGAATAATGTTATTCTTAGGGATATAAATCATAATTCATGAAATATTATGAGGATGAAATTGTGTTTTTAAAAAGGATATATCTAATGTTTGTATGTTTCCTTATATTCTCAGTTAGAAAAATAATTTCTCCTCTCAACGAAATATATTTTTAATATAAAATGTCATATTTTTACTTTTTTTACTATGTAATCAATTACCATTTAACCCTTCACATGTTTATAGTTTTTTATTTTGTTTACTTCTTCCAAACAATTTTTTCAAAAACACTTAATCTGAATTTGATGGTTTTTTATCTTTATTATATGTATCTTACTACATGGATCCCTAGTTTTGTTATCTTAGGTAGCCATTGTATTTCTTTTTCATTATTTGAAAGTGTAATTTTCATTTATCATTTTTCAAATGTGTATTTTGAAAAAATTAATTTTGAAAAGTGATACCCATTATTTTTTGTCTCCAGTTAAAATTGTGCGGATGAAATTTTAGTAAAGGGGTAGACAATTTAATGGCTTGAGTTTAAAAAAACCTATAATTGATATTGTACGTGATATTCCACACCAGGCTTAAATGAACAGCAAATTATTGTTATTTAACAATTTTTATTATAAGGAAAATGTTAAAATGGTGGGAAAAAGAATTACTAGATAAATTATAATAATATAGTTTAAAAAAATTTATATAATTATTTACTAGGTGAAAAATTAATTATAAATAAATGTTAATCATTATGATAATAAAAGTAAATGTTTTTCTTCAAAATAATTCAAATACGCACAAGTTTGTTTTTTAACAATAAGTTATTTAATACCTCTTAATGGATTATATTTTATAGATGTGTAATAAATATATTAAAATTAATACTTTACACTCATCTAATTTATTTTCTATATATGATATAAGAACAAATCCCATTTTATGAATAAAAAAAATTTAAAAAAATAGTTTCAGACCCTTTTGATGGAAACCACATTTTAAATATTATTTTGGAGACCATTATAACATCTATTTGACAAATTGAACTTGTCAATTTAAATAATGTTTTCATAATTCACTTTGGGTAAATTTTTTGTATTATTCTGATAAGATTTATTTTTCGATGAATAGTTTAAAAAATTATATTTTATTTGAAAAATACTTTTTCATCAAATTTTATTTGTGATAAATAAATTATTAATTTGTTTTAAAGTATAATTAGACCATTTTTTATTATTTAATACAACTTATAACATTTTATTCAATTTAAAATTGAAATCGGTTTTAAAATATTTTTGACCTTTTATGTGTTTTTACTTTAAAAACAAACTTTTTCAATACCCCGATGAGATTAAATTTAAACATTATTTTACAGCATCTGTGAATTCACTTTTGGAAAATCGAAATAAATAAGCATAATTGGTAAGAAATTTTGAGTCTAATAGGAACAAATTAATTTTTATAATAAAAACTTTAGTATTTTTTACCTTGGTTAAGGATATATTAGTTAATTAAGGGTAAAAATAATATTATAAGGAATATAAAATTATCCAAAACATGTACTTATATGAATTTATGAGTTTTTATTTACCAAAAATATCCTTTGGTCGATTTTGGGAGGACATTGAGACCCATGGATGTCTTTAATACAATTATAATATTATATTTAACGAAAGTATTATTTTTTCATAACCTATATTTTATCAATTATTTTTAATATGGGTAATACATGGTATCTTTTAGAATATTATTATTTTATACAACTAAAAAATTATTACGTTCATCAGGAAAATTTATTTACAATCATTTAGGAATAAATAATTAAATTTAATTGTGACACATTGGAGATGTATTAATTACTTCATTAACGTGAGAATAAAAATAAATGATATTAAAAATAAAAAAATCAAAATAATATATATAAAAAGGGAGAATCATAAATATTATTTTGATTTTTAACTTGATTCCACATTATTATATTCCCTAAAATAATTTCCATTTATAGTTACAGATAATTAGAAAAAATATAAAAATGGTGACTCATAAAATAAGAATGGATTCTTATACTCATTATACAATTCTTCCACCAAAGGACAACCCTTTAATATACAACATAATTTATTTTCATAATAAATCATCATAATTGTAATCTTTTCTTCATCTTATCCCTATTAAACCTTTACCTTCTGATTTTTTTGAGAAACATGGGATGAGAACAAAATATCATTAAGGGGTGTAAAATGAAGGAAATGTTTAGTGCCGTGAGAAAGTATAAAACCCCATTATCAGAAAGAAATACATTTTTATTCGTTGAAAAAGGAATCATCTCTTAATAATGATCAATATATTACCTTTTCATAATCAATTTATTTTTCGGAAAACTAATATTAAAACACACTATAAGAATATATCATAAAAAACTCTAGAACCTCCTCATGAAATATGATTCTTAATAATAGAGGCTTCTGGTCAACATGTATTCTTAACATACCCCTTAAAATTATTCATATAAATTTTAAAAGGACAAATATGACATTGTTAAACAAATCTGAAAAATCTTTATTTCTCACACTAAAGAAACCATTAAAAGAACAATGATATCAAAAAAATATTTATGATAATACATTTCTAATTTAAAATGTATAGAAACTAATTCGTTCTCCAAATTATTCAATGATTTTTGACTGGTCACAATATTACAAATTGAATGGAAAAAATAAGACACCATCATGATAATCATTCTAATATAGATACTCAATATTACACACAATGAAATTATTAGGAGATGTTGCATCATGATGTGAAAATCCTGAGATCTCATAAATTAACATCAAATATGTTAATAAATTTTTTATTTAAATTTATATAATAACTCTAATGAACATTGATATTATGAATAATGTGAAAAAAGATAATTTTTCACTCTTGGATAATTTATTACATGTTTGGGGAAGGAATTTTCTTCATTCATTAGGAGCAGGAGATAACCTCAAATTTATTCTAATTGAGAGTAAGTCTAATCTTCCATTCAGCCCATATTTAGTATTTCCTGTAAAATTTGACATGTTTATAATTAATATACCATAGATATTAATTGCCAAAAACATGAAATAAATGTTATGTTTTAGCTTATGATATCTCCAATATGGTAGATTAAATATTATTGACTTTTTCATTAAAATATTTCTATCATTACAAGATTATTTTGTTTGGTTTTTTGAAAAATTTGTTAATGTTTTCCAACCAATTAAAATATTTTTTAGTGGAAAATGGTATTGGAATACTATCAAATTAATTTGATATATTTAATACATTTTTGAATCTTCAATAATTGTGATCCGTAGACAAAAATCTTTAGAGACCCAAGTATACTATTTTTCTCTCATAAGGTTGTTGATAATATTCAGTATTTTGTTCTCAAATTAGACAAAAATTATACCCCATAACACTTTATATAGGAAAATATAATTATTATAAAAAGTAATTTATAGTTAAAATAATCAATTCATGTATATGAAAATATTACATTTTATAATAATTGTACTCTCTGATACCTACCTCTTTTAAATGTTTCAAATCATTAATTAATAGTAACCATAAAACATAAATATTATTTTCATGGTATTTGGGTCTAATGATCATTAAAATCAACAGTAATAATTTATATTCACACAAAATTCAGGATATATGTTGAAAATTATCAATAAAATAATCCATAAACTATGTGTTCTATTGAACATTTTATATGGAATAATTTTTTCCATTCACACTCTAATTTAATATTTCCAACATCTTGTCTAAATATAAGAATATATAGATGAGTTATATTTCAATATGAATAATCAATAGGATGTTTTTATCTTTCATGACATTTCTTCTCATCTTCATTCCATATTAACCATTTTTTCAACATTTAAATTTGTAAAAAATCATTTCAAATGGGAAATTATAAGCTGAGACCAAAATGACAAGGATGGGATCTCTCTAACTATAACATCCGGCTATGATTTCTCTTTCAAATCATTCTATGATGTCCCACATTTGAGAATCTCTAACATAAATTCTTATTCTTTCCATAACATTAAATACTTAGTTGGGATACCATGTATCCTTTTTTTACCCCAATCGCATCGAACATAATATTTTCATCGCATTAAAATGTGATTCTAGAATATATTTTTCATTTGGAAGAATTTCATTCAACAATATTACAAACTCTATAAAATTTTATCAATCCATTTATTTTTTACATTCATTTGATTCAATCATAACACCGTTAATAAAACCGAAAATTCCTTACAACCTATATAAAATGGGTTTTTTTCATAATATTATAGACACAAAATTTATACTTTTTTATCAAAATTTTCAATCTCAATATTATTAACAATTTATTAAAATATTTTGAATTATTCATATTGCAAAAATCCTCATAAATAGATATGATGATCTACCAATTTATAACATTCTAAATAAAATGGTTATAACATAAATAAAAACAATGAAAAATTATATGACTTATGATCTCTCTACTTCTCATTTTTATCATATGTAAACATTTCACTCAATAAAAAAATATGAGTGTTTGGAAATTTTAGTTTTAGAAATTATAAAAATAACGTCAAACCTCTATTATATTCATCACTTATTTTAATTATATTAATCCAACTTCAACTGATTATTTTCTAGAAAAATAAAAAAAATTGAAAATTAGTTATTATAATAGAAAACATAACATTAAACATATTATAATTTCATTCATTAAAATATATACAAATCCTAATATAAAAACAATATTGATAATATAAAAATATATATAAGATGTGTTAATAATTGAATTTGTAAATAAAAATAGCTTGAATGCATATGAAATTAAAATAATAAACATAAATCATAAATTTTTTTATGATAGCTGAAAAGTTGAAATCAATTATACAATTGCTCAAGCGGTAGTTGATGATTAATAAAGGTGGTTAGTGAATAAAATATAAAGTGGAATAAATGGAAATTTTTTTCAACAAATACAAATTGAATTTGAAATATATTGTATTCATGAAAATTTAAAAAAACACAAACCAAAAAATATAACATATCTCAGATGACTAAGAAAATGAAAACAATAACTATAAAATTGAAGTGGATGAATTTAAATGAAAAAAACATATACCATGATAGTGGAATATGGAATCATTGGATAATAAATATGATACATGGATGATAATCATAGACATGCAGAATTTAAATTTTCATAGCCATTTAAAATAACATATTAAATAATATATGTATTTTCATGACCCGACCCTACCCGGGCATGAGCCAAAACTACCACTAGCCCGACTCCATAGGCCAGGGGCTGGCGACAAGCGCTGAAGGCTAAACAACTAGGGGAGGCCTTTGCCTATGTACCTATACACACACACACACACACAACCGAATCAATGCAGAAGTGAAGAGTAAAAAGATAAGTAATGTACCAACTGCTATAAATAAACGACAAATGTGCATCAACCTCTAAACTGTAAAAATTAAGTGATGAAGGTAATATGAAATGGAAAGGGCAAAACATGTGCCCAACCAGAAACGTACCACAACCCGGCAACACGTAAACAAAAATAAACACCTGGGAGGGTCCCACACCTATAACCTGAGTACGACCACTGTACGTGGTCCATGCTCCCGAACTCCTATGTTCCGTAGAAGTCACGACCAACTTGTCCAACGTCTGCAAGGGCACACCAAGTGTTGGAAAATCCCAAGCATGGTTGAGTATAAAAATACTCATTAGGATGCTCCGATAGGTCGAGGGAGCAACAAAGGAGGTACTGAAGATGTATGAAGTAGATCGAACTCAGAAAAGTAAAGGAGTACCACATAGAGTGCATTAAAGAGTATAGTAGAGTAACATCTCAACCCTACATAAGAAAAAAGTAGACTTTTCCTAAGACAAGATGCTAGAAATAGTGAGACGATTATCTTACCATTGATGAGTCGCTACCTATAGTAGGAGAGTAGACTCTTCCAATCATGAGAAGATAGACATGGAAAGCATGTGGCATACCCTGTGTGTCTTCACCTCTCCTGGAAGGAGAGTAACCAAAAACCAAGAAGTGGGTACTGTAAAAAGGTATATATCTATCAATATGCTATTCAATAAACCCGAACAAGATCGTAAGGGGATCTCCATCAGGTAGCTCAACCCAAGAATTTGAGTAGCCAACAGTCCCATAAGTAAACACCATGGATTCCCAACATCCTACCCATCTGCACAGAATTGCAAGCCAAAGGGGGCCAAATCACTGCACTAGGACACTATCCACTTTGGGCGGCAATGAATCTCTTGCACGGTTTTAAGTCACGTCTCATGGTCGAGTATTGGTGGATATAGCACCCCTCATACTTGAGAGTTCTAGGGAAAGTCAAACCACACCTCTCTATTATCACACAGTCGAGAGGTCTTCTCAATGTAAAAGATATCACATCACTGACTCGTACAAGCATGGTTCCCGCTCTGGTAGTCACAGAGAAAAGCCAAGACTAGCCTAGTAGAAAGGACTGAGTCTGAAAGAGGTCATCGGGTAACCCACCGGCCAGCCCCACTAGAGGGTAAAACCTAAGAGGTCGTCATGTAACCCACTGACCAACCTCTGCTAGGGTCAAACCCTAAATGTTCATCAAGTAACCCACTGCCCAGTCTCTTCTGGTGGGTAAACCCTAAGAGGTCATCGGGTAACCCACTGCCCAGTCTCTGCAGGAGGGTAAACCCTACGAGGTCGTCGGGTAACCAACTACCTAGTCTATGCTGGAGGGTAAACTCTAAGAGGTCGTCGGGTAACCCACTACCCAGTCTCTGCTGAAGTGTAATCCCTAAGAGGTCATCGGGTAACCCACTTCCCAGTCTCTATTGTAGGGTAAACATTAATATGTCAATGAGAATACCACTGCCCAGCCCCACTGGTGGGTAAACATTATGATGTTGATGAGAAACCCACTGCCCAATCCTGCTGGATTGTAAAGGCGGAACTGCTCTGGCCATCCCTATTGGATGGAACAACACTGGCCAACAGAACATAGAGTGGGTATCACGCTTCCACCCATCTCTAGAAAAATTTATCTAGTAATGGTTCGGCGCCCGTGTAGTGTGGGTCACACCGATACCTGATACTCTTACTAGGGAAACACATCACGGTAGATCGCGTAAGGAAGAAATGATCTTGATAATTGTCTAGGGAATATGAATCCAGGCTCACTGGGGCTCTGTACCCAACTAGAAACATACTCTTAGGTAGAATATCGGTGCCCGCGTAATGTATTGGTCACACCAAATCCTCAAAAACTCTACAAGGGAACACGATGGGATGTGATACTGAATGCTCACTCTGCTGAACGAAAAAAGGGGAATCCAAACAACTCCGTTGATCACACCATCAAGAATAGGACTTGGGGAAACCACTCAACCCTGCTGGTCTAAACTATCGTGAACATAGGGACCCTCTGCATCATGAGAGACCAATGGTACATAAAGAATAACATGGAATGTATATGGGGCCCTCACTACATGTGGACATATATCCTCTCCAACACAAGATCAAAAACATTATCGGGTAAGAACTACAACATGTACCTCCAAGAATCCCTGTATACTTCTAGAGTATACCACATATCTAGCCCAAAGGGTATCGTCCACACGACAACCAACGTCGGTGTGAAGGGGGAAAACCTAGTTTCACCAACCTGCATCCTCGACGGCCCTAGAAGGACCCTCCATATCATTTCAAGCATCATCATCACTTACATGGGAGTGAACGCGATCACACGCCAAGGGTTCTCTTCCAAACAAAGCATGAAAAACTGCCACCGGATAACCATTCATGCTTCCACATTAACGAGATATCGATTGAGACTCTGAAAATCCAAATAGATCATACCATTGTAATCCTCATGGAAATACACGTGAGATCGACTATTTAATCACCTCAAATAGACATCTAATGTAAAAGTTGTTCAACACTGCTTGACGCACGAACAATGTCCCATGGTACTCAACCTCAGCCTCGAAAAGAGTTGAGTGCACCTCACCATTTCGATCCCATTGGGAAAACACGTAAAATTGACTGTTTACCTATGGGGAATGGATGTCCGGAAAAAAAATCATTTCACCTTACCGCACATGAGCGATGCTACATGGGACCTGCATCACGGTCCTTAAACTCAACAAATGGATCACATCGTTGCGATCCTGTTGAAAAAGTACACATGATTGACTAATCACTTGTACAAGACGACAACCTGGTGATAAAGATGGAAATCACAGGAATGTCCCAAAACTGCCCCCTTGGGGCCCACACCATCATGCAGAATTAAAGCGGGCAGATTACGTCATTGCAATGCAATCAGAAAAACACTCAGAATCGACTACTCGCACGCCCCGAACAGACGTCCGATGAGAATGTTGTGAAACGCTGCTCGCAACTTAAAAGACGGGTCATGGGTCTCATGCCTCAACTCTAGTTTCAATGATCTTAACCATACTAGAAATATTCAACTCAATTCCAAGGTCACAACGCCACTGATGGTTCTCAAAACGGACATCGTATGTGTCTTTGACGTCAAAGACAAGAACCTTATAGAAACACGCAAAACCACTTAACGTAGGTGTCACGCCACCGATCCCCTCATATCTGGAGTTAAAAATCCCCACGACCATCTCAAAAAGTTTGTCTCGAGCAAATGAACTCTTTTATATAAAAGGCATGTGAAACCGACACCCAGTTTGATTTTTATGGCGGATTTAAAATTTAAATGGACAAAAATATGTGGGCTGGGCCGGTTCTACCGGCCCACCCTGCCAGAACTGGCCAGCGATTAACCGCATGGCCCTTCCCACATCGCTCGGACCGGGTTAGCCGGTATCATTCCCCTTCCACAGAGACCCAACCCATGTAGGTCACATCTTCCGACCGCGGTCATTAGGACCCCGGGTCCACCGCGTCGCGTGCCCCAGCTGGTGCCTCCATGTCATTGCCCCCATCTCGACCGGCCGTCGTGCTTGCTCGGTGCCTCCGTAGCCCTCTCACATGGCGCCTCAGCTCGACCATCCTCTTGGTTGCCTCGTACTCGCTGACACCTAGTATAGTCGGTCGTCGGCCAATGGAGAGCCCCACCGTCTCCACTAGAAATCCCCACTGCCACTGGATCGCCGGGCCACCACGTGTGCCCCCAGACCACCCTGAAGACCGCCGAAAGAATGGTGTTTGGCCATAAATCTTATCGGGTCCATCCCAGGCACCTCGGGACTCCGGAACTCAATCCGAAACATTAGTTGGAATTCCTAGGACGATTCCTACTTGAATATGGGCTGCTCTTTATAAATAAATAGATATTATATGAAATAAATCAAGCTCAAAGTAGATGTAGTAATTTTAAACAAAACGATATGATCCTACTTCTATGTGCATATCCTGATGCATTTTCGTTGATCTTAATTCACACTAGATGAGATCTCCTTAATTGTAGAGGGAGGGGGAGGGATTGAGGAGGATCTCTCCTTGAGAGGGTTTAAGCAGAGGAAGTTCCATGGGGAAAATGATAGAGATGGGAGGAAATTATACATAAATAGAAATTATGTTTTTATTATTGAATTCCTCCCAAAAGGACCCTCTTCTGAAACCTCCGTTGTGGTCAATATTAAGCCTCCCCTAGTGTAAAAACCACCTTTAGAGTGCAACTTTGGTCACTAAATTTTAATATGAGGCCCTGTTTAAATGTTACAAATTCTAACACCCGAGGCTGCTAAATTATGAAAACGCCTCTGGAGGCATTTTTCACAGGAGGCCCACGCCTGCGAAAGTTACACCTCTTCTAGGATAAACAGCAATATTTGAACTCATAGGTGACCTCAGTTTTCCCGTACAGGATATCGTTTAAGAGCTATTCCACATATTTCTTGTTCCTAGTGTGAACGCACTGAAAATTTATTTCCGGACACACCGGGGCTCAGAATCACACGCCGTCTGATGGCGCTACTCTGGAATAATATCATGAATATTCCAAAGTCATTTATAGTAAACAACTAGGTTCTTACATCATTCCCTCCTTCAATATTTTCATCCCAAAAATGAAAAACCAGAGAACAACTCAATGTTATAATCCCACACTTGGCTTTCCCGTACCCAGAAGAACTCGTGCACAGTTCGACGTCACCACACATGGACCAAAGAATTTGATCCATTCATTTGTGGTCTACCCTCACCGATAACGTTCATAAGATCATGCACAAATATTCTCAGGCAAGTCATGTGGGAGACGTCGTGCACCCTCTCCTAACCTTAGGGGTTAGGGCAAGGCGGTACGGAACCTCTCCTTCTCTTCGCTAGGTTTCAAACGGCCCAAAGGCCCTCAGGGGTATCCCACCTCCCCAATTGAACCATTACGTCGCACGCCGCGACTACAATCACCGTTTGGACCTGGGACAAATCCCGGGGATTATCTCCTTCAGAATATCCATATGGTGAAACACCATAGGATATCTGGTTACCCAAGGTTCAATATTTGATGTCCCACAACCAAGACTCTCTTACATGATCGAAAGTCAAAGGATTCACCACCATTGACTAAAGAGAATGGTTCCACGCCTACTACTATTCTAACATAGGGTTACTATAATGCCCTGCATTTCCCTTGCAACAACTGAAGAAAGGATGAAGGACAAAAATAATTTCACACACATAGTCTAACAATTATACTGTAAAATGTAGAAGAGCCATAAAGCATACCTCTTTTCATCTCATGCTCTGTAGGATCGTAGACATCCAATGCTCGTGGTTTCCCGTGGTCCCATCTATCTGCTCTCGGAGCCTGACATGCACCACATAGGGGTGATGGGAAGACCTCGTAATGTCATACCACACTACCATCTCCTCCCGCTCCAATTTTAGAACCACCTCTCTAGTCACTACTCTGATTAAGGTGCTACCTCTTTCATGGTGGTGCACCTGCTACCTGCTCGATATTCTCAGCATGCCTGGTCGGGAAGTCTTGCACTAGGTGAACTTGATCATCAAAAGCATAGCACCGGCTCTCCCCAGGCTACCTTGGTGCCCTCCAGCGCCACTGTGGTGTATGACCACACCCCTGATTCCAGTCATCATAAGGCCACCTACATCGAGGTTCTGTCTGCCGATTCCTGGTAGCTGGGGCAGATGTCTCGGCACCATCATGCCTATGACCACCACCAACAATAGAATATGACAAGAAGCTCACTGTCACCAGTGCCTGCTCTAGCACCACAACATATGTGGGAATGAACAAAGGTGATTTGATTAAATGAATCTCTCTATAGAGACCCTGCAAAAACTTCTGCGCTGGGAAGTTTCCGTCATGGACCACGTTCGGGTAAAAACATGCATAGTCTCTGAAACTAATCATAGACTCAGTCACTGTCATCCATACCTACTGAAATTGCATGAGATCCTGGAACACGACTACGACCACTGTAGGTGGTCCAAGCTCCCGAACTCCGAACCTCCACAGAAGTCACGACCAACCGATCCCTCATCATCAAGGGCACACCAAGTGCGGGAAAATCAGAAGCATGGGTGAGTATAAAAATACTCATTAGGATGCCTCGAAGGCATGAGGGAGAAATAATGAAGTTACTGAAGAGGTGAGTGGTAGATTGAATAGGTTAAAGTAAAGGATTACCACAGAGAGTGTTGTATAGAGTATAGCAGAGTAACAACTCAATACAACAGGAGAAAAGAAGTAGACTCATCCTAGCACAAGGAGCTAGAAACTATGAGACGACGAACTTCCCATTGAGCCTTCTCTACCTATTTCAGGAGAGTAGAATTGTCCACCCATGAAAATCAAGACACAGAAATCACGTGGCATACCCCACGTGTCTTCACCTCTCAAGGAAAGAGAGTAACCAAAACCCAAGAAGTGGGTACTGTAACAAGGAATATACATATCCATATACTCAACAAGAAACCCGAACAAGATCATAAAGAGATATACATCCTATAGAGTAACCCAAGAATGTTAATAGCCAATAGTACCATAAGTAAACACCATCGTTGCCCAGCATCAAACCTATCTACCAAGAACTGCAAGCCAAAGGGGATCAAATCACCGTAGATTAACACCATCCTCTTTGGGAGGCACAGACTCGCCTGCACAGTTTTAGGTCGTGTCTAAAGGTTGAGTCTTGGTGGATAATGAACCCCTTGAACATGAGAGTTCTGGAGATTGTCAAACCACCACTCTTCACTATCACACAGCTGAGAGGTCTTCCCAAAATCAAAGCTATCACATCACTGACCCATACGACCAGGGGTCCCTCTATGGTAGTGATGGAGAACAACCACAGACTAGCCTAGTAGAAATAAATGAGTCTGAAAGAGGTCATCGGGTAACCCACTACCCAGCCCCAGTAGAGGGTAAACCGTAAGAGGTTGTTGGGTAACCCACTGCCCAGCCTCTACTGGAGGTTAAACCCTAAGAGGTCGTCGGGTAACCCACTGCCTACTCTCTGCTGAAGGGTAAACCCAAAGAGGCCGTCAGGTAACCCACGGTCGAGTCTCTACTGGAGGGTAAACCTTATGTGGTCGTCGGGTAACCCACATCCCAGTCTATGCTAGCGGGTAAATCCTAAGAGGTTGTAAGGTAACCCACTGCTCAATCTCTACAGGAGGGTAAACCCTTAGAAGTTAATGAGAAACTCACTGCCCAAACCCGCTAGAGGGTAAAAGCGATGAAGTCGATGAGAAACCCACTGCCCAGCCCCACTAGAGGGTAAACCCAGAACAAATCTGGCCATCCCTACTGGATGGTACAAAATTTTCCAAAAGAACACAGAGTGTGTATCACACAACCACCCATCTCCAGTACATTTAATCTAGTACTAGACCATCGCCCGTGTAGTGCGGTTCATGCCGATACCAGAAACTCTTCCTAGGGAAACACATCACGGTAGATCACGGAAATATGATATGATCTCGATACTTGACTAGGGAATCTATGACCATGCTCACTGGGTCTCCGTACCCTACTAGAAACAACCTCGTGGGCAGAAGATCGGTGACCACATAATGTATTGATCACAACGATTCCTCAAAAACGCTACCAGGTAACAAAAAGGGATGTGATACTAAAAGTTCATACTACTAAAGGAAAAAGGGGAACCCAAACAACTCCACCGATCACACCATCAAGAATAGAACCAGGGGAAACCACTCAATCATGTTGGTATAAACCATCTTGAACAGAGGTACCATCTATATCGTGAGAGACCAAATGTGTGTAATGCCGAACACGACTTGATTATGAGGCCCTCACGACATGTGGCCATATCTCATCTCCAACCCATGTACACAATCATTATCGGGTATAAACTACAACATGTACCTCCAAGAATCCATGTATACTTCTAGAGTATACGACATCTATAGCTCAAGGGTTATCATTCACACGATAACCAACGTCAGTAGGAATGATGAAAACATAATTTAGCCATCCCGCTTCCTCTACGACCCTAGAACGGTCATCCATATCTCATCAAACATCAACTTCACTCACACGGGAATTAACGAGATCACAAGCCAAGGGTTTTCCTACAATCATAGTAAAATGAAATTCCACCAGAGCACCTTTCATGCTTCAACATTAATGATATCTCGAATGAGACTCCGCCCAAACAAACGGATCATACTATTGTAATCCTCACTGAAAAACACATGAGATCGAATAATTACTCACCTCTAACAAACATCCGATGTAAAAGTCGTTCTACACTGCTTTACACCCGAACGAGGTCCTGTTGTCCCGAGCCTCATCCTTGAAAGCAGTTGGGTGGATCGCACCTTTTCGATCCCCTCGGGGAAACACGTCAAATTGTCTGCTTACTTGTGTGGAACAGATGTTAGATAAAAAGATGCATTTAGCCATACCACACATGAGAGGTGAAATGTGGGACCTGCATCACTATCCGGAAATGCAGCAAACAGATCTCACTATTGCGATCCTCTTAGAAAAGTACACAAGATTGATTAATAAATTTTCCAAAACAGACACATGGTGATAAAGATGGAAGTCACTGCCAACTCCCAAAATAGCCATCTTGGGGCCTACACCATCATACATAATTAAAGCGGGTGTATTTCACCATTGCAATTCCCATAGAAAAACACTCATAATCGACTACTCGCATGCCCCGAACGGACGTCCGATGAGAATGTTTTGAAATGCTGCTCTCGTCTTAAAATAAGGGTCATGGGACAAACACATGAACTCTAGTTTCATCGCCCAAAACCATACTATAAATATTCATTTCGATGACAGGGTCACAATGCCACTGAAAACACTCAAAACGGACTCTTGATGTGTATGTGCCTCCCAAAATAAGATCCTCGGAGAAACTGGCTAAACCACACAACGTAGGTGTCAGGCCACCGATCCCCTCATCTCAGGAATTAAAAATCCTCGAGACCATCTCAAAATGTTCTTCTTGAGACAAGGAATGTGTTTCCATAGATAGCTAATAAATCCAACACTTGGTCTGATTTTTATGGCCATTTTAAAATTTAAATAGACGAAAATAGGTGGGTCGGGCCGGTTCGGCCGGCACACCCACCTGAACCGGATCGCGGTTCACCTTGCAGGCCGACCTACCTCACCCAGATAGGCATAGCTGGTCCCATTCTCCATCCACGGAGACCCACCCCTAGGGGGTCATGTCTGCCGACCAGGGCCATGAAGACCCAAAGTCCTCCGCGTCACGCACCCTTGCTGGCACCTCCATGTTGTCAACCCCATCTGGCTCGGCCGCCGCGCTTGCTCGGCGCCTCCACAACTCGCTCACCATGCGCCTCTGCTCGACCGCGCTCCCGGCTACCTCACACTCGCTGATGCCCACTGTGCCCGGCCGTCAGCTGCTGGAGAGCCCCACCACCAAGGCTGGAGAGCCCCACCACTTCTGGATCGTAGGGTCTCCGCGCGTGCCCCTTGACCACCATGAGGACCACCGAAAGAAGGGTGTTTGGCTGGAAAACGTCTTGGGGCCACCCCAGGAATCCCAGGACTCCAAAATTCAATCTGAAACATCTGTTGGAGAGACTAGGACGATTCCTACTCGAATATGGTCCTCTATCGATAATTAAACAGAGGTTCTATGCCATAATTCGAGCTCAAAATAGATGCAGTAATTTTAAACAAAACACTAAGATCCTACCTCTTTGGGCGTAGCCCGATGCTTTCATGTTGATTCGCCTTCATCGTAGAAGATATATGTTTTATTGGAGAAGGAGGTGGTTGGATTGAGGAGGATATCTCCTTGAGAGGGTTTTTCCAGAGGAAGTGCCAAGGGTAAAATGATAGAGATCGGAGGAAATTATACTTAAACAGATTTTATGTTTTTATTATGGAATTCCACCCAAAAATACCCACATCTGAATCCTCTGGCACTGTCAAGATTAATCCACTCCTAGGGTAAAAACCACCTTTCGAGCACAATGGTTGTCTCAGAATTTAAATTCGAGGCCCCATTCAAAAGTTATAAGATTTAATTCCCAAGTCCTCTAAATTACGAAAATGTCCCTGGGGGCATTTTTCACAGGAGGCCCACGCCTACGAAAGTTACACCTGTTATAGGGTAAATGAAACTCTCCATACTCAACATTGCCCTCGGTTTTCCCGTACGAGCCATTGTATAAGAGTTATTCTACTTATTTTGCGTGACAAGTGTGAATGCACTAAAAAATAAATTCCGGCCACACCAGGGCTCGGAATCACACGTCGTTTGTAGGCAATACTCTAGAATAATATCAATAATATTTCAAAGTATTTTATAGAATAAACCAGGTTCTTAAATCATTCCCTCATTCAATATTTTTTTCTCCGAAATGAAAAACCGGGGAACAACTCAGGGTTCTAAGCCGAAACCTGGCTCTCCCGTAGCCAAAAGAACACTTGAACAGTTCTATGTAACCACAAATGGACCAAAGGATTTGATCCATTCATTGGAGGTATGCCCTTGCAGATGAAATTCATATGAGAAAGAACACATCTTCTTAGGTAAGTCACGTGGGAGATGCCATGAATCCACTCCTGACCTTGGGGGTTAGGGCAAGGCGGTAGGTATCTTCGGTATCCCTTCGCACAGTCTCAAACGGCCCAAAGGCCCTTGGGGGTATCCCACCTACCCGATCGAACCGTAAATCACACACCATGACTAGAATCAGCGTTTGTACCTATGACAAATCCTAGGGATTATCTCTTTCAAAATATCCATAATGGTGAAACACCCAAGGATATCTAGTTACGAAAGGTTTAATAGTCGATGTACGACATCCAAGACTATTTTACTTGCTCTAAAGGTGATATAGTCACCACCATCGACTAAAGAGAAAGGTCACACGCCTTCTAATATTCTATCACAGGGTTACACCGACGTGCCACGTCCCCCTGACAACAACTCAAGCAAGGATAAGGGAGACAGAGAATTTAACACATAGAGACCAACAATTCTACTATAAAAATTAGAAGAGCCATAAAGCGTACCTCTTATTATCTCATGCTCTGCAGGATCATAAACATCCAATGCTCGTGGTTGCCCGTGGTCCCAACTATCAGCTCATGGAGCCTAATGTGGACCACCTAGTGGTGATGGGAAGACATGATATTGTTGTCCCCCACTACCAGCTCCTCTGGCTCCTCTACTAGCACCACCTATCTCGACACTACTCCGATTAAGGTACTACCTCTGTCGGGGTGGTGCACCTGCTGCCTGCCTAATATTCTCAGCGTGCATGGTCTGGAATTCTTGCGCCAGGTGGTCTCGCCTATCACAAGCAGAGCACCTGATCTCCTCGGGCTGCCTTGGTGCCCTCCGGCGCCACTGTGGTGTGTGAACACACTCTTGAATCTGGTTATCAAAAGGATAGTTGTGTCGCGGTTCTGTCTGTCGATGCCTGGTAGTTGTGGGAGACGTCTCTGCTCCATCGTGCCTACTGCCACCACCAACAGCAAAACATGACATGATTATCTCTATCACCAATGCCTTATCTAGAACCTCAAAAAAAGTTGGAATGCCCAAGGGTGATATGGTGGCATGAATCTCTCTGCAGATACCCTGCTCAAACATCCATGCTCAGAAGTTTCAGTCATTGACCGAGTTTGGGTAAAAATGTGCAGCGTCTACGAAACTAGTCGCATAGTCAGTAACCGACATCACTCCCTTCTGAAACTGCAGGAGCTCTGAGATATAAATGGAGCACAAGAAGGAGGGGTAAAACTTCTCACGAAACATCTTCTGAATGTCACCCACGAAAGACATGCCTCGTCATGTAACTGAGTCACTAGACTCCTCCAACACCCAGCTACTCCATGAAAAGAATATTTTCCAAAGACACCATAAGATCTGCTGGAATTTGAACAATCCCGAATTGGACAACCATGGTCTCTAGCCAATCCTCTTCTATCTGAGGGTCGAGAAAACCGCCAAACCCCAGCGGTCTCTTTCGCTGGAACTCAAGGTACACGCTCAACCTGTGCTCAACCTCTGTCTGCTCTGCTGGAGCTATTTTCTACTCACTAGGTGGGGGTTCTACTACCGCACCACTCAGAGAAAGAGTCTTGAATGATGGGTCCTATACTGAGACCTCATCTCTCACATGGTCTCCATAATGAACCAAAGCTGTTATCCTGGTTAGCTGGCTTTGCAGAAACATCCTGAATATTATCAAGGATTGTCGCGGACAGATGAGCATATATGTATATAACAAAAACAACAATGGGGAGATGAATCAATAAGGACAGTCAAAGAATAAATCCTATGTGATGAAAAAATAAAACATTCCTTGAAACAAGTGTCACATCATGCCGAGTCGATAAGCGGGTTATCAGGGTCCTGGTGAATGGATACGTCGGCCACCACACCATCACTGGACTCCCTGGCCTGAGAGCAGCTCTCGACACATGTTGACACTGTTTACTTAAATAACAACCAATTTCTTTTTTAGGGATGTCAGAACAATGTCCCATGGAACGAACCACCTTTGATACAACTTTTTCATGACCCGACCCTACCGGAGCTTGAGCCGCAACTTCCCCAAGCCCACATCCATAGGCCAGGGATTGGCGACAAGTGCCGAAGGCTAAACAACACAGGGATGCCTCTTACTAAGTTCCTGTTCACACACACGGATCCCACTCATTGTATATGTGATGAGTAAAAAAGAAAAGTAAAGTACCAACTACTATAAATAATCAAAAAATGTGCGTCGACCTCTAAACAGTAAAATGTTAGTGCTGAAGGTAAACTGAAAAGGAAAGGGAAAAACATGCGCCGACCAGAAAAGTTCCACAACCCAAGAACATGTAGACAAAAATAAATAGGTGGGAGGGTCCCACACCTGAACCCCGACTATGAACATTTTACATGGTCCAAGACCTCGAACTTCGAAGCTCTGCTGAAGTCACGACCATCATGTCCCTCGTCTGCAACGGCACACCAAGTGCAGGAAAATCCCAAGCAAGGATTAGTATTAAAATTCTCAGCAGGATTCCTTGAAGGCTCTAGAGAGTAACAAAAGAGGTACTGAAGAGGTGATTAGTAGATCGAACATGGAAAAGTAAAGGAGCATCACAGAGAGTGTTGTATAGAGTACAATAGAGTAAAAGCTCAACCCAACAAGACAAAAGAAGTAGACTCGTCCTAACACATGGAGCTAGAAAAGGTGAGAAGATGAACTTATAATCGATCTTTTTCTACATGTAGCTGGAGAGTAGAGTCTTCCAACAACGAGAAGCTAGACATAGAAAGCACGTGGCATACCCCGCGCGTCTTCAACTCTCTAGGAAGGATAGTAACCAAAACACAAGATGTGGGTACTAGAACTGGTTACATACATATCCATATGCTCAACAAGAAACCCGAACACGATTATAAGGGGATATCCATCCTGTAGATCAGCCCAAGAATGTTAATAGCCAACAGTCCTCGAATTAAACACCATCGATTCCCAGCATCTTAATCGTCTGCCTTGAACTACGAGCCAATGGGGCTCAAATCACCAAACATTGAAAATATCTACTTTGGGCGGCCCTAACTCGCCTGCCTAGTTTTAGGTTGCGTCTCAAGGATGCATCTTAGTGGGGAATGTGCTCCTCGTACTTGAGAGTTTTGGGGAATGTCAAACCACACCTCATCACTGTCTCATAGTGAAGAGCACTTCTCAAAGTCAAAGTTGTCACATCAATGACCCATACAACCAAGGGTCCCGATCCAGTAGTCATGGATAAAAGCAACAAACATTCCTAGTAGAAAGGGCTAAGTCTGAAGGAGGTCGACGGGTAACCCACTGGCCAGCGCCGCTCGATGGTAACCCCTAAGTGGTCGTCAGGTGACCCATAACCCAGTCTCTGCTGGAGGGTAAACCCTAAGAGGTCGTCGGGTAACCAACTGCCCAGTCTCTGCTGGAGGGTAAACCCAAAGTGGTCTTTGGGTAACCCAATGCACAGTCTCTACTGGAGGGAAAACCCCAAGAGGTCTTCGGGTAACCTACTTCCTTGTCTCTAATGGAGGGTAATCTCTAAGAGTTTGTCGGGTAACCCACTTCCCAGTCTCTGATGGAGGGTAAACCCTATGAGGTCATCAGGTAACCCACTGCCCAGACTCTACTGGAGGGTAATCCCTAAGAAGTCAATGAGTAACCCACTCCCCAGCCCCACTGGAGGGTAAACACGAAGAAGTTGATGAGCAACCCACTGCCCAACCCCGCTGGAGGGTAAACTCAGAAATGCTCTGGCCATCCCTAATAAATGGCGCAACACTAGCCAATAGAACATGAAGTGGGTACTGCGCAACCTCCCATCTCTAGAACATTTCGTCTAGTAGAGGTTTAGTGCTCGTGTAGTGTGGGTCACACCGATACCAGAAACTCTAAGTTGGAAAACACGTCACATTAGATCGCGGAAGGAAGATGTAATCTAGATACATGTCTAGGGAATATGAACCCAGGCTCACTGGGGCTCCGTACCCTATTGGAAACAACCTCTTGTGTAAAATATCAGTGCCCATGTAACGTATTGGTCATACCAAATCCTTCAAAACTCTATCAGGGAACACGAAATGATGTGATAATGAAATCTCACATGACTAAAGTAAAAAAGGGGAACCCAAATATCGCCACTAATCACACCATCATGAACCAAACTAGGGGAAACCACTCAACCCTGCTGGTCTGAACCATTAGGAACATATGGACCCTCTATGTCGCGATAGACCAACAGTATGTAAAGAAGAACACAACGCGCATATTGGGCCTTCATGACGTGTGGCCCTATCTCATATCCAACCCACGTACACAAACATTATTGGGTAAAAAATACAACATGTACCTATATGAATCATTGTATACTTGCATAGTATACCACATCTCTTGCCCAAAGGCTATCATGCACACGACACCCAACGTCAGCGCAAAGGGGAAAAATGTAATTTTGCCAACCTGCTTCCTCCACGGCCCTAGTACGACTATCCATATCTCTTCAAACATTAACTTCACTCACATGGGATTGAGCGTGATCACATGCCAAGGGTTCACTTTAAAATACAGCAAGACGAACTGCCACTAGAGGACCTTTCATGATTCAACACTAATGACATCTCGAATGAGACTCCGCCCATCCAAAAGGATCATACCATTATAATCCACTTGAAAAAAACACGAGATCGACTATTTACTCACATCTAATAGACATAGAATGTAAATGTTGTTCAACACTGCTTTACATCTGAATGACGTCTCGTGGTCCCGAGCCTCATCCTGGAAAAAAGTCGGGCTCATCACACCATTTCATGCCCCTTGGGAAACCATGTCAATTTGACTGTTTACTTGTGTGGAATGGATGTCTAGAGAAAAAGATAAATTTCTACATACCAAACAAGAGAGGTTCTCCATGGGACCCGCATCACGGTCCTGAAACGCAACAAATGGATCGCACTATTGCGATCCTCTCGGAAAAGTACACAAGATTGAGTAATAACTTCTCCAAAACAGACACCCAATGATAAAGATGGAAATCACTGCTAACCCCCAAAACAGCCCACTTGGGGCCCACACCAGCATGAAAAATTAATGCAGGCGGATTGCTCCATTGTAATTCCCTCAGAAAAACACTCATAATCGATTTCTCACATGCCCCGACGGACGTCCCATGAGAAATTTGTGAAATGCTGTCACATATTATAAGATGGGTCTTGGGCCCATGCTTCAAATCTGATTTCAATGCCTGAACCCATAATGAAAACCTTCATCTCGATGCCAGGGTTGCAACTCCACTGACATCGCTCAAAAAGGACTCTGGATGTGTCTGTGCCGCCCAAAACAAGGACCTAGGAGAAACACGCTAAACCACTTAACATACGTGTCACACCACTGAGCCCCTCATTCTGGGAATTAAAAATCATTGAGAACATCTCAAAATGTTTGTCTTGAGCCAGGGAATGAATTACCATAGGTGGATCATGAAACCAACACCCACTCTATTTTGTCTGGCCATTTTAAAATTTAAATGGACGAAAATTGGTTGGTTGGGCTGGTTCGTCCGACCCACCCCTCCTGAACCGGCCTGCAGTTCACCAAATGGGCCGACCCGCCTCACCCGGACCGGCACAGCCTGTCCGGTTCTCCTTCCCTGGAGACCCACCCGTTGCGGGTCGTGTGTGCCGACCTGGGTCATGAGAACCCTGGGTCCTCCGCGTCGCGCGCCCCAACTGGTGCCTCCAAGTCGTCGCCCCCATCTCCCCCAGCCGCCGCGCTCGTTCTGCGCCTCCGCAGCCCGCTCACCTAGCTCCTCCTCTCGACTGTGCTCCCGGCCACCCCGCCCTCGCCGACACCCACTGCACCCATCCTTCTGCCACTATAGAGGCCTGCCACTGCTGCAGGAGAGCCCCACTACCGCTGGATCACCGGGCCGCCACGTGTGCTGACGGACCACCTTGAAGACCGCCGGAAAAAGGCTGTTTGGCTGGAAAACATTCCCGGGCCACCCCAGGCACCCAGGGACTCCAAAATTCAATCCTAATAATCTGTTGGAAAGCCTATGACGATTCCTACTCGAATATGGAACTCGCATGATAATTAAACATATTTTTGATGCAATAATTCTAGCTCAAATTAAATGCGGTAATTTTAAACGAAACTATAAGATCCTATCTCTTTGGGTGTTGCCCGGTGCTTTTTCGTCGATCTGCCTTCACCATAGCAAAGATATCCTTGATTGGAGAGGGAGAAGGAGGTCTTGAAGGGGATCTCTCCTTGAGGGGGTTTGACCAGAGGATTTTCTAAGGAAAAAATGAGAGATATGGGAGGAAATTATACTGTAATTGAATTTATGTTCTTATTATGGAATTCCTCTAAAAAAGGCCCGCTTAGGAAACCTCCGGCGCACTCAAGATTAAGCCTCCCCTATGGTAAACACCACCTCCCGAGTGCAACTGTGGTCTCAAAATTTTAATCTGAGGTCCCATTTAGATGTTATAAATTTTAACACCCGATGCCTCTAAATTATAAAAACCCCCCTGGGGGAATTTTTCATAGGGGGCTCGTGCCTATGAATGTTACACCCCTTCAAAGGTAAAATTAATGCTATGAAGTCAACGGTTCCCTTGGTTTTCCCATAAAATCTATAGTTTAAGAGTTATTCCATTTATTTTGTGTGCCCAGTGTGAACGCACTGGAAATTTTATTCTAGCCACACCAGGGCTGAGAAATGCACACCTTCTGAAGGCACTGCATTGGAATAATATCAATAATATTCCAAATTCTTTTATAGAAAAAACCGGGTTCTCACAAGTATAAACATAATAATATGAATATTCTTACATTGAGAAAAAAAATGTTCATTCATCATGTTTTGAACACAAAAAGATCCCTAACATTATGTTTTTAATAAATCAAATTTCATTTTCTCTATCATGAACAAAGTATATTTCTAATCATCCTATTATGAACCACTGAATTTAAATTATTCCTATTATGAAAAAAAATTCCATTCCAAAAGTATTGTCTAATTATATGTATATTATTAACCAATGCATTGGAGGTAGATATTGGACACCAGAAGTCAGAAAAATAATCATTCATATACATGTGTGGAAGTAGTACATAGAAAAATTCATAGTGAAAACATAAATTAATTAACCAATGGAATAGATATGGGTTTTAACAAAATATTTAAAATATCTTTCCATAATAAATCTAGTTAAATAAGTTTAATGGTGTCTTAAAAATATTCCCAGTGTAACAAAGGAAACATTAGGATGTTTGAAAAAAATGAAAAAAATAATTTTTATGATAAATAGATTAAAAAAATAAAAATAAAAAATGATATTACATTGATAAGACATTTAAAAATTATCCTTATTGTATAAAGGTTGTTTTTAAAAATTTCTAATTTCATAAGTGGAATATTATTTCAAAACATTTATTGAGAAGATGTAAAAACACTTGAAAACTTATTTTTTAAAAACACAATACATTAAAATTCATTTAAAATCAAGAATCACTTTTTAAAATAAAAAAATTTATTCTGAATAATAAAAAAATATTTTATTATATTTTCAATATTCTCAATAATTAAAATAAATTGTAATTTAATTTAAAAACACATAAATGATAATTTGTAAAAAAAATTATATAATAATGAAATATAAC
Organism: Viscum album; assembly: GCA_963277665.1. Classification (NCBI taxonomy): domain Eukaryota; kingdom Viridiplantae; phylum Streptophyta; class Magnoliopsida; order Santalales; family Viscaceae; genus Viscum; species Viscum album. The sequence continues at coordinate 1,393,616,273 of OY728165.1, forward strand.
ATAAAATATTTTTTAGAAAGACAAAAATAATTATAGTAATAAAATATAAAGTTTATGGGTCACATTTAAAAATATTTTTCATTTATATTATGAGAAAACATTATAAAATAATCAATAATATATCCAAGAAAATTATATAAATTTAATTAGATCAAATATTTTGTGGAATATTGTAACACCCCATGATTTTATGAGATATACTCTTTTAATTTCATTGATGTCATGTGTTGTACACTATACTATGAATAGCTTGGGCTATATGAAACACTATATAAGCATGTAGTATATGATACATTGTACTTGGCTTCTGTTACACAAAATTTTATGTTCATTTGATTGGATTAATTTCATGCAACATTGAGTATTGATTTTCTTCAATGAATAAATCAACCAATATTGTATTATTTTATACAAAACACCATATAAAAATTTCAATACACATAACATTAACATGGCTTTCATTACATGCAAGAGAAACCTTCCTCGATAGATTTTTTTACGCAATATCGAGTTTCACTAAATAACATTATATTATAAAAATCTATATAAACTAGAAATTATGAATAGTATTAACAAGATTTTGAATTTTATATTACATTATCATTAATCTTACACATTTTCTAGAACATGTTATGAGAAAAAGATCATTTTTACGGCAAAAAGAAGTATTTTTAAAAAAATATAGTTTTACCATGTTTTGAGGGCACACCTATTTTAATTCTATTTTTTTTTGAATCTTTTATAAGTTAAATTTGCGAAAATAAAATTCTTATTTGGATGAGGGCCATAAAAATTTATGTTTTTTTGATTTTCTGATATTTTTCTAATTAATTTGAAATTTTAATTAATAGTGAAAAATAGTGCATTTTAATTCGAAACTGTAATTTTATCTAATATATATATATATATATGTATGTATATATAGGTCCACCTTTTAATTATTTTTAATGTTTAAATGGATAAAATTTTTTATCATTTAATCCCAATTTGGTCATTATATGTAATTTCACTTTTAAATTGGACCGAAACACATGTCAACAATTTTATAGTTATTACTTATTAAAAACCCATTTTTTGTTTTTGAAAAAGAGAGTTAATGTTAAATTAATTAATGAACATTTTGTGTCTTTAATTTGTAAATATTGATTCCATATTTCTAATTAGATGTTTTAAATCGTGTAAATAAGTACCTATAAATTTTTTACATAATGAATAATAACTTCAGTAAATATTTCATTTACCAAGGATAAAAGGTATATCTGGTAAATGAGGGTAAAAAAATTAAATCATAGTTATATTAAACAAACTTAAAATATGTCATAATCAAAGAGGATGAGATATTTCTGACCATGGGAAACCATGGGTTGATTTTTGGACCCCGTTGATTCTCTTGGATGGGAAAATGGCATTTCCTAAGAATAAATTTATAGTAAATATAAATATAAGGGAAAAATATATCTTTTACTAAATTGATTTTGATATAGGGTTATATAAAAGATAATTATATCTATAACGATTCATTATAAATATAAAAATAATTCCTACATAATGGTATTTTATTTTTAATTTTTAGACAATATATAATTATATTTATATATGACACTATTTTAATGTATGGATTACATCATTAATGAAAGATTCAAATAAATAAATTTATAAATATTAAAATGTTTTTAATTTAAATATTCTTATACTATAAAATAATTTTTTAGATGACATTGAAATATTATGGATAATTTAATGCCTTATATGTTGGAATCATGCTATTATGAATTTTTAGAAATGTCATATTTGAAAAGCGTCAAAAATTGAAAAAATTCATAACCAAAAAAAAGTTTATTAAATGATATTAAATTCATAAAAATATAATAATCATAGAAATGGTTAATTTAATTACATATAGCACATAAATAACTTTTTAGGGGTTTCAGACAGGTTTTGGTAATTATATTTGCCCACAATGTGTAAATTACATGATATGACTTTAAAATTAAAAAGGGTAAAATAATGGTAAAACCAAAAATGATAAGTATACAAAAATATTCAAAGCATGTATACAAATATTAGAAGATGGGTATTTGAACTAAAATCATCATAAATTAGAATTAAATACTTTTCAATCCATTTTTAATTGAAATTTAATTTGTAGTAAATTAATATTATTAGTGTTTCCTAAAGTGCCCCTCACCACTCTAATAAAAGAGAGTATCCTACCTACCTTCATCACCTCATTATGTGAATTAAATCTCATAGAAACCCTTCCCATTTACCTTTTTAACTTCTCTCGTTACATTCTAGATTTTCTGGTCTTATCAATGGACCAATTATAGTTCCCTAAGAGGAAATTTAATGGTGGCACATCGTGGAAGATGTGATCTCTTCTACCGATTATTTCAAATTTATTTCTTCTTGTAATTCCTATTCATTAGTTTATTAATTATAAATTAATAACATAAGTATCACTAATATACTTATATTTCTTTATAAATATGAAACAAACCTATTTCACCATTAATCATTCATATAGAAAATGAAATCTCCACGCATGCATACGTACAGCTTACCGTCTCCACATCGTGGTGTAATATGTATTTCAACACCACATTAAATATATGGATATAACACTGTAAATAATAAATATATAATATTATTATAATATTATAAAAATTATTAGATATTATGCCCCATCATATTAAATACCATTAATCAATTATGGGAATGATATCATCTCTCTTGCATACGTACGACTTAACGTCTCCACAGAGCAATGTGGTTCGTTCTACATAATATTAATTGAAGAAAGATTATATAAATGAAATAAATAAATAAATACGACATATAGTATAATAATACAATTATTTAAGTGATATAACTATAATATAAAAATAGTGATAAGAACATATTAGACAAAACACGCATAAGAACATAAAGCAGTGAATACCCAAATAAAAAGTAACAATGAAATGTTACTAATAAACCGATGAATATATGATCATAAATACTATCATAAAATAATTATGATTCTGGAATAAATAAGTTACATTATTTAAATAATCATACATGATGATCAGATACATTCAAAGCATATCGAACCTAATGAAAGGGATTATTTTGTCTCACTTTTATTTTTGTTGGACATAAGCCTTAAACACCACCTATTTCTTTTGTGTGGACTTTATGCATCCCAGAAATGTTTTATGAATTTTATTATTAAGGTTATGATATTTAAATATTAATATAATTTTATTTATGAGAATATTATTCAACATATTATAATTTAAGTGATATAATTCTGGAATATCATTTTTATCTAGGATTACTTATACATAAGTATTTACTATGTTATATTTGTCATACACGTCCATGTTTTCTAAAAAAATTCATAAAATGTCCTATATTATTACATATATATTTTATGTAATTTTGACCCATTTTTTTAATTTTACTAAATGGTATGTAAGGAATATTTTTTTTACCATACAAGGTAGATTTTTTAATTTTCCAGAAAAAGTACAAAGGGAATATTTTTTTAACTTTTATATAAATAATTGATTTTTACAATTCCATAATTCCTTATTCCCATGAATTTTCCTCTAAATGTTTAAACGTTTATCTTCAATAAAAATTATTTTCATTAAAAATTGCACGAAATTTTGAGAAAAGAAATCATTTTTGAAAAAGAATGGATATTTTATTAAAGAATTATGTTTCTGTGTTTTATCAAGATTATTTTCCTTCTAAAATGGCATAGGATTATCCCTACTATTCATTTTATTTTATTTTTTTATGATGTTTTTATTTTTATGAATTTCATTTATTTTATATGGATTTTTATGGAATGATGTTTAGGAAACCCATTTTATTTCATGGGTTGTGCAAGGATGAATCATTTATGTTTTTGTGACACATGTAAGAATGATTTCATTATGAAATGGTTGGGAGCTATATGTCCCTCCAATTAATTAGGTTAATATTTATATCTCATGAGATAGATATGATCTGAATGAAATGTAAATTTGGTTCAGTAATACATTGATGGAAGAGCATGTAAACCCTGTTCAGTAATGGAATTTGTCCCCTTTGAGGGTCTTGGCAACAACGCCTTGGCTATGATTGAAATCATATTATCTCTTCATTAGTTCTCCAAAATTTCATGTTTTATTCCAATTATATTCTATAATTCTTAACGTTCCTTTATTATATATTCCTTCAGTACATCCACGATTTATTTCATGACACATGATATTTATGTGTAAACATTATGTTCATGTTTTTACGTTCAAATTTTTATAGTTTGTTTTATGTTTTTTATGACTTACATTACTGAGAATTTCTACTCAACATTTTATGTTTTATTTCCCCTATGATATAAATAATGGTTTTAGGTTTGTATAAAAGGGGATGATCATTATGGGCGTTTTTGAATATATTTAACAATGTTAGATGATTTTGTTCTATGTTTCTAAAGACACAAAACTAATATGGTCATTGGTAATATCTTTGTGTAATGTTTATATGTATTCCATAAAAGAAATGTAATATCCATGTATGTAAAGATTTATTATTTATAGCTGGTATCGGAGTGAAGGTTTATTAAACCATTGGGACCTATTATTTGAAAATATTTCTGAGATCCCTAGAGTAATATCTATGTTATGTCTAGATATGTCCTTAAGACCAAGTCAAAATATAGTGTACAATCCCATAATTATGGTAACGATAATGAATAACCTATGATTAAACCTAAGATGTTAGATATTTAATGTTATCCCTCATGATAATGTTGTTTTCTAGTGTGATATTTGTTTCATAGACTGGGATTTTTTTGGTTTTAAACAATGGCTAGAACCCGAAGGAACCATTTTAATGACCTATACAATGGACATCGCAATGATTTTCCTCATGAACGACCAAATGTTATGGATTATGGAATGGATAATTTTATCGCTATAGTTAGACAAGTTACAAATCACTCTAGAATTCCAAATTAGAAGAAAAGTGAATGTACATTTGAGTTCATCCTGAGGCAATGACAACCCTTTTTCAGTTGGTCTTTTGATCCACTTATTGAAGGAAAATGGATCTGTGCCATTGATAAAGATACATTCCATATTTTTCTATTAAGAACATTAAAAGGCCATTTTGGTTTTCATTAATTTAGAAGGTAAATCTATGAAGTTGTGGACTCTAATTAAGAATACATGAAAAAAATATAAATTGAATCCATGGAATGGGATGAGTTCAAGAACTTGTTTTCCAATAAGTAATTCCCCCTCATTTTTTAGACAATGATGGAAAATGAGTTCCTTGAGACTAATCAAAAGGATGATGAATTGGTTGGAACATATGAGCATAATTTTACAAGGCAATAAATTTATTCTCATGGATTTATCATCCAACATAAAAGAAAAGATGATCGATTCTTTAGTGGCATAAAACCAAGTCTTCGAAGGGAATTAGCTACAAGAGACTTCAATAGCTATGAAGAGATTTCACATTGTGATGTCAAAGTAGAATTTTAATTTTTTGTTACATATCCATATCACAGTTTTGACAAGAAACAAAATATGGTGGTCAAAGAAAAATCTCAAAGTAATTGTGAATAGAATATTAATGTTTCGCTATGCTCAATGTATGAAACAAATAGTGGTGGATATTTTCTTAAAGTGACTATTAAATATTTCATTTGTGTAAAAAAAGTTCATCAAGAAGATGAGTTTTGAATTAATAGATAAAAGGTTTCTAGTTATGTGAATAAAGAAAATAAAATAGAGAACGCACCACTAACACTTCATTACTACATGTTCAAGGAAATGGGGCATTATTCTAACCAATTCCATAATACATGGATTAATGATTATCGATGTCAAAAACCTCTTAAATAAATATAAAAATGAAATTCACATGTGATAACTATTTGTGATGTTGAGTTTGAAAATGAAGTGGTGTAATGATTATTTGTTTATGTTATGGGATTCCAAAATAGTTTTGGGGAATCTCATTTAGACTATTATGGAATATTGGAACATCTTTGTATTGGTTGATTGTGGTTATCAATAATTATATGGTACCTATAACAGTGAATGGTGATTGAAATATTTTTGAAAAGCACATGATATGCACATAATGAAGGGATAAGGGGATAATGATATGTTTGATATTAATCTGCTCATGACTGATATAAGGAGAATGTTATATCACGGTTTTATTTTTTGTATTTTTTGTGTGTTGAAAGAGTTAATTTTGATCAAATGTATGTTTTCAGTAATGTTATATGGATAATATTTTTATTTTTTATGTTTAAAGCGAATTCGTGATTATTGTATTTACATGTTTGGAATGTGACAACCACGATCATCAAAATGAGATATGACAGAAAAATCTTAAGTCAATTTAGTTTATGTTCTTATAATATTTTATATTTTATATTTTTGAAAGGATTGTAATTGTATCTATTTATGGATTGTATAATTTAAAATCTGATTATGTTGTATTATATTATTGAATTGTTTCATTATTGGTGCACTTATGTATATTTGATAACCTATTATAACCTTTTTGTTGATATAGATAGAATGACCTATCATTATATCGCATGATATGCTAAAACCTCACGAATGAAAAATGAAACTTCATTTTATTAAATAATAGATTATGTATAATTATTTCATGGAATGATCAATGGTACAAAAATCAAGTAAGTATTTATTCTCATGCAAAAAATCCTTGAACATTATGAAAAATATTTTAAAAACCAAATTTTTTACCCTAGTAACTTATTATTCTACGAATCAGATGGTCCTTAAAATTAGCACAGATTTATGGATTTCTGGTAGTAAACTTTCTCCAAACAATGTTCTCTATCACTATTCATTAGAACATGATGGTATTTTTTTCTATTATATATCCATGTTCTAAATACCCATCTACGTTTTCTTATGTGAAAACATAGTGATGAGTTAATTTGGGTAACTGTTTATCTTCATAATTTTATTTTTAAAATTATTTTTTAGTATTCCTCTATATTATGTGGGTTTCTATGAAGGAATCATTCAAGTGGTAAACTATTTATAACCCCTATGAATTTGAAGGTCCAAATTCATTTTATGGGAGGTAAATGTAACACCCTGGTATTTATGATATAGATTCTATTAATTTTTATGTTCTTTTATGTTGTATTATACAGTAATATTATCATACTCCTTACACAACAACATATTAGCTTGCAGTATACGCAATACTTTACTTGGTGTGTGTTATACAATATTTCAAGTTCTTTTTATAAAATTCATTTCACACAACACTATGTATTGATTTTTTTTTCAATGTATAAATGTACTATGTTGGTATTATGTTATACACAACACCAAAGGAAACATTCACTACACACATCACTGGCATGGATTGCATTACACGCAAGGCCGAACTTCCTGGATAGATTTTAATTTACGCAATACGGAGTTTCCCTAAAAAGTATATATTATTAAAATATTATATAAACTAACCTTTTTTAATATTAATAACAACATTTTGAAATCTATACGACATTATCAATAACCGTAAATATTTTCTATAACATGTTATGACAAAAAAATCAATTTTTATGATAAGAGAAGTATTTTTCAAAAAAATTCATTTTTACCGCCTCTTGATGGCGCAACCATTTTAAATATATTATTTGACAATTTTATAAGTTAAATTTGAAAAAATAAACATTATATTTGGAATAGGTGAATAAAAATCACTTTTTTTTAATTTATGATATTTTTCTAATAAAATTAAAATTTTAATTAATTTCAAAAAATAAAGCATTTTAGTTCAAAATTTCCATTTCATGTAATTTATTTATATAGTTATATTATATTTTTAATTTTTTTAAAGTTTAATTTAAATATATTCTATCATTTAATCCATCTATGGTCATTGGAAGTTATTTCACTTTTATATTTCACATAAAACATGTCAATATTTTGATATTTATTATTTCTTAAAAACAAGCTTTTTGGTTTTGACAATGGGAATTTATTAGAAATTAATTAATAACAGTTTTTTGTTTTTAAATTGGAATATTGGATTCAATATTGGGAATCATAAGTTTTAAATTGTGTAAATAGGTAACTTTAATTTTTTTATATTACAAATAGTATCTTATGTAAAAAAAATATTTACTATGGTTATAAAGAGAATCTGGTATATTAGGGTAATAAATTATTATTTTAATAATATTAAACTTCCCTCACACATGTACTAATCCAATTGGATGATATTTTCTTGACCCTGGAATCTATGGGTAGATTTTGGGACCCTATTTATTCTCATGGATTTGAAAATCATAGTTTATAGGAATTAATATAAAGTAAGTATAATTATAACATAAACATATATATTTTAATAAGTTGAATTTATTATACGGTTATATAACATATAATTAAGCCTATAAATATTTATTATAAAAAAATTTCATACATCTTGGAATTTAATTTGTAATTTTTATACATTATATAAATATTTTTATATATGACCCAATTATGATGTACTAATTTCCAAATTAATAAATGATTAAAATAAATGAAATTATAAATATTTAAATAAATTTAACTTTAACAATTTTTTCCATATAATAATTTTATGGATGCAATTTACATATTTTTTATATGTTAATTATTTTTTTCTAAGGAATAATGTTTTTATAAATTTTTAAAACATTCCATAAGAATACTGTCAATAATTGACACAATTCATAACCTAAAACATAAAATAAGTTATTAAATGATATTAAATTCCAAAATATCTAAGATTCATCCAAATAGATAATATAAGTATATATATATCATAAATGAAATTTTTAGGTCTTTTGATATGATTTGGTAATTACATTAACCCACAATGTGTAAACGACATGATATCTGGGTAAGATTAAAAAGGGTAAAATAAGGTTTAAACAAAAAATGTAAAGATACAAATATATACATGAAATGAATATAAATTATTGGATGATGGTTATTCTAACAAAAATAATCTTTTCATGGAATTTTATATTTTTTGGACCATTTTAAATCTAAATTAAATTTATAATGAATTAAAATTTTGAGTGTTTTTTAAAATTCCCCTCTTCTCCCATATAAAAGGGCCCCTCCTCCCTCTATTCTTGACTCTATTTTGAGAATTAAAGCCCACAAAAACCCTTACCACCTCTATTATCAAATTCTCTAATCACATTCTAGAGGTTCTGGTCTTCTCAATGGTCCATCTCTAGTTCCATACAAGAAAATGTAATGGAGGCACGTCGAGGAATAGGTAATCTCTTCTAGTGATTATTTCTAATTTTGTTCTTTTTATACTTATTATTCATTAGTTCTCTAATTATACAGTAATAACATAAATATAACGTATATAATAATATTTAATTATAAATTGGATACAACCTTATTTCACCTTCTATCCATCCTATGAAAAATGAAATCACCATGTGTGCGTACGTAAGACTTACCGTCTCAACGTCGTGGTGTAATCAGTTTCTTCACCACCACTTTACATGGATGGATATAAAGGGGGAAATAATAACTATATATGATCAATATAACATGATACTAATTTCTATATTTTATACACATTCCACTTCCATACCATTCATCATTTATGGTAAACATATCATCGCTCGTGTGTACATACATATTATTGTTTCACGGCGTGATTTGATTCGTTCTACATAATCTTCATTAAAACGTGATGATATAAATGAATAAAATTAATAAGTATGATTTATATTATTCTAATACATTTATGTAAATTATATGACTATTTAATACAAATATGAATAATATCTCATCTGAGTAAACATGCATATGAACATAAAGCATTTAATAATACCAAAATATTGAGTAACAATTAAAAGTTACTATCAAACTGATGAAAATATGATCATAAATTTTATAAAAAAATTTATTTTGACTCTGGAATATATAATTAACATTATTTAAATAATAATATAGGATTTTTGTATACATTTTAAGCATATAAGAACAATGTAAAGGTATTACTACGTCTCACTTTTATTTATGTTGGACATATGCCTTAAACACAACCTATTTCTTTTGTGTGGTTTTTATGCTTCCTGTAAATGTTTTATGATTTTTATTACTAAGGTTATGATATATATATATATATATATATTAATGTAATTTTATTTATGATAAATATTATTCCACTGATTATAATTGGTAAGGGATTACTTTTCAATCTCATTTTATCTGATATTTATTATACGTAAGTATTTTCTAGGGTTATATTTATCATCCATGTACTTGTTTTCTAAAAATGTATCCATAAAATGTTTAATAATATTACATGTATTTTTAAATTCATTTTTACCAATTTTTTAATTTTACTATATGATATGGTAGGAATCATTATTATGTTCCCCATACGATGAACTTTTTTTACTTTTCTAGCAGAAGTACAAGGAGAATTGTTTTTTCAATCTTATACAGCATGAACAAATTTTTACTCGTTCCTAATGCCCAATTCCCATGAAACATATTATACACATTTTAAATTGTATTTTAATCTAAATTCATTTATTTATAATTTTAATTACATTTTGACAAAATAAAACATTTTTTAAAAAAGAAAAGATATTTTCCTCAAGAAGTATGTTAAAGTGTTTTATTTGAATTATTTTCCATATAAGATGACCTAGGGTTATCCCTATTATTATGTTGATTTTATTTTTTTATTATGGATTTATATTAATGAAATCCATTTATTATATATTTATTTTGATTGAATGATGATTAAGAAACCTATTTTATTTAATGGGTTATTCTATGATGAATGATTTATGATTTTATGGAACATGTAAGAGTGATTTCATTATATGATGAGTGAGACATATTTCACCATCCAATGCATTGGGTAATGATTTATATCTCATGAGATAGAAATTACTATAATGGAATGTAAATTTTGTTAAGTAATACAGGGCTGGAACAACATGTGAACCGAGTTTAGTAATGGACCTTTTCCTATCTGATGGTCTTAGAAAAAATGCCTTGTCTACTATTGAAATCATATTATTTTCTAATTAGTTCAGTATAATTACATGTTTTATACCCATTATATTATATCATATATAATTTTATTTATTGATCTATTCCTTACATACTTCCATGATTTATGTCATGACTCATGATTTTGATGTTTAAACATTATATTCATGTTTTTACATTCAATTTTTTATGGATTGTTTCATTTTTTCCATGTTTACCTTTACTGAGTATTTCAACACACCCTTTTTATGTTTTATTTTCCCCACGATATAAATAAATGTTTTATGTACAAAAACAAAATTTTAAGATCAATATATGAGAAGTTGATGATATTTCACCAAGTTAGAGTATTATGTTCCATGTTTCCAATGACAATAAACTAATAAGACCATTTAGGATCTGTTTGTGTCATGTATTTATATATTCCAAAAAATACATGTAATTTCAATATACGTCAAGAGAGGTTATGTACAAATACAATAATATATTCACAAAAAAAATTAATACTTTATAATACATTTGTTAAAACCTCAAATAATAAAAAGATATAATAAAACATCCTTATGAATAGAGAAAAAGTGAAATTTAAATACCAGATGAGAAAACACATTATTGGGTTCTATAAAACAATATAGAACATTTTATAGAATAGAAAATATATACAATGAAGGAGGTCATTGTTAAAGAGGATGTGAATTATTCTAAAAATTATATACTTTTTGATGAAGAAATTCATAATGTTAAAATGATTGTATTAATAATTAATCCTTATCAATGATGAAGATATCTTACCAAAAAATCATATGGTGGAAGAAAATAATCTTGGAAGAATGAATTACAAGATGAAACATTATATCTCAATGATGCGTGTTGAGTTAATAGTGACCCTTAAAACTTTTGTATCATTTAAATTAAAATATCATAAAATATAATAAGTGATAAAGGTTCAAAAATATATTAAATTGAATAAATGTTATTATAAAAATAAATACATGTCCAATATATACACTACAAAATCAGAAAATTTTTAATATGAATGATATCTTCATGAAGAAAAATTGATATACAAACCCATTAACATATGTAATGATTCATTATGTTTCTGGCCGTAAATTTAATAATAATAAGAAAAGATTATTAATAACTTTATTAATAACCATTCACACCTATATTTCAATTTATAACTTCTTGTTTACTATAATATTTTTTTTATTTATTTAATTTTTCTCACTTATGCTGGTTATCTGAGGTAGATAATTATATTAATATGAAACTTCATGGGTAATTTTACCATGGTCAAAAAGTATTATAAAAGATCAACATAATAAAAAGAGTTAATTTTTTTTGTATTTTATTATAATATATCAAAATATTTATACAGTATTATATGCTTTCCCATAATAGAATCATGTTTTTAAAGGTTCCAAGGAATATTTAATATAGGTGGTTCAGTTTAAAATAATCATTTATTGGTAATATGTGTATTTGAATGTACAATATTATCTTTGCAGAATATTAATTACATATTAAATTTTCTTTTTTTACATCAAATAATTTTTTAATTTCATCTATGATAGGTGGAAATAAAAAAACAAATTGATGCTCATGGTGGAGGTAATCTGCTTATATAAATAGTGATGCATTACATTTTCAAGTTGTTCTGAAGGATGTATAAATAGTGATATTACATTACTATAATAACATTTTATAATATTAATGATAGTTAATTTATCAAACATTCATGTATTATAATGGTTTTATGGGTACAATAAAAATTAAACTAGGAGATTGTGATTAAAAATATTACCTCTCTCATTGGACATTCTCCCATTAGTTACACCTTAATAATTCATGGAATAGTATTTTTGAATGAACAAGGATTTTAGTATGTTGGGTGACGGTTGAAGATTTTTGTTCTAGTAATCTCCTATTACAAGAGAAAAAAATGGAATTTTTGTAAATACTCATTAATTTTTAATGTTGGGATGACACTATATAGGGTACAATAGCAAAAAATGGAAATAATAAAAAAATTTATTATAAGGTATAAAAAATTTTAACCATTCATTTTATCACATGTTTTAAACAAGTTTAATTTATTTTACTTCTATAGTTTTTTCATTTTTCAATTTTTATTTTTTACTCTACTAAATAGTTTTTATAAACATAATTTAATCTTTATAAAATTATATGGTAACCCCTTTAACCAAATTTTGATTTGATGAACCTAATGTTAATATTCATATAGTATTATTTAATTTATATATGAAATCATATTATATTTTAAATAAAAATAATAAAAATATGAAAATACATGTTGTGTAGAAAAATATTGTTTAACCATTTTGTGATCATAATATTATGAAATATTTACAAAAAATTAAATGGGTGATAAAGTATTTTTTTTAATAATCATATAAAATTACTAATATAAAATATATACATTAAATAATTTAAAATGAAAATTACAGAAGACTATTAAAATAATCCCTTGAAAATAACCCTTTCCCCTTTATAATGGTCATTAACATTATTAATTTTAATCACAATTTTATGAATAAAATTGATCCTATTTAATAATATAAATAATTTAATCTAAAATATGATATCGACTCATTTAAAATTAATTTAAAAAATTCATAAAACATAATATAAGAAAAAATAATTTTAGAGTAAAATATGACATAATTTTCAAAAAAATAAAACAGTTGTTTTGTAAATCCAACATATTTTTTTAAATGATTTAAATATATATATATATTTTAAAAAAATTAATCACTAATATATTATTATAATATCATAAAGGTGAAATTACTAGAATAATTAGTATTTTTAAATATTCAACTAAAAATAAATTTTTATTGATAAATAATCAAATTACACTATGCTAATATTAATGTGATGACTAAAAATGGTTTTAATTTTACAAAATTAATATTTTTTAATTTTTAGTTTTAACTATTAAATAAAAATATAATATATAAATAGAAAATTATTTTATTTAAAAATGTACTATTAATTATTTAAGCATTCTTAATCCTATTTTTTATGTATCTTCAATTGATAAAATATTTTTAGTTACTAGTTGTTTTATTATTGTCAAATTTTATAAATAATATTTTTCATTTTGTTCTAATCATTTTAACTCAATGTTGCGTGTGAAAAACATCTATCAATAGTGTGTCTATATAAGCCAAATAAATTTTGAAATCATATAGTGTAACATTTTTTCCACATAAATAAGTTATATCCTCACCATTTTAATTATCTATCAATAATGATAAAATATATGAATCCATTATAAACATAAAATATATTTTCATTGAAGATATCAACCTCATAATCATTCATACAAGAAGACTCATCATTTATTGTATAATAATAAATAATTGAGATTTTCCTTTTTCTTAAAAAATTGTTCTAAATGTGCATCGTTAGTTCATTATATGAGATTCTAGATAAAAATCATCCATTCCATTATTTTCAAGATCCAATTTCCAAAAAATAATAAAACACAAAGTGTACTAAAAATATACAATTATTTAATGAATTTAAAAAATCAATACAAAGATGTAATTTAAAAGTATGCCTTCATTTGATGTTATAATACTTTCAAATCATCTATGAGATAATACGATCAACCAATAATTTTTTTGGTTTGACCTCGATTATTCATAATCATCTTCCTATTATATTTCCCAACCTAAATAATTGTAATTTAGAACCTAAAATTATATTTAAATCCTCATAATGGTTTTAAAGGTCTATGTGATCCACCATGGAAGGTCCCTAAGGAGGGTCTATTCAGGTATGCAATCTTATGCCCACAAATTTTTCACTTAGTGATGATTGAGTTGATACTTAACCATCCATTTCAAGGGATATTTTTCTTATGTTCATATATTCAATAGTGACATCGATTTCCTCGTATGAAGATAAGGATTTAATTTCTATGGAATTAGTGAATCTTTAATTTATAAAATAATTGTGGAATTATTCTACACACAGACTAATCCCTGGTGTTTTTCCTAAATTTCTGTTAACTATATACCTAAAAAATAAATTATTCAAAAAAATAACTAGAAATTTCATTAATACAAACTGATTGTCCTTGTATCTATTCTCCTAACACTAGTGCTAAAAACACATATTTCTCCATTATAATTGATTCTAGGTGGGTTATTCTAAAATAAACATACATATATTTCATTAATTTATAATTATTTTCCATAATTACCTCACAATACCCTAAAAAAATGTTTAGTATCTTTTCATATGATCCATATATGGGTCATATAATACTATATTATTGAGCACGTATCCATAGTTGATCAACTCTATACCCCCTTCTAGACTCCTCATAAGTTTTACAAATCTTCATAAACATTGTTTTGCGAGGATATAATATGACATTCACATAGGATATATCCCTTACGTATGCATGATGACACCTTCCATTTATGGAAATTGATATTTCATTAGTATAAAAAATTTGAAAATATTAATAGTACTGATTTTTTAGTACATTAATGTTTTACAATGGATTTCAGATGGTGAAAAAAATATTATAAATAAGAAATTTTTGTTAATAACATTACCTACCCCTTTGGCTGGTCTCAAATGGGTAATAGCTTAAATATCTTTTTCGTGGTCTATTAACATGAAAAATACTCCAGGTACATGTGTATATGGTTGAAAAGATGTTGTGAAAAATTATTTTTATATCTAAATTATTCTAAAGGGTGTAAAAAAGTGTCAGAAGTGATATCCTTTTATAATTTAATAAAATGAATTTTATTAAATACTTATTACTTTTACAATGATGGAATGACACTATTCAAGTGTCAATGGCACCAAAAGTGGTAAATAGTGAATTTTTCATAATATAATGTTGATCAATGCACTAAAATTAAATTATTACCATGTTTTGAACATGATTCATGATTATTACCATTAGATTTTTACACTTTACCATTTTTTTTACCTTTGAAACAAGTCATTAACCAAGTAATTTATATTTTATTAAAAATATTAGGTAACCCGTCAAATAATTTTTTATATTTTGAATCTAAATTTAGTTCGCATAAAATCTCATCAAATTTATAAATAATTTAAAATTAACATTTAAATTAGATCATTTGTTATATCGAAAACCCATTTTGTATAAAATTGTATTTATCACCATTATGTTTTTCAAATATTATGGAATATTAATTTCTAATTAAATGAGAGATAATATGATTTTATATACATTTAAAAATGATATAAAATTAATTTAAAAAATATGTTAATTTTAATTATTATATACAAATTAATCAGTATTAAAAAAATAATTCAATTAAAATAAATCTATCACCATTATAATGGTCATTAACTTTAATATTAATAATCATATGTTTTGGAATAAAAATAAAATTTAACATATTAGTTAATATGAAAATATTTATGTAAAATACCAAATATATTTTCTTATATTTAAATTCTATATATAGTGAATTTTTTTTAAAATAATAAAATAAAAAAAGTTTCTGATTAAAATATTAATTGGGATTCCAAAACATTAATCACGGTATGTATAAAATAAAAATATTTTTTTAAGTGATTTATTGTACGTTATAAATAGAGATTTTTTATATTAATATTGTTTCAATAATTTTTATGTCACTAATGTATTATAATAATTTCCTAAATCTGACGATATTATCAAAACCTATATTTTTTCATTATTCCATAAAAATTCAATTATTTTAAAAAAATCTCAGAAACTCACCTGAAGATCATTTTTACATTATGAATTAAATATTTCAGTTTAAAAAATTATAACGTTAAATTTTATAAATTTATATTTTAAATGATAATATTATATATAATGAAAATTATTTTTATTTAAAATTCCCATATAATGCTTTAATTTTTTTTCATTTTGTACGAATTTATTTGTGGTTACAACATTATTATTTACTAAAGGATTTATTATTATAAAATATTTATTATAATAGTTATTTAATATCTCACGGACAATTTTAATTTAGTGTTTCCTTCAAAATAGTCTACCAATGTAACATTTCATTATATGATAATATATTTTGAAATCTCGATTTGATACATAGTAGACCTCACCATTGTAGATATATTTAATTTATCCATTCCAATAAAAGTATACCAATAATAATAATAACATTTAAATCATTTATTAATATTTTTTAGGCTATAATTTTTTTATAACACAAAATATAAAAAAATTATTTTAAATAATTATTTATTTTGAAATTATAAACAAAAAATATAAAAACATGGTTGAAATAACATATATCATATGTCATAATAGGGCATTAAAATACCCAAATTATTCGTATAACACATATTGAAGTTATATAAATATTTAGGATATAAAAATTCGAAAATTTATAATATAAATAATTTTTTTCATAAATAAGGGTTTGAATAAATTAATGAATAACTCATTATCTTTATAATATGATATAATAAAAATCTCATATAAATATTAATATAGAAAATTTATATTTCCTTCAATGGGAATATGAAAATTCCCAATAAATAATAAACTAACTTAAATTTTTATAACATGTATATTCACTTAAAATATCACATTACCATTTTATTAATATATAAAATTTTTCATATTTAAAATATGTGAATTATAAATTATAAAATATTTATATATTTTAAATCCATATGATCATATAATATTAAAATGTTTAAAAATCATTATATGAATATTATAAACATCACATTTATTTAAACAATGATTTCACCCACACAAAAAAATAGGTATACTATAAATAAATATTAATGATAAGGCACTTATATGTCAAATTTTTATTAAAAAATTAGTAATAATACCTAAAACTAATAAAAATATTTTATATTTTTTATACCTTTTTTTAGTAAATTTTCATTTTATTTACATATAAAAATTTAAAAAACATAATACCATTTCAAACATTTAAAATAATATCATTTCATAATTTAAAAATAATATATTTATATATATATATAATATATATATAAGTAATATTGAATAGTGAATTATGAATAATTCATAATTTTAATTTTTTATGAACCCTTCATAAATTTAAAATAAATGTTTAAAAATCCATCAAATGAAATTTGGAACAAATTTATAAATTTTCATTACATTATTAAAAGAATTTAAACATGAAATTACATCAATAACGCTAATGAAATAAATAAAACCCATAACCTTGTATACAATATAATTAAATTTACATAACTCTGAAAAAAACACAATTATATCTTATATCAATGGGATCACATTTCATGATAATATAGACAATGAATCACATCTCACTTTATATGATACAATAAGATACCAAGAACTCAAAATTATCACTAGTAATTACTCTAGCATTCATAAATGGATCTATATATAATTATCTACATTTCATTCACAAAAAATAATTTAACTATATCTCTCTATATGTTTCACTAAAGCTTGAAATTTGAACATTATAATCAATAATGATATCTAATATTAGTACTAGGATACAACAATTGGTTTTGATAACAACATAACAAGACCAATCATAAATATTGATATCTCATACAATTATTTATGATATAACAATAATCTACCATGAGTATTCTATTCCATGAAAGCACATATTACATCCTAAAATGTCTCTATATTGATTCCTATGATCTAAACATTCTAGAAAAACCTAATTTTATAAAAAAACATAAAATATAATCACATACTCATAGAGTGAATTTGATTACACTATTAGATTTTTTAGGAAATTAACATGACCAAATTCAATGCATTAATCTAAAAGACTCTTTGAAATATTATATTTCAGGAGATACCTAAAATAATATTAAAATAGATAAGGAAAATAAAATTTCTATAGAGGATTCTTCTTCAAAAAATTATTAGTGAAGATCTCTAAATCAATAGCCAAATAATTTTTTCCACTATAGGATTCCACTAGTGTTGTGAATATTAAAATAATTTGGAAGAAACACTAAAAAACTCATGATATTCTAGTAACTTATGTCCAATAAAATAAGATAATAGATCATTGAAATTTGGAGAAAATATTTTGTATCGATCCAAATTCAATTGCATGAATTTGGTAACTTTGATCATACTTACATAAACAACTATTTTACAATATAATGGTTGAGAAAATATCAAACGTTTAAAATTTTTTACAATAATTAAAAAAATTATAATGTTGAAAATTTTAAATGAATGAAACCAACGATAATCATTTGATGTGTAAGTATTTATTATGATCTTTTATTTTCACATTTAACATCATCCAAAGTTGTTTATACAAAACATTGGATAACATAGTTGATGTCCATATACTAATGATAAAAATAATTCTATGGAAATAATATTGTAAGTAGTGACAAGGTAATATCATAGGCCGAGATTTATCTTTAATGTGGTTATATAGTTTGACATTATATATTTATCATAAAATTCAGAGTATTCATGATGTGAATCCATCTCCATACCCTAGGGTAGATGGAATTTATTTGTTTATCTCATTAACAGGTGAATAAATAAAATCTATTCACATTGAATTATTAGGGATCATGGGAGGAACCATCAGGGTATATTTTTATACTCACACCAATAATATATATGTTGGTGGGGGATTATATTATTGTTATCATAAATTAAAGAAATTATTTTGGTTGTTTCATCTATTAGTTTTAATGTTTTGAATATGATAAAAGTTTAATTTTATGTATAAAAATAATTATGGTTTTTCTATCAGTGTTGATTATTATATAAATTCTGGATAATTAATATGGTTGTTCATTTATTATTTATGGTGGATATGACTCAGGATATGTGATCTACAATCGCTTAAATCTGTAATTTTTATAATATTGTAAGGTCTTCTGTATGAGTGTTTTTCCGTTAACACATAACATCAATATCTAATGTATCAAACATGGGCATGCTTTTTTATTTTTGGCCTCAACATCGAGTATGTAGTGGTTTGAATAAGGTTGGATAGTGATAATTAAAATTTTAATGTTTTAAATTTTATTAAAAATTACATAATTGTGATTAATGAAAGAAATATTTTTTTCTCAATTCATAACATGTCTTTAATAAATGTTTTTTGTATAATTAGGATATACCCTTTATAGGTTAGCCCACTTAAAATAAGATAAATTAAAGACTCTTAAATATATAAAAATATTTATCCATAAAAGTACAAGGTCTGATTTTGTTTAATACATTAAAGAAACTCAAATCATATAATATGATCAAATAATCAATAGATAAGAATATGAGTATTTTAATTTCATTATTAACTAATAGACAACTACAATTTGTAAGCATCAGATTATGGTTATAACTACATGTTATTATAAAATTGATGATTACTAGAGATATTTATAGTACTCCCTGAATTATGTGGCATAATAATTTCATGAGATGAAAAATATAAAAAAGACAAAGGATTTTCCCGATTCACTAATAATCATTTTATTCATCTCATTTCCCCCATAAAATACATTGAATATTTAAATCCCTGTGTGTGAGATGATTTCCAATCAGGGTGGACTTACGATATTCTATAAGTACACATTCCATGATTATGACCATCCCATTCATTGGCATGTTGTCATAGAATGTTGAGAATATGTTTAAACAATTATCATCATCCTAATCAGGATATCTACATGAAATATTTATTGGTATTAGTAATTTACCTTTTTAATTTTTTAATTTATTTTTCAACAAATTTTAACAACTGGAATGGATAAAATTCATCATTGTATATAGTATAGACTGGGAATAATGTTATAAATGTATAAAAATCCATTTTAGAATATTTGTTAGAGAATATTTTTTGAGAATATTGTTAACAACATGAATCTAAATCATTAAATTTAATTAGATAATTAAATGATTCAATAATTTATAATAATCGCTTAATTTAGATAATGGGTAATTTTCACGGATTTAATTTCATTTGTTATTTGATTCATTTTCCATGCATTGTTAAAAATAATAAAAATTGATAGAAAAATTTATTTTAATTAAAAATATTTTTTATGGAATGAAATAAACATTCTCGTTCAATAAAATTTCATTATCTTTTCGTATGTTAACAAAAATGTCTCACATAAAATTCCCTACACTATAAGTCGATTATAAATACATGAAATTTAACAATGAAAATTGTATACTAAATAATAAAATATGTAATATATATATATATATACCATGATAGGTAGGAGGATCTTTACAAACATCTCACATATTAAAGATAACACAAATTATTTGGGGATGGTTAGAGATTATAAAATTGTTAAATATGTTGATGTCACCATCAAAATGAACAAGAAACCACAATCCATCAATGACAATATTGATTTCCAAAAATTTATTCATAATGAGGTTTGAATTAGACAAAGCCTTATGGAAAATACTATTTAATAGGGGGTCTGTCTTTTAAAACTCAAATGGGTTCATTGCATACACCAATTCAAATGGAATCCCACCATCTAAAACTGAATCTATTATGTGATACCGAAATACATTTTTCGCCATATTAATACATTTATGTATATAGTCAAATGGTTTAAATTTAGTGATCCTCTAGAATTAAAATGTCAATGGGCATTATTTACAGATTGAAAATGTGAATAATTTTCACCACGCATCATGCATGAATCATGTTATATCCAAATAAAATGTCTAATCCCTTTATTTTCCCACATGGTATTCTAATCATTTCCCCTACTATGTCAACAGTTGATCAGAATTAAAGTGAAGGAGAAGGAAGAAGATCCAACCATCCATAAAGGCATGGTTTGGAATGGGGAGAAAATGGGGAGAAGGGGATCCCTTAGGGTGTTGCTGGTGATATTTTCGTAGATGTGAGTGTGGATATAGAGGTGATTGGTTCTATCATTACGGTAGGGGTAGAGGGGGCAGGTGAAGATGGAGTTGTCCATGTGCTAGTGGAACATGCAGTTTAACATGGCATTAGAATCAGGGTTGTGTGTGTTTATATTTTTATTTAGATGTGTGTTTACATATATTTTTAGATATTCATACAATAATTTATTTATATATAATTATATACTCATATAATTATTTTCAGATAAATTTATAAAATATTTTTGCCTGTATCTGTGTTTATCTATGTATTTCTATATTTATATATACTTAAGTATGCGCCTTTATATAAAAATAAAAATAAAAATAAAAATAAAAATAATTATTTATAATTATTTAAATATGTCATCTATTAATAGTTATTTACATTTGTATGAACATATACATGAATAAATGTTTTCCATACAAACACTCACACACACATTTATATATATAATTTCATATACATTTTAAATGTTTTATACATAATAATCAATTTTTTGTAACATTAATAAAATGGATGGTTATCTATTTTAAAGAAAATGATTATTTATTTTTTATTAATATAGGAATAATATATTTAATAAGAAATATTTTTTATAAATAAATTTAAATAAATATATATAAAATTATATATATATGTATATTTATTTATTTATTTCAAAATAAAATTACCATATAAAAACAGTTGAAATTTATAGCCCCTAATAACCATTGGAATGTAATACCTGTGAATAAATCCATCATCTACCTAAATCGAAATGTGTAACCACTTAAAAAAGGTGAAATTCCATCAAATATGAAATAAGTTGGGTTTACAAACTAAAAAATTTGTTTTGGAGACCCATGGTTACATTTTAAAATTGAAAAAAAATGATAGGGTTTACAGCTAATGATTAATAAATAGATCTTCCTGCAGTCATTGATTTGATATCTCATGGATTATAAATGAACACCTAGATCAATATTTATAGTTATTTGAGTATAATGCTACTTTTTTAACATATCATTATATATTAATTATTTTTTATATTTTTTTTCTATCACTAAATTGTTATTAAATATCTATCACTCAATATTAATTTTAAAATTATAAATTAATTTTAATTTTTAATTATTTTAAAATCCTATTATTACAAAATAATATTTATATAAATATTAAATAAATACTTATTACTATATAAATCATATTTATTCAAACATATTTTATACATATCAAAATAAATATATTTATATTTAAAAATTTGATTTTTAAATAATTATATTAAAATTTTATTGAATGTTATATTTTATTACTGCCAAAAAAGTGGTAATGAAATTGGTTTTTATTAACGCTAAAAAACATTAATGAATGAAAAGAAAAGTTATAAAAAATATTCTATTTGTCAGTGATAAAAAATCTTTTAAAAGGAATGAAAAACCTAATAAAAGAGGCATTTATCACTGCTCAAAAATGATTGGATAAATAGATGTTTTTATGTCAACATTATTTATATACTTAAAAAAATACCGATTTTCAGTTTCTATTTCTAGAGATGATAGAATTTTCATTAATTGTTTAAGAACTGATAATGGATATTTCTTAAAATAGATAAATCTATAGTATTGTCGGCCACTTAATCGATCAGGTGCATTCAAATAGAAAAATTAAATATGGAAAACACCTGTATTTCTAAGAATGGAATCAACCTATTTCTAGGGGGAATGATTATAAGACCATATTATTTAATAATATATTTAACATTAATTAAATTTATTTATTTTTTATATTTTATTACACAAAACAATGAGATTAAATGAACCACTATATATTATTAACATATCAATATCAAATAATATGATTATCCGTTAGTTATTGGACTGATAATTATGAATAAGAATAAATAAATAATGAAAAAATTATGTTCACATATTTAAAACTGGAATTAATTGGATATCAATTAATTATGAAATAAAAGTAAAAATCATTTCAAGATAGAAATATAATTTTTTTCTAGAACCCCATTTTTATACATGTAATGTTTTTTGTCATAATTAATTAAATTAATCACCATTGGTAAATAATTTTAATTAAATTTATATATTATATATTAAATAAAAATTATATGGAAAATTTACTAATATATATATTAACGTGATAAAAATAAAACATGTTTTATTCATAAAAAATATTTTCTAAAACAGTTTCAATCATTTTTTATAAGATTATTTTTAAAATTAATTTTCTCAACTTAATCAATTTAAGTGATGATAAATGGATTCTTTATTTGGAATTAATAATTTCTTATTTGGTAAATAGGTCAATTTTTTTTGTAAATTTAAATAGTAATAGTTGTAAAATTCACTACCTTTATAATGGTAAAATCGAGTAATTCAAGGTTGATGATAAGGGATAATTCCATACTATTTTTGTTAATTCTTATTATATTCTAGAAAATATATTATTTTCAACCTAGTTTTGAATATTATTTTCAATGGAAAATTTTACTAAAAAATGACCTATATAATTTTAAAATAAATGAATTTTAAAAATATCACTCTATAAGTCTGAAATATCTCTTGTGTGTTCATAGAGATAAAAAAGCTAGTTATGAATGAATGAAAATTTCTTTATTTTGAACAATGATATTAAATTAATTATAGATTTTTTTTATTAAATAATTACCTAAACTTTTCATGCAATGTTAATATTTTATTTATTCAATTAAAATAAAATAATAAATGAATTTTAAACTATTAAAAATCATATAATTTGATGGATTGGTATTTTATGATGATTTTTATGATAAATAAAACAAATTATTTATCTTTAAGGGGTTTCTATTTTAATTTTTACATTTTCTAATGTCATTTAGGAAAACTTTGTTGAATAATGTAATCATTGAAATTATTGATAGTTTATCAAACTAAATTACTATTCCAATATTCTGAAATCATAAAAAAATTTAAAAAGGAAAATATAGAAAATAAATTTTCATAAATTTCACCACTTCACCATTTATGACACAATTTATAGCTTATATTCAAAATTAAAAAACCTTAATATTCAAAAATACATAACCATGGTTATTATTAAAATAGTTTAACTAGGGGTTAAAATTAATGAAATGGAATAAAACACCACTAAAAAAAGTCCAAATTTCATTGTTTTAGGGGATATAAACCCCATACTATATTATATTTAAGTAACTAAACTTCATAATTAAATTTCTATATATAATGACTTTATTTTAATTTAATATTTTTATTAACTCCATGAGTGAACCTACACTAATTTATAAAAGAGCACCCCTCCTTTATATTCCTCACACCACCTTGATCTTTATATCTTCACTACCACTTAAAAAATCCTTCATAGACTACAAAATCTAAATTAAAATGGTTCTGGCCTCCGAAAATACCATCCTTATATTCATTAAGAGGAGATCTGAAGAAGTTATTTCAAATAAGCGATAACCACCTTACCTTGATCCAATTATTTATTAAATATTATTAACCTATTATAAATATAAGTTATATATAATAAAATAATAGAACTATTATCCTAAATATAAAAAAATATTATGATTATGATTTCCCCATTATCCACCATCTTTCCCATAAAATGATAAGTGAAAGTATTTCTCCTGCCTACATGTGACTTACCAATACCATCTAGAGTTACAATTAATTATCCACCATAGTATTTAATTGATAGAAATTATGTTCAGTTTAATTATTATATATTATAATTATTACATAATTGTATTTTTGTATTCTTAATATCTCATCTATATTATAACCATCAAATCTTTTGTAAAAATGATAATGTTGTACGTTAGTATGTTTATACTACAACCTCCAAGAAAATATGTGATTCATTTTACATTTTTGTATTACATGGATGGTTATATAGATAGATATAACAAAAATATAAGATATATGTGATATTATAATGATGTTGGTAATATGAATTATTAATTATATATCTTTTATTACATCCATTTAAAAGTGAAAACATCATTCACATGTATCTATGATACACCATCTCCATGAAATGTGTAATTGATGTTTCTTTAATTTTATTTTAGGAATGATTAGATATATGTTTATAGTGGATATATATTATATAATAAGAATGTAATTTATTATTATACGTAATTATAACAATTTTAAATTTATTATACATGAGGTTATAGTGCATTGGAAGGAAGTGGAACTCAAGGTAATGTATTTTCATCTCAATATTTTTAAGACATGCACTATTTACAACATAATTATTTTGTTTTTTGCATATAATAACCATGAATTAATTATATGGTTCATATCATTAATTATAGTGACATATAAAAATTTATCCATGTCTATTTCTCTCATGTTTCTTATTATTGAAATGTAACCAAAAGAGTAATGGTTTTTTTAACAAAATCACATTGTTTACCAATAATATTTGGGATTAAGTTATTGATGATTAAATATTTTGTTCCAAATATCAATAAATAGAGGAAGTTTATTCTCCTATATATGTTTACTGAAAATAAATGGTTTCTAATCATTTTACTCAACTAAATTTCTCAAAAAACTAAAAATCTGTTTTAAATGAAAATCGACTTTTTTTCTCTCATCGGCCAAAAACCCACTTTCCCTCATATCCTTGTTTTCTAAAAGTATTTTAATTTTTTTCATATTATCCTCATATTATTTAAATTCATATTTACACATTTTCACTTTTTTATAAATTGTTTTCAATAGATCATTGTAATATTTTTCGAACTATGTACATTTTTAATATATGAAAAAGTATGAAAGGAATGATTTTTAACTTATATGGCATGAATGGAATTTTACACAATCGTGACCAATAATTGATTTTACTCTTCCTTAACCAATTTTTAAGGATATTCAAAATTAAAATATTTTATTTTATATTTGGTAATTTTTTAAATAAGTGATTTCAAAGAGGAAAGGTTGTTTCCTCAAGAAATGTCCCAACAAATCTGTAGTTTTTTTATCTAAGATGACATCATATGGTGTTACATTAGTTTTTCTAGGGATATGATTCAATTATTACTTATTTATTATAACCATGGATGGTTTATTATTATTATTATTTGATATTTGTGAAACCTTTAACTTTTCCATGGGTTATTCAATGATGTGTTGACTAACTGTTTATGAAATATTTTTCTTTTCAATGGGTTATATTATGGTGAAGTGTTTATGAAACTCATTGATTTTAATGGGGTCTGATACGATGAATGATTTATGATCTTATAGAAAAAATATGTATTATTTTCATTATTTTATTAGTTTTACTAAAATTATATATCCTTTAAATGTTATGGGTATATATTTATATCTCATTATATAAACATATATGGATTTAGTAGTGTACCCCATTCAGTAATGGACACTATCCACTATGATAGTCTTCAGAGTCAGCCTTGATTACTATGATGGTTTGAAGAGTAAACCTAATCACCAAAGATAATATTTAAAATTATAATGAACAACTAAGAAATTTTTTTTATTATCATTATTTGTACGCAAAAAAAAATTGTAGTGTGTGAATATTGTACACTCATGGCCCTTGTTATTTGATTCTATTTTGATTCATATCTTATGAAATACCATGATTTATTCAACAACTGATGATTTTTATCTATTATATATATATATTATGGTTATAAATTTTATAATCAAGTTCACATATTCATATTCTCATGTTATCTTTATGTAATCATTGTTATTTTTTTATTTACCCATTTTGAGAAACAAAATTCACCCATTCTTGTGTTTCCTTTCTATAGTTTATAAAGACTTTTATTATATGTGATATGATAATGAAGGGTGGTGGTTATGAATACCCTAGTGTGACATGATGTATTTAACTTTAAAAGAATTTTTTATGTATCCAAAATTCCAAATATACTAACCCTTTATAGTTCTCATATGAGTTGTTTGTAAAATTAAATGAATATTCATCTATTGAGAGGTAAAACCTTGGTATGACATGTATGAGCCTATATATTTTATATCAAATGGTGGTTATAGTTTTCCTGTTGAAATATTTTGGGAAAACATTAGTGAGAACCCTAGGGATAAGTATAATGATAATTCATAGAATACGAAAATATCCAAGAATATTTTGGAAGGATAGCATGACTCATTTCATTAAATAACATCGCTATATCGAAAAAAATTTATATTTTCCTCGGGAACAGTTACACCTAGAGATAATAAATCTTATAAGGTGACATTGGGATTTGACTTAATCATTACCTGGTTAATGAAAATAAAAATCCTAAAAACTATGTAGTGAAGTCGATGATCCTTCTATTATGCTCTAATTTTTTAAATTAAATGGTGTAAATTTTATTAAGGGTACTAGTAAAGGTTTCATGTGTGGGACTAAATGGAATTCAGAAATAAAATTCTTCTGTGATGGGAAAAAATTATCTAATTGTAAAATAGTTAGAAAGATCCATAGAATACACAACCTACACCCCCAATGCATCAAATATACGGAGAACCGATGTTGTGTTAACTAGTGAAAGAATATAAATGTTAATGATGATGATTGAATTCGACAACCACATAAAACTAGATAAAAATTGAAATATAATAGGATAAATATTTCTAATGAATGGTATAATAATTATGTGGTTTAAGGTTTAATTAATATCCACTCTAGATCTGCTGGTTTATTTTTTGATTATCGATCTACTCACACATTTATATATAATGAAATTTCAAAGGGTATCATAGTTTAACATTGATGATTAATTTTTTAATTAGTATTAAACCCCACTAATTTTATGATAATGACATTAAATCATTATGATTCTTATCTGTTTTATGTTTTTGAGAATATTATTTCAGAAAATATTTCTATTATCCCTCTTGTTTAATTTGATGTTATCTTATGAATGGACTATATTTCAATATATAAATCCAAAAATAATTATTATGTAAGGTAATTCATTCTTATTATTAAAAACCAACCAATAATTATATATTTATGTGATAATAAATATAATTTTCCATAAGAAATAAAATCCATTTTATTGGCACAGATTCCTATTCAAAATGTTTTTTTATCTCAGGTGGTTAGAGAGAAACTCAATATTGAAGATATTATAATTATATGAGAGTTTTTTTAGGTCTTTAAGGAATAGATTCGTATAATTACACAAACAATTGATGTTTAGTTCTCAATAGAACTCATAGGGGATTCTACGCCTAATTTAAAGATTGCATAATGAATTCCATATATTGGGTTACAGGAATTGAATAAACAACTCAAGAACAATCATTATAAGGGATTTATTCGAACATGTCTTCCACTATGGGGTGCACCAGTTCTTTTTGTTATTATTATAAAGAGATAAAATTCAAACTACATTTATTACTGAGAACATAATAATTTCACTATAAATAAATACTATCTTATTCTGCATATGGATGACTTCTCTGGTCAACTAAATTAGTATTAGTAATTTCCCAACATTGTACATTATTCAAGATACCATCAAAATACATTCAAAAAATATGATATACCCAACACAAAATTCTATAAAATCAATGAAGGCTATGATTATATATTTATCACATTTGTTCTTACTAACTACCCTGAATATATTTATAGATTTATTGAATAGTTTTTTAGATATTACCTTGATCAGTTATTGGTAGTATTTACAGATGATATTCTTGTATACTCAAATAGTAAGGAAGATAATGAAGTTCATTTTATATTTGTGTAAAATCCCCTAGTAGATAATTTTATTTATGAATAAATTTCCAATTTTGTATTTTGACATTGTAATGATTCATTACTGGTTCATATAATCTCATGTAAGGGAATGTTAGTGCATTAATCAATGATAGATGTTATTTAATGTTAACCCAGCCAATCCACAATGACTGAGATCTGTAGTTTTATTTTTTTGGTTAGATATTTGTAGTTCTTTATGGGGAATTTCTTATGACAATATAACACACTGACATTTTCAACTCATAAGAGATCTATGTTTCTTTAGATATATAAATGTGATTAAAATTTCAAGGATTGGAATATAATCATACATAATGTTCTCATTCATATTTTACTCTATATTGGAGAGGGGTTTGTAATCTATAGTGATTCATCAAAAAAGGGTTATAGATTTATTCATATGTATACTGATATGTTTATAGATTATTCCTAACAACAATTTAGGGATCTTGAGAAAAATTACCCAACTCGTGATTTGGAATTAGTTGGAGTAATATTTTAATTAATGATATCAAGGAATTATCATTTATAGAAATGGCGTGATATATATTCTAATAATAAAATTTTAAATTATATTTTCACATAAATTAAGATTAATATATGCTAGAGTATATGGTTGGTGGTGATTAATGATTATAATTTCTCAATAAATTACCAGCATATGACAACAAAAAAGGGGGCCAATGTAGTAAATCGAAAGGACAATTTCCATATATCTCTGATTAGGATAAAAAAATGTTCCCTAATTTCTGGATTTTTAATGGATGGGTCTTGAAATCATTATGTTAGGGGGAAAATCATAACAATTTTAAATATATGTTTATCTATCTATCCAAGTATATTTTTAAGTGGAATAAAATTAAAATTTAGAGATGAAGATGTTTAGAAAAGTTCTTATGATGAACTTTTATTATGTTGGAATGATATGGTCGAGGAACTGTGTATGTGTTCTTTTCATATCTTATTTGAAGAAAGAGATGTTATAGTAAACTCATAGTTCTTCATTCTCTATTTATCCTAGAAGTATACAGATGTATAGATATCTGTATATGTATTTTTGGTGTTATGAAACAAAGAGAGATATTTAACAGTATGTGTCCTAGTTCTTGATATATAATCAAGTTAAGTATGAATGAATGAAATTATAATGAGATTTTACAATTACTACAAATAAAAATGGAAATGGGGAAACATAACCATGGGTTTTTTAATGTTATACCAAAAACATCTAAAGGGAATATGGTTATATGGGTTATATTCGATGACCTTACAAAGTCATCACACTTCATCACTATCAAAGAATATTTATATATTGATGATCTTTCTAGGATATACATTAACGAAGTGGTAATTTTGTTTGGAGTAAAACATTATATTGTGTCTCATCGGGACATGAGTTATGCCTTAAAGTTATTAAATATTATTCAGTAGGATCTACATACCTAGTTAATTCTTAGAACTACTTCTCACCCTCATAAATATGGATTTTATGAGAGAACCATTTAAAAAATATGGGATATCATTAGAAACTGTTCTATGGATTTCATATATGGTTTGGATTAACAACTTCATCTAGTTGATTTTTTGTGAAACAATATATTTCACTAAAGCATTTACATGGATCTTCATGACTTCCAATGGGGAATGATGTGTATAACTCCAACATGATGGGATGGAGTTAAAGAAATAAAACTATTAAGACCTGATATAGTTAATGAAATAGTCAATAATGATAGATCCATTTATTGTCACATTAAATAATATACATGTTGACATAAATTTTATGGTGACAATCATCCTGATGATCTAAAATTTGAAGTATCTATGATGTTTTATTTATGAATTAATCCATGGTAAAATATAACAATATTCTTAATGAAAGTAAAGATGATCCTTTCATATATTGACCCCGTAGATATTCTTGATTTCCTGGGGATGGTAGCTTATTGGTTAGATCTTCCACCAAACTTATCCCATGTTCATAATGTGTACAAATGTATCTCTCTAAATGAAGTACATACCTGATCTACCACATATATTAAACACTATGTTTGTACCACAGGAGAAAGATCAGTCTTGTTAATAACAACCAATGGATATATTTTTTAAACAGATAAATTTCAAATGAAAAAGACTACACACCAAATGAAAACTCTCTACAACAATCATAAATTCGAAAAAGATACTTGGGAACCCGAAGATGTAATGAAATAGTGATATCATTAATTTTTATATCAAAGTTATGAATTTCAATGGTAATATTATTTTAAAGGTGGGTATAATGTAAAAACTATAAATTTTGGAATATATTTCTTTGAAAATATCTTAATTTCTTCAACATCTCTTGTTGTACACAACACCTAGTTGAATTGAACTGTGATATACTATAATAATAATATTATATAATGCAAACGTTATCAGCAAGTTGTTGGATTTTTTAGTATGAATATGATTAACTAAATTTTGGAAAATATATGGTAACATATTTATAAAATGAAATTTTTGGTTATTAATTAGTTATAAATTAAAATAAAATCATTTGAAATTTAAATGTTTTGTTATGAAAAAATATTTATTATGAATCCAATGTATTTTTATCTTAAAAGATTAAATTAATCTCCCTTATTGAATTATTTTAAATAAATTTATATATTATACACCTAATTAAAAATTTTAACATCCACTTAATATATATTTTGAGTATTGGATAAAAATTAATAGTATTTTTATCGAAAATAAAAGTATTTTTATAAAAAGATATTTTTATCACAATTTACAAGATATTTTTTATAATTAATATCTACATGTTATTGAATTTGAATCCCAAAATATGGAGTGTATATTTTAAAGTAATTCTTTCAAATTTGGAAAACAATACCCTTTTATTTTTTGTCAATATGAATTGTAACCATGAATCTAGGATAAAACCGATTGATAAGTCCATAATTTTACATCCTAATTCATAGTGGATCAATGTAATTAGAACAATTTTACCATAGGATAGAAATTAACTTCTTTAATGGACACGGTTTGTTAAAAATTAACGACATATTATTTAAATAAAATAATGTTACAAAAATTTCACTCTCTACGTTTTAATCAACTCTTATGTGTTCATAGAGGGACAAAAAATAGTTATGAAAAAATATTAATTTTTATTTTTTGAATAACTTATTTTTATTAAATATTGTAATTTATTTATAATTTTTAATGATTAAATATTTATCTTATGTTCTTTCTGAATGCAAATATAGTATTTATTTAATTAATAAAAAAAATAAATAAATGATATTAAAATTATTAAATGTAATATATTTTTTCTTAATGTATAGTGTCATGGAAGTTTTTAATATAAATTTTTAATTATATTTATGTTTAAAGGTATGGAATTCATATTAAAACATTGTATCTTGGCTATTATTTATAAATAATGAAATAGAGTAAAAAATTGACATTAATGATATTAGATCAAAATAATAATTTATTAAATTATTTAAAAATCATAAAAATATAAAAAGATATAAAAGGGGATAATATAATGTTAATTATTTCATATATTTTAAATTTATTCTATAATATTCATCATATTTGTAAAATTAAATACATTTGGGAGTGTAAAGACGTTAGCGTAGTTAATTGTAAAAAATGATAACTTTGTGGTTAAATTAAGATATACGATTTAAATCCTGACTCAAACATTTAAAAAAATTATTTAATTTTAGGATGTCAACCCCATAATGTATTATTTTCCAATAACGTCCATTTTTTATGAAATTATGTCTACTAAATTACTTTATTGTATTTTAAATTTTTATGTAATCCCTAGAGTGCCCCTCTCCTCAATTTTAAAATAGAACCCCTCATTTCACTTATTCATATCTCCTTGATCATTTAATATAATATATCCCATTAAAATAAATTATAAACATAATTAGTCACATTAATTAGGTACTATCCTTCCCATGACCGAAACTATATGATCCTTAAGAGGATATATAAAGGAGTTCCTACAATGAAGATGTAATCACCATAACCCATTCACATTCATTTTACTTATTCATCATCTCCTATAAATCTATGGTATTTATAAAAAAATACTGAATTAATTATTACAAATAAACATAAATATTATTATGATAATGAAATCACTATTATCCACCCTCTTTCTATCAAACTAGAAGTGAATGTATCACTCATGCGTACATACATCTTACTATGTCCCCATAATGATAAAATTCATTTTCCATGACCATATTTCATGGGAGGTTATTGTGATAACTTATGTTTTTATATATGATAATTAGGACATAATTATACTTTTTAAATCATAATCTATGTTATTTATTATTACCATTCAATCTATTGGAAAATGAGTATGTCGCTCGTCCATACATGTTTACTACCATCTCCACGAAGTAATGTGATTGATTATTTATTTATTTATTAATTAGAAGATGATAATTATAGTTTTAAAGAATATATAATATATATGTTATAAAATTATTATTATTATTATTTACCTATAATTCTTTCAATCCTTCAAAAATTAAAAATAGTGTTCATGACTATATATGGTCTAGAGTCTCCTTAAATTGAATAATTAATTTTTCTATCTCTATTTTTATGAATGATTATAAATTTGTATATAATAAATTAAAATGATATTATAAGAATGTAAATTAAAAAAATATTCTTCTATAAAAAATTTTAATTTATTAAAAATGGTGTTAGAGTGCCTTCGAAGAAAGTGGAAGTCAATGTAATGGATTTTCATATGAAATTTATTCATACCAGACATTTTCTATATTCACCAACTATTTATTTTATGGGGTGTATATTATACCCATAAATTCATTTTATAATAATTATTATAAAATTTATTGGGATTTAGAAATTCATATAAGTTCCCTAATTTCATAGGACTGTCGATTGAAATATTATCAAAGAGGTGATAGTTTTATATCACAATGACTTTGTATATAAGTATTGTTTATGATTATCTTTTTGATGATGAAATATTAAAAAAAACACCAATAAACACATGAATTTAAATAAATTTTTTAGAATTATATAAAATCCATCTTATCCTTTAATTTTTCTCCCTATATCTTCTCAAGTGGCCAAAAATATTTTCTATAGGAAAATCAACTTTATTTCTCTCTTAAGTCAAAAAACATTATTTTCCATATACTTGTTTTCTAAAAATATTTTAATGATTTATTTTAATATTATCGTAATATTTTTTAAATTTTATTTTCTTCTAGTGTTTTCATTTTTTAAATATCTTTTATGAAATTTTTATATCAATTTTCAAATGAGGTACATTTGAGTTTTTTTAAAATAATGAAATGAAGTTTTTTTAACATATATTGTGTGAACTAAATTTCCCATTATCATTACCACCTAATGAATTGAATATTTCTTTACTTTTTTTCAAGGTTATTTTAAGTGATACTTTTTTCTATAATATTTGGTAAATCTTTATATATGTAATTTTAATGAAAAATGTTTTTCCTCCTAAAGTATTCCAACTAATCATTTTATGTCAATTTATATCCTTGATGAAAATATTTTATGTTACTTAATCTTTACTAAGTGTATTTTACAATTATACCACCCTTATTATATTTCTATATGTTTTATGATTATTATAAAATTATTTTTATAAAACTTGTACCATTTCGATGGGTTGTTCTATAATTAAATGATGAATTATTTATGAAACCTATTTGATTTTCCTAGGTTATGATATGATTAAATGTTTATGAAACCCATTTATTTTTACAGGTTATGATAAGATAATTGTTTTATGATATATTTTCACACAAATTTTTTAATTTCATTAAGTTATAGGTGGACTTAGGGTATATATTTCCTCTATAAATTGGGTAAATATTGATATCTCATTAGATAAATAGAACTACAATGGAGAGTCCACAATATTCATTAAAGGATTTTGTACACTACAATAATATTATGAGCGAACCATGAATAGTGTGATGTTATGAGGAGTAAACCCAATTCCATATTATAGTATTTAAAAGGATCCTCCAATACTATTGAAATTAATTTATATCCTTATGTATATTTTAAAAATGTATGTCTAATTCCCATTTTATGCTCTCACAGATCATGTTCTCTGATTCTATTTTGATTCATATATTTTTAACATCCATTATTTATTAATTTACTGGATATTATGATATATTATATACATGGTGTGGTTTTAAAATGATAATCTCGTGTCCCCACACCGGTATGCTCATGTTATGTTAAAGTGACCATTGATATCTTCCTTGTATAACCTTATTGAACAACTCATCTCAACATATATTTTGATTCTATTCTGTATGTTTTGAAGAAATGTATTAGTTATCAAATGTCTAAAATGGTTTATATTTATTAGGATCATTGTGGGAGATGATTAAGGTTAGTTTTGAAATAATTTTTTATGTATCATTGTTTCTAAGGACACTAAACCAATAGATTCATCATTCCTGTTTTATGTAAAATGAAATGAATATTCATATTTTATGATCTAATATCTATCTGCAAATTTTTTTTGTTCCATTACTATAATTTATAGTCCCCATTTGATTTTAAAATTAATTAAAACCATTCATAAGAACTCCAATCCTTCACAACAATATATATTCCTATAAAATCATTTGGCATGAAAAAAATGATAATTTTTGTATGCAGTAACAAAATCCTTTTATTACTCACTTATTTATGATGTTTCTTTAAGTGGTATTATCTACTTTGTAATAGTGTAGAGTATCAATACCCTATTGTATGTTAAATAGGATTCACTACAAACCCATTATACTCTTGATTTGGTGGAGGAGAATAAGCTATTAATGAGAGTGACAACATAACATGCATTTATGATATCCTTCTATGATCATCCAATATTATCCATATAACATTCCACCAATATACCCATTTATATTAATATTATATTCAATCAACATAGATATAGGGATGCCTAATAATTTTTTAATGGTTGAATACATTGATGATATTAATTTTAATAGGAGGAATAAGACGATGCCCATACTAGTTGAGACTCCCAAAGTGGATTGGTTGCTGTCAACACCGAACCCCCCCCCCCCCCCCCACACATACGAATTAGATCCATAATGTTTTCAATATAGAAAATTATATGAAAAATATGAATTAATGTGTTTAATACACATAAACAATGATTAATTTAATTAGCTCTTCAACATATTACAACATCTATTAACCATTTAGTTGATATGAGATTCCTTTGAGAAATATTTCATCACCAAGTATGGGAAAATTATGTAATTCCTCGAATGAAAATATATTTCATATAAATAAGTATATAATATATCTATCATAGAAAAAATATTTTAAATACAACACATATTACAACACCACAATCAAAATTGTATGAAAATTGTTGATGTCAATGTTTTTGAGTCTATTATTGATAATATCCTATATTTGTAAACGTATGTAAAAAATTACATAAAGCACAAGTGGGATATATTTCCCTCAATGAGTTACTCAAATTTATAATAATTTAAGAGGAATATAAAATATCCTGAGTAGAAAAATGGGACAATGGATTAAAAATCCAATGTCATCATAGTAGATTGAGTAGTTATATCAAGTACCTCAAAGGTGGAAAACATAAAAGCCATCATTAAATAAAATTCAATTCAGGAAGAAGATATGAGAATGTTACTTCTGTGTAAATCCAGGAAACTTTAAATTGGATTATTATCCCTATAAGAATAATGATGTAACCAATGATTAAAAATACCATTTTTTCTATAATATTCAAAGTGAATAGGCACAAGGATGTCTCTTAGTGTTTTATTTAATAAGGTGATACATGAAACATTAGAAATAATAAATCATTCTTAAATGGAATGACACAAGTAAATGATGAGAATCGACTCGATATGGTGAAATTTAAAATCTGAAATGCTTAATGGAATTGTTTTTTTATAATGATTTTACCTCTAGAATGGTTCTAACATTATATAATGTTGTGTATGTTTCTTAATATCATATGGACATATCCTAAGAGAGACGATTAAATAGTCATGGTGTTAATCTTGTATTCGAGTAATATAACCTTTTTATAAAAATGTGTGATATTTATTAGAAAGGATCACTTGAAAGATGGATTTGTAAAATTAAATTAAATTAATTTTTCTAATTACTTTCTATAGTCTTTTTTTAATGGAATAACCATTTTTGTAAAAATAAAATAAAAATTAAATTTCCTGTCAAAAATGTAATTATATCATATCATAGATAAAAATTATTATTATTTTTTGTATTATAAGAAATCTAAAATAATTAGTAATAAATTTAAAACAATATAAAGGAATTTTAATATGATAAAATTAATTTAATGTGATGTTTTTTTTCATGCCTCATCAACCATATGTAATAATAAGTCCTTTTAAAAAAAATAATGATTATTAAAAATTATTCCATTAAAATATTTTTCATTCTAAATATGATGTTATAGGTAAATTAAGCAAAAATAAAAATGAGGTTGAAACCCGATGTTGTATTATAATTAAAAGTATCTTATACAAAAGGAGGGGTGAATAATACAGTCTTTCATTGTTTAAATTCATATGGATTTTATATTTATATAAAACTTCCTAGAAACCTCCAAAAATTATATATGAGAGAAATAATTTAATATAAATGGAAATTGGTAATTCCATTATTGCTATATTGGGTTTCTCAAAATGATTTCTAGAAGATACATTATCAATCTTGTGTCAAAACCGAAATAGTGTTTAAAAAAAGGGTTGTTTATGAATCTGTATTATATTTAGAATCATTGGAAGTAATGGCTAAATTATTTGAATGTTTTTTATTGTCACACAATTATATGATTAAATGAACCAAAAAGAAAAAAATTGTGTTAAATTGGTATTGATAAACTATTTCATGGATATATGGAGTATTAAATTTTTTATATATTTTTGATTATTGAATCAAATGATTTAGTATCAATTAATATTATTATTTAATCTACATATTCTATCTTTGATAAATTTTTGTTTACCTCATTATATATGAAATTAAAAATTGATGAATTTGGGTCAAATAAAAGAGTATCTCAAGATGATACTATCAATGAAGTTTTATTGTGGTAAATAGACCTAGATAATAAATACATATTATTATGATTTCTATTTTATATTTTAGAAGGAACTAATAATTATATTTTGATAAATAATATTATTTTTTCAATATTGAGTTTGGACCAAAAACTTTTGAAGAGGATAGTCATATTCTAATTAATCACTTTGGATAGAAGCTATAAGTGTTGAAATAGAATTTAAAACTAGAAAAAATACTTATATATTGGTTAATAATACCCAGGGTTCAAAATTAAAAGTCTTTAATTTAGTATTAAGAATGAAATTATAAGTATATAATGCAATATAAAAATATAAGTCCATATTGCTATCCCAAGGGTTAACCTAAATGAAAAAAAGAATTATTTTAATATATATTATATAATAGTTAAGACTAATTTCATTATAAATATTCTTAATTTAACATATATATATATAATTTGTAACATTACATTTTTTTTAAAAATGGTATTCTTAAATAATTAATTGGATAAAGAAATATTCGGAGATAAAACTAATTGATTCATAGTACCTTGTAAAAAAAATTATGGTTTTTAAATTATTATGGCCCTATATCATTTAAAATGGATCCAAACCCATAGAATGATAATTTTAGTGAAGAAATTCTATCAAATATTTTTTTAGTCAACCAATGTGGTATGATTTTTTAAAAAATTATTCATAATAACCGTGATTTTGTTAATTTTTCATTTACTGACGACCAGATTATATTTGGAATTGATACGAATCCTTTAATTATGGATAAGCCCTTTTTATCAAGAATCATTGATATAAAAGAAATAGTTGAATCTAATTTTATTTTTGGAATCAAAATTATTATAAATAATAATGTCATTCTATAATCTCCATATCATTATATAAATAAGGTCATAAATAGTTCTAAGCAATTTGTTTATACATCTTTTTCTACCGAAAATGATTTTTCGAGTATGATATAACCAAATCCTAGTAGTTCATCATCCCAATTATGATATATAATGGAGATTGAGTGTCTCGTATATTCCATGATATTCCCAAGAAATACATTGCATTTGTTGAAAATTTTATAAGGTATAAATGTAATCTTGGTTATGTATATTCGGTCATTATTAGAAGAGTGCGCATGTATATAAAGGGAAATATGGATTTCAGTATATGGTATAGTGTAATCCTAGGGGTGTTGGAAATTTTAACTATGTGATATGGATTACTAATCTAGTGGATCACTTCACTATGAGTTGTTGTGTTTTTACAAATGGAGGTAGAGTGATCTCTTGGTGGTGGATAAATTAATCTTGTATAACAAACTCCATACTATGTTTATTTATTTTAATATAATATAAAAGCAATATAATATAATATATATATTAAACTATAACTAAAATTGTGGTTAATTACTTTTTCTTAAGTTGCTATAAATTACAATAAGTTATTCTAGTTGGTAATATAGAAATAATTATTATGAAAAATATATACAAAAAATTCTCAATCATATCATTGTTATAAATTTGATGCAATATGGTATCATTATTGTATGATTTATTACATCAATCCAAAAAATTGGTTGATCCACTAATAAAAGTTATATCAATGGAGTTATTATAAAAAACATCCTCATGGATTTGATTATTGTACATCTAAAAAAACACAAATGATGGGAACTCAAATTACCATGTCATATCATCATATGTATATATTTCATATAGTACATTATACCATATGTGTGAAGGAAAAACCAAATGTATATTAAATCCTAGTAAAATTGTTATTTCCTTAGGATAAAAGGAGAGTTAATTTAAAACTCTTAATGAACATATGATATCAAATATATTTTAAACATCAGAACACATCTGGTTCACCTATGTGAATAAAATAGTGGGTCCACTCCAACGAACTTTTTAATATTATATCAATATTTCGTGATAGGATAAGTTAATATTTGCCAAAATTTTGTCAAGGAGTATATTAGGAACTGAGGAATATGATCTAACTTGTGTTGGATGAATCTATATGATAATAATATATAAAGGTTGAAATCATTTTTACTTTTTCCTGTATACTACTTTGATTTTTGTCTTCTATATAAATGTTCAAATTTATTGATGCATTTATTTTTCATGTTTATTCCAATATATTATGATAGATTATTTTGAAAATTTAATTTAATATATTTTAAATTCAGATGCAAATATAGGAATTTAATGTGGTTTCTAAAATATTTTAGTAGTTAGGATTTTATGATTGAAAAATGAAAGGCTTTATTGGAATCCCAGATGGGTTGTAATGGACATGATTTTATGTTAGGGGATATTTTTTTCACTAGTGGTTATGATATATTCCACTTAGTCAATGAAGTGTCATCAGATATACATAATTAAATATGGAAATGACAAGCATTTTCGAAAAAGGTGTCAACCTATTTCCAAGGGGAATAATTCCATATATGATTGTGTATTTTTTACACATATAAAAAATATTCCCCATTGGATTGAAAAATTAATTTCCACCATTCCCAGAACTGAAATACTTCATACAATGCTATTTTCCATTAAAATAATTCAACAAACACTAAAATAACATTGTTGGTATGAAACAACAAAATAATTTTATTATTATATTTTTTCATAAAGTCATCAAGGGATATCCTCCATTTATTACAAGTATAAAGTAGAGAATAACTATTTTATCATAAATATGATTCGCTGGTAACCCATTGTAAAATCGATTTAATGGAGATGAATCTACTATAAATTTTAGTAAAAATTTAACATGCCTTGGTAAAGATCCCTGTTCTACAATCCAATAATATCTACATATATTATCATCCAATATCCCCATAGTTTAATAAATATATATGAATGACAAAATTATTAAATGAGTAATGTACTGTATTGATAAATATCTTTATACTCAATGTGAAAATTTTATTAATATATTGAGGTGAGATAAAAACATTATTTTGAAATAATTTTAATTTTATGATTATATAATTTATGTTTTAAAAAATTTTAAATTTTATTATTCTACTATTATAATTATGGAATTACAAACAATTATAAATAAGTCTCAAAATATAATTTTAATTATTTTACTCTTTAATTTGTTTCTTTTTTTTCTGAAAAAACATAGAATCATATTATATTCTTATTTTATTTAATAATAAAGTGTCCTTTCCAACTTTTCCTCATTTCAAATCTCACAAAATGTAATTTCACCACACATGGTATTACAAATTTCTCTCACTCAATTTGGATATTGGATGTTAAATGAATCATGAACTGATGCATACCATGAAACATATTAAATGAAATAATTCACAAACACATTCAAATAATTCATAGTAAATGATCTTCCATATAACACTTCTCAATAATGTACTAAATGGTGAATACATTACCAAAATAGTTCCATTTTAGATTAGTAAGAGTTTGATAATGTGATAAAGTCTTCAAAATGTGGTTGTTCATCATGTTACCCATGATGAATGGAACTATTTATACATCCAAGATGATAAAATGAATATTGATGGCAATATTACTATATATATAATTATAAAAAATTTATATAATTTTTTTATTTCATTTAACGTTAATTATATTATTGAAAATTCAAATATTAAATCTCACAAAAATCTCATAACCATAGAATAAAAATATCTTTTATAATGTAATACACAATAGTTCCATAACATATCATCTTTACTTATATAATATAAGAACATTGATATTTTGATTATAAATCATCAATATAATCATACTGGATATATAATAGCATTTTTAGGTAAATGATTCATTTCCTGAAAATAATCATTAAATATAATGAGGATATAGATGTTATTCTCATGATGGTTATGGGCTTGTTGGTTAGTATGGTCAAGGATATGTTTTTAGCCACTAGAACTATACAAAAAATATCTTAATCATAGAAATATCATCTCAAGGACTCCGATGAATCGTGAAGACTCATATT
Organism: Viscum album; assembly: GCA_963277665.1. Lineage (NCBI taxonomy): Eukaryota > Viridiplantae > Streptophyta > Magnoliopsida > Santalales > Viscaceae > Viscum > Viscum album. Next base: position 1,393,659,089 of record OY728165.1, read on the forward strand.
AGATGTATGGTTCTAAGGGATATTGTTCCTAATTATATCGAACCCTAAAGCACCAATGTATGTTCTATAATGTGTATCTTGAAGAAAAAATAATTGAATTCAAGAATGTTGAGACATCCTATAATAGTAAATAAAATAAATATAATTTTACTGAGAATCACAATCCATCAAAATGTGGTTTCACTTACCGTTAGGAGAGAGATTTTAGATATGAAATTTATGTAATGAATATTTGAAATAATTTATAAAATTTATAAAATTTATATTATATAATATGGTGTATGGTATTTATGTTTTTTTATTTAATATTTAAATAGCATAATGTATTTTTATTTTTATCATGTTTGTTACATTAAAACATAAAAAGAAATTCTATAACTGAAAAACATATTTTCATTTTAAATAGAAAAAAATTAAAAAAACCATGAAAATTAAAAAATATATAATCATAAACCAACCTGAATAATATAGAAAAGTATATCAAGTGTTACTGCTCTGATAATATGAACTAGTTAAGTAAGTTGTGTACTACCTAATGAGAAATAGTTTTCTATTAGAGATTCTTTATTTTCCACAGTGTATAAAATAAAAATATTAAGATTAAATGATATATACATTCAAGTGTAAGATATATAGACTATATCTAAGAGAAACTAATGGTATATGTACCATACTATTATATCATTTTATAGGATTCATGTATTAGAAAAACTAAAAAAAATAATCTAAATTACATTATACATATAAAAGTTCGATCTAAACAGAAATGGTAGAAATGAATGGGCCAAAATAATTAATTCATAGCATGAATGATAAAGTTATATGTGTTTTGAAATTATGTGATAACAATTTAAAAATTCTCCTTGGAATTCAATAAAGGGTTAAAGGATAATTCCACTAAGAATGTTTTTTATGAGTCTCATTCTATTAAAATTATTTTTTTGATGTCATCATCAGCTAAAATTAATGATGAATTTTTCATCATTATTAAATTAATTTATGGGTATATATATAGAAAAATCAATACATTATTTAAATTGTTTACGTATTTCTCATATTGAATTAATAAATCTAGAACATGGTCAAATTATTGATTTCTCAAAAAAATGATATGAAGTATTTTCATAGTTTTTTCTTGAATAATAAAATATACAAAAAAATTACATGATTATAACATCAAAAAGGAATGTATTGATTTTTTTTGGGATTTATGTCCCATGATTTCAATGATTACTATATGGAAATGGGGATTGTTGTAGTAACACATGTGCATACAGAAGATAGTTTAGTCGAATAACTGGTAAAATGTCTCAATATTCTTATTAGACTCTTGGTCATAAAAATAGTGGGACTAAGCTCTATATAGGATCATGTAAAATTGAATACCATAAAAATTATTCAAATCAGACAATGTTCATATCATAATTACTCTCCAATCTATCTATCATTCTATTGGTAACCTAGCATCTATGATTTAATAATTTCTGTTACTGAATTATATGTATTGATTATTATACTATAGCATATATTAATGGATCCTCTAAATAATTTTAAAATATATGTCTAATATTCATCTACATTATGAATCCCTATGTCAATATTATAATAGATACTATTTAGTTATGATATATTTTTATATTTCAAGTGAAATTGGGAGTTAAGTGATGTTTTTCATATTTTTTAGTTAAAAGTGTGTTTGGGACTATAGATGTCTATGACATGAGAAAGGGATCTCATGCCGAAGCATCACCTAGGAAAATGATTGATTTTATAAGGAGTTTTATAACTCAGCAATTAGTGATGGTTTCACTATTATTAGGCCCATGCAATGGTGCCTTGGTTCTGTTTCATTTGGGGGAGGTGAGTCACATTGTGGCTACATGGAATCATGTCAAAACACTTGTTCATGGGAAGAAATTCAGGTTTTGATGGGATAATTCATATCATGAACTATACCAAAATTTTATAAAATAGTGATTATTCTATTTTCATTTCAGGATTTTATGCCCATTTGTATCATTTTCTTCCCAATTTATCTGACCAGTTGAAAGGGTGAGCTCTTGGATATTTTCCCTTATTTTTACTTAAATAAATCCCTATCTACTTCTATTTTATAAATATTATATGTTATTTCTCACATTCATCAATTACTTCCAATACCACCTAACTTCCCACTTATATTTTTACATCCCATAAACTCCAAGTGGTCATGTTAGTCATATTTAGTGTTCGGGTTATGTTTCATTTCTGTATTTTGAAATCTATAGAAGATTGATATAATTATTATTTTAGTATTATATTTTTCATTAAAATAATTCTTATATAAAGTAATTATATTTTTTTATTTATGAAATTATATTATTTCACAAATCTCAAAATTACTAATTTATTTTGAAAATCAATTATTACGATCTATAGTCTATATATATTACCATTTATAAGTTTATAATATTGTTCCAGTGACATATATACCTAAGGTAAGAGGTTTTTGGGAGTATTTCTAGTGACTGGTTTATAAAATAAAGGATCATTTTTCCTAATGTTTCATTATATTTCGAAAAGTATTTTTATGTTAATTTAAATATTTTCAAGGTGTGTTTTTATAGGTTTTTTTTTCTAAAATAGGGAAGGGTTAATACTAAATGGTTTATGAATATTAATTCCAAAATATTTTAAAAAATTATTTAAGACTCATATTTACATGATTATCTGAAATAAATATTTTTTAAACCATAAAACGAGTTATATACATTTTTGCGAGACTCACATTTTTACCCTTTATGGATGTCATAGATAAAATGATTCCCTTTATGGGATGATGATTATTATATAATTATTATATGATGGGAATAAATAATATTTATTGTGAGGTTGTTAGAGGTGTGATGAGATTTATCATTCATTCTCTACTGGTTCATATGATTTTTATAACATGATTTTTTTTAATTGTTCAATGAATGAATTGTATTTTTTATCAATCATGGTTTTTTGGGGTATGGTAATATGTAATATATAATATTATCATCATACAGATTCATTAACCATGTATTTATTGAAAAAATGATTATAGAAGTCGAAAATGATACCTTGAATATCTTGGATATACATATTCAGGTAGAGTCCAAATAAATATAATAATTTTTTATGAGATTATATCCATTGTAGATAATATGTTCTCAAAAAGAATACATTGTCTACACCATTATATATTGAGGTTATAAAAGGTTCATAGATGTATTAGTGAATATTTAGTGTTCATAATGTTTAAAATGTATTTTTCATAACATTATAATATTCAATTGGGTCTTTATAAGTGTATATATCCACTTTGTAAGAGTAAATCCGAAAATTAGTGGTGGAATTACCAAACATCATATGCGTAAATGGGTACTATGGAAGAATCATTCTTATACCTTAATTGAGTCAAATGAAATATTAAAAAGTAACCAAGGTCATCAAAAATTCCTTTGATACATCGAAATATTAATATGGATTTCATTAAAATGATTATTACGGGATAATTTTTTTATGATTAATTTAGAGAGATACCATTAACTATGTATGGGATAGGATCTGTGAATCTACCTATGATTCATTCATGCTCATGGTTATTTTTTAGAATATAATTATGCTAATTATTCTATAACATTTGAGTGATTCGAATTATTTATTTGATTTATTATAATTAATTTATTATTCATTTCAAATACGACATATTATTCATCTATGTATTATTAATTGATATTACCATTTAAGATAATTTCATTTATGGAGATGTTTTTTAGAGTGAATTTGGCTTTTATCTTCATTACATACATGAATGGGACTTATTTTGTATAATACCAATTACTATTTAATAATATAGTATAGAAACATAAAATTTTATATTAGGCCCAGTAAAGATGCTTCCATTTTTTTAGATGTTGATGCTTCATCAAATTACCAAACCCATATAAGAAATGGGATTCAAAATATACCCAATATTAATATAATTTTTAATTTTTATGACTGGAAAAATTATCATAAGATATGATGACCTCAAAATTTATATTTCTTGGTAAATACAATATAATATATTCTCATACATTTTTTATGTAAATAAATTCAGATAATGTGGTTTCACTTATCATCAAGGATAAAATGTCATCATCATTCAAATAGATCATGATTCAAGATTGAGATATGAGAATAGTTTCATGATAATAGGGGAGATCCACATGGATATGATTCATGTAACCCTCCAACCCCAGTTACCCAGAGTTGGTGCATTATTACAAAACATTGTCATGATCACAAAAGATAAAATATCGAAAGACCAATTAGTTTAGTAGCCTTTGAAACACTAGATACATTTATAAAGTTTACATTACATCATAAAGTGAAAACTACAAAAAAAATCTTCTCTCCACACTCATATCTCCTTATAATATCCCTGTAGGTCATTAATAAAATACTTCTCCACATCCTAGGAAAAATAAAACATAGGAAGGGGTGAGCTCAAATGCCTAGTAAGGATTACAATATAGCGAAAACTATCATAAATAAGCATAAACATTTAAGGAAATGTATAAGTAAAAAAAGACTTTTAAACTTGAACTTCAGCATAATATGGCAATGATAAAATCAAATAATTATATTTACTTATTCACATGGATATTCTACTAGTTTAATAATCACTTTTAATACCAATTAGCACTTTCATAATGATGGAATTCATAATTCCAGACTATCATAACCACATAGTCATGGTCGTGTGCCAAGAATACAAGTAAGATTTTCTCAAGGCCTTGTGCCAAAAAATTAGTTTGTCTCATGAGACCTATCGATGCCTCGAGGAGATATAGTTGGCTCACCCATAACTTATTAAGACCAATGCATTCCTCATATGAATAGTTTTAAACATAACAAAAACATTCGTATTAAAACTAGAAAATGAAATGTCAATATATTCTCCATAAACCATGACTGGAATAAAAATAACACATCCACAGTCAAACATATCACAAAAACTTCAATACAATATGGAAGTTTTGTATCATAATAATTCAACTTCAAATAATCTTAATATCCATCAAAGGATGTTGACATAGATGAAATCAAAACTATTAGAGAGAAATATCTATTTTTTTGAAATCATTTAAAATTCACATAATTATAAAATAAAACATTTACGTTGAAAATATTCTAATAAGATTCAAAGGTAATATTTGATGAATTTATAATAACGGAAAATATCCTCACCAACCTTATAAGTTAAAAAATTCATTCATAACTTGATTCTGTCGAAAAGGTTAAAAACGACTTTGTTTGGAAAACGACAGAATGATTCCTTTATAAACATCTTATAAAAAGTCAACAAGGGTATAAATGAATTTAACCCATAGTATGTAAAATATTATGAAATATTTGAAATACAATTTTAAGAAACATGGATGTTGATGATAAAAAGTACCTAGTAGATAATTACGTATAAACAACCTCAAATAATGAAGAGATTGTGAAATAAACCCATACCTTGTACTTTTCCTTGGATGAGGGTAGGTTAACCTCCTATATAATTGGGAAATAATTGTTATTAAATTATACAAGAATCATATACATTAATATGATATTATATATGATCTTTTAACATTGCTTTGTTACAAATATCTTTGTATTATCGTCGTTTCGGTTGTTAACATACTCGTTTTATTCTATATGTTTTGTTACATAATAATGTTTTTTATGGATAGGTTGTATATTATTCATATACAGTATTATATCAGGTCCATAAACATTTTTTTTAATCATCAAATGACAATTAGACTTTAATGGATACGTTGTGGAATGAATCTCATTGCGTTCGTGGAGACGGTGGTCCGTACATATGCCCGAGTGACAATATCATTATTTTGATTTTAAAATAATTTATAATTTGATGGTATATCATATATACAGAATAATTATCATGTTATATTTATTATTTATATCAATTAATCACCATTATCATACCCAACCACAAAATTATGTTTTGAATAACAATTACACCACGATTTGGAGACTGTAAGTCGTACGTACACATGTATTGTGACATGTCATTCAAAGGATGGATATAATACCGAATATGGTTGTACCATATTTATAATAACGACATAGTATATTGAAAATACTAGTGTTATTATTTTATAATGGGAAAAAATAATGAATGAAGAAGTTGAAGAAGAAAGGAACTTTAAAGAGGGTGGTGAAAACATTACCTCTTCTTCGGGTTCTTCCTTTTGATTTGATCAAAAGGGATATTTAGGATGGATTTATTATCAAAATAATGACTCTAAGTTGAATTGAGGGATGTTTATAGGATATTTGGGTAGGGTTTGGACGAGCCAAAAGGATTTTATGGTGTGAATTAGAGAGAAGGGAGATTGACCTTTTTTAAGAGGGGTGAGAGGCACCTTTGGAAATGCTAGAAATATTATTTTATAAAAAAAATTCGGTTTCTAATTTTCCCAAAGTGTATTATTTTGTGTATAAGGTGGTTATGGGTCGAAATAATATCAACCAATAGATTGTATATAGTTTTTTGTCACTATATTAACTTTATCACTTATATTTAACTCTTAGTTAAATAGTTTTACATTTACCATGTCTCTTTGTATTTTTATATTATATGGTTAATAGTTTTGCTATATACATCCAGGAGACTCCGAAGTGGTCCACTAATGATACAACTATCCTTATATATGTTCTTTGTATGATCCTTAGATTTTTAAGAATAGGATATCGATTAATAATATAATATTTATTTTAAAAACTCTTTTATGTCAATTTATACACTATTGGGTATTTTGTATTTTATAAATTCATAAAAGAATTATTAATTCGAAAAAAATTTATATAACCAATATTAATATGTCATATTAACCTAGAAAATTATTTAAATTCACAAAAATTCTCAACATACATTTATAGGGGTATTTATAATATCTATTATTGCAATCTTTCATTAATATGGTAATTTCTACATCATAATTGTGTAATATATAAATTAAATTATTTAATGTCAAAAAATTATAAATAAACTACCATTATTTAAGAAATCTTTTTATATTTCTAATTAATATTTATAATCTGATTTATCTTATGTATAACACTATATTAAAAATGTTTTAGTTATTAAACATTGATTTTAACTCTTTTATCTCTTCTTTGAATTAAATAATATTAAATGTCCTAATCTAATCCATTTGGAACTAAATGATAATATTTTATTCCTAAGGTTGTTTTTGGTTGAGATAAACTTTTCCAATAGAATTTGGACATGTGTTAGGGTAATATTAATATCATTTTTACACTTAATTACCTTACTGAATTTTAACCATGCTAAATAAAAATAAAAAGGTACTATTCAACAAAAATTATTTTAATTCTTATTGAACCACATTTTACTCCTTGATATTAACTTTGTCTCTCGAATTTTCAAAATTCCACTCATAGAAGTGGTAAAGTTTTGTTTTATGTGTATTTCCAAATTCTCCTAGGAGGTGGGTAAAAGACGATGAAAAGTTCCATAAAAGTTTCATATATCTAAAATTATTCTAATCTAAATCCAATGAATTACATTGAACTTATATATTTATTATGTATCCATTTTTACCTTAATTTAATTTAAATAAAATAAAAAATTATTTAAATAAAAATTCGGTTTTAAACTATAACTTAGTGGTTTTTACTATTCATCAAAAATTGAATGTTTTCAGAAAAATACCAAACGTTCACCCTAATCAAATTTCAATATTCCTAATTCCAAAAATGAATTCCATTTTGAATGATAAGAATAATAAAATTTCAAAAAGTGGGTATTACTATTCATTACGGCTAGTTTGATTGGTTGTGGTGTGTGGTAGAACTAAAGTTGTGTACAACACATGCTACTGTATCATTCAAAGAGAATCATACTGTAAAAGGTTGGGTTGTTACATTCTACCCTCCTTAAAATAATATAATCCTTGAAATTTCTAGAATATTTCTATATAAAAAGATTAATGTGGTTCATCATCATAAGTTCCTTGGGTTCCCACGTTGCCACTTCTATCTTAAGGTTTCTCCATAGAACCTTTACCAGACGAGTCGTCCAGTTTCTCAGCACATGTTCTCTAGTATCAAGAATCCTGATGGGCTCTTTTCACAAAGATAGATCAGTTTCCAATTCTAATTCCTTATAGGTGAGTACATGCGTTGGGTCATGGATGTATTTTCTCAATAGTGATACGTGGAACACATCGTGAACTTTGGAGAAATTTGGTTTCATTTCCAAACGGTAAGCTACAACACCAATTCATTCTAGAATATCCAATGATCTGATGTACCTGGGACTAAATTTTCTTTTCTTAACAAAACGTATAACTCCGTTACAGGGATATACCTTCAAGAAAACATGATCTATTACCTGAAATTACAAATATTTCCATGGATTATCGACATATCTCTTCTACATACATAGAGATGCTTTGTTGTAGTTTGGGATTACCATCACCTATTCCATAATTTACTGCACTAGTTTTGGGCCTATGACTTTTCTTTCAGCAACATCATCCCAACATGTTGGTGTGCGACATCTCTTTCCATACAATGCTTTATATGGTGCCATTTGAATACTTAAATGGATGCTATTGTTATAGGAAAATTCCACCAGAGTTAAATATTCATCCCACAAACCCTAAAAGTCAAGTGAGCATGATCTCAACATGCCTTCTAAGGTTTGAATAGTCCAATCTGATTGTCCATCTATTTGAGGGTGGTAGGCAGAGCTCAAACAAAGTTCAGTATCCAAGGAATTCTGAATACTCTTCCATAATCATGAAGTATATAACGGGGATCACGATCAGAAACAATCAATAGGGTTACTCCATGAAGTATCACAATATCATTAATATATAGTATTGTTAGACGTTCTAGTGGTTGATCTTCTCTTATTGAAAGAAAATATGCTGAATTGGTAAGATGATCAACAATAACCCGTATTGCACCATTCCTTCTAAGAGTCTTTGGAAGCCCCATGATAATGTCCATTGTAATATTTCCCCATTTCCCATCTGGTATGGAAAGAGGTTGCATGACCCCTCCATGAAGTTTCCTTCCAGCTTTCACTTGTTGACAAACCATACATCATGACACAAAATCAGAAATCTCCCTCTTCATTTTTTCACAACAAAATTGTTCCTTCAAATCTCTCTACATTTAGGTTCTCCTAGGGTGTATAGAGAAATATGAGATATGAGCATCATCTAAAAATTCCCTTTTCAGATCAATTATATTGGGAACACAAATTATCTTCCCAAATTTCAAAATTCCTTCTTCAGACACAAAGTCTCTCAATATCCAATCATTCACAGCTTTAATATTCATTTGAAATTCTTTATCATCGGTTTGAGAACTCATAATCCTTTCAAGTAAATATTGGTTGGATACAATTTGTAAAATCATTGATGTTTCACCTTCCAAGGTGATTCCCATATACATATTTACAAAATCCATGAAAATATGATCCCTTTTAACTCTCATCTTGTTCAAAACTCCATGATCATTTCTGCTCAAAGCATCTACCACCTTATTTGCCTTCCTCGGGTGGTAGTGTATCGTGCAATCATAATCCTTGAGTAGTTCAAGCCATCGCCTTTACCTCATGTAGAGTTCTTTCTATGAGAATATGTACATCAAACTCTTATGATCACTATATATCTCACATTTTTCACCATAGAGATAATGTCTCCATATATTCAAAGAAAATATTACAGTAGCTAACTCAAGATCATGAGTAGGATAGTTATTCGCATTAATTTTTAACTGTCGTGATGCATAGGCAATAACCTTATAATTCTGCATAACGACTCAACCAAGTACTTTCTTCGATGGATCACTATAAATAATGAACCCATCATTCCCCGTTGGTGGAGTAAATGCTGTATAATTGATTAATCACCTCTTTAGTTCTTAAAAACATTCTTCACAATCTTTTTTCCAAAAAAAACCCATTTACGCGTGTGATTCATTAATGGGTTAGCCAATCGGGTATTGTTCTGGACAAAATGTCGATAATAACCTACTAAACCAATAAAACTGTGTACCTCAGTTATACTCGTTGGTGCAGGACATTCTTGGATTTCCTTTGTCTTAGAAGGATCAACCAAGAATCTGAATTTAGAAAAAATATGGCTATGAAAATAAATCTTCTGAAGCCATAATTCTCATGTGTTAAACTTACCATATAATTCATGTCTTCTCAGAGTCATCATGATAATGCACAACTGATTTTCAGGATTTTCGTAGCTTTTGGAGTACACTAATATATAATCAATAAATACCCCCACAAAATTGTCGAGATATTCCTTGAAAACTCTATTCATTAGATACATGAAAATAGAGGTTGCTTTAGTCAGCCCAAAAGGCATTACTGTAAATTCGTAATGCCCGTACCTGGTTCGAAATGCTATCATCGGAATGTCTTCCTTCTTCACAACAACTGATGGTATCCAGATCAAAGTTCAATCTTTGAAAAGTATTTATCTCTATGTAGTTGGTCAAATAAATCATTAATGCGAGGTTGGGAATACATGTTCTTTATTGTTATAACATTGATTTCCATTTATTTGATACCTAACCTCATATATCCATCATTCTTCTTAAGAAAAGGACAGGGTCTCCCCTTGGAGAAACACTTGTGTTAATAAATATCTTATTACTCAATTACTCTAGTTTTTTCATTAGTTAAACTAATTCTATAGTGGCAATTCTAAAAGGGGACTTTGATATAGGCCTTGAACTAGAAATTAAATCCTTGGAATACTCAATTTCTCATTCTGGAAGATGTCCAGGTAAATCTTCTGGAAACAAATCAACATATTCTCTCATAATTGTTACATCCTCTATTTTAACATTCCTTTACTCACCCACAGTCATTTCATTCTCCTCCTCCCAAATAATTGAATTTATTTGAGCTACTGGGGGTGGATCTAGGTAATAATTAGGTGGTGACGATTCCGCTCTAAAGATAAGGTGTTCCGTATCATCATCAAAAATAGTAACCTCATTATTCTTACAATAAAATTTTTCATCATGGTCTAAAATCAATTCCATATCGAGGATTATATCAGATTCAATCATTGGTATGATGATGTGATCCGTATATAAAGAAAATTTATGTGCTCTAATGGGGACTAATTCACAAAACATTGTTTCAATGATACTTCCCTTAGGAGTTTTCAATGGAAACTACCTTGTTAAATCAAATTGTAAATATCTAATTTTCATAAAAAAATGGGAAGATATTAAACAATGAGATGATCCGGAATAAAATAAGGCATTTGCTAAACATGAGGAAACTATTAAATTACCAGCAACCATGTCTTTCGAAGATTCTACCTTAGCAGTAGTGATAGAATAAGCTTGGACAAGATCCCTTGGCCTTTTCTGAGGTATGCTCCACTGAATCTTAGAAGAATAATTTGCATAATGTCCCATCTCCCTGTAGTCATAGCATTGAACATCAATAGATTATTTCTTCCCCTTGCAATCACGATCTTGGTGGCCTTTTTCACCACACTTGTAAAAGACTCCATTTCCCTTAAAGCAAGTAATAGGGTGTTTCTTCCCACATTTACTATAGGATGGATATTCAACTTTTCCCTTATTCACCTTATTTCCATTTCCAGAGTGATCATCAGATATCTTCTTCTCAATCTTTGCTTTAAATTTATAAGACATAGAGAATTCTTTTTCTGTCTTGATAGAACAAGAGACAATATATTCGTGTGACGAGAAGGATTTTGAGACCAATGATCGATGGAGAAATGGTTTTATCTCATTAAATAAATTATCAATATTACTTCTTGGGTTACCTATATAATCTAAAATATACCTTTCTAACATTGTAAAGTTAGAATCATACATTGCAACATTCTCATCCTCTTTTTGACTCAGACATATAAATTTCATTTCCATATCTTCTCGATGGTCACGAGGAATGTATATTTCTAAAAATAGATCTTTCAACTCCCTCCATTCCATATTTGATACTTCATCAGCTTCCTTCGTGTTTTGAATCAATGACCACCATTGATCAGCTTATCTAGTGAGGCGGTAAACTGCCATGATATCTTTTTCCCTTTCACTAAACCCCAAAGCCTGAAATATTTTCTCTAGGGAACATGTCAAATTATCACCTACCAATGGATTTGTACTCCCATTGAATGTTGGTGGTTGTTTCCCCATGAAGCGATATATCGTTGAACCTCCATGCTGTGGATCAGGGTGCTCCATACGGGTAAGGTTAATATTAATATCCTGAGTGAGTTGTCCCACTATGTTGATTAGCTTCTCAAAACCAGTGGCATCACCCGCTCCACTATAGTTATCTTGATTAGGAGGGCAATCCCTACATGGAGTGCGTGCATTGATAAAGTTTATATTTCTTCCACTAGCTGCCATTTTAAACAACGGTATACACTAGATTAGATTATTAATGTCAATACATAATTCCATACATGTAAAAATCTTAACATAAATTGAACAGATTATGGATAAAATCCGTAATCATAAAAAAAAATCATTAAGGAAGTATATACTCATAAACCCTTCATAATGGTTTTTATGAAAATGAGAATTATCCAAAGCATATCCCCTAGGAGTGTCGTAACCAAGAGTGCAGCAAGCCCCGTTGTCATGCACCAGTTCCCGTTTGAGTCTAACTCAAAGTGGTGTTTTCTGGTTTTACCCCTAGGTAAATCTGTGCTAGAGATGCCTCTACCTTCTCGTATCGAGACAGGGATTTATTGCTCGAAAAACTCATAAAATCTATACAATACCACAATTCTAGGATGTTCTTCAATAATAATCCTTGAAGTCTATCTTAGGGATATGTGCTATAATCAGAGATTATATAAATCAAGCTTCCAAGGGTTGTACTAAACTTTCTCTAATACCAAATGTAAAGCCCCAACCCCAATAACCCAGAGTAGGTTCATTACTACAAAAAATTGGCATGATCATAGAAGATCAAATCTCGAAAGACCGATTAGTTTAGTAGCCTTGGAAACACTAGATACATTCATAGAGTTTACATTACATCATAAAGTGAAAACTACAACAACATATTGTCTCAAAACTCATATCCCCTAATATTATCCCAGCAGGTCATTCATAAAATACTTATTCACATCATGGTAAAAATAAAACATAGAAATGGGTGATCTCAAATGCCTAGTAAGGATAACAATATAGGAGAAATTTTCAAAAATAAGCATAAACATTTAAGGAAATGTATAACAAAAAAAAGCCTTTTAAACTTGATCATCGACATAATATGGAAAATATAAAATGAAATAATTCAATTTACTTATTCACATGGATATTCTACTAGTCGATTAATCACATGTAATATCAATAACAACTTTTATAATGACGGAATGCATAATGCCAGAATATTATAACCACATAGTCAAGGCCTTGTGCTAAGACTAAAAATAATATTTTGTTAAGGCCTTGTGCCCAAACAATATTTTATCTGATGAGACCTACCGATGCATCTTGGAGCTATAACGGGACCCATCCGTCACTTATTATGTCCAATGCATTCCTCATATGAACTGGTTTAAACATAACATAAAAATTCGTATTAAAACTAGCATACGAAAAGTCAATACATTCTCCATAAACCATGAATAGTATAAAAATAATACATCCACAGTCAAACATATAAAAAAACATTCAATAAAATATATAAATTTTGTATCAAAATAAATCAACTTCAAATAAGCTTAAAATCCAACAATGGATGTTGACATAGATGAAATCAAAACTATGTGAGAGAAATATCTCTTTTTTTGAAATAATTTAAAAGTCACATAATTATAAAAGAAAACATTTAGTTTGAAAATATTCTTCTATGATTTTAAGGTAAGCTTATACGATTTTATAATGGCAGAAAATAGCCACACCCACCATATATGTTAAAAAATACATTCTTACCATGATTCTGTAAAAAAGGATAAAAATGACCTTGTTTGGAAAATGACAGAATGATTCCTTTTTAAAATTCTTATAAAAATTCAACAAGGGTATAAATGACTTTATCCCATAGTCTATAATATAGTACAAATGATTTGAAATACATTTTTAAAAAACATTTATGTGGATGATAAAAAGGTCCCAGTAGATAATTACGTATAAACAACCTCGGATAATGAAGAGATTGTGAAATAAACCCTTACCTAGTACTTTTCCTTGGTTGAGGGTAGGTTAACTTCCTATATAATGGTGAAATAATTGTTATTAAATTATACAAGAATCATATACATTAATATTATTTCATATATGATCTTTTAACATTACTTTGCTAATAATATCTTAGTGTTATCGTCGTTTCGGGTGTTAACTTACTCATTTTTTACATGTTTTGTTACGTATGTCATGTTTTTTATGGATATGTTGTATATTATTCATATAAAGGATGATATAAAGTCCTTAAAAATTATTTTTAATCATCAAATGATAGTTATACTTGAATGGATATGATGTGGAATAAATCTCGTCGTATTTGTGGAGACGGTAGTCCGTATGTACGCACGAGCGACAATATCATTCTTTTGAAATTAAAATAATATATAATTGGATGGTATATCATATATAAAGAATCATTATCATGTTATATTTTATATTTACATAAATTTCTCATCATTATCATACCCTTCCAAATAATAATATTTTGAATAAAAATTACACCATGGCGTGGAGATGTTATGATGTACGTACGCACGTATGGTGACATGTCATTCAAAGGATCGATAGAATACTGAATATGGTTGTACCATATTTATAATAACATCAAAGTGTATATTAGATACTGGATTTATTATTTCAGAATTGGAAAAACAAATAAAGAATATGTTAAAAAATAATGGAACTTGAATGAGGGCGGTGAAAACATAACCTCTTATTTGTGTTATACCATTTAATTTGATCAAAAGGGGTCCTTATGATGGATTTGTGATCAAAATAAGGCATCTAGGATGAAATGAGGGAAGTTTAGAGGATATTTGGGCAGGTTTTGGCCGATCAAAAAGTCTTTGAAGGTGTGAATTCAAGAGAAGGATGATTTCCCTTTTATAAGAGGGGTGAGGGGCACCTTTGGAATAACTATAAATATTATTTTATAAAAAAATCATATTTAGTTTCTAAAGGCTCCAAAGTGGATTATTTAAAGATTAAGGTGGGTATGGGTCGAAATACATTCAGCAAATAGATTTTTGACATGTTTTGGTCACTATATTAGCCTTATCATCTTTATTTAACTCTTAGTTAAATAATTTTACATTTACCATGTATATTTTTTTATTATATAGTTAATAAAATTACTATATACTTATAAGAGAGCCCCGAAGTGGTCCATTAATGATACAACTATATTTATATATGTATTTTGGCATAACCTTAGATTTTCAGTAATACAATATCAATTAATAATATAATATTTGTTTTAAAAACACTTTTATGTCAATTTTGACAATATTGGGTATTTTGATTTTTATAAATTCATAAAAGAATTATTACTTCGATATAAATTCATATAACCAATCCTTATATGTCATATTAATCTAGAAAATTATTGTAATTAAAAAAATTCTCAAATTATATTTATTTGTGTATTTATAATATCAATTATCTTAATCATTCATTAATACATTAATTAATGTATAATCATTGTGTCATAAATAAATAATATTATTTAATGTCTAAAAATTTTAAATAAAATACCATTATCTAGGAAATATTTTTATATTTATAATATAATTTATCTTATGTATAACACTATATTAAAAATGTTTTACTTATTAAACATTGATTTTAAATATTTTAACTCTTCTTTGAATTAAATAATAATAAATTTCCTAATCGAATCCAACTGGAAATAAATGATAATATTTTATTCCTAAGGTTTAATTTGGATGAGATAAACTTGTCCAATAGAATTATGACATGTGTTAGGGTAATAATAAAATCATATTTACCCCTAATTACCCTATTTACATTTAACTGTGGTAAATAAATGTAAAAATTTACTATTCACCAAAAAATATTTCTAACTTATTTAACTAAATTTTAGTCCTTGATATTAAAATTTTTCTCTAATTTTCGAAATTCCACTCACAGAAGATGTAAGATTATGTTTTTTGTGAGTTACCAAATTCTCTTAAGAGGTGGGTAAAAGATGGTGAAATGTTCCATAAAATTTTTATGTATTTAAAATTATTTTAAACGAACTACAATGAATTAAATTGAACTTATATATGTATTAGGTATACATTTTTACCTTAATTAAATTTAAATTAAATAAATAATTATTGAAATAAAAATTCGGTTTTAAACTATAACTCTGTGTTTTTTTACAATTCATTAGAAAATTGAATGTTTTCAGAAAAATACAAAAAATTCACCCTAAGATAATTTAGATATTCCAAATCCAAAAATGAAGTCCATTTTGAAAGATAAAATTTATTATATTTCAAAAACTATGTATTACTATTCATAACAGCTAGTTTGATTGGTTGTGGTGTGTGTTAGAACTTGAAGTTGCATACAACACAAGCTACTATATTATTCAAAGAGAAACATACTGTGAAAGCTTGGGGTGTTACAATTTATGTTTCCTACCCACAAGTAGAATTAAATAATCAATTAATGATATATTATTTTAGATAATAATTATATTATACTCAAATATCACATCAAGAAATAAATCATAATTCTTATATAATATTTAAGGGAATCCCTTAACTTTGTTTGAATGAATTTAAATTAAGTACCATCCAGCTATAAATCATTGAGATTAAATAATTCAATATGAAATAATATTCACATGATATTATGTTAATATAATCTAGTATAAAATTAAATAGAAATTTAAAGGCGTAGAAATAACTCCATATAGAAGAAAAGAGTGAACTGTTGTGTGATGAAGGGGATACTGACTGCATTAAGAAAATCTTCTGCATTTAAGTAGAGAATAAAAACCCTATAAAGAAGATATATAATATAAGAATATTGATATGTCGCTATGAATAAATACCATAGTAATATTAATTAAGGGAATGTTATCTAGGAACAAAAAAACGAATCAATTGAAGGTCATGAGAATAATAATGCATCATTTATACCATTTATGTATGAAGAAGTTGAAGAAATTTCACAAAGATATTTTATATATTAAAAAAAATTAATGGATTTCATAATTTAAAACTTACATGTCTATCATAGATTTAATTATATCTGAGTGATGAATTAAAAGTTTGATTTACCAAACATGGAAGAG
Organism: Viscum album; assembly: GCA_963277665.1. Taxonomy (NCBI): domain Eukaryota; kingdom Viridiplantae; phylum Streptophyta; class Magnoliopsida; order Santalales; family Viscaceae; genus Viscum; species Viscum album. The sequence continues at coordinate 1,393,676,430 of OY728165.1, forward strand.
AATATCTCGTAATATTTACTAACAATAAGAATTAAGAAATTTATTGGAATCATGGATATTTCATCCTATAATCTATTTCTAAATAACAATATACTATGTTAATGGCACTTAAAACATACAAAGAGAGTTGGTACAAGATTTATAATATATATGTGTTAAATATAAGGATCATTTAATATAAATATAAAATTTTATGATCCATGTTTGAAGAAATATGAATAGAAGATGATAAGAATGTCAATTGATACTATACCATGATAAAAGGGATTAAAAGTAATATCAAAGGTTTTTCTGATACATTGTATTAATAAAAATTTGATAAAAAAAACAAAAGAGGGTTTTCTCTAACAGACGTGATTCAGTTATATTTGTGATTAACGAAATTAGAGATATGACACTCGATGAACTGAAAAACACACATTTTAATAATAGATGGTTAAGGATATAATTTTCAATGAGAATGGAATGAATGAATCATCCATTATTACTATGGTATGATAAAACAGAATAAAATAATAATATATTTATTTTTTATATCTAATGTTATTAACAAAATTGAATATTATAATATAATTATTTCTCACATATAAAATATTTTCAAATTTGGACAAAGTTGGTAGAAAGGAAAACACCCACTTTTGAGATAAAATAGTAATATTATTGGAATCTATTCCAAAAATTAACCAAAGAAGAAGAACGACACATATGGGTAAGAATATAGTTAATAATATTCTAATTGTTAAGTTTTCTATAGAAGAATGTCTAGGAAGTCATAATGGGTGATTCTAGGAAGAAAGGTATATCATTAAAGAAGACTAAGAAAAATATAACTATAATATATTATTATGATGTCCCTAATCATTGTGTTAATATGAGGATATACATATCTATTGAAAACAAAAAAACATACTACATTATGTTATAAAAAATGTAGATACTTCAGGTAGTGATGGGAAATTTGAAGAGAACTACAATGAGTAAATTCTAATATATTAACATGAGGTGTTCCTTGAGAAAAATACACAACTCAAGAATAAAAGAGAACTATTTGAGATACTAAACGATGTTGATAATGGGGAGAGTGGTCTCATAAAAGAAATCAATATTTCATAATTAACAATTATGTAAAAGGGGAATATTATAAGAGATAATAATAATAAGTTAGATGCAATTGAAGAAAAGATAAAATAGGTACAATCTATGTTCCTTTAATTTAATGAAACCCTATTATTTATGACAGAAAATTAAGACAAGGGAAAAATGGTCAAATTATGTCATCCATAAATGTTTTTATTTCAAACCGAAACGATAAGTTGCAATTTTTTATTATTTATAATATTGACAATAAATCTCTATAATAAATAAGTGAAGATTTATATGAAAAAATACAAGTACACACACTTAGGAAGGTTTTAAAATTAATTATTCTATATAAAATAAAGATATAATTTAGCTAAAAGGAATAGTGTCCTCGTGAAATTGGAAAAACAAAGGTTTTAATGTTTTAGGATGAAAATAAATTTTTAAAATAAACAATAACAGTAAAAAAAGATAAGATTCAAGGTATTTTATTGGTTTTGTTCAGTCATTGGTAATAAATCTTATATTTTATGTTTCTATATGAATATTACATGAAATTAACATGTACTACGGGGGATTAATATATATAACAAGAAAAAAATACTATGATAAGAAGGAACAATCATAGAATATATAAATTTTCAAAGAAGAAGTCAGTATGGAAGACATTACTTTTCACTAAAAATAGTGAGGATCTTTGAAGATAAATGATATATGATCAATAAAACACTTATAAAAATAAATAATATAAAAAATATTAATAACGAGTTTTGGGGAAATAAAATAATGATGACTCAAATGAAATGGAAACTAATGTGAATGAATGGTTCTATGGGGTATTTAGAAAAACTAACTATAAATCCATGGGTTTTATAAACATTCTTCCCACATAGAAAAACATTATAAAAAAATAGAATAAAACACATTAATTTTTATGTCCCATTACAAGTAAAAACAACCATGCAATGATTTCTTTAAAAAGAAGAAGACTTACATACAACCTGTGAATTATTATAGTATACAATTAAGAAAGGATATAATGAAGAGCTGTACAAGAGTTTACAATATATAAACTAAAATATCCGGGATGGGGTGAAACATTCAGAATTGTTTTTTTTCATTAAACAAAATGTAAATCCCTACTTTATTACCGTTTATTTTTTTATATACTATCATGAAAGGAGTTAAATTAGAAAAAATAAAGGGGAAGTTGGGTAAGACTTTCGCTATATAAAAAATTAATGTTCTTTTCATAGAGTATTCTAATTGTTATGACGAAGAGAAATTGAGTCCATCCCTTTTGATAAAAATATTTAGATAATCTAAAAGAAACTGTGTTACATTGTTAAATATTGATTTTATATATAATTACTTATAACTATAATTGATGTATTTTGACCAAAATAGATTCTATTATTTATTTGTATAGAAGATTTTTATATAAGGGGAGTTTAGGTTGATAAAATGATAATAGAAAGGGGGGTTCAATAGCATTAATATGATTTTTGTGATGTATTTTTTGATATGATTATAGGATATATTATTTTAAAATATATATATATTCAAACATCCCCTTAATGGGAAAAAACATTGTGATATCACATGTGTTGTTATTTATGGAAAATATTCGTGTCTTGATAAAATATCTCTTGTTTTATACATAGGGGTTTTCTTCATTTTTTGTGATAATTAAATAAATTCACTTTTATTTATTGGCATTGTTTCCATCCATCTATCACAAAAATATTCCATTATAATTCATAAGAAAGGAGATTGAATTATTTACTTATAGTAAACTAATATCCATCTCATTCTAACACTAAAGTATTTATTATCTATATGGTGGTATCAAAATAGATTCCAATATACACATATTGACACTTTTGGTTATTATTGGTGATAATAAAAAATAAAAACGGTATTTAAGTGCCTATTTAATGGATTTTATTTGTTTTCAATAATTTTATCTGCTAGTTAGATATAAAATAGTAAATATATGTTGTCTTTTATGGATCTTATAACATTTTATTTATAGTAAAATAGATTATATGACGTTCTACTACTATCTTGAATATATTTTACATCAATACTATTGTATCAACCAACTAAATGTGATAATAATTGGTAATATTATAATGAACTTATAAGATGATTTCTGATAGAGAATACACAATCTACATTAATTTATATTTACTTGGGAAGAGGTTATGAGATGATCTGTAAAAAGTTTTGAATTTGGATTTGTAGCAGAAAAAAGTCCAATCAAGACTTTGAATGATTCAATTGGGACTTAGAGAGAGTAATGTTTTACTTTGAAAGAGTAACCCCCATATTTAGAAAATGTATTCATAAAATTTATAAGATTAAATGGGTTATTTAGATGAGTCCACGATAAATATTGGAAGAGTAAAATTTGAATTCAAAGAAATGTTCCCCAGGATATCAAAAGAATCTATCGAACATACACTAACAATTTGATATGAAAATGGATATAAAAATATGTAAATGATTAATTTAGACATAAAAATATATTTTTCTAAAAATTAGTATTATTATTTAATTTCATAAGAATTATTGGGAGTCTTCATTATTGTCAATGGGATCATCATATTAGTCATCTTAAAAATTGTGTTTTTGTTATCTGCCTATGAAAATTTAAGATAATTTTATTAGTCTTTTAATCCAATAGAGATTTTAAATAGAGTGAATTAGGATGTTGATGTTCTAACAATACCTAAATGATGTTTAGTTTGTACGATGATAGTTTCCATTTCATATGATAACATAATCATGTAAGAAGTTATATCTGGGTCATGTAAGATGGTTCCATTTCATAAGATACTAGTTCTTAAAATGGTAAGTATATCCATATATATTGTAGGTTTATTAAAATACCCATCTTCATAATATTGGAAACACATTGGATAGTAATTTTTATCATACAATATGCTTACTGGGAATGTTATCTTAATTGAAAAAAATATATAATAATCTATCATCAGAAATTCTAATAGAATTTAATTCATATGATTTTTTTCCCTGATTTTCAAAGATAAAATAACATCCATATTTATATAGATAATGATTTAATATGGATATATGAGAATAGTTCCACACATCCAAGGGGAGATCCATGTGTTAATGATTCATTCTTCCTAACAATCATGGAGACTTATAAAATAATTTACCAAGTGTATTTTTTAGAGAATAATGTTTTGATACTCTAATATTTCATTGATATGGAAATAATATGTCTTACAAAAAATTTATTTGAATCCATTCAATCAATTTTAATGAAATTTAATTGATTATAAACATATTAGTAATCATAGAAATTCAATAATTGAGTTTGGAAATAATCATTCCCATTATATTATGTTAATATAAACTATAAAAAACATAAAAAAACACTTATTTGGCATAGATAGAAACCAATGGTGACAAAAAGAGTGAATAGTTATGAATCAATGATTAGACTAGATTCAAATATAAAATAATATGTTTTGAATAAGATGAGATGAGAAGATTTGTAATTAAACAACACCAATGAATAATAATAAAAATACATTGTGAATAGATATCATAGTGAGATTGGGCATGACTAATTGATCCTGGAATAGATGGGTGACTCAGATTTAATGATTATAGAACAATATTGTTGACTATCTACCATTAAATAATAGATAAGAATAATAGATATTCTTGATGGTTGTGGAAGACATTGAATTTCCCTAACTAGATTAGGCAGTAATAATCAGATTGTAAGGAATGGTCTTTGTGAGATAGTGATAACTAGTGTGGGTTGGTAACTATGCAAGGTAGTATAAAGACCATATAATGGGATGCCAGAGCACATGATGGGATTAAATGTAAATATATTTATAGACTATTCCATTTTACCTACATGTGTTAATAATAGTCTAATTTATTGATACCTTATCTATCTATTCATATTATAGAGTTTTATGGGTAAATATTTTAATTCACATATGTTCATTCCATTACTTATTCCACTATCTAGGTTAGGATATAAGGAATAAGATATATAGGAACATACTTTATTCAATAAAAAATGATAAATTAATAGAATCAAAATTTTAAAATGAAAAGTGTTCACTAATTCAAACCCACCATAACTCAGTGACTTGTTGGACCTGGGTTCTACATTTTTCTCACAACCACATTGATCTCGTCCTGAAAATCCAGATAGGCATGTTATATAGCTTGATTATTTGTAATACTTGTTAGATGATGTTCAACGTATATCCCTTAGGGTGGTTTAAACCATGATTGCGGGAGTTCTTCTACTATGGCTAGTGACAAATTAAGCGATTTTCAATTTAGGAAATAATTATAGGATAATGGTTAATTATATATACATTTTTAGGGTCTTATCTCTTTATAACCGAATGAGTGATATCTAATCCTTATGGACTTTATTGTGTGATAATATGAATTACCAAAACAAACATTGTCTCATCCCCCATTCATTGTTTAGGTGTCACTATTTATATATATTATGTTCAAATTTTACTTTTTAAACTTATTCAATATTATTGTGCCTTTATGACTTGTAATTTCATTATTTCAATAACTGTAACATTATTTGTGGATAAGTGTGTGGTATTTGAATTTATTTTCACATTCTAAAATTAAATGTACATTTTATAGATGTTTTCTAAATTTTCATTTATTAATTATTTAATAGATGTAATTTTATAGAATCATTTGTGAAATCCTTCTAAGCATGTCTAGATTCGAACATTCCTATACACTCATGTGTGTGTAAATCTTATATTTATATTTTTTTCAGGTGAAAAATTATGATCATGTGTTTAATGTTAGTTTCTTTATCTATTTATAGATGATTTGTGATGTTTTTAATGATAATGGGTGACTTAATAGTTTTTCTAAGTTTTTTGGATTTCAGATTTATGTTTGGGAGGATGGTGTATCTTCCACTTAGACCAGGCGTTTCTTTAGTATTTTATTTACCTTTGTGTTAGGAACATACTTCATATTTCTCTAAAAATAATTTCTATAATTATAAATCATTTTCTATAATCATTTTAACTTTTTCTAATGTTTTATTTTTATGATCCATTTTATGATGTTTATATCATTATAACTGCTTATTTTATGTCAATTAAGTCTAATGTATGGATTCATCATGATAGATTCTCGATAACAATACATCGTTTTCTTATATTGATATTAGTTATAAATAATTCAGACTGAGATATATTTTTATTACCAACAACTAGTTTTCATCTTTTGGTGATTAGGAATTCACCTCAGGCCTTGTAATGGATCTTCACAGGCACTGAATCAATAGAAAACTAAGAAGGTTCATTAGAAAATATTATCAATACACCCTCATGATAATTTTTTATTTCATGGTTGTATAAATATTTTATTGTAGTAATTTGATTGTTATCTAAGATGTGATTCTAGTTAGATCATTATTGGTTGAAGCCTAGGGTTTTCATGGGTTATTATGATTTGAGTATAGAATTTCAATTTTTTTCATATATTGATGTTGTTTCAGTCCTCATTTAGTTTTATGACATATTTTAGATGTTTATTTCTATTTCAGGTTAAAATATAATAAGATCCAGGGTTTCATTATTGGAATATAGTATGGGGTAAACTATATTAATCCATTGCACATGGTTATAATGAATCATTATAGGTTGTAACATGATTTACACATCTTCCACCAAACCGTGCATCCAAACTATATAAAAATATTCACACAATCAAAACATTTTCTCTAAACCTATGTATATTTTAACTTCTCTTAATGTGGATTCCACTCATTTAAGTTGAATTAAAGATGTTTTTAATAGGGTTATGATGATGTTAGAGGGAATATTTTTGATATACCATGTTATGTTTGTATTTTTTATGTGTATTTAATGTTTTCACCATGTGAAAATATAATTTAACAAAAAAAAATTAATAAAGAATTGGTTTTTTGGAAAAAATGTATTATGTTTATAATTCTTTTTCAAATGTTCTTGATTTGAAAATGGAAAATCTAGATGTGAATTTTAATAATTTCAATGGGGGTTGTTTTTTGAGTATGTTCTCATTTGTAAAGTAAATTTATGGAATTATATTTAGAATTTTTAGGGTATGGGAAAAGGGAATCATTGTACCATAATTTTTTCCATTTTTTTATTTAATCAAATTATTTTATATTATGATCATTTTATTTAATTATTTATTCATGAATATAGTGGTTTTACATTGTATGTTATATTTAATATGAAAAACATAAGAGTATTAAATAAAAGTATTATGTTTTTTCTATGGATGAACCTTTGAGTTATCCCTCTCATGTGATACCTCTAGTTTGGGACTCTGCCCAAACTAAGAATATAGTGATGGATCTGGAATTTCCTATGATATCATGCCTTGTCTCTATAATAATGAAGCATTTTTCTCCTCTTTTTTATGGAGATCAAGGTCTATTTGAGTTAGTGTGGTATATTGTGAGTATTGAGGGAGTCTCTAATTAAATCTATACTCCTAAAACATCAATGTTAAAAGATATTTTGGGATATTAATGGACCAATACTAGTGTGTTAGGATTCAATCATCCATTTTTATCTCCATTATGTTATATCTTGGGAATTATTCAAGTTTAAATTCATTAAATATAACTGTCTTGATAATGTGAAAGGGGATAATGTGAAAAAGTTTATGATTCTATATCAAACTAAATGAATAGTAAAGGAGTTTTTCATTATTTTATTAGAGTTGGTATTATTTTCCCCGAAGCTATTTTTTTATGACTCAAATAATAAATATATATTTTATAGGAAGTATCTTCCTACAACTCAGATCATCTTTATTTAGATCGTAATTATAAAATTATAATGAAGTTATTGAAAGGGTCGTGACTAATGATTCTAATTTTTTGAGTCAACATGTGATGAGTAGTTTCATCATTTATATTAGTGTGAGTGGGTATACTATAACTAGTTCAAATAATAATTTTGATGAACTCATGTTCAATGGGATGTTTAGTGAGTGTATCTATGCTCATATACATGTCGCATCATATAAGAAACAGGAGAAATTATTTGCATCCAGTGTGGGACCCTTGGGTGTTCCAATACCTCTACCTTAAAATCACCTATGACCTATCATCAATGTCATATTTTAGTAAAACATCAAATATTTTTTATGTATAATTAGTATAATAATAATTCTCATTTGTTATCTAGATTGATTTGATTATCAATTTTGTGGGATTACACTCAATGATTTTCAAGTATATTAAATATTTTGAGGTAATATTTGTTTTATGTTTTCTTCATGTGCCTCTATGATTGTTTTATGTGTGGCCTTAACTTTTCTGTGGTTATACACATGAATCATTGAATTTTTATTCATCTGAGAGTGTATATGTAATGAGGGTTTCATGATGGGACATATATTTTAGTGTTTTGATCATGGGAAGCCTTATGTGCATTCATGGGTAACTAGGATGAGTAATATATTATTTTATATTATGCAATAGTTGGTACCTAGATATATTTTAATTGGGTTCGTTATAGGTTCTCATTCCATAGCGAACCACGGTTAGTTACCATGGTCATCCTTTTTGAGTATTTTTTTAGTTTATGGATCCCTTTTTTCTATTTGATGTTGGTAGACTGTTTTATTGGGTTCATTATAGGCCCTTAGTTTTAGTGACCCATGATTAGAACCCAGGTTGTTCCTTTTAGAGTATTGTTTTAGTTAATGGACCCATTTTTTCTGTTAGCTGTTGGGATACTATTTGGCCATGTTTTATGGTAATTTGGTTATATCTATAGGTCGTATGTTGGTTAGGTATCTTTATATTAGTTTTCAAGTGGATTTTATTGTTATTAAAGAACAATTATTTTCTGTAGTGTTGTGATATGTTTTTTTCCATTTATGTCCTTTTCATATGAAAATTTATTTGAAATATCATTATTTAATATAAATTAAAAAATCTAGGGAGACAAATATTAGTTCTTTATTCTCTTTATGTCTGTTGTCCCATTGCTTTAGGGACATCCTCATTTTCTTTGAACCTCACACCTCTGGTGTTGGGTGTTGTGGTTTCAAATTCAAATTTCATATACAATATTATATATTTAACGATGTATAAAGATATTTTTTGGGTATAATTTTGACACCCCCATGTCTCAGTTTTATTAATTTTTTTTTATTTTGATATGTTTTTTAAATTTTTTGGAAAATCTCGAGTCATGTAATTTTTTTCCTATTTTTGGGTGATCTATAGTTATAGACTATAAGATGTTTATCCACAAACCAAGGAGGTTTTACAATGACCTGTCCTTGGTAATGATACAGTTCTCTAGGGTGGAACATCACACCTTGATTATTTGAAATTACGTCATGATGAGAAATAGGTTCTGTTACCTAGATTCAATTTCATTTTGGAGATGTGTGTTGCATCATGAATATTGGAGGATGATCCACAAGTCTTATTCAGTGGACATGGGTCACACCATGATAAGATAAGTCATTTCATGACATTTCCTGACCATAATTTATATATGTGGGTTTATTCTTTTTCCCATATGTAATTTTAATCCCCTTTAGATTCTTTTATTCCATATTTTTAGTACCATTAAAGATTGATGTCTCTTTGTGCTTAATCCCTTATTCATTCTGGTATTCAAGCATCTCTCCTTTAGTTTTCAAGTGGATATGAAGGTAGATATCACATTTCTCTCTTTCATCCCATACCTCCCACCTTTTCTCCTAGTTTTTCTTCCACTGATGAACCCTCGTTATAATGTTGGAATAATTTAAGTTTTTGGTTGTGTTTAATTTATTAATTTGGATGACTGTGGATTTTTTAATCAGATGGACTCACCTGTTTTGATAATCATAAATCAGGTTTCTTTTATATGATAATTGTGTTTCATTAATATTGTTAGTTTCTATCAAGTCATAACTATGTGTTTTTTATCTCACTGCTCTCTCGTATATAGAATATGGTGAAAACCGTATCTTTGTAAAAGGTAACTGATAGATGTTACCGTTAAAGGCTACCACTGAATGATACCAATGGTGGATACCATTGATATGGCTACTGTTACCATCCTACTAAAACCCACTCTTTTTCCCCATAATTTTTTAATTTTATATGATTATTCTAATGGTTGTATTTGGTAACTTTAATGCTTCTGACATTAATTCATGATGATTGTTGACATTTCAAGATACTCTATCTAAAGACAGTACGAATTACGAGGAAGAGCACACGTGGCATTCCTATACATTTTGTCAGAACTCAAATAAAAAATATAATACCATGTATGTGAAGAAAAGAAAGGACGCTAGAGATAGAGACATTACACGCTAGATCTGATGAACCAAAGAAGAACAACTGAACTCACACTATGATCCCAAGAGCCTCAAGAAGAACATTTTGGGAGAACCAATTCATGAGTGTCCTTTGTGGTTCATCAAATCTATGTGAAAACAATATGTAGAACACTCAGTACCTCAAAACAAGAACCTGGACTTCTGACACTCAGTTTTGGATACAACTTCTAGAGAAAGACTCAAACTACAATTTCTTAACTTCAAGGAGTCAAAACATAAACCACAAAAACACATAGGCCCTCTTAAACTCAATCGTTATATCCTTATCTCTTTTATGTTTATTATATTACATTTCTATGAAGTGTGTTTTTTCTTTTTACACAAACTATCTCATATTCTTGAACTAGAGGTTAATGAAAATCCTTACATCAAACATTACATACACTTTTGTTTCCCACATTTAACTGTAGAAGAAGCATTATGTGGTCTAGTTTGTTTTTTTCCATTAATACATGTGGTAGAGGGTGTGATCCTTGGACAGTTTGTAAAAACTATTGTAATGCTTGATACATGTTGTGTATCATGTTTATTGTTAATATAAACTGCTTGGTGGTAGGTGATCACCAAGTGGAGAGGATTGTGTCATGGATTGATACTGAACCTCTTGGTAAATTATTCTATGTACAATATTTTTTAATAATTTATTTTCCTTTTTTCTGTTTCTCATATTTTAAAAAACAGAAAACGGTTTTACATTTACTCTAATAGTTAGTTATGTTAAGTGTCTGTATGTGTATAATTTAGTAAACCCATTTCAAAAGTTTAATATGTGTTTTACACTGATTCAATTATGGAATAATCACCCTTTGAGAAACTTGTTGACTAAATAAACATCTATATATCTTCATCCTTAATTAACTGGGTTGTTTCCAAATAGTTGGATTTTCATTATAATCTTTTTAATAGAAATTTTAAGTAGCAACACAATTCAGCACCCTTTTAAGACTCCACTCTGACCAACATTTTGTATCATGGGATAAATATTTACTACTACAATATGAACTATTGTAAATGTTTTGAAATTATTTTTAACTTTGATTTTAGTTGTATCTTAATGATCTCAAAATTTATTTCATATCTAAATTTTTATTCATTTAAATTATAATTAACTATGGATCACTTATTTGAGGGTTCGACTACCAACATTACATCATTCATTAATGGTAATAACTATGCTCAACAGAAATTAAAAATGAAAATGTATCTAGAGAGCATGGGTCCTAAAATCTGGGACACAATTAAAGAACAACATGCATTACCTGCTACTACTATGGACACATGGTATCAGTTGACTAAATCTACATATAGAAATAACTATAAAGCACAGAATTCATTGAACTATTATCTAGGTGATGAATATTTAAATAGAATATCTCCCTGAAAAACTGCATATGAAATTTGGGATACTTTGGTTGTTTCCCAAGAGGGAACATAGAATGTTAATGAAATGTTATTATATACTTATACTATTAAATATGATAATTTTAAAATGAATCTTGATTAACATATTTTTGAAATATATATCAGGTTAAATGAAATCGAAAATACCATGAGTCTTATTGGGGAACCAGTGGACACGAAGGATCAGATTATGAGGTTTCTTTGATGCCTACCTGATAGATGGATAAGATCTTCTGTTTCTATCTGATAAACCTTTGACATAATAAAGCTATTATTTAAATATATTATGGGAAAACTGATGATTTATGTAGAAGAGATTAAGGTAAATCATGAAGAATATGAAGAACCAAGAAATAAATCTATAGCATTCTAGACTACAATCTCAAACAGAAAAGATAAGGAAAAATTTCATGTTCTTATTGATAATTCCACCATTGATTATTGAGATTCTCATAGTTATGATTGGATTGCTCATCATGCTAGGATATTCAAAATGTTCTACCAAAAGAAGAATTTATTTAGAATATCAAATAAGAAAGGAAGGTATGATAGTAAATGATAGTGGAAAAGTATAGAAAATTAAATGACAAGACAAATGAGATAGTCAGATATGGTTGTAAATAAAAAGGTCATGTGAAGGATGATTTTCCTAAGATGAAATTTAGGAAGAAATATGAAGACCATGGAAAGGGATATAAAAAGGCTATGAATTCTACTTTAATTGATTCACAAGATAACTCTAGTGGATCTGACACTTCTGATAATGAATAGGCTAAACATTCAAACCTGTGTTTCATGACTGAAACATCTAAGGTAATACCTAATTATTCTATACATAATGATTACTATTCTGGGAATGAAATTGAATTAAATAATGAGGAAATATAACTATGAATGAGCTATTGGAATACCGTAGAATTCATCAAGATACCTTTAATTAACTCATGGATAAATATAAATTATTTAAAAGGAAACTTGCATTAAATGTCAATTATATGTATTATTTTGATATTGTGAAAGAAAAATTTTCTCAAATTCTAAAAGAAAATAATGAGCTTAAATAATAAAATAAGCAATTAAAAATAGATATTTAGAAGTTCACTGTAGTTAGATATACCATGACTCAATTTCTAGGGAAAAAATTGTACTAAAATACAAAACCATCTTAGGATATCAACCTAGACAGAGAAGGATTATTAAGAACAAATTTGTTCCATACTTTGGATTGTTCTCTGTTAGTTAAATTTCTGAACAATGTTTTGAAAAAAAATATAAGGGACCAAAAAAAGTGTTCATGTCTCGAAACATATCTATTCATTATAGTAAACCTATACGTCAAATATGGGTTCCAAAATATTTACATGTTATCCTATCGGGACCAATGAAAATAAGCGTACCAAAGTTACCCTATTCTTAATTTGGTTTGTAGGAAAATTGTTTAAAGATATCCTATAATATCCTTTGGTACATGGACAATGTATAATTAAGAAATATTATAAGGGACTATTAATGCTTCAATATCCTAATTAGAGTTGATGGTGGACATGTCACATTTAGTGATAATTCTAAAGGGAAGATCGTGGGCTTAGGCCAAATTGGTAACCCTAAACTATATTAATTTCAAAAGTACTTTTTTATTATGGGTTGAAATAAAATCTATTGAGTATCTCTTTCTTGTGTGGCGATGGTTTTAATTTTATGTTTTAAAATGATTCATGCAATGTTTTTAATTCTATGAATGAACTAATATTCACATCTCATGAAAATTAAAATGTACATGATGTTTATTTAAACTCTCTAGTAATGAAAACATTTTATTGTAGAAATTATTTTCATAAGGAATCTGGGTTATGGAAAAGAATATTAAAACAATAAAATGTTCACTTACTTAGGAAATTGACTATGAAATGTTTAGTTAAAGACTTACCTAAATTGGAATTCCCATATAACTATTTTTGTAATCCTTTTTATAAGGGAAAACAAAACAATTTTTCTTTCAAAACAAAGAAAGAAGTTTCAACATCTCAATTGCTTGAGTTTGTTCACATGGATTTTTTTGGACCATCAAGAGTTTAAAATTTAAATGGGAAGCACAGGGTTTATGTATTTGTAGATTATATTTTCAGATACACATGGGTTTACATTTATCTCACAAAAGTCAAGCGTGTTCTTAATTCATTAAATATCTGAAGCTTATAGATAATATTATTAGGCATAGAATTTTGACCTTGAAAAGTGATCATGGTTGTGAGTATGAAAATTTGGCTTTTGAATATTTTTTCTCACATAAATGGCTATAATCACAATTTCTCTGGTCCTATAACTCCTCATCAAAATGGATTTATAGAAAGGATAAATAGTACACATCTAGAGAATTCATGGACTATTATAAAGGAGTATATCCTTCCTATCTATTATTGGGATGAAGCTATTAATAAAGCATGTTAAATCATCAATAGAGTCTTAATTAGACCTTTTCTTAAGAAAACCCTTTTATGAGCTATGTAATAATTGGAATCCTAAGGTTACTTACTTTAGAGTTATTGGTTACAAAGTCAATATCCTTAACACAAGGGATAATCTGGATAATTTTTCTTCAAAGAGTGATGAAGGAATTTTCTTATGTTACTCAATATCTAGTAAAGCCTATATAGTATTCAATAGGAGAACCAAATGCCTGGAAGAAACAGTTCCTGTCATATTTGATGAGACTGATCCACATGGACCCAAAACAACTCTTGAACATCTTGACTAAGACATATCAATTCCATACATTAATGATAAAGACTATATTTTCTAGAATCAGAGCATGTTGAATCTTATCCCATAGAAACCCATGAGGAGTCTAGATCAACTCATTCAAGAAGTATTAAAACTCTCAAGAATAATCCGTTAAATGTTGAAATAGGTTGTCCAAATAGGACACAAACTACAGATTCTATGAGAAACTAGGTTGAACATCAAGATTTTCTTTCACAACATGAACTAAAAAATATTAATGTTGATGTTAATGACCAATTTTGTAACATATATATGCATGAAAAATGAAATCGGTTTTAAAAAAATGTTTGGGAATTAGTTGAATGTCCTAAAGACACATTGAACACAGTCACTAAATGGGTGTTTAAAAATAATGTTGACGAATCATGAACCATATTTAGAAACAAGGCTAGACTAGTTGTACATGGAATAGTCAAGAAGAAATAATAGACTAAGATGAATCCTTTTTTCCTGTAGCTAGACAATATTCCATTAGGATAGTACTTTCTTACGCAACTCATCTGTATTTCAAACATTTTAAAATGGATGTCCAAATTGCATTTCTAAATCATTATATAGTTGCGGATGTATTTTTTGAAGAACCTGCTGGTATTAAAAATAGCCATTTTTTAAATCATGTCTTTAAAAATTATAAATCATTTTATTTTCTAAAACAATATCCTAGAGAATAGTATGATAGACTTAGTTCTTTATTTATTTTAAAAGGTTTTACTAAAGAAATAGTTGATCCAAAAAATATTGCTTTTCCAAAGATGTTTTAATAATAAAATTTATATAGATGACAATATTTTTGGATCCTCTAAATATTATTTCTGTACTGATTTTTCAAAGATGATCGAAGATAAATTAGAAATGATATTATTGGGGTTACTTATGGTTTTCCCAGGATTTAAAAATTTTCAAAATAAAAATTGAATTGTTTTAAACCAAAGTAAATATAATATGGATCTGCTGAAACGTTTTTAATTGGATATTAATAAATATAGTAATACACCTTTGGGTACCACTTTTAAATTGGACGCTAAAGAAACTGGTAAACCAGTGGATCAACCCAATTATATAGGTATGATTAGGAATCTTCTCTACCGTACTGCTAGCCGACCTGATATTATGTTTAGTGTATTCATGTGTGCTCATTTTAAATCCAATCCCAAAGAATCTTATCTAACTGTTGTTAAAATAATTTTTAAATATCTCAAGTATACTGGAAACATATGAATATTTAATCCAAGAGAAAAATCATTTGATATAATATTTTATTCAGATTTTGACCTTACTGGTTGTAAGTTGGATAAAAAAATCACCTTTGTAACATGTAACTTTTTGGGCGAGTAACTAGTATCATGGTGTCGTATGAAATAGAATTCAGTTTCATTATGCACTACCTAAGTTGAATATATAGATGCTAGTAGTATTTGGGCGCAAATTATATAGATGAAACACTTTTTACTGGACTATGGATACCAATTCAAACAAGTATCTATAAACTATGATCATATAGGTTCTATTAACATCTATAAATATCCATTATCTCATGCTAGGAAAAAGAATATTTATGTGAGACATTACTTATTGAGAGATCATTATCAACGGGGTGATATTAGTCTAGAATTCAATGGCATTGAACGTTAATTGGCAGATATATTAACAACGCCTTTTAATTTTGAGAGGTTAAATTACATCAAACATGAGTTAGGTATGATAAACTGTTAAGATAAGACCTCACCGATAATACATCACCGTTATAACCCACTGATAAGACTTCACCGTTAGTCCTCACCAATAATATCTCACTCATAAACCTCACCATTAGACCTCACTGATAAGACCGCACTTATACGACCTCGCCGCTAGACCTCACCGATAAGACATCACCGATAAAACATTACAGTTAGGACCTCACCGTTGGACCACACTATTGGCACCTTACTGATAGTCGACCATATATATGTCTGTGTCTTTGTGTTTTTCTACAAATACCAGAAACATTTTAATATTATATATCTCTTTTACAAGATTTGTTGTTTCTATTCCAAACTTATAAAAATAAAGTAACAACCATATTTCGATCCACTTCAATCCCCTCTCAATCCTCTTTATCCCAAATCATGGAACCTAACCTTCTGCTGAAACCCTCGAACCGCTCCATATTTCAATATAAATAATGGAGAGACCGAAGTTTTGTGATGATATGGATGTGATGAACCCTAAGATACCTAGACCTGGGTCTAGTTGGGGAAGCAAATATGTGGTGAAGCTGGTCAATCCTCATTTTTCGAAGAGGAAAATCATTTTAGAAAAAGGATTTTGTTCAGAATTTCTACTGTTAATCAGGTCTCTAGTGGTGATTGAAATAGAAGCCCAATAGTGGGTAAACTATTTTTCAAATAACAATGCACCATACTATCCGAATATAGTGACAGAATTTTATGAGTCTCTGATGTTTGAGGTTTTGAGGATGAGAACTAAATGTATTCAATGGTAAATGTATCATATATGATCTTATACTTATTTGAATGGTATGAATGATTAAGAGTCCCACATGAAGGAATTTTTTATTACTACTCTGTATTGGTGCCTCCCACTAGTGAGTATTTGTTCTATAAAGAGGGTTTGGTTGAGATGACAGAGAATTGAATCTCTAGAAATGTGATTACAGATGAAATAGATGGAGAAAACAAATTACTTTATAAATTTTTTCAACATGTCGTGAGTCCCATTAGAGGTGACTTTTACATCTTGAGGTATCAAGACATATTTATATTGTATCATTTGAAGCATGCACAGAGGATAAATATTTACATGTTGTTGATGGTTCAATCAGAGGATATGAATAGGCCATATTAAAAATAAATTATTTTGTTTCTTTCCAAGTTGATAACCTTGATTTTCAGAGTGAAATATGTTTCCAGAAATAAGAAGGAAATAGTAGTTGCATGGGACAAATGTTTCATTACCAAAATGATTTGTAAGCTTATAAAGATAAGCTGGAACCCTTGGAAAATAAAATGGGTGAATGATGAAGCTAAGATATATTAAAAATTAAATCCAATTACAAATCTTACTAGGACAAAGAATAAATGAGATCTTGGTTTAAAACAAGATGAAGTGGAATCATTTTATTTAGATAAAGAATAAAAGGCTTCTAGTGTAAAAGAAATAGAGGGTACTCCTGTAAATGATATGAGTGATCATGACCTTCCCTCAATTTTTCATGCCAATGTTGTATCCCACTGTGATCCTTTTCTCCAAAGAGATTTCCCAAAAGAGAGGTTGTCCTATGGGACAGTGATGATGATGAAACTAGTGAAGAATAAGGATAAGATAATTTCTTATGAAACAATACTATTGTAGATGCGTCAGTAGAGTAGGATGAATATGACACTAATAATGAAGAATTTTAGACAGCTGTTGCGAAAATTGAAGATAATGAAGAACTATCAGTCCCATTGTAGGATATACAGAAATGGTAGAGAGTGATGATGAGGAAAATGTTGAATCTATTAGAGTTGAAATTTTTATGGATATGGTTGAAGATTATATAGAATAATTAGTCGTGGAATCTACAATTAATGTAGATGATTAAGGATAAATAGTAGAGGTAACTATAATTGATTAGAAAAATTATCCATGTAGTTCTTATACCACAAGATTATGTGAAGAAGGATGATTTAGAATAATTAATATCATATTGGAAGAGACACTTTGATGAGAGATCTATTGCGATAGAGATAAAAGTGTATCTCAATCAAAAATTTGTGGCATCTAGCTTAGAAATAGTAATTTCCACCTCTCACTCAAATTTGCTACATCAAGTTAAAGAATTTCATAATCAAGTCAGAACCTTTAAGAATCTATGGAATCTGTGAAACAATGAATTGTGAGTTTAGACTCAAATATGTCTTCAAGGGTTCATGTGTACAATGACCATAATTTTTTTAATTGTGTTGTTCAGAAGATGGTCAGTGTGTTTGAGGAATTTAAGATGTCTATAGAGGCACATGTGAGTGGTCATGATGATGATGTGAAAATATCGATAAGTGGTCAGGCCAAGTCTTTTAAAGAGACAATATCTTTCACAATGGAACCTCATGGTGCATATGCTTCCTATTCAACCTCTCCACATATTGATCAAAGAGATTTTAGGTCAGTTTTTAGAGATGATGTAGAGATGTTCTTTGATGCAAGTACCTCATACCCTCAGTCTATAACATAGGTCATTTCCACTACCAGATACATTTATAAGATTTTGGTAGATTAAATAAGGGAGGCTTCTCAACAATATAATTCCATTAAAGATAAAGTTGATTTCTATTATAAAAGGTTTTACACTAAGAATCATATAGATGATCACATAAATCTACTGTTGAAATAAATGAGGATACCAACTGGCACACAGGATTTTTAGGATCATGTTTTTAGGCCTAGAGAATTGACTTCAGCATTGGAGAAATTCATAGAAAATAAAGATGATTTTATCTCAGATATGGAACGATGAAGAAATAACATTATGGATATCATGAATCTCATTTTGTCTTTCCTCCTTGTGTACTACACTCCTATTTTTGTTACTCCAACATTACATTCTTCATCAGCTACCTTATGCTCTCCAAGTGTTGCACCTTTGATGACTATTGCACAGTCTATGAGAAGATTGAATCCTATGTTTCATTATATATCAAATCATTTTTTGTTGATTTATTCCACTATATCATCTCCTACTACCTTTCTCACTACCATCCCTAGGGTTATCCCTTCATCTATTGAACCTTCCTCCTCAACTTCCAATGACAAAGCTCCATTGAACATTTCTAATGTGGGATGTCGTAGTTGATAGGGATTTTTTGAATATTTTTTTATATTGTACTCATGATTCATTAATACATAAATATTTTTTTCTACTTCTTGAATTTCATTATTTTTTCTAATCACAAATGGGGAGAATCATAATCTTATATTCTATGATATATATTACGGTTCAAATTTATGCTCTTTCATGTCCGAAAAATAATATATTCACACTCACACTACAAATTTTAATAACACTAATTCAGTAGTACTTCAATCTAAATTTTAATTACATAATTTGTGATTATCAAAATGGGGGAGATTGTGGGACTCACCTATTTTGATAATTCCACGTCATGTTTCTTTTACCTGATAATCGCGTTTCATTAATATTGTTAGTTTCTGTCATGTAATAACTATTTATTTTTTAATCTCACTTCTCACTCATTTAAATCTTACAGTTAAAAATTTATCTAAGTAAATGTTCACCGATAGAAGTTGTCACTGAAGTCTACCACTGAAGGCCACTGCTGAAGGCTACCACTGAAGGATACCACTGAAGGCTACCGCTGGAGGCTACTATTGATAGGGTTACTATAAAGACCCAGAAATTTCAATGAAATTTTTATTCTTAATTTTCTTTGGAATTTTACGAGTGCGCAGTTTCTGATAGCACCTGATTCTGAGGCCCGTTGTGCCCAGAAACAATTTCTGAAGATTATCTCGGGTACGTTCAGTGATCGAATGAGCGGGTTTTCCTACCTTTTGAACCAGAGCTCAGAATCGAAATCTGAGGGTACCTATGGAATCACAACGCCTGAAATTTCATATGAAGACCTTTCTTGGTGTTGGCTTTTCTCAGGAAGAGATGTTAAAAAAATGTGAGGAATAAAAATAAAATTGTTTTACAATTTATTTTTTATTTCTTTACCGGTGGTTTATGTGCGTGGAAATGGAAGATGGTAGGAAGTTTGGGTGGGGCCCACACGATCCCCCACCTCCTCCAATTTCCTCAACACCCATTTGAAACCCCCCACAAGCATTTAATTTTGCAACTCCCTACTTTTAATTTCATTCCAATTAAATGACACATTGAATGAGACAACACACGTTAATTAATTCGTGAATTCAATTTGATTTTCGAATTAAAGTCAGTGTGTGTGTCTGTGTGAATAAAATAAGACAAGGTATAATTTTATTGTCGGTGGATTCCTTGGGTGCATCAAATAGGAGGAGACTCTTGCACTCTGAAGAACATTCTTCCTCATTTAAGAACATGAAGAACGACGAAGAACACCGGCCTTCGACAGAAGACGACGAAGAGCCCAAGTTCCCCGATGATCGATGATCCTCTTCTCCACGATGCCATTTACCGCGATGTCGACGATCCTATTCTCTATGACGCCAACGATCCTCTTACATGATGCCATCTTCTGCGACGTCGTTTCCCACGACGATCCTCGCTTGACAACTTCTCCAAGTAGGGGGTTTGGTTTAATTTTTTTATATGGATTATATCCTCAGCCTTTGATTAAATTATTGATAGTTGTTGAGGCGTCTGATATCGTAATAATGGGAGGAGGTCGGACCGCACGAACACGGCTGACCCTCATCCCCCTTTTGTTGGTTGTGCATGTTGTGGCATGAGCAAAGGTGGTGCGTTGCAATGGAAACACACAAGATCAATGAAGAAGGGGCGAAGAAGCACTGCGTCGTCACACCACGCCACTACGGCATTTCGAAGGCTCCTAAGTTTGATTAATTTACGGCGGATCGACGGGTGATGACCGAACAAGCCGCAGGGGTGGTTTAAAGACTTTGCAGTGAAGATCCAGTTCCGGGAGGACCGTTGGTGAAGACCGCAGGCAAAACGGACCACCAGAGCGCATCTGGTGGTCTGCGGAAGGGCCTGCCGGCGCGCCACGCCGGCACGGTGGTGTCGCCTGCCGGATGCGGCGTCACCTGGCGCGCCGCCAAGAGAGTCCGCCGCGCCCGAAGCCGCGGCGGCCAGCAGCATTCACGCGGCCGCGCGGGATAGAGGGGGGGGGGGGGACGCGACGCTGGGCCGTGTCCGCTGGCAAGGAATGGCCCACAAGCAGCGGCCGCGATGACAATCAAGGGGGCAGCCGCCCTCTTTGTGTGGCCGCTCGGCCAGCTGCGAGTGGCCCCGTGCCGGACTGGCCGCACCGTTCTGGGCCGCCCAGGTCAGGCCAGGCCTTGCCGGCTGGGCCAGTCTGCGCCCTAATGGGCCAGACCCAGACCCGGTTCGGGTCGACCTAGTTCGGGCCGACCCGGGAGGGTTGGGCCAGGTCGGACCGGGCCCAGACCCCCCATTTTCAAACCACATCCGGTCTTTTTCCCGTATCATGGGCTACATAACTCCAATCGATGCACCATCAGTTCTGATGAGATCATTGGATCGAGATGGTCGTTTCGGTATATTATACTAAAGGTTTAGGAGAACTTTGTTTTCGGCCATGTTGGTTCGAACACGAAACCAACCGGGCCCTCGGAGCGGAAACACTTATAACTTGAGCTCCGGGCGTCCGATTGACGTGACGTCGACTTTGTTGGATTCCTTATAGTCAGAAGAACCTTTTGGCTAACTCCTCTTGAGCTTTGGAAATAGTTGGAGTTTGGTTGAATTGGTTTTCTATTAAAAACCAACCGGGCCCCTAGAACAAAAAAGCCAATAACTCTCGGACTGGACATCCGATTGACACACCGTCTATCGCGTTGTGTTCCTTTTGACGAGACAAAACTTTGGGATACATCAACTCCGGACTACGTGTCATTTGATGTATTGACCTCCTGGATCGTGGAGTGGACCCTCCAAAAATGAGCGTGCTGTGTGCAGAAACCCTAGAGTTGGCTGAGACTTGATGACTGCTGATCAATCGATTATGTGTGTTTCGGATAGCCTAGTGTGGAGCGCTTGGTTGTAGCGGAAGACCCAAAACGGAGGAGTGATTGGTTGTAGTGGTAGACCTGCGGTACTCAATAGAAGGATTACCTCTAGAGGCTATGAGGGGGAGGGTTTGGTTGTAGCGGCAGACCCACGGTACTCACCAGAAGGAGTACCTCTGGAGGCTATACGGGGGAGCACTTGGTTTTAGCGGCAGACCCATGGTGGGAAGCACTTGGTTGTAGCATCAGGCCCACAGTACCTGACAGTTGGAGTACTACAGCTGTAACACCCCAGGATTTCAGAGTGTGTTATTTCTTAAAAATAATTCAATAACTTGCACTACACGCAACACCGAGTTCAATCACACCATTAAAAGAGTTCATGAATAGTATTAACTACATTTTGAACTTTATATAATCCTTATAATTTTAGAATCCATATTATGAGTTTCTTAGATATAATGCAAGAACAAATTCATTTTCAGTATTGCACTTTTATCAACTTTAATAGTGAACCCTTTTTAAATACTATATTTTAAACTTTTTGACTAAATGGGGACATCAAAATTTTAAAATGAAACATCCCAAGCTTCTACGGTACGCTTCTCTTTGAATAATGTGATAGCGTGTGTTGTACGCAACACCGAGTTCTAACAACCAATTAAACTAGCCGTTATGAATAGTAATAACTACTTTTTGAAATTATATATATTTTATATTTCAAAATGGACTTCATTTTTGGATTCATAATATCAAAATTATCCTAGGGTGAAATTTTGGTACTTTTCGGATAACTTTTATATTTTGATGAATAGTGAAAATTACTAAATTTTATTTAAATACAACTTTTTTAATCAAAATAATTAATAGTGATAAATTATGAATTTGAGTGGTTTTAAAGTAAATTTAGAATATATTTTTACCATTTAATATAATGTTGGTAATTGGACATAATTTTACAATTAAACCGAACATAAACGAGTGTCAATCTTTTGATAGTTATTATCTCTTAAAAACACGCTTTTTGTTTTGACAGCGGGATTTAATTTTAAATTAATTTCTGCCACTTCTGTGTTTTGAATTTAGGAAAATGGATTCCATATTTGGAATCAGGATGTTCAAATTGTGTAAATAGGTAACTTTTATTTTTAGACATTTTCAATAATTACTGCGGTAAATATTTTATTTACCATGGTTAAGGGTAAATCCGGTAAATAAGGGTTAAAAAATAATATTATAATAATACTAAATTACCCTAAAACGTGTCTTAACCCTATTGGTTGATACATGGTCGACCATGGGAATCTTTGGGTCTATTTTGGGACCCCATGGATCCACTTGTAAGTGATAATGACACTTTATTTTAATTAAGTTAAAATGAATACAAAAATGACACAAGCATATATCTTTTAGAACAACAATTGTTACATAGGGATATATATGTTGGATATTAGATTATAAATATTCATTAGAAAGATAAAAAGATTTCCTACATAATGATATTTTATTTATAATTTTTAGACATTATATAATTTATTTTATATATGACATAATGATGATGAAGTAATTACTATAATAGTGAAAAATTAAACTAATTGATATTATAAATACCCAAATAAATATAATATGAAACTTTTAATGAATTAAACTAATTTTCTAGGATAATATGATATATTAGGATTGATTTAATTGACTTTATTCTAAGTAATAAATATGTTATAAGTTTCACAAAAATCAACTATTGAATAGTGTCAAAATTGACATAAAAGAGTTCTTAAAACAAATATTATATTATTAATTGATATTAAATTCCTAAAAATCTAAGGTTCGGCCAAGAGACTTATATCATGATAGGTTCATCATTAATGGACCACTTGGGGGTCTTTTGGATGTATATAGTATGTTTATTAACCATATTATATAAAAATACAAAGAGACATTGTAAAAGTGAAACTAATTAACTTAGAGTTAATACTTAAAGATAAGGTTAATATAAGTACCCAAACCTGTATAAATTCTATTGGTTGAGTGGTTTTAGACCTATCCCCACCTTAACCTTTGAATAATCAACTTTGGAGCCATTAGAAACCGAATATGAATTTATTATAAATTAATATTTATAACTTTTCCAAAGGTGCCCCTCACCCCTCTTATAAAAGGGCACTCCTCCTCATTTCTTCACACCTTCAAAGCCTTTTGGTTCGGCCAAACTCTGCCCAAATACTCTCCCAACATCCCTCACTACAACCTAGAGGCCTTAGTTTGATCATAAAGCCAACCTAAGGAGCCCTTTTGATCAAATCAAAAGGAAGAACCCGAAGAAGAGGTAATGATTTTACCACCCTTTTCTAAGTTCATTTTTTCTTCCACTTATTCTTCCTTTGTTCATACCATTCTAAAATAATAACTCCAGTATCTCACATATACTGTGATGTTATTATAAGTATGGTACAACCATATTCAGCATTCTATCCACCCTTTGAATAACATGTCACCATACGTGCGTACGTACGGGTTACCGTCTCCACGTCGTGGTGTAATTGTTATTCAATATAATATTATTTGGATGGGTATAATAATGATGTTTAACTCATGTAAATAATAAATATAACATGTTAATGATTCTTTATATATGATATACCATTCATTTATAAATTATTTTAATATCAAAAGAATGATATTGTCGCTTGTGCGTACGGACGGACTACCGTCTCCACGAACGCGATGAGATTCATTCTCCATCGTAACCATTCAAGTATAATTATCATTTGATGATTTAAAAATGATGTTTAAGGACTAGATATCATTCTGGATATGAATAAGATACAACAACCATGGCTTATGTAACAAAACATATAAAGAAAATGAGTAAGTTAACACCCGAAACGACGATAATTCTAAGATATTATTAACAAATCAATGTTAAAAGATCATATATGATATCATATTAATATATATGATTCTTGTATAATTTAATAACAATTATTTCACCATTATACAGGAGGTTAACCTACCCCAACCAAGGAAAAGTACAAGGTAAGGGTTATTTCACAATCTCTTCATTATCTGAAGTTGTTTATACGTAATAATCTACTAGGATCTCTTTATCATCCACATCCATGTTTTCTTAAAAATGTATTTCAAAACATTTTTACTATTTACAAGAATATGGGTTAAAGTCATTTATACCCTTGTTTGACTTTTTATAAGAGGTTTATAAAGGAATCTTTCCGTCGTTTTCAAAACAATGTCCTTTTTAACCTTTTCGACAGAATTGAGGTAAGAATGTTTTTTTTAACTTATACGGCGGGTGCGGTTATTTTCCGCCGTTATAAAATCGTCGAAGCCTTCCATACAAGCTTATAAGAATATTTTCAAAGAAAATGTTTTATTTTATATGGATCTTAAATGATTTTAAAATAAAAGGAGATACTTCTTTAAAAAGAATTTTGATTTCATCTATGTCAACATCCTTTGATGGATTTTAAGATTATTTGAAGTTGATTTATTATGATACAAAACTTCTATATTGTATTGAAGGTTTTGTGATATGTTTGACTGTGGATGTGCTATTTTTATACCATTCATAGTTTATGGTGAAATTATTGACATTTCGTATGCTAGTTTTAATACGAATGTTTATGTTATGTTTAAACCTTTTCATATGGGAATGCATTGGACTTAATAAGTGACGGGTGGAGCCCGCTATAGCTCCTCGATGCATCGGTAGGTCTAATGAGACAAACTAGTGTCTTGGCACAAGGCCTTGACAAAATCTTATTTGTAGTCTTGGCACGAGGCCTTGACTATGTGGTTATGATAGTCTGGCATTATGCATTCCAACATTATGAAAGTGGTTATTGATTTTTGCATGTGATTATTCGATTAGTAGAATATCCATGTGAATAAGTAAATGGCATTATTTCATTTTATTTATGCCATACCATGTTGAATGTTCATGTTTGAAAGGCTTTTGTTTTAGTTATACATTGCCTTAAAAGTTTATTCTTATTTATGAAAGTTTCCGCTATATTGTTATCCTTAATGGGCATTTGAGCTCACCCCTTTTCTATGTTTTATTTTTCCCAGGAAGTGAAGAAGTAAGTTATGAATGACCTGCAGGGATATTATGTGGGGATATGAGTGTGGATTATGGAGACAATATGTTGTTGTAGTAGTTTTTCATTTTATGATGTAATGTAAAACTTATGAATATATCTAGTGCTTCCAAGGCCACTAAACCAATCGGTCTTTCGAGATTTGATCTTTCTTGTGATCATGCCAATGTTATGTAATTAATGCACTGACTCTGGGCAACTGGGGTCGGGGCGTTACAACAGCAGTCCATGGTTAATGGGGAGCGCTTAGTTGTAGCAGCGGACCCACTGTACATGATAGAGAAGGAGTTTTCCAGTAGCTATAGTTTCGACATCATAATTAAATCCTAGGTTGAGGTGAGTCTTGGCTTCAATCAATATCTTCGATATGATTGACATACATTCTTATGTGGATTGGGTTGTGTTATCCTATGTGGATTGGTTGTGATATCCTGTGTGGACGTGATCAAACTTGGGCATGGATGTTGGAGCCAAACTAGAATTCATGACTTAGGTATATGTATGGACATATACCTCTGTAGTGTTGGATGTTACTTCCTGATTGTATATATTCATTGTAGTTTTTCCATTGTGGATTCAGGGAGACCTTTGGGGGTCTCGGGGTCCCTACAGAGTATCGTGTACTCACCCCTGCACGGGCTTCGCCCGCACTACGTTGTGTTGGTTGCAGACGACGAACATCACTGATCGAGGTTGAGGCTTGTTGAGCTGGACGGTTCCCAGAGGAGGAACTCATGAAGAGTCGGTTCTCGGAGGTGGATATCATGATGAAATGGTACCTGTAGCTGGACCACTGGATGGGATGCATACAGGGTGGATGGCAGGACCCGAGGAGCTGAGGAAGATATCTGTACCCACCCTTCAGGTGGGATTTCCAGTGGACGGCTCGACGTTGCTGCTTTACTTTTCTGTTGATGTACTTCCTTTACAGTTGTACATTACATTCAGTTTGGGTTTGTATTCTGGCCCACATACTTTTCCTCACTTACTCGTACTCAGTTTACTTACATGTTTTCTTTCGCTTGTACTCTGTGGTATTTTTTTACTTTTATAAAGACAATGCCTTCCCAGTTATCAGGATTTATGCCTTTGGTGCTAGTCGCCATCTCCTGGACTATGGATGGCGGGCTTGGGGTAGTCAGGGCATGGGCCCCAAGGACGGGTCATGAAAGTTACCATTACTATACTATATATACCAAATCTTATAATCCATACTTTTTATATTTCTTAATATTATTATAACTGTCGTATTTTGTATCTTTAATGCTTCCGACATTAATTAATGATGATTGTAGACATATAAAGAGATTGATCTAGAGACAATAGAAGATACTAGGAATGATGCACATGGTTTTCATATTTCGTTTTTTGGACCTCAAATATAAAATAAAATAAAAATGTACCAAAGAAAAGAAATCAAACTAAGAGAGAGACATTTCACTATAGATCTGAATAAAAAAAACAAGAACACTTGAACTCACAATGTGAACCCATGATACAAAAGAAGATCATTTTGGGATAAAAAATTCAAGACATTATTCTGTGCTCCCAGAAATCTCTATCAAACCAAGAAGTAGAACACTGAGTAACTCGATGCTAGAACTTGATTTTGTGACACTCTATTTTGGATTAAACTTTTAGAGAAAGACTCAAATTGCAATTTGTTCACTTCAAGGAGTCAATAGATAAACTACAAATACAAAGTTCCTTCTAAACTCAATATTTATAACATTAACTCTATTGTTTTTATTATATTACATATTTGAGAAGTGTGTGTTTTTATATTAAACACATTGCATCTAGTGCTTGAACTGGAGGATACTGAAAATCCTCACATCAAACATTTCTTACACATAAGGTTCCCAAGTGTAACTATGGAAGGCGCTGTGTGTGGTTGGGTGTGTTTTTTTCCCATGAATAACTGTGGTGGAGGGTGTGATCCATGGAAATATTGTAAAAAATATTATTATTCCAGATACATGTGGTGTATCATATTTATTATTAATTTAACCTTATGGATGGCAGGTGATCACCAAGTTGAGAGGATTAACTCTTAGCTTGAGACTGAACCTCATGGTTAATTATTTTGTGTACTGTATTTTTTTGTAATACTCTATTTTCCTTTTTCTTCTACTCATAATTTCAAAAATAGAGAATTGTTCTACATTTACATTGATAGTTAGCTCTGGTTAGTGTGTGTATGTGTTAAAATTCAATAAACCAATTTCATAATTTGAATAAGTTTTTTACCCTGATTCAACTAAGGACTAATCATCCTTTGAGAAACATGTTGACCAACTAAACATTTATATCTATACTACCTTAATTGACTGGGATATTTCCAAATTTGAGGATCATTATCATATTATTTTTAATAGAAATTTTATGTAAAAACGCAATTCAACCCCTCGAATGTTTCCACTCAAACAAACATAATACATTTCCCAGATAAAATTTTCAATAATCGTCAATGGGAACATGGTTTTAATGATTGATGTATTTGTTTCTATGAATTTACATGATTTGAAATATAACGAATAATGTTAGGCAATATATAAATAATCTATCACAAACTATAACACATATATTTCTCTTTATGGGGTTAGGAAATGGTTTAGGTGACTTAAACACTTTTAATATAATTGTTTTTATTTGATTTCTAGTATTTTGAATCTAAAATATTTATTTTCTTTCCATTAATATTATTAAATTCCAAATTTTCATTTACAAGAAAACTTAATTTCATTAATGGTGTGATTGATGATATTTTTATTTTTAAAATTGGGAAGCGTGATCCATAAATTTTTTATGAAGACATGTCTAATGGTTTTGTCTTTTTAGATGGTTCTTTATAACTCACTTTTCATTCATTTTTTATATTATCTATTTGGAAATGTATAAAATTAATTCTATAATTTTTTTGAGACCCTCAGCAGTTCCACTTGTTTATGTCTTGGATAGAAATTTTCACTTTATGGTATGATTATTATTATTTCATTATTCTATGTTATGAAAATGTTTTGTTTTATTAGAGGGTGTCAGGGGTGATATTAGATTTATGGTATATGATTTATTCATTTATATGTTGTTCATAGCTTTATTTTTTCTCACTTGTGCATTTATTATATCATGGTAACCTAAGTATCCAAATTAGAAACATTAATGTATGATATACTAGTAAGATTATGTTTATCATGTATCACATAGGGTGTTTTATGCCCTTACTAGGGGAGTTCCCCCAACGAGTTTACTGAGAGTAAGTTTGGTGGTTGGTATATAAGAATGAAGCAAGAGAGATAGTTTAATATGATGATTTTTCACATGGTAAAATGATTTTGGCCATTCTGATTATATATTAATACACATCAAATATTTATATATTTTGTAGAGAAATTTTTATGTTTTCAGTTTAGTTTTTTTTATACTATATTAATATAATGGTTCATTGTTCAGTTGAATATTTATTATTTCATCGTTGGGTTTAGTTTCTTAAATTATATAAAATGTGTATTTGAATGTGTGATTTCAAATTATGTTTTTTATGCATGATATTTTGGGAATGGATTTTAAATGAGAAAAATATCTTTTTTTCATATATTAAGTGGTGATCCCACTTGTATTAGAAAAACTATGTAAACATTCCTTTATAGATAATATTGTGGTATTTGGTATTATTTATGATTTTTAAAATGAAAACTTATTTAATAGTTTTGTTTTAAAAATATTTATAAACAGTTTCATAAAAGTATTTTATTTAATTATCGTTGAATTTATACTGGTTATATTTATATCACACCTAACATGAAAAATCATGTGGATATAGGTTTTTTTGGGTGTCTCTTATTATTTTTAGGTGACCATTTTTTAACTTTTGTTGGTTTTTTATCCTATTCTGTTTAAGGATGAGTTGGGATATGGTTATCGATAATGGGTTTCTTGAAGGAGTTTCGAAGTTGTTGAATTATTTTTCTTATCTTATTTCATTTATCAATGAGTTGGGATATGGTTTTTTATCCTATTCCATTTATGGATTGTATTTTATCATGATGTTTTGACTATAATAAAATTAACCTTTAACTATATATATTGTGTGTTGTTAAAAGAAATCCCTAACCGACCCTTGGTTGTAGTGGAAATATTTGTGGTTAAAATTAATTATTTGTTAAATATATTCATTGTATATTTTAATATATTTTTAACAACATGTATTTTGTATTATAAATAACTCATAAAAATCATATAAAATTCTACAAAAAATATTTTTTGTTTTTTTTATGATTTCTAACAACATTTTCCACGTTTGTTTTAAAGTAAACATTTTTCAATAAACTGATTTTAAAGGTTATATGTAAAAAATATTCAAAACATAACATAAAATATAAATTCAAATAACATATTTATATACATATATTCATCATTCACAATATATTTACAAATGTAAAAAAAATTATTCAGTTTCATAGTTTTCATATTTCAATTATTTTGATAAAAACTATTTTAGTCAGAATACTCTATATTGCATCACA
Source organism: Viscum album (assembly GCA_963277665.1). Classification (NCBI taxonomy): domain Eukaryota; kingdom Viridiplantae; phylum Streptophyta; class Magnoliopsida; order Santalales; family Viscaceae; genus Viscum; species Viscum album. The sequence goes on from OY728165.1 coordinate 1,393,707,430, forward strand.
TTTAACCAACTATATTAAAACATCACATTTTTCATCATTTGAACCCTATTTCATCCAAAAATAGAAAAAACATATAATAATTGAATCAATGACAAGAAATCCATCATCTCATGATATCATGCAATCACGACGATATAATCCCCAAATTTGAAATATAAATATCATTTATATAATATTAAAAAGAATATTAATTCCAAAAAAAATAAATATTTATAAATATAAAAATTTCTAACTTATAAAAAATATATAAAAATAAATTAATACGTTTTTTATATAATAAAACATTATATGTCTTTTCATGGGAAAAATGTTAACTAAATAGAAATTTAAAAATAATGTGAACAATTTTAACAAAACAAAAATCAATATTAAAATTTTTAAATGATAAAATATGATATCATTTATAAATCAAACTATTAAGAAAACCTATAAGATGAGATTTTATCATGCATGTAATGTGTGAAAGTTACATTTGTAACTAAAAAATTAGTTTTTATAAACTGTGATGAACAATACACACCAATAATAGTGATAAATTATTCATTGGTAAAAAATTATCTAGCACACAATAAAAAAATAAATTTGTTGTTAAATGATGAAAAAAACAATTCACCATATATAGAATAAACACTCATCCTTCAAAACATTTGTTTGTATTTCAAAACAAATCTATAACATTTTATTATATAAGGATTAGAAATTTAATTTAAATGAAATCAGTATGTCACAAGATTGAATTAAAATAAAAGGAATCACTATAGACTATATAATGATATAGAATAATTTTTGGTAGTATATGATAATTTCATTCATTCCTCTAACATTTTATGACATTTGGGTGGTGTATTCCATAACGAATGATCATATAATTTTTTTTAAAACAAATACATTGTCATATGATATTTCGTTTTACAGTAATCATATTACAGTTCTAATTTCATTTTCATAGTTTTTCATGATTAGTGCATGTGGTTTGAACATATTGAAGAGCCTAATGAGGAACATATATTAAAAACACTATGAAGAAAATATAAAATACAATTGAAAAATGTGTTCATAACCCACATCATATCATAATTTATGTATGTAGGACTCCCTATATCCAACGGTTCTACATTATTTTATTCAATATTAAAACAAATAGTCTTTATGATTTTAAAAATACATTTTATCAATATTGGGCCCAATATAGACCCATCCATGTTTATGATATATTTGAGATTCCACAAACCTGGTCCCTATTGTATTTAACAATGATACTTATATTTGTAAAAAATAGTTGAGATCGCACTAATAGTAATTTTTGAGTTAATGATAAATTATATTTCATAGAAATATAGTCCATCAGTATGTGTTTAAATTAGTTGATACGACACATATTATATTCTAATAAAACCATAAGTATAAGAATAATTATGTCTCAATTATAAACATCATACCTTAATATAATAGGTAATCCTTGAAAAAAGATATTTAATAAAAATAAAACCATTTAAAAAATATTAAAAATAAAAATAAATTGAATTAAAAAAAACACATCATTATGATATGGGTTTCACCATATATATAGTTATTTTTCCTGATTTATTAATTTTTTTGATGATAAATGTACTTGATCTTATTTATTTTATGGAAAATATATAGGAGTATTTTAGGGATCTAATAAAATATTTGCTACTAGATCAAAGGAATCAAAGGAGGATTTTGTCAGTATGTATTTCGACGATCTTTTGGGAGAGACCTAAAAACTAAAGAGAGTTGTGTTTATTCAATGTGAATAAAATTAAGAGTTTTAAAATAAGATAAATTATGTATAATATATGAAAATTCTTATCCACCAGAATCAATAATAACACCACATTTTATATCTGGGAAACTATTCATAAAATGTCTATCTGAAAAGTGCAAAAAGGGATACCATTTCCCTACTATTCCAACATATAATTATTCCAATGGTACTTGATGTTGATTACTAATGGAAGTGTTAGAAATGAAATCCTTAGGATCACATTATAATACAATTTTATATGAAAACCAAATGTTTCAATAGTATTAAATTCACTATCTACACTATTATTCTAAAATAACAAAACATGTATTCATATATTCTTTTGACTCGTCCTTATCCACTCAGTAAGAAATAAATATGCTGAATTGAACAAGATGTGTTTCCATTAAAATGTCACACTTATGTTCAAAATACAAATATTTTACATGTTAAAAAATCAATTTAATTTATATCATGCACCCATTATTCATATATAGATCCAAAAATTACTAACCAAAAATTCAAACATATGATTCAATTTTCTATATAAAAAATTTTAATTTTAAAAAAGGGATAAAATTTTTCAATTATAGTGTGTATATTAAACAATATTAACTCTCATATATTTAAAACCACTTAATTAGATTGTACAATCCTTCCATTATATTCCATTATTTTATAAAAGTTATTTCCTTTAAATTTTTTAGGATGATGTTGCATCTAAAGAGTTGTAGTTGTTTTTTATTTCACCTGAGAATTAATTGGGAGATTAATTTTTATAATTCCACTATATTCATATCAAATTGTAAAAAAAGAAAATAAATTAAAACTATGAGATATATCTGAAACTATACTTATAGAATTTTTATATTTCAGAAAAATGTCATATCACACTTTTAATAATTTCATACAAGAGAAACATATAATCATTATCGCATGTAGAATATTGAGATATAGTTATCTACTTTCTAAAGAAATAGCATGGGATATCCTTTATTTATATTTTATATTTTCCATTGAAAAAATGGAAGAATATGATGGAATGTGAAAATGAAACAATAGATCACATAACTAAGATAATTGAACACATATCTAAAATAGTAGAACATGAATCTAAATTAAATTTATTATATATGTAAACAATCATACAGTATTTAAAATTTATTCTTTAATTGTAATTGAAAATAATACTTAAAATAAAAATAATATTTGTAGACAATTGAACATACACCATGGTTAAAACCATAAAAATAAATATTTATGTTATTTGGTGTTATTTGGGGTGTTCAAAAATCATAGATTTATATAGTCTAATATATTGAAATTTTATATAAAAAAAATATTAAAAAATTAAAAAATTTATTATTGGAGTCTTAAATATATATATATATATATATATATTATTGATGAAGAATGTTTTTTTGAGACCCGTTATGTTTTTGGTGGAGTGTTTGTGAGGTGTGGAAGATGATATTTGAGGTTGGTAATATAGAATCCATAAATTATTTCCATTATTATATACTAAAATAACTCAATGGGAGTTACATATTGTGGGGATAGATGTTGGATATATCTATAATATGAATGTAAAATATTTGAAATTATTTTCCCCTAAAAGCTTCATGTGTGGAATCAGAAAACGTTTCCAACCAAAATTAATTATCTTGTTCCTATATAATAGAAAACATTCAAGATCGACATTCATCACATTTAGTATTACAGTAAAATTATTAATTTATTTCTTAGAATTTAATTAATCAAATATGTTATAAATTTTCAAAAAAATAAATTATTTTAACTATCTTTTTTTAATAGAAAATAAAAAAATCAGTAATCGCAAGTATTGGAAGAGTCATGTCACCTGAATTTTTCCCAAAAATCCTTATCATCCATAAAAACTAATGTAAAATAAAATTTCTCAGCATTTTTAAACATTTATTTTACTCTTGATGTAGATTATGTAAATCCACAATGAAAAATTGGATAAATTTTTAAAATTAACATAAAATATATTTTTGTATTTCATAATAATATAATTGATTAGGGACTAGAAAAAAATATGAAGTCATATGGTTGGAAAATATAATTTTAACTTGTTTCCTCAGTCACTTGATTAATCTATCACTATATAAAATTTAATGAATTTTATTTTATCATTCAAAATGGATTTACCTTTTATGCTAAAATGTTGTTTTAGTGAAACATAATTGGATTTCCTAGTAATATAATATTATATATTTCTATGTCAATGATAGTATTATGTAAATATAAAACTCAATATTAAAACATCATGACCCTACTGGGTTTGGAAAAAATATAAGGGGAATAATAGAAATACATCCAAGGGTATAATTTATAAGAAAATAAACTAAAAATTCATCCATTTCAAATCAAACAATTGAAAATATATTTTTACAAATGAATATATAACCAAAATAAATTAGAGTGATAATAATTCTGGGAAATAAACTACAGAAGAAAAAGGTATAGAGATATCTCATTATTTTATGAAAATATCCATTAATTATTTGGAATTCTAAAATGGAAATTTCTGTCACACATTCTATAGAATAATGATATATAAAATAAACAAAAAAATCATCTATGTTGGGGACAAATGAATAGAATTTTTTTTTATAAAATGATATCAAATAGAACATAAATTGTGATTTAATTATTCATTTTAAGTAATAGGTGTAGAAAAATATCCTTATGTAGGATATAAATATGGATTATTATAATGCATGACTTTGGTGAGAACTATATCCATAGACAAATTATAAGGGAGTCTCATAGAGGAATGTTTAGTAACATATAAGGATTTATTAGAATATATAATTATTTTAATAAGAATAAATAGTAATAGAAAATATTAGTCTGTAAGAATGTTACAAAATACACAACATTAAATATATAATTAATAAATATGTCAAATAAAAGTTCAAAAATTTGATCTCAAAAATAGAAGTTGAAATGAGAAAACATGATGGAGCCAATATTAATAGTATGAACAATAAAATATAATATCAAATAAGGATAGATAAAAAAGATTAAAACCCTATGATAAATATAATATTAAAATAGGAATGATATCAGACATAAAAATCTATGTTTCATATAATTTTAAATTGGGAAAATTGACTGATCTATGTTCTTGAGTTTGATATCAATTAAAAATCACTACTCGTAATGGTTTTAGAATTAGATATACACATTGTTTTAATAGATAATAGTAGTATTTAGTTAAATAAGAAGTTCCATTGATAATTTTCTCATAATTATTCACTAATACTAGGCCATAACCTCAAATTATCAGTTTTAATGGAACACTAAAAGAAGAAGAAGAAGCCTTTGAAAATTTCATGTTGGGGAGGATAATACATTTTCATTATTGCTACCTAATTTTTAATTTTATGATAAGGTTGTTAACAAAACAAATCTGGTTACCATGTCATATAATTTAAACGATTATGAAAAATTGCTCGATGGGAATCCCCAATCCCCATGGGCTAGTAATCAGTTATTTAGAAACAAGGAATATTCCTTTGGGAATAGTTTTTTCCAAATAAATACTTATATCATTAGGACCCTAACTAAAACCCCAATATGAACTAACCATACAATTCAGGGTTGTGAACAATATTACATAACTTTAAAGAATAGATCCATCCCATGAAATAAAATTAATAAAAAAAGGTGTAAAAAACATGAAAATATTAAATTAAGTTACATTTGGTACATTATAATCCCATAAAAATTGTAGTATATGGATAAAAGATGATTAGGAAATATAACATTTAATATACACTTGTTTGAATAATAATAAAAAAAATCCACTACCCATCACTATGTGACATGACATGAATAATCTCAGTACGTCACATACTTAATAAGAAATAAAGCTAACATGAATATTGTTTACCTCTATGATATTCCATTCTCATACGTGCATCAGATAAAATATGTTCTGCAAGAACCCTCTAATTAATGTTGTATGTGAGAATAAAAGACCAAATATAATCCCAAAAAGTGTTCCATATAAGTCCTTTTTTGAAAAAAAATTAACAATTATCTGATTAAAATCAACAAATGAAATTATCTTTTTAACATTTTAATGAAATCAAAAACGTATATATACATATTATTCTTCAACCAATTAATATTATTATTGGAAAAATAAATTAAATATATATATTGCACACCATGGGGGTCAACACTAAGTACATTAATGATGATACCACCTAGGATAATTAATATACAAGTTTTGTAATTTCCCACTACATGTGGGATGGATACAAAATTAATTGACTAGATAGTTAGAATATTCATGGAAGTTATTTAATATATAACTGAGGGCAATAGACTTTTATTCATTTTAGGATATCATTCCCAAGAAAATAATCCCTTATATAATGTTTAATCTCACAAAAAAATCATTATTTATTAAAAAATAATTCATAAAACAATTTTTATATTACTTCTTCTTAGACTGGTATCCCTGACTCAAACGAGACCCTATTAATCTGTTACATTGACCCAGATGAGAATTACTCTCAGGAATCACTTCAATTATAACATATTGGTCATTCAAATTTTCAACAATAAGAACAACCACAATGGTCTGACAATAAAATCCTCGATAAATCATTTTAATGTTCACCAACTCCCCTATATGTATTAATATTTACGTTGATAAATCAGAGAGAAGCATGAATTTTTTTTAATTTCCCTATTTTAAATTTTAATATGACACTCATGTCATTATTTATTTTCAAAACTTCAAAAAAATATAAATGATTAGATTAAATGATCTTCAAAGTAACTATCCTTAGATCTCAGCATCAACTATCTTCTGCATTACTCCGAAAATATCATCTAGAATAATGGGAGTCCCTTTATTATTATTGAAGTATTAAATGTACAAATCAATATATCATCATAGAATAACTTTAAAAATATAAAGGTCTTATAAATATTCACTAAATAATGATTCATATAAACATACTCAATCCTATAATAATCTCTCTAATTCACTCTCAAGGGTTTACTCTAGTTCATTTTTTTGATAAATTTTTGAATCTCTATCAAGTATTCTCTATCTAATTAACTCAAAAAATCTCTACATACTGTAACTTTGAGTTCATCAATTTGATGAATTTATAAAACCTTTTTAATGACTTTTTAATACTTGTTCTAATGTATTTTTAAAACATTTTCTAATGAAATGTTTTAGAGTCTTATTTTCAATGTATTACTCAAAAACATTTATCTAGTCAAACAGAACTCTATATCTTTTAGAGCCTGTCAAATGATTCATAATAAGTTCTTTATTACCTTTCATGGAATCATCTATGTTATGTTAAAACTATGAAACCTATGAATGATTATCATCACATATTTCCTCTAACTGATAACATTATTAAAAAACCATTATTATGTCTACATTTTTTCATTATCCACAACTTCTTCACTTTTCATAGTGATCTTAATACATGTATGTCTACTAAAATTCATACATATCCTCATTCACAACATTTAAAAGAACTGTGTTTTCCAAGAACTCCCATATTCTTCCTTCAACAAACATAATCTAGAATAATGAATTTCATATAATATAAATGATGTTTGATAATTTATGAACATTAAAAAAATTATTTATTTATCCCTATTTCATAGAGGATTTTCTCCTTAAAATTTCATCTTGATTTACATCTAAAAGGCATTGTGATGTTCAATAAACTAAGAAAACGTCACTATGAATTTTTTGATATTTGTTTTCATTATTGAGAAGTCTGATATTCTGTGTACATTATTATACAATGACTTTTCTGCACTCTATATAACATTTTCTACATTCACTGGACTTTTATTGATTACCTCATCCCATTGGAATATTATCTATTTATTTAGAACACTTCACAAGGTGGATTTGACTTCAATATCTTTCAAAAACAATTATCCAATCATCATTGCGTATGTTTGAGTCATTAAGATCATCAATATTAATGTCAAAATTTTATCAAATATTCCAAAACACCTTCACCTTAAGGTAGTGAATATATAAACAAAATAATATATTACAGGTCATCCAATATCGAGAAAAAAAAAATATATTCTTCCAAGATAACAAGACATGGGAAAAATATTTTCTTCTTCAATGATCATGGATACTTCAACTAATCTTTCATGAAACATCATTCATAACAAAATCATCAAAATATTGAAATCATTAAAATACTTCAATGATATCCATTTAAAACCAATTCCATTAATTGAAAATAAATACATCATGAACATAGACATTGGGCTCTTCAATCTCCCCCCGTTTTATAAATAATACCACCAGAGTTTCATTAAAATGAATATTTACACATTTGAATATGTATATTATTTCACCATTTTATTTCCAAACATTCATTTAACATTATATCCCCTTATTAGAAATAAATATAATGTTTTTTAAAAAACAAATGAATTCATTCAAATAATTTGTCATAATTTATTTCAATATAAATATATGTGATCCATTCTTATTGTCAAAAATTAGAGGATTTAATTTAGAGAACAATTATGTCTTTTATACACTCATCAAGAATCCTTATGGAATGATTAATCATAATATTCTCTTCGATGGATATCCACTGATATTTTATGCAAAATATTTTATTTTTAATGCAACTTTTTTACAGAATAAATCATCCAAAATGTCCAACACTCACTTCAATAAATAGGTTAAAAACATTAATATATAAAAAATAGGATAAGTGAACTTGCTAAACATTAATTTTTTCTTCTTTTCATAAATCAATGATTGATTAAATTTCTCACCCATTATGTTATGTTTTTATTTTTGTTACCAATTATGAGATATTAAGAAATAATTATATTTTTAATTAATCTTCTACAAAAACATTCTGTGTTAATCATATTTATATTACGTAATGATTCTCACATAAATGTCATTATACTCTACTTTTATTACCCTCAAGGACACCATTATCCTAGTATTCATGATGATGAATCTATTAATTTTTATGCATTGGGAAATTCACTATGACAATTAATGAAAATGCATCCTCCTTATGTGGTTTTTCAAACATTCAAAATTTCCCACCTCTACACTATAGATGATTTTCATCAATATGTTCCTATAGAATTATTAATTTTTTTATGAATCTAAGATGTTATCTTCTTCACATTTCTATCTTGATTTTATGGAAACTACTTCCATTTCTCCAATGATAATCCATGTATATGATTTTTTTACTGTACCAACTTATGAAACAGTGTATAATTGAAATTCTTTTATAGAATGTTATCCGATATTGTAAACCCATCCACTATAGCAGGTTCTCACATATCATTATGATTCCTCATAAATACTCTACATTTTAAGCATTGATATAATTTATAATGATTAACGGAATAAGGTGTGTATCACATTATTCTTCATCTAAATGAATATGTTGATATTATTTTCCCAAATAATATAATCTATTTAATTCCATATTCATGTTTTCACAACTAAATTTTAACTCTCATTTATTTATTCAAATCATGGATCTCATTATTTCTTCATCAAAATTTTCTCGATAAATTTATTTATCAATATAATGAATTATTAATTATTTTAAGGATTACACCTCTTTCTAGAAGAATAGTTGGAAAACATTTTTCACTCTATCCAGATTCTTTAAATCTATCAAACACAAAATTATCAATATAATATTTATTTTGAAATCCTTTTATGATGTTTTAATTATTCATGTTGAATAATTTCTTTTCATATTTCACTAAACATTTCTTATGAATTTTATATTTTTATTTTCGCCACTGAATAACTTGGCCAAATTATTAATATATCATAGCGTATATTGGTAGAAGGACTGAGTTAACACATGGATTATTCTGAGTTTCATTCTTAATATTATATCTTTTATATTATTCACTATTCCTTGTATTCATAGATTATAAATCCAAGGACTTATCATCTTACCTTATTTGTATCTTCTAGGGAGAATTCTTGTTTTTAGCATTCATCTTCTAACTTCCCAAGGTTACTTCCTCATTATTAAGAATGTTTTGTGGTTTTATTTTGATAATAGGTTTTGATTCAAGTTGAGATGAGTATGTACTATTCTTATAACCACCATTTTTTCAAACATCGTATATATATTAAAGTGTTCCAAATCAATTAAATGTATATAAGGTTTTCTTAAATTGTGGATCATTATCCTTCATCTCTATATTTCTCCCACCATAGCATCGTATTCATTTTTGAATCATTATTTAGAGTATTTCACCGATAATATAATTTTAAATGATAAAATTTTTTGTAACAACAATATTGACACAAATTCATTGATCGTCAAAATTGAGTGATTAATGTTTTTAGATTTGCTTCACAAAATTATGGTCTCTTCATAAGGAACCATCTTCCACAGTGTTTCTAAAACCCCCTAAAATATAGTGTATGGTCATTCTCATTTTTCTTCTTCAATTCATGTAAAAAATTTATTTTTATACTTTTATAATTCATGATAAAAATATTAGGTACAGAATTATTAAAATAGTATAGGGTAGGTTCAACTTCAATCATAGATACATGAGATAGATCATTAAATTATTTTATTTACTTCTTGTAACATGTTATAATTATTTTAAAATCAGAATCCTCCATTGTAAATTGTGTGTAAGCAACAACAATCTCATTCTATTATGAACGCTCGGTATATTTATTATCAAGATTAGTAATTTTAATTTATAATTCTATTAATTGAATACTTCGGGTTTTTTCAAATCGTCAGTCATAATAAAATTATCTTCACAACAATTATTTATTATATCAACAACTTCGATAAGCATCTTAAATATATTTTCGGTAACAATGAGTAGATTTCCTATATTTTCATGGACCTTACATCCAATTGAAAATCCATTCCATAAATTTGGGGTTTCTACTTTTCATTAAGTTCATAGTTCTACTCTTCAATAGTATTCTTGACTCTATTTTCATCTTCAACATCTTTTAGCCATTTTTTAAAGTTTTTAATAACTTATATCATGATATACATTTATTCTCTCATAGTTATAAAAGTCCTTGGAGATATTTATGAATTCAAAAAAATTCCTCCAAGTCCTTATCCATGTTACATGCTTCTTTGTCAACCTTGGTGACCTCTTCTAATATGCTTTGAAAAACTCCCCAAAAATTTATCTGTATTTCTTGTGGAATACAATTTATAATTAACTTTTATTTCCAAATTGATATATCAATGGTGTATATATATATATCACCTTCACCATTAAATCTATGATATCCTTCTTTAGGATATTTTGTATATGAATTATCATATACCTAGTGATCACTTGATCTTGATCCAATTAAGATAAAAATATCATTTTTATCCTTTGTTGAAACAAGAACCACTTGTTCTTTGCTATTCAGTATTGATTTTTCTTACTTCTTAACAAGGAATGTATAAACTAATACATATTCTTCTCTAATTAATTTGTATATTTTCATTATCATTCATTTCTATTTATATCTTCTATTCATCATGGTCATGTTGAAAATACAATTATATACTGAGATAATAGAATCTTGACCACATTTTCACTTTATAGTAAATACATTAAAGATTTTTAAATATTAAATGTATAATAACATGAAACTTAGAGAATCCGAAAGAGCTGAACCTCCCCTTTGATACCACATGAGGGTTCAACCTCAAGATATGATCTACACTAAAAGTGGGGTGAATAAGTGTTAGGAAATTTTTAAACCAATTAAATATTTTCAATACTTACCTCTAAGACTAGTTGAGATCTTGAATATCCCATATTATTTCAATTTTCATGTGAACTTATATGAAAAATATAAAATATAGAAAAAATGGTTTTATAAGATTCATAACTCAAAGAGAGTTGTTAGACATTTTTCTATACGTGGATGAAAATTACATAGATTCTCCAATATAATGGGATACAAAATATTGATGTTTATCCAAGAAACAATTTTGTGTCAATGTGTGTTTCCCTGTATATTGTTATTGTGCTATAAACAATCATACTTCCCTCGAATAGTGAATTCTTAGTCTTACTATATCTCTGTGTTGCATGTTTATATTTAATTTGTAGATATTATTTCACATTTTTAGGTTTCATTAACATTGAAATAAAATTTTCCACTAGTTCAGAGTTATATTATATTTCAAATTTATTATTAGTTCTTCTTTTCCTTATTTTATTATTTACACAAAAATATACATGAAAGTATTCTTATTCTGTATATAAAATAGAAATCTACACTTCCTTTATCTTCTTAATTCATATGTAATTATTACTTCTAATTCCACATCATATAATATTGTATAACCAATACTTCTCATTTATATCCATTTTGAAATATCACTTATTCTACACCATGTTCATCTGATACCAATTGACAGGAAACTATTGTTCAGTATTAGATCATCATGTAGCCTCTATCTGATACATATCCATCTAGTTCAAATTCCTCTGATGCTTCAATAATTTTTTGAATAACTATCCATCTAGAATTTTTCCATCTTAAAATTTTCATAAATAACTTATTCTGTTTCATGTAAAGTTTCTTCTTCATTTTTAGGTTTATTTCTTCGTCTAGTGATTCTATTCCATCCAGTATACCATATTATGACCAGTACCACTTTATCAATTTATTCAACCCAAATGATAATTACTCTAAATATTGATGGATGGCACTTAAGTAAGAAAAATTATTTCATAAATAATAGGAACATTAAAAATAACACAAACAATCAATACCTCAATAAATATTTTTATGTTCTCAAGGTCCACTTTATATATGAATATTTTTGACAAAAAACATATGGAGAAGCTTGAAATAAATTATAATTTCCCTCATCCAAATTTGACTATCCCATTCAAATCATTATTATATTTACCAACATCAAAACATCTTAAAATATATGAATCAATTATCTTAGTATTAACTCCCCTTAGATATATATATCAACTATCTTCTTCATTCCACCTAAAATATTGTCTAACATCACAATATTTTTTTCATGATTATTGAATAATTGAATATCAATCTCATCATCACCATGTTTAATTAAAATACAAAATATTTTATAAAGTTATTTGATATCTTCATTTGAAACTTACTCATAAACTGACCTATTTATAGTATTACACTATAAAATATTCTATAAATGTAACTATTTGTTTTATTTTTCTAGTGGCTTCATAGAGGTCCATCTAGAAATTTCCATCAAATGTCGTCAATATGTTTCTTCATATAATAACATCATGTTTTTTAGTAGGTTGGTATCCTATGACTATAAATGAATAGTTTTTATTAATTTGGATGATTTCATTATAATAAGTTATTGGATGGAATCACTAGGAATCTTCAATCAGATGATTTTAATTAAAAACATATATATTATCAAATGAAACTATATGTATAAAAAGTATATCTAATGATTTGGAAACTATAGTTCATTACCATTGACTGGAATCCTATCCCCAATTTATATATCTAATGAATTTGTTACGAAACCTCTCTCTAGTCAACTTTCTTCTGTCATTTCCTATAGCTTTTTCACTTTACATCTTATTCTTTGAACATGTTCATACAATAGAATTTATAGTTTTTTAATTCATAACTTCCATAAAATTTATCATTTTTCAAGAACGACCATATTCCAAAAACATCATCTGTAGTCATTTTTATGAAATAATTAATAATTACATAGAATATTCATGATGATTAATTATTTAATAATACTCATTAAATGTCTAATTTATCTCTATCTCGCAGAGGATTTTCTCTTCCCAAAATAAACTAAAATCACTACAATGAGGAATCGTTATATTTAATTAGTGAGGAAAAAACATTATGTATATTATAGTATTTTTTTTCTTCAGAATACTCAATATAATGTCTTATGAACATTGATGAAAATACAATTTTCTATAATATTTATCTTATTATTTATATTTTTTGGATTCTTCTAATTACCTAATAATTTAGTCCCATATTTCCCTATTTGAAACACTTATTGTGGTGGATTCAACAATATTATGTCACAAAAAATGTATTTATCATGTCATAAATAAACATGTTTGAGACATTAATATCATATCACCAATCATTAAAAGAATAAAAATTCTTAAATAAAAAACATTCCTATAGTTAGTGAATGTATCAATTAATGAATATATTTCCAATTTGGAAAAGGAAATAACACAACTTTTCATCTTCCAAGATATTATGAATTGGGAACTTACATTGATTTATCAATGATAATGGATAATTGAACCTATATTCTATGTATATTCAGATAAACAATCTCATCAACATATATAAATTAGTGAACTCTTTTATTAACAACCATTCATAAAAATTAAACCAATAGATAAAAATAATAACACACAAAATGTGGTCAATTCATTATGATTTATTCTTATTTGTAACATCATAAATATATAAATATATCACATAATAATCCTCACTAGATGCTGGTCAAACCATCATCTTACCTTCCCAAACCACTTATAGTGTCTAACATCTCACGATATCATCAATCCAAATTTGATATTACTATTGAGTTGGTCCAGACCACAACCATGCCGATCCCAACCTCTTATATGTTCTATAATATTGTTCTAGAAATGGTCATCATTTTAAGCAACATAATATTATCCCAACCATAAAATTTTATCAATTATATTATGGTTTCATAAAAAATAATGTAATAAAACAAATTTCATCCTTTTATCATAAATATCTCCCACTATACATTCCATGTCATCATCCCCACATCATCACACTAGGCCATGTCCTAATGAGGAAGTGGGGAAGATGGATTATACATCTATTTGTTCCATAAAAAAACTATATGTTTTAGAAAAACACCTAAAAACCAAATCATTAAGTAATTGGTAATAATATTCGACTTTGTTGTGGTGCGTAAATAAATCACTAGAAAATAAATCAAATATATATTCACAAAAAACCCCATCTAAAAGGGTTCATATAAATATAGAACTATCACATCCAACAACCATTGACACACATCAGTTTCCATTCACTCACACCACATACAATTATAATACCACAAACCAACCCACATACATATATAAAACTAAAATAGTAATAATTCACATTATAAAATTTATTCATGTAATAAACCTATTCTAATATTACCATTTCCCATCCATGATTAAATTCATTATACCCAAAAAATTATGATTTTAATGAAAACACATTCTAATACATATCCCACATTAATTATAGAAATTTTCCATTATTCCAAATTAATATAAACATTATATACCATTTCTACTAATAAACTATAAATATCCATGATACAGATAACCAACCACTCCACATTCGATGGAAACTGTCCATGACACAATCTAACACCACCCTTTTCCATAGAAACAATCACATCACTAGATCACATCAACTTCGAATTTTCGTCATTCCATGATTGGAATATAATCCCCAAATCCAGTTCACATACCAAACCAACAACCTAATCAATTATAGCCCAATGACAATATAGACATGAATACCCATAATGAATTAATTCTTAGAACAGACCATAACATTTCCACACAAAAAACCCTGGATAACCATAAAAACATAGCTTAAATAACATTCTATAAATTATAAAAAATTAATAATTTTCAGAATCATGAAAAATCCCATTTCAATTCATGTCATCAAATTAATTTATTTATTCCACGCTCTTGATTTATTGCCACATTTAAATTAATAAACTTTAATTAAGGGATATATCATCATTAAGTCATATCATGGTATAATTAATTACAGGGGTAATAAAATATTTTAGTTGTAGTAGAAAATAAATATCAATTTAAAAAATCATTTAAAATAGATAAACACGTGTGAAACACCCCATTCTCATCAATTTAATTATTTCTAGTTAAATATTTTTTTTAAAGGACCATTATATCATCCAAAGTAGGGTAAAATAATTATGTTTTGTCAATTTAAAAATAAAATATGAGAGTTATAGAATCAACAACCTCAAAATGCCCCTCTAAACACACATTGTATGAACAAATGAAGAAGATGTCATTGAGAATAATCATATTCAATGTAAACCCAAATCAACTTTGATAATAGAAATCCCACCTTCAATATTATAGTCCCAGAATAACCGAATTAAAATGATCTTTTCAATTGATAATTTCCGATGAATTATATACTTAAAATAACTCATAACGAAATAGAGCGAACTAAACTTATATAGATATTAGTAAATATCTATAATTTGAGGATAAATTCCAAGTAACATTGATGAATTTATAACCAAAAACACTCTATAATGCACCTAAAATTCAATTGAATCAAAATTGGTAGAATATAATTTGGTGGGGAACAAATATTTTCACATGTAATGGTAGAAAAAAATATCTCCAAATGTATATGGTTATATATCAACGGGTTTTTGTTGGTTGAATCCTATAAATCTTTTCGTAGAAAAATACCAAATTTGATAAAACTCAGTGGGTAATGTTGCAATTACTTTCCCCATACCATATTATCCAAATTTATAAACCCATTTGTTGTGAAATGTAATCACCAAGGAGAATTGTCCATAAAAATATTTGAACCATTATATTTATACTAACAAAAATTTCACCATAGTAATGTGGACCGCACTATTACTGGGGATCCATCAATTTACCAATATTTGACAATGATTCTCCACATCAAAGCTCAACTCCCCATGCCACAGTAATGAAAAAAATAGAAGAGTCACCAACTAAAAACATATAACATTATATCAAAACCTAACCAAGAATGTCTAATATATACCTACCAACCAATCATTCATTATTAAACTCAAACCTGAACACCACATAATTAATCCCTAACTAGAATTCATTCATAAACTCCACTATTTTTTCTTCACACCCCCTCTTATATCCTCTAACACTAAAAACAAAAAAAAATACAATGATTTAGTAAGATTGTTTCCATTACGTTAGATTCCCATCAAATGAAACTAATCCTTGATAATCAAAATAAAACCCCAAATAAAACTACATAACCCAACAAGACAGATCTATCTAGGAGATTCCAAAAAAATTAAACAACACTATCATTTAAATGTAATAAATAAATGAAAATTATAATTCAATTGAATTTGTGTTAATTAAAATATTTCATCACCATAAAAAACAAAATTATAAGTAGTTCAATATACTAAGACCGCGTCGGTGACACTCATTCCCACATAATATTATCTATAACCAAAAACCTCCATAGAACATAGAACAAGTGAATATATTTCCTACATAGAACCTTCTCTCAATGATATTTAACCATAATTGTCCTGTCAAAGGATGTTTCTATAGCAACCCGGCCTTTTCATACAACACTATTACATCATTTTAAAGATAAAAAAACATAATAGTACTACACATAGAGGATCCAAAGGTTTTGTGTCTTGGGAAAACTAGGACCATTCACAACAAATACAAAATCATGCATAAAATTTCATTTAATTTCATCTTCTATAGCTTCTTATTGGCACTTGTGCTCTCCTTAGTACATGCATCCACCTGAGGATATACCTAAAAAGGGGTGAACTAAAAGCCTAGTAAGAGGATATATAAGAACAATATAACATGGGGTGAGCATAATCATTTAACAAGAAAATGATCATGAACAATAGAGGAGCATAAATAATAGACTTGAAATGTGGAAATGCATAATAATGAAACATCATGTCTTAGTGGTTAACTACCACACATACTTGTGATCCAAGATAGTATCTTGTTCACACATAATTTCACATTTAATCATGAGATTAATCACTTTAACCAATGCATTGGAGTGCAATATAATTCTGGGCGCACCCGTCACATCATAACATTATCATTTATCATGCACGCCACAATAAACATATAACATAAATGAACATTACTAACCCATTAAAAGGAATGGGTTTCATCTCATAAGAACACATTCATAAACTTTGGGTTTCCAAAATAAAGAGGGAAAAACATACTTTATACAAGAACCATCAACCTTGAATGAGAGGTAAAAGTTGAGTTCTTAAGAGAAGAGTTCTTTCAGAAAACATTTGTATTGACAT
Source organism: Viscum album (assembly GCA_963277665.1). NCBI lineage: Eukaryota > Viridiplantae > Streptophyta > Magnoliopsida > Santalales > Viscaceae > Viscum > Viscum album. The sequence goes on from OY728165.1 coordinate 1,393,725,346, forward strand.
AAAATTAATTAGAAAACATATATATCCATGAAGAGGAAATAAAATTATTAACAAATGATCTTTATAGAGTTACCATATCAAAAATGTAGTGAAAGAGGTAGAACCTGAAGGGTGAAAGTTGGGTTTGGGAATTTCTCCTTACCTTCTACATGAATGATTCCTTCTCTTCAATGTCCTGTATAATTACATTATATTAATTAATTAGAAATCCAGAACCATGTGTACATTAAAAGGGTTAATTCAGGTTTCATTATGTCATATTATGTTCCTTTGGATGACTTATATAGTTTAAAACATTGTTCGGGGATGTTCGTTTTTATGGTTTTTCTGGGTTGGATCAATTGTATTCTTAAATTGAAGTTTGGGTAGAAAATGATTAGAAATAAAGAACTGATATTAAATTTTATTAATGATATTACAGGATTTTTAACGATCTTATAATGAATCAAATTATATCCATGTGGATGAATCATTAGATAGGAATCAAAGGATGATTGTGTGGGTTAATTTGAGCGGTTTTTCGATCACAACAGACTTGTTTTAACATTTCACTTAGTAATATGGACATAGTTTATTTCAAGAACATAAAATAGTAGATAATACATATAAAATACTCTGGTTCAACCATAAAAGTGGTTTCATTACTAGTTCTGAAGGTAGAAATGGAAGAAGAAGTCATGTTGTTCTTGAAGGTGATAGATTATCACCTCACGAACACCGTTCACTTTAATAAATGAAAAGGAAGATGGAAAGGGGGTTGAATGATATAATATCCCATTATCATCATAACATTCCAGAAGATGTATAATTCTTCAGTTAAAATAAAATTTATATGATGATAGGTGGGGATAGATCAAGAAATGAACTTGAACTTGAAACGAAATTTAAGGAGAAGAGGGGGAGAAATTACCTCTTTAATCATCATATTGAGATCCTCTTTAAGGAATATAGTCTTGGTCTTTGGATTAGAACAGAAGATTTTTTACGTGGGGGAGGTGCTAGGGAAGATGTTTGGGTAGAGTTTAAGAAGGCTTGGAGCTTGATAGGTGTGAGGAAAAGAGGGAGTGAATGGTGGCTTTTATAGTGGAGGGGAGAGGGGTTTCCTTAATATAAATTTCATTAGTTTATTATTTACCCAAAAGACAAGGAATAGTGAGCCTTGAATGACCAAGAATAGTAATTTTATAAATTTATCCTGAACCATGTGGGCTTACATCAACAGAACATCATCTATGACTCAATTAATACATTATTTAGCATTTATTTTGAATTATTGGATTCTACTATTCATAAAAAATTCAACTATCTCAGAAAAATCCAAAAAATTTACCCCTACCATTTTTCAATGTGTAGAATCCAAAAATTATGTACTTTTTTCAAAAATAATTTTCTAAATATTATTAAATTAATATTTAATTAAAATTATAATTTACTTAAAAACATATTTTCAGATTAAAATTGATTTTATAGTTCTTTTGAAAATTACGTAGTGTCTTATATAATTATCTAAAACTATTAGACATTGATTAAATAATTTATGAATACATTTCATGGAAATAAATATTCTTTTAATATAATTATTTAACAATAATTAATTATTTATGTTATATAAAATACCAAAAACGTTTACTAAGGTCAAATTGTCTCCTTCTAAGATGTCTAAATTTTATGTAATTATTCATAGGTAATTTCACTCTTATGAAGGATGATTTAATATTCATAAGGGTTATATTACTATTTATAAGGGTATGTAACTATTCCTAAGGTTATGTTACAATTCACGAAAAATTATTTTTGTTTCATTAGACTCCAAAAATCTTCTTGAACAAAATCGTGCTTGTCAAATTTTCAAAATTCCAAAAATAGTAGTGACAAACTTATGTTTAAAGGACACTTATCACTTATTAGTTAATTATTTTGGGTTTTAATCTAATTTTATGACATTAATATAAGAAGGTAATTTTACATTGAAAACATTGGCTCGTTACATTCTTCCCCCCTTAAAAATTTCTCCCCCAAAATTTCACTTTACACATACAGGTGAGGGTACTTCTCCTTCATTGCCTCTTCTGGTTCCCAAGTTTCTTCTTAAAACTTATGGTTCCCCCACAAAACATTGACAATATGGGTTGCCTTATTTCATATAACCTTATCACTTCGGTCCAGAATCATTACTTGTTGCTCCTCATTGGAGAGATCATCTTCCAACTATACCACCTAAGAGTTTAGTACATGTGAGGGGTCTGGTATGTACTTCCTCAGTAGTGATACATGAAACACATCATGAACTTGAACCATATTTGGTGGAAGAGCTAGATGATAGGCCACATCTCCTATGTGGTCAAGGATCTCAAAGTGTCCAATATACATTGGGCTTAGTTTCCCTTTCTTCCCAAATCGCATGACTCTCTTCCATGGAGATATTCGAAGGAAAATAATATCTCCAACATCGAACTCCAAGTCCCTTCAACAGTTGTCAGTATAGCTCTTTTTCCTATTTTGACTATCTTTGATATGATAATGGATGACGTGAACCTTCTCTGTCATCTCTTGAACAAGATCGGGCCCAACTAGCTTTCTTTCTCCGACTTCATCCCAACAGGTTTGAGTTCTACATCGCTTCCCATAAAGAGGGTCATATGGAGCCATCTGAATACTCAAGTGGAAGCTATTTTTGTATTAGAACTCAACCAATGAGATATGCTGATCCCAACCACCTTCGAATTATATAGAGTAGGCTCTTAGAATATCTTCAAGTGTCTAAATAGTCATTTCAGACTGGACATCGGTTTGGGGGCGATAGGCTGTGCTGAAATTTAATTTATTACTCAAAGCATGCTGAAGGTCCTCCAGAATTTAGATGTGAACCTTGGATCATGGTTAGATACAATCCAGAGTGGAACACTGTGTATTCTCACCACTTCCTTTACATATATCTTTGCAAGTTGATCAAGCGGGAGATCTTCCTGAATAGAGATAAAATGGGAAGTCTTGGTGAGTCGGTCAACCAAAACCCATATCACATTATTTCCCTTTTACGTCTTAGGGAGACCCATGACAATGTCCATAGTAAAATTTTCCCATTTCCACATGGGAATAGGCAATGGATGAATCATACCTTTGGACATTATCGGCTCAGCATTAACATGCTGACATACCATGAACCTTGATATATATTTTGCAATCTCCTTCATCATGTTATCCCACCAGAAGTGTTCTTGGAGATCATGATACATCTTGGTACTCCCAGGATGGATAGAGAATGTTGTGCTATGTTCATTATCCAATAGCTCCTTCTTTATCCTGTATGATGAAGGCACAAAAAGCCGGGTTCCAAACCAAATCACACCATCATCATCGATATGGAACTCTTGCAGCTTCCATTCCTTTACTGCATTCACCCTCTTTTTAATCTCCACATCACCCCTTTATGATTCCTTATTCATATCTAGGATGGATGGTTGCACAATAATTTGGGAAAGGTAGGATGTATCCCTTTCCCTTATTATTTCCAAATCCATCCTTTTCATATCCATGAAGATTGGGTCTTTCTCAATTTGCAACATGGATAGAGTAGCAGATTCTTTCCTGCTTAGAGAATCAGCTACCTTGTTCACCTTTCGAGGATGATAGTGAATAGAGTAATCATAATCCTTGAGTAGATCTAACCATCTCCTTTGATGCATGTTGAGATCCTTTTGTGTGAATATATACATTAGGCTCTTATGGTCAGTGTATATGTCACACTTCTCACCATAAAGTTGGTGCCGCCAGATTTTCAAGGCTAAAATCATGACTGCCAGCTCTAGATCATGCGTCGGGTAGTTCTGCTCATGGATCTTCAACTGTTGTGAGGCATAGGCTATCACATTATCTTTTTGAATGAGTACACAACCCAATAATTTATTTGAATCATCACTTTATATCACAAATATTTCTCCACATTTTTGGTAGTGTGAGTACAGGTGCAGTGATAAGCCTTCTCTTTATCTACTTGAAGCTTCCCTCAAATTCTTCTGTCCCGACATACTTTATCCATATCCATGTTAACCTAGTTAGAAGGCTTGAGAATCATGATAATTTTCTCAAAAAACGTCGGTAGTACCCAACTAATACAAGAAAACTACTGATTTCTGTGACACATGAGGGCCTGGGCCATTATTCAATTGACATTGTTTTTGAAGGATCCACAGAAATTCCCTCACTTGTGATCAGATGTCCCAAGAACATGACTTGATTCATTAAAAATTCACACTTTCTGTACATGGCGTAAAAATTCTCCTTTCTCAATGTCGCCAACACAAGTCTTTTATGTTCTTCATGTTCCTCCTTGCTCTTGGAGTAAATGAAAATATCATCATTAAACACTTCCAAAATTTTGTCGAGGTAATGTCTAAAGACTCCATTCATCAAATCCATTAATATTTAATGGTCATTAGTAATTCCAAAGGGCATCACCAAAAACTCATAGTGCCCATACCTTGTTCGGAAGGCAGTCTTCTGAATATCTTCCTTCTTCAGCTTTACCTGATGATATCTAGAGAGAAAATCCACCTTTGAGAAGTATTGAGATCCTCATAACTGATCAAACAGGTCATCAATCCTTAGGATTGGATACTTGTTCTTTATGGTGATCTTTTTGAGTTCCCGATAATCGATACATCTCCGCATTGTTCCATCCGTCTTCTTCACAAAGAGAACTGGTGCACCCCAAGTTGATTTACTAGGGTGTATAAACCCTTTTTCCAGATGCACTTACAACTGCTTCTTTAACTCCTCCAGTTTTATATGAGCTATCCTATAGGGGCACTTCGAGATTGGAGTAGCTCTGGGTATGAGTTGAATTGAGAACTCTGCCTCACGATCCGGGGGAATTCTGGGTAACTCTTTGGTAAATACATCACCATATTCCCTCACGATGGGCATTTCCTCAAGGTTGGAACTTTCCTTCAACTCAACCATTTGGGTGAGGTATGGTTCTTCTTAGGGAATCAACACCCACACCATTGAAGGATTTCTCAAAGGAGATTCATGATATTCCTTTCATTTTTAGAGGAGCATGGGATGGTTCAGAATATGAAAAGATATTTCCTTTTCCTGATAGTTGATATGTGCTTTATATAACGAGAGCTAATCAATTCCTATTATAGTGTCGAATTCCACCAAGGGAAGTATTATGGGATTTTCTAGAAGAATATTCCCACATATTCCAATAAGAGAAGAGTACAACCCTTGGGTTGCAATGATTCACCACTTGGTGTGTTTACAGATATCTCTACTTCAAGGTTTTGGAGCTTTGATTCTATAGTTCAAGAAAACGTGCATGATATAAAGGAATGCGTAGAACTAGAATCAAATAAGTATTTTTCCATTCATCAGTGAATAGGAAGTGTACATTGTACGACTTCATTATCATGCTCCACCTCCATAGTAGTGATGGAATAAGCCTTCCCTTGTTCCATTGGATTTGGTGGTTCTTGACGCTCTCTAGAGCTTGAGGTTTAGTGCACTGGTTTGCAAAGTTCCCTAGCTCCCTACAGTTGAAGCATTGAAACACGAGTGGTTCTCTCCTTTCATCGGCTACATTATCCATCCTTTTCTTCCCTTTTCTATGCTCTTGAGCATGGTGTCTTTCTTTCCCACACATTTAGTATTTCCATGTCCCCTTGAGGCAGTTCCCATGGTGGAACATCCCACATTGTTGGGATGTTGGTCGTTGATTTTTCTTCCCACCTTTGTCATTAGAACCACCAACATGAAATTCCATCATTCTCTTCATATCACCATAGCCATGATACCATTCTCCAAACTCCATCTCCACTTTGATATCACACTGAACAACTTCTCCTTAACTCCCAAAGTCTTGAATTGTGAGATCCTTTCGAAGGTGTTGTTTTAATCCACTAATGAATCGATCAATTTTTCTATCATTGTTGATAAAAAAACCTAAAGCATACCTTGCAAGCATTGTGAAATTCGCTTCATATGTTGTGACAGATTCTCCTTCATTTTTCTGGAGCTCTATAAATTTCCTCTCCATCTTCGTGTTAAGAGTTCTTGGGAAGTACTTATTAAGAAACATTATCTTAAAGTCTTCCCATTCCATCTCATCAATTTCATCCCTGGGATTTGTGTTTTTAATCAAAGCCCACCATTGACCAGCTTCTCTATTGAGACGATATATATCTAGAGTCACCTTCTCTGTCTCAGAACAGTGAAGTACAGAAGAGATCTTCTCCATTGAGTTGACCCACTATTATGCAACTACTAGATCAGATGTTCCACAAAACGTCGGTGGTCGTTTCCGCATAAAACATTCGATAGCTAGTCTCTCCATGTTTGGTGAAGGTGGATGTTACCCATTATTATGGTTATTATTCATAACCTGAGATAATTGGGTAATCAATTCCATAAGGTTTTTATCTCCACCTCTCAAATCATTGGGGTGTCGTTTGGGAAATCGTTGCATTGGCCCTCGCGTGAGTTGTTGTCATGATTTCTCCTGGTTCCCATCATTTCCTAAAATAGAAAAGGTTAGAACAAAACATAAGTAAACATGTCATGAATAACATATTTATTTAAACAATTATACCAAAAACATAACATATGGGATCCCTATGTATATGCGCTTTTGTGCATATTTGTACTTAATCTCATACTATATGTTTTCTCAAGGTTTCACTAATCCTAATTCCCAAATTAACTAAACCTTGCCTCTGATACCAACTATAGCGACCCTGCCATTTCGTACAATAGTATTACATCATTTAAAAGAAAAAATAATAATAGTATAACCCGTATAGGATCAAAAGGTTTATTTTCTTGGGAAATCATGGACCATTCATAACAAATACAACATCAAGCATAAAACTTCATTTATTTTCTTATTCTATAGCATCTTGTTGGCACTTGTCCTCTCCTAAGTACATGTAGCCACCTGAGGATATAAATCAAAAGGGGTGAGCTAAAATCTCAATAAGAGGATAGATAAGAACAATATATCATTGGGTGAGGATAATCATATCATAGGTAAAAGATCACGAACATGAGAGAGCATAAATAAAATACTTGAAATGTGGAAATGCATAATAATTAAACATCATGTCTTAGTGGATAACTACCACACATAAATGTGAACCAAGATTTCATCTTGTTCACTAATAATTTCAAATTTAGTCATGATATTCATCACATTACCCAAGGCATTGGAGCGCTATATAATTCCAGGCGCACCTGTCACATTTAAACATTCATATTGCGCTATATAATTTCGGGCGCACCCATTACATCATAACATTACCATTTATCATGCATTACATAATGAACATATAACATAAATGATCATAACTAACCCATGAAAAGTAATTGGTTTCATATCATAATAACATATTCATAAACATTGGGTTTCAAAAATAAAGATGGAACAACATACTTTATACAAGAACCATCAACCTTGAATGAGAGGTAAAAGTTGAGTTCTTAAGAGAATAGTTCTTTCGGAAAACATTTGGATTGACATAAGCATCATTAGAAAACATGTATATCCAATAAAATTAAAGAAAATGATGATAAAAGATCTTTATGGAGAGACCATACCAAAAATGGAGTGAAATATGTAGAACCCTAATGGTGAAAGTTGGGTTTGAGAATTTCCCCATACCTTGTACCTGAATGCTTCAGTCTCTTCAATGTTCTGTATAATGACATTATATTAATTAGTTTTCAATCCAGAACCATGTGTACGTTAATAGTGTTAATTCTGGTTTCATTATGTTATATTATGTTCCTTTGGATGACTTATAGAGTTAAAAAACATCGTTCGGGGATGTTCGTTTTTATGGTTTTTCTTGGGTGGTTCACTTGTATTCTTAAATTGATTTTTGGGTAGAACATGAGTAGACATCCAGAACATATATTATATGTTATTAATGATATTACAGGAGTTTATATGATCTTATAATGAATCACATTATATCTAGGTGGATGAATCATTAGATAAGAATCAAACGAAGATTGTGTGGGTAAATTTGAGTGGTTTTTCGATCACAACAGACTTGTTTTAACGGTTCACTTAGTAATATGGCCATAGGTTATTTCCAGAAAATAAAATAGAACATGATACATATAAATTATTCTGGTGAAACCATAAATATGGTTTCATTACTAGATCTGATGGTGTAAATGGTTGAAGATGTCATGTTGTTCATGAAGGTGATAGATTAACACCTCATGAACAATGTTCTCTTTAATAAAATAAAAGGAAGAGGGAAAGGGGGTTGAATGATATAATATCCCATTATTAGCACAAAATTAAATTATATGTATAATTCTGGTGTTACAAAACAATTTATATGAATATAGGTGGGGAGAGATCAAGAGATGAACTTGAACTTGAATGGAAATTAAAGGAGAAGAGGGAGAGAAATTATCTCTTAAATCTTCCTCTTGAGATCCACCTTAAGGTAGCTAGTCATGGAATTTGGATGATACCATAATCTTTTTGACGTGGGGGAGGTTCTAAGGAAGATTTTTGGGTAGAGTTTATAAAAATATTGGAGCTTGAGAGGTGTGAGGAAAAGAGGGGGTGAAGGGTGGCTTTTATAGTGGTGGGGAGAGGGGTTTCCTTAATATAACTTTCATTAGTATATTATTTACCCACAAGACAAGGAATAGTGAGTCTTGAACGACCAAGAATAGTAATTTTATAATTTAATCCCGAACTAAGTGGTCTTACATCAGTATAACATCATCGAAGACTCAATTAATACATTATTTAGCATTTATTTTAAATTATCGGATTCTACTATTCATCAAAAATTCATGTAACTCAGAAAAATCCCAAAAATTTACCCCAAACATTTTTCGACATGTAGAATCCGAAAATGAAGTCCATTTTTCAGAAATAATTTTCTAAATATTATTAATTTAATATTTAATTAAAATCCTAATTTACTTAAAAAAACGGTTTTTCATATTAAAACTGATTTTGTAGTACATTCAAAAATTACGTAGTGTCTTATAAAATTATCTAAAAACTATTAGACATTGATTTAAACATTTATGAATACATTTCAGGGAAATAAATATTCTTTTAAATAAATTAATTAATTATAATTAATAATTTATAAATTATAAAATACCAAAAACATTTACTAAGGTCAAATTGTCACTTTCTAAGATGTCTAAATTTTATTTAATTATTAATATGTAATTATTCTCTTATGTTTGATTTTTTACAATTCATAAGGGTCATATTACTATTAATAAGGGTATGTTACTATTCCTAAGCGTATGTTACTATTCACCAAAAATTATTTATGTTTCATTAGACTCCAAAAATCATCTTGAACTCAACAGTGTATGTCAGATTTTCAAAATTCAAAACATAGTAGTGAAAAACTTATGATTAAAGGCCACATATCACTTAGTAGTTCATTATTTTGTGTTTACAAGTATTTTATGACTTAAATATAAGAATGGAATTTTCCATTGAAAAAATTTGGGTCGTTACATTCTTCCCCACTTAAGAAATTTCACCCCCGAAATTTCACATTACACAAACATGTTAGGGTACTTCTCCTTCATTGCCTCTTCTAGTTCCCATGTTGCTTCCTCAAACATATGGTTCCTCCACAACACTTTGGAAAGATGGGTTGTCTTTTTGTGTAGAACCTTATCCCTTCGGTCCAGAATCTTTACTAGATGCTCTTCATAGGAGAGATCATCTTCCATCTATACCACCTGTGAGTTTATTACATGTGAGGGGTCTGGTATGTACTTCCTCAGTAGTGATACATGAAACACATCATGAACTTGAGACACATTTTGTGGAAGTTCTAGACGATAGGCCACAACTCCTATGCGGTCAAGGATCTCAAAAGGGCCACTATACCTTGGTCTTAGCTTCCCTTTCTTCCCGAATCGCATGACTCTCTTCCATGGAGATATTCGATGGAAACATTTATCTCCAACATCGAACACCATGTCCCTTCAACGGTTGTCATCATAGTTCATTTTCCTATTTTGAGTAGTTTTGATGTGTTTCTGGATGACTTGAACCTTCTCTGTCATCTCTTGAACAAGATCAGGTCCATGTAGCATTCTTTCTCTGACTTCATCCCAACAGGTTGGAGTTCTACGTCGCTTCCCATAATGAGCTTCATACAGAGCCATCTAAATACTTGAGTGGATGCTATTTGTGTATGATAACTCAACCAATGGATGATGCTGATCCCAACCACCTTTGAATTAAAAAGAGCAGGCTCATAGCATATCTTCAAGTGTCTGAATAGTCCTTTCAGACTGGCCATCGGTTTGGGGGTGATAGGTCGTGCTGAAATTTAATTCAGTACTCAATGAATGTTGAAGGATCCTCCAGAATTTAGATGTGAACCTTCGATCACGGTCAGAGACAATCTACAGTGGAACACCGTGCAATATCACCACTTCCTTCACATATAACTTTCCAAGTTGATCAAGGGAGAGATCTTCCCGAATAGAAATAAAATGGGTAGTCTTGGAGAGTTGGTCAACCCCAACCCATATAACATTATTTCCCATTGACATCTTCAGGAGACCCGTGAAAAAGTCCATAGTAACATTTTCCCATTTCCAAAAGGGTATAAGAAATGGCTGCATCATACCTTTGGACTTTTTACACTCATCTTTAACATGATAACATACCAAGCACCTTGATATATATTCTGCAATCTCCTTCTTCATGTTATCCCACCAAAAGTGTTCTCGGAGATCATGATACATCTTGGTACTCCCTGTATGGATAGAGAATGTTGAGCTATGTTCATTATCCAATAGATACTTCTTTATCCCAAGTGATGAAGGCACACAAATCTGCGTTCCAAACCCAATCACACCATCATCGTCGATATGGAACTCTTTCACCTTCCTTTCATTTACTACATTCACCCTCTTTTGTATCTCCACATCATGTCAATGTGATTTCTTAATCTTCCCACGGATGGATGGTTGGGAAATCATTTGGGCAAGGTAGGATATATCCCCTGCCTTTATGATTTCCAAATCCATCCTTTGCATATCCATGAAGATTGGATCTTTCTCAATCCGTAGCATGGATAGAGTGGAAGGTTCTTTCCTACATAGAGCATCAGCTACTTTCTTCGCCTTTCTAGGATGATAGTGAATAGAGCAATCATAATCCTTGATTAGCTCTAACCATCTCCTTTGACGCATGTTGAGCTCCTTTTGTGTGAATATACACTTTAGGCTCTTGTGCTCAGTGTATATGTCACACTTCTCACCATAAAGGTAGTGCCGCCAGATTTTCAAGGAAAAACTCTTGGTTGCCAGCTCTAGATCATGTGTTGGGTTGTTTTTCTCATGGATCTTCACCTGTCGTGAGGCTTAGGCTATCACATTATCATTTTTCATGATTACACAACCCAAGCCTTTCTTTGAAGCATCACTTTATATCACAAAACATTCTCCACTTTTTGGTAATGTGAGTAATGGTAAAGTGATTAGCTTTCTCTTTAGCTCCACGAATCATCCCTCACATTCTTCCATCCAGACAAACTTTACCCCTTTCCTTGTTAACTTAGTTAGAGGGCTTGAGAATCGTGAGAAGTTTATCACAAAACGTCGGTAGTAACCATCTAATCCATGAAAAATATGGATTTCTGTGACACTAGAGGGTTTGGGCCATTCCTCAATCGACTTTTTTTGAAGGATCCACAGAAATTCCCTCACTTGTGATCACATGTCCCAAGAACGTGGCTTGATTTATCCAAAAGTCAATCTTGCTGAACTTGGCGTACAACTTCTCCTTTCTCAATGTCACCAACACAAGTCTTAGATGTTCTTCATGTTCCTCCTTACTCTTGGAGTAGATGAGAATATCATCAATAAAAGCTGCCAAAATTTTTTCGAGGTAATGTCTAAAGACACTATTCATCAAATCCATGAAGATTTCAGGGGAAATAGTAAGTCCGAAGGGCATCACAAAAAACTCATAGTGCCCATACCTTGTTCATAAGGTAGCCTTTTTAATATCCTCCTTCTTCAACTTTACCTGATGATATCTAGAGCGAAGATCCACCGTTGAGAAGTACTGGGCTCCTCTTAACTGATCGAACATGTCATCAATCCTTGGGAGAGGATACTTGTTATTTATGGTGATCTTGTTGACATCTCGATAATTGATAGAAAACCACATTATTCCATCCATCTTTAACACAAAGAGCACTAGTGCACCCCAAGGTGATGAACTAGGGCATATAAACCCTTTGTCTAGATGCTCTTACAGCTGCTTCATTAAATCATCCAGTTTGATAGGAGCCATCCTATAGGGGAACTTTGAGATATGAGTAGCTCGGGGTATTAGTTCAATTGAGAACTCTACCTCACGATCCGGGGGAATTCCGGGTAATGCTTTGGGAAATACATCACTGTATTCCCTCACGTTGGGCATTTCCTCAAGGTTGGAACTTTCCTTTGACTCAACCATTTGGTTGAGGTATGCTTCTTCATAGGGAATGAACACCCACAACATTGAAGGATTTTTCAAATGAGATTCATGATCATGCTTGAATTTTTAGAGGAGCATGGGATGGTTCAGAATATAAAAAGATATTTCCTTTTCCTGACAGTTGATGTGTGCTCTATATAATGAGAGACAATCTATTCCCATTATAGTGTCAAATTCTACCAAGGGAAGTATTACGAGATTTTTAAGAAGAATCATCCCACATACGCCAGTAGGAGAAGAGTCCAACACTTGGGTTACAAAGGTTTCACCACATGGTGTTTTTACAGATATCTCAACTTCAATGTTTCAAAGCTTCAATTCTATAGTTCTAGAAAACTTACAAGATATGAAAGAATGCATAGAACCAGAATCAAATAAGACGTTTTCCATTCTTGAGTGAATAGGAAGTGTACCTTGTACGACTTCATTATTATGCTCCACCTCTGTAGTAGTGATGGCATAAGACTTCCCTTGTTCCATTTGATTTTCTGGTTGTTGACGCTGATTACCCTCAAGAGCTCGAGGTTTAGTGCACTTGTTTGAATAGTTCCCTATCTCTCTACAGTTGTAGCATTTAACCACGAGTGGTTATCTCCTTTAATCGGCTACATTATCCTTCATTTTCATGTCTTTTCGACACTCTTGAGCATGGGGTCCTTCTTTCCCACACTTGAAGCATTTCCCCGTCCCATTGAGGCAATTCCCATGGTGCAACATCGCACATTTTTTTCATGTGGGTCATTGATTTTTCTCCCCACCTTTTTAATTATATCCACCATCTGGAAAATCCATCTTTCTTTTCTTATCACCATAGCCCTGAGACAATTCTCCAAACTCCATCTCCACTTAGAGATCACACTGAACAACATCTTCACAACTCCGAAAGTCTTGAATTTCTAGTGCCTTTAGAAGGTGTGGTTTTAATCCACTAATGAATCTATCAATTTTTCTATCATTGTTGATAACAAAACCCGAAGTGTACCTATCAATCCTTGAGAAATTTGCTTCATAGGTTGTGACATATTCTCCTTTTTTCCCCTGATCTCTATAAATTCCCTCTCCATCTTCGTGCGAAGAGTTCGTGGGAAGTACTTATTAAGAAACATTATCTTAATGTCTTCCCATTCCATCTCTTCAATTTCCACACTTGGCATTGTGTTTTTAATCAAAGCTCGCCATTGATCAGCTTCTCCATCCAGACGATAGACGGATAGAATCACCTTCTATGTCTCAGAACAATGAAGTACAAAAAATATATTCTCCATTGAGTTGACCCACTGTTCCGCAACTAATATATCATAAGATCCACAAAACGTCGGTGGTCGTTTCTACATAAAACATTCGATAGCTAGTTGCTCCCCACTTTGGTGATGGAGGAAATTCCCCATTATAATGGTTATTATTCATAACCTGAGATAAGTGGGTAAGAATCGCCATGAAGTTTTTAACTCCACCTCCAAAATCATTTGGGATGTCATTCGGGCAATCGTTGCATTGTCCCTCTCATGAGTTGTTGGCCAGATTTCTCCTGGATCCCACCATTTTCTAAAATAGAAAAGGTTAGAACAAAACATAGGTAAACATGTCATGAATAACATATTCATTTAAACAATTATACAAAAAACATAACATATGGGATCTCTAGGTATATGTTCTTGTGTGCATATTGGTACTTAATCTCATACTACATGTTTTCTATAGGGTTCACTAATCCAAATTCCCAAATTAACTAAACCTTTCCTCTGATACCAACTATTGTGACCCGGAATTTTCTTAAAATATTAATACATAATTTAAAAGATAATCAACATAATAGTTTTACACATAGAGGATCCAAAGGTTTAGTGTCTTGGAAAAACTGGGACCATGCATAATAAATACAGCATCAAGCATGAACACTCATTTAATTTCTTCTTCTATATCTTCTTATTGGAACTTGTCCTCTCCTTAGTACATGTAGCCACCTAAGGATATACATCAAAAGGGTTGAGCTAAAAACCTAGTAAGAGGATGTATAATAACAATATATCATGGGGTGAGCATAATCATATTATAGTTAAAATAACATGAATATGAGAGGAGCATAAATAATATACTTGAAATGTGGCAATGCATAATAATGAAGAATCATGTCTTAGTGTTTAACTACCACAAATACATGTGAACCAAGATAGCATCTTGTTCACTAATAATTTGAAATTTACTCATGAGATTAATCGCTTTACCCAATGCATTGGAGCGCTATATAATTTTGGGCGCACCCGTCACATTTAAACATTCATATTGTGCTATATAATTCCAGGCGCACCCATCACATCATAACATTATCATTTATCATTCATTCCACAATGAACATATAACATAAAAAAACATAACTAACCCATGAGAAGGAATGGCTTTCATATCATAATAACACATTCATAAACATTGGGTTTCCAAATGATAGAGGGAACAATGTACTTTATACAAGAACCATCAACCTTGAATGAGAGGTAAAAGTTGAGTTCTTAAGAGAAGAGTTCTTTCTGAAAATATTTCGATTGACATAAACTTCATTAAAAAAAATGTATATCCCAGAAAAGTAAATACAATGATGAAAAAATTATCTTTATGGAGTGACCATATCAAAAATGGAGTGAAAGAGGTAGAACCCATAGGGTGAATGTTGTGTTTGAGAATTTCCCCTTTCCTTGTACCTAAACGCTTCCTTCTCTTCAATGTCCTTTAGAATGAAATTATATTAATTAACTAGAAATCTAGAACCATGTGTACGTTAATGGGGAAAATTCTGGTTTCATTATGTCTTATTATGTTCCTTTGGATGACTTATAGAGTTTAAAAACATTGTTCGGGGATGTTCGTTTTTATGGATTTTCTTGGGCGGTTCACTTGTATTCTTAAATTGAAGTTTGGGTAGAAAATGAGTAGACATCCAGAACTGATATTACATGTTATTAATGATATTACCGGAGTTTTAATGATCTTATAAAGAATCACATTATATCCATGTGGATGAATCATTAGATAAGAATCAAATAAATATTGTGTGGGTTATTTTGAGCGTTTTTTCGATCAAAACAGACTTGTTTTATCTTTTAACATAGTAATATGGTCATAGGTTATTTACAGAACATAAAATAGAACATAATACATATAAAATTTTCTATTTCAACCATAAAATTGTTTTCATGACCAGATATGAAGGTAGAAATGGATGAAGAAGTCATGTTGTTCTTGAAGGTGATAGATTAACACCTCACGAACAACGTTCTCTTTAATAAAATAAAAGGAAAAGGGAAAGGGGTTGAATGATATAATATCCCATTATCATCATAAAATTCCAGTATATGTATAATTCTGGAGTTACAATACAATTTAGATGAAAATTGGTGGGGAGAGAACAAGAAATGAACTTGAACTTGAAAGGAAATTAATGGAGAAGAGGGAGAGAAATTACCTATTAAATCTTCCTCTTGAGATCCTCCTTAAAGAAGATAGACATTGTCTTTGGATGAGACCAGAAGATTTTGGACATTGGGGAGGAGAAAGGAATGATGTTTGGGCTGAGTTTAGAGACGTCTTGGAGATTGAGAGGTGAGAGGAAAAGAGGGAGTGAAGGGTGGCTTTTATATTGGGGGAGAGAGGGGTTCCCTTAATATAAAATTCATTAGTTTATTGTTTACCCACAAGGAAAGGAATAGTGAAACTTGAAAGAACAAGAATAGTAATTTTATAATTTAATCCTGAACCAAGTGGTCTTACATCAGATGAACATCATCGATGACTCAATTAATACATTATTTAGCATTTATTGTGAATTATTGGATTCTACTATTCATAAAAAATTCAAGTATCTCTATAAAAATCCCAAAACATTACCCCAACCATTTTTTGGTGTGTAGAATACAAAAATGAAGTCCATTTTTCAAAAATAATTTTCTAAATATTATTAATTTAATATTTATTTAAAATCATAATTTACTAAACAAAACAGTTTTCAGATTAAAAATGATTTTATAGTTCTTTCAAAAATTACATACTATATTATAAAATTATCTAAAAACTATTATAAATTTATTAAATAATTTATGAATAAATTTCAGGGAAGTAAATATTTTTTTAAATTAATTAATTAATTATAATTAATTATTTATGACTTATAAAATACCAAAAATGTTTACTAAGGTTAAATTGTCACTTTCTAAGATGTCTAAATTTTATTTAATTATTCATAGGAAATGTTACTCTTATGTTAGATGATTTACTATTCATAACAGTTATATTACTATTCATAATGGTATGTTACTATTCCTAAGGGCACGTTACTATTCACCAAAAATTATTTTTGTTTCATTAGACTCCAAAAATCATCTTGAACAAAACCGTGTATGTCTGATTTTTAAATTTCATAACACAGGAGTGAAAAACTTATGTTCGAAGGTCACTTATCACTTAGTAGTTAATTATTTTGTGTTTTCATTTTATTTTATGAAATAAATATTATAAGGGAATTTTCCATTGAAAAACTTTAGGTCGGTACAGTTTCACCATCAATGAGATCCCACTCTCATAAATAAATTACATGAGAGTCATCATGCATATATGAATAAATCCACAACATGTGAAAGATTCAATTTATTTGATCTCTCTATGGAGGGAACTCCAACTAGTATGCCACCTCATGAACATATTGTGACACCTCCAATGGACCGATGAACCTATGAGAGAGCACACTCCTCGAGTAAAAACATTATTTTAAAAGACTAGATGAAACCCTATATAACATGTGTTCACTAACCAAACACTTTATGGGACACCCCATTAATTATCACATCATTTTGATTGTCATGTCCCACATTCATCCATTCTTGAATCATAAGAACATTCTTTTTCAAACTCTACACCACATCTGGACCAAGGATCTATGACTCCCAAACCACATTTCAAAACAATGGATTTTGAAAAGTTCACCTATAAAATTCATCAAATGAGGTTATTCCAAGGGAATATTGATATGTATTTTTATAATAGAACTCATCCAATGTCAATTTACTTTTTCAAGATCCTCCAAAATATACGGTAAAATCCCAAACTAAATCGTACAATGTCATAATATTCTATTATATCTTATTGTCCATTAAAAGATAGAAATTGGTGAAAAAAATAAATTGAGATAAAAACATGTTTCAATCCTCCCTTGACTCAGTATGTAAAATTAGGATCTAAATAAAAGTGATAGTCATTAGGTTCCTATGAATCTGCAATACCACATCCAAACATCATTTCACAAGAACCTCTAAGGCAATAGACACCCTACTCACTAGGAGGTGAGATAGATTCATCAACTTATCCACAATCACCCACATATCACCACATCCATCATTGGCTCAGGATAATCCATTGAAGAAATCTATAAATATTTCTTTATATTTCCAATTTGGAATATTTAATTACTATATTTAACCACCTAGAACACGATATTACTCTTTCACCTACTAGTAGATCAATCATATCAATATGAACATGGATATAGACCGCTTTATCATGTGAAACAAATGATGGCCCTTCAATGAATAATACCTCTTAAACACACTAGGATTAACTGTTACTATTGGTCTATGGAATGAATGAAGAACATCAACCAGCTCCACTGAAGATATATAAAACCACCCTAAAAAATCATCCAATGAAATTAATCCTCTAAACATCTCAATGGAGAATATCTATGTATGGCATGATCCTGTATCAACTCTACCTATAAGTATTTCCATTTATACATCCCCAACATGACAATAATAATGATTTGAGAATCATATAAAATGGGCAAACCCTAAAATTATCCTTTATTTCATTGACATGCATCATAAAAAACTCCTTCAAAACCCTTAATGTAATGATAGAAACCTAAAAAGTACATCCATGTGACTTCTTACTTAGTGAATCACCCGCTACATTCCCCTTCCCTATGGTGTATGCAATGTTGATGTCATAGTCTGGGAGAAACACCATGGACATTGGATTTAAAACATTTATATCCCACCAATAGAAACATAAATCATTATCATATAGTCTTTTAATTCAAAATATAACACCACAATGTTGTAATTTCTCATAGCTCTGGTGGAAAAACCATATCATGATCATGGTTGGAAAAGTAAATATCATTGGGAATTAAATACCAATGAAACATAATAGATAACTTCCCTATTATTTTTCAAGACGTAGCCCTACTCAACAAAGAAAGTATCATATAAAACCAAAAACATAACTCCCTCCATTGGTATATAGTAAATCAGACCACTGTTCAACATCACATTCATGTAATCAATAGCCTCTTGACATTGACCATTCTATAAGAAAGCCTAGTTTTACTAGTTAATTCATTCAATGTGTCCATATCCAAATATAAATATATCCTTATAATTAGGTATCAAAAATAAAAAATAACGAAACTATAGCCTTTAGTAAAATTCATTGCGACTTCCCATGAAAAAACTACATCAATATTTGATATATCCACTATCACTATATATTAAGAAACTACATGCCCTATCATGTGATCATCCCACATCAAAAACATGCACTTCTTCCTCTTCAAATAAATTTGACGGTATCAGTGTTCTTGTTAAACAACCCACAAGTGATTAACATGCTCCTCCTATGGCCTTGATTATAGGACAATTTCATCGAGGACCATGACCAAAAACTAATCCAAAAAATCCCGAAAGATTGACTTCATGATCCCCAGAAAATAGCCAGGAAAATGAAATAAACTCAAACGTGAAGTTCCCATAATTACACATGAAGGTAGTGTTCAGGATATCTTCCTCCTTAATTCTCATCTAATGATATATATACCACAAATAAATATTATAAATACATCTGGGTCACATTCACTAGTTGAAGAAATCATCAATCCAGGAATGTATTTAATATTTCTTGATCATTATCTGATTCATCCATTGATATTTTATACACAAACAGTGATTACCATCCCTCATCTTGGTGAAAAGCATTATAGCTCCCCATGTTGGAACATTGTCATAGATAAATCTATTTTGTACCCATTCATAAATCTAAATTCATAACACTTGCTACTCCAAAGGTCCCATAATATAATAATACATTGAAATTGAGGTATCACTCAGATGAAGCTTTAATAATAACTCAATATATAAAAGTATTACAGCCATAAAATCCTTACAAAAAACATCTATAAACTCCTCTATGACCCTAGGGAACATTACCTATTATTCCCCCACTCAATCCAATATTAAGTCTTATAGATAATGTATAAATATCTATAAATTTATATGATCCATCTAATGATCTCATTATGTAAAGATTTATATGTTTTAGCCCTTGTCATCATATAAAATAATTATTCATGAAATTTTTTTTCCCACATGAATAGTACAAGCATTAGATTCTAATAACAACATTATATATCTAAATAATAAACAATAACCCATAAAAAATATGTTTCCCTGTCATTTACTCACAACCATGGAACTCTTTCTGAAGACTCATCTGACCTATGACTACTGTCGTAAGCACCACATGGAATAAAAGACTATGGAACTTGAGTACCAAAGAATAAGCCAAGTTGGGTGCAATAAAGGAGTGTGAAACTCTAAAATTAAACAATTCATATTCCATGGTGGAAGATAAGAAGATGGTACGCCACATTATCTCTGGTCTATCAGGTGTTTTCATAACATCGAAGGAAGTTATTCACAATGGGTTTATCAACCATACTATTTATGGCCACCTCCATGAACAAACTAAGCCCTATTTACTTAAAAACAAGGTACTTTAGATGGATAAAAAAATTGTTCCCTCACCTCATAGTAGAAAATAGTCTTTTCTAATACTATTAATACACCCTATAAATGGATTACTACTTTTCAAGATAATACGATATCTATCCTCCATTACCATTCGTGTTCCCAAAATTGGTTAGTAACTATGATCACCAATTACAACGACCCCTACAGGAAAAGCACACAGGACCATAGCTCTTAGAATATTCATACATTCTCCTAGCCCTTGATAAACTAGAGTAAGAAAACTATTAAATATGAATATTTATAATCAAAACCATTGATTGCCCTACCATTTTTGTTCTACCACCAATGACCCAAAATCTTGAGGAAATTAAATAACTCCCCGGTTGAGTTGATACTAGTAGAACTTCAATCCTCTAAATGACCTCATAAATCTTAAACACCTCAAAATAAACAGGTATTTTAAATGGAAATAATGAATATAAATTAATTAATTGAAACAACCCCTCCAAAATTTATTCTCTAGACTCTTCATTAATAAAAGGATCAGGAGTGAAGTGAAGAATGTCCATAAATCTGATCTCATGGTCCCACATAGTCATGGTCTCTAGCTAAATATATATAAACTCATTGTAACGACCCAAAATTTTGAATAAATATTTTTTTCGAATTTTGTGTGTTATTTTATTTTATTTTTTATACTAAACAAAACTGTTTCATTGGATAACATGAGTATAATTAAAAAGAGATTGTTGGGTTTTTTTTACTATCATAAGACCATTGGTCAATATGACCGCTAGAAACAAAACATTTTGATATTTGTCACTAAATACAAGTGATCTTGGTTAATTAATATAGAAAGAAGATTTGATGGCCACAACCAGTAGTCTTTGACCGATCGAAGCACATCTAACAAAACATGGGGAGGTAGTACCACTGGGCTTTGCTCTGGACCAAACCCAAGACGAACATCATCGTGTGAAGCTAGAACAGAATCTCCTTTGCAATAAGTTCAAACTGATAAAAATTACTACTCATGTGATGATGGTTGAGCCTCCCTCAGATTCTCTCACCTTATAACACCTTACACTTAGGTCCTATGCTGGTGTGATAAGGGGCTATGTATGGAGACCGTAACAGCCTTGTGTAATCCTTTGTTTTAATCAAAAAATTTTGATTTCTTCTTATGATGATGTTTATGAATTTTCAAATGTCCGGATAAATATAGTATGCATATTTTTGGGGAATTTTAGAGAAAGGATATTTTAAAAAATGTTTATGTAAACCATAAATAATGAAAAATGTGTAATGATTTTCAAAAAATGGTCTTCTACAAATATGTTCAGTACGAAATTTAGATTCTAATAAGATCAACTTGATTTTTGATGAATAGTAAATTATGAATAGTAATTTTATGCTTAGGATTAGTAATTTGACTAAATGGATTATTAATCTCACTTAAATAAATCATTAATACAATCTATGCACCTTTATTAAGTAATGTGAGTCAATAAAATGGTTAAATAACGGTTTCATAAATTATTAGTCAAGTATTAGTTTTTTCTTGTGAATAGTGTTTGTAATTAAAAATTTAATTAAAAATATTTCGAAAATTATTTTTATAAAATGGATTTCATTTTTGAACTCAGAGCATCTATATTATTTTAAGTTAATTTTTGGGGATTTTTCTGAAAAAAATGAATTTTCAGTGAATAGTGTATTTCATTAAAAATTAAATTAAAAATATTTAGAAAATTATTTTTATAAAATGGAGTTCATTTTTGAAATAAGAGAATCATTATTTGGTTAAGATGAAATTTTGGGATTTTTCAGAGAAAGTTGAATTTTTGATGAATAGAGAAAATACAGTTTTTAAGTTATGTGTGTTTAATGACATCATTAAATGATGTATTAAGTATTTAATCAATATGTTCTACTTATGAATAGTATTATAAGTTATGAGGTGTCCCAAGTGGCCAATACCATGGGCATATACCATGGGTAAGCCCATGCTTTTTCCAAAACTAGTAATGAGGTTTCCCTTTGGCCATTAATGCATTGTCCCCTCACTTTCCCTATAAATAACAAGCCATCCTCTCATCCATTCGACTCCAAAATCATCCTCAACGACTTTTTTGTCTTCTTATCAAACAAGGAGTTCTCCCAAGGTGCCTCCAAGCCCTCATGTTCCCAACCATTGTGTTTTAAGAGTTACGTTTAAGGTAACAGATCCTACCTCTCTCTTTCTTTTCAAGTAATCTCTTTTATGTCATTTCTTTTATGCTTCATTATCTTATGTTAGAGTATTTTCTTTTATATTACTCTAACTTCCATTTTCATGTTCATATGATGGGAGACCCTCTATTGCTATCATCATTTCATTTTATTAATGATAAAGTGGCGCCGTTAGGCTGCCGAATTTTTAAGGAATTCTTTCACCCTTCTCATTTTCAAGTTCTATTTTCATGTCAAGTATTTAAAGTTCCTTTTTATTTTGTTGGGGTATGATATATAAATATATCATACTGATTTTCATTTTCATATGATTAGAGGCTCTATTTGATCTCTTCAATTCAGTATTTTGAAGTTTTAAGTGGCGCCATTAGGCTGCTGGATTTTTAATGGATTTGTTCACCTTTCTCATTTTTCAAAGTTCTATTTTCACGTCAAGTCTTTCAAGTTCATTATTATTATGTTTGGTTATGATCTCTATAACTATCATACTGATATTTTATGTTCATATTATGATAGACCCTATTTGATCTCGTCAATTAATTTTTGTAGATGTTTAAGGGACGTCGTTAGGCTGCCGAATTTTTATGGGATTTTTTCACCTTTCTCATTTTTTGAAGTTATACTTTCATGTAAAGTCTTTAAAGTTCATTTTTATTATTATGGGGTATGATCTCTATATCTATAATACTGATCTTATATGTTCATATGATGAGTGACCCTATTTTATCTCTTCAATTCATTTTGTTAATGTTTATGTGATGCCGTTAGGCTGCCGAGTTTTCGTAAGAGAAGTCTTATTTTTTTCTTCACTCCAGGTTTTTCATTTCATATGGTATATCTTTTAAATATCATTACAATGTTCTTATATCCATTATATTATGTCTGTATACTGTTATTTGTATCATTTATGAGTGGGTGGCCTATGTCCCCTTCTTTTTAATGTTTTCTTAATCCTCGGAGCATAGCCATTATGCTGCAGAATTTCCGTCTCAAATGCCTCTCTCTGTTTATCAAATAATTTTATTTTATTAAGTGAATACTCAAATATCTTCCTTCTAAATTTGTATTCATATATATACCAAAATTTTCTATTTTAAATTCTAGGATTTACATACATAAGACCCGCTTTCCTTTTCCGTGGGTTTTAAGTGACATAAAGATCATGTCTTTAAAGATGTTTTTAAAACGTTATGATTATGAAATGAAACCCATTTAGTTTATGATATCTGGGTTGTTTATGAAATGATTGATGATGATATATGTATCCCAAATGATAATAAAGGCAAATTTAAGGGTGCTCCCTAATATCTCTCCAATGCATTGGGTAATGATGTAACCACTAGAGATTAAAATTTTCACGATATCTTGGGGAATAACCTTGGTAATTTTCAAATGACACCTTGGGGATGGACCTTGGTGATATGTTCATGATTTTCTATGATAAATAATTTATCCACATCCTAAAGATATGAATAATGTTATTTTTATTATGATATATATCATGATTTCTTTCTCATTCCTTAAAGTTCTTTTTCATGACATTGTTGATGTATCTCAAGTTCACATGTAAATGTTTCCCCTTGTTTCCCTTACTGGGACTTCTGCTCAACCTTTCTTTTGATGTATGTCCCCAGGTTATGAGATACAGTAATGAACCTAGGATGAACATAAGGAAAATCCTTTCATGTGTTTTAGAATAATCTTTTATGTTTTCATGTTTTATGTTCCTGGTTTCCAAGATACTAAACGTTAATGTTCCTCAGTTTTGTAAAATGTAATGAAAGTTTATGTGATAAAAAGGCGGGATGTTATACACATTCAACTTTATTTCGAAATCGTTGATTATAAAAGCATAATGTGACAATATTTCTATAAATCATCCCTTATAAAATCCTCCTCTTTATTCTCCCCATGATACACGATCTACCATTATTATGTTTACCCACATATCTAAAAAAATTCCAATCGTACCTAATAATACACCCTAGAATAAATCAAGTTAAAACACATATAAAACTCCTCTAACCAATGAAATATCATCAAATAAATGAAACTCTCCATATAAATCACTATTAAGTGATATCTAAACTCATATAGAATTTTCATTTAATCACCATCCTCATTCAGGGGATCATCCCTTCAGCGGACAATTGGATCGTACTGCTAATCCTCACCAACATGAACCATTAGTAGATGATTAAATGTAGGTCTCTTCAATCATAAGGAAACACATAATCTTGATAGTATAGAATTTATTTAATATTACTTTAATTATATTCATTCGAATTTTCCAAAAAACCGTAACAATTAAAAAACAAGTTAAAATAAGCAAGATTCGTGCACCGATTTCTGGTATCTATCTTACAAGAAATAATACATCACTTGGTCATTTAGTAAACTCAGGTTCGTTGTGTGAGAGCATAGAGGGCCCAACAATCATATGTCCTTGTTGATCTCCCATGACTATGTCACACACCAAGCATAATGGATATTTTCCCCCCATCCCATGTTATCCCAATGAGTGTCAAACTCCAATATCCACCATAAATGTCATAGAAAATATATGTTTCTACATTTTCACAACCTTCCTCCATTAGGAACCCCTACTAGGACTTCAGTAACAATGAGAGTGACCCCGAAGTCCCACCACCAATATAACCATGGTTTTAGACTAGAACCAATGTTATAAAAGATGAAAATGGGAGGTATTACCATCATATATACTAGGAATAAATAAATAAATTTCTAATAAATATCATATCATAAAACACAATCAATATAACATAAATTTATTAAATTTTATATTTATGTAGTCTAAATATAAAATACTATGTGAAATATAACATCTAAAACTCCACATCCAATTCCAAGATCCAAGATAGCACATTCTAATACAGTCACCAAACTCTGGAGGGAATCCTAAAAATAGTTTTACATATATAGAGGTGATAATTAAATGTAAACTTGGTATGATTAATTTCAATACATATCATCCAATTAAATAATAATAATATTGATTCTTCGTTTATTAAATTGTAAAAATCAACCAAAACCTATCATGTCAACTACCACCCAGTCCCACCAAGGTTTTCTCACCATGTAACACAACGAAATATAATATAATAGTATCAATGAACATAAAAATAATGTCTAATATAACCATGAATACTTTGGTTTTCTCTCTCATGGTATAAAATAAAAACATCATGTATTGTTATCTATTGCATATCATTATTATAATGTACACATATAAAAAATCAATCCACATCTGATGTTCGTTATACAACAACCCTACCTATATTAAACTACCAATGTTTCCATCATCCTATTCTAGAATCAGTTCAAATACTAACATCACTATTGATGTAAATTGAACTCTTGAACTACATATCACAAACTCCCACAAGGTCTATC
Source organism: Viscum album (assembly GCA_963277665.1). Classification (NCBI taxonomy): domain Eukaryota; kingdom Viridiplantae; phylum Streptophyta; class Magnoliopsida; order Santalales; family Viscaceae; genus Viscum; species Viscum album. The sequence goes on from OY728165.1 coordinate 1,393,751,287, forward strand.
ATCCCATAATAGAAACAGTCCATATTGTTAATTACATAACTACTTTCTAACGACACATCATAATCATATATTGCATGGTATCACGAACATGAAGTATATCAACAACCTTCCCACCCATATCATGTACGGCCACCAAAATTCATGCCACATCATCTACCCAACATCATAACACAATTCCATGTCTCAAAGGGAGATGGAGGACAAGAGAGTTGACAAAAATTTATTTCCCCACCATCTTATATGTATATGTAAAACACAAAAGAAATCAAAAAATTTGGGTATTGGGAAAGATATCAGACTTAATTGAATGAATTAATACATAACAAGAAAATAGATTGTATTTATAGTCACACACTATCCCTACCTAATAGGAATATATATATATATATATAACACCATCACAACCCACAACTATCACCACAATACTTTTACTACACACAACTAATACTTAAAACTATACACCCACAATTGATTCTTCATTTCCACAAAAAAACAACGAAAATTATAATTCAAATTCCAATACATATTCATGTAACCAAATAGTTCCATCTTTATCATTTCTGAACAATTATTATATTCATTAAACACTAGAATTCCATATATATTGAAATCCATTATTTTTATTTTTTTACCATATTAACTCAAGGAATTACTTGTTTTTTTCTTTCATTATTAGAATATCATACCCTTTTTATGATGAATCTATAAAAAAATTTGTTTCACATAACCAAATAAAATAGAACCCATGAAAATGACCAAAAACATAGGCCAACATGACCAATCATTACCCAACTTCGTTTTTCTATTAACCTTTTAATAAAAACCCTATGGTTTCCTATAATAACTTTGTTATCTTCCTAGGAAACTAATTTATATTACCCATCAGGATCATTTATCAATCTAATGATTTATTCCATATACTAGAACATATTATTTTATTGTACTTTTCACTCACCCACATACACCCTAGGAATCATTCATGGATTTTTCACATTTTGATACTACTCATAGATAGGCATGATTTAATATTTATTTATAATCTGTTGGGATCTTGAAAATAAATATGATCCTTGTTTGCATGTGTTGTAACAATTAGTCTTTTAGTAATCACAATTCCATGGGTGTTATATTTTTTTTTAAAGAACTATGAACTCATTGTGGGCCCCAAAACCTCAAACCCAAGTAGTTCCTCTATACATCAAGTTGGGTTTAGAGATTATACCATTTTTCATTACCTTGCATCTTTTTTCCATAAACCTAATCATATGATCGTTTGTGTCTATTGTATATGTTTCCTTACTATAACATAGTTTATATAACCAATTGGGGTCACATATCTGAAAATTGACTTTCCCCACAATCTGACATATCATATTATTTGTTATCCCAATATTCCAACATTATTTTTGTCAGTGTGATTCATCCTCACTCAATCACACCATAGGAACCTTCCTGGGATGTCTCTCATCATGAAACTATTCAATGATAAGTATGAAATAATATGTAGTTCTAATAAAGTATGGTCCATGACAACCTCCCACTGAGGAAACAATAATTGATGGAGTGAGATAATGATCACCGAGTCCAAACATCAGTAGGACATACGTCAGGACTAGTATGATGTCTATAAAAATCAACCAGTATGGGAGCCATTATCCTTAATAAAGAAACAATATACAAATATAGGATGTATCATCCATAATCAACTCCATTACCTATATATAAGAGAAGAAAAAACCAACTCATAATTCATGTGAAAAATAAAACTGATATAAATAAACACCTCCAAATTAAACAACAAGAAAAATGTAAGTATAGGAGAAACACATAAAATATATGAGGTTATGGATATTAAGGCAATTCATGGTACAAATAATCCTCCAATAAACCAAAAAATAGTTTTAAATATGTAGGGTGAGCATGCATTAATACTCAGTAGGATAACCCAAGTCTCGCATGCACATGTGGAAGGTGAAACTTATTGATTCCATAACAAAATAGAAAAACCAACAATTTCTAACAAGTATAGTACTCCTAACCTGACCCTAACAAAGAATTTCTCAGTAAATAATGAATCTAGGTAATATAATATAAAACACCTCGATTATAGGTTACCCCGCACCACATTCACACTAATTAGCTACTCTCACACACCCAAAAGAAAAACATTCTAATGCTCAATAATGTCCTGGACTTTTTTATCATCGATATGGTAGACCAAATGGTGGTCACATGAACTCAAGTGCATCTCCCAATACACCATAGTCTGCCAACTAGACGCAATGGTCTTGGGATTGAGGAGACTAAACACACATATTCGAGTTCAAATAGAAATAAATAACCCAAATAGCTGAAGAAGAAGATAAATAAGCATTATTAGTGGAAGGATGATAATAATCATTTTATAAAAGTGACCACATAGAGTTATACTGTAGATTAATACATGACATGGTTCAGATACATATTCAAAATCAATAAAAAATAGTATGATTTAAATTTCAATAAAAATAATTAAAAGAACTAAAAATTCCTATGAGAAATGCCTATGAGAACACTGATCTGTTGCTAATTCCATTTCTCCTAGCTCTATGTATGAGCATAAAGTTACAAGAAATGTCCAGGGTCCGCATACCTATGAACAAGAATTTTCTACTCGGGTAGCACAGTGCACTGGCTGCCCGTGTAGGGTGTGAGATATAAATCTTTGTTGGTCGACACCACCAGTGTCTAGACCTATATAGTCAGTGTAATATAAAGTAAATAGTGGGTAGGAATAGAGATATGATAACAAAACTATAGGAATAAACCAACACCCATCCAGGTTTCTACGGGACACCTGACAGTGATACCTACTTTAACCCATGAATGGAATGTATGATCATGTCCATTATGTGTGTGTGTATATATATATAGTTTCAATATATATATATATATATATATATAGATGTATGTTGGGGTGGATCAATACATACCATTGCCATCTAAATTCTTGGGGAGCTCTCATGGTCTTCCCCAAACCAAGGTCCCTGATCCCTTAGACTCTTGTCCTTAAATCATTAGATATGAGTTGGGGTGGACACTCAAATACCACCACCATCCAAATTAAAGGGGAGATCTCACAGTCTTCCCTTAAACTAGGTCCAAGAACCCTTAGTCTCTTGGAATTCATGAATTATATATAACACGGTCTATATTGGTACATACAATTGTAATCCAAATTATTGGGGAGCTCTCACAATTTTCCCATAACCCAGGTCCAGTAGCCCTTAGTCTCTTGGCCATCAAGAATTACCATAGATATAATATAATGCTTAAAAAATTACATCTTATGTATTCCAGATAGTGATACCATACTCATAATATATGAAATCACATTTATAATTATACTTAATGAAACCCATCATAATTATTCTGATTTAAACATAAACATATTGACCATATCCATGTCGAATACATGATCCTATTTTTTTGAAACCATCACATAATGCATAACCGCTTATGAATTTAAATTTAACACATCTTATCAAATTTAATTCATTCAATTAAATCATTTAATTAGATGAACCATCTACTAAAGGATTAATGCACTCAATTATCCAAACATGGAAAATTGGTTTACGGGTCATGTTCCAAAGGGTTCAAGAATGTTATGCATAAAGAATTCTACCCAATTCCCAAAGTAATTATTACCATTCCACTCACCATAACTATTTATTTTAACCCACTAAATGTAACAACTGTCGTTCAACGACTGAAGTGTAATAAGTGGTGTTAATTCTACAGGGCATGCCTACTTGGGAAAATGCCACATAAAGCGGGGTCATGAAACCTACCATGTCGTTTAACCATTATATCCTCATGACTAAAGAAACATCATGAAAAAATGGCATTAAAACCAAAATTATGTAACTAAATTTATATCTTTAAGGATTCAAACCTCCATTGGAGGTGTTTTATTATGAAATCATGCATCTTTTTAAAAAAAATCATTTATCTCATTTAATATTATCGTCCATTTCACCAAAGACAATTATTTAAGACAGAATTCTTGTACTATTCCCAACATTAATAAGGGAACCTGAAGGTTCATTTAATTTAGTAACACTTTCATAAGTAAAAAGGGAATTGGAAATGGACCCAACCTCATGGAGGAACCAATTCATCCACTTTGGTTCCTAACTATTTATAACTAATTGTTTTCTCCCCTACTTGACATATTCACCTTCTCATACAATCAAGGAAAGCTATCCACTATGAACAGAACCACATGGCAATGAGCATCTGAAAGGGGATCATTACACATATGATTATATGCATATACCAGTTAACACTCACTTATGTATGAATTTTCATATATATACAATGGAACACCCAACCACATACAAGTTTATTCATTCCTATAGATGAATTTCACAAAATGGGGAACCCTCATATACATACATATATACTTATACTTATGCTGGAAAGTCACCCATGACCCAGTGACCTGAACCCCAAATGCCGAGATCAACTCACTATATAGTAAATTCCAAGGACTCATGAACACATTACAGTCCTAAAATAGTTAGTGAGAAATATTGAATAAGGTGTAAGCCTTGCCCGAAAGTAATGAATATGGACTGAAACCACCCAAAATACCTCACCATCAGTTTTCATTGTTGGAACATGCAATAATAAGACCCGAGAGGCCACTTCCACAGCCTATCAAATAAAGAAACACAAAATAATTAGTTTAAACCTAGTAATAGGTTCGTACGAACAAGTTATGGTGAAGGAGAGGCCATAATATACAGAAAGATATCATGACCATGAAAAAGAGAGACCTACCATGGTGTTTTGGACCAAGATATGGTGGGATACATTCAGAATCAGAGATGGAGATGAGGCCGTGGGTGGTGGGTGTCATGCGTCAAAGGGAGAACCCCTTTGGATGTGTATCATGATGTGGGTTGATAATAGAGGGGGTGAGGGATTGATTCGATTAGGTTCACGTTTTTTATTTTTATTTAATTACAAAATATTAAAATATATAAAAATGGGGGTCCTGAAAGGTTAAGCCACATGGTCTGGAAAAATGTGCACTAACTGTGCATCCACAACGGGACATATGTAGAAACCTAAATAGGCTATGAACATGGTTTTGAAAACTGTGTGAAACCTGTGTCAAATTATTTTGTCCCATTAAAAACATTTCAAAGATACTTGTAGTGGGCTTCACAGGTTAGCAGACCATGTGCCAACTGTGTGCCCCCTACTTTCTATCAAAACATGATATATTTCTTGTCCGGAACTCCCAAAACCTGTTGATCCACACAAAGATACTTAACGGGCTTCACCCAAGTCCCAAAACATCTCTTTTAAGCGTCCCAACTATGAAATTTTAATTTTGATGGACATTTTCAATAACGACCCTTTCAATAATTAAAAATCCCAAACACCCTTCATATTTTTGAACAGTTCAAATCGCTAATCATTACATCCTTCCCAATTTAGAAATTTTCATCACGGATAAGTCTTCAAGAACAACATAACACATCACATGACCTACATGAGTCGTGAAGCATTGATAAATCAGTAATGTTGTGTTACCAATCACCCAACACACCCTTATGAATTTTAAATGCAAGAGGAACTTAATCAATTTAAAACTCAGTACTATTCTATAACCCAACCAAAAAACTAAGATGCCTTTTTTTAATCCCATGAAACTAGATACACGACATTGTCATCATTATTCCATAAAACTAGCCAATGGTATATCCCACTATACACTTTTACACTATGTGGCCATTCCGAACTGCGACTCAAACATAATTAAAATTTCCATTATAATCTCACCCCTAATCATTTTAAATGCTCCTTGCCTACCTTTTAAAATGATCAAACGACTAATTTCCCCATCGACCCCAAAGCCCATTTATAGCCATTTGTTCATGAAAAGCACCGTTTTACACTAACTGAACTCGTCTCCAATGAATTATGTGACCAAAAATGGTTGTTTACCGAATTTAATTATAAAAAATTTAAGGGAAAGAGTCATTACTCATGTCCAACTATTCAAGAAGACATCTTTCTTAATCAATCGGTGTTTTGTACGCAAAACTGTGATGATTTCTCCCAAACCATCTCACATTTACAACACACATGAACACTGATATCCATCACTAACCTCCTGTGATTTTTCTTGATAAAAACATGAAGGATCCCATGAAACTAGCATGTGACACAATTAGGGAACCTCCCAACTAGGCCAACAACATTTTAGTGTTTGGCACGTCATATGAATGATGCTCTCTTAGAGAATCCAGGATGAAGGTATGATAGGGGACATGGTCATCCATTACTAGAGTACACTAAGAGGACTGGAATGGATTCCAGTTAATCATTGGTAACTACTAGATGTATGATAGTCCAAACCACAACTATTATATTACTAGGAAGGGACTCAGCATCACCTACTAAAGAATTTATTTTTTTAATGTAAATTCATTTCCCCCGAAGATATCCCGGATCATTCATAATTTACCACCAAATATAATCCCAAGACAATGTTGTTTGTTATGGGTTTCCTACAAAACGAAATATTAGAACATGTGGTTTCCCAGAAAGCACTAACATGTATTTAAAACTTGTAAGATTCATGGAATTCAATCATTATAAAACATTAAAAATTGATTTTTCTTTAGTATCCCTTCTTCTGGGAAGGATATATTTACTAGAACTGACCCTAAACTCCCCACCCAATGATTGTTATAGTCATAAAAGGAAAGAAGGTAAACTATCCAATCATAAGAATGATAGTAAAAAACACCATAAACAAACATGTGAAACTCCTCCAATACACGATCACGATGTCCAAGTATTTTAAGAAAATTTATCCAATGAGGTCAACATGTAATAAATCTCAAGATTTTATAAAATCATCTCGAGAATTTGGATAAACATATTGATAAATTCTTAGGCTAATTTACTTGGAGATGGCCCAAGACTACACTGCATACAACAAAACTCAACAATTCAACTGAACTCAACTAGTTTTTTTTTTCATTTAAACCCCGATGGTACTGTGTATATCAATGCATACTACATGAGGAAAATATAAGGGATCAGATGAAATACGGAGAAGCCGACCATACCCAAGTCATGTATAACCTTTTTGGAACGGGTACTACTCGATGCTAAATTCCATTACATGGTCAATGAAATACATGAACAACATTCTGAACAATGGATTCATTTGGGATCCAAGAGTCTGACCCTAGTCAACTGAGCCAGAATGGAACCAAATGACAGATAACTCAAAATATTAACCAAGGAACTCACGTTATAAGGGTGAAAATGACCATAAGATGGTTCCTCACGAATAAAAAATGTCAACCATAACATCAGGTAACTTTAAACAAAAAATACTAGGCTCAAAGATGATCATCAAGCCATTACTAAAGATACAATAGCCTATAGGGAATGCCTACAGCTCCATTCCAAGACAACTAAAAGGAAAAGACCAACCTAACCATACACGAGGTTTTCAAAAAACAACCAGATGTTATATTTCCAATACATTTTAATTTATAAATATTTCATCTTTACCCATTTACAAGGAATAATAAACATCATGAACCCATTTTAAAATAGAACAAGAACTACATGATTTAGCCAGTACTCTAAGGGAAAATAGACAAGTTACAAAAAACATATTATTAAACATTTAAACATTAAATTAAATCCCTTCTTGAATATGAAATTTTTCATAATAAATTTCTTTTAACATTTATGAAAAAATGAAAGGGTCCCATTAAGCCATTTCACATCAGATAAAAAATATAAAAAAATTAAATTCATAACCATTTCACAACATAACAATGTTCAATAACATGGGATATCATTTCCCAACTCATGAACCTACCATACACTTCATGGAATGTAATTTCACGCCCGTTAATGGATATTGATCTCACTCTATAATAAGAAATGCTCATATATATATATATATATATAAATGTTCAGTTAGGTGGGTGGCCAAATTCCAACCTATGAAGTGCCCATACACTTTATAGTTTATCATTTGGCTCCCATTTAATCAAGAGGAATTCACCATTGTATTTAAACTCTCATAGCCTTCATATTTTATTGACAACCTTAATGATTGAATATACACTGTCATGCTCAAAATGGTTTGATTATACATGTTATAATTTTTTAATTATAAAGAACCCATCCAACATACATGAGATAACTTGTTCCCATTCATTCACCACCCATATAACAAAGGCAAACATGCAATCATAATCATTAAACAAAGATGTCATGATAAATAAAGTAAAATCATGGAATAACATGCAGCTGACACATATGCATGGCATATAATCAAGAAAGACCTACTAAATAATTCCAAATGTAGGTAAAAATATAAGCATGTTATCAAAACACTATCATGTCATAATAATCCTGGAAAATTTTCCAAATCAACAAGAATCTTACATATAAAACTACATGGCATGGCACTATGAATGTAATGTGAAATTTTATGTGAATATTATGATGCATGGAATGCAACTTCGTTTCCATAACAGGCCAAGGGTAGAAATACAATAAATTCCATAAATCATAAATATCAAAAACTACAACAAACATTCTAGGTGAAATAATATAAAATGTAACAACATATGACATAAAATACAAACCCATCCTTGGCCACATAGCCATTTCCCAAATATGGGGTGATCATTCTGAATCACGACTATTATCAAATCGTGGAAACATTTCTACAATCCTATCTACCAACCCAAAATAGTAAGACAAAGGAAATGAAACAAACTCTAATACCACTTTTTAACATCCTGACCCTTCTTACCATTGAACTAGTAGATGGAATGGTGGACACATGGCTTCAAGCGCACCTCCCTGTATGCCATAGGATTCTGACTAGCAGTGGGGGTCACCTGAGGTGATAGTGGGGAGACTACACCCTCATATCATATTTAAAACTGTAAAAAAATATAATGAATAATGGATGTATTAGATAAATAATAGATAAAAAATGAAAGGCAGATAATAATCATTTCATAAAAGTGTCCAATTCTCAGTATATGGCATATTAATGGAAGACATTGTAGAGATACATATTCCAAATCTGTAGAAAAATATAATGATTTATAATATTGTAAAAATTAATAAATGAAAATAAATCATAAGATAAATCTGCATGAGCATCCTATGCTACTTATCAGTCCTTTGTTCCTAACTCTAGGTACGATCATATAGAAATACAAAAACTCCATGGTCATCAGTCTAGTGAAAAAGGAAGGTCTACTTGGGATAACTCATGTAAAGTCATCCCATACTGGTTGTGAAATAGAAATCTCATTAGGTCAGCACCACTAGTTTCAAGCACTATCAAGAAAGTGTAAAATAAATTAAGTAGTGTACATGTACATAAAGATGATAAAAAAACAAAAGAATAAACTAACACCCATCCAGGTTCCCATGGGACACCTAACGGTGATACCTGGTTTATCCCATGGCCGGTATGTCTGATGATTTCCATTTTTTATATATATATAGTATTAATATATATATATAGATAGTTGTTTTTTGGGTGGATTGGGACATACTATCACCATCCAAATTCTAGAGGATCTCACACAATCTACCCCAAACCTATGTCCAGTAGGCATTTGTATCTTGGACTTCATCCAATAGATATAAGTTGGAGTTGATTGGTAAATACAACCACCATCAAAATTAAATGTAATTTCTCATGAGCTTCCCCTTTAATTGGTCCAAGAACCCTTAGTATATTACCCTTCAATAATTATATATAAGTTGTGCTGGATTAGGACCTACCACTATCATCCAAATTAAAGGGTGGCTCTCACAGTATTCCCCTAACCTAGGTCCAAGAGCCCAAGTCTCGTGGAAATCATGCATTAGAATTTTTATAATATAATTCATAAGGTATTACCTCTTATTAATTTCCCATGTACATACAATAATACTAATATAATCAATCTCATTCATAATTATTCTTAATTCAAATTGTCTTATGTATTATAATTTAAACATGAACATATTGACAGCATTCTTATCAAATACATATGGAAATTCATTTAAAACAAACACATAAGACATAAAACCTTATTCATTTCAATTTAACACATCTTATCGCATTTAATTTATTGATGGAATTCATGTCATTTGACAAACCATCAACTGACGGTTGAACACACTAAATTTTCCTAACATGGAAAATTTCTTTACAAGTCAGCTTCCAAATGGTTCATGCTCGTTATGATTATGGAGTACTACCCACATCCCATAGTCCTGGACTAAATTTCACTAACCTTGACAATTTTTTAACCCACTGAATGTTATCAACTACTATTCAAGGGCTCATGTGTAATAAGGGATATCAAGACTACATGGAATTCCTACATGAGAAAATGCATCATAATGGTTGTCATGCAACTTAGCATTTCATTTTACCATTATACTCTGAAGAACAAAGAAACATCATGAAATTAAGGTAAGAAAACAAAAATTCCATTATTTTATTTTTTTCTTGAAGGTTGAGGACCTCAATTAGAGGAATTGTTTTATAAAATCATGACTTTGTTTGAAAAAAAAATTATATTGTTTAATATTTGAATCTATTTCAAAAAAAATATTATTTAAGACAAATATACTATATATGTCACAACATTAATTAGTGTTAAAGAAGGTGAAATTAATTAATTAATGATTTATTCAGTAAGGAGGTCAATGGAAAGCGACCCTATATCAGGGTTGAACCATGTCGTCTACATTGGATATTAACACATTCTATATAAAATGTGTTTCTCCCCAACTAAGAGTATTCACCTTCACATACATACAAAGACACATATCCCCTATGCACAATCCCACATGTCCTTGATAATGTTAAAAGGGATCCTTACACATATGATTATATCCACATACTAGTCTCCAATCACCTACGTATGCATTTTTCATATATATACTTGGTCAATCCTAGCCTCATACATCTTTATTCATTACCATGGTTGAATTTCACATATTGGGGGAACCCACAAATACATAAATATATACCTATGTATATGCAGGCAAGTCGCCCTTGACCTAGTGGAACAAAACAACAATGCTGATATCAACAAACTACATAGTAAATACCAAGGACTCATAAACACCATATGGTCATAAAATATGTAGTGAAAAACTATGAAAAATTGGTAAATCATACCCTAAAGCAAAGAAGGTACACCGAATCCAACCGAACATCTTCCATTTAAGTGGGGGATTTTGGAAAAAGCAATAACATGACCCAGGAGGCTTCTTTCACACCATATCTCAGGATGAAACAAAAAATAAGTAGTTCAAACCAAATCCCAGGTTTGGAAAACAAAGTAGCATGAGGGAGATGATAAAATCGGTTGAAAATAGCATGAGTAAGAGGGAAAGAGACCTAACACGGAGTTTTGGACCATGATTTGGTGTAAATACATATGTAATCAGAGCTAGAGAGGATTCCAGAGGTAGGAAGTGGTGTGAAAAGATGGGAGAACCCATTTAGGGGTGGTGTGTGTTGTGTGACGCTAAGAGAGGTGGTGAGGGATAGATTAGATTTTGTTTATTATTTTTATGTTTATTTAATTAATAAATTAAAATTTATAAAAATTGGGGGTCACATATGGTTAAGCCGCACGGTTTGGAAGATCGTGCACTAACCATGCATCCACCACTAGACATATAAATCCCCCTACATGTTCTAGGTGCACAGTTTGGAAAAACATGTGTAGGACATGTGGAATTTATGTTTCCCCTTTAAAAACGTTTCATAGTTACCTATATTGGGCTGCACAGTTTAACAGACCATCCTCCAACCATGCACCATCTATTATCCTTCAAAACATGATGTGTTTTAGGTCTAGAACTCCTTATACTTCTTGATACTCCTTGGGAAACATAACGTGATTCTCTGAGAAAAACATATCTTTGAAGTGTTCCAAATTTAGAAATTTAATTTCAATGATCAGTTTTAAAAATGACATATTCAATGATTGAAATTTCCCAAAAAACCTTCGTATATTATCCCTGTTCAAAATGATAATGATTACAACCTTCTCACCTTATATCTTCTCATCCTTAAGAAGCCTTCGGTAACAACATAACACATCACCTGACATACAGGGGTTGTGAAGCATTGATAAACTATTAACATTGTATTCCCAAACACGCAATAAACACTTATGAATTTCAATGACAAGTGTCACTTAATCCATTTAAAATTGGGTCCAATGCACTAATCCAACCAAAAGACCGAGATGGATATTTTTTGAATCTATCTAACTAGAGACACGATGATTCCATCATCTCTACATGAAACTAGAAAAGGTAATTACCACCTTAAGTATAAATGTTATGCAACCAATTCCAAACTATGAAACTAACATCATTGGAATTTTCATTACCAGAACACCCCTAAGCTTTTGACAGTGCTCCTAGCATGATTTTTAAAATTATTGAATGATCAATTTACCCATCAACCCTAAAGCCAATTTTGAGACGTTTTTTTATGAAAAGAACCAGAGGAAACTAACTGCACTCGACTCCACCTAGCAACATGCTTGAAAATTTTTGGTCATTGACAATAGTTATTAAAAAACAGAGGGAATGAGTTAGGTGACATGACCAACTATTCAAGAAGACACCCAAAATAGACAGTAATTGATTTTTATGATAAATCTTGATGCCTTCTCCCAAGACATATCACATTTACCAAAAATATGAATATTTATATCCATCAATAACCTCTAGTGATATTTCTTAATCAAAACTTGAATGAAACCATGCATCGTCCATGCGACACTATAAGGGAAATACCCAACAAGTCCAATAGAATTTTATAATTTAGTGTGGTATAAGACTGATACTCTCATATTTCATCTAGGATGATAGAAATATAGGGTACATGCCCATAGCTTAGTAGAGCACACTAAGTGGAATGAAATTGTTTCCAATTTATCATTCATAACTATAGGAGGAAAGATAGGTCAAACCACAGCCGGTCAACTATTAAGAAGGGTCTCAACATCACCTGCTGAAAAACTGCCTTTTTTCAAACACAAAGCCTTTACCACCCAAGGATATCCATGCTCGTTAAAACATTACCCTCAAATATGATCCCAAGAAAAAGGTTTTTATTATGGGTTTCTGGAAAAACCAAAACATAAGAGCACCGATTTCTCGAGTAACCACTGACATGTATATAAAACATGTAATCCTAAAGGAATTCAACAATTATAAATCATTACAAATGGATTTTTAGGTAGTGTCTCTTCTACTTTGAAGGCCACATTTACGAGAAATGATAGGATTCTACAGACGTAATTATTGTCCTAGTCCTATAATTAAAGAAGGTAAACTAGTCGCTCACATGTATTTTAGTACAAAAACAACATAAAAAAACAAGTGACGCTCCTCCAATCCATGATCATGATGTGAAAATAATTAAATAAAATTAAACTAATGAGATCAGTGTTTTAGAACACCCTTGTCTTCAGAAACTCATCCTGAGCATTGGGCCAAACATATTCATAAATTCTCAGGTAACTCTACTTGAAGATGACCCAAAACCATACACATATGCACAGAACTCAACGATTAAATGATACTCAACTTGTTTTCTATTTACTTTAACACTTGGCGGTACTTTTTATATCAATATGTGAAACATGAGGAAAATTGATGGGATCAAATGACCTATAGAGCAGTTGATCATGCCTAAGGCATGTCTATCATTATTAGAACAAGTATTACCCAATGATAAATCCCATTACAAAGTCAAAGATAGACATAACCTCTCAATAAAAAAAGGGTGTCATTTGGTATTCAATTGTATTATAAGGGAAAATGGTGCTCGAATGACACCAATAGAGAGATCTCTCATAAGATTTAACTAGGAATTCGTGTTCTAATGCATCTACCGAACATGGGCTAGCTCTTATGAAGAACAAAAATTGACCTTAATGTCATATCAAATTAATCAAAATTTACTATGCTCAAATCCTATCAACAATCCATTTCTAAAGTGAAAACTACCTACAGATAATGCCTAACACTCCAATCCCATGAAACTAAAAGAAAAATATCAAGCTATCCATACACGAGTGATTCAACCCACCACTATATGATCCACTTCCAATACCTCTTAAATTATTCTAATTTTATATTTAACCATTTACTAGGTTTAAAACAACATCAAGTATGCATTTTTATAAAGAAAAAAAAAACTACTTCATTAATCCAACACCCCATGGTAATATAGGAATGTTCCTCAAAAATGATATTAAAAATTTTAAACTTTAAATGACATCCATTCGTGAATAGACAAATTAATCATAATAAATTTATTTTAATAGTTACAAAAACCTACAAGGGTCCCATTAATCATTTTCACATCAGATAAAAAAACTATTAAAATTTTACATGTATAAAAATTTCATAATATCAAATACTTCAATTAAATGGGTTGTAATTTCCCAAGTCATGAAGCGCCCATACACATCATGGATGGAAAATTGACTCCCATCAATAGATACTGATATCATTCAAGAATACATAATCTTAATATATATATATATATATAATAGTACATTTTGGTGGGTGGCCATATTATAACCTTTAAAGTGCTCATACACAACATATTTTGTTATTTGTTTCCCATTTAATCTTGATGAATTCACTATTGTATTTAAACTCTAGTAGCATTCATATTCTATTAAAAACCATAAAGTCTATATATGCACTATAATGCAAAAAATGCTTTGATTATATTCCCAATTATAAGGCACCCATACACCTTAGAAGAGAAAATAGATTTCCATTCACTCACAACCCATATAAAAAAAAGACAAACATGCTATCACAATCATTATACAAAAAAATTCTTGCCACAAAAAGTAAACGCATTTCATAACATGCAGCTAACACGAATGAATGGAATATAATCAAGAATGACATTCTCAAGAATTTCATAAGATGGTACAAATATAATAATGTATTCAAAAAACTAACCTGGAATAACAATCATGGAAAAATTCTGAAATCATCGAGCATCTTACATATTCTACTACATTGCCTGGAACTATTCATAGAATATGATTTTCTAGGTAACTAATATGATGCATGGGTTGTAACTTCCATTACATAATAGGTAAAGGGTAGAAATACCATAAATAGCATTAATAATAAACAATGGAAATTACAATAGACACTCTAGGTTAAATCATATCAAATTTAATAGTAAACAACATAAACAACAAACTCATCCTGAGCCACTTATTCATTTCCCATATGTGAGGTGATGAGTCCCAAGCCCGTCTATTAACCAATCGTTGAAAAATTTCTACTCTCATAAATACCATCCCAAAATAGTAAGACAAAGGAAATGAATCAACCTTTAATAACACATGGTAACTTTCCAACCCAACATACGATCGAACTGGTAGCCAGACTGGTAGTCACATGGCCTCAATCACATCTCCACATATGCCAGAGGCTGCCAACTAGCAGTGAGGGTTTCATGAGGTGATAATTGGGAGACTATACCCTCATATAATACTTATAAAAGAAAATAGTATTAGGAATTGTGGAAGAAGTAGATAAATAATAGACAACAATGATAGAGAGATAGTAAACATTTTATAAAAGTGGACAATGTCCACTATACAGAGGATGAATGTAAGACAAAGTAGATATACATATTCAAAAGAGGTAAACAAAACATCCTAAATTAAAATATTGTAAAAATATATAAAAGGAAAAATCATAACTTAAATCTCTATGTGAAGCCTAATATAATGTTTAGTCCTTTGTGCCTAAGTAAATGTACAAGCATATGACAATAATAAAACTACATTGTATGAAGTCCTACAAACAAGAAAGGTCAACTCGAGTACCCAAGTGAAATGGAGTACTGAGAAGGGTGTGAGATATAAATATCAGTAAGTCAGAACCACCAGTCTCTATCCCTATCCATATTATGTAATATAATTTAAATAGTGTGATGGTTTAGAGAGATGATAACAGAACTGAAAGAATAAACCAACACCCACCCAGGTTCCTAAGGGACACCTGACATTGATATACATTTTAGCCCATGGTAGGTATGTATGATCATGTCCATTATGTGTATATATATCTATGTGTGTGTCTAGTATCAATATATATATATATATATATGAATGTTACGGTGGATCAGGACATACAAACGCCATCCAAATTCTATGGGAGCTCCCACGGACAGCCTCAAAACATGGTTCAAGATCCCTAGTTCTCTTGGCTTTCAAGAATTAGATCTGTGTTGAGGTGGATTGGTAAATACCACCACCATCCAAATTAAATGTATGCTTTCACGATCATCCCCAAACCTAGGTCTAAGAGCCCTAATTTTTTAGGCTTCAAGCTTTAGATATATGTTGGGGTGGATCAGGACATACCACCATCATCAAAATTAAAGGGGAGCTCCCACGGTCTGACCCTATAGTAGGTCCAGGACCCCTTATTATCTTGAAAATAAATAATTAGCATAGTTATAATTCAATACATAAGGTATTAATTATTATGCATTTCCTATTGTCAAACCATACTCTTAATATAAGAAATCCCATTCACAATTATACATAATTCAAAAAATAATAAGTCTTATAATTTAAACATGAACATATTGACCACATTCATGTCGAATACATGAGTCTATTCCTTTAAAACCAACACATAATGCATAAAAACATATAAATTTCAATTTGACACATCATATCAAATTTAATACATTGATGGAAATCATGTCATTAGACGAACCATTAACTAATGTTTCAATGCACTCAATTTTCAAATCATTGGAAATTTATTTACGGGTCATGTTACAAAGGGTTAATGATCATTATTAATAGGGGATAATACACCTTTAACATAGAAATTCCTACCATTCCAATCACCTTAACCATTTATTTTAACAGACTAAATCATATAAACAATTATTCATGGGCTCAAGTGTAATAATGGGTGTGAAGGATACATGGCATGCCTACATGGGACAACGCAACATAAAGGGGGTCATCCAACCTAACATGACATTTAACCATTATACACTAAAATAAAGAAACATCATGGAATAATGGTAAGAAAACCAAAATTATATCATTACATTTTATGTTGAAGGTAGAGAACCTCCATTGGAGTAGTTTTATTATAAAATTATGACATTGTTTGATAAAAAATAAATTATCTTACTTAATATTTTCATCTATTTAAAAAAAGGAAAATATTTATGAAAAAGATATTTTATAACTCACAAAGTTGAAATTAATGCATCAATGCTTTCTTAAGTAAATAGGAAAATGGAATGGGACCCTACTTAAGGGATGAAAAAATCCATCAACTTCATCTCTTGATGTTTTCTAACTAAAATATCCTTCTCCCCCACAAATATTATGAAACTTCATATATATTCAAGGACACCTCTCTCCTATGAACACCCCCAAATGGACATGATCATGTGCATGGAGATCCTTACACATATTCTTATATGTATATACTAGTCTCCACTCTCCTACATATGCATTTTCAAATATATATATATATATACATATATAATGGAACACCTATCCACATACAATTTAATTCATTACTTTGGATGAATTTCACTTAAGTCGGGAACCCACATATATAAACATACCTACCAATGAATACGCAGGTGAGTTGCCCATGACCTGGTGACCTGAAACCTTGAAGAAGATAACAATGAAAATCATACTAAATTTTGGAAGCTCATAAATGCCTTAAGGTCCTAAAAAAGATAGAGGGATACAATGATGAATGTTTAAATCATACCCCAAAGCAATGTTTTTGGACCAAATCTACCCAAACCACATAGCCTTCAGTGGTGGTTACTGGAACATCAAATAACAAGACCCATGAGGTTGCTCGCACACCCTATTGAATGAAGAAATAGAAAAGAACCAGGTCACACCGAACTCTCCATTTGGATAACCACTATAGGGTGAATAAGAATCCTAAATCGGTATAAAACATAACAAGATCATGAGGAAGAGAGAACTATAGTGGAGTTTTGGACTAATATTAGCCATAAATACTTGAGGAATCAGAGACGTAGGGGAGGTCGTAGGTGGGAAGGGTCATGTGTCGAAGATAAAATACCTTTAGGGGCATTACACGATGTCGGTCAAGAAAAGATGGTTGGGTATTGATTTGATTAGGTTATTAATTTTTTTAATATAATTTAAAAAAATTCCAAATCTGGGTGACGCGCATAGTTATGCTATGTATTTTAGAAAACCATGTTCTAACCATTCATCGAACACTGGACATCTGAAGAACTTCTTATGGGCAAGGCACATGATTTGAAAAAACTTGAAGATATTGTGGGAAATTTTTTTATATAAATATAAAATCATACACGATTACCTATAGTGGTAAATGTGGTTTAGGAGACTGTGTGCTAATTGTTCTACCTTTTTTGTCCTTCAAAAGATGATGTCTTTTGGGTCCAGCACTCCCGAAACCTCTCTTGCCACCCGAGGTAACTTAATGGCCCACACCCTAGTCTAAAAAAATCACTTTGAAGTGTTACAACTATCAAAATTTAATTCTGAATCTCTATTATAAAAATGAACTGTTCAATAATTGAAAAGGTTAAAAACCCTTCATATTTAAGATTGGTTCAAAACATAGATCATTACATGCTCTCACATAATTAGAATATATCATAACACATCGCAGCATCACACACATTTCCCACACATCATTTCATGTCACATCAAATCCCTCCTACACACACCTAGTCCAGACATCACATCATGTGACATCACATATCATCTCGAAAACACTAAGAATAGAACACCACAAGTCATCCTGATGAAACATAGGACACCCCATAACAAACTCATCCCGGAGACTCCTCAGAAACCACAACACAATTCTCCCAATTACCCATGGTTTTTTTCCGCATGTAAGAAGGATCAGGGAAGATCGGGTGGAAAGCCATCCATCCCGCCACTGGGATGTTGGGAAAGACACCAGTGCATGACTATGCGGGTGTCGTCACATAGTGCTCAATGTGGGTGCGCTGTATATATAAATTACAAGTAAAATATAACATATAAATAAATATATAAAAAACCACAAAATCCATACGTATGGGTTTACAAGAAGATCACCAACCTACTCATAAGGTCAGTCACATCTGCATCCAAGACAAAATGCACAACTATCCACAAGTAGAAAGAAATCAACTACTCATTTTTGGAGTTTTGATAATATTAAACAATTTTCCAGATTCTTCATTACAAAACCATTCCACTAAAATTTTTATAGATTTATATGCCATGATAATTTTTAACACATTCTATACAACCTGAGTAGAAAAAAACTACACACTACATGCAGCACATTGAAATATTCCAACAACCATTTCCACCACCTCATTTAATATCGACCCCACTACTCAACCATATAAATCCCACCCCCACACACATCATATGTTTTACACAACACAACATAATTTATGATTTATAAATGATATTTTATTCAATTTAAATTCATTTATTTACAGTTTTAACACACAATCCATTATGTCCTTGGGGATTTAATTTATTAACTAAAAATAAGTAATTATCCAATTTCATATTTTGTGTGTTATAGAAATCAAACAATAATAATCCCATAGTCCACAAGATATGAGTGAAAAAGGGGCAACAAATAGCAATGATTTTTATTGGTTAATTATTCCATACAAGTTATGACATCAATAAATAACAAAGATGTTGTAAAATGATGCACCACATTCCCATTCCCAAATATATTTTTTTAAAACCAATTAAATATCATTATTAATCTAGATTCAAGAATCTTCATAAGAGGTGAAAATTATAAACCCATGCCTCTTGATACGCTGTCAAGAAAGATGATGTAAATCCTACATGGAAGGAAAAATTCATTCAAGAACATGCGACACCATTGTTTGGGTGCCTGTATAGGAGTGGAATTCATTAGTGGGGGGAAATGAACCAACTACATCAACACATTACATGACTCTAGGGATGAATTATTTTGGGACATTATATCTCAAGATAAAGGTGGAATGAATAAGGGTACTGTCTCCTCCCTAGAAAGACTAGATCTGAAACTATTGGGATTGAAAGGGATTAGTTGAAAATTAAAGGTAGATCTCATTAATCCCATGAGTTATAGACGTTTTAAAGGCATATAGTGTTTTTAGTATATCAATTTATAATTGATCCATTTTAAAATAATTTTAAAAAACATTAATTATGATCTCTAACTTATTTTACAGAAAAACAAACCTCAAAAGGGAAATCCCGAAAAAATTAGAAAATTATTGGGAAAATAGAAAAATGCTGAAATGAGTAACCATTAGGATGAGTCGCTGCTAGAAAAGTCACCACCAGATGATTT
Source organism: Viscum album (assembly GCA_963277665.1). NCBI lineage: Eukaryota > Viridiplantae > Streptophyta > Magnoliopsida > Santalales > Viscaceae > Viscum > Viscum album. The sequence continues at coordinate 1,393,771,780 of OY728165.1, forward strand.
AGCTCCTTATGAGTCACCAATAGGAGGATCCACCACCAGATGACCCACTACTAGATGATTCACTTCTAGATGAGTCACACCCTTAATATACTCCACCAGATGAGTCACAACCATATGTTTCATCATTGGAAATGAGAAATTTGTAAAACTCTTGAAATGAATCACCATTAGAATTCACATACACTTCAATAATTATATATTTAAAAATGTTATGGGTCATAAAACTTGGGGTGTTACATCAGATATCTCTCAAACTATTTTTCCCTTGATAATAAAAAACCATCCCAAAAGAAAGTAGAGGAAGGGTCATGACAACCATCCCTTGATATACCTCTAAAGAATCTCATTACACTGGAAAAAAATTCATCAACCAATCCTTTAATCCAAAACACCCACAAAAACTAAACCAATCATACTTCCCCAAATTATGAATAAGGTAATTCCATCCTATATGTTAAAATACTACCTGCTTTGGGCGGAACTAACTCACCCTCACAAGTTAAAATCACATTATAGAATAATGCATCTTGAACAAGAAACATGTATTCCATTTTTCTGTAGTTAGAATATCATCACATATCACACTACACAAATAACAGCATGTAGAAAATAGCATGTCTTATAAAAGACCAATTTCTTAACAATTCATCACAATGAAATGAATGATACGGGAAACCTCAAAACAAATCTTGGTACTATGATTTCATATATGTATCATGGTCCAACGTAAATTCTTCTAAGACTCCAGTCCTCTGAAGCACCGGAACCAAGGGAATCATTCTTCCTCCGGTAAAATTCTCTCAATGTTCTTAGATATCCACTATATTCTCTATAATGGATGCATCATTCTCAATATCCAAATCTCCACATTCAATATCATGGGAGTCATCATGAAGATACTTATGTAGATGAGAGACATGTAATACATTTGTGACCCATCCCAGCCATGGAGGCAGTGTAAAGTAATATTCTACCTAAAAAACTTGTTACAACAACATGAAAGGCCCAAAAATCAGGGAGAGGTATTACCCCCCTTCTTAAATATATTTTACCCACATTGAGGTGAAAACAAAATGAGAACATGTTCTATGACATATAACACTAGGGGCCTCCTCTTTTGATAATTATAATACTTCTTCCAGTCTTTTGATTATTTTATCTGCTATCAAACCAACTACACCTTCTAGATTATTTTCTACACTACCTCAAGTCTTTGAATTGCTGCCTCCCAAATTTCATTCCAACACAACATAAAGCGACATGAATGCATGTATAAGGCCTCAAATGGGGCTATGATAATGTAAGAGTGATAGTTAGTATTACAAGAAAACATGATAAAGGGTAGGTTTTGTGATCATGATCCTACGAAGTCCAAGAAACATGCCTATACTATATCTTCCTATGTCTGCATTGTTGTTTCCATTTATCCATCTATCTAAGGGTGTAAAGTAGTTTCAATGTGAAACTACGTGCCAAAAGAAAGCTACAATCCCTTCTAGAATCGTGAGGTGTAATGTGAATATATCTCCAATAAATTTTATCTTTTAAATCCATGTAACCATACCATTTCCTTCACATACCTATTTGGAAATGCTTCCACCACCCCAGGATACTTTATTTCTAAGAATTGATCTGATTTTGTCAACAGATATATGACCACCCATATAGCATGAAAAACTCGGTGAGTTCTGGGAAACCCTATGATGAAAATTCATTGAGATGTCAGTCCATTTACAATAATGATTATACATGGGCTAGAAAAAAACTACCATGCACCCACAATTATTAGCCTTTACATTCTAGAAAACCAAGAACTTTTCCACAAACTATTCCAGTTCCAATATCATTATGGGACACCAAACCTAATGCCTTAGGCCATTGTACATTTTAGAAAATTCCAAGTGTACCAAAAATTATGATCTATGGAAATCACGAATATCTTCCTTTTCAATTACAACCATAACAAATATCCTTCCTTGAAATAACATCTAGTTCTTACTATCAAAGGACCATCCCTCTAGAGCATCATCATGGCCCTCATGATCATGCATCACCTCTTCCTATGAGGGTCCCCACTATGAATCCTCCACTTTCTGCATCAGATATGACTATAATTATATATGGAACATGCATCCTTATATATCAACCTCCATTTAATTCATGTGTAAGGATTATAATTCCACAATTCACCTCCACAAGTCTACAAAATAATTAAAATTTAATTTAATGACTTCCTAATCAAATAATCATCCCTGAAATATCTCTTTCCCACAGTATATGATATCTCAAAATCATATTTCCAAAAAAATGCATCCACCTTCACTGCTTCATATTCAAATCACACTATGAAATGACATACCTCAAACTCTTGTGATCCGGGAATACCACAATGTGTTCCCCAATGAGATAATGTCTCCAAAACATTACCACAAAAACAATTTCGAATATCTATAGATCATAGTTATCAATGTTATAATTATGAAGGAATAACATCCTAGACTAGTAATAGATCACTACCTTCTTCTGTATTTAGATATACATTAATCCTAAATGGGAAACATCACTAAAAAACTCAAACAACACACACCTCTTTGGTAGCTGAAGCACCAAAATGTTGACAAAAATCCCATTTAGAAAATTGAATGTTGAAATTCACTAGTTGGTCCATACAAAATCTTTGTCTTTCATAGTTAATACTATCAACGAGGATGAAACTTGAGCGAAATTAGGCACGAACATTCAATAATACCCTATGAGATCAAGAAACATGCAAACCACATCGACATTAATGAGTTATTACAATTAAAAAATTACCTCATCCTTTGTTGGGTCAATTTCCACACCCTGATGAGACACCAAATCCCTATGGAAATGGACCACTCATGTCCAAAACATACACATAGCAAATTTACATATAGTTTATGGAACCAAAGAACCTGAATGAGAGCTCAGTGATACTCAATATGATCCACCCATAAATTTGATTAGATCAAGATATCATTGATGAATATGATGAACTGGTCTAGGAACTCACCTAATACAGAGGTTATAATCCCCATGAAATCATCTGGATTGTTTTTAACACCGAACAATCATGAATAAAAACATGAAATACCTATACCTACATCTAAATGTAGTATTCAGGATATCCTTCCCTGACACTAAATTGGTGATATCTGGACTATATATCGATCATAAAGAACCTAACATCCTCATCTTATCTGGTCAACAATATCATTTATCCTTGGAAAAGGGTAATGGTTTTATCCTTCAACTGATTCAATATCTGGTAGTCCATGAACACCTTTAGACAACCATCTTCTTTCTTTGCAAACAACACTAGAGATCACCATTATGATATAACGGTCCGAATAAAACCTCTCTACATCATATCACCTATCCTAATCCTCAACTCCTATAATTAAAATGGTTTATTCTGATTAGGATCCATCAAAATTAGAGAACAACCATGCTGCAAGACTTTCCCAAACACATCATCTTGTCGAGGGGTAGTTCCACAACATCCTTGGGGGAAACATTGATGAAATCCCCGACTACCCTTCAAACCTCTGCCATCATAGCGTAAACTAATTCCACAGATAACTCTTCCTAATACTAAATAAGGGTCTCCAAACATAAGAATCCCACATAAAAACTCTAATCAAGAATGAAAACCAAGGATTGATCATCCACATCTAAATAAATAATTATCTAAAGAAAGAATCCAATAATTGGATTCATATAATAATACTAGTCAATGTAGAGGATAAAATCATATAGATTAATCTATAGAAATAATATATTATCATAAGACTGGAGATTAGACATCATCAGTGTACACCCCCAACCCACATCAAACTAGCTGGTCTGGCCTCCAAATAATGTAGTCAACGCCATGGGAATGTGAATCCTTTCTATATCTAGTACAAATGCATAGACTATCATGGGTTCTAGAAAGAAGCGTAACATTCTAAAATCTAATAATGTGTAGATAAGAATTGATGATAAACTGATCTTAATTCTAATGATCTTTGGCCCCATGGGTGTTTCTACCAATGATGCATGCAACTGACCATGCCAATATCCCCTATCAATATTATGAAGGCCTCCTCAAAAACATGCTTGGGTTGCATTTCATGAGATATAGGAACATCATGAATCATACCATTACATGGATCATCTTCTCAACCTAGATAATAATCTTACATCCCCTACTATTAGAATAGTTGTGTGGGTAATTCTATCAAAGGAAGTCAGTGAACATGCATGCCTTTTTCCAAACTAAACACTCGAAGCAACTGGGAAATAGTCTGAAAGATGTCTAGGAACCCCATAAAAAGACACATTATCCCAAACCCACTGATATGACTCAAAAAATAGTAAGATTAATGGGAAGATTTCAAGATCGACTCCCATCTTGTCGAAGCCTCGATGTCCCTAGCACCTATGACCTACCACTGACAACACTACACCTCAAGGAACTGTAATATATCCCTTATCAGAGTAATCATCATTTTAAGTGAATATTATCAGTCACCTCAACCATATATGAGCCTCTTGGTAAATTATAATCATATTAGTTTTAACTACATACTATATCAAAAGATGAAGTGCATCCCCAAGACACCTTGCATGGGACTCCTCATATGGAAAAAGATTTTGGGTAGAGTGAAAAAGATCCCAAAATATAATCCCAAGATTCAACATAGAAACACTCCTCACGAAGGGATAATACCCCATGAATCTTCTCAAATGTCATGTTCGATGAGAGGAACTCAACCTAAAAATCCTTTTGGAAGCCGGCCAATAAAACATATGCCTCCCTCTACTCACCAGGATACAACATCCACCACTAACATGAATCTCCTCACATCATTCTAACTTCGAATGGCACGATGTCCTCCATCAGGGATCAGATCAAGCTAAAAGTGATAATCATATCTTTTATCCAATACTATCATTCCATATTAGAAACTCTCCCCTCATACAATTCTAAATTTTTCTTCTAAAAAGAATGAAAAATCAGCTACGAATAATCATAATCCTCCACCAGATAAACCCTTTGTTGATCAACTAGGCTATCCTATATATTCTCCACTACTAGATCCACACACAAATGATGACCAGAAGACATTGTTCTATGATAAATTATGAAATCATATGTCTGGCAGTATGTATTTTCATTATGATTCATTTTAAATAACTTTAATCCATTTAATTAATTTTATCCATTTTAACTTTCCCCAAATAACCCAATTTAGACAATAACGCACGTCATCATGATGCATGTACCACTCCTTAGTATCTACCCTACAAGTATTCCATTCTCATTTGATCGTTAAATAATCCTAGAGTTCATGCACTAGATCATGGGGGCCCTAAAATCCCATGCCCTAGCAGGTATCCCTAGCATATGTTATTCACCAAGGCTGATTGAAATTGTTCCCATATTAGTATATGAAAACCACATACTGCCTAACTCCAATCACTATCCAATATCTCTACCATAACACTTGATACCACTCTATCACAACCCCTCATTCAAAAGATAAAACAATGAATGGAGAGAAATAATTACCCATGAGTCCCACCTCTAGTAGGCCTCGGGATGGCGATTATCACCAAGGGTGTTCAAATCTCATAATATGTGAGGTATTACCCATTACAAAGGAAAAATATTTGGATATGGGATGTATAAACCATATTAAAATACATTAAATTTATATATGAAAACCATAAACCAACCCACAAGGTAAGAGAAGAATAAAACTACTACAAATATAATTCTAAAAATAAAATACCCCAAAAAACAAGAGAACCAACATAGAAACAATATGAGCATATAGATAGTGTCAATCTTCCTTGTCCATGTAATCTACCATTAATCTTGAATCTATTTTTATATATGTATGGTGAGATTACAAGTGTAATATGTAGGAAAACTAAAGTATCACATTCACATGTGGAAGGAGCATACTAATGAATCCGTGATAAAAACAGCATAACAAAATAGAACCTAATAGGTAGACTAACTATAACCCCATACTCACTAATTATTACTCACAAAATAATGAATCCATGTAATATAATATAAATCATATTGATGATAGGTTCCTCTCACCTATATACAACTGATTATCCACACTCACACCCCACGAGAAAACATCATATTGCTCCCGTATCTTCTGAATATATCAGATCACATATATCCCAAACACACCTAGGCCACACGTCACATCATGTCACATCTCATCCAACCCACACACACCTGAGACACACATCACATAACATATCATCCCCAAGATACATGAAATAATATACCACAACTCATCCGGATGAAACCTTAGACACCACATCCCAACTCATTCTAAAGACACCAGGGACACCACATCACAACTCGAATGATGAAACCTAAGCCATTATGTCATGGAATAGGAAGTAGGGAAGAGTGGGTGGATAGCCATCCCTCCTCTCAATATGATATTAGGGAATTCACCCCTGTGTAACTATGTGGGTGTCAGTATATAGTGATCAATGTGGGTGGGGTGCGTATAGAAATCACAAGTAAAATAAAAAAAATATTTATATATGTATATATTGATGCACAATCCCCACCAATAGGGTTTACAAGAATATCACCAACCAACTCACAATCTTCCTCACATTTACAACAAAGAATAAATTCCCAAGTCCACACATGTAGAATGTAATCCGGAGTTAATTTTCATTATTTAGTTAATATTAATCTTTTTTTGAATTCTCTATTACCAACCCATTCCACTAAAACATGGACATATTAAAATTCCAAGATCACTATTAACGCAATCCATAACAAATATATTGATAACACAAAAACATGACACAATATGAACAAATTTGAAATAGACCATCAACCACATCAGCTGCCACATTCATTGCAACCCAACTAATCAACCATAACAAGCCCTCTTCCCCAACAAAAAAAATTTCTGGTGCCACTAATTATTTTCTCTATTTAGAACTGTAGGATCGAAATAGTGATGTAGATGCTCAATATACAAGAGGGGGGGGGGGGTGAATTGTATACCTTAAAAATTCCTTTAGAACCTTTAAAGTTAGTTAAGAATAACTATGTTTTCCTTAAGCAAAGGAAAATGCTAAGTTTAACAAAGTTAAACTAAGCAAATTCACAACACCTCTAACACCAAATGAAAACTAGGAAAGAGATTTCGAATGAGGGTTCCGGAAATATGGTTCCGGAAATTGAAACTTAAAAAATATTACAATATGAGATTCTACCTTAAAGCGTATAGAATCTAAATGAAACAGAGTACAAGTAAGGAAGTATAAGAAAGTTATACTTTCCTTACATTACAAAATGCAGCGGAATAAAAAAAAGTAGTAGAACTACTAGTAAAAAGATATAAGTCTTTTAACCCAAAGAAAAGGGTATCCAACAACCTTGGATAAAGGACCCTTGATTTATACTTTCAAACAAGTCTGTATTACCCACACAATGGTAAGCCCTCAATATGAAGATCGGAGTCTTTGTCTTGCTATCCCCACAAGCCCTCAACTTCAAGGTATTCGGCTACCTCTGTCTTCCTCAGCAAGGAAGCCCTCGAACTTCAAGGTAGTCGGCACCTCTGTCTTCCAATCTCCGGAAGCCCACGAATGTAATCACCAAAATTCAGAGTCGTACGAAGCTTTGAGAGTAAATAAGATCCTCTCTCTCTAGAAATCACTTCAAGCAGATTAGTTAGCCTTTCAGTACTTTTCTCAGCTATCAGCAACGAGCTCTTTCAAATGAGCTCCTATTTATAGGTAAGGTCGGCTCCTTCTCCAACGGTCATATTTTCCATAAAGATCGGAGGGACCTGTACACGTGTCACTTAGACAACGGTTAGTTTATAAAAAAAACAGACAACATCGTTTTATAACAAAACAAGTGAAACAGAATGTACGACATTGTTTTAAACTCTAACACAAAAGTTCGGAATGAAAACATCGGAGTGAAGGTTCGGAGTGTAAGGAACAACAATAAAGAGTATAAAAATTTTAGAAGTGTAAGCAATATAATTGTTCAGATTCTAACAAAGATATTTTTCGGAGTCTGAATTAATTGAGAGTGTATAAAACAAAGATACTCAAATTCTGTTTAATAGGTGAATTCGGAATGAGAATTCGGAATAGGAATTCGTCATCAGAAATCGTAATGAGAATTCATCATCAGGATTCGTAATGAGAATTCATTATCAGAATTCGTAATGATAATTATTTATCAGAATTCGTAATGAGATTTCGGAATGAGATTTCTTCATTAGAATTCGTAATGAGAATTATTCTTCAGAATTCGTATCATGAATCTGGAATAGTACTTAGTCAGAGTTCATATCCGGAATTCGGAATGAAACAACCTTATAGTTCTTATCCAGAATCCGAATCCTAAAACAGAATGCTTTATATCAAAGTTTCAACGATTCCAAGAAAATATAAATGAATCTGAATCCCATGATTATGAAAAATATGGATGAAAATAAGATAAGGATAATTTTTCTTATAAAATCGATTTTTCTTATAAAATCAATTATCTTTATAAAAGAAATTTTCCTTAACAAAGAAATTTTCCTTGAGATAAGGTGTTTTTGATTTTCAAAACATGAAGGAATGGAAAAATCATAAAGAAAACCTTATTGACTCAACAATCTCCCCCTTTTTTGAAAGCACAAACATCCTTACGAAAAAGAAATTCTAAGAAGAAAAAAAACATTAAGGCTTATCTCCCTTTGCTTTAAGGATATTGATGAATACGACTAACTCCCCCTTAGGCTTTGAAACTCTAAGGATCGTATTCAGATTTCCGGAGTGATAGATAAGAGGGTCTTCTTTAATGAAAAAGATCCCCCTTAAACAAACTCTTATTAGAGTTTTTCTTTTTCTTAAGGATCTTTTTCTTCTCCCCCTATGATAAACTCTTATTAGAGATCTTCTTTTTCATAAGGATCTTTTCCTTCTCCCCCTTTGTGATTTTCAAAAATAATTGGAGGGAATGGAAAAAAAATAACAAAGTACCTGAAATATTAGTAATGACAACAAAAGAAACGAGAGGCACAAATTTCATTAGGTTTGAAATCTCGACAACAAAGAAAAAATTACAACAAAAAGATCGGATTTGGTTATTTCGGATCATTTTCCTTTGACATGAGCCCCTTTAGAATAGTCATGATATTTTTTAGGTCTTTATGATCTTCTTCAGCTTGCTTCTCTAAGACAACTATTCTTGCGGACTGAGCTTCAATTTTTTCTTCTTGGTATTTTAGCTTTTCTTCCTGAGCTTTGATCTTTTCTTCCTGAGCCTTGATCCATTCTTCAAAATCAATCTGATGATCCATTTCAAACTTCCAGTTTTGAGAAACGGAATTGAGCTTCCCATTCAGATCTCTCACTTCTTGAATCCGGAAGTTCTTTTCTTCTGTCAACTTCTTTTCAAAGGATGCAGTTAACTCATTTATATTCTTGTCCTCTGTCACAAAAGCATCTTTAACATTGTCTTGAAACTCATCGAGCAACCTCATCTCTTCCACAGTATTCTTCGACCAATTTTTCATCCTCTTGCAAGATTTTCTATGAGCATTGTAGCCAACGAAAAACGTTTTGAACTGAGCCTCTATTTCAACACACTTTTCCATAACCATAGATACGGAGTCAGTTTTCTGATTTAAAGCATGTTGGAGCATCTGGCATCTTGAATCAATACTTGAAAAGGTCGGAATGGTTCCCACCAAATTCTTCAAAGACTGAACAACAATGTCATGCCCCACTGAAGATGACTCCGAATCTGAAACTTTTCTTGGAGAAAATTTTTCTTCAACAATTTCATGCTTTCTCTTTGAAGAGCTACCAACTTCCTTCCTCTTCTTCACTTCTGAGCTCAGAGTATCAGCAAGAATTTTCTTTCCCTTGACTTTTTCCGGAATTGAATCCTGTTCTGGAGTTCTCTTCTCAGTATCAGAAACTTGAACAACATTATCTTCTTCATCAGCGACTTCCTGAACACGAACCCCTACGATTTCCTTTTGAGCAACATCTATTAAAAGATTTTCTTCTTCTCCATGATAAGAAACTTATTATTCTCCTTTATCTTCTTCTATTGCTGGATTAACTAGTTTCGAAGATTATGCTTCAGAAGTTCGGAGTGATAATTGTTCCGAAGGTTTCCCCTTGTAATCATCTACTTGTTTCAGTACATCTCCGGTTTCACAACTTCCTTCAGAACCCTCTTCTACGTGTTCCACTTGCTCAACTTGCTCTACTTCCTCGGTATTCTTAGCAACAACTTCTTCCGGAGCAACAAAATTTATTCCTGGAGTCTCAGGTAGAGATTCCAAGGAGAAAGATCTTGGAACTGGAATAGTTGCTGAAACCATTTCATTGAATTTCAACAAAGCCTGAGCTACCTCAGCCTCAGACATCTTCTTCTTGAGCTTCTTTTGATTTGCTTGTTTTTCAAGCTCATCAGCAGTTCTCTCCTTTAAGGCCTTAGCCTCCGCAGGGTCCAATCCGAACTGTGGATCCCCTTCTTTTCTTTTTTCTTTATCTGCTCTCCACTTCATAAGAACCTCATCAGGATAGGCTTTCTTCTTCTTAGGCTTTGGAGGTACGGAATGGACTTCCTTAGACTTAGGATTATCTTCTTCTACTTCCACTTCTTTTAGCTTTCTCTTCCTTACTGGCTTAGATGATTCCGGTTCATTAGCCTTCGGAGCCGGTTCTTCTTGATTTGGAAAATCGAAGAACTCACCAGTTTTCTTGTTGAAGGCCACATCCATCCTCTTAAGAGTACCATCGCTGACCAGCATGATCTTGAAAACTCTTGGCTTTGATTTGCAAGCCTCCTTGAATGACTCAAGTCACCGAACAATCAACATGGAGAGGATTACTGGATACATAATAATCTGAGCTCTCAGATTTCCTTTCTTAAAATTTTCAATAGTAATAAGAATTTTCTTCATCAAGTTAAACTTCCTTAGATTTATCAGGAAATCTAAGATATAGATCTCACTTTTCTTCAAGCTATCTTTATCACCTTTCCTCGGTATGATAAGCCCTTGTACCCATAACTCCAGAATCCGGAAATTTGTAGATAGACTTGCAATCTTCGGAGCCTTGTCATCCGCCAGTCTGAGAGTTTCTAAGGCTTTTTCCTTGTCGAAGCTACCCTTAGAGTCCGACAATACATGCGAAATAAATTCGGCTTCTCCTTCATAAGACAGTCCTACCAAGCTTGCAGCCTTGGTGTGAGAAAGCTTGTAAGTCTTTCCATAAGACTTAAAAGAGAACTTCTCCCTATTATCTTCCTTAAAGAAGGAAACTGATTCATAGAACTCAACAAGTAACTCTGAATATACTTCATCTTGGTTCCAAGTTTTTGACACCGCAACATCTCCCCAGCCATTCAACATAATGTTCTTTGAAATAAGGGAAACATAGTTGTTGAAGAAATCCAGATGGACTAACCTTTCTCTGTAAACTAACCATTGCGAAATAGGCTTAGTAGATGAAATTTCTTGAGACGCTATCTCCGTAGAAATTTGGATCTGTAATCCTCTGAGAAGTTCGGATCGGAGAAAACTGAAGTTCATAACGACCTTAAATCATAGAGGCAGAGATTCGAGACGCGAGAGCTTGATATCGATGTGGGACGAGTAATTGGGTCCCCTTTATATAGTCAACGAGATGACGGTTCACCTTCCACGGTTGATCTAACGGTTGGAATAAGCTGAGATCAGATCTGACGGTTGAAAACATGAATCCGATCTTTTTGAGGTTTTTATTTAAACAAGGAATTAAGAAAACTATAATCCGAAAACATAGTACAAGAAAATTCCAACAAGTAAAATATGACTATGAAAACTTGAGTAAGGAAATAATGCCTTTCGGATTGGATTAGGAGGATTATTCGTAATGGATAATACAAAAAGATGATTACGGGAAAAAACTTTATTATGAAAAGACAATGTTCTCAAAATTTACTATGGAAAACAATCTCACTACGAAAAACTCAGTACGAAAAAGTCAATACGAAAAACACATTACGGGTAAAAAATCGGTACAAAAATCTGGTTATGAAACTACCAGTACGTAAATTTTCATTCCGGAAATTTTCAATACGAATACTTCCATTCCAGAAGTATTCTGTACGAGAATTTCCAATCTGAAAAATTGTAGTTCCGGAAATTCCATTCTGGAAATATTCTTTCCGAAAAGTTTGAAAACAAACTATATAATTTTTTTTTGTTAAACCGACAAGAAAATGTACTCCCCCTATGAAAAGGAGTTTATTAATGTAAGGAGACTTTATCAACAAAAAGTTAATTAAGAAAGATTACCTGACGGTTATCATTCCTAACATCTATTTAATATATTCAAATCTATCAGAAGGCAATGATTTTGTGAAAATATCAGCAAGTTGATCTTGCATTCCGATAAACTGAAGAATAATATCTCCTTTTAGTGTGTGATCCCTAAGAAAGTGATGCCTAATATCTATGTCTTGTGCACGGGAGTGATGTGCAGGGTTCTTACAGAGGGCAATGGCACTTGTGTTATCACACAAAATTTGAGTTTTAGTAAAACTTAAGCCATAGTCTGTGAGTGTGTGTTGCATCCACAACACTTGTGCACAACAACTTCCGGATGCAACATATTCACCTTCAGTAGTGGAGAGTGCTATAGAATGTTGCTTCTTGCAGGACCACGAAACTAAAGAATCTCCTAAGAAATGACAGGTTCCGGATGTACTTTTTCTATCCATTCTACATCCACCAAAGTCAGCATCAAAAAAACTTTTTAGAAAAAAATCATTTCCAGAAGTATAAAATAATCCTAGATCCATTGTTACCTTAAGGTAGCGAAAAATTTGTTTTACTGCCTTTAAGTGAGATTCCTTAGGATTGGATTGATATCTTGCACATCAGCATACTGAAAACATTAAGTCTGGTTGACTAGCTGTTAAGTATAGTAGACTTCCTATCATACCTCTAAAAGATGTTTGATCTACTGGTTTCCCAGACTCGTCAAGATCTAAAGAGTTTGAGGTACCAATGGGAGTACTTATACTCTTAGTGTTGTCATAACCATACTTTTTAAAAAGATCTTTAATATACTTATGTTGAGATATGTATGTTCCTTCTGGTTTTTGAGAAATTTGAAAACCAAGGACAAATGTTATGTCACCCATCATACTCATTTCAAACTCAGATTTCATTATACTTGAAAAAGAGTCAGTCAAAGATTGCTGAGTTGAACCAAATATAATGTCATCAACCTAAATTTGAACAATCAAAACATTTTTCTTATCTTTCTTTTTAAAAAGAGTTGGATCTGCATTTCCCTTAACATAGTTATTTTGAAGAAAATAACCAGTGAGTCTATCATACCATTCTCGTGGGGATTGTTTAAGGCCATACAAAGCTTTGGTAAGTCCAAAAACATGATCATGATGTTTTGTATCTTCAAATCCAGGAGGTTGTTCAACAAAAACTTCCTCTTTAACATAACCGTTAAGAAAAGCACATTTCACATGCATTTGGAAAAGTTTGAAATTAAAGAATGCTGCAAAGGCAAGTAGAATACGGATAGATTCAAATCTAGCTACTGGAGCTTAGGTTTTATCATAGTCTATTCCTTCTTTCTGATTATAGCCTTTAGCAAAAAGTCAAGCTTTATTTCTAACAATGACTCCATTTTCATCACATTTATTTCTGAAAACCCATTTTACTCCAATAACAGAAGTTTCCTTAGGTCTTTCAACCAAGGTCCAGACTTTATTCCTTTCAAATTTATTTAGTTCATCTTGCATTGCTTTAATCCAATCATCATCACCTAAAGCTTCATCAGTGCTTTTAGGTTCTAATTGGTAAAGAAATGCTAGATGTTATACTTCATTTTTTAAGGAACCTATAGTCCTTACAGGTTGATTTACATCCCCAATGATACTATCACTGGGATGATTCTTAAGAAACACCTGATTTGGGTTTTGTAAAACCTGTTCATCAACATAGGGTAGAAAGTATTCTGGGGTAAATGTTTCAGAAGTATCTTCTAGAACAATTTCCTTTTCATAAGGTTCTTCTATAAAAGGTTGACAATCAGTTTTTGAAAACACATCTGAAGATGTAAGTTGAGATGGTTTAAAAACAAAAGGATCTGACTCTTCAAATTTTACATGTACTGTTTCTTCAACAGTACAAGTATTTTTATTAAAAACTCTATAAGCCTTAGAGGTTGTGGAATATCCTAAGAATATTCCTTCATCAGACTTTGGTGCGTATTTATGAAAGTTATCTTTAGTATTCAAAATGAAAACTTTGCAACCAAAAACCTTGAAGTAGGAAAGTCTTGGTTTTCTACCATTCCATAACTCATAAGGAGTTTTATTAAGAAAAGGTCTAATCAAAACTCGATTTATATTATAACAAGCAGTACTTACATCTCCATCCCAGAAATTTCTAGCAATAGAATATTCACTCAACATGGTTCTAGTTATTTCTTGAAGAATTCTATTTCTTCTTTCAACTACACCATTCTGTTGAGGAGTTCTAGGTGCTGAAAAATTGTGAGTAATACCTTTCTTACTACAAAAAGTTTCAAAATATGAATTTTGAAATTCTTCTCCATGATCACTATGAATAGTTTTCAATGGAAGGTTTTTCTCATTTTTAACTTGATCTCTAAAACTTTTGAAATAGGATAAATCTTCAGATTTCTTTGCTAGAAAATAGACCCAAGGAAATCTAGTGTAATCATCAACTAGAACAAATACATAGTATTTGCCTCCAATACTTCCAGTTTTTGTTGGACCAGAAAAATCCATGTGCACTAACTGTAATGCATCAGTTGTTGAGACTTCACCGATTGACTTAAAACAAGATTTTTCTTGCTTTCCATATTGACAAGGATCACAAACTTTAGAAGAATCAAATCTAAGCTCCGGTAGATCCTTAACTAGTTTCTTCATAGAGAGTTTACATAGGTTTCTAATATTACAGTGTCTTAATCTTCTATTCCATAACCAAGAATGATCTTCCATTGTACTTAGGCAAGGTAAATCTTGGCTTCTAAGATCTTCTAAGTTTAAGGTGTAAACATCTCTTTCCTGTTGGCTGAAAGAATAAATTCTTCCTTGGAATTGTGTAGTAAACACATATCATTCCTAAAATTCACAAGGTAACCTTCATCACATAACTGACTTATGCTAGTGAGGTTTTGCTTAAGACCCTTAACAAAAAGAACAATTGAAATCAAGGTTTTAACAAGAAAAACAATATTACCAATACCAATAATCCTTCCCTTAGCATTATCTCCGAACGTTACCTTTCCTCCTTTCGTTTTGATAATCTTTTCAAAATAGCTTTTGTTACCAGTCATGTGGCGGGAATATCCACTATCCATGTTCCATGTATTGTTGCTGGTAATTTCTTTATTATCCTGAAATCAAGAAGAAAATTAGACTTTCGGAATCCAAACTTGTTTGGATCCGAGATTTCCAGACAATAAAATTTTAGGTATCCACATTTTCTTAGAAAAGTAAGCTTTGTGAAATCCTAGAGATTGGGTTTTGTTTAAGGAACAATTATTTTCCCAGTGACCACCACATTGAAACTTGGTACAAAATGGGGCACTTTGAGGAACAAAATAATTGTTACTGAAAATAGGTTTTGCATGGGTATAACCAAATCCGGATTTATTTCTTAAAGGTCATATTTGGGAATACATCTTATCAAAATTTTACATACTATGGGTAAAGTTTTATAAACACTTCTTTAAGGAAAAAATTTTGGACTTGAGTTTTACAACCAAGGTTTTATCCTCAAAATCATTAGTTTTAGAACTAGAGTTAGGCTCGAAAACATTTTTCTTAGAAATTACTTTTTCTAACTCTTTAGAAAGTTTGTTCTTCTCAAAACTTACTTCCTCAAGATTTTTTGTAATATTTTCAAAATAAGCATTTTTCTTATCAAGATCTTTAGAAAGATCTGATATCTCTTTTTTACGAATAGAATTTATAGAGTTTTCCGTATCAAGTTTCTTGTTGAGTTTGGAATTCTCAATCTCAAGAAGTTCAGAAAACCTAGAGACTTCTTCATAAGTAGGTAAAGTATTTTCCTCATCAGAAGATGATTCTACATCAGAAGAGTTATAATACTTACTATCATTGGAATTTAAAGAAACATTGGTCAAAGATTCGGCATTTAGTACCTTAGCCATAAGACAATGATTATCAATAGGTAATCTGGCTATAAGACCAAGATTCTTCTGTCCTGAAGATTCATAATCAGAAGATTCATCTGAAGAATCACCACCACTGGCACTCCAGGTGTCATTAGCTTTCAGAACTTTCTTAGCTTTAGCTTTATAATACTTCTTTCTGTTCCTGTCTGAATGTCTTTCCTTCCTGTCTTTCTTTTTGAGCATAGGGCAATCTGGTCTTATATGTCCAGCTATTTTACATCATAACAAGTAACTTCTCCATCATTCTTATCTTTCCTTTCCTTTTTCATATACTTAGATTGAAAATTTCTCTATCCAGCTATCTTGTTCATCCTTCGAGAAAGATTTTCTAATTAATTTTTTGAGACTTCACTCTCACTAGATTCGGATTGGAAAATAACTTTCTTAGACTTGGATCTGGTTACTTTCTCAGGAGTCTTAGCTTTCATCTAATTTAAAGTTGTAGTAAAAGAAACAGTACCATTTCCATTCTTCTTCTTGATGTTGTCTGCATCTCTCTTCATTCTAGTTTCATGTTGTAGAAGAGTTCCAAATAATTCATCAAGAGTAATCTGAGTGACCTTCCTGTTCTCATCTATAGCTGTTCTCTTGGATTTCCACTCATTGGGCATAATGTCAATTATCTTGTCCACAAGAGCTTCGTCATCTAAACCTTTCTCTCCCATAGATTGTAGACTGTTGACAATAGTCATAAATCTTTGCTGAAGTTTACAGATAGGTTCTCCATTAGGAAAATTGAAGCCATGATATTCAGCTCTAAGCATAGCTCTTCTAGTCTCAATCACTTTGGAAGTCCCAAAGTTTGTAACCTCTAACTTCTTCCATATACAGTTAGCTACTTCACATGAAGAAATTTGGCTATATATATTTCTGGTCATTGAACATAGTAAAGTATTGCATACGTTAAAGTTGAGTTGATATTCTTTATTTTCCTGGTTAGTAAAAGTTCTGACTTCCTTGTCAGGAATTTTATAATCGCCAGTAAGCATAACAAAGTTGTCTACTCCAGTATTGATAACAAAAGCCTTCATATGATCTCTCCAGTATTCATAGTCATTACCATCAAAGATAGGTGGTCTTGTAGTATTCATATTATCAATTGATCCAACATTAACTCCTACCATACTTAAAATAACTTTGCACACAAACTTGTTTGTAGAAAAAGAATCGTAATAACAAAGTTCGGAATGGGAAAAGTTCGGAATGGGAAAATTTGTAATAAGATAGTTCGGAATGATAAAATGAGCAAGAAAAACTTGTATGTGGGTACAAGTATTTCAGAGACTTCCTCTGATACCAATTGTAATATTGGTATAGAGTAAGAGGTTTCCAACCTCTGATACCAATTGTAGGATCGAAATAGTGATGTAGATGCTCAATATACAAGAGGGGTGGGGTGAATTGTTTACTTTAAAAATTACTTTGGAACCTTTAAAGTTAGTTAAGAATAACTATTTTTTCTTTAAGCAAAGGAAAAGGCTAAGTTTAACAAAGTTAAACTAAGAAAATTCACAACACCTCTAACACCGAATGCAAACTAGGAAAGAGATTCCGAATGAGGGTTCCGGAAACATGGTTCCGGAAATTGAAACTTAACAAAAGATTACAATATGAGATTCTACCTTAAAGCGTATAAAATCTAAATGAAACAGAGTACAAGTAAGGAAGTATAAGAAATTTATACTTTCCTTTCATTACAAAATGCAGCAGAATAAAAACAAGTAGTAGAACTACTAGTAACAAGATATAAGTCTTTTAACCCAAAGAGAAGGGTATCCAACAACCTTGGATAAAGGTCCCTTGATTTATACTTTCAAGCAAGTCTATCTTACCCACACCAAGGTAAGCCCTCGATACGAAGATCAGAGTCTCTGTCTTGCTATCCCCGCAAGCCCTCAACTTCAAGGTAGTTGGCAACCTCTGTCATCCTTAGCAAGGAAGCCCTCAAACTTCAAGGTAGTCAGCACCTATGTATTCCTATCTCCGGAAGCCCTCAAATGCAATCACCAACATTCGATGTCGCACGAATCATTGAGAGTTAATAAGATCCTATCTCTCTAGAAATCACTTCAAGCAGATTAGTCATCCATTCAGTACTTTTCTAAGCTATCAGCAACGAGCTCTTTTAAATGAGCTCCTATTTATAGGTAAGGTCGGCTCCTTCTCCAATGGTCATATTTTCCTTAAAGATCGGAGGGACCTGTACACGTGTCACTTAGACAACGGTTAGTTTATAACAAAATAGACGACAACGTTTTATAACAAAACAAGTGAAACAGAATGTACGACATCATTTTAAACCCTAACACAAAAGTTCGGAATGAAAACTTCGGAGTGAAGGTTCAGAGTGTAAGGAACAACAATAAAGAGTAGACAAATTTTAGAAGTTTAAGAAATATAAAAGATCGGAGTCTAACAAAGATATTTTTCAGAGTCTGAATTAATTCAGAGTGTATAAAACAAAGATACTCAAATTCTTTTTAATAGGTGAATTCTGAATGAGAATTCGGAATAGGAATTCTTCATCAGAAATCGTAATGAGAATTCATCATCAGGATTCGTAATTAGAATTCATTATCAGAATTTGTAATGAGAATTCTTCATCAGAATTTTTAATGAGATTTCGGAATGAGATTTCTTCATTAGAATTCGTAATGAGAATTCTTCTTCAGAATTCGTATCTTGAATCTAGAATAGAACTTAGTCAGAGTTCATATCCGGAATTCGGAATGAAACTTCCTTATAGTTCCTATCCAGAATCCGAATCCTAAAACAGAATTCTTTATATCAAAGTTTCAACGATTCCGAGAAAATATAAATGAATCCAAATCCCATGCTTAAGTAAAATATGGATGAAAATAAGATAAGGATAATTTTTCATATAAAATCGATTTTTCTTATAAAAGCAATTTTCCTTATAAAAGCAATTTTCCTTATAAAAGCAATTTTCCTTATAAAATCAAATTTCCTTAAGAAAGCAATTTTCCTTGAGATAAGGTGTTTGTGATTTTCAAAACAAGAAGGAATGGAAAAATCATAAGGAAAACCTTATTGACTCAACAAGAAAATTATATTTTATTCAATTTCACTTTATTTATTTACTGTTTTATCACATAAGACATTGAATCCATGGGCATTTAATTTACTAAAAAACATTAATGAATTATACAATTTTACATTACATGTTTGTTAGAAACCACAAAACATGCATTCCATTGTTCAAAATTTATGATCTCAAGCAAGGAACTCTAACGTCCAAGATTTTTAGGGGAAATTAACCCATATAATTCCTAATATCAATAAATAGTAGAGAGTTAGTATGATCATACATCCCATTATAATTAATTTAAAAAAATTAATTTTCATTATTAATCTAGATGTAACCTCATTCACAAGTGGATACAATAATAATCCAATCCCATATGATACACGGTCAAGAAAGATGAGGGAAAACCTACCTAGAAGGAATAAGAATTTCTCAAACTTGGTGCACCATAATACGGGTGCACATACATGGGTGGAATTCTTCAAGGGGGGAACCAAACCATATGTAATAACATATTCCATGATTCCAAGGAAGAAATATTTTGGGACATATTGTACCAATAGAAAGAATTAGAAATGAACAAAGGGAAGATCTCTACAATAAAGGCACTATACTTGAATGTAGTGGGATTGAAATAGATTAGCTTACCATTAATGGATGATACAATTAAAATATGTGTTTTAGATATTTCAAAGGAATCCAGACTTATTATAAACACAAGATATTATTGATCCATTTTGAAAAATATTTAAAAATAATAAATGGTCTTATTAAACTCATTTTCTGTCAAAAAAGATGTAAAAATAGAAATCATAGAAAATAAGAACATTATGTGAAAAAAAGGAACAATGTTGAAGTGAGTCACTACCTGAATGAGTCAACACTAGAACATCCACATCTAGATGAGTCTTCATTAGACGATTCATCTCTATGGCGAGTCACCATGAGATGAGTAACCTCAAAATGAGTCACTTCCAGATAAGTCACCACCATATGGTTCACCTCTAGACAATTCACTACAAGATGAGTCACTGCCAAACGATCCACCACAAGACAAGTCACCATTAGAAGAGTCCCCCCCCAAATGATTCATCACCAGACTAGTCACTTAATATAATTAACCTCCAAACAAGTCACTACACAACTGAATCACCATTGGAAAACATAAAATTTGGGAAACTGTTTAATTATTGATAGTTGGAATGACTCACATTCCCAAAATACACCCTAGACTACCCCACACACCAAGAACATCTAATATTTGAAAACTAAATGGTCTATATGGATGGGGTTATTATAGTAGGCTCTTAAAAACAAAGGCTCCCCATGTTAACATTGACAATATCATTTAGTGTTTTGTGTATAACTATTATGTCGGTGATATATAACCCATTTCTAGATTACCATCCAAGACATCATTCCACATAAACTATAAAATTTTCTTTTCCATCCCTATCATGGTATCCACAACTCCACTAAAATCCCACCCTACAACCCAACCATTATATCCCCAATACCCAACATGTGCTAATACTGATAAAAAAATCTTTCCCAAATTATAACAATACCTTAACAATAAAAAATATAAAATTATCATACAAACATATCCTTAATTAAAAATCTTTGATTATGACACATTCATTGTCATTGTCATCAATAATTTTTCCAGTGAAAAGTCATTCCATCATATCAATTTTATTCATCTACAAAATTGATTCATTTTTATATTTAATATTTAAAAATTTTATAAACCTTGATTCTATCATTGAATCCCAAAAATGTTCCATAAATCACTATGTGATCAGTAATTTTTACAATATAAATAATATGTATCAATTTCAAATAAAAAACATGGAGATTCATAAACACATTTGAATCACCAATTCCCATCAATTTTAGTATGTCTCATTAATTATATTTATATGGTCAATCCATTCATCTTCTCACTAAGAGTAAAATGAGGATAATTCCACAATTTACATAGAAAAAATATATATCATGAATTCCCAACATCCAATAGTGCTTCCAAACAAACTTTTCAATAATAGAGTAAGAAGGTTTCAGTGAGACCAATTAAAAAAAGTGGAAACCAAAATCAAATGGATCATAGAAATTCCCCATCACAATCATGTTCCGAACATCACCCAAATCGATCATTTATTACCACAAATAATTCCAAATCAATGACGCGAAATAAATAGATATGGAAGGAGAGGTAAAAAACCTTATATCTCTACATGTTGATCTTTAGATGATGAGGATCGATGAAATGTAATGGAACTAAAATATCTCCCAAAAATGAACTAGTCGGTTATGAATATTCATGCACAAAATGTTGAAGAATGATATTCATAGGGACACAAGAATTTATAAAAATGTGGGAATAACATAATACCATGGTCTAAGGGAGATGACCATGCTGTAATAGATTTAATTTTGGAGAATCCAAGAAATCATGTCATAGTCAAATCATACATATAATAAAACTATGGGAATTAAAACATAATTATTGTATCCATCAGGTGGTACCAAAACCCATGATCCAATTAATCAAACAATATAATAAACATGTATTAAGGTTTATCAAAATGGAAAAACCCAGATTTTGACCCCCCAAACATTCACACCACCAAAATGTGGAAAATTTTATAACTCAGACTATTTTACTTTTCCAAACACTCACATTAATCATTCATGCCACATATCAATGTTCTATGCCCCAACAATGGCAAAAATTGAATAGTCACCAAACCAACCTTCCCAAACATTACACTACTGACAAACCAATAGTGTCACATCATGAACATCGAATATGGATTTCATAGCACAACACAAAACAAGACACAATATAACTGACTATTAATTTTAATTTCTACTTTAAATTCACCATCCCTTTATTGAAACTCCTCCCTAAAACTCTAACATTTGAAGCATGAAATGTAATGGGTTGAGATTTACTAGGTAATTAGATAATAAAAAATAAATAACCTCATCTATTCTCAAATGATGAAATATGTCGAAATTTTATGGATGAAATTTCAATAGGGGGATAATGTGACGAAAAATATTCTCAAATATGGAATTGGCCATTTGAATACACATGTGTGTCATATTTAAGAATATATTGTTGTATAAATCACATGGAATACAAAATAAAATCAAATAATACTTATTCCATTTAATTAAAAAATCTATATTTCGAGAATAAATACACTCTACATAATTTGAAATAGTACAATGTTATAATAAATAAAAAAACTAAAATAAATAGAATAAAAAAATTAGAACATTTTGGTATCCTATAAAAATCACACATTTGAATAAAAATTTAAAAAAGAAACCGAACATTTGTAACATAATAAACATTTTGAAAATAATGAATAAATAACCTTATGAGGAATTTAAGTGAATTGTGAGTGAAATAAAAAAGATGTATTTATACGATGTATAAAACTAATATGTCTTTTTGAATAGTAAGACCATTAAGAATAGTAACCTTTCCATCAAGAATTCTAATATGATCATTTATAATAGTAACCTAACCAATATAATAGTCATATGACCATTAGAAAATTGACATAACTTATAAAATAGTGTAATGAAATGTAATTAATATTTACCATGAATTAGTTATTAAAATTTCACATAACAAATTCAAATAACAAAACATAAACTAATTTATAACGATTATTTTAATAAAGATCACTTTTCCATATTATATTGAGCCTTAATTTAAATATTAAATATTATAATTAACTATTTTGTAAAATTATTTTGAGAAAAATAATAATTTTTTTTGTATTCATAATTTAAAAATATTCTAAGGGATTATTTTTGAAAACATTTTAAAAAATTTAATTTTTGGACGAATAGTAAATATATAGTTTGGGTAAATACATATGTTTATGATATAAAATAAATGGAATACTAAATTAATTATTCCTAAAATATTTCACTTTTTAAAAAATATATTTAATTAGTTAGATAGTTCATTTTAAGATAAAAAAATATTCTTTAAAAAATAAAAAGTATAATTCAGTGTTCAAAATTATAAGATATATCATGAAAACCAATTATTCATTTCATTGTCTTTACACATATATAATAAAATAATCGTTTAATTAAAGGTATTATAATTACCTACAAAATAATAATAAAAGTCATTTATAATTGATAATTTCAAAAAAGTCCAGTATTATATGTTTTAGTCTCAAAATAATTATTTATTGATACTTTTAAACAAATGATACTCTTCCCCTCATGAATAAACACTCCATGTACATTCCCTTGGAAATTAATTTCCTATAAACTGATAAAATCTCTCGATATATCCAATACACTCCTCCTATGCTTTGTAATATCCTAATTTATATTATAGTTTAATCTAAAACTAAGTATTCAATGTTTTAGTTACATAGAAGTGGGGTGAAGCTTAAATGAAGATGTAACACCACAGTCCTCATTTTTCAATATTTTTCTTTCTAATTTCAAAATATATTTTCATTTTATACCTTAATATAATCCATAATTTTTTATTATATATAATATTAATGTTATTACGATATGTTTAAACTATTTTAATCCATTTAAAACAAATATAATCACTCTATATATCTCTCCCTTGCAACTTTTTGACATGTCTCGTTTATGTTTGGTTTTATGCACATATGAGAATATTTTCAATTATTTAATAATCACCCCCTTCATCGATGGTTAGTAAAAATTATTTTAAATTAATAAAAATATTTTTTCAAATATGTTTTTTCTTTTGGAGAAAATATTACTATTTTACGTATAAAAGTTATTCACAATTGGGAAATCGAAATCAAATAGGATAATTTCTAGAAACATTTCAAGTCAACCATTTCATCGTCAATGAAAATATTGATAAATAAATTCTAATCTTTATAAATTAATAATAATGAAAAAAATGAAAACATCCATATTACTATTTTATTGCAACCAATTTTCTTTTACACGAGTAAAAATCATGACAAAATCCAATGATTTCTTATGTAAGGAAACTCTCAAACCCAACAATTATTTTTTGAGTTTATCATCATTTATTTTATTTTTTCACCCAGATTATTCTTAGATGTTATTATTAATGATTTTCAATTTTCAATCCATTTTTCTTATAGGGAAATTATTTTTTAAACTTCATTGTAATTCAATCTCATATACCCTGATTATTTTCAATAAAAAACTTGTATATAAATCTCCCATTGATTATTAATTGGGTTATTATTATTATCCGGAAGAAATATTATGTTTTATTTTTTAATTATACAACTAAATAAAGAAAATAATTTTTTACGTTAAAATTTTTTTGTAATCATTATATATTATTTAAAATTTCAATTATAAAATTTCTATAGAACACATTATTTTCTCCTTGGACCATATCTTGTTTATGATTGATGTACAATTTCCTTTCCATGTGGAAGACATTATTATTCACATAATATGATATAATAGGTGGAACTAGTGTTATATATCCCTATAATGTACTTGTAAATGTGACATATCTCATGAGATTATGATAATGCAAGAACGTGATGATAACTTTGTTAATTTTCTATAAATATTATATATATATATATATATATGTTATGAATGAGCGCGATATTATCTTCATTAATAATTTTATTATTCATAATTTTTAAGCATGTTCTACATTACAGGATTCCTTAAAATGATTCATATATTCTTATGATGATATCTTATTTTTTTAATATGATTATGATGATTATTACCACCTATGTACTCAGATTTATTCATGTCCTATTATCTTTTATATTAATCTAACCCTTACTAGGATTTTAGAACACTAATTTCTTGATGTATATCCATGAGTTATTGCATGTAATATGATGAATATAAAATAATAATGATGACTAGGAAGATGTATTTAAATAATTATTACAATTTAATATGATTCCATGTTTTATGAACCATACATACTCAATATACTAAACATTTTTCTTTGAGATTATATTTTTGTTATTTTATTTATCATAAAAATGATGTAATAACAATGTACAGAAGATGTCATTTTTTATAATACCAATTTAATTATGTATGAAATTAAATATGAGTTAATCTAGATACAAATTCACATTTTTATCTCACATTTGAACACTATATCTCATCCAGATCCCTTTACCATGCAAATATTAATATACAGTCACATCCCACAACTTTCCATTATTATTATCTACCATGGAAAACATAGAGAGTTATCTCAAAGGGTATAAATATCCTTGAAATCTCATGATTTATAAGACATGCATAAATAAATAATAAAATATAAAGTCCTTTTATATAACATGATAAATTTTGATACACTTAAAACATTTAATAATATGTGGATAAAACCATCATATGTGACATTACCACCACATTAAAATACATATATAGCTTTAAAGAAAATATATTTCAATACATTTATTGGTTTCATCAAAACATATTACATCACCATGTAACACTGACTACATCACCATGTACCTTGAGTCAAAATCACTATTATTTTAATTAAAAAATCATAACATTCACCATAATCATTAGTTATATTACCTCATAGAAGAAATATTTTTTTCATAATAGTGAAATTATTCTTTTTTAGTCTATATCATAAATACATGAACATTCCATTGAAAAAAATTTACTTGATAATATATATTATTATTAATAATGTAACCATTTTTATATTTAAAATTAATTACACATAGAAACTTTGTAATAATCATTTTTATATATAACCATTCGTTATGATCAATAAAAATAATAAAAAATATTTCTTTTATATTAAACTCATTAATTCATAAATTTATATCAATATTATAATAAAGTGAATCTTATTTAATTTTATAACATTCACATTTTAAAAAGCTGTTATCTTAAAAATAAAATTTTAAAATTAAAATTTATAATTAAATATTTTCTTCCCCAAGATCAATAATTTCTCCCACTAGCCATTTAGAAAACATATTTCACAAAAAATAATCCAAAAAAAAAAATTTGTGTACAAATTTAATAAAGTATATAATTTCATTTGTGAGGTCGTAAATAATGATTCAATATTATATCTCATATGATTTCATGACATCATATTTAATAAGTATTTAAATAAATAATCCAAACTCTAATACATGTTCTAAAAACACTATAATGTACTTTTAGTATTATAATGACCCATACATTAAAATCATGGATATTAATTCAGAATTGAAGCATACTTATTAAAACATATAACAAAACCATGATAGGACCATATAGGTATATTGTTTTTAGAAACTGGGAAACATAAACAATTGCTTTATAAATCATCTACATTGTCTCCCATTTATTTCATCATATCTACAGTCCCTTTTGGAATATCTGACTTAATACCCTTATTCCTATCCTGGGAAAAAGAAAACATACAGAAGTGTGAGCTCAAATTCTCAGTAAGGGTGAAAAAAATAAATATCAATCATATCATATTCATAAGAACATAAACTTTTGAAAATCTTAACCTCCAAAAGGGATCATAATATCATAACATGGGATAAATCATAGTACTGAAATGTAATCCCAATAATCATAACGTAATATCATGAAACATTGTGGCATACACACATAATAATATAAAATAATTTCATTTTAGTCAAGGCTCATTGCCAAGACCATCATAGCGGACAAAGTCCATTACTGAACCGAGTTCACTCCTCGTTCCAGTCCTATATCACTGAACCAGATTAACTTTCCATTTTAGCCATGTCAATAAAATTAGATATAAATCTTTACCCAATTCATTATAGGGAGATATAGTTCCCAGTCATCTCATAATTATATCATTCTTATCTGGGCCACAAAATCGTGAATAATATATTATAGCATAACCCATGTAATAAAAATGTGATTCTTAAACATCTTGCCATCATAACATAATCCATATAAGATAAAAGGAAATTATAAAATTAATTCAATCATAACATAATCAAATCAATGTAAAAATAGGGATAGAAACATAACCCTATATTTTCTTAGATGGAAAATAATTTTGATAAAACACTTGAACTCCATTCTTAAGGAAAATATCATTTCTACGTCAAAAACATTTTTCTATTAATAACATGTCATACAATTTTAAACTAAAAGAATTTGATTAAAATTAAACTTGAAAACAAATAAAGTAATATTCATGGAAATAATGTTCTATGAAATCATAAAAAACCATTCATTCTATATAAGTTAAAAAAAACATTCTTCTCGTACATTGGCAGGAAAATTCAAAAAGTACATTGTACTAAAAACGACGAAAGATTCCTTTCATAACTTTTACTAAGAACTCACCAATGGGTAAAATTGTATTTTAAAAACTGTAGGAGGATATAAATAATATTATATATTGAGGAAACATGGATGTGGATGATAAATATTCCCCATAAAATTCTGACGTATAAATAGTTTTGGATAAAAATGACATTGTGGGATTTTCCATTACCTTATGTCCGATTTTCTTTGTACATATCTGAACCTATTGTATAATGATTTAAATAATGTCAATTACTTATTACAGATTCATATTAATTATTATGATATCTTATATGTTCATATTATTATCTTTTTATTTGTAATATTTAATTGCTTCTTGTTTTTCGGGTGTTCATTACTTTAGGTTCATATGCATGTTTTGTCGAATAAATTCTTATTATTTTATTAGGTTATAGATACCTCATTTATATAATTATATTATTGTAATATATATCATATTTATTCATTCAATTAAATTATATAATCATTATTCAATGAAGATCATGTAGAACAAGTCGCATCACATCGTGGAGACGGTAGGCCGTACGTACGCCTGAGCGATGATATCATTCCCATGACCGTGGAATTGTATTGTTGTGTATGTATACTATTTAATATTAAATATCACATTGAAATAATCATATATAGTTATTATTTACACCATTATACCCATCCATGTAAGGTGGTGGTGGAAAACAGATTACACTATGGCATGGAGACGTTATTCCTTACGTACGCACGCGCGGTGATATTGTATTCCGTAGGATGGATCGTAGGTGAAATAGGATTGTTCCATATTTATAATAACATATAATTATATTATTGATACTTATTTAATTACTTCATAATGAAACAACTAAAGAAGAGGATGTAGAAGAAGAAATAAATTTGAATGAATCGGTATTGGATATTACCTCTTCTTCGACACGCCTCCTTGAAACATCCTTTTAGGGTATTAAAATTTGTCCTTGAAAAATACTAGGACCTATAGTATTTGTCAAGGGTAGTTTATAAGGGAAATTATCAGGGGTTGGACGAGAGTTTAGGCTCAAAATTGTGTGAGGAGGAGAGGGAGGAGGATCCCTTTTATAATGGAGGAGAGGGGCACCTTAAGAAGAACATAAAATATTATTTTATAATAAAGACATATTCGATTTATAATTGTTTCAAATTGATTTATTTCAAAGATAAAGTGGGTATGGGTCGAAATACTGTCAACCAAGAAGTTTTAGACAAGTTTAGGTTACTATTTTAACCATATAATTTAGATATAACTCTAAGTTAAATAATTTAACATTTACCATGTCTTCTTATTTTCTTATGAATTATGGATAATAAACATACTATAAAAAGAAAAACGAACCCCAGGTGGTTCATTATTAATATATGTAAATTTATTTATGTCATTTGGCTGAACCATAGATTTTTAGGCTTAGAATAAAAATAAATAATATAATATCTGTTTTAAATTCTATTTTATTTCAATTTTGAAACTATTTGGTAATTGATGTTTGTGAAACTCATAACAGCATGATTAGTTCAATGAAATTTAATTAAATCGAAAAAACAAGTCATATTAACCTAGAAAATTTGTGAAATTAATAAAAAGTCTCAAATTAAATTTATTTGGGTATTTATAAAATCAATTATGTTAATATTTCATTAATAATGTAATCACTACATCATCATTGTGTTATATATAAATTAAATTATTTAATGTCTAAAAATAAAAAATAAAATACAATTATGTAGGAAATAATTCTATATTTATATGGAATATTTAGAGTTGAATTTATCTTATATATAACCCTATATTAAAAATGTTTTAGTTATTAAACATTGATTTTAACTCTTTTAACTCTTCTTTAAATAAAATAATAATAAGTGTCCTAATCTAATCCAAGTGGACCTAAAGGGTAATATTTTATTACTAAGGTTTTTTTTGGTCGAATATCAATTATCCAATAGAATTAGGAAATGTGTTAGTGTAATAATAAAATCATTTGTACACTAAATTACACTATTTACTTTTAACCATGGTAAATAAAAGAAAAAAGATACTATTCATCAAAAAAATTTATCTTATTGAACCACATTTTACTCATTTATATTAACCGTGTCTCTGAGATTTTCAAAATTCAGCTTACACAAGCTGTAAAATTAAATCTTATGTACAATTCCAAATTATCTAGGGATGGGGTTAAAAGACGGTGAAAAGTTCAATAAAATTTTTATATATCTAAAATTATTATAAAATGACTCCAATGAATTTAATTGAACTTATATAAGTATTATGTATCAATTTTGACCTAAAATAAATTTAAATAAAATAAATTATTATTTAAATAAAAAGTCGGTTTTAACCAAGAACTCAAATTTTTCACTATTCATAAAAAATTTAATGTTTTCAGAAAAATAACAAAATTTAACCCTAGGCTAATTTCGATATTCTGAATCAAAAAATGAGTCCATTTTGAAAGATAAAATTTATTAAATTTCAAAACGTGGGTTTTACTATTCATAATGGCTAGTTTTTATAATATTTTAATATCATATCATTGTTTAGTGAAACTCGGTATTGTGTACAACATACACTATCGTGGAAGGTCGTGATTGCGTGTAATGAAATCCAATCTAGTGTTGTGTGTATTGAAAGATTCCATTGATGTTTCATATAACAAAAGACATAAAAAAATATATTTCTCATAAACTATCAGGGTGTTACGTTCTACTCCCCTTAAAAT
This sequence comes from Viscum album, assembly GCA_963277665.1. NCBI lineage: Eukaryota > Viridiplantae > Streptophyta > Magnoliopsida > Santalales > Viscaceae > Viscum > Viscum album. The sequence goes on from OY728165.1 coordinate 1,393,802,140, forward strand.
GATTTTCGTCCTTGAAATTCGCCAATTCATAACAAATAGATGAGGATACCTCTCCCTAATCATATCCTCAAGCTCCCATGTAGCTTCTTCTAATTGGTGGTTTCTCTATAAAATATTCACCTAGTGAGTGGTCTTGTTTCATAGAACATTTTTTCTATGATCTAGAATATCTATCTATTGTTCTTCATAAGAATGTTCTTGCTCCAGCGGTATAACTTCTGAGATTAGTACATGTGAATGATTGGGAATTTACTTTCTCAGGAGATATACAAGGAACACATCGTGAACTTGTGAGAGATTCCGTGGAAGTGCCAATATGTAAGCTTCCTTCCCAACACGATCTAATATTTCGAAAGGACTGATATAACTATGGCTCAGCTTTCCCTTCTTTCCAAATCTCATTACTCTCTTCCAAGGAGATATTTTTAATGAACACTTTATCACCGACATCAAACTCAAGGACTTTTTTCAGTTTTCGGCATAACTTTTTTGTCGACTCTGAGCTGTTCTTATGTGTTGTTGAATAGATCTGACCTTTTCTTCCATCACATCAACAAGATCAGGTCCTAATAGATTTCATTACCCAAATTCATCCCAGCAATTTGTAGTCATGCATTTCATTCAATAGATATCTTCATAAGGATCCATCTTAATACTAGATTGAAATATATTATTATAAGAAAATCCAACCAAAGGTAGATATTGATCCCAACCATTTTTGAAATCCATAGATCAAGCTCTTAAAATAACTTCTATAGTTTGAATTGTTCTCTCAGACTGAACATCTGTCTGAGGATGATAAGCAGTGCTGAAACTCAACTCTACATCTAAAGTATGCTGAAGACTTCTCTAGAACTTCGAGTTAAACCTCGGATCCCTATCAGATATAATGGAAAGTGGTACTCAATGCAATATTACAACATCCTTTACATATATCTTGGAATGATTATCCAGAGATAAAACTTCTCTAATAGCAATTAAGTGTGCCGACTTCGTAAAACGATCAACTATGACCCGGATAGCATTATTGACTTTGGATGTTTTAGGTAGTCTGGTGACAAAGTCCATAGTGATGTTTTCCCATTTCCATTCAGGTATGGGTAATGGTTGTAACATCCCCTAAGACTTATATCTCTTAGCTTTAACTTACTGACATACCAAGCATCAAGAGACATATTCAGCAACATCTCTTTTCATTCCATCCCACCAGAAGTACTCTTTCAAGTCCCTATACATCGTTCTGCTTCTAGGATGAATAGAGAATGAAGAACAATGAGCCTCATCCAGAAACTCCTTCATTAATTCTATGATGGGAGGAACACAAACCCAATTCCTAAACCTTATTATCTCATCACAATAAAGGTTGAATTCAGGAACATTTCTCACTTTCTTTTGTAAGTCTACATCTTCTTTTTTCACCTCTTTAATCTTCACATGTATAGATGGTTGACCATTCATTTGAGAAAGATAAGATTTTTCCACTTCCATTATAACTCCAAGATCCATAATTTTAAATCCATAAATATTATATATTTTGTGATCGTCATCATGGATAATCTAGCATGGTATTGTCTACTTAATGCATCTTCCACCTTGTTTTCTTTCCCAGGGTGATAATGAAATGAGTAGTCGTAGTCCTTAATCAACTCCAACCATTTTCATTGGCACATATTAAAATCTTTTTTTGTGAAAATATACATTAAGGTTTTATGATCTGTATAAATATCACAGCTTTCACCATAAAGTAAATGCATTCGTATTTCTAATGCAATGATTACAGCGGCTAACATTGAATCATTAGTTGGGTAATTTTTCTTGTGGATTTTCAACTGTCATGAGGCATAAGTTATCACAATATAATTTTTCATGTGAACACACCCTAGTCCCTTCTTGGTATAATCGTTATAGATCACAAACCATTCTCTAATACATGGCAATGTAAGCATAGGTGAACTGGATAACCTTCATTTTAACTCTTTGAAATTCTCTTCACACTCCTCCATCAAAACAAACACAACAACTTTTCAAGTCAACCCGGTGAGTGGATTAGATAACCTTGAAATATATTTCACGGAACATTGATAATATCCAGCCAGAGCAAGAAAACATTGGATATCAGTTACTGTTGTTGGTCTCGACCATCTTTTTATAACATTTGTTTTTGTTGGATCCACAGATATCCCCTCTTTTGAGATTATGTGACCCAAAAATGAATCTTTTTTAAGCGAAAATTCACACTTGGTAAATTTCTTCATAAATATTATCCTTTTATTGGGTCTTTAATACAATTCAAAAGTAATCTTCATGTTTTACTTGCTCTTTCAATTGACAATAATATCTTCAATAATGACTACCTCAAACTAATCAAGATATTTTCAAAAGACTCTATTCATTAGATCCATGATGATAATAGGGGCATTAGTAAGACCAAATGGAATCACTATAAATTCTTAGTGTCCATACCATGTACGGAAAGTCATCTTTGGTATATCCTCCTCTTTGACACTTAATAGATGATTCCCTGAACAAAGATCAATCTTGGAAAAGTATTGAGCTCAGTGTAGTTGGTCAAATAATTCATAAATTCATGGGAGAGGATATTTTTCCTTAATAGTTATCTTTTTATGTTCTCTATAATCAATAGATTGTCTCATTGATCCATCCCTCTTCTTAGTAAAGGGAACAGGTGCTCCCTATGGTGACGCATTAGGGAATATGAATCATTTATCATGATTTTCATGGAGTTGATTCTTCAATTCCTACAACTTAATTGGGGACATTCTATATGGTGTATTTGAAATAGGCATAACACCTGGTATGAGTTCTATTGACAACTCAACTACACGATTTTGTTGAAGACCTGGCAATTCATCTGGAAAGACATAATCAAACTCTCATATAATAGGAATATTCATAATTGTGAGTTTCTCTCCAAGAATTTGAGATAAATAACTTTAATTTATTGGAATCAAGGCCCACAAGATGGATGAAATTTCCACTGGAAGGTTATATTCATCCTTGCATCGATATATGATATTAGATTGATTAGGAATATTAAATGTGATTTCCCTACTTAGGAAATTGATATGAGATCCATATAAGGAAAGCTAATAAATTCCATGAATCACATCAAATTACACTATTGGAAGGATCAGAAGATTTTAAGGAAGCACTTTCCCAGAAACTTCAATCGGAGAAGAATTGTAAACTTTTGATGCGACTGTTGTGCCATTAGGGGTTGTCACAACTAACTCAATATCTAACTGTTGTGGTAATATGGCGATACTCTTAGAAAATTCTTTATAAATAAAAGAGTGGGTGGATCCAAAATCAAATAAATCATTTTCAACTTTAGAGTGAATGGTATGTGTACCTTTCACCACTTGTTATTATACTCCACATCACTGATAGAAATTGCATGTGACATTCCATTTTCTTTAGCCTTAAGAGTTTTTTGAAGGAGATCATCATCAACAACGCTTGTATTAGGGAATTGATTTCCATAATACCCCATTTCCTTACACTAGAAACATTCAAAGTGTAGAAGGTGAATTCTATGTATCTCTTTCTTTGTTCGCATCATTAGACATCTTCTTTCCATTATTTCGACATTCAACTGCCCGATGAACTTCTTTTATACACTTAAAACATTTACATGTACCTTTAAGGAAATTACCTCCATGTTTCATTCCATACTTTTAGAATAAGGGAAAACTCATCTTTTTTTCAGTGTGGTCTTTAGAATTTCCTTTGAATTCCATTTTCCTCTTCTTATAAAACCCATAAGATTGATGGGTTACTCTAATCTCCATCTCAACCCTGAGAGCATATAAAACAATTTCCTCATAGCTATTGATGTCCCTTATGGGTAACACCCTTCAAATACATGGTTTTAAGATACTAAAGATTTGATCTATTTTACTATCAGGTTGGATAATAATTCTGGAAGTGTACCTTGGAAGTCTTGTAAAATTTTCTTCATATGTACCAATAAATTCATCATCATTTTGCTTCTGTTCAAGAAACTCCTTCTCCATATTTGATTGAATAATATGAGGGAAGTATTTATTAAAAAATAAGTTCTTGAACTCGTACGATTCCATGGACTCAATTTCATCCCTTTGCCTCATATTCTTAATAAGATTCTACAATTGATTAGTTTCACCTTCAAACAATATACTTCTAAGAGGACTTTATCATGGTTAGAACCTTATTGAACTGAAAATATCTTATCAGTGGTACTGATCCATTGTTCAGCCACTAATGGATCAGAAGACCCACTGAATGATGGTGGATGCTGCCTCATGAAGGATTTAACAGAATTTTTCTCCATACATTGATCGTTTGGAATTACAGCATGATTCATATCTTGAGAAAGCTATCTGATCATGGCTAAATGATTTTTCATTTCAGCTTCCATAATGAATGGTTGCTCACGGGGACAATCATTTCATTGCCCGTTTCATTCAGCATTAACACGGTTCCTTCAGGTTCCAGCCATTGAATAAAACCAAGAAGCATAGTGTGAGAAACCCTAATCAGTATAAGAACACAACATAATCAAGAATAAAATTTCACACTTTAGGACATAACATAGGTTTTTCGGGGCCATTTCTAAAACACTAATATTGTGGTCTATGTTTAGATGTATCCTTAGAGTTCTTACAAAGGCTTTCACATCCTAGTTTCCAAAGGTTTATTGTACCTTTCCTCTGATACCAACTATAACGACCCATACTTTACATATATGGTTATTACTTCAGAATTGATGCATACTTTTACAACATATAACAAAACCATGATAGGACCGTATAGGTATAGTGTCTTCGGAAACTGGGAAACATAAACAACTGGTTCATTAATCATCTACATTGTCTCCCATTTATTTCTTCATATATAGAGTCTCTTTTGGAATATCCTACTTAATACCCTTATTCCTGACCTGGGGAATATAAAACATACAAAAGGGTGAGCTCAAATGATCAGTAAGGGTACGAAAAAGAAATATCAATCATATCATATTCATAAGAACATGACATTTTGAAAATCTTAACTGAAAAAATTGATCATAAAATCATAACATGGGAAAATCATATTAGTGAAATGTAATCCCAATAATAATAAATTAAAACATGAAACTTTGTGGAATACACACATAATCATATAAAATCATTTCATATTATTCAAGGATCATTGTCAAGGCCATCATAGCAGACAGAGTCCATTACTGAACCGAGTCCAATCCTCGTTCCAGTCCTGTATAACAGAACCAGATTAACTTGCTGTTCCAACCATGTCTATCTTATGAGATATAAATTTTTACCAAATTCATTGGAGGGAGATATAGGTCTCATCCATCTCGTAATTAAATCATTCTTATGTGTTCCAAAAAATCATAAATCATATACCAAAGCATAACCTATGTAATAAAATTGGTATTCTTAAACATCATGCCATCATAAAATAATCCAAATAATATAAAAGGACATCATAAAATTAATTCCATCATAACATAATCAAATAAATTTAAAAATATGTATAGAAATAGATGGAAAATAATTTTGATAAAACAATTGAACTCCATTCTTGAGGAAAATATCCATTCTACTTCAAAAACATTTTTCCTTTCTTAACATGTCATACAATTTTAAACTAAAAGAGGTTGATTAAAAATAAAATTGAAAATATTTAATGGATTCTACATGTAAATAATGTTCTATTAAATCATAAAAATCCATTGATGTTGTATAAGTTAAAAAATAACATTCTTCTCGTACTTTGGTCAGAAAAGTAAAAAAGTACCTCCTACTAAAAATGACAAAAGATTCCTTTCATATCCTTCACTATAAAATCACAAATTTGTAAAATTAGATTTATAAAATTGTATGAGGATAAAAATAATATTACATATTGAGGAATAAAATTGATGTTGATGAGAAATATTCCCCAGTAAATTCTGAAGTATAAACAATCGTAGAAAAAAATGAGATTGCGAGATTTTCCCTTACCATAGGTCTGATTTACTTCATACGTATCTGAACCTCCTGTATAGTGATTTAAATAATGTCATTGAATTTTAATAGAATCATATTAATTTTTATGATATCATATATGGTCATATTCATATCTTCTCATTAGTTATATTTCATTGCTACTTGTTATTCGGGTGTTCATTGCTTTATGCTCTTATGTATGTTTTGTCGAATAAATTCTTATTATTATTTTTAGGTTATAGATAACTCATTTCCATAACATTATTAGAGTAATATAAAGAAAACTTATTCAATCAATTCAGTTATATAATCATAATTCAATGATGATCATGTAGAACAAGTCGCATCACATCGTGGAGACAAAAGATCGTACGTACGCACGAGCGATTATATCTTTCCCATGATCGTGGAATTGTATTGAAGTGTATGTATACTATTTAATAATCAATATAACTTTAAAATAATCAAATATATTTATTCTTTAAACCATTATACACATCCATGTAAGGTGTTTGTGGAAGACAGATTACACCATGGTGTGGAGACGGTATTTCGTACGTACACACCCGCAGTGATTTCATATTCCGTAGGATGGATAGAAGGTGAAATAGGGTTGTTTCATATTTATAATAACATATAAGTATATTATTTATACTGATTCTATTACTTCATAATGAAAAAACTAATGAAGTGGAGGTAGAAGAAAAATTTAATTTTAAATAATCATTAATGGATATTACCACTTCTTCGACACGCCTCTTTGAAACCTACTTTTAGGGAACTAAAATTGGTCTTTGAAAAATACAAGGACCTATAGTATGTTTCTAGTGAATTTGAGAAGGGAAATGGGTATGGGTTGTCTGAGTTTTAAGGATCAAAATTGTGTGATGAGGAGAGGGAGGAGGTACCCTTTTATAAGGGAGGAGAGGGTCACCTTAGGAAAAACATAAAATATTTTTTATAATAAAGTCATATTCAGTTTATAATAGCTCAAAATTGATTTTAATTGAAGCTATAGTGGGTAAGGGTCCAAAACCTCTCAACCAATAGGTATTAGACATGTCTTGGTTACTATTTTAACATTATCATTTAGATTTAACTCTATGTTAAATAATTTATCTTTTACCATGTCATCTTGTTTTCTTACACTATATGGCTAATAAAATTACTATAACAAGTCAAACAAACCCTAAGTGGTTCATTATTAATATATATAATTTTATATAAGTCATTTGGCCAAACCATAGATTTTTAGGAATTGAATAAATATTAATAATATAATATTTGTTTTAAAAACTATTTTATGTCAATTTTGAAACTATTTGGTAATTGATTTTTGTGAAAATAATAACAACATGTTTAGTTCTAAACGAGTTAATTTAAATAATTATAACATGTCATATTAACCTAAAAAATTATTTGAATTCATAAAAAGTCTCAAATTACATTTATTTGCGTGTTTATAACCTCAATTATGTTAATATTTTATTAATAAGGTAATTACTGCATCATCATTGTGTCTTAAATAAATTTAATTATTTAATGTCTAAAAAATATAAATAAAATACCATTATATAGGAAATAATTTTATCTTTCTAATTAATAATTATAGTCAAATTTATCTTATGTATTAACCGATATTAAAAATTGTTTAGTTGTTAAACAATGATTTTATCTATTTTAATTATTCTTTAAATAAAATAATGATAACTTTCCTAATCTAATCCAAGTGGACCTAAAGGGTAATGTTTTATTATGAAGGTTGTTTTTGGTCTAATTAGACTTATCCAATAGAATTAGTACATGTGTTAAGGTAATAATAATATCATTTTTACCCTTAATTACCCTATTTACTTTTAACCGTGGTAAATAAAAGTAAAAAGTTACTATTGAAAAAATTTTATTTTTGTCTTATTGAACCAAATTTTACTACTTGATATTAACCATTTCTCTCAGATTTTCAAAATTGAGCTCAGAAAAGCGGTAAAATTATGTTTTATGTACAATTTCAAATGCTCCTAGGAGGTGTGTAAAAGACGTTAAAAAGATCAATAAAATTTTTATATATGAAAAATTATTATAAAATGACTATAATTAATTACATTAAACTTTTATAAGTACTATGTATATATTTTTACCTAAAATAAATTTAAATAAAATAAATTATGATTTAAAAAGAATCGGTTTTAACCAATAACTCAGTGTTTTTACTATTCATCGAAAATTGAAAGTTTTCAGAAAAATACCAAAATTTCACACTATGATAATTTCATTATTCCGAATCCAAAAATGAAGTCCATTTTGAATGATAAAATTTATAAAATTTCAAAAAGTGTCTATTACTATTCATAACGGCTAGTTTGTATAATATTTTAATTGCATATCGTTGTTTAGTGAAACTCGGTATTGCGTACAACATACACTATCATGGAAGGTCACGATTGAGGGTAAATCATGCCAATATAGTGTTGTGTATAGTGAATGATTCCTTGGATGTTTCGTATAACAAAATACATCAAAAAAATATACTTCTCATAAACTATCAGGGTGTTACAAGTATCATATAATCTTATATAGTGAATGAATTGATTTCATTAATATAAATACATGATATGAACTCCCCTTGGTATTTTCAGAACCCTTTATATTATTCTGGGAATGAATGTTTCTAATATCCTAACTTTATACAATAGAAAAATTTACATTCCTAAACTATAATACCATTCGATTTCAAAGTATCCATCTTAGATTTTCAATGGCCTTTCATCTTCTTCTTTTAGAAAAATACATTTACCATAATTTCTTTGTGATATCAATAGGTTTATTGGGATTTTACCTCCCATATCCCTCTCAACAAGAGAAACCATATCCTGATGATCACAAAAAAATAAATTATAACCAAAAAATGTAAAACATAACAATGAATTTTAAAAATATATTCAGAAATGATTACCGGATAAATTATATAGAAATATTTACCCATGTAAGTGACCCCAAACATTAAAAATAATTTATATACCCAATAAAATTGATCAAATTAGTTGAAATGGAATTTTATTTGATCACCTTACAACAAAATATTTCATGATGAACCATATATATATCATTCCACGCATGTTCTTAATCAGGCCTCTTCTTGATTTCTGTCTCCCCATAAACATCAGTATTTTCTAGTAGATTCTTAAACATAGTTTCACGTACATACTAATGTCTGTAAATATATCATGAGAATATTTTTTTTATATTAATATTTTCCTCTATGTTTGCATCATCATTGGGAGCCTTATGTGGAATCATTAGTATATAAAACTTGTCTTCTTTATTAAGAACTATAATCAAATTTCGATATCAGTCCATAAAATTACTACAATTTGTCTCTTCCTTTATAAAAATTGATCTTTAAGGAATGTTTTTGGTTTTATTAATTTCAATGTAATATAAATGAATTCTTTTTTAGAGGAATTTATGTCTTACATGTTATTAAATAATTTGATTTATGAATACACTCCCACTAATTTTAATAACATAAAATTTAAATTATATATGTTAGTGATTCAATAAACACAATTCTTCGAACAAAAAGTTTTATTTTTTTATCTAATTTTTATCTATTTATCAGAGCATCATGTCATTTATATCATATATAATTCTTGTATAGTTGAAAATACATTAACTTTCTCTAATTCATATCATGTATTATCTATATTTTTTCAACTACTATTTTATTTTAATTATATTTATTTTATCAACCAAATTAATTTTTTCCAAACAAAATAATGTTTAAATCTTTAAAAATGTCAATTACATTTATTATTCATTCATATAGGAATTTTATTTATAATATTAAACACATATAAATATATATTATGTGAAAATAGTACATGAAACTCAATCATGTATATGATATAAAAAAACATAAATATTACTCATGTTCATGAAAGAGGTGACCTGTAATGGCCAAAATCATCTTGAACAATTACATAAAATATTTCTAGGTTTGGAGGAATAAAATGAATTGTGGAGGAAGAGTGGTTGATTTAGAGTTGAAATAATGGCTGAGAGAGGTGATTTTTGAAGTGGATAAATTTTCATGTTCTGAGGTGTCAATCGAGAGGTTGTTTCATGGATCATAATTATGTTTTTATTATGTAGTGGTCCATTATATTTATTCATCACTCAATTTATAGGAGGTATTTAGGTCATTGATTATTTTTGAATTCATGTTTACAAGGATCATAGAGTTGTATATATATTTATGAATTTTGGTGTATGTGATCCATTTATCATGTTAAATTATTAGTTAGGGTGTGTATGTTATTAGGGGAGTTTGTTTTTTTATTTAGAGAGTCTGTATCATGATGTGGTTTTTAGAGATATAGTATGAATCCCTAGATAATTAATTTATAAGGTTATTTCATTTAGGAGTCATAGTAGGGTAATTTAATTTTCATGTGAAACAAATATAAATGTAATTGATTTAATTATGATTTACCTTAATGAATGAGGGGAGAGATAAGGGTATTTATATCATGATTGTTGGAGGTTCAACAGATTTAACCTCTTCATGGAAGGAACATGGTATATCACATTACGATGTAATGATTTTCTATGTGCATGTATAAAATTGGAATTCCCCCACGAATTCTAATACATTCCTCTGATATCTCTTGAACCTAAGGAAGTCAAGGCACATTCTTGGAGATGTGTGATCCCTTATTATTATCTATCAGTTCATAGATGCATTATATTTAAATCCCTCTACCTGAAGTGTGTTTTATATATATTCTATTCTATGTTTTATCCCAATTAATAAATCATGGAGGGACTATTTTGTGGGTTTTATTTTGTTTCAATGGGGATCATTGTGGTTTATGTTTATTGAGGTTCTACTTTTATAGTTTAGGTCTTATGGTTTTCTTCATCTTCTACATGACTGTGTCATGGGTGACGAAGCTTATGTTGTGGTACAGGATTTTTGAACTCATATTATATATTATTGAATAAAATATAATATTATTATACTATGAATTCTTCATATGATTATGTATAATTATTTTGATACATGTTTTCTATGGATACATGAGTACTAATGGTTATGATAATGAGAAAACATGTGCGGAAATTTTTTTTTAAAAGGAATTAGATTAATTAAAAATAATAAATTGTGGGTGAAGAATTAGGGAATAGAAAATAGTGTTTCATATGTTTTATTGATCTTAGAGTTTCTAATAAATTGATTGATACTTTATTTTAGATTTTATTTGGATATTGATATTCTTGAAGAATCCTAAAACCGTATTATTTAATAAATATTTATAGATGGTAAAGAAAATTAAATTTCTAAAGCATTTAAATGTGAGAATAATTATCTCAATTAATTTTATTATAATTGATGTTATGTTGGTTTTTGATTTATCTTATCATTTAAAGGAGTGTTGTGATGTCATTTTTTGACATGTCTTGATTAAATATAGATAAACTAATTTATAGGATATTAATTGTAAAAAAAAAAATTGTAAGATGGAGTCAAGGTTATTTTGTAATAAACATAACCTATTGAATAAATCATTAAACATTATTATGGATAATGTGTGGGGAATAATTTCTAACCTGTATGGTTTTAATTTTTTGTTGAGTTGGCATGTTGTTAAATGTATGATTTATTGTGGAAAAACATTAATCTGGAAAACTAGGTAATATATGATTGATAGTTTTTAAATTGATCATGAAATTAAGGAATGTGTTGATTGATGTTGATTTGAATATAAGATGGTTATGGGTAGAAAATGGATGAAATTAAATAATATCACAAATACTAAGAATTAATTATGATTAAACAGAAAAGTTGGTTGATGGGATGAATATTGGTAGTGCGTTGGTAAATGATTATCAATAAATATGTGAAAATTAATAGAAACGAGAACCTAAAAAATATGATAATTAGTATGTGGTGGAATGGGAAATTATCTGAAATTAGGTATTGTTTATTTGAAATTTCATATTTATGTGAATTTTCAGTTATATTATTGATGATGATGTGATGTGGTAATTCCTTTATTGTTGTGAGGTTTTCAAGTTATTGTTTTTATATTGGGAATAAGGTTGTGGAAATGTGGATTGATAAAGTATTATTGAATGTGAAATATTATGGGTTGTGATGGATCAAGGTATGTATTGTCATATGGGTTGTGACTTTTTAATGTGTAGTTTTTTCTTTACTTACACACCCCATGGGGTATTTATCTGATGATGCGTGGTGGAGGTCATGCATGGATGGATGAAGGAATGATGTTGTTTTCCCACATGTACACAATACTTTAATATGATGAGGATTTTCATTTGATGATGATTTGATTAAGTTTATAATATAAATGATATGGATATGTGACTATCAGTGGGTGGTGTACATATAATATCTAGGTAACAATTCTAATTCCCTTTATGTTTACATTTCCCAAAAGATGTGTCGTTATAAAGAAATATACAAAGCGATTTGGTTATTAATAAATTAAGATATGTTGTGTGGTAGGGGGATGGTGGATTGTATTAGGAGTTTTGGTATATTATTATGTGCTATAGTGGTTAGTTGTGGAATATGTTATTGGCTAATTTAATATCACTGATATTGTTTCATTCTCACATCCTAGGAAAGTTGGTGATATGTTATCCTATTGTCTAACTTCCTGTTTTAGTTTGAGTATTCTCTAAACCGATAAGTAAGAGTGGTGGTGATTTTTTCATCCCATTTAATTTATTAATTTTTATAATGGTTTTTGTGTTAATTATATTTATCAACTATTATTTATGTAATGGTTTAGGAAACATAGTTTGGAAATTTTTTAAGGATATTAATGTTTGGAAAAGATATATAACCAAGAATTTAGTGATTTTATTTCTTTTTTTATATCAACTTGTATCTACATTTATTATTTTCTTAAATTATATCATTCTTACTTACCGTTGAGTTTTTATTTCGCATTGTTATTGATTTTATAAGAATGATTCACTTGAAATTTACTCTCATGTTCTCACCCATTGTCGATTCATTAAGTGTTCCATAGGATTGTCTGAAAGAGATGGAAGATATTATTCATTTATCCTAGATAGAGATGAAGGGTATCTTGTGGTATAAGGGGATCGATATTGCATGTTTTTATAATGAATATATGAAAACCTAGGGAAATTTCTGTTGCAGGATGCATACTTTTTACCTAATGAAAATCATTCAGTATTTATTAGTTTTTTTATTATTAATTGTATTTAATAAATATAATTACCCTCATATATGGGTTTTATACCCTTATTTATATCCAATAACATAGGATGTATTGAAAGACATACTTTATGGGTCACTAACCCGTTTTTTGTAGGCTGAGTAGGTGTTCTTAAGGGGGGATGTCATGAAAAAGTGGTATCAATGTTTTTACTTTGATATTTATGGTGGATTTTGGGGATAATTATATGTTATGGTTGTAATTTTTTATAGTAATATATTAAAACTAAATTATATCATTGCAAGTAGATTAAATAGAGTCGTTAGGACACTATTATTTGCGGTCCATATTATCTAATGCAAGGACATTATCAAGTTACTAAAAATGTTTAAGTGAAAGTTCCAAAATAGTATAATTGATTTCATAGGGAGGTACATAAATCATGGTTATGGACCTCATATTCCTATATAATTTATTTTCTATCCATTTACAAGGATTTTTATTTTATTCTTCATTTCGAGATAGTTTATAGTTATTCCTTTATAAAGATATATTATTGGGGTTAACTGGAATTTCTTTTTTGAGTAATACAATTATGAACATTGAATGTGTTGTTTTCATGTGTTCTACAACACAGTTTCTCAAATATTTATTTTTTTAATGATTATTACAATGTTTATTTTATTTTTTATCATTTTTAAATATAAGAAAATATTTTTCATATTTTCCTTATTGTATATAAAATCTAATTGATAAGAGAATTAACAAAACATGTATCTATAAATAAATTTAATTTTGTTAAGATGGAATAAGTTTTCTAGGACTATGATTCGAGGGTTGTGAAACTTATTATAACATTTTCTGTTATGTGTTACCTTCATGTATGAGTTAGGAATTATTATAAGGAATAATATTTACCACTTAATTATCTAATTTTTAGAAGTTTTAAATATTTCTTAGTAATTACCCATTAAATTTTGGGAACTATTTCATCATTTCACTTAATTCATCCTATCTATTATGATTAAAATTATATAATAATGTGGTATTTAGGATACATATATTTGTATATAAGTATCATGGAGTTTATATTTTTTTTGAGATATTGATATTCAGGACTAAGGATTATATTTATATTCTAATAATTTATAACATTATTTCAAGTGAAAATATTGAATAATTAATATATAAATAATTAATAAATGTTGAAATATCATTTTAATGATTTTGTACAGAACCATGTAAGAAATGTGTGCATATTTTTCTTCAGTTCTTTTTAATTTGAATAATAAATTCATATATCTTTAATAATGGTTGTGTGTTGATTAGGATTCACCTAAAATGTGGAATTAATTGTATGTAAAATATTATTTAATAAAAAATAATGATTCATTTATATTGATATTTTTTTTGGAATTTATAGTTTGATCATAGGGAATCGTGAAGCAAGAAAAAATTATTTTAATTTTTAATTTTATAATCTTGAATAATTTTTTAGTGATATTATTGAATCATGTGTTATGATGATCTAATTAAATTGTATTTTTGTTTAATTTATTACTATTTTCTTAAGTTATGACAAATGTTTTATTTTGTGATCTATTTTACAAAAAAATAATTATTATTAATGATATATAATTGGTTATTTATCATAATAATGATTATTCATGAGATTTATATTATAATTTCCTAAAAATATATCAGAAGTTATTATTTTTTGTGATATTTTTATTATTATTATTTATTATTGATTTGAATGAATTAATTGGATGAACATCCACGTATGTTTATGCAAACAAATATGGTAAATAAAAGAGTATGTGAAATATGGAATTCAGATAATGATTATTGAGAAACATGCATATCTTAATTATATAGGTATTTTTTTAAAATAATTTTTGTGCATTATTTTCATGTTATGATTCTGTGTGGGTTTATACTTGTAATTTTTTTTTTAATTTTTGTGATTAGTCTCCAATATATGTTGTTGTTGGGGATGTTTTTAGGGGTGTTTGCATGGATGTGATATTATGTGACAGATATTTCAGGGGTTTGGATAGTTTTATTGAAGGAAATGGTTTTTTATAATTTGCAGGGAGATTTATTTTTTGTGTGGTTAGTTCACTATGGTTAGCATGAGGTGATGTGGGTGATTTGATAGAGATGGTATAATCTTATGATTTATACGGATTGGTAATGTGATCATGTGGTGATTTTTTACAAGAAATATAGTTACGATGTGTATTATATGAATTGATGTGATTTCCTATAAAAAGACTATATAATATATGATATTGACATGATATGTGTGGTACTTTTATAACCTTTTTTTAATAAATGATATTCCATCAAATCACCATCCTGATATTGGGTACAGAATGGAATAATTGGGAATCTTGGGATTTGTAATTTCAAAAATTCTAGCAGAATAAGATACAAATTTATTTGGTTGTCCCTTTAACCCTGATTATTATGATTTATTAAGGGAATTTGTTATTTAATTTGGGATGATAAATACTTTTTATTGATTCCTAATTTAATTAGATATTGGATTATTTCAGAATATTGCAAAAATATGGAAGAATAGAAAGTGTGAAAACAAATAAGAGATGTCATAGTATAAATTTATTAAATTTATCAATATGTATTACTTTTTCAAAGTGTATAATCATGATTTTATGAAAGAAATTAAATATATTATCCAGTGGTTAGAGATGTTATGTGGATTTGGGAACCATTTTATTGATAAAATCATTTTTTCATATTTTCTTATCGATTAGTGTGAATAAGTGTAGAATTTTTATATTACCATGATGGTGCTGTTTTCTTGATCTGATGTAAATTTCAAGTTTGTGTCTCTATAAATAATGGGAGATTAATAATAGATCATGTTGTGTGATTTATATATCATATAGTATCAGGATGAAGGCTTCCCTAAGGGGATATGATGTTTGAGTTAAATTATTTGAGTTGTGGGTCTCAGGGATTGTGAATGAAGCAAGTGAGGATATATTCTATAGTTGGAGTATATATTAGTGCCTTATGAATATGTATCTCTACGTTTCATAAGATAAATAAGTTGACCTTTTTTAAATTTAATGTTTTTGGGAAACAATATTGTTAAAACCCAAATATTTAACATTTTTCTCAGTATTCGATGGATATTTGTTATATTGATGCCATGTGTATGACCCTCTCATTTATATAAAAAATTGATTTATATTTTCAATTCATTTTAAATTTTTTTAATAATGTATAAAATTTAATGTAATTGTATTTTAATTTTAAATTTTTTTATTCTTTTAAATGTTTTGAAATGTGTAGAGGAGTTTTTTTTAAATTGGATACAACATTAAAACATTTTAATGTGAAAGGAGTAGCGGTTGGGCCTTTTGTTGTTTGATATGTTGGTTGAAACCATATTTGGGATATACTAATGGTAAGGTTCTCATTTGAGATGTGTATTCTATAGAATGAAGGTTATATGGGTTTTTCACTTATTTCGGTAGATTTATTGTTATGGAATATCCCTTTCTTTATTGGAGTTCGTATTGTGGTCATTCAATTTTATAAGTATCTATTTGATAAGTGTTTTGGTTGATAGTTTCTATTTTTCCAATAGGCTTGTTTTTTATTCTTGGGGATGAGAATAATTTGAGAGATTTCTTAAATAATATCTCAAACCATTATATCCCATTAATTTTCATATTTTTAGGGTCAGATGCACCAGGAGAATAATGACTGAATATATGTGTAATTGGTGATGAAATTCATGTTGGTACAATTCATCTGTATCATGGTCACATGTTTATTGTGTATGGTGTGACACATATTTTCTCATAATTTCATTTAAATATTTCAAATCTTCGGTAGTGGAGCACAATAGTTTTCCACCAGTTTGTTTTGGAGAGGTACTTTGGTCATGAAGTGGTGTGTATGATCAAGATGTGAGGGATCATGGAGATCTACGTATGACTAAAAATGTTGGTTCATATCTATCATTCATTTTTTAGATTTAATACTATTGGTTTTTAAGTTATATGGGTGTTTTTTTATTTTAATGAGATAATATAAAAATGTTGTTCCTGGACATGCAATTAAATTCCATTAAGAGATGATTATATGTTTTTAAAACTATGGATTCAAGAGAAATTTATATAATTATAAAAAGTGACCTATCTTAATTACTATGGTTAACTATGATGAATTCAGGGATAGATAAATCAATTCTTGTTAAAATTTCAATATTCAGTTTCTTATTATCCTCATCTTAATGTAACCATGATCAATCATGTTGTGGTTCAATTATTTTAAACTATAGGTATAAATTTTAATGTCCTTGTGAAATATTTATGATTCCCTTTATTTATCTTAAACATTAAGTCCCATTAGGTACCACCCAAAATATCATTTATCTATCTATGTTTTCATTTGGTCTCATGATTTTTTATATTTATATCCCTCCACCTAGTGTAAGTTTATTTCATATTTTTCTTGGTTCTACCCATATTCTTTAAATAGGGTGGTATTGTGTGGTTGGTAGGATTATATATTGTTTTCTTTTATGTTGATTTACATTACTCCATAATATTTTGGGATCTGTGACATCATTATTAACCATTGTGATTTCACAATGGGTGTCAATGATTTTCTCGAGTAAGGGAATTTCTGAACACCTCTACTATATTCAGGAATGCAATTATGGACTACCTTATTGTCAATTATTACATGGATTATCTTATTATATTATTCAAAGTATTTTTCATTGTTTAATCTCTTTTTATGGTTGTGATATTCATAAATTTAAATGTAAAATCGTTTAATAACTAATTATAATAACTAAAGATGACAAACCATGTTTTAGGATTTCCTGATTGGGAGTGAGAGGACCCTGTTTTTAAAATATCATGTTTATGATGTGTTAACTAATAATTTATTCTGGGATTTATCTAGGTGAAAATATTACAAAATAACCAAAATAGCTTCATAATTTGAAAATTATTTAATGATGATAAAGGGAGACAAAAAAACAAGTCATTATTACTATAAATTATTGATTATTGATACTATGATTTGATATAGATTATCCTTCCTTGAAAATGATTGTTGTGATTGTATATTCTGATATATATTCCTTAAATATGGTTAATCTAGTTTATGGGATAATAATTTCAAATTTAAAATGGGATAGGAAGAGGGTGTCCATGTTGGGTATTATTCAATCTGTCCAATCAAATAATTATTTAGAAAAATTTTTTTAGGGTAATTTTGGGGAATAATGTCTCACTGATATGGCTTTAAGAGTGATTGGAGTTGATATTAATGAGTTAAAAAAAATTTTAGAAACAATGTAACTTTTTATTAATGAAATGATTACTTTTTAGTAAAATTGATCATGAAGAGTTGGAATGGGGTCATGGATGTGAATATAATGATGGGTTAGATATATAGAAGAAATATATAAAATTAAATACTCCAATGTGTTTCAATAAATAATGATGATTTAACTGAACGGTTATTGTCTGGGATAAATGTGGATAGTTTGTTGATAAATGGTTTACCCTAAATATTGGTAAATAAATGGAATAATAATCCTAATGAGGTTGGTATATATTATATTATTAAATATGAAATGATAAGGAAAATGTGATTCTTGGTTTCATGATTTCTTTTTTTTAATTGTGTCTCATTTTATTGTGTTGATGATTTTGTAATGTGGTAAATTTTTTCATAGTGAATTGTTCTCAATCGATCAGTTTTATATTATTAATTTCAATAAGTAAAGTGGGAAGGTGAAAACGTTTGGCCTATGATGGCTCTAGGTATTTCTTATCAGGAGAGATGTGATTGCTTAATGTGTATTATGAGGTAATCTAGAAGAACATGTTGTGTATTTATGTGATGAATCATGGTGGGTTCCTGCATTGTAGGAGTTGGGCTTGATGTTGATTTCATATATGTTTATGGTACCCTATTATTATGAGGATTTATAGTTAATGAAGGAGTTTTAATAGTCATAATAGAGAGAATATAGATATGATGTTATGCAGTGGCACATATATATAATGGGGATGGCATGACGTTGATTTTCTATTTGTTTAGAATCCCTTATTGATGTCTTATTTGAAAGGAAGATACCTAGTGATCTGGTTGTGTATATATGGTGAAGTGGAATTTGGTGATGGAATGGTGTCTTTGGCTAAGAAGATTAGGTATATTTGTTTTTTAAATTGTCATTTCTAGAATGGATTAATAGTTGACGATATTATATTAATATTGTTTCATTCATTAATCCATGTTATATTTTAGTGTGGTTTCATTAATTTATTACTTATTATTTCTATTTTATAAGTATCTAAAATGATAGGAGAGGGTGGTGGTGAACTTGTGGGACATTTTCATTTGTATGTTTTTATGATGGTTATGGAATCAATGATATTTGTTAGATATTTATTATTGAATTGGTTATAAACTTTTATTCGTGAAATGGTTGAGGATATTGTGTGATTTGGTGAATGTTATAGAGAATATATAAAACATACAGTTTGGT
Source organism: Viscum album (assembly GCA_963277665.1). Taxonomy (NCBI): domain Eukaryota; kingdom Viridiplantae; phylum Streptophyta; class Magnoliopsida; order Santalales; family Viscaceae; genus Viscum; species Viscum album. The sequence continues at coordinate 1,393,821,897 of OY728165.1, forward strand.
GATTTTATTTATGTTTTTATTTATTATTATATTTATGGTTATGTTTTGTTTAGAATTTATCACTATATCTTACACTTTTATATTTATTACACATGGATTTTGATTTTCTAAGAATAATGATCATACTGAGTACTCTTATGTTATAATCCCCCATAATTTTAAAATTATTGTATAATTTACTCCAAATGTGATATAAGACGGTATTTATGTAGCTTTAGTGGAGATGGAGGATGAATTTGAGTTATAATAGATTGATATTTCATGTATTTTAAATTTATTATATAACATCTAGGTTACAATTATGTTATGGGAAACATACTTTTTAATTAATTTAATTCATTTGGTGTTGAAGGGTGTTAATTTTCTTATTCCTAGTATTTTACGATGTTAATGTATCCCGTATGTTTATTGTATAACTTTGTTACTAGTCACCAATTCACATCCTATTGGAGGTAGGAATAGGGGCATTATTATCTTCATTGATGCAAGCCATGTAAGGGTTCAAGAATGGGTGGATTGGGAAATGATAGATAGCTTGAGGTCCCCCAGACTCACACACCTAGGTTTGATATTAAATAAACATTCTTTACAGATGAATATTATTCCATGTGAGATTTACCAAACTAAACATACATTTATTTCAATAATATAAACATCAAATCTTATAATAATCACACAATTCCTAGAACATATGGTTTAGTTTCATTGAGGATCAACTACAAAAGAAACTACTTATATGATATTGGTGAACATTTAAATATAATCAAACAACACATGAATCACTTGTAAACTCATGATATGTTTTACTCATCTTCATAACCTAGGGAATGTAAACATAAAAAATGGGTGATCTCAAACACTGATTAGGGGAAAAACATATCATCAAGCCATCAAGGCTTATATTATAAGAAAATAGTAAAAAATGATAGTGGGGGAAATATGTTATTAAAAAGAACATAGAACATTAAATATATACATATGTCATGATAGAAGGAAATGTATTATCAAATGAACAAACATATACCATGAAAGAAGAGTGTATAATCATGATATAATAAACAAGATCCATGGAGCATAAGAATTATCATATGGTATGGAAATGTAAAAATCCCATGAAACATAGTATATAAAAAAATCATTAACATAAACATATGAAAATTATTACATTGTAGAAAAAAATGTTCATGCATCATGTTTTAATAAAAAAATGTCCACATATACTATCAAGAACAAACAAAATTTCAATGCTTCCTTTTGGAAAAAAACAAATTCCATGCTTCAAATTGTGAAAAACAATTATCATGGTTAATATTCTTTTCTTGTGATATTGAAATTCTTAACCAATTTATTGGGGGTAAATATTGGACCCAAACCTTCAAAACAATAATATTAACACATTTATATGGAATTTTTACATTGGAAAATTAATACATAAAGCATAACTTTACTAAAACTTGTAAAAGATACAGGTTTCATGGGAAATGTTACTAAAATGTTACATGAGAAATCAAGAAAATATCTTGTGTAGTGGCTTAAAAATATTCCCACTATAGCATAAAGATCAATAAGGATGTAAACATTGATTTAAAATACCTTTTTAAGAATATTACATAAATAAATTGACAAATAATAAAAATTTATTATTTTGAATAATCATTTAAAAACTATCCTTAAAAGAAAAAAATTAAGGTTATCAAACAACAATATTAGGGAAATATTATTTAAAAATATTTTTTTAGAGGATTTAAAAATACTACAAAAATCATTATTAATTACGCAATACTTTAAATTACCTTCTAAAAACAATAATTCCATTATAAAAAAATATACCATTGAAAAATATGAAAAATATTTTATTTTATTTTTAAAATAATTATCAACAAAAATCATTTGGAAACCCGTTTTAAAAGACATAAAGTAATATTTGTAATGAAAATTTTTTATAGTAGTGAAGGACTTCATAAATGTGTTTTTATAAAGATCAAATTTACTATAACCATAAAAGACGAAGTTAAAAGTAACATTCAAAGGTATTATTCCAAAACAATAGTGAGAAATCATTAAAATATTTAATAATATTTCTTCATAACAAATCTAAAGGTTTTTAGAGGAAATTTTAAGTACAATATAACTATATGATCATTTAAATAAATACATTTTAAATAATTTATAATAAATTTTTTTAAAACACATATCATAAAGAGAGATTATAAAACATCATTTTGAATAGATAAAATGAAAATGGAATGTTAACATCCTATAACACATTATTGGGTTTCCAAATATAATTGATAACATTTTAGGAATGGAAAATATGAACATCGAGGGGAAACCATCCTTAAAGAGGGTGAGAATTATTCTATACAGTTATATAAATTTTGAATAATAAATTCATAATGGTAAAATAAGTTTATTTAAATTTAATTATCCTTAAATATTAATATAGCATACCATGATATAAAATCACATGGTGTATTAAACCAGTAATAGAAGAAATCAGTTCAAGAATAAATCTAATAACTCCACAGAGGGAGTTTTGTTTACAATGTACCTTACAGGTGTTTATCACTTAAATTAAATGCCAATGAAATATGGGATGTGATATGGATTTATAAATACATTAAATAGAATTATTAAAATTATAAAATTAAATTTTTATTCAATATATACACCACTAAATAAATTTATTGGTGAATGCGAATCATATCTCAATAATGAAAAATATAGATAAAATAACCATAAACTATAGTACTTATTCAATTTGAGTTTGATAACAAAATATAGAATAATAAATTTAGTATTATTCATAACATTAATAAGAACAATTCACACATGAAATTCACATTATAAGGTCTTTTTGTAATTTTATGTTATTTACTAACTAAATAGTTTCAACTTATGGTGGTTACTTGAGGTTTTCAGTATATTTCTACGAAACATCCTTCGTAATTTAACCACTGTAAAAAGTGTTGAAATATAGAAAAATATTACCTAGTATTAATTATATTTTTTTATTTTAATTATTATATATCTTAATATTTATAAAGTATATTATTTTCCCCAAAATGGACTCAATTTTTTAAAGGTTACTTGATATGTTTATTTTAGGTAGTAAAGTTCACTATACTATTTATTATTAATATCACTTATATAATATACAATTTTATCCTTCCATAGTAATAACAGGTTTAAAAATATAATTTTTATAGATTAAATATAATTTTTATTTCATCTATGTAATGTAGTCATGTAAATCAAAGAGTCATTCATAGTGGCAGTAGTCTACACGTATGAATGGTGATGTATTCCTTTTTAAAATGGTAATGGAGGAAGGTAGAAAATTTTAATTAAATTAGTAAAATTACATTTCTGAATATTAAAAAAAAAACTATTTTATCAAACATTCATGTACTATAATATATTATATGGGGTAAAATAAGAGAAGAACAAATAGAGTTCGATTAAAACATTACATATCCATTTAGATATTCTCTGAGGGGTATAACCTTAATTCTCCCTACCTTGGCCTTTTAGATATAAAAAGGATTATAGGATGTTGTCTGTGGGTTTAGGACTGACTATGGAATATTTTTTTAGAGAATTATATTTCAAGCGTTGGATAAATTCTAGGGATCTTAACTACATATATATGTGGAGAAAATCGACATTTTGTAGATAATAATTAAGTTTTCAATGATGGAATGATGATATTTATGTGTAAATAACTCTAAAAGTCAGAAAAAATGAATTTTGGGTTGTGATAAGTTCTAAAAATCATCTAAAATTCATTTTCACGCATTTTATTACCATTTTTCTTGTAATCTTACCAATATATTTTTACACTTTCCTATTTTTTCATTTAACTAGGTAAATAGTTTTTACCCATGTAATTTTTAATTTATTAAGAACAAAAGATAACCACTCTTACCAAATTTTAATGTTATTAATATAAATTTAGTCATCATATAATCAAGTTAAATTTATAGATAAAATAGAATTACCTTTTCAATTAATACATTTAATATATCAGAAAAATATTCTACTGAAAAATATTATTTTCCCTATTATTTGATCTAAATCTTATGAACTATTAAATATGATTTTAATGAGTGATAATATATATTGAAATGTTATTAAACATAAAATTAAAATAATTTTATAAACTATATCAGTTTAATTTATTAGATAATAATTACACGACATTTATAAAATAATTCATTCAAAATAACCCTTTCACTATTGTCATAGTCATTAACATTAATCCTTGAGATCATAAATTTAATAATGGAAATGATATTTAATTTAATGAATAATATAAACATGTTAATCTAAAATATGATATTATTTGTTTTAGGTTTAATTTAGATAATTTATGAAAACAAATTTCTAATATAAATGAATAAAAAAATTTACAGTAAAATATTACAAAAGTTTCAAGAATGTTAAAAATGTGTTTTATAAAATAAACATAGTATTTTTTAATGATTTATTTTACAATATATATTTATTTTATAAATGTTTTTTAAAAAAAATTTCATTATTTTATTATAATAATTTCATAAATGTGACAGTATTAGAAAAATCAGTATTTTTTGATAATTCAGAAAAAAATAAATCTTTTTAGATAAATTAGAAAAACTCATCCTAAGGTAACTTTGACACGATGAATGCAAAAGTGGAATTAATTTTTCAAAATCTAATATTATGGATTTTATAAATTTATATTTTAAATGAATTTAAAATACATAAATAAAAAATTGATATTATATTAAAATTTTTTTTTAAAACATTTTGTTTCCTTAATCATGTTTTTTATTCTTCTCTAATTGATTAAAATATTTTTTTACTAGGGTATTTATTAATATTATATTTTATTGATACTATTTTTAAAATATGTTTCAAATTGTTTTATCTTTGTTTTCTATTTGAAATAACCTATCGATACAATATATATTTATAAGAGAATTTATTTAAAATCATGGGGTGTTATAATGTCCCCCCATTAATAAATTGAATCCACGCAATTTAAATTGTCTTTCATTATTTAATGAATATAAGGATCTATAAGAAATATAAAATATAATTTCTACTAAGATATTAACATCATTATAAAAAATACTAAGGGACTCATTATTTCCAATATAATTGGAATGAATTGATATTTTCCTTTATCTAAATAATATGTACTAGATATGCTTCCATAGTTGGTTATATGAGTTTCTAGGGGAAAATATTTCTTATCTTTCTTTTCATGATACTATTTACAAAAATAATTCTAAAACATAAATGATTATGATAACATCCAATGGAAATAGGAATATGTGGATACAATAATTTTATTCCTTATCTAATTACACCATTATTTAAATTTATGATACATTCATTTCCACTATGATATAATCGGTTTAAACTATTACTCTTTTTTTAAACATGATTATTTATTGTAATATTCTAATTTTTTTCCTACATAATATTTTAATGTTATATCATAAAATTTATTTTAAATCCCATATAATTTATTGTAATGAGCATATGAGAAACAAAAGCAGGACCACTAGCAGTAGTCTAGATAGGTGTGACATCTTAATATGGTTGTTCTAGAACAAAGTAATGATTTATTTGATATATGAACATCTTTTTCATGGGTTATTTTACATAATTTCATCTATTCTGTAGCTATATCCACTTCTTAGAATCTAGATTGGGATGTAATTTATAGGAAATAAAATAATGTCTAATTTCTGAAAACATTTGGGAATTATTTTATACATTTACTAATGTTTAATTTTTTTTCTAAATTTATTTAATCCAAATCCCCCAAAAATGACTAAATATTTATCTGATACTAAGTAAGGCACCAAATATATGTCCTTCTAAGACTATTTCTAAAAACATGTATCACCAACCAATATTTTTTCTATGTGAGATGCCCAAAAAACCAACAAATATTTATTTAATTGAAACATTATATATCATTACAATATCACAATACTATGGATGAAAGGTTTAGTGTCTTTGAGTATCATCCACATATGGATAATATTTTCAGATATTATTGATCCTTTATTTATAATAGAACCACACTTTAACCCCTTGTAGACTCCCCATAATTGGTACACATATTTATAAACTATATAGTGTAAAAATATAATGCGATGTTTATGGAGGTTGTATCCTGAATATATGCATGAAGACGTCTTCATTTATTAATCTTTTTTAGAGGAAAAAATAAAATTTATATAAAATTAGTAGATATACATTTCAAAATATTAATAATACTCATTTTATGATAATATCATGAATTATAATTGATTCAAGAATGTAAAAATATATAAGAACTAAGAGAGTTTAGTCCAGAACATTACTTCTCCCTTCAGATTTTCTCTCTTTGGTAACAACTTAAATCTCATTTTATTGATTTATTGATATTAAAATTTCTTCTAGGACATGGGTAGAGGGTTTATGAATGACAGGGGAATTTTTTTTGTAGATATAAATATTTTTAAATGTCATAGAAATATTATTTAAGTGACTTCTTTTTATAATGGAAGAAAATTGAATATTTTAAAATGTTTATTAACTTTTCAATGACGAAATATCATTATTAAAGGTTCAATTGTTCCAAAAGTGGTTAATAATGATATCTGGGGTGATATAATGATGATCAATACTCTACCATTAATTTATACCCATTTTTAATCTTTTTTAATTCTTTTACCCTTAGATTTGTTCACATTACCATTTCAGTTTCTATGATAAAAAGTAATCTTTACCTAGGTAATTTATATTTTTTAAAAAAATTTATGTAACCCATCATTCAAATTTTTTATATTTTTAAACTAAATTAAATATCTATATAATAAAATTTAATTTCAAAATAATATAAATTTAACTTTTAAATCAAAACATTTAATATATGTAAAACCCCTCGTGTAGAAAAATGTTGATTACCCCATTAATTGTTCATAATCCAATTAATTATTAATTCCCAAATAAATTATTGAAAATTTGTTTTTTTATATGATTTAAAATCATATAAAATATATTTAATAAACTAAATAAATTTAATTTATTTGAATAAATTATATAACATTAATAAAACAATTCTTCTAAAATAAATCTTTCAACATTATCATAGAAATTATCTAGAATCTATATAATCAAAAAATTTATAAATTAAAATGAAATTTATTTTATTATATAATATGAAAACATTTTTGAAAATATTAAATTAAATTTAAATATATTTAATTCGATTCTATTAGTAAATTAATCATTTAATAGAAGCGAATGAAAACAGTCATAGAGTAAAATATTACTTAATTTTCTTAAACCTCAAATATGGGTCTTATTAATTCAAAATATTGTTTGTAAATGATTTTTTTAAACCATAAAAATATATAATTTAAATTAAATGTGTTTCAAGAACATTTAATTCAATCATGATTAATGATAATGTCAAACAAGTGACGGTATTTAAAAAATCACTATTTTATCAATATTCCCAAAAAAGTCATTTATTTTAAAAAATTATCCAAAAAACCCATATATACATTATAATTTCAAAAATATTTGATCTTAAAAAAATATTGTTTTTAAATTTATAAATTTATCTCTTTATTGTTAATACAATAGAAAAATAAAACCATTTTTTATTGACAAATTTCCTTTTAATGCATTATGTTTTCATAACTATATTTTTAATGAATTAATAATTCTTAAAAACTAATTTTATTTACTATATGATTTTTTATTATTAAAAAAAATATTAATATTCATCAAATATCTCATGAATCATTTTAGCTAGGTTAGTTATGTAAAACAATCTATCTATACAATGTTTGTTTAATAGATAATATATTATGAAATCTATGGGTGATGCATAGCTAACCACACCTTTATATATAGATTCAACTTACCTAGAACAAAATAAGTCCAAAACAAAGCCAAAAAATATATAGTTAATTACTCAATATTTATTTTAGGTTATAAATTTATTTTTACTACAAATATAAAATAATAGTTATAATAAATTATTTAAAAATTATAACCAACAAACTACAAAACCATGGTTGAAATAAATTAGATCATAAGTCATAATATAACAGGAAGCTATCCAAATTCAGGGTATAACACTTATAGAAGTTATTTAAGTAATTTAAATAAATCAATCATTCATAATATAAACAATTTATTTTCATTAATAATAGAATGAATAAAGAAATAAATAATTCATTAACTAAGTGTAGTATAAAATGAACATCTCATAAAATATGAACATAATATAATTATAATTCATTTAAAGGTATGTATACTTTCCAAAAAATTAATATAATCCCTTAACATTAATATCGTGAATATGAATAGTTCAAACATAACAATATCATATTTTTTGTGCCAAAATATGTGTAGATGAAAATGACGCAAACAAGAATCAAATCCCAATGGGGCTGCCTCATGAAACCTATTTTTGAATAACCTAAGTACCATGGCCGGCGTGAAGCCAAATCCATATCTATGGTCACAACTGAGTAAAATAGGTGGGAGAATTCGCGATTACGATGCAATTGACAAGAATCTTCATGCAGTAGTGGTACCTAGATAAACCTCTACTATCCATTTTAAATATACAGAAATCTCTGTGAGAATCTTGGAGGAATCCAAGGAGAGCTCTTTGCCAAAGAGGGTATGATAGAAGCCTCTACAGTTACAAAACAATTTACACAATCCACAAATGACTATGGAGATCCCTGTGGCTTTGCACGGAGTTGTCCCTACTTTGCGCCACACCTCACCTATAAATACCAAACTCCCCTCGAGCCCAAAGGAAGGACACCCTCACCATTTTCCTTCTATGCTCTCAAATCATTATTCACTTTCTACTATACCAAATCTCGAGAAAAAATAGCTCTTAAAGGTATATGAGAATTGTGAAGTACACTTACCTTAGCTCAAATATAGCCCCTCATCCATCAGGGATTCCCTTCGCTGATCATATGGGATATCATGAAGGTGGAATATCCCAAAGGGGACTCAGGTCCTCACAAATCCCTTATGCTTCAAGATGTACCCTCCACACACATGTGAAACACATCCTAAAGAAAGTTCAATGTGTTTCATATGGAACATTTCATTACAGTGCTATGCTATGCAAGGTGTACTCGCTCTGCAATGTCCAACATTGCGAAATACATTCTACATCACAAAGCACATTTCATTTTTATATATACCAATGCCTCAGCTAGGACACCCCACTTTGCAAAGCTTTCCCATTCACGAAGTCCATCCACTACGTGGAGCACGTGAGCTTCAAAAGTTTGTTTCCTCAGAATTCATTTCCTTCACAAACCCTTCTCCAGTAATACTCTCCAAGTTTGTATGAAGTGACTTTATGGTCCCTTGGTTGGTTCATCAACTTGAATTGCTTAGCATTATGCTGCTTTTCATAAGAATACTAAAGGATATTTCTTCATCGCATAGCCACGGTAATGTTAGCCCCTAAATGGATCACTCTACAACACCCCCTCACCATGACATTGATAATGGCTTCCCTTCACCAAGGGTGAGTAGGTATTATTCATGTAAGTCCTAAGGGTGCGTATTGATCCCACATCAACTGAGATTCATAAAGTTAAACTGCCAAGCACCATCGTCGTTAGTACATGATGTCACGATGTAGCCTCGCCCCATGCAATATAAATGGGGTACCCCACCTCAGACATTCCCCATGCTCATTCGCCTCCATGGGAGTGAGATCATCCTCACATGGAATGAGATCTTATTTGTTGGAGTGGCGTATGTCCATGGGGAAGGGAAACCATATTTTTGTAATACCCTAGCCTTTCTTGCCGGAGGTATCGTACCTCCTCCTCCTCTATTATTCCATGAAAATTACTAGAGGGGAGATGGGCGTCGGGTCCTTCATTAACATGCCCCTCTCCCTCTGGCTTTATTTCCATCAGGCCTCCATCTTAGGGTAAGTCCAAATCTCTATCTCCCAGGGATTCTAACCACATGTAACCCCACTCCACTTTCTGTGGAAGCACTATTCGCAATGCAATCATCCGGTATTTTCTGCCTCTTTTTTCTCAATATGATCATGACTCACATGTTCATAGAGTAGTCATTGAGTTTGGAATCCTTCCTTAGACGCCTTATCATGTACTCCCAAAACCCTATAGAACTACATGTAACTTGATCCTTTCCTCCTTGTAATGGTATATAGGAAGCCTCCCGGAGCTTCAAGCTCAACACCTATATCTCATGACCCCTTCACATTGGTTCACCTTCTTCCCACATGATGTAAAACTATATCTCTCATCCCAAACTACATGGACTTTGAATTTTTTCCTATGAAAAGAACCTATGATGCCTCCCTGAGGTTCAATCCTTGCACCTACATGTCGTAACCACTTCACGCCGGTTCACACTCTTCTTAAATTATGTTAAACTATATCTATTACCCATAAGCTATATGTACTTTGATCCATGTATCCTATGAAAGGTACATTGGATGCCTCCCTGAGGTTCAAGCCCAACACCTACTTATCCTGACCACTTGACATCGGTTCACCCTCGTGTCGTAAGACATTAAAACGCACCACTTATCTCGAGCTATGTGAAATTTGATAATTGTCCCTTAGGAAAGGTATGTAGGTATCCTTTCTGAGGTTAAATTCCAAAACCCATCGGTCCCAATAACTCCACGTCGGTCCACCCTCATCCTACATGACGTTAAACTATATGCCCCATTTTCTCACCACATGATGCTAAACTGTTTAATTTAGAACTATGCGATTTTCGATCACTGTTTCCAAGGTAGGGTACATAGGAAGCCTCCATTTTGTTCAACCTTATCCAATGGTAAGCTGTTGTAAACCCCATCTAAGGTTAATCCATTGTAGACCCCAACCAATGGTAAGCCTTTGTAGTCTCCAACCAACGATAACCCATTTTAGACCCCAAATTACCATAATCTTTTGTTAACCTCAACCATCAGTAAGCTGGTGTAGTCTGCAATTGATGGTTAGCCGTTATATTACAATTTCTTCAGACCCACATCTTAGGTCTTACCCTCAGGCCTCAAAACAAAATGAGGTGAATACTATGTGTAAGCCTTAGTATATCATTCGATTTTGGTTCTCTGTGCAGCCACTAATTCTATACCCCCATCCCAAAATATGTTACCATTGATTCCATGCCATGGGGATACCTAAGAATCCTCCCTAGAGTTCAATCCCAACACTCATGTCTCATTGTTGTCTCTCCCTTGGCCTATGTGTTTCGGGATGTTCATGTCCCACCGCCAAGGTTCTTCTTCTTCTAGAAATCATCCATCCTTCCATTCCCATGTGCATCCTCCTCAGGTGTCCCTTCTCCCCACCGAACTACATGGACATTGATTTCGTGCCATTGAGATACATAAGAGGTCTCTTTGAGGATCATGTCGAACATCATTCTCATCCTCATGTTGTTTCCATCTCATTCTCTATACACTCTTAGCCATATATATTCACCAGGATTCATAACTTAGCCACCACATCCTGGTGAGATCATGTCACACAATTTCTCTTTACTCCTAGCTACAATCGGGTAACTAACCATGCATTATCCCCATCATCAGTGTTTCCTAATGGAGTTGAACCTATCTAATCCACTCTTATCAGTGTTCAAATCAGTTTGACCCATCTCTTCCATATGTTAAACTTTTGGCATACCCTATTTTAATCATGGTAATTTTAGTAAAAATTCAGAGACATTCCTATGGAATATAATTCCATACCCTCGATGTGGGATTCCTCGAGCTGTCGCACCCTCGAGAATCCATATCATAAGCGTTTGAAACCCAGATGAATTAGTGTTCTAGTATCCAGACATGCCAACGATGTCCAATATGAATACTCCCCTGATCTAAGGTTGCTTCCATGACTTGACCCTATAGAATGTCTAGATAGGAGAAGTGTAACTAACCGGAATCAATGAAGACATGACACTGGGAAGAGATTCATGAACAACCTCTTAAATATGTGAGGGAGACATGAACAAGTTCATGAGTTCCGAGGAGTAATCCACAGAAGAAAGAAACATCATCCCATCATCCCATATCTATCAATGAGAAAAAATTCCTAAATAAGCGATGTATGTCACCCACCTTTGGAAAGTAAGAATGTCAGGAAATAGATCAGTGAATCCTCATTTGACAGATGGAGGCATGCCCTGGTGAATGATATTGAAACAAAAATGGTGAACCCTATGCCAAATTATTCTCCTCAATGTGTATATTTTTAGCATTCGAGACATCATTGGATTACCGTGTCACCAGATCTAGTTATCCAACATCAGGTCCCACTAAGAAAATTTTGGGATGGGAATGATACTGACCATAAATTGGGGAAGTTGAAATTTGGTCATCCCGGTATAAGACGATGTCAGTATCTACCCTTCTAATTAACCATGGATGAAGTAATGGAGTTGGGGAACTTGACATTTCTATTCCTTCTGTCTCAGTACTAATGGTTGACACTCCATGCCTTCTAGGACACAAGCTATTGTGATAGGAAACTGATCAGCACCAACCCATCAATGTAGGGGTCGGGGAAACGTTAATGGGGAAATCTCATGCAGCCTCGTATCTTCTGCAGCAGACTCTATATCAATGGTCTCTGGGTGCCATGCCTCATCTCCCCATCTCAAATCAATCATAGAAGGGTGATAAACGACCTCATATGATTATATGAGGAGGAGAGGATTACCATAACCCAAAATATGGATCGACAGGACTTAGAGGCTTATGTTACTCTTTGTTTCTGCCTCCCCCAAGGGCCGTGCAGGGAGACACTGCTCCCCAATATCACCTAAAATCATTTTGGGAGCCTCTCCTCTGGATTCTTCATCGACTCCCTCCACAATTCCATGGAGGTGAGGGATGTCCGGTCTATCCCAACTGTACTCCCATCCAAGGGGGCACCATGAAGGAATCCCACAAGGATGTGTCAATGCCACCACCCAACCCCACCTGCTGAGGAGAAGGTGAGTTATGCACCTGCAACACCGACCCCAGTCTGGTTAACCCGATGCCAGTGTCAGAGCATTATGAAGAGGATACCCTCTAGGGAGCATCATTATCAATGGATCCCATGTCACATTCCACCATCAAAGAATACCATAAATCCCACATTCATAATAAGTAGGGAAATCTATATTCTTGGCCTATATTAAGGACCAAACTGCCCCACCGGCAGGTTGGGATGACTCTTTTGGTCACTGACACAACTGGCATCTATTGCGGGTCAACCAATGGCATCGATGTCTAGTATGGAAGTACTCCACGTTTCAACACCAATGAGAGCACAGGTCCATCCCACTCGCAATCTCGGTGTAGAGGTATTACTGATGCCACCATCAATCCAAGAGAAGGCCCTCCCCATCGTATTGACACCTAGTATGTAAACCTTTTACTCACCCACTACCTCAGTTATTGAGTGTTTTCTCCAGTCACGAGCCACTAATTGGAATAATCTACCCATCATATCTATAGTCTTCATGGGGGTATTCCAAATGTTCTTACAGTAACCGATGATGGTCATCCTCATCCAGAAAATCAAGGAAGTGGAGTTCTGGCTCACTTCATTGGCACCCAAAACAACAGTCCTACATTGGTTCAGCACAAATGGTATGAGGACCCTCTTTATACCATCACAGTCAAAGGAAACATGGAAGGAGTCCCTACCCAGACTACTACGGGTGTTAGTGGAGGTCTTACTCGCTCCATAATATCCCACATGGATTCCTTACGGGAGTCAACTAGTGGACCTAGAGGCCCTCCCTGTGTTCCATTCGACATTTTTTTCGGTTAACCTCGCACCTCGGCTCACCTAGGTGGAAGTACTCTCCGCCCCAACACCAGTTCCGCTGAAGGTCCTCCTCCAGCCCAAAATATACATAGTCTCAAAGAACCACCCCAGTGCATGAGGGTAGGTTTCCGAAACCATAATAAGAGTACCAAGATATTTCAGACCATAATTAATCTTGTATACCTCTCAGATTCAGAGGCAGAATTTAATTCGACAATAGAACCCTCACCTTGATCCTCTATGTTAGGGTCCAAGGTTGGAACGATGCATATCCGACTCATCTTTATAGAATGTGATATCCATTAGATTTCTGACTCCATCCATAGATACAACTAGGAGGAGGAAGATCTGGTTTTTTTCAAGGGTATAGTCATTCAATCCCCCCTGTCATCACCTGGATCATTCCATAACTCAACCAATGAACATGGAGAGTTATTTTTGGAACTAATGTAGGATGACCCATAGAATGGACCACAATTAGTAACTATAGCCCCATGATTATAGTAGTGGTCACTAATCTATTTAACTGGGATGTGGTGGCTCATTAATTGCTTTCATCCCAGGACACCCCATGATGATGTGTCTTTTCAGAATTTTCTCCATATTCTCCACCGCCCATTCTACTATCTCAGTGGTCTGCATCCCTGATGTTATCAGTACCACATCCACCCCTATTTGATGAGTGGGGAATCCATGGGACATATCACAAGTGTAAGCCAAAGAGATTTTGGGACATCCGTGCAGTAGATCATTTCCCAGATATGATTTAACCAGTCACAACCAAAAATAATAATGCACCAAAATCGCTTACTCAAGAGGAAGTCACGTGTTTTAGCCAAACCCTCTGGGCGACGCACTTACGTATCCATTATCAGGGAGTTTATTCCCCAAAATTCGGGTACACATTGAAGATATCGACCAGAAATTCCATATGGTTGACTTGGATACGATCGATGTAACCCATATCCTTGAGTTTCCCGGTCTCCATCAGACCCTCCCGCAACAATGCATTCAGAACATTAAATTGATCTACAGAATTATCAAGGAGGATTTCCTCTATCGTTAGGTCCACAGTTGGGGTAATTATGTTTCCCTACATTTTTTTCTCTCCAGCTCCATCATGACATGCTTGGTGATATTTTGTATATTCCCCCAGGTAGAGTCTTAATTATCATGGCTGACCAATTAGAGGAAAAGAATGAAACCGAACTCATTGAAGACAACAGAACTGTTGGTGGAGTGTCACGCCAATTGGATCCACTGTGAATGATTAGTTTCTAGGAGAGAAATATACCAGGTCTTCTAATTCCCACTGATTCTATACTCCTCAACCGGAATCCCAATAAGGTCAACGAACATCTTGGGCCGTCAAACTCTCTAACTTGTTTGGCTTAGTGGAGAAGATAGAAGCTAATCCTAAAAATATCACACTACATCAACAGCTCATAGAGAATAAGAATATGGACAATATCCTCCATGATGATAGTGTTTCAGAGTGGCGACAAGACTATGGTGACCCTAGACTATGGAAGCAAGGGCATGTACCAGTTCCCCCCAGCGAGTCGCCTCCAGGTAACCACGACCATCTTCCCTACATAGACATGGTAGAAGTCAGATCATATAGAAATATGGAACAATATGGGTCACAAAATCCTCTTGAGTGGCATGATAATCCTTGAGACCCAGCTCAGGATCCCCTATCTGCTACACATGTAGTTCCCCCAGCAGTCCTGCAGGTCATCACATCAGCCACTCCCCGAGCCACATGGCCTGCTTATCATGTTGAAGAACTTTTCAATGAACTTCCAGTTAGGTATCCTCGTCAAGACTGGAATCCCTATCTGGATTATCCAATTGTAGTTCTCATCAACTGCTTAGAGGCTTCAGAAATTCAACATGTGGAAATTCTGCCTGATGGTAATTCATATGTGGCGTGGGTGTTGGATATGCAAAAACACCCTGGTTTTAGAAACCCTACCTTTTCTTCATTTAATAGGAAAGGTGATCTTCTATAGAATCTGACCCACTTCATATCAAGGTGTGGACCAATTAAGGAAACTCTATCATTGCAAGAGGCCACCAAACACCATGTTTCGTACATATATTGGAAGGGAATTTGTTTGTCTAGTGCAGACAGCTACCCATTTCGTAGATCACTATATGGGATGGTCTCCATAGATATTTTGTTTACTAGTTCTGCTATACAACTTGGAAGAATAGTATTGCATACCACTTCATGTGAAAGAATATGCCTGAAAAATGCATCGCGGACATTTTCTCTTGGTGGAAAAGTGTCGCCTACTCCCTAGATTTGTCGCTGTCTTAGGAATAGCTACGGATAATTTGTTTGGGAAATGTAAAAAGTAAACAGGTCCAATCACTAATTACTTATAATTTTCCTCAGGGATTATAGGATTTCTTTAATAAGGGATAGAACTAATAGGAAGTCTTCTTTTAGGCCATTCATGCCCATTAGTTGCCTCTTGTAGTTCCTACGAGAAGGGCCACCAAGGCCGAGCCTTCCACGGTGGCCCAAAACGAGGCCCCAAGAAAACTAGAGTTATTACTAGTGGAGCATCCCATATAGCCTCACAGTGTCCCTCCACCTCAGGTGTAGTCTCTAACCCAATAGTTACCACCTCATAATTGGTAGGTGCCCTAAATAACGAACCACCACCATATATGCAAGATAACTAGGTTCCACCTCCTCGATAGGCTCCTCCAGAATCTCTTCTGGGAAAGCCTCATAGACCCCCCCTTACCAGACAGAAGAAACCTGACCTACTCATTCAATATGTCTACGGTCACTAGTTACTTTTGATGTTCCTTGGAATAGGGAATTCTATAGTAGCCTGAATGTAGGAGGCCTAAAAAGGCAGATCGCACGGACTGTCCTAACTACATCTCTTATCACCAAATCCCGGGGAACACCCTGAAACCGTGTGCTGTGTTCAAATACAGTCTTCAAGACAAATTTGATATCATCATAGTCACATTGGGCCCATCTCTGGAACAAGTGGAATGTGTATTCATGAATCCAGATAGTGACAATAACAATTAGGGTGAGTGGAAGTAGGTACTTATCCTCGGGTCTCAAAAAATATGGTGACCAGATTACTCTTAAGGCAGTCACCCATTCCCATGGCATTATCCATGCATGTTTGAATTGACTCAAGCCTTCAGAATTCACTATTTCACCTACAAATACTACTTCTGCATCACTGTCTCAACCTTCCTCCACCCATAAGGCATGTATTAGCGACGTAAGGGAAAATAATGTCCCCCACAGATACAAACATCATACCATACTCTCAGTGACATCATGTTCGCTAATATGATGATTACTTCCAAAATATATCATGTGGTGGAGGATTTTTCCTGTGACGATCAAGGTTACGCTTTGGTTAATTTTGTGGAGTTGGTAAACCCTTACAAGATTCCTGACAATGAGGAGCTCGATAAGAATAATCCCAATGTACTCATCCATCACCAGCATCGATGGAGCCATTGGTATATGGGTCTTCAGAATGACTTTATCAATACTTCCAACCTCGTTGTGCATGCCACTAAAAATAGACATCAGGACCAACTTAGAGCTCATCACACATAGCCTTATCATATAGTATCATCAGGTCCGCCTTCATCGTTGTTTGTGTTACATGATTAGGCTCAGCCACCACGAATTTTCTACAATTATACACTCTCTGTTACGGACTATACTTAGTCATATATCCCACATCCAGTAGTATCTCTACGAGCATCAACTAGTAAGCAGTTGGATATTCCTAGCACCAGTCAGCCATTAGTTCAGCAGGAAGGGCCCATCATGACCCTTACCGCAGAACGACCTTCAGTATGCTAATGATCACACTTGGCACAGATGTATGATATCCTTATGAATATTTACATAATTACTATGTGGATTTATATTCTTTTGGATCTCCACCTATCATAGGATATCCGTTAATCCCTCCCTATGTGTTGAAGAATCCACTTCCAGTTTGAGGTGGAGGTAGAAGGTGTAAAACCCATCCTTGTAGAGGCAGTCGGGCATAGAGAAGGTCAAGAAATAATCTATTTATCCAAATAATATAATGGTTCTAACATATATGGGATAATATGCACACTATAAATCACCGGACACTTCATTTACATTTTGGTTCTTCATTTTCATATCGACACAGTCTTTGGGATCAACATATTCTCATCCTGGACACTTCAAAAAATGGGGTTTGTCCGAGGATGAGCTGAGCCCCTCTGACCTACAAATTGAAGGTCATGACAGGACATAACAAACACTGGTTGGAAAGATCCATCGAAATACAGCATCGATATCTTAGTAGTCTCCTAGGACACAACCTAAAAATCTTTGATCAATAGGCCATGACTTCATATAAATGTGGTGGTCCCTTTATCATATCACCAGTGCCTTGAGATCTCTCATAATGGTAGATTGGGAGTACTCCAAGGTGAAGTGTCTTCATTTTCCTCTTGTGAAGACTACTACCTAGATGCCGACTATTTCAAGAGAAAGGACAATCAAATAAAGGCTAATGATTTTGAACACGCTACGGCAGCGACGTCCCATGAACAGACCTAGATGATGCTTACATTTTTATGATCCACTGATTGGAGGCCACAACCCCAGATCTGGGGAAATTCTTTTTAGTTTCTAGAATGCGGTGGAGGAAAATTACCAAGTATATGGGACATTGGAAGATAAACTTTTATTTCAACAAAAATCAGGCTCAAGTAATATCAGATCCCCTTACTCCTATAAGGTATCAGGATGTCCCCCTCATGGATATGATAATACTTCATAATTTACTTTTTCACTTGGATAACATAAATTGGATTAGGTTGACATGACCATATTTATTTTATATAATCAATCATTCACACTTGATCCAAAGAACAGATGGGATTAGATTTACAACCTTCATCGTTAAGGATTCAGCAACATAGGAGTCTTCTAATAAAGTTTCTATCACCACTCAGGATGGCTCTGGTGTCCCATTGGGATCTACCATGTTAGTTAAATCACTTCATAATGAGGATCCCTCATTAAGGAATGAAGAATAAAATTTAAGGGATTCACCTACCACATATGTGGATGGTGTTTCCACCATGGTCGATGAATTATTACATGTGAACCTCTATAATGAGAGTGATCCAAAACCGACATTGATCAGTTCCGTTATGCCAGTTGAAGGTCAACAACTATAGGTGGAATTATTAAAGTATCATTGTGATGTGTTTCTCGGGAGTTATATAGCGAGATTCCAAGACTATATCCTCATGTATTCGTCCACCAAATAAAACATCCAACAAATCAGAGCCTCCCAAGATATGCATCTTTCTAACCTTTCCAAGATAGATGTAGAGGTTGATAAGATCATCAAGGCCAATTTCATCAAGGAGGTTTTGTACCAGAGATGTTTATCCAACATAGTGATCATTAGGAAAAAGAATGGACAAATAAGAGTATGTATTGACCTTCGGGTTCTCAACTGTCACTTTCTAAGGGATGATATTCCCCTTCCTATGATGGAAATGTGTATTGACTCCACTAAAAGGTTTTCTGCTTTCTATATCGTGTATGGGTATTCTGGGTATAACCAAATTTGACTGGCCCAATAGGATGAATTGTTTATAGCCTTCAGGGCACCCCAAGGTACTTTCTTCTATAAGGTAACGTCCTTCGGTCTAAAGAATGCATGATCCACCTATCATCCTGCCATGCATCACATATTTATGTCAGTCCTCAAGCCATTGGTGGAATTGTACCTGGGATATCTGGTGGTCAAATCCCACCATCCTGAGGACCATCTCAAATATGTTGATAAAGTACGTTAACACCTCGGTTCCTATCATCTAAAGATGAAACCATAAATGTTTTCTTTTGGGGTCACCTTAAGAAAGTTTGTTAGATTATTTTTCAGATATATAGACATCAAGATCGATCTATAAAATATTAATTCCATCACTCAGGTATCTCCTCCATGTGAAATATGGGAGCTTCAAGGATTTCAGGTCCACTTTTCCTACATACGCTGATTTATTGAGAATTTGGACGGAAAGTGTTAGCCATTATCTTGGCTCATGAAGAAAGATAATTTCTATCAGTTGGGTGGGGAATTCCATACTACTTTTGAGGAAATAAATTATTTCTTATTAATGAATTTTTTCCTAATGCCACCCATTTCTGAAAAACCACTGGTCTTTTATGTGAATGCCTTGGAACAATCTGTCGGTTCCCGTCTTAGCTAGAATAACAACGATGGAATGGAGAACATTCTCTATAATATCAATCTTATGCTCCTAGATACGAATATGAGATACTTATATATCTTGAAAGGCTACCTTGAGATGGTATATGAAGTGAAAATATTTACACATTACTTGAAGCAGCATGAGATATAGCTGATATATTGAGTGGATCCGCTAAAGTATATCTTGAACCGCCACTTGTTGACAGGTTGTCTATCTATGTTGGTAGTAATCCTCCATTATTTTGACATCTAGTTCTTCCCCCATACTGATATTATGGGGAAACCATTGGTAGACATATTTTCCGCCCATCCAGCTCCCGTGGACTAGTCCATCTACATTGATTTTCTGGATGAGGCAATCCTCTTGCTAGACCAAGTCATTTTGTGTGGGAATATTCACTTTAATGGAACTTCTCAAAGCCCTACCAGCACATGACTCAATGACCCCAGGCTCAATAGAGCGGTCCAGTGTATTGTCTTTATAACGCCATCACTATTCATTCTACTATATTCATTCGTATTGTCAGAAGGAAATGCAAACAATGAGGCATAGTATTAGGCTCTCTTTACTAAAATTGAGTTCGCCATCAAGATTGATATTATCCACTTGAATGTGAATGGGGAATCCAAACTAGTCCTCAAAAGATCAATAGTGACTATGTCATCCATAATCTAGACCATGCACCTCTATTGGAACATACTCGCCTATTGATGGCCCAGTTCACATCTCAGTCAGAGGTTATGCATGTCACCTGATACCTAAATGGTTGTGCTGATGCCCTGGACATCCTAGTTGAATCTCTTATAGAGCCTGGTCAAAATGATTTGAGTATCCATGTGTCACACCAGAGATTCATATCCCCAATAACTCTGAACGAAGATGATATCCCCCATGTAATCCAAATTACCATGAGTGCCTCCACCTCAATTTCCACCAGTCCCCTTAATGTAGTGTTCGAAGTGAATCCAGACTGAAGGCCCCCCTTTATTGAGTACCTCAAACTCTGTAATCTCTTGGTTGAGCGAGGAGAGCTTGAGAAAATATAATGTAGCGCATTACATTTTACCATCCATAGTGGTCCTGGCCTTCAGTAGATCCTCTAAATATGTTCTTTTGATGGGGTTCTCCTCCGTTTCATTTGAGAAGGTGAGATTACTCATTTCATGCAAGAATATTTTGTCTCTTTTTATGGGGCACATCAGAGTGGGTTGAAAATATCTCACCAGATCCAGATATAGGGGTATTATTGTACCTCCATGATTCATGACTGTATTGATATTTCCATAAGGTGCCATTCATTCGAAATACATTATAATTTTCTGCATAATCTGCAAGATCCTCTCCATGATACAATGTACTCTTGGCCCTTTGAATTATTAGGGCTCGATGTTGTGGGATCATATCCACCGGCGACTGCTTTCTAGTACTGGTATATCTTGTCTGCAACATTATTATTATTCAAGTGGATAGAGGCATTTCTACTCGTTGTGGTCAAGGCGCATTTGATTATTTATTTTTTGAGCTCCAACATCTTCTACCGATTTGGAGTCCCTCACACTATCCTCACTGATAATGACACCAACTTCCTGCCAGTCAAGTTGATGAAATTGTATGCCATGTACAACATCCATTATAACCATACCTCCATCTATCATGATAATGAAAATTGGAAGATCAAAGTGTTAAAAAACCTCTCTAACTCTAGCAGAAAATGGTTGGTCAGAATAAGAAGAGTTGTCTGGAAAAACTCTCCAACTTCCTCTGGGCTTATCGGATGATGACTCGATATTCAACCCAATTGACCCCGTACCCCATGGGGTATGGAACAGAGGTCATACTTCTAATCAATATTTATTTTCCTTTATTTCACAGCTATATATTATTAACAAGCACTATATAAGGTAGTTTAACTCCATCTCACAGAACTGGAAGTGCTCGACTTGAAAATGATGTGTTCCCTACAATGTCTAGAAAGGATTGAGAACCAAATAGCTGGATATTTCATCAAGAAAGATATCATCCAATATTTATTACAATGAAAAATAGTTTTGGTACATAGAACACTGATGATACCCAGTATGAAATTACCCATGTTGGACACCAAATGGGAAGTACCTTATATCGTTCACAAGGTATACCCCAATTGTGTGTACTCCTTGGTTACCATGGATGGTGAGCACATAACTCCTCCTGACAAATCAATAGTCCTAAAGAAATAATTTTCATGAGAAAATTGTCCTACATGACAATAAATTGTGACGTCATTATGACACAACGTTAAAATTCATGGTTTGTCGAATATGAAGAATGTAAAACTACATTGCATTCGTCCCACATTATAATAAACTGCATGATGGTTTGAGCTCTATGACCGTAAACTGATATCACCCCATATCCATCATCCACAATACATTAAACATAACCTTCATCATCTATGTATGTTTCGATTCCCATCTTTATGGGATACTTAGGAACGCTCAGACGCTTTTCCATAGAGTCCATCCCCAAAACTCTTCTATTTGAATACACCAAGGTTTATTTTACTTTTAGGATCCCACACGGTGTAGTACAGCCATATTTATCCCCACTCAGGACAGGGAAACCATGATTTCACCATAATACCCCTCATTTATCTATCCTTCCATGTCCCCAGCGCACGGTGTTAATCATCATAGAACTTTGTATGTATTAATTCTCATCCTCATGGGATATGTAGGAACACCCAGACATTTAGACTATAGGCCCAACCCCAAACATCATGATCTCCCCTTAGGTCGAAAGATAGGGTTTTGAGAAGAATTTTTCCCACATTAACGTTGAGTTAATCATGACCACACCATGTATCCCCCACCACAAATATGACCACCTCTTTCATTATCTAGCATGACGTTAAACATCATGGGAATATATATGCTCCACAGATCCCCTTTATTAGGGTCTTCATCATCTTTAACCTCCCCATGAACCCCCTAATGACATGGATTATAGGACCTTGGGATCTCTAACAATTTTGGTCCAATGACCACAAAGATCATGAAAGACACTTTGATACAATTCTAATGTTTTGACTATGTTCGGTGGTCAATACTAATTTCTTGTTCTCATTTCAGGTCACACAATGTGGATGTTTCATTTCAAATGAGGTCAACAACCACCCCATAATTACCACCACCCCCATATGTCCCAAATATTGGGTGCAGTGGTTCATTTTGTCCCTTTATCCCTTCAAACATTCATCTGCCTCAGGATAGAGTGTTGATATGGTCATGATCGAGCATTCTTGGTTTTCATCCCTCATTGTCATTCCCTTAAATGTTGGGGATAACTTGATCCTATTATTTGTTTCCCAAACAGAGCATGGATCACGTGGGATTATGATCTTTGGTAAGGCAATACCGGCATAAAGGTTCATGTTTCTATGGGTCGAGCCTTATGAATTTAATATAAGATCATTCACAATCCTCACCGAAAGAAATTAATGTAAATATTGGTAGGAACTTCCCATCATAGGTCCCCCGATAATTTCAGCACCATGTACCAAGTTCCAATTTAGGATTCTACAGTGTGGTATGGACTCCATGTCCTCATTATAGTTGATATATTTTTTCCATGCCACACATATTCCCCTGAAACATCCTTCCTTCATCCAGAATCCTTGTTGCATGATGTAACAATGCACAACATCCTCCAGAAATACGTGTGGATTGATTATCATTTTCAAGGGATACGTAGGACAGCCCAAACATGTATTCTTTGGGTCTATCCATATTTCTTATAATCCTCCTCATATTCATGGTGCCCTGTCCAGAGTTCATCAGGAGGAGTGATATGTTGTGACATGGACTACATGTCATCATTCACATCAAGTTTGTAATAGCCACACCACATACCTCTCCCTCTTGAGAGCTATTTCTTCCTCTATTCTAAACTAATCTTTTCGAGCTCACTGCTCTTGAATTAAGTCCGTAGACACTCTTTTTTAGTTCAACAATGTGCCGAGGGGCACTATGGTTCATTACCTAGAGTGTTGGATCCTACATGGACATGTTATCTCCCATGAACAGTGTTCATGTTCCCCTTAATTTGGACATTCATCATCTTTCACATCCAAAAGGATGCCTGAACAGCATGGATGCTCTGCCCTAGGGCTTTCCTACATTTTCTGGCCAACATCCTTTAGGAACTCGAACAAAAAGTTGGTAAATGTATCATTTTTTGAATATACCAGTGGTCGACACTCATTTGTTTCACTCATTTCAGGTCACACATTGTGGATGATATGTTTCAGACACGATTAGCAGCCATCCTCCGTTGTCATCCCAACCCCCATAATGACCTAAATATTGGTTTCGTTATTCACATCCTTCTCAATTCTATCATGTCTAAGTGGAATTTCGACACTCTTGGTGTTATCCCTTAGTGGGTGTAAGATATTTAGGAGGAAAAATCCACAATGAGGTGTCATTCAGGGCTTTGTACCATTTTCCCATTTTCCTGTATTCAATGTGTAGCAAATACATTCTCTTCCCTTGTATACAACATGAATGTACCTCACATGGGATTAGGGATTTGGTCAAGGATTACACCCATTTGGAAGAGTCTCACTTCTCAATGGTTTGGCCTCTTATACCATAAATTAAGATATCTCTACATAATTTCCTCAAGGGATAAAAACTATATCTTATAAAGATATACACATCTTGATTCCCATCCTCATGGGATGCGTAGGAACACCTATGCATGTCATCTTTGGGTCCAGCACAGGATGCAATAATTATCTCTCCAGTACAGCCCTTTGGGACCCATCCCTCATAATATTGGG
Source organism: Viscum album (assembly GCA_963277665.1). NCBI lineage: Eukaryota > Viridiplantae > Streptophyta > Magnoliopsida > Santalales > Viscaceae > Viscum > Viscum album. The sequence goes on from OY728165.1 coordinate 1,393,846,845, forward strand.
TTGTGTGGCATGTGTGGGCTTATTTCCCCATTCACATTGGGTTTGAAATAGCCTCACCACGTACTCCCCTTCTATGAACTCGTCTCTCTTACCTATTCTCCCCCATGAATATAAATTTCACCTTTAATAACTATGTATGGATTGATTCTCATCGTCATGGGATATGTAGGTACACCTAGACTTTTCATCTATGGGCCTAGTCCTATATTCTCTATCCTTGTATGGCCCTTCGACCTGAGGTTTCTTCCTCAAAATTTCATGTAGTTTGGTGTAGATATCATCCTCATTCACGTTGTGTATGATTTATCACACTATGCACATTCCCATCTAAAACATCATCTGCTCTGTATGCAACCAAGACATAGACATTAAACTATACTTTCTGGTCCCATAGGAATGTAAACAATTGTGTGTTTACTACACAACATTAAAATGATGGGGTTGGTCCTATCAAATGACCCAAAACTACGACATTATCATCATGTCAGCACTATAAATAGCAACACCACATTGTGATGGCCTCACTCGATGGGACATCCTGTTTGGTATCAGTTATCCACTATTACATTTGTCAAGGACTATATATGTATTGATTCTTTTAGTGATTCTTGGAGTCTCCATACTTGTTTTGTTGCTTCACAAAAAACAACAACACAGTTCCATCCAAATGAAAAAACAAGATCTATCAAATTCCACTTTTTTGGTGTGAAATCCAGAACCGAATGACACTATTGTCCCTAGTATTGGAACCCAACCATTCCCCTTCTATAACAATGTACGTCGTGATACCAATAATCATGTGGTTCAAAGGAACTCCCACCCACTTCGCCTCCGGACCAGTCCAACATTCATTTTTGGTCCCTCAACCTAAAACCTTCCTAGGGAGCACATGGTGTGATATGGACTCCATATCCTCATTCACTTTGTGATTTCAAAAAACCCCACCATGTGCCCCTTCTCTTTTCTAAACCTAGTCTGAAGTCCACAACCCTAAACCATGATCTCCCTATGGGAGCTACTCATTTTGAATGGATACTTTGCCACCTTTTTCACCTTACATTAGACCAGATCCCCTCTTAATGGTTTACTCTACAACATTATTTTAGAATCACGAGACCCCAGGACCCTTGTTGTAGCACCCCATTAAATTTATGGTATGTTTCTCATAAATACATATTAGTTATAGCCTATATTTCACAAGTCACTGAGCCTATATTGAACAAAACATGGTTACTTATAGGAGATATCCATATCCTAGCCATTAAACCTAAATTTTCCAACTCTACGATTTTAATTTTAAAAATATGACAAACACGGTTGTGTTCAAGATGATATTTAGAATCTGGTACAATTAACATAATTTTATGTGAATAGTAACCTACCATTATGAATAGTAACATACCCTTATGAATATTAATATGACTCTTATGAATGGTTTCTATGCCCTTAAAGGTATAAACGAATTATACACCTTAAAAATGATGATGAATATTGTATGTGTTTATATTTTTAAGATTAAATAATTATTTCAATAAAATATTTAATTAATCATATTTATAATATTATTTTTTTTTGAAATGGACTTCATTTTTGGATACTACACCTCAATAAATGGTTAGGGTTAATTTTTGGGATTTTTTTGAAATACATGAATTTTTTATGAATAGTAAAATCTGAAAATTCACAATAAATGAAAAATAATAGATTAATTGAGTCATTGATGATTATCTGCAGATTTAAGCCCAATTTTTTTGAAGTAACATGAATATATTATTGTTCTTGGTCATGGAATACACATTATTGGTTGTCTTGAGAGGAAATAATAAATTAATGACTATAATATTAAGAAAACATCTCTCCCCTCCACTATATAAAGCACCCCTCACCCCCTATTTCTCTCACACCACTCAAGCCTTGTGCCTTGAAAATATTCTTCCCAAGTATCTCCACAAGAACCTCCCCACGTCTAAAATCTTCTAGCCTCTTCAAAAATCCAAATCCTCTCCACTTAAGAGGTTCTCAAAGGAGGATGTCTCAAGTGGTAAATCCCTCTTTCCAATTCCTTCAATTGTTTTATGTTATTTTCTTTTTGTTTCATTCCTCTCCATAATAGTATGATAAATATAGTAACATACATGTACTGGAATTTTTTCATGCTAATTGTCTATTCCATTACCTTCTATCCTTTCCCAACCATTTATTTGAAATAAATGAATGAACCATTTAAGATGTGGTTATTTGGCACATTGAAGGACAATGATTTATCAATTTCAATTATAATCATTAATTCAGGTCATGAAACCATTTGTGTTATGGTTGAACCAGATTATTATATATGTAATATATCCTATTTTTAGTTCTATAATCTGTTTGTACAAATGGTATTAGGTTATAAAGTAAAACATGTTCATTGTAATCAACCCACCGTTTAGCCAAAACAGTTGTCACTAAGGTTATATATATAATAATTCAACTTCACTTGAAGTAACCAAATTTAATTTAAAAAAATGTCATATTATGGATGTTTAATAATATAATATAGATTCATTTTTATACAACCACATCCATGTTTTATATTTATCTGAACATGAATATAAGTGAACCGATCATTTAATCCCAAGTAAACAAATGAGCCCGAACAATGAAAGTTAACATATAACTAATAAAAAAGTCCTTGAATGAACTAGAAATGTTTAAAATAAATCATTTAAATATAGAGGAGGTTCTGTAATTATGAATTAATAATCCTAATTTGTATATTCTGGTCTTAAATAAGAAGTCAAGAACACCATCAACCATACGGTAAGGGATCCTCTCTCTCACTTTAGTTCAAGAATTTTATATATGTTCTTCCCTTTTACTTTTAATTCCTAAGATGGGGTATGTTTTTAATCTCACCCATACATACCTTGTGACATATAAATAATGTAATACCCCTTTACCTCTCATTAATCCCTCGCAATAACACTCATTGTCGTGCGAAAATGCTTGCAAGGGGTTTCTTATCTCACTTTAATTTCTATGAGATTGTCATTGTTTCCACTTATTTATTGTATGTGGTATATGTGTACATCCATTTATTATATAATAACATGTTCACCATCTTATTCATGTCATTAAATGATTAATTTGAGTGTTATTAAGTTCTGGTCATATGATTTGACCGATTACATTGTGGTAAGGGCCTTTGTCTCAACTACCATTTTGTTGTGACTAAATTTGTTTTGTGCACCTAATAATCCTTATGTGTTGTACCTACTGCCCATTTGAGATCATGTTTCATTTGAAATTATATATATATAAAAAATATACATAATCTCATATCATGGATTTGTTTTTTTGTCTAAACGGTATACCTTTTTACATACGTTTTTTTTAATGTTATTTTAATTATTGAAATATTGATGAATCTGTATACTCTACTCCATTAGAATATTGAAAGTCATATTTATATTGTATTTAATAAATTTATAAATAATTATTTAGACATTAAGTGTCTGGTGGGACCCTTTATAGATCCTCAATCCATCGGTAGGTCACATGATACAAATCTGTTTGGAAAAAAACACTTCGAGCTTTTCTCCAAAAATTTGACGGGATTCTACCCATTGAACAAAACAATTTTTATGGTATTATGGTTTCATGTTCCAAATACATGAAATAAAATTAATAAGAATTATCTTTATTCATTATCAGTTATTATTGTTATCCATGAGGTTTTCACAATGACAAAATCTATGGATGCAGTTTCATTCTTTGTTTGTTAATGTCACAGGTTATTCATTTATTCACTATGACATATTGATTATGTCAGATTGATTTTGATTCACTTATTATTGTTGTAAAACCCCTAGATTTTATAAGATATAATCATTCTAATTTATTTCATATCTTCTATTATATACTACTCCAAGATTATCTTGCGCTATACGCAACATCATATTATCTTTTAGTATACACAACAATATTCTTGGATCGTGTTACAGATAATTTCTAGTTTGAATGATAGTAGTTATTCTACGCAACATTGAGTGTATATATATATTCTTAATTTATAAATTAAATAAGGTTTGATTCTGTTATACGCAACAACCAAGCAGTCTTTCACTACACGCAACCCTGACTTGGATTTTATTACACACAATAGCGACCTTCCTCGATAGATTGTGTTGTATGCAATAGCGGGTTTCACTAAACAATGATATATAGTTATAATATTATTATGTACTAGCCTTTATAAATATTATTAAATAAATTTTGAATTTTCTATAATTATTATTCATCGTACATATTTTCTAGAACATGGTATGAGAACTAATTAAAATTTTTCGGGTTAAATAAGTATTATTAAAAAAATTCAGTTTGCCGCCATTTGATGGTGCATCTATAATAAGTCTATTTTTTGACATGTTTATAAGATAAATTTGACAAAATAAAATTCCTCCTTAGAATCAGGATATAAAAATTTAATTTGGATAAAATTTTCAAATTATTCTGATAACTTTCACATATTAATGAATAGTAAAAATACGCTATATTTTAATTAAAAACAACTTTTTCAATGCAATAGATTATATGGTTATATTATATTTTTAATTTATTTTAAATTTTAATTAAAAATATATTTTTTCCATTTAATCCAATTTTGGTAATTGGAATTAGTTTCACTTTGATTTTGGACATGAACAAGTGTCGATATTTTAATAGTTATTGTTTCTTAAAAACATGCTATTTGTTTTGATAGTGGGAATTAATTTTAAAATTAATTCATTCGACTTCTATGTTTTGAATTTTTACAAATAGGCATAATTTTTGAATTCAGAATATCAAATATAGCTTAGGCTTATTTTTTGGTATTTTTCTGAAAAACTTCATTTTTTGATGAATAGTGAAACCACTTTGTTTTAGTTACAAAATTGACACTTTCATTTAAATGAAATTTTATCACATCTATAAATTGAATTTAAAAAATACAACATACATGGTTGTTATCAAGAAGTAAAATGTGGTTCAATAAGATGAAAATAATTTTTGGTGAATAGTAACTTTTGACTTTTATTTACTGTGGTTAAAGGTAAATAGCATAATTCAAGGTTAAAAGAATATTATAATAATTAAAAATTACCTTAAAACGTGTCCTAACCTTATTAGATGAGTATTGGCTAACCATGGTCATCCTTGGGTCGATTTTGGGACCCCATTGAGCCACATGGTAGTGATAATGACAATTTTGATTAATTAATTTAATGTAAAGACAAAATTAACATTAACAAAAATCTTTTTGTAATTAATTTTTATAAGGGGTTATATAAATTATTATTTAGACTATAAATATTAATTTGAAAGATAAAAATATTTCCTATATGGTGGTGGTTTTTTTATAATTTTTAGACATCTAATAAAATAAATTATTTATAACATAATAATGATGCAGTATTTTTCCCATTAATAAATGATTTAAATAAATAAGATTTTAATGATTAAAATATTATCCAAAACATGAAAAATTTTGATTGGATGATTTTATTTCGACAATGAGTAATCTTACCTGCATCTTTAATGATTATTGGACCATTTGAAACCGAAGTTATGTTTATAACAAAATAATATTTTCACACATTCCAAAGGTGCTCCTATCCTCCCTTATAAAAGGGAACCTCCTCCCTCTTCTATTAACCCCCTTTTGAGCCTTGAATATCGTCTAACACCTGACAATTCATATTTTCAACCTCTCTAGTTATATCATAGGGGTTTTTTTCTTCTCAAAAGACCAACTCTATAGCCCTAAGAAAGAGATTAAAGGAGGCGCATCGAGGAAGAGGTAATCTCTTCTACCGACTCTTTCAAGTTTCTTTCTTCTTGTAATTCCCCTTATTTTGTTGTTTCTATATAAAGTAATAACACCATTATTAATTATATACTGATATGTTATTATAAATATTAAACAACCCTATTTAACCTTGTATCCATCCTACAGAAAATGAAATCACCGTTCGTGCGTATGTACAAAATACCGTCTCCAAACCGTGGTGTAATCAGTTTTTCCACCACCACCTTACATGGATGGGTATAATGGTGTAAATAATAACTATATATTATTATTATAACTTCATAATGATCCTAAGATATTATATCATCCACTATAATTATATTCAAAATATATGGGAATGATATCATCGCTTGTGCGTACGTACGGATTACAGTCTCAATGACGCGATTGGATTCATTTTCCATGTTTAAAATTCAAGAATGATTATAAAGTATATATAATACGTAATCATGAAATATATGACATAATAATTCTTCTGTATTTATGTATATATATGTATTTCATCTACATAATTCCATTCAATTCAATAAGTAAATGGAAAACAGCGGTCATGCGTACGTACGGCCTACCGTCTCAATGAACAGTGTATTTCTTTCCATTTATTGATCTATTTTATATATGAATATTATGAATATATATTATTTATATAAATCATGTTTTATATTCTGGAATTATGTAATCATGATCTAAGTAATCATATTAATAATTACATGTCAAAACACGGATGATAAATGAAATGATTTTACCAAAAACGCTTCTTTAATATGGAATTGACAAATGAACGGATAATATAAAGTAATAAGTGAATCATATATGAAATCATAAATAATATTATGGTTCTGTTACAAGATAATAATATGTTTAAACACACTATACAGGATTCTTATACACATACAGATGAAAATGGACAAAAGGTAAGGGATAATTATTCCAATCTCATTCTTAACCAAGATTATTTATTCGTAAGTATTTACTGGGGTTATGTTTATTATCCATGTCTATATGTTCTCAAAATGATTTCATAAAATGGTTATACTTTTTCAATGTATGTTTAAATTCATTTTTACTCTTTTTACTTTTACCAAATCGTATGGAAGGAATCTTTATTTTGTTTACCATACGAGGTACTTTTTGACTTTTCCAACAAAAGTACAAGGAAAATGTTTTTTTAACTTATACGGCATGAACAGATACTTACGTTTTCATAACTCCTTAATTACATGAATATTACTGTACAAGATTTCATGATTATTTTCAACAAAATCCATTCATTTAAAATTGTATGTCATGTTGTGAACAGAAAAAGATTTTGAAGAAGAAAGGATATTTTCCTCAAGAATTCATTTCAAGTGTTTTGTCCAAACTATTTTACATCTAAGATGAAATTATTTCATATGTGGATAATGTCTCTACTATTTACATGGTTTCACTTTTCATATGATGAAATGATATTCATTTGTTTTATATGGAAAATATTATGATGGGATGACGTTTACGAAACCCATTTTATTCTTTGGGTTATGATGAATGATTTATGTTTATGTTGTGGCACATGTAAGAAATGATTTCATTATGAGATGGGTGGGACCTATATATCCATAAAATGCATTGGATATAGATTTATATCTCATTATATAGACATGGCTGGAACGACATGTTAATCTAGTTCAGTGATATAAGACTGGAACGAGGAGTGATCTCAATTTAGTAAGGGACTTTGTCCACTAAGATGGTCTTGGCAGCAATGTCTTGTCTATTATGGAAATCATAACATGTGCTTATTGGTTTCCAGAATTACATGATTTATTCCAATTCTCTTTTATTATGATTAATGTTTCTTTATGATCTATGCCTTATGTACTACCATGTTTTATGTCATTGCTCATGATTTTGATGTTTAATCATTATGATCATGTTTTTTTAGTTCAAATATATATGATTTGTTTTATTTTCTCCATGCATAACCTTACTGAGCATTTGAGATCACCCTTTATTTGTTTTTTCCCCAGGATTTAAAGAAATGATTTAGGTAATATCTTTATGGGAGATTTTTAATATCATTTAACAAGATTAGATTATTATGTTCCGAGTTTCCATAGACACTAAACTATTACGGTCCTTTAGTGTTGGGTTTTTAATGTATTAATTATTCCGCAAAAGTAATGTAATGTCCCTGTATGTCAAGCATTAGGTCTTTATATTTGGTATTAGAGGAAAGGTATAATTAACCTTTGGAAATTAGGTTGCGAAAACATTAGTTAAATCCATAAGGGTATTTATAAGGCATGACTATGGATGTCTCTAAGGTTAACTATACGTATAGGTTATAGTCCTAGAATTATAGTAACGATCATATAATTAAACCTAAGATGTTATATATTGAAGCTACTCCCCCTTTATTATGTTTTTTCCTAGCATGATTTTTACCTGTCACACTATTCTTTTTTTGGTTTTAGAAAATGGCTAGAAATAGGAGGATTCATGATAATGGAGGATATAATGGAAAATGGAGTGATATTATTCATGACCAACCAAATGTAACAGGATTTGGAAGTCCAAAAATCAATATTATGCCTAATCAGAAATCTCATAATATAATCAATAATAACAACTTTGGTAAGTTTCCTGACTAGACTAATAAGAGAAAGATGGAGTTTCATGATGATCATAGAGGAAAGAAAGTTCAATTTCCCTTATGTAAATCATGTGGGAAGAGGCATCAAGGAGAATGTTTCAAACTAACTTAAATATGTTTTGGGTGTGTAAAAGATGGACACAAAGCTAGTAAGTGTAATGGAAAAGGTTTAGTTAACACCATGGACAAGGTTAATGTTATTTCTACAACATCAAAAATGATTAAATGTTTTAAATGTGGAATGTATGGGCATTATGCAAACAAATGCCCTAAGGGAAAGTCTCATGAAGGGAATAATCATGGTCATATGGGTATTATTATTGTTTATGATGATGAAGATACTACAAATGATATGTGAGATGAAAATTTTTTTCAAGCTCGGTCAATGATTTAAGAAGGTAGAGTGGAATGATTTATGTTTATCAAGATTTATGTTGTATAGGTAATAGTACTATAGAATAAATAAACACATAAGTATTGTTACACTATTGTTTTTCTTAAAGTAATTTAAATTAAATGTTCAATGGTACCTGGTAACCATGAAAGGTTATTCAGGTATTTTTAGAAAGTAGATGATATGTGCATAATGGAGGGATAAAGTGAAAATAATATGTTTAATAGTATTCATGAGCTCATGACTGATATAAGGAAAAACTGATATCATGGGTTTAGTATATATAATTTTTGTGATTTTGTAATGTGGAAAGAGTAAACTTTTGATAGCATTCATGTTATCACTAAGGTTCTATGTTAATTCATGTTTCAAAAGAATACATTATTAAGGTATTCACATGTTTGTAATGTGACCAACAAGATATATCTTATGATATATGGGGGATAAATGATGGTATTCATGTACTTGTTATGTGACCTTCCAATTAATCATTTTCTTTATACAATGAAGTTGGACCGAAGTATTTTGGATAAGCGTAAAGATTGGAATTGATTAAGTTGTACATAATATTGTATTGTTTAAGGATAGAACCTTTTTTCGATATTATTTCTGGAATGTTATAATAGTTTAGTTTTAAAAAAGGGATAACCTACAAGATGGGCGACAACCCTCCGCATCGAAAAAGGTTGCGGGAATTGAGCCCACAACCGAAGTTCGACATGCCTTCATCGCCTACCACTGGCCTACATCAAGTCCTTGATTAGAATAAATTAGTTTTATTTTATAAAGTGGTATGATAGATGAATTATATGTCTATTTTTGGAACCGTATAAGATTAATCTCACCATAAATGGACTTATGTATATAACTATTGCTACCGTTATGTTTGAGACAGATGGAATGACCAATCATTCTATCGCATGATCCTATATCACTTCACATAAGACAAATTCAACTTCATTTCTTTAAGAGATGAAGTCGAAATTGTTCAAGGCATGAACAACAGTGAGATTGTACCAAAATTAAGTAAGTATTTCATTTAATTCAAAAATAATTCAAAATTTGGGAAATGATCTTGAAAACAAAAAATGTTGTCCTATTACCCTCATATCTGATGAATCAGATGGTACCTTAGATCATCACGAATTTATGGCTTTGCGATTGTTGGATTTTTCATAGCGATGTTCTCTACCACTCTCCATCATAACTTGATTGTTATATTACTCTTCCATATTCATATTTTCTGCTATGTTCTCCTATTTGTAAAACTAGTGATGAGTTAATTTTTGTATTCTTTATGTTTCATACTTCACTTTTTAATATTATGTTTTAGTGTTCCTTTTTACAATGTGAGTTTCTATGAAAGAAACTCTCATTTAATAAACCATTTATATCCATGACGAATTTCGAGGGAGAAATTCATTTTTAGGGGGGTAGAATGTAACACCCCAAGATTTTATAAGATATATTATTTTTAATTTATTTACCATCTTCTATTATATTTTACACTATGATTATATTGTGCTATACGTAACATCAAATTATCTTGTAGTATACACAACACTAATCTTGGATCGTGTTACACACAATTTCAAGTTTGTTTGATAGTAGTTATTCTATGCAACATTGAGTGTATATATATATATTAAATGTATAAATGAAATATGGTTGGATTCTGTTATACGTAACAACAAAGGAGTCATGCACTACATGCAACCCTGACTTGGCTTTCACTACACATAATCGTGACCTTCCTCGATCACGTGTGTTGTACGCAATACCGGGTTTAACTAAAAAAAGATATATGTTTATAATATTATTATGGACTAGACATTATGAATCATATTAACTAAATTTTGAATTTTCTAAAATTATTATTCATCTTACATATTTTCTAGAACATGTTATGAGAACTAAAAAAAATTTTGGGTTAAAATAAGGATTTTTAAAAAAATGCAGTTTTGTCGCCTTTTAATGGAACACCCACATTAAATATATATTTTGACTTGTTTATAAGTTAAAATTGAAAAATAAATTTCTTCCTTAGATTTAGGATATAAATATATAATTTGGATAATTTTTTCTTATTATTCTGATAGCATTCATATTTTAATTTATTGTAAAAACACGCTATATTTTAATTAAAAACAAATTTATTCATTGCAATAATTTATATGGTTAGAATATATTTTTAATTTGTTTTAAAGTTTAATTATAATATATTTTTCCCATTTAATCTTTTTTAGTCATTTTAATTAATTTCACTTTGAATTTGGACATAAACAAGTGTCGATCTTTCAATAGTTATTGTTTCTAAAAAACACACTATTTGTTTCGATAACAGGAATTAATATTAAAATTAATTATTTCCAATTCTATGTTTTGAATTTATAAAAATAGAAAAAAAAATTGAATTTGGAAAATTAAATATAGCTTAGGCTGAATTTTTGGTATTTTTCTGAAAAACATCAATTTTTGATGAATAGTGAAACCACTTAATGGTAGTTAAAAAACTGGCTCTTTCATTTAAATGAAATTTTACAACTTATGTGAAATGAATTTAAAAAATCCTATATAAAAGGATGTTATCAAGAAGTAAAATGTGGTTCAATAAGATGAAAATATTTTTTGGTGAATAGTAACATTTGACATTTATTTACTGTGGTTGAAGGTAAATAGGATAATTCAAGGTTAAAAGAATATTATAATAAATCAAAATTAACTTAACACTTGTCCTACCCTAATTGTATGAGTATTTTCCAACCATGGGCATCCTTGGGTTGATTTTGGGACCCCATTGAGCCACTATATAGTGATAATGACAATTTGGATTAATTAATTTAATGTAAAGACAAAATTGACCTTAACCAAAATATTTTAGTAATAAATTTTTATAAGTGGTTATATAAATTATCTTCTAGACTATAAATATTAATTGTAAAGCTAAAATGATTTCCAACATGGTGGGGTTTTTTTATAATTTTTATACATCAAATTAATTAAAATATTTATGACACAATAATGATGCACTATTTACCTCATTAATAAATTATTTAAATAAATAAGATTATAATTATTAAAATATTATCCAAAACATGTCCAATTCTAATTGGATGATTTTATTTCGACAATGAGTCATATTATCATTATGTTAACAATTCTAGAATGATTATAAAGTATATATAATAAGTAAAAATGAAATTTATGACATAATAATGATACTTGATTTATGTATATATATATGTATGTCATCTACTTAATTCCATTCAATTCAACAAGGAATCGAAAAACAAAATTCATGCATACTTATGGCCTACCGTCTCCATGAACGGTTTATTTCTTTCCATTTATCGATATATTATATATATGTATATTCAAAATATATATTATATATAAATCATGTATTATATTCTGAAATTATGTAATCATGATCTACGTAATCACATTAATAATTACAAGTCAAAACAAGGATGATAAATGAAACGATTTTACCCAAGACACTGCTTTAACTAGGAATTGACAAATGCACGGATAATATAAAGTCGTAATTGAATAATATATGATATCATAAATATTATTATGGTTCTATTTAATTTTAATAATTTGTTTAAACACACTATACAGGAGCCTCTAACACATACAAATGAAATTGGATATAAGTTAATGGATAATTATTCCAATCTCATTCTTATCCGAGATTGTTTATTCGTATATTTTTACTGGGGTTATGTCTATTATCCACGTACATATGTTTTCTAAATGTGTTCATAAAATGTTTAAATTTATTCCATGTATGTTTAAAGTCATTTTTACCCTTTTCTACTTTTACCACATCTTATGGAAGGAATCTTTCTTTTTTACCATACAATGTACTGTTTGACTTTTCCAACAAAAGTACGTGGAGAATGATTTATTAACATATAAGGCATGAATAGATTCTTACGGTTTAATAATGTCTTATTTCCATGAATATTACTATACAATAATTCATGATTTTTTTGAACAAAATCATGTCTTCTAAAATTGCATGTCATTTTGTGAAATGAAAATGACTTTGAAGAATAAAGGATATTTTCCTCAAGAATTTATTTCAAGTGTTTTGTAAAAAATATTTTACATCTAAGATAAAATTATTTCATATGTGTATAATATCTCTATGATTTAAATGGTTTCACTTTTCTTATGATGAAATGATATTCATTTGTTTTATATGGATTATGTTATTATGGGATGACGTTTAGGAAACCCATTTTATTCTTTGTGTTATGATGAATGATTTATGATTATGTTGTGGCACACGTAAGAATGTTTTCATTATGAGATGGGTGGGACCTATATCTCCCTCCAATGCATTGGGGAAAGATTTATATCTCAGGAAATAGACATTTCTGGAATGGAAAGTTAATCTGTTTCAGTGATACAGGATTGCAATGAGGAGTGAACTCGATTCAGTAAGGGACTTTGTCCACTAAGATGGTCTTGGAAACAATGCCTTGGCTACTATAGAAACCATAACATGTGCTTATTAGTTTCCACAATTACATGTTTTATTCCCATGCTATTTTATCATTATTAATGTTTCTTTATGACCTATGCCTTACGAACTGCCATGTATTATTTCATTGCTCAAGATTTTGATGTTTAAACAATGTGATCATGTATTTTTAGTTCAAATGTATATGATTTGTTTTATTTTCTCCATTCTTACACTTACTGAGCATTTGAGATCACCATTTATATTTATTCCTTACCTCAGGAATAAATGAAAGGTTTTAGGTATGAAAACAAAAGTGGAAGATCTTTATGGGAGATGTTTAATATCTTTCACCAAGATTAGATGATTTTGTTCCGTGTTTCCAAAGACACTATACTATTACGATCCTTGAGTGTTGGTTTTTATTTATTTATTATGTATTCCTAAAAAGTAATGTAATTTCTATGTACATCAAGAATTGTGTCTCTAAAATTATACTCATGCTTCCGTTATTTGTAACCCTTACTGAGCATTTGATCACCCCTTTCATTGTATATATTCAATAGGTGGCAAAGTGGAGATCATTTATTGAGTTCTTATGGATACGGTTTTTAATTTCGTTTTGAATTGTATTTTGAATACTTTTTCAACTTAATTTGAGAAAAAATTATGTATCTAGTTTCATCAAGACTACTAAAATAATCATTATTTTGGGATTTTTATTCCTTATAACCATTCCAGTATCATAGGTAACATACCGGCTCTAGTCTAGAGGGGTCGGGGTGTTACAGTTGGTATCAAATGAAGTTTAGTAGGATACATGGAAACTTGAGTAGGAAATTTATATTAAGTAACAAAGCCCTAGGGTGAGATCTGAGGATAAATATACAAGAACGTCCTGGTATTTTGATAAGAAATAGATAATGTGGATATTTAAGCAATACATCCATGTCTGGATATGAGAAGGTAGAGGTGGCTTTAGAACAAATGTATCTTGGGGTAAAACATGAAATCACCTCTTTGAGCTAGACTCGAACGAAAACAGGTTCATGACATTGGGCCTTGTTTCACTCATGGATAAGACACTCCTGGGGGATATTTTTAGGATAATTCACATTTTCTTTACAAGACATTATGAAGGTGTTTAATGTAACTTTTTCCTAAGAGAAACCATGTTAATAAGATTTTCTTTTCTTAGAATTTCAATCATTGTTGAGTGATTTTCTATTTGATATTCATAAACTAATCTAGTGTATCCCATTATTTACAAATGTCATCTAACAGATGAAGGGGAATCAATACTTGTGGGAAAGGTAGGGTTCTACCTACTGAGCAAGTCAACAAGTCAAAGTTGGACCATCTCAGAACATGACCATATAGGGATAACATAATCTGGTTGTAACGAATAACCATTCCAAACCTATGTTGGATTGTTTCATGCGGCAGCAGCCCCCATCTTTTAGTTGTACTACTATCTTAGTGGTTTCTGAGTAATGAATCAAGTCCCTTGAAAATATATTCATGGAATTAAGATGCAATGAAAATGAAAAGGTAGTACTGGATGTATATTGTCTTAAGGGAAATTCTAATCAACGGTGATCCTTGATTCAGAATACCATGGAGGAAGAAGAAATAGAAGATATGGAATAGAGGACTTTTAAGGAAATATTTTTCAAAAAATATTTCCCTTGTGCTGAATGAACTAAAATAAAGAGGAAATTTCTTAGCTTAAAACAATTGTAAGAAGACAGTGTTTCAGAGTATAAGACTACTTTCACAAGGCTAGCCAGGTATACCGTAGGTTACATACGTGACTCAGTAGACAAGTTTGATCATTTCTTTTTAGGTCTTACAAATGTTTTCTAACGGAACTCGCATCTTAATCATTTTCAATATATGATAAAATTGTATCATGTTCTATCAAAACAGAGAGGGAATTTTCCAGATCAAATATTTTTAAAGTAATCCATGATAAGAAGTGGTACATTGATAATAATGGAAATGGATAAGCACAAAATAATTGAATGGGAAAAAAATATATTCTCATTATGTGAGAACTATGGAAAGAATTATCTCGGGAAATGCTTGAAAGGAATGGTAGTCTGCAATAGTTGTAGAGACAAGGGTCATCGATTTGATGAATGAACGGGGAAGAAAGAATTCATTGATATTCGATGCTACAATTCCAGAGAGAGAAGAAACAAGGAAAATGAGTTTCTTATGATCAAAAGAAGCATTCCTCAATGAAATCCAAGAGAAAAATGGAGAGCCTATTCATTTACAACTGCATAGGTTGAAGTTCCTAATGACGCGGTGGTAGGTACATTAATTGTTTCCTCAAACATAAACAACACTATATTTGATTCTGGATTGTCGTATTCATTTCTATCTTCATAGTTTTCCAAGAGAATTATATATGTCCAATTTTATTTAATAAAGGAGTTGTTAGTCAAAACTCTTAGGGGATGTATCATTGCAACAAGGGTATGTCGATTAGTCCCCCTCCAGACACAAAAACGTTCTTTAGTTGCAAACCTTATATTAATATAAATGACTTAATTTTATTTAATCTTGGTATGGATTGGCTGTAAAATTTTGATGTGGAGATTTATTGTAAAATGAAGGAAGTTACAATTTTTTAAAATGGTGTATAATACCTTGTCTTCAGGGAATAATCTTCTCCACCTGATTCTTATCTAGAACCACCCCAAGTAGCTCTACTGAATGCAATACATGGAGAGGAAGATAAAACAGTATCTATGGGTGAGGAATGAAATCTTGAAATTGAAGATGTGCACATAGTGCAAGAATACGTTGATGTATTTCTAGAGGATTTACCTCGACATCCTCTAGAGTAGTAAGTTGAGTTCTTTATTTATTTAATTCTTGATGAAAGACCTATATAAAATACTCCCTATAGAATTTCTATTGTGGAATTAATAGAGATAAAGAAATAACTAGAGTATTTGAGTGAAAAAATATTTATTCAACCTAGTGTTTCTCCATGGGGATCCCCTGTTCTCTTTGTCAAAAATAATGATGGATCCGTGAGGCTTTTCATTTATTACAGTGATTTCAATTCTATTACAATAAAAAATAAGTATCCTCTAACATAGATGTATTATTTATTTGATCAACTTCATGGAGCTCACAATATTTTGAAGATTGACCTTAAATCCGGATATCATCAGTTGCGTGTAAGGAATGAAGATATTCCTAAGCTGCATTTCTAACCAGGTATGGGCATTACGAGTTTATAGTAATGCCTTTGGGACTAACAACTGAACCCTCTATTTTCATGGATTTAATGTATAGATTTTTCATGGAATATATTGATTACATTGTTCTGGTATTCATCGATGATATCCTCATATACTCAAAAATCAATGAAGACCATTAGAATCACTTGAGGGCCATTCTTAAAACTCTAAGAAGAAATAAATTATATGGGAAGTTTTGAAAATGCGATTTCGGGATTCAATAAGTTTCTTTTCTAGGACATTTTGTCTCTATGGATGGATTCCTAGTTGATCCTATGATGAAAAAGTAAATCCATGATTGGTCCACACCAACTAATAGAACGGAGGTACACAGTTTTATTGTCTTAGTAGGTTACTATCAGGGTTTCTTTCAGAAATTTTCTCGACTGGCTAACCCACTAACCAACTCACACATAAAGGATTTATGTTTTTGTGGACAAAAGAATGTAAAAAATACTTCTAATAATTGATAATAATATTGGTCAATGATCCAATTTTTTCTCTTCCATCTAGAAGTGGTGGATTTGTAATATACAGTTATGCATCAATGCATTTTCTTGGTTGCATCCTTATGTGAAAAGATAATGTTATTTATTATTCTTCAAGAGAGTTGAAGACCCAGGAGAAAAATTATCCAACCCATGATCTTGAGTTAGCAGCCGTAATATTTTCTCTAGAAATTTGGAGGCATTATCTCTACGGGGAGAGATGTGAGATTTATACAGTCCACAAAAATTTGGAATTCATTTTCACCCAAAAAGTACTCAACCGGAGGTTGAGGAGATGGATTTAGTTACTCAAAGATTATGATTTTTCAATACACTACCACCCATGAAAGGTGAATAAGGTGGTATATGCATTATGTTAGAGAGAACATGGAATTCTGGCTCAAATGTGGATTAAGAGAGATCCTATATTTTCTGATCTACTAAAGATGGATATAGAAATTTTTAAGAAAATGGAAACATCTTTCCCCATTAAAATAATTGCTAAACCATATTAATTAGAGAAGATAAAAAGCTCTCAATATGATGATGAGAACCTGCAGAAGAAAATTAATGCTGTTAAGGATGGGAGACTGGTAGAATTCATGTATGAAGAAGGAGTTATAAAATTTGGGAATAGATTATGCAATACATCATTACCTAAGCTAAAAAGGGAACAATTGGATTATTCTCATTGCTCAAATTCATCTATACACCTTGGTAGCACTAATATATATAGAGATTAGAAGGAATATTTCTTCTGGTATATTATGAAGCTGGGAATTGCTGACTACTTGTCAAGATGTCTAGTTTTTCAACAAGTGATGGTGGAGAGAAAACATCTCAAAGGAGTGATGAAACCTATAAATATACCTATATTGAATTGGGATAACATTATGATTGATTTTTTCACCGGACTACCAAGGAGACCTACGAGGAACAATGAAATATAGGTAATTTTTAATCGGCTCAAGAAATCAGTACATTTTCTTCCTATAAGAGAGGATTTTCAACTTGATCCCTTAGAAGGACTTTATATTATTGATTTTGTAGGACTTCATAGTTCACCTCTATCGATTGTGTCTGATTGAGATCCCTATTTCACATCAAAATTATTGAAAATTCTCAAGAATTATTTGAATACTGAGCTTCATATGAGTACTTCTTATCACCCCCAATCTAATGGACAGTCTGAAAGGAATATTGAAGCCCTAGAAGGCATGCTGAGGTCATGCTCTCTTGACATCCAGGGTATGTGGGATCAATACTTTCCTTTGGTGGAATTTTACTACAACAATAGTTTCAATTCAAGTATTCAAATGGCACCATATGATGCATTATATGGAAAGAGATGTCAAACTCAAACATGTTGGGACTTAGTTGGTGAGAGGAAACCTATAGGCCCAGAACATGTTGAAGAGACCATAGAAAAGGTGAAGGCAAAACAAGACCATATTAATGAATAAAAAAGTAGTCAGAAGAGTTATGATGACTATCAGAGAATGGATTTGGAATTCCATGTGGGAGATCATGTCATTCTGAATGTATCACCTTGGAAGGGTGTCATAAGGTTGGCAAGAAAGGGAAACTGAGCCCCAGGTATATCAGACCATTTGAAATTCTGGAACGAATCAGAGCTGTATCATATCGTCTAGTGATTACATCAAATCTCTATAGTGTCCATCTTGTGTTCCATGTTTCATTGTTGAAGATATACATGTCGAAACCAATGCATATACTCACCTATGAAGAAATTTAACTGGAACTTGATTTTTAATACTGTGAAAAGCATATTGGGATTCTTGAACCAAGGGAGAAAGTATTGAGAAATTGGACAACTCATCTTGTAAAGGTACTGTGGAGGAACTAGAATATGGATGAAGAAACTTGGTAACAAGAGGATTTCACAAAAAAGAACCACCCACATTTTTTTGGTGAGTTCTATACATAAAATTTCGAGGAACAAATTTCTCAAGGAAGGAATAATGTTTCACCCCAAACATTTTATTCTACGTTTCTCTAAAATACATTTTATTTATAGCATCTATTTCTGGTATCACTGAGCCTCTATGGAACAAAACATGGTTACTTATAGGAGATATCCATAACTTAACCAATAAACATAAATTTTCCAACTCTACGATTTGAATTTTAAAAATATGACATACACAGTTTTGTTCAAGATGATATTTAGAGTCTGATAGAATTAACATAATTTTTTATGAATAGTAACATACACTAATTAATAGTAACATATTCATATTAATTGTAATATGACTCATATGAATGGTTTTCACGCCCTTGAATGTATAAATGAATTTTGGCACCATAAAAATGAACATGAATATTTGAAGTGTATATATTTCATTGATTAATTAATTATTTTAATTAAATATTTTAATAATCATATTTAGAAAATTATTTTTGAAAAAATGGACTTCATTTTTGGATTCTACATGTTATAAAATGGTTAGGGTGAATTTTTTGGATTTTTCAGAAATACTTGTTTTATTGATGAATAGTAAAATCCGATAATTCACAATAAATGATAAATAATATATTAATTGAGTAATTGATAATGATCTTATAATGTAAGACCAATTGGTTCGAAGTCACATGCATATATTACTATTCTTGGTCAGGGAGTACATATTATTGGTTGTCTTGAGATTAAATAATAAATTAATGATTATTATATTAAGAGAACTCTTCTCCCCTCAACTATATAAATCACCCCTCACCCCTTCTTCCTCTCCCACCACCAAAGCCTTGTTCCATGCCAATATTCTGCCGAAGTCACTCCCCAAGATCCTCCCCACGTCGAGAAGCTCTTAGATTCTTCAAAATACCAAAACCGCTCCCATTTAGAGGTTCCCAAAGGAGGGAGTCTGAAGCGGTAAACTCCTATTTCCAATTCCTTCAATTGATTTAAGTTATTTTTATTTTGTTTATTTCCTCAACATAATAGTTTGATAAATATAGTAACACACATGTACTATAATTTTCTATTCTAATGGTAAATTTCATTACCTTCTCTCCTTTTCCCACCATTTATATGAATGAAATGAATGCACCATTTGAGATGTGCTAATTTATCACATTCAAGGACAATTGTTTATCAATTTCTATTATAATCTTTAATTCTGGTCTTGAAACCATTTGTGTTAAGGTTGAAACATATTATTATATATTTAATATATTCTATTTTTAGTTCTATAATCCTTTTTTACAAATGGTATTATGTTATAATGTAAAACATGTTCATTGTAATCAAACCCACCGTTTAACCAAAACAGTTGTCACTAAGGTTATATATATAATAATACAACTTCAATATAGGTAACCAATTTAAATTTAAAATGATGTAAAATTATGGAATCTTACTAATAGAATATTACTTCATTTCTGGACACCCACATCCATCTTTTATATTTATCCGAACTTGAATATAAGTGAACGAATCATTTAAAACCACGTAAACAAACGAGACCGAACAATGAAACTAAATCTTATAATTATTCAAAAAATTCATGAATGAAATTAAAAGGGATATAATAAATCAATTAATTTCATAAGTGGTTCTGGACATATGAATTAATAAGTCTAATTTGTTTATTTAGGTCTTAAATAACAAGCCAAGAACGCCTTCAACCATAAGGTAAGGGATCCTTACTCTCACTTTTGTTCAAGAATCTCCCATATGATGTGCCCTTTAATTTTTAATTCCTAATTCTGGGGTATGTTTTATAATATCCCCCATACTAACCTTGTGACATATAAATAATTCAATACCCTTTTAACTCTCATTAATCCCTCAAAATAACACTCGTTGCCCTGCCAATTTTTTTGTAAGGTGTATCTCATCTCACCTTCATTTCTGTGAGATTTTCATTGTTGCCACATATTTCTTGAATGTGGTATATGTGTACTTACATTAGTTATATAATAAAATTAATCTATTCAAATTAATGTTATTAAATGATTAATTTTAGGGTTATTATGATCTGCTCATATGATTTGACCGATTACATTATCGTAAGGGCCTTTGTCTCAACGACCATTTTGTTGTGACTAACATTGTATTGTGCACATAATAATCCTTATGTGGTGCACCTAATGCCCATTTGAGATCATTTTTCATTTGAAATTATATTTATATTAAATATCCATAATCTCATATCATGGATATGTTTGCTGTTTATACCGTATATCAATTTACATATGTTGTTTATTCAGAATTTTATTTTAATTATAGAAATATTGATAAATATGTATACTCTAATTCATACGGATATTGAAAAGGAATGTTTCTCTTGTATTGAATCAATGTATAAAGAATTATTTGGACATGAAGTGGTGGTTGGGGGCTGCTATATCCCCTCGATGCATCAATAGGTATCATGAGAGAAATCAGTTTTGTGGCAAACCCTTAGAGTTTGTTTCCAAAAATTAGATGGGTTTTTACCCATAGAACTAAATAATTTTACGTTATTATGGTTTCATGTGCCAGATACATGATGTCCAATTAATAATCTTTATCTTTATTAATTATCAGTTATTATTATTATCCATGAGGTTTTCACTATGATAAAATATATGGATGAAGTTTCATTATAAGTCTATTAATGGCAATAGTTATTCATTTATTCTTCATGCCATATTCATTATGTCTGATTGAATGTGATTCACATATTATTGTACTCATGCTTCTGCTATTTTTAACCCTTGCTGAGTGTTTCAACTCACCCATTTCATTTTCTACTTTCAAGAGGTGAGAAATAGGAGATCTTTGGTTGAGTTCTTGTGGATGTAGTTTTTAGTTTCGTTATGTATTGTATTTTGTAATCTTTTCCAATGTAATTTGAGTAACATATATGTATCTATTTTATTTAAGACTACTACTTTGATCATTCTTTCAGGATTTTAATTACATATAACCATTTCAATATCACAAGTATCACACCAGCTCATGTCTAGAGGGCTCGCGGTGTTACACTTGTCATTGTAAATGGATTCAACCTTCTCTATATAACTTGTCATATTGGCATACTATAATGATTTGTGGAACATAACCCAACGTGTGGAGTTGTACCATGGCCATTCCCTCTTTTTGTGTCCACTCATCACGAACCAATTATTTGAATCACCACCCTCTTCCACGTCTGAAGGGTCCCCCTCTACGAACAGGTCTCCTGGAGCATTGTCTTACCTACCGTCTTGGGCCAAGGCCCCGAAAGACCACAGATGAAATTTTGCGATAGTTCTTGTTCTTCAAACATGGTCAGTGGTCGACCCTCAATGGTCTGTCCCCACACCAGGTTAACACAAAATAGATGATGTGTTTTGAGAATGGTCAACAGTTATCCTTTATCGCCACTCCATCATCATTGTAATCCTTATCTCATAATACATGATTCACATCATTCCACTGCCATATATTTAAGAGTATGTACAACACACTTATATTTACCCATTTGAGCATCTATGTAAATTGATTAGAAAGGTTAGTAATATTGGTACGTCATTCACCTAGAGTTCCATTTCCCCTAAGGCATGCCTTCTTATACCAAGAAAATCCCATCACTAATCCTTGATTACCACACCATGAATGAATCGCATGGTCATAGTGGTTTTGGTCGGATCTATACTGGAGCAACCAAACCACACATGCTTTTCATCCCGAATGATGTTAAATTGTGCTTTCATATCAATGTATGTATTTATTCCCATCCCAATGGGGTATGTAGGAACATGCTGACACCTTTTCTCAGTCTGAGTGAAAATTTAATCATCTTAGGTCTCTCGACCTATGATTTCACCATCAATTATGTGGTGTGGTATGGATTACTTTGGTCCTCATTCATGTCAGGTTTATAACGTCTGCACCATGTACTCCCCCCTTTGGGATCCCCCCTTTTCATTATTTGTCTTACCGAATGAGGTTAAACTACATGGGTCTTCTATAACTACATATGTCTAGATTCCCATCCTCATGGGATATATAGTAACACCTGAGCTCTTACGCTTGGGTACAACCCCAAGACTATGCCTCCTCTAGTCTATGGTATATGGTTTAACGAAACCCACTGTAAGAACGTGGTGTGTTGTGGACTCTAACATTCCATATTCACGTCTATTTATATACCGTACCATGAATTTATTTTATAGGTAAGAAATTCCTCAATGAATGATTTTAAACTATGACCCTACCATGAACAAGTTTACGATGGCCCATGAAAATAATGGGATGCATCTGTTTCCTCACCAGAATGAATTTCCCCACCTGTGTTGGTCTCTTACTATGTTGTGGTCGATAACTACATCTGGTTTCATTCTCATCTTTATAAGATTCATAGTAACACCAATGAATTTTGTCTTGGGATTATCCCCATGAAAATTAACTTTTATAGTTATTTTCCGTTAATCAATGTCCAAACTCTATGAACATAATCTTAGATCTTATAGTCCATGAAACATGTCTTTGAACTGTCAAACCCAGTCCATGCAGTTTGACATCAAAACTATGTTCAAAAACCTGGTCATATTTCGATAAACTATTCGATGCATCATCCTTACCAAATGACATTAAAATACATTTCTATTGTACACATTGGCATTATGTAAGACTATGGGAAACACTATCTTCTTTTCAGAGAGTTCATTTTAGTAAATGAGTGTGATCCCTGTTCAGACCGATGTTCTCACATAATCTATTTTCATTATGTTGATGTTATTTGAAGGGTTTTGCATTCTATTAGAAAAACCCATAACTATACACTTCATTCTTAGTGTTCCCTTTATTTGGAACCTCATCCTCTTTCATGCCTGAATGAACTGTCTAACAGTACAGATGCTCAGCCTATGGCTCAGCTACTATTGTAGGATAACATTCCAAAAGGCAAAAGGAAGAAAATTTGAGTAAGGAACCATGTTTCAAACAAGGTCAGCAGGCATCCCTCATTTTCCCCATTTTAGGATAATGTTTAAGGGATACTGTGTTTCAAACTAGGTTAATGGTTATCCTTCATTGTCATGACACTCCTACAACGTTTCAAATATTTGGTATCGTGATTCACACTCTCCACTCACACCTATTTTGATTGATTCTATAGACCCTAGTGTAACCAAACTCGTGTAATAGAGCTCATTTTCAATACAACAATTTGATTGTTCTGAGAGCTTCATTATCCAGGAAGGCCCCCACTTTTTTCCTGAAAATCTAGATTGGTTGTTCGAACCATCGAGTAATGAAGCGTGGTTGACACTATCATATTTAGATGTAAAAATGAGGTCATCATCCAATGTTTCTCACATCGGGCCCCACCCCACGTGATCTTAGGGATTGATCACTAGATATTTCAATAATGTGATAAACAAGCAGTAAACGAAAATAAATAACCGAAAACAACCATACAGCCCGCACAAACATTCATGAAAGTACATTTGTGAGTTTACAAACAGTAAAATAGAAATGGATTGTGCCCTAACATGGATGGTATAACCTCTACTATATATCATTACAGCTCTTCCACTCTTTGGATTTTGGCATCCAGGATCCATTTTCACCTATTCAAATCCCACTCCTCCATGGCAGTGAGGGGATCTAGTTTGTTATCCATGATACAAGATCATTCTTTGTTGGATTGGGTGGTAGCAATATCCTCAAAGTCTCGTTTCATACGTTCTTCGGCCTCTTCAAGGTGGAAATTTAGGAGTGATACAAACCCTGATTGTTCATTGAGGAATGTATTGTACTTGTTATCCTGCCACTATAACTACTCAATCTCTTTTTCAGCCTCCTAAAGCCTCTTGATGTTCACTGATTTCCTCTGTTTCCATCCCACACCAAGACCACGATCATGCTCCCAAATCATCTCCACCAATAAATCTCTAATGTTCAAATGAGGATGCTGGGCATCCACTCCTCCATCATATAATTCATGTAGTTGGGAAAAATGTGTGCCCATCTCATCTATCCATTTCACTTGAAGGGTCACCTAGATGAATCTATTGATCACATCTTATAAACATCGTCAGAATATTTTTATATCCTCTTTATCAGTTGTCGTCTCTTCCTGGTCAGTGGGTTTATATGTAACGAGTGCCTCGAAGAACACGTCTGTAGGATCTTCTTCTGGTTTTAGGTTCAGTAGGTTGGGAACCATGTCATTTGATATATCCTCATCGTTGGATTCCAGTTTAATGATTTTAGGATTGGTTCTACTGACGGTCCCACATGTGATCTAGAGCACTACAGTATGGCTAACGAAGAAATACACATTCCTAACTACTGACATTCCCCACGGAAAGGCATCGCCAGGAGATCCAACCTTCCTCTCTATCGAGTTCCACACCATTTAAAGAACAGTTCATTCTAATAAATGTGCACATATATCAGTTAACCCAATAAAAGGACGATAGATACAAATTCAGTGAATAATTCTTATATAGATAAAATAGTTAGTCTCTCCTCTTTACTATTGTCATTGGGATCTCGAGGTGTGGCCCCTCGTATATGGTGGGGAAGTCCGAAGGCTATGGGAGGACCACCATAGGTGTCATAGCCCTACTAGACATGATAATCACTGTAGTCATGGGCGTCGATTCTGAAGTTCCCATAGTTGTATCTACTATTATGCATGAGCGGGTTTTGCGTATAAGTCCCTCTTGCATAGGTCAGATGTTAGATGAGAAGTTCTAAATGACCTATATGTGGATTATAGGGAAATGTTTTTGGGTCTTTCCTTAAAGGCCTCTGAAAACTCTTCCATCTCAAGGTTTCAAATACCGACCTCAACCTCCTCAAAAGGGCACCCTCCACCTGCCACCACCCCCCGGAGAACTCATTTGATTATTTTGATAGAGGGAAA
The DNA here is from genome assembly GCA_963277665.1 of Viscum album. NCBI lineage: Eukaryota > Viridiplantae > Streptophyta > Magnoliopsida > Santalales > Viscaceae > Viscum > Viscum album. The sequence continues at coordinate 1,393,872,793 of OY728165.1, forward strand.
TGATCTCTAAATTTGTTGGTCAACAACTGCATATGGTCATTTGAATCAAGCATTACATTCACTCGATCCATCATTGGACATGGAGCACCCCAAGAGTGCACAATGTCCTACATATCAGTAATGTATCACTCTTTCTATGCCTGGGATACTGCAAAGCCGGACCTGATAAGACTAGTCACCAAAAAATCCATCCTGATATGGTTTAGATGATGCCACATCTAGGAAGGGTAGAATAATTTTTTGTTGGCATCGCAGATGTCCCGTTAATCATGGAATACAACTTTCTAACACATGTCTATATGGCGTAGTCTCTTACCTGGTTCCTTGGTGGGTATCCTACAAAACCCCTGGTGTGGCCTCCCATCTGGATAACATTTCCCCCCTAGTAATATCATTTCCACCATTTATGCCTACCTCTCGATTGGTGGGGGACTCACGACCACTGCATCCCTGCCACCATGGGATCTTCTCACTGCCTTCTTACCTCGATGTTGAGGTTGAGGAGGCACCTTGTCACTATTATGAATAGTCTACCATTTTAGTATCACCCCTAGGTAGGGAGCCTCCTAGCTCTTTTTGTACTCATTCTCTATCCCATAGACAATTATGTGTGGAGTCAGATCAATCCTCATCTTCCCATCCTCCGATGGGAGCTTTATCCACATCATCCTCATCACACATGGGTGTCCTGATAGAGCACTCCCTTGTAGACATCTAGGTTGAACCTCTACATGCACCAGAATAACCTTACAGAACGATGTGAGGTGTACAACTCATAGAGAGGTGTGTGGTCAACCAGTGACACTAGGACTTTACCACGAAAGGATATGAGGTGGGTCTATTTTTCCTCTGTTCCCTAGCCTTCATCAGTGAACAGACTTTTTAGAAATGAGGATATGTGAAATTAGAAATTGCATGACTTCTAGTCTAGCATCATCACCAGAAGTAGGGTTTTCTTTGTTTGAAAACATGCCACTGCATTTAGAATGTTTGGTCAGAATTAGGACCCTAGAGGGGAAACGGGGTTCGATTATTTGTAGATAATTCTGATATGCACTACTATCCACCCTTTCGGAAGATGGAATGGCCTGCATACCCTATTTGGATTATTCACTTAACTAATATACCAAAACTCCTTATACAACATGTCATGCATTGGAATCCCCTAGTTGAACTGCTCCCATGTTTCCAACCTGGATGCCATGAAAAACCTGTTCGGCCACACTCCCATGTTTGTGTCTCTTACTAGCAGAATATAGCCACAGATAAGCATTGAGATGAATACATACAACTGAACCAGTGGTAAATATTCAGTACTGATACTGAACACCCATGTCTTCATCTAAATTTCCTCTATGTGTCTCTAGTATGAGTGCTCCTTACTACGCTGAACCACCATCATTTAAATTGGAGACCTCACAGGAAACATTCAATCTGTAGGGGATTTCATGAACTGACTGATCCACCGATTAATGTGAAAATCCTTTACCAACTGCTTGTCCTCCCTCAACACCAAGTGCATTAATTCATTTTCTTGTGGAAACATTTTATCAGAGTCTTCCCATGTATTTGTGGTACTAAATAACTTTTCATACTTTTCCCACAACATCAGGACCCCCCAGATTTAGTGCATGTCCCATAGGCTAATTCCGAATTCCCCATAGTGAAAATGGAAAGTGTTGGTCAGTGATGACCACCTGCTCCGCAAATCCAGAATCAGCTGCTTCAGCATGATGATATGGAATTGGGAGTCCCATTCCTCCATGAACAGTCCCATTCTCCTTACTTCCAACCCAAAATCCTCGCATGAGGAAGATACCCATTAAGCCCATGCCATGTCATCTATGATGCTTCTTCCATGGAGCAGATCCCACTCATCGGTCAACCTATTCCTTAGAGTCCCCAAGGCTTCCTTAAGAATGGTTTGGTACAGCCGGGGAGACAAATATAGTTGTAACTCCTTCCCTTCATCATTGTTCACATGTTTATACATGAAGGCAACATGGATGGGTGTGTGATCCTCCCATGAATGATAATCAACTGCCCATAATAACTGGCGCTGGCATGGTGTACTCCTGAACTAGTAGGGTAGCTAATATATTCTCACTTCAGGAATCAATGTATCATCCCTCAGACCGAAGCCATATAGATGTATCATTTTTCACATTGGGTAATTCCTTTATCTCCCTGACATCAATACCACTAGGGACTCATAATCTGAATGGATGAATACATAATCCTAAAAACCCTAGTTATCATCCATCTCGTACATCTTTGTAGTATCCAAATGGAACCCCTGGTATCTTCCGGGTGAGCCATTCAGTATTCAATATTATTGTATTTTTTTTATGGATCACATATCTCGTTCGCATAGATATTTAGCAGAGCATGGTCATAGAGCTCAGTCCAAGTAATAGTTTATAGAGCCTGGCCAAAAATAATCATAGACAGAAGCCATTGAGCACACACTCACATAGTCAAAAGACTCATTGTGTGCTACTGAGAAGAATGTCTTGATTCACAGAGAGAAATCACAGAGCACACAGAGCTTAGTGAATCTATAGCATAATTTCTAAAAAAACAAGGGGATGAGTAAGGAAAAAAGAGGGGTCATCCCCCATTATTTATAGGCGGCAACTCCTTGGATTCGCAACGTTCATTGAGGTGAAAAACTTCACATCAATCTCACCCCGCACATCCGATCTGCGCATCACGACCCTTCTTTAGAAATATTTCTTTGTGATTCGCCTAAATATTTTGGTGATATACCATCAATCTTAGGACCACATTTTCTAAATAGCTCTAAGTATGAGGTGGGAATTTGATGGCACCAAAATATGTGTAGAGGAAATGGATTAACTGAAAAAACCAATCCCAAAAAAGAATTCTTTTTGAATACCATCTATGAATCTCTTCATCATCATGGATGGAACAAAGCATAAGCCCCCTTTGCGGTCACATCAGAATAAAATAGTCATGATGCTATGTGGCTATGATCCAATTGACCAGAAGATTCATGCAATTGAGGGAACTGGATAGACATCTTTTATCCCTTGGAAATTAACAGAATCCTCCATGAGCACCACCGAGGGATCCAATATGAGAACCGCTTCGAGAAGGGGATGGAGTCTGAATCCACAGTTATGAAAAACATGATTCTATTTGTGATCTACCATGGAGCACCACATTGATTCGCAAGGAGTTTTACTTATTTTACACTGCCCCACTCCTATATATACTATAATCTCCTAGAGTCCAAAGTATTGATATCCTAACATTTATTCTTCTCACCTCTCAAATCACAATGCACTTTCTGCTCTATGAAACCTCAAGAAAAATAATCTCTACAAGGTAATTGATCATTGAAAAGTACTTTCACCATAGCTCAAATACAACCCCACTTCTAGTATGGAGGACCTTCATAGATCCCACGTTCTATAGAGAAAGAGGGATATCCCTTATGGGAATTGGGTTTTTTCAAATCACTCATACTTCATGAAGTTACCTCCATACACATGTGAACCACATGGTAAGGAAATGTCACTATGTTTCGAGAAGCTTATTACTTCGTAGTGCTATTATTTTGAAGGTATCGTGACTCTGCAAAGTCTTACTCCACAAAATCTTTTACACTTCACGAAGAGTCCTTCATATGCATTTTTAATCTATTCTTAGGATAGGCCACCCCACATCATGAAGAATACCCCTTACTGAAGTCCCTCCACTATATGGAGCACTGAAACATCACAAGGACCATTCATGTGAATCCATTTTAATTACAAACCATTCTTTCGTAATCCCCTTAACTTTTGTTCAATTTCTATTCATGGTCCCTGGGGTGGTGCTTCACAATGCGTTTCTTAGCCTTACGATTCATCCGATAGGCATGATAAAAGCTATTTATTCTTCTTATAACCATGCTAAAATGATATCCTTAATGGATAACTCCACAAAACCCTCTCACCTTGGAATTACTGATACCTTCTCTCCACAAAGGGTGGGTAGTTATCATTAATGTAAGTCATAGGGGTGAAGAGAGAACCTGCATCATCCAAACTGTTGGATGTTAAACTACCAAGAAACATCATCCTCCATACTTGTCATTAAAATATGGCCTCTCCCTTCGCAATATACACATGATATCCTACCTCAGACATTATCCATGCCCGCTCCACTCCACCGGAGTGAGATCTTCATCACATGGAATGAGATGCTCTTTATTAGAGAGACTTCTCTCTGTCGGTATGTGAAACCATATTGGTGTAATCCCATAGCCTTTCTTGTGGGTGGTAGCATCTATTTTCCTCCTCGATTTGTCTATGCCAAGGAATAGAAGAGAGATGGGTACTAGGACCTTAGTTACCACATCCCTCTCCCTATAGGATTTGTCGCCATCAGGCCTCCATCCTAATGTATGTCCCAATCTCCATCTCCCTGATCCACTAACCACGTGTATCCCCACAACAATTTCCTTGGATGTTCCTTTTGTGATGTGATCATCCGGTATTTTATGCCTCTTGTTTGTCACACTAAGCAGGACTCACATGTTCTTATAGTAAACATTGACCATGACATACTTCCTGGGATAAATTACTGTGTAAGCACAAAAACCTACCGAACTATGTGGACTTTGATCCTATTCTCCTATGAATAGTACTTAGGAAGCCTCCTTGAGTTTCAATCCCAACACCTACCTGTCATGACCCTTTACATCAGTTCATATTCATCCCGCGTGATGTTAAATTGTATCTCTCATCATGAACTATGTGAACTTTGATACTTGACTTCTAGGAAAGATATATAGGAAGGATCTCTGATGTTCAATCCCAACACCTAGGTGTCCCGACCACTTCACGTCGGTTCACTCTCTTCTTGTATGACATTAAATGGTATATCTCATCCATAACTATGCCGAATATGATCCTAGTCTCTTAGGATTTGTATGTAATAAACCCCCTGAGGTTCAAGCCCAACACCTATTTGTCCCGATCACTTCACATCATTTAACCCTAGTCCTGCAGAACGTTAAACTATATCCGTCATTCCAAAATATGTGTTATTTGATCCTTGTCTCTTAGTCATGGTACACAGGAAGCCTCTATAAGGTTCTAAACCAACACTCAATAGTTCTGACCACTCCACGTTGGTCCACACTCATCCTTCATGATGTTAAAATGCACACCCCCTTTCATACCGCATGATGCTAAACTATATTCTTTTGAACTATGTGGATTTTGATCCCTATCTACAATATAGTGTATATAGGAGGTCTCTCTAAGATTTAAATCTATCCAATGGTAAGCCGTTATAAACCCTCACCGATGTTAATCCATTGTAGACCCCAACCGATGGTTAGCTATTGTAGTCTCCAACCTATGGTAAGCTGTTGTAGACCCCAACTGATGGTAAGCTGTTGATAACCTCAAAAAGTGGTAATCTGTTGTAGTACTCAATATAGGGTAATCTGTTGTAGTCCCCTTTGTTAGGACCCACATATCTGGTCCACCCCTTGGGAGTCAGACCAACCCAAGATGTTAACCACACTTAAGTGGAATTATATCATCGAGTTGTTTTCCTCTTCACACACCCGGATTCTATAACCCAATCCCAAACTATGTGAACTTTGATTCCCTATCATAATGATACATAGGAAGCCTACATGAGGTTCTATCCCAAAAATAATGTCCTATTTTGGTCTCTCCCTCGAGCCTATGGTTTTCAGGATGGTCTTGTCCCACCCAGAAGTTTCTACATCTTGTGGATATCATCCATGCATCCATTCCCACGAGCGGCCTTCTTAGGTGTCCATTCTCCCCAGAAAACTGTGTGGACATATATTCCTCCCCACGAGGATATGTAGGTTGTCTCATTGAGTATAAATCCCAACAACATTTTAATCCCCAAGTCGGTTCCATCTCATTCTCTATCGACTCTCAACCATCCATATCCATCTTTATTCTTACCCGGGCCACCACATCCTGGTGAGATCATGTCACCCACATTCTCACTACTCCTAGCATAAATTGGGTCTCTAACCACACGTTAGACCCATCATCATTGTTCCTTATTGGGGTTGCACCCATTTTATCTACTCTTATAAGCGTTCCAATCATTTCGACCCGTCTCTTCTAGACGTTAAACTTTCGGCATACCATGCGTTACACATAGGAGGATGATGGAAACCTCAGAGACATGCCTATGGAATATAATTCCCCACACTCGATCTGGGATATCTCAGGCCACCACTACCTTGATAAGCCCAATCATAAGGGGATGAATCCTAGATGCATATGTGTTCAAGTATCCAGATAGACCAGCGATGCCCAACGTGTCTACTCCCCCGACCGAACATTCCTTCCATGACATCAACTCATGGAATGTTCAGATAGAAGCTTCGTAATTAACTAGTGTCCTTGAAAACATTCCACTGGAAAGTGTTCCACAAAAACATCCTAAGTCTACAAGGGACACATGAAGATGGTGATGAATTTTGAGGAGGAATCCACCAAAGGAATAAGAAACATCCCATCATCTCATTTTGATCATGGAGAAAATGTCTATGAATAAGCAAGAGATAGTGCCCACCTTTGAATGTGGGAATGTTGGGCAACAGATAACCACGTCCTCCTCTGAGAGATGGATGTGTGCCCTGGGCAAAGCATCCAAAATGATATTATTAAAATATAATATACTTTTTATTAAAATTATAATATTTCTAAATAATAAACTATTAAAATATATTAAAACCATATGATCATGTCAAATTAAAAATGTAAAAAGTTTTTATTATATAAATATCACATATTTTACATTTATTTAAACAATGATTTCATCCACCAATACATCATTAGGTATAATCTGAATAAATTTCAAAGAAAATGGGCTTATATAATTATTTAATATTAAAAATTTTGGGATCATAATTAAAACCCATATAAATATTTTATTTTTGTCTTATGAAATAATTTAAAAATTCCTTTTAAATTATAATATAAAAATAAAAAAAATTAAATATAGTACCATACATGGAAAATAAAATCCTATGTTATTAAATATATCATAAATATTGAATTTTGAATTAGGAATAATTCATATTTTTTATTAATATGATGAATCGTCCATGAATTAAAATTATGTGTTTGAAAATCCTTGAAATATAATTTTAGAACAATTTATAAATTTTAAATAATTGAATAAAAAAATTATAAAAATCTTCTATATATCAGAGAAATTAATATTCCATGTATCCCCACCTATAAGATAAATAAATTTGTATCACTCATAAAAAAACTCGATTATATATTCTGTTGAGGGTTTAAATTTTCATTATAACAGATATAAAGATATCTCATATAACTTTTTATGATACATTAAGATACCAATAATTTCCCAACTACTATAAGTCATTTCACTGTCATAAAAAAATTTATCTATATATCATTGGATATATTTCTTTCAAAAAAATTATATCACTATCTATAATTATGTGTAACTCTAAAACATCAAATGTGAACTATATCACGGATAATAATATCATATATTTCTAATACTATACAACACTTTGTTTTTAGAATAACAAAAATTGTCCTATAATAGAAAGAGATATTTCATACCATTTTTATGATATCATAATCACCTACTATGATTATTTCGTGTGTTACATGAAAATATCATAACAAATAATATCTCTATATCATTTTATGTGATATGTATGTTCTAAAATAAAAAATTTATCAAAAATCATAATAGTTATTCAAAGAATCCTACAGTGACTTTGATTCTAGTATTAGGTTTTAGAGTACATTAACATGTCCAAGTGACGTTTTTGAATCCAAAAATGTAGTTGAAAAAGTAACTCTCATAAGATGTCATTAAAAATATTAAAAAAAGAAAAAAAATAGATTTAGTATTGAGGATTCTTCATCAAATTATTCTTAGTAAATATCTCGTAAAAATAGTTGAAGTATTAATGTCTCGGTATCCACTAGTTCTGTTAATAAAGAATTAATTTAATGGAACAATAAAATATTAATTACATTATACTACCATATGTTCAAGGATAAAGAGACAATATATCATTGAATTTTTTAGAAAATGTTTTTTAAGGAATATAATTTAAGCACATGTATTATCTGGGTTTCTTCATATGTATATAACCATATTTTACAAACTACAATAATCAATTAAATATATAATTTATGTGATGTATGAATTTGTATGTATGTATTATTTTCCCATTACACTTTATCCCATGTTTTTTATAAAAAATGTTGTATAACATATTTGATGTTAATATATTTATTAAATTTATAAATCTATGAAAGTCATATTGCATATAGTGATAAGAAAATATTATAGGTCATGATGTATCTTTAGTGTCCATTTGTAATATAACATTATATAATTATCTTAATTATATGAGTGTTCGGTATGTTACATCATGGCCTTAACCTATGAAAATTGGTAATTATATTTTATTTATCACATTAAAATTTTCATTAATATACACTATCTGAACAGACCCAATAGAGTTCATGAGTGAAACTAGACATGTATATTTCTATATTTACCCCTATTATTTATATATATGTTGTTGTTTTAGTTTTACATGAGATTATGAATTAGTAATAATCATTTTAGTTATGGTTGTTTTATCAGTTTGAATTATAGTTTTTCATTTTATAAAATTCTTATTTGCGGTATAAAAATTCATATAGTTGTTCTATCATTTTTTATCATTTTAAAATTTTTTGATCATGAATATGGTTTTCCATTTATTATTTATGTTGAATTTGTCCCTGGAAATGATATTAGATTTTGTTGATTTATGGAGTTTTTATTATTGGGTAATGTCTTTCATATGATTGTTTTTTTTCCTAAACACTAAACATAATTATCTAATGTATAAATGAAGCGATTGCGATGTTATTTTTTGTCTCTCCGCTGAGTCAGGATGAGTTTCAATGTTGTTAATTCATGAAAATATAGATTTGAAAAATCAAAATTTCAAAAAAATGAGTTAATAATGATTAAATATTGAATTAAATTTTGTTTTAATTATTTACATATCTTAATAAAGGTAGTGTGTTTGACTTAATATAACTTTTATGAGTCATCCCAACATGAATAGTAACAATTAAAAACAATATAAAATATTAAAATTACATTTATTTCTGTAGTTTAATTCTTTAAAAAACCACCAAGAATATCATATGATCAATGTATTAATAGATACAAATATGAATTTTTGAATAGCATCATTAACAAATATCCATCTACAAGTTCGTATGAATCAAATTATGGTCATCAATTCATGTGATTCTATCATTAATGATTTCTGGTTATATTTATAGAATTCCATGACCAGTGTCTGTTATGCATGATATGAGACACAAATGAAAACAAAACCAGCCACCTGGTCCTGCATCTCAAACTCTATTTTAGTCATCTCCTTTCCCCACATCTCAACTATAATGATCAAATCCATATGTGTAAAATGATTTCCTTCCAAAGAGGAGTCAAGTGATTATCTAAGTACAAGATTTTTTATTAAGAACATATCTTTATTTGGAATATCCTCTTAGAAATTGTGCCACAACATCAAAAAAATTTCAACATCCCAATAATATACTAATTCATTCTATTTAATTAGATTGGGTAATGAGAATATTTTTTAAGATAATATATTAATTTAAATTGTAGATGATTTTCATGGTATTCCTTGTTTTTTTATATATTTATTTTTCAAACAACCCTCAATATAATAAAAAAAAGATAAAAATGTAACAAAATGAAAATAAATTTTTAAACATAAAATAAACTATCAAATTCAAAAAAAAAAATTTCTTTTGGTATTCTAATAAAAATATCTCCAAACAAAACTTCACTTTTACTCAATCGTAAAGACATGGTAATCAAGAATAATACGTTTATATTGAATGAATAAAAATAAATAAATATATATATATATATATATATATATATGTAACGCCCCAAACCCAGTTACCCAGAGTTGGTGCATTATTACATAACATTGGTGTGATCACAAGAAAGATCAAGTCTCGAAAGACCGATTAGTTTAGTAGCTTTGGAATAACTAGATACATTAATAAGGATTACATTACATCATAAAATCAAAACTACAACAACATCTTTTCTTCATGGTCCACACTCATGTCCCCATATACTATCCCTTCAGGTCATTCATAAATTACTTCTTCACATCCTGGGAAAAATAAAACATTGAAAGGGGTGAGCTCAAATGCCCAGTAAGGATAACAATATAGCGGAAACTTTCATAAATAAGAATAAATATTTAAGGAAATGTATAACTAAAACAGACGCCTTTTAAACTTGAACTTCAACATTGTATGGAAAAAATGAAATAATTCCATTTACTTATTCATATTGATATTATACTAATCGAATAATCACATGCAATATCAATAACCACTTTCATAATGATGTAATGCATAATGCCAGACAATCATAACCACATACCTAAGGCCCCGTGCCAAGACTACAAATAAGATTTTGTCAAGACCTTGTGCCAAGACACTAGTTTGTCTCATGAGACCTATAGATGCATCGGGAAACTATAGTGGGCTCCACCCGTCACTTACTAAGTCCAATTCATTTCTCATATGAAATGTTTTAAACATAACATAAACATTCGTATTAAAACTAGCATACAAAATGTCAATACTTTATCCACAAACCATGAATGGTATAAAAATCGCATATCCACAGTCAATCATAACACATTTGATACAATATGGAATATTTTATTGTATCTTATTAACCTCAATCAAGAATAATAAAGGATACTGACATAGATGAAAATAATCATCAGAACTATTTGAGAGAAATATTCCCCTTTTTCTTGAAATCATTTAAAAGTCTCACAATTTGTCACGATGCCATTTAAAAATAGATTTTTGAATCAAAGTTCCCCATACCACTTTGAAAATTTTAAAAGGAGATTTAATTTTAAAACTATATTGTCCATATAAATAAATCTATAAAACCATTTTTAAAACATGGACATTAATGAGCATGATTTATAAGAATATGTCTTTAAAACATTTAAAAATGGTATTTTAGTTAGAGTTTCTAACCAAAATAAAGACACTTGAATACTAATAATTGAGGTAATCAAAACATTGTAATATCATGAGAATAAAGGTATTCATGATATACTATGTCAAAGTACATTATTTACACCACATAAAAGTGATTTGGTGTATAACAATAAAAAAGTGTCAATGGAATGTAAATTGAGATGAAATCTCCCATAAATGTCGTATCCTTAGGTTAAGGATAAGTCAATGACATAATTATGTGTGAAAAATATAAATACACTAAATATAAATGGATTTTCAGTGTAAAACAATCAAAGGACATTCACACATATTCTTGTAAAAACAACAACAATGAATTGGATGTTTATCTCAACAAATCGAGATTGAGTAAAAATTATCTTATCAAGTTCATACCGATGACCTGAGAATTTATCAATGGGGTGATTATGGATATAAAAAGTATATCCACATAAAGGGGAGTGGAAATTATGACATAATCAAATTATTAGTTATTCTGCACATAATCTTGGAGCAAAATAATCAATGAAGTATGCGTAAAGCCGAATGAGTGGAAGTTGAAATTTCAAATTCCCTTACTGATTTGGTAACATACAAATCATACACCAATGAAATAAGGATCATACAATGATGATGTAAATATACATGAAATAAATTATATTACACAATGAAAACAAACATGGGCAGTACACACACCACATGTAATAAATAAGTGGTGAACAATGGAATTCTCACGGAATTAAAAGTGAGATAAAAAACCCCATACTTTGTACTTTTTCCTTGGTAGATGGTTGGTTAACCTCATGTATAATGGTTAAATAATTTTTATTGAATTATACAAGAATAATTTACATTAATATGATATCATATATGATCTTTTAACATTGATTTGTTAATAATATCTTTGTATTATCGTCATTTCGGGAGTTAACTTACTCGTTTTCTGTTATATTCTTTGTTACATAAGCCGTGTTTTTTATGGATAGGTTGTATATTATTCATATCAAGAATTATATCGAGTCCTTAACATTATTTTTAATCATCAAATGAGAATTATACTTGAATGGATACGATGGAGAATGAATCTCATCACGTTCGTGGAGATGGTAGTCCGTACCTACACACGAGCGACAATATCATTGTTTTGATGTTAAAATAATATATAATTGGATGTTATATCATATGTACAGAATCATTATCATGTTATATTTATTATTTAAATTAATTACACATCATTAGTATGCCCATAAAAATTATAATTTATTGAATAACAATTACACCACGACGTGGGGACGGTAAGTCGTACGTACGCACATATGGTGACATGTTATTTAAAGGATGGATAGAATACTAAATATGATTGTACCATATTTATAATAACATCACATTATATATTTTATACTGGAGTTATTATTTTATAATGGTAACAATAACGAATGAAGAAGTGGATGAAGAAAGGAACTTCAAAAAAGGTGGTGAAAACATTACCTCTTCATCGGGTTCTTCATTTTGATTTGATCAAAAGGGGTCCTTAAGTTGGCTTTATGACAAAAGGAAGGCCTATAGGATGAATTGAGGGAAGTTTAGAGAGTATTTTTGCAGATTTTAGAAGAGCCAAAAGGCTTTGAATGTGTGAAGTAATGAGAAGGAGGAGTTCCCTTTTATAAGAGGGGTGAGGGGCACCTTTGGAAAAGATAGAAATATTATTTTATAATAAATTCATATTTTGTTTATAATGGCTCCAAAGTGGATTATTTAAAGGTTATGGAGGGGATAGGTCTTAAACCACTCAACCAATAGAATTTAGACAGGTTTGTTCACTATATTAACCTTATCTTTAAGTATTAACTCTTTGTTAATTAGTTTCACTTTTACAATGTCTCTTGGTATTTTTATATTATATGGTTAATAAAATTACTATATAACTCAAAGAGACCACCAAGTGGTCCATTAATGATACACCTATCATGATATATGTCTATTATCCGAACCATAGATTTTGAGGAATTTAATATCAATTAATAATTTAATATTTTCTTTAAAAACTATTTTATGTCAATTTTGACACTATTCAATAATTTATTTTTGTGAAAATCATATCAGAATTATTACATCGGACAATGTAAATTAATTTAATCCTAGTATGTCATATTAACCTAGTAAATTAGTATAATTCAATAAAAGTCTTCAATTATATTTATTTTGGTATTTATAATATCAATTATTTTAATTTTTCACTATTACGGTAATTACTGCATCATCATTGTGTCATAAATAAATTAAATTATATAATATCTAAAAATTATAAATAAAATATCATTATTTAGAAAATATTTTTATATTTCTAATTAATATTTATAATTGAATTTATATTATGTGTAACCCTATATTAAAAATGTTTTAGTAAATAATCTATGATTTTAACTCTTTTAACACTTCTTTGAATTAAATAATAATAAATGTTCTAATCTAATACAAGTGGACCTAAATGAAAATATTTTATTCCTAAGGTTGTTTTATGTTGAGATACACTTGTCCAATAGAAATAGGAAATGTGTTAGGGTAATATTAATATCATTTTTACCCTTAATTACCCTATTTACTTTTAACCATAGTAAATAAAAGTAAAAAGTAACCATTCACCAAAAAATTATTTTCATCTCATTGAACCACATTTTACTTCTTGATATTAACGGTGTGTCTCGGATTTTTGAAATTCTACTCACAGAAGCAGTAAAATTATGTTTTATGAAAAATTTATTTTTTTAACCACCACTTAGTGGTTTCACTATTCATCAAAAATTGAAGTTTTCAGAACAATGCCAAACATTCACCCTAAGCTATAATTGATATTCCGAATTAAAAACTGATGTATATTTTACAAAATTACAAACATATAAGTTGCATTAATTAATTTTAAAATTAATTCCCGTTGTCACAACAAATAGTGTGTTTTTGAGAAACAATATATATCAACAGATTGACAATTGTTTATGTCCTATTTCAAAGTGAAATTAATTATAATGAACAACATTGGATAATAAGGTAAAAATTTATTTATATTATACTTTAAAACCACTCAAATTCATTATTTATCACTATTAATTATTTTTATTAAAAAGTTGTTTTTAATTAAAATTTAGTAATTTTCACTATTCATCAAAATATTAATGTTATCAGAAAAGTACCAAAATTTTACCTTATGCTAAATTCGATAATCAAAATCCAAAAATGAAGTTCATTATGAGAGATAAATTTTCTAAAATTTTAAAAATTAGGTATTACTTGTCATAACGGCTAGTTTGATTTGTTGTGGTGTGTTAGAATCTCGAAGTTGCGTACAATGCACGTCACTGCATTATTCAAAGGGAAACATACTGTGGAAGCCTGGGGTGTTATATTCTCCCCTCATAAAATAAATTGCGTCCTCAAAATTTTTAAAAATTGGGCTTGAGAATATAATGGAATGTCCCATATCGGAAAAAGAGTCAATAAAACTATCACTTCAAAAGAAAGGAATATAGGTATAAAGGTCACCCAAGATAATCCAAACTAGGATTCCATGTAAGAAAACTTGGATATGGACAATAAACTAAGTGTATAGTTCTGATGGAGAGGTATAGAAAACATGATCAGGAAAAAGTTAACAATAAGAAAATCACAAACTTTTGTTGGGACAAATGGTCCTTAGTCTCCCAGTAGGAAAAGTAAACAGACAACAATTTTTGTTTTATGTTACAATACATAAGGACGAGGAATTCATTTATGATATTGACTAAGAAAATAATGATATATACTTTCTTTCTATGTATAGTTTCATTCTTTAATAACTTTTTACCACTACCTCTTTTTTTGAACAATGAGTATTCAAGAAGACTTGGTCACAATAGAAGAGCTAGAATAAACTTATGTAGAAATACATGATCCACGTAGGATAAACTATATATTTACCTTGTCATTAGAGATTAATCAAAACAAAAATGGTTAGAATAATATATGATGACCCCCCAAATGGATATTCCATTAGATAAAAAAACACTAGTCTTAATTTCTGAAATTAAACCATCAATACCCTAAAGTTAAATAAATACCATTCAATAATCAATTGTCCATAAAAACCTTCAATATAATCCAAACTAATATTGAAACTAAAAACATATAAGAATTTAGTCTTCCATGTTAAATTTTATCTCCAAATGATATTTATTACTCTTAAATTTGCATACTTAAAAGTAATTAACCTAATCATTTCCATAAACAACCTAAATCACTATAAATCCACAATAAAAACATAGATAAAAATCCACATTACTCCTCAAATGAAATCCCATACTATTCTTGTAACACCCCGAGATTTTATGAAAAATATTCATTTAATTTCATTAATGTATTGTGTTGTATGCTACACCAAGATTACCTTGCGCTATATGCAACACCGTATTAGCTTGCAGTATACACAACACTATTCTTGGATCGTGTTACACACAATTTTGATAATAGTTATTCTACGCAACATTGAGTATATATATATATATATATATATTCAATGTATAAATGAAATATGGTTGGATTATGATATACGAAACAACGAAGGATTCTTTCACAGCACACAACCCTGACTTGGCTTGCATTACAAGCAATCGCGACCTTGCTCGATAGCGTGTGTTGTACGCAATACCGGGTTTTACTAAACAATGATATATTTTTATAATATTATTATGAACTAGCTGTTATGAATAGTATTAACTAAATTTTGAATATTATAACATTTTTATTTGTCATAAACATTTTCTAAAACATAGTATAAGAACAAAATAAATTTTTCTGGTAAAATAAGTATTTTTCAAAAAAGGCAGTTTTGCCGCCTTTTCATGGCGCACCCACATTAAATCTAGTTTTTGACATGTTAATAAGTTCAATATGACAAAATAAAATTCTTATTTGGAATAATGAAATAAAAATTTACATTGGATAAAATTTTCATATTATTCCGGTAACATTCATATTTTGATGAATAGTAAAAACACGCTATATTTTAATTAAAAATAACTTTTTTCATTGCAATAATTTATATGGTTAAATTATAATATTGAATAGTTTTAAAGTATAAATATAATATATTTTTACCACTTAATATAATGTATTACATTAGCATTTATTCTACCTTGAATTCGTAGGATAAATCAATTCAATCTTTTACAATGTTTTAAAGAAAAACCCGTTTTCTTTCGACAACTGGATTAATATTAATTTAATTTCTACAACTTTTGTGTATTGAATTTGGTAAAAATGGAATCCATATTTGGAATTAGTGGATCCATATTATGTTAATAAGCTACTTTTTATTATTGTGAATTATGAATAGTAACTACGGTAAATTTTATTTACCATAGTTAAAGGTAAATCGGGCATTTCAGGGTAAATATAATATTATAAAATTACCCTAAAACATGTCAAAATCCTATTGGATTACTAAAAGTCGACCCGTATCACCTACGGGTCAGATTAGATTCATTTAATGGACTTTTTTCCATGAAAATAGTTTAATTATTATTAAAACCAAAGAATGTGACAACATGTCACTTTCTTAAATCTTATAAGTATAATAATTTTAATTTAGTTCTACACTTCATGAAACTTCGAACATGAATAGTATACAGAATGATACAACAATTATCTAAATCATAGAAATTTATTGAGAATTTTTAGGGATTAAATAAGTATCATTTATTATGACACAAAGATGATGCAGTAATTGTCTTATTAATGAAATATTGACATAATTGATGTTATAAATACCCAAATAAATGTAATTTAAGACTTTTTATGAATTCCACTAATTTTATAGGTTAATATGACATGTTATTATTTATTTAATAAACTTATTTCGAACTAATCATTCTGTTATGATTTTCACAAAAATAAATTACTAAATTGTGTCAAAATTGACATAAAATAGTTTTTAAAACAAATATTATATTATTAATTGTTATTTTTTTCCTAAAAATATAAGGATCGGAAAAATGAGTTATATATGGTTATATATATTAATTATTCACAACTTGGGGTTCTTTTGGCTTGATATAGAAAGTTTATTAACCTTATAGTGTAAGAAAACAAGAAGACACGGCAAAAGTAAAATTATCTAACTTAAAGTTAAATATAAATGATAATTTTAACATAGGAACCTAAAATTGTCTAAATTCTACTGGATGAAAGTATTTCGACCCATCCCCACCTTATCTTCGAAATGAATCAATTTGGATCTATTTAAAACCGAATTTTACTTTATAATAAAATAATAGTTTTAGTTATTCCAAAGCTGCTCTTCTCCTCCTATATAAAAGGGCACCTCCTCCCTCTCTTCCTCACACCACTTTGAGCCTTCAAGCTCAGCCAAACCCTGAAAAATTACCTTATCCACTTCCCTAGAAACATAATAGATGTTTGGGTCTTCCTAAAAGACCAATTTTAGTGCCCTAAAAGAAGATCTCAAAGAGGCGCTTCAAAGAAGAGGTAATGTCCGTTACCGATTCTTTCATCTTTATTTATTCTTCCACTTCTTCATCTTAGGTTGTTTAATTATGAAGTAATAACATAAGTATCACTTATATACTGATATGTCATTATAAATATGAAACAACATTATTTCTCCATCTATCTTTCCTACGGAAAATGAAATCACCGCGCGTGCGTACGTACGAAATACCGTCTCCACGCCGTGGTGTAATCTATTTTCCACCACCACCTTACTTGGATGGGTATAATGGTGTACATAATAACTATATATGATTATTGTAAAGTGATATTGATTCTAAAATAGTATACATACACTCCAATGCAATTCCACGATCATGAGAACGATATCGTCGCTCGTGCGTACGTACGGACTACCGTCTCCACAACACGATGAGATTCATTCTCCATGTTAACCATTCATGAATGATTATAAAGTATATATAATAAGTAATAATGAAATATATGACATAATAATGATTCTAGATTTATGTTTATATATATTTATGTCATCTAATTAATTCCATTCAACTCAATAAGGAAAAGAAAACATCGTTCATGCGTACGAACAGTCTACCGTCTCCATGAACGGTGTATTTCTTTCCATTTAATGATCTATTATATATATATATATATTTATATTCTGAATATATATTATATATAAATCATGTTTTATATCCTGTAATTAAGTAATCATGATCTAATTAATCATATTAATATTTACAAGTCAAAACACGGATGAAAAATGATACGATTTTACCCAAAATGCTCTTTAACATGGAATTTACAAAAGAATGGGTAATATAAAGCCATAAGTGAACCATATATGATATAATAACAATGATTATTATTCTATAATAAGTCAATGACATTATTTAAATCATTATACTAGAGGTTCGGACACATACGAAACAAATTGGACCTAAGGTAAGGGAAATATCACTATCTCATTTTTATCCGAGATTGTTTATACGTTGGTATTTACTGGGGTGTATTTTATCATCCACATCCATGTTTCCTAAATATTTAATATTATTTCTATTCACCTACAATTTTTTAAATCCTATTTTACCCTTCGGTGAGTTTTTAGTAAAAGATATGAAAGGAATCTTTTTTCATTTTTAGTACGAGGTACTTTTTTGGCTTTTTCGACAAAAGTACGAGAAAAATGTTTTTTTTAACTTATACAACATCAATGGATTTTTAAAACATTATTTCCAAGAAGCTTCCTTTACATGTTTTCATGTTTATTTTTAATCAACTTCTTTTAGTTTATAATTTTACAACATGTTAAGAAAGGAAAAGTGGTTTTGAAGCAGAAAGGATATTTTTCGTCAAGAATGGAGTTCAAGTGTTTTATCAAAATTATTTTCCATATAAGATAATAAAGGGTTCTGTTTCTATCCCTATTATTAAATTTATTTGATTATTTTGTGATGGAATTATATTTTTATGAATTC
Source organism: Viscum album (assembly GCA_963277665.1). Taxonomy (NCBI): domain Eukaryota; kingdom Viridiplantae; phylum Streptophyta; class Magnoliopsida; order Santalales; family Viscaceae; genus Viscum; species Viscum album. Next base: position 1,393,891,868 of record OY728165.1, read on the forward strand.
CTTTATCTTATATCAATTGTTTTATGTTGTCACGATGTTTAATATTCCCATTTTTATTACATGGGTTATGTTATGATGTATGATTTATGATTTTGTGGCACACATAAGAATGGTATCATTATGAGATGGGTGGGACCTATATCTCCCTCCAATGCATTGGGTAATGATTTTATATCTCATTAGATAGACATGGCTGGAACGGAAGGTTATACCGGTTCAGTGAAACAGGACTGAAACGAGGGGTGAACTCGGTTCAGAAAGGGAATTTTTCCACTAAGATAATCTTGGCAATGAGTCTTGACTAATAAGAAATGATTCTCTATGATTATGTGTGTATTCCACAAAGTTTCATGTTTTATGTTAAGATTATTGGGATTACATTTCACTATTATTATTACTCCCATGTTATGAAATTATGATCTCTTTTGCAGGTTAAGATTTCCAAAAGATATGTTTTTATGAATTTGACGTGATTGATATTTCTTTTGTTTTCCCTTACTGAGCATTTGAGCTCACCATTTTATGTGTTCTTTTCCCCATGACATAAAGAAGGGATTTAGTTTAAAAAAATGATCTTTATGGGATATGTTGATGATCTTTCACCACGATTAGAAGATTATATTCTGAGTTTCCAAAGACACTAAACTATTATGGTCCTTATGTGTGGTATTTTGTTATGTACTAAATATTACGCAAAAGTAATGTAATGTCCATGTACGTTAGGCTTCGGGTCTCTATAGTTTGTATTAGAGAAAAAGTTTAGTCAACCTTTGGAAACTAGGATGCGAAAACGTTACTGAGATCCCTAGAGATATTCCGAAGGTATGTCTAGGGATGTCCCTAAGGATAAGTATACGTATAGGTAATAGTACTAGAATTACGCTAACGATCATAGAATTAAACCTAAGATGTTAGTTATTGAAGGTACACCACCTTTATTATGTTGTTTCCCCTATCATGATTTTTTCCTCTAACACTATTCTTTTTGGGTTTTAGACGATGGCTGGAACCAGAAGGAACCGTGTTGATCAATGCAATGGACAATGCAATGATTGTCCTCCTGAACAAACAAATGTTATGGGATATGGAGTGAAAAATCTTATTGCTATACTTACACAAGCTATGAATCATTCTGGACTTCCAAATGAGCAGAGAAGGGAACAATATTCTATTGAGTCCATGAGGAAATGTCCACCTTCTTTCTGTGGGTCTTCTGATCCACTTGTTGCTGAACAATGGATCAGTACCACTAAAAAGATATTTTCAGTTCTTTAATGTTCTGAACATGATAAAGTCATCTTAGTAGTATATCATTTGGAAGGTGAAGCTGATCAATGGTTGAATCTTATCAAGAATACGAGGCAAAGAGATGAAATTGATTCCATGGAATGGGATGAGTTCAGGAACTTATTTTTCAATAAGTACTTCCCTTGTATTCTTTGAACAAAGATAGAGAAGGAGTTTCTTGAACTAAAGAAAAAGGATGATGAATCTGTTGGTATATACGAAGAGAATTTTACAAGGCTTGCAAGGTACGCATCTGGATTTATCATACAACCTGAAAGTAATGTTGATCGATTCTTCAGTGGATTAAAACCAAATCATCGTAGGGCATTATTTATAAGAGACTTCAGTAGATATGAAAAAAATTTGTGTTGTGCTATCAAGGTAGAAATGGAAGTTGGTGTTACTTATCCATCTCATAGTTTTGACAAGAAACGAAAGATGGAGTTCAAGGAGAAATCTTAGAATAATGGTGAAAAGAAGATGAATGTTTCCTTATGCTCAACGTGTGGAAAGACGCTTGGTGGAGATTATCTTAAAGGGACAAGTAAATGTTTCAAATGTGGAATGGATGGTCATCAGGCACTTGAATGCCACAATGATGGGAAGAAGGTATATAATGATGCAAACAAAGGAAGGGATACACAGAATGAACCTACTACACTTCCATGCTTCAAGTGCAAGGTAATGGGGAATTATACTAATAAATGCCCTAATCCAAGGGTTAGTGATGATCTACATGAGAAACCACTTAAGGAAAAGGACAAAGGGAAGTCACATGCGATCACCATTGGAGATGTTGAATATGAAAACGATGTTGTGGAATGATTAAGTGTTTATGTAATGGGATTCCAGAATAATGATATATATAGTATCGTGGAATATTGGAATATTTATGTTTTGGTCTATTGTGGTTTTCAATAATTTTATGAAATCGGTAACCATGAAAAGTGATTGAAATATTTTTGGAAATCAGATGATATGCACATAATGAAAAAATAAAGAAAATCTAATATGTTTGATAGTATTCATGAGCTCATGATTGATATAAGGACTAAGTGATATCATGGTTTGAGGATATAGAATTTTTAGGATTTTGGTATGTGGAAAGTGTTAACTTTTAACTACATTCATGTTTTCACTAAGGTTCAATGGATATTCATTCTTCAAGAGAATACATAACTAAGGTATTCACATATTTGTAATTTCACCAACAAGATATATCTGATGATATATGGATGATAAATGATTGATTTCACGTGATCATTTTCTTTATACTATGAGCTTGGACCGAAGTATTTTAGATAAGCCTCAAGATTGGAATGGTTTATGTTGGAAATAAGTTAGTATTGTTTAAGGATAATTTTTTTGATATTGTTTATGGGATGTTATAGTAATATAGCTTTAGAAAAAGGACAACCTGCAGGACGGGCGACAGCCCATCCCGTTGGACAAGGCTGTGGGAATCAAACCCACAACCGAAGTACGACTGGCCTTTATCGCCTACCACTAGCCTATAAGAAAGTCCATGTTTAGTAGAAACTAGTTTTATTATATTAATCAGTATGATATATGAAGTATAAGTCCATTTGAGGAACCATATATGATTAATCTCACTATAGATGGACTTATGTATTTTTTGATAACTTTTCTAACCTTTTGTTTAAGACAGATGGAATGACCCATCATTCTATCACATGATCTGCTAACACATCACGAATGACAAATTCAACTTCATTTCTTTAAGAGATGAAGTGGAAATTGTCCAAAGAATGACAACCGGTGAGACTATACCAAAATCATGAAAGTATTTCTTCTAATTCCAATTTCATCAACTTTAGGGAAATGATCTTCAAAACCAAAAATGTTGTCCTAGTGCTCTTATATTTGATGAATCAGATGGTACATTAGATCGTCACAAATTTATGGCTTTGTGATTGCTGGCTTTACCATAGCCATGTTCTCTACCACCCTCCATCAGGACATGATGGTTAGATTTCTCTTCCATATCCATATTTTCACCTATGTGGAAACCAGGTTATTAGTTTATTTAGGTAACCGTTATGTTTCATACTTTAATTTTTAAATATTGGTTTTGGTATTCCTTTTTACGATGTGGGTTTCTATTAAAGAAACTTTCGAACAGTAAACCATTTATAACCCCGATAAATTTCGAGGGTGAAATTATTTTTAAGGGGGGTAGAATGTAACACCCCGAGATATTATGAAAAATATTTTTTTAATTTCATTAATGTCTTGTGGTGTATGCTACACCAATATTACCTTGCGCTATACGCAACACCGTATTAGCTTGCAGTATACGCAACACTATCCTTGGATCATGTTACACACAATTTTGATAATAGTTATTCTACGCAACATTGAGTATATATATATATATTCAATGTATAAATGAAATATGGATGGATTATGATATACGAAACAACGAAGGATTCTTTCACAGCACGCAACCCTGACTTGGCTTGCATTACACACAATCGTGACCTTCCTCGATAGCGTGTGTTGTACGCAATACCGGGTTTTACTAAAAAACGATATATTATTATAATATTATTATGAACTAGCCGTTATGAATAGTATTAAATATATTTGTAATCTCATAACATTATTATTCATCTTACACATTTTCTAAAACATGGAATAAGAACAAAATAAATTTCTCGGGTAAAATAAGTATTTTTCAAGAAATGCAGTTTTGCCGCGTTTTAATGGCGCACCCACATTAAATCTAGTTTTTGACATGTTTATAAGTTAACATTGAAAAAATAAAATTCTTCATTGGAATCATGAAATAAAATTTTACTTTGTATAAATTTTTCATATTATTCTGGTAACTTTCATATTTTGATGAATAGTAAAAACACACTATATTTTAATTAAAAACAACTTTTTTCCTCACAATACATTATATGGAAAAATTATAATATTTAATGGTTTGAAAGTATAAATAGAATATATTTTTAACATTTAATATAATGTATGTAATTAGCATTGATTCTACCTTGAATTCGTAGGATAAATCAATTCAATCTTTTGCAATGTTTTAAAGAAAAAACAGTTTTCTTTCGACAACGGGATTAATTTTAATTTAATTTCTGAAACTTTTGTGTATTGAATTTGGAAAAATGGATTCCATATTTGGAATCAGTGGATCCAAATTATGTTAATAAGCTGCTTTTTATTTTTGGAAATTATGAATAGTAACTACGGTAAATTTTATTTACCATAGTTAAAGGTAAATCAGGTAATTAAGGGAAAATATAATATTATAAAATTACCCTAATACATGTCAAAATCCTCTTGGATGACTAAAAGTCGACCCATATCACCTAAGGGTCGGATTAGATTCATTTAATTGGCTTTTTTCCATGAAAATAATTTACATATTATTAAACCTAAAGAATGTGACAACATGTCACTTTCTTAAATCTTATAAGTATAATAATTTTAATTTAGTACTAAACTTCATGAAACATCGATGATGAATAATATCCAGAATGATAATACAATTATCTACACCATAGGAATTTATTTAGAATTTTTAGGGACTAAATTATTATCATTTATTATGACACAACGATGATGCAGTAATTGTCTTATTAATGAAATATTGACATAATTGATGTTATAAATACCCAGATAAATGTAATTTAAGACTTTTTATAAATTCCACTAATTTTATAGATTAATATGACATGTTATTATTGATTTAATTAACTTTTTTCGAACTAATCATTCTGTTATTATTTTCACAAAAATCACTTACTAAATAGCGCCAAAATTGACATAAAATAGTTTTTAAAACAAATATTATATTATTAATTGTTATTTTATTTCTAAAAATCTAAGTTTCGGCCAAATGACTTAGATAAGGTTATATATATTAATAATAGACAACTTTGTGTTCGTTTGGATTGATATAGTATATTTATTAACCTTATAGTGTATGAAAACAAGGAGACACGGTAAAAAAAAATTATCTATCTTAAAGTTAAATATAAATGATAAGGTTAACATAGGAACCTAAACTTTTATAAATTCTATTTGATGAAATAATTTTGACCCATACCCACCTTATAATCGAAATGAATCAATTTGGATCTATTTAAAACCGAATTTGGCTTTATAATAAAATAATAGTTTTAGTTATTCCAAAGGTGCCCCTCTCCTCCCTTATAAAAGGGCACCTCCTCCCTCTCTTCCTCACACCACATTGAGCCTTCAATCTCAGCCAAAACCTGAAAAATTCCCATATACACTTCCCTATAATCATCCTAGAGGTTCTGGTCTTCCTCAAAGACCAATTTTAGTGCCCTAAACAGTGATCTCAAAGAGGCGCTTCAAAGAAGAGGTAATGTCCGTTACCGATTCTTTCATCTTTATTTCTTCTTCCACTTCTTCTTCTTAAGTTGATTCATTATGAAGTAATAACATCAGTATCACTTATATACTGATATGTTATTATAATTTTGAAACAAACTTATTTCACCATCTATCCATCCTACCGAAAATGAAATCACCGAGCGTGCGTACGTACGGAATACCGTCTCCACGCCGTGGTGTAATCTGTTTTCCACCACCACCTTACATGGATGGGTATAATGGTGTACATAATAACTATATATCATTATTGTAAAGTGATATTGATTCTGAAATAGTATACATACACTCCAATACAACTACATGATCATGAGAACGATATCATCGCTCGTGCGTACGTATGGACTACCGTCTCCACGACGTGATGGGATTCATTCTCCACGTTAACCATTCATGAATGATTATAAAGTATATATAATAAGTAATAATTAAATATATGAAATAACAATGATTATGTATTTATGTGTATATATATTTATTTCATCTACTTAATTCCATTCAACTCAATAAGGAAAAGAAAACAGCGTTCATGCGTACGAACGGTCTACCGTCTCCATGAACGGTGTATTTCTTTCCATTTACTAATCTATTATATATATATATATATTATGAATATATATTATATATAAATCATGTTTTATATTCTTTAATTAATTAATCATGATCTAATTAAGCATATGAATAATTACAAGTCAAAACACAGACGACAAATGTAACGATTTTACACAAAACGCTCTTTAACATGGAATTTACAAAAGAACGGGTAATATAAATCCATAAGTGAACCATATATGATATCATAACAATGAGTATGATTCTGAAATAAGTCAATGACATTATTTGAATCATTATAAAAGATTTTTGGACACATACGAAGCAAATCAGACCTAAGGTAAGGGAAATATCAAAATCTAATTTTTATCCGAAATTGTTTATACATGGGTATTTACTGGGGTGTATTTTATCATCCACATCCATGATTCCTCAATATGTAATATTATTACTATTCACCTACAATTTTTTAAATCATATTGTATGATTTCATGAATTTTTAGTAAAAGATATGAATGGAATCATTTGTCATTTTTGGTACGAGGTACTTTTTTGACTTTTCCGACAAAAGTACGAGAAGAATGTTTTTTTTAACTTATACGACATGAATGGATTTTTAAAAAATTATTTCGAAGAAGCTTAATTTACAAGTTCTCAAGTTTATTTTTAATCAAATTCTTTTAGTTTATAATTTTACGACATGTTAGGAAAGGAAAAGTGTTTTTGAAGCAGAAAGGATATTTTCCTCATGAATGGAGTTTAAGTGTTTTATCAAAATTATTTTCCATCTATGATAACAAAGGGTTATGTTTATATCACTATTATTACATTGATTTGATTATGTTGTGATGGAATTATATTTTTATGAATTCCTTTATCTTATATGAATTTTTTTATGATGTCACGATGTTTAAGATTCCCATTTTTATTAGGTAGGTTATGGTATGATGTATGATTTATGATTTTGTGGCACACATAAGAATGGTATCATTATGGGATGGGTGGGACCAATATCTCCCTCCAATGAATTGGGTAAAGATTTTATATCTCATGAGATAGACATGTCTGGAACGGTAGGTTATACCGGTTCAGTGAAACAGGACTGAAACGAGGGGTTAACTCGGTTCAGAAAGGGACTTTTTCCACTAAGGCAGTCTTGGAAATGAGTCTTGACTAATAAGAAATGATTCTCTATGATTATGTGTGTATGCCAAAAAGTTTGATGTTTTATGTTATGATTATTGGGATTACATTTCACTACTATGATTTATCCCTTGTTATGAAATTATGATCTCTTTTGCAGGTTAAGATTTCTAAAAGATATGTTCTTATGAATATGACATGATTGATATTTCTTTTGTTTACCCTTACTGAGAATTTGAGCTCACCCTTTTATGTTTTCATTTCCCCAGGACATAAATAAAGGATTTAGGTTTAAAAAAAAGATGATCTTTATGGGATATATTGAAGATCTTTCACCACGATTAGAAGATTATATTCCGAGTTTCCAAAGGCCCTAAACTATTACGGTCCTTTTGTGTGTGTTTTTATGTACTATGTATTCTGAAAAAGTAATGTAATGTCTATGTACGTCAGGCTTCGGGTCTCTATAATTCTATTTTCCATACAACAAAGTGATAAACTTCCAAAATAACATTTATCACTTAATTTCAAAATCATTTTCCTATACTAAGGTTATTCATTTGATAAGACATAAGATCCCAAATCAAATTATTAATGATCAATATAATCATTTAACTAAAAATAATAGTCAACTAACCAGGGAATTCATGTAGTCCCGTGGTAGGCGATAAATCCCAATCACACAATGGTTGTGGGTTCGATTCCCACTGCTTTTTCTGACGCGATGTGTTGTCACACGGTCTGCGTGTTGTCCCTTTTCAAAAACAATATTTTATAACATTATCAAAATGAGATAAATTCATCAAAATAACCATAACAAAATTTTACCCCAAATCATATGTCATACCTTTCATTTTCATCGCAAATTATAATAACATATAATTTCCTCAAAGCCAATGATCATATAACACCAAATGGTTATTCATAACTATATCCACAAGGGAAAAGATAATTATTCCTCAAATATCATTCTCACATGGAAAACTGCAGGGTTACAAATACAAGAGAAAATTATTCCAAAGTAAATCCATCAACAAGGTGAACTAACACTTTTTAAACATTTATCCAACCATTTATTTCAACATAACTTCTTCTTTGACAACCAAAATATCCTATATAATAGGACATTCACTCGGGTAATGGTCAGGTCCCCTACATTTATGGAAAATGACTGTAAATGGATTCTTGGGACAATTTTTATCTTCTTCCATAGTACTCTTCATTTTTCTTCGGCAATTATTAACTTTATGTCCTTCCTTCCCGCACGTAAAGAATTTAATTGTCCCATTGAGACACTTTCCTGGGTGTCTCCTTCCACATTTCCTACATGAGGGAAATTGAGGATTCCTTTCTCCATGGTCTCCACTGCTGGAGCTCTTATCATTCATCACCTTTATTTTTTGTTGATTCTGGGAATTGGTTAATATATATATATGGTTTATCATATTTTTTTAAAATTGATTTGGCATAAAGACTATATCATTTATGACTATAAACAATAAATTTTGTTGCTCATTACCACCATCGTTCCCACCTTGTACATCATTCTCAGAGTCACTATGACTTCCTAGGAATCCAGCCATTGACTAAAACCAGAAAGCATTGTGTGAGTAATAGTGGTCATAAAATCATTTAGAGATTATCATGTCACCATATTCTCAATTTGAAACACATTAGGATTAACCGAGCTCATTTACTCTCATCTTATATATATAATACCTCAAATTGGTTTGTAACGAAAATGTAAATTATCCTAATCATATCCTCCAGGAGTGTCGTAACCAAGAGTGAAACAAGGCCCGTTGTCGTGCACCAGTATCCGTTCAAGTCTAGCTCAAAGCTGTGTTTTTGGGTTTTACCCTTAGGTAAATCTGTACCAGAGCCGCCTCTACCTGCTCGTATCCAGACATGGATGTATTGCTCAGAAAACTCAAAATATTTCTACACTACCAAAATTCTAGGAAGTTCTTCTATACAAATCCTAAAAGTTCATCTTAGGTATACGTTCTATAATAAGAGTTTATCTAAATATAGATTCCAAGGTTTGTACTAAACTTCCTCTGATACCAACTGTAACGCCCCGACCCCAGTTTCCCATATTCGGTGCATTATTACATAACATTGGTATGATCACAAGAATTATCAAGTCTCGAAATACTGATTAGTTTAGTAGCCTTGGAATAACTAGATACATTAATAAGGTTTACATTACATCATAAAATGAAAACTACAAAAACAACTTTTCTTCATAGTCCACACTCATGTCCCCACATACTATCCTTGAAGGTCATTCATAAATTACTTCTTCACATCACAGGAATAATAAAACATTAAAAGGGGTGAGCTCAAATGCCTAGTAAGGATAACAATATAGCGTAAACTTTCATAAATAAGAATAAACATTTAAGGCAATGTATAACTAAAACAAAATCCTTTTAAACTTGAACTTAAACATAGAATGGAAAAAATGAAATAATGCCATTTACTTATTCACATGGATATTCTACTAATCGAATAATCACATGCAATATCAATAACCAATTTCATAATGATGGAATGCATAATTCCAGACTATCATAACCACATACCCAAGGCCGCGTGCCAAGACTACAAATATGATTTTGTCAAGGCCTTGTGCCAAGACACTAGTTTTTCTCATGAGACCTACCGATGCATCGAGGAGATATAGCAGGCTCCACCCGTTACATAAAAATTCCAATGCATTCCTCATATGAAAAGTTTTAAACATAACATAAACATGCGTATTAAAAATAGTATACAAAATGTCAATATATTATCCACAAACCTTGAATGGTATAAAAATACCACATCCACAGTCAAACATAACTCATTTGATACAATATGGAAGATTGTATTGTATCATATTAACCTCAATCGATAATAATGAAGGATATTGACATAGATGAAAATAAACTTCAGAACTATTTGAGAGAAATATCCCCCTTTTTCTTGAAATCATTTAAAAGTCACACTATTTTACAAGAATCCATTTAAAAATAGATTTTTGAATCAAAGTGTACCATACAACTTTGAAACTTTTAAAAGTAGTTTTAATTTTAAAACATTATTGTCCATATAAATAAATCCTTAAAACAATTCTTAAAACATGGACATTAATGAGAAAGATTTAGATGAATAAGTCATTAAAACATTTAAAAATGGTATTCTAATTAGATTTTCTAACCAAAAGAGAGACACATGAATACAAATAATTGAGGTAATCAAAACATTATAATATAAAGAGAATAAAGAGATTCATGATATACTTTGTCAAAGTAAATTATATACACCAAATAAAAGTGATTTGGTGTATAACAACAAAGAAGTCTCAATGGAATGTAAATTGAGATGAACTCTCTCATAAAGGTCGTATACATAGGTTAAGGATAAATCAAAGACATAATTATGTGTTACAAATATAAATACAGTAAATATGATTGGATATTTCGTGTAAAACAATAAAAGTACATTCACATATATTCTAGTAAAAACAACACCAATGAATTTGATGATTATCTAAAAAATCTAGATTGAGTAAAAAATAATGTTATCAAGTTCATACTGATTACCTGAGAATTTATCAATGGAGTGATTATGTGTATAAAAAGTATATCCATAGAATGGGGAGTGTAAATTATGACATAATCAAATGATTAGTTATTCCACACACAATCTTGGAGTAAAATAATCAATGAAGTATGCGTAATGTCAAATGAGTGGAAATTGAAATTTCAAATTCCCTTATTGATTTGGTAACATACAAAACATACACCCATGAAATAAGGATCATACAATGATGATGTAAATATACATTTAATAAATTATATTACACAATGAATACAAATATGGGCAGTACACACTCCACATGTAATAAATAAGTGGTGAACAATGGAATTATCACAGAATTAAAAGTGAGATAAGAAACCCCTTACTTTGTACTTTTTCCTTGGTATACGGTTGGTTAACATCCTGTATAATGGTGAAATAATTGTTATTGAATTATACTAGAATCATTTACATTAATATGTTAACAAATATGATCTTTTAACATTGATTTGTTAATAATATCTTAGTATTATCGTCATTTCGGGTGTTAACTTACTCGTTTTCCTTTGTATTCTTTTTTACATAATCCGTGTTTGTTATGGATAGGTTGTATATTATTCATATACAGAATTATATCATGTCCTTAAACATTATTTTCAATCATCAAATGAGAATTATACTTGAATGGATACGATGGAGAATGAATCTCATCACGTTCGTGGAGACGGTAGTCCGTACATACACACGAGCGACAATATCATTCTTTTGATATTAAAATAATATATAATTGGATGATATATCATATATACAGAATAATTATCATGTCTTATTTATTATTTACAAGAATTAAACATCATTTTTATACCCATAAAAATTATAATTTATTGAATAACAATTACACCACGACGTGGAGACGGTAAGCCGTACGTACATACGTATGGTGACATGTTATTCAAAGGATGGATAGAATACTGAATATGATTGTACCATATTTATAATAACATCACAGTATATATAATATATTGGAGTTATTATTTTAGAATGGTAATAACAAAGAAAGAAGAAATTGAAAAAGAAAGGAACTTGAAAAAATGTTGTGAAGACATTACTTCTTCTTCAGGTTCTTCCTTTTGATTTGATCAAAATTGATCCTTAAGTTGGATTTATGACTAGAGAAAGGCCTCTAGGATTAAGTGAGGGAAGTTTATAGTGTATTTGGGAAGATTTTGGATGATCCAAAAGGCTTTGAAGGTTTTAAGTAATGAGAAGGATGAGTGCCCTTTTATAAGAGGGGTGAGGGGAACCTTTGGAAAAGCTCGAAATATTATTTTATAGTAAATTAATATTAGGTTTATAATGGCTCCAAAGTGGATTATTTAAAGATTAAGGTGGGTATAGTTTGAAAACCACTCAAAAAATAGAAGTTAGACAGATCTGGGTCATTATATTAACCTTATCTTTAAGTATTAACTCTTAGTTAATTATTTTCACTTTTACAATGTCTCTTGGTATTTTTCTATTATATGGTTAATAAACATACTATATACATCTAATATACTCCCAAGTGGTCCCTTAATGATAAAAATTTAATTATATAAGTCTCTTGGCCAAACCTTAGATTTTTATGAATTTAATATCAATTAATAATATAATATTTTTTAAAAACGCTTTTTTGTCAATTTTGACACTATTCAATAATTGATTTTTGTAAAACTCATATGAGAATGATTAATTCGGAAAAAGTCAGTTAAATCAATCATAATATGTCATAGTAACCTATAAAATTAGTTTAATTAATTCAAAGTATCCAATTATATTTATTTGGGTATTTATAATATTAATTATTTTCATTATTCACTATTATGGTATTTAATGCATCATCATTGTATCATAAATAAATTAAATTATTTAATGTCTAAAAATTATAAATAAAAAATAATTATGTAGGAAAGCCTTTTATCTTTCTAATGAATATTTATAATCAAATTTATCGTATTTGTAACCCTATATTAAAAATGTTTTTGTAAATAAACTTTGATTTACCTCTTTTAACTCTTCTTTGAATTAAATAATAATAAATGTCCTAATCTAATCCATGTAAACCAAAATGATAATATTTTATTTCTAAGGTTTTTTTTGGTCGAGATACACTTGTCCAATATAATTAAGACATGTGTTAGGGTAATATTAATATCATTTGTACCCTTAATTACCCTATTTACTTTTAACCGTGGTAAATAAAAGTAAAAAGTTACTATTCACCAAAATATTATTTTCATCTCATTGAACCACATTTTACTCCTTGATATTAACCGTGTCCCTAGGATTTTCGAAATTCCACTCACAGAAGCAGCAACATCATGTTTTATGAAAAATTTAGTTTTTTAACTACCACTTAGTGGTTTCACTATTCATTAAAAATTGATGTTTTTTAGAACAATGCAAAAATTTTACCCTAAGCTATAATTGATATTCTGAATTCAAAAATGATATCTATTGTACAAAATTCCAAACATATAGGTTTCATTAATTAATTTTATAATTAATTGACACTGTCACAACAAATAGCGTGTTTTTATGAAACAATATATATCAAAATATTCACAATTGTTTATGTCCAATTCCAAAGTGAAATTAATTCTAATGAACACCATTGGATAAAAATGTTAAAATATATTCTAATTATACTTTTAAACAACTCAAATTCATAATTTATCGCTATTAATTATTTTTATTAAAAAAGTGGTTTTTAATTAAAATCTAGTAATTTTCACTATTCATCAAAATATTAAAGTTATTCGAAAAGTACCAAAATTTCACCTTAGGCTAAATTAGATACTCCAAATCCAAAAATGAAGTCCATTTTGAGAGATTAAATTTCTAAATTTTTAAAAAGTATGTATTACTATTCATATTGGCTAGTTTGATTGGTTTTGGTGTGTTAGAATCTTGATGTTGCGTACAATGCACGTCATTGCATTATTGAAATGTAAATATCCCGTGGATGCTTGGGGTGTTACAATATATATACCATGATAGGTAGTATAATCATTAAAACATGTGGTAGATAGAATTCAACAAACATTATTTAGGTATGCTTAGATATCATCTTATTTCTAAATGTTCTGATTCCACCACTAACAAAAAAATAGACCACAAAACAACAAATATATTATTGATTTCCAATATTTTTTTCATCATGATTGTGGAATTAGGCATGGATGCATGAAAACCCATTTTTAATATGGGATCTGTCTCATGATACTCAAATGGGGTCATCCCATACATCGTATTAAATAGAATACCACTATGTTAAACTATATTATTTTTATGATAAATTCATGAATATTTTACCATATCTCTAAATTTAAGTAATTAATAAAAGGGTTTACATTTGATGACCCTATAACATGAAAATGTTTTAGAGCCTTATTAATTCATTAAATATGTGAGACAATTTTACCATGAACCATGAATGGATCACATTTAATCCAATGTAGACATATGATCCCTTCATTTTCATTCAGGTAATTCTAATCTTCTCACCACCCTAGTCAAGGGTCGATCAGAATGAATGAATAAGATAAAGAAGAAATTGTAACTCTCCATGAAGACATGGCTTTGAATGAGGAGTGAAGATGTGCTGAGGGGGGTCCCTCGAGAATTTTAAGTTAATTGTATTAAATTGGGAGGGAGTACATAGAGTCATTATTTGCTTCCATCATGGTAGTGGGGAGAGAGAAGGTGAGGACAAAATAGTCCACAGTTAGTCATAACATTTCGTCTAGCATGGTGGATGCAATGGGGTTGTGTTTCAACTATTGGGTGAGGAATTCACCGAAGGATAACTGGGCGACATGGCCAGATTGATCGATAATATCATGCACCTATATATAGATAGAATACTTGAGGAATATTGGGAGCATGATAGTGATGATAAAGACATATTTTACCAGCACTATAAAAGCACTGATTCAAGTCTACCTTTATTAGTGATTTTTTATTAATGATTAAGGGATCCATTCATCAATTATTTTTTAGTACTAATAAAATTATTATTTTTTAAATTAGTTTTTCCCTCTCCAAACCCCAATATATGCTAGAAAAACCCCCCAATTGTGCTTTCTCTTTTGTTATCCCCTATAATTTATATGTGCTTTCCAGTTTCCCCCCTCCATGCATCAGACATTCTTCCATAGAAAAGTATTATCTAAACATTATGATGTCATGTATTAATTATATTCAATAATAATAATATCTTTATAACATAATTATTTCACTTATTTCATGACATAGTATTTGATAATGTCCTAAGACAAGTTGATGCACTGAACAGTCAAAGTTGTTCCCGGTTATGATGATAACCTAAATGTGCCATGATAGTGTTCTTAAATATATTTCATATAACATGATGAAATCACATAAAGGACACAAATGATACTATATATCGGGATTGGAGAATGATATGAATTTGATGAACCTTCTCTTTGTGTATGCCCTTGGTAATATCAATTGTATGATATTATGAGAAAAATACCTGCTATTAGGATATACACATTTAGATGTTTCATTGAATTTTTTTATTTTGGACATGTTTATTGACCCTTATTCAATTATATTATTATTAATGAGTGTTCTGAGTCAAATAATTTTATTTATTGATGATAAGAATGAGGACACTTCTTCACCCCAAGGTGGGATGTATTTGGTGTGTCATGAGTAATATTTCATTTTTGAATAATCTATGAATGGATTTTACCTCTCTATTATTTCATGAAGCTCTGTATATTATGGTATTTTATAGAAATGATATATCTTAAATAAAACCTTGACAATGGAATTCAATAGGAAAATTCTATGTTTAAAAATTCAATAAATTAGGCATCGAGAAAAATGGTATATTTCATTAATATGGGACCTTATTGATTGTATATATCAAAATAAAGGGATTATATTACAAAGTAAACATTCATATGAGGTATTATTTCATTAAAAGTTCACTTATTTCTCTATGGGTTACTTGTCATGTTTGTAGACATTAACATTTGAATTTAGGCTACTTGACCCAATGCCAAGGAGAAAGAGTCCTAGAGGGTGACACACTAATTGTATTAGGAATATCCATTAAATAATATGATATTATTTATTATTTAACAAATTGAATAAATATTATTATCATATACGGTTTAATAATTATTCTTGTTTTCTTAATCTCATATATTTTTTCACCAGTTATTCGAGAGAATTTTATGTGAGATAAACTTTTAATAAAAATTTATTCATTATTTAGTGAATATGATATTTATTTATTTATTGGTGAATAATGATGTGATAATTATTGATTAAATAAATATAAATTATTCATTTCCTGATAAATATTATAGACGAATGGCGGACCAAGTATAATGGTCTAGTGATTAATAATATATATTTATTTTATTTTTTGAGATGATCTCCTGTTATGATGTAAATGTGTCATTACTATTATTTTATACAAGGGGTTATTTAGTGATTAAATAAATAATAAAGAAAACATGGAAAATTATATATTTCTAAACCTCACGGTATATAAATCGAATTATATCATTTTTCAAGTGATAAAATTAATTTTTTATGTACAATGACATCTGGAGAGAATATTCTCATGACCCATAGAGCCCCCTGTTCAATAAATATCCCAATAAAGAAGATTAATATTCCTCCACTTTTAACTATCAAGTCTATAGATATCATGAAGAAACCATTGGAAGTGATCTTCTATGCGATCAAATTTTAATGACGCAAGAAATAGAATCAACTCTACTAGCACCCATAGATATTAATGACAATGTTTAGATAATTTTTGAAAACATGTGGATCACCAATATATAGTATATAAAGTTTATTCCTTCAATGTCGGGAATATATAATCTGAATATGTTGATAAATTAGTTAATGAAGAAATAATTTCATGTAATGTAATTCTAAATTTTCTTAAATTATTAATAATTAGAATGTGATGATCATGTGATTTGGTTCTTGAATTTATCTATTATCTATAATGATTTGATTCAAATATTTTGATCTCAAAATTTTCAATTATGTAAATCCCAGATTAAATATTGATCATGAAAAAAAGAATAGTTGGAAAATACTCATTCGATGATTTTACTGGGAATGAATCCTATGAGTGCTATCCGAGAAGTTACATGATTAAATATAGTTATTTAAATAATTTTAGTTGATTTATAAAATTATTATTGTATTTAAATTTCATTTTAAAAATTATTTTATCATAATTGAGTGATATTCTTCATTAATATTTGGTTCTCGAAAAATTAATCAAATCAATGAATTTTATAATGAAATTAATCTGAAGAACATATCTAGTGGTTCTGAGGAGTCATTTTAGATAAAAAAAGATTAAAATACATGTAACCCATAAGTAAATGTTATTCAATAATAAGTAATTTGAAATAACATCAATTCATATGAATTTATTACATGTGGTGAATTTAATTATACATTATATGTTGACCAAACTAGCTTAGAACCCTGTGAGAATTACACATCATAAATTCCATACATGTCACGTAGTAATTTAGTCACAGATTGTCTACATATCTTCTCACACATCCTAAATGACTGATGTCCATGTTACTCAGAGATCACGTATTTTTCCCATGTACACATTATGTACACAAAAATTTTTATATAGAACATTTACATGTTGAGTCCATACACATGTGTCATGGATTGAATATGATAAAAATACATGTTGGGTAGCTCTATTTTATATGTGGTATATATTTACAAAATAATCGATAATTAAAATTAATCCATTATATTGTGAAAACCTTATCAGTATGTTCTTGTGTGTAGATATTATGTTTATAGGAAACACCATGTAACAGGTATATATATATATATATATGTTTCTAATAAATTTATTCATAGTGTTAAGATCTATATAACATATATAAGTAGTATTAGAGTTATTAAACTATACACATTGAAGCATAACTTGTTACGTAAATATCATGTAAATCTTGTGGTCATTATTTTTTTATTACACATCATGGAAATATGTGACATGTCATTAATGTCATATGTGGTAAGAGTAAAATAGTATATAAGTATAATAAAAATGGATTGTTTATATGGAAACTAATAGTTTTACCACCAAAGAATGTTTTTTATGTAATTAATTTAAAAAAATTATATAATTTATTTAACATTATGATAGATGTGAATCTCACGGAAATTTAATTGAGAATAGTGATAAAATAATATATTGATTAAATAATAAAATTAATTGATTCAATTACGATTTATCATAAATAAGAATAATTACAACTAAATTATAATTTTATTAATTGAATAATTAGTTGAATGCATGTGGTGGATCATGATACTAGACTAAGCCTTTGTATGTGACCAGTTTCATATAATTTATTATTAAGTTAAATCTTCATCATATGTTTTATGTTTCCTCTCATTATTTAAGGTCGTACACTCCCATGGTTTCTTTTATGTAAAGCCATTAAACAATCATTTTATTTCCCACACTAGTGTGTGAGAAAAACAATATGTAATGGATTGAGATCTCAATCCAGTGGAGACGTTTCATGTTTTGAGTTGAGGGTAAACCAATCCAGTAGATATGCATAGGTGTATAGCTGGAATGGTGGAAATAAAACACATGAACCATAATTGGTTAAAGGTGTCATTTCCCTAGGCTAGTGGTTAGTTTATCATCTTCTAGATGAACTAACAACTAAAAAATGTTCACTCAAATACCAATTTATTTTTTAATTTTTTTCAATATTCATAGTTATTTGATTATGGACGTTTTTGTGATCATGTGAATAAATTAATTAACAATAATGAACGATAAAACGAAAATAAATTTTATTATGTGAAATTATTATATATAACATGGTTATTTACATATGTAAATACAATAAATATTAACAAGAATGAAATAATGATTATAATTTTCAATTTATTAATAAAAATAAAATCCTTCAATTTTATATATTTATTTCGTTATACCCTTCCACTACATCAGTTAAAATAGAACCATAGTTCAATGTTCATGACTATCTAAATTTGATGTACGTTCAATTATCATATAATTATAACATGATTTTTTAGTTGATGTATCTTAGTTCACATCATGTGTTGACTACCAAATAAGTACATGAATTAATTGAGATTCAATGTCTGAGGAAATCCAATTTAAGGATTTTAGGAATGTTTGGTCCACACAACAGATCAAGGAATTTCGAGTTAATGCAATTGGTATTTTACATGCCTACCTAAAACCCTTAAAATTTCGTGACCATCCATAGTTGGGGTGATTAGAAGGAGAATATGGATCCTTTCAAAATAATTATCCATGAAATAGGATATTCTGAATCCAATTTTTAGTGTTATTAGGTTTCAATAAGATAGTGGGTGGCTAATATATGTAATAATTATATATTTCAATAAAACTTAATAGATAACGTATGAAAACACTAGAAATATTATTTTTATAAGATGTAATTAAATGATTTCAAACATATCCCTATGATCCACACATAATAAGGATATCCTCTCACCAACACAAATTTCCATGAGTGTAAAATGTTGTTACATGTTATCATACTCTAGTAATGGAAGTTATATATTCAGGAATAACCTATTATTTATGTGCTTGGTAATGTGTCAAGTGAGGAAGAGTTAAATATATATGAGAAACAATTGAATGGATCTAAAAATGTTTAGTTTTTCATTATATCAACCTTGACCAATGGAAATTTTATGTTACATGAAGACATAGATGCATATACCATGATGTATCACCATCAAGATCATTAACAAGTGAGTCTGAGAAAAGTGATATGTGATATCCCCAATTCTCTATTTACAACTACTTTTAGAGAGTGGGATCTAGCTAGGTCCCATTCAGTTATGATTATTGGCAACATTCAACAGATAGACGTCATAGGGAGAAAATTATAATTTGATTGTCACATAGATCTCATGCTTTCCTCACTAACCAAGAACTTCTCTAGTTTTATATTTAATTATAACATGACAAACAAGGATAAAATCATTTCATAACATATTAATCTAATTCTATAGGAAGATAAATACATGGGGAAAGTAAAAACTACAATTATTATGGTGAATATGAAATGGAAGTACATGAAAAAGTGGCCCAAGGCTCACAACATGTATACAGCTCCTGAGAACCATCCATCTCTGTAGAGAATGTTCCAGATGCAGTCTAAAGAAAAAACTAAGTATTTTTCAGGTGGAAATAATTTCTATTTGAAGATGAATAACACCTAGAAGAAATAGGATGCTAAAATTTAAATCATTATTAACGGTAATCTTTCAATATAAACAAATTGTATGTTAGATAAAACTTTTTGTGATAAAATAAATATCCAAAATAATTAAACAAGTATATTCTTAATTATTTATAGAAGATTGGTGGATTTTTTATCTTTAATTTGTGTGAAAATGGTTTCCCGATAAATAGGTGACTACAACCTTTCATTACCGACATGAATGATATTGGTTTTAAGATATTTTTACTATGTATCATCTTTTACAAATAACATAATTTCAATATCATTCTTATATAAATATGGTTTTATTTACATTTTTGGGAATAAAATTTACTTCTTTTATAAGGGAAATAGATTTTATGGTACGATGAATTTAAATAACTGGTTATGTATTAAATTATGAAAATATAGTATTTTAAATAGATAATTAATCATGATCACATGAATCATCTAGTTCCCAACTATAGAAAAGTCAAATTGTTCATAAAAACAAGAATAATTTGTTAGAGATCTTTCAAGATGGTTTATTAGATACTTCTAATCTAATACCACTTGAATGATGTCATTTTTACAAGGAAAAAAACCAAACCACCATTCAGTGGAAATTGTGAAAAGGCTATAAGGATATTAAGATTGGTCACACTAATGAATGTGGAACATTTTAATTATAAGATAGATGTGGGAATTATTACTTCATAACATTTACTAATGACTTTAGTTGATATGGAATTTTCTAATTGTTAAGGTATATGTTAGGGTCTGGTATATGTTAGGGTCCATTGATAAATTCAAATAAATCAATAATTATGTAAAGAATCATATTGGAAAGAAGATAAAGAATATTTTATTGGATCAAGGTGGTGAATATCAGAACTATAGTTTGACAACATTCTACTATAGTTTTGGATTCAATCTCAATTCACTATACCTTATGCACCAAAGTGGAATTTTGTTACTAAAAGGATGAACACTTCCTTGTTAGACATCTTAAGGTATATGATGAGTCATTAAGATCTACCTTTATCATTTTGGGTCTATGCATTACATACTTCGGAATTCACACTACACTCAGAACAAACTAAAATTGAAAACAAAATTCCCATTGAGTTATATAGTTGAATGAAACTCATTTTTTAACATACATGTGTATGGAGTTGTGAGGAATATGTTAAAGGATTTTATATAAAAAACTAGCACCCATAGGCTGAAATCTTATCTTTATAGTGTATCATAATGAAACAAAGTGATAAAAACAATACATCCCATTAGAATAGAAATTTAATATCACTATAAAATACTTGTCTGTTGCGAGGTTGAACACCCTCGAAATGGATAGATGGAGAGAAATTGAATTTTGATGAGGTTGATTTCAAATATACACAAGAGCTACTATGGGAAAATATTCCAAACGTCTCTATAGAAGAATTAGTTCATAAATCAAAAGTACTACATATGAGCCATAGAGAAGAAACAGAACCAAATAGGTATGGATTTATAGATAACAAAGATTGGGACTCATTATTTTTTAAAAATAATGAATGTATCTTCTAAAAATATGTAGTAGATAGCTTAGAATCTATAATCTGGAAATAATCAATTAATTCCGAAATGGATTCAACATATCATAAAAAATATAGGTTCTGCTCAATGCACCAGTTGATGAAAATGTTTTAGGGTGAATATTATTATTAAAGAAAAATTGTACATGGAAGATAAGTTTAATACCAATAAATAATATCTAGTGGTTAAATATTTTAAAAAGCAAGAAGGAATTGACTATCATGTAAACTTTTCACTAATATATAAATATAAATCCATATGAATTGTATATGATAATAAATCTTACCATGACTATGAAATTTGAATGATAGATGTCAAAATTTATTTCCTTAATTGGAACATTCAAGAAGATGTCTACATGACACAGCTAGAAGGTTTTGTGACTCCAAGTGATGCTAAATAGATTTTCAGGTAGTAGAGATCTATTTATGGATTAAACCCTCCATCTAGGTCATGGAACATTTGATTCAATGAAGATATAAATTAATTTTGTTCATTAATAATGAACGTGATCCATGTTTTGAAAAGTTTTTTTAGTGGGAATGTATTCATTATCCTTGTAGTATATTTTGATGAAATATGACTTATTTCAAATGTCATACCAGTCTTAGAGTCTATTAAGGATTTGTAAAAAAGGTTTTTCTCTATGAAGGTCATAGGTGAGGCAGCCTATATTCTATTGATCAAGGTCATTCATTATAGATCCAATACGATAATTGAACTATATATTTGCACATATATTTACAAGTTAAAAAAATTTTTAATAGAACTATAAATGTTTTGATTAGTTCTAGTATCACATAGTATAAATCATAGTAAGAATATGTGTCCTTGGACAAAATAGGATAAATAGAGGATAAGTAAGGTCATATTCACTTTTGTGATAGGATGAATCATTTATTCCATGTTATATAATAAAATTTATGTTTCTTATGCATTGATAATAATAAGAAGATATCAAGAAGATATTCGAGAATATAAGTTTTTAGGATAAGTTTATCCAAAATTATCTAAGAAGAAACAAGGATATACTCCTATACTATAGAGGAGAAAAGGAGTTGTTCATTAGGGGTTATATTGATTCCAGTTTTCAAATAGACTAGAATGATCTAATTTCATGGAAAGGATATATTTTTGTTACTATAGTGGATCTATGAGCTATATGAGTTCCAAGAATCTAGTGGTCGTTGAATCTACATAGATGTTTCAGTAAATAGATTTATCTAATACATCCAAGGAATATGCTTTGATATGAAATTTTTTCTAGGATATTAATATTGTACCTATAATTAAATACAATATAAAAATGTATTGAGATTACGTGGCAGTGGCAGATCTTATAAATGTGACAAGTTCGCAGCAATGGAATATTCATATTATCCATAAGTATCACCTCTTGAGGGATTTTTTTCAAAGGGGTGATGTTGTAGTGATAAGTGTACCCTAAAAAAACATTGTAGGACCCCTTTACTAAAGGTCTATCTCATCAGTAGCACGAGTATTATGTGAGATAAAGGAGATTAATGTTTTGTAACAATTTTTCTCATGTGTAAGTGGGAGTTAGTTAGATAGAATTCATTGGAACCAACTTATGCATAATATATGATAACATGTCTTCATTATTTTTATTATTAATAAAATCATTATCAAATAAATATTGTTTTCCTACATGATATATTTTGTGATAAAGTCATAATATTAGCTGTCTCACTGAAATTTTATAGCAGTTCCCCACTATTATGTGAAGCCATAAGTTCAATGATAATATTCTTAAATTTATTTTCTAGAGTAAGAATAAATAACTTGAGGGACACAAATGATATAGTCTATTAGAGGCGGAGAAACATATGACAATGAGACACCTTCTCATGGTGGTCTCCCTCGGTAATACACTTTGTAGGATATTATGATAATGATACCTTCTAGTAGGAAATCCCAATTTAAATGTGTCCTTAGATGTTCTAATATATAGATGTGTGTATTTATCCTTAGACATTATGATTATTGTTAATGAGAGTTAAAAGTTGTGTACTATTATTTACTAATGAAAAACATGAAAACGTTTTTCATGGTAAGGAAAGATAAGTAGGGTGCATCATGAGTAATATTTCATTAATTTATAATGTGAGAAATTATTTTTCCCTTATATTCATTGATGGAAGTTTATATCTTAGGCCCTTAGATAAAAATTATATACCCAAAATAGATCCATGGCGATGGTGTTCTATAGGAAGGTTTGATTTCTATAATTTAAAAGAAACATATCTTGAGTACATATGATGATGGAACTATTATGAAAACATATTCATGAGATATATAACAATAATGAGATTAAATTATACAATAAGATTATGAATGAGGTATTATATCATTGTGATATTATGTACATTCACTTGGGTTTCCTTTGAATGTTTCAGGATGCAAACCTTGGGCTTTAGAATACTTTACATAATGCCAATATGAAAGAGGCCTAGTTGGGAACACACTAAGTGTATCCAAAATCTCAGTAAAATAATATATTATTATTTACTACTTATCATGTGTAAAAAATGTTATTCCCACACATGGTTTTATAATTATTCATGTTCTCTTAATCTCTTATATTTTGTCACCAATTTTTATGAGAGAATGTTATTTGAGCATAATTTCTAATAGATATTAATTTTCTATTTATTGAATATAATATTAATTTATTTATTATATAAAAATTAAGTGGTATTTATTTTTTAAATAAATTGTCATTATTCAAGCCCTAATAAATATGTTGGATGAATTCTCGGCCAAATTTAATACTATTATGATAAATAATATATATTGAATTTATATGAATAAATAACATTTTATTTAATTTGTATGTTTAGTGCATGTCCAAAAATAATAATAATAAAATTTTTATTATAACGAAAAAGTTGTTCCACAAGTATTAAATAAATAATAAAGGGGAACATGTGAAATTATTTATCTCTAACCCTTGAAATATATAAACCCATTTATATTATTTTTCCACAGATTTAATTCTTTTTTTTTGCACAATGACATCTAGAGAGAAGCCTGGCACACCTTAGGGAGAACCCTCTCCACGAACACTCCCTTGAATAAGGAGTGATCTTATTTCACTTTCCACTCTCGAGTATATAGAGATAAAAAATAATTCTTTTAAAATGATTCATGGGATGAACCATGGTGAACAACGCGAGTGATATGATCTACCTTTCTATCACCTAGAGACTTCTACCGTTATTTTTGTAGATTATTGGACAATGTGTGGATCATAGATATTGGGAATCTAATATTGACTATTATAATTCATTCATTGTATGATATAAATCCATTTTCAGATCCAACAATGAAGATACAATTTCAAATAAAGAAATTTTTTAATTGTATAAATTAATTATAAATAATATGTGATGATATTACTATTCAGTCACGAAATTTTTTAATTTTTTATATTCATTTATTCAATTTCATTATTCATGGAATTTTTCCTCGTGTAAATCATGGGTTAATCATTGATAATGAAAAAAACAAAATTTGGGCATGACCAATTTGATGCTTCTATTATTTGAAAAACGCACACCCCCGCTATATATCTGCACCAAAATCCTCCTTTCTAATTCATTCCTATTTCACAAATCCTTGGATTCAACACTGAAACCCCATGGGTTCAATTAAACTTAAATTACAACTTTAGTAAGATATTTTTAGGTATATTGTGATTTATAAATTTATTATTAAATATATACAATCATTTTTTTCATGTATATATTAATCTAATTATTTTTCTAGTAGTAATACATAAGAATGAGAATCATCCAACGTAGTTGTAAGAAGCCAATCTAAAAAGATTAAAGTCTAAAATCAAAACCCCATAGAGATCTAAAATGATCCCAAATTGTGGAAAACAAAATATTATTCCAAAAAAGATAATAAAAATGAGAAGGTATTAAAATAAGTGATAAGAGATTTAATCTTCCCACCAACTAACCAAAATATTGAAAATTTATAGTTAATGAGAATAATGAGTTGATCATGATCTGAAAATAAAACTCTATAATAAAAGAGATATACCCCTCATAATGGTAAAATAATGACCAAAATGAATCAACTAAACTTATAAAACCATCAGACACAAAATATAAGACAAATTCTTGTGACCTACCGTGACAATATATCCATAGAAATATATAAAAATCTTTATGATTCCCACCACACGATGTTTATTTAGAGATTCATGAATATTAATTTTTAGGATATCTATTGGGGGACCCCAATAGAATTTCTTTCTACGACCCATGGACATAATCACCTTCTTATAAAACAAATTCCATATGACCAACCAAAATATGGTAGAGTCAATCCAGGATAAATCATGTTTACAAACCCAGTGAAAAATACAGTTCTTTATCAGAGACCATATTTTCTATTCCTATATGAAAAGGTAGTAGAACATTAACATTGGGACATAATAGCACCATTTGTCTAGGAGATAGGTAAGGTTGAATTATTTCTCTAGGTAGTTAGAAAAAATATAATTCTAGGTCCTCTAATCATCTTTCACATCAGAGAAAAAATGGCATGAGATTGGGTTTCATCCTTTTCCTTGAAATCCAGACTTCTATAATCATCAACACAGTTGTAGGAGAAGATGAAAAACTTTTAGGGGACAGTTATCATACACAAATAGTATAAAAATAGTTTTTTTGGTGTTTTGGAGCTTCCCCAACCTCTACTAATTAAGGGATGCAGTACGATATGGATGATCATAGACCATAAAATATCCAGATTTGATGGAGCAAGAAAAAGATGAATATTTACCAAAAAAATATGTGATCTATATGGGAAAATACACCTAATGGGATACATATAATGGAGTACATATCACACACAATAAACCATGAAAAATGGTTTTCAAAAAACTATCTGGTTAAATCATCCTAAAAAAACCCTCCACATCACATTCTTTATCATATCATCTATAAAACCTAAAACCCGAGTTCAATACTTATATAGAATCAATTTTTCATTCTATATGTTATCACTAACACCATTTCAAATTCTCCTATAAATCCCCTTTTCTAGGAGATCATGGTAATCCAAAATACTTCACCACAATAATCATGTATGAGAACCTATAAATTTCATGAAAAAAATACACATGAAAAAAATATTTTGGATATAACATCCAATCATAGTGTGATTTATGATTATTCAGAAGTCGTAATCACTATTTTTCTTATAAGAAGCCATTCAGATGTGTAAGGTCCCAAAAAAACAAACCATGGGAATCTAATGTGGGGAAAATCATGTCCCAATAAACACTATATTTTTTTAATACTTCCATTATGATGGGCTGACTACAATTTTTCAAGGAAATATTGAATTTAATTTATTAAAAGGTCATTTTTTAAATGATACAGAAGATAATAAGTAATTTCATGGGCCAAAATATTATTCAAAACCACCATGCGAGCCATAGAAATTGTTTTACAAGACCATCCCTAGATTTCCCCCCTATCCATAATATAGGATAAGTATTATTTCTTGGACAAACAAACAAAATATGAAATTACAAGGTACATTAGATGCTTATCCAAAACCTGAATTCCAAAAGCCTCCAGAAAAGACACTCTCTTTCTTTAACGGACACTATAAACAAAGGAAATTTCATATTTTGAAATATTAACTAATTATCCCAAGGAATCATAACAGGATTTAATAAGGAAATTAATTGAGCCACTTTTCTCCATGGTATCCCGAGAAAATAAAGTGACCACTATCTATGATAAATGATAAATGGGAAACCCCTATTGGAAATTTTTTTCCCATGGATATAGATATTTCTACTTACATCTGAAATACGATTCAAAAAACCATCCGCAACAATATTTAATTGGAATGGAGACAGTGGGTACAATTTTTTTAGAGGCCCCTGATGGGTAAAAAAATCAACGAAAAGGCACAATTAATCCCAATATGATAAAAAATATATGTAATACATGACATTATCATGATTATCCACTTTAAACATAAAAACAACTTACACATAACCAAATAATAGAAGGGCCAATAAACCTTATCATATGCTTTAGTCGGGTCAAGCTTTTATGATATTCTAACAAATTTTTAAGAATCATTTGTTTATATAGAGTAAAAAACATAACAGTAAAAGAGGGAAATATCAAAAATGATTCTATTTTGAATAAAATCACTCTAATTATCTTAAATGATGTCAGGGATCCATCCATGGAGTTGAATGGACAATATTTTGGAGAAATTTTTATAGGAAACATTTCATAAACCGGTGGATCTAAAATTAGATATTGGAGGTTATGTTGTTCTCATTGAGGATAAGAGTAATCATAGTATCCATAAAAGTACCAAAATAAATATCTTTATTAAATATATTATTCATCAAACATTTGACATCGGTGTAACAATATGATATATTTTTAAAATAAAATAGAGTTAATGTAATATAGGTTACTAGCATCCATGGAGATGATTTCTATTAAGGATAAAAAGATTTAAATATAAATAATATACATTAAATCAAGTGGGTTCATATTATTCAAGAAAACGATAAGGATATAGAAGAAAATTTCCCGTAGAATTATTTAATCCATAGATATGAAAAGATCACTGATAAATAAAGAATATGATCATGAATATATATTTCATTACTAATATATCTACCTTATAACATTATTAGATGACTGATATGGTTATTATGAATCCTAGATAAGGATTTATAATTAAAATAATTAGTATTTTTATTTTCTTCATTATTGTTATCTTTTTGTTCTAAAAAACATGAAACTCTATTTATTTTAGAGGGAAGAATGTAGGACAGACTCAACCATGGAAATATCAGACAAGGTGGAGTCCGAAGGAGGGATTCCATAAATATGATTCATCCTTTAATCATTATTATATATCAAAGAGTTATCAAACATCATTTTAGTGTCACTCCATTCCTTCATCTTAGACTCTATCGATATTACCTTATGATGATAATCAGACCAAGATGAATTCCATTTTGAAGAAATCACCCTTTCAACCATCTAATATAATATCTATCAGATTTCGAGTCATAATACATTATCACAATTCCCATACCATGATCTGGGAGATAATATTGCGAATATTGGAGAATTTTCCAAACTAGTAGGAGGGATTTGTGAAACCATGAAGTTGTTGAATTGTTTTTCCAGACACAAGACCCAGCAAACCTATCAAGACGTTTTCCACATAATATCATTAAATATTAAAAATGAACCCGCATAATGGGATACCACAGTACCCCAAATCACTAATACTCACCACTTGTAGTGCCTCCTGAATGATGACCATCCAATTACTGGATCTCAATGTTCCATTATTTTTTCTTCTTGGTTCAAGATTTTGTTAGAGTAACTTTCGATTAATTGGTGACCAAGAAGACCATAATGATTTGAATTTAGATGATCTTATGACAAAAACATCTCCACCTGATTATTCTAGCCATATAGACCTAAAAAATTCCAATTTGGAGAACACTAATAGTGGATATGAGAAAAAATATCATATTAAAAATAAATTTTAATCCGGAAATAAACACACTCCTTTCATGGGATTGAATGGAAACTAGCATTCCCCCACCTATCCAATAGGATAAATCCATAAAAACACACCCCTAAAAATATTTCAATAATTTACTTTTTTACATATCAATTTCAGAAAACAAACACATATTTTTATCCCTCAACCACATCCCATGTTTCATATTGACATTACATTATTTTTTGACCACCTTAATAATAAATTATTTCTTCAAATGACCCTTTCGTTAAAAAAATAAAAAAGTTAGGACACATATCATACTCAAAAGATATCCATATGTTTGAGTTTTCAATACTCATGGAGATCCCTATCATCATCGATTGTGCTACCTAAATCATAACCCTTATACAGGCATCAGGGCCCCAATGTTTGTGATCATAAATATCCTAGTCAATATATTATCTAATACGACTTCCTATATCCATCAACACCTATTTGGATCTTTTGATATAAGGACTCCCTTTCAAACAAATACTGAAGTGTTATTTAATCATTGAAGACATCAAAAAACCCTTCTATTATCTAATATTCTCCATCATGATCAGGTGGTTTCCAACGAACCAAGGTCTACCCTAAAACTCCCTTTGTTTATCAGTCTCATTAAAAACTTCAACTGTGATATGTTTGGATTTGATTCCCGATAATGCAACACAATCATCAAATATTTATACAGTTTGGAGTGTATTGTTCAATGGGATTCGTTCAAATGGATTTTTGGTTAATATTTTCTTTGTTATAAGAAGATCCATTATTTTTAATAAGATCACATCATCACACATACCATCTATGATTTTCATCTTTTCCCTTTCTGTTAACGAAATGTTCCACCATCATGAAATCAGATCATTTTCTATAATAAATGGTAGAAGGTGATTATTGTCCCACAATCCCTGGTCACCACCAGGTACCCAAAAATTACCACAACTTGAAAGCACCACCATTCTATGAAAACCATATGACCTCCAAAACTAAAGGAAATATAAGAATCTCCTATTTATATCTAAGATACTGTGTGAAATTGTTTCATATAATTATATATATTAACATTATTATATATACTCATACAATTATGTGTATTTATATAATTATATATATTTATATAAGTATATTTATTTTTATAATTTTTTTAAAAACATTTATAAATTATGTCTATGTGTTTGTTTATATTTACATTTATTAGTGTGTTAAGGATATTATTTATAAATTTATAAATATATATATTTATATATTTATATATTTATATATTTACATACTTATATATTTGCATATTTATATTTTATATATTTATATATTTATATATTTATATATTTATTTTTTTATATTTATATTTTTATATTTTTATATTTTTTTATATATTTATATTTATATATTTATATATATTCATATACTCATACAATTATTTAAACTCATATTTAGAAGAAAACTATTTGTGTTTGTGTGTATGTTTATATTCGTATATACATATTTGGATGTCAATACACAAATATAAATATAAATATCAATATTTATATAAATTTACATAAATTATATGTAAATTTATATTTATATGTATTAGAATATATACATGAATATTTATATGTTTTTTCATATATAATCTCACAAAAACTATTATATAAATATTTTTTGTATACATGTGTAAATGTATATACATATTAATTAATTTTCATCACATAAATAAAATAGAATTTTTATTATTTTAAATAAAATTAATTTTTATTTTTCATTAAAATATGTTTTTGTATATTTAATAAGAAATTTTAATTGTAAATACAATTAAATATTTATTTTTTTAATTAAATGTTTTGTTAGTTAATATCAAAAAATATTTATATATATATATTTTTAAATAACTCTAAAATATGAAAATCATCAAAATTTTATCCCCATAATATCCATAGGATTGTAATCCTTATGAATAAATCCTTTATCCACAAAAAAAAAATAATACCCTCTCAAAAATGAAATTCGATCAAATTTTAAAAAATCATTTATCCCAACTAAATAATCAGTTTTAGAGAAACTCAGATTCTTTTTTCACCTTGATAAAACAATTATTGTATCCCCTTTAATAATTAAGGCACATATATATTCACAAAATTTGATTTGATATATCATGGAGCCTAAAGAGACAACTATATTAAAATTCATATTTGATTGAAGTTCAAGATATGATTTAAAATTATTTTAAGATATTAATTAATTTATATATCTTTTATATCACTAAATTGTTATTAAATATCCATTCCTTAATAAAAATTTTCAAATCATTGATTACTATTAATTTTTCATTACTTTTAAACCATATTTTACTAAATATATTTTATATAATTCTAAATACAACTATAATTTTATATAAATCATATTTAATATAATGTATTTTACAGTTGTAAATATATATATATATATACATATTATTGTGTTTTTTAATAATTTATTAAAAATTATGAAGCTCACCATTTATTAGCGCTATGATGAGCACTGATATATGGGGTTTATGAGAACTATGAAAAGTGATCATAAAGGATATGAAAATATCTAATAAATATCCTCATTATTAGTACAAAAAATATGAAAATGGTAAACAACATCTCTAACAAAGGTAACCCATATCATCGCAAAAAAACTAATAATGTATAATTTTTATTGATGTTTTTTTTAGTATGAATAATAACCCCAAATTTCAAGGGGTTTTAGATATAGTTGATAAATATGTCCATTCCATTTTAACCACTAATAATGTGTAGTGGTTAATATAGTGAATTTTGTAGAATTTCGGGACACATTATATATTTTCTACCCTCAGTAATATATGTTCAAATCTAAAAAATAGTTGTATTTCCATGAAAGTTATAAAAACAATTTTGAGGGGAATTATTGTATCACCCTAAGACATTATAATAAATTTCTTATTTAATAATATGATTTCTTTGATATCTTTCATTACTCACAACACCAATTTTGATATTTATTATGTTATATTGTTAACATATTACAACATAGTGTAAATGTAATATCCAATATGTGGGATTTTAATATAAAAATAAGAATAAATAATTTAATAAAAATATATGGATACATATTTTAAGAATCAATTAATTTGCTATCAATTAAATTTTAATATAATATAAATTAAAAGTAATTTTTTTAAAAAAAATTATTGGTGAAATATAATTTCTCATAATATATTAAAGTAAACACTATTGGTTAGTGATTTTAAAAAAATTATATATATCATATTATATAAAAAATTTATCATTACATTTATATGTTTTCTAGGAATGAGATAAAATAAACCATGTTTTTTAATTAAAAATTTATTATTTAAAAATTATTTTTCATGAAGTTTTGCACGCTAATTTTAAAAAAAAAATCTACTACTTATTGAAAATAAAACATGGAAAATTGATTCCATATTTTTTACCATATAGATAAAATATTTTAAATAGGACCCTTTTATTTTTGATTAATATGAATAGAAAGCATGGTAAAATTTACCCCCTTTACAAAAGGTAAATCTGGTTAATCTAAGTTAAAAAGGTGATAAATCCATATTTTTTCATATTAACACCAGTTTGATGAATTTAGTTTGATTATTATCAACGTATTATTGAAATTTATATTTTTATAGAGACATTTCTTCTAAAATTACACTTATAATAATTAATGCAGTGTAAGTTCCTAAATATTACTCTATTAGTTTTAAAGCTCCATCATGTATTTACAAAGATGCAAAAACTAGTTATATAGGAATGTAAATACCTAATTTGTTTATAATGAAATAATATTTATTATATAATTTTTTTTCTAATTCTTTATTGAATATTTACATTATATTCCTATGAAATGATTGCAAATTTTTTTATTAAATTAATAAAAAATTAAAATAAATGATTTTAAAAAATATTAAATGTACTACGATTTGAGTCAGTTATAATGTTAAAAGAATTTTTAGTTAAATAAAACATATAATTGATGTGTAAAATTTGTCCATTTTTGGTGTTAATGAAGATTTCTATTCAAATAAATCTACAAAAATTATAATAAGGACTATTGTAGGGGATGGTGTCTCATTATTATGCCTTTAACGACAGGTTGAGTTGGGATGGTGTTATATATAAGAGAAATGGGTTAAAAATTATTTTTAGAAATAGAATAATCATTTATTTATAAAATGAAGGGGGTTTTCTTATATTAATCATAAAGTGAAAGAAATGGTTTGTCGATTCGAATATGATGATGGGTGGTTATAGGATAGAATTTGAAAAAAATTGGTCACTGGATATTAATAACCAATGATGTTTAAATTAAATTTTTATTCACATGGTTGAATGTCAATTGTGGGTTGATAAAATTTTATCACTAAAGATTTGGAATTGAATATAATAATGAACATAATGATGATTGTAAATTTTAAGTGATGAAACTGGAAATGATGTGAAATGTGGAATTTTTTATTTTGATATTTCCATTTTACATGAGATTTTTGTAAAGGCCCAAAAATTCTGTGGAATTTTTTTAAAAAACATGGGAATTTTACAAGTCCGTGAAAATTGACGGCGTAGGATTCTGAGGCCCGTTGTGCCTGAAATCAATTTTTGATGTTTTTTTCGGGTATGTCAAATAATCTTAAGAGTGGTTTTTTATAAAATTTGAACAGGTTCTCAGAATTGAAATCTGAGGACACCGTTGAACTTGTAGCGCTAATATTCGCTTAATAAGACAATCACTTCGATGACAGTGGGTTGAGAATAAAAGGTAGTTTTTGGGTTTTTGGGGAGAATAATAAAATAATGTGAGCATCACATTAGGTTTGTTTGAGCATTCATGTGGGTGATTGGTGGTTAAGAACTCCTCATGGAAGTTAGAGGTGGGACCACCACACCATAACCATCGGTGAGAGGTTATAATGTTGGGGCCCTCCGGAACCTAACCTCCCATGAGAGGTTACGACTTGGGGACCACACGAGGCCAAACCCCCCTATTGATTGAGGATAGTAAAACCTCTCAACTATCCCTCATTAATGAGGGAGATCCTCTTGACCTCCTCTTTAATTAATTGATTCCAACTGCCCTAATTAATTTGTGCCAACACTCATGAATTAATTAGGGGATCCATGTTTTTAATTCAAAAATTTGAATTTTATGACAATGACTAAAATTACAGACAATCTATTATCATTATATGGAATTTCTCATTTGGTGGAGCTTGGGAAGAGAATAGTTTGGGAGAAAAGCACCCAACTAAGAACGATGAACAAAGAACTCTAACCTACATCAAATTCCTCATTCGGATACTACCGACATGGGGAGTCTTCAACCGAACTACCCTCCGCATCGTCATCAAAGAGCCAATGCATCTTGGGATTGGGAGTGCATGGCGAACGTGATGAACGACGATCTCCTTCATCTTCTTCCTACGACTTCAATATTGACGACCGACATTCCATGATAGAGGATTTATTCTGTGAAAATATTACTTTTCTTTTTCACTTCTTTGGATTGGGAAGGAATCATTTAGTGGTTGTGAAACAATTTTTGTTAATCATTAT
Organism: Viscum album; assembly: GCA_963277665.1. Classification (NCBI taxonomy): domain Eukaryota; kingdom Viridiplantae; phylum Streptophyta; class Magnoliopsida; order Santalales; family Viscaceae; genus Viscum; species Viscum album. Next base: position 1,393,926,849 of record OY728165.1, read on the forward strand.
TACTATTTGATGAGCCATGTGTTACCACACTAAATGTGGAGGGTGCGGGCCAAACCAACATTGCCCGACCCCTATGTCAATCTAGTATTTTTTGTTTCTTGGCATGGCGACGATGCAACGTTTAAAGCAAGGAAGGCACGGGCTAAGTCAACGCTTCCCGTGGCCTCCACGAACCGCGCCACCCCCTCAGCGTTCTGGTTCCCCGAATGACCCGGCTCCGTGGGCTGCACCGTCGCCGGCCTCCCGCGCACCCGGCTGCCTGCATCCTCTACACCCCGGCCAGACCACGCCGGCATGCGTCGGCCCGAGCAGCGCTACACCACACCTACTCGAACTTCATCGGCCCAGCCTCATAGCCTCCTGGATCCCTACTCGATTAGTTGTGCCCTAACCAGCCGCCCTCCAGCCCGCCTGGTGCCCTTCCTGGCTGGTCGCTGACCTACATGACGCCCTACCCGGCCACCTCCCGGCCTTGCCACACCCTGCCTGACCGCCCTCCGGCCCACCTCGTGCCCTGCCATACCAACTCCCAGATGCACATCCTTTCGAACTGGCTCGAGTCCCCACTCAAAGCAACTTGGCTGAATCGGCCCGGCAGTGCCTTCTGGGCCGAGCAGGGCTAGGTCTCTCCCTCATGACACTCTGGTCCAAACCGCCCTTGCGGCCTACTAGGCGGGGCCTAGCAGGAAGGGCCTATCCTAACAGGCTCACCCACACAATGGGTCAGGCCGGAACTAACAGGACTGACTGGGTCGACCCAGACCAGGTCAGACTAGACCCAGGCCCACTACCTACCCTCTACATTCTTTGGCCATATCATTAGGACCAGATGACTATTCAACGAACCATCGGCTGCCTAGGTTTTCTTCAAGCGTGATAGTCCCTTTGTGTATGCCCCACTAGAGTTCAGGGTATTGTTGACATATGGTCAGGTTGGATGGTGAACGAATTTAAATGTTCTCCAGGGACTAGATGTCTATTAACTCAAAACCGGGTGTCCGATTGACACGTCATCTATTTAGTTGATAACCCTATGATGAGGAAAACCTTTGGGATACATCTACGTGGTACTTTGATATAGTTGGAGTATCGACCTGCAGTTCTTGGAGTGCATCCTCCTAGAGGCGAGTGAGATTAGTGCAGAGATCTAGTAACTAGCTGAGACCTGATGACTGATGACTGATTCAACTCAGAGAGATTTGAATAGTGCATTGGGGAGTTCCTAGGTGTCACGGAAGACCCACAGTGGGGAATGCCTCTATGTGAGTTTGGAATACCCACGGTACTCGAAAATAAGATTACCTAAGTAGGCTACGAGGGGGAGTGATTTTGTGTGAGCGCTTCATACCCATGTTTGGAAGCACCTCTATGTGACCGTGGTAGACCCAAGGTACTAGATAAGATTATTACTTTAGGAGTTTAAGGATAGTGGGAAGCTCCTCTCTGTGAGCGTGACATGCCCACTATACTCGATAGGGGAGGTGTTCTCCAGCAGCCGAGGATTCGAAATTTAAATTGGGGATGCTACTTCATACTACCCATAAAATAAAATCATGATTTGAGCTGAGTCAGTATCTTTTGGGTTTACCTCATGATTGATATAGATTACATGATAACTTAGGTATATGTATGGGCATATTACAATGTGAGGTTATCTGTTTATTTCATAATTTTTTATTTATATTTTTGCGATTTTGTGAGACCTTGACATTTCTGGGGTCCCTACTCAGTATCATTATACTCACCACTACACGAGCTATTCCTAAACCTCATTATGCTGGTTGTAGATGATAAACATCGCTGACTGAGGATCAGAGTAGTGGGACTGAATGGTACCCGAAGTAGGACCTTACGACGAGTTAGTCCACATAGGATACTGACAGACATGGAGTGCTGAGGAGGATATCTATACCTACCCTTTAGATAGTACATCCCAGTGGACAATCCAGCAGCTCTTTACCTTTCTTCAGTTGTACTTGTTTATTAGTTGTACTTATACTTTCCAATTGGGATTGTATTCTAGACCCGTTACTGTTAATACACTTGTTATATAGTTTTACTTACTGTTCGACTTCTAGCTTGTAATATATTATGTGTGTTTACTCTTTATAATGGCAATGCCTTCCCAGTTTTAGGAATTTACACCTTTGGTGCTAGTCAGTTGACCCTAGAATATGGTAGACGGGTATAGGGTAGTCAGGGAATGGGCATCGTGTGATGAGTCGTTACAAATTGGTATTAGATGTGTTTGTCCTACAACAAAAAATAGGACTCTGATCGTTCTTTTCTGTGAAGATATAGTGTAAAGGGTACTATGTGTTGTAATCAGTTTATGGAGTGAAGTGTTTGTGCAATGGCCAACGTATACATACACCAGAACCCTGACTTCTGATTTCTGACTCAGTGCACGAAAACACTGGTTGAGTGTGTAATTTAAAAATTTATCTTTAAGTCAGCTCAACCAGGTCAGCTCATTAGGTATAATCATTTGACCTCGTCACTTCTAATTTTTTTTTAGATTCCTTCCCATGAATGAACAGCAAGTGATCCGAGAATTTTACGCACGGATAGCCCATCGAGTGACGAGGCCTCGGTGCAATGCCCTATCTCAGCAGAGGGACCATCGGTACTACTTACCTTTTGTCCACTGATGCCACCAGCCTTAGCAGTAGATAATACACACCGTATGACTGCGTTGCATGCGTTCTAATGGTAGAGGCCACCAATGATCTGGGGAGATACGGACCCACAGGTGGCTGAGGATTGGCTGGAGGCTGTGGTGAGAGTATTTCAATAGTTAGGGACACCGGAATACTACATGGTGATTCATGATTCCATAATTCTATAGGATGTTGTGGGAAGATGGTGGAAATTGATTCTCCATGTCCATAATGTGATGACGCTTCTCTGGGAAGACTTCGAGAGCCTATTTTGGGCGGAGTTTTTCCTAACCACCATACGTGATGTACGGATACAGGAGCTAATTCACCTTCAGCAAGGAAGCATAACGGTGGATGAATACTCAGTGAAGTTCACCGACCTCACGCGCTACTCCACTGATATGGTGTAGGACACATTCATCAGTGCATGAACCTTCATTAAGGGGCTCAGGAGAGAGATCAAATATTTATTGATCTCACTCTGCATCCCGACGCATGAATGAGTGTTGGAGTGAGTCCTCTTACTGGAGAGTTTCATTGATGAGAAGTCTCCAGCAGCAAGACCCAACACTAGTAAACATGCAGCAGAGTCTTCTGCAGTTAGTAGTAGACAGATGTCATAGAGGTCCAAGAGGACCAGAACAATGGGTGGACGACAGTGTGACTTAGAATCAGTTTTATGGGGCACCAGGGGCAGAAACATACATTCTAGGAGTAGGAAGTGTTACTCATGCGGCGGGCATGGTGACATGGCTTGTGACTATCCGACCATCCGTTCAAATGATTAGCAGATAATCGAAGGACCAACCAGGAAGAGACAGAGATTCGATCAAGTCAGTCCTCAGGGAGTAGGCAGATGTGGTAGAGGAGATAGTCGTGGGGCTGGAAGAGCATGATGTTTCTAGGTGTTACCGACACCACCACCCGGACGTCCACCCTAACCGTAGGGAGCAGGTGGAATTGGACGATCTTATATCTAGGCAGATGAGTCGTACAATCACGGTGCTCCAAAGATGATTCGAGGTATGATCTGTGTCTAATCCACCAAAACTACATTTTTTATAGACACAAGTGTCAGTCACTATTTCATTACCACTACCCTCGCTCAAATCATGGAGATTCCAATGGAGCTGTTGGCTCAATCCTTACAGATAGAGAAACCTACAGGACCATACTCGACAATTACACATTGGTGCCAACAGTGTGAGCATACTCTAGGAGGCTATAGCTTCAGCAGGGATCTCCTAGTAGCGGCGTCTATTCCTTACGACGTCATCATGGGTATTGAATAATTATCTATAGTCCATGCTCAAATCAACTGTATAAGGCACAAAGTGCGGTGTGTCCACACAGATGGGACCAGGTTTACATTCACCGGCTAGAATGGAGCCATTGCAGAATAGGACTGACTTACTCAGAGGAGGGTGCACCAGATCACTCATCAGTTGGGCTGCCTTACCCTCGGAGCAGTTGATGTGGAGAGTTCGAGAAATCATTTAGTGGTAGAGCAGTATGCGGATGTTTTCCCTGACGATGTTCTAGGACTAACTCCTCACAGATATGTGGAATTCTATATTGACCTGTACATTGGGATGAAAACAATACTTACACCAGCATATCAGATGGCTCCCACTGAACTTCATTAGCTGTGGGTACAACTAGAGGACTTGCAGGAGAAGGGATTCATTTGTCCCAGTGTTTCTCCCTAAGCATCCCCGATTCTGGTCGCCAAGAAGGCGGATAGAAGCATGAGACTTTGTTTCAACTACCAATGCCTAAACTAAGTGACCTCGTAGAAAAACAACTCAATCCCATGGATTGACGAACTCGTTGATCATCTGTAGGGAGCGTTGTGGTTCATGAAGATATACCTCTTATCAGGCTATCAGAAGATCATATTTCTAGAAGAGGATGTGCAGAAGACACCCTTCAAATGTCGGTATGGCCTGTAAGATTACTGGTTTATGCCTTTCGGTGTAAAAAATTCTATAGCAGTGTTCATGGGACTCATTAACATTATTTTCTATCCAAAACTCGATCGCTTTGTCATATTCTTTATTGACGACATTATGATCTACTCGACTACTGAGGAAAAGCATGCCTACCATTTGCATTTAGTACTGGAAACACTCCGAGAGAACTAGCTTTATGGTATGCTCTCGAAGTGCCAGAATGGGATTCTAGATGTTCACTTTATGGGACATGTCATCTTAGAGGCTAGAGTTTCAGTGGATCCAGTGAAGGTTGAGGAAGTACTTCCTTGGGAGCCACCCAGGACTGTGAAAGAGGTACAGAGATTCATGTGTTTTGCTGGATACTACTGGAGATTCATTCCAGACTTCTCTAGAGTTGCAGCACCACTAGCATCCATGAATAAGAATGGGAAAATCATTGTTTTGTATGAGAGATGATGACAATGTTTTTAGGAGTTGAGGCAAAGGCTGAATAGTGCCCCCATCTTGAGGCTTCTAGAGGAAGGGGTAGGGTATGTAGCCTATTGTGACACATCAGGGGCCAGACTCAGATGTGTCCTGATGCGGGAGCAAGCAGTGATCGAGTATGGTTCTCAGTAACTGATACAACTTGAGTAGAACTATGATACCCATGACCTGGAGTTAGCAGCAGTGGTCTTTGTCTTGATGATGTGGTGACACTATCTGATGGGAGAATGTTTTACTATGTACTCTGTTCACATGAGTATCAGATATATATTCCCAAAAAGGACCTGAACCTATGATAGTGGTGATGGCTTGAGTTCTTCAAAAACTATGACTTCGAGATAGTCTATACTCCTAGAAAGGGGAAAGTTGTAGTAGATGCACTCAATAGAAGATTTGGTATACAACTGCTAGGTGAGGCGATAGAGCTGTTGGCTGTTTTATAGATATCCTATGTGGCTAGAGATGGGAAATCATTCCATCAGTCCCTTATAGTCACTTCCCCACTTCTTCAGGGAGGCAGGGAGGCACAAAATGGGGATATTGACTACACGACACAATGTGCTCAGATATCCACAGGGAAAGCACCTGATGGATTTTATGAAGGTGGGGACCATTTCATCCTTTTCAGAGGATGCACTATGGTTCTAGTGTCACTTCAGGATGAAGTGTTGAGGGAGTTCCACATGTCCCATATAATGGTACATTAACGAGAGGCAAAGATGTACCAGGGCCATCAATGACAACAATGGTGGCCAGATGTGAGGATGGTAGTAGTAGAGTTTGTCTCTCGATGCCTCACTTGTCAGTAAGTGAAGGCAGAGCACCATGGTTTAGTAGGCTTGGTGCAGCCTTTAGAGGTCCTAGAGTGGATGTGGTATGGGATATCCATGGATTTTGTGACCAGTCCTCCACATTCATCCAAGGGTCACGACACAATTTGGGTGATCATTGATCGACTCACCAAGTGAGCCCACTTACTACCAATCAGAGAGTAGGGTATAGTAGAGAGCTTGGGACAACTCTATTTGTAAGAGATTTCTAGGAAACATATAGTGCCTTCATATATTGTCTCTGATCATAACACATGGTTTACTACTCAGCTATGGAAGGGGTTATAGAAGGATTTTGGGACACAAATTTGTTTGAGCACCACCCTCCATCCTCAGATGGATGGTCAGACTGAGCAGACCATTCAGACTCTTGGAGACATGCTCCGTGCATGTGTCCTAGACTTCAGTCACAGCTGGGAGGATCACTTACCCTTGGTTGAGTTTTCATACAACAACAGAAATCCCTCTACCATAGGGATGGAACCTTTTGAGGAGTTATATGAGTGACCTTGTAGATCATGTTTGTGTTGGAATAACCCTGAGGAGTCATCACTAGTGGGACCAGAGATGGTAAAAGCTAACATGGAGAAGGATCAGATCATCCAGAGTGGCAGAAGATTAAACAGAGCAGACAAAAGTCTTATGTTGATAGGAGACAGAGACCTCTAGAGTTTAGCGATTGCTACCACGTCTTTCTACAGGTCTCACATCAACGAGGTTTACGGAGAGTTTGCCGAGGAGGAAAGTTATTTCTAAGGTTCATCAGACATTTCCAGTTCCCCAACAGAGTTGGCGAGGTGTCTTAGCGCTTAGCTCCTCCACCTCAGTTGAACTGGGTGCACGGCGTCTTCCACCTATCATAGCTAAGGAGATACATGCATGAACCTTCTCACATAATCATCCATGGAGAGTTATACGTCTATGATGGGGATAATTTCACAGTGGTTATAGAAGATATTGAGGATCGACATGAGCAGGGCCTATATGGATGGTTGGTACCTCTAGTGCACATTTGTGGGCAGCATAGGAACCTCCAGGACTTCACATGGGAGTATGAGTCTTAGATGATTACTCAGTACCCCCACTTATTCCATTAGTTCTAGTTTTAGCATATGGTGACGTAAAGCCCTGAGGTGGGGAGAATGTAATGACCTGGAAATTCTGTGTAATTGTTTTTTAATACATGGAAATTTATCAAGTCCACGAAAATTGATGGTGCATGATTCCAAGGTGCGGTGTGGCCAGAATCAATTTTTTAGTTTTTGATTAGGTACGTTCAGTAAACGGATGAGTGAGTTTTTATAACATTTGAACCGGTGCTCGGAATTGAAATCTGAGGACACCTTTGAACTCGTAGTGTCAAAGTTCACTTAATAATTATATCACTTCAATAGTAGTGGGTCCAAAATAAAATATAGTTTTTGGGGATTCATGGAGAGTAATAAAATAACGTGAGCTTCAATTTATTTTTATTTGAGCTTCCATGTGGGTGTTTGGTGGTTAAAACCTTATCATGGAAGTTGGATGTGGGTCCACCACACATTTACCTCTCATGAGAGGTTAGGATGGTAGGGCCCACCCAAAACTAATCTCCTATGAGAGGTTATGATGTGGGGACCACACTGGGCTAAACCACCTATTTATGGAAGAGAGTAAAACCTCTCAACACTCCCTCATTAATGAAGAAGACCCTCTTGACCTCCCCTTTAATTAATTATTTCCAACTCCCCTAATTAATTTGTGCTGACACTCATGAATTAATTAGGGGAGCCATGTTTTTAATTCACTAATTTGAATTTTTTGCCAACAACTAAAATAATAGACAATATACAATCTTTGGTTGGCATTTCTCTTTTGGTTGAGCTTGGGAAGAGAATATCTTGAGAGAAAAGCTCCCAAATAAGAATGAATAACGAAGAACGAAGACCACCTTAGACTTCCTCCGACGGATCCTACAGACGAAGGGTGTCTTTAAATGACATACCCTCCGCACATTCTTCAACGATCCGATGAAGCTCATGATTGAGAGTATGTGGGGGACGTGACGAATGATGGACTCATTCGTCCTCTTCCTATGACTTCAACATCAACGACCGACAATAAAAGTCACGGGATTTTTTTGTGTAATTTTTTCTTTTCTTTTTCTCCTCTTCGAATTGGAAATGAATCATTGCGTTGTTGTGAAACAATTATTGTTCATCTTTCTTACTCTTTGATGATCCAAGTGTAAGCACCCTAAATGCGGATGGTGCGGGCCAAACCAACATGGCCCGACCCCTTCTTCGTTCTTGTTTGTGTTGTTCCTTGGCATGGCGATGAAGCATCGTTGAAGGCGAATAAGGCATGGGAAAAGACCGTGCTTCCCGTAGCCTCCACAAAACCCACCGCCCCCACTGTGTTCTGGTGCCCTGACTGAGGTAGATCTGTGGGTTGAACCACCGCTGGGCACTCGCACGCCCGACCACACCGCCGCTGCCCTCCCGCTTGCCACATCCGAACCCCACCGGCCCACACAAAATCGCGCCGGCCCTAACGGCATCGGCCCGACCTCCCGGCCACCTTCCGTCTTGGTCATGTACTACCCGGCTGCCTGCCGACCTGTCCGGCGCCCTTCTTAGCTGCCTCCCGGCCTGCACACACCCTGCACGGTTGCCCGCTCGGCACCCTACCCGGCCGCCTCCCTACCCATCCGCACCCTGCCCGGCTGCCACACAGCTGCACGACCTCTCGAACCGGCCCGAGTTCCCCCTCTTGGTGCCCTGTAAGAAGTGGACTTGCCGCGCTCTTCATTCCAAGGCCTGTCGGATCACACCCTCACGAATCTCTGGGCCGAACCGGCCTCGCGGCCTATTGGGATAGGACCAATGGCCCCGGACGAACCTAGGAAGATATCACATCCAATGGGCTGGGATAAAACCTATAGGTTTGACTGGTTCGACCCAGACAGGGTCGGCCCAGACTGGGTTGGGCCGAGTCGGTCCAACTAGGTCAGAACCCACTCTGGCCCACTACCAACCCTTTACATTCTATGGCCATATCTTTGGCACCAGACGAATATTTGATGAACCATGAGTGACTCATGTTTTATTCAAGCATGACAGTCCCTTTGAGTATACCCAACTATAGTTCACTGTAATACTGAGATACGGTCAGGTTGGATTGTGCATGAATTCAACCGGGGCCCTAGGACTAGATGGCTAATAACTCGAAAACAGTGTGTCTGATTGACGCACCGTTTGTTGAGTTGTGACCCTTATGACGAGGAGGACCATTGAGATAGTTCTTGGTGTGACTTAGAGACAGTTGGAGTATAGAAGTGTAGTTCGTGGAGCGGATCCTCATGTAGAGGAGAGAGCTTATTGCGGAGACCTAGTAGCTGGCTGAGCCCTGACGACTACAGACAGATTCGACTCGGAGTGATTCAACTAGGCCAGTGGGGAGATCCTTGGTGTCTCGGAAGACCCCAAATGGGGAGAGACTCTGTGTGGGCACGACAGACCCATGGTACTTGACAGGAGGAGTACCTCAGTAGGAAATAAGGGGGAGAGCCTCTGTGTGAGTGCGACAGACTCACAGTGGGGAGCGCCTCTATGTGAGCACGGCAGACCCACGGTACTCAACAAGAGGATAACCTCAAAAATCAAAGTTAGTAGGAAGAGACTCTCTGTGATCACGGCAATCCCACTATACTCGATAGAGGAAGATTTCTCTAGAAGATGAGGATACAATAATGTGACTGGGGATGTGGCTTGATCCACCCCTAGAATAAAATCCTGGTTTGAGCTGAGTGAGAATATTTTGTGTTTACCTCGTGATTGACATAGATTTCTTGATCACTTAGGTATTAGAATGGGAATATACCTATTTGGGGTTATCTGTTGATTTTATACTTTGTGATTTATCCTAGTTGGATTTTTTGAGACCTTGAGTGTCTCGGGGTACCTACTAATTATCATTATACTCACCCCTATACGGGCTAAGCCTGCACCTCGTTGTGTTGGTTGTAGACGACAGAACATGCTGAATGAGGATCAGAGTAGCGGGACTAGACGGTACCAGGAGGAGGATCTTACGACAAGTCGGTGCATAGAGGTGACAGACGTACGTGGAGTGCTGATGAGGCAATCTGTACCTACCCTTCAGGTAGGACTTCCTGGTGGACAATACAATAGCTTTTTACCTTTATTCAGTTATACGTTTTTTTAGTTGTACTTGTACTTTCCTGTTTGGATTGTTTTCTGGCCCCTTTACATTCACTACACTTGTTATATAGTTTTACATAGTGTTTTTCTTCCAGCTTGTACACTATTGTAAGCGTTTACTCTTTATAAAGGCAATGCCTTCCTAGTTTTCGGGATTTAAACATTTTATGCTAGTCTCTAGCCCCTAGCCTTTGGAAAGCGGGCTTGGGGTAGTCATGGAACTGGCCTTAGGGGATGGGTCGTGACAAATTTTTTTTACTATTGATGATTATTTGATGTGTTGTGTTATATCTTGGTGATTTTTTTCATGATTTCAATTTGAAATTGTGAATGTGGTATGGTCAATAATGAAAGAACATGAAAACATATGAGATATGTTGGATTAAGGTAGGTATGATCATGAGATTTTTTGATGGATTAACATGTAGTCTATGCTAAACTCAAAGACCCCACATGGTATTGATATGATGAATCATTGTTGGAATCATGAATGGTAAAAGTATGGAATTTTTTTTCAATATATGTTTTATACACTACTATGATGAGGATATATTGTTTAATATAATGTGGTTTTGGTTGTAATAGATAGGATATAGATATGAATTAATCGGTGGTGGATGTATATATAAGTGGTGGGTCATGAGGTTGATGTACTTTATGTCTACATTACCAATCCTATGTGTGATTGGATAGATGGGTACCACGTTATGGGGTTATGGTTATGTAGTGATGTGTTGCATAGCGGTGGTATGATGGTTATGGATGGGAAGTTATTTTATATTGGTATGTGTTATGGTGGTCAGTTATTGAAAGTTGTGATGGATGATTATATGATATATAGACTATATAAATCTAACATACATAGTTCTTAGCACCATTTTTTCTTTTATTATCACATCCATAGTCATTTGGAAAGGGTATTTTTATTGGATCATGACCAATTTGAGTTATATTAGTCTCTATACTCTTATGTGAGTTCGATGGTGAATTATCGATCCCTTTTTATTTATTTATTTATTTTATGGTTGTAATATTAATGATATATCATAGTTATTGGTTATAGAATTATCTAGAATTGTTTATTGGTAAAATGGATGATGATGTTGTGGGGCGTAGTGAATTTATAGGAGAATATGTCGAATATAGAGTTCAATGATTATATATATCATGATTATTTCTACCTATATATGTGTCTATTGTTTTTAGTAGATATCAATCATCTTTAATATTTTATATTTATTCTCATGTATTTTGTGTATCTTAAAAAGGCACGCCTACTATGTAATCCCAAGTTATCACCACTTCAAAATTTTCAATGTGTTTGGAAGTATATTCTGAATGATATGGAATATTTTATTTGGGTATCTTATATAGATTTGGAGGATGACATTAGTTTTTACTATATCATGATTTTCTATATTTAATGACGATTACATGACATATAACTAAAATTTAGGTTTAAAAAACATACTTCTTACTTAATTGAAATCATAGTTTTATTTATGGTTAATATTATATTTGAAGGTACTTTATGGGGGGAATGTCTCACATCTTAGTGTCATATACCCTTAGTACTAGTCACAAAAATGAGGCCTATTAGTGGAGGGAATAGAAGTTCACTCTCACCTTCATTTCATGCATAATAGGGGTTCAAACATGGGCGTGTTGGGATGTGATAGATATCTTGAGGCACCCCAAACCATCACTCCCATATCCACTGGTAAAAAAAATACAGTACAAATTAATTAGATTACAATTGATATGTCCCCAATTAAACATACATATATTAAAATTATTTAAACATTAATTCTAACAAAAAAAATAAAATCCCAAGAATGTTGGATTTAGTTTATTTGATGATCCATAAAATAAGAAACTTATTTTATGATACTGGTGAATATTTACCCATATAAGAACCATATTAGACTCCCTTATAGACTCTTTATTGGTAATACTTATCATCATGACCTTGGGTAATGGGGTAAAATAAAACACTTTGATAAAGAAATACCAAAAGTTTGTCAGGGGATAGATCATAAGTATATGAATAATCATAAGAATGAGCGAAATTACATGATAAAAATAAAATAGAACAGTAATTTTCATCCATAAGTTATGATAAAAGGACATGTATTATCAAATGAACAAACATATACCATTGAAAAATATTTCAAAATTATCAGATACTAAATATCATCCAATGAAAATAATAATTAGCATATAGATTGGAAATTTACCAATCCCTTTAAACAGAACATAAAAAAAATATTCAAACAAACATATGAAAATGGAAATTATAATATCGTTAATAATTAAATTTTACATGCTTTATGTGGTGATAAAAAATAACATCCATAAACCATGTTGTGAATAAAAAAATCATCACCCATCCTATTGTTAATAAACAATTTCCACACTGTTTATCAACACAAAAATCCATGATTCCTATAGTGAATGTTTTTTCCATGTATAACATCATTATACAGGGAGATATAAAACCTCAACAAAATAATTTTATTGAGATATAGGGTCCTAACCGTAATTATAATAATAATTTTTACATATCAGTTCCAATAATACATGAACACATTCATAATTCAAACATCTCTTAATTAGCCTACAAAAAAGAGATGGGTTTCATTAAAGAATTAATATAATATTTAATTAAATAACTATAGAATGAAGTTTTATGGTGTCTTAAACATATCCCCATTGAAACAAAAGGATCATAAAGGATGCTATCAGATATAAAAAATAACTTTTTTATGACAATTTTACAAATCAATTAAAAAATAAAATGAAATACTCATCTTGAAATTCCATGTTATTTCTTAATAAATAAATTGAAATAATGTATTTTTAACTTGAAAGAAAATTAAAAAAATATCTTTTAATATAAAAAATATAGTTCTCAGAGAAAAATGGAAATAATATTTCAAGTACATTTTTTGATAAGATATAAAAACACAATATAACATCTTTCTTAAAAATACAAGCATCTAAAATCCTATTTAATGTCAATAATTCCTTTTAGAATTTAATTTTTTAACATTTTAAAAATACAAAAATATTTCATTTTATTTTAAAATTTTTTAAAAATTAAAATAATTTTCAACACAATTTTAAAAAATTTAAGAAAACCAATTTAAAAATAATTATCATAATTCTGAAAGAAATAAAAAAAAGTGTTCATAAAACATTTATTTACTATATTCTTAAAAGAATATTTTAATAGTCACATTGAAAAGTATTTTTCAACATGGTGAAGTTACATCTATTGAAAATATTTAATACTGGATTATTGAAAATTATATAATTATTTTTACAAAAAAGGTATAGTGGAATATAAAACATATAATCATAAAAGGAAAATAATTTTAGAAATTTTTTATTATTTTTTATTAAAACCCACATCATAAAAACTGATAATAAAACATACCTCTAAATTTTGGAAGACATATATTTAAAGGTCACATAAGGAAATTCATTTTGTTTTTTCCATATATAATGTAAATCAATGGTTGGAGAGGAAAATGTGGACAAGTTGGGGAAATCACCATGAAAGAGGATTGAATTATTCTCAACAATGTAATACTTTTTATGTATGAAAGTAATCATTATAAAATAATGGAAATAAAAATTAATTCACCTTATATAAGAAGAAAAATTACAATGAAATAATTTATTTGGTTGAAATAAAACAAATTTGTATTGAATAAGTTCATGAATAATTAGAATGAATCAATGAAGGGTGTTAAGTTAACAGATACTCTTAGCACCTTGGTATCTTTTGAATCAAATTCCCATAGAATATAGAATGTGATATGGATTTATAAATATCCATAAAATAATTAAAATTATAATAATAATAAATAACTGGATAATATATACATCACAAAAGAAAATAATTTCTGAATATATATCATATATCAATGAAGTGAAATTATGATGAAAATACCCTCACCTTAAGTCCTGGGTTGTTCTTCTTTTGTACCTAAGATCATAAAAACTCAGAATATAGTTATAAATAAAGTAGATACTTTTCCATCTATTTTTCTTTTTCTAAGGTATATTAATTATTATATGTTATTTATTTATTAAATATTTTTATCTTATGATTTGTACTTGAGGTGGTTCAAGCCAATTTTGTTAAAAAAAACTTGGTATATTTATCATTGTAAAAATTTTGGTAAATAGAATCATATACTAGATAATTGTAGAGGTTTAAGTATTTTTTATACCATATTATAAAATGTATGAAATTTTTTACTTTTTCCAAAAAAATTATTCAAAATAATAAAGGTTTGTTGATATGGTTATTTTAGGCGGTTAACTATACTGCACCTTTTTATTTTTAATACCACTTATTGAATTCCTAATATTATCTTTCACTAAAATTAAATGTGTTATAAATAAAATTTTAATTCTTTAATTACATTTTTATTATCATCCATGTTAGGAATAAAAGAAAAAATATAACATCGTGTTTATGGAGGCGGTATTCATACATACTCATGACGATGTATTCAAATTTAAATGGTTTGGGTGGTAGTTTTAAAATTTATATTACATCAGTTTAATAACATTTAATAATAATAATAACACTAATTTTATAATAGTTTATTTAATTAATATGTATTTTATGGGGTAACAGGAGGAAATAACTAGGATTTTTTAGTCTAGAAATTACCTCTCCCTTTGGATGTTCTCTGTTAGGCAACACCATACTGCTCCTTAGATTGGAATTTTTGAATTATAAATGATTATAAAACATTGTGAGAGGTTTTATACAATAACATGGAAGGTTTTTTGTAGATATATATATCTTTATATGATGGAGAAATGTGGTGGAAGTGATATAATATTATAACTAATAAAAATTACATTTGGTAAACACTGGTTACTTATTCAGGGATGACATAACACTATTAAAGGGTCAATAGCTCCAAATTTTAGAAATAGTTAATTTTGGGGTGATATACAGTCTATAAATCCTTTAAAATTAATTTTTATACATGTTTTATATATGTTTCAGGTATTTTAACACTATATTTTAACACTACCATATAGGGTTTTTACCCTGGTAACTAGTTTTTACCCAAGTAATTTATATTTTAATAAAAATATATGTTAACCCATACTACCAAATTATTATGTTATGAAACTAAAATCTTCATCAATATAATTTAACTAAATATCAAAAAAAAATTAAATTTTAAACATTTATTATGTGGAAAAAACGTTTTGTAGGAAATATTTTTCCCTAATTAGTGTTCTTAATCATATAAAATATAATTTAAAAATTAAATATGTGGTTATATATTTGTATATATATTTAAACATAATATGAAATTATTTATATCAAATATATATTTTTAATTTTTTAAATAAAAATAACAAAAAATTAATAAACCAATTATTTGAAAATTACATTTTCACTATTATCATGGTCATTAAATTTAATGTTAGTGGTCATGATTTTATATATAAAAATAAAATTTACAAAATTACATAATATTAAAAAATTAATAATATAAGGCCCCAGCCTTAAACCTTACATAATATTGAATTAAATGAGTAATTCACATTGAGGATCTTTTCAGGTTTAGAGTTTTAGAGAATTAGGACATAACTATTACATCTCAAAAGATTACAAAGTAGTCGCTTCTACTAAATTTCCATAAAATAAAAACTCTTAAAAAGAAATATGTATAGTTCCATGTTTTAGGTAGCATGACTTTCCCTTGATCGCATATTTGACCCTATTCCACGCTAAGTCCTGTGAAAAACATTTCAAAAACTTGGGATGAGCATAAAAAGCTAAGTAAGGGTTATAGAAATATGTAAAGAAAACATGAGTTCATATATACATAAGAATGAAATCATACTTTACCCATAAAACAAAGGCACTTTAACATACCTCATCAAACCATGAATAAATCATAGATATCATAAGACATAAAGGTAACTTGAGGCATTCATAACATTCTTACATAGGGAGTAACCCTCTTGGTTACGTTTGGAATACTCATCACAGTATATTCCCTAAATCTCTTCGGAGAAACCATAACGTTTCACTCCTTCGTGTTACCCAATGCATTGGAGAGCTATATCGGGCTCACCCGCCCTTAGTTTGTCACGGAACCACCCATTTTCATAACGATGCCCAAGAACCATAACATAAATGTATCACATAAAACATGAATAAATGAAACATAACATTTCCACATTTCAATCACAACATAACATTTTAGTACATTGAAATAATGAATCCATTCAAAAAGAAACAATTTCCAAAACCATTTAAAACATTTAATAAAGAGATTATTGAATCAGAGTGTCCCATACCACCTTGAAGCTTAAAATTTTAATCTATTAATATCCATATAAATAAATCCTTAAAACCATTTTTGAAAACCTGGATATTAATAATAAAAAATAATTAAAACATTTAAAGCGATATTTTGGTTAAAGGGGGTTTACAAAAATTAGAAACACTTGAATACAATAATTGAGGAATAACATTTAGTCAGAACTTTATAGTATCATGACAATAAATGTATTCATGATATAATACTCCAAAGGACAGTATATACACCATATAAGAGTGAATTGGTGCATAACAACAATGAACTCTCAATAGAAATGTCAAATGTGATGAAATCCCTTATAAAGAAGGTATCCTTAAATTAAGGACAAATCAATCTCAGAAATATGTGTGACAAATATAACTACACCCAATATAAGTGGATATTAAGTGTAAAACAATAAAATTTCATTCACAGATATTCAATGGATGACATATTCAATGACTACATGTTGAACCCAAAGAAATCGAAGTTGGGTTAAGAAGTTCCATTGACAGCCTAACAGCGTCACATCAAAATGAGTTGATGAGAGATAAAAAAAGGGTATCTCATAACTTGGACATAATATTTACATCAATAAGGATATATGAGAACATATCCCAACATAACAATATGTAAATTAAAAGACCCAACAAAAGAAGTCTTTTAAAAAGAGGAGGGTGAAAGGTTCCCTTACCGAGTTGGGTAACTTTCGAAAAGTACACCCCATTGAAGAAGTGTCATATAATGAATATGTAAATACCCATAAATGGAATTATATTACAAAAAGAGTGTAATATTGGGCAGTACATAAACCACTCAATGGAAATTGTGGCAAATGTAGCATAAATCTCGCGGGAATAAAAGTGAGATGAAAAATCTCTTACGAAAACTCGGCAGCCTAACGGCGCCACTTAAAACTTCCAAAATGGATTGATGAGAGGAAATAGGGTCTCTCATCACATCAACATAATGTTTAAATAATGTGTAATATAAAATAACATCCCCCAACATAACAAATAGGAGCTTAATAGAAGTGACATAAAGGAGAGTACTTTAAAAGAAGAGAGAAGTTAGATCTCTTACCAAAATTCGGCAGCCTATCGGCGCCACATAAAACTTCCAAAATGGATTGATGAGAGAGAATAGGGTATCTCAACACAAGAACATAAAAAATACAGTAAATTTAATATAAAATATCATCCTAATAACAAGAAATATTATCTTTAAAAGGAATGACATAAAAGTGTGTACTTAAAAAGAAAGAGAGGAGTAGGATCCCTTACCTCGGGTCCGACTTGACTCGATCATTCTTTAATCTCCTGAATAATAAAATTGAGTTAATTTATACTTGATTAAGAACCTTTTTCAAGCTTATATTTCTTTTATATCACTTATTTCCATGTTATAAACTTTATGTAATCATTAAATTAATAATGATTGTTTTGTCGATATTTGGTTCTTAAGTCGAAAGTGGACTTCTTACAATTAAATGTTGTTCGTGTGGTCAAGGGTTATTTATATACAGAATGACATTCCTGATTTGGATATCATATATATCATATATATCCAGAATATACATGTATTTATAATATTACATAATTATTTAGAGGTAAGAAATGAAATGCACCGTTCATGGAGACGGTAAGCCGTACGTACGCATGAACGCTACTTCCATTTATTTTTCATATTAATGGAATTAAAACTAAATGATAGGTATGTATATTTTAATTACAGAATTATATTCATACTTTAGATGTATAATTCATCATATATATCCATTATATACATGTACTTATAATAGTACATTACATTTGGGGATAAGAAATGAAATGCACCGTTCATGGAGACGGTAAGCCGTACGTACGCATGAACGCTACTTTCATTTCAATCTCATAATTTAATGGAAAGAAATAATAATTATATAGAGGTATATAATAATTCCATTATAACATCATATATAATAACATTAAATCCATCCTTTATACATTCCATGTATGGCATTAACGAATCACATCACTTTGAGGGGGCGGTTGTCCGCACTTCCTAAAATAAAGATATCGCGTATACCCATAATGGAAGCCATAAAGGTAAGACACAAATGAAAAATACAGAAGCATAAGTAAAACATAAAAATATTATATATCATACATAAAAATAGTGACATCATAATGGCTAGCTATGAAGGTGTTAAATTAGTATTGAACAATCATCGTTTCGGGAGGCAGAATTTCACCATCCACGAAAACCGTATGTTCTTTAACCATTTTATGTAGTTGTGTGTGAGTGTAGATCGAATAAATCTTATAACAACATCCTAATATATTTAAGATACTGGTGTTGTTACAAAAGATGTAAATAAAAAGTGTTTAGGGGGTTGGAGAAGCAAAATAAAACAAATAAACATGAGAGAATGAATTACCTTTAAAAGTGTAACTCCTTTTGATTAGAGCCTAAAGGCTTACTTTGAAAGGATTATGCCCAATGTGAATCCTATAGGATGAGTAGAGGGATGTGGAGATAGAAAATGGGTAGGGTTTGGCTGAGCTAAAGGCTTGAGGAGTGTGTGAAATGAGGTAGAGGTGGGGCCCTTATATAAGAGGAGAGGGGGGCACTTTTGGAAAGTAAAGAAATATTAAATTGTTTGAAAATGATATTCGGATTTAAAGGGTCTCACATTGATATAATTCTAGGATAAGGTGATAAGGGTTCGAAATCCACTCATACAATTGGTTTTGGCCATGTGTAGGTTGTAGATTTTACACTATCTTTCCATTTTATTTAAATCGTTAAATAATGAGGTCATCACTACATCACCATGATGCCATAAATAATTTAATTTATTTAAAGTCTGAAAATTAAAAAAAAACTACTATGATGTAGGAACGCTTTTTAGATTTCCAATTACTATTTATAATAAAAAATCTGATCTTTATAACCCCATGTAAAAATTGTTTTCGTAAAACATATTATGTTTGTGTCATTTTTTACTTTCACATTAAATAAAAAGTTATTTATGCCATTTCCCAACCGAAGTGAATCCATGGGGTCCCCAAGTTGACCCATGGCTTGTCTTGGTCGGCCATGACACAACCAATGTGGCTAGGACATGTTTCAAGCTCATCTCATTTTATTAAAGCATTATTTTTACCATAAACTACACTAATTACCACTAATCGCGATTAAAAACATAATAACTTACTATTCATCAAAAAATTATTTTTATCCCATTGAACCACATTTTACTTTTTAATGACAACCATTTATGTCAGATTTTTGAAATTAAAAACACAAATATGGCAAAATTTTATTTAAATGGAAAAATCAGTTTTTATAAGTACCACTTAGTGGTTTCACTATTCATCAAATATTGAAGTTTTTCAGAAAATTCCCAAAAATTCACCCTACGCTATATTTGATATTTTGAATTCAAAAATGAAGTCTATTTTAAAAAATTTATAACATATAAGTCACATTAATTAATTTAATAATTAATTCCCGCTGTCAAAGAAAATAGCGTGTTTTTATGAAACAATAAGTATCAAAAGATTGACACTAGTTTAAGTCTGATTTCAAAGTGAAATTAATTCCAACGACCACTATTTGATTTAATGGTAAAAATATATTCTAATTTCACTTTAAAACCAATTCAAAAAATAATCTAATCATATAAATAAATTAGATTAAAAAGTGGTTTTGAATTAAAATACAACATTTTTCACTATTCATTAAAAAAATGAACATTATCAGAAAGATACCAAAAATTTACACAAAGTAAATTTTGATGTCCCGATTTTTAAGAAGAGTTTTATTTGGTACAATAGATTTATAAGAGTGAACAAAACTATATTTAATGGCAGTTCTCCATCAAAAGGTGATAAGTGAACCTTTAGTGAAAACTAGGGCATATACGCCAAAAATTGAATTCTTTTGGTATTTTAAGCCATTATCTTTTATTAGATAAATGTAAAAACATTTGAAAACATATATAATCATATTTTAGTTATTTCTATCCATTCCCTCTAATACAACGACTACATGTTAACTACCATTTAAAATAATATTATTTTATTATTAGAGTGCAACGTAAGATTCCCAAGAAACTCGTTGTTGTGTATTGGGTACGCCATCGAGCATAGAATCCCCTTTAAAGTCATATTAATATTTTATTCAAAAATTTGGATAAATAAGAAAATGTAATATTCTTTATTTACCTGGGGTGTTACATCCTTCCCCCCTTTTGGGAATTGCGTCCTCGCAATTTTTAAAATTGGGCTTGGAAACATCCTTGAAAGTCCCACATCAGAACAAGATTCGGTAAAAAAATCACTTTAAAATAAAGAAAGATAAGTACAATGGTCACCTAAATTAACCCATAATAGGATTCCATGTAGGAAAACATGGACATGGAAGAAAAAGTAAAGGGTCATGTTCTGATGGAGAGTGATAGAAAACATGTTTAGGAGAAAGTTAACCACGAGAAAATCACAAACTTGTGATGGGTTAAACGGTATTCGATTCCCCAGTAGGAAAAGTTAATAGACAACATTTTTGTTTTAAGATACTTTTTATTGAAGAATTTATTCATAAGGAAACATAATCACTTATCATGCTGACTTTCAACTTTTACTAGATTCCTTAATCAAACTTATATTTTTTTCCAAAAGACGAGTATTTAGGGACACTTGTTCACATTAAGAGTACTATAATCAACTTCTAGAGAATCACCTAATCCACCAAAGAGAACTATATACATCCCATGTCTTTAGGCTTTAACCAAAACCAAAACCAAAAAGGTTAGTACAAGGTCAGATAATCCAAAAAAGGATAACCCTTTATAAAAAGAAAATCTATTCTTAATCTCCAAAATTTGTCCCACAAAACCCAAAGATCAACGAGAACCATTCTATAATCAATTTGTCCATAAAATTCATCAACGTAAACCAATATAAGATTGAAACCCAAATATTTGAAGGATTTAGTCACATAGTCTTCCAAGTTAAATCGTAACATTTATCTCCAAACAACATCAGTTGCTCCTAAAGTCTCGTATTGAAAAGTAATTATCCTTATCCCATATCCTCCATGATAGGTTAATCATTTTCATAAATAACCCAAAATCAACTTACTATTAATTCATAAAATCATATAACTAAAACTAATCAGTCAAACTAACCAGGGACATCACGTAGTCCAGTGGTAGGCGATAAATACCAGTCGCACTTTGGTTGTGGGTTCAATTCCCGCAGCTTTGTCCGACGCGACGGGTTGTCACACGGTCTGCGTGTTGTCCTTTTTCCAAAAATATATAATTTTTAAATCATTCCGCAAAAAGAGATAAAATCATAAAAAATGATCAGAACATATTTTAACCTCAATTTTATCTCATGCCTTTCATTTTCCATCATATCATAGATTAACCCATAATTACTTAAAAATTAAGGATCATATAAACCCTAACGGTTACCTTAAAAATTATTACCTGAATTTCCACATCGAGTTGTCCATCTCGTACAAGATGCATTAGAGAACTCACCAAGGATGAAGTGGTTGATCATAACTCCTTGATAGTTGGTTTAGAACAACTATGAGATTCCTCATTGAATCCCCCATCTCATCCAGTATCGTAATCTGAGAACCACCACAGTTTCCTTCAAACCCATTGTCACTTTGGTGCCTGCTATATCCAGCCATTTACTAAAACCAAAAAGGTCAGTGTGAGTATATCAACATAACCATCATGTACTAATGAGGAAGATAAACACTAAGATATACTTACTCATTAACTTTATCTAAAACTATGACTCTTTTTGAAATCCTAACCATTATGGTAATGTCACTTATGCTTAGAGAATACCCTAACCTCTAAAGTTATCTAAACCGACCTCTGATACCAACTATAAGGCCCCGGACATAAACCATACATAATATTGAATTAAATGACAAATTCAAATTGAGGATCTTTTCAGGTTTAGTGTATTATAGAATTAGGACATAACTATTACATCTCAAAAGATTACAAAGTAGTCGCTTCTACTAAATTTCCATAAAATAAAAACTCTTAAAAAAATATGTACAGTTCCATGTTTTAGGTAGCATGACATTCCCTTGATCCCATCCTTGACCCTATTCCACGCTAAGTCCTGTGAAAAACATTTCAAAAACATGGGATGACCATAAAAAGCTCAGTAAGGGTTATAGAAATATGGAAAGGAAACATGAGTTCATATATACATAAGAATTAAATAATACATTACCCATAAAACAAAGGCACTTTAACATACCTCATCAAACCATGAATAAATCATAGAAATCATAAGACATAAAGGTAACTTGAGGCATTCATAACATTCTTACGTAGTGAGTAACCCCCTTGGTTACGTTTGGAATACCCATCACAGTATATTCCCTAAATCTCTTCGGAGAAACCTTAACGTTTCACTCCTTTACGTTACCCAATGCATTGGAGAGCTATATCGGGCTCACCCGCCCTTAGTTTGTGACGGAACCACCCATTTTCATAACAATACCCAAGAACCATAACATAAATGTATCACATAAAACATGCATAAAGGAAACGTATCATTTCCATATTTCAATCACAACATAACATTTTTGTATATTTAAATAATGAATCCATTCAAAAAAAACCATTTCTAAAACCATTTAAAATATTTAATAAAGAGATTTTTGAATCAGAGTGTCCCATACCATCTTGAAGCTTAAAATTTTAAACCATTAATATCCATATAAATAAATCCTTAAAACCATTTTTGAAAACATGGATATTAATAAGGACAAATAATTAAAACATTTAAAGCGATTTTTTGGTTAAAGGGGTTTTACCAAAATTACAGACACTTGTATACAATAATTGAGGAATAACATTTAGTCAGATCTTTATAATATCCTGAGAATAAATTTATTCATGATATAATACTCCAAAGGACAGTATATACACCATATAAGAGTGAATTGGTGCATAACAACAATGAACTCTCAATAGAAATGTCAAATGTGATGAAATCCCTTATAAAGAAGGTATCCTTAAATTAAGGACAAATCAATCTCAAAAATATGTGTGACAAATATAAATACACCCAATATAAGTGGATATTAAGTGTAAAAGAATATAATTTCATTCACACATATTCAATGGATGACATATTCAATGACTACATGTTGAACCCAAAGAAATCGAAATTGGGTTAAGAAGTTCCCTTGACAGCCTAACGGCGTCACATCAAAATGAGTTGATGAGAGATAAAAAAAATGTATCTCATCACATGGACATAAAATTTAAATCAATAAGGATATATGAGAACATATAACAACATATAAATATGTAAATTAAAAGACCCAACAAAAGAAGTCTTTTAAAAAGAGGAGGGTGAAAGGTTCCCTTACCGAGTAGGGTATCTTTCGAAAAGTACACCCCATTAAAGAAGTGTCATATAATGAATATGTAAATACCCATAAATGGAATTATATTACAAAAGGAGTGTAATAGTGTGAAATAAATAATCCAAACAATGGAAATTGTGGCAAATGTAGCATAAATATCACGGGAATAAAAGTGAGATGAAAAATCTCTTACGAAAACTCGGCAGCCTAACAACGCCACTTAAAACATCCAAAATGGATTGATGAGAGGAAATAGGGTCTCTCATCACATCAACATAATGTTTATAGAAAGAGGAATATAAAATAACATCCCCCAACATAACAAATAGGAGCATAAAAGAAGTGACATAAAGTAGAGTACTTTAAAAGAAAGAGAGAGGTTACATCTCTTACGAAAATTCGGCAGCCTATCGGCGCCACTTAAAACATCCAAAATGGATTGATGAGAGAGAATAGGGTATCTCATCACATGAACAGAAAAATTAAAGTAAATTTAATATAAAATATCATCCCAATAACAAGAAATATTAGCTTTAAAAGGAATGACATAAAAGTGTGTACTTAAAAAGAAAGAGAGGAGTAGGATCCCTTACCTCGGGTCCGACATGACTCGATCATTCTTTAATCTCCTGAATAATAAACTTGAGTTAATTTCTAATTAATTAAGAACCTTTTTCAAGCTTATTATTCCTTTTATATCACTTATTTCCATGTTATAAACATTATGTAATCATTAAGTTAATAATGATAGTTTTGTCGATATTTGGTTCTTAAGTCGAAAGTGGACTTCTTACAATTACATGTTCTTCGTGTGGTCAAAGGTTATTTATATCCAGAATGAAATTCCTGATTTGGATATCATATATATAATATATATCAAGCATATACATGTATTTATAATATTACATAATCATTTATAGGTAAGAAATGAAATGCACCGTTCATGGAGACGGTAAGCCGTACATACGCAAGAACGCTGCTTTCATTTATTTGTCATATTAATGGAATTAACACTAAATGAGAGGTATGTATATTTTAATTACAGAATTATATTCATAATTTAGATGTATCATTCATCATATATATCCATTATATACATGTACTTATAATAGTACATTACATTTGGGGATAAGAAATGAAATGCACCGTTCATGGAGACGGTAAGCCGTACGTACGCATGAATGCTACTTTCATTTCTATCTCATACTTTAATGGATAGAAATAATAATGATATAGAGGTATATAATAATTCCATTATAAAATCATATATAATAACATTAAATCCATCATTTATACGTCCCACGTATGACATTAACGAATCACATCACTTTGAGGGGGCGGTAGTCCACACATTCTAAAATGAAGATATCGCGTATACCCATAATGGAAGCCATAAAGGTAAAAGACAAATGAAAAATAAATAAGCATAAATAAAACATAAACATATTATATATCATATATAAAAATATTGACATCATAATGGCCACCTTTTAAGGTGTTAAATTAGTATTGAACAATCATCGTTTCGGGAGGCAGAATTTTTCCATCCACGGAAACCGTATGTTCTTTAACCATTTTATGTAGTTGTGTGTGCGTGTAGCTCGAATAAATCTTATAAAAACATCCTAATATATTGAAGATACTGGTGTTGTTACAAAATATGTAAATAAAAAGATTTTAGGGGGTTGGAGAAGAAAAATAAAACAAATGAACATGAGAGAATGAATTACCTTTAAAAGTGTAACTCCTTTTGATTTGATCCTAAAGGCTTCCTTTGAAAGGATTATGCCCAAAGGGAATCCTCTAGGGAGAGGAGAGGGATGTGGAGAGTGTAAATGGGCAGGGGTTGGCCGAGCCAAAGTCTTGAGGAGTGTGTGAAATGAGGTAGAGGTGGTGGCCTTTTATAAGAGGTGAGGAGGGGCACTTTTGGAAAGTAAAGAAATATTACTTTATTTGAAATTGAGTTTCGGATTTAAAGGGTCCCACACTGATATAATTCAAGGATAAAGTGATAAGGTTTCGAAATCCACTCATCCAATTGGTTTTGGCCATGTGTAGGTTGTAGATTTTACAATATCATTCCATTTTATTTAAATCATTAAATAATGAGGTCATCCCTGCATCATCATGATGCAATAAATAATTTAATTTATTTAAAGTCTAAAAATAATAAAAAATATATTATTATGTAGGAAATCTTTTTAGATTTCAAATGACTATTTATAATAAAAAATCTGATCTTCATAACCCCATGTAAAAATTGTTTTCGTAAAACATATTATGTTTGTTTCATTTTTACTTTTACATTAAATAAAAAGTTATTTATGACATTTCCCAACCGAAGTGGATCCATGGGGTCCCAAAGCTGACCCATGTCTTGTCTTTGTCGGAAATGACACAACCAATGAGGGTTGGACATGTTTCAAGCTCATCTCATTTTATTAAAACATTATTTTTACCTTAAACTACACTAATTACCACTAATCGCGATTAAAAACTTAATAAGTTACTATTCACCAAAACATTATTTTTATCCCATTGAACCACATTTTACTTCTTAATGACAACCATGTATGTTATATTTTTGAAATTAAAAACACAAATATGGCAAAATTTCATTTAAATGGAAAAATCAGTTTTTATAAGTACCACTTAGTGGTTTCACTATTCATCAAAAATTGAAGTTTTTCAGAAAATTCCCAAAAATTAACCCTAAGATATATTTGATATTCTGAATTCAAAAATGAAGTCTATTTTACAAAATTCAAAACATATAAGTCACATTAATTAATTTAATAATTAATTCCCACTGTCAAATCAAATAGCGTGTTTTTATGAAATAATATGTATCAAAAGATTGAAACTAGTTTAAGTCTGATTTCAATGTGAAATTAATTCCAACGACCACTATTGGATTTAATGGTAAAAATATATTCTAATTTCACTTTAAAAACAATTCAAAAGATAAATTAATCATATAAATAAATTATATTGAAAAGAGGTTTTGAATCAAAATACAACATTTTCACTATTCATTAAAAAAATGAACATTATCGGAAAGATACCAAAAATTTACACAAAGTAAATTTTGATGTCCCAATTCATAAGAAGAGTTTTATTTGGTCCAATAGAATTTATAAGAGTGAACAAAACTATATTTAATGATGGTTCGCCATCAAAAGGTGATAAGTGAACCTTTAGTGAAAACTAGGGCATATACACCTAAAATTGAATTCTTTCCGTATTTTAAGCCATTATCTTTTATTGGACAAATGTAAAAACATTTAAAAACATATATAATCATATTTTAGTTATTTCTATCCATTCCCGCCAATACAACGGATACATGTTAACTACCATTTAAAATAATATTATTTTATTATTAGAGTGAAACGTAAGATTCCCAAGAAACTCGTTGTTGCGTATTGGGTACGCCATCGAGCATAGTGTCCCCATTAAAGTCATATTAATATTTTATTCACAAATTTGGATGAATAATAAAATGTAAAATTCTTTATTTACCTGGGGTGTTACAAATAAAACTTTTTTAAATCCATTTTATTACATTCAATTTCTACAATTGTTGAATTTATCTTAATATAAGCGAATAAAAACGGTTTTATGTGTAAAATATTATTTAGGATTCTAAAATGTTAAACATGGATTTCCTAAATTCAACAAAGTATTTTTAAATGATTTATTTTGAATTATCAATATATATTTTTATAGAATCAAATTTCAACGACATTTTCCTCATTCATGTATTATGATATTTTTATAAAATGGTGTTATTAGAAATATCATTATTTTTTCAATGATAGGGTAAAAATAAATTATTTTTGATAAATCATAAAAATTATCCATAATATAATTCTAAACATATGAAATGAAAACTGATTTTCCTTTTAAAAATTTAAATTTAAAAATTTTATTTTAATTGAAAATACAACTTACTAATAATTAATTCTTTTATAGAAAAAATACCATTTAAAATATTAAGCTTTGTTAGTTTTATTTTATATGAATTTCTTATTGATTTAAATAATTTTAAATATTTTGAAATTTTATTAATAATATTCATAAAATATCTAATGAAATATTTTAGTTCATTGTTTTCTTTGAAAAAATTTATCAATATAATGTTTATTTAAAGGTGAATATATTGTTAAATATCAAGGAGTTATATCCCCCCACCCCTTAAATAAATTATATCCTCAAAATTTCAATTATAATTCACTAACGAAAGAATATAAGGATCTATAATAATCTAAAGATATATTTTCTACTGATTTATCAATATCATAATATTTTAAACTAAGAGACTAAACATGTAGCATATAATATTAATGAATTTATATATTCATTTATCTCTAAAATTTGTAACAAATTTTAATCCTTAGTTTTTTATTATAGTTTATGAGGAAAAAACCTCCAGAAATCCATTTTGATGATCTTATATACAACCACACACTAATACACAAGTGGCTATGATAATATTCAGAAATCATATTATTATGAAAAATAAATCCTAATATATCTTCTAAAATGAAACATTCATTTCAAAATATGATCACTTTATTTCAACTATGATATAAATGGATTAATATATAAATATTTTAGTTTAACATAATTTATTAATGGTCATATTCCTATTAGGTTGTCAAACAAAACCGGATATAATTTATATCTTAAAATTTGATTTAAATCCCTCATAATGGTTCATAAAAACATATAATCAACCAAAGAATTACAATGAGCATTTAATAACATGTTTTATATTATTTAAACCACTCGTCATGCACAATGTGATGATCAAGTAGACACTCGACCAGCCTTATTCAAGGTGATTTCCCATGAGTGCAATTATGTCACATCTACATGCACATTTCTAGATTCAAATAGCGACATAGTATCTTGGAAAGAACCTATACTTTAGCAAAACATTAGGTAACTTTTTCAAAATTTAAATTATCATTATTTTTTTAATAATGTTTTCTCACCCTAATCCCTAAAACATAGTAAATTAATTCTAAAAATTAAATATTCCACCCATGAAATGTTCTCATGGATTATATTATAAAAAAATATAATTTACAACTGGATTATATTCAATGTAATTTTTCACAAACAAAACAAATATAAAGCTTCGTAATTTAAAAATCATATTTCATAATAGAAATATAATCCCAATAATGGAAGGTTTAGTGTATTATAATATTGTCTATATAAGCAACATATTTTATGATAATTGTGAACATTTCTCCACAATGAAAACACACTATACAATATATATTACTCTACGGTAGGTATAATCATCTTCATAACTATGTAATGGAATAATATAACACATCATTCGTGGATATAATAGTTCACACATAAGTATAATGAATTTTGACTTCCTGGATTTTTTTTCAGAATGTATGACTGTTATATTACATTATTGTGAAAACACTTTAACATGTTAAAAATCATAATTTTATACAAAATTTATGAATAATAATAGATTTAATAGATAAAAGAAGAATAAAACTGAAAGAATTTGGTTGAGAAGTTACCTATCCCAATGGATGTTCTCCTCTGGTTAACAACTTAATTATCTTTTTCTTAGTATTTTGGAAATAATAGGGCATATAAAACATGTGGAGAGGGTTTATAAGATATTGGGTTTAATATTTGGTAGAGGTAATAATTTCTAAATGTTTGAGAAATGTGGGGGAAGTGATCTCCTTTTATAAATGAACAAAATTGGATTTTGGTAAATACACATTAATCATTCGATGATAGAATGACACTATTAAAGGGTAAATGAATCCCAAAGTGGGAAATGGTAATTTTTATGTGGATATTAGGTTGTTAAATCCCCTATAATTTATCTTCTCACATGTTTTAATCATGTTCCAAGTCTTTTACCACTATATTTTTACACTTTTCCATTTTTTTTCCACGCTAACTAGTTTTTACAATGTAATTAATATAAAAATTAAAATATATGGAAACCCATATTATGAAAATATTATGATATAAAAATAAATTGATGCTCCATATAATATTATTAAATTCCAAAATAATTGAAAATTAAATTATATATTAAATCCTTAATTTATGGGAAAACTATAATATAGAAAAAATTTGTTTAAAACATTATGTGTTCCAAATCATATTCAATATTAATTATAAATTAAATTAAAGATAATATATTTTTATATATTTTTAAACATAATATAAAATTAATTATGTACAGTATTTAAATTTGATTTATTATATAAAAATTAACCATCATTAATAAAATAATTCTTAAAAAATAACTAGTTCGCCATTATCATGGTCATTAATATTATTCTTATAAATCTTACATTATTTTAAAAAATGAAATTTATATTATTAAATAAAATAAACATGGTTATTTAGAATATATAATCTAATTAGATTTATTTAATTTTTATAATTGATTAAATTCTTTTTAATATAAGTGAATAAAAATAGTATTTAGATTAAAATATTACTTAAGATTATAAAACATTAAAAATTTATTTCATAAATTCAATATTGTATTATTAAATAATTAATTTTATTTTATAAATATATATTTAAAAAAAATGATTCAAAAAAATTACTTCATTCATGTATCATGATAATTTCAAAAAAATGGTGGAAAATCAATATTTTTGCAATACTCTCCTTAAAACAATTATTATAGGAAAAAATAAAAAATACTCCCTAAGATAATATTGAAATGATGAATTGTAAAATAATTTTAATTTTAGAAAATTCATGTTTCAAATTTTTAAATTTTATATTTTAAATGAAAAAAATAATACATGGAAAGATAACATTCTCTGAATAAAACTCATTTAATGATTTATGTATTCTTAATCATATTGTTTATATATTTATTATTGATTAAAATGTTTATATTTATTTAAGATTTAATTATTGTAAAATTTTCTTAATAATATTCATCTAATATTTCGTGTATCATTTTTTTCAGTTCTACATGTGAAACTATTTCTCGAGGAAATTTATATTTATATGAGAACATAATCTGAAATCTTGAGGTGTTCTATAGCTAGACCCACCATCCTAGATAGGTTTGAGATCCCAAATACAATTAAAATGAGACTCAAATCCCAATAATATATTAACTGTTACTCATTAATTATTTAACGTTCTCACAATATTTGAAGACTAAATATTTAAGAATATTTATAAAAAATAAATTTATTTTGACATTATAATAAAAATTTCACCAATATTCATTGAAATAAATTATATCATATGTTATAAAATTAAATTAAACTCTTGAAAGGCATGGTATAAAATATAAATAAGTGATTTAAAAATATTAATCATTGAATTAAAAATATTAAAAGATTTGGGAAGGCTTCAAAAGAGGAATGTGCACTATATGAGATAAAAATTCTCTAATTATCCCTAATACTAATGCTAAGAATGAAAAGCCATTTTAGGTCTCCAGTAAAGTGGATAATGATTGTTTTTCATCAAAAGGGATTCTATTTACTCACTGATGGATCTTGATGTATATGGTTTTTAGTTAATATATACATGTGAAAAAGTTTTTGTCAATCAATTCCAATGATGGATTTTATTTTAATATGGTGATAGACTTCAGTGATATTTCCTAAAAGTCTAGGGTAAATTAAATTATAGAAGAATCCTTTAACACTTCATGAGAAGAGGATCATCCAACAAATAGGAGAAGACATGACGGAAAGGACGTCACCCTAAGGACAGATGAAGGCATCTTAAAAATCTGTGAAATAGAGGGAAATAGAAGAACTGATTTCTTATTTTTATTTGAGATCTTTTACCTTGTTTAAACTAACCTACTATTGATATGTTTTTTTAATTATTAATAATTTTGAATTCATGTATTTGGTCTCAAAATCTATGACCAAGAGACATTGAGTATAGAATTGATCAGACTAATAAACAATTTATTGTATAATAATGGAATATAACGAACATTTCATAAAACATAAATATAGAAAAAATCACAATAAATTAATATATAAATTCTTGAAAATAAACATAAGCACTTTTCATTTATAGCACAAATATGAACACTTAAAATTTCACATTTTCTTGTTATATATTTAGACACCTTAAAATTTAAACTATATGAATTATAAATACCGAACTATTTATATATATTAAACCTATATGATTATATAAAAATAACATGTAAAAAAATTGAAAAATTGAAAAATCAAATATTTTATTTTTAATTAAAAATTTATAATATCCACCAAATCAACATCTGTAAAAATCTAAATAAACTTTCAAAATATAGAGGTTATGTGAAAATTATATATTTAAAATATATAAATATTTCATAAAACCAATAATAAATATATTATATTTTTATTATATTGTAACCTAAAAATTTCATTTTAATATTATTATAATCATTTTACATATAAAATGTACATTTAATACCATGTAAAATTTGGAAGCCAGTTTTTTCTCTAAATAATTAATATATCTTTATTAAATATTTCAAAAAATATTTCACTATGCATTATAAATAATTTACAATTTTAATTAAATTTTTTATTCCATTAAAAATTCATAATCAATATAACCGAAGTCTAGAAATATTATTTAAAAATAGGTTATAAATAATATTTTAATTAATAAATGAAATTAATATTAATATTTGAACATTTATATCATAAACATTTATATTCTGTATATCCCTACCTATAATTTAAAAAATGCATATTATATAAAAAACTCAATGATATCTTATACGGATGGGATCACTCAACGTTATAACAAAGATAATGGTATCACATATCACATTTTATCATACCATGAGGTAACAATAATTCACAACTATCGTTATTCCTTCCTTTTACATAGATAAGAAAATCATTATATTAGTGGCAATATTTATTTTACAGACAATGATATCATTATATCTCTCCATTTATTACTCTTAAACATTAAATTTTAATTATATCATAAATAATAATATTTTATATTCTTAATATGATATAGAAATTGTGATCTAGAATAACATAATAGTACTTATCATGAGTAGGGATATCTTATACCAATTTCTGTGATATCATAATCAATAAAAATGATTCTTCGATTCCATCCAATAATATATCATAAAAATAATATCTCTATTTTGTTGTTGGTGGTATTTATGATCTTCTTAAAATCATAATTTTATCAAAAATCATAAACTTATTCAAAATATCATTGAGTGACTTTGATACTACTATTTGGTTTTTAAGGATATTAACAATCCCAAATGTAGTATATGAATCAATAATACTCATTGACACGATATCATTCCGGAGTGGCCTAAAATAGTATTTAAATAATAATGAAGGTATATTTACTAAAGAGTATTCTTTATAAACAAATTAATATTGAGGGTCACTAAAACAATATTGAAAGGATTCATATCTCTATAGGATATCTACTGGTCATCTGGAAATCCTAATTATTTTAAAGGATATCCCAAATATTATGGTATCACATTACCATATGTTTGATAAATTGTAAATAGATCTTACTTTTTGAGAAAAAGTCACATAAAGAATAAAATTAAATAACATGAAATCTCTTTGCTTGATCCTCCGTGTATAGATAACTTCTAGACACTCCAATGGTTAATAAAATGTCTAGTGTTTCAAAGATTTTACATTAACTACAACATTTTATAACGTTTAGGATTATGCATGAATCAATCCATCAAATACAATTTAATGTTTAACTATTTATTATAATGTGTTATTTTTCCATTAAATATCATCCCATATTTTTTATACCAAAAATTATATATTTAACATGGAAAAAAAGATGTAGAAATTTTTTAAATATCATAACACATATATATCACCCCATGTGATATTCATATATATTTAAAAAAATAAATCTATGGAAATCATATCACATGTAGTGGTAATTCAATCTCATAGGGTAAAATTTATATTTATTGTGCATATACCATTTAACATCACATATTCATCATAATTCAAGGATTGTTCTTGATGTGATAGTATAGTATTACCCTTAGATTGATTGTAATTTTATTGTGTCTATCTCATTAACATATGTATTAATACACACTATTAACATAGACTTTTCATGGTTCATGAGAGGATGAAATTTGGTATTTTTTTATATTCATCCATGTTAAATATTTATTTTATATTGGTTAGAATTGTATATTTTCTTTTTAGAAAAATTATAATTTTTTGTACAAAAATTATTATGGTTTTTATGTCAGTGTAGATAATTTATGAACTGGTGGTGTTTCATAAAAATCATTCATATTGTTGTAAATTAATTATTTATAGTGAATCTTACTCAAGATAAGTGATTTTCATTTGTTGATTTATGAATTTTTTATTACAATTTAATGTATTCCATTTTATTTTATTTATACATGACAGAAAACATCAATATCTTATCAATAAAATATTTGATTGAGGTGTTACTTTTAGTCTTAGCCGGACTCTCATTGGGTGTCGGTGAGGCCAGGTCTTGATATTTAAAATTTGAAATATTAAAAATTTGTTGTAAAAAATAGTTAATGATGATTAAATTGAGAAAAAATTGATGTTTCAATTCATAATATCTTTAATAATGGTTTTTTAATGATTTAGATATACCCTACATGGGTTATCCCTATTATAATAATATTAATTATAAAATGTTTAATATATACAATCATTAATGGATAAAATTATATGGATTTATTTTGTATAATTCAAAAGAATGTCAAATTATATCACAGGATCAATGAATTAATTGATAATCCCTAGAATATGATCATTTCATTATTAGTTAATTGACAAAAAAAAGATGGTAATCCTTACATTATGGTTTCCACTACATGTGATTCTATATTGAGTTATTAATAAATTTATTAATATAAATTCATGGCCAACATGTCCTAAGTATTACATAAAACACAGTATATAATGAAGCCATCTACCTTGCCTAATGTCACAAACTCCATTTCGATCCTCTTCTTACCCTAAAAATAAAATAACATGAATAAATCCTTATACGTGAATTGCCTTCCCACTGGGTTGTTGTGAGTTGATTCTATAAGTAAAAATTCGTTGATGATGATATTATCGTTCATTGTAACTTCCACATTAAAATTTCAAAACACCTTCAAACAATTATTAGCATCCCAATTTGGGTATATCCACTATAAAAAATCATGAGTGATGGTAGTTATATTCAATTTTCATTTGTTTTTATTTAATTATCTATATATTATAACTCATTTAATTGATCAAATAAATAATTTCATGTTTTTAGACATGAAATACAATAATAAATGTTTAAAACACATTTATTTATATTTTTTCAAGCTGTTTTTGGAAGGAAGACAGTTAATAACAAGTTAAAAATAATTCTATTTAATTAATTTTTGAAATGAGAAAAAATTTAAAAAGACTTCCTTAATTTAGATGATGGATAATTTTCAAATAATTTCTTTCATTTTATATGTTATTTTTTTCAAAAAAACATCCAATATAATCAAAAAAGATAGATAATGTTAATTAAATGAAAATTATTTTTTTCTTGAATTCAATAAACCTTCACCTTAAATAAATTTTATTTGCGATTCGGTATGCTAAAAAACATGCCTCTCAAAAACTCATATAAAAAATTGTACAATTATGAACACTTGAAAATAAAAAATTATAAATATATTTAGAATGAAAAAATTAAGACAAATATATATACCACGATATATATGATTATATTTAATAACATGTCGTAGATCGAAATGAACAAACTTAATTAAGGGATATTTGAGGAGATAAAATTTCTATATTTTATAATTCCACCACTGATATTTACAAGACACCACCACCTTTAAATATATTATTGATATCCAATTTTTTATTCGTAATGATTGTGGAATTATACATGGATTCATGGAAAACCATTTTGAATATGGGATCTTCTCGTGATACACAAATGGGTTCATCTTATATACCATGTTAAATGGAATCCTACCATATAATTTTTTTCTTTAAATTGATAACTGCATTAATTGGTCACAATGTGGAGTATAGAGCCACTAGTGAGTATCCTGGCATACATGAAAGTTTCTTCCTCCATATCCTCCATGACCTCCAGCCCTCCATTGCATTACTTCATCATGTTATTAACATTTACTAAATCTATATATGATATACTCAATAGGATATAATTTCTATGATAAGGAGTTTCGTTATAAAGAGAGTGTGTAAGTCATTCCGTCATCATTATAACAGAGTTGTAGAATAATGAGACGATATTTTTGGCGAACGTCGGTCTTCCATGTTCTCATGCCCCTCATGAACACGTTGTTATCAGTTGAGAACTGGGTGGTCCATAAATGGAACATAAATTTGGTTGATTATGATAGGTTTTATATTAGTATGTTAATTTTTTTAACTACAAGTGATTTTATAAATTTTTATTAATCTTAGGGATCCTCTTCGCCAGCTATCCAATGAAAAAAAATGTTTGGAGCTGTCAAAAAATAAGGATATTTTTTATTTATTTTAAATATTATGTTCACCATCTAGTTTTACAGTTATTATTATTTTTAAAATAAAATTTATTTACCTAAAAATTGGAAATTGTTATGTAAATTTTTTAATTACTATCATCAGGGTTGGATTTTCAAGTGTCTGGATAGTTTAAATTTTTTTACACTACTTGATTATAAAGACAAACTAATGTTTGATTTTTGAGAGTTTTGTAAAGAAAATTATTTTTTTTTTATTTTATTATTTTTAAAATTGAATAATTTGTTTCAATTCCACATGTTTTGGAATAGAGATGTTTTTCTCTAGAAAACACATCTGTTCCTCAGCTGACGTGACCTAACACTACTACAGATTCACATTTAATCAATGATGAAAATCACCTTTATCTATGTCAAAATTCACTAAATTATTATTTTCCTTAAAATATGGTATCTTTAATCAGGAATAATGAACATTTATATTTTATATGTTATTAAAATATGGTTTCTTTTATTAATTGTAAAAAAGTGCTGAGAAAGGGTATATTATATCATTAATGTCAAAGTTATCGGCTAGATGTTACATTTTTTTTTAAAATTTGAAAAAATAAATTATTAAAAATTTATTTTTACATATTTATAAATTTAATTAATTTATTATCAATTAAATATAAATAAAATAATAATTTTAATGTAAAAATATGGTTCATTTTTATATCTATTTTTATACGTGTAATTTATTTTAATCGTAATAAATTAAATTAATCACTATTGTTGAATGATTTTAATATAATGAATATAATATATATTCAATAAAAAAATTACATTAATTTATAATTTACTTAATAATTATATATGAATAAAACATGTTTTATGATTAAAAAATATTTTTTAAAATGTATATTTCATCTTGTTTTTCACACTTATTTTAAAATTCAATTCATGAACTTATAAAAATTGAATCTTGAATAATTTTTTGCATTTATCTAATAATAAGAATCAAACTTTTTAAATAAGACACATATATTTTATTAATATGAATAGTAACAATGGTAAAATTCACCTCCTCGATAAAGGGTAAAATAGGTGAATCTTGGATAAATCTAAATGATAAATCCATATTTTTATCCTAATTCTTATTGGATGAATGAAATTATTTTCTTATTAACTTTTTCATTAAATTTCTTTTTTAATGAACATGTGCCTTTATAATTTACATATATAATACTTTAGGAAAATAATGTTACCAAATGTCACTCTCTTAGTTTAAAAGACATATTTTGTTTTTACATAAGTTTAAAAACTTGTAATGAATGAATATAAATGTATGTTCTATTCATGATGATAATATATTTGTTATGGTAAATTTTTGTGATTAAATATTTTCCTTAAATATTTGTGATGTTCTAGTAAATTATTTTTTAAATTAGTAGAAAAATAATATAATTAATTTTAAATATACTAAAAGTTATATAATTTGAGTGATATAAACTATTCCAATAAATTTCTAGATAAATATAACATATCATTGATGCATAAATGGAGTCCATTTAGGGTGTTAAAAAACTATTCCAATAAAATAAATCAATATATATTATTATCGGGAAGGTTGTGGGGGATGGTGACTCATCAGTATAGAATTAACAACATGTTGAGTTGGGATGGTGTTATATATAAGAGTAATGATTTAAAAACTTATTTGGCATATTTACTAATATAATATAATAAAAATAAATTATTTTTAGTGAAATCTTACTTGAAATGAGGGAAAGGGGCGGTGGATGGGAATATGATGATGGGTTGTTTATGGGATAAAAATAGATTAAATTAAATATTCCATGGGATATTAAGAACTAATGATTATTAAACCAAATTGTTATTATCTCAGTTGAATTTGGATTGTGTGGAAGAATGTATTTATCACTAAATATAGGGAAATTAATGGAATAGTGAAACTAATGTAGATAATAAATTATTAGTGTTGTAATAAGAAATGATGGGAAATGTTGAATTTTTATTATTTACATCCCATTTTAATTAAAATTTCAATTTGGTGGTTGATTGGTGTTATGCGATTTCAGTGTGACATATTTTCATTATTTTTTTATATTGTGAATGCGAGGCATTGATGGATTAATGAAGGTGAATAGTAATGGGATATGTTGGCTCTTGGTTGGAATGATCTGGTAAGTTCTGATGGTCTAACATGTATTCTTTGGTAAACTGGAACACAACATAGGGTATTTATGTGATGAAGAAAAATGGTGTTCATGCATGGTATGAGTAAGAATTGAGTTTCAGGTCCTATATGTTCATTGTACCATACATTGATGAGTATATATAGTTGATTATGATATGATTTTGGTTGTAAGAGAGAGGATGTATTTATGAATTCGGTGATGGGGGATGTAGATATAAGGAGGAAATCATGAGGTTCATTCAGTTTGTGTATACATTAACCTAATGATGTGTGATTAGATAGGTGGAAACCAAGTGATTTTGTTATAGATATGTTGTGATGTAGTGCATGGTGGTGGAATTGAAGTTATTATTATGAAGTTGTGGTATATTGGTATGTGTTTTGGTTTTCATTTATGGAATGGAGTGATGGTTGATGATACGTTACTAATATTGTTTATTTCTCACATCTATAGTCAGTTGGTGAGGGTTTTTCAAAAAGCATAACATCAGTTTGTTTTAGAGAAATATATGGACTCATATGTGAGGGAAGTGGTGAATTATATGGCCCTTTTTTGTTTATTTATATTATGGATGTAGATTTAATGATATATCATAGATATTGGTAAGAGAATTGGTTGTAATCATTTTTTTTAAAATGATGAGGATGTTGTAGGTAGTGGTGAACGTTGTGGAGAAGATGTCAAATATATAGCTCAGTGATTGTATATATCATGATTATTTCTATTTCCAATTTGTTTCATGTTCCATTTTGTTTCTTTGATGATCACCTACATAAGAAAATAATTTTAAGATATTGGTGAACATATTTCCATAATCATACCATAGTAAACAACCTTATAGACTCATAATAGGTTATACTCATCATTATAACATTGGGTAATGGGTTTAGGTCAAACACTATATGTGGGGAAAACATATGAAAATTTTATTAAGGAATTGATCAAAAGAATATGATAAAACATGAGAATGGGAAAAATTTATTGTATAAAAGAACATATAGTAATAATATTTATCCATTAGTCATGATATAAGGATAAGTCTTATCAAATTTACAAACAAATACCATTATAAAATATTACAAAATCACAAGATACAAAACATCCTCCTTAGAGATTAATCATATGAATTTTGACTGAAATATAAAAATCCATTTAAACATAGAATAAAAAATAGAATTGGCACAAATATATTCATTTTGAAATTATAATATTGTAACAAAAAAATATCTATGCTTCATATTTTCTACTGATAAAACTTCCATGATTAATGTTCTGAATAAACAAAATTTCCATATTTCATATTTTGAAAAATTAATTTTCATTCATATTGTGAAACAACAAAGATTAATATGCTCCATGTTTTAAATAAACAAAATATCCACTGCTAAAATCATTATCTAATGAGATATAAATATTTAAGCAATTAATTTTATGTAGATATATGACCAATAACATTCATAATAAGATAAATCGACACATGTTTGATCCATTAATACATGAAAACATTCATACTTAAAATATCACTTAACTAACAAATAGAAAAGTGATGGGTTTTATTTAAAACATTATATGAACATTTCATAATAAAAATATAGAAAAAATATTGATGGTGGATTCAAAATATCACTATTTCAATATATGTATCATTAAGGATGATAACATATATTGAAAATACATTTTTTTAGATAATTGGATGAATCCCATGAAAAATAAATGGAAATATCCCTTTTTAAAAGTTTGGAAACTACTTAATTTAAATAAAATTAAGTTCTTTTAAATTGATACAAAATTAAAAATATAAAATTTAAGGGTAAAATTGGGTTTTCAAAAAACCCATTTGATAGATCCTTTAAAAAACCATATTTAATATGATATAATAACAAATGAATATACCTTTATGAAAAAAATCCTCTAAAATCACTTTTAAAATAAATAATTCCTTAAAAGTTAAATTCGAAAAATACAATAATATTTCATTTCATTTAAAATTTTATAAATATTTAAAATAATTTGGAAAAATATTTGAAATATGTAATGAAATATTTGTAAAAAAAGAATGCTCATCATGGTTAATGAATTCTTAAAATTGTTTTGAAAAATTAGCATATTAATAAAATAATATGTTCATGTCAGATTCAAAATTATTTTCAAATTTACTATGTGAATATTTTAAAAAAATTTAATATTATATTCAAGATAAGTATATAATTTGTTTTATAAGAAATTTATAGTGTAATATAAAACATTAAATCATGAGAGGAAAACTATTTTAAATATTATTAAATATTTTTTAGAAAACCAACATAATAAAAATGGATAATAGAACATCTATTTAAATAAGATAAAATGGATATGTAAAAGTCACATAATAAAACTCATTATTGTAATTGC
Source organism: Viscum album (assembly GCA_963277665.1). Lineage (NCBI taxonomy): Eukaryota > Viridiplantae > Streptophyta > Magnoliopsida > Santalales > Viscaceae > Viscum > Viscum album. Next base: position 1,393,967,845 of record OY728165.1, read on the forward strand.
ATATATTAAGGAAAAAATTGACAAGAAAAATATATCAACAATGTTGATAAATCTCTATTAATGATATTGGGAATTATTCAAAAAACGTAATATTATTTTAGGAAGAAATTCATTATGGTAAAATCATTGAATTGAAAAGTAATTCTCTTTAGATAATAATATAAAATACCATTAAATTAAATTTTATGGTGTAATAAACACATCAAAAAATATATAAGTTCATAAATATGTATTATTACTAAATGACGATAGTTTATTCAACAAAAACCCTTAAAACATGGGTATGTTTTGAATATAATTCCATGAAATATAGAATTTGAGATATATTATGAATGTTAATTAAATTAATAAAAATATAAATAAAAATAAATCCACTTCCAATATATTACAAAAAAGTAAATAAGTGGTGAATATGAATCACATACTAATGACACAAATGTAAGATGTACAAACTGTCACCTTTGGTTATGATTTGTTATTCCCATGTTCCTAACATCACGAAATATAAAAATATAATTATTAAAAAATTTAAGAAACTTCTATATTTATGTATAATATTCTATGTTAATTTATTATAATATATTATTTATTTATTTGATTTTTTGCTCTCAGATTAGTAATTTTTTAGTGGTTTAGATTATTTTTCAAAAATACCTTTGGTATTTTTATCAAGGTAAAAAAAATTAATACAGAATTTTAGTCCCAATAATTTTAGAGGTGTATGTGTTTTATTATTCCATGTCATATTATTTATAAAATTTAATATATTTCCCAAATTTTGAATTAAATTAATAAGGTATCATTGATATGTTTATTTTAGACAGTTATGTTTAGTATGATTGTTTGTTTTTACTATCACTTATATATTTCCCAATATTATCTTTCTTAAATTTTAACTATTTCACATATATAATTTTAAAAAATTACATAAATTTTTAATTTCAACAATTTTATGAAGATAGATTGAAAATAGAACTTGTCACTTATAGATCTGGTATCCATACGTACGCATGATGGCGTCTTTTTTTTAATGGTTAGGGAGGAAACATGAAAAATGATATTCCATTAGAATAACAAAATTTAATAATATTAATAACATATATCATAACATATCATAATTTCCTAGATTATAATTTATTTTAGGTAGAAAATAATTAAAATAACTAAGAGAGTTCATTTGAGAACATTAAAAATCTTTTTGGATGTTCTCCATTATGTAACACCAGATTGCCCCATATCTTGTTCTTTTGGATTATAAAGGCTTATTGAATGTTGGGAGAGGTTTTTTGAGATATTATGTAATATATGTGGAACATATAAATTATTTTACTGTTTTTAGAAATTTGGTGGAAGTTATCTCATTTTATAAGTGATGAAAATGAAATATTTTAAAATACTAATTACCTTTTCAAAAAATTGTATGACACTGTTCAAAGATATATACCTCCAAAAAAAGAAAATAATTTATTTTTTAATGATATTTGGTCTTTAAATCCTCTACCAATCATTATCCTATATGTTTTATACATGAATCCTGTCTTTTAAGAAAATATTTTTACACTGAAATTTTGGTTTTTACCCTGTAAAATAGTTTTTACTCACATAACTTTTTTAAAAAAAATAAGATATATCATATTTCCAAATATTGATTATATGTAACGAAATTTAAATTCAATATAATATAATACAATATCTAATTTAAAAAGTAAATTTAAAACTAAGACATTTAATATGTGGAAAAATAATTTTGTTTGAAATGTTATTTTCATAAATAAGTTTTCCTAATATTATATAATATTAATTATGAATTAAATTACAGATAAAATATTTTAAAATATATTTAAAAATAATATCTATGTATTTATAAAATATATATAAACATAACTTATTAGGTAAAAATTTCAAAAAAAAAATTAAATAGTACGTTGAAAATAATATTTTCAACATTATCAGGTTCATTAACATTAAAACTAGTAATCATTATTTTCACCTAAGATATAAACCTTATAATATTAGATATTATGAAAAATATCATTTAACATATAATAATAATTAATTTATATTTTCATGTACCACAAAAATTACTTCTAAATGTGATTCCATAAATTTCTATAGATGTTTATAAAGAAATGTTTTTTAACAAATTCATTTTCTTGATATTATTTCCAACCAAATACAAAAACCCATATTGTTAATGTGATATCCGTAAATCATATGAATATGAAAAATATATCAAAAGACACCCTGTCCCTTGGAACATTCATGTCAACATTTTAAATGTTCATTTCAACTACGATATAAATGTATCAACCTATAACTCTTTCAGTATAATCTTAGTTGTCCATGACCATCTTCTTATTTGGTTTTATAACCATATTTGAAATAATTTACATCTTAATATTTTATTTAAATTCATTATAATTGGTCATAAGGAAAATAAAATAAATCAAATATAAATTTTCAGGAGTATCTAGTTAGTTTTACAATATCTAGACCACTCATCATGTACTATGTGAAGATCCAGTTGACACTCAAGTATCATATTTCAAGTTGATTACACATACGTAAATTTGTGTAACGGTTGCATCCTCTAATTTTTTTACCAAATAGGTACATACTTTCTAGAAAACCATAAAATCTCTACATTACAAAAAAATTAGGTAATTTTTTCTACACATATAATTATCACTAGTATTTATAATAATTTTATCTAACACGTATATATTGAAACTAAATATATTATTCCTATAAAATATGTGATCCTTGATCAGATATTAAATAAAAACTTCCATAGACCCGTGATATTATATCATATGGTAAAAACACATAATTTACAACTAGAATCAATTCCAATTGATATTTCCCAAACCAAACATTCATATATTTCAATAATTTAAACATTACATATCATACTAATAATCCTGTCCCATAAATGGAATATTTACTCTCTTTTAGAAATAGCTACCTATGTAACATATTTTTTAATACATGTGAAAATTTCTTTATAATCAAATCAAACTTAACACCATATTATAATCCTTATATATTTTATACTCCTCATATTTTATAATCATCTTCATAACCTATGTAATGGAAAAATAGACCACATAATTCATGGATGTGTTAGTAACCATGTATGAATCATGACATCATCATTTTTAAACTTATTTGACTATAAGGTAAACAATTTATATTATATTAGTATGAAAAAAATTAACATATTAATAATACTTATTTAATAAAAAAATTGGAATAGGAATGGATTTTTTTGTGGTATAGGAAGAAACATATTGACAAACATCGATCGATAAAAACCTAAACATTTATCTATTCATATTTTAGAAATTAAAAAAGATGATAGGATATGAAAATATGGTTTAGGAGATATTGGGGATGATTTTTTTGTATAGATAATTATTTTAAAAAGATGGAGAAATATAGTGGAACTGATCTCCTTTTATAAGTGATGAAAATTGAATTTTTTAAAATTCTCATAATTCATCAATGATAGAATGACACTATCCAAGGTTCAATGGATTAAAAAGTGGGATAATATTAATTTTGTGGATATATATTGTTGTAAAATCCTAATCCATTTATTTTCAAATATATTTTAAACATGATTCATGTCATTTACCACTAAATTTTTACACTATCATTTTGGTATTTACCATGGTAACTAGTTTTACAAAGTAATTTATATATTATTAAAAATTTAAGGTAACCAATATCATATATTTTTTACATTATAAATACAAATTTAAGATCTATATATTCTAATTAAATTTCAAAATAATTTAAAATTTAATTTAAAATAAACATTAATAAATGTGAATTATATTTTGTTAGAAAATGTGATTTTCAACACTAAATATTCTAAATATTCTATAATATTAATTACAAATTAAATGATAGATACTAAACAAGTATATATTTTTGAAACTAATATTAAATTAAAAATATAAAATAGATCAGTTTACTTTATTAGATAAAAAGTACAAAGCATTACTAAAAAATTCTTTTTAAATAACTCATTCACCATTATCATAGTCATTAACATAAATATTAGTAATCTTAATTTTATGCCTAATATGAAATTTATATTATTTAATATTTTTAAAAAGTCTATCTAAAATATTAAATAAATTCTTTTATATTTAATTTATATAATGAATGGAATCAAATTTTTAATAAAAGTGAATAAAAATCGTTTTTGTATGAAAATATTTTTTATATATCCAAAATGTAAAACATGAGTTTTATAAATTCATAATTGATTTTTAAAATGATTTATTTATGTTTATAAATATATATTTTGTATATAATTAAGGTTTCAAAAAAATATTTCATTCATGTATTATGATAATGTCATAAAAACGAAAGTATTAGAAAAATCGTTATTTTTTTACTATTAACCGTCAAAAAAATATTATATAAAATACGGAAAACTATCCCTACGATAATATTTTAATTAATAATTAGAAATTAAATTCATTTTATCAAAATAATTTTTAAAAATTTTAAAATCTATATTTTAAATGAAAAAATAATAGGTAAAAATAGTTTTTATAGAAAAATACACTTTTAATACTTTAATTGTTATTAATCATATATTTTATTATTTATAATTTATTACAATATTATTATTTATTAGAGGTTTTTTTATTGTTAAATTTTAATAATAATATTCAAATAATATATTGTGTGTCATATTAGTTTGGTCTTACATGTGAAACCATCTATCGATATAATGTTTATCAAAAATGAGAATATATTCCAAAAACATGAGGTGTTATATAGTTAACCCCAAAATTATAGATATTATTATATTACCCATTCTAATAATAGTTAGAACAAAATCCCAATAATATTTTGATCATTACTTTAGAATTTTTTATGTTATTACATTATTTTAACTCCAAATTTCTAATAATATTTATTTCAAATCAATTTATTTTAAATTCTTAACCAACAAACATGAAATTATTCATTGAAAAAAATTGTATCAGATGTTTAACCATAGAACTAAAATATTTAAATTTTTATTATAACATGAAAAGATGTAATTTAAAAAAAAATATGCAATGAATTCAAACATTCATAATATAAACAGTTCATAATATTAAATATAGAAATATAGAAATTAATGAAAAATTAAATAATTTAATCATAGGATATAATGATAATTTCATAATATATGAATAAAATAATTTATAATTTATTTTAATGTAATATATACTTTCCAAAAATAAATATAGGCACCTTTATTTTTTATCACAAATAGGAACACTTCAGATTTCACATTTAAATTTTATGTTTAACCTCATTCAAATATAAAATATATGATTTATTTAGGAATGAAATATTCATATTGTAGAGACCCGAAGCTTATCGTACATGGACATTACATTACTTTTGCGGAATACATAGTACATAACAAAAACACACACACAAGGATCGTAATAGTTTAGTGTCTTTGGAAACTTGGAACGTAATCTTCTAATCGTGGGGAAAGATCTTCAACATCTCCAATAAAGATCTTCCCTTTTTTTACCTAAAAACCTTTCTTTATATCCAGGGGAAAAGAAACCATAAAAAGGTGAGCTAAAATGCTCAGTAAGGGTAAACAAAAGAAATATCAATCACATCATATACATAAGAACATAGCTTTTGAAAATCTTAACCTGCAAAAGAGTTCATAATATCATAACATGGGATAAATCATAGAAGTGAAAATGAGATCCCCATAATCATAACATGAAACATGAAACTTTGTGGCATGCACACATAATCATGGAAAATCATTTCTTGTTAGTCATGACTCATTGCCAAGACTATCTTAGTGGACAAAGTCCCTTTCTGAACCGAGTTCACTCCTCGTTTCAGTCCTGTATCACTGAACCGAAATAACCTTCCTTTCCAGCCATGTCTATCTCATGAGATATAAAATCATTACCCAATGCATTGGAGGGAGATATAGTTCCCACCCATCTTATAATGAATCCTTTCTTATGTGTGCCACATAATCATAAAACATACATCATCGCATAACACATGTAACAAAAATGGGATTCTTGAAACATCATGACATCATAAATCAATTCATATAAGATAAAGGAATTCATAAACATAATTCCATCACAACATAGTCAAATCAATGTAAAAATATGGATAGAAACAGAACCCTGTATTATCTTAGATGGAAAATAATTTTGATAAAACACTTGAATTGAATTCTTGAGGAAAATATTCTTTCTTCTTCAAAATCAATTTCTTTTCACAAAACATCATGCAATTTTAAAAGAAAGAGATTTTATTGAAAATAGTCATGAAATATTTTAGAGGAAGCTTCATGAAAATAATGCTTTATAAAACAGTAGAAATCCGTTCGTGCCGTATAAGTTAAAAAACCATTCTTCGTACTTTTGTCGGAAAAGTCAAAAAGTACCTCGTACGAAAAACGACAAAAGATTCCTTTCATACGTATTACTAAAAACTCGCCGAAGGGTAAAAATGGATTTAAACAATTTTAGGTGGATGGAAATAATATTACATATTGAGTAAACATGGATGTGGATGATAAAATACACCCCAGTAAATACTTACGAATAAACAATCTCGGATAAAAATGAGATTGTGATATTTTCCTTACCTTAGGTCCGATTTGCTTTGTTCGTGTCCGAAGCTCCTGTATAATGGTCTAAATAATGTTATTGACTTATTCCAGAATCATACATATTGATATGATATCATATATGGTCATATTATTAGCTTCTTGTTAGTAATATTTCATTGTTACTTGTTACTCGGGTCTTTATAACTTTTTGTTCTTATGCGTGTTTTGTTGAATAAATTCTTATTCTTATCTTTAGGTTATAGATAATTCATTTCCAGAATGGTATTAGTGTAGTATATACCATATACATTCATTCAATTCATTTATATAATCATTATGAAATGAAGATCATGTAGAACGAGTCGCATCACATCGTGGAGACGGTATTCCGTACGTACGCACGAGTGATGATATCGTTCCTGTGATCGTGGAATTGTATTGGAGTATATATATATATTATTTCAGTATCAATATTACTTAATAATAATCATATATAGTTACTCATTACACCATTATACCCATCCTTGTAAGGTGATGGTGGAAAAATAGATTACACCACGGCGTGGAGACGGTATTCCGTACGTACGCACGTGCGGTGATTTCATTTTTCCGTAGGATGGATAGAAGGTGAATAAGGGTTGTTTCATATTTATAATAACATATCAGTATGTAAGTAATACTGATATTATTACTTTATCATGAAACAACTAAAGGAGAAGAAGTTGAAGAAGAAAGAAATTGAAAAGATCGGTAATGGATATTACCTCTTCTTTGGAACACCTCTTTGAATCCTCCACTAAGGGAACTAAGATTGGTCTTTGAAGAAGACCAGGACCTCTAGGATTATTCTTGGGACGTGGAGAGGAGAAAATTTCAGGGGTTGGCCGAGCTTGAGTGCTCAAATTGGTGTGAGGAGGAGGGGGGAGGAGGTGTCCTTTTATAAGGGAGGAGAGGGGCACCTTTGGAATATCTAAAAATATTATTTTATATTAAAGTCAAAATCGGTTTATAATGGTTCCAAAGGGTCTTATTTCGAAGCTAAAGTGGGTAAGGGTCTAAATACTATCTACCAATAAGATTCAGACAAGTTTAGGGTATTATTTTAACCTTATCAATTAGATTTAACTCTAAGTTAAATAATTTAACTTTTACAATGTCTTTTTGTTTTCTTTCACTATATGGTTAATACACTTACTATAACATGCCAAACGAACCCCAAATTGTTCATTATTAATATATATATCCTTATCTAAGTCATTTGGCCGAAACTTAGATTTTTAGGAATAAAATAACAATTAATAATATAATATTTGATTTAAAAACTATTTTGTGTCAATTTTGAGACTATTTGATATATGATTTTTGTGAAAGTCGTAACAGAATTATATGTTCGAAACAAGTTTATTAAATCAACATTAATATATAATAGTAACCTATAAAATTAGTGGAATTCATAAAAAGTCTCAAATTACATTTATTTTGTTGTTTATAACATCAATTATGTCAATATTTCATTAATAAGATAATTACTGCATCATCATTGTGTCATAAATTAAATTATTTAATGTCTAAAAATTACAAATAAAATACCATTATGTAGGAAATCTTTTTAGCTTTATAATGAATATTTATAGTCGAATTTATCTTATGTATAACCCCATATTAAAAATGATTTACTTATTAAACTTTGATTTTAACTATTTTAACCCTTCTTTAAATAAATAAATAATAAATGTCCTAATCTAATCCAAGTGGGCCTAAATGGTCATATTTTATTACTAAGTTTGTTTTTGGTCGAATTACACTTGTCCAATAGAATTAGGACATGTGCTAGGGTAATATTGATATCATATTTACCCTTAGTTACCCTATTTACTATTAACCGCGGTAAAAATAGTAAAAAGTTTCTATTCACCAAAAAATTATTTTTATCTCATTGAACCGCATTTTACTTACTGATATCAACCGTGTCTGTCGGATTTTTGAAATTCCATTCACAGAAGCGGTAAAATTAAGTTTTATGCAAAATTCAGTTTTTAACCTACCACTTAGTAGTTTCACTATTCATCAAAAATTGATGTTTTTCAGAACAATGCCAAAATTTCATCCCAAGCTATATTTCATATTCCGAATTCAAAAATGAAGTCTATTTTACCAAATTCATAACATAAAAGTTGCATTAATTAATTTTGTAATTAAATCCCGCTGTTAAAACAAATAGCGTGTTTTTAAGAAACAATATCTATCAAAAGATTGACACTTGTTTATGTATAGTTTAAATGAGAAATTACATCCAATGACCAACATTGTATTAAATTGTAAAAATATATTCTAAATATACTTTAAAACCACTCAAATTAATGATTTATCACTATTAATTATTTCTATTAAAAAGTTGTTTTTAATTATAATTTAGTAATTTTCACTATTCATCAGAATATGAAAGTTATCCGAAAAGTACCAAAATTTCACCTTAGGCTAAATTCGATACTCCGAATCCAAAAATGAAGTTCATTTTGAAAAATAAGATTTACAGAATTTTAAAAAGTGGTTATTACTATTCATAACGGCTAGTTTTAATAACATTTTAATAGCATATCGCTGTTTAGTGAAACTCCTTATTGCGTACTACACACGCTATCGAGGAAGGTCGCGATTGCGTGTAATGCAAGGCAAGCCAAGGATGCGTGTTGTGCAAGCTCCTTTTGGTGTAGCGTACAACACAAGACATTAATAAAATTAAAAAGAATATTTTTTATAAAATCTTGGGCTGTTACATTCTACCCCCCTTAAAATGAATTTCCCCCTCGAAATTCGTCGGGGTTATAAATGGTTTACTATTTAAAGTTTCTTTAATAGAAACCCACATCGTAAAAAGGAATATCAAAACCAATCTTTAAAAACAAAAGTATGAAACGTAACGGTTACCCAAATAAACTAATCATTGGGTTTCCACATAGGTGAAAATATGGATATGGAAGAGAAATCTAACCATCATGTTCTGATGGAGAGTGGTAGAGAACATGGCTATGGAAAAGCCAATAATCACAAATCCATAAATTTGTGACGATCTAAGGTTCCATCCGATTCATCAGGTATAAGATCACTAGGACAACATTTTTGGTTTTCAAGATCATTTCCCTAAAGTTGAAAATTTGAATTAGAAAAAATACTTACTTTATTTTGGTACAATCTCACTGTTGTTCGTGCCTTTAACAATTTCCACTTCATCTCTTAAATAAATGAAGTTGAATTTGTTATTCGTGAAGTGTTAGCAGATCATGTGATAGAATGACGGGTCATTCCATCTGTCTCAAAAGGTTAGAAAAATTTATATACATAAGTCGATCTATAGCGGGATTAATCATATATGGTTCCTAAAATGGGCTTATACATCATATATCATACTGCTTAATATAATAACCCTAGTTTCTACTAAACAGGGACTTCCTGTAGGTCAGTGGTAGGCGATAAAGGCCAGTCGCACTTCGGTTGTGGGTTCGATTCCTACAGCCTTGTCCGAAGCGATGGGCTGTCGCCCGTCCTGCAGGTTGTCCTTTTTCTAAAACTACGTTACTATAACATCCCATCAATAATATCGAAAATCTTCTATCCTTAAACAATACTAACTTATGTCCAACATAATCCAGTCTAATCTTTAGGCTTATACATAATACTGCAGTCCACTCTCATAATATAGTGACAATGATTACCAGAGATTTAATACTGTCGTTGATCCCCACATATCATAAGATATGTCTTGTTGGTCACATTCCAAACATTCAAAGTCCTTAATCATGTATTCTCTTGAATACCTTAGTGAAAACATGAGTGCAGTTAAAAGTTAACACTTTCCACATACCAAAATCCTCAAAATTCTATATACTCAAACCATGATATCACTTAGTCCTTATATCAATCATGAGCTCATGAATACTATTAAACATTTCATTTTCTCGTCATCATTATGCGCATATCATCTTATTTCCAGAAAATATCTCAATCACTTTGAATACCACATCAATAAATATTGGAATACTCAATGATACAACATTATTTTGGAATCCCATTACATAAACACTTAATCATTCCACCACATCGTTGTCATATTCAACATTTCCAATAGTGATCGCATGTGATTTCCCTTTGTCCTTTGCCTTCAGTGGTTGCTCATGTTGATCATCACTAACCCTTGGATTAGGGAAATTATTAGCATAATGCCCCATTTCCTTGCACTTGAAGCATTGAAGTGTTGGTGGTGCATTCTCTGCAGTGTTTGCTTTATTCACATCATTAGAAACCCTTTTTCCATTACTTCGCCACTCAGCTGCTCGATGAACTTCTTTTCCACACTTAAAACATTTTCTAGTCCCTTTAAGACAATATCCACCATGCTTCTTTCCACACTTTGTGCATAAGGAAACATTCATCTTCTTTTCACCATTATTCTGAGATTTCTCCTTGAACTCCATCTTTCGTTTCTTGTCAAAACCATGAGATGGATATGTAACACCAACTTTTATTTCTACCTTGATAGCACAACGCACAATTTCTTCATAGCTACTGAAGTCTCTTATAGCTAATGCCCTTCGAAGACTTGATTTTAAGCCACTGAAAAATCGATCAACTTTACTTTCAGGTTGGATGATAATACCAGAAGCATACCTTGCAAGTCTTGTAAAATTTTCTTCATAGGTACCAACAGATTCATCGTCCCTTTGCTTCAGTTCAAGAAACTCTTTCTCCATCTTTGTTCGAAGAATACGAGGGAAGTACTTACTGAAAACCAAGTTCTTGAACTCGTCCCATTCCATGGACTCAATTTCATATCTTGGCCTCATATTCTTGATAAGATTCCACAATTGATCAGCTTCACCTTCGAAATGATATACTGCTAAGATGACTTTATCATGTTCAGAACATTGAAGAACTGAAAATATCTTTTCAGTAGTACTGATCCATTGTTCAGCCACAAGTGGATCAGAAGACCCACTGAAAGAAGGTGGACGTTGCCTCATGAAGGACTCAATAAAAATATTGTTCCCTTCTCTGCTCATTTGGAAGTCCAGAATTATTCATAGCTTGTGTAAGTATAGCAACAAGATTTTTCACTCCATCTCCCATAACATTTGTTTGTTCAGGAGGGCAATCATTGCATTGTCCATTGCATTGATCAACACGGTTCCTTCGGGTTCCAACCATCGTCTAAAACCCAAAAAGAATAGTGTGAGAGGCAAAAATCATGCTAGGGAAAACAACATAATAAAGGGGGATTACCTTCAATATCCAACATCTTAGGTTTAATTCTATGATCGTTAGCGTAATTCTATTACTATAACCTATACGTATACTTATCCCTAGGGACATCCCTAGACATACCTTAGAAATATCTCTAGGGATCACACTAACGTTTTTGCATCCTAGTTTCCAATGGTTGACTAAACCTTTCCTCTGATACCAACGGTAGAGACCCGAAGCTTATCATACATGGACATTACATTACTTTTGCGGAATACTTAGTACATAACAAAAACACACACACAAGGATCGTAATAGTTTAGTGTCTTTGGAAACTCGGAACATAATCTTCTAATCGTGGGGAAAGATCTTCAATATCTCCCATAAAGATCTTCCCTTTTTTTACCTAAAAACCTTTCTTTATATCCTGGGGAAAAGAAACCATAAAAGGGTGAGCTCAAATGCTCAGTAAGGGTAAACAAAAGAAATATCAATCACATCATATACATAAGAACATAGCTTTTGAAAATCTTAACCTGCAAAAGAGCTCATAATATCATAACATGGGATAAATCATAGAAGTGAAAATGAGATCCCCATAATCATAACATGAAACTTGAAACTTTGTGGCATGCACACATAATCATGGAAAATCATTTCTTGTTAGTCATGACTCATTGCCAAGACTATCTTAGTGGACAAAGTCCCTTTCTGAACCGAGTTCACTCCTCGTTTCAGTCCTGTATCACTGAACCGAAATAACCTTCCGTTCCAGCCATGTCTATCTCATGAGATATAAAATCATTACCCAATGAATTGGAGGGAGATATAGGTCCCACCCATCTTATAATGAATCCTTTTTTATGTGTGCCACATAATCATAAAACATACATCATCACATAACACATGTAACAAAAATGGGATTCTTGAAACATCATGACATCATAAATCAATTCATATAAGATAAAGGAATTCATAAACATAATTCCATCACAACATAGTCAAATCAATGTAAAAATATGGAGAGAAACAGAACCCTTTATTATCTTATATGGAAAATAATTTTGATAAAACACTTGAATTGAATTCTTGAGGAAAATATCCTTTCTTCTTCAAAATAAATTTCTTTTCACAAAACATCATGCAATTTTAAGAGAAAGAGATTTTATTGAAAATAGTCATGAAATCTTTTAGAGGAAGCTTCATGAAAATAAGGCTTTATAAAACAGTAGAAATCCGTTCGTTCCGTATAAGTTAAAAAAAACATTCTTCGTACTTTTGTCGGAAAAGTCAAAAAGTACCTCGTACGAAAAACGACAAAAGATTCCTTTCATACATATTACTAAAAACTCACCGAAGTGTAAAAATGGATTTAAACAATTTTTGGTGGATGGAAATAATATTACATATTGAGTAAACATGGATGTGGATGATAAAATACACCCCAGTAAATACTTACTAATAAACAATCTCGGATAAAAATGAAATTGTGATATTTCCCTTACCTTAGGTCCGATTTGCTTTGTTCGTGTACGAAGCTCCTGTATAATGGTTTAAATAATGTTATTGACTTATTCCAGAATCATACATATTGATATGATATCATATATGGTCATATTATTAGCTTCTTGTTAGTAATATTTCATTGTTACTTGTTACTCGGGTCTTTATAACTTTTTCTTCTTATGCGTGTTTTGTTGAATAAATTCTTATTCTTATCTTTAGGTTATAGATAATTCATTTCCAGAATGGTATTAGTGTAGTATATACCATATTCATTCATTCAATTCATTTATATAATCATTATGAAATGAAGATCATGTAGAACGAGTCGCATCACATCGTGGAGACGGTATTCCGTACGTACGCACGAGTGATGATATCGTTCCTGTGATCGTGGAATTGTATTGGATTATATATATATATTATTTCAGTATCAATATTACTTAATAATAATCATATATAGTTACTCATTACACCATTATACCCATCCTTGTAAGGTGATGGTGGAAAAATAGATTACACCACGGCGTGGAGACGGTATTCCGTACGTACGCACGCGCGGTGATTTCATTTTTCCGTAGGATGGATAGAAGGTGAATTAGGGTTGTTTCATATTTATAATAACATATCAGTATGTAAGTAATACTGATGTTATTACTTTATCATGAAACAACTAAAGGAGAAGAAGTTGAAGAAGAAAGAAATTGAAAAGATCGGTAATGGATATTACCTCTTCTTTGGAACACCTCTTTGAATCCTCCACTAAGGGAACTAAGATTGGTGTTTGAAGAAGACCAGGACCTCTAGGATTATTCTAGGGAAGTGGAGAGGAGAAAATGGCAGGGGTTGGCCGAGCTTGAGTGCTCAAATTGGTGTGAGGAGGAGGGGGGAGGAGGTGTCCTTTTATAAGGGAGGAGAGGGGCACCTTAGGAATATCTCAAAATATTATTTTATATTAAAGTCAAAATCGGTTTATAATGGTTCCAAAGGGTCTTATTTCGAAGATAAAGTGGGGAAGGGTCGAAATCCTATCTACCAATAAGATTTAGACAAGTTTAGGGTATTATTTTAACCTTATCAATTAGATTTAACTCTAAGTTAAATAATTTAACTTTTACCATGTCTTTTTGTTTTCTTTCACTATATGGTTAATACACTTACTATAACATGCCAAACGAACCCCAAATTGTTTATTATTAATATATGTATCCTTATCTAAGTCATTTGGCCGAACCTTAGATTTTTAGGAATAAAATAACAATTAATAATATAATATTTGATTTAAAAACTATTTTGTGTCAATTTTGAGACTATTTGATATATGATTTTTGTGAAAGTCATAACAGAATTATATGTTCGAACCATGTTGATAAAATCAACATTAATATATCATAGTAACCTAGAAAATTAGTGTAATTAATAAAAAGTCTCAAATTACATTTATTTTGGTGTTTATAACATCAATTATGTCAATATTTCATTAATAGGATAATTACTGCATCATCATTGTGTCATAAATTAAATTATATAATGTCTAAAAATTACAAATAAAATACCATTATGTAGGAAATCTTTTTATCTTTCTAATGAATATTTATAGTCGAATTTATCTTATGTATAACCCCATATTAAAAATGATTTACTTATTAAACTTTGATTTTAACTATTTTAACCCTTCTTTAAATAAATTAATAATAAATGTCCTAATCTAATCCAAGTGGGCCTAAATGGTCATATTTTATTCCTATGTTTGTTTTTGGTCGAATTACACTTTTCCAATAGAATTAGGACATGTTTTAGGTTAATATTGATATCATATTTACCCTTAGTTACCCTATTTACTATTAACCGCGGTAAAAATAGTAAAAAGTTACTATTCACCAAAAAATTATTTTTATCTCATTGAACCACATTTTACTTACTGATATCAACCGTGTCTGTCGGATTTTTGAAACTCCATTCACAGAAGCGGTAAAATTATGTTTTATGCAAAATTCAGTTTTTAACCTACCACTTAGTAGTTTCACTATTCATCAAAAATTGATGTTTTTCAGAACAATGCCAAAATTTCATCCCAAGCTATATTTCATATTCCGAATTCAAAAATGAAGTCTATTTTTCCAAATTCATAACATAAAAGTTGCATTAATTAATTTTGTAATTAAATCCCGCTGTTAAAACAAATAGCGTGTTTTTAAGAAACAATATCTATCAAAAGATTGACACTTGTTTATGTCTAGTTTAAATGTGAAATTACATCCAATGACCAAAATTGTATTAAATTGTAAAAATATATTCTAAATATACTTTAAAACCACTCAAATTAATGATTTATCACTATTAATTATTTCGATTAAAAAGTTGTTTTTAATTATAATTTAGTAATTTTCACTATTCATCAGAATATGAAAGTTATCCGAAAAGTACCAAAATTTCACCTTAGGCTAAATTGGATACTCCGAATCCAAAAATGAAGTTCATTTTGAAAAATAATATTTACAGATTTTTAAAAAGTGGTTATTACTATTCATAACGGCTAGTTTTAATAACATTTTAATAGCATATCGCTGTTTAGTGAAACTCGTTATTGGGTACTACACACGCTATCGAGGAAGGTCGCGATTGCATGTAATGCAAGGCAAGTCAAGGATGCGTGTTGTGAAAGCTCCTTTTGGTGTAGCGTACAACACAAGACATTAATAAAATTAAAAAGAATATTTTTTATAAAATCTTGGGCTGTTACACATATATATTAAATCCATATGATCATATGAAACTAGAAAAATAAACATTTAACATTATTAATGTTTCATATATTTTATATTTACTTGAACATTTATTTTAAACACCAAAAAAACATTATGTATAAGATAAATAAATATTCAAATTAAGACACTTATATGAACCTTTCATATTGTAATTATAGGAATCATTCCTCAAAAAAATAATAAATATTTTATATTTTCCTTATCTTATAATATATAAATTTCATTCTGATATTAATATAAACATTTGACATCAAAATTATTTTTTTAATACCATGTAAAATTTTGAAACCAATATTTCCTCTTAATATTGAATATTATTTTAATAAATATTTCCAAAGTATTTAACAGTGAATTATAAAGAATTCGTGATTTTAATTTATATTATGAACCGTATTTAAATTCATAATAACTATTAGCTAAGCATTTATATATAATTTAAAAACAATCTATAAATTATAATTCTTTTGATATATGAAATCAAAATTAAAATTAGATATTTAATATAATAAATACTGATAAATAATATATCTCTACCTATAAAATATACAAATTTCTCTTACATCGACAAAAAACTCGGTAATATCTCATATATATGTAATCGCATTGCATTATATCATAGATAACAATATCATTTATCAATTTTTATGATATAGTGGGATAACGAAGATTCAAAATTATCTCTACCCATGCCATTTTCATAGATAAAGAAAAATATATATTTTTGGATACTTTTCATTCACATGTAGTGATACTAATATCTCTATTTATGTGTTACTCTAAAACTTGATATTTGGATTCTAACATCTATATTGATATCTTATTTTATTAATATGATACGACACATTGTTTTTTGAATAATAAACAATACCTATATATCATGGTCAATGATATCTCATACCATTATCTCTAATATAACAACCAACATCCATGATTCTTCCATTCCATCTACGCACATATCATAGAAAATAATTTCCATTTATAATTATCTATGATACATATATTCTTATAAGTAACATAATTCTCTCAAAAATCATAACCTTATTTAAAACATAATAGAGTGAATCTGATACAACTATTTGGTTTTTATGAATACTAACAAGCCTAAATGTTTTGTATGAATCAACAAAACTCTTTCAAATAAAATCATTCTGAAATGGCGTAAAAACACTAAAAAGTAAATAAAATATATTTACTAAAAAGTACTATTCATTAAAAAATGCATGTTTAAGATCTCTAAAACAATATTCCACAGTTTCATATCTACATAGTTAACCACTAGTCAAGTAAATATGAAAATTACTTGAAAATATCTCTAAATAAATATTGTATTCCAGTTCATTATATTGGATAACAAAAATATATCTCTGAAAATTGGCGAATAAACCACATAACAAATCAAAATCAATGACATGAATTTTATCGGCTTGATTCTCATAGTATACTAACTTTGAGGAACCCCAATAGAAAAGTAAATGTCAAATGATTAAAAAAATTTACATTCACTACATTATATTATAATTTTTAGGATAATGCATGAATAAAACCAACTATAATTATTTAATGTCTAATCATTTATTAGTATGTGTTATTTTACCATTAAGGATAATATCATGTAGTTCATACAAACCATTAGATAACTTAAGTGGAAATAATGAAGTGAAATTTTTTAATATATCATAAATCTTGTATATAACTCCATGTAATAATATTATATTGGTCAAAGAAATAAATATTTGGAAATCATATTTTATACAGTCATGATACCATATTATAAGGTGTGATATATATTTTGTGGTCATTTATATTTTGACTTCAAATATTCATGATACATTACAAAGGGTTCTTCAGGTGATTGCATGGCCATAACCTAATATAGTTGGTAATTTTATTTTATATATCTGCTTAATAAATTTATTAATATACTCTATTATCATAGAGCCATCAGGGCTCATGAGAGGAAAAAATTATGATATGTATTTTATAAAAATAAAAATATTATAAAAATTCATAAAAATTCATTATAACATCATAGAGTGTCTTTAATTCAACTATTTGGTTTTAAATGACATAATAATTCCCAAATACAGTGTATGAATCCACAAAACACTTTGAAATAAGATCATTTATGAGATTTATGTAAGACTAGTAAAAAATATTAAAAAAGTAAATTTACTACAATTGATACTTTTTCAAAAAAAATACATGGTGAATATAAGTAGGCGAACTTAAAACATTTGCTAATCTTGAATTATAGAAAAGAACATAAATTATTTCACATTGAGTATATTTTTTGGTTTTGTTCCCTAAAGAACTATAATATCTTGCAGACATAACATACCACTATAATATAATGAGAATACTGCTTAAAATAGTATTTGTTTTCATTAAATTATAAAATTTTAAAACATAAAACATGATTTATTTGGCAAAAATCTATACCAAACATCATGACTCTTTTATTCCTATTACCTATCCATTAATCATGTAAAAACATTTTAAATACATGGGATGAGTATGAAACTCAATATGGGATATAGAGAAAGAAAGTGTTAGTCAAATGATAACATAAAAATCGATAAAACCCATAATCAAAAAAACTCATATGCATAAAAATATTATGTAGTTTTCTTGGGAAATATTTAATATAAAACACTTACATTCACCCTTACACATGGAATAACATTTTGGTCATCTTCCAACATTGTAGTACCCAATGCAACATAGAGCTATAATAGAGATCACCTATCATATCCTGAGATATATTGGGTTTAACCCAACATTTCATAATCTATAATAGTCTCAACCCAAAATAAATAATTTCCAATTAATATATCATCGTAATAAAGTATCTTGAAATCAGGAAATACCACTCATTCCATATATATATATATATTTAATCATTCCTTATAAAATTTATTAGAGAGACTTTTAAAAATATTTTAAAAGAAATTCCCTTAAAATGTAATTGGAGTGTGAATTAATAGAATAAAATGGACATGTTTATAAATTGTAAATACACATAGTGAAACAAATTATAAACAAAAATTCATCAAATCAATAATCATAAAACCAAATAATGAATAAAGTAGAATGTCAACACAATGATTGGAAATTGGGTTATGAATTCCCTTACCTTGGGTTATTAATAATTAAAATGTTTCTAAACCTATATTGTAATGATTAAAAGTGTCTTAATAATATCTTAATGAAACATATTCATGGTTATAACACCTTATATGATCAATTTACCACATCATTCGACACATTTATTAGTAACATTTTGTTATTTACATTGTTTTTGGTGAATTCTTTTCATGGTTTCCATGATCGGTCCCTGAAGGATATTCATGTCGATTGGAAGAGAAAATACATAATTGGAATTTAATGGTATTTAAATATTTCAATAACAATATATTAAACCATTTATCATTTTTATTAATTTCATGTTGTTGATTCATAAGTTAAAACATTATTGATATTTGGTTAGGTCATTTTGGACATTCATCAATCATAATGAACTCATTTTGTTTTGTAAGTTAATCAAATGTTAAAAAATTATTACATAAAATTATAAAAGATATAATACCTAAATTATTTTTTGTTTCAACCATAAAAATGCTTTCATGACCAGTCTGGAAGGATGTAAAATAAATTGAAATCACATAGTCCACTATGTCGGTAATCGACACATCACAAACAATGTTTTAATTTCATGAATAACTAATAGAGGAGAAGACGTTTAATGGTGAATAATTCATAGAATTCTGAAATTCATAATATTTAAGATATTAGATAATTAAAGACTCTTGTATTTGTGTATTTTCGAAAATAATAAGAAAATCACTAAACTCTACATAAAATAATAGTTGAGAAATCCATTACGAAAATTCGTCAATCTAACGGCATTGAATCATGGTATTAGATAACAATAAATTGAGATAGGACATGGGTCACATGTCATGAAATTATGTATAATACATTATATATACAATACAATGTTAAAAAACATGGTTTGTAAACATAATGGTTATACCACAAAAAAATAGTGCTTGAATGGAAAAAGAAAGAAGTTGAGAATTCTCTAACCTTCTAGAGTAACTCCTATGAAAATAAGTTTTTGATTATAGAGTCTTTTTGACACCTTGGGAGGAAAAATATGAATGTAATAAGATAATATCTTCATTTAAGAGGAATTTGTATTTAATTTAATTAATTAATGGGTTGATATATATAGAATAAGTGATGGAATATTTTATTATTTTTTCAGGGACATCTCATTAGTGGTATTTGCAAAACCATGGGCATACCCATTGTATTTTCTCATCCTATTAGCCACATGGGACACCTCACATCTAATTTTATTGAACACTAGTAGACCAAAACTATTACATAATTATTACATCATTAATGATGTCATTAAACTTATCGAAAACTCAAAACTGTATTTTTATTATTCACTAAAAATTTAATTGTTTCAAAAAAATACCAAAAATTTACTATAACCATTTTTTCAAAGAGGAAATTAAACAATGATCACGATTTTTTGAAAATAATTTCCTATGTAGTGTTAATATAATTTTTAAATAAAGTCATAATTTATTTAAAAATAACAATTTTAAATCTATAACTTGTTTTTAATACCATTAAAAATTAATAACAATATAATTATCGTATAACCATAAGAAAATAAAATAATAATATAATTTTCTATTCATTAGGGTCATATTACAATTCATAAGGGGAGGTAACTATTCACTAAAAATCATGTTTATTGCATTAGACTCCAAATAACATACTGATCAGAATTGTAGATAACCATTTTTTGAAATTTAAATCACAGAAGCTGCAAAATTACGTTTAGTTAATAATTATAAATATATAATTGAAATAAATTTTCATTAATTTAAATGTATTTTTTAATACCTTCAGGTTTTACATTATCCCCACATTTTGAAAATTGCATCCAGGCAATTTTATTTACTCATTAAACAAGTGGGGGTACCTTTCCCTTCATAGAATATTTAGATTCCCATGTTGCATCTTCAACCATGTGGTTTCTCCACAAAACCTTTACCCGGTGGATTACCTTATTCCACAATAAATGTTCCTTTCAATCAAGAACCTGATGTGGTTTCTCTTCATTAGAAAGGTTCTCTCCTAGCTGAACTTCTTCTAGGCTCAATACATGTGATGAATCCCACATATACATTCTCAATATCAAAACATGATAAACATTGACTACCTAAGATAAAATTGTAGGTAATGATACATGGTAGGAGACTGGTCCAACCTTCTCTAGGATTTCATATGGTCCAATGAACCATGGACATAGATTTAAATTTAAAAAAAACTCATAACATGTTTCCATGGTGAGATTCTAAGAAAATATTATCAACTACCTCAAAAGAAAAGTCATTCCTCCCATTGTATACATAACTTTTCTACCTAATATGAGATGTCCTCATGTGTTGTTGGATAAACTTGACCTTCTCAACCACTTCCTCAACTAACTATATTCCCACTAACTTCCTTTCGCTGATTTCATCCAAAAAATATGGAGTTCGACCCTACTTCTCATACAATGCTTCAAAAGGTTCCATCCATATACTTGAGTGAAAACTGTTATTTATAAAAAACTCAAAAAAGAAATATATTGATCCCAACTTCCCTAGTAGTCTATTGAACAATCTTGAACCATATCCTCCAACGTCTGGATCGTTCCTCCGGACTGCCTATCTAATTGAGGATGAAAAGTTGTACTAACAATTAATTATGTGCCCAATGACTTCTGAAGGCCCTTCAAGAATTCAAAAGTGAACCTAGGATCCTGATAAGATACAATGGAAAGAGGAACTCCATGTAACATAAAAATGTCTTTGAGGTGTAGTCGATAAATGTAATTCAACATCATTTTATCTTTAATAGAATCAAAATGTAAATATTTTTTCAACTAATCAATAATAACCCAAATCATATTGTTATTTCAAGATGTCTTAGGTATTCCCTGCATGAATTCTATTGATACATTATGCCATTTGTACTCTATAATATGAAAATACTGAATCATCATCTAATGAAACTACCTTTTTGATTTAACTTATTGATATGTCAAACATTTCACTGTAAATTATGCAATATCCCTTTTAATTCCATCCCACTTGTAATACTCCTGAATGTCGTTATATATCTTATTTCTTACAAGATGAACAAAAAATGGAGAAAAGTGATATTCACACAACAAATGTTTCTTCAACTAGGAATCATAAGGCAAATGCAAACTTTTTTTAAATCCTAAACCATAATCATTATCATTTGTAAATTATAAGAACATACCCATTTTATCCAATTCAAACTATTTCTGTATCTCATGGTATTCATTCTATGAATTTATAATTCTATCTAATAATAATTAATTAAATGAAAACTGAAACAAAACAAATGTATTTACAGCACCAATAAATTCTGAGAAAAAATTTATCATATCATTAATCAAGGAATCATGTTTTAAATGTAACATGGTTAATGATGCATGATGTTTTTGAGTCAATTCCTCTACCACATTGTTTTCTTTTCTTGGATGGTAATTTATCATGAAATCATAAACCTTTATTAATTAAATCCACCTTATCTACCTCATGTTTAATTCCTTCTGAGTAAATATATACATTATACATTTATGGTCAGTATATATTTGACATTTGGATCCATATAAAGGGTGCCTCCAAATTTTCAATGTAAAAAACAACAGATTCCAATTAAAAATCTGGTGTGGGATAATTTCAATCATTATGTTTTACTTTTATTGAAGAATAAGCAATTAACTTATCATTTTTCATTGTAATCCAACCAAAACCATTCAATGAAGCATCATTGTTGATGAAAAACTCACCATTTTGGGAAGGGAATCCCAAAACTGGAGCATTCACCAATCTCTTCTACGGTTCATGAAAACAAAAACCACATTCTTTTTTACAAACAAATTTGACCCCTTTTCATGTTAACTTAGTCATTATGCTAGATAACCATGAAATGTTTTAAACAAGCTGTCAGTAATAAACTGCTAATCCATGAAAACTACGAATCTCTTTCTCATTTCTAGGTCTTTTCCATTCATCATTAAATTTTGTTTTGGAAGGATCAACTATTCTTCCATCCTTATTTACAATGATCCCATGAGATTAAATTTGTTTCATCCATAAATAACACTTGATGATTTTTACATACTTTTTATTTTATTTTAAGGTTTTCAAAACAACCCTTTGTTGTTTTTCATGACTCCCTTTACTTAAAGAATGTTCTAGAATTTCATCAATAAACACAACCACAAACATTTTAAAAAACTCGAGAAATATTCAATTTATAATAACCATTAATACAAAAGGTTCATTATTTATCCTAAAATTCATAACTACAAACTCACAATGACCATATCTAGTACAAAATGCAGTCTTCGAGATTTCCTCATCATTTAATTTCGACTGATGGTAACCCGACATCAGTTCAACCTTCGAAAAATACTATACTCTCTGTAGCTAATCAAAACAATCATTAATATGAGGTAAATGATACTTTTTTTAACAGAAATGTTATTTGAGGCTCTATAATCACGGAAATGACTCATTGAACCATCATTCTTCTTAACAAAAAAGACAGGCGCACCCTATGGGGTAGTGATAGGGCAGATGATGCCTTTATTTAATAATTAATGAAACTATTTATTTTATTCTAGAATTTTCATTCGTACCGTTTGATAAGTAGGTTTTTAAATTGGCTTAGAATCAGAAAGTAGTTCAAAAGTAAACTCAACCTATCAATTTGGAATAAAACTGGGAATATAATCGAGGAAAACACCGAGTTATTCATTTACCACTGGTACATAATTAATATAGATTCTTCCCTTCTATTCAAAAATATAATCAAGATAAATTAATTTACATAATTTTTTAGTTTCGTAGCTTCCTGATATGTTATCAATGGTATGAGTTCACTATTTTACAAAAACTACAATTCTTTCAGAAAACAACTTCTATTTATTTGCAATCTATCTTATCATGATAAAATTAAATTCACTCCATTCCAAGGATAACATCAAAATCTATTAGATGAAAAACAATAATCTTTACAGGTAAACTCTTTTAACATACAATGATAGGTGGATTGTTATAAATTATTTTTTCCACAATATTTCCTCCAGGTGTTTTAACCATGGGTTCTTATTTCATTTCATGAGGTTGAATTCCCGATCTCTAAGAAATGAAGTAATGTGTAAACCCTATATCAAAAAACAAATTTTAAAAATCTATAAAATATAGAAATGTACCGGATACCACCTCATTTAATTTCATAAAATATGCTGATATGGTTGAAAATTATTTTACTAAACCCTTCTACTTACAATCATGTAGATTCCACTCTTGACTTACTAGATTCGGACTAACATTATAAAAATGACCCAATACCTTATAGTTAAATCATCGCAAAATCTACTTCTCATTAATTTTCTGATCATTTTACTTAAACTCATGAGACATGTCACCAAAATGTCTACATTAGTAGCATTTCGAAAAATTTACAAGACAATCACTATGATGCCTATTACCACACTTTTCACAAGGAGAGAAATTTATTTTCATACCACTATATTTCATTAAATAATTATTATCCAAGGCCTACCAACATAACGTATTCTTATTTATATCATAACCAGGAACATATTTGTCAAAAAGCCCTATCTGTACTTTTTCAGCACAATTAAAAAGTTTCTCATAGCCTTTAAACACTCTTTAAGAGAAATCTCTTCGGAAAAATGGTTTCAAACTAGAGAATAATATACTAATTTTTCTATCCATATATCAAAAAAATGGGTACATACCTCGACTGACTTGTAAAGTTGTCTTCATATGCTTCAACATAATCATTATCATTATAGTTATGTTTTATGAATTTCTTCTCTGTTTTGAGTCGAACAATTTGGGGAAAATAATTTTCCAGAAAAAATACACTTAAAATAAACACATTCCATACTGTCATGATCATATCATTCTCTCATATTATTATCCACAGACATCCATTTATTAGATTCACCTTCCTAAAGATAAATGTCTCATATTACCGTTTGACATTCTAAACATCCCGTGACATCAAATATCTTTTCAAGATCATCGATCAATCCTTTGGTTATCACTAGATCTGCGGTTCTACATAATAGTGGAGGATATTGACTCATGAATTTATCCAAAAAAGACATGTTTCTTCATGGTATATCATATTTCTCTCTGGAATGCATACCACCCCCATTAATTTCTTAATTCAATAGATTAATTATATTCACAAAATATTGGGATAGTATTCATACTATTCCAGTCTACGGATTCATATAGATATAATTTTCTTGGTACCTTTCTACTTCAGCTTCGATGTTTCATTGATGAGAAAACCATTCTGAATAGACTTAAATTACATAAATCAACATGGTAATACATAAATTCTATAACCTTTCAAATTACCAAAGAGTAAAATCATTTATTTTATTTCTTAACAACATCCAAACTCCTATGGTTTTGTAAACCATCCTCTAAAACCAACTATAAGGACCCATCATTAAAATGTTACTTAATCATGAATTTTCGACAACAACATACATTATTAAAAATTTATGATGCTTTCTGATTTAGATTTTTAAATAAATAGTATATCTTACATACATAACATACCACTTTCATAAAAATAGTATACTACTAAAAATAGTACCCATTTTTTTCAAAATATAAAACCTTAAAACATAAAACATGACTTCTTCGAAATAAATCCAAATCAATCATCATTACTCTCTTATTCATCTTACCCATCCTTATATTCTATTAAAATCATTTTAAAAAATTGGGATGACTTTAAAAATCTTTAAGGGATATAATGAAAGAAAGCGTTAGTCAAATGATAATATAAAAAACAATAAAACCCATAATCATAAAAACAAAACTGCATAGAAGAACCATGTAGTTTTCTTGGAAAAAATGTATCATATCACCCTTACACTCACCCATACACATGGAACAACCTTCTGATCAACATCCATCTTTAGATTATTCAATGCATTGGAGAGTTATAATGGGGCTTACCCGTCATATCTTGAGATATAGTGGGATCAAAATAACATATCTTGAGCTATAATGGGATCAACCCAACATAAATAATTTACAAGGAACATATCTTCGTAATAATGTATCATGAAATCAGTAGAACCCACTAATTCCATATTTATATAAAAACAATCCTTTTGAAATTTATTAAAGATAATTTAAAAAATATTTTAAAAGTAAAGTCCCTTAAAATGTAATTAGAGTTTGAATTAAGTGAATAGAAATGACATGTTTGTATATTGTATATACTCATAGTTCAGCATAATATACACAAAAATTCATCACACAAATAATCATAATTCCACATAATTAATAAATGAGAAGCTTAACCCAATGATTTAAAATTAGGTTAAGAATTTCCTTACCTCAAGATCTTCTTACTTAAAATGTGTTTAATCCTCCTGTGTAATTATTAAAACAGTGTAATTAATATCGTAAAAAACATTTTATTTTTTATAAATACTTATATGATCATTTTTCATCATCACTCAAAACATTTATTATTAACATTTTGTTGTTTATATTTTTTTGGTTGTGTTCTTTTCATTGTTTCCACGATCGTTTCTAGATGGATATTCTTATCGATAGGAAGTGAAATACCATAATTGGAATGGAATGGTATTTAAATATGTCCATAACCATAAATAATACAATTTATCATTTTTAATTATTAACTAAGTATAATTCATAAGTTAAAACATTATTGATATTTATTTACGTCATTTTGGAGATTCTTCGACCGTAATGAACTCATATTGTTTTTTAAATTAATCACATGTGTACAAAGTGATTCCAGAACATTATATAAAATATAATAAATAAATTATTATCTATTTCAATAATAAAATATATTCACAACATGTCTTGAATGATGTAATTGAAATTGATATCACATCATCTAAGATGTCGGTAAATCGAAACATCAGAGATGGTGTTTTAATTTCTTGAATTAGTGAGAGAGGAGAAGAAGTATATTTGTCAATCATACATAAACCCAATGAAATATGGAATATATAATATATTTATTCATTAATTCCACTTGGATATGGGTATATTATAAATGAATAAGAAAATAAAGGAACATGGAATAAAAGAATAGTTGAAAAATATGTTACGAAAATTTGGCAGCCTAACACCTATGCAACATAGTTTAAGAAATCATTAGAAAAAGAGGGTATAAGGGTCACCCATCCATTAATGAATAATAAACTTATATATATATTATAATTTGTAAATAATAACATGTTATGGAAACATGAAAGTCATTCCATACAAAACAGATCTTGAACGAAAAAAGAAAGAAGTTGATAATTCTCTTACCCTGTAGAGTAGCTCTTAAGACATGATGGTTGGGACATTTGGTGATTTATGACACCATGGGAGGACTAATAAGAAGGTAATAATACTAGATAATTTTTAAGGATGAATTTTGAATGAATTTAATGAAGGAATGGGTTGGTATTTATAGAAAAAGTGAGGGGATATTTCATTAATTTCCAAGGGACACCTCATTAGTGGAATTTTCAAAACCAAGGTATTTACCAAGGTATTTTCTCATGGTATTCGCCACATGGGACACATCATATTTTATTTTACATTAAAAAATTATACTATAATATTTAAACCATTATTACGTCATTAATTATGTCATTAAACTTATCTTAAACTAAAAAATGGTTTTTTTATCCATTAAAAATTCAACTATATTTCAAAAATCATAAAATTCACCCTATCAATTTTTCGATGTGTAGAATTGAAAAACAAAACACCATTTTTTTTTAAAAAATATAAATATTATTAATTAATTCTTAAATAAGATCAAAATTTATTCAAAAATAACAATTTTAATTTTATAACTCATTTTATAACACCTTAAAAAATTAATCAGCATATCATTATCATAAAAAATTATGAAAATAAAATAATAATACAATTTAATAATCATTATGATCATATTACTATTCAAAATGATATGTTACTATTCATTAAAAAATCAAGTTTGTTCTATTAGACTGCAATTAATATACCGATCACAATTTTAGATTACCATTTTTGAAATTTAAAACATAGAAGTTGAAAAATAATATGTAAGGATAGTAATAAATATCTACATAAAACAAAATTTCATGATTTTCAATTTATTTTTTAAAACATTGGGGTGTTATAGTGAATATCTCTAAAATAATAGTCAATGGGTTAATATGTCTATTGTTATCCACTATTCTAGTGAATATCAAATATCTTTGAAAAGAACACTAAAAAAATCATGAAATTCTACCACCTATTGTTAATATATTAAGAGAGAAGAGATAAATGAATTTTGGAGAAAAAATTTATAACGAATCAAATTCAATCACGTGAATTCTGTCAGTCTGAACATCCTTATATAACCAAATTATGTACCCTTTAATGATTGAGTAAATATCAAATTTTTCACAAATGTTACGATTATTATGATATTATATCAAGTTTAAAATTATACTTGACCCCAACAACCCCTGTCCATTTTATGTATAAGAATATATTATGACGTCTTATCTTACCATTAGACATCATCCCATGTTGTTTATACCAAACATTAGTCAATATAGGTGATGTGCCTATTTTTCCGATTGTAATAAATATATGTCCATCATATTTCACATAATTATAATAAAATATTATTTTTCATGGTGTAGTGTTAGTGTGTATAAATCATTTATCATTATATATTTATCATAATTACATTAGTGTTCTTGATGTGATATCATGGCCTTACCCTATGATAATTGATAATTTTATTTTGTTTAACACATTAACAGATGAATTAATGTACTATATTCACATGGACCCATGAGGATTCATAACAGGAACCAACTGGGTATATTTTTATATTCATTTCTATTATATATATATTTTATTGTAGGTTTACATGAGAGTTATAATAAGTTATAACCATTTTAGTTATGTTTGTTCTATGGGTTAGTGTTATTTTTTTTTCAATTATTGAAAATTTCATTTGAGGTATGATCATTGTTATTATTATTCTGTTAGTGGTGGCCATTTTGGAATTTTTGGTTCATGTATATGGTTGTCCATTTATTATTCGTGGATGATTTAACTTATTATATGAGATCCCCATATTTTGATTTATGGAGTTTTTATTACAAGGTAATATCATCAATATGATTGTGTTTTATCTAAACACTCATAATCATTACCATGTATATCAAATATGTTCTTGAGGTATAATTTTCTGTCTCACCATCGAGTTATGTTGGGTTATAGTGAGGCTGTACCATGATAATTGAAAGTTAACAAATTAAAATTTCAACTAAAAAATGTTAATGATGATTAAATATAGTAATAATTATTGTTTAAATTCTTATTTTTTTAAAGAAAGGTAGCGTTTTTGAATAAGATATACCCTTTTGGGTCATCACAATTTGAATAAGATAAATTATAAACTGTTAATTATTTATAAATATTTATCCATATGATTCTGCATCTTTATTTTTTATAATTATATAAAAAAACTTTTAGCATATCATAGGATGAAGCAATGAATATATAAGTGTAGGAATATTTCCATTAAATTATTAACTACTATTGATCTAAAAGTTAGTAATCATCATATTATGGTCATTACTACTTTTGATTATGCCATTAATGATTGCTAGATCTATTTATATAACTCTATAGACTATGTGTCATAATCATGATCATGTTCTATGATGATGACCTTCCCATTATTTGGAACACCCTTATAAATGTTACGTAACCGTTTCAAACAATTCTCATCATCCCAATCATGTAATACCCACTAAAAAAATCAAGATTGATATTATTTATATACAATGTTTTAATTTTTCTTATTTATTTTAAAAAAAACATTAACTCATGTAATTGATAACAACCATCATTACATGTTTTTAAGACTACATAATACTAAAAAAAATTTAAAATCCATTTCAGTATATTTGATAGAGAGTATTTGTGGAGGTATAATGTTAATAACAAGATAAAAAATCATTCCATTTAATTAGATTATTTATGAGAAATATTTGAAGAAAATCTATTAAATCATAACGTGAATTTTTTTTAAGAAAATAATTTCAATTTTATTTTATTTTTTTCAAATATCATTCTTGAAAATCAAACTCAAGATAAAAAGGTAATGAAATGATATTATTCATTATGCAATAAACCATCACCTTTAATAAAAATGATTTTATTTTTGGTATGATAAAAAACATGTCTCACATAACATCCTCATTGCCTATACTCAATTATAAATATATTAGAATAAATAATGATAAATATATGTTTAATGAAAAATAATGACAAGAAATATATATACCATGATAGGTTTAAGAATTATTAATAAAATGTCTAGATCAATGTTAACTCACATTATGTAGAGATTTTTAGGGATGATCATATAATTAAATATTGTGATACCACCATAAACATTGAAAAGGAACCCCACACATTCAAATAAATTATAAACCATAAATATTTTTTTCATAATGATGTCGGAATTAGATATGGATTCATGGAAATCATTGCTAAATATGAGATCTTATTCTGAATTCTTAAATGTTGTTATCCCATACACTCTGTTAAATGGAATACCGCAATCTGAAATGGCATCCTATAAGTGATGCATGTATGCATTGGTCTCCATACACAAACTTTCCACATGTGTAATAATTTCACCACACACCGTTCATGGTGAATGTTAGATCTATAGTATACATAAAATACCTTAATTTCCATGAACGACATTATAATCTTTTCCCTGTCTTTGATGAGGGTCGATCAGAATGAATGTATAAGAGAAAGAAAATGTACCAGCTATCCATGAATATGTTGATTTTATTGAGGAGTGAAAATGGGGATATGAAGATCCCTTGGAAGTTGTGGGTGATGTTTTTTCAAACCCAATAGGGGACATAAAGGCATTTTTCACTATCGTCAGGGCAGGGTGGGGAGTGATGTTATTAATAGAGTATTCCATGAGTAGAAGGAACATATGGTCCATCATCATAGTGGCGGAAGGGTTGTGTGTAGGTAGCTGGGTGGTGACTTCAAATTTGTTGATTATGACATTTATCATCATGTAAATATCTGATTAATCATCAATCAGGACAAAAAGAAAAGTTGGGAACAACCCATAAAATGCATCCAATTTTCCAAGAACATAAAATGGTTATCATAGGGGTTTCATAATTATTTATAGACTATTTATTGATTTATATATATTGTATTAGTTTATAATTCAAGTTTAATTTTATTATTCAAACTATGAGATATTGTTTCATCATGTTCATTTCTAATAAATATAATCAAATTAATTATCCTTTTTAACTAAATAAATCTAATGATCTCATCTGGAAGTACCAATGAGACTATTCAGATAACCTAAGAGTACACACCGTGTAATCAAGAGGTAAATGTTGCATACTATGGTTTAATTATCTAATAGTTAATTCATAATTAATTCAATCAATGTTAATTTATTACACATGGTGAACATAATTATACACCACATGTCGATCAGGCTACCCTGGTGCACGGTCAGTTGGAGTACACACCTTTTAACATCCATATATAGCATATAGTCCTTTATT
Source organism: Viscum album (assembly GCA_963277665.1). Taxonomy (NCBI): domain Eukaryota; kingdom Viridiplantae; phylum Streptophyta; class Magnoliopsida; order Santalales; family Viscaceae; genus Viscum; species Viscum album. Next base: position 1,393,999,721 of record OY728165.1, read on the forward strand.
CATAAATGTGTCATGTATTATCTTACATTGTATACATGAACGATGTCTATGTAACTCATATAGAAAACATCGTGTTGACCATGTACACCTTGTGTACTCTAAAAAAATTGTTTTTCAAGGTTACAACATGATTCACTAAGTGTATATTGCGGGAAGATGGTGAGAAAAATACATGACATGTAGCTCCAATGTACATGTAGTTTACTTTTGCCAACATACCCAGAAATATAATTAATTTATTATACTAAGAAAATATTATCATCATGTTCTTGAGTGTGTTCAATACATTGATATGAAAATCCATGTGTTGGGTCAATATATATTTGCGTGTCTAATAAATTTATACGTAATGGTAAAATATATATATCATATATAAGTAATGTTATTGTTATTACTCTATATAAATTGAAGAATAACATGATATAAAAATATATTGTAAACTATTTTGTCATTAATTTAATAATAAACATCATGGTAATATGTGCTAAGTCATGTATTCTACATTTCTTGATAATAAAGACGTATATGAGTATAATACTTGTAGGGTAGTTATGATGGGTACTCATTGTGTTTCCACAATGGTATATTTCTTTACATGGTTAATTTTAGATAAATTTAAATATTTTTTTAAAGTATAATGGATGAAAATATCAAGGAAATTAATATTATAATTATAATAAATGAATTATTAATGAAACTATATAATTAATTGATTCAAGCTTGATTTATCTTAAATAATAACGATGAGAATTGAATGCTAATTATATTAAATGTGTATCTTTTTTATGCATGTGGATGATACCTTTCTAATACCATGGCTTCACATGTGATTAATTTCATTTTGTTATTTATGAAATTAACTTTTTTTCATGTGTTTCACCACTCCTCAAATTATGTAAGGGCATTTATACCCATGGTTTATTTTATGTAAACCCCATAACTAATCATTTAATTTACCCCACCAGCATGTGTGTAAAATAATATGTAATTGTTGGAGCTCACAACCTAGTGGAGATAGTCAATTTTGGAGCTAAGGGGAAACTAATCCAAGATATATACGTAGGTGGATAACTGTAAAGCGGCAATTTGAGAAAATAAATGGTTCATGGTGTTTTTCCTAGGTCAATGATATGTTTATCATCTTCAATATGATGTAACAATTTTCAATAGATAATGATCTTACCACTTTATAATTTCATTTCAGTCATGTTTCATGGTTATATAATTATGAATTTTTTCATGAACACTTGAATAAATGAACTGAAAATCATGTAATATAAAACAAAAAATGGCTTATGGTAAATATTATCTTATGAATTGTTCATTAAATGAGTAAATCTATATAATATTACAAATCATGCAATAAATATACTCATTTTTAATTTAAGTATAAATAAAAATCCCTAAATTATATATATTATGTTGGTGTAGCCTTATACTACTTCATGTAAAATCAAACCATAGTTCAAAGTGCTTGACTAGCCAATGTTGGGATGCTTTCAATAATTAGTGAATTATAACGTGATGTTTTGGGTTAACATAACATTGTTCACATTAGGGTTTTACATCCAAAAAATGACTTTAAGAAACTACTCAGAAAAGGTTTCTGAAATCCAATTTAAGGATTTTAGGATTGGGGGTACACTCAATAGATCATGGAACACGAGTTAATGTGAGGGGCATTTGGAATGCCTACCAAAACCCCTTCAAGTCAATTTACCATCCAAATTTGGGCTGATGATAAGGGGTATATATATCATTATAAATATAATGTACAATAAAGAGGATATTATGAATCCATTGGTGAGTGATATTGGGTTTTTATAATATATTGAGAGATTAATAAATATAATATATTTTTTTTCAAAATTTGATCAGATAAAGTACTAAAACTATGCTCGTATTACTTGTAGAAATAGATATTAAATGACTTAAAACTAATCAATGTGATCCATAGTGTAGAAGTGTAACATTCTCACTAGATCAAATATCTATGAGTGGGAAAGAAACTTACCCGTTATCCTACCCCATGATATGAAATTATAACTTCTAGAATAACCTATTCCTGATGGACTTCATAATGAGGCTCATGATGAAAATTTATCTCTCTATGAGAAACATTTAAATAGATCCACAAATGTTCATTATTTAATGTTATCATCCATGACCAACGATATCTTAAAGCTACATGAGGATATGTATGCATATAGCATGATGTATGACCTTAAGGATCTCTATAAAGAGAAGGCAGTACAAGATAGATATGATATCTCAAATTATCTGTTTACAAATAATCTTGAAAATTCAGTTCTATATTGGAATCATGTAGTTATTATTACTAGATATATTGAACTCTTAAAAATATTAAAGATTAAAATCATGGATGAGTTACACCTAGATCTCATACTTTTTTCACTACACATAAATATGTACAGTTTTATTGTTAATTATTACATGAGAAATAATGATAAGACTCTTTCGAAAATTCATTCTCTAATTATCCAAAAATCTAAGAACATGGGGTCTGACAAACCCACAGTTAATATACTGAATAAGATATGTAATAACAAGGGTAAGGTTCCCAAGCATCATAAAAAGTCTAAAGCTCATGAGAGATATCCTTCTAAGAAGAGGATTATCTGTATGTAGGTTATAGAAAATGTAGCAGTATTTTTTCATGGTGTAGGGAAGTCCAAAAGTAGAAGAACTACACCCTAAAAAATAGAAATATAATGGTGTGTTAATTATCAAGTTAAATTTCTAAATATTTTCCCATTATGTTTTAGATACAACTATTGTTGATCACATCTTAACCTAAATGCAGGAACCAATTAGACTATGAAGTATTTCTAGAGGGGAGGTGGATTTTTGAGCTACCAATGGTTGGAGTCTAGATACTCTAGCCATTTGTGACTAAAACCTTTAATTACCAGTGTGAATGATATTGGTTTTATGTTTTTGTTATTATTTACCAACTATTACTAGGAAAATAATTTATGTATGTTTCCTAGATGTAGATGGTTTTATTTTCATTTTTTGGAAAGAATATTCTTTATTTTATAAAAACTACATATTTTTTGTTATCATGTTTATAAATAATGGTATATATATTTAATTATAAAAATAGTATTGATAATAAATAATTATTCATGTCTACATTAGCCATATAACACACAGTTATGGAATCAATTTCTTGTTCATGTAAGCAAGAATCATTTAAAAAAGCTCTGTCAAAATGGATTTTAGACACTTTTTTCCTAATTCCACTTGAAATATATTATTATTTTTTATATGAAAAAATAACCAATCATCTACTCAGTGGAAACGTTGAATGTTTCATAGAAAGTTTATGACTAGTACACATTAATGTGTCTGGACCATTTCCAATAGATGCCATATATTGGTATTCTTACTGCAAAAATTTTAATGATGATATGAGTAGATATGAATATGTTTACATGATGATTTATAAGTTCAATTATTTTGATAAATTCAAATAATTCAAGAATGAAGTAGAGAGTAAACATGGTAAGAAGATAAATAAGCATCAATCAAACCAAGGTGGTTACATCCTAAATATGATTTTATCAATATTTTATGATAGTTTGGGATTTTCTCTTAACTCACTCAATCATACAGACCAAAGTGGAATGGTGTTATTGAAAGGAGGAATTTTACCTTGTTGGACATGGTAAGATCAATGATGAGTCATAAATATATTTCATTATCATTTTGGGGATACACATTACATACTGTTCCATACAAACGAAAATGAGTTCCCATAAAAGTGGAGGAAAAATTCCAATTTAGTTATGGAGTGGAATGAAATTTGTTATGTTCTTATTCTAGTGCATTGTGTTGTGAGGCATTTTATAAGTCCAATTCTAGAAAAAAAATATGCACCCTAGGCCAAAAAGTGTATCTTTATAGGATATCATAAGGGAACAAAGGCACACTACCTATAAAAACCCACATATATAAAAGTGAATCTTTCCTATAAAGTTATCTTTATTGAGGTGGAGGACATCCTCAAAAGGGATAGTGTGAGAAATATTGACATTGTGGAATTTGATGCTCAATATATACAAGTGTTGGTACAGGAATAGATTTGCTGGTCCCTGTGTATGATGTAGTTTCTGAAATAAAAGTGTTGTATAGGATCACTAGAGAGGTAAGTGAACCAGAGAGATGTGGTTTTCTAGTCACCAAAGATGATGACACAATATTTTTTTACAGTGATGAACCTCTCTCATACATAGAGGAACTATAGGGCTCTGAATCTATAAGATGGAAAGAGTTCCTGAATTCAAAAATTGATTCCATTTATCAGAACCAATTTTGGGTTATATTCGATGCACTATTTGATGTAAATATTGTTGGGTTAAAATTGGTATTCAATAGAAAACTATACATGCACGGTATGATAAATATATGAAAGGAATGGGTAGTGGAAAAATGGTTTAAAACATATCTATGAATTAACTATAATGATTCATTTTGTTTAAATTAAAATTTTAAATAAAATAATTTTTTTCCTATAGATTCATACAAACAATATACAAATCTTGGAGATGGATTCAAATATATATTTCTATAATGGGAACCTTAAAGAAGATGTCTACATGATAGAACCATAAGGTTCTATGACTCTAAGTGATGATAACATGATTTTTAAGTTGTAATAATTCATTATGGATTAATGAAATTATCTAGGTCATGGAAATATTTATTTTATGAAGCTATAAAAGAATTTGGTTTCATTAAGAAAAAATATGATCTATGTTTTTACAAGAGGTTATTTGGGAATTCAGTTGTTATCCTAGTAATATATGTTAATGAAATATTTCTTATTGGGAACGAAATAATAGTTTTATAGTCTATTAAGAACTTTTTATACATGTTTTCCGCCATAAATGACATAGTTGAAGAATCATATATTTAAGGTATCATGATAATTTTTGAAATATCAAAGAGGATACATATACTATGTCAAAGTAAATATATTTACCGTATAGTAAAAAGACATAGTATAGAACAATCCAAGAGGAGATTGGATCCAATGTCACATGGTATAAATCATTCTATGAATATGTTCCCTTAGACACAATAGTGTTAAGAGATAAAGAGTAATATATCATAATATTCAATTATAGGATCATATCAGGTATGTTATGTTAGGTACAAAACAATATGTTGGACATGCATTGAGCATAGTATACAAATATCAAGAATATCCATGAAAACAAAATAAGTCTTCTTTTAAGGTTATCTTCATGTATATGAGAAAAACTAAGGATATTTTCTTAGTGTGTGGATAAGATGGGTATTTATTCATCAGTGGTTATATTGATCATTGTTTTTAAACATATCAGAATGATTATATTCATAATCAGTATTTTTTTGTAACAACAGAGGATCTATGAGCTAGAAGAGTTCAAACCATCCATTTGTTGCTTATTCTACATTGGATTCCATGTATATAGTGTCCTGTGGTTCAACCAAGGAATATATTTTCATACCAATCCTATACTATGATATTGATGTGGTACATAAAAGTATTGACCATATCACAATGTTTTGTGATAATATTACAGTAGTGGATCTTGATAGAGAGCCAATGTTAGACCAAAAAAATAAAACACACTATAAGTATCACCTATGTAGGGATTTTTATCAAAACGGATATGTTACAGTATGTACAGTTTCCATAGAAGAAAATATGGAAAACCCCTTGACTTTATTCTTTTCTCAGTAGAAGCATGAGTATCATTTTGGACCTAGAAAACTGAAGGTTGTTAGGAGATGGCTCTAGTGAAAGTGAGATTCTGTTGGAGTTTGTGCCCTAAAAGCAACTTCTATGTTCTATATTATAACCTATATTTATTATTTTGAATATTAATAAACACTTTATAACATAACTATTATTCTTATATGTGACATAGTATGTGATAATTTTAAAGAGTAGCTTTCACACTAAAAGTACATAGTTGTTCCCCACTATGATGAGAACATATAAGTTTCACAAATGTATTATAAAATATATGTTCTATAGCCATAATATATTATTTTTGGGAATCAAATGATGTTGTTTGTCATAGGTGGAGAATCATTGTACCTTGATATACATTCTAATGATGTACAACCATGGAAATAACCATTTTATGATATTATGAGGAGACCCTCCACTACGAAACAGAAATTTATATGTGTCATTGGATGTTCCAATTTTTAAACTTGTCTATTGAACCCTAGATATCAAATTTATTATTAATTATTTTTAATAGTGATTCACTTTGTTGTATTAATGAAAACCATGATTATATATGTTTTTGGTGAGGTTGGATAAATTGGGTATGTCACGAGTAATATTTCATTAATGAACAATGAGAGAAAAAATTTTCCCCTTATATTATATAATGGAAGTTGATATCATAAGATCTTTGATGGAAATGGTATGTCAAAAATAACTCCATAACCATGGTTTCATATAGGTATGTTCAATTTATATAATGTTAAATAATGAGACATTAAATACATAGGTTGATGGAACTAGCATACAACCTTCTTTATTTGAGATATCGAGATAAATAGATTAAAATAAACAGTAAGCATCTATATGATGTATTATTTAATTGTGGAATTAAATTATTTCCCTATGAAGGTCTTGGTGTGTTTCTTGAGGTAAACCTTGTACTTTAGGATTCTTCGCCTAATACCTCTAAGAAAGAGGGCTAGAGGGTCTCACAATGAGTGTATATAGTATCTCATATAAATAATATATTATTATTTATTATTTAAAATGTTTCATAAATATTATTCACTGATGTGGTTAAATAACTATTCATGTTTTCATGATCTCATATATTCAATCGCCAATTATTTGAAAGAATATTATGTGAGAAATAAAATAAACACATATTTATTTTCTATTTAGTGGATATAATATTTATTTATTTATTTTTGAATAATGAAGTTATATTTATTTATTATAAAAATAGTCATTATTCCATTTCCATGAAATATTGTGGAGGATTGGAGGACTAAGATTAATAGTATAGTGAAAAATAATATATATTTAATATTATTTTAATAAATAATATTTAATTTAATATGTGATTTTATAGCTTATTGAGAAATAATAGGAATTATATTATTATTATTATTATTATAGACAAGGGGTTTCATATAGATAAATTAAATAATAACATGAAAATTTGAATTATTTATTTGTAACCCTATTAGTATATAATCCGAATTAAATTATTTTACAAGATATATAAATCATTGATTTGTGAACAAAGACATTTTGAGGGAATGCACTCAAGCCCTAGAGTGCTCCCACTATATGAATACTCCCATGAATAAAGGGAAATCTTCATTCAAATTACACATTACATTCTAGAGATATCAAGCTTAATCATTTTGAAGTGATTCTTAGAGAAATCAAAGTAAAAAAGACATATGTGATAGGATATTCCAAGATAGCACCCTCATATATATAATGAGATTTTTGGAGATTCATTGATCATGTGTGGATCACCGTTAGAGGTAATATTATCATGATTTCTACAACACACGGTTAATTTGACATAATTCACAGGTAAAATATTTCAATGAATAATGAATTTCATGTAAGGTAATTATTTAATAGCTTACATTATTTATAAATAATATGTGATGATCTGGTTCGTAATTATGGAATTTATCGATTATGTATATTCTTTGATTCAATTCAATTTATCATGAAATTTATTTTCATGTACATCTCATTTTATTAATTGATCGTGAAAAAAAAAATGTTAGGCACGACTAATTTGACACTTCCACTGTGCCTATAGCCTCCATCCTACCCCACCAGCTCCCATTTATTATCTCTCAAAACCTCCACTCCCATTAAAACCTCACACAAAACATCTAGGACTCTCTCCTGGGACCTTCGGGTTCCAAATTACCATCCACTAACGCTAAAACAACTTGTTTTTTGAATTTTATGATATATGTATTTATTAATAATTATTTACATACATATTATTCATATAATTTTTTTAAATTTTTTTTCCTTGTATGATGAAACACTTAAACCAAATGATCATCACCCAATACAGTGGAAATAAGCCTATCCAAAAAGACCAATGTCTAAAATTGAAAACCCCCCAACGAAATTCAGAGAATCAATTTTAGAAGGACTATCTTGGGCCATAATGAAAATATCAGAATGATCTAGATTCATAGTAAATTTTGATTCCCTATATTTCTTTGGGGGTTTTCAATTTTGGACATTGGTCTTTTTGGACAGGCTTCTTTCCACTGTATTGGGTGTTGATCATTTAGTTTAAGTGATTCGTCATTCAAGGACAAATTTTTTTAAAAAAATTTATGAAAAATATATATGTAAATAATTATTCATAAATAAATATATCATAAAATTCAAAAAAACAAGTTTTTGTAGTGGTAGTGGATGGTAATTTGGAACCCAGAGGTCCCAGGAGAGAGTCCCTCAAAATATGGTGCCTTTTGAGGGAATCCCATAATCAAAAGACAAGTTTTTCTTAATATTTTTATTAATGAAGTCCCTCAAAGGCACCATAAGATAGGGAAAATTTATTTTATAAAAAATATATTAAGCTTAAAGAGATACATAACATTTGAAGGACTATCTTTGGCCACTAATTTATTCATAATCACCATGGTATCCCTATATATTTTTTAATAACGCCATCGAATGATTTTCTTTCTCACTATTTTTGATATTAGAGAAGTTTTATCTTGGAATTTCCAATAAAGGTTAGAATGAAAATGTATGGTTGATTCTAATCCATAACCTGAATATGATAGGACTCAATAAAATAATATATTTTTCTTAAAGGGACACTAGATTTGAATGAAATTTCACATTTTCAAAATTATACTGATTTTCTCAAGGACATATCAATGAAGTAAATAAGGTGTTTATTCAAGAAATATTCTTCCATAATAGCCATAATTAATAATATTCTATCATTTGTGAAAATAATTAAAAATGTGTGGCCCTGTTCAGCACACTTTCTCCCCAATGTTAGAGTTATTTCCAGATTCAGCTAAAATCAGATTCGAAAAAAACATCATAAATAATATAAAAAAAATTAAGAGAGAGAGTCCCCTAGTCAGAGGCCACTGGTGGTGAAAAGAATTATAAATGCTAATATGAATCCATATGGGATGTGAATAATATTTTAAACATCATAGTATCATAACATTAAACATATTACAAAACCCATATTACACATAACAAAATGAAGAGAGGACATTCGACCTTGTCATTGGCCTTACTCATGTCAAGGTTCAATGCCTAGAAACCTATATTTGAATTTGATCTTATTTTATTCAAGAGGAATAATTCTTCAATAATGATATCATTATTAGAAATGAATCTTTTTAAAACAAAAGCACACTGGTATTTCAAAATGATGTCGGTGAGCCATCCATGGATACAATTAATACTAATTTTAGAGAAAATTTAGAGAAAACATTCCATAAACCGATGGGTATGAAATTAAATATTGAGATATGAGTTTTTACCTTGGTGATAATAGTAAATAAAGTATCATTGAGAGTCCCAAAATTTATATATCCATTCCACATATTATTCATCAAGCACATGAAATCAATACATAATATGAAATATTTTTTTTCAAAAGACCCTGAAATCATTTCAGGCAAGGAGAACCCATTGAGTGGATTTGAATCAACTATGAAAATATATAATAATTCAATATCTCAGAGTAAATTTCATAGATCATATGATTCATGAAAACCATAAGGATATAATTGGAGATATGGTTAGGAACAGAAAAATCCCCATCTGTTTATAGATCACTAAAAAGTGAATAATATGATCATGAATATCCATCTCATTACTAATATCTCTACCTTCATGAATAATTAGATGTAATATAAGGTTCTTATGATTCTAGTAAGAGGATCTATGATAAAAATAGTGATTATTAAAATCACCTAATTTAATTATTTCTTCATGATCTCAAATAAACCAGAAGATATATTTTTTCTAGTGGGATGAATCTATGTCACAGTCAAGAAAGGAAATCTCAGACATGGTGTAATCTGAATGAGAAATGAAATAATTAATATGCATCCATTTATAATAATGATTAATCTCAGTGTCAATCTTCTTGATTTTATTTCTACTCAATAAATTCAACTTATGTGGTGCATTGACTAAATTATGACAATATCCATCCCAAAAAGATTCCCAATTTAAATAAATTACCCTTTCACACACCTTATATTTGATTTGAATACATTCAAATAAAAACATTTTATCATAGTACCCATTCATAGATTGAAATAATGAGTTAATAATGATTGGGGAATGGTCCAAAGTTGTAGGAGGGATATGGAAAACCACGAATTTTTTTGAAAATGTTCAGACCTTCACAAGAGACGACAAACCATTCAATACATTTCTCCACATGAGAGAGATTAGACATCCCCCTAAACAAGGTAAAAGTGTTTCTACAGTAGATTAAATCAATAAGTCCAACCACTTGTAGTATCTACCTATATATGACCATATAATTACTAGATCTCAAATAATCCCCTCTCATTTACACATGGTATAATATTTTATTCATGCCTCCTCCACTTATGAGGGAACATGAAAGACACTCAGGAATAATATTCTGAATCTCCCTTGATTTCCATTTCCCCCCATGATTTTATCATCTATAATAAGTACAAAATAAAATTCAGGAAAACCCTATTGGTGGATACATTCATTATATTTTTGTTATAAAATATTTTTCTTCATACATAAAGACCCTCCTTCGAAAGGATATAATGGCCGATAGCATTCCCCTACCTTTCTATAGGGAGAAATGCCTAAAACTCCACCATTGAAGGAACATCAATCATGTCCTTAATTTCCATCATTGTTTAGGAAAAAAATATGTCGGGTAAAAGTTTTGCACTCTGAAAATGGAGAATATAACTATCTATATATTACCATTAACACAATTATCACAACATTATATTTCCAATGGGGTAGGAAGTACGGGCTTCTATGAGCCTTCACCACTACACTATTAAGGGTGGAAAAAACACCCCACAACTGACAGTATTATGATGATGATCATAATTGGTAAGAAATTATTGTGTTATATTGTTCCCACAATGATCCAAAAAAATATAGTCTTCTCTTATCCTATATAAAATATATGAAACCTCTTATATAATCAATTATTTTTAGAACCTAAAGGGATGGACTCATAAGAATATTCTAGTGATGAATCTACTGAGAATGACGGAATAAAATAGGGGTGAAAACCTAATCAGGAGGATATGATAGCATTAACATTGGTGGGATGGGAGGTGTATACTTCTTGATGGACACTGAAGGGGAATCAAAAGAGTGAGTTACTATGATATTATTTTGAACCACCTGCACACCAATTCCATATGGCATACCCGAAGGGAGTATGTCAAAACCTGGGATCACATTATTCTTCTTCTCCAATCATCCCATCATTTTTGCGATAAAATTGTGCTAATCTAGAAATACCACATTACTCATCAGATGTCTATAATGATTAATCATTTATTTAGATAGTTTTTACCAATAAATTTCATTCCTTGACTCCAGCAGAAATGGAATCCCTCTATTTATATACCCCATCTATATATCATATTACATGAAGGCATTACCTTTATTTTTTTACACCTTAACAGTTCAATCCATCTTTAAATGACTCAATCATCAATAAAAGAATAAAAATATAGGAAACTTATCTTACATGAAGGATATCTATAAGTTTATGTTTTTAATAATAATGACAATCCCTCTCATTACATGTTTTTCTACCTCCACCATCAACCTTATATGGATATTAGGGCCACAAAGGAGGGGTTGAGGAAATTCGTAGTCAATAATTTCCTTATTATGTCTTCTTATATCCATCAAAACACATTAAGATCTTTTAATATAAATGATCCCATTAAAACAAATTTAGAAGTGTGATTTTTCAAATGTGATCTTTGAAATACATTTTTATTTTTTGAAAATTTTCAACAGGATTAAGTTGTTATCAAAGAGACAAGGTCTTCCCTAAAACACCCTTTATTTGTTGGTCTCACTGAACATTTCAAAAATCATCAGTCCAGATTAGATTACCCTTATTTACACTCCATCATCCAATCAGAATACATTTTTAGTGTATTCAACAATGTGTTTTATTTAAATTGATGATGGTTTTAATGATTCCCCACCATAAAGAGAACCATTAATTTTAATAGGATCACATATTCCCCCATACAAACTACATTATTAAAATTATCCATCTCTATTAATGAAATGTTCCTATATCGTTAAATCATATTATTTTCTATGAAAATGTATGGAAGCTAAATGTCATCTCCTTAGTATTGATCACCACTGGCAGCATGAACACTCCCACACCAGGAAATCCCCACCACACCTAGGAAAACCTAGGATCTCCAAAACCATTGAAAACCTAGGAATCATCTTCTTATAGCACAAAGACAATGTGAATTCATCTCACATACTTATATATATTCACATTATTATATGTATTCATATAATTATAGATATTTATATAATCAAAGATAATTATATAATTATTTTAAAAAACATTTATAAATTTCTTTGTGTTTAAATTAATATTTATATGTCTATCTGTATGTATATTTATATATTTATATATAATTATATATGAAAACAATTATTTTTGAAAACATTTATAAAATAATTTTGTCTGTATCTATTTTCCTATGTATGTTCAAATTTATATATACATATGTTGTTTCCAATGTAAAAGTAAAAATATCTCAATAAATAACATTATCAATATCGATTACAATATAAATATTTATATTTATTTGAACATATTCAAAAATATATATTTGTTTGTTCATGCATACACAAACACACATTTATATATAAAATTACTTATACATTTGTAAAGATATATAAATGTTCATACATTTTTTGAAAATAAAAAAAATGGTTAGTTGTTTAACTATAAATAAAATGGATATTTATTTTTGATTGACATATTATTTATATATTTAAGAATACATTTCAAATATAGATAAATTTAAATATTTATTTATAAAATTAAATTTTTAATATGTAAATACCATAAAATATGTATATGTTTATTTATAAATAACACTAAAATATAATAAAGGTTATAGTTTATACCCCCTAATATCTAAATAAATTTAATAACAATGAATAAAATCATTGTCTATCAAAATAATATTAAAATACACTCTTAAAAAATGTTAAAATATAACCAAATATTAAAAAATCAATGTATCCCAACTAAAAACGTAGTTCTTGAGTCCCGTAGAGAGTTTTTTACATGGAAAAATACTTAAAGTGTTTCCCTCTAACTATAAAGGAATATATATCTTTGCATACATTGATTTGATATCTCGTAGAGCATGAATGGAAGCCTGGATAAAAAGATATAGTCATTTAAAGATCATGTTATGTTTTCAACTTATACTAATATTTTAAATAATTAATTAATTTATTCCATCACTATTTTTTAAATATATATAACTCAATACTAATTTGAAAATTATTATTTAATATATTTTTTCTATTAGTATTATTCATATTTTCACTACATATAATATAAATTAAATATAAATGCATAATTAGAATTATATAAATAGTATTAATACAAATATATTATACGTATGTCAATATAAATAAATTTCTATTTCTAAAAGTGATTTTTATTAATTTATAAAAAAATTGAAGGTCCTCATTTATTTTCACTAAGAAAAACACTAATTATGTGGGTTTTATGGGAACTAAAAATTCACTGAAAATTTCTGTGAAAATTTCTAATAATTTTCATCTTTATTTTTTCGAAAAATAATTATAAATGTTATGAAAAGAACAAATAATGGAGTCCATTATCAGTGCTAAACAAACCACATATAAAAATGTTTTTATCTATGGTATTTTTTATGCTGATAATAATCTCATTTTCATGTTTTTATCTTAATATTGTAAATGTATTACTGATGTTGTTATTAGTGATAAATCATAGTTCATAATATAGAAAATGTTTTAGTAGCCTGTGCCACTTAATTGATCAGGTCTAAATGAGTGGACTTCATTATATTTGGAAAAGAATTTTATTTATAGGAAATGTGTCAACCCCATTCTAAGGGTAGTTGTTGTATCTCTCTGACACATTAGAATATATTTCTCTTTAAAATATTTTATTTCTTCTATTTCTTCGATTACACAATACTCAACTTTTAAATAAACTAAAGTATACTATTAAAATATTAATATTTAATGTTATAGTTTTCTATTACCCGTTTTATTAGTATTTATGAATAGAAATAACTAAAATATAAAAAAAATTATGGTTAAATATGTAAAAAATAAATTCATTTACTACTAAATAATTATAAATAAAAAACATTTGGATGTAAAAAAAGATGTTTTTTCTGAAAACCTATTTTTATATGCACAATGTATTTTTATCATAATAAATTATATTATTCACTATTGATAAATAATTTTTAATAAAATTTCTATATAATATATTTACAAAAAACATTTTTATTCATTTAAATTTTTTTGAGTAATTATAATCAATAAGAATATGTATTATGATTACCAAGGTATAGTTTTGAAAGGTAGTTTTCCTCGATTTTTTCATTATATTAAAAAATAATAATTTCTACCCATTCTAGAATTTGATAAATAAAAAATGGAATCAATATATGGAATCATATAGTTCAAATTTGGAAAATTGGTCCCTTTAAATTTTAGTGAATATAAATAGTAACCACGGTAAAATTTACCACCTCGGTGAAGGGTAATTCATGTTAATCTAGGTTAAGAAGAATTAATAAATCTGTTATTTTTCATCCTATGTCATATTGGATTAATTTAATTATATTATTATCACATTATTCTTGAAATTAATTTTTTTAGTGGACACTTTTCCTCGAAAATGACCCATATAATATTTAATGAAAAGAAAGTTACAAAAACTCACTCTCTAAGTTTTAATGTTCAATTATGTGTTTACATAGGAACAAAAATTAGTAATGATCAAATAAAAATGTCTATTTTGTTTGTAATGAAATTATATTTATTCTGATAATTTATTTATACTTTGTTTTATTAAATATTTAACCTAAATTCATGTACATTGATAACATAAAACTTATAAAATTTCTAGAAATATAAAATAAACTATTTTTAAAATATTAAAAGTTATATAATTTGAGTGATTTATAGTGTTCCAAGAAAGTTTTAGTTAAATATAACATATTATTGATGTGTAAAGGGAGTCATTTTTTGATATTAATGAACATTTACATTCAAATATATCGTTAAATATTATTGTTGGGAAGGTTGTGGGGGATGTTGTCACAATGATGTGGATTTAACAGAATGTTGAGTTGAGATGGTGTTATATATAAAAGTAATGACATAAAAAGTAATTTAGAAAAAAAGTTTAATCTATTATTAGTAACATGAATGCTGTTTTTTAAAATTGATCATGAATTGAGGGAAAGGGGTTTTGGATGGGAATATGATGATGGGATGATTATCGGTTATACATGAATAAAATTAAATATGATTGTAGATATTAATAACTAATGATGACTAAAAGATATTTATTCACTATATTGAATTTTGAGGGTGGTTTGATAAATTTTTTTCTCTTAATATGTGGAAGTGAATTAAATAATTAACCTAATGTGGATGGTAAATGGAAAGTATTGAAATCAGAAATGATGTGAAACATGGAATATTGATTATCTGATTTCTATTTTCCTTGAGGATTCAATTATATTGTTGAAGATGTTGTGATTTTTGATTTTATTACATGGTGAAAGGTTGTCAAGATTTTATTTTGATATTTTTAATTTCAATAGGTGAATAATAAAAGAATGTGAAAACTTATAAGCTATTTTATCATATCATATGTATGAAGAGGCAAGTAGTGATGGATTAAAATGTAGTCTATGTTAAACAGGAAGACCCCAAAGGGAATTTATAAGATAAATAATTTGTGGGATCATTCATGGTAAAAGATTATGAGATATGTTTTACTTCTTATATGTTTATTATACCCTTCTGTGAGCTGGACATGGAGTTTATTTTGATATGGTTATGGTTTTAAGGGGGAGTATGTTGATATGAATTTATTCATGTTGAATGTATATATAAGGGGGAGTTCATGAGTTTGATTCACTTTTAGTCAAAATTACCTGATATATTTATTATTTTATTAGTGGATACCATGTATAGGGTTATGGATATGTGATGGTTTATTATATGGTTGCGGTATGGTTTTTATGGTTGGGATGTTGTGGTATACTTTTACGAGTTCTGGTGTCCATCTATGTAAAGGAGATATGGTTGATAATATGTTACTAATTGTTTTTCAGAATCACATCCATATTAAGTTTATTAGGTGATTTTTATTGTCTCTCAACTGGTTTGAGTTCGAAGAGTCTCTAGAGTAATTGGCGAGAGAAATGGAGAATTATCAAGGCCTTTTCATTTGATTGTTTTTATAATGGATTTGGATTTAATGATATATATTAGAAATCAGTTAGTAAATTAGTTTGAATAATTTTTGGGTTAAATTGATGAGGATCATAAAGTATGATTTAATGTTGTGTAAGAGATATCGAATATAGATTTCAGTGAATGTATTTATAATTTATATTTTTGGTAATATTAGTTGTTATGTTTTTCTTATTTTATATCACTCTTGTTTACTAATGTACTTTTATTTACAATGAATGTTTGTTTTCCTAGAAATACACACTAATATAGTACTCCCAAGTTCTCACCCCTCCAAAATTTCTTATGTGTTTTGAAGGATAGACCAAATGAGATAGAAGATTCTATATGTGTAACTTATATGGATATGGAGGATTAAAAGGAGTTTTAAGAGCTCAATATTATCAGGAATTTTATTATTATTATATGATGTTAAAGTGAAGGTTTTGTTGTGGGAAACTTAATTATTACTTACATGAAACCTTTTTATTTTTATTGGTGTTTTGATTTATTATTCTTAGTATTTTAGGAGGTTAATTCCTCACATATGAGTTCTATATATCCATGGTATTAGTCACCAACTCGATTCCTATTATAGGTGGACTTCAAGGGTAACTCTCTCCATCATTTATGACCTTGGAGGGGTTCCAAAAGGAGTGGTTTGTGACGTGATAGATATCTTGAGGCACCCCAATCCAGCTCTCATATATCTGTTGGTAAAAACAAAAACATTACATGTAATACCCCGATCTTCATGATGTTATGACCTTATATAAATTATAATTTTATTCTATATTTTCTTAATTAAATTTTTATTGGGTGTGTGAGGATAGTCGGGGTGTTTTTTGGGGTTCAGGACATGAAAGGGTTGAAAACTGGGCCAATATGTGCAGGTCGCTTGGTTGGCGCATGGTTCATAAAACAACATGACCTTCCTAGTCCAATCGTGAAAACTTTGATGCTGGAAAATATCTTGGTTGGAACATGGTTAGTCAAATTTTATAAAGCTTCTCGGATAACCATGGTACCAAAATCCCCTTGGATGTTGGATTTCACATGGTTTACGCAGGGTTTGGAAAATCGTGCATGTAAATCGTGTGGCCCATTGAATGTTGAAAAATTAAAAATTTTCCATTTTGGGATTTTATGTATCCTGTCTGATTTATATCTCCTTTCTTCTACCTCCATCCATAGTGATGCCCCAAAAACCTCAAGATCTCTCATGGATCAATCTCACTCATCTCTAGTTCACATGGAGAACTATCGGTTGTAGATCAAAGCTTCGTGTAAGTTTAATCTCCCTACCTCTTTACATTTCCTGATTAGTTCTGGTACTATGAGCTATATTCTTATAATTCCATAAATCCCCCTTTTTTTGGAATCATGGTTAGGGATTAAAATGGTTTTTAGATCATGATAAAAGCCTATTATTTAGAGTGTTCTCATCAATTAATTTGAGGTTGGTGATCTAAACATTATATCCCACAGTTATTAAGTGGTTTTTTATATGATAATATGTTTTTTCTTCCCTAATATTATGATTTGTATTATTTTGGAGAGTATTGGTAAAAAGAGCTTCCAAACGACGATATTAACCTGTCATGATCCCATGATATTCTTTGAGGATGATAATAATGATTTGGGGTCACCCAAGGGGTGTACATGCATTTTTGATCCTTGAAATATGAAATTTTCATAGTAGAGTTGAATTGTGATAATGTAAATCCAATATTGAACATGTTGAACATGTTAGTTTAGTTTAAAAATGAATATTTGGAGTTTTTCCTAGGTCTGTAAAATGTAATAATGTGTTGTTTGGTCTGTCTTGGAAAGGGTTATTTGGGTGAATTGAGATTGTGTCGAATGGTTATGAGTCATATGGAAATGTGTATGTAGATTAGTGTGTATGAAATGATAAATGTGTTAAATTGGAAATGGTTTATGAATTTAATATCATGTAAAAAGGTTTTCATAAGGTAATTGATAAATATTTTTGAATGGGTTAATACATAAGAATTATGGGGTATACCTAATGGTTTGTATGTAATAAAGTGGTCGGGCTATGTGATATAAAAATTATAAATGAAATTCATATGTGGACAATTCTTGTGCAATGATAAATAGTATAAATGGGATAATGTTTGTTAATTGGGGAATATTTGATAATGTAAGGGAATTAGTAAATATACCAAATTTTTTATAGCACCAAAATGGGAATTGGGCTAAATGGTTAAGTAATGTAAATGGAAAATGTGTTAATGGGTTACAACATAGTGTTACCTTCCATGTTAATGGTCATGGAATGTGTTTTATATTTGTATTGGTTATGTTCTGTTGTGAAATATAATGTTTATTTTTAATGGATAAATAATCATGTGAACATTTCATGGTGGTGTGATAAAGGATTGAGTCTCCTTTGACGGGTCGAGTTGGACTACTACTCTAGCCACACCCAAAAATCCATGGGTTGATAAGTAAAACTAATTCCTTATTCCCCAATGGTTCTATTTGGAGGAACTATCTAGATAAATGTTCTAATGTATGTGAGGTTTGTTGACTGTGAAATTTTTATCCATTGTGAGCTAGATACATGACTTATTTTATTAGGCTTAGTGATTTATTTCCTTATACCCATGTGTATATGATGTATAAACCCACCCAATGGAACACATGATAAAAAGGCATTGAGTAATAAAGATGGTATAAATTAAAAAAATTGGAATATATACACAAATTGAGAAAGTGTACATGGTTATCTAATGGTATCGAAGTTTTCCTTTTGTTTATTTCACTATATACCTTTCTCATTAATTCACTATATGTTTAGAGTGAATATTTTGTATACCCCATTTGTGGATGCCTACTGAGTTTTATTCACACCCTTCTCTAGCCACTATAAGTTACCTGAGCTTATTTCATTATTACAGGTTAGGAAAATGGAAAAATCCTAGTGCTAAGTAGTTGAGTAAGGGGTGGGATATGTATGGATGGGGACTTTAACATAGATTCAGGATATTTCAGGGTATTAAACTAGTTTCTTTTATTTTGATTATTTAATTTTGGAACTATTATCATGACATGACACAGTTAATGTTGATTTGTGCATTATACCTACTTTTGAGAGATTATTGGAAATTAATGTTTATTTGCTGTTATATATTGTTTCCACTATTTATATTTTTATCTATTATGGATAACTCTGTTAAAGAGGGTATAGTCTCCTTATGTGTCTTATTAGACCCTCAATGCTAGTCAACAACCTCTGGCATATGGGGAGGCATGTTGGAGGTCATGTGATGACTGGTAATAAGGACCCAGTATAGTGGATCCCGGGTTTGGGATTTAAAAAGTTGTATCAGATCATTTCATTTTCAGGTTCTTTTTATTTGGGATGGCATACGGGAGGTTGAGATGTGTTAGGATTTAGTAATTATCTTGTGTTTTGGAGTAGGAAACCATTGTATGAGGAATAACCCAAGACACCCAAGGTGTGAATTGCTGTTGTTGATGTGTGTTGTTATAGTTGAATCATATTTTAACCTTGGTTTATTCATATGTTGCATGATTTGACTAAATTATTATATTTTTCTCATGTCCATAATGGCATGAGTTTTTTCATTCATGCATTATTTTTGGAACATAAGGATATTGGTTCCAAGCATCATAATAGGCATGCATGGGATGGGTGTGTGAGACATGAAGGGTTGCATGCATTTTAATTTCAAAAAAGGTGAATAAATTTTTTTTTTAATAAATATGATTTAAATGGGTCAAATTGAATAAATTTTATTAATGAATAACGAATTTTTTTTAATGAAAGGTATACATGAGTTAAATTAGATATTGTAAGATGTTATGAAATGGGGAATTTGCCTATGTGAAGATATTTGTATTGTAAAGAGGGAATGTATTAAAAAGGTTTTTGATGAATTACTTAAGATTAAGTAATTGGGTTTACCCATTTTCTACCACGACCAATGGTAGAGATAGAATATGGTGGTGTTATATGTGTGATGATAACCCTAGGTATATTGTATGGGTTATGGGTTATTGAATTCTGATATTATAAGAACTTTTCCATCTGGGGATTAAATCCTACCGATCATTCATCAATGTTTTTTTTCGGAAATGTTTTTGGATTATAATCATGATTCAGGTGGGGACTCTCGAACCATCAGGTTAATGGGGAGATGGAAATGTGATTTCTTGAATATAAAAGTGGAGAAGATAGTTATGAAAGGATGAGGGGTTATGAAACCTTTGGGAGAACCCATTAGATGTTATTACTAGTGTTGTTTATTTTACCCTTGTATGGGTGGTTTGTGGAAGTGAGAGTTCCCTATTTGCAGACCTTGGATTTGGGTAGTGAGGGTTTATTGGTTATGATATGTAATAGGAGTTGTTCTTAAGGGACCCTTGGTATGGTTTTGGTATATGGATCCTGAGGTGTTGTTTGGAAATGGGAGTATAGAATCTTTCATTGGTCAGGACTGTACTGACTACATGTTAGACCATATGGATAGTGCATGGGTTTTAGTGTCCTTATAACTAGGGAACTGGTGAGTTATGTTTTTTATTCTACAGAGGGCTAGTGGGAAGGTTGATGGTTTCCGGATGCTATTTGAGTTTTCATTATGCATTGTCAGATTCATGGAAAACTAGGGTGACCTCATGGGAGGATCTCTGAGTGATTTTGGATCCTTAGAATATGAAGAATGGGAGATACTTTATAAGTGGACTCAATCCTTAATAAGTGAAATCATGTTTCGTAAAATGGTATAGTTGTGCCTCATTTATTTCAGAAGGGAATCCTTATGTTTAGGTAAGTTTTATGGTTTTTTTCTAATGGTTTACCATATAGATGACTCACCCATCTATTTGAATAAGGATTAGTAGAGGTCTTTATGTTGTTTTTGAGTAGAATAGGAATGGGAGAATGAAACATGGTTAGATCCTTCTGTTTTCATAGTTACACCCGAGGTGAGGGTGTCGAAATGGCTAATCTTGCATGTGTGACTGGATTATTTTTTTTTGAGATGTTTAGAATGCCTTGGGTATGATGACACTTGGAGAGTAAGAGTCATTGTTAGTTGAGTACGAGTGTGTTGGGATATGTTCATTTGATGGATGGATTTTGGAAACTAAATTCGGTGAAATAAGTGTTCATAGCAATGTACGAAACCTTTAGGGATGTAATGAGTTCCTTATGTGAGCACCCATTGGCAAGGAATGATTTCTATTAGGATAAGTGCCATCAATTCGCTAGGAGACCATGGTGGGAAGTGTGGTTTTGACTGCGATTATTAGATTGATCAGTGTGGTGGAATACTATGTTTTAGTGGTTAACTATCACGAGCATACTAAAAGAGCTCGAGTGGTTTGGTATAAGTAGTTCAATAGAGATCATTTGTTCACAGCGTCTTGGAGGATGGTTGTTGGGTAGTGGTGGTTATGGGATGATGAGATGTGTATGGAAGGGAAGACTGAGATCCTTGGAAGGACATGGTGTCCAGCTGTGGGAGGTGACATCATTACTGTATAAGTTGGTGGTGGGGTTCTTTGAAAACATCTTAGAATACCTCATCTAATGATGATCATGCCCAGTATCATAACCTCATCTTGAGTATGATGAGAAAAATATGAATTTTCACCTACCTACATGATTTTAATATGGTTGGATGAGGACACCATGGAGTTTACAATAATGGGTGAGGTATGAAGAGCATTATGAGGAAATGTACACAATTTGGTGTTTTAGTTGTGGTCGTCAAGATGGATCGGGTGTCGAAAAACATCGTGGAAGCCTTTCATAGAGGCTGTGAAAGGGCATTGGGTGATGTTATTTTTCTTATTTTGAGGAATGATATAAATACATGTATATTTTTTTGAGTTTGTCTCATTATAGATTGTAATTTTTGTGGTAGGAATACATCATAGAGTGAAATGGTAATTCAACTCCTAAGGTGGGGTGTGATAAGTCAGTCCTAGATGTGAAGTGGAGAACGATGAGTTGTTGTAGTGAAAATAGTATTCCATAGAGGAACCTATGTGGTGGATATTGGGTTTCATAGAGAGTCCAAGTGGGCCTTTATTATATTGGTTAATTAATACAAGCATTTTCAATTTTCCATGGGTGGTTCCAAATGAAATTTTATATTTCGGTGTCCAGTTTTCAAAGGTCATGATGAGACATAGGAACAGTTTGTAGGAAGATAGGTGGGTTCGATAACTCCAACGAAATTCAGATGTAGACTCAAGATAGTGTATTTGGGTATCATTGAAATGTATTGAAGTTTATGGGAACCTTGTCTATGTGATGTGGTGTCATTCCAAGTTCAGTTTAATGCCAAGAATTACATGTGAGTTAATCGGGGATAGCTTGACTCAGTTATTAGTGGGGGACATATGTAGAGAGTTGTAAATCAAATTTTATAGATGTTTTGGGGTGAGAATTAAAATTAAATTATTTTAATGTATTTTATTGGGAGCGTAGCATTATTTATTTACATTATAAATTGTAATATTTATTATGTTGGGAAGGTTGATGCTTGAAATATAGCCTGATGATGGTTTGTAGGGTAGTGATGTTGTGATGGAAATTTTTTTACAAGAGTTCAAGGGTTGTCCTTGGTATGAGAATTAGATGATAATTATTTGATTTAAACTAGTGAGAACCTTGGGGTTAAAGGTGTATCATTACATCAGTAGAACATGGGTATTCAAGAACAAGTTGGTCGGTGGTGTTCTGATGATAGATAAAATACATGAATGGGTGTGGTGAGAGTGACCCACCTCTAGCACGATGTTGTAAAGTAGGTACCATTCTGAAATAATGTTTTACTTCATTGAGTTAATGTTGATATTATTCATTAAATTTATAATTTTGGAATTTCCTGTGTGTGGTTTCAATGGTGAGGCTAAAATCCAGTATAGGGAAGAGCCCATAATGATGTTTGGGTATGGTGAGTTGGGAACATGACATGTATGATGTAAAAGTTGAGAAGATTTCTGGTAGCCATTCATCTATATTGGGGTTCTAAATTGTTTAATTTTGTTGAGAGAGTCAAAACAAAACATTGGTTGGTTGATGAAGTGATTGGACTTTTGTGTTGGAGGAACTCGAGTTATCACTGTTAGGTTGAGTTGGCACTAATATCAAGCACTGATATGGGATTAATTGATTAAGTGCCCTGTGATTTTTAGTTTGTGGTTGGATGTATAGTTATGGAGTGTGATCATTGGTACATGAGTGGTGGATCGACGTATATTGGGGCATGTGGTTGGAAGGACCATGTTTTTTATCTTTGTGTGATATTAGGTTTTGTTCAACATCAGAGTTTTGAAAATAGAGTAAAATTAAATAAACTGATTCTGGTCTTGAGTTGTAAAGAGGATCAGTTTGATGGGGTTTCAATTGAATCCTATGTGATAGTAAGATATTATGTATGAGGACATTGGCAGCATTGAAATTGGAACAGTTATCTATGTTTTCACTATGAAGTTCTAGTGGTTGATTTGTGGTTGATGTTGATGTGTACTTTGAGGATTATCTGGTTCATGTTTTCAGTTATGGTGAGGAAGATATGTAGGGAATGATTGTGCCTTTGGTCTAAATTTTTTGGTAGTATTATAATGTTAGAATGAAACCATGGAAAAGGGGAATGGATAGGCAGGACTAATGGTTGGCTCACTTTGTTTCGGAAGCTCAGCGATGCTTGGGAATGCATCTCGAGGACAAGTCATTATAAGTTGGGGAGGTTATAAAATTCTATTATTCATTAAGGTATTCCCTTGTATAAATTTTTATTTTAATATATTTTATTTGATTAATGAAATGATTCATGGATATTTGAGGGGCCTCAAGGTTTTCCAGGTGTTTGGAACATTGAAAAAAGAAAAATCAGAAAAATCATTAAATGTTTCATGGTTGGTGCATAGTCAATCAAACAATGATGCATTCAGAAGCCCACTGTGCAACCATGTATTGTGGAATACCATACGGTTGGTGCATGTTTATTCAAACCATGAAAATATTCATAGGTAACCATGAAACCCAACTCTCCTTATACAGTGGCTTGAGTATGGTATGGAATAACATTTAGGTTAAACTCTTGGATCCTTAAAAGATCAAAATGTACATTTTTTACATTCATGGATTTGAAGCTTCCCATCTGATTTTTCTCCCTGTTCTTCTACCTCTCTTCTTAGATATTCCCCAAAATCCTTGAGATATCTCATGGAATAATATCACTCATCTCTAGGTCATTTGTGGCACTATTGGATATGAATCGATGCATCGATTATGTCTAATATCCCTCTCACTTCTCAATTCCAGATTAGGGATTTTATCCTACATTATTTTCTTCCAAATACCAAATATCCATTTTGTTGGGGAAATTGTGGTTAGGGATTCAAAGGGTGTTTGTATTGAGATAAATGGAAATGACTGATAGTGTGCATGTAAATGGATTCAACGTAGGTGTTCTACACAGTGTATCCCATTGTTTTTAGTGGATTTGTGAATGTGTGTATGTGTTATTTCATCCCCCTATTGTGCTTTAGATGAATTTGGTGATTTATTCTAAAATGTCCATCCAATTTATGATCTGAACAACTCATGATCTTGTGGGATTTGTGGAGGATGATTATAATGATTTAGGGCCACCTGTGGGGGGTACTGGCTTTCCTAGACCTAGAAATACATAATGTTAATTTTAGAATTGAAATTAGATTACACATATCCCATATTAAACATGTTTAATTCATTAGTGGAATTGAAAAATTCATATCGATAGTTGTTCATAGGTTAGGATAATGGTGTATGGGGTTGTTTTTAATGATTTAAAAGGGTTAATTGGGTGTTTTGAGATAGTTTCGAATGGCTATGATTCATGTTGAAATGTCTAGGAGGATTAGTTTGTATTAAAGGATGAACATTTTAAATTGGAAATGTCTTGTGAATAGAATAACATATAAATGGGTTTGTATAAAGTAATTGGTTTATATTTTGAATGGGTTAATACATATGAATTTTGGGGTATACCAAATGAGTTGAATGTAATAAATTTGTTGTACTATGTGATATAAAAATTGAACTTATAATGCATAAGGTGGTAATGCCTGTCTAATGATAAATGGGATAAATGGAAAAATGCAAGGTAGTTGGTGAATATTGTCTAATATATGGGAATTGTTTAATATACATAACAGGTTAGAGCACGATAACGGGAATTGGGATGAATGTTTATGTAATATAAATGGAACATGTGTTAATGGGATATGGAATAGTTTTAATTACCTTGTTGATGGTTATGGAATGAATTTTTTATTTGTACTGATTTTGTTTGGTTGTGATATGGTATGTGTGCGGTGAATATATAAATTTTCATGTGTACATGGCTTGGTGGTGGGATAAAGTACCGAGGCTCCTCCAACGGTTCAGGTTGGACTGATGCTCTAACCCCACCAAAGAATGCATGAGTTGGGGATTTTGGCTAATTCTCAATGTCTCAATTGTTGTATTAAATGGAAGTACTTGGAATAATGATCCACGGTAAGTGATATTTTTTAATTGAGAAAATTTTATATCTAGTGAGATAAGAACATGAATTTTACCCTTATTCATAGTGATTGATTTTGTTAGACTTATGTGAGATGATGTATATTTCTAACACATGGAAAACATGATAAAATATTATTAAGGCATGAATATTTTATAAATAAAATAATTTAAATAAATATAGAAATGGATTAAGAATATTTGGTTATCTAATGGTACACATGTTTTCCTTTTTTTTATTTTACCATTTACCTTAAACATTGAAGAACAATCTATTTTGACTGGATATTTTGTAAGCACCATTAGAAATGGCCTACTAAGTTGTACTCACACCTTACTTGGGGCGATATGTGTCACACAAGTAGATTGCATGCTTACAAGTAATGGAAATTGAAAGGGTCCAGGGCTATGGAGTTGATTTTGGATTGGTTTATGCTTGGATGAGGATCTAGACATGGATTCAGTACCATTTTGGAGATTCATATGGTTGCATTTATTTTTTTATTTCATTATTTATTTCACTTTTAGCGTAACATGACATGTTTATTGTTGATTTGTATTTTATACCCAATTTCAGGAGATTATTTTATATGTATGTTTATTGGTTATTAATTCTTGGTTCTAATATTTATATTATTATATGTTGTGGCCCACTCTGATATAGATGTTATTACCTCCAAATATAGATAATTAGACCCTCACCACTAGTCAGCAGCCTCTAGCATACAGGGATGAATTCATGAGGTCTAGTGACAACCCAACTGGGGGCACCGATTTAGTGGACCCTATGTCAAAGAATGTTATATTAAAATTGATTTTGATTCCAAGTGAGATGTCTCAAAAACACATAAATATCCTCCAATAATTTAAACATTATATATCACAATAATAATATATTCACCATAATGATTGGTTTAGTTTTTTTATGTTCATATATATTTGAAATGTAATTTACAATACCAGTGAAAAATCCTCCAAAATTAAACAACACTGTACTCTCCTTTAGAATCCTTATATATTATATTTATCATTATAACCTAGGGGAATAGGGTCATCTCAAATTATCAATAAGTTATGAACATATCAACATTTTATCGAGGATTAGATCATAAATACATAAGAATACATAATAAAGGGATAAATGTATATTTTAAAATGAATATGGAAAAATAGTATTTAACTATAAGTCTTAATAGAAGGAAATTTAATCTAAAATGAAAAAACATATACCACGGAATAATGTATAAAAAATCATGAGATTCTAAATATCTTATACATTGCATAATCATAGGTATATGTAATGAAAATGTACTAATCCATTTAAATATAGCATAACAAGGAACATTGGAACAAACATATGGATATGGAAAATATAATATTGTGAAGAAAAAATATATATCCATCATGAGGTGAAAAAATAAACTTCCCTAATCAATTTTGGGAATAAACAAAATTTACACACTTCTTGTTATGAAAAAATAATTTCCATGCTTGTTGTGAACAAATAAAATTAAATTCATCCTATTGTGATTTAATAATGCTTCCATGATCAATAACTTTCCCTAATGAAATATAAATCCTTAATGAATTCATTTGATGGATATATTGGACCCTAACATTAATTATTATAATAATTTATACATATTGTAACACTAGTACATATAAACAAGAAAACGTCAAAGATCAATTAATTTACCTAAAAAAATATATGGGTTTCATACAAAACATTCATAAAATATTCCTTAAGCTAACTAGAGACTGATGTTGGATGGCAGATTGAAAATAATCCTATTATAACATAATTATCATTAAGGATGATAATATAGATATAAAAATAAATTTTAAATATAATTGGACAAATCACATAAAAATTAAAGTAAATTACACTTTTGAATGGCTTAAAAACTTCTTTAAAATGTATAAAATGAAGGGATTTTAAATTGATAATAATTTTAAAATTTATCTTTTAATGTAAAAAATAGGGGTTTCTATTAAAATAATTTTATAATATAAATTTAATTTTAAAAAATAAGTGATAATATAAAAAACACATGAAAACATATGTCTTAATAACATAATAATTTAAAATTTCTTTTAAAATCAATAATTCTTTTTTAAAAATAATCTATTTATTTTTTAAAAAATATAATAACATTTAAATTAATTATAGAAATTATTAATAGTTTATATAATTTTCAAAACGATTCAAAATAATTGAATAAAATCATTATAATGAAGAATTCTAAAATAATCTAAAATAAATCATAAATGTGTTTTTGAAAAATGTTTTTACCATACTTGAAAAAGATGATTTCATTGGTCACATTCAAAATAATTTTTTTAAAAAATTTAAGTGAAAAATATTTTAAATATTTAATATTAGATTATTTAAATTTATATAAGGTTGATTAGAAAAAATTAGAGTAGATGATAAAACATATGATCGTGAATGTGAAAACATTTTAAATAGTTTTAAATATTCTTGTTTAAATCCCACTTCATAGAAATGATAATTTAACTTCCCTCTAATAAAAAGAAAAGTTAAATTCACATGTCACATAAGATAGCTTATTATTGGTTTTTAAAAAATAAAGGACATCATTAGAGGGTGCGGAAAATGTTAACAATGAAGGGAATTGTACATGAAAGATGATGTGAGTTATACTAAAAAATGTTATACTTTTTTTTGGAAGAAATAAATCATGGTTGGATAATTTAATTATAAATTAATTCTCCTTATATAGGAAGATAATTTTAAATGAAATAAAATATATGGGGTCAATAAACTAAACTTGGAATATATAATTTCTATAATAATTATTATAAATTAATGTAGGGAGTTGACTTAACAATTACCCTTACAAATTTTGTATTTTAGAATAGAATGAAAAAAATAGAGTTGGATATGGATTTATGATTTCTATTAAATTAATCAAAATAAATACAATTCCATTATAGTCAAAAAAAATGAAATAATTGTTTAATATAAATCATATCACAATGATTCGAAATTAAGATTCAAAAACCCTCACCCTATGTCATGATTTGTTCTTCATATGTTCATAACATCATGAAAAATAAAATTATAGTTATGAAAAAATATTTGAGAATATTTTCAATGTATATTCCCTTATCTATGTTCTATTTATTATCAGTTGTTTTTATTTGAAAAATAGTTATTGATTAGGGTGGTAACATGAGGTTGTTAGGTCGATTTCTCTAAAACAACCTCAGAATTTGATGGTGGTCAAAAGTTTTGAAATATAGAATCATTGTTTCAATTATTGTGTTATTTTAAGAGTTTTATTATTAAATATCATAAAATTTATATGATTTTATAAATTTTCCTAATATGGACTCAAATTAAATTAGGTTCTTTGATATCAATAATTTAGGAAGTTATGTTTAATATAACCTTTCGTTGTTAATATCACTTATTTAATTTTGAATATGATCATTCCATAATATTAATTGTGTCGTAAATATAATTTTAATATATTAAATACCTTATTATTATCATCCATATTAGGAATAAATAGAAAAAAATAGAACATGATGTTTATGGATGCGATATATGAATGTATGCGTCACGACTTCTTCCTTTTTCAAATGGTTTGAGAGAAAAGTTAAATAGTGATATTAAATTACTATAATAAAATTTTTTAATATTAATAACACTTAATTTACCATAAATTTATGTATTTCAATTGATTTAAGGTTTTAAATGAAGAAAAATAACCATAAGCTTAATGTGGAGAATATTACCTCAAACTTTTGATGATCTCCCTTATGTTACAACATAATGCTAATTAGCATGGTATCTTGGAAATATAAAGGATTATAAAACATGGGGATATTTTTTAAGAGGGGATTGGGAAGATTTTATGTAGTGCTAAATCTTTGTAATGGGTGCAGAAATGTAGTGGAAGTGATCTCGTATTATAAGTGATTAAAATTGAATTTTAGTAAATAACCATTAATTTTTCACTTAAGAAATGAAACTATTAATGGTTCAATTACTCAAAAAGTGTAAAATAATTAATTTTTGGGTGATATAGGTATATAAATATTCTAAAATTAGTTTTTATGCATTTTTTATACATGTTTCATGTCTTTAAACACTATTATTACACTACCATTTTGGTTTTTACCCTGGTAAATATTTTTTACCCACCAAATTTATATTTTATTAAAAATATAATGTAAATTATCTAAAAAGGTTTTCTGTTATGAACGTAAATTTAATCTCTATATAATCTAAATCAATGTAAAAAATATAATAATAATATCTTTATAATGAAAAAATTCAATATGTTGGAACACAGTTTTGTAGAAAATATTGTTTTCAATATAATGTTTTATTTATTTTATGAAATAATATATAAAATTTAAATGTGTGATAATATATTTTTATTTAAAAGTAAAAATAAGATCTAGTTATTTATAAAAATATATATAAATTTAATTTACTAGATAAAAATTACAAAACATTAAAAAAACAATTCACTGGAAATAACATGTTCACCATTATCGTGTTCATTAACATTAAAATTAGTAATCAAACATTTATATAAAAAAATTTACCGTATAACATAATATGAAAATTTTCATAAAAATTTTCATATCCATATTGTTAGATTCCATTTCTATTAGTGATAAAAATTTATTTTTAATATAATTGATGAAAAACAATTTTTTGGGTAAAATATTACTTAAGATTCAAAAACCTCTAACATGGATTCTATAAATTCAGCAATTTATTTATAAATAGCTTATTTTAGTTTATAAATGTATATTTTTACATAATAAATAATTTAAAAAACATTTAATTCATTCAAGTTTTATGATATGTTAATAAAAGTGACAATATTAGGAAAATCAGTATTTTTGCAATGATAACATTAAAATATATTATTTTATAAAATTATCAAAAACTATACATAATATAATTTTAAAAATAAAAATTCAACATTTATGATAATTTTAAAAAAAATTATTTATTAAATTTTTATATTTATCATTAATTGGAAATACATTATACAAATAAATAAAACTTTTATTTGTAAATTTGTTTTTAATACTTTAAGTATTCTTAGTCCTTTTTTTTAATTTTATAATTGATTTTTATATTTTTATATAATATAGAAAAATTTTATTAATATTGTTCCTAAAATATTTCATGTATCATTCTAATTATGAGTTTCATTTGAAACAATTTATCGATACAATGTTTATTTAAAGGAGAATATATTATGAAATATCGAGGTGTTACATTATCCCCCCTTAAATAAATCACATCCTTTTAATTTCATTTATCATTATCTAGTGAAAGAATAAAAGGTTCTCTAATAAATTTAATATATATTTTCTACTATGATATCATCATATTAATATTTTATACTAGTTGTATGATCATTAACAATATAATAGGAATTCATTGAGATTTTAATTTATCTCAACAATTTTTACAAAAGTTTCTTCCATAGATGGCTATATGAATTTTTAAGTAAAAAAACATTCCAAATTTATTTTCATGATTTTATTTCCAACCAAATATAATACCCAAATATATATGATAATTTCATCAACCATATGAATATGAAAATTCATTTATATGATATCTTTTATAATGACATCTTTATTTAAACTTATCATACTCTCAGTTCAATTATGATATAAAAGGATCAACATATAAATATTTTAGTTTAACATTATTTTTCAATATTCATCTCCCCACTAGGTTTTCTAGCATATCTAGTTATAACTAACATCATTAAATTTTATTTAAATCTCTCAAAATTGAATGTATAGAACATATGATAAACCAAATTATATACATAAAGAGAGTTGACCTGTTTTTACATTCCGTAGACCACTCATCAGGGGTTATGTAAAGATGGATTTGACAATCAAAAATCATTTTTCCCAGTGATTATCCATATATTCATATGTGTCATAGCTGCAAACCCTTTTTTACATCCAAATAAGGACAATATATCATGTAAACTATATGATCTATAATTTACCAAATCATTAGGAAATATTTTCTATATTTATAATTATAATTAGTGTTTATAATAAATTTATATAACCCTGATCTCTAAAAAACACAATAAATTAATCCTAAAACATAAAAAATCCAATATAGACCTGTGCCCCCATATTAGATTTTAAAAACATATACATTACAACTAGAATCAATTTCAGTTGATATTTCACAAAGAAAAACAAATATATATTTCCATAATTTAAACATTATATCCTATAGTAATAAAAGAATCCCTTAAAAGGATGGTTTAGTGTATTTTATGATTAGCTACATAAAAAAATATTTTATGATAATTGGGAAAATTTCATCATAATTGAACCCCAATATAATCCATGATATGCTTCTCGTAGATCATACTCCTCTTTATAACATTGGGAATGGAAAAATAAAACATGTCGTTCTAGTAGGTGGTAGTCCACACGTATGCATGATGATGTCTTCCTTTTTTAATGGTTTTTATAGAAGAAAAAATTGTTATATTATATTAGTATGAAATCATTTAATTATATTAGTAATTCTTATTTTATAGTAGTTTTATGAATTAGAATATATTTTAGTTGGAAAAGAATGAAAAACTGACAAAGTTTGGTTGATAACATTACATATCCCATTGGATGTTCTCCATTTGGTAACATCTTAATGATCCTAATCATGGTACTTTGGAAACAAAATTCTTATAATACATGGGTAGACGATTGAGTATATTATTGGGTAGATTATTGGTTGAGATAATTCCTTTGAATAGTTATATAAATGTTGTGGAAGTGATCTCCATGTATAAGTGAAGAAAGTGATTTTTTTTAAATACTCATTAATCATTCAACAGTGGAATGAAACTATTAAAGGTTAAATGGATAAAAAAGAAAATTATGAATTTTAGTAGGATCTAAGTTTGATAAATCATATACAATTAATTTTTATACATGTTTTAAACATCTTTTATGTCTTTTACAACTAGTTTTTTTTCACTTTAAAATTTTGATTTTAATAATGGTAACTAGTTCTTACAAAGTTATAAATATATTATTAAAAATATAGGGTAACCCATATTATAAAATTTTTTATGATATTAACCTAAATTTATGATCAACATAATCCAATTAAATTTATAAATAATTAAAAATCTACGTTTAAATTAAAACATTAATATATGGGGAAATTATTTTGTAGGAAAATGTTGTTTTCAATATTAAGTGTTCAAGATACTATACAATATTATAACCAAATTAATAAAAGTTAATATATTTTTTATATAGGTTAAAAATTAATATAAAATCAATTATATAAAATAGATTAATTTAATATATTAGATAAAAATTACACAACATTAATAAAATAATTCTTTTAAAATAACATGTTCACCATTATCATAGTCATTAACATTAATCATAGTAATCATAATTTTATGATTTAAAAGAAATTTATATTATTGAGTAAAATTTTAATTTTCAATATTCCATTTCACATGTTTTTGAAATTGAAAACTCTTTATTAAATACATAATTAACAAAATATTTTATATCCATAGTGATTTAATTGTTTTTAGAAAAAATATTTCTTTATTACCATACTTAAAAATAGTTTTAATGTATTCATGAATATAAACATACTTTCTTCATTATAATTATCATAAGGATCATGGATATAATAATGAAATAATTCTTTTTTATCAAATAGAATTTAAATAATTTCTTTCTTCTCTTCATACTATTAAATTTTTTAATTAAACTTGCCATCAGAACATATATCATCAGACTCATTCTAAAAAAAAATAATGAAATTCTATAAGAAGATCCATCAGATTGTCTAGAACTTCAATTTATAATATAGGTAAAATTATTCTCTCACAACAGAATACATTTTACACTACGAATAGTGTATATCAAAATGATGGCAGGCGTTCTATTATAATATGTCTGTTGGAGTCCCAGGTGTACAATTATTTGCAGAAATCTCAAATAATATATGAAATTTGTATGATAAATATGACCGTTGTAGGATTTCATATAAATACATGGTCATTTTAAGAGTTAAAAAGTATAGGAATACACATTTAGAGTCACTATTTGAACAAATTGCTAATTTTTCTACTGTGTGAGAGCTCTGAAGCATACAAGAGTGAACAGTTTGTTCTTTATACTTGTAACCTTCTTGATTTCATCTATGTATTTTCTCGGTTTGTTTGATTGTGAATACGATCGAGCGATTATGAGGATTATAAAATAGATATCTGATCATATTGATTAAGGGATTTAATATATATCAAGACAGGATCCAATCATCCTATCAATGGATCCTAAGGATAGGCAGACCTATCAAATCTAATCATCATATCAAGGGCTCACAGGAATAATAAGATAGAACGATCATTGTATCAATGGATTTCAATGGTAATGGGAATATATAATTTCTTTTAATTATAAAACAATTGACCTTTATCCCAGGTTGGGATACCATTTTCATTAGCTTAAAATAATTTTATCCATTTACTTATATAATTAGAAATATTTTATTAACAATACAATTGTAATAAAAAGTGAATTATTTTATTTTCATTTTATATTTGTATTTTTTATTGTAATCTCATTGATTACAATTCAATTGATTTAATTTTATTATGATTCATACGTGTTAAATATAGAATCATTGCTTTTTTTAATACTCTGCTAAATGATTTTATTTTCTAAATTCAATTTAATTATGAATAATTTGCAATTGTATACTGATTACTATTCAATTTTCTGTCATGATAGAATCTCATTACAACTTATGGAATACATATCAGATTCTAATTTATTAAAGTATTTAATTATTGGAAATCATGGACAATTATAATTACCATTTAAATACTTAAATGTCATTGTGGATATGATTATTTTAACCTTGTAAACCTAAGATACATTCAAAGATAAAAACAAATGTTTTTAAACTTACAGTCCCCCACCCCCTCTTGTATTTATCCATATACATATATATTTTGATCCAATAAATGGTATCATAGAAAATTATTTTTATACTGATACATATATTTTGTATATAGGGGAGATTCCATTGATCATACTTGCTAAACCATTTACTCTTTCTTCGGAATTATTAAATAAATTTTTGTTATAAATTTTTTGTTTATAAATACCTACCAAAATGATGTGTGTTATGGAATGGAGTTCTTGTATTTGTTATAAATATGATAGGACTCAATTTTGGTTCAATATATAACCTCAATACAAAAAAAATACATGTTTTATAAGGATATGATTGTCAGTATTGAAGTGATATAATAAATATATTCATTATAAATATTTGTGTTGAAGATTTATTAATTCTCACAGAAGATTACATGATTCCTAAAAATGAGTTTACTGATTTTAAAAATAAGGAAAATCAAGGGTATCAATTGAATTATTGAATTTTAAAAAAATTATTATGATCTATAAATAGAAGTATTTATTGTCAGATTTCATCTTATGAAGCTGCTAATAGTATCTAGAAAAGCTATAGATTTCTCATTTTTGAACATCAATGTCACTTGAAACTGGAAGATCATTTCTTAAAGCTTACTATCAAACATTTGAATTCCCTTTTGGTGAACCTATTACAATGGTATAATAATGGGTTATGAAAATTAAAAATATTCAATAATATATTGTAGAGAAATGATTAGAATATGGAATTATTTTTGTAGAATATAATTGATATCATCATAATGAATAAAAATCCAAGAGGATTGACATTTATAGATAGAGTAAGAATACTAAACTAACTCTTGATTATTTTTTTGGAACCCATTTCCAATATAAGGGTATGTTGAAAAGAGATACATATAATGTAAATAAAAATAATAATGGAGTTTCTTTTACTACTATTTCAAATATGATGAAATCTTAGAATCTAGATAATGCTGTTATGTAGAAATACAAAAATAAATTTATTGTCAATCGGATTCAGGTCATTTAGAACATTCTAAAAATAAATTATCCAATCATGATTGAAAAATGAATATAATTATTGGTAAAAAATATTTTCAAAATCAGTATATGAAAAATTACATGAAAAATAATGTCTCTGAATTTACTTTTTATGAAATCAAAAGAGTTTTAAATATTATACCAAATTGTCCCAAGTTGAAGAGAAATGGACAGGAAAGATAGTCATTCTTATATAATTTATAATATGTTATATATGTTAAAAAATTAGAATTTTATTAAATTTTATGAAACTTGGATTTCCATTGGAGGTGATTCTGCAGATAATTTATGAGACAGTTAAATTTTAGATCATATGAATAAGGGTCTTCTTGCTAAACTACCAATTAAAAATCAATGTTTTTTGGAAAAGGTACACACTGTAGATTCTTTAATAAAAAAGTCATTAAATAATTTTTTTTACATGAGAATAATTATATATCATTGGATAAAGAGTAATCATCATCTTGTGATGATTATACATTACCTTCTTATGAATAAGACTCTCGCTTTTCAAAACATTTAAAAAATTAAAATTTCAATGAGAATGAAAAACATGATAAGGATAAGTAAAATCCTCAAAAATATGATTAAATAATTGATATTTTAACAAATGAATTATTAGCTCGATAAAAAGATCTTGATAATTCTATTTCTGAAAAATATAATATTTCTAAATCTTTAGATAAAAATTAATGATAACAATATTTTGAAAACTATTTTGTAGAAACTCAATTAATAAACTAATACATATATGGATAAGAAATTATTTATAAAAATAAACCCATAAATGTCTTCCATAAAGAAAAGGTTGTTACACATTACTATTGGTAAGGAATTATTTGATAAAATATATTAACTCATTCATTCATTTTGTACTAGTTTAGGAATGCGATATAATCATAGAAAACATATTATTAGTATGAACTTATTTATTCCTCAATAATGATCTATTTATGCTAAATTTTAATGTTGATGAAATTTGGAAAAGGATTTGTCATTAAATAAAATTCAATTCCTAGGGTTCTATAAATTCCATTTTTCAAAACAAATACAGATTCTTAAAATATTTTTGCTAACATTTCTATACACAATAATGTTTGGGTTCTAAAAGTCTAATAGGTTTTCTTTCAGGAATACAAAGAAAGCTCCAACAACAAGACTACATGGTACATGGATAATGGTTATTCCAATAATATAATGCATAAAAAAGGTTTCTTTGAAATTGTTATTAAGATGATTTTTTAAGAGTTACTATTAGAGATAATACGTAAGGAGAGATTATCAGTATGTTTTATATTTATCATCTTGGTAAATCATTAAGATTAAATGTTTTATTTGTGAAAGCTATTAACCATAACATTATAAACATAATTAAGTTATATAATTAAGGACGACCTGTTAATTTTAGGAATGAAAATTTTTTAGTACCCAATTCTAAGGATGAATCATTTATTTTACACATTGACAAGAGAATGTATACACTCTAAACATCTAATATCTTAGGTGAAAAGACTTCTCATTCATTATTGAAATAGAAGATCAATATTGGATATGGTATAGAAGGATATGATACTATAACCTTATGAATTAATGTAAATTGACTAATAAAATTTATGTGAAGGATCTATCAGAGCATAAATCCGATTTAACAAATGTTTTTGACCCATGTCATCACATTTTGTAATATAAGTTATACATAAAATCTGTTATTGAATTTTCAACTTCTAATGATTTGCAGTTAGTGAACATTGATTTGTTTTTTCCTACACTAACTATAAGTATTGGTGGAATGTACTATGTATTAATTTACTAGATGATTACACTAGATATACATGGGTATATTTTCTAGAAAATAAATCTGATTCCTTTTTTTATTTCAAAAATTTTGTAGCCAAATTAATGAATGAGAAAAACCTTCACATAATAAATATTTAGAGTGATCATGGTAGATAATTTTTAAATTCATATTTTGAATATTTTTCTATTAAAAAGGGAATTACACATAACTTATCAATTCCATGAACTCCTCGGCAATATGATGTTGTTGAATGGATAAATCATATTATTCAAGAAATAACAAGAACCATGTTGATTGAATAATCAATTTGTAAACATTTTTTGGTTGAAAGATTTAGTACTACTTGTTATACTATATATTATGTTTTAATTATATCCTTTTTTAATTAAGCTCCATATCAGATGTGGATAAGATAAAAACCAAAATCTTCCTTCTTCAACGTATTTGAATAAAATATATAAATAATGAATAAAAGATAACATACAAAAATTCACACAACAATCTAATAAAGTCGTATTTTAAGGTTATTACACTACTTACACTACATATAGAATTTTTTATAATACATTCTTGTAATATTGAGGAAACTATACATGTTAAATTTAGTGAACCCGATCATTTTGTTTTTATACAATCCACACCAACATCCGTAGATGTATTTTCAAAATATGATTCTCAACCTTAGTTAGAAGAATATTCTAGAAGGGAAGATAATTAGTAAATTGTATTTGATGTATATACTTAGGAATATTTTCTACCCATTTAATTTTTATCCTATGAATCATCCTAGTAATAGTATCATTCGTTATGTTGATAGACAATTAAAGACTATGATCTTTTTAATAAATGAAGTTGATCATCTGTATTTTGTTCTCCAATTTGAACATAAAAATCCTGATGAAGCTTCAGGTGATGATAATTGGATTAAAGATATGCATGTTTAACTAAATGAGTATTAGTGGTATAAATTATAGACCTCAGTTGAAATACATGAACACGATTATTTAATTGTATTAAAATGTGTTTTTATAAATAAACATGTTTAAAATGGAATAGCCATTACAAACAATGAAAGACTTGTTTGTTATGGTTATAATCAAAAATAAAAGATAGATAATGAAGAAACATATACACCAGTAGCTATAAATTAATAAATTAATATTTTATTTTCATTTTCATCATTCATTATTTTCAAACATGTTCAAATTTATGTAATGTGTGATTTAATTAATGTTTACATATAGGGGAAATTTTTTGTTGGAAAACATCATAGTTTTTAAGATACAAATCATATTAATGATTTTTATAAACATACAAAACCTTTATATAGACAAAAAAATCCCCTTGAGTCAGGTATGATTGATTAACACGAATTTTTTATAAGACAATTATGTTAAGGGAATTGCAGATCCAACCCTTTTTATAAAGAATGTAGTCATAATAATTATCATTATTGAGATATATGTTAATGACATTATATTTGGAGAAACTCAACAATATTTAATATATTCCACTATGAATATTATGAAATCTGATTTTGAGATGAGTATAATTTGTGAGTTAAAAGTTTATCTTGGTTTTCAAATTTCTCATAAACAAGAATTTACATATATATATCAACATAAGTATTTAAAATATCTTCTTAATTTTTTTTGATACGATAATACAAAAAGTATTAGTACTCCAATCAGTACCTCAAATACACTTGATATTGTTAATGTTGGGAAACTGGTTGATAGAACAAATTTTGGAGGCATAATATGATTTTTACTATAATTTACTTCTAGTAGAACAAAACTTAATGTTTTATGTATGATTATGTTCAAGGTATAAATAATATCCAATGAAATTCCATTTAAAAGTTGTAAAAATATTTTTTCATTATCTTATGGTATGTATGGATTTACTACATTTATATTGTACTGAATTTTTTTTGAATTCTAATGTTTTTTGAAATCCAACATTGGTTGTTATAGAATCTATAGTAAATGTACATCCCGAAGATCTCATTTGTTATTATATTTTTTAGTTTCTTGTTCTTGTATGAAACAAATCTCGGTATCACATTCCATTGATAAATCAGAATATATAGTTTGTATATGTTATTGTTCTCAAGTGTTGATGATGTAACACAGACTCACTGATTCTGACAAGAGTTTTACAGAAACTCAAATATTTTTTATAAAACAATTTACATATCCTTAATTAAAAACCCTTGACATCACTCTTGTGAAAAAATATATATTTTTTCATCTCTTTATTATAGATCATATACTTAATTGAGATATTATTTTATAAAGGATATAACTTTTTACAATTCATCATAACACAAGAAAAACTTGCTGATATTATTACAAAACCATTACCTTCAAATATATTTAAATACATTAACTAAAAGTTTAGAATGGTCACAGTAATGTTATTATTCAAATCTAATTATTGTTTAAACCATGACCTTATATTATGATACTCATTTTCATAGTGGGTTATATATATATATATATATTAAATTATATTTCTCAAATTTTTTGTTTTCTAAAAACTTTTGTCATAAATGGTTTTTCATACTCAAATTACATTATAAATTTATCAGAATTTGGATTTAAAATTTTTCAGTCTCATGAATAATTCAGTTAAAATTGGAAAATTTATTATATTCGAGATTTCTTATAATATTCATCATATTTGAGAATTTTTTTGAATGTTAAAGATTTTGAGTTTTCAAATAAATTTTATCATACTCATGTTTTATTTTAAAACTAACGTATTCAATTTTTCATTTATAATAAATTGTAAAAAAATAAGGAAAAAATAACAATACCGATGACTCCACTTCGAATGGTATTCCTACTTCATTTATACATTATTATTATTATTCCACTATTATTAAATTTATCCTTATTTTTTGTTATTTTCATTTACGAGTATTGTTTAAATTTTTATCATATTCACCAAATACGATCATTTTTTTTCAAAAGCCTCATCATATATTTTTAAAACAATCTTTATTCAGATATTCTATCAATCATCAGATCAGATGAATTAAATTCAAGATATTATATCATGTTTGGAAGATAAATTTTTTCTCAATATCACCTATCTATAGGGGATCCCCACTCATATACCACTTGGGTTGTTTCATAATTCATGCCATAAAGCACTAGCTTATTTTTGTTCCCCTATCTGATTCTCTCTTTATGAATAAATTCTATTTTTCTTCTCCAAATATGATGGATATTATGAAAGATATCAATAATTTTATCGTTTTATATAATTTTAGTAGAAAGTGATTTTAATAATAAGTTTTAATAATAATTGTGAAGTGTTTTAGATTTTTATGTTTTGGAATCTTTATATGTGGAATAAAAAAATTCTAGACTATGACTTGTTTTACCTTGATTTGGTTAATGATTTTTATGTTTATATTATGTTTTTAAAAGAAAAATGAAATGAATTGTTTTCATTACAAATGTATGATAAGTCTTATAAGATGACACCATGTATAATAACATGTTTTATAGGGATTTATAATAAAGTAGATTATTTTTTTCCTCTCATAAATTACTAGACACTATGGGTACATTCGTTACTGAAAGGGATAAAATATATTTGTTTAATAATGTATCAGATAACTATTTAACGAATATTGACCATCTAATTCTGGATCATAGATTTATAGGTATTTTGATGTTAGGATTTCTACATCCAATAAAGGTAGATCAAAACACCCTGAATGTTTATGATATATTAATTCTGGATTACCTTTTCAATATGAGGAAAATAAATTTTGATTGTTTTATTATTTAAAAATCAATAATATCTAATTTAGAACAATA
The DNA here is from genome assembly GCA_963277665.1 of Viscum album. NCBI lineage: Eukaryota > Viridiplantae > Streptophyta > Magnoliopsida > Santalales > Viscaceae > Viscum > Viscum album. Next base: position 1,394,041,501 of record OY728165.1, read on the forward strand.
AATTCATATATTTCAACGTATTAAAGTTTTATTAGTAAGATTATTGGATCTATCATGATACATTTCAATGTTTTAATCAGGTCTGATCCTATTAGAGAAAAGATTTCCTATATCAATGATGAAATAATAAAGCGTATGAAGTGTGTTTTTTATTCAGAATACAAAAAAATCAAGAACACATAGGTTTATGATTTGGGGATAGAACTATCTTTAAAAAAATAAAGCTAAGAATGTTTCTATGAAGAGAAAATATAATTTGTTTCCCTTGATAATGAAAAATAAAAATAAAAAGGATTCTTATAACGTTGGTAAAAATGTAGAAGGAAAAAAGGATAAATTAAAAAATATATATCCAGGATTAGGAATTGATCCAGATGAATCCCTTGATATAATGTTACATGGTCAAGAATATTTATTGAAAGAAAAAATATAAAATAAATAGAAAAAGATAGTTCATGGTGCAGTATTAGTGGATAAATTGTTGAAAGGAGTATAGAACGCCTATACAAAAATTATGTTACCACCTGAAGCTGATTTGGATTTTTAATAATTTGAAGTTATTAATGTTATTTTTCCCATGTTTTTGGTAATTGAAAGGATGTAATGGTGGAAGAAGAATTGATTCATGCTAGAAAAAGTGTCTCAAAATTGGAGTCTCAACTCCAAGTAGTGTTTTTGAAATATATGTATGATATTTCTGAAGTAATAGATATAATATAAATATATATTTATGTAACTCAATTATATAGTGTATTCAATAAAATAGTAGAGTATCATGAAGGTGAAGAAGGTGATGAAAATAAACAAAAATGAGAATAATGTGATGAAAAATCAGTTATAGAAGAAAATATGGATGCGATCTATTCTGATAATCATTTTATGAGGAGTTATCAAGCCTCATCAAAATATTTTTCCTCTTTGGGAAATAGTAAGGATAATTCTACTAGTCCAGAAAAAAAAATCAATCATTTCAAAATGAGGTCACCTCCTCTAATAGGGATGGAAAATATTAAAATATAGGGGCTAAAGGAAGTAAAAGATATTTTTTTGGGGTAATATAAATTTATGATTGAAAACAATAATTGGACACAATGAATAGAAAAAGGAATTCAATTCCAAAGGAGATCGAGACTAGTTACAGAAACATAAAATCAGAATTAGAATGACCCAATATGATCGTAGATTAGGGTCTTGAATAAAATTATCATATATTTAGTGGATTAGATAAACTAATTTCTTACATTCCCATATTTGAGACCAAGGTTGATTTGGTTGTTGAAAATCAATATAGTGATTTATATTCTATAAAAGCTTTAATAGATATGTTAATATAGTTGGATACAGATTTCAATATTTTCAATGAAAGTACTATGGATCAAAGGAAGAGTGGTAATAAGATGGGGAAATGGTCTCATTATATTGATGATGATATCAATCTTCATGAAAATAATTTTGGGAAATTAAAAAATTCATTAGATGAAACTGATGGTTCATTTAATATACTTGCAAAGGATTTGTCCAGAAGAGTAAAATGGTTTGGATAGTTTACAGGTTTATTTATGAAATAGACTCAGTTCATCATATAATTATAAGGTATCATAGATTTTCTACACAATAAAATTTCTAGATTTAATGTCAATAAATTTGAGATTAGTAGTTATTATAATTGTAATGATGTTTCCTCGGGAAGGATTAAATGTCACGAAATGAATCTTGCTACCTTCAATACAAGAACAAGATAGGGTCTCCGGCAAGACCTGGATGGAATTCCTGATCCCCATGGACTAGCACAACATCCCATGTATCATAAAAAGAATGTATAGAATGATTTAGTTGAGTTCATAAACATAAACCAACAAACTAATCTAATAAATGAAATATTGATTTTTCAAACCAAATTATCATTTACAAAATTTTAGAACTGAGTTAAAAAATTTAAAACATTTATTAAAGACTATTAAAAAGGAACAAAACCAAAATATACAGTGCATAAACCACCTCATGACAAGGGAAAATTCTCGCAAGCCATCTACAAAACACTACATCATACGGGATGCAAAAAACCTATACCACCATCACTAAAAGCATTACCCAACCTATGAAAATGGAAACCTACTCTACTTACATCCAATAGTGTATGTTTTGTGTGATCCAAATCCCATTAGGGTGCCACCAAAAAATTATTCCATGTGATAATCATTATAAGATAGAAATCATTGATGATTTGTAAAAATGAAATGCTATTAATTTTTTTTAGAAAATGTTTCCTTAAATAAAATCATTTTTTTAGTGGGCTACATTAAATGCAATCCAAACACTTAAATAAGAATGAATAAGCTACTGAATTTTTCTAGAAAAATATATTATATTCTGATTTTAAGAATAAAATATATAATGATCACTAGAAAGGGGAAACAACCATAGGCACTAGTTTGGTTTGGGTCCCAGTTAACTCGTACTTGGTGAAGGTAACCATAAAAAATATATATTCCCTTGAAAACTAGAAACTAGTAGGGATCATACCCATACTCTAGTGGTCCCCAAACATCAGTATCATCATCATCATAGTTTAGTTATTTTTTTCATATTTAAACTTACTGTGTGAAATAGGGGCCATACCCCACGAGATCACTAGCATAATAGTACACGTCTAACCACCAAGATACACGAGTTTCCCTCTTGTTCTCAAACAAGTTTCACAAGCCATGAAATTCAATTTACACATGAGAATACCACTTCCAAATAACAGACACACCATACAACCCACACACATGTCACATGATCCCATTTTTATTTCATATTCGTTTTAGAAATCATACTCACACCGAAACAGCCCACAATATGTTCCGCCTCTCTTTTCCCACCTCAACAAATCATTTAAATTATTTTTTAAAAACATTAAAAGATATTAAACATCACATAATAGCCCTTTAACGTTAAAATATACCATTTCAAAAGTTTACAACAACAATAACAGTTTGGAAACCTAGTTTCACCTCTTACATAAATCAACACACCATTTAATAGCATAAAAAACAACTGCATGGACTGTAACCATATTTTTCACATAAACCCCTTCTAAGAACTCTCCTTAAAGAACAAAATAATACCAGTATCATATCAAACCATAATTTTCTTCCAAAAAATCATTTAATAAAACAATTCCATGAACCATTAAAACAAATCCAATGAATACAAAATGTAATACAAACCAAAAAAAAATCATTTTTTCACAAAAATGAGACTTAAGAACCCACAGATTATCAAATTCTAGCAAATTTAATTTTCGAACAGAACACATTTTAATTGAATAATTATAAAAATATAAATCAAGAAAATCTAACTCATAAAATAATTCTTATACATGGAATCACCTACCATGTGTGCCATAAACTCCAAACCATTATAGGGAACATAAATCTCACCACTGCTACACCACAAGGAAGTTAAATAAGTCCATAATCTACAATTGTTCACCCAAATGACACAAAATCAAACCCTAGGTATCAAACCCAGTTTTTGGCCATTTTAGAACCACATTAAAAGTGGATGAAAGCCTACGAAAATTGGAGGAACATGAGAATAATCCCACTTACCTGATATATCTTGAATAAAATGACCCAAGTAAACCAGTATGTGAATTTACAAACAAAAGAATATTAAATTTTGGTTTTAATAAGGCATATAAGTTCATCTATGAACTGAAATTATTGGAAAATATTGATAAATGAAGGAGTTATAAAGGGTGAAAACTACCTCTTAAAATCTATATGATTTGAGATTTCTTGAAATGTTTCACCTTAATCATTGACGGAAATGAGATCCCAATATGGAGACATGAATATGGGGGGGGGGGGGCTACGACTATTGGATTCTAGTGGATGGTGTAAGCACTGAAAAGAGTAAAAACTGAATACAATATTAAATAAACGAATTTTTTTAAATCTGGAAATGGGCATACAGGGTAGCTCAATTCCTTAAATAAAAACCCAAATCTACCATGTTTATGAATTAATAGAGGGTCCAAATTGATATGGTTTTGTTAATAGGTTAGTGGAGGCCATGTTGGAAGTATAATGGGTGAGAAAATGATGAAAATGAAATAATGATATCCTTATTTTGAAAATAATTTCCGATATATTATTAATACAATTTTACAATAAAATCATAATTTATTCAAAAATAAAAATTTTAAATCTATATCTCTTTTTTTAACACCATTAAAAATTAAACAAAATCTCATTATATTATAACCATAAGAAAATAAAATAACAATATAATTTTCTATTCATTAGGGTCATATTGCAATTCTTAAGGGGAGGTCACTATTCAATGAAAAATCAGGTTGCATCCATTAGACTCCAAATAACATACCGATCACAATTATAGATAACCATTTTTGGAAATTTAAATCATAGAAGATGAAAAATTAAGTTTAGTGAATAATTATAAATATCTAATTAAAACAAAGATTCATTAATTTAAATTTAATTTTTAATACCTTCAGGTGTTACATTATCCCCATCTTTTGAAAATTGTATCCTCGCAATTTTATTTACTCATTAAACAAGTGGTGGTACCTTTCCCTTGTAGCATTTTTGGATTCACATGTTGCATCTTCAACCATGTGTTTTCTCCACAAAACCTTTACCTGGTGGATTACAATATTACACAATAAATTTTCCTTTCAATCAAGAATATGAACTGGTTTCTCTTCAATAGAAAGGTTCTCTCCCAGCTGAACTGCTTCTAGGCTCAAGACATGTGATGAATCCGGTATATACTTTCTCAACATTGAAACATGATAAAAATTGTGTACCTAAGATAAACTCGTAGGTATAGAAACTTGGTAGGTGACTGGTCTAACTTTCTTATTGGATTTAATAAGGTCCATTTAACAGTTAACATAGCTTTAAATTCATACAAAAACTCATAACATATTTCCATGGTGAGATTATAAGAAAATATGATCACCTACCTCAAAATAAAAGTCATTACTCCCATTTTATACATAACTTTTCCACCTAATATGAGTTTTCCACATCTTTTGTTGGATCAAATTCACCATCACAACAACTTTCTCTACTAACTCTAGTCCCATTAACTACCTTTCCCTGACTTCATCCCAAAAAGTTGGAGTTCGACACTACTTCTCAGATAATGCCTCAAATGGTTACATCTGTATACTTGAGTGAAAACTATTATTATAAAAAACTCAATAAAAGAAATATATTGATCCCAACTTCCCTAGTAGTCCATTGAACAGGCTTAAAATATATCCTCCAAATTCTGGATCGTTACTCTGAACTACCTATCTTATTGAGGATGAAAAGTTGTACTAAAAAATAATTTTGTGCCCAATGACTTCTGAAGCCCTTCTAGAAGTCAAAAGTAAATATAGGATCCCGATCAGATAAAATATAAAGAAGAACTCCATGTTACATAACTATGTATTTGAGGTGTATTCGATAAATATAATTCAACAACATTGTATCTCAAATAGAATCAAAATGTACATATTTTTTCAACTGATCAATAATAACACAAATCACATTGTTATTTCAAGATGTCTTAGGTATTCCCACCACAAATATTATTGATATAATCTCCCATTTCTACTCTGAAATAGAATAATACTGAAGAATCCTCGTAAGAAACTACCTCTTTGATTTAACCTATTTACATGTCAAACAATTCACTGTAAATTCCGCAATATCCCTTATCATTCAATGCCACCCGTAATACTCAAGCATGTCTCTATATATTATAGTACTTATTGAATGAACTAAAATAGAGATCTTTGATATTAAAACACAAAATGTTTATTCAACTGGGAATAATTATGCACACACAACCATTTTCAAAATCATAAAACATAATCATTATAATTTTTAAATTATGGAACCATACACATTTTAACCAATTATAACTAATTCTATAGCCCATGGTCTTCCTTCTTTGAATTTTGAATTCTATCTAATAACAATGACTGCACTGAAACCTGAAACCAAACAGATGTATTTCTGGAACCAATAGCTTCTATGAAAAAATTCATCAAATAATTAATCTAGGATTCATGTTCCAAATATAACATGTTTAATGATTCATGATGTTTTTGAGTCAAGTCATCTACCACATTGTTTTCATTTCTTCGATGGTAATAAATCATTAAATAATATACCTTTACTAGTTCAATACATCTTCTCTACCTCATGTTTAATTCCTTTTGAGTGAATATATACATCATACATGAATGGTCAGTATATATTTCACATTTGGCTCCATATAAATGGTGCCTCCAAATATTCAATGTAAAAACCCACAACATCTAATTCAAAATCAGTTTTGGGATAATTTAACTAATTAGGATTTAGTTTTATTGAAAAATAAGCAATTACCTGATCATTTTTCATCGGAATGTAACCAATACCATTCAATAAAGCATCATTGTGGAAAAAAACTCACCATTTTGGGAATTGAATCCCAAAACTAGAGCATTCAACAATCTCTTATTCGATTCATGAAAACAAAAATCAAATTCCTTTTTCAAAACAAATTTGACCCCTTTTTGTGTTAACGTAGTCATTAAGCTACATAACCGTGCAAAGTATTTAACAAACCCTCAGTAATAACTTGCTAATCCACGAAAACTACGAGTCTATTTCACATTTGTTGGCCTTCTCTTTTCATCGTTCACATTTGTTTTGGTAGGATCAACTATTATTCCATCCTTATTTACAATGTTCCCCTGAGAAGAAATTTGTTGCAACCAAAAATCACACATGATGACTTTTCCATACTTTTTATTTTATTTTATGGTTTTCAAAACATCCATTATCTATTTTTCATGAACCCTTTTAATTAATGAATATTCTAGAATTACATCAATAAAAACAACCACAAAAATGTTGGTACGCTGACCTCAGTTCATCCGTCAAAACACACTATGCTCCCTAGAGCTAATAAAAAAATCATTGATATGAGGTAAATTATTCTTGTTTTTAATAGAAATGTTATTCACGGATCTATAATCCATGAAAATACTCATTGAACCATCTTTCTTCTTAACAAAAAGACAAGAACATCCTATGGGGAAATCATAGGTCAGATGAAGCCTTTATTTAATAATTCTTGCAACCGTTTATTTAATTCTAGAAGATACATTTTTACCATTTGATAAGGGGGTTTTGAAATTTCCTTATAATCATAAAATAGTTCAATAGTAAACTCAACCTCTCGATTTGGAATAAAATTGGGAAAATCAAATATAAAATCATCCAGGTATTCATTTACCACTGGTACATAATTAATATGGATTGTTCCCTTCTCTTCAAAAATATAAGAAAGATAAATTCATTTCCATCATTTATCAGTTTCAAATCTTTCTGATATGTTATCAATGGTATGAGTTTATTATATTACAGAAACTACAATTCTTTCGGAAAACAACTTCTATTTCATAGCAATATATCTTGTCGTGATAAAAATAAATTCAGTCCATACCAAGGATAACATCAAACTTTATTTGAGGAAAAACAATACTTTTTATAGGTAAACTCTTTTAACATGCAAGGATAGGTGGATTGTTATAATTTTTTTCCACAATATTTCCTCCATGTGGTTTAACAATGGGTTCTGATTTCATTTCATGAGGTTGAATTCCTAATCTCTCAAAAATGAAGGAATGTGTAGACCCTAAATCAAACAACACATTTTAAAAATCTATTAAATAAATAAATGTTCTTGATACCACCTCATTTAATGGCATAAAATATTCTAAAATTATTGAAAATAATTTTACTACACCCTTCTACTTAAAATCATATTGATTCCATTCTTGTCTTACTAGTTTCAGACTAACATTAGAAAAATGACCCAATTCCATATAGTTAAATCATCTCACAATATACCTCTCATTAATTTACTGAACATTTTACTTTTACTCATGAGACATGTTACCAATCATTCCACATTAGTAGCATTTCCAAAAAATTACAAGACATTCACTAGGATGCCTATTACAACACTTTTCACAATAAGTGAAATTTATTTTCATATCTCCTTATTTCTTTGAAAAATTATTACCCAAGGCCTACCAAGCTGACCTCTTCTTATTCATGTCACAAAGAGGCACATATGTGTCAGAAAACTCTATATCCACTTTTTCAGCACAACGAGCAAGTTTTTCATAGCCTTTATTCTCTCATTAAGAAAAATCTATTCACAAAAATGGTTTCAAACTATATTAAAATATATGATCTTTTCTATCCATATATCAAAAAATGGTTACATACCTCGACCAACTTGTAAAATTGGCTTCATATGCTTCCACATAATCATCATCATTCTACTTCAGTTCTAATAATTGCTTCTCTGTTATGAGTCAAACAATTTTGGGAAAATAATTTTCCAGAAATAATACACTTAAAATCATCACATTCGATTCTATCAAGATCACTCTTTCTCTCGTATTATTAACCATAGATCACCATTTATTAGCATCACCTTCCAAATGATAAATGTCTTATATTATCTTTTTAAAATCTGAACATCCCTTTACGTCAAATATCTTTTCAAAATTATCGATCCATCCATTGGTTATCACTGGATCTGAGGTTCTACTGAATGCTGGAGGATGTTGCCTCATGAAATTTTCAAAAAAGGACATGTTTACTCATGGTATATCATGTTCCTCTATGGAATGGATACCACCCCCATTTATCACTTCTATCAATAGTTCAATTGTTGTCACAAACTACTAGGATATGATTCCTACCATTCCGGGCTACAGATTCGTATAGATATCATCCTCATGGTTCCATCCTACTTCAGCTTCCATGATTCATTAATAAGAAAACCATTCTGAACAGACTTAAATTAGATAAAGCTACATGATAATCCTTAAATTCTAAAACATTTCAAATTTCCATAGTATAAAATCATTTATTGTATTCTCTTAACACCATCTAAACTCCTAATGTTTTGTAAATCATCCTCTAATACCAACAATAAGGACCCAGCCTTAAAATGTTACTTAATCATGAATTCTAGAGATCACATACATTATTACAAATTAAGGATCTTTTCCAATTTATATTTTTAAATAATTAGGATATCTTACAAAAATAACATACCAATTTCATACAAAGAGTATACTACTAAAAATAGTATCCATTTTTTTCAAAATATAAATCATTAAAAAATAAAACATGATTTCTCTGAAAGAAAACCAAATCAAACATCATGACCCTCTTATGCATCATACCCATCATTATATTCTATTAAAAAGATTTTAAAAAATTGGGATGAGTATAAAAATCTGTATGCTATATAAAGAAGGAAAGCGTTAGTCAAATGATAATATAAAAAACAATAAAACCCATTATCATAAAAACTCATCTACATAGAAACACCATGTAGTTTCCATGGGACAAATTTAACATATCACTCTTATACTCACCCATACCCATGGAATAAACTTTTGGTCAACATATATATTTGGAGTACCCAACTCATTGGAGTGTTATAATGGGGCTCACCCATCAAATATTGAGAAATAATGGGATCAACCAAACATATCATGAGTTATAATGGAATCAACCCAACATAAATAATTTCCAAGGAACATATAATTGTAATAATGTATCATGAAATCTAGAGAAACCACTAACTCCATATATATATATATATAAACAATCCTTTTTAAATTAATTAATAATAATTTAAAAAATATTTTAAAAGTAAAGTCCCTTAAAATGTTATTTGAGTTTGAATTAAGTGAATAGAAATGACATATATATATTGTATATACACATAGTTCAATATAATATAAAAAAAAATTCATAACACAAATAATCATAACTCCACATAATGAATAAATAAGAAGGTTAACCCAGTGATTGGAAATTGGGTTAAGAATTCCCATACCTCGGGTTCTTCTTACATAAAATATGTTTAAACATCCTATGTAATGATTAAAATACTGTTATTAATATCTTAAAAAACATATTATTTTTTATAACTCCTTATATGATCATTTTTCAACGTCATTCAACACATTTATTATTATCATTTTTTTATTTACACTGTTTCGGGTGCGTTCTTTTCATTGTTTCCATGATCGCTTCTGGATGGATATTCTTGTCGATTAGAAGTGAAATGCCAAAATTTGAATGGAATGGTATTTAAATTTATTCCTGACCATAAATAATAACATTTATCATTTTTAATTACTACCTGCGTATAATTCATAAGTTAAAACATTATTGATATTTGATTAGGTCATTTTGGAGATTCTTTGACCGTAATGAACTCATATTGTTTTATAAATTAATCACATGTGTAAAAAATGATTCCAGAACATTATATAAAATATAATAAATAAATTATTATCTGGTCAAGTTCGAAGAAAAAATTCACAACACGTCATGAATGATGTAATTCAAATTGATATCATATCATCTAAGATGTCTGCAAATCGACACATCACAGACGATGTTTTAATTTCTTGAATTAGTGATAGAGGAGGAGAAGTGTATTGGTAAATCTTACATAAACACAATGAAATATGGAATATACAAGATAATCAAAAAATAATTCCACTTCAATATAGGTATATTAGAAAATAATATTAAAATAAATGGACTTGAAATAAAATTATAGTTGATAAACCTGTTATGAAAATTCACAGGCCTAACTACTATGAAATAGTTATAGAAATCAATAAAATAAGAGGTTACAACGGTCACCCATCCATAAATGAATAATAATATAGTATATATATATATTAAAAAGTAAATAATAACATGTTATGGGAACATAAAGGTCATTCCATACAAAATAGATCTTGAACGGAAAAATAAAGAAGTTGATAATTCTCTTACCATATAGAGTAGCTATTAAGATATGAAGGTTGGGACCTTTGGGGATTGAGAACACCATGGGAGGACTAATAAGAATGTAATAATATTACATATTTGTTGAGGAAGAATTAGGAATAAATGTAATGATTGAATGGGTTGGTATTTATATAATAAGTGAGTGAATATTTCATTAATTTCCAAGGGACACCTCATTAGTGGTATTTGAAAAACCATGGGATTTTCCTTGGTATTTTCTCATGGTATTGGCCACTTGGGACACCTCATATGTTATTTTACATTAAAAAATTATACAAAAATTATTACTTAATTATTAAATCATTAATTATGTCATTAATCTTATCAAAAACTAAAAACATGTTTTTTACTATTCACTGAAAATTCAACTTTTTTTTAAAAATAAAAAAATTTCACCCTATCAATTTTTCGATGTGTACAATTCAAAAATAAACTCCATTTATTTGAAGAAAATTGTAAATATTATTAATTAATTCTTAAATAATTTCACAATTTATTCAAAAATATAAATTTTAAATCTATAACTTTTTTTAACTCCTTGAAAAATTAATCATGATCTTATTATCTTATAACATTATTAAAATAAAATAATAATACAATTTAATATTCATTAAGATCATATTACTATTCATAAGTTTATGTTACTATTCACTCAAAAATATTGTTAGTTCTATTAGACTCTAATTAATATACCGATCACAATTGTAGATGACCGATTTTGAAATTCAAAACATAGAAGTTGAAAAATAAAATTCTTAAAGGATTGTTATAAATATATACATAAAACAAAGATTCATGAATTTAAATGTATTTTTTAAAACCTTGGGGTGTTATAGTGAATACCTCTAAAATAATAGTCAATGAATTAATGTCTCTATAGGTATCAACTATTCTAGTGAATATAAAATTTCATTGAAAGGAATACTCAAAACATCATGAAATTATACTACCTTATGTTCATTTATTAAGAGATAAGAGATAATTGAATTTTGGAGAAAAAATTTATAAATATTCAAATTCAATCAGATTAATTCTATCGGTCTGAACATCTATATAACTAAATTATGTACCGTTTAATGATTGAGTAAATATTAACTGCTTCACAAATGTTACAGTTATTATGATTTTCTATCATGTTCATAATTATAAATGACCCAAACCAACCATGTACATTTTATGTATAATAATTTATTATGTTGTCTTATTTTAACATTAGACATCATCCCATGTTGTTTATATGAAACATCAGTTATTATAGATGATGTGCCTATTTTTTTTGAAAGAAATAAATCTCTGGCCATCATATTTCACATAATTATAATAAAATTTTATTTTTCATGGTGTAGTGTTAGTGTGAATAAATCATTTAACATTATATATTTATCACAATTATGTGAGTGTTCTTGATGTGATATCATGCCCTTACCCTAAGATAATTGATAATTTTATTTTGATTAATAAATTAACAGATGAATTAATGCACTATATTCGCATTGACCCATGAGGCTTCATAAAACGAACCAAATGGGTATATTTTTATATTCATTTCTATTATATATATTTTATTTTAGGTTTAAATGAGCGTTATAATGAGTTATAATCATTTTAGTTATGGTTTTTCTATGGGTTAGTGTTATTGTTTTCGGTCTCACAGTCGAGTTATGTTGGGTTATTGTGAGGTTGTACCATTATAATTGAAATTAAAAAAATTAAAATTTCAACTAAAAAAGTGTTAAGGATTATTAAATATAGTAATAATTATTGTTTATGTTCCTAAAAAAATTTAATAAAGGTTGTGTTTGTGAATGAGATAAACCCTTTTGGGTCATCACAATTTGAATAAGATTAATTATAAAATGATAAATATATATAAATATTTATACATAATATTCCTCAACATTAATTTTTATAATTATATAATGAACCTCTTAGCATATCATAAGATAAAACAATAAATATATAAGTGTAGGTATATTTTCATTGCATTATTCACTAATATTGATCTAAAAGTTAGTTTACATCATATTATGGTAATCACTACTTCTGATTAGGCCATTAATGATTACTAGATCTATTTATATAACTCTATGCCCTATGTGTCATAATGATGATCATGTTCTATGATGGAGACCATCCTATTCCTTGGAAGACCATTAGAAAAGTTACGTAACAGTTTCAAACCATGCTCATCACCACAATCATGTAATACCCGCTAAAAACAATCATTATTGATATTAGTTATATACCACATTTTAATTTTTCTTATTTAATTTATTATATAATTTAACTCATGTAAATGATAACATCCATAATTGTATGTGGTTAAGACTATAAATAATATGAAGAATTTTTTAAAATCCATTTCAGTTTATTTGATAAAGATGATTTGTGGAGGTATAATGTTAATAACAAGATAAAAAATCATTCGATGTAATTAGATTATTTTTGAGAAATATTTGAAGAGAATATATTAAATCGTATTATGAATTTATTTAAGAAAATAATTTCATTTTTAATATTATTTTTTTCAAATATCATTCATCATAATCAAACTCGAGATAAAAAGTTTAAGAAATGAATTTTTTTCATTATGCAATAAACCATAAACATTAATAAAATTGCATTTATTTTTGGTATGATAACAAACATGCATCATAGAACATCCTCAATTCCTATACTCAATTATAATTATGTGATAATAAATAATGATAAATATATTTTTAATGAAATATAATGAAAATAAATATATATACCATGCTAGGTTTAAACATCATTAATAAAATGTGTATATCAAAGTAAACACACATTATTTGGGGATATTTAGGGATGATCATATAATTATATATTTTGATACCACCATAATCATTTAAAAGGATCCCCACACATTCAAATAAATTATAAACCATCAATATTTTTTTCATAATGATTGTGGAATTAGATATGGATTCAGGGAAATCATTGTTGAATATGGGATCTTACTCTGAATTCTCAAATTTTGTCATCGCATACACCCTATTAAATGGAATACCACCATCTAAAATGACATCCTATAAGTGATACATGAATGAATTGGTATCCATAAAAAACATTCCACATGTGTAATAATTTCACCACACACCATTCATGGGGCATGTTAGATCTATAATATACATTAAATCCCTTCATTTCCATGAACGAAATTCTAATTCTCTCCAAGACCTTGTTGACGGTCGATCAGAATGAATGTATAAGATAAAGAAAATGTACCAGCTATCCATGAATACATGGATTCAATTGAGGAGTGAAGATGGTGATATGGAGATCCCTTGGGAGATGTGGGTGATCTTTTTTCAAACCGAAGTGGGGTCATAGAGGCATTTTTCACTATCATTCGGGCAGGATGTTGAGTGATGTTATGGATAGAGTATTACAGAAGTAGAAGGAACATGTGGTCCATCATCATGGAGGCATAAGGGTTGTGTGTAGACATCTCGGTGGTGACATCAAATTTGATGATTATGACATTTATCATCATGTAAATATCAGATTAATCATTGATCATGAAAAAGGAAAAGTTGGGCACAAACAATAAAATGCTTCCACTTTTCCCAAAACATAAAAGTGTTATCATAGAATTTCCATAATTATTTATAGACTATTTATTGATTTATATATGTTGTATTGGATTCTAATTCTACTTTAATTTTTTTAATTCAAATTGTGAGATATTTTTTCTTCATCTTCATTTGTAATAAATATAATCAAATAAATCATCATTTTAAGGGAAATAAATCTGAAGATCTAATCTAGAGGAGGAAATAAGAATATCCAGATAACATAAGAGTACTCACCATGTAACCAGGAGGTAAATTTTTTTAACTATAGTTTAATTCTCTAATAGTTAATTCAGAATTAATTCAATCCATGTAAATTTATTACACATGGTGAACTTAATTATACACTACATGTTTATCTAGCTACCCTGGTGCACGATCAGTTTGAGTACACACCATGTAACATCTGTACATAGCATATAGTCCTTTATTCATAAATGTGTGATGTATTTTCATACATAGTATACATGAACGATTTCCATCTAACTCGTATAGAACACATCGTGTAGACCATGTACACCTTGTGTACTCTAAAAAAATTATTTTTCAAGGTTACATACTGATTCCCTAAGATTATATTGTGGAAAGATAGTGGGAAAACTACATGACTTGTGGCTCCAATCTATATGTAGTGTACTTTTGAAAAGTTACCCAGAATTAAAATTAATTTATTATACTATTATAATATTATCAACATGTTCTTGAGTGTGTTAATTACATTGATATGAAAATCCATGTTATGGGTCAATATATAATTGTGTTTCTAATAAATTTCTACGTAATGGTAAAATATATATATCATATATAAGTCATGTAATAGTTATTACTCTATATGCATTGAATAATAAAAGGCTACATAAATATCTTGTAAACAATGTTTTCATTCATTTAATTATAAACATCATGGAAATATGGTCTAAGTCATGTATTCTAAATTTCATTAGAATAATGATGTATTTGATTATAATACATGTAGGGTAGTTTGTATGGGTATTCACTGTGTTTCCATAAAGGTATATTTATTCACATGGTTAATTTTAAATAAATTTACTTAATTTTATTAAAATATAATGGATGAAAATATCAAGGAAATTCATATTATAATTATAATAAATAAATTTATTAATGAAAAATATAATTAATTGATTCGAGCTTGAATTATCATAAATAATAACGATGAGAATTGAATGCTAATTTTATTAAATTTGTATATTTTTTATGCATGTGGATGTTAATTTTATAAGACCATGGAATTATATGTTATTTTTTCATTTAGTAATTTGTGAAATTAAATTGTTTTCATTTGTTTCACCACTCCTCTAATTATGTAACGAATTTTGTACCCATGGATTATTTTATGTAAACCCCTTAACCAATCAATTGTTTTCCCCTACCTGTATGTGTGTCAAATAATATGTAATGGGTGGAGCTCCCAACCAAGTGGAGACAGTCAATTTTGGAGCTAAGGGAAAACTAATCAAATATATATACATGGGTGGATAACTGTAAAGATTCAACTTGATAAAATAAATGGTTCAATCTGTTTTTCACTAGGTCAATGGTTAGTTTATCATCTTCAAGATAACGTATCCATTTTTAAAATATCATTTTCATACCACTTTATAATTGTATTTCCATCAAGATTCATGGTTATATATTTATGAATTTTTTTAGTGAACACATGAATAAATTAGTTTAAAAGAATGTATGATAAAAAAATGGCTTCTGTGTAAATGTTATCTTAGGCATGGTTTATAAATTGAGTAAATCTACGTAATATTAAAAATAATGCAATAAATATTCTCATTTTGAATTTAAGAATAAAGAAAAATCCCTATATTATATATATTATGTTGGTATATCCTTCTAATACTTCATGTAAAATCAAACCATAGTTCAAAGTGCGTGACTAGATAATGTTAGGATGCTTTCAATTATTTGGTAACTATAACGTGATGTTTTTGGTTAACATAACAATGTTCACATTAGGTGTTTACTGCAAAAAAAATGACTCGATGTAACTGATTAGAAAAGGTTTCTAAATTCCAATTTATGGATTTTAGGATTGGGGGTCCACTCAATAGATCAAGGAACATGATTTAATGTGAGGGGTATTTTGAATGCCTACCAAAACCCCTTCAAGTAAATTTTACCATCCAAATATGGGCTGATGATAAGGGTAATATAGATCTTTATTACTATAATGTAAATATAAAGAGGATATTATGAAGCCAATGGTGAGTGATATTGGGTTTTGATAAAATATTGAGATATTAATAAATATACTATTTATTAATTTTAAAAAATTTTATCAGAGAAATTACTAAAACAATGCTAATATTACTTGTAGAAATTGAAATAAAATGACTTAAAACCAATCAATGTGATCCATAGTGGAGAAGTGTAAAATTCTCACTAGATCCAATATGTATGAGTGGGACAGTTACTTACCTGTTATCCTACTCCATAATACGAAATTATAACTTCTAGAAGAACCTATTCCTGATGGACTTCGTTACGAGGCTCGTGATGAAAATTTATCTCTCTATGAGAAACATTAAATAGATCCATAAATGTTCATTGTTTCATGATATCATCATTGAACAATGATATCTTAAAACAATATGAGGATATGTATGCATATAGCATGATGGATGACCTTCATGATCTCTATCAAGAGAAGGATGTACAAGATAGATATGATATCGTCAATTATCATTTTACAAATAATATTGGATATTCATTTCTATATGGGCATTATGTATTTATTCTTACTAGATACATTGAATTCTTAAATATATTATGGATTAAATTCTTGGATGAGTTTCACATAGATCTCAAAATTTCCTCACTACAAAACACTATTTATAGTTTTTTTGTTAATTATAACATGAGAAATTATGAGAAGACTCTTTCAAAAATTCATACTCTAATTATCGCACAATTTAGGAACATGGGGTCTGACAAAACCACAATAAATATAGTGAATAATAAATTTAATAAAAAGGGGAAGGTTCCAAAGCATCATAAAAAGTATAAATCTCATGAGGAATATCCTTTTAAGAATAGGATTATCTATAGGTTGGTTATGGAAAATGTAGTAGTATTTTTTCATGTGGTAGGAAATTCCACTTATAGCTGAACTACACCCTAAAAAAGAGGAATCTAAAGGTGTGTTAATTATCAAGTTAAATTTATAAATATTTACCGATAATATATTAGATACATCTATTGGTGATCAGATATTCATCTAAATGCAGGAACAAAATATATTCTGAAGTATTTCTAGAGGAGAGGTGGATTTTTGAGCTACCAATGGTGGGAGGCTAGTTTCTCTAGCCATTGGTTACTTCCACCTTTAATTATCATTGTGAATGATATTGGTTTTATTTTATTTTTATTATTTACCAACTATTACTAGGAAAATAATTTATATATCGTTCCTAGAGGTAGATGGTTTTATTTTATATTTTTGGATGAACGGTTTTTTATTTTATAAATACTACATATTTTATGGTATCATGTATATAAATATTGGTATATATGTATTAAATTATGAAAAAAACAATTTGGTAATAAATAATTATTCATGTTCACATTATCCATATAACACATAGTTATGGAATCAATGTCTTGTTCATGTAAACAAGAATCATTTGAAAAAGCTCTGTCAAGATGGATTTTAGACTCTTCTATCCTAAATCCACTTGAAATATATTATTATTTTTTATAAGGAAAAATAAGAAAATATCTATTCATTGGAAATGGTGAATGTTTCCTGGATATTTTATGACTTGTACACATTGATGTGTGTGGACCATTTGTAATAGAAGCCATATATTGGTACTCTTACTGCAAAAAATTTAATGATGACATGAGTAGATATGAATATGTTGACGTGATGATTTATAAGTTCATTTATTTTGATAATTTCAAATAATTCAAGAATTAATTAGAGAATAAACATGGAAATATAAATAAGCATCAACCAAAACAATTTGGTTATATCATACCCAAGATTTTATCAACATTTTATGATAGTTTGAGATTTTCTCTTAACTCACACAAACATACAAAACAGAGTGGAATGGTGTTATTGGAAAGATAAATTATACCTTGTTTTACATGGTAAGATCAATAATGATTCATAAATATATTTCATTATTCTTTTGGAGATACACATTACAAACTATTACGTACAATGGAAAATTAGTTCCCACAAAAGTGGAAAAAATAATTCCCTTTGAGTTATGGAGTATAAATAAATTAGTTATGTCTCATTCTAGTGCATGGGGTTGTGAGGCAAATTATATGGCCTATTCTAGAAAAAAACTGGCACCCTGGGCCAAAAAGTGTATCTTTATAGCTTATCCTAAGGAAACAAATGCACAATCCCTATAAAAACCCTCATATAGAAAAGTTAATATTTCCAAAAAAAAGTCATCTCTATTGAGGTAGAGGACATCATCAAAAGGGATAGTGTGAGAAATATTGTCTTTGAAGATGTTTATGCTCAAGATATACAATTGTTGTTACATGAATAGATTTCTAGGTCCCCGTGTAAGATGTAGTTTATGAAATAAAAGTGTTGTATATGATCACTAGAGATGTATGTGAACTAGAGAGATGTGGTTTTCTAGTCACCAAAGATGGTGACACATTATTTTTTGATTGTGATGAACCTCTCTCATACATAGTGGTATTAGAGAGCTCTGAATCTAAAAGATTGAAAAAGGACATGAATTCAAAAATGGATTCCATTTATCAGAACCATGTTTGGGTTCTATTCGATGCAGCATTTTATGTAAATCTTGTAGGGTGAAAATTGGTATTAAATAGAAAACTTGAAATCTATTGTATGCTAAATACATGTAAGGAATGGGTAGCGGAAAAATGGAATAAATCATATCAATGAAATAATTATAATAAATAATTTTCATTAATTTATATTTTTAAATACAATTAAATTATTTTTCATATAGATTCATACAAAGAATATAAAATTTGGGAGATGGATGCTAATAAATATTTCTGTAATGGGAACCTTTAGAAAGAAGTCTACATGACACAACCATAAGGTTTTATGATTACAAGTGATGAAAAAAAGATTTTTATCTTTTAATTATTCATTATGGATTAATGAATAATCCTAGGTCATGGAAATTTTTATAAGATGATGATATAAAAGAATTTGGTTTCATTAAGGAAAAATTTGATCCATGTTTTTACAATAGGTTTTTTTGGGAATTCAGTTGTCATCCTAGTAATATTTATAAATGGAATATTACTTATTGGAAAGGAAATAATAGTATTATAGTCTATTAAGAACTTTTTATACAAGTTTTCCACGATAAATGACAAAGGTGAAGAATCATATATTTTAGGTATCCTGATCTTTTGTGAGATAAACAAGAGGATACATAGACTAAGTCAATGTACAAATCTTTACCATATAGTAAAAAGACATAATATAGAGCAATCCAATAGGGGATTGGATCCAATATCACATTGTATAAATCATTCTATGAATTTGTGCCATACGACACAATATTATTATGATATAATGAGTAGTATATCATAATATTCAATAATAGGTTTATATCATGTATGTCATGTTAGGTAGAAAAAAATATGTTGGATGTGTATTGAGCATAGTAGACAAATATCAAGAATATCCATGAAAACAAAATAGGTATTTTATTAAGGTTATCTTCATGTATATGGGAATAATTAAGGATATTTTTTAGTGTATGGATGAGATGAAGATTTATTCATAAGTGGTTATATTGATCATAATTTTCATACAAATAAGAATGATCTAGATTCATAGTTATTATTTTTTTGTAACAATAGTGGTTCTGTGAGCTAAAAGAGTTCAAACCATCCATTTTTTGTATATTCTATAGTGGAGTCCAGGTATATAGTGTAATGTGGGGTAGCCAAGGAATCTGTTTTCATACCAATCCTATTCCATGATATTGATGTGGTAATTAGAAGTAATGACCCTATCACATAGTAATGTGATTATAATACAGCGGTGACTCTTTAAAAATTAAAATTTTAGGCCAAAAAATAAATAAAACACTCTATAAGTATCACATATTGCGGAATTTTGTTCAAAAATTAGATGTTACAGTATGTATAGTTTCCGTAGAATAAAATCTGGAAAAACTCTTGACTATATTCTTTTCTCAGTAGGAGAATGAGTATCATTTTGGAGCTAGAAAACCGATGGTTGTTAGCAGAAGGCTCTTGTGAAAGTGATATTCTGTTTGAGCTTGTGCCCTAAAACCAACATCTATGTACTATATGATAACATATATTCATTATTTTGAATATTAATAAACTCTTTATCAGATAACTATTATTCTTCTATGTGACATAGTATGTGATATTTTTTAAGAGTATCTTTCACAATAAAAGGACATAGTTGTTCCCCACTATGTTGAGAACCTATATGTTCCACAATATTATTCTTAAATATATGTTCTACAGCAATAATAAATAATTTTTGGGAATCAAATGATTTTGACTATCATAGGTGGAGAATCATTGTACATGGAGGCACATTCTCATGGTGTACACACTTGGTAATAACCATTTTATGATTTTATGAGAAGGATGCTCACCACTACGAAATTGAAATTTATATGTGTCATTGGATGTTCCAATTTGTGAACTTGTGTATTGATCCCTATATATCAAATTTATTATTAATGATTTTTATTAGTCATTCACTTTGATATATTAATGAAAACCATGATTATATATGTTTTTGGTGAGGTTGGATACATTGTGTACATCATGAGTAATATTTCATTAATGAAAAATGAGAGAAAGGATTTTCCCCTTCTGTTATTTAATGGAAGTTGATATCAGAAGATCTCTAATAGAAATAGTATATCGAACATAACTCCATAACCAAGGTTTCATATAGGTATGTTCAATTTATATAATGTTAAATAATCATACATTAAATACAAAGGTTGATGGAACTAGCATACAACCTTCTTTATTAGAGATTTCAAGAAAAATAAATTATATTAAATAGTATGTATCTATGTGATGTATTATTTAATTGCAGAAATAAATTAATTCTCTATGAATTCCTTGTTGTTTTTCTTGAGTCTAACCTTGTAATTTAGGATTCCTCACATAATACCACTATGAAAGAGGCCTATAGGTTCACACACTGAGTGTATATAATATCTCTTATAAATAATATATTATTATTTATTATTTAAAATGATTCATAAATATTATTCCAAGATGTGGTTAAATAGCTATCCATGTTTTAAGGATCTCAAATATTCAGACACCAATTATTTGAATGAAGATTATGTGAGAAATAAAATTAACACATATTTATTTTCTATTTTGTGGATATAATATTTATTTATTTATTTATGAATAATGAATTTATATTTATTTATTAAAAAATAGTCATCATTCAATGTCCATGAAATATTGTGGAGGATTAGAGGACTGAGATTTACAGTATAGTGAAAAATAATATATATTTAATATTATATTAATGAATAATATTTAATTTAATTTAATGATTTTATAGCATGTTGAGAAATGATAAGAATTATATTACTATTATTATTATTATAAAAATGGGGTTCCATAAGGATAAATTAAATATTAACATGAACATTTGAATTATTTATTTGTAACCCTATTATTATATTAACCCAATAAAATTATTTTACACGAGATCTAATTCATTTATTTGTGAACAATGACATTGTGAGGGAATCCACTCAATCCCTAGATTCTCCAACTCTATGAATACTCCCATGAATAAAGAGAAATATTCATCCAAATTCCACTTTAGATTCAATAGATATCATGAATAATCTTTTAGAAGTGATTCTCAGTGAAATCAAAGTAAAAAATAAGCATGTGATATGATCTACCATGATAGAAACCTCATATATATAATGAGATTTTTGGAGATTCATTGAATATGTGTGGATCACCGCTAGATGGAATTTTATCATGATTCCTAAAACACATGTATTGTATTACATAATTCACGGGTCAAATCCTTCGATGAATAATGAATTTCATGTAAGGTAATTCATTAATAGCTTATAGTAATTATAAATAATTTGTGACAATCCAGTTCAACAATTCTGGAATTTATCGATTATGTATATTATTTGATTCAGTTCAATTTATCATGAAATTTATTGTCATGTACATCTCATTTTATTAATTGATCGTGACAAGAAAGAAATATGGGGCATGACTAATATGAAACTTCCACTATGCCTGAATCCTACACCCAACCCAACCCCACCCTCCCCCTCCCATTTATCATCTCTCAATACCTCCACTCACATTAAAAACTCACACAAAAATTCTAGGACTCTCTCCTAGGACCTCTGGGTTCCAAATGACCATCCTCTACTACTACAACACCGTGTTTTTCGAATTTTATGATATATGTATTTATTAATAAATATTTACATAGATATTTTTTATATAATGTTTCAAAAAATTTTGTCCATGAATTAAGAAACACTTAAAAAAAATTATCATCACCCAATACAGTTGATAGAAGCATATCCAAAAATACAAATATCTAAAATTGAAAACCCCCAAAGAAGTACAAGAATTAAAAATGGTGGGAAACAAAAATACCTTCTAGAAAAGTGAAAAAATAATAATCATGTACTGTAAGAGATGATGAGGGATTTAATTTTTCCACCCACCTGGAAAAACTATTTCGACCCAATATCAGACGAGTATGGGAAGTTGACCATGAGCTATTAGTCAGAATGCAAAGTGAAACTGATAAAACACCTCTCTCAGAAGAAATTAATGACAAACAAAATTGAAGAATATTTTCAAAACATTGAAAACCCTCAGGAAGAGAAAGTTTGATGACTGATAGTGACAATGTATCAATATAAATCTAGAAGAATAATTCTAAAACCCAAAAACACAAGTTTATTCCGAGATTCAACAATTTTAATGATTGAAAACCACACGTTTTACAATCCTCATTAAAAACCAAATATTTTCTTTGCAACCAGATCTTCCATTCCAAGACACAAATCCAGAATGCCCTCTACATAGGGAGAGAAGATCCTCATTTATACATTACATATTGAACGTCAAATTCATTCTAACTATATTCAAAAGAGTTATAATTCCATTTTCTTCCCACAACCATCATGTTAGAGCAATAAATGAAAACATGAGATTTGGTCTCATCATTTTTTATGCAATGAAAACTGGTAGAATCATAAACACAACGGCGGTATATTAGGAAACCTTTGAGGTGAGAGTTCCCATGAAAACATTCTACTAGAAAAAGCAGGATTTCTAGGGGATTTGTTGCTACCACCACATCTTCCAACAAATCAGTAACATAGGAAAAAAAGTATTGATGGATTTAAATTATCCATATTTTATCGAGTAAACCCAAGATGAATCTTTACTCTAATAGAGGCAATCTAAATGGGAATTTTCACTCCATGTGATACTCAAAAGATAGTTCCTATATCACTCAATAAACCATGAAAAAAATATCAATACAACTTTTGGATCTATCCTCGTAAAATAAATCCATCACTATCAGATTCTTTATTCTAACCATTGAATCAATGGAAACCATACTTCCAAATTTACCTTGTAAACATGAGTCGTTAAAAATGTTAATGCTATCACAATTTCTAATCCTCTAATAAATAACATATTACCAAAGCTCATGGGAACCCCAAATACTTCTCCACATAAATCTTGTTCGAGCCCCCAGACATTAACTATACAAATAAATATGAGCGGAATAATCAGCATGAAACACCCAATCCTATATGTATTTGGGATAATTACAAACTCTACATACAAGTTTTACTAGCAGGTATTCATTCAGAACACTATGGTCCCAAAAACCCAAACCCACACAATCATTAAGGAAACAAATTATGTCCCAAGGAACCTAGTTTATCTTAATATTTACATTTTAACAGTCCATAAAAAAGCACCAAATGATAGAGTATATTTATTTTATCAAAAAGTCAGGAAGATTAAAGACATACATAACATTATAAAGAATGTCTTGGGCCAATACATTATTCAGAATCTTCTTCTTATCCCTATAAATTTTTTTATAAGACCATCGAAAGTTTTTATTTCACCCTATTTGTTATAATAGAGAAGTTTTTTTCTTTGACATGCAAATAAAAGTTAGAATGAAAATGTATGGTTGATTCTAATCCATTACCTGAATATGATAGGCCTCAAGAAAAGAATTTATTTTTCTCAAAGGGAAACCAGATCTGAATTAAATTTCACATTTTAAAAAGTATACTGATTATCCCAAGTCCATCTCAATGAAGGGAATAAGGTGTTTATTCATGAAATATTCTTCCATAATATCCATATATAATAATATTCTATTAGATGTGAACAAAATTAAAAATGGGTGGCCCCGATCAGCACACTCTCTCCCAAAGGGTAGAGTAATTTCTAGATTTATCTAAAATTTGATTTGAAAATAAAACATCATAAATAATAGTAAAAAATAGAGAGAGAGAGTCCCCTAGTTAGAGGCCACTGGTGGGGGAAAAACTTATAAATACTACAATTAATCCATATATGATGTGAAAAATATGTTAAACATCACAGTGTCACATCGTTAAACATATAAGAAAACCCATATAAAACATTACAAAATGAAGAGAGGACCATTATACCTTGTCATTGGCCTTACTCATGTCAAGATTCCAAGACATGACACCTATTTTTTAATCTAATCTTGTTTTCATTAAGAGTAATACTTCTTCAGTAATGATATCATTATCAGAAATGACTCTCTTTCAAACAAAAGGACACTAGTATTTCAAAATGATGTCGGTGAGCCATCAATGGATTCAATTAACAATTATTTTAGAGTAACTATTATAGAAAACATTCCATAAACTGATGGGTATGAAATTAAATATTGAGATATTAGTTTTTACATTGGTGATAATAGTATGTAAAGTATCATTGAGAGTCCCAAAATCTATATCTCAAGGAGAACCAATTGAGTGTATTTTTTTAAACTATTAAAATAGTTAATAATTCGAGATCTCATAGGAAATGTGGTGAATCATATGATTCATGAAAACCATAAGGATATAAATAGAGATATGGCTAGGCATATAAAAATCCCTAACTGTTTAAAGATCACTAAAAATTGAATAATATGATCATGTAAATCCATCTCATTACTAATATATCTATTCTCAAGAATAATTAGATGGAATATATGGTTCTTCTGATTCTAGGAACATGATCTATGAAAAATATAGTTATTATTAGAATCACCTAATTTAATTATTTCTTAATGATCACAAATAAACTAGAAGATATATTCTTTCTAATGGGACGAGTCTATGTCACTGTCAATAAAAGAAATCTTGGACATGGTGTGATCATAATGAATAATGATATAAATAAGATGCATCCATTTCTAATAATGATTAATCTGAGAGTAAATCTTCATTATTTTTGTGCCACTCCATGACTTCATCTTATATGGTACATTGATTAAATTATTTGAAACATCATGACCAAAAAGCATCACAATTTAAATTAATCTCCCTTTCAAAGACCTTATCATTGATTTGAATACATCCAAATCAAAATATTTTAACATAGTTCCAATTCATAGATTGAAATGATGAGTTAATGAAGATTTTTTAATGGTCCAAAGTGGTAGGAGGAAGATGGAAAACCATGATTTTTTTGAAATTGTTCAGACCTTCACAAGTGACAACAAACCGTTCAATACATTTCACCACATGACGGATATTAGACATCCCCCTAAATCAGGTAAAAGGGATTCCATATTAGCATAAATCACTATGTCCCGCCACTTGTAGTATCTCCCTATATATGGCCATATAATTACTGGATCTCAAATAACCCCCTCTCATTACTTCTTGGTACAATATTTTGTTAAAGAATCTTCCATTTATAATGGCACCTGAAAGACACTAACGAATCATATTCATAAGATCCCATGATTTCCATTTTTCCCCATGATTTTCTCATCTATAGGAAATACAAAATAACATTCAGGAAAACCCAACGGGAGGATACATTCATTATATTGTTGTTATAAAATATATTAGTTCTAACATAATAATGCTCTTTCCAAAGGATACAATGACTGGTATCATTCCCCAACCTCTCCATAGGGATACATGCCTAAAACCCACCATATATGGAACACCAATCATGTCCTCAATTTCCATCATTGTTTAGGAAACAAAACATGTCAGTTAATAGTTTTTCACTCCAAAATTGATAATATAACTATCTGTAGATTACCATTACCAAAACTATTACAACATTATATTTTTAATGGGGTAGGAAGTACTGTCTTCTTTTATCCTTCACCACTACATTATTAAGGATGGAAACAACAACCCCCCAACAAACAGTATTATGATGATGATCATAAATGGTAAGATATTTTTGTGTTATTTTGTTCCCACAATGATCGAAAAAATACAATCTTCTTATATCCTGCTTCAAATATATGCAACGTCCTACATTATCAATTCTTTTTAGTACCCAAAGGGATGGACTCTTAAGAATATTCTAGTGATGAATCAACTGACAATGAAGGAATAAAATAAGGGGGAAACCTAATCAATAGGATATTAGAACATTAAAATTGGAGTGATGGGAGGTTTATACTTCTTGATGGACACTAAAGGGGGTGAGAAAGAGTGAGTGACTATGATATGATTTCGAACCGCATGCACTCCCATTCCATATGGAATACCCGAAGGGAGTATGTCAAAACTAGGGATCAAATGATTCTTCTCCTCCAATCATTCGATCATTTTTGAGATAAAATTGGGCTAATCTAGAAATATCGCATTACTCATCAGAGGAGTAGAATGATTATTCATTTATTTAGATAGTTTTTTATCAATAAATTTCATTCCAGGACTTCAGTATAAAGGGAATCCCCATATATTTATACCCCATCTCTATATCATATTAAATGAAGGCATTACATACATTATTGTACACCATAACAGTGCAGTCCACCTCTAAATGACCCAATCATTAATAAAAGAATATAAATATAGGAAACCTTTCTTACATGAATGATATATAAAATTTATTTTTTAAATAATAATGAATATCCCTCTCATCAGATGTTGTTCTACCTCCACCATCACCCTTATATAGATATTAAGGCCCCAAATGAGGGGTTGAGGAAGATCCTAGTCAATAAATTCCGTAATATGTCATCTTATATCCATAAACACCCATTTGGATCTTATGATATAACTGATCCCTTTCAAATAAATTTTGAAGTGTGATTTTTCAAATGTGGTCTTTGAAATATATTATTATTTTTTTATATTATCCAAAAAGATTAGGGGGTTATAAAAGAACCAAGGTCTTCCCTAGAATTCCCTTTATTTGTCGGTCCCACTGAACATTTTAGAAATCATTAGTCCAGAATAGATTACCCTTATTTCAACTCCATCATCCAATCATGAGTCAATTTTTAGTGTATTCAATAATGTGTTTTATTTAAATTGATTATGGTTTTAATGTTTCCCCACCATAAAGAGAACTATTAATTGTAATAGGATATAAAATCCCCCCATACCATCTACAATATTAAAATTTTCCATTTCTATTAATGAAATGTTCCTATATCGTCAAATAATATAATTTTCCATGAAAATGTATGGAAGCAAAATGTCATCTCTTAAGTATTGATCACCACTGGATGCATGAACACTCCCACACCAGGAAACCACCTCCACACCTAGGAAAACCCATGATCTCCAAAACCAATGAAACCGTATGAATCATCTTCTTATAGCATAGAGACAATGTGAATCCATTTCACATACTTATATATATTCACATTATTATATGTATTCATATAATTATAGATATTTATATATTTATATATATAATGATATAATTATTTTTAAAAACATTTATAAATTTTTTTTGTGTTTAAATTAATATTTATATGTATATTCATATTTATATTTATATATTCTTATATTCTTATATTCTTATATATATATATATATATATAAAATAAATATTTATTAAAAAATTTAAAAAATATTTTTGTCGGTGTGTGATTTCTAATGGTTGTTCAAATTTATATATACATATTTTTGTGCCAATATATATGTACCAATTTCTCAATAAATAACATTATCAATATCGATAACAATAACAATATTTATATCTATTTAAAAATACTATACATTAATATTTTTTACATGTATTAGAACATATTCAAGATTATATATTTGTTTTTTCATACAAACACAAACACAAATTTACATATCAAATTACTTATACATTTGTAAAGATATATACATGTTCATACTTTTTTAAAAATAATAAAATGATAGGTTTTTACAATAAATAAAATGGATATTTATTTTTATTGACATATTATTTATAAATTTAAAAATACATTTCATATATAGATAAATTTAAATATTTATTTATAAAATTAAATTTTTAATATGTAAATACCATAAAATATGTATATATTTACTTATAAATACTAATAAAATATAACAAAGATTAAATTTCATACCACATAATATCTAAATGAGTTTAATAATAATGAATAAATTCATTGTCTGTCAAAATAATATAAAAAGAGCCTCTTAAACAATGTTTAAATGTCACAAAATATTAAAAAATCAATGCATCCCAACTAAAAACGTAGTTCTGGAGACCCTTAGAGTGTTTTTTACGTTGAAAAACACATAAAGTGTTTCCCCTAACTATAAAAGAATATATATATATATATTTTCATACTTTGATTTAATATCTCTTAGAGGATGAATGGATGCCTGGATCAATATATATAGTCATTTGAAGTTCATGTTATGTTTTTAACTTATCTTTATATTTTATTTATTAATTTATATATTCCATCACTATTTTTTAAATATCTATTACTCAATACTAATTTGAAAATTATTATTTAATATTTTTTTCCATTATTATTAATCATATTTCACTAAATATAATATAAATTATCTATAAATGCACAATTAGAATTATATTAATAGTATTAATAAAAATATATTTTACATATGTCAATATAAATATATTTCTTATTTCTAAAAGATATTTTTAATAATTTATAAAAAAATGAAGGTTGTCATTTATTTTCACTAAGAAAATCACTGATTAAAGGGGTTTATGGGAACTAAAAATTCC
Organism: Viscum album; assembly: GCA_963277665.1. Classification (NCBI taxonomy): domain Eukaryota; kingdom Viridiplantae; phylum Streptophyta; class Magnoliopsida; order Santalales; family Viscaceae; genus Viscum; species Viscum album. Next base: position 1,394,071,232 of record OY728165.1, read on the forward strand.
CTGAAAATTTCTATGAAAATTTCTATTAATGTTCATCTTTATTTTTGCTAAAAATAATTATAAATTGTAAGAAAAGAACTAATAAAGGACGAAAGTATTTGTGCTAAAAAACCAACAAATAAAAATGAATTTTTATCTCTGGGTTTTTATAGTGCTGATAATGACCCCCTTTTCGAGTTTTTAGCTTAATATGGAAAATGTATTGCGGATTATGTTATTAGTGATAAATCAATGTGCTTAATATAGGAAATTTTTTAATAGCGTGAGTCACTTAATTGATAAGGTCTAATCGAGTGGTCTTCATTATATTTGGAAAAAAAATTTATTTATAGGAAATGTGTCAACCCAATTCCAAGGGGAGCTGTTGTATCTTTCTGATACTTTAGAATATATTTCTTTTTAAAATATTATATTTCATCGATTTCTTCTATTACACAATACACTACTTTTAAATAAACCAAAATATACTATTAAAATATTAATATTTAATGTTATAGTTATCTCCTAAGTGTTTTATTGGTAATTATGAATAGGAATTTCTAAAATATATAAAAATTATGGTTACATATGTAAAAAAATTTATTTTCTATCAACTTATTAGAAATAAAAAAACATTTGGATATAAAAAAAGTAGTTTATTTGGAAACCCGTTTTAATATGAACAATTTATTTTTATCATAATAAATTAAATTATTCATTATTGATGAATAATGTTTAATAAAATTTATATATAATATATTTACAAAATAAATTGTCAATCATTTAATAAATTTTCTAGTAATTATAATTGAATAAAATTTGAATTATTATTGAAAAAATATATTTTTGAATGAATGTTTTCATTGAGTTTTTCATTATTTTAAAAAATAAAAATTTCTACCAATTCTAGATTTTGAGAAATGAAAAATAGATTCAATATATGGAATCATATGGTTCAAATTTGGAAAATATGGCCCTTTATTTTTTGTGAATATGAATAGTTACCCTGATAAAATTTACCACCTCGGGGAAGGGTAATTCATGTTAATCTAGGTTAAGACGATGTCGTAAATCCATTATTTTTCATCCTAACACAATAATGGTTGAATTTAATTCTATTATTATCACCATATTCTTGAAATTAATTTTTTTAGTAGTCACTTTTCCTTGAAAATGACCCATATAATATTTAATGAATTTTTTTTTAAAAAATATCACTCTCATAGTTTTAAAGATCACTTATGTGATTACATATGAACAAAAACTAGTAATTATCAAATCAAAATTACTATTTTGTTTGTAATAAAATTATATTTATTATGATAATTTATTTATAATTTTTTTATTAAATATTTACACGAAAATCATGTGCAATGCTAAAAATAATATTTATTAAATTATTAGAAATATAAAATAAACTATTTTTAAAATATTTAAAGTAATATAATTTAAGTGATTTGTAATGTTCCATGAATTTTGCAGATAAATATAACATATTATTGATTTTCAATGTGATTCATTTTTTGGTATTAATAAACATTTCTATTCAAATAAATCATTAAATATTATTGTTGGGAAGGTTATTGGGGATGGTGTCTCATTAGTGTGGCCTTAACAGAAATTCTAGTTGAGACGGTGTTGTATATAATTGTAATGAGTTAATAATTAATTTGGAAAAAAAGGTTAATCTATTATTAATAACATGAATGATGTTTTTTTAAATTTATCATGAAGTGAGGCAAAGGGGTTTTGGATGGGAATATGATGATGGGATGATTATCGGTTATACATGAATACAATTAAATATGATAGTAGATAGTAATAACTAATGATGACTAAAACACATTTAATCACTAAGTTGAATTTGGATGGTGGTGTGATAAATCTTTTTCTCTAAATATTTTGAAATGAATGAAATAATTAACCGAATGTAGATGGTAAATTTTCAGTGTTGAAATTATAAATGATGTGAAACATGGAATTTTGATTATCTGATTTCTATTTTTCTTGAGGACTCAATTATATTGTTGATGATGCTGTGATGTTAGGTTTTATTACATTGTGGAAGGTTGTCAAGATTTTATTTTTATATTTTTAATTTGAAGAGGTGAAAATTGAAAAAACGTGAAAACTTATGGGCTATGTTAGCTTATCATATGTATGACCAGGCAGAGTAGTGATGGATTAACATGTAGTATTTGGTAAAGAGGAAGACCCCAAAGGTTATTTATGAAATAAATAATGGTTGGGATCATGCATGGTAAAATATTATTAGATATGTTTTATTTCTAATATGTTTATTATACCCTACTGTGATGTGGACATGGAGTTGATTTTGATATGGTTATGCTTTTAAGGGAGAGGTTGTTGATATGAATTTATTGATGTTGGATGTATATATAAGGCGGATTTCATGAGGTTGATTCACTTTGTGTCAAAAATACCCCATATATTTTTTATTGTATTAGTGTTTACCATGTATGGGTTTATGGATAGGTAATGGTTTAGTATATGGTTCCAGTATGGTGGTTATGGTTGGGAAGTTGTGGTATATTTTTATGTGTTCTGCTGTCCAGCTATGGAAATGAGAGATTTTTGATGATATGTTACTAATATGATTTCATAATAAAATTCCTATTATGTTGGTTAGGATATTTTTTTGTTATCTATCAACTGGTTTGATTTTGAAGAGTCTCTGGACTAATTGGTGAGAGCTGTTGAGTATTATCAAGAACTTTTCATTTGATTGTTTTTATAATGGTTTTGGAGTTAATGATATATATTAGTTATTGGTTAGGGAATTTTTTTGAATAATTTATGGGTGAAATTGATGAGGATATTAAAGTAGGTTGTGAATTTTGGTGAGGAGATATCGAATATAGATTTCTATGAATGTATTTATAATTTATATTTCTGGTAATATTTGTTGTTATGTTTTGCTTATTTGATATCACTCTTGTTTTCTACTACATTTTTTATTAAAATGAATGTTTACATTCATATAAACTCACACCTATATAGTACTCATTAGTTCCCACCCCCTCCAAAATATCTTATGTGTTTGGAAGAATAGTCCAAATTTGATAGAAGCTTCTATATGAGTAGCTTATATGGGTATGGAGGATTAAAAGGAGTTTTAAGAGCTCAATATTAACATTCATTTTATTATTATTATATGATATCAAAGTGAATTTTTGGTTGTGGGAAAAATAATTAATACTTACTTTAAAACCTTTTATTTTGATTGGAGTTTCATTTTATTATTCTAATTATTTTAGGAGGTAAATTCATCACATAAGACTTCTATATATTCTTGGTACTAGTCACCTTCTCGATGCCTATTAGAGGTGGGATTCAGGGGTAACTCTCTCCTTCATTTATGACCTAGGAGTTGTTCTAACAAGAGTGGTTTGTGACGTGATAGATATCTTGAGGCACCCAAACCATTACTCCTAGGAGTGTTGGTAGAAACACATATGTTACATGTAAGGCCTCGGTCTTTGTGATCTTATGTCCTTATCAAAATTTTAATTTTAATCACTTTTTTCTTAATTAAATTATTATTGGGTGTATGGGGGTAATAGGGGGGTTTATTTGGGGTTTAGGACATGAAACGGATGAAAAATGGGAAAATCTGTGTTGGGTGCTTCATTTGAGCATAGTTAATAAAACAAAACGTCCTTCCCAGTCCAACTATGACACCATCGATAGTGGCATATATCATGGTTGGAACATGGTTAGTCAAATTTTGTGGAGTTTCCCTGATAACCATGGTACCCAAATCCCCTTGTATATTGGATTTCAAATAGTTTGCGCATGGTTTGGAAAACTGTGCAAGTAAACAGTGTGGCCCATTGAAAGTTGAAAAATTAAAATTCATCCATTTTTGGGATTTTATGTAACCTACCTGATTTATATCCCCTTTCTTCTAAATTTATCCCTAGTTATGCCCCAAAAACGTCAAGATATGTCATGGATCAATCTCACTCATCTCTAGATCACTTGGAGCACTATCAGTTGTGGATTAAAGCACCAGGTAAGTTTAATATCCCTATCTTTCTTCACATGTCATGATTAGTTCTTGTAGTCTGGGCTATATTCTTATAATTCCATAAATCTATCTTTTTTGAGGAATCATGGTTGGGGATTAAATTGGTTTTTAGACCGGGATAAAAGCCTTTTATTTAGAGTGTGATCATTAATTAATTCTAGGTGATTGATCTAATCAATATATCCCATAGGTATTAAGTGGTTTTTTATAGGATTGTGTGTTCTTGAATCCCTATTATTATGATTTTTATTCTTTTGGAGATTATTTGTAAAATGAGCATCCCAATGATGATATTAACCCCTCATGATACCATGATATTCTTTGAAGATGATTATAATGATTTGCGGTCACCAATGGGGTGCATAGGTGTTGGTCGGAGTGGATACTCAAGAGGGGGGTGAATAGAGTTCTAATTAAAAATTCTGTAAAAAATATTGTCTATTTAAAATCCCCCGATTTATAATATAAGTTAAACTATAGTGAATTTATACAGATTTTAAATGTTCACTTAGCTTCTCAATGATTTATTAGGTCTCAGTTAATTTTACCACAAGATCAAACTATCTTTTGAAACTAACCTACTAATTTACAATAAGTTTAAACACTTTCTTATTAAACTAACAAAGTAGCTTTAAAGTAGTTTTGTATTTAAAAGTAATAGTAGTGGAATAAATAAGATATATGTAGTATACTTTGAACTTAAACTAAATATTCATAGCTAATATAAAAAGAGGTTCAATCTCAAGCCGAGACTTAGTCCTATCAAATTTATATAAATTTGATCCACACCCTGGATCGGGGTTAACAACAGTTTACAAAACAGTCTGGGCCACGCAGGGACGTCTACCACTGTTCGATGTGGGAAACAAAAGAAAGATCAGGCCACACAAGGACCTCTTCCACAGTTGACGTGGGTAAACAATAGTTATGAGTTTGGAGTGAGGATTTGATATCCTCCAGTTCAGTACATGAGACAATGTGTGTATAAGATATACATAGTATACCACACAACTCTAATATTAATAAATAAATCACTTAGAGAGAAAATATAAGAGTTTATAAAGCTCTAGTGATTATCAATATAGCTCTGGACTCGTTGGATTCAGTAGGAATTCTTTTGAGTCTTTCTCTGGTTTTTCTATTGAAAAACAGAGTGTCGTAGTTAATCTTGTGTTCTGCAGGAGTGAGAATGATCTCTTGATTCGTCGTGTGTTCTTCAGTGGTGTTGGATTGCATTAATGAGAGTTCTTTGAAAGTATTGCAATCCCCTTCTTGTTCAGGATTGTTCTTCTTGTTCAGCATAGTTCTCTCAGGTGTGTGTATGTTCTTCTTATTGTCTAGTCACACTTTTCTCTCTTTTCATCGCATAGTGTACTGCATCTCAATATTGCTTATATTCCATGAGTTTTGGTAGTAGGAATGATTCCCTTTTCATAGGTACGAGATACGTTTTCCTGGCATTCCAAAATCTATCATTAAATAACAGTAATTGCATTAAAAACAGCAAATATGACCGTTATCATTAATTAAATAATATTGAGAAAATTTTAAGAAACAGCATCACATTGATTATGTAAACGGTTTCTTCTTCACGGTATATGGTTCACGGTATGAGATTCATGGTAATAACATCATGGTATGATCATGTCATTGTGTCTAGCTCATGGTGTCGAGGTCACGGTGTTTAGGTCACAGTGTCTGGGTCACGGTGAGTCCTTCACAGTGTCCGGTTCGTGGTGTCTGGGTCACGGTGTATGGGTCATGGTGTGTCCTTCACGATGTCTAGTTCATAGGGAGTCATTCACGGTGTCTGGTTCACAGTGTGTCCTTCACAATGTCTGGTTCACGGTGAGTCCTTCACGGTGTGTCCATACTTAGACAAATATCTTTATTTGGAATTAGACAGTAATATTCAGAATATGGATTATGTTTAATCATTAGAGAGTAAAAGTGCTTGAATCATAAATATAAAGGCTGGATAATATATGTGAGATTTGTGGTCATGCATAATACTTGTAAATAATAAAGAGAGTAATTAACATCTATAAGATTTGTTATCATTAAAACATGATGTGTAGTGATTATTGAGATTTAAGAGCATTAGAAAGATATGCAATGAAGATTGAGATTAATTAATAGTAATATTATTTGTGATCATTAAAACGTGATTGACAAATGAGGAGTCCAGCAATCTCCCCCTTTTTGATGATCAGAAGTCATATATAGTCAAAATATAAATGAAATGTAACATTAAAGAAACTGGCATATTAGAATAGAAAAAAATCATTATAGTAATGACACTTGTAGTTTTTATCCCTCTTTTATACTTGTAGTTTTCTCCCCCTTTTGGGATTATCAAAAAGAAGAGAAAATGAAAGAAAAAAAATTCAATCTTCATTAAAAAATGGTTCAGAATAGATCTTACAAGAGAAATACAAACTGGAAACAAGAAATGACATCCCATCAAAAAGAAAATAGTCCCTGGACTCTCCGGGATCCATCATTTCCTTGACTTTATCAGTAGTATGAGCTGGTGCTGAAGTAGAAGAAGGAATACATACAGTAGACAAAGAGGGTAAGGGTATACCTTCACATGCAGATGGAGCCCAAGTGGGAGCAGTAGAAGATCAAGGCTGTGGTTGGCCAAGAATGACTGTCCGGATATGAGAAAGAGCTTGGCTAACATTCATGGCAGTTGAGGCTATGGTAGGTAGACATGGTCTAAGGGGTGCAGCAGCTGGAGCAACTATAGCAGTACTCTACACATGAAGATACAACTTCAAAATATTGATGAAATCAATAATTATTTCACCACCATATTACATAGCCTTTTCAAAATCATCCTTATTATCCATAAATCTGTCTAACAATCTAGTGAACTCTGTAAGCTTCTAAACATGATCTTTAAAAGCATGAGTCACTGGAGGGATTCTCAAATTTTACACAAGATATCTAAAGTGATCTGTCATATCATTTTTAGGGAAAATTCGGGAGAGATACAAATCTATTTTCTTGGTGATATCTTGTTGAGCACCATTGGCTATCTTAGAATGAATCCTAACCAAGTCCAATGCTCTATCACTATTCTTAACCACTTCTGACAAAGAAGATAGATCCAAGCCACTAAAGGCATTCTGAAGTTCTTCCTTGATTATGGATCATAGCAGATAATCATCCAAAGAAGGTGTGGAGATTTGATCAGAAGAAGGAGAAGCCTTGACATCTTTGGTTAGAACATTGAGCTATTTCAGAACTTTTTGCAGACATCCAGTGTATTCATCTGTAAGCTTATTCAGATTTTCTAAAAGCTACCTCATGCATTCCATCATATTTGTGTGTCTTATTCCAATCTTCTCATCAAATGAATGTAGATATGGATGAACTTGAGACACAATCTCTCTTGCAAGGATGGAATCAGATGTCTCAGGAGAAGTAGCAACTGGTGCAGGGGTAGAAACATGGGTATGCACTGATCTCAAAGATAACTCATTCTTCAAATTTGCTACCATATTTTTTAGGTTTGTATCATCAGCACTCAGTAGCTTATTTTCTACTCTGACTTCTTGAATTTCTCTGATCATCCTTGGTTAAATATGAAATATAATATTTTCCAAGATAATTGATGCATCTTCTTGACTTAATTGAGTCACTGGACGAGGTTTAGTAGATATGATCTTCTCAACTCCATCTTATAGAGTCTCTCCAACAACATTAACATAATCTTTAGTCACAATAGAGTGATTGTTTGGTAAGGGTGTAGGTAAAGGTAGTGGTTCAGATTATAGTTGAGGTTCAGAGTCATCTTCAGACTCAGATTCTGATTTAGATTTAGGATGGGGCTCTAGTTATGGTTCTGGATGAGCTATAGACTTCTGTTGAAACCGAGAAGAAAAATCTATTCTAGTTGTAGTCACTTTCTGTGACTCATTTACATCATAAAAGCTTGGTAATTCACACCGAGTGTACACAGAGTATGAGACAGAAGGTTGAGATGCTTCACCAGATCCAGCTTCTATAATCTCAAGGTTTTGAGGTTCCTCCCCCTTAAATTGTGCTTTCATTAAAGAGACCATAGGCTCATCATGATAAATATCCATAGGATCATCCCTAATCTCTTCAGAAAATTCTTTCCTTTCCAGCTGAAAGGCAATTTCCATCCTCTCATCAGTAGAGGGAATTGTCTTAGGAACTGATTGTTCCACTGGTTGAGCTTCCGGACTTACTTCTTTCTCAACAGAAAGATCCTATTCAACATGATCTTATTCTAAGGTTTCTTGCTATTCTGAATCAATAAAAACCAATTTTATTACAGAATTAGGATGAGCTTCTAGATTTAAATCTGCACTAGAAGCATGAGCTTCCTCTTCTCTCAAAGTAACAAAAACTTCCTCTCCTTGAGGTATTTTAGCTGGGATAACAGCAGGGACATCAGTCCTTTCTTTTTCAACAGGAGCTGTTTCCATTGGAGGTCTTCCAGCATCTTCTCTAGGAGATACTTCAGCTGTTACTTCCTCTTCTTCTTCTTCTTCTTCTGAATACTTATACACTTCATCTGGTTCAAAATCAGGATCAGATAGATTTTTAGGCCATCTTGGAAAGTCAACAAGATTAAAAGTTTTATACAAATGATCATTATCCTCCACCCACTGCTTTTTTCAGGGGTTCTGGATAATCTTCATCTTTCTGATGATATGCATGGATAGTCAGAAATCAAATTCCTCTAAATTTTCGTCATTCGGTCCAACCATCCCTTTGGAAACTAACATAGCTGAAATCATCCTTGAGTAATTCAAAAAGGTGTATTTGGAAGTGACTTTAATCAGCTCACAGATATGGTTAATAACATACATTCATATGTCGATATTATGTCCATTCTTCAATAGGTGAATCAGGAACACATCCTGATACTTCATCATAACAAAATCTCCATTTCTCGTACTAATCAAATTTTGAAAAAACATGAACAGTATTCTTGTCTCCCCATCTAATTCAGCAGCTATGGCCCTTTGCTTGGTGCTGTTTCCAGTCAGGATTTTCAAAGCATTCTCTAGGTCAAAGATGTTGGTTGTTGGAGGAGGTTATCTTTGGTAATCCTCACAAACTCCTTCATATGGAATCCCTAGGCATGCAGCCCATAGTATCAAATATAAAGAGCACTTTTGTTCATTTATCCAGCTGGTTACCATAAAGATTTCTCCAAAATCGAAGGAAAATGTCACATCTTGGTAGAATTGAAATACCAATCTCGGGTAAATCAGTCTATTTTATCCAGAGAATAATGTAATCCATCGTTGTTCTCTTAAAACATTCAAAACTAATGATTTTATAGAGAGGATCCACTCATGACAAACTTCCATTTTAGGTACAACAGTACGGCTTACCATGATTGGGATTAGAGGTCCTTCAGCAGCTATCCTTGGTATCTTCTTTTATTTCTTAGTGCGGCGTTTCTCAGATGAGGGTGAAGTTGGACGCATCATCCTTGGTATTCACTGAAGGTTTAGGCGAGAGGGAAGAGAAGGTTCAAGAGAGAGTTCGGGTAAGGAATCTAATGAAACCCTTATGTTTTATCATTTGGGAATGTCAAACGTCATAAAAAAACATGGGAAAACAAATAGCGGTGAAAATAAAAATTATCGCGATACGGGTTAAAATAAAAATAAAAAAAATCTTCACGGTGAGACCATGAGTAGGCATTATGATGTGATGAAAACTAGTCATCACGGTGAGACAATGATCATTCTGTGTAGTCACGGTGAGACAGTGAGTTGACGGACCGTGAGCATAAATTCTTGATAGTGAGACCGTGAGCATAAAATAGTAACATAGAAACAGTGACCATGAAACCATAAAGTAAAATACAATAATGTATTAAACATTAAGATCAGAAATATGTATATTTATGATTAATCATACCAAGATCATGTATGATGTAGTCTATTCTTTCAGAGTTTAATGGTTTAGTGAATATATCATTAAGTGGATATTCAGTACCAATGAATTCCAAAGTGATATCACCTTTTTGAAAATGATCCCTCAAAAAGTGATGTCTTACATCAATATGTTTTGTCCAAGAATTAGAATAAAGATTCATAGAAATATTAATAGCACTTGTGTTGTCACAGTTTATTGGGACATGTCTGAATTGATATCCATAGTCCAGTAATATGTGTTTCATCCACAAAATTTGTGCACAACAACTTTCAGTAGCTTTGAATTCAGCTTCTACAGTAGATAATGAAACAGAATTTTGTTTCTTACTACACTATGATACTAGTGACTTGCCTAAAAGGTGACATGTTCCAATGTTTCTTTATCTATCTAGCTTACATCCGGCAATATCAGCATCAGAATAACTAACTAATTCTAATGATTGTCATTTGGGATAGAATAGTCCTAAATTGGGAGTATTCTTAAGGTATTTGAAAATAATATTTACAGCATTTAAATGTGACTCTTTATGGATTGCTTGAAAACGAGCACACATACACACACTAAACATAATATCAAGAAGACTAGCTTTCAGGTAGAGTTGACATCCAATCATTCCTCTATAAGTGGTTTGATCAACAGATTTACCATCTTCATCATGATCCATCATACAGGTGGTACTCATGGGAGTGTCACTAATTTTTGTTCTATGTAATCCAAAACATTTTAAAAGATCTATATTATATTTAATTTTTGTTAAAATAATTCCATCATCATTTTGAAATATTTGAAATCCATGAAATAATTTATGTTCTCCCATTAAACTCATTTCAAATTCATTTTGCATCATTTTAGAAAAATCAGTACATAATGTAGTTTTTGAAGATCCAAAAAAAATATCATCTACATAAAATTTTACAAATAAAAAATCTTTAGAAATTCATTTTATAAACAAATTAGGGTCAGCTATTTCTTTTGTAAAACTTTTATAATTAGAAAAGTACTTAATATATCATACCATGCCCTTGGAGCTTGCTTTAATACATAAAAATATTTTGATAATTTGAAAATATGATTTGGAAAATGAGGGTTTGAAAATCCACGCGATTGTTCAACAAAATCATCCTCATCAATATATCCATTAAAAAATGCACTCTTGACATCCATTTGATATAGTTTGAAATTTAGATGTGCAGCATAAGCAAGTAAAGTCCTAATAGCTTCTAATCTGGATACTGGAGAAAAAGTCTCCTCATAGTCAATACCTTCTTCATGACTATATCCTTGTGCAACTAGCCTAGCATTTTTTCTAACTATGTTTCCAGATTCAGCTACTTTATTTATGAACACCCATATTGTGCCTATTGTGAAAGTGTCCTTAGGTCTTTCAAAATGATTCCAAACATTACTTTTTTAGAATTGATTGAGTTCTTCTTGCATACCAATTACTCAAAATTCATCATTAATAACATCATCAATGTTTTTAGGTTCATGATGTGACAAGAAGGCTTGATGTTCAACCTGATTTCTAAGAGAAGCTCTAGTATGTGTCCCTATATCATGATTTCCTACAACAATATCTAAAGTAATATTCTTTAGAATTCTAGTAGATCTAGTAAAGGTAGGTCTAGAAACTTCATGTTATTCTCTAGGTTTGGGTTCATTAGGAGCATATTCTGGAATAAGTCCAGAACTAGTTGTCTTTGTAGCAGGTTCATTGATTTTATCCTTAAGGTCTAGAATAGATAAATCCTCATCAATTTCAAGAGAGGTTTTAGGATCTTGTGGATCAGGTTCATCAAACGTTATGTGAACATATACTTCCACACACTTGGTTATTTTTTTTTGAAAACTATATAAGACTTTCTAGTTAAATAATATCCTAAAAATAATCCTTCATCACTCTTAGAAACAAACTTATCAAGATTATATTTTGTATTAAGAATAAAGACTTTGCAGCCAAAGACTCTAAAGTATCTAACTTTAGGATTTCTATTGTTCCAAAACTCATATGGTGTCTTCTTAAGAACTGGTGTAATTAAGACTCTATTAATAATATATCAAGTTGTATTCATAGCTTCAGCCCAAATGTAAATTGGAAGGTCATATTCATTAAGAATGGTTCTATCAATTTCTTGAAGGGTTCTATTTCTTTTTTCTACTACACCATTTTGCTGAGGTGTCCTAGGAGAAGAAAAGTTATGACCATAGACATTTTGTGAGAAATAGGTTTCAAATTCATGATTTTCAAACTCACGGCCATGACCACTTCTTAGAGTGTTAATTTTAAGTCCACTAAAAATTTCTATAGACATGTAGTATTTAACAAAGTAAGAACAAGCTTCACTTTTGTGAGCTAAGAAGTATACCCATGTATATCTAGAAAAGTCATCTACTAGGATATAGACATATTGATTCCCATTTAAGCTAGAAACCCTAGATTGTCCAATCAAATCCATGTGAACCAACTCGAGAGGTTGATAAGTTGAAAATTCATTCTTTGATTTAAAAGAAAATTTATATTTCTTTCCCTTTTGACAAGGATTACAAACTTTGTCATTTGGAGACTCAAGTTTAGGTAGGTATATAACTAAGTTCTTACTACTTAGTTTTATAAGTGACTGTATATTTCAGTGTTTTAATTTTCTATTCCATAACCAAGACTCTTTATGAAAAGCATTTAAACATGTAACATTTTTCTTGGATAAGGTATTTAAATCAACAGCATAAAAATTTCCATTTCTTAAATCAAAAATGACTAAAACATTTTTAGAATTAAGAACATTACAATAATCATTTTCAAATTTGACATTAAAACCATCATCACATAATTGATAAATACATAATAGATTATATTCCATTCCATCAACAAATAAAAATTTGGAAATTAAAACTGAATTAGTGTTACCAATTTGGCCTAGGACGATGATATTTACTTTAGAATTATCTCCAAAGGTGACATGACCTCCATCAACCATTATTAAACTTTTGAAACATGAGTAATCCCCAGACATATGTATGGATCCTCCACTGTCCAAATACCATGTCTTCTTATGGGAACTCTTCAAGGAGGTTTCCTTCAAAATAGATTTAGATAGGAAATGATTTTGTACCAAGATCTTCTTAGTCCAGACAGGTTAGAAATCAAATCTTTTGGTACCCAAATTTGTCTTATGGGACTCATAAAATTTACAGAATCAAAATATTTTGAAAGATAAACTCTATTTGATTTATAACTATGTGAGTAACTATTTGAAGCATATAAATGTCCATAAATAGAAATAGTAGTATTCTGTCCAAATTTAGGAATAAATCTATTATTGGTAATCTGTCTCTGTCTAGGTCTATAGCATATTCTAGTAGTGTATTTTGGTGCAACTTTATTTCCTATCATTTGAGTTAGTGTATCCTTTCCATTTGTGAACTTATCTAAGTTTTTTCTATGTTTCTCATTTTTCATTTTTAGTTCAGTGTTCTCCTTTAATAGTTGAGCATTTATCTCTTTTTCAATAGTAATTTCGGTTTTAACAGTAGCAGTGAGAGCATATTGTTTTATCAATGATTTGTATTTATCCATAAGTTCATTGCATGTATCTTCTAGCATATTACAATATTCAAATAATTCCTCACTAGTCATGTTTTCAGAATCCGAATCAGATCTTCATCATCTCTAGAATAATAAGAATTTAAAACAGGAGTATCTAAGGTTACCTCAGATGTGTTTGTCATGAAACACATCTTGGCACGATTATTTTTAGAATCAAACATTTCAGATTCACTTGTTCTGACTTCAGAAGCACTCCAGGTAGCCTTTAAAGATTCTTTGTACTTATTATCCTTGTAATGATATTTCGTATTGAATTTTAGCTTTGGGCAGTCAGATTTAATGTGTCCTTTCCTTTTTCACTCATATAAAACAACTTCTTCAGTTTTATCTGGCTTTTTCCAATCCATATTCCAATGTCTTTTATTGTGATACTTTCCTTCGTAATTTTCTTTTCTGAAAACTTTCTTCTTCCTATAAAATTTCTTAAACCTTCTTGCTATCTGAGAAATTTCATCACCACTATCAGAATCTGAATTTTCACTTGTTGAACAGTCAATTTGTATTTGATTTTTATCTTTGTCCTTACTCTTTGAAGAAGTAGTCTTGAAAGCCACATATTTTCTCTTAGGTTCATCATCTTTCTCTTTATTCACCTTGAGTTCTTACTCATACATCATAAGATTTCCAATGAGTTCTTTGAAAGGTAGAGCAACAATGTCACATGACTCTATGATTGAAACTGATGTGCCTCTCCATCGGTCTATTAAACATCTCAAGATTTTCATAATTTGTTCCTTTCTTGGAACAACCATTCCGAGTGAATTCATTGTATTGACTATCTAATTAAACCTGAGATACAAATTAGAAATAGGTTCATCAGTATTCATTTTAAAATTATTGTATTTAATATTATAAGAATTTAATCACGTTTCTTTAACATTGGTTGTCCCTTCATGAGAAACACCCAATGTATCCAAAATTTCAAATCCAGATTTAAAAGATTTTTTTATTAAACTCTTCATCTCCTAAAGCCCAGTACATGGAATTCATGGATTTATAATTATTATTGTTGGCAATCTTTGTATGTTCATCCCATGTTATTCATTCAGTTTTTGGAAGTTTATATTGTGACTATATAACAGTCCAGATATCAAAACCAATGCTTTCTAAATGAATTTTCATTTTATGTTTCCACTGAACATAGTTTATACCATTAAAGAAAGGTTTCCTATTAGTATCATCACCCTCTAGTCTATTTTCCATATCTAGATTTTAGAAAGATAAATTAAAGAGATAAAATTTAGAACTAACAGATATTTAAGATCATTAAATATGCAACTAAAATCACAGTTGAAAACCATATTATTTCAAAAATCCTTAAACAAAAACAAAACCTTTGATACCAAATTTTTGTCGGAGTGGATACTAAAGAGGGTGTTGAATTGAGTTCCAATTAAAATTTCTGTTAAAAATATTTTCTATTTGAAAACCCCCGATTTATAAAATAGGTTAAACTGTAGTGAATTTATACAGATTGTAAATGTTCACTTAGCTTCTCAAAGATTGATTAGGTCTCAGTTGATTTAACCACAAGATCAAACTATCTATTGAAACTAACCTAATGATTTATAATAAGTGTAAAAACTTGCTAATTTAACTATCAAAGTAGATTTAAAATAGTTTTTTATTTCAAATTAATAATAGCGGAATATATAAGATATATATAGTATTCTTTGAAAATAAACTAAATATGCACAACAGATATAACAAGAGGTTCAGCCTCAAGCCGAGACTTAGTCCTATCAAATTTATAAAAATTTGATCCACAAACTGGATCGGGGTTAACAACAGTTTAAAAACTGTCCAGGCCACACAGGGACCTCTACCACTGTTCTATGAGGGAAACAAAACAAAGACCAGGCCACACTAGGACCTCTTCCACAGTTGACATGGGTAAACAATAGTTAAGAGTTTTGGAGTGATGACTTGATATCCTCCAGTTCAGTACAGGAGAAAGTGTGTGTATAAGATATACATAGTACACCACACTGCTCTAATGTAAATAAATAAATCACTTAGAGAAAAAGATAAGATTTTAGAATACTATAGTGATTATCAATGCATCTCTGGAATCATTGGATTCAACAGGAATGCTTCTAAGTCTTTCTATGGTTTTTCTGTTGAAAAAAAGAGTGTCATTGTTAAGCTTGTGTTCTGCATGAGTGAGAATGATATCTTGATTCTTTGTGTGTTCTTCAGTGGTGTTGGATTGCATTCATGATATTTCATTGAATGTCTTGCAATCCCCTTCTTGTTCAAGATTGTTCTTCTTGTTCAGCACAGTGCTCTCGGGTGTATATAAGTTCTTCCTGTTGTATCATCACACTTATCTCTCTTTTCTTCACATTGTGTACTAAATATCAATATTTCTTATATTCCACGAGTTCTGGTAGTAGGAATGATTCCCTTTTCATAGGTTCGAGATACAGTTTCCTGACATTCCAACAACTATCATTAAAAAACATTAATTGCATTAAAAACTTCAAATATGACTGTTAGCATTGTTTAAATAATATTGACAAAAAGTTATGAAATGGTGTCACAGTGATTATGTAAATGGTTTCTTCTTCACAGTATATGGTTCACAGTATGAGCTTCACGGTATGAACTTCACGGTATGTCCATGTCACAGTGTCTATCTCACGGTGTCTAGGTCACGGTTTCTTGGTCACAATGTCTGGGTCACGGTGACTCCTTCACGGTGTCTAGTTCACGATGTCTGGTTCCCTGTGAGTCCTTCATGGTGTCTGGTTCATGGTGAGTCCTTCATGGTGTCTGGTTCATGGTGAGTCCTTCACGGTGTCTGGTTCTTGGTGAGTCCTTCACGGTGTGTCTATACATAAACAAATATCTGTATTTGGACATAGATTGTAATATACAGAATATGGATTAAGTTTAATCATTTGAGAGTAAAAGTGATTGAATCATAAATATAAAGGCTTTATAATATATGTTAGATTTGTGATCATGCGTAAGACTTGTAAATAACAAAGAGATTAATTAACATCCATAAGATTTGTTATCATTAAAACATGATGTGTAGTTATTATTGAGATTTAAGAGAATTAGCAAGATGTGCAATGAAGAATGAGACTAATTAATAATAATAGTATTTGTGATCATTAAAACATGATTAACACATGAGGTGTCCAACAATAGGTATTTCAGAACATCAAAATAGGAAATTTTAACAGTACAGTTGAATTTTGATAATGTAAATCCCATATTGAACATGTTGAATATGTTAGTTTAGTTTAAAATTGAATATTTAGAGATGTTCCTATGTCTGTAAAATGTAATAATGTGTTGTTTGGTCTGTATTCGAAATGGTTAATTGGGTGAATTGAGATTGTGTCGAATGGTTATGAGTCATGTTGAAATTTGTATGTGGATTAGTGTGTATGAAATGATAAACATGTTAAATAGGAAATGGTTTATGAATTTACTATCATCTAAAAAGGTTTTCATAAGGTAGTCGATAAATATTTTTGAATGGGTTAATACATTAGAATTAAGGGGGTATACCTAATGGGATCTAAATAATAAAGTGTTCGAGCTTTGTGATATAAACACTATACATGAAATGAAAAAGTTGACTATGCTTGTGAAATGATAAATAGGATAAATGGGATAATGTTTGTTAATTGTGGAATATTTGATAATGTAAGGGAATTAGTAAATATACCTAATGGTTTATAGCACGAACATGGGAATTGGGCTAAATGGTTATGTAATGTAAATGGAAAATGTGTTAATGGGTTACAACATAGTGTTTACTTCCATGTTGATGGTCTTGGAATGCGTTTTATATTTTTATTAGTTATGTTTGGTTGTGAAAAATAATGATTATAGTGAATGGATAAATAATCATGTGAACATTTCTTGGTGGTGTGATAAAGTATTGAGGCTCCTCCCACAGGTCGGGTTGGACTGATGCTCTAACAACACCAAAAAATTCATGGGTTGGGAAGTCAAACTAATTCCTTATTCCCTAATAGTTATATTTGAGGTAACTATCTAGATACATGTTCTAATGTAAGTAATGTTTAATGATTGTGAAATTGTTATCCCTAGTGAGCTAGATACATGACTTATTTTATTAGGCATATTGTTTGATATCCATATATCCATGTGTAGATTATGTATAAACCTACCCCATGGAACAAATGATAAAAATGTGATTAAGTAATTATGATGGAATAAATGACAAAAAATGGGAATAAATATAGAAATGGAGCAAGTGTACATGGTTATATAATGGTATCCATGTTTTCCTTTTGTTTATTTAACCATTTAAATTACACAGTAATGCACTATATATTTAGAGTGAATATTTTTTGTACCCCATTAATGGTTTCATAATGGGTTGTATTCACACCCTTCTCGGGCGACCATAGGTTACCTGAGAAAATTTCATTCTTATAGGTTAGGAAAAGGGAAAAATCCCAGTGATAGGTAGTTGAGTCAGGGATAAGATATGCATTGATGGGGATTTAAAGATAGAGTTAGGATATTTCTGGTTATTCAACAAGTTTCTTTTAATTTTGGTTTATTTATTTTTGGAACTATTATCATCACATGACATGGTTAATGTTGATTTTTTCTTTATACCTAGTTTTGAGAGATTATTGGAAATTCACGTTTATTTGTTGTCACATATTGTTTCCACTATTTATATTTTTTTATATACAACTCTTTTAAAGAAGTTATAATCTCATTATGTGTCTTATTATAACCTCACCTCAAGTCGTTAACCTCTGGCATATAGGGAGACACATCGGAGGTCATGTGATGACCGGTAATAGCAACCTGTTTTGTGGATCCTAGACCTAGGATGTTAATATTTGTATTGGATCATTTCATTTTTAGGTTCTTGTTATTTGGGATGGCATACGGGAGGTTGGGATGTTTTAGGATTTAGTAATTATCTTTTGTTTGGGAGTAGAAAACCCATGTATGAGGAAAAACCCAAGACACCGAAGGTGTGAATTATTGTTCTTGGTGTTTGTTGTTATAGTTGAATCATATTTTAACCTTGGTTGGGGCACATGTTTCATGATGTGACTAATTTATGTTATGTTTCTCATGGTCATAATGGCATGAGGTTTTTCCTTCATGCATCATTTTTGGAACCTAATGATATAGGTTCCGAGCATCATAATAGGCATGCATGGGAGGGGTGTGTGAGACATGAAGGGTGGAATGAATTTTAATTTCCAAAAAGTTGAATAAAAATTATGTCTAATAAAAATGATTTAAATTTCTCAAATGGAATAAATTTTATGAATGGATAATGAATTTTTTTTTAAAGAATGGTATACATGAGTAAAATTGGATATTGTAAGAAGTTAAGAAATGGTGAATGTTCCTATGTGAAGATATTTGTGTTGTAAATAGGGAGTGTGTTAAAAAGATGTTTGATGAAAGACATAATATTAAGTAATTTGGTTTACCCATTTTCTACCCTGACCCATGGTAGAGATAGAATATGCTGGTGTTCTATGTGTGGTGATAACCCAAGGGATATTGTATGGGGTGTGTGTTGTTGAAGTCTGCTATTATAAGAACTTTTCTATATGGGGATTAAATCCTATTAAACATTCATCTAAATTTTTTTAGGAAAATTATATGGATTATAGTCATGAATCAGGTTGGGACTCTCGATGCATCAGGTGAATGGGGAGATTGAAATGTGAATTCGTTAGTATAAAAGTGGAGAACTTAGTTATGAAAGGATGTGGGGTTTTGAAACATTTGGGATATCCCTTTAGAATGTATTCCTAGTTTTGATAATTATTCCCTTGTATGGGTGGTTTGTAGAAGATAGAGTTCCCTATTATGAGACCTTGGATTTGGGTGGTGAGGCATTATTTGTTATGATATTTAATATGAGTTGTTTTTATGAAACCCTTGGTAGGTTTGTGGAATATGGATCATGAGTTGTTATATAGAAATGAGAGTATAGAATATCTCATGGGTCATGACAGTACTGATTTCATGATGGACCATAAGGATAGTGCATGGGTTTTAGTGACCTTGTGAGTAGGGAACTTGTGAGTTATGTTTTTTATTCTGTAGAGGGATAGTGGGAAGGTTGATGGTTTCATGATGAAATTTGAGCTTTTGTTATGCATTGTTAGATTCATGGAAAACTTGGGTGACTTCATTTGAGGATCTCCCAATGATGTAGGTTCCTTAGAATATGATGCATGGGAGATTCTTTAGAGGTGGACTCGATCTGTAATAAGTAACATCAAGTTTCCTAAAATGGTATAGTTGTGCCTTGGTTCTTTCAGAACGGCACCCTTGTGTTTTGGGTAGTATTTATAGTTTGTTTCTAATGGTTGTACCATATTGATGACTCACCCATCTATTTGGATAAGCATTAGTAGAGGTCTCTATGTTGTTTTTGAGTAGAATAGACAAGGTTGAATGAAACATGGTTAGATGCTTTTGATTTGATGGTGACACCTGAGGTGATGGTGGTGACATGGATGAGCTTGTTTTTATGAGTTGATTTTTTTGAGATATTTATAATGCTTTGCGGATGATGAAACTGGAAGAGTAAGAGGAATTTTTAGGTGAGTTAGAGTGTGTTGGGATATGCTCATGTGACAGATGGATTTTGGGAACTAAATTAGGTGAAATAAGTGGTCATAGCATTGTACAAAACATTGAGGGATCTAATGAGTTACATATGTGAGCACCCAGTGGTAATGAATGATTTCAATTAGGATTAGTGACCTATATTCTCTAGGAGACCAAGGTGGTATATTTGGTTGTGCCTTCGATTATTAGTTTTATTTGTGTGGTAGAATACTATGTTTCGGTGGTTAACTATCATGATCATACAAAAAGAGCTCGAGTGGTGTGGTATATGTAGTTCCATAGAGATCATTGGTTCGTAGTGGATTGGAGGATGGTTGCGGAGTAGTGGTGGTTAAGTGATGATTGATATGTGTATGGAAGGGAATCCTGAGATCCTTGGAAGGTCATGGTGTCCAGTTGTGGGAGGTGACATCATTAATGTTTATGTTGGCGGTGGGGTTCTTTGGAAACATCTTATCATACCTCAGATAGTGATTATCTTGCCCAATAGATTAACATCATCTTGAGTATGACGAGAAACCTATGGATTCACCCCTAACAACATGATGGTACTTTGGTTGGATGAGGAAACCATGGATTTTATAGTAATAGGGGAGGTATGCGGAGATTTATGGGGGAATGTACACAATTTAGTGTTTTAGTTTATGTCCTCAGGATGGATCGGGTGTCGAAAAACATTGTGGATGCCATTAATAGAGGATGTGAAAGGGTATTTGGTGATTTTATTTTTCTTTTTTTGGGAAAAAATAGAATCCATGTATATGTTTGTGAGTTTTTCTCATGATATATTGTAATTTTTCTGGTAGGTTTCAATCATATAGTGAAATGGTAATGAAACTCATAAGGTGGGGTGTGATAAGTCAGTCCTAGATGTGAAGTAGAGAATGAAGAGTTGTTGAAGTGACAACAGGATTCCATAGAGGATCCTGGGAGGATCATATTGGGTTTTTTAGAGAGTCCAGGTGGGCCTTTATTATAGTGGTTGATTAATAAAATAATTTTCAATTTTCCTTGGGTGGTTCCAAATAAAATTTGAGATTTCGGTTTCTAGTTTTCTAAGGTCATTATGAGACATAGAAATAGTTTGTGGGAAGAGAGGTGGGTTCAATAACTCCAACAAAATTCAGATGTAGAGTCAGGAAAGTGTATTTGGGTAGTATTGAAATTCCTTGATGTTTAAGGGAACCTTGTGTATGTGATTTAGTGTCAACCCAAGTTAAAATTAAAGCTAATCAATATATGTGAGATAATTAGGGATAGCTCGAATTATCTATGGGCGGGCGACATATATAGAGAGTTGTAAATCACCTTTTTTTTCGATGTTTTAATGTGAGAAGTACAATTAAATTTTTTAATGAAATTGATTGGGAGACAACCTTATTTATTTAGTTTATAAATTGTAATATTGATTATGTTGGGAAGGTTGATGGTTGAAATAGAGCCTGAGGATGGTTCGGAGGGTAGTGATTCTTTTATGGAATAATTCTACAGGAGTTCAGGGATTGACCTCAGTATAACCCTTGGATGAAAATTATTTTATTTAAACTAGTGATAACCTTGGGGTTAAAGGCGTGGAATTACATTAGTAGAACATGGGTATTATAGAAAAAGGTGGTTGGTGGTGTTCCAACAGGTGATAAAAAACAAGAATGGGTGTGGTGAGAGTGACCCACCATTGGTTCTATGTTGTAACAGTGGGTTCCATTCTGAAAAAATGTTTTACTTGAGTGAGTTAATGTTGAGATTATTCTTTAAATTGATATTGTAGGAATTTCATGTGTCTGGTTTCAATGGTGAGGCTGAAATCCGTTGTAGGGAAGATTCATTATTCATATTTGGGTATGGTGAGTTGGGAACTTATTAGGTATGATGTGAATATCAATTTGATTTCTAGTAGTCATTCATCTATATTGGGGTTTTAAATATTTTAATTTAGTGGAGAGAATCATAACAATAAATTTGTTGGTAGATGACGTGATTGGAGTTTTGAGTTGGAGGAACTCGAGCGATCACGGTTTGGTTGAGTTGGCACTGATAGTGAGCACTGGAATGGGTTATATTGATTGAGTGCCCTATGATTTATAGATTGTGGTTGGATGTTTATTTATTGATTGTGATCTTTGGTACATGAGTGGTGGATTGACGTATGTCAGGAAATGTGGTTGGAAAAACAATGTTTTTTTGGGGTGATATCAGGTTTTGGTCAACAACATAGTTTTGAAAATAGAGTAATATGAAACCAAATGATATAGGTCTTGAGTTGTGAAGAGGATCAGATCGACGGGGTTTCAGTTGAATCCTCAGTGATGGTCGGCTATTATGTATGTGTATTTTGTGATCATTGAAATAGGAATAGTTAACTATGTTTTCACTATGAAGTTATAGTGGTTGATGTGGGGATGATGTAGATGTGTATATTGAGGATTATCTTGGTAATGTTTTCAGTTTTGGTGAGGAAGATATGTGGGGAAAGATTGTGTCTTTGGTCCAAATTATGTGGTAGTATTATAATGTTAGAATGGAAACATGGAAAAGGGGAATGGATAGGTAGGACTAATGGTCGGCTCTCTCTGTTTCGGAAGAACATTGAATCTTGGGAATGCATCTTGAGCACCAGCCATTATAATTTGGGGAGGTTGTAAGACTCTAGTATTCATTAAGGCATTTCCTTGTATAAATTATGATTTTAATATCTTTTTTTGAATAATGAAATGATTCATGGGTGTGTTAGGGGCCTCCCGATTGTTCTAGGGGGTTGGAACATGAAAATGATAAAAATTGAACAAATCTATAAATGGTGCATGGTTGGTGAATAGTTAATCAACCCATGATGCATTCACAAGATAATTGTGCAACATTGTATTGTGGAATATCATACTATTGGTGCAAGTTGAGCCTAACCATGAAAAGATTCATCGGTAACCATGAAGCCCAACTCCCCTAACACTGAAGCTTGAGTATGATTTGGAAAACCATGCAAGTAAAACTCTTGGACCATTAAAAGATGAAGATTTTCATTTTTTACATTCTTGGATTTTATGTATCCCATATATTTTTTTCTCCCCATTCTTTTACTGCTAACACGATTGATCCCCAAAAACCTCAAGATATCTCATGGAATAATATCACTCATCTCTAGGTCATTTAGAGCACTGTTGGATATGAATCGAAGCTCTGAGTAAGTCTAATCTCTCCCTCGCATATCAATTCCAGATTAGGTATTTTATACAACTATACCATCTTTAGAATACATAAGATCCTATTTTTTTTTTGGGGAAATCTTGTTTAGGCTTTCAATGTGTGTTTTGATTGAAAAAAATGTCAACGATTGAGAGTGTGCTCGTCAATGGATTCGAGGTAGGTGTTCTACACATTATATCCCATTTTTTTAAGTGGATTTGTGAATGTGTGTATGTGTTATTGCTTCACATATTGTGATTTAGATGAATTTGGTGATTTTTTCTAAAATGACCATCCAAATTATGATCGGAACCCCTCAAGATCCCATGGGATTTGTTGTAGATGATTAAAATGATTTAGGACCACCCGTGGGGGTGCTGGCTTTTCAAGACCTAGAAATACTTAATGTTAATTATAGAGTTGACATTAGATAACATATATCCCATATTAAACATGTTTAATTCAATAGTTTAATTGAAAATTTAATATTTATAGTTGTTAATAAGTTTGGATAATGGTGTATGGGGTTATTTTTTATGGATTTAAAAGGGTTAATAGGGTGTATTGAGATTGTGTCGAATGGCTATGATTCATGTTGAAATGTCTAGGAGGATTAGTGTGTATGAAATAATTAAGAAGTTAAATTGGAAATGGATTTTGGATAGAATAACATGTAAATGGGTTTTTATAAGGTAATTAATTTATATTGTGAATGGGTTAATAAATAGTAATTATGGGGTATACCAAATGATTTGTATGCAATAAAGTTTTTGTAATATGTGATATAAAAATTGTATTTGTAAGGCATAATGTGGCAATTATTGTGTAATGATAAATGGGATACATTTGAATATTCATGGTAATGGGTGAATATTGTCTAATATATGGGAACTTTTTAATATACATAATAGGTTAAAGCATGAGAATGATACTTGGGATACATGTTTATGTAATCTAAATGGAACATGTGTTAATGGGATATGGAATAGTGTTAATACCCATATTGATGGTTATGGAATGAGTTTTCTATTTTTACTGATTATTTTTTGTTATGATATGGTATATGTGTGGTGAATGTATAAGTATTCATGTGTACATGGATTGGTGGTGGGATAAAGGACTGGGGCTCCTCCAACGTCTCAGGTTGGACTGATGGTCTAACCCCACCCAGTAATGCACGAGTTGGGGATTTTGGCTAATTCTCAATGTCTCAATTGCTGTATTCAATTGAACTACATGGAGAAAGGATCCATGGTAAGTGATAATTTTTATTGTGAAATTTTAATAACTAGTGAGATAGGGACTTTAAATTTCTCCTTATTTATAGTGATTGATTTTTCTAGACTCATGTGAGATGATGTATATTCCTAACAAATGGAAAACCTGATAAAATTTTATTAAGGCATGAAGATTTTATAAATAACCAAAATGGAAATAAATATAGAACCAGATTAAGAATACTTGGTTATCTAATGGTACTCATGGTTTCATATTGTTTATTTTACCATTTACCTTACACATTCATGAACTATATATTTAGAGTATATATTTTGTAAAAACCATTAGCAGTGGCATACTGAGTTGTACTCACACCCTTGTTGGACCTCTATAGGTCACCCGAGTATATTTCATTCATACAAGTCATGGAAATTAAAAGGGTTCGAGGAAAGGGAGTTGATTTTGGATTAAGATATGCATGGATGTGGATCCATACATGGATTCAAGACCGTTTCGGGGATTCATATGGTTGCCTTTATTTTTTTATTTCATTATTTTTTTCACTTTTAACATTACATGACTGGTTTATTGTTGATTTGTAGTTAATACCAAAATTTGGGAGATTTGTGTCTATGTATGATTATTAGTTATTAATTATTGTTTTTACTATTTGTATTATTATATGTTGTGGCCTAATCTGATATGGATGTTATTACCTCACTATATATATTATTAGACCCTCACCACTAGTCAGCAACCTCTAGCATATGTGGATGAATTCTTGAGGCAAGTGACAACCCATCTCAGGGCATCGATTTAGTGGATCCTATGTCTAGGGTGTTACAATAAAATTGAGTTTGATTCCATTTGGGATGTCTCAAAAAAACATAAATATCCTCCAATAATTTAAACATTACTTATCATAATAATATATAGTCAAAATAATGTATGGTTTAGTTTTTTATGATCGTCCACATATGAAATTTATTTTATGATATCGGTGAAAAATTCTCCATAATTAAACATCACTGGACTCCCTTTTAGACTCCTTATATATTATATTTATCATTATAACCCAGGGGAATAGGTTCATCTCAAATTATCAGTAAGTTAAAAACTCATCCACATTTTATGTAGGTTTAGATTATCAATACATATGAAAACATAATAAAGGTATAAATGTATTTTTTAAAATGAGTATATGAAAAAATAGTAGTTATCTATAAGTATTGATAGATGGAAAGTTAATCTAAAATGAAAAAACAGATACCATCGAATAAAGTATAAAAAGTCATGAGATTATAAATATCATATACATTGCATAATCATTAGCATATGTAATGAAAATGTATTAATCCATTTAAATATAGCATAAAAAAGAACATTAGAATAAACATATGGATATGGAAAATAAAATATTGTGAATAAAAAATGAATATTAATCTTGTTGTGAACAAAATAAACTTTTCTCATCAGTTTTGGGAATAAACAATATTTACACACTTCTTGTTATGAAATAATAATTTCCATACTTGTTGTGAACAAAAAAAATTACATGCATCATACTCTGATTAAACAATGTTTTCATGCTCAACCTCTTTCTCTAATGAAATATAAATCTTTAATGAATTCATTTGATGGATATATAGGACCCTAAAAATAATTATTATAATAATTTATACATATTTTACCAGAAGTACATGAAAACATTAAAACTTAAAATATCACTTAATTAACCTAAAAAAGATCTGAGTTTCATAAAAAACATTCTTATAATATTTCTTAAGTTAACTAGATACTGAAGTTGGGCGGCAGATTGAAAATATTTCTATTGTAACATAATGATTATTAAAGATGATAACATAAATACAAAAATAAATTTTAAATATAATTGGAAAAATCAAATGAAAATAAAAGTAAATTACCCTTTTAAAAGGCTTAGAAAATCCATAAAAAATTTATAATATGAAGTAATTTTAAATTGATAAAAATATTAAAATTTATATTTTAATGTAAAAATTAGGTTTTTCAAATTAAATTATTTTATAATATAATTTATATTTTAAAGACTAATTGAGAATATAAAAAACACATTAAAACATATTTGTTAATAACATATTCATTTAAAATTTCTTTTAAATCAATATTTATTTTTTAAAAGTAATCTATTTCGTTTTAAAAAATATGATAATATTTAATTTAACTATAAAAATTAATAATAATTAAAATAATTTAGAAAACTATTTTAAAAAATTGAAAAAAAAATCATTATAATGAATAATTCTCAAAATTTCTAAAAGAAATCATAAATGTGTTTTTCAAAAATATTTTTACCATAACAGAAAAAGATGATTTCATGGGTCACATTCAAAATTATTTCTAAAAAATTTTAAGTGATAAATATTTAAAATATTTAATATTGGATTATTTAAATTTATATAATGTTGCTTACAAATTAAATTAGAGTGGATGATAAAACATATGATCGTGAAAGTGAAAACATTTTAAATAGTTTTAAATATTATTGTTTAAATCCCACTTTAAAAAAAATTATAATTAAACTTCCCTATAAACAAAGGAAAAGGTAAATAAAAGTGTCACATAAGATAGCATATTATAGGGTTATAAAATATAAAGGACATCATTAGAGGGCAAAAAAAATTTAAAAAATGAAGGGAATTGTACATGAAAGAGGATGTGAGTTATACTAAAAAATGTTATACTTTTTTCGGAAGAAATAAATCATGTTAGATTAATTTAATTATAAATTAAATCTCCTTATATAGGAAGATAATGTTAAATGAAATAAAATATATGGGTTCAATAAAAAAATCAGGAAATATATAATTTCAATAATAATTATTATGAATTATTGAAGGGAGTTGACTTAACAATCACCCTTACAAATTTGGTATTTTTTAATGGAATGAAAATAATATATATTTTGATATGTATTTATAATTTACCTTAAATTAATCAAAATAAATCCAATTCCAATATATTCAAAACAAAAATAAATTATTGTTTAATATAAATCATATCACAATGACATGAAATTACAATTCAAAAACCCTTACCCTAGGTCATGATTTTTTCTTATTTGGTTCAGAACATCGTGAAAAATAAAATTATAGTTATGAAAAAATATTTGATAATATTTACCATTTATGTTCCATATTCTAAGGTAAATTTGTATCAGTTGTTTTTATTTAACAAATAGTTTTTGAATAGGGTGGTTACTTGAGGTTGTTCGGTCGATTTCTCTAAAACAACCTTATAATTTTATTGTGGTAAAAAGTTTTAAAACATAGAATCATTATTTCAATAATTGTGTAATTTTTAGAATTGTATTATTAAATATCAAAAAATTTATATGATTTCATAAATTTTCCAAAATTGGACTCTAATTAAGAGTGGTTCCTTGATATCATTAATTTAGGCGGTTAAGTTTAATATAACCCTTTTTTATTAATATCACTTATTTAATTTCCAATATTATCATTCCATAATATTAATTGTGTCATAAATATAATTTTATTACATTAAGTACCGTATTATTATCATCCATGTTAGAAATAAATGGAAAAAATAGAACATGATGTTTATGGAGGCGATATATGTATGTATTCATGACGACTTCTTGCTTTTTCAAATGGTTTGAGAGGAAAGTTGAAAAGATATATTAAATTACAATAATAAATTTTTGTAATATTAATAACACGTTTTTACCATAATTTTATGGATTTCAATCGATTTAAGGTGGTAAATGAAGAAAAATACCACGATCTTTTAGTGGAGAACATTACCTCTAACTTTTTAGGATCTCCCTTATGTTACACCATAATGCTCTTTAGCATGGTATTTTGGAAATATAAAGGATTATAAAACATGGGGAGAGTTTTTAGGAGGGGACATGGTAGATTTAATATAGTGATAAAACTCTATAATGGATGCAGAAATGTAGTGGAAGGGATCTCGTATTATAAGTGATTAAAATTGAATTTTAGTAAATAGTCATTAATTTTTCACTAACAGAATGACACTATTCATGGTTTAATTACTCAAAAAGTGGGAAATAATTAATCTTTGTGTGATATAGGATGATAAATCCAATAAAAATAGTTTTAATGAATATTTATACATGTTTCATGTCTTTAAACACTAATTTTACACATCTATTTTGGTTTTTACCCTTGTAACTATTTTTTACCAACAAAATTTATATTTTATTAAAATTATAATGTAAATTATCATTAAATGTTTTATGTTAAGAACCTAAATATAATCTCTATATAATCTAATTCAATATCAAAATATAATAATAATAACATTATAATTGAAATATTCAATCTGTGGAAAAATAGTTTTGTATAAATTATTTTTTTCACTATTATGTTTTCATTATATTATGAAATAATACTTAAAATTTAAATGAGTGATAATATATTGGTATTTAATGTCAAAATAATATCTATATATTTATAAGAAATTATATAAATATAATTTACTAGATAAATATTACACAACATTAACAAAAAAATTCATTGGAAATAACATGTTTACCATTTTCGTGGTAATTACATTTAAAATTAGTAACAAAAAATTTATAAAAAAAATTACCCTATTACATAATATGAAAATTTTTATAAAATTTTCTATATCCATTTTGTTAGATTCCAATTCTATTAGTGAAGAAATTTTATTTTTAATATAATTGAAGAAAAAAAGTTTTATGAGTAAAATATTACTTATGTTCCCAAAACCTGAAACATGGATTCTATAAAATCAATATATTATTTTTAAATGGTTTATTTTAGTTTATAAATATATATATTTATATAAAAGTTATTTAAAAAACATTTAATTCATTCAATATTTATAATTTGTTAATAAATTTGATAGTATTAGGAAAATCAGTATTATTCCAATGTTAACATAAAAATATGTTATATTAGAAAATAATCAAAAATTATAAATAATATAAAATTAAAAATAAAAATTCAAAATTGATGAGAGTTTTAAAAAAATAAATTTATTAAATTTTTATATTTATATTTTAATTGGAAATAAAATATACAAATAATTAAAACTTTTATTTATAAATTTCTTTTTAATACTTAGAGTATTATTTGTCCTATCTTTGTTAATTTTCTCTTTGATTTTAATATTTTTTATTTACTATGGACAAGTTTTATTAATAATGTTCATAAAATATTTCATGTATCATTCTAATTTTGTGTTGCCTGGAAAAAATTTATCAATATAGTGTTTATTTAAAAGAGAATATATTATGAAATCTTGTGGTGTTACATTATCCCCCCTTAAATTAATCACATTATTTTAAATTAATTTATCATTTTCTAGTGAAACAATATAAGGTTCTATAATGAATTCAATATATATTTTCTACTAAGATATAAACCTCATAATATTATATACTAGTTGTATGATCATTAACCCTATAATAAGAATTCATTCAGATTTTTATTTATCCCAAAAAATTTTACAAAATTTTCCTCCATTTCTGTCTAAGTAAAAAACATTGAAAAATTCATTATCATGATTTTATTTCAAACAAAATATAAAACCAAAATTGATATGTTAATTTCCATCAACCATATGAATATGAAAAGTCATTTATATGATATATTCTATAATGAAATCTTTATTTAAACTTATCATACTCTCAGTTCAATTATGATATAAAAGGATCAACATATAAATATTTTTGTTTAACATTATTTTTCAACATTCATATCTCTACTAGGTTTTCTTGCATAACTAGTTATAACTAAAATCATTAAATTTTATTTAAATCTCTCAAAATTGAACGTATAGAACATAAAATAAACCAAATCATATCCATAAAGAGTGTTGACCTGTTTTTACATTCCGTAGACCACTCATCATGGGTTATGTAAAGATGGATTTGACACTCGACAATCTTTTTTCCCGTTGATTATCCATATGTTCATATGTGTCATAGCTGTAACCCCTTTTCCATATCAAAATAGGGATAATATATCAAGTAAACTATATGATCTATAATTTACCAAATCATTGGAAAATATTTTCTATATTTATAATTATCATTAGTGTTTTTAATAAATTAATATAACCCTGATCCCCAAAAAACACAATAAGTTAATACTAAAACTTAAATAATCAAATATAGACGTGTTCCCCAATATTAGATTCTAAAAACACATACATTACAACTTTAATCAATTTAATTTCATATTTCACAAAAAAACATATATATATTTCCATAATTTAAACAATATATCCTATAGTAATAAAAGAATCTCCTAAATGGATGGTTTAGTGTATTTTATGATTAGCTACATAAACAAAATGTTTTAGATAATTGTGAAAATTTCAACACAATTGAACCCCAATATAATCCATAATATCCTTATCATAGATCATACTCGTCTTTATGACCTCAACAATAGAAAAATAAAACATGTTGTTCTAGTAGGTGGTAGTCCACACTTATGCATGATGACCTCTTCCATTTTTAATGATTTTTATTGAAGAAAAAAATGTGATATTATATTAGTATGAAAATATTTTATTATTTTAGTAATATAGGTTTTATATGAATTTTATGAATTAGAATAGATTTTTGGAGGAAAAGGAAGAAAAACTGAGAGAGTTTAGTTGACAACATTACCTATCCCATTGAATGTTCTCCGTTGGGGAACAACTTAATGATTATAATCATGGAACTTTGGAAACAAAATTATTATATAACATGGGTAGACATTTGAGTATACATTTGGGTAGATTATTTGTTGAGATAATTCTTATGAATATTTATATAAATGTGGTGGAAGTGATCTACTTGTTTAAGTGAAGAAAGTGGATTTTTTTAAATACTCAATATTCATTCAACAATGGAATGAAACTATTTATAGTTAAATGGATAAAAAATAGAATTATGAAATTTAGGAGGGTCAAAGTTTGATAAATCATCAATAATTAATTTTCATACATTTTTTAAACATGTTTTATGTCTTTTACCTCTAGTTTTTTTCAATTTATAATTTTTATTTTAATAATGGTAAACAGTTCTTAAAAAGTAACAAATATATTATTAAAAATATACGATAAATCATATTATGAAAATTTGATGATAGTAACCTAAATTTATGATCAACATAATCTAATTGAATTTGTAAATAATTAAAAATCTTTGTTTAAATTTAAACATTAATATATTGGGAAATTGTTATTTAGAAAAATGATTTTTTCAATATTAAGTTTTCAAAATACTATAAAATTGTATAACCAAATAAATACAAGTTCATATATTTTATATATAGGTTTTAGAATAATACAAAATTAATTATATAAAGTAGATCAATATAATATATTAGATACAAATTACACAACATTAATATAATAATTCTTTGAAAATAACAATTTTACCATTATTGGGGTCATTAACATTAATCATAGTAATCATATTTTTATGATATAAAATAAATTTATATTATTGAGTCAAAAGTATAATTTTAAATATTCCATTTCATATGTTTTTGAAATCACAAACTCTTTATTAAGAACATAATTAACTAAATATTTTATATCCAAAGTGATTTAATTATTTTTAGAAAAAATATATATATCTAACCATACATATAAATATGTTTAAAGTATTAATGAATATAAAAATATTGTCTTCATTATAATTATCATAATGATCATGGATATAATAATGAACTAATTCTCATTTATCAAATTGGATTTTAAGAATTTATTTCTTTTCATCATACAATTAAATGTATTAATTGAACTTTCCCTCAGAATAGATAGAATCAGACTCATACTCCTAAATAAAATCATAATGATATTATATAATGAAATCCATAAGATTGTATAGAGATTGAATTTTTAATATGAAAAAACATATTCTATCACAACAGAATACATTTTACACTACGAATAATGTACATCAAAATTATTTCAGGTATTCTTTTATAATATGATTGTTGGAGTCTTAGGTGTACAATTTCTTGCACAAAATATAACTAAAATATAAAAGTTCATGGATCAATATGACAATTTTAGGATTTCATATAATTACATGGTCATTTGAAGAGTTCACAGGTAGAAGAACACACATGTAGAGTCACTATTTTAACACATTGTTAATTTTGCTACTGTGTGAGAGCTCTGAAGCTTACATGAGTGAACAATTTGTCCTTTATTCTTGTAACCCTCTTGATTTCATTTTCGTAATTTCATTTTGTGTTTGATTGTGAATAAGATAGTGGGATTATGGGGATTATAAATTAATATCTGCTCATCTTGATTGAGTTATTTTATGTATATCAAGATAGTATCCAATCATCATGTCAACGGCTCCTATGGATAGGAAGACATAGAAAATATAATCCTCATATCGAGGGATCACGGGAATAATGAGATAGAAAAATCATTGTATCAATGGATTTCTATGGTAATGGGAAGGCAAAATTTCTTTTAATTATAAAACAATTGACCTTTATCCTAGGTTATGGTATACCCTTTTCTTTATGTTAAAATATTTTTATCCATTTACTTATATAATTAGAAGTCTTTTATTTCCAATACAATTGTAATAGAAACTGAATTATTTTATATTAATTTTATATTTGTATTTTTTTATTATAATCTCATTGATTACAATTCAATTGATTTACTTTGATTAGGATTCATACAAGATAAATATTGAATCATTACTTTTTTGAATACTCTACTAAATGATTTTCTTCTCTAAATTAAATTTAACTATGAATACATTGTCACTATGTAATGATTACGATTCAATTTTCTATCAAGATAGAATCTCATTACAGCTTATGGAATACATATCAGAATCTAATTTATTAAAATATTTATTTCATTGAACATCATTTCCAATTATGATTAAAAATTTAAATACTTAAATTTCATTGTGAATATGATTAGTTTAACATTGTAAAACTAAGTTACATTAAAGGATAAAAACAAATGTTTTAAAACATACAGTCCCCCCACCTCCTCTTGTATTTATCCATATACGTATACATTTTCATCCAAATAATTGGTATCATAGAAAGTATTTTTTATACTGATATATATATTTGGTATCTAGAGTGTATTACATTGATAAAATTGCTAAACCATTTAAACTTTTTTTAGAAATATTACATAAATTTTTATTATTAATTTTATGTTTATAAATACCTACTACAATAATGTGTATTATGTAATATTGTTCTTGTATTTGTTATAAATATGCTAGGACTTAGTTTTTGTTCAATACATAACCTCAATCCATATAGAATAAATGTTTTATAGGGAGATTATTTTGATTATTGGAGTGATATAATAAATATATTCATTATAAATATTTGTGTTGAAGATATTTTAATTCTCATATAAGATTAAAAGATTCCTAAAAGGAGTTGACTGATTTTAAAAATAAGGAAAAGCAAGGGTATAAATAGAATTATTGAATTAGAAAAAAAATTCTTATGTTCTATAAATACAAGTAGTTATTTTAATATTTCTTCTTATGAAGCTGCTAATAGTATCTACAAAAGCTAGAGATTTCTCATTTTGGAACATCAATGATAGTTGAAACTGGAAGATCAATTCTTAAATCTTACAATCAAGCATTTTATTTTCCTTTTGGTTAACCTATTACAATGGTACAATAATATATATTAGAGAGATGATTAGAATATGGAATTATTTTTGGACAATATAATTGATATCATCCCAATGAATAGAAATCCATGAGTATATACATTTATAAATAGAGGAAGAATACTGAACTAACTCTTAATGATTTTTTGGAACCCATTTCAAATATAAGTTAAGGTTGAAAAAAGATACATATAATGTAAATAACTATAATAATGGAGTTTCTTTTACTACTATTTTAAATATTATAAAATCTTAGAATCCTGATAAAGCTGTTATGTAGACAAACAAAAATAATGTTATTGTCCAATCTGATTCAGGTTTTTCAAAACATTCTTAGAATAAATTATCTAATAATGAATGAAAAATTAATATAATTGATGGTAAATAAATTTCAAAATCAATATAAGAAAAATAATAAGGAAAGTA
This sequence comes from Viscum album, assembly GCA_963277665.1. Classification (NCBI taxonomy): domain Eukaryota; kingdom Viridiplantae; phylum Streptophyta; class Magnoliopsida; order Santalales; family Viscaceae; genus Viscum; species Viscum album. The sequence goes on from OY728165.1 coordinate 1,394,105,914, forward strand.
ATGTCTATGAAGTTACTTGTTATGAAATAAAAAGAGTTTTAAATATTATTTCAAATTGTCCCAAGTTGAAAAGAAAAATACAAGAAGGATAGTCATTCTGATATAACTTAGAATAAGTTATATATGTTAAAAAATAAGAATATTATTAAATTTTATGACACTCGGAGTTCCATTGGAGGTGATTCTGTAGATAATTCATTAGTCAGTTAAATTTTATATCATAGGAATATTGGTCTTCTTGATAAACTACCTATTACAAATCAATGTTTTATGGAAAATGTACACACTGCAGATTCGTTAATAAAAGCATCATTAAATAAAAATTATTTGAATGAGAGTAATTATATATCATTGTGTAATGCCCCGACCCTAGTGACCCAGAGTCGGTGCATTATTTTAATACATTGGCATGATTACAAGGAACAAGTCTCGAAGAACTGGTCAGTTTAGCAGTCTTGTAAAATAGATTACATACATGAATGTTACATTAAACTTCATAACATACAAAACAACATAAATAGTCCTTTATTAATGCCATTATTCCCTTGTCTTAACCCTACATATCAATCACATTATACTTCTTGGAATCCTGGGAAAAATAAAACATAGAAAGTGATGAGCTCAAATGCTTAGTATGGGTAAGAAATACAGTGGAAACTTTTATAAATAAGCTTAAAAATTTATGGAAATGTATAAAACTAAAACAAAAGTATTTTTAAACTTGAACTTATTCATAATATAGCAGAAATAAAATGATATAATTCCATTTACTTATTCACATGGATATTCTACTAATCGAATAATCACATGCAAAATCACTAATCACTTCCATAATGATGGAATGCATAATACCGAACTTTAATTTCTGTGTCAAGGCCTCGGGCCAAGACCTAAGGTATAACTGTAACCGGAACCCAACCCGGAGAGCCACTGTAACTGGACTCCAACCAGGAGTGCCTCAAATAACCGGACACTAACCCAGAGTGCCACTAATAACCGGACACCAACCCGGAGTGTCTCTAATAATCGGACACCAACCCAGAGGGTCTGCTGTAACTGGACCCCAACCTGGAACATACTAGTCCAATACATTCATCTTAAGAAGAGGATTAAATATAACATAATCATTCGTATTAAAACTAACATTCAAAATGTAAAATCATTAATCATAACCCATTTTTAAAATTAAAATAACTCATACATAGTCAAAAATATCACAAAACCATCAATAAAATATGGACAATTTTTATCATAATATACAACTTGAAACAAGTGTAAAATTTATCAAAGGATTATGACATAGATGAAATCAATACTATTTTAGAGAAATATCTCTTTTTTTAAATCACTTAAAAGTCATATAATTATAGAGAAAACCTTTATTTTGAAAATATCTTTATAATCTTGTGAATGAAGCTTCAAAGGTGTAATAATGGTGGAGAAAAACCGCACCCACCGTATAAGTTAAAAAAAGACATTCTTACCGTAAATTTGTCAAAAAGGTTAAAAAGTAAGTTGTTTCGAAAACGATGGAAGGATTCCATTAAAAACATATAAAGTCAAATAAGGGTATAATTGACATTAACCCATATTCAATTAAATATTAAAAATGTTTTGAAAGACATTTGTTTGAAACATGTATGTGGATGATAAAGAGGTCACAGAAGATAATTACGTATAAACAACCTCGGATAATGAAGAGATTGTAAAATAAACCCTTACCAACTTGGTAACATACGAAACATACACCCCATGAAAGAGGTATCATAGAATGAATATGTAAATACACATAAATTAAAGTGTATTACACAATTAATACAATTATAGGCAGTACATAAACCACACAAAATGTAATAGTTGCAATATGGCATGAATCTCACGGGAATAAGGAGTAAGATGAAAACCCCTTACCTTGCACTTTCCTTTAGTCGAGGGTGCGTTTAACCTCCTGTACGAAGATCTTAGTATGTTATTAAATTATACCAGAACCATATTAATATTTATGATATCATACCTGATTCATTTATGACTTTATATTACCCATATAATAATAATTTTAATGTTAAGTTAACATTTTGGGTAATAACCACTTTTTTTATCGTACGTGTTTTAACTTTTCGCTCTTGGTTTTATCAATTATATCGAGATTTAAATACTTCTAGAATATAAAACATGATAAATATATCATATATATTTAGAATATAAATATTTATAATAGACATATATATGAAATGGAAAACACCGTTTATGGAGACGGTAGTCCATACGTACGTATAAACGCTGTTTCTGTTTTCAGATAGTATTGAATGGAAGTAAATGAACAAGATATATGTAAGTACATAAAACCTTTTATATATATAAATATCTATTATCATTATTGTGTCATATATTACATACTTATTAGTAATATATATTTTTATAATTGTCGATGAATGGTGTACTTGGAAATGAATCTCATCGCGTCGTGGAGACGGTAATCCGTACGTACGCATGCGCGAAAATATCATTCTTTTGATATTAAAATAATATATAATTGGATGGTATATCATATATACAGAATAATTATCATTTTATATATATTATTTACATGAAATATAAATCATTATTATATCCATCCAAATAATAATATATTGAATAAGAATTACACCACGACGTGGAGACGGTAAGGCGTACGTACACACGTATGGTGACATGTCATTCAAAGGATGGATTGAATACTAAATATGGTTGTACACTATTTTTAATAATATCACATTATATAGGACATAATGGATTCATTATTTTAGAATGTTAATAACATATAATGAAGAAGTAGAAGAAGAAAGGAACTTGAAAAAGGGTGTTGAAATCATTACCTCTTCTTCGGGTTCTTTCTTTTGATTAGATCAAAAGGGATCCTTAAGATGGATTTCTAACTAAATGAAGGCCTCTAGGATGAAGTGAGGGAATTTTATAGTGTACTTGGGCAGAGTTTGTCCGAACCAAAAGGCTATGAAGGAGTGTGTTAATGAGAAGGGAGAGTTCCCTTTTATAAGTGGGGTGAGGGGCACCTTTGGAAAATCTAGAAATATAATTTTATAATAAATTCGTATTCGGTTTCTAATGGATCCAAAGTGGATTATTTAAAGGATAAGGTGGGTATGGGTAGAAAAACTCTCAACCAATAGAATTTATATAGGATTGGGTAATTATATTAACGTTATCTTTATGTATTAACTCTTAGTTAATTAGTTTCACGTTTACAATGTCTCTTTGTATTTTTATAATATATTGTTAATAAAGTTACTATATACATCCGAGAGACCCCCAAGTGGTCCATTAATGATACACCTATCATGATATAAGTCTCTTGTCCGATCCTTATATTTTTTGGAATTTAATATCAATTAATAATATAATATGTTTTTTATAAACTGTTTTACGTCAATTTTGACACTATTAAATAATTGATTTTTGTAAAAATCATAACAGAATTATTACTTCTAAAAAGATAATTAAGTCATTCATAACATGTCATATTGACCAATAAAATTATTATAATTCATAAAAAGTCTCAAATTATATTTATTTGGGTATTTATGATATCAATTGTTTTAATTTTTCACTATTATGGTAATTACTGCATCATCATTGTGTCTTAAATAAATTAAATTATTTAATATATAAAAATTATAAATAAAATATTATTATTTAGGAAACCATTTTAGATTTCTATTGAATATTTACAATCTAATTTATCTTAAGTATAACCCTATATTAAAAATGTTTTAGTAAATAAACTTTGATTTTAACTCTTTTAACTTTTCTTTGAATTAAATAATAATAAATGTCCTATTCTAATCCAAGTAGTCCTAAATGATAATATTTTATTCCTAAGGTTGTTTTTGGTCGATATAAACTTGTTCAATAGAATTAGGACATGTGATATTGTAATATTAATATCATTTTTACCCTTAATTAGTCTATTTACTTTTATCTGTGGTAAATAAAAGTTAAAAGTTACTATTTAACAAAATTTATTTTCATATCATTGAACCACATTTTACTCCTTGATATTAACCGTGTCTCTCGGATTTTCGAAATTCCAATCACAGAAGAGGTAAAATTATGTTTTATGAAAAATTCAGTTTTTTAACTACCACTTAGTAGTTTCACTATTCATCAAAAATTGAAGTTTTTCAGAACAATGCCAAAATTTCACCCTAAGATATAATTGATATTCCGAATTCAAAAATGATGTCTATTTTAAAAAATTCCAAACATATAAGTTGCATTAATTAATTTTATAATTAATTCTGGCTGTCACAACATATAGCGTGTTTTTAAGAAACAATATATATTAAAAGATTGGCAATTGTTTATGTCCAATTTCCAAGTGAAATTAATTCTAATGAACACCATTGGATAAAATGGTAAAAATATAATCTAATTATACTTTAAAACCACTCAAATTCATAATTTATCACTATTAATTATTTTTATTAAAAAGTTGTTTTTAATTAAAATTTAGTAATTTTCACTATTCGTCAAAATATTATAGTTATCCGAAAAGTACCAAAATTTCACCATAAGATAAATTCTATACTATGTATCCAAAAATTATGTCCATTTTTAGTGATAAAATTTCTAAAATTTTAAAAAGTAGGTATTACTATTAATAACGGCTACTTTGATTGGTCGTGGTGTGTGTTAGAACTCGAAGTTGTGTACAACACACGCTACTGTATTATTCAAAGAGAAGCGTACCATGGATGCTCAGGGTGTTACAATTTGATTAAGAATAATCATAATCATGTGATGATGATACATTACATTCTTATGAATAATTCTCTCACTTATCAAAACATTTTAAAATTAAAAATTTTAAAGTGTATGAAAAACATGATAAGGAGAATTAAAATCTTCAAAAATAAGATTCAATAATTAATAATTTAACAAATGAAATATCATATTAATAAAATAATAATGATAAATCTAATTCAGAAATATATAATATTTATAAAAATTTAGAAAAAAATTAATGAAAATAATATTTTGAAAATTGGTTTTGAGAAACTTAATTCAAAAAAATATACTTCTGTGGATAATAAATTATTTATAAATCTAAACCCTAAAATTTCTTCCTTAATGAAAAGGTTTTGACACATTACTATTGGTAAGGAAGTATTTGATAAAATATATAAATAAATTCATCCATTTGGTACTAGTTTAAAAATGCGATATACTCATAGAAAACTTATTATTAGTAAAAACTTATTTATTCCTCAATAATGATATATTTTTACTAAATTTCAATGTTGATGAAACTTGGAAAAGAATTTATCATTAAAATAATTTAATTCCTAGGGTTATATAAATTCTATTTTTCAAAAAAAAATATAGAGTCATAAAAAAAATTTCTATCATTTATATTACTAATAAGGTTTGGGTCCCAAATGTCTAATTGGTTTTCTTTCTGGAATACAAAGAATGAACCAAAAAAAATACTACATGGTACATGGAGAGTGGTTATTCCATGAATATGACTCATAAATAAGGTTTATTTGAAATTATTATTAAGATGATGGTTTAAGAGTTACTTTTGGAGATAATAAATAAGGAGATATTGTCATTATTTTTTATATTTAACATCTTGCTAAATCTTTAAGTTCAAATTTTTTAATTTTTAAAGGTATTAACCATATCATTATAAGCATAATTATGTTATATTATTAAAGATTCTTTTTTAATTTTAGGAATGATAAATTTTAAGTACCCAATTCCAAGGATGAATTCATTCATTTTACCCACTGACATGAGAATGTAAACAATCTAAACATATAATATCTAATGTTGGAAGACGTACCTTTCCTTAGTGAAATAGAAGATCAATATTGGATATGGTATAGAAGTTTAGGACACTATAACATTATAAACATATGTAAATTGACTAATAAAAATATAGTTAAGGATCTATCAAACCATAAATCCGATTTAACATATATTTTTGACCCATGTCACTAGAGTAAGTAAAATAAGTTATACATAAAATCTCTTAGTGAATTTTCAAATTATAATGCTTTGTAGTTAGTGAACATAGATTTATTTGTTCCTATACAAACATGATGTATTGGTGAAATATACTATGTATTTATTATAGTAGACGATTAAAATAGATAGACATGGGTCTATTTACTAGAAAATAAATATCGTTCCTTTTGATATTTCAAAAATATTGTGGCCAAATTATAAAATGTGAAAAACTATCACTTAATAAATATTTATAGTGATCATTGTTCATAATATTTAAATTCTTATTTTGAATATTTTTGTAGTAAAAAGGGATTTATACATTAATAATCATTTCCGTGAACTCCTCGACAATATAATGTAGCTGAAAGAATAAATCATATTCTTCTAGAAATAACAAGAACAATATTGATTGAATACTAAATTTATTATCATTTTGGTTTGAAATAGATAGTGCTACTTGTTATACTATAAATTTAGTTTTAATTTGATACTTTTTTCGTTAAGCTTCATATCAGTTGTGGATATGATACAAACAAAAATGTTCATTATTCAACATTTTTGGATACAATGTATTAATACTGAAAAAAAGATAACAAAAAAAATTCACACAAAAATCTGATGAAGGCATATTTTTAAGTTATTACACTACTTACACGGCATATAGAATTTTTTATAATAAAATCTTGTAATATTGATGAAACAATACATGTTAAATTTAGTGAACCCGATCCTTTTGTTTTTAAGAAATCCCAACCAACATTCATAGATGTATTTTTCAAATATGATTCTTAACCTTAGTTAGAAGATTATTCTTATAGGAAGAATACTCAGTAAATTATATTTGATGTATATACTCATGAATATTTTATACCCATATACTTTGTGTCCAATGAATCATCCTGGTGATAGTATCATTGGTTATGTGAATAAAAAATTAAAGACCATGATCTCCTTAATAAATCAAGTAGAACATCATTATTTTGTTCCCCAATTTGAACCTACAAATCATGATGAAGCATTATGTGAGGATAATTGGATTAAAGATATGCATGTTTAACTAAATGAGTTAAAGTGGAATAAAGTCTATACCTCAATTGAAATACATGAAGAAGCTTATTTAATTGGAGAAAAATGATTTTTCTTAAATAAACCTGATGAAAATTGAATAATCATTAAAAACAATAAATGACTTGTTTATAATGGTTATAATCAATAAGTGAGGATAGATAATGAAGAAACATATGCTCCAGTAGCTATAAATTAATAAATTCATATTCAATTTTCCTTTTCATCATTCATTAATTTCAAACATTTTCAAATTTAAGTAATGTGTGATTTAATTAATGGTTATGTATAAGGGATATTTTTTCAAGGACAACCTCATATTTTTGAAGATAGAAAACATCTTGAAGATGTTTATAAATGTACCAATCCTTTATATAGATATAAACAAGCCCCTAGAGTGAGTTATGATTGATTAGCATGATTTTTTATAAGACAATTTTGTTAAGGGAACCACAAATATAACCCTTTTTATAAATATTTTAAAGATAAAAATTATCATTACTCATATATATTTTCATGACATTATATTTGGATCAGCTCAAAAATATTTACTATATTCCACTATGAATATTATGAAATCTGATTTTGATATGAGGATAATGGGTTGGTTAAAATCTTATCTTGGATTTCCAATTTCTCCAAAACAAGAAGGTACTTATATATATCAACATAAGTATTTAAAATATCTTCTTAAATTTTTTGGATATGATAATATACAAAGTATTAGTACTCCAATTTGGACCTCAAATACACTTGATGTTGATAACATTGGGAAACCAGTTTATAGAACAATATTTATAGGCATAATATGATGTTTACTATACTTAACATATAGTCGAACATAATGTAATGTTTTATGTATGATTATGTACAAGGTATAAATAATATCCAAAGGAAATCCATTGAAATGTTGTACAAATATATATTAATTATCTTCAGGTAAATATGGATTTACTACATTTATATTCTATTGAATTGTTTTTGAATTCAAATTTTTTTTGAATTCCGACATTGTTGGTTACAGAATGTATAAAAAATGTACATCCCAAAGACCTCATTTGTTAGTTTTTTTTTTGTTTCTTGTTCTTGTAAGAAAAAAACTCAGTATCACATTCCATTGATAAATCTGAATATATGGTTTGTGTATGTTATTGTTCTCAAGTGTTGTTGATATAACACACACTCACTGATTGTGACATGAGTTTTACAAAAAATCAAATATTTTTTATAACACAATTTACATAGCCTTAATTAATACCACTTGACATTACCCTTGTAAAAATATATATATATATTTTTCATATCTTTATTAGGGATAATATACTTAATGGTGATATTATATTATAAAGGATCTAAATTTTTACAATTCATCATAACACATGAAAAACTTGATAATATTATTACAAAACCATTACCTTCAAATATACTTGAATACATTAACCAAAATATTAGAATGGTCTTTGTAATGCTACTATTCATATCTACTTCTTGTGTAAACCATGACCATAAATTATGTTACTCATTTTCATAGTGACCTATATATAAATATATATATATATATATATATTCATATATATATATACATATTTATATATATACATATTTAAAAAAATCAATTTTCAAAATATTACTTTTCTCAAAACATTTTTCATAAATGGATTTTCATACTCAAATTAAATTATATATTTATTAGAATTGGGATTTAAAATTTTTTAGTGTCATGAATAATTCAATTATAATTGGAAAATTTATTATATTTGAGTTTTCAAATAAAATTCATCATATATGAGTTTTTATATAAGAGGTATAGAATTTGAGTTTTAAAGTAAATATTATCATACAGATGTTTTATTTTAAAACTATCGTATTCATTTTTTCATTCATAATAAATTATAAAAAAATAATGAAAAAAATAATAATACTGATGACTCCACTTAGAATAGTATTCATCTTTCATTTATATGTTATTACTAGTCTACTATGATTAAATTTATCCTTATTTTTTGTTATTTTCATTTACAAGGATTGTTTAAATTGTTATCGTATTCACCAAATTCAATATCTTTTTTCAAAAGCCTCATCATATTTCTTTAAACAATATTTTTTCAGATATTATATCAGTCATCAGATCAAATGGATTAAATTTCAGCTATTATATCTTTTTTGGATGATAAATTGTTTTTCAATATGACCTATATAAAGGGGATCCCCACTTATATACCACTTGGGTTGTTTCATAATTCATACCATGAAGCACTGGCTCATTTATGTTCCCCTATATGATTCTATAATTATGTCTAAATGATATGTTTCTTCTCCAAATATTATGGATATTGTGAAGGATTTCAATAATTAGTTTTTTTACAGAAGGTTAGTAGAAAGTGATTTTAATAATAAGTTTGATTAATAATTGAGAAGGGTGATAAATTTTCATGTTTTGGAATCTTTATATTTGGAAAAAATAATTCTACACTATAACTTGTTTTACATTTATTTGGTTAATGATTTTAATGATTATATAATGTTCTTCAAAGAAAAAAGAAAATAATTATTTTCTTTACAAATTTATGATAAGTCTTATAAGATGACACCTAGTGTAGCAACAGGTTTTCTAGGGATTTTTAATAAAGTATATTATTTTTTACATCTCATAAATTACTAGACTCTATAGGTATATTTGTTAGTGAAAGGGCTGAAATATCTTTGTTTAATAATGTATCAGATGACTATCTAAAGAAAATTGATCATCTAATTCTGGATCATAGATTTATAGGAATTTGGATGTTAGGTTGTCTAGTTCCAATAATGGTAGATCATGAAACAATGAAAATTTATGACATATTAATTTTGGATTACCATGTCAATATGAGGAAAATAATTTCTGATTGTTTTATTTTTTCAAAAAATCAGGAATATCAAATTTAGAACAATATAGTCATATATTTCAACATTGTATGTTTGGATTTGTATGATGATATAATCGATCATGATATATTTCAATATTGTAATCATGTCTGAGCCTATTAGAGAAAATATTTCTTTTATCAGTGGTGAAAGGATAAAGCGTATGACGTATGTTTTTTGTTCAGAATAAAAAAAAGAAAGAACACTTAGGTTTATGATTTGGTAATAGAACCATATTTAAAAAAATATTTCTAAGAATGTTTCTAAGAAGAGAAAATCTAATATGTTTCCCATGAAAAAGGAAAATAAAAATAAGAATTTTTAATATGACGCTGTTAAAAAATGTAGATGGAATAAGGATTAATTAAAAGAAATATATCCATGCATATGAATTGATCCATATGAATCCCTATATATAATTTTACATGGTGAATAATATTTATAGAAAGAAAAAATATAAAATAAACCGAAAAAAGATACGTCATGGTGCAGTATTAGTTGATAAATTGATGAATGTGGTGTATACCACCTATACAAAACATACGCTACCTCTTAAAGCTGATTTGGATTTTTAATAATTACATGTTATTAATGTCATTTTCCCCTTATTTTTGGTAAATAAAAGGATTTTTTGGTGGAATCACAATTGATTCATGCTAGAAAAAGTGTTTTAAAATTGGAGTCTCAACTACATGTTGAGTTTTTTAAATATATGGTGGAAATTTCTGAAGTAATAGTTATAATAGAAAAATATTGTTATGTAAATCATTAATGTAGTGTATTCAATAAAATAGAAGAGAATAATGGAGGTGAAGAAGGTGAATAAAATAAACAAAATTGAGAAGAATGTGAAAAAAAATCAGTTATAGATGAAAAAGTGGATGATATCTATTCTGATAAATATTCTATGAGGATTTATCAAGCCTCATCAAAATATTTTTCCTCTTTGTGAAATTGTAAGGTTAATTGTTTTAGTCCGGAAAAACAAAATTATCCATTATTTCAAAAAGTTGTATCTGCCTCCAAGAGGGATGACAGATATTAAAATAGAGGGGATAATTATAGAAATTTTTTTTTGGGTTTAATAAAAATTTATTCTAGAAACCAAAAATTGGACAAAAATAATGGAAAAAGGAATTCAATTCCAAAGTAGATCGACACCCATTGTAGAAACATTAAATAAGAATCAGAATTACCCAATATGATCATAGATTAGGGTCTTCATTAAAATTTTCAAATATTGAGTGGATTAGTGAAACTAATTTCGTACATTCTAATATTTGAGTCCACGGTTTATTTGGTTGTTGAAAATCAATATAGTGATTTAGATTCTATATAAGATTTAATAGATAGGTTCATACAGTTGGAGGAAGATATCTATATTTTCAATGAATGTACAGAGGCTCAAAGGAAGATTAGTAAAAAGATTGGGAAATGGTATCATTATATTGATGATTATATCAAACTTCATGACACTAATTTTTGCAAATTAAAAAATTCATTTGATGAAACTGATGTTGCATTAAATAGACTGGCAAAGGATTTGTCCACAAGAGTAAAATGGCATGAATAATTTACAGGTTTATTTGTGAAATAGACTCAATTCATCTTATAATTATAAGGCATCATATATTTTCTTCTCAATAAAATGTCTAGATTTAAAGTCTATAAATATGATATTAGTAGTTATAATAATTGTAATGATTTTTCCAAAGAAAGGATTAAATGTCACAAACTGAATCTTATCTCCTTCAAAACTAGAACATGATTGGGTCCGTGGGAAGACCTGAAGGGCATTCATGATCTCCATTGGCTGGAAAAAGTTCCCGAGTATCACAAAAGGAATGCCTTGAATTATATAGTCGAGTTGATAAACATAAATCAATAAATAAATCTAATAAATGAAATATGGATTTATCAAACCAAATTATCATTTACAAAATTTCATAACTGATTCACCAAATTTAAAACAATATTTAAAGACTATTAAAAACGAAAAATACCAAAACGTACAGCCCATGAACCACCTCATGACAAGGGAAATTCCCACAAGCTATCTCCAAAACATTTCTTCATAAAGGATGCTAGAAAATCAGACCACCATCACTAAAAGAATTACCTGACCTATGAAAAAGAAAAGTAAGCGTACTAACATCCAATGGTTTATGTTGGGTGTGATCCAAATCCCAGTAGGGTTCCACCACAAAAATATTCCTTGTGAAAATCATTATAAGACACAAATCATCAATGTTTTGTAAATAAGAAATTCTAGATTTTTTTTTAAATATATAACTTTAAATAAAATCAGTTTCATAGTGGGATACATTAAAAGAAATCAAAACATTTAAATAAGAATGAAAAATCTTCTGAATTTATCTAACCAAATATATTGTACTATTATTGTTAGATTAAAATGTATAATGAACACTATCAAGTTGAAAACAACCATAGGCACTAGTATGGTGTGGGTCCCACGTACCTTGTACTTGGTGAATCTAACGATAAAACATATATTCCCTTGCAAACGAGCAACTAGTATGGATCATACCCATAATATAGTGGTCCCCCGACATCTGTATCTTCATCCCCATAGTTTAGAAATTGTTTTCATCGTTAAAAGTGTTGTGTGAAATAGGGGCCAAACCCCATGAGATCACTAGCATACTAGTACACGTCTAACTACCAGGATACATGGGTTTCATCTCTTGTGCTCAAGCAAGTTCCACAAGCCATGAAATACAATTTACACAAGAAAATACCACTTCCAAGTCATAAACACACCAAACATCCCACACACATGTCAGATTATCCCCTTTTTCTTTAAAATTCTTTTTTGAAATCATACATACAGTGAAACAAACCATAATATGTACCTCCTTTTTTTCCCACGTCAAAAAATCATTTAAATTATTTTTATAAACCGTTACAAGATATTAAACATCACATAATAGCCCTTTCAAATTAAAATAAACAATTTCAAATGTTTACACCAACAATAACCGTTTCAAAACATTGTTTCACCTCTTACATAAATTATGAAACCATTTAAAACCTTCAAAAACAATTGCAAGGACTCTAAACATTTTTTTCACATAAATCCATTCTAAAAACTCTCTTTGAATACCAAATTAATAAAAATATCACATCAAACCATAATATTCATCCATAACATAATTTATTAAAACTATTCCATGAACCATTAAAACAACCCAAAAAATACATCATGTTATACACAACAAAAATATTCATTTTTTTCACAAAAATGACACTGGAAAACCAACTGCTTAACAAATTCTATCAAATATAATTTTCGAAAAAAACACAGTTTAATTGAATAATTATTAAAAAATAAACCATGAAAAACTAACTCATCCAATAATTCTAATACATGGAATCACCTACCATGTGTTCCAAAAACTCCAAACCATTGTAGGGAACATCAATATCACCACCGCCAAACCACAAGAATGTGAAATAAAGCCAACATCCACAATTTTTAACCAAAATGACACAAAATCAAACCCTAGGTATCTACCCTAGTTTTTGGCAATTTTAGAACCTCAAGAAAAGTGGATGAAATCCTATGAAAATGGGAGGGACATGAGGGGAAACCCACTTACTTGAGATATATTGAATAAAATAACACAAATAAACTAGTATGTAAATTTACAAATATAAGAATATTATATTGAGGTTTTAAGATGGCTTATAAGGTCATGTATGGACTAGAAATAGGGGAAAATATTGAAAAATGAAGGATTTTTTAAGGAAGAAAACTACGTCTTAAAATCTAAATGATTTTAGAATTATTGAAATGTTTCACCTTAACCGGTGATGTAAATGTGATACAAATATAGAGACATGAATATGGGGGGGAGGGTTCGGCTACAACTATTGGATTTTAGTGGGTGGTTTAAGCACTGAAAAATATTAAAAACTGAATAAGATATAAAATAAACAATATTTTTAACTGGAAATAGGAGTACAGGGTAGCCCAATTCCAAAAATAATAATAGAAATCCACCATGATTATGGATTACTAGAGGGTCCAAATTGATATGGTGGTGTTAATAGGTTAGTGGAGGCCATGTTGGAATTATAATGGGTGAAAAATTGATGAAAATGAAAAAATTATACAAGAAATGAAATTGGTATTTAAATGTAGATTTGAGCTCAAGGTTTGGCCCAAATCATGAAAACTCATCCATTCCTCCAATGGTTTATTGGAACACCCCCCCCCCCCCAAACATATAATGGAAATTAAATAAAAAATTACCATTAAAGTAATTCTTGTTTATGAGAATTATACCCACCATAAATGGTTCCACCCTAAGAAATCCACATCAAGGCCAAATGAAAAAACCAATCCCAATCGAAAGGCCGAAATAGACTCCTTTTCCAAGTCTTTCCCATACCCAAAAGGCCGAAATAAAACTAATTGATTTATAAAGGAAGGAATAATCTCACCAAAAAAACATAAACCACTTCATAAAATGATCAATCACATTCAAACATCATCTCAAAACAAAACACCTCAATCACAATCCAAACAAGACTCAATCAATTTAACTGAACGAACAACAACATCAAATAGGGTTACAACTGTCTCAATTCAACAAAACGTTTGGGAACACTCTAATACCAACGTTTAACCAAGGATGAATTATTTGGTTAAAAAACACCAAAAAATACCACATATTTCAAATACAAGACCAAGGAAAATCCTGAGTTGCTGATACGGGGAGACACAAATGGGCTCCCTACCATAAAAGAGAACATAATTTTTCCCGAGAGTGAATAGACACACTGACAGGGGAGGTCCAAATGGAATTGACGACATAAGGGATATATATTCATTTTAATTTTCTAAAAAAATAACATGAACTCTATAGTGGGCCTCCCTAGCATATGAACCAATCATCTTAACAAACTAGCATGGGTTGACATGAAAAGATCCCAAAATTTAAAGAGTTGGCATGACCGCACGGTTAGTCCGCATAGTTTGGGAAAAAGTGGGATAACACTACAAATCATTCTGTCCAAAGTGGAAAATTTTCATGGATACATGGTCCGAGGTGCACAACCATGCAGAGACTATGCGATAGTTACTCTCTTTTATCACTCGGTTCCCTAGGATGGTAGACGTTTATTACTAATTATGTGCAAATTGTGTTGTCCAATCGTCCCAGCCAAAAATTCATAATTTTCATTAAAATTTCAATGGAAACCTAAGGGAGTAACATGAATTGTGGTTATAACATGGTAATGAGGTCCTCCCACCACTACTACCGAACAGGAACAGATTTAACAAGATGATAACACTGTAGGATTAATCTATTCACAACATTAATACTAAGGATATGACATTGACCAAAGGTTTGAACGACCCCGAGATTTCCCATGACTATGTGACCACATCACTATGGTACCTAATGATGGAGCTCCAATTACTGAAGCATCTTCGGCATCGCAGTTAGGCTTTGGAAACCCACACAAACAGAACATGTCCTTTTGGTTCCAAGAAAATTATACCTTGATCCCTGATGGGTTCAATGAGACACAACACACACCAACCTCACATTACCAAAAAAAGTCATTTAACTAAAAAAATTGCGTAGGGGAAACAGAAAAATAAATCGTTGTTTCTTTGGATGATAAATAGAATGAGTAAAGGATATATAGAAATACCTTCCTCTAAACAAAGGATGTCGTGATTCCCCTAAAGGAGACACACTTGTAATAAAAAAATGACACACATATTATTATAAAAAATTACCTTTATTGTAAAATGATAACCTGACATCACAAGGCATCACTAAACATGACCATTACAACAGATAAAATCAATACATGAAATGGGTCCTTATTCCATGTCCCCAAACAACTCACAATTCAAGCATGTAGCCATAATATACTTTCATGACTAGATTTCCTACGCTTTTGGTTTAACATGAACCCCTAATTTGAAGAGACTATGATGGACCCAGAGCCCCCCTTAGACACCATCCACACTAACAACACACATTTTTTTCACCTTCAATGAAATAGGTAATTTATGAAACTGAGGTCTCTTTCAGCCTTCCACGAGCACTCCCCTTCTACAATAGGATCCTAAAAACCAATCAAAGAAATTGTGTAGTCTCAATCTCTAAATCTCTAGAAAAACATTCCTTATATTGATCAACTATATGATATTCCAATAGAGAAAAAATTTTGGTTGAACATCATTCGAACCTTAAGCCTTAATGGTGGTGAAACTTATCCAAAGAGAGAACCAAAGGACAAGAACAAGATGGTCAATTGGTCAAAACATTCCACATACCAGAACCGAACACATAAGGGGAACCACTATAAAGGATCCCTGATCATTTCCCAAAATATACCACTAATGAGCCCTTAAACCCAACATACCGACCGAACACAAACCCAAAACATCATTCAAACATGACAGTATATTAAACTCAAATCATCCCACAACAACAAAATTCCCAAAAACACATAAGATATGCCCCCAATCCGGACATCAAGAAAACATGTTTACATTTAAAAGAAGTCACTTCATTGAAAATAAATGGGTTGGTGGTTAGCGTACCCACCAATGGTATCCTATGGGGCTCACAAATGCATGTTTCCAAGCGACACCAGACACCCTCCTCATATCTATCCCATAACCCATCCATTAATTCCATTAATCGTTCATCATCTCATATAACCCCATGTATGTGGTGGCTCACCAAAATACCAGAGGTTTAAAAAAATTCCTTCCACTTTTATAAACCTAATCATTCATCCTACACTTCCCTTTCTCTCGAAACCCCAAACAACATAATATAAAGCTAATTTACATCTTATAAAACATCTCAGAAAGATACAATCATTCAAATAAATACTCTATTTCATGGCATAAATTAATTTCAAAACATTTCTTACAATTTTAATACACTCCTAGTTTTATGAAAAAAATCATTTGGTCAACACACATTCATTGAAAAAATCATCTCTTCTTTTTTTAAACAAGGTTACATTGATTTTTAAAAAATTTCATATTATCAATTGTTACCAAATCAAAAATCCATTTCTAAACTCCACACACAAATTCAAAAACACATTATTCCATTCAAAACACTTTTTCAATAATTTAAAATGTTTCATTTGAAACATATTTTCACAATCCACTATAATATAATTTATACATTCAAAAGAGTATAAATACACCATTTATCATTTCAAAAAAATAAAAATTCAATTCCACCATTTCCCAAATAAAAATATTCCCTCTTTATTAGAAAAGAATTTCACAAAAAATTCATTCTTCTTAAAACCAAATTATTTTTTCTTTAAAACCTTGATTCCACACTCTAAAACTAAACAATAAAAGAAAATACGATTTGAAACTAGTTTGAAGGGGTGACGTTAAAATATGGTTGGAGGCCATATGTCAATCACTTCACCATCACAGAATGTGTTCTAGGGAAATATTCACAGCTCCACATGGCTTGCCAGGCATAATGAGATCACAATGACCATTAACCCTACTCTATTTTAATATCCACTAATAATCATCAATAAAAGAAAACCAAGGACTCATATAAAACCTAACATCCCCATGTGACATGAATCAGGTCATGAGGTGTGTTGGACAGGGGCCCTACTCATAATCAAAATCTCAAGCCCCTACAATTCTAACTCTGTTCTATCCGAACTCATCCCCTATAACATGACTCAAAGGGTGAACCTCCACGGATACCATTTTGTCATTAACCGAATGTTGTCACCTTCAAAAATAGCAATTGACCAGGTTCGTGGAAAGATGTGAAGGGAATTCTCGATACCCATAGTCTGACCTAACTACTCGGGTATCATAAAATAAATTTTGCTAATGATTGTCCCGATTTTATTAACATGAAACAACAATCAAATCCCATAAAACAAATATGGAATTTCCAAAGAAAATTATCTTTTAAAATATATCAGAATTGAGTTACAAAATTTAAAACAATGTTTAAAGGCTACTATAAAAGATAAAAAAGAAAAATCAAATCCTATGAACCACCTCATGGAATGGGGAAATTGCCACAAGACATATTCAAATCACCACATCACGAAGGATGCATGAATCCCAGACCACCAACACTAAAATCATTACCCATATAGTGACAAAGATAACCAAGTCTTCTTAACCCCAAAGGTGTATGTAGGGTGTGATCCAAATCCCAGTAGGATTCCACCACAAATAAATTCCATTTAACAATCATTATAAAAAAAATTATGAATGTTTGTAAAAAACAATGCTTGTAAAAATCATTTGAAGATGAAACATTATATAAAATCAGTTTTCAAGTATGATACATTAAATTAAATCAACACTTTCAAATAGATTGAAAAAGATACTAAATTTATATAGCCAAACAAATTGTATATTGACGGTAAATATAACATATTTAATGGGAAGTATCAAGGTTAAATCATCCATATGCACTAACTAGTTGTGGGTATGAGTTACCTCATACTTGGTGAAAGTAACCATACAAATATATGTCCTCATGCACATGATCCACTAGTAGGGATCATACCCATAACCTAGTGGTCCCCCTAAATCATTATCATTATCATCATATTTTATTTAGTGTTTTAATCATAAAAATTTCTTCGTAAAACATGTTCGAAACCCCAGGTATCACTATAATACTAGTACATGTCCATAAACCTAGATACTCGATTTTTTCTCTCATGTTCTCAAACACGTTCCAAAATCCAAGAAATACAATTTGAACCAGAAAATACCACATCCAAGTAACAAATGCTCTAAAATGACCAAACACATGTCCCATGTTCCCCTTTTTCATTCAAATTTATTTTTGGAAATCATACTCACACTGAAACAACACAAAACAAATTTCCCCTCTCTTTCACACTTCAAAAAATCCATTAAATGATTTTACAAAACCTTTCCAGGTTATTACACATCACATAACATCCATTTCAAATTAAAATAGACCATTTCAAAAGTAAACTCTTACCAAAATAGTTCGTAATCATAGTTTCACCTCTTACATAAATCAAAAACCCATTTAAAACCTTCACAAAAATATTTCAAGGAATGTAACCATGTTTTTCTCAAAAAATCCTTCTAAAAACCCTATTTGAAGACATAAATCATACCAATATCAAATAAAAATTTAATTTTAAGTCATACAATAATTTAATAAATCTATTGAATGAAACATAAAATAATCCCAATGAATACAACATGGAATACATAACAAATATATTCATTTTTTTCACAAAAATGCCACTTAAAAATCAACATCTTCCCAAATGATAACAAATATAGTTTTCCCAGAAAAAACGATGGAATATAATAGTTCTAAAATTATAAATCAAGTTAAACTAACTAATCCTATAATTCATACACATGGAATCATATACAACATGTGCCAAAACTCTAAACCATTGTGTGAAACTTCAATAGCACCACCACCACACCACATTGAATATAAATCAAGCCATAATCCACAATATTTCACCAAAATGACTCAAAACTGAAACCCTTTGAATGAACACTATCTTATAGAAATTGTATATATTCAATACAATTGGGGGGAATATAGGAATTATAATGGGGAAACATTGTGAAGAGGTTGATTGGAGAAATCATGAAAAGGGGGAACTATAATGGGAGAAATGTAGTACTAAATTGGGGAAACATAGCGAAAAATGAAAGAGTTATGAAGGAGAAAAATACATATGGAAGGAGGTCATGTAGGAATTATAATGGGGGAAACATAGTGAAAAATTAAGGAGTTATGAAGGATATAATCTACATATAGAAATCTGGATAATTAGAGAAATTTTGAAAAGGTTCTCCCTAACCTGGAATTGAAATGGGATTCATGTAGGGAGACAAGAATATTTGGGATGGAGAGGTATATTGGATTACTGTGGGATGTCAGATCACTAAAAAAGAGTAATAGAAGAATATTATATTAAACAAAAAAGTTTTCTTAACTTTAAATGGGATTTTTGGCTGGCCTAATTTCTTAAATAAAAACCCAAATCCACCATTAGTATGGATTCATATAGGTTCCAAATTGATATAGTGGTGTTATTAGGTTAATAGAGGCATACAATATATTGAAAATTAAAAGGGTTGTAAAAGATTCAAAATTAGTTTTTAAATCTGTAAATGGGCTAAAAATTTGGCCCAAATCATGAAAACTCACCCTTTCCTATGAAAATGTATTAGACCCCCCCCCCACCACAAAAATGAAATATGGAAATTAAATAAAAATTAATTTAAAATAATTCATGGATGTGACATTAAATATCAGGGATATCAGAAGAAGATTCTGGAAGAAAAGATTTATTCTTTTGAAGAAAAGGTTAAGGTGAAAGATAAAAGAATTTGGATTCGATTGGAAAGGATATAAGATCATGAAAAGTACGACATGTATTATGAAAAAGTTGTGGCCATTGTTAAATAATATAGGAAATATCATAATAATTTGATTATAATTGTCATATCTTTGATGTTGTAGAAATATTAAGTTCGTAAACCTCTTGTTTTAATTTTGAAAATTTGACATCTAATAAAAAAATTCATCTACATACAATTTGTTTGAATTTATTCCAATTTTTAAATGAATTAGTGTTATTTAATTTATTTTATATTATCAATTAATATATTATTTTTATTCATATATCATTTCCTATAACCCGTTTTAGGTATTTCCACACTCTTCCCACTTCCTTTTTGAAAATCCCAAAGCGGGGGAATTTATATAAAAAGGCGAATCTTAAGTAAGGGGGAGATGTTTTAATTAAGGGGGATAAAAAATTTTAAAAAATATAATATATCCCTTAGGGTAAATTCTTATCCTATAGGGATGTTATTATTATTCACTACTATATTTAGAAGAATTATAATGTCTGGTGGAGATATGTTTTAGTGTTTAATTCAAAATTTTATGTACCTAAAAGATATCAGACATAGGATTTTTTAAGTTACATTCTCTTTATGTGTTGTGTTTTTTCCAAAAATGGTGATATTTTACAGTCAGAAGATTCATTATGAGGATTCCTAACCATTTTTTTAAATGAAAAACTCTTTCCTAAATATTTAATTAACTAACTATTTTATATCCAAAATTTTTAATTGTTTCTTAAAGAAAACACATATGTATTACCATACATAGGAATTGTTTTAATGTTTTAATTAATAAAAACCTACTTTATTAATTACAATTATATTAATGATCATGCATATAATAATGACCAGATTCACCTTTATTAAATAAAATTTTAATTCATTTTATCATTTCTTCATACGGACAAAGGTTTTATCAGACATGTCATTGAAATATATAACATCGAATTCACACTCATAATGAAAATATTAATGAGATTCTGTTTGGAAATCCATCAGATTAACTAAATTATTATTTATAAATATGTAAAAACATAATCTATGATAATTGAATACTTTTTTATCTATGATTAGTGTGCATCAAAACGATGTCATGCATCCTATTATAATATGATCATCGGAGTGTTAGGTGTCCAAGTCCTTGAAAAATGCTTGGATAATATATGACTGTTGGAGGATCAAGATGATCATTGTAGTGTGGAATATAAATATCGGGTTATTAAACGATTTTTCATGTAAATTAACACACATGTAGATAAACTATGTGAACGCTCTTCTGGTTTTTCTATTGTGAGAGATCTATAAAGCTTACAAGAATGAAAAATGTGTTCTTTGTACTTGTAACCTTCTGGAGTTCATTTTTTTTAGTTTTTTTTCGTATTACAGTGATAATGATGGAAGGATTTAGAGGATTTAAATAAAAATAATTGATCAACATGATCGATGACTTGTGTAGATACAAATATAGAATTATAGCATCATATGGAGGGATTTTGAGGATATGTAGAAGGAGAAAATCTGGCCATCGTATCAAGGGATCATGGGGATAGCATGATTGACAGATCGTTGTATTGAGGAAATTACATATTAATGGAAATATATATTTTTTATAGTATAAAATACAGGACCATTATCTTAGTTTATTGGATACCTTTTTCATTGGGTTAAAATAATTATATTCATTTACTTGTTTTATTACAAGTATTTTATTTTCTCTACAATTGTAATATAATGTGAATTCATTCCTATTAATTTTTCTATTTTTATTTTGTTCTTTTTTGGAGATTTTATTACAATACATTTGATTTACTCAGATTATGATTCTATATGCATTAAATATTGAATCATTACTTTTGTGACTACTATAGTAAATATTTTTCATAATTAAATATTAATTAACTATGAATACATTTCCACTATTTACATATTATGATTATATAAATTTTTATGATTAAAGATCATTACGACTAGTTTAATACAATGAAAAATCTACTTGATTATTATATTTCACTTATCAATCCCCAAGGCCATGACTGACTACCATTTAAATACTTGAGTGGTATTTTAAATAAGAATAGTTTAACCTTAGTAAACTATGTTACATTCAAGGATAAAAAATTGTTTTTAAACTTATAATCCACCCCCCTCTTGTATATATCCATCAATATATATATATTGATCCGACATATATTATTACATAAATTAAACATGCTGATATCAAATATTAAATCCATTTTTTATTTAATTTATATAACTTATAGATTGTAAATTTTTATATAAGAAAATAATTTTTTTTATATTAAAATATTTCATATGTTTAAAAAACATTAAACATGGGCTTTATAGATAAAATATATTATTTTAAAATTATTTAATTTTGTTTATAAATATATATTTTCATAAAAAATTGATTCAAAAAATATTTAGTCATTCAAGTAATGTGATAATGTCAACAAAAATTGTTTATATTAGCAAAATCGTTATTTCTTTTAACTATTCACCTAAAAACAATTATTTTAAAAAATATAAAAAATCACCCGCGAAGCTAATTTTCACATTTTGAGTTCAAAAATGATTTTAATTTTATAATATTACTGTTTTGAAATTTAAAATTTATTCTTTTAAATGAAAATACACTATACATAAAAACAACTTTTCATGAAAACGTACTTTTAATGATTTAAGTGTCCTTAATTCTATTTTGTGTGACATTATAATTTATTACAAACTTTTTATATCTTAATGGTTTAAATATTGTTATATTTTCATATCAATGTTCCTAAAATATGTTGTGTCTCATTTTCATTCGGTCTGGAATGTGAAAAAAATTTATCGATATAATGATAATTTGAATGAAAATATATTTAGAAATCTCAAGGTGTTACATAGCTAGCCAAACCATTCTAGATAGATTCGGATTCTGTAGTCCATTCAACGTAAGACAAAAATCCAAATAATCTATTGATCATTATTGAGGAATTATTTATGGTTCTGACATTATTTTATCTCCAAATATATGATGATATTTATAAAAATATGTTTTTATTTTAATATTATAATGCAAAAACCAGAAGAATTAATTGAAATAAATAGATCATATGTTATAACATAGCCTCTAACTCTTTAAAGGAATGGTATTATATATATATATATAATTTATTTAAAAAAAATTAAGCAAAGAATACACACAATATTAATATAAATAATTTATAATGATGAATATATGAATGAATAAATCAATGACTAATTTATTAATTTAAGCATGGGATATAATAAAAATTATATAATATATGAATATAAAAAAGTTATAATTCATTGTAAAATAATATGTACTTTTTATAAATTAAATATAATCACATTTTTTATAGAACAAAAATGAACACTTCCAAATTAAGATTTTAAAATTATATATATAAAATCATTCAAATTTAAAATATATGTTTAAAAATAATGAACTATTCATATATATTAAATCCATATGTTCATATAATACTATAAATTTAAAAATATTTCATTAAATAATTATTGTAGATTATATATTTATTTAAGCATTGATTTCTTCCCCCATAGAAACATCAAGTATAATCTAAATAAATCTTATAAATAAGTAACTTATATGATCCTTTCATGTTTAAAATTTAGTATTCATTCCAAATACCAATTCTAAAAATATTCTTTTTTTATTATCTTATAATTTATAAATTTTTTTAATATTAGTATAGAAATATTAACCATAATTATTAATATAATACCATATACAAATTTTTGAAACAAAATTTATCTCTTAATATTTTAAATTTCTTAATTAAATATTTGGAAAACATTTACAACTAAATTATAAATTATTCATACTTTAATTTATTGTATTAACCCTTTATAATTTGATAATAATGGTTATAGAAGCATTTAAATATTATATAAAACAATTTATAAATTATCATTCAATAAATTAATGAAATTAAAATTAAAATTTCAACTTTTATTTCATAGTCATTGATATATTGAATATCCTTGGCTACAGTACAGTTAAATTTCAATTAATTTAACAAAAAACTATAATATGTCTTATATAGATGGTATCACATTTCATTATAACAAATATAATGGTATCATATATCAAATGTCATGATACAATGTGCTACCCAAAATGCACAACTATCATTAGTCCTTCCTTTTTCATGGTAAAATAAATCTCTATAATGGAGGCCATATTTCTTTCTTAGACCATGATATTTCTATATCTCTCTATGTGTAACTACAAAACAAGGAATTTTAATTGTAATATCTTATATTGGTACGATGATATGACACTTAGTTTTTAGAATAACATAACATGACCAATCATGGATAGTAACATCTCATACCATTTGTTGTGATATCATAATCAGTAACCAGTATTATTCTATTCCATAAAAGTACATATAATATAAAATAATATCTATATATCATTTTCTATTATAATTATGTTCTTCTTAATATCCTAATTTTATCCAAATTTCTAATCTTTTTAAAAACTTCTTTTGTTGACTATCATCTAACTATTTGTTTTATAAGGATATTATCATTCCCAAATTTCGTGAATGAATCATCATAACTCCTTGAAACAATATCATTATTGATAGTAATAAATAAATATTAATAAATAAGGATTAAATTTTACTATATAAGATTCTTCATCATAAAATTATTGGTGATGTTATCTAAAATAATAGTGGAAGGATTCATATCTCTATATGAATCCAATAGTTTTGTGAATATATTTATTTGAAATGACTGCTCTGAAAATTATAGTATTCAACTACCTTATGTATGATAAAGAGTTGATGGATTTTATTTTTATAGAGAATTCTTATATTGAATCAAATTCTATCACATGAATTCTCTCAGCCTGATCATACTCATATAACTAGCTTGAAGACTTTCCAATGGTCAAGTAAATATCGAATGTTCCACAAAATTACACTAACTACAACATTTTATAATGTTTATGATTATTAATGAATCAAACTAACCATAATAATTTAATGTTTAATCATTTATTATGATTTTTTATTTATCCATTAAATATCATCTTAGGTTATTTATACCAATCATTATATTTCTTAAGTGAAAAAAATGAAGTGAAATTTTTTGATATATCATAGAACATGTATATCTCTCCATGTTTTATGCCTATATTGGTATTAGAAATAAATCTATTGAAATAATATTTCAGGTAGTTCTAATTCCATATCACAGGGTGTGATATAGCTTTAGTGTGCATATATTTTTTTACATCGCATATTCATCATAATTTTGGTAGTGTTTTTTATGTGATGTTAGGTAATAAACTAAGATACATGGTAATTATATTTTATATACTTCATTAATATGTGAATTATTATACTCTATTGACATGGAATCATCAGAGTTTATGAGAAGAACCAAATGGGTATATTCTTATATTCACCCTTATTAAATATTTGTTATAGAATGGTTACCACTGGAATTTTTCATTTGAACATATATTTATTGTAGATATAAACATTGTTATAATATCTATGTTAGTGTTTATCATTTTAATATTTGATTTGTTTCATTAAAATCATGCAAATGGTTTTCCATTAACTATTTATTATGGATTATACTCATGATATGATATTTTAAAATTTTTATTTTTGATGTTTTGATTACAATGTAATGTCTTCCATATATGTTTTTTATACATGAAAATAGACATAAATATATGACGAATCAAATGTGGGCCTCATGAGTTTTTTTGTCACACCATGACTCTAGTTAGGTTTCAATGAGGTCAGTATGTGAAAAATAAAATTTATTAAATTAATATTTCAACTTAAAAATAGTTAATGATGGTTAAATAGAGAAATATTGTTTGATTAAATGAATAAATTCTTTTATGAAAGGTGGTGGGCATGATAGAGATATATTCTTCATCGCTTATCTAAATATGAATTAGATTAATTATAACCATTAAAATATATACAAAACATTATTTATAAAATTTCATGTATTTATTTTTTATAATTATTTAAAACATATACAAGTATAAAATAAGATGAAAGCATTAACAAATAAGTATAGGCTTATTTTCTATTCACTATTAACTAATACATAACAAATTTTTCTGAATAATCATATTTTGGTTATCACTAAATTTAATTCTACCATTGATTATTATTGATGCCATTTATAGTACACTATTACTTATGTGTCATAAGAATGACTAGGGATGTAAAGATAAACAAGATATCTTCCTTGTCCAGTTCCTCATACTCACATTTGTTCCCCTCCTTTACCCAAAACTCAACTAACTTGATAAAATATTTTTATGTTATATGCCTTCCCAACAAGGATGAGTCAAACTATTTTATAATTAAATATTATATGATGATGACCTTTCCTTTGTGTGGTGTAACGTCCTGAGTCCGGAGCCCCTCCATTGCTGCCCCGTACCCGGTTCGCCACATGACCTCAAGCACGTTTCCTCGAACGCTAGAGGCTACCGACTAGCAGGGAGGGCCTTGCTGAGTCGGTGGAGAAACTGTCCCCTCATTCGGTAAGGTATACAGGGTAAGAAAACAACAACAACCAGCAGAATCCATAAACAACATGCATAACAACCGAAACCAAACAATGGAAGCAATATAGAGATATAACTATTATGAAAATGATGCAGCAGGTACAAGTATCTAAGGAAAATAGAAAGCACAACAATGTTTTGAAATACAACTTAAACCATGAAAAAGAAAAAGAAAATAATCTGCTCATCATTGCAAGCCACGGCTCGGTCCCATGATCCCCATCTCCTGGTGCAATCAAGATCCTAAAGTAGAAGGGAGCTTTCCCTTTTCTATACCTGCAGCAACATAGTCTACTTGGGCCCAAAAGCATGGCCCAAACAGGGTGTGAGATACAATTCCAGTAGGAAATCACCCAATGATTTGTGCATAACAGTCAATGAATATATGGAAGTAATAAAACAAGAAGCAGTAAATAGAAAAGCACAAACAGCTACCATCCACAGTTCTAATAAGTATAGCACACAAGTAAGCAGCCATCAACAAAAGAAGAAGCAGGTAACCCTCTAGGTAGCTCTCACTGTCTAACTCCTATGGTTCAACCTATAAGTACTAGCAACCCTCTAGTAAGCACACACAGTCTCACCCCTCTCGTACAGCTGTGCAATTAAGCAGACTCTCTAGGGAAGCATTCACCGTCAATTCCCCCTATAGTCTCGTATCGTGCTAAAGTATCTATGGGGAGGAACTCAACGTCAATTCCCCCTATAGCCTGTGTCGTAATTAAAAGACACTCTGGGAAAGCCATTCTATCAGTTCTCCCTTTGGTATCACATCGTGATTAAAAGACACTCTGGAGAAGCCCTTCCATCAATTCCCCCTTTGGTCTACTACTCTAGGTTCTCATAGTCTTGAGTATAACTAAACATGCTTACCACGCGTATATATATATCGTCCAAGTAAACCTCAAGAACTACATGGATATCAACTAAGTCTCAATAGAAAAACAAGGCAACAATCCATAATCATACAACTAGGCATGGAAACAGGCAAGACGCCAAACAGGCAGAACAAGCATGACATGCCAATAGAGCACAAACAAAATACTCTAATCACATGAAATAACCTCTACTAAAGTAATCAAGCAATGCAGGGAAGCAACAAGGGAAAAATAGGAAACACACAATACCCCGTTCAAGGGTATTGGTGGAAATTGACCAAAATATCCATCAGCATTCTACAGAAAGGCACTAACCACCTACCTCGATCCTAGGAGATCGATATACATGACCCTTGATGACATATTCCACATATAATGATGTAGATCTGAGAAAACACCCAAAATTTTCATCCCACAATAACATGAACACGATGAGGAATCAAGAAACAAGTATCAAGCAGAAGGAAAAACTCACCGCTTCGATTCCAATGCAATAGACCGTGCTCGAATCGGAGACCGGACTGTGAGGTGGAAGGTTGGAGAATATTCAGTCATACGGTCGCTTCCGGGCGGACGAAAACTGGAGAAGAAGATGGAAATAGGGTTTAGTCTCGACCCCGATTTGTTTAATGAAAAAAAATAATGTACACAGCGTGTACTGGGTCCTTTACGTACACCACCAAAAATGGCATCCACGTCACTCCTACACACTGTGTGTGTGGCCCGGGCATGGCCATCACACGGCTTTGAGCCGGATCAGAGTACATGATGTGTAATCAAAAAGTACATGGCGTGTACGTTGAAAATTTCTATAAAACCCATTTTTTTTAAATAGTCTAGAAAAATGGAAAAACAAACCCGAACGAAGATCCAGGTTCTTACAAACATTCCCCCTTAAAGAAATTTTTCCCCGAATTTCTGTAATGAGGTGGAGAAGAAGAATCCCTGAATATCTCTGGCCACTGTGATCATACATCAGCCTCCCTCTCCCAAGTCTCATCTTGTACTCGCCCGTGATTCCATAGCACTCATACCAGAGGAACAGACCACCCACGGAGAACCATCGTACTACGATCGACAATCCGGATAGGATGCTCCTCGAATGACCCTTCTGCTTCAAGCCCAACATCATCAAGATGAATGATGTGAGATGGGTCTGAAAATTAAAGTCAGAGCTGAGAGACATGGATGACAGCATGCATGGCCCGATACCTCTGAGGTAGCTGAAACCGATAGGCGACCAACCCCGCTCTTTCCAAAACCTAAAACGGCCCGACATACCATGGCGAAATCTTACCCTGTCTCTGAATCTTTTTGTGCCCAAATATAGGTGCGACACGAAGGAAAACCTGATCTCCAACCTCGAACTCCAGAGGTAGTCTCCGCTGATCATCATAAGACTTCTGCCGAGACTATGCTGTAGACATCCTCTTCTGAATCAGCTCTATCTGCTCTGAAGTCTCCAGAACAAGATGAGTTCCCATCAAAGATGCTTCTCCTACCTCCAGCCAGCATAAGGGTGATCGACATGGCCTACCGTACAAGGCCTTATACGGTTCCATCTGAATAGTCTCCTGGAAACTATTGTTGTAGGCAAACTCCACTAGAGGAATATGCTTCCCCCAATAACCGCCAATGTTAAGAATGCAAGCTCGGAGCATATCCTCAAGCACCTGGATCGTGCGCTTGGACTAGCCATTAGTCTGGGGATGGTATGCTGTAATCCAAAGTACCTGTGTACCCAAGGCCTTCTGAAGTCCCTACCAGAACCGAGAGGTAAAGTGCGCATCTCTATCTAAAAAAATAGAGCATGGAGCTCCATGCAGACACACAATCTCTCTGATGTAAAGTCTCCCCAGATCATCAAAACTAAAGGTCTCCTTGATCGGAAAGAAGTGAGAAACCTTCATATGTCTGTCGAAGGCAACCCAAATAGAATCGTTCCCTCACGGTGTCCTCGGCAATCCAGTCACAATGTCCATCACAACATCGTTCCACTTCCACTCTGGAATGGGTAACTACTATAAAAGGCCTGCTGGTCGCTGATGCTTTGCTTTCACCTGCTGACAAGTAGAAACTCTCATGACAAAACCAGAAACATCCTTCTTCATACTTGTCCACCAGTACTGGCGTTGACGGTCCTGATACATCTTGGTGATGCCAAGATGAACTGTCGAGACTGAGGAATGGAAATGTCGCATCATCTCCTTGCGTATGGTTGTTGGAACCCATACACATCCTTGGAAACACAAGATCTCATCCTCACCCACTGTCCATCCAGGAAGAGGGTCCTCTCCTGACACAATCTCCCGCAGGACTAAGCTTTCTGAGTCTGATAGATGTCTCATCCGTACCCAATCAAGTAGCATGGAGGTAACAACTATAGAAGATAGAAAGGCATGTCCTCGTCTTTCATGCACCTCTAGATGCATCTCAGAGAACAAGGCCATCAGCTGCAACTCACTACTAGCCTCCTGAATAGCCTGAATCTGAGTTCTCATTCTCAACGCATCTGCCACGGCGTTGCCCTTTCCCGGTGTATAGGCAAGATCGATGTCAAAAGACTGTAGATACTCAACCCACCTACGCTACCTAAGATTCAGATCATGCTGAGTGATGATATACTTCAGACTCATGTGGTCAGTGAAGACCACAATGTGCTCTCCCAGATGATAGTTTCTCCAAAAGAGCAAGGCATGAACAAAAGCCGCCAACTCCAGATCGTGTGTAGGGTAGTTTGTCTCATGTGGCCACAACTGCTGAGACCCGTACACAACGACTCCATCTCCCTGCATAAGCACAACTCCCATCCTGATACCCGAATCATCATAGTAAACATTGTAGATCTTACCTGGCTCTAGCGAGACTACTAACAGTGCTGACATCAACCTCCCTTTTATCTCTTGAATGGCTGACTCACACGAATCTGACCATATGAACTTCTCCCCCTTCTTGGTCAGACCTATCAAGGGTGCTGCTAAATAGGAAAAGCCCCGAATGAAGCGTCTATAGTATCCAGCCACCCCTAGGAAGCTCCGAACATCAAAAACGTTCTTTGGCTGCTCCCTGGAAACTAAAACTCTCATATTCTCTGAGTCCACCGATACTCCTACCTCTAAGATGACGTGACCTAAGAAGTGAATATGATCCATCCAGGTGTGGCACTTCGAGAGTTTAGCATAAAGCTGATGCTCTCTCAGTGTACTCAGAATGATCTCAAGATGGGTGGCATGGTCGTGTCTAGTGTGAGAGTCACCAAGATGTTGTCCACGAAGACCACGATGAAGGAATCCAAGTAAAGATGGAAAATTCGGTTCATCAGTGCCCTAAAAATTGAAGGGGCGTTCGTGAGTCCGAAGGGCATGACTGTATACTTGTAATGACCATACCTGCTTCTAAAGGATGTTAGAGGTATATCTGATGGTCTAACACCCAACTGATGATAACCGGACCTCAAGTCGATATTCGAGAACACCTGGGCTCCTGGAAGCTGATCGAAAAGGTCATCAATCCGCGGTAATGGATATTGGTTCTTGACCATCAACTGGTTCATCTTCCGATAATACACACAAAGCCGAAGGGTACTGTCTTCCTTCATTGCAAATAGGATAGACGAACCCCATGAAGAAGTACTGGTTCGGATGAAACACTTACACAGTAGCTCCTCCAACTGCTTCTTGAGATCCTGCAACTTAGGTGTGGCAATCTTATAGGGAGGAATGGACACTGGTGCCACTCCTGGAATGAGCTCAATAGAAAAGTCTACCTCATGATCCGGAGGAAAACCAAAAATGTCCTCTGGAAAGACATCCCGGAAGCGATCCACCACCGGAGGAAAGTCCAACTGTGGAGTCCCCTGATCATCCAGGTAAAGGCTAGCAATATGGGCCATCACTCCTCCTATCCGAAGATGCTTGATTACTGCACGACTCACCCGAACGTCCCATTCGCCTCTATGAAGGATAGATTCACCCTCTGGTGAAATGAAACTGACTCTACGATAATAACAGTCATTGACTACCTGGAAGGGAATCAACTAGTCCATGCCAAGGATGACATCATAGCCTGGCATCTATAGGACATAGAGATCCCATAAGCAGTGATACCCTGCAACCTCGAGAGGGAACTCTCAACACTGATGTACACTAGATGACCTCATTCCCAAAGGGTTTTCTTGTGTCAACGAGTCAGCAGAAGAAAAGATGCAGAGTCCAAGGCACTACACAATGGAAACAGAGATAAAACTATGCATAGCACCAGTATCGAAAAGGGCTGATGATAAAACTGAGGATACTAAAATCGTACCTCAAACAGTAGAAGCGCTGGGATCCTGCTCATGATAAGTCTGCTCCATGGTGAAAGACTGGCCTGCACCACGGCCCTGCACCCCTGACTGACCACTCTGAGCTGAGTCTCCCTGTTGGTGTTGAGGGACTGGTGGCTTACCGCCACGGCCTCGACCTCCACCTCGGCCCGAACGGCTGAAATAACTCTAGTTCCTGGACTGGTGGGAGACTGGTGGGGCTGCTCCTGAACATAGAGTCAGTGAAGAACCATGGTCACCTGCTGCTGGTGAGAAAACCTGGAAGAAACGCTAAAGGTGACCCATCTTGTCACAATATCGGCACTCCACGGGGTCCCTCTGGCTCTATGGCCTCGTGTGCCTTGTTCGGCCACACTGATAGCATGTCACTTGGATGCCTAATGATCCATCTCGCTTCCTTGAATCACTTTGCATAGGCTCCCTACGGTGCTTCATGCGGTCATCTGGAGGAATGCTAACTCTGGAAGCAGAACCGCCCTGACAAGCAGCTCCAGAGTCTCTCAGATTTCGCTTATCAATCAGTGCCTAGTTGAAGATGGATGTAATGGAAGTAAACTAAAAGATGTTCACCTATGAGCAGATATCCTGCCTGATTCCATCCTCAAATTCTTTTCCAAGAACACCCCACTCACATCCCGAAGGGGTGTAAAATGCTTCAGCTCAGTGAAACGAGAGGAATACTCCATGACAGATAGAGTACCCTACTCTAAGCTCCTGAACTCCCGGGCTCCGATCGGCCCTCAAGGTCTCCAAGTAGAAGTAGTCATAAAATACGCACTGGAACTCCTCCCAAGACATAGCCTACTACTGACCTGCCTATGAGATCACGTCCCACAACCTCTTGGCGGAGTCTCGGAGCATGTAGGTGGCGAGCTTGACCCGCCTCTCTAGAGGCATATTCAGATGCTCGAATATAGTAAGCATGGATTCCAGCCATGACTCTACAGCCTGAGGTCCTCCCACCCCAAGAACGTGGGAGGACGATGCTGCTGAAAGACCCACGTTAAGTCTGCCATAGACGAGGAAGGAGGCGGTGCTCCCTGGAAGGCCTGCATCATCCTCATGAAACCCTCCCTGAACTGCGCATCAGTGCCTGCAACTGGTACAACAACCGGTGCCAAGGCTGGCTCGGCTGGGGGATCAACAGTATGTCCCTGATCAGCCTTGTATGGCGTCTAATCACTGCCTAATGATAGACATTTGACTGGAGGACGTCTCGGAGGCATAGCTATGAATGATCAAAAGAACACCTTAGATTATTAAAACAAGGATAGAGAACACAAGAGTACAAAATGCAACATGGGAAAAACACACATGATTGCAAAACATGACTACATGGAGTGTATAAAAACTACATGGAATGTCTACTTCAGCCACTGACATTGGCATGTACCCCTTCCCAACAAGTCGAGTTCACTTCAAACTACACGGCATGTTGACCCCCACACACGGAGTATACTTGAAAACTATTCCCCTTCCCGACAAGGCTTTTGCGGTCCGTGTTGTTATGCACATGGCCGTCTACATGGTTGAACCTTACACGGCGTGCTCCAAACAAACACTCCGTGTATAGGTGAAGGTGACATTGTCCCGTGTTGCTCGTGACATGGCCGGGTACCTGGGAAAGACTACACGGCGTGTGGAAAAGAAGGTCACACCGGCCCGTGTTGTTTGTGACACGGCCGGGTACCTGGACAGTACTACACGACGTGTTCCCTACGGACACGACATGTTCTACCCGAGTTCCTCGGCCTGTGTTGTTAGTGACACAGCCGGGTTCACGGCTCCGAACTCACACAGCGTGTAAAAATAGTACACAGCGTGTTCTCGAAGTTACTCCTACGAAACAGTGGTCTGCTCACACGGTCAGTGACACAACCTGAAAACTACACGGCATGTATCTAAAAAGTACACGCTGTGTATTTGGGGTTTTTCTTGGTAGTAGCTCGGAAACTACATAGAATTTCCAGAACACAAAAACAAGTCGAAATGTTCCAAATTCCGATCTGTGAGGGCCCATAACACCCCAAGAACCAAATTATTTCGTTCATATTAAGAAAATAACAAAAAAAATAGTTTTCTAACATAACAGCAGAGAATCTATCAAGCATCTATCACAACAGCATGCATAATTTACACAGATCCTATCACAACCGCATGAAATCGCTAATGCACCCTAGATGGCATGGAAAGAATTCATGGATTGTGATTTATAAAAGTTCCTATATGATGCATGAGATGGAATACCCTCATATCATCAGGTTGTGATAGAAATAGAACCAAAATATCAAAACTCTAACCACACAAGTCATACGAATCACTCTAGGTGAAAACATACCATCCATAAAATCACAAAACCAGAAAACTGTAGTTAACGCGGTAGTATGGCTTTTCCCTGTACACGAGTTAGCTACTACCGAGCACAGCTTAATTCCAAGTACCGAATCCATCATTTCCCTGGATAAGGTCTCCAAATAGTAAGACAATAGAAAATAACCCATATGATACAACTTTGTAACGTCCCGATTCCGGAGCTCCTCCACTGGTGCCCCGTACTCGATTCGCCACATGACCTCAAGCGCGTTTCCCCAAATGCCATAGGCTTCCGAATAGAAGTGAGGGCCTTGGTGAGTTGGTGGGGAAACTATGCCCTCTTTTGGTAAGGTATACAAGTTAAGAAAATGGCAATTACCAGCAGAAGCAGTAAACAACATGCATAACAACAGAAACCAAACAACAGAAGCAATGTAGAGAAATAAATTTGATGAAAATAATGCAGCAGGTACAAGTATCTTATGGAAACAGCAAACACAACAACATGATGAAATAAAAATTAAACAAAGCAAAAGAAAAACAAAATAATCTCCTCAGCATCGCGAGCCATGGATCGGTCCCATGCTCCCCAGCTCCTGGTGAAATCAAGATCCTGATGTAGAAGGGCGCTTTCCCTTGTCTATACCTGTAGAAACATAGTCTTCTTGGGCCCAAAAGCATGGACCAAATAGGGTGTGAGATAAAATCACAGCAGGCAATCACCCAAAGATTTGTGCCTAACAGTCAATGAATAAATGACATTACTAAAATAAGAAGCAGTAAACAGAAAACCACAAACAGCTACAATCCACAGTTCTAATAAGTATAGAACATAGGTAAGAAGACAGAAAAAAATAAGAAATGAGTAACCCTCTGGGTTTCTCTCACAGTCTAACCCATATTGTTTAACCTATAAGTACTATAAACCCTCTGGTAAGCACACAGAGTATCACCCATCTGGTACAACAACGCAATTAAGCAGACTCTTTTGGGAAGCACTCACCATCAATTCCCCATATAGTCTCTTATCGTGCTAAATTCTCTCTAGGGAATAACACAACGTCAATTTCCCCTATAGACCATGTCATAATAAAAAGACACTCTAGAGAATCCTTTCCGTCAATTCTTCCTTTGGTCTCGCATCGGGATTAAAAGACACTCTGGAGAAGCCCTTCCGTCAATTCCCCCATTGGTCTACTACTCTAGGTTCTCAAAGTCTTGAGTATAACTAAACATGCTCAGCAGGCGTATATATATATCGTCCATTTAAACCTCAAGAACTACCTGGCTATCAACTAAGGCTCAACAGAAAAACAAGGAAACAGTACACAATCCTACAACTAGGCATGGCAACTGGAAAGACACCAAACAGGCAGAACAAGCATGTCAAGAAAACTAAGCACAAACCAAATACTCTAATCACAATCAATAACCTCTAATAAAGAAATCAAGCAATGGAGGAAAGAAACAAGGGAAAAACTGGAATCACGCAATACCCCATTCAATGGTATTGGTGGAAATTGCACAAAATATCCATCAACTTTCTACGGAAAGGCACAAACCACCTACCTCGATCCTAGGAGATCGACATACATGAACCTTGACGACAGATTCCCCATAGAATGATGTATATCTGAGAAAAATCACAAAACGTTCATTCCACGATATCTTAAAAACATATAGGAATCCAGAAACAAGGCTCAAGGAGAAGGAATAACTCACCGCTGCGATTCCAACCCAATCGACCATGCTCGAATCCGAGAACGGATGGTTAGGCGGATGCTCGGAGAAGATTCGGCAGTACGGTCACTTCTGGGCGGACGAAAGCTGGAGACGAATATGGAAATAGGGGTTAGTCACGACCCCGGTCCGTTTAATGAAAAAAAAATAAAGTACATGGTGTGTACTTTTAGAGTACACGGCATGTAATGGGTCCTTTCCGTACACCGCCAAAAACGGCCTCCATGATACCCCTACATAGCGTGTGTGTGGCCCGGTTATGGCCAGCACACGGCTTCGACACAGATCCGAGTACACAGCGTGTACTCCAAAAGTACACGGCCTGTACTTTGAAAATTTCCCGGAAAACCATTTTTCTTATAAACTTCCAAAAAAGGAAAAACATACATGGATGAAGATCCAGGTTCATACATATGGAACAAACTGATATCAATTTAACAAACACGTAAGAGAAATTGCATCATCCCAGTTATAACCACTATAAATAATCATGATTGTTATTATTTATATATCTTGTTTTATTTTTATTTTCATTTAATACATTACAACTCCTATAATTGATAGAATTCATCATTTCATGTGGTTTAGAATAGTGATAATATTATATATGTCTAAAACCTATTTATGTATATTTGGAAAATAAAAATTTCTAGAAGAATATGGTTAGTAATAAGATATTAAATCGTTTTTTTAATATGATTATTCAATGAGAAAATATGTTAATAACATTTTATAATTTAAATCATGGATGATTTTCAAGGAAGTATTTTGATTTTTCATATGATTTTAAAAAAAATCATTGATGGTAATAAAAAATGATTAAAAATGGTAATAAAATAAATT
The DNA here is from genome assembly GCA_963277665.1 of Viscum album. Taxonomy (NCBI): domain Eukaryota; kingdom Viridiplantae; phylum Streptophyta; class Magnoliopsida; order Santalales; family Viscaceae; genus Viscum; species Viscum album. Next base: position 1,394,143,002 of record OY728165.1, read on the forward strand.
TATTTTATTATAGCTTGAAATTAACCATCACGTACAATAAAATTACATTTCATTTATGTATTCTAACAAACATGTATCCTAAAACATCTTCTACACATTTTCTTGATTATAATGACTTGAAAATAAATAATTTTAAATATATGTTGAATAGTAAAATGATTGCAAATATATATACCAAGATTGGTATTAGAATCATTAATAGTGTGGGGTAGATTGAGGTAAATACACTTGATTTGGGGATATTTTGAGATGATAATATTTTATTAGTGTTTAGATTCAACCCTTGACATCGACAAGAGACCACACACCTTATAAATTTTTATATATTTATAATATTTTTTTATAATGTGGGTGTAATTTGAGATGGGTTCATGAAAAAAATTGTTAAATATGGGATCTTTCTCTTCATAAAAAATGGTTTCATACCATACACCGTATTAAATAAAATGTGATAATCTAAAATTACATCCTTAGTGTTATACCAACAAGCATTGGTCACCATATCAAAGAATTTAAGTAGTTGGTCAAACGGTTTATAGGTGGTGACCCTCTTTCACTAAAAAGGGTATATATTATTATTAATTTATGAAGTGTGTGAGATTATTTCACTAATAACCATGCACAGCCCACAGAACAAGTGTTCCAACATGGATGAGGGGATGGGGTCTTATACATGTCATTGGGAAATGACATCACAGTAGAGAGCTTAGTGGTGGGGCCAGATCGTGTGATAATCTTGAGAACATCAATCATGATGGTATCCTTTATTACGTGTTCCATCCTTGGAACCTCACTTTGGTTGATTATAATATTTTGGGTATTAGTTTGTGTCTTTTGTTGAGTATGAGAAATGTTATAAATTTTTATAAATTACAGGAAGGCCCTTCCCCATCAGTAAAAAGACAAAAAATGTGGTCAGTTTCCCAAAACGAAATATAAATATGGTTAAATATTAAATATTATTTTCACCACCTGGTTAAATATTTATAATTATTCATAAAATTCTATATATTTACTTAAAATTTATTGTAGTTTTATTTAATTTATTTAATTATCATCATCATGTTGGATTGTCACGTGTGTGGACAATTTTAAATTATTTATTTTACACCACATTACTGAAAAGACTAACTAATGATGGATTTTAATGTGTTTTGTAAAAAAAATTAAATTTTAATTTGTTTTCTATAAAACTGAATACTTTTTTGTAATCCCACATGAGTTAGAATATACATGACTATTCACTAGAAGGCATATATGTTCTCCAGCATGTGTGACCTGACCCTTCTATAGATTCTCATTTTATCAATGATGTAATTTTCTATTATCTATTTCAAAAATAATTGAATTATAATCCCCATTAAAATATGTTCACTTTGATTTGTGAAAAAATATAATATATAATAAGAATCCTTAATATTTGAACCATTTTATTAGTTCTAAAAATGTACGGATAATGGGTACCTTTTATCATTTAATCTGGCAGTTATCAACTAGCTATTGAATTTATCGATATGAATAAGAATAAATAAATTTTAAAAAATGAATGGTTACATATGTATAAAATTAATTCATTTGTTACCAATTGATAAAAAATAAAAAAAATTGAAAGTAAAAAAAGTCGTCTTTCTTGAAAACCATCTTTATTTGTACATTATATTTTTATCATAATGAATTAAATTATTCACTTTTATTGAATGATTTTAACTATATATATATATTATATTTCCAATAAAAACTTTTAAAATTCATTTATTTTTAACTAATAATGTCATAATAATAAAAGCATATTTTATGCGTAAAAAGAATTTTTTTTAAAAACATTTCATCGTATTTTTCACACTTATTTTTAAAATGAATTGTTTGAAATTATAGAAACTTTGAAAAATGGATTCCATATTTGGAATGAAATGGATAAAATTTGGTAAATATTCCCCTTTTATTATTGGTTAATCTGAATAGTTACCATTGTAAAATTCACCACCTCGATAAAGGGTAAATTAGGTTAATCTAGGTTAAAACAATGTAATAAAATAATAATTTGTTCACGGTATTTCTTATTTTATTAGAGTAATTATATTATTATCACATTTATTTTTAAATTTATTTGTTTAATGGAAACATGAAATTGAATTAAGAATTTATAATATTTAAAGCAAATAATGTTACAACACGTCACCCTCTTAGTATTAAAGATATATTTTATTTTATCATAGGCACAAAAACTAATTGTAAATGAATCCAAATGCATATTTTTTACATAATGAAATTATCTTTATTATGGTAATTTATTTATAATTTTTCGTGATTATATATTTGCTATAAATTCTTTTGTAATGCCAATCCAGTATTTATTCATTTAATAGAAAATTATAGTAAATTATTATTAATATACTAAAATAAATATAATTTGATTGAGTTATAGTGTTCAAATAAATTTTTATATCATATATATTAGTGATTTATAATGGGATTACATGTTGGGTAGTAATAAAAAATTCCAGTCTAATAAAAATTTATATATTATTGTGGGGAATGTTGTGGGGGAAGTGTCTTGTCGGTATGGATTTAAAAATGGGTTCAGTTGGGATGTTGTTATATATAATATAAATTTTTAAATGTTTATTTTGGAAATTATGTAATCTATTATTAATAAAATTTATGTTGTTTTTTGTAATTCATAATGAATTAATGGAAAATGTGGTGGATGGGAATATAATAATGCACTGGCTATGAAATAGAAATGGATGAAATTATATAGTACAAGAGGTTTTAATAAATAATGATTATTTAACCAAATAGTTATTCACTAGGTTTAATGTGGATGGTGGATTGATAAATTTTTTTAACTAAATATAGTGAGATGAATGAAAAAATGAACATAATAATGCTGGTGAATTGTATGTTATTAAATTTGAATGGTTTTGAAACATGGAATTTTTTATTTTGTGATTTCAATTTTACATGATGTTTTAGTTATGGTGTTGATGGTGATTTTATGTTGGATAGGATGCCTTCATGAGATGTTTTTAAAAAAAATTTGATATTATTAGTGTGAGGAATTAGAGGAGGACATAAGGTGAAAACATATGGTCTATGCTGTATCAATGTAGCTATGATTAGGTGAGTTTTGATGGATTAACATGTAGTTTGTGGTAAACATGATGACCCCCATGGGGTATTGATGAGATAAATCATGTTGTGGTTCATTCATGGTAGTATTATAGATTGATTTTGATGTCCTATATGTTAATTATACCCCATATTTATGATGATATAAAGTTTATTATGACATGTTTATGATTATGATATAGAGGATGTAATAATTAATATTTTGGTGGAGGATGTAGATATAAGGGTGAAATCATGTTCTTTATTCTCTTTTTTTCTACAGTACCCTACCGACATATGATAGGATGGGTGGATTTCATTCGATGGGTTTATGGATATGTTGTGAGGCGATACAAGGTGGTGGTCTGGTGGTTATGACTATGATGTTTTGGTATATTGGTATGTGTGTTTTTTGGTCAACAGTGGAAATGAGAGATGTTTGATTATATATTGCTAACATTGTTTCTTTCTCACATCCAATGATATATGATTTGGATTTTTGTATTGGATATCTACAGGTTTGGGTTTGGGCAGTCTTTGGATTGATAGGTGTGAGCGATGGTAAATTATGAATACCTTCACATTATTTTATTTTTATGATGGTTGTGGATTTATTGATAAAACATAGAGACTTGTTACAGAATTGGTTGCAATAATTTTTTGGATATATTTATTAGGAATTTGTTTATGGACGTGGACCATGTTGAGAAGATGTCCAATATATAGTTTAGTGATGGTATGTATCATAGTTATTTTTTTATATCCGAGGTTATGTTTTTTAGAAGATATCACTCTTGTCCACTCATTGAAATTTATTTCACATGGATTTTTATTTTATTAGATGGATGAACCTACTAATTTGTCCCATTTTTTCACCCCTCCATAATTTACTAAGCATTTGGAAGGATAATCTTAAGGAGATTGAAGCTTTTAATTTGGTATCTTGGAAAGATATGAAGGATGACTCTGAGTTTTAGGAGCATGATATTTTCTACTTTTTATGATTATTATTTGACATCTGTGAGAAATTTGGGTTGTGGAAAACAAACCATTTTACTTAATGTAAACACATTTCTGTTGATTGGTGATTTTTTTATTACTCTTAGTATTTTATGAGGTTAATTACTAGCATATGAGTGTTATATAACCTTAGTTCTAGTCACCAACTCAGGGAATATTAGAGGTGGACATCAAGGGTGATTCTTTCCTTCATTGAAGGACTATAAAGTGTTTCAATAAGAATAGTTTGTGACATTAAAGATATCATGATTAAACCTAGACCAGAACTACTATGTATTTTGATAAACAAATATATTTACAAATGTAAGAACTAGGGTTTTGAGAACGGGAAAAATCCCGACCCTGTTTGAAATTTTTACATGTTTCGGGGAAAATTTTAAAAAGTTGGGGAGGTTGTGCAGGTGTGCATAGTTGGATCATGGTCTGAACCAACTATGCAGACAAGCCGTACAAAGTCTCTAGATGAGACAGTGGGCTCCACATGGGCGGCGAAAGGTTTATCAAAACCGTGTGGGATGGCCATGTGAATTCCCTGGGTGAGGTAATGCCAACCGAACGATTGACGCAGTGTTTGCGAAACCGTGCGTGCGCTAAATGATAGGGTTTGTATGTCCTTGGCCACTCAAGATTTTTCATTCTTCCCTCTTTTCGTCCTCCAATTCATGTATCACGTAGGGAGAGTCGGCCAGTCCTTCAAATCCTTCCTGGATCTTTTTCCAAACTCTATTTCGAATGTCATTTCATCTGTTAGAACACCATTAGTAAGGCTTTGATTCCTCTTGAGTCGTTCTTCATGATTTCTATTATATAATGATTTATAGGGGTTTGAGATGTTTTGATTATTTTGTAGATCTATTGTTTTTTATACATAATTGGATGCTATTATCGGAGGAGTAACATCGTACTAGTACAAGGTGGGTGGTACATACCTATTTTTGTGTTTTCATGGTCATTTGGGTGACGCAGCCTTCAACGAATTTTCAGTTATTTTGAGCGAGACCTGTTTTATCTTTTTTTTCATATTGAATTGATTGTTGGAACTATGGGATGTCATTGGGTATGCCCTGTTACTAGTTTTACTTGATTGGGGTCGGGCGAGGGATTGTAGCTCATCAGGGCATTTTGGTCGGGGATGCCAAAATGTTTATATTTGATTTACACTATTATAGACTATGGAGTTTAATTTAATGTACTTAACATAAATTTATTAGAGTCATGCAAGACCTCCATGCTGGTACAGGATAACACCATGCATAAGGAAATTCAACTATTTAGAATTTTTTGTTTGTTTATGTTTTCTATTCAAATATGGTATATGTTCAATTGTTCAATTGCATCTGTTGGACCCTTTGGGTGGTGTTGGGCATTTCCCAAATATTCTTGAGTGATTCTGATCACAGGTTGGGCCTGGCCCGGGTTACATTGGGTGGTTTTGTCCACGGGATTGGGCGTCATGGATGTCGGCTTGAGGCAGTACGACTGTCAGTTTGGGCATGGCCCGGGTTACATGGATGGCGAGGCCATCAGACTTGAGTGGCATGGTCATAGGGACACAAGGTGTTAGATTTGTGGTGGATTAGGTGCTATTTTGGTGATTACCGCTCACCCGAAACATTGAGCAGTGTGCACACATAGATACTCCGTGATGATGTGGTTTTGACCACTCGTGTGGGAAGAAGTCCCCGTATATGCGGTTTAGGTACATTGGTTGGGGGTTCATACTATAAAATTTCACGTGGGAGGTGAGGAGCCTCCAGGTGATAGCATTGAGGACATCATGTTGGGGTATGTGGCTCACCATGATTTGAGAGTGGGTATCACTATCCCTCCGATTACTTATTTGAGGGAGGATATCTCCATCCCTCTGGTTACATTATTTGAGGGCATGTATCGCTTTCCCACCTGCTATTTATTTGAGGACAGACATCATTGTCCCTGTAATTATTTATTTGTGGACAAGAATCATTGTTCCTCCGGGTTACAAATCATGGGAGTTCCATTGGGACGTCAGTACGTGAGAAACTCATTGTCCAGGGGCACATGGTGTCGGGTTACATGATAGAGATTCCGGCATTGGCCGAAGAAAGTGACACTCCAGGGTGGGCTGTTGAGCACTGGTGGAGTTGGTGGTTATTTTTGCATTGTATTGTTTACTGCTTTCTTTATAAATTCATGACTAATTAAAAACTTATATTAGGTACACACTGTTCGGTGGAATCCTACTAAGATTCATCTCACACCTTATACGGGCCCTTCAGGATGCATTCAAACTTTATGGATTTATGTGCAGGAAAGATGCTACTTCAGGAAGGTGGGTTGCACTAGCTGTTGCATGGAGGTGGTATGGATGTTGAGATCATTCATAGTAAGAGTTTAGCTTATTTTGTTTCCATTCCTCTATGAGCATGCATACTTTTTATATAGCTACAGTTGGTTTGACATTGGATCATTTTTATATATAAATACATGTATGACCTATTTTTTATGCTTGTTTATTGCTCAGTAGTCGTTACATGTGATCAACTTGTTGTTTTGTTTATTTTTACTGTTGTTGTAATATTTATTGCTTCCAATTTTTATTGATACTGATTTTGCTTCTTCTCTATGGGTCTGGTTTGATTTTGTTGAGTCATTTATTCTGCTTCATCATTTCTGTTATACTTGGACAAGTTCCATTATTAATATCCTCCGAGAGGGTATAGCATACCCACTATACCTATCATACCCTCACTACTAGTCAGCAGCCTTTGGTATTCGAGGATGTGAACCTAAGGTAGTAGAACCCAACCCGTTAAGCACTGTTCGTGTGGATGTTTGGGTCCGAGTCGTTACAAAGTTTTATCAGAGGAGTTCTTGACAGGGATTTAGTAGCAGTGTTTTACTTCTTACTAATGAGTTTGAGAATTCTCTTTTATTTCTGCAAGATTTTCTATTTGGGATCTAGTAATGTAGAGATAATTTGTAACTAGAAATGGGTTTCTAGATTCTTCTTGGGTTCCTGCAGCACTTGGTATGAAGGATGGACCAAGTTACCTTTGTGGGTAATTATTGTTTTCTTTTTGCTCAGATTAAAGTTTATATGATTTCCACCTCAGTGGATCACTTGGCGTGTGATGTTATTGATTGTGGTATGTGACCCTTGACCTGGTGCGGTAAGGGATAATTGGACCTTGGCCCAGTATTTCATGGTTTGTTTGGTTGGCTTTTGATAGGCACATCTTAAGGTATTTCTATTTCATAACTGCATGTATTCATTTTTATGTGATAATGCCATGTGAATAAAATGTCAATTTCTATGATTTGTATTCTTTACATGTGAAAAGGTGAAATTTTTGATAGAATTACTTGTTTGTTGAAATTTTAATTCCATGTTATATATATTGTATAATTTCTTGTGATGGGGTATTTGGGTCTGGGCCTAGTATGAGCAGGCATGTCCTGTTGTTTGAGGTGATTTTGATCACCAGGATTGGGAGACTTGGTCGTCGATTTGAGGCAACGTTGGTTATCAGGACGGGCATGGCCCGAGATACTTTTGATACTTGGCTTTGTTAGGGACAGGTAAGGAGGCCATGGGGCCGGGATGTCATGGAGAATGGTTGCAGTGGGGGAGAGTAACGGTGGTAGTTGCATGATGCCTTTTACTTCTTTCTTATCTGTGTTGAATGTATATTGTTATATATATATATAAGGGATTTCATACCATTTATGGTATTCAGTGGGTAAATTTTTTAGAGAATCATATGGAGCGTCAGATAAGATATGGTATAGTACTAAAGGTGCAGGATCTGGTTAAGGATTCGGTGCAGGCAGAGCAGGAGCCGCATGTACTAGCTCAAGGATAGGATCGGGTTCTGGATCCACTCAAGGCAGGACAGCAGTCAGGTTTGGCAGTGTACGGGCCATGGCTTGACAAGGATCTCCGAGCTATCTTGGTGCGTGTCTTGTAGGTTATCGACAGAGGCGCACATGTTACATAGCCATTTGTTGAATATCGGCCATGGGAGTTCCAGTTGCAGAACCTGCTACTTTTTCAGGGTGAGGGTGGTCTGTAGGTGGCTGAGAACTGGATAGAGAGCATGCAGATGATCTTCGAGTAGCTTGAGACACCTCCAGGGCGGAGGGTCATGCTGGAGACGTACATGCTGAGATGACCGGAAAAGAAATGGTGGGATGTGCAGGTTTAGGCTCACAGGCATGAGGGAATGGCATGAAGGACATCTGGGACAGGTTCTTCGAGCACTTTTACCCATTGACACTGAGGGCAGAGAGATCTCTGGAGTTCTTCAGCCTTCACCATGAAGACATGTCTTTCTTGGACTTTGTAGCTACTTTCTCCTAGTTTTCTTGCTTTTCACTGGGTATGGTAAGAGATGACGCGGCTAGGGTGAGGTGCTTCATGGATGGATTGTGACACGCAATTTAGGATCAGGTGAATATTTTAATTTTGGGTTCTTTTTCATAAGTGGTGAATCAAGCACTCATAGAGGAGGGAAAACAAAGGGATATACCTCAGGTTGGCTGGGCGACAGCTTTAGGTGATTTTCCGAATAGTATGAAGTGATGATGATATGAGTTCTAGTAGGGAAGTCAGGCCATGGACTCAGCTAGACCTCCTTATAGTAGTGATTTGGTGTTTTATTTCAGTCTGGATAGGCAGGGGATGTACGGACTTAGTGCGATAGGCCTCCAAATGAGTGACGAGCATGTGGATAGGTTGGGTACCTTGAGAGGTTTTCTATGCATCCTTCTTAGACAGCAGGAAGGCAGGTACCAGGACAGATGATGGCATCTGGAGTTGGTTTAGATTCGATACCAGGAGAGGGTAGCTGAGGTTCTGCTACACGTAGAGGATGTGACAGAGACATCAAGATCCCATTGAGGGGTCAGTGGCTGATTACTGGAGCAACTCTACAGGGAGGACAGGCATCATGCAGTCGTGCTTCAAGACAGGTGCATGCCATGGAGCATCCATAGGATGAGCAGGCTGGAGATCTAATGACGGTTAGAGGAACACCACATGTGTGTCTATGATTTCCCTGTTTTCTTTTGGCATTACTAGTAGATGCATTTCCATTTTGAGTCCACGAGGTGCACATGATTTATTTGGGCTGACTAGATATTGGATAGTTGGATTGTCACCATCTTACATGTGTGATATATATATATATTCCTGAGTTGTCATGGGCATCGGGGCATCAGGGATGCGGGTTACTTGAGGATTCATGGGAACCGGGGCATCGAGTATGTGGGTTACTTAACATTCTATGGGAATTGGGCATCAGGGATGTTTGTTACATGAGGTGCTAGGAACCAGGTTCTTTTTGAGCATCCATGGGATGAAAGCCCTCGTAGAGGCAGACACATATGCGGTGTGTGATGCATTTTGTTGTCGGAAATGACACGTGGGTTCTAATGAGGCGAGGGGTGACTATGCATCACGATAGGACCTTGAATCTAGAAATACGTTAGCAAACCTTTTCTTGTTCTAATTTTTGTCAGGTTGAGGCCGAGTTAGGCGATTCCTAAGGTGGGGAGTCCCTTGATGAATTTTTCCAGGTCCTTGGAGTCCGAGAAAGTACGGGTTACATTGATCGAGGTGGTATGTTCTCTACCATTACCGAGTTTCTTTTGATTGCATGGGGATGAGCTATGTTATGGTGGGTATATTTTAAGAACCATGGTTTTTAGAATGGGTCAAATCCCGACCCTATTTATAATTTTAACATTTTTTGTGGAAAAACATTTAAAAAGTTGGGGAGGTCATGTAGGTTCACAAAGTTGTTGCATGATCTCAAAAAACCGTGTAGACAAGCCATGCGAAGTCTCTTTGTGAGACAGTGGGCCCCGCATAAGCAGTGTATGGTCTGTCAAAACTGTGCGGGATGGCCGTGAGAAGTCCCTGTGTGAAACAGTGTAAACCACACGGTTGGCGCATGGTTTTCCAAAAAATGTGGGGTAACCATGAGACCACTTAAAGTTATGGGTTTTATGTCCCTTGCCACTCGACATTTCTCATTATTCCCTATTTTCATCCTCCCATTCGTGGCTCAAATGTGGAGAGATGTCCAGAACTTCAAATCCTTCCCAGATCTTCGTCCTAACTCCTTCTAGAACATCGTTTGATCCAATGGAACCCCCTCGGTAAGGCCTTGATTCCTCTTGAGTATTTCTTCTATATTTCAGTTCTATAATGAGATATATGGGTCTGAGTGGTTTGATTATTTTTTAGATGTACCGTGTTTAGAACTAATTTGATGTTCGTATCGGATGAGTAACATCTCACTAGTACGATGTAGGTGGTGCATACCTCTTTTTGTGTTTTTGTGGTCATTTGGGTGACACGGCCTCCGAAACAATTTCAGGGATTTTAGTATGACCCATTTTATCTGCTTTTATGTATTATATTTTTTATGGAACTATGAGATGCCTTTGGGTATGCCCCATTGCCAGTTTTACTTGAGCGGGGCTGGGAGAGGGGTCGTAGCTCATTGAGGAATTTTGGCCAGGGGATGCCAAAATGGTTATTTTTGAATTGTAATGTTATAAACAGTTGAGATTAATTTATTAAACTTGATATAAATTTGTTACAGTCCATCAAGACCTCATTGATGGTATGGTACCACACCTTGAATAGGGAAATTAAACAGTTTAGAATATGTTTCCTATTTATTTTTTCTATTTAAATATTTTATATATTCAATTGTAGAATTTCATCTTCTAGACCCTTTGGGTGGTGTTGGGCATGGCCCCAATATTTCTGACTAATGCTTATCAAAAGTTGGGCTTGGCCTGGGTTACTTTGGGTGGTTCTGACCATGGGATTTTGTGTCATGGACGTCAGATTAAGGTAGTATGACTGTCATGTTGGGCATGGCCCGAGTTCATGGATGGTGAGGCCATCAGACATGAGACACATGGTCGTAGGGATACGAGGTGACATATGTGTGGTGTCTTAGGTGCTATTTTAGTGATTACCACTCACCTAAAATTTTGAGTAGTGTGAACACAGAGATAATATTTGATCAGGTGATTTTGACCACCTGTGTGGGTAGAGGCCCCCATAGATGTGGTTTATGTACATTGATTGGGGGTTCATGCCATAGGAAGCCACGTGGGAGGTGAGGAGCTTCCAGGGGATAGCTTCGAGGACATCAGGATGGGGGCTCATGCTCACCGTGATTTGAGGGAAAGTATCATAGTCCCTCCAGTTAATTATTTGAGGGCGGATATCACCATTCATCCAGTCACATGATTTGAGGGTAGATGTCGCTATCTCTCCGTCTATTTATTTTTGGGTAGACATCGTTGTCCATCCAGTTATTTATTTGAGGACACATATTATTTGTTCCTATAGGTTACTTCTTGGGCAAGCCTTCGGTACGTCGGTACTTGAGGCATGATGTGTTATGAGGGATATGGAGTTGGGTTACTTCTATTGGACATTCCTTCGAGACATTGGTACTTGATACATGTGGTGTCAGGGGGAAAATGGTATTGGGTTACATGACAGAGATTCTATTGTTGGCCGTAGCAGGTGACACTCCATGGTGGGCTGCTGAGCCCCAATGGATTTGATATTTATTTGTGAATCATATAGTTTACTACTTTTCATATAAATTCATGATTTCTTAAACACTTATTTTAGGTACACACTATTGGGTGGGATCATACTAAAATCCATCTCACACACTGCACGAGCCCTTTGGGACGCGTACATACTTTATAGATTTATGTGCAGGAAAAAGTCAAGCATCTGTTGCTGGGATGTGTTAGTAGTTGCATAGAGATGTTATGAATCTTGAAGTCATGGATAGCTAGAGCATATCTTGTTTTCTTTCTTTTCATGTATTATCAATCATACATTTCATATAGCTACAGTTTCATATCCATTGGAACCTTTTTATATATAAATATATTTATGACATTTTTGGGATGAATCATTGTTGCTCAGTAGTCATTACATGTGATAAGCATGCTGTTGTGTTTTATTCTTTGTTGTTGTTATATTTATTATTTCTGTTGTTAATTGATATTGATTGTGCTTCTCCTCTGTGGGTCTGGGTCAAGTTTTCTGAGTCATTTATTCCATTACATCATTACTATTATACAAGGACTAGTAGCGTTATTATTATCTTCTGAGAGGGTATATCCTCCCCATTATACCTATTAGACCCTTGCTGCTAGTTGGTAGCCTTTGGCGTTCAGGGAGGTACAACTAAGGTAGTAGCACCCAACCGATTTACCACTATTCGGGTGGCTGTTTGGGTCTGGTTCGTTACAACAAATGAAATTGATTCCAAGTGATATGTATAAAAAACATACATATATTTCAGTAATTTATACATTAGTTAATATCATAATTATGAAATCCATCTAAATTTTTGCATTAGTGTCTATGATGATGTTCTATATAATTAAATTATTTGACCGAAATCGTGATCATTTTTCTATAATAAAACCACACTAGACTCTCTTCTAGACTCCATATAGGTTATACTCATTATTATAACCTATGGGAATGGATTTAGCTCAAATAATTAGTAAGGTAAAAACTTATTAACATTTTATATAGGGTTAGATCATAATCCATTAAAAAACATGATCATGGGATAAATACCTTGTTAAAAAACAACATGGAACAGTAATAGTTATTCATTTGTCAGGAAATAAGGATAGGTAATCTCAGATTCATAAACATGTACCATTGAAAATGTGTAAAAAAACAAGAGATAGTTAACATATTCCATGGATTATATTCATATGGATATAGAGTGGAAATGTACCAATCAATTTAAAAATATCTTAATGAATAAAATTATCACTAAAATATTCATTTTTAAATTATAATATTGTGATAAAAAATTATATGTGTTATATTTGGGAAAAAAATGATTCCATGAATCATTTTTTGAATAAAAAATGTCCACAGCTGCATTTATGATTTCAACACTTGTGAAAAAACCAAATTTACATTATTCATGACATGAATAAAAAAAATTCCATGAATAACAAACTTGTCCATTGAAATATAAATATTTATGTTAATTTTATGGAGATATATGACCGCAAAATTCATTATAAGAATCATCATTACATTTTTGTTTCATTACAACATGAAAACATTTATATGTCAAGCATAACGTCATTAACTAAAAAAAGAGATAGTTTTGAATAAAAAACTATCCTAAGTACATTACATAATACAACTAGTGAATGAAGTTGTATGGTGGCTTAAAAATATCCCCATTTTAATATAAGGATAATTAAGAATGATATCATAGTTTAAAAATACATTTTTAAGATAATTGATCAAATCACATGAAAATAATACGAAATAATTCATTTGAAAGGATTGTAAAATATTTAATTTTAAAAAATAAAGTAAACTTTTCCTGATAAAACATTTAAATTTTATCCCTTAAAGAAAGAAAATATGTTTTTTTAAATTATATGAGGAAGATTACTTCAAAAAAATTATTTCAGAAAATATAATAACACATGAAAACATATTTATTAAAAGAAAATTCCTTTAAAATACCATTTAAAATAAATATTTCATTTAAAATTTTACATTTTAAAAATAAATTAACATTCTATTCATTTTTATAATTATAATTATTGAAAACTTTTGAAAAACTATTTAAAAACATGGAACAAGAAATTCTAAAAGAATAATTCTCATGACTGTGAAAGTAGTCAGAAAATGTTTTTAAAAATAATTACCAAATCCATAAAAAAATTTGTTATAGGTCACATTAAAATTTATTTTTCAAATAAGAATTTACAATTATATAATGATTGTTATAATAAATTTATAGTGTGAGATAAAACATTCGATCATTAAAGAAAAAACATTTTAAATAATTTTTAATATTTTTATTGATAATACACATAAAAAAAGGATAATAAATCATCACTTTAAAACAAATAAAATTTAAATGTTATTTTCACATAAGATAACTAATTATTTGTCTTCCAAATATAAATAAAAAATTTAGTGGGAATGTAAAATATCGATACGGTGGGGAAATATCCCTGAATGATAATGACAATTATTATCAAATATGGTATACTTTTTTGGAATAAAATTATCATGGTAAAAAACCTTGTATTGAAAAGTATTGATCCTTAGATAGAAAGAAAAACTAATATCAAATTAAATCTTAGGGTGTAATAAAATAATTAAATAATAAATAAGTTTAGGAATAAGTATTATAACTCAATGACATGAGTTGATTTAAAAAATACCATTACAATTTTGGTATATTTTTAATCGAATTTCCATGAAATATAGAATATGATATGGATTTATAAATTTAAATAAATGATTTATAATAATTATAAAAAATAATAGGCCAATATATACAACACAAAAGGAAATAGATGGTGAATATGACACATATCTCAATGAAATTAAATATAGATTCCCAAACACGCAACTTAGGACCAGATTTTTTCATTCCATGTTTCTAACATAAAATAAAAATATAATTATTGGAATAAATTTTTTTGAGAGATATTTACATGTATATTTCATTTTATATAGTCTATTTATTATAACTTGTTATTTATTTTTAAATTTTATTTCTCTTAGGGTGGTCACTTGTGGTGGTTCGATCAATTTCTCTATAAATGACATTGTATTTTTATCATGGTAAATAGTGTTTTAAAACATAATCATATAAAAAATATTTTTAAATGTGTAAGTATATTATTATTCGATAAGATAAATTAAAAAAATAAAAATATTTCCCGAAATGGACTTAAAATAAAAATTGTTATGTGATGTTTTTTATTTTTTATAGTTATGTTTACTATTATTTGGTTATTGTTAATATCACTTATAAAATGACCAAAATGAACATTTTATAATATTAATAGTGTCATAAATATAATTTTAACACCTTAAATACATTGTTTTATGTTATAAATGTTAGTAATAAATTGAAAAAATATAACATGTCAATTATGGAGGTGGTATCTATACATATGCAATATGTTGTCTTGCTTTTTCGAACGGTTTGGGAGGAAGATGGAAAAGTGATGTTACATTAGTATAATAAAATTTTATAATATTAAAAAAATATATTTTTTTCATACATTCTTGTACTATAATATATTTTTTGTTGTATAGATTGAAAATAACAAAGAGATTTTTTTTGAGAACATTACAACTCCCTCTAGATATTCTCCCTTAGGTAACCCCATGATGCTCTATAGCTAGATATTTTGGGAATATAAAAAAATATAGGTTGTCGAGAGATGGTTTAGGTTATTTTTAGGAATATTTATAGAAGATATACATCTCGTTTAAAGGTGTATAAATGAGGTTTAACTGGTCTCCATTTATAATTGAAGAAAATGAAATTTTTGAAAATTCTCATTACATTTTCAATGACCACATGAGAGTATTTGAGGGTAAATAACACAAAAAGTGGGAAGTAATTAATTTTTTTGTGATATATGATGTATAAATCCTCTAAAATTCATTTTTTACCAATTTTATACATTTTTCACGTCTTTTTTACACTATATTTTTCAGTACAATTTTGGTTTTTACTTTACTGACTAGATTTTTACCCCTGTAATTTATATTTTATTAAAAATATATAGTAACCCATATTAACAATTTTTTATTTTATTAACATAAATTTAACATTCATATAATCTAATTCATTATATAAATAAATAATTTAACTTTAAAATTAAATCATTTTATATATTGAGAAAACTCTTTTTTTAAAATGTTGTTTTTGAACATATGTGTTCTAATCTTATGAAATATTAATTATTAATTAAATGAGTGATAATATATTTATATATATATTTAAAATAAATATCAATGTATTTATATAAAATATATATCTATTTAATTTATTAAATAAAAATTAAAAAGAATTAATAAAACAATTTTTAAAAAAAAATTCAAATATCATGGTCATTATCATAAATCATAGTAATAATTATTTTATACCTAAAAATAAAATTTTCCATATTATCTAATTTAAACAGGTTAATATTATATATTAATACCATTTTTTTAGATTTAATTTCTACAAGTTAGGAAAACTTATTTTTAATATAATCAATTAAAAAATGTATTTTGAGTAAAATATTACGTTAGTTTAAAAAATGTTAAACATTTATTTTATAAATTAGGAATATTATTTTTTTATGAATAAATATTTTATTAATATATATTTTTATAGAAAAAAAATTATAAAAAATTTAATTCATTTATGGGTTACAATATTCCCATAAAAGTTATTCTAATAGAAAAATCAGTATTCTTTCAATGATTACCAAAAATGAATTAGTTTTGAGAAATCACAGTAAAAACACAATAAGATAATTTTAAAATTATGAAATAAAAAATAATGTTCTTTTCATAAAATTAATTTTATAAAATTTATCAATTTATAAATTTTATAAATGTTTTTAATAAATTAACATACAATATACAAAGAAGGACTACTTTTATTGAATATTTAACTATTAAAAGATATTGTTTTATTAATCTTATTTTTTATAAATTTATTATTGATTTAATTATTTTGATTTACTTTTGGAATGTTTTATTAATAATATTTATAAAATATTTAATGGATCATTTAATTTTATTTTGTATGTGAAATAATTTATCAATATAATTTTTATTTAAATGAAAATGTATTTTCAAATATTGAGGTGTTACATTCTCCCCAATAAAATAAATTTCATCCTCACTATTTCAATTAACATTCACTTATGAAAGAAGATAATTGTCTATAAGAAACAAATGAAATATATTTCAAATAAATAGAAACCGCATAATATTAGATATTAGGAAAATCATTATTTCTCATATAATAATGATGATTTTTTTTATTTACCTCAATAATTAATTTCAAATGTTCTTCTATAGTTTTTTATATGAGTTTAAATGGAAACAATGTTCTTGAAATCATTTACATGCTCTTATTTCCATCTAAGTACAAAAAACCAAAGGGTTTTGATAATATCTAGTAATCAAAAAAATATAAAAACATAGTCATAAGATATATTCTCAAATGAGACCATTATTTCAAATTTTAAAACATTTAGGAAAACTATTATATAAATTGATCAACCTATAACTATATCTACATTACCATAGTTATAGATGGTCATATTCTTATTAGGATTTATAACCTAATTGGATTTAATTATCATCAAAAAAATTTATTTTAATACCTTATAATGGTTCGTAAAAAGAATATGATCAACCATATATAACCCATAAGGAATTTTTATCTAGTTTTATAGTATTTAGGCCACTCAACATTCATTTAGTGGAGATTTAGTTGAAACATAATTATCCCTTTTCAAGGTGATTACCCATAAGTGCATCAGTGTCACAAATACATCTACTTTTTAGTAACCAAATAGGGTGATTATTTATAGGAAACCATATAATCTCTACATTAAAAATATCCTTAGAAAATATGTTCTACACTTATAAAAATAATTAGTGTGTTTAATAATGTTATATAACCCTAATCCCCAAAAAATCACAATCTTAATCCTAAAAAATAACTGAACCTTGATCAGATATGAATAGAACCTTTCTAGAACAACACTCCCTGACCAAATGTTAAAAATACAAAATCGAAAACCTGATTTAATTAAAAATGATTATTATGAAACATAAGATACATATATTTATATATTTTAATCATTGCATCTCATAGTAATAACTCAATCCCATGAATTGAGGGTTTGGTTTGTTTTAGGATCAGCTACATAAGAAATATATTTTATGATAGCTGGGAAAATTCTTTCGTAATAGAACAAGAATTGAATCCCTATTATAATCCACATATTTTATACTCTTTGTAGTTTATAATAATCTTCATAACCTAAGGAATGGAAAAATTGATCAAATCATTAATAGAGGTGGTAGTCACCATGTATGAATGATTACATCATCCTTTTTTGAAATGTTTTCCTAGACGTTAAAAAAGTTATATCCCATTAGTATAAAAAAATAAAGTAATATTAATAATACTATTGTAATAATAGTTTTATTAATTTGAATTGATTTTAGGTGGAAATATAAGAAAAAAATTGAGAGATTTTGGTTAAAAACATTAGTTATCCCTCTCGATTTCCCCCCTTGGGTAACAAATTAAATCTCTTTATATGTGTATTTGGTAATGAAAAATGCTTATACGATTTTAGGAGAGGGTTGAAAAGATATAGGGTTAGATTTTTGGTAGAGCTAACTCTTTTGAATGGTTAGAGACATGTAGTTGAAGTTATTTCATTTATTAAGTTAAAAAATAGAGTTTTTGTAAATACGAGTTAATTTTTAAATGATGGAATGACACTATTTAGGAGTCAATGCATCCAAAAGTGAGAAATAATTAATTTTTGTGAAATATTAGGTTAATAAATCATCTAACATTCATTTTTATTCATGTTTTAAACATGTTTCACGTCATTTACCATTAGATATTAGAATAGTGGAAAATATTGATTTTTTTAATACTCGTTAATTTATCAATTTTGGAATGACACTATTCAAGGGTTAATGGATCAAAAAGTGTTAAATAAAGATTTTTTAGGTGATATAATGTTGATAAAGAATCTACCATTATTTTTTATTCATGTTTTAAACACGTTTCAATTATTTTATCACCATATTCATAAATTATGAATATAAAAAAATTATAATTACTTGCAAATGAATATAGATGTTTTAAAGAATTAATATATTCATTTTCATTATTTAGAAAAATGATGTGGATGTTTTCAAAATATCATCTAAATTCTTCACCACCCCATGTAATAAGACATTATTTTTCAGAGAAATAAATCTTTAAAAATCATATGACATATAGTCATAAGAAATTATCATAGGGTGTGATATATCTTTACTATGAATATATATATTTACATCATTTATTCATTCTATGGAGTGTTCTTAATGTGATAGTATGACCTGAACAACGGTTTGTTTTTAATTTTATTTTATCTATCTCATTAAATGATGAATTAATATTCTCTATTCACATGGACCTATCAAGGGTCATAAGTAGAACCAACTGTGATATGTATGTAAAAAAAAGAAATATAATTTAAAAAATCATAAAACATATTTAAAAAATCATTAAGTGTCCTTTATTCAACTATATGGTTTTAAAGGACATTAACCTGCCCAAATGTAGTGTAAAAATCCATAAAAATCCTAAAAATAGGATCAATCATGAGATTTCTAGAATAATGATGAAATGATAAGGAAAATAAATTTACTACAGTGGAACCTTCTTCCAAAAAATGTTTTATTAATGTATATGAATAAATATTAAAATGATTTATTTCTCTATATTTATCTACTAGTCATTTAAATATATGTGTTCTTTGAAAGGAACACTAAAAACATCATGATATTATAGTACTATTTGTTCAAGGATAAGGGTAGAATATACTTTATAACTTTTTATTGATATTTTTGTAACAAATCGAATTTAATAACATAAATTCTATTAGTTTTATCATCCTTATATGAAAAACTTTTATACACTCTAATGATCGAGTAAATATAGAACGTTTCACAAGTGTTTCACTATTTTCAAATCATTATATTTTTTACAGTAATTTATGAATCAAAAAACACAATAATTTGATTTGTAATCATTTACTATGATGTGTTAAATTCCCATTAAAAATCATCTCAGGTTGTTTATACAAAACATTGGATAAATTCAGTGATGTTCCTATATTTATGAAATAAATAAATATATCGAAATCATATTTCATTTAGCGATCATAAAATATCATAGGTCATGATATAGATTTAGTGTGCATATATTATTTGGAATTATATATTTATCATAATTCTAAGAGTGTGCATGATGTGACAGCATGGCCTTACCCAAGAATAATTGATACTTTTATATTGATTATCACATTAAGTGATATATTAATAAACTCTATTCGCATAGTCCCTTGAGGGTCCAGGAGAGGAACCCACTGGGTATATTTTTATTTTCACCCCTATGATATATATGTTTTCGTATGTTTACATGAGAATTTTAATGAGTTATAATCAATATAGTTATGGTTTTTATATGGGTTAGAATTAGAGATTTTCATTTGATCAAATTTTTATTTGAGGTATAAAGATTGTAATGATTATTATGTCAGTGTTGATCATTTTGGAATTTTTGGTTCATACATCTGATTTTCCATTTATAATTCAAGGTTTATTTGACTCAGGATATGAGATCTACATTTTATGATTAATGGAGTTTTATTAGAGGGTTATATCTTCTATGTGAGTGTTATTTAACGAAAACCCTAAACATAAAAATCATTTTTATAAATATGGGATTGTGGTGTTATTTTTTTTATTACCATCGATTTGGGTTGCATTTTAGTGAGGTTGTCACATGATAATTGAAATTTTTAAAAATAAATATTTAACTAAAAAAGAGATCATGATGATTAAATATAGTAATAATTTATGCTTTAATTTTTAAAATGTCTTTAAGAAATGAATTTTATGTGATTGAGATATATCCTTTTTATGTCAACCATATTTGAATAAAATTAATTGTAAACTCTTAAATATTTAGAGAAATTTATGCATAAAATTCCATATCTTTTTTTTTGTTTAATTCATTAAATCACGGAAAAGAATACCATATGATTAAAGAATAAATAAATAAGTATTTGAATATTTATATTTAATTATTATCTAATATCCAACAACAAGTTGGACATAATTGGATAATGTTTTTCACTACATTTTATTCTTAAATTAATTATTATTGGGTTCATTTATAGAACTACATGATCTATGTTTCATAAGCCTGACAATTTCCCATGAGGATGAACTTCCAACTAGTTGGCATAGCCTCTGGGAAATTGTGCAAAAACATCAAAAAATGATCACCGTCCCGGTCATGGAAAATCCACTAAAAAAATTAAATATTGATATTATTTATATAACATTTTTTATATTTTTAAATTTAATTTTATATTAAATTTATCTCCTACAATTGAAAAAATTCCTCATATAATGTGGTGCAAACTCGGAATAATATGAAAAATGTTTAAAAAACGTTTTCATATATTTAGAATAGAGTATTTATTTAGAAATAATTTTAAAAATAGGAATCTAAATCATGCTCCATAATAAGATTATTTAATGAGAAAATATTTTATAATAATCTATTTTTGTAGATCATGTATAATTTTTAAGCAATTAATTTCATTTTTTCTATGAGTTCTTTTGCAAACATCATTCAAGATAAAAAAACATGATAGAAAAAATTAAAAAAACAAAATCATTATAAATTATGAAATAAACATTCACCTTAAATAAAATTGAATTTTATTTTTGTATGATAAAAAACCTATATCCCATAATATATTTGACAACTATACTGAGTGATAAATACTTATTAATTAATAATTAGAATGATATATTGAATGAAAGAATTAATAAAAATATATATATCATGATAGATAGAATTATTTTAATAACATAAGGTATATCAATGTTAACACACCTTATTTTCAGCTGTTTGGAGGTGATATTATTGCTAAATGGTTTTATTCCACTATATACGTCTACAAGAGACCACAAAACTTAAATACCATTATATATTTGTAATATTTTTCTTATAGAAAGGGATAAATTTGACATGGATTCATGGAAAAAAAATTGAATGTTGGATCCATATCTTGATAATCAAATGGGTTCATCCCATATACCATGTTAAATAGATCCCTCTGTCTAAAATGACATCCTTCAAGTGATACCTAAATGCATTGGTCTCTATATCCAAACATTCCATTTGTGTTAAAATTTCACTATTCACTATGCATGGCTCATGTTAGATTCATGGATGATGTATGATACCTATATTTTCTTTCGTATCATTCTAATTCTCTTACCTCCCTTTTAGAAGGCTAATCATAATGAAAGCGTAGGAGAAAAAAGGAACCAGCTCTCCACAAAGATATAGATTTGAATGATGAGTGAAAATGGGGAAATGGAAATCCCTTTGAAGTAATGGGTAAATTATATGTAGATGGGACAATGGTTATAGATGTGTTATATGTCACTAGTTGTGTAATGTTATGAGAGAGAAAGTGAGTACGATGTAGGCTGTGAGTAGGTGGAGCATGTAGTCCATTATATCAGAGGTGGTAGGGATTTATGTAGGCCACTAGGGAGAGACTTAAATTTCATTGATCATGTAATTTATCATCATGTAATTCTTGTATTAATCATAGATCAGAACAAAAATCAATTTTGGTTATGACTCATCTGATGCATCAACTATACGCAGAACCTAAAAGTGTTATCATAGGGTTTACATAATTATTGATAATTATATAAATATTATTGATTGATATATGCATTTATTATTGGTTTCAAATTCCGTTTTAATCATTTCTTAATCAAAATTCAAAGATGCTTTTTCTTCTTATCCATTTCTCATAAAATTAATCAAATTGATTAATTTATTTGAATGAAATAATTCCAAAGATCTCAACTAGAGGTGCGGATTTGTCTCCTCAAACAACACTGGATTACACTCCTTGTAACATAGAGGTACACGTCATGTACTACTGTTTAATTAACTAATAATTAATTCATAGTTAAATTATTCCAAGTTCATTTATTACATGTGGTGGATTTATTTATACACCACAACTTTATTTGGTCATCCAAGTGCATGGTCAGTTTCAGTACACATTGTATAACTTTCATACATGGAATACATTCTATTAGTAACAAATGGGTTGTTTATCTTCTAACACAGTCTATATGATTGATGTCATTGTAACATGGAGATAGCACTCTATAAAACAATTAACAACAAAATAAATTCATAGAGTCACTCACAGATTCCCTAGGCATGTGTCACAGATATATGGTGATAAAACTACATGTCTTGAACCTTTACCAAAATACTCAAAATTAAAATTCATTTACTATACTGTGAAAACCTTGTTAACATGTACTTGTGTGTAGTAATTAAGTTGATTGCACATGCCATGTGATGGGTTTTTATATGCAAATTTTTTTAATTAATTTATGTGTAATATTTAGATCTAATATCATGTATAATTCCTATTACAGTTATTACTCTATGAACATGGAAGCGTAACACGCATTCTAAATATCATATAATGTTTTGGAAATTAATTTGATATTATACATCATGAAAATATGTGATAAGAAGATTGTTTCAAATTTTTCAAGAGTAAAATAGTATAATGATATAATACACATTGGGTAGTTCGAACGAGTAATCACCATGTTATATCCAATGTACATTTTTTTATAAATAGTTAATTTTTAATAAATTTAATTAATTTGATTAAAATTATGATAGATGAGAATATCAATGAAATTTTGATGATAATGAAGATAAAATAATGGATTAATTATAAAATATTATTAATTTATTCTAGTGTGATTTATATTAAATAATAATGATTAGAATTAAGATATAATATAATTAATTTTTTAATTTGTTGTATGCATGTAGATGATAATGATATAATACAAACACTATTCATGTGATTGGTTTTTTTAGTTTTTTATTATATTAAATTTTTATCATGTGTTCGATAACTCCTCTCACATTTTAACAACATGTGTTCTCATGGTTCTATTTAAGTAAATCAATTAACAAATATTTTGGTTTCCCTCACCAATTTGTGATTATAATTATATTTATTGGATGGAGATCTCAATATAACAGAGGATGTTAAAATTTATAGATTAGGTGAAACCAATCCATGAGGGATACATAAGTGGATAGGTGGAAAGATTCCACATGAACAATAAATTGTTGAAGGTTTTTTTCATAGGTCGATGTATAAATTATCTTATACCACATAAACGAACCATAAATAAATTCTCATGCTCACAATAGTTTATTTCACTAATTTATACAAGTTGCATGATTATTATATTATGGATGTTTTTTCAAGATCACATAAAATAATTAATTATCAATCATGTAGTATAAAACAAAAATTAAGTGTCTTATGTGGAAATATAATATAATACATGTTTAATCACTTAAGTAAATCAACCTAATATTGACAATAATTCAATGAATATAATAATTTAATTTTTTGCATAAATATAAAATCCATAAATTATTTATATTATGTCAGTATAGCCTTCCTCTAATTCAGATAAAATCAAACCATAGTTAAAAGTTCTTGACTAAAAAATGTTTGGGTACTTTCAATTTTCATGGAATTATAACATGAATTTTTGGGTTTAATTAAATTATTTCATGTTAGGTGTCAACTTCCAAATAAGGACATAAATTAACTAAGAGGAAAAGGTTGAGAAATTCCAATTTATGAATTTCAGGATTGGGGAGTCCACTCAAAATATCAGGGAACTATCATTTAATGTAGTTAGAATTTGAAATTTCATCCTAAAATCCTTTAATCTGCATGGCCATCCAATTTTGGGGTGATGATAAGGGGAATATGGATGATTTCCACTAAAATATTTATGAAATTTTATATTTTGAAGACAATGTTAAGGGATATTGGGTTTTGATAAAATAGTGGGATATTAATAAATATAATTATTATTTATTTTTTATAAATTTAATCAGATAATGTGGTAATACAATGCTCATCCAAACTGAAGAAATTGAAATAAAATTACATCATACATATCACTTGGATATATACATGGGAAATAAAATCATCACACCAGTACTAATTTTCATGAGTGTAAAAGGATCATATGCATTATCCTACTCCATGAAATGAAAATATGTGTTCTAGAAGAACCTATTCATGATGCATTTTGTAATTAGGGTAGTGAGGAAATGTTATATATCTCGTAGAAACATATTAATGGTTCTATAGATGTTTCATGTTTCATTATATCTTCCATGACCAATATTATTCGAAGGAAACATAAGGACATTGACAAATATAGCATGATGTATCACCTTCATGATCTCTATTAAGAGAAATTCAGACAGGAGAGATATGAGATACTCAATTATCTATTTAAACGATTATTTGAGATTCCATTCCATATGTGATTCACGTAGTTATAATTACTAGCTACATATAATGCTTATAAATCATGGGGATTAAATTCTCAGATTAGTTGCGTACAGATACAATACATTCCTCACTACACAGGACCTTCTAAAGTTTTATTGTTAATTATAACATGAGTGATAATGGAGAGATTCTTTCATAACAACTTACTCAAATTACCTATGAAGATAAGGATATGGGGTGTGGAAATTCCAAAGTCTATATAGTGAATAAGAAAATTAATCACAAGGTGAAGGGTCCCAAGGTTCCTAAAATTTTGAAAGCACCTAAACACCATCCTTACTAGAAGTGGAAGATCTAGAGGTAGGGAATTGAAAAGAAATTAGTATTTTTTTTGTGGTAAGAAATTTCACTGAAAGAAAAATTTCACCCATAAGAAAGGGAAAAATAATGGTCTATTTATTTTTTGTTTTAATCATTCAATATATACAAATATTATATTAGATATAGGTTGTGGTGATAATATCTACATCCAAATGAGTAAACCTTTTATATTTTGAAATATTTCTAGAGGATAGGTGGATTTGTGAGATGCCATTGTTGTGGGGCTGGATTATCTAGACATTGGTGACTACCACTTTTCATTTCAAAAAATTAGGATATTAGTTTTAAGAGATTTTTAATATGTAAAAACTGTTACCAATAACATGATTTCTATATCATTCCTTTATGCCTATGGTTTTATTTTCTATTTTTGAAATAATTTTTTTTATATAAATACAACATATGTTATGGTATGATGCATTTAAATAAAATAAATTATTTAGTAAATAATGAAAACCATGTATTTACAAGAGATAGTGAATCATGTTCATATTATTCTTATAACACCCATATATGGAACCAATATCTTATTTATGTAAATAAGTTGTATTTGGAAAAGCTCTATTAAGATGGTTGTTTAGAATATTTGAGGTAAAATCCCATAAACGATTCCATTCTTGTTTACGAGGAAAAAATAACAAACCATTATTTGGTAAACAAGGTGAAAGGGTCAAATTTAATTTAGGATTTGTTCAAAAAGATTTGTGTTTACGATTTCCGATCAAATATATAGGTGTTTATTTAAACATCATAACTTTAACTGATTACTTTAGTAGATATGGATATGAATATATAATGAGGTATAATATTGAGTCCATTTAGAAATTCAAATAATTAATTAATGAATTAGATAATCAAATTATAAATAAGATAATGATGTTGTTATCAGATCAAGGTGGTGGATATATTAACCATGATTTAATCAACATTCTATGAGAGTTTTTGATTATATCCTAACACATTCTACCTAATACCCTACAATTTATTGGTGTTACTGAAATGGTAAATTGTACCTTGTTAGACATGGAATGTTCGATGAAGATTCATGAATATATTTATAATCCTATTGGGGATATTAATTAAAATTTAGAGTATACACACTAATCCAGGTTCAAACTAATGAAGAAAACAAAATTACCATTCAATTATGTATTGGAAAAGAACTAGTTTTTTCCCATACTAGAGTATGTGATTGTGAGAAATTTGTTAAGGAATTTTCTGAAAATAATCTATCACCCTAGGCCATAAAGTGTACCCTTATATGGTATCGTAAGGAAACAAAGGTGTACTTATTATATAGCCACATAGAAAATAAAATGATTTCCAGAAAAAAAAACTATCTTTCTTGAGATAAAGCACATAATAAAAAGGGATGGTGGGAGAAATATTGACTTCAATGAAGTTGATGGTAAAAATACACAATATTTGGAACAAAAATATGTTCTATAATTTCCAATGGAATTAATTGTTCCTGAAACACAATTACTACACAGAAAGAGTATAGAGGTGATAGAACCAGAGAGATATGGTTTCTTAGTCACAAAAGATCTTAACTCCTTATTGTTTCAAAATGATTAACCTCTCTCCAATAAAAAATAAATAGGAATATCATTGTCTAAAAGATGGAAATATGCCATGAATTATAAAATGGATTCCATATATTAGAACCAATTTTGGGTTCTGGTCGATGCGATAATTAATGTACAGTTTATAGGGTGAAAATGGGTATTCAGGAGAAAGTAGAAATATAAGGTAATGTAAATACCTATAATGTAAGGCTACTGGCTAAAGTGTTTAAACAAGATAAAGTAATTTACTATGATTAAACATTTTTTTCAATTAATATTTTTAAATCCATCATAATTATTTTTACTATAGTATCTTACCATGACTATAAAATTTGGTTTAAGGAGGTCAATACAGCTTTACATCATGGGAACCTTCACGAAGATGTCTACATGACCCAACGAAAAGGGTTTGTGACTCCAAGTGATGCTAAATGGATTTTCAATTTTCCAAAATCCATATATTGATTATAGCATGATTCTTGATCATGAAAACATTAATTCGGTGAAGCTATACAAGATTTTTTTTTCATTAAGAGTGAATGAGATCCATATGATACAAGGGGTTTAGTGGTAATTATTTTTTTATCCTAGTAATATAATATTATGAAATATTAAATATTATAAATGAAATACTAATCTTACATTCTATTAAGTACTAGTAAAATAAGTATTTATTCAAGAATGAAATAGTTGAATTAGCCTATATTCAAGGGATCAAGATCATTTATGAAATATCCATGAGTACCCTTGGAATATGTAAAAGTACATATATTCACGTGATAATAAAATGAGTTAGTACGGAAAATTCCAATATTTTATTGGTTCAATTGTCTCATGGTATAAATATTTCTACTGAAATGTATCCATATGCATAATATGAGAACAGTAAATTGAGTAAGATCCCATAAGCTTCAATGATATGATCAACAATTTCTTCCATTTTATGTACTCGACTTGATGTATCGAATGTACTGTGCATGGTAGGAAGATATCATTTAAATCTTGGAGAATAGGAATAAAATTCTATTAAGGCTATCAACAAGTATATAGGAAGAACTAAGGACAGGTTCCTAGGGTATGGATGAGACAAGGAGATGGTCCTTGAAGGTTATACTAATGGTAGTTTTTCAAATAGATCAAAGTGATATGATGTTTCAGTCATGATATATTTTATATCACAATAGATGAACTATGATTTAGAAGATTTAAAGGTATCCTATGGTCACTTATTCAATAGTTGAGTCCAAGTATATAGTTTCTATTTAGGATTCACATAAAACTGTTTGAATAAAAATATTTTTCTAGTTTCTTGATGTTTTTCCCATAATAAATGACCCTATCACAGTTTATTATGATTATAATATAGAATTTGATCTCGAAAAAATGAAAGTTCATATAGATGAACAAATTAAATACTTCGGATTTATCACATCATTAATTATTTTTGTCAACAGGGTGATGTTGTATTAAGAAGAGTCCCACAAAATGATGTTTGGGGAATCCCTTGACTAAATTACTATCATAGAAGAAGAATGAGTATTATTTGAGGGATAGATAACTAAATGTTGTTTCTATTTGGATCTAGTGAAAGTGAGAGTTTTTTTCAGTTGGTTCCCTTGAACCAACTTTTGTCTACTCTATAAAAAAATTTATTCATTATTTTGAATATTAATAAACTATCTATAATTTCATGATTATTATTATGTGTGATATAGTATGTAATAATTTTATTTTGGTTTTCTTTCACAATAATAGTTCATAGTAGATCCCCAATAGGATGAGAAACCAAAATTTCAATTACAGTATTCTTAAATATATTTTTTCTTGCTGGAAGTATTCATTTTGGGTAAAAAATCAATAAGATTTCATTGGTGGATAATTATATAACTTGATAAACTTTAACATGGTGTGCACCCTTAGAATATCCATTAACAATATTATGAGAATGAGACCCACCGGTTAGAAATTAATATTAATATTTTTCATTTGATATTCCTATTTATGGATGTGTGTATTGATAGTTATACTTCATGATTCTTATTAATGATTGTTATCATTTTTATACTTTTATGTATTGATGAAAAATATGATGACATATGTTCATAGTGAGGTTGGATACATTGGGCGTGTCACAATTAATATTTCATTAATGAACAATGTGATAAAGGATTTTTATTTTCTTTTATTTAAAATATATTGATTTGTCATCCACTTTGATGGAAATAATATATCCTAAATAAATCATTGGACATCGTTTTCAATAGAATATTTAGATTTCTGGGAATTCAAAGAAGAGTCATCGAGCATATAGGTTGATGTAACAATAATTAAATATTTTTTATAGATATTATGATAAATCTATTATATTACATAGTAAGAATATGTATGGGGCATTACATAGTTTTGGAATTAAATAATTTATATATTAGTTCCCTCTCATGGTGCAAGAGTTTAACCATAGAGTTTAGTATTATTCACCTAATGAAACTAAGAAAGAGGCCTAGAGGGGTACACAATTAGTGTTTCTAGAATCTATGATAAATAATATAATATTATTTATTATTTAACAAGTTGAATAAATATTATTCATGTGCATGGTTAAAGAATAATTTCTATTTTCTTGATCACATATATTATGTCACTAGTTTTTCGATGGAATATTCTGTGGGAAGAATATTTAATAAATATTAATTTCATATTTAGTTAATATAGTATTTATATACTTATTGATGAATAATGAAGTAATATTTATTTTTAAAATATATAGTCAATATTAATGTTCTTATAAATATTACAGAAGAATGTTGGACTAAGGTTACTAGTCTTGTAAGAAATAATATATATTGAATATTATTTTAATAAAAAATATTTAGTATAATGCGTGAGTTATGATTATTGGAGAAATAATAATATTATTATTATTTATATTGAAATGTTGTTCCACAAAGATTAAATAAATAATAAAGTGTACTTGGATAATTATTTATTTTTAACCTTTCAGGTATATAAACACAATTATATTATTTTTCTAGAGATCCAATTCATTTTGTTCTGCACAACGACATTCAGAGGGAATCCACTAAAGCCGTATAGCACTACATCTCTGTGAATTCTCCCAATAACCGAGTAAAATATTCCTCCAATATTCACCTGCGAGTATATAGATAACAATATGAATCCATTGGAATTTATTTTCTTTGTGATAAAAAGTGAAAGACATAAGCAATAGGATAAACGGTGATAACTCCAATAGATTTATACAGAGACGTTTCGAGATTCGTGGACCATGTGTGGATCACTAATAAATGAAATCCAATCATGATTCCAATAATATAAAGATGGCATGATGTAAATCCATTATCAAATCAATCAATGAAGAATGAAATTCGTATAAGTTTATTCTCTAATTTCTTAAATTATTTATAAATAATATGTTATGATTATTTGATTTAGTTCTAGTACTTATCCATTAAGTATATTATTTAAATTAAATTTTTTGATCAGGGAATTTTTCATTATGTAAATCTATGATTAATTATTGATCATGAAAAACATATATATTGGGAATGAATCATATGAATATTCCATTATACCCAAAACATGTACCACCCCCTCTCATTTATCAATTATAAAAAAATTCCCTCTTATTCAATACTAGGATTAAAATCCCATGATTCGACCCTAGGACCTCCATATTCCAACTCGAATTCCATTACCACTATTGAAACATGTTTATTCACTATTTTGTGAAATATATATATATTTTTAATCATTTACATACATATTTTTCCTAAATAAAATCACATTATTATTTTTTAAAAGAAGTAACACATAAATAGAATTAGAATCCCCGAATACAGTAGAAAGATTCTATACAAAAAATACAGAACTCCAAAACTGCAAACCCACAATGATATACCAAGATTCAAAATGGTGGGAAACACAATTACCTTCCCAAAAATTGAAATATAATATGTATGAATCAAAAAATGATATGATATATTTAATCTTCCCAACCACCAAGAAAAAATATTACAAACTGATATCTTAAGAGTGTAAGGAGATGATCTAGATATCGCATTGAAACACCACAATGATAGTGATCCATCCCCTCCCAAAGGTGAAATTAAGTCCAAATAGAATTACTAGATATTTTATTACCACTGGACACCACATGAAAAAAAGGATGATGACTTGTTAAAATAATATAACTAGAGGAATCCAGAACAATCGTTCTGTAATTAACCATCGTGGAATTCTTTAAGGATACATCAACAATAATTTAAAATTATATATATAGGTGGAACCCAATAGTATGTCCTTTGAGATCCCTTAGAGGGAATATCCTTCTTTTAAAAAAATTTCCATTTGTCTAACAAAAAATGACAGAGTCAATATATGATGCCTTAGATTTACAAAACAAGTAATAACATAATATTTTCTCCAAAACCATATCTCCCATTCCAAGACATAGTTTCATAAGATGATCTCCATATGGACAAAATAGCATTATTTATCTAAGAGATATGGAAGATAGATTACATGCTTCATATAGTCAGAAAAATTTTAATTCCATGTCCTCCACACACCCCTCATGTTGAAAAACTAAACAATAATATGAGATGGGATCTCATTATTTTCCACATAATGTGGATTGGTATAATCATCGAGATATGAGGAAAACAATTGATGGGAGAGTTCTAATGAAAACATTCCACTAGATGAATTAGGTTATTTGGGTGGGATTTAAAGCTCGAAAACATCTACAAACATAGAGATTCCACTAGGGAAGGAGTATCATAGGTTATATATTATCTATAATTTAAAAAGTAATCCTTGGATGAATCATTAATCTAATAGAGGTTATCTATAAAGTAATTTCCACCACATGGGATACTCAAAATGTAGTCCTTATTGAACTCATTGAACTAAGAAGAAATATTTTCAAAACCCCATATTTTTCCAACATTATCAAATAAATCCCTAACCATCAAAGTTTCTATACTAGAAACTAAAGAAGTAAAAACCCTTAAACCAACCTAATATGGTATAATTTTTTCATTCCAGATGTCAACTATATCATTATTTCCAAATCACAAAAAATCATGTTTTCTTTGAGATTGTGGGAACCCCAAATACATCACAACACTATTTTTGGTCAAGGCCCCAGAAGTTCCCCATAAAAATTAGCACGTGGGAAATATTTTTCATGAAGAAATTGATCCAAGAGGGATTCATGAGTATTTATAATTATTTATCTATGTTTTATTAGGAATGCATCAATTAGATATACAAGGTCCAAAAAACCCAAACCCCTACAATCATTTCAGAGAAAAAGTATGTCCTTATAAACCCTATGTTTGTTAATATTTCTATATTTATGGACCCAATAATAGTTTTCAAGGTGGGTGTTATTTTCATTTATAAAATTTCCTCAAACCATAATGAGAAACATAACATAATAGAGAATGTCTTCAGACACTACTTTAATCAGAACCTCTTTATTAGTCTTATTAAATTTTTTATAAGGACCTCCTTAGATATTTTATACACCATGCCCAGAATATTAGAGAAGACTTCTTTCTTAGACCGACCACCAATAGTCGGAAGTTCAAGGTACTTTTTATGATTATCCAAAAACTATATATTATCGGCCTCAGAAAAAGAAATTCTTTTACTCAGAGGCACACCATAGCTAAAATAAATGTCAGACTTTGAATGATTTACGGATTGTATTATGGCCTCCTAAAATAAGTGAATAAGACATTTAATCAAGATAGATTATTCCGTATTATCCCTTGAAAATATGATATTATCCTCATTAAAAAATAAATGTGAAATGGTTGGGACCTATCTGAACATTTTTCCCTTGAATAGAGCCATTTATAGATGCAGTAGAACAAAAATTCAAAAAAACATCATTAATAATAACAAATATGAATTGATAGATCAACTCCCTTGTTGAAGGCCACTGGTTAGAAAATATAATAGAAAGACTATCATTAATCAAGATACATGTTAAAATAAATTTCACAATACACATGATCATGTTAATCCACTTCAAACAGAAATTGTTCTTACATATGACCAAATGAATGAAGGACCAGTAAACATTGTGATATGCTTTAGTCATGTCAATATTTTAAGCCCTAATAATTATTTATTCATTAAATATTATTTTAATAGTGGAAAAAATAATCGTTAGTGATATAATTTTCATAAATGAGTCTCCTTCAAAGAAAATCACTATGGATTTCTAAAATGATGTTGTTGATCCATCCATAGAGACAGTAGGCCAGAATTTTAGAGAATTTTTTATATGAAACATTGCATAAACTGGTGGGTATGAAATTATAGATTGATGTAGGTTTGTTCACCTTATTGATAAGTCTAAGAAGATTATAATTGATAGTTTGTAAATCAACATCTCCAATCCATATAATATTTATCATATTTTTGACATCTGGGAAACAACATTCAGTAAATGTTTAATGAAAATATCCTTAAATCCATATTGTATAGGAGAATATATGGAGTAAATTTTCTTAAATGATGTATATATTTAATTATCCATTATATATTTGGTAGGGTGTTAGTTAATATGGAAATATTTGTCAATTTTTTCTTAAAAGTATGGATGGAATAATGTACCGTTATTATTTTCATAATATGATATTTCTAAGAGTCAAATTGACTGTGCCACTAAATTCCTTTATATTAGACGCCACCTGGATTAACATATAGAAAACATCAGAATGAAAATCATCCTTGTTTTAAAAAATAATCTGATCACACTATTTATTATTGATATAATATCATTCAAATGTAAATGGATTATCTTATTGGGGAAAACAATATTTGGGAGATAAGTTTATGAAGATTAGAGAATTATACAATGTAATAAGAGGGAGATGGTAAACCTGGATGTTGGTGGAAATTTTAATCGACATAGAATGTAAAAAAAACATTTCATGATGATCCACCATAAAGGATAGATCATAATTCCCCATAAACCTAGTGAAAGCATTAAAAAATTAGTTTAAGTCACTTAGACTCACCTCTTGCAGTGCCTCCCAAAAGATGATAAAAAAGATACTGGAACTCAAAGTTACTCAATAATTTTCCTCTTAGTATGATATTTTATTGGAGACTGTATTTATTAATAGGGGACAGAAAAGGCCCACATGAACTGAATTCATATGATCCCCTTATTTCTATTTGTACTCCTGATTAGGCCAGCCATAGTAACCTATGAAATCATATTCCTGAGAACCCTTATGATGGATATAAGTAATAATATTATTTTTATAAAATACTTAATTCCTAACATCAATACCATCCTTACAAAGGATAGAAGGTTCACCTTCATTACCCATCAATTCCAATAGTATATGGGACTAAATTCCCTCATTGGATGTAATACCACTCATGTTATTTTATTCTAGCATTGTTTCACACAAAAAAACCATTTCATGTAAAAGATTATAACTCTAAAAATGGATCATGTAACTATACATGTATTACTAATACCACCACTGTTAAAAAATAATAATTTCAATAGGGTTAGTGTGACTAGATTTTGTGAGCCTATGCCTCTAAATTTTTTAGGGTCGAACAACCACATGAAACATTAACATTCTTCTGATGATGATCATAATCACTAAAAAATAATGATGGTTTTTTATCCCAAAAATGATCCATAAAAAAGAGTATGTTCCAGATTTTGATCTATGTACGCTCTTCTATAATCACTATTTTTAGCACCAAAATTAATCTACACATAATAATATTCTTCTGATTGATGGTTAGGGAATGGGAGCATGGAACTGAGTCCAAAAACATTATTAGGGTGACCTAAGACCATTAACTTTGATGCTGGGGGAGAGTTAGAACTCTTGATGGACACTAAAGCTGAATAAAAAGAGTGAATTACTATGAAATTATTCTGACCTCATGCATTCCATTACAACTAAACATTCTTGAAGAGTGTGTGTTAGAATGACGGATCATGTGATTCTTCTTCTCCAATCATCCTATTATTTATGGGAGACAATTGGGTCAATCCAACATGATCACTTTACCCATCAATGGATATTAATGATTGATCATTTCATTTTATTGTTTTTATCTAAATTTTTATTTCATTGAATCTAAAACAATGGTATCCATATAGGTTTATACCTCAACCACTTCCCACATTCCATAGCAACATTAACTTCTTTGTTGTCCACCGTAAGAGTGCAGTCCATCTCCAAATGACAGAAGAATAAATCTTAATATAAAACTTTAGTTAAATGATAATACTCGAAGGATAAACATAGGTTTTATTTGACAATATTATGTAATATACCTCTCATTAGATGATATTATACATCCACCATCACCCTTATATTGATATCAGGGCCCCACTAGAGGGAAGAGGGAAGATCAAAATCAATAAATCATATAACATATATTCCTATATCCATCAACACCCATTTGGATCTTCTAATAAAATGGATCACTTTTAGATGAATCCAGTAGTGTAATTTACCAAATTCGATCTTCAAAATATCCTTTTCATTGTTGATATTCTCTGGCCGGATTATGTGATTTTCAATGAAACATAGTCTTCTATTAAACCTTCTTCGTTTATTGGCCTCATTAAAAAATTAAAAAATTATATGTTCAAATTCATTTTCCCCTATTTCCACTCCAACAACCACTTTCCAAACAGTTTTCAATGTATTATTAAATGTGATTCAATTAAACAGGAAATGGGTTTAATGTTTCCATACCACAAGAGAACCATTCATTTTAATAATATAAAATCATTACCCATACTAGATAAAATATTACCCTTTTACTTTTATATTAATTAAAAGTTCTGTTATATTGAAATCAGTTCATTCTCCAAGAAAAAAAAGGATGTCTAATGTAGTCTCATGATCGTTGATCAATTCCAGCTACATGAACTGTACCACACCATGAATAAACCACTACACCGAGGAAAACCTACAAACTCCATAACCTAGGAAAACCTAATAATCATCCTCTAAAAGAGAGTGACGAAGTGAATTCATTTAACATAGTTATATATATTCACAATATTATATATATTCATATAATTATAGATAATTATATAATATAATATATTAATATAATTATTTGTATAAAAAATTGTTAAATGTGTTTTTGTGTGTGTACATGTGTGTGTGTTTACAATTATGTTTATGTCTGTGTTTATATTTATATTTATTTTTTAACTTTTTTATATTCCTGTAAATTGATATATAATTATTTTTTAATTCACTTACAAAATATGTTTGTGTGTTTGTGTGTTTAGTTGTGTATGTTCAAATTCCTACAAACATATGTGGGTGTCTATATATAAATATGGATATAAATATCAATATCCATATCAGTGTTAATATTTATTTATATATATTATATATTAATTTTTTTACATTTCATAGAAAATATAAATGAAAGTATATTTGTTTTTTCAAACTGACAGACACACACATTTATATATAAAATTAATTATACATCTGTAAAGGCGTATATATATTTATAATTTTTTTAACATAAATAAAATAATGGCATCTTATTTTGAATTAAATTTATATTTATTTTCTATTGAGATAGGGTTTATAAATTTAAGAATACATTTTATATGACAGTACATTTAAATATATCATTATAATATTAATTTTTTTTTAAATATTTGAAAATACGTATATATCTATTTATAGATGAAATTAAAATATAAATAAGAAAATAATATTTCAACCACATAATATCTATATAAGTGTAATAACGCTGAATAAATTTATTCTCCACTAAAAAAATATAAGAATATCCTATTAAACAACGTTAAAATTACATAAAATGTTAAACAAATATACATATGAAAACAAAAAACACAATTTATGAGTCCCTCAGAGTCTTTTTTACTATAAAAATATAACTAATGCATCCCTATTAAATATAAAATCATTTATATCTTCGCATAATTTATTTTGATATCTCATGGAGCTTAAACGGACACTCGGATCCAATGTTATGGTCATTTGAAGTTCATGTTATTTTTTTAACATATCTAAAGATTTAAAATAATTTATATATTTTTTCTATTACGAAATTCTTATTAAATATCTATTACTTGATACTGATTTAAAAATAATTATTTAATATTAATTTTTAATTCTTTTTATAGAAATTTAAACTAAATATTTAATAAAATTAAGTGTTAATATAAATTTCAAATTATATTATCGTATTTATTAAAATATATTTTAAAAATGGAAATATAAATATAAATTTACTCTAATGGAGATTTTTAATAATTTTTTAAAAAAATCATAGGTAACCTTTTCAGAGATCTATGAAAAGCGCATATAAAAGAGGTTTTATGAATATAAAAATTGCGACGATAAAGGAAAACATAAGTACTAATAATGGTCCTCTATCAGTTCTAAAAAAAATAAAGGTTAAGATAAGTAATGATAATGTTGGCCCTTATCAGTGCTAAAAAATTAATAGATAAAACCCAGCTTTTATAAAAATATTTATTAAATCACAGTTAACATTCCCGTTATTTAGTGTTTTTAGAATTATTAGATAAATGAATATGTTCTTATTAATAATTGATAATTGGTAGCACTTAATATAGATAATTTATTGTAGTGTAAGAAAATTAATTGATTAGGTGCAATCAGGAATACATGATTAAATGTGGAAAAGACTTTTATTTCCAAGAATGTTATCAACCAATTTCCAAGAAAAATAACTACAACATGTTGAGATGTTAGAATATATTTCCCTTTAAGTGATTTTTTTGATATCTTGCGTTATATACAATACCGATATTAAATAAACTGTGATATACTATGAAAATATTATTATTTCATGTGACTATTATAGACTAGCTATTAGATATGTATTTATTTATAGGACTAATTAAAATATTAAAAAATAACATTTAAATATTTATAAAATGAAATTATTGGATATAATTTATTTAAAAATAAAAATAATTCGAAAGTAAAAAAGGTTGTTTTCTATAATAATTTTTTCAGGAGGGAAATGATTTTTTAACTAAATAAATTAAAATAATAATTTTTTTTAAATGATTTTAATAAAATTTATATATTATATATTCAATTTAAAATTATATTTTATTGAATATTTTTTCTAGGAATACGATAAGAATAAGCCATTTTGTATACTACAAAATTTACCTTTCTAAAATTTAGTTTTCTTCATGTTTTATATAATTTAAAAAAAATTTATTCCACTTATATAAAATGATAAATGAAAAATATATTACATATTTATAATAATATAGTTTTAACAAGGTAAATATTCCCCTTATATTTTTGTTTAAAATTAATAGTAATCATGGTACAACTTACCACCATAGTGAAAGGTGAATCAGGATAATCTTGGCTAAAACTAAGTGAAATTTTTTTTATTCAACCTAACACCTATTATATGAAGGTAATTTCATTTTTATCACCATATTATTAGACATTATTTGTTTAATGGACACTTGTCCTTGAAAATTAATAATATAATATTTATATCATATAAAGTTACCAAAAATCACTCTCTATGTTTTAAAGGTCGCTTATGTGTTTACATGGGAACAGAAACTAGTAATGAATTAATCAAAATATATTTTTTCATAATGAAATTATATTTATTATGGTAATTTATTTCTAATTGTTTTTTATTTATTATTCTTTTAAATTTATTGCATAACTCTATCATATTATTTAATAAATTGGTATGAAAATTAAATAAATGATTTTTAAAAAATTAAATGTTATATAATTTGTGTGATTTATAGTGTTCCAACAGTTATTTTAGATAAATATAAATTATTAGTGATTTTAAAGGTTGTCTATGATTGATATTAATGGACATTTCTAGTCAAATAATTCATTAACCATTATTATAGGGAAGGTTTTGGGGGAGAGTGTCTCATCGGTATGTAATTAACAGCATGTTGAGTTGGGATGGTGTAAAATATAAGTTTAATTAGTTAATAAGTAATTTTTTAAATAGGGTAATCAATTATTATTAAAATGAATGATTTTTTTGAAATTGATCATGACTTTAGGTAAATGGGTTGTTGATCTGAATATGATGATAAGTTGGTTATGCATTGGAAATTGATAATATTAAATATGCGATGGGCTATAAATATATAATGATGATTTAAAAAAATATGTATTCCCTTAGTTGAATGTGAATGGTGGTTTTATAATTATTTTTGATTAAATAGGGTGAAATTAATGGAATAATGAAACTAATCGTGAAGGTAAATGGTAAGTTATAAAATTTGAAATGTTGTGAAACATGTAATTTTTTATTTTATGATTTCAATTTTACAAGAGGTTTTGATTATAGTTTTGAGGATGTTGTGATGTGGGATTTTATTTCTTGTTTATATAATGTAAGAATAGCATATTTAAATTGTGAATTTGATGTGGTGAATGAGGAAATAATGTGAAAAAATTTGGGGTTTTTTGCTCAAGGTGGGTATGATAAAGTGAGTTGTAATGGATTAACATGTAGATTTGGGTAAAAAGGAAGACCCCATAGGGTACTGATATGATGTATAATGGTTGGGGTCATGCACGGTAGTAGTAGGGAATATTTTTGATGAACTAGGTGTTCTTTATACCCTACTATGATAAGGATATATACTTGATTATGATATAGTTATGGTGTTAATGAATTGGGTGTAAATATGAATTTATTGGTCGTGGATGTAGATATAATTTGGATTTCATGAGGTTGATTCTATTTGTGCCTATATTATTCCACCGATCAATGATTAGATTGGTGGATGCAAATTTATCAGGTTAGGGATATGTGGTCATGTGTTATATAATGGTGTTTTGGTTGTTATGGTTGGGAAGTTGTGCTATATTGGTATGTGTAATGGTGGTTAACTATGGAAAGAAGTGATGGTTAATGATATGACACTAATATTGTTTTATTATTAAATTCATATTGAGTTTTTTACAAGATTTTCTATTTGGATGACGACCTGTTTAAGTTGGATTAGTCTCCGGACTGATAGTTGAGAGAGGTGGTGAATTTTAAAGCCCTTTCTATTTTTTTATTTTTAAAATGTTTGTGAATTTAATAATATATCATTGTTATATGTTAGGGAATTTGATAGAATCAATTTTTGGTGAAATGGTTGATGATTTATTATGATATCATGAATATTGTTGAGGATATATTGAATTTCGAGTTAGGGGGTTGTATTTATCATTCCTGTTTATTCTTATATTTTTGTTATCTTTTTTTAGTTTATAACACTCTTTTTTACTCATGAATATTTATTTCACATGGTTTTTTATTTTTTAATAAGTGAAAACCTATATTGTACTCATATATTCTCACACCTCCACAATTTCTTAATTTTTTGGTAGTATAGTCTGAAAAATATGGAAGCTTCAATTTGGGTAGTTCAGATGGAGTGGAGGATGACATGAAGTTTTAAGAGCTCAATCATTCATACATTTTATGAATATTATATGTCATATATGTTACATTTGGGTTGTGTGAAACTTACTTGTTACTTAATATAAATAAGTTTTTGTTTATTGGTGGTTCGTTTTATCATTATTGGCATTTTGGATTGTAATGACTCACATTTGAGTGTTACAAACCCATTGTGCTAGTCACCAACATAGGCCCATTCGAGGTGGGAATACGGGGTCACTCTTGCCTTCATTGCAGGCCTAGTAGGGGTTCCATTAATGGCATGTTATGACATGTTAGATAGTTTGAGGCACCCTAGACATGAACTCTTATGTCTTTTGGTAAAAGCACACACATTACAAATGAATTTGTTTCCAATTCATATGTCTAAAAAAAACAGGCATATATTTCAATAATCTGATAATGACTTCTCACAATAATAACAATGTCCTGAGAATGTTAGGTTTAGTGTTTTTTTCAATTATATAAGAAACACATTTTATGATATTGGGAAAAAATTCTCTATAATAAAAATACAATGTAATTACTTATAGACTCCCTATAGGTTATACTCATCATCATAATCATGAGGAATGGGGTGGCCTCAAATACTAAGGGAAATCCCCATCAACATTTTATCAAGGGTTAGATTGTATGTATATGAAAAAAAGTATAATGAGATAAATTTCTTTTTAAAAATTTACATGTAAAAATAAAATTTATCCATGATTCATTATTGGATGACATGTACTCTCAAATGAAAAAACATATACCATGGAAGTAGAGTGAAAAATAATGAGGTACTAATTATCTTCCATAGAATAAGATCATCGGCATATAGAATGGAAATATATTAATCCTTTTAAACAAATAAAAACAAATAACATTATGAAAAATATATTCATATAGAATATATAATATTGTGAATAAAACAATTTACATGATTCATGTTTTTACCAATAGAAAATTCATGAATCATGTTGTGTAAAAAATTCCACACGACCTATTTTGAAAAAAACAACCACTCTATTTCTAAAAAAATGTTTTCTTATTCTTCCATATTATGAATATACAAAACATCCATACCCAAAATATTTATTTATCAAGATATAAAACCTTAAGTAAATAATTTTATGGATATATATGTCCTTAACATTCATTATAGTAATCTTGTATACTTATGTGTACCATTAGAACTGTAATGACCCAAGAATTCATTAATGAAAGTTCATATTGGTTTATTTTAATGTCTTCATATGGTTATGTAAAACATATGAATTTATTTTGTTTTATGTTTTGGTTTTAATAATTCCAAAAAGAATTATGATCGTTGGAAAAATAGTCATTGAACAGTGATCACCTGATTAGTATAAATATAGGGCTTTAACAAATCCAATTTACTCAGCCAAAGGATGTGATTGCCTCATCCAGTAGAATTTCACTGTAAAAATCCCATTTTTTAGAGCATGGAATTAAGGTGGATTCATTGGGATTCACTCTTGACCAATCCCATGGGGATCTTGAATATGTTCGGCTTTAGCGTAACCACCTATGAGAGAAGTGGAAGTTGACAGAGATAACCACTCGAGTGATGTTATCCGAGAAACCCAAAGAGTCTGTCACTATCACGCCCCATAC
The DNA here is from genome assembly GCA_963277665.1 of Viscum album. Lineage (NCBI taxonomy): Eukaryota > Viridiplantae > Streptophyta > Magnoliopsida > Santalales > Viscaceae > Viscum > Viscum album. The sequence goes on from OY728165.1 coordinate 1,394,185,241, forward strand.
CCTAAAGTCTTATGATAGTTTTTAAGGGTTTATGTACCAATACCCTAGTACTATGATTATGTAAAATAGTTTTTCATATAATAAAGAATATACCTTCATTTTATTATTGTCACTTTGTAAATATTTTTTTAAAGCACAAATAATATTTTTAGTTAATATTTATCTAAGAAATATATTTTGATGAATTAATGGATTTTTGAGATAAATAATATTTTAATAAAATATTATTATTTTTATTAAATTAATTTTTATTAAATTTATATTTTCATATAACTTTATTAATGTAATTCTTATTTTTTTATTGTTGGAAAACTGTTTTTGACAAAACCTATGATTTTTTTACAAATGATGGTTTTTATATTAAAACTGAAAACTCAAATATATAGAAATTATTTTGAGAAAATAAACGATATTTTCAGAATATGGATGTCAACATTATCTAATGGGGAATTTTTCATAATTTTCAATGACAACATAATTTTTGGGTAAAAAAATAAATAATATTTAAATATATAATGTCGTTTATGACATCATAATGATCCAATTTGATGTAAAAAAATATTTTAAACATTCCTTGAAGCCAATATATGTTTTAACATTAAAATAATTTTATTTTAGGTTTTTTATTTATTTTACAGAGCTTTAGTGGACCATTCAGGACTTATAAAACATATTAGTTTTTTAAATTGATTTCCTTGAGAGTGTGACTCACTTCCACATAAGAAACCCTATTATATTAATAATTTCGGACATTGACCTTCTCAAATATTTTTTTCACTCCCCTTCATAAAAATCCATGGGTAGAAACCATGGTTGGTTTGTGGTTTTTATTAGATTAAATCGGGGTGTCCGAAACCTAAATAATAAAGAATTCCCTATCCTTTCCTTTATAAATCTAAAAAAACTCCAACTTCCTCTTCACTCAATGCCTTTGGAGTTCGTCAAAATTATACCCTGTTTTCTCTAGAATCCTCCCAAGGATACCCAAACTCTCACGAAGTCTCTCTCAAGCCCCTCCCAAGCCTTTGGGACCACACTTCCATGTATGGGATTCTCACTTTCCTTATTTAGGTCCATGTTCCCTTATATTGAAATGCCCATTTATTTTCAATAATAAATGTTGGGGTATAATTTTGAACCACCCCATGCTTACCTATTTATATTTTAATTAAGATAGTCCCCTTTTTCTCCCATTAATGCTTCTCATGTACACTCATTACCTTGCGGAAATTCTGTAAAAAAATTCTCTCTCCCCATTTACATTCAAGTAATTATTTTGTATCATGAATATAAATTCCATTAAAATTGTTGGGACATGTATCTATAAGACCCCCATAATTTAAATTTCATGTATATATGATAAGACACAAAATTATCTCTCATAAGAAAATTTTTATGAATTCTTATGTCACGTCCTTTTGATGTTGAAATTGCACTTTGTTTTCCAAGCCACAATCATTGTGTATTGAATACTATGCCCATTTCTATATCAAGGGTATTAACCTATATTCAAATATTCTTATTTATTATATTTTTTCATGTATGAATTCCACATTCCATTATCATGGAATAAATGATAATGAATCCGTGTTTTATGATCAATGTGGCACACTTATGCATGAAATGAAATGATTAAGAAGGGTGTGACCTGATAGTTCTCCAATGCATTTGGTAATGAATAGTATCGTGATATGTCATGTAAAATGGTTTTTGACTCCTGATAATCCACGTGTAGTGAGGGTTTACTCATGATTCATGGAAATCAGGTTTTACTCATGATATATGTGCAATTTTCTATGGCTCATTCTAATTCCATGATAAGTGTCGTTTCCACATATCAATGTTTTGATTGTAATGCTTTATCATGTCATTATGTTCATGTTTATATTTTTTCATCATTGATATGACTATTTACTAACATGTATTGTATTATTCATGTTATTCTATGTTTATTTCCTTACTGGTCTTTATAGCTCACTCTTTTCTTATGCATGTCCTCATGTTATCACATGCATTTCTATGTACGATGGAATGTCGTGGTCATGTAATGGAATTTTCTCATAACGATGGTGTGTTTTTTATATTCTAAATTTTTATTTAATGTTCCTAATCCCCAAATCCACTATAACCCTTGTTATTTTATGTCATATCAAAGGAATTTTATGTAATAAATTAGGTTTATGTGTGTAATAAAAAGCAGGGCTGTCAAAGATGGTATTAGAGGATAGGTTTATTTATTTTGTTGACTAGGATTAGAAAACCCTAGTGAAGACTTAGAGATTATACTATGTATAATAAAAAATGTATCCATTTTTTTGAGTATTGATTAAGTGGATTTTCTATAAAATACATCCCTATCTAGATACGAGTAGGTAGAGTCGGCTCTGTCGTAGATGTACCTAGCACTGAAAACTCCGACAAGGAGTTTTATGCTTGTCCCATGGTATCTTGGTATATGAAAATTGTCCTTGATATACTCTTGGTTATGGGACTCCATAGGGATATGCTTTGGAAAAATAACAAGCTTACTATGAGTTATCATTAAGGTAATTTTAGAAAAAATATTCCCCCAAGAATACATATAAGAAAGTAAAACATCGATAATATATATTAATGCTTATACATTCATAAGTTAAGGAAACAAAAGTAATTTATAAGTCATACTTTTTTTCATTGGACTACCATTTATGTGTTACCCCTAACTTTCCTTTTATTCCTGCCAATGGTAAGTAAAAGGAGGACATAGGATAAAAACTATTGTGAAGATCAATGAAAAGACTATACTAATGAGATACCTAATCTGATGGGAGCACTAATCTCAATATTTGTAATTATAATCTATTATTTATCTCAAAAATTTAATATAAACATGGGTCAAGATGAACATTAAACCCCCCTAACAATGACAAGGTCACTATTGAATGCTTTCTGAGACAAAGGCCTCACACTTTTAATGTATCATCTGATCCATCAATTGCTGAAAATGGATCAAATCCACTAAAAAGAACATCTCCATCCATAAATGTTCTGAACAAGTGAAGGTTCTCTTAGATGCTTATCATATAGAGGGTGAATCTGATCAATGGTGGACATTGATAACAAATACAAAGCCTAATTATGATATCGAGGCATTAAAATGGACGGATTTCTATAAAATGTTTTTTGATAATTATTTTCTGTGCACCCTCCATCATTCGATTGAAAGTGACTTCTTTTCCCTCAAAGCAAAAAAGGCAATGAATATGTGGGAGAATACGAGGAAAACAGAACAAGAATTTCATGATACACTACTAGTTTTTTCATTACCCATGAATTCAAGGTTTTATGCTTCTTTGGTGGGATGAAACGTAGCCTGCAGAAATCCCTAGCATTCCATGAATCATATAGCTATGAAGAAACAATTCGATGTTCCCTCAAGGCCAAAATGGAGATCGGTGAATCTTAGGGGACTCATGTGGATAAGAAGCATATGGTGGACTTTAATTCGGTTGGTCCGATGGATAAATCCAATGGTTCTAAGAAAATACAGAACCCCATGTTCCAAAGGTGTGGAAAAAAGAATCTCAGAAATTTTCTGAAGTGGACGAGGAAATGATTTTGGAGTGGAAGATAAGGGAACATAGCTGTAAACTGAGAACAATAAAAACCTGCAGCTCTGATGGAGGAGAGTAAGGCTCCACTGGAACCTCAACATGTTTTTCATTACTTCAACTGCAAATAACCAGGGTACCTTTCCAATAAGTCCTTAAACCAATGGATTTCTGAGTCAACCAACAACATCCAAGGCAGCAAGGGATAGATTTTTCTATCTCTACCACTACACTAGTTATTAATTCAACAATAGAACACATATATTTTTATTCTGGTTATATGTATTCTTTTATTTCACGAATGTTTAGTAGATCAATCCCAACACCACCACAAATCATAGAAGTAATGATGTCAGTGAGTACATAAAATGGGTAAATCATTTAATACCATGAATATAACTCCTCCCATGTCACAATTTTTGGATTGAACTTTCCGGTGAACCACATCATACCCCCTAGAGTGAAATTTGATGCAATTATTGGAATGGATTGGATTTCCTTATATAGAGAAAACATATATTTTTATAAGAGAGAAATCACTCTAAATGTGGAAAATCAACACCCAATTATGTACAAGTGAATGGAGGAGGATGAATCTTCCTTAGTTACATAATGTCAAGTGTGGATATTACTACCCTATGAGCATGTGTATATGGCTTAAATGATTGTGTCTAAGGAGGCAACCATCCTTGAAAACATGCCTACTGTGAGGGAATTCGTCGAAGTGTTCCCCGAGGAATTTTGTAGTCTTCCTCCAAGAAGAGATGTTAAATTATAAATTGATCTTATACCTAGGTAATTTACAATATCCTAGTCTCCATGTAGAATGGTTGTTGTGGAGCTTGAGGAGATGATGAAATAACTACAGGAGAAAATAAATAAATTGTTTATATGCCCATGTGCTTCATCATAGGGTGCACAAGTACTCTTCATCAAGAAGTATGATGTGTCAATGTGACTTTGCATTTATTATCGTGAGATGAAAAAAATCAAGATAAAAACAAGTATTATCTTCCATGAATTGATTACTTATTAAATCAACTGTGTGGAGAAACATGTTTCTCCATGGTGGATTTACGGTGAGGATATTATCAAGTAAGGGTGAAGAAGGGAGATATCCCCAAAAATTCTTTTTGTACAAGGTATGGGCACTATAAATTCATAGAAATGCATTTTAGAATCACTAATTCTCCAACAATCTTCATGATCCTGATGAATAGATTCTTTATATATTACCTCAACAAATTAGTGGTAGCCTTTATAGATGATATTGTAATATACATAAAACCAAAGGAGTATCATTAGGATAATATAAGAAATGTAGTAGAGACCTTGCAGAAGGAGGATCACTATGAAATGTACAAAAATTGTGAGTTATAGATGATGGATGACTCATTATTGGGCAATATCATGATAATAAATTGGATATTTGTGGGTCCCTCAAAGATAGTTGCAATATATGGATGGACGAGGCCAATATCGGTAAGGGATATCTATAGCTTCTTGAGGATAGTTGGATATTATCACCGATTTGAGATAAATTTCTAACAATTGTCCAACCCTCTTAAAAAGATAACTCAGAATAGATTAATGTTTTCTTGGAGTGATTAATGTGAAGAGAGGTTTAATGAGTTAAAATGTAGGCTTATCACTACGCCCATGCTCACATTACTAATGAGTGGAGAACATTTTGTGGTATTTATTAATGATTTGATGTATGGTATTGGTTGTGTGTTGATACAGAATGACAAAGTCATATCCTATGCTTTAAGGCAACTAAAAATCCGTGAACAAAACCATCTGACGCATGATTTGTTGTTATTGGTTGTGATACTTGAATTGAAAATCTGGCAGCATTATCTCTATAGGGAGAAGTGTGAGAAATATACTGATCCCAAGAGCCACAAATATATATTCACACAGAAAGAGCTTAATATATGAAAACAAAAATGGATATAACTTATCAAAGATTACAACTACGCAATCTATTACCATCCCGGAAAAGAGAACAAGGTGGTGGATCCTCTTAGTAGAAAGGATCCAATGATTATATCATTGATGAAAATTGAGAAGGACCCAATCATCTTAGATTTACAGAGGATGGACATGGGAATCGTTAAGGGAGAGAAATCATCAATCCTTCTACAAATGATTTCTCAACCATCCCTCTTGGAGAAAATAAAGGATTCACAAAGAAAAGATATAGAAATAATTAAAAGGGTTGAAGCTATCAAAAATGGAAAATTCTCAGAGTATATGGTTTATAAGAATGGAATTGTGAGATTTGGGTCATGATTATGTGTACCATCCAATCCAAAGATAAAGAAGGAGCTTCAAAATGATTAACATATCTCAACCTTCCCTATTCACATGTGAAGCACAATGATGTATCCAGATCTCAGAGAAATATTTTGGTGGGACAATATAAAATGGGAAATTGTAGAATATACATCAAGGTGACACATATGTCAGCAAGTGAAATCTGAGAGGAAAAAGTCTAAGAGGGTTATGCAACCACTACACATACCAACATGGAAGTGGGACAACATTAATATGGACATTTTAACTAGATTTCCAAGGACATCCAAAGGAAACATTGATATATGGGTCATTGTGGATCGTCATACGAAGACATCTCACATTATCACGATTTGAGAGGACTTCTCATTAGATCAACTTGTAGAGATTCAAATCAAAGAATTTGTAAGGATTCATGGATTACAACTGTCTATTTTATCTGATTATTGTCCAATATTCACCTCTTAGTTTTGGAAGATTCTCCAATATGCTCTAAGAACTGAACTAAACTTTATTATGACCTATCGCCCTCAAACTGATGTCCATTCTGATCTAACTATTTAGACACATGAAGATATGATAAGATAATGTTCTATGGACATAAATGGAGGATGGGACCAATATCTTACACTGGTTTAATTCTCCTATAATAACATTTTCCAATCATGAATTTGAATGGCTCCATATAAAGTTGTTTATGGGAAACAGTGTAGAAGACATGCATTTTGGGATGATGTCAGTGAGCATAAGCTGGTAGGTCCGAAAATGGTCGAAGAAATGGTAGAGAAGGTGAAAACCATTCATCATCATATCAATGTAGCACAAAGTGGAAAGAAGAGATATTCAGATAACCGTTGATGTGACCTTGAGTTCAAAGTTGTAGACATGGTGTTTCTACCCATATATTTGTGAAAGAAGGTCTTGAGGTTTTGAATGAAAGGGGATTTATGTCATAGGTACATCGGTCCATTTGAGATTCTTGATCGTGTTGGGGTTGTAGCCTATATACTAGCTCTTCAACCTACCATGGCCAAAGTGCATGATGTCGTTAATGTGTCCCTCTTAAAGAGGTAAATATTGATCCCATAACATATACTCTCATTATAGGTAGTATATCAAGAAGATGATCTTTTTTATGAGGAGCATCCACTGAAGATATTAAATCTTTGAGAAAAGGTTCTATTAAATAATAAAATTTCCCTAATCAAGGTATTGTGCCAAAACCAGAATTTTTAAGAAGCAATTTGGGAATCATAGGAAGTGATGAAGCAAATAGAACATATATATTTTAGTTTGGGAGATAGAAATTTCGAGGGTGGAGTTTCTTAAGGGGTGAAGATTGTAACGACCCAAAAATTAATTAATGGAAATTACACTTAGTCTATTTAAGTGTATTATTATGGTTATATAAAAGGTATTCACTTATTTGGTTTTATATTATGGATTATAAAATACTATTAAGAATTGTGGTCATTGGAAATATAGTCATTAAACAGTGATCACATTATTAGAATAAATTTAGTGCTATAACAAATCCAATTTACTCAAAAAAATAAAAGGTGGCCTCATCCATTAGACATTCCCCATACAAAGAAAATTTGTTGGTGTTGGGAATGGAGGTGAAGTCATTGAAATTATCTCTTGACCAAGACTAAGATGAGAGTCAATACATTAAGCTTGAGCTGAACCACCTACCGGTGAAGTGGATGTTGATAGAGATTACCACTCGAACAATGCTATCCAAACCACCCCTAGAGTCTAACACCATCACACACCTTACCCTAAGGTCTTATGCGGGTGTATTAAAAGGTTATGTAACAAGAACCTATCACTATGATTATGTACAATATTTTTTATATAACAAAGTAAATACATTATTTTAATTATTTTTACATTGTAACTAGTTTATTTATGCGCAAAAAGTATTATTAGTTAATATTCAACTAAGAAATATATTTTAATGAATTAATGGAATTTTTTAGTAAATAATATTTTAATTAAATATTATTATTAATATTAAATTAAATATTATTAAATATAAATTATCATATAATTTTTTTAATGCAATTGTAATTTTTATTATGGTTTGAAATCTATTTATGTCAAAACCAATGTTTTTTCGATAAATGTCAGTATTTATTTTAAAAGTGAAAATTCACATATTTAAAAAATTATTTAGATTAAATGCATATTTTATTTTGGAATTAGGATGTCAAAATTATCCAACTCTCAGTTTTTCATAATTTTCTGAGTCAGTCTAAATTTTTGGTAAAAAATTAAATATTGTTTAAATATATTATGTGCTTTTTGACATCATAATGATCCAATAGTGATGAAATAAAATACAATAAACATTATTATTAGACAGTATATGTTATACGAATAAAATAATGTGATTTTAGGATTTATTTATTTATTTTAAAAATCATTAGTGGACCTTTCAAAACTTATAAGACATTTAAGTATTTTAAATGGATTTCCTTGAGTGTGTGACTCACCTCCACATAAGAAACCCTATAATTTTAAGAATTTTGGAAATTGTCATTATAAAATATTTTTTCCACTCACCATTGGAAAAAAAACCATCTGTAAGAACTATGGGATGGTTTGTGGTTTTTATTAGTTTAATTTGTGGTGTCCCAAACATAAATAATAATGAATTACCTCTCCCTTCCTATATAAACCCACCCATGATTTCACTTCCTCTTCACTCAAAGCCTTTGGAGTTCATCCAAATTCAACCCTCGTCTCTTTATAATCCTTACAAGGTGCCCCATTCTCCCAAGATGTTTCACTCAAACCCCTCCCATGCCTTTGGGACCACACTTCCATGTAGGGGATTCTCACATTACTTATTTATGTCCAAGATTCCTTATATTGTTATTCCATTTCATTTTCAATTATAAATATTGGGATATAATTTCACACCTCCCACATGCTACCCTATTTGTGTTTGAATGATGAGAGACCCCTTTCTCTCTCATTAATTACTCCCATGTACACCAGTTACTATACTGAAATTCCGTAACAAATTTCTCTCTCTTCATTTAAATTCAAGTAATTTCTTCGTATCATGAATCTAAATCCCATTACAATTTTTAGGGAATGTATATATATTTCCCCATTACTATCCATTTCATGGAAATATGATGAGATTCCCCTTTATCTTTCATAATTTTTTTTTATGAATTCTAATGTCACGTCGTTCTGCTGCAGAAAGTGCACTGCGTTTTCCTAGGCAAAGTCATTGTATAGTGAATACCATTCCCATTTCTCTAACAAGTGTATTCACCTTTATTCGAATTTTAATATTGATTATATAGTTTCAAGTATGAATTAGACATTCTCTTTTTATGTAAAAAAGTACGTTGAATCATTATTTTATGATCTATGTGGCATACTTATGCATGAAATGATATGTTTAAGAAGGATGAGCGTTGATATCGCTCCAATGCATTGGGTAAAGTATAGTATCGAGATACATCATATGAAATTTGTGTTGACTCGTGCTAATTAAATTTAAACAAGGGTTTACACATTATTAAGGTGAAATGAATTTTTACTCATGCTCTATGTGAAATGAACCTTGTCTCATGCTAATTCCATGTTAAGTGTTGTTTCCATATCTTCTTGTTATGATTATCATTCTTTATCATGCGTTTATGTTCATGTTTTTCTTGGGATCCATTGATATTCTTATTTACTAACATGTATTGTATTCCTCATGTTATTCCATTTTTATTAATTTATTGGGATTTATATCTCAACCTTTTCTTTTGGATGTAATTAGGTTACCCCACGAAATGCTATGTATGAGTGAATTTAGAGGTCATGTAAATGAGTTTTTAAATAATGATGTTGTGTGATTTATGTTTTAATTGGATATGTAATGTTTCTAAGCCCCAGAGACACTATAACTCGTGATCTTCTCTATTGTATCAAGTGAATTTTATGAAATAAATCAGGATTAAGTGTGTAATAAAAAGGAGGGTTGTCAGAAGTACATGAAAACATTCATACCTCAAACATTACATAATTAACCCGAAAAAATGATATAGGTTTCATGAAAAGAATTCCTAGAACACTCCATGAGATAACTAGATAAGGAAGTTGGATGGTGGCTTAAAAATGTCCCCATTTTAATATAATGAACATCAAGGATGGTAAAATATTTGAAAAATAACTTTTTCAGATATTTGGAAAAATAACATGAAAAATAAAATAAAATACCTCTTTTTAAAGGCATGGAGACTCTTTAAAAATTATTTAAAATAAAGTAAATTGAACAGGATAAAAAATTTAAAATTTATACTTTAATTTTAAAAAGATTATTTTAAAAAAATCATAATATAAAGAATCATAAATAAATCTTCATTGAGAATATATTAGACCACAAGAAAAATTATTTCAAAAAACACAATCATTTAAAATTCTTTTTAAAATCAATAATTTTTTTTAAAAATTAATAATTTAAATTTTAAAAAATATAATAATATTTTCTTAATTTTATAAAAGTTTTAATAATTTAAATAACTTAAAATAAATTTTAAATCATGGAATGAAATCATTGCAAAGAATACTGATTATAATAATGAATGAAATAATAAAAGTGTTTTAAAAACTGTTTTGACCATAAAGTAAATGAATAACTTAAAAGTATAATTCATAATTATTTTTCATAATGATTAAGTGAAAACTGTTGAAAATATTTAATAATATTTTCATTAGATTTATATAACTATTTTTAGGAAGAATTTATAGTGGATTATTAAACATATGATCATGAAAGAGAAAACATTTAAAATATATTTTATAATTATTTATTTAAAACAAACATCATAAAAATGGAAAATAAAACATCCCTATAAATAGATGAAAATTTAAATATAATGGCCACATAGGATAACTCATTATTAGGTTAATAAATATAAAGGATTGCATTGGCGGGAAAAATGTGGAGAAGTTGGGAAAATATACATGAAATATGATGTGAATTATTCCCAACAATGATATAGTTTTTCAAGAAGAAATTAATCATGGTAAAATCATTGAATTAAATACTTTCTATCCATATATAGGAAGATAAGTTAATATGAAATATAATCTTTGGGTTCAAGAAACTAATATATTAAGATATAAGTTCAAGAAGAAGTATTATAACTCAATGCAGGGAGTTGAGTAAACAAACACTCTTAAAAATTTAGTACCATTTGAATCAAATTAACATGAAATATAGGTTGTGAGATTTATTTATAAATTCTGTTGAATGAAAGATATTTTTTTTAAAAAATAAATCCATGTTAAATATATTCAACACAAAAGGAAAAATTGATGAATACAAATCATATCTTAATGATGTGAAATTAAGATGTAAAAATCCTCACTATAGGTTCAAATTTGTTCTTCTCATGTTCCTGACATCCTAAAAATCAAATTATATTTATAAAAAAAATTAAAATCATTTAAATTTTATTTTATTTTTTATGGCCTATTTATTATCATATTTTATTTATTTGTTAAATAGATTTCACTTAGGCTGGTAACTAGAGGTTATTAGATGAATTTCTCTAAAACAACGTTCGTATTTTGGTTATGGTAAAAACAGTTGTAATGTAGAATAATAGTATCAAAAATAGTATAGTTTCATGTATTTTATTATTAAATATAATTAAATTTATACAATTTTATATTTTTCAAAAAATTAAAAGGGTCCATGAGATGTTTGTTTTAGAATGTTATGTTTATTATAACTAATAATTGTTAAAATAATTTATTTAATATACTATTTTATCAATAAATAATATTAATAGTTAAATATATATAATTCTAACAGATTAAATACATTTTTAATTCATCCTTGTTTGTAATAAATATAATAAATAGAATATTACATCTATGGAGGCAGTATTCATATGTATATATGAAGAATTATTCCTTTTTAGAATAGTTTCTGGGAAAAGGTAAAAATTGATATTCCATTAGTATATTAGAATTTAATAATATTAATAATAGTTATTTTATCATAATTTTATGTATTTTAATGTATTTTAGGGGGTAAAAAATGAAAAGAACTACTAGATTTCGGTTTTGAGCTTTACCTTTCCCTTTGGATGTTCTCGCTTAGGTAACACCATCATGCTCCTTAGTATAGTATTTTGGAAATAACAAGGATTATAAAATATGAAGATAATTTATAGGAGATACTAGGAAATAATTTTTTTAGATATTAATATCATTAATGGGTGGAGAAATGTGGTTGATGTGATCTCCTATGTGATGAAATTGACTTTTTTTTAAATGTTTATTAATTTTTCAATGATGGTATGAAACTATTCAATGTTAAATAACTCAAAAAGTAGTAAATAGATATTTTTTAATGATATAATGTATAATAATCGTCTAAAATTAATATTATACAATTTTTATACATGTTTCAATTCTTTTAACACTAGATTTCTACACTTCAATTTTTTGGTCTTTACCCTCGTAACTAGTTTTTAAACATGTAATTTATATTTTTTATAAAAAGTAATGTAAAACCTCTTAATTTTTTTTTATTTTATAAAAATATATTTTATATCCATTTATTATAATTAAATATAAAAAATATAAACATAATCAATATTAATACATTTAATATGAGGGGAATTTTTTTTCGAAAGTATTTTTTTCAATAAAAAGTTTTTTCAATATTCTGAAATAATAATTAAAATTTAAATCAATTACAATATATTTATATATATATTTAAAAATAATATCTATGTATTTATATTTAATATATAAATTAAATATATTAGATAAAAATTACACAACATTAGTAAATAAATTATTTAATAATAACAGTTTCATTATTATCTTGGCTACTAAAAATAGTAATATAAATCATAATTTTCTTCCTAAAAAAATAAAAAATACCTTATTACAAAACATGAAAATTTTATTTTAAATTTTATATCCGTTTTGTTAGGTTCAACTTAAATAAGCGTTGAAAATTTATTTTTAATATAATCAAATTAAAATAGTATTAAGACTAAAATATTACTTATGCATCCAAAAACCTAAACATATATTTTATTAATTCAGCATAGTATTTTTAATTGAATTATATTAATTTATAAGTATTAATATTTCTATAAAAAAATTTGAAAACTACAATGTCTATCATGAATTATGATATTTTCATATAAGTGACGATATTCACAGAAACCTTATTTTTCCAATGTTCATATAAAAAATTATTTTATAAAAAATAAAAAAGTCACAATAAGATAATTTTGAAATTATAAAATCCAAAATTATGATCATTTTAAAAAATTAATTTGAAAATTTTAAATTTTTCATTTAATTAAAAATACAATATACACAGAAATAATTCTTTTATTTACAAATTACCTTTTAAAACATTATGTGTTCTTAATCTTATTTTGTGTGACATTCTCATTAATTTAAATATATTGATTTAATATTGATTTTTTTTAAAATAATATTCATAGAATATTTCATGTATCTTTTTAGGTTTTTGTTTCATGTTAAACAATTTATCGATACTATGTTTACTGAAGAGATACTTTATTTTGAAATCATTAGGTTTCACTTTATCCCACATTATATAAATTTCATCCCCATAATTTCCAATATTGTTATCTAATGAAACTATATACCTATTTATATGGAATCCAAGATAAATTTTCTACAGAGATATCACCCTCATAATCTATGATACTAAAAGACTGATCATTTCTAATATAATATGAATGAATTTATATTTTCTTTTATCTCAACAATTTTAACCAAATGTTCTTCCTTAGATGGTTAAAATAGTTTTAAAGAAATAACATTTACAACATCATTTTCATGATCTTATTTACAACCAAATACTAAGACACAATAGTAGATGATAAAATACAATTATCATAAAAATTTAAAACTCAACCCTAATATGTCATCTATGATAACACATTCATTTCAACTTATTAAAATTTCAGTTCAACAATGGTATAAATGGATCAACATATAGATCATCTATTTTAACCAAAGTTTTCAATCATTATAATACTATTACCATTTCTTTACTAACTAGTTATAATTAACATCCTAAAATTTTAATTAAATCCCTTATAATGGTTCGAAAATGGAATATTATCAACGAAATAATATCCATCAGAAGTTTCTAGCTTGTATAAGGTATTTGGACTACTCATCATGCATTAAGTGAAGAAAAATGTGACACTCGAACTTCATTCAAGGTGATTGTCCAAATTAGAATTAGTTTCACATATACATTAAATTTTATGTGTCAAAATAGGGGTATAATATCTAGAAAACCATACAATATCCACTTTACCAATACATTATGGATTTTTTTCTACACTTCGATTTATCATTAGTGTTTATAATAAATTTATATTACCAAAATACAAAAAAAACACAATAAATTAATCATCAAAAATATCTAAACCACATGATACACATTCTCACTGATAATCTGATAAAAAATAATTTAAAAATACATTTAATTTCTATTTATATTTCACAAACAAAACTTATATATGTTTCAACAATTTAAACATTATATTTCACAGTAATAAAACAATCCCATGAATGAAATATTTAGTACCTTTTAGTATTAGCTACCTAAAAAACATATTTTATGGTAATTGTGAAAATTTATCCATAATCAAGACACACTATACTCCCTATTTATATTATTCCATGTTAAGTGGATAGTTATTATTATATATTAGGGTAAATTTTTTGAATAGATATGTCTTTGGAAGTTTTGGAGAAATCTGGTGGATGTTATCTCCTTTTAAAAGTCAATAAAATTGCATTTTAAAAATACTCATTAATCATTCAATGATGAAATGAATGTATTCAAGGGTAAATAAATTAAAAAGTGTTACATTGATAAATTTAGGTAGACTTATGTTTGATAAATCATATACCACTCATTTCCACATTGAATATTTAAATATGTTTCTAGTCTTTTACCAATATATTTTTACACATTATCATTTTGGGTTTTACCATAGTAATTAGTTTTTACCAAGAAATTAAAATATTATTAAAAATATAGCCTAACCCATATTGTAAAATTTTTATGATCTATACCTGTATTTTATCTCCATATAATCTATTTCAATTTCAAAAAAATTTGATATTTTACAATTAAATTAAATCCTTATTATATGTGAAATATATTATGTAGAAAAATATTGTTTTCAAAATTAAGTTTTCTAAATCTTCAAGAATCATAAATTCCAAATAAATTAGAGATATAATATTATATATATATTTACAAATAATATAAAATTTATTATATAAAATAAATCAATTTAATTTATTAGATGAAAAATACACAACATTTATAAAACAATTTTTTAAAAAATAACTCATTCAACATTATCATGGTCATTTACATTAATAATAGTGATCATAAATTTAAACCTAAAATAAAATTAATATTATTAAAATAAATAGATCATTTTGACCTAAAATAATAAAGCCATTTTTTATTTAATTTTTATGAGTGATGAAAACCTAATTTTTAATATAAGAAAATACAAATATATGTTCAATTAATATATTAATTAAGTTTCCAAAATGTTAAACCTGGGATTTTTAAATTCAATATATTGTATTAAAATTATTTATTTTAATATATAAATATATTATTTCATAAAAAATGTATTCAAAAAATATTAATTCATTCATGTATAATGATAATGTCATAAATAATTATTGTATTTACAAAATAGTTATTTTTTCACTATGCACCAAATTTCTTTTTAAAAAAAATATAAAAAAACACTCCAAAATTTAATTTTTAAATTATGAATTCAAAAATAATTTTAAATTTTAAAAATTAAGGTTTGAAATTTTTAAAAATTTTCATTTAAATGAAAATAAAATATACCAATGAAAAGAACTTATATTGAAAAACTCCCTTTTATTTCATTAAGTGTCCATAATCAAATTTTGTATGCATTTATAATTTGTTAAAATATTTTTATTTATTCAATTATTTATTATTGTAAAATCTTATTAATAACATTCAACTAATATTTTATGTCTCTTTATAGTTTGGTCTTTCATGTTAGATAATCTATGAGTATAATGTTTATTTAAATGAGAATATATTTCAAAATCTTGATGTGTTATATAGATAACCCCACCATTCTATAAATATTAAAATTCCATATCCTTATGACAGTAAGACCCAAATACAAAAAATATTTTTATCTTTATTCATTAATTATTTAAGGCTCCATCATTTTATTAACTCTAAATTTATAAAAATATTTATAAAAAAATATATGTATTTTAATATTTTTAAGAAAAAAACCAAACATTCATTTAAATAAATTAAATAATATGTTATATGATAGAATAAAGCGCTCTAAATGCATTTTATAATATATATAAATATACAAGTGATTTAAAAAAAATTAATCCACGAATAAAAAATATGTTAATATTATTTTTCATATTAATGTATATATCAATGAATAAATTAACGAACAATTTATTAATTTAATCATGGGATATAACGAACATTTTATAAAAAATGGATATAAAAAATTTATAATTTATTATAAAGGAATATGGATTTTATTGAAAATTAATATATGTACATTTTTTTATATTAAAAATATGAACAATTCATATTTCACATTTAGATGTTATATATATATACTTCACTATATTTGAAATATTTGATTTATAAAGAAATACATACTAAAATATATTAAAGACGTATAATTATATTAAAATAATAATATAAAAATATTTCATGATTTAAATATCATGGATTATATATTTATTTAATAATTTATTTCATAAATAAAGGAAACTTCATGTATAATCAAAATAAATTTTCAATATAAGTCACCTATATGATCCTGTGATGTTTACAATTTTCTTATCATACCACAAAAACCAATAATAACGATTTTATATTATTATAATATTATAATTTAAAAACATCTTTTCAAAGTTTGTAGAAAAATTATACATCATAATTATTAAATTAAAACCATGTAAAATTTGGAACCACATATTTTCTCTTAATATTGACTATTTCTTTATTAAAAAATTCTAAAATAATTTATAGAAAATTATAGTTAATTAATAAGTTAAATAAATATTTCAAACCCATTATAAATATATTATAATTGTTATAGAAGACCTAAAATATAATTTAAAAAAGTTATAAATTATAATTTATTTATTAAATAAAATTAAAATTAAAATTAAAACTTTTTATTTCATAGTTATTGATATATCCTATATATATACCTATAATATAGACTAATTTCTATTACTTAAACAATAAATATGATGATATCTTATAAGGAAAGGGTAACATTTAATTATAACAAAGGAAATGATATCATATATCTATTTTTATGATATAGTGAGCTAACAAAAATTCACAACAATTTCTAGTCATTTTTTTATAAGAGATAAAGAAATCCCAATATTGGTGGTTACATTTCTTTCATAGGAAAAAATATCACTATCTATCTATAGTTGTAGATCTAAAACATGAAATCTGAATTATTACAAGAATAATGATATCTTATATTGATACTATGATATGAAACTATGTTTTTATGATAAAATAACATGACCTATTGTGGATACTACTATCTCATACCATTGGATCTGAGATCACAATCAACAACCATGATTATTTCATTACATCCAAGAAAATATAATGTAAAATAATATTTATATATCATTGGAAAAGATATGTATGTCCTTATTAGAATCATAATTTTATAAAAAAACATGATCTAATTTAAAACATCATTAGGTGACTTTGATCCCAATATTTGGTTTTTTTATGATATAAAAATGACCAAATGTAGTATATGAATCATCCAAAATCCATAAAACAAGATCATTCATTGGAGGACTAAATAGTATTAAAAAAATAAATAATATTTATTTATTATAGAGGTTTCTTTGTCATCAAATGATGGATGAAGATCTGTAAAAATTATTTAGCGTGCTCTTATCTACATAGGAATCCACTTGTAATGTGAATATGAAAATTATTTTAAAGTATATATCAAAAAATAAATGGTATTATTATTCTTTATATAGGATAAAGAGTATAGATCATTTACTTTTAGAGAAAATTTCTTTTAAGAAATGAAATTCTATCACATCAATGCTTTTATTATGATCCTCCTTGTATAACTAACTTCAAGACTCTCCTATGGTCAAGTAAATATTGACTGACTCACAATATATACGCTCACTACAACATTTTATAATGTATATGATTATGCATGAATCAAAACAACCATAATCATTTAATATTAAAGAATTTTTTATGATTTGTTATTTTCTCATTAATTATCATCTCATGTTGTTTATACCAAACGTTGGATAACTTAAGTTGAAAAAATGAAGTGGAAATTTTTTTAACATACCACATTTATATCTCTCCATGTGATATGATTATATTGATCAAATAAATAAATATATTGTAATCATATCACATGTATTCTTAAGGACATATCATAGTGTTTGATAATGATTTAGGGTGAAAATATATTTGAAAATCATATAATGATCATAATATAGGTTGTCTTATTGATGTGATTGTATGAAAATACCATTAGAAATATACTAATTTAATTTTATATATCTCATAAATAGATTCATTAATATAATCATTCACATGTACCCATCAGAGTTTATGAGAGGAACCAATCAGGTATATTTTTATATTCACCCCTACTAAAACATTGTTGTATATTGGTTAACATTTAAATTTTTCATTTGATCATATTTTAATTTCAGGTATAAATATCATTATGTTTATAATGATAGTGTTTATCATTCTCAAATTCTAAGTGTTTTATGAAAATCATGTGTATGGTTTTCTATTTATAATTTATGGTGGATTTGAATAATGATATGAGATTTTAATTTTTTTTATTTATGGTGCTATTATTCTAGTTTAATTTATTCCATATGATTTCTTTTATACATTAAACATAACATCAACATCAGATGAATCAAAAATTTAAATGATGTGATATTTTTGGCCTCACCATTACACTTTTTGTGTTTCAGTGAGGTTGGATCATGAAAATTAAAAATTACAAAATTCAAATTTTGACTAAAAATGGTTAAATATGATTAAATAGATAAATAATTGTTTTAACAATTCATAACTTGTATTTAAGAAATGAGGTGTGTGTGACAGAGATATAACCATTGTGGGTTATCCCAATTCAAATACAATTATTTATAAACTGTTAAATATATTTAAAAATTTGCGCATAAAATTAAATTTCATTGTTTTGTATAACTATTTAAAGCACATAAAAGTGAATCATAGGATCAATTATGTATGAAACAAGAAAAAGAGTATTTTCATTTAATTATTAACTGATATACAACAATAAACTCATAGTCAAAAAATTATGGTTATCACTACATGTGATTCTAACAATAATGATTACTGAATCCATTTTTAGAACCCCATTACCTATGTCTCAAAAACAGTATGTAAGAAACTAAATGTAACCATGTTAGCAACCTGGGATAGTGCCTCAAACTCTCTTTTTTTCCTCTCCTTCCCCAAAAACACAACTAACATAACCAAATCATTGTGTGTGACATTCTTTCCCACTATGGTGGAGTCACAAGATTCTATAAGTACACATTCCTCAATGATGACCTTTATGTTATTTGGAACTACCTGATAGAAATTGTGTAATAACTTCAAAGAATACTCATAATCTTTGTTAAGGAATATACACCACAAAAAATCATTATTTTTATATGTTATATACCATGTTTTATTATATTTTTTCAATTCTAAATTCATTTTATCTCCTATAATTTAGAAAATTCATTATTTCATGTGGTGTAGACAAGGAATGAAATTTGAAATGTTTCAAAAACCATTTTAGTATTTTTAGTAGGGATGTTTTTTGGAGGAATAATGTTAGTAACATGATACTAAATCATTCTTTTTAATTATATTATTCAATGAAAAAATATTTGATATAATCACTTATTTTAAATCATGAATGATTTTCAAGGAAGTCATTTAATTTTTTATATGATTTTTTCCCAAACATAATTCATGATGATCAAACAATAGATAAAATGGAAAAGAAAATAAACTAATTTTTTATAGGTTGTAATAATCATTCACCATTAATAAAATTTCATTACCATTAGGTATACAAATATAATGTCTTCTAAAACATCTTCCACACCTATACACAATTATAAAGAGATGAAAATCAATAATGTCAAATATATATTGAATAGAAATAAATGAAGATAAATATGTATATCAAAATAGTTTAGACTGACTTTAATAATGTGTGGTAGATAGATGTTATCAAACATGATTTGGTGATGTTTGGAGATGATCATTTTGTGAATTATTCTAATGCCACGACCATCATAAACAAGATACCACACACCTTCAATGACAATAAATGTTTACATAATTTTTTTCCAAATGTAAGTATATTTAGACAAGGTTTCATGAAAAAAACATATTGTATGTGGGATATATATAGTGATTCTCAAATGGGGTCATCATATACTCCTGATTAAATAGAATCATAGTACCTAAGATGGTATTCTATAAGTGATTCATACATAAATTGGTCTCCAAATCCAATCATTTAAGTAGTCATCCAAAAGGATTATACATCATGACACTCTAACACCAAAAACATTCTAGATAATTAATAATTAACATAATTTGTGTGATAATTTTACTATTCACCCTATATGGTCAAAAAAACATGTGGTCTAACATCGTGGAGGATGTGGGGTTTCATTTGGAAATCTAGTCGGTGACTTTTCCAATAGAGAGTTCGATGGATATTCCATATCAAGAAATAATCTTTATAATGTAAAGCCTAATGAAATCCTTGAGGAATCTGGGGATCTTGAAGCCACTTATGAGTAACATGGAATTCATTAATGATTTATCCTCAATATCCTCCAAGGCCTCCACTATACCACTACATCTCTTCATTAGGACACTATCTTCAACTGACTCCTTATATAATCTACCTGATTGAATGATTTTTTTATAAAAAGGATTTGTAATATAGATAGAGTGGAATGAAGTCCATACCCAATGCAGTAATGTCATCGAATAATGATATGGAATGTTTAGTGGTAATCAGTCTTCCATGTTCCCATGCACATCAAAAACCCATTGTTATTGGTCAAACACTGGGTGACCCATCATTGGAACCTCACATTGGTGTATTACATGGAATTTGATATCAGTATGTGAATTTAGTTGAGTAAGAAAAATTACATAAATATATAAAAATCATAGGTGTAACCCGTTCACCGGTTGTCATGTAAAAAAATGTGGTGAGATGCCCGAAAGAGAGAAAAAATATTTTAATTTAAAATAGTATTTTCCCCATCATGTTATATAGTTTAATATATATATATATAATACTATTTATTTAATGAATATTTGGTTGGTTTTATGCATTTTATAAAATTATCATCATCAAGGTTGGATTATTGCATGTATGTAAGATTTTAATTTATTTATTTTACACCACTTGATTAAAAACTATAAGTAATCTTGGATTTCAAAATGGTTTAAAAAAAAACTAAATTGTTTTATTTTTATATTTTTAAAAACTAAATACTTTGTTTCCTTCCCACATGGGTTGGAAAGGACTTGTCTACTCACAAGCAGACATATCCATTTTCCTGTATGTGTGACTTGACACTACATTATATTCTCCTTTTATTGACTCTAGAATTCACATTTATCTATGCACACAAGAATTTAAACCGAATTGCACCTAAACTCTAGTCACTTATATCAACTATAAAAAAATTATATTTGAAGCAACCTTAATAGTTGTATTCTTTTATTAGTGTTAAAAAATCACTAATAAGGGATGAATTTATCATTTAATTTTACAGTTATCAGCTAACATGGATTTGCTGGTATAAATTGGAAAAACTAAATTAGAAACAATTATGGTTATAAGTATATAAAATGAATTCATTTTTTATCGATTAATTAAAAAATAAAATCCAAAATCATTTAAAATTAAAAAAATAAATTTTTATAGAAAACGATTTTTATACACACAATGCATTTTTATCATAATAAATTAATTTAAATAATATTGGTGAATGATTTTAAAAAAATTTAAATATTATATCTTTTTTAAAGTGTTTTAACATTAATTTTTTTATTTCTATCAGTGTGATAAAAATAAACCATGTTTTATTCTTAAAAAAAATAATTTTTAAAATATATTTTTCATCAAGTATTGATTTATTATTTTTAACATTAATGCCTAGAAATTATAGAATCTAAATTTTGAAAAATGGATTCAATATTTTTTAATCAGAAGGTTCATATTTTGTAAATATTACACTATTATTTTCTATTAATATGAATAATAACCATTTTAATGTTCACCACCATGGTAATGGGTAAATTGGTTTTATATAGCTTAAAACATAGTGATAAATCCAAAATTGTTCATCTGAATTATTATTCGATGAATATAATTATATTATTATGACATTAGTCTTCAAATTTATTTTTATAATGGACACATTTCCTTGAAAATGAAATATCTAATATTTAAAGAAAATAAATTTACAAAATTTAACTCTCTTTGTTTTTACAATTTCTTGTGTGTTTAAATATTGATAAAAACTAGATATAAATTAATATAAATGTCTACATTTGGAATAATTAAATTAAATTTATTGTGGGAATTAATTTATAATATTTTATAATTATATATTTACATTAAATTCTTCTGCAACACTAAAGTTTTATTTATTCAATTAATATAAGAATAAAATAAAATATTTTTGAAATACAAAATGAAATATAATTGGGTTATAGAGTTCCATGTATTTTTTTGATAAATATAACATATTATTGATGTGTAATGGGAGTCCATGTGGGTTATTAATAAACATGTCCAATAAAATAAATCTTTATACATTTTTAGGGAGAGGATTGTGTGGGATGGTGTCTCATCGGTACGGCATTGACAACAGTTTGAGTGGGGATGGTGTTATGTAAATGTGTAATTATTTTAAAAAAATTATAAATAGGGTAATGTTATAATAATAAAATTATTGATATTTATGAAACTTAGAGTCAATAGATGGAAATTGTTGGTGTATGGGAATATAATGACGGTATGATTATGGGTTAGAAAAGGATAAAATTAAAAAATACATGGGATATATATAACTAATGATGATTGAACCAAATGATTATTCACTGGTTTGAATTAGAATAGCGTGTTTCTATAATTTTGTTACTAAATAAGTCTAATTTAATTGAATAATCAACCCTGATGCTGTTATATTTTTTGATATTAAATTGGAAATGATGTAAAATGTGGAATTTTATAATTTGTGATTTCCATTTTAAATGATTTTTCTATTATGGTGTTGATGGTGACTTAATGTGGGATGTGATTTGATTATGATAGGTTATCAAGATTTTATTTTTGATATTGTGAATGTTATTCATTGATGGAGGAAAGAAGGTGAAATCTTATAGGCTATGTTGGATAAAGGTACGTATAGTTAGGCGAGTTGTGAGAGATTAACATGTAGTCTGTGGTAAACTGGACGACCCCAAAGGGTATTCATGTGATGAATCTTGGCAGGATTACGAAATGAGTTTTATGTCATAAAAATGGATTATACAGTATTTTTATGAGGATATATAGTTTATTATTAAGTGGTTATGGTTTTAATGGACAAGATATATATATAAATTTATTGGTGTTTGATGTAGATATCAAGAAATGTTAATGAGGATGATTCTCTTTGTGGTCCACATTACCTTATCGACATGTGAATGGATATGTGGATACCATGTGATGGTGTTATGGATATGTGGTGATGTTGTACATGGTGCTAGTATGGTGGTTGTAATTAGGAATCTACGGTATATTGGTATGTATTTTTGTGGTCAGCTGTGGAAAGGAGTGATGATTGATGATATGTTACTTATATAGTTTTAGTCTCACATATTTAGTCATTTTTTGTGGTGTTTTACTATAATATTGTTTCTTGTTTGAGTTAGAGTTTTCATTATACATATAGGTGAGATTGGTGGTGAATTATCGATCCCTATTTATTTTTTTGAGGTTTGTAGAGTTAATAATATATCATTGAATATTTTTTGAGAATTGGGTTGAATCCTTTTTTTAGGAAATAAGTGAGGTTGTTGTAATATGTGGTGAAAATTATAGATAAAATATCAAATATAGAGTTTGGTTATTATATTTATCATTCTTACTAATGCTTATATGAGTGGTTATGTGTTGATTAGTAGATACCACCTTTGTTTACCCTTGCATATTTATTTTACATGGATGATTATTTTGAAATAAGGATCCACCTACTATGTACTACCAAGTTCACATCGTACCACAATTTACAATGTGTTTGGTAGGATAGTCAAAATTATATGGAAGCTTCTATTTGGAAAGCTTAGATGGTGTCACACCCCAACCATGGTTTTCATTTGTTTTTTTAATTCTATATATTAGATCTTTTGGTTGATGTTGTGGTTGAGTTTCTAACAAAATTCCTAGTTTTTTGTTGGTATTTGTTTTATTATAACCCAAATCATGGTTATGGTGAAAGGTATTGGGAGAAAATGACATGTCTGGGTGTTTGTAACACACAGTGTTACTACTTTGTGTTTAAAACATTAAATGATCATTGGGTGAACATCCCAAGTGTGTGGGGTGTAATTTGAGTTTTTTTGTCCAATTTTTTGGGTTTCATGGTTTGATATTTGATTTCCAAAACCGGTAAACCTATACCTAGAAATTGGTATAATTTTCCCAGTATCCCTTCTACGCTTTGCGAACAGATTACAAATCCGTGCAGGAAAATCGTGTATCCATATACGGGCTTCATAACTTTTGAACTATATATATATATTTATTAAGTGACTCCACCTCCAAAAAAAATTCATACTAGTTGGTCATCAACGTGAGGCACCTCCCCCTTAATATTTTCTCGTTTTAGACAAATTTTTGTGCAATATATTACCAAATGTCAGTGGTTCTTCATCAAATATTACCCATTTCTCTTCTCCTCTTCCCCATATATAATTCCATTGCACTTTCATGGCATTTTTCTTTCGTTAAAAAACCCTAGTGTTAGGTTTGGATGATTTTGGTTTGTTTTCTGGTGGATAGGGTGTTCAGATCTCCCATTAAAGACTGATTATTCCTATTATTTGAGTTTTATCCAATCGGCATGTTGATAGGGTAGGCATTTCTAGATTTTTCCTTTCCAAAACACTCCACGAGAACATTTCTATTTTCATTTAATTTTTAAATGTATTTTTCACTTCTAATATATCTATGTCTTGTTTCTAATGGTGATTTTATGTTGGAATAATTTATTAAAAATAGTTTTTTTGAGGGATTTCTGTGAAATTCCTCGGTTTATCACACCTAGGGTTATTATTTAAAATGCCATTGTTCTTTTAATGTTAAAATTGTGGTTTTATGAAATATTTAGCCTTAATTATGGTTTGGTGGTAACTTATTTTTTGTTAAATTGTTTTTTAAGGTTTTGTAATTTTTTATCTTTTTAATTGTGTTATAATGATTTAAAAGGGTTACATGGTTATAAGGGATTTTTTATGTTCTATAAATTGTGTGGATATTCAGATGTGGTTTAAAAAAAATAGTTGGTTTTATAGAAAATGTATTTAGGTTTCATATTTGATGGTATGTGTACTATATGGTGGCACATACATGGGTTCACGATGTTCACACATGGTTGTGCCCTTAAATGAAGATGGTGCTTTAAATCGGTGATCCTTAAAATAGTGGTTTCTGAATTGAATCTTCTATTTTAAATAATTTTATATCCTTCTTCTAGTTTATAAATGTGGTTTAAAATAGAATATCATGGGGGTATTCTTGTTCGAATTTTTGTTTGTGTATTTTGGAAAATGATTGTCTTGAGGAGATATTTTGGAATTTTACACTTGAAGATAGTTTTATAAATGAGTAAAAACTGTTTTTGAAAATGTATTTTCATGTGTAAAAATAAAGGTCAGTTTGGAATGTTTTTATAGTTGCATATTTTTACTAAAATTTCTAAAGTCTTTTTTAGAAAATTATATGGGATTTTTTGTTACTCATGGTTTTAGATGTGATTTGTAAATGTTTGGATGTGAATAAGATTTCAAGAATTGGTTCATGATGTCAAAGTTGTGGTTTATGAAGTGTGATGATTGATTTATTTGATGAACTGTTTAAGTGGTATCATGTGATTTGTGATTCTTGATTGAGCAAAAAAATGAAAAGATGAGTATCTATGTGGTAAGATGTGTACTAGTATGCTAGTGATACGTGGTGGTTTCATCCATGTTTCACTTAGTAAGTTTGACCAAGACAATACTAAAAATAATATGAAAATGATGATGTTTGGGACCACTACGTTATTGATTATTCTTCTACTATTGGATCTTGTGGACAAGAATGGATATTTATTATAGTTAATTTTCACCAAGATATGAGGTACCTATAGCCTAAAGCTAACTAGTTCCTAGGGGTGTTCTAGTGACTTGTTATCAATGATTATATTGCACCTCCATTCTGTATATGGTTGGTTGGGATGGTAATTTTAAAATAGATCTTTCTTTAAAGATTATTTATTTGAAACTATTTTCCATTTAATTTTATTCTATTGAAAATTGTTAATAGTATTATTTGGATTATGTTTTTGTTTAAATTTGTAGTTTTCGTGAAAAATTGATTGTAGTCCGTGTTAGTCTTTAAAATAGTAAATATGTGGTTGTTTAATGAAATTATAAAAAACTATTTTTATAATTGTGTTTAAAAATTGTGTTAATGGACTATTTTTGTAGTGGAAGCACTTGGAATATGTGTTAATTTCCTATTGAGTTGTTATGTCACACCCTACTTATACCACTCGGTGTCAGTAGACCTGAGCTATTTTTTAGGTTAAGCATTTTTTCAGGTATCCAGGCACTGGTGATCGTGGTTGAATATGGTTGGGTCTTATGGTTGGAGGTGACCAAGATGTCACATTGAGATAGTGGCAACATTGTCCAGTTTTAGTTGATTCTCAGTTTTGTTTTTCTTGTTTTATGCTTCAGTTTTTTTAGTTTTATATTGTATCTAGATCGATTGTTTGTTTGTTTATGTTCAGTTTTGGGTTGTTGTAGTATGCTCATTTTGATTATTTTATTTATTTGATCATATTTATTGGGCTGAAATAATTACTTCTATATTCATTAATTATGCCCTACAGTTTTTTCCAGCTAGTGGGAATCAGGAATGTCCTTCAGGCCACGTAGGGGATCTGCTCGGGTGACCCATTCAGGGTTGACCCGGGCTAATTTGTGAAAAAATGGTATCATAGGCGGTTCATGTTATTTGGTGTGTCTGGTAGTTGGAGAATAGGACAGTCGGGACTCAAGAGGTTGGTATTGGAAGGTAGAAATGAACTCTTCCTCATTCTAAACCACATGTTTCTGGGGTTAGTCTTGGAATTGGGTCTTATACTTTGGTTTTTGATTGAGGGATGACAATTGAGGCGAGCCAGTGTCATTTTGTGATTTCACATGGATTAGTGACCCATGTGATATCTATGTGCTCGATTCAGGTTCCTCTTAGTGTTATTTCTTACTTGGTCATGGATCAATACCATTTCACTGATTTTGGAATATACACTTGTCCATATTTCCGACTATTTGATGTAAGTGGGGAATTATCATTGATTCATTGGTGTTTAGTGCTTTTTAAATAGAAAAAGTTTATAGAAATGAATGTATTTTTATAAATCTTATTAAATTGGAAAAGTCAGTTTTTCAATAGAATATGGTTTAGAGAAGGAAATTTTTTTCACTCAAGTGGTTTTGAAATTTGTAATATAGGTCTTATAGAAAATCGTTTTGGTTTGAAGAATATTGGGATGTTATGAGTGGGTAAGGAAGTGAATTAGTGGGACCCTTGGTGTTTCATTTGAATATTTTCACATGTGAGTGTATGAATTCGGAAATTTTATGTTGTCACATGTGGTTGGAAGTGGATGAACACATGTGAAATGGTTTATGGGATTTCATGACTGTGCGTTTGAATAGGAATTGCCTAATTTATTTCTAAAATGATATTTAAAGGGGTAAAATGATGCTAAAAATGACTATTTATCATAGAATGTGTATTTTGTATTGTGAAAAAATGGGTTTTAGTATTTGGAAAGTGGTCTTAGGGGAAGGATGTTTTTAATTTTAAATGAAATCATTGTTTTTTTTTGAAAAAGGGGAATTTTGGTTGTTTTTGTATATGTTTAGTTTGTGAGCCATTTGTTTTGGATTTAGATGTTCCTTCTGATTGTGCTGCAGTTTTATGTTGGTTTTTTTTTGTATCATTCATGTTGTTCATAGAATGCTGCCATGAGAGAATAGAAAATTTTCTATTGATTAATTCCATGTTTTTTATAGTCCATGAATGTTACCTATCATTCGTGGTTATGGAGGATCATTATAGGTGACAGAGTTTTTTAAATTGGTAGAGAATGTCTTCAGGTTGATGGAAACTCCCATGTTTATTAGAGCTCATGTTGTCTTTGGATTCCTTTACGGTCTATCCTTATCCCATTGGAAGATGTTTGTCTCATAATCATTGGAATTTGGGATTAAATGGGAATTGTTTACCTTCACCTTTATTTAAAAGTTCATACTCGATGAGGTGAAGTTGTGGAAGGTAGAAGAACTAAGGGACGTTCTACTGGGCCAACAGACTATGAAATCTTATGTTGATCACATTAGATAATTAGTTTCTTACTCTCCAAAGGTAACACTAGTGGATTAATTAAAGGCTCCAATTCTCATCAAGAGATAATAGAAAGGATTCTCAAATCCAGGGAGTCCTGTTTTGAGAAGATGGTGGATGATGCATTCATATTGGAGTTAGTTTCCAATGTTTAGGTGGTGGGCAGTCCTGTGTCTCTTGCTGATTGGAAATGGTCACCATGTGGAAAACAGTTTGTGCCAGAGGATCCTATATTTATCTAGTCCCTTTCATTGGTTCTAGAATCTAGTTTGTTAGGCAATTTCCTTGTGTTCTATTAATGTGGTCTTCCTGGGAATTTGATGCCTTCTTGTCGCATCCCTCTGAAGACCTTCCATCATTATGGACGTTTTTTTTTCATCTAGAGATGTTCTACAAGAAGCATTTCTCAGTGAAAGAATTACAACTAGAGGATTAATGTACATGACAGGGAGGAAAGAGATGCTTCATCCGTCAGATCCCCAACCACAATCCATATAAAGAAGCTCTCACATAGTCAGGAGTGATGGGGGTTTGAAACCCCGACCTAGTTTTTCTTTCTATGTTGGTATGGAAATGTATAACATCTCCATGTTATTGTTTCCCAGATATTGTATGTTCACATTTTTTAGTAGTGGTGCGATGAACAAAATATCTTATATCCCAAGCAGTTGACACTATCTAAACGTTGATTTTAGAAATGTTCATTCCCTTCTAAGGAGGGTTTGGAATTTAGTGGGTCCAATTCATGTGAGTGATATATTGTTTGGGTGTTAGTAGTGTTCATCATGTATATGGATGTTCGGTTTTGATCCTGGTCATTATTTTTGGTTTTCGGAGTTTTTAGTAAATTTTTTCTGATGAAGCACAGTTACCACATGGTTTATCAAAATCATGCGGCCCCATATATATGGAAAGAACCAATATTCATGGATAGAAGATGACCATGAGGTAGGTATTATGTAACCATGTGGCTTGATATTTTTTCAGGCAGTGGTGTTTGGCATGATTGTGGCACATATTTGAAACTGTACGGCCAAGCCATGTGGGATCGCCCCCCTTCTTTCTAGTTTCACATGCATGGTTTGCGTAGGGTTTGGAAAATAGTGTGGCCAAACCATGCAAGGTGCCTAGATATTTTAAAGCTTAAAGTCCAAAATTATCATTTAAGTCTTAGTGGTGTGTTTTGACCCTCATGTTTCCCTCCTATTAGAGTGATTGTGGTGGGGAGTTCCCTCTCATGTTCTCCCCTCATCCTTATTCTTGTTATTTGATTTCCTATTGATCTGTTGGGAGTGAATTGTGCAGTGAAAGGTCACCCTGTGGATTTTTTTCTTTGTTTTTTGATTGGTCGTGAACTCTAATTTTATCTATCTTGAGACTTGGTGACTTTATGGGGGAAGAATGTGTTTGTAGTGGGATGAATTTCCACACCCCCACTGCAGTTTTCATTTGTTTTTGTTAATTTCTTGATATTAGATCTTTTGTTTGATTTTTGGGTTGAGTGTCCAACAAATGTCCTTGTGTTTTATTGGTACTGTTTTTCTTATAACCCAAATAATGATTATGGTGAAAGGTATTTGGAGAATGTGACGTGTTGGGGAGTTTGTGAAACCCACAGTGTCACTAATTTGTGTTTCAAACATTTAAGGATCATTGGGTGAACGTTCCTGGTGTTTGGGGTGTAATTTTAGTGTTTTGGCCATGTTTTGGGGTTTCACTATTTCAGAATAGTTTTCCCAAACCATGAAAGCTAACCCTGTAATGATTCATAATATTTCAAGTATCCCCCACACAATTTCCACACGGTTTACAAAATTGTGCAACCACATATGGGATTAATAACTTTTGACCTATAGTTCTATTTTAATTGATTCCAGATCCAAAATTAATTCCTACTGATTGGGGATTGACCAGAGTAAAATCCCCATTCTTCCTATCTCGTTTTGGGCCACTTTTGGGGAGATATCTAAACAAATGTCAGTGATTCTTCATCAAATCATCCCCATTTATCTTATCCTCTTCCCACTCTCATTTAATTTCTTCATCAAGGCTTGGTTATTGTTTGGATAAACCCTAGGTATAGGGTTGGATGATTTTGGTTCATTTTTTTGTGTCTAGGTTGTGAGGATTTTCCATAAGGATCAATTATGCCTCTCCTTGGTGTCTCATCCCATCTGTACATGGTTGTAGTAGGAATTATCAACATTTTCCTTTTTGGCACACTACACAAGTTATTTTTTGTTTTCATTTAATTCTTAAATTTATTTTTCGCCTATAGTATTTCTATATTAGAATTAAAATGGTAATTAATTGTTGGTAATATTTCATAAAAATAGTGTTTTAAAGGTATTTCTGTGAAATGACTAGGTTCATAACACCTAGAGTTATTGGTTAAAATTAATTTGTTCTTTTAATGTTAAATTGGGGGTTTTTATGAAATTTATTGCATTGATTATGGTGTGATGGATATTTTTTTGTGAACATGATTTGGTGTGAATGGGTTGGTAATGTTTTAGATTGTTAAATGGGTTAGAGTGGTTTATAAAGTGTTTCATGGTTATAAGGGGAATGTTTCACGTTCCATAATCAGTGTGGATAGTTAGATGTGGTTTTAAATAAAATTTTGGGTTTTGTGAAAAATGTTCTTTTGTGTCATCATGGATGTCTAGTGTACCATCAGATGATGGAACATCCTTGGGTGGACTAGGTGCACACATGGTTGTTTCCTCAACTGAAGATGTTCCTTTATACTAGTATTCCTAAAAATATTAGTTTCTAAAATGGTTCTTATTTTCTAAATAATGTTGTATACATGGTGTGGTTTATAAATGTGGTTTAAAAACAAATTTCATGGGGGTATGACTGGTCGGATTTTGTTGTGTGTGTTTTGTAAAATGATTGGCTTGAGGGGTTGTTTGGAATTTCACACTTAAATATGGTGATAAGAATTATTATGAATTTTTTTTTCTATATTTATTTGGGTGTGTAAACATATTGGACAGTTTATAATGATTTTAGAGTTTCATGTTTTTTCTATAATGTGGAAAGGATTGTTTATAAAATTATTAGGGAAGTGGTGTTCCTCATTGTTTTAGAGGTTATCTGTAAATGTTTTTATGTGAATAAGTTTTCAAGAACGGGTTTGGGATGTGAATGCGGTGGTTAATGAAATTTGATGCTTGTTTTTGGGTGATGAATTATGTAAGTGGTATCATGTGATGTGTGAAACTTGATTGGTTATAAAAAGGGAATCATGAGTCTCTTTGTGGGACGATGTGAACTAGTATGCTAGGGATATCGAGTGGTTTCATCCTTGTTTCATGTACCAATTTTGACGATGAAACCCCTAACTAAAATATGATGATGATGATGTCAGGGGCCACTAGTTTATGGATGATTCTTTTACTAGTGTCTTGTGTGCATGAGAATAGATATGTATTATGGTTACTTTTCAATGAGATACAAGGTACCTAGGTCCCACAAAGAACTAGTTCTTAAGGGTTTTCCCATGACTAGTTCTTAATGATTATATTTTTCCTCTCGTCAAGATACAGTATGTTGGGTTGGTAATTATAAAAGTTATTTTTCATTAAAGATTCATTATTTTAAACTAATTTCCATTTTATTTTTTCTCAATTACAATTGATAGTATAATTGTTTGGTTTGGTTTTTTCGTAATAAAATGATAGTTTTTTTTATAAATAGATGGTGGTGTATGTTGGCCATCAAAATGGTAAAGTTGTGGTTGTCTACCCAAATGTGAAAATTCTATTTTTATAAATGTATTTAAAACTAGTGTTAATATAATGTTTTGGGAAAGGAATCACTTGGACTTTGTGGTGATTTATTACTGAGCTATTTTCTCACACCCTACCTATAACATAGATTGTCGGTATAACAGAGCTATTTTGTAGGATCAATGGTTGTTCGGGTATCCAGGATCAGATGCTCATGGTTGGAGTGGGTTTAGTCTTCTTTTTGCGTGTTACCAAGACATCACATAAATATAGTGGCATCTTGGCCCATTTTTAGTTTATTCTTAGTTTTATTTTTCTTATTTTAGTCTTCAGTCTGTTTAGTTTCATGTTGTATCTCGATCAGCTGTTTATTTATTTATGATCAGTTGTGGGTTGTTTTTGTGTGCTTATTTTTATTAGTTTATCTACTTGATCCTATTTTCTGGTTGAAATAGTTCTCACTAGATTTATATACGAGGCATAACACTAGTTTACATCCCATGGGTATCGGTAATGCCCTTCGAGTTGTGCCGCATATCGGCTCAGATGACCGATTCAGGGTCGTTACAGGTTGGTTTGTGAAAAATGGAAATGGGGGATGACTTGGAGTTTTAAGATATCGATATTTCATGAATTTTGTAATGTTTATATGACATATAAGTGACATTTGGGTATTGATAAACATACTTTTTACTTAATAGAAATACTTTTGTGTTGATTGGTAGTTTGTTTTCTTATTCCTTTTATTTTTTTATTGCAATTCCTCACATATGGGTGTTATACACAATTGGTGATAGTCACCAACTCAGGGAATATTAGAGGTGGGAATTAGGGTTCACTCTCTCTTTCATTTAATTCCTAGTAGGTGTTCCAATAGGTGTTGGCTGTGATATCATAGATATCTTGAGACACCCCAAACCATCACTCCAAGGTCTCCTGAAAAAAAAACACATATTTACAAATGAATTTTTAGATATTTGATATGACCCAAACAAAACATTCATATATTTTAATAATTTAAACATTAATTTTCAAAGTAATAACACAGCCCCAAGAATGATAGGTTTAGTGTCTTTTACGATCAGCTATATAAGAAACAAATTTTATGATATTGGTGAACATTTATCCGTAATAGAACCACACTGGATCCACTTATTGACTCCTCATAGGTTATACTAATCATTATAACCTACAAGAATGAATTTATATAAAAAACATAGTAATATAAAAAATATATCAACATTTTATCAAGGTTTGGATCATAAGAATATGAGAAAACAAGATAATTGGATAAATTTTTTGTTAAAAATAACATGGAAAAATATTAATTATACATAATTCATGATATAAGGACATGGAATTTTAAATTAAAAAACATATACCATTTAAAAATAATGCTAAATCATGAGATACTAAATGTTCCCCATGGGGAATAATCACATTCATATGGAATAGAAATGTACTAATCTCTTTAAACATACCAAAACAAATAAAATTGGTACAAACATATTCATCGGAAATTATAATATAATGAACAAAAAAATATCTAAACTTCTAGTTGTGCGGAAAAAATTCCTCAAATCATGTTGGGAATAATAAAAATGGCAACTCTTAATATTGTGGAAAAATAATTTCCATGCCTGTTGTGAACAAAAAAAATTACATACTTCCGATTAGGAATAAAAAATGTCTACCCGTAACATCTTTATATAATGATATACAAATCATTAGTCAACTCATTTGATAGAGATATAGGACCCTGACCCTCATTCTAATAATCATCTATATATTTTTGTGCCATTACTAAATTAAAAAAATGATACATGAAATATCACTTAATTAACCCATAAAAAAGAGTTCGGTTTTATGAAAAACAATGATAGAACATTCCATAATCCAACCAGTGAATGAACTTGGAAGATAGGTTAAAAATATCCCCCATTAGTATAATTTTAATCAAAGATGATAAAATACATGAAAAAAGCCATTTTCGATAATTATAAATTTCACAAGAAAATTAATAGGAAAAACCCTTTTTGGAAGGCTTGGAAGCTATTTTATTTAAATTATGTAATTTTAATTTGATAGAACATTTAAAATTTATCCTTTAATTGAAAAGTTTGTTTTCAATAAAATAAATTTTTAAGAGAAAAATTATTTCAAAAAAATACTAGACAATATAAATAACACTCAAAAACAAAATTTTTACAACCAATATCAATTAAAATATCTTTTAAAATCAATATTTTCGTTTACAAAATTAAATTAGAGAAAAATAATAACAATTCATTTCATAATTAAAATTATTAATATATAAAATCATTATGTAAATATATTATAAAATTTGAAAATAAATATTTTTATATAAGATTTCTCAAAATGGTGAAAGAAATCATAAATGTTTTTTTAAATGTTTTTACCAATTTTATAAAATATGATGTCATTAGTCCCATTAAAAATTATATTCCAAAGAGATTAAGAAACTTTTTTTAAAAAAATATTAACTGATCCTTGAAATATATATAATTTTTTTATAAGAAACATATAGTGGAAGATAAAATATATGATTAATGAAAGGAAAAACATATTAAATATTTTTAAATATTTTTTTCAGTGTAAATATCTAATAAAAGCACATCATTGGTAGGGAAGGACAATATGGATAAGGAGGTTAAATCTCTTTTAATGACTTAATGTCCTGATGGCCTAAATTTTCTCTATTAAATAGAATGGAAATTATTATAAATAATGTTTTTCTTCTTTAGATATAAATTAATCATGGTAAATTCATATAATTTAAATATAATTCTCATTATATTGGAATATAAAATACCATGAAATTAAATCATTGGTTTTTTGAAACTTATATTGAATTAAATAAGTTCAAAAAGAAGTATTATAACTGAATGATGGGAGTTAAATAAAAAAACCCTTACAATCTTGGTATAATTTGAATCAAATTACCATGAGATATATAATGTGATATGTATTTACAAATTCATTTTAAATAATGATAATTATTATTAAAAAAATAAACTTCAAATATATACAACCCAAAATAAGTGGTTGATATGAATAATATCACAATGAAATGAAATTATGATGCCAAAACCCTTACCTTTGGTCATGATTTGTTCTCTACATGTTCCTAAAATCCTAAAAAAATAAAATTCTAGATATAAAAAAAATCAATGACCATTTCCGAGTATATTTCATATTCTAGGGTGTATTTATAATCAAATATTATTTATTTATTAAATTTGTTTCTCTTAGGGTGGTCACATGGGGTGGTTCAGTCAATTTCATTAAAACAACCTTGGAATTTTGATCATGGTAAAAAGTGTTGTAATATAGCACCATAATATAAAATATGTTATAGGTGTATGAATTTTATTCTTCAACGTCAAAAAATTTCTGCAATTTAATATGATTTCCCAAAATTTGTTAAAATTAATAATGGTTCCTTGACATGTTAATTTTAGGCGGATATGTTTACAATGAGAATTTTTGTTAATATCTCTTATATATTGTCAAATATAATCTTTTAATAATATTAATAGTTTCATAATTGTACATTTAATAAATAAAATTAAATTTTAATGCCATCAATGTTAGGATGAAATTGATAAAATAGAACATCTTGTTTATAGAGGTGGAATTTTTACGTATACTTAATGACTTTCCTTTTCAAATGGTTTAGGAAGAAGGATTAAAAGTTATATTACATTAGTATAATGAAATTTCATAATATTAATAAAAAATAATTTATTATACATTCATTTATTATAATGTATTTGAGGGGGTAAAGTATTAAAATAACAAAGAGATATTGTTAAGAACCTTACCTATTCCTTTTGATATTCTTTATTAGGAAACACCATATGCTACATGTCATGGTATTTTCGAAATATAAATGATTCTAGGATGTGGAAAAAGGTTTTAAGAGATACTAGGTAATTTTTTTGGTATATATAAATCTCTGTAAATGATGTAGAAATGTGGTGGAAGTTACCTCCTATTATAATTGATGAAAATGCCATTTTTGTAAATACTGGTTAATTATTTAATGATGGTATAACACTATAAAAGGGTAATTAGCTATAATAGAGGGAAATAATTAATTTCTCAGTGATATAGGGTGTATTAATCCTCTACCATTCATTTTCATATAGTTTTTATACATGTTTGTTTCATTTGAACACTAGATTTTTACACTACAATTTTTGGGTTTTACAATTGTAAAAACATATTACCAAAATAATTTATTAGTTATTAAAAATTAAAGGAAACTCATATTACAATATATTTATTTTTTAAATCTAAATTAAAACTCTATATATTCTAATTCAATATCTATCAAAAATAAATATTACATTAATATTAAAATATTTAATATGTGGAATTTTTTTTAGAAATTGTTATTTTCAATAATAAGTATTCTTTTATTATGAAACATTAATTGAAAATTAAATTAGTGATAATATATTTTAATATATATTTAAAAATAATCTCATATTATTTTTATAAAATATATTGATTTAATTTATTAGATAAAAATCACACAACATTAATTAAACAATGTTTTGAAAAAAACATGTTCTCCATTATTATAATCAATAACACTAATCATAGTTTTCATTATTTAATAACAAAATATAAAATTAAAAATATTAAATAATATGAAAATTTTCAACTCAAACAATAAATCCATTTTATTAGATTTTAATTCTTTATGTGATGAAAATTTATTTTTAATATAATCGAATAAAAACAGTTTTTAGAGTAAAATATTACTTGAGTTTCCAAAACGTTATACATGGATTTTATATATTCAAAATTAAATTTTTAAATAATTTATCTAAAATTATAAATACTTATGTTTATAGAAAAATTGTTTCAAAAATTTTTAGTTATTTCATGTATTATGATATTTTTAGAATAGTGGTGGTATGATTCAAATAAGTATTTTTTCAACATTTATCAAAAAATTATTTATTTTAAAAAAAATTAAAAATTAACCATTATATAATTTTAGAATAATTATTTAAAAAATTATTTTCATTTTACAAAATTAAATTTATAAATTTATAAATTTACCTTTTAAATTAAATTAAAATATACCATGAAATTCTATTGTTATTTTAAAAATCCATTTTAAAAATTTATGTGTTATTCATCCTATTTTATATGAATTTATAATCGATATAATTATTTTTATTTTTTATTTGTATAATATCAGAAAAATATTCTTAAAATATTCCATGAATCATTTTAGTTTTTTGTTCTGTGTGAAACAACTTATTGATAAAAGTTTTATTTTAAATAGAATATATTATGAAATATCGAGGTGTTACATTCTCTCTAATTAAAAAATTTTCATCCTCCCAAAGTCAATTAACATTTAATAATGAAATAATATAATGATATATAATAAAATTAGATATATTTTCTACAAAGATATCAGCCTCATAATCTTATGTACTAAGAGACTCTCAATTTTCCATATAATATGAATGCATTGATATTTTCTTTTATCTCATAAATTTATACAAAATGTATAACTACCCGGCCTTAAAACATTTCATAATAATGAATGAAAATAATAATTCACATGGAGGATCTTTTCATGTTTATAGTTATAGATAATTAGGTCATAACATTTACATAACAACATGAATATTACATGTAGAAAATTCTAGTTAGTAAGCATTTTTTCATAAAACAAAAAGTCTTGAAAAAAGGTGTCATGTCTATTTCTATGTTTTATACAGAAAGACCTTTCCTTGATCCCATCCATGACCCTATTCATATTTATTTCATGTAGAAAAGAATTCAAAAACATGTGATGAGCATAAAAATATCAGTAAGGGTTATAATATAAGGAAGGAAAACATTATCCCATCAATAAATTCAAATCAATGAAACCATACCTTTCAATCATAACATACCTTACGAAATAATAAGATTTATGAATAACACACACAAATAATAAATCACAATTGTTACATATGGCATCCATATCAAACTTGAATTGTATATATCACAGCTAAATATAGAGTTACACTTGGAATACCCATCACTGTATATTTCCTGAACCTCTTAGGAGAAACATCACGTTTACCTTCGTCACATTACCCAATGCATTGGAGAGCTATCTCAGGCACACCTGCCCTAGGATTATCACAGAAACACTCTTATAAATAAAAAATTTCCAATAACCATAAAATAATAATAACACATTACACATGTATAAAAGAAGGATACCATTCCCACATTACAATATATCAAATAATGAATTTGAAATAAACAATGCATTATCAAATCATTTTCAAAACTATTTAGAATGCAGTTTTTGAATCAAAGGGTCCCATACCACATTAAATATTTTAAATGAATTATCATTAGAAAACAATAATTTCCATATAAATAAATCCTAAAACCCATTTTTAAAACAGGTACATTATTGAGAAATATTTATAATAATAAATCATTAAAACATTTAAAATGATATTTTACTTAAATGGTTTTTTATATAAAAGAGAGATTAATGAATAAAAATAATTGAGGAATTTCATTTAATAAGAAATTTATAATATCATGAGAATAAAAATATTTATGATATAAAATTTCAAAGGATATTATATTCACCATATAATAGTGAATTGGTTCATAAAAACTATGCAGTCTCAATGGAAATGTTAATTGAGATGAAATCCATTATAAAGAAGGTATCCTTAAATTAAGGATAAATCAATCACATAATTATGTGTGAAAAATATAAATAAACCCAATATAATTGGATATTGACTATGAAACAATCATATGTTTTTAGAACATATTCAAAGGACAACATATTCAATAAGTAAAGTTGAACCCAAATAATTGAAATTGGGTAAGGATGTTCCCTTGTAAATATTCAAAAGCCTAACAACATTACATTAAAATTCAGAAAATGAGTTGATCAGATAAAAATGGTATATCATCACTTGGAAAAACATTTTACATCAATAAAGATATAGATGAACTTATCCCAACATAATAAGTTTCAAATTAAAAGTCATAACAATAAAAGAAATCTTTTGAAATGAGTAGGGTGAAAGGTTCCCTTTCTGATTTGAAAAATTACAAAACATACACCACATGAAAGAAGGATCATACAATGAATATTTAAATAAACATAAATGAAATTATATTACACAAATAGAACAATCACGGTATGTACATACACCACAAAAAAGTAAATAGTGGCAAATATTGCGTGAATCTCAGAGGAATAAAAACTGAGATAAAACCATTTACCATGTTCTAATCAACTGATTCGTATGACCAAAATTTAATAAACACCAAATGAATCTCTGAATAAAATTAATATAATGATAATCATGAAAATATATATCAAATTTCAGTACACAATACACCACATGAAATGAATAAGTGGTGAACAATGGATATCTCACGAA
Organism: Viscum album; assembly: GCA_963277665.1. NCBI lineage: Eukaryota > Viridiplantae > Streptophyta > Magnoliopsida > Santalales > Viscaceae > Viscum > Viscum album. The sequence goes on from OY728165.1 coordinate 1,394,225,173, forward strand.
ATTAAATGTAAGATAAGAAACTTAGGTTCCTCATGTCTGACTTGAATCGTTTGTTCCCTTTTCTTCCTGAATAATAACATAATGACAATTTCTACTTTCATAATAACCTTTTTCAAGTTTATTTTTATTTTTATATCATTATTATGATCTTATAAAAATTGCTAAATCATTTATGTTAATAATGATCGTTTGGTCGATATTTGGTACCTGAGTCAAAATGAACACCTTATTATTACAAGATTCTCTTATGTTGAATAGTCCATTATCTCCAGAATTATATTCATTATTTATATATATTATATATCATATATATCCAATATATATATATATTTATAGTAGTACATATCATTTGGAGATAAGAAATGAAATGCACTGTTCATGGAGACGGTAAGCCATACGTATGCATGAACGCTACATTCCTTTCAATTTCGTATTTTAATGAATTTAAAACAAAAAGATACATAGGTATATTATAATTCCTCTATAATAAAATATATAATATAATTAAATCAATCTTTTATACATCCCACATACGGCATTAATGATTCACATCACTTTGAGGGGCTGGTAGTCCTCACTTCTTCAAAAGAAATTATCGTGTTTACCCATTATGGAAACAATAAAGGTAGAAAACAAATGTAAAATACCTAAGCATAAAGATAATATAAAGAAAATATATTTCACATATAAATAAAATTCCATCTTAATAGACTCCATGATAGGTTGTAGGAGATAGTCGAACAATCATCGTTTCGTGAGGTGTTAGTTTTCGATCCAAGGAAAAGAGTATGTTCTTCAACCATTAGACAATTCTACTCAGTAACCATTTTTTCATAAAATAAAAAATCTTGAAAAAAAGATTCATTTACAGTTCCATGTTTTAGATAGCAGGACTTTTCGTTGATCCCATCCTTGAGCGTATTCATATTTATGTCTTGTGGAAAACATTTCATAAACATGGGATGAGCATAAAAATCGTAGTAAGGATTATAAAATACGGAATGAGAATAGTATCCCACCATTAAATTCAAATCAACGAAACCATACTTTTCAATCATAACATACCTTAAGAAATCATAAGATATATGAATAACACACAGAAATCCTAAATCATAATGGTTTACTTATTGCATCTATATACAACATAAATTGTAGTTATCACAGCTACGTAGGGAGTTACACGTGGAATACCCATCATAGTATATTCCCTAAATTTGTTAGGAGAAACATCACTTTTACCACTATCTCATTACCTAATGCATTTGAGAGCTATATCGGGGTCAGTCACACTAGTATTATATCGGAAACTCTCGAATACATAAACAATCACCAATAACAATAACATAATCATGACACATAACACATGTATAAAAAAATATACCATTTCCACATTACAATATATCCAATCAAGATATTGAAATAAACAGTGCTTTATCAAATCATTTTTAAAACTATGTAAAAACTGATTTTTATATCCAAGTGTCCCATAACACTTTGAAGATTTTAAATGAATTATCATTTGAAAACATTAATTTCAATATAAATAAATCATAAAACCCATTTTGAAAACATGGATATAAATGTGAAATATTTAGAATAATAAATCTTTAAAACATTTAAAAAGACATTTTAGTTAAAGATTTATTAACAAAAAGAGAGATGAATGAATACAAATAATTGAAGAATGACATTTAATAAGAACATTATAATATCATGATAATAAATGGATTCATGATATAATATGTAAAAGATAATATATACACTATATAAGAGTGAATTGGTTCATAACAACTGTGCAGTCTCAATGGAAATGTAAATTGAGATGAAATCCCTTAAAAAGATAGTATCCTTAAATTAAAGACAAATCAATAAAATAATTATATGTGAAAAATATAAATACACCCAATATAATTTGATATTTAGTGTAAAAAAATAATAGGTCATTCACACATATTCATAAGATTCATATTCAATAACTACAAGTTGAACCCAAAGAATTGAAATTGGGTAAAGAACTTCCATTGTAAATATTTAACAGCCTAGCAACGTCACATTAATATTCAAAAAATGAGTTGATCAGATAAAAATGGTATCTTATAACTTGTACATAAATTATAAATCAATATTGATTTATAAGATCATATCCCAACATAATATGATGTAAATTAAAATACATAACAAAAAGAAGTCTTTTAAAAAGGGAAGGGTGAAAGGTTCCCATACCGATTTGGGAACTTACAAAACAAACGCCATGTGAAATAAGGATCATAAAATGATGATTTAAATACTAATAAATGAAATTATATTACACAAAGTTACGGTCATGGTATGTATGTACACCACACAAAAAGAAATAGTAGAAAATATGGCATGAATCTCAAAGGAATAAAAAGTGAGATGAAACCCTTTTACACATCTTAATCAACTGAGTCGTATGACCAAAAGTTAATAACCACCATATGATTCATAGTGTACCATGAATATAATGATAATGATGATAATATATATCATATTTCCATACACAATACACCACATTCAATGAATATGTTGTGAACAATGTAAATCTCAAAAAATTAAATGTGAGATAAGAAAATCTCTTACCTCATTTCCGACTTGACTTGTTTGTTCCTTTTTATTCCTGAATAATAAAATAATGTTAATTTATACTTGTATAAGAATATTTTTCAAGTTTATTATCTTTTCTATAACACTTATTAACATGTAATAAACATTATAAAATCATTTAAGTTAATAATGGTCATTTAGTAGATATTTGGTACTTGAGTCAAAATGAACACTTTATAGTTACATGTAGTCCATTTGGTAAATAGTACATTATCTCCATAATGATATTAATTATATAGATATCATATATATCATATATATTCTGTATATATATTTATTTATAATAATACATAACATTTGGTGATAAGAAATGAAATGCACCGTTAATGGAGATAGTAATCCATACGTACGCATGAACGGTACTTTCATTTCTATTTCATATTTTAATGGGATTAAAACATAATGATTAATAGATATATAATAAATCCACTATAATATCATATATAATATCATTAACTCTATCATTTACACATCCCACATATGGCATTAATGATTCATATCACTTTGACGGGGTGGTAGCCCACACTTCCTCAAATTAAATTATAGTGTTTACCTACTATGGAAACCATAAAGGTATGACATAAATTTAAAGTACATAAGAATAAAGAAAATATTAACATATTATATATCATATATAAATACAGTTCTATCTTAATGTCCACCATGAGAGGGGTAGGAGATAATCGAACAATCATCATTTCTTGAGGTGTTAATTTTCCATCCACAAGAAACAATGTGTTCTTCACCCATTACATAGAGGTGTGTGTAAGTGTAGTTAAAATAATTCTCATAACAACATCCTTGTTTAATTTGGATATTTTTGTTGTTATAAAAGTATAAAATAAAAACACTTTAGGGGTTGTAAAGTAAATTAAAACAATAGAAGTTTAGAGGATCCTATACCTTTAATTTGGTTAAATTCCTTTGGTTTGAACCAAAATGACTTCTTGAAGTGCCTTCTTCCTAGGGTAAGGATTCTATGAGGAGGATAGGTATGTAGGGAGATTAATTGGGAAGATCTTGGACAAGGGAAAAGTCTTCATATTTGTGAGTAATTGGTTAGAAGTGGTGTCTTTTTATAAGGGGAGGAGGGGCTCTTTAAAAAATCTGAAAATATTAATTTTTTATATAATGATATTCAATTTTAAAATGTCAAAAACTAATTAAATTCGAAGATATGATGACTAATGGTCGAAATAAAAACATCTAATAATAATTGGACTTGTATTGGATGATATTTTATATTTAAAATAATATTTATTTAATTCATTTATTAATTAGGTATATACTGCATCATTATTATGTCTTAAATAATTTAATTTATATGATGTATAAAAATAATAAAACAAATACCATGATGTAAGAAATATTTTTAGATTTCGTATTACTATTTATAGTAAAAAATATAACTTATATTACCCCATGTACAAATTAATTTACTAAAAGATATTTGTTTGTGACTTTTTTTCCTTTACATTAAATTAATAAATCTAATGTGTCGTTATCACTAATAAGTGGCTACATGGGGTCCCAAAACCAACACAAAGATGCCCATGGTTGTACATGACTCGTTAAATAAGGTTAAGAAATGTTTTAATGGAATTTTGTATAATTATGATATTTTTTAACCTTGAATTACCAAAATTACATTTAAACGGGGTAAATAAATGTCAGAAGTTATTAATCACCAAAAATTATTCTCATCTTATTTAACCACATTTTAATTAATAATAAAAATCATGTATGTCAAATTTTTGAAATTAAATTCACAGAAGTGGTAAAATATCATTAAAATGAAAAAGTCTGTTTTTTTAATACTACTAAGTGGTTTCACTATTCATCAAAGATTGATTTTTTTCAGTAAAATACCAAAAATTAAGCCTAATCTATATTTGATATTAAGAATTAAAAAATTATGTCTATTTTAAAAAATTCAAAACATATAAGTTTCATTAATTAATTTAAAATTAATTTCTATTTTCAAAACAAATAACGTGTTTTTAAAAAATAATAACTATAAAAAGATTGACACTTTTTTATGTCCAATTTCAAAATAAAATTAACTCCATTGACCAAAATTAGATTAAATGGTAAAAATATCTTCTAATTAAACTTTAAATCCAATTAAAAAGATATTTTAACCATTTAAATAATTTAAATTAAAAGGAACATTTGAATTAAAATACTTTATTTTCACTATTCATTAAAAGAATGAACATTATCAGAAAAATACCAAAAAATATACCCAAATAAAATTTTGATCACCCTAATCTAAAGAGAAGTTTTATTTTGTCAAATAAAACATATAAAAATGACCAAAATGTGATTTAAATAGGGGATTCCATCAAAAGGAGGTAAATAGACATTTTACTGAATATTAGAGTATTCCAACTTAAAATTGGATTCATTCATATTTTAAGCCCCTAACTTTTATTGTATAATTATAAAAACATATAAAAAACATATATAATCATATTTTAGTTAGTTATATTAATTACCTCCAATACAACATCTAGCAATTAACTACCATTTAAGATAATAATATTATATTATTAGTGTGCAACGCCAGATTTCAAATAAACTCATTGTTGCGTATCGGGTACCCCATCAAACATAGCATCCCCTTTAATTTAAAAATAATATTAAATTCAAAAATATTAATAAATATGAAATGTTTTTTTCTTTATTTATATGGGATGTTATAAAATGTTCTTCCTAAGTTTTCTATATGATTTTCTAATGAAAAAAATATCCAAATTCATTTTTATATTCTTATTTTCAACTAAATCGTAAATCCAAAACTGTTATGCTAATATCCATCAATCATATAATTATTAAAAAATGTGCTGATAAAAGGGGTCTTTATCAGCGCTTTTTGGAGGGCAGAAAAAGGGGAAGCCCCCTTTATCTTCACCGGCATTATCAGAACTTTTTCTATCACATTTAATGGCCATTTTTAGCGCTGATAAAAGCCATATTTTTAGTAGTGTTATTTTGATAAGTGAATAAAAATTGTGAGGACGCAATTACCAAAAGGGGGAAGGATGTAACATCCTAGGTAAATAATAAATAAGACATATTTCATATTTAATTTATTAATTAAATAAAAATTTTACCTTAAAGGGGTTTCTATGTTCGATAACGTACCTGATATGCAACAACGGGTTTCTTTGGAATCTTACTTTGCACACTAATAATATAATATTATTATTTTAAATTGTAGCTAACTCAAAGACGTTGTATGAGAGGTAATGAATGTAAATAGCTACAATATTATTATAAATATCTTTGAAATGTATTTACATTAATCCAATAAATGTTAGAGGATTCAAATGTGAATGAATCTAATTTTAAGCATAATTTACATTAAAAGTCCGATTTATCGCCTTTTAATGGAGAAACCTCATTAAATATAGTTTTGAAAAAATTAATACAATTTAATTGACCAAATAAAATCCTTATTTAGAATGGGGACATTGTAGTTTTCTTTGGGTAATTTTTTTGTTATTTGTCTGATAAACATCATTTTTAAATGAATAGTGAAAAATATGGTATTTTAATTCAAAATTGCCTTTTTATCTAATTTATTTATATGGTTATATTACCTTTTTAATTGGTTTAAAAGTTAAATTAATATATATTTTTACCATTTAATCCAATTTTGGTCACTGGAATTAATTTCATTTTGAAATTGGACATAAACAAGTATCAATCTTTTGATAGATATTGTTTCTTAAAAACACGCTATTTGTTTGGATAATGGGAATTGATTTTAAAATTACTTAATTCCAATTATATTTTTTGAATTTGAAAAAATAGACATCAATTTTTAAATCTAAATATCAAATAATGCTTGGTCTGAATTTTTTGTATTTTTCTGAAAAACATCAATTTTGGGTGAATAGTCACACCACTTAGTGGTAGTTACAAAAACTGAATTTTTCATTTAAATGAAATTTTACCACTTCTGTGAATTGAATTTCAAAAATCCAACATACATGGTTGTTATAAATAAGTAAAATTTGGTTCTTTAAGATTAAAATAATTTTTTTTTTGAATAGTAACTTTTGTCTTTTATTTACCGCAGTTAAAGGTAAATAAGGTAATTCAAGGTTAAAAGAATATTATAATAATTCAAAATCAACTTAAAACTTCTCATAAACTTATTGGTTGAGTCATTAACTACCATGGGAATCTTTGGGTATATTTTGGAACCCCTTTCATCCACTTGGAAGTGATAATGACAAATTAGATTAATTAATTTAAAGTATAGGCCACAATGACATTAACAAAAATCTTTTAGTAATTAATTTTTATATGTTGTTATCTAAGTCATATTTTCGAATATTAATATTCATTGTAAAGAGAAAAATATTTTCCACAAGATATTATTTTTTATAATTTTTTGAAAACTAATTAGTTAAATTATTTATGACACAAAAGTAATGAGGTATTTACATCATTAATAAATGATTAAAATAAATAATATTTTAATGATTATAATATTATCCAAAACATGCCAAATTATGATTGGATGATTTTATATAGAATATGAGTCATATTATATTTTACCTTAAAGATTGTTGGACTATTAGAAACTGTATATCATTATATAATAAAATAATGTTTCCACACATTCCTAAAGAGCCCCTCCTCCCCCTTATAAAAGGAGACCATATATAACCAATTACTCACACATATCAAGCCATTTGGCTCGTCCATCCTTTGCCCAATTAATATCTAAACATCCCTATACTCCTCTTAGAATCCTTACCTTAGGCATAAGGCACTTCAAGAAGTCCTTTGGTTCAAACCAAATTGAGTTACCCAAATTAAAGGTAACAGTTTCTCTTAAATAGTTTTCATTTATTTTACTTCCCCAACCCCTAAACTCTTTTTATTCCTTTCTTTTATAACATAACCAGTATCCTCAATATACTAGGCTGTTGTTATTTGAATTATTTGTACTACACTTACACACACCTCCATCTAATGGATGAAGAACATAATGTTTCTGTGGAAGGAAAACTAAGGACTCACAAACGATGATTGTTCAATTACATCTTACTACCTTTCATGGTGGCCATTATGATAGAACTGTATTTATATATCATATATATTATGTTTATGATTTTATTATACTTCTGTACATCTGTAAAGACTCGAAAATTTCAAGGAAATTTTTTTCTTAATTTTCTTTGGAATTTTACAAGAGCGCAGCTTCAGACGGCACCTGATTCCGAGGCCCGGTGTGCCCGGAATCAATTTCCGAAGTTTGGCTCGGGTACGTTCAGTGAACGGATGAGCGGGTTTTTCTATCTTTTGAACCGGTGCCCGGAATCGAATTCTGAGGGCACCGATGAAATCGCAGCGCCGGTATTTGCTTAGAAACGCCTCTTCCGGAGTTGCGTTTGCTCAGACGTGGTTTTTAAATTTTGGGGCTTTAAGACAGAAATAAAATAAAATTTGTGCGACAACTTTATTTTATTTCACTTAAGCTGCTTGGAAGTCACTTGGAAGCCACTTGAACTGAGTTAAAGCGGATAGGGTGCTATCCGGAAATATCCTACCCTCTTGGTAGGATATTTGTGAGGCAGGGCCCGCACGAGCCCCGCCGTTTCTTTCGCTAAGTAACGCACCCGCGAAAACCCGTCAAAGTAACTGAAAAGTCAACCGACGCGTTTTCTTTAATTTCTTAACAGACCATTTAATTGGGCGGTTTATTTAGTGAATTAAATGGGCTGTTTCATTCGTTGAATTAATTCAACGAATTTAATGGGTCGTTACTTACGCGTTTTGCGTTTGTTGGCAAAATAATAAAATAGACAAACTTGTCTATTTTGGAGGATCCTCCTGTTGTGCGAGATCCTCTAAACCTCCACTCTCCCCGCGAAGAACGCGAAGAACGCGAAGAACGCGAAGAACGCCGGAACCGGAATTCGACGACGCACACCGTGATCTGCGATGTCGACGAACTCTACCCGCGACGTTCCTCGGCGACGCCTCTTCTTCCGCGGCCGATCCTCGTTCGGCAACTAAGGTGAGAATAGAATCTTCTAATTCTCCCCTTTTTTATAATTCGATATCAACGGATTTAAATTAATTAAATCCGTTTGATCTTGATCCGGAGATCGTCGGCGCGACGTTTTTCCCGCGGTGCGACGAGCGTCTCCTCCACAACGACGCGCCGATCCCCTCCTTCCGCGACGAGCGATTCCGCGACGACCTCACGTCCGACGACGAAAAGGTAAGGGATGTTGGAATATTTTATTTCCCGTGTTTATTCTTTTAAAATAAAGAACCTGATCTCCGAACAATTTTAATTTAATTAAAATTGTTTTTTATTATTTTCTTTTCCTCCCGTTGAGTTTATGACTAACGCGGAGGGTGCGGGTCTAACGAACAAGACCCGGCAACCCTCCACCAATCCTTTGTGGTGCGGATTTGTCAGACGACGACGAACCGTGCGGCAAGGGCGATCCGTTGATCCCGCAGTGAAGATCGGCCCCCGGGAGGAGCAACGGCGCAGACGGGAGGCAAAACGGGCCACCGGAGCAACTCCGGCGGCCCGCGGAAGGCGGCGGCGGCGCGGGTCGCCGGCGCGGCGGCGCCGGCGACCGGAGGAGGCGGCGCCCGGCGCGCCGCCGGAAACTCCGCCGCGGCCGAGCCGCGGCGGCGGCGAACCGCCGGACCGCGTCAGCGGTCCGGCCACCCAGCACGCGGCCCGCGCGGGCCGCGTTCCTCCAAGCCGCGGGTCAAACCCGCGGCGGTTTCTTCGGCCGCTCGGCCGAAACCGAGCCGGCCGGTCCGGTCGGCCGGGCCGCGCCCAGGCCGGACCGGACCCGGCCTAGCCGGGTCGGGCCGGGTCGGGCCGACCCGGTTCGGGTCGACCCGGTTCGGCCGAGCCAGGGGTGGTTCGGGCCGGGTCGCCCCGGGCCCAGAACCCCCGTTTTCGGGCCTTCTTCGGTCTTTTGCCCATATCTTGGGCCTGAGACCTCCGATTGACGAACCGTCAGTGGCTACGCGATCCTTGGATCGATACGGTCGTTTCGGTATATTATACTCAAGGTTTTTGAAGACTTTGGGTTCGGCCGGGATGGTTCGTACACGAAACCAACCGGGCCCTCGGAGCGGAAACGCTCATAACTTGAGCTACGGACGTCCGATCGACGTACCGTCAGCTGTGGTAGTTTCCTCTAAGTGAGACGGAACTTTTGGCATACTCCGCCCGAGGATCGGATGCAGGCGGAGTACGGTCGGGTTGGTTTTTCCCTAAAAACCAACCGGGCCCCTGGGACGAAAATGCCAATAACTCTCAGACCGGGCGTCCGATTGACGTGTCGTCTGTTGCGTTGAGATCCTGTTGTCGATACGGAACTTTTGGATACATCAACTTCGGACTACGTGTCAGTTTATGTATCAGCCTCTCGGCTCGTGGAGCGGACCCTCCTAAACGAGCTCGCTGTGTGCGGGAACCCTAGCGCTGGCTGTGACTTCGACGACAGAGCAGAGATCCTCCGTGGACTGCGACGACGGCAGAGCAGAGATCCTCAGTGGTCTGCGACGACGGCAGAGCAGAGATCCTTCGTGGACTGCGGTGACGACTGTGCAGAGATCCTCAGTGGACTGCGTCGACTACTGCACTCAGCGATCCTACGTGGATCAGTGCTACAGGTTCTGTGTGAGCCCGATCCTGTGTGGGTCTTTTGCGGGGGTTAGTACCTATCGATCCTTCGTGGGTCCGACGACTTAGATGGATCAGTGATCATCTTTGACGTCATCTGAAAAATTATACCTGGTTGAGCTGAATCTTATGTTACTCTCCTTTGTGGTTTGTGTTGAACTATCCTTTGTGGATTTACTGTTTACTCTCCTTGTGGATTTGAGTCTTGCTTTCCTGCGTGGATTGAGTTGTTCTTGAGCTCGTGAGCAGAGCTAGAATTGGGGACTTAGGTATATGTATGGGATATACCTAAGTCGAGTCAGATGTTACTTCGTGATTGCATCTTTCTTTTGTGCTATATCCTTTGTGGATTTCGGGAGACCATCGGGGGTCTCGGGGTCCTTACTGAGTAGCTTATACTCACCCCTGCACGGGCTATGCCCGCACCTTGTTGTGTTGGATGCAGACGACGGACAGCGCTGATCTCGGTTGGGGCGTGGAGCAGGACGGTACTTGGAGGTGGACCACTGGGCGGGACGTGCTCGGAGCGGACGTGGGACCCGAGGAGCCTGGAGGCTATCTGTACCCACCCTTCAGGTGGGATTGCCAGTGGACGACACGAGGCCGCCGTCTTTTCTTCAGTTGTTGTTCTTTACTTTTTCAGTTGTACTTTCAGTTGTGCTTGTATTCCGGCCCCCCCTTTACTTTTCTGCACTTGTAGTTACTTTTCTCTTGCTGACTCTGTGGTGGTTGTTACTTATAAAGGCAATGCCTTCCCTGTTTACCGGTATTTTACGCCTTGGTGCTGTCGCCAGCCCCTGGCCTATGGAAGGCGGGCTTGGGGTAGTCACGGCACGGGCCCCGAGGTCGGGTCGTGACAAATTGGTATCAGAGGTGGTCGGTTCTACCACAGACTCTGATCGTCTTTTCTTTCTATATGAAGCAATAGTGTTTAGTGTATTGAGTGTGGTTATCAGTTCAGGGAGCCCAGTGTTGGTGCGGCGGCCGACGTATCCGTACACCAGGACCCTGACTCCTGATTTCCGACATAATGCATGAAAACATTGATTGCGTGTGTGTTTCAAGTTTTCTTCGTGATTACTTGTGTCAGCTCACCGGGTATACTGATCTGCTATATGAAAGTCTCAGGTTTTCCTTGTGATTACTTGTGCCAGCTCACCAGGTATACTGTTCTGACTTTGGTGCTCTTGTTCTCCTTTTCAGGATGTCCCCGCGACGACAGCCAGCTAGGGTTCCGAGTGTAGGGCGCGACGGCAGCCCACCGAGCGACGAGGCCTCGGTGCAGGGCCCCTTGCCAGCAGTGGCACCGGCGGTAGCTTTACCCGCCGAGCCACTGATGCTACCAGTACCAGACGCTGACGATGCATGTCGCCTCAGGGCACTGCATGAGTTTCAGAGCCAGCGACCGCCCAGGTTTCGCGGTGAGGCGGACCCCCAGGCCGTCGAGGACTGGCTAGAGGTGGTGGTACGGATCTTTAGGCTAGTGAGGACACCAGCGGATCTCATGGTGATTCTCGCGGTGAGCCTCCTGCAGGCGGCGGCAGAACGATGGTGGAGCTTGATGCTCCAGGTTCACGATGAGGCATCCTTGCTCTGGACGGACTTCGAGAGCCTCTTCCGCTCTGAGTTCGTCCTGGCCACCCTCCGAGCGGTGCGCATCCAGGAGCTTCTCCAGCTGCGCCAGGGCAGCATGACGGTCGCTCAGTACGCGGCGAGGTTCACTGACCTATCTTGCTACTCGACCGACATGGTACGGGACCCCTTCTTCCGGGCTCGGACCTTCGAGCAGGGCTTGCGACAAGAGATTCGGGCGTCGCTGATCTCCCTCAGCATTCCGACCCAGGCGGGAGTGCTGGAGCGAGCCCTCCTGATCGAGAGCTTCCTGGCAGAGCCTTCTTCAGCCGCGATACCTAGCGCAGGGCGGCAGGTAGCTGAGTCTTCGGCAGCAGGTAGTCGACGGATGACTCTCGGGTCCAGGCAGACCAGACCCCCACGCAGACGGCCTCAGGACACCGGCTCAGCAGTGCGGGGCACACAGCAGAGTGCCAGCCTTCCGAGAGGCAGGTTGTGCTACTCCTGCGGCGGGCAGGGTCACATGGCTCGTGACTGCCCGACTCGCCGATCAGAGGAGCAGCAGACGGTGGAGGGGCCACCCAGGCAGAGGCAGAGGGTCGACCGTGGCGGTCCGCAGGGAGGACGCGGACGAGGCAGAGGAGCTGGCCGAGCAGCGGGTGGTGGGCGACGCTTCCAGGCTCTACCCCCACCACCACCAGGAGGGCCACCTCGACCACAGGGAGCTGGCGGGCAGGGACATGCCCAGCTCCAGGCAGTGGAGGCCTACGACCCCGACATGCCAGAGATGATTCGAGGTACGATCTGTGTCTATTCCACCCTTACTGCAGTACTTATAGACACAGGAGCGAGTCACTCTTTCATAGCCTCTGCCCTTGTTCGGAGCTCGGAGATTCCGACTGAGCCGTTGGCTCGATCCTTACAGCTAGAGACTCTTACGGGAGCAGACTCGACGATTACGCACTGGTGCCGGCAGTGTGAGCTTACTCTAGGAGGCAGGAGCTTCGGCTGGGATCTCCTTGTAGCGGCGTCGAGGCCTTACGACGTCATCATGGGCATGGATTGGCTATCCACGGTTCATGCCCAGATCGACTGTTTTAGGTGCAAGGTGCGATGTGTTCGCACCGACGGGAGCAGGTTTACCTTCACCGGCGAGAAGGGAACCTTTGCAGCACAGGATGGACTTCCGCGGAGGAGATTGCAGCCCATCTCTCATCAGTTGGCTAGCCTCATCCTAGGAGCAGTGGACGTGCGGAGTCCAGCTTTTGCTGTAGTGGTGGACCAGTACGTGGACGTCTTTCCCGACGACGTTCCAGGGCTACCTCCTCGTAGAGAGGTAGACTTTTACATCGACTTGTACCCCGGGACAGCCCCGATATCTACTCCAGCATATCGGATGGCCCCCGCCGAGCTTCGAGAGCTGCAGGTACAGTTGGAGGACTTGCAGAGCAAGGGCTTTATCCGACCTAGTGTTTCACCCTGGGCTTCCCCGATTTTGTTCACCAAGAAGGCGGACGGGAGCTTGAGACTGTGTGTCGATTATCGTCGCCTGAACCAGGTGACAGTGAGGAACAAGTATCCGCTGCCACGGATTGATGACCTCTTCGATCAGCTCAAGGGAGCGCGGTGGTTCTCGAAGATAGACCTCCGGTCAGGCTATCATCAGCTCAGAGTTCGAGACGAGGACGTGCAGAAGACGGCCTTCAGGTGTCGGTATGACCATTATGAGTTCTTGGTTATGCCGTTCGGCGTAACCAATGCTCCAGCAGTGTTCATGAGCCTCATGAACAGGCTCTTCCATCCATACCTCGACCGATTTGTCGTGGTCTTCATTGACGACATTTTGGTATACTCGACGATTGAGGAGGAGCATGCCTACCACCTGCAAGTTGTGCTAGACACGCTCCGAGAGCACCAGCTTTATGGAAAGCTCTCAAAGTGCCAGCTCTGGTTACGTGAGGTCCACTTCTTGGGGCACGTCATCTCTGAGGCGAGAGTTGCAGTGGATCCCGCGAAGATCGAGGCAGTACTACCTTGGGAGCCACCCAAGAGTGTGACGGAGGTGCGAAGCTTCTTGGGCCTAGCCGGATACTATCGGAGATTCGTGCCAGACTTCTCCAGAGTTGCGGCACCACACTCAGCGTTGATGAAGAAGGGGATACCCTTTGTGTGGTCAGACAGATGTCAGCAGAGCTTCCAGGAGCTGAGACAGAGATTAACCAGCGCACCTATCTTGAGGTTGCCTGAGGAGGGAGTTGGATACGTAGTTTACTGCGATGCGTCAGGGACTGGACTCGGGTGCGTCCTGATGCAGGAGCGGGCCGTGATCGCCTACGGATCACGTCAGTTGAGGCCGCATGAGCAGAACTACGCCACTCATGACCTGGAGTTATCAGCAGTGGTCTTCGCTCTGAAGACTTGGCGGCACTATCTGATGGGCGAGCGCTTCACAGTCTTTTCTGACCACCAGAGTCTCAGGTATATCTTCTCTCAGAAGGACCTGAACCTGAGACAGCAGAGATGGCTTGAGTTCCTCCAGGACTATGACTTTGAGATAGTCTATACTCCTGGGAAGGGGAACGTGGTAGCTGATGCCCTCAGCAGGAGGACGGGCATTCAGCTACTTGAGGAGGCGACGGAGCAGCTAGCCTCTTTACAGATATCCTTCGTGGATAGAGACGGAGCAGCCTTTCTTCAGTCTCTCACAGTCTCTCCTCCACTTCTACAGAGGATCAGAGAGGCTCAGCGTGGGGACGCTGACTGTGAGACCCGGCATGCACTGATATCCTCAGGTCAGGCGCCTGATGGTTTCTCCCTTGGAGCAGAGCACGACATCCTTTTTAGAGGACGTACCATCGTACCAGTCGCTTTACGGGAGAAGGTGCTGAGAGAGTTTCACACTTCTCCCTTGGAGGTACATCCCGGAGTGGCGAAGATGTACCAGGATCTCAGACGACAGCACTGGTGGCCGGGCATGAAGAAAGCTGTGGCAGAGTTCGTTTCACGATGCCTCACCTGCCAGCAGGTGAAGGCAGAGCATCAGGTACCAGCAGGCTTGGTACAGCCCTTGGAGGTCCCGGAGTGGAAGTGGGATGGCATATCCATGGACTTCGTGACTGGACTTCCACGCACTTCCAGAGGTCACGACTCCATTTGGGTGATTGTCGACCGACTCACCAAGTCGGCACACTTCTTACCCATCAGAGAGCAGGGCTCAGTGGAGAGCTTGGGACGTCTTTACGTCCAGGAGATCGTACGGCTTCACGGTGTGCCATCGTCTATCGTCTCCGATCGAGATGCTCGTTTCACTTCCCGGCTTTGGAAGGGGTTGCAGGAAGCGTTCGGGACGCGGCTCCATCTGAGCACAGCCTTCCACCCTCAGACGGATGGTCAGACGGAGAGGACCATACAGACACTCGAGGACATGCTCCGTGCATGTGTTCTCGACTTTGGTCGCAGCTGGGAGGACCACCTACCCTTGGTGGAGTTCGCGTACAACAACAACTACCACTCCACCATCGGGATGGCACCATACGAGGCGTTGTACGGCAGACCCTGCAGATCACCATTGTGCTGGACAGACCCTGGGGAGTCAGCACTCGTGGGACCAGAGATGGTCCGAGCCACGACAGAGAAGGTCCAGATCATCCAGGAGAGGATGAGGACAGCTCAGAGCCGGCAGAAGTCATATGCCGACAGGAGACGGAGGCCACTAGAGTTCGAGGATGGCGACCACGTCTTTTTGCGTGTCTCACCTCGACGTGGTTTACGGAGATTTGGCCGAGGCGGCAAGTTGTCTCCACGCTTCATCGGGCCTTTCCAGGTCCTCAGCAGGATAGGAGAGGTGGCTTATCGCCTGGCTCTACCACCTCAGTTGCACCGGGTGCACGACGTATTCCACGTGTCTCAGCTGAGGAGATACGTGCACGACCGGACGCACATCATCAACTTTGGGGAGCTGGACGTGGACGATGGGGCGACTTTTGCGGAGGTCCCAGTGGAGATCGAGGATCGACAAGAGCGGGTCCTACGTGGGTGGTCGATTCCTCTTGTGCGCGTCAGATGGCAGCACGGGAACCTCCAGGAGAGCACTTGGGAGCGGGAGGCTCAGATGCGTGCTCAGTACCCCCATTTGTTCCCCTAGTTTTTGATGTATCTTTACGGGGACGTAAAGCCCTGAGGTGGGAGTAATTTAAAGACCCGAAAATTTCAAGGAAATTTTTTTCTTAATTTTCTTTGGAATTTTACAAGAGCGCAGCTTCAGACGGCACCTGATTCCGAGGCCCGGTGTGCCCGGAATCAATTTCCGAAGTTTGGCTCGGGTACGTTCAGTGAACGGACGAGCGGGTTTTTCTATCTTTTCAACCGGTGCCCGGAATCGAATTCTGAGGGCACCGATGAAATCGCAGCGCCGGTATTTGCTTAGAAACGCCTCTTCCGGAGTTGCGTTTTCTCAGACGTGGTTTTTAAATTTTGGGGCTTTAAGACAGAAATAAAATAAAATTTGGGCGACAACTTTATTTTATTTCACATAAGCTGCTTGGAAGTCACTTGGAAGCCACTTGAACTATGTTAAAGCGGATAGGGTGCTATCCGGAAATATCATACCCTCTTGGTAGGATATTTGTGAGGCAGGGCCCGCACGAGCCCCACCGTTTCTTTCGCTAAGTAACGCACCCGCGAAAACCCGTCAAAGTAACTGAAAAGTCAACCGACGCGTTTTCTTTAATTTCTTAACAGACCATTTAATTGGGCGGTTTATTTCGTGAATTAAATGGGTTGTTTCATTCGTTGAATTAATTCAACGAATTTAATGGGTCGTTACTTACGCGTTTTGCGTTTGTTGGCAAAATAATAAAATAGACAAACTTGTCTATTTTGGAGGATCCTCCTGTTGTGCGAGATCCTCTAAACCTCCACTCTCCCCGCGAAGAACGCGAACAACGCGAAAAACGCGAAGAACGCGAAGAACGCCGGAACCGGAATTCGACGACGCACACCATGATCTGCGACGTCGACGAACTCTACCCGCGACGTTCTTCGGCGACGCCTCTTCTTCCGCGGCCGATCCTCGTTCAGCAACTAAGGTGAGAATCGAATCTTCTAATTCTCCCCTTTTTTATAATTCGATATCAACGGATTTAAATTAATTAAATCCGTTTGATCTTGATCCGAAGATCGTCGGCGCGACGTTTTTCCCGCGGTGCGACGAACGTCTCCTCCGCAACGACGCGACGATCCCCTCCTTCCGCGACGAGCGATTCCGCGACGACCTCATGTCCGACGACGACAAGGTAAGGGATGTTGGAATTTTTTATTTCTCGTGTTTATTCTTTTAAAATAAAGAACCTGATCTCCGAACAATTTTAATTTAATTAAAATTGTTGTTGATTATTTTCTTTTCCTCTCGTTGAGTTTATGACTAACGCGGAGGGTGCGGGTCTAACGAACAAGACCCGACAACCCTCCGCCAATCCTTTGTGGTGCGGATTTGGCGGATGATGACGAACCGTGCGGCAAGGGCGATCCGTTGATCCCTCAGTGAAGATCGGCCCCCGGAAGGAGCAACGGCGCAGACGGGAGGCAAAACGGGCCACCGGACCAACTCCGGCGGCCCGCGGAAGGCGGCGGCGGCGCGGGCCGCCGGCGCGGCGGCGGCGGCGACCGGAGGCGGCGGCGGCGAACCGCCGGACCGCGTCCGCGGTCCGGCCACCCAACACGCGGCCCGCGTTCCTCCAAGCCGCGGGTCAAACCCGCGGCGGTTTCTTCGGCCGCGCGGCCGAAGCCGGGTCGGGCCGGTCCGGTCGGCCGGGCCGCGCCCAGGCCGGACCGGACCCGGCCTAGCCGGGTCGGGCCGGGTCGGGCCGACCCGGTTCGGGTCGACCCGGTTCGGCCGACCCAGGGGTGGTTCGGGCCGGGTCGCCCCGGGCCCAGAACCCCCGTTTTCGGGCCTTCTTCGGTCTTTTGCCCATATCTTGGGCCTGAGACCTCCGATTGACGAACCGTCAGCGGCTACGCGATCCTTGGATCGATACGGTCGTTTCGGTATATTATACTCAAGGTTTCGGAAGACTTTGGGTTCGGCCGGGTTGGTTCGTACACGAAACCAACCGGGCCCTCGGAGCGGAAACACTCATAACTTGAGCTACGAACGTCCGATCGACGTACCGTCAGCTGTGGTAGTTTCCTCTAAGTGAGACGGAACTTTTGGCATAATCCGCCCGAGGATCGGATGCAGGTGGAGTACGGTCGGGTTGGTTTTGCCCTAAAAACCAACCGGGCCCCTGGGACGAAAATGCCAATAACTCTCAGACCGGGCGTCCGATTGACGCGCCGTCTGTTGCGTTGAGATCCTGTTGTCGATACGGAACTTTTGAATACATCAACTTCGGACTACGTGTCAGTTGATGTATCAGCCTCTCGGCTCGTGGAGCGGACCCTCCTAAACGAGCTCGCTGTGTGCGGAAACCCTAGCGCTGGCTGTGACTTCGACGACAGAGCAGAGATCCTCCGTGGACTGCGACGACGGCAGAGCAGAGATCCTCAGTGGACTGCGACGACGGCAGAGCAGATATCCTTCGTGGACTGCGGCGACGACTGTGCAGAGATCCTCAGTGGACTGCGTCGACTACTGCACTCAGTGATCCTACGTGGATCAGTGCTACAGGTTCTGTGTGAGCCCGATCCTGTGTGGGTCTTTTGCGGGGGTTAGTACCTATTGATCCTTCGTGGGTCCGACGACTTAGATGGATCAGTGATCATCTTTGACGTCATCTGAAAAAGTATACCTGGTTGAGCTGAATCTTATGTTACTCTCCTTTGTGGTTTGTGTTGAACTATCCTTTGTGGATTTACTGTTTACTCTCCTTGTGGATTTGAGTCTTGCTTTCCTGCGTGGATTGAGTTGTTCTTGAGCTCGTGAGCAGATCTAGAATTGGGGACTTAGGTATATGTATGGGCATATACCTAAGTCGAGTCGGATGTTACTTCGTGATTGCATCTTTCTTTTGTGCTATATCCTTTGTGGATTTCGGGAGACCTTCGGGGGTCTCGGGGTCCTTACTGAGTAGCTTATACTCACCCATGTACGGGCTATGCCCGCACATTGTTGTGTTGGATGCAGACGACGGACAGCGCTGATCTCGGTTGGGGCGTAGAGCAGGACGGTACCTGGAGGTGGACCACTGGGCGGGACGTGCTCGGAGCGGACGTGGGACCCGAGGAGCCTGGAGGCTATCTGTACCCACCCTTCAGGTGGGATTGCCAGTGGACGACACGAGGCCGCCGTCTTTTCTTCAGTTGCTGTTCTTTACTTTTTCAGTTGTACTTTCAGTTGGGCTTGTATTCCGGCCCCCCCTTTACTTTTCTGCACTTGTAGTTACTTTTCGCTTGCTGACTCTGTGGTGGTTGTTACTTATAAAGGCAATGCCTTCCCTGTTTACCGGGATTTTACGCCTTGGTGCTAGTCGCCAGCCCCTGGCCTATGGAAGGCGGGCTTGGGGTAGTCACGGCACGGGCCCCGAGGTCGGGTCGTGACAACATCCCATTTTTATCATGCCTTAATGGTTTTAATAGTGGGTAAATACGATAATCTCATTTGAGGAAGTGCGGACTACCGCCCCCACAAAGTGATTTGATTTGTTAATGCCTTATGTTGGATGTATAAAGGCTGAAGTTAAGGATATTATATATGATATTATACTGGAATTATAATAAACCTATTTATCATTATGTTTTATTTCCATTAAAATATGAAATATAAATGGAAGTAGTGTTCATGAGTACGTATGGATTTTTGTCTCCATGAATGATGCATTTCATTTCTTACCTCTAAATGTTATGTACTATTATAAAAACATGTATATAATGGATATATATGATATATATGATATCAAAATGATGAATATCAATCTGTATATAATTAACCTTTTACCACATGGACAACTTGTAAATATAAGTTGTTCATTTTTACTCAAGTACCAAATATCGAAAAAATGAACGTTATTAACATAAATGATTGCATAATGTTTATAACATTGTAATAAGTGATATAAAAGGAATAATATACTTGAAAAAGGTTCTTAAGAGAGTATAAATTGACTTTAGTTTATTATTCGGGATATTAAATAATGATCGAGTCAAGTCGTATGCGAGGTAAGGGACTTCGTCTCAATCTCCTTTCCTTGAGGCATTTTTAGTTTTATACACGACATTATTTTATACGGTGTATAAACCCCTTTGAATTTTCATTTTATTCAAAGGGAATATTTTTATATGAAGCGCTTTACTGAAAGAAAAGATGGAATATTTTTTTAATGTAAGCGGTGACAATGACCTTTCTGCCTACACTAGTATTATTGGATCTTTGGCTTCCTTAACAAGCCAGAATGTTTTTCTTAAAGGAAAAAATAAATACCATATACTCTTTTTACATAATTTGGTATTGAAAATGATTTTGAGAATGGATTTAGTAGTTCCATATCTTGAAATGATATTTTATTATTGTAATGTGGAAATTTTATCTTTCCTTTATGCTTATGTTATGTGTTATGATCATGATATGGTTCTTGGGAATTATTTACGTATACTGTTGGTTCCATGATAAACCGAGGGCAGGTGAGCCCGAGATAGCTCTCCAATGAATTGGGTAACGTGACTGAGGTAAATGTGAATGTTTCCCCTAAGAGATTTATGGAATATAATGTGATGTGTATTCCAAAGTAACTCCCTATGTAGCTGTAATAGCTACAATGTAAGTACGATATGGATGCCACAAGTTGCCTTTATGATTTATGATTTCTATGTGTCTTTCATAAATCTTATGATTTCATGAGGTATATAAAAGACCTCATGTTTTGTATGCATTTATGAACAAATGTTTTCAATCATTGTTTTATAACCTTAATGAGCTTTTTATGATCATCCCATGTTTTAAAATGTTTTTACAGGACTTAAAGATGAATAGGGTCAAGGATGGGATCAAGGAAAAGTCATGCTATCTAAAACATGAGACTAGACATGACTTTTTTTCAAGAGTTTTTTATATGAAATAAATAGAAACTGTGTAGATATGTCTACCTTGTAATCTTTTGAGATGTAATAGTTGTGTCTTATTTCTCTAAATCTCTATACCTGAAAAGAACCTCAATGTGAATTATTCATTTAATTCAATATAATGTAATTTTTAAGGTCTGGTCCTTATAACTAATATATATGAAACCTATAACATGGATTTAACATAAAAAATAAACTTGAAAATAAAAATAATTTCTTAAAAAATGTTTATGAAAAATAATTTATAAGCTTTCAAAACCACCTATTTGAAACATAATAATTATTCATGTTTGTGGCTTTGAAATACTATAAAATATAAACTATAAGACCGATATAATTTAAAAATAAAAGATGGATTAAAAATATAATAAATTATTAAATTATTAAATTAATATTATTATAAATTATTTATAAAATAATTAATTAGTTATTTAGTAATTATTAATAATTAATTATATAATATTTATCTAATTAATTAGTAATATAATAACTTTTAATAATTACAATTTTATAATTATATTTTACAATTATATTACTAATTAAATAATTAACAATTATATAATTAACAATTATATTACCAATTAACTAATTAATTATTATATAATAATTTTTATTAATTTTTAATTAATAATTATAACAAATAATTATCATTTCTAATTATATTACTAATTAAATTGTTATGAAAAGAGCCTCGGGTCTATCTTTCTCAAAAAATTAACTAAATAACTATTATATATTTAATAATTATATTACTAATTAATGACTGATTATTATATAATTAATGATTAAAAATTATTGATTAACTAACTACAAATTATATAATTAATTATTATATTACTAATTAACCAATGAATTTTCATATAATTATTAATTATATTACTAAGTAACTAATTATTTATTAGATAATTAAAAATTATAATATTAATTAACTAATTATATTACAAACTAACTGACAAATTATAATATATTTAATTATTAACAATTACTAATTAACTAATTAATTATTTTACAATTAAAGTTATATAATTGAAAATTATATTATTAATTAACTAATTAATAAATAATAATTAATATTTACTAGTTATAATGAATAACTATAATGAATAATTATAATGAATAATTAAAATGAATAAATATAAAGAATAATTATATTACTAATTAATTAATTAATTATTATATAATAATAATTAATAATTACTAATTAATAATTATAATGAATAATTATATTAATAATTACGTACATAACTGTTATATACTTAATAATTATATTACCAATTAACTAATTAATTATTATATAATAATTTTTAATAAATATTAATTAATAATTATAATGATTAATTATAATTTATAATTATATTACTAATAAAATATTTATAAAAATTGCCCCAACTATATCATTCTAAAAAAATTAACAAATTAACTATTATATATGTAAAAAATATATTACTAATTAACTAATTAGTTATTATATAATTAATGATTAATAATTACTAATTAACCAATTACAAATTATATAATAAAAAATTATTTTACTAATTAACTAATTAATTATTATGAAATTAATAATTATATTACTAAACAACTAATTAGTTTTTAAATATCTAATTATCATATTACTAATTAATTAATTATACTACTAATTAACTAATATTATTGAAAATTAACTAATTAATTATTATATAATTAATTATTACTAATTACTAATTAATTAACTAATTATTATATAATTAATAGTTATACAACTATTAATTATATTAGTAATTAAAAATTAAAAATTAATAATTATAATGAAAAACTATAATGAATAATTATAAAGAATTTTTATATTACTAATAAAATAATTAATTATTATATAATAATTTTTAATAATTACAAATTAATAATTATACTAAATAATTATATTACTAAATAATTAATATATAATTAATAATTGTATTTCCAATTTACCAATTAATTATTATAAAATAATTTTTAATAAATAATAAATCATAATTTTAACAAATAATTATAATTTATAATTATATTACTAATTATCTAATTATAAGAAGGGTCTTGGCTCTATCTTTCTCAAGAATTTAACAAATTAACTATTATATAATTAATAATTGTACTACTAATTAACTAATTACTTACTATATAATTAATGATTACTAATTACTAATTACCTAATTACAAATTATATAATAATAATTCTATTACTATTAAAATGATTAAATATTATATAATTAAAATTTATATTACTATGTAACTAATTAATTATTAAATAATTAATAATTATATTACTAATTAACTAATTATATTACTATTTAACTAATTAATTATTATATTATTAATTATTAATAATTACTAATTATGTAAGTAATTATTATACAAATAATTGTTATATAATTAAAAATTATATTATTAATTAATATTTAACAATTAATAATTAATAATTTATTTGTAACAAGTATAATTAATAATTATAAAGAATAATTATAATTAATAATTAAAATGGATAATTAGAATTAATAATTATAATGAATAATAATAATTTATAATTATATTACTAATTTCCTAATTAACTATTATATAATTAATAATTATATTACAAATTAACTAATTAATTATCATATAATAATTTTTAATAATTACTAATTATTAAGTATAATGAATAAATATAATTTGTAATTATATTATTAATTAACTAATTAACTATTATATACTGTATAATTATATTACTAATTAATTGGATTATTATTATATAATTAACTATTAATAATTACTAATTTACTAAATAATAAATATATAATTAATTTTTTATAATATAAATTTAATAATTTAATAATTTATTATATGTTTACTCAATTTTTTAAAATTAAATTATATCTGTCTTATAGTTTATATTTTATAGTATTTCAAAGACACATACTTGAATCATTTTTATTTTTCAAGTAGGTTGTTGTGAATGGTTATAAATTATTTTTCTTGAACATTTTTACAAAATTATTTTTATTTTCAACAATTTGTTATATGTTTAATCCATGTTTTATGTTTCATTTATATCATTCATATAGTTTATATTTTATATGAATTCAAATCCATGTGTTTCAATCATTTTTATGCTTCATGTAGATGTCTTCGAAAACATATAAATTTTTTTCCACCAACATTTTTGGTGAACATTTTTTTAACATTCATAAAGGGTTAACATTATCAGTGCTAAAAATACTCATTAAATTATTTTTTATCATTACATTCTGTTTCAGAACTGGTAAATGTGACTATTGTTATTGCTTTTTGAATAGTGTGGACAAAAGCGTTACCCGATTTTATAATAGAACTCTAACATGAGACTTCTCTCTCACAAACCATCATGTTTTCGTGGAACCCTATTTCTACCGTATTACTGCTCTCTCCAACAATATCATCACCGCTCTCCCCAACTCTCTAGCCACCCATCTCGTTGGCACTGCTCTCACCATCGTCACTCTTATCGTCACCTCTCTACCTACCTCTGCCAGGGACACCGATCTCACCCCCACTCTCACTGATGCTGCTCTCAGCGCCACCTCTCTCATCACTGGTCTTGCTGTAACAACCCAAGATTTTGTAAGATATATTCCTTTTAATTTCTTTCATATCTTCTATTGTACACTACACTAATATTATCTTGCTCTATACGAAACATCGTATTAGCTTGCAGTATACGCATCACTATTCTTGGATCGTGTTACACACAATTTCAAGTTTGTTTGATAGTAGTTATTCTACGCAACATTGAGTATATATTTATATATTCAATGTACTAATGAAATATGGTTGGATTTTGTTATACGTAACAAAAATGCAGCTGTGCACTACACACAACCATGAATTTGGTTGCATTACACGCAATCGCGACTTTCCTCGATAGTGTGTGTTGCACGCAATATCAGGTTTCACTAAACAATAATATGTGGTTATAATATTTTTATGAACTAGACTTTATGAATATTATTAACTAAAATTTGAATGTTATAACATTATTATTTCATCTTACACATTTTCTAGAACATAGTATGTGAACAAAATAAATTTTAAGGGTAAAATATGTATTTTTCAAAAAATGCAGTTTTTCCACCTTTTAATGGTGCACCCACATTAAATCCAATTTTTGACAAGTTTATAAGTTCATTTTTACAAAATAAACTTCTTCTTTTTAATCAGGATATAAAAAATTTACCTTGGATAAATTTTTGTTATTTTTCTGATAACTTTCATATTTTGATGAATACTAAAAACATGATATTTTTTAATTAAAAGCAACTTATTTAATCACAATAATTTATATGGTTAGATTATCTTTTTAATTGGTTTTTATGTTTATTTAAAATATATTTTTACCATTTAATCCAATGTTGGTAATTTCAATTAATTTCACTTTGAAATTGGATATAAACAAGTATCAATCTTTTGATAGTTATTGTTTCTAAAAACACGCTATTTGTTTTGATAACGGGAATTAATTTTAAAATTTTTTAATGCCACTTCAATGTTTTGAATTTGGAAAAATAGACATCAATTTAAAATTTGGAATATCAAATAATTCTTATGCTGAATGTTTGGTATTTTTTTGAAAAACATCAATTTTTGATGAATAGTAAAACGACTTAGTGGTAGTTAAAATAACTAACTTTTTCATTTAAATGAAATTTTACCACTTCTGTGAATTGAATTTAGAAAATCCGAAATACACGGTTAATATCAAGGACTAAAATGTGCTACAATGAGATTAAAATAATTTTTGGTGAATAGTATCTTTTTACTTTTTTTACCATGGTTAAAAGTAAATAGGGTAATTAAGGGTAAAAATGATATTTTTATTACACTAAAACATGGAATAATTCTATTGGATAAGTTTAATTCTACCAAAAACAACCTTAGGAATAACATATTATGATTTACGCCCACTTGGATTAGATTAGGACATTTATGATTAATTTATTAAAAGAAGGGTCAAAATAGTTAAAATCAATGTTTAATAACTAAATAATTTTTAATATAGGGTTATACATAAGATAAATTAGACTATAAATATTAATTATAAAGATAAAATAATATAATACATAATGGTATTTTATTTATAATTTTTAGACAATAAGTAATTTAATTTATTTATGACATAATGATGATGTAGTAATTATCTTATTAATTTAATATTGACACAATTGAGGTTATAAATACCCAAATAAATGTAATTTGAGACTTTATTTGAATTAAAATAATTTTATAAGTTAATATGACACGTTTTTATTGATTTAATTAACATTGTTCGAAATAATAATTCTGTTATTATTTTCACAAAAATCAATTACCAAATATTGACAAAATTGACATAAAATAGTTTTTAAAACAAATATTATATTATTAATTTTTATTTTATTCCTAAAAATCTATGGATCAGAAAAATGAATTATATAAGGTTATATATATTAATAATAAATAACGTGGTGTTCGTTTGACTTGTTATAGTATGTTTAATAACCTTATAATGTAAGAAAACAAGAAGACACGATAAAAGTAAAATTATTTAACTTAAAGTTAAATATAAATGATAAGGTTAAAATAGAATCCTAAACATGTATTAATTCTATTGGATGAGTGTATTTCGACCTATCCCCACATTATATTCAAAATAAATCAATTTGCAGCTATTAATAAACGAATATGACTTTATAATAAAATAATATTTTATGTTTTCCTAAGACGCCCCTCTCCTCCCTTATAAAAGGGAACCTCCTCCCTCTCGTCCTCACACCACATTGAGCCTTCAAGTTCAGACAACCCCTGAAAAATTCTCTTCTTAACTTCCCTAGAAACATCCTTGATGTCCTTTTCTTCTTCAAAGACAATTTTTAGTGCCCTAAGAGGAGGTCTCAAAGAGGCGCTTCAAAGAGGAGGTAATGTCCGTTACCGATTATTTCAACATTATTTCCTCTTTTACTTCTTATTATTTAGTTTCTTAATTATTAAGTAATAACATCAGTATCAATCATATACTGATATGTTATTATAAGTATGAAACAACCCTATTTCACCATCTATCCATCCTACGGAAAATAAAATCAACGCGCGTGCGTGTG
Organism: Viscum album; assembly: GCA_963277665.1. Taxonomy (NCBI): domain Eukaryota; kingdom Viridiplantae; phylum Streptophyta; class Magnoliopsida; order Santalales; family Viscaceae; genus Viscum; species Viscum album. The sequence continues at coordinate 1,394,252,212 of OY728165.1, forward strand.
TACGGAATATAGTCTACGCGCCGTGGTGTAATATATTTTCCACCACCACCTTACATGTATGGGTATAATGGTTTAAATAATAACTATATATGATTATTGTAAGGTGATATTGATTCTGAATTAGTATACATACACTCCAATACAATTCCACGATCATGGGAATGATATCATCGCTCGTGCGTATGTACGGAATACCGCATCCACGATGTGATGCGACTCGTTCTACATGATCTTCATTGAATAATGATTATATAAATGAAATGACTGAATAAATATGATATATATTACACTAATACCATTATGTAAATGAGGTATCTATAACCTAAAAATAAGAATAAGAATTTATTCGACAAAACACGCATAAGAACAAAAAGTAATAAACACCCGAATAACAAGTAGCAATGAAATATTACTAATAAGAAGCTAAGAATATGACCATATATGATATCATAAAAATATGTATGATTCTTTAATAAGTCAATGACATTATTTAAATCATTATACAGGCGGTTCGAACACTTATGATGTAAATCGGACCTAAGGTAAGGGAAAATCTCACAATCTCATTTTTATCCGAGATTATTTATACTTCAGAATTTACTGGGGAATATTTATCATACAAATCCATGTTTCCTCAATATTTAATATTATTTCCATCCACCAATAATTGTTTAAATCAAATTTTACCCTTTGCTGAGTTTTTAGTCAAAGATATGAAAGGAATCTTTTGTCGTTTTTCATACGAGTTACTTTTTGACTTTTCCAGCCAATGCATGGGAAGAATGTTTTTTTTAACTTATACGGAATGAATGGATTTTTAGAACATTATTTCCATGAAGCATACTTTACAAGTTTTCAAGTTTATTTTTAATCAACATCCTTTAGTTCAAAATTATATGACATGTTATGATAGGAAAATGTTTTTGAAATAGAAAGGAGATTTTCCTCAAGAATGGCCTTCAAGTGGTTTATCAAAATTATTTTCCATTTAAGATAATATAGGGTTCTGTTTCTATCCCAATTTTTACATTGATTTGATTATGTTCTGATGGAATTAATTTAATGATTTCCTTTTATCCTATATAGATTATGTTATGATGGCATGATGTTTAAGAATCCCATTTTTATTAAATGGGTTATGCTATGATATATGATTTATGATTTTGTGGCACACATAAGAATGGTATCATTATGAGATGGGTGGGACCTATATCTCCCTCCAAATCATTTGTTAAGATTTATATCTCATGATATAGACATGGCTGTAATGGCAGGTAAAACAGGTTTAGTGAAAAAGGACTGAAACGAGTAGCGAACTCGCTCCAAAAATGGATATTATCCACTAAGATAGTCTTAGAAATGAGTCTTGGCTACTAAGAAATGATTTTATATGATTATATGTGTCTGAAAAAATGATTCATGTTTTATGTTATGATTATTGGGATTACATTTCACTACATTGATTTATCCCATGTTATAAAATTATGATCTCTTTTACAGGTTAAGATTTCAAAAATGTTATGTTCTTATGAATATGATGTGATTGATATTTTTTTTGTTTACCATTAGTGTAGTTTTGAGCTCACCCTTTTGTATATTTTCTTTCCCTAGGTCAATAAGAAGGTTATTAAGTAGGATATGCCAAAAGAGACTCTAGATATGATGAAATAAATGGGAGACAATGTAGATACTTTATGAACCAGTTGTTTATGTTACCCAATTTCTAATGACACTATACCTATATAGTCCTTTCAAGGTTTTGTTCTATGTTGTAATAAGTGTACTTCAATTTTGAAGTATTAGCAATATATGTAATGTATGGGTCATTATAGTTGGTATCAGAGAAAAGGTTTAGTCAACCTTTGGAAACTAGGATGAAAAAACTTTAGTGAGATCCCTAGAGATATTTCTAAGGTATGTCTAGGGATGTCCCTATGGTTTAGTATAACTATAGGTTATAGTAATAAAGTTATGTTGATGATCAGGAATAACCTAGGGTGAAACTAAGGTTTCATGGATTAAAGAATGTGTGATAAGCTAGAAATCACATAAGTGACTTTTAATGATTCTTTGGTTCCTCGTTTTTTAACTATTTATTACACTATGGTTTCTTGTTTTAGTCAATGGAGGGAACGAGAAGGATTTAAGTTAACGTTGATTCCGATGGACAAATGTGTGACTGTGATCAATAGAATTGTGTGATTCCTAGAGAGAATGATATTTTGATTATGCCCAATCAGTCATCATGATATATGATTAACAAGGTGAACTTTGGTGGTATTACTAACTCATAAAATAAGAGGAAGGTAGACTTTTATGCATGTTCTCATGTTGAGGAGCATAAATAATGGAAGATTGAGATTTATAAATAAGGGAAGAAGAACCTTGAGGAATACCTCAAATGGAGGGGAAGACGTTATCTGTGTGGAGAAAAGGGTCATAGAGTGACAGACTGTTATGGAGTTCAATGTCTTATTTGTGGAGAACATGGTCATTACCCAAATCAATGCCCTGACCAAAAAAGTTACTTCTAAATCACGGAAGGACTTCTTCCAGGACAATCATTGAAGATGATGGATTAAAGTGTTTATGTATTTTTATTCATGAATAATGTTTTTGAGGTACTTTTATGGTGTATTAGAATATTTTTGTATTAGACTATTGTGGTTTTCAATAATTTTATGGTACCAGTATCCATGGAAAGTGATTGAGATATTTTTGGAAATAATATGATATGCGCATAATGAAGGGATATGGAGAAAATGAAATGTTTGACAGTATTCATGAGCTCATGAATGATATAAGGAAATAGTTATATCATGGATTGAGTATGATGAATTTTGGGGTTCTGGTATGTGGAAAGAGTTAACTTCTGACAGCACTCATGTTTTCACTAAGGTTCAATGGGTATTCATTTGTCAAGAGAATACATGATTAAGGCCTTCGAATGATTGTAATTTGACCAAAAAGATATATCTTATGATATATTGGGGATAAATGATGGCATTCACATGATTGTTTTGTGACATTTCAAGTAATAATGAGCTTGGACAAATGTATTTTAGATAAAAACTTTTTTCGATATTATTGATGGGATGTTATAGTAATGTAGTTTTAGAAAAAGGACAACCTGCAGGTCCGGCGACAACCCATCATGTCGGACAAGGCTGTGGAATCGAACCCACAACCGAAGTGCGACTGGCCTATGTCACCTACCACTGGCCTACAGGAAGTCCCTGGTTTATAGAAACTATTTTTATTTTATTAAGTAGTATGATATATGAAGTATAACTTCATTTTTGGAATCGTAAATGATTACCCTCACCATAAATGACTTCTGTATATTTGATTACTTCTTCTAAACATTTGTTTGAAATAGATGGAATGACCCATCATTCTATCACATGATCGGTTAACACTTCACGAACGAAAAATTCAACTTCACTTCTTTAAGAGATGAAGTGGAAATTTTCCAAGGAATGACCAATAGTGAGACTCCACCAAAATCAAGAACGTATTTCTTCTAATTCCAATTTCATAAAAATTAGGGGAATGATCTTGAAAACCAAAAATTTTGTCCTATTTCTCTTATATTCGATGAATCAAATGCTACCTTAGATCACCATACATTTCTGGCTTTGTGATTGATGGCTTTTTCATAGTCATGTTCTCTACCACTCTCCATCAGATCTTGATGGTTAGATTTTTCTTCCATATCTATATTTTCACCCATGTTCTCCTATATGGAAACCCAGTGATGAGTTACTTTGGGTAATCATTACATTTCATACTTTAGTTTTTAAAATTTTGTTTTAGTATTCCTTTTTTAAGATGTGGGTTTCTATGAATAGTAAACGATTTATAACCCCGACGAATTTTGAGGGCGAAATTCATTTTAAGGGGGGGTAGAATGTAACAACCCGAGATTTTATAATATATATTCTTTTTAATTTCTTTCATATCTTCTGTTGTATGCTACACCAAGATTATCTTGGGCTGTACGCAACACCGTATTAGTTTGCAGTATATGCAACACTAATCTTGGATCCTGTTACACACAATTTCAAGTGTTTTTGATAGTAGTTATTCTACGAAAAATTTAGTATATATATAAATATATTCATTTTATTAATGAAATATTTTTGGATTTTTTTATACGCAACAACAAAGGAGTCGTTCACTACACGCAACCCTGACTAGGCTTGCATTACACACAATTGTGACTTTCCTTGATAGCGTGTGTTGTACGCAATATCAAGTTTCACTAAACAATGATATATGGTTATAATATTATTATGAAGTAGCCTTAATGAATAGTTATAACGAAATATTGAATTTTATAACATTATTATTTCATCTTACACATTTTCTGGAACATGGTATGTGAACAAAATGAATTTTTCCGGTAAAATAAGTATTTTTCCAAAAATGCAGTTTTGCCGCCTTTTAATGGATCACCAACATTAAATCAAGTTTTTGACATGTTTATAAGATCAATTTTACAAAATAAAATTCTTCTTATGAATCAGGATATAAAAATTTACATTGGATAAATTTTTTTATTTTTTCTGATAACTTTCATATTTTGAGAAATAGTAAAAACACACTATATTTTAATTAAAAACAACTTATTTCATCACAATAATTTATATGGTTAGATTATCTTTTTAATTGGTTTTAAAGTGTAATTAGAATATATTTTTACCATTTCATCCAATTTTGGTCATTGGAATTAATTTCACAGTGAAATTGGATATAAACAACTATCAATCTTTTGATAGTTATTGTTTCTTAAAAACACGCTATTTGTTTTGATAACAGGAATTAATTTTAAAAATATTTAATTCCACTTCTATGTTTTTAATTTGGAAAAATAGAAATCAATTTTTAATTTGGAATATCAAAGAATCCTTAGGCTGAATTTTTGGTATTTTTCTGAAAAACATCAATTTTCGATGAACAGTGAAACCTCTTAGTGGTAGTTAAAAAACTATGTTTTTCATTCAAATAAAATTTTACCAACTTCTATGAATTGAATTTTGAAAATCCGAGAGACACAGTTTATATCACGGACTAAAATTTGCATCATTGAGAGGAAAATAATTTTTGGTGAATAGTAACATTTTACTTTTTCTTACCGCGGTTAAAAGTCAATAGGATAATTAAGGGTAAAAATGATATTATTATTACCCTAAAACTTGTCCTAATTCTATTGGATCAGTGTAATTCGGCCAAAAAAAACCATAGGAATAAAATATGACCATTTAGGCCCACTTGGATTAGATTAGGAAATTTATTATTAATTTATTTAAAGAAGGGTTAAAATAGTTAAAATCAATGTTTAATAACAAAATCATTTTTAATATAGGGTTATACATAATATATATTCTAATATAAATATTCAATAGAAATATAAATAGATTTAATACATAATTGTATTTTATTTATAATTTTTAGACATTAATTAATTTAATTTATTTATGACACAATGATGATGGAGTAATTATCTTTTTAATGAAATGTTGACATAATTGATGTTATAAATACCCAAATAAGTGTAATTTGATGCTTTTTATGAATTCCAATAATTTTATAGGTTACTATGACATTTTATTATTGATCTCATTAACTTTTTTCTAACTAATCATTTTGTTATGAGTTTCACAAAAATCAATTACCAAGTAGTGTTAAAATTGACATAAAATAGTTTTAAAATATTTTATTATATTATTAATTTTTATTTTATTCCTAAAAATATATGGTTTGTCCAAATGACTTATATAAGGTTATATATATTAATAATAATAAACTTGGGGAATGTTTGGCTTGTTATAGTATGTTTATTAACCATATAGTGTAAGAAAACAAGAAGAGACGGTAAAAGTAAAATTATTTAACTTAAAGTTAAATCTAAATGATAGGGATAACATAGAAACATAAACTTGTAAAAATTTTATTATATGAGAGGATTTAGACCCATCCCCACCTTAGCTTCTAAATAAATCAATTTGGAGCTATTAAAAACCAAATATGACTTTATAATAAAATATTATTTTGTGTTTTCCTAAGATGCCCCTCTCCTCCCTTATAAAAGGGCACCTCCTCCATCTCTTCCTCACACCACCTTTCGCATTAATCCTCAGCCAACCCCTTCCAAATTCTTTTCTCCACTTCCCTAGAAACATCCTAGAAGTCCTGTTCTTCTTCAAAGACCATTTTTAGTGCCCTAAGTTGAGGACTCAAAGAGGCGCTTAAAGAAGAGGTAATGTCTGTTACCGATTCTTTCATCTTTATTTATTCTTCTACATCTTCTTCATTAGTTGTTTCATTATTAAGTACTAACATCAGTATCAATAATATACTGATATTTTATTATAATTATGAAACAACCCTATTACATCACATATCGATCCTACGGAAAAAGAAATCACCGCGCGTGTGTACGTACAGAATACCGTCTCCACGCCGTGGGGTAATCTATTTTCCACCACCACCTTACATGTATGGGTATAATGGTTAAAATAATAACTATATATGATTATTGTAAATTGATATTTATTCTGAAATAGTTTACATACTCTCGAATACAATTCCACAGTCATGGGAATGATATCATTGCTTGTGTGTACTTACGGAATACCGTCTCCACGATATGATGTGACTTGTTCTACATGATCTTGATTTCATAATGATTATATAAATGAATTGAATGAAGAAATATGATATATATTACACTAATACCATTCTGTAAATGAGGTATCTATAACCTAAAAATAAGAATAATAATTTATTCGACAAAACACGCATAAGAACAAAACGTAATAAACACCCGAATAACAAGTAGCAATGAAATATTACTAATAAGAATCTAAGAATATGACAATATATGATATCATAAAAATAAGTATGATTCTGTAATAATTCAATGACATTATTTAAATCATTATTTATGAGGTTTGGACACTTACGATGCAAATCTGACCTAAGGTAGGGGAAAATCTCACATTCTCATTTTTATCCGAGATTGTTTATACTTCAGAAATTACTGGGGAATATTTATCATCCACATCCATGTTTCCTCAATATTTAATATTATTTCCATCCACTTACAATTTTTTAAATCCAATTTTACCCTTCGGTGAGTTTTTAGTAAAAGATATGAAATTAATATTTTGTCATTTTTCGTACGAGGTACTTTTTGACTTTTCCGGCCAATGTACAGGAAGAATGTTTTTTTAACTTACACGAAATGAATGGATTTTTAGAACATTATTTCCATGAAGATTCCTTTATAAGTGTTCACGTTTAATTTTAATCATCTTCTTTTAGGTCAAAATTATATGACATGTTAATAAAGGAAAATTTTTTTGAATTAGAAAGGATATTTTCTCCAAGAATGGAGTTCAAGTGTTTTATCAAAATTATTTTCCATCTAAGATAATATAGGGTTCTTTTTATATCCATGTTTTGACATATATTTGATTATGTTATGATGGAATTAATTTTATGATGTCCTTTTATCTTATATGGACTATGTTATGATGGCATGATGTTTAAGAATCCCATTTTTATTACATGGGTTATCCTATGATGTATGATTTATGAATTTGTGGGACACATAAGAATGGTATCATTATGAGATGGGTGGGACCTATATCTCCCTCCAATGCATTGGGTAGAAATTTATATCTCATGAGATAGAAATGGCTGGAATGTCAGGTTAAATCGGTTCAGTGAAATAGGACTAAAACGAGGAGTGAACTCGGTTCAGAAATAGACATTGTCCACTAAGATAGTATTGAAAATGAGTCATGACTACAAAGAAATGATTTTCTATGATTATCGGTGTATTCCATAAAGCATCATGTTTTAATTTATGATTATTGGGATTATATTTCACTACTATGATTTATCACATGTTATGAAATTATTATGTCTTTTGGAAGTTAAGATTTTCAAAATGTTATGTTCTTTTGAATATGATGTGATTGACATTTCTTTTGTTTACCTTTACTGAGCATTTGAGCTCACCCTTTTGTATGTTTTCTTTCCCTAGGTCAAGAAGAAGGTTATTAAGTAGTATATGCCAAAAGAGACTCTAGATATGATGTAATAAATGGGAGACAATGTAGATGGTTTATGAACCAGTTGATTATGTTTCCCAGTTTCTAATGACACTATACCTATACGGTCCTTTAATAGTTTTGTTATATGTTGTAATAAGTGTACTTCAATTTTGAAGTATTAAAAATGTATGTAATGTATGGGTATTTATACTTGACTCCACCCCACATGCATCCACCATTCTCACTACTTCCTATCTCCAAATCTATGTTATATGATGAGAGTAATTGCTTGTGATCACTTGTTTTTGTGATTTTATCATGAGAATGTTAATACATGGATTTTTAGAGATGAAAAACATCATTGAAACGCCCTATATATTTTTTGTTTTTTTATAATTTTTATTCCTTTACATGTCAGTCATTTATGATGGTTGATCCAAGATTGCACTCCAATGCATTTCGTAATGTTTAGTGTAACACCCCGAGATTTTATGAAAAATATTCTTTTTAATTTCATTAATGTGTTGGGTTGTATGATACACAAAATGGGGCATGCACAACACGCATCCTTGACTTGTCTTTCATTACACACAATAAAGACCTTCCTCGATAGCGTGTGTAGTACGCAATACTGAGTTTCACTAAATGAGATATTATTATAATATTATTATGAACTAGCCGTTATGAATAGTAATACCCAATTTTTGAGATTTTATAAATTTTATCATTCAAAATGGAGTTCATTTTTGGATTCGGATTATCTAAATTATCTTAGGGTGAAATTTTGGTACTTTTCGGATAACTTTCATATTCTGATGAATAGTGAAAACTACTAAATTTTAATTAAAAACAACTTTTTTAATCGAAATAATTAATAGTAATAAATTATTAATTTGAGTGCTTTTAAAGTATATTTAGAATATATTTTTACCATTTAATTCAATTTTGGTCATTGGATGTAATTTCACATTTAAAACAGACATAAACGAGTGTCAATCTTTTGATAGTTATTATCTCTTAAAAACATGCTATTTGTTTTGACGACGAGAATTAATTTTTTAATTAATTAATGAAACTGATATGTTTTGAATTTGGTAAAATAGAAATAATTTTTTAATTCATAATATCAAATATATCTTAGGCCCAAGTTTTGGTATTTTTCCGGAAACTTTCATTTTTTGATGAATAGTGAAACCACTAAGTGGTAGTTAAAAAACTGAATTTTCCATAAAACATAATTTTGCCGCATCTGTGAGTGGAATTTCGAAACTTCGAGAGACATAGTTAATATCAAGGACTAAAATGTGGTTCAATGAGATGGAAATATTTTTTGGGGAATAGTAACTTTTTACCTTTATTTACCACGGTAATAATTAAATATGATAATTAAGGGTAAAATTGATATTATTATTACCCTAACACATGTCCTAATTCTATTGGATAAGTGTAATTAGACCAAATAAAACCTTATGAATAAAATATGACGATTTAGGCCCACTTGGATAAGGTTAGGACATTTAATATTAATTTATTTAAAGAAGGGTTATAATAGGTAAAATCAATAATTAATAAGTAAATCATTTTTAATATAGTGTTATAAATAAGATAAATTCAACTATAAATATTAATTAGAAAGCTAAAATGAATTTAATATATAATGTTATTTTATTTATAATTTTTAGACATTATATAATTTAATTTATAAATGACACAACGATGATGCAGTAATTATATTATTAATGAAATATTGACATAATTGATGTTATAAATACCCAAATAAATGTAATTAGAGACTTTTTATAAATTCCACTAGTTTTATAGGTTAATATTACATTTTATTATTGATTTAGTTAACTTATATCTAACTAATCATTCTGTTATGATTTTCACAAAATTCAATTACCAAATAGTGTTAAAATTGAGACAAAATTGTTTTTCAAACAAATATTATATTATTAATTGTAATATTATTCATAAAAATCTAAGGATTGCCCAAATGACTTAGATAAGGTTATATATATTAATAATGAACAACTTGGGGTTCGTTTGGCTTGTTATAGTTTGTTTATTAAACTTATAGTGTAAGAAAACAAGAACACACGGTAAAAGTTAAATTATCTAACTTAAAGGTAAATCTAAATGATAAGGTTAAAATAGAAACCTAAACTAGTATAAATTCTATTGGATTAGATAATTTCGACACATCCCCAACTTAGCTTCGAACTGACTAAATTTGGAGCTATTAAAAACTGAATACGACTTTATAATAAAATAATATTTTTAGTTATTCAAATGGTGCCCCTCTTCTCCCTTATAAAAGGGAATCTCCTCCCTCTCTTCCTCACACCACATTGAGCCTTCAAGATCGGCCAACCCCTACCAAAATCTCTTCTCCGCTTCCCTAGAAACATCCTAGAGGTCCTGGTCTTCTTCAAAGACAACTTTTAGTTCCCTAAGAGGAGGTCTCAAAGTGGTGCTTCAAAGAAGATGAGGTTTGGATACGTACAAAGCATATCAGACCTAAGGTAAGGGATAATTTTGCAAATCTCATTTTTATCCAAGATTTCTTATTTGTAAGTATTTATTGGGGTTATTTCTATCATCCATGTCCATGTTTTATAAATGTGTTTTCATGTATGTTTAAAGTCCTTTTTACAAATTTTTTACTTTTACTACATGGTATGTAAGGAATGTTTCTTTTGTTTACGTTACGAGGTACTTTTTTGACTTTTTCGGCAAAGGTATGAGAAGAATGTTTTTTTAACTTATACGGAACGAACGGATTTTTACGGTTTTATAAAGCCTTATTTTTATGAAGCTTCCTTCAAAATATTTATTGACTATTTTCAACAGAATCCTTTTCTTTTAAAATTTCATGACACATTGTGAAAAGAGAAGGATTTTGGAGAAGAGATGATATTTTCCTCATGAATCCATTTAAAGTGTTTTATCAAAACCATTTTTTATCTATGATGAAATTATTTCATATGTGTATGTTTCAAGTATAATGTCTCTATGATTTACATGGTTTCACTTCTCTTATTATGAAATGATATACATTTCTTTTACATGGATTATGTGATGATGGGATGATGTTTATGAAACCCATTTTATTTATTAGGGTTTTTATGAATGATGTATGTTTATTATGTGGCATAAGTAAGAATGATTTCATTATGATATGGGTGGGACTTATATCTACTTCCAATGCATTGGGTAAAGATTTATATCTCATGAAATAGACAGGGCTGGAATGGTATGATAATCTGGTTCAGTGTTACAGGACTGGAACGAGGAGTGAACTCGATTCAGAAAGGGACTTTGTCCACTAAGATGGTCTTCATAGCAATGCCTTGGCTACTATGGAAATAATATCATGTGACTAATGGTTTCCACAATTACAGGCATTATTCCCATGCTATTTTATCATGATTTATGTTCTTTTATGATCTATGCCTTACGTACTTCCATGTTTTATGTCATTGCTCAAGCTTTTGATGTTTAAACATTATGTTCATGTTTTTAAGTTCAAATGTATATGATTTGTTTTATTTTATCCATGCCTACCCTTACTGAGAATTTGATCTCGCCCTTTTTATTTTTTCTTTTTCTCGGTATATAAGTAAAGGTTTTAGGTAAGAAAAAAAGGGAAGGTCTTTATGGGAGATGCTGAGGATCTTTCACCAAGATTAGAAGATTATGTTCCGAGTTTCCAAAGGCACTAAACTATTATGATCCTTTGGTGTCTGTTTTTGTTATGTAATAAGTATTCCTAAAAAGTAATTTAATTTCCATGTACGTCTAGCTTTGGGTCTCTACAGTTGGTATCAGAGGAAATTTTTAGTCAACCTTTGGAAACTAGGATGTGAAAACGTTAGTGAGATCCCAAGAGATATTTCTAAGGTTTGTCTAGGGATGTCCCTAAGGATAAGTATACGTATAGGATATAGTCCTAGAAATACATTAAAGATCATAGAATTTAACCTATGATGTTAGATAATGATGGTACTCCCCCATTACTATGTTGTTTTCCTTAGCATGATTTTTGCCTCTCACACTATTCTTTTTGGGTTCTAGAAAATGGCTAGAAACAAGAAGATTCATTATAATGGAATATCTGATAGACAATGGAATAAAATTGTTCATGGGAAACCAAATTAAATGGGATTTGGAAGTCCAAACATCATTATTATGATGAATCAGCAATCTCATAATATGATCAATAAACTCAAATTTGGTATGTTTCCTGACTCGGATAATAAGAGAAAGATAGAGTATCATGATGATTATAGAGAAAAGAACGTTCAATTTCCCCTATATAAATCATGTGGGAAGAGGCATCAAGGAGAATGTTTCAAAGGAACTGGAAGATGTTTTGGGTGTGGAAAAGAAGGACATAAAGCCAGTAAGTGTAAAGGAAAAGGTTCAGTTAACACCATGGATGAGGATAATGGTATTGCTATGACATCAACAATGGTTAAATGTTTTAAATGTGGAATGTACGGGAATTATGAAAACAAATTACCTAAGGGAAAGTATCATGAAGAGAATCAGTATGGTCATATGGGTAATATTTATGTTGATGATATTGGAGAGACTACAAATGATATTTGAGATAAAAGAATTGATGAATCTCGGTCAATGGTTTAAGAAGGTAGTGGAATGATTACATGTTTATCATGTGCAATGTTGTATAAGTAATCTCATGGTACTATGGAATAAAGAGACATCTATGGATTGTTACACTGTTGTCTTTCCATAAGTATTGAAAGTGTGTGATGAATGGTACCAGTATTTTTGGAAAGTAGATGATTTTCACATAATGATGGGATAAAAATAAAATTAAATGTTTGATAGTATTCATGAGCTCATGACTGATATAAGGAGAAGGTTATATCAATGTTTGAGTATATAGCATTTTTGGATTTTGGTATGTGGAAAGAGTTAACTTTTGACAGCATTCATGTGTTCACTAAGGTTTAAAGGGTATTCATTTTTCTAGAGAATACATGATTAAGGTATTCACATGATTGGAATGCGACCAACAAGATAATGGGGGATAAATGATGGTTGGTTGATGACATTTCAAGCAATCAATTTCGTTATACTATGAGCTTGGACCGAAGTATTTTAGATAAATATTGGAATGGATTATGTTGGACATAAGATAGTATTGTTTAGGGATATAACATTTTTCGGTATTATTGATGGGATGTTATAGTAATGTAGTTTTAGAAAAAGGAAAACCTGCAGGACGGGCGACAGCCCATCGCGTCGGACAGGGCTGTGGGAATCGAACCCACAACCAAAGTGCGACTGGCCTTTATCACCAACCACTGGCCTACAGGAAGTCCCTGTTTTATAGAAAATAGTTTTATTATAATAAGTAGTATGATATATGAAGTATAGGTCCATTTTAAGAACAATATATGATTAATCTCACTATAGATAGACTTGTGTATATTTAATAACTTTTTCTAACCATTTGTTTGAGACTGATGGAATGACCCGTCATTCTATCACATGATCTGCTAACACATCACGAATAAAAAATTCAACTTATTTTCATTAAGAGATGAAGTGGAAATTGTTCAAGGCACGAACAACATTGAGAATGTACCAAAATATAGTAAGTATTTATTCTAATTCAAATTCTTCAACTTTAGGGAAATGATCTTGAAAACCAAAAATGTTGTCCTAGTGCCCTTATATCCGATGAATCAGATGGTACCCTAGATCATCACAACTTTATGGCTTTGTGATTGTTGGATTTTTCATAGCCATGTTCTCTACCACTATCCATCAGAACTTGATGGTTATATTTTTCTTCCATATCCATATTTTCTCATATGTTCTTCTACGTCAAAACCCGGCGATGAGTAAATTTGGGTAACCGTTACATTTCATACATTAGTTTTTAAATCTATGTTTTGGTATTCTTTTTTATGATGTGGGTTTATAATAAAGAAACTTTCGTGTAGTAAAACATTTATAATCCCAACAAATTTCGAGGGTGAAATTCATTTTAAGGGGGGTAGAGTGTAACACCCTGAGATTTTATGAAAAATATTTTTTTAATTTCATTAATGTCTTGTGTTGTATGCTACATCAAAAGGATCTTGCACAACATTCCTCCCTGACTGGGCTTGCATTACACACAAAAAAGACCTTCCTCGATAGCATGTGTAGTACGCAATACCGAGTTTCACTAAACGAGATATTATTATAATATTATTATGAACTAGCCGTTATGAATAGTAATACCAACTTTTTGAAATTTTATAAATTTTATCTTTCAAAATGGACTTCATTTTTTGATTCAGAATATCTAAATTAGCTTAGGGTGAAATTTTGGTACTTTTCGGATAACTTTCATATTCTGATGAATAGTGAAAATTACTAAATTTTAATTAAAATAGCTTTTTTAATCAAAAAAATTAATAATGATAAATTATTAATTTGAGTGGTTTTAAAGTATATTTATAATATATTTTTACTATTTAATATAATTCTGGTCATTGGATGTAATTTCAAATTTAAACCATACATAAACAAGTGCCAATCTTTTGATAGTTATTACTCTTTAAAACACGCTATTTGTTTTGACGACGAGAATTAATTTATAAATTAATTAATGCAACTGATATGTTTTGAATTTTGTAAAATAGACATCATTTTTGAATTCATAATATCAAATATATCTTAGGGATAATTTTTGGTATTTTTCTGGAAACTTTCATTTTTTTGTTGAACAGTGAAACCACTAAGTGGTAGTTAAAAAACTGAATTTTTCATAAAACATAATTTTACCGCATCTGTGAGTGGAATTTCGAAAATCTGAGAGAGACGGTTAATATCAAGCACTGAAATTTTGTTCAATGAGATGAAAATATTTTTTGGTGAATAGTAACTTTTTACTTTTATTTACCACGGTAAAAAGTAAATAGGATAATTAAGGGTAAAAATGATATTTTTATTACCCTAACACATATCTTAATTCTATTAGATAAGTTTAATTAGACCAAAAACAACCTTAGGAATAAAATATGACCACTTAGGCCCACTTGAATTAGATTAGGACATTTAATATTAATTTATTTAAAGAATGGTTTAAATAGTTAAAATCAATGTTTAATAAGTAAATAATTTTTAATATAGTGTTATACATAAGATAATTTTGACTATAAATATTAATTAGAAAGCTAAAAATATTTCCTACATAATGGTATTTTATTTATAATTTTTAGACATTATATAATTTAATTTACATATGACACAAACAATGATGCACTAATTATCTTATTAATGAAATATTGACATAATTGATGTTATAAATACCCAAATAAATGTAATTTGAGACTTTTTATGAATTCTATTAGTTTTCTAGGTTAATATTACATGTTATTATTGATTTCGTTAAATTTTATTTAACTAATCATTCTGTTATTATTTTCACAAAAATCAATTACCAAATAGTGATAAAATTGACATAAAATCGTTTTTAAATCAAATATTATATTATTAATTGTTAGTTTATTCCTAAAAAGCTATGGATCGGCCAAATGACTTAGATAAGGTTATATATATTAATTACAAACAACAGGGGGTTTGTTTTTCTTGTTACATAAAGTTTATTAACCTTATAGTGTAAGAAAACATGAAGACACGGTAAAAGTTATATTATCTAACTTATAGTAAAATCTAAATGATAATGTTAAAATAGAAACCTAAACTTGTCTAAATTCTATTGGATTAGATGATTTCGACCCATCCCCACCATAGATTCGAAATAACTCAATTTGGAGCTATTAAAAACCGAATATTACTTTGTAATAAAATAATATTTTTAGTTATTCCAAAGGTGCCCCTCTCCTCCCTTATAAAAGGGAATCTCCTCCCTCTCTTCCTCACACCACATTGATCCTTAAAGCTCGGTCAACCCCTGCCAAATTATATTCTCTACATCCCTATAAACATCCTAGAAGTACTGGTCTTCTTCAAAGACCAATTTTAGTTCCCTAAGATGAGGTCTCAAAGAGGCGCTTCACAGAAGAGGAGGTTTGGATACGTACGAAGCATATCAGACATAAGGTAAGGGATAATTTTGAAAATCTCATTTTTATCCGATATTTCTTATTCGTAAGTATTTACTAGGGTTATTTCTATCATCCATTTCTATGTTTTATAAAAGTGTTTTCATTTATGTTTAAATTCCATTTTACCAATTTTTGACTTTTACTACATGGTATGTAAGGAATCATTCTTTTGTTTACGTTACAAGGTACTTTTTTGACTTTTCCAGAAAAAGTACGAAAAGAATTTTTTTTAACTTATACAGAACGAACGGATTTTTACGGTTTTATAAAACTTTATTTTAATGAATCTTCCTTCAAAATATTTCATGACTATTTTCAACAATATCCTTTTCTTTTAAAATTTCATTACATTTTGTGAAAAGATAATGATTTTGAAGAAGAAAGGATATTTTCCTCAAGAATTCATTTCATGTGTTTTATCAAAACCATTTTTCATCTAAGATGACATTATTTCATATGTGTATGTTTCAAGTATAATGTATCTATGATTTACATGGTTTCAATTCTCTTATTATGAAATGATATCCATTTCTTTTATATGGATTATGTGATGATGGGATGATGTTTATGAAACACATTTTATTTATTGGGTGTTTTATGAATGATGTATTGTAACATCCCAGATAAATAAAGAATAAAGAATTTTCATATTTATTAATATTTACGAATTAAATATTAATTTTATTTTAAAGGGGTTTCTATGTTCGATAGCGTACCCGATACGCAACGATGAGTTTCTTTGAAACTTACGTAGCACACTAGTAATAAAATAATATTATTTTAAATGTTAGTTAAAAAGTAGTCGTTGTACTGGTGGGAATGGATAGAAATAACTAAAATATGATTAGATATGTTTTTAAAAGTTTATACATTTACCCAATAAAAGATAAAGGCTTAAAATACGGAAAGAGTTCAATTTTAGGGCATATATACTCTAATTTTCACTAAAGGTTCACTTATCACCTTTTAATGGTGAACCATCATTAAATATAGTTTTGATCACTCTTATACTTTATTTTGGACCAAATATAACTCTTCTTTAGAATCGGGACATCAAAATTTACTTTGTGTAAATTTTTGGTACCTTTCTGATAAAGTTCATTTTTTAAATGAATAGTGTAAAATGTTGTATTTTAATTCAAACCCTCTTTTTAATCTAATTTATTTATATGATTAGATTATCTTTTGAATTGGGTTTAATGTGAAATTAGAAAATATTTTTACCATTAAATCCAATAGTGGTCGTTGAAATTAATTTCACTTAGAAATCGGACTTAAACTAGTGTCAATCTTTTGATACTTATTGTTTCACAAAAACACGCTATTTGTCATGACAGCGGGAATTAATTATTAAATTAATTAATTTGACTTATATGTTTTGAATTTTGTAAAATGGACTTCATTTTTGAATTCGGAATATCAAATATAGCTTAGGGTGAATTTTTGGTAATTTTCTGAAAAACTTCAATTTTTGATTAATAGTGAAACCACTAAGTGGTAATCAAGCAAACTGATTTTTCAGTTAAATGAAAGTTTACCACTAATGTGTATTGAATTTTGAAAATCCGACATTCATGGTTGTCATTAAGAAGTAAAATGTCCTTCAATGAGATTAAAATAATTTTTTGGTGAATAGTAACTTTTTTTCATTAATCGCGATTAGAGGTAATTAGTGTAGTTTAAGGTAAAAATGGTATTATAAGAATGTGAAAACACCATGACACTTGTCCTAAACCTATTGGGTGAGTCATGGCCGACCAAGACAAGCCATGGGACAACTTGGGGACCCCATGGAGCCACTTTAGTTGGAAAATGACATTAATATATTTTTATTTAATGTTAAAGTGAAAATGACACTAACATAAATTGTTTTACTAAAATAATTTTTGAGTTGGGTTATACAAGTCCAAATTTTGATTATAAATATTCATTGGAAATCTAAAAAGAGTTCCTACATCATAGTATTTTTTTTATAATTGTTAGATATTAAATAAATTAAATTATATATGACATAATAATGATGCAGCGATGACATCATTATTTGACGATTTAAATAAAATGGAATGATAATGAAAAATCTAAAACCTACACATGTCCAAATCTTATTGGATGAGTGGATTTCAAACCCTTATCACCTTATCCACGAATTATATCAATGTGTGACCTTTTAAAACAGAAACACATTTTCAAATAAAGTAATATTTCTTTACTTTCCAAAAGTGCCCCTCCTCTCCTCTTATAAAAGGCCCCCACCTCTACCCCATTACACACACTCCTCAAGCCTTTGGCTCGGCCAACCCCTGCCCAATTACTCTCTCCACATCCCTCTCCTCATCCTAGAGGATTCCCTTTGGGCAGAATCCTTTCAAAGGAAGACTTTAGTCTCAAATCAAAAGGGAGTTACACTTTTAAAGGTAATTCATTCTCTCTTGTTCATTTGTTTTATTTTGCTTCTCCAACCCTCTTAAATCTTTTTATTTTCTTCTTTTGTAACAACACCAGTATCTTCAATATACTAGGATGTTGTTATAATATTTATTTGAGCTAAACTCTCACACAACTACATCAAATGGTTAAAGAACATACGGTTTCCGTGGATGGCGAAATTCTGCCTCCCGAATCGATGATTGTTCAATACTCATTTAACACCTTCAAGGGTGGCCATTATGATGTCACTATTTTTATATATGATATATAATATGTTTATTTTTTCTTTAAGCTTCTGTATTTTTCATTTTTGTCATACCTTTATGGTTTCCATTATGGGTAAGCACGATATCTTCATTTAAGGAAGTGCGGACTACCGCCCCCTAAAAGTGATATGATTCGTTAATGCCATATGTGGGACGTGTAAAGGATGGATTTAAAGTTATTATATATGATGTTATACTGGAATTATAATATACCTCTATATAATTATTATTTCTTTCCATTAAAGTATTAGATAGAAATGAAAGTAGCGTTCATGCGTACGTACGGCTTACCGTCTCCATGAACGTTGCATTTCATTTCTTATCCCCAAATGTAATGTACTATTAAAATTACATGTATATAATGTATATATATAATTAATGATATATCTAAATTATGAATATAATTCTGGAATTAAAATATACATACCTCTCATTTAGTTTTAATTCCACTAATATGACAAAGAAATGAAAGTAGCGTTCATGCGTACGTACGGCTTACCGTCTCCATGAACGGTGCATTTCATTTCTTACCTCTAAATGATTATGTAATATTATAAATACATGTATATGCTGGATATATATGATACATATTATATCCAAATCGGGAATTTCATTCTAGATATAAAGAACTTTTGACCACATGTACAACATGTAATTGTAAGAAGTCAACTTTCGACTTAAGAACCAAATATTGATAAAACAAACATTATTAACATAAATGGTTACATAATGTTTATAACATGGAAATAAGTGATATAAAAACAATAATGATCTTTAAAAAGGTTCTTAATCAAATATAAATTAACTCAAGTTTATTATTCAGGACGTTAAAGAACGATCGAGTCAAGTCGGACTCAAGGTAAGGGACTTCGTCTCAATCTCCTTTCATTGAGGCATATTTCGTTTTATACAAAAATTTCTTTTATACGGTGTATAAAATCCTTTTACTTTTACTTTTATACAAAAGGAATCTTTTTCTACGAAGCGTTTTACTAAACGAAAAAAAGGAATGTTTTTTTAACGTATGCGGTGACAACGACTTTTTCTGCCGCCACGAGTATTATTTGGTCTTGGCTTTCTCAACAAGCCGTAATGTTTTTAGAATAAAATAAATACCATATACTCTTTTATGTATTTTTGTATTGAAAATGGTTTTGAAAAATGATTCTATTATGTCAATATATTTATGATATATTGTGATTGAAATGTGGAAATGTTATAATTCCTTTATATTGGTTTTATGTTTTATGATTTTATACTGGTACGTGGACATTTTAACGGGTGGTTACGTTATAAACCATATGACGGGTGGTGCCGTGAATACCATGATGGGTGGTTACGTTATAAGCTCCAATGCATTGGGTATGGAAGTCGGCCATATGGCTATTCCATTAAGTATGTATGGAAATTGGCCGTATGGCTATTCCATTAAGTGATATGTGTGGAAGTCAACCGTATGGTTATTCCACTTAAGTATGTTTATGTCCCAAGTTACCTTTATATATTTTATGTGTTCTTTATATGGGTTTTATGGTAATCCTTTGGTTACAAAAAGGTAAGTAATGATACTTTATTTAGTGAATATTTTTTTTACTACTTCATGAAGGTGAAGGTATTACATTGATATAGTATACATTTTTTACTTGATGTTTGAAAAACTAACAGTTTTCATTCTTTTTGTATCCCTTACTGAGCTTTTTATGCTCACCCCATGTTTTTCGAAATGTTTTTCACAGGACTTAAAGTGGAATATGATCAAGGATGGGATCAAGGGAATTTCATGCTATCTAAAACATGGAATCTAGACGTCTTTCTTTTTAAGAGTTTTTTTATTTTATGGAGACTTAGTAGAAGTGTCTACTTTGTAATCTTTTAAGATGTAATAGTTATGTTCTAAATCTCTAAAACTCTAAACCTGAAAAGATCCTCAATGTGAATTATTCATTTAATTCAATATTAAGTAAGGTTTAAGGCTGTGGCCTTATAGTTGGTATCAAAGGACGGTTTAGACAACTTTAGGAGTTAGAAAAGTGTTAAATTATAATATGATTGAAATGATATAGCATTTACGGATTACCATGTTGCTTCGCCTAAGATATTTCTGTGATCGGAATGGTTTTCCGCAGAGGAAAAAAAGCTGCTATGTTGGGATGACATCAGGAGAAAGATAACCTTCCAAATCAGCAACCTGAGATGGTCGGAATCGGAACTGAACAGTTTGTTGCAGTGATGGCACGGTCGACTCAGGCTATAAATGGTGGTGGTATCCATGCACAAGATCATCCAGATCAACCGAAGAGGAACATGTCAGTGGTGGAACATTTCATGAGGCAACATCCCCCATCATTTAGAGGATCATCTGACCCTGTGCAAGCTTAAGGGTGGATTAAAGCACTGGAGAAGATTTTTGATGTCATGGGGTGTTCAGAACATCAAAAGGTTAGTCTTGCTGTTTACCGTTTTGAAGGTGAAGCTGATCAGTGGTGGTCGATGGTGAAAAATATAAGGGATAGTGATGAGATTGAGAATCTTCACTGGGACGAATTCAAAGGTATGTTTCTTGAGAAATATTTTCCTAAGGTGGTTCGTCTTAGGATGGAAAAACAGTTCCTAGAATTGAGGCAGGAGGATGATTCAGTGGCTACTTATGAAGAAAAGTTCACTCGATTGGCAAGGTATGCTCCAAACTTCATATGAGATCTTGATAGTAAAATAATCCGTTTTTACTCAGGGTTAAAGCCAAAGTATCAAAGGGCTTTAGCTTCTCGTGAGTTCAAAAGTTATGAAAAACTTGTTCGATGTACGGAGATGGTGGAAATGGAGTTTGCCGATGATCAGGTGTTCTATGACAAACAATAGAATAAGAGGACTTGTTGGGAGGAAAAGAGGAAGAATTCATCAATGAAGCAAGGAGGTAAGAAAAAAAAATATCCATCCTGTGAGAAGTGTGGTAAAATGCATCCTGGAGAATGTTTATCCATGTCTGGTAAGTTCTTTCGGTGTGGTAAGTCTGGTCATATTGCTCGTAACTGTAAGGAAGATGATCAAGCAGGAAATGAAAAGCCAACGGTAAGATGTTTTAAGTTTAATGAAATGGGTCATTATGCAGACGAGTGTCCGACAAGGAGCTTGAGTGATGGGAAGCAGTTAGACTACAAACAGAAAGGGGTGGTAAAATCCTTTGCAACAACTTCAGCAGATGTTGGGCCATCGAATGAAGTGGTATTAGCTCCAGGGAGCTCAGTATTTTTCGAAGATTGACTTGAGGTCGGGGTACCATCAGTTCAAAGTAAAATAAGCAGACGTCCGAAGACTGCGTTCCGTACTAGATATGGCCATTATGAATTTGTAGTTATGCCTTTTGGGTTAACCAATGCACCTGCTGTATTCATGGACCTTATGAATAAAATTTTCCATGAGTTCTTGGATAAGTTTGTGTTTGTGTTTTGAGGTTTGTGAAGAGGTTATGTGTGCCTTTTGATTCACAGTTGAAGAATGAGTTGTTTTTTCATCCTGGCAGTACTAAGATATACAGAGGTCTGCGGGAGTATTACTGGTGGGATGGAATGAAAAGAGACATTGCTGATTTTACCGTGAAGTGTTTGACATGTCAACAGGTTAAAGCAGAGCAGCAGTTACCGAAAGGGATGCTTCAGCCTTTACCAGTGCCAGAGTGGAAATGGGAAAACTTATCCATGGACTTTGTTGTGGGATTACCGAGGACATCTCGAGGTAATAATGCAATCTGGGTTATTGTTGATCGCTTGACAAAATCTGCGCATTTTCTTTCTATACGAGATAATTTCTCTCTTGATCAACTTTCCAGTTTGTATCTTAAAGAGATAGGTTACATGGAGTTCCTCTCTCTATTGTATCAGATCGTGATCCCAGGTTTACTTCTAACTTTTGGAAAGGCCTTCAGAAGTTTTTGGGTACTGAATTAAATTTTAGTACAACTTTTCATCCTCAATCAGATGGGCAGTCAGAACAGACAATCCTGACATTGGAGGATATGCTACGAGCTTTTTCTATGGATTATCAGGGAATTTGGGACCAACATCTTTCTTTGGTTGAGTTTTCTTATAATAACAGTTTTCATTCCAGTATACAGATGGCACGATTTGAAGCATTATATGGGAAACGATGTCGAACTCCAGCATTTTGGAATGAAGTGGGTGAAAGGAAGTTGATGGGACTAGAATTGGTAGAAGAGATGGCAAAAAAAGTTCAGTTGATTCAGAAAACACATAAGAACAGCTCAGAGCAGGCAAAAGAGATATGAGGATAACCGGAGGAAGGATCTATCTTTCGAGGTAGGTGGTCATGTTTTTCTCAAGGTTTCTCCTTGTAAAAGCGTGATGAGATTTGGTAAGAAAGGAAAGTTGAGTTCAAGGTTTATTGGACCATATTAAATTCTTGAGAGAGTTGGAACAGTTGCATACCGGGTGGATTTACCTCCGAGTTTATCTCAGGTACACAATGTTTTTCACGTTTCGATGTTGAGAAAGTATATGCCAGATCCATCTCATGTTTTGAGTCAAGAGGGGGTTTAGCTGGAAGAGAACCTATCTTATAAGGACAACCGGTCCAGATTCTTGACCACAGGGAGCAAGTGTTGCGGAATAAGGTGATTCATCAGGTAAAGGTTTTGTGGAAAAACCAAGTGATTGAAGAGGCAACGTGGGAATCTGAAAATGCTATGAGGGATAAATACCCCCACTTATTTTGATAAGTGAATAAAATTGCGAGGACGCAATTCCCAAAAGGGGGGAAGGATGTAACATCCCAGGTAAATAGGGAATAAAGAATTTTCATATTTATTAATATTTACAAATTAAATGTTAATTTTATTTTAAAGGGGTTGCTATGTTCGATAGCGTACCCGATACGCAACGATGAGTTTCTTTGAAACTTACGTAGCACACTAGTAATAAAATAATATTATTTTAAATGTTAGTTAAAAAGTAGCCGTTGTACTGGTGGGAATGGATAGAAATAACTAAAATATGATTAGATATGTTTTTAAATGTTTATACATTTACCCAATAAAAGATAAAGGCTTAAAATACTGAAAGAGTTCAATTTTAGGGCATATATACTCTAATTTTCACTAAAGGTTCACTTATCACCTTTTAATGGTGAACCATCATTAAATATAGTTTTGACCACTCTTATACTTTATTTTGGACCAAATATAACTCTTCTTTAGAATCGGGACATCAAAATTTACTTTGTGTAAATTTTTGGTACCTTTCTGATAAAGTTCATTTTTTTAATGAATAGTGTAAAATGTTGTATTTTAATTCAAAACCTCTTTTTAATATAATTTATTTATATGATTCGATTATCTTTTGAATTGGTTTTAAAGTGAAATTAGAAAATATTTTTACTATTAAATCCAATAGTGGTCGTTGGAATTAATTTCACTTTGAAATCAGACTTAAACTAGTGTCAATCTTTTGATACTTATTGTTTCACAAAAACACGCTATTTGTCATGACAGTGGGAATTAATTATTAAATTAATTAATTTGACTTATATGTTTTGAATTTTGTAAAATGGACTTCATTTTTGATTTCGGAATATCAAATATAGCTTAGGGTGAATTTTTGGTAATTTTCTGAAAAACTTCAATTTTTGATGAATAGTGAAACCACTAAGTGGTAATCAAGCAAACTGATTTTTCAGTTAAATGAAAGTTTACCACTAATGTGTATTGAATTTTTAAAATCCTACATACATGGTTGTCATTAAGAAGTAAAATGTGGTTCAATGAGATTAAAATAATTTTTTGGTGAATAGTAACTTTTTTTCATTAATCGCGATTAGAGGTAATTAGTGTAGTTTAAGGTAAAAATCGTATTATAATAATGTGAAAACACCATGACACTTGTCCTACACCTATTGGGTGAGTCATGGCCGACCAAGACACGCCATGGTCCAACTTGGGGACCCCATGGAGCCACATTAGTAGGAAAATGACATTAATATATTTTTATTTAATGTTAAAGTGAAAATGAAACTAACATAAATTGTTTTACTAAAATAATTTTTTATTGGGGTTATAAAAGTCCAAATTTTGATTATAAATAGTCATTGGAAAGATAAAAAGATTTCCTACATCATAGTATTTTTTTATAATTTTTAGACATTAAATAAATTAAATTATATATGACATAATAATGATGCAGCGATGACATCATTATTTGACGATTTAAATAAAATGGAAAGATAATGAAAAATATAAAACCTAAACATGTACAAAACTTATTGGATGAGTGGATTTCGAACCCTTATCACCTTATCCACGAATTATTTCAATGTGGGACCTTTTAAAACCGAAACACATTTTCAAATAAAGTAATATTTCTTTACTTTCCAAAAGTGCCCCTCCTCTCCTCTTATAAAAGGCCCCCACCTCTACCCCATTACACACACTCCTCAAGCCTTTGGATCAACCAACCCCTGCCCAATTACTCTCTAAAAATCCCTCTGCTCATCCTAGAGGATTCCCTTTGGGCAGAATCCTTTCAAAGGAAGCCTTTAGGCTCAAATCAAAAGGGAGTTACACTTTTAAAGGTAATTCATTCTCTCTTGTTCATTTGTTTTATTTTTCTTCTCCAACCCTCTAAACTCTTTTTATTTACTTCTTTTGTAACAACACCAGTATCTTCAATATACTATGATTTTGTTATAATATTTATTTGAGCTAAACTCTCACACAACTACATCAAATGGTTAAAGAACATACGGTTTCCGTGGATGGCGAAATTCTGCC
Organism: Viscum album; assembly: GCA_963277665.1. Lineage (NCBI taxonomy): Eukaryota > Viridiplantae > Streptophyta > Magnoliopsida > Santalales > Viscaceae > Viscum > Viscum album. The sequence goes on from OY728165.1 coordinate 1,394,277,845, forward strand.
TCCCGAAACGATGATTGTTCAATACACATTTAACACCTTCAAGGGTGGCCATTATGATGTCACTATTTTTATATATGATATATAATATGTTTATGTTTTCTTTAAGCTTCTGTATTTTTCATTTTTGTCATACCTTTATGGTTTCCATTATGGGTAAACACGATATCTTCATTTAAGGAAGTGCGGACTACCGCCCCCTAAAAGTGATGAGATTCGTTAATGCCATATGTGGGACGTGTAAAGGATGGATTTAAAGTTATTATATATGATGTTATAATGGAATTATAATATACCTCTATATCATTATTATTTCATTCCATTAAAGTATGAGATAGAAATGAAAGTAGCGTTCATGCGTACGTACGGCTTACCGTCTCCATGAACGGTGCATTTCATTTCTTATCCCCAAATGTAATGTATTATTAAAATTACATGTATATAATGTATATATATAATTAATGATATATCTAAATGATGAATATAATTCTGGAATTAAAATATACATACCTCTCATTTATTTTTAATTCCACTAATATGACAAAGAAATGAAAGTAGCGTTCATGTGTACGTACGGCTTACCGTCTCCATGAACGGTGCATTTCATTTCTTACCTCTAAATGATTATGTAATATTATAAATACATGTATATGCTGGATATATATGATACATATTATATCCAAATCGGGAATTTCATTCTGGATATAAAGAACTATTGACCACATGAACAACATGTAATTGTAAGAAGTCAACTTTCGACTTAAGAACCAAATATTGACAAAACAAACATTATTAACTTAAATGGTTACATAATGTTTATAACATGGCAATAATTGATATAAAAAGAATAATGAACTTTAAAAAGGTTCTTAATCAATTATAAATTAACTCATGTTTATTATTCAGGAAGTTAAAGAACGATCGAGTCAAGTCGGACCCAAGGTAAGGGACTTCGTCTCAATCTCCTTTCATTGAGGCATATTTCGTTTTATACACAAATTTATTTTATATGGTGTATAAAATCCTTTGACTTTTACTTTTATACAAAAGGAATCTTTTTCTACGAACCGTTTTACTAAACGACAAAAAGGAATGTTTTTTTAACGTACGCGGTGACAACGACTTTTTCCGCCGCCACGAGTATTATTTGGTCTTGGCTTTCTCAACAAGCCTTAATCTTTTTAGAATAAAATAAATACCATATACTCTTTTATGTATTTTGGTATTGAAAATGGTTTTGAAAAAGGATTCTATTATGTCAATATATTTATGATATATTGTGATTGAAATGTGGAAATGTTATCATTCCTTTATATTGGTTTTATGTTTTATGATTTTATACTGGTACTTGGACATTTTAACGGGTGATTACGTTATAAACCATATGACGGGTGGTGCCATGAATACCAGGATGGGTGGTTACGTTGTAACCTCCAATGCATTGGGTATGGAAGTCGGCCGTATGGCTATTCCATTAAGTATGTATGGAAATTGGCCGTATGGCTATTCCATTAAGTGATATGTGTGGAAATCAACCGTATGGTTATTCCACTTAAGTATGTTTATGTCCCAAGTTACCTTTATATATTCTATGTGTTCTTTATATGGGTTTTATGGTAATCCTTTGGTTACAAAAAGGTAAGTAATGATACTTTATTCAGTGAAGATTTTTTTTACTACTTCATGAAGATGAAGGTATTACTTTGATATAGTATACATGGTTTACTTGATGTTTGAAAAACTAATAGTTTTCATTCTTTTTGTATCCCTTACTGAGCTTTTTATGCTCACCCCAAGTTTTTCGAAATGTTTTTCACACGACTTAAAGTTGAATAAGATCAAGGATGGGATCAAGGGAATTTCATGATATCTAAAACATGGAATCTAGACATCTTTCTTTTTAAGAGTTTTTTTATTTTATAGAGACTTAGTAGAAGTGTCTACATTGTAATCTTTTTAGATGTAATAGTTATGTTCTAATTATCAAAAACTCTAAACCTGAAAAGATCCTCAATGTGAATTATTCATTTAATTCAATATTAAGTAAGGTTTAAGGCTGGGGCCTTATATGTATGTTTATTTTGTGGCAAAAGTAAGAATGATTTCAATATGAGATGGGTGGGACTTATATCTCCCTCCAATACATTGGGTATATATTTATATCTCATGAGATAGACAATGCTGGAATGGTAAGTTAATTTGGTTCAGTGTTACAGGACTAGAACGAGGAGCGAACTCGATTTAGAAAGGGACATTGTCCACTAATATGGTCTTGGCCGCAATGCCTTGGCTACTATGGAAATCATATCATGTGCTTAATGGTTTCCACAATTACATGTTTTATTCCCATGCTATTTCATCATGTTTGATGTTCCTTTATGATCTATGCCTTACGTACTTCCATGTTTTATTTCATTGCTCAAGATTTTGATGTTTAAACATTATGTTCATGTTTTTATGTTAAAATGTATAAGATTTCTTTTATTTTATCCATGCTTACCCTTACTGAGATTTTGAGCTCACCCTTTTTATGTTTTCTTTTCCCCAGGATATAAGGAATGGTTTTAGGTAAGAAAAAAAGGGAATATCTTTATGTGATATGTTGTGGATCCTTCACCAAGATTAGAAGATTATGTTCCATGATTCCAAAGGAACTAAACTATTACTGTCCTTTGGTGTATGTTTTTGTTATGTAATATGTATTTCGAAAAAGTAATGCAATGTCCATGTACGTCAAGCTTCGGGTCACTACATTGAGCCTCCTATGCAGAAATCATGGCTTTTAGCCTAACACGTGTCTAAATCCTATTGGATGAGATATGGCCAACCATTGTCATCCTTGGGTCAATTTTAGAACCCCTTTGAGCCACTTGTGTGTGATAATGACATGTTCCAATAATTAATTTAAAGTGAAGTGAAATATTACATAAACATATATCTTTTTACTAAAACAATTTTAATGTGGGGATATATAACCGATCTATTTAACTAAAATATTCATTAGAAAACTAAAAATATTTCCTACATTATGTTATTTGATATATAATTTTTAGACACTATATATATAAATTTATATACGACAGAATGATGATGTACTGATTACCTTATTAATGAATTATTCAAATAAATTATTTTATAAATATTATAATAAAAGTAATTTTAACATTTTGAGGGAATCCACGATTTTTTGGGATGATTCTGACCTGTTATATTTTATTTAATGATGTTTTTTTGAATTAATCAAATTGTTATGACATTAACAAAAATCAAATACTATATAGTGTCGAAATAGACATAAATGAGTTTTTAAAAAAAATACTATTTTATTGAATGATATAGTAGTCATAAGAATCAAATATTCGGCCAAATAAATTAGATAATATTAATAATTACCTTAATGATCAATTCTATATTCTCTTGTTATTTTTTGTAACCATATTAACCATAGAGTATAAATATACCAGAAGGCATTGTAAGAGTTAATTTATTTAACTAAGTGTTAGATCCAAAAGATAAGGCTACATTTGTGACCTAATGTTGTTTAAAACCAATTGGTTGCGATGATTTCGACACCTCTTCATCATATCCTTGAAATATATCCTTTTATTTATTATTTTTGTAAAATAAAATTTATAATAAAACAATATTACAAAACATTCCTAAAGTGTCTCTTCTACCTCTTATAGAAGGCCACCACCACTACCCACTTATTCACACCTCTCAATCCCCATGAATCACCCAAATTCTAATCGGATAAGCTCCTAACATCCCTCCATTATCCCAAGAATTTTTACCTTGGGGAAAAGGCAACTCAATGAAGCCTTTTGGCTCCAATATAAATGAGTTACCCGATTTAAATGTATCGTCTTCTCTCAAACTCCTTTAATTTATTTTCCCCCTTCGAACCTTAAAACTATACTTATTCCACTATTTTATAACCAAAAAGTTTCCAAAATATACTAGGATTTTCTATGCTAAGGGGTTTACCAACATATACACACACATCCTTCTAATTGATATAGAATATACTGCTTCTATGTACGACGAACTACTGCCTCACAAAGCGATGTTTCGTCAATTTTCTCCCATCACCTCCCATGATTTAAATTATGATTGAACTTTATTTATATATGATATATATTTTATTTATATTTTATCTTGAATTCTGTATTTTTTATTTATAATATACCTTTATACTTTCCATGTTGTGTAAAGACGTTAATTTTTTTGAGGAAGTGTGGACAACTGCCCCCTCAAAGTGATGTGACTCGTTTTCATTATTCATGGAACGTAAAAAATATGTTTTTATTAAATACAAGATACATTAATAAAATAAATATAATATGTGTATTATAATAGACATTTAAATCATTAGATAATTATTCTGTTATTATGGAAAATAAATAAATGTGGTGTTCATGTGTACGTAAGACCTACCATCTCCAAGAATGGTGCGTTTCATTTATTATTTTTAAATATTATGGATATTAAAAATACACATAAATGGGATTTATATGTTATTTAAATCATGAATAATATTCCATGATGATGTAATTTTGACTACATATAATTATTTACCTCAAAATAAGTTCATTTTCGACTCAAGTACTCAATATTGACAAAATGACCATTATGAAATTAAATAATTATGTAATTTTTATAACATGGCAATAGTTGATATAAAATTAATAATAAAATTGAAATTTTTTCTCATGAATGTAAAAAATAACCTATGTTTTTTATTCAGAAACATGACGACTGTATGACAGAAGTTGGACTCAAGGTAAGAGAACTTTATATCCCAATTTCCACTTGTTGGGTTTAATGAATACTTTTTTGACTATATTTTTCCATGATTATATGTGTAATTACTTTTTAATAATTTATTTTATAATTTACTTTTCCCATTATGTGGAAATATATTTTCTATTCATAACCACCCCATTGGTAAATTCTTACATCAAAGATATGAATTTTTTATGGTAAATCCTAACTAAATTTCCATTCATTGAGTTAGATATTAATTTTTGTGGTTTTATTTTTTCAAAAATATTTTTGAATGACCTATGATTTTTTACCCTGAATATCCCCTTATATTGGGTGTATTTATATTTTTTACACATAATTATTTAATTAATTTATCCTTAATCTAATTATACGATCATTGTAGGGGACATTGTCTCAATATCCTTTCATTGAGGCATATTTTGATAATATACACTATACTATTTATTATGGTGTTTAATAAAACCCTATTATTTTTCATTCCATTCAAAGTGAATCGTTTTTTCAACAAATCGTTTTACTAAATGAAAAAATTAATCTTTTTAACGTATACGACAACAATGACTTCTCCACTGCCATAATAGTTATTTGATATTTGGATTCCTCTATAAGATTTAATTTTTTTAAAAGAAAAAAACCCCTTATTACATTTTTTTGGGTGTTATGGTATTGAAAATGCTTTTGAAAGTGGATTTACTATTTCAATATCTTGAAATTATTTCTTCTGATTTCAAACGAAATTTTATGAGTGAAATGTTAAAAATAGTAATATTGTATGTGGTATGATTTTATAATATTACTTATAAATTTGACATGTGGTTACGTGATAAACCAAATATAGGTGGTTACATGATAAACCAAAGATGTGTGGTTTCATGATAAACTAAGAATGGGTGGTTACGTTATATTCTCCAATGCATTGGGTATGGAAGTCAACCGTATGGAAATTCCATTTAGTGATATGTGTGGAGTTATACAGTATGGTTATTTCCTTTAATTATGTTTTTGTCCCATGTAAATACAATTTCAAAATAATTTTAGTTCATCTAGCATACAATTTAATATCTGAACAACAATTTTGTAACATACAACGTATATGACCCTTCTTAAATTCTTTTCCCATTTTTACAAAATTGTTATTAAATATTAATTTGTCCATAGGAGTATGCAAAAAAACATGATTTGTAAATTAATTGTTCAAAGTTATACATGATGGAATAGACATGCAGAAAAGAGAATGTTACTACTGATTGGGATAACATTGTGTATTATTGATCATCTGATATTATTATAAGTGTGGATAATAAAGAAGACAACATTGAGGAAGTGATTACAAGTTTTAATGATGATGATGATTGTATTGAAGAAATGAAAATAACATTTGATGATGAAATTCATAATTAACCAAAATTGTTTCAGTAGTTAATGAGTTTTCCAAAGATGCCATTTTATGCTGGTTTACTAAATATACAGCATTGTCAGCCATACTCATGCTGTATAATTTAAACGCTGAAAAAGAATGGGCTGATCTCGTTTTAATTACCTATTATCCATCTTCAATTATATACTACTAGAAGATAATGAGTTCCATATATGATCATATGATATTTAAAGTATTATACATTTTATGTGTATGATCACTAATAGAATATATTCTTGTCCAAAGGATTGTATATTGAATCTCAAGGAACAAATTCCACATAAAGAATTAAAATTTTTTGGTGTTTCTCGATACATGAAAGATAAATACGGTCCAATAAAATTTACATGTTACTTTCATATAATTGCATGTTTTAAGAACCTATATATAGGTGAAGAGATAACAACAAAATTGACATGGAAAAAAGACACATGAAATAAATATGGGAAACTTTTTCACCTGGAAGACTCTCCTCAGTAGAAGATAATTGATCATAAATATCCTAAATTTAGAAATGGTCCATGAATCCTCTATCCCTCATTATCTACAGATGGATTGAATCATATTGGTTTTCAAAGCAGCACTCACATTACATGGATAGTTATGTTGGTAAATTATATCTTTCCACCATGGTTTTTCATGAAATAAAAATATATTATGATATCTATGATTATATCATGAAAAAGAAACTAGGTGGTGATATTGATGTTTATTTGAATCCGTTGATCAAAGATTTTAATGTATTATGGGATTCACCTAAAATGTTGTATGATAATTATAGAAATAATTAGTTCACAATGAGATCCATGTTGTATGAGATGATAAATGAATTTCTATCTTATGGAAAATTTTATAGTTATAGAATTAAATTACATAAAGGGTGTCCTATTTGCAAATAGGGATCATAATGAATTAGGTTGAAAAATTCATTGATGACTGTCTTTCAAGAAAATCAAATATTTTTTCCCCAATGAAATAAGTATTGATATTGTATGAAATTATTTGACAAAAGCTCAATGAATGTATAGAAACCCCCCCCCCCCACTAATATATGATTAACTGTTTGAGAAGGTAAAATATGTGGAAACTTCTTTTGATAAACCATTTTTGAAAAAAATTATGAATATCATTTGGTAAAAGATACCATTTTTTTGAATAACCATACTGAAATTGTTTATATGACAAAAATTTTCTTTATATTATGCATGTTGACAAAATGTATGTGATAGTTTATTTGGAACATTTATAAATACACATGGACAAATAAATGATGGAATTACATCTAGGATAGAAATGGTTGACATGAGAATACGAGAAGGGTTAAAGCTTTTGAAGGGTGAAAAGAGAACCATTCTCCCTCTAGCTATATAAACTCTTTCTATGAAAGAGTGCTATCACTTTTGATACTTCATTAATGATCTAATGGTTCCATAGGGGAATTTAGAAATTATGTAGAATATCATTTCAAGGAATGATTTTATGTTAGAGGGTGTAAAATCATATCACATCCTTTTTTTGTTGTAAGGTATAATTTTTATAGCTTTATGATGTATTTTTTCCAAGAATATTCTTCATAAAATACCCTATATATATTTATTTTTCAAAGAATTATGTAGAAATTTTATAGACCTAACAATTTATTGTGGGTGAAGGAGTTTCTGGATGAGATGTTGTCACAATAAATATTATAGATCGGGAGCATGCTGACCATTACATTTTTCAGAATAGTTTATTGGTTTTTCCAAATTTTGAAACCCACAAATAAATTATTAGGCATTGGAATATATCATAGGGTGAAATGAGGATATCAAATACACATATTAAATAGTATATAGGATGGCTTTGAGACAATATTATTAAAGATTCATATGAAAATATAGATTCAATTTCATAATGAATTTTATGGGCGGCTTGAGGAACTAGTGTGTATGTATTATCTTACAATGGTTATATAAATAATGGGTATACATTCTATATAAATGAAAATGATGAAGATAATTCCGTGAAAAATATTTTTGTTACACTTTTGGATAAATGGGGGGAATATGTCAGTCTTTGGAATCATCAACGATAATAGGAGTTAGATTTTATATATAATATCCCAAATTTTAATAAGGTATGTTTTGTTTATGTTTTGATTTGGGATCTATTTTTTTCTAAATAAGTGTTTCCCAAAGATGATGTGGAGACTCAGGGGTGCCTTGGGGGTTCGAGTTGTGAAGAGTGGAGCAATCAGGCCAAGCAGTGCTAGGCACACAGTCCGCACACGGTTAAGGGAAACTGTGAAGATATACCATGTGGACCAGCCATCTTCAGATAGCATCCCTTGCACAGTCTGAGCATGGATAGGGAAAACCATGTGGGATCCTAGGAAACCATGAGAAATTGGTGTCTTCAGACAGTAGTTTCTACATGGTTTGTGCATGGTTTGACAAACCATGTGGATAAACCGTGCACATCAGAAAAGTTGGAAAATTCTCAAAACTGTCATCTAGGGATTCAAAACACCAACTCAGTATCTTCCAATATTTCATCCCCTGGAACCCTAGTGATTATACATTCCAACCTAGGGTTCTAATAGGTGGTTTTCTTTTGATTCTTGACCGTTTGAAGTGTTTTCGGTTTCGGATTGAAGCTCCAAGTAAGTATAATCCTCTCCACACCTCTTTTTTATATATTAGGGATTTTGGTTTCTCCCATATTATTCCAAAGATCTAAGCCCATTTGTTTTCCGGTGGAACCTAGGATGATGTTTTAAGGGGTGATTGAATTTGGATCCAAGGCCACGATTGAGAGTGTGTTCATCATCAGATTCGAGCTAGTTGGTCTACAATTATTATCCCATATTTTTAATTTATATTTATGCATGGAAGGTTTTGTTTTTCATTTTCCCTAATTGTGTTCCTGGTTACATTGGAGAGTTTGATTGAAATATGAGTTCATGTGACGAATTGAAACCCTCATGTTTCCCATGGTATGCATGGTGGAGGACCTTACCATTTCAGGGCTACCCATGGGGTGTGCCGGCAACCACCGAACCTAGAATGTGGTAGGTTTTTGTGAGGGGTTTCCAAATAATTATGTGGAACCCATGTAGAGTATGTTTTAATGGTAGATAAAGTAACAAATATAATAATAATAAACAATCCTAGGGTAATAAGGGAATATGTTTTTATTGGAATGACATGAAAATGGTAATTGGGTTAAAAGGGTTTGTGTCGATTTTTTCATGAATTTTGGTAAGAAATGCCAAAGCGTATTTGGGCATATTAAATGGTGAACATTCAATTGGGTAATGGAATGGGAAATAGGGAATTTGTTAATCATATGTAATAATGGAATGGATGAATTTGTGGAATGGGTCAACAAATGATATTTAAGAGGTACACGTTTGTGGATTAATGAAATAAATGGATTGTGTTATGTGATATGAGGATTGTACTAGAAATTCATAAGTGGGTAAAAGCCTTTAAAGAGGTAAATGAGATAATAAATGGAAAGTGATGAATTTGGATAAGGAATAGGGGTTTTTGAATACACATAATGGGTTACAACACGTGAATGGAAATTTGGAAAAATGAATATGAATTGAAATTTGTAAAAGTGTTAATGGGTTATGGAATAGAGTTAATTTCCATGTTGTTTTTTATGCATTGTGGTTAATTATTTTCAATATAATTGGTTGTGTTATGTAGTATTATGGTATTGTTATGGTGATTGGTATATATAACCATGTGCACATGGCATGGTAGAATGGGGTATTGACTTTAGGTTCTACACCCATGAGTCAAGTTAGACTAAGGCTTTAAACTAAACCACAAAATGCACGAGTTAGGTATGGGGATAGAGGCTCCATTCCCCTAATGGTTTAATTCCATCTGGACTGAGGCTTCGAGGTGAGGATATTGTGGTGCTGTGATATAAAGATCCCTAGTAAGATAGTGACTTTATTTGTTTCCCCTATTCATTTTGATTGATTTCCTTATACCCTTGTGAAGTGGATAATTTTTTCTAACCCATGGAATATGTCATAAATATATATCATGTAATGAATATGTTATAAGAAATTAAATGGGGGAAAATGCGATGAATAAAATAAATGAACATTGCTAAATTATTTCACATGAATTGTACCTTGTGTACTTACATTTTATTTTGTACTTGAATGAACTATCAGTTAGACTAGATATTTTGTAGACATCATTGGTGGTGGCTACTGTGTTTTGTACTCACACCCTGCTCGGGCTGCTGGTGGGTACCTGAGCAGAGCTCATGGATGCATGTCAGGACATGGGTAGAGGCCCTACAATATAATGCTAAGTTGGGATTGTTATTTACATGGGTAAGGATCTAGACTATGATTTGGGACCCATTAGAAGTTGAAACCATTTGTTTTATTTTTGGTTTCATTCACTTGAACTACTAGTATGGCATGACATTGTTTTATGTGATTTGAGGTTTGTACCCTATTTGGGAATTTCATGTATACACATTTTTATTTGTTATTAATATCGATTTTGTTATTTATTTTGTGTTCTGTTGTGGCATACACTAAAAAATAGGGTATAGTCTTCCCATGTTACCTATTAGATCCTCTATGCTAGTCGGTTACCTATGGCATATGGGGAGGTGTGATTTTGGTCATGTGAAGTCCCGGATCAAAGAACTGATTAGTTGTGTATAGTTTAAGTACATTACAAAGTGGTATTTGAGGAGTTATTTTACCTTTATTACTATTTGGGGATGGTAGATAGGATATTAAGAGGTGTTGGGCCTTGGCAATGAGCTCGTTCTTGGGTGTTGTAACCCATGTCTGAGGGAAATCCTAATTCACCCTAGGTGGGAATTGTTTTTATTGATATTAGTTTTTAAAATTGAATGATATTTCACTATTGGGTGATTCACATGTTTTTAGATTTGATTGATTTATTATTTTTTTCTCATTGTTGGAATGACATGGGGTTATGCAATCATGCATCGTATTAGGTACCTAAGGATATAGGTGGCATGAATCATTATAGGCTCACATATGGGATGGGTGTATGGGTCATTGAGATTAGAATGCATTTTCTTTTCTTAATAAATATTAAGAAATTGATTCCTAAAAATGGTAATGAAATGGGCTGAATGAAAAAATGAAAATTAATAGTTAATAAAGAATGTGTAAAAAATGTTAGGGATAGGCTAAAATTTTGGGTTGTGATAAATTGTAAAATTTTGACTTGGTGTCAAAAAGAAAAAGGGTTGTATAATGACAGTAAAATTGTTAATTAATTTTTCCTAATAAAAGGTTTCAATGAGTAAATATGATGATTGAAACATGTTGTGAAATTTGAAATGTGCCTAAAATTAATGGATTGTGTCATAAAACATAGATTGGTCTGAAGAGGTGTTGATGAAAGACTTATGATTTAGTAAACTGGTTAACCCATGTGAACCATGATAGCAGTTTATATGGTAGAGGGTACTATTCAATGTGTGATGTTGACCGTTGGGTTAGAGTATGAAGAATGTTTTCTAAAATCTAGATAGTGTGTAGTCTTTTACATCTTCGGATAAATCATGTCGGCTATTGATCGATGTTTTGGGTGAACTAAAAGATTAAAATAATAATGATTGAGTTCAAAGGTTGGTATCTTCTGTGTTGTTGGTTTGACCCTTGTAGGTGTGGGTTGGGGTAGTGCGAGTACCCTAGTTTGAGACATTGGATTTGGATTTTGAGGCTTTTCTAGTTATTATGTCACCTTGGTGGTCTATTTATGGAACCCATGGCAGGGTTGTGGCCTTTGTATTTCACAACATTTTTCGGTAATGTGAGTAATAAAACTATATTGGTTTGTGACTGTATGGAGTGCATGTTGGACCCTATAGTTGGTGTCTGTGTCTTAGTGACCTTGTGAGTAATGACCTAGAGTGTTGCGTTTTGAATCTCAGAGAGGATTTTTTACTCGTAATACCAATGAATGTGTATAACTTTGGTACATAACCTAGAGAAGATGGTTGTTTGGAACAGAAAACATATTGTGCGTTGGAATTGGAGTGAGAGTTCCATTCATTCCCATTGCCTTTCTCGTGTCATGATATGTATGGTTTGGAGAGAGAACCAATGGATTTTCCTAGTTGTGACTATATTCAAGGGAGTTGGTTTCGTTCAACCTTCACGGTGACCCATGATAGAGGTCAGATAGGGTTTCTAGTTCTTTTGGTTGTGTGTCACACATATAGATGTTTTGGAATTTTAATGTAGGACATATAGTGTTGTATGGTGTAGTTTTGTAACATAAAGATATGTGGGAAGGTTGATGGTTGGTTTTCCATTTCGAGTTGTGGTTGTCCGATGTTGGTTTCTAAAAGATCAAGGGTGACCTCATGGGAGGATAGGCTAGTGTAGAAAGTACCTTGGAGTATGAATCATGTGAGGTTCTTCATAGGTGGTATGAATGCATTCTATTTACCATGTTTTCGTGAATGGTCTATTTGTGTCTTCTTCATTCATAAGGGCACCCCAGTGCATTTTACAGGAGATTTGGGTGTTATTTTTGAGCAGAAAAGATGAAGGTGGCAGGGGTGTAGTTATATGATTTTACTCGATGGTGACACACAAGATATGGGTGGTCATGTGGATAAATATGTGTGTATGAATGGTTTGGTTATGGAGAGCTGGTTGAACCTGTTTGGTAATCACACATGAGAAACAATGGTTATGTACTGATAACATGCATTCGATATGGGAGCCTAAAACCCTTTCCAGGTAATGGTGTCCCATAGCTTGATATTAGAAATTGATAAGTTGGTGGTGGTTTTATTCAATAATCGCATAGAATACCTCAATTACTAACAATCATAACAAACAAATTGACATCTTCCTTGGTACAATGAGATGCTTTGGTTCATTCTATGAGAGATTAAATTGATTTGTTGGATGCAAGAATCCATATAGGTTTCTCTAATGGAAACGGTCTATATAAAGATTGATGATGGGATGTACACCATATATGGCTTAAGATGAGGTCCTCATTAATAACCGAGTGACAAATAACATCATGGGTGTCATGCATGGAATTTGGGAATAGGCATTGAGTGACATTTTTTTCTTGTTTTGGAGAAAGTTGGTTGCCCATGTTTATGTTTGGAGTTCGTTTTGTGATTGCGTATAAGATGTGGTGGTTGGAATCCCACTGGATAGTAGTGGTAACAACACTCATAAGGTTGAGAGTGAAGAGTCACTTCTTAATGTGGATAGGAGAACATAGAGATGATGTGGTGGAACTATGATTCTAATGAGTAACATGTATGGTTTATGTTAGGTCCCTTAGATAGGTGATCTGGGACTTGGAGGTGATGACTGATGAGCTAAGTGTTGGATTAAGATCAGTGTGGTTCCATGTGAGGCTTGAGATATCTATATGATTTGTATAACGGTGTGGTTGGATATGACTACAGGTTGTGGTAAAAAAATTTGGGTTCTCTAACTTCAATTAAGATCGGGGTTAGACTCAGGTAATTTCACCTCGAGTGGTTTTAAGAAATCTTGAGGTTGAGGGAACCTTGGCCATGTGATGTGGTTTCATTCCAAGGGTGATGATTGATGAATGTATAGAGGTTGGTAATGCCACAATGAAGTAAATCTACTAAAATTCATGGAATTACCTCAGTTGGGTTCATGGGATAATAATTATAGGCTTTTAGTCAGTAAGAACCTTGGGAAGGTGAGTAGGGGGTAGAAAACCATCAATGGAGAGTCTAAACTCAGGGGAAAGCCAGTTGGGTGTGGACCGACCTAGGATGATAAAATATAAAGTGTGCGGTGGGATTGACCCACATATTGATTCCTATAGTGGATAAATGTTCCCATTTTAAATGTAGTTGTACCTGAGTGAGGTCATGAGGATCTTCTTTCTTTAAGGGATGGTGTAGGAATGTCTTTTTGAATGGTTTTGATGGTGCAGTTGGATGCCAATGTTGGGTAATTTACTTGGGATGTTTGGACATGGTAAGTTGGAATGTTTTAGGAAATGGTAAGGTTGGGTTGAGTTACAGTAGTCTTTCTTTGATGGAGGAGGTGGCATGTAACCTAAAAAGGTGGAAAGATCTATACCAGATAATTGGTTGGTTGATGATGTTATTAGATTTTTTGGTTGGAATGACTCATGTGGTCACAATTCGGGTGAGTTGGCCATATTATGGAGCTTGGGAATAGTTTAACTGGTCTTGTATCCAACAGTTTTGAGTCGCGTTTGGATTTATAGTTATGGAATGAGGTCATTATGAAAATTTTTTGGATGTGTTGTGTGTTTTTCTCATGGTGATACCGGGTTGGTTCACCATTAGAGTTGAGTGAACAGAAAACGACGATAATTGATTTTGGTTATGAGTTGTGTAGTGGATCGGGTCGATGAGATACTAATTGGTTTCCCTATGATGGTAAGACGTTATGAGTTAAGTTTACATGTGTTGTGAGTTAGGTTGTTTCACCTTAGTTTTAGCCATGAAGTTCTTATGGTGAGAATGGTTGAAGCTGATAAATCATCAAGGAGTTCCATCATGTGTTGTGGTTGCGGTGAGGATGTCTTGTGTGGAATTTTTATTCCACTGATTCATGTTTGGTAGGAATTTTGATTTTCAGCCCTAAACATGGAATGTTGGAGTGGATAGGTAGACCTTGTGACATGATCCATTGTAATGTAAGTTAGTGATGCTCAGAGCAGCAGCTCGAGGATGAGCTGTTATATGGTGGGAAAGTTGTAAGTTCCCATATTTTCATAAGGTATGTTTTGTTTATGTTATGTATTGGGGGTCAAATTTTGGATAAATTAGTGTTTAAAGAATTTCATGTAATGTAATGGGGGTGCCCCGGGGCCTTGGGGTGTGAAGAGAAGAGAATTCATGCCAACCAGTGCTAGGCGCACTACCTGTGCCCAGTAAGGGGAAATTGTGTGGATATACCATGCAGACCAACCATCCTCAGACAGTAGTCTCTGCACGGCCTAGGCACGGTCTGGGAAAACTATGTGGGATCCAAATAAACCATTCAAAATGTGCATCTTTTGAACATTAGTTTCCGCACGGCTTTCACACTATTTGGAAAACCATATCGGTAAATCGTGCAACCTAGAAAATTTATAAAATTTACAAAATTTCCATCCTGGGATTTAAAACCCCAACTCAGGATTTTCCTCCATTCCATCCCTTGCAACCCTAAAGAAGAACCAATCCAACCCATGCTTTGAAGAGGTGGTATTCCATCAATTCTTGGCAATTGGAGCACCTTCAATTGCGTATCAAAGCTCCGGGTAAGTCTAATCGTCTCAACCCCTCTCTTCTTTAGATTAGGGCATGTGGTTTCTCCCATTTTTTTCTTAATCACTAATCCCCTTTGTTTTCTGTTGGAACCTAGGATGGGGATTCAAAGGGAAATTTAATCTATATCCAAGGCCACAATTATGAGTGTGTTCATCATTAGATTTTTGGTAGGTGGTCTACAAGTATTATCCCATATTTTTACTTCAGATGTATGCATGTAAAATTGTGTTCTTCATTTTCCATCATTGTGTTCGTAGTTCCTTTGAGGTGTTTGAAAAAAAGGGGTGTTCATGTGACCAATTGAAACCCTTATGATCCCCATGGGATGTGTGGAAAAGGACTTGGACATTTTAGGGTGACCCATGAGGTGCGCCAAAAAAAACTCGAACCTAGAGTGTGGTAGGGTTTTGTGAGGGGTCTCCAAATAATGATGTGAAACCCATGTTGAGTATGTCTTAATGGAGGATTAAGTTAAAAATGGAACAATGATAAAAATTCCTACGGTAATAAGTGCATAAGATGTTTTTGTTATGACATGAAAATGGGTAATTGGGTTAAAAGGGTTTATGTCTATTGTTTCATGAATTTTGGTTAGAAATACCTAAGGAGATTAGGGTATATTAAATGTTGAACATTAAATTGGGTATTGGAATGGGAAATGGGGAATGTGTTAATGAGATGTAATAAGGGAATGTATGAATTTTTGGAAAAGGTTTTTACACAAGATTTAGTTGGTATACCGAAGTGGTTGAATGAAATAAATGGATTGTGTTATTTGATATGAGGATTGTACTAGAAATGCATAAATGGGTAAAATGTTGTGAAATGGTAAATGGTAAAAATGGGATAATGAATGGAAAATGATGAATTTGGATAAGGAATAGGGTTTTTTTAATACACCTAATTGGTTAAGGAATGGGAATAAGAATTTCGATAAATGGATATGAATTGTAATTGGTAAAAGTGTTAATAGGTTATTGAATAGTGTTAATTTTTATATTGTTTGATATGAATTGTGATTGATGAATTTCAATGGAATTGGATGTGTTATGTTTTATTATGGTATGGTTGTAGTGATTGATATGTACAATCATATTCACATGTATTGGTAGAGTGGGTTATTGACCTGAAGTTCTATGACCACAGGTCGAGTTAGACAGAGGCTCTAAACTCCACCCTAAAATGCACAGGTTACGGAAGGTGATGGAGGCTCTATTCCCCTAATGGTTTCATTCCTCCTATAATGAGGCTTCTAGGTGAGGTGAATTTATTTATGTGATATGTAAATCCCTAGTGAGGTAGTGAATTGATTTTTCCCCATTAATTGTGATTTATTTCCTTATACCCTTGTGTAGATGATAATTATTCTTAACCCATAGAACATGTGATAAATATAGATTATGTAATGGCGATGGTATAAGAAATGAAATGGGGATAAATGCAAGGAATATATTAAATGAACATTGTTAACATATGGCACCTGAACTATCGGTTTTTTACTTCCATTTTATTTTTTACTTGCATAAACTATCTATTAGATAATAAATTTTGTAGACATTGTTTGTGCTGGCCTACTAATTTTTGTACTCACACCCTGCTTGGGCCATCATTGGGTACCTGACTAGATCTCTTTAATTCAAGTCAGGACAAGGGAAGAGGGCCTATAGTAAGATGTCACGTTGGTCTCAGGACGTACATGGAGAAGGAGTCATACATAGAATTTGGATGCATTGGGAGTTTTGGAAGTTTGTTTTATTTTGGGATTCAATCACATCGATTACTAGTATGGAATGACATTGTTGTATGTGATTTGAGGTTTGTTTCATGTTTGAGAATTTATTGGCTAAACATGTTTATTTATCGTTCATATTTCTTCGGATAATTATTATGTGTTCTATTGTGGAGTACTCTGACAAAGAAGGTATAGTCTTCCCATGTGACCTAGTATACCCTCTCCGCTAGTCCAAAACATATGGTGTATGGAGTGGCATGCTTGAGATCATGTGATGACTCGACTCAGGGCCCCAATTAGGGGCTTCTGTGTTGGGGACGTTACAATATAACACGCTAGGTTCCAATATTTAAATTCAAGTGGGTTTATAAAAAAAATTGATGTTAAAATAGTTGAATTGGGATTTGTTAAAGTGTATTTTAGTAAGATGTGTACAAACACGAACCATTTATAAATAAATCATTGTTAGTAAATGTATTTTTGTCCCAAATATAACAAAACAAATGTGGTCAATTGTCCTATTATCGACCAAAACCAATGAATATTCATTTTAAAATTCAATTAATGATAACCCTTTTATTTGGTTGTCTAAATCATTTAACAGTTGTTCCAAAATATATAGGGGTTTTCTTGTAATTGAAGACCCCATTGAAGGGATTTTGATACATGATAACGGGTAAAAAACCCTCTAACCTACAAAAAGTGAGATTTCAATAATTTGGTTATATATTTGTTGAGATATACATTACATTACATCATTTTATTACCTTTTTCTATAAAATTTATGTAATCTAAATTTAATTTTAAACAACATATATATATATATAATGACTTCTACACATGATGGTGCATCCAATCCTTAGGAAGAACAAGTTTATTAAACCGTTGCTGCTCCCATTGAAGATGAACAATGACCTTCATACAGGTACTGGTTCTCCCAATCTTGAAGAAAAAAAGTTATTTGAACCAGTTACTGCTCCCAATAATGATGTACAATGACCTCATATACATTCTGATGATACAGATCTCTAAAAACAACATATTGATGATGTTGAATTCAAGAAAATGGTAGGTGACGAAGAATTGATGATGCTGAAAAAATAAGAGAGTCATTGTTTGATAGTGTTAGAAATAATTATTAAGGAGAACATAAAAGGAATCAAATTAGAGGTCAGGTGTAATGCATAGGGCCAGGATGTTAACCCAAACAAGTCCATGTTCAATAGTTAAATTGATCTCATCACTCATCAACATATTATGATTGGTTTAGATTTGTGGCCCCTTGTTATTCCCATGATTAATACACTCATTTCGAATGGTATTAAGGCAACATTATGATATCCTTTATTTATTTTTCTAAACAATAAAATAAATAAATATTGACTTACTCTTCATCGTACTTTGTAGAGTAAATTTGTAATAGATGAATCACATAATATATTCATATTAATTATTTTTGGAATGATTCATAGAGGATTTCTCACCATTCTATTGAAATTTAATATTAAAGACGATGAATGAAAAATGAAACATCACCCACTACTTATGTATACGTATATGATAACCCATGATATATGGGATGACTTTATTGGTCGTCATGTGGAGAAATATTTTCAGGTACATTGTGGCAGGAAATAAATTGTTTGAAAATTTGTGTATTCAACACCATGGTTGTGATTTTTTAATTTATAAAATAGGAACTGAGTGATGAAAATAAGGAATGAGAACCCAACATACTCCTATAATAATGAAAGGGTGGTGTACGCTTTACTTGGAAAAAATGGTACATATTTTAAACCTATCGTAATACTATTATGTTACATGAAACAAAAAAATAATTATTATCCTATATTTATATAAAGTTTAATGAAAATAATATCATATCTAATTTGATCCAACATCATGTTCTATAGAAAGAGGAAAATGTAAATAAATATGGGATACTAATAGATGGAATCATACAAAAAGTGTGGGAAGCATCTGTTACAAAGTCATAATTATTATTTTTTGATTTAAATTTATATAAAATAATAATGATTTCTTATTTTAATATATTTTATATCCTATATATACACAAGAATCATTAAAACCATTACCATATAAACACCTACTATCGGTGGCCTTGAAGCGGCCAGGAAAATATGGTCGCATCTAAGGTGTGAGTTTTGGGGTGACACCCTAAACATATTTTGAGAAAAAATGATATAAGGATAAAGATAAAGAAATGGTAGAGATGTAAGTAATAATATAATTCCTTTAAGAACAATTTCATTGACAGAATGATTTTCTAGAAAAATTTAATGGGGGAATCAAAGAGAAGAAACTACTGAAGAACATCCAATGTGTTATGAACCGGTCCCACCCCCACTAAATTTGAGGTTATCAGTTCCCGTAAAATATCTAACATATTTATTGTAATCAATATTCTAATTATTGTTTCAATGAAATATTAATAGGGAAAAACTGATTTATTACCTATAATGATATTCGATAGGGTGAAAATGACTTTGATTTATATCAATCAACAGCCACCCATCACCTTTTTGTGAGGATTACAATGTTCAATATCGAAGAAGACATTCTACATGACATACCACTTTAAACATGTCATGTTAGAGTAGAGATTAGCATAGTTCATGAGCTGAGCACTGGGATTTCTATTCAATATGATGATAATGATATTCATTTGGTCAACCAAGATATTGGATCAATCTTCAAATGGATGTAAGATCTTCTAAAAATGAATATCATTAAAAATTAATTCTTTTCCAATAAAGTTTTCAGGATAAAACATTGAGAATTATTGAAAAATCATCTACACTGATAAATTTTATTATAGATAGACAATGGGAATGGGTGAAATGAAAGGATGACTAAAAAACACCCAATGTATCAAACTGATTGAAAATATTTTCTGAATCACCTATACCCAACTCATTAAATATCCTCATTTACTATCGTTGAATTTTAATATCGATACAATGTTAAAAAACAGAAGTAGTAACATAGTTTATTTTGAATAACAAATGGATGAAGAGGAATTTAGATAGTACATTTCTCTTGAGATTTTAAATTAAATTCTCAACTATGAATGGTTAAAAGTCTCATTTGTAAATGTATAAACGGGTTATTTATTCATGATTAGTTTTTATAAAAGTTTATATAATTTGTTAATTATGAGTATATACATTTAATATTTTTTTCAGGTGTATATATCAATAACAAATTAAGTTATTTCCCCGTGAAATCTTTTTTGACTCATTAGTCCCCTCATCAGTTCGACACAACAAAATTTGTAGATTCAAAAAATTGAATGAAGTAGAGAGATAATTTTCCAAACTGTTTAAAAGAAAACTTGTAGATGATAGACTCTTCTTAATACCAACAATGATGTGGTAAAACTCTACCATTTAATAATATCAAATATTTTTTTCCCTTTCATTACTTATTCAATTTTCTATTTTAGGAAAAATTTCTCGTTTTTTATGGATAATTTGGATACATCAAATATTTTTTTCATTGACTCACTACATGGATCCCCAAAAAACTAACCACATAAGATGATGTTTTTCAATTTTTAATACACTAAATCCAATGTTTTAAAACTAAATTAAAATATATATATATTATATTATATTTAAATAATAATCCTATAATTAGAGGGTGATGTATAAATACCATGAATATAATGGAATGAGGATAACCAATGTGTATAAAGAGTTTGGCATGTTTTATAATTAGAAAAGTATGAGGTCATAAATAAATTTTTTTCACTATCTAAACATATATAAAAACATATTATTATTTTTCTCAATGTTTATCCAGTGTTCAAAATAAATAAATGGAAAATATTGTGTTTGTTATGTTTTTTAATTTATTATTGAGATAATATTACATCAATAATCTACCATTCCTGAAGAGGTAATTTATAATATAATTACAATTTAATTAAAAATATTTATGAATCCTTGGTGTATTTATATTTTTCCAGTACTACGGTGGATACCCAGAAATATCATATTCACATGATTATATTTATTTTCTTATAAATGAATGGGTTGCATACCTGATGGTATTATTTATAGAAATAGTGTGAATAAGGTTATAGTGTTTTTTAATAAACCATGTTTTCTCCATAATATTATATTTTCTCGATTTCATTATGAAAATGTAAATTAGATGTTCGAATAATAAGGTAGGAAATTTCTTCTGCACATGATGATGCTACCATTCCCTTAGAAGAAGACAATATAATTAATGAAACCCTTTGGGAAGAATTGTACCTTGTTATACATGGTATGCATGATGATTATTCTGAATGATCTTCCATTATCATTTGGGGGATATTAAATACAATATGATATAAACACACTAATCTCAGTACCATATAAAGAGACAAATAGAATTACCATTATGCTAAGGAGTAGAAAGAAACATTTTTTTTACATTCAAGTGTCTGGGGTTGTGATGCATTTTTATGGACTTTTATAAAGACAAACTATTACCTGAGGGTAAAAAGTGTATATTTATAGGGTATACTAAGGAAACAAATGGATACTAACTACAAAATCCCATAGACAAGAAATAGTCATTCACTAGACAATCCATATTTATTAATAGAAAGCACATAATAAAAATGTATAGTGGGAGAAATATTAATTTTTATAACGTTGATGATCATGATACACAAGAGCCGGTACATGAATAGAGTCCAAATTTACACATTGAAGAAGTAGTTCTTCAAACCCAAGTACTGTATTGGATCACTAGAGAGGTGATAGAATGAGAGAGATATTATTTTCTAGTCAATAATTATCTTTAATCATTATCAGATGAAAATGAGAAACTCATCTTCTAAAATGATTAATAAGAGATCCTAGATTCTTCAAGATAGAAGAACGCCATGAATTCTAAAATATTGTCCATATATCAGAACCATATTTGTGTTGTGGTTGATTCCCGTGTTGATTTAATGACTTTAGGGTGAAAATGAGTATTCAAGAGAAAACTAGACATGGAATTTGAGGTAAATACCTATAAAATGAGTCTTGTGGATAAAATTATTGAAGAAAAAAAAAGTAAATGACCACGATGAAATATTTATCCAATTTTTATATTTAAATGAATCAGAATTCGAATTTCCAACAATCTTACCATGACTATGAAATTTGGGAAATGGATTTCAAAACAACATTCATTAAAGGGAATGTTTAAGAAGATGTGTACATGACACAACCGGATGTGTTTGTATCCTCAGATGACAACAAATAAATTTTCATGAAGTAGAGATCCATTTTTTTATTGATGCAAGAATCCACATCATGGATCATTTTATTAAATGAATCTATAAAATTATTTGGTTTCATTAAAAACTAATGTGATTCATGTGTTTAAATAAGATTTAGTTGTAATACATTCATTATCATAGTAATATATTTTGATGAAATATTACTTATTGGAAACAAAATACTTGTCTTACCACCTGTTAAGGATTAGTTAAAAAAGTGTTTATCCATGAAAGAATTATATTAAACAACCTATATTTTAAGAAACAAGATCATTCATGATAGATCCATGAGTCTAATTGGACAAATTCAAAGTACATATATTGACTAGATAATAGTGATAGTTATTACGGAGTACTCCAAAAGGGATTGGTTCCAGTGTCCCTTAGTATAAATCTTTCTATGAAAGATTTTCATTAGGCACATTAGGAAAAATATAGAATGAGTAAGATCATATACACTTCATGGGTAGGTTGAATTATGTATTCCATGTTATTTACTAGACTCTATGTTTGTTCTGAATCAAGAATATTAGGTACATTTCAATCAGATCAAGGAGAATATCATTTGTGTTCTATTAAGGATATCCTTTAGTATATGATATGAATAAATAATATGTTCTTTAGGTTTAAAATAATCTAGGAGATGGTAATCATGGGTTATACTGGTGGTAGTTTTAAAATAGCTCAGAAGAATCTATGTCACACTCGGGATTTCTTTTTGACTAACGAAGGAGATGTGAGTAATAAGAGTTCAAATAAGCCAATTTTCATTGATTCTATAGTGGATTCTGAGTATATAGTGGATTATGATGCATCTAAAGAATCCATTTGGATACATGACATTTTCCAGGTGCATGATGTGGTACCAAGCACTATAGACCATATCAGTGTGTGTTGTGATAATTATACAATGGTGGATCTTGTAAAAGAGTGAACTTCACACCAAAAAATAAATCACATACTCTAGAAGTATCACCTCATGATTTATTTTTATCAAAGGGGTGAATTTTTAGAAATAATAGTCCCCAAAAAAGAAGAAGTATAATTTTCAAAAGGCACATCTTAGTAGAATCATGAGTATCAATCGAGAGCTGTCAGGATGATGGTTGTTCATAGTTGACTCTGTTTCAAGTAGGTGTCTGTTAGAGTTGGTGCCCTAGAACCAACTTTTGTGTACTATTTAGTGACATTAATTTATTATACTGAATATTATTAAACATCAGGATTGTTCTTATACATGTCATAAAATGTGATATTTATTCCAGAGTAGTTTTCACACTAAATTGTAATAGTAGTTCCCAACTATAATGAGAACCTAAATGTGACATGGTAGTCTTATTAAATATATGTTCTATTTTTTAAAAAATCATATGAGGGGAATAAATGATAAAATATAACAGGTTTCTAGACTCATGTGACATTGATGCATCTTCTCATGGTGTACACCCTTGGAAATATCCATTTTAGGATATGTTGAGAAAGATACCCACTAGTTGTAAATCCTTTTTTATATGAGTCATTGGATGTTCATATTCACCAATGTGTGTATTGATCCTTAAACTTTATGATTATTCTTATAGAGTTTTATATGTCTCATACTTTTATGTATTAAAAAAACATGATGACATATGTTTGTGGTGGGTTAGGATACATTGGGAGTGTCATGAGTAATATTTCATTAACTAATAATGGGAGGAATTGTTTTTCCCTTATGTTATTTAATGAATGTTGATATCTCATGACCTTTGATGAAAATGACATATCCTAAACAAATTCATGGATATGGTGTTTTATAAGAAAATGTGATTTCCAAAATGTCTAAGAAAGATACATCAATGACATAGGTTGATGCCACTAGCATGAAACCTTATTGACTAGAGATATAAAAAACGGATTATATTACATAGTAAGCATATTTATGAGGTATTATGTCATTGAAACATTGGCTTATTTTTTTTATGGGTTCCTTCGAATATTGTTAGATGATTACTTTGGACTATATAATTATTATCCTAATGGCACTGAGAAAGAGGCCTAGAGGGTCACACAATAACTGTATCTAGAATATAAATTAAATAATATTTTTTATATAATTTAATTATTTGAATATAATTTATTCTCGCATGTTGTTTCATAAGTATTCATTTTTTCGTGATCACATTTATTCCTTAAACAGTTATTCATGAGAATATTTTTTTGGATGAATATTTAATAAATTTTTATTTTCTACATTGTCAATATAATATTTATTTATTTATTAGTGAATAATAAAGTGATATTTATTTATTAAATAAATATTCATTGTTCAAGTCCCTATATATATTGTGGAGGAATGAAGGAATTAGTCTGGTGAGAAATAATATATATTGAATGTTATTTTATCAAATAATATTTAATTTAATTCACGAGTTTAGTACATATAGAAAAATATGTATAATAATAATATTATTACTATAGTCATGGGGTTTTATAGGGATTGAATAAATAATAAAGGGATCTTTTGAAATGTTTTATTTCTAAACCTCGCTGTTTATATACAAAATTATATATTTTTTCGAGAGATCCAACTCATTTTTTGTGAACAATGAAATCAAGAGAGAATAATATCAAGAACTAGAGAGCCCCCACTCTAATAATTCTATTAATAACAAAGATTTATCTTCATATATATTCCACTCTCGATTCTAGAGAGATCTGGAAGAATATGGCAACCTTGCTTTTATTTCAAACTTAAACATGATTTATTACAGAAAAATTCACTTGATACTACCAAGAAGATTGAGAGATTTAGTGTCTTTGGGGCTTATGATCATTAAATAAAAACATAAAACATGAAATAAAACATCTTTATTGAAAACATCCTTTAAATGACCAATACATTCCCTCGTACTTAGCATTGCATGGGATAACCTAAGGACATGCATAAGAAAAGGGTGAGCTATAAATCCCAGTAATGGAGTACAAATGGAATAAGATGAGGAGTACAATAAATGTTAGAAAATAGGAATATCAATAGGGGATAAAAGAAACATGAACATAAAGGCATGATAAATCATGATAATCAAAACAAGGAAATGTGGCAACAACACTTAACAGAGAATTAGCATGAGCCAAGGCTCATTGCACATAGAGTATGAGTAAATCCTCATTGCACATGAAGCACGAGTAAACCCTCATTGTAATTTAATTATCATGAGTCAACACTAATTTCACATGATGTATCATGATACTATATTTTACCCAATGCATTGGAGAGCTATAAGGGTGCACCCTTCATAAACATTTCATTTCATGCATAAGTGTGCCACATGGATCATAAAACATGGATTCATAAAACATAATAATGTATTCCATGATAAGGGAATGTGGAATTAATACATGAAACTTTATAATAAATAAGTAAATTTTCATAAAGGTGAATACCCTTGATGGAGAAATGGGCATGGTATTCACTACACAATGACATTGGCTTAGAAAATCGGTGCGATTTCGGCAGCGTAACGGCTTGACATAAGAATTCATAAAAAATGGTTGATGCAAGAGAAAGCGGTTCCTCATAATATTTACATGTAATGGAAAGTCAGGAGGTCATATATATACATTTCCCAACAATTTTAATGGAATTTGTATTCATGATACAAAGGTATTCCTTTAATGTAAATTAGGAGAGAGAAGTTCCTTTCGGAATTTCGGCAGAGTAACGGGTGTACATGGAAAGCATTTAATGAGTTAGAAAGGGGTCTCCCATAATTAAAACATAAAGAGGGAAGTTTGAAGGAGGTTAAAAACCATACTTAAACATTTATAATTGAAATTAAAATGCAAAACAACTTAATGAAAATTGGACAAATGTGAGAAAGGATGAAAAATCCCTTACTTGGAAGTGTGCTTCCAAAGGCTAGAGAGAGGCTTGTGAGGGGCTTCATGGGATCTTGGGGAACCTTGGGAGGATTGTAGAGAGATTAGGTCAGATTTTGGACGAAATCCAATGTCTTTTAGTGATGAGGAAGTGGGAGATTGGGTGGGTTTATATAGGAAAGGTGAGGGAATTCTTTATTATTTAAGTTTGGGTCCCCTTACATTAAATTAATCCAAACCACAAATCATACAATGGTTTTTTCCCATGGTTTTTGGAAAAGGTAAGAGGAAAACAATATTTTTTA
This sequence comes from Viscum album, assembly GCA_963277665.1. Taxonomy (NCBI): domain Eukaryota; kingdom Viridiplantae; phylum Streptophyta; class Magnoliopsida; order Santalales; family Viscaceae; genus Viscum; species Viscum album. The sequence continues at coordinate 1,394,304,532 of OY728165.1, forward strand.
ATTCCAAAGTCCTAAATTCTTAAAATATTAGGGTTGCTTATGTTGAGGTGAGTCACACACCCATGGAAATAAATTTAAAAAGGCAAGGTGTTGAATAAGTCTTGAGGGGTCCATTAATGCTTTGAAAAGTAACTCAAACAAACCCAAAATCAAATTATTTTAATGGTAAAACATATATTGGCCGAAAAAAGGATTATAGTATTTTATTACATCACTATTCGGTCATTATAATGTCATAAAACACATTATATATTTAAACGGTATTTAATTTTTACCCAAAATTTTGACTGTCTCAGAAAATTATGAAAAATTAACCGTTGGATAATTTCGACATCCCGATTCCAGAAATAACATTTTTTTTATGTAAATAATTTTATAAATATGTTAATTTTCACTTTTAAAATAAAAACCGACAATTATCTAAAATTCACGGGTTTTGACATAAATGGCCTTCAAACATTAAGAAAAATTTTAATTGCATTCATAAAACTATAAGATCATTTATATTTATTAAAAATTAATTTAATAATAATATTATTATTTTATTAAAATATTATTTATTTCAAAAATCCCTTAATTTATTAAAATATATTTCTTCATTAAATAATAACTAAAAACACCATTTATTCTTTAAAAACTATTTACAATGTATCAAAAATGACTAGAAATAATATTTTTTATTATATAAAAAATAATGTACATGAACATAGTACTACTTATTTGTTATTTCACCCCTTATAATAGCCACATAAGACTTAAGGGTAAGGTGTGCGATGGTGACAGACCCTTGGGGTGGCTCAGATTACATCGCTCGAGTGGTAATTTCAATCAGCTTCCACTTTTCCCATAGACGGCCACGTTCAAGCATGACATGATGAAGCTTATCTTGGGCTTGGTCTAGGGTGAATCCCAAAGATGCCCCTCTTTTCTGAGCTCTGAAAAATGGGCTTCGTACTGGGAAACTCTACAGGATGATGCCATCACTTCCTTTGTCTGAGTAAATTGGATTTGTTAAAGTCCTATATTTATACTAATCATGTGATCACTGTTCAATGGCTATATAAGAAACGGTCAAAATTCATAACAAAAAACCAATGAAGTTGACATTTTATATAAACATAAAGAGACATTTAATTATATCAATAGGGATTTCCATTAATGAAACTTTGGGTCGTTACAATATTTCCCACTTAAGAAATTTCTCCCTCGAAATTTTCCTATTCCCACACTAAAACAAATGTGGGTAACTCAGCTTCATCATATCCTTCGATTCCCATGTCGCTTCTTCAAACATGTGGTTTCTCCACAACACCTTGACGAGGGGCATTGTCTTATTTTGTAGAACTTTTTCTCTATGATATGAGATCTTCACTGGTTTCTCCTCATAAGAGAGATCATCTTCTAATTGTACCACATCAGAAGAGAGTACATGTGAAGGGTCCGGTATGTACTTCCTTAAAAGGGATACATGAAAGACATCATGTACTTTGGCCATGGAAAGTCGAAGTGCTAGTCGATAGGCCACATCCCCGAAACGATCAAGAATCTCAAAAGGGAAGATGTTCCTTGGACTTAACTTCCCTTTCCTTCAAAACTTCATGACCTTCTTCCACGGAGATATGTGTAAAAACACCATGTCTCCAACTTTAAACTAAAGCTCTCGTCGATGATTATCTACACAACTCTTCTGTCGACTCTGGGATGCCTTGATATGTTGCTGAATGGTTTTCACCATCTCCACCTTTTCTTTGACCATTTCTGGTCCAAGCAGCTTATGTTCATCGACCTCATCCCAACATTCCAGTGATCTACACCTTTTCCATACAGGGATTCATATGGTTCCATTTGGATGATCGAGTGGAAAATGTTATTTTAAGAGAACTCAAACAGAGGAAGATGTTGATCATATCCTCCTTTAAAGTCCATTGAGCATGCTCTCAACATATCCTCAAGTGTTTGGATAGTCTGCTTAGATTGGCCATCAGTTTGCGGATGATAGGCCATACTGAAGTTCAGTTCAGTATTCAGAAAATGTTGAAGACTCTTCCAAAACATAGAGGTGAATCTTGGATCTCGGTCAGACACAATAGATCGTTGTACTCCATGTAACCTTACCACTTCCGTGATATATATCAGTTCCAGTTGATCTAAAGTAGAAACCTCCTGAATAGAAATGAAGTGTGTAGTATTCGTAAGATGATCCACAACAACCCAGATTGCATTTTTGCCTTTGGATGTCCTTGTAAGTCCGGTGAAAAAGTCCATGGTGATGTTCTCTCAATTCCATTCTGGTATGGGAAATGGTTGCATCATGACCTTAGACTTCTGCCTCTCTGCCTTCACATACTGACACACCAGGAACTTTGATGTATATTCAACGATGTCCTTCTTCATATTACCCCACCAAAAGTTTTCTCGGAGATCTCGATACATCTTTGTGCTCCCTGGGTGAATAGAGAAATCTGAACTATTTACATCATCCAAAAGTTCCTTCGTCAGCTCCAAAATTGATAGAACACATAGTATTTCCCCAAACCACACAATTCCATCTTTATTAATAGTAAACTCTAAGTATTTCACTTTTGTAATAGCTTCCACTTTTTCCTGAATTACCTCATCATCCTTTTGAGCAGCCTTTAACCTTTCCATAAGAGATGATTGAGCAATCATTTGTGAAAGGATTGATGATGTTCCCTTCTTTATGATTCCCAAATCCATATTCATCAATTCTAAGAAGATTGGATTCTACTCAATTCTCATCGTTGATAGAATTTCTGGGTCCTTTCTACTTAGGGCATCTGCCACCTTGTTCGCTTTCCCAGGGTGGTAATATATTGAACAGTCATAATCCTTGATGAGCTCCATCCATCTTCTCTGGCACATATTAAGCTCATTCTGTGTGAATATATATTTAAGACTCTTGTGGTCATTATATATCTCACATGTTTCCCTATAGTGATAATGCCGCCAGATTTTTAAGGCAAAGATCACTGCCTCCAACTCCAGATCATGCGTTGGATAGTTTCTCTAATGGATTTTCAACTGCCTTGAGGCATAGGATATAACTTTATCATTCTGCATCAGCACACAACCTAATCCCTTCTTTGAAGAATCACCGAAAACAACAAAAATTTCCCCACGTGTGGGTAAAGTGAGCACGTGCACAGTGATAAGACAATTTTTTAACTCCTTGAAGCTTTCTTCGCATTCATTACTCCATGAAAAGTTTACTCCCTTTAGCGTTATCTTAGTAAGATGGTTGGGAAATCATGAAAATTTCTCACAAATCGCCGATAATATCCTGCTAACCCCAAGAAGCTATGGATATCCGTTATCGATGTTGGCCTCGACCATCCCTCAATTGCATTTGTTTTGGAGGGGTCCACATTTATCCCATTTCTTGTGATGATGTGGCCCAAGAATGATACCTCCTTCAACCAAAACTCATAGTTGTTGAACTTTTTATAGAGATTCTCCTTGCGCAAAGTCTCTAGTTTAGTTTTTAAATGCTCCTCATGATCCTCCTGGGTTTTGTAGTATAATAGAATATCATCTATAATGACTACCACAAATTTTTCATTGTAATATATAAAGAATCTATTCATGAAGTCCATTAATATTGCTGGAGCATTATTGAGTCTGAAAGGCATTACTATGAATTCATAGTGCCCGTATCTTGTATGAAAAGCAGTCTTGGGGAAATCTTCCTTTATCACCCTTACATGATAATATCCCGACCTCAAATCCACCTTGGAGAAGTATTGTGCTCCACACAGCTGATAAAACAAGTCATCGATTCTTGGGAGAGGATACTTGTTCTTTATCATGATTTTGTTAAGTTCACGATAATCGATGAAAAGCCTCATTGACCCATCCTTCTTCATGACAAAGAGGACTGGTGCACCACATGGTGAAGCACTTGGGCGTATAAACCCTATATCCAGATTCTCCTGTAGTCGACTCTTTATCTCTTCAAGATCAACAATATCCATTCGATATGGACTCTTGGATATTGGTAGCGCCCCAGGTATAAGTTCTATTGAGAACTCAATATCGGTTCTAGGAGGAAGACCAGGCAGTTCCTCGGAAACACTTCAGTGAATTCCCTCACAATAGGCATTTCTTTGAGGATGGTTTTTACCTTGGACTCAATCATCGGAGCCAAATACGCATGCTTATAAGGCAGTAATATCCATTCTTGAGATGATGGAGCTAAAGGAGATTCATCTTCCTCCTTACACTTGTAATGAATTGGGGGTCGATTCTCCATATGGAGTGTGATTTCCCTCTCCCAACAATTTATGTTGGATCTATATAAGGAAAGACAATTCATTCCTTGAATTGCATCAAATTCCCCCATATGGAGTATGAAGTGGTTCTCCAAGAAATTCCATCCACATACTATTACAGGGGAGGAATTATAATCATGGGATTCAATGATTTTCCCATTTTTCGTACTCACCGACATCTTTACTTCCATGATTTTTGTTGGTGTTGGGATTGTTCTACTATAATTTAGACATATAAAAGAATGCATAGAACCTGAATAAAAAATATTGATCGATATTCTTGAATGAATAACTAGTTTACCTATCACCACTTCATTGTCGGGGTTCACTTCGGCAGAGGTGATGGTAAAAGATCTTCCTTTCTTCCTTGGTGGATGTTGGTTGTCTCTGAAAACCCTTGGATTAGTGCACTGATTTGCAAAATGACCCGGTTATTTTCATTTGTAACATTGAACAATGTGTTGAGGGTCAAACGTAGTGTTTCTCTCCTCTGTCGCAGCTGTGGGACTTTTTGTCGATTGTTATCAGTTAGGTTCCCTTCTCTTCCACAGTTGAAGCATTTTCTCATCCCCTTAAGGAAATTTCCAGGGTTCTTCTTTCCACAATTTTGGTAATTGGGGTGCTGGATCTTCATTGCACTATTGGATTTATCCATCGGACCACCAGCATTGAAGCCAACCTTATGCTTCTTGTCCCCATGATACCCCTAAGATTCCTCGATCTCCATTTCAACCTTGAGGGAAAATCAGACAATTTCCTCATAGCTGTCGAAGTCACGGATCTCTAATGCTTTCTGCATGCTAGGCTTCAGACCACCAAAGAAGAAGTCAACCTTGTATTCGAAGATAACGACAAAGCCGGAAGCGTATCTTTCAAGCCTTGTGAAGTTTTCCTCGTACACTCCAATAGATTCTTCATCTTTTTGCTTGAGGGAATGGAAGTCCCTTTCAATCATAATCTGGAGGGTGCGTAGAAAATATTTATCAAAAAACATATTCCAGAAATCCTTCTATTCCAACGCCACGATCTACTCCTCAGGCTTCGTATTTTTGACCGACTTCTACCATTGATCAGCATCACCCTCTATACGATAATCCGCAAGAAGAACCTTCTCTTGTTCAGAACATTGGAGGATGGACAATATCTTTTCAATGGAGTTGATCCATTGTTCAGCGATTGTGGGATCCCATGATCCACTAAAAGTAGGAGGCCTTTGTCTCATGAAGCTCTTGATAGTGACTTGTGCTTTCTTAGGGGGGGGGGGGGTTGAACGTTCTTCTTGACACATGTTTCTATTCAAAACATGATTTATATGAGAGATAAGCATGACAAAGTTCGCGATTCCCACTCCCATTGGATTGGGCATCTCATTAGTACAGTCATTACACTGATCTTCACAACGGTTGCTAGCCCGAGTCCTCCTATTACCAGTAATTGGTTGGAATAAAGGGAAAGTTAGGGGTAACACATAAAGGGTAATAAAAAGAAAAATGTTGAAGACTTATAAATAAACTTTTATTTCCTTACTCATGAGTCTATATGCTTCAATCTAGGCTTTTCATGATCTACTTTCTAACATATATTCTTAGGGGAATTTTTTAATTCCCTTAATAAGGTTTCGTACTATGGATTTGAATTTAACAAAACATATTCGCTAGGAGTGTCATAAAAAAGAGTGATGCAAGGCCCATTGTTGTGCACCGGTTCCCGTTTGAGTCTAGCTCAAAGTGGTGTTTTCAGGTTTTACCCCTAGGATACATCTGTGATAGAGCCACATCTACCTGCTCATATCCAGACAGGGATGTATTTATTTGATAAACCAATTACTCAGTACTTAGAAAAACGTATGGATGTTTTTATTATACATAGTCTTGTATCTAAGGCTTTACTAGGGTTTCCTTATCCAAAAAATAACTAAACCTATCATATGATACCAATTATGACAACCCTGCTTTTATTAAAAACTTAAACATGATTTATTACATAAAACATCACTTGATACCACAAAGAAGATTTAGCAGTTTAGTTTCTTTGTGGCCTAAGATCATTACATAAAAACCTAAAACATGAAATACAACATCTTTATTGAAAACTTCCTTTACATGACCATTACATTCACTCGTACATAGCATTGCATGGGATAACCTGAGGACATGCATAAGAAATGGGTGACCTATAAAGCACAGTAAGGGAGTACACATGGAATAACATGAGAAGTACAATACATGTTAGAAAATAGGCATATCAATAGAGCGTAAAATAATGACGAACATAAAGGCATGATAAAGCATGATAATCAAAACATGGAAATGTGGCAACAACATTTAACATGGAATTAGCATGAGCCAAGGCTCATTGCACATAGAGCATGAGTAAATCATCATTGAATATGAAGAACGAGTAAACCCTCATTGCACTTGAATTAGAATGAGTCAACACTCATTTCACATGACGTATCATGATACTATACTTACCCAATGCATTGGAGCGCTATAATGGAGCAACCTTCTTAAGCATTTCATTTCATGCATTAGTGTGTCACATGGATCATAAAACATGGATTCATAAAACATAATCATTTATTCCATGATAAAGGAATGTGTAATTCAGGAATGAAACTTTATAAGAAATAAGTAAATGTGCATAAAGCTGAATACACTTGATGGAGAAATGGGCATGGTATTCACCACACAATGACATTGGCTTAGAAAATCGGTGCGATTTCGGCAGCGTAATGGTGTGACATAAGAATTCATAAAAAATGGTTGATGAGAGATAAAGGGGTTCCTCATCATATTTAAATGTAATGGATAGTAAGGAGGTCCTATAGATACATGTCCCAACAATTGTAATGGAATTTATATTCATGATACAAAGGTATTTCTTGAAAGTAAATTAGGAGAGAGAAGTTCCTTTCGGAATTTCGGCATAGTAACAGGTGTACATGGGAGGCATTTAATGCGAGAGAAATGGGTCTACCATCATATAAACATATAGAGATAAGTATGAGGGAGGTGAAAAACCATACCCCAAAATTCATAATTGAAATTAAAAGGAAAAAAACATAATGAAAATTGGACAAAAGTGAGAAAGGAAGAAAAAACCCTTACTTGGAAGTGTGCTTCCAAAGGCTAGAGAGAAGCTTGTGAGAGGCTTCTTGGAATAATGAGGCACCATGGGAGGATTCTAGAGAGAGTAGGGAAGAGGTTGGATGAACTCAAAGGTATTTGAGTGAGGAGGAAGTGGGATCATGGGTGGGTTTATATAGGAAAGGTGAAGGAATTCTTTATTATTTAGGTTTGGGTCCCCATACATTAAATTAATCTAAACCAAAAACCATCCCATGGTTTTTTCCCATGGTTTTTGAAAAAGGAAAGAGTAAAACAATATTTTATGTGGCCAAAGTACTAAATTATTAAAATATTAGGGTTGATTATGTGGAGGTGAGTCACACTCCCATGGAAATTAATTTAAAAGGGAAGGTGTTGAATAAGTCTTGAGGGGTCCATTAATGATTTGAAAAGTAAGTCAAACAAACCCAAAATAAAATTATTTTTATGGTAAAACATATATTGTCCGAACATGAATATTATAGTATTTTATTACATCACTATTGCGTCATTATGATGTCATAAAACACATTATATATTTAAACGATATTTCATTTTAACCCAAAAATTTGACTATCTCAGAAAATAATGAAAAATTCACCGTTGGATAATTTCAACATCCTGATTCCAAAAATAACTGTTATTTTATATAAATAATTTTCTAAATATGCAAATTTTTAATTTTAAAAGAAAAACTGGCATTTATCGAAAATTCACGGGTTTTAAAAGAAATGGATTTCTAACCTTAATAAAAAATTTAATTGCATTCATAAAATTATAAGATCATTTATATATAATTAAAATTATTTTAATAATAATAATATTATTTTATTAAAATATTTTTTAATTCAATAATCTCTAAATTTAATAAAATATATTTCTTAATTAAATAAAAAATAAAAACACCATTTGTACATTAAAAACTATTTATAATGTATCAAAAATTACTAGAAAATATATTCATTAGTATATACATAAATAATGTACATGAACATAGTACTACATATTTGTTAAATATCCCCTTAAAACAGCCACATAATACCTAAGGGTAAGGTGTGTGATGGTGACAGACTCTTGGGGTGGCTCGGATAACATCGCTCGAGTGGTAATTTCAATCAACATCCACTTTTCCCACATATGGTAATGTTCGAGATTGACATGATGAAGCTCGGCTTGGGCATGGTCAAGGGCGAAGCCCAAAGATGCCACCTCTTTTCTGAGCTCTGACAAATGGGCTTCGTATTGGGAAATTCTACCAGATGATGCCATCACATCCTTTGTCTTAGTAAATTGGATTTGTTAAAGTCCAATATTTATACTAATAATTTGATCACTGTTAAACGGCTATATTAGCAACAGTCAAAATTCTTAAAAAAAACCTAATAAGTTCACATTTTATATAAACATAAAGAGACATTTAATTATATCAAGAGGGATTTCCATTAATGAATCTTTGGTCGTTACAATGAATCTTTGTGATGCGATTCTCAGGGTGATCAATGATGAATGATACAAGTGATAGGATCTATTCTGCTAGAACTCAGATATTTATATGACAATGTTAATAGATTCATGGACAAATTGTGGATAAATAATAAAGGGAATATAATCTTGATTAATAAAATTTAATGATGGTATGACGCAAATCTATTGGTATATCTATCAAGAAAGAATGAATTTCACATAAAGTAATCATTTAATTTCGTAAATTAGTTATATTTAATATGTGATGATCCTTTGATTCAGTTCAGGTGTTTATATAATTAATATATTATTTAATTCAATTCCATTCATGATCACATTTAGCATTGGATAGATCTATGATTAATCACTAATCAGGAAAAAAATAATATTTGAGAATGACCCATCTAATGATTTCATTTTTCCTATAACCTACACCACCTCCCATTTATCAGCAATCAAAACCTCTCCTCCCATAATTCCCGCTTGTAGAACACCAAATATTAAGAACCTAGGGCCTCCAGGTTCCCAATGAACATCCATTACCACTCTAGTAACATGTATTTTCAGTATTTTGAGATATATCTATATTTTTTTATATATTTACATACATATTTTCCATATATATAATCCCAAAATTAATTTTTGCTAAATGAAATAACACTTAAATAATATTAGAATCAATAACTATATTGGAAATAATCTATTCTAAGAACACCTATTTATAGAATTGAATACCCACAGTTATAGCCTGAAATTCAAAATGGACATAAACAGAATTATCTTCTAGAATGTGAAGAAAAATTATAAGGAATCAAAAGAGTAGGTGAGGTATTAAATCTTCATAACCACCTGGCCAAAATATTTCACACTAATATCTAGTGATCATAAAGAGTTTACCATAATCTAGTATTTATACTCCACAATAACAACGATCCACCCCCTCTCTAATGCGAAATTAAAGCCAAAAATAGTTTCTTAAGAATTGAAAATCACACAACATTACATGAAAAAGAACAGATGATGACCTATAGGAACAACACATTCATAGGAATCTAATATAATCACTCCACAATAAACTACCTAGAAATTCATTAGAGATGAGTCAACATTAAATCTAATGACCACTATAGGGGAACCCAAATATATATTCTGTGAGATCCTATAGAGGGATTCATCATTTTATAAAAAAGTCCAAGTGCACAAAAAAATTATTGTAGAGTCAATCTAGGATGAATATGGTTTATAACCTATATAAAAATATTGTTATTCATAGGAATCCAAATTACCCATGTAATGATGAAGAGGTAGGAGACCGTCTCCACAAGGATATAGGATCACTATTTACCTAAGAGATATGGAAGGTCAACCTCATGATCTAGTTAGTTATAAAATTATAATTATAGTTTCTTCACACAACCATTATGTCGATTTAAGAAACAATAGGATGAGATGGGGTCTCATCATATTCCATGTAATGCAGAGAGGTATAATAATCAACACAGTGGAATGAGAGGATGAAAAACATTGTGGGAAGAGTTATATTTCAAACATGACATTATAATATGTTGGTTTTTAAGGGTATTGTGAGCGTCCAAAACCTATTACAATAAAGCGATTCCATATGATATAGAGAATCACATGCTAGAAAATATCCATATTTGATGGAGTACCTATGAGTAATCATTAATCTAACTGAGGAAATAAGTATGTTAATTGGAACCATAATGGATACTCATAATGGATTTTCTATCATAATTATTAAACGTGTAAAAACCATTTCAAGAAACCATCTGATTCCATCCTCAACATATAAATCACTCACCTTTGTATTCTATATCCTAACCACTAAAGGTGAAAAGACCCTAGATCAAACCTTATTCTATATAATTATTTTATTTCAAACATTAACACTGGAACTATTTCTAGTTCTCTATTAAATCACATTTTATAGGAGATCATGGGATCCCCAAATATTTTTTGTAACACCCCGAGATTTTATGAAACATATTCTTTGTAATTTCATTAATGACTTGTGTTGTACACTACACCAAAAGAAGCTTGCACAACATGCGTCCTTGACTTTCCTTGCATTACATGCAATCGAGACCTTCCTTGATAGCGTGTGTAGTATGCAATACCGAGTTTCACTAAACAACGATATGCTATTAAAATATTATTAAAACTTGCCGTTATGAATAGTAATAACCACTTTTTGAAATTTTTTAAATTTTATTTTTCAAAATGGACTTCATTTTTAGAATCCGAATATCAAAATTAGCTTAGGGTGAAATTTTTGTACTTTTCGGCTAACCTTCATTTTCTGATAAATAGTGAAAATTACTAAAGTTTAATTAAAAACAACCTTTTTAATCGAAATAATTAATAGCGATAAATTATTAATTTGAGTGGTTGTAGAGTATATTTAGAATATATATTTACAATTTAATACAATGTTGGTCATTGGATGTAATTTCACATTTAAACCAGACATAAACAAGTGTCAATCTTTTGATAGTTATTATCTCTTAAGAACACGATATTTGTTTTGATGACGGGAATTAATTTTTAAATTAATTAATGCAACTGATATGTTTTGAATTTGGTAAAATAGACATCATTTTTTAGTTCATAATATCAAATATATCTTAGGCCTAATTTTTGGTATTTTTCTGGAAACTTTCATTTTTGGATGAATAGTGAAACCACTAAGTGGTAGTTAAAAAAATTGATTTTTTCATAAATCTTAATTTTACCGCTTCTGTGAGTGGAATTTCAAAAATCCGAGAGACACGGTTGATTTCAGTAAGTAAAATGTGGTTCAATGAGATGAAAATGATTTTTGGTGAATAGTATCTTTTTTCTTTTTTTTTACCACGGTTAAATGTAGATATGGTAATTAAGGGTAAAAATGTTATTATTATTACCCTAACACATTATTAATTCTATTGGATAAGTTTAATTCGACCAAAATCATCCATAGAAATAAAATATGACCATTCAGGCCCTCTTGGATTAGATTAGGACAATTATTATTAATTTATTTAAAGAAGGGTTAAAATAGTTAAAATCAAAGTTTAATAAGTATATAATTTTTAATATATGGTTATACATAAGATAAATTAGAATTTAAATATTCATTAGAATTCTTAAAAGATTTACTACATAATGGTATTTTATTTGTAAATTTTTAGACATTAAATAACTTAATTTATTTATGACACAAAGATGATGCAGTAATTATCTTATTAATGAAATATTGACAAAATTGACGTTATAAATACCAAAATAAATGAAATTTTATACATTTAATGAATTACACTAATTTTATAGTTTAATATGACATGTTATTATGGATTTAATTAACTTTTTCTGAACTAATCATTCTGTTATGAGTTTTACAAAAAATCAATTACTAAATAGTGTCAAAATTAACATAAAATAGTTTTTAAAACAAATATTATATTATTAATTGTTATTTTATTACTAAAAATCTACGGCTCGGAAAAATGACTTAGAGAAGGTTATATATAATACTAATAAACAACTTGGGGTTCTTTTGTCTTCTTATAATAAGATTATTAACTTTATAGTGTAAGAACACAAAAAGACACGGTAAAAGTAAAATTATCCAACTTAAAGTTAACTATAAATGATAAGGTTAAAATAGGAACCTAAACTTATATAAATTATATTGGATGAAAGTATTTCGACACATCCCCACCTTATCTTCGAAATAAATCAATTTGGAGCTATTTAAAACCGAATTTGGCTTTATAATAAAATAATATTTTTAGTTTTTCCAAAGGAGTCCCTCTCCTCCCTTATAAAAGGGAACCTCCTCCCTCTCTTCCTCACAACACATTGAGCCTTCATGATGGGCCAAACCCTGCCAAATTCTCTTCTACACTTCCCTAGAAACATCCTAGAGGTTCTGGTATTCCACAAAGACCAATTTTAGTGACCATAAAGGAGATCTCAAAGAGGTGCTTCAAAGAAGATGTAATGTCCGTTACCGATTCTGTCAACTTCATTTCTTCTTCCACTTCTTCTTTTGTGGTTGTATCATTATGAAGTAATAACATCAGTATCCCTCATATACTGATATTTTATTATAAGTATGAAACAAACCTATTTCACCATCTATCCATCCTACGTAAAATGAAATCATCGCGCGTGCATACGTACGGAATACCGTCTCCACGCTGTGGTGTAATCTATTTTCCATCACCACTTTACTTGGATGGGTATAATGGTGTACATAATAACTATATATGAATATTGTAAAGTGATATATATTCTGAAATAGTATAGATAGACTGCAGAACAATTCCACGATCATGAGAACGATATCATCCCTCGTGCGTACGTACGGACTACCGTCTCCACGACGTGATGAGATTCATTCTCCACGTTAACCATTCATTAATGATTATAAATTATATATAATAAGTAATCATGAAATATATGACATAATAATGATACTGGATTTATGTTTATATATATGTATGTCATCTACTTAATTCCATTCAACTCAATAAGGAAACGAAAACAGCGTTCATGCGTACGTATGACCTACCTTCTCCATGAACGGTGTATTTCTTTCCATTTACTGATCTATTATATATATGTATATTATTAATATATATTATATAAAAATCATGTTCTATATTATGGAATTATTTAATCATTATCTAAGTAATCATATGAACAATTACAAGTCAAAACAACGATGACAAATGATACGATTTTACCCAAAACTTTCTTTAACATGGAATTTACAAAAGAAAGGGTAAAATAAAGTCATAAGTGAACCATATATGATATCATAACAATGAGTATGATTCTGGAATAAGTCAATGACATTATTTAAATCATTACTCAGGTGTTTTGGACACTTACGAAGAAAATCGGACATAAGGTAAGGGAAATATCACAATAACATTTTTATCCGAGATTGTTTTTACTTTCGTAATTACTGGGGTGTATTTTATCATCCACATAAATGTTTTTTCAAAATGTAATATTATTTCAATCCACACACATTTTTTTAAAATCCAATTTTACCCTTATGTGAGTTTTTAGTAAAAGATATGAACGGAATCTTTTTTCGTTTTTCGTACGAGGTATTATTTGACTTTTCTGGCAAAATTACAATAATAATGTTTTTTAACGTATAAGGAATGAATGGATTTTTATGGTTTTATAAAGAATTTTTTCATGAATCATCCTTCAAAATATTTCATTACTATTTTCAACAAAAACCTTTTCTTCTAAAATTGCATGACATTTTGTGAAAAGAAAATGATTTTGAAGAAAAAGGGATATTTTCCTCAAAAATTATTTTCAAGTGTTTTATCAAAACCATTTTATATAGAAGATGAAATTATATCATATATTTATGTCTAATGTATAATGTCTTTATGATTTATATGGTTTCAATTTTCTTATGAATAAATATCCATTTTTTATATGGATTATGTGATGAGGGGATGATGTTTATGAAACCCATTTTATTCATTGGGTTATGATGAATGTTTTAAGTTTATTTTGTGGCACAAGTAAGAATGATTTCACTATGAGATGGGTGGGACCTATATCTCCCTCCAATTCATTGGATAAAGATTTTATATCTCTTGAGATAGACATTGCTAGAACGGTAGGATAATCCGGTTCGGTGTTACAGGACTGAAACGAGGAGTGAACTCGATTCAGAATGGGACTTTGTCCACTATGATGGTCTTGGAATCAATGCCTTGGCTAGTATGGAAATTATTACATGTTCTTAATGGATTCAACAATTACATGTTTTATTCCCATTCTATTTTATCATGGTTTATGTTCCATTATGATCTATGCCTTATGTACTTCCATTTTTATGTCGTTGCCCAATATTTTGATGTTTAAACATTATGTTCATGTTTTTAAGTTAAAATGTATATGGTATGTTCTATTTTATCCATGCTTACCCTTACTGAGCATTTGAGATCATCCTTTTTATGTTTTATTTTCCCTCAGGTTCAATATAATGGTTTTAGGTAAGGAATCGAAAAGTGGAAGATCTTTATGGGAGATGTTGAAGATCTTTCACCACAATTAGAAGACTATATTCCGAGTTTCCAAAGACACTAAACATTTACGGTCCTTGTGTGTGTTTTTTTGTTATGTAATAAGTATTCCACAAAAGTAATGTAATGTCCATGTACGTTAAGCTTCGGGTCTCTACAGTTGGTATCAGAGGAAAGGTTTTTTCAACCTTAGAAAACGAGGATGCGAAAACGTTATTGAGATCCCTAGAGATATTTTTAAGGTATGTCTAGGGATTTCCCTAAGGTTAAGTATAATTATAGGTTATAGTAATAGATTTACGGTAACCCAAGATGTTAGATATTGAAGTTACTCCCCCTTTATTATATTGTTTTCCCTAGCGTGATTTTTGCCTCTCACACTATTCTTTCTGGGTTTTAGATGATGGCTGGAACCCGAAGGAATCGTGTTGATCAATGTAATGGACAATAAAATGATTGTCCTCCTAAAAAAACAAATGTTATGGGAGATGGAGTGAAGAATATTATTGCTATACTTACACAAGCTATGAATCATTCTGGACTTCCAAATGAGCAGAGAAGGGAACAATATTCTATTGAGTCATTCATGAGGCAACGTCCACCTTCTTTCAGTGGTTCTTCTGATCCACTTGTTGCTGAACAATGGATCATTACCACTAAAATGATATTTTCAGTTCTTCAATGTTCTGGACATGATAAAGTCATCTTATAAATATATCGTTTGGAAGGTGAAGCTGATCAATGGTGGAATCATATCAATAATATGAGGCCGAGAGATGATATTGAGTCCATGGAATGGGACGAGTTCAAGAACTTATTTTTCAATAAGTAATTCCCTCGTATTCTTCGAACAAATATGGACAAGGAGTTTCTTGAACTAAAGCAAAAGGATGATGAATCTGTTGGTATATACGAAGAAAATTTTACAAGGCTTGCAAGGTAGCATCTGGATTTATCATCCAACCTGAAAGTAAAGTTGATCGATTCTTCAGTGTCTTAAAACCAAATCATTAAAGGGAATTAGCTATAAGAGACTTCAGTAGCTATGAAAAAATTATGCATTGTGCTATCATGGTAGAAATGGAAGTTGGTGTTACTTATCCATCTCATAGTTTTGACAAGAAATTAAAGATGGTGTTCAAGGAGAAATCTCATAATAATGGTGAAAAAGAAGATGAATGTTTCTTTATGCTCAAAGTGTGGAAAGAAGCATGGTGGAGATTGTCTTAAAGGGACTAGAAAATGTTTTAACTGTGGAAAAGAAGGTCATCGAGAGGCTGAGTGTCGAAGTAATGGAAAAAGGGTTTCTAATGATGTGAATAAAGAAAATACTACAGAGAACGCACCACCAACACATCAATGCTTCAAGTGCAAAGAAATGGGGCATTATGGTAATAAATGCCCTAATCCAAGAGTTAGTGATGATCGACATGAGCAACCAAATAAGGCAAAGGACATAGGGAAGTCGCATGCGATCCTTATTGGCGATGTTGAATATGACAACAATGTGGTGGAATGATTAAGTTTTTATGTAATGGGATTCCAAAAAAATGTTGTATATAGTATCGTGGAATATTGGAATATTTGTGTATTGGTATATTTTGGTTTTCAAGGGGACTGCTAACCATAGAATGTGATTGAGATATTTTTCGAAATAAAGATGATATGCGCATAATGAAAGGAAAACGAGAAAATGAAATTTTTGACCATATTCATGAGCTCATGAATGATATAAGGAGAAGGTTATAACATGGATTGAGTATATAGAATTTTTGGATTTTGGAATGTTGAAGAAGTTAAATTGTGACTGCATTCATGTTTTCACTAAGGTTCAATGGGTATTCATTATTCAAGAGAATACATGATTAAGGTATTCACATGTTTGTAATTTTACCAACAAGATATATCTTATGATATTTGGGGGATAAATGATGGCATTCAAGTGATTTTTATGTGACATTTTAAGTAATCATAATCTTTATACTATGAGCTTGGACCGAAGTATTTTAGATAAGAATAAGAGATTGGAATGGATTATGTTGGGCATAAGTTAGTATTTTTTAATGATAGAACATTTTTCGATATTATTGATGGGATGTTATAGTAATATAGCTTTAGAAAAAGGACAGCATGCAGGACGGGCGACAGCCCATCGCGTCGGACAAGGCTGTAGGAATCGAACCCACAACTGAGGTGCGACTGGCATTTATCGCCTACCACTGGCCTACAGGAAGTACCTGGTTAGTAGAAACTATTTTTATTTTATTACGCGGTATGATATATGAAGTATAAGTTCATTTTTGGAATCTTATACAATTAACCTCATCATATATGGACTTATGTATATTTGATAACTTTTTCTAACCTTTTGTTTGAAACAGATGGAATGACCCATCATTCTATCACATGATCTGTTAACACTTCACGAATAACAAATTCAACTTCATTTCATTAAGAGATGAAGTGGAAATTGTTCAAAGAACAAACAACATTGAGATTGTACCAAAATAAAGTAAGTATTTATTCTAATTCAAATTGTTCAACTTTAGGGAAATGATCTTGAAAACCAAAAATGTTTTCCAAGTGCCCTTATATCTGATGAATCAGATGGTACTCTAGATCATCACAAATTTATGGCTTTGTGATTGTTGTATTTATCATATCCATGTTCTCTACCACTCTCCATCTAAACATGACTGTTAGATTTCTCTTCCATATCCATATTTTCAACTATGTTCTCCTATGTGGAAACCTATTGATTAGTTAATTTGGGTAACCGTTAGGTTTCATACATTAGTTTTTAAAGCCAAATTTTGTTATTCCTTTTTACTATGTGGGTTTCTATTAAAGAAAATTTCGAGTAGTAAACCATTTGTAACCCCGACGAATTTTGAGGGTGAAATTCATTTTAATAGGGGTAGAATGTAACACCCCAAGATTTTATGAAAAATATTCTTTTTAATTTCATTAATGTCTTGTGTTATACGCTACACCAAAAGAAGCTCGTACAACACGCATCCTTGACTTTCCTTGCATTACAAACAATCACGTCCTTCCTCGATAGCGTGTGTAGTACGCAATACCGAGTTTCACTAAACAACGATATGCTATTAAAATATTATTAAAACTAGCCGTTATGAATAGTAATAACCAATTTTTAAAATTTTTTAAATTTTATTTTTCAAAATGGACTTAATTTTTGTATTCGGAATATCGAAATTTGCTTATGGTGAAATTTTGGTACTTTTCGGCTAACTTTCATTTTCTGATGAATAGTGAATATTACTAAATTTTAATTAAAAACAACCTTTTTAATCGAAATAATTAATATTGATAAATTATTAATTTCTGTGGTTTTAAAGTATATTTAGAATATATTTTTACAATTTAATACAATGTTGGTCATGGGATGTAATTTCACATTTAAACAGACATAAACAAGTTTCAATCTTTTGAGAGTTATTATCTCTTAAGAACACGCTATTTGTTTTGACGACGGGAATTAATTTTTAAATTAATTAATGCAACTGATATGTTTTGAATTTGGTAAAATAGACATAATTTTTGAGTTCATAATATCAAATATATCTTAGGCCAAATTTTTGGTATTTTTCTGGAAACTTTCATTTTTTGATGAATAGTGAAACCAATAAGTGGTAGTTAAAAAATGAAATTTTCATAAAACGTAATTGTACAGCTTCTGTGAGTGGAATTTCAAAAATCCAAGAGACACGGTTAATGTTAGTAAGTAAAATTTGGTTCAATGAGATGAGAACAATTTTTGGTGAATAGTAACTTTTTTCTTTTTTTACCATATTTAAAAGTAAATAGGGTAATTAAGGGTAAAAATGTTCTTATTATTACCCTAAAACATGTCCTAATTCTACTGGATAAGTGTAATTCGACCAAAAACAACCTTAGGCATAACATATGACCATTTAGGCCCACTTGGATTAGATTAGGATATTTATTATTAATTTATTTAAAGAAGGGTTAAAATAGTTAAAATCAAAGTTTAATAATATAATTATTAATATAGGGTTATACATAAGATAAATTAGACTATAAATATTCATTAGAAAGCTAAAAAGATTTCCTATGTAATGGTATTTTATTTGTAATTTTTTAGACATTAAATAATTTAATTTATTTAGGTCACAAAGATGATGCAGTAATTATCTTATTAATGAAATATTGACATAATTGATGTTATAAATACCAAAATAAATGTAATATTAGACTTTGTATGAATTCCACTAATTTTATTGGTTAATATGACATGTTAGTATTTATGTAATTATCTTTTTTCAAACTAATCACTCTGTTATGAGTTTTACAAATAATCAATTACTAAATAGTGTCAAAATTGACATAAAATAGTTTTTAAAACAAATATTATATTTATACTTGTTATTTTATTCCAAAAAATCTATGGTTCGGCCAAATGACTTAGATAAGGTTATATATATTAATAATAAACAACTTGGGGTTCGTTTGGCTTCTTATAGTATGTTTATTATCCTTATAGTGTAAGAACACAAAAAGACACGGTAAAAGTAAAATTATCTAACTTAAAGTTAAATATAAATGATAAGGTTAAAATAGGAACCTAAACATGTATAAATTCTATTTTATGAAAGTATTTCGACCCAACCACGCCTTAGATTCAAAATAAATCAATTTTTAGCTATTTAAAACCTAATTTGGCTTTATAATAAAATAATATTTTTAGTTTTTCCAAAGGATCCCCTCTCCTCCCGTATAAAAGGGAACCTCCTCCCTCTCTTCCTCACACCACATTGAGCCTTCATGATCGGCCAACCCCTTCCATATTCTCTTCTAAATTTACCTAGAAACATCCTAGAGGTTCTGGTCTTCCTCACAGACCAATTTTAGTGCCCTAAAAGGATATCTCAAAGAGGCGCTTCAAAGAACAGGGAATGTCCGTTACCAATTATTTCAACATTATTTCTTATTCCACTTCTTCTTCTTAGATTGTTTCATTATTAAGTAATAACATCAGTATCCCTCATATACTTATATTTTATTGTAAGTATGAAACAACCCTATTTCACCATCTATCCATTCTACAGAAAACGAAATCACCGCACGTGCGTACGTACGGAATACCGTCTCCACGCCGTGGTGTAATCTATTTTCATCACCACCTTACTTGGATGGGTATAATGGTGTACATAATAAATATATACGATTATTCTAAAGTTATATAGATTCTGAAATAGTATACATACACTTCAATACAATTCCACGATCATGATAACAATATCATCGCTCGTGCGTACGTACGGACTATCGTCTCCACGACGCGATGAGATTCATTGTCCACGTTAACCATTCATGAATGATTATAAAGTATATATAATTAGTAATCATGAAATATATGACATAATAATGATACTGGATTTATGTGTATATATATTTATGTCATCTACTTAACTCCATTCAACTCAATAAGGAAATGAAAACAGTGTTAATGCGTATGTATGGCCAACCGTCTCCATGAACGGTGTATTTATTTCCATTTACTGATCTATAATATATATGTATATTCTGAATATATATAATATATAAATCATTTTTTATATTCTGGAATTATTTAATCATGATCTATGTAATCATATGAAAAATTACATGTCAAAAAATGGACGACAAATGAAACGATTTTACCCAAAACACTCTTTAACATGGAGTTTACAAAAGAACAGGTAAAATAAAGTCATAAGTGAACCATATATGATATCATAACAATGAGTATGATTCTGTAATAAGTAAATGACATTATTTAAATCATTATACAGGAGGTTTAGACACTTACGAAGAAAATCAGACCTAAGGTAAGGGAAATATCACAATATCATTTTTATCTGAGATTGTTTATTCTTTTGTAATTACTGGGGTGTATTTTATCATCCACATCCATTTTTTTTCAAACTTTAATATTATTTCCATCCACCCACATTTTTTTTAAATCCAATTTTACCCTTAGGTGAGTTTTTGTTAAATATATGAAAGGAATATTTTGCCATTTTTCATACGAGTATTTTTTGACTTTTCCAACAAAAGTACGATAATAATGTTTTTTTAACGTATACGGCATAAAAGGATTTTTATGGTTTTATAAAGCCTTATTTTCATGAATATTACTTCAAAATATTTCATTACTATTTTCAACAGAAACCTTTTCTTCTAAAATTGCATGACATTTTGTGAAAAGAAAATGATTTTGAAGAAAAAAGGATATTTTCCTCAAAAATTCATTTCAAGTGTTTTATCAAAACACATGAAAATAGAAGATGAAATTATTTCACATGTGTATGTTTCAAGTATAATTTCTTTATGATTTACATGGTTTCAATTTTATTATGATGAAATATCCATTTCTTTTATATGAATTATGTGATGAGGGGATGATGTTTGTGAAACCTATTTTATTCTTTGGGTTATGATGAATGTTTTGAGTTTATTTTGTGGGACAAGTAAGAATTATTTCTCTATAAGATGGGTGGGACCTATATCTCCATCCAATGCATTGGGTAAAGATTTCATATCTCATGAGATTGACATGGCTGGAACAGTAAGTTAATCCAGTTCAGTGTTATAGGACTGAAACAAGCAGTGAACTCGATTCAGAATGGGACTTTGTCCACTAAGATGGTATTGGCAGCAATGCCTTGGATACAATGGAAATAATTACATGTTCTTAATGTATGCCACAATTACATGTTTTATTCCCATGCTATTTTATCATGGTTTATGTTCCATTATGATCTATGCCTTATGTACTTCCATGTTTTATGTCATTTCTCAAGATTTTGTTGTTTAAACATTATGTTCATGTTTTTAAGTTCAAATGTATATGCTATGTTTTATTTTATCCATGATTACACTTACTAAGTGTAACACCCCAAGCTTCTACGGTACGCTTCTCTTTGAATAATGTGATAGCGTGTGTTGTACGCAACACCGAGTTCTAACACACCATAACTAATCAAACTAGCCGTTATGAATAGTAATACCTACTTTTTGAAATTATATATATTTTATATTTGAAAATGGACTTCATTTTTGGATTCGGAATATCTAATTTAGCCTAAGGTGAAATTTTGGTACATTTCAGATAACTTTCATATTTTGATGAATAATGAAAATTACTAAGTTTTAATTAAAAACAAATTTTTTTAATCAAAATAATTAATAGTGATAAATTATGAATTTGAGTGGTTTTAAAGTATATTTAGAATATATTTTTACCATTTAATATAATGTTGGTCATTGCACATAATTTTACAATTAAACCGAACATAAACGAGTGTCAATCTTTTGATAGTTATTATCTCTTAAAAACACGCTTTTTGTTTTGACAGCGGGATTTAATTTTAAATTAATTTCTGCCACTTCTGTGTTTTGAATTTAGGAAAATGGATTCCATATTTGGAATCAGGATGTTCAAATTGTATAAATAGGTAACTTTTATTTTTAGACATTTTGAATAATTACTGCGGTAAATATTTTATTTACCATGGTTAAGGGTAAATCCGGTAAATAAGGGTTTAAAAATAATATTATAATAATACTAAATTACCCTAAAACGTGTCTTAACCCTATTGGTTGATACATGGTCAACCATGGGAATCTTTGGGTCTATTTTGTGACCCCATGGATCCACTTGTAAGTGATAATGACACTTTATTTTAATTAAGTTAAAATGAATACAAAAATGACACAAGCATATATCTTTTAGAACAACAATTGTTACATAGGGTTATATATGTTGGATTTTAGATTATAAATATTCATTAGAAAGATAAAATGCTTTCCTACATAATGATATTTTATTTATAATTTTTAGACATTAAATAATTTATTTTATATATGACACAATGATGATGCAGTAATTACTATAATAGTGAAAAATTAAAATAATTGATATTATAAATACCCAAATAAATATAATATGAAACTTTTAATGAATTAAACTAATTTTCTAGGATAATATGATATATTAGGATTGATTTAATTGACTTTTTTCGAAGTAATCAATCTGTTATGAGTTTCAAAAAAAATCAACTATTGAATAGTGTCAAAATTGACATAAAAGAGTTATTAAAACAAATATTATATTATTAATTGATATTAAATTCCTAAAAATCTAAGGTTCGGCCAAGAGACTTATATCATGATAGGTTCATAATTAATGTACCACTTGGGGGTCGCTTGGATGTATATAGTAAGTTTATTAACCATATTATATAAAAATACAAAGAGACATTGTAAAAGTGAAACTAATTAACTTAGAGTTAATACTTAAAGATAAGGTTAATATAAGTACCCAAACCTGTCTAAATTCTATTGGTTGAGTGTTTTTCGACCTATCCCCACCTTAACCTTTGAATAATCAACTTTGGAGCCTTTAGAAACCGAATATAAATTTATTATAAATTAATATTTCTAACTTTTCCAAAGGTGCCCCTCACCCCTCTTATAAAAGGGCACTCCTCCTTCTCATTTCTTCACACCTTCAAAGCCTTTTGGTTCGGCCAAACTCTGCCCAAATACTCTCCAAACATCTCTCACTACAACCTAGAGGCCTTAGTTTGATCTGAAAGCCAACCTAAGGAGCCCTTTTGATCAAATCAAAAGGAAGAACCCGAAGAAGAGGTAATGATTTCACCACCCTTTTCTAAGTTCATTTCTTCTTCCACTTCTTCTTCCTTTGTTCTTACCATTCTAAAATAATAACTCCAGTATCTCACATATACTGTGATGTTATTATAAGTATGGTACAACCATATTCAGTATTCTATCCACCCTTTGAATAACATGTCACCATACGTGCGTACGTACGGCTTACCGTCTCCACGTCGTGGTGTAATTGTTATTCAATATAATATTATTTGGATGGGTATAATAATGATGTGTAACTCATGTAAATAATAATTATAACATGTTAATGATTCTGTATATATGATATACCATTCATTTATATATTATTTTAATATCAAAAGAATGATATTGTCGCTCGTGCATACGTACGGACTACCGTCTCCACGAACGCGATGAGATTCATTCTCCATCGTAACCATTCAAGTATAATTATCATTTGATGATTTAAAAATGATGTTTAAGGACTAGATATCATTCTGGATGTGAATAAGATACAACAACCATGGCTTATGTAACAAAACATATAAAGAAAATGAGTAAGTAAACACCCGAAACGACGATAATTCTAAGATATTATTAACAAATCAATGTTAAAAGATCATATATGTTATCATATTAATATATATGATTCTTGTATAATTTAATAACAATTATTTCACCATTATACAGGAGTTTAACCTACCCCAACCAAGGAAAAGTACAAGGTAAGGGTTATTTCACAATCTCTTCATTATTCGAGGTTGTTTATACGTAATAATCTACTGGGATCTCTTTATCATCCACATCCATGTTTCTTAAAAATGCATTTCAAAACATTTATACTATTTAATAGAATATGAGTTAAAGTCATTTATACCCTTTTTGACTTTTATAAGTGGTTTATAAAGGAATCTTTCGGTCGTTTTCAAAACAAGGTCTTTTTTAACCTTTTCGACAGAATTAAGGTAAGAATGTTTTTTTAACTTATACGGCGGGTGCGGCTATTTTCCGCCATTATAAAATCTACAAAACTTCCCTTACACGCTTATAAGAATATTTTCAAAGAAAATGTTTTATTTTATATGGATCATAAATTATTTCAAAATAAAAGGAGATATTTCTTTAAAAAGAATTTTGATTTCATCTATGTCAACATCCTTTGATGGATTTTTAGATTATTTGAAGTTGATTTATTATGATACAAAACTTCTATATTGTATTGAAGGTTTTGTGATATGTTTGACTGTGGATGTGCTATTTTTATACCATTCATAGTTTATGGTGAAAGTATTGACATTTCATATGCTAGTTTTAATATGAATGTTTATGTTATGTTTAAACCTTTTCATATGGGAATGCATTGGACTTAATATGTGACGGGTGGAGCCCGCTATAGCTCCTCGATGCATCGGTAGGTCTCATGAGACAAACTAGTGTCTTGGCACAAGGCCTTGACAAAATCTTATTTGTAGTCTTGGCACGAGGCCTTGGCTATGTGGTTATGATAGTCTGGCATTATGCATTCCAACATTATGAAAGTGGTTATTGATTTTTTCATGTGATTATTCGATTAGTAGAATATCCATGTGAATAAGTAAATGGAATTATTTCATTTTATTTATGCCATAACATGTTGAAGTTCATATTTAAAAGGCTTTTGTTTTAGTTATACATTGCCTTAAATGTTTATTCTTATTTATGAAAGTTTCCGCTATATTGTTGTCCTTACTGGGCATTTGAGCTCACCCCTTTTCTATGTTTTATTTTTCCCAGGATGTGAAGAAGTAAGTTATGAATGACCTACAGGGATTTTATGAGGGGTTAATAGTGTGGATTGTGGAAACATTATGTTGTTGTAGTAGTTTTTCATTTTATGATGTAATGTAAAACTTATGAATATATCTAGTGTTTCCAAGGCTACTAAACCAATCGGTCTTTCGAGATTTTGATCTTTCTTGTGATCATGCCAATGTTATGTAATAATGCACCGACTCTGGGTAACTAGGGTCGGGGCGTTACAGTTGGTATCAGAGGAAGTTTAGTACAAACCTTGGAAACTAGATATAGATAAACTCTGATTAGAGCACGTAGACCTAAGATGAACTTTTAGGATTAGTATAGAAGAACTTCCTAGAATTTTGGTATTGTAGAGATTTTGTGAGTTTTCCGTGCAATACATCCCTGTCTGGATACGAGCAGGTAGAGGCGGCTCTGGCATAGATGTACCTAGGGGTAAAACCTGAAAACACCGCTTTGAGCTAGACTCGAACGGGAACTGGTGCACGACAACAGGCCTTGCTGCACTCTTGGTTACGACACTCCCGGGGGATATGCTTAGAATAACTCTCACTATCTTTACAAATCATTATGAAGGGTTTATGAGTATATACTTCCTCAAAGAAAACATTTTTATGATTATGGATTATATCCATAAATAGTTCAATTTATGTTAAGTGTTTTATAAGTATGGGATTATGTATTTTGATTCTTAAACTGATCTAGTTTATGCCATTGTTTAGAAATGGCGCCTAGTGGAAGAAATGGAAACCGTATCAATGCACGCACTCCATGTAGGGATTGCCCTCCTGCTCAAGATAATTATAGTGGGGCTAGTGATGCAACTGGTGCTGATTAGCTAATCACCATACTGGGACAACTTACTCAGGTTATGAATAATAACCTTACCCGTATAGAGCACCCTGATCCGCAGCGTGGAGGATCAATGTTAGATCGATTCATGAGGCAACAACCACCAACGTTCAATGGGAATACAAATCCCTTAGTAGCTGAGCAATGGATATTTTCCCTAGAGAAAATATTTCAGGCTTTGGGGAGCAGTGAAAGGGAAAAAGTTATCATGGTAGTTTACCGCCTCACTGGAGATGCTGATCAATGGTGGTCATTGATTCAGAACATGAAGGAAGATGATGAAGTATCAAATATGGAATGGAGGGAGTTCAAAGATCTGTTTTTAGAAAAATACTTTCCCCGCGACCATCGAGCAGATATGGAAAGACAATTTCTGAGTCTGAGACAAAAGGAGGATGAGAATGTCAAAAAGTATGAGGCTAACTTTACAAGGTTAGCGAGGTATGCTGGAGATTATATTCACAACCCAAGAAGTAAGATTGATCGTTTCTTTGATGGGTTAAAACCATTTCTCCGTCGAGCGTTAGTCTCACAATCCTTTTCATCGTACGAAGACATTGTCTCATGTGCTATCAAGACCGAAAAGGAATTCTCTAAGTCTTATGACTTTAAAGCAAAGCAAGAGAAGAAGAGACCTTCTGATCAATCTGGGAATGGAAATAAGGGGAAGAAGGGAAAGGTTGAATATCCATCTTGTGGTAAATGCGGGAAGAAACATCCTGGTACTTGCTTGAAGGGAATGGGAGTCTGTTACAAGTGTGGTGAAAAAGGCCACCAAGCTCATGATTGCAAGGGGAAGAAGGAAGCTACCAAAGTTCAGTGCTATAATTGCAGAGAGATGGGGCATTATGCAAATGCATGTCCTAAGCGTCAGGAGAACTTACCTCAGAAAAGGCCAAGGGATCAAGGCCAGGCTTATGCTATCACTACTGCTGAGGTAGAAGCTCCGAAAGACGTGGTGGCAGGTAATTAAATGGTTTCCTCATGTTTAGAAAATGCATTATTTGATTCTGGATCATCGCATTGTTTCATATCTTCCCAGTTTTCTAAGAAAATTAGATATTTCCAATTTGATTTAATAAGGGAGTTCTCAGTTAAAACTCCTAAGGGAAGTATCGTTGAAACAAGGTTTTGTGAATCAGTCCCCATTAGAGCACATAAATTTTCTTTATCTGCTGATTTCATCGTCATACCTATGATTGAGTTTGATATAATCCTCGGTATGGACTGGCTTTTGGACTATGATGCGAAGATTTATTGTAAGAAGAAAGAGGTTACGATTCTTGATGATAATGATAACGAGCACCTTATTTTTAGAGCAGAATCGTCACCACCTAATTCTTATTTAGATCCACCCCCAGTAGCTCAACTTAAAGCAATTTTTGGGGAGGAAGAGAATGAAATAACTGTCGGTGAGGAAAGGAATGTTCAAATAGAGGATGTACCTGTTGTGAAAGAATTTGTAGATGTATTTCCGGAAGATTTACCTGGACATCCTCCAGAACGAGAAGTTGAGTTTTCTATTGATTTGATTCCTGGATCAAGGCCTATATCGAAGACCCCTTATAGAATGGCCACTGTAGAGTTAGTCGAACTAAAGAAACAACTAGAGGAATTGAGTAATCAGGGATTTATTCGCCCTAGTGTTTCTCCATGGGGAGCCCCTGTTCTTTTTGTTAAAAAGAAAGATGGATCTATGAGGTTATGTATCGACTACAGGGAGATCAATGCTATAACAATAAAGAACAAGTATCCCCTACCTCGTATTGATGATTTATTTGACCAACTGCATGGAGCTCAATACTTTTCAAAGATTGACCTTCGATCTGGATACCATCAGTTGTGTGTGAAGAAGGAAGACATTCCGAAAACAGCATTTCGAACCAGGTACGGGCATTACGAGTTTACTGTAATGCCGTTTGGATTGACTAATGCACCCTCTGTATTCATGGATCTGATGAATAGAGTTTTCAAGGAGTATCTCGATGAATTTGTGGTGGTATTTATTGATGATATTCTGGTATACTCCAAAACCTACGAAGATCATGAAAATCACTTGCGCATTATCTTGAAGACTCCGAGGAGGCATGAATTATATGGGAAGTTTAGCAAGTGTGAATTCTGGCTTCAGGAGATTTCTTTTCTTGGACATATTGTCTCTAAAGATGGAATCTCTGTTGATCCTTCTAAGACCAAGGCAATCCAAGAATGGCCAGCACCTACGAGTATAACTGAGGTACGTAGTTTTATTGGTTTTGCAGGTTATTATCGACGTTTCATCCAGAATTTTGCCCGATTGGCTAACCCATTAACGAAGCTCACACGTAAAGGGGTTAAATTTGTTTGGACAAAAGAGTGTGAAGAATGTTTCGAATAACTGAAGAGAAGATTAGTCAATTCTCCTATATTGACTCTACCATCGGGGAATGATGGGTTCGTTATTTATAGTGATGCATCGAAGAAAGGACTTGGATGTGTCCTTATGAAGAATGATAGAGTTATTGCCTATGCATCACGACAGTTGAAAATTCATGAACAAAACTATCCTACTCATGATCTCGATTTAGCAGTAGTGATCTTTGCTTTGATGATATGGAGGCACTACCTCTATGGTGAAAAATGTGAGATTTATACTGATCACAAGAGTTTGAAGTATATTTTCTCACAAAAAGAACTCAACATGAGGCAAAGGAGATGGCTTGAATTACTCAAGGATTATGATTGTACGATACACTACCACCCAGGGAAGTCAAACAAGGTGGCAGATGCTTTGAGTAGAAACGACCATGGAGTTTTGAACAATATGAGAATTGAAAGGGATCCAATTTTCATGGATCTACTGAAGATGGACATGGGAATAACCAGGGAACGTGAAACATCAATGCTTTTTCAAATGGTTGCCAAACCATCTTTACTAGAAAGGATTAAGAGTTCTCAGACCGATGATGAAGAATTCCAAAAGAAGATTAAAGTTGTCAATGATGGGAGATTGAGAGACTTTGTGTATGAAGATGGAATTTTGAAATTCGGGAAGAGACTTTGTGTTCCCAATAAACCTGATCTAAAAAGGGAATTGCTGGATGATGCTCATAGTTCCAATTTCTCTATACACCCTGGGAGCACCAAAATGTATAGAGATTTGAAGGAACATTTTTGGTGGGACAACATGAAGAGGGAGAATGCTGATTTTGTGTCAAGATGTATGGTTTGTCAACAAGTGAAAGCTGGAAGGCAACAGCCTGGAGGAGTCATGCAACCTCTTCCCATACCGGAGTGGAAATGGGACAATGTTATGATGGACTTTGTCATGGGGCTACCAAAGACTCCTAGAAGGAACGATGAAATATGGGTGATTGTTGACCGTCTTACCAAGTCAGCACATTTTCTTGCTATAAGAGAAGATCTACCCCTGGAACGTCTAGCAAGACTATATATTAATGAAGTTGTGAGACTTCATGGAGTACCCCTATCGATTGTTTCTGATCGTGACCCCCGTTTTACTTCAAGATTTTGGAAAAGTCTTCAGAAATCCCTGGATACTGAACTTCATTTGAGCACTGCTTACCACCCTCAGACAGATGGACAATCAGAACGGACTATTCAAACCCTAGAAGACATGTTGAGATCTTGCTCACTTGACTTTCAGGGTATGTGGGATCAATATTTACCACTGGTAGAATTTGCCTATAACAATAGCTTCCATTCGAGTATTCAGATGGCACCATATGAAGCGTTACACGGAAAGAGATGTCGAACACCAACCTGTTGGGATGACGTTGGTGAAAGAAAACTTGTAGGCCCAGAACTGGTGGAGGAAACGGTGGAAAAGGTGAAAGTAATCCAAAATCACATCAAAGCAGCTCAAAGTAGGCAGAAGAGCTATGCCGATAATCGAAGGAAGGATTTGGAATTTCAAGTCGGTGATCATGTTTTCCTAAAGGTATCCCCATGGAAGGGAGTCATACGTTTTGGTAAGAAAGGTAAATTGAGTCCCAGGTACATCGGACCTTTCGAAATTATAGAACGAATTGGGGTTGTAGCTTACCGATTGGCAATGCCGCCAAGTCTCTCCAAAGTTCACGATGTGTTCCACGTATCTCTATTGAGGAAATACATGCCTGATCCGACGCATGTGCTCACCTATGAGGAATTAGAACTGGAACCCGATCTGTCTTATTGTGAAGAGCCCGTCAAGATTCTTGATACGAGAGAACAAGTGCTGAGAAACTGGACGACGCGTCTGGTAAAAGTTTTGTGGAGAAACCATAAGATGGAAGAGGCAACGTGGGAACCCGAGGAACTTATGATGAAGAACCACCCGAGTATTTTTATGCAGTAATACCCTAGAAAATGCGAGGACGCAATTATTTGAAGGAGGGGAGAATGTAACACCCCAAGCTTCTACGGTACGCTTCTCTTTGAATAATGTGATAGCGTGTGTTGTACGCAACACCGAGTTCTAACACACCATAACTAATCAAACTAGCCGTTATGAATAGTAATACCTACTTTTGAAATTATATATATTTTATATTTGAAAATGGACTTCATTTTTGGATTCGAAATATCGAATTTAGCCTAAGGTGAAATTTTGGTACATTTCGGATAACTTTCATATTTTGATGAATAGTGAAAATTACTAAGTTTTAATTAAAAACAACTTTTTTTAATCAAAATAATTAATAGTGATAAATTATGAATTTGAGTGGTTTTAAAGTATATTTAGAATATATTTTTACCATTTAATATAATGTTGGTCATTGGACATAATTTTACAATTAAACCGAACATAAACGAGTGTCAATCTTTTGATAGTTATTATCTCTTAAAAACACGCTTTTTGTTTTGACAACGGGATTTAATTTTAAATTAATTTCTGCCACTTCTGTGTTTTGAATTTAGGAAAATGGATTCCATATTTGGAATCAGGATGTTCAAATTGTGTAAATAGGTAACTTTTATTTTTAGACATTTTGAATAATTACTGCGGTAAATATTTTATTTACCATGGTTAAGGGTAAATCCGGTAAATAAGGGTTAAAAAATAATATTATAATAATACTAAATTACCCTAAAACGTGTCTTAAACCTATTGGTTGATACATGGTCGACCATGGGAATCTTTGGGTCTATTTTGGGACCCCATGGATCCACTTGTAAGTGATAATGACACTTTATTTTAATTAAGTTAAAATGAATACAAAAATGACACAAGCATATATCTTTTAGAACAACAATTGTTACATAGGGTTATATATGTGGGATTTTAGATTATAAATATTCATTAGAAAGATAAAACGATTTCCTACATAATGATATTTTATTTATAATTTTTAGACATTAAATAATTTATTTTATATATGACATAATGATGATGCATTAATTACTATAATAGTAAAAAATTAAAATAATTGATATTATAAATACCCAAATAAATATAATATGAAACTTTTAATGAATTAAACTAATTTTCTAGGATAATATGATATATTAGGATTGATTTAATTGACTTTTTTCGAAGTAATCAATCTGTTATGAGTTTCAAAAAAAATCAACTATTGAATAGTGTCAAAATTGACATAAAAGAGTTCTTAAAACAAATATTATATTATTAATTGATATTAAATTCCTAAAAATCTAAGGTTCGGCCAAGAGACTTATATCATGATAGGTTCATCATTAATGTACCACTTGGGGGTCGCTTGGATGTATATAGTATGTTTATTAACCATAATATATAAAAATACAAAGAGACATTGTAAAAGTGAAACTAATTAACTTAGAGTTAATACTTAAAGATAAGGTTAATATAAGTACCCAAACCTGTCTAAATTCTATTGGTTGAGTGG
The DNA here is from genome assembly GCA_963277665.1 of Viscum album. NCBI lineage: Eukaryota > Viridiplantae > Streptophyta > Magnoliopsida > Santalales > Viscaceae > Viscum > Viscum album. The sequence continues at coordinate 1,394,336,622 of OY728165.1, forward strand.
TTTTCGACCTATCCCCACCTTAGCCTTTTAATAATCAACTTTGGAGCCTTTAGAAACCGAATATGAATTTATTATAAATTAATATTTCTAACTTTTCCAAAGGTGCCCCTCACCCCTCTTATAAAAGGGAACTCCTCCTTCTCATTTATTCACACCTTCAAAGCCTTTTGGTTCGGCCAAACTCTGCCAAAATCCTCTCCCAACATCCCTCACTACAACCTAGAGGCCTTAGTTTGATCAGAAAGCCAACCTAAGGAGCCCTTTTGATCAAATCAAAAGGAAGAACCCGAAGAAGAGGTAATGATTTCACCACCCTTTTCTAAGTTCATTTCTTCTTCCACTTCTTCTTCCTTTGTTCTTACCATTCTAAAATAATAAATCCAGTATCTCACATATACTGTGATGTTATTATAAGTATGGTACACCCATATTCAGTATTCTATCCACCCTTTGAATAACATGTCACCATACGTGCGTACGTACGGCTTACCGTCTCCACGTCGTGGTGTAATTGTTATTCAATATAATATTATTTGGATGGGTATAATAATGATGTGTAACTCATGTAAATAATAAATATAACATGTTAATGATTCTGTATATATGATATACCATTCATTTATATATTATTTTAATATCAAAAGAATGATATTGTCGCTCGTGCGTACGTACGGACTACCGTCTCCACGAACGCGATGAGATTCATTCTCCATCGTAACCATTCAAGTATAATTATCATTTGATGATTTAAAAATGATGTTTAAGGACTAGATATCATTCTGGATGTGAATAAGATACAACAACCATGGCTTATGTAATAAAACATATAAAGAAAATGAGTAAGTTAACCCCCGAAACGACGATAATTCTAAGATATTATTAACAAATACATGTTAAAAGATCATATATGATATCATATTAATATATATGATTCTTGTATAATTTAATAACAATAATTTCACCATTATACAGGAGGTTAACCTACCCCAACCAAGGAAAAGTACAAGGTAAGGGTAATTTCACAATCTCTTCATTATCCGAGGTTGTTTATACGTAATAATCTACTGGGATCTCTTTATCATCCACATCCATGTTTCTTAAAAATGCATTTAAAAACATTTTTACTATTTACTAGAAAATTAGTTAAAGTCATTTATACCCTTTTTGACTTTTATAAGTGGTTTATAAAGGAATCTTTCGGTCGTTTTCAAAACAAGGTCCTTTTTAACCTTTTCGACAGAATTAAGGTAAGAATGTTTTTTTAACTTATACGGCGGGTGCGGCTATTTTCCGCCGTTATAAAATCTTCAAAGCTTCCCTTACAAGATTATAAGAATATTTTCAAAGAAAATGTTTTATTTTATATGGATCTTAAATTAATTCAAAATAAAAGGAGATATTTCTTTAAAAAGAATTTTGATTTCATCTATTTCAACATCCTTTGATGGATTTTAAGATTATTTGAAGTTGATTTATTATGATACAAAACTTCTATATTGTATTGAAGGTTTTGTGATATGTTTGACTGTGGATGTGCTATTTTTATACCATTCATAGTTTATGGTGAAAGTATTGACATTTCATATGCTAGTTTTAATATGAATGTTTATGTTATGTTTAAACCTTTTCATATGGGAATGCATTGGACTTAATATGTGACGGGTGGAGCCCGCTATAGCTCCTCGATGCATCGGTAGGTCTCATGAGACAAACTAGTGTCTTGGCACAAGGCCTTGACAAAATCTTATTTGTAGTCTTGGCACGAGGCCTTGGCTATGTGGTTATGATAGTCTGGCATTATGCATTCCAACATTATGAAAGTGGTTATTGATTTTTGCATGTGATTATTCGATTAGTAGAATATCCATGTGAATAATTAAATGGCATTATTTCATTTTATTTATGCCATACCATGTTGAAGTTCATATTTAAAAGGATTTTGTTTTAGTTATACATTGCCTTAAATGTTTATTCTTATTTATGAAAGTTTCCGCTATATTGTTATCCTTACTGGGCATTTGAGCTCACCCCTTTTCTATGTTTTATTTTTCCCAGGATGTGAAGAAGTAAGTTATGAATGACCTGCAGGGATTTTATGAGGGGATAATAGTGTGGATTGTGGAAACATTATGTTGTTGTAGTAGTTTTTCATTTTATGATGTAATGTAAAACTTATGAATATATCTAGTGTTTCCAAGGCTACTAAACCAATCGGTCTTTCAAGATTTTGATCTTTCTTGTGATCATGCCAATGTTATGTAATAATGCACCGACTCTGGGTAACTGGGGTCGGGGCGTTACACTAAGCATTTGAGCTCACCCTTTTTATGTTTTATTTTCCCTTAGGATCAAAAGAAAGGTGTTAGGTAAGGAAACAAAAAGTGGAAGATCTTTATGGGAGATGTTGAAGATCTTTCACCACTATTAGAAGATTATATTCCGAGTTTCCAAAGACACTAATCTTTTACGGTCCCTGTGGGTGTGTTTTTGTTATGTACTAAGTATTCTGCAAATGTAATGTAATTTCCATTTACGTTAAGCTTTGGGTCTCTAAATTTCTTAACAAAAATATTTGATGAGGACTTATATATGCCCCACAAAAATCACCATGAGGTAAATATTTAGCATGAAGCACTCAATCCTAGAGGGAGTTGGTAGTATTAAGAACTCTCAATCCGTAATTTTCTAGTAAGGAATTAATCAGATATTTATGGTCTATAAAACCCAATATCCTACAATATTTAGGGGAGAAATTTTGTCCCAACAAACTATATGTTCATTAATCGTTCAATTATGATGGACCTACAAAAATTTCACAAAGGGAGAGTGAATTTCATTTATAAAATAAATCAAAAGTTTCAAGAGAGACATAACATAAGATGGAATGTCCTAGGACACTAAATTAATCAGATCCCCCACACCAACCTTATAATTTCTTTTACAATACTATCCCAATATTTTTTTCCACCAGTCTATAACATTGCGCAGACTTCTTTCTTGGACTGACCAAAAAAAGTCAGATGTCTGAGTTACATTTGTTTCTTATCCATAACATGAATACTAGAGGACTCATTAAAATCCTTTAGTTTTCTCAAAGGTAGACCAAAGCAGAATGAAATGTTATAATTAGAAATATTAACTAATTTTCATGAGGAACCTAAAAATAATTGAATATGATATTTAGACAAGATACATTCCTCTATGTTTTCAAAATAAAATCTAAGAAAATAATATTTGAAGAATAAATAATAAACAGGAGGACCCTATAATCACACATGGTCCACATGTATAGAGTTATTTCTATATACAACCAAATGGAAATTTGAAAAAATATCAACAACAATAATGAAAAGTAATGGATATAGTAGGTCCCCTTTTCAGAGGCCCCAGGTGGGAAAAAACATTGAGAAATACCACCATTATTCTTGATTGAAGAAAAATAAATGAAACATATCAGATGATCACATATATCCACTTCATAAAAACCAATCATATATATAAACAAATGACGGAAGGAACAATGAATCATGTCACAATCCTTAGTCATGTAAGTCTTCTAGGACAAGATACTTACTTTTGAAGCTGATCATGTTTTCATAGAGTGGAAAACATCATGCGCAAGGATAAAATTATAAAAACTGAGTCACTTTATAATAAAATCACTGAGGGTTTCCAAAATAATTTCAATGAGTCATCTACAAAGATGATTGTATATAATTAAAAGAAAATTATATTGGAAACATTGAATAAATTGATGGGTATAAAATTAGATATTGAGGAAGGGGTTTTCAACTCGTGGATTATAATTAGAACAATATCATTGGATGTCCTAAAATAAAAATCTTCACTAAACATATTATTCATCATATATTATAAATAAGGGAAACAATATGAAATATTTTTTTAAGGAAATCGCCGTGTATGAAATACAATACAATAGAAGTCGTGGAGTGGATTTTCATCAATTATATAAAGATTTAAACATCCAGGATATCATTAGAAAGTTGGTGGTTCAAACAATTTGATATAACTAGAATGATTTTATTGGAAATATCAATAGTAAAAGATGAATCCCTGGATGTGTAAAGATCACGAAAAAAGTGAACAATAGGATCCAAAATATCCATCTAATTACTTCTATCTCTAACATCATGCATAAATAGATTACATATAATTTCATTATGATGATAACCTCAGGATTTATAATAAAAAATTATTATTCACGTTTCTTTATTTAATGTGATATTCCCATGCTAGAATATAACAGAAGATATATTTTTTATAGTGGGTCGAATCCTGGTCAGACTCACCATTGAAATATTGGACAAGGTGGGTCTGAATGAATGGATTGAATGAAGAAACTTCATATTTTTCTAAATATGATCTATGTGAGAGTCTAATGACAAGAATTTAATTCCACTCCATTCCATTATAATAGATTCTAATTTGACTAACTTATGATGAACATCAGACCCAAATGATTCCATGTTTGAGGAATTCAATATTTTACACTACTTACCTTTTTTCATGAACCAAGTTGGGTTGCAATCTGACCCAGTGCCCGACCCATTTGACGACATGGAACTAAATTCATTACTGATCCCCATAGGCTGGAAAATTTTCCTGGGTATCAAAAATAAAATGTGATATCAATCTACCCGATATAGGAGACATAAAAACAACCAACGAATAAATTAAAAAAGCTGGAAAAACAAAACAAAACAAGCCATTATCATTGGACTAGACATAAATTTTACAACTAAACCCAAAACTCAATGAAGTCTTTAATGAAATTAAAACTAATAAATCTATTGAACCTTCATGCATCATAAGAAGCCACCTCCTAAAACCACCATCATCAAACCTACATGGGAAAACCATCAACAACAGAAACCACAATCAATAAGCATGATGCCTCAACCAGAAATACACAAAGATAAAGATCTAAATTCACCCAAGTGTTTATATAGCTTTTGATCCATGATCCCAGTAGGATACCACCCGATAAATGATTTCATTCCATAACATCAAAGGAAAAATTTAATATTCTTATTAAAAAACATGATTTAAAAAAATACAATTAAGAAAATCATTTTCAAGATTAAAGTAATAAATAAAAAATGGTTGAGGAAAAACTATTTCACAAATAATTATTTAATGTGGATGAGAAAATACATTAATAAAACACGCATACACATGTGGTCCCCTATATGCTGACAGAAGAAACTATGTCGTGAATAGTAGTCTACTGTGTGTAAATATCCTAAGGTAGCTAGAACATGTTGGACGCTAGAGACATCATACCTTAGTGTAAACATGTCATAGGAACCACAATTATCTGCATTATTTGCACAAGCTAGTAGTAGGGAAACACATCCATTGCCTAGTGATCTCCAATCATCACATAAAATTAGTTAGTGTTGTAACATTAATCCTGTTAGACAAAATTGGGACAAACCCCTTACGTATCTTCTAGCGTACTAGTCCTAATCCACCCAACTAGGTACATAAGGATTTTACATTATTCTCAATAACGTTCCACATTCACATAATATATCATTTTCACTTATCAAAAACCAAACAAGACATTACACACAAAATCCACCACTTGCACAACCAAAATACTCTTTAAAAATAAATTTCACACCAAGACCATTTCACAAAATAATTTTCATCAATTTCACTATTTAATATATCTTCAAAACACCTAATAAAACTATTCCATGGGATGGAAAAAGGCTTGACACAAAAAAACACATTAAAAATCCAATTTATAAACCAAGCGCACACCAAAACCTTTTTAATGTATAATTTTCATAACAATCAAATATTATTAAATCATTTAAATAATAAATAATAAATTTATAAAATTAACTACATGGATTTAACCTAAAAACATACTCAACTTCCCTCTCTTAATGTCGAATGCACCTGAAAACATTTTTTTTCAAACATGGTTTACACCTTTTACATGAATAGATACACCATAATAAAAACTAATAAAACAACTTCAAAACCACCCCCAAATGCTTTTAAAACAGAAGAGAACCACAAAGAAAACCAATCAAACATTCCATTTTCATATGAAAAAACCTATTAAAATATATAAGCTTCAACATTCATTTCAAAAACCAACTACATTGAAGAAACCATCATTTTTTAATAATACAACACGTTTCCCAATTCACATACACCGTAGAAAAACCGAGACAATGGCCATGCCCCTTTATAAGATCAAACAAACATTAAAACCACATAAAAAACATGATTTCCCACTTTTTTGAAAAATAAATCTAACATTACAAACCCATGATGATTCATTACGCATTAAATATCCACATATAAACATCAGAACTCAAATACACTTGAAAATCAAGTTCTCACCAACCAAACTAAAACGTAAAAACCATTTTGAAAACATTGCCCCAAAAAAACACCAAAAACCGACAAATCCTTAATTATAAATTCTTTTCTAACCAGAAAACACTCCAATAATTCTAAAAATGCAATTTTTGCCATAAAATGAATCTAAGTAACACATTTATAAATTCAAATATGTATAATAAATTTATAAAATGTTGTTAAGGAATGGAACCACCTACTTGAACCATGAATCATCTGAATAAATATGCAAAATCACCATTGCACATCGACCGCACTAGAGGAAACCCAAAATTTAGCTAGATTGGGTCACATGAAGGGATGGAGGAGGGCCTACAATGATGTCGCTGGCTATTTAGCAGGCCATCGATCATAGGGGCTTCGCGTTGGGGTTTCATTAGAAAAAACGGGCAGGCTGAGGAAGGCTCGATGGATAGAGTAGGAGGGTTTCATGCGAGCAAGGGAGGATCGTCAGAGAAAGGCCACACTGATAGAGGGGTCTAGCTAAGAGTGACATGATAGGGCTCACTAGTGAGTAGGGGTGATGTGCAATGGGAAAGGGGGGATAAGAGTGTGGCATGACAGGTATGAAGATAAGGATTGGTTGGGAAGAAATCGTAACTAAAAGAATCAAATTACCTAAAAATAAAACTAAAAATAAAACTAAAAATAATCCTAATCCTAATCCTAATTATAATAATATCATCATATTAAAATATAATTATTATCTTCATTAAATAAAGATGCATTAATTTTTTATCACATTTCTTATATTATTTTAATTTTATTTTACCACAGATTTAATTTTATTTCATTTTTATTAGTTCATTTTAATTAATTAATTGAACATCGAGTAGGCTATGCGTCTTCATCCGTAGGGCACTGAATGTTGTGAAGTACTAAAACATGCATTTTTTAATATGAACTAAAAAATTTTATGTCGGTGTTCAACTCGAACTACCCGTTGACCAGTAAAATTAAGAAAACAAATATTTTAAAAATGGATGGTGTCACAATTCTCTCTACCCTAGAGACATCCATCCCAAATAATCCAAAACTAAGATTAAATCTCAAATTAGGAAATTACACCCCATTATGGTTCAAAGAGTATCCCCACAAACAATAAGAGAAAAGAGGAAAACACACCATTCATAGAGAATGTTACTTAAATGACAACCTCAAGTTAAAAGAATTTCTGCTATATTTCACCCACCCCAAAGAGATAGAACTCATCCAGTTGATTGATCATGGAAATAAACTCTCCCACCCACAGAAACCAACTTCACAAACCAAAACATCTCAATAACCATTGAACAAAAACCTAAACGATTGACTGGAATTAAAAAACAAGAGCAATAACTTCTAAAGAACACTCTAATCACCTACCACCAAGTCATCTCTAGGAATAGAACTAAATGGAGAACATGGTAAATCCCAGAGGGTATCCCCACAGTTAGAAACATTCGGATTCCTGATGTGAGATTATAAAACCAATACGGGGAGGCTCGGGTGGAGTCCCCACCATTATGAAAAGGAAGAAACAAATTAATTCTAGAAACATCTGAATAAGACCCACTGTGGGTCTCCCCACCACTAGAATTTTTTAAAAATACCAAAACATAAAAAATTTCCCCATAGTGAAAAAACACCCCACCACAATGGATGTGGAGAGAGGGGCCCAACAACCAAGGTTTCCAAACCACATCCTAAGACAATCCAACATCTCCACATCCTTGGATGAGCACTATTCAAATTTGAGATCGATTTACCCCAAAGACACCATAAGAAAGCTAACAGAGATTAAATATGGTGGAATGCAACCCCCATGACATTATGGTAATGAGGCGAACGTGCATCCTCATAATCATTGTAAACCTCATGCACCCAGATGGGTCATTCGAAATGGAACAACTATAAAAAATTATTTAAACTACTTTCACCTCCATCACTGATGACATAAATAAGTTCGGGGTCCCATACACTCTCACGGTTTCGATAACTCCAACAAACACAACGCGTCATGCCATCCAACTACTCCACCACGACGCATCCACTAAAACATGGTTTTGATGATGCACATGAATCACCTATTCAGTTTATCCAAGAAATATAAGAAGGTAAAGACACACTACAAACACTCCCATTAGAACTGAAAAATTATAACTTTCTAAGAGGAGGACACACTTCCATGAAAACATGGATTTCAGAAGGCTTCCACAAAATCAACACTTGATATTCAAAGAGAAGTCATGTTGTGAGGGGTTTCCAAACATAACCAATCCCTTCAAGAAACTAGTCATCACTGATAACTCGGAACCACCTTCACGCTTCCCCACTAGAATTCCTTTCACTATTTCCCAATGGGACATTCCAACACAATGGTGTAAAACATAATACCAGATGAATCAGAAAACCTCATACAGGCCAAAATTCCCTTCAACTTCCCTTGCATCTACCATCACACTGTGATAGGATCAACTGAATTGAAAAGAAAAAGGAATAGACATAGAAGTATCACTAAAAAGGGAGTGTCCTTAATTTAATCAATAGGAAGGTCGACCAATGGAGAATTACCCCTGGCCACACTTCAATAGCATGTTAATGCTTTATTGGGGTGTGAAATAGTCAATAAAGAAAACCATTGACCCAATCAAACTAGTCTAGAGGCCAGGATACCAAAATCGAATAGTAAACATGAAATTAGAACCACTACAAGGGTTTCCCAAAGAACATTTCAAAAGAAACGTCTAACCACATGCTTTCACATAAACTTAGAAATAAGACTTCAAACTCAAGACATGAATCAGTAAAAAATGATTCTCAGCTATAAATAGCTCACATCAAATATTTCTAATATATAAGGACACATCATTCAATAAACCTTTGTTAAAGCACACATTTTTTCCTTTAACAATCCTTTATGAAAATGAATTCAAATTTTGGTTTGTACAAACACCAATGGTGTCTTGTGGGCCTCACACATGCATGTTTTCATGTCACACCAGCACCCACCTCATGTCCATACAAGAACTCATCATGTAACATCCTAGGTAAATAAAGAGTATTACATTTTCATATTTATTAAAATTTTAGAATTGAAAGATTAATTTTACCTTAAATGGGTTGATATGTTCGATATCATACCTGAAACTGAACAAAGAGTTTCATTGAAATCTTACATTTCACACTAGTAATAAAATATTATTATTTTAAATGGTGGTTAACACATAGCTGTTGTATTGGCAGGAATGGATAGAAATAACTAAAATATGATTATATATGTGTTTTAAATATTTTTTCATTTATCTAATAAAATATAATGGCGTAAAATACGAAAATAATTCAATTTTAGGCCTTTATACCCTATTTTTCATTAAAGGATCACTTATCACCTTCTGATGGAGAACCGTCATTAAATATAGTTTTGTTCACTCTCATACATTATATTGGACCAAATAAAACTCTTATTTAGAACCGGGACATCAAAATTTACTTTGTGTAATTTTTTTGTATTTTTCTGATAAAGTTCATTTTTTAATGAATAGCGTAAAATGTTGTATTTTAATTCAAAACCTTTTTTTAATGTTATTCATTTATATGATTATATTATCTTATGAATTGGTTTTGAATTGAAATTATAATATATGTTTACCATTAAATCCAATAGTGGTCTTTGGAATTAATTTCACTTTGAAATCGTACTTAAACTAGTGGAAATCTTTTGATACTTATTGTTTCATAAAAACACGCTATTTGCTCTGACAACGGGAATTAATTATTAAATTAATTAATGAAAATTATATGTTTTGAATTTTGTAAAATGTACATTATTTTTAAATTATAAATATCAAATATAGCTTAGGGTGATGTTTTGATATTTTTCTGAAAAACATCAATTTTTGATGAATAGTGAAACCACTAAGTGGTACATAAAAAACTGATTTTTCATTTAAATGAAATTTTACCAACTATGTATTTTGAATTTCAAAAATATGACATACATGGTTGTAATTAAGAATTAAAATGTGGTTCAATGGGATTAAAATAATTTTTTGGTGAATAGTAACTTTTTAAGTTTTTAATCGTGATTAGAGGTAATTAGTGTGGTTTAAGATAAAAATAATGTTTTAATAGTATGAAATTACATAGACACATGTACTACCCTCATTGAATGTGTCATGGCCGACCAATAAAATCCATGTGTCAACTTGGGGACCCCATGGAGCCACTTTGGTAGGAAAATGACATTAATACATTTTTATTTAAAGTTAAAATTAAAATGTCACAAACATGAGTTATTTTACTAAAACAATTTTTACATGGGGTTATACAGATAAGAATTTTGACTATAAATATTCATTGGAAAGGTAAAAATATTTCCTACATCATAGAAATTTTTTATAATTTTTAGACATTATATAAATTAAATTATATATGATACCAAGATGATGCAGCGATTACCTCATTATTTAACGTTTTAAATTAAATGGAAAGATAATGTAAAATCTATGACCTAAACATGTCCAAAACCTATTGGATGGGTGTATTTCGAACCCTTATCACCTTTTCCTAAAATTATATCAATTTGGGACCTTTTAAATCCTAAAATCATTTTAAAATAATGTAACATTTCTTTACATTTAAAGAGTGCCCCTCCTCTCCTCTTATAAAAGGCCCCCACCTGTACCTCTTTACCCACACTTCCAAAGCCTTTGGCTCGGCCAAACCCTACCCATTTTGTCTCTCCACATCCCTCTTTTTCTCCTTGATGCCTCAATTTGGGCAGAAATCTTCCCATGGAAGCCTTTGAACTCAAATCTAAGAGAGTTACCCGATTTTAAGGACGTTAAAAAACGATCGAGTCAAGTCGGACCCGAGGGAAGGGACTTCGTCTCAATCTCCTTTAATTGAAGAATATTTCATTTTATACATAAATTTATTTTATACGGTGTATAAACCCCTTTAACTTTTACTTTTATACAAAATTAATCTTTTTTTATGATGTGTTTTACAAAACGACAAAAAGGAATATTTTTTTAACGTACGCGGTGACAATGACCTTCTCCACCGCCGCAAGTATTATTTGGACTTTGGCTTCCTGAACAAGCCATAATGTTTTTTTTAAATGAAATAAATAACATATACAATTTTGTTTATTTTTGTATTGAAATTTTTTTTATAATGGATTTGTTATGTCAATATATTTAAGTGATATATTGTGATCAAAGTGTGGAATTGTTTTATTTCCATTATATTTGTTTTATGTATTATGATTTTTTATTATGGTACTTGGACATTTGACGGGTGGTTATGTGATAAACCATATGATGGTTGGTTCTGTGAATACCAGGATGGGTGGTTACGTTATAACCTCCAATGCATTGTGTATGGAAGTCGGTCGTATGGCTATTCCATTAAGTATGTATGGAAGTTGGCAGTATGACTATTCCATTAAGTGATATATGTGGAAGTAGACCGTATGGTTATTCCACTTAAGTATGTTTATGTACCAAGTTACCTGTATATGTTATGTGTTCTTTATATGGGTTTTATGGTAATACTTTGGTTACAAAACGGTAAGTAATGATATTTTATTCAGTGAAGAGTATTTACTACTTCATGAAGGTGAAGGTATTACATTTATAAAGTATAAATGGTTTACTTGATGTTTGAAAAAATAACAGTTTTATTTCCTTGTGTATCCCTTATTGAGCTTTTTATGATCACCCCATGTTTTTTAGAAATGTTTTTCACAGCACATAATGTGGAATAGGGTCAAGGATGGGATCAAGGGAAAGTCATGCTATATAAAACATGGAACTAGACATGTTTCATTTTAAGAGTTTTTTTATTCTATGGAAACTAAGTATAAGTGTCTACTTTGTAATCTTTTGAGATGTAACATTTATATCCTAATTCTCTAAAACTATAATCCTGAAAATATCCTCAATGTGAAGTAGTCATTTAATTCAATATTAAGTAACGTTTAAGGTCGAGCCCTTATAGTTGGTATCAGAGGTCGGTTTAGAAAACAATAGGAGTTAGAAAAATGTAAAATTATAAGTTAATTTATGGTATGATTAAAATGATATAGCACTTAAAGATTACCATGTTGATTCACCTAAGATATTTATGTGTTCAGAATGGTTTTCTATAGAGGAAACAAATCAGCTATGTTGGGACGACATCAGGAGGAAGACAGCCTTCCAAATCCGCAACCTGATATGGTCAAAATTGGAACTGAACAGTTTGTTGCAGTGATGGAACAGTTGACTCGGGCTATAAATGGTGGTGGTATCTATGCACGAGATCAGCTAGATCAAAAACAGATGAACATGTCAGTGGTGGAACATTTCATGAGGCAACATCCCCTATCATTCAGAGGATCATCTGACCCCGTGCAAGCTAAAGGGTGGATTAAAGCACTGGAGAAGATTTTTGATGTCATGGGGTGTTCAGAACATCAAAAGGTTAGTCGTGTTGTTTACCTTTTTGATGGTGAAGCTGCTCAGTGGTGGTCGATGGTTAAAAATATTAGGGATAGTGATGAGATTGAGGATCTTCACTGGGACGATTTCAAAGGTATGATTCTTGAGAAATATTTTCCTAAGGTGGTTCATCTTAGGATGGAAATACAGTACCTATAATTGACGCAGGAGGATGATTCAGTGGATGCTTATGAAGGAAAGTTCACTCGATTGGAAATGTATGCTCCAAACATCATACGAGATCTTGATAGTAAAATAAACCATTTTTACTCAGGCTGAAAGAAAAATTATCGAAGTACTTTAGCATCTATTGAGTTCAAAAGTTATGAAAAACTTGTTCGATGTGCAGAGAAGGTGGAAATAGAGTTTTCTGATGATGAAGTGTTCTATGAAAAACAACAGAATAAGAGGTCCAGGTGGTAGGCAAAGGGGAAGAATTCATCAAAGAAGTAAGGAGGTAAGAAAACCAAAAATTCTTCCTGTGAGTAGTGTGGTAAAATGCATCCTGGAAAATGTTTATCCAAGTCTGGTAAGTGCTTTCGGTGTGGTAAGTCTGGTCATATTGCTCGTAACTGTAAGGAAGATGATCAAGAAGGCAATGAAAAGCCAGTAGTAAGATGTTTTATTTGTAATGAAATGGGTCATTATGCGAATGAGTGTCAAACGAAGAACTCAACCGGGGGAAAGCTACCAGACTATAAGCAGAAAGGGGAGGTGAAATAATTTTCAACAACTTCAGAAGATGTTGGTCCATCGAATGAAGTAGTATCAGGTACTATGTTTGTTTGTTCAGATTATGCCAATGTGTTGTTTGATTCAGGGTCTACACATTCATTCATTTCTGATAAGTTTTCTAGTAAATTGGAAATTCCATATCAAGATATGAATCCTGAACTTATGGTAAAAACACCCAGATGGAAAGTTTAGACAAAAAGGAATTATAAGAACATTCCTATCGTTGTGTGTGGAAAGAATCTACCAGCAAACCTTATTTTTTTTCCTTTAGTAGAGTTTGATGTTATTTTGGGCATGGATTGGATTTCTGTTTATCATGATAAGATTGACTGCAGATCTAAAATGGTTTCTTTTGAAAAAGATTTTCAGTTTGTGTACAAGAATGAACCATTTCTTTTGATATCATATCAGGAAGTTGAGAAACTAGTAAAATATTGAAATGAATGTTACCTTGCACATATTGTTGAAAATAAAGGAACTGTTCAGATTAATGATGTGCCAATGGTAAATGAGTATCTTGATGTTTTTCCTGATGAGTTGCCTAGTATTATTCATGATCGAGAAGTTGAATTTACTGTTGACTTAGTTCCTGATTCTAAGCCAATTTCAAAACCCCCTTATCGAATGGCTCAAGTTGAACTTTTAGAGTTAAATAAATAGTTGCAGGAGTTATCAGATAAAGGTTTCATTCGACCTATCACATCACCATGGGGATATCCTGTCTTGTCTGTTAAAAAGAAAGATGGCTCAATGAGACTTTGCATTCATTATAGAGCCTTGAATAATATTACTGTTAAGAACATGTATCCTTTTCCTCATATCGATGATTTGTTTGATCAGCTCAAGGGAGCTTTGTTTTTTTCGAAGATTGACTTGATGTTGGGGTACCATCAGTTGAAAGTAAAATAAGTAGACGTTCCGAAGACTGCGTTCAGTACTAGATATGGCCATTATGAATTTTTAGTTATGCCTTTTGGGTTAACCAATGCACATGCTGTATTCATGGACCTTATGAGTAGAATTCTCCATGAGTTCTTGGATAAGTTTGTGGTTGTTTTCATCGATGATATTTTGGTGTTTTCAAAAAGTAAATAGGAGCATGAAATTCATTTAAGGGTTATCTTGAAAATCGTAAAATAAATGAAACTATATGGAAAATTCATCATGTGTGAGTTTTGGTTACAAATTTTTTTTTCCTGGGTCATATTGTTTCAAAAAATGTCATAACTGTTGATCCTGCTAAAAAAAAGTTGTTGAAAAATGGCAAGACCCACAAATGTAAACAAGATCCTTAGTTTCATTGGTTTGGCAGGTTACTACCGAAGGTTTGTTGAAAATGTTTGACGGTTATCTAGTCCAATGACTAAGCTAACTCGGAAGGGGGTTATGTTTATCGGGACAAAATAATGTGAGGATTGTTTCCAGGATTTGAAAAGAAGATTGGTGAATGCTCCAGTTTTGGCACTTCCTTCTAGGAATGGTGAGTTTGTTATATACAGTTATGCTTCGTTGAAGGGACATGGTTATGTCCTTATGCATAATTATCAGGTAATTTCTTATTCTTCACTTCAGTTGAAAACACTTGAGGTAAATTATCCTACACATGATTTGGAATTAGCTGCTGTTGTTTTTGCTTTAAAAATTTGTAGGCATCATTTCTATGGAGTAAAGTGTGAAATATATACTGATCACAAAATTTTAATGTATATATTCACTCAGAAAGAGTTGAACATGAGACAGAGGAGATGGTTGGAATTAATCAAGGATTATGATTGTACAATTCATTACCATCCAGGAAAAGCAAATAAAGTGGCCGATGCTTGGAGTTGAAAACGTAATGCTTCATTAACCATCCTACATTTGGAACGACATCCTTTGGTTTTTGATTTGATGAAAATTGGAATAGAAGTTGTTGGTGTAGGAAGTTCTTCTATTTTGTTTCAGGTATGAGTGAGATCATCCCTATCAGGCAGAATTAAGAAAGCACAGAGGGAAGACAATGAGTTGCAGAAAAAGGTAGAGCTGGTTCAGAAGGGTATGTTGAATGAATTCAACATTGATAATGATTGTGTTTTGAGGTTTGGGAAGAGATTATGTGTGCCTTGTGATTCACAGTTTAAGAATGAGTTGTTATGTGAGTCTCATAGTTCCCCATTTTAAGTTCATCCTGTCAGTACTAAGATATACGAGGATCTGTGGGAGTATTACTGGTGGGATGGAATGAAAAGGGATATTGCTGATTTTACTGTGGAGTTTTTGACTTGTCAGCTGGTTAAAGCAGAGCAGTAGTTACCGAAAGGGATTCTTCAGCCTTTACCATTGCCAGATTGGAAATGGGAAAATATATCCATGGATTTTTTCGTGGGATTACTGAAGACATCTAGAGGTAATAATGCAATCTGGGTTATTGTTGATCGCTTACTAAATCTTCTCATTTCCTTGCTATACGATATACTTTTTCCCAAGATCAACTTTCCTATTTGTATCTTAATGAGATTGTAAGGTTACATGGAGTTCCCCTCTCCATTGTATTTGATCATCATCCCAGGTTTACTTCTATCTTTTGGAAAGGCCTTCAGAAGTCGTTGGGTACTGAATTTAATTTTAGCACAGCTTTTCATCTACAATTAGATGGGTAGTCAGAACAAACAATTCTGACATTGGAGGATATTCTACGAGCTTGTTCGATGGATTATCAGGGAAGTTAGGACCAACATCTTTCTTTGGTTGTGTTTTCTTATAATAACAGTTTTCATTCCAGTATACAGATGGCACCATTTGTGGCATTATATGAGAAGCGTTGTCGAACTCCAGCATTTTGGGATGAAGTGGGTGAAAGGAAGCTAATGGGACTAGAATTGGTAGAAGAGATGGTAGAAAATGTTCAGTTCATTCAGAAACAAATGTGAAAAGCTCAGAGCAGGCAGAAGATTTATGAGGATAACTGGAGGAAGGATCTATCATTCGAGGTAGGTGATCATGTTTTTCTCATTGTTTTTCCATGGAAAAGTGTGATGAGATTTGGTATGAAAGGAAAGCTGAGTCCAAGGTTCATTGGACCATATGAAATTCTGGAGAAAGTTGGATCAGTTGGTTACCGAGTGTATTTACCTCCGAGTTTATCTCAAGTACAAAATGTTTTTCATGTTTCGATGTTGAGGAAGTATATGCCAGATCTATCTCATGTTTTCAGTCCAGAGGTAGTTCAGCTGGAAGAGAACATATCTTATAAAGAACAACCAATCCAGTTTCTTGACCGAAGAGAGCAAGTGTTTTGAAATAAGGTAATTCACTAGGTAAAGGTTTTGTGGAAAAACCATATGGTTGAAGAGGCAATGTGGAATCTGAAAATGCTATGAGGGATAAATACCCCCACTTATTTTGATATGTGAATAAAATTGCGAGGACACAATTCCAAAAAGGGGGGAATAATGTAATATCCCAGTTAAATAAAGAGTAGTACATTTTCATATTTATTAATATTTGAGAATTTAAATATTAATTTTACCTTAAAGGGGTTTCTATGTTCGATAGCGTACCCGATATGCAACAAAGAGTTTCTTTGAAATCTTACGTTGCACACTAGTAATAAAATAATATTATTTTAAATGGTGGTTAACACATAGCCGTTGTATTGGAGGGAATGGATATAAATAACTAAAATATGATTATATATGTTTTTACAATGTTTTTACATTTATCTAATAAAAGATAAAGGCTTAAAATACGGAAATAATTCAATTTTAGGCATTTATACACTATTTTTCACTAAAGGATCACTTATCACCTTTTGATGGAGAACCGTCATTAAATATAGTTTTGGTCACTCTTTTAAATTCTATTGGACCAAATAAAAATCTTCTTTAGAAATGGGACATCAAAATTTACTTTTTGTAAATGTTTGGTATTTTTCTGATAAAGTTCATTTTTTAAAGAATAGTGTAAAATGTTGTATTTTAAATCAAAACCTATTTTTAATCTAATTTATTTATATGATTAGATTATCTTTTTAATTCGTTTTAAAGTGAAATTAGAATATATTTTCACCATTAAATCCAATAGTGGTTGTAGGAATTAATTTCACTTTGAAATCGGACTTAAACTAGTGTCAATCTTTTGATACTTATTGTTTTATAAAAACACGCTATTTGCTCTGACAATGGGAATTAATTATTAAATTAATTAATGAAACTTATATGTTTTGATTTTTTTAAAATGGACTACATTTTTGAATTCGGAATATCAAATATAGTTTAGGGTGAAGTTTTGGTATTTTTCTGAAAAACTTCAATTTTTGATGAATAGTGAAACCACTAAGTGGTACTTAAAAAACTGATTTTTCGTTTAAATGAAATTTTACCACCTCTGTGTTTTGAATTTCAAAAATCTGACATAAATGGTTATCATTAAGAAGTAAAATTTTGTTCAATGGGATTAAAATAATTTTTTGGTGAATAGAATTTTTTAAGTTTGTAATCGCGATTAGAGGTAATTAGTGTGGTTTAAGGTAAAAATAATGTTTTAATATTATGAAATGACATAGACACATGTCCTAGACACATTAGATGTGTCATGGCCGACCAAGAAAATCCATGGGACAACTTGGGGACCCCATGGAGCCACTTTGGTAGGAAAATGACATTAATACATTTTTATTTAAAGTTAAAATTAAAATGTCACAGACATTAGTTATTTTACTAAAACAATTTTTACATGGGGTAATTCAAATCAGATTTTTGACTATAAATATTCATTGAATGGTAAAACAATTTCATACGTCATAGTATTTTTTTTTTATAATTTTTATTCCTTAAATAAATGAAATTATTTAGGACACCATGATGATGCAGCGATTACCTCATTATTTAACGATTTAAATAAAATAGAAAGATAATGTAAACTTTATGACCTAAACATGTCCAGAACCTATTGGATGGGTGGATTTAGAACCCTTATCACATTATCCTAGAATTATATCAATGTGAGACCTTTTAAATCTGAAACTCATTTTAAAATAACGTAACATTTCTTTACTTTCCAAAAGTGCCCCTCCCCTCCTCTTATAAAAGGCTCCCACATCTACCTCTTTACCCACACTTCCAAAGCCTTTGGCTCGGCCAACCCCTGCCCATTTTGTCTCTCTACATCCCTCTCTTACTCCTTGAAGCCTCACTTTGCGTAGAATCCTTCCCAAGGAAGCCTTTGAACTCAAATCTAAGAGAGTTACCCGATTTTATGGACGTTAAAAAACGATCGAGTCATGTCGGACCCGAGGTAAGGGAATTCATCTCAATCTTCTTTCATTGAGGCATATTTCGTTTTATACATAACTTTCTTTTATACAGTGTATAAACCCCTTTAACTTTTACTTTTATACAAAAGGAATCTTTATCTACGAAGCGTTTTACAAAATGACAAAAATGAATGTTTCTTTTAACGTACGCAGAGACAACGACCTTTTCCGCCGCCGCGAGTATTATTTGGTCTTTGGCTTCCTGAACAATCTGTAATGTTTTTTTTTAAAATGAAATAAAAACCATATACTCATTTTTTTTTTGGTATATAAAATGGGTTTTTAAAGGATTTGTTATGTCAATATATTTATGTGATATATTTTGATCAAAGTTTGGAAATGTTTTCTTTCCATTATATTTGTTTTATGTCTTATGATTTTTTATAATGGTACTTGGACATTAGACGGGTGGTTACATGATAAACCATATGACGGGTGGTGCCATGAATACTAGGATGGGTGGTTATGTTTTAACCTCCAATGCATTGGGTATGGAAGTCGGTCGTATGGCTATTCTATTAAGTGTGTATGGAAGTTGGCCGTATGGCTATTCCATTAAGTGATATATCTGGAAGTAGATCGTATAGTTATTCCACTTAAGTATGTTTATGTCCCAAGTTACCTTTATATGTTATGTGTTATTTATATGGGTTTTATGGAAATCCTTTGGTAACAAAAGGGTAGGTAATGATATTTTATTCAGTGAAGAGTTTTTACTACTTCATGAAGGTGAAGGTATTACTTTGATAAAGTATACATGGATTACTTGATGTTTGAAAAACTAACAGTTTTCATTCTTTGTGTATCACTTACTGAGCTTCTTATGCTCACCCTAAGTTTTTTTAAATGTTTTTCATAGGAATTAATGTGGAATAGGGTCAAGGATGGGATCAAGGGAAAGCCATGCTATATAAAACATGGAACTAGAAATGTTTCTTTTTAAGAGTTTTTTTATTCTTTGGAAGCTTAGTAGAAATGTCTACATTGTAATCTTTTGAGTTGTAACAGTTATGTCCTAATTATCTAAAACTCTAAACCTGAAAATATCCTCAATGTGAATTATTAATTTAATACAATATTAAGTAATGTTTAATTTCGGGGCATTATACATCAGCACATACCATTAGCCATTTATGCTTCCATATATACACATGCATGTGGTTTCCCATGAGAACTCCATGGATGAAAACTAGACGATTCCATTTTTCTAAATGAAAAAATACAACCGACACATTTCAAGCCATACACATCAATTTTTTATAGAACTTAATTTCAAAATAAAAATCCAAGACCAAATAATTTTAAATTTAAAAATAGATTTCCATGAATCCAAAATAAAGAGATGAGGAATGATGCAAGAGGTTACTAGTGTCGGTGGGAGACTGTGACATATTGTTAGCGGCCATATTCCAATCACGCCTCTGCCACATAGAGTATTCCGGGACATCATCCCTAGCTCTAAATGGATTTATAGACCATGTGAGCTCACTGGAAACACTAACCCTACTCCCTTTTCATTTCCCCTAAACAAGATTTATCACAGAAACCCAAGACTCAGAAAAACTGTAACTTAACCTGGTATCTCGAGTCCCTCTACGAGGTGTGCTGGCCATGCACCTTGCTCATAGCTATAACATTGAGATCTGACACCATTAAATTTGTTATACCTTGACTCTATCCTAAGATAACATAACCAAAGAGAGTAAACATTCTTAGATACCCTTTTTTCAAAAACTATGATGGGTCGCCATCCGACCCTGTGCCCGACCCCATCTACGACATGGCCCGAAGGGCGGTCTTAATCCCCACTGGCTGGCACAGGTGCTCGTGTATCAAAAATAATAGGTGGGAATGATTTAACAGAAAAAAGAGACAAAAAATAAACAACCAACGAATATAAAATCAAAAGCTGGGAAAATTAAAAAAATACCTTATCATTGTACAAGATGTAACGTTTACAACTCAACCAAAAATCAATGAAAATTTTAATGAAAAGAAATCTAATTAATCTAACCAATCCTTCATGAATCATGATGGGACACATCCTCAAACCACCACCATAATAATTTCATGGGAAAACCATCGACAACCCAAACCACCATCACTAAAAATGATTCCAAAACCTGGAATACATAAATATTGATCTACATACAACTAAGTGTGTATGTAGGGTATGATCCAGGATCACTGTAGGATACCACAAGAAAAAAATATTCCATTCCCAAACATCAAAAAGAAAAATTAACATACTTAATAAAAAACATGCTTTTAAAAAAATGTTAAGGAAAAAATTTACCAGATGAAAATAAAAAAAAAGAATGTTTGATGTAAAAACTATTCACAAATACGAATTTAATGTGGATGATAAAATAAATAAATAAAACACACATACTCACGGGGTCCCACATATGCTGAAAGAAGGCACCAAATCATGAATATTACAGCACTATGGGTAAATCCACTATGGTAGCTAGAAACTGTGGGACAATAGAGACATCATACATCACTATAAATGTGGAATTGGAACTCAAATGATATATGTTCTCATGAACAAGCCAATATTAGGGAAACACATCCCTAAACTAGTGGTCTCTAATCTTTACAAAAGATTATTTAGTGTTATAACTTCAATCATCCTACACGAAACTCGGACGAACCCCATACATATCATCTAGAGTACTAGTCCCAATCCACCCACCTAGGTACCCAGGGTTTTCCCCTTATGCAGAATCAAGTTCCACATTTTCATAATAAATCATTTTTTCATATAAAAAACCAAATAATACATTACCCAAAAAATCCACCAGTTTCACAACCAAACTCCTATTTAATGATCAAATGCACACCATGTCCTTTTCAAATCATAATTTTCATCACTATCACAAATTAATATATCAATTTAAAACATAATAAAACAATTACATGAGACAACACATGGATTGAAACCAAAAAACACACTAAAAATATACTTTTTAAACCAAGCTCACACCAAATCCTTTTCATAGTATAATTCTCATAACACTCACGTATTATTAAACAATTTAAATAATTAATATTACATTTCTAAAATGCACAACAAGTATTTACCATAAAATCACACTCAAGATAAATCTATAGAAGTCAAATGTGCCTCAAAACATTTTGTCCAGACATGGTTTACAACTTTTACACAAATAAATATACCATAATAACAGCTTATAAAAGTCATCAACAACACCCCCAAATGTTTTTAAACCAAAAGGGCACCATAAAGATAAATTTTCAAACATTCCATATTCGAATTAAAAACTCCATTAAAATAAATACACATAATTATTAATATCAATCATAATCCACGTTGAAGAAACCACCATTATTTATAAGAGAACACTTCTTCCATTTCACACACGCGAGAAAAAAAACGAGACAATGACCAAGCCCCTTTATAAGATCACCCATAATGAAAAACCATTTCCAAAACAATATTCTCCCCCTTTTTATTAAAAAAACTAAACTAAGACAAAACACCCAAAATTATTCTCTACTCATTATAAATCCATATCTAAATATACAAAACTCAAATACCCTTGAAACCAAAAAAACTAACCCCAAAACCGATTTTATAAACATTGCACCAAAAAAACACAAACCATTGACATATCTTTTATAAAAAATTCATTTTTAAACAGAAAACACATAATTCATTCTAAAAATACCATTTGGACAACAAAATTATACAGAGGAACACATTTATATATTCAAATAAGCATAAATATTTATCAATTGCTGATAAGGAACAAAACCACTTACTTGAAATAAGAATATTTTGAAGAAAGATGATAAATCACCACTGAAACTCTACCGCACCACTTGAAACCAAAAATTTACCTGGATTGGGTCACAAGAGGGGCCAGAGGAGGGATGGAGGTGGTGATGTTTATTGGTGAGGAGTTCAGTGAGCATGAGGCTTCACGTCGGGGCTTCATCAAAAGGAGCGAGCATACCGAGGAAGGCTTGGCATAAGGAGTAATAGGGACGCGTGTGAGAAGGGGAGTCACATCAGAGAAAGGCCACGCCGGTAGGGGGTTCTGACCAAGAGTTATATGACAGGGTTGAATGGGGAGAAGGGGTGCAACACGAGGGGAAAGGGGGAGAAGTGGGGGGCGCTATGAGGTGGAGGAGGGGTTGGGGAGAAACCCTAACTCAAATAAACAAATAAACTAAAAATAAAACTAAAAAAACTAAAAATAAAACTAATAATAGTATTATTATTATTATTAATATCCTAAAAAAATAAAATCATTATTATTATCATTAATGAAAAATTCATTAAATTTTTACGACTTTTCCTATTTTATTTTATTTTTATATTACCACTCATTTAATTTTATTTCATTATTATTAATTCATTTTATTTAATTAGTCGACCCTTTAGAAGGATGTGTGGATTCGACCATGGTGTGGTGAACCCTTTCGAGGACTAATAAGTTCATTTTAAAATAAGAAGTGAAAATTTTAATTTGGGCTTCAACTTGAACTCCCGGATGCCCAATAAAATAAAAAATAATAATTTAAAAATGAAAGGTGTGACCACTTTGATGAGTAGGCATTAAAATATAAATAGTTTTCCAAAATGACCATACATATATTGGGGAGATAAGATGATTAAAATCAGGGAATGGTCTGATGAAACAAGAGGAAGATGGGAAACCTATAAGTGGGAGAATATTTAAGCCAATAACATGATCCAAAAAAAACATATCAATATATTTAGGCACATGAGAGTGATCATACATCCCCATAAAATTGGTGAAAATGTTCCAATTTTATCCCAAATCACTATGTCCCACATCTAGAAGTGCCTCCAGAAAGATGATCATAAAATTTCTATATTTAAAAATGATCCCACTCTTTTCCTTTTATTAAAATATTTTGTTAAATTACTTTTTAATTAAGAGGGGACAATGAATACTCTCATAAATATAATTAGACTGATCCAATGATTTCAATTTTTCTCTTCATTAGTCTAGCTGTAGAAAAATACTAAATTCCATTCAAGATAACCCTGCTAGAGGGCACATGTAAAAATATCATTGTTAGAAAACATTTTAATCCAAACATAGACACCCTAATTCAATGTAGATAAAGGCCACCTTCATGCCCCCACCTCAGCACTGTGAGACATCCCTAAATCCCCCACTTCGATTAAATAACAATCCTTTCTTTGTTTTCCATCATGGTTTTGAATAATACAATGTTCAGGAAAATATTATCACTCAATAAATGGAGCATAGAAACTATCTGTGGAATACCAAGACCACAACTATTCAAGAATAAGAATTTCATTGCGGTAGGCATGACTGGATTCTACCAACCACAACCTCTATATTGTTAGTGGTTAGACAACTCTGGAAACCTTGAAACACTTCCAATTATGATCTGACACAATAATAAATTAGATATTTACATCACTTTGTTCTAAATGAAGTTCTTTTTGACTCATTTAATGTTATATTATACAAGTATACATTGTTTTGATCCATTGAATATGACAATTAATTTCTTGCATCCTATATTCTTGTTTAGTACCCAAATTTACACTATGCAGTGATTGAGAGAGATAAAATTTCAAAGTCCAAGGATATTGTTATATATTCTTCTAAAGATCGGTTAGATTACATAACTAGTGTTAATGGTATTTTTTCAACTGCTGTTTTTTGAAATATCAATAGTACTTCAATGCCATATGTATGTTGGGTGATCTATTCTCGGATAAGAGTGTTCCTAGAAAATGAGGTTTTATTATTTGGAGAATAAAGAGGAATTAACATTGAACATATGATGATATTCAAAGGAAAGTTATTGTGCTATCTACTAAGTGAATATTTTGTAGAAATTATTTAAGAGATTCTGTGAATCATATATTTACTAAAATTGATTTGATGGTAGGATTGTGGGGATACATTACGTATGTTATGGATATTTCTTATCAGGATAGAATTGTTTGAAATTATCCTTGAATCATGTTTCTTATGGTCATATAATAAATATATATTGCTTATATGTATATGCTTTTATGTATACATTATTCGTCATTTCATTAGTGAACATTGAAGATTTTTTTCTTGATGCTTTAAACATATGAGGAGTTTAGAAACCATGGAAGCTGGAAAGATTAATATATTGGAATTATTGTGACTCAGTGGTGTGGGATGAGGTAATTTTTTTAATTATATTTATGAATATAGTTTTTAGTGTGTTTTTTTTGTATAAAAATAAATATATTCTTGGTTTTTTCATGGTGAAATTATGAGTACAAAAAAATCAAATATGGGGGATGTCATTAATAGTGGACTATTTTTTCGGTTATATTTTTTTAGTTATGTAATTGAATAAAGATTTTTATTAAAAGCTGCAGTCCAGCGACATCCATAGGCAGTCGAAGATATGGTTTTTCCCAAGGTGTATAAGTGACTTACTATTGTAGAATCTATATGTTGCACCAGTGAACGCTCTCACGACCAGATTGTGGACACTTATAGAGACCGAATTTGGCATTCACTATTTCCCATTTGAGGCAGGGAAACTACAACCACCAAAATCTGTTGGGTGGAGGTCTTTAAATTATTTTAAGCAATTGCCTCTAGCAGTAAAAAAATGTCAATTTTGTAGTATTGTTGATAAAATGAAAATTCAAATAAACAAGAGTTAAGAATGATTAAATATTGAAATAATTATTTGTAAAATTCTTATCATGTCATTAAGAATGTTACTATGTGACTGAGTGATACCCATTGTGGGTCATCCAAACTCAAATAAGATTAATTATAAACTATTATATATATGCAAACATTTGTGTATAAAATTCAAATACATTATTTTAATTAATACATTAAATCATCACCAAGCATATCAAAGGTTCAATGAATCAATAGATAAGCACATGCATGTTTTCAATGCATTATTTACTATTATACAACTACAAGATAGTAAGAAATTGATTATGTTCATAAACACATGTGATTCTTCCAATAATGATTTCTGGATATATTTATAGAACTATATGACTTGTGTGTCATAAGCATGACATGAGACACAAAAAAATAAAAAACCCAATATCCTTGGACAACGCCTCAAACTCCCTTTTGGTCCTCTCCTTGACTCATACCTTGACTAAAAAGATCAAATTAATGTTTATGAATTGCTTTCCCATCTGGGTGGAGTTAGAAGATTCTATAAGTATACATTCCATGATGATAAACTTCCCATTATTCATCACATCCTAATAGAAATATCACAATAACATCAAAAAATGATCATCGTACTAGTCATGGCCTATCCACTACAAGCATTCATGATTGATATTAGTTACAAACATTCTTTTATTTTTTATTTCATTTCATATATATTTTAACTCGTGTAATAGATAATATTCATCATCGTATGTGGTGAAGATTATGTAAAATATTAGAAATGACTAATACGCCATTTTAATTTATTTGGTAGAGATTATTTGGGGTGGAATACTATTAACCAGAAGATACTGAATGATTCCAGTTAATTAGATTATTAAATGAGAAAATATTTGAAGAGATTCACTTAATTTAGACAATGGATGATATTTAATGAAGTTAGGTAATTTTATATGATTTTTTTCAAACATCATTCAAGATAATCAGACTCATGAAAAAAAGGTAATGAAAAGATAATGAATTTTTTCAAGCATGCAATAAACCTTATCCTTCAATAAAATGGAATTTCCTTTTGGTACGCTAACAAACATGTCTCCTAGAAAATGCTCTACACCTATACTCAATTATAATTACTTTTTAATCAACAATGAGAAATATATGTTTAATGAAAAACAATGAATACCAGTATATATATCATGATAATTAGGATCATCTTTAATAAAATGCGGTATATCAAAGTTAACACACATGATGTGGGGATGTTTAGAGATGATCATATCGCTAAATGTCCCCATGCCACCACCTACATTAAAAAGATACCACACACCATCAAATCCGTTATAGATATCCAAAATTTTGTTCGTCCTTAGGGTGGTGTTTGACATGGATTCATGGAAATCCATGTTAAATAAGGGATCTGTCTATGAATACCCAAATTGAGTCATCCCATACACCCTATTAAATGGAATCCTACCATTTAAAATTATATCCTTCAAGTGATACCTGTATGAAATTTTCACCATATCCAAACATTAATTTAGTTAGTCAAATGGTTTACACATGGTGATCGTCTAGCATAAAAAATTTGTAGAGAATTATTAATTGATTCCCTATGTGTGAAAAGTTTACCATGCATCAGGCAAGGATCATGTTAAATTGATGGAAGACATACAATCCTTGTATTTTCATGAATGAAATTATAATCCTCTCCCCACCCATTTTGAGATGGATTGTAATGAAGCTGTATGACAAAGAAGACCCACCGGCTCTCCAGGAAGACATGGCCTTGAATGAAGAGTGAGAATGGGGTGTGGGGGATCCCTTGGGAGTTGAGGGTGAAGTGAATTCACATGGGAGAGAGGATGTAGAGGTGTTCTATAGAACTGTTAGGGTGGGGGTGGAGAGAGAAGGTGACGATGGTGTAAGCTACGATCAGATGAAAATGAAGTCCCTCATGTCGGTGATGATGGGGATATGTGTAGGTGGTTTTTTTAAATTAGATTTTGATTTTTTTATAAAAAACGGTTAGGGTTTCATCTATTTCAAAAAATGGGTTTGGAGATGCATGAACCATGTTCACCCATATTCTGTGTGGATATATGTGTGAACATGGTTCACAAATCCTTTTCATATGTAATAAATGATGTGTGAACCCGTTCCAAACATCTCTCTTCCCCAATGATGCTTGAACGAGGTTCAAGCATATTCGGCATGGTGGAAGTTGCGTGAAAAAGGTTCACACATCCATTGAAGACAGGATGAAGGATGTGTGAACCCCCTTAACACATCTCACCAAGATAATCTATAAAAGGGGTCCCCCCCCAATCATTATTCTTCTCTAGATTATGCTGCGAAGCCCTGTAGAATTTCATTCTCAACAATGTTTTAAAGCTTTTAAGAAGGTAATAATTCTACTTAAAATTATATTTGTTTAATTTGTTTAATTATTTCATTATATGTTTTATTTATTTGATTTATTATATGTATAATTTTATGTTTTTGTGTTTGGTTTATTTATATCATATGTATAGTGTATTTTGTATGATTTAATTTTTGAATGATGTGTTTGTTGTTTGAATTTGTATTGAATGTTTGGGAGAATTAATTTTGTTCTCTTTAAAACATTTTATGAATTCATATTGATTGTTTATGAAAATTAATTATATTATAATATATTTTATTTTTAAGTTTATATTAATTTAAATTATAATATTTATTCACTAGTTATATAATTTTTTAATAAAATATTAGTTATGTGTATCATATTTAAATTTCATAAAAAAATATATAAAAAATAATTTGTTAATGTAATAAAAATAGTTTTCTATAAATATTAAATTTATATTATATTAGTTATAATTAAATTTATTAAATATAAAAGAGATTTTGATATTTAATATGTAATCTATCTAGTAATAGATATTGTAAGTATACCCAAAAACATCTTATGTTGTGTGATAGATAATCTTGAGATGACCGACCAATGCATAATTGAAATTCCATGTATTATTTTTTGATTGTGGTTATTCCATCGATCCCAATTTAAATATTTATTATACTATTTTAAGGATAAATGGGAAACCATAGTTCACGAATAAGGCTAGTACATTCTAAAAGAGCTTAAGAAATATTTACACAGTATATAATATTTTATTAATTAATTTTTATAGGTAATAATGTCTACAAAAATATATTTCAATGGTTAGACTATTTATACACAGCTTGTATTTAGCTATAGTGTGCCACATATCAAAGTGGTAAATCTTCATGGTTGTATGACATTGGATGCAGTCCACAATAATATTCATAATCGGTTAAAAACGAGGGTCGATCAATCTATTTCTTCAATAAAATATCAATATCAACATCATCAGGAATTTTTCTAGAATGTCGAGTACCCTTTGGTCGTTGATGCTGATTGGGTAGATGCATATTTTATATTTAAGCAACAGTGTGAAAATGGTTTGAAGGAGTTTTATGTGGTTATTTCTGATACAGATGTGGTGAAATAGACTACTCTAGAACTGTGTTTTGCATGCTCTGTAGAACATGTTCAGTCATATCAATCTTTTGAATTGCCTCCTTCTCATATAACTCTAGTAATAGAAGAAAATTATGAAAAAGATTATCAATATTTTGAAGTAAATGTAGATGAAATCTCATTTTGAGATGATATAGAGAATGGATGTTTATCTGAGGAAGATGAATCTGGGGTGCCATCAGGAGATGATGTGGGTGAGGGTGATACGGGGAATGAAATTTTAGGGATTATTTTGAGGGATGTTTGTGAGGGAGATGTTGGGAATGGACTTTCTAAGGTTCCTCTGATAGACAAGAATCCCCAACATTCACCATTTAGTGGTAATCATCCTTCTTTATTGAGTTATTTAGTTGAAGGAATGTCTCGTGAATAACATTTTGATTGGAATGTCATTACACCATCATCTGAATTCACTAATATTATAGATAACAGGTTTGCATCAAATGATAACACTATCTATGTTGGGAAGGAGATTTAATGTAAATTATCATAAAAAATGTGATAAAGCAATACCAAATTGAGCGACATTTCACATTTGTGGTTGATGAGTCAAATAAGACAAAATATCTTATTCATTGTAAAAAATATGGGACATAAGGTATCATTCAATTAAGGGAAATATATGGTAAATTTTTTACTTTTTGTAAGATAACCAAATTAGAAGGGCTGCATACTTTTGTGCATCCAATCTTGTTGAATGATCACTCTTCCCTTAATTCAGAGTTTATATCAAATGTTATTTGTGATATGATATGAACATGTTAGGATATTCCTATTTCCATTACTCAGGATTGAATTCAATAGTATTGAAACTATAAGATATCATAGACCAATGCATGGAATAAAAAATAGAATGAAATTGTAAAAGTGTATGGTGATTAGGAATAATCTTATGATTTGTTTCCATAACATATAGAATTGTTGTCTCTCTACAATCAAATTGTTTATCATTTAAACAATGTCGAGTATGAATCCCCAAATAACCATGATGATCGAATAAAGTTGATGATCAATAGGATGTTCTGGGCATTGAGTACATGCATTTCTACCTTTCCTTATTGTAAAAAATTTATACTGGTTGATGGAACTTTCTTATATAGAATGTATACAATTGTTCTACTCATTCCTGCTACAAAGGATGATAATCATGATCCTCTATCACTTGCTTTTGCTATTATTGAAAAGAATAATTTTTAATTCTCGAACTGGTTTTTGTCATGTGTACGTGTTCAGGTCACACAAAACTATGGAATGTTTCTGATATTTAATCACTATATAGCGATTATATAGGTCATTTATTATGATGGGGTTTCATGGGCTGATCCAAATTCTCATTATCGTTATTTCTTTAGACATAGTACAAGTTATTTTCATAACTATTTTAGAGATGAGGACATAAAGAGGAAGTTCCTCATGTTTGGTATTTTATAAAAAAATTAAAAAACATTTAATCTCTATTTTAATACAATATTCTCTTATGGTTTCAGCATATGATCCCTAACAAAAAATGTTTGATCGACAATTTTAAGAGATTATAACTGCTAATGAAGATGCGTATGAATATAAAAAGAAAATTTCTAATGAATATGGTCATTTTCTTATGATGGTGGAAGAAGATAAGGCCATATGACCACTAATATAGTAGAGTGCATAAATGGGGTCCTCAAGGTTGTGGACAAACTCCCGATCACATGGTTAGTGCTGGAGGCATTTTATAGATGTGGTCACTATATTGTTGATCAGTCCCAAAAGGCCTATGAGATGATGGAAAACAGATTTCGTTTTACTCAGCATTTCTGAAGTAATATTGATTGGATACTAAATGAGGCTTCATGATAGATTATTATAGTCATTGATAGGGAAAAGATGACCTTTCAGGTAAAACAACGCTATGACCATGCTACATGCACTGGTGACTGATTGTTTCTGTTGATGTTAGATAATAGGTATTGTGATTGCAGCACCGTTCAAGAGTTTAGTAATCTATTTGTTCATGTTATTGTAGATTTTGTTTTATTAAAAATATCATCGGAACCATATGTTGACCCATTATATCATATGATCACTTTGGTTAACTATTATAGAGCAGTTTTAATGCATGTTGGTTACTTTCATTATATCTCATTACCTGATAACCAACTGACCATCGTCCCTCATATTTATAGGTATCATAAATTTTTTTTCATATAACTTATGATATTTTCAATGTCTTCCATTTTTTAATTATTAGCTTCATACTACTAGGTTATGTCCCCAAGGAAGACCCATGTCAACCCGAATCCGAAATGAAATGGATTCTCCTCAGCAATGATGAGGGATAATATGATGCAGCATATGTCACACAGAAGGACATACTCGTAGGATATGTCCCCACGTGGAATGAAAAATCTCTGTATCTCTTCATCCATGATCGAGTATATGTATTGTCTCATGAATATGTATATTTTGTTTTGTATGTGGACATTTCAGTATTGAATCCTTTTATTTCTGACATTCCCTATTTCTGAATTGTTTCAACATTGTTTTGTTTCATTCTTAGATTCCATAATACATAATTTTGTGGTACTACAACTATTAAAAAAATAAACATAGAAGAAAAATTAATATAGAATGCTTCCACATGTAACAAATACACTAATATAGACACAAAAAAATCATTTCTAAATCGAAAATTTTAACATAATCATTTTTCATTTTCATTTTGTATATTTTTTTAAATAAAAGATTAAAATTTTTAATAAATTTTATTTAAACAAGTAACAATGATCTCATTTGTAAAAATGGTAGATTTTCAATTGGCCACATCACAATCTACTCATGTTTCACATATGCTTTTACAGGGACATCTTGTGCCCCCATTGAGTGTATGGAGATCTCACCATTTCCATCATACCACCCAACTCCCCCTATCATTGATATTCTTCATCGTGCTAGATTGTATAGAGTAGAAATATGCGACTTGACCTTTTTCGATAATCAGTTCATTGCTGTGCTTATGGAGAGATGGATTACATAATCACATACATTCCATTTTAGAGAGAGTGAGATGACTATTACCCTATAGGATGTGGCCATTATGTCGGGCCTCCCCATCGATGGTGCTTCTCTAACATACCGAGTTAGAGAATATTTTTCAAATCTTGTTCATATAATACTGGGCATAGAGGCCCCTGATAGTGGCAGGGAAATCATTAGTGGTAGATTATGCAAGACTTGGTTAGACCAGCACTTCAAAAAATTAGCAGATGATGTTGATGACATGATAGTGGTGTGATTTTCACGTGCATATATTTTGAGGATGATCAGTGGAATGATATTTGTTGATCACTCCACCACTTTTGTACGTCTGATGTATTTAGAATTTTGGGATGATTTGGATGAGTCTTGCTGATATAGGTTGGGGTATTCTTGTAGATTATATACATACATGGCGTTATGCAGTGCATGTCGCATCGATAATATGCAGATCACGAGATGCATGATTCTTATAAAGATATTTGTATGGGAGCACATACGTCATTTATATCCACATGCTCATGTGTCATTTCCAACATATATTGTAGTAGAGGCTCCGCGTGGATATTGGAATGTTATTCCTTACTTATAATGTCTAACATAATTGTATATCTTTATATTACGAAATTTAAATAAAAAATCTTTATCTATAGGTGGAGTCGGTCACATTGACATTTATATTCCCCTAAATATGACGTCCATGGCTACAGACTTATATTGGACAACATTCATCCACATGATGTTAGTAATTATTATTTATATTGTGAAATATTTATTTTATATTGTATATGTATTCATTTATTAATTGATTAATTATTTTTTATTTCTAATAATATGGATGCCATATATAGATTATATTATTCCAAGACATCCACCATACTATACAGTGATTCTTTCTTTCGGCTCTTTTAGGCAACCATTGATTAATTTTCACAAAGTCGAGTGACATCATACCAATATATTAATGTGGCAGTTCAGATTCATTTGGCATTTTCCTGGCCTTCCCAATCAGTTAGACTCACTACATTCCAAAATGATGTCAAGAAAGAGAGATTTTGGTTATAGGAGATACTATGCTAGATATATTTATTTATTGGACAGATGGAAGGAGTCATAAATACAAGGGGTGGGGACAATATTTTTTCATTTGGTGGTTCAGATAGATTATGCATCTTGGTACAGTAGGTCCGCAGTCGGATTTATGACATGACACGAATGAGGATTTTATGAGTTGGTATACATTATTTCTACCACTATTTAGCATAATTTTATTCATATTACATAAAAATGATTTTTTTTTTCACAGGATGCTCGTATCATTCTTCTACTTCACATGTGTGATCCAGTAAATAGCATCGTTTTTGACTGAGAATATTTTCACAGCCCTACGACACAATTTCTTCCTTCGATGGATGAGATTTATCACGATATTTTCATTGATCAACTACATGCCGAGGAGGATGTAGAGCCTATTGAGCATCATATAGATGTACCAGGGGTGACGAACCTATTATTGATATTGTTATTCCATAGAAGGAGGTTGATCAGGTTGATCAGTCAGATGTTGTTGTTCCATAGGGGGAGTGTGTTCATCATGATTATCCATATGCTTCTCTAGTTTCCCAGGCACATCCATAGGTAGATACTAACATTGATATTGTAATGTTATATTTTTTATTACATACAACGGCAGTACAACAACCATCTTCATTCCATGTTAGCGAGACTGTACATTCATAGATGTATGACAGGGAACAAATGTTGAGACTGTACATCCACTGCCTATCACACAAGATGATGTGAAGGTGGCCTTTGATGATGATGTGTAGCGTACATCAGAGTGGAGACATAGTAAGATACGATGTTGACGCTTCTCGTATACAACTTCCTATGGGATAGAGGAGTGTCCACACCAGAGCCATATATTAGGTTGATTTTAGATTTATGATAAATTTTGAATGTGCATTACTGTTATCAGTTATAGTGTTCTACATTATTTTTATAAGTGTATCACTGTGATAAAATTATATTCCATAATTAATAATTTATATTTTATATTCATTAATAAATATTAATACATTCAATGAAAATATTTTTGAACATCAAGAAATCTTTAAAAATATTATTGATTTCAATGATTTGAATCCAATAATCGTGGAATATGATTACTTAATTAAAAAATTAAATTTCACGAAGAATAATATCAATTAATAATGGATATTTGTGAAGAGTATATGATTTTTATTGAAGATTACAAAACAAAAAATATGATATATATGGAAGTAGAAGTTCATTTGTCCAATTTTTAAAAGATTCAGATTCATACATTATAAATGGACACTGGTTCTACAGGTACACAATCTTCACTAAAATATTTTACTATTCAAATACCTCCATAATTTGATAAATTTATGGACATTATGAAAAATATTGTTTTCAAATTATTCCTGAATAAGAATCATTCCTTAATAGGGGTATAAATGTGTTTTCATATCAAATAATATGTATTGAAGATGATTATCCTTGGTGAAGTTGTATAGGTTTTCAAAAATGATGGTTATGAGTGTCTCTCTTTAGGTAGAGGTAAATAAAGAAATATGAAATTACAAATAGAATTAGTATATCATTTAGAATAAAACCTAACCTGTATTAAATTTTCAGAAAGATCATGTAATTGAAAGATGAACATTTTTCTAAATATCACTTCCTTTGCAAACAAAAATATAAATTAAATAGAAAGATGTTGTAATTGAATTAATTTATTACATATGAAAGGAATTCCTCTAGTAAATTAATACATTTTTTAATTAAACTTTCTTTAGGATGTTTCCACCCCATTCACGCATTCTTTACATATATCTTATAGGATGGGTGAACCCCATTCACGCATCATAGTGAGGGAAGATATGTGAACGAGGTTCACACATCTTTTATCACATCTGCGAAGGATGTGTGATCCCTGTTCATGCATATCTCTACACCAAAGATGCGTGAACGGGGTTCACGCATCTCCAAACCCATTTATAAAAATATTTTAAACTCTATACATTTTCTATAAAAAAATTCAAAAAACCATTTGAAAAAAACTTGTGTAGGTAGCTGGGTTGTGACATTGGTGGTGGAGAAGTGGCTGGCAGGGCCCAATAAAGAGATAATTTAGAACAGGTCAAGATGGATGGCTTCAATGAGGACCATGGGATGGTCGGAGGTGCTGGTGAGTAGCATGGAGGTGACGAAGTCTTCTTCCTCCACCCTGCCACTGGGTGGCATCATCAGGTTGATATCATTAAAAGAACCCATATCTAATCTATCTTGACTTGGACGATTTTTCTGGGTGAAATATTTCTTTATATAGAGTGTGTTGGAGATATTCCACATTCATGATTTAGTACAGTATTATAAAAATTATATGGAATGCTTGGGAATTGATGACCGTCCACGTGGTCACACCCCTCACGAACTCACTATTATCAATTGAAAACTAGTTGATCAATCGATCTGGTTCGAGGCACCTCACAATGGTTGATTATTTTAGGTTTTGGATTAGTAGGTGATATTGTTATATTGCATCAAATTTTTTAATTTTCTATAATTGATAGGTATCCTTGTAAAAAAATGCAGTGAGATTCCCATAAAAAGAAAAATAAGTTATAATTTAAAATAATTACTACATATCAGAGTAAGGAATGTGTATACATTTATCAACACTAAAAAGAACATATTTATAAGATAATTACATTTATCTGTACTAGTTAAAAATATGGATATATGTAACATTTTACAGTGCTCAACAAAGAGCTGGTATAGGTTTATTATTTATCAATGTTTTCTTCAGCGCAGATAAATCTTATCATTAACATAACCATTCTTTGCGATGGTAAAATATTTTAATTTAAAATATCATTAATATATATATATATACAAATATAATATTTATATGCCATAATAATGTTTACTTATATACATTAATTAAAAAATATAATTGTTTATAATTTTTATGAATATAATATATTAATATATATTTTTTAATAATTCATATATATATATATATAATGTTTTAAAAAAAGTATTTATATTATTTTATATAGATAAATTTATATTTTAATAATTATAAAACAATTGTAATTATTTAAGATAATAATTAAATTTATTATATTTTTAATTATATATATAAACACTTTTTAAATATACTTATTCAAAATTATAATTATATATATATATATATATTTAAATAAATAATTGTCACCAATGAATTGATTCAATATATATATATATCGTGAGATAATGATGATATTCATGGGAATTTTTATATTCATATAATGATATAAGTCAGTATAATTGAATATATATGTGAACATAAGTTTATTTGCGGGCATGATTTGGTTGTTATATATGTTCTAAATGTTAGATTACCTATTCTTATGATGACAGATGCATATATTATGTATTTAGGGCACATTAATTATTGATTTATTCATTG
This sequence comes from Viscum album, assembly GCA_963277665.1. Classification (NCBI taxonomy): domain Eukaryota; kingdom Viridiplantae; phylum Streptophyta; class Magnoliopsida; order Santalales; family Viscaceae; genus Viscum; species Viscum album. The sequence goes on from OY728165.1 coordinate 1,394,373,226, forward strand.
ATACATTTTTTATTCATGCTTTCATGTATGGGATGACCCACCTCTTACCTCATACATCTAACAATCATAAATCATGACGATAATAGTTTTAGTAATTATTCACTTTTTTTTACATGTGGCAGGAGGTGTGGGCCTTCCATTTCAGATCTGTTAGGGTCTATGCACTATAGGACTAGTCATAGGGAACCAAATTTGTTTGCTAGAATGTGCATTTTTATGAAATGGATAAGCAAATAATCCTTGATGGTGTATACTGAGGATGATACATTGAATATGGATGTGGATGACAATGATTTGATGGAGTCAGATGGCTATGTGATAACAGTAGAGGTTGTAAAAAATGGGGTTGTTTGGAAAAAACCCAAGGTTTACTCCAAGGGAAGGTTGATGTAGGCATTGTGCTATGTAGAAACTATAAATCTTATATGGCTTCGATCTATGATGATTCTCGATTCGTGGGTGATGAGGTTGTGTGGATGACATCCATTCAGCGATGGAAGATGCATCTATCTTCTTTTCGATGACATCTTCTATCTACCTCATGGTAGAAGACATGGTTACCATGGATCTGTGGAGTTATGGATGAGGTTATGGCCAGAGGGCTTTAGAGGTGTTGGGATACCAACGATGTTGGGGTCCCTGAAGGGATGTGAGAGCATTGGCAGTCCATGGGGTGTAGGTTAGGGGTATGATGATGGTGGAGGTGGGCTGGTAAAGGCAGTAACTAGTGGTGGTGTAGGCCATGGGTGAGATGACACTGGAGGCAGCGACTGAGTGGTGCATGGGATCCCAGTAAATGTGGTTCGCTAAAGCAATTTCTGGTGGCGACCACGCTGGGAGATGACATCGGTGGCGTACATGCTGGTTTCGAGCATGTATCCATAAAATGCAGTAAATTACTAATTTACCATACTGGATGTAACCAGGTATCCTTGTAATGCATGTTAGGAACTTGGTCAAGTATGCTAAATGTGATTTTGGATTACCAGTTGGAGTTTAGGGTCTTTGAATGTTTTGATATGGGTTTATTTGAGTCACTTGGGTCTTCAGGACTTTTTCTGTTTTTTCTCTTTAATAATGTCTTATTTTGCTACTGGGATTTTTATTTGGTTTTCTTGGGGGTATTTTTGGTATGACATAGTATGTTTGGTGGCGTTGGTGTCAGAATACCATTTTATAGTCTATGTGTTATGTTTTTTAATAAATGTTTGGGGCCGAGTGCACATAGATCTCGATGATTTTTGTTAATATATATGTAATTATATACAAATATGTATAAATATATTTATTTATAGTTATAATTATATATATATATATATATCTATGTGTAAAACTATAATTATGATTTCATAAACATATATTTAAATAGTTATAATATCGCATTAAATACATTTATAATAATTATATATATATATATATTAATAAATATATTAATTTATAATTTTAATTATAAATAAATATATATCTTTAAATAGTTACAGAACTAGAAAATGGACCAATACCCACGATTTTGGGGAAAACCGTGGGTATAGGTCACCCTATCCCCACTGTTTCGTGGAAACCATGGGTATATGCATTTTTTGATAGCATATGCCCACGGTTTCCCCAAACCGTGCGCATAGGCTACCCTATACCCACGGTTTTATCCAAACCATGGGTATAGGGTATTAAAAATTCCTATAACCATGGTTTTCCCAAAACTGTGGGGATATGGTGACCAATACACATGGTTTTCCCCAAAACCGTGGGTATAGTCATTGGATAAAAAAAATCTATACACCCGTTTTTGATAACCCGTTAGTATATGTTTCCCGCGTGTGCGCGGGAAATTTATTTTTTTCGTGGAAACAAAAAAATGATGGGAATTCTATACCAACAGTTTACTCTTCTATACCAACGGTTTAAATAAATATATTTAATAAATTATATATATACATACATATATGTGGTGATGGGGTAGTGGTAAGAACGCTCGTGAATAGAGAAGTGGCCATGAGATCGAATCTCATGGGCCACTATTTTCCAAAATATGTTATAACAACGGCTTCCAAACTGTGGGTATATAGTTATGAAATAGTGTAAAAACCTATAGCCATGGTTTTTCCAAACCGTGGGTATAGGTCATGGACCTATACCGATGCCACCAACAACCACGATTCCCCAATCTGTGGGTATAGCATATACCCACGGCTTTTGGGTCTATACCAATGGTTTAGAACCGTGGGTATAATATCATTTTCTAGTAGTGTTAAAAAATTCAGATAAATATTTTTAATATCTAGAACGACACAAACAATGGGTTATAACCCATGATACTGTGATTTGATGAAAAAATGACCAAATTTAAAAAAGAAAAATGATAATTAGGATTATGAATATGTGATGAAATACAAAAAATTTGGAAATCATCTATGGGATTGGCCACCACCCCTCTTATATGTTTAGTGAACACATTTTTAGCATGATAATGGTATAACATTATCAGTGCTAAAAAATGATCATAAAGTCTTTTTTATCTAATCATTCTATTTTAGCACTAATAAAACTGAAATTTATTTGCGATTTATGGATAGTGATGTTAAAAGTGTTTACCAATTTTTTAATAAAACTCTTACATGAAACTTCTCTCTCGTACTCCATCATGTTTTTTTGTAACCTTACTTCTGTGATATTGCCAATTTCATCATCGCCCTCATCACCGCTCTCCCCACCACTCTCACCACCTCTCTCATCGTCACCGATCTCACCGGTGCTTATCTCTCCATCATCGCTCTCACCTTCACCTCTCTACCCACCTCTCTCACAAACACTACTTTCTCCCCCACTCTCATCGGTGTTGTTCTCACAACCACCTATCCTTTTCTGCTCTTTCCACTACCCCTCTCGCCACCACCTCTCTTGATAGTGCCTATCTTTAATTCTGGGGTATGTGATGAGAGTAATTGTTTTTGATTACATGTTAATGTGATTTTATCCTGAGATTATTGATACATGATTTTTTATGACGAATAACTTCTTTGTAAACTCTTGTATTATGTTTCATTTTTTAAAATTTTTAATCCTTAACATGACTGAAATTTATTATCATGATCAAAAAAGATTAATAACTTGTATATGAATAATGAATCGATTGATCATGTAAATCAATATTTTTTTCCAAAAAACCCACTAAAGAATACAAATTTCAATTTAAATGAACTACAATGTATTTATTGTCTTTATAAAGGATGATTTATCTATTATTGTTTTTCATGTGATTGTTTAATTTGATTGTGTTTTGTGTTGGGAAATTATGGTGTGTGTACAATGATAATGGTGAAAACATTAGATGTGGAATATTGTGGTCGGTGAAATTAAATTTTTCATGCATGAGTTATGATTAGTACTGAAGTATATTGGTTGAATTATAATTATTTTAGACAGTTTTATGAATCATAGTTATGGGATTTGATGATTTCCTTTAGGATTTTGATGGTTTGTTGATTGGTGTGTTTTTTTAGTTGCATTATAGTGATGTAAAGAAGTTATAAAGATGAAATAAAAAAGGAATGGGTTTAAAATTAAATTTGTGTGGGTTGTAATTCACAAATGTAAATTGATTTAATAGTTTGAATGACTAAATATATGAGACAAGTACCGTAATAAATGTTAGTAAGATTCTTATTATTAATAGAGGGTGTGATGGACAATGATGTGACTATTCAAATAAGAAACAAAATTGGAAGGGAGGTGTAGTGAAAAATATCATTATAATACTAACTGAACATACTCAAGAAATATATAAGTATAAGAAATAATTTAAACTCCCAAACACACTAAGGATGAAATAACTCACTATGGATTCAATCACATGAAAATTATCTCTAACCATTTGGGTTCCTCTAATAAACTAGTTTTGATGAAATGGATAGAAATTTAAAATTTGGAAGGTGAAGTTGATAAATTTTGGGTTCTAAATATTAATATGAGTAAAAATGAAGAAGTTCATATTGTGTAATAGGAGGTGTTTAAGGAAATATTATTCTCAAAATATTATCCCAAAACTACTCAAAACAAAATATAGATATTTTAATTTAAAATAAATATTATTTTATAAATTATATATAACATTAAACTTCATATACATATGTAATTTTATATTCTAATATAAATATATATATATTTTTAATTAATAATTTTATACCTATATAAATTTTTAACTTTTTAAATAGTTTAATACATTTATACATTCATAAATTCAATGTTAGTTTTGAAAATATTTTAAAAAATATAATAAATTTTTTTATTTGTGAATCCATTATTATATTTAATAGCCGTAATTTGTATTATGAAATGTTTTTTCAAATAATATATATTATTTTCATTAATACATTCAATATTAATATTTCATCAGTTATTTATAATGTAAATGGGAATTTATACATCATTCATACTCATATCAAATGGGCTTTCTTGAATGTAATTCCAAAGATCTATCTTCAATTGAACATCTTTATTGTATTTAGTCTGTTAAATATTATTATTTATGTACAAAATAAGATAGATATCAATAGATAATGGATGGTTTCCAATCGTATGACCAAAGACTATGAATATGGGGTGAGTGAGTTCATCTTGTTTGTAAAATATCACGCATATGACCATACATAAATACCTTTTTGTGTTTACACAGTTGTTGTTCAAGATTAATTAGTCTATAAGAGTTGGAAGAATAGTTGATCTATCATGGAATTGATCAATGTAATGCACATTTGAATAGAGACTGGGTAAAAGTGAAGGTAGCTAGTGACTAGGATAACACTATATTTTATGGGTCATCTCATATGATTACAAGTGTGGAAAATCAAGAAGACTGCATCAAGGATGTGATTACCTGGGTGAATGATATTGAAGATTGTATTGAATAAATGAAAATGAAATTTGAAGATAAACTTCATAATTATCCAAAAACTTTGAGAAGATAATCAGTTTTCGAAAGATGCCATTTTATGCTAGTTATACTAAATATTCAGCATTGTCAACCATAAAAAAGCTATGTAATTTAAAATCTAGAAAAGGATGGACTACCGATAGTTTTACTGAACTACATTCCCTCTTGGATGATATGCTTCCAAAGGATACGAGCTCCGTAGTTGATCATATGATACTATATGAATTCTAAATTCAATGTGAAGGATCTCTAATAGAATAGATTCATGTCTAAATGGTTGTATTCAATTTTACAAGGACCAAAAACCACTCAATGAATTCACAATGTGTGGTGCTTCACAATACAAGAAAGTTGGATTAGATCCTATGAAATTTGTATGTTACTTTACTATCATTGAATGATTTAGGAACTTATATATATGTGAAGAAACTGAAATGAAATTAACATGGAACAAAGATACATGAATTTTTTTTGGGAAACATTGTCAGCCAAAAGTCTCTCCTCAATAAAAGAGATTTCATCATTAGTATCCTGAATTTTGAAATGGGTTGAGAAAACTTCTTCTTGTGTTATCTATAGATGTATTGAATCATTTTGTTTTTTCAAGAAGAACTCACATTATATGGATGGTTATGATGGAATATTATAACTTTTCACCATTTTATGCATGAAATGAAAGTATATTATGTTATCTATGATTATATTAGGAAAAAAGAAACCAGGTAATGTTCTTTATGTTTATTTAGATCTATTAACCGATTATTTGAAATTATTGTAGGATTCACGAGTAAAATTTTATGATAATTACAGAAATAAAGACGTCAGGTTCGGATCCATTTTTTATGATACAATAAATGGCATTCTTTCTTATGAAAAAATTTCAGGATATTACATTAATGGAAGTAAAAATTATATAATTTTCGAAAATGGTACACAATAAATTAGGTTGAAACATTCAATGATGAATGTGTTTCTATGTAATCATAGATTTCTACCACGACGACATAAGTACCGATTGTGTATGAAATCATTCGTTTGAAGTTCAAAATAATGTATTGAACTGCCTCCACTAATAGTTGATCAATTCTTTTTTAAATTAAAATATGTGGAAACTTCTTTGGATAAACCATTATCAAAAAACCTTATGAAAACTAGTTTGAAAAATAGATTAGTTCTTCATTGAATTACCATACAAGAATTGTATTTATGCCAAAAAATTTCATGATATTATGCATGATGAAAAAATTTATGTGACTATGTAATATGAACATTGAAGAAAATACACTCAACCAATCAAAGTATGGAATCAATGCATTGTTGGAAATGGTTGACAAGAGAATAAGAGAAGAGTTGGAGCCAGTGAAGGAAGAAAATGAACCTTTCATCCTCTAGTTGCATAAAATCATTCCAAGATGGAGAGATAAAAAATTTGAAACTTCATGAATGATCTAATGGTTATAGAGTGGTATTCATCAAATATAAAGAATATCTCTTCAATGAATGGTTTTTTGTTAAAAATTGTGAAATCATATTACTTCTATGTTTTGATGAATGATCTAATTCCTATTGTTTTACATTTCATTTTTCCAATAATGTTTTCTTACAATAACCCATATATATTTATTTTTAAATGTATTATGCAGCAATGTTATAGACATGAAAATGTCTAGTGGGTGAAATAATTTCTGTAAGAGATGTTGTCACTATTAATATTACAGATTAAGAGCAACCCTAACATTACATTTTTCATAATAGTGTGTAGTTTTCCCAATATGTTAAACCCCATAAAGAAATTATTAGGAATTTGATTCCACAATGGGATGAAATATGGATATCAAATAATCATGATCATTAGTTTATCAGATTATTTTGAGACTATACTTTAAAAGGGTCAGATGAAAATCTGGAATCAATTTCAGAATGAATTATATAGAAATGTAGAAGACCAAGTGCGTATGTATTATATTACACTGGTTATGTAATTAAGGGTTACAGATTCTATAAAAATAAAAATGAAAAATGTAGTTCCATGAAAAATAGTGGAGTTACACTTGTGTCTAAATGAATTGATGTTTCTAGTAAAAAAGATAGAAATACAATTTATGCGAATATTTCATACATTGGCATAATCAAAGTAGTATTGTAGTTGGATTATGCAAACATTCCAAGTTCCAATATTTTAATTCAACTGGGTTTATAACATCAATTATATTAAAATAGATTAATTGGGATTTGTGAATGTTTTTTTCCGTAAGAATGGTACAGAGATGAACCATTTATAATGGAATCCCAAGAATTAAAATTATTTTATATTCCAAATATCACAAACAAAATGTTTTCAATTTTTTTGTAATCGAACGAAACCAATAATAGTTGATATTAAATTTCAATTGAGGGAAACCCTTTCATTGGGCCGTCAATATCATTTCACAATGATCACAATTAAGATAGGGTTTTGAATGTAAGAGGATACCATAATGAAGGGATATTGATACAAGATAGAGTGTTTAAATATATCCATCCTATAAAAAAGAGGGAGTTCAATAATTATGTTAGATATATATATTTTGAAATATTGATTGAATTACCTCATGGTATTATCTTTTCACTGCAACATTTATGTAATCTAAATTAATTTTGAAACCAAATCAATATATAATGAATTATACACATGATGGTGATTCCAATAATGATGAAAAACATGTTTCTGAACCAGCTACTGCTCCTAGTGTAGATGAAAAATTAACATCTCTAGGTGTTTGTGATCCCAATCATGAGGAACAATAGATTTCTCAATAAGTCACTACTCCCAATATAGAGTTAAAATGACTTTATATAAATGTTTATTCAACCAATCCATTAAAAAAAATATTGATGATGTTGAATCCATGAAAATTGTATGTGAAGAAGAATAAATGATGCTGAAAAAATTAGAACGTCGTAGAATGATGTAGTTAGAAAAAATTACAAAGAAGCAAAGAAAAGGAATAAAATTTTAGGTTGGGTGTAATGCACAGGGCCAGGCTATTAACATCTATATAGAAATGTTCAATAGTTACATTGGGCTTATTAATCATGAACATCTGATGTTTGATGTAGATTCATGTCCCCATGTTGTGATCATGCTTAATACACTCTTTTAGAAAGAGATTACAGAAATATTATGATATACTTTACTTATTTCTCTAAAAAACTAAAATAATAAAACATTGAATTACTCTTCATTATCATTTTCAGAGTGAATTTATTATAGATGAATCCCGTATGAAATATGTATTAATTCATATTATAGGGATTGATAGAGGAATTATTAAAATTATAATGAAATTTCATATTAAAGATGATTAAAGAAAAATAAACATGCACTAACCACAAATATATATATACACATGATAAACCATGATATGTGGGATTGGTTTATCGGTTGTCGTGTGGAGATTTTGTTTTAGTTACATTGTGGCTGGTGATAATTTTTTTGAAAATTGGTGTATTCATCACCTTGATTGGGACATTTTAATTTTCTAAATAGAAACTGGGTGATTAAAATTTGGAATTAGAAGAAAAACCAATGTAGTCCTACCATAATGAAAGGATGGGGTACAATTCACTTGAAAAAAAATTGGTACATATTTTAAATCTATCGTAATTTTATTATGTAATATGAAACATCATAATAATTATGTTCGTTTATTTATATAAAGATTAATTAATCCAAAAAAATTCGATTCTATATCACATCATGTACTATAGATGGTGGAAGATGTAAATAATGATAGGATACTAATATATGAAGGCATAGAAAATGTGTGAGAAACATGTGTAATAATGACATAATAATAATTTTTTCTTTAATGTTATATTCAATAACAATGATTACTTATTTTACATTATTTTCTATCCTACATAAACATCAGAATCATCAACACCTATACCAGATGGACACCTATAATATGTAGTGGCTAAAAGTGTATGGTCATATAATTGGATTGGGTTTTGGGATGACACCCGAACAAAATTTTAGAAAAAAAACAGGAGGATAAATATAAATAAATGGTAGATATGAATGATAGATTATAATCCCATTAAAAATAATTTCATTGTTATACTAAGTTGTTATAAAATGATATTAGGAAAATCAAAGAGAATAAAAAAATCAAGAACAACCAATGTGTGAAGATTCGGCCTCACCCCCACCAAATTTGAGGTGATCCATTCCCCTGAAAGATAAATCTTAGTTGAGGTAATTAATATTCTAATAATTTTTTCAATGGAACATGAACCAAATAGAAAACGATAGATTCCTTGTAACGATATTCTATAGGGTAAAATTGAATGTCATTTATATCTATCAACACCCACCTTCAACATGTAGTAAGGGTTAGAATTTTCAATATCAAATAAGACACTCTACACAACATACCACATAGAATAAGTCATGTGAGAGAGGAAATTAGTGTAGATCATCAGCCAAGCACTGAGCTACCAATTCCACATGACGATGAAGAAATTCAAATGGTGGACCAAGTTATTGGAACATTCATCACATGACTAACAGATCTTGTAAAAACACATATCTTTAAAGAGTAATTCATTTCCAATTTAATTTTCATGAAATCCCATTAGCAATTAATAAAAATTGGTCTGAATAAATTTATTTTATTACCGAATGACAATAGGAACACATGAACGGAAAATGATGACTCAAAACCATAAAAAGGATATACCAACTAATTAAAAATATCTTCTTATAGAACCTATACCCCACTAGTTGAATATCCTCATTTACTAATATTGATGTTTCACATGAATACAAAGTTATAAAATTGTATTAGCCACATAGTTGATTTTGAAGAATAAATGCCCAATGAAGTAGTTACAAACCACATTTATCTTGTGAATTTAAATGAAATACACAACTATGAATGACTAGGAGGCTCAGCTGAAAAATAATAAATGTGTTATTTTTTCATGATTTGTTTTTCTAAAAGTAGATATACTATGTTAATTATGAATAAATACGTTTCATATTATATTTTGGGGTATATATGAATTCCAATTGAAGGGATTTTAACATGAATATAAATTTGGACTAATTTGTCCTCACATCACATACACATTAAAAAATGAAATAGATTAAATAATGAATGAAATAGTGAGAAAATTGTCCAAATTTATTGAATGAATGCGAGTTCATAACAAACTCTACTTAATACCAACAATGCAGGGGTACAACTATACCATTTATAATATCAAATATATTTTTATTTCATTTACTACTTATTTATTTTTGTATTTTATAAAACATTTCATTATTTTTGTGCTCAATATGGATACTCCAAATATTTATTTCCAGGAATCACTATATGGATACCAAAAAAACGACCACACATGATGACATTTTTATATTTTTAATACACTACATAAAATGTTTTATAACTAAACATAAAGTTATATATTTTATATTACATTTTAATGAAAATCCTATTATTATAGGGTGATGTATAAATACCATGAGAATCATGACACGAGTATAGACAATGTGCACAAGGTTCATGACAAGTTATGTAATTAGAAAATTATGAGGTCAGAAATAATTATATTTAACTATATAAACACATAGGAAAAAAACTACTTATTTTTTTCAATGTATCTGTATTGTTCAAAACAAAAAATTGAAAATCCTATGTTTGTTGTGTTTTTAAATTTTCGGAGAGATCATATTACATCAACAAACGATAACCCATGAATATGTATTTTAGATTATAATTATTATTTCATTTAGAATATTTATTAATCCTTTCTGTAATTATATTTCTCCAGTACTACTATGAATACTAAATAAATCGTATTCACAAGATGTTATAGATTTGTTATAAAAGGAATGGGTAGCATACATGATGGTAGAATGTATAAAAATATGTATACAAATATTATGAAGAAGGATAAATTGGTTTTTAGTATAAATTTTTTCCTCATGATATCATTTGATCTCTACATTGTTAACATTATCTAAATTAATTGTTAGAACAATTATGTTTACAATTTCTTCCACACAAGATTATATTACCAATCCCAGGGAAGAACACAATATAATGAATGAATCCCTTTGGGAAGAACCATAACATTTTGAAAAAGTAAGGTCGATGATTAGTCATGAAGATATTCAATTATCATTTTGGGGATATGAAAAAAATGTGGTATCCACAATAAATAGAGTACAAAATAAAGTTAAAAATATAAATCAATTCTATTTATGGAGTAGAATGAAATATGTTTTGTAAGATAAACGTTTTTGGGGTTGTGGGGAATTTTTTAAGGCCTTTTTTAGAAACAAACTAGAACCAAATGGTAAAAAATGTTTCATTATAGGGTATAGTAAGGAAAAAATGGATACTAACTATAAAACACATTAGAAAAGAAAGTGACATTCACCAGAAAATCCATATTTTATGATTGTTAGCGCATAATACAAATTTATAGTGGGATAAATATTTATTTTTTTGATGTTGATTATCATTATAGACAAGATTCAGTAAATTAATAGATTCAAAATTCCCCAATGGAAGAATTATTTCTCGAAAAACATGTAATGAAAAGGATCACTAGAGAGTTGAGTGAACCAGCGGAATATAATTATCTAGTCAACAAATATTAATATTCATTATTAGATGATAATTACAAAAGTATCTCTTAAAAATATGTAGTGGAGAGCTAAAATTCCACCAGATGTAAAAAAGAAATGGATAATAAAATAGAGTCCATATATCAGAACCATGTAAGGGTTCTGGTCTTTTCTTTAGTTGATGAGATTCCTATAGGGTAAAATGATTATTCTAGAAAAAACTAGACATGTAAGTTATTTTAAATACCTATTATCCAAGGCTAGTGGATAAAATGATTAATGAACATAATCGAAGTGTACATGATAAAGCATTTTATCCAATTTCTATGATAAAATAAATCAAAATAATAATTTCTATAGAATATTACCATGACTATGAAAGTTTTTAAATGGATTTAAAAATAGTTTTCCTCAATTGGAATGTTCCAGAAGATGAGTACATGACACAACCATATGTTTTTGTGACTATAGGTGACTACAAAAGTAGGTTCATTATGTAGAGATAAATTTATTCATTGAAACAAGCATCGAGGTCATAGAACATTTGATGCAATGAAGCTATAAAATAATTTGGTTTGATTAATATAAATTATAATTCATGTGTTTACATAAAATTTAGTTGGAATATAGTTATTGTCTTAATTTTATATGTTGATGGAATATTAATTATCAGGAAAAACAGATATGTCTTATAGTATATTAAGGATTAGTTAAAGAAGTGTTCATCCATGAAGGACTTAGGTGAAGCATCACATATTATAGGGATCATGATTATTCATTATAGATCCATATGTTTACTTATACTATGTCAAATTACATATATTTACTATATATTAAATCTTTTTAGTATGGAATAATCCAAGATGTATTGGTTCTACTATCAAATGGTATAAATCATTCTATGAACAATTTTTCTTAGGCACGATTGGAAAATTAGTGAATGAGTAAGATCCTATACACTTATGGGATAGGATGAATCATGTTGTCCATGTTATTTAATAGACTATATGTGGCCTACAAATTGAGAATGATATTTTTATATCAATCAAATCAAGGAGAATCGCATTGGTCTTTGATAAGGTTTTCATCAAGTATTAGAGAAGAACTATGAATATGTTTCTGGTGTTTGGAGGAAACGAGGAGCTCATAGTGAGGTCTTGTACTGGTGGTAGTTTTAAAATAGATCAGAATAATTTGAATTAATAGTTAGGATATTTTTATATCACAATAGATTAGAAATGTGCAGGAAGTGTTCAATGAAGCCAGTTGTTGCTGAGTCTACAATGGATTCTATGTATATATTGGCTTATGATGAAACCAAGTATGTTGTTTGGATACATGACTTTTTCTAAGTGGTTGATTTGGTACCTATCACTAAAGATCCTATCAGTGTGCATTGTGAGAATTCTACATTGGTGGCTTTAGTAAAAGAGGTATGTCCACACCAAACAAAGAATCACATACTCTGTAAATATCCCCTCATGAGGGATTTTCATCCAAGGGGAGAAGTTGTATTATTAATAGTTCTAGAAAAAGAGGAAGTCTCATTTTCTTAAGGACCATCTTAGTAGAATCATTAGTATCATGTGAGAGCTACCAAATAAAGGTTGTTAGTAGTTGACTCTATTTCACGTTGGAGTCTCTTATAGTTGGTTTCATAGAATGAAATTTTGTGTACTATTTAATAAAATTTATTCATTATTTTGAATATTAATAAACTTTTTATCACATCATTATTGATATTATAAATGAAATAGTTTGTGATATTTTTCTAAGATTAGTTTTTACACTAAAACATTATAGGATTTCCCCACTAGGATGAGAACCCAAATGTGTCATGACAGTATTTTTAAATATATGGCCTATAGGTGTAAGAAAAACATGACGGAAAAGAATAATACAATATAATATGGGTCTAGAATCATATGACTTTTAAGAACCTTCTCATGATCTATTCCCTTAGAAATATATGTTATAGGATATTGTGAGAATGATTCCAATTAGTTAGGAATCTTCATTTATACATGTCATTAGATGTTCCAATCCATATATGTGGGTGTTTATCCACATACATTATAATTATTCTTACTGAGTTTTATAAGTCACATAAATTTATGTACTGAAAAAACCATGATGACTATGTTTTTGGTGTGGTAGAATATATTGGGTTCATCATGAGTAATATTTCATTATCCAATAATGCGATAAATGATTTTATCATTTTGTTCTTTAATAGATGTTTATATCTCATTCCATTTGATGGAAATGTTATAGCCTAAATAAATACATGGCTATGGTGTTATATAAGAAATTTTTACTTCCAAAAATTCTAAGAATGAGACACCAATCACATAGGATGAGGAAAATAGCAAGAAACCAAATTGATTAGAGATATCACAATAAGGTGACTATGTTACATATTAAGAATCTTTATGAGGTATTATTTCATTTATATATTATCTTATTTCTTTATGTGTGCCTCGAAGTATTTCTATATGCAAACTTTGGACTTTAGGATTCTTCACATAATTCCACTAAGAAAGAGGGCTAGATAGTCACACATTAACTGTATCCAAAATCTCAATAAAAAAAATTATTTACTATATAGTATGTTGAATAAAAATTATTCCCTCACGTGGTTTCAGAAGTATTCATGTTTTATTGATCTATTTTATACCTTCACCACTATTTTGGTAGAATATTATGTGAGCCTAATATTTAATAAATGTTTATTTTATATCAAGTGAATATAATATTTATTTATTCATTAGTGAAAAATATAGTGATATTTGTTAATTAAAAAAATATTCATTATTCAAGTCCCTATAAATATTGTGGACAAATGATAGAATGAGTCTGTTAAGAAATAATATATATTGAATGTTATTTTAATATATAATATTTAATTTAATTCATGAATTTAGCACTTATTGAGAAATAATAATAATAATTTTATTATTACTATAGGTATGGGGTTCCTTATATATTAAGAAAATAATAATGGGAACTTGTGAAATTATTTATTTCTAAACCTATATTTATATATACCCTGTTATATATTATTTTTGAGAGATCCAATTGTTTTTTTGTGAACAATGACATAATGAGAGAATCCTTTATGGCACTAGAGAGATCCCAGTATAAGAATGATCCCAGTAATAGAAATAAATCTTCTTATATATTACACTCTTGAGACTAGAGAGATAAAAAAGAATCCATTGGAAGTGTTTCTATGGGTGATCAATGGTGAACAACACAATTGATTGGATTTGTTGTGCTATCCCCATGAGATTTCTATGACATTGTTATAAACTTTTAGGATAATGTATGGATCATCGCTAAATGGAATATAATATTTATTATTAAAAAGAAATGATGGTACGACACAAATATATTGGCAGATCTATCATCTAAGAATGAATTTGACATAGGTTAATTATTTAATTTCATAAATTAGTTATAAATAATATGTGATGATCATACATATTAGTTCAAATGTTTATCCAATTTATATATTCATTAATTAAATTCCATTGATAACGACAATTACAATTTTGTTAATATCAGAATAATAACTAATCCTGAGAAAAATAAAATTTTGGAATGACCCATATATTGCTTTTTTTCTTCCTAGAACCTATAAAACCTTCCTTTTATCACCACTCAAAACCTACCCTCCCACTAAAACCTCTAATAGAACACCATGGATTCGACCCTGGGACCTCTAGGTTCAAACTTTACATCCATTAACACTACATAAACCAATTGTTTCTATTTTTATGACATATCAATAAATTTTAATATACATACATACATATTTATCATATATATAATATCAAAATTATTTTCTTATAGAATAAACATTTAAATAAAATGAGAATCAACCAATAAAGTGGAAAGAATCTTGTTTGAAAAGAATAAATTCAACAATTGAAAACCCATGGAGTGAAACCGATATTTAAAATGGTGGGAAACCCAATTAACATTCAGAAAAGTGAAGAAAAATTTTTAGGAATCATTATGGGAGATGAGGTGTTCAATCTTCCCCACCACCTAGACAAAATATTTCACCCTGATATCTACTATAAATATAGACTTTATAATGATCTAGCATTTAGACTCCAAAACTACAGAGATCCACCCCCTCTCTATAGAAATATTAAGGCCATACAGAATTTCATATGCTTTGAAAATCACTAAACCCATAATGAAAGGGAATGGATGATGGCCAGAATCAACAACGGATCCAGAGGAATCTAGAAAAATAAATCCAAAATCCACCACCCAGATATTCTTTAGAGGTGAGTCAACATTAATTTTTAGGACCTCTATAGGGGAACACTATAATAGATCCTTTTTTATCCCACAAATGGATTCATGTTCATATCAAATAATCCATGTGCCTAAAAAATATATTGTAGAGTCAACATAAGAAGAATATGGATTACAAACCTGGTTAAAAATACTGTTATTTATTTGAAACCAAATATTCCATGCCATGATGAATAGGTAGAAGATAGTCTCCATTGGTATATAAGATCACCACGCATATAAGATATATGGAAGGTCAACGTCATGCTCTAGATAATTACCAAATGATAATTCTAGGTCTTCCACAAGACCATCATGTTAATGCATGAATCAATATGATGAGATGGGGTCTCATCATATTCCATTAACTACAGTCATGTATAATAATCCACATAGTTGAAGGATAGGAAGAAAACCATTGTAGGAAGAGTTCCATTGAAAATATTCCACTAGAATATGTTGGTTTTAAGGGTATTATGATCTTCCACAACATATTCTAATCAATATATGTGATAGGTTATATAGGATAACATTCAAGAAAATTTCCATATTTTATGGAGTAATCCCATGTTGAATCTTTACTCTAATTGAAGAAATATGGAAGGAATTGACACAATAATGGATACTCAGAATGGAGTTCTTATTGGAAGTATTAAACAAGGAAAAAACATTTCAAGACACTATATGATTTCAACCCCAATAAATAAATCAGTCAACTTATTATTATAGATCATATCCACTAAAGGTGAAAAGAAGCTAGAACTAACCTTATTATATAGTCATGTGTCATTCCATAGGTTAACACCGGCACTGTTTCGAGTCCGCAAATAAAACCAATTATCTAGGAGCTCTTGGGAACCCCATATACTTTCCAAAAATGCTTGTATGAGGCCCTATATGTGCCATAATGAATACTCATGAGGGAAATATTTATCAATAAGTAATCAATACTAGAGGACTTGGGATTATTCAGAACTCCCCATCCCTGTTATTCTAGAAAGTAATTATTCAAACGTCTATGGTTCTGAAAACCCAAACCCCCACAATATTTTGGGAGACAAATAATGTCCCATGAAACTATGTGTTTTTAATCTTTCAATTATTATAGACCCACAATAATTTCACAAGGAGAGAGTAAAGTTATTTTATGAAATAGATAAAACTTTTAAAGAGATATATAACATAATAAAAAGTGTCTAGGATACTAAATTAATTAAAACCTCCATGAAAACATTAATTTTTTTATAAGACCATTCCAAGATTTTCTACACCCTATCCGTAATATTGAGAAGAATCCTTTCTTGGACTACCCTACAAAATTTAAAATTTCAAGTTACTTTTGACGCTTATATGCAAGTGGAATAGTTGAGGCCCCAAGAAAAACCTCTCTTTTGCTAGAAGGTATACTGAAGATGAAGGAAATTTTAGATTTGGAAATGTTAACTGATTATCCTGAGGCCCGCAAAAAGAAATGAATATGATGTTTCCTTCAGATAAACTCCTCCATGGTATCATAAGAAAATCGAATACTATAAACTATGAAAAATAAATAATAAATGGGATGCCCCTATCATCACACATTGTTCACGTGGATAGATTTATTTGTAGATAAAACTGAATTATTATTCAAAAAAATATAACAAATAATTATTAATATGAATGGACTGAGTGGGTCCCCTTTTCTAAGGCCCTAGTTGGAAAAAACACTATGAAATACCACCATTATTCCAGATATGATGAAAAATAGATTTAACATATCAGATGATCACAAAAATCCAATTAAAAATGACCCAATATTATACATAATAAAATTAAGGAAGTAATAGTCAACCATGACACAAACCATAGTCATGTAAATATTTGAAGAGATGATACAGATATTTGCAGCTGATCTTGTTTTCAAAGGGTGTAAAACGTCATGGGAAGTGATAAAATTATCAAAAATGAGACTATTTAGAACAAAATCACTTATATTTTGAAAAATAATATATTGGATCCATTAATAGATATGGTTGAATAGAATTTGGATAAAAGTTAATAGGAAACATTCCATAAATTGATGGGTCTAAAATTTGATATAGAGGAAGATTTTTACAACATGTTGATAATAATTAGACGAGTATAATTGGCATTCCTAAAATGAATATCTCCATTAAACATATAATTCATCATATATTTTACAAAAGGGAGCGCAAATACTAGATTTTTTTAAAGAAATAATCGTGAAAGACATATGTTCTAAGATCAGTTGTGGACTGGATTTTCATTAATTATATAATGATTTCATCATACATTATATAATTGTAAAGGTGGTGTTTCATACAATTTAAAAACACTGGATGGATATAAGAGGAAATATCACTTGTTAGATATGAATTTCTAGATGTGTAAAGATCAATGAAAATTTTAATAATAGGATCATGAACATCTATCAAATTACTTATATATCTAACTTCAACATAAATATACTGTAGATAAGGTTATTAAGATAAAAACCTAATGATTTAAAATAATACCCATGATTATTCATGTTCCCATATTCAATGTTATATTCACATGATAGAATAAACTAGAAGATCACTTTCATATGGATGGTCGAATCCTGGCCAGACTTACCATGGAAATCATGGACATGGTGGGTTCAAAAGGAGGTATGGAAAAAAGAACCTTTAGATTTTTCTCAAAATGATATATTTGAGAGTACAAAGACATTAATTTACTTCCACGCCTAAAATTCAACATTGATTCTTCTTGGATTTACTTATGATGAACAATTGACCCAAAAGAATACTAGTTTGAAAAAATCACCCTTTTACACTACATAACTTTGATCTGTAGAATTTAAAATCTAAATAATTTCTTATAATTACCATACTTGTATTGGGGAAATATGTTAATGAAGACTGGTAATGGTCCTATGCAACATAAGCAAGATTCAAAATCATGATGTTGATGAAAATTTTAATAAACACACAATATACAAAAAGCCTATCCTGATATTTATCCACAAAATAGAGATAATACATCCCCCAAAAATAGGTGAATGTTTTCAAAAAATCACCCACATCACTAAGCCTCACTTCTTGTAGTGCCTCTTGAATGATGATAATAAAATTACTTTATCTAAAACCCCACCCTCCCTTTTCCTTCTGGTAAATTTTTTTATTAAATTACTTTATGAATAATGGGGGACCGTGATGACTCTCAGGAACCAAATTCAAAAGATCCTGTGATTTCCATTTTCCCTTAAATTAAGATAGCTGTAGAATCCAATTAAATTCAATTCAGGATAACCTTGCAAGAGGAAACATTTAGGAATATGGTTGTCAGAAAACCTTTTAATCATATCATCGACACACTCCTTCTAAAGTAGATAAAGTACACCCGTATACCCCCACCTCATCACTTGGATATAACCCTAAATCCCCCACTTGGAATTAATACAAATCATTCCCTTGTTTTCAATCATGGTTTAAGATAAAAACCATGTTGAAGAAAATCTTATCAGTCAAAAAATAGAGCATACAAATTGTTCGGGGATTACCATGACCACAACAATTAAAGAATAAAATTTTCATTGGGGTAGGCATGAATAGATTCTAACAAACACTAAATACACATTTTTAATAGTCAAAGCAATCATGAACCCTTAAAATACTTGTAATAATAATTAGAATCAATAATAAATTAAGATGGATTTTTTTTTCAAATAATGATCTTACAAAATCGAGCCTGCTCAAACATCCGATCTATGAAACCACCTCCATAATTGATTCTTTTTAAAACCCAAAGGAGTTGACTCATATGAATCCTCTAGTAATTAATGGAATGGTGAAAAGATAAAAAAACTAGTGTTAAAACACTACAAAGATGATTGGTTAACATTAAATTCGATTTGGGAGGAGGGTTAGACTTCTTGATGGCCACTAAAGGGGAATCTGAAGATTGAGAGACTATAAATGGATTATAAACTACATGCACACTAACTCCAATTTATGAACATGAATGGGGTGATTCAAAAAAAGTGAGCACATGAAGATTATTTTCAAATTATCTAGTTATTTCTACAATAATATTGGGTTGATCCAACAAGATCACTTTTCCCTTCCAGGATCAGAAAGATAAATAATTTATTCCGATAGTTTTTCTTTATCATTATCTTTATATGGCTCTTAAATAATGAATATCACCATGTTATTATCCCTCAACCATGGAACTAATTTCATGACAACATTACCATTTTTCTGGACACCATAACAGTGCAGCCTTTATCAAAATTACCCAATCATCCATAGAAGAAGAAAAAGTTTAGACAATTATCACACTCAATGTATATCTATAAAATTAAATTGATAATAAAATTTAAGGTACCTATTATAAATGATTGGGAAACCTCTACCATCACCCTGATAAAGGATGAAGTTCCCCAAAGGATAGAATCAGAAATATCCCAATATATAAATTATCCATGTCGAATTACTATATCAATCAACACCCATTTAGATATTCTGAACAAAGAGATTTATTTAAGACAAATCTATAAGGGGGAATTATTAAACGGGTTCTTCAAAATGTCATTTTCTTTATTGAGATTCTAAAATAGGACAAGGTTCTAGTAAAACAACCAAGGTATTCCATCCAACACCCTTCATTTATTAGTCTCATTGAAAAATTAAAAAAATCAGAAATCCTAATACAATTTACCTAATTTACACTCCATCATCCAATCACCATAATGTTTGGAGTATATTATTCATCATTTTTAGGTAAAATGGACAATTTTTTAAAATTTTCTCCACCATATGAAGAACCATAATTTTTAATATGATCGCATCATCACCAATTAAATCTAAAATATTCATCATTTTTTGTTAATAATGTTTTCTTAATCATGAAATCGTAAAATTTTCCATGAAAAAGGTGGAAGATGAATGTTGTCTCATTAGTGCTAATGCCCACCAACTTCATGAAAGAAACCACACATGGAAAGCACCAAAATTACATGGAATCCCAATGACCTCAAATCCCTATAAAAATATAGGAATATACTTCTTAGAGCGAAGAGTCTATGTGAATTTGATTCACATAATTGTAAATATTCACATTATTATATATATTCATATATTATAGATACTTATATAAATATATATATATTTACATTATTGTTTTTAAATAAATTTATAAATTTTGTTTTAGTGTGTTTACATGTGTGCATGTGTGTTCATATTTATATTTATGTGTTTGTTCATATTTATATTTAAATATTTATATATATTTTTATTTTCTTATAATTATCTTAAATTAGTTTACCAAATATGTTTTTGGTTTGTGTGTTTATGTGTGTATTGTTATATTTATATATACATTTGAGGGTGTCCATATATTAATATTAATATAAATATAATTATCAATGTTAATATAAATATCAATGTTTATATTTATGTTAATATATTATATGTTAATATTTATTTACATATATTACAACATTTACATGAATATATTTTTATTTGTTCATATAGACAAACAAACACAAACGTTAATATAAAAAAATTACTTATACATTTTTAAAGATATATAAATATTAATACATTATTAACATAAATAAAATGGATAGTTTTTTATTTTAATTAAAATCAATATATATTTTTTACTGGAATATGATTTATATATTTAAGAAGAAATTTTATATATAAAGACATATAAAAATTTATTTACTCAATTATTATTTTTTATTTGTGATTATTAAAAAATATGTATATATTTATTTAAAAATAACTGTACAATACGGAGAAAATTAAAAAAAAATTCTCCATAATATCTACATGAGTGTAATCTCTATGAATAAATTCATTCATCAATGAAAAATGATAATAAATGAACTCCAAAAAAAGTTGAAATTTCATTAAGTATTATAATATTTGGGTATCCCAACTAAAAACCACATTTAGAGTCCCATATAGTATTTTTCCTCTTAAGAAAAATATTAACGTGTTCCCCTAATTATTAAAGATTAACTCTCTTTGTATACTTTGATTTGAAATATCATGAATCTTAAATATACACAATAATCAAAATTTATTGTCATTTTATATTAAAGTTATGTTTTCAACATATATTCAAATATTAATTAATTAATTAATATTCTATTTCTCTAAATTATTATTAAATATCTATTTGTTATTAATAATTGTAAAATTCTTTATTAATATTATTTTTCAATTAATGTTAAACATTTTTTTCACCCCATATATTATATATTAATTGTAAATACGTGTTTAATATTATATTAATCATATTTAAATAAATATATTTTATATATTTCAATATAAATATATTTTAATTTTTAAATGTTATTATTAGAAATTTTTTAAAATAATTATGTAATTCACCTTTTATTGGTGGTATGAAAAGAACAATAAATGGGATTTTATGAGTTAAAAAATCACTGAAAAAGTCTACGAATTTTTTTAATAAATTCTATCTTTATCAGTGCTAAAAACAGTAATAAAGGGTAATAAAATAATTGATTAAGGTTGACTTTATCATCAGTAAAAAATTAATAGATAAAAACGAGTTTTTATAAATTATGATTTATAGAACTGAAAATGATGTCTTTTTTTAGTTTTTTAGCTATAGATGATAAATGTATTAGTGGTTTTTTGAGAATTGATAATGGGTAGTTCTTGATGTAAATAATTTTGTAGTAGTGTGGGCCATTTAATTGATCAGGTGAAATCAGAAAAACATGATTAAATATGAAATGGTCTTGTATTTCTATGAAAGGTATCAACCCAATTTCAAGAAGAATTACTGTAAAACATAAATAAATTAAAATATATTTATCTTTAAATAGATTTATATTTTCAATAGCTTGTGTTATAGCCAATAAAATCTTTAAACGAAATGTGATGAACTATTAAAATATTATTATATAATATGATAGTTATCACCTATATGAAATATTAGAAGGATTGAATTAGACTAAATAAACTATTTAAAACATATGTTTACCTATTTATAAAATAAATTATTTAGTTATTAATTAATTAAAAATCAAAAAATCATTTGAAAGTAAAAAAGGATGTTTATTCTGGAAAGTAATTTTTATAAGTGAAATGTATTTATATCTTAATAAATTAAATAAATAATTTTTTTAAATAATTTTAATTAATTTTAAATATTTTATATTCAATAAAATGTTTTGTCAATCATTTAATATTTTTCTTGGAATTATAAAATAATACACCTTGTTTTATGTATAAAAACAATTTTTTAGAAGGTAGTATTCACGGTATTTTTCTTGATTAATTTTAAAATTATTTTTTTACATGTATATTATTTGAATCATGAAAATTGGAATCCATATTTGGAATCATAACGATAAATTTTTGTAAATATCCCTCTTTTAATTTTTGTTAATATGTATAAAAACCATGATAAAATTCACCACCTTGGTAAAGGTTAATTCATGTTAATCTAGGTTTAAAGTAAGTGATGAGGGCATATTTTTTTCATCCTAAATAATATTTTATTAATTTTATTTGATTATTATCTCTATATTCATGAAATTCAATTTTTTAATGGAGAATTTTCATTTTAAATTACTTACATAACATTTAAGGCAAATAAAGTTACAAAATATCACTCTATTAGTTTCCAATACATTTTAAGTGTTTAAATTGGAATAAAACTAGATATAAATGAATATAAATGTATATTGTGTTCATATTGGAATTATATTTATTGTTTTAATATAATAATTAAAAAACATGATTAAACATTTACCTTAAATTATTTGTCAATGCTAATAAATTATTTATTCAATTAATATAAATATTAAATGAATGGTTTTAAAATATTAAACATAACATATTTGAGTGAGTTATATTGTTACAAGAGTATTTTTGTTAAATGTAACATATTAGTGATGTTTAAATAGTTTCCATGTTGAGTAGTAATGAATATTTCTAATCAAATAAGTCTTTATTCATTATTATAGAAATGGTTGTGGGGGAAGATTCCTCATCGGTTTGGCTTTAATAACATGTTGAGTTTGGGTGTTGTTATATATAATATTAATGAGTTAAAATTTAATTTGGGAAATTGGGTATTATATTATTAATAAAATTAATTATGTTCTGTGAAATTTTTCATAACAAGAGGGAAAGGGGTTGTGGATGTGAATATGATTATGGTGTAATTGTGGGTTTGAAATTGATAAAATAAAATAGGCCATGGGATATTAATAACTAATTATTATTTAAACAATTGGTTAATCACTAGATTGAATGTGTATTGTGGGTTGATAAATCTTTTTCACTAAATATTGGGTAATTAATAGAAGAATAAACCTACTGAGATAGTTTACTGGCGAGTAATAAATTGGAAATGATGTAAAACAAAGAATTTTTTATTTCCGGATTCCAATTTTACTTGATGTTTCAGTTATGGTGTTGATGATTGTGTGGTGTTGGATGTGATGTCTTGGTGAGATGTTTTTAATATTTCATTTCAAAATTTTGAATGTTATGTGGTGAAAAATTAACGAAGGTGAACACATAAGGGATATATTGAGTTAAGTTATATATTATCTAGAAAGATGTGATGGATTAACATATAGTCTATTGAAAATAAGAAGACCGCCAGGGTATTGATGTGACGATGCATGATTAGGGTCATGTATTGTAAGAGTATGATATATGGTTTATGTCCTTTGTTTTCATTATAAAATACTATAATGATGATATAATAATTATTATGTTTTTATGGTTGTAATGGAGAGGAAAAAGGTAAAAAATTTGTTGGGTTTTATTTTATATAACAGGGGGATATCATGAGGTTGATGATCTTTGTGTCTAATGTACTCCATCATTATGTTATTTGATTGGTGGATACCGGGTGATGGTTTTATGGATATGTGGTGATTTTATAAAAAGTGGTGGTATGGTGGTAATGTATTGGAAGTTGTGGTATATGGGAGTGTTTTGTGGGGTCAACTATGTAAAAGGCTGATGTTTGATGATATGTTGATAATATTGTTCCATTATCACATCTATAGTAAGTTGGTGAGGGGATTTCCAATTGTATTGCTACCTATTTATGTATGATCAGTCTCTCTAATGATATGTGAGAGAGAGAGTGTGTGAATTATAAATTCTTTTTCATTTTTTTATTTTTATGATGGTTTTGTATTTAACGATATTTTTTTGTTATTATTTATAGAATTGGTTAGAATCCATTTTTAGTGAAATGGATGATGATGTTATTGAAGGTGGTGATATTTTTGGAGAATATGTCGAGTATAAAATTCTTGGATTGTATTTAACATTCATGTTTTTTATATATGTTTTTATATTTTGTTTGGTTGATATAAATCTTCCTTACTCTTGAATACTTATTTCACATGGATGTTTATTTTATAAGAAGGAAACACCTTCTATGTACTCTTGAGTTCTCTACCCTCCATAGTTTCCAAAGTGTTAGGTAGGATAGTCTGTCGGAGATGAAAGCTTCTTTTTTGGAAACATAGATGGAGATAGAGGATGAAATGGAGTTTTAATAGATCCATATTTCCGTAATTTTATTATGACTATTTGGTATCTATGTGATATTTTGGTTGTCGAAAACATACATCCGACTTAATGGAAATCCTTTTGTCTTGATTGGTGGTTATTTTATAAATATTCCTAGTACATTATTAGGTAAATAACTCACATTTGAGTGTGGTATACCATTGGTTCTAGTCACCAATTTGAATCCTATTGGAGATGGGAATCATGGATCACTCTATCCTTCAATGTGGTCCTAGGAGGGGTTCAAAAAGGGCAAGGATATGACTAGATTGATAGCTTAAGGAACCTCCAAACAGCACTACCTGGTATACTGGTAAAAAACATACATTAAAAATTAATTTGATACCAATTGATATTTTCTAAACAAAATATACATATATTTAAAAATTTTGAACATTACATCTCATAGTAAGAACACAATCCCAAAAGTGTTAGGTATAGTTCCATTGAAAAACCATCGATATAAGAAATATATTTTATTATAATGGCATATATTTATTCATAACTGAACCACTATGGAATCCCTTATATAATATTTAATGGTTATACTCATCATCATAACCCAGGGAAATTGGTTGAGCTCAAACCCCTATAAGGGAAAAACATGTCAACAATTTATCGAGGGTTAGATCATAAATATATGAGAGAATATAATCATTGGATAAATTTCTTGTTTAAAAATAACATCAAATTAAATATTTATCCATAAGTCATGATAAAAATATATGTAATCTCAAATTAACAAATATATAGCATGGATAAATATTGAAAAATCATACGAAACAAAATATCCACCATTGAACATAATCATAGGAATATGGATGAAAAATGTACCAATCCCATTCCATATAGAATAAAAATGAACATTAGAATAAATATATTCATTTGGAGATTATAATATTGTGAACAAAAAAATGTACAAGATTCATATTTTGAAAATAAAAGCATCCACTAATCATGTTATGGATAATTTTTTTCTACACATTCTATTATGAGAAAATAGTTTACGTGCATATTGTGAATATTTTTTTTTCATTATTCATATTGTGACAAAACAAAATTTATATTCTTATAAAATTTATCTTCTAATATATAAATTATAATTTAATTAATCTGAGGGAGATATTGGTCCTTTAACTTTATTATAATAATCATTTATAAATATATGTTCTATTAGTACATGAATACATTAATACTTAAAAAACCACTTAATTAACCCCCCAAAAGAGATTAATTTAATAAAAAAAAATTTCTCAAACTTTCTTCAAGACAAATAGAGATAAATTTTTGGTTTCTGGCATAAAATTATCCCCCTCATTACAAAGGATAATTAAGGATGCTAATATTGAGAAAAAAACGTTTTAAGATAATTATAAAAGTCACAAGAAAAATAATATGAAATTATTGTTTTGAAAGGCTTAGAAAATCCCAAAAAATTATTTAAAATGGAATAATTATAACATGGAAGAAATTAAATTTTATATTTTAATTGAAAAAATACGTCTCATAGAAAATAATTTAATAAGAGAAATAATCTATCAAAAACATTATTTGAGAAGATATAATTAATCTTGAAATCTTTTTTCATAGAAACACATGCATTATAATTTCCTTTTAAAATAAAGAAATCATTTCAAAAATTAATAATTTTAATTTTAAAAAATATAATAATATTTACTTTAATTTTTAAAATTATTAATAATTTAAATAAATCAGAAAACAATTTTCAAATGTGGAATGAAATGATTATAAAGGAGAATTCTCAATATGTTGAAAGAAATCATTAAATTGTTTTAAATAATTTTTTTTACATAGTCATAAAACAAGATATTTCATGTAACACTAAAAAGTAATTTCCAGAAACATTGAAATGAAAAATTCTAAAAATATTTAGTAATGTATTCTTGAAAAACGTATAATGTATTTTTGAAAAAATTATATTTTAAGATAAATAATACAAACATGTATTTAATTAAATTTAAAAAAATATGTATTTTTTTAAAACCATCTTCAAAAAATTGATAAAAAACAACCCGCTGAAAGTGGAAAATAAAAATTTAATTTCATTATAATATATCCCATTATTTGGACTCAAAATATAAAGGAAAACATTTTTTGGAAAAGAAAATGTGAAAAAATAGGGAAAAGTTTCATGAAAGAGGATGTGAATTATTCTCAACGATGATATAATCTTTGAGGAAGAAAATATCCATGGTAAAATCATTGGATAAAATAAGTTAAAGAAGATGTATTTTGACTCCATGAAGGGAGTTGAATTGAAAAATACCCTCACAAATTTAGTATGTCTTGGATTGAATACTCATGGAATAAGTAATGTGAGATGGATTTATAAATTTATTTAAATTAATGAAAATTATTTTAAAAATAAATCCAATTAAAATATATAAAATGAAAAAGGAAATAATTTGTTGGTTGAAATCATATCTCAATCACATGAAATTAAGATGAAAAAAATCCCCACCTTAGGTCCTGATTTCATGTTCCTATATGCCTAACATCCAGAAAAATAAAGTTATAGTTATTAAAAAATAGTAATAGTTTACATGTATATTATTGTTTATAAGGTCAATTAATTATCATATTTTATTTATCTATTAAATATATTTTTCATTGGGTGGAAACATGATGTGTTTAGGTCAATTTCTCTAAAACAACCTTGGTATTTTTATTGTGTAAAAAAATGTTGTAATATAGAATCAAAATTTAATTAATTTTAGTGTTTTGTTTATTTTATTATTAAATTTCATAAATAATAAATAATTTAATAGGGTTTCAAAATATTCACCCAAATTCTGAATGTTTCATTAATATGTGTATTTTAGGTGATTAAGATTACTATAATCGTTTATTGTTAATATCACTTATATAATATCAAATATTATCATTCGGCAATAAAAATACTATAATAAAATTTTATAAGAATAATAAGACCGATTTTATTATAAATTCATTGATTACAATGAAATTTTGGTTGTACGTAAAGAAAATAAGCAAGAATGTTTTTTTAGAACATTACCTCTCCCTTTAGATGTTCTCGATTAGGTAACACCATAATGATCCTTATCTTGGTATTTTGGAAACATCAGGGATTATAAAACATAGATAGAGGTTTTAAGAGAGACTAAAGAATATTTTTGGTAGAGATAAGTCTCTATAAAGGGTGTATAAATGTGGTATAAGTGATAACCTATTATAAGTAATTAAAACAAAATTTTTGTCAACACTCATTACTTTTTAAATGATTCCATGGAAAATTTGAGGGGAAAATAGCCCTAAAATTTGTAAATAATTAAATTTTGGGTTAATATAAGTTGTATAAGTATTTTAAAATTCAGTTTTATAAATCTTTTATACATGATTCTAGTCTTATAACACTATATTATTATGCTACCATTTTTGGATTTTACCATGGTGACAAGTTTTTACCACCACAGTTTATATTTTATTAAAAATATTATATAACTCATATTTCCTAATGTTAATGTTATGAATTAATATTTAATATTCATATAAAATAATTCAATATATAAATAAATTAAAAATTACTTTAAAATGAAAAAATTTAATATGGAGAAAATCGATCTATAGAAAATATTGTTAACATCACTAAGTATTCTTAATAACATGAAATATTAATTTTTAAATAAATGAGTGATAATATATTTGTAAATATATTTAAAAATAATATTTATTTATTTATATAAAATAGATCAATTTAATTTATTAGATAACAATTACACAACATTATTAAAATTATTCTCTCAAAATAACTTTTTTACTATAATCATGGTCATTAAATTTAATATTAGTAGTCATAATTTTAAAAATATATATAAAATTTATCATATTAAATAATATTATGATGTTCATATAAAATTTATATCCATTTTAATGGATTGAATTTCTACATGTGATGAAATTTATTTTTTATATAAGAGATTATGGATAGTTTGTAGTTAAAAATATTACTTAAGTTCCCAAAGCATTAAACATGGATGTTTTGTATTCAACATAGTATTTTTAAATGATTTATTATAAATTATAAATATATATTCTTCTAGAAACAAAAATCAAACAATTTTATGTTATTAATGTTTCATGGTATTTTCATATTAGTTATGGTATTAGAAAAATATGTCTTTTTTCAATTTTGACCTAAAAATCAATTATTTTATAAAAATATAAAAAAATAACAATAAGATAATTTTGAAATTTTTAATTCATAAATTATTTTCCTTTTAAAAAATTGACTTTATGACACTATAAATTTATCTATTACTTTAATCATCAATATAAAAAGAAAAAAACCCTTTTATTGAAAACTTCCATTTTAAAACATTAAGTTTTATTAATCAATTTTTTAGGAATTTATAATTGATTAAAATATCTTAATTTAATAATTTTAAATTTTCCTAATATTATTCATAAAATATTTCTTATTTCATTTCTGTTCCATGTTAAGTGTGAAATAATTTATCGATACGATTTTTATTTAAAGGAGAATATATTCTAAAATCTGATGGTTTCATTTTCTCCCCCCTTAAATAAATTTAATCCTTTCAATGTCAATTATAATAATATAATGAAAGAATATAAATATATATAATAAATTAAAGATATATTTTCTACCATTATATTGACCTCATAATCATAGATACTAGGATACTGATAATTTCTTAAATAATAGTAATGGATTCAGATTTTACTTTATCCGAACAATTTATACCAAATGTTCTTTCTTAGTTGGGTTTTTAGGAGTTTCTAAGGAAAAGAATTTCACATATTCATTTTCATGATCATATCTACAAAAAAAATCTTATACCAAAATGTATATGATTATATCCATCAATCACATGATTATGAAAACTTAATCCTAATATATCTTTTATAATTCAACCATTGTATCAACTTTTGAATGTTTCAACTAAACTATGATATAAATGGATTGACAGATAAATGTGACAGTTTAAACTCAGATTTCCACATCCATCTTCCTATTAGGTTTCATAAACAATCTGGTTATAATTTACATCCTAAAATTTAATTTATGCCCCTTATAATGGTTTGTGAATAGTATATTATCAACCAAAACATAACCATCAGGTGTGTCTAGCTAGTTTTACAGTATCTATACCACTAATCATGCACTAATTAATGGTCTATTTGACACTTAAAAAACATTTTTAATGGTGATTACCCAAACATTAATCTATGTTACAACCACATAAACATTTCTATATAAAATTAGAGACAACATATCAAGGAAACCATATAATATATACTTTACAAAATCATTAGGGAATTTTTTATACACTTATAATGATTATAACTAATTTTAATAATGTTATCTATCCCTAATCCCCAAAAATCACGAAATTTATCCTTTAAATAAATAAAACATCCTAGATTCATTCATATAAGTTGATACAGGCACAAAATTTACAAACAGATTCAATTCCAATTAATATTTCAAAATAAAAAATTTAAAATATTTCAATAATTAAAACATTATATATTATAGTAATAAAAAATCCTAAGAATAGAAGGTTTAGTGTCCTTTAGGATTATCTACATAAGAAATATATTTAACGATAATCAAGAAATTTCATCATAATTAAACTACACTAGAATCCTTATTATACTCCCCATAGGTTATAATCATATTTTAATCTTTGGAATGAAAAAATAGAATATGTAATTCTTGGAGGCAATCACCCACAAGTATTCATAAAGACACCATCCTTTTTCGAATGGTATATAAAGAAAGTAAAAAAGTGAAAATATATTAGTATGAAAAAAAATTATTCATGTTATTAACATAGATTTTATCATACTTTTAGGAAATAGAATGTATTTTATGAGGTAATGGAAGAAAAAAACATAGTGAGTATGGTTGAGAACATTACATATCTCTTTTTATGTTCTCTATTGGGTAACAACTTATTACTCATTATCTTGGTATTTTTGGAATGAAAAAGGATATAGAACATATATATATGGGTTAGGAGATATTGTGGTATATTTTTGGTAGAGATAAGTCTTTAGAAAGGTTTTATAATTGTAGTGTAATTAATTTCATTTTATAAGTGAAGAAAATAGCATTCTTATAAATAATAATTAATATTTAAATAATGGAATGAAAATAATTAAGGGTAAATGGATCCAAATCTAGTATGTAATGATGATTCAATAGATCTATGGTTGACAAAGCCTCTTCCATTCATTTTTACACAGGTTTTAAAAAATGTTGTAAGTCATATACCACTAGATTTTTTCACTTAATCATTTTGGTTTTTATCATTGTAACTAGGTTTTACAAAGTAATTAACATTTTAATTAAAATATATGGTTACCAATATTATAAATTTTTTATGATATAAACGTAACATTATGTTCCACATAATCTAAATAAATTTTTAAATAATTGAAAATGAAATTTTAAATTAAATATTTAATATATGGGAAAAATGTTATGTAGAAAATTTTTATTTTCAATATTTAATTTTCAAAATTTTATAAAATATTAATTTTCAAAAAAATTAGTGATAATATATTTATATATTTCTGTAAAAACATAATAAAATTCAATATATAAAATGAAAAATTCAATTTATTTGATAAAAATTATCCAACAATAATATAAAATTTATTGAGAAATTGTTCACCATTATCATGGTCATTAACTTTAATCTTATTAATATTAATTTTATGCCTATAATTAAATTGATATTATATAAAAAATTTATCATGTAGTCCAAAATATTAAATACATTTTTTATTTAATTTCAATATGTAATGAAAAATAATTTTTAAATAAGAAAATGAATATCATTTTTAGAATAAAATATTATATATGTTTCCAAAACGTAAAACATGTGATTTAACAATTATATATTGTATTATAAATTGATTTATTTTAATTTATAAATATATATTTTTCATACGAAAAATGTTTTAGAAAATTTCATGTAACACATGTATTATGATAATGCCACAAAAATGACGATTATTGCAAAGTCGTTATTTTTTCATTATTCACCTAAAACAATTATACAAGAAAAATAGAAAAAATATCTTCATAATCTAATTTGGATATGATAAATAAAAAAATAATTTTCATTTTCAAAGTTCAATGATCTAAAAATTTAAAATTAACTTTTAAATGATGATGCAATATACAAATAACAAACAAATTTATTTGAAAAATGACATTTTAATGCATTAAGGGGTTTAAATCAATTTTTTCATGCATTTATAAGTCATTAAAAAATATTGTGAGATTTATTTTTTGTTATATTTTATTAATATTATTTATATAATATATCATGTATCATTTTCAATTGGTCATACATGTTAAAAAAATCTTCATACAGTGATTTTTAAATGAGAATATATTCTAAAATATAGAGGTGTCATATAGAATATTCCACCATTCTAGATATATTCAAATTCCCTAATACAATTAAATTAATATGCATTGAATAAAAATATAGAAATCATTACTCCAGAATAATTTTTGGTTCTAACATTATTTTAACTCCAACTATATTTAAATTTTTATAAAAGTATATTTATTTTAATATAATAACAAAAAATAATGAACATATATTGAAATAAATTAGATAAGATGATATACCATAGAATGACACTATCAAAATATTTAGTCAAATATGTATATAATTTATTTAAAAAAATAAAAAAATAATAGAAACATTATTAATATAAACAATTTGTATTAATGAATATAACAATGAATAAATTAACAAAAAATTTACCAATTCAAGAATGGTATATAATGAAAAGTTCCTAAAATATGAATATAAAAAAATTATCTTTCATTCAAATGGATTTTTGAATTTATATAATGTAAATATAATAAGTTGAATTTTATTTCAACAATATGAACGCTTCATATTTCACATTTACATGTTATATATAATTATTCAAATTTTAAATATATTATTTATAAATAATGAAATTGTTATATATATTAAATCCATGTGATCATATGAAACTAAAAAATTAAAAGAATTACATTATTTAAATATGTTATATTTTTTAGTTATTAAAACATTTATTTCATCCAACCAATTGTCATCTCGTATAATATAAATAAATTTTCAACATATGTAACTTATATGAATATTTCATATTTAAAATTTAATAATCATTCCTAAAACAATTAATATATATTTTATATTTTTATTATAGTATAATTTATAAATTTGTTTTTATTATCATTATAAACATTTAGAATCAAAATTATATATTTTATACCATGTAAAACATGGAAACTAATATTTTCTCTTAAAATTTAATAATAATTTATTTAATATTTCAAAAATATTTACTTAAAAATTATAAATAATTTTAAATATAAATTCATTTTATGAACCCATAAAAATTTATAATAAATTTTTGGGAATCATTTAAATCTCACATAATTTTTTTTTAAAAAATATAATTAAATTAATAAAAGATATTAAACATCAAAAATGAAATTTTATATCAAATACATTGATATATTGTATATACCTCCCTAATCTCTAGATAAGTTTCTTTTAATTAAAAAAAACTAAATGATATATTATATGGATCAAATCACATTGAATTATAAAAAATATACCGATACTATATGTCACTTGTTATATTACAGTGAGCTACAAAAATGAACAGCTATTGGTGTTCATTCATTTTTTCGTAGATAAAAAAATCTCTTTGTTGGTGGGTATATTTTTTCACAAACAATGATATGACTATATATCTATCCATGTGTAACTCTAAAACATCAAATTTGAATTGTGACATGAATAATGATACATTATATTAATACTATGATATGATACTTGGTTTTTAGAATAAAATGAAAGGGTTTATTGTAAAACCCAAAGCATCCACAACACGTTTCCCTTTAAATAATGCAATGACGTGCATTGTACGCAACTTCGAGATTCTAACACACCACAACCAATCAAACGAGCCGTTATGAATAGTAATACCTACTTTTAAAATTTTAGAAATTTTATCCATCAAAATGGACTTCATTTTTGGATCTGGAGTATCGAATTTAGCCTAAGCTGAAATTTTGGTACTTTTCAGATAACTTTAATATTTTGATGAATAGTGAAAATTACTAAAATTTAATTAAAAACAAAATTTTTTAAAAAAATAATTAATATTGATAAATTATGAATTTGAGTGGTTTTAAAGTATAATTAGAATATATTTTTACCTTTTTATCCAATGGTGTTCATTAGAATTATTTTCACTTTGAAATTGGACATAAACAATTGTCAATCTTTTGATATATATTGTTTCTTAAAAACACGCTATTTGTTGTGACAATGAGAATTAATTATAAAATTAATTAATGAAACTTATTTGTTTGGAATTTTGTGGAATAGACATCATTTTTGAATTCGGTATATCAATTATAGCTTAAGATGAAATTTTGGCATTGTTCTGAAAAACATCAATTTTTGATGAATAGTGAAACCACTAAGTTGTAGTTAAAAAACTAAATTTTCAATAAAATTTAATTTTACTGCCTATGTGAGTGGAATTTCAAAAATCAGAGAGACACAGTTAATATCAAGGAGCAAAATGTGGTTCAAGTAGATGAAAATAATTTTTTGGTGAATAGTAACTGTTTACTTTTATTTACCACGGTTAAAAGAAAATACGGTAATTAAGGGTAAAAATGATATTAATATTACCATAACACATGTCCTAATTCTATTTTAAAAGTGTATCTCGACCAAAAACAACCTTAGGAATAATCTATTATCATTTAGGTCCATTTGGACTAGATTGGGACATTTATTGTTATTTAATTTAAAGAAGAGTTAAAAGAGTTAAAATCAACGTTTATTTACTATAACATTTTTAATATATGGATACAAATAAGATAAATTAGATTATAAATATTAAGTAGAACTATAAAGAGCTTTAGTACATATTGATATTTTATTTATAATTTTTAGACATTATATAATTTAATTTATTTATGACACAATGATGATGCAGTAATTACCATAATAGTGAAAAATTAAAATAACTGATATTATAAATACCCAAATAAATATAATTTGAGACTTTTATTGAATTAAAATAATTTTATAGGTTAATATGACATATTAGAATTGATTTAATTGACTTTTTTAGAAGTAATAATTCTGATATGAGTTTCACAAAAATCAATTATTGAATAGTATCAAAATTGACATAAAAACGTTTTTAAAGAAAATATTATATTATTAATTTATATTAAATTCCTAAAAATATAAGGTTCGGCCAAGATACTTATATCATGATATTTGTATCATTAATGGACCACTTGGGGATCTACTGGATGTACATAGTATGTTTATTAACCATATAATATAAAAATACAAAGAGACATTGTAAAAGTGAAACTAGATAACAAAGAGTAAATACTTAAAGATAAGGTTAATATAATGACCCAAACCTGTCTAAATTATATTGGTTGAATGGTTTTCTCCCTATCCCCACATTAACCTTTAAATAATCTACATTGGTTCCAATAGAAACCGAATATGAATTTATTGTAAAATAATATTTCTAGGTTTTCCAAAGGTGCCCCTCACCCTTCTTATAAAAGGGCACTCCTCCTTCTCATTACTTAACACATTCAAAGCCTTTTGTCTCAGAAAACCTCTGCCCAAATACTCTCCCAACTTCCCTCAATTTATCCTAGAGGAATTCTTTTAGTCACATAGCCAACTTAAAGACCCCTTTTGATCAAATCAAAAGGAATAACCTGAAGAAGAGGTAATGTTTTCACTACCTTTTTTCAAGTTCCTTTCTTCTTCCACTTCTTATTTCATTGTTATTACCATTCTAAAAAAATAAATCCAGTATCTTATATATACTGTGATGTTATTATAAATATGGTACAATCATATTCTGTATTCTAGCCACCCATTGAATAACATGTCACCATACGTGCGTACGTACGGCTTACCGTCTCCACGTCGTGGTGTAATTGTTATTCAATACATTATTATTTTGATGGTTATAATAATGATGTTTAATTCATCTAAATAATAAATATAACATGATAATGACTATGTATATATGATATACCATCCAATTATATATTATTTTAATATCAAAAGAATGATATTGTCACTCATGTGTACGTACAGACTACCGTCTCCACGAACGTGTGGAGATTCATTCTCCATTGTATCCATTCAAGTATAATTCTCATTTGATGATTAAAAATAATGTTTAAGAGCTTGATATAAATCTGGATATGAATTATGCACAACCTATCCATAACAAACATGGCTTACGTAACAAATAATATAAAGGAAAACGAGTAAGTTAACACCCGAAATGATGATAATACTAAGATATTATTAACAAATCAATGTTAAAAGATCACATATGATATCATATTAATGTAAATGATTCTTTTAAAATTCTATAACTATTATTTCACCATTATAGAGGAGGTTAAACTACCGTCTACCAAGGAAAAAGTACAAAGTAAGGGGTTTCTTATCTCACTTTTAATTCCGTGAGAATTCCATTGTTCACCACTTATTTATTACATGTGGTGTGTGTACTACCCATGTTTGTATTCATTGTGTAATATAGTTTATTTCATGTATATTTACATCATCATTATATGATCCTTTTTTCATGGGTGTTTGTTCTGTATGTTACCAAATCAATAAGTGAATTTGAAATTTCAATTTCCACTCATTCGACTTTACGCATACTTAATTGATTATTTTACTCCATGATTATTAGTGGAATAACTAATCATTTGATTATGTCATAATTTCCAATCCCCTTTCTATGGTTATACTTTATATATACATAATCACTCCATTGATAAATTATTAGGTCATTAGTATGAACTTGATATGAGTAATTTTTACCCAATCTCGATTTGTTGAGATAAACATCCGATTCATTGGTGTTGTTTTTACTAGAATATGTGTGAATGCCCTGTGATTATTTTACACTGAATATCCAATAATATTTAGTGTATTTATATTTTTCACACATAATTATGTCGTTGATTTATCCTTAACCTAAGGATACGACCTTTATGAGAGATTTCATCTCAATTTACATTCCATTGAGACATCTTTGTTGTTATACACCAAATCACTTTTATGTGGTGTATATAATGTACTTTGACATAGTATATCATGAATCCCTTTATTCTCATGATATTACAATGTTTCGATTACATCAATTTTTTTTATTCAAGTGTCTCTCTTTTGGTTAGAAACTCTAACTAAAATACCTTTTTAAATGTTTTAAAGACTTATTCTTCTAAATTTTGCTCATTAATGTCCATGTTTTAAAAATGGTTTTAAGGATTTATTTGTATGGAAAATAATGTTTTAAAATTAAAACTCATTTTAAATTTTTCAATGTGGAATGGGACACATTGATTCAAAAATCTATTTTTAAATGGCTTCATGACAAATAGTGTGACTTTTTAATGATTTCATGAAATGGGGGATATTTCTCTCAAATAGTTCTGATGATTATTTTCATCTATGTCAATATCCTTCATTATTCTCGATTGAGGTTAATATGATACAATACAATATTCTATATTGTATCAAATGAGTTATGTTTTACTATGGATGTGCTATTTTTATACCATTCATGGTTTGTGGATAATGTATTGAAATTTTGTATGCTAGTTTTAATAATAATGTTTATGTTATGTTTAAAACATTTCACATGAGTAATGCATTGGAAATAGTAAGTGATTGTTGGAGCCCGCTATAGCTCCTCGATGCATCAGTAGGTCTCATGAGACAAACTATTGTCTTGTCATAAGGCCTTAACAAAATATTATTTGTAGTCTTGGAACGAGGCCTTGGCTATGTGGTTAAGATAGTCTGGCATTATGCATTCCATCATTATGAAAGACGTTATTGATTTTTCATGTGATTATTCTATTACTATAATATCCATGTGAATGAGTAAATGGCATTATTTCATTTTTTCCATACTATGTTGATGTTCAAGTTTAAAAGGATTTTGTTTTAGTTATAGATTTCCTTAAATGTTTATTCTTATTTATGAATGTTTCCACTATATTGTTATTCTTACTGGGCATTTGAGCTCACCCCTTTCAATGTTTTATTTTTTACTAGTATGTGAAGAAGTAATTTATGAATGACCTGTAGGGATAGTATGTGGGGACATGAGTGTGGACTATGAAGAAAAGATGTTGTTGTAGTTTTGATTTTATGATGTAATATAAACCTTATTAATGTATCTAGTTACTCCAAGGCTACTAAACTAATCAGTCTTTCGAGACTTGATCTTTCTTGTGATCATGCCAATGTTATGTAACAATTCACCGAATCTTGGTAACCAGGGTTGGGGTGTTACAGTTGGTATCAGAGGAAGATTAGTACAAACCTTGGAAGCTAGATTTAGATAAACTCTTATTAGAGAACGTAGACATAAGATGAACATTGAGTATTAGTATATAATAACTTCCTAGAATTTTGGTATTGTAGAGATTTTGTGAGTTTCCCGAGCAAAAAATCCATGTCTGGATATGAGCAGGTAGAGGAGGCTCTGGCACAGATGTACCTAGGGGTAAAACCCGAAAATACCGCTTTGAGATAGACTCGAATGGGTACTGGTGCACGACAACGGGCCTTGCTGCACTCTTCGTTACGACACTCCAAGGGGATATTCATAGGGTAATTTACATTTTACTTACAAACTAGTTTGAGGTATTATATATATAAGATGAGAGTAAATGACCTCGTTTAATCCTAATGTGTTTCAAATTGAGAATATGGTGACATGTTAATCTCTAAATGATTTTATGACTACTATTACACACACAATCCTTTCTGGTTTTAGTCAATGGATGGATTCAAAGGAAGTCATAGTGACATTGAGAATGATGTACAAGGTGGGAACAGTGGTGGAAATGAGCAAAAAAATGGAATGTTGATAGGCGTAAAAGATATCGTCATTATGCCAAATCAATTTTCCAAAACTATGATCAATCATATATATATTAACCAATTTTCGGGCTCAAAAATGAAAAGAAATGTGATGAAAGATAAGAGCTCCAGCAGTGGAGACCGTGGAGAAAGGAATCCTCAATTTCCATCATGCAGGAAATGTGGAAGGAGACACCCAGGAAAGTTTCTCAATGGGACAAGGAAATGCTTTACGTGTGGGAAGGAAGGACATAAAGTGAAGAATTTCCGAAGAAAAATGAATAGTACTATGGAAGAAGATAAAAATGGTCCCAAGAATCCATTTACAGTCATTTGCCATAAATGTAGGGGACATGATCATTACCTGAGTGAATTCCCTATTCTATAGGATATTTTCGTGGTCAAATAATAAGCTAAGTGGAAATAAATGGTTGGATAAATGTTTAAAAAGTGTTAGTGCTCCTTGTTGATGGGTTTACTTTGGAATATTTTTCTCTTGTATTTGTAACCCTACAGTTTTCCATGTGAGAATGATATTTGAGGAATAATTATCTTTTCTCTTGTGGATATAGTTATGAATAACCATTTGGTTTTATATGATCATTGGGTTTGAGGAAATTATAAGTTATTATAATTTGGGATGAAAATGCAAGGTATGACATAACATTTGGGGTTAAATTATGTTATGGTTATTTTGAGTAATTTATCTCATCTTGATAATGTTAAAAAAATATAGTTTTTGAATAGGGACAACACGCATACCGTGTGACAACCCATCATGTCGGACAATGTTGTGGGAATCGAACCCACAACCAATGTGCGATTGGGATTTATCACCTACCACTGGACTACTTGAAGTCCCTTGTTACTGAGACTATTATTTTTAGTTAAATTATATTATTGATCAATAATAATTTGATTCGTGATCTTATGTCTTATAAAATGAATACCCTTAGCATAGGAAAATGATTTGGTAATTAAGTGATAAATGTTATTTTGGATTTTGTTCACTTTTTTGTATGGAAAATAGAATAGTATGGGATTTAATTTGAGGAGTAATGGTGGATTTTTATCTATGTTTTTATTATGGATTTATTGTGATTTGGGATGTTTATGGAAATGATTAGGTTAATTACTTTTAAGTATACAACTTTAAGAGTAATTAATGTCATTTGGAGATACAATTTGACATGGAAGACTACATTATTATAAGTTTTTAGATTCAATATTATTTTTTATTATATTGAATGATTTTAAGGACAATTGATTATTGAATGGTATTTATTTAACTTTGGGGTATTGATTGTTTAATTTTTGAAATTATGATTAGTGTTTTTTTTATCTAATTGAATATCCATTTGGGGGTCATCATGTATTATACTAACCATTTTGGTTTTGATTAATCTCTAAATACAAGGTAAATATATATTTTATCCTACATGGATCATGTATTTCTATAGAAGTTTATTCTAGCTCTTCCATTGTGACCAAGTCTTCTTGAATACTCATTGTTCAAAAAAATGAGGTAGTGGTAAAAATTTATTAAAGAATGAAACTCTACTTAAAAAGTAAGTATATCTCTTTATGATCTTAGTCAATATCATAAATGAATTCCTTTTCCCTATGTAATGTATCTTAAAACAAAAAATGTTGTCTGTTTACTTTTCCTATTGCGAGACTAAGGACCGTTTGTCCCAAAACAAGTTTGTGATTTTCTTATTGTTAACTTTCTCCTGATCATGTTTTCTATCCCAATCCATCAGAACTAAAGACTTAGTTTATCATCCATATCAATGTTTTCCAACATGGAATCCTCGTATGGGTTATCTTGGGTGACCTTTATACCTATCTTCCTTTCTTTTGAAGTGATAGTTTTATTGACTCTTTTTCCGATGTGGGACATTCAATTATATTCTCAAGCGCAATTTTTAAAAATTGCGAGGATGAAATTTATTGAAGGAGGGGAGAATGTAACACCCCAAGCTTCCACCGTATGTTTCCCTTTGAATAATGCAATGACATGAATTGTATGCAACTTCGAGATTCTAACACACCACAACAAATCAAACTAGCCGTTACGAATAGTAATACCTACTTTTTAAAATTTTAGAAATTTTATCTCTCAAAATGGACTTGATTTTTGTATTTGGAGTATCGAATTTAGCCTAAGTTGAAATTTTGGTACGTTTCGGATAACTTTAATATTTTGATGAATAGGGAAAATTACTAAATTTTAATCAAAAACAACTTTTTTAATCAAAATAATTAATAGTGATAAATTATGAAATTTAGTGGTTTTAGATTAGAATTAGAATATATTTTTACCTTTTTATCCAATGGTTTTTATTATAATTAATTTCACTTTGAAATTGGACATAAACAATTGTCAATCTTTTGATATATATTGCTTCTTAAAAACACGCTATATGTTGTGACAGCGGGAATTATTTATAAAATTAATTAATAAAACTTATATGTTTGAAATTTTGTAAAATAAACATCATTTTTTAATTCAGAATATCAATTATATCCTAGGGTGAAATTTTGGCGTTGTTCTGAAAAACATCAATTTTTTATGAATAGTGAAACCACTAAGTGGTAGTTAAAAAACTAAATTTTTCATAAAACATATTTTTACTGCTTATGTGAGTGGAATTTCGAAAATCCGAGAGGCGCGGTTAATATCAAGGAGTAAAATGTTGTTCAATGAGATGAAAATATTTTTTTTGGGGAATAGTAACTTATTACTTTTATTTACCACGGTTAAAAGTAAATAGGGTAATTAATGGTAAACATGATATTAATATTACCCTAACACATGTCCTAATTCTATTAGAAAAGTTTATCTCGTCCAAAAACAACCTTAGTAATAAAATATTATCATTTATGTCCACTTGGATTAGATTAGGACATTTATTATTATTTAATTCAAAGAAGAGTTAAAAGTGTTAAAATCATACTTTATTTACTAAAACATTTTTAATATAGGGATAAACATAAGATAAATTCGACTATAAATATTCATTAGAAATATAATAATATTTCATACATAATTATATTTTATTTCTAATTTTGAGACATTATATAATTTAATTTTTTTATGACACAATGATGATGCAGTAATTACCATAATAGTGAAAAATTAAAATAATTGATATTATAAATACACAAATAAATATAATTGGGGACTTTTATTGAATTAAAAAAAATTTCTATGTTAACATGACATATTAGGATTGATTTAATTTACTTTTTTCGAAGTAATAATTCTGATATGAGTTTCACAAAAATCAATTATTGAATAGTGTCAAAATTGACATAAAAGAGTTTTTAAAGAAAATATTATATTATTAATTGATATTAAATTCCTAAAAATATAAGGTTCGTCTAAGAGACTTATATGATGATATGTGTTTCATTAATAGACCACTTTGGGGTCTCTTGGAAGTATATAGTAAGTTTATTAACCATATAATATAAAAATACAAAGAGACATTGTAAAAGTGAAACTAATTAACTAAGAGTTAATACTTAACGATAAGGTTAATATAATGACCCAAACCTATCTAAATTCTACTTTTTGAGTGGTTTTAGACCTATCCCCACCATAAACTTTAAATAATCTACTTTGGAGCCATTAGAAACCGAATATGAATTTATTATAAAATAATATTTCTAGCTTTTCCAAAGGTGCCCCTCACCTCTCTTATAAAATGGCACTACTCCTTCTCATTACTTCATACCTTCAAAGCCATTTGGCTTGGCCAAACTCTTACAAATACTCTCTAAACTTCCCTC
This sequence comes from Viscum album, assembly GCA_963277665.1. NCBI lineage: Eukaryota > Viridiplantae > Streptophyta > Magnoliopsida > Santalales > Viscaceae > Viscum > Viscum album. The sequence continues at coordinate 1,394,416,447 of OY728165.1, forward strand.
ACTTCATCCTAGTGTCCTTATTTTATTCCTAAATCCAACTTAAGGAGCCCTTTTTAACTAATCAAAAGGAAGAACCCGAAGAAGAGGTAATGTTTTCACCGCCTTTTTTCAAGTTTCTTTCTTCTTCCACTTATTCTTTTTTTATTATTAATATTATAAAATAATAACTCCAGTATCTTATATATACTTTAATGTTATTATAAATATGGTACAATCGTTTTCAGTATTCTATCTATCCTTTGAATAACATGTCACCATACGTGTGTACGTACGACTTAACGTCTCCACGTCGTGGTGTTATTGTTATTTAATAAATTATTATTTTGATGGGTATAATAATGATATGTAATTCATGTAAATAATAAATATAACATGATTATTATTCCGTATATATAATATACCATCCAATTATATATTATTTTAATATCAAAAGAATGATATTGTCGCCTGTGTGTACGTACGGACTACCGTCTCCACGAACGTTATGAGATTCATTCTCCATCGTATCCATTCAAGTATAATTCTCATTTGATGATTTAAAATAATGTTTAAGGACTTGATATAATTATGTATATGAATAATATACAACCTATCCATAGAAACCATGGCTTACGTAACAATGAATATAAAGGAAAACAAGTAAGTTAACACCTGAAATGATGATAATACTAAGATATTGTTAACAAATCAATGTTAAAAGATCATATATGATATTAAATTAATGTAAATGAATCTTGTATAATTAAATAAAAATTATTTCACCATTATACAAGAGGTTAACCTACCATCTACCAAGGAAAAAGTACAATGTAAGGGGTTTCTTATCTCATTTTTAATTCTGTGAGAATTCCATTGTTCACCACTTATTTATTACATGTGGTGTGTATACTTCCCATGTTTGTATTCATTGTGTAATATACTTTATTTCATGTATATTTACATCATCATTGTATGACCCTTCTTTCATGGGTGTATGTTTTGTATGTTACCAAATCAATAACCGAATTTGAAATTTCAATTTCCACTCATTCGGCTTTACGCATACTTCATTGATTATTTTAATCCAAGATTATGTGTGGAATAACTAATCATTTGATTATGTCATAATTTCCACTCCGCTTTCTGTGGATATACATTTTATACACATAATCACTCCATTTATAAATTCTCAGGTCATCAGTATGAACTTGATAAGACTAATTTTTACTCAATCTCGATTTGTTGAGATAAACATCCAATTCATTGGTGTTGTTTTTACTAGAATATGTGTGAATGTCCTTTGATTGTTTTACACAGAATATCCAACCATATTTAGTGTATTTATATTTGTCACACATAATAATTTCTATGATTTATCCTTAACCTAAGGATACGACCTTTATGAGATATTTCATCTCAATTTACATTCCATTGAGACTTATTTGTTGTTATACACCAAATCACTTATATGTGGTGTATATAATGTAATTTGACATAGTATATCGTGAATCCCTTTATTCTCATGATATTAAAATGTTTTGATTACCTAAATTATTTGTATTCAAGTGTCTCTCTTTTGGTTAGAATCTCTAACTAAAATACAATTTTTAAATGTTTTAAAGACATATTCTTCTAAATCTTGCTCATTAATGTCCATGTTTTAAAAATGGCTTTAAGGATTTATTTATATGGACAATAATGTTTTAAAATTAAAACTCCTTTTAAAATTTTCAAAGTGGTATGGGACAAAGTGATTCAAAAATCTATTTTTAAATGGCTTCTTGACAAATAGTGTGACTTTTAAATGATTTCAAGAAAAAGGGGGATATTTCTCTCAAATAGTTCTGATGATTATTTTCATATATGTCAATATCCTTCATTATTCTAAATTTAGGTTAATATGATACAATACAATCGTATATATTGTATCAAATGAATTATGTTTGACCATGGATGTGCTATTTTTATACCATTCATGTTTTGTGGATAAAGTATTGACATTTTGTATGCTAGTTTTAATACGAATGTTTATGTTATGTTTAAAACTTTTCATATGCGTAATGAATTGGACTTAGTAAGTGACGGGTGGAGCTTGCTATATCTCCTCGATGCATCGGTAGGTCTCATGATACAAACTAGTGTCTTGGAACAAGGCCTTGACAAAATCTTATTTGTAGTCTTGGCACGAGGCCTTGGCTATGTGGTTATGATAGTCTGACATTATGCATTCCATCATTATGAAAGTGGTTATTGATATTGTATGTGATTATTGGATTAGTAAAATATCCATGCGAATAAATAAATGGCATTATTTCATTTTTGCCATACTATGTTTATGTTCAAGTTTAAAAGTCTTTTGTTTTAGTTATAAATTTCCTTAAATGCTTATTCTTATTTATAAAAGTTTCCTCTATATTTTTATCCTTACTCGGCATTTGAGATCACCCCTTTCAATGTTTAATTTTTCCTAGGATGTGAAGAAGTAATTTATGAATTACCTGTAGGGATAGTATGTGGGGACATGAGTGTGTACTATGAAGAAATGATGTTGTTGTAGTTTTCATTTTATGATGTAATGTAAACCATATTAATGTATCTAGTTATTACAAGGCTACTAAACTAATCGGTCTTTCGAGACTTGATCTTTCTTGTGATCATGCCAATGTTATGTAATAATGCACCGACTCTAGGTAACTGGGGTCGGGGCGTTACATTTATCATGGATATTAACATCTCATACCAATTTTTCATGATATCATAATATACTACCAGGAATCTTTCATTAAATCCATGAACATATCATATAACATAATATATATATATATATAGTTTTTTATGATATGAATGTGGTTCATAAAATAATAATTTAATCAGAAATCATAAACTTCATTAAAACACCATTGAGTTAATTTGATAAAACTATTTGGTTTTTATGCATATTAACATTCCCAAATGAAGTATATGAATCATGAAAAATCATTCCAATAAGATATTTCATGATACAACTAAAATACAATAAAAACACTAAAGAACATATATTTATAATATAGGATTATTCTTCAATAAATTCATGATGAAGATCTATAAACCAATAGTCATTAGAATCTTATCTCTATAGGTATGAAATTGTAAAGTAAATATCAAGATTTTCTTGATGGTTCTCTATAATTTTTCTTTTCTAGTAAATAATTTTCTAAAAAGAGTAGGTAGATTTTTCATTTTAGATAAAATGTATCATGCAGAATCAAATTCAATCATATGAATTCTCATTTCTTTATCCTCCTTTTACAGCTATCTTCGAGACACTCCAATGGACAGGGAAATGTCAAATATTTAACAACTGTTACACTCACTAACACATTTTATAATTCTTTTGACTAAATATGAAACCAACCAAGCATAAGCACTTAATATTTAAGAGTTTTTTATGCTGTGTTATTTTTACATTAAAGATCACCCCATGGTGTTTATACCTAACTTTAGAACACTGAAGTAGAAAAAATGAAGTGGTATGTTTTGATATATCATACAACAAGTATATCACTCCATGTGATTTCCTAAATTTATTAAATAAATAAATCTATTTAAATACAAAACTAGAAAAAAGGGCTACTGTTAGGGTTATAAATCTTGGCAATATGGCCCAAAACCATGGTCGTATCTTATGACCATGGTTTTCCCCAATTGTGTTTTCTATAGCCATAGAATTTTTTGGATATTTCCATGGGTTTACAAAAAAATTCAAAATTTATTGAAGTTTTCAATAATGGAATATGTCCTATAGCCGCAATTTAAACCATGGTTGTCGCCTGAAATTAATATGTCCCCAACTAGATTCGATCCCTACACCTTATCATTATGATTCTGTAACTTAACCAATACACTACTGAGGAAATCATATATATATATATATATATATATTGTTAAATATATTGTTAAAAACCTTGTAAATAGCCTAAAAACATGAAAATAGAGCTTCCCACTATTTTTTTATGGGAAAGATTTTCTCACGTGGAAGTGCGGGAGGCTATAGCCCATGTTCTATAGAACTGTGGTGGTAGTCTATGAATGAAATTGATATGGACACCATTTTACTAAAAAAGTGGCTCTAGATATATGTAAATAGCCCATTTTTATTGTTTGGATAAATTCACATATTATGGTAAGAACATATCATAGGGTGTGATATAGCTTTAGTGTGCATATATCTTTTAACATCATATATTAATCATAACATAGGGTGTGCTCTTGATGTTATAGTATGACCTTCCAATTTTATTGATGGTAATTTTATTTTTTCATTCTCATTAACATATGGATGAATATACTCTATTCACATGTACCCATATAGGTTCAATATATAAACTAATTGTGTATAGTTTTGTATTCAGTCCTACTAATTTTTTGTTTTAGATTGGTTAGCATTGTATTTTTTTCATTTGATCGAATTTTAATTTAAGGTATAAAAATCATTATGGTTGTTATGTCAGTGTTGATAATTTTTTAATTTTTTGAATTTCATGAAAATAATGCATATGGTTCTCCATTTTTTATTGACATTGGATTTGACTCAGGATATGAGTTTTTTTCATTTTTTTATGACTTTATTATTATAGTTTAATGTGTTTTATATGAGTTTTTTATAAATTACAGTGATCATAAATATATGATGAATAAAATATGGGATTGAGGTGTTATTTTCATTCTCACCATGAATATGGTTGGGTCTTGGTGACATTAGATAATGAAAATTAAAATTTGAAAACATAAAATCTCAACTAAAATTATTTAAGGGTGTTTAAATATGAAAATTGTTGTTGTTTTATTTCATAACATGTCTTTAAGAATGGGTGTGTGAGTTAATAATATATAATATTTATGGGTTATTTCAATTAAAATAACATTAGTTATAATCTTTTAAATATATCCAAACATTAATTCATAAAATTACATGACTTTATTTTGTATAATTCTTTAAATAATGGAAAAGTATATCATAGTATCCAAGAGTTAATAAATAAAAACATTCATATTTTCATTTAATTGTTAACCAATAGGAAAAAAGTTGGTTTTCATGAGATTATGGTTATAACTACATGTGATTCTTCCCTTAATGATTAATGAATCAATTCATAGCACTCTATGATTTATGTGTCATAAGAATGAACTGAGATTCAAATTGTAACAAAGACAACCACAAAAGACAACACCTCATAATCCCTTTCATTCCTCTCCTTTCCAAGAAAATCAACTAACATGACTGAATCATTGTGTGATACAGGCTTGCCCACTATGGTGGAGTCGGGAGATTCTATAAGTACCCATTCTATGATGATGATCTTTCAATTATTTGGAACAACCCAAAAGAAATTGTGTTGTACCCTCAAAAAAATGATCATCATCTCATTCATCACATATCCACTACTAACAATTATAATTTACATTTCTTATATACATTATATTATTATTTTTATTTAATTTTATAAACATTTTAAATCGTTTAATTGATAAAATTCATCATTTTTTGTGATGTAGTCAAGGAATAATATTATAAATGTTAGAAAAAATTCAGTATATTTGGTGGAGAATATTTATGGTGGAATAATGTAAGAGAAAAGATAATAAATCATTCTATATTATTAGATTATTCAATGCCAAAATACATGAAGAGAATATATTAATTTAGATAAAAAATTATTTTTAACTAATTAATTTCATTTCTTATATTATGTTTTCCAACCATCAATTAAGATAATCAAACATCAGAGATATAAATAATGAAAATAAAACGTTTTTTCAAAATGAAATAAACCTTAACCTTCAATAAAATTTCATTAACTTTAGATATGCTATCAAAAATGAATGTCTTTGAGAGAATCCTCTACATCTTTACTCAATCACAAAAACATTAAAATTAAAAATTAGAAATATATATTGAATGAAATAAAATAAGGACAAATATATAAACCATTATAGGAAGTAGGATATTTAATAAAATCTGGTTGATCAAAATTAATACAATTTATTTGGGGATGATTGGAGATGATCAGATTGATAAATTTTATGTTTCCACCACCAAAATAGACAAGTGACCAAACACATTAAATGTTATTATATATTTCCAACATTTTGTTTATAATGAGGGTCTATTTAGATATGGATTCATGGAAAACATTGTTGAAAATGGGATATGTCTCTTCATACTCAAATGAGGTCATCCCATAGACCCTATTAAATGTTATCCCACCAACTCAAAATGAATCATACAATTGATTCTTACATGAATTGTTCACCATATCCAAACATTTCACGTAGTCAGCCAAAGGATTACACTTAGTGATCCTATAACACCAAAACCTTTGAAGAGAATTATAAATTGTTTCAATATATATGAAAATTTGACCATCAACCCTGCATGATCCTTGGAACAATAGGTAAATCATGGATGAAGAATCATGTTTGTATGTAGGTAGTTGGTTGATGACTTCATAGGCAGAGTTTTGGGAGGTGAGGAAATATCGGATGATAATCTCAAGAATGTTGAGCCCGATGGAAATCTCGATGACCATAGGAAACAAAGAGCCGATGGTGGTTAACATTGAGTAAACGAAATATTAATCCTCTATATTCTCCAAGGCTCCACCCCGCTACTACGTCGTTTCATCATGTTGTTGTTGTTTCACCTTAAGATTTTTGGGTATATTTTCTTTTTAAATGAATAAAAGGATTGTGTTTTATGAAACACTGACGTCAAATGCTCCACGTTCTATTAATAAGTTATTATTATAACCTAGACATTAAAATAGAGGTAAAATATTGTATTAAACAAATTATGCAATTTGTGTATTTAATATTTATCCAAAATATTTTATAGTCATAAAATTAGAATGAATCCAATTTTATGAATTAAAATACTATATTTTTTAAAGACATTTTACCACATTTTGATGGTGAACTTGTTTTAAATATAGTTTATGACACTTTTATAAATTATATATGATAAAATAATCTTTTTTATTTAAAATATTAATATCAAAATTTACTTTGGTTTAATTTTTGTAAATTTTAAAATATATTTATCATTTAATGAATGGTAATAAAATATTTAATTTTAATTTAAAAAATATTTTCACCTAAATAATTTATAGTGTTATATGATATTTTTAATATGTTTTTAAGTATAATTATATTAAATTATTATATATTAATCCAATTAATTATTTTGAATCAATTTCACATTGAATTTAGTTATAAAATAACATTTCAATCTTATGGATGTTTCACATTAAAAACCCATTTTCTCATTCCATTAATGGGATTAATTTTAAATTAATTACTAAAACATTTGTGTCTTGAAATTGAAAATATGGATTCTATATTTAGAATAAGTTGGTCCAAATTATGTACATATTTTTATTTTTTTGTTCATTATGGATATTATCATTAGTAATTTTTTATTAACATATTTAAATGTAAAATGTGTAATTAATGGTAAAAATAATATTATAAATATTAAAAAATGAGCCTATTTGTTTACCAAATTTCATTAGATGAGTGTTTAAAGGTAACAAAAATACTTGGGTCGAGATTATAACCTTTTTAATATAATGTTATGAAAATGATAAATTTGAATTTAAAGAGTAAATTTAATTATTAAATGTTTATTTCATCATGAAAATTTATATTTAATTTTTAGGATATATGTAATTACTTTAAAGGCATGCTCAATAATGATTCAGTGATTATTTAATTAATATAAATAGAAAATAAATGATGTTAGAAATATTAATCTAAATATAATTTGAGATAGCTAATTCCATCCTTGAAATTAATATAAAAGTATGTTATATTAAGTATGTGTTAAAAGGTTTTTTATGTTATATTGTGTATTAACATTTTTTGACAATTTATATAATCAATATTGTCAAAATTGACATTAATGATATTTTAATATAAATAACTATTTATTTAATGATAAATTCATGAAAAACTGAAACTTATTTAACTGATTAGGATGATCTTAAATATATCTTACATGATACATTTATCTTTATTTTTTCATTTTTAGGTAAATACATTAACCCTTCACGAATAAAAACACATGTTGCCATGGTAAGAGTTAATGGAGTTAATTAAGTGTTAAACACAAAAGATATGGGTAATAATGTAACCTAAACTTATATAAAAATAATATTTTTAGATTATATAGACCGAAAATCATATTTACTTATAAATAAATCACTTTGGTACTATTTTAAAAGAAAAATTAATTTATATTAATTTTATACCTTCAGAATTTCCAAAAGTGACCATCACATATATTATAAAAGGGAACCTCCGTCGACACTTCCTCACACTACATTGAGCCTTATAGCTCGACCATAACCTTCCCATTTATCCTAAAAAAATAGTTATACCTATTTTGGAGGTAATAGTATTCAAAAAATCCATCCTTAACACCTTAAGAAGAAATATAAAGGGAGTCCATCGAAGAAGAGGTAATCATTTTTACCAACTCATCCAAGTTCATCTCTTCTTGTACATCCTATTCATGAGTTTTATCCATGAATTAATTATAACTAAAATATCATATATATTATTATATATTATTATTATTATTTTAACACCATATTTCATGATTTATCCATCCTATATAAAATAAAATCACCATGTGTGCGTACATACGACATACCATTTCCACATCTTGGTGTAATTTGTTTTTCAATAAATAATTTTATAGAGGGGTATGATGAAGGATATTATTGATATAAATAATAAAAATAACATTATATTAAATATTTATAATTAACCTATCATTAAATTCCCTACCATTTAATCATTAAAGTAATGAGACCATCTTTCATCCATATATACGACCCACCGTCTCTACGACATGATGAGATTATTTTCCACGTTGACCATTCAAGAATGATTATAAAACTGTATATAATGAGTAAATATAATATATATTAATTTAATATAATTCATTATATGAAATATATGTATCTGATTCATAAGAAACATGATTTACACGACAAAATATGCATAAAAATGAATATGTTTACAACTGAAACGAGGTTAATAGTGTCATATTATTTATAAAATAATATAATAAGATCATATATGATATAATAAATATGAATATGGTTTTGGTATAAATTAATAACATTTTTGAAACCATTATACATGAGTTTAAATCACATTCATCTTAAGAAACGTACAATGAAAGGGTTAATTTCACAATCCCATTACCATTTAGGGGTGTTTATAAGTATGTATATAATGGGAAATATTTATCATCCATATACATGTTTCAAATAAATATTATCAAATATATTTTGACTATTATAATTAAAATGTTTAAATCCATTTTACAATGATTTAAATTTTATAAAATGGAGAATAAGGAATCATTTTTTTCATTTTCTAAACATGGTAATTCATGTCTTTGTGAAAAAAATAAAGAAATATTTTTTTATCTTACACAGAAAGAGATTATTTTTATGATGACATTATGACACTAGGTTTATATGTTTCTATTATAGGTTTATAAGGTTTTTTCAAGGAATTTTATTTTTAAAATTCCACAACCTCTTATATATATGATTTTAATTTATAGAAGGATATTTCTCTCATGCAAATTTTAACAATTTTTTTAGAGTATTTTCATCTATATCGATATCCATTATTGGATCTTATAAATTATCGAGGTTGATCTCTTATGATACTATAAAACAGATTTTATAATAGAGTTTATGTTTAGTTTAACTGTAGAGGTTCTACTTTGATACAATTAGTTGTTTATTATTAAAGTACTCACATATCTCATTCTAGTTTTTTAATGAAAATGTTTATGTTTTTTCTGTATCACCATTTTTTATATGAGAAATTCATTGAAATAATATATAATAACTGATTCCCACTATATCGCCTTGATGAATTAGTAGGTCTCACAAGGCAAAGTGGTTTTTATATTGGGTGATGTTTTACATGTTTATGTATAGTATCATGTTCGAAGCAATGATGGTATTCTTATGATGTCAGGCATTATGAATTATCTTATTGTCACGACCCGCCCTCGGGGTCCATGTCGTGACTACCCCAAGCCCGCCTTCCATAGGCCAGGGGCTGGCGACTAGCACCAAGGCGTAAATCCCAGTAAAAAGCGAAGGCATTGCCTTTGAAAAGTAAAACAAACACCACAGAGTAAGCAAGCTGAAAGTAAACACTAAACAAAAGCAGAGTACTACTGAAAGTGCGGAAAAGTAAATGGGCCAGTATACAAACCCAAGCTGAAAGTAAAGTACAACTCGAAAAGGGAAAAACAGCAACTGTAAAGTAAAAGCCGCTACTCCGAGCTGTCCACCGGAAATCCCACCTGAAGGGTGGGTACAGATAGCTCCTCTGCTCCACGGGTCCCGCCGTCCGCTCCGTGCACGTCCCGCCCAGTGGTCCACCTCCGGGTACCGTCCCGCTCTACAAGCCTCAGCTAAGGTCAACGCTGTCCGTCGTCTGCAACCAACACAACGTAGTGCGGGCAAAGCCCGTGCAGGGGTGAGTATAAGCTACTCAGTAGGGACCCCGAGACCCCTGAAGGTCTCTCAAATCCACAAAGGATAAACCACGAAGAAAAGTACAATCACGAAGTAACAACCGACACTGCTTAGGTATATGCCAATACATATACCTAAGTCATCAATTAAAATACGCTCCAACCTCCGAGCCCAAGTACAACTCAGTCCACGCAGGAAAGTATACGTATTCCACATAGGAAAGCAAAACATAATCCACACAGGATTGCACAACACAATCCACACAGGAAAGCAACAGGATTCAGCTCACACAGGTATACTTCTTCAAGGACGATAAAGATGATCACTGATCCATCTAAGTCGTCGGACCCACGAAGGATCGATAGGTAACTAACCCCCGCAGAAGACCCACACAGGATCGGGCTCACACAGAACCTGTAGGCGCTAGCTCACACAGAACCGCTGAGCGTAAGGACCCACACAGGATCGGGCCCACACAGGACTTGTAGCACTGATCCACGTAGGATCGCTGAGTGCTGTAGTCATCGTCGTCGAATCCACACAGGATCTCTGTACTGTCGTCGTCGAATCCACACAGGATCTCTGTACTGTCGTCGTCGCAGTCACAGTAGCAGTCGTAGCAGTAGAACAGTCGCAGCCAGCACTAGGGTTCCCGCACACAGCAAGCTCGTACGGAGGGTCCGCTCCACGAGCCGAGAGGCTGATACATCAACTGTCACGAAGACCGAAGTTGATGTATCCAAAAGTTCCGTATCGTCAACAGGAACTCAACGCAACAGACGACGCGTCGATCGGACGCCCGGTCTGAGAGTTATTGGCATTTTCGTCTCCGGGGCCCGGTTGGTTTTTAAGGCTAAACCAACCCTACCGTACTCCACCTGCGTCCAAACCTCGGGCGGAGTATGCCAAAAGATCCGTCTCACTAAGAGGAACACTACGCGACTGACGGCACGTCAATCGGACGTCCGTAGCTCAAGATATGAGTGTTTCCGCTCCGAAGGCCCGGTTGGTTTCGTAAACGAACTAACCCGGCCGAACTCAAAGTAACCCGAAACCTTGAGTGCGATATACCGAAACGACCGTCTCGATCCAAGGATCGCGTTGCCGCTGACGGTTCGTCGATCGGAGGTCCGAGCCTCAAGTTATGAGCCAAAAACAAAAACTGGTTCGAAACGGGGGGTCCGGGTCCGGAAAGTAAATGGGCCAGTATACAAACCCAAGCTGAAAGTATAGTACAACTCGAAAAGGGAAAAACAGAAACTGTAAAGTAAAAGCCGCTACTCCGAGCTGTCCACTGGAAATCCCACCTGAAGGGTGGGTACAGATAGCTCCTCTGCTCCACGGGTCCCGCCGTCCGCTCCGTGCATGTCCCGCCCAGTGGTCCACCTCCGGGTACCGTCCCGCTCTACAAGCCTCAGCTAAGGTCAACGCTGTCCGTCGTCTGCAACCAACACAACGTAGTGCGGGCAAAGCCCATGCAGGGGTGAGTATAAGCTACTCAGTAGGGACCCCGAGACCCCTGAAGGTCTCTCAAATCCACAAAGGATAAACCACGAAGAAAAGTACAATCACGAAGTAACAACCGACACTGCTTAGGTATATGCCCATACATATACCTAAGTCATCAATTAAAATACGCTCCAACCTCCGAGCCCAAGTACAACTCAGTCCACGCAGGAAAGTATACGTATTCCACATAGGAAAGCAAAACATAATCCACACAGGATTGCACAACACAATCCACACAGGAAAGCAACAGGATTCAGCTCACACAGGTATACTTATTCAAGGACGATAAAGATGATCACTGATCCATCTAAGTCGTCGGACCCACGAAGGATCGATAGGTAACTAACCCCCGCAGAAGACCCACACAGGATCGGGCTCACACAGAACCTGTAGGCGCTGGCTCACACAGAACCGCTGAGCGCAAGGACCCACACAGGATCGGGCCCACACAGGACATGTAGCACTGATCCACGTAGGATCGCTGAGTGCTGTAGTCATCGTCGTCGAATCCACACAGGATCTCTGTACTGTCGTCGTCGAATCCACACAGGATCTTTGTACTGTCGTCGCCGCAGTCACAGTAGCAGTCGTAGCAGTAGAACAGTCGCAGCCAGCACTAGGGTTCCCGCACACAGCAAGCTCGTACGGAGGGTCTGCTCCACGAGCCGAGAGGCTGATACATCAACTGTCACGAAGAACGAAGTTGATGTATCCAAAAGTTCCGTATCGTCAACAGGAACTCAACGCAACAGACGGCGCGTCGATCGGACGCCCGGTCTGAGAGTTATTGGCATTTTCGTCTCCGGGGCCCGGTTGGTTTTTAAGGCTAAACCAACCCTACCGTACTCCACCTGCGTCCAAACCTCGGGTGGAGTATGCCAAAAGATCCGTCTCACTAAGAGAAACACTACGCGACTGACGGCACGTCAATCGGACGTCCGTAGCTCAAGATATGAGCGTTTCCGCTCCGAAGGCCCGGTTGGTTTCGTGAACGAACTAACCCGGACGAACTCAAAGTAACCCGAAACCTTGAGTGCGATATACCGAAACGACCGTCTTGATCCAAGGATCGTGTTGCCGCTGACGGTTCGTCGATCGGAGGTCCGAGGCTCATGTTATGAGCCAAAAATCAAAACTGGTTCGAAACGGGGGGTCCGGGTCCGGGCCGACCCGGCCCGACCCCCCCCTGGGCGGCGCGGTGGCCGGCGGCGGCGGGCGGCGGCGGCGGGCGGCGGCGGCGGGCGGCGGCGCGGCGGCGGCGGCGGGCGGCGGCGCGGCGGCGGCGGCGGCGGCGGGCCGCGGCGAGGCTGCGCACGCGGGGGCTAATCCCCGCGGTTCCTGGAAAAACGGCGCGGCATTTGCCGCGTCCTTGATTGAAACCGCCCCCCACGTGGGGGCCGGTTTATTTTAAGGGAACCAGGGGGGCCGGCTGCCCCCCCTCCTTCAAGAACCGCCCCCCTCTTTAGGAGGGGGGTTTTTATGAGGTGGCTGGGGAATTAAATTCCCCGGTTTTAAGACATCCGGCCGGCCAGCTGGCCGGCCGGTTTTTCTCAAACGGGACCGGAATTTCCGGTCCCCTTCTTCGGCTTCCGACGCCGGCGGCCCGCCCGCCAGTCTTCTCTTCCGCCGCGGCCCGGAACCGGCCGCGGTCTCCTCGTCCCGCCGCGGCCCGGAACCGGCCGCGGCGTTCGTCATCCAGCGCGGTGCGACGGCACCGCGCCCCTTTCGCCGTGCCATGATTCTTTTCAACGCTGCGCGACGGCGTCGCGTTCTTGTGGATTTTTCCTTGACGTAGCGCGACGGCGCCGCGTAAATTATTTGTACGATCATCCGCGTGGTGCGACGGCACCACGCCACTTGCTTCCACCCGCATGAATAAACATGAACGATGGAGGGGGGTTCGGCCGTGTTCGTGCGGTCCGGCCCCCCTCACGTTAAAATAAATAACTCAACTTAAACGTTCAAAAGTCTCATGTTTTACATGCGAAAACCCGATCAAGGAATGGAATAATTAAATATCGAATCAACAACCCCTACCTCGGGTATAAGATCGAAGATTTGACAACGTCCCGCGGAAGACAACGTCGCGGTGGTCGGGCGTCGCGGTCGTCGTTCGTCAATCCGTTGACGAAGAGATATGCCCGAAGAGTTACGTCATTGGCGAATCTTCGTATGCCGACGAAGAAGGTCCGAGGAAGAAGCGGCGTCCCCTTTCGTTGACACGGTAAACGAAGAAGAGCAGAGCGGCGTTCTTCGTCGGAAATTGAGTGTTCCTCGTCAAGACTTGAGGAAAGTCAAATAATAAAGAAAACAACGAACTCAAGAACCTCTACCTCGATAGTCGCACGTTGACGTAGTCGTGGAATATCGTTGTCGATTCCTTTGACGTCGGAGGAAGAGTCGTTGTCGAAGGCGTTCGTCGCGGAAAACCGTCGTGGAAGAGATGACGCGGAAGAAGTACGTCGCGTCGCGAATACGGCGTCGCGGATGGATCGTGTTCTTCGGCGGAGAAGTTCTTCGTTGAAGAACGACGTTCTTCACGTTCTTCGTTGAGTTTGAAGAAGAAGAAGAGGGTCTCCAAAAGCTCTCAAGGAGACAAACAAACAACCCATAATAAAATAAGACAACTTCTTATTTTATTATTACAAAACACATTAGAATTTCAAAAGTTTGAAATTTCAAAAAGACTTAACTCCCATAATTAATTAAGAGTAACTTAAGCCAATAAAGAGGGGGTTAAGGGAACTTGAAAAGTCTAGGGGTTCGTGTGGGCCCCACCACACTTAATCCTCCCAAGGGAGGTTAAGTGGGTGTGGGTCCCACTTCCAACCCCCTTAGGTAGGTTTTTAACAAACTAAAAATAAAATTTGTCTTACACAAATTTTATTTAACTCAACTGAAAACCCCAAAACTTAACTTTCAACCCGCAACAAACGCAACTCCCGAAAAGGTCTCGTTAAGAGAATATCGGCGCTGCGAGTTCATCGGTGCCCTCGGATTTCAATTCCGAGCACCGGATCAATAGTTAGGAATTCCCGCTCGTTCGTTCACTAAACGTACCCGAGCCAAACTTCGGAAATTAATTCCGGGCACTCCGGGCCTCGGAATCAGGTGCCGTCTGAAACCGCGCTCTTGTAAAATTATAAAGAAAATTAAGAAAAAATTTCCCTTGAATTTTAAGGGTCTTTACACTTATTATGTGATTATTTATTGATATTACATGTTATTATTTTATTATTATAATATCCATGTGAATATTTATACGGAGTTATATGGTTTAATTTTTTTATTATAAATTATACACATGATTATGTTTAAATGGATTGTGTTTTAATTATAAACCATTACATGATTTTTATGCTTATTAGTCACAGTATCTTTTGTTGTACTCTTACCCTTATTGAGAATCCTATCTCACTCTTTTAATATGTATTATTTTTCCTACGATTCCAAGATGTGTTTTATGACTGATATGCAGGGTTCAACTACTTGAATAATGCAATTATCAATGGATATTCTAAGTTTTATTTTATGTTTTAAATTTTAAGGTAATGTTCTTATATGAAATCAAGCTTCCGAAGCTACTGAAATGATCATCCATCTTTTATTCTAATCCTGTATCTATGCCAATTTAAAAAAGTGAGTAACTGTCTCTAAGCTACTGGGGTCGGGGATTTTACAGTTGGTATCATAGAAAGTTTAATAGAAACATTGGGAGCTATATTTCTAATGAATGGATTAGGTAAAATAACCCTAAGATAGAATTCTATTATAAATCTAGAATAAAAATCATAAAATTTTGTTAAGGAATATTTTACGTGGGCATTCCTAAAAATAAATCCATGGAATAATTCT
The DNA here is from genome assembly GCA_963277665.1 of Viscum album. Taxonomy (NCBI): domain Eukaryota; kingdom Viridiplantae; phylum Streptophyta; class Magnoliopsida; order Santalales; family Viscaceae; genus Viscum; species Viscum album. The sequence goes on from OY728165.1 coordinate 1,394,432,343, forward strand.
AAACGTGGATGTGGTTATAGCATAAATGTACCTTGGAAAAACAACTCTGACATGGTGCATCGGGTTTGAATTTGTGTAACCTGGTATAGCACAACATGTCTTACTATGAACCTATTTTTAAACTCCTTGGATACGTTCTGATGATAATTCATATTTTATTTAAAAAATAATATAAATCATTTAAAGGAAAATATACCCCCAAAGAAACCACTTTTATGATCATACGATCACCAATGAATAAATTTTTCAATTTTTTTTATGTGTTACTAGTTTGAAATTAGACATTATTTTTCATAACCAAATCTAATATATTATTTTTTTTGAAATATCTCATAGTGGAAGAAATTGGAATCTTAACAACACATGCAATACATGTTGGGATTTCCCTCTTATTTAAGATAATGATGTTGGAACTAGAGATGTAATTGGATCCGGGAATGTTATAACTATAATGGGATACATGACATATGTAATAAAAAATATCCTTACCTGTATAGAGTATCTTGATTTAAAATATGGAGAAAAAATGTTAAACCACATCATGAGACAAAAACCACCAATAATCAATGAGACTAAAAATCCATTTAAAGATGATCAATGGATAAGTTATTTAGATAAGATATATCATGTAGAGGGAAGAAATGAAAGGGATAAAGATGACATGGAATGATACAATCAATGATTACATCCATATCAATGGTGCTAATAGATTAAAAACATTAAGGATGAGGAATAAATATAAAAAAATGCAAGAATTTTAAGGAACATTTATTGGAAAATTATTTTCCCCATGAACAATGATCATAAATAGAGAGACAGTTATAAAATGTAATGAAAAAAGGAGAATGCAAATGTTTTTAAATATAATGACAATTTTACAACACTGTAAATAGTTGTTACAGATTATAAATGCAATATAAAGAGTAAGGTTGATTGATTAATTGATTGGTAAAACCATTCCTATGAAGGGAACCGATTTCCCAAAATTTCACATAATATGAAGATATAATCTCACATGTTATCTAGACTGGAAAATACTTTTCTATTTCTTATAAGATTAAGGGAATAAATGAAAAGAATATGGATTCTAAACACCCTAGAAATCGATATAAGGAAAATAGAAATGATGGAAGAGTTTACTATCCATCCTTTAATAAATGTGTAATGATATATCATGGAACATGCCTATTGGAGATGAGAGTTTGATACTAGTGTGGATAAATAGGCCACAATGAATGTGATTTCAAGGTAAAGAAATATGTCGGTAATGTGAACTGTTTTACTTCTAAGGAGACCAGACACTATGAAAATGATTTTTCTAAGTATCCTAGAAATTTTCCCAAGAAAATTCCAAGAGAGAAGGGAAAATATTATCATATCATTGATGCTAAGGTTGATGTTCATAATGATGTTGTGGTAGGTATATTAATCATCTCTTAAAACACAACAAATGGTTTATTTAATTTTTTATCATCATATTCATTATATCCACATAGTTTTAGAAGAAAATTAAATATTTAACTTTTGATTTAATAAAGGAATTATTTATTAAAACACTTAAGGAAAGACTCATTATAATAAACATCTGTCTGTTAGTCTGCTTTATGACACATAAACATTCGTTACATACTTACATTGACCTCAAACCTATAGTTGAATTTAATATAATCCTCATTATGGACGGGATTTTAAAATATGATTCTTAAATATATTTTAAAATGAAGGAAATTATTATTTTTGGGGATGAAGAAGAAAAACATATCATTAGAGTAGAAACTTCATAATCTGATTCTTATCTAGATCCACCCCAATCACTCTACTAAATGAAATTCTTGGAAAGGAAGAGAAAATTAAATCATAATATGAAGAATAAAATCATAAAATTGTGTATCTTCATATTATAAAGGAATAAATAGATGTATTTTCCAAGGAATTACACAGACACCCCCCAGAGCATGATGTTGAGTTTCTATTCATTTAATCCTTGATGCAAGACAAATATCAAATAATTCTTATAAAATAGAGACATTAATATTAATTGAGATGAAGAAATAACATAAATATGTGGGTAAATGATAATTTATTCACCCCATAATTTCACTAGGTGGATCCCGTTCACTAATTTTTTAGAATAAATATCGATCAATGAGGCTTTGTATTGATTATAGGGAAACCAATTCGATAAAAATAATGTAAAATAATCCTCTACACACATTGATGATTTGTTTTATCAACCTAAATGAACTCAATTATTCTAATGATTGACCTTCGTTTTGGATATCATCGACTATGAGTAAAGAAGGAAGACATTCAGAAGAAAGTTCTTCAGACAATGATTGGACATTACGAGTTTATGGAAATACCATTTGGATTAACTAATGAACCCACAATTTTTATGAATCTAATGAGCATAATATTCAAAGAATATAGTGATGAATTTATGTGGTATTATTTGATGATATTACGGTTTATTATAACATCCATTAAGATCATGATAATCAATTGTGATTCATTATTGATACCCTCATAAGGAAAGAGTAATAAGGTAAATTTATCATGTGTATGTTTAAGCATCAATAAATTTTTTATCTTGGAAAATATGTCACTAAGGATCAAATCTATATTGATCCTGTAATGATAAATTCAGTCAATCGATATCCTATAGTAAAGATCATAACTGAGGTACATACATTCATTGATTTAATAATATACTATCAAAGTTTTGTTCAAAAATTTTCTCGATTGGCTAACTCATTAACCAATACCACTTTTTAATGGTTTAAGTTCATATAGAAAAAAGAGTGTGAAAAAGGTTTATAGTAATTGAAGATAGGATAAGTCAATTATCCGATATAAACTTTAACATCACGAAATGGTGTATTTATGATTTATATTGATGCATTAAGGAATGGACATGGTTTTTCCCTTATATATAATGATAGAGTTATTTCATAAGCATCAATGAAGTTAAAAACTCATGAATATAACTATACAACTCGTGATATTGAGTTTTCAACTTTAATATTGGATCTAAAAATATAGAGTCATTATCACTAAGGTGAAAAAGGTGAGATATATACAGATTAATGAAATTCGAAATATATATTTATCACAGAAATAAATCAATATGAGGAAACATATATGGCTTAAGCAACATGAGTATTATGATTTCTCAATACACTACCACCAAGGAAAAATAATAACGTATCATATGAATTATGAAGGAAAGATCATGTAGTTATGAAAACTGAGTATTGAAATAGATCATGTGCATATGGATCTAGTGAATATGGACATAGGAATTCCTATGGAAAGAGAGAAAAAAATTATTTTTAAAATGATTGCAAACCCATATTTACTAGAGAAGATAAAAAAGTCTCAATCCGATGATGATAAATTTTAGAAGAAGAATAATTGTAAATGATGGAAAATTAGGAGACTTTATGTGTGAAGATTTTATTCATAACATTTGAAGGTGGTTATGGGTTCCATATATACCTGTTCAAAAATTTGAAATATTGGATTATGTTCATATCTCAAATTTTTCTACACACCATGATCCCACAATGATGTATATATACAGGAAATAATATTTTTGGTAGGGCAACATGAAGTGGGCGATTGTTGATTATTTTTTTCAGATTTTTGGTTTTTCAATAAGTGAATGTTTTGAGACATCATGGTAAAGGAGTCCTGAAACCTCTTCTAATTCCTATGTGGAAATGGGAGGAAATTACTATTGAAAATTTCATGGGACTAACTAAGAGTGCTTAGAAGAACGATGTGATATGGGTTATCATTGATCACCTTACAAAATCTGTTCATTTATTATCTATAAGGGAATAATTTATACTGGACAATCTTGAATGATTCTATATCAATAAAGATCTAAGACCTCATGGTGAGATTATTTAAATTGTGTCTCATTGTAATATACAGTTTACATAAAAATTTTGGTAAAGTCTACAGAAGTCCCTTGATACCGAACCTTAGTTGATAACCGCTTATCCCAACCAAATTTATGGAATATTTGAAAGGACTATTAAAACATTAGTAAATATGTTGATATCATTATTAATTTACTTTCATGGTATTTGGGATTAGTATTTAAATTTGGTAGAAGTTTCCAATAACAATACCTTCCATTCAAGTATTAAAATTATACTGTATGAAGTTTTACATAGAAATACATGTCGTACACCAACATATTGGGATGAAGTTGTTGAAAGGAAGCTTGTAATAAAATACCTTATGGAAGAATCAATATAAAAGTTAAAGAATATTCAAACCCATATAAATGTACCAGAAAGTATGAAAATGATCTATGATAATAATCACAAGAATGATTTGAAATTTCAAGAGGGAGATCATTTTTTTCTTGAAGGTGTCTCTATGTAAGGTTGGTATAGGATTCATAATGAAATGGTAACTATTACCCAAGTAAATCATACCTTTCAAAAATGTAGACCGACTTGCAATTGTGGCTTTTCTTTTTGAAATTCCACCTATCCTTTTTAAAGTAAACAATGTATTCTATATATCATTGAAAAGGATGTACATGCAATACACAACACATATTCTCACTTATGAGGAAATAGAATTGGAACCCGATATATCTAATTGTGAAGATCATATCCATATTCTTAATACTAGAGAATATGTGTTGAGGAATTTGATGACTCTTCTATTAAAAGTATTGTAAAAAAATAATAATATTGAAAAGATGACATGGGAACCTAAGTAAATTATGATGAAGAAATACCAAAATATTTTTATGAGGTGATATTATGAAAATTTTGGTGATTTTTTATGGAGTATAGAATATGACTCTCCATATTTTTATGGTATGTTTTATTTTTAAATAAATTAATAGCTCGTGCTTCATGAAACATCACGTTCAAACGAACCATGATCTATTAATAGGTGAATTTTACAACCTAGACATTAAAATATATGGAATGAAAATTATGAACCAAATTTTGAAATCTATATATTTAATATTCATCCAAAATATTTTATAGATATAAAATAAAAATGAAGCCAATACACATTAAAATACTATGTTTTTTTAAAAGATGGTTTTTCCAACTTTTGATGGAGAACATTTTTTACTGTTACACTTAAAATCTGTAATGGTTTTTCCATATTTTTATTTTATAAATTGGTTTATGAGGAATATTTTTTTTATTTTCTAATGGATCTACTTTTTGAATTTTAAACAAAAATTTTGAAGGAAATTTTTTTAACTTATATAACATGAGTAGGTTTTTACATCATCACCACTTTCATATGTTATATATTATAAATTATGACAATATATTTTTATTAATGATATGTAAAGTTAATCTAGGAGAATAATTAATATATCAAAATAATTTCTATTTTTTATTTTATGTTTTAATTTTTAATGTAGGGTTTCTGTAAGAAATCTGGTATCCAAAACTCCTATACTGATAGATCTTTTGGGATAAAAAATTTTAATATATACCAATTAATAAAGTGAAGCATTGAATTTATGGTACTGGGGTCCCAGTTTATTCAATTTTATTCAACTGTCTTTATATATAATCTAACCAATCTGATAAAATTTATGGGAGTATGATTTATTTATATAGATTATGTAGAATTTATTCTATCCTTGATTAAATAGAGTCATGGAAAAATATGATGGAATTTTTTATGATCATCATACATCCACATGAACAGGCCACTCATGATCCCATTATTATTGGTTTAAAAGTAGGTGCTCTATTGTTGACACCCAAATTTTTTTGATTATGAGTGGTTTAGGATTAGTATGATAATTTTGTTGAATATAATAAATTTTATAATTTTTTAAATATGGTATGCATCCCATTAACCAGCTTTCCAAAGAAAAAAATATGGAGAGCATCATAATAATAAAGAGAAAATATGTTTTAATTTTAAATATTATTTTCACTTAGTTAATGTTTATTATTATTTATTCAATAATAATTATTTACATAAAAAATATGAGGTTTTATGTAATTTATTTAATTACTTTTCGTCAAGGTTTAATTGTCAGGTGTTTAGATGGTCTAAATTTATTTTTTTTCACACCAGTTGATTTTAAATAAATACTACTATTTTATTTTAAAGTGGCTTTTATAAAAATTAAATTGTTTTGTTTTTATATTTTTTTAATATGAATACTTTTTCATAATCCCAAATGGGTTGGAATATAAATTTCCATTCAATTGTAGGTAACTCTATTTGCCATTATGTGTGGTTTGACAATACTATATATTTTCATTTTATCAATGCTATAATTCACCTTTATACATGTAAAGAAGCATTGAATTCTCAGATCCCTTAAAATTTGGCCACTTTTGTCATTGGTAAATTTTTTTATATTTTAAGTGTTCTTAAAATCTGGCTACATTTATCAATGTTAAAAAGCACGGATATGGAGTAACATTTACCATTTAATGTGAAAGTTATCATCTAGATATTATATTTATGGGTATGAATAAGAATAATGAATTTTGAAATACTTATGGTTACATATGTATAAAATGAATCTATTGGATATCAAATAAGTAAAAAAATCATTTCAATGTAATAATCAATTTTTTTTGTTCTTCTAGAAAACATTATTTATACATGAAATGTATTTTTATCTTAAAAAAATTAAATAAACCACTATTAGTGAATGGCATCAATCAAACATATATAATATATTTTTAATAAATTTTTTAAAATTCATTTATTATATAATAATGGAATGGGATAATAAATAACCAAATTTTATTCATAAATCTTTTTTGAAAGTATTTTTCATTGATTTTTCGAAGAATATTTTTAATATTAATATATAGAACTTATAGAAATGGAAAATTAAAAAATGGATTCCATATTTGGAATCATACTGTTTTAAATTATTTAATTTCCCCCTATTATTTTTGGTTAATATGAATAGTAACTGTGGTAAAATTCACAGCCTCAGTAAAGGGTATATTATGTTAATATTGGATAAAAAATATTTGAAAAAGCCAAAAATTTTCATCCTAATTTATATTGGGTGAATTAAATTTTATTCTTATCACATTAGTCTTAAAATTTATTTTTTTTAATATGAACATTTACTTTAAAATGAAATATATAATATTTTCATTAATGAGAGTTACACAATGTCTCTCTTGTAGTTTTAATGATCTCTTATGTGTTAAAATAAGAACAAAAACTATTGATGAATTAATATAAATATCTATTTTGTAAAAAATTAAATTATATTTATTATTGTGATTTATTTATAATTTTTTGGGATTAAATATTTACCTCAAAATCATGGGAAACACTAATACAATTTTTATTCAATTAATAAAAAAATAAATAATTTTTTTAATAATTAAAAATATTAATAAAAATTGAGAGATTTATAGTCTTACTAGAATTTTTAGTTAAATATTAAATATTAGTGATGTGTAAATGGAGTCCATTTTGGGTAGTAATAAACATGTGTGGTCAAATATATCATTATACATTATTGTGTGGAAGGTTGTGTAGGAATGTCTCTCAACAGTATGGCATTAACAATGGGTTGAGTTGGGATTGTGTTTTATATAATATTAATTGATTAAAATGTAATTTTAAAAATAAGTTAATATATTATTAATAAAATTAAGGTTGTTTTAACAAATTGATCATGATGTGAGAGAAAGTGATGGTTGATAGGAAAATGATGATGGATTTATTATACAACATAAATGGATAAAATTAAACACATCATGGGATATTAATAAATAATGATGATTGAATAAAAATTTTATTCTCGTCGATAAATTTGAATAGTTGGTATCTAACATTTTGTCACTAAATATGGGAAAATTAATGTCATACCAAACATAATGAAACAAGAAAATGGTAAGTCTTGAAATTGTAAATGATTTGAAAAGTGAAATTTTTTATATTGTGATTTCCATCTTACTTGAGGATTCGGTTTTGGTTTTGATGGTGATGTTATGTGGGATGATATTTTTTAGTGATAGGATGTCAAGATATAATTTTGATATTGTTAATGTGATGTATTTAAGAAATAAATAAGGTTAAAACTTATGGGTTATGTTGGCCCAAGGTTGGGATGATCAAGCATGTTATGATGGATTAACATATAGTTTGTGTTAAACTGGAAAACCACACATGGTATTGATGTGATGAAACATAGTTAGGGTCATGCATGTTAGGAGTAGGTAATGATCTTGGTGTACTATATATTCATTACAACCTACTTTGACGAGGATATATAGCTGATTATGATGTGGTTATGTTTGTAATGGAGAAGATGTAAATATAAGTTTTTCGGTGGTGAATGTATATATTAAAGAGAGGTAATGAGGATTTTTTGATCCATGTCTACATTAACCTATCGAGAAGTGATTGGATAGGTGGATACCATGTCATATGTTTATGGATATGCGGTGATGTGGTACATTATGGTGGAATGGTTTCCATTAATGTTAATGTTTTGTATAGCCATTTTTTGGTGGTCTGATACGAAAATGAGTGATGGTTGATGATATGGAACTTTAATTGTTTCATTATCATATTCAAATTTAGTTTTTGAGGGGTTTTAATATTGGATTGAAAACTCTATGAGTTGGAGCGGTCTTTGGAATAATTTGTTGGAGTAGTGGTGTATTATCTATCCCCTGTCATTTTTTTATTTTTATTAGGGTTTTGGAGTTAATGATGTAACATAATTATTGGATATAGAATTTTTTGGAATCCTTTTTTGGTGAAATGAATGTGGTGGATATAGAAGGTGGTAATTGTTGTGGATATGATGTTGAATATATATATTTACGATTGTATTTATCATGTTTATTTATTCTTATATATGTGGTTATTTTTTATTATATATCAGTCTTGTTTACTATTTATTATTTATTTCTCCTAGATTATTATTTTCTAAGAAGTATTTACATTCTAAGTAATCCCATGTTCTTAGTCCTCTAATATTTATTCAGTGTTTGGTAGGGAATTATAATGGAGTTAGAATAATTTATTTGGTTAACATAGATAAATACATTGGATGACTTGTAATTTTAATAGATTAATCTTTCCTTCATTTTATGATGACTACATGACATCTACATGAAATTTCGTTTGTAGAAATATTACATTTTAACATAATGGAAATGATCTTGTGTTCTTTGGTGGTTTGTTTAATTATTCCTGTTATATTATGAGGGTAATGCATAAAATATGAGTTTTATATAAACTTAGTACCAGCCACCAACTCAGTTTTTTTATAGGTGGGCATTAGGGACCACTCTTACATTCATCGTAGGCTAGAGAGGGGTTTTAGTAGGTGAATTATATGAAATTATAGATATATTTATGTACACCAGGCTGGAAATCCCATATTTATTTGTATAAATATACATTTATAAACAAGTTTTATGAAATGTTAAATGTAAAAGAAAAAGCATATATATATTTAAATTATTTAAATTGATATTCTTACAATAATAACATTATCCCAGGAATTTTTTGATTAGTGTCTTTGATGATCAGGAACATAATAAAATTATTTTATGATAAAATTGAGCATTTATCCTTAATAAAACCACAATGGACCCCCTTAAAGACTTCTCATAAGTTATACTCATCATTATAAACTAAGGAAATGGGGGGTGATCAAAAATTCATTATGGTAAAATCATATCGGCATTTTATTGAGGATTAGATCAAAAGAATATGATAAAACATGACCATGAGAGTAATGTATTGTTAAACAATAATTTAGTAAAATAATATCTACCCTTAAGTCATGATATAAATATTAGTAATCTAAAAATAGCAAAAATATTTGATTCAAATTTTTTTAAATTTTATGAGATACTAAACATCTTCCATAGAGGATAATCTGATACATATTTAATGATAACAAATCAATCCTATTAAATATTTCATAAAAATTAAAATAGACATAAACATATGCATTTGAATATTATATTATTGTGAAAAAAATTTCCTTGCTTCATATTATGGAAAAAAATTCCATGAATCATGTTGTGAAAAAAACGTGAATAATTCTTGTTTTGAAAAAAAATATTGTTGTAGTTAAATAGTTTTGTGAATAAAAAAATTCCATCCATAAAATATTTATCTCATGAGATTTAAATAATTAAGATGTGAATTTGATATAAATATAGCACCCAACCCGTCATTATAATAATGATCTATTCATTTGTTCTCCATTACTACATGAAAACATTCATAAATAAAATATCACTTAATTAACTGATGGAAAGGATAATGGTTTGATGAATTACATTCCTAGAACATTACATAATATCATGATAAAAATAAGTTGTATTGTGGCTTAAAAATTTCTACATTATAATATAAGTAGAATTAAAGATGATAGTATAATTAAAAAATAACTTTTTAGGTAAACTAGAAAAATCACTTGAAAATTAAAATGAAATATTGATTTTGAAAGGCTTGGAAACTTCTTAAATTATTTTTCAAAATTAAATAATTATAAAATAAAAAAATTAAAATTTATCCTTTAATGTAAAAAGGGTTTATTTAAACAATATTTATAATATAAATATTCATTCCAAAACATTATTTTCAAAAAACATGAAAACTTATGTAATAGTAACAAAATCATTAAAAATTCATTATAAAATCAATAAATTCTCTATTTTTTAAATGATAATAATATTTACAATCTCATTATAAATTATTAATATTAAATATCTTTAATAAAACCATTTTAAATCATAGGAAGATATATTTTTAAAGAATAATTCTCATAATAGTGAATGAAATCATAAAATTTATTTTAAAAAAGGAAGTTACTATAGTCATAAAAAAGATGTTACATGTCATATTAAAAGTGTGAAGTGATTTTTTTGAAAATATTTAATAATGGATCCTTTAAAATTATAAAATTGGTCTTATGTGAAATTCATTGTGTAAGATAAAACATATTATCATAAATGGAAATGCATTGTACATATATTTAAATAATTCTATTGAAAACCCAAATCATAAAAATGGATAATAGAACATCCCTTTAAAAGAATAAAATTGAAATTTAAAGGTCATTTATGATAAATAATTAGTTTTTTTCAAAATATAGAGGTAATAATTTCGGGGATAGAAAAATATGGACAAAGTGTGGAAATCTCCATGAATGAGAATGAGATTTATTCTCAACAATGATATAAATTTTCAAGAACCAAATCATCATTGTAAAATATTCTATTTGAAAAGTAATTATCATTATATAATAAGATATTATACCATGATATAAAATCAAAGGGTTCAAGAAACTCATATTATAAGAAATAAGTTCCCAAAGAAGTATTATAACTCAATAAAAGTATATAATTTAATAATGACCCTTAAAAAATTGGAATCGTTTGAATTAAACTACCATCAAATATATATATTGAGGTGGATTAATAAATTATTTTAAATTAATGAAAATGATGGTAAAAATAAATACAAGTCCAATATCTACAACACAAAATGAAATAAGTGGTTAATTGGAATCATATCCTATTGAGAGGAAATTAAGATGGAAAACCCTCACCATTGGCCCTGATTTTATGTTCCCATGTTCCAGAAATCCTAAAAAATAAAATTATTGTTATAGAAAAAAATTAAGAACCTTTTCCAAGTATATATAATTTTATTTGGTCTATTTATTATAATATGATATTTTCTTTGTACATTCATTTTTGCATAGGGAGTTCACTTGACATGGTTCAATTTAATTAACTAGAACAAAATTGGTATTTTGATAATGGTAAAAAAATGTTGTAATATATCACCATAATCACAATAATTGTATAGGTATGTATTTTATTATTCCATAAAATAAAATTTATAAAATTTTATATGTTTTCCAAAAAATGGGCTCAAATTATGAAAAATACCTTGATACGATTATTTTAGGCGATAGTGTTTACTATGACCATTTAATAATAATATCATCTATTGTATTTAAAATATTATCTTTAAATACTATTAATACTATTATAAATTTAATTTTAACTCATTAAATATATTTTTAATGTCAAAAATGTTATGAATAAATGGAGAAAATAGAACATAGTAAAGGAGGCATCCAAATATATGGATGCTGACATCCCCATATTTTGAATGGTTTAGGAATAAGGATGAAAAGATATATTCCATTAGAATAATAATATTTAATAATATTAACAACACATTTTTTATCAAAATTTTATTTATTGTATGGATTTTTTGGGGTAAAGGATTAAAATAACTAAGATATTTTTTGTTGAGAACACTACCTATCTCTTTAGATGTTCTCCCTTAGGTAACACAATAATGCTACATATATTGGTATTTTATAAATATCATGGCTTAGATGATGTGGGAAGTGGTTTTAAAAAATACATCAGAAGAGTTTTGGAATATTTAAATCTTTGTAAATGGTAGATAAATTTTGTGGAAGTGATCTCCTTTTATATTTGATAAAAATTAATTATTTGTAAATACTCAATACATTTTCAATGATAGAATGGACCTATTGAAGTTAAATACCTCCAATTGTGGGAAATAATTAATTTTATGGTGATACACGGTCTATAAATCCTCTAGAATTAATTTTCATAGATGTTTTATACGTATTGTTAGTATTTTAAATTTATATTTTTACACTACAATTTCTATTTTAAACTTGGTAACATGTTTTTACCGACGTAATTTATATTTTTTTAAGAAAATAAGGTAACCCATTTTACCAAATATTTATTTTCAATACCCAAATTTAACCTCCATATAATCTAATTCAACATCTAAATAAAATTAAAATAACTTTAATATTAAATCATTGAGTATGTGCAATAACAATTTCGTAAAAAAAATGTTATTTTTACCAATAGGATTTCATAATATTATGAAATATTTATTATGAATTAAATGAGTGAAAATATATTTGTATATATACATTTAAAAATAAAATTAAATAATTTTTATAAAATAGACATAATAAATATATTAGAAAAAAATTAGACATCGTAAATAATATAATTCTTTGAAAATAACAATTTCATAATTATCATGTTCATTAAAATTAATCATTATAATCATTATATTATACCTAAATAATATTTACTATATTACATAATATGAACATTATAATATAAAATATGAAATACATTTTTTAATATTTAATCTCAATAGGTGATGATTTTTTTTAATATATTCGAATAAAAATAGTTTTTAGACTAAAATATTACTTATATTTTAAAAAATTTAAACATGAATTTAATATATTCAATATAGTTGTTTTAAATAATTTATTTTAAATTATAAATATATATTTTTAAATAAAAAATGTTTCAAAATCATTATATTTATTCATGTATTATAATATTTTCACAAATGTTATGATATTATAAAAATCAATAATTTTTATTTACTCCAATGAAAATGATTTATTTTATAAATATATAAAAAATTCAGAATAATATAATATAAAAATTAATAATTAAAAAATTATTTTCATTTTAAAAAATAAAATATATGAAATTCATATAATTAAATTGTAAATTAATATATAGTATACAAACAAAGACTATTTTTATTAAAAATTTACATTTTAAAAGTTTAGGTTATCTTAATATAATTTCTTATGAATTTTCAATTGATTTAAATATTTTAATTTATTATTGTTATTTTTTTAAAAAAAATATTAATAAAATATTTCATGTATTATACTAGTTTTTTATTGTGTGAAAAAGAAATTATAAATATTGTTTTATTTAAAGGATAATACATTTATAAATCTCAAGGTGTTACGTCCTCTCTCCGTAAATAAATAACATTCTCACAATTTCAACATGAATTTACTAATGAAATATGATATGGATATATACGAAAATCGACATATATTTTAAACATATAAATATAAATCATAATATTAGATACTTGGAGACTTATAATTTACCATATAATAGGAATGAATTTTTATTTACCTTTATCATTAGAAATTTATACCAATTTGCTTCATTTTTTCTCCCTGTGAGTTTATAATGAAAATCACTAATTAATTCTCATGATCTTATTTCCAACCCTATAATAATACTATAATATTGATGATAATATCTAAAAATAATTTGAATATAAAAACTCAAACATAAAATGTATTCTCGAATGAAACCTTCATTCAATTTTTTGAAATATTCAGCTCAACTATTATATAAATGGATCAACTTGAAACTCTTTCAAGTTAACCTTTGTCTTCCACGTTCATATTCCTATTATGTTTTCAAACCAAATTTGTTATAATTTATGTCCTAAAATTTTATTTAAATACCTCATAATGGTTTGTAATGGTCATGATGTCAAATAATGAATATCCTTTAGAATTGTATATCCAGTTTTGCAGTTATTGGAATTGTCATCATGAACTATGTTAAGATAGAGTTGACAGTATACATGCCTTTTTCATGGGGATTACCCCTATGTGATTATATTTCACAAACTAAACCACTTTTAAATATCAAAATATGTACATAATTTCTAAGAAACCGTATAATATATACATTCTAAAAAATTAGGAAATTATTTATAGACTAAGATATATCATTAGTGTTTTTAATAAAATTATCTTACCTTAATCCCCAAAAACTCACTAAATTAAAACTAAAATGGAATTGACCATTTTCTAGGTATTGAATAAAACTCCATAGACTGACACTCCTAGATCAGATACTAATAAAAAATATCTTACAACTACATTCAATTCCAAGTGATATTTTACAAAAAAACTTACATATATTTCAATAATTTATCATAACATCAAAATGTAATGACCTAATCCCAAGAATAGAAGGTTTAGTATATTTTAGTATTAGTTTCACAAGAAATATATTTTATGATAATTTTGAAAATTTCCCTATAATTTATCCATACTAAACTCCTTATTATACTCCACATATGTTATACCCATCTTCATAACCAAAGTAGTGGAAAAATAAAACACGTCATTCATGGAGGATGTCAATTGTACATATGCATGATGACATCATCCTTTATCTAATGGTCATGAAAGAAGGTAATGATTGATACTATATTATTATTAAAACATCAATTAATATTAATAATGCCCATTTTATGATATTGTTAATAATTATAAGGGATTTTATGAGGGGAAATACGAAAAAAATTATAGATTATGGTTGAGAACATTACTTGTCCATTTGGATGTTCTCCCTTGGGTAACAAATTAAATCTATGTAGATTTATCATTTATAATGATAACTATGTCATGACCCATCCCCTGAGGCTCGTGCTGTGACTACCCCAAGCCCGCCTTGCATAGGATAGGGGCTGGCGATTAGCACTGAAAGTCATTTTACCTAAAACTGGGAAGACATTTCCTTTATAACCTTAAAATTCACATAACCAATAACTCAGAAATATATGAACCCAAAAACAATATATAACCAAAAGAGTGCTGAATATAAAAGGGGGAAGAAATACAAGCCCAATAGTAAAGGTACAAGTACAACTGATATACTATACAACTGAAGAAAGACAAAAAAATAGACTCGATCGTCTTCCGAGGTTCCTACCTGGAGGGTAGGTACAAATAGCCTCCTCAGCACTCCGCATACACATCTCCTCTGTGTATCGACACGACCTATAGTCTGCCTCCAGGTATCATCTAGTCATGGTACTCTTATCCTTAGTCAATGCTGGTCGTCTTCTACATCCAAAACAACAAGGTGCAGGCATAGCTCGTGTTGGGGTGAGAATTATGATACTCAGTAGGGATCCCGAGACCATTTAGGTCTCACAAAATCCATCAAGGATAAATCACAAAGTATAAAATCAGTAGTTAACAATACTTATGTATATTCCCATACATATACCTAATTTATCATGCAATCTATCTCAATCATGATAAAAAACACAGAGGTACTGACTCAGATCACACCAGGATTTATTCTATAGGTAATATCAAGTAACATTTCCTGTCATAATATCAAACACCTCGGCTACTGGAGAACTCCTCCTCTATCGAGTATAGTGGGTCTGCCATGTCACACAGAGGTGCTTCCCACTAACCTTGGACTGCTGAGGTACTCATCCTGTAGAGTACTGTGGGTCTGCCACATCCCCATGGTGCTTCCCAACATCGGTCCTCCACGTCACCAGTGCTCTCCCTACCATCGGTCTGCCGCATCACCAAAGTGCTCCCCACTAGGCCTCTCAAGTCACTCTGAATCGAAACAGTCAGCAGTGGTCAAGTCTCATAAGCCACTAAGTTCCCACACTATGCTCACTCGTCTCCGTGATGAACCATTCTACAAGCTACTAGTTGATACTCCTACATCCATGAAGTCTCCCAAATAAGTATCTCAATGGTCCACCATGTCATAGGGGTCACAACGTAAGAGACGGCGCATTTATCAGTCGCTCGATCTGTGAATTATTTGCCATTTTCTCCGGGGGACCCGGTTGGATTCGTTCTCGATCTGACCTGACCGTACCCCATCACAATCCAAAACCCTAGTGGGGTATACTCAATGGGGCCATATTTCTCCATGATTTCCATCGCCACTCACGGTTTGTCAAATGGACGTCTGGTGCCAATGTTATGGGAAAAATAAGGTAAATGGGTCATAGTGGGCCCGAGTCCGGTCCGACCTGGTCGGGCAGACCCACTAGGTCTGGCCCGACCTACTGTGTGGCTGGTATGTGAGCTAACTGGCAGGCCACAAGTGGACGTGGTGGTTCGGTCGCGGATTTCGCGAGGCCACAGGGTGGTTCAGAAAGTGTGGCTCGGCCTGGAGGGTGGTGCGGCACGGGCGGCTCGGAAGGGCGCGAGTGGCGCCATCGGGGCGGCTCAGAGGGTTGTGGACGCATCGGCCCAGGGTGGGTCAGAAGACCGCGAGCGGTGCGGCCAGGGTGGCGTGGCCGGTGGCTCAGCAGACGGCGGCGGCAGCCCGGTGGATGGAGGGGGACACTCGGCGGACGATGGTGAAGACCCAGTAGACGGAGGCAGCGTCTCGGCGGTTGGCGGTGGCTGAGGGCGGTGTCGCTCGGTGGGTGGCCGCAGCGGTAGCCAGGGGCGGTGGGGCTTGGAAGAGAGCATTGCCTCGTGCAGCACGTCATGGGGGGTGGAAACAACTACTCAGCCGTTGGCGTCGC
Organism: Viscum album; assembly: GCA_963277665.1. NCBI lineage: Eukaryota > Viridiplantae > Streptophyta > Magnoliopsida > Santalales > Viscaceae > Viscum > Viscum album. The sequence continues at coordinate 1,394,449,515 of OY728165.1, forward strand.
CGGGGAGAGGCTCTTCCGTGGAGGTCTCGATGCAGCGGTGGCCGCGGGGTGGTGCCATTGCACCATCACCTTCTTCGCATTCAATACCACAAAAAAACTCAAGATTTGATGAGGGGTCGGTCCATGTTTGTTTGGAACATACCCTTCACATTAGGTTGGAATAGTAAGGCTCAATAAGAACAAGATAATTAAAAACATATAAAGAAAAATAATCAAACACCTTAACTACTATCCTCGGCAATAATTATTCCCAATTCCTCAATAGAATTAGAAGGGGAGAACATGGAAAGTGATAATCATATTTTAGTAAATGTCAACCGCGTTCGCTTGGTTCCGTCGATGAGGTCTCAAGGAAGATGAATTTTTTTTGGGAAAATATGGTGTTCGTTGTCGTCAGTGTTTTCCTCAATTGTTGGTTCGTGCGTTGTTGAAGATCCTTCGACAGAGTTTGGAAAAGAAATCATTGATGGAGAGGTGTTCTACGTCAGCATTCTTCATTGGAGAGCTTTTCTCCCAAACCGCTCATCTATTAATTCCACCAATATTAAATGGTAGCACAAAAATAATAGATTATGTGATCTATTATGTTTTTTGGCATATAATTCAAATTGAGTTAATTACTCTCATAGGTTGGCCTAATTAATGTGGTTCCTTGGCTTAATTATTGTGGAGGATGGTTGGAACAATTAATATTGGAGTATTTGAAGAGGATCTACCAGAATTAATGATGTAGTTGAGAGGTTTAGGCCTCTGGTGGTCCCTACAACCTTAACCTCACATGGAAGGATAACCTCAGGTGGTCCACACCACCATAACCTTTCATGGGAGGTTATGTTCTGGTGGTCCCCTCTTTTCAAATTCAACATGGAGGTTTTAAAAAATTAAATAAAAAATAAAAGATAAAAATAATTATTTTTATTTTATTCATTCACGAAAAACACAAAACCTAACTTCCAACATCGACCAATTGTCGTAAAGGTGAATGTCTGTTTAAGATAATATCGGCATTGTGAGTTCAACAGAGCCCTCAGATTTCATTTCCAAGGACCGGTTCAAAATTTATAAAAACCCACTCGCATGATTACTGAACGTACCCGATCATAAGATTTGAAATTCATTCTGGGCACTCCGGGTCACGGAATCAGGTGATTTCAATTTTCACGGACTCGAAAAATTCCCATTTATTTAGAAAACATAAATGGAAATTTTGGTTCTTTATAATCTCCACACCATAGGGATCTACATCTCCATAAGACACAACTCAAACTAGGTAAAAATGTGGGGGTACTGAACACGCATCTGATCCACCCACTCTTATGTGCTCTACTGGAGGTTCTCGTGTTGCCAGCGAACGCGCACTAGAGGAATCAACCATCCATAACGAACCATATCATGTCGATCCTCAACCTTAAATGGAACCTCCGTAAAAGTCACCCCATCGTCAACAACTAGCTCTCCATTATCGATGATGTAAGAAGGTTCATGCACTTATCTCCGTAGGTGGGATACGTGGAATATGTCGTTATCCCTATGCAACTAAGGTGGAAGAGCTAAGTGGTAATCCACCTCGCAATCTTTGATGAGGATCTGAAAAGGTTCGATGAACCACAGAGATAACTTGTCGCCTCCACCAAGTCTCTGAAAACATCATCGAGGTGATACCAGTAAAAATACATGGTCTCCATCTTCAAACTCCAGAGGTCTCTGCTCATGTAAGCATGCAACGTCTACCTACTCTTTGTTGTCTTCATCTGCTCCTGGATAATCTGAACCTTCTCTTTGGTATCCCGTAACATCTTTGGTCCCACTATTGCTGACTCCCCTGGGTCAATCCATCATAAAGGTGATATGCATGGTCACCCGTATAATGCCTTGAAAGGTGTCATTATAATAGAGGGGTGATTGCTGTTGTTGTATGAAAACTCCACCAAAGCCAACTAATCCTCCCAGATTTGACCGAAGTCGAGGGCACAAGCACGCAACATGTCCTCAGGTTTTGAATGGTCCACTCAATCTGGCCATCTGTATAAGGATGGAAGGCGATGCTCAAATTAAATTGTTTCCTGAAATCCTCTTACAACCCCTTCCATAGATTGGAAGTAAAATGTGCTTCACAATCGGAGACAATAACTGAGGGTACACCATGTAGCTACAAAATCTTGTGCATATAGAGGCATCACAAGATCACTACTGAACCCAGATCTCTGAATGGTAGTATGTGGTCCATCGTGGTGAGTTTGTCGACGATCACCCAAATTGATTCATGTCCTCTGGATGTATGTGGATTTCATGTCACAAAGTCCATGGATATCCCATCCCACTTCCACTATGGGGCCTCTAAAGGCTGAACCAAGCCTGATGGTACCTGATGCTCCGCCTTCACTTTTTGACATGTGATGCACTAAGAGACAAACTATGATACTACTTTCTTCATTCTCGACCACTAGTTCTGTCATCAGAGGTCCTAGTACATCTTCACCACTCATGGTTGTACCGCTAGAGGGGATGTGTGGAACTCCCTCTAGACTTCCTCCGGAAGTGACACTGGTACCATGGAATGTCCTCTGAATAGGATGACATGCTCCCCACATTCCAAAAGTCATTTGGTTTCCTGACCAGTGGATATATGAGAACATCGCGTCTCACAGTTAGCGTCCCCATGCCACATCTTCATGACTCGCTAAAGAAGTGGGGGAGTGACTCTAAGAGACTTAAGGAAAGATTCTCTATCTCTATTGACAATGGATATCTGCAAAGCGGCTAGCTGCTCCATCACCTCCCCGAGAAAATGTTTTTCAGATATTCTGATGAGTGCATCCACAAAAATGTACCCCTTACCATGATTATAGACTATCTCTAAGTCACAGTCTTGGAGGAACTCAAGCGTGCATCGATGTCTTAGGTTCAGTTCATTATGCGAGAAGATAAACCTAAGACTCTTTTTACTAGAGTATACTATAAAGCACTCTCCCATCAAATAGTTCAACCATGTATTCAAGGTGAAGACCACTTCTACAAACTCCAGTTCATGGGTTGCGATGTTCTGCCCATGTTGTCTCTACTATCGAGAACCATATGAAATCACTAATCTCTCCTCCATCAGGAAACATCCAAGTCTGGTCTTTGATGTGTCGTAGTAGACTAAGTATCCTACACATTCCTCTGGAAGCCTCAATATGTGGGCACTAGTCAGCCTCTTAGTTAGCTCCTCAAAACACTATTTTTATCTCTACCACCACATGAAGGGTTTCCCATTCTTGGTCAAGGTGGATAGTGGTGCTACATCTCTGGAAATGTCAGGAAAAAATCTTCATTAGTATCTACCCAAAACCAGGAAACTTCATACTTCTGTCACACTCTTGGGTGGATACCAAGAAAGTATCACCTCAATCATTACTAGATCCACTATAACTCCATCCTCACTGATTACATGTCACATAATATGAACCTCTCAGATCCAGAACTAGCACTTCGAGAGCTTACCATAAATATGTTGTTGTTGGAGTGTGTCCAGTACTACCTGTAAACAATAGGAATGCTCCTCCTCTGTAGCTGAGTAGATCAGAATGTCATCTATAAAGACTACGACAAAGTGATCGAGGTATGGTTGAAAGATCATGTTTATGAGTCCCATGAACATTTCCTGGGAGTTGGTTACGCCAAAATAAATAACCAAGAACTTGTAGTGGCCTTACTGACATCTGAATATCATCTTATGATCATCCTCGTCTCTAACTATAAGCTGGTGGTTGCTTGATCTGAGGTCTATCTTCAAGAACCATCGTTCTCCCTTCAGCTGATCAAAGAGTTCATCAATCATCATGAGTGGGTAATTGTTCATCACAGTCACCTGGTTCTAGAGCCTATAGTCAACAAAAAGCCTCAAGATCTCATATGCCTTCTTGTTGAACACAATCAGGGCTTCCCAAGATGAAACATTGGTCCGAATGAATCCCTTCTCATATAAGTCCACCAGTTGTACCCGTAGCTCACGAAGATCAACGGGAGCCATCTAATTGTATGGTGTAGATATCAGTGTCATCTCATGGTACAAAACAATGTAAATGTCCACCCTTATGCGAGGAGGTAGACCCAGAACATCATCCGGGAAGACATCAATGTTCTAGTCCACCACTGCAGGATAACTCAGACTCTCCACATCAATAGATCTGAGGATAAGGCTAGCCAACAGATGTGTGATCAACTGCACTCTCATCCGAGAAAGTCCATCATGTGATGAAAAGGCTCCATTCTTGTCGGTGAACGTAAACATGGTGAGCTGATATAATGAAAACATTTAAAAAAACACACACAATTAGTGTTTTCATTCACTTAGTCGGAAATCAGTAGTATAGGTCCTGGTGTATGGATATGTCAACCACCGCACCAACACTGAAATCCCTGAACTAAAAACCACTCTCACTACACATAACACTCTTGCCTCATAGAAATGACCCTAGTCCTACATTCTGAAGTTGAACAGACACCTCTGATATCCATTTTTCACGATCCATCCTCTATGGTCGGTGTTGTGACTACACCAAGCCCGTCTTCCATAGGCTAGGTGATGGATATTAACACCGAATGGCATTTCTTACTAAAACTGGGAAGTCATTTATTTTATAAGATGAAAACTCACGTATCCAAGCACACATCAAAATATTAAAACAAGAAAACAGTATAACTAAAAGAGTGTTGAAAGTAAAAAAGGGTACCAGAATACAAGACAAACGGTGAAGGTACATGTACAACTAAAATACAATACATCTCATGAAAGAAAAAAGACATCTACTGGATCATCCTTCGAGGATCCTACTAGATGGGTAGGTACAGATTGACTCCTCAGCACTCCACGTCCACCCATCTCCTCAGTGTACTAACACGTCGTATGGTCTACCTCTAGGTGTCGTCCAGTCCTAGTACTCCTAGCATCAGTCAGCATTATCAGTCGTTTGTGTCCAACACAACATGGTGCGGGTATAGTCCGTGCATGCTGGAGTATAACGATAATCAGTAAGGACCCTGAAACCCTCTAGGTCTCACAAAATCCATCTTGGATTAATCCCAATGTATGAAATCAACAGACAACCTTAATTATGTATATGACCATACATATACCTAATTCATCATGTAATCCATGTCAATAATGTGGAAAAACACAAAGGTACTTACTCAGCTCACACTAGGATTTATTATATGTGCAATATCAATTATCAATCGCAGTCACAACATCGTACACCTCAGATGCGGGAGAAATCCTCTTATATTGAGTACAGTTGGCATGTCGCGTCACACAAAGACACTTACCACTAACCTTGGACTACTGAGGTACTTCTTTTGGAGTACCATGGATCTGCCTCGTCACCAAGGCGCTCCCCACAGTGGGTCTGCCGCGTCACCAAGGCGCTTCCCCTCATGTCCAGCTGAGGTACTCCTCTTGTCCAGTGCTATGGTTCTGTCACGTCAAAAAGGTTCTCCACACCATGGGTCTGCCGCATTACCGAGGTGCTCCCCACTGGGCCTGTCAAGTCACTCAGAGTCAAAACGGTCAGTAGTCGTCAAGTATCTGCCAGCCATTGGGTTCCCGCACAATGGTTGGTCATCTCAGGGAGGATTCTATCTAAAGGATACATGTCAATACTCAAATAACCATTAATTCCCATGAATATGTATCTAAAATTTCATCCACATCATAGGGTTCTCAACGTTATAGATGCAAGTCAGTCAGATGACCGATCTGTGAGTTATTAGCCTTTTTGTCCTGGGGACCCGGTTGGATTCGTGCTTAATATAACCTGACCCTAACCCATATCAATCCAAAAACCTAGTGGGGTATACTCTAAGGGACCATATTTCTCAATGATTTAGCATGCCTCTAACTGTTTTTCAATCAAACGTCTATTGCCAAAGTTATAGACAAAAGATGGTAAATGAGTAATAGTGGTCCCGGGTCCTATCCAACCCAGTCGGGCCGACCCAGTTCAGGTCGACCAGGCCCAGACCACTAGGTTTTTCATGTGCCATACTGGGCAGCCCATCCAGCGTGTGTTCCAGAAGGCCGCGAGGGGCCATATGGGTTCAGTCCGGACGGTGTGATGCTGCAGGGTGGCTAGGTAGGGGTTGATCGACTAGGAGGGTGGCGCGACCGGGACAGCTCGAAAGGCTGTGGGCAGTGCGGTCGGGGTTTCCCGGAGGTTCGAGAGTTCCTCAACTTGGGGCAGCTAGGAAGGCCATGGGAGGCACTACCAGAGTGGCCGGACCCACGGCTCAGTGGACGGTGTCGAAAACCCGGCGGATTATGACAACAGCTTGGCGGATGGCGGCGGCAGCCCGGCGGATGGCGGCGGCGGAGCGACGGTCAGTGGCAGCCAGGGGCGGTGCGACTCGGCCGACGACGGCACCACAGAACTACTTGGCCATGGGGGGTGCGAGGGTGCTAAGGACGCAAGGTGGGTGTGGCCACGGGGCGGTGGCGTTGCGTCGTCGCCTTAATTATGTTCAATACCAAAAATAATCACAAGATTTGTGGAGGGTTTGGGCCATGTTAATTTGGCTCGTACCCTCCACATTAGGCTGGTAGCATATGGCTCAACAAGAACAAGAGAATTAAGAACGAATAAAGAAAAATAATCAACCACCCTTCCTACAATCCTCAACATTCACTATTCCAAATTCCAGAAAAGAATTAGATGGGAAGAACATGGAATGTGACAATCATATTGTAGTAGTCCCATGCCTAGTTCGCTTAATGACATCAACGGGGTCTCAAGGAAGAAGGAAAATTGTTGGTAAAAGATGGACGTTGGTGTCATCAGTTTTTTACTCGATTTTTTGTGTGTGCGTCGTTGGTGATCATTCGACAATGTTTGGAGAAGAAATAGTCGAAGGAGATGCGTTCTTCATTGGTGTTCTTTATAGGCGTTCTTTGTTGGAGAGATTTTCTCCCAATTCTTCTCCTCTCCTAATTCCACCAAAATGTAATGGTAGCCCCAAAATAATAGATTATGGGATCTATTATGTTTTGTTGGAATATAATTCAAATTTTGTTAATTAATCTCATAGGACGACTCAATTAATGTGGTGCATTGGATTAATAATTGTGGAGGAGGGTTGGAAAAATTAATGTTGGAGGAGTTGAAGAGGCTCTCCCACATTTAATGAGGGAGTTGAGAGTATTAGGCCTCATTTGGTCCCCACCACCATATCCTCTCATGGGAGTTTAGGCTCGGGAGGTCTCCACCACCCTAACCTCTCATGGGAGGTTAAGGTCTGATGGTCCCCACTTCTCAACATACACTTGAAGGTTTTAACAAATAAAATAAAATAAAGCTACCCATATTTAATTTTATTTTATTAATTCTCGAAAAACCCAAGAACTAACTTCCACCCTAGACCAACAATTGTCAAGTTGAATGTCTCTTTATGTAAATATCGACGATGTGTGTTAAAAGGTGCCCTAAAATTTCAATTTTGATAACCAGTTAAAAAGTTATAAAAACTCGCTCGCATGTTTAATTAATGTACCTGAAAAAATGTTCAGAAATTCATTTTGGGCACTCCAGGGCTTAGAATCACGTGACGTCAATTATCGCAGACATGAAAAATTCTAATTTATTTAAAAAAATTATACATTGAAATTTGAGGTCTTTACATAAGAATTAATGTATATAGGGATAGGGTTTCACTAGACTAGGGTACATTTTTGGTAATGATATGTCTTTATAAAGGGTGGATAAATTTGGTTGGTGTGATATCCTTTTATAATTTAATAAAATAGAATTTTTGTAAATACTCATTATTTTTTAAAATATATACTAACAATATTCAAGGGTCAGTGGATCCAGAAGTGGTAAATGAGGAGTTTTTATGAGAGATAATGGAAATAAATCCTCTACCATTAATTTGAACACATGTACTAAACATTTTTCAAGTATTATGCCACTAGATTTATAGACATTATGATTTTTGTTTTTACAATTTTAACATGTTATTACCATGTAATTAATTCTTTATTAAAAATATTAGGTAATTCATATTATCAAAATTTTAAATATTAAACCTAAATATAATCTTTATATAATCTATTTCAATTTCTATATAAGATAAAATTAACTTTTAAATTAATATATTAATATATTGGAAAATAGTTTTTTAGGAAAATGTTATCTTCAACATTAAGTGTTCTAAACCATAAAAATTGTTAAATACCAAATAAATGAGAGATAATATATATTTACATATATTTAAACATAATATAAAATTAGATATTTAAAATATATCATTTTGACTAATTACATAAAAATTACACAACATTAATAATATAATTTATTAAAAATAACGCGTTCACCATTATCATGACCATTAACATTAATCTTAGTGATATTTCATTTGTTAGAAATATAAAATTGATATTATTAGAAAATTTGAACATTTTGATATAAAAAATGAAATTTTTTTATATGTAATATATATATGTGATGAAAAAATATGGTTAATATAAGTGAAGAAAAAGAGTTTTTAGATTTAAAATTTACTTAGATTTCCAAAACATTAAACATGAGTGTTATAAATTCAAAATTGTATTTTAAAATTATTTATATTAATTTATAAATCGATATGTTTTATATATGAAATGTATCAAAATAGTCCATGTCATTAACTTATTATTAAAATGTCAAAAAAGAGACAGTATTAGCAAAACCGTTATTTTTCAATATTTCCCTAAAAACAATTTTTTATACAAATATTAAAAAACTCTCCCAATACAATTAAGTAATTATCTTATAAAAATGATTTTAATATTATAAAAATAATGTTTTAAAACATTAAAATTTATCTTTTTAATTAAAATATAATAGAAAAAACAACTTCTTTGTGAAAAATTCATTTTTAATGCTCTTAGGGCTTTTAGTCTTATTTTTTATGAATATATAATTGATTATAGTATTTTTAATTACTAAATTTTTTATCATTATAATATTTTCTTAGAAACATTCATATAATATTTTGTATATCATTCTAGTTTGTTCATTCGAGTGAAACTGTCGATCAATATAGTGTTTATTAAAATACGAATGTGATATAAAATCTCAATGTGTTAAATAGTTTACCCCACATTTCAAGATATATTTAGATCCCCCATTACAATGGAAGTCATAAACCATGATTAATAATATATTAAACATCACTCAAGAATTATTTAGGGATCCAACAATATTTTAACTCCAAATATATAAGAATACTTATTAAAAATATATTTATTTTAATATAATAACAAAATAAAAGATACATACATTGATGTAAATTAGATCATATGTTATACCATAGCATGAAACACTCAAAATGAAAGTAATAACATATATATAAGTGATTTATAAAAATTAATCAATGTATAAACACATTTATAACATAAATAATTTATATTATTGAATATAGTAATTAAAAATTATTATTAAATTCAATAATATATTCATGGGATATAACTGAAAATTCATAATATATGAAGATAAAAAATTAGTAATTCATTTTCAGGTAATATGGAATTTCCAAAATAAAATATAATAAATTTTCTTTAATATAATGAATATGATCTATTCAAATTTCATATTTATATGTAATATATAATCTAATTCAAATTTAAATTATATGATTTGTAAAGAATGAATTTATCATATATATTAAATCCCCATAATCATATAAAACTATAAACAAAATATGGTTTCATTATTAAAATATCATATTCTTTATATTTATTTCATCCACAAAAAATCATTACTTATAATCTAAATAGATATTTAATTAGGATGGTATATGAACTGTTGATATTTAATATTTAGGAATCATTCATAATAATAATATTAAAAAATTTATATATGTCTTAACATATAATTTATAAAAAAAATTAATATATATATTAAAATTTTACATCTAAATTATAAATTTAATACCATGTATAAATCAGTATATAATATTTTCTCTTATTATTGAATATTTCATTATTACAATTTCAAAAATATTTAACAATATTTAATTAAGAATTGAAAATTCTAATTTATTTTATAAATCCTTTATAAATTCATAATTAATGTTAGGGAATCATTGAAATATAATTGTTTAAAAAATATAAATTATAATTCAATTAATAAATGAAATTAAATATTAAAATAAGAACATTTATATCATAAACATTGATTTACAATATATACATTCCTATTGTATAGAAAAAATTATATTTCTTTGTAATGAAAATAAATGATATCTTATACTTATGTTATCACATTTCATTATAACATACATGTAGATATCATATATCGCTTGTTATGATACTGTGAGCCACCAAAAATTCACAACTATAACTTTTCATTCTGTTTTCATAGACCATGAAATATAAATATATATATATTGATGGCTACATTAATTTAATAGCTAGTTATATCAATATATAAATCTAAGTGTTACTCTAAAACATGAAATTGGAACTATAATATAAATAAATATATATTCTATTTTTACTATGACATGACATTTGGATTTTTGAATAACATAATGGGACCTATCATGGACATTGATATCTCATTCCATTATTGGCGATATCACATTCAACTACCCTGATTCTTATATGCCATCTGATCACATAGCATAGAAATTAAATATCTATATATCCTTTTCTGTGATATGTATGTTCTTTTAAAAATTTAATTTTATAAAAAATCGTAAAATTCGTTAAAACATTATCAAGTGTCCTTGATAATAGTATTTGGTTCTATAGTATATTAATATTCCCAAATGATGTTTTTGAATTAAAAAAATTACTGAAACGGGATCTTTCAAGAGATTCATAATTTATTATTAAATAATAAAAGGAAAAAACTTCCTACGAAGGCATATTCTTCAACATATGATTTGTGATGATCTCAAAAAAAAAGTCAAAGGATTCTTATCTAAATAGGTATCCACTCATTAAGTAAAAATCCATAATATTTGAAATGATATCAAAAAAGATCATGGTATTATAGTACATTTTGTTCATTAAAGATATTAGTTCTTTGAATTTTGGAGAACGTCACATGTGGAATCAAATTCAATAACATGAATTCAATAATTTTGATCTTATTTGTATAATCATCTTCAATACACTCCAATGGTCAAGTAAATACTGAACATTTCAATAATTTTTCACTCAATACCACATTTTATAATGTTTATGATTACTCATGAATCAATCAAACCATAATCATTTAATTCTTAAGAATTTATTATGCTGGGTTATTTTCCCATTAATAATCATACCATGTTGTCTATAGAAAACATTATATAGCTTATGTTGTGTAATTCACCGGTTCCGGAAGCCACCATGAGGCGCCCCATACCCGGTTGGTCACATGGCCTCAAGTACATTTCCCCAAATTCCAGAGGCTTCTCGCTAGTAGCCAGGGCATTGGGTGTGATAATGGGGAAACTATGCCCACATTGGTAGAGTTACCCAATAGAAGTGAAACAAAATACAATATCAGAAGTTGTAAATATCCATCAATAGTGAACAATAGAATACTGAGATAATAAAAAACTAGAGCAATTCATAATAAATGATGCTTGATACATATATCTAGAAAAGCATCCAAACAAGTCACAATACTGAATAAACATAGTACTAAATCAATGTACAAAAGAAACAGATAAACAGATCCTCAGCATCGCAAGCCTATGCCTGGTCCCCTGCTCCCCATCTCCACAACACGTCATGTACCTGACATAGAAGGCACGTTACCTAATCTATACCTAGAGTAATATAATATTTTGGGGCCCAAATGTGTGACCCAAATAGAGTGTGAGACTAAATCCTAGTAGGAAACCACCAGAAGATCTATTCCTAATAGCCAGTGCATATGTGGTAGGTATAAGTACAAAAAGAAATAAACAAGAAAGTACACAGTAGTAAAAATCCATAGTCCAAAGTCAAGCTGGAGCTAACACACATTGGTAACCCTCTAGGAAGTACCCACATCCATCCCCAATGGTCCTACCAAACGAGCACAAGCATCCCTATGGGAAGTACTCTCAGCCTAACCCATCTGGTTCTGTAATAAAAAATTATAAAGACTCTTTGAGGAAGCACACTTGGACAATTACCCTTATAGTATAAGGTAGTCGAGGACTCTCTGAGGAACCACAGAAGGTCAATTCCCCTTATAAACCCAAGGTCAAGAGACTCTCGGAGGAAGCTCACTTGGACAATATATCTTATAGCCCCAGGTCGTTCATAGACTCTCTGAGGAAGATCACCTTCTCAATTCCCCTTATAGCCTGGAGTGGTTCAATGTAATTCAAGTAAAACAAAGACTCTCTTTGGATGCTTACTCAGCCTATCCCCTTATAGTATATAATTCTCATAGACTCTATGAGGAAGCTCACTCAGCCTATCCCCCTATATTATATAATGTCGAAATACTCTCTGAGGAAGGTCACATGGTCTATCCTTCTATATTATATAATTTCCAAAGACTCTATGAGGATGCTCACTCGGAATATCCTCATATATTCTATAATTTCTAAAGACTCTCTGAGGAATCACACTTGTTCTATCCTCATATAGTCTATACCAACAGTTTTGAACGACCGTGTGTAATTCAATGCATAGTATTTCTATAAGGACAATGTAAACATATAGAACTACTTGCTTAACCAGTCTACAACATCTCATGCATGTCAGAAAACAACACTCCATCCTACAACCACAAGGAATGTAAAACATCTAAATGACCAAAGGCTAAACATGACCAAACGGTTGTATACACAACATTCATGGGGAAAAAAATCCAAAGCACAGAAATCAACCAAATTCATATCCAAATTACCTCTACATGGGCATACAAGCATGGAAGGAAAACAAAAGGGGTAAAACTGTAAAAACTCAATACCCCATCCAAGGTGTGTTAGTAGAATTTACACATAATACTCAATGGATTTGAAGGTAATGGCACAAACCACCTACCATTGCATTAGGAGATCTCTATATGTGAACCTCGAAGCTTGAATCTCCTTGAAATGTCAAATATCTTCAAAAACGTCTAAAACATTCAACCCACTATAACATGGAAAAGAGGAGGAATTGGAAAATGATGGTCTAGAAGAAGGAAGAGCATACCACTGCGGTTCTAATGCAATTGACAAAATTCGATTTTATGGTCAGATGGAGGATCAGGGGATTAGAGAAGTTTCGGTGCCGTACAGTTTCTCTTGGTCTAACGAGACCTAGAACAAGACACTTCTGGAGATCAGGCGCGACCCCAATCTGTCTAATAAAAAAATAAAATACATGGCATGTACATTTGGAGTACATGGCATTTTCTTAATATATACATACTATGCTTTAAGTGTCCTCCATGTCACCCCACACGACTGTGTGTGTGGACATCAAACGGCTGACACACGTCCATCAACAGCAACAAAGTACAAGACATGTACTCATAAAGTAGACGATGTGTACTTAGAAAATTTCCAAAATTTCTTCTTTTCCTCAAACACAACCACATATTCCAAAAACATACCTGAAATAAGATTTGGTTTCTTACAAAGTCACCCCATAATGAAATCCATCCCTGAATTTCCCTATTGAGGCATAGAAGAAGAAACCCCGAACCGCTCCGGCCACTATGCTCGTACATCTGCCTCCCACTTCCAAGTCTCGTATTATACCCTCCCGTGTGGCCATAGCACCCATACCAGAGGAATAGACAGGCCACATATAACATTTGTACTTCGATCAACAAACTGGATAGGATGCTCTTAAAAAGATGCACCCACCACCAACCCCACTTCCTCTGGTTGGAAAGTGTGAGACGGGTCTAAAAGGTAACGTCGGAGTGGAGAAATGTGGAAAATGTTGGACACATCCTGCTACCTCTGAGATAACATCAACAGATAGGCAACTAGCCCAACTCCCTCTAACACCTCAAATGACCCGACATACCTCGGAGAAAGCTTACCATGTCTCCCAGTCCTCCTGTTTCCCAACCACAGTGTGACATGTAGAAAAACATGATCCCCGACCTTGAACTCCAAAGGTCATCTACGATGATTAGAATAACACTTCTGACGAGATTTTGCAGTAGAAATCCTCTTCCGAATAATATCTATTTAATATGTGGTCTCCTAAACAAGACGAGGTCCCAGCAAAGCTTCCTCTCCCGCCTCGATCCTACATAAGGGGGATCAGCATGGCCTACAATACAGAGGCTCACAAGGTTCCATATGAATAGTTTCTTGAAAACTATTGTTGTAGGATAACACTACAAGAGTTGTATGCTTCTCCCAAGAACCTCTGAAATCCAGAATTCTTGCTCGGAGAATGTCTTGAAGCACCTAAATCGTACGTTCGGGCTGGCCATCTATCAGGGGGTGGTAAACTATACTCAAAAGCACCTATGTACCCAATGCTTTTTTAGGCCCGTCTAGACCCGAGAAGTAAAACAGGTATCCCTATCTGAAACAATTGAGTGTGGAGCTCCATGCAGTTGTACAATCTCTCAGATGTACAACTGCCCCATCTCATCAACACTAAAGGTCTCCATGATCAGAAAGAACTGAGAAACCTTGATAATCCTGTCAATGACAACCCAAACAATGTCATTCCCCCGAGGCGAACTCGAAAAACCATTCATGAAGTCCATCACAAGGTCATTCCACTTCCACATGGAATGGGTAACTACTGCAAATGCCCTGCTAGTCGCTGGTGCTCTACCTTCACCTGCTGACAAGTAGAACACATCATGAAGAAACCAGCAATGTACCACTTTATACCTGTCCACCAATACTAATGTTGTAGATCAAGATACATCTTGGTGACGCCGGGATGAACTACCCAAACTGAGGAATGAAAGTCCCGCATCTTCTCCTCACGCATTTCAGCTGGCACCCATACATGCCCCTAGGAACACAAGATCTCATCCTCACCTATCGTCCATCAAGGAATAGGGTCCTCTCCTGAAAAACTCTCCCTTTGGACTAAGACTTCATAATCTGATTGTTATCTCATTTGTACCTGATCAAGAAGCTTAGAGGTAACCATTACAGAAGATAGAAATGTTTGTACCTATCTATTGTACACCTCTATATGTATCTCAGCAAACAGAGTCATAAGCTGCCACTCACTGCTGGTCTCCCGAACTACCTGAATCTGAGTCCTCATGCTTAGTGCATCAGCCACTGCGTTTCTTTTCCCTGACATGTAGGCAAGCTCAATTTCAAAAGACAGAAGGTACTCAAGCCACATTTGCGGTCTAAAATTACAATCACGCTAAGTGAAAATGTACTGGAGAATTTTAGGGTCAGTGAAAACCCCAAAATACTCTCCCAGAAGATAATGAATCCAATAGCGTAAGGCATGAACATCTGCTGCCAACTCCAGATTGCACGTCGGTTAGTTCCTCTCTTGTGGCTTCAACTGCCGAGACCCGTACTCGATGACTCTATCTCTCTACATAATCACAGCTCCAAGCCCAATACTTTATACATCGCAATAAACAGTATAGCTCTTTCCCAGCTCCATCAAGATGAGTATCAGTGATGAAGTCAACCTCCCTTTTAGCATCTAAAAGGCTGACTCACAAGAATCTGACCAATAGAACTTCACACACTTCATAGTCGGACCTGTCAACTGTGCTTTTAAGGAAGAAAAGTCTTGATTAATACATCTGTAGTATGCATCCATCCCTATAAAACTCTGCACCTCAAAGGCGTTATTTGGCCGCACCCAGGAAATTATTTCCCTCATATTCTCTGGGTCTAATGAATCTCTTTTCCTTGAGATAACATGACCTAAGAAGTGAATCTGTTCCATCCAAAAGTGGGATTTTGAGAGCATATAATTTAAATTATGCTCTCTAATTGTACTCAAGACGATATCAAGATTGGTAGCATGGTCGTATTGAGTGTGAGAGTACATGAAGATATCAACCATGAATACCACCATAATGGAATCCATGTATGGAGGGAATACTTGGTTCATCAATGCCATGAAAAATACAGGCACGTTCGTGACACCGAATGAAATAACCATATACCTATATAGACCATACCTACTCAAGAAGGTTGTGAAAGGTATATCTGATGGTCTAACAAACAACTAATGATAAACGGACCTCAAGTCAATCTTAGAGGACACTCGGGCCTCTCAAAGCTAATCAAATAGATCATCAATCAGATGAAAGGGTTATCGGTTCACGACTGTAAACTGGTTTAGCTTCTAATAATCTACACAAAGCCTAAGGGCACCGTCTGCCTTCTTTGCAAACAAGATAGGATAACCCCAAGGAGAAGTAATGGGTCAGATAGAACACATCTCCTGCAAAAACTACAACTACATCTTGAGCTACTGAAACTATGATGTATCCATCCTATAAGGAGGAATAGACACCAATGTCACTCTTATAACATGCTCAATTCAAAATCCCACCGCACACTATAGAGGAAAAACTGAAAATTCATCTAGGAACAGGTCCCTGAAATGATCCACCACTGTGGGAAATTCTATATGTGAAGTCCTCTGGTCATAGAGATAAAGACTAGAAATATAGGTTTTAACTCCTCCTAGCCCAAGATGATCGAGTCCTTCTCTATTCGCCTAGGCATACCACTCGCCTCTATGAAGAAACGATCCAACCACTAGTGATATGAAGCTCACCCTGCGGCGATAACAGTAAATGACTACAAGGAAGTGAACCAAACAGTCCATCCGAAGAATAACATTATAGTCTGGTATATCTGAGACATAGATGTCCCATAAGAAGTGACACCCATCAACCCCTGGAGGGAACTCCTTCCACTGACGTGCACTAACCGTCCTGGACCCCAACGGTTTTTCTAACGTAAAGGTATTGGCAGAGGAAAATGTGCAGATCCCAAGTCTCTCCACAACAGCAATGGAGATAATTATATGGGAAGCCCCTATATTAAAAACCGAAGAAGATAAAACTGAGGCTAATAAGATCATACCTCGATCTGTAGAAGGATCAGGATCCTACTCCATCTGGGTTTGCTCCACTGAAAATGTTTGACCAGTACCACGACCCTCTGACCCTACCTGACTACTCTGAGTTGCTCCACCTTGATGTCGCTGAAAACATGGTGACTGACTGCCATGGCCACGACCTCTACCTCATCCTAAACGGCTGGAAGAAATCTTGTTCCCAGACTGGTGCGAAAGTGGTGGCGCTGCTCTTGAATGGGGATTCATATAGGAACCCATGTTACCAGCTGATGGTGAGAAGAACATAAAAAAGTGTTGAAGGTGACCCATATTTCCGGAAGATCGGCACTCCACCAGGTCTCTCGAGAAACATGGCCTCGTATTCCCGCTTCTCCCAAACTTATAACACACCACCTCAATACCAGAATATGCATTCCACCTGCTATGTTTTCCTCGTGAAGCCTCCCTGTGGTGCTTACTTCTATAATATTGTGGAGCACTAATTATGGATGTGAAACCTCTATCTCTCATAGTTCAAGAATCCCTCAGATTGTGCTCAGTAATTGGCATCCTGTTGATGATAGAGGATATCAAAGTCAACCAAAAGATGTTTTCTTGAGAGCAGATCTCTTACCTAGGACCGTCCTCAATAATTCTATCCATGAAAAACTAATCACTTACTAAAATAGGCGTGAAATGCTGCAACTCTATGAATTGAGAGGAATACTCCATCACAGAATGAGTACCATGCTCCAGGCTCATGAACTCCCATGCTCGATCAGCCCTCATGGTCTCCAGTTAGAAGTAATCACAAAATATAGGCATGACCTTCTCTAAATCCATATTCTGGTGGCATCCTGCCTAATAGATGATATCCCATCACCTCTTCGTTGAGTCTCAGAGCGTGTAGGTTACAAGATTCACCCTCCTTTCTGGCGGTACCTCGAGATGCATGAAGATCGTCAGCATGGATTCGAGCCACGACTCTACAGCATGAGGTCCGGATACCCATGAGAATGTGGGAGGATGTTGCTGCTGCAAGACTCGCATCAAATCATCCATCTACAGGGGAGGAGGTGGAACTCCCTGGAAGGATTGCATCATCCTTATGAAGCCTTCCCTGAATTGTGAATCATCACTAGTAATATGTATAACTGATGAGACCAAGACTAGAACAATAGGGTGATCTGCGGTAAGTCCCTGATCATCCTTGTCTGGTGTCTGATCTCCACCTGGAAACTGGCGTAAAACCGAAGGATATCTAGGTGGAATGACTCTTCAATGTCAAATTCCCACACCTTAGATCAAGATATCAAGGACTGAAATCAAGGGGTGTTATAAGGGAAAAATATAAGGAAATAACTAATTTTTTACAAATAATTACTACATAGGATGTACATTTCCTACATGGTGTGTTCCCTGAAGTCTTTCACATGGGAGTGTACTCATTCCCTAACTAGTCTTGTAACACCCCAAACACATGTTGTGTTTTCCAAACACACGGCGTGTACTTGAATCCACTTCCCCTACCTGAGTCCTTCTACATGGTTAAGACACACGACCCTCCCAAGACAAGACTACATGGCATGTTCTAGGTAGACACAGCGTGTACTATATAAGCTTCACAGGCTCGGGTGGTTTGTGACATGGCATATGTACCCAGGTTACACTACATGACATGTTCAAAACAAACACGGTGTGTACTAAGAAAGGATAACATAGACCCGTGTTGTTAGCTACATGGTTGGGTACCTAGGTCAGGATACACGGCATGATAAAGTGGTACTTGACGTGTTACCACAAAGATTTCTTCATCCCGTGTCTCTTCCAACACAGCCTAAGCCACGGTTAGAGACTACATGGCGTGTATATAAGTACACGGTGTATACTTTTGAAAAACTATTTCTACCCAAACAGAAGAACACATGGTGTGTACTCAAGACTACATGATGTGCCTTTTGGTGTTTTCCAGATATTATGCCTCAGAAACTACTCTAGAGCCTAAAAAACATTGAAATGAACATTGAAGGTACCAAATTCCAATCTTCAAGGTCCCATACTCCCTGCGAATCAATGTTTTTCATCGTATACAATTTATAAAAATCCAAGAAACTGATGATCCACCATATTCTGGTACATAAGGGCCCATAAAAGCTCTGAACCAATGTTTGGTATTCATCCATACAAATACTTACCCAAAAAATACTATATCAAACAATATGTATCTTTATCAAATAATCTATTACAAAAACATGCATATTCTACAAAACATCTATCACAACAACATGCAATCTCTAATACATCCTAGATGGCATGACAAAAATGCATGACATGTGATTTCTAGAAAGTGCCTATATGATATATGATATGGAATAACCTCATCATATCGGGATGTGATAGAAATAGAACCTCAATATCATCAATAGTAACAGCACAACACATGTGAGCCACCCAACAGTGAAAATCAAATCAACCATAAAATTGCAAAATAGTAAAATTGCAATAAACGAGGTAGTATGGATTCTCCCTATACACGGGTTAGCTAATCACTGTCACAACTCAATACCAAGTACATATTCCATCCCATACCTAACTAAATGCTCAAAATAATAAATCAAGAGAAAATAAATACTTTGATACCACTTTGTATGATCCTAGTTCGGGAAGCCACTCAGAGGCGCCACGTACTCGGTTGGTCCCATGGCCTCATGCACATTTCCCTAAATTCCAGAGCCTGCCGAATACTAGTAAGGGCCTTGGGTGTGATAGTGCAGAAAATATTCCCTAATTGGAAGAGTTACAAACATGAAGTGAAACAACATAAAATAGTAGAAGCAGTAAATATCCATTAATAGTAAACAACGGAAGACCGAGTTAATAAAAAATTGGAGGAATTCATAATAAATGACGCAAGATACATAGGTCTAGGAAAGCATCCAAACAAGTCACAATGCAGAATAAATACAGTACTAAATCAATGTACAAAAGTAATAGATAAAAAACTCCTCATCATCACAAGCCTATGCTTGGTTACCTGGTCTCCAGTTCCACAGCACGTCATGTACCTGAAGTAGAAGGCACTTTCCCTTATCTATACCTGCAGAAATATAATCTATTTGGGACGAAAAGCATGAATCAAAAAGGGTGTGAGACTAAATCCTAGTAGGCAACCACCTGAAGATATATGCCTAAAAGATAGTGATAATATGAATGTAAAATGTATAGAAACTAGTAAACATGACAGTACACAATAGTAACAATCCACAATCCAAAGTCAAGAATTAGCTAACACACACAGGTAACCCTCTAAGAAGTACCCATAGCCATCACCTCTAGTCCTACCAAATGAGCACAAGAAACCCTCCGGGAAGTACACTCAGCCTAACCCCTTTGGTTCTATAATAATAATTCATAAAGACTCTCGGAGGAAGCACTCTCAGTCAATTCCCATTATAGTATAAGGTAGTTGAGGACTCTCTGAGGAAGAACACAAAGTCAATTCACCATACATCCCCAAGGTCAAGAGACCCTCTAAGGAATCTCACTCGGTCAATTCCACATATAGCCCCAGGTTGTTCATAAACTCTCTGAGGAACCTCACCCGGTCGATTCCCCTTATAGCCTGGAGTGGATCAAGGTAATTCAAGTAAACCATAGACTCTCTGAGGAAGCTCACTCGGTATATCCCCTTATAGTATATAAAGCTCAAAGACTCTCTGAGGACGCTCACAAGGTCTATCCCACTATAGTCTATAATGTCCAAGGACTCTGTGAGGAGGCTCACTCGGACTATCCTCCTATAGTCTATAATATCCAAAGACTCTCTAAAGAAGCTCCCTCGGTATGTTCTTCAATAGTATATAATTTCTAAATACTATCTATGGATTCTGACTTGGTATATCCTCTTATAGTCTATAACACTAGGTTCTCACAGCCCCATGTATGTCAGCACATAGTATTACTATAAGACAAATGTAACCCTACAGATATACTTGGAAAACCAGTCTGTAAAATCTCAATAATTCTTGAAAACAACACTCCATCCTACGACCATAATTCCTGGAAAATCGGTAAACGACCAAAGGCTAAATAGGAAAAAACAGTCATAGACACATCTTTCATGGGTAAAAAACATCCAAAGCATAGAAATCAACCCAATTCATATCCAAATTACCTCAACACAAGCTTATAATCATTGAAGGAAAATAACATAGGTAAAACGGTAAACACCCAATACCCCGTCCGAGGGTATTTGTGGAATCTGCACATAATACACAAAGAATTCAAACAAAAAGGCACAATCCACCTAACTTGGCGTTAAGAGATCACTATACGTGAACCTCTAAGCTTGAATCTCTTTGGAACGATAAATATCTATAAAACATTATAAAAAGATAAACCCACGATAACATGAAAAATAAGAGGAATTGGAAAATGATGATCTTGAATAATGAATATCTTAACACTATAGTTCCAATGCAATCGACGACGGTCGATTCAAAGATCAGACGGTGGCTCGGGGGCTTAGAGATGGTTTGGTGCTGTATGATTTCTCTCGGTTGAACAAGACCTAGAAGAAGACACTTCTAGTGATGAGACGCAACCATGGTCCATTTAATGAAAAAAAAAATTACACGGTGTGTACTTTTGGAGTACATGACATGTACTTACTATTTTCGTACTCCGCTTTAGGCGGCCTCTACGTCACCCCACACGACCATGTGTGTAACCATGACACGGCCAGCACACGGCCACCTGCGGCAACAAAGTACATGGTGTGTACTTATAAAGTACACAACGTGTATTTTAAAAATTTCAAGAATTTCCACTTTTCCTCAAAAATGACCATAAAAAGAAAAAAAACATACCTGAAAGAAGATCTAGGTTCTTACCTGTGAAAAAATGAAGTGTAAGTTTTTTATATATCATACCACTTGTATGTCACTCCATTTACCATGTCTATATTGGTCAAATAAATAAACCTATAGAAAAAAATATCAAATGTAATAATAGGGACATATCAGAGGGAATACTTTAGGTTAAATGTTCATTTATTTGTTGACATCATATATTAATCATAATTTATGGATTTTTCTTGATGTGATAGATTGGCCTTAATATTGGATAGTCGGTAATTCTATTTTTTTGATCTCATAAATAGAAGAAAAAATATACACTATTTTAATGGAGCCATCAGGGATGATGAGTTGAACCAATTGTTATTTTAATATTAAAAAATAATGTTTTATCAAAAATCATAAAACATATTCAAAATATCATAGAGTCTCTCATTCCACTGTTTGTTTTTAAAATATATAAACATGCAAAATTACAGTACATGAATCCAAATAACTACTAGAACATATATTTCATGAGATTTCTCGAGGAATATTTTAAAAGATAATTAAAATACAGTTACTACATTGGATTATTATTCAAAATATTTCTGGGGATGATCTCTAAATAATAATAAAAATATTAATGTATATATAGGTTCTACTAGCCATGTGAATATAAAAAGAATTTCAATGTAATATTCAAAACATCATGATATTTTAGTATATTAAATTAAAAAATAATTAGAGAAAATATCTTTGAATTTTTAAGAAAAAACAAAACAATAAATCAAATTCAATCACATTAATTATCTTGGTTTGATCATCCATGTATAATAATATTTTATACAATATAATGATAAAGTAAATATAAAAAAATTCACAAATTTTTCATTCAATACCAATTTTTAGAATTTTTACAATTTTTTTCAATTATACATGATTAAAACCAACATAAAATTTTTTAGAAATCATTTATTATGATTAATTATTTTACCATTAAACGTTATCCCATGTTACTTATACCAAGAATTTGATATCTTTGATGATATTATTTTATTTCTAAAAGAAATAATTCTATGGAAATCATATTTTATGTAGTGATAAGAAATTATCATAGTTTGGGATGTAGCTTCAGTGTGCATATATAATTTAACATTATATATTATTCATATTTCTAGTAGTCTCTCTATGGGATAGAATACACCTACCTTATGAAAGTTAGTAATTTTATTTTTTTTACCACATTAACATATGAATTAATATACTGCATTCACTTAGACCCATGATTGTTCGTGCGAGGAACCAATTGAGTATATTTTTATACACACCAATATTATATATATGATGTTGTAGGTTTTGATTAGTGTTACTCTCAGTTATAATCATTATAGTTATGGTTGTTCTATCATTTAACATTGGATTTTTTCACTTGATATAATTTTTATTTAATGTATATACAATGTAAGGGTTTTTTTCAGTTCTTATTATTTTAGAATTTATGGATTATGAATGTTAATTTATATTTATTATTTATAGTGAATTGAATTCAGGATTCGAGATCCACATTTTTTGATTTATGAAGTTTTTATTATAGGTTAATGTATTCCATATGAGTGTTTTGTTACAAAAAACATTAAATATCAGTGTCTGGTGTTTCAAATATAGGATTGGGGTGCTATTTTGGTCTCACCATTATGCCATTTAGTGTTTTAGTGATTTTTCCTACTTACAATTGGAATTATAATAATTAAAAATTTAACTAAATCAATGTTAATAATGTTAATGTAAGTAAATAATTGTTATCTCAATTATTAACATGACGTTATGAATGTTAGTCTTTAATTGAGATTTTTCCTATGTTGTTCACGTCAATTTGAATAATATTAATTATAAATTGATAAGAAAATAAAGACATCTATTCATAGAATTCCATGCCATTTTTATTATTTATTGAACCACCAATCATATCATAGGATCAATGAATCAATAGATAAGAACATGAATATTTTCGTTTTATTATTAACGAATATCCAACTACAAGTTGGTAAGTAACATCTTATGTTATTCACTACATGTGGCTCTTCCATTATTGATTACTAGATCTATTTATAGAACTCCACGACCTTTGTTTCATAAGAATGAAATGATATAGATAATCTAACAAATCCATCGGCCCTGACCCATGCCTCACTCTCCATTTTGATCCTCTATTTCCACCAGAGCACAACTAACATCATAAAATCTATGTGTGTGACATGTTTTCTCACCATGGCGAAGTAATCATTTTTCATAAGATCATGTTCCACAATGATGAACTTCCCATTATTTATCAAAACCTCATAAATATTGGGCATCTTATTCATACAATACCCATCATTTGAGTCATGGAATATCCACTACAAACAATTAGTATTGATATTAGTTATATACCGATTTTTATTTTTTATATTTAAATTTATATAAACTGTATTTCCTGTAATTGACAAATTTAAATGTTGTATGTGGTGCAGGATTCAGATAACATTGAAGATGACCAATTATTTTATTTCTCAAGAGTTGAAATTCATTTTTTTGTTTACAATGACCCTTATAGGGAATGCACTCAAGAACAAGAGATCTCCATATATATGAAAACATCGTAGAATGGAGATAGATATTTCACCACATTTCACTATCACATTTAGAGAGATCAAGAAGAAAACTTTGAATGTGATTATCAGGGTGATAAAAGGTTAATGACACAAGTGATAGGATCTACCATGATAGCACATATAGATTTCTATGGTGATGTTTGGAGATTCATGGACCATGTGTGGATCACTACCATAGGGAATCTATTATTGATTACTACAATACAATTATGGTGTGATGTAAATTCATTTTTAGATCCATAGATGAAGAAATAGTTTCACGTAAGTTAATTTTTTAATTTCATAAATTAATTATAATTAATATGTGATGATCCTGGCATTGTTTCTAACATTTATCTATTGTTTATATTTGCTGATTCAATTCCATTGATAATCAAATTTATCATCTTAAAAATCATAGATTAATCATATATCAAGAAAAAAGAAAAGTTAGGAATGAACTATATGATTCTTCCACTACACCTTGAACTTACACATGGCATCAAATGGGTTACATAATCATTTTTCCTTATTTTAAGACAATTGATTGACTTATGAATTTATTATTGGTTTTCAATTATAATATACTTGTTCCTAAAAATGAGTTGTTATATATTATTTTTTCAACCTAATTTATCATAAATATAATCAAATTGATTAATATTATTAAACAAAATAAATATGAAGATCTCATATATAGGGACTAAAGAGCCGGTGTGGATAACACAAGAGTATAAGGCATGTAACATGGAGTTTCACATCGTGTACTGGTGTCTAATGTACCAAGAATTAATTGAGAATTATTTCAATCCTTGTGACTTTATTTATAATGGTGAATTTATTTATACACCTTTTGTTGTCCAAGGAAGTCTTTCACATGATTAGCTAGAGTTCACAACATTATACTACTACACATGTTATTTATTCTATTAGATATTGATTGGCTGTGTAACTTCTTACATAGCCTATATAACTGGTGGCCATGTTAATCAGATACCAAATGACGTGAAGCCAATATATATTCCATAAAATCTAAAAAACAATTCATGTATGGTTGCAAGATGAGTCCCTTGGCATGTATAACACCCTGAGATATCTAGGCTTATTTATTTTTTAAAATATTTTTTTCTTTTTGGTTTTTTTCATTTCACACAACACATTATATATTTATTTTATATATATTAAAGAAATATGTTTGGATTGAGTTATATAAATTCCATGTTATTCATGAAAAATAAAAAATATAAATGGTATCATCCTTTTTATGGAACATCTAGGTTAGATTATGTTATACGGTAGATATCTTTCCTGGATTTCCATCACAACATGCAATACTGGGTTTTACTAAATATAAATATATTAGTAAAAAATTATTATTTATTATATTAAGACATAACATAACTGTTATATTAGTAGTTTTTAATATTATTAACTAACCTGTGAAAACATATTGTTTAAACAAATATAAAATTAAATCAATAGTTACAATTAAATAGTTGAATATTAAGATAATATTTTTATAGAAAGTTTTTTGGCTCACAAAGCTACTTTATCCTAATAAAATAAATAAATTAAAAGTATTAATTACAATTAATGTAATATATATATATATATTATTAAATAAAATATGTTTTATATTCATCCAATTGATTTTATAGGCATAAGATAAGATTAAACCTTGTATTATACATAAAATCATATCATTTTATTAAGTCAATTTTATTTCCATTTGAGGGAGGACCTATGTTAACTGTAAATTTTGGTACTTTTAGAAATTTTTATGTCAATATAAGCTTTATTTTTCAAATATAGATAAAAAATAATTTTGGGTGAAATTTTGGTAATTTTTGTGATTTTTATTTTTTTAATAAGTAGTGAAAATACTGAAATTTTACTCAAAATTGTTTTTTTCTTATAATTTATCTATAAAAATTATATTTATAATTTATTTTAAAGATAACTATATAAAATTATGATCAATTTATTTGATTTAGGTAATTTTATGCAATTTCACATTGAAATTGGTTATAAAAACTTATCAATATTCTGAACGGTGTTACATTAAAAACCTGTATTGTCATCCCGTCTGTCAGATTAAATATAAATTAATGTAAACCTTTTCAGTGACTTAAAATATAAAAAATGTAACTCATATTTGTAATTAGTGTAATTTATAATATATATTAATATAAAATAAGTTTTTGACAAAAATATTGTTGAAAGTAATTAAATTTAATTACCACGATTAAGATACATTTAAGGTTAATAGTGACCTAAACCCTAATCTTATGACATAATATGTCCTAAAAAATTGTCAGAAAAACATTTTATGACCATATTTAGACCCTATTATCCCTTTTATTCAATTTTTTCCCACTATTTGATCCACTTTCAATAACAAAAACGATGGTGGGGTTTCCCTTTTCCAAAATTTTACAATAGTGCCACTCCTCCTCTACTATAAAAGGCCTCCTCCCCTCTCAACTACTCGCAAAAAAACCAGATTGGAATGAAAAAAATAATCCCAAATAGATCCCCAAAATCCCTCCCTTTTTCTTTGAAGCCTATATTTTGGATGAAATACATCCATGGAATCCCTTTGGTGAAAACCAAAAGGAGTTACCTAAAGAAGATGTAACATCCTTCCTCAAGCTCATTACTTTTATTTTATTTATCCACCCCTCTACTATCACTATTTAATTCATATATAAAAACAAAAGTGTAATAAATATACTTTTAGTTTTTATATTAAGTTTTAAACATACACTCAAACAAACCACCATCTAATGTGTTACAAACTTACCATTCAGGTACGGAGAACTACAGCCTCGTAAAACAATGATTGTTCATTTTTTCCTTTCCCACCTTACAATGATGTGAATTATGGTAGAAAATATATTTATATTATATATATATAATGTATTTATATCACAATAATTATTTCATAACACATTCCTCTATTCCTTCCATTATGTGTAATCATGATAACATCGTTTTTGGAAGTCTGGAGTACCGCCCCCTCAAAGCGATGTGATTTATTCACACGATAAATGGAATGTATAATGGATGGTCCTAATAAAAACATTTGAAATAAAAAACATATATATTTTATTTATTAAATAATTAAATTTATAGAAATATAATATATACCTTTTTTATTACCCTTTCACATAGTTATAAAATTTTAACGTCGTTAATGGACGTGTGGACTACCACTGCCACGACACGATGTTATTCCTTTTACATAAAAATAATTATATATATAAGTATAAATGATTAAATAATATGTAATTTATGATATAGTTATCATTATGGAAAGATTTATTTTACTTTCCTTATTTTCGTAATGATTACTAATAAATGACAATGTTACTTGGGATTACGTATGACCAACCATCTCCATGATTATAACGTTGATTATTTTTTCATAAAATATTTAATGATTGGTTTTAAAAGTATAATAAATAAATAAATATGATAATTAAATCGTGATTATTATTCTGGATATGTACATTTAA
Source organism: Viscum album (assembly GCA_963277665.1). NCBI lineage: Eukaryota > Viridiplantae > Streptophyta > Magnoliopsida > Santalales > Viscaceae > Viscum > Viscum album. The sequence goes on from OY728165.1 coordinate 1,394,477,467, forward strand.
CTAACCCTTTAATCATAATCATCCATCCATGGGTTTTTTAACACATGAACCAAATTTGGTCATAACACCTGACAAAAATTTAATTGATTATGTTTTTGTACACAACATGGATATAAATGAAGAAAAATTAATAATAAAATAGATATATATTATTTCTAATGAAATTACTTGATATAATTTAATTATTTAGTAATATAATGACACACGAGACATGTCCAACTCATCGTAAGGGAATTTTATCTCAATCTTTATTTCTGTGAGATACATGCCATATTGAACACTTAATTATTTTTTATTATAATGTATATTCTACCCATGAATTTATTCAATGACACATATAATTAAATCTATATGTGTTTACATAACCATTTTTATGCCTTTCTGTCATGGGGTATAGGTTTCAAATGTTACCTAATCAGAAAAGTAATTTTGTCTTAATTTTTCTTTTTTGTAAAACATGCTTTGTTTTAAACCAATATTTTTATATTGGGTGTATAAACTACCTTTTACATATTATAACATGAATATAATTATTTTAATTATTTTTTAACGCTCCATGTAATTTAATTTTCCTACATGGGGAGTATAATTCCAAAGTTACCATGTGGTAAGAGTTTATTGAAATAATCTCACCTATTAAAGAGATTTTTTATGATCATGTTTTTATTAATGAAATATTATGATCCATATTTAATGAAACCTCTTGAGTTTACTTACCCTATGGATCATATTTATATATTCATGTATTATTTTCATTGTATTAATCTTTTTTACATAACATAATTAGGAAAATGATATTAAGAAAATATTACCTTTCATATCTCTTTAGTTAGAAATCTATGCACTTTTAAAACAATGCTTTGCAAACAATAATTCAAATAATATTATAATAATATCCTATGATCATTAAAATACATTTCTACAATTTTTCTCTTTTTTCAATGTTTTCAATGGAATCTTTCTATCAATTTTAGAACAATTCATTTTAAGAACCTTTTTACCATGTAAAAGGTATAATTTTTTAACATCGTATGACATGTATGGATTTAACCATCATCATTAATTAAATATTCCATTAAATGTATAAAATAATAATTTTCATTAATTTTTTTTAAAAATAATTCTAAAGAAATGGTTTCCAAATCATTTTAAGAGTTTTTTATAATTTTTTAACGTATTTTTCAAGAAAAAAGTTTTTACAAAATATTTTCAAGAATATTTTATAGTTTTTAATGAAAAATTTCTTTCCAAAAGCAGTTATGTTTTAAAAATATTTTTTCAATGAAGAATTATATTTTCCTCCAGAATTATTTTTAATGATTCATTCAAAATTAATTCCCATATAAGATAACATCTGTTGGTATTACATATGCTTTTCAAGAGAAATGATTCAACATTTTAATTAATGATTTATCTATAAATGGATTACATTAAATAGAATTATGTTTTCAAAATCTGTTTCTATTTCATAGGTTATTTACCACTGAAACCTGCTTTTTTCATGGGTTTTGCTTTGATGAAAGGTTTTTGAAACCTATATATTTCCACAGATTAAGATATGATTACTTGTGTATGACACCCATATTATTTTATGTGTTATGATATAATTGTTTTTGATCTTGTGGCACATTAAGGTATGATTTTATTTTGAATTGGGTGGGATATATATCTCCCTCTAATTCATTGGGTAATTATTTTTATCATATAATATAGTCTAATATGGTATTGGGAGTGAATGTTGACTACTATAATGGATTTAAAAGTGAACCATGACTACCAAGATGATATAATGGGTGAGATCATACTAATATGATGGCCATGTGAGTGAAACATGACTTCAAAGATGTTTTCGGAAGTGAAATCATACTACTATGACAATCTTGGTTGTGATTCCATAGACACTATGGAAATCATATTATGTGATTATTAGTTTTCCAAAATTCCATGTTTTATTCATATATTATGCTTTCATGGATTATACTATTTTTTTCTTATAAAAATGTATTATAAACTCTCATGATTTATTCCATTATTTATGTTGACGATCATTAATTTTCATGGTATGATCAGAAAATGTTTTGATCATGTTATCATAATACTATGATTAGGTTTACACTCATTTGTCTTCCTTGTTTACCCTTTCCATACATATGAGATAACTCCTATTTATAGTTGATTTAATAGGTTATAAAGATATTCCTTATGTATGATGTATTTAGTAATGGTTATAGTCATGAAGAAACTAGTGGGAGGTAATGTAGCTCGCTTATGTACAAGTTTTTATGTTTCCTTATTTCTAAAGGAACAAAACTAATTTGTTCTTTAGGTGTCTATTTTTGTAATGTATAAAGTATTATGTAAATATGATTTAATGTATATCTATGTCAAGACTGGATCATTATATTTGGTATCAGTGGAAATAATTAGTTAAAATTTGGAAAAATGGATGAGAAGACCATAGTGGGAACTCTAAGGACATGACTATGGATAATTCTATAAAAAACGAAAAGTATATGAAAATATCATTGAATTTGGGTAAAATATAGAGTGAGTGGTTTCATATAAATACATCCTTGTTTGAATAATAAATATTGAAGTGGTTTTGGAATATATGTACTTTTATGTAACAACTCTGATATAGAGTTCCGATCCTAAATCAATGTAACCTGGTACATGACAACGAGCCTTACTGCACACTCGGTTTGACACTCTACAGGATATGCTTTTGGAAATCACAGAATCATCATGAACCATTATTAAGGATTTAAGTTTATTTTTTCTATGAATAACCTAGGATAAACCAATGGGTTCATAGATTTTGAAATGTATTATAACATAGTAATATTATAAGTGATTTTTATCCATTATGTGGTTTTTTTATGTGACATGTGTTTCTCACTCTATGATTTCTAGTATTAAAACAATGAAACCAGAAGTCATTGGATTAAAATTGAGTCTGATGGAAAATAAGGTGATTATTAGTAATGTAATTAGATAATTACAAGAGATAAATATATTATGATTATGATGAATTATATATCATGATACATGATTAACATTGTGAACTTTGGCGGTATTCCTAACACATCACATATGTAGATGATGGACATTAATAAATGTTCAAATTATAAGGTTCATTATTTAATAAATATTTGGATTCCTACATTTCATGAATTTGGGATGAGTTACATTGAGGAATACATCAAATGGAAGGGAAGATGTTATCTCTATGAATAAAGGGCCATAGAGTGATAAATTGTCCTGGAGTTCAATGTCTCATCTATCGAGAACATGAGAATTACCCAAATCAATTCCTATATTTAATAATTCACTTCTAAACCAAGGAAAAACCAATGACATGGAACCCATTAAGGTGGATGGATTTTAGTATTCATGTATTCAGATTCAATAATTATGAATTATGAATTGTTTTTTGTTTTATCTAGTCTATGTTTTGTTCACTATGAATTTTCAAGAATTTGTTAAATAGTTATATTTTACAGGAAAAGTGATTTAATTAAAAGGTTACATTAATGGGAAAAATAATATTATTGAAATTATAATCCTTAAATTGTTCCTAATGTTTTGAAAATGTTTATTTTTTGATAAGAGGTGCATTGGAGATAAATTAGTGAATTGTATGGTAATGAATACCCTCTATCTTATTATTAATTTTTTGAGAAATTAGACTATGTCATTATAGATTTAGATTAAATCTTATTATATTTAAGGAATACATCTTGCGACCATTATAATAATGAAGAATTATATTTTTCCAAATGTATTCATGGTAATTTAGGTCATTACCATGTTTCTAGAGAATACAAGATGAGGGTATTCACATGTTTTGAATGTGACAACCAAGAGCTACATTATTATATATAGTACATTGATGTTAAGATGATATCATAACTTTATCTCAATGTTTTTGGATTTCTTTATAAGGGTTATAATGTTATCCATTTCTAGAATTTTTATGTTAAACTTTAGATGAATTATTTATGTATTGAGTTTTTATTCAAAACCATAGTTTAAAAATTATTTAGTGATTAAAGGTATTTCAAGGATTTTTTTAATATTTATTTTAGAAATTAATTTAATTTACTTTCAGAAAAGGACATATTGTATGTTGGTAAAAAACCCCTAATGTTTGGAAATGCGGTTGGATTTGAACCCATGATCGATGTATGATATGGGTTTCACACCCACTACTGTCATACATGATTTCATGGTTAATGTGAACTTTTTAGATAAAAATTTGATGAATAAATATAAATTTTGTGATTAAGTTCCTCAATAAAAACCTAATATTTACAATTTTACTTTAATTTTATTTTTTCACTTGATACCAATTTTATCTTATGTAATAACAAATTTATAATATCCATTGTTTAACCGTTATGGTTATAACATTCATTTGTAAAATAATTTTTAGTATTCATTTTTACGATGTGAGTTTCTATGATAATAATTTTAAAAAATTTGAACTTAGATAACCTAGAAATATTTCAAGGGTGAAATTAATTTAAAAGTGTGTAGAATGTAACACCTTGAGATTTTGTGAATTATTAAATTTTGAATTAATTTATTCTTTATGATATTTTTCATTTCACGCAAAAATGAAAATAATAATTTTATATATATTAAAGCACTAAGTATGACTTGAATTATTTGAAATTATATGTTAATCATGAACCAGAAGAAATATAAATTATATTTTCTTATATAATGATCATTGAAGTTATCTTACATTACATGAAATACTGACTTTCCTCGATGGCATGTGTAACACACAATACCGGGTTTCACCAGAAATAATATATTATCAAAACATTATTATTTAATATATTAAGCCCTAAAATATCCATTAAGTAAGTGGTTATATATATAGAATTAACTGAATTATGATAAACTATTTTTTTCACAAATATAAAATAAAATAATAATTTATATTGAACCAATTGAATATAAATGGATATTTTTGTAGAAAACAATTATTATGCTCACAAAGCTGTTTTATTCTAATAAATTAACATCATTATAGTTAGTAAGTTTTATTAATGTAATATATATATATATATATATATATTCAATAAATTTTTTTATATTTATGTAATATATTTTTAGTCCAAAGATAACAACAAACACAGTATTACACATAAAAACCTATATTTTTATTAACGCACTTTTAACGCCTTTTGATAGAGAACCTATTTTAAATATAAATTTTGGTCGTTTTTAGAAATTTATATGCCAAAATAAACATAAATTATTAAATATAAATACAAAAATTATGTTGGTTGAATTATTTTACTTTTTCTTTGATGTTTTATTTTTTAATGATTAGTGAAAAATAGTAAAATTAAACTCAAATTTTTATTTTCATCTAATCTATTTACCAAGATAAATTATATTTTAAAAATTTTTAAAGTATAATTATATCTTTTTTTATCATTTTATCCAATTCAGGGCATTGGAATTAATTTCACATAGAAATTGGTTATAAAAAATTATGAACCTTTTGAATGTTTTTACTTTAAAAACTCGCATATTTGTCATGTATACAAGATTAAATTAAAATTAATCAATGCCACTCATGTGATAGGAATTTTAAAAATGGATCTCATATTTTGAATAATTATAATTTATAATTTCAAATAATATAAAATTAGTTTTTGCAAAAAAATATTAGTGAAAGTAAATTAAATTAATTACAAAAATCAATATGAAATTAAGCTTAACAAGGTACTAAAACCGAAATTTAATGAATAATATAAACTATAAACTGGTCCAAAATCCAATTTATGGTCATACATAGATCAAGGCCTCCATTTTATTGAATTTTGAATACTATTTAATCTAAATTAAATAAAAAACATGGGTGGGATTTCCCTTTTAAATTTTTTTACAAGATCCCCACTCCTCCTACACTATAAATGGTTTCGTCTCCTCCCACTTTCTCGCACATCTAAAACCAAATTTGATTGAAAAAACTCTAATCATTTATATCATCAAAATCCCTCCATTTTCTTTTAATCATCCCTTTTTATATAAATCTATCCATGGAATCCCATTGGTGCAAACCAAAAAGAGTTTCCCAAAGAAGAGGTAGCATTCTTCTTCAAGATCCCTAATTTTATTATCATTCTCTAATTACTAAAATATATTTATTTCATGATTATATAACAAAAAATTATAATTAATATACATATATGTTGTTTTATTAAGGTTTTGACCTACACTTACACAAATCAACATCCAATGGGTATTGAACTTATCGATCACGTACGGTGACCACCGCTTCACAAAACAATGATTGTTAATTTATCTTTTTCCTCAATTCAATGTTAGTAATTATGATGGTCAACCTATTTATACATGATATATATGATATATATAATGTATTTATACTTATATATTTATTTTACAACACATTCCTTTATTCTTTCCATTATGTATAAACATGTTTACATCGTTTCTAGGAGTGTGGACTACCTCCCCATCAAAGCGATGTGATTCAATCACACGAAACACAGAATGTATATAGGATGGTTATAATAATATATATGAACATAAAATCCATCTATATGATATTAATAACATTATTCCCTTTATGTAAATAAAATATATACCATATTCTGTATTACCCCTACACAAATCTTATAAAGTGAAAACATTGTTCATGGACGTGTTGACTACCGCCTCCTCAACGCTATGTGATTACTTTTACATAAAAATATTTATATATAGAAGTATAAAATTAAATAATAAATTATTTATGATATAATGATCATTATTGAAATTTTTATTTTACTTATCTTCTTTCAATATTGTTCATTATGAAATGGGATTATTACTCTTGCTTATGTATGAACTACCATCTCCATGATTGAAACACTGATTCATTTTTTGAAACCATATTTAGTTGTAACGCCCTGACCCCAGCTACCCAGAGTCGGTGCATTACTTCGTAACATTGGCATGATCACAAAAGATCAAGTCTTGAAAAACCGATTAGTTTAGTAGCCTTGTAAACACTAGATACATTCATAAATGTTACATTACATCACAAAGTGAAAAACTATAATAACATAGTCTTCATAGTCCACACTTCTATCCTCTTCGGACTATCCCTGCAGGTCATTCATAAAATAATTCTTCGCATCCTGGAAAATATTAAAACATTGAAAGGGGTGAGCTCAGATGCTCAGTAAGGATAAAAATATTGCGGAAGCTTTCATAAATAAACATTAACATTTAAGGCAATGTATAACTAAAACAAAAGCCTTTTTAAACTTGAACTTCAGCATAATATGGAAAAAATAAAATTAAATAATGCCATTTACTTACTCACATTGATATTCTACTAGTCGAATAATCACATGAAATATCAATAACCACTTTCATAATGAGGGAATGTATAATGCCAGACATTCTGTAACATTTTGTCAAGGCCTCGGCCAAGACGTCTAAAATGATTAAGGCCTTGGCCAAAACCATAAATCAAATTGGGAAAGGGCCTCGGCCAATTCCACGTCTAGTTGTCTCATGAGACCTACCGATGCATCGAGGAGCTATAGCGGGCTCCACCCGTCACTTATTAAGTCCAATACATTCCTCATATGAATAGGTTTAAACATATCATAGACCATAACATAATCGTATCACATAAAACATGCATAAAGGAAACATAACATTTCCACATTTCAATCACAAGATATCAATAGAACACATTGATATAATAAAAATGCTTTCAAAACCATTTTTAATACCAAAATAAAAGAAAGTTAAAACTTTGTATTTATTTTTCATCAAAAAAATGATGGCTTGTAGAGGAAGCCGAAACTCAAATAATGGTCACGGCGGCGGAGAATTCATTGTCGCCGCATATGTACTGAATGAAAAACATTCCCTTTTTTTCGTTTAGTAAAATTCTTCGTATAAAAAGATTCCTTTTGAATAAACGTAAAATTCAAAGGGGTTTATACACTGTATAAAAGAAATTTGTGTATAAAACAAAATATGCCTCAATGAATGGAGATTGAGACGAATTCATTAAAAAGATCATTTTTAAAATAAAATAGATCTATTATGTGTATTCACTATAGGTACACATATAGAATGTAAATATACAAAATAGGACATAATAATATCATGACATAATTTGAAAGTAGGAGATTAACCCAAAGAATGGAAGTTGGGTTAAGAAATTCCCTTACCTCGTGTCTGACTTGACTCAACCGTTCTTTAACCTCCTGAATAATAAACTAGAGTTAATATATACCTTATTAAGAACCATTTTCAATTTCATTATCCTTTTTATATCACTTATTACAATGTTATGAACATTATGTAATTATTTAAGTTAATAACGGTCGTTTTGTCGATCTTTGGTACTTGAGTCAACAATAAACTTCTTATAATTACAAGTTGTTTCTGTGGTAGAATATCCATTATCTCCAGAATTATATTCATGATTTAGATGTCATATATATCATATATATCTAGTATATACATTCATTTATAATATTACAAAACATTTAGAGGTAAGAAATGAAATGCACCGTTCATGGAGACAGTAAGCCGTACGTACGCATGAACGCTACCTTCATTTAAATTTCATATTTAATGGAATGAAATCATAATGATATAAATGTATAATATAATTCCAGTATAATATAGTGTATAATACCATTTACTCCATCCTTTATACATCCCACATATGGCATTAACGATTCAAATCACATTGAGGGGGCGATAGTCCGCACTTCCTAAAATGAAATTATCGCGTTTTACCCATAATGGAAATCATAAAGTATGCCATAAATGAGAAATACAGAAGCATAATTAATATATAAACATATTATATATCATATATAAAAATAGTAACATCTTAATGGCCACCTTTGAAGGTGTTATATGAGTGTTGAACAATCATCGTTTCGTGAGGCAGAAATTCACCATCCACAGAAACCGTATGTTCTTTAACCATTAGATGAAGGTGTGTGTAAGTGTAGCTCGAATCCTTCTTATAACAACATACTTGTATATTGAGGATACTGGTTTTGTTACAAAAGAAATTAATAAAAAGATTTTAGGGGGTTGGAGAAGAAAAATAACACAAAACAACATTAGAGAAGACATTACCTCAAAATCGGGTAACTCTTTTTGATTTGAGACAAAAGCTTCCTTGGGAAGAGTTCTGCCCAAAGTGAGGCTTCTAAGAGTAAGAGGGGAAGTTGGGAGAGTATTTGGGCAGATTTTGGCCAAGACAAATGGCTTGAAGGTGTGAATAAGGTGGGAGTGGTGGGGGCCTTTTATAAGTGGAGAGGAGGGGCACTTTTGGAAAGTAATGAAATGTTATTCTATTATACAATGCTTTTCGGATTCTAAAGGTCTCACACTTGTATATTTCGAGGATAAGGTTATAAGGGTTCGAAATATCCTCATCCAATAGGCTTTGGACAAGTGTAAGCCGTGGATTTTACATCATCTTCTCATTTTATTTAAATTGTTAAATAATGAGGTCATCGCTGCATCATCATGATGTCATTAATAATTTAATTTATTTAATGTCTAAAAATTATAAAAAAACTACTATGATGTAGGAAATCTTTTTAGCTTTCTAATGAATATTTATAATCAAAATTTGGACTTGTGTAACCCTACTTAAAAACTGTTTTAGTAAAACAAGTCATGTTTGTGTCAATTTAATTTTAACATTAAATAAATATATATTAATGTCATTTTCCCACTAAAGTGGCTCCATGGGGTCCCCAAGTAGACCCATGGGTTGTCTTGGTCGGACATCACTCATCCAATAGGAGTAGGACAAGTGTCATGCTTATCTCATATTATTAAAAGATTATTTGTACCTTAAACTACACTAATTACCTCTAATCGCGATTAAGAACTTAAAAGTTACTATTCACCAAAAAATTATTTTAATCTCATTGAATACCTTTTACATCGTAATGACAACCATGTATGTCGGATTTTTGAAAATCAAATCACAGAAGTGGTAATATTTCATTTTAACGAAAAATCAGTTTTTAACAACCACTTAGTGGTTTCACTCTTCATCAAAAATTGAAGTTTTTCAGAATAAGGCCAAAATTTCACCCTAAGCTATAATTGATATTCCGAATTCAAAAATGATGTCTATTTTACAAAAGTCCAAACATATAAGTTGCATTAATTAATTTTATAATTAATTCCCGCTGTTACAACAAATAGCGTGTTTTTAAGAAACAATTTATATCAAAAGATTGGCAATTGTTTATGTCCAATTTCAATGTTAAATTAATTCTAATGACCACCATTGGATAAAATGGTAAAAATATATTATAATTATAATTTAAAACCACTAAATATTATAATTTATCACTATATATTATTTTGATTAAAAAAGTTGTTTTTAAGGATTTTTCACTATTCATAAAAAATTAGAAGTTCTCAGAAAAATACCAAAAATTCAACATAGGCAAATATCGATATTCCGAATCCAAAAATGAAGTCCATTTTCAAATATAAAATTTCTATAATTTTAAAAAGTGGTTATTACTATTCATAACGGCTAATTTGATTAGTCGCTGTGTTTTAGAACTCGAAGTTGCGTACAATGCAAGCCATTGCATTATTGAAAGAGAGGTGTATCATGAAAGCTCAGGGTGTTACATTATCCCCTCCTTCAATAAATTGCGTCCTCGCAATTTGAAATTTTTCTTTGTAAATAAAAGGTTGAAAAGAGAAAATACCTTTGTGGAAAACCCACATCGGAAATAAGATTAATAAAATTTAGCCTTAATAAGAGGGAAAGGGAAATGAAAAAGTCACCACCCAATTATGATCTCGATTAGGAGAACATTGGTGGCAATTAGAGACATATAATTGGAGGAAAAACGTAAATATTTGTAGGGAGTGATTGAGGTCATCAATTACAATCAACTGTCAAATTGAGGGCCTCAAAGCCTTCAATCTATGTTGATTTAAAATATCATCAGTTCAACAAGACATAAGGTATTAGGATAACACATTTTTTTGTTTTAATATCCCTTTACTAAAGTTTAAGAATTAATTTATTCATTGAATAAGAGATAGGTAAAAATATATTTATAGTTGACAATTATAGTTTCATCCTTCAACTCATCTTTCACTCAAAAATATAATAGAACTCAAAAATATTATACTTATCCTAATTTTATAAGGTTCCAAATGTTAACACATAACATTTAGATTAGTAAAATTATTTTGTAATAACCAGGGACTTCCTGTAGGCTAGTGGTTGGAAATAAAGGCCTTTCGCACTATGATTGTGGGTTCGATTCCTACAGCTTCGTCCGACGCGACGGGTTATGCCCCACCCTGCAGGTTGTCCTTTTCCTAAAACTATAGTATTATAATATTCCAAAAATAATATTCAAAAATTCTTTAACCTTAAACAATACTATCCAAAGATCAACTTAATCCATTCCAACCTTTATAGTTATCCAAAATACTTCTGTCCAACTCACAGTCCAAATTTTATAAGGAAGGTAAACATAATGAAGATCCTTTTTCCCACGTAACAACATGTGAACACCTTCATCATGTATTCTTTTTAAACATACTGAATTACCATGATCCCTTATTCCTTATAGAATACTAGATATACTCCTTATATCCAAAAATGTATACAAAACATCAATCAGTTTTAAGGAAGTTAAGTATATCCAATATAATTTATCCAAATTAATCACGTCTTATTCCAAAATCACAATCTCAGTATCAGAACCATATTATGGTTTATCTTTCTCTCAACCATATATTTTCCAAAAATTTAACCTACTGTGGAGTCACTTTTCTTAGTTCCACACAATTTCAAGTCCTTGATGAAATAGTACTGCAGTACAATCCTTATATACTCCATAATTATTATAACCAGTACATCATTGATACAACACTCAAATTACAAAATTCTTTAATAACAACATAAGAACTCTAATCATTACTCCTCATTTGTGGTAGTATCATAACATTATTATTATCCAATAACATCATTTGGGGCATACTCTGATGATTTGGACATTGGTTTGCGTAGTGTCCCCAATCCTTGCAGAAGAAGCATTGTACATTTGAAACCATTTTCTTACCCTTGCAGTCACGCACTTTGTGTCCTTTTTCACTACACTTATAACAAACTCCCATTCCCTTTAGGCAAGTTCCATGATGTTTCTTCCCACAATTACCACATATTGGAAAATTCTTCTTTCCCCTCATCCCTTTATCCGTCATTCTCTCTTCCATCCCTTTCGTCTCTTGCTTCGCATCAAATCCATAGGACTCAGAGAATTATTTACATATCTTATTAACACATGATACTATTTCTTCATATGTTGAGAACACATGGGAGACTATTTATAAGGCCCCAGCCTTAAACCTTACTTAATATTGAATTAAATGAATAATTCACATTGAGGATCTTTTCAGGTTTAGAGTTTTAGAGAATTAGAACATAACTATTACATCTTAAAAGATTACAAAGTAGACACTTCTACTAGGTCTCCATAAAATAAAAAACTCTTAAAAAGAAAGATGTCTAGATTCCATGTTTTAGATAGCATGAAATTCCCTTGATCCCATCCTTGATCTTATTCCACTTTAAGTCCTGTGAAAAACATTTCGAAAAACTTGGGGTGAGCATAAAAAGCTCAGTAAGGGATACAAAAAGAATGAAAACTATTAGTTTTTCAAACATCAAGTAAACCATGTATACTATATCAAAGTAATACCTTCACCTTCATGAAGTAGTAAAAAAAATCTTCACTGAAAAAAGTATCATTACTTACCTTTTTGTAACCAATGGATTACCATAAAACCCATATAAAGAACACATAGAATATATAAAGGTAACTTGGGACATAAACATACTTAATTGGAATAACCATACGGTTGACTTCCACACATATCTCTTAATGGAATAGCCATACGGCCAATTTCCATACATACTTAATGGAATAGCCATACAGCCGACTTCCATACCAAATGCATTGGAGGTTATAACGTAACCACCCATCCTGGTATTCACGGCACCACCCGTCATATGGTTTATAACGTAACCACCCGTTAAAATGTCCAAGTACCAGTATAAAATCATAAAACATAAAACCAATATAAAGGAATGATAACATTTCCACATTTCAATCACAATATATCATAAATATATTGACATAATAGAATCCTTTTTCAAAACCATTTTCAATACCAAAATACATAAAAGAGTGTATGGTATTTATTTTATTCTAAAAACATTACGGCTTGTTGAGAAAGACAAGACCAAATAATACTCGTGGCGGCGGAAAAAGTCGTTGTCACCACGTACGTTAAAAAAACATTCCTTTTTGTCATTTAGTAAAACGCTTCGTAGAAAAAGATTCCTTTTGTATAAAAGTAAAAGTCAAAGAATTTTATACACCGTATAAAAGAAAGTTGTGTATAAAACGAAATATGCCTCAATCAAAGGAGATTGAGACGAAGTCCCTTACCTTGGGTCTGACTTGACTCGATCGTTCTTTAACGTCCTGAATAATAAACTTGAGTTAATTTATACTTGATTAAGAACCGTTTTAAAGTTCATTATTCTTTTTATATCACTTATTGCCATGTTATAAACATTATGTAACCATTTAAGTTTATAATGTTTGTTTTTTCAATATTTGGTTCTTAAGTCGAAAGTTGACTTCTTACAATTACATGTTGTTCATGTGGTCAAAAGTTCTTTATATCCAGAATGAAATTCCCGATTTGGATATAATATGTATCATATATATCCAGCATATACATGTATTTATAATATTACATAATCATTTATAGGTAAGAAATGAAATGCACCGTTCATGGAGACGGTAAGCCGTACGTACGCATGAACGCTACTTTCATTTCTTTGTCATGTTAGTGGAATTAAAACTAAATGAGAGGTATGTATATTTTAATTCCAGAATTATATTCATCATTTAGATATATAATTAATTATATATATACATTATATACATGTAATTTTAATAGTACATTACATTTGGGGATAAGAAATGAAATGCACCGTTCATGGAGACGGTAAGCCGTACGTACGCATGAACGCTACTTTCATTTCTATCTCATACTTTAATGGAAAGAAATAATAATTATATAGAGGTATATTATAATTCCAGTATAACATCATATATAATAACTTTAAATCCATCCTTTACACGTCCCACATATGGAATTAACGAATCACATCACTTTTAGGGGGCGGTAGTCCGCACTTCCTTAAATGAAGATATCATGTTTACCCATAATGGAAACCATAAAGGTATGCCAAAAATGAAAAATACAGAAGCTTAAAGAAAACATAAACATATTATATATCATATATAAAAATAGTGACATCATAATGGCCACCCTTGAAGGTGTTAAATGAGTATTGAACAATCATCGTTTCGGGAGGCAGAATTTCGCCATCCACGGAAACCGTATGTTCTTTAACCATTTGATGTAGTTGTGTGAGAGTTTAGCTCAAATAAATATTATAACAACATCCTAGTATATTGAAGATACTGGTGTTGTTACAAAAGAACTAAATAAAAAGAGTTTAGAGGGTTGGAGAAGCAAAATAAAACAAATGAACAAGAGAGAATGAATTACCTTTAAAAGTGTAACTCCCTTTTGATTTGAGCCTAATGGCTTCCTTTGATAGGATTATTCCCAAAGGGAATCCTCTAGGATGAGGAGAGGGATGTGGAGAGAGTAATTGGGCAGGGGTTGGCCGAGCCAAAGGCTTGAGGAGTGTGTGTAATGGGGTAGAGATGGGGGCCTTTTATAAGAGGAGAGGAGGGGCACTTTTGGAATGTAAAGAAATATTACTTTATTTGAAAATGTGTTTCGGTTTTAAAAGGTCCCACATTGATATACTTCGTGTATAAGGTGATAAGGGTTCTAAATCCACTCATCCAATAAGTTTTGGACATGTTTAGTTCATAGATTTTACATTATCTTTCCATTTTATTTAAATCGTCAAATAATGATGTCATCGCTCCATCATTATTATGTCATATATAATTTAATTTATTTAATGTCTAAAAACAATAAAAAAAATACTATGATGTAGTAAATCTATTTAGAATTCCAATTAATATTTATAATCAAAATTTGGACTTGTATAACCCCACTCAAAAATTATTTTAGTAAAACAATTTATGTTAGTGTCATTTTCACTTTAACATTAAATAAAAATATATTAATGTCATTTTCCAACTAAAGTGGCTCCATGGGGTCCCCAAGTTGGCCCATGGCTTGTATTGGTCGGCCATGACTCACCCAATAGGTTTAGGACAAGTTTCATGGTGTTTTTACATTCTTATAATACCATTTTCACCTTAAACTACACTAATTACCTCTAATCGTGATTAATAAAAAAAAGTAACTATTCACCAAAAAATTATTTTAATCTCATTGAACCACATTTTACTTCTTAATGACAACCATGTATGTCGGATTTTCAAAATTCAATACACATTAGTGGAAAACTTTCATTTAACTGAAAAATCAGTTTGCTTGATTACCACTTAGTGGTTTCAATATTCATCAAAAATTGAAGTTTTTCAGAAAATTACCAAAAATTCACCCTAAGCTATATTTGATATTCCAAATTCAAAAATGAAGTCTATTTTAAAAAATTCAATAAATATAAGTCAAATTAATTAATTTAATAGTTAATTCCCGCTGCCAGAGCAAATAGCGTGTTTTTATGAAACAATAAGTATCAAAAGATTGACACTAGTTTAAGTCCGATTTCAAAGTGAAATTAATTCCAACAACCAATATTGGATTTAATGGTAAAAATATTTTCTAATTTCACTTTAAAACCAATTCAAAAGATAATCTAATCATATAAATGAATTAGATTAAAGAGTGGTTTTGAATTAAAATACAACATTTTACACTATTCATTAAAAAAATGAACTTTATCAGAAAGGTACCAAAAATTTACACAAAGTAAATTTTGATGTCCCGATTCTAAAGAAGAGTTATATTTGGTCCAAAATAATGTATAAGAGTGGTAAAAACTATATTTAATGATGGTTCACCATTAAAAGGTGATAAGTGAACCTTTAGTGAAAATTAGAGTATATATGCCCTAAATTTGAACTCTTTCCGTATTTTAAGCCTTTATATTTTATTGGGTAAATGTATAAACATTTAAAAACCTATCTAATCATATTTTAGTTATTTCTATCCATTCCCACTAATAAAACGGCTACTTTTTAACTAACATTAAAAATAATATTATTTTATTACTAGTGTGCTACGTAAGTTTCAAAGAAACTCATCGTTGTGTATCGGGTACGCTATCGAACATAGCAACCCCTTTAAAATAAAATTAATATTTAATTCGTAAATATTAATAAATATGAAAATTCTTTATTCTTTATTTACCTGGGATGTTACATCCTTCCCCCCCTTTTGGGAATTGAGTCCTCGCAATTTTATTCACTTATCAAAATAAGTGGGGGTATTTATCCCTCATAGCATTTTCAGATTCCCACGTTGCCTCTTTAATCACATGGTTTTTCCACAAAACCTTTACCTGATGAATCACCTTATTCCGCAACACTTTCTCCCTGTGGTCAAGAATCTGGACCGGTTGTTCCTTATAAGATAGGTTCTCTTCCATCTAAACTACCTCTGGACTCAAAACATGAGATGGATCTGGCACATACTTTCTCAACATCAAAACGTGAAAAACATTGTGTACCTGAGATAAACTCGGAGGTAAAGCCACCCGGTATGCAACTGATCCAACTATTTCCAGAATTTCGTATGGTCCAACAAACCATGGAATCAACTTTCCTTTCTTACCAAATCTCATCACACTTTTCCAAGGAGAAACCTTGAGAAAAGCATGATCACCTACCTCAAAAGATATATCCTTCCTCCGGTTATCCGCATAACTCTTCTGCCTGCTCTGAGCTGTTCTCATGTGTTTTCTGAATCAACTGAACTTTTTCTGCCATCTCTTCTACCAATTCTGGTCCCATCAGCTTCCTTTCACCCACTTCATTCCAAAATGCTGGAGTTCGACACCGCTTCCCATATAATGCCTCAAATAGTGCCATTTGTATACTTGAATGAAAACTGTTATTATAAGAAAACTCAACCAAAGAAAGATGTTGGTCCAAACTTCCCTGATAATCCATAGAACAAGCTAGTAGCATATCCTCCAAAGTCTGAATTGTTCATTCTGACTGCCCATCTGATTGAGGATGAAAAGCTGTACTAAAATTTAATTCAATACCCAACGACTTCTGAAGGCCTTTCCAAAATTAAGAAGTAAACCTGGGATCACGATCTGATACAATGGAGAGAGGAACTCCATGTAACCTAACTATCTCTTTAAGATACAAACGGGAAAGTTGACCAAGAGAGAAAGCATCTCGTATAGAAAAGAAATGAGCAGATTTGGTCAAGCGATCATCAATAACCAAGATTTCATTATTACCTCGAGATGTCCTCGGTAATCCCACAACAAAGTCCATGGATATGTTTTCCCATTTCCACTCTGGCACTGGTAAAGGCTAAAGCATCCCTTTCGGTAACTACTGCTCTACTTTAACCTGTTGACATGTCAAACACTTCACAGTAAAATCAGCAATGTCTCTTTTCATTCCATCCCACCAGTAATACTCCCGCATACCTCTATACATATTAGTACTTCCAGGATGAAAGAACAACTCATTCTTCAACTGTGAATCACAAGCCACACATAACCTCTTCACAAACCTCAAAACACAAACACAAACTTATCCAAGAACTCATGGAAAATTTTATTCATAAGGTCCATGAATACTGCAGGTGCATTGGTTAACCCAAAAGGCATAACTACAAATTCATAATGGCCATATCTAGTACGGAACGCAGTCTTCGGAACGTCTGCTTCTTTTACTTTCAACTGATGGTACCCCGACCTCAAGTCAATCTTCGAAAAATACTGAGCTCCCTGGAGCTGATACAACTTCATTCGATGGCCCAACATCTGCTGAAGTTGTTGCAAAGGATTTTACCACCCCTTTCTGTTTGTAGTCTAACTGCTTCCCATCACTCAAGCTCCTTGTCGGACACTCGACTGCATAATGACCCATTTCATTACACTTAAAACATCTTACTGTTGGCTTTTCATTTCCTGCTTGATCATCTTCCTTATAGTTACGAGCAATATGACCAGACTTACCACACCGAAAGCACTTACCCGACTTGGATAAACATTCTCCAGGATGCATTTTACCACACTTCTCACAGGATGGATATTTGGTTTTCTTACCTCCTTGCTTCTTTGATTAATTCTTCCCCTTTTCCTGCCAACTTGTCCTCTTATTCTGTTGTTTGTCATAGAACACCTGATCATCGGCAAACTCCATTTCCACCTTCTCCGTACATTGAAAAAGTTTTTCATAACTTTTGAACTCACGATAAGCTAAAGCCCTTCGATACATTGGCTTTAACCATGAGTAAAAACGGTTTATTTTACTATCAAGATCTCGTATGAAGTTTGGAGCATACCTTTCCAATCGAGTGAACTTTTCTTCATAAGTAGCCACTGTATCATCCTCCTGCCTCAATTCTAGGAACTGTTTTTCCATCCTAAGACGAACCACCTTAGGAAAATATTTCTCAAGAAACATACATTTCAATTCGTCCCAGTGAAGATCCTCAATCTCATCACTATCCCTTATATTTTTCACCATCGACCACCACTGATCAGCTTCACCTTCAAAATGGTAAACAGCAAGACTAACCTTTTGATGTTCTGAACACCCCATGACATAAAAAATCTTCTCCAGCTCTTTAATCCACCCTTCAGCTTGCACAAGGTCAGATGATCCTCTGAATGATGGGGGATGTTGCCTCATGAAATGTTCCACCACTGACATGTTCCTCTGCGGTTGATCTGGCTGAACTCTTGCATGGATACCACCACCATTTATAGCCTGAGTCAACTGTGCCATCACTGCAACAAACTGTTCAGTTCTGATTCCAACCATCTCAGGTTGCTGATTTGGATGGTTATCTCCCTCCTGATGTCGTCCCAACATAGCTGCTTTGTTTCCTTTGCGGAAAACCATTCTGAACACAGAAATATCTTAGGCGAAGCAACATGGTAATCCGTAAATGCTATATCATTTCAATCATATTATAATTTAACACTTTTCTAACTCCTAAAGTTGTCTAAACCGACCTCTGATACCAACTATAAGGCCCCAGCCTTAAACATTACTTAATATTGAATTAAATGAATAATTCACATTTAGGATCTTTTCAGGTTTAGAGTTTTAGAGAATTAGAACATAACTATTAAATCTTAAAAGATAACAAAGTAGACACTTCTACTAAGTCTCCATAAAATAAAAAAACTCTTAAAAAGAAAGATGTCTAGATTCCATGTTTTAGATAGCATGGAATTCCCTTGATCCCATACTTGATCTTATTCCACTTTAAGCCCTGTGAAATACATTTCGAAAAACTTGGGGTGAGCATAAAAATCTCAGTAAGGGATACAAAAAGAATGAAAACTGTTAGTTTTTCAAACATCAAGTAAACCATGTATACTATATCAAAGCAATACCTTCACCTTCATGAAGTAGTAAAAAAAATCTTCACTGAAAAAAGTATCATTACTTACATTTTTGTAACCAAAGGATTACCATAAAACCCATATAAAAAACACATAGAATATATAAAGGTAACTTGGGACATAAACATACTTAATTGGAATAACCATACGGTTGACTTCCACACATATCACTTAATGGAATAGCCATACGGCCAATTTCCATACATACTTAATGGAATAGCCATACGACCGACTTCCATACCCAATGCATTGGAGGTTATAACGTAACCACCCGTCCTGGTATTCACGGCACCACCCGTCATATGGTTTATAACGTAACCACCCGTTAAAATGTCCAAGTACCAGTATAAAATCATAAAACATAAAACCAATATAAAGGAATGATAACATTTCCAAATTTCAATCACAATATATCATAAATATATTGACATAATAGAATCCTTTTTCAAAACCATTTTCAATACCAAAATACATAAAAGAGTATATGGTATTTATTTTATTCTAAAAACATTACGGCTTGTTGAGAAAGCCAAGACCAAATAATACTCGTGGCGGCGGAAAAAGTCGTTGTCACCACGTACGTTAAAAAAAACATTCCTTTTTGTCGTTTAGTAAAACGCTTCGTAGAAAAAGATTCCTTTTGTATAAAAGTAAAAGTCAAAGGAGTTTATACACCGTATAAAATAAAGTTGTGTAAAAAAAGAAATATGCCTCAATGAAAGGAGATTGAGACGAAGTCCCTTACCTTGGGTCCGACTTGTCTCGATCGTTCTTTAACATCCTGAATAATAAACTTGCGTTAATTTATACTTGATTAAGAACCTTTTTAAAGTTCATTATTCTTTTTATATCACTTATTTCCATGTTATAAACATTATGTAACCATTTAAATTTATAATGTTTGTTTTTTCAATATTTGGTTCTTAAGTCGAAAGTTGACTTCTTACAATTACATGTTGTTCATGTGGTCAAAATTTATTTATATCCAGAATGAAATTCCCGATTTAGATATAATATGTATCATATATATCCAGCATATGCATGTATTTATAATATTACATAATCATTTAGAGGTAAGAAATGAAATGCACCGTTCATGGAGACGGTAAGCCGTACGTACGCATGAACGCTACTTTCATTTCTTTGTCATATTAGTGGAATTAAAACTAAATGAGAGGTATGTATATTTTAATTCCAGAATTATATTCATCATTTAGATATATCATTAATTATATATATACATTATATACATGTAATTTTAATAGTACATTACATTTGGGGATAAGAAATGAAATGCACCGTTCATGGAGACGGTAAGCCGTACGTACGCATGAACGCTACTTTCATTTCTATCTCATACTTTAATGGAAAGAAATAATAATTATATAGAGGTATATTATAATTCCAGTATAACATCATATATAATTACTTTAAATCCATCCTTTACACGTCCCACATATGGAATTAACGAATCACATCACTTTTAGGGGGCGGTAGTCCGCACTTCCTTAAATGAAGATATCGTGTTTACCCATAATGGAAACCGTAAAGGTATGACAAAAATGAAAAATAAAGAATCTTAAAAAAACATAAACATATTATATATCATATATAAAAATAGTGACATCATAATGGCCACCTTTGAAGGTGTTAAATGTGTATTGAACAATCATCGTTTCGGGAGGCAGAATTTCGCCATCCACAGAAACCGTGTGTTCTTTAAACATTTGATGTAGTTGTGTGAGAGTTTAGCTCAAATAAATATTATAACAACATCCTAGTATATTGAAGATACTGGTGTTGTTACAAAAGAAGTAAATAAAAAGAGTTTAGAGGGTTGGAGAAGCAAAATAAAACAAATGAACAAGAGAGAATGAATTACCTTTAAAAGTGTAACTCCCTTTTGATTTGAGCCTAAAGGCATCCTTTGAAAGGATTCTGCCCAAAGGGAATCCTCTAGGATGAGGAGAGGGATGTGGAGAGAGTAATGGGGCAGGGTTTGTCCGAGCCAAAGGCTTCAGGAGTGTGTGTAATGGGGTAGAGGTGGGGGCCTTTTATAAGAGGAGAGGAGGGTCACTTTTGGAAAGTAAAGAAATATTACTTTATTTGAAAATGTTTTTCGGTTTTAAACGGTACCACATTGATATAATTCGTGTATAAGGTGATAAGGGTTCGAAATCCACTCATCCAATAAGTTTTGGACATGTGTAGTTCATAGATTTTACATTTTCTTTCCATTTTATTTAAATCGTCAAATAATGATGTCATCGCTGCATCATTATTATGTCATATATAATTTAATTTATTTAATGTCTAAAAATTATAAAAAAAAATTACTATGATGTATGAAATCTTTTTATCTTTCCAATTACTATTTATAATCAAAATTTGGACTTGTATAACCCCACTCAAAAATTATTTTAGTAAAACAATTTATGTTAGTGTCATTTTCACTTTAACATTAAATAAAAATATATTAATGTCATTTTCCAACTAAAGTGGCTCCATGGGGTCCCCAAGTTGGACCATGGATTTTCCTGGTCGGCCATGACTCACCCAATAGGTGTAGGACAAGTGTCATGGTGTTTTCACATTCTTATAATACCATTTTCACCTTAAACTACACTAATTACCTCTAATCGCGATTAATGAAAAAAAGTTACTATTCACCAAAAAATTATTTTAATCTCATTGAACCACATTTTACTTCTTAATGAAAACCATTTATGTCATATTTTCAAAATTCAATACACATTAGTGGTAAACTTTCATTTAACTGAAAAATCAGTTTGCTTGATTACCACTTAGTGGTTTCACTATTCATCAAAAATTGAAGTTTTTTAGAAAATTACCAATAATTCACCCTAATCTATATTTGATATTCCAAATTCAAAAATGAAGTCTATTTTACAAAATTCAATACATATAAGTCAAATTAATTAATTTAATAATTAATTCCCGCTGCCAGAGCAAATAGCGTGTTTTTATGAAACAATAAGTATCAAAAGATTGACACTAGTTTAAGTCCGATTTCAAAGTGAAATTAATTCCAACGACCACTATTAGATTTAATGGTAAAAATATTTTCTAATTTCACTTTAAAACAAATTCAATAGATAATCTAATAATATAAATAAATTAGATTAAAAAGAGGTTTTGAATTAAAATACAACATTTTACACTATTCATTAAAAAAATGAACTTTATCAGAAAGGTACCAAAAATTTACACAAAGTAAATTTTGATGTCCCGATTCTAAAGAAGAGTTATATATGGTCCAAAATAAAGTATAAGAGTGATCAAAACTATATTTAATGATGTTTCACCATTAAAAGGTGATAAGTGAACCTTTAGTGAAAATTAGAGTATATATGCCCTAAATTTGAACTCTTTCCGTATTTTAAGCCTTTATCTTTTGTTGGGTAAATGTATAAACATTTAAAAACATATCTAATCATATTTTAGTTATTTATATCCATTCTTTCCAGTACAACGGCTTCTTTTTAACTAACATTTAAAATAATATTATTTTATTACTAGTGTGCTACGTAAGTTTCAAAGAAACTCATCGTTGCGTATCGGGTACGCTATCAAACATAGCAACCCCTTTAAAATAAAATTAATATTTAATTCGTAAATATTAATAAATATGAAAATTCTTTATTCTTTATTTACCTGGGATGTTACACTATTTCCCTTCGAAATGTTGGCTTAATACCGTGAAAGATACGATCCTTCTTACTCTTTGATTCATACGTACTGCTGGAGTTCACATTCCTTCTATTGGGCACCATTTCTATACAATGGCATAAAATAGGTTAGTTTATGAATTACAATGAATAATTACAAACTTTTAAAATACTTAAAGTAATTGAACGGTTTATGGATATAATCCATAATCATAAGAATGTTTTCTTTGAGGAAGTATATACTCATAAACCCTACATATTGGTTTGTAAAGAAAATGAGAATTATCCTAAGAAAATCCATCGGGAGTGTCATAACAAAGAGTACAGCAAGGCCCGTTGTCGTGCACCAGTTCCCGTTTGAGTCTAGCTCAAAGCGGTGTTTTCGGGTTTTACCCCTAGGTACATCTGTGCCAGAGCCGCCTCTACCTGCTCGTATCCAGACAGGGATGTATTGCTCGGAAAACTCACAACATCTATATAATACCAAAATTCTAGGAAGCTCTTCTATACTAATCCTCAAAGTCTATCTTTGGTCTATGTTCTCTAATCAGAGTTTATCTAAATCTAGCTTCCAAGGTTAGTACTAAACTGCCTCTGATACTAACTGTAACACCCTGACCCCAGCTACCCAGAGTCGGTGCATTACTTCGTAACATTGGCATGATCACAAAAGATCACGTCTCGAAAGACCGATTAGTTTAGTAGCCTTGGAAACACTAGATACATTCATAAATGTTACATTACATCACAAAGTGAAAAACTATAATAACATTGTCTCCATAGTCCACACTTCTATCCTCTTCGGACTATCCCTGCAGGTCATTCATAAAATACTTCTTCGCATCCTGGAAAATATTAAAACATTGAAAGGGGTGAGCTCAGATGCTCAGTAAGGATAACAATATTGCGGAAGCTTTCATAAATAAAAATTAACATTTAAGGAAATGTATAACTAAAACAAAAGCCTTTTTAAACTTGAACTTCAGCATAATATGGAAAAAATAAAATTAAATAATGACATTTACTTACTCACATTGATATTCTACTAGTCGAATAATCACATGCAGTATCAATAACCACTTTCATAATGAGGGAATGTATAATGCCAGTCATTCTGTAACATTTTGTCAAGGCCTCGGCCAAGACGTCTAAAATGATTAAGGCCTTGGCCAAAACCATAAATCAAATTGGGAAAGGTCCTCGGCCAATTCCACGTCTAGTTGTCTCATGAGACCTACCGATGCATCGAGGAGCTATAGCGGGCTCCACCCATCACTTATTAAGTCCAATACATTCCTCATATGAATAGGATTAAACATATCATAAACCATAACATAATCGTATCACATAAAACATGCATAAAGGAAACATAAAATTTCCACATTTCAATCACAAGATATCAATACAACACATTGATATAATAAAAATTCTTTCAAAACCATTTTCAATACCAAAATAAAAGAAAGTTAAAACTTTGTATTTATTTTTCATCAAAAAAAATGATGGCTTGTAGAGGAAGCCGAAACTCAAATAATGGTCACGGTGGCGGAGAATTCATTGTCGCCGCATATGTACGGAATGAAAAACATTCTCTTTTTTTCATTTAGTAAAATGATTCGTATAAAAAGATTCTTCTTGAATAAACGTAAAAGTCAAAGGGGTTTATACACTGTATAAAAGAAATTTGTGTATAAAACAAAATATGCCTCAATGAATGGAGATTGAGACGAATTCCTTAAAAATATCATTTTTAAAATAAAATAGATCTATTATGTGTATTCACTATAGGTACACATATAGAAAGTAAATATACAAAATAGGACATAATAATATCATGACATAATTTGAAAGTAGGAGATTAACCCAAAGAATGGAAGTTGGGTTAAGAAATTCCCTTACCTCGTGTCTGACTTGACTCAACCGTTCTTTAACCTCCTGAATAATAAACTAGAGTTAATATATACCTTATTAAGAACCATTTTCAATTTCATTATCCTTTTTATATCACTTATTACAATGTTATGAACATTATGTAATTATTTAAGTTAATAACGGTCGTTTTGTCGATCTTTGGTACTTGAGTCAACAATAAACTTCTTATAATTACAAGTTGTTTATGTGGTAGAATATCCATTATCTCCAGAATTATATTCATGATTTAGATGTCATATTTATCATATATATCCAGTATATACATTCATTTATAATATTACGTAACATTTAGAGGTAAGAAATGAAATGCACCGTTCATGGAGACGGTAAGCTGTACGTACGCATGAACGCTACTTTCATTTAAATTTCATATTTAATGGAATTAAATAATAATGATATAAATGTATAATATAATTCCAGTATAATATAGTGTATAATACCATTTAATCCATCCTTTATACATCCCTCATATGGCATGAACGATTCAAATCACTTTGAGGGGGCGGTAGTCCGCACTTCCTAAAATGAAATTATCGCGTTTTATCCATAATGGAAATCATAAAGTATGACATAAATGAGAAATACAGAAGAATAAGTAAAACATAAACATATTATATATCATATATAAAAATAGTGACATCTTAATGGCCACCTTTGAAGGTGGTATATGAGTGTTGAACAATCATCGTTTCGTGAGGCAGAAATTCACCATCCACAGAAACCGTATGTTCTTTAACAATTAGATGTAGGTGTGTGTAAGTGTAGATCGAATACTTCTTATAACAACATCCTAGTATATTGAGGATACTGTTTTGGTTACAAAAGAAATGAATAAAAAGATTTTAGGGGGTTGGAGAAGAAAAATAACACAAAACAACATTAGAGAAGACATTACCTCAAAATCAGGTAACTCTTTTTGATTTGAGACAAAGGCTTCCTTGGGAAGAGTTCTTCCCAAAGTGAGGCTTCTAGGATTAAGAGGGAGAAGATGGGAGAGTATTTGGGAAAGGGTTGGCCGAGCCAAATGGCTTTAAGGTGTGAATATGGTGGGAGTGGTGGGGGCCTTTTATAAGTGGAGAGGAGGGGCACTTTTGGAAAGTAATGAAATGTTATTCTATTATACAATGATTTTCGGATTCTAAAGGTCCCACACTTGAATGTTTCTAGGCTAAGGTGATAAGGGTTCTAAATATCCTCATATAATAGGCTTTGGACAAGTGTAATCCTTGGATTTTACATCATCTTCTCATTTTATTTAAATCGTTAAATAATGAGGTCATCGCTGCATCATCATGATGTCATAAATAATTTAATTTATTTAATGTATAAAAATTAAAAAAATCTACTATGATGTAGGAAATCTTTTTAGCTTTCTAATTAATATTTATAATAAAAATTTGGACTTGTGTAACCCCACTTAAAAATTGTTTTAGTAAAACAACTCATGTTTGTGTCAATTTAATTTTAACATTAAATAAATATATATTAATGTCATTTTCCCACTAATGTGGCTCCATGGGGTCCCCAAGTTGACCCATGGGTTGTCTTGGTCGGCCATGACTCATAAAATAGGATTAGGACAATTTTCATGCTCATCTCATATTATTAATACATTATTTGTACCTTAAACTACACTAATTACCTCTAATCACGATTAAGAACTTAAAAGTTACTATTCACCAAAAAATTATTTTAATCTCATTGAACCACATTTTACTTCTTAATGACAACCATGTATGTCGGATTTTTGAAAATCAAATCACAGAAGTGGTAATATTTCATTTTAATGAAAAATCAGTTTTTAACAACCACTTAGTGGTTTCACTATTCATCAAAAGTTGAAGTTTTTCAGAATAAGGACAAAATTTCACCCTAAGCTATAATTGATATTCCAAATTCAAAAATGATGTCTATTTTGCAAAATTACAAACAGATAAGTTGAATTAATTAATTTTATAATTAATTCCCGCTGTTACAACAAATAGTGTGTTTTTAAGAAACAATTTATATCAAAAGATTGGCAATTGTTTATGTCCAATTTCAATGTTAAATTAATTCTAATGACCACCATTGGATAAAATGGTAAAAATATATTATAATTATAATTTAAAACCACTAAATATTATAATTTATCACTATCAATTATTTTGATTAAAAAAGTTTTTTTAAGTATTTTTTACTATTCATAAAAAATTAGAAGTTCTCAGAAAAATACAAAAAATTCAACATAGGCAAATTTCGATATTCCGAATCCAAAAATGAAGTCCATTTTGAAATATAAAATTTCTATAATTTTAAAAAGTGGTTATTACTATTCATAATGGCTACTTTGATTAGTCGCTGTGTTTTAGAACTCGAAGTTGCGTACAATGCAAGCCATTGCATTATTGAAAGAGATGCATATCGTGAAAGCTCGAGGTGTTACATTAGTGATTGGATATAAATGTATAATTAATTTTTAAATATTATAATTATGTATTTATTTTTCTTCTTTATTTTTTTATAATTTAAAACATTTTAAAATAGTGGTCCAACCAATAAAGTTTTAAACACATGAACTAAATTTGGTCAAAACTGTCAACTTAAATTTAATTTTTTATATTGCTGGAAAAACATGTTACTAAATGATGTTAAATTAATAATAAATTTGATAGTGTTTATGAAGAAATTAATTTTTTTAAATAATTTTATTATTCTGGAATAAAAATACACACAAGACAAGTCATGATCTAGGTAAGTGAATTTCATCTCACTCATTATTTTTATGAGATACATGCCTTATTCACCAATCACTTATTTTTATGTGTTTATACAATCCA
Organism: Viscum album; assembly: GCA_963277665.1. NCBI lineage: Eukaryota > Viridiplantae > Streptophyta > Magnoliopsida > Santalales > Viscaceae > Viscum > Viscum album. Next base: position 1,394,505,552 of record OY728165.1, read on the forward strand.
TGAATGTATTATATGGAACATATACTTAATTATATTATTATTTTCATACCCATTTTATTATCTTTCTATCACTGGGTTTACATTCCAATGTTACCAAATGAGTAACAAATTTTGTCTCAATTTCATTCTTTGAGACAGATTCCATTTTACACAACGATATTTTAATTAGATGTGTATAAAATACCATTTAAATTTTATTACATGAATCTACATATTTTGGTAAAATTTTAATGATCCATGTAAATTAATTTTACTATACAGGCTGTATTATTCAATGTTACCATGTGGTAAGAGTATATTAGAACAATCTCCCTATTTATCAATATTATTCATGATGAAGTTATTATTGATGAAATGTTATGATAAATATTTCAAAACCCAAAATAACTTTTTTTATCTTATTTTTATTCTTGATTTCTTCAAGTATTAGTACGATTTTTAACTCCTTTGTTGTTATAATATAAAATAAAAAATTTATAATAAAATACGTCATTACCTCTCTATTTAGTGATAATTATGTTTTATTTTAAAACCATGCAATCTAGAAATGGATTCCACGAATATTATACTAATCTCTTATTATTATGGAAAAAAAATTAAACTTTTTTCTTTTACTAATTTTTTAAATGGAATATTTTTTTATTTCAAAAAAATGATTTTTTACAACTTTTTTACCATCAAGAAAGAATATTCTTCTTACCTCATAAAACATGTATGGATTTACACACCATCATTTCTATGAAGATTATTCTGCCTGATTAAAAGGATTATTTTTATGAAAATGTTTTTTAAAATAAATTTTCAATGAAATGGTTTCCAAATAATTTTTTGTTGTTCTTTATAAATTTTTTAATTAATTTTCATGAAATTTGGTTTAAAAAAAGTTTTTCAATATTATTTTTCAGTTTTCAAGTAAATTTGTTTTTAATGTTTTTTATGATTTAAAAAAATTAAAGAAGAAGGATATTTTACTCATGATATGTTTTTAAATGTTCTTTAAAAATTATTTTCCATCTAAGATACAATCCATTAGTGTTTCTCATTCCTTTATTGGGAAATGATTCAATGATTTCAGTTATGTTTTTTCTCTAAATGGTTTATGTTTAGTGGAATGATGTTTACGAAATATATTTCTCTTTCATGAGTTATATAGTTATGAAACACACTTATTTTAATGGGTTATTCTATGATTAACTGATTATGATACCTCTTTATTGTCAAAAAGTTTAGATATGATCACATGTTTATGAAGCCCATTCATTTCATGGTTTATGATATTATTGTTTATGATTTTGTGAATTATGCATTTTTGAATTTATTATGATATGGGTAGGAACTATATCTCCCTCCAATTAATTGGGTAAAGATTTATATATCATGAGATAGACTAGGATGGACTTTAGAGTGAACCTTTAATAATAATATTTACATTAGAGTGAACAATGACTACTAAGATGGTATAAGAATTGAACTAATGATACTAAGATGGACATGAGAGTGAACCATGACCAACAAGATGGTATAGGAAGTGAAACCATACTACTAATATTGCCTTGGAAGAAATTCATTATCTATTATGGAAATCATATTATATTCTTATCTATTTTTCATAATTTCTTGTTTTTTATGAGTTATGATTTCATTGATTATGTTCATTATTTTCTAATGAATAATGTCTTATGAACTATCATGATTTATGACATGATTAATTTTAATAATATTTGATATATAGGGTATGATCTCAAAATATTTTGATCACATTATCATACTCATATGATCATGTTTATGCTTACATGTCTCCCATTTTGACCCTTACTGAGCTTCTCAGGTCACCCATTTTTATGCTTCCATAACTAGGTTATGAATATATTATTCATATTTGGTGTGTTTAAGAATGGTTCTAGTCTTGAATAACATATTAGGAGATAAAATAGTTCAATTCTTTACCTGTTTTTCGTTTCCATGTTTTGAAAGGAACTAAAATAATACAATCTTTTGGTGTATGTGTTTGTAATGTATTAAGTATTCTAAAAATATGATGTAATGTCTATTTATGTAAATACTGGGTCATCATATATAGTATCATAGTAATTTTTTAGTTAAAATTTGGAAACGAGGATGAGAAAACAATAGTGATAACTCAAACGAAATTTCTAAGGATTTGTCTAAAGATAAAGAAAAGTATAAAAATGTCTTGGAATTATAGTAAAGGATAGAGTCAGTGGATTACTATAACTACATCCCTATCTAGTTACATTAAGTAGATTTGTTTCTGGAATAGATATATCTAGGTGTAAAATATTTGAAACGGTGTCCCGGGCCCAACTTGGGGAAACCTAGTACAGAAAAATGGGCCTTACCACGTACTTGGTTTGACACTCCCGAGGGATATGATTTTGGAATTCACAAACTCTTCATGAAACATTATAAAGGATTTCAATACAAGTTGGCTATGAATATTCTAGGATAAATCTATGTTGTCATAGAATAAAGAAGGTGTCATAACAAATACATCATATATGTTATTTTTTTATGATTATGCAGTTTTATTCTATTATATATATCTCATGCCCCGGTCTTTATAGTTTTTTCAATGAACGAAACAAGAAGAAATTGGGTTAACATTGAGTTCGATCGAAAATATGGTGATTTTGAGTAACAAAATTGGATAATGAATAGAGGTAAATATATTGTGATTATACCAATTCAGTTATTGTGATATATGATTGACAATGTGATCTTTGTTGATATTAATAACACATCACATAAGAGAAAGATTGAAATTTATAAATTTTTACATTATAAATATCTTAGAGGAAAAAATATTTTTCTTCTGACATGTCAATAATAAGGGAATACTAACTTTATGTAATTCCTAAAATGGAGGGAAAGATCTTATTGGTGCAGAAAAAAGGGTTATAGAGTCATGAATTGTCATAGAGTTCAATGTACCATTTTTGGAGAATGCGGGCATTACCCAAATCAATACCCAGATATAAGAATTTACTTTTAAAACAATTAATTAACTATTACATGATAGTCATTAATGTGTATGGATTAAAATATTTATGTATTTGGATTCAGGAATTACGAATAATGAATTATTTAAGAATAATTCAGTTTATGTTTTTCACTATGGATTTTCAAGAATATTTGGAATAGTTATCATTGAAAAATTTTATTTAAGAGAATGTGATATTCATGGGAAACAAAATATTAATTGAGTAAATACACTTAATGTGTTATTAATGTTAAGATAATGATATTTGGATAACAGACTTGTTTGTTATTAATAAGGGAATTGGATGATATAGATTACCCTAGATTTGATAGTTAATTGGATGAAAGACTGGTACATGTGATCATGGATAATGTGTAATGCTTCTTGGATTTAAGGAATATATCTAGTAACATTGGGAATAAGTAATAATGATTGTTTTTCAAAATTATTTATGGTAATTTAGGTTATTACTTTGTATCAAGAGAAGGCATGATGATAATATTCACATGTTTGGAAGGTGACAACAAAGAGATACTTTGTTATATGTGGTGGATCAATGGTAAACTTATTTTGTGACATTATCTCTAATCATTTGAATATTTTCATAAGGGTTATATGGTTAACCATTTATGTAATGTTTATGTTAAACTTAATATGAATTACTTCTATAGTGAGCAATTATTTAAAACATTAGATAAAAGGGAATCCAGTGATTAAACTTATTTCAATGATGTCCATAATATTTATTTTTCAAATTAAATTATTGTTGTTTTAGAAAAGATAATAATGTATGTCAAAAAAACAAATCATCATGTTTTTCAAGGTTTTAGGTCTTTAACCCATGAATGAAATATGATATGGGATTCTTTCCCACCAGTGGCCTACATAATGTTCTGGGTAATGTTTAATTTTTTTAGTTAAAAATATAAAGAAAAAATATATTGTTTGTAACTGATGACCTCAATTACATCATAATATCTTCAATTTTCACCATTTCCATGTTATCACTATCCTCCAACGTTCTCCAATATTTAACCTATTTTGTATTTACATTGTCTATCCATTTTGGTTCCAACATTTTTTTTAAAAAATTATTGGTATTCATTTTTATAATGTGGTTTTCTATGAAAATAACTTTAAAATATTAAATCTTTGATAACAGAGATGAATATTAAGATGAAATTTATTTTAAGGGGAGTAGAATGTAATACCCGGAGATTTTTGATTTATTATATTTTCAAATTAATTTATTTATTTGGATATTTTTTATTTCACACAACAATGAAAATAATTATTATAAATATATATATATATATATATTAAAACACTATGTTTTTCTTGAGTTATATTAAATTACAGGTTAATAATTCACAAAAAAATATATAAATGTTAGTTTCCTCTATATGGAACACCAAGGTTATCTTATGTAATCCTCAAGACTGACTTTCCTTGACGAGCTGCGTAACACACAAGACCGAGTTTTACCTAACAACAATATCTTATTGAAAAAATATTTTTAATATATTAAGGCATAACATTTTAATTATGTTAGTATTTATGAATTGTATTAATTAAATTATTAAAATTGATGGTTTAAAAAAATATAAAATGAAATAATTAGTTACAATGAACTAATTGAATATCAATGGAATATTTTTTAAACTAGTTATATGATCACAAAGATGTTTTCTTTTAATAAACTAAGTAAGTTAAAATTAGTAAGATATTTTAATGAAATATATATATATATATTAAATCAAATATTTTTTTATTCATCCAATATATTTTATTGGCCTAAGATTACAACCAACCCAATATTATAGAAAAAATATATATTTTTAATAAGTAATGTTTACCACCTTTTGATGGTGATCCTATTTTAAATAGAAATTTTTGTAATTTTAAAATTTTAATATTTAAAAATTAACCTAATTTTTTAAATAGAAACATAAAAATTCTTTTAGGGTGAATTTTTGGAATTTTCTATGAAGATTCATTTTTTAATGACTAGTGAAAAATACGAAAATTTAACTCAAAATTACATTTTTGTGTAATTAATTTATATGGATAAATTATAATTTAATATTAAATTAATGTAAAATTAGATCATTTATTATTCAATTTATCCAATTTGCGTAATTGGAATAAATTTCACATTGAAATTTGTTATAAAAACTTATCAATACATTGATTATTTTTACATTAAAAACTCACATTGTTGTCCCATATGCATGATTAAATTTAAATTAATTTCTGCAACGTTAGTGATTGGAATTTTGAAAAATGGATCCCATATTTTTAGTCCGATTAATTTATAATTTGATATAATCACATGTTAGTTTTTGATAAAAAAAATATTAGTGATAATAATTATAATTAGTAACAACAATTAAGATGAAATTAATCTTAACAAGGGACTAAACCCTAATCTTAAGGCATTATATGGCATATAAAAATTTCAAAAATACATTTTAAAGACATATATCTACCCTATACTGCCTTTTTTTGAATAAATGCCATTATTGTATCCACATTCAATAAAAAATGTGTGTTTGGTTTCTTTTTTCCTAAATATTAGAAGAGTGACACTCCTCATCCACTATAAAATGCCTCATCTACTCACACTTCCTCACACGTCTCATGAAAATTTGAATAAAAAAATCTTCCAAATTAGATAAAAAAAATCCCTCCACTATTCCTTGAAGCCTCCCTTTGTTTTTAATTCCAGCTAAGGAATCACTTTGGTGTAAACCAAATGGAGTAACCCAAATAAGTGGTATCAACCTTCCATAATCTCCTTGCTTTTATATTAATTCTCCAAAACCCAAAGAAAATTCTTATTTAATGATTATAAAAAAAAACTATAACAAATATAATGAAATTTTTTATCAATGTATCTACCTACAAAATACACACCATTATCTAATGAGCAACAAACTTATCGTTCATGAAGGACGAACTACCGTTCTGATAAGTGATGGTTGTTTATTTTTCTATTACCACCTTCCAAGGTTGGGAATTATGATGAAAAATATTTTTATATATGATATATATTATGTATATATTATTATTTATTTCATCTATAACATATTACTATATTCCATTATGTTTAAACATGATCACATTATATGTGGAACTGTGGACTACCGCCCCCTCAAAGCGATGTGATTCATTCACACGATACATAGAATTTATAAAGGATAGTTTTAATTATTAATATGGAAAATACTATAAATATATATTTTATTCAATACATAATTAAATTTTTGTAAATATAATATATATATATTTCTTTATTACCCATTCACACACTTATAATGTTATAAAGTCAACCGTGGAGCTGTGGACTACCACCTCCTCGATAGGATGTCATTAATTTTACATCAAAACAATTATATATATAAGTATAAATTATAAAATAACATGGTATTTTTGATATAATGATAATTATAGAAATATTAATGTCACTACCTTTTTTTCATAACGATCATTGAGAAATGGGAATGTTACCCGTACAGACGTACGACCTACCCTCTAAACGATTGAAACATAGATTTGTTTCTCACAACCAAATTTAATTATTAGTTTTAGAAGTAAAATTAATGAATTAATATGATAATTATTTCATTATTATTATTATGGGAGTGTTTTTAAAATTCACCCATTGACCATATTTGGCGAACGAATGTTTTTTTTACACGTGAACTGAATTAGGTAAAAATTCTTGACTAAAACAAAATTATTTAAGTAGTTGTATACAACATGGTAATAATTGATTTAAAATTTTTAATAAAATTGAAATATTTTATGAATGAATTAATTAATTGGTATAGTTTTTTATTATGGAATACAAATACAAATGTGACATGTCATAATAATGTTAGGGGAATTTTATCGCACTCTTTATTTTTATTTGATACATTCCCTATTCAACACTCAAATTTTTTTGGAGTATATAATACCCATTAATGTATTCTATTTCACTTATACGTAAATCCATTGGTATTTAGAAGCACATATTATGATAATTTTTTCATGGGGTTTTTGTTTCAAACAGTTCCCAATCCGTAATATAACTTTCTATCATTTTCATTCATTTAGATAATGCCCTATTATACACCAATATTTTTATATAAGTTGTATAAAATTCCTTTGAAATGTTATATCATGAATATATTTATTTTTATAATAATTTAAATCTCCATGTAAATTTATTTTCCAAAATGGAAAGTATGATTCAATGTTTCCATGTGGTAAGAGTATATTTGAAACAATATCACTCTTTATCAAGATTGTTTGTGATCGCATTTTTGTTGATGAAATATTATAATTCATATATCAAGAAAAAATAGGAATTTTCTTCTCCATTAATTTTTCATGATGTATTCATCTATAAGAACAATTTTTTTTCACTCCTTGGTTTTTAATATAAATAATATTTTTTTAAGGAAATATGAACTTACATCTCTCATTGGTTATAAATTTATGTTTATAAAAAACCATGCATTACAAAAAGGGATTCTATGAATATTAAACTAATATACCATGACAATTAAAATAAATTTTCAACCATTTTTTCATTTACCAATTTTTAAAAGGAATGTTATTTTTACATTTTGAATAAAGTATTTTTCTAATCTTTTTACTAGGATAAATGAATGTTCTTTTTACATCGTATGTCATGTACAGATTTAACTACCATCATTTCATTGAAGCTTCTTTTACATGTTTAAACAGTTTCTTTTTAGGATATTTCTAAAATTATTTTCCAATTAAATTTTTTCCAAATAATTTTCATGATTTCATCATATTTTTTCAATTTATATTTCATGGAAAGTGGTTTATAAATCGATTTCATTCTTCTTTTATATGTTTTCAAGGGAAAAAGTGTTTGAAAATGTTTTATGTCTTTTTAATAAAATTTTAAAAAATTAGATATTTTCATCAATAATATTTATAAAATAACTTTTAAATTTATTTCTAATCAAAGCTAACATCTATTGGTGTTACTAATTCATTTTGCGGGGAAATGATTCAATTTTTCATTCATGTCCTTTATCTAAATGGTTTTTATTTTATGGAAGGAGGTTTTTGAAATCCATTTTTATAACATGGGTTATATTCTTATAAAACATGATTCTTTTCATGGGTTATGATTTGATAAATTGATCATGAAACATATCGCTTTTCTATATATTAAGATATGATTACATGTTTATGACTCCCATTTAATTTCATGGGTAGTAATATGAATGTTTATGATCATGTGGAACATGAATGTATGATTTCATTATAAGATGCGTGGGACCAATATACCCCTCAAATGAATTAGGTAAATATTTTTATCTCCTTAAATAGACTAAGATTGTATTGGTAGTGAACCATGACTAATAATATGTCTATTATAGTGAAGCATGGATACTATGGTGGTAAGAGGATTGACCTCAAAATATGAATATAGCCATTTGAGTGAATCATGACTGCCGAGATGATATGGGATGTGAACCCATAATACTAAGATGGTCTATGAAGATATTCTTTTGATTCTATAGAAATCATATTATAAGCTTATGTGCTTGCCAAAATTCCATGTTTTATTCATATGTTATAATTTAATTGGTTTTTTATATATTTTGTTGTGAATCATGTATTTTAACCTATTATTCTATATTCCATTATGCATATTTATAATCTTTGATATGTATGGTATGATCTTTAAATGTTTTGATCACATTCTCATAATATTATTCTCATACTTATTCTTACGTTTCTCACTTATTTACCATTATATAGAATTTTAGATCAAATATATATATGTTTCCCACCCCATTTTATGAATATATGTATTATGTATGATGTGTTTAAGAAGTTTTTTTGTCATGGATAACCTAGTGGGAGATAATGTAGCTCTCTTATGTACCAATATCTTTGCAGAAATGTTTCCAAAGGCATTAATCTAATATGGTCTTTAGAAATATATTTTTGTAATATATTTAGTATTAATGAATAAAGATATAATATAAATGGATATCAAGACTACGTTGTCATATCTTGTGATGCATATGTATAGTGTGAAAACTACATGACATATAGCTCCAATTTACATGATGTGTACATTTACCAAATTACAATAAATTTAAATTAAATTGTTATAACGTGAAAACCTTATGAAATAGTTCTTGTGTGTGGTAATTAAGTTGATAAGAAGTTCTATGTGACATCTTTATATATATATAAATTTATAATTAATTTATGTGTAATTTGTGGATCTATATATCATGTATAATTCCTATTGTAGTAATTACACTATGAGAATTGAAACCTAATATTCCATGTAAATATGATGTAAACCATGTGGTCATTAATTTGATAGCACACATCATTAAAATATGTGATAAGGAAAATATTTCCCATGTCACAAGAGTAAAATAATATATGAGTATAATACATATTTGATAATTCAGATCGGTACTCATCGTGTTACCTCAATGTTATATTTTGTAAATAGTCAATTTTAAATATATTTGTTTAATATCTATAAAATTATGATGTATGATAATCTCAAGGAAATATGGATGAGAATTAATATAAAATAACTGATTAATTATAGAAGATAATCAATTAAATCAAGTGTGATTTATCTTAAATAAACATATTTTTAATTGAATTATAATTTTATTAAATGTGCAATTATTTGCATGCACGTTGATGATAATGAGCCTATAACTAGCCTCTGTACGTGATTTGTTTCAATTAATTTATAATTAAATTATATTTTTTATGTGTTTCATCTATCCTATCATTATATAAGGGACATGATTCCCATGGATTATTTTATGTAAACCACTTAAAGAATCCATTGGTATCCTTCAACTACATGTTAGAAAAATCATATGTAATGGGTGGAGATACCAATATTGTATAAGTGGTTTGTTTTTTGATCCTAGGGGAAAAATCCTAGAGATACACATTGGTTGATATGTGGAAATATATAACACAAACTATATATTATTCAACGTTATTTTTTCCTAGGTCAACAGTTAATATATCATCTTCTAGATAAACTAATCCTTAGAAAAAACACCTAATCATACAATTTTATTATTTTATTTCTATCATTTATCGTTTTAATTTTATTATTGATGTTTTTTCATGAGTAATTGAATTATTGAATTAACAATAATGAAATATAGAACTAAAATAAAATGGATTATGCATATATATTATCTATGTCATTGTTTTTCTGTTATGTAAATCCAGTTGATATTAAAAAGAATTAAATAAATATAGTAATTTTAAATTTACACATAAAGATAAAATCCCTAAATTATATATATTAATTTTGTATATCATTCCACTAATTAAGTTAAAATTGAACCATAGTACAAAGATCCTGACCCTGAAATGTTTGGGTGATTATAAATATCAAGGGAATTCTAACATGATGTTTTGGGTTGACATAACATTGTTAGTGTTAGGGGTTTAATTCCAAAGATGGCCATGAATTAACTAATATGAAATGAATGAGGAATTAAAATTTATGATTTTCACGATTGGAGAGTCCACTCAACAAATCTAGGAACTTTGATTTAATATAGCTGGAAATTGGAATGCCAATGCAAAAACACTTCAAATTTATTGACTATACCAATTTGGGGTGATGAGAATGGGAATATGGATTCCTTCCACTATAATTTCCATGAAATATTATATTTTGAATCCATTTGTTAGGGATATTAGGATTGGATAAATTTTTTGGAGATTAATAAATATAATATTTATTTAATTTTCTAAATATTATCAAATAATGTAATAAAATTTTCTCATGTTATATGTCGTAAAAATTATAAAATTACATCAAACATATGAATGTGATCCATAGTTGTGAAGGATATCCCTATCACCCAAAAATTTTTCCATGAGTTTTAGAATCCCTTACACATTATCCTTTGGCAGGATTGAAATTTATATACTCTAGAATAACATGTTCATACAGAATCAGTAATGAGGCTAGTGATGAAATGTGTTTTCTCTATTATAAACAATTGAATAATTCCAAATATTTTTAGTGACTCATTATTTCATCCGTGAGCAATGATATTTTGATGAAACAATAGGACATGGATAAATATATAATTATACCTTACCTTTAGGATATATATGAATAGAATTTGATAGAAAATAGTCATATCATCTTCAATTCTATGTTTACAACTAATCGTGGAGATTTGGTGCTATATGGGGCACATAAAATCATTATTATTGGACTAATTGGAAGAATATATATCATAGGGATTAAATTAGTTGTTGATTTTGGCATAGAACTCATACATTACTCACTACTGAATTCCTTCTCTAATTTTATTTTTAATTGTAACATCATAAATAATGAGAAAATTATTTTAAGACTTATTATTCTAATTATACTACTAAAACAGATATGTTATGAGTTAATCCCACAATAATGTTGGTGAATAGGAAAATGGTGAACAAGGAGAAGTTTCTAAAGTCTCACAAAAATTCTAAATCTCTCAACCACTATCCTTACATGAATTGAAAGATCTAGAGGAGGGATATAAAAAGAAATGATTTAGTTTTTTTGTGGAAAACATTGGCCCTAAAAGACGAACTGCACCCAGATAAAAGGGTAATATAAATGTGTGTTCATTATAAACTGTAATTTTTCAATATATAAGCATTAGGTATTAAATATAGCTTACTATGATAAAATATATATATATATTATGGAATAAATTATATTAAAACTTATTTCTACAGGAGAGATGGATTTTATAGCTACTAATTATGTGATGATGGTTGCTCTATCCATTGGTCACTACCACCATTAACTACTAACATGAATGATATTTGTTTTTAAGTATTTTTTTTACATACCAAATATTAACAAGAACATAATTTCTATATCATTCCTAGATTAAAATGGTTTTATTTTCATGTTTCGAATAAAATTTTATTCCATTATAAAGACAAGTCATGTTATGTTATGAAACAATTAAATAAGGATATTTTTTATTAAATTAAGAAAAACAAGTGTTGGAAATAGATAATGAATCATGCTCACACGACTCATATAACCACCAACTATGGTATCACCATATTGTTCATGTAAATAATAAGTGTTTGAAAAAGAAATATCAATATGGGGTATTAGAATATACAGAGCTAAAAATAATTCAAAAATTACATTCTTGTCCACATGAAAAAATAACCAAACCACCATTTAGTGGAAATGGTGAAATGGACATAGAAATTTTTGGATTGTTAAATAATGATTTTTGTGGAAAATTTATAGTAGATAATATACATGGAAATATGATAAAGAATGTTTTATGAGATCAAGATGGTTACTATCTTTTCCATGATTATATTGAATTTATACGGGACATTGTGAATCTATATCAACCCATGCCATCATTCACACCCCAGTGGAATGGTTCTAGTGAAAGGCATAACAATTCCTTGTATACATGTTATGGTCAATGATGAGTCATGAATATATTTTATTATCCCATGGGTTTATTCATTACAAAATGTTTAATACAGACTAAACAGAGTTCCAAAAAAAGTGGAAAATAATATTCCCTCCCAGTTATGGAAGGGAATTAAACCCATTTTTTATATATACAAGTTAATGGGGTTGATACGTGTTTTTAAGTCTTTTTATGGAAACAAAATTTTTTATATGGAAAAAATATCATTTAGGGTATCCTAATGTATTAAAGAGATACAACCTATATAAAACCTCATAAAATAAAGTTATTATTTCCATACAAACCATATTTCTTGATAGAGAGAACATCCTAAAACTGGTTAGTGGGATTGATATTAACATCGAGGATGATGATGATCGATATAAAAATGGGTTTTTATTTTAAGATATTACATTTCTTACCATGGATGAAGTATTTCCTAAAACACAAGTACTATATTTTCTCACTAGGGAGATAAGATAACCTGAGAGATATTTTTTTGTATTAACCGAATATGGTGACTCATTATTGGTTGAGAATAATGAATATATACCCATTAAAAAGGTAGGAGAGAGATAATAATTTGAATGACTGAAACAAAACATCAATTATGAAATATATTCCATTTATCATAACCATGTTTGGGTTTTGGTCAATGCACCAGCTGATGTAAATTCTATAGGGTGAAAATGTGTTTTCAAAATAAATATAGAAATGAAAGGTAAGGTTAACAACTATAATGAAAGTATAGTAAATAATTATTTATAAACAATAGAACATACTTTTACTATTTTAGGTACCTTTCAACCAATTTTTTATCATATTTTGATTTCGTCTTGTTTATGGGTGTTTCGGGTGAAATTTTTGAATATTTTGGAAGGATTTTGATATGTGAATGGTTAGTGCATTTTTTTCCCAAACCATGCGACCCTCTAGTAATAAAATATGAAAACTCGAGAAGTGAGGGTTTTCAATGTTGGTGCATAGTTTCAATAATAATGCAACCCCAATATAGGGGAACTTAGTTCTGGTTCACTGTTTTTCTAACCTTATGACCCATCCTAGCTAACCATTTGTAGAATTTAATTATTCTAAAATTGGTTTTAAAATATAAAAACCCCAATTTTGGACCCCTTATTGACTCTAACATGGGATATATTGTTTTCTAAGGATGATAGTGCTCTCAAGGTGCCATTTTGGTTTCTACACCCCCTCTTTTGAATCAAATAAATGAATAAGGAATGACATTTGATCTCTTCACGGTAAGAATTATTGTCCCCTTATATATATCCAAATATCTTATTATTACTCCTTAGTGATTGATAGAACTCCAATTTATTAGAGGATCCAATATTCATTGTTTTAGATCATGAATTTGGGTTTGATTTTGGGATCTCCATTGTTGATGTTCTTCATTGGTGATTCCCATTATAAACATTGTGAGTCGACATATCTTTGTTTTGGAAGGTGGGTTTATTTTTGTTTTTCTAGTTGATGTAACCCTAAACTGATTGATTTAAATTAAATTAATAAAAATTAAATTGGAAAAAACAATTCGTTTTGGATTGTGATTCTGATTTTCTTTGGCATTAGATATTTTAAAACCGCCATTTCCAAGGAATTTTTGTGTGATTTTATAATTTTATTGAAATCCTGAAATTAAATTAAGAAATTGGTTTAAAATATTTATTTGACGAAAATGTATTAATTTTTTTGATAAGAACAATATAGGTTTTATCATGAAAAAAGGTAGAAATTGATTACAAACCCATGTTTTTTTAATGAAAAATTGTAATATTGAATTAGAAATTGTTTAGATATAATTTTTGTAGTTTTAAGGTAAATTAAATAGTATTGATTACTTTCTGAGCACATGAAAAGCTAGGTAGTTAGTGAGTTATTTTGGACAACACTCTATTGATGATTTAAAATTCTAATAAAACTAGTGAAATAGGTCACATCTTCAATGGGATGGTGACAAGTCCACATTGACCAATGTATAAGGGATGTGTGTACTCATATTTTCATGATCACCTATTCGAGTGAGTGGGATCCCATAACATAGAACTCTCGTACCTATTAAGATATTCAAATGCTTCTAATTTGTTATTATATTAACATATATTACTTTATTTCTAAATTATTTTATACATTCCATGAGAATTTATATAAAATATTTTATATAAAAATATTATTAAGACATTTTAAGAAATGATTACATCATTTGAAATGAAAAACATGATTTTTTTTAATATTCTCTTATATATTCATACTTTTTTTTAAAATTGAAATATATATTTTGTTTATAAATTTTTTAATCATTGTATGGAATCCATGGTTAAAGCCTATATAGAAATTAGCTTACAACCTACCTGTTCCTTTGAATGTTTCTAAATTTGCTTCTTTCAAGCCAAAGCATGGGTAAATCACCACTACGAGTTGGATCATATTGTTGGTACTTGGTTCTTTTATAGAAATACCCATTGTGAAATGGGTTGTTTATCTTCGTATATTCTAGTACTATGATGATATACTTTGGGTTTTTTATACCTATTTGACTTATGGTATTGTTACCCCTTTGATGTTTTCTTTTTTAATACTAACTAGTATATTTTTCATCAAATATTTTTATAGAAAAAATATTTCCACATTATTTGGTTTGATTCTAGGTGCTAGTATTCATAATATGGGGATAGGTAACACCATTTGGGATATGTTGGGATTGGATTGAGTATCAGATTACCATGGAATATAGGATATTTCATCTCAAAGTTGTATCAGAGGGACATGTTATACATATTTCCATGATCTTAGTTTTCAATTTCATAATCAAAGTTGTATCATATTACATGTTTCCACACTTGGTTACTAAAGCCCCATTGTGGTGAGATATATTAAAATTTGTCCACCTGCCTATATCTCACCACAATGGGGATTTAGTAACCAAGTGTGGTTTTGGAAAGACATCACGAGGATTAGTACTAGTATTTTCAATGTTTTTCATTTAGATCGTTTGAAATACAAATATTTTTTTCTATCTTATGTGATTAATTTTCCTTATGGATATATTTGAGGGTTGATCTAATTTCTTCATTGATTTCTTATAATTTTGTATAGAATCATGCCCATGAGAAAACATATGAATCAAATCCATTAAAAAGTTATTGATTAAGCATAGTGACAAAATCCTCGTGTGGAATTGAATATAGTTGATGTTATTTTGGGTTTTGTCCAATATATAGGATAGGAACCTACACCCATTTATAATTAGGATCCAACTGTGGAACTATAGTGGGATGAATTATAGATTCATGCATAAGAGTTCGTTCACTAGATACCACTGGTGTTCCAATGATAAACTGATCATCTAGAGGGTGAGTATTTCATGATAATAGATGAACTTTTATTTGAGTTCTTGGAGACTACTAATACTATCATAGAGAAATGTTTCACCTTCAAGATAGAGGGACCAAGTAAGAGATGAGGGGACACTATGGTGATAGAAACTAATAAAAATGGATTAAAGTATAAGAAAATTAAATTTATTTTCACAAACTAGTCCTATCCATTGTTGATTATGTTGTCTATGTCTATTGGGTTTTTTACAATTGAGAAGGATGAGAGGATTGTGAAAGAATATGAATATTGTTTTACTAAGGGGGTGATATTTTCAAATGATATTTTGTATAATAATAATATGGAGACCTGAAATTTTGATATGGGACTTCAATCTGATATTCATTCATAGGTTTTCTTGATGAATCATCCTTGTTATAATGATGATTTAGATAGATAATTGATGGATGAAATAGATTTGGCTGGTATATGAGAGTTGATAAGATATATTTTTTCTCTAATTAGTATTTTTATGAGTTCCTTCAATTGATAGAGTAAGTGTGAAAAATATTAGGGTGGTTTTCATTAGTAGGGTTCTTCTATATCTAATTTAGTTCCTTCTAGATGAAATTTTATTTTCTAAAAGTGTGAAAATCATGGGAACACTAAATGTGTTTTCATTGATGAACCCACTTTATGTGGTTCTTAGGGATACAAAGTTCACTTGAAAAATTTATTTCATGTCTAAAATACTCTAATGAGTTGAACAAGATTACTAGGGCCAAAAATTACTATGGTTTAATTAGATATTTCAATAATAAATGGGTTCCTGCCATAAGAATTTGGAGCCATGTTTATTCACATAGTGGAAGAGTCTCTAAAGGAAGCAGAAATAGGTCTAATTTCATTGATAGGTAACATCATTAGAGATTCATCATTAGTGACAACAATATTTGATATATATGATTCTATTTTTTTATTTCAACTCTTGAGAGTCTTTTGAATATTCATAGAGAGATATTAACTTATGTGATGGATATTACTACACACCTTAGAATGAATAGAGAGAAGGGTCTACATAGTCCTTCTTTTTTTTCTCATTATATGATATCATTATATCTTGGGATTTTCTTGTTATAAACATGAATCCTCTTATCATAACATTCAGGACATATTTGGTCATTTTCAATAGGCCTCAATAGATTATAATATTTTATAGGTATCCTTTACTAATCATGATAGGGAGTGTCGTATCATTCAAGGAGAGTGGGACCTAAGGTCGATTATAACCAGACCATCTTATATAGAGTTGCTTAAATTAAGATAGTGTTTTCTTTTGATCTGAAGTATAAATCCTTGATCTATGATATCTCTCTAATTATCATCTAGATTTCCAATTGTTTTCTTTCT
The DNA here is from genome assembly GCA_963277665.1 of Viscum album. Lineage (NCBI taxonomy): Eukaryota > Viridiplantae > Streptophyta > Magnoliopsida > Santalales > Viscaceae > Viscum > Viscum album. The sequence continues at coordinate 1,394,522,790 of OY728165.1, forward strand.
AACTTCTCTAGTTTTCCACTAGTATGGTTTTTAGTGTTTTCTATCGAATTAGTTCATCAAATTAAACCAATTTTTATTCTTTATTACCATATTTAACTACATAAAATGGAATATTTATATTCTTATTAATATATTCTTTCAGATAAATGATTTATACGCACAAGTGTGTCACCTTGGGTGGTGCCTATTCAATTTCTTAACAATAATGATGGGTCACATTCAATATGTATTTATTATTGATAACTTAATAGTTTCAAAATAAAATAAAATATACATTTACATGGATTAATGATATATTCGACCAGTTTAAAGGGAATAGTTTTTTTTTCAAATATTGATCTTTGGTATGGATATCATCGGTTGAGAAGAATTGAATCTGAAATACAGAAAAACACCTTTCAGTGTAAGTATGGACATTATGTGTACCTTTTAATTACATATGGTTTAACTAATTTATCTATAATATTTATAAATTTAATGAAAATGATTTTCCACTCGTATATATATACCTATGTGGTAGTCTTTTTGGATGAAATCCTTGTTCACTCTACATCTGAGAAAAATCATGTGCATCATATCAGAGTAGTCCTAGAATTAGTGAGAAATCACTGACAATATTCCAAGATTTTGAAATTTGATTTTTCGATTGGGGAATTGAATTTCATGGGACATGTGGTTTTGGAACGTGATATTTTAGTGGAACTTGAATGGAATAAATCTGTTAGGACATGGGAACAACCACAAAATGTTTTTGAGATTCAAATCCTATTAGGATTTTCTAGATATTATTGCAATATTTTAATGGACATATTGATGTTATAATATCCAATTACTTCCCTAACATTGTAGATAGTAATGTGTTTTTTGGGATAAAAAATGTTTGTGTACTTTTTTTAGTTGAAGAAAATTCTTACATCTACATCGGTGTTGATTCTTACAGAGTCAGAGTAGGGCTATGTGGTCTTTTTATAATTTATTGGGTTCATTTTTTGGATGTGTTATTATATAAGATGATAAAATGGTATCCAATGGATACCATTATCATATGATACATAAGAATATTTACCTAGACCATGACATTGAACACATAGATGTGATGCATTCACTTAAGAGTTGGAGGCATTAGCTTTTCTGAGAGATTTTTACCATGTATTTCATCCACAAGTTCTTTGGTTATATCGAATATAAGAAATATTTAAATCTTTTCAAGAGGAATTGGGTTAAATAAATTCAATATATTGATATTCACATCACCTATAACCCAGGTAAAGGTAATTTCATCGGGTATGCTTTGAGCAGGAATCATCAGAACTAGGACGTGAAAGAAAAATAAGAAGAGTGGGACTTGATGGATATTTTGGAACATTTGCATACTGGATTCTAGGAATCTGGGGTCAAGGTACCTTATTCTACTATTCAGTTAAAATTTGATATTATCATGTTCATTCTTCAATAACAATATCTTGATGATGATTTAAATTTCATTATTGAATCCCTTTGTGATGGGGAGACCATGGCAGAGTGCTTGTTCTCCATAGAGAGAATTATATGTTATCAGAATATGTTTTTGGTACCTTTATCAATCAAGAAATCGAATATGAGGGACTTCAATAATTCTCATTCGGTAGTACACCCAGGAACCATGAAGCTATTCTAGGACATGCGACATTGATTTTGGTGGCCTGGTCCGAGACATGGCATTTCTATTTTTTTTCTCTCGAGTTGTTATACATTCTAATATGTGAAGGCTAAGAACTAGTGGTCATCGAGTTTTATACAGCAACATACAATGAAACTTGGAATTGGTATGATATATCGATGGAAATTCTGATTGGGTTTCTTTGTACATATAAAAAGAATAATTCAATATGGGTTTCTACCTATTGGCCGACCAAATCGGATCACTTCATACCCATTCTTGATTCAAAAAAAGCTGAGGAGTGGGTAAATATATATGTGAAAGAGATTTTTTTGTTTTCATTGAGATATATTTGATATAGTATATAATATATATACTTAGTTTAGTTTTTACTTTTGGAGAGACCTCAAGGAGGCACTAGGATATCAATTTCATTTGTGTATGTAATACCATCCATAGTAGGGTGGCCAGAGAGAGGGATATATAAAAATTCAATTGGAAATGATTCATGTGTACATTATTGACTTTCATGTAGCTTGAGGTGAATATTTATGGATGGTTTATTTTTATTATAATTATAGATACCATTCCACATTTTGGATGCCCTTATTTGAGGCATTATATGGATGACCTTACAAATATCTACTGTGTTGGTCAGAGATTAGTTAAATATACATGGTTGGACCAAGAATGGTTAAATAAATCAAATAAAATATTAATTTTATTTGTCAGATAATGCTGATAGTTCATAGCCAGAATAAATTTTATGCTGATCATCATCACAGACAATTTGAGATTTTAGTTAGTGATGATATTTTTCTGAAAGATTCAGCCTATATGGGTCATCAATGGATTCAGATGAAATTGAATATTTCCCCTTGTATTGTGGGAAATTTTATGGTTTTTGATCAAGTGGGGATTGTGTCTTAATATTTATCACTTCAATCACAATTTACATAGATACATAACATGTTTAATGTATCAAAACTATGAACGAATCTTTTTGATCCATCTCATTTTCTTGAGTTGTTGTGATTATGATGTCGAGCATGATTTATCTATGATTGAGAATATAGTCAGGATAGTTGATTCTAAATCCATGTTACTTATTGGGAGGGCGATAAATTTGGAATGATTGTTATGTCATCATAGTTTTGATACTCTTAAGATATGGGATAGAGAGACATTCAAGAGAGAGAAGTGGTCTCATATTTTTGACCTGGAATCATCCTTACAAGATTTATAAGGATTTAATGTTTCTATGGTGGGGAGGTTATAACATAATTTTATTTTTTATTTATTCTTTAACCCATATTTTTATCATGATTTGGTTGGGTCTCATTTAATGTTGTTTCAGTTAACGTTTTGAAAATTTTGGAAGGATTTTGGGCACTTCAAGGTTGGTGAACTGTTTTACCAAATCATGTTCTCTTCTACCAGAATCTCTGAAAACCCCATAATTTTGGGTTTATATGGTTATTGTATCATTTGACATATAGGCACTCAAAAAGGAGAAACCGTTCAACACTAAAGCAAGGGCATACAATTAGGGTGAATAGTTTGTCTAACTATGCTTCCCTACCCAGATAACCATATATGCAGTATAAAATTATTTTAAAAATTGTTTTAAAATTACCCAAACAATATTTATGACCCTATTGGGGTTTTGGCTCACACGCTTATTATTTCATCAAGTTTTTGTATATTTTCTACTTTTAGGATCAATGAATGGTAAATAGCCACATAGAGGTAGATCTTTCTATTGATCCTTGGTTTATGGAGAGTTGTTTTAATCAGGAGTAGGGTTGTTCATCATTGTATTTTTTTGGTACTATGATGATTTACATTTGGTTTTTTATACCTAATTGTATTCTGGTAATGTTCTCCCAATAGATTTTTGATTTGATCATACTGACTTGTATATGTTTTTTTGTATCATTTTTGTGAAAAAATTAATCACAATTTATATTTTTAGACTTCAGGTTCTAGTCACCAACCCATGGGGATCAAAATTCCCCTTTGGGATATGTTAGTATTAGCTCAGGTATCAGAGTACCAATGAATTTTGAATGGTACATGACAATAAATTATAGTGGAAAAATATTTGCATACCACCACCAGCAATGAAACGATACCACATGACATAAAATACATTCTATATTTCCAATATTATTATCATTATGGGGGAGGTATTAGATATTAATATATTGAAAAAAATTATTTGAATAGGACATATATCTATTGTTTCTAAAATGGGGTCATCCCATATGCCCGATTAAATGGAATCCCACAGTCTAAAACTGGATTCTATAAATGAAACATTCATGAATTAGTCTTCATATCCAAACATGTTAGTAGTTTTTCTAATGGTTTACACCTTTTGACCTTATACAAATAAAAATATATAGAACCTTATTTATTTTTTCAAAATGTGTAACAATTTATCCAAGCACCATACATGGATCATGTATCCATGGATGATGTATTATCCTTACATTTTCAAGAACATTACTCTAATACTCTATTCACACTTATCAATTGTCAATCTAAATGAAAAAATATGATAACAAAGATTCTCCATCTCACCATAAATAAATGTATTCGAATGAATAATAAAAATAGGCCGTGGGAAATACCTTGGGTGTTTTGGGTAATGTGTTTTCATAAGAGAGGAAGGACATAGAGGATTTTTCATCATTGTGAGGGCATGGTAGGGAAGGAAGGTGAGGACGAAGAAGGCCAAGAACAGAAGGAACAAGTAGTGTATCATGGAAGAGGCAACACAGTTTCATATATACCATTGGGTGGTGACTTTATTGGTGGAGAGCAAGTTGGCATGGCTAGATCGACCGATATTCTCGAGATTTTCTAGTGAGCTGGAAGCCTTGAGTACCATGAAGAGAATGAAGGTGATGGTGAAAAGAATGGAATATAAAAAACTTTCCTCATATTCCTCATCATGGATTTTAATAAGGAGAGAATATGGGATGATAAATATCTATTGGGATTTTATGGTGATGTTTTTGATAAACTTATTTTGTCAGTTAAAGTATAACCAACTTAAAAATGTTTTTATCATGTTAGTGTTTTTTACAAAATTTATATATTAAATGTTTTTAAAATTTTCTTGTTAGTTAAATAATAAATGATGTTAAAATTCGATTATTTTTGAATAAATTCTATTATTAATTCCTTTATCTGAATACCAGTAGTAAAAATAAAACATGAAAATAATAGGAAAATAATATAATAGAAACAAAAAAATAAAAACATAACAATTGTAAAACCATTTACAATTTGAATTTTCTAGTTTAAAATATATATTAAATATGAACTAAAACCCAATTAGAAATGTTTAATGGTTCACCCATTCAATTTTAATGTTTCCTATCTCTGGTTCACTACATGTACAAGGGTCATCAACAAAGATACCAATTATGTACAGACATTTAATATATATTCTAAATAAAAAATTAAAAGTTAAAGGAAATGTTTAAAAAAATATAACCTTTTATAAATTAATAACTGTCATGGATCTAATTATTGATTATATGAATTTTAAATCATAGTAAACTCTTTCACACATTCCAGGTTGTTTTTGAAATTGATTTTTAAATGATTTTTTCAATTGAATATATAATTTTAAATACTTAAAAAATTATAATTTTTAATGAAAAGTAACATTTACAATTTCATATATTATCTTAGCATTTTTATTTCTTATAGTCTCTACAATGAAATTTCATTACCTATTTAAAAATAATATGAATAAAATAAATTCATGATTCTTTTAATATATAAAAGAATTTATATATTCAAACTTATGAGTTCAATGCAGAAATGTTTTTTATCTCGCTTCCCCATGAATTGAGAATCACAAGTAAAGTATCCAATCACTTGAAAAAAAGTCATCCAATACGAAAATTTCAAATCCTACAATTTCCATTATGAAAATTTCAAATCCTAAAATTTCAAAAACATATAACGAAAATCTTCTTTACGAAAAATTTGAAGAACAACTAGCTACAAATATTTTCATTATGAGAATTTCAAAAAACTGACTACGAAAATTTTCATTGTGATTTTTTTTTTAAAAAAACTAATTAAGAAAATTTTCAAAAACATCGAAAAAACATATAATCCCCGTATGAAATGGAGTTTATTGTTGTAAGAATAATGGTTGAACATAATTTTAATGGAGGAATATTACCTCATTACTATTATTCTGAAATTCATTTTAATGTATTAAAATCCATCGGAAGGTAACGATATTTTGAAAATGTCAGCAAATTGATCTTGCGTTCTGATGAATTGAAGAATGATATTTCCTTTTGTGTGTATGATCCCTACGAAAGTGATTCCTAATATCTATGTGCTTTGCACGGTAGTGATGTGCAGGGTTTTTACTAAGGGCAATGGCACTTGTGTTATCACACAAAATTTAAGTGTTAGTAAAACTCAAACCATAGTCTGTGAGTGTGTGTTTCATCCATAACACTTGAGCACAACAACATCGAGTTACTACATATTCAGCTTCAGAAGTGAAAAGTTCTACTGAGTGTTGCTTCTTGCATGACCAAGATACTAATGAATCTCTTAATAATAAAAAGTTCCAGATGTACTCTTTCTATCCATTCTACATCCACCAAAGTCAGCATCCGAAAAACATTTTAAAAAAAGTCATTTCCAGAAGTATAAAATAGTTTTAAATACATGGTTCCCTTTAAGTAGAAAAACATTCTCTTCACTGCTTTCAAATGAGATTCCGTAGGATTAGATTGATATCTTGCACATAAGCATACAGAAATCATTATGTCTCGACAACTAGCTGTCATGTATAGTAGACTTACTATCATACCGCTAAAAGATGTTTGATCTACTGGTTTCCCAACTTAATCAAGATCAAGTGTGTTTGAGGAACCAATGGGTGTACTTATACATTTAGTGTTGTCATATCCATAGATTTTGAAATGATCTTTAATATACTCATGTTGGGATATATATATTCCTTCTGGTTTCTGAGAAATTTTAAAACAGAGAAAAAATGTTTACTCACCCATCATACTCATTTCAAACTCAGATTTCATTAGATCTGCAAAGGAATCGGTTAAAGATTGATGAGTTAAACAAAATATATTGTCATCAACATAAATTTGAACAATCAATCCATTTTCTTATCATTGTTTATAAAAAGTGTTGCGTATACATTTCCCTTAAAATATTTATTTTGAAGCAAAAATTTTGTAAGTCTATCATACCATGCTCAAGGGGCTTGTTTAAGGCCATACAATGAATTGGTCAGTCTACGAACATGATCGATATGTTTGGTATCTTCAAAGATAGGAGTATGTTCATCAAAAACATCATCCTGAACATAACTGTTAAGAAAAGCACATTTCACGTCCATTTGAAAAAGTTTTAAATTGAAGAATGCCGCAAAGATATGTAAAATATGAATAGATTCAAATCTAGCTACTGAAGAATAGGTTTATTCATAGATTATTCCTTCTTGTTGATTATAGCCGTTAGAAACTAATCTAGCTTTATTAATTACAATGATTCCATTTTCATCAGACTTATTTCTGGAAACCCATTTTACTCCAATAATAGAAGTTTCCATAGGTCTTTCAACCAATGTCCAGACTTTATTACTTTAGATATCATTTACTTCATCTTTGCATGGATTTAATCCATTCATCATCACCTAAATCGTCATGAGTGATTTTTGGTTATAATTGGGGAAGGAATGCTATATTATCTACTTCATTTCATAAGGAACTTCTAGTACTTATAGGTTGATTCACATCACCAATGATACTATCACTAGGATGATTCTTTAGAAAATACAGAATTGGGTTTTGTAAAACATGTTCATCAATATATGGTAGGTAACCTTCTGGGGAAAATGATTCAAAAGTATATTCTTGAAAATTTTCCTTATCATAAAGATCATCTATCAAGGGTTGATAATCAGTTTTTGTAAACACATACAAGGATGTAGGTTGAGGTTGTTTAAAAATCAAAAGGATAAGTTTCATCAAATTTCACATGCACTGTCTCTTCAACAATACAAGTATTTTTGTTGAAAACCCTATAAGCCTTAGAAGTTGTGGAGTATCCTATGAAAATTATTTCATCATATTTTGGATCGAATTTATGTTGATTATCTTTTGTATTCAGAATTAATACCTTTCAACCAAAAACCTTGAAGCAGGAAAGTCTAGTTTTCTACCATTCCATAACTCATAAGGAGTTTTATTAAGAAAAGGACTAATCAAAACTCAATTTATAGTATAGAAAGTAGTACTTATACCATCAGCCCAGAAATGTTTGGCTATAGAATACTCACTCAACATGGTTCTAGTAATATCTAGAATAATTCTATTTCATCTTTCAACAACACCATTTTGTTGAGGTGTTCTTAGTGTTGAGAAGCTATTAGTAATGCCTTTTCAACTACAAAATGTTTCAAAATCAGAATTTTGAAATTATTCTCCATGATCACTATCAATAGTTTTCAATGGAATGCTTTTCTCATTTTTGACTTGGAGTCTAAAACTTTTGAAATAATAAAAAACTTCAGACTTCTTTGCTAGAAAATAGACCCATGTAAATCTAGTGTAATCATCAACCAAAACAAATACATATTACTTACCCCCAATGCTTCCAGTTTTTGTTGGAACAGAAAGATACATATATACTAGTTGTAATGAATCAATATTTGAGACTTCACCGACTGATTTAAAACTTCATTTATGTTGGTTTCCTTATTGACAAGGGTCACAATCTTTTGAATAATCAAATCTATGTGTCGGTATATCCTTAACTAGTCCTTTCTTAGAATGTTTTCATATGTTTTTAAGGTTATAGTGTCTTAACCTTCTATTCGATAATCATGAATGATCTTCCATTACACTAAGGTAAGGTAAATCATGGATTCTATGGTATTCTATGTTTTGTTGGGTAAACATTATCTTTCCTATGGGAAGAAAGAATAAACTCTTCATTGGAATTCTGTACTAAGCACTTTTCATTCCTAAAATTCAAAAGGTAGCCTTTATCACATAATAGACATATTCTAAAGTGGTTTTGATTAATACCCAACACAAATAAAACATTTCTAATAAATATTTTTCCAAGAAGAACAATGTTACCCATAACAATAATTTCTCCCTGAGCATTATCTCTGAAAGTTACTTTTCCTCCTTTATTCTTGATAATCCATTCAAAATTGTTTTAGTTACCAGTAATATTCACGGAACATCCACTATCCATGTACCACGTGTTGCTATTGGTACCTTTTCTATTTTCGTAAAAATAAAAAAAAATTTGTTTTCAGAAACCAAACATTCTTGGATTCAGAATTGTTAGACAAAAAAATATTTGGTATCCACATCTGTTTAGAAATAGAAGCATCATGAAACACAACAGAATTAAATTTATTCAAAGAGAAATTTTTCTTCCAATGCCCACCACTTTGACATTTAGTACAAAAAGGGACATTATAAGGAAAAAAATAATTGTTTATGAAAACTGGTTTTGGGTGAGTATAACATAATCTAGTACTGTTTCCATGAGGTTTGATTTGAGAATACATCTTGTCAAAAAATTTCTTCCCAGAGGTAAATTTTTCTAAAATATAAGTAAGATAAAATATTTTGGATTTCAGTATGATGACTAACTTCCTATCCTCGGGAATCATTTCCTCAGAATATGATTTTTCTTCAAAAACATTTATCATTGAAATATAATTCTTAAGATCATTAGAAAGTTCTTACTTGGCCGAATTTACTTTTTCATGGTCTTTAAAATGTTTTTCTAAAAGATCATATTTTTCTCCAAGATCTCTAGATTGATCTAAAATCTCTTTTGTAAGAATTTATTTCCTAGTATTTTCCTTGTCTAATTTCTTAGAGATTTTAAAATATTTTACTTCAAGTAACTTGGAAAATCTAGATACTTAATCATATAAAGGTTCTTAATTTTCTAAGGATGATGTATCTTCATTAGAAGTTCTATTTTTTAAATAGTAATTCTTATCAAGAGATAAATTAGGTAAAGCCTCGGCAGAGTGTACCTTGGCCATAAGACATGTATTAGCGAAAGAAGTAGTAGCAACAAATACCATATTCTTCTGTGCTGATGAATCTTATTCAGATGATTCACTTTCTGAAGAGTCTTCACAACTAGCACTCGATGTATCATTAGCATTAAGACTTTATTTATTCTTTGACTGATAGAATTTCTTCTTGTTGCTTTCTGAATTCTTTCTTTGTTTTCCATCTTCATAAACAATGGACAATCAGGTTTGATGTGACATGTTCTTCTATATTAATAACAAGTAATTCCTCCATCTTTCTTATCTTTTTATCCTATCTTATTTCACATATTCCGATGATTCTTATGAGCTACAATCATGTTCATTGTTTGAGAAATATTTTCTAATTCATTCATTGACTTTTCTATATCACTAGATTCTGAGTGAATAATGACTTTATTTGAAATTGATCTATTTATGATTTCTGAGGTATTGGCTTCCATATGTTTAGAAGTGGTAGAAAAAACAACTCCTCCGTTCCCATTCTTCTTCTTAACATTTTCAGCATCACTCTTCATTTTGGTTTCATAATGAAGAAGAGTTCCAAACAAATCGTATAAGAAATCTTGAGTGTCTTTACTATTCTCATCAATAGCTGTCCTCTTCGACTCCCATTCAATTGACATGATATCTATGATCTTATCCACAAGAGCCTCATCATCCGAACCTTTTTCTCCCATAGATTGTAAGCTATTTTCAATAGTCATAAACCATTGATGTACTTTTCTTACGGTTTATCCATAATGAAAATTAATACTATGATATTAACCAATGAGCATGGATCTTCATGTTTCAATGACATTGGATATACCAAAATGTGTAACTTCATGTTTCTTCTAGATACTGTTTTCAGCTTCACTTGATGATATTTTACTATAGAAGTTCCAAGACATGGAACACAACAAGGAATTTTTGACTCTGAAGTTTGCCTGATATTCTAACTTCTCCTTATTCGTAATGTTTCTCAAATGCTTATTCGAAAACTTATAATCTCTAGTCAGTGTTAAATATTTATCAACTACAGTATTGAAAACGAATGTCTTCATATTATCCCTCCAGTACTCAGAATCATTTGAATCAAAAATAAGAGGTCTGGTAGGATTTAGATTATCTATAGAACCAACGTTTAAACCTTCCATTCTTAAGAGAATCATTGGCACTCAAACAAGTTAGTAGTATGAGTTTGTAAACATGGAAAAATATACTAAGCACGAAAAATATAGAGCAATAGTATCTCCAAAAAGATGAATATTAATATGAATATATGGATGTGAAAAATATGATTCCAGAAAATGTAATTATGAAAATTTTCTTCTGAATCTAATCGTGTGATTAATTCAGATTGAACCAGTGCTCTGATACCAATTGTTAAAATGGTATGTCTGAGTATGATATACTCTAATACCAAATTTGGGATCGAATATGTAACATGAGATACAAATACAATAGGGGGTGAATATTATTCTTTAAAAATTACTTTGTAACTTTTAAAAATAACCAAAATTCAAAACACATCAATGTTCTAATAACATTCTTGACTGCAGAAAAGAGTGTCCGGAAATGATACATAACAAAAGTTTACAATAGATATGATTCTAACTTAAAGATTATAGAATCTAACTAAATCAGAGTAAAAAATATGATGAAGTATAATAAAGATGCACTTTCTATAAGAAAACGAATGTGGCAGAAAAAAAAGTAGTAAAACTACAAGTAACAAGTATAAACTCTTGTAACCCAAAGAGGAGGGTATCCAAAAAAACCTGGATAAAATGTCCCTTGATTTATACTTTCAAGAATGTTTATCTTACCCAAACCCAGGTAAGCCATCAATCCGATGATCGGTATCTATCTTGTTATCCCCCAAGCCCTTGATTTGTAAGGAAATCAGAACCTCTGACTTCACAACCCGAAGTATCTGATTTTAAAGGTAATCGAACCATTGCACAAAGTATGTCTTCACGAAGCAATGCTTGAACGAGCATTTCAATGCTTTGTAGATGAATCATGAGATTTAATAAGATCATATATCTCTATAAATCACTTCAATAACACTTTTTCAATGATCAGTGTCAATGTTGTGAGCTCTTTTCAAATGAGCTCCTATTTATAGGTGTGGTTCCAACTGTCGTCTCCCCCCTCCAACGATCATATTTTTCCTTGATTTCCGGAGGGACCTGTATACGTGTCACTCAAACAATAGTTAGTTAATATCTGAAAGAATGACATTGTTTGATAACAAAATGAGTCTAATTATAACCAAAAACTGATATTCGGGATGAAGGTAAATAAATTTTTTATTTCTTAGTAAAAACGGAACTTTGAGTCTGCAACACAAGGATATTCGCATTCTGTTTTGTAGGAATTATGAACAAGAATTATGTAGAAATACAAAGTATAAATTTCAAGGAAATTCGGAGTGTAGATTCACCAGAATTTAAAACATGATCTTACACAGTTCGGAGTCATATTTCATAAGAATTCGGAGTCAGAACTCATAGGAGTTCGGAGTCTGTATTCAGAGGATTCGGAGTAAGAAGTTGGAGAAGTTATTAACCAGAATTTGTAATGGGAATTCAGAGTCATAACTATGATGATTTCATATCCATAATTTTAAATCAGAATTCATGACTAGAATTCATTGTCGATCTTTTCATAAGTTCGTATACAAAATTCGTAGTTGAACTTCATGAGAGTTTGTAACCAGAATTTGGAGTTGATCTTTGTGATAGTTCGTAACCAGAATTTTGATTCTCAAATAGAATACCTAATATCTAATTATTATATGATTCTGAGGACATAATCCAAATTTTACACTTAGAAGAAATATTATTTTACCAATGAAAACATGTGAAGGATAAATTTCTTTATAGAAGTAATTTTTTCTTATAGGGGTAAAATAAAATTTTCCTTGAGATAAGTTGTTTTTTATTTTCAAAACAGGAGGAATGGTTAAGTCATAAGGAAATATTGATGACTTACTAACCTCCCCCTTACATGAAAAAATGGAAAAGTCATAAGGAAAACCTTATTGACTCAATAATATCCGCCTTTTTGGAAAACATAAACATCCTTACGAAAAATATTGTAGGAACTTACAATAAATTTCTAGACTTTGAAATTAAAGCTTATCTCCTTTTGTTTATAGACAATGGGGAATACGACTAACTCCCCATATGCTTTTTAACTCTATGGATCGTATTCTAGATTTCTAGAATGAGAAATTTCATTTGTATGTGTAAATATGTGTAATGAGAACTCCCCATTTTATAAACTCCCCCATACTTATGGATATATCCTTTTCTTTCTCCTATTTTTACAATTATTTTTCCTTCTCCCCCTTTGTGATTTTCAAAAAGAGTTTAAGGGATTGGAAAACAATAAAGTACATGAAATATTATTGTAAATAAAAAACACACAACCATAATTACATTATGATTCAATGAATTATCACAATGAAAACAAATTACAAAAAAAAAACAGATTGATTTATTTTTTTCTTTTTCCTTAGGAATTAGAATCTTGACAATGGTCTTCAACTTTTTATCCTCTTTATGATATTCCTCATCATGAATTTATAAATCCATGATCTTGTCTTCCTATGCATTTAGGTCCTCTACCTGAGCATTCATGGCCTCTTCCCGAGCGTTTAGTAATTCGTCTTTCTTCAAAAGTTTTTCTTGAATCTCGCTACAAAGTTCCTTCTCTGTATTCAAAGTTTGAACAATATAGCACAGTTTTCAATTCACATCTTTTACATCCTGAATCCGAGAACTTTGTTCTAGACATTTATTTTCCTAAAAACTATCTGAAAGATTTTTTATTTTGGAATCATAGGTACCAAATGCTTCTTTGACATCTTCCTGAAACTGATCAAGCTCTTCCATATCTTCAATAACTTTCTTAGACTATTTAGACATATGCTTGCAAGATTTCCTATGGGCGTAATTGTTGATCAAAAAATATTTGTGATCAGTCTCTATCATTACACATCTGTCCATTACCATAGATACAAAGTCTGTCTTCTTATTCATACTGTGCTGAAGAATCCGGCATTTGGACTCAATTATTGAAAAGATCGGAATTGTATCCACCATATTTTTCAGGGACTGGACCACAAAATCATGTCCCAATAAATATGACACTGAATTAGACAATTTACATGGATATTTTTCTTCTTCTAATTCCTCCATCTTTCTCTTTGAAGAACCTCAAACATCCTTTTTCATCAAAATAACTATTGTTGGGGTATCAACAATCACTTTTTTCCCCATACTGATTTTCATATTAGCCTCTTCATCTGGTGATTCATGCTCACTTCTTGATAATTGTATGACCTTGTCTTCATCAACTTTTTATTTTTCAGCACTAGCCACAATATCCTAGGGATGGATAAATTCATGATTATGTCTTTCTTCCTCAGATGGCTTGTTGACTTCCACTTATTCCTTCTCATCACCTCTCGGTGTAACATTCATTGAAGATCCGGCTTGAGAAGTCCGTAGTGAAAATTACTCAGAAGCACTATCCTTCTCATGATAGTCTTGAAATTTCTTGATTACATCATTAGAGCCACCACTTCTATCAATATTTTTCACTTCCACTTCTACTTTCTTCTCGTCCACAGTTATCTCTTCATTCTTTTCTGGTGACATAAACCACTTTCCTGGAGGCTCAGGCAATTGTCCCACAAGGAATGATTTTGGAACAGGGATGTTTTCTGAAGAAACTTCAGCAGCCTTCAAGATAGATTGGACAATCTCAACCACACACATTTTCTTCTTTTACTTTTTCTCCTTTGATTTCCTCTCAAGATATTCAGAAACTATTTCTTTTAAGGCCTTTTCCTCAGCAGGATCCAATCCAAATTGTGGATCCCCTGTTTTTCTATTCTTCTTGTTCTCTCTCCACATCGCTACCACCTCATCTGGGTAGGTCTGTTTCTTCATTGGTTTTGGTGGTGCGGTTGTACTTCCTTAAACATAGGTGTTTTATCTTCATCATCCTCTTCATTCAGTTTCCTTTTCTTACCAGCCTTCTTTGAGGGTTCAACTTTCTCAATATTTTCCAGAATTGTTTCTGCCTCATCTTCTAGAAGATCATAAAAATCTCATGTCTCCTTGGAAAAACTGAAACTCATCCTCTTTAAGGTTTCATCACTAATCACCGTCACCTTGAAATTTGTCGACTTGGAGCTATATGGGATCTTGAAGGATTCAAGACACCAAACTATCAACTTTAAAACCAATTCCAGATACATAATGATCTGAGCTCTAAATTTGAAATTATCCCTATTTTGAATGGTGATGGGGATGTGTCTCATGAGTTTAAACTTCCTTAGATTTACCAAAAAAATCTATAATATACATGTCACTCTTCTAAAGGGAATCCTTATCACCCTTCCTTGGTATGATAAAACCTTACACCCAAAGATGTAGAATCTAATTGTTGGTTGAATGATGGGAGATCTTATTTGTAGTGTTTCTGTTAGAAAGACCTAGACACTCTATAGCTTTTCCCTTGAAAAAACTACCCTGGACCTCAGGGAACTTGTGAGACAAAAATGCAGCCTCTCTTTCGTAAGGTATCCCAACCATGCTATCCACTTTTGTATAAGAGAGGTCATATGTATGGTTGAATATTTTTAAAGAGAACTTCTCCAATCCATCATCCTTGAAAAAAGATACTGACTCATAAAACTCTGAGTAAATCTAGATAAACCACATCTTGAGCTCGAGTATTAGATATAGTTACACTTTCCCATCCATTGATTCTGATATTCACGGAAATTATAGAGTCTTACTTTTTGAAAAATATTGGATGAACAAAATTTTCCCTATATATTTTCCATTCTGCAATCGGCTTAACTGACGACATCTGTTGAGAAGGGGCATCAGAAGAAATTCAGACTAGAGAACTTATGAAGAATTCAGAACAGACTTTTGTAGAGTGTCATAGGTTCAGAATGCACAAGCATGTAAATTTATGTGGGACAACCATCGAGGGTCCCCTTTATATAGGCGTTGAAGCAACCCTTTTACTTCCAAAACCAATCTAATGGTTGATAGATGATCTGATCTGATCTGAAGGATGATATAATTTCCACATGGAAAATTTTGGTGATTCTGATATTTTGAGGTTTTGAAAGAAAACATTCAGATTTAAGGAAACTTCAATCCGAGAAATTTATAAAAATAAAAAGAAGCAGACAACAAGTAAAATGTAATTACAAAAAACCTGAGAAAGAATCATACCTTTTGGATTGCTAGGATTGTTATTCATATTGAGGAATGTTCTTCTTGAAGAATTTCTTATTCCAAATAAATATGAAAACGAAAAAAAAACTTCACTACAAAAATTTTAGATTCAATAATTTTCATTATGAGAATTTCAAATCCGAGAATTTCCATTAAGAAAATTTCAAATCCGAAAATTTTACTTAAGAAAATTTCAATTACGAAAATTTCCATTAAAAAATTTCAAATAAGATAATTTCCATTACAAAAATTTCAAATCCAAAAATTTCAAAAACTTATTATGAAAATTTTCATTACAAAAAAATTGAAAAACATCAAGCTATAAAAAAATTCATTACGAGAATTTTCAAAATCTGACTACGAAAATTTTCGTTATGAATTTTTTTGAAAAATAACTAATTAACAAAATTATCAAAAACATTGAAAAAAGATGTACTCTCCCTATGAAAGGGAGTTTATTGATGTAAGGAGATTGGTTGAACATAAATTCAACAAAGGAAGAATAACTCATGGTTATCATTACTAAATTTTTTCTAATGAATAGAAAAATATCGGAAGGGAATGATTTTATGAAAATGTGAGCAAGTTGATTGTGTATTCCAATGAATTGAAGAATGATATATTTTTTTGTGTGTGATGCCTAAGAATGTCATTCCTAATATCTATGTCCTTTTCACGAGAGTTATGTGTAGGGTTTTTACTAAAGGAAATGGCACTTGTGTTATGACTCAACATTTCAGTCTTAGTAAATCTCAATCCATAGTCTGTGAGTTTGTGTGGCATCCATAACACTTGAGCACAACAACTTCTAGCTGCTATTTATTCAACTTCAGCAGTGGAAAGTGTTACTGAGTGTGGCTTCTTGCATGCCCAATAAACTAATGAATCTCTTAAGAAATGAAAAGTTCCGGATGTACTTTTTCTATCCATTCTACATCCACCAATGTCTGCATCCAAAAAACATTTTATACCAAAATCATTTCAATAAGTATAAAACATACCTAAATATATGGTTACCTTTAAGTAGCGAAAAATTCTCTTCACTGCTTTTAAATGAGATTCCTTATGATTAGATTTATATCATTCACATCTTCATACTAAAAATAATAAGTATGGACAACTAGCTATCAAGTAATTTAGACTCCTTATCATACCTCTAAAAGAAGTTTGATCTACTAGTTTCTCAGCTTCACCAAGATCAAGTGTGTTTTAGGTACCAATGGGAGAAATTATACTTTTAGTGTTGTCATATCCATACATTTTAAGATGATCTTTAATATATTTATGTTGGGATATATAAATTCTTTCTGGTTGTTCTGAAATTTGAAAACCGGAAAAAAATGGTAACTCACCCATCATACTCATTTAAAACTCAGATTTCATTCAATCCATAATGGAATCAGTTAATGATTGCTGAGTTGAACCAAATATAATGTCATCAAAATAAATTTTAAAAATAAAAACATTTTTCATATCATTCTTTATAAAAATGGTTGGATCTACATTTCCGTTAACATAGTTATTTTGAAGAAAACAATCTTTTAAGTCTATAATAACTTGATCGAGGGGCTTGTTTAAGGCCATAAAAAGAATTGGTAAGTCTAAAAACTAGATCAGGATGTTTTGTAACTTCAATGACAGGAGGTTTTTCATCAAAAACATCCTCTGGAAAATAACGGTTAAGAGAAGCACATTTCGCATCGACTTGAGAAATTTAGAAATTGAAGAATGCTGCAAAGGCATGTAAAATACGAATAGATTTGATTGTAGCAACAGATGCATAGGTTTTTTCATAGTCAATTCCTTCTTGATGATTATAGCCTTTAACAACTAATATAGATTTATTTCATTCAATGTTTCCATTTTTATCATAGTTATTTCTGAAAACACATTTTACTCCAATATCAGAAGTTTCCTTCGGACTTTCAACTATGTTTCATACATTATTCCTTTAAATTTTATTTAGTTCATCTTGCATGGCTTTAATCTAATCATCATAACCTAAAGCTTCATTTTTGATTTTTGGTTCTAATTGGGAATGGAATGCTAGATTCTCTACTTAATTTTTTAAGGAACTTCTAGTACTTCAAGGTTGATTCACCTCACAAATGATACTATCACTAGGATAATTCTTTGGAAAGTACTGATTTGGGTTTTGTAAAACATATTCATCAATATAGGGAAGGAAAACCTCTAGGGTAAATTTTTCAGAAGTATCTTCTTGAACCTTTTCCTTATCAGAAGGATATTATATCAATGGTTGATAATCAGTTTTTGTAAACACATCTGAGGATATTGGTTGAGGTTGTTTATAAACAAAAGGATCAGTATCATCAAATTTCACATGCACTGTCTGTTCAACAGTACAATTATTTTTGTTGAAAACTCTAAAAACCATAGAATTTGTGGAGTAGCTTAAGAAAATTCCATCATCATATTTTAGTGTAAATTTATGTAGATTATATTTATTATTCATAATAAATACCTTTCAACCAAAAAACATAAATTAGGAAACTATATGTTTTCTACAATTCCATAACTCATAATGAATATTATTAAGAATGGTCTAATCAAAAATCGATTTATAGTATAGAAAGCAGTTCTTTCAGCTTCAGCCCAAAAATGCTTGGCTACAGAATACTCACTCAACATGGTTCTAGTAATCTCTGGAATAATTCTATTTCTTCCTTCAACAACAAAATTTTTTTGACGTGTTCTGGGTGTTGAGAATTTATGAGTAATGTCTTTTCTACTTTAAAAAGTTTCAAAATCAGAATTTTGATATTCTCGTCCATGATCACTATGAATAGTATTCAATGGATGGATTTTCTCATTTTTGAATTGGGCTTTAAAACATTTTAAATAATAAAAAGCTTCATACTTCATTGCTAAAAAATAGACCCATGGGAATATAGTTTAATCATCAAACAAAACAAATACATAGTACTTTCCTTGAATGCTTCCAGTTTGTGTTGGTCCAAAAAGATCTATATGCACTAGCTGTAATGCATCAGTTGTTGAGACATCACCGACTGATATAAAACTTGATTTATGTTTCTTTACATATTTGACAAGCATCACAATCTTTTGAATAATAAAATCAAAGATCCAGTAGATCCTTAACTAGTCCTTTTTTATAAAGTTTTCATAAGATACTAAGGTTACAATGTCTTAAACTTCTATTCCATAACCAAGAATGATCTTCCATTTCACTAAGGTAAGGTAAATCTTGGATTTTATGGTCTTAGATTTTTAGTGTGAAAACATTCCCTTTTCCAATGGGAAGATAGAATAAACTCTTCCATAAAATTGTGTACTAAGAACTTTCCATTCCTAAAATTCACAAGGTAGAATTTATCACATAACTGACTTATAATAATGAGGTTGTGTGTAAGACCCTTAAAAAATAAAACATTTGAAATAAAAAAAATTCAAGAGGAAAATTGTTACATATACTAATAATCTCTCCATGAGTATTATCTCTGAATGTTAATTTCCCTCCTTTCTTCTTGATAATCATTCCGAAATAGTTTTTTTTACTAGTCATATGCCGGGAACATCCTATATCCATGTACCACGTTTTGTTGTTGGCACCTTCTCTATTATCCAGAAAATTAGAAAATGTTAGGTTTTGGGAATCCAAACATTCTTGGATCAAGAATTGATAGACCACAAAATTTTTTGTTTCCATATCTGTTTAGAAAAATAATCTTTATGAAACCCAAGAGATTGATCTTTATTCAATGAATAATTTTTCTTCCAATGCCCACAAATTTTACATTTAGTACAAAAGGGCCTATAGAAAGAACAAAATAATTGTTTTTGAAAACTGGTTTTTGGTGAGTATAACCTACTCTAGTGGTGTTACCATGAGGTTTTATTTGAGAATACATCTTGTCAAAATTTTCCATCCCAGTGGTAAATTTTTTCTAGAAGCTTCTTATGAGAAAATATTTCGGATTTCAGTATGATGACTAAATTCCTTTGCTCAGTTATCATTTCTTTAGAGAATTATTTTTCCTCAAAAAAATTTATCTGTGAAATAGGATTATTAAGATATTTATAATGTTCTTCCATGGTAGAATTTACGTTCTCACGGTCTTTAGAAAGTTTTTCTAAAAGATCGTCTTATTTTCTAAGATCTCTAGAATGATCTGAAATTTCATTTGTAAAAATTTCTTCCCTAGTATTTTATTTGTCTAATTTCTTAGAGATTTTACAATTTTTTGCTTCTTATAACTTGGAATATATATATAATTCTTCCTATAAAGGTTCTTCATTTTTTGAGGATGAAGTATCTTCATTATAAGTATTTAAGAATAGTAATTCTTATCAAGAGATAAATTTTTTTAAGTCACTATAGAGCATACCTTGGCCGTAAGACATGAATTAGGGAAAAATGTAGCAGCAATGAATCCCATATTCTTCTGTGCTGAAAAATCATATTTTGATGATCCACTTCTTGAAGAGTCTCCGCAACTATCACTCCAATTATCATTAACTTTATGACTTTTCATGTTCTTTGATCGATATAATTTCTACTTTTTCATTCTAAATTCTTTTCCTTCTTTTCCGTCTACTTCATAAAAGGACATTAAGGTATGATATGAAATGTTCTTCTACATTCATAACAAGTAATTTCTCCATCTTTATTATCTCTGTAGTCTCTCATCTTGTACTTATTCTGATGATTCTTCTGAGCTACAATCTCGATCATTCTATGAACACGATTTTCGAATTCATTCTTTGAATTTTTTATATCACTTTATTCTGAATGAATAATGTATTCCTATGACTTTGATCAAGTTACTCTTTCTGGGGTCTTGGCATTCATATGTTAAGAAGTGTTATTAAAAGAAACTCCTCCATTACCATTCTTCTTCATAACATTTTCAGCATCTCTCATCATTCTGGTTTCATGCTGAAGAAGTGTCCCAAATAACTCGTCTAAGGAAATTTGTGTGGCTTTCTTATAATCATCAATAGCTTTCATCTTAGACACCAATTACTTTTGCATGATATCTATGATCTTATCCATAAAAGCCTCATCATCCAAACCTTTTTCTCTCATATATTGAACGCTATTTATGATATTCATCTACCATTACTGTACTTTTCTTACAGGTTCTCCATAAGGAAAATTAAAACTATGATATTCAACTTTGAGCATGGATATTCTTATTTCAATGAAATTGCATGTACCAAAATGTGTATCTTCATGTTTCTTCAAGATATTTTTTTCAGCTTCACATGATGATATTTTACTATAGATGTTCATAGTCATGGAATAGAACAAGGTATTTCAGACTATGAAATTTGATTGATATTCTGATTTCTCTTAATTTCTAATGGTTCTAAAATCATTATCCGGAATCTTATAATCTCCAATCAGCATTAAATAGTTATGAACTCTAGTATTGATAACGAAATTCATCATCCTATCACTCTAGTAATCATAATAATTTCAATCTAAAATAGGAGGTCTGGTAGGCTTTAGATTATTTATAGAACCAACATTTAAACCTGTCATTCTTAAGAAATTTCATGGCACAAAAACTTGTTTGTAGTATGAGTTTATAAACAAGGAAAAATATCCTAAGCATGAAAAATTTTAGAGAAATAGTATCTCTAGGAAAAACTGAATATGAATCCGAATATATGAATTCAAAAAATATGATTCCGGAAAATGTAATTTTGAAAATTCCCTTCTAAATCTTATCATGAGATTAATTCAGATTGAACCAAACCTCAGATACCAATTATTATAATGGTATTTCTGATTATGATATACTATAATACCAAATGTTGGATCAAATATGTATAATGATATACAAATACAATGGAGGGGGGGTGAATTGTATTCTTTAAAAATTCCTTTGGAACTTTTACAATAACAAAAATTCACAACACCTCTAAGATATAATAAAATGCTTGATTCCGGAAAAGTGACTCCAGAAATGAAACATAAGAAATGATTACAACAGATATGATTTTACCTTAAAGTGTATTGAATCTAACTTAATTAGAGTTAAAATATGAGTAAGTAAAAGAAAGTTATAATTTCCTTAACAATACGAATGAATCAGAAAAAAAGTAGTAAAACTACATGAAACAAGTATAAACACTTTCAACCCAAAGAGGATGGTATCCACCAACCCTGTATAAAAGGTCCCTTGATTTATACTTTCAAGAAAGTCTGTCTTACCCAAACCCAGGTAAGCCCTCAATTTGAAGATCAGTATCTTTCTTGCTATCCCCATAAGCCCTCGATTTGGAGTTAGAACTCATAGGAGTTCATAGTCTATATTCAGTGGAATCTAAGTCATAACATGGAGAAGTTCTTAACCAGAATTCGTAATGGGAATTTGGAGTCAGAACTCTGAATATTTCATATCCAAAATTCGTAATCAGAATTCATGACTAGAATTCATAGTTGATCTTTTCATAATCTAGTATCCAGAATCTAGAGTTGAACCTCCTGAGAGTTCATATCTTGAATTCGGTGTTGAACTTTATGAATGCTCGTAACCAGAATTCAGATTCTTAAAATAAATACCTCATATATAAGTATTATATTATTCTAAGGAGATAATCCTAATTTTACCTTTAGAAGAATTATGTTTAGAGTAATGAAAACATGGTAAGGATTAATTTCCATAGGAAAGGAAATTTTCCTGATAAGGGTAAAATAAAATTTTTCTTTAATATAAGGTGTTTGTGATTTTGAAAACAAGAGGAATGGTCAAGTCATAAGGAAACCTTGATGACTTATCAATATCCCCCTTACATAAATGAATGGAAAATTCATAAGGAAAACCTTATTTACTCAATAGTGTGAATATTCTTAGGGTGGTTTTCATTTGTAGGGTTTTTCTATATCTACTGTATTTCCTTCCAGATGACATTTTATTTTCTAAAAGTGTGCAAATCATGGGAACACTAAATGGGTTTTCATTGATGATCCCATGTTCTATGGTTCTTATGTATACTTAGGTTACTTGAAAAAATTATTTGATGTATACTATACTCTAAAGAGTGGAACAAGATCACTAGGGCCTAAAATTACTATGTATTAATTAGATATTTCAATAAAAAATGAGTTCCCACTATACGAATTTGGGGCCATGTTTATTCAGATAGTGGAAGAGTCTCTAAAGGAATCATAAACATGTAATTTTTTTTTATAGGTACGAACACTAGAGATTCGTCATTAGTGACAACCTTATTTGATATATGTGAATATATTTTTTTATTTCAACTCTTGTGAATATTTTAAATATTCATACAGAGATTTTATCTTATGTGATGGATATTACTACACCCCTTAGAATGAAGAGAGAGAAGGGTATATATAGTCCTGGTTGTTTTTTCTCATTATCAGATATCTTTCTATCATGAGATTTTCTTTTTCTAGGAATGAATCCTCTTAACATCACATTTAGTATAGATTGGATCATTTCCAATAGGCCTCAATAGAGTATTATCTTTTATAGGAATCCTTTACTAATCATGATGGTGAGTGTCGTATTATTCATGGAGAGTGGGACCTAAGGTCGATTACAACCAGACCATCTTATATCGAGTTGGGTATGTGTTTCCTTTTCATCTAGTGTATAAATAATTGATCTATGATCTCTCTCTAATTATCATCTACATTCCCAATTATTTTCTTTCTGACTTCTCTAGTTTTTCACTAGTAAGGGTGTTAGTGTTTTCTATAAAAATAGTTCATCATAATCAACCAATGTTTATTAATTTATAACATATGTAACTATATAAAATGGTGGTGTTATATTTTTATCTATATATTCTTTTAGAGAAATGATTTATACGCCCATGTGTGTCACTTTAGGTGGTGCCTACTCAAATTCCTAAGAAGGATGATGGGTCACATTCACTATGGTTTTATTATTGATAACTCAATAGATTCAAAATAAAATCAAGAAACCATTTACATGAAATAAAGATATATTCGATCAGTTTAATGGGAAATTTTTTTTGTCAAATATTGGTCTTTGGTATGGTTATCATCGGTTAAGAATAAAATAATCTGCAATTCAGAAAAACACCTTTCAAAATAATTATGGAAATTATGTGTTCCTTATCATTACATATGGTTTAACTAATGTTTCTATAGTATTTATAGATTTAATGAAAATGATTTTCCATGAGTTTATTTATACCTATGTGGTTGCCTTTTTGGTTGAATTCCTTGTTTTCTCTACATCTGAGAAGGATCTTTTGAATCATATCATATTAGTCTTAGAATTAGTGAGAAATCACTAACATTATTAAAAGATTTTGAAATTTTATTTTTGGATTGGGGAATTGAATTTCATGGGACAAGTGGTTTTGGAACATGGTATATCATTATAACATGAAAGGATGAAATCTGTTAGGACATCGGAACAACCACAAAATGTTTTTTGAGATTCAGACCTTATTAGGATTCTCTAGTTATTATTGATATATATTAATGGACTTATCGATGTTATAGTTACCAATAACATCCCTAACATGGTAGGTGGTAATGTTTTATTTGGAAAAAAAAATGTTAGTGTACTTTTTTTAGTTGAAACATATTCTATCATATACATCGGTGTTAACTCCTATAGAATCTGAGTAGGGATATGTGGTTGTTTTTGATGTACCGGGTTCCTGTTTGGGATGTGTTATTATATAGGATGATTAAATGGTATCCAATGGATACTAGTAGCATAAGCTACATAAGTATATTTATTTGGTCCATGACCTTAACACCTAGCTGTGATGCATGAACTTAAGAGTTGGAAGCATTACCTTTTCTGAGAGAGGTTTACCATGTATTTCAACCACAAGATATTTTGTTATATTGAATATAAAAAATATTTAAATATTTTAAAGATGAATTTGGTGAAATAAATTCAATATTTTGACACTCACATCAACTATACCCAGGGTAAATGGAATTTCATCATGTATGCTTTGAGCAGGAAACATCAGACCCAGGATGTGAAAGAATCATAAGAAGAGTGGGACTTAGTGGATATTTTGGAACAATTGAATATTGGATTCTAGGAATCTAGGGTCAAGGTCCCTTTGTCAAGTGTTACATTTAAATTTGATATTATCATGTTCATTCTTCAAGAACAATATCTTTATGATAGGTTAAATTTCATTATTGACTCCCTCTGCGATGGGGAGACCATGGCCCAGTGCTTGTCCTCTATGGAGAGAATGATATGTTATCAGAATATGTTTATGGTACATTTATCGGTCAAGGAATCTATTATGAGGGATTTCACGAATTCTCAGTGGTTAGTACAACCATGAACCATGATGATGTTCTAGGACATGATACATTGATTTTGGTGGCCTGGTCCGAGACTTGGATTTTCTATTTTTTATCTCGAGTTGTTATACTTTACAATATGCGAAGGCTAAGATCTAGAGGACATTGGGTTTTCTACCGCAACATACAATGATACATGGAAGTGTTATGAAATATCTATGGACTTTGTGGTTGTGTTTCTTTGTACATATATAATGAATAATTCGATATGGGTTTCTACGTATTGGCCGACCAAATCAGAT
The DNA here is from genome assembly GCA_963277665.1 of Viscum album. NCBI lineage: Eukaryota > Viridiplantae > Streptophyta > Magnoliopsida > Santalales > Viscaceae > Viscum > Viscum album. The sequence goes on from OY728165.1 coordinate 1,394,548,357, forward strand.
CACTTTATACCCATTCTTGATTCAAAAAACGTTGAGGAGTTGGTAAATATATATGTGAAAGAGATTTTTTTTCAATGAGTTATATTTTATATAGTCTATCATAGATATCCTTAGTTTACACTTCACATTTGAAGTGACCTCAAGGAGGCACTAGGATATCAATTTCATTTGAGTATGTAATACCATCCATAGTAGGGTGGTAAAAGAGAAAGATCTATACAAATTCAATTGGATGTGATTAATGTGTACATTATTGAATTTCGTGTAACATTATATTGCTATTTATGGATGGTTGATTTTATTTATAATTATAGATACCATTCAACATTCTAGATGCCTCTTTTTGAGGCATTATGGTCAACCTTAAATATTTATAATGTATTGGTCAATCATTAGTTAAAGATGGTTGGATCATGAATGGTTAAATACATGACATAAAATATTATGTCGATTTGTCAGATCATGCTGACAGCATATATCCAGTATAAATTTTATTCTGATCATCATCAAAGACAATTTGATGTTTTAGTTGGTGATGATAGTTTTTTGACAGATTCACCCTATTTGGGTCATCAATGGCTTGTGAAGAAAGGGGATACTTCCCCTTGTATTGTGGTTCCTTTTATGGATTTCGATTAGGTGGGGATTGTGTCTTACTATTTATCACTTCAGTTACAATTGAAAAAGATACATAACGTGTTTAATGTATCACAACTATGAAACAACTTTTTTGATCCATCTCATTTTCTTGAGTTAGTGTGATTCTGATATCGAACCTAATTTATATTTGACTGATAATATATTCAAGATAGTTGATTCTAAAACCATGTTACTTTTTGGGAGGGAGATAACATTGGTTTTATTGTTATTTCATCATAGTTCTAATACTCTTAAGACATGGTAGAGAGAGGCATTCAAGAGAGAAAAGTGGCCTCATCTTTTTGACATGGAATCATCATTACAGAATTTATAAGGATTAAATGTTTCTATGGTGGGGAGGTTATAACATAATTTTAATTTTTTTAGTTACTCTTTAACCCATATTTGTATCATGATTTGGTTGGGTCTCATTTAATGGTGTTCTGGGTAACGTTTTGAAAATTTAGGAATCATTTTGTGCTCTACAAGGTTGGTTAAAAATTATACCAAATCATGTTCTCTTCTAGTGGAAACTATGAAAACACAAGAATTTTGGGTTCATATGGTTATTGTATTGTCTGAAAACTCGACACTCACCAAGGAGAAACCATTCAACCGTAAAGTAGGGGCATACAATTAGTGTGAATAGTCTATCTAACCATGCTTCCCTACCCAGCTAAACATGTATGCAGTATAAAGTTTTTTAATTTTTTTTAATTACCCAAAAACTTTTTTTTATCATATCTCAAATATGGACCTGGATATCACATTTTACAATGTTGAGAGGGCTCCAAATGACCATGTTTGGATACCCAAAGCATTTTTTAATCAAATCGAATCACGATGAAAATCATTCAATCTATTCACAGTTTGATATATTCTCAAGTCTCTATCTCTCGATCCATCAATCTATTCTCCATAGGTTATTCAAGATCAAGATGTTGTGGGAGGATCTAATCTCCATAGTTTTAGATATTTAGTCAAGGTTTGATTCTCATATCTCCTTTGACAATGTTCATCATTGGAGGTTCCCATTGCGGGTATTGTGAGATGTGATCTCTTATTTTCAGTAGGTGGTCTCATTTTTTAACAAATTATTTGAGACTAATTTTCATTTATTTTAATTAAATTTCTTGTAATAAATTTAAAGTTATTGATTATTTTTTGTGAACATGAATGCCAATGTATTTAGTGAGTTATTTGGGAATAAAATCTATTGACTATTTACAACCCTAACAAACAATATCAAGTAAGTAACATTTCTAACCGGATGGTGATAATTACTCTTTATATAGTGTCTATGGGACCTATGTACACATATATCCATGATCAATAATTCGAGTGTGTGAGAATCCCATAACCTGAAACCGTCTTACCAATTGGAGGATGACCACATCGATCCTCTATGATGATTTTGATATATATTCAATTTTTGTAAACTATTTTAGACATGAATTTTGAATTTATTGAAACCATTTTACCTAAAATGGTTATTAATCCCTTTTTTAGAAATTATTCTATCAATTGAATATAAAATCTTGATTTTTTTAAATGTTATCTTGAATATCCATTTCTTCTAATTAAAATTTAAATCTTAATTTGGTTAATTAATTATGACATGTTCTTAAGGAATCTTTGGTGACACCCTATTGGGATTTTCGCTCACACCCTTCTTATTTCATCAAGTGTTTGTATATTATCTACTTCTAGGATCAAGTAATCGTAAAGAGCCACATATTGTTAGATCTTGTTGTTGATCCTTGATTTGTGGAGATTTGTTTTAATTGAGACTTGGGTTGTTCATCATCCTATTTTTTTGAGACTATGATGATGTACATTTGGTTTTTTATACCTGTGTGGATTTTGGTACTGTTCTCCCTGTAGATTTTTCATTTGATCATACGGAATTGTATATGTTTTTTTGTCTCTTTTTTGTGAAAAAATTAATTACAGTTTATATTTTAGGACTCCAGGTTCTATTCACCAACCCATGGGGATCAAAATTTCCATTTGGGATATGTTAGGATTAGCTCAGTTATCAGAGTACCAAGGTATTTAGAATGGTTCATGACAATAAATTATAGCGAAACAATGTTCGCATACAACCACCAACAATGACACGATACCACATAAAAGAAAATACATAGTATATTTCCAATATTATTATCCTAATGGAGGAGGAATTAGACATTAATATATAGAAATAAAATATTAGAATATGTGATATATCTATTGTGTCAAAAATGGGGTCATCCCATATGCCCGGTTAAATGGAATCCCACTGTCTAAAATTGGATTCTTTAAATGAAACATTCATGCATTGGTATTCATATCCAAACATATTAGTATTTTTTCTAATGTTTTACAACTTTTGACCTTATACTAATAAAAATATATAGAGCTTTATTAATTTATTCAATATATGTAACAATTTATCCAACACCATACATGGATCATGTTTCCATGGATGAGGTCTTATCCATATATTTTCAATACCATTATCCTAATTATCTATTACCACTTATCGATGGTCTATCTAAATGAAAAAAACATGAGAAATAAGATGATCCGTCTCACTATAATGAAATGTATTCGAATGAATAATAAAAATAGGGTGTGGTAGATACCTTGGGTTTTTTGGGTGAAGTGTTTTTAAATGGGTGGAAGGCCATATATGATTTTTCATCATTGTGAGGGCATGGTAGAGAAATAAGGTGAGTACGGAGAAGGCCATGATTAGGTTGAACATGTTGTTAATCATGGAAGAGGAAACACAGTTGCATGTAGACCATTGGGTGGTGACTTGATTGGTGGAGAGCATGGTGGCATGGCTATATCTACCGATATTCTTGAGAATTTATAGGTTGATGGAAGCCTTGAGGACCACGAAGAGAATGAAGGTGATGGTGAGAAGCCTGAAATACATTAATTTTTCCTCATATTACTCATCAGGGAATTTAATATGGAGAAAATATGGGATGAGAAATATCCATTGGTATTTTCTGGTGATGTTTTTGATAAACTTATTATATCGGTTATTGTATAACCAACATAATTTTTTTTACCATGTTTGTTTTTTTACAAAATTGTTCTATTAAATGTTTTTATATTTTTCTTGTTAGTTATATAATAAATGATGATATTATTTAATTATTTTTAAATAAATTCTATTATTTATTCCATTATCAGAATACCAGTAGTACAGATAAAATAGGAACATAATAGTAAAATAATATTATAAAAAAAACATAAAAACATAACAATTTTAAAAACATTTACAATATGAATTTTCTAGATTAAAATAATTATTACATACGAACTAAAACCTAGTTAGACATGTAAAATGGTTCACCCATTCAATTTTCATGTTTTAAATCTCTTGTTCAGTATATGTACAAGGGTCAACAAAAAAGATACAAATTATGAACATGCATTTTATATGTATTCTAAATCAAACAATTAAAAGTTAAAGGAAATTTTTTTAAAAAATTAACCATTTATAAATTCATAACTATCTTGGTTGTAATTATTGATAACATAAATTTTAAATCATAGTAAACTCATTAACAAACTCCATGTTGTTTTTTAAATTTATTTTTAAAAGATTTATTCAACTGAAAATAATATTTTATGTACTACAACAGAAAATTATAATTATAAATGAAAAGTAACATTGACATTAACATATATTATCGTAGAGTTTTTATTTCTTATAATCTCTACAATGAAATGACATTCCATATTTGAAAATAATATGAATAAAATAAATTCGAATTTCTTTTAATATATAAATTAATTTATATATTCAAAAATATGAGTTCAACATAGAAATTTGTTTATCTCGCTTCACCATGAATAGTGAATAGTAGGTAGAGTATCCAATCACATGAAAAAAAGGCATCCAACATCAAATGGCCACTGATATATAATAAAATTTAATGCGAGTGGTTATTTTCTCAAGATATATATAATATTTGAGATATTCATTTCATAATCATGAAGATGTCGATGTATCATACATCAAATGATTGTATTATTTTTATGACTTTCAAAAATATAAACATTATTTTGGAATAATAAAATATCCTTTCTATAGGTAAAATAAATTTTGGATTCAAGAAACCATATACTACTATTGTGGCATAATGCGAAAAAAATTTTATAATGATATCATATATAAAAAAATACTATGAATTTTCAATAAATTAAAATGATGGAAATATTTGAGTTAATCGAATTACATGAAAAAAATTCATCATTTTGATTCCCAAATCATATCCATTTAGAGTCTCTATGATATCTTTTATTAAAAACATCATTGTCATTGCCTGAAAAAATACAACTTCTATTGGAATGTCATTAACATCAAACAATTTATTTAATATATTGAAAATATATCAAAAACAGTATATGTTGTATATGAAGTTATAACACTTTGTATTTATTGTTTTTTATATAGTATTTATACAAATTTAATGTATTCATATAAAAATTAGATAAATATATAATCATTAAAATGTTAAAAAAAGTTTAAATACAAAATGAAATAATGGATATAATATACACATACATATTTTGTAATCTATCATACTGGACAAGATTTATAAACTAAAAAATGGTTGATACTTTTTCCAACTGTAATATCATCTTCAATAGGAAATTGTATTTGTAATGATCTATCTATAATATCCTATACAGTGACCGTATGATTCTCTATATCTATCTGTTGATGATGTATTTTGTCCTCAATATAATATATCATCCCATATAAAATAATATGTTTGCGGGAATCATTAACATACGAATCACAACAAATGAGATGATAAAGTGGAGGGGATGTATGAGTCGGATAATTAAGTGGAGTACAGTTTTCACAAATATGTAGAGTGGGATAAGTAGTAGGATTGAGATCAGAATAATGATGTGTAGGAGTGGAATTATTCGCCTAAATATGTTTTTGAGAGCCTTCAAACATCAACTATAACAATGCTATGAACCTGTCTTCTATCATCCCATGAATGTACTCAATTGTAGCTTCCAATGAATCAATTGTTTTATAAAAACCTTCGATCGAAGAAGCCTCAAAATGACGAAATTTATTTTTTAATGATTCATATGATCGGTAATCTTATACATGACCTAGGTGTTTTGGATTTACCAATAGTATAGCTTAACACTCATTCCTACCCTGAACTATGAAGATTTCTGTTGTGATCTGCTCCTCAAGAAATTCATATGTACAATTTTATAATAAATCCACGTTGAATGAAAATATATAAATAATTTATTTATGTTAAATAAAAAAATAAGGTAAATGTCGTAAAATCCTCTCAGCTATAACATTTGACTCTTCTGTAATATATTGTCAATTTTTTCTAATATGACCCCTCTTCCATTTTTTAGGTCTTAAAGGGGTGGGGGTGGAGGATCAACATCTATGAATACTAAATACACGTATCTTATTTTTTAAAAATTTACAGCTATCAATTGTTATTAAAAGATTGTATACACTATCCGATATAAATTATGATGGTATACATTTCAATATTTGATATCCTGATGTAATATCTTCAATTTCAATAATTTAATAAGAATGAAATCATTAATATGTTTATTTGTATTAAAATATCTAAAAGGTAACATTGCACTTCCAAAAAATCACTTATCATCATCTACTTTGGACAAATTTATTCCCTATATCCTTATCTTAGAATGGATATATATTACATGGATTATAATGTTTTATATGCCAAAAAATGAAATCTGATGTGATGGTTGATTTAAAATCCCTCCATATCCAAGCATACAATGACAAAAATATCATCTTGACTCCTCTAATAATAGCTATATTATATATCATCTGATAATAAATGTGAAAAACTATATTTCTATAAACATTTCATGACAAGTAAAATAAATATAGTAAAGCATTTAAAGAGAGGCCTACCTCTTTTAATATAATTTTCAGTAATGTATACAAGAATCATTTGGTCCTGGATACTTATAAATGTGAATTTTTGGTAAATGATTGTTACCACATTTACAAACTCTCGAAATCTTCCCCCCCTGTAGAATTCTGTGTATTTTGTAAAGAAGTATGAGGATTCTCATAAACAAGAGAAATTTTATGTTCCTCCACATAGGTAGGTGAATTTTCATCTACATATTTATATGGTGTATTAGAATATTGTTCTTTCATTATGCTAAAAATTAAATCAAAAAACAATTAAATATCATATAAAAAATTCCAAATATTACATACAAATATAATAAGAAATGAAAAGTATCTAATCAAAATTAAAGTAAACTAAAATTATTCTTATTTATGTTTTAATAGTTCAATAAAATTATAAAAAAATTGACGACAGATAAAATAAAATTAATAAATGAAAAACCCAAAAATGGTGTGTGAATAGTAAGAATCATTCTATGTATAAAATTGTTTTTTTCAATCACAAATAATATTCTTTAAATATATGAAAAATGATCCAATAAAAGAAAACTAAACTAACCATATTTTTATTGATATATGTTTTAGCAGTAACCTAAAATTATAACATCATTAATGGGAGTTGAAAATACATAAGAAAATGAATAAAATATTAAATTGGTGAGTGAATATTTAAAATGATCTATCATAATAAATTAATTTTTACAAAAAAAAACTATTTTCTGAATTTACTATTTCATAAAATATTTTTTTATATTACATATTATATTTAAGTTAATTTATTTTAAAAAACAAATTGATAGTTAAGTTACACATGAGTTATCATGATAAACTAAAAAAATAAACAAAAATAATAAAAAAATTAAGTTATTATTTATAATACATAATTAAATAAATGAAATAAATTTAGAATATATAAAATTTTATGAAATTTTAAAAAGATAATGAGAAATAAGCATATGTTGACAGTAATGTTAAAAATGTACTCAAAGATTATTTTCACAAATTCCATTATCACGATCATTATGTATGAAACAAACAATGTCTAGAACATTCTCACCAATATTATTTGTTAACCATTACATGTAATTAGCTATATCACATAAATAAGAATCGTCATCATGTTTATCATCATCAACATTCTATTTTTTTCATGTAAAATAATAAACCATTTCATATCAGATTGATGAGAAAAATATAAATTTTCTTACATGTATTTTCTTGAAAAAAGGATCAATTGTGTATTCAAATGTATTTAGATTAACTAGTTTCATTCCAAATTCATGATGTCAAACAATTTTGATATTGATAAACCATTTTTAGTTAATCACATGAACATAAATTTTATTTAATAAACCCCCATTTTAGTTAATGACTCAATAATATTAGCATGATACAGAGATTGGGTTTTTTTCCTTTGGAACATTCAAAAATAATTTCTTTTATGAAAACAAATACCCTACTATTTTGAAATACACTTATATAATCCTGATCCTTTATATTAATTATATATCCATTAATTTCATACCCAGACCATGTTATAAAATTTAAACATGGACTACGGACTAACCATCTCAATATTTCTGATACATCTGATCGACGAAGGATAGACTCTTTCAACTATGTAAAATGTATATTATGCACATTCAAAATAAAAGTATATTTCTTCTTTTGAATTTTTTTATACACATTAATATGCATTATTATATATGTTTTGGTATCATCTATGTTATTCAAGATGTATAAATTTAACTTCATTATCTATTAACGAGTCAAAAATTTTACATTCAAGTAATAAATCCTCTTCCCCCAATAATATACTTGTTTATAAAGAGATATAGGAAAACTGATGTGCTCCACTATATACAAGTATCTTTTATAAAACTCTGCAACCTACATAGAAATATACTTATAAAAAATGAATTCTCTAGGTTGATATGGATTCTTAACTTATCTTTAAAATAGATTCATTTAACATTCAAAAGGATATTCCTAATGAAGATATATTATTCCATAATTTTTTATCTATCACACCAACTGAATCATCAAATACACCATAATGTCAAAAAATATGGAGTAAAATGAATTTCAAAATGAAAATGTGAAGAAAATTATTCATTCTCTAAATTTTTCAATGCATTCTGATCAACCACCTTATTAAAAATTGAATTAAAAAAGATAATAACATTCTAGATAGTTATTCTGACATAGATGGGAAACATTCCATGCAGTTAAACTGATATGAGTTTTTGGATCATGATGTGAAAATAATGGGGTTTCATACTTATCAAATTTAGATCCTTTAATGAATTATTTTGTAAATTTAAAGAATAACCTTGTGGAAATTTGATATAATGAAGATACTAAGAAAAGACAATTTTCTATATCTTTTATAATAGATGATAAGTCGAAGGTAGGAATGTTCTCTTTCCATTAAAATTGGGAGGTTACTCCAAATGTATTCCCATTGAGAGTACATCAAATATTGAATTCAACACACACTTATTTTTTCCATTAATATATAAAAAAAATTCAATAAATATGTTATAGATATATTCATCACCATGTTCCTGAAAAAAATATTATGTATGACCTCGTGATATCATCATTATGAATGATCCAACAATATTGACTGTTTCTTCAAACTATTTCTATCATTAATATAATTTTGATTCTTTTTGAATGTCACATTTATGTTTTTCACAATATAAAAATATTAATCTGTAGAATAAGGATTTAAAGGAATATAAAACTCCCAAGAAATATAGAATAATTTTTTTAATATTTAATATGAGTGATGTATAAATAAAAATCGGTGAAACTTTTATAATTTTTTCTCCCATATTTTAGTTGATAATATGCGGTTTTCTATTCAAAAATTATACAAGATTTGTGCCCCTTAAAACTATATGTTGAAAAAATTCCCTATGTTGAGAACTCATTCATAATGAACATTATCATTGAAACTAGTTTAAAATGTTGAATTTTATTAGAATCATACACCCGAATACCTTCCTCCCATAAACTTTTTAAATCACAAATTAATAGTGATAAGAATGAATCAATATATATTCCGGGTTGTTCAGGTCCCGACAAAATGAATCTCAACCTACAACATTTTATCTTCATAAAACATTCTAGATATAAATTGTAAATTACCAATAAAATATGCAATGAACAATTTCTGATTCTAAGGAATTGAGGAAAATTAATTCCATCAATGAATAATCCATTTCTAACAATTCTAAATTTATTAAATAATGTGGGAAAAAAAGTTCAATTTTCTTACACTATGGACAATTTGCAAGATTCCATAATTTTCCACATCATATACAAAATTATATATTCCATATTATACTTTTTTTATCATTTTTATTTGAAAATAATCTTTTCAAAAGAGGATTTATAGGAAAATACTAAAATTATTTGTTATGGGTCTCTCTTAAAGCCAAATCATCCTATTATTTTCCATTCAACTTATACCATGAACTCCAAAATTTCCGACACCCAGATATAAATTCTTGTTATTTATTATATAGCATGCATTCATTCCTGATTGCATGTTATATTCTTGTACCCTAATCCAATCGTGTATAATATTTTATTCAGTTTGTAATTTGAATCTGAAATATCATTGTCTTTATGAACAATTTATTTTAACAATTATAGAATCTAAAGCGAATTCATTTCACTTAATCAATTTTTTTCCTTTAAGTTAATAAATATTAACATCATCAATAAAACCATAAATTCAATAAAACCTAAATACTATGGTTTTTAGAATCACCATATAGACACACAATTATTTGGTTCTTCTCAATATTCTCTAATTCAATATCAAGAATCATTTCTTCATTTTGATCAGAGTTTTCATATTGAAAATCATCATCATCAAAAGATCCTAAATTGTTTCTAGATTCAACATGAAATATCCAAGGAATTTAAATCAGATTGAAATCATGGAAGAATTAAATGAGCAGTGATCTCTCTACAATTCATCTTCTTCGTATTAAAAAAATTTAGATATGGAATGAAAAACATTCTATTTTTTGGAACATAGATGGGATAACTGAAAGAGAATAATATTTTTTTATCGATAATAAATTTTAAAAGTAATCATCAATGGGAGAACTGAAAGTGATGTTTGAGAATGTGTGAGGCTTACATTATAGATGTGAATATATATCTTCAAATGCGCAATGGTGATGCTGATTAAACACAAGAGTTTTTGAAGATTCTAATGAACTTTCACAGTCCACCTAACCAAAGAATTATTTTTAAGGGATTCTGTCTGAGAGAAATTATACTACATTCATGAGAATGAATATACACCAAAATTATTCAACCCAATGTTTCATAATATTATTAAAGTAATATAACATCATTTTTTTAATAACTGATGTAAAAGAATTATTTTTACATTAGTTTCAAATAACTAACGTTATAAATAATTTTTCAATGTATGTTATCCTAAAAATAAGGTGCTAAACATAATATTAAATATTTTTTTCTTGGAAACCAATGAAGGAAAAAACAAATTTAATTTCACATTGGTTAATATATAACCGACCTGAAAAATATTCGGTATTTTATTTTTCACATCGATTATAAATAAAAAAATATAAAATGGTGATTCAATAAATTGTTTTTGTAAAATTTTGTGTATTATTTCTATATTCCACAAATGACTTATGGATAATTTTTCTAATGTTACAAATAGATATAATTGTGTTTTCATTGTTTTGATTATGTGGTGTTTTTATAACTAAATTTTATATTATAAAATAAAAACATATAGTTCAATTCTCATCATCCATACTGTATATTAGATCGATGTGCAGCTGATTAATCATTAGTTGATTCCCTTGTAGATGCATCCTTATAATTCACATCACATTTATGGTATCTTGGGGTTTCCACTTCCATTTAAAATTAACAAATTATATGTATTATTTGTTGTTGTATATAGTTGAAAGAAAAATATTAAATCATAAAAGATCTATGAAAATACTAAATAAGTATTTGAAAAAAATGATAGGGAAATGAACTTAAAATAAGTAGATAAAATGATGAAAAAATATCAAAATTAGTAGGAAAACATACACATTCAAATGTTTAATACTATCACTGTTGATTTATCCTTGTAATGTATTTCACGTTTTATGATTCTTGTGGCTTCTTCTTCCATAAAAAATTAACATATTATCTCTTTATTAGCATGTCACAAATATATGAATAAAAAATATGACTTCCAAAATAAACATGAAAAAGAAAAATAAGTATTATAAAAAATGTTATGGAAATAAAAAATAATAATATTAGATGAAATTATGAAAAAAATTAAAGTGATAATTAATATGAATTTATATTATTTATTTTATGATTGGAAAATCACTTTTTAGAGGAATCCTTATGATTTACAAAAGATATAAGGCAGTGTGGCGTTTCCTCTTCCATCCAAAAAGGAACAAGTTCTTTCATTTCTTTATTTTTGAATATAGTTCAATGAAAAATCTAAATTCCCAAAAAAATATGTGAAATAAACTAAATAAGTAGTAGATAATCACTTTTTCATGATTTTTTTATACATTCATGACTCATTTACTTGATTCCATTATCTCGGTTCCCACCATGAAGTATAATCTCTCATTAGCATGAGAAACATTGAAAAAACCACCCATACATAGTAAATCGAACCCCATTATAAAAGAAAAAACATATATATTTTGGTAATACTATAATAAAATAAATTAAACATAAATATAACAGAATAAATTAATAAAATGTAAATTTTAAAATGAAAATAGTCAATTTGAATCATACAAGGTACACCATGTATTAGATTGGGGTGATACTAATTTCAACAGGTCACATATGACTTTTGGATTATTTTATTAATTTACCAAAACAATAAGTATGTGTCTTCCTGATTTTGATTATGTTAGTTTTATTTTTTACTAAATAGTCAAATTTCAATAAAAAGACACACATAGAGTCTTGTGAGTCACACTATGCATCATACTTTGGTGTAGATGATTCATAAATGTCACAAAATATTTATAGGTTTTTTCATAAGAATAATAAAAAATGGAACACATTTTCTTAGTTTTGAGTATGGAACTTTATTTTTACAAAAATGTCTTTTTAATCTAAAAACATGCACTTTGAGTCATAACAGTCATAACATGCATTATTTTTATATGAGTGTGATACCTACATGTCATAAATTACTTATGAATAATTTTACTAACGTATAAATACAACCCAAATGTGTTCTGATCATTTTGAGTATGCACATGTATTTTTACTGAATTATCAATTTTAAATAAAACTAAAAACATGGAGTTATACCTTTCACATAATGAATAATTTTGAGGTGCATCTAATTCCTACACATTAGAAATGACTTAGGGATCATTTTACTAATGAAAAAAATCTGATTGTGTATTTTCAGTTCTTATCATGTCACATTTTTTTTTAAATTGTCATTTCAAACTATAAACTCTCATTTTGATTCATACATTTAACATTGTGTTATATTTTTATGTGAGACTAATCCAAAAATTTCATGATTTGATTATGAATCATTTTACTTAAGTATTAAAAAAAATTAGTCATGTTTTCCTAGTTTTGAGTATTTCCTAATCCTTTTTTATTAAAATATCAATATAAACGTAAAACAGACACATTCAGTCATACTCGTCACATCATGTGTCATTTTTATGTGAGACTAATTCATACAATCCATAAACAAAATATGAATTTTTATTATAATTTATAAAAAAATATGAAAATGTCTTCTCTTTTTTTGGCTATGTGACTTGTGGTTTTGTAAAAAAAAATGTCAAACAAAAGAACATGCAATTTGGGTCATTCCAGACACAATGTGTATCATATTAATGTGTTCTTGATTAATAAATGAAACAAATAACTAATTGATAAATTTCCTAAATTACTAGATAAAATTTATAAGTAAATTGGCTCAATGATGAGATGAAATATTGATAAAATCAATTAAATAAGTAATAGACGATCACATTTCCATGAAGTTTGTATACATTCTGACAACAAGTATGTTTCCTATTTATTTTTAAATAAATAAATATCTTCTTGTGTAAATGATGACTTTCTATAGTCCTTGTAGTACTAGAATAATATTAATAAACAAATTATTAATAAACAATTTAATGAAATTGATTTTTTTTAAATTCTTTTTTAGGGATGCTAGTATTTTGATTTTATACGACATCTTTCATAAAATTCCAATCATAACAAGCGCAATCATAGTAATTGGTATTTTATGGACACTACATAATCATTGTAAAAATTGTGTAAATTTTTTATATATGTTTTGATATTAAATTATTATTATATATACCCTAATACTATTCCACTTATAAAATTCTATATTCTCATTTAATCCATAGACTGTACTCATCCCATGATTTTGAAGATATTTAAACACCACTCTATCATAATAGATCATTCATTAAAACATAAAAAAAATGTATTACATGATTTTTAGTTGTATAATTTTTCATAAAGTTTATTACAATTTGATAACCATCATAACTTGTGGTCGTTATTTGGGTAACCATGCACTGAATCCAGAAAATAGATCTTTTTTTATTCCAAATTGACAAAAAAATTAAAAATTTATTAAATTAATCAAAATATTTTTCAAATGAATAAATTATTTAGTTATATCCTTATATAATGGGTATTATGATGCATCAATTGTCTGTTTGTTTTTTGAAAATGTTGAGACAAGTTTTCAATCCCACATGGGTTGGGATATATATTTCCATTCACTAGAAGACATATCAATTCTCTATCTTGTGTGACCATAAAAAAATATAGATTCCCATTTTATCAATGCATGAATTCAACATTATTATTAACAAAAACCCATTATTTTATATGGCCTCTTAAATGCTGGTTTCTTTTATCAGTACTAAAAAAACATTAATATTTTAAGCGTCCTCAAAATTTAGATGCTTTTATCAGTGATAAAACAACACTGAATATGGAACCCAATTAAAATAATGGTAAAATACCAACTTTTTAGTTCTTTTTTAAGAATGAAAATTGGATCCATTCATGAATTGTTTTTTAGTAGTGGTCAAATTTTTGTTTTAAAATTATTTATCCTGCTCTAGCGACCAAGTTTTTCATCACTCGTCCACCCTAAAATCTCCCTGGCTCGAACATGACCTCCTCACCACACATTTTTATTCACTTTTATCAGTGATATTTTTTTTAATATTATGCATCCTTAAAATTTTAGCTCATTTATCAGTGCTAAAAAATCAATGATAATGGAACCCTATAAATAATCTTGGATTTAAATTTTTTTTTAAACTATTTCAATTTTTTATGTTTTTTTAAAATTCAATACTTTATTTATCAAATACGGGTGGGAAAATACATGTTAATTCACTAGAATACATATATGTTCACCAATAGGTGTGACCTGACACTACTACAAGTTCTCATTTTATAAAGGCTAGAATTATCCAATAATAGTGATAAAATAAATGATATTCCAAGTTACCATAAAAGCATGTAGCTTTTATCCAAGAAAAAAAATTGATATTTTATGTATCCTTAAAAAGAATGTTTCTTTAATCAAAACTAAAAAATTGATAATAATTGATCACTATAAAAACATTGATATAAGGCTTCCTTTATTAGTTCACTTTTATAACTGATAAAGTGAGACATTCATCAAGGCATTTTAGCACTCATCAAATTTATTTTTTATGTTATTTTAAGATATCCAAAGACTTATTTTATTAGAACTATCCTAACACCGAATTTCTCTTTCTCACACATGAATTTCCACCACTACAACAAATTAACCATTTAACTACTTGAAAAATGGGGTTTAATAGCACTAAAAAGGCATTATTGTCCAACATGAGGTCAAAAGGGGGTCCCCTTAATTAGTGCTGGAAAAGATCTGATAAAGGTAAATTGTTTTTAGTTTGGAAAAACAATGATATATTTGTGATTTTATCAATTCTAGTTTAGCACTAAAACAGTCCCTAGTATTGTAGTGAGATGTTGAAATTACACAACACTGCACCAAATATGCCAGTAAGATAATACAGTTTTATTAAAATTCGTAATTTAATTGAATTGAAATTATCACTACAAAGATAGAAAAACTTTTAATTATATACATTTGAATGATTTTTTATAATTAAATTATAAATTTCAATCAAAAATATTAAAAAGTATAAATTTTTCATTATCTTTTACACCTCTAAACCCCTCAAAAAAAGAATGATCATGGTATTAGTTTTGTAATAAACCACCCCATTTTTAGAAATATAACCACAAATATAAAAATTAAAATTTATGTTAGTAATGGTACAAATAAATAAATTTATCATAAATATGAAACAATTCATTAATAAAAAATCAATATAAAATAAAATGACACAATTTTATTCATATTGATCAAACTGAATATTAGATTGATGTGCTGATGATTCTTATATATTAAAAATATCTTATAGATCTCTTTCTAAAATTATAAAACAATATGAAAGAGTTTTCTTAATTTTGAGTATGTGAGTTGTGTTTATTATTAAATTTTAATTTTAAATTGAAAGAACACACTTTGAGTCAAACCTTTTACATCATGTTTTAGTTTTATGTGATACATATTCCTACACATAAAAAATGAATTGTGAGTAATTTTCAAAATGTATCAATAAAATATGAGTGTGTTTTCTCAGCATTCCATGCAGGAAACTCATTTTTAACTGAAATTCCAAATTTTAATTGATAACATACACTTTGAGTCATACATGGCAATACATATACAAAATTGAGGTGAGGATAATTTCTACACGTCATTAATGACATATAAATCCTTTTATTATTCTATCAAAACAATTTAAATGTATTTGATTCATTTTTAGTATGTTACTTTTCTTATTTAATAAAAAGTCAATTTAAAATAAAATGATATACATTCAGTCATAACGATCATACAATATGTTATATTGAGGTGAGAAAGATTCTTGCATGTTAAAAATGAATTATGAATCATTTTCATACAGAATCCAAACAACCGAAATGTGTATACTATGTTTTGAGTACGTCACTTGTAATTGTTTACTAAAATGTGTTTTTAATTTTAAATTAAGCACATTCAGTCATACCTGTCACATCATGTATCATTTTGATCTGAAAATCCTTCCAACATGTTGTAAATGAATTATTAATCCTTATTATAAATTATCATGACAATCTGAGCACATTTTCTTATCTTTATTTGAGTAACACTCATCTTGAACAAAAAAGACAATTTGAAACTGATAATGGACAATTTGATTCATACTAGGAACATTGTGTGTCAGATTGAGGTGATACTAATTCTTATACATCATGAATTGCTTTTAGATAATTTTACTAAATCATCAAAGTAATATAATTTCATTTTGAGTTTTTCAATTGTCATTTTTTCATAAAAAATTATTTTAAATTAAAAGGACACTATTGGAGATATACTGGTCACGCCACTCATTATACTATGGTATAAATAATTCCTAAATATCAAGAATGTCTTACGTATCATTGTGATAAATTATCAAAATAATCAAAATCTATTTTCTCAGTTTTGAGTATGTAATTTTAACCAAAAAACACACAAATTAAGTCATACCAATCATATAGTTTGTTGGTTTGATGTCATACGGATTCCTACAAATCACAAATAAATTTTAAATTATTTTAAAAATTTATCAATAAAAATTGAGTTTTTTTTATTGTTTTTTAGTGAGTGACATAGGTTTTGAACTAAACTATCAATATTATACTGATAATAGACACATTAAAACATATCGAGCACACTGTGTTTCAGATTAAGGTTCGACTAATTATTAAATATCACAAAAGAATTATTTATCATTATACTAAATTAAAAAAATAATGTGAATGTGTTTAATTAATTTTGAGTGTGGCACATGTTTGTTTTACTAAAATGGAAATTATAAATAAAAAGACAAACTTGAAGTCATATTGATCACATCGTGCATTAGAATGAGGCCATACTGATTTCTACAGATCAAAAATGATGTGTGAATCATATTCATAAAGTATTAATATAATACTAATATGAAATTAGGATTTGGATGTTTCCCATGTGTTTGTATCTAAAATTCAAATATAAACTAAAAACATGCACTTTGAGTTATACCGGTAACATCTTGTGTCAGTTTGACATGATACATATTCCTATACATCAAAAATGACATACAAATGATTTTACTAAATTATCAAGATATCCCAAACATTTTTTCTTAGTTTTCAGTGAGTGATACAATTTTTGAACTAAAATGTTGATTTTAAAATAATATTAGATACATTAAGTCATTCTTGATCATACATTGTATCATATTGAGGTTTGAATGATTCCTACATATCAAAAATGACATATTTATCATTTTCATGAAGTATCAAAACAATCCATATGTGCTAACTTCATTATTAGTATTTCACTTATAATTTTTAATAAAATGTCAATTTTATATAAATGGACACACTTCCAGTCATATGTATCACATCGCACATCATATTTAGGTATAGATGAATCCTATAAGTCAAAAAGACATAAAGATCATTCTCCTAATATATAAAAAATACAATTGTGTTTTGTTAGTTTTGAATATTTCAATTTCCTTTTTCAATAACTTTTCATTTTAAACTGAATACACTCACATTGAATCATACCAGACACATTTTGTTTTAGTTTAATGCTACAATAATTAAAACACGATATATTTTATTTATGGATAGGTTTCTTAAATTATCAAGACAATAAAAGAATGTTTTCTTGGTTTTAGGGAGTGAAATATGTTTTAAACTAAAATTTTAATTTTATACTGATAATGACAAAATTAAGTGATAACAATAAAACAATGTATTATATTGTGGTACAGTTAATTTCTAAATGACACATATGTAAAATAGATAATTTTCATAATGTATCAAAAAATATGAATATGTTTATTGTATTTTTATTATATCCCTTGTCTAATTTATTAAAATGTAAATTTAATATAACAATATATAGCTGGAGTCATAATGGTCACACCATTTGTTAGATGGTGGTGTAGCTGATTTTTATACATTATAAATGACATAGGATAGTTTTCCTAATGTATCGATATAATATGAATGTGTTATATTGGTTTTGAGTATGTGATGAATGTCCTTGAATAAAAT
Source organism: Viscum album (assembly GCA_963277665.1). Lineage (NCBI taxonomy): Eukaryota > Viridiplantae > Streptophyta > Magnoliopsida > Santalales > Viscaceae > Viscum > Viscum album. The sequence continues at coordinate 1,394,567,186 of OY728165.1, forward strand.
GGAAATTATAAAGTAAAAACATTCAGTTCATGTAATCCCAAGAACACTATATATAAGATTGATGTCCATCTATTTGAGATATGGATGATTCCTTAGTGGATGCATACTTAAGATTAATCTCACATGTTAAGAAGTATATGGATTTTTATTGAATCAAAAATAAAATGATCATCCATTTCTGGTGTATTATAGATAGTTGAAATGAAAAAAATAACATCCAAAAAGATATGTGAATAAAATATATAAGTATTTGATAAAAATTATGAAAAAAATAACATAAAAATAGTAGATAAAATTATGAAAAGATATCAATATTAGTATGAATTCACCTTTTCATTCAATTATAGAGTAAAATCTTGGTAGATGCATCGTTACTATTCACATCACATTTTAGGAAGCATGGGGTTTCCTCTTTCATCCAAATGTAACATGTCATCTATTTTATGGGTTTTTAAAATATTTGAAAAAATATATTACTTCTCAATAATTCAGTGAAAATAGTAAATATGTATTAGATAAGAAGGATAAGGAAATTAACTTAAAGATAATAGAATAAATGATGTTTTTTTTAAAATGTCACATGAAGTTACCTCTGCATTTAAATATTGAAAAATACCTTGGTCAATGCATCATTTTTATTCACATCATTTTTGGAATATTTGGGATTCTTATTCAATAAAAAGGAACATATTATATCATTTCTATATTTATGTAGATATTTGAAACAGAAATATGACTACCAAAAATATCTATGAAAAAATAATTATGTAGTAGATAAAATGATAATGATATTAAAATCAAAATAGTAGATAATTTTTTAAAAAAATTACTAAATATATAGAATGAATTTCACATTTCATTATGTCTATATACATTCCTGGTCCATTTCCTTATTTCCATTATCTCAATTACAGCCTCGAAGTCCAATATCTCATGAGCATGACTACCGTAGAACATACCACCTCATCATGATAAAAATAATATACCAATATAATAAAATAGTTATTATGTTATTGATAATATAAAAAATTCAATTAAACATAAATACGAATAACTTAATTAATAAAATTTTGATTTTATACACAAATGCTCCAATTTGAGTCATACTGGATATGCCATGTATTGTATTAAGGTGTAGCTAATTTATACACATAAAAAATTTCTGATGGATCATTTTTAAAAAGTATTAAAAAATACAAATGAGTATTCTCAGTTTCGAGTATTTCTATATATATTTATTTTATAAATGTTAATTATAAATATAATGATGCACTTGGAGTTTTACCAGTGACACTATGCATCAGGTTGAGGTGCGGTTGATTCTTACACATCAAAAAGGACTTATGAATCATTTTATTAAAGTATCAAAAAAATAGAAAAGAATTTTTTTAGTCATGAGTATGTCACTTGATTTTTTTACTAAAAAGTATTTTTAAATGTAAAACACACACTTTGAGTCATACCAATAACATCCTGTGTCAGTTTTAAATGAGTGTGGTTCCTACATGTCAAACATTGGATATGATTTTTTTTATAAAATATGAAGACAATATGAATTCATTTTCATCATTTTGAGTATGTCACATATTTGTTTCCTAAAATGTTAATTTTTAATAATAATACATAGTTGAAGTCATATTGATCACACTGTGCGTTAGATTGATGTATGAATAATTTTTTTACTTCAAAAATGACATATAAATCATTATACTAATGTTTAAAAACATTTGGAATGTATTTTCTTGATATTGAAAATTTCACTTGTTTTTTTACTAAAATTTAATTTTAAATGGAAAACACACAAAATCATTCATACAGAGGACATCATGGGTCAGTTAAATGTGAGACGAAGTCATATGTCAAAAATTTATTATGAATAATTTTCCAAAAAGTATCATGTAATTTTTAGTTCATTTTCCTAATTGTGATTATGTCACATGTCTATTTTACTAAGAATAAAATTTGAACTGAAAAAAAAACACATTGAGTCATGCCATTCACATTGGGTTTTGTTTACATGAAATGAATTCCTACATGTCACAAATGAGTTATTAATCATTTTTATAATGTATCAAACAATCGGAATGAGTTTTCTCAATTTTTATTATGTGACTTTTTTTCAAAAAAACTGTCAATTTTAAACTGAAAACACACAATTTGTGTCATAATTGACACACTATGTATCAGATTGGGGTGTGGTGGGTTACAAAATGTCAAAAATTCCTTATCAATTATTTCTCAAATGATCATAGAAAAATGATAAGGAAATTAATTAAATAACATACATAATATGATGTTAAATTAAACTAAATGAGTTTTAGGGATTCAATTTTTCATGATGTCTATATATATTCAGACACAAAGAATGATTTCTATTCATTCCTAAACAAATATATTTATTCATAGGAATACAAGTGTTGTTGAAAATCATCATCGTACTAAATAAAATAAAAATAAAGAAAATATAAACAAATATTTTAAATTAAAATTTCATTATCTTTATAAATAAATTTTCAAGGATCATACTTTTTTGATAGAATATCATATCATTTATAAATTTGAAAATATAATAACCCTAATCATTGAAAATTTATTATTTTGGACACTTTATTTACATTGAAAAAAATACATATTTATTTTTACATGTGTTTTGATAGTGAAATGATATTTTATTAACCCCAATACTAGTCTATTTGTAGAATTCGATAAGCTCCTTGAATCATTGAATGTACTCATTCCAATGATTTTTATGATATTTAAATAGCACCCTGTAAAAAAATCATTCAAACATAATATAAAATTTATAACATGATGTTTAGTTATAAAATGATTCATATTGTATATTAAAAAAAACTAAAAAACGTTATCATGGGTGGTCAGTTTTTTGGGTATTTATTCATTTAATCCTGAATGTAGATATTTAGAGTATCCAAATTGATAAATATTTGTAACCAATGCTGCCTAAAAAAATTATATGTAATTAAATGAATTAAAATATATTTTATATGATTAAATTTTTTTTTACTCCCGCATCATGGGTATTATAAAAAGACTATCTTCTGTAAGTTTTTTTTTAAATTTTTAGTCCAGTTTATCCTCTATTACATCAATTTTTTCTTATTTGAATTCTTATGAATATGTAATCTAAGAAATAATGAGACAAAGTTTACATTTATATGATTTTCCCTTCAAATAATATTCACATATATATCGAAAAACAAAATATGAACATTATTCATTCCAAATTAACATAGTAGATCCACTCTTGGAAAAATGAATCCTCAAAAAACACTTCCTGAATATATTGGAAAATGATACCCAAACTATTCACTCATTAGGTTTCGATTTGAATTCCCAATACTAAATTAGTCTATAATGGTCTCATCAAAAAACTATTCTTAAAAATAAATTTCATTCATAAAACCTTATTTTAATGTTGTATCCGCATGAAATTATAATGTTACTAAATGTATAATTTTAACATGTATGGAAAATATATATTGTGAAGATATTATTGATTGGTTGGCTGATCCTTATGATTTTATGATTCTATATTTCATTTCAAACACTTCAATTTTATCTTTCTGTAATACTAGTAATTATTTTAGACCATTTTTTTATTTGTTATAGGTTTTTAATTAAAAATAAATTATAATTTAATACATCATTATTGAAATGTAATTTTTTAAGATGTAGTTTTGCTACATTGAATGTTACAATACCTTGTATGCCATATGAACATCTTCATCATAAACTCGATTAGGTACCTCAACTCTCATCTTATGAGCTATGTTACTCCCTAATCTCACATGACCTATTGTGAGTTTTATTTTTTGTATAATATATTCATGGATATAGAACACGGTGTCCATTGAAACATGACGATTGGTGGGTATTGATAGATATAAATCAAAATCATTTTTTCCATTTATGGTATCAGTATGGGAAAGGTTCCAAAGTCTTCTTTAACTAAAATTATAAAAAAAATTATGATAAAATTTATTACCTCATATAAGAATGAAATTTGAGGGGAATTGCTCATCTTGAAGCTATTAGGATGGGGGTCGTTATGTGGTGGTTCTTCTTGGGTTGTTTCTTCTCTTTGATTCATTATCATATCTTTTTATCGAAACTATAACTTCCAATAAAATTTTAATTCAAGAGAATATAATCATTTTTGAAACTCTTCCATTTATATTATATTTATCATATATTCATTTATTTTCTCAAAATATATTTGGGGTGTCATAGGAAACCTTGCACCTATAATGTTCCCACAGTGTTATGAATATTTCATATCCACTGATAGTAGTTATTCATCGAGTATAGATTATTATAATTCATAAGTATACATTAGATAATATATATTGGAAAATAATTGTTCATTATTATGTAATACTGATTAAAAGTAAAAAATTATTATTTCATACTTACACAATCTTCCTATTCTTTTAGTCTGTTTTCATCTATTAGTATCACTAAATTATTTATTTGTTCCTCCAACCATAGAAGATGATATGGAATGGAAATTGATTTTTATTAGGATAAATTATTCTTAATATAAAAAGAGAAAGATAATTATGTTCTTGTTTTATGTAACATTAAATTATTACTATATATTTAAAATACTGTTGGTGCCAAAATATGGCCCGAAAGAAAGGAACGAAAAAAGACGGCGGGTGCGCTGCCTCGCGAAGCACCGACGCGAAGCCCAGACGCGAATCCTCGACTCGAAGCGCCCCGACCATCGTGGCCTCGCGAAGCTCCAGAGGCAGTAATTCTCTGTGAATGCATTTGACGTTCGCGAGCCGCCACGAAGCTCCATAGGCGGTAATTCTCCGCGAACGCATTTGACGTACGCGAACTGCCGCGAAGCTCCAGGGGTGGTGCCCTCCGCGGACGACGTTGACGTTCGTGAGCGCGCCGCGAATCACCGGAGGCGGCATGCGAATTCTGCGTCGCGGCGCCCCTTCTCTATAAATACTAGACTCCCCCTGAGTCCTGGGGACGGACAATCTGACCTTTCAGCTTCTCCTCTCCCGAATCACGAAGCACTCTTTTCCCTAGGTATCATGTGCTCCGTGAGGTATTTCTACTTCGCGAGACACCTCTGCTTTGTCTCATTTTGAGCCCCTCTTCCGAGAGGGATGCCCTTCAGGAAGCTCAAGGGCATTTGCAAAGGAAGGAGATTCCCAAGGGAATCCGGGCAGCCGTGGAGCACTTATTCTTCGAGAAACACCCACCCCATACTAGTGATCCCAATTCTAAGGCAGGATCGCTACACATCGCGAAGCACACTGCTTCGCAGGACCTTGCTTCGCGAGGCACCCCTTCTTCACGAGGCAGTGCTCCGCGAACACTGTTCCACTTCGCAAAGCACCTTCCACTCACACACATGCCTCGTGATATGGCCAAGGCACTCCACTTCGCGAATCACACTCCTTTGCTTATCAATTCCTCTTCCCGTGCGACCCTCCAGGTTTGCACGATGTGATTTCAAATTCCCATGGACAATACCACCCGTAGCGTTGCTTCGCCTAATGCTTCTTCGCATAGGCACGCTAACGGCTAATGCTTCTTCGCATAGCCACGCTAACGTGGACCCCTTGATGGTTCGTTCCACAACCCCCCATGACCATGGCCTTACTGGTACCTTCCCTTCCCCAAGGACCAGAGGTTACCCATTATAAAGTCCTAGGGGTGTGGAATGAACCCAACTCGTCCGAGCTGCAGGACGTTAAACTGCCAAGCACCACGTCCTCAACTCATGACGTTAAACTGTGACCCGACCTCGTGCTTCGCACGCAGGGTCCCCCCAGCTTGGACATTCTTTACACCACTCATCTCCACAGGAATGTAATGACCCATCCACAAGGGATGATATCCTCCTTACTAGAGTGGCGTATGTTCATGGGAGAAGGGAGACCCTAGTTCCCCAACGGATGGATGCACCTCTGAATCTCCGTACTTTCCCACTACCAAGGTCAGTGGAGGGCGTGATAGGGAACAAGGCATATCCCACCATTGGTCCCAAATCCCTCTTTTTCTATGCTTTGTCGCACTATGGGCCTCCATCCTAGAGTAAGTCCCAACACCATGGGCCGCCTAACGCGTAAGCCCCTCTTCGATTCTCACGGACGCACCCTTCGCAACGTGATCGTCAGGTCCTTGCAACCACTTGTTTCTCACACCGAGCACGACTCACGTGGGCTTAGAGTGAGCACCGACCCTGACCCCCCACCCATAGCGAACTACGAGGACTTTGATCCATGTCAAGGCATGGTATGTAGGAAGCCTCCATGAGGTTCAAGCCCACCCGTCATTTATTCACGCCGGGTCTCATCCCCATCCAGCACGACGTTAAACTGCATTCCAGTCCAATGGAAAGCCGTTCCGACTCATCCAATTTGAACTACGAGGACTTTGATCCTTTTCAAGGCATGGTACGTAGGAATCCTCCATGAGGTTCAAGCCACATTTCTCAGTCGTTCATTCACGTCGAGTTTCTCCCTCGTCCAGCATGACGTTAAACTGTATGCCCCCCTTGTCCTACATGACATTAATCTGCACACCCATTACCACCTGAACTACTAGGTCTTTGATCAATGTCAAGGCATGGTACGTAGGAAGACTTCCAGAGGTTCAAGCCCACCACTCATTGGACCAAGGTCCACTTTCACATCGGTTCACCGACAATGCCCCACCTGAACTACGAGGTCTTTGATCCATGTCAAGGCATGGTATGTAAGAAGCCTCTACGAGGTTCAAACCCACCATCCGGTCGTTCCGACCTCATTCACGTCAGTTCACCCCCGTCCCACATGACGTTAAACTACATTCCCCAATCCGAACTACGAGGAAATTGATCCGTGTCAAGGCATGGTACGTAGGAAGCCTCCCTGAGGTTCAAGACCAACAATCATTTGCCCAAACCATCTTCTAGTCGATGTGCCAGGCCCCCCATTTTCAAGCCCATCTCTCATCGGACCAAGGTCCACCTTCACGTCAGTACGCTAACGATGCCCATCGGACCAAAGTCCACCTTCATGTCGGTTTGCTGATGCATCGGACCAAGGTCCACCTTCACGTCGGTTCTCCGGCACCATCCCGAACTTCGCGGACTTTGATTCCCTTCCACGGGGATATGTAGGAAGCCTCTTCAAGGCTCAATCCCAACTTCACCGTCGCCCCCGTGATGGTCCCATTTCACTCTCCCTCTACTCCATTCATCCACTTATCACCCATCCCGATTCTCGCCCAGACCGTCATATCCCTTTGAGACCATGTCGGTACGCTCTTCTTCACAGCTGCCCATGGGCTGGCCCCGGTATCGGCATCCCTTCAAGGGAAAGCCCTCAATCCGATCTATTCTAGCTACTTCTCTGATCGGGTTGATCTGTCTCTGCTAGACGTTAAACTCGTGGTGTACCCTGTTTTAAACACGGGAAGCTGAGGAAAACCTCAGATATGTGTCTATGACATATAATTCCCCGTGCTCGATGTGGGATGCATCGGGCTTCCACGCCCTCGAGAAGCCCTGTGACCAGAGATAATAGACAGACATGCCAGGTTCCCCAGCATCCAGACACGCTACTGATGCCTCAATGTGACTACTCCCATGACTGAAGGTTACTGCCCTGACCGGACCCTTTGGAATGTCCCGACAGAAGCAGTGTAATTAACCGGTGTCCATGGAAACATGGAACTGGGAAGAGTTTCACAAACTACGTATGAAATCTATGAGGGAGACCCGGACTAGGTGACGAGTTCTGAGAAGGAATCCACATAAGGAAGAACAGACATCCCATCATCCCATTTCGATCAAGGACCAGACGTCCCTGAATGAGGAGCGAATGTCGCCCGCCTTTGTAAAGCGGGAATGAGGGGAAACAAAACACTGCGCATCCTCCTCCTCCACGGACGGATGTGCACACGCCCCGGAGAAAGCGTCGGAAACAGAAATGGTGAACCCGACGTGAATGAATTCTCTTAAATGTGGATATTAGTATCGTTCGAGACACCGATAGATTGACGTTTCACCGGATTAAGATATCCGGCGCTTGGTCCTGCCAAGCAAATAGTGGGCCTGTAGTGAAACTCACCGAAAGTCGGGGAAGTAGAACGTGGGGCACTCCGTTCTGTAGCATGTTGGCATGGATCCTTCTTACAGACATGAAGAATGGAAGGACGTTGGGGCACTGGCTGTCAATCCTTTTCCTCTCAGTGCTGGTGAGTTGATCCCTTCGTTTCTCCGGAACCAGGTTGCTGTTACAGAGACGTGATCACCGCCCGCTAGCCTACGCAGGGGTAGGGGAAACATCGCCACAACCACCCCACATGGCACCGCTACAGCCACGACGGCCGCCACATCGCGGAATACGGGGCGCCAACGTCCCCTTTCCCCATCAGAGGTCATCCAGTGAAGGGTGATCACCAACCTCGTGCGCAGGTACGAGGAGGAAGGGGTCATCCCAACTCGGGATATGGCCCACCTGGACCTGGAGGCATCTAGGCCCCGCCATCAATGCCGCCCAAACAGGCCGCGCAGGGAGCCCCTGCTCCCCACACCAACGTTCAATCGTTTCGGGAGCATGTCCCCGGAACGTCTTGATAACTCCTCGCCTTACGCCGAAGAGGCGAACACCATCTGGCTCAGCCCGCTCTGGGTCCCGACCCAAGGACTCCAGGCAAGAGCTCCCTCCCGGTTGCGTCAGCGCCACCGTCTGGCTCCGCAGGAAGAGCAGGCAGGCCATGCCCCTACACCACCTGCACCAGCTCGCCTGACCCGACGTCAACGCCGGGCCCGGGCTGAAGACGCCCGCCCAGGCGCGTCGACGTCGACAGCTACAGTGGCCCGAGCCACCGCCGACGTGCATCATAAAGCCCCCGCATACACTGAGCAGGGGCACTCTATTACCCAACCAGGATTGAGACCCCAACCGCCCCACGGGCAGGCTGGGCTGACTCTCCGGGTTGGAGGCCCAAGTGGTGATCACCGCGAACTAACCCGCGGTGATGTCACCCCATACGGAGGTCCTCCTCGTACCACTACTCCACAGAGCATGGGCCTTCCCTGCTCCAAAGTCCATCATGGAGGCATGCCTCGTGCTACCCCCGTCCCGAAGGAAGATCTGCCCCGCGGCAGTGACGCTCAGCGCAGAAATCTTTTCCACGCCCACTATATAGGGTATGGAGTCCATCCTCCTGCCCCTGACCGCCGATCTGAAGGAGTCATCCATCCAGTCCTTCTCCAATGTGGGGGCCCTCCCTACGACCTCTCTTCAACTGGAAAAGGTCCTCCTCGCCCCAGCAACTCGAGGAGTGAAGGTCAGCCTCGCTCCACCCGAAGCGACCATGGAGGTCCTCCCCATGCTCCTGCCCATTCCAACAGAGGCCTCGCCTACACGGGTACTATTCATGGAGGTCCTCCCCATGTACGCTTCTACATTTTCCCCGGTGCCCCTCGCACCTCGGCCATCAAGAGTGGGGGACCTCTCCGCCACGGCGCCAGCGCCGCCCCGAGACTCCATGATAGGGATCAACAGTGTCCCGAAGAGCCACCCCGGGGTAGGAGAGTAGGTCTTCGCCGCCACAAGAAGAGTCCTGGGAAAGCCCGGGTGGAGATCAAACTCGCCCTCTTCTCTAACTCTGAAGCGGAATACGATTCAGCGATGGAACCTTCTCCCTGCTCCTCCGTATCAAGGACTGGGGCAGGAACCAGACGCGTTAACCTCATTCTCCTAGAATATGAGGTCCACCAGATTCCCGTCTCTCTCCACAGGTACATCCAGGAGGAATAAATCTTGGGAATTCTGCAGGTCTCGAATGTGCAATCATCGCCATCGTCACCAGAAGCGCCCTCTACCTCTACCAGAGACCACGGAGAGCTGTTTTGGGGGCCAGCGACGGTAGAACGACGACATGACCAGTCACCGGTAGTCGCGACTCTTTTGCCGGAAGCTGTGGCTATCAGCCCATCGTATCGTGACATCGTAGCCAGGTCACCTTTCTATTCGGAGGATGGCCCGGAATTCGGTGGCCAGTCAGCTCGTTCGCCGTATTCTCCACCACCGAGTATTCTATCCCAGAGGTCCGCCTCGGTACCGCTACCGGTCCCTCAATCGCCCCCGGTTGACGAGTGGGGCAACACAGGGCCAGACCCCGAGTCCGAGCCCAGGAGCTTCTAGAGTATTCTCGCAGCGGATTACTTCCCGGAAAAATTCTGGCCGACGGCGGCGCTGAATTTTCATTTACCGGAGTCTCTTACCCCTGAAGAAGTGGGGTTCTTTTGTCAAACCCTATGGGCGACACACTTCCACCTCTGTTACGAACGGGTGGTGTACCCCAGAAGTCGAGAGAACATCGAAGAAATCGGCGATCAGTGCCGCCTGATCGATGCCGCTGCACTCCTTGTGGCCCAGCACCCTGAGTCCCCAGGCCGACAGAGCGCCCTTCAACGGAAATGCATTCAGAGTTTTAAAGCACTCCGCAGAATTTTCAGGGAAGCCACCCCCCATGTGGATGTCTGTGGTTGGGGACACTATGCCGCTCTCCTCTTCGACCCTATCCGACGGCAGCCCGATTCATTATGTGACATCGAGGACATGCCCTTGACAGGAGTCGCAGTCCACATGACCGACATCGTGGACAAGGAAGACGAGCATGAACTCCTTGATGGAGAAATACCCCCCGAGGGCATACCACTACTGCTGGACCCATCAGGGAGGGTTACCCATCAGCAGAGGAACCTGCTAGGCCTCCCCGTACCCACCGAATTACTGGTACTCGGTCGAAACGCCGGCAAGGGTAAAGAGCACGTCTGAACTGTCAAGAACTTTGACCCATATGCCTCTGTGCAGAAAACGGGCGAAGATCCCGAGAAGGCCACGTTACGCCAGCAGCTTGCTGAGCAGAAGAGGCTGGTTGACGAACTCTTGGCTGAGCGCGCCGCAGAGCGGCGACCCGACTATGGTAATCCCAGGTCGGGGCAGCAGGGGCAGGAACAAGTTCCCCCCTGTGAGATGCCTCAGGGAAACCCTGATTATGCTACTTCCACAGACAGGGTAGAAGACGGAACGTATGGCATGGGGGTGCGATACGTCTCGCCAAAACCTCCTGAGCGATGGGGTAATCTGAAGAATCCAGTCCGGGTTCCCCCAGTCGCTCCGCTGGTCGTCCAGCCAGTTGACCCACGAGCGGCCGAAGCCATCTACCGTGTTGAAGAACCTGTCAATGCACCTGTGGTTAGGGATCCCCGTCGAGACAGGGACCCCAATCCGGATGATCTTATTGCGGCACTCACAGCCCACCTCGAAGTGCTGGAAACGCGGCAGGTGGCGGTCCCACCGGATGGCAAGCTTTATCCCGCGTGGGTGGATGATATGCCCGCACCTCCGGATTTTTGGAACCCCAATTTCTCACCCTTCAATGGGACAGGGGACCCACCACAGCACTTGGCACATTTTTCTTCCAGGTGTGGCCCCATGCTAGGGACCCCGGCTCAGCAAGATGCCGCCAAACTCTGATGTTTTGTACAGACATTGGAATGTCCGACATTCGTCTGGTACAGCCAGCTCCATATCGGATCGGTGACCGGTTGGGAGGATCTTCGCCGGAAGTTCTTATACCAGTTCAGCTCCACCACGCAGAAGACCAGCATTTCAGACCTCTTCAAGTGCAAGCAAAGGCCTGATGTGCGGGTTGCAGATTTCATCGCCCGGTGGAAGGTACTTACGTATTACCTCAATATGCCACTGACTCAGGAGAAATTACTGACGATGTGTGTGGGGAATGTCAAGACAGAGCTGGTACCCTCCCATATTACCCAGAACTACCATATAGGGTTCAGATATTTCTCATATAAGGCTCAAAGCCTTGAGGAAGCCCTGCAACAGGCTAGTCAGGCACGTTTGTTGCCCCCTATGATCCCAGCCAGGAGGACCTCCCGGGTTCAACCCGCCGCGGTGGCCCAAATAGAAGCCCCAAGGCAGCTGGAGTTACTGCCGGCGGCACCATCCCCGCAACCCCACAGAGGTCCTCCACCTCAAGCACAGGATCCTGCCCAACAGCGACCGCCTCAGAATCGACAGGTTCCCCCATGCAATGCGCCACCACCACCTAGGTGAGACAATAACGCGTCACCTACTCGGCAGGCCCCTCCTGTCCCTCGTTAAAGCCAGGCCCCCAGGGCCCCCTATCCGGAACGAAGGCACCAGACTTATTCGTTTAACAAAAATCAGGTCCCTGGCTACTTCCGAAGTGCTCTAGAGCAAGGGATTGTGCGCCTGCCTGAGTGTGGAAGGCCGGCAGAGGCGAATCTCACCGATCACCCCAACTACTACCCTTATCATCAGATTCTGGGGCACACCCTCATGAAATGCTATGTGGTTAAAGATTGGCTTCAAGACCAAGTCAACAACAACATAGTCAAGTTCGGCCCAGCACCAGCGCAAGTGGCGGGTGTCTTTGAAGGATCAGAGATCGGCAGCGACAGCGAAGGCGAGTGGCAACAGGTCCCCAGCCGCGGATCCTGGAAATACGACGACTGGAAGGCTCGAAAAACCGTCGTCCATGCCCATGGTATCATCCGAGCGTGCCTGAAGCAGCCGGAACCTTCAGAAGAAGTGGTTGGTGCCTCCGCATCGTCTTCACATTCGACCTCTTCCCAAAAGGGAAAGTAGCAGCAACGCAAGAAGAAGCAACGTGCACCGCCGGTGTCGACGTCATCCCGCGCTCTCGGAGAATTTATGCCCCCTGAAATGGGAATTCCTCCCAGAATCCACCCAGCAGCGGATGACTCCTCGAGCGACAGCCAGGGGTATGCTTTGGTCAACACCGTGGAGCTGGTAAAGCCCTATAAGACCCCCCGACGAAGGGGAACGCCAGGCGAACCTCCCCAAAGTTTCCAACCGACGTCAACGTCAGCGGAATCACAACCGTGCCGGTCATCGAGGTACGTTAGAAGGCACATTCAGTCATGTCGTGCATGCTACTAAGACCAGGCAGCAGGATCAGCGCAGAGCTCAGCATGCGCAACCCCATCTAATGCCCTCGGCTCTACCTCCACCGACGTTCATGCTACTAGATAGGGGAGAGATGCCTCGTTCGTATCACAGTCAGTCTTGCCCGACTACAGGCCAGCCTCCGCTATCCAATCCTAGTCCGGAGACTACTCTCCAGGCTTCTACTAGTAGGCAGCAAGATGTGCCCAGTACTAGCCGATCACCGGTTCAACCGGCAGGACCCGCTATGCCTCCAAATGCCGACCGACCTCTTGTAAGCAGAGGTTCGTGTTTGGCACGAATGTATGATGTCCTGAAGAACCTGGCCGACATTCCGGTGAGGCTCTCCATCCTTGAGGCCCTTCGCCTGTCATACGAAATGCGCGAGGCACTTACTGAGGCCCTATGGAGCCCCCTCCAGTTTGAGACGGAGGTAACACCTGCAGAAGCCTTCCATACCGAGATGATTGAAAAAACCGAATGTAAGGCGGTTATCTCGTTCTCCAGCGAAGATGAGGACCCTCCTATACAGGGGCACATTCTCCCGCTGTACATCACTGGCCACTTCAATGGCGTGGATGTCCGCCGCTGCCTCGTTGACATGGGTTCTGGAATCAATCTAATTCTGACCCGGACGTTGCGAATGCTGGTTCTATCTGAAGGTGATTTAACTCCCTCTGACCTCAGAATCCAGGGGTATGACAGGACCGAGAAAACCCCAGTCGGCAAGATCCGCCTGAAGACTCAGTTCGGTGGCTTAATTTCCAGCACTGAGTTCACGGTCGTCTCTCAAGACACCGCCTAAAACGCATTGATGGGTAGGTCATGGTTCCATCTGCATGCCGCGGTCCCTTCGTCATATCACCAGTGCCTCAAGTACTTGCTCAACGGTCGAGTAGGCGTGCTCCAAGGAGATGCGTCCCCTTTCGCCTATTGTGAGGCCTGCTATCTGGATGCGGGTTATTACAAAATTAAGGATAAACAGATCCTAGTAAGTGAGGATGAACCCGCCCCGGTCACAAGTGATCCCTGGGCAAGCATGGATGACGCCTACGTCCTCCCAATCCAGCGGTTGGAGACCACGACCCCCGATGTGGGGCAATGTTTTGTTGTTTCGGGTACGCAAGGAATCCATGTTCCTGTGTCTAAGCGACGTTGGAAAATCACCTTGTACTCCTACATCAACCAAGCTCAGGTGATCCCGGAACCCCCTACCACTGTACGGTACCGGAATGTCAAGCTTATGAAAATGGCTGTACGTCATAAGTGTCTCTTCCGCTGGGTGGAATCCACCGACTCAGGACGACACATCACCACTACTTTGATATCATCAAACGTGGCCCATTAGGGCGAAGGCTAGATGGGATAGGATTGACTTCCTTCATTGATATGTTCTCAATGGCAAGTGAGTCTCTCGATGTGATGACCAATGCTGACCGAGCCGACAACATCATCCCATCTGATTTTGATAGCCCAAAAGTATCTCCCGTCGCGGGAAGTTCCCCCACGGGTGGGGAGGAAGACCTGGAGGATGCCCCCCCCCCCCCGCCTTTGAAGAAGGCGTCTCTACCACGGTTGATGAACTGGTACAGGTGAACCTTGGTAGTGAGGCAGATCTGAGACCCACATTGATCAGTGCAGCCATGTCCCTCGAGGAGCGGCAGCAGTACGTAGACTTCCTCAAGAAACATTGTGACGTGTTTTCCTAGAGTTACAACGAGATGCCTGGACTAGATCCCCAGGTAGTCGTTCACCGTCTGGGGCTCCCGGCAAAACACCGTGGGTTTAAGCAGCCCCGCAAGAAAATGCACCCTTCTCATGGTGCTATGGTTGATGCCGAAGTTGACATGCTTATCAAAGACAACTTCCATAAGGAGGTCCAGTACCCCAAGTGGCTCGCCAACATTGTGCCAGTCAGGAAGAATAATGGGCATATTAGAGTCTGCATCGATTTCCATGATCTTAATCGCCACTGCCCAAAGGATGACTTCCCACTCCCGGTGACAGAGTTATTAACTAACTCCACGGCCGGGTTCCAAGCCCTCTCTTTCATGGATGGATACTCCAGGAACAACCAGATCCGGATGGCCCCTGAAGACGAGGAGTCCACTGCCTTCAGAGCTCCCCAAGGTACCTTTTTCTACCAGGTAATTCTATTCGGTTTAAAAAATGCAGGTGACACTTATCAGAGGGCCATGCATCGCATATTCAAACCGATCCTCGGGACATTGGTGGAATGCTACGTGGATGACCTCATAGTCAAATCATGTCAGCTCCAGGACCATCTCAAAGATCTCGAGAAATTGTTCAGTTTCCTCTGTTCCCATTACCTGAAGATGAACCCGCTGATGTGTGCCTTCGGGGTCACCTCCGGGATGTTTCTGGGCTTTGTTGTCAGATACCGAGTTATCGAGATTGATCTAGAGAAGATCAAGGCCATCAGCCAAATGCCTCCCCCGAGCAACATTCGGGAGCTTCGAGGCCTTCAAGGCCACTTAGCTTATATACGCCGATTCATCGCGAATCTGGCCGGCAAGTGTAAGACCTTTTCCCGGCTCATGAAGAAGGGCACCGCCTACGAATGGTATGAGGAGTGTCGGACCGCCTTCTAGGAAATCAAGCAGTATCTGCTCCAACCTCCGGTCTTGATTCCACCCGTCTCCGGAAAGCCGCTGGTCCTTTATGTGACCACCCTGGAGAAATCCCTCGGTGCGCTGCTCGCCCAAAAGAATAACGAGGGTACTGAGAACAGTCTCTACTATCTCAGCTGCATGCTTCTCGATACGGAGGTATGATACTACCCTATCGAAAAGAGATGCCTTGTGCTCATATTCGTCGTGCAGAAGTTGAAACATTACCTGCAGCACCATGAGGTGAAATTGGTCTCACGGGTAGACCCACTGAAGTATATCCAGAACCTCCCTATACTGACTGGCCGACTAGCATGGTGGGCGGTGATTCTCCAGCAATTTGATATCAGGTTCGTACATTAGAAGTCCATTAAGGGACAGGTGTTGGCAGACTTTTTATCTGCCCATCCAACCTCCACGGATCAATCCCTGGACCTGGATTTCCATGACGAGATGATCCTCTCAGTCGATCATGTTGTCCCGTGTTGGAAAATGCATTTCGATGGCACCTCCCAGAGCCCCACCAGTAGGAGGCTCAATGATCCCAAGCTCAATATAGTGGGCCTGGATATTGTCTTCATTACCCCAGCGCAGGACATCCTGCCATACTCGTTCCTATTGTCAGAAGGTTGCACGAACAACGAGGCAGAGTACCAGGCTCTCATCACCAGCCTCGAGTTGGCCCTTGAGATCCATGTGCCCCCATCTACATGTGAAGGGAGATTCCAAGTTGGTAATCAAACAGGTTAATGGCGACTACCTCATTAGGAATCCAGAGCTTGCACCGTTTCTGGAGTACACCCTCTGCCTAATGGCCCAATTCTCTTCTCGACCAAAGGATACCCATGTCCCACGGTCGCAGAACAACCATGCAGACGCCCTGGTTGGTTTATCCGCGTCGCTCGGAGAACCCGAGCAAGATGATCTAATAATACATGTGGCACACTAGAGATTCATTTCCCCTGTCACCCAAGAGGAAAATGACGGCCTGCGGGTAGGTCATCTCACCGCCGGACCCTTCATGTCAGGGGTCCCGGGTTCGTCAGACACAATGGTTTAAGCCACTCCCGACTGGAGGGCACCTTTTTTTGAGTATCTCCAAAATGGTCGCCTCCCGGACGACCGGGCCGAGCGCGAGTGAATCCGACACCGTGCGTTGCAATTTACCCTCCAGAGCAGCCCCAGTCTTGAACAGATCCTCTATAAGCGGAGTTTCGATGGTGTCCTCCTCTGTTGCATCCAAGGAGTACAGATACCTCAAGTTATGAAAGAGGTTCATGCTGGTTCCTGTGGCGCCCATCAAGCTGGGCCGACGTTGTCCCATCAAATCCAAAGGTTGGGGTACTTCTGGCCTTCTATGATCCACGATTGTATTGGACATGCCAAGAGATGCCATGCGTGCCAAGTTCACGCCAACTTCCTACATTGGCCACTGGAGCCCCTCCACCCCACGAAGTACTCTTGGCCATTTGCTATATGGGGACTTGATGTAGTGGGACCGTATCCACCGGCAACAGCCCGCCAGTGTAGGTTCATCCTGACTGCTGCAGATTTCTTCTCCAAGTGGGCAGAGGCTGTTCCGCTCAAAGAGGTCAAGGCCCGTTCCATCGTTGACTTTGTGAGATCCAACATTATCGATCGGTTTGGGGTCCTTCACGCCGTCCTCACTGATAACGGCACCAACTTTCGAGCGACTGAACTGAAGAAATTGTACACCAAGTAAGATATCCGGTCGAACCATACCTCCCACTACTTTCCGCAAGCAAATGGACAGATAGAGGCGTTTAACAAAACCCTTTCTAACATTCTGCAGAAGATGGTTGTTCAGAACAAGAAAAGTTGACCGGACAAGCTCCCCAATGCCCTCTGGGCTTACCGGATGACGACTCGCAACTCCACCCAGGTGACCCCATATTCCCTGGTGTATGGAGCTGAGGTCGTCCTACCCATTGAGATCTAGCTTCCATCATTACGCACTGCAGTTTATGATCACCAGACATCAGATGAGGTAGCCTAGATCCGTCTAGCCGAATTAGAAGCACTGGACGAGAACTAGCTCCATGCCCTGCACAATCTAGAAAGTCATCCCGACAAGATAGCGAGGGCCTTTGACAAGAAGGTTCGTCTCTACTCTTTTCTACAGGGCGACCTGGTACTGGCCCTTCGAGCGCCAATGATTCCCGGAAGGAAACCTACCAAATTAGAACCCAAGTGGGAAGGGCCTTATATCGTCCATAAGGTTTACCCCAATGGAGCATACTCCTTGGTGACCACAGATGGAGAGGGTATAACCCCTCCCACCAATTCCAAATTCCCCAAGCGATACTTTGCCTAGGGAAAAAGGGTCATGCACGACCCTAAACGGCGAGATGGTCCCGCACAACCTTAAACTGCATCTCCATCCTTACTGAAAGACGTTAAACTACAAGCCAGTCAGGCCTTCCTGACCGAGGCTCATCCTCAGGCCCCTTGGCCTCCTTGGGCCCCTGGCCCCCCATCCTTACTGCAAGACGTTAAACTGCAAGCCAGTCAGGCCTTCCTAACCGAGGCTCAGCCTCAGGCCCCTTGGCCTCCTTGGGCCCCTGGCCCCCCATCTTCACCGCGAGATGTTAAACCGCAAGCTGTTCAGGTCTCCCTGACCGCGTTCTGGCCCCAGGCCCCTTGATTTTTTTCCCCGACTTACCCTCTCGTGGGATTGTGTAGTGTAGTGTAAAGACCCGTAGCCTGACGTACATGAACATTACATTACTTTTGCGGAATACTTAGTACATAACAAAAACACACAAATAAGGATCGTAATAGTTTAGTGTCTTTGGAAACTTGGAATAAAATCTTCTAATCGTGGTGAAAGATCTTTAACATATCACATAAAGATCTTCCTTTTTTTTACCTAAAACCTTTCTTTATATCCTGGGGAAAAGAAAACATAAAAGGGTGAGCTCAAATGCTCAGTAAGGGTAAACAAAATAAATATCAATCACATCATATTCATAAGAACATAGCATTTTGGAAATCATAACCTGCAAAAGAGAGCATAATTTCATAATCATGGGATAAATCATGGTAGTGAAAATGAAACCATAACTTAAAACATTACTCATTGTGGCATACACACATAATCATAGAGAATCATTTCTTATTAGTCAAGACTCATTTCCAAGACTATCTTAGTGGACAAAGTCCCTTTCTGAATCGAGTAATCCTCGTTTCAGTCCTGTTTCACTGAACCGGTATAACCTACCATTCCAGCCATGTCTATCTCATGAGATATGAAATCTTTACCCAATGCATTGGAGGGAGATATAGGTCCCACCCATCTCTTAATGAATCCTTTCTTATGTGTGCCACAAAATCATAAATCATAAATCATTGCATAACCCATGTAATAAAAATGGGATTCTTAAACAAATGACATCATAAAACCATTCATATAAGATAAAGGAATTCATAAACATAATTTCATCACAACATAGTCAAATCAATGTAATAATATGGATAGAAACAGAACCCTTTATTATTTTATATGGAAAATAATTTTGATAAAACACTTGAATTGAATTCTTGAGGAAAATATCCTTTCTTCTTCAAAATCAATTTCTTTTCACAAAACATCATGCAATTTTAAAAGAAATAGATTTTATTGAAAATAGTCATAAAATCATTTAGAGGAAGCTTCATGAAAATAAGGCTTTATAAAACAGTATAAATCTGTTCGTGCCGTATAAGATAAAAAAAACATTCTTCGTACTTTTGTCGGAAAAGTCAAAAAGTACCTCGTACGAAAAACGAAAAAAGATTCCTTTCATATCCTTTACTAAAAACTCATATAAGGGTAAAATTGGATTTAAACAATTGTAGGTGGATGGAAATAATATTACATATTGAGGGAACATGGATGTGGATGATAAAATACACCCCAGTAAATACTTACGAATAAACAATCTCGGATAAAAATGAGATTGTGATATTTCCCTTACCTTAGGTCCGACTTGCTTTGTACGTGTCCGAACCTCCTGTATAATGATTTACATAATGTTATTGACTTATTACAGAATCATATTCATTGTTATGATATCATATATGGTTATCTTATGGCTTTATATTACCTGGCCTTTTGTAAATTCATGTTAAAGTAGCATTTTGGGTAAAATCGTCTTATTTGTCATTCGTGTTTTTAACTTGTAATTATTAATATGATTACATGGATCATGATTACTTATATACAGAATGTAAAACATGATTTATATATAATATATATTCAGAATATACATATATATATACTATATATTGATAATGGAATGAAATACACCGTTCATGGAGACGGTAGTTCGTACGTACGCATGAACGTTGTTTTCGTTTCCTTATTGAATTGAATGGAATAAGTAGATGGCATAAATATAAATATACATAAATCCAGTATCATTATTATGTCATATATTTCATTAGTACTTATTATATATGCTTTATAATCATTCATGAATGGTTAATCATTGAGAATGAATCTCATCGCGTCGTGGAGACGGTAGTCCGTACGTACGCACGAGCGATGATATCGTTCCCATGGTCGTGGAATTGTGTTGAAGTGTTTGTATACTATTTCAGTATCAATATCACTTTATAATAATCACTAATTAAACCATTATACCCATCAAATTAATGTGGTGGTGGAAAATAGATTACACCACGGCGTGGAGACGGTATTCCGTACGTACGCACGCGCGGTGATTTCCTTTTTCCGTAGGATGGATAGATGGTGAAATAGGGTTGTTTCATACTTATAATAACATATCAGTATATTAGTGATACTTATATTATTACTTCATAATGAAACAACCTAATAAGAAGAAGTGGAAGAAGAAATAAAGATGAAAGAATTGGTAACGGTAATTACCTCTTCTTTGAAGCGCCTCTTTGAGACCTCCTCTTAGGGCACTAAAATTGGTCTTTGAGGAAGACCAGAACCTCTAGGATGTTTCTAGGGAAGTGGAGAAGGGAAAATGGCAGGGGTTGGCCGAGCTTTAGTGCTCAAATTGGTGTGAGGAGGAGGGGGAGGAGGTGCCCTTTTATAAGGGAGGAGAGGGGCACCTTAGGAATATCTCAAAATATTATTTTATATTAAAGTCAAAATCGGTTTATAATGGCTCCAAAGGGTCTTATTTCGAAGATAAGGTGGGGATGGGCCGAAAGCCTATCAACCAATAGGATTTAGACAAGTTTAGGGTCTTATTTTAACCTTATCAATTAGATTTAACTCTAAGTTAAATAATTTAACTTTTACCATGTCTTTTTGTTTTCTTTCACTATATGGTTAATAAACTTACTATAACATGCCAAACGAACCCCAAATTGTTTATTATTAATATATATATCATTATCTAAGTCATTTGGCCGAACCTTAGATTTTTAGGAATAAAATAACAATTAATAATATAATATTTCAATTAAAAACTATTTTGTGTCAATTTTGACACTATTTGATATATGACTTTTGTGAAAGTCATAACAGAATTATATGTTCGAACCAAGTTGATTAAATCAACATTAATATATCATAGTAACCTAAAAAATTAGTGTAATTCATAAAAAGTCTTAAATTACATTTATTTTGGTATTTATATTATCAATTATGTCAATATTTCATTAATAAGATAATTACTGCATCATCTTTGTGTCATAAATAAATTAAATTATTTGATGTCTAAAAATTACAAATAAAATACCATAATTTAGGAAATCTTTTTATATTTCTAATGAATATTTACAATCGAATTTATCTTATGTATAACCCCATATTATAAATGATTTACTTATTAAACTTTGATTTTAACTATTTTAACCCTTCTTTAAATAAATTAATAATAAATGTCCTAATCTAATCCAAGTGGGTCTAAATGGTCATATTTTATTCCTAAGTTTGTTTGTGGTCGAATTACACTTGTCCAATAGAATTAGGACATGTGTTAGGGTAATAGTAATATCATATTTACCCTTAGTTACCCTATTTACTATTAACCGCGGTAAAAAAAGTAAAAAGTTACTATTCACCAAAAAATTATTTTCTTCTCATTGAACCACATTTTAGTCCTTGATATTAACCGTGTCTCTCGGATTTTCAAAATTCCATTCACAGAAGTGGTAAAATTAAGTTTTATGCAAAATTCAGTTTTTAACCTACCACTTAGTAGTTTCACTATTCATCAAAAATTTATGTTTTTCAGAACAATGCCAAAATTTCATCCTAAGCTATATTTCATATTCCGAATTCAAAAATGAAGTCTATTTTACCATATTCATAACATAGATTTTGCATTAATTAATTTTATAATTAAATCCCGCTGTTAAAACAAATAGCGTGTTTTTAAGAAACAATATCTATCAAAAGATTGACACTTGTTTATGTCTGGTTTAAATGTGAAATTACATCCAATGACCAACATTGTATTAAATTGTAAAAATATATTCTAAATATATTTTAAAACCACTCAAATTAATGTTTTATCACTATTAATTATTTCGATTAAAAAAAATTGTTTTTAATTATAATGTAGTAATTTTCACTATTCATCAGAATATGAAAGTTATCCGAAAAGTACCAAAATTTCACCTTAGGCTAAATTCGATACTCCGAATCCAAAAATGAAGTCCATTTTGAGAGCTAAAATTTATAAAATTTAAAAAGTGGTTATTACTATTCATAACGGCTAGTTTTAATAATATTTTAATAGCATATCATTGTTTCGTGAAACTCAGTATTACGTACTACACACGCTATCGAGGAAGGTTGCGATTGCGTGTAATGCAAGGCTAGTCAAGGATGTGTGTTGTTCAAGCTCCTTTTGGAGTAGCGTACAACACAAGACATTAATAAAATTAAAAAGAATATTTTTTTCATAAAATCTCGGGCTGTTACATTCTACCCCCCTTAAAATGAATTTCGCCCTCGAAATTCGTCGGGGTTATAAATGGTTTACTATTCTAAAGTTTCTTTAATATAAACCCACATCGTAAAAAGGAATATCAAAACCAATCTTTAAAAACAAAAGTATGAAACGTAACGGTAACCCAAATAAAATAATCATTGGGTTTCCACATAGGTGAAAATATGGATATGGAAGAGAAATCTAACCATCATGTTCTGATGGAGAGTGGTAGAGAACATGGCTATGGAAAAGCCAGTAATCACAAATCCATAGATTTGTGATGATATAAGGTACCATCTGATTCATCAGGTATAAGATCACTAGGACAACATTTTTGGTTTTCAAGATCATTTCCCTAAAGTTGAAAATTTGAATTAGAATAAATACTTACTTTATTTTGGTAAAATCTCACTGTTGTTCGTGCCTTGAACAATTTCCACTTCATCTCTTAAATAAATGAAGTTGAATTTGTTATTCATGAAGTGTTAGCAGATCATGTGATAGAATGACGGGTCATTCCATCTGTCTCAAACAAAAGGTTAGAAAAAATTATATACATAAGTCGATCTATAGTGAGATTAATCATATATAGTTCCTAAAATGGACTTATACTTCGTATATCATACTGCTTAAAATAATAAAACTAGTTCATACTAAACAGGGACTTCCTGTAGGCCAGTGGTAGGCGATAATGTCCAGTGGCACTTCGGTTGTGGGTTCGATTCCTACAGCCTTGTCCGACGTGATGGGCTGTCGCCCGTCCAGCAGGTTGTCCTTTTTCTAAAACTATAATACTATAACATCCCATCAATAATATCGAAAAAACTTCTATCCTTAAACAATACTAACTTATGTCCAACATAATCCATTCCAATATTTAGGCTTATCCATAATACTGCAGTCCATTCTCATAACATAGTGAAAATGATTACCAGAGATTTAATACCATCGTTGATCCCCATATATCATAAGATATATCTTGTTGGTCACATTCCAAACATTCAAAGGCCTTAATCTTGTACTCTCTTGAATACCCATTGAACCTTAGTGAAAACTTGAATGCAGTTAAAAGTTAACACTTTTCACATACCGAAATCCTCAAAATTCTATATACTCAAACCATGATATCACTTAGTCCTTATATCAATCATGAGCTCATGAATACTATCAAACATTTAATTTTCTCCTTATCCCTTCATTATGCGCATATCATCTACATTCCAAAAATATCTGAATAACCTTTCATGGATACTGGTAACATTAATCATACACTTTCAAAACACAAGGAAAGACAACAGTGTAACAATCCATAGATGTCTCTTTATTCCAAAATTACACATGATAAACATGTAATCATTCCACTACATTCTCAAACCATTGACCGAGCTTCAAAAATTCTTTCATCTCACATATCATTTGTAGTCTCTTCATTATCATCCACATAAATACTACCGATATGACCATACTGATTCTCTTCATGAGTCTTTCCCTTAGGGAATTTGTTTGCATAATGCCCATACATTCAACATTTAAAACATTTAACCATTGTTGATGTCGTAGCAATACCATTATCCTCATCCATGGTGTTAACTGAACCTTTTCTTTTGCACTTACTTGCTTTGTGTCCTTCTTTTCCACACCCAAAGCATCTTCCAGTTCCTTTGAAACATTCTCCTTGATGCCTCTTCCCACATGATTTACATAGGGAAAATTGAACTTTCTTTCCTCTATGATCATCATGAAACTCCATCTTTCTCTTATTAGCCAAGTCAGGAAACTTACCAAATTTTACTTTATTGATCATATTATGAGATTGCTGATTTGGCATAATAATGATGTTTGGACTTCCAAATCCCATTTCATTACGAAGAATATCATTCCATTGTCCATCATATCCTCCATTATCGTGAATCATCTTGTTTCCAGCCATTTTCTAAAACCCAGAAAAGAATAGTGTGAGAGGCAAAAATCATGCTAGGGAAAACAACATAATAAAGGTGGAGTATCCTCAATATCTAACATCTTAGGTTTAATTCTATGATCGTTAGCGTAGTTCTAGTACTATAACTTATACGTCTACTTATCCTTAGGGACATCCCTAGACATACCGTAGAAATATCTCTAGGGATCTCACTAACGTTTTCACATCCTAGTTTCCAAAGGTTGACTAAACCTTTCCTCTGATACCAACTGTAAAGACCCGTAGCCTGACGTACATGAACATTACATTACTTTTGCGGAATACTTAGTACATAACAAAAACACACAAACAAGGATCGTAATAGTTTAGTGTCTTTGGAAACTTGGAAAAAAATCTTCTAATCGTGGTGAAAGATCTTTAACATCTCACATAAAGATCTTCCTTTTTTTTACCTAAAACCTTTCTTTATATCCTGGGGAAAAGAAAACATAAAAGGGTGAGCTCAAATTCTCAGTAAGGGTAAACAAAATAAATATCAATCACATCATATTCATAAGAACATAGCATTTTGGAAATCATAACCTGCAAAAGATAGCATAATTTCATAATCATGGGATAAATCATGGTAGTGAAAATGAAACCATAACTTAAAACATTACTCATTGTGGCATACACACATAATAATAGATAATCATTTCTTGTTAGTCAAGACTCATTGCCAAGACTATCTTAGTGGACAAAGTCCCTTTCTGAATCGAGTAATCCTCGTTTCAGTCCTGTTTCACTGAACCGGTATAACCTACCATTCCAGCCATGTCTATCTCATGAGATATGAAATCTTTACCCAATGCATTGGAGGGAGATATAGGTCCCACCCATCTCTTAATGAATCCTTTCTTATGTGTGCCACAAAATCATAAATCATAAATCATTGCATAACCCATGTAATAAAAATGGGATTCTTAAACAACATGACATCATAAAACCATTCATATAAGATAAAGGAATTCATAAACATAATTCCATCACAACATAGTCAAATCAATGTAATAATATGGATAGAAACAGAACCCTTTATTATTTTATATGGAAAATAATTTTGATAAAACACTTGAATTGAATTCTTGAGGAAAATATCCTTTCTTCTTCAAAATCAATTTCTTTTCACAAAACATCATGCAATTTTAAAAGAAAGAGATTTTATTGAAAATAGTCATGAAATAATTTAGAGGAAGCTTCATGAAAATAAGGCTTTATAAAACAGTATAAATCTGTTCGTGCCATATAAGTTAAAAAAAACATTCTTCGTACTTTTTTCGGAAAAGTCAAAAAGTACCTCGTACGAAAAACGAAAAAAGATTCCTTTAATATCCTTTACTAAAAACTCATAGAAGGGTAAAATTGGATTTAAACAATTGTAGGTGGATGGAAATAATATTACATATTGAGGGAACATGGATGTGGATGATAAAATACACCCCAGTAAATACTTACGAATAAACAATCTCGGATAAAAATGAGATTGTGATATTTCCCTTACCTTAGGTCCGACTTGCTTTGTACGTGTCCGAACCTCCTGTATAATGATTTAAATAATGTTATTGACTTATTACAGAATCATATTCATTGTTATGATATCATATATGGTTCTCTTATGGCTTTATATTACCCGGTCTTTTGTAAATTCATGTTAAAGTAGCATTTTGGGTAAAATCGTCTTATTTGTCGTTCATGTTTTTAACTTGTAATTATTAATATGATTACTTGGATCATGATTACTTATATCCAGAATGTAAAACATGATTTATATATAATATATATTCAGAATATACATATATATATATTATATATTGATAATGGAATGAAATACACCGTTCATGGAGACGGTAGTTCGTACGTACGCATGAACGTTGTTTTCGTTTCCTTATTGAATTGAATGGAATAAGTAGATGGCATAAATATAAATATACATAAATCGAGTATCATTATTATGTCATATATTTCATTAGTACTTATTATATATGCTTTATAATCATTCATGAATTGTTAATCATTGAGAATGAATCTCATCGCGTCGTGGAGACGGTAGTCCGTACGTACGCACGAGCGATGATATCGTTCCCATGGTCGTGGAATTGTGTTGAAGTGTTTGTATACTATTTCAGTATTAATATCACTTTATAATAATCACTAATTAAACCATTATACCCATCCAATTAATGTGGTGTCGGAAAATAGATTACACCACGGCGTGGAGACGGTATTCCGTACGTACGCACGCGCGGTGATTTCCTTTTTCCGTAGGATGGATAGATGGTGAAATAGGGTTGTTTCATACTTATAATAACATATCAGTATATGAGTGATACTGATGTTATTACTTCATAATGAAACAACCTAATAAGAAGAAGTGGAAGAAGAAATAAAGATGAAAGAATTGGTAACGGTAATTACCTCTTCTTTGAAGCGCCTCTTTGAGACCTCCTCTTAGGGCACTAAAATTGGTCTTTGAGGAAGACCAGAACCTCTAGGATGTTTCTAGGGAAGTGGAGAAGGGAAAATGGCAGGGGTTGGCCGAGCTTGAGTGCTCAAATTGGTGTGAGGAGGAGGGGGAGGAGGTTCCCTTTTATAAGGGAGGAGTAGGGGCACCTTAGAAATATCTCAAAATATTATTTTATATTAAAGTCAAAATCGGTTTATAATGGCTCCAAAGGGTCTTATTTCTAAGATAAGGTGGGGATGGGCCGAAATCCTATCAACCAATAGGATTTAGACAAGTTTAGGGTATTATTTTAACCTTATCAATTAGATTTAACTCTAAGTTAAATAATTTAACTTTTACCATGTCTTTTTGTTTTCTTTCACTATATGGTTAATAAACTTACTATAACATGCCAAACGAACCCCAAATTGTTTATTATTAATATATATATCCTTATCTAAGTCATTTGGCCGAACCTTAGATTTTTAGGAATAAAATAACAATTAATAATATAATATTTGATTTAGAAACTATTTTGTGTCAATTTTGACACTATTTGATATATGACTTTTGTGAAAGTCATAAAAGAATTATATGTTCGAACAAAGTTGATTAAATCACCATTAATATATCATAGTAACCTAAAAATTTAGTGGAATTCATAAAAAGTCTTAAATTACATTTATTTTTGTATTTATATTATCAATTATGTCAATATTTCATTAATAAGATAATTACTGCATCATCTTTGTGTCATAAATAAATTAAATTATTTGATGTCTAAAAATTACAAATAAAATACCATCATGTAGGAAATATTTTTAGATTTCTAATGAATATTTACAATCGAATTTATCTTATGTATAACCCCATATTATAAATGATTTACTTATTAAACTTTGATTTTAACTATTTTAACCCTTCTTTAAATAAATTAATAATAAATGTCCTAATCTAATCCAAGTGGGTCTAAATGGTCATATTTTATTCCTAAGTTTGTTTTTGGTCTAATTACACTTGTCCAATAGAATTAGGACATGTGTTAGGGTAATAGTAATATCATATTTACCCTTAGTTACCCTATTTACTATTAACCGCGGTAAAAAAAGTAAAAAGTTACTATTCACCAAAAAATTATTTTCATCTCATTGAACCACATTTTAGTCCTTGATATTAACCGTGTCTCTCGGATTTTCGAAATTCCATTCACAGAAGTGGTAAAATTAAGTTTTATGCAAAATTCAGTTTTTAACCTACCACTTAGTAGTTTCACTATTCATCAAAAATTTATGTTTTTCAGAACAATGCCAAAATTTCATCCTAAGCTATATTTCATATTCCGAATTCAAAAATGAAGTCTATTTTACCATATTCATAACATAGATTTTGCATTAATTAATTTTATAATTAAATCCCGCTGTTAAAACAAATAGCGTGTTTTTAAGAAACAATATCTATCAAAAGATTGACACTTGTTTATGTCTGGTTTAAATGTGAAATTACATCCAATGACCAACATTGTATTAAATTGTAAAAATATATTCTAAATATATTTTAAAACCACTCAAATTAATGTTTTATCACTATTAATTATTTCGATTAAAAAAAATTGTTTTTAATTATAATGTAGTAATTTTCACTATTCATCAGAATATGAAAGTTATCCGAAAAGTACCAAAATTTCACCTTAGGCTAAATTCGATACTCCGAATCCAAAAATGAAGTCCATTTTGAGAGCTAAAATTTATAAAATTTAAAAAGTGGTTATTACTATTCATAACGACTAGTTTTAATAATATTTTAATAGCATATCATTGTTTCGTGAAACTCAGTATTACGTACTACACACGCTATCGAGGAAGGTTGTGATTGCGTGTAATGCAAGGCTAGTCAAGGATGTGTGTTGTTCAAGCTCCTTTTGGAGTAGCGTACAACACAAGACATTAATAAAATTAAAAAGAATATTTTTTTCATAAAATCTCGGGCTGTTACATGTAGTGTAGGACTAGGTCCTCATTCACGTCAGATTACTTGTCGTACCTTACATATCCCCAAATGAGATACTCCTCGTCCCGCATGACGTTAAAATGCATGTCAAGAACTACGTGTGTCTTGGTTCCCATTTTATGGGATACGTAGAAACGCTCGGACGCCTCATCTTGAGCCCAGCCCCAAGAATTTATCTTCCACTATCCCACATGGGGGTATTTTCCTTGGAGGATCTTTGTGTAGAAGGTAGTGGGCTTTCTTATCCCTGCTCATACAACTCCCGCTCGCACAAGGATTGTAAGGGTCACACCATGTTCCCACTCCCGTTCTTCTATCCTCCCACATCCTCATCGCACGACGCTAAACTGCATGGCCTTCAAGAACTATGTATGTCTTGATTCTCATCCTCATGAGATACGTAGGAACGCCCGGACATTTCGTCCGTTGGCCCAGCCCAAAAGCCAAAATCTTCCCCTCGGGTCAAGACATGGCAGGGTGCCCACTTTTTCCCCAACTCACATCGAGAAAGCCTCGACCCGATTGCACATCCCCCTGGAGATTTTTGCCTCTTTCGTGGATGGATACATCTATGCTTCACCCACTCCTTGACTGGGATTCCATCATTTTTCAAACCCGGAGGGACCCCTAAGAACGGCCTGGATACTACGCCCAAGGTCTCTCCTAATGATACGGGCCAACTCCCTCGAGGGTTTTTAATCAACAAGCCGATACAAGTCCCGCGTTGCGAATTTGGTCAGCGGTCGACTCTCATTTGTTGCTCCCATATCGGGTCACCATAGGAACTCTGTGTTTCGAACATGGCCAATAGTGTCCTGGATCTTCGGGTCCACCCCGAGATGTCCCAGACATCGAGTGCAGTGATTTATTCTGCCTCATCCCGAGGTGACAAACGTCCCCCTGGGTGGTTCTAGCAATCGGGTCCACGACCCTGATTCCCCATAGGGGGTGTACGGTGTGGTGTAGGACTACGTCCTCATTCACGTTGAGATCATGTACCATGTTGTACGCCCTCCCTTTACGAGGCCCGGCCATAGGCCCCTTGTCCTCCTTGGGTCCCCTACCCTCTTCCTCATGTAAGACGTTAAACTGCAAACCAGCCAGGCCTTCCTAACTGATGCCTGAGATTAGGCCCTAATGCCTTCTCGGGCCCCCCGGCCCAGGTCCCCTCTTACCCAGGGTGTATGGTGTGATGTAGGACTACGTCCCCATTCACGTCGGGATCATGTACCATGTCGTACACCCTCCCTTTACGAGGCCCAGCCTCAGGCCCCTTGGCCTTCTTGGGTCCCCGACCCTTGTCCTCATTGCAAGACATTAAACTACAAGCAGGTCAGGCCTTCCTGACCAATGCCTAACCATCAGGCCCCTTGGCCTTTCCGAGCCACAACCCAGGTCCTCCCTTATGGGAGTGTATAGTGTGGTGTGGGACTATGTCCTCATTCACGACGACTTCTTCGCCATACCGTTCACCTCCCTTGTTTAAAGGTATATTACTCCCCTCTTCGTCCCGTATGACGTTAATATACATTTGGAGAACTATGTGTGGATTGATTCCCATCCTCATGGGATATGTAGGACCACCTGAATGTCTAGGATTTGGGTCCAGCCCCATCCCTCAAGAATCTTCATCCTATTTTGGTCCCTTGGCCTACCCTTCCTCCATGAGGGGATTATATGGTGTGGAATAGGACTACGCCCTCATTCGCATCGGTCTCGTAATGACCACGCCATGTACCTCTCCCTACTGAGCTGTTTCGTCAATCCCTTTTTGGAGGTTCACCAATGTGCCTAAGAGTACTCTGGCTTATTACCTGGAATGCTAAACTTTACTCGGACACGTCTGCACCCGCTTTCCAGGCTTTGGTATCCCTGCATCAGTCTCTGACCTCACCCTCCTCCAACGGGCTCCCTCCTCCAGCCTCATCCTCCCGAGAGGAGTCCTCTGATTCCTCTGGAAAGGGGAAGCGCTCCCTCAGATCGGCATCCGATAACTGTGGGGGCACCGTCTGATTCAACAGTACCCTCACCCGGTCCTTCATTGGGAGAGGGACACCCCTAGAGTGGACGTAATCCTCCAGCTCGACTAGGTACTATTTTGCCTCCGCCGGAGACGCCATGAATCCAGCCCGAACTGGTCCTATGCATGGTAATTCCATCCCGAGGCGATTCAGGTGGGCCCATATCTCGGGTGGGCTGAGGAATTGCCGGTTGACATCCCAAATGTCCCAAGCTTCCGGGAAGACGGCATCCTCTTCCATGTCAATATGACGCAGACGCTTTCTCCGGAGCCTGAGTGGATATCCTACGAAATCCCCTTGGTGGCCACCCATCTGGATGACCTTGCTCTTCCGGAATCACCTGATCCACCGCTGATGCCATACCCTCGGCCGCTGGAGGCACCAGAACTACCTCGCAAACCGATGCGGGGTGTACGGTTCACAGAGTGGCTCACGATCTATCTGTGCCACCAAAACTCCACCTCGAAAGGCCAGGAGGTAGGCCCGATGTTCTTCCGTTCCCCGCCTGTCATCAGTAAGTATCCTCGTCGGCAAGGGGAATGGGTGTAAATTAAACTCGTCCACCCTCCACACCCGAATCAGTACCATCGGAACAGCTAGTTTAAACGGGAAGCTACCGACCGCGTTCAGGGTGGAGGGGCAGAAGTTCGATCCTAGAGGCGAAATGGGGTTTGGATACTCATAAATCCCCCTAATATGCACTGCGATCCACCCATACAAGAGGTGGATGGGCCCGCATATCCTTTGCGGCTTCTTACCCTCACTAATGTGCCGCAGTATTCTGTACAGTTTGGTGAGCATCGGAATCCCCAGATTGATCCGATACCCCATGGCCAACATCGATGCCATGATAAACGAGCTGGGTCGTACCCCCATGCTTGTATCTCTCACCGGTAGGATCCAACCACATATGAGAGCTGAGATTAACGCCGCCAGCCTGACTATCGGTTGTTGTTCAGTGCTGACACTAAAACCCCAAGTCTTCCATTGGCTCTCCTCCAAGACCCGCCAGTACGAGTGCCCCTTGCCCCGTTGGGCTGCTCTCGGACAAGTTCAAGTCCTCGGAGGGAATTCTCGATTCTCTGGGAAATTCAGGAAGCATTTGAACCATCTCCTAAAATGGACATCCCTCACTGACATCTTGTCCTCTCTAGGGACGAGTTCCATCAGCGCTGATGCCAGTCGCGGCATTTGCTCCGTATCCTCCCACGCGCTGATGATAGGGAGGAATTCGTCATACATGGCCCCCAAGATCGGAACCCCAGAAATCTGGTGTACATCCCATAGGCTGATTCCCACCTCCCCGTGATGCAGGTGAAAATGTTTGGTCCTAGATGACCATCTACTCAGCAATTCCGGCATTAGTTGCTTGGGATGGTAAATGTGGAATTGGGAGGCCCACGCCGTCTCATACAACCCCACTCTCCTCAGCTCGGCCCCGAACTCCTCGCATGAGGCGCCTACCCAGTAGGCCCAGTCCCAGTCATCAGTAAAGTTTCCGACCTGGCGCAGGTCCCACCCATCGGACCATCCCTTCTTCGAATCCTGCAAATCCGCCTTCAGCATGGTACGGTAGAGGGGAGGGGAAGTCTCCGGCTGCAGTGGCTTCCCATCAATGTCGTTCACATGGTTGTAGATACAGTCAGCGGTGATGGGTGTGATGTTATCTTGTGCGTGACCATCGGCCGCCCTGAACCATTGGTGCTGGCATGGTATGATCCTGAACCAGCAAGCTGGTTCATCCCTACTCGCCTCAGGGATAAAGAAGTCATCCCTCAGCCCGAAGATGAGAGCCGCAATGAGCGCCGCCAGCCTGACTATCGGCTGTTGTTCAGTGCTAACACTAAAACCCCAAGTCTTCCATTGGCTGTCCTCCAAGACCCACCAGTACGAGTGCCCCTTGCCCCGTTGGGCCACTCTCGGACAAGTTCGAGGACTCGGAGGGAACTCTCGATTCTATGGGAAATTCGGGAAGCATTTGAACCATCTCCTAAAATGGACATCCCTCACTGCCTCCTTGTCCTCTCTAGGGACGAGTGCCATCAGCGCTGACGCCAGTCGCGGCATTTTATCCATATCCTCCCACACGCAGATGAAGGGGAGGAATTCGTCATACATGGCCCCCAAGTTTGGAACCCCAGAAATCTGGTGGACAACCCACAGGCTGATGCCAACTCCCCGTGATGGAGGTGAAAAGTGTTGGTCCTAGACGACCATCTGCTCAGCAATTCCGGCATCAGTTGCTTGGGTTGGTAAATGTGGAATTGGGAGTCCCACGCCGCCTCATGCAACCCCACTCTCCTCAGCTCGGCCACGAACTCCTCGCATGAGGCGCCTACCCAGTAGGCCCAGGCCCAGTCATCAGTAATGTTTCCTCCCTTGCGCAGGACCCACTCATCGGACCATCCCTTCTTCGAATCCTACAAAGCCGCCTTCAGCATGGTACGGTAGAGGAGAGGGGAAGTCTCCGGCTGCAGTGTCTTCCTGTCAATGTCGTTCACATGGATGTAGAGACAGTCAGCGGTGACGGGTGTAAAGTTCTCTTGTGTGTGACCATCGGCCGCCCTGAACCATTGGTGCTGGAATGGTATGCTCTTGAACCCGCAAGATAGTTCATCCCTACTCACCTTATGGATAAAGACGACATCCCTCAGCCCGAAGCCGTACAATGGCAGTTTCTTGCATTGCGGATAATCCTTCTGACCCTCCGATAGCAGATCTGTGAATGAAGTGTGGTCCAAGTGGCTTCAAACCATCTCCCCTAGGCCTGGATAGTTGTCCATCTCATCCCGACGAGCAGCATCTGCAAGCACCCCCAATACAGCCTCTTGATCGGCCATTTTAACTCTTGCCCTCAGAAAGAATTTTTTTTCAGCTGGATCGCGATGCTCGACCGCGAAGCTGAATAGTGAATCCGGATCGCGAATATCGGTCATGAGACCAAGCCGCAAAGTCTGGCCAAGGCCGACAAGCAGAGGTTTGCTTGGCGCGGACGCAGAGCCAGAGACCTGCGGTTCGCCGCGAAGCTCGATTCGTGGAGGGCTGTCGCGGAGTACGCAGAGGTTCGCGAAGTCGAGAGCACAAAAATACAAGGAAGTCACATGAAGACAAAATAGGTTGACCCCCTATTTATAGGCGGCAACCCCGAAGCATCGCGGCGCGCCTCATCCGCGCGGAGCATCGCGGCGCGCCCAGATCAGTGGCCCCGGTGAGCACCGCGTGGCCCTTTCGCGTAGCAGCATCGCGAACCGCCGACAATTTTGGCGATTTTTCCTCAGACATTGACCCTTCGCCCTCTGCAGCTCCAAGTCTAAGGGGGGGGGGGCATTTGTTGGTGCCAAAATATGGCCCGAAAGAAAGAAATGAAAAAAGACGGCGGGCGCACTGCCTAGTGAAGCACCGATGCGAAGCCCCGACGCGAAGCCTCGACGTGAAGCGCCCCGACCATCGCGGCCTCATGAAGCTCCAGAGGCGGTAATTCTCCGCGAACGCATTTGACGTTCGTGAGCCGCCGCGAAGCTCCAAAGGCGGTAATTCTCCACGAACGCATTTGACGTTCACGAACCGTCGCGAAGCTTCAGGGGCGGTGCCCTCCGCGGACGACATTGACATTTGCAAGCGCGCCACGAAGCACCGGAGGCGGCGCACGAGTTCTACTTCACGGTGGCCCTTCCACATAAATACTGGACTCCCCCTGAGTCCCAGGGATGGAAAATCTGACCTTTCGGCTTCTCCTCTCCCGAATCGTGAAGCACTCTTTGCCCCGGGAATCATGAGCACCGCGAGGTATTTCTACTTCGCGAGACGCCTCTACATTGTCTCGTTTTGAGACCCTCTTCCGAGAGGGATGCCCTTCACGAAGCTCAAGGGAATTCGTGAAGGAAGGGTGTTCCCAAGGGAACCCGGGCAT
Source organism: Viscum album (assembly GCA_963277665.1). Classification (NCBI taxonomy): domain Eukaryota; kingdom Viridiplantae; phylum Streptophyta; class Magnoliopsida; order Santalales; family Viscaceae; genus Viscum; species Viscum album. Next base: position 1,394,602,078 of record OY728165.1, read on the forward strand.
CCACGGAGCACTTATGTTTTGCGAAACACCCACCCATACTAGTGATCCCTATGCTAAGGCAGGATCGCTACACATGGCGAAGCACACTGCTTCACAGGACCCTGCTTCGCGAGGCACCCCTTCTTCGCAAGGCAGTGCTCCGCGAACACTGTTCCACTTCGCGAAGCACCTTCCACTCACACCCATTCCCCGTGCTAAGGCCAAGGCACTCCACTTTGCGAAGCACACTCCGTTGCTTAGCCATTCCTCTTCCTGTGCGACCCTCCAGGTTTGCATGATGTGATTTCAAAGTCCCATGGACAATACCACTCGTAGCGTTGCTTCGCCTAATTATTCTTCACATAGGCACGCTAACGGCTATTTCTTCTTCGCATAGCCACGCTAACGTGGACCCCTTGATGGTTCGTTACACAACCCCCCATGACCATGGCCTTACTGGTACCTTCCCTTCCCCAAGGACCAGAGGGTACCAGTTATGAAGTCCTAGGGGTGTGGAGTGAACCCACCTCGTCCGAGCTGCAGGACGTTAAACTGCCAAGCACCACATCCTCAACACATGACGTTAAACTGCGACCCGACCTCGTGCTTCGTACGTAGGGTCCCCCTAGATCAGACATTCTTTACACCACTATTCTCCATAGGAATGGAATCACCCATCCACAAGGGATGGTATCCTCCTTACTAGAGTGGCGTATGTCCATGTGAGAAGGGCGACCCTAGTTCCCCAACGGATGGCTGCACCTCTGCATCTCCATACTTCCCCACTACCAAGGTCAGTGGAGGGAGTGATAGGGAATGAGTCATCTCCCACCATTGGTCCCAAATCCCTCTTTCACTGTGCTTTGTCGCACTATGGGCTTCCATCCTGGAGTAAGTCCCAACACCATGGGCCGCCTAACACGTAATCCCCTCTTCGCATCTCACGGATGCACCCTTCGCGACGTGATCATCAGGTCCTTACAACCAGTTGTTTCTCACACCGAGCATGACTCACATGGGCTTAGAGTGAGCACCGACCCTGACCCCCCACCCATAGCAAACTACGAGGACTTTGATCCATGTCAAGGCATGGTACGTAGGAAGCCTCCATGAGGTTCAATACCACCCGTCATTTATTCACGTCGGGTCTCATCCCCATCCAGTATGACGTTAAACTACATTCCGGTCCAATGGCAAGCCATTGCGACTCATCCCATTTGAACTATGAGGACTTTGATCCATGTCAAGGCATGATACGTAGGAAGCCTCCTTGAGGTTCAAGCCACATTGCTCAGTCGTTCATTCACGTTGAGTTTCGCCCTCGTCCAGCATGACGTTAAACTGTATGCCCCCCTTGTCCTGCATGACATTAAACTGCACACCCATTCCCACCTGAACTACGAGGTCTTTGATCCATATCAAGGCATGGTACGTAGGAAGCCTTCCAGAGGTTCAAGCCCACCACTCATTGGACCAAGGTCCACATTCACGTCGGTTCACCGACAAAGCCCCACCTGAACTATGAGGTCTTTGATCCATGTCAAGGAATGGTACGTAGGAAGCCTCTACGAGGTTCAAACCCACCATATGGTTGTTCCGACCTCATTCACATCGCTTCACCCCCACCCCGCATGACGTTAAACTACATTCCCCAATCCAAACTATGAGGAATTTGATCCGTGTCAAGGCATGGTATGTAGGAAGCCTCCCTGAGGTTCACGACAAACAATCATTGGCCCAAACCGTCTCCTAGTCGAAGTGCCAGGCCCCCCATTTTCAAGCCCATCTCTCATCGGACCAAGGTCCACCTTCACGTCGGTACGCTGACAATGCCCATCGGACCAAGGTCCACCTTCACGTCGGTTCGCTGACGCATCGGACCAAGGTCCACCTTCACGTCGGTTCGCCGACACCATCCTGAAGCACGCGGACATTGATTCCCTGCCACGAGGATATGTAGGAAGCCGCTTCAAGGCTCAAGCCCAATTTCACCGTCGCCCCACGATGCTCCCATTTCACTCTCCCTCCACTCCATTCATCCAACTATCACCCATCCCGATTCTCGCCCGGACCGTCATATCCCGGTGAGACCATGTCGGTACACTCTTATTCATAGCCGCCCATGGGCTGGCACCGGTATCGGCTTCCCTTCAAGGGAAACCCCTCAATCCGATCTATTCTAGCTAATACTCTGATCGGGTTGATCTTTCTCTGCTAGAAGTTAAAACCGCGGCGTACCCTGTGTTAAACACGGGAAGCTGAGGAAAACCTCATATATGTTTCTATGAAATATAATTCCCCGCGCTCGATGTGGGATGCCTTGGGCATCCAAGCCCTCAATAATCCCTGTGACCAGGGATAATAGACAGACATACCAGGTTACCCAGCATCCAGACACACTACTGATGCCTCAACGTGACTACTCCCCCGACTGAAGGTTGCTGCCCTGACCGGACCCTTTGGAATTTCCCGACAGAAGCATTGTAATTAAATGGCATACATGGAAACATGGCACTGGGAAGAGTTTCACGAACTACGTGTGAAATCTATGAGGGAGACCCAGACTAGGTGACGAGTTCTGAGGAGGAATCCACAGAAGGAAGAACCGACATCCCATCATCCCGTTTCGATCAAGGAGAAGACGTCCCTGAATAAGGAGAAAATGCCACCTGCCTTTGGAAAGCGGGAATGCGGGGAAACAAAGCATCGTGCATCCTCCTCCTCCGTGGATGGATGCGTGCGCGCCCTGGCGAAAGCGTCGGAAAAAAATACATACCGACTTTTTTTCAAGTGAATTATACCCCATCCTTGTTTATAGTAGGGGTGTGTTGGCTTTTTATCATGTTTTTTTATTGTACTCACATGATGTATCATAATTTACCAATTCTAAATCAAGGTGATTAATACATTTATTGTCAAACAATATTTTACTGGTCATAGTTTACATGAAAATATGTATCCTCCCACTGACCAATAAATTCATCCCTCAATTGTTTGATTATCAAGTGTGCATACATTTTTTGTTGGTGTGGGCTTTTTTCCTTCAGAATCATTGAGATGAAACATAGTAAAAAAAAATTACATCTTCTATGAACCTCTCTATTGAGCATTAAAAAAATTTCTTTTGGGAGTCATCTACTATAAGTAAAATATTTAAGGTATAATGAAGAGTAAGTCAATGTTTCTGTAATTTGTTTTTATGAAAAATATATAAATTTTATCATAATTGTTTTTTTATATATTCTTAAGTTAGTATATTATGTGAAGAAAAAACATTGTTCCATTAGTATACATATATCAGAACATGCATGCAAGTGGTGATCGAAATTTAAATACTGAACTTGTCCTTTTGTGGTTAACAGGTTTGTCACGTACATTCCTCTAAACCGTGAATTTGATGAATTTTTTCTCAATATAATTTTTTTAAATACACCACTCTACACTGCTTCTATTTTTCAAGAAACTATTTTTTCATCATATAACATTTCCTCAGTTTCAACATCATCTATATATTTTTACTCTAGATTGGTTGCATCGTCGTGTGTTGAAGGATGTTGTTCCCATACATTGGGAGCACCAACGATTTGAAAACCCTGTTGTTTATCATAAATTGGAGCATAGATATGTACAAAAGTCATTATATTTAGAAGTGGTTGAATATTTAATTTAGATTATGTAAATTCATCAATTAATAGATAATTGAACTCTTTTTTAATTGTTGATGGGATTAAAACCCTCTCTCGAGTATATAAATCCATTAATTTATTCATCTAAGAAATAAAATTCCCCATATACATTGATAATTCTTCAAAATGAATGTGATATCCTAGTGGAAGCATCATCCTTAATTGAATTAACATTTGACTCTTCAGTGATTTCGTTGGAAAGAAGAACAATTGATCACATTCGGTTTGCAATATTTGGAACATAAAATACTTTTAATTTCTATAATTTCATTATAAATGGTTCATATTTGTAGCCTTACTTTTTAAAATACACATCCACAAGTCCCAATTAATCTATTTTAACATCTCTCTTATTATCATCACACTTGTAGTGAAAAATAGTCACTTTGAAATTTGTATAATCCAACTCCAATTTTTGGTTGAAAATTTTAATAGAGACCCGACTATTACTTTTATGACATTGGAATATTCCTACATATAATTATAGTGCTAGGAAATGAGATGACGTAATTTTAAGAGGCCCTATGTTTCTCGAATAAATTCTACAAAAATATTAAGTGTTTTTTTTAATATTTACAAAAGGAAAAATGGATATATCTTAGAAGGATGAACATATCAAAAATATGAGACCACAATTGGGTCTAGAATGTGTTTTTTTACCCTAGTATTTATTTAAAACTTTTCGGCATGGGATGTTTAGATCCCTCTCTCTTTAGCAGTATGTTAAATTAATGAATGAATTTTTTTATTCATTCATTTGATATATCGAACACAAATAACTCTAAAACGGAAAATCAGATAAAAAACATGATGCCATGGTTGAGTCTAGAGTGTTCATTTTACCTTAGGAGGGGTATATGTTTCATCAGATCAGGCATCATATTGAATAATTCCTATAGCACAAAACCTTAAATAAAATAATTAAATTAAACTGTTTTATTTGGAACGCTACTTCAAATAACTTCCAAACGGGGACTCAGATTTGAAATATGAGACATCAATTGAGTTAGTAGCATTGTGTTTACCCTAGTGGTGACATCAGTTGATATGGAAAGGGAGAATAATATTTCACATTTTTTGTCTGTCTCCTATAAATAAGAGGCTAGAAGAATGAGTCAGGGTTGGCTTATTTATCTCTCAGACGGCGGAGCTATGGCCGATGGTGATTCAACGTCCAAACGTTGTCGGGTCACGAAGAAACATGATAGGTTGATAGATCAGATCATAGCGAGTGCAACAGTGGAACATTATTTGAGGTAGGATGTCAATTTTGGATTCTAAATCCCCTGTTTGAATACTTTCTCATCATTTTCGACTTCTATTCATGTTCACGGTTGTGGAATCTTTTGATGATGGCCAAAAAAACAACAACCATTGTTTGTTTTAATTTCTTATTACCCGTACATAGATTTCATCGTGTTCTTCACTGCAAAAAATTTTCTTCTGGCATAAATGACCTCCAATCATGGATTTGGACATGTATCTGTAAACCCCTCAACCTTATGATTCTTAATCACTACTCGGGTTCGAGTTTTGGGTACTAGAGGAAGCTCATCGGCGAGAAAAAGAGGTGTTTACATTATTCCATGCTAAAAAATAGTGTATCGTCATGTGGTGGTTAGTTCCATGAAATTCTCATCCAAAGGTGCCCAAATATGCCCTGAATCACGATTTGGACAACCAAAGTGATTGTGGTTGTCGGAAGAAGTTTTTCGGTGTGGGGTTTGGAAAGGGTGGCTTTAGCGGGTGGTGGAGCACGGCAGTGGCATGATGGTCATGGTGGTTCATGATGAACGATAGTAGATGCATAGCAGTGCAACATATTCCAGTAGTTCAGGCCTATTTTGGCTTGTCCAGACCAGTTTAGACTAGGGTTTTTTATAAAAGAACTCTGTATCATTTAATTTGGGGGTCCGTTTTTCGTGTCGTATACGACCACATGATCCTTGTTTAATGGAGAACATTTTGATAAACTTTTTTGATTATTTTTTCTTGGTATTGAAGTTCAGTGATACAAAATGTCCATTTATAATAAAAATATTATTATTATTATTCAACGATTATAGTACCAGACATAACTTCTGCCTCTAACCACCGATTGACACTCTATCAGAGGTGTTGTAACCCTGGAGATGAGCCAAACTTTTCAAGGCTGATATTGGATGCTTAATCTAAAAAAATGGCGAGGGTCCCATGAAACATATAATGGGCCTTTTTGGTGAAATGTGACATTTTCACTGGGTATCCATATTGGATTATCAGGTAGTCAAACATGTGTGTTTTTATCCTAGGATCATAGTGGAAGGTTCTTCCTGACTAAATATAGAGTTGAGAAATGGGCCCATTGGGACATCGTTTTGAACTTAACCCAACATTGTACAAATTCTCTATGAGAAGCTTTTTTTGGAGAAAATGAATAGTCTACCTTGCGATTTTTTCCCTCATGGATCGCAATGGTGTAAACTATTATGATTTGTAGAGGATTTTTATGATAGGTAGTGATCTAACAATGATGGTTCATTTTTGGTGAAAATAACCATTTTCACCGGTTGCCTATTTTGGATGAATGAATAAATAATCCTGTGTTTTTTCCAAGGTAATTGCAATGGCATGATCAGTGTGATTTGTTTAGGATCTAGGCGTGCACCCTACATGGTACTATTTGTGCACAACACAGTGGAATGAAACTTCATCACATTGATTTCATTTCAAGAGAATGAATAGTAAATCCTATGCACTTTTCTTCAAGGATATCATTAGTGTTATATGATTGGTTATCCTGTTCCATTTGGAAGAGTTATGTTGGTAGACTTAAATTTTCTCTCTTAGGTTTAGTAACGAGAAATGTGAGCTTGTCGGTCTTTTGGATTCAGGTGCCCTGTACTCTGGGAGTAAACCGACATTACATGTGTTTATGTGAAAAATTTTTATTACCTGAGTATGGATAGGTACACAACTAGATGATGAGGTGGGGTCACACATTGTGTGGCCCCCACACGTGTCAGGTACCACATTACGAATCTTCTACCCCTTATATCTCTTTCTTCTGAACTCGTATTTTGGCCCACAGGTAGCCTATCTTGAGTGTTTTCCTGTATAGAATGTGATGGTTGCTTTTTTATTGGGTCAAGGTATGTTTTGACATGTTCTATGTGTGAATCCTATCTGAGGCCATGCTCGATGTTTTGGGCATGATGCCTATCAGAGGTGACACTTGATGAAGACAATTATGGCAATGAGGTTTTTCATTCTTCATTCAGGACTTACTATCGAGTGAGGTTGGGTATTGAGGATCGTCTTTTATTCGTCTAGGATTACCCTACAGTGTGGATGAGTAGTGAGGTTAGTTGTTCTATTTTTTAGTACATAACCTCCATTGGGTTTGGGCAGTGAGGTCCACCCGTTATTCATTCAGGACATACCCTCAATCACGGCTACGCAGTGAGGTTCGTCATTTACTCTTTTAGGCTTACCCTCCAGCTAGTTTGGGTAGTGGGTTGACATATGACTCTTCTAAGCCTACACTTCAATGGGGATGGGCAGTGGGTTCAAGACATTGTGACATGACCTCTCGATTGTGTGGTATATTTATGATATATTCTTGAACTGCCTTTGGAATCTCATGATAGAGAGTCACTATTACTAACAATATTCGTTCTATGAAGTCTTCAAGAACCATGTGGGTCAGAAAAACCCACCCAAAGTGGATAGTATCAATATTAATTGATTGACCCCCTTTGGCTATATGTTCAATGTAGACATGTGTGATGTTGGACATCGATGGTGGTTACTTATGGGACAGATGGTGACACTTTTTATGGGTTGAGTTAGTGAATATGAGATCCCCTTAAACTGTAATTTTGGTCCCATTGGTGAACATATATATATATATATATATATATATATATTATTTTCAGTACCCACTCCTTTGGTTTAGGTTACTATTTTTGTAGGAGAGACAATGATGCATGGGGTATGCACCATGATTTCTGTAACTAGATTCTTATGTTAGTATAGAAATACTCCCCTAATATAGGTAGGGAAGACTATGGAAGAAGTTGATCTTATCACTATTTCTAGCTCCTCATGATTGTACAATCTTACTTTAATTCATTGTTGGGTTGAACTATACTCTTTTGTTGTCCCTTCCTCTATCTACTACTCCCCTCTTCATTACCATACTTACTGCTCCCTTGAGCCTTTGGGGTATCCTACTGAGTATTTTATACTCACCCCTTCTTGGGATTTTCCCACACTAGGTTTTACCTTTAATAAAATAGATAGGTTGATCGTGACTTCAGAAGAGAATAGGGATATAGGGTGAATGGATTACATGCGGTGGTTGTTGTGTGGGATCTAATAGTAGGGATCTTTTAGCTATTTTACATTTCATACTATTGTTGGGTTGTAAAATGTAAAGACCTAGAAATCCTATGGAATTTTTTTTCTTAAATACATGGGAATTTTACGAGTTCGCGGTTTCTGATGACACCTAATTCCGAGGCCTGGTGTGCCTGCAATCAATTTATGAAGTTTTGTTCAGGTACGTTCAGTAAACCCACATGCGAGATTTTATATATTTTGAACCGGTGCTCGAAATTGAAATATGATGACACCGATGAACTCGCAATTCCATTATTCTCTTAAGGATACCATTACCGTAGTTGTGTTTTATCGAGAGAGGAAGTTAATTCTAGGGGTTTTCTAAATAAGCTAAAAAAATATGTGGCACATATTTTTATTGCATTGTGGTTAAAACATCCAAAGGGAGGTTAGTGGTGGGTCCCACCCCCACATAACCTCCATTGGGATGATGTTACTAGGTGGGGCCCACATGGGCTTGAAACCTTTGGAACCCCCTATTTTTTTGGGTTAAATCGTTCACCTTCCACCTTACATCATAATGGTTCCAATACCTAAAGATTAATTAATGCCTCACATAGTTAATCTATTTGAATTATTTTGAATTATTTTTGCAACAACTAAATAGTATACAAGTATAATATTCTTCATGGGTTGGCATAATCCTTGGGTGGATATTTTGGGTGGAACCATGAGAGAGATCCTTTCCACTCCAACGAAGAACACACCATCACCGATAAATAACGAGGACGATGCTTGAGCCCAAAATCAGCAGTGTGTGGTGGGCGCAACATTCGATGATGTATTCGAATTATTTTCCACACCTTTTACAACGTAAATCAAATCAATGTAGGGGTTACATAAATGTTTGATTCTACACTCCGTTATACATTATTATGTTGGTGGAATGATGTGTCGATTGTTATCAATGTATAAAGGAGGGCTCGGTCCGCACGAACACGGCCCAAATCTCCCCTTTGTTGTTTCCATTTGATGACGTCGGAGGAGCCGAAAGGGCGTTGTACCATCACCCCATGTCAGAGAATAATCGCAGCCAGGAGGATCACAGCGTACAAAAGAGGAACTATGGCCAAAGTGCCGCGGCGGATGAAGAGGCACGACGTCGTCATGCCGCACTGTGGAGCCGAAGGTCGTGGCCAGGCGGGGCTGCTGTGGTGGTGCACCGACGTCGTCATGCTGGTCGCGTGGAGGTGGAGGACACGACCCGCATATGAGGGCCGCTCGCCCGAACTGAACTGGTCGGCCGCCTGCCAGTCAGGCTGGAGATCCGCATCTCCCATACGCGCCGCATGGAGAAGACTGCAGCCAGCTTCTGCAAGCTACTCAGCTGGGCGATCTGGTCGGCCGCCTGCCGGCTGGTCTAGAAAACCGTGGCACCCGCACATACCATGTGAGGAGAACTATGGCCCGCATCCACGGGCCATGTGTACTGGGCAGAACCGGCCAGCTATGGATGGCCTGGAAGGGGAGATGCGGCACCGCTTGGTACCTCCGGGCGAACCGGACTGGCTCGATGCACGGGTTGGGTCTGCAGGTGGGTCGCACCCCACTGGGCCAGGCTGACCCCCCCAGTAGGGTCGGACTCACCAAACAGGTCCGGTCCAACCCCCCAAACTGGGTTGGACCCACCCAACTAGGTTTGGCTGACCCCCCATCTGAGTCGAACCCGCCGAGCCTGGTCGGGCCGAACCGCCAGCCCACTGGGCTTGACGGGTCGGGCCCTACTTCACTTAAATGCGAATATATTCAAGACTGAACGTCTAAATGAGGTTCTGCCTATGGCACTAGGACCCTGGTAATGAGGAAATACTTTTGTGATACTCTAAGTGACTTTTGGGAAAATTTGTAAAATGGTCGAGTTTGGATATAGCGTTAATCATACGAGGCCCCTAGAATAGAAATACTAATAACTTTCAGACCAGGCGCCCGATTGACGCGCTATCTGTCGCATTGGGTTCCTTATGATGAGAAAAAACTATGGGATACATAAACTCAGGAAATCATGATAGTTAATTTAAAGAGACTTGGCATGAGAAGAGATCCATCCCAGAATCGAGTGTGCTTTGTGCGGGAACCCTAGGGCTGGCTGCGACTGTGACGATTGTTGTACCAGAATCCTCTGTGGGTTCGACAACGACGACTACTGTACCAAAATCCTATGTGGGTTCAATAGTGATGACTATTTTATGGGAATACTATATGGGTTCGACAACGATGACTACTGTACTGGGATCCTCCGTGGGTCTGACAGTTCTGACATCTGTTCATGTGTCCTGTGCGGGTCCGACAGAAGAGCTTGTCCTATATCCTATGTGGGTCTGACAGCTTATGTGGTCCTATATCATGTGTGAGTCCATCAACATAGATGAATAAGTGACTACATCTGATCAAATCTATCACTCTACTAAAGAAGTATACCTGTGTGAGCAGAGTCTTTTCTTTCAATCATTATCCTCGAGGTGATTGACTTTACTTCCTGTGTCGACTGGGTTCTTCTTGGGCACGAGAGTTGGAGTCGAAATATTATTGGTAACTTAAGTATATGTATGGGAATATACCTATGTAGGGTTGGTTGATACTTCGTGATTATATCTGTCTTTTATGGTTTATCCATCGTGGATTCTGGGAGACATTCGGGGGAATCGAGGAACCTACTGAGTATTGTTATACTCTCCCCTGCATGGGTTACACCCGCACATCATTGTGTTGGTTGCAGACGACAGACAACACTGATCGAGGTAGAGATTTGTAGAGTTGGACATTACCTAGAGGTGGACCACTTAGCGAGACGTACTCGGAGTGGACGGACGGACCTGGTGTGCTGAGGAGGCCATCTATACCTACTCATCTCATGAGATTCCCTTGGGACAACTCAATAGTTTCTATTTTACCATTCTACAGTTGTAATAGCTTTTCAGTTGTTTGTACTTTACTTTTGGGCTTGTATTCCTGGCCCCCTTTCAATTGAGCACATTATTTTGTATACAACATTACTTATTTTTTACTTCCACATGCGTACTCTGTTGTGTTTTTTGTCTACTTATTAAAGGCAATGCCTTCCCTTTTTATCGAGATTACACCTTAGGTTCTAGTCACCAGCCCCTAGCCTATGGAATGCAGGCTTGGTGTAGTCACATCACGGGCCCCGAGGATGGGTCTTGACATGGAACTTTTCTAGTTGGGAATTTATTTTTATCCTTTTCCATTTAGTTTACTTTTTTGTACTTGTGATGTATAGAGGCGGATGCATATTTATGGTATATATATAGCAGTTTGGTATCTTTTTTTCCACTCCCTCTACATGTTTTTAGTAAGTTGGATATGGTTGTATGTACATGTACTTAGCCAAAGCCTTCAACAGGGTTATTATGCCTTCAAATCTGGTTTCTAGCCACCGTTATATGGAGTTGGGCTTAGGGTAGTTGCGAATCAGTCCTCAGTATCGGTCGGATTGTAAAAATGTGGTATCATAGCTAGGTTCTTTCCTTGGGATATATTTTGGATGATCCATAAAAAAGAAATGTTGGGGTTATAGTTGAACCATATAAACATGTATCAAGAGTGACTCTCAATCCCGGAAGTCCATTGATGGTGTGATGACCGATGTAGCCATTCACATAGATGATGATTACCCACTTATAGACTCAGTGTTCTGAGACACTTGTTTATAAGAACATTGATATAGGAAACATCTAGTATTGAGTCTCTGACTATCCTTGAGTTAGCTACCTATCATTGTCAATATATATATATATGCTCATTTGAAAATGGAACTCCTTGATCCGATTCCATATCCTTATATGATGATAGAAAGATCAGATACTAGCTCTGGTTTGTGACAATGACCCCCTCAGTGGCGATGCCTCAGTTCATGATCCATCATATGATTCCCCATTATCTAGGATGGAAGGCAGTTGCACCTGCACCTATAGAGCTTCGGTTACTAATAGAAACGAAGGTTGATGAAGAGTGCAGTATAAATGTGCTCCATGAGTTCCAGCATCAAAGACCTCTGAGCATCAATGGTGATCCATAACCTCATGCATTGGAGGTTTGGATACAGTCGTTAGATTGCATCTTTAGGTTTTTTCAGACACCGACATGTTAGATGGAGGCTTTGATAGCTAATATTTTTCCATGGAGCATATTGGCATTAATAGAGATGGGTTACTCAGATGCACAAGGATTCATCACTCTCATTGTATGAATTCCAATAGAAATTTCGTGAGGATGACCACTCCTATTTATTATGATCTGTATGGTTTGAGGATCTACTAGAAGTTCATTGGTGAGTGATGATGGTGGTTGAATACACAACTAGGTTCATAGAACATAATCTGTACTCTTTGGATGTGGTTCATGTTGGCATGTTCCAGACACATAAGTTTGAGAATGGTCTATATAGAGGATATTTGAGGGAATTTAGATCCCTTGTGCATCCTTACCAATTTCCGGATACTAGAGTAGGCACTGTGGACTGATCAATTTTAGTCAGAGGGGAGAAAATTGGTCGGAATTGGTTGTGGCCACAACCGAGTTGTGATATCTGATGCTGCTAGCAGACGTTAGTTGTAAATCCCTCTATGTAGGGGTCCACCCCTTGATAAGACTCATGAACATGGTAAGGGATTACATAGAAACATGCGGTAACCCGGGATGGGCCGGTACTATGCTTGTGAGCGAGGTCATGTGACATGAGACTACCTGACTATAAGTGATAATTTTTTCAGGCAGTTTGTAGGTTCACACCCATGAAAAATGTACTATTGTGGTCAGATATCTACCATGTGGGGATAGTTCCATACCCAGGTTGGACTTGCTGAAAAAATAGTAGGAAGAAATCTGGTTGGTGGAAAATGTTGTGAGATTCATCCAACACCACTAGGGAGCCCACGTTAGGATTAAAGAGATAGAAACCAGGGTTGTGGGAAGCATCATGCTATAGATGTCTATAATCTTGTAGTGAATGGGATGAAAATAGGTATGATCTGTGTTCTTTATACATTTTAATATAAATTATTAGACACTGTGTGAGGTACTCGTTTATTATAACTCCTTACATGAGGAGTTACCGAGGGTGACACCTGGCATCAATATAACCCAGTGTAGGTGTTGTTTGATTTAGCATTGAATGCACAAGAAAGAGGTGTTCTTCCCCCACTGAGATTCATTTTTGTGATACGATCAAAACCATGAGGGAGAGTCAGTGCCACCCAAAGTGTATAACATTAAGGTGTGGTGGATGAATCCCACTGACTAATGTGTTCAAGGTTGGGTTGTGCATTGGAGAGTTAGAGCATGAAATAGTTTTTATAATGGGGATTTTATACTTTACCTAACATTTAATGATGTTTCACTAGTGGGTTTGGTAGAGTTCTATATATTGGTATTAATCTACTTATAATAGGGGAAAAGACACACTAGGTATGCCACATGAAATTCCTTGTATGTCCTCTTATAGTTGGATGAGTTTTCTCACATTCCATGTTCATTGGTACCTTGCGTGATCAACGTCAATTTGATTCTGTTATCAAGTACAGGTCGAGGTGATGGGAAATTCATAAGAAGAAATACATGACTCACTAGGTGGTGCTTTTAGTGGTAGTCTTCTCTCAGAGAATGTGGATGATCTACCTTATGATAGAGTGATTTCTGTTTTTTCAGACCACCGGAGTCTCAATTGCATCTTCCTCTATAGATTGGTGAACGTGATACATCCGTGATGGTTGAAATTCTTGAAAAACTATTACATTGAGGCAGTCCATGCTCTAAAATGTAGAAAAATCATAGAAAATTCCCTTAGTAGGAAATACCATGCTTGACTGGTGCAGAAAATTTCACATTAGTTAGCTTCCCAACAACTATCCCTGGTGGATCAGGAGAGTACCACTCTTCATCAGATGATGGTGTTGACCACTTCACTTTTTAAGTGTGTTAGAGTGTATTGTTTGTGATACATCAACTGTGAAATCTTGTTTGACCAGATATCCTTGGGTGCCTCAGTAGATGGATAATTTGAAGGAGGGAATCATGTGACATATTCCATGGAAGAACCATGAATCTTGTCATGAAGTGAAATGTAGAGGATTTTCTGGGGAAGTAAACTATCCCCTGAGTTTCATTCTGTTGTTCAAAATCATGAAAGAGATGGTGTGGTTTACTACAACCTTGACCAACCCCCCCCCCCCACCCAATTACTAGAGTGGGCGCATAACGTCTACCAAATGTCACAACTGATGATATATGTGTGTGTTCTTCAGCACATCATTGAAAAGAGAATACCTTATGAATATAGATCATCCATTTGGTTCGCATGTAGTGATATCATAGTGATGTGTAGGTTTTCCTGGGAGCAGGAGAGCCATATGTGATCTCAGTATCTAGATTGTTTTTCCTAGTATTGCTTTTTGGGGATGAAAATATTAAAAGTGGGAATGATTTAGTGACCCGGTTTTCATAGTGTAATAAATTTTAATATTTCTACATATATTTCCAGAGCTAGGCCCTAATATGGTGTGTAGTTATGAGGCCATGTGTGATTGGAATAAATTATAACAAAAATTAATTTTTTCTGTAATATTCATGCAATGTAAATATTATATCTCTTATATTGTTGATTAAATAAGAAATTTGAGACCACAGTTGGGTTAAAATGAAATGTTTACCCTTTGTGCGATATAAAATATGTTGGAACATGATGTTTTGACCCCTCTATCATTAGATGAAATTAAAATGGATGAATTAATTTATTAATTCATTCATTTAACAGCTCAAACCCAAATAACCCTCATATGGTAACTCAGATTGGAAATTTGAAGACATGGTTGTGTCTGTAGAGAGTAGTTTACCCTAGAAGGTGTATAAGTTTTGTCAGTTCAAGACTCATATATAAAAATTCCAAGAGCTCAAAACCATAAATAAAATAATTAAATTGAATTGTTTTATTTGAAATGCTACTTTGAATAACTTCCAAATGGGATCTCGGATTGGAAATATGATATCATTGTTGAGTTCATAGCATCATGTTTACCCTAGGGGTGTTCTCAGATTTGAATGAATGTGAGATTCATATTTCACATATGTGGGATGTTTCCAAAAATCAATTGTTAGAGGAATGAACCTGGGTTGGATCATTTTTCTCTTGGATGACGAAGCTCTGGATGACAAGGATTAGACGCCCAAACATTGTCAGATCACGATGAAACTTATGATGCTGATAGATCTGAGTGCAGAAAACAAAATGACAGTACCAGATTTGAGGTAGGATTTTTATTTTGGATTCTACATCACCCTAATTGAATATTTTGTCTTCACATTTGACATCTGTTTGTTTCACTGCTATGAAATCCTTTATTAATGGCCAATCAAACAACGAGCTTTGTCTGTTTTAATTAATGGTTGTGTTTTCATCACATTCATCACATTAATCGTCACAAAACTTATTTATATTTCACGAAGACCTCCAATAATGGCGTTGGACCATTATCATTGAATCCCTCTAACTGAGGTGTATCGATCTGTTCTCATGTTCGAGTTTTGGGAACCGATGTATGTGCAACAGAGATCAGAATTGGTGGATACTTTACACTATGCTGAAACACTGATGGATCGTCGAGAAGAGGCTAGAGTTTTGATGGTCTTGTCATTAAGAGTGCAGATCTGGTCCGAGATCATGATTTGGACCACTGGAGAGACCGTGGTGGTCTGTGGATGTTTTCTAGCTCTGGTAATGGTGTTGGTCACTTTAGGGGTGGTGGATCATGACAGATGGCGTGGCGAGTGTGGCGGCTATGGTGGAACAAGGTGGACGATGACAGAGCTACACCAGCATAGCGAAGGCAGACGGTTCGGTACATTCTATGACAGTTCGAACAAGGGTTTTTAATAAAAAACCTCGTATCTTTCAATCTGCGGGTTTTGTTTTGTGTTCTATCTGCAGCCACGTGATTCTTGATTCATGTTGGGCCTTTTGAGGTTATTTTGAAATATTTTCTTCTTGGACGTGAGGCTCGGTGATATGAAAAGTCCATTTTTAATAAAAATAATATAATTATTATTAATCAATTATTCTCAATCTAGGCGTAGCATTTGTGTTTGATGTCCAATTGACGCACCGTGAATGGTGTTGTGACTTTGATGTTGAAGCAGACGTTTCAATTCTGATTTCGGGTGCTTAAGGTAAAATAGTGATGCAGGCCCCCCGATTTTTGTTTGGGGCGGTTGTCGTCAAATGTGAATTTTTCACTGGTTATTCATTTTGGATTATAGATTTGGCTATCTTGTGTGTTTTTCTATGAGGATCACAATGGAGTGATCTTCCTGAAAAAATTAATGGCCAAGGCATGGGCCCCACTAGATGCCTTTTTGAGCATAATGTTTAGTTTTACAACATCTGCATTAGTAGTCTGTTTAGGGAAAGTGAATAGTCTACCTTGACTATTTTCCTACAAGGATCACAATGGTATGATCTATTTGGATGTGTAGATATTTTTGTGATCGGTACTGAATGATCACCAATAAGGAATATGCAGTGAAAAGAACCATTTTCACCGATTGTCCATTTTGGATGAATGAATAACTGATCTTGTGTGTTTTTCTATGGGAATCGCAATGGAATGTTCATGTATTTTTTTGCATCGAGGTGTGGGCCCCATGGGGAAGTATTTGTGAGTAGCTTGGTGGAATGAAGCTTCTTGACAAGGATCCCATTTCTGGCGAATGAAAAGTTGACATGTTCACCTTTCCAGAAAGATCACAACGGTGTGATCTATTTGGTTATCTACGTCTGTTTGAAAGTGGAATGTAGGGTGACATACTTTTTCCCCCATTGGTTCAGTAATGAGAAACATGCACTCAACAAAATTTTGGAAAGAGTTGTTCTGTACTCTGGGAGTGCACTAACACACCTTGTGGGTACATGATCACAATTTAGTACTAGAGTATTTCTAGTTACAGGGGAAAATGATGAGGTTGGGACACATGTCGTGTGGTCCCCACATGTGTTTTATACCATTTTACGAATCTTCTACCTCTCTTATATCTTTCTTTTGAATGCATATCTTGGCCTATGGGTAGCTAATCCAGAGAGTTTTTCTACATTGAATGTGATGATTCCCACTATATTGGCTTTCGACATACGATTTGAGATGTTACAATTAATATTCATATTTGACTTGATGCTAAATGTTTTGGGCATGAAGACTATATGAGTCTATGCTTGATGACGACAATGATGGTAGTGAGGTTCATTGTTATCTATTCATGAATTTTCATGTAGTAGGGTTGGGAATTGGGTATTCTCGTTTACTATTCCAAGATTACAATCTAGTTTGGCTGGGCAATGAGGTTCTCCAATCTCTCATTTAGGAAATAACATCTAGTGGGGTTGGGTAGAGATTTCCATAATTCATTCTTCTGGGCATACCCTCCAGTGGGGCATGGAGTTGAGGTTTACCATTCTCTATTCAGGGCTTACGCTCTAGTGCGGCTGGGTAGTGATGTTCACTTTTTACTCTTTCAGTACATACCCTCCAACACAGCTGGGCATTGAGGTTTATTGTTTGATCTTTCATGATTACCCTCCAGCTAGGGTAAGCAGTGGGTTCCTTAATGATTCTTCAGATCATACCCTCCTGTGGGGCTGGGCTGTGGGTTCATGACATTATGACACAATCTCTCGACTATACGACATAATGTTCAGATGTTCTTGATAAGACATTGGATTCTCAAGAATAAGGGATTATATTCTAATGAATTCGCATGCTTGTGACATGATGTAAAACTGTGTGGGTGAGAAATACCTGCCCAAAGGGAATAGTATCAAGGTGCGATTATTGAGCCCCTTTAACTTAGTTTTCAAAGAAGAGGTGTGGGATGATGGGAATTGATGGTGGTTAATTCTAGGACTGTTGGTGACTCCATTCTGGAGCTGATCTTGTAATATATAGATCACCTTACTCTCCCATCGGGGATCCTTTTGTTGAGAATATATATATATATCTCTCTCTTATTTTTAGTAACCACTCCTTGGGTTTTGGTTACTCTCCATCAAAGAGAGGAGAAGATGAGTGGGGTATGCCATGTGTTTTCTGTGTCTTTATTATCATTATTGGACAAGTATACTTTCCTAGAATAGGTAGAGAAGACTCAACAAGATGTTCAGCTTCTCAAAGTTCTATCACCACGTGTTTGGATGAGCTTACTTAACTTCTTTGTTGGGTTGAGATATAATATTTTATTGTACCCTTCTCTATCCACTTCCATCCTCTTCCGTACCACATTTTTTTCTCCCTTGAGCCTTTGCGGAATCTTATGAAGATTTTTTATACTCACCACAAATTGGAATTTTCCCACACTCGGTGTTCCTTTGCAGAAGATAGAGAGGTTGATCGTGACATCATAGGAGAAAAGGGATACAAGGATCATGGATTGTGTGTTGTGGTCATTTCTTGGGATCTAGGAGTAGGGCTCTCTCACCTCTTTTAATTTTCCATATGTTGCTATTTTGTGTCAATTTACTAGTTGGGTATGTATTTTCTCACTATTGATATATGTTTACATTTATCTACTTGTATAGTTTAAGGGTCGATGCATATTTGTGGTTTATATATATATAGCACTGTTGTATCTTGTTTTACATTACCTATGGACTTTTTCATTATGTTGGTTGTATGTGTGTCAATAGGTACTTAGGCAAAGGCCTCCCCAAGGTTGTTATGCCATCGACACTAGTCTCCAACCCCTAGCCTATGGAGGTGGACTTAGGGTAGTTTCAGATCGAGACGTAGTATGGGTCGGTTCTGGACAAGTCTAATATATGATATAATAACATATATTGGACATAATTTATTGGTACCAAATACATGATTTGTGTAGAATGAATGTGAAAATCGACTATTTTTCCTTGAATCAAGTTCATCATGTTCATTTTTATAGAATGTATAACCATTAATTACATAACAATTATAATATAATACATTCACGCTTGGTCTGTTGGCTATCTATCAATGTTATTCCAAAGACGAATCCATTTTTCAATTGAATAATAATATAGTCCGAAAACTATCTAATAAACTATTGATAATGTTTATTTTATATCTATCCTTCACCCCTTAATGGATTCAAATGAATAATATTTTTTTTTGGGTTTCTGCATTTTTGGGAAACCATTAAAATGTTATGAAAAATATAAATATGTGTTTTCTTTAAATCATTAAAAGATGTTGTCACAACATCTATTTCTAAAATTACTTTCCACACATGATTCCTGGTGTGATGAAATTTTAGTTGAACAATTCTTTCCACACCGGATTGGTAGTTGGATCTGAATTCAATGACATCATCCACACTATATCACCCTGCAATACAATTTTATGGATCACGTAAATTTTAGACATAACCATTCAAAATCATAATATAACATTTATTGGGGTATATATATATATATATTTTAAAAGACCAAATAGTATAACCACTCTTACCCTGTTAACTATCTTGTTCAACACCATGTTAAATAATTTCTATAGGAAAACATCTCCAATTCACTTATAGTGAAAAAAATTCTCTTTTACATAGATAGAAATTTTTTCAGGGCTATAAGTTTGTTTCAAAAAATTTTGTAAAAAAGAGAGCTTGGTTAATGTGAAGGAAAGTCCTAGGAAAAAATGCATCATAAATCCAGAAGCATTATATATTGCATCAAAACATAACAATAATGTTATTTTATATCATTTAACATTAAATCAGTCAATGACATGACATTCATGGAATTTGATGAATACCCATATGGACCCATTACATCATTCAATAAATTGAAAAAAATAATATATCTCTGGTCTAGAAAGAGTGTATGTAAATGAGGGGATAAATTTTATTTTTTTACCCATCTCTACAGCCAACACTTCGCATATTTCCTAGTTAATCATGTATAATCTAGACTTAATTCTGTCATTAAATTTTCTTGGTGAATTTATTTATGATACAATTACAATATCACATACATTTTTTTTTCACATGCATGACATAAATACAATACCTAACGAAAAAAAAATTATAGTATGGTAATTAAAAAAACTGATTTTTTTTCAACCGAGATTTATATGGTTTTTCAAAAAAGTATTACTAAAACAATATAAATATATTTTACTCTATCAAATATTTTATCACATATTAGTAGAGTCAATGTTTTTCATTCTTCTAAACATCCATCGAATGATGTTTTCAAATATTAGTACTGATGTCACCAAGGTAGAAATATTCAATGACCTAGAATAAATATATTCGAAGAATGTTTCAACCTAATTGATTATTTACCCTAGTAAAAAATGTGAGGCCATTGAGTTTATTTAATGTAATAACATGAGAAATTTCCACATCTAGGAAGGTAATTTATCTCCCACAAAACATTGATCCGAATAATAAATCATTATTTTTTTAATAATCATTTAAAACAACTCATTATTCCCACAACAATGTCAAATCATTGATCTATGGGTTTAAATAAACATAAATATCATTACATGTTCGTGTAGGTCATGATATAAACTGAAATAAAAAAATTTATTTTCATTTCATGCATACACATAGTGGAAAGTTATAATTTACCAACATAACCAGCCTTTTACTAGGAGCGTTTCTTTTAAATCCAAAAGGGTTCAACTTATCTATAGATAGTTCAAGATGAACATTTAGTGGCTCATTTCGTAGTTCAAGATACTCATGATATTTTATTTTCCAATGATGATTATCTATTACTTGATGATGTTACATTATTTATTTTTTGTATCAGCATACCACTTCAATTTTCATGTATAATACTTAACCTTATATAGGTTCCAAAACATTGGAATGATTGGGAAGTACTATACAACTTTCATTGGACCCCATAAATCATTCTTGTATCATGAAGTACCACAATTTGTGAAAATTTTATGTGATTTGTTGTCCTTGAGAAGTTTTATATAATCATTTGGAAAAGTATCTATTATTATATAGATCATAAAAATTAACCATAACATTCATTTAGCATAATATTTCTATCAAGGAATCTCATTATATTCTCGTATAATATCATTCATGGGAGCAAGAGGATCAAAATAACTGGTGTCAATCCATATATTTCTAACTTCCCAATTATAAATGTTCATTATGACTGAAAATGATATATATTTAGTAAAACCCACATAAAATGGCATATTTTCACAACCATTTATTTTATCAATCTATTTTTGACAATAAATAAGTTCATACAGATCTTTCATTATCATTTTATCAATATTATCTTCATTATATTTTACACATGTAATCACATCCATGATATAGTCTTCATCATTTTTCATTTTCTAAATCATATAAGATGATCCATAAAATAAAGTCTTATCCCATTAACTAGAAACATTATGTTTTCCACATGTTTAATAAATCATTTATAACTTTGATCAATTTTGAGATAGATTATGTTTTTGTCCAACTCTTTTTGAATAATTTGTCTTGAATAACAACACTAAAAGATGGAAAAGGGGTTTGAGAAGGGTCATATGAATAATATTTTAAAAACATGATGAACACATTAACCCCATCCACATAGACCATCATTATATAGTTGTAAACCATAAATTTTATATTTATATCTTTCCAATATTATTCCATAATATTAATATCTATAAAAATAAATAATGTGTGGAAACCATTTCATCTAAAAAGTTCATCTTATCAATAAAATATTACTATAGGGTAATATTATTATTGTGAGTGATATTAAAGACATAAATTAGGTTATTAGTGGTGATGATTTTACAAATGTGAGATATCATTAATCTTTTATATATCATTGGATCATAATATACCTTCTCGTTCACTTATTTGGTTATGAAGATAGATGACTCACCTAACAGTACCCAACATACAGGTGAAAAACATATGTATTTTTATAAAAATCATCAAAAGTATCTATCTATGTCAATTATTGATAACTAATATTATATATAAATTTAATTTGTCACATTTAAAATATTTTCTCTCAATATTTCCTAGAATATAATTTCGATACTTTGGATTCCTGAAAATATGTCAATATTAAATGATGTTACTTTAATGGTCACTAAAAATAAAATACACATGGTAATGATTTGTTTGAAAATTAATTTATAGTTCTAATCCATTGGATTAGGAAGAATACATGGAAATTAGATATTATTACATGACGTGCACCACAATAACACTACCGACATATCAATTATAGTCACTACCTTACACAATAAGTGGTAAGTGTTTTGTGGTGCATTTCTAAGAGATCTATGAAATATGAGTGATAAATAATGATGAATGAGTGAAAAGCAACATGATGATGAGGGATAGGGTGAAAAAACAATGAATCAGGGCAAGAGATTTTGGGACGTACATGGGAACATGAGGGATACTTGTAACTTGGAGATGACTACCAGTTGTGCACCACAAAACCCTTCATACTTTTCATTGGTTGTCACCATATTACAAGATTGGTGATAAGGGATTTTTAGATGCATGGCTATATGGCTCATGAAATTAGATTGAGAAATGATTATTAATGAGTTAAAATAAATTCAAGGTGATAGAGAGGGTAAAACATAAATAGATTGAGGAAAAAGAGGCTATGTGTAAAATCATGGGGTTAGATAAAAGAAAAAAAAAGATGGCTTACCAGTGTTATATTAAAAATAAATTAGATATTTAAAAACAATAGAGGAGTTTAATAGGGAAAATTAAACAAATTTTATCATATACTTATATTTTAATATATCATTATAATAACATTAAACCAAAATTACATAAACTATAAAAAAAAATTTAATACAAATTAAAAAATTTTAAAAAATGATTTATTAAATAAATGATTACAGTTTTAGTTTCTCATCATTGTGTTTTTATGTGAAATTTAGTTGTATAAACTAGATGATGATAATTTATCTATATCTTGTTTGGGAAATTTTTTCAAACAAATAAAATAAATATATTCAAAATATGAAAAAATAACAAAAATATAAAATATAGTTTTCCAATACTAAATTATTATCAATAATAAAATATTATAATATTAAATTATATCATAGTCTTTGAAAAAAAATATATGTTATAAATATATAAAAATATGTATATATTTATTTATTTAAAAAATATTTATACAATAATCATTAATTCATATTGATAAATTAAAATTTTTTAATAAGTAAAAAATATTAATTTGAAAAAAATATTAATTGACAAGATCTAAAGAATTCAATATTCTTATTTTAAACCATTTGAATCTATTCACTATAGTTTCAAATAAAAATAACCCATTTTAAAGTCAATTTTAAAATTTAAAGATCTGTTATTGAGAATATCATTAAAATCAATCATTTCATCTTCATTTTGAAACATCATATAAATCCTATTTTTTCCCATGAAAAATAGTAATTAACCCTTAAAACCACATTTATATTATAGAAAACTAAATAATATTGTTCTAATAACTCATTAGAAAATATATTATTATCTTTTAAAATTTATTTTCACCGCTAAAAATAAAGTTAGACTTTATTTAAAATATCATAAAAAAATTACCTATTCATTGTTTTTGTAAAATTAAGCACCAAATTTATTTTCGAAAAACCTTATAAAGCTCAAGAACTATATTCAAGACCAATCCTAGTAATTTTGAACGAAGCCCTCAATCATTAAAAATCATGATAGTAGGTAAACAGGAAAAATATTACACAAAATAAAAGGATAATTACTGACCAAAATTGACTAGCCCACATGGTTAGAAATTCATGTGTCAATAAAATTTCTATCAAAGGGAGCCTCTAGTAATAATGTACAGAAGCTCCATAAGGATTACTAAACTCTTATAGTTTACCATGTGTCACTGATTCAACTCCTACTTCACCAGCAAATAGGAATAGATTTATAAACGACACAAATAATCATTAAAAGTTAATATAACTATGTTCAATGTGACTTAAAAGAAGGGAAGTGTATTTTAATGAATTAAATTTATATTTATGGTCAACATTTTTTATGCATATTTTTTTAATCAATTTTTTTATCTCCACACCATTGCATATTTTAATTAGAAAATTATATTAAATCATGAAAAAATTACTTTGAATCATCCAAGTCCCTTGATAAATTTAACGTAATTATTTTTAAATATAGTATTAAGAAAACTAATTCCTTAATCACCAAATTTATTTGTAAAAATTAATGGGGAATTATCGAGTTTGAGATAGAGTGTATGAAGACCAATGATTTTATTATTCTAAAATATGATAACAAACATCGATAATTAATTCCAATATTTAATTCACTATTATACAAGATAATGGAAATATGTAACATGGCGCATAATTTGAATCTGAATTTTCAAAAACAACATCTACCTCTATCAATAACATAATTTCTAAAGGTATCATAAAAACCTCCTCTCATGGTTCGACACTCCGAAATAACATTTATTTACATCACTAAATATGAGTGAGATTGAGTGTTATAAATTTTATAATTTGAATACCCTTTTGGAATAAACAAAACCTTTAAATGGATATCATATTTCTAGAACCATTCTTAGGGATGGTTATATAGAATTCGTAGATTATTAATACATTTTATAATTATTTTTTCCTTTATTAGATTTATTTATTCTATTAATTGGTTTAATATTCATTATTCATAGTTCCAAGTTAACACAAGTAATCAATAGAGGGAATCAGTTTCAAAAATAATTATTTTTATCCTATACTAGAAAGGACAATTTTGAATTACAAGATCAAAGAAAAATGGATGGAGATGAATAATATCAATGTATGAACCAAGTGATATAGGTAAGAAATCCAAAGAAGTGAACAAGTGTAGAATATGGATGCGCAATGTATATAGGGCTACAACATAGAATCATCATATATCATATGAAAACCCACAAATATGGGATGATATGAGTGTTAACCATTGAGTATTGAGGAGAAAGTTAGCGGGCTCATGGTACGATGGGAGTAGGATTGGGTAATGTGGAGATTAGTAGAAATTTAGGTGATAATAAAATAAATTGGAAGACACTATAGAACTGGAGAGGATAGATTTGTCGAGAATGTCAATGAAGAGCGAGATTGGTAACAATAATCATGTTCTGAAAGAGTTTGAATTACATGGGAGTTGAACCTATATTAGTGTTTTTTTAAAATATCGGGAAAGTATTTTATCAACACTTATAAAAAAGCACTGATAATTAGTATTATTACCAATGAAAAAATAGTGACCGCTAAAAAAATGAATATTTACCCTTACTAAAATTTCAATATTTATAAAGATACACCAAATAATCACTTTTTTGGCACAAATAAAGATATAATTTTAATAATATAATAAATATTATTAAAAAATTAATTTTATTGAATTATAAATAAATATTTAAATAATTAAAAATTAATATTCAAAAATATAATTATAAATAAATATATTTATTATAACATTATAATGTTTTAATGATATATATTTATTTATAATTTTAATATTGAATAAAAATATTTATAAAAATATTTATATAATAATCTATATTTATACATATTTAGGTAACTATATATATATATATATATATATATATAATTAAAAAATTAATAAATATATTTACTATTTATATATATTTAAAATAATTTTATAATTGTTTAAATAAATATAAATATAAATATAAATATATATATTTATAATTTTCATTATAAATAAGTATATTAAAAATTTATTTTTATATAATTATAAATATATTTACTTATTTAGATGGAGAAACAAGAGAGGCACCACCCAGCACCCACTAGCGAATAGATTGACCTAACCCATCAGAGAAACTTGAATCTCTTCTCTTACTCTACAAATATCCATGATTCTTGACAGATCTTGGCCGCTACAGTAAATAAAGTGCATGGTGTAGCAGTATATAGAGTTTTTTATTTTTGGAATGTTCATGTGGCTCATTTGCATTCCATTCCAATTGAATCATGCAACAAATTATTCAGAAGGGCATTATAGCACACATCTCACCTTAGGATAGGGTGATTTCAGAACAAATTGATATCTATAAACATTCCTTCATCGCTCGAGTTATGTTATCAAATTGTATGAAGTCCTTAAAGTTGATGGATATTGTTTCTAATTTGACCAAATACGGGATTTCTATTATTTCATGTGTGTTTCATTGGGCAGCAGCTTCTTTCACCTAAATTTTTTTAATGCATATATGAAAGGTCATTCATAGAGATTCAAATAAATTATTTTGCGGCCTTGAACCATACATATTCATGAGTGGAGCCTCATATATATCCTTACAGATTATAGCGATACTTTTTCTCAAATATGAATGAAAATATAAGATTAAATTGGGTTTTGTGGTACCCAGAGATATTTTATGATATTGCTTCTACAATCGGTATACTAATTCGCATAAACATGGAAACAAAGAAGGTGATTTTTTTTAATTTCTATATAATTAATGTTGAGATTGATTTAGGTTACCCCTTGATTGAAAAGTCCATCCTCGCTACCCCTCAAGATGAAATAAATCTCAAAAGTGTATATGAAATAATACCACATTTTTGTGATGTTTCGTGTATTGTTGGGAATGATAGACTTAATTGTAGAAAGACACTAGTCTATTAATAAATTCAAATATTGGTCCATGCCCTATATAAATGAAATAATAATGATGAAAATATGAAGGTCTAAGATATTTTCACCCATGTTGAGAACTAAGATTTTAATGAGTTTATGCATGGTTCCCCTCAAATTAAAACAAATGATACACAGATGAATTTTTATGTAGGGGAATCTTCTACCCAGGATGTTTTTTATGGTGTTGAGAATATTACTCATAATATGGAAAACCCATATAACCCCAAGGTTGGACCTTCTCCCCCTTGTATGGTTTTTGGCCTCTTACCTCCCCTAGATAAATATTGGGCATATCTATTGGCCTGACAAAATAGATGAAAATGAATTGGATGATGCAAGATCCTCATTCAAGTGTATACTTAGTTTAATTATATGTGAGGGGAGTAAGGATATTATTTCGATTGTAGTCAAGTGGGAAGAAATAATTTTGAATATAAATTAGTGAGTTATAAGATTTTTAAAGAAGAAGTTGTTTTTTTACAAATTTCTAAAAAGTAAAAATAATTATTGAGGCTACAACATCAAATATGTCCATGTTCCAGAAGGCATATACCTTTGACTGCCCAGAATGTGTTAAATCTATTCCTATTAAATAAATGGATAAACCATGGGTTTATATTACCATTTTAGATTTTTTAGCCTCTCCCACTAGTAATGGGAGAGAATTAGTGAGTAGAAAAACACATACATAAAATTGTTTGTAAGTTATCTAAGATGATAGTAAGGTAATAAGTCCATCACCCAAGATAGATAGAGAAACATATAGTGTAGATTTTAAATTCATAGATATGAAGGCTAAGAATACAAATTGTTTTAATTCTAAGCAATTTCTTGGAGTACCTTTTAGACCATCATGGAGTATGAAAATGAATGATAATTATTTGACACAAAAACATTCCCTATTATGGGAAGGGAACTTCTACCATGGAAGATCCTAGCGAGAAACATGTTTCGAATAATGATTCATGGTCCTTGTGAGCTAACATTGTTGTAGGCGATGTAACATGCTTTGTGGCTACATACAATTAGGTTGGATTAGAGAAAATACTGACGATGGTTTTTTAGAGAAGGTGCATCATATGTTTGAAAAATCATCAGGTGTGGTAAATGATGCATCACATGATTGAAATATATCTTCAATTCTATATTTTTATACATCACAACATGAAATCAACATGGTGGCCACCTCTCTGGTTGATGGAGGATTTATATGTCAAGTTAATACATGTAAAAACATAAAGGCTCAAATAAAATATATCAATCTACACGTTGATGTAACTAATGAAGAAAAACTATGATTATGTAGCTGCCTCATACTGATGGCATATCTACAGATCCCCATGGTGATTAACTGATGGTGGGGCATGATGAATCCCACGCATGTAGAGTTGGGATGCCAAACTGAAGCATTAAATCTCATCGAGGTATGGTAAAAAGTAATGTTATCATTTATAATTCATTTATTTTTCTAGATTCCATTAGTAGCGATGATGATGAGAAAATGAGTGTTTCTATTTTTGGAGCTAAAACATGAATATTGATGTTGTGGCGGAGCCTTTAGATGATAGTGATGGACCTTGGATGAATTTAAAGTGACGGAGGAGGAGGATACATTCTTCGGGTATGTGTAGATGCCTTCCTCATCACAATATGAGAACTCACTTTCAAATGAGTTAATCTTTTTCTTTTGTTTTAGTGGAAACCTCCAGTTATGTTGTTCCCAGAATCTTTTACATTTCTTATTTTCAATATAGAGGACCTTGAGCCTCAAAATTTTAAAAAATTGATGTTCCCAGATCAGTGTGAGTCACTGAGAGGGGGGCATGGTGAATCGATGATCTATTTAAATAATTTTAATAATTGATGGTTTTCAATTAAACCACTATTTATTTTTAAATCACTGATATACTCTTCAAGTGCCTCTCATCCTTACCTCGAATGGTGATGTAAATGTAAAGGCACTGGAAATAGGGATTTTCATGGTTTGGTTCAAAGACATACTCATTACTGTGTTTGTTATTCCCCCAAACCTAGAATCTCCACTATAATCTTGTTTTCAATTACAATGGTTGATACAGAGTCCCACTGTATCTCTCATGAGACCAACATGGGGTCTTCATACTACATCCCATAGTGTTACTAGAGTCCACTAGACTCCTTTAGAGTCCCACTGAATACTTCTTATCCTACCTGAATCTCACATGGGTCTTTTAACTCCCATGTCACATGAGAAACTTCTTTGTTTATGTTCTTTTTTTGATTTAATATAGATGATTTTCTACTCTATCCACACAGGTTTGATAATTTATAATTTTTTTTATCTCATACAGAATCATCAACAGCCTTTGGTAATGAATGTTGGCCTTTCTCAACAACTCTGATCACTTTTCTTATTAGTCCTCAGTATAACAAGGATCGAGGAATTATTTATTCTTTTGATGAATAACTATTTGTAACACCCAAGGTAAATAAATAATATGACATCTTTATATTTATCCATATTTTTGAATAAAATATTAATATTACTTTAATGGGGATGCTATGCTCGATGGCGTACCCAATACGCAACAACGAGTTTCTTGGGAATCTTACATTGCACTCTAATAATAAAATAATATTATTTTAAATGGTAGTTAACGCCTAGCCTTTGTAATGGTGTGAATGAATAAAACTAACTAAAAAATTATTATATATGTTTTTCAAATATTTTTACTCTTTACAATAAATTTTAGAGAATTAAAAATGCAAATTAATCCAGTTTTTAAGCGTAAACATTCTAATATTCTTTAAAAGGTCGATTAACCGACTTTTGATAGTGAACCCCTTTTAAATCCACTTTATGACAATTTAATAAGATCTATTTTTCAATATAACCATATTATTTATTATTGGTACATTGAAATTTACCTTCGGATAATTTTTGGTATTTTTCTGACAATGTTCATTTTTCAATGAATAGTGAAAAATACTGCATTTTACATCAAAACTGCTTTTTCATATTATTTAATTACATGGTTATATTATCTTTTTAATTTGTTTTCAAGTGAAATTTGAATATATTTTTAACATGTAATTCAATGATGGTCATTGTGATTAATTTCACTTTGGAATTAGGCATAAACAAGTACCAAACGTTTTATAAATATTGATTCAAAAAAACCCGCTATTTGTTTTGACAACGGGAAGTTTTTTTTAAATTAATTATTGCAATTTATGTGTTTGGAATTTGGTAAAATGAATTACATATTTTTAGTCAGAAGGTCCAAATTATAGTATTAAGACTCTTTTGTTTTTAGACATTATGAATAGTAACGAAGGTAATTATCTTTAATTATCTTGATTAAGGAGTAATCGAGTAGTTAAAGAAAATAAGATAATATAATAATAATACAAAATGAACACAAAATGTGTCCTAAGGATACTGGGTGTCTCATGGCCGACCATGGTATGCCTTGTTCCAAACTTGGGGGGCCCATGGAATCCCTTTTGTGAGAAAGTGACTTCTTATCTTTTTATTTTTAAAGAATGTTAAATGTAACAAAGAACGTATCACCTAAGTAAAATATTTTTAATTTTTTATAAATAAATGATCTTTTGGACTATAAATATTCATTGTAAAGCTAAAAATATTTCCTACATCATAGTATTTTTTTTATAATTTTTACACTTTAAATAAATAAATTATTTTTGACCTCATAATGATGCAGCGATGACATCATTATTTAACGATTTAAATAAAATTGAAAGATAATATAAAATATAAGACCTACACATGTCCAAAACATATTGGATGGGTGGATTTCGAACCCTTATCACCTTATCCTAGAAACACATCAATGTGGGACCATTAGAATCCGAAACTCATTTGATAATAAAGTTACATTTTATACCTTTCCAAGAGTGCCCCTCCTCTCCTCTTATAAAAGGCCCCCACCTCTACCTCTTTACCCAAACATCCAAAGCCTTTGGCTCGGCCAACCCCTGCCCATTTTGTCTCTCCAAATCCCTCTATAACTCCTTTAAGCCTCACTTTGGGCAGAAGTCTTCCCAAGGAAGCCTTTGTGCTCAAACCAAAGGGAGTTACCCGATTTTAACGTAATGTCTTCACTTGTGTTCTTTTGTTTTATTTTGCTTCTCCCACCCCCTAAAATCTTTTTATTAATTTATTTTGTATCAACTACAGTATCCGTAATATAATAGGATACAAAAACCTAGATAAAATGGTTAAAGAACATACTGTTTCTGTGGATGGTGAATTTCTGCCTCACGAAACGATGATTGTTCAACACTTATATAACATCTTAAAAGGTGGCCATTAAGATGTAACTATATTTATATATGATATATAATATGTTTATTTTTCTTTCTTTTTCTTTTTTGGCAGACCTTTATGGATTCCATTGTGGGTAAACATGATAATTTTATTTTAGGAAGTGCAGACTACCGCCCCCTCAATGTGATTTGATTCGTTAATGCCATATGTGGGGTGTATAAAGGATGGATTTAAAGTTATTATATATGACGTATGTTACATAAAAATGATGAATATAATTATGGAATTAAAATATACATACCTCTCATTTGGTTTTAATTCCATTAATAATACATAGAAATGAAAGTAGCGTTCATGCGTACGTACGGCTTACCGTCTCCATGAACGGTGCATTTCATTTCTTAACTCTAAATGATTATGTAATATTATAAATAAATGTATATTCGGGATATATATGATATCTATGATATCCAAATCATTAATATAATTCTGGATATAATGAACATTTGACCACACGAACAACATGTAATTGTAAGATGTCCACTTTCGACTTAAGAACCAAATATCGACAAAACAAACATTATTAACTTAAATGATTACATAATGTTTAAAACATGGCAATAAGTGATATAAGAGGAACAATTAAATAGAAAAATGTTCTTAATAAAGTGTAAATTAACTCAAGTTTATTATTCAGGATGTTGAAGAACGATCTAGTCAAATCGGACCCGAGGTAAGGGATCCTACTCCTCTCTTTCTTTTCAAGTACACTCTTTTATGTCATTCCTTCTAAGATCATATTTCCTGTTATTGGTATGTCCTTTTATATTAATCATACTGTAATATTTATGTTCATATGATGATATACCCTATTCTCTCTCATCAATCCATTTTGGAAGTTTTGAGTGGCGCCGTTAGGCTGCCGAATTTTCGTAAGAGATCTAACCTCTCTCTTTCTCTTTAAGTACTCTCATTTATGTAACTTCTTTTATGCTCCTCTTTGTTATGATGGGGGATGTTATTTTAAATTCATCTTTTTGTAAATTTTATTGTAATCGGATGAGATACCCTATTTGATCTCATCACTCCATTTTTGGAAGTTTTAAGTGGCACCGTTAGGCTCCCGATTTTTCGTAAGGGATTTTTCATCTCAATTTTATTCCCGTGAGATTTATGCTACATTTTCCACAATTTCCTTTGAGTGGTGTATGTACTGACCATTATTTTACTCATTTTGTAATATTATTTCATTTATGAGTATTTACATCAATGTTGTATTGTCCTTCTTTCACGGGGCGTAAGTTTCGAAAGATACCCATGTCGGTAAGGGAACCTTTCACCCTCCTATTTTAAAAGACATATTTTGTTATGTATTTTAATTCACATAATATTATTTTGGGATTTGTTATTCTATATCCTTATTGATGTAAATTTTATGTCCAAGTGATGAGATACCCTTTTTATCTCTCATCAACTCTTTTTCCGAATTTTGATGTGACGCCTTTAGGCTGTCGAATTTATTCAAGGGAACTTCTTAACCCAATTTTGATTCTTTGGGATAAACTTGTACACCTTGAATATGTCGTTCTATGATTATGTGTTAATGTCCACTGATTTGTTTACACGTAATACCCACTTATATTTCATGTATTCATTTGTCACACATAGTTATGTAACTGATTTATCCGTAATCCTGGGATACCGTCCTTGTATGGGACATCGTCTCAATCTCCATTCATTGAAGCATATTTTGTTTTATACACAACTTTCTTTTATACAGTGTATAAACCCCTTTGACTTTTATGTTTATCCAAAAGGAATATTTTTATACGAAGCGTTTTACTAAACGAAAAAAGGGAATGTTTTTGTCGTACGTATGCGGCGACAACGAATTCTCCACCGCCACGACCATTATTTGAGTTTCGACTACCTCTAAAAGCCATACCTTCATTGTAAAAGAAAAATAAAAACCATGTTTTACTTTTATTTTATTTTGGTATTGACAATGGTTTTCATAATGTATTTATATCAATGTGTTGTATTGATATCTTGTTATTGAAATGTGGAAATGTTATGCATGTTTTATGTGATAAGATTATGTTATGGTTCTTTGGGAATTGTTATGAAGATGGGTGGTTCCATGATAAACTAAGGTCAGGCGATCCCGATATAGCTCTCCAATGCATTGGGTAACACGAAGGAGTGAAACGTTAAGGTTTCTCCGAAGAGATTTAGGGAATATACTGTGGTGGGTATTCCAAACGTAACCAAGAGGGTTACTCCCTACGTAAGAATGTTATGAATGCCTCAATTTACCTTTATGTCTAATTATTTCTATGATTTATTCATGATTTTATGAGGTATGTTAAAGTTCTTATGTTTTATGGGAAAAGTATGTTTTCATTCTTATGTATACATGTACTCATATTTCCTTTCCGTATTTTTATATCCCTTACTGAGATTTTTATGCTCATCCCATGTTTTTGAAATGTTTTTCACAGGTCAATGGAAGGGTACATGATATTATGATAGTGTCAAGGAAGTGTCAAGATAGAAACCATGTTTTATTTTAAATATGTTTCCATTGATGGGAAAAATGAATACTATCTTTTATGTAACCACTTTGTTTATATGTGGAATGTAATGCATGTTTTATGATCTAATTCTCTAAAACTCTAAACCTGAAAAGATCCTCAATGTGAATTTTTCATTTAATCTAATATTAAGTAAGTTTTAAGTCCGGGGCCTTACAGTTGGTATCAAAGGTCGGTTTAGATAACTTTAGAGGTTAGGGTATTCTTTAAGCATAAGTGACATTACCATATTGGCTAGGATTTTAGAAAGTGTCATAGCTTTTAGATAAAGTGAATGAGTAAGTATATCATAGTGTTTATCTTACTCATTAGTAAATTATGGTTATGTTGATATACTCACACTGACCTTTTTGGTTTTAGTAAATGGCTGGATCTAGCAGGCACCAAAGTAACAGTGGATTTGAAGGAAACTGTGACAGTTTTTTGAGCAAGAAACTGAATGATATGGGCGCGGCAATGAGAACTCTTGTGATTATCATCAACCAAATATCTCGAGCCATGATTGACCACCTAAACCTTGGTGATTTCTCTAAGGCATCAGATATGCGAGAAAAAAATCCCTATGGAACTACAGGTAATAATCATAAAGGTAAGTGTGTTCAAAAACCTATGTGTCAAAAATGTGAAAAGAAACACCTAGGAAAATGTTTCAAGGGGACGGAAATAGGCTATAGATGTGGAAATGAAGGTAATAAATCAAGAACCCTCCATGAAAAAAGGTAGCATCCAATTGACTCGATGAAAGGGTAAGAAGTTCTTACTGAGGGATCAATTGAATGTTTTAAATGTGGTTTGCATGATCATTATAAAAACACATGTCCTATGAACAAGTTTCGTGAATGGGATCACCAAGATCGTACAAATGTTCGTTTACCAATACCTAATTCCATTCTGATTGAGGATGAAGAAACTAAAAATGGCTAATCAATGGTATGGATTATTTCATAACTATTGTTTTCCAATTTTGGAATCTTAGGATATGATTCATCATTTTTTTTAGGAAGGAAGTATTTCAGAATAAGTTGGAAATGACTGGTTAATGGGTTATGAAGAATGTCGAATGAGTAAGATGTCAACATATAAGGGCCTAAAGATTTATGGTGAAATTATTAATAGTATTAAGTCTCTTTTGATGATGGGGTTACATTAGAAGACTTTTTATAGTATGTGTAACCCTGATGTTTAATATATGAAAATTTTATTCAAGGAATATTTATCTGTTCTTTTGTGGACATGGTTATAAAGAACCATTTGGGTTTATATGATCCTTACTTTTGAGGTAATTATGGGTTACTATATATTATGATGGAAGTGAAAGTCTTGAGATAAAATTGAGGTTATATTATTTTATGGTTATTTTTGATGATTTTATCTCTTTTTGGGGAATGATTTTAGAATTATATAGTTTTGGAAAAAGGACAACACGCAGACCATGTGACAACCCGTCACGTCGGACAAAGCTTCGGGAATCGAACCCACAACAAAAGTGCAACTAGTATTTATCGCCTACCACTGGACTACGTGAAATCCCTGGTTAGATTGACTGATTCTTTTTAGTTATATGATTTTATGAATTAAGAGTAAGTTTATTTTGGTTTATCTATGGATATTTATTAACCTATCATGGAGTATATGTGATTAGGTTAATTACTTTTCAATACGAGACATTAAGAGCAACAGATGTTGTTTGCAGATAAATGTTACGATTTAACATGGAAGAATATGTGACTAAATCCTTCGAATGTTTGGGTTTCAATCTTAGTTTGGTTTACTATGAAGAATTTTATGGACAAATTCATTATAGAATGTTCCTCGTTGAACTTTGGGTTTTGTTCGACAAATTTTGGTGATTAAGAATAGATTTTCTTTTTATAAAGGGTTATCCTTTTCTAGATTATCTGATCTTGTACTAACCTTTTTGGTTTTGGTTTTCGTTAAAGTCAAAAGACATGGGAAGTATATAGTTCTCTTTTGTGTATTAGGTGATTCTCTAGAAGTTGATTATAGTACTCTTAATGTGAACAAGTCTTCCTAAATACACATTTTTTGGAGAAAATATGAGTTTGTGTAAGGAATCTAATAAAAGTTGTAAGTCAACATGATAAGTGATTATGTTTCCTTGTGAATAAATTCCTCAATAAAAATTAACTTAAAACAAAAATGTTGTCTATTAACTTTTCCTACTGGGCAATCGAATACCGTTTAACCCATCACAAGTTTGTGATTTTCATGTGTCTAACTTTCTCCTAAACATGTTTTCTATCACTCTCTAACAGAACATGACCCTTTGTTTTTTTCCTCCATGTATATATTTTCATACATGGAATCCTAGTATGGGTTTACTCGGGTGACCATTGTACTTATCTTTATTTATTTTAAAGTGATTGTTTTACTGACTCTTGTTCCGATGTGGGAATTTCAAGGATGTTTCCAAGCCCAATTTTAAAATTGCGAGGACGCAATTCCCAAAAGGGGGGAAGGATGTAACACCCCAGGTAAATAAAAAATATGAAATCTTTATATTTATCCATATTTGTGAATAAAATAATAATATTACCTTAAAGGGGATGCTATGCTCGATGGCGTACCCAATACGCAACAACGAGTTTCTTGGGAATCTTACATTGCACTCTAATAATATAATAATATTATTTTAAATGGTAGTTAACGCCAAGCCTTTGTAATGGCGGGAATGAACAGAACTAAATACAAAATTATTATATATGTTTTTAAAATATTTTTACTCTTTACAATAAATTTTAGAGGATTAAAAATGCAAATGAATCCAATTTTTAAGCGTAAACATTCTAATATTCTTTAAAAGGTCGATTAACGGACTTTTGATGGTGAACCCCTTTTAAATCCACATTTTGACAATTTTATAAGCTATAATTTTTAAAATAAACATATTATTTATGATTGGGACATTGAAATTTACCTGGGGTTAATTTTTGGTATTTTTCTGACAATGTTCGTTTTTCAATGAATAGTGAAATATACTGCATTTTACATCAAAAGTGCATTTTTATATAATTTAATTATATGGTTACATTATATTTTTAATTTGTTTTAAATTTTAATTAGAATATATTTTTACAATGTAATTTAATTATGGTCATTGGGATTAATTTCACATTGGAATTAGGCATAAACAAGTAGCAAACTTTTCATAAATATTGTTTCAAAAAAACCCGCTATTTGTTTTGACAACGGGATGTTTTTTTAAAATTAATTATTGAAATTGATGTGTTTGGAATTTGGTAAAATTAATTACATATTTGGAATCAGAAGGTCCAAAATATGTAATTAATACTCTTTTGTTTTTGGACATTATGAATAGTAACGACGGTAAGTATCTTTAATTATCTTCATTAATGAGTAATAGGGTAGTTAAAGAAAATAAGATAATATAATAATAATAAAAAATGTCCACAAAATGTGTTCTAAGGCTACTGGTTGTCTCATGGCCGACCATGGGATGCCTTGTGCCAAACTTTGGGGCCCCATGGAATCACTTTTGTGAGAAAATGACTTTTTATCTTTTTATTTTTAAAGAATGTTAAATGTAACAAAGAATGTATCACCTTAGTAAAATATTTTTAATTTTGTATAAATAAATGATATTTTAGAATATAAATATTAATTGGAAATCTAAAAAGATTTCTTACATCATATTATTTTTTTAATTATTTTTAGACATTAAATAAATTAAATTATTTATGACATCATGATGATGCAGCGATGACCTCATTATTTAACGACGTAAATAAAATGGAAAGATAATGTAAAATCTAAGACCTACACATGTCCAAAACCTATTTTATGTGAGGATTTCGAACCCTTATCACCTTATCCTTGAAAAACATTAACGTGGGACCATTAAAATCTACAACTCATTTGAAAATAAAGTTACATTTTATACCTTTCCAAGAGTGCCCCTCCTCTCCTCTTATAAAAGTCCCCCACCTCTACCTCCTTACCCACACTTCCAAAGCCTTTGGATCGGCCAACCCCTGCCCATTTTGTCTCTCCACATCCCTCTCTAACTCCTTGAATCCTTACTTTGGGCAGAAGTCTTCCCAAGGAAGCCTTTGAGCTCAAACCAAATGGAGTTACCCGATTTTAAGGTAATGTCTTCACTTGTGTTCTTTTGTATTATTTTGCCTCTCCAACCCCCTAAACTCTTTTTATTCATTTATTTTGTAACAAATCCAGCATCTTAAATATACTAGTATGTTGTTATAAGAATCATTAGAGACACACTTACACACACCTACATCAAAAGGTTAAATAACATACTGTTTCTATGGATGGAGAATTTCTGCCTCACGAAACGATGATTGTTCAACACTCATATAACACCTTAAAAGGTGGCCATTAAGATGTCTCTATATTTATATATGATATATAATATGTTTCTGTTTCTGTATTTTTCTTTTTTGGCATACCTTTATGGTTTCCATTGTGGGTAAACACGATATTTTCATTTTAGGAAGTGCGGACTACCGTCCCCTCAAAGTGATTTTATTTGTTAATGCCATATGTGGGATGTATAAAGGATGGATTTAAAGTTATTATATATGATGTATGTTACATATAAATGAATAATATATTTCTGGAATTAAAATATGCATACCTCTCATTTGGTTTTAATTCCATTAATATGACATAGAAATGAAAGTAGCGTTCATGCGTATGTACAACTTACTGTCTCCATGAACGGTGCATTTAATTTCTTACCTCTAAATGATTATGTAATATTATAAATACATTTATATTCTGGATATATATGATATATATGATATCCAAATCATGAATATAATTCTAGATATAATGAACATTTTACCACACGAACAACATGTAATTGTAAGAAGTCCACTTTCGACTTAAGAACCAAATATCGACAAAAAAACATTATTAACTTAAATGATTACATAATGTCTATAACATGGAAATAAGTGATATAAAAGGAATAATTAACTAGAAAACAGTTCTTAATAAAGTGTAAAGTAACTAAATTTTATTATTCAGGACGTTAAAGAATGATCGAGTCAAGTCGGACCCGAGGTAAGGGATCCTACTCCTCTCTTTCTTTTTAAGTACACTCTTTTATGTCATTCCTTCTAAGCTCATCTTTCTTCTAATTGGGATGTTATTTTATATTAATCTTACTTTAATTTTTATGTTCATATGATGAGATACCCTATTCTCTCTTATCAATCCATTTTGGAAGTTTTGAGTGGCGCCGTTAGGCTGCC
Source organism: Viscum album (assembly GCA_963277665.1). NCBI lineage: Eukaryota > Viridiplantae > Streptophyta > Magnoliopsida > Santalales > Viscaceae > Viscum > Viscum album. Next base: position 1,394,640,923 of record OY728165.1, read on the forward strand.
GAATTTTCATAAGAGATCTAACCTCTCTCTTTCTCTTTAAGTACTCTCCTTTATGTAACTTATTTTATGTTCCTCTTTGTTATGATGGGGGATGATCTTTTATATTCCTATTGCTGTAAATTTTATTGTAATGTGATGAGATACCCTGTTTGATATCATCAATCCATTTTTGGAAGTTTTAAGTGGCGCCGTTAGGCTGCCGAGTTTTCATAAGGGATTTTTCATCTCACTTTTATTCTCGTGAGATTTATGCTAAATTTTCCACAATTTCCTTTGAGGGGTGTATGTACTAACCATTATTTTACTCATTGTGTAATATTATTTCATTTATGATTATTTATATCAATGTTGTATTGTCCTTCTTTCACGGGGCGTATGTTTCGAAAGATACCCATGTCGGTAAGGGAACCTTTCACCCTCCTCTTTTAAAAGACTTATTTTGTTTTGTCTTTTAATTCACATAATATTATTTTGGTATATTTATTCTATATCCTTATTGATTTCAATTTTATGTCCAAGTGATGAGATACCGTTTTTATATCTCACCAACTCTTTTTCTGAATTTTGAAGTGACGCCGTTAGGCTGTCAAATTTTTGCAAGGGAACTTCTTAACCCAATTTTGATTCTTTGGGATAAACTTGTACACCTTGAATATGTCGTTCTATGATTATGTGTGAATGTCCTCTGATTTTTTTACACTTAATACCCACTTATATTACGTGTATTCGTTTGTCATACATAGTTATGTAACTGATTTATCCTTAATCAAAGGCTACCGTCTTTGTATGGGACTTCATCTCAATCTCTTTTCATTGAGGCATATTTTGTTTTATACACAACTTTCTTTTATACGGTGTATAGACCCCTTTGACTTTTATTTTTATCCAAAAGGAATCTTTTTATACGAATCGTTTTACTAAATGACCAAAGGGAATGTTTTTGTCGTATGTATGCGACGACAACGACTTCTCTGTCGCCGTGACCATTATTTGAGTTTCGGCTTCCTCTACAAGCCATACCTTCTTTGTAAAAGAAAAATAAATACCATGTTTTAATTTTCTTTTATTTTGGTATTGAAAATGGTTTTCATAATGTATTTATATCAATGTGTTGTATTGATATCTTGTTATTGAAAGGTGGAAATGTTATGCATGTTTTATGAGATAAGATTATGTTATGGTTATTGGGCATTGTTATGAAGATGGGTGGTTTTGTGATAAACTAAGGGAAGGTGAGCCCAATATAGCTCTCCAATGCATTGGGTAACGTGAAGGAGTGAAACGTTAAGGATTCTCCGAAGAGATTTAGGGAATATACTATGGTGGGTATTCTAATCGTAGCCAAGAGGGTTACTCCCTACGTATGAATGTTATGAATGCCTCAAGTTACCTTAATGTCTTTTCATTTCTATGATTTATTCATGATTTTATGAGGTATGTTAAAGTGCTTATGTTTTATGGGTAAAGTATGATTTCATTCTTATGTATACATGTACTCATTTTTCCGTTCCATATTTTTATATCCCTTACTAAGATTTTTATGCTCATCCCAAGTTTTTGAAATGTTTTTCACAGGTCAAGGGAAGGGTAAATGATATGATGATAGTGTCAAGGAATTGTCAAGAAGGAATCCATGTTTTATTTTTAATATGTTTCCATTGATGGGAAAAATGAATACTATCTTTTATGTAACCACTTTGTTTAAATGTGGAATCTAATGCAAGTTTTATGATCTAATTCTCTAAAACTCTAAACCTGAAAAGATCCTCAATGTGAATTATTCATTTAATACAATATTAAGTATGGTTTAAGGCCGGGGCCTTATAGTTGGTATCAATGGTCGGTTTAGATAACTTTAGAGGTTAGGGTATTCTTTAAGCATAAGTGACATTACCATTTTGGATAGGATTTTAGAAAGTGTCATAGTTTTTAGATAAAGTGAATGAGTAAGTATATCTTAGTGTTTATCTTACTCATTAGAACATGATGGTTATGTTGATATACTCACACTGACCTTTTTGGTTTTAGTAAATGGTTGGATCTAGCCGGCACCAAAGTAACAGTGGATGTGAAGGAAACTGTGACAGTTTTTTGAGCAAGAAGTTGAATGATATGGGAGATTCAATGAGAACTCTTGTGATTATCCTCAACCAACTATCTAAAGTCATGATTGACCACATAAACCTTGGTGATTTCCCTAAGGCATCATATATGCGAGAAACAAATCCCTACGGAACTACAGGTAATAATCATAAAGGTAAGTGTGTTCAAAAACCTATGTGTCAAAAATGTGGAAAGAAACACCTAGGAAAATGTTTCAAAGGGACAGAAATATGCTATAGATGTGGAAATGAAGGTCATAAAGCAAGAACCTGCCATGGAAAAAGGAAGCATACAGTTGACTCGAGGAAAGGGAAAGAACTTCTTTCGGAGGGATCAATTGAATGTTTTAAATATGGTGTGGATGGTCATTATGCAAACACATGTCCTATGAAGAAGATTAGGGAATGGGATCACCATGATCGTACAAATGTTTGTTTACCAATACCTAATGCCATTCAGATTGAGGATGAAGAAACTGAAAACGACCAATCAAAGGTATGGATTATTTCATAACTACTATTTTCCTATTTTGGAATCTTAGGATATGATTCATGATTTTGTTTGTAGGAAAGAAGTATTTAAGAATAAGTTGGAAATCAATGGTTAATGGGTAATGAAGAATGTTGAATGAGTAAGATGTCAACATATAAGGGCTTCAAGAGTTATGGTGAAATTCTTAAGAGTATTAATTCTCTTTTGATGATGGGGTTACATTAGAAGACTTTTTATAGTATGTGTAACACTGATGTTTAATATATGAAAATTTTATTCAAGGAATAGATATCTGTTCTTTTGTGGACATAGTTATAAAGAACCATTTGGGTTTATATGATCCTTACATTTGAGGTAATTATGGGTTACTATATGTTAAGATGGAAGTGAAAGGCTTGAGATAAAATTGAGGTTAAATTATGTTATGGTTATTTTTGATGATTTTATCTATTTTTGGGGAATGATTTGAGAATTATATAGTTTTGGAAAAAGGAAAAGACGCAGACCGTGTGACAACCCGTCGCGTCGGACAAAGCTGCGGGAATCGAACCCACGACCAAAGTGCGACTGGTATTTATCGCCTACCACTGGACTACGTGAAGTCCCTGGTTATTTTGACTGATTCTTTTTAGTTAGATGATTTTATGAATTAAGAGTAAGTTGATTTTGGGTTATCTATGGATATTTATTAACCTATCATGGAGGATATGTGATTAGGTTAATTACTTTTCAATACGAGACATTAAGAGAAACTGATGTTGTTTGGATATAAATGTTACTATTTAACTTGGAAGACTATGTGACTAAATCCTTCAAATGTTTGGGTTTCAATCTTATTTTGATTTACATTGAAGAATTTTATGGAAAAATTGATTATAGAATGGTCCTCGTGGAACTTTTGGTTTTGTTGGACAAATTTTGGAGAATAAGAATAGATTTACTTTTTATAAAGGGTTATCCTTTTCTGGATTATCTGATCTTGTACTAACATTTTTGGTTTTGGTTTTGGTTAAAGTCTAAATACATGGTAAGTATATAGTTTTCTTTTGAGGATTAGGTGATTCTATAGAAGTTGATTATAGTACTCTTAATGTGAAAAAGTCTTCCTAAATACTTGTCTTTTGGAGAAAATATGAGTTTGTGTAAGGAATCTAAGAAAAGTTGAAAGTCAACATGATAAGTATTTATGTTTCCTTATGAATAAATTCCTCAATAAAAAGGAACTTCAAACAAAAATGTTTTCTATTAACTTTTCCTACTGGGGTATCGAATACCGTTTAACCCATCACAAGTTTGTGATTTTCTTGTGGTTAACTTTCTCCAAAACATGTTTTCTATCACTCCCCATCCAAACATGACCCTTTCTTTTTTTCCTCCATGTCCATATTTTAATACTTGGAATCCTAGTATGGGTTAACTTGGGTGACCATTGTACTTATCTTTCTTTATTTTAATGTGACTGTTTTTTCCGACTCTTGTTCCGATGTGGGACTTTTAAGGATGTTTCCAAGCCCAATTTTAAAATTGCGAGGACGTAATTCCAAAAAGGGCGGAAGGATGTAACACCGCTTGTTAATAATGAATATGACATCTTTATATTTATCCAAATTTGTGAATAATATATTAATATTACTTTAAATGGGATGCTATGCTTGATGGCGTACCCAATACGCAACAACGAGTTTCTTGGGAATCTTACGTAGCACTCTAATAATAAAATAATATTATTTTGAATGGTAGTTAACGCCTAGCCGTTGTAATGGAGGGAATGAATAGAACTAACTAAAAAATGATTATATATGTTTGTCAAATAGTTTTAATCTTTATAATAAATTTTAGAGGATTAAAAATGCAAATGAAGCCAGTTTTTAAGCGTAAACATTCTTATATTCTTTAAAAGGTCGATTAACCGCCTTTTGATGGCAACCCCCTTTTAAATCCACTTTTTGAGAATTTTATAAGCTCTATTTTTCAAAATAAACATATTATTTATGATTGGGACATTGATATTTTCCTTGGGTTAATTTTTGGTATTTTTCTGACAATGTTCATTTTTCAATGAATAGTGAAAAATACTGCATTTTACATCAAAACTGCTTTTCATATAATATAATTATATGGTTATATTATCTTTTTAATTTGTTTTAAATTGAAATTAGAATATATTTTTAACATGTAATTCAATTATGGGCATTGGGATTAATTTCACTTTGGAATTAGGCATAAACAAGTACCAATCTTTTTATAAATATTGTTTCAAAAATACCCGCTATTTGTTTTGACAACGGGTAGTTTTTTTAAAATTAATTATTGAAATTTATGTGTTTGGAATTTGGTAAAATAAATTACATATTTGTAATCAGAAGGTCCAAATTATGTAATTAAGACTCTTTTGTTTTTGGACATTATGAATAGTAACGATGGTAATTATCTTTAATTATCTTGATTAATGAGTAATCGGGTAGTTAAAGAAAATAGGATAATACAATAATAATGAAAAATGACCACAAAATGTTTCCTAAGGATATTTTTTGTCTCATTTCCAACCATGGGATGCCTTGTGCCAATCTTGGGGGCCCCATGGAATCACGTTTGTGAGAAAGTGACTTTTTATCTTTTTATTTTTAAAGAATGTTAAATGTAACAAAGATGGTATCACCTAAGTAAAATATTTTAAATTTTGTATAAATAAATTATCATTTGGACTATAAATATTCATTTGAAAGATAAAAATATTTCCTAAATCATAGTAGTTTTATTATAATTTTTAGACATTAAATAAATTAAATTATTTATGACATCATGATGATGTCACGATGACCTCATTATTTAAAGATTTAAATAAAATGGAAATATAATTTAAAATATAAGACGTACACATGTCCAATACCTATTATATGGGTGGATTGCGAACCCTTATCACCTTATCCTTGAAACGCATCAATGTGGGACCATTAAAATCCGAAACTCATTTGAAAATAAAGTTACATTTTATACCTTTCCAAGAGTGCCCCTCCTCTCCTCTTATAAAAGGCCCCCACCTCTACTTCCTTACCCACACTATCAAAGCCTTTGGCTTGGCCAAACCCTGCACATTTTGTCTCTCCACATCCCTGTCTAAATCCTTGAATCCTCACTTTGGGAAGAAGTCTTCTCAAGAAAGCCTTTGCGCTCAAACCAAAGAGAGTTACCCAATTTTAAGGTAATGTCTTAACATGTGATCTTTTGTTTTGTATTTCTTCTCCAACCCCATAAAAACTTTTTATTAATTTATTTTGTAATAAATCCAGTATATTAAATATACTAGGATGCTGTTATAAGAAGAATTCGAGCTACACTTACACACACCTACATCAAATGGTTAAAGAACATACTGTTTCTGTGGATGGCGAATTTCTATCTCACGAAATGATGATTGTTAAACACTCATATAACACCTTAATAGTTGGCCATTAAGATGTCATTATATTTATATATGATATATAATATTTTTCTATTCCTGTATTTTTCATTTTTGGCATACCTTTATGGTTTCCATTGTGGGTAAACACGATAATTTCATTTTAGGAAGTGCGGACTACCGCCCCCTCAAAGTGATTTGATTCGTTAATGCCATATGTGGGATGTATAAAGGATGGATTTAAAGTTATTATAATGATGTATGTTACATGTAAATGATGAATATAATTCTGTAATTAAAATATACATACCTCTCGATTGGTTTTAATTCCATTAATATGACATAGAAATGAAAGTAGCGTTTATGCGTATGTACGGCTTACCTTCTCCATGAACGGTGCATTTAATTTCTTACCTCTAAATGATTATGTAATATTATAAATACATGTATATTCTGAATATATATATTATATATATGATATCTAAATCATGAATATAATTCTGGATATAATGAACATTTGATCACACGAACAACATGTAATTGCAAGATGTCCACTTTCGACTTAAGAACCAAATATCGACAAAACAACCATTATTAACATAAATGATTACATAATGTTTATAACATGGAAAAAAGTGATATAAAATAAATAATTAACTAGAAAAAAGTTCTTAATAAAGTGTAAATTAACTCAATTTTATTATTCAGGACGTTAAAGAATGAACGAGTCAAGTCGGACCCGAGGTAAGGGATCTTACTCCTCTCTTTCTTTTTAAGTACACTCTTTTATTTCATTACTTCTAAGCTCATATTTCTTGTTATTGGGATGTTATTTTATATTACTCTTACTGTAATTTTTATGTTCATATGATGAGATACCCTTTTATCTCTCATCAATCCATTTTATAAGTTTTGAGTGGCGCCGTTATGCTGCCGAATTTTCATAAGAGATTTAACCTCTCTCTTTCTCTTTAAGTACTCTCCGTTATGTCACTTATTTTAAGCTCCTATTTGTTATGATGGGGGATGATATTTTATATTCCTCTTGCTTTAAATTTTATTGTAATGTGATGAGATACCCTGTTTGATCTCATCAATCCAATTTTGGATGTTTTACGTGGCGTCGTTAGGCTGCCGAGTTTTCGTAAGGGATTTTTCATCTCACTTTTATTCCCGTGAGATTTATGCTACATTTTCCAAAATTTCCTTTGAGTGGTGTATGTACTGACCATTATTTTACTCATTGTGTAATATTATTTCATTTATGATTATTTATATCAATTTTTTATTGTCCTTCTTTCACGGGGCGTATGTTTCGAAAGATACCCATGTCGGTAAGGGAACCTTTCACCCTCCTCTTTTAAAAGACTTATTTTGTTTTGTCTTTTAATTCACATAATATTATTTTGGGATATTTATTCTATATCCTTATTGATGTAAATTTTATGTCCAAGTGATGAGATACCCTTTTTATATCTCATCAACTCTTTTTCTGAATTTTGAAGTGACCCCGTTAAGCTGTCGAATTTTTTCAAGGGAACTTCTTAACCCAATTTTGATTCTTTGGGATAAACTTGTACACCTAGAATATGTCGTTCTATGATTATGTGTGAATGTCCTCTGATTCTTTTACACTTAATACCCACTTATATTTCGTGTATTCATTTGTCACTCATTGTTATGTAACTGATTTATCATTAATCCAAGGATACCGTCTTTGTATGGGACTTCGTCTCAATCACCTTTCATTAAGGAATATTTTTTTTATACACAACTTTCTTTTATACGGTGTATAGACCCCTTTGACTTTTACATTTATCCAAAATGAATATTTTTATACGAATCGTTTTACTAAATGACCAAAGGGTATGTTTTTGTCGTACGTATGCGGGGACATCGACCTCTTTGCTGCCGTGACCATTATTTGAGTTTCGGCTTCCTCTACAAGCCATACCTTCATTGTAAAAGAAAAATAAATACCATGTTTTAGTTTTCTTTTATTTCGGTATGGAAAATGGTTTTCATAATGTTTTTATATCAATGTGTTGTATTGATATCTTGTTATTGAAAGGTGGAAATGTTATGCATGTTTTATGAGATAAGATTATGTTATGGTTATTGGGAATTGTTATGAAGATGGGTGGTTCTGTGATAAACTAAGGGCAGGTGAGCCCAATATAGCTCTCCAATGCATTGGGTAACACGAAGGAGTGAAACGTTAAGGATTCTCCGAAGAGATTTAGGGAATATACTGTGGTGGGTATTCCAAATGTAACCAAGAGGGTTACTCCCTACGTAAGAATGTTATGAATGCCTCAAGTTACATTTATGTCTTATCATTTCAATGATTTATTCATGATTTTATGAGGTATGTTAAAGTGATTATGTTTTATGGGTAAAGTATGATTTCATTCTTATGTATACATGTACTCATGTTTCCTTTCCATATTTTTATACCCCTTACTAAGATTTTTATGCCCATCCCATGTTTTTGAAATGTTTTTCACAGGTCAAGGGAAGGGTACATGGTATGATGATATTGTCAAGGAAGTGTCAAGAAGGAATCCATGTTTTATTTTAAATATGTTTCCATTGATGGTAAAAATGAATACTATCTTTTTTGTAACCACTTTGTTTAAATGTGGAATGTAATGCAAGTTTTATGATCTAATTCTCTAAAACTCTAAACCTGAAAAGATCCTCAAAGTGAATTATTCAATTAATTCAATATTAAGTATGGTTTAAGGCCGGGACCTTATAGTTGGTATCAATGGTCGTTTTAGATAACTTTATAGGTTAGGGTATTCTTTAAGCATAAGTGACATTACCATTTTGGCTAGGATTTTAGAAAGTGTCATAGTTTTTAGATAAAGTGAATGAGTAAGTATATCTTAGTGTTTATCTTACTCATTAGTACAAGATGGTTATGTTGATATACTCACACTGACCTTTTTGGTTTTAGTAAATGGTTGGATCTAGAAGGCACCAAAGTAACAGTGGATGTGAAGGAAACTGTGACACTTTTTTGAGCAAGAAACTGAATGATATGGGAGCTGCAATGAGAACTCTTGTGATTATCCTCAACCAACTATCTGGAGTCATGATTGAACACCTAAATCGTGGTGATTTCCCTAAGGCATCATATATCCTAGAAACAAATCCCTACGGAACTACAGGTAATAATCATAAAGGTAAGTGTGTTCAAAAACCTATGTGTCAAAAATGTGGAAAGAAACACCTAGGAAAATGTTTAAAAGGGATTGAAATATGCTATAGATGTTGAAATGAAGGTCATAAATCAAGAACCTGCCATGGAAAAAGGAATCATCCAGTTGACTCGACGAAAGGGAAAGAACTTCTTTCTGAGGGATCAATTGAATGTTTTAAATGTGGTGTGCATGGTCATTATGCAAACACATGTCCTATGAAGAAGATTCGTGAATGGGATCACCATGATCGTACAAATGTTTGTTTACCAATACCTAATGCCATTCCGATTGAGGATGAAGAAACTGAAAATGACTAATAGAAGGTATGGATTATTTCATAACTATTGTTTTCCTATTTTGGAATCTTAGGATATGATTCATGATTTTTTTGTAGGACAGAAGTATTTCAGAATAAGTTGGAAAGTAATGGTTAATGGGTCATGAAGAATGTTGAATGAGTAAGATGTCAACATATAAGGGCTTCAAGAGTTATGGTGAAATTCTTAAGAGTATTAAGTCTCTTTTGATGATGGGGTTACATTAGAAGACTTTTTATAGTATGTGTAACCCTGATGTTTAATATATGAAAATTTTATTCAAGGAATAGATATCTGTTCTTTTGTGGACATAGTTATAAAGAACCATTTGGGTTTATATGATCTTTACATTTGAGGTAATTATGGGTTACTATATGTTAAGATGGAAGTGAAAGGATTGAGATAAAATTGGGGATAAATTATGTTATGGTTATTTTTGATGATTTTATCTCTTTTTGGGGAATGATTTGAGAATTATATAGTTTTGGAAAAAGGGCAACACGCAGACCGTGTGACAACCCGTCGCGTCGGACAAAGCTGCGGGAATCGAACCCACCACCAAAGTGCGACTCGTATTTATCGCCAACCACTAGACTACGTGAAGTCCCTGGTTAGTTTGACTGATTCTTTTTAGTTAGATGATTTTATGAATTAAGAGTAAGTTGATTTTCGTTATCTATGGATATTTATTAACCTATCATGGAGGATATGTGATTAGGGTAATTACTTTTCAATACGAGACATTAAGAACAACTGATGTTGTTTGGAGATAAATGTTACAATTTAACTTGGAAAACTATGTGACTAAATCCTTAAAATGTTTGTGTTTAAATCTTATTTTGGTTTACATTGAATCATTTTATGGACAAATTTATTATAGAATGGTCCTCGTTGAACTTTTGGTTTTGTTGGACAAATTTTGGAGATTAAGAATAGATTTTTTTTTATAATGGGTTATCCATTTCTGGATTATCTGATCTTGTACTAACCTTTTTGGTTTTGGTTTTGGTTAAAGTCTAAAGACATGGGAAGTATATAGTTTTCTTTTGTTGATTAGGTGATTCTCTAGAAGTTGATTATAGTACTCTTAATGTGAACAAGTCTTCCTAAATACTCGTCTTTTGGGGAAAATATGAGTTTCTGTAAGGAATCTAATAAAAGTTGAAAGTCAACATGATAAGTATTTATGTTTCCTTATGAATAAATTCCTCAATAAAAAGGAACTTAAAACAAAAATTTTTTCTATTAACTTTTCCTACTGGGGTATTGAATACCGTTTAACCCATCACATGTTTGTGATTTTCTTGTGGTTAACTTTCTCCAAAACATGTTTTCTATCACTCTCCATCAAAACATGACCCTTTTTTCCTCCATGTCCATATTTTCATACTTGGAATCCTAGTATGGGTTAACTTTGGTGACCATTGTACTTATCTTTCTTTATTTTAAAGTTAATGTTTTACTAACTCTTTTTCTGATGTGGGACTTTTAAGGATGTTTCCAAGCCCAATTTTAAAATTGCGAGGATGCAATTCCCAAAAGGGCGGAAGGATGTAACACCCTAGGTAAATAATGAATATTAAATCTTTATATTTATCCAAATTTTTGAATAAAATATTAATATTACTTTAAAGGGTATGATATGCACGATGGCGTACCCAATACGCAACAACTAGTTTCTTGGGAATCTTACGTAGCACTCTAATAATAAAATAATATTATTTTGAATGGTAGTTAACGCCTAGCCATTGAAATGGAGGGAATGAAAAGAACTAACTAAAAAATGATTATATATGTTTTAAAAATATTTTTACTCTTTACAATAAATTTTAGAGGATTAAAAATGCAAATGAATCCAGTTTTTAAGTGTAAACATTCTAATATTTTTTTAAAGGTCGATTAACTACCTTTTGATGGCGAACCCCTTTTAAATCCACTTTTTGAAAATTTTATAAGATCTATTTTTCAAAATAAACATATTATTTATGATTGGGACATTGATATTTACCTTGGGTTAATTTTTGGTATTTTTCTGACAATGTTCATTTTTCAATGAATAGTGAAAAATACTGCATTTTACATCAAAACTGATTTTTCATATAATATAATTATATGGTTATATTATCTTTTTAATTTTATTTAAATTGTATTTAGAATATATAATTAACATTTAATTCAATTATGGCCATTGGGATTAATTTAACTTTGGAAATAGGCATAAACAAGTACCAATCTTTTCATAAATATTGTTTCAAAAAAACCCGCTATTTGTTTTGACAATGGGAAGTTTTTTTTAAATTAATTATTTAAATTTATGTGTTTGTAATTTGGTAAAATTAATTACATTTTTGGAATCATAAGGTCCAAATTATGTAATTAAGACTCTTTTGTTTTTGGACATTATGAATAGTGACAACTGTAATTATCTTTAATTATCTTGATTAATGAGTAATCGGGTAGTTAAAGAAAATAAGATAATATAATAATAATAAAAAATGACCACAAAATGTTTCCTAAGGCTACTGGTTGTCTCATGTCCGACCATGGGATACCATGTGCCAAACATGGGGGCCCCATGGAATCATTTTTGTGAGAAAGTGACTTTTTATCTTTTTATTTTTAAGGAATGTTAAATGTAACAAAGATTGTATCACCTAAGTAAAATATTTTTAATTTTTTCTAAATAAATGATAATTTAGACTATAAATATTCATTTGAAATCTAAAAATATTTCCTAAATCATAGTAGTTTTATTATAATTTTTAGACATTAAATAAATTAAATTATTTATGACATCATGATGCTGTCGTGATGACCTCATTATTTAAATATTTAAATAAAATGAAAAGATAATGTAAACTCTAAGACCTACACATGTCCAATACCTATTGTATGGGTTGATTGCGAACCCTTATCACCTTATCTTCTAAACACATCAATGTGGGACCATTAAAATATGAAACTCATTTGAAAATAAAGTTACATTTTATACCTTTCCAAGAGTGCCCCTCCTCTCCTCTTATAAAATTCCCCCACCTCTACCTCCTTACCCACACATCCAAAGCCTTTGGCTCGGACAACCCCTGCACATTTTCTCTCTTCACATCCCTCTATAACTCCTTGAAGCCTCACTTTGGGGAGAAGTATTCCTAAGGAAGCCTTTGAGCTCAAACCAAAGGGAGTTACCCAATTTTAAGGTAATGTCTTCACTTGTGATCTTTTGTTTTGATTTTCTTCTCCAACCCCCTAAACACTTTTTATTAATTTATTTTGTAGCAACTAAATTATATTAAATATACTAGGATTATTTTATAAGAAGCATTCGAGCTACACTTACACACACCTACATCAAATGCTTAAAGAACATACTGTTTCTGTGGATGGCGAATTTCTGCCTCACGAAACGATGATTGTTAAACACTCATATAACACCTTAAAAGGTGGCCATTAAGATGTCACTATATTTATATATGACATATAATATGTTTATGTTTCTGGAGTTTTCTTTTTTTGCACACCTTTATGGTTTCCATTGTGGGTAAACACGATAATTTCATTTTAGGAAGTGCAGACTACCGCCCCCTCAAAGTGTTTTGATTCGTTAATGCCATATGTGGGATGTATAAAGGATGGATTTAAAGTTATTATACATGATGTATGTTACATATAAATTATGAATATAATTCTTTAATTAAAATATACATACCTCTCATTTGGTTTTAATTCCATTAATATGACATAGAAATGAAAGTAGTGTTCATGCGTACGTACGGCTTACCGTCTCCATGAACGGTGCATTTCATTTCTTACCTCTAAATGATTATGTAATATTACAAATACATGTATATTCTGGATATATATATTATATATATTATATCCAAATCATGAATATAATTCTGGATATAATGAACATTTGATCACACGAACAACATGTAATTGTAAGAAGTCCACTTTCGACTTAAGAACCAAATATCAACAAAACAAACATTATTAACATAAATGATTGCATAATGTTTATAACATGGAAAAAAGTGATATAAAAGGAATAATGAACTAGAAAAATGTTCTTAATAATGTGGAAATTAAATCATGTTTATTAGTCAGGACGTTAAAGAATGATCAAGTAAAGTCGGACCCGAGGTAAGGGATTCTACTCCTCTCATTATTTTTAAGTACACTCTTTTATGTCATTCCATCTAAGCTCATCTTTATTGTTATTGGGATGTTATTATATATTATTCTTACTGTAATTTTTATGTTCATATTATGAGATACCCTATTCTCTCTCATCAATCCATTTTGGAAGTTTTGAGTGGCGCCGTTAGGCTGCCGAATTTTCGCAAGAGATCTAACCTCTCTCTTTCACTTTAAGTACTCTCTTTTACGTCACTTCTTTTAAGATCCTCTTTGTTATGATGGGGGATTTTATATTATATTTCTCTTTCTGTAAATTTTTTTGTAATGTGATGAGATACCCTATTTGATCTCATCAATCCATTTTTGGATGTTTTAAGTGGTGCCGTTAGGCTGCCGAGTTTTTGTAAGGTATTTTTCATCTCACTTTTATTCCCATGAGATTTATGCTACATTTGCCACCATTTCCTTTGAGTGGTGTATGTACTGACCATTATTTTACTCAGTGTATAATATTCTTTAATGTATGAGTATTTACATCAATTGTGTATTGTCCTTCTTTCACAGGGCGTATGTTTCGAAAGATACCCATGTCGATAAGGGAACCTTTCACCCTCCTCTTTTTAAAAGACTTATTTTGTTATGTCTTTTAATTCACATAATATTATTTTGGGATATGTTATTCTATATCATTATTGATGTAAATTTTATGTCTAAGTGATGAGATACCCTTTTTATCTCTCATCAACTCTTTTTCTTAATTTTGAAGTGACGTCATTAGGCTGTCGAATTTTTGCAAGGGAACATCTTAACCCAATTTAGATTCTTTGGGATAAACATGTACATCTTGAATATGTCATTCTTTGATAATGTGTGAATTACCTCTGATTTTTTTACACTTAATACCCACTTATATTTCGTGTATTTGTTTGTCACACATAGTTATGTAACCGATTTATCCTTAATCCAAGGATACCGTCTTTGTATGGGAATTTGTATCAATCTCCTTTCATTGAGGCATATTTTCTTTTATACACAACTTCATTTTATACGATGTATAAAACCCTTTGACTTTTACGTTTATACAAAAGGAATCTTTTTATATGAAGCGTTTTACTAAACGACAAAAGGGAATGTTTTTGTCATACGTATGTGGCGACAATGAATTCCCTGCCGTCGTGACCATTATTTTGAGTTTTGCTTCCTCTGCAAGCCATAACTTCTTTTTAAAAGAAAAATAAATACCATGTTTTACTTTTATTTTATTTTGGAATTGAAAATGGTTTTCATATTGTATATATATCAATGTGTTCTATTGATATCTTATTATTGAAAGGTGGAAATGTTATGCATGTTTTATGTGATAAGATTATGTTATGGTTCTTGGGAATTGTTATGAAGACGGGTGGTTCCGTGATAAACTAAGGGTGGGTGAGCCCGATATAGCTCTCCAATGCATTGGGTAACACGAAGGAGTGAAACGTTAAGGTTTCTCTGAAGAGATTTATGGAATATACTGTGGTGGGTATTCCAAACGTAACCAAGAGGGTTACTCCCTACGTAAGAATGTTATGAATGCCTCAAGTTACCTTTATGTCATATGATTTCTATGATTTATTCATGAATTTATGAGGTATGTTAAAGTTCTTATGTTTAATGGGTAAAGTATGATTTCATTCTTATGTATACACGTACTCATGTTTCCTTTCCATATTTTTATATCACATACTGAGCTTTTTATGCTCATTCCATGTTTTTGAAATGTTTTTCACAGGTCAAGGGAAGGGTACATGATATGATGATAGTGTCAAGGAAGTGTCAATAAAGAATCCATGTTTTATTTTAAATATGATTCCATTTATGGGAAAAATGAATACTATCTTTTATGTAACCACTTTGTTTAAATGTGGATTGTAATGCAAGTTTTATGATCTAATTCTCTAAAACTCTAAACCTGAAAAGATACTCAATGTGAATTATTCATTTAATTCAATATTAAGTAAGGTTTAAGGCCAAGGCCTTATACTATCCACACTGATATGTTGGAAAATGGTGTACACAACCTATTCATGAATGCTACAGTAATTATAAAAATGTCATATCTATCTAACTTCATGTATTCGAAAATACTTTTATCTCAGATATAAGATCTTGTTTAATTCATTATGGCTTTAGACGTAGTTCTTATTCACTTCACGCATGGATTGAAAGGAAACCAATCATATTGTTTTTTGATATCTCAATTAATTATGCTTCATAAATGAGTTCCATGGAATTACCTATTCTTATTTACACACATTCACTCACAATCATGATTATTAATTTTAAGTGTCTTCACGTGGGCATGTGCATGCATGCATGCACAGTACCCTTCTTCCTTGTGTGAAAACCCCAATGGAAAAAATCGTTTGTGCACACAAACTTTCTATTTCTTTTTCTCTAATAATATCAAACAAACTTTTTGTATTTGGTTCTTTTCAAACACAGAACAACTTATTTTTTAGATTAGGTTTTATATAAGTGTGTTATTATTCAAACCTAATTGGGATTCTTTCATGTGTGTAATCTTCCTCTTTCTTCCTCTTTCAAACATGGACACGCGTTGTTTTCTTTATTTGTGTCATTTTTCAAACCTGATTTGGTATATTCAATGTATGGATTGTTATTTCACACTTGGGTGTCTCAATTTATTCACATGCATCAATGTGTATCATGAATGAAATCTCCATCTTCATTTGTGAGTACATGAGAGATCATGTTTCTTCATCTTCAAACAAAGAACACAAGAGATTCGACATTCATGAAATCAAATTATTCTTTAAAGATGAACCCCTAAAAATATTATATATATATATATATATATTGACATAAGGGTATTATTTTTTGTGAAAATAGAAGGGCACGAGTTCTTCCCCATCATGCATGTGATTCTCATGGATATTCTTCATAGAACCAAATGTGGTTCTTGGTACTGTCTTCACAGAATACAACAAGGGACCATGAATGGTTGTGTACATGCAGTATCTTATTTGTGCACAAAGCATGCCGAGGGTTTAAAATCCTATCAGATGTATGTGGTTTTCTTCACATAGATGTATAGTTCCTTTTGTGAACGAAGATGGTTCATGGTTTTCCTTCGTGCAAGTGATACAAAAATATTATTCTCATAGCTAGGGTGTGTTGAACTTCTTTTCAATACTATGTTTTTTTTCAAATGAGAGACTTATCTCCTTATTTTAAACACCCAAGCCTCAGTTCAGGTATATTTATTTATTGTTGAGGAACAATGCATATCTCCATGTTCAAATCCATGTATCTAATATAGAAATAGGGTCATTGAATGCCCTATATCTATGGCATCAAATTTTGGAATCCATGGGTCAAGGATAGGTTTATAATCACGGGATATTATTTTGAAAGAGAACTTCTTTTCTATGTTATATTCGTCACATGAAATTGTTTGAGAATTCCTGAAGGGACTCTCGAAATCATTGTGTGGCCTCATAACTCTATTTCTTCAGAATAGACATGATCTTTTTATATCAATGAATACATGAAACATTTAATGAATGAATGTGTTCAGTTCATCCAAACGATCATTGTGCATGTGTTTTCATCATCAACACTGACTGGGAGCTCGATCACTGTGGATCGACATCATCTATGGAGAGAATAATAATTGGTATGAATGGAGGTTGAAGATAACCTCAGGGGATGATATTGAAAGGATACGATTCAATCGGTGAGACAAGAGATGAGATGATTGGTCCCAATTATATTTCTTATTGATTATTAGATGTGCGACTGAGAGAGTAAGTGAAATTAGATGGATGACCGGGATTGTTTTTGAATTTTTAAACTCTTGTCCCACATGGAAATTTAGCACGGTTTCACTACACTTTATAAACCATGGTGTTGCGACACCACTTAAATTATCTCTCCTCTCCCTCCCATTTGTACCTCCCCATAATAATTTCTGTGGGAATTCTTCTACAACCAACCCTTCCACCATTCCACCCCACACGGTGGCATCACATATTTGATCTGATGTAACTAATGTGATCCTTATGGCCTACCCATACTAGCAGGTTGGTCATGGAGACTTAAGGCATTGCTGCACCATTGTGGTCTGAGCTACGTCCCATGATTGGATGGCTGGCTCGGTGGGTCACCAATTTTTTGGTACAAAGGCATATAAAAAGTAACTACATATTTTAAAACTAAGTATTCACAAATATAATATTCCAAACCACCGTTACACTTTTCTTCTTCTTCTATTATCTTTGGAATGATAATTCCAAAGATCTTCTCCAAAACATCATCTTTCATTTCATCTTAGACCATGAATCCAAAAGATCATCAATATGTTGTTTTGATCCAATCATGGATAACAAATAGTTAATTTATTCATTCCTCATGAATTAAGGCATAATTCATGGAATCTCCTTATTGTGAGTGATGTGTTCACCATTAACACATATCATGGAAATTGAGGACTATCTCAAACAGTCATTTGATATTATTTAAAACCTTCATCCAATTATAATCCATTCGACGGGTCTACTTTCTCCCCATGCAATTGAGTATTTCATGGTCTTCTTTATGGTGGTTTAAACATGTATCACTTTGATACAAGTATTTTGAACTTTGTATAAGCTAAAAAATCTTTAGAATTTATTTGGAGAATGATCATGTATTACATCTAATGTAAAACAACAATTCTTCTAAGTGACATATTCTTTGGAGCACCTTCAACGTTGCATTCTATAAGTATTAGTGTCTTTCCGAGTACAATTTATGATCACCATATTGATCATGATTATCACATCAATCAATACCATGAAACAATCAAATTGAATGCTGATTAACAATTGACTCCATATTGATATCTTATTGAATAAGTTGCAACACCATTCTCAACAATATCCACCATTGTATTTTATTTCAATATAACCTATGAATAATTTTTATTGGTCAATTTATGTGAAATTCATTTATCTACCTTATTAGAAACCAAATGAAAAGGTGTAGTGGGTTCTGTTCAAAACATGTTCTCCTCCCTATGAATAATATCTTCAAGAAAGTTTCTAAGAGAGGGATGATGCCACATGGTTTATGTAGCAAAGATCCTTTAGTAATTCAACTGTATGTTTAATTTGGATAACCCAGTGTAAAAACAAAGAGAGATATGATTATGGTTTTCAATGTTGTCCATAAAAAACCATACATGTTAAATCATTCCCAGAGTGTTTCAATTATTAACCAATGGGATGAGAATAATCAGATTTATCAATGAAATGCTATATATTGTACATACTTCCCCAATCATATTAAAAAGATCACGTGAAAAGATAAATATCCCCCTTTCATCCCTTATTTTAATCAATCAAGATCTCCAAATTAATTGACATTGTAAATACAATTAAGAACGAGTGTTGAAAGTGTGATTATAATAACTCAAGTTTCATCTTTTTGAGATGATATTTATTTAAATCATTGTCAAGATATAATCCTAGATATCTTACCCTTCATGTTTTCTCGATCTCAAGGGGTGAAATCCCTTTGAATTACCATGGTGGAGAATATAATAATATAATCATAAAGATATAAATGTTGAAAATCCCCCACTATGGATCGCTTAATGTAATTATCAAATCAATAATAATATTTCCAACATGTAGTTCTACACTTTGTTCATCCAATTCCCATCTTTAGGATGACCTTCACATTTAATTCCCTAAAATTTAATCACATTAATATAAAAGTATATAATGCATTAAGATGGAAAACTTGTGAGATTTTTAATGGAATAATTGGGGAATAGAATTTTCTATCAATCCAAGAACTCATTTCCATGGTGCTATAAAGTGTATGTTAATATTCATGTTGGTGGTTTCACTCCATTTGACATTTTGAATCTTTCAATGTCAAAATGGACCCTATAATTCAATTCAGCATCAACTTGTGTTAGATTATTTTTCTTTACTTTTTCTAGTAGAGAATTAGATTTTATTGGTTCATGTTCATCAATTTTTAGTATCTCCATTTGGTCTGGTAATATAGTTGTAAATTTTATTGCATGATGAAAATATTTATTTCACCTTCCACACAGTATTTGTGAGACACTTGGGTTGTCATGTGTTGAAACCCTCTAATGAAATTCTAACTATCTTTCATGTGGAATGACATGTTTCTCTTTTCCCTTTTATTTAGATAGTACTTCATATTCGGCTCATTGTAGTTATATATAAATTATCAATTGATTAGTCCAGATAACTAAAAACTACTTCTGAACATTTTATTATTTGGAGATTCCACATGGATTATTCATTGTCTTCAAGTAACCATTCTTAGGAAACTTATTAATTTTATCTTCAGGAATGTCTTCAGTAAATACCATATTCTTCTGGATTGATTCTCCATTTAGATTTATATTTCATCCATTCATTTATATGGATTGTTTTTAGTGATCCACAGTATGCATTTTCTTTATACAGTAGAAGCATCTTTTCATTTTAGAGATGACATTCTCTGAATCTGGCATGAACTTCTTCTTGGGAGTAATTTCTTCCACTGTTTTTTTGACATCATTGTATTACATATGCCCAATTGATGACTTCTCAACTGCTTTTTCTTTATCCTTATTTTGTTTTGGTATATACTTATTATCGACAAATGCCTAAGTAATGGTAGGATTAAACCTCCACTCAACATAACTCTGACCACATTTGTTGTAATTATCACAGAAGACTTCAAGATACTCAAATTTTTTCTCGGTAGATAGATTCTTCTTTATCTGTTTTTTCTGTCTTTTCTTTGCAGGATGCTTTATTTATTCAAATCTAAATTCCCTAAATGTAGGACTTTCAGAATTTTCATATTATGAAAATTTATTCTAGATATCATTTTCCTACTTCTCAAACATCCAACAACACCAATAGTAGATAATAAATATCTTCTCTTTCTTGTAGTATCAATATAGCTAAATTTAGTGATTTGGTGTTTCTGGAATTGTATTTTGTTATATGGAGCATCCATTTGGGAATTTTTCTTCTAAGTCGTCCAATCATACATCTTTGAAATTTTTATGGATCAATCATCATTTTTATCAATGCACATCATCTATGATTTGAGATTTGAACATGTATTTCTGATGCAACTGCATTAGTGTAAACAAAAATAACTGGGTTATGGGATACCTTCTTCTTGGAGGTTATTTCCATTAAATTTCAGGAGGATTTTTTTTTTCACTTGGAATAATATTCATAAATGATTAAATGACTGGCGTCATCTATTTTTTCAATTGTTTGGGAAGTTCTCTCTTGGAGTGATTGTTGATTCATCAATTTCACCTCCAACAGCAAACACATCATGTTGAGGTTTTTCTTCTCATAATCAACTAATCTCAGATTGCTTTCCCAATTCTCCTTCAGGATTATAATTTTTTCTTCATGCATATTTTTAAATTGTTGCAAGGATATGTCAATATCCTTTACATTGTCAGCTCTATCTTCTTGTTGAGCATCTTTTCCCACCATAGAGACTTTTCGCAACATTTCAAATGCATGGAAAGCTTCTATAAATACCATTTTTAGTAATTATTTCTCACAAATACTTCCATGACATTTTTCAATGACTTCATCATATCTTTCATTGAAAAGAGAAATTTTTTCCTCCTTTTCTATCACATGTTTCTTGAGAGTGTTTGATAGTCCAACCCATTTTCCAATTTCTCATCCATGGAAACATCATCTTCTCCAATCTATAATTTTTTATCTTGAAGTGTACTAATTCTTATAGCAATGTGTCTTTCTACTCCTCTTATGACTATATTCATATGATATTTGGGTGTAGTATGAAGATAAATAATTGTTCTATCATCATAGTAGATTGAATTGGATTCATCATAAGAGTCGTAATAATAAAAGGATTAATCAATTGTTGTACCTTTCAGATTACCTTCAGTAGAAGGTGCCTCCCCATTTGCAGTAATTTTATTTTTCATCTTCCTTTTTCGATTTCTTATTTCTATTTTTCTGAGTCTTAGAATCTATCTACATTTAAGGGTTCTCACTCATATAATCAAATATGAACTTTATAAACACAACCTTGTATCTTTTAGTGGGAACCTGACTCTAGTACTAATTTAAGCTCCTAGATCACTGTGGATCACAAAGAGAGGGAGGCATGAATCAGTGATCCCTTTTAATATTATTAATAATTGATTATTTTAAATTAAACATCTATGGATGGTTAAATCCTTGATCCAATCTTCATGTTTTAATTATCCTTACCTAGAATGGTGTAGTAAATATAAAGGAACTGATCACAAGGATTTACAAGGTTCAGTACAAAAATATACTCCTTGTTGTGTTGGATATTCCCTCCAACATAGATCCTACACTATATTATTATTATCAATATAAATGGTTGATAAATATTCACATTTTATATCTCTTCAGTCCAATAAGAGGCTCTTTATAATTCATCTCACAATGTTACTAGAGTCCACAGGCATGCTTCAAAGTCTCAGTGAATAATTCTTCTCCTCCCATAATCCCACAGGGGTCATCTAGATCTCGATTCACACAACCATATTATTTTTTTATGTTCATTCTTCATTCCCTTTAGATGATCTTATTTAATCTCCACATAGGCTTTATTAATTACAAGTGCCTTCGTATCTCTTCTAGAATCTTAAACAACCTTGGGTAAGGTTTGTTGTCCTTGGTCAATAACACTGATCACTTTTCTAATCAGTCCTCTATTAACAATGCGTAGGAAATTCATTATTCTTTTTATGAATACGTGACCTCACTTATATGTGTGAAAATTGTGTACACAAACTCATCAATAATTATGGAGAAATTATGAACAATATAAGATATGTATTCCTTCTTGGATACTCAAATATTGTTAACTCGGATATAGGATACACATTAATTCATTATGTCTTCAGTATCAGTTCTCATTCTGTTCATTTACGGATTTAATGGCATCCAACCTTCTTGTTTTTGTAAATCTAAATTAATTATGTTTCATGCATTAGATGCATGGAATTTCTTCTTATTGTTTACACACATTCACTAACAATCTAGATTATTTCTTTTAAGTGTCTCCATGTGTTCATGTTCATTCATGCACAATCCTCTTCTTCTCTGTGTCAAAGCCCCAATGGGTATAACATTTGGAGAACACACAATTCATCTATCATTTTTCACACTTAATATTAGACACACATTTGGTCTTTGGTTCTTTTTACACACTCACTTATTATTTAGTTTAGGTTCAATATATGTGTGTGTTTATTCAAACCTAAATGGGTTTCATCCATGTCTATGATCTTCCTCTTTATTAATCCATATTCAAATGTGAAGACACAATCCATTCATGATTTGTGCTCATTTTCAATCTGAATGTGAATATTCAATTTATGTATTGTACTTTTACACTTGGCTGGCTCAATTCATTCATATGCATGCATGTGCACCATGCAAGCACTCTCCATCCAATTTTTTGAATACATGAGGGCTCAGGTTTCTTCTTCTTCAAATAAAGCACACAAGTGATTCAGCCATTATTTAATCACCTTATTATTTAAAGACGAACCACTTCAAAACAATATATATATATATATATATACATGTATATATATATATATATTGAGATAAGGTTGTTCTTCTTTACTCAAACAGGAGGGCATTATTTCCTCCACTTCATGCATGTAGTTAAAATGGATCTTCTAGACAGGAAAAAAATGGTTCTTGGTTCAATCATCACATAATAAAACAAGTGTACAAGACTGGTTGTGTACATGCAGTTTATATTTCACCCAAGAAGCACGATGAGGGTTTGAAAACAAATCCTGTGTCAATGGTTTTCTTGAAAAAATTGTGCAGTTTCTTTTTCAATCCAATATGTTTAGTTTTTGTCCATAGAACATGAGATTCAAGGTGCTTCTTCACATAACTAAGCTACGCAAAACTTCTTTGCAATTCATTGTTTTTTGAAAATGATAGCTTTCACTGAGTTTTTTCAACACCTGAGACTCGGTAAAGATATCTCTCTTTATAGGGGATGAAGAACACATACCTCCACCTTCAAAAATATATATCTAATCCCAATGATCGGGGACTTGAATGCCCATGATCTATGGCTTCAATATTTTGAATTCATGTGTCAAGGATAGGCTAATAATCATGGGATATTATTTTGAAGACATACTTATTCTCTGTGGTATATTACTCACGTGTGTGCATTTAATAACACATACAGAGCTTCATGAATTCTTTATGTAGCCACACAACTTTGTTTTCATCGACTGAAATATTCTATTTTTATACTAATTCATGCATGAAACATTTATTGTATGCATGTTTTCAGTTCATTTAAACAATCCCCATGTCTGAGTTTTCATCATCAATAATGCCCAGTTGTTGGATCGAGGGGGTCACCTTTTTCTATGGAGAGTTGTGGCACCAGGATGGATGGATGGTTAATATGACCTTAGGGAAGGAGATTTGACTACTACGATTCAATCAATGAGTTGTGGGAGGAGATGATCATTCCCAATTACATCACTTACCTTAGAATAGATGTCCATATAAGAGCGTAGGTAGGATTAAATGGACTGCCACAATAATTTTTGTGTTTTTAAACTCTTCTCCCACATCAATCATTAGCACGGTTTCATTGTGCTTTGTAAACCTCCATGCTGAGGCAATAATTCAATTAGATCTCTCCTCCTCCCACTAGTTCTGCCTCGTACCAGTTTCTAATTGTGCACTTCTACACACACTCCTACCACAGTTCCACCCCAGATGTTGGCACAACCTCTTTGCTGTGATATGCCTAATTCACTCTTCATGGCCTACCCATACTGGCTGGCCAGTGAGGGAGACTTGAGGCTCAGTTGCACCCTTATGGTGTGAGGTTCCTCCCCTGAATTGCTGGCTGGCTCGGTGGGTCACCAATTTTTTGGTATAAAGGCATATAAAAAATTACTACTTAGTATAAAACTAAAAATTTACAAATATAAAATTTCAAACCACCATTATACTTTTCATCTTCTTCTATTCTCTTTATAATTATAATTCCAATGATTTTATTCAATTCATCATCTTCTTTTTCTTCCTAGATCATGAATCTAAAAGATATTTAATGTGTTTTTTTGATACAATCAATCATAATACATGGATCATTTCTTCATTACTCATGAATTAAGTCATAATTCATGGCTTATCCTTGTTGTGAGGGATGTGTTCTAAATTAACAAAATTCTTCGACATTGAGGGCTAGCTCAAACAATCATTTGATATTATTGAAAACCTTAATCTAATTAGAAATCATTGGATGGTTCTTCTTTATTCTCATGAAATTTTGTATTGAATGGTAGTCTTTATGATGGTTAAAACATGTATCACAATGATACAAGTCTTTGGAACAATGTATTAGCTCAACAATTTTTAGAATTGCTTTGGAGTATGATAAAGCATTATATATAATGTTTAATAGTAATTCTCTTAAGTGACATATGATTTAGAACAACAGCACCTTACCATTATCCAAGTATTAGTGGATTTAAAAGTACAATTCATGATCACCACTATGATCAGGATTATCACTTCAATCAATAACTTTCCATAAACAAATTGATATCTGATTAACATCTGACTCCTTATTCATGTTTTATTGAAAAAAATGCAACACTACATAATATCCTTGGACACTGATGGTGATCCAGTTCCGTCATCATTCTTCTACCACCGACATGCTCAACAAGCCATTTCCACCTAGTATATCAACCCTCCTACATCGCCCCTTTGATCCATCCTTTATCACATTACATGTGCCCGTATAGGGATGTACAATCATATGCCCCTAGAACTGCCACATCATCCACCTCAAAACTGATCACTATTCCTGTTAGAGACCACCACCTCCAACCAAACCAAAATGGGTTCATATGGTAAATATGCCCTCACAAAAGACAACACATAAATGAATAGTGTATTAAATAACATATTTAGGGACTTCACCCTATGACCTGCCCCACTAACCATTTCCACCCCACCACCAACAGATGGGTTGTGCATTTATATATATAAATATAAATATAAATATCATCATTTATATTTATTTTCATATATAATATGATACTATTTATTTACAAGTATTAGAGCATATACATGAATAAATTTTTTTTTTCATACGGTCACACAAACACACACATTAATATATATAATTACATAGACTTTTGTAATGGTATTTCTATATTCATATATATTTTTAATATAAATAACATGGATTGTTTTTTATTTTAAATAAAATTAATATTTTTTAATTAACATATAGTTTATATATTTAAAAATACATTTTATATGAAAATACATATAGATATTTAACTATATAATTATAAAATATATTTGTAAATATATGTAAATATGTGGATATTTATTTATAAATATCAATAAAAAATGATAATCAATAAAATTTGAGCCCCATAATATACATAGGAGTGTATGAACAACTAATAAATTCATTATCCTTTGAGAAAAAGATAACAAGTCCCTCTAAAAAAGTATAAATTCCATAAAATATTAAAAAATCAGTGTATCCCAATGAAAAATATATTTTTGGTGGCCCTCAAAGTCATTTATAACTTTTAGAAAACAATGATAAGGTTCCCCCATAATTAATAAGGCATAGATATCTTCGAAGACATTGATGTGATATCTTGAGAATCATTAATGGAAACATTGATCCAAAGCTATTGTCATTTTTTTTCAATTAATGTTTTCACCCTATCATAAGATATTAATTAATTTATTAATTTTTTCTGTCACTAAATTGTTATTAAATATATACAACTCATAACTAATTTTCAAATTTTAATGAAAATTTATTTTTAATTATTTTTAAACTATTTTTACCAAAATATATTATATATTATGTGTAGATACATATTTCATATTATATATTTCATATCGAAACAAATATATTATATATATATCAATATTAATATATCTATACTTTAAAATGTGATTTTTAATAATTTTAAAATTAATTATAAAGGTCTCTTTTTATGAGTGCTAATAAAAGTGATGAAAAATATGGGTTTTATGACCAATAAAAAATCATTTATAATGGCTAATAAAAGTGATAATAATGGTTTTTTTAACAATGCTAAATAACTGATAATTGGAAATAAAAGAACCAATAAAGGAGTCACCTATGAGTGCTAAATAAGAGTAAGAAAACTATTTTTTAAATATTCTTCTTTGTATAAATGATAGTGATGCTCTTTTCTAGTGTTTTAATCTATATATGATAAAATTATTTGTTCTTTTTATGTACTGATAAAGAGTCCCTTGATATAGAAAATTATATAGATGTTTGGTCCACTAAATTGATATGGTGAAATCGGGAAGACATGATAAAATATGGAAATTTGTTTTCATTTTAAGAAAGGTATCAATATACTTACAAGGGTCATGGTTTCAAAACCTAGATATTTTAGAATATATTTATCTTTAAATTGTTTTATTTCATTAATTTATTTTTTTATACACAATACCATGTTTCAACGAACCACAATATAATTATAAATTATTAATATATATTTTAAAAATTATCACCTAGTTGTTGGATTGGATGGTATAAATATTACTATCTATATTATAAAAATATTTGGTTTCTTGTGTATAATAAGAATTTATTGGTTATTAATTAGTTAAAAATAAAAATGAAGATGGTATAGAAAATTGAGACTAGAAAAAACTCTAATGGTGGAGGCATTGAATGCTGTGAGAGGAAGAATATGATTGAAAACCTAAGGTGTTCGTCACAGGTGGACCATGATGGAAAAAAATAATCATTTCATATTATTTCAAGAAACAAGAACATGGAAGATCATGATCTAGATAACGCTGATGGTTTGAAAAACATTTCAATGGTGGTTAAAAATGCTAATAACCCCTCTTTTTCAGATTTAGTTCTACCCCCTCCAAGAAGGATTATTTTAAACAGCTGGGAATTACATGTTTTAGAAAATACAGTTTTAGTAGAGGTAAGAGTGAATCCTTGAAGGCACTCTATTATTGTAATAGTTTTAGTTCAAAAGGGAGAGATGTTGTGGAATTTCTATGATATCATGAGAAGTATTACTACGATCTTTGGGGTTTTTTATTAAAATATGGTGATAATTTAGTGAGGTTACTACCATGTGGTATTTCCCTATGATGATCCCAAATGAATATCATGGGGCATTGGTAAACTATCGATGAGGCATGGCTTCCTACGAATCCATGAATGGGATATGAATTTTGACCTGAATATGGTATGGAACACTCATACAAATGTTTGGATTCATATATGTTAAATTAATATGTTTTATTTCCATCCACATTTCCTTTAGAAAATATCTTTTACATTGGGGAACCCAATTAGGATGGATCATAAAATTTAAAATCTGAGATATAGACATTATGTGAGGATCTTGGTTAATGTTGATATGTCCATCACCCTTGTGGAAGAATTTGTGATAATAATAAGTGATGATAGAATCATTTTTTTTCCAATATGAATAAAAAACAATGTTTCATGTAAGTTTCATGTTTTTTTGTTCATCTCAAATCTGAATTTATCATTGAAAAGTATTGTTCTTTCTACAACATTAAAGCAAATGATGGTACTAGCTGTAAAACTAGAAAAGGATATGATAGAATACTACCACCTATTCCAAATAGAAACATTATTGTTGGCCCCTATAATGTGGAATAGATGGGAAATGGATCTGTGAAGATCAACTTCATTAATAGAAACCTTGAGCACTACAGTAATCCGATATCCTCTTCCGATGACACCGAAAATTAGTCCCTTATGGATGTGTAAGTTATGAAAATGTATCAGTATATGGAAAAGTTGGGGAAATACCATATGGAAGACCCTCATGGGCATTATGGGAATCTTCATCTAAGCTGTGACGAAAATCCCACATCTAGTATTGAATCTGGGGAGGTAGTGAATATTTTGATGGCACAACATGAAGGGAATTTTCAGGACATACACAAAGAGAATGATCCCATTAATGAAGTGTACACATGTAGAAGGTAGCCTAAACGCAATGAATAAACAAAAAAATTAGGTACTTCATAATGGATTTCAAAACTATGTGGTACTCATAGGAACTCTAATATGTAAATACCTCTTGATAAAATTTCTAGGTATATTTTATAAGGGGAACCATAAGAGAAGAATGTTCTGAATAGGTGCACACCAGTCCATTCTAGGAGAACTCAGAAATTACTATCACCAAATGATGGTAAGGATTCACATAATTTCATTATGGAAAAAACACATAGGTGTTTACATGGGTTATATCAACCAGATATTCATTGAAAATTCAATAGGGAAACAATAATCATGAACCAAGAGAATTTTCTATGTGTCTGGAATGTGGTGACATTAATACTCCTAGAAATGATAGATACAATAAATAATTATCACTGGAAACACCACTCCTTGTTGGGAATCCCAAAACCCAGGTTTCTCATTATCCTAATATAATCAATATTTGGGATCCCTTTTCTCGGGTTCCTATATCCATGAATTCTAGGTGAAATAAATCTAAAAACAAATCACCTAATATTATGTACTAAAAATATATGTTCACCACATTGAGTGGCATATTTGGGATGATAATGTTGAGGATCCACATCTCCTTATGTAGACTGATCATAGAAACATAGGGTAATCTTTTTGTATTAAGGGATTAATAATGGAAACAAACCCACCTGATGGGATAAAGAAAGGTATAAAGAATAAGGGGAAAGGAAATTTTGTTGTGGAGAATAATAAAATACCTATGTCTAGGGGCATGACCCCCAATCAATGAAGCTCTTATAATAGAATTTATAAGGGTTTGGTAATCCCCTAAAATCCAAATACCCTAGGAACATCATATTGGATAAAAAAACCAATTCTTATTGAAATAACAAACCAAATAGAATGTCTGAGAATTGGAAGACCATCAAGTGGGAATATATAGGATATCATACTGTTTCTCAACACCTACACAAATGTGACAACGATTATTTTGGATTCTTAGCCATGGATGTATTCAAATTGTCACATGCATTCAAAAAATCAGAGCATAACTACCACTCTATGGAGTTCAGGTCATACTGTTCATATTTTTTTGCATTAAAATCATATATAATAAAAAGAGATATCTAGAGTTAACATGAGGAATCCTCAGAGAATGTGTTTCATAAAAGGGGTTTGATGGGTGAAATAAACATTATCCTAATAAATAATGAAAATACTGGATCCAATTTCAACTGGATAGAAGCTATTCAATTTTCCATATTGTATTGATCAGTGTAATATTGCATAGTTTACAATTTATCCAGAGGAATTTACATAGATAAATCACACATTGAATGTAAGGAAAGAAATAAATCTTGAAAAATTATTTATAAAAATGAATGACATGAGTGATTACAAAATACTATTAGGTTTCACCCTCCTCAAGAATCTATCTAACCATTACCCACTAATTGGGAAATGATATACCATGCCAAGGTTTTTACCTCATCAATTTATTTTCAATAATGTAAGGGTTATCCTTCCTGGATATAGGTAAACTGTATTGCAGGATTGTATGCTTTTTGCAATAGGAATATCACTTGAGAGTCTTGTTGAGAAATTAAACCACACTAAGAGACTCCTAAGGGTATAAAGAAACAATTCATTCTCCAAGCTCGATCATGACATCCAGAATAATGAGTATCCCTTGAAATCATAAAAAATAGAAATTTGAACAAGTAATCCAATTATAGAGACGAATTGGAATCTCATAAAAACTTTTATGATCTTCTATCCATTAAATCAATGCTAGAAAGAAATCACATCAATGTGAAATGGTTGATGGAAGGTGATATGAAATAAAAATTATTCCACAAAATACAGAGGGATAAGAAAGATAAATTAGGATATAGTTCTATAATCATTAATGGATAGTTGTACACAGATAAATATGTTTTTTCAAATAACGTGATAGATTATATTAATGGACTATATGAAAATGATGCAGAGTACCTCAATGATGATTGCAAATATTTCTGATCACATTGATGTGTAACAGAACCAATGCCTTCTTAGATCACTGGATAATGACAGAAACATGAAATCTCTATTTTATATAAATATAGAGTGTTATAATGGACCCGATGTATTGATAAATAAATTATTCATGTTTTATTGGGAAATCCTACATGAAAACATGATATGTTTTTTAGGATAATTCATTACTCATCACTTTTTCCTTATATAATCAATTCAAATTTCATTGATTTATCCCTGGGAAGGAAAATGAAGTACATATTAAGGACATTAGAATAGTGGCCCTTAGAAAGACAATTCCCAATGTAATTATTAAAATCATGATGTCCAGAATGTTGGCATTATTAAAGACAACATTACTCTAAACTAGTATGCGTTTGTTTCTGGAAGATTCATATAGAATATCATTTTCACAGACATAAGACATGTTAATCTAGTAAATATAACGGTGAAATAGGGGAACTATTCTTTTACACCCCAAACCATGGGTCTCATAAAATGATAACATTATGCTTCTATTTGGTTAAAATTCTTTTAACCGAACAAAATTTATAAGATAAACACAAGGATTTTTATTTGAACTAGACACTGATGTGTTTACAATATACCAAGATCACAAGAAAACATTATACCCAAAATGCCTATTAAAAACACTATAAAAATTATAGGGAGACCCCCCAAAACAACAATAACCCCATGAAGATAACATGGGTCCTTAGGATCCATCATAACAAAAATTAGTACGACCAAATCCAGCACATCCATGCTAATAACTAATGGAATGACGAGAGACATTATATTCAATTTCCTGGAATTTAGGATAACCAAAGGCATGGTTTTATAATCATCTCGACTGTTTCCTTGGGTGTTCGTTGAACTCCAATGGCTATAATTATAGTCTCTGGCAATTTGGTGAATTAATCAAAAGAATTTAAGTATAAGTTAGTTATTCAAATATTTAAGTTATGTATTGAAAATTAATAAACAACCTCTAATTATTAATTTTAATAAAATACATGGTATACGATTTTGAACTACACATAAATAATTTTGAAATGACATGAGGAATTCAAATGCAGTGAAAATATTTCCAATATGTTGTAAATGGTTTAATTGTTAAAGATTAAACCAAGTTTTAATTAAACTATGTTTGATGTGTTTTAAATAGAATATGTTTGATAATAGTATAAAAGTTTTATGTATATATATTATATCTAAATTTATAAAAATTGTATATTAAAACTTTAGCATTTATACAAATTTTAGTAATACTCTTAGTTAGGACAAAGTATAAATTTATTTGTGTTATTTAATATATCAAAGTTTAAATATAATGTCACATTTTATAAAAATTTCCCATTATAGTTATGAATGTATTATTTTCCTAGAGATTTTATATTTTTGATAGTTTGATTTATTAAAAAAATACCGACTAGGTTCAGGCCTTTTGCCGAGCCAAGAGATGCAGCTCTTGCTAGGTGGTGGTGCCTAGCCCTTAGCCATAGCTCATGCCATCCTGAGA
Source organism: Viscum album (assembly GCA_963277665.1). NCBI lineage: Eukaryota > Viridiplantae > Streptophyta > Magnoliopsida > Santalales > Viscaceae > Viscum > Viscum album. The sequence goes on from OY728165.1 coordinate 1,394,673,224, forward strand.
GTGTGTGTAGTTTACCTGAAGGGGACAGAAGAGCACAAGAGTTCATATGCTTGCCACCATGGGCGTGAGGCCATGATGAGGAAGGGGTAGGTTGACTCTTGCGGTGGTACGGGAGCCCGTGTATAAGGATACATATGTGTGTGTTGTGTTTTTTCGAAGCAATCCATCAGAGTCTCATGATTATAAAGAGCTGCAGAAACTCTCACCGATTCTATGTGGGTTGAGGTTTTAGAGGGAAAATGGGACCTAGGCCATTGGACATCATCGCGCATGATCTGGGCCATCAATTCTGATCTGACACTCAATTCTCAGTGGCTCCGGTAATCACAATGTGTTTTTTTCACCGTCCGATCGAACCTTATATCTAATCTCAGTCGTCCATGATTTTTAAAATGCCCCATAAAACTTGTTCATCTGATCTTGTCACGGATCTAATCTGACCATCCATCACTTTTAAATTTCACGGATTCTCCCCAAACATTGGATCAAGTCCATATCAAATCCATGCAGGAAATTCTTTTATGGTTTTCTTCCTGCAGTATTGTCTTATTCTCTACAGAGTGTGTAGCACCAGTAACATATCCTACTCCGTATTACACCATTTTCATCACCCTTGATAGCCGCTAGCCTCTCTTCTCAAATGGTCTCCACAACGATTGACCCCCTAGTATTTTTATAATCCATTTAATCCTCAGATCCTTTACCTGAGTCCTTAAAATATTATATAATGTCTATTTTTGTTTAGTTTATTTAGACACACTTGTCGCGCCTCAAGATCCCTCGAGTCTTCCACACCCGAACATCCATCATGCTTCAGAAAATCTTCCTTGAGCTCTCCTCCTCCTCAGACCAAAGTATGGGTTTTATTTATTTTTGATTATATACATAGAGAAAAAAATATGTATACATATATAAATATAAATAATTATGTAAGTTCATATATACTTATTTCAAAACACATATATGAAATATACTCTTGTATTGAAATTTTATTTATAATTCATAATATTTGTCAGGGATTTAATATTTTCAATTAATTTTGTAAACCTATATATATATATATGTAATTTATATGTATATATACATGTAATAACACATATTTCAAATTCAATTAGCATATGAGAAATTATTTTCATGATTCAATATATCTAAATTATCAACATTTTCACTATAAGGGTTTTTAATTTTGCCTTTTCTTGTATTAGTGTATATATAAATATGTTCATAGTCATATATTTATAACATGCATTATGTTTTGAATGTTTTTTTGGAAACCCCCCACACACTCGACCCAATGTTTTAAGGATTTTTTGTTATGGAATCTTTTTAATTTTGAATTAATATATTCTTTTCACAATAAATGTAAGTATCTAATTATATTTGTACACATAGTTTCATGGTCTTATATAATTCTCCATTAAATCCAGTTTGATACTTTTTAAACTTTCAGTGTCATGATTAGGTATAATTTCAAAATATAGGGAATTCTGTGTTGTGAAAATTTATATATATATATATATGGTTATATGTATGCACCTATAAGCTTTAACAATGACCCTAATTTAATTGGACTAAAACAAACATCAGTGGTTAATGTTTGTTTATGATATGCTAAATTAAATTCACATGGATGTATGTATTACATATAAATTTTTTTTCACTGTAATTCAATTGGCCTTATATGTAATGAAGAAAAAGTCGTGGGCACTTATTAAGACATGACCGTTTATTAGTGCCAGCTTGTGTACAAATGATATATGTCTTAATTTAAAATTAGTCATTTTAAAAAATTAATATTCATTTCCCTGAATCGATGATTATGAAAATTAAGGAACTATAATTTTATGTGGTAACCCCATCCATTAATTACTTATGTTCTTTAAATTAATATAACATTCAAAAAAATGATTACTAATTTATACATGTCATGGGAAAAAATTATTATCTAAATAAAAACTGACAAATTATGATTTAGTTCATTGTCATTTCCATTTATCAGCGCATGAATTAATAATGAATAGTACATATCTCAGGTTAAAAACATGCATTTTAATACAATGGATTTTTACAGAAGATTTGAAAAGTTATTAATTAATGTGATAAATCAGACAATTTATTATTTATCACTTATGGTAATTTATGAAATAAAAAATTAATTTATTCAAGATGGTATGGGACATCGGAAATAATATGAAATGTGAAAGTAATTATTCAAGTGGTATAGGAAATTTTGAATATACGACCCGATTTGGCATAGGAGAAATGTTTCGGACATAATAAGTGTCGAGTGAGGACCACTATAACCCCTCGGTTCATCGGTAGGTCTCATTAGAGAAACTAAAGTCTTGGCACGCGGCCATGACAAAATGATTATTTATGGTCTGGGAACAATGCCTTGACATTATCGATAAGTTGTCCCGCATTATATATTCCCTCATTATGAGTTTGATAATTAATCAACCAAGTGGAAATTCAACTAGTAGTATATACATGGTTAAGAGCCAGTACTTATGACTATCATAAATATAAATTCTTATGGCATGTCATGTGTTTAGAACTCAGTGAATTAGTATTTAGTGTATCAAATTATTCTTATTACTTTTACGCCCAACTCTGATTATTCATTATTCTCGGTTGTTTAATTAGTACTTACATATTCATATGTAATACATATTTAAAATGTCTTTTATTTATTACTGTAAATGATCATGCCTCTAATTTAATTATGTACCCTGCTAATTCTATTATCATGTTTTTAAAGACGAACTTTTTTTATGATATGTTACATGTGTTACATATTTTCATTAAGAAAAATGTTTTTTGGAATTTTTTAAAGATTATTTCAATATTTTTAAGTAGATATTATGTTGTTTTATAACACCTTACTAGGCAATAGTATGCTCACCCTATATTTTTGATTAAAAATTATCCAGTATCAGTTTGAGCTAAAGAAGCATTTCAGAAGTGGCTGGTTACTTAGAACTTGAACCAAATTAAATCCTATGCATGGGACTTGATGTTTAATTTATTATTTCATGTTTATGGTGAGAAATATCAAATAATGATATGAAGGAACCATCTATGGGAATTTTGGGGTCGGGTCCTCACAGTTGTTATAAAGAGATTTGTTTTAGATAATTACAGAAAACCAGAACTGAAAACAGAGAAATATTTATATAATCATTAATAAATATGGGTTTTTCTTAATTTCTATATGGAAAACGAATGTACTAGCCTTCTGTCTCTTCCCAATGAGTCCCTAGAAACTATAATTTCCCTAGCCAACCATGAAAATTTTGTAAACTATCCACATATGTGTATGAAAAGTAAACACCTCTATGACATATCCAACTCACTCTAAGTACTCCAACTCCACTGAGGAGCAGGTTTGGACTATCTTTTTATGATGAAAACCCAAATACTATCTTAATCACATAGTGGTAAATACTTCTAAATAATTTTTAGATGCTACTATATAGTTGAAGGAATCTCATCCCTCATGTCATTTCAAGATATCGTAGTAGCGGGAGACCTCTGCGTAGTATATGTGTGTCATGTCGTGTCCAATGGCCATTTTGGTCAGGTAATGGATTTGTCATTCTTGAGTTTGAAACCTCCCATTTTTTTACAGAAAAAAAGTACATACTGACATCTCTCATTTATACAGAACTCATGTCACACTCTTTCAACACCATAGGTGCACCCACGAGATCGAACGTGATTTCCCAGGTTGCATTTGGTTCAGAAAAATCGAGAGTTTTGAACATGTTTTTGGAATTTATTTAATCAGGGACTGGGGGAACCATTACTCCTTTTTATGTATCAGTGGTTATATGAGAATATAAAATTTAATCTATTTTTTTTATATTTTAATCATTTATACATTTAAGTGGATTTAACTAAGTGAACATTCATAAATTTTTTTCATATGGAAGGAAAAACCAATATTTTATCTCTTCCTGTTGACATACTAGAGATTGTTATGGTCAAAACCTATGAATAAGAGTACCTACCCTTCACGGACATGTGAAGAACATGCAAGAAACATTATGATATATCAAAAAGTCTGGAAAATCTCCACTCTTACCAGGGGAATTCCTACTTATACCACCGCATTGCCACGGTCCAACAGGTCGAGTACAAATGAAGGGGAAAAATACCATGAAGTGCTTTTCTTATGCTTTACTCTAGCCCAGATCTTCACAGCAAGATTACGATTTCAAGAGGATGCTTTGGAGTGAACCCTTTTTGTAGTATATTTCTACCAACTCATCAATTTTAGAATATATGATCACATCTATAACATAGATGTTCTCAGTCAAAAGATAGTCTGGTGAGTCTATAGAGACACAATTCATTCGGACATCTCCAAACTTTCCACTATCTGAGCCACACTATGGAAGCCGAAATTCACTATGCATGAGTTCAAACCCTTCTTACCGATGTGTGTCTCGGTCATGAATACGAAGGAGTCGAAACAACACTCTGGGAATTCACTTTTCTACCCCAGAGGACCATACACAGTGAAAAACGTTGTGAAGGTTGTGATGGATTATTTTAATAGGATTATGTAGCATTAATTGGGAAGACACAATTTTTTGAAGGGAAAATAATGTAACACCCCAAAACTTGTGGCTTATATAATGATAAAAATATGATTTTATTTAGTTTAAATTTTTTTAACCGAACAAAATTTATATCATAAACAGAAGGATTTTTATTTGAACAAGACAACTAAGTGTTTACAACATACCAAGATCACAAAAAACCATTCCACCCAAAAAGAATATTAAAAACCCTATCACAATTACATGGAGACCAACCAAAACAACGATAACCCCAAGATGATAATATGGGTCTTTAGGATCCTTCATAACAAACATTTATACATCTAAATCCCCCTCATTCGTGTTGAGCACCAATGGAATGATGAGATCTATTTTCATCAATTTCCTTGAATTTAGGACACCCTAAGGCATAGACTTATAAGGCATCAACTCGACCGTTGCCTTGGGTGGATATTGAATTCCAACGACTATAATTATAGCACTTGGCCTCTTATTGAATCAATTAAAATAATTTAAGTATAATTAATTTTGAAAATATTTATGTTATGGATTGAATATTATAAAACAACAACTAATTATGAACATTTAAGAAAGACATAATATAATATTTTGAACTACACTTAAATGATTTTGAAATGACATAAGGAATTAAAATGCCTTGAAAATATTTCAAATATGTTATAAATGTTTTCATTGACAAAGATTAAACAATGCTTTAATTAAAATATGTATGATGTCCTTTAAATAAACTATGTTTAATACTAGTATAAAAGTTTTATGTAGATATATTATAATTAAATTTATAATATTTTTATATTACAACTTTAGTGTTTATAAAAACATTAGTAAAACTCAATGTTAGGACAAAGTATAATTGAATTTCTGTTCTTTAATCTATCAAATGTTAAATATAGAGTTGTATTTTATAAAAATATTCCTTTATAGTTATTAATGTATCATTTTTATTTTTGATTTTATAATTTTGACATTTGGATCTTATAAAAAAATATAAACCCACTAGGGCCAGCGGTTTAGCGGGGCCAATGAAGGAAGATCACACTAGGTGGATGATCCTAGCTCTCAACCGCAGCTCCAACCAGCCTGAGCGTGGACGGAGTTTCCTTGAAGGGAAAAAAATAACATGAGTTCAAGAGTGTGCTGCCATGGACATGAGGCCCTAGAGAGGGAGGGGTAGGACAAGGCATGCGGAGGGCAGGAGCCCATGTATAAGGCTCCCTATGTATGTGTTGTGTTTTTTTGTGCAATCCATCGGAGCCTCAGGCTTATAAAAAGTTGCAGAAACTCTCTCCGATTCGATGTGGTATAGTTTTTTTTTTGAGAAAAACGAGATCTGGGCCATTGGATCATGTATCATGTGATCTGTGTTGTTAATTATGATCGAACACTGAATTATCAGTCGTCGTAGTTGTCATCGCGTGTTTTGTACACCATACAATCGAACCTGAGATTTAATCTCGGTTGTCTGAGATTTTTAAAATGCCCTATCAAACATGGGAAATCGGATCTAGTTACAGATTTATTCTGACTATCCATAACTTTTAAATTTTTTGGATGCATCCCAACCACTGGATCAAGTCCCAATCAAATCCTAGCCATCATTCCTTTTAAGGCTTTCTTCCCGCAGCTTCTTCTTCTTCTTCAAGGAGTGTGTACCACCTGTAGCCTATCCTAGTCCATTTTACACCATTTTCATCACCCTTGATAGCCCTTGGGCCCTCTTCTAATTCAGTTTCCACAAAGACCGACCCCCTAGTATTTTTATAATCCATTTAAGCCTCAGATCCTGTGATTGAGACCATAAAATATTCTATAATGTCTAGTATAGTTTAGTTTATTTATACACACACGTCACACCACAAGAACCCTCGGCTCTTCCAAAATCAAACATCCATAAAGCTTTATCTAATCATCCTCGAGATATCCTCCTCCTCTGACCAAAGTAAGGGTTCTATTTATTTTTTATTATATACATTGTAAGAAAAGTATGTATACATATATAAATATATATAATTTTGTATATTAATAGATCTATATTTAAAAATTTATATATAAAATATGATGTTGTATTGAAATTTTATTTCTAAATCATAATATTTGTGTGGGATTTAATAGTTTTAATAAATTTTGTAAATCTATATATATATATATATGTATATGTAATACATATGTATATATACATGTAATGACAAATATTTCAAATTCAACTTACATATGATTAATGATTTTCTTGATTCAATAGATCTACATTCTAAACCGTTTCGTTGTAAGGGTTTTTAATTATTCGTTGTCTTGTTTTAGGGAATATATATATATATATGCTCATAAAATAATATTTATAAATTATTGTATGGTTGGAATGTTTCCTTTTTTTTGAAAACCCCCACACACCTGACCCAAGGATTTAATGATTTTGTGTTATGTAAAGTATTTAATTTTGAAATAATGTCTTCTTTCTACAAGAAAGGCGAGTATCTCATTATATTTGTAGATGTATTTTCATAGTTTTATATAAATCTTCATTAAATCTAGTTTGATACTTTTTAAACATTGGGTGTCATGTTTAGGTATAATTTTAAAAAATGGGGAATTATGTGTTGTACATATATATATATATATATGTGTGGTTATATGTATACAACATTAATCAGTAACCATGACCCAACATGAATTGTCCTAAAACAAAATTCAGTGGTTATAGTATGTTTATGATATGATTAATTAAATTCTCATGGATGCATGCATTACATGAAAAAATTGTTGCACTGAAATTCAATTGGCCTTATATGATATGAAGCATACTGCATTTCCATTTTTTAAGACATGACCGTCTATCAGCGAATTGTTGTGTACCAATGACATCTCTCTTAATTTAAAATTTTTCATTTTAAACTATGAATATTCATTTCCTTGAATAAATGATTTTGAAAATTAAGGAACTATCATTTTATGTGGTATCCCCAACCATTCATTACTTGTGTGTTTTAAATTAATATCACGCACACAAATAATGTTTACTAGTTTATGAATGTTGTTGGGAAAATTGTTATCTAAATAATAAAATACATATTTTTATTTACTTCATTGCCATTTTCATTTATCAGTGCATGAATTGAGCATGAATAATAACTATATGAGGTTGTAAACATGCATTTTAATTCATTGAATGCTAATAGAAGAGTTGAAAAGTTATTAATTAATGTTATAAATCGAACAATTAATTATTTATCAGTCATCATAATTTATGAAATAAGGATTTAAATTATTCAAGGTGGTGTGAGACACCTTGAATAATATGAAATGTGAAAGTAATTATTTAGGTGGTATAGGACATATAGAGTATACGGCCTGATTTGTCATATGAGGAATGTATTGGACAATCTAAGTGTCAGGTGGGGCCCGCTATAGCCCCTCGGTGCATCGATAGGTCTCATGAGACATACTACGTTCTTGGAAAAAGTTCATGACAAAATCAGTATTTATGGTCTTGGCACGAGGCTTTGACGTTATGGTTATGTTGACTGGCATTATACATTTCCTTATAATGATCATGATAATTAATCATCAATGTGGATATTCGACTAGTAGAATATCCATGGTTTTGATCCAGTAGTTATGAGTATCATAAATGTAAATGATTATGGCATGTCATATGTCTAGCACTCAATGAATTAGTATTCAGTGTATGAAATTGAAGTTATTACCTTTACACACAACTCTGATTATTCGTTGTTATTAGTTGTTTAATTTTTACATACATATTCATATGTCAAACATATATAGAATGTCCATTATTTATTACTCCAAATGGGCATGCCTATAATTTAATCATGTACACTGGTAATTATGTTATCATTGCTTTGAAACATGCACATTTATTATAATATGTTACATGTGTTACATCTTTTCTTTAAGAAAAATATTTTATGGAATGTTTTAAATACTGTTTTCAAAATTTATAAGAAGATATTACGTTTTCATAAAACCCCTTACTGGGCATTCGTATTCTCACCGAATGTTTTTTATTAAAAAATTCAGGTATTAGTTTGAGCTAAATAAGCATTTTAGAAGTGGCTAGTTTCCCAGAACATGAACTGAATTCGATCCTTTTCATGGGCCATGATGTGTAATTTATCAGTGCATGTTTTTGGTGATAAATTGCTCATCATGTTATGAAGTCACCTGCTTTGGATATTCTGGGTTCTAGTCCTCACATTTCCCATTAAGATTTTAATATTTAACGAATTGCACACCCTTTGGTGGAATTTTATGCTCATTAACCATAGGAGATATGGATTTTCAAACACATTTGTGAGACTCATAAGATATATTATCTCATGTCCAAGGCTATTTATTTTAATGAATAAGGCCCATAGAGGATATTTTCAAGGCACCAGACATGTATGGAAAAGATATCCACTTTCAATGATTCTATTTTATGTTTTTAAAGATTACCTGAGTAGTTATACTAATGATCTTTCTTAGGTTGGCCTATAAATGAAAATTAATTCTGGGAAAAATGTACTAATTCCTTCAAATGTGTTTTAATAATATTCCATCCTTTTATTTTGTAAGAATTCATAGTGCACCATATCAACTATCTAGGACCTATTTTCCACATAGATGAAGTAGTTGGGTAGGATATCAGTTGGGGAAAATCATTGTTTGTGTGTTTGGTGTTCGTTTACCTAAGTGTAAATAAAATAGGGTTACTAGAAAACATTTGGTGAGAAGGGGATCCCTACATTTTAACTATCATGGTGTTTTGATATTTTTGGGAAAAGTAAATTAAAAATCATAGAATAACAAAATATGGAAAAATAAATCCCCTAGTCAAATGGAAAGGGATGTTGATTTATTAATCTGGGGGGTTTTCATGGTTAACACAGTCATTAATAATAATTTTTTTACTCATTTTCTATGTACAGGTGGTCAATAGGTCTTATATATGAGTAGTAATGTACTATTATGAATTTTAACTAGAATGGGTCCATTCATAAAAGGAAATTGAGAATTTTTCATGGAAATATTTTTTCAAACCTATTGAATTGGGGGGCTTGGAATCGTGGATCTGAAAATATTCAATGATACTTTGATTCTAAAGTTAAAATTTAACATATTAACCACTAATGACCCATATTATTATTTCTTATCAAGCATATTCAAGAGAATTCTGATTGATGAGTACCCACACTATGTTGGGTCATTGGTTTGTCACTCAAGAAATCACTCCATCAATGAAATAATTATACAAAACACAATAGATTGATATAATAAAATATGCTCTCAATTGATGGAACACATGTTGGAATGATCAAATACTCATAGAAAATTTTATTATCCCCTCTAATATAATTTATATTAACATCCTTAAATTCATGGAACAATACAGAAGCCTTGAATTTTTCCCCTGGAGGCTGTAATGGAAATTCAAAACCATGCATTCATGGACACTATTTCATTGGTGTTGAGGCATAGTAGATGTAGAGACCCGTATCTTAACGTACATTGACATTACATTACTTTTTCGGAATACTTAGTACATTAAAGAAACACACACACAAGAACCGTAATAGTTTAGTGTCTTTGGAAACTCGGACTATAATCTTCTAATCGTGGTGAAAGATCTTCAAAATCTCCCATAAAGATCTTCCTTTTTTTTTACCTAAAACCTTTCTTTATATCTTGGGGAAAAGAAAACATAAAAGGGTGAGCTCAAATGCTCAGTAAGGGTAAACAAAATAAATATCAATCACATCATATTCATAAGAACATAACATTTTGGAAATCATAACCTGCAAAAGAGAGCATAATTTCATAATCATGGGATAAATCATGGCAGTGAAAAAGTAATCCCAATAATCATAACATAAAACATGAAACTTTGTGGCATACACACATAATCATAGATAATCATTTCTTGTTAGTCAAGACTAATTGCCAATACTATCTTAGTGGACAAAGTCCCTTTCTGAATCGAGTAACCCTCGTTTCAGTCCTGTTTCACTGAACCGGTATAACCTACCGTTCCAGCCCTGTCTATCTCATGAGATATAAAATCTTTACCCAATGCATTGGAGGGAGATATAGGTCCCACCCATCTTATAATGAATCCTTTCTTATGTGTGCCACATAATCATAAATCATACATCATCGCATAACACATGTAACAAAAATGGGATTCTTGAAACATCATGACATCATAAAACAAATCATATAAGGCAAATGACTTCATAAAAATAATTCCCTCACAACATAATCAAATCAATGTGATTAAAGGGATAAAAACAGAACCCTTTATTATCTTAGATGGAAAATAATTTTGATAAAACACTTGAACTCCATTCTTGAGGAAAATATCCTTTCTTTTTCAAAAACACTTTTCTTTTCTTAACATGTCATACAATTATAAACTAAAAGAAGTTGATTAAAAATAAACTTGAAAACTTGTAAAGGAAGCTTCTTGTAAATAATGTTTCAAAAATCCATTCATGCCGTATAAGTTAAAAAAAACATTCTTCGTACTTTTGTCGGAAAAGTCAAAAAGTACCTTGTACGAAAAAAAACGACAAAAGATTCCTTTCATATCTTTTACTAAAAACTCAATGAAGGGTAAAATTGGATATAAACTATTGTAGAAGGATGGAAATAATATTACATATTGAGGGAACATGGATGTGGATGATAAAATACACCCCAGTAATTACCAAAGTAAAAACAATCTCGGATAAAAGTGAGATTGTGATATTTTCCCTTACCTTAGGTCCGATTTGCTTTGTACGTGTCCGAAGCTCCTGTATAATGGTTTAAATAATGTCATTGACTTATTAAAGAATCATATTCATTGTTATGATATCATATATGGTTCACTTATGACATTATATTACCCGTTCTTTTGTAAATTCCATGTTAAAGAAGCGTTTTGGGTAAAATCGTTTCTTTTATCGTAGGTGTTTTGACTTGTTGTTATTGACATTATTATTACTTATATCATGATTTACTTACTTCCAGAATATAAAATATGATTTATATATCATATATATTCAGTATATATATATATAATAGATAGATAAATTAAATGAAAAACACCGTTCATGGAGACGGTAGTCCGTACGTACGCATGAACGATGTTTTCCTTTCCCTATTGTCTTGAATGGAAGTAAGTAGATGACATACATATATATATATATAAATAAATCCAGTAGCTTTATAATGTCATATATTTCATTATTATTTCTTATATATACTTTATAATCATTCTTAAATGGTTAACATGGAGAATGAATCTCATCGCGTCGTGGAGACGGTAGTCCGTACGTACGCACGAGCGATGATATCATTTCCATAAATATTGAATTGAATTGGAGTGGATTATACAATATATCAGAATCAATATGATATTTTAATAACTATGTATAGTTATTCTTTACACCATTATACCCATCCATGTAAGGTGGTGGTGGAAAATAGATTACACCACGGCGTGGAGACGGTATTCCGTACGTACGCACGCGCGGTGATTTCTTTTTCCGTAGGATAGATAGATGGTGAAATAGGGTTGTTTCATAATTATAATAACATATCCGTATATGAGTGATACTGATGTTATTACTTAATAATGAAACAACCTAAGAAGAAGAAGTGGAAGAAGAAATAAAGATGAAAGAATTGGTAACGGTAATTACCTCTTCTTTGAAGCGCCTTTTGGAGACCTCCTCTTAGGGAACTAAAATTGGTCTTTGAGGAAGACCAGAACCTCTAGGATGTTGCTAGGGAAGTGGAGAAGAGATTTTGGCAGGGTTTGGCCGAGCTTGAGTGCTCAAATTGGTGTGAGGAGGAGGGGGAGGAAGTGCCCTTTTATAAGGGAGGAGAGGGGCACCTTAGGAATATCTCAAAATATTATTTTATATTAAAGTCAAAATCGGTTTATAATGGTTCCAAAGGGTCTTATTTCGAAGCTAAAGTGGGGATGGGTCGAAATCCTATCAACCAATAGGATTTAGACAAGTTTAGGGTATTATTTTAACCTTATCAATTAGATTTAACTCTAAGTTAATTAATTTAACTTTTACCGTGTCTTTTTGTTTTCTTTCACTATATGGTTATTAAACTTACTATAACATACCAAACGAACCCCAAATTGTTTATTATTAATATATATATCCTTATCTAAGTCATTTGGCCGAACCTTATATTTTTAGGAATAAAATAACAATTAATAATATAATATTTGATTTAAAAACTATTTTGTGTCAATTTTGACACTATTTGATATATGATTTTTTGTGAAAGTCATAACAGAATTATATGTTCGAAACAAGTTGATTAAATCAACACTAATATATCATAGTAACCTAGAAAATTAGTGGAATTCATAAAAAGTCTCAAATTACATTCATTTGAGTATTTATAACATCAATTATGTTAATATTTCCTTAAAAGGGTTATTACTGCATCATCGTTGTGTCATAAATAAATTAATTTATTTAAAGTCTAAAAATTATAAATAAAATATCATTATGTAGGAAATATTTTTATCTTTCTAATGAATATTTATAGTCGAATTTATCTTATGTATAACCCCATATGAAAAATGTTTTAGTTATTAAACTATGATTTTAACTATTTTATCTATTCATTAAATAATATAATATTAAATGTCATAATCTAATCCAAGTGGACCTAAATGGTCATATTATATTCATAAGGATGTTTTTGGTCGAATTACACTTATCCAATAGAATTAGGACATGTGTTAGGGTAATAGTAATATCATATTTACCCTTAGTTACCCTATTTACTATTAACCGCGGTAAAAAAGTAAAAAGTTACTATTCACCAAAAATTATTTTCATCTCATTGAACCACATTTTACTTACTGACATCAACCGTGTCTCTCTGATTTTTGAAATTCCATTCACAGAAGCGGTAAAATTAAGATTTATGAAGAAATTAATTTTTTTAACTACCACTTAGTAGTTTCAGTATTCATCAAAAATTGATGTTTTTCAGAATAATGCCAAAATTTCATCCTAAGCTATATTTCATATTCCGAATTCAAAAATGAAGTCTATTTTACCAAATTCATATCATATAATTTTCATTAATTAATTTTATAATTTAATCCCGCTGTTAAAACAAATAGCCTGTTTTTAAGAAACAATATCTATCAAAAGATTGACACTTGATTATGTCTGGTTTAAATGTGAAATTACATCCAATGACCAACATTGTATTAAATTGTAAAAATATATTCTAAATATACTTTAAAACCACTCAAATTAATAATTTATCACTATTAATTATTTCTATTAAAAAAGTTGTTTTTAATTATAATTTAGTAATTTTCACTATTCATCAGAATATGAAAGTTATCCGAAAAGTACCAAAATTTCACCTTAAGCTAAATTCGATACTTCGAATCCAAAAATGAAGTTCATTTTGAAAAATAAGATTTACAGAGTTTTAAAAAGTGGTTATTACTATTCATAACGGCTAGTTTTAATAATATTTTAATAGCATATCGTTGTTTAGTGAAACTCGGTATTGCGTATTACACACGCTATCGAGGAAGGTCGTGATTGCGTGTAATGAAAGGCAAGTCAAGGATGCGTGTTGTGCAAGCTCTTTTTGGTGTAGCGTACAACACAAGACTTTAATAAAATTAAAAAGAATATTTTTTTATAAAATCTTGGGCTGATACATTCTACCCCCCTTAAAATGAATTTCGCCCTCGAAATTCGTCGGGGTTATAAATAGTTTACTATTCGAAAGTTTCTTTAATAGAAACCCACATCGTAAAAAGGAATATCAAAACCAATCTTTAAAAACAAATGTATGAAACGTAATGGTTACCCAAATAAACTAATCATTGGGTTTCCACATAGGTGAAAATATGGATATGGAAGAGAAATCTAACAATCATGTTCTGATGGAGAGTGGTAGAGAACATGGCTATGGAAAATCCAGTAATCACAAATCCATAGATTTGTGATGATATAAGGTACCATCTGATTCATCAGGTATAAGATCACTAGGACAACATTTTTGGTTTTCAATATCATTTCCCTAAAGTTGAAAATTAGAATTAGAATAAATACTTACTTTATTTTGGTACAATATCACTGTTGTTCGTGCCTAGAACAATTTCCACTTCATCTCTTAAATAAATGAAGTTGAATTTGTTATTCGTGAAGTGTTACCAGATCATGTGATAGAATGACGGGTCATTCCATCTGTCTCAAACAAAAGGTTAGCAAAAATTATATACATAAGTCGATCTATAGTGAGATTAATCATATATGGTTCCTAAAATGGACTTATACTTCATATATCATACTGCTAAATATAATAAAACTAGTTTCTACTAAACAGGGACTTCTTGTAGGCCAGTGGTAGGTGATAAAGTCCAGTCGCACTTCGGTTGTGGGTTCGATTCCCACAGCCTTGTCCGAAGCGATGGGTTGTCGCCCGTCCTGCAGGTTGTCCTTTTTCTAAAACTATATTACTATAATATCCCATAATATCGAAAAAACTTATATCCTTAAACAATACTAACTTATGTCCAACATAATCCATTCCAATCTTTAGTCCTATCCATAATACTGTAGTCCATTCTCATAACATAGTGAAAACGATTACCAGAGATTTAATACCATCGTTGATCCCCATATATCATAAGATATATCTTGTTGGACACATTCCAAACATTCAAAGGCCTTAATCTTGTACTCTCTTGAATACCCATTGAACGTTAGTGAAAACTTGAATGCAGTTAAAAGATAACACTTTCCACATACCAAAATCCTCAAAATTCTATATACTCAAACCATGATATCACTTAGTCCTTATATCAATCATGAGCTCATGAATATTGTTAAACATTTCATTTTCTCATTTTCCCTTCATTATGCGCATAATATCTCAATCACTTTGAATACCACATTAGACCAATACATAAATATTCCAATATTCCAAGATACAACATTATTTTGGAATCCCATTACATAAACACTTAATCATTCCGCCACATCGTTGTCATATTCAACATTGCCAATAGTGATCGCATGTGACTTCCCTTTGTCCTTTGCCTTAAGCGGTTGCTCATGTCGATCATCACTAACCCTTGGATTAGGGAATTTATTAGCATAATGCCCCATTACCTTGCACTTGAAGCATTGAAGTGTTGGTTGTACATTCTCTGCAGTGTTTGCTTTATTCACTTCATTAGAATCCAATTTTCCATTACTTCGACACTCAGCTGCTCGATGACCTTCTTTTCCACACTTAAAACATTTTCTAGTCCCTTTAAGACAATCTCCACCATGCTTCTTTCCACACTTTGTGCATAAGGAAACATTCATCTTCTTTTCACCATTATTCTGAGTTTTCTCCTTGAACTCCATCTTTCGTTTCTTGTCAAACCCATGAGATGGATATGTAACACCAACTTCCATTTCTACCTTGATAGCACAACGCACAATTTCTACATAGCTACTGAAGTCTCTTATAGCTAATGCCCTTCGAAGACTTGGTTTTAAGCCACTGAAAAATCGATCAACTTTACTTTCAGGTTGGATGATAATACCAGAAGCGTACCTTGCAAGTCTTGTAAAATTCGCTTCGTATATACCAACAGATTCATCATCCTTTTGCTTTAGTTCAAGAAACTCCTTCTCCATCTTCATTCAAAGAATACGAGGGAAGTCCTTACTGAAAAACAAGTTCTTGAACTCGTCCCATTCCATGGAATCAATTTCATCTCTTTGCCTCGTATTCTTGATAAGATTCCACTATTGATCAGCTTCACCTTCCAAACGATATACTGCTAAGATGACTTTATCATTTTCAGAACATTGAAGAACTGAAAATATCTTTTCAGTAGTACTAATCCATTGTTCAGCAACTAATGGATCAGTAGACCCACTGAAAGAAGGAGGATGCTGCCTCATGAAGGATTCAACAGAATGTTGCTCCTTCCTTTGCTCGTTTGGAAGTCCTGCATGATTCATAGCTTGAGAAAGTTGTGTGAGCATGGCTACAAGATTTTGCATTCCAGCTCCCATATCGTTTGGTTTCTCAGGGGGACAATCATTGCATTGTCCATTGCATTGATCAACACGGTTCCTTCGGGTTCCAGCCATCATCTAAAACCCCAAAAGAATAGTGTGAGAGGCAAAAATCATGCTAGGGAAAACAACATAATAAAGGGGTAGAACCCTCAATATCTAACATCTTAGGTTAAATTCTAAGATCGTTAGAGCAATTCTAGGACTATAACCTATACGTATACTTAACCTTAGAGACATCCCTAGACATACCTTAGAAATATCTCTAGGGATCTCACTAACGTTTTCGCATCCTAGTTTCCAAAGGTTGACTAAACCTTTCCTCTGATACCAACTGTAGAGACCCGTATCTTGACGTACATTGACATTACATTACTTTTGCGGAATACTTAGTACATTAAAGAAACACACACACAAGGACCGTAATAGTTTAGTGTCTTTGGAAACTCAGACTATAATCTTCTAATCGTGGTGAAAGATCTTCAAAATCTCCCATAAAGATCTTCCTTTTTTTACCTAAAACCTTTCTTTATATCCTGGGGAAAAGAAAACATAAAAGGGTGAGCTCAAATGCTCAGTAAGGGTAATCAAAATAAATATCAATCACATCATATTCATAAGAACATAACATTTTGGAAATCATAACCTGCAAAAGAGAGCATAATTTCATAGTCATGGGATAAATCATGGCAGTGAAATAGTAATCCCAATAATCATAACATAAAACATGAAACTTTGTGGCATACACACATAATCATAGATAATAATTTCTTGTTAGTCAAGACTAATTGCCAAGACTATCTTAGTGGACAAAGTCCCTTTCTGAATCGAGTAACCCTCATTTCAGTCCTGTTTCACTGAACCGGTATAACCTACCGTTCCAGCCCTGTCTATCTCATGAGATATAAAATCTTTACCCAATGCATTGGAGGGAGATATAGGTCCCACCCATCTTATAATGAATCCTTTCTTATGTGTTCCACATAATCATAAATCATACATCATCGCATAACACATGTAACAAAAATGGGATTCTTGAAACATCATGACATCATAAAACAAATCATATAAGGAAAATGACTTCATAAAAATAATTCCCTCACAACATAATCAAATCAATGTGATTAAAGGGATAAAAACAGAACCCTTTATTATCTTAGATGGAAAATAATTTTGATAAAACACTTGAACTCCATTCTTGAGGAAAATATCCTTTCTTTTTCAAAAACACTTTTCTTTTCTTAACATGTCATAAAATTATAAACTAAAAGAAGTTGATTAAAAATAAACTTGAAAACTTGTAAAGGAAGCTTCTTGGAAATAATTTTTTAAAAATCCATTCATGCCGTATAAGTTAAAAAAACATTCTTCGTACTTTTGTCGGAAAAGTCAAAAAGTACCTCGTACGAAAAAAAACGACAAATGATTCCTTTCATATCTTTTACTAAAAACTCAATGAAGGGTAAAATTGGATATAAACTATTGTAGAAGGATGGAAATAATATTACATATTGAGGGAACATGGATGTGGATGATAAAATACACCCCAGTAATTACCAAAGTAAAAACAATCTCGGATAAAAGTGAGATTGTGATATTTTCCCTTACCTTAGGTCCGATTTGCTTTGTACGTGTCCGAAGCTCCTGTATAATGGTTTAAATAATGTCATTGACTTATTAAAGAATCATATTCATTGTTATGATATCATATATGGTTCACTTATGACATTATATTACCCGTTCTTTTGTAAATTCCAAGTTAAAGAAGCGTTTTGGGTAAAATCGTTTCTTTTATCGTAGGTGTTTTGACTTGTTGTTATTGACATTATTATTACTTATATCATGATTTACTTACTTCCAGAATATAAAATATGATTTATATATCATATATATTCAGTATATATATATATATATAATAGATAGATAAATGAAATGAAAAACACCGTTCATGGAGACGGTAGTCTGTACGTACGCATGAATGCTATTTTCCTTTCCCTATTGTCTTGAATGGAAGTAAGTAGATGACATAAATATATATATACATAAATCCAGTAGATTTATAATGTCATATATTTCATTATTATTTCTTATATATACTTTATAATCATTCTTAAATGGTTAACATGGAGAATGAATCTCATCGCGTCGTGGAGACGGTAGTCCGTACGTACGCACGAGCGATGATATCATTTCCATAAATATTGAATTGAATTGGAGTGGATTATACAATATATCAGAATCAATATGATGTTTTAATAACTATGTATAGTTATTATTTACACCATTATACCCATCCATGTAAGGTGGTGGTGGAAAATAGATTACACCACGGCGTGGAGACGGTATTCCGTACGTACGCACGCGCGGTGATTTCTTTTTCCGTAGGATAGATAGATGGTGAAATAGGGTTGTTTCATACTTATAATAACATATCCGTATATGAGTGATACTGATGTTATTACTTCATAATGAAAAAACCTAAGAAGAAGAAGTGGAAGAAGAAATAAAGATGAAAGAATTGGTAACGGTAATTACCTCTTCTTTGAAGCGCCTTTTGAAGACCTCCTCTTAGGGAACTAAAATTGGTCTTTGAGGAATACCAGAACCTCTAGGATGTTTCTAGGGAAGTGGAGAAGAGATTTTGGCAGGGTTTGGCCGAGCTTGAGTGCTCAAATTGGTGTGAGGAGGAGGGGGAGGAGGTGCCCTTTTATAAGGGAGGAGAGGGGCACCGTAGGAATATCTCAAAATATTATTTTATATTAAAGTCAAAATCAATTTATAATGGTTCCAAAGGGTCTTATTTCTAAGCTAAAGTGGGTATGGGTCGAAATCATATCAACCAATAGGATTTAGACAAGTTTAGGGTATTATTTTAACCTTATCAATTAGATTTAACTCTAAGTTAATTAATTTAACTTTTACCGTGTCTTTTAGTTTTCTTTCACTATATGGTTATTACACTTACTATAACATGCCAAACGAACCCCAAATTGTTTATTATTAATATATATATCCTTATCTAAGTCATTTTGCCTAACCTTAGATTTTTAGGAATAAAATAACAATTAATAATATAATATTTGATTTAAAAACTATTTTGTGTCAATTTTGACACTATTTGATATATGATTTTTGTGAAAGTCATAACAGAATTATATGTTCAAACCAAGTTGATTAAATCAACACTAATATATCATAGTATCCTAGAAAATTAGTGAAATTCATAAAAAGTCTCAAATTACATTCATTTGAGTATTTATAACATCAATTATGTTAATATTTCATTAAAATGGTAATTACTGCATCATCGTTGTGTCATAAATAAATTAATTTATTTAAAGTCTAAAAATTATAAATAAAATATCATTATGTAGGAAATCTTTTTATCTTTCTAATTAATATTTATAGTCGAATTTATCTTATGTATAACCCCATATTAAAAATGTTTTAGTTATTAAACTTTGATTTTAACTATTTTATCTATTCATTAAATAATATAATATTAAATGTCATAATCTAATCCATGTGGACCTAAATGGTCATATTATATTCATAAGGTTGTTTTTGGTCGAATTACACTTATCCAATAAAATTAGGACATGTTTTAGGGTAATAGTAATATCATATTTACCCTTAGTTACCCTATTTACTATTAACCGTGGTAAAAAAGTAAAAAGTTACTATTCACCAAAAATTATTTTCATCTCATTGAACCACATTTTACTTACTGACATCAACCGTGTGTCTCGGATTTTTGAAATTCCATTCACAGAAGCGGTAAAATTAAGATTTATGAAGAAATTAATTTTTTTAACTACCACTTAGTAGTTTCACTATTCATCAAAAATTGATGTTTTTCAGAATAATGCCAAAATTTCATCCTAAGCTATATTTCATATTCCGAATTCAAAAATGAAGTCTACTTTACCAAATTCATATCATAGAATTTGCATTAATTAATTTTATAATTAAATCCCGTTGTTAAAACAAATAGCTTGTTTTTAAGAAACAATATCTATCAAAAGATTGACACTTGATTATGTCTGGTTTAAATGTGAAATTACATCCAATGACCAACATTGTATTAAATTGTAAAAATATATTATAAATATACTTTAAAACCACTCAAATTAATAATTTATCACTATTAATTATTTCAATTAAAAAAGTTGTTTTTAATTATAATTTAGTAATTTTCACTATTCATCAGAATATGAAAGTTATCCGAAAAGTACCAAAATTTCACCTTAGGCTAAATTCGATACTCCGAATCCAAAAATGAAGTTCATTTTGAAAAATAATATTTACAGAGTTTTAAAAAGTGGTTATTACTATTCATAACGGCTAGTTTTAATAATATTTTAATAGCATATCGTTGTTTAGTGAAACTCGGCATTGCGTATTACACACGCTATCGATGAAGGTCATGATTGCGTGTAATGCAAGGCAAGTCAAGGATGCGTGTTGTGCAAGCTCCTTTTGGTGTAGCGTACAACACAAGACTTTAATAAAATTAAAAAGAATATTTTTTTATAAAATCTTGGGCTGTTACAGTAGAAATGGGATGTTCAATACAAAGGAACACTAAAAGATTAAAATTAAGAGACCCACCATTAATCCATAATGGATGATCAAATTCAATGAAAATTTCATACAACCTTTGAGATTTATTTTCCTATATAGAATCAGAAAAAATATGTTTTCAACACATGATAAAAAATCCATTTTCTTGACCTTCCATTTATTAATAAGAGATGAAGAAAATATACAACACATTAACATTAGCTGTGATAATGGAAGGGTGTTTTGGATGTGTTCATGTCATGTATTTGGCCTTGAGAGGAATAAAGGAAAGAAAACTAGAGAGCACATGGATTTGCTCAGCAACACTAGATAGAGAAAACAAATTCATAACATCCAATTAGAATCCATGTAATACATAATTGAATTAATATAGAGTGAATTATGTGTAAGGATATTTGATGATAAAGAACCCACCATATAGTTTGGAACATTTTCGATGAATTATAATGTAGATACTACTGGAAAGGTATAATTTAGAGAAATAAACAATAACATGAAGGACCCCGAAAAATATAAGATTATTTTGAGCTAAAAGAATAATGAAGAATCCATTGGTTAGAGATATGTGAGATGGATTCCTCCGAATAGCTTGTGGATAAAAGAGAATGATGATTGTGGGGACTCTGGAATTCCAAAAACATCATGTTGATATGTTATTTTTTGAACCCATCATGAATTATTATGGTTTTCTTATATAATTATATTGAAATTGGAACTTAATATGATGATTAAATATAAGAAATGATGTATTCCATCAAACAGGTTGTCCATCATAAGTGAACTATCTAATGGATTGTATCTGAATCAGAAATTATTGTCTTGGATATGAGGGAGACAACCAATATTGTAACACCACAAGGTTTTGAAAATAAATATAGAATGTAATCTTATAATATCTCCATTAAAGACAACTTTTACTCTTCTATGTTATGAATTTCAAAAAATGGTCATCTAGAGTTGTGTTTAGTAAGTCATTTGGAGTCTGATAGAACAAACATGATTTTTGTTGAATAGTAAAATAACCTTATAAATAGGAATATAAATAGTAATATGACCCTTGAATGGTAAATATTGATATTATTTTATTTCCTTAAGGTAATAAGATAATTTGATCATAATTAATTTTTCAATGTCACATAAAACTAATTATACCTCTAAGATTGTTATTTTTTGAAATAAATATGAATTTATTTAAAAATTAAATTATTAATATTTAGAAAATTATTTTTGAATAATTTAGTTAACTTTATAAATCTACATGTAGAAAAATGGTAATGGTGATTTTTTGGGACTTTTCTGAAATTCAATAATTTTTTATGAATACTGATATATGGTAAAATACCCTATATTCAATTTATCAGTTAAATACACTGTTTATGACATCATAAGTGATGTAAGGCCATTTTATTCGAACTCACGTGATATTATTACTATTATCGGTCACATGAAAAAATATTAATGGTTGTATCGATGTAAATAATAAAATAATGAAATTAAATATTCCAAATTTACCCCTCTCCTCCACTATAAAACCCCCCACCACTACCTCTTCTCTTCACTTCTCTAAGACTTGAAGCTCCAAAATTTTCTTCCCCATTACCCTTTCATAGTCACTCCCATTGACCAGGAAGAACATAGTCTTTCAAAAATACCAAAATCCCTTCTATTAAAGAGCTTCTCAAGGAGGATATTTCAAGAGGCAAAGCACCCTTCTTTCTCGTTGGGTTTTATTTCAATTTTTCTACTTTTGTTATCCTATCCTCACCTCCTCCATCCAAATGACCATGATAACTATTGTAACATCTATATACATGATTTATATCAAGTTAATGGAAGAACTATCATAAATATTGTTACTCCCTTTTATTTTTATAAATGAAATCGACGTCCATGAGGTTCCGATTTATAACCTTCATGGATGACAAAGTTTTGTTATTTAATTTATTCTTCATTACTGGACATGAAACCATATATATGGTTGAACCATACTATAATATATGTATTATAACCAAATAAATATTTAGGAACCATGATATTTACATATAAATAATTTATATGACAAAACTAGTTCCTAATAATCCAAATACCGCCAAATAATCGAAGTGGTTGTCATCTAATGATTCGTCCTCATTTCATGTATCCAAATGAAATAAATAACCATTAAAAATTATTTATGTTAATAAATAATATTTCATTTCAATCATGGATATTTATAACCATTCCACATGAACTCCACATACATAGAAACAAGTGAAGTGATTATGAAAATAATGAAAATGAACTCCCTGGAACAACGAAATTCAATACAACAACATATAAAAAAGGATATAAATGAACTAAACAGAATTATGATAATATATATACATAAATAATAGGATCATAAATAATTTATTAATAAGTATAATTTCATATTCCAGGAGAATAACTACAAGAGTGGAACACGTTCGGAGTTAAGGTAAGGGTTTTCTACCCAAACTTCCATTTTCATTCGGGTTACTTTTATTGTCTAAATTCCATGATGAAATTCTTTTGTATTGTTATGTACTACTAATAAATTCTTTGTGAGTATTCAATATATTTACACAAACAATAATACTTCCTTTTTTTTGATAGTTACATTTCTTAAAAGGAGCACTCAAAAATGTTTCCAAAAATAAGAGCCCGATACAAGGGAATTTGTCAAATTCATATCTATTTTCAAGGGAAGATATAATCTATTTTTGGAAACCATTTTAACTATAAAATCACTCATTTTTTATGAAAAAACTATATTACATCACTTCTAGATTTATATAGATATTTTTAACAATGAACTCTTTTTTTCAAAATAAAAGGGTATTTAGCTCCAGAATTGCTTAATGATTGTATAAGAGTGTTTTTCATCTAATTAAACACTCATGTTGATTCCATGTCATTATTGGAATTAATCATATATGAAGTCATATACCATTTTTTATTTAATGGTTTATGACTAACTCTATTGTAGATGATCTATCATAAAACCATTCACCATATTATTTTGAATAGTTAGTGTTTTATGTTTCATGATTGGGGAAAGATTGTTAAATTTCATATGATAGTATCAATATGATTGTATGTTTATTATGTTTATCCCTGCTCATATGAGGAATGCATTGGAATTATTATCTAATGGGTGGGGCCCACTATATCCCCTCAATGCAATGATAGGACTCATGAGATAACTAGATGAGGGATTGGTCAAGGCCTTTCCCAATGTGATATAGATTTTGGCCGAGGATTTCATTATACGTCTTAGACATTGAATTAACAAAATGGTTCAGAATGTCCGACATTATGTATTTCATAATTATGAGTTCAGATATTTATGGTTCATGTGGTTATTCGACTATTAGAATACCCATGATTATGTTTTATTATGACATTATTTACTCTACTCATATTCTTCCCATAAGTTGTTCATGATTATTATTAAAGGCATGTGTTTTCAATTATTCACCATGTCTAATGTTTATATAATCTTCCACTATATTGCTTACCCTTTTTGAGCATTTGAGATTACCCCTTTATTATGTTTCATTTTCTCAGGGCAAGAATAATTCTATTATGAATGACATGCTGAAACAACTTAGGACTTATGGAAGATGACTAAGGAGTTTCTATATTGATTTTCATTTCAAGTTTTAATGATGAACTTATGTATGTATCTTGTTTCCAATAATACTAAACTACTCGGTCCCTCTGTATTCATATTCCTTGTTTGTATGCCAATGTAATAAAATAAGGCACCGGCTCCGGGAACTAGGGTTTGGTCATTTCAGTTGGTATCAGAGGATGTTTAGTAGAAAATTTGGAAACTAGATTTAGACAATTTATAATTAAGGAAGAGTCCCTATGGTCGTCTTTGAGGAAATACATAAAATAAAATCTTGGTATTTTGGTTAGGAATATATTGTGTTGATCTTTCAGGAAATACATCTCTGTCTGTATATGACCAAGTAGATGCGGCTCTGGCACAGATGTATCTAGGGGTAGAACCCGAAAACACTGATTTGAGCTAGATTCGAATGAGAACTGGTGCACAGAAATGGGCCTTGTTGCACTCTTGGTTATAGCACTCCAGAGGGATATTCTTAGGATAATTCACATATTATTTACAAGAAATTATGAAGTATTGATATGTAAAATATTCCTCAAAGAAACCATGTTTTTGTAAATGGGATTAGCCATGCATAGGATCTCAATTTTCCGGAGTATTTTTAAGTTAAGATTATACATTATGATTCATAACCTAATATAGTGTATTACATTATCTAGATATGGCTCCTAGTGGAAGGAATGGAAATCGCATGAATGCACGTGTCCCCTACATGGATTTTCCTTCGATACAAGATAATGATGTTGGCTCTAGTGATGTGACTGGTGATGAGCAACTCATAACTATAATTGTAAAACATACTCTGGTTATGAATAATTACCTTACCTATTTGGAGAATCTTGATCTGCCACGTAGAGGAGCCATGCTTAATTGATTAATGCAACAATAACTTTTATCATTCAATGGCTATAAAAATCTGCATGTAGAAGAGTAGTGGATATGTTCCCTTGAAAATATATTTCACTCTTTGGGATGTAATGAAAGAGAGAAGGTTGTCATGGATGTATATCATCTATAGATATATGCGGATCATTGGTAGTCATTAATCCCAAACATATAGGAGGAGGAAGAGATTTAAGAGATGGAATGGAGGGATTTTAATGAATTATTCTTAGAAAAATATTTCCATCGTGAGTAGCGAGCAAGTATGGAGAGAAAATTCTTGAATATGAGGCATAAGGAAGATGAGAATGTTACAAGGTACGAAGCTAACCTCACAAGATTAGTAAGACATGTTGTAGACTACATACGAAATCCCAGAAGCAAAATTGATCAATTCTTTGATGGCCTATATCCATTACTCTGGCGGGTACTGGTCTCCCAATGTTTTTTATCATACGAGGATATAGTTTCATGTGCCATCAAGATAGAAACAGAATTAGCTATGTCTTATGAAATTAAGGGAAACCAGGAAAAGAATAGGGCTAATGAAAACCCTATGAAAGGAAATAATAAAACATGGAAGATGGGAAGAGTTGAATTTCCACCATGTGACAATTGTGGAAGGAAACACCCCGGTGTGTGCTTAAAAGGAAAAGGAGTATTCTACAAATGTGGTCAGAAATTCTATTTTGCTGGTGATTTCAAAGGAATGAAGGAATCCAATGATGTTCGATGATATAATTTTTAAGAGATGGGGCACTATTCTAATGATTGTCCAAAACGTCAAGGAAATATGCAACACAAGAGGCCAGGGAGAAAGGACAAGCATATGTGATCACAACTGTAGAGTTTGAAGTTTTGTGTGATGTGGTGGAAGGTACTTTGATTGTTTCATCAAACGTAGCTAATTCATTATTTTATTCTAGATCATCAAAATGATTCATATCTTCCCAATTTTCCATGAAAATTAGATATTTCCAATTTGATTTAACAAGGGAGTTGTCAGTCAAAACTCTAATGTGAAGTATCATTGCAACAAAGTTATGTGAATTAGTTCCCATTAGGGCATATAAATGTTCTTTATCTGAGGATATCATAGTCATTCCCATGATTTAATTTGATATAATCCTCATTATGTATTGTATTTCAGACCATGATGCAAAAATTTATTGTAAGAAGAAGGAAGAGATGATTTGTGATGACGATGATAAAAAAACCTTATCTTTAGAAAAGAATCTTCACCACCTGATTCTTATCTAGATCCACCCCAATAGCTCAAATAAATTCAATTATTAAGGAGGAAGAGAATGATATAAATGTGTTTGAGGAAAGGAATGTTCAAAAATAGGATTTACCTATTGTGATAGAATATGTTGATGTCTTTCAAGAAGATTTACCTGGACATCCTGTAGAATGATAAATTGAGTCTTCCATCGATTTAATTCCTTTTTGAAGGCCTATATAAAATACCCCTTTATAGAATGTCCACTGTGTAACTAATGTAACTAAAGAAACAACTAGAGGTATTGATTAATAAGGGATTTATTCACCCTAGTGTTTCTCTATGGGGATCCCATGTCCTTTTTGTTAAGAAGAAAGATAGATCTATGTCGTTATGTGTCAACTATAGGGATATCAATGTTATAAAAATAAAGAACAAAAATCCCCTACCTCTAATTGATGATTTGTTTGAACAAAATCATAGAGATCAATAATTTTCCAAGATTAACCGTTGATCTGGATATCATCAGTTGGGTGTGAAGAAGAAAGACATTGCGAAAACAGCATTTCGAACTAGGTATGAGCATTATGAGTTTACAGTGATGCCTTTTGGATTGACTAATGAACCCTCTTTCATCATGGATCTAATAAAAATATTTTTCAAGGAATATCTCTATAATTTTTTAGTTGTATTTATTGATGATGTATTGTTATAATCCAAAATATATGATAATCGTGAAAATCACTTGAGCATTATCCTGAAGACTCTTATAAGACCTGAATTATATGGAAAGATTAACAAGTGTGAATTCTGGAATAAGGAGACTTCATTTCTTTCCCATATTGTCTCTAAGTATGGAATCCTAGTCGATCATGTGATGAAAAAGTCCTTCCAAGATTGTCCCATGCTAACAAACATAACTGAGGTAGGTAGTTTTATTGGCTTAGCAGGTTATTATCGGCGTTTCGTGCCGATTTTTTCCGGACTGGGTAACCTGCTAACGTGCTCTCATGTAAAGGGGTTAAATTTTTTTGGACAAAAGATTTTGAATAATGTTTCTATGAACTTAATAAAAGATTACTCAAATATCTTATATTTACTCAACCATTTGGGAATGAGATGTTTTTTATTTATAGTGATGCTTCAAAGAATAGACTTGGTTGTTTCCTTATGAAAAATGAAAGGTTTATTTCATATGCATTGCGACAACTAAAAATTCATGAGAAAAAATATCATACTCATGATCTTGAGTTTGTTTTTGTAATCATTACTTTGAAGATATGGAGATATTATCTCTATGGTGAAAATGTGGGATTTATACTGGTCACAATAGTTTGAAGTATATTTTCTCACAGAATGAAATAAACATGAGACAAAGGAGATGGCTTGAACTACTAAAGGATTATGATTGCATGATACACTACCACCAAAGGAAGGAAAATAAGGTGGGAGATGCCTTGAGAAGAAAAGATCATTGTGTTTTAACCAGGATGAGAGTTGAAAGGGATCATATTTTCATGGATCTAGTAAAAATGGATATGGGAATAACCATGGAAGGTGAAACATAAATTCTTTTTCAAATGGATTCCAAACCATATTTAATAAAAAGGATATAATTTTTCAGGCTGATGATGAGGAGTTTCAAAAGTAGATTAAATCTGTGAATGATGGTAGATTGAGTGACTTTTTATATGAAGATGGAATTTTGTAATTTGGGAAGAGAATTTGTGTTCCCGATATAGCTGATATAAAAAGGGAATTTTTGGATGATTCTCAGAGTCCCAATTTCCCTATACACCCTGGTAGCACTATGATGTATAGAGATTTGAAGGATCATTTTTGGTGGGACAACATGAAGATGGAAATTTCTGATTTTTTGTCAAGATGTATGGTTTTTCAACAAGTGAAAGCTGGGAGGCAATAGCCTGGAAGAGTATTGCAACCTCTTCCTATACCTGAGTGGAAATGGGATAATATCATGATGTACTTAGTCATGGGACTACCAAAGACTCCTAGAATGAACGATGCAATATGGTTCATTATTGATCGTTTTACCAAGTCATTACATTTTCTTCCTATAAGAGAAGATCTACCACCTGAAAGTTTGGCATGAATATATATTAATGAGGTTGTGAGACTTCATGGAATACACATATAGATTGTTTCTGATCATGATCCACATTTTACAACATGATTGTAGAAAAGTATTCAGAAGGCCCTAGATACTAATCTTCGTTTCAGAACTGCCTACCACCCACAAACTGATGGACAATCAGAATGGACAATTCAAACATTGGAAGACTTTTTGAGGTCTTGTTCACATGATTTTCATGGAATGTGGGATCAGTATTTACCTCTCGTAGAATTTTACTACAATAATAGCTTTTATTTAAGTTTTCAAATGGCACCCTATGAAGCATTATATGGGAGGAGATGTTGTACACCAACATGCTGGGATGATATTTGTGAAAGAAAGCTCGTGGACCCATAACATGTTGAAGAAACAACAGAGAATGTGAACATTATCTAGAACCATATCAAAATATCTCAAATTAGGCAAATGAGCTATGCAGATAACTGAAGGAAGGATTTGGAGTTTCAAGAAGGTGATCACGTTTTCATAATGGTATATCCAAGGAGGGGTATTATATTATTCGGTAGTAATGTAATATTATGTCCCAGGTACATAAGACATTTTGAAATTTTGTACTGAATTGGAGCCGTAGCTTACCATTTGGCAATGACACCAAGTCTCTCCAAGGTTTACAATGTGTTCCACATGTCAATGTTATGAAAGTACCTGCCAGACTCAACACACGTACACACTTATGATGATATGGAACTTGAGCCTGATCTATCATAATGTTAAGAGCCTGTCAAGATTCTTGATACTAGCGAACAATTATTGAGAAATCAGACTACTCGTCTGGTAAAGGTTCTATGGAGCAACCATAAGATGGATGAAGCAACATGGGATCCTTAGGACCTTATGTTAAAGACATAGCCAAATATTTTTAGGTAATATTCTGTGAATTTTGAGGACAAAATTTTTGTAAGGAGGTGAGAATGTAACTCCCCATGATTTTGAAAATAAATATAGAATGCAATTTTATAATCTATCCACTAAACACAACATTTCATCTTCTATGTTTTGAATTTCAATAAATGGTCATCTATAGTTGTGTTCAGTAATTAATTTGGAGTCCGATAGAACAAACATGATTTCTGATGAATAGTAACATACACATGTGAATATTAATATGAATAGTAATATGAATAGTAATATGGCCCTTGAATTGAAAATACTGATATTATTTTATTTTCTTAACGTAATAAGTTAATGGTATCGTAATTAATTTTTCATTGTCATCTAAAACTAATTATACCTCTCATATTGTAATTTTTCAAATTGACTATGAATTTATATAAAAAATAAATTAATAATATTTTTAAAATTATTTTTGAAAAATGGAGTTCAATTTTGATTTCTACATGTCAAAAAATGGTAGGTGTGAATTTTTAGTACTTTTTTGAAATTCGTGAATTTTTTATGAATATTGAAATACAGTAATATAAAGTATATTCAATTTATCTCTTAAATACAATATTTATGAAATCATAAGTGATTCAAGGACTCTTTATTCGAACTCATGTGATTTTATTACTATTAGGGGTCACATGAAACAATATTATTGGTTGTCTTGATGGAAATAATAAAATAATGAAATTAAATATTCAAAATTTACCCCTCTCCTCCACTATAAAACCTCCCCCCATTACCTCTTCTCTTCACTTCTCTAAGCCTTGGATATCCTCAATGTTCTGACCAATTACCCTTACATAGTCACTAACCACGACTATGAAGATCATAGTCTTTCCAAAACATAGAAACCCCTTCCATTAAATAGTTTCTCAATAAGGTTATTTCAAGAGGTAAAGCTCCCTCCTTTCTTATTTGGCTTTATTTCAATTTATCTAGTTTGATTATCTTCTCCTCACCTAATCTGTCCAAAGGATCATGATAACTCCAATAAAATCTATACTAATGATTTATATCTTGTTAATGGTAGAACCATCATAAATATTCTGACTCTATCCCTTTTTTTATGAATGAAATTGACGTCCATGAGGTTCCGATTTATAACCTTCTTGGACAACAATGTTTCGTTCTTAAATTTATTCTTCATTACTGGTCAAAAAACCATAATCATGATTGCACCAGACTATAATATATTTATTATAACCTAATAAATATTAATGAACCGAAATATGTATATATAAATAAGTTATATGTCAAAACTAGTTCATAATAATCCAAATACAGCCAAATAATAGAAGTGGTTATCATCTAATGATTCATCCACATTCCATGTATCCAAATGAAAGATAAAACAATTATAAATTATTTCTGTTCATATATAATGATTAATTTCAATCCCGGAGATTTATAACCATTCCACATGAACTCCACATACTTAAAAACATGTGAACTGATTATGAAATTAAACAAAATGAACACCCCACAACAACGAAATTCAATACAACAACTTATCAATAAGGATATAAATGAACGAAACAGAATTATGATAAAATAAATAAATGTATAATTGGGACTGAAAAAAGTTATTAATAAGTATAATTTAATATTCCATGAGCTTATGTACAAGATCGGAACACGTTCGGAGTTAAGGTAAGGGTTTTCCACCCGAACTTCCATTTTAATTCGGGTAACATTTGTTGTCTAATTTCCTCGATGTAACTCTAATGTATTGTTATATACTCCTCATAAATTATGTGTGTTTATTTTATATATTTAAACCAACCATATTCCTTCCCTATTTTGTGGATAGTTACATGTTTTAAAAGAATCTCTCAGAACTGTTTCCAAAAATATGAGCTCGATACAAGGGAATTTCTCAAATTCATATCTATTTTCAAGGGAAAGCTATAATATATTTTTGGAAACCATTATCTTTTTAAAATCAATAATTTTATTATGAAAATAATATCATACTTCACTTATGGTTTTATAAAAATATTTTTCCAAAGGATCTTTTCTTTTCAAAATAAAAGCGCATTTAGCTCCAGAATTGCTTAATTATTTTATAAGAGTGTTTTCATCTAATTCAACACTCATGATGATTCCATGGTATTATTGGGTT
This sequence comes from Viscum album, assembly GCA_963277665.1. Taxonomy (NCBI): domain Eukaryota; kingdom Viridiplantae; phylum Streptophyta; class Magnoliopsida; order Santalales; family Viscaceae; genus Viscum; species Viscum album. The sequence goes on from OY728165.1 coordinate 1,394,705,365, forward strand.
TAATAATTTATGAAGTAATATTACATATTATATTTAATGGTTTTTGAGTAACTCTATTAGGGATGATCTATCCTAAAACCATTCACTATATTATTCCGAATGGTTAGTGTTTTATGTTTTATGATTGGGGAAAGATTGTAATATTTCATATGATAGTTTCAATATGAACGTGTGTTGTTTATGTTTATCCCCGCTCATATGATGAATTAATTGAACTTATTATGTGACGGGTGGGTCCATATATATCCCGTAGATTCATCTATATGTCTCATGAGAGAACAAGACGAGGAATTGGATGGGGTCTTTCCCAATGTGATATGGATTTTGGATGAGGCCTTAATCGTTGGACGTCCTGGCCAAGGCCCTGAAAAAATGTTTCAGAATGTATGGCATTATGCATTCCAACATTATGAGTTTAGTTATTAATGGTTCATGTGGTTATTAGACTATTAGAATACCCATGATTGTGTTTTATTATGTCATTATTTACTCAGCTCATATTACTTCCATAATGTGTTCAAGTTTATTATTAAAGGCATGTGTTTTCAATAATTCACCATGAATAATGTTTATATTATCTTCTTCTATATTTCTTACCCTTACTGATCATTTGAGATCACCCATTTTTAATGTTTCATTTTCTCAGGTCCAGAAGAATTCTATTATGAATGACATGCTGAAATAACCTAGGAGTTATGGAAGTTGTCTAAAAAGTATCTATGTTGTTTTTCATTTCATGTTGTAATGATGAATTTCTTTATGTATATTTTTACCAATAATACTAAACTACTCCGTCCTTCAGGATTCACAGTCCTTGTTTGTTTTCCAATATAATCAAATAAGGCACCGGCTCCAGGCAAGTAGGGTCGGGTACTTACAAAAAATGTACCATGGAACATCCTTACCCAATATATTGATTAAATAAACCATGTCACTCTACTCAATCATACTATATCACATGCATATATAGAATCCAAGTAAGTGAAATACATTTTTTAATTATGGAGATCATCAAAAAACATATGATCTATACCTTCGTGACTCTTAAATATTGTACTTTATTGAGGGACGATGAAATGTGAGGCATGGTTCAATACCATATTTTTAAAATACCTTATAATACATGATCTTTACAATTTAAACATTATTAAATTGTTTAAAGACCCTCTATTCTTTGTTTTTGGATCTTATTTGTAAAAATATAAATCATTTGAAAGTATAAAAATATGTTTCCTCGAAAACCATTTTAATATGTGGAATTTATATATATCATAATAAATTAAATTTATAACTATTGGTGGATTATTTTATTCAAATGAATATATTTTATATTCAATAATTGTGTTTAAACATTCATTTAATATTTTTTCTAACAATGAGATAATAATAACCTATGTTTTATGCTTAAAAATATATTTTTTTTAAAATTAGTTTTCTTCGCATTATGCATGCTTATTTTTAAAATAAATTTCATCCATTGATTGAAAATGAATCATGAAAAATAAATTGCATATTGGTAATCATATGCCTCAAATTTTGGTAAATATATACCTTTAATTTTTTTATTATTAATAGTTACCATGGTAAATTTTTCCATCCCATCAATGGGTTAATCATTTTAATAAAGGTAAAAACAAAGTGATAAGGTAATATTTTATAATTTTATTTCTTATAGGATAAACAAAATTATATTATAATCACCTTCATATTGAAATTATTTTTTTAATCGAAACATTCCCCAAATGACACTATCTTTTTTAGAGATCTCTTATGCTATCACATATGGAAAAAACTAGTTATGAACGAATCTAAATGTCTATTTAGAGAATAATAAAATTATCTTTATTATGGTAATTTTTATCTCTTTTTTTTAATGAAAAATTTTACATAAATTCTGTTCAAAATTTAAAAAAATATTTATTTCATTAATAAAAAAATAACATAAATGATTTTTAAAATATTAAATGCAATAAAATTTTGGGGATTTATAGTATTCTAAGAATTTTTTAGATCAATATATAATATGAGTGATATGTAATAGGAGTCCATATTGTGAATTAATAATAATTTACAGTCAAATAAACTGTTAATAATTATTTTGGGGAAGGTTTTGATGGATGGTTTCTCGTCAGTATGGGTTTAACAGTGGGTTTATTTGGGATGGTGTTAAATATAATAGTAATGAGTTAATTAGTAATATGGGATATTGTGTAATATGTTATTAATAAAATGAATGATTATTTTTGAAATTTATCATAAAGTGAGGGAAATGGGTGGTGGATAGGAATATGATGAAGTTATGGTTATGGGGTTGAAGTTGATAAAACTAAAAAGGCCAAGGGATATTGATAACTAATGATGATTAAACTAACTGATTATTCATCATTTTGAATGTGTATGGTTTTCTATTAATTTTCTATTCATTAAAAATTGTAGAAATTGAAGTAATAATAAAGCTAATGAGGTAGTTAAATGGTAAGTGATGAAATAGTAATTGATGTGAAATAATTAATTTTTTATTATGTGATTTCTATTTTATATATGGTTTTGTTTATGGTATTGATAAAGGCATGTTGTGGGATGAGATGTAATGGTGAAAGGTTTTAAACCTATGATTTTGATATTTTGAATGCGATGTGTTGAGGGAAGAAAGAAGGTGATAACTTGTGGGCTATGTTGGCTCAAGGTAGGCATGATCAGGGAAGTTGTGATGGATTAACATGTACTCTATGGTAAAATGGAAGACCCCACGGGGTATTGATGTGGTGAAGCATAGTGGGTGTCATTCATGGAAATAGTATGGAATGAGTTTTATGTTCTATATGTTCATTATACCCAAATGTACCGAGGATATAGAGTAGATCGTGATTAGGTTATTCTTGTAATGAAGAGGATATAGATATAAATTTTTTAGTGGTGGATGGAGATATATGTGGGTGTTTATGTGGTTAATGATATTTTTATCTACATTGACCCACCATTATGTGATTGGATAGGTGGATACAAATTTATGGGGTTATAGATATGTGGTGATGAGGTACAAGGAGGTTGTATGGTTGTTATTGGTGGGTATTTGAGGTATATTGGTATGTATTGTGGTGATCAGTGGTGGAGATGAGTGGTTGTTGATGATATTTTACTAATATTGTTTCATTCTAGAATCCATAGTTAGTTGGTGAAGGGTTTTCCAATTGAATCACTGCCAGATTTAGTTAGATCAGTCTCTAGACTGTTATGTGATAGTGGTGGTGAATTTTCGGCAGTTAAAATTTGTTTATTTTAATGATGGTTGTTGTTTTAATGTCATCTCTTAGATATTGTTTAGATAATTGGTTTGAATCCTTTTTTGGGGAAATTGATGAGTATATTATAGGGGGTGGAGAAATTTGTTGAAATGATGTGTAATATATTGTTCATTGATTGTGTTTATCATGATTATTTATGAATATATCTATGGTGATGATTTTTCTAGATGATATCACTATATTTTACACTTTTATATTTATTGCACATGGTTGATAATTTTAAAATAAGGATTCTCCTTCTGAGTACCCCCATGTTCTCCTCTTATGCAATTTCCTTTGTATTTGGAAGGATATTATAAATGATATGAGATCATTTAAATTAGTAGATTAGATAGAGAAGGATGATGACTTGGTGTTTTAAGAGCTCGATCACTCCTTCATTTTTTGATGAGTATATGGTATCTAAGTTACACTTATGTTGTGAGAAACTTACTTTTTAAAATTGGATTCAATTTTTATATTTTAGGTAAATTTTATTATACCTTGTATTTAATTAGGGTAATGACTAATATATAATTTTTATATAACCACGGTTCCAGTCACTAACTCATAGTCTTTTAAAGGAGAGAAATAGGGGTCACTAACACCTTCATTACAGGCATTAGAGGGGTTCCAATAGGGGCGGGTTGTGGTGTGATAGATATATTAAGGAACCCAGGAATAGAACCCCCTAGTCCATTGATAAAAACACATACATTGAAAATGAATTTTATTTCATGTGAAATTTCCCAATACAAAATATATAATTATGTAATTTAAAAATTAATTTTCAAATTAAAAACATAATCCTAGGAATGTTGTCTTTAGATTTTCTGATGATCATATACATAAGTATGTTGTATTATTTTTTTGGTTAACATATCTATATAATCGAACCACACTAGACTCAATTCTAGACACATCACAGGTTATAATCAACATTACAACATAGGGGAATTTATTTAGGTAAAACACTCAGTTGGGAAAAAAACTTCTGATGATTTTATTGATGTTTAAATAATAAGGATATAAAAAATAACGAGCATGGGAAATATTTCCTATTAGAAAGGAACATTGAATAATACTATTTATCCATAAGTCATGATATAAGGAAATGAAATCTCAAATGAACAAACAGTTACCATAGAAAAATATTGAAAAAACATGATATAATAAACATTCTCCATGATGAAATGATCATAAACATATAGAATGGAAATTTACCAATCCTTTTAAATATATCATAACGAAGAAAATTGGAAGAATCATACCCATTTGGAAATTATGTTGTTGTGAACTGAAAAAATGTCCATGCTTCATATTGTGAAAAAAAAATTCCCTGAATCATGCAGTAAAGAAATAGAATGTCTGCACTTCCAGCTGTGAGATAAATTTCCATACTTGCGGTAAACAAAAATATTTTCCGCACAACCTTTTTTGAATGAAAAAATTATCTACGATTAACATATTTACCTCATGATATATAAATCATTAATCAATGATTTTGAGTCAGATATAAAACCACAAAATCATTAAAAAAAATTAATCAATAGATATGTGTTACATTATTACATAAAAAAACTAATACATCAAACATCACATAATTAATCCATTAAAACATATTGGTTTCATGAAAAACTTTTCTAGAACATTCCACACGAAAAATAGGGAAATAATTTTGATTGTGTCATAGAAATATCCCCATTACAGCATAAAGAACATTGAGGATAACATTATAGACAAAAAATAAATTTCTAAGATAATTTTACAAATAAATAGAAAAATAATAGGTTATACCTCTTCTGGGAGGCCTCAAATCTCCTTAAATTATTATTTAGAATGGTATATTTTTAATGTGAAAAAAATATAGAATTATTATATTAATGGGAAAAATGGTTTTTTCAATAGAAAAATTATAAAAGAAATATTCTTTAAAAATAATTATTTTAAAAGTTCTAAAAACACTTGAAAACATTTTTATTAGAAATACATTCACTTAAAATACCTTACAAAATCCATAATTCCATTAAAAAATAAAAAATTTAAATTTGAAAAATACATTAATATTTCATTTTTTATTCAAAATTATTACGAATTAATATCAATTTGAAAACTATTTTAAAAATGTAAAGAAATATTTTTAAATAATAATTCTCTTAATTGTTAAATAAATCATAAAAGTGTTCGTAAAAATTGTTTTTTTCATAATACTAAAAGATGAATAAAAAATCCTCATTGAATTTTTTTTTTCGAAAATGTGAAATGATAAAATTTGTAAATATTTGATAGTCTAAACTTGAAATGTAAATAAAGGATTTTATAAGAAATTTATAGTGGTAATTAAAACATATGATGATAATTTTCTTTTGAAAAACCACAATATAAAAGCATAATAAAACAACCCTTTAAATGGAGGAAAACTAAATTTAAATCCCTTATAAGATAAACCATTACTCGGTTTCCAAAAATTAATGAAAAAATTGGGGGTGGGGAAGTAAAATAAATACATGGAGGATAAATATCCATAAAAGAGAAAGGTAATTTTTCTCAACTATATAATATTTTTTTTGAATAAATTTTCTATGGTTAAATCATTGAATTAAAAGATAATTATTCATATGTAAGAATAAAATATACCATGAAATAAAATATTATGGTGTAAGAAGCTAATCATGGTTGTGATAAGATAAAGAACAATATTTATAAGTTAGTGATGAGATTTGAGTTAACTAATACCCATTAAAAATTTGTATCCTTTGAATAAAATTCCCATGAAATATATAATGTGAGATAGATATATATATTCCATTAAATGAATGAAAATTATGATAAAATTAAACGATGTTAAATATTTAAAAAATAAAAGTTAAAAATATATAAAAACGAATCATTTCACAATTATGTGATATTAAGATGAAAATACCCTCACCATATATTTTGATTCATTCTACCAATGTTCCTAACATTAGAAAAATACTTTTTTACTACTATTTTTTAATAAACATTTCCATGTATGTTTAATTTTATAATGTATATTTATAATAAAATGTTATTTATTTATTTAATATTTTTATTAATGTGGTTACCTGAGGTGGTTTAATTGATTTCTCTTAAATAATCATTGTATATTTATTATTGTAAAATGTGTTATAATATAGCATTATAATATCAGTAATTGTAGATTTTTAATTATTTCCTTATTCATTAAAAAAAATTATACAATTTTACAACTTTCCAAAAATGGATTCATATTAAAAATGGTTACATCTTATGTTTACCCATGATGGCATGAACCATGGGTTTTAGAACATGGCCCCGAAATTTATTAAGAATAAGATAAAAATAGATTACAAAGGGGATATAGAGGTGGAAAATAGTTTCAAACCACTGAAAAAAGAGTAAGGAAAGAAAAAATATTTCATCTATTGCAGTGACAACAACTACCACCTCTTCCTATCAGACTACAGCCCCACCAACTGGTTTTGATCTTTTTCTATGTCATGTCATAATCATCTTGAGGGTCAATTTTTTCAAGTAGTGGGGTGGGATCCTAAATGGGTTATGGATAATTCTCTCCATCTGGATAAAAATTTCTCCTTGCATTGGAAATATTTTTTCTCAAAGTTTTCCTCCATCATGGATAATTCCATGAGTGTTGGAAAATTATACAATGAATAACCATCAATTATTGTATCAATTTATAATGATAGTATGTGTAAAGGTAATATTTTACATAGAACCAGTGTCAGCTATAACACAATATAATGTAAATGATGTCATTTCTCCCTTATATTTGGTTTTGCCAAGGTTAAGGGGGGCTCATTGGCCGGAGTAACCAGATTTTTCTGCACATGTGAGGTATCCAGCATCCCTGTAGACATGGTAGTGTCACTAGAAAAAATTTTGGGGACCAAAAAAAACATAATAAAACTATCAATCAAGATATCACTAGGGACCACCATCTTTATGCTTGTCGTAGTAGCCATATAATCATCCCTCAGATACTTCTTCTAGACTAGGAAACCAAAGTCTCAAGGTGAGACTCCAATAAAAATAGAACGAAACTCCAAAGTTTCTAATAGATCCCCATTCATGATATCTGTAATATACACAAGAGGTATTCCATGTACATGTGATGGTATAGAAGATGTGGAAATACTCAACATCACATATGAAGGTGAGTGAACACCAACTGGGTTAGTGGATTGTATTTTTCCCTTATAATTACATGAATTCATAATTTTATCTTCCAAAATAAGTTCCATGTATACCTAACATTGACTCAAAAAAGTATCCCAGGTAGCATTATTGTCCTCCAATAGACCCTTTCCCTTTAATATTGAGTCTTCATGGCCACCAAGGCACTTAATTGTTTTAGGAAGCTGGACCATGTATTTGAATCCCTTTATTCCCAATGAACAAGCCACAAAATCATTGATAGACATTGTTAAATTATAGCATAGTTACCATATATCACACATTTTCTATATATTAAACACCTAAAAAAATTCTCAATAGAATGACCAATATTATAATATCCTTGACAAAAATGAAGAACCATTTCATTCTACACTAACACATCAAATCTAAAATCATCTTCATTACAAATTATTTATTTAATCAACAGAATTTTGAGGTCAACATCTATAAGGGGACGTAAAATTTTACTATATTTATCTATTTCTATTTTCTTGTTTTTATTTATCAAGACCAACACTAAATAATTAATTTCACAAAATATATATGGGCTTTCGAAAGGACAGTTCAAACCCAGAATTATAATCCAAGTCTATGTGATGTATTTATTCAAATTAAGAGGGATAAATTTTGTATCTCCATCCTAGATTCTTAGAATACAATCATTGAGATTAAAAATATAAATCCCCATGACATAAATATTAAAATCTATGTACAAAAAATATGTAAGAATTCCATACATAGGGAGGTAATTGTCCATCAAAACCCCAATCAGAAAAAAGAAATTTCTTGAGATCATGCATACTCACTCTATCATAATTTGATATAAAATATAGATGCTCTATAATAGACTACTTAAATTATTTAACTTTATTAAAGGGAATACGTTTATTTTACTCCAAATATGTTTTTTTACTCTTATGCATTATAATTTGATCCAAATAATTGGTCTCATTCTATATTTCATAAGAGATTTTGACATTCAGATTTTATAATGCATATTGAAAACCATCTAGTATAAAAACATCTTCTGTTTGTGCCTTATCTATATTCATAGGATTTGAAGAACCTTAAAATACCAAATTATATGAAGAAAAAAATATACTGGTGTTGGGATTTACATCATTTAAAGGAACATGATTTGTGATCATCATCTTCATAGAATCTTGCTTTAATAGAATCTACATTGAGGGAACATTTAAAGATATAAAATGATCAACTTCAGATTAATCGACTAAAATTCCATCAAGATCAATTGTTTCCCAAAATATCCCATATGAATTACTTTTCTATTGAATTTATGAATATCACCCTTAGAATCTATCAAAATCAAAGCCTTAGTAAATAGTAAAAATCAATAAAATAATCACCCAAAATATACTGAATCCTTAACTCCATATCCCCCTTCCGTTAAAAAAGATATTAATTAATGAGGTATTCCCATGTTCCACAAAATAACATTACTTAACCAAACATACAACAATATTGTAATCCATCCCTATTGAAATTCTATTATAATAGGACTTCAACTTGATCTAGTTCTATTGCGAGGGAATGGACGCTTTACAGAGTATAACATTGATATGTTTTTTAAAGTAAATTTTACTATGATTATTTGTTATTAATATCACTTATATGATGATAAGTGTTATCGTTGCATAATATTAATAGTGTAATAAATATAATCATAACACATTAAATACATTTTAATATCATCTATATTAGAAATAAATGATCAAAATAGAACATGTTATTTATGGAGGTGGTATTTGTACGTACTCTTGATGATGAATTATTTTTTCAAATGGGCTGGGAGGAAGGATGAAAAGTGATATTACATCAGTATAAAAAAATTACAAAGTATTAATTACATTTATTTTATAATAATTTAATGTATTATAACTCATTTTAGGTGGTAAATGAAGAAAATAACTTGGAGGGTTTTGTTGAGAAAATTACCTCTCCTTTGGATGTTCTTCCTTAGGTGACACCATAATTCACATTAAATTGGTATTTTGGAATAATAAAGCATTATATAATTTGAGGAGAGGTTTTAGGAGAAAATATTTTATGATTTTGGGTGTAGCTAAATCACTATAAAGGGTAGTGAAATGTATTGTAATTGATCATTTTTATATGTGATGGAAATGGATTATTTTTAAATACTTAGTACTTTTTTGAATGATTCAATGAAACTATTCAGGTTCCAGTAAGTCCAAAATTGAAAAATAACTAATTTTTGTGTGATATAAGGTCTATAAATTATCTAAAATTATTTTTGAATCAATTTTTTAAAGACGTTTAGATTCTTTAAAATCTGTATTTTTAAACTACCATTTTGGTTTTAATCCTGGTAATTAGTTTTGACCCATATAATTTATATTTTATAAAAAGTATATTGTAAACCATGTTACCAAATTATTATTTTAGAAAACATTATTTAAGAAACATGTAGTATTATCCAATTAATAAATAATGTTTAAAAAAAATTCAAATTGAAACATTTAATATGTGGGAAACAATGTTTTGTAGAAAATGTTGTCTACACCAATAAGTGTTCTTAATATTTTGAAATACTAACTTAGAATTAAATGATTGATAATATATATTTATATATTTTTATACCAAAAATATATGTATATCTATAAAATATGTAAATTTAATATATAGATAATAGATTACTAAACATTAATTAAATAATTCTTTGAAAAAAAAATTATCCATTGCCATGGACATTGACTTTAATCATAATAATCAAACGTTTATATATAAAAATAAAGAATATCATACTATATAATAGAAAAGTGTTCATATAAAATATTAAATCAATTTTTTTTCTATATTGAATTTATACAAGTGATGAAAAATTAAATTTAATATAAGCGAATGAAAAAAATTTTAAAGTAAAATTATTTATTATGTTTCCAAAATGTTATAAATGGATTTTATAAATTAGACAAAGAATTTTTAAATGATTTATTTTACTTTATAAATATATTTTTTCATAATTATTTTTTAAAAAATATAATTCATTATTATATTATGATATTTTCATAAAAGTGACGGTATTGGAAAAATTGGCATTTTTTCAATGTTCACATAAAAATAAATTATTTTAGAAGAATATAAAAATTCACAATAAGATAACATTGAATTTAAGAATTAGAAAATGATATTAATTTACAATAAATTAATCTGTAAAATATATATATATATATTAAATTGTAATAAAAAATAAAAACATTTACAAATTTAAATACTTTTTATTTATTTATAATTGGTTTAAATATTTTTTTATTATTGTTAAAGTTTTATAATAATGTTCATTAAAGATTTCATGGGTCATTTTATTTTTTTAATGCGATTAATTTTATCAACATAATTATTATTTAAAAGGGAATCTTTTCCAAAATCTTGCGGGGTTATATTCTTTCACCTTAAATAAATTGAATCCTCATAATTTCAGTTATTGTTCACCAATGAAAGAAGATAAGGATATTTTAGAAAATCAAGATTCATTTTTACTGGGATATCAAACACATACTCTTGGATACAAGGATGCTCATTATTTACCTTACATTAAGAATGAATTCATTTTTTCATTTATCTCAGAAATTCATTAGAAATGTGATTCTGTAGTTTCTTATAAATGTTTATTAGGAGAAAACATCTACAAAATCATTTTCATGATCATATTTCTAACCAAATACTAAACCCCAAATGCTTATGATAATATCTTGTCGTCATATGAATATGAAAACTTAGTCAAAATATATCTTCTCCAATGAAAAATTAATTTCACCTTATGAAAATTTAGTTAATGTATGATATAAATGGATCAACCTATAACTCTTTATATTTAACTTCTTTAATCTATGGTAATATTCCAATTAGGTTTTCATACCCAACGGGTTGTAAGGTACATCATAAATTTTGATTTAAATCTATCATAATGGTTTATAAAAAGAATATGATCAACCAAATCATATCCAAACAAACTTTATAGCCAGTTTTCTTGTCTTTGGACCACTCATCATGAACTAAGTAAATATTTATTTGACACCCACCCAACAATTTTCAAGGTGATTAAGCCTATGTGTATCTATGTCACAACCACTCTACTTTTCACTATCCAATTAAGGACATAATTTCTAGGTAATCGTATAATATCTACTTTACCAAAACAGTAGTTAATTATTATGAGCGTAGATTTATCATGTAGTGTTTTTAATAAATTAATATAACCATAGTCCCCTAATACTCAGTAAATTAATCGTAAAAAATAACTGAACCTTACTTAGATAAAAAATAATCCTCCATAGACTACACTCCCATATCTGATGCTAAAGAACATCTGCTAAATCTATGATTTATTATAAGTGATAGTTCCCAAACAAAAATTACTTATATTTAAATATTTTTAACATTACATCTCACTGTAGTAACCTAATCACAATAAAGTAAGATTTATTTCCTTAAGGGATCGACTATATAGGAAATATTTTTTATGATAGTTTTGATAATATATTTATAATCCAACCACAATTCAATCCCTATTATAATCATCATATTTTATTCACATATTCATAACTATATTAATTTAAAAAATAGAACACTTATTTCCATGATGTGGTAATACGCATCTATGAATGATGACTTCTTTATTTTTTGAATGGTTTTGTAAGAAGGTAAAAATGTGATATTCCATTAGTATAAAAAAATTCAAAAAATCAATAATACTGATTATACCCTAATTTAATTAATTATAATGAATTTTAAGAGGTAAAATGAGATAAATAATTAGAGTGTTCAGTTTATAACATTGTATGTCCCTTTGAATGTTATCCATTGGGTAACCACATAAAACAACATAGCTTGGAATTTTTAATGAACAATTATTATAGGTCATAGGAAGAGGTTTTTGGATATAATAGGCTATATGTTTTGTAGATATATGTATTTTGAATGTATAGTTAAATTTTTTGGAAGTGATCTCATTTTATAAGTGAAGAAAAAGTTATTTTTTGTAAATACTCATTAATTTGTCAATAATGGAATAAAAAAAATAAATTTTCAATGGATAAAAAAGTGTAAAATGATAAATTTTTGGGAAATATATGATTTATAATGCCTTTACCACTATGTTTGACACATTTTTTGAACATGGATCAATTATTTTAGCAATGGTTTTTTAGCTTGTTAATTTTGGTTTTTACTTTGGAAACTATTGTTTACAAAGTAATTAAATATTATTAAAAATATAAGTTTAAAAAATTATCATAAATTAATGTTCAAAACTGGAATTTATTATCCATATAATGTAATTCAATTTCTAAAATAGTTAAAATTAACTCTTAAATTAAAAATTCAACATATGAGAAAATGGTTTTATAAAAAAATTTATTTTAAGAATTAATTGTTCATAATAGTATACAATATTTATAACCAAATAAATAATAGATAACATAGTTTTATAAAAGTTTAAAAACATTAAAAAATCATAATATAAAATAGATCGATTTAATATTAGTTAAAAACCACACAAAATTATTACAAAAATTGTTTTAAAATAACACATTCTCTATTATCATGTTCATTAACATTAATATTTTTAATATAATTTTTACACATAAAATAAAATAATAATTTTCCATAAATTTAACATGATGATATTAAATGTTAAATCTATTTTTTAATATAAAATGTTAATATGTTATGAAAACTTATTTTAAATATATTTGAATAAAAAATTATATTAAAATGTTACTTCAGTTTCAAAAACGGTAAACATGGTATTCATATATTAATCATAGTGTTTTGAAATTAATTAATTTAATTTATAAATACATAATTCTTTATTTAAAATAGTTTCAATAAATTTTATTTCATTTATCTACTATGATAATTTCATAAAAATGATGATATTTTCAAAATCATAATTTTTTAACTATTCTCCTAACATGTTTTAATTTTAAAAAAATAAAATAATAATATGTAAGTTAATTTTTTAAATGTTTAATTCTAAAATAATTTACATTTTAATAAATTAATGAATCTAACAAACCTTCACCTTTAATATGATTTTATTTCCTTTTGGTTTGGTAACAAACTTTTCTCTCAAAACATTCTATACACCTTTACTCAATTATAAAGACATAAGAATCATCAATGAGAAATATATGTTGAATTCCAAACTATGAAGATAGATATATATACCATGATATGTAGAATAATCCTTAATAACATGTGGTAGATTAAATTTAGCACACATTATTTGGGGTTGTTTATAGAATATCATATTTTTATATGATCTGATTCTACCAAAAACATCAATAAGAGAGCACAAACATTAGAATCCATTATAGATTTCCAATATTTTTTTTCATAATAAGAGTGTAATTAGACATGGATTTATGGAAAAACATGATGAATATGGGATCTGTCTCTTTATAATCAAATTGAGTCATCTCATTTTCCATGTTAAGTGGAATCCCACGATCATAAACTAAATCCTTCAAGTAAAACACCAACACATTGGTACATATATTGAAATATATAAGTATATATTCAAATTTTTTACACTTGGTAACCCTATAGCATCAAAATGTTGTAGGAAATTAGTAACTGATTCAATATGTGTGATGATTTAACCATACACCCTGCACGACTCATGCCAGATTCAGGGGAAATGTCCAATACATTCATTTTCATGGATGAAATTCTAGTTATTCCATCTAACTTATCGAGGGATGATCATAACTAAACCATGTGATAAATAATACATACCATATGTCCAAGAAAGTCATGGATTTGAATGAGGGGTCAAAATGGGGTGTGGGGATCCCTTTAGAGTTATAGGTAATGTTTTTGCAGATATGAGGGAGTCTATATAGGCGTTCTATGTTGTCTTCGGGGTGAGGGTGGATAGATCATGTGAGGTCGAAGGATTCCATGATCATGAGAAACATGTTGTCAAATGGGGAAGATGAGGTGAGGTTGAATGTATGCATTTTGTATAAGACTTATCTAGCAGTGAACTGGGTGGTGGTGATAGATTAACTGATAATATTGAGCACATAAATCATTAAAAATAATTGAAACCCATTGAGAGTAAGGAGGTACTCTTGAAAATCATGGCATACATGAAGGATTCCTCCCCAACCTCATCAAGGATTTTTTAGAAAAAATAAAATTTATTTTATAATTTTATTTTTTAAACCCAATTTATCTTAACTAAACCAACTAGAAATCATCCTTAATATTATATGATCCCCCACTAACATAGATAATATATTTAATATCATGTAAAAGGGTATTTATCAGTTCTAGAAATTCATTGGTGTCTTATGTTCTATTAAAATGAAACCCTTTATCTGTGCTAGAGACATTCCAATAAACCTGTACCATTTTGAAAAAATCAATGAATGTTTTCCCATTTTTGGTTAGTGACACATGTTTTGATCAAAAATATTAATTCTTAACTATTAATAGACGCTTTGGGTCATATTGGGAATATAGTGTAAAATATTGGGATGAGTCAAATTCCTACATGTCAAAAATGACTTATGGATCATTTTCCAAATGTTTCAATAAAATTTGAATTTTGTGATTCATCTTGATTATGTTACTTCTAGGTTTTTAGTAAAATGTAAATTTTTAATTGAAAGAAACACATGGAGTAATACTAGTCACACCGTCCATCAAATTGAGGTGAAACTTATTTCTATACATCAAAAATGATGTATGGATGATTTTTATAATGTATAAAAACAATTAGAATGCATTTGGTATACTTTTAATTCTATTTATGGAATAATAATTATGAAAAGTGTTTATCACATTGTTTTTTAAACTGACATGGAAAATTTTGGTTTTATATTATTCTTGTCGATTAGATATTAATGTATGTGAATAATATTTTTTAAAATAAAATTTTCTTGTTTATTCCCCACCCATAATAGCAACATTAAAAATAACATAAGAAAATTGCAGGAAAATAGTATAATGGATGAAATACCATGATAACAAAATTATATCAAAAACATTTATAATTTAAATTTCCATGATTACAACATATTTTACAAATGAACTATAACCCAATCAGACATGTGAAATAATTTGAACATTAAATCTTCAGGTGTATTAGATTTCTTTCAGTATATTTCCATGGATTATCAAAATGTCAGAAATTAAAAAGAATCATTTAACATGTATTTTAAATAAAAAGAATAAAATTGAAAAGGAATTTTTAATAGAAAAAATATAACCATATGTAACATAATAGTTTTCCCTATTATAATTACATAAAACATTGATCTTGATACATATTATCCAAATTAATACAATCCTTGTTAATTATTAAATTCATGTTTAAATAATTTTTTGATTCAAAATAACATTTTATGTACTACATAAAATAATTAGTAATTGTAAATGAAAATTAATCTTTTCATTTACAAATCTGATCATGGAACATTTATTTTTTATTTTCTATCTAAATAAATTTTATTACTTATTTGAAAAAAATATGAATAATATAATTTAAAATTTTATTTCATATTCATAAGTATTAAATTATTCGAACATATGTGTTCAATATAGTCCTAAAAGTTTCTCACACTTTACAATGGATAGAGAATATCCAGAAAATAATCTTCTTCCTTGGCTAAAAAACACTCAATATCCAATGGAAATTGATATATAATAAAATTTATTTTTGGATGTTATTATATAAAGACACATATAACTATTGATATATATTTTTCATACTCGTGATGATAAGGATGAATAGAGTACTAAATAATTGTATTATATTTCAATATTTTAGTAATATAAATCATCATCACACATAAATTATTGTACTCTCTATAGGTGAAATAAATTTTGGGTCCATAAATCCAAATAATATTATAATTTGATGCTATGTAAAAATTGTATAAAGTTAACTAATAGCAAAAGGAATGTCTATAAATATTAATTAATTTAAAATAATAGAATGATTTCTTTTAATCAAATTTCATGGGAAAAACATGGATTTTGTTTTATCCCAAATAATCTACATTTAGATGCTCCATGACACATTTTTTAAGGGTTCATAGTCATTGCATTCCCAAAAATTAAATATTCCCTTGTAATATCGTAAATATCAAAAAACAAATTTGAATATATTTACAATCATTCATAGCATGTATAAGTTGTATCTGGATTCATTACACATTATTTTTTGTTTTCATTATATTATTTATTTTAAATTAATTTATTCCTATGAAAATAGATAAATACATAAACCTAAAAAGGTTAAAACAAACTTAACACCCAACATAAATAATGTATATAGTATGCACATACCTCTGGGAAATTTTCCATCTTTTATAGATATCCAATATTAAAAATGGATGATACTTTTTCCAACTGTATTTAATTCTTCTGTAGGAAATGGTATTATTATGATCTATCTATAATATCATGTACAGTGAACCAAGGATTCTCTATATATATCTGTTGAGGATGAATGGTCATTCCAGTATAATATATCATCTTAAATAACACAATATTATATTGGATATCATCAAAATATAACTCACAATAAATTTTAAACTAAAGAGGATGGGTTATGGTAGTATGATAATTAAGAGGAGTAAAGATTTTAGGAGGAGGTGTAGTTGAATAAGTAGTAATATAGGGATCTGTAGGCATAGGTGGAGAAGTGGGATCAACAACCTAATTGTTTTTTCATGTATGTTGAAATCAACTATAATAAAAATGTGGTCCTATCATCCATTGTATCATGAATTTCATGAATTATAGTATTCTAATAATCTATTTTTTATAAAAATAATGCATTCATGATGATTCAGAATTTAGAAATGATTTTTTATTTATAAACCTCTCAGATATCCTCATAGACGACATGAGTGTTCTTTATTTCCAAAATTTTTACCAAAAATAACCTTCTTACACCCAGTTATGAAGACCCCTTGGGTGATCTTCTCCATAAGGGATACTTGTGTAGAATTTTTGAAAAAATACATAGTGATTCAAAATATATAAATAATTTATTCATCTTAAATAAAATAATTAACTAAAATTCTTACAATAATCATAGCTACAAACATAGTATATTTTATATGATAATTTATTTTTGATAATATAATACCACTTCTATTTTTGATATCCTGTGGGGGAGTTCAAACTATGTGCATCATAAAGATTCAGCTCTCTGTTTTTGAAAATTTTAATCTATTATTTGTTCTTCAAATAATTTATACTCTCCTTGTGATAAATTAGGGTGGCATACATTTCTAGAATGGATCTCTTGATGAGATCTATTCAATTTCAATTATTTTGGAATAAATGGATCCTTAATATAATAATTAATATAAAAACATATAAAAGGTAACATTTCACT
Source organism: Viscum album (assembly GCA_963277665.1). Classification (NCBI taxonomy): domain Eukaryota; kingdom Viridiplantae; phylum Streptophyta; class Magnoliopsida; order Santalales; family Viscaceae; genus Viscum; species Viscum album. The sequence goes on from OY728165.1 coordinate 1,394,723,254, forward strand.
AACAAAAAAATGATTCTCTTAATCTGATATCAAAAAATTATTTCCATATATCTTCTTCTATAATTGGATATATATCATCTGGAATATGATTTTTTCTATTCCCAAAAATGAAATCTGATATGAGGGATGATTTAAAATCCATATATCTCTTAGCATCCAATGATAAAAATTTCATCATGAATCCTCTATTATAAGGTATATCAGATATCTTTTGAAATGAATGGTGAAAATATACTACTATAAACATTTCATGATTAGTAAAATAATAAAAGCTACGAATTCCAAAACAGCATCCCAAAAGTGACATTTTCTCATTTTCTCAATAGTTCTCTAATCATCAATCAAAATACAAAATTTTCTTTTATTCTATATTTCTATAAAATTATGGTTTTGAATTAGTAAATTTAGTAATATAATTATCATAAAATTGTAATGGTATCTTTTACTATTGGATATATGAAACATATAATTTTGGAAAATGTGTTCTTCCATGTTTACCAAACCTCAAACCATTTTCCCCCATGTAATTAGATTCCTGTTATAATGAAATGTGAGGAGGCTCTTCAATAAAATAATATGTACATTACTCACCATAGATATGTGTAAAATCATCTCTAGAACAATGTGGTGGAATATATGATTTATTTTTTTATCCAACAAGTCAATGAAAGAAACAATTACTATACAAATATGAAAACAAAACAATTATATAAAAATGTAAATAAAAATTAAAAAATTGGAAATTAAAATGTAAACCAAACTAAACAAATTTTTATTCATATTTTTTATAGATAACTAAACAATAATAACATTAATTATAGATAAAATGATATAAAGTAAAAAAAAACTAAAAAGAGTGTGTGCACAGTAAAAATATTCTAATATATGATGCTATTTTTTCAACAAAATTTAATATTATTTGAATATATAAATAATGATCCAAAAAGTACTATACATAACTGGATACATCATTATTCAAGTATATTGGTGTAGTTAACTATAATTATAAAACAATTAATGGGATATAAAAATACAAAATAAAAAAATCAAAAAATGGTGTGTTAATAGTAAAAATGATCCAACATAATAAATAATTTTTGACATTAAAAAATATTTTTTTAGTTTACAATCTTATATAATATTTTGGTGTTTATTTAACATATTATATTTATAAAAAAAATTAAAAAATAATCTAATTGATAAGTTACATAAGGGAGGTCATGGTAAAGTAACAAAATACTAATTTAAATAACAATTTAACTTCTTAGTTATTATATGTTTTTTTAATGAAAATAAATTTAAAAAATATAATTTTTAATGAAATTTTAAACAGTAAACCATAAATAAACATATGACACTTATAATATTTGGAATGTACTAAAGGATTGTTTTAAAAAATTATTTCATCGTGATTAATATATATGGTAGAGACCATGTCTACAATGTGCTCATAAAAATTATATGTTAATCCTTCTATATAAGTAGGGATCTCATATAAATCAGCATGTTCACCATGTTTATCAACACAAACATACTTATTTTTTCATGTAAAATAGTTAAATACTTCATATTGGATTGATAAAGAATATATAATTTTCTTCCTATGTTTCTAGGATAAAAAAAGAAAATTTATACTCAAATCTATTCAAATTAACTACTGTCAATACAAATTCATGAATTCTAAAACAATTTTTATTGATAAAACACTTGTGTATAAACACTAGAACATGAAATATTATGTAATCAACCTCCCATATTTCGTGAAGGAATCCTTAATATTCACTTGATTTGGATATTCGGTTTATGTTTTTGGTACTCAAAAAATGTATTGCTTCTAAAAATACCAACACACTATTATTATTAACATCACATCAGTTTTCCTAATCCTTTATATGATATGTGTAGATATAAATTTCATACATGTACCATTTTATAAAAATTATACATGGACCTCCCACAAACCATATCTATGTTTATGATGCATCTGATCTACCATACATGGTCTCTTTAAACCATGGCAATTTTTTCTCATTATTCTCATTGAAAATCCACATATCTTTTTCATTGGGATAAGATTGTTTCAAAAAAGTTAATATACAATTTTATACATAGATGATTATCATGTACATTATTTAATATATATATATATATCCGTAAATGGACATTCTTTTTCTATTCTACTATAATCAAGTTTACTTTAAATCCATATATCCCTTTTAACCCTTAATTAAATCATTCATGGGGAGATATGAAAACTGTATTTCACTAATAAAAATGTAGCCTGTAAATAATTATAGAACATCATAAAAAATATGATTCCCAATAATATATAATTTAGTTTGATATGTATTCTTAACATACCCATTCAATATCATCATATAACGTTCAAAAGGATACATCCAACATAGATATAAATGTCTACAATGCATTATTTCTCCCAACAAATGAACCATCAAAAGCACCGTGATATCAAAAAATGACGGAGGAAAATAATGTTCAAATAGAAAAAATAAAAATACTTATTCATTCACAAAATTTATCAAAACCATTTAGTTCTATAATATTATTGTGATTTGAATAGAAAAAAAACACACCATTATGATATTCATTCTGACATGGATGGGAAATATTACACCCAATAAAACTAGAAGGATCTCCTGAATCATTAGATTAAAATAATGAGATTTCAAACATGTAAACTGAAAATCCATTAGGGATAAAAAATTGTTTACATTTGAAGAATAAACCTATGTCACTTTTATATCATAAAGACACTGAAAAAAGATTATTTTCTACATCTGGAATAATATATAAAAGATAGGGGTAGATATTTTCACCATTCATTGGAGTGGAAGCTAACTCTATACTTATTCTAATTGAGAGTAAGTCCAATATTGTATTTAACCCATTGTTAATATTTCATTTAATATATAATAATGATTCAATCATGTTTTTACATAGATTTATCACCACATAATTGAAATCAATGTTATGAATAACCTCATTATATCTCTAATATAGTTGTATAAAAAATATTGATAGTCTCTTCTAGATATTTCTATCATTACCATATATTTGAGACCTTAAAAATGTAACAACAAATTTTTTATCCCTATCAATATACTGATAAGTGGAAAAATATTTTGAAGTAATATCAGAATATTTTGAGTTTTTTTATGGAATTTATAAATCGTTGATAAAGCAATCCATATTAAAAAAATCTATCACCAATATAATATATTTTTCTCCCAGGTCATAGTTATTAATATGATGTTTTTCATTCACAAATTGGAATACATTTATTCCCCTTAGCACTCTATGTAGAAAAATTTCCATATGTAGGGAAGTTATTTATAGTGAACAAATTCCTTTCATTTATTTGAAAATATTTCATTTAATACTAATAAATAACCTAATACCTTCCTCTAATAAAAGATTCAAATCTACAGTTAATGGTGACAAGAAAAAATAAATATCATTTATAGGTTCTTTTGGTCCAGAGATCATTAAACTCAACACAACATATTTTCTCTCCATAAAAGAGCATGAGAGAAATAATAAATTACCAATAAAACATTACATGGAATACCTGTGTTATTAAGAGTTTTATATGGATCCATTACATCAAATAAAAGTCAAATACTGATATTTGTAACATAATTTCAAAATGTAAGTGATTTTGGATCAATTTTTAACAACTATAGATGATCAGGTGAATGCCATAATTTTCCATCACATATCCACTCATTTTCATTCCATAGTATCCTTTTGAATCATTAGAATTTTAAAATAATCATTTAAAATGAGGAATAATAGGAAGATATAAAAATGTAATAGAATGAGTCTCTATAACTGCTAAATCATAATGTGATTTTATTTTTATCATATACAATGACAACGAACATTTTTTACAAAATGATAGAAATTCGAATTCCTTCGTATATATTACATAGTCTTAAGGATTGAATGTACTTTATTATACCGTAATACCATTAGGCCTATTATTTTTATCTCATTATAATGTAAATCAAGAATATCACGACCCTTAATAATAGTGACTTTAAATAATTGTAAAAACTATATAAAACTCTTTTCACTCCATCAATTTTTCACTTGTAAGTTAATCAATAATTACACTATTGATAAAACCATACATTCTAAACAACTCGTCTATAATGTTTTTTCAGTATCACCATGTAAACACTCATTAGTGGGTTTTTTTAAATTGACTCTACTTAAATATCATGAATCATATATTCAATTCGATTAGACTTGTCAACATGATAAGAATCATTATCAATAGATCCGAAATTCTGACCAGTTTCACTATGAAAAATCTAAGGTCTATTACTCATATTAAAACCATGAGAAATTAAATAAGATATAATCTCAATTCTTTTTATCATCTTTATATTTAAAAATATAGGGCATGGATAGTAAAACTAATCATTGTTCAGAACATTTCATTTAGAAAATTCCATATAATAATCAATACCTTCCTCATATTCACTACATATTCATACAATTATTATCTAAATTTGACACATTTTTATCTCTAAAAAATTACAAAAAGAAATATCCTGTAAAAATAATATAGTGGAGGTAAAAGTGAGTTAGATGGGGGAATAAAATATTATTTCAATGATAATAAAGAGGATGCACTTGTTTTACTATTCAACATTTAAATGTTTCTATTATTTTCAATTATATTGAATATAATGATAAATAATTTATTAATCATAGAGAAAAAATTGAATGATGAATGGAATTATTATACAATGTCAAAAAAATAAAGGGAAAAACAAACAATGATATATCATATGATGATTTCATCGAATTGAAAGTAAAAAAATTGAAAAATAATAAAGAATCATTATTGAATAAAATTACTTGGTTGAAGATAATATATTGAGTATAGATGTATTGTATGATTTAGTAGTTTATAGAAAAAAAGATGGAAGTTGAGATTAAGAAACTCCTTGAAAAAAAATTCTTACAGTAATGAAATTTCAATCACAAATCATATTGAATAATCATATGTTTTGGATAAAAATAACGAAATTGAGTGGTATAATGTTTTATAAATATCATGATTAAATTTTTTTATTATATTATTAATCCAATGAAAAGAAATAAATCATTGAAAAAGGGACCAATTTAATAATGTAATATAATGTAAAATTTTATATCTAACCACAATAAAGATAATAGGGTAAAAAATTACCTTAAATATTTCCAATGAATTGTAAGGATATAATACATACGCTAATAAATTAATGATAATGTTTAGATATTTATTGAACATAAATTTGATAAAATCATAATAATAAAATATTATATTGAGAAATGATAAATAAATTTAATTAAAGATGACTTCCCCAAATTTTATCGTAATACGAATCTAAATAATAAGTTGGGTTATTTCATTAGAGTATATTCCATGTGAACAAGAAGAAAAATTAAATTGTGTTAACCTAAAGGAAAATGAAATTATAATAGCATTATAAAATTACATTGAAGGATAAGAAGATATTAAATTTAATTTTTTAATAACCTTTATTATAAAAGAATTATATTAGAAAATATTGAGACTAGGATTGACAATGAAGAACATATAAAAAGGGAACATTATAATGAAAATAAAGAAAATAATTATAAAATTAATTAAAGATAAATGAGTTAAAAAATTGATTCCTTTTAAACAGTTCAAAAGTTAAAAAAATATTATGTAACCTTATGAAATTGTAGAAGAATATAAATTGATATCCATAAAATAATAAATTGAATATATACATGGAAGATAATTATTCCAATTTGAAAAAAATAGAAAGGGTCAAAAAAAGAATCCATTAATTTTAGTCCTTTAAAAAGGGGATTCTAAATTGTTAGATGAGATATAAAAAATGTGACAAACCAATAATTTATACAATCCAAGATGGTGTCCAAACTAGTTTTATACTAACCTAAAGAGGTAGGGATTCTGATAGAGAGGGAATAGGGAAATAAGCCTAGTTTTTCAGAAAACCAAGGGTTCTAATGACATAAATAAATTATTGAAATCAAAAAAATACCTAAAACTATAATAATCATTTTAGAAAACCAATTTTACAAGGATTCATCCATGGGTAGAAATAATGATTTGATCAGAAATGTGCGAGTCATACTTAAGGGTAGATAAAATATATCTTTGACTATGTAATGATGAGGTTAGCAGAACATGATGGTGTATGATGATGGTATTGAAATGTTAGAGTCCTCTTAGAAAAATAAAAAAGTGGTAGGGATTCTAAATATGAGAAACGAGACCGCTATCATTAGAATTAAAGACACTAAAATGATTCCACCTAATGATTCAAAAAATTTGTAAACATATATCATGATAGTAATTTTATAACTTATATTAAATTTTCATTTCTATGTAACCATAAATGAAATTAATGAAAAATATTTCACATCAGTTATTATAAAAGCTATCTTAAAATGTGTTTTTACTTCTTTTTCACATCAGTTATAAAAAAATTACACTAAAATAGGAGAAGTGATAAAATGTTTTTGTTATAGTGTGTGGATGATTCTCCGACATAAAAAATGTCTTATGGATGATTGTCTTAATTTATCAAAACAATAATAACTTGTTTTCTTTTTTTTTGTATTTGTGATGTGTTTTTGGAAGGAAAATGTAAATTATTACCTAATAAAATATAGTTTTAGTAATACTGAGCACACTGTGTGACTAATTGAGGTGTGGAAAATTTAGTGTTGTTGATTCCTTTGTAGATGACTCCCTTACAATTCACATAAGATTTAAAGAAACATGGGGTTTCTTATTCATTAAAAATATAAGATGATAATTCTTTTATTTCTAGCTATAGATTGTTAAAATAAAAACATGAGTTACCAAAATATATGTGAAGAAAACTATATAATTATTACATAATAATGATAATTAAATTAATTTATAAATAGTATATGAAATGATAACAAAAATATCAAAATTAATTAGAATTAAAATTTCTATCCAAATAATGAAAAATATCTTGGTAAATGCATCCTTATGATTCACTAAATGATTTTTGCATTATGGGGTTTCTCCTTCCATTCAAAAGAAACATTTTCTCTCTTTTCTATCTTGTTGTAGGAAATTTAGAGAAATACATGACTTCCCAAAAGACATGTGAAAAAAACTAAATAAGTGTTAAATAAAAATGATAATGAATTTAACTTAATAATAATGGATAAAATGATGATAAAACTAACAAAATAAGTACAAGGAAGTCACATTTTCATTCATCTATTGCAAAATACCTCAGTATATTAATTACTATGATTCAGTTCATGTTTTAGTAAACATGGGGTTTCCGCTTCCATCCAAAAAATAAAAATTTCTCTTTTTTGGATTCTTAGTGATAGTTGAATGCAACAAATGACTTCAAAAAAGATCTATGAAATAAATAAATATGTATTTGATAAAATTATCAAGGAAATTAAAATAAAATTATTAGTGGGAATGATTAAAAAATTCCCTAAACAGGTAGTAGAAATCCAAACTCTTCTAATGTCCATTTACATTCTTTACCAATTATGATGATTCCATTACATGTGTTGCATCCTTGAAGTGCAATCTTTCATGACCATGAATATATTTAAAAAACTCTACAAATAATGAAATGGAATACACATATATAAGAAAAATGTTTTATATTAGTAATAATGAAAAATAAATAAAAAAACATAAATTAAAAATAATAAATTAAAAAAATATTGATTTAAAATTTAAACCACACAACATACATCATGTTGAGAAATGTATACTTCCTATATGTCACAAATGACATATGGATAGTTTTACTAAATTATCAAAACAATATGAATTTGTTTGATCATTTTTTATTATGCCACTTTTTGTTTTTTTTAAATTTTATTTTAAACTAAAAACACACACTTTGAGTCATACCAATCACATTGTGTTTTATTATAACATGATAGTGATTTCTATGCATCCAAAATTACTAATTAATTACTACATTAAAGTATTAATTAAATCCAAATGTGTTATCATCAATTCTACTAGGTTACTTAGGTTTTTTTACAAATATTCTAATTTTAAATAAAAATACACACGTGGAGTCATATAGATCAGACCATGTGTCAGATTGACGTGTGGTTGAATCTTGAATGTCAAAAATGACTTATTTCTCATTCTCCTAATGGACGAAAAATCATATTTTGTTTTCTTGGTTTTGAGTGCTTCATTTGTGGTTTTTTCTAAAATGTCATTTTAAGCTAAAAAAACACACTTTAAGTCATACATGTAATATCGTTTGTCAGTTTATTATGAGACTGATTCATACACATCATAAATAACTTATGAATTTTTTTATAAATTAATAATAATTTTATTGTGAGTTTTCAATGAATTTAGTATGTCATGTGTCTTTATAGAAATATCAGTTTTATCTAAAAACACACAATATGATTTATATGGTTCACATCATGTATCCGTTTTATTTGATATTAATTCTAACATCAATAAATTGAATTATGAATATATATATAATGAATAAAAAATAATTTTAATGATGTTTCTCAATTTTGAGTATGCAGTGTGTGTTTATAATTAAAATTACAATTTCAAACAAAAAAACATGAAATTTCAGTCATACCAGAGAAAATTTTTATCAGAATGATTTGCGTATTATTATTAAATTTCACAAATGAGTTATAGAAAATTTTCCAAAATTATCAGATAAAAATTATGAGTAATTTAACAAAAAAATGTAGCCAAAATGATGAGAAAATAAATTAAATACGTAGTAGGAAGAGTCGACATTACACAATGTATGTATATATTAAAACACCAGGTATTCTTTATATTTATTTCTAATCAAATATATTTCTTATTTTGAATACCATTTCCATTAGCAATCCTCCTAGTATTGAAACAATACAAATAAAAAAGGAATAATAAATTTTTTCCATGAAATTTTCATTGTAATTGAAAATACATTTCAGGGAAGATAGTTAATTGATGGTTTATAATATCATTCATAAATTTAAAAACATAATAACCAAAATATTATAATTTTTTTTTCAAAGACTATCAAAACAATCGGAAAAAATAAATAATTTTATTCAATATAAGTTTTTACAGTCAAATATTAATATATATACCCTTGTATCTATCCACTTATAGAATTCAATAGGCTCTTTGAATTCTTGGTCTGTCCTTATATCATTATTTTGATGATATTTAAACACCACCCTATCATAATAGATTTTTTTATAAAGAAAAATATAAAATGTAAAATTTGAATATTACTTGTAAAATGACGCACAGACTGTATTAAAAGTTATTAAACTCCATAACATATAGTCAGATTTTTTGTGTATCTGTGCATTGAATCTATAAAATTGATCTTTAGAGTATAATAATTGACTGAAATGTGTAACCAATCCTACATAAAAATAAAAAGGTAACAAGTAATGAAATAAATGAAAATATATTTTATATGATTAAACTATTGAATTTTACCCCTACATCATGGGTATTTAGAAGAGATTGTCATCTATAATATTTTTTTAAAACATTGTTGATTTTTTGAAGTCCCACATGGGATGGAATAGACATTACCTTTCACTAGAAGACTTTTCTATTTGTCAGCACGTATGACGTAATAATACTAAAATTGTAAATTTAAAAACTCTAGAATTAACGTTGCTCAGTGCCAAAAGAAATGGTATCCCAATATCCCTTAAAATATGGTCTCTTTTAGCACCACTAAAAAACTAATATATTATAAGAATCCTTAAAATCCGATTTCATTTATCTATGCTAAAATTTACTGATAAAATCCCTCCAATAAAAACACAAATAGATGACTTAATTTAAATGTTTATTTTTAACAGTGATAATGTGACCCCTTAATGAAGGAATTTTTAGTGCTTATAAAATTTATTATTTATAATTATTTCTCACACTCTCGAGATCTCTTTTATCAATACTGGACTAACCCATACACACCCTAATTCATTCATTGTCCCCCAACCCACCCCTACCATTTTTTTTAACTTTTATCACTAATAAAACAAAATTATATTATATGCGCCCTTACAATTTTGTGTCTATTACCAGTGATAAAAAGTGATGATAAAGGCAGCATATAAATAATGTATGATATAAAGGTGGTTATTAAAATATTTATTTTTTATGTTTTTTAAAATTGAAAACAATGTTTCAATCCCCCATGGGTTGGAATATAATTTTTTCTTAGTCGGCGTATAAGTTCATCATTAGGTGTGACATGACACTACTACAGATTCTCGTTTAATCAATGCAATAATTCACCATTATATGTGGAAAAAATATTTTATATACTAACAACCCTTACAAGCTGGTCTTTTTTATTAGTACAAAAAAAAAGATGAATATTTTAGGAATACATAAAACATGGTCACTTATATTAGTGATAAAAATAACTAAGAAGGAAATACTATAAAAAATTATAAAATATTTCCTTTATCCGTTATTTTTTAGCATTGATAAAGGGTTCCTTTAATAAAGGAATTTTTAGGTCTTACCTAATTTAATTTTCCTGAATTATTTTACCAATATAGATATTCGTTTAATTAGAACAATCCTAACCTACAATAGACCTTTCATTATCATGATCCCCACACTACCTCAAATCATACGATTAATACCACACAAAATGTGTTTTGACATTGCTAAAAAAGAGTTGTTCTCCTAACTGTCAATGAAAGGGGGACTCCTTTTGAGTTAAAAAATCACATATAATGGTGGAACATTATTAGTGAAAATTAAGATAAGATATAGTAGGTATTATATCATTTATAGTTTAGGCCTCATATTAGGAACCCTTTATTAGAACATTAAAAAGCACTGATAAAAGTCGTACTACTACAATGTGCTTCTAAAATTACAACAAAACTCACCAAATAAACCTATATGAAAATACACCTGTATGAAAATTCATAATTTAATTATTATAAAATTTACATTAGAAATAAAAAAACCTCATTTACCTATTGTTTAAACAATTTTTTTTACAATTACAATATACGTTACTATCATAAACATTAAAAAAATTAATTGTCTTTATCACCCTTAACACCCTAAAAAAATCCCAATCATGGTATTACTTTCCTAAAAACCACCCCATATTGAGAAAAAAGTCCACTTATAGATAAAAACAATTCTTATCTTAGTAATACTGTCATTAAATAAATTAAACATAAATATAAAACAATACATCAATAAAATTTCAATTTTAAATAAAAGGGCACACTTAGTGTCTTACCTATCACATTGTGCATCAAATTGAGGTTTGACTAATTTCTACATATCAAAAATGTACTGGGGATAATTTTTCAAGAAGAATTAAAATAGTATAAAATATTTTTATTGGTTTTGATCATGTATCATGGGTTTTTTTTACTAAAAATGAATTTTAAATTGTTAAAATGAACTTTGAGTCATATTGGTCACATAATGTGTCAGTTTTACCTGAGAATGATTCCTTCATGTCAAAAATTACATATGAACCAATTTATTAAATAATGAAAATAATCTAAGAATTATTTCTTAGGTTTTAGTGAGTGACAAATTATTGGAACTAAAATGATGATTTTTATCTAATAATGAACAATTTTGTCTAACCAGGCACATCGTGCATCATATTAGGTTGTGGAAAAATTATCATACATAAAAAATGACCTAAGGATCATTTTATTAAATTATCAAAAAATCAAAGTGTCATTTCTTCATTCTATGCATGTCACTAGGATTTTTTTTTCTAAAATGAATATTTTCAATAAAAGGACACAATTAGAGTCATATATATTATACCATGAATCTGATTAAGGTGAGGATGATTCCCAAAAACCAAAAATGACTTATAAATATTTTTTAAAAATTATAAAAATAAATATTAATGTTTTTTTATCATCATTGAGTGTGTCACTTGTGTGTCTTACTATAATGTAATTTTAAACCTAATAAATAAACTATGAGTCATACTGGTAAAATCATGTGTCATTTTTATGTGAGACAGATTCGTACACATCACACATGAATTATGTATAATTTTTCAAAAATTGTAAATACAATTCAAGAACATTTTCATATTTTTAGTGAGTAATAATCGTTTTGAACAAAAATTTTAATTTTAAACTGATAATGGGAAAAAAAAATTATATCAGCACATTGTGTTTTAGATTAAGGTGTGATTGATTCATAAACAAAAAAAATGACTTATTAATCATTTTCCTAATGTAACAAAACAATGTTATTTCCTATTTTGAGTATTTTCACTTATATTTTATACAAAAATTCCAATTATAAAGAAAAATTAAACATCTTGAGTCATACCATTCACACAATGTGTTGGAATGTGTTGAAGATGATTCTTACACATAAAAATTGACTTATGTATCCAATTCCTAAGTTATTAAATCAATCCAAATATGTTTTATCGGTTTTGAGTATATAATTTTCAACTAAAAAACACACATTGAGTTATACCAGTCACATAATGCCTATTTAATATCAGACCAGTTCATATGAATCAAAAATGTTTTATGGATCATTTCTAAAATAATAGATATAATAAAAAGTAATTTTTTATGTTTTCAGTGAGTAAAATATGTTTTGAAATATAATATCATTTTTAAACTCGTAATGGTCACTTTGAGTAACATTAGGCACAAAATGTATTAAATTAACATGCAGGAAATTACTAAATTTAAAAAATTAATTATGGATCATTATACTAATTTATAAACCCAATGAAAATTATTTTGATTTATTTTGAGTATGAAACAAGACATTTTTTTTACTAAAATGTCAATTATAAATAAAATGTCACACATGGAGTCATATTGGTCACACCGTGTGTCAGATAAAGGTGACGCTGATTCCTACTTGTCAAAAATTACATATGGAAAAGTTTACTAATGTATAAAACCAATCATACTGTTATTGTCGATTTTGAATATGTCATAAGTGTTTTTTAATAAAATGTCACTTTAAACTAAAAACACACACTTTGAGTCATACCAGTAACTTCATGTGTCTATTTCATGTGAGGATGTTCCATAAATGTAAAAAATGACATATGAATAATTTTTAAAATTATTAAGGCAAACTATGAACATTTTTTCGGTTTTTAGTTATTGATACCCGTTTTAAACTACAATGTCATTTTTAAACTGATAACAGAAACATTGAGTGATACCATGAAAACCATTTATCATATTTAGTTTTAGATGATTCCAAAATTTCAAAAATGAATCACTTATCATTTCCCTAAGTTATAAAAAAACAAAAAAAATGATTAATTTTGAGAATGTAACTTGTCCTTACTCTAAAATATCACGTTTTTAATAAAATGATAGACTATCATCATACTAATCACACCCTTGTGATTTGGATGTTTGGTACATGTCAAAAAAATATTAAGGATCATTTTACTAAAGTATAAAAATAATCCAAGTGTTTTCTCTCTATTTTGAGTATCCCACTTTTATTTTTTACTAATTTTTCATTTTTATAGGAAAAATGCACTTTGTGTCATACGAGTCAATTATGTGTTGGTTTGACATGAGACTAATTACTACATATCAAAAATGATATATGAATATTTTTACCAAATCATCATGACAATCAAAGTCATTTTTCATTGATTTAGGGGTGTGACACATGTTTTTAAATGAAAAGAAAATTTTGAATGATAACAACCAATTTGAGTAATATATCTCCGACGATGCATCTGATTGAGGTGAAACAAATTTCTACTTGAAAAAATTATATATATATATATATATCATTTTAATAAATTATCAAAACAATATGAATGTTTTTAAAATATCTTTATTATTTCCCATATCTTATATATGAAAATATAAATTTTAAAAAAGGCACACTTGAAGAAACACTTGTCACACCATGTGTATGATTGAGGTCTGACCAATTGTTACAGATCAAAAAATTATTATAGAATATTTCGTAACGTTTAAAAATGGTCTGAATGTGTTTCAATAATTTTTAGTATATAATGTGTGTTTTGAACTAAAATTCTAATTATAAATTAAATACCTACTATTAGATTCATACCAAGAAGGCTATGTATTAGATGACATGTGTCTAAATAAACTCTCATAGATTCATTGGAAAATAAATAATTATGATTAAAATCTCATTGTAGGTAGAATGGGGTTCCTCTTCCATCCCAAAAGAACATGTTCTATCATTTATGGTTTATTACAAATAGTTTAAAGGAATATATTAATTCCTAAAAGATTATTTAAAAAACTAAATAATTATTATACAAAAATGATAAGGAAATTTACATAAAAATATTAAATAACTTGATGGAAAATATATATAAATTTATTGGAACTCACTTTTTCATTCAACAACATAAAATTCAATTGGTAGATGCATCCTTATGATTCAAATTAAGTTTTTAGAAGCATGGGGTCACCTGTTCCATAAAATAGGAATATGTTCTCCCATTTATTGATTTTACAAAATAGATGAACAAAAAATATTACTTCATAGAATATTATTGAAAAAACTATCAAAATATTAGATAGAAATTATAAGGAAATAATAATAAAAATATTAGATAAAATGATAAAAAAAATTAACAAAAAAAGTTATTAGACTTAACCATTGTATTAAACTATTTCAATTCCATTGGTAGATACATACATATGATTCACTTTATGTTTCAGACAGCATGGTATTTCCTATTTCATTAAAAAGAAACATGTTATAACTTTTATACATTGTTACAAATTGTTGAATGAAAAATATGTCATCAGAAAAGATCATTGAAAAAACTAAATTATTATCAGATAAAAATTAAAAGGAAATTTAATTTTAAATATTAGATAAAATGATGAAAAACATTCTTAAATTGTTAGCATGAATTCACATTTTCATGATGTTAGTACACATTATAGACCCATTTCCATGTTTCTATTATCTCATTTGTATCCTCGAAGTTGAATATCTCATGATCACAAAGAGTAGTAAACAAACCACCCCAATATGATAAAAATAATCCACATATATAAGAAAAAAATTCAAATGTTATTAATACTATAATTAAATAAATAAATCATAAATATGAAACAATAAATTAATAAAATCTCAATTTAATTCTAAAACCACACTGTTTGAGTCGTACTGGATTCACCATGGATTGTATTGAGGTTTATCAAACTCTTAAACATCAAATAATACTTATGTATCATTTTCTTAAAGTATCAAAAAAATCTGAATTCCATTACACATTTTTGAGTATGTCAGTTGTCTGTTTTTCACTAAAATTAAAATTATAAATAAAAAGACACACAAGGAGTCTTACTGATCACACTATGTATCAAATTGGTGTTCAAATGATTCATAAATATAATAATTTAATTATTGATTATATTCCTTTGATTAAAAAGACTTAATTTATTTTTCGTAGTTTTGATTATGTAACTTGTGTTTTTTTACAAAAAAGGCCATTCTAAACTAGAAATATAGACTTTAAATCATATCGATCACATCATGTGGTAGTTTGAAATGAGTGTGAATCATACACATAAAAAATTATTTATGAATCATTTTACTAATTTAAAAATACAATTCGAATATTTTTTCCTTATTTTTAGTAGGTCACATGTCTTTTTTACTAAAATGTAAAATTAAAATTAAAATAAACACTTTGAGTCATATAATTTGAACCACACATCAGATTGAGGTGTTGTTGATTCCTACACATGTTTAATTACTTTTGGAACATTCTCCTAATTAATAATACAATTAAAATATTCATTCATGTTTTTTATTATTTCACTTATTTTTTATATTAAAACGTCATTTAAACATAAAATACACATGTTGAGTCAAAAAGATAAAATAATATGTCAATTTTCTGTGAGACTATTTCTTATAAATCACATACTATGTAGTAATCAATTTTATAAATTATAAATATAATTTAATTTTAATTTTTCTATTTAGAGTATTTCCGGTGAATTTTTGACTAAAACTTCAATATAAACATAAACCACACTATTTGAGTTGTATTAGTCACATCATGTACATGTTTAATGGGATACTGATTCCTACCGATCACACCAGAATTATAAATGTTTTTTCTATAGTATTTAACAATAATTCTATGTTTTCATTATTTTGATTATATAACTTTTGTTTTCAAATAAATGTCCATTGTAAAATCAAAACAACAAATTTGAGACATACATGACACACCATATATCAAATTGAGTGGTGGTTGATTTTTACTTGTCACAAATAACTTATGGAATTTTTTAATATAGTATAAGATATAAATTACAAAGGAATTTTATAAAATAAATAAATAAAATGATGAGAACATTAACTAGATAAGTAGTAAATAATCATGTTTTCATTATGTGTGTATACATATCAACACCAGGTATGCTGACTATTTGTTTATAAAAATATATCTATTCATGTGAATATGAGGAACAATGATAGTACCCATTGTATTGAAAAATGTCAATAAATAACATATTAAGAAATATTTTAAATGGAATTGTAATTATATTCAAAATTAACTTTTTGGGGATGCTAGTTTTTTGTTGTAATATGACATCTTTCATAAATTTGAAAATATAATAAACACCATCATTGAAAATGGTTTGTTTCAAACACTATCAAAATATTGAGAAATATAATTAATTTTTTATATATATGTTTTGATAGTGATTTATTATTATATATAACCTAATACAAATACACTTGTAGAAGTAAATAGGCACCATGTATTCATAGATTGTTCTCATGCCATGAATTTGATGATATTTTTACACCACCACATGATAAAAAATCATTGGTTCTGATGAAATATACAATGTATAATTTGTTTTTTATTAGTAAACTATTGCATATAGTTTATTAAAATTTGATAAATGTCAACACGTGTTGTTGGTTTTTTTGGGTATCCATGCATTGAATCTAGAAAATAGTTCCTTAGTGTATCCAAAATGACTATAACGATTAATAAAATCCATATCAAATAATAATAAGTAATTAAATGTCTTAAAATATATTTGATATTATTAATTTGTAGAGTTTTACCCCTACATCATGGGTATTAACATGTGTCAGTCTTCTGTAAGTTACCATTCAAACATTCCTAAATGTTTGACCTCTATTACTTCAATTTACTATGGTTATGATTTTAATTCTTATGTATATGTTTTGTGAGAACTAATGTGTCCATGATTCAATTCACATGATTTAACCATCAAATAGTACTCATATATATTCCTACAAAAAATATGAATAGTATTCATTCATAATTAACATAGTAGATCATCTATTGTAAAGACCAATCATGAAAACAATCCTGATATTTGTATTTACAACCAAGCCTCTAATCAATTTATGAAAAAGGATTTCATTTACATTCTCTAGATGGATATATTCTGTAATGGAACCTCTGTACATCAATCATCTAAAATCAATTTCACTGATAATATCTATTTTAAACACACTATCAAAATGAACCTTTAGCTTTAGTAGATGTGTAAGTTGATCATGATGGTTAAATGTACTTTTTGAAGATATCATTGATTTGTTGATTTACCCTTTAGATATTTTTTATTTGACTAATCATTTGAACCATTACCTTATCCCATTTTTAATAACATTTATTAGTTTAGACCTTTTTTAATTAATTTATTAAGGTTTTTCATGAAAAATAAATTTGAAATTAGTACATCTTTAATGAATTGTTTTTTACATGATATCATGGAAATTATATAAATGTTAAAATAACTTACATGACCGTATGAATATCTACATCATAAAATGGAAAATATAGCATAACACATTCATCATGAGTTTTATTAATCCCCATTATCACTTGACCTATTGTAATCTAAATATTGTGTATAATATCATCTTGGATATTGAACACGATAGCCCTAAAAAAGGTGACAGTTTTGTGTTGATAGATATAAATAAAAATCTTTTTAACCCAATATAATATAATTATTAAAAATGTGTCCATGTCTACCTAATTTAAGATTCGTAGAATTTTTTTTAGAATATTTATTACCTCATCAAAGACAGCTCTTTGATGGGAATGAATCAACTCAAACCTAGTGGGGGGTTATCATATAGTTGTTGTTATTGTTTTGTTTCTTCTCTTTGAGTCCTTCCCATAGAATATTCTAAAAACTCAAAATGTAAATTATAATTTTCTTTAATAGGTGATAATCATGGTTATAACTATTCCATTTTCTTATTATTATCTCATTGTTCAATTATTTTCTCAAAATTTATGTAGGGTGTCACCACAAAACTCGCACCTATGATGTGTCCATATTGTTCTATCAGCTTTAAGATCTCTGGTAGTAGTTTTTCATCAAGTATAGTTGATGATTATTCTTTTTTATTTTTTAGGTGAAATATATAATTAAATAAGTATTAATTATTATGTAATACTTATTTAAAGGAAAAAATTATTATTTCATACATACACATAATTTCTACATATTTTATTTGTTTTCATCTATTAATATCCCTTATTTATTAACATGTTCCTCCGTCCAAAGCACATGAGGTGGGATGCATGTGGAATTAGACATGGATTCTTCAACCTGTGTATAAATATGAGAACATAATTTTGTTTTTGATTCCTATCTCATAAAATGATTACGATAGAATTAGGATCCATACCTATTTGTTTTGTAGTGATGTGAACCCATCCTTCCTTTATGGTATCGTTACATTTGATTTGTTTCCCATTGCTTATTTTTAGTAATAAATTATTGTTTCATAAATTAATAATTATTAATCAATGATATTAATACAATTATTTCACGAAATTAATTTCCAATTACAATGTAATGGAAAATATTTCTTATCATGATGATCAATAAACACAACTATCACTTTTTGGTGTATCAAGTGAGAATACAACTATGGTGGGGGAAGTTTTATTTTACTCTCGGTATATTTGAGATGAAACATCATTAGAATAGTGAAAAATTCACCATGAGTTTTTCTAATGAGAATTAATACATGTTTAAATTATGATTCATATATTTTAAATGAACTCTATAAGGATAAATGGAGATTAATTAAACATTTTATATTTTCAGTAATATAAAAAATGTATCTAATAATGATACCATAATCGCTTCCCAAATCAATGTCATAAGTGAAGTAAAAATTTTGTGCCACAAATATACATAAAAAAATAAACACAAGAGAGTGTTGGTATCTATTTAACTACAGAACATGAACATGTTTGGGTTTTTAGGTTGGTTTCGTGTGTTCCACCCAACCTCGAATTTGATTCATTTTTTTGTATCCTAAATAATTTTTTCTACCTCTCTCTTGCTACAATCCTCCTTTTTTTGGTAAAATATTTTTCCAACTTCTACCAATTCCCTAACAACAACATTTTCAATATACATATTCAATGAATATTTATTATAGTAATTTCCATATTCTTTTTCTTCTGCATTTGAACCACCATTATTTTGATAAACAAGTTGCTCCTCGTGATTAGAAACATTTGTATATGCAGAATTATTTAAATATAATTGTGGTTGAAAATTTGTTTTATATTATATAGATACATAAATAAAAAAAGGATTTAACACAATTTATATTAAAATATATATAACTTAATTATTGAACTACTTATTTAATGGTTGAGTTCATTTCATCCCTCTATCGAGTATCCAAATCCCTTCCTTGTATTATCCTCTAACATATAAGTACCCATCTGCATTGGGATCTCTATAAAATTATTGTGATTAACTAATGAATTGGAAATCATTATTTGAATTAACATATGACTATTTAGAGGTTTTTCTATTTAACAGAAAAAATTTCTACATTCAGTTTATGGGATATTGAACATAAAATAATTTTATTTCCTATGACCAAAATATAAATGATTCTCCATTGCACCAGTCTATAAAAAAACTACTTCCGGGAATCCAAATTCATCTATTTTAATATCACTCTTGTTATCATCCAACATGTATTGAAAAATTGACACTTTGTTTCTTACATATTATAATTCTATTATTTAATTGATGTGTCCAATATATAGAATATTCGTATACATTGGATTTATATCCTTAAAATTGGTTACATGAATCACTTCATCCACAACTATAACCAAAATATTTTGCAAGATAATACATGAACACTAGGTCCTCTGGCTAGCCATCAAATTTATTCTTAAATTGAATCTAGATTTTCACCTGACTCCTTAAATATATGGTCTCAAAACCATCATGTAGATTATTGATTATATATATTTGAAATTTATCATTCATCCCATGATGGATTCAAATTTAATAGAATTTATTTGTGGGATTAAACCTATGGTTAATCCAAAACAATTTATGCAATGTATAAAGGTTGGATTGATCATGATCAATAATAGATATTTTGAAAACCTATATTTTAGTAATTTATTCTCCAAAAATCCTCTTTATGTGGTGATATTTTAGTAGACCAATTATATACACACTAGAAAGGTAGTCATTATATAATTCAACATCATCCTCAAAAAAATAACTCTCTATAATACATCCTTCATGGTGATATCAATTTTTTACAAAACCATTACAAATATTCATATAACATTCAATGGGGTACATAAATATATAATTTATAGGGAAAATAGTCAAATATCTCTTACCAAAAGAACCATAAAATAGACCATCATATCAAAGAGTGTTATAAAGAATAAAATATATAATTAATATAATATTAAAATATATTCTACAACTATAGTAGGAAATTTTGTTGGGTATATAATTTTTCATCATATACATTTGAAAAATAGTCAATGCTTGGTCAAATCATGAAATACATTCCAAGGAAATATAAAGCTTAATGCATGATGAATTATATACTGAATAAAAACATGTCCATTATGTGATTTTAATCCATTTAACATTAATTCATTCATTTCCATGATATTATTGAAATTTGATGAATACCCCTATATAACATTTACATCATTAATGATTTTTGAAAACTGATATCTCTATTGTATGGAAAGAGTGTATATAGCTTGAGGAATAAAATGTTATTTTGTACCCTTCATTAGATCCAAATATTTATGTATTCCAAATTAAATCATGTCCATCCTAGCCTTAACTCCATACCTTATTTTTTTGTATGATTTTTTTAATATTTCAATGACACTATCACATACATTTTTTCAACAAGCATTTCATCGAGAAAATTTTGGATGTGAAAACATGTATAGTATAGAAATTTCAAATAAATGACCTCTTTTTTCAATCATTTTTTGTATGTTTCTTTGAAAAAGATTTATAAAAAAGTGTCCATATATTTTACATTCACAAACAGTTGATCACCTGTTCAAGGAGGCAGTGTTCTACATTCTTCTGTACTCCAATAAAATAATGACCTCCAATATTTTTACTAATGTCACTAGGGTAGAAATGTATGATTTCTGAGAAACATAGTCTTAGAGGAAATGTTTCAACCTAATTTAATGTGTACCCTGTTCACAAATGAGACAAACTTGAATTCCTTTAATGTTATATACTGAAAATTTTCCATAAGAAGAAATTTCATTTATCATCCCATACAACATTTCACTCAACTTGTAATCTTATTTTACGTAAAAATCATACTTTGTTACATATGAATGCCATGAAAATTTCAAATAATTTATCAATAGATCCAAAAAACCATCAATATCATTAAATGGTTTTTAGGTTATGATATAATTAGAGATGAAATAATTTATTTTAATTTCATTTATAACCATGGTGTAATGTTATAATATTCCAACATAACTACCCTTTTACTATGACTATTTATTTGAAAACCAAAAGGATTTATTCCATATGTAGATAGTGAATGATGAATATTTCATGGATCATTTCCAAATTAAGGATACATGTGATCTATTCTTTTCTATAAAGGATGGTCTGATGGGTGAAGAAGTTTCCCATAATTGTTTTTAGTATCTTTATGTAAGTTCAATTTATCACAATGTTATCACATTAATATTTATAATTAATCTTCAATACTATAATAAATTCGCTAGACTCAATTTATCATTCTTATATGGATAGGAACCATAATTTAGAAACATTTATGTTATTTTTGTTCTTTGATAAATAATATATAATCATTTAGATTGTCGTGTTTTATTATAGAGATCAATCCTACAGAAAGATTCATTCGTTTATTGTATTATGTTGGTCAAGGAAATCCATTATGTTCTGGGAGAATATCATTCAAGAGGTCATGTGGTCAAGAAAAACTGGCATCACTCCATTTGTTTCTTGCATTTAAATTATTCAAAATCAGTATGGATCAATATTGTGTATATTTAGTACATCCAATATGTAATGGGGTCATTGCACAACTCTTTAATGTCTTTTTTGTCGAAAATCCTGATGTTCATTTTCAACAGTTGTTGACATTTACTCAATATGATATTAATCAAAATTAAAATCTATAATAAAATCCTCACTACAGACTTCATCATTGTCAACACTTGAAATCATTAATGATGATTCACAAAATGAATACTCATCCCAATATCTGGATACATACAATTTGTTCCTATTTTTTCCAACATTGATAACTTTGATTGATTCTATAAAATATATAGTGTTTTTTCAACTCTTCTATACTAATTAGTGATGAATAAAAACATAATAAACAAGGAAATATGATATGAGAGGTTTCATATGTATGATATTTTAAAGACATGACGAAATATTTCATCCCATTATCATGCTATTTTGTCATACAATTGGAATCGATCCATTTTTTATTCAAATATATCTTTTTATATTTTTTAATATTAATATTTAATGAAATATATAATAGATAAAAAAATTTCATTTAAAAATTAAATATTATGAATAAAATACAATTGTATGTTAATATGATTAATATATATGAATAATTTTTTTAAATAAATCTTTATTAATGGTTATTATTTTTCTAATATAGGATATCTTTAATATTTTCTATATTATATGGACCTAATACACCATCTCTTGAATATATTTGGGTTCTAAGAGGGACCACACCCAGATCAGAACAAAAAAAATGGTTATCAATATACAAACATTAATATAAATCTTCAAAACATGATTTATAAATCAATTATTGATAAATATTTTTAAAAAGAAATTATAATTGGTTGGATTTATAATTTTATCTCTCAACATTTTCCACAATATACTTTCCAAATTTTGGTTTCCTAAAAAATATAATATTTAAAAATAATACTCTAATGGTATCTAAAAATAAAATACACAAGGTAAATGTAAGTTTTAAAATGATATTCCACTTTTAATCTATGGCATCTTGAGAGATACAAAGAAGAAAAATTAAATAATTATTTGGTTTTAATCAATGGGGGCATGAGGGATAAATTGAACATGGAGATGATTACTAGTCATGCACTACAAAAATACATCCTGCTTGTCATTTTCAGTCACCACCATACATGATAAGTGGGAAGTGTATTTTTAGTTCATATCTAGGAGCTCCAAGCAATCAATGTAAGACATGATGATAAATGAATTAAAATTAATGTGAATTTTTTGAAGAGGTTGAACCAAAAATGACTCTAAGAAATAGTGACTGAGTGGAATATGGGAATAGGGGGGACACATAGAACTAGTAGCTAACTACCATCAATTCTCTACAAAATTTCTTCCTAAATATCATTTATAGTTTATAGTTTACATGATAATTGGATAGATATTTTTTGCTACATAGCTATGAGATTTTTCAATCAGAGTGAGAAATAATGAAGAATGAGTGAAAGTGAACATAATGGGGAGGGAGAGGGTGAAACAAAAATGCATTGTGGAAAGAGACATTAGGTGTAAAATTAGTGATGTAGATCAAAGTCATATTAGATCACCAATGTGTCTGTTGTTCAAACAATTTGGGAAAGTGGAACAAATGATGTTTTAGGGGAGATATGGCTCACAAGTAATCAAATACCTTCATTTTTATATATCATTATAATTTTAATATTGTAAAATTAGATAAAATTTAAACATAAAAAAATATATTCATAAAAATTTTAGAATTTAAAAATAATTTTTAAACAAATCAATGATTGTAATTTTAATTTACCTTCATTTTGGTTAAATGTAAAATTTAGTTAAATAAAACAAATTATTCAAATTTCTTTATATATTTATTGGATAAATTTTCTAGATGAAATTAAAATAAATTCTATAGAAACATAGAAAGAATAACACTGATTAAAAATGTTTTTTTACAATACTAAATTATTCAAAATATATAACACATTATAATTTAAAACCTTATCATTGATTTATAAATATATATATATATAAATTATAAATAAATATATATTTTTTTTAAAAAAAATTATATAATAAATATTAATAAAAAATTATTAATTCAAAATTTTTATTAATTCAAAATTATTAATTGAAAAAAAATATTCAGGAAAACATTTTTATTCACAAGCTCCATAAAAATGAAAATTCCACTTTTAAAACATATGAATCTATTAACACTAATACCAAATAACAAAATATCTTTAATAGTTCAATGATAAATTTAAATAATCTTTTATTGAGGTTATCATTGAAATCAAAAAAAATTATCCTCTTTCTGAAACATCATAAAAGTCAAGTTTATTAACATTAAAAGAAATCAGTTACCCTTAAAATCATATTAATATTTTAAAAACAATATGAATCATATAATAATAAATCAATGTGAAAATTTTGGACACTTATTCAAAATAATTTTCACAGCTAAAAATCATGATAAATTTTATTTAAAATACCTTTTTTACAAAATTATTACCTATTAAGTATATCGTTCCTAGAAAATCAAACATTGAAATCATTTTCAAAATTCCTTTTAAAACTCACTGACTATTTTAAAATGAAATCCCATTCCATTTTGAACCAATTATTCAAGAATATTAAATCATGAATCACCTAAATAAAATTATAATTCTGTAATAAGGATAGTTTGGAAATAATGAAAATCTGACACAAAATCCATGGATAATTAGCGACTGCAATTGACTAGGACACATAGTTGTAAACCCATGTTCCAATAACATTGTTTTCATTGGGAGAAACTCAAAACTATGTATTAAGGATCCATAAGTTTTACAAAACTCAACCATCTCACGATGTGTCACCAATTAAACACCCACTTCACCCCCAAACAAGAATATATTTACAAACAATACAAATAATCTTGAAGAGTTAATTTTACTATGTTCAATGTTATGTAAATGAATGGATGTTTGGGTTAGTGAATTAAATATTTTTATTTATGGTCATCTTTATGTTCTTCCAAACATAATTTTTTATCATTTTTATTTTTCTTAAGTCCTTACCATTTAATACATAAATTAGGAAATTATATTAAAGAATCAAACAATCACCTTAAATAATCAAATAACCCTATGTAATGTTAGGTAATTATGTTTAAATATAGTATTAATAAAAATAATTCATCAGTTATCTAAATTATTTTATAAAATGAATTGGGAATTATAGATTACGTGATAAAGAATATTAAGATAAATGATTCTCTTAATCTAAAATACATTAACAAAAATTAATAATTACTTTAGTTATTTAATTACCAAGTATGAAAAACATGGAAAATAAAAAACATGACACATCAACTAGATCATATTTTTCAAAAAAAATCATCTCCTTCAATCGATAACATAATTTCCAAAGAGTTCATTAAACTCATCTATAAAGAATAAAAAATCCATCATATCATGTAATAACGTCACTAAATAGTAGTTAGTTTGAGTCAATTATAAATTTCATAATTTGACTACACATTTTGAATTAATGATAACCTTAAAGGGATACTAAATTTATATCACGGTTTCCAATGATGGTTACATAGAATTCATAGAATAATTATAACATTTTCACATTATTTTGTGTTTTTATTCCATTTATTTATTATATTCCTGGGCATATTATACCTTGTTCTCGAGTCCATGTTAACACAAGTAGTCTACAGTTGGATGAAGTAATCAAATTATATAGTTTAAACCTAGGCTAGATTTGATGGTCATGAAATAAAATATCAAAGAAAAAAGGCATGGAGATGTAAAACATCCACGTGAGAACTGAGGGATTCAGGTAACAGATCTAGAGAAGTGATGAATTGTGGATTATGGTAGAGCAATGAATATGGGGATAAAATAGAGCACCATCATTCATCTAATTATATCCAATAAAAATTTGTGCATTTACCATGGATTATAGAGGAAAATTTGGCGTGCTCATTTTCATTGGGAGTAGGGTGGGTTAATGCTTCGAATAGTGGATATTTAGGTGCTAACAAACCATATCGGTACATACCATAGATTTAGAATTGATCATTTGATCTAGAACATTGATGAAGAGTGAGTGAAAAGGAAATAATCTGGTTATGCAAGAGCTTGAATGGCATGAGTGAGGAGACATTATTAATGTTATTTTTAAATTATCAGGTAAGGCTTTTAGCATAGCTTTAAAATAATCACTAATAATTTGTAGTTTTATCTGTGCCAAAATATTAAGAACTGATAAAATGATTCTTTATCAGTGCTAAAATTCTAGTGTATATAAAGATACATTTTATGGGGGATTTTTTCTAGGTGATAATGATCTACTTTTAATAATATAATATTTATATTTAAAAAATTTAAATTTATCGAATTATAAATTAATATTTAAATAATTACATAAATGTATTTAGAAATGTAATTATAAATAAATATATTTATTATTATTATATGTTTGTTATAATTTCATAATTTTATCAATATATATATATATATATATTTATAATTAAAATTCTATATATATATATATTTATAAATATATATACAAATATGTTGTGAAATATGGTCATTAATCCCATGGTCCCTAAATTTATTGATATAAAAATAAAGAAAACATACAACTGGGATATGGAAAATAAAGAATAGTGAAAATACTAGTACAAAAATAAAATTAGTCAATCCTAGAAGAAAGGTGGTCATCATTTGTGGGAGTGGAAAAAAACTACCTAAACCTCTTATATGATGACACTCCACCATGTATATGGTTGTTTCCATGTCTCGTCATCCTCTTGAGGTTCAAAGTTTTCATCTAGTAGTATGGGAACCTCATGTGGATAAGGATCATATTCTCCAGCCCATTCTGAGACCTCTGAGAGAACCTTCAAATTAGAGAGTCTCCCAAGCTTGACCATCTCAGATCCTGTTGATTGACCATGAATTTGAATATATCCACGAAAATTCCTAAATTATTCATGGAATAAATCCATACTATTCTATATGATAACGATATAAATTGGACTAGAACCATTTTTTTATTTTATATTATTGATCATTATTTTAGAGGCCAGTCACCCCATGATTTGGTGTGAGCACTAACTAAAGAGGGTAAGTTGTAGATATGCTCACAATTATGGGAGTTATGATGTCTACTAGACCTTCCTTACAAACCTATAGACATTATTAATAGATTATTTCAGAATGTTCTTAGATCCATGAACATTATATGTATCATGAAAAGGCTAAGTTGAAGATGCATCCCCATCAGTTTCATCACCATTAATGCATATAAAAACATCTCCATTCATTTCCACCTTCATTGGTATGGTAGAGTCAAACATAATTTCCACTTCATTATTTTAGAATATTTTTAATCATAAAAAATATTCGAGTGAGCATGCGGTTGATCATCATGTTCTAGATCAGAATCACGTAGATTTCCTTCAACCAAGACTTTAAATCATGTAATAGGAACAACGTTAATGGAGGAAGAAATCCTAGAATTATATTTACCTTATTTTATTATTATGTAAGAATACATCATTATGAGTATAATCATATGGAGAATGAGACTTCTCTATTAGATTGAATGTACATAGGTTCATTAATAGCCTCTACCGAATTTAGGGTTGAAATCCTCATTCAAGCACCTCTTCCTACCCACTATAGTCTCCATCATGCAGTTCTAGGAATACCAGAGAGATCATCACATTACAAACCATCTACTAAGTGATATTGGTAGTGAAATTTTGTTCATGAAACATAGAAACAATCGTTTTCTCATTAGGGTATGCATTCCAAAACATTCACTTGGAATCATTGATAATAGATTTCATCTCCCTTCCCACATTTGATGATCCATTTTGTATTTTTCCATTGTATGATTGGGAGGATGTCACCACCTTATTCATCAATATTTTTATCATATTTCTACAATTATATATATCATAACCTCATCATGGAGAAATTGAAAAACATAGGGACTATTTAGTACTGAAATACAACCTCAAATATCTCACCATTGGCCACCAATGTGGAAAAATCTAGTAGAATATTATGCATATCAACACCAACCATGTATTCAAAAAATTATACATATATTCCTTCCATATTTTTCATATCTATCTTCACTGTTACTCCAATTCCGAAAACTAAATCATTTAGAATTATTGGATTCCAAAGAACCCATCTGAGACGATGGATTCTTACAAAAATCTGAGCATTGTGGTTCTTTTTCAAGTAGGGGTTGAATTTTATCTTCTATATAGACATCCAAAAAAGAACAGGATTAATATATTATAATATAATGCTCCATGCCTTTGAATTTTCTGTTGTATTTGATGAAAGAAGGTGAATGTATCCTCGTCTAATGGGGACAATATTTCAATTAGAGATTCCCCGAATATGAGAAAGCTAAATCTTCACCTCCTGAGTATTCATTGATTTATCTTTATTAGATTGCATTAAATACACAATAAGAGAAAACATGTATGTTTTAAGTCATTCTTTGAGTGCCACGTGATTGACGATTACGATGAATCTACCATCGCCAGATCTGAAAATCCGAGAATCCCTAACCACATGGGAAAAATTACCAAACTACATGCCTTTGGAGAGATAATCTTGGAATGCAAAACTTTTTCACATTTATTGATATGGATAAGAAATTAAAGAATAAGAATATTCATTGTACCAAAAGGTGGAAAACCCTTGATACAAATATTTGAGGAGACCAACACATCAATCCACGTTGTTTCTTAATCAGAATGATAATTCCCCAAAACCACATATCCCCATATTTTTGTAGTTATCTCCATATATTGACTACCTATATATCGATCTACATAATGGGAACAACAGTCGCCACCATGATCACCACAGTCATTAGCTTATTTTGAAATCCTATGCATGTCAAAGCCTCCACCAGTCATCATTCCACGCGTTCCACCTATGGACACTTGCATGTCATCGCCCCCCCCCCCCCCCCCGTCAATGTTTCTGTTTGACATTCTTCCTGACCAAGTCGCCACAGAACAACCCCACTACTGCGCATCCCAACCCATATGTAATAATATATATAACAATATAAATATCTCTATTGTATTAATATATAGAAATATATAATTATAAATATAATAAATATATTTTTTGTAATTTTTAAATTACTGAAATATATTTATTTATTAATTTATAATTTTATCTATATATTAGTATATTTGAAAGGTATTTATATATAATTATAAGTATATTTATATAATTATATATATAAGTAAATATATATATATATATTAATATATAATTATATATAAATATAAATATAATAAATATATTTATCATTTAAATATAATTATTATAATTATTATAATTTCATAAATGTATATTTATTTATTAGTAATCATAATTTTATATGTTAGATGCTTTTTGGTACAATTACATTAAACAGATTCACACTATTGACCTAGCCCGGAAAGGCATGCCATACCCCACACAAAGGGATAACCCACCCATCAAGACATATTGATTCAGTACATTGCAGGAAGGCCCAGTACATATGAAGCTTCTTATATAGCCCAAAGGTAAAAAATATATCATGAAGGCCCAATGCAGTATCATGGAAGCAGTATAATTTCATCCCCATTGGCTGGGGTCACTGCATGCTTGCGTCTTGTCTACATCACTACCTGCCAGCAAAAATTTACCTCACACAAATTTGAACTCAAGTATGATGTAGGATTATGGGTAACCTTTACCACTCTGATAATCCCACAAATTCATAATTATAATTATAAATAAATATTTGTATAAATATTTTTATATAATTATAAATATATTTCTATAATTATATACCTTCTTATAATTATAAATATATTATTATATATATTATATAATTATATATAATCACTTATTAATATATCAGTATATATAATTATCAATATAATAAATAAATTAATAAATATTATTATTTAAATATATTTATAGTAATTTTATAAATATTTAAATTTATAATCATTTATTTATAATATTAATATTTATAATTAAAAATGAATATTTTTATAAATATATTTATATAATTATATATATAAATATAACTCAATATTTAAATTATTAATTTATAAATATATATAATAATAAATAAAATAAATAAAATTATTATTTAAATATATTTAAAATAATTTTATAATTGTTTACATAATTAATTATTTATTTATAATTTATTAATTATTTGTATATTTATAAATATCATGAATATAGATATTATTACAATATTTTTTATTTGTTTATTTATAATAAATATCGAAATTTATTTATTTGTTTATTATGCATATTTCATACATATACACATGTACAAATGTCATATATATCCATTACACGTGCATGTGCACATATATACACATACACATACATACACATACATACATTTGTACTTGTACAACACCTATATATACACATAAACAAAACAGAAAGACACACTACATAATGCATACTCATATATGCACATATAAATTAATATAAATATATAATTTCAAATATCAGATATTAACAATACATCATTTATATTTATAAAATTGTTTGAATTATGAAAATATACATATTAATAGATCATTAATATATTAATCATATATATTCATTTCTTAAATAATGTATATGAATAATAATTAATTTTTAATATAAATATGATTATAATATAAATATATATATATTAAATTATATTTTATAAAATGTCTTTATAAGTTCTTTTAGGTAGCATTGATAGAGGTAAAAATTTTATCAGTGCTTTAGATTTAGAACTTATAAAACCATGCGCCGACTAAAGTGAGATCTATTGGAGTGACCGCTCCACCCACATTTATTACTGCTTTCCATCTCCCCCCAAACACATTTTTTCATCATTCAAAACAGCCCCTCCCATTCCATCATTGCGCACAAATCCTAGTATTTGACCCTAGGATGTCCAAGTTCAAACAGAACATCCATTACCACTACACCAACAATTTTTTTGGTATTTTGTGATATATATATTTTTATTTGTAAATATTTGCATATATATTTCTCACACAGACACACACACACACACACACACACACACACACATATATATATATATATATATATTCACGTAATTATATATTTTCAAATTATATATTTTACTCATATATTTAAAAATATTTATATGTTTATAATTTTATATATTTAAATATATTTAATTAGTTGTGTGATTGTACATGTGTGTGTGTCTATATGTATATTTTTGTGTGTGTTCCTATTTATATTTATATATTTATATATTTATATATTGATATGTACTTATATATTCATATAATTATTTTTAAATACATATGTAAAATAGGTTTGTATGTGTGTATGTTTATATTTTTATGTACATATGTGTTTGTCTATAATAGTTTGATTACAACATTCATCATGAGGTAAAATGTACGGATGAAAAGATAAGTAAATTATAAATATGGGGACATGACCCAGTAACCTACCCCTATCTCTTTCTACCCCATCACAAATAGTGTAGTTGTGTGTGTCTAAATATAAATATAAATATAAATATAAATATTTTTATTTTTATTTATTTACAGATATTATATGTTAAATTTTATGTGAATGTATTAGAACTTGTACATGAATATATATTTGTTTGTTCATTCATACACATACACACACACATTTATATATAAAACCACATATGCATTTATAAAGGATTATAGATATTAATACATATTTTAAGTAAATAAAATGGTTAGTCATTAATATTAAGTAAAATAAATATATATTTTTTAATATACTGTTTTTATATTTTAGAAAACATTTTATATATAAATTCATTTAAATATGTATTGGTCCATCTATTAATATAATATATAAATATATATATATATATGTATATATTTAATTATGAATAGAACTATAATATGAAAAATATTAAAATTTCATCACCATAATAAAAAATAGAAGTTTAATAACTATGAATAAATTCATTATGCATTAAAATAAGATAATATGATGCTATTAAAAATGTTGAAATTCTATCAAATATTAAAAAATCAGGTTATCCTAAAAAACTCTATTTTTGGAGGCCCTCAGAGTCCTCTTTCACCTTCAAAACACAATGAAAATTATTCCACCTAATTAATAAGGCATATATCAATTCACTGATAGTGATTTGATATCTCAGAGATTCTAATTGGACACCCAAATCAAAAAGATATGGCTATTTGAATTTAAAGTCTGGTTTTCAACTTATCTAATGATTTTAATTTATTTACCATTTTTTTATTACTAAACTGATATTTAATATAAATTACCGAATATTAATTTCCAATTTGTAAATTAATATTAATATTTCATCTTTTTTCTTATATAATTTCTCACTAAAAGTTATATATATATTTTGTAAATAAATATTTATACTTATATATTTCATATTTGTATAAATATTATATATGAATATATCAATATAAATATACTTATATTCTGAAATGTGATTTTTAATAATTTATAAAAACACTTATGGAGGGTGCCTTTTATGAGTTCTAAAGAAACGGCTGGTGGAGTGGGTTGTTATGAATGACAAAAATATGATGATAAAGGATTTGAAAGGATATAATAGAGGCCCTATTTTATGTGATAAAAAATTATAAAAAGGGAAGAATATAATTATTAATGGATGTCCTTATCAATGTTAAAACATGAGTGGATAAAAAAGTAGTTTTTATCGATTTGTTTTTTTAGTGATGATAAGGACACCATTTTTCACTATTTTTATCTAGAGATGATAAATGTATTAATTATTTAATATGCACTATAAAATGGTAGTGCTCAATTGATATAATTATGTAGTAGTATAGGACACTAAATCAACCATATGAAAATGAGTAGATATGATTAAATTTGGAAAGGATATATGTTTCTAGAAAATTTATCAGCCAAATTCCAAGTGGAATTATTATAACACCCTAACAATTTAGAATATATTTCTCTGTAAATAATTTTATTTCTATGAATGATTCCATTCTATGAAACACCTATTTTAAACAAAACATGATAGACTATTAAAATAATACTATTTTACGTAACAGTTATCCCATAGCTATTGGGCTGGTGGGTATGAATAAGAATAACTAAATTATAAGAAACAAATACATGTGAATAAAATAAATTCATTGGTTTTCAATTAATTAAAAATAAAAATAAAATTCATTCAAAAGTAAAAAATGTTTTTTCCTGGAAAACCATTTGAATATGAGTATTGCATTTTTATCTTAATAAATTAAATTAATCACTATTAGTGAATTATTTTTATAAAATGAATTTATTTCATATTCAAATAAATTATTTAACATTCATTAAATATTTTTTCTATGCATGAGATAAGAATAAAGCATTTCTTATGCTAAATAAATATAATTTTTAATGTATATTTTATCAATTTTTTCAGGCTTATATTTAAATTTAATTTATTCCACTTATAGAAATTGAATAATTAAAAATATATTCCATATTTGGAATATTATGGTTCAATTTCATTTGAAAAGCCCCTTTTAATTTTCGTTAATATAAATTGTAAATGTGATAAACATTAGCACATCAGTTAAGGTAAATCTGGCTAATCTAGGATAAAAACAAGTGATAAAGCCACAGTTTTTCACCCAATTTTTTTCTTAGAATAAGAGAATTATATTATAATCACCTTATTATAGAGAATTTTTAATGGAAAATTTTATTTCATGATAACCTATTTCACAACCCCCTCCCCACAAATTGTACCCCTCCTGGGCTACCAATGTGAGAAGGTCGATAATGTCCCCCGAGTCCCACCTCCAGTAGGACCCGGGTTGGCGACTACTAATGAGGATATAGTAAACACAAAAATGGGATGCATTACCCTCTAATAGAACACATGCAAAAGAGAGAGATAAGATAAACACAAATCAACTCTAACTCAGAAATGGAATGTAAAAAAACACCAATGAATATATGAAATTACATGAAAAAGTACTACAACTGGAAGGAAAAACTGCAAGTACCCAAAAGAAAGTAAAAACAACAACAACAACAAGCCCAAACAGCTCCTGGAACCCCAAGCTAGTAGTAACCATCCTGATCTCCATCCTTCTCCAACTGACCTGAAAAACATTTTATATATACGTAGGGTGAGAATAACAGTATACTCATTAGGATCCTCCCCGAATCCACTCTTTCAAAAGTATAAAATGCATAATAAAGCATAGCGAACAATAATTGAAACTAATCATCAACTAAACAGGTATACTAAGTTCCCAACCTCACCATGGATACTCTCACCCAGTAACACATACAAGAATATATCATATAATAAAGAATATCAAGGGTACCCCACTACTACTTCCCCACTAGTTGGCCTCTTTTCCCCAATGTCGCACGTCCTTAACATCTCTCTCCAAAAGGCTTTCCCGCATACACCTGGGAGAAGCTCCACAATATGCACCTCGTGCAACAAAACCACCACCACGTCCACACAGCAATGTAAGCAGGTTGTTTCTAGGATCCTCCGCAGCTCGCATGATGTATATCATATGTCAGATATTATACCTCAAGACATTACATCCCACACACCGAGTAAAGATCCTCATGCCATCACAACCTATAAACGTTACACCTATAGCAGTCTATGGGATACTATATTCTTAATATATGTGTTTAAATAATCACAATCCATTACATCCCTCTACAGACATATACGGGGAAAAACCAACCAATGTGCCTACCATCACAAGTATCTACCAAGAGAATATAGTGGGGCTAAAGGGGGTAGTTAGTCGTTCTTCCTCCCACCCGAATGTTGGGGAAAACATCCCCCCCTAGGGCTTAGAATCCCAAGGTTTCATTTTCCCTTAGTGACAGGGTGGAGTAGAGTATAAAAATAGAAAATGTATAGGAAATATTATATTTCACAACCACACAATGGGTATTACCTAGTCTTAGACACAACTACAGGAAACATCTCTCAGACTTCAGGCTGCTACTTCTAAGACTAGGTATCCTATAAGCAGACAACCATTTAAAGAGATTTATTATATAAAATCATTCCCTTTTTATCTATTCCACTAAATGATAATTAATTCATTAAATATTAGTTAATAATGAACAATTCCACATTAAACATCATTAGTATCACACTTAAAGTCAACTATTCCTTCAAAAATTACAACCTCATCATTATGTTCTAGCATCTCCATCCAATTGGTTAACACAATTTATTCAATTATTTATTAATGAATTACTTTTCTAAAGTCCCAATAATTATATAAAAACATTCTATCCTGCTAAACATAAGGGGGATCCAAACATTGAGGTGATGTACTTCTCGTCGAGTCTTTTCCACTGATAGTAAGAGCATATACACATCATTGCTTAAGAATCTAAACACGGAAAGCACATAGCATACCCCATGTGTCTTCTCCTCTTTTGGATGAAGGGTATGTAAGACCGGTTTCCTTGAAAAGTTGGAAAAATTAAATCAGATAAAAAACAAAAAAGAAACAGCAAGCAACCAAAAATCGCATCCATTCCATTCCATCATCCTTGGTGTCCTCCCCGACACCCACATGCATAAACCAATGCATCTCGCCACACTAGGTACCGTATTCTGCCACAACCAAAAGGCCTCCATGCCTCTACATATTACCATATCCATCCAGGCTCACATCAAAACAGAAGAAACTGGAAAAAAACACCACATTAATTGGGATCATGACACATTGACAATCAACAGGGAAACATGGAACCCCTTAATGAATTAGTAAACAATCAGTACATTGATCTATACTGAATTAATAGGTTTGTAATTTGTAGATTCCAAATTTGAGAAAACTAATCAATAATCTATCACAAATAATTAAACATGCTTACTGTTCCAATTTTATTAACATCAAAATTACAACTAGAACCAAATTTAGTTAAAAGACACTTTATCATTAGCCAAAAAATTATCAATTAATCCCAATTTAACATTTTTACCAATTTCCATCAATAACGAACAACTAGTGAAAGAAAGCATAGATATCACACTATCTAGAAAATCATGAGGTAATAGAATACGATCAATATCAATTTATTTATCCGGTTAAGATATTTATTTTGTCAATTCCATTGTCATACAGTGGGATTAAACATGCCAACAATACAATTTCATGTAAAAGGAATGATAATCAACGAATCCCCTACCAAAAGCAGTTCCTCACATTCTTTAACTACACAACAGGTCACGATCCTCCTCTTGCGACAACTGCATTCACCCGAGGATGCCACAGTATGAACCAAACCCCAAGAAAAACCCCATTATAAGCATAGAGATTACATGCTAAAATATGGAAAGGAGAAACAAGAGAACATGATCCCCAATGGAATGAATATAAAACATACCATATATAAAAGACTGATCGATGCGGCTCGGTTGCATCCGAAACAGAGAGGAACCAATCCAAGGAGTAAAGTTTTATTATGAAACTCCTATAGGTAGGATTGAATGGTTCAAGTGTCTCATAGCCGAGAACAAAGAGGAATAAAAATGGATGATGATATCCTATCCCTTTTGAAGATTTAATCGGGAGATGGTTTAAGATATGCTTAATCCCCCATTAAAATCTAATCGCATTAAACCACGTGGTTTGACCAAGTAAAAACATCCCAAGCATTGGAATAATTCATATAGGATTTATGTTATTTGAATCGTCCTTAAGGGTCATTAAAATAAGGATTTAAATGTATTTTACGTCCAATAAACTGTCAAATGGGTGAATCTCTAGGAAGTTGGAAACACTATTCACATACTCAAAATTTTGAAAATGAATGAAAAGGTCACTGTTAAACATCACCGTTAGAGGTTACTGATAGAACTCAACGTTAGAGGTTACCGATAGACCTCACCTTTAGAGGTTACTGATAGACCTCACTGTTATATGTTACCGATAGACCTCACCATATAATGGTTACCAATAGACCTCAATATTCTGGAAACATTGTACACCTACCGTTCTAGAAACACTATAGACATACCGTTACTGTACACCTACCGTTATTGTACACCAACGGTTAGAGGTTACCGATAGAGGTTACTAATAGACCTCACCATTCTGGAAACACTGAAGACCTACTGTTACTGTACACCTACATTTGTTGTACACCTAACGTTACAATACACCTATAGGTACTGTACACCTTGGGTACTGTACACCTACTGTTACTGTACACCTACCGGTATTGTACACCTACCGTTTCTGTATACCTACCGTTACTGTACACCTACCATTGTCGTACACCTACCGGTAATGTACACCTACCGGTACTTTACACCTACCGGTACAGTACACCAATTGGTACTGTACACCTAAAGTTACTATATACCTACCGGTACTATACACCTACCGTTAATGTACACCTACTAGTACTGTACACCTACCATTACTGTACACCAACCCGTACTGTACACCTACTGTTAGAAACACAGTTCCCTGATGGAACAGTTCGCAGAACTGAAAATTTTGAAAAATATTGGTAAAGAGAACCCTAACATCAAAAAACATAATTCAACAAAGGAATGGACCTGAGAGGTCTGGGCCATTACATTAGATACCTCATAAAACATTCTCATCCCTGAGAATTCAAAACCATCCTAGAAGAAAACAGGGGTCTGAACAAGAACCCTCTAAGATACCACTCAGGGGAAAACCACCATGAGTTGTTCAAAAGCTGAAACAAAACCACGAAATCTAATAGAAATGGAATAAACATTCCATATCCAAACAATTTAATCATATCATGGCATCAAATGTTGATAAAATAAAGGATCAAAGAAAACTCTTCCCAACAACTTAAAATAGCTCCGGGTACTGGACATGAATCTGTGACTCAGGTTCTCAGGTACTCTACTCTATGTCACCATGTTTCCACAAGACACGAACTAAGGAAATATAACGTCCACACAACACCTTTTCCTTTCTGTCTTCGATCTCCACAGGTCTCTTCTCAAAGGTTACATCATAATCAACATCGATCTCTCCCCAATCGATGATGTGAGAGTCATTATGAAGATAACGACAGAGATATGATACATGGAAAACATTATGTATCTGACTCATTTATGGGGAAGTGCTACTCGATATTCCATAGCTCCAACATGATCTAACACCTCGAAAGGAATATCAAACAGGGGAGAAAGCAAACATCCACGACCAAACCTTCGCTGCCCATTATGGGGAGTCAACTGCAGAAACACATGATCCCCAACATCAAACACCGAGGGTCTACTCCTTTGATAAGCATATGACTTCTTATGATCTTGCGCTGACTTTATCCTATCACGAATTTCATGAACCATATCTAGTAAATTATGCACTAGTTCCGTTCCGAGAATTGCTGACTCTCCGACTCTAGTCCAGCACAATAGAGATCTGCAAGGCCGGCTATACAAGGCTTCAAACGGCACCATACCAATGGCAGAGTGGAAACTATTATTGTAAGCGAACTCCACCAAGGTTAAGTTCCTCATCCATGAAACTTAATGAATCAATAAGACAAGAGCATATCATGTCATCAAGAGTCTGGATGGTTCACTCCGTCTGACTATCCATTTAGGGATGAAAAGTAATTCTATGGAATAATTGAAAAACGAAATCATGTTGGAGACCACTCCGCACCTTGGAGGTAAAACGAGAATCTCAATCAGAAATAATCGTTCTAGGGACTCCATGATGTCTCACCACCTTTTCTAGATACAGCCTCTACAAAACATCCACTGTGCTCGACTCCTTCATTGCTATGAATTGGTCCAATTTTGGTAAACGGTCCACTACTAAAAAAATATTATCATGTCCTCCGAGAGCTCGAGGTAAACCAGTAAAAAGGTCCATTGATATGCCCCCCCCCCACTTCCACTGAGGAATCTCTAATGGATGGAGTAGACCTCCAGGGACACGGTGTTTAGCCTTCACCTGCTGGCAGACTAAACAACGAGACAGAAACTCCACAACTGCACGCTTCAGCCCAGGCCACCAAAATTATATCCTCATGGATTGGAACATCATTGTCATTCCAGGATATATAGCTAAGGGAGAACTATGGATTGATCTGAGAACTGTCTCGCACAACTTCATGTGAACAAAAATCCTTCCATGATACAACACTCGGTGTTGTTTGTCCTCCGACCAACCATAAGGGGCCACACCACAAACAACTCGGTCTCTCCAGACCTCCTCCTCATGATCTCCAGACTAGGACACTTCCACATTCTGCATTAGTGATGATAGTACCATTATCTAAAAAAGACAAACACTACCCCCAACATCTTCCATATCAAGATGCAAGTTGACCATTCTTCTATTACTCTCCAGGAATCAATGGATACATGAATAGCATGACTAAGTGACTTTTTACTCAGTGTATCAGCTTCAACATTCCCTTTTTACGATGTATTTGATATTTCAATGTCATATTCTTCCAAGTACTCCATACACCGACTCTTTTGAATGTTCATGTCACGCTGGTAGAAAACATACCTCAATCTCTTATGATCAGTGAAAACCACAAACGCTCACTAATGATGTAATGTATCGACAACTTCAACAAAAACACCATGGCTGCCAACTCATTATTGTGAGTGGAATAGTTACGTTCATGGGGATGTAACTATCGAGAACCACAAGAAACAACTAACCTCTGCTGTATGAGGACACATCCTTACCCCAACTGTGAAGAGTCGCAAAAAACATCAAACTGAACTCCCTCAGCTAGAAGACAAAAAACTGGAGCACTTATTAACTTCTCCTTTGGATACTTGAAAGCTTATTGAAACTAATTAGTCCATATGAACACTTGATCCTTCCTGTTCAATGATGTATGCGGAGTCGCAACTCTTGAGAAATCTGCTATGAACCTCCTATAGTAGCCTGTGAGACCAAGGAAACATCATACATCTGATACTGTCATGGGGGATTCCCAAGACACAACTGCTTCTATATTTGATGGATCCAAAACTACTCTCTATTGGGACACAATATACACCATGAAACAGACTTATTGACCCCAAAATTCACACTTCGACAACTTCTTGAACATGTGATGTTGGCAAATAACTCCCAAAACGACTTGTAGATACTCTGGATGATCCTCTTCAGATGTGGAGTACAGAAGGATGTCATCAATGAAAACTACAATGAATTTTTCTAGGAACTCATTGAACATAGCATTCAAAAATCCGATGAATACAGCTGGAGAATTTGTCATGCCGAATGGCATTACAAAGTACTCATAATTCCCATGACGATAATGGAAATAAGTCTTCGGGATATCCACATCCTTTACACGCATCTAATGATATCCTGACTGCAAGTCGATTATTGAGAACCAACTTTCACCGTTCAGTTTATCGAATAAATCATAAATCTGTGGAAGATGATAGAGATTCATTATTTTCACTTTGTTTAAGTGAAAATAATCGACACACAACCGCAAACTGCCATCTTCCTTCTTCATGAACAAAACTGGTGCACCCCACGGTGACACACTTTCTTGAACAAAAACACACTATAACAGACAATATAGTTGTATACATAGCCCTCACAACTCAGATGGGGTCATCCTATATGGAGACATAGATATAAGAGACACTCATGGTTGTAGCTCGATCCCAAACTCGATCTCTCGTCGAGGGGGTAATGTTACATCCTCTTCGAGAAAGAAATCAGGTTAATCCTCTATGACCCTAGGAAACACCAACTACTGAACCTCTTAAGAACTCAACATTATCTCAACCATCATGAATGATAAGGAAGGAACGTGCCTATGACACATCTGAGGGTCTCGCTCACCAACAAACACCACTTTCTATCTATATGATCCAATGAAGATGAACTTCTTCCTGAAACAATCCACGATATCCTACACCTAATACAACAAACCCCGACCGAGGATGACATCATATAGTTGTATTCATAAACATAAAAAATATCACTAAGATAAATTTTTCCCCAAAACTATCTCACGGTCTCTACATTCTTTAAACAAGTTAGCTCGGTCTCCAACTAGCGTAGTCAACACCAAGGGCACCGGAAGCCTCTATACCTAATGTCCCAAAGCATGGACAATGGTAGGTGATATGAAGGAGTGTGTTGCTCCTTAATCAAAAAAAATCATACACCAAAGTGGAAAACAAGCTAAGGGTACCTCGAATGATGTCTGGATCGCCTGGAGCTGGCAACGCTAGAGTATGAAGCTGACTACGACCTCATCCACGGTCTCTCTGACCCTGATGAATGCCACCACCATGTCATCACTCTACACTCGGAGGATGGGTTGCATCATGGGGATGTCCTCTGCCTGCTCCATCTACACTCTGTTTATCAAAAGCTGGTGCAACTGGCTACTGCTACCTCTGCTAGAACTGCCTCAAAGGATGAACCAAGTGCATAGCACCCAGAGCACGATGCCTACTTTGAATGTTCGGGAACTCCCACTGCTGATGGCCACAAACACCACATGAAAAATATCACATGATCCATTGGAATAGGCCTGAGAGTTGCTGACTCTGGAGAAACGAGATTTGAAGGGTTGGGACCTACCCTCAGCTAAACGGAAACACTTCTTCCCTAGAATCTGGGAACCCTATACCACAGCTCTACTTCGTGAGGAATCATGCTGATTGCCCTATAATGATGATCATTTCCTGGAAAAAGTCCTCTCGACAACCACTTCCCTCGCCATCACCTTAAGATATGTTTTCAGCATAAATGGGGTGACCAGATGTGGGATCTCTGGACGCAAGGCCTTCTAGAAATGCCTCGCCATGACCCCCTCATATGGCAGTAGATCTGAAGCATATAGTAAAAGGTTCCTGAAACATATTCCAAACTCTCGAACACTAGATCTCCCCTGTCGAAGGGTAAGAAACTCATGGTGACTGGATGCCTTCACATTCAATGAAAGAAACTCGACTCTAAACCAATCTCATAACTCCTCCCATGTGATTGCTGACTCCTCACGATCTATGAGGTACATGAACCACCACTGCCTTGCTGCTCCACGTAGTGTCATCACAACTAATGACACACAATTCTCCTTTCGAGCACGGATCGAGCTAATGCCGATCTCGACCTCCTCTAACCAGTCTTCTGTGACTGCATCTAAAATGGAGCACTCATACTTTTGCAGACTCTGGCACTGAAACTCTTGGAGTGTCTTCAACCATGTGTCGTCATCATCAACCTCTACCCTACAACGATCTTCTGGAACAACTTGCTGGACATTATCTGTGCAAACCTAAAGAGGATATCGACCTGGATCCATACTTGTAAAATAAAAAACCAATAGAGCTTCTAAACCTGGAATATGGAAGAATCAACATTAATTAATTAATTAATTTATTTTATTCATTATAGGTTAACATATCCTAAGGTCTACCCATTCAAACAAAGGCACAAAGAAGAATGATGCATGATTCTTTCCTAGGTCTCTACCCTGAAACTAATATCACCTTGTTTATTATCCATTATAAACATAAAGGTTTGTACATCAAATCACAGGGGGCCCTAATCTCCTACGTCTCATCCGGTCTCCAGTGTTTACCTCACATGCTAAACATGAATGACACCGTTTTCCTACCAACCAATGAAACATCACCTGTGCCGAACACCAAACTCCATACTATCCCTCAACCTCCTTCTAATACCACTCTATCACTACACCTCCCCAAAACGTATACCCCTCCTGGGCCATAAATGTGAGAAGGGAAAAAATGACCCCCCAAGTCCCTCCTCCAGTAGGCCCTGAGATGGAGACTAGCACCGAGGGTATAGTAAACACACAATTGAGAGGCATTACCCTTTAAGATAACACATGCGAAAGAGAGAGATAAGATAGACTCCAATGAAATCCAACTCATAATTGGTCTATAAATGAAACCCATGTTCATATATGAAATTACATAAAAAATTACTACAACTGGAAGGGAAAAACTGAAAGTACCCAAAATAAAGTAAAAAAGCCGCAACCACAAGCTCGAATAGCTCCTGCAACCACAAGATAGTAGTAACCAGCCTGATATCCAACCTGCTTCATGTGACCTAAAAAATAGTTTATATATACATTGGGAGATTATAATAGTATACTCAGTAGGTTCCTCCCCTATGTCTCTTATGAAAAAGTATAAAAATAATGATAAAGCACAACGAACAACAAGTGAAACTAACTCGTCACCTAAACAAGTATACTATGTTCCCAAACTCAGCATGGCTACTCTCACCAAGTAATGCATATAAGAATTTATCATATAATAAAGAAAATCAATGGTATGTCACTACTAATTCCCCACTAGTTTTCCACTTTTCCCCAACGTCGAACGTCCTTAGAATCTCTCTCCAAAAGGCTTGCTCGCAGACACCTGGGCGAAGCTCTACAATATGCACCTCGTGTAACAAAAGCACAACCACGTCCACACACCAAAGTAACCAGGTAGTTTCCGAGAGCCACCACAGCTCGAATAACGTGTATCATATGTCAGGTATTATACCTCTAGCCATTACATCCCACACACCGAGTAACGATCATCAAGCCATTACAACCTATACACATTTCACCTATAGTAGTCCATAAGATACTATATCCATAATATATGTGTTTAAATAACCAAAATCTATTACAGGCCTCTACACACATATATGGG
Organism: Viscum album; assembly: GCA_963277665.1. Taxonomy (NCBI): domain Eukaryota; kingdom Viridiplantae; phylum Streptophyta; class Magnoliopsida; order Santalales; family Viscaceae; genus Viscum; species Viscum album. The sequence goes on from OY728165.1 coordinate 1,394,767,357, forward strand.
CAAGAACCAACAAATTTTTCTATCAGCACAAGTATTTACCAAGAAAAGAGAGCATGGAAAAAGGGGCTAGTCAGCCATACTTCATCCTACTGGAATGTTGGGGAAAACACCCCCTAGGGCTAAGAATCCCTGAGGTGTCAGGTTCGATTAATAATAGGGTGGAGTAGCATATAGAAATAAAAAATATATAGGATATTTTATATCTCACAACCACACTATGGGAATTACCTAGCCTTAGACACAATTACAGCTAACGTATCTCAGACTCCTGGATGCTACTTCTAATACTAGGAATCTTATGAGCACACAACCATTTAAAGAGATTTATTAGATTACATCATTCATTTTCTTATCATTTCCACTATACTTTAATTAATTATTTAAACATTAATTAACCATGATCAATTCCACATTAAATTTCATTAGTATCACTCCCAAGGTCAATTGTTCCTCCAAAAATTACAACCTCATCATTATGATCCAGCATCTCCATCCCCATTGGTTTACACCATTTATTAAATTATTCATTAAAGAATTACATTCCTTCATTTCCAGGAATTCTTGAAAAACATTATATGCTACAAAACACAAGGGTGGATCAACACGATGAGGAGATGTACTACCTGTCGAGACTTTTCCACAGATAGAAAGATCATATACCCATCCGACCTTGAGAATATAAACACGGAAAGCATGTAGAAATCCATGTGTGTCTTCGCCTCTTTCGGAAGAAGGGTTTGTAATACCAGCTACCATGAGTAGTGGGGAAAAGTAAAGAAGATAAATAACCAAAAAGAAATATAAAGCATCCAACAATCACATCCATTCAATTCCATCATCCATGGTGTCCTCCCTGACACCCACATGTATAAACTGATGCATCTCGCCACTCTAGGCTTCATCTGCTCCCTCAACCAAAAGGCCTCCATGCCACCACATATTACCATATCCATCCAGGCTCACATCACATCACAAGAAACAAGAAAATAAACACCGCGTTAATTGTGCTCTTGGCTCTTTAACAATCAACATGGTAACATAGAACCCCTTAAGGAATTATCAAACAATATTTTCTTTAATAAATGATGAATAAATAGGTTTGTTATTTGTAGGATCCAAATTTTGGAAACCTAATTAGTAATCTATCACAAATAATTAAACATGCTTACTGTGCCAATTTGATTAACATAAAAATTACAACTAGAACTGAATTCCTTTACATGCCACTTTATCTTTAGAAAAACAATTATCAATTAATCCCAATTTACATTATTTACCAATTTCCATTAAAAATGAACAGCTAATCAAAGCAAGCATAGATATCACACTGTCTAGCAAAACATGATGCAATAACATACGATCGATATCAATTCATTTATTCGGATAATATATTTATTATGTCAATTCAATTTTCATCTCGTGGGATTAAACATACTAACAATATAGTTTCCTATAAATGGAAATAGAAGAAACAAATTTCCAACCTCAAACAGTTCCTCGCGTTCTATATCCACACTATGGGTCAAGATCCTCCTCTCGTGACAACAACATACACATGAGGATGACACGGTACGAACCAAACCCCAAGAAAAACACCATTAGAATCATGGAGATTACATGCTATAATATGGAAAGTACAAACAAGAGAATATGATCCCTAAAGGAACAACTATATAACATACCTTATATCGAAGATTGACTGATACAGCTCGGTTGCATCCAAAATAGAGCAGAACCAATCCGAGGACTAAACATTGATTGTGCAACTCTTATAGGAAGGATTGAAAGTTTCTATCATATCATAGCTGAGAACAAAGAGGAAGAACAATAGAGGATGATATCTTGTTCATATTGGAGATTTGATGGGGTGACGTTTTAAGATACACTTAATCCCCCATTAAAATCGAATCGCATTAACACACGTGGATTGACCAAGTAAAAGAATCCCGAGGCATAGGAATAATTAATATATGATATATGGAATTTTAATCGGCCTTATGATTCCTTAAAATAAGGCATTAAATGTATTTTATGTCAACAAAATCGTCAAAGGGGTGAAACTGTAGGAATCTGGAAACACTGTTCACATACTCAAAATTTGGAAAAGGAAAGAAAAGGTCACTGTTAGACCTCACCGTTATAGGTTACTGAAAGACCTCACTGTTAGAGGATACTGATAGACCACAACGTTAGAGGTTACCGATAGACCTCACCAGTTGAGGTCATCGATAGTCCTCACTGTTTAAAGGTTATCTATAGACATCACCATTCTGGAAACACTATACACCTACCGTTTTGGTCACACTATAGACCTACCATTACTGTAAACCTACCATTATTGTACACCTACCATTAAAATATAGTTACCTGTACTGTAAACCTTTTGTTACTGTACACCTAACGGTACTGTACACCTACCGATATTGTACACCTACCGGTATAGTACACCTACCGTTACTGTACAACTACTTGTACTGTACACCTACCGTTACTCTACACCTAAAGGTATTGTACACATGCCGGTACTGTACACCTACCATTACTTTACACCTACCGGTACTATACATCTACCATTAGAAACATTGTTCCCTGATGGAATTGTTCACATAACTGAAAAATTGGAAAACTGTTAGGAAAAAGACACCAAAACCTCACAGAAAACCTCAAAAACCATAATTCAACAAAGGAATGGACTATAGAGGCTAGATCCATTACAACCTATATATCATTTAATGAAAATAAAGTTAAAAAATGTCACTCTCATTGTTTTAATGATATTTTATGTGTAAACATAGTGGAAAAATTAGTTAGTAAGGAATCTAAATTTCTATTTTGTTAATAAAAAATCCCTTTAATTGAAAAGAACTCATAGGTTTTCCCTGAGTTTTCATTTCCTTGGGGATTAAATGGTTCAGAAGTTTTTGGTTGGTTTTGTTGTGACATCGATGATTGAAGATGTATTTCTCTTTGACGTCGTCTTTTTTCCTCCATAGATAATGTATGAGTTTCCTCCTGGTGATACAAATTGAGATAAAATTTATCAACTAATGGAAACATCTCCCCCATGTAGAAAAAGAAAAAATATATATTCAATACATCAGAGGATGAATATTTCTTATTTTTTTTTCTCATGAGTCTCTTCACCATAATAAAATTTATCACAAATCATAAGGAAGAAGGATTTTCCATATGAAAGATCTGATATTTGAATTTTATTTTTGATTTCATTAATAAGAGTTAGAAAAATGTCTTCATAGGGATACCATGGACCATGATCCATTATTTGATCATAATGGAGGATCTAGAAAAGGGTGAAGATATGAGGAACAAGGACTTCTCTAAATCACCCTTCTATGTATCAATTTTGGGAGTTCCTTTCTATATCATGTCATAATGAATTGTGAAATAGATTTGAGGCCACATTGATGTCTTTATAGAATAGGATAGATTATAACCTATTTTGTGGTATCTCCTCACATTGATAAGGGTATAAGTTTTCATTTATTTTCCCTGAAAAACCGATACCTTACTATATTTTTAAATTTAAAAAAATTGAAATGTTTTTAATATTAATAAATATTGATTTTATGTCTCTTCATTGAATATATCATGTACAAAGAGATGGAGTTCATATTAATGACTGCTGCTAGTGGAGTAAATATAGTTATAAAACATTTCCATTGGCTCTATGATGAAGACATAGAAATTACTTTTGTTATGTAATTTGAGAAAATATGATAGAGTCAAACTTAAAAACACCCTAATCATGCTTGAAACCAGTGATGATGTCAGATATATCACATTAGGGACATTCTGATTCCCTTCTGTCTTCGATAATCATGTGCATCCAAATGTAGAATAAAAACTAGACATTGTTGCTTCCCCTAGACCCCAAAAATCTCCTCTATAACATTGGATCATGTTACTTCGGAAAAGGTACTATCAGCAACATTCTTACCTCTGGTGTAAAAGGATATCCTGAAACCACCTTCCAAACAGAAGGACATTTTCTTGGACCCAGGAATATATAGTCCCTCCCAAAGAATTTTATCTCTCATGTATCACTCCATTGAAAGGATATGATATGTTAGGGTTAATATTTTTTAGGTGAATAAAAGAACTAGACATGTAAAAGTATCACCATACAGGACCTGAGTGTTGACCCCCCCACTAAAGAACCATGCATGCCCAAAAAAGCATATAAGAACCATGATGGATGGAGAATATCCCAAAAAGATGAAAGGAAAAAATTATATAGATAATTATATAAAATATTAGATATAGGGGATTTATTTTCCCACCCCCACCGATCCCATTTAAAATCTCGTGTTATAATAACTTTGGGATTGCAAACACATGCATAGTTTGTATGTTTCATTGTATATTCACCATAAGCTTCTAAATATTGTTTTTTTCAGAAAATATGATCTAAATAAAGTAATAGTGTATAATAAATAACAATGTGGGGCCTAGGGGATCCTTCACAGTCATTCAATTTGACTATGAAGGTGGTATTTTTTCTTTTTTGGAAGGAGGAGATGGATTTTGTTATAGGGGGATTCTCTTAGAAACACATAATTTCCCCAATTCATCATCTTGACACATTTGTGTGGTTCTTTATTGGATTCCAAGTATGGAACTTCCACAATGTTCAGAAAAATTATTTTTCACATCTAAGTATGATTATTGTTGTACTTTTATGACCTCAACTAGTGGGTAGAGACATAACATGATCATTCTCCAAAGGGAAAATTGAGGAGGAAACTATCAACCATCGACCCATATGATATATTTTTTGTAGTAAACTCAATACATGGGCCACACTGACAAGGTGAATGTGGGATTCCCATTCACATGGTTCCACGATATATTGAATAACACACTTATTGTAGAACACATGGACAGATTCTTGGCCACTTCAAAATGGATCAACACCATAAATGACATCGATAGATCTCACCTCACCAAATCAATGTCAAACCATTTTCTGACTCTTATCAACATATATGCTAACAAAAGAAGTGTGAGGAGGAGATAAATTTTGTTTTATAAATATTCTATATGAGATAAAGTGAATTTGAAGATGTGGTTAAATCATGATGCAATTAAAGTGGACTTAAAGTCCACACAAATATCAACCAGACCATGTCTTACCTTAAGTAGTGATGTAGTTTTTGGTTATTCTAACTAGATCGATAGTCTGAATATCATGAAAATATTCTAAAAAATATTTGTTCTTGCCAAACTTCATCCACAACCCTTTATAAAATCACATAAATAGATTTTCAATTCAATTAATCCCATAGAAGGAAGTAAAAACATTGGGATATGCGTGCACGAGACACCCATATTAAATAATTTGACTAAAATAATAAATATTTTCACCAAAAAATAATCTCAGAGGTGATACAATTACATAAATCATGTATTTTTCCAACCATAAGTATGAACTGTCCATAAGGGGTGTGTCATATAATTCCTTATTCTAAATGTTTCTAGGACCTCTACCCTACAAGCAATCACACCATCTCTTATGATATTTCCAATTATATTCAGCATGTTTTGATTATGTCCATGAATCTAAAAATCACCCTTGATATCATAAATGAGGATATCCTCTATGAACTTATACAAATGAATTCCACAAATTCTCTGATCCCTCATGGTTTCCACACAATCTTCTTTAAAGAATTATAGCACATTGTGGGGCCTCAGGTTTCGACATTGATAAAAGACAATTGCAATAGAATAAAAAACCTCTACCCCATAACAATACCATATTCATACTCATTCATGAAACCTGAAAACCATCACGTGTTTTCAATTTTAGGCATATTATCCTTTGAAACATCATATACAAGATTTTATCTAAAATTTTGGTAAAAAAATAGTTTGATTGACTCCATTACATTATATAAAAAATTTAAAGTGATAATTTCCCCAACATGATAATTTCATTCAATGTGATAAATAAAAATTAAGAATTACACTGTATGAAAACAAGAAATGTACTGAAAAGAGGTATCGTGGCCTGGAAAATGGATATGACCAAATCTTTTGAAAGAGTGTAATGTTCATTCAACTAATTTTTTCTTTGTAGGATGGGGTTTTCTTCTAAATGGGTCATCCTCACCCCAAAATGTTAATCTTTTATCTCCTTCAAGATATATATTAATAGTGGTCTTACAAATATTTTCTCCCCCTCCAAGAGAATTCAATAGGGAGACCCTTTATCCCCTTCACACTTCATATTTATTACTGATTTATATTATAACATCAATATAGAGTTAGATAAAGAAAACTTTGGTCATGGAGGGAAAGCCTATCGTAGGTCCCCCCCCCCATTACCCATATCATCATTCCTGATGATTATCCCCTCTTCAATATGTCCACCATGTAAAAATTAAATAACATATTCCTTCTTCCCACCATTAGGAAAATGAATTTGGGAAAGTAATCAACCATTGAAAGTTGGAAATATATTTTAGAAAAGGTGTAACATCCCAAAATTTTGAAAATGAATATTGAATTCATTTTAAAATCTAGCCATTAAACACATCTTTTCCTCTTTTTTGTTTTGAATTTCGAGAAACAGTCATCTAGAGTTGTAATTAGTAAGTCCTTCGAAGTTTGATAGAACAAACTTGGGTTTTTGGTGAATAGTAAAATAACCTTATTAATAGTAATATTAACAGTAATATTAACCTTATGAATAGAAAATAATAAAATTATGTTATTTTCATACAATAATAATATAATGAGATCTTAATTGATTTTTCTTCCGGATATAAAACTAATTGCACCATTAAAATTGTTATTTTGATAATTAACACTTAATTTATTTAAAAATTAAATTAATAATATATATATAATTTTTTTTAAAAATTGATTTCACTTTTAAATTACATAGGTTGAAAAATAGTAGGGTGAATTTTGGGGATTTTTCTAAAATACTTGATTTTTTCACGAATAGTGAAAAATACAGTTTTGAGTATTCGGTAGTTTAATGAAATCATAATGACATAATATTAAAATTAAAAGTCTTTTCGACTTTATTAGAGTAACATATGACATGAGGTGTCCCAAGTGTCTAACAAATGGGGAAATACCATGGGCATGCCCATGGTTTGGCAGAAACCACTAATGAGGTGTCCCTTTAAAATTATTAAAAAAAAACCCCTCTCTTTTTCTATAAATACCCACTCATCCATTCATTTTCATTCATTAAAAATCCTCAATTCTTGAAGATCAGGTGTTTTTACTTATCTATGAATCCTCACAAGGTTTCTATAATCCCCCAGGTGCCAACATTCATTTTCTAGGAGTTACTCATCAAGGATAGAGAATCCTTCACCCTCCTCTTTTAATCGACACTTATTTTATGTTATCTATTTGAATTTCCATTATAATATGTTGGGGTTAAATTTTATGTATTATTATTAATGTAAATTTTATTTCAATATGATGAGGTACCCTTTTTCTCTCATCATTTCATTTCACGAAATATTAAGCGACGTCGTTAGGCTACAAAATTTCAATAAGGGATCTCTCACCATTTCTCTTATTTTCAAGATCATCTCTATTTATTTCCTCTCCTCACATACTCATTCCAAATAACCATTATGAACTCTAGTATCATTAATATATTGTAATAATATAAAGTTAATTTAATAACCATCATCAATATTCTTACTCCCTCTCTTTTATTTCTTTAAACGAAATCAACGTCCCTGAGGTTCTAATTTATAACCTCCGTGGACGATGAGGTTTGTTCTTCAATTTCTCATTCATTAAGGGTAATGAAACCATTTTAATGGTAAAAATAGACTATAATACAAGTATCATAACGTAATTAATATTAAAGAACCAGTATATGTACATATTAACAAATTATATGAAAAAACTAGTTCATAATAATCCAAATACAACCAAATAATCAAAGTGGTTTTCATCTAATGATTCTTCCTCATTCCATGTAACAAAATAATCAAAATTACCATTAAAAATTCAATATGTTCATAAATAATATGTAACATTGATTTTGGTGATTGACAATCATTCCACATGAACTTCACTACATAGAAACAAGTGATCCGATTATGAATATCAAGAAAACAAATACTCTGGAATGATGAATTTCAATATAATGACTTATAAAAAAACATATATGAACTAAAAAACATTAATATAAACTAAATTCATGTGTATAATGTTATAAAAATATTTTTTTGTATTTATACTTTCATATTCTAGGACCTTAATTTCAAGAGGGAAATACATTCAGATTTAAGGTAAGGGTTCTTCCCACTGAACATCCATTTTAATTTGGACACTTTCATTGTATAATTACCTAAATGAAATTATTATATATTGTTCTGTATTACTCATATATTCTGTGTGAGTATCATATATTTCTTTAAAAACCATCATCCTTCCTCATTTTATGGATATTGACATGTTTTAAAAGGAACATTGAAAATTGTTTCCAAATTAAAATCCTAATTCTATGGAATATCTCAAATTCATTCCTATTATCAAGGGAACTCTATAATCTGTTTTTTGAGACCATTATCTTTATAAAATAACTCAAAATAAAAAATTATTTATCTATTTAATTTCTTAATGATTTTATAAAAGTGTTTTCATCTAATTAAACACTCTTGTTTATTCTATGATTTTATTGAGTTTAATAATTTATGAAGTCATCTGCCATATTTGAATTGATGGTTTATGACTAAATTTATTGTGGATGATCTATCCTAAAAGAATTCACAATATTACGAATAATTGTTAGTGTTTTATATTTAATGAATGGGGAAAGATAGTTACATTTCATATGATAGTTTCAATATGAATGTATAAGTTGTTTATGTTTATCCCCACTCATATGACTAATGCATTAGACTTATTATATGACAGATGGGGCCTGCTATAGCCCCTCAATGCATTGGTTGGTCTCATGAGACAACTAGATGAGGAATTGACCGAGGCATTTCCCAATGTGATTTGTATTTTGGTTGAGGCCATAATCATTAGAAGTCTTGGTCGAGGCCATGAAAAAATGTTTCATAATGTCTGGAATATGCACCTCCCTCATTATGAAGCTTGTTATTGGAAGGTCATGTTGTTATTCGACTAATAGAATACCCATGACTATGTTTTGTTAAGGCATTGTTGATTCATATCATATTTCTACTACAATGTGTTCATGTTTATCATTAGTGGCATGTGTTTCCAATTATGCACCATGTCTTATGTGTATATAATCTTCCATTTTATTTTTTACTCTTACTGAGCATTTGAGGTCACCCGTTTCTTATGTTTCATGTTCTCAAGACATGAAGAAGTTTATTATGAATGACATGATGAAATAACATAAGATTTTTTAGTGTTTTCTAAGGATTATCTATGTCTTAGTTCTATTAAAGTTGTAATATTGAACTTATTAATATACCTTGTTTCCAATAATACTAAACTACTTGGTCCTTCAAGATTCTTATTCCTTGTATGTATGACAACGTAATCAAAAAAAGAACTGTCTATGGGAAACTAGGGTTTGGTCCTTACAGTTTCTATCAGAGGAAGTTTAATAGAAATCATGGAAATTAGATTTAGAAAACATAAACTAGGATAGAGTCCTTAAGAATATCCTTGAGGATAAACATACAAGAACACCCTTGTATTTTGGTAAGGAATAGATTATGTTAATCATTCAAGAAATACATCCATATATGGATACAAACAAGTATAGGTGGATCTATCAGAGATATACCTAGGAGTTAAAGCTCCGACCTGGTGTTTCTGGCTTGACCTAGGGTATCCTAGTATACGACAACAGGCCTTGCTGCACTCTTGGTTAAGACACTCTAGGGGGATATGCTTACGATAATTCATGTTTTCTTTACAAACCATTATGAAGGATTTAAATGCAAATTTTTCCTCAAAGATACCATTTTTATGATTAAGAGGATAGATATGCAATGAATTTCCATTTATGCTTATTATTTATCTACAATGAGATTATAAATTATGATTCATACACTAATCTTGTGTATTTGATTATTTAGAAATGGTGCCTAGTGGAAGGAATTGAAACTGCATGAATGAGGGTGTCCCCTGTAGGAATTTTCCTCCCATGCAAGATAATGATGTTGGCTATTGTGTTGTGACTGGTTCTGAGAAAATCATAACTGTATAGGGACAACATACTCAGGTTATAAATTATAACCGTACACGCATGGAGCATCCGAATCCACCACATGGAGGACCCATGCTAGATTTCTTTATGCGACAACAGCCTCTATCATTCAACGGGACTATAAACCCGTTTGTAGCATAGCAGTGGATATAACCCCTTGAAAAGATATTTCTTTCTTCGGGATGTAATGAAAGATAGAAGATTGTCATTGCAGTATATCATCTATCAGGAGATGCGGATCAGTGGTGGTCATTAATCCAAAACCCAAAAGAGGAGGAAGAGATAAAAGATATGTAATGGAGGGATTTTAAAGAAATATTCATTTAAAAATATATCCCTCTTGAGAAGAGAGACGATATGGAGAGACAATTCTTGAATCTGAGTAAGAAAGAGGATGAAAATGTTTTGAATTATGAAGACAAATTCACAAGGATAACAAGATATGTTGTGGACTATATGCGAAATCCAAGGAGAAAAATTGATCGATTATTTGATGTCCTAAAGCCAATCCTCCATCATACACAAGCATCCCAAAGTTTTTCATCATATGAGTACATCGTTAAATATTCTATCCTGATAGAAAAATAATTCTCTATGTCTTATGACTTGAAGGGAATACAAGAAAATAAGAGGGTTGCTAAAAACTCAGGGAATGGAAATAAGGAAACAGGGAAGAAGGGGAGAGTTGAATTTCAACACTGTGATAAGTGTGGATGGAAACACACTGGTGCATTCTTAATGGGAAAAGGAGTATTCTATAGATGTGTTCATAGAGGGCATATTTATAGTGATTTTAAGAGGAAGAATTAGGTTAATGATGTTTAATTCTATAACTATCAGGAGATGGGAAACTATACCAATGATTGTTCAAAGCATCAAAGAAACTTTCCACAGAAAAGGACAGGGAGCAGGGACACGCTTATGAGATCACAACTGCTGATATCGAAGTTCCAAATAAAGTGGTGGAAGGATATTTAATTATTTCATCATATTTAGCCAATTCATTATTTGATAATGGATCATTGTATTCATTTATATCTTCCCAGTTTTCCTAGAAAATCATATATGTCCAATTTAATTTAATTAAGGAGTTATCAGTCAAAACTCCTAGTGGATGTATCATTACAATAAAGGCATGTTGATTAGTCCCCCTCATGACACATAAACATGATGTAGTTATTATCCTTATCATTATACCAATGGTTGACTATGATATAATTTTTGGTATGGATTGGATGTCAATTTATGATGCGATGATCTATTGCAAGAAGAATGAAGTTGAAATATTTTAGAATGGGGTAGAATCCCTTATCATTAGAGAAGAAACCTCTCCATTTTATTCTCATCTAGATCCCCATGTAGATACACTAAATTCAATTACTGGGGAGGAAGAGAATGAAATAACTATGGGTGAGGAAAAGAATATTCAAAGAGATGATGTACCTATTGTGCAATAATATATTGATGTCTATCCAGAGGATATACCTGGACATCCTCCAGAGAATTAAATTGGGTTTCCCATTGACATCATTCCTAGTTCACATCCAATATCAAATAACCCTTATAGAATGGCCACTGTGGATTTGGTGGAACTAATGATGGAACTAAAGGAATTGACTGATTAAGGATTTATTCAACCTAGTGTTTCTCCATGTGGAGCTCCTATCCTCTTTTTCAAGAAGAATGATTTATCAATCAGGATGTGTATTGATTACAGGGAAATAAATGCTATTAAAATAAAAAATAAGTATCCTCTACAACAAATTGATGATTTATTGGATCAACATCATGGTGCCCAATATTTTTCTATGATTGGTCATCGATATGGATATTATTAGTTTCCTTTGAGGAAATAATATCTTCCAAAAAAAGCATATCGGACTAGGTACGAGAATTATGAGTGTACAGTAATTCCATTTGGACTAACTAATGCACCATCTATTTTCATGGATCTCATGAAAATATTAATCAAGGAATATCTTGATGAATTTGTAGTGGTGTTTATTGATGATATCCTAGTGTACTCTAAAATACAAGAAGATCATGAAAATCACTTGTGCACTATTCTAAATACCCATCGAAAAAATAAATTATATGGAAAGTTTAGAAAGTGTGATTTCTGGCTCCAATCAGTTTCCTTCTAGGTAACATTATCTATAAGAATGGAATATCGTACGATCTTGAGAATACAATGGCAGTGTAATAATGACCTACTCCAACAAATGTAACTAAGGTGCGTATTATTATTTTTTTAGCAGGTTATTATCGGAGTTTCATTCCGAACATCACCTGTTTATCCAACCCAATGACCAAGATCACACGAAAAGGGGTTATGTTTGAATGGAAAAGGGAATGTGAAGACTGTTCTGAATAATTGAAGAGGAGGTTAGTGAACAATCTGATCCTAACCCTACCATCGGGTAATGATGGGTTTTTTATCTATAGCAATGCAAAATAGATAGTAATTGGTTGTGTCCTTATGCAGATTGATCATGTAGTTTCCTATGCATCCAGACAGCTAAATATTCATGAAAAAAAACTACCCAACTCATGATCATGAGTTAGCAGTAGTAATCTTTTCTCTGATGATTTTGATACATTACCTCTATGGAGACAAATGTAAGATATATACTGATCATAAGAGTTTGAAATACTTATTCTCATAGAAAGAACTCAACATGTGACAAAGGAGATTGATTGAGCTACTCAAAGACTATTATTGCACAATACACTGCCACTTGGAGAAGGAAAATGAGGAAGCTGATGCTTTGAGCCGAAAGGATCATGGTGTTTTGAACAAGATGATGGTTGACAGGGTTCCTTTGTTCATGGATCTAGTAATGATGGATCTAGGAATTATCAAGGAAGGTAACTCATCACTTATTTTTCAAATAGTTTCCCATATTTTTTTACTGGAGTGGAAAAATAGTTCTCAGGATGATGAATAGGAGTTAAAAAAGATATAGATGATGTGAAGCTGACTGACTTCGCATATGAAGGTGGCATTTTGAAACTCGGGAAGAGGCATCGTGTTCCTGATATTCCTGAGCTAAAGAGAGAACTTTTGGATGATGAATATAGCTCTAATTTCTATATACTCCCTAGTAGAACAATGATGTATCAAGATCTACGAGAAAACTTTTGGTGGGACAATATGTAAAGGGAGATTGTTGAATATAAATCAAAGTTCTTGGTTTGTCAACAAGTGAAGGTTGAGAGGCAGAATTCTAAGAGGATGATGCAACAACAACCAATACCAACATAGAAGTGGGATAACATTGCCATGGACATTGTCACTATACATTGATGGACATCCAGTGGAAACAATGCTATATGGGTCATTGTGGATCGTCTTACAAAGGCAGCTCACATTTTTGAAATTAGAGAGGAATTATCATTGGATCAACTTTCATGGATTTAAATAAAATAATTCGTAAGGCTACATGGAGTACCACTATCTATTATATCCACCTGTGGCCCTAGATTCACCTTGAAGTTTTGGAAAAGTCACCAACATGATCTAAACATTGAACTGAACTTCAGTACAACCAATCATCCTCAAACTGATGGCCAATTTGAATGGACTATTCAGACACTAGAAGTCATGTTGATATCATGTTCTATGGAATTCAATGGAGGATGGGACCAACATCTTCCATTTGTTGAATTCTAATATAACAACAGTTTCAACTCGAGCATCTGATTGGAACCGTATGAAGCCATTTATGAAAAAAGGTGTAGAACACTAGCATGTTGGGATGAAGTAGGTGAGAGAAAGCTGATAGGACCTTAATTTATTAAAGAAATAGTGGAGAAGGTGAAAACCATTTAGCATCATATCAAGGAAGGTCATTGTAAACATAATAGTTATGCGGATAACCGTCTATGAGACATTAAATTCAATGTTGGTGACCTGGTATTTCTACACATATCTCTATGGAATAAAATCTTGAGGTATTGGATGAAGGGAAAGCTAAGTCCCAGGTATATCATCCCCTTTTATATCCATGATCAAGTCGGGGATATGACCAATCGACTGGAACTTCCACCTACCATGTCTAATGCACATGATATGTTTCATGTATCACTCTTAAATAAGTACATACCAGACCCTTCACAAGTACTCTATTTAGAGGTGGTACAATTAAGGGATGATATTTCCTATGAGGAGCAGCCATTGAGAATCTTTGATCGTAGATACAATGTTATATGCAACAATACTACTCATCTTGTCGAGATACTATGGAGAAACCATATATACGAAGAGGAAACATGTGAACTGGAGGAAGCAATGAAGGAAAAGTACCCACAACTGTTTTTGTACTAGATTGTAATATGAAATTTTGAGGAGGAAATTTTTATATGTATGGGAGAATGTAACATCCCATGATTTTGAAAATAAACATTGAATTCATTTTATAATCTATCCATTAAACACAAATTTTCCCCTTATGTGTTCGAATTTTGAGACACGATCATCTAAAGTTGTGATCAGTAAGTCATTTGTAGTCTGATAGAACAAACTTGGTTTTTTGGTGAATAGTAAAATACACATATGAATAGTAATATGAATATAAATATGACACTTAGGAATATTAAATAATATTATTATTTTATTTTCTTATCTCAATAAGATAATGAGATCTTAATTAATTTTTTAATGTGATATAATACTAATTTCACCATTAAAATTGTTATTTATAGAATTAACAATGAATTTATATAAAAATAAATTTAATATTTTTTGGAAAATTAATTTTTTAAAAGTAAGTTCACTTTTGAATTCTACACATAAAAAAATGGTAGGGGTGAATTTTTAGGATTTTTCTGAAATACTTGAATTTCTTGTGAATAGTGAAAAATTCAGTTTTTAATATTCAATAGTTTAATGACATCATAATGACATAATAATTAAAACAAAAATCTGGTAGTCTTGTTTACAAAAACATATGACATGAGGTGTCCCATGTGGCTCATACCATGGGGAAATACCTTGGAAAGGCCAGTGGTTTGGCAGAAACCACTAATGAGGTGTCCCTTTGAAATTATTAAAAAACTCCCTCTCTTTTTCTATAAATACCCACTCATCCATTCATTTTATTTCATTCCAAATCACTCATCCTATAATATCTGGTGGTTTCACCTCTCTAAGAATCTTCCAAAGGTTTCATTAATCCCTTGATTTCCCAACCTTCATGTTCTAGGAGTTACTCTACAAGGTTAGGGAATCCTTCCCCCTCCTCTTTTAGTCGACATATATTTTATGTTATCTCTTTGAATTTCTATTATAATATGTTGGGGATTTATTTTCTGTATTCTTCATACTATCATTATGATTTCAATATTATTAGGTACCCTTTTTATCTCATAATTTTATTTATCAAAATATTAACGGACATCGGTAGGCTGCAGAATTTTCATAAGGGATCTCTCAACTTTTCTCTTTTTTGCCAAGATCAACTCTATTATTTTTGTATCCTCTCAAACTATGTCCAAATTACCATGATGAACTCCAGTATCATCTATATACTGGAATAATATCATGAGAATATAATAACCATCATCAATATTCTTACTCCCTTTTATTTTTATAAACGATATCAGTGTCCATGATGTTCCAATTTATAACCTTCGTGGACGATGAAGTTCCGTTCTTCAATTTCTCCTCCATTAATGGTAATGAAACAATTTAAATGGTTTACCCAGACTATAATACATGTATCATATTCTAATTAAAATTCAAGAACCAGTATTTGTACATATTATAAAATCATATGACAAAATTACATAATAATAATCCAAATACCACCAAATAATCTATGTGGTTGTCACTAATTGATTAATCCTCATTCCATGTAACAAATTGATCAAGATAACCATTAAAAATTATTTATGTTCATAAATAATATGTAACTTCAATTATAGATATTTAAAACCGTTCAACATGATCTTCCTTACTTAAACAGAAGTGAACCGAATATGAAAATCAAGAAAACAAACCCTTTGGAACGACGAATTTCAATATAATAACTTATAAATAATAACATAAATTAATTAAAAAGAAATATGATAAAATAATTACATTACTATTAGGATATGAAATACGTTTTTGATATGTATAATTACATATTCCAGTACCTTATGTTCAAGATGGGAACACATTCGGATTTAAGGTAAGGGGTTTTCCACACGAACATCCATTTTCATTCAGGATACTTTCATTGTATAATTACCTAAATAAAATTATTTTGTATTGTTATGTACTCATCATATATTCTATTTTAGTATCATATATATGTTTAAAAACCTTAATCCTTCCTTATTTTATGGATAGTTACACATTTTAAACAGAACTTTCAAAATTGTTTCTAAAATACAATCCTGATTCATGGGAATTTCCAAAATTCTTACCTATTATCAAGGAAACTCTATAATCTATTTTTTGAAACCATTATATTTATAAAAAAACTCATTTTATTATGAAATTACTATCTTACTAAAATACTGGTTTTATTCAAATATTTTTTCAAAAAAAACAATTCTTTTCAAAATAGAAGAGCATTTATCTCTAGAATTGCTTATTTATTTTATACGAGTGTTTTCATCTAATCCAAAACTATTATTGATTACATGGTATTATTGGGTTTACTCATTTATGAAGTCATATAACATATTTTATTTAATGGTTTATGACTAAATCTATTGTGGTTGATCTATCCTAAAACCATTCACTGTATTACTCGGAATAGTTAGTGTTTTATTTTTAATGATTGGGGAAAGATAATTACATTATATATGATAGTTTCAATATGAATTTATATGTTGTTTATGTTTATCCACACTCATATGAAGAATGAATTAGACTTATTATGTAATGGGCGGGGCCCATTATATCCCTTCTATGCATCAGTAGATCTCATGAGACAACTAGACGAGGAATTGGACAAGGCCTTTCCCAATGTGATTTGGATTTTGGTCGAGGCCTTAATCATTAGATGTCTAGGCTGATTCTATGAAATTTTTTTCAGAATGTCTGGAATATGAACCTCCATCATTATGAAGATTTTTATTGGAATATCATGTGGTTATTAGACTAGTAAAATACCCATGGTTATGTTTTGTTATCGAATTATTTATTCATCTCATATCTCTTCCACAATGTGTTCAATTTTGTTATTAAAGTCATGTCATTCCAATTATGCACCATTTCTTATGTTTATATAATCTTCCACTGTATTTCTTACTCATACTGAGCGTTCGAGATCACCCCTTTATTATGTTTCATTTTATTAGGACATGAAGAATTTTTTATGAATGACATGATTAAATAACCTAGGACTTGTGGGTGATGTCTAAGGAGTTTCTATACTGTATTTCACTTCATGTTGTAATATTTAACTTATTTATCTATCTTGTTTCCAATAATACTAAACTACTTGGTCTTTCGGGATTCTTATTCCTTGTATGTATTCCAACATAATAAAATAAGGCACTGAATCTGGGCATCTGGGGCCGGGTCCTAAGTAAAATAATTCCCCTTTATAGGAAGACTGATCTATAACAATAATCTAAAATTGAAATTGTCAAAAAAACATAGTATCACCTTGGACATAATATTATTTTTTGTCCCTCAAAAAATGAATTTTTTGTCTATCATCCTTCTTAATGTTGATAGAAAAAATCCATGGATGGGACTTAAAAAGAATATACAAAGAAGGAAAATAAACACTCATTAAGTTTTATTCTCAATACATCCATTATTATTGGAGGACCTTGTTCAAGCTTCCATGTACAATAATAAATCAACTATACTCGTGTTTAGATAACCTCTGGTTGGTTCTCAACAAGGAAAAAACAAATTTCAATGGATTTCAAGGGATAGATTGTGAAAACACAAGCTTAAGGGGGGTATGGTGTTCAAGGGCCTTTGATTCTTCAATGATGAAATTCTTTCCAAACATGGATGTTTATTTATCCATAAAATTGAATCCCTCAATGAAATAGTTATAAGGTAAAAATTATTTCCAGGTGATGATTTTCGTAGCACCCCCTTGACTCCCACACCTTCTTCTTATGGCATAACCTATGGGGTTAATATGACACCCTTATGAGTGGAAATTATCTAATAATTGGAAATGTATATCCAATTAATATATGAAATAACGCATGGTTGGTCAATGATGAGGGGATTTTGTCTTATTCTCACCCCTGAAGGTCAGAAAGACGAAAATTTTCACACTCTATTCCATGAGAACAAAAATAGATGGTTCATGGATAAACACTTATACTCGTTCAATTAAAGTAAAATGAAAATAATATTGAATATCCTTATTTTGAGAGGTTTGGGCCCATATCATAAATTCTAGATTAGGGAAACCATTAGTACTATTATAGTGAAATTGGGTTATAAAATTTCTACTAGCGTGTCAACCAAGATGATGGGTTTCATTTGAAAACAATACAGTGGCTCCCGGCCCAAGAGTAATAATTATTGTAGAAGTCATGTTTCGAGATCCTCTCCACTTTGGAGAATCTTTAATTTTACCACAGAATGGATTATCCAACTTTTACAATTATAGTTTTGATTCCCAAATCATCAATGAATTCTATTTTCATCTTTTTCAGAGCCATGGAATTCTCTCTTACAATTAGTCCTTCTGAGGATCACATATTAGGTTAAGGTTTTGGCTTCAAAACTATAATATCTGAATAGGATTATATCAAATAAAAAACTGAACAAACATATATTATTATAGTTATTTTGGTCATATAATTTTGAGGGAAAAATAGTATCCTTAACAAGGTCCACAAACTACCTTCCACCAGGATCATTCATGCAACCCACTGGTTTTCAACATAAAAAACACAATGGGAACCGCAATAAAACCCGAATTTCATGAATCAAATCTATACCTAGTGGCCTATTTCTCTAGCTACAGGGAAACTTATTGTTTATATATCTCTTTAGGATAGAGGTATTATTGGTTTTGGCATGATATTTTGTGACTTGGCTGTATGTATCCTCATGGGTTGTATATCCACACTCAAGATGTAATTAGTTCATGTAGTATTATAATAACAGGCTATAATTAAGGGCATGAAAATCACCATAGGTCAATTTTGGGATTCCCTTGTTCTAGAATCATACTACCTCTTATTCATTCATGATTTATCAAAATTGGAGTCTATCCTCTAACCATGTTCACTCTTTATCCTGAAGATCTGGTCACTACAGCACATTTTCTCATAATTCTCCTTCTCCTTCACCAAATGTGATGGGGACCTGGTGGCCCACCATATTTCTAATAAAATTCTCTCATATTTTCCTCATTTATTTTAATATTTTCCCGAGTAGTTTTTCATACATTATTTTTCATAGTCTTATTTATCATATATTATGATTTCAATCTTTTCATTAAAAAAATATATTTTGTACATAACAAATTATATTTATTTGGGAAATTTATATAATTTGATGTTCTTAAAAATTTACCTTATATTCAAAGAAAATTATAATACAAAATTTATTTAATTTATATTGTAAAAAAATGATTTGTTTTTATGATATTAAATGTAATATAATTTTAGTGAGCTATAGTGTTCTACGAAAATTGAAGATAAATATAAAAAAATAAGGATTTTTAAGTTGTGTCCATGTTGGTTTGTAATAAACATGTCCATTCGAATAAATTGATAAAAATTATTGTGGGAATGATTGTGGGGGATGAAATCTCATCAGCATGTCCTTAATAGAAAGATGAGTTGGGATGGTGTTATTTTTAAGAGTAATGATATAAAAAGAAATTTGTGAAATAATATAATCTATTATTAATAAAATGAATAATCTTTTGTGAAATTTATCATGATTTGAGGGAAATGCGTGGTGGTCGGTAATATTATTATTGGCTGGTTATGGGTTAGGAAGGGCTAAAATAAAATAGGTCATGGTCTATTAAAAAACAAAGATGATCGAACCAAATGGATATTCACTGTGATGAATGTGGATGGTGGGTTTATAAATTATTTTCACTAAATATGGGTAAACTAATTTCATAATGAACCTAATTAGGCAGGTAAATGGTATGTGATGATATTAGATATGCTGTTAAACAAAGAATATTTGATTGTGTTGTTTCGATTTTAATTGAAGTTTCAGTTACAGTGTTGTTGATGGTGTGATGTGGAATGTGATGTATTAGTGAGAGGTTTTGAAGATGATATTTTTATATTGAAAATGTGATGTGGTTAAGGAGGGAAGAATATAATAAATTATAGTATATATTAGCTCTTGGTATGTATAATCAGGAATGTTGTGATGGATTAACCCATAGTCTATGAAAAATGGGAATCCCTCATAGGGTATTGATGTGATGAATCATGGTTCGGGTCATTCATTATATCAGTAGGGAATGAGGTTGATGTCCAATATTTTCTTTTAAACTTAATGTGGTGAGGATATATAGTATATTATGATATAGTTAAATTTTTAGTGGAGAGGATATGATATCAATTTCTTGTAGGTGGATGGAGATATGTTGGGAAAGTCTGGAGATTGATTCTATTTATATCTAAATTTCAATACCTTTGTGTGATTAGATAGGTGGATAACAAGCGATGGGATTATGGATAGGTGGTTATGTTTTAAATGGTGGTGGTATTGTGGTTATGGATGGGAATTTGTGGAATATTAGTATGTGTTGTTGTTGTCAGCTATGGAAAAGAGTGATGGTTTATGATATTTTACTAATATTGATTCATTCTCATATCTATATTTAGTTGGGTAGAGGTTTCCTTATTGGCTCACTATCAGTTCGAGTTTCAGTAGTCCATAGACTGATACGTGATAAAATTAGTGAATTATCGACCCCGTTTTCATTTATTTATTTATTTGATGGTTTTGGATTTAATGATATGTCGTCGACATTGGTTAGATAATTGGATGGAAGCCTTTGTTGGTGAAATAAATGTGGATTTTGTAGTAGGTGGTGGATGTTTTGAAGAAGAGGTCAAATATTTAGTGATTTTATTTATCATGCTTATTTCTTCTTATATATGTGGTAATTTTTTCTATGGATAATATCACACTATTTTACTCTTGAATATTTATTAAAATGTGATGATTATTTTCAAAGATGGATTCAACTATTACATATCCCTAAGTGATCACCCCTCTATAATTTACTATTTATTTGGTAGGGGAGTTTGAAGAATATGAAAGCATCAATTTTATTAGGATAGATAGACATAGAGGATGACCTAGTGTTTTAAGAGCCAGATATTTGCTACATTATATGATGATTATACAAAATCTAAGTGGAATTTGGGTTTTGGGAAACTCATTTTTAACATATTGGAAATCCTTTTATGTTGATTTTTTGTTCGTATAATTTTTAATTGTATTTTGTGAGGATAATTTCTCAAATAAGAGGGTTATATTCTCTTGGATCTAGTCTCCAAATAGAGGCCTATTAGAGGTGAGAAATATGGGTCACTCTTGTCATCATTTAAAGCAAAAGATGGGTTCTAAAAGGGGTGGGTACTGACATGATAGATAGATTTAGGAAACTTATACCATTACTCCCTCGTGCATTAGTAAAAACACATAAATTAATGATGAACATGATGCCATGTGAGATATCCAAAAATAAATAATACATATAATTCAATAAATTAAACATTTATTGTCATAATAATATCCTGATTTCAATAATATTATTTTTAGTTTATTTGATGATCTACTTCATAAGAAACTTTTTAATGATATTTCATAAAATTTCCCCATTATTGAAAAATTTAGGACTCCAATAATGACTCCTCATAGGTTATAATCATCATTATAACCTAGTGTAATTGGGTGAGCTCAAACACTCTGTAAGGGGAAAACATATCATCATTTTGACATAGTTTAGATCATAATAATATGAGAAAACATGACCATGGAAGAAATGTATTGTTAAACAAGAACATGGAACAATAATATTTATCCATAGATAATTATAAAAGGATATGTTATCACACCTGAACAAACATATACCATGTAAAAAGAGGGATAAATCATGAGATACTAAACATACTCCATGGATAATAATCATAGTCATATTAAATAGAAATTTAACAATCCATTAAAACACAGCATACCTATAATAATTGGAATAAACATACGGATTTTGAAATTATAATATTGTGAATGGAAATTTTTTTGATGGATCATGTTATGAAAAAAAGCATCCAAAATTCGTGTTGTGAATAAACAAGAGGTATATAAATCATGTTATGGAAAATAAAGTACATTCTTGTTATGGACAAAACAATTTCCACACATCATGTTTTCAATAAATAAATTCCACCCTTAATATATTAATCTAATGACATATAAATCCTTAAAAATATATTTCAGTGAGATATAATACCCCAAACATCAATATAATTATAATATACAAATATATATTCCATTTGAAACTAAAAACATTAATTCTAAAAATATATCATAATTAATACATAAAAAGAGATTGGTTTCATGTTAAACAGTTCTATAACATTCCATAATCCAACTAAAGAATGATGTTGGATAGTGGAATAAAAATATTCTCATTGTAACATAATATGAATTGAGGATTCTAACATAGATGAAAATATCCTCTTTAATAAAATTTTACAAACCACATTAAAACAAAAGGAAGTATCCCCTTTTAAAATTCATTATAACTCCTTAAAAATATTTAAAATGAAAAAATATTTAAAATTTATCTTTTATTGTGAAAAAAAGTTCTTTATAAAAACAAATTTATAAGAGAAATATTCTTTCAATAATTTATTTGATTTGATATAAAAAACCATAAATTTGTTTCTTAATAGGAAGACAATACATTATTATAGAGGCCCTTCTTTTCTTACATTATTGTTACGACATGTTAAATATTACCAATATAATTAGGATACAAAATAAGTAATCAAATGTTTTGTGTCTTAGGAAAATTAAAACCATACATATATTTTACCTAATAAAACACAAACATTTATTTAATTCCTTATTCTCTTGATTCTTATTGGCCCTTATGTTCTCCATTGTACAAGTATTCACCTAAGGATATGCATAAAAATAATATGTGAGATAAAATCCCAGTAATATGATGTATAAGAGACATGCGACATGGGTGAGAATAATAATTATCTTCATAAAATAAGTATAGTTTCATCATTATAATCTTAATAATAATATTTAGATAAATGCATGAAATGTGTGAATGTAAAAAAATGAATCTTCATGTCATTTCGGTCAAATATCACATATAATTATGAACATATCTAGCATCCTATTCACTCTTATTTCAAATTGTTATATGATATACATAACATTATCAAATTAATTGATGTCATTTACAATTTTGGTTTCACCTGTCATGTAATATAATTTACATGCACTATATACATCCAGTATCCCTCGTCACATCATAAAATATTCATCATCTTTTATTCCACATATAACATATATAAATATTCTATATTAAATAACTCATGCAAAGTAATATGATTTATTTCACAGCGAATAAATTAACGAATAGGCTTTGGGTATCCCAAATGGTATAGAGAAAAACAAAACTGGTAAAGGAATCATTATTCTTTAGTGAATAAGAAACAATCTCACGAGAAGTAAAAGATTTATTTTTGGAAATAGGATTCTTTTTCAAAAATATTTTAATTTTTTTTAAATTAGATTAAAAAAATTTATATCCCAAAAAATATAAGGAATATAAAAAATAAAACATATTCAAAGAACAATAAATAAATATATATATTTAAAATGAAGTGAAATAGTGGAAACCCATGGAAAAAGAGTTTGGTTGGAGAATTATGTTAACTTATGTCTGAAAAAAATTCACATTAAATCCTAGATAATAAAAATTAAATTCCTTAATTAAAAAAATTAAAAAACCATTTTTAAAATAAATTTGATTCATTATTGTTTTATTAGGTGAAGTTATTGTATTTTTGATGTGTTATGGAGTTTAATTTTATAGTTTGGGAGGGTTTGTTTTCTTTGTTGTCATGATTTCCTCACTTGTATATGATTATGGATGTTCATGTAAAATTGGAATAGTTATATAGAATTGAAATTATATGTCCTTAATGAAAATTCAAAAGATTAAAATATAATATATATAATTTGGTTATATGGTATGATGATGAATCAATATATAAATATTTAATGAAAATGATTTAATTTATTAGGTATATTTTATGACCATCAAAAAATCATATAATTTTATGTAATATAATGATTATATATTTCTTTAAAAAAATTAGTAACATATTATATGTATAATAAAATATAATTTAACCATAATAATAATTTTTAGATCATTGTAGAGGGTATTAATGAAGAATGAAAAGACATCGTCCATGGTGGCGGTAAACCGACACACCATAGTGGATAATTTTAATTTTGAGAATAAATGGAATGGAGAATATTTGACGATGATTTATTACATTAACATAATTTAATTATAGTATATTAAATATAATATATATATCATTAAACTTGGGTATATTTAGGAGAGTATAGGATAAGAAAAGAATAGAAATTGAAAAGAAATTAAAACGCAATGAAACTAGATTTTACATCTTGTATACATCTCTTTTTGAACCCTTGTATGGGGGATGGTTTTAGAATTCTGTTGACAAAAAATGTTTTTGGATGTGTGGTAGAGGATTAGGAAGAATATTAGGGGGAATTTGTACAAGTCTGAAATCATAGATGGTGTGATATAAAAGGCGGTGACATGTTGTATTTATATGGGAGGAGATGGGTTTTATCACATTATTTTATTCATTGGTATATTATTTTGGATCAACATAATAAATAGTGATGATTACATGAATAAATATAGTATATAGAGGATTATAGTTTGACGTTATGGTGCTTAAATATGTGGTTAAGAAAGGAATAGTTTATTTAACTTATAATGTATATATACCATAAATTACTAGATTTTATTATTAATAAAAATCAACTATTTTAGTAAAATAACAGAAAATAACCCTAACCATATTTTGATGTTTATAATTCAAATATTAAACTCATTTTGTGAAAATAATTTTCTATATATGATAAATTTATGTTTTTATTTTAATAATCATTTACTCGAAAAATTTAGATTTTTAAATTATAACTGATTTTATAACACAATGATAAATTAATTAAACTCTAATAAAATGATTCTATAATCACAAGAGAAAAATTATATTTTATAAATCTATTCCATGAAATGATATTTTTATTAATAATTTATATTAATTAAAAAATTATAAAAATAAATTTATGTTTTATAAAAATACCAACACTTAATTAATGTTTTTTAAAATATTTATTTTCTTGTACCATTATATAATTATATCATATTATCATTTATAAGATACCTAAATTTTATTTATACTTTTATAAAGGAGGTTTCAATTCTATTGGCCAGATTACTATTCCAAATGGTCACATTACTATTCCAATGGTGAAGTTACTATTACATTGGTATAGGTTCATTAACTTCTAGAAATACCCCTAATTGAATTCATTATTCGTTTATAATGTTTATATTTTGTCATATTTGTGATTTTATTTGATTTATATTGTATTACATTGTTATAATAAGTGAATCTACATTGATAAATTTTTGGGCCATTACATTTCTAATAATCTTAAAATCAATTATTCAATTTAAAAATAAAAAAAATAACTTTTGAAATATATAAAGATATTTCATTTGGTTTTTAAAATTAATAAGAATTAAAATAATTTGAAAAAATGTTTTAAAATAATAAAATAAATCTTTTTATATAATAATGCTCATAATGGTGAAAGAAATAATAAAATATGTTTTTTAAACATTGTAGTCCTAAAAAAAGATGTTACGTGCCACATTCAAAGTTATTTTTCTAAATTGTGAAGTGATGTTTTTGAAAACATTTAATAATGGAACCAAGAAATTATTATAAATGGTTTTATAATAAATTTAGAGATAAAGATAAAACATATGATCTGGAAAAGTAAAAAAATTAAATATTTTTAATATTTTTTTTTGGAAATGCACATCATAAAAATTGAAAATAAAACATCCCTTTAATAATAGGAAAATATAAAAGTAAAGGCCAAAAAGATAAATCATTATTGAGTTTCCCAAAATAATTTATAGCTTTTTTAGGAAGGAAAAATATTGACAATGAGGGTAAATATCTATGAAGGAGGACGAGAATTACTCCCAATAATATTATACATTTCCAGGAAGAAATTATTCAATGAAGATTTATTGAAATAAAAATTAATTTTCTATAAATATAAAGAGAAATTAAATTTAAATAATTTAATATTGTTCATGAAACTAATCTTTATTGAAATAAGATTACAAATAAGTATTATATCCCAATGAATGGATTTAAGTTAACAAAGACCCTTACAACTTTGGAATCATTTGAATTGAATTACCATAAAATATTGAATATTATATAGACTTATAAATTTCATAAAATGAGTGAAAATAATAATTAAATTAAATCTATGTATAATATATTCAATAAAAAATAAATTAAGTTGTGAATATGAATCATATCTCAATGATTTGAAATTTAGATGTAAAAACCATCACCTAAGGTCTATATTTGTTCTTATCATGATCATAACATCCTAAGAAATAAATTTATAGTTATAAAAATCTTTTAGGGACTCTTTATATATATATTTCATATTAAATGGTCTATTTATTTTTATATGATATTTATTTATAAAATAAATTTTTCTGAATGTTGTTACATGAGGTGGTTCGATCGATTTATCTAAAACAAATATCATTTTTTATCAGTGGAAAAATGTGTTGTAATATAGAATAATATTTTTAATAACTATAGAGGTGTTATTATTTTAATATTCTTTATAATAATATTTATAATTTTTTTAATTTTTCTAAGAATTTCCTCAAATTAAGAAAGGATCCCTGATATTTTTACCCAAGATGGTGTGAACCATGGGTAATATCCCATAATCCTGAAATTAGATGAAAATAAGAAAAAAATACAATAATAATGATATTTAATGTGGTAAATAGTGATGAACTACTGTCATAAAGAACAAAGTAGACATATTCCCATGAAAACAAGAGAAAATTTTTCATCTATTGGAATATGATGGACAACCTCCTCTACCACTCATATATTAACCCATCCTCTAGGTTTTGGTATTTTTCCTTGAAATGAAATCATTAGCATGATGTTCAATGTTGAAATATGATGGGGTGGGTTCCCCAAGGGGACAAGGATATTTCTATCCCATCATACTATAATTTCATTTTTCATTGATAATCATAGTGATTGAGGATTGTCATTCGACATGGATAATTCCATGATCATTGAAACATGCCTAATAAAAGTCATATCTACTATTGTATCTATTTAAATAGTCTGAATATTAGAGGTACTATTTTCCTTAGAACCAGTATTTGTTGTAACTACTTGTGAAGTGAGCTCGAGTAATTTCATTCTACCATTCAGTCGAACCTGTGTGGAATGATATCCATTGGTAGGAGAAACTGTATTTCCATTAAAATATGAGGCATCCAAATTCTACATACCCATAGTAGTTTCAATGAATATCTTTTAAGGACTTGGAATATGTACCAAAATAAAACCATATCATTCAATATATCATTATAGATAACTATCCCTATGTTTTTTTGGAATGAATATGGGAAATCATCTTATTACACTATGATACCTCTTTAAGTGAGGTATGTTTAAACATATCATTGCTCATAGGCTGCCTCTAGAATGGACACAAAACTACTCCATGTGAACCTGAAACAACTTTATATTAAACCTCCCAATTCTCAAACATATCCCTAGAAAAGACACATCCTTTAGACATATGAGGTATTCTTTGAGCATGTGAGGGCATAAGAGAAGTTTGAATATTCATATTCACTAATTAAGGTTAGTTAACACCAAATGAGTTTGGGAAGGGTATTTTCCACTACTATTTATATAATTTATAAACTTCTATTCAAAAATAATTTCCATGTACACCTCATATTTAATTCAAGAAGAATCCCTTATATCATTATTGTTCGTCAAGACACAATTTTCCTTTAATATTGAGTCTCCACGTTCTTCTAGTCTATGCATGTTGTCAGCAAGATGGAATGGGTCCCTGCATACATCCATCCCAAATCAATGGCCTTAAACTTTTTGATAGGCCTTTTGAAATTATCATTAGAGTGATTGATTTTCCCACATTTTATTCATAGTAAGTTTATGTGGAAATTCCGAATAGCATGTACAATATTATAACAATATTTAAAGAAATGTAGAATATTTTCATATTGCACAGAAAAATTTAATAATAAATCATATTCATTAAGGATGATGTTTTTTTATCATATTAGTTCTGTGTTCACTTCTACAAGGAGGCTTGGAAATGTTTTGACGTTTTTAATCTGTAATATGTCTTGAAAAGTATTAAAAATAATTTAATATTTCATTAAAACCATATCCATCTATGGAGGATGGAAAAAAATTCCATGACATGAGCATAATTATTGACATCAAATTACTTTTAAAGAAAAGCATCATCCATCTATAGATTTATAGACTACATAATTTAAAGAATCTAGTTTGTGGGATCAACCAAATAAATTTCATGAGTCTATTAAAGATTCCCCCAATTCCTTTATATCAAGATAGTTATTTCTCTAGAATAAAATTAATTAATAAATTCTATATTATCTTCACTAAGATTATCCACTGATTCCATCAAAATCATACCCCTAGAAGATGGTTTAAATCTACACCAAATCACCCTGAATAGCCCGATTACTCTTCTCCTTATCTCCCTTACTTTCAAAATGATATCGAGTTAGTGTGTATTACTCGGAACCCCAACACACCATTCATGGGACCAACCTAGAACCTTCATACCATCCTTACCTAGATAAATTTTAGTGTGGTAGTGCCTGAACCTAATCTTGTTCTGTTTCCAAGGATTTGACACCTTTCATAGTACCAATTTGATATGATTAATTTTGGCATTTGAAATTACTATGACCATTTAATATTAATATAACTTATAGAATGTCAAATATTATTTTTTTCCTAATATTTATAGTGGTGTAAATATAATTCTAGAACAATAAATAATTTTTAATGTCTTCTATGTTAGGTAGAAATGATAAAATTTGAACATGTCATTGATGGGGTTGTTATGCAAACATACACATGATGATGTCAACCTTTATCAAATGATTTGTGAGGAAAAATTATGAGTGATATTCCATTTGTATAACAAAATTTTATAACATTAATAAAAATAATTTTATCATACTTTCAAGGACTATAATGGATTTTATGGGTGAATAGAAGAAAATAACTAAGATTGATTCGTTGAGAACATTAACTATCTCTTTGGATATTCTCCCTTAGGTGACACATTAATGTTCCTTAGATTGATATTTTTGGAAATATCAAGGCATAGAAAACATGGGGAGATGTTTTAGGAGATAATATGGAAGTGTTTTGGAATATATAATTCTCTTTATATGTTTGATAAATGAGAGTTTTGTGATCTCCTTTTATATGTGATGAAAATATAATTTTTTTTAAATACTCATTACTCTTTCTATGAAGGAATTACATTATTCAATGTTAAATAGATCCAAAAGGAGGAAATAATAAATGTTTTGGTGATATATTGCCTATAAATTATTTACCATTCATTTTCATATATTTATTTACCATTCATTTTCGTATATGTGATAAACTTTTTTCATGTATTTTCATACTAGATTTTAACACAACCATTTAAGATTTTTCCCTGGTAACTTTTTCATTCTCACATAATTTATATTTCAATAAAAATATAAGGTAACCCATATAACCAAATATTTAATTCATAATCCTAAATTTATAATCTACATAAAATAATTCAACTTCCAAATACAATTAAAATTACTCCAAAATTAAAACATTTAATATGTGGAAAAAGAATTTTTAAAAAATTATGATTCCACAAGTACGTGTTCTAAATATTATGAAATATTAATTAAAAATAATATGATTGATAATAATTTTTTATATATGATTAAATATACCTTCTAATTATTTTTATAATAAAACATCAGTTTAATTTATTAGATAAAAAACTACACAATATTGTTTCGTACTTCCTTAAAACGTGTATTCTAGTTTTAAGAATCAATGTTTCCGAGAGGTTTCCATTGGATTTACATATGGAACGAGAAAATTCCAATAGTTCATTATCCAACAAGGGACCTGGTTTCCAATGGTAGGTGTTCGTTAAATTTGAACATTACGATACTTGAGAACATGCATTGGTCGATAAGATGAGATTTTAGACTCATAACACCCTTTAGTGGGGAACTATTGTATACTTCAGAACTCTCTTTATAAATTTAGTATATTTTCATGAATCCATATTAATTCAACATGTATGACATAAGATTCCATTGGAATTTTCAATCACATATTAACGCGTATAAAATTTAGAATCATCAGTATGTATTCAAGGTTCTTCATAAGTGGAGATATCCATATGTATTTGAGGTTATCGATCATTGGTATTCTCTAATATACTATTTAAATATTATTTTAATGAACATTATGATGATAGTGGTTTTTAAGAAACTCAGTGGGGCACTCTGAAATTTATTGTCATATAGGGAGACAAATGTTTAGATTGATCTTTGGATCAAGCCCATATAATGGGCTACATATGTATCCTTGTAAAAGGAATCAGAACCCTCATAGTTCGGTGCCAGTAATTGGTACACATCATACCTCTTAATGATATGTGATAAGGATCTAGACATACAGTTTAATGTCATATTTTATGGACATCTAAGCAGAATATTCTTAGTCAACATTTTGTGTGGTACTTATGTTGAAGCAGCACAAGGAAAATGGAAAGGATATGGGTTTCCAATTATGATTATCCCCTATTGGGAATATGGGCCAAGGATAACAAGTTTGATTTGAAGCGTTGGGTTTGAACCTCAAAGAGGCTTCCTATGTATCACATGAAGATGAGAATCAAAGACCATGTAGTTCGATAAGTCTCATATGGGAGTATAGTCTTATGAGAGAAATCAGTTGAGGCTTCCATCCTAAATGGGATGCCTTTCTGATTTGGGAGTTTAATTTTGGGCTTACTCTGGTGGAGGAATCCCATATTAAGGGAATTAGGGTTGGATTATAGAAGAGGATATCCAGTTAGCTCAGGTGCTGAATGGGAATCCTACATATCATGGTTTAAACTGAAATCTGAGTTCTCTTAGTTCATTCCAGTTATTGTTTGTATACATGTTTTAATCTTCATGAATCTCTAAGCCCAAGTGAGTCATGATCGGTGTGAGAAACAATATTATTTGAATGATTCAACAATGACACTTCCACTTTCAAATTTTCCCTCCTCCGCTGGTGGAAGAGGGAAAGCCTATGGTGGCGATAGTGGATGAGGGAAAGGAAACCCGGTAAGAGGGCGAGGCGACAATCCCTTCCTTAGTTCACATCACACTTTACAAGGGTATAATGGAAGGATGAAGGGATGAAGTTTCAGGGCTTACACTAGGATGGCTTCCCATGGTGAAAAATCCAAACGAGGGAGGGAAATTATAACAAAAGTCCATGATCCAATCTCTCCTCTGGTCTTTGGCACAGAAGAAGAGAGGAGTAATGATGATACCACATGCATGAAAATCTAGGGTCTTACACCCAGATGGTTTCCCAAATATTGATCCTGGAAAGAAAGGGAGACTTCTCTTTTTTTACAGAATGAAGAAAAGCATGTGTGAAATTTACCTTTCATACCAGAGACCTAAGGTTCTAAGCCATCTCTTCGAGAAAGGATAGGCCAGGACCCAACCAACCTCTAAACTGAGAACATCCCAATATTTATTCTGGGAGAAAGGTCCATGTTACTATGGATATAAAAAACCAAAGACACTCCTTTAACACAAACCCCATTGTGAAATAAATGTGGAAAACCTCTGACTTTGGAAATACAAACCCAAATAGGTGACATGCTGATGTGCCATTCCCAAAGGTCTTATAATTTAGGAGGTTTTTGTGGAGGTCTCAATAGAATTCATTTTAGATAAGGGATCCAAGGGAGATAAATCCTTTCCATCAATGGATTTGAGTAAGGCGTGATGTCTTATTGACTAAAGAGAGTATTTGAATCAATGAGGGTGCCCATTTAGGTAAGGGCGCACAAGTATGGGCATACAAGTACACTTGGGTGACTTGATGTTCACTTAAGCGACAAACAATCTATATGTTAATACATGGGTGAGACCATGCTAAATACTTCAAGAGTTTTCATAGGTGATCCCAGAAGTGGGGCACTGAAGTTCATGTGAGAAGAATGGGAGGAGCGCAATTATTTCTAACTTGGGTAGGATGGTAGCTTTAGGCGCACAACTGTTATGGGTTTCAAATACTAAGGAGACATATGTACAATTATTCTCCCTTAAATCCCCCACTCAAGGTCTTTAAGAACATCTTTGAACGTTTCTAGAGACTGGGTCGAAGTACTAGGGCGACCAGAGCAACAATTGGGCTTCATGGAAATTCGTCCGTCCAAATGAGGGCATAATGGTCTATTTGTAGGATAATAAGTGACCCTATGTGAAAGGTGTTTGGGTTCACATGTAGGTTGCATGATAGGAATGTGGTGAAAATGTGGCTATGCGCCAGATGGGTGGTTCCATAGTATACACGTGCACTGCTGGTGATTTGGACATACTAGGCCCAAGCTTTGAGGACTTAGCCAAAATCTTAGTTTCATTATCCTCAGTCATGGTGGTGCACTGGTGTTTACACACATATACCTTGGGAACCACTTTATGGACATAGCCAAAAAATTTCTACATACCAGGGGGTTTCCCCCCACCACCCCTACTTGGGATCATCGTCGTCCTAAGGTCTCGACCCTTCGGGTCGGTGCCTTCACTACCATCACTGACCCCCATGAAAAATGCAGAGTCGCACCATGAACATTTTGATCCCAGTTGAAGACATTTTGAGTTGCGGCACATCGAAATTCATCTTCAATTGTAGATAAGTCCATGCAACACAGTTCATTGTGTCCAGAAACATTAATAACATAATTTTTGGAAAATAAAATTTTCACCATTATAATGGTCATTAACTTTTATCATAGTAATCATACAGTTATAGCTAAAAATAAAATTTTTGATTCTACATAATATGTAAAATTTCATTTTGAAATATTAAATACAAATTTTTAGATTTAATTTCTACAAATGATGAAAATTTATTTTTAATATAAAAGAAAAAAAATAGTTTCTAGAGTAAAACATTTTTTTCATTTCCGAAATATTAAAAATGATTTTATATATTAAATAAATTATTTTTAACTGAATAATATTACTTTATAAAAAAATATTTTTATATATTTTTAAAAAGTAATTTATGTCATTCATGTATTCTGAAATTTGAATAAAAGTAACTATATTAGAAAAATTGGTATTTTTTCAATATTTACATAAAAATAAATTATATTTGAAAAATTTAAAAAATTTTCCATAAGGGATTTTAAAAATTATGAATTCAAAATTGATGTTCATTTAAAAATTTAAAATAATTAAAATTATTATTTTATCTTTTAAATTAAAATTCAATATACAAAGAATGACTACTTTTGTTGAAAAATCCCCTTTTATGAATTTAAGTGTTCCTATTACTATTTGTTATGAATTTATATTTTATTTAAATATTTTTAATTTTTATTGTTAAATTTTCTTATTAATATTCATAAATTATTTACTGGATCATTTTAGTTTTATTTATAATGTGAAACAATTTATTGATAAATTTTTTATTTAAAGGATAATATATTCAAAAATATGAGTAGTTACATTCCCACCTTTAAATAAATTGCATCCTCACAATTTAAAATATTTTTCACCAATAAAATAAGATATGTATCTATATGAAACTCAATATATAATTTCTACTGTGATATCAGACTCAGATTCAAAGATACAATGAGACTAGTTATTTAATATATAATAGGATTGTATTGGAAATTTTTTTTATCTATCAAATTTGTACCAAATGAGATTACATAGTTTGTTACAGGCATTTATAAGGAAAAATATTTTACTAATTCATTTTCATAAACTTATATCAAACCAAAATATAAAACTGAAATGGGTATGCTAATATCCATAAATCATATGAAAATAAAAATTCAATCATAATATATCTTCTCCAATGAAACATTCATTTCTACTTTTGAAAAATTCTCTTCAACTATGAATGAAATAGATCACCCTATAACTATTTCTTATTAACCACAATTGTCCATTTTAATCTTTCAATTAGGTTTTCTAACATAAGTTTTTATATATTACATAAAAATTATGATTTAAATCCAACATACTCGTTTGAAAATAGAATATGATCCACCAAATAATATCCCTCTATCTTATTAGTTAGTTATAAAATATTTGGATCACTCATCAATCACTATGTGATTTTTGAGTTGATAGTCAACCATCCTTTTCCAATGTTATTACCCCTAAGTTAATTTTTTGCACTATCATATCCAATTTTTTGTATCAAAATAGGGAAATAAATTCTATTAAATCATAAAATATCTAAATTATGAAATCATTGGGTAATTTATTCTACACATTGAATTATAATTTAGTGATTTTAATAAATATATATAACCTTAATCCCAAAAAAATCACTAAATTAATCCTAAAAGCTAACTGAACCATTCTCAATTACAAAGTGGACCACCCATGACGCACGCTCCCATACCAGCTGCTGAAAAACCTATAATACAACTAGATTGAACAATAAACGATATTTCCAAAACCAAATTGACATTTGTTAACAAAATTTAAACACTAGATCTATAAGTAATAAACCAATCCTAATAATAAAAGGATTTGTTTCTTTTAGGTTCTTCTACAATGGAATCATAATTTATGATACATGTAAACATCTATCCATAATCAAACCATATTAGAATCCATATTATCCTCTAAATAGGTTATAATACTCATATTTTATACTGATATTCATAGATGTGGGAATATTAAAATAAAAAACGCCTTTCATGGAGGTGGTAGTCTGCACCACTGCACAATAATGTATTCCTTTTTTGAATGGTTATGAAAAATGTTAAAAATTTATGTTCCATTAGTATAAAAAAATTTCATCATATTAATAATACTGATTTTATAATACTTTAATTAATTAGAATGTATTTTAGGATATAAATATGATAAAAACGAGAGTGTTTGGTTTAAAACAATACCTAACCCTTTGGAAATTCTGCCATCGGTAAGAACATAAAGATCCATAACATGGTTTTGTGGAAATAAAAATTAATCCTGGATATGAGTATAGGGTTAACAATTTTGTGGGATAGATTATTGGTGTTTGATATCTTTTTAAAGTCTAATGAAATTTGGTGGAACTGATCTCTTTTTATAATAGAAGAAGATTCATGTTTTTTAAATACTTAATAATTATTGAATAATAGAATGACAATATTCAAGTTAAAAATGATCCAAAAGTTTTAAATTGATGATTTTTTGGAAGATATAATTTATTTAATTCCCTTTCCATTCATTTAAGACATGAATTAAAAATGTTTTAATCCTTTTTCTAGTATATTTTCACACATGATCAATTTGGTTTTTACCATGGTAATTATTTTTTACCAAGTAATTAATATTTTATGAAAAATACAAGGTAACCCATATTATAAAATTTTTACATTATAAACATAAATTTTTGATCCATTTGATCTAACTCAAAATATAAATATTTTAATATTACATTTTAAATAAAAACATTAATATATGGGAAAACTATTTGATCAAAAAATATTTTACACCATTAATTTTTCTAAATATTATAAAATTTTGACAACCAAATTAATATTATATATGTGTAAATTAGTATAAAATTATTTATATAAAGTAAATAGATTTATATTATTTGATAAAAATTACATAATATTAATAAAACAATATTTGGAAAATAACTCATTCACAAATATAATGATCATTATCATTAATATTTATATTTTTAGTATTTTTCTAAAATAAAAACGATCATATTATATTATATAATCATATATATCTAAAATATTAAACCCATTTTGTATATTTAATTTAGATAAGTGATGAAATATAATTTTTAATATAATAGAATAATAATATTCTTTCGATTAAAAGTTCCCACAATGTTAAACATGGGTGATATATATTCAAAATAGTATTTTTTTTATAAATATGATTAATTTATAAATAAATAGTATCTATATAAAAAATTCAATAAATATCAAGTCAGTTATTTTTTATAATAATTTCATAAAAATGATTGTACTAGCATTATCGTAAATTTTTCAGCATTCGCCTAAATGTTTTTTTGAAAAATAATTAAAAAAATATGTAATCTAATTTTTGAATGACTAGTTTAAAAATTATTTTTATATTTCCTTATTCATGCCTTAAAATTTGAAAATTTATCATTTTAATGAAAATAATATGTAAAATGAAAACTAACTTTTATTGAAAAAATCTCTTTTATTGATTTAAGTGATGTTAATCTTAATAAGTAGGAATATTGTACAATTTACAATATTTTAATTTTCTCAAGGTTTTATTATTGTTAAAATTCATAAATAATATTCATATAATATGTCGGGTCACATTTTATTATGATATTGAATTTAGAATTTTCCATTGATACAAAGTTTATTTAAATGAGAATATATTCTGAAATCTCAAGGTATTATATAGCTGACCCCTCTTTTCATGAGAGATTCACATTTTGTAGTCTAATAAAAGTAAAAAAAAATCCAAAAAAATATATTGATCATTAATCATGATTTATTTAAGGTTCCCGCATTATTTTAACTCCAACTATGTAATATATATATATATATTAACCAATAAACTTCAAACAAGAATTTATTCTTTTTCATTACCCTGGTGATCATAGACTGCCCCTCCACATTATCTTCCAGTATTTTAATTCATTCATCATCTTAAAAACATGATTATCTCCTGACATGGTCTTTGTTTTCTGAATAGAATTAAATCCCTTTGATTCTTATCTATAGTTTAATTTGTGAAGCCTCTTCGTGAAACAACTACTAATTTTATGGGGTTGTAAGTGATATGTTATTTAAGTTAGCACAGTTTATCATTTAAGGAACGCCAATCCATGACTTACCGCTATTCATAGGTTATCATTGTGTGATGATATTTTTTTAATCAGTGTTTGTGATAGTGTACAATCTGGTGGATCTGTGGAAAAATATATCCCATGCAGAAAATGAAAAGGGATGAATTATATCTAATAATGATGATTATAACATCTGATTGTAGCACATTTCCTTGTAGGTAGTTCGAAATTCGTCACTAAAATATGTTTCAACCTATGTTTTTTAATAACATCCTTTAATCAGTATTGCACATAGAAAATATTGTTATGACATGTTATTTTTGAATTCTTCAACATTAAGGATATGAAAAATTTTCTTCATGGAAGGCCTTGGTAATTTAATAAACGTATTATATTTATTTATGCTCTAATGAATGGAGGAGATATCCTCTACCATAATTTATCTAAATTTACATTCTGTATACAACCTTCTATTATCCCAATCAATGGTAGATTAGATTGAGTGATGCAAGAAATAAATAACTATATAAAATTGGACATGTAATGAGATCGATTAGACCAAATCCTGAGGTATCATAGATGGGGATTAAAGTATAATTAGAGTTTTTAAATCATCTTACATGTAGTGTCATCCCGACACTTAATGACTCAATATCAGGGATATCCGGTTAATATGAAAAACGGTATGTATTCATCTTCTTATGTGGATTCCCCGAGAATGCATAAAAAATGTACTATTATGTTAGGAAACAATAAAATAAACATTGTGATTATGTATGGTTCGTGCAAACATTTGAAAATTGTTCAATTCCCATTTTTTCCAGAATCCAAAATGTAATGTGGAAGATGGAGGCTTACTAAGGCCCTTTGTGCACTAGCTTCCCCCAATCATATAAATGTCATTTCTTGTGACCTCTAGTGTTTCATGCACACTTCTGAAACCTATATCTTTCAATGGTTGTGGATAATTAATCTCTAAAAAACCATTTGTTATAAAATATTAATACAGGTGAACCTCAGGATTCTTCTAAAAACATTTATTTCCTAGATACTCATTCTACACACCCATTTTGGATATTAATAACCCATCAGCATGCCATATATGTATATAATTGTATCTCCCAAATGCCATCAATAATTCAAATTTCATTCCCACTTGCATTCCATTTATTAGGGTGATCCCTCTAATTTCATTTCATTATTTTCACATAAAGTACCAAAAATGTGGATGAGGAAGTGGAGAGGTATTCAGATAGTGACATCAGTATAACCAAAATGAGAGGATTCAAAATAATCATGGAGAAACCATTGGAAAATTAAAGGTACATCAAAATGTGTAAAGTTGTTTAGGATTGATATTTTATATAATTTTTAGAGGTAGAGGCTAGAATGAACTAGCCCCGCCTATCACAACAATTGTCCAAAGCTAGACCTGTTCGGGGCTTGGAAACCAATGATCGGTTTAGATGCTTCAATTCCATTATATTAAAAGCCACCATAATATGGTTTCCCTATCTAAAACTATATTATAAAATATGTACATAATTGGTATTTCAAACAAATGTTGTATTAATATCTTTTTCCCATACTTCTTCCAAGATAACTAGGGTTTTTTGTGTCTCTTATGTAAGGAAACCCACTATGTAATAATCATATCTTATATATCTAATAATTTGGAAGAAACATTCCACTAACACCACTCTCATTCATTTACATTCATGGGGTTTTATGGATGGCCCACACAATATGAAATTTTAAATTCATAGAGTTGTCTCTGATCTATTAGATCATGACCATCCCGCCATATCCTGATTGGTGGATACATCCATGATATTTTATTCTAGAAAGAAAAAAGTGTGGTCATTGAATGATCTATTGCCTCAATTATGGAATTAGAGAATGTGGTCTCTATCATGGAGTTGTGTGATCTCAGTTGTCTAGGTAACCCCTTCGCATGTATTTAGGAAACATGAAAAATACAAAAATTATAGAGCACCTTGATATTTTCTATAATAAAATGAATATACCATCCCGTTTAGGATATTCCATATTAAAAACTATAAATAGTATTTATCAAACCATTGTACAATTTTTATTGATATTTCTAATTGAATTAGCAGTTTGAGGAATGTGAAACATTTCATATTCATAGTATTCTAGGATACATATAGTGAATGTGAATAAATTTTCCATTCATGCTGGAAGGTGGGTAAATTGGACACTGTAACAACCATCATTAGGTTGAATACTATATAAAATCTTGGAGTAACCATATGTATCACAAAACCAAAAAGAACTATGAACCAATTGTAAAAAAGTAAAATGTGTTTCTTTTTCTTTATCATATTGATATTATTTGTTCTAGAATTTGTATCCACGAAGCTAATCCTGATTATTCCCTCCACATTAAGGATCGTTTTTCATAAATGCACGCATGTGAGTCCTATATTAATGAAGGGTAGGTGAACATCTGCAACGTCCACCAGAATACCACCTCTAGGATCCACAAGATCACTATTTATTTTTTATACATATTGATAAATAAAATATATCTAATTTTGGGATGATACATGATATTATCAGTCTTTTATCATAAGTTATATATTTTAGTGCATTCCACCATTTCAGTTGAATATGAGTCATTCATAAAATATGTGAATACTTATGAAATGCATTAGCTTCTCAGAATTTATTTTTCTAATGATGATATCTTAAGTTCCCTTAAAAAGTACATCCCAAAAAATCTATAGGATCAGATGTCTTCAATGATCTTTTCTATAAAAGAGACTAATATATTATTGGTACTGATATTTCAGATTTGATGAAAGATTTATGGGAATGAAAAATAACCCTTTTACCTCTTAATGATACCATTATCACTCATATACCTAAAATTAAGATACCCATATTGACTTAATGATTCATCTAAATTATATTATTCCACATATCATTCATGATTTCCTCAATGATCATTGTCAATCACATACTCTTGTGGTTTCCTTCAATTATTTATAAAAATCAATGTTCTTTAATTTCTGAAAGGATCATAATTGAGAATGGTATGGTGTCCAATGGTTTTTTTCACTTTATGAAAACATAGTTAGTTTCCATAAGAATAATTTTCACATAGAAACTTGATTTTAAGAAAGGAATATGATAAGGTGGAGTTTAATTTTCTATAGTTATTCAGAATTAAAATGGGGATTTTTAATAAACTGATGGAGATGATCATGAACTGTGTTAAAAATATTTCATTCTGGATAAATATCAATGGTGGACTCACCCATGAATTCACCCCCTCTCCATTCATTCAATAGAGAGACCCCCTTAGCACTTTACTTTTTCATTTTAGTTGCCGATGTTTTTTCAAATCTAATTTCTATACAAACTTCTTCTAATTCTATTCAATGGGAGAAGGTGTTCCATAATATCCCGCATATTTCTCATCTAATTTTTTTGTAGATGATAGTTTTATATTTTCAAGATTCACACACAAATAACAATACATTATTTTGTTATTATAAATTATGATAGGGCTTTGAGATTGCGGTTAATTAGGCCAAATATGAATGTAATATAGTGCATGTGTTCTACCGAGCATGATTTTAGATCATAGTATTTCTTCAGGTGTTCAAATGTTTTATAAACATTCTAAATACCTCAACCATGCCACAATGGACAATCATTAAAACTGGGTATTATTTTATTCACATTGTATATAATTGAAAAAAAATCATGGATGGAATCCTAAAAGAATCTAAAACACATGAAAAGAAACACTTATCAAGGAGGAACCTTAATCTATTCCAATATATTTCATGTTTTTCACAAGATTACTAGGGAGATTATTTTTAAAATTCAATATCGTATTTCCATATTTTGGTGGGAATAAAATAATTAAAGAAATAAAATCAATTGTCTTTCATTAAACTCTCTTTTCTCACCCAAAGTCGGTGGGGGAATGGGTTACTAAGGTCATATCTAATTAAATAACCCCCATTTGGCTGAGAAGGGGTGTAATTTTCTAGTCAACCATTATTCAATCTATTCATTGACTAACCTTGAAAAATTTTACCCTCACAAGGAATTATTGTGTTTGTCAATTCCCCCCACCCCGACTTCCTCTAAATATGTTTTTGGGGGCATCATAATAAGAGTTATAGTTGAATTGGATAGAGGATCTTGAATGAATTGATAGTAATAATATAGAATGATACATTGTTGGTAGATACAGATGGTATGTAAGAAAATACCCTAGTGATACTTGGATCTATGAATTCCACTGTCCACTGCCTTTTAAAGATGAAGATAATAGATAGTGCATAGATAAATTCATTATTGGTTCAATGAAAAGGATAAAAGGTTCATACATAGATTCCAAAATGTGAAGGATATAGGGTTGGATTGTATTTTTTTTGGAACCAATATATTCCAAGATCATTTACTATTTAATCAAGATATAGGCTCACAGATGATGCTCATGTAACAAAGGGTGACATGATATAGAAAACCCCTTTCCATCTGGATCCCCCCAAAATTATATTAATTCCAGTGAATGAGTTTCACAATTATAATTCCATTTATGGATGTTATTTATGACCACCATGTTTCTAATGATCAAAGA
Organism: Viscum album; assembly: GCA_963277665.1. NCBI lineage: Eukaryota > Viridiplantae > Streptophyta > Magnoliopsida > Santalales > Viscaceae > Viscum > Viscum album. The sequence continues at coordinate 1,394,809,407 of OY728165.1, forward strand.
ACCCATTTTTTCTCTAATGAAATGGAATCGCACATGCATTTAATCGTATAATATCTATGGGAAAAGGCTTTTGGATTGTATGTGGATCCTTTATGGAGGATATACTGAACACGGTTCTTGATCTACCAACACATATAATGATTTGGTCATATATATTTATTATTGAGAATGTTTCTTAATTATTTTTAGTTTCTCTGATTATCTAGTTAGACAGAATGATTACATTTTCAGTCAGGCATTTTAATCATGTGTTTTCTAGATTGATCATGTAGCTTTCTAGTTTAATGTATGAATTGTGACGTTTTTGAGAAAAAATTATATGTCTCTTACTTAGTTGAAACTATATGGATCCACCATTTAGGGACCCTTAAGGTCAATGTTAATACCTAACTTTCATAGGGATGGAGTATCAGGCTTGGAATGAGGGTCCGTGACTATTTTGGTTGGATGACTGAAGCCAGATAAGAGTTATGTCTTATTTATTAGGAACCAAATATTATTGAAAAATGACCTTTCCATATTGGTTTGTTCATCACACTGGTCAGCTGATATAATTATATCAAGGTTAATTCATATTTACTCTCCATCATCAACATAAATAGACAAATTTATATTGGACACTAATATTTTGGATTGATCATTAGGAAGATCTGGTCTATCATCTGATACCTCGTAGTTTGTTCTTTCTCCATTATCAAAAGGGAATGAAATGGGGAGGACCATAATTTAGAAACATGTGGTCTATCTAATAAGGACTAATTTTGGTTTTATTTTTTTCTTCATTGATGTTATCCCCTGTTTTTTCTGATCTTTATGATTAATAAATCATTATTTCTTTAAAAAAATGTGATATAAAAAATTGTTCTATGAATAAAAACATTCATAATAGAAATAATTTATGTTATTAAATATATATATGAATAAATTAATAAATAAATAATTCATTCATTCATGTGGTGTAATGGAAATTTCTAAATATATGAATGTTAAAAATATACAATTAATTGTAATAGAATATAGACATTTCATAAAAATATTTAGGGCTTTTCTTTTATATCACAATTATCGACACTTCATATTTCATATTTATTTGATATATATATATATAAACTACATCAATTTAAAATAAAATATTTATAAAGAATTAAATATTCATATTGATTAAATACATATAACCATATCAAACAACAAATGTAATTTTATTCATTATTTAAATATCATAAATTTAAATTTGATTTAAAATTTTATTTCATACTGCAAAACAACATTATGTATTATCTAAATAAGTTCTCCAAATAAGGCACATATATAGGAATTTTATATTTAATAGTTAAGAATAATTCCTAAAACAAATAATTAATATTTTATGTCTCTCTTATCTTATTAGTTTTATGTTTCTTTTTAATATTAATATTAATATTTTACACGAAAAGATTAAAATTAATACATTGAAAAATTAGGAACCCGATATTTTTTCATAATATTGAATATTTATTTATCAAATATTTGTAAAACAAATTCATAATTAATTATAAATAATCATAATGTTAATTTTTTTTATAAACCCTTTTAAAATTTTAAAATAAATAATTACATATATATTAAATATAATTTAAAAATAATTTATAAATTTTAATTAATTTAATAAATGAAATTAAAATTAAAATTAGATATTTTATCTCAAAGACATCAATATCCCCTATATCCCTACCTATAATATTAATAAATTTAAATTACCCTCACATAATAACATGATGATATCTGGTAGCGATGTGACCACATTTCATTATAAGATAGAAAATAACATCATATATCACTTGTTGTGATATTGTGAGTTACCACAATAGCACAACTATTATCAATCATTCCAGAATCATAGATAAATAAATCACTATATAATCTATAATGATATCACTATAGGTCAGTATGTGTTACTCTAGAACATGACAATTGAATAGTACCATGAATAATGATATCTTATATTTCTATTATGATATGACACAAGGTTTTTAGATTAACATTACAAGACCTATCATAGAAAAATACATATCATGCCATGGTCTGTGATACCATCATCAACTACCATGGTGTTTCCATTCCATCCAAGAACATATCATAGAAAATAATATATCTATATCATTATCTTTGATATCTATGTTCTTATAAAAATCATAATTTTATAAAAAATCATTAATTTTTTTTAAACATCATAGCATGAATTCGATAACACCATTTAGTTTTTAACGATATTAACATTCCCAAATGAAGTCTATGAATCAAAAAAATCATTGAAAATGATTTTCATGAGATACCTAAATTAATATTAAGGAATAAATAAGGAATATATATTTACTAAAGAGTATTCTTATTCAACAAAATCTTGGTAAAGATCTACAAATCAATAGTACAAGGAATCCTATCTTCATAGGTATCCACTTGTCAGGTGAATATATAAATTATTTGAAAAAATATTTGAAAACATTATGATATTCTAGTCCTTCATGAATTATCTCAACATGATCATCATTTTATAAGACTCAATAATGGACATATAAATGTATAACATTTCATAAATTTTACACTCACTACAATATTTCATAATGTTTTTTATTACACATAAATCATACAATCAATAGTAGAGAAAAGGCATTTAGAGTCTACCAAAATACATTTTTAAAGGCCTATGAAAACCTCTAGATGGAGGTCACTATATCTTCGAGTGTGATTGGCTATAGGATCCACCAAATGGGGTTGCTATAGTCAAACCATGTCGTCCCTATAACAACCTACATATGACAAGCGTTATTTGGTACCTTTTTCTAAATTATTTTGACTACCATATGGCGGCCACAAATATATTTTTTTAAAAATCACTAATGTATTAAAAATGCCACAATATTTAAGAAATACAATAAATATATCAAAATTACCTAAAACCTCGGCCCCATAAATCTATTGGGCTCATACTCTTCCAAGCTCCACTCCCATCCTTGAATAAAACAACAAGAAAATATTTAATATAATAAATATCACAATAAAAACTACCCGCAATAATAATATAAATGCTATAAAATATTTCAATTAAATTTTATTACAATATAATGAAGTTTGATTTTAAAAATATTTTAATAATATTATTCTTTATTTTAAATTTTAAAATTTCATATCCTTTTATTCTGACCCTTCCATGAATTTTATTGACGTTTTTTCTATTCATACACATCTAAAATTATAATAAGATGATTTTCATATGATTTCAAGTCATTATGAGGTTATTTTCAATATATCTGACATTAAATGCCTATTTTGGTGTTTAATGACATTAATAGTGTGTTTTTCATCATCCTAGAAAAAATAAACCTCTAATTGATGTAAAATATACTCAACCATTAAAAAATTCACCCTAAGGTTTTTTTTTCAGAGTTCACAAAATTTAGTAGTAGTTATATTGGTTTTGATGCCCCCACATGTTATTAATGGGCATCAAACTTTTAAAAACCACATATTCGATAATTTCAGGAAGAAGACACGTCTGATAGAAATTTCATCTACTCCTACACTCAAAAATAATAATAGGTAAATTTTTATATTTTTTAAATTAATTACGATGTCATTTTCTATGGATATTATTGTTAAACATGAGTTTTGGTATTTTATAACACTAAAAGTGCGTTTTTGGTCCTCTTAGAGAAATGCCATCACATATTACCATTTTAGCTACTAGACCATTTCTAAATTAATTATAAAGTCATTTTCTTATGATTTCATTTAATTCAGATTCTATTCGGTGGATTTTGAACCCTGAACACTCCATTTTAAAGAGCATAAAACATTTAAAAAATGAATTTTCTATCATTATAGATAGACTTCACATCTGATTGAAATTTCATTTATTTGAACTTGATAAAAATAATAATAATATGGTATCCTTGAAATTTCAATACATTATGAGGGGTTTTATATATATCTTATTGTTTAAAAAATGTTTTTGTGCTTTATGACACTAAAAGTGTGTTTATTTCATACAATAAAAAAGGAACCTCTGAATGACATATAGTATTCTCACCCATTTGAAAACTCAATTTACCGTTTTTTTCTTCTAATTTCATGACATTCGGTGGCCATTCGACTAATTTTTGAACCATTATTTTTTAAATGCAATAATGCCTTAAAACAACATATTTATATATTTTCGGAATACCATATATCAGATTGACAATTATTCTCCACATACATATCATAAATTATAATAGGTTAGTTTTAATATGATTTCAAGTCATTCCATGGTTGTTTTCAAAATATATAACTGATAAATGCACATTTTAGTTTTTTATGACATTAAAAGTGTGTTTTATGTAACATCATGTTATTCTATTTAGTTACTATTATACCTTCATTTTTTTCTCTATTTTTTTAGGGTTCCTCTCGAGTTGTTTTAAAAAAAATGATTAAATTTATTGAAGGCTCTAAGTCTATACCCCAGTTAGTGCATGTTTTTTCAAAGTTGTGCACCCTGCAGGTGTTAACCGTGCAAACCTAGGCAGTGACAGTTTTCACAATTGGTGCACAGTTTGAAAATATTTTTTGAAACCTTTTAGAAACCATCGACCCTTTATAGGGGAACATGGTTTGGGTTCATAGTTTGAAAAACTATATGACCGTTCAATTCCAACCATACGTGCATGTGTTTATAATTTCTTAAAACATTTAAATATTTACTGAACCACCTTTTCACCAATCACTCATCCCCAAATCTATATGTATTGGTTTCCATGGACATTGAATCTCTCAATATTCCATATAGTCTCCTCTAATTGACTTCTATGGAGAATTTGAGCTTTGAGAATCTTGATCACTTCCTCCCCAAAAAGGGATCTCCTACTTTTCCTTCTATTGTACTCTCTTCTTCTCTCCTTCCTGACGTTTTTTCTAACATCTTATTGTTGTGATATATAAAATCATTTTTTTAGATATTTAATTTAGGGTTTATTCTCAAATATCTATTACTCAAATTCATTATTAGAGTTTCCCATTTTGGGTGTTTCCAGACATGGTCCTGTGATCCCAAAGAAGGTGGTTACGTATATGTTTTTCCAATTTATTTTCTTTAAATTTGATTTATTTTAATTAAATTAGGTTCAATGGAATTATTAAAAATTAATCTGATGTTATTTTATGTTTTGAAATTATTTATCATGATATTAATAAAAACCCAATTCCAAAGTAATATGAGATGTGAGGTGTAAATTTGAAATTGATGGAGTTCTGAAATTGAATTAGAAAACTGATTTGGAGTAGGTATTTGAGAAAAATGGAGTAGATTATTTTGATAAGAAACATGGATTGGTTTTATCCAAAAAATAAATAATTTATTAAAAACCTATGTTTTTGTTCTTAAAGTGAATTTGGAATATTTACATAATAAATTATGAAATTTTATTTTTAAACGTTTTGAAATAATTTTTCCCTTATTGATTTATTTGAGAAAATAAAAATGCTAATTACATAGTGAGTTTTTTGAGATATTTACACTAAGTTATAATTTACATAACATGGTATTAATGATTTATAATACTAATATAAATCTATTGTAACTTGTTATCTCTAGTGTGATGCTAGATATTCCAATTTTTATAGTGTCAGAGGGAGTGTGTGCACATTTTTGTTATCACTATGTGATTGTGTAAGGATCCTATGTACTGAAACGATCATAACTCTTAGTATATGAACATGTTTCTCATTTGTGAATTATTATGATATATTTATTTCCCATTATTTGTAAAACTGATTAACACATGCCTTGTGACTTTATAAAATATTTTTTATATAAATTTTTTATTAAGCAATTTTTTAAAATTTTCAACAATTGTAATGTAAAGAATATTTTTTAAATAAGTTCTTGTATTTACATGCATGTTTTATTTAATAATGAAATCATGTAATGTTTTTTTTCATTTCAACTTATTTTGGAATCCTTAGTGAGACACTATAGGGATTTTAGATCACACCGTTCCTTTTCCATTGGTAGTTTATATATTTTCTTCGGCTAGGTTTGACAAATAGGAAGGCCCCAATTGGAGGTTTTAGTTATTAATATTTAGGGAATAGAGGGTTGTATTGGTTGGTACTTGGGTTTTTTTACCTCTTTATCATACATGGATAATTTACACCATGATTTTTTATAACATTTTGGTTTTTATTAATATATCTTTGGGATTTTCCTTTTCAGCATAATGACTTTACTTTTTTATCATCACCTGATTATGTGAATAATATGATCCCACCTTTAACTTTTATGATATTGTGTTCTAGTTAAAAATACATGGTGATCGAGGACTCCCTTCAAGACATGTCTGTGTTAGATTAGGTATCAGGGTACTAGGGTTGTAACACCCCAAGCTTCCACGGTACGTTTCCCTTTGAATAATGCAATGACGTGCATTGTATGCAACTTCGAGATTCTAACACACCATAACCAATCAAACTAGCCGTTGTGAATAGTAATACCTACATTTTAAAATTTTAGAAATTTTCTCTCTCAAAATGGAATTCATTTTTGGATTTGGAGTATTGAATTTAGCCTTAGGTGAAATTTTTGTACTTTTCGGTTGACTTTAATATTTTGATGAATAGTGAAAATTACTAAATTTTAATTAAAAACAACTTTTTTAATCAAAATAATTAATAGTGGTAAATTATTAATTTGAGTGGTTTTAAAGTATAATTGGAGTATATATTTACCTTTTTATCCAATGGTGTTCATTAGAATTAATTTCACTTTGAAATTGGACATAAACAATTGTCAATCTTTTAATATATATTGTTTCTTAAAAACGCGCTATTTGTTGTGACAACGGGAATTAATTATAAAATAAATTAATGCAACATATATGTTTGTAATTTTGTAAAATAGACATCATTTTTGAATTTGGAATATCAATTATAGCTTTGGGTGAAATTTTGGCATTGTTCTGAAAAACATCAATTTTTGATGAATAGTGAAACCACTAAGTGGTAGTTTAAAAACTAAATTTTTCATAAAACATAATTTTACTGCTTCTGTGAGTGGAATTTCGAAAATCCGAGAGAAAATGTTAATATCATGGAGTAAAATGTGGTTCAATGAGATGAAAATAATTTTCTGGTGAATAGTAATTTTTTACTTTTATTTACCTCGGTTAAAAGTAAATAGGGTAATTAAGGGAAAAACTGATATTAATATTACCCTAACACATGTCCTAATTCTATTGGACAAGTTTATCTCGACCAAAAAAAACCTTAGGAATAAAGTATTATCATTTAGGTCCACTTGGATTAGATTAGGACATTTATTATTATTTAATTCAAAGAAGAATTAAAAGAGTTAAAATCAAAGATTATTTACTAAAACATTTTTAATATTGGGATAAACATAAGGTAAATTCAATTATATATATTAATTAGAAAGATAAAACGATTATATACATAATTATATTTTATTTATAATTTTTAGACATTAATTAATTTAATTTATTTAGGACACAATGATGATGTAGTAATTACCATAATAGTGAAAAATTAAAATAATTGATATTATAAATACCCAAATAAATATAATTAGAGGCATTTATTTAATTATAGTAATTTTATAGGTTAATATGACATATTAGGATTGATGTAATTCACTTTGTTCAGAGTAATCATTCTCATATGAGATTTCCAAAAATCAGTTATTGAATAGTGTCAAAATTGACAAAAAAGAGATTTTAAATCAAATATTATATTATTAATTGATATTAAATTCCTAAAAATCTAAGGTTAGGCCAAGAGATTTATATCCTGATAGTTGTATAATTAATGGACCCCTTGGGGGGTCGCTTGGATTTATATAGTACTTTTATTAACCATATAATATAAAAATACAAACAGACATTGTAAAAGTAAAACTAATTAACTAAGAGTTAATACTTAAATATAAGATTAATATAATGACCCAAACCTATCTAAATTCTATTTGTTGAGTAATTTTTGACCTATCCCCACCATAAACTTTAAATAATCCACTATGGAACCATTAGTAACCAAATATTAATTTATTATAAAATAATATTTCTAACTTTTCAAAAGGTTCCCCTCACCCCTCTTATAAAAGGGCACTCCTCCTTCTCATTACTTCACACCTTCAAAGCCATTAGGCTCAGAAAAACTCTGCCCAAATACTCTCTCAACTTCCCTCAATTCATTCTAGAGGCCTTCCTTTAGTCAGAAAGCCAACTTAAGTAGCCCTTTTGATCAAATCAAAAGGAAGAACCTGAAGAAGAGGTAATGTTTTCACCAACTTTTTTCAAGTTCCTTTTTCTTCCACTTCTTCTTTCGCTGTTATTACCATTATAAAATAATAACTCCATTATCTTATATATACTGTGATGTTATTATAAATATGGTACAATCATATTCTGTATTCTATCCATCCTTTGAATAACATGTCACCATACGTGCGTACGTATGACTTACCGTCTCCACGTCGTGGTGTAATTGTTATTCAATAAATTATTATTTTGATGGGTATAATAAAGATGTTTAATTCATTTAAATAACAAATATAACATGATAATAATTCTTTATATATGATATACCATCCAATTATTTATTATTTTAATATCAAAAGAATGATATTGTCACTCGTGTGTACGTATGGACTACCGTCTCTACGAACGTGATGAGATTCATTCTCCATCATATTCATCCAAGTATAATTCACATTTGATGATTAAAAATAATTTTTAATGACTTGATGTAATTATGGATATGAATAATATACAACCTATCCATAACAAACACGGCTTACGTAACAATGAATATAAAGGAAAACGAGTAAGTTAACACCCGAAATGGCGATAATACTAAGATATTATTAAGAAATCAATGTTAAAAGATCATATATGATATCATATTAATGTAAACTATTCTTTTATAATTCAAAAACAATTATTTCACAACTATATAGGAGGTTAACCTACCTTCTACCAAGGAAAAAGTACAAAGTAAGGGGTTTCTTATCTCACTTTTAATTCTGTGAGAATTCCATTGTTCACCACTTATTTATTACATGTGGTGTGTGTACTGCCCATGTCTGTATTCATTGTGTAATATACATTACATAATGTATATTTAAATCATAATTGTATGATCGTTCTTTCATGGGTGTATGTTTTTTATGTTACCAAATCATTAAGGGAATTTGAAATTTCAATTTCCACTCATTCGGATTCACGCATACTTCATTGATTATTTTACTCCAAGATTATATGTGGAATAACTAGTCATTTTATTATGTCATAATTTCCACTCCCCTTTCTGTGGATATACTTTTTATAAACATAATAACTCCATTGATAAATTCTCAGGTCATCGCTATGAACTTGATAAGCGTAATTTTTACTCAATCTTGATTTGTTGAGATAAACATCCAATTCATTGGTGTTGTTTTTACTAGAATATGTGTGAATTCCCTTTGATTGTTTTACACTGAATATCCAATCATATTTACTGTATTTATATTTTTCACACATAATTATGTCACTGATTTATCCTTAACCTAAGGATATGACCTTTATAAGAGATTTCATCTCAATTTACATTCTATTGGGACTTCTTTGTTGTTATACACCAAATCACTTTTATATGGTGTATATAATGCACTTTGACATAGTATATCATGAATCCCTTTATTCTCATGATATTACAAAGTTTTATTACCTCAATTATTTTTATTCATGTGTATCTCTTTTTTTTAGAAACTCTAACTAAAATACAATTTTTAAATGTTTTAAAGACTTATTCTTCTAAATCTTGCTCATTAATGTCCATGTTTTAAAAATGGTTTTAAGGATTTATTTATATCTACAATAAAGTTTTAAAATTAAAACTCCTTTTTAAAGTTTCAATATGGTATGGGACAATTTGATTCAAAAATATATTTTTAAATGGCTTCTTGACAAATAGTGCGCCTTTTAAATGATTTCAAGAAAAAGGGGGATATTTCTCTCAAATAGTTCTGATGAATATTTTCAACTATGTCAATATCCTTCATTATTCTCTATTGAGGTTAATATGATACAATACAATCATCCATATTTTATCAAATGAGTTATGTTTGACTATGGATGTGATATTTTTATACCATTCATGGTTTGTGGATAAAGTATTGACATTTTGTATGCTAGTTTTAATACGAATGTTTATGTTATGTTTAAAACTTTTCATACGAGGAATTCATTGGACTTAGTAAGTGACGGGTGGATCCCGCTATAGCTCATAGATGCATCGGTAGGTCTCATGAGAGAAACTATTGTCTTGGCACAAGGCCTTGACAAAATCTTATTTGTAGTCTTGGAACGAGGCCTTGGCTATGTGGTTATGATAGTCTGGCATTATGCATTCCATCATTATGAAAGTGGTTATTGATATTTCATGTGATTATTCGATTAGTATAATATCCATGTGAATAATTAAATGGTATTATTTCATTATTTACATACTATGTTGAAGTTCAAGTTTAAAAGGCTTTTGTTTTAGTTATACATTGCCTTAAATGTTTATTCTTATTTATGAAATTTTCCGCTATATTGTTATCCTTACTAGGCATTTGATCTCACCCCTTTCAATGTTTTATTTTTCCCAGGATGTGAAAAAGTAATTTATAAATGAGCTGCAGGGATAGTATGTGGGGACATGAGTGTGGACTATGAAGAAAAGATGTTGTTGTTGTTTTAATTTTTTGATGTAATGTAAACCTTATTAATGTATCTAGTTATTCCTAGGCTACTAAACTAATCGGTCTATCGAGACTTGATCTTTCTTGTGATCATGAAAATGTTATGTAATAACGCACTGACTCTGGGTAACTGCGGTCGGGGCGTTATAGTTGGTATCAGAGGATGTTTAGTACAATCCTTGGAAGCTAGATTTAAATAAACTCTGATTAGAGCACGTAGACCTAAGATAAACATTGAGGATTAGTATAGAAGAACATCCTAAAATTTTGGTATTGTAGAGATTTTGTGAGTTTTCCAAGCAATACATCCCTTTCTGGATACGAGAAGGTAGAGGCGGCTCTGGCACAGATGTACCTAGGGGTAAAACCCGAAAACACCGCATTGAGCTAGACTCGAACGGGAACAGGTGCATGACAACGGGCCTTGCTGCACTTTTGGTTAAGACACTCCCGGGGGATTTTCTTAGGATAATTTACATTTTCTATACAAACCAATTTGAGGTATTATATATATAAGATGAGATTAAATGACCTCAGTTAATCCTAATGTGTTTCAAATTGAGAATACGGTGACATGTTAATCTCTAAATGATTTTATGACTACTGTTACTCACACAATGCCTTCTGGATTTAGTCAATGGCTGGCTTCCAAGGAAGTCATAGTGACTTTGAGAATGATGTACAAGGTGGGAACAGTGGTGGAAATGAGCAACAAAATGGAATGTTCATAGGCATAAAAGATGCCGTCTTTATGCGAAATCAATTTTCCAAAAATATGATCAACAATATATATATTAACCAATTCCCAGACTCAACAAAGAAAAGAACAACGATGAAAGAAAAGAGCTCCAGAAGTGGAGACCATAGAGAAAGGAATCCTCAATTTCCATCATGTAGGAAATGTGGAAGAGACACCCAGGAAAGTGTCTCAATGGGAAAAGGAAATGCATTACGTGCGGGGAGGAAGGACATAAAGTGAAGAATTGCCTAAAAAAATGAAGAGTACTATAGAAGAAGATAAAAATGGTCCCAAGAATCCATTTACAGTCATTTTTCGTAAATGTAGGGGACCTAACCATTACCCGAGTGAATACCCTATTGTATGGGATATTTTAGTGGTCAAAGAATAAGCTATGTGGAAATAAATGGTTGGAGAAATGTTAAAAAAGTGTTAGTTCTCATTGTTGATGGGTTTACTTTGGAATAATTTTCTCTTGTGTTTGTAACCCTGCAGTTTTCCATGTGAGAATGATATTTGAGGAATAATTATCTTTTCTCTTGTGAATATAATTATGAATAACCATTTGGTTTTATATGATCATTGGTTTTGAGGAAATTATAAGTTATTATAATTTGGGATGAAAAAGCAAGGTATGACATAAAATTTGGGGTTAAATTATGTTATGGTTATTTTAAGGAATTTATCTCATTTTGATAATGTTATAAAATATAGTTTTTGAAATGGGACAACACACAGACAGTGTGACAACCCTTTGCGTCAGACAAAGTTGTGGGAATCAAACCCACAACCAAAGTGCGATTGGGGTTTATCACCTACCACTGGACTACGTGAATTCCCTTGTTAGTGTGACTATTATTTTTAGTTAAATGATTTTATTGATCATTAATAATTTGATTTGGGATCTTATGTATTATCAAATTAATACCAATAGTATAGGAAAATGATTTGGTAATTAAGTGATAAATGTTATTTTGGAAGTTGTTCACTTTGTTGTATGGAAAATAGAATAGTATGGGATTTCATTTGAGGAGTAATGGTGTATTTTTATCTATGTTTTTATTGTGGATTTATAGTGATTTGGGTTGTTTATGGAAATGATTAGTTTAATTACTTTTATGTATGCAACTTTAAGAGTAATTAATGTCATTTGGAGATACAATTTAACATGAAAGACTACATTATTATAAGTTTTGAGTTTCAATATTAGTTTGGATTATATTGAATGATTTTAAGGACAATTGATTATTGAATGGTATTTATTTAATTTTGGGGTATTGATGGTTTAATTTTATAAATTAAGATTAGTGTTTTTTTATCTAATGGAATATACATTTGGGGAGTAATCATATATTATACTAGCAATTTTTGTTTTGATTAATCTCTAAAGAAAAGGTAAATATATAGTTTATCCTACGTGGATCATGTATTTCTATATAAGTGTATTCCAGCTCATCCATTGTGACCAAGTATTCTTGAATACTCATTATTAAAAAAATGAGGTAGTGGTAAAAAGTTATTAAAGAATGAAACTCTACTTAAAAAGTAATTATATCTCTTTATGTTCTTATTCAATATCATAAATTAATTCCTCGTCCTTATGTAATGTAACTTAAAACAAAAAATGTTGTCTGTTTACTTTTCCTACTGGGAGACTAAAGACTGTTTGTCCCAACACAAGTTTGTGATTTTCTTATTGTTAACTTTCTCCTGATCATGTTTTCTATCCCTCTCCATCAGAACTAAACACTTAGTTTGTCATCCATATCCATGTTTTCCTACCTAGAATCCTAGTATGGGTTATCTTGGGTGACATTTATACCAATCTTCCTTTCTTTTGAAGTGATAGTTTTATTGACTCTTTTTCCAATGTGGGAAATTCCATTATATTCTCAAGCACAATTATTAAAAATTTTGAGGGCTCAATTTATTGAAGAAGGGGAGAATGTAACACCCCAAGATTCCACTGTACGTTTCCCTTTGAATAATGAAATGACGTGCATTGCACCCAACTTTGACATTCTAACACACCACAACCAATCAAACTAGTCGTTCTGAATAGTAATACCAACTTTTTAAAATTTTAGAAATTTTATCTCTCAAAATGGACTTAATTTCTGGATTGGGAGTATTGAATTTATCCTAAGGTGAAATTTTGGTACTTTTCGGATAACTTTAATATTTTGATGAATAGTGAAAATTACTAAATTTTAATTAAAAACAATTTTTTTAAATCAAAATAATTAATAGTGATAAATTATGAATTTGAGTGTTTTTAAAGTATAATTAGAATATATTTTTAACTTTTTATCCAATGGTGTTCATTAGAATTAATTATACTTTGAAATTGGACATAAACAATTGTCAATCTTTTGAAATATATTGTTTCTTAAAAACACGCTATTTGTTGTGGGAGCGGGAATTAATTATAAAATTAATTAATGAAACTTATATGTTTGGAATTTTGTAAAATAGAAATCATTTTTGAATTCGGAATATCAATTATAGCTTCGGGTGAAATTATGGCGTTGTTTTGAAAGACATCAATTTTTGATGAATAGTGAAACCACTAAGTGGTAGTTAAAAAACTAAATTTTTCATGAAAATTAATTTTATTGCTTCTGTGAGTGGAATTTCGAAAATCTGAGAGACATAGTTAATATCAAGGAGTAAAATGTGGTTCAATGAGATGAAAATAATGTTTTGGTGAATAGTAATTTTTTACTTTTATTTACCACAGTTAAAAGTAAATAGGGCAATTAAGGGTAAAAATGATATTAATATTACCCTAAAACATGTCCTAATTCTATTGAACAAGTGTATCTCTACCAAAAACAACCTTAGGAATAAAATATTATCATTTAGGTCCACTTGGATTAATTAGGACATTTATTATTATGTAATTCAAAGAAGAGTTAAAAGAGTTAAAATCAATGTTTATTTACTAAATCATTTTTAATATAGGGCTAAACATAAGATAAATTCGATTTAAAATATTAATTAGAATGATAAAAATATTTAATACATAATTATATTTTACTTATAATTTTTAGAAATTAAAAATTATAATTTATTTATGACAGAATGATGATGTAGTAGTTAGAATAATAGTGAAAAATTAAAATAATTAATATTATAAATAAACAAATAAATATAATTGGAGACTTTTATTGAATTAAACTAATTTTATAAGTTAATATGACATATTATAATTTATTTAATTGACTTTTTTCTAAGTAATCATTCTGATATGAGTTTCTCAAAAATCAATTATTGAATAGTGTCAAAATTGACATAAAAGAGTTTTTAAAGAAATTATTATATTATTAATTGATTTTAAATTCCTAAAAATCTAATGACCGGCCAATAGACTTATATAATGATAGGTGTATCATTAATTGACCATTTGGGGGTTTCTTGGATATATATAGTAATTTTATTAACCATATAATATCAAAAATACAAAGAGACATTGAAAAAGTGAAACTAATTAACTAAGAGTTAATACTTAAAGATAAGGATAATATAACGACCCAAACCTGTCTAAATTCTATTAGTTGAGTGGTTTTAGACCAATATCAACCTTAAACTTTAAATAATCCACTTTGGAGCCATTAGAAACCGAATATGAATTTATTACAAAATAATATTTCTAGCTTTTCCAAAGGTACCCCTCACCCCTCTTATAAAAGGGCACTCCTCCTACTCATTAATTCACACCTTAAAAGCCTATTGGCTCGTCCAAACTCTACCCAAATACTCTCTAAACTTCCCTCACTTCATCCTAGTGGCCTTCCTTTAGTCATAAATCCAACATAAGGAGCCCTTTTGATCCAATCAAAAGGAAGAACTCGAAGAGGAGGTAATGTTTTCACCACCTTTTTTCAAGTTCTTTTATTCTTCCACTTCTTCTTTCATTGTTATAACCATTATAAAATAATAACTCCAGTATCTTATATATATTTTGATGTTATTATAAATATGGTACAATCATATTCAGTATTCTATCCATCCTTTGAATAACATGTCACCATACGTGCGTACGTACCGCTTACCGTCTCCACGTCGTGGTGTAATTGTTATTCAATAAATTATTATTTTGATGGGTATAAAAATTATGTGTAATTCATGTAAATAATTAATATAACATGATAATGATTCTGTATATACGATATACCATCCAACTATATACTATTTTAATATCAAAAGAATGATATTGTCGCTCGTGTGTACGTACGGACTACCGTCTCCAAGAACGTGATGAGATTCATTCTCCATCGTATACATTAAAGTATAATTCTCATTTGATGATTAAAAATAATGTTTAAAGACTTGATATAATTCTGGATATGAATAATATACAACCTATCCATAACAGACAAGGCTTACGTAACAAAGAATATAATGGAAAACGAGTAAGTTAACACCCGAAATGACGATAATTCTAAGATATTATGAACAAATCAATGTTAAAAGATCATATATGATATCATATTAACGTAAATGATTCTTGTATAATTCAATAAAAATTATTTCACTATTATAAATGAGTTTAACCTACCATCTACCAAGGAAAAAGTACAATGTAAGGGGTTTCTTATCTCACTTTTAATTCTGTGAGAATTCCATTGTTCACCACTTATTTATTACATGTGGTGTGTATACTTCCCATGTTTGTATTCATTGTGTAATATACTTTATTTCATGTATATTTACATCATCATTGTATGACCCTTCTTTCATGGGTGTATGTTTTGTATGTTACCAAATCAATAACCGAATTTGAAATTTCAATTTCCACTCATTCGGCTTTACGCATACTTCATTGATTATTTTAATCCAAGATTATGTGTGGAATAACTAATCATTTGATTATGTCATAATTTCCACTCCGCTTTCTGTGGATATACATTTTATACACATAATCACTCCATTTATAAATTCTCAGGTCATCAGTATGAACTTGATAAGACTAATTTTTACTCAATCTCGATTTGTTGAGATAAACATCCAATTCATTGGTGTTGTTTTTACAAAAATATTTGTGAATGTCCTTTGATTGATTTACACTAGAAATCCAATCATATTTAGTGTATCTATATTTTTCATACATAATTATGTCGTTGATTTATCCTTAACATAAGGATACGAACTTTATGAGAGATTTCATCTCAATTTACATTCCATTGAGACATATTTGTTGTTATACACCAAATCACTTTTATGTGGTGTATATAATGTACTTTGACATAGTATATCATGAATCAATTTATTCTCATGATATTACAATTTTTTGATTAGCTCATTTATTTGTATTCATGTGCCTCTCTTTTGGATAGAAACTCTAACTAAAATAACATTTTTAAATGTTGTAAAGACTTAATCTTCTAAATCTTCCTCATTAATTTCCATGTTTTAAAAATGGTTTTAAGGATTTATTTATATGGACAATGAAGTATTAAATTTAAAACTCCTTTTAAATGTTTCAATGTTGTATGGGACACTTTGATTCAAAAATCTATTTTTAAATGGCTTCTTGACAAATAGTGTGACTTTTAAATGATTTCACGAAAAAGGGGGATATTTCTCTCAAATAGTTCTTATGATTATATTCATCTATGTAAATATCCTTCATTATTATCGATTGAGGATAATATGATACAATACAATCTTCCATATTGTATCAAATGAGTTATGTTTGACTGTGGATGTGCTATTTTTATACCATTCATGGTTTGTGGATAAATTATTGACATTTTGTATGCCAGTTTTAATACGAATGTTTATGTTATGTTTAAAACTTTTCATATGCGGAATGAGTTTGACTTAGCATGTGACGGGTGTAGCCCGCTATAGCTCCTCGATGCATCGGTAGGTCTCATGAGACAAACTAGTTTCTTGGCACAATGCCTTGACAAAATCTTATTTGTACTCTTGGAACGAGGCCTTGGCTATGTGGTTATGATAGTCTGGCATTATGCATTCCATCATTATGAAAGTGGTTATTGATATTTCATATGATTAATTGATTAGTATAATATCCATGTGAATATGTAAATGGCATTACTTAATTTTTTTCCATACTATGTTGAAGTCCAAGTTTAAAATGCTTTTGTTTTAGTTATACATTGCCTTAAATGTTTATTCTTATTTATGAAAGTTTCTGCTATATTTATATCCTTACTGAGCATTTGACCTCACCCCTTTCAGTGTTTTATTTTTCCCAGGATGTGAAGAAGTAATTTATGAATGACCTGCAGGGATAGTATGTGGTGACATGAGTGTGGACTATGAAGAAAATATGTTGTTGTAGTTTTCATTTTATGATGTAAAGTAAACCTTATTAATGTATTTAGTTATTTCAAGGCTACTAAACTAATTGGTATTTCGAGACTTCATCTTTCTTGTGATCATGCCAATGTTATGTAATAATGCACCGACTCTGGGTAACTGGGGTTAGGGCGTTACAAGGGTATCCAAGATAGTTCATGAAAATGTAGAATCAAAGTTACAAGTTAAGAATATTTCCATGATGTCAATGTGTAGTTGTGTTATTCTTTTTGGACATAAAAGTTAGTTGTGATTGAGTTCCTAGCCATCTCTCACCATAGTGATCCTCAAGTCACCATGGGTGGTTTGGGAAGTGTATCTGGAGGATTATTTCTAGACATTTCCCTAATTTTTATTACGATAGATTGAAATCAAAATTTTATATCTATTTTTTGTGGTTGATTTTATCCATTTCCCTTGTTTGATTGTTTAGTTGTTTAATGATCTAAAATCTTCCATATTTTATACCTATGTTGTGTAACATCATTCATCCATAGAGATGTGTGAATTTGATCTAGGAGAAAGACGTTGATGAAATATATATACCAAATCCTCCTATGTACCAGAATCTAATTGAGGTTGTTTTGTGTGTTATCAATGCTCTGGGACATTCACCTACACCCATTTCAATATAGGCTCTATTTTTTTAACCTCATATGAATGAATTCATGGTTCATGCTAAGGAAATTCTTAGTCAGAATCTACAAGCATTCCAAGGATGAAACGATCCTCAAGAGTATGCTAATTGGTTGAGAAGGGGATATTTTATTTTATTTCATTAAAATGAATGATTCTATCAAGGATAAATTTTCCACCTTCAAGATAGATCAACCATGATAGAGATGGTGGGACACAATGGTGATGAAGAGTAAGAAAGTGGTATTAGAGTGGAAGGACACTATATCTCTTTTCACTGACCAGTTCTATCAAGAGTCTATGTTGTTGGCTAAGGCTATAGATTTTTTTATACATGAAAGGGAATATATGGCCATGACCGAATATGAAAATTTCATTGATAATCTTATGAAATTCAGAAATGATTTTTTATCAAATGAGAAATGAATAATTGGAATTTTGATATGTTAATTTGATATGATATTCATTCTTCTGTTTTCCTATTAAATCACCCTTCTTATGTTAATGTGATGGATAGATAATTGATGCTAGAGATGGTCTTGGGAGGTATTACCAAGTTTACGGGGGTTCCTTTTTCTCATAGTGAATGTTCATTGAGTTCCCATAAATGGAAGATGAAGTGGGATGATTCTCATGGTGGTTCTTAACAGCAGGTTTATTCTAGATATAATATGGTTCCTAGTAGAGGCCCTTCGATTTTTTACCAGTGTGGAAATCCTGGTTATTCTAAACAGGATTGTTCTGAGTAATCCAAAATATGTGGTTCTTGATGATTCTCATGTCACTTGTAGATATTATTTCATTTATATTATACTTCGTATACTCGCATGAGATCTTCAACACCAAAAAGTACTGTGGTGAAATCATATTCTTCAAGATCTAAGGGGTTATAGTGAAAAATAATATACAAAAAATCTTCTTCATGTAGTGGATGAGTCTCCATCGAATGCAGATATGGGTATAATGATAGTGAGAGGCACTATCATTTATAGGATCATCATTATTGACTATTTAATTTTATACTGGTGCATCTCAATCGATTATTTCAGCAGGGGTTGTGAATTCAATTTATGTTACTATGGAGAATTTATCTTATGTGATGAATATTACAACATCCATTGGAATGAAGATAAATAAGAGACATTGTTATCCATCTTATATTTTCTTTTTAACAAATATTGGGCTTTAATTGGATTTTTTGGTTCTTAACATGAAACCTATTGATATCATTTTTTGGATGATATGATTCATTATTAATAAATCATGAACTGAAAGCTATATTTTGTGGGTCTCGATTACTATAATCGATGGGATGTGTTGTATCGTTTAGAGGGAATGGTAACTGAGTTCATGTTGAGTTGGACCTTCTAATCAAGAGTTTCTAAATGTAATATTGGAGTTTCAATTTTATCTTCCGCGTGACTCATTGAGTGAATATCTCCCTTATGTTTTAATTGAGTTTCACAATGTTTTTATTAATAACATAACTAGTTTACCAAAAGTATGGGAGGTTGAGTTTTATATTGATTTAGTTATCAGTATTTAACAAGTATTGATTCCATCTTACCACATGGAATCCACTAAAATGAATGATTTGAAGAGTTTGTTAGATAATAATTTAGAGGACATCATTATACACACATGTTTTACACCTTGGGCGGCACCATTTATCTTTTCTATCAAATCTGATGTGTGACTTATCCTTTGTGTTGATTACTGAAAACTGTATACAGCCATGGTAATGAACCTGTTTCCATTGACATGTATTGATGATCTATTTGACCAGTTCAAGGGGTTATGTGGTTCTCCATGAGTGATCATTGATCTGTTTATCTGCAATTAAGAATTAAATAATCTAGAATTTTGAAAACCACATTATGGAGTTGGTAAGGCCATTATGAGTACCTTTTTTATTCCATTTTTTAATACAATGCTCCTATAGTATTTATGGATTTAATAAACGTGATATTCTGTGAGTATATTGAAACACTAATGGTTGTCTACAGAGATGACATAGTTGATTACTCTATTTCCAAGGAGGATCATGTGTTTCATCCAAGAGTAGTTTTGGAATTATTGACAAATGACTCACTTTATACAAGGCTATGAAAATGTAATTTTAGGACTTAGGAAGTAAATTTATTTGGAAACGTGGTGTCGAATCATAGTATCTTAGTTGATCATATGAAGGTGAATCCTGTAATTCCATGGGACCAACCATGAAATGTATTCAAGATTCAAAACAACATAGTTTTTTCCAGGTACTATAATCGGTTTGTAAAGGATTTGTAAAATTTGGATTCTTCGATGACTACTCTCTCTCAAAATGGTGTAGTGTTTGTTTGTCATGAGAATTGTCAGTGTTCTTTTTTAATATTATAAGTCTTATCACTTCAACCATAGTGTAGCTTCATCTATAGGATGGGTAGGGATATGTAGTATTTTATGATGCATCGGGTTTAGTTTTTTGATGTTTTCTTATATAGGTTTATTATGTGGGGTCAAATGTCTCTCGACAACATAGGCCACATGAGAAGAATTATCTAACCCGTGATCTTGAACACAAAACTCTGCTGCATGTAATTAAGAGTTCGTTGTGTAAACTTTTAGTGTAATGTTTAACCATGTATTCTGTCAACAAGATATTGAGTTATATCTTCTCTCAAAATGATTTTAATATCTTCTAGAGGCATTGGGTGGAGTACCAGCAATTTTTTGATTTTGAAATCACCCATACCCAATGGAAAGGGAATGTCATTGTAGATGCTCTAAAAATGAAACTTCTAACCCTTTCCATGAAAGAATCATAATATGAGTGGAAAATGATTGATCCATTTTCATATTTGAATATTGGAGTTTTAGATTAAAGGTACAATGTTATCTTGGACATTGTTCAGTTGACCAATGTTCTTCTGGAGATGATTGTTAAAAAAAATTAAATGATGATGGGTCCTATGGAATTCGAGACTATCTTTATGATGATGAGACCATTACTAAGTGGTCATTCTCAACTGAGGGTACTCTATGTCTCCAAAAGTTTTTTGTTTTATATTTTCTTATGAGAAAATATTTTATGGTGTATTTCGATTATTCCTAGGGGGTTTTTCACCCCGAAACCTTGAATATGTTTTATGGTATGTGGTGGTTATTATACTACACAAGAATGATATGTGGGATTAATATTTTTGTTTCCCATTATTAAATGTTCCAATAGTTCAAGGTCAAGCACTAGAGACATTGGAGTTTGATTCATCCACTTATAGAACCATCATAGAAGTGGGATAACATATCTATGTAAATTGTGGTTTGGTTGCCGTATAATATAGAAAATAATTATTTTACCTAGATTATAATCGATTAGATGGACTAATCTTCTCACTTCATTCCATTTGATTTAAAAACAATGTTTAGGAGTTGGGAATTCACTAAGTGAAATATATTGTTCATTTTCTTGGAGTTTCATATGATATAGTCTCTATTAGAGAACCCCATTTTACGTCTAACTTTTGAAGATGCCTTCAAAATGCACTGGTACCTCCTATTCATTTTAGTATGACATAACTTACTTATTCAGATGTCCAGATAGAGAGAGATAAAAATGTTATGGAGGATATGCTTCATTCCTATATCCTCGACATTGGGGGGGGGGGTGACCATTTGGGATTGGTTGAGTATTCATATAACAATAGATACTAGTACACAATCAATATGGATCCTTTTTAGTTCTTCTATTGTAGTCATTGTAAAACTCTATTTTGTTTTTCTGAGATCGGTGAATGTTCGTTGGTTGTACTTAGCAAAGCTTAATAGAAAACAACAAGGATTCTGTTGTCTCATTAGATTGTTTGGATGAATCAGAGTTGATATATGTCTTATGCTGATCATCACTATAGACCATTCTAGTTTTCAATTGGTGATTAGTGGTTCTTGAATGCTTCACCCCATTTGGTTCATTGATAGCTTAAGAAGAAATGCATGCTTAATATTCATTTTGTGGGTCCCTTTAAGTTTTTTGAGAAGGTTTTAAAGGTGGGTTATGATTTATAACATCCTCCATAGTTGATGTCGATACTTAACTTATTCATTTATTATCACCTACAAAATTATCTCTATGACCCATATATTGTTTTGAGTTGGAGTGGTCTTGAGGTTGAGAAAATTTTACCTTATACTCAGAATCTAGTTAGGATATTTGTTTCTAAATATATGTTATGGTAGTGTAGTTATGATACTCATAATACTTTCCATAGAGATGAGCTGATGAGATTGTAGTGGCGTCATATTTTTGACCTTGAGACTTCATGAACAGATTTCTAGGGATATAGAGTTTCCATGGAATGAAATATTTATCAATATTTTTTTATTTTTTTAAATACTATTACATCATCATTTTTTCATGATTTTGTTATGGATTTGTTGGTTTTTTTTGTTTGAATTTGTACAATTTTGAAAGGATCGTGGGTTTTGAATGGGTGGTGGACAGTTTTCCAAAAATGTGTATCTTACTAGTAACGGCCCTGAAAACCTAGGAAGTGAGGGTTTGTTCGGTTGATTAACGGTTCGAAAAAATAATGCACCCACCTTGTAGAAACATTTCACTACTATTGATGGATTCATAGTTAGGTCAGACGATTTGACAAACCATGTAGAACTGCCCATCTATCATTTTGTATGGGTTTTTATTATTTGTAAAAATGATAAAAATTTATTGAAAGATCCTTTTACCTCTCTATAAGACCCAAATACTCTAAGATAGATTTATTATGTTATAGAATCTCTCAAGGACCCATTTTGGATCTTACAAACCATTTCCAAGGAGGATCAGAGCTTGGAGAACGTCGATCAACTCTGTTACAATAAGTGATCTTATCCAGTTCTGTCTCTCCCACTATCTTATTCTCCCATATATAGGGATTGTAAGATATTATTTTTTCGACTAATCTAAAATCATTTGTTTTATATCTTGAATCTATTTATGATTCTCATATCTCCATTTTAAATGTTCTACATTGGTGTTTCCTGTTGTGGTTATTGTGATATATAGTCTTGTGATCCCAGAGTTGGTGGTTTTGTATATGTTTGGTCAATAAATTTAACCATAAATTGAATTATTTAAATTAAATTACATTAAATTGAATGGAGAAAACTGGATTCTATGTGATTTGGTATTCCAATAAATTTTGGAATGTTATTTTAGAGAAAACCCTAATTATAATATAATTGGATATTTGGGGTGAAATTTAAAAATTGATTGAGTTATGAAATTGTTTCAGAAAATTGATTTATAATTGGTATTTGAGAATAATGCGTTAAATATTTTTGATAACAATATTGGAATGGTTTTATCTTGAAAAGGAGATGAATTGAATAAAAACCTATGATTTTTTTAAACCGAAATAGGAATATCAAAATGATTAAATGGGGTACTTGTATTTTGAAAAATTTTGAAATAATATTCACATTAATGATTGTTTTCATATCATGTGATGGCATATGTATCTAATGAGTTATCTTGTAGAAACATTCTATGATTGAATTTCCCAGGAATCATATTAATGTTTTAAAAATATAACATAAATATAATGGTAGATCATATCTCCCATTATTTATTTGTTAGCCCACATTGATAAGTGGTAGATGGATGTATGTGCACATTATCATTATCACTATATGAGTGTGTGCGGATCCCAAATACATAAATTATCATACCTCTTGAAATATGACCATGTTGATAGTTCATGAATTATTTTCATATATGTATATTACATTATTTGTAAAACTCCTTTACAAATGCCTTTGAATTTATATAAACTATTTTATATGAAATTTTTATTATTCCATTATTTTAAATGTTTCCATTAATCGATTTGAATGGCTTGTTTTTTTCTTTATATTAACCAGTAATTACATGGCTATTTTTTTTAAATTTAAATCATGTAATTTTTTATTTTGGTTGGATTCTTATTATGGAATCCATGGAGATATCCTATATGTATTTTTGGTCTCACCCCACCTTTAGCATCGGGTTATTTTAGATTTTATTACGCATTGTTTGATAAAGGAGAAGGTAAAACTTGGAGGTGGAGGTTGTTAATCTGTTGCGATTGGAGTGTTGTGTTTGATGGCACTTGGGAAACTTTTCTTATCTTTATAGTACATGAATAAGTAATATGTGGTTTTTTATAACTGTTTAATTTCGATTACATTCTCTTTTGGGAGAGTCATTTTGAGAATACTAACATGTCTCTTTATCATACACTATTTATATGGAAAAACATTCCCACAATTATCCTTTCATAATTATATGTGCTAGTAACCATCTTGTAGTGATTGGGAATTCCCTTGAAACTATGTCAGTTCCAGCTCAGGTATTAGGGTACCAGGGTATTTGGGCCAGTTTTGGATATTTTCTATTCTCCTGGGAAATGGACAACTAATATTGAAATTTTATTTCTTGAACATTTAATAATTTACTCAACAATTTTTTTCATCTAGTTTCATGACATTTAAATGTCTTTCAATTGGTTTTGAACACAAAACTCACCTTTTAAAAGGGTGTCAAATCCTTAAAAACCACATATTCAATTGTTTTAGTCAGTTCATGTGTATGATTGATATTTTGTATAATTTTTGATGTCATGAATAATAATAATATGTCATATTTCCAATGATTTCATGTCATTATGAGGCCATTTTCTATATATATTATCATTAAATTCCTATTTTGATCATTTATAAAACTAAATGTGATTTTTAAATCCTCCCAAGAAAACCCCAAATCATAATGACATTTCATCTGTTTGAATATTTAAATATTCATGACACGGTTGGTTCATCTAAATTTATGGAAATCAGACGTCGTTCGGATGGTTTTGACCCCTAGAAACGCCTTTTTAAAGGGCTCCAAACCATTAAAAACCACATATTCAGTCATTATAGGAAATAAAAATGTTTGATTGATTTTATTTCATCTCATACACATAAAAAACAATATCAATACGGTTATATACAGATTTCAAGTCATTCCAATGTTATTATATTTATATATCTAATTATTAAACAGTTTTTTTGGTTTTTTATGACACTAAGAGTGTGTTTTCCATCATTATGGAAAAATTAACCTCCAATTGACATACCATGTGGTCAAAAATTTCAAAATTCATATCTACATAATTTTTTTATTTCATGACATTGAGAGGGGTTTTATTTGGTTTTAACACCATGGGGTTTTAAAGGACTCCAATCCTTTTAAAACCACATATTCAATCATTCCACGTAGATCACATGCCCAGATAACATATTATCTCCTCATAAATTTTAAAAATAATTAGAAAATTATTTTAAAATGATTTGAAGTCATAATGAGGCCATTTTCTATTGATCTTACCGTTAAATTTGTATTTTGGTGTTTTATAAAACTAATATATCATTATTGATCCTCAAGGAAAAAAGAAAGTTTAGATTGAAATTATGTTCACTCTAACATTTCAATATTTCTTCTATGGTTATTTTATTGCGATTTCATTGCATTTAGTTTTCATTTGATTGGTTTTGGCGACCTAATTCACCTTTTTATAGGGCATCAGACCATTACAAATTCCATATTCATTCTTTATGGGAAAACAATGTGTTTAATTGACATTTTTTCTACTATTAAATTTACTATATTATAATAAAATATTTATCTTGCGATTGTATGTTATTATTATGTATTTTTCTATACATCTGACCATTAAATGCATGTTTTGGTGTTTTTTGTCACTAAATGTGCGTTTTTGGTCCTCTCGATAAAAAACCATCTTGGATTGACATTTTTTATTCCCATGCATTTAAAATTTCATTCTATAGTTTTTTTCATATAATTTTATGCCATTTTTGTGTCATTTGGTTGGTTTTGAATCCTAAAACAACCTTTTTAAATTGAATCAAACCGTTACAAACTCGACATGCAGTCATTCCAAGAAAAAATCATGGTTTGTTAATGTTTCATCTACTCGTAAACATCAAGATTAATTATCTGATATTTTTCTATAATTTTAGGTTATTTACAGGTCATTTTCTATATATATGGCCATTAAATGCATGTTTTGTTTTTTTATAACATTAAAAGTCATTTTTCAATCATCATTGACAAATGACACATATGATTGATATACCATATACTCAATCATTTTATAATGTACTCAATGATTTTTTTCATCTCATTTCATAGAATTTAGAGTTCATTTGGTTTTTTTGACCCATTGTGTGTTTTTAAATGGCATCAAACATATAAAACATAAATATTCGACCATTTTTGGCATATCGTGGGTATGATTGTCAAATCACCTACTCATACACATCATAAATACTAATAAGATAGTTTTATAATTATATTACGTCAGTATAGGGTTTCTTCTATGGATATGACAAGTATACATGATTTTTTGAGTTTAATGACCCAAAAAGTGTGTTTTTGGTCCTATATAGAAAATTATAGCTCATATTGATGTTCATTCTTCTTAAACATTTCAAAATTAATGATTTGGTTGTCATTGTATGATTTCATGGAATTCAGATAAAATTTGGTTAGGTTTGAATCGTGGACACACCTTTTCAAAGGGTGTTAAATCATTAAAAACTTCATAGTTGGTCATTTTGTGTAGACCGAGCATCTGATCATTGGTACATATTATCATTAAAACAATATTAATTATAAGGTTGTTTATTGATTTCAAGTCATTATTAGGTCATTTTCTATATATATTACTATTAAATGCATGTTTTTTTGTGACACAAAAAGTACATTTTACATCCTCCTAGACAAATGGAACATTATATTGATTTACCATCTCTTATACCAATAACAATCAGACATCATTGTTTTTATCACATGATTTTACTTCATTTTGATGTTGTTCGGTTGGTTTTGACCTCTCATGTGTTTTTGAAGGGCGTCAACCCTTTATAAACCACATATTTGGTTGTTCATGGTAGAATACACATCTAATTGAAATTATATCATCTCATATTATAAATAAAAATAATAATAGGATTTCCCTATGATTTGAATTCATTGTTTGGTTATTTTCTATGGATGTGACTATTAAATGCACATTTTGGTGTTTGTGGCATTAAATGTTTTTTCCCATAGGAAAACGACAACTTGAATTTAAATTCCTTATACTATACCATTAAAAATCATGGTTTTGTTCTTTTTATCTGATATCAAAGCATTAAGATTTTTTTGTCTTGTTTTGTCCCTAAACACACATTTTTAGGGGCACCAATCCTATAAAACATCCATATTAATTAGTTCTGGGTAAAAAAACATATCTGATTGATGTTTCATCTTCTCTTACATGTCATGAATAAAAATAAAATGGTTTTCTTATAATTTCATGTAATTACAATAACTTTTTCTACATAGGTAACTATAATACGTACATTTTGGTGTTTCATGACACTAAAAGTGTTTTTATAACATCACAGACAAATAAAACCTCCAATTGACTTATATGGGTATCTTTTTCCTTTTCCCATTAATTAGTTGTCATTACTATGATAATTATGATGGTAATAAATAAGAAAAGGTGGAGTATGTCATGGGGTCTCAGATATTCTTCTATTCTTTAATGTGCATTAGAGGCTGTTTAGATGAGGCCCTTGGCTTGGACATAGGGTCATTGTATTCAACATCATGTATATCTAGATGAATATGATAAATATAAAATCTACTGGTAATGAATATGATTTTCTATTTCAACAAATATATATAAATTAATTTATGATTCGCCTATATCAAATCCCAAATTATTCTAGTCTTATCATGCTATAGTATTAATCAACTCAAATTTAATGGTAAACATGATGGTTCCAATTAGTAGAAAATTTGAACCATTCACACAATATACCTAACTACACTCAACATTAGAAATAGTATAAACAGGTCAAAATTAGAACAAGGTACCTACACAGCCAATATATTTTAAAATTCATTAAGTCCAAGAATTTCAATGATGAATTTGGAATGTGTATGTATTCCTATAGAAGAAGAAACCAAAATGTTGCAAAATTTGTTTAGCCATATGTGCCAAATATATTTTTCAGAACATGGTAAATAATGAAATTACTGAGATATTTCATCTACTACTCATGATCACACATATATATTCAATTCTAGTTAATAAATAAAGATTTGTTCAAAATATACAAGCCAAACATTAAATGAATTACAATCAAAACATGTCATAGGCGAGGATTATGGATTTATATTAGGTAATAGTTGTATTTTTTTAAGGGTTATTTATGAAAAATCGGACACATTCATTGGTCTACCAAAATTGGATAAAGAGTAATCACATCAATTCCTTGGTGATTTATTTAGTTTCAACCAGGATTACGAAGTGTAGTAAGAGTACATGATTTTAATTGTGGTCATGAATCAATATTCCTAGATCAATAAGGGTAAATTAAAAGCTAAAACAACAATGTTCTAGTGATGTCTTCTATCATTCATAATAGGATATATCTAGGATGTTTTTTTGTTTAAAAAATAATAGGTACCAAGTATTTTGTCTAATAATCCATGTGTTTCTTGGTTATAAAATCAAATACTTTCCTTCACAGTAATTTTTTGGTAAATAATATATTTTTCTTGTTTTTTTTTTAATTTTGAATATCTTGTTTTAATTATTTATATTACTATTTAGTAATTGTATTTATATTAATAGTTAGGTATTTTTCTTTGGATATTACTATATTTCACTGTATGTATTTTTCTGTCCATTATGTTTCTATCTTCTGATTGATTTGATTTTTACTTATCACTTTATTTTCACATTGATACTCTTCTTTGAATTGAAATTATAACCTTAGATTAATAGTCTAAGTCAAGTGGTATGAAATTTGAAAGTGAAATTGTCATGAAATTCACCCCAGGTTGTTGCTTCCATTTTATTTACATCATTGAAAAATTGTATAAAGAAGGAGAGATCAATGATGGTGATATTAGAGAATTAATGTGCAATCTAAAAAGATATTACAAGATGTTCTTGATGGGTAATCCATATGGAAAAATTTCATAAAGGAAAAATATGAGCTGGGTTGGGGAATGAATTAGTATAGGAGGACAAAAATACCATTCATTTGTGTGTCCTCAAAGAGGGTTTCAAGATTAAATGTGACAAATCTATATGGATTATTGGCTATAGTAACATCTATTTTTTCTGAAAAGTTTACAATATGTAATCATAAATTTCTATGTTTCTCATAAACTTGGAAAAAATTCCATAAAAAGGTTCTAGAAAGTGTAAAATTTATTTATGAGTTTTAATAAAAGAGATAATTTAGAGGATTCATATACTTATGATAAATTATAATAATGAATCCATTGGTAGTTTATAAGGTGATAGTTGTAAGTCATCTAAACCATAAAATTGATGCATTAGAATTTGCAGATATATCCGTCATCTATTTATCTATAATTATTAATAACAAACATGTGAGAGCTATGAGTAAAATTCAATCTTAATTTTTTTAGTTTTGGATATATAGAAAGATAAATAATGGAAAGGTGTTATAAGAAATAAATTTGTAGCTAATAGGGAAGTAATTATTAAGATTCCATGTTATAAACATACCTATAATTTTATAAATGAATAATGTATTATCAATTGATTTCATATATTATAATACCCAATAGGGCTTTAATGACTATTTTTTAGTCAATGTAGTAGATCAAGAAAATATAATTGTGGGTACTATAAATGGACTATCAATCTTCAAGACGCGTATAAAGGATATGAACACCAAAAGAAGGAAATTTACAACCACAAGAGTCAATTATAAGGGATAAATTATAGTCCCTAAACAAATATTTTTGTGGAATAATTTCATGAATATATATTGGATAATAAACCCTGTATGAAAAATCCACCAAATCATTAATTGGTGATATTTTCATCTATGTTAGATTGTGATTAGATAGTAAAAATTTTAATTTACCTATCATTATAGAAATTTATTAAGATAAGTCACATCTATATAAATTTTATAATGTATAAAGAACCGAAATAATTATATTTAAATTTTTATTATATATATTAAATTCTTTATTAAATCTCTTTATATATAAGATACTCATGTAAGATGAGGATTAAATGACTATGGGATGTCAAAAGGGTGTCAACCACATGATCCAAATATATTTTCGGAAATCTATATCGATTGAAATTATTGATATATCCCAATTATTATTCATGATCAAACACATATATTCCTTACTAGTCAAAAAAGAAGGATCAATTGAAAAAAATACAATCCAAAAGAGATAAGGTCAAAATGATTTATCATGATAGTGGATTTTGATATTCTTTTGTCAATGAAACATAAATAAAAGGATATAAAAATCTAATATTTATCTAATTTATTGATTACTAGAGTAGGATTTAAGTGATGGTGTTGGTTTCTTATAAATATAAATTTTTTAGGTGGATTAATCTTCAACCAATTTTAGTGTAAAATGTTGATGGTTTTAGAATTAAAAAATTGCATGGAAAAAATGGAATTTTGTTTACCAATAATCTTGTAAAATATATCTTTTGGAATAATATGATATTAAATATTATTGTAAAAATATTAACTCCATAAAAATATATTTATTGTATGAAATAATTTCATCATCAATAATAATAAACTAAAAATGGTCTTTGAAAGAAATCAAAAAATGATATATAGGTTTGATTTTTTCACAAATTGGTTTATATATCAAATATATCCTTATTATTTAGAAATATAGGGAGTACCCCTTATGATGTATTTTATTGAAATAATCCAACCCTCAAGTAAATTTATGTTTTTAGAAGTAAATGTTTTGTTATCCACAAATAGAAACATCCAAATTTTAATGCTTCTAGGAATGAAGGTACTATAGTAGTTAATTCATCCATTTGAAACAATTATAAATTATAAAAAATGTCTTGGAAGAATTATTTAAATATTTGATTTATTTGTAATTGTGAATAAGTATAATATCTAAAAAATTATAAGATTTTACTATAAAATAGTTATCTAATTGAGGAATATAGTGAGGTTTATATTGGATGATTAGTGTGAGATGAAGAAGATAATGAAGGATTAAATGAAATATTGGAGGAAAGAAAAATAATAATAATAAATATATGTACTAATAACAAAATCATAAAAGATAACTCATTATAAACAACACTATTTGTTACTAGACAAGCCATCTTAAAACTAGGGGGATGAAGGCATAAAAACTTGTCAAATGTTCCATGTCATTCATCCCAATGAATGTACGTATAGTCATTCGATCCCAAAAATATGTCATCATAATAATTGAATAAATTATCTAGAATTTCAATTCGGACACAAATCATGAAGTTAGATGTCAATATGAAAATTATTTAACATAGAAAATTCATATGAGGATTGTGGAATTAATCTAAAAATCATTGAGGATACCATGTAGTGCATTCAAGATAAATTTTTTTGGGTGTAATTTTCTGTTCATTATTTATGGGTAAGATTCATTCACTAAAAATATAGTCCTTATTCATCTTGATGTCTAGAATAGTATGATTGTTTTTTACATATCTGATGATAATGATGGTTGAGTTACTATTGTTTAGGAAATATGATCTGGAATTATAAAAAGGATTAGTCAATACAAGAACATTTGTCCACATGTTGATTTATTTTTTTGAATAAGGCTCAAGTAGGTTGAGTGGCATTGTTTATATCTATCTTTTACCAAAAAAATGTATTGCTACATTTGGAATGGATAATATAATAAGAAAATCATTTAGAACATTGAGTGTCAATTCCACATTTGGTTTATCATATAAGAAGTTTTATAAATTCCAATAGGTTCTGTTGTATAATCAATCTGAAATATTCATCTTAAAACGATTAAAAGATTATTTGGTGTCTTTTAAGAAACAAAAAAACACATTTAAATTATTCATCTGAATGTAATCGTTAAATATTAAAATGGTAATGTAAATTTCCACACACATGAGGTGAATCCTCATCTAGATCACCAATTACCTCATAAATATGACAACCATCAATATCCAAAGCCTACAACATATCTAAATATAATGTATATTTATCATTTTAATAAAATTAAATATGAGTATGGTTTATTTTCTTTATTATTTTTTTTAACAGCTTGTGTACCATCAACATGAGGAAGTTTTGTTACTTCATCAATACATGTTGACATATTTTCTTATCTCTCCACATAATCTAAATTTAAATACTAAAACTTCTCATATGTACTACACTACATATCCATCTAAAAACATATATCTTAGTTCATGTGTGCATCCCAACATGTCTACATGCACCAATTACCTATACTCTAAAAATTGAACTTCATGTGAAACATAAAGTGTATATTATCACGTCAGATGAATACATTTAACAACATTACACCATCAAATTTCCAAAAAATACCTATAAAATTAAAATCTATTCAGTGATTTGAAAAAATCTATAATTTATTACAAAAATTAGATCGAAAGAGGGAACCTATGAAGGGAACGAATAATCAAGAAGTAAAAGGGGTGAAGGAAGAGGGAAATTGAATGTGTAAGCTCAAGGAAGGGGGAAATCAATGTAATGATCCCATGGGAAATAAACACAATAAAGAATGATCAAATCCCTTTGGATTCTCAATTTATCAAAAATAATTATGTGAAACAATAAACAACTGTAAAATATTTAAACCTACATACAATCTTGAAACTTTATGAACCAGAAATTGATGTTTATATTGCACCCTACAAAGAGTTATCCCATTTTTAGCCTGAATAATACCCCATTAACATTGAATCTATATGAGGACAAAAATAAAATCATTTATCTTATATAGTAGCATATATATGGAATACTGCCAACTTTATAAAAGTTAACAAATTGGTAATTAAATCAACATGTTATTAGATCCTTTTATTAATCATTAAAAGCATTCTTAATTGAAATGAATAAATTATTTCGATCATAAATCCCTACAAATATAATGGAACATCAACATGTATATTCATTAATATAATATAACTAAAAATATAATATATTAAACAATGGAACGAAATTGGTCAATTCTTTTTATACAATATTTTTTGAAACATTAAAAAATGACTATTATACTTATGATTTGGAAAAATGATGTTATAAAAAAATGATTACATTTCAATTTTAAAAGAAAGAAATTCAATAATTGTTTTTGGGAATGGTTTATAAAATAGAGAAAACCACCTTGGACTTGTATTTAAAAATGTTATAAATTAGTGATAGTGGTTATGCATCAGTTTTATACATTTAAAAACATTACACTATCAAACATACTAAAAAAATTGTATAACATAACATATATTTCATGATTATAAATAAAATATAACTTTTTAGGATGATTTTATGTAATGTCGGGACCTGTGAAGATAAATATGATCCTACAAAGTAAAACAGGAAAGATAGAATATGGAATATTTAAATGAATGGTGAACATGTGTTGTAAAAGTAGAATGAGTGAAGAAGTAAATCGAACCTTCAAGAATAATGAGGATGTAAATCATACATTAAATCCTCTGGTTAATGCCATCATTTGTGAATAACCAAATCACCTAGGATTTTATGTCTATCAATTACAATTAATGGAATCAATATAGAACTATACAAATAGTTAACAAAAAAACTATCATGATTCAATATGAACCAATCATAGAGGTATATACAGACTCCCACTAATGGTGATCTCATAGTGACTGTGAAGGCTCTCCCTTAAAATTTCATCAGTATCAAGAAAAATTTACCATTAATAAAAAATTCCTGAAATTATAAAATGTAGTAAATTTTAAAATTAACACAAACCACTTAATAAAAGCCCATCAAGTAGATAGGGTACTCAATGTGGTATCAGATACATGTGTATCCTTGAATTAATTCTTAATTGAATGGAATACTCTATTTAGATCATCAATTCCTACAAAAATCATGTAATGTGAATCTATATGGAGATTTATGTAATGTAAATAATAAATTGATAATATAGTTAATAATGAATAGAAGATAGGGATATTTTTATTTTTATACTATCTATGATGACATATTAAAATAATCTAATAAAAGATAATATATGATAGAATCATTTTGGGAGAAATTTATTCAATTATATTAAAAAAACTATAATAAATGATAACAAGAATCCTATAAAAATAGTGATAATTGTATTGGAATTGAATTAAAAATGGTAGAAAATATGTTTTGTGGGTATTAAAATGTAAATAGAAAGGAAAACCCTTGATGGAGAAAAAATCACTAATATGTTTTCATAATTGAATCATTCATATGAGTAGAGGAATAACCATAAATTTCTAGGAACCAAATCTAGTGTGTAAAGATAAAATTATAAATTCTTAACAAAAATAAATTTTTGTGCATCCATAAATATATTCATATAGTGGATAAGTAACATCAAATTCAAATTTAGGGATGAACATTCAATGATTATAGGTATGAAGTGTTTAGGGGGGGCACCATTTATAGTGGAGTAACTATAATAAACTTAGAATGAAAAAAGGCAATACCCTCATGGTAGAATTTCTACAATGATTAGAAGAGGTAGAGTCGATTTGTTAGCTGAGGAGGGTTGTCTGATGAAATATAACATTTAACACTAATATATTATTTTGATTCCAAATAATCTATTATCATTAAAACTTATGAAGCAATGTAGCTATAGTATGAGGAAAATTTTGAAAGAGATAAAGAAAAAATATATGGTGATTCCAAGACAGTTTATGATGTTTTAAAATATTGTATAATAACTACATTAAAACACATCTAAATATAGTAA
Source organism: Viscum album (assembly GCA_963277665.1). Lineage (NCBI taxonomy): Eukaryota > Viridiplantae > Streptophyta > Magnoliopsida > Santalales > Viscaceae > Viscum > Viscum album. The sequence goes on from OY728165.1 coordinate 1,394,844,726, forward strand.
TTATGAACATTGTTGGCTCTGAGGTACGTCCATTTAGGCTTCAGGATAGGTAGGTGGCTTCAATTTCCCATTTTATTGAATTATTGGTGCAATGTATATGTTGGGAAGTGGAAATACTATGTCTCATAATCTTGGGAAACTGTCATTAGATAGTTTTTTATTGCTGTATAGGATCAAAAATTAGGATTCCATTACAATAAATATTTAAAAAAAACCCTATAAAATATGTATTATGGATGTAAAAGGTGAAGTGGGTTGCTGTATAGATGTGGATTCAAGGAGGGTAAGCGAATCCAAGTAAATGAGGTCTATATGAGAATGAATTAGGGGGTATTAACTAAAAAATCATGGGGGGTATGTGGCCAGGGGTTTGGCTGCTAGGGGGATCGACGATGGGTGGTGTAGGGGGTTCTCTATTGAGGGGAGGGGGAGGGGGTTTTGGGGGATTATCATTATGGTGGAAGGATGGGGGATTGACATGGGAAAATTATAGGGTGGGATGGGGGTTGATGACTGGGTGCAGAGCTAGGGAGTATTGGGTCCCTTCGTGAGTTTTATAGTAGGTACTGTAGCACAAAAGTGTAGAAGAAGAGGGAGGATGTGATAGGGGAATAATGGGGGTTAGGATGGGGCTCGATCTACGGTGGCTGGATGGTTTTTGTGTAGAAACTAGACGATGGGAGGCCTGATGAGGTGATGTGAGAAGAAGGCTCAGGGGTTCTTGATGGGAGGTTAGGGAGTAGGGGGTGGGGATGGTGGAGGGATAAATTTGGGAAAAAGGGAAAATGAAGGACGGGTGGGAAAATCCCAGTGACCACCATTTGGTGGTCTCTATTGAACCCAATAGCGTTATCTCGATCCACCCATCCAAGATAGTCAGTTTTATATTAGTGAAAACATAGGTATGTCACATTTCATTATTTTGTTGATGTAGAATTTTCCTATTAAAGACTATCTAGTGTTTTTATAACAAACCATAGATAGATTATTTGAAAAAAATGATGTTTCTATTTTCTATATATCATATCTCATATATATCTCTCCATTTGATATTTCTATATTGGCCAATGAACTAAATCCATGGAAATCATATCGCATATATTTATAAGACAATATCATGGGTCAATATATAGTTTAAGTGTGCATATATCCATCAACACAATATATTCATCATAATTCAGAGAGGGTTCCTAATGTGATAGCATGGCCTTACCCTTGGATATTCGGTTATTTTTTATCTTTTTCATTAACATAAGCATTAATATACTATATTCTCATAGAACCATCAATGTTAATGAGAGGATCCAATTTCTTATTATTTTATATTCACCCTTATTTAATATAATTTGTAGATTGGCTAGAATTTTATTTTCCACTTTGATCATATATTATTAATTTTTTTTATTTTAAAAAAACATTTTTTTAGGTTTAGTATAAACACACACAGACCAGAAGTGGAGTTTCGAAAGAAAATAAAAAAGTAAATACAAAACAAAATCCATATTTCAAATTCCAAATTAACCAGCATGAAATGTGTCTCCACACCTTGATACCTTTATCATTACATAAACTAAAGTGAGGTACCTTGCTCATACTACTCTATCTAGCATGTCATTAACCATTGATGTTTACGCAAAATTTCCTTTACCTCAATCAATTACAATCATATAAATAGGCTTACTGAACCATCATAAGTTATAGGAAGACCACCACTAGTGGAAACAACTACATGATCCACCTGAGAAAAAATAACCCTAATTAGAAAATGAATGAACACCACTATCAGTTCGAATTATCTTAAACCACAACCAAAACAACGATCCCTTGTCAAAACAATTTTTAGGTAAATCCAACTCCCAGTACACTAAAAATATAATTGAATGATTTTTAGTGAATAAACCATAGCCATCATAAAATTAGAGGTGTAAACATTATTATGGTATCTTTTTATTGTTGATCATTTTCAAATCTAAGAAATTTAATTAAAATATACAATATGGTTGTCCATTTATTATTTATGGAATATTTGGCTCATGATATGAGATTTTCATTTTTTTATTTATATATTTATATTAAATGGTAATGTATTCAATATGATGTTTTTATACTAGAAGATAAACATTAATATTTAAAATATGAAATATAATCTTGAGGTGTTATTTTCAATCTCACCAAGACCAAGTTTGTGTTTCGTTGAGGTCGGTTTATGAAAATTAAAATTTGATAAATTCAAATTTCAATTAAAAAATATTTAATGATGATTAAATAGATAAGTAATTGTTGTTTCAATTTTTAACTAGTCTTCATGAAAGGGGGATCATGTGTCTGAGATACACAAATTCGTGGGTTGGCCAAATTCAAATGATATTAATTATAAATAGTTAAATATATACAATCATTTGTGCATAACATTCTATTTTATTCTTTTATTTTAATATTTAAATCATGAACAAGAATATCACAAGATCAAATCCTTAATATATATTCACATGCATATTCTCATTTCATTATTTATTAATCCCAAAAACAAGTTTGTATGAATAAATTATGTTTATCACTGCATGTGATTATTATATTAGTGATTACTAAAGCTATTTAAGGAACTCCATGAACCACATGGCATTAAAATTACATGTGGCACAAATGCAACAAAAATTAAGCTTCCTTGGAATGCTCCTCAAAATCCCTTCATATCCTCTCCTTTTCCATGAACTCAAAAAGCATCACCAAATATGTATTTGTGACATGATTTCCCACCAAGGTGGAGTCAAGAGATGTTGTAAGTACACATTCCATGACAATGACCTTTATTTTATTTGGAATAACCTAATATCTATAGCACAATAGTATCAAACAATTCTCGTCATCATAGTCATGGAATATCCACAACAAAAATCATGATTGATATTAGCTATATAATTTTATTATTATTATTAATTAATTTATAGTACATTTTTACACTTTTAATTTATAAAATTACTTGTTTCATTTGGTGTATATTAAGTATAATATTAGATATGTTTACAAATCCAATTCGCTACATTTTTTAGAGAAAATTCATAGAGGAATAATGTTAACAAAATGATTCTAAATCATTCTATTTAATTAGATTTCCAATATTTTGGTCATAATGAGGGTTTTATTAGGTAGGAAATCCTAGAAAACCATGATTAATATAGGATATTTCTATTGATACTCAAATGGATTAATCCCATTCTCTATATTAAATGGAATCCCACTGTCTAAAATTGAATCCTTCAAGTGATACTTTCATTCATTAGTTACTGTATCCAAACATTTAAGTAGTTAGTAAAATTTTTACACATGGTGACCCCATACCATCAAAATGTTTTAGAATATTTTTAATTGACTAAATATGTGTGACTATTTCCCCATTCCCCCAGCATGGATTATGTTATATCAATGGAATACATCTGATCCTTGAATTTTTGTGAAAAAAATTTGATTCTTCTCTGATCCCTTATCAAGGGTCGATCAGAGTGAAATTGTTAGAGAAATAAAATACACCATCTAACCATGAGGACATTGAAGGTGGATTTAATAATGGAGAAAAAACAATGGAGGCATATATATATCAATATAGGTTACTGTAGAATTAATATAACTATAGTAGTAATCCGTTTTTATTTGTTCTCTCAGATGATCTTATAACCCACACACCAGAAATCTATTTATAGAACTAAAATAACTGACAAAAAAATGGGGAATACAGTGAGAGAGAAAATTCCTATAGATTTTGTTTATTAGGTCCCTATAGAGATTAGAAATCCAAATACATCAAGAAACCATGTTTGAAGTTTCCATCCATCCACTAAAATAATAGAAGGTTGGAGACATCCCATGAGAATATGTTTATCTTTCAAAAACCCCGTTAAACATGCTTTTTTTTGTGATCCATTAATATGGACCATATTCAGGTGGTTGAAAATTAGGTTAAATGTCATCACCATAGTCAATTCATTCCTTTTTCTTATATCATTCGATGACATTGATGGAACAGGTTTCCTTATCTAGCACTTTCTTCTAAATTTCATGGGTTTTATCTTTCTTAATTATATATAGATCTGATGTCATATAGTGATAATAAAAATTTATATAATCCTTAGTTATTCATGTACTCCGATATATATCTTTAATCTTTCAAATTTTTATAGAATGTACATGAGAAATTTCCCATTTAATATCTTAAAATGTAGGAGTAAGTGGTGGTGGCGTCCTTGGTTATGTAATCCTTAATTCCTCCAATGTAACATATTCAATGATTTTTATATCTATTATAGTAAGATGTATCTCTCTTGAATCATCATCTTGATTCCATTTCCATGTATATTTTTCATCAATGAAATTATATTCTCTGAATATAAACTTCTTGATTTAGGGATTATACAAGTGATGTCTTATTGATCGGTCTTTGTATCTCGTAAGGATACACTTCACTCCATGGTCCTCAAGCATTGTATGTTATTCCTCTCAGATTTTGACATGTGTAATGGATCCAAAAAATAAAAGATGTATTACACATGTCTTGTGATTAATCCTATTTTAATTTAGTGTCTTTCCTTCATGATTTTTAGTCGGGTATTTATTGAGTAAATACACAATGAACAATGTTGCATCAGTTAGAAAGTCATGGGAACCAATTTTTCTTTCAACACACATCTTTCCTTTTCTAGAATAGTGTGATGTTTTATTTTGGATACTCTATTGAGTTTGGGTGTCTATTACAGTGTCATCTAGTGCTAAATTCCATGATTCTGGTGGTACTCTTGAAAGACATCAAAGGTCCACTACCACCCTTGATCAGATCATAATGTTTATATGAGATTATTTCTAGGATTTTAACATACTTACATTAATTATTTGAAGATTTTAAAAAATTAGGACTTCAGCTTGAGAAATTATATCTGTTTTCCTTCTATAATCATCAATAAATGTTCGAAAGTACCTCATTTTTCCAGTTTATTTTGGATTAAATTGGCTGTAAACATCAATGTGAACTAGCTCTAGTGGCATTTAAGCCTTCAAATTGGCCTTCGTTGAGAGGATGTTTCTATCTTGTTTTCATAGAATAAGGATTTCACATATTTGATTTGGTTTCCAAATGAAATTATTCTCATTCAACATATTTATTCTTCTAAATAATCATAAAATTTCAATATCAAAATTCCCAATCATGAGATGTCATATCTGGTGTTTATCATAAATATTTTCACCAAACATTGAGGATGTCATGACCCGTCCCCCAGGGCCCATACCGTGACTACCCCAAGCCCACCTTCCATAGTCAATGGCTGGTGACTAGCACCGAAATGCATACTCTCTAAAACGGGAAGTCAATGCCTTTAATCTTGTACAAACACACGTTCCATGAATACAACAAGAAGCAACTGTTATTTAAACTTCGGTAGTAAACGAGTGCTGAAAGTAAAAGGGGGATAAAATATAAGACCAACTATAAAAATAAAAGTACAAATAAAAATATAATAAAATTAAATGAAAAAGGAAAACAGCTATTGGGTCGTTCTAAAATGTTCCTACCTAATGGGTAGGTAAATATCACCTTCTCAGCACTCCACGTCCGTTTGTCTCCTCAGCATCACATCACAACAAAATGGCCCACCCCCGTGCACCATCCAGTCCTGGCTCCCTCAGCCTTGAACAATGTTTTACATCGTCTGCCCAAGACACAACAAGGTGCAATAGAATCATGTGTAGGGATTAGTATAACGATACTTAGTATGGACCGCGAGAGCCTATAGTTCTCTTAATGTTTTACTATAGAAAACCAAGAGACAAGGCATCAACCCTACTTCGATATATACCCATAAATGGATCTGTGTTATTAAGATATATGAATCTCATACATGAGGGAATAATACCACAAGGTAACACCACGATGGTCTACTACCACACAAGTAAATCACCACATAGAATATCCACAATCACAAGAACAAGTTAAAGATAGCTCACACAAGGATTTATTCTAGAGGTAAAAACAAGTAACATCCCCAGTAACATCGTCAAACACATCGGATGCTGGAGAACTCCTCCTCTATAGAGTATAGTGGGCACGTCACATAACACAAAGGTGCTTCCAACTGACCTTGGACTATTCAGGTACTCCTGCTGTCGGGTGTCATTGGTCATCCACGTCACACAGAGGCGCTCCCATCCATGGGTCTGTCACGTCACGTAGAGTTGCAGCCCCATATGGCCTGCTATGGTACTCCTCCTATTGAGTACCATGGTTCTGCTGCATCACATAGCGGTTCTCCCCACTGTGAATCTACCGCGTCACATTGAGGAACTCTCCACTAGTACAGTCGAGTCACTCTGAGTCGTAATGGTTAGCAATCTTCAAGTCTCAGCCAGTTCTAGGGTTCCACACATAGCTCACTTGGGAGAACCACTCACCAAGCCATCGGTCATACCTCAAATTCCCCAATTTCCCACTAATAAGTATCCCAAACTTCCCCCATGTCAAAAGGTAGTCGACGCGACAGATGGTGTGTCAATCGGACGCCTGGTCTGTATGTTATTAGTGTTTTCGCTCTGAGGGGCAGGTTGAATTCAGGGTCCAATACAACCCGGCTGTACTCCAACCTTATATAAAACTCAAGGGGATTATACCAAAATAGACCATCTCAATACAAGGATCTAGGAACTGCCGACTATTTTCACACTAACGCCTGGTTTTCATGTTATGTTGAAAAAGGTAAAACTAGGCCCAGATAGGCCCGGGTCCGGTCTGACCCAGCCTAGACTGACCTCAACCGGTCCAGGTCCATCCTGGATGGCATGGGACTCGGTGGGATCAGCCCTTTGAATCGTGGTCTGGCCTAACCTGGTCTGAGGTTGGATGCTCTGCTTGATGGAAACGACTTGGCTTGAGGGTGGCGACCTGCTCCAAGGGAGGCGACCTGGTCCGAGGGAAAAAATCTTGCATAAGGGCGGCGGCCGGACTCGATGGAGGTGGCCTGTTCTGAGGGTGGCAGCCTGTCTTGATCTGATGTGAAGGGTGAAACCCCTTGGTGTCCATGAATCCTGACTGGCATGAAGGCCATTCAGTTGGTAAGGCGGTGGCACCGCGAAACCCACCGAAGGTGGGTTCGGCCTCTACAGTATCTTCAGTCGCGGATTCTGTTTTCCAACTGTGTGGCGATCGCACAGCCTCCCATCCCATGGCTGGTCGTCCAACCGGCTTCCTCCTCCGTTCACCATGGATGATGAGTTGTGACCTTCCTCTTGCGGCGTGTGTCAATGTGCTCATGGTCTTCCAAGGAGGCACAATGATATATCAATAATAGGGGAGGGTTTAGGTTGGGTTCATTAGGATTGTGTCCTCTATGTTAGCTCGTAAACATGAGGGGGTTAAGTGTTTCATAACAATGGATTTAATCAACTAGATAAACCCCACAAGATACCCCGTAACAACCTCCCTCAAAGAAAAATGAATCGTGGGTCAACCCATTAGTCAGTTAACCCACGATATTCGTATTATTCAAGAATGGGGAAGTGGAAAATTATTTATAAATCATAAACGAAAATAACCCCTAACTCAAGAATGATGGTGAGCGTGTGTTTGTGGAAGCAGGTCGGTGTTCGTCGTCTCCTGCAACTAGCCTCCAATAACATCACTTGTTCGTCGATCTCCAGTTCGATTTTTTGGTGTCGCTCGTCACCTCCCGCTAGTACCGGCTCCGTCCTCCAAGGGTTTGGCATCACTACACTTTTTCAGCACTTCATTAATTGGTGAAGTATTGTCGACACCTCTCCTGATGCTCCATATAATTAGGAGAGGGGAAGGGTGTGCAACATTCATGGGATTACGGGAGGACCATTAATTAAGAAACTTCCTAATTCCCCAATGGTGCAGTTACTTATAATTGAAAGGTGAATACATTTATTTTCATGACACATCACTGGTCCCACCTTACCTATCGTCTGTTGGAGGAATTGAATAAAAAAATAATTATTTTATTTTATTTATTATATTAAAAAGATCCAAAAAAAACATTATTTCCGGACCTACTGTTGTCAATGTAAAGGACTCTTTAGGTGAATATCGGTGATTTGAATTAAACAATGTACTGATATTTCGATTCTGAGCACATTTTCAAAAGTTACAAATCACTGCTTATCTGTTTACTAAACGTACCCCAAAAAAAGTTTGGTAAATTATTAACAGTCACCCTCGACCCGCGCCAGTCGGGGTTAGGCTATGCCTAAGTAATACATGCCCCAACGAACCCAATCGTACTCTTTGATTTCCAATCCGAGATACTTTTTAAACGTTATGGATTTTACAATAAATTTATTGTCACTTAATAATTTTATTTACGGCCAAAAACTATCTTTCACTGGTGACATCCGCCGGCTAATGTTTGTATCTATATAAAGAAATAATACCTTCAAAAGTTCATTGGTGGCCTCAAATTTTAATCAATGTTAACGTTTGTGTGTTATAAGAATATGAAAAATAAAATAATTTATTTTATTATTTTATTTATGGCTATTCCATTTTTGGGTTTTCTCATAGGTGGCTTGTGCCGACTAAACATAATTTGAACCGAGGGTAAACATGCAATCCTAAATGTGATGGTTCACTCAGTTTTTTAATTTGGGCAATCATTTAAGAGTTATTACACTTTTTCAGAAAAACTTCTTTCATGCGCTAATTAAAATTTAAAAAAACATCGGCGAATCATTCCAAGCACTCCGGGAATCGGAATCACGGGCCATCAGATTTCAAGGTCTTGAAATAACTCCATATAATTAGAAAATTATATGGATGTTACAGAACATTACATTCTCCACACCTTAGTGATTTACGTCCCCGAATTCCACAACAAATGAAAAACAACCAAAAGAGGGTACTGAGCATGAATTTGAGCCTCTTGCTCAATGTTCTCTCTTGGAGGTTCCCATGAAACCAGCGTTCATGCACTGGAGGTATCGACCACCCAGGAAGGACCTGCTCCTGTCGATCCTCAATTTCAACTGGAACCTCCGTAAAAGACACATTATCATCGATGTCTAGCATTCCGTGGTTGATGATGTGATATGGGTCATGCATGTATCTCCTCACCTGGGATACGAGGAAGGATTCATGAACCCTCTCCAACTGCAGTGGAAGAGACAAGTGGTATAGTACCCTTCCTATCATCTAATATATCAGAAAAGTACCAATAAACCTCAGTGATAACTTGTCGGCTTGGCCAAATAACCATAGTCCCTATCGAGTAGAAGCTCACAAAAATATGTGGTCCCCCTCCTGGAACTCCAATGGTCTCTGTAACATTTTAGAATATGACTTCTGCCAACACTATATAGTCTTCAATTGCTGACAAGTGAGATCTTGGTACATCTTCACAACTCCAGGATGTACCGCCATTGGGGTCATATGGAAATCCCTCATCACTACCTCCTATAGCACAACCAGTACAATAGTACATCTTCTAAAGATAATGATGTGTTACAGACCATCAAAAATTTCATCAGGTACCTATCCTATGGATAACTGAGCCCGTTGATCCTCACAGTCAGTGTCCCCATGCTGCACCACCATTACTCGCTGAAGGTGTGGGGAAGTGACTGTCATTTACTAGAGGTATGTTGCTCCATCTCTATCCATGAAGGATATCTGCAACGTGGCTAGCTGTTATGTCACCTCACTAAACAATTACAGACCAGACCTCCTGCTAACAAGGGTGCCGCTACAGTGGAGAAGTCAGATACAAATCTCCGGTTGTACCTAGCCAAAGAAGAATTCACTCCCACTTCAGGGAGGTAAACATGGAAAGATATTTTCAAAGGATTTCCCCCACACTTTGTTCCTTCTATTGGGAAATGAAAACTGAAAACTCCTTTTGCCACGAGGGTAAGGCTGGCTGACTAACGAGTGATCAGCCACACCTTCCTATGAAGGAGTTTATCAGGTTCTTCCTAGGATTCATTTTTCATCGACAAAGGAAAATCCCATTCCAACATTTTAGTTAAACCAATACACTTTTTCCTAATACAGTCAATATATGTCGGAACTGTGGATGTCATTTCTATACCCAAACTCGCATTGTAAGGCCTCGACACTACCACAAAGAGGTTCCGACAAAAACACTGGCCTCATGGGTCAGATAACACAATTGGCGTATGTGTGATTCTTGAGTCTCTTCCTAAAGTTATCTCCATATTTTAGGGTCATGTTAATGGATTAACCGGAACCTCTTGTTCCAGGACAGGATTTGAGGAAGGAAGGTATGATTGGTACATATGTCTATTAATAGAATATCTAGTAGTAGAAATAGATCATTCGTTGAATCATTCCTAGATCCCTTGGGACACACTCCTTGATTTCATGAAACTACTCTCTTCCCTTGTCCCTCAGCTCCCTGAGCATGGTGGGGACCACAATGGGGCTAGTTGTAACACGTCGAAATGTAAACCACCTCATGTTACTCACCTAGATATACTTCCACATCTGCAGCCCTGTTGATTATTCTATCCCTATCACTTGTTCTTCCAGAATCATTTTTACAGACCCAAGTCTCTGAGACAAGTGCCAGTTTCCTGCTTTTCCACTACTAACATTCACTTGATGTATTGTCTAAGACAATGAACATTAAACTGAAAATTTTATCCCTAACACCCTAACATATGTAGGAATGCATAGAGGAATAGTGTTGGCTCATACATCCTTAAACACACCACACTCGGATGTCCGAGCCCTAAAGCACTTATCATATTGTATTCATCAAGTACCCAGAATGGTATGTACACCTTGATGAATTCTTAGCAACCAGCATGTCATCCTGCCGAAGCTATAGAAGCATTAGATAACTCTCAGCCACCTCCTCAAACCAGTCCATAGTCGCCTGCGAGTTGGGCTCACCTCAGAACCTGAGCGATATCTGATGCTAAAACTTTTGTAAGGAACTAAGCCTATATGTTTTCTCTACATGTAAAGTCGATTGTAATTGTTGACCAACAGGCATTGATATTTCTAACACACTACCTAAATGTACTATATTATGAAATGATCCATGTAATGAAGCATCATAACTATGTGGACCATCCACATGGTCACTCAATGGAGAAGACTAGAAGATATGACATACATATGCTATATCGGTGTCTCAACTAGGCCGAAAACTCTAGCCATAGACTCCATCCAGTCCTCAGTTACATGGGAATCTTTCTCACCTAAAAACCTTAGAGGCCTCTGTCAATGGAACTCGGGTAATACGCTCAGTCAGCATACACCCTCTACTTTTGGGGCTGCTGGTAATGCTTGTCCAATGGGTAGTGGTGCTACTGGTACACCACCCGAAGGTGCTAACGCCATAAGAGGGCCCTAAACTAAGGCCCCGTTCCTCAGTGGGACATTATTGCATACTCTCTTAGGAAACCTGGGTGGCTGTCTTTATGGAGGCATCCTGATAAGGAACAGGTGCACAATGGTCATTACGTTATACCCGGTGAGCTGACTCAAAATAAATGAAAACAAATACATTAAAAAACACATAATGAGTGTTTTCATAACACTTAAAACAATTTATTTATTGAAAATATCATTGTCTTAAATATCTATAGAACCGAACACCTAGGATACCACTTTGTCATGACCTACCCCCCGAGGCTCGTTCCGTGACTACCCATAGCCCACCTTCCATAGGCCAGGGGCTAGAGACTAGAACCGAAAGGAATACTCCCTAAAACAGGAAAGAATTTCCATTAATCCTATAAAAACACATGGTCCAAGAACATGTCATGAAACAACTATGAAGTATACTTCTTTAGTAAAAGAGTGATGAAATTAAAAGGGGGGAAAAATATAAGAACAACTTAAAATACAATAAAACCGAAAGAAAAAGAAAAACATATATTGGGTCATCCTCCAAGGTTCCTACCTGAAGGGTAGGTACAAATCATCTCTTCAGCACTCCACGGCTGTCTGTATCCTCCATGTCACGTCCTGCAAAAAATGTTCCACCTTCGTGCATCGTCTAGTCTTGGCTCCCTCATCCTTGATCAATGTTGTGCGTCATCGGCACGAGAAACAACAAGGTGTGGGTGAAGCCCGTGTAGGGGTGAGTATAACAATACACAGTAGGGACCCTGATACCACGTAGATATATTAAAGATTCACAATGGAAACCACAAAGAAACACATAAATTCTACATAGATATATTCCCATACATACACCTATGTTGTTAACATATATAAATCTCATACAAGATGTAATAATACCACAATGTAAAACCATGAATGTATATTACCACACAAGTAACGTACCACATAACATACCATCAGTCACAAGCACTAGTTAATGAAAGCTCACACCAGGATTTATTCTATTGGTAAAAACAATTAACATTCTCATTCACATAGTCAAAAAGCAAAGCTACTTGAGAAATCCTCCTCTATCGAGTACAATGGGTCAGCTGTGTCACACAGAGGTGCATCCCACAATCATTGGACCGTTGAGGTACTCCTCCTATCGAGTACCATGGGTATGTTGTGTCACATAGAGGAGCTCACCACCGTGGGTATGTCGCGTCACACCGAGGTGATCCCCATCATGGCATGCTGAGGTACTCATCCTATCGAGTACCGTGTATCTGCCGCATCACACAGTGGTGCTCCCCATCGTGGGTCTGTCGAGTATCACAAAGGCGCTTCCCACTAGGCCTATCGAGTAACTCTGAGTTGTAATGGTCAACAGTCATCAAGTCTCATCCATTAGTAGGGTTCCTCACGTAGCTCGCTTGGGAGACCCACTTCCCAAGGCATCATTCATACCTCAACCATCCCGAAGTCCTGTGAAGAAGTATCTCAATGTTCTATCACCTCAAAATGGATCCAACGCAATAGACGGAACGTCAATTGGACGTTGGGTCTGTATGTTATTAGCATTTCTACTCAGAGGAACAGGTTAGATTCGGGGTCTGATCCAACCAATCCTTACTTCATCCATATCCAAAACTCAAGTGGAGTATACCAAATAGAACAGTATTCATCCAAGGATCTCGGTGCCATAGATGGTTCATCAAACGGACACCAGGTTTTTATGTTATGTTCAAAATGATAAAAATGGGTCCTGATGGGCCTCGGTCCAGTCGGACCTGGCCAGTCCCGACCCAACCCTATCCAGGTCCAGCCCAGATGGTCTGGACCTTGGTGGGCCTCGCCCGCTGGGCCGTAGTCCGGCCCGACCTTTTACCTGGGTGGCGGCTCGATGTGAGGGTGGCAGCCCGACTCGAGGGCGACGACCTGCTCCGAGGAAGGTGGCACGGCTCCAAGGGCGGCGTCCCAGTTAGATCCTACACTGGGGGATGTAACCCCCCAGTCTTCTAGATTCCCGACCAGCTCAATGGTCGTTCGGTTGGCGAGGCAATGGCGTCGCGAAACACAAAAAAGGTGGGTTCGGCCTGTGCTACCGCTTTGGACATGACTCCTGTTCGCCGACTACGCAGTGATCGCACTATCTCCCTTCACATAGTTGTTCATCATGTCGGTCCCCTCCTCCATTCTCCGTGGCTGATGAGCCACAGCCTTCTTCTTCTTGTGTGCGTCATCGTGTTCACAGTCTTCCAAGGAGGCGCATGAATGTACCAAAGATAGCAGAGGGTTCAGGACGGTTTTGTTAGGCATGTGCCCTCCATGTTAGATCGTAAACATGACATGTTTAAGGGTTTAATAACAGTTAAATTAATAAATTGGATAAACCTGCAAGATACCCTTTAATTACCATCCACAAATATGAATAAATTGAAGGTCATCCGATTTGAGTGTTTACCCACGTTATTAGTATTATTAAAGAATGGGAAATTGGGAAATTATTTAAAATATATAAATGAAAATAACCCCTACCTCAAAAATGATGGTGAGAGCACGTTTGTAGAAGCGGGTCAGTGTTCTTTGTCTCCCGCAACTAGCCTCTAATGACGTCACTCATTCGTAGATCTGTGGTTCGGGTTTTAGGTGTCGATCATCACCTCCCACTAGTGTCAGATCTGTCCTCCAAGGGTTTGGCATCACTGCTCTTGGTCAGCACTTCGTTGCATGGCGAAGCAGTGCCTATACCTCTCCCCAAGATCTATATAAATAGAAGAGGTGAACGATGTGCAACGTTCGTGGGATTAATGGATACTCCTTAATTATGAACCTTTCTATTTCCCTAATGGTGCAGTTACATAGAATTTAAAGTTCACTCCATTTATTGGCATGACATGTCACCGATCCCACCATACCGCTCGTCTATTGGAGGAATAGAATAAAAATAAACTAATAATGTCATTTTATTTATTCGATTAAAAATTTCAAAAAACTAAATTTTTTTACAGACCTATTGTGGTCGAAGTAAAGGTCTCTCTAAAAGAATATCAGGATTGCAAGTTCAATGATGTCCTCATATTTCAATTTTGAGCACCAGTTCAGATGTTACAAAATTCCGCATGCGTGTTTACTAAACATACCTGAAAAAAAGTTTAGAAAATTACTAGCAGTCACCCTCAACCCACGCTTGTTGGGGTTTGAATTTCCCTAAGTAAAACACACATCAACAAACAAAACATTACACTTGTATTTTAATCTAAGTTATCCTTTAAAAGGTATGGATTTTACAATAAAGTAGTTGCCACTTAATTATTTTATTTACAGCCAAAAACTAACATTCACTGGCGGCTTGTGCCGACCAATGTTAGTATTAGCCTATAGAAATCATTCCCTCACGAGTTTAGTGGTGGTCTCAGATTTTTAATCAGAGTTACCATTAATGAGTTGTAAACATTTGAAAAATAAAATAATTTATTTAACTATTTTATTTACGATTATGCCATTTTTGGGTTTTCTCATAGGAGGACTCCACCAACTAAACTTAAGTCTCTCCTAGGGTACACCTTCCATCCTGAATGCAATGATTCTCTAATTTTTTTAATCTGGGAATCCTTTTAAGAGTTATTCCACTTTTTGTAGGAAAAATTCTTACACGTGCTAATTAAAGATAATCAAAACATTGATAGATCATTCTGGGCACTCTGGGACTCAGAATCACACGCCGTCAGATATCACGGTCTCAAAATAATTCCATATATTAAAAAACAATTATACATAATTTTCGGGACATTAAAGTGGTACATTAGCATGGATCATAAATGGGAAGATGAGGTTCTTCACCAATGGCACTTTTATGAGCAGCCTTCCATCATTATCAAATATTACCATTTGTTTATTTTGTAGGCTTCTGTGAAATAAATTTTCCACAAACTTCCCAACACACAAGATGTTGGTCATCATGTAGGGTATATAATAGAATATGGAGATTAAAGCATTATTTTTTCATCTTGATCATAATAATTCATCTTCGATTGGAAAATATTATTATTAGATCTGCAAATGAAATCTCTCTTCAAACTCTCTCATGTAGGTTTGTAAACAAGTTCCTATTACTTGTCATGTGGTTACAAGCTCCAGAGTAAAGATACCACATAACATGATTTTGTGTTAATTTTTGTTCCATCAAAAAATGATAATATCCAAAAGAATCACCTTCTTGGACGTTATATGACTCCTTGGAATCATTGTCCATGGTTTTCTCACTCCAACAATCACTGTTATAATGTACATATTTTTTACAATTATAGAATCGATCATTTTTTGTTTTATAGGGGACTGTTGAATCATATTGTTCTTCCTCACCCTCATTCTTGTGGATTACAATTTTTCTATCCACGACCTCATTGATTTTGGATTTTTCCACCATGACCTCCTCTTCTTATATCAAATTCATTTCTATGGGATACCCACCATATGATTCTTAAAAATCCCCCCTTGCCCCTTTTTTTAGTTATTGATTTACAAATTTTACTAGAGGCCATGCTCCACTACATTGGTATCACTCTAGTGATCCACCTTCAATTTGTGGACATATAGAGACCCCAAGAGTTCTTCGGCAAAGATCATCTTTGGGTATTTTATATCATATATTGAAACAACATTGTAATCAAATTTCGAATCCAATGGTCATAAAAAAATATCACATAACCAAATATCAACAATATTTTTTACATTTCTTAATAATTGGTTCACCATAACCATTACATGAGTACTACACTTGGAAATGGATTTAGAAGATTTCATAAAAAATGATTTTAAATCATCATGTAAAGAATGATGTTATATCTGCTTCACATTGTTGGCATAATTGAATGGTTTGATAATGTTTTCCCAGATCTCCTTTGATGATTTAGATGATGCAGTTACTAGGAATTTAGATACATGAAGGCCTTGATAGATGATGTATTTGACCATGTGGGCCTACTTCTGTTCCACCTGAATAGTCACCTTATGAACATTTGAAAGAGAATCCTCCACTACATTGTATTCTAGCTTCGTGTATCCATCCTTCACAATTTCTATGACATCATGGGTGTCAATGTGTTATTAAATTTGGATGCACCATTTATCATAATTTTTCTTCAATATCATTGGAACCAAATCTTGTGTGATTTCACTCACCATTATGAGAAAATAGTTTGTGAATGTGAAAATGATTGATATATTCCATTTTATAGTCTAGATAATATTCAATTTTATATTTCAGAATCAGATTTTTTTTCAAAAATTGAGAATGATATATATATATACACATTTTTCAATTTTGGATGTCTTTTTTTCAATTATGGATGTCATTTTTTTAGAATTGCAGAAAGTAACAATTTTTTTGGAATTGCTAACCAAATTTTTTGGTAATTGAAATGAATGGGGAGAATTTTTTTTCTTGTGTACAAAGAAAATAGAAGCAGATATGAATAATGGTGTGGAGAGAATGAGGTGATATATTTTGTGGTTTGAATGGAGAGACATGAAGATGAGGACTTGTATGGGAAAAACAAATAGTGTGGGAAAAAATATTTTGAGGGGTGTTATTGAGAATAAAAAATGTTCAAAGGAGGAAAATTGTTGTATTTAAAAAATTCCAATCATGGGAGACAAAAATACAATGGATTGACAATTGGGAAGAGGGAGGTCGACAAAACAAAAGGGCAATAAATAACCCTTTTACCCAAATAGGATGGGGTTACCTCTTCCCCAACTAATGATTGGATAAATATCTAAAATATTTGTGGATGAAACTCACCTTCAAAACCTTTCACGGATACCACTGAATGAGGAATTAGTAGTGGGTAACACAAAATTCAAATCTGATGCAGAATCACTAGAGGGGAAAGCATACTAAAAATAACAGCATCATGGAATCAAGTTTGTTGGTTCTCTGGGTTGATCTTATGACCCACACACCACACGTCTATTTTTAAAGAGGGAATAAAATCATTATGATTTGGGAAGTAGGTGTCCTCGGAGCCATAAAATCAATATACGTTAAGCACCCATGTTTTAATTCATCAATCATCAGTCATAGTAGTGTAATGTTGGGTCCATCCCTGTAAAAAACATATTTATCCATCAACGTACATGGATTTGAATGTTGAGAGAAAATGGGGAGAGGGCCTTGGTAGTTTCATGTGAAGTGTTCTTAGATAGGTACAATGATGTAGAGGGGTTCGACACTAATGTTATGGTGGGGCGGAGACAACATGTGATGAGGGGGTATGACATGGGTAAGGGGAAAATGTGATCCAGCGTGGCAGAAGATGTTGGGATGCGTCTAGGCTGTGGGGCAGTGACATCTCCATCAAAGAGATAGGAGGTGGGGCCATATCGAGCGATAATCAGGGGATCATCGAGTTGGATTTCATCCTTCAGGACCATAGGGGGGATATGGGCGTTTGTGAGCAGCATGAAGTACATTAATGGTTCCACCACGCCCTTCGGTCCCCCACTGTTTTTCTTTATTAGGTCGCTGTCGTAAAAAGACTCCATATATATTTTACCATTTTTATTAGGTCAAAAAGAATTACAAAAAATGGTTAGGGAAAAAATATTTTTCAATATTTACTGCAATGGCAGCATCTGTGATTCCACCTTTTCATTTCGGGTGAAATGCGGCATCGTGGATGTTGCCTCTTCACTTTCGGCACATATCGGTGACGTGTTGAAGGCCGCACCCACGATGCCTCTTTTCTAGATGATTTCATATGAAAGGAGACACCATGGGTGCCACCTTTCCCTCCACGCACTATAAAAGGGTAGTGCACCCTCCCCTTCTCCTCACTTCCAAACACCCATTTACCTCTCATCTTCTATCATTATCGTCGAAGATTTCGGTTTGAAATTTTTGAAAATCTTTTAGAGGTATGTTTTTTAATTTAATGTTTTTTATTTTGTTGACTTGTTCATAGTAAAATATTTTAATTCTTTGGTAGTTTAGTTAGTTTTAAATTGTTTTTCGTTTTTTAGATTGTTTAATTAGTTATATATATTTAAGAATTAAAATTATCATTAGTATAAGTAATTTAGGATTCTTTTAATGAAATTTTGGAAGCATAAAGACTATGTTATCTATGAAGTACAATCATTGTCAAGATACAGACATGCGAATGTGGGTTTGGCATAGTTATACCTAGGGGTAAAACCTGAAAACACCGATATAAGCTATACTCAAATGGGAACTGGTGCATTGCAACGGGCATTGCTACATTTTGGATTAACACTCCCAGGGGATATGCTTAAAATAACCATATTTTGTTATAAACTACTAAAATATCTGTGAAAATAAATTATAAAGAGATAATTTAGTAATGAATTTGATAGTTATTATTGGGATTGATTAATTAGAAATTTATTAATAAATAACATAGAGTAAAAAATAAAACTACAGTTAAAATGATATTCAATAACAGGGATTTGAAAAATAACATGGAGTTAAAAAAACATCAATGAGTTAAAAAAAATATGGATCTAAAAAACATCATTGAATTAAAAAAAATGGAGTTAAAAAAATTGTATTTAATGAACAACATGGAGTTAAAAATTAAAATGGAGGTAAAAAATAACCTGGAGTTAAAAAACAACCTAGAGTTAAAAACCAACATGGAGTGAAAGTGAAAAAATAAATAACATGGTGATAAAATATAAATAACATAGAGTTAAAATATAAATAACATAGAGTTAAAAAATATAAATAACCACATGTTCAGAGCATTCAGCCTTTATTGAAGTGAATTGGATAGAAAATTTCAGAAAACCCATGCGACAACAGGATTTCTAAAATTTTGATATGCAATTCACTACAATAAAGGATGGAATCTCGAAACATGGAGTTATTTATTTTCTAACTCTATGTTATTTAAATATTAACTATATTATTCATATATATTTTAACTCTACTATGTTATTTATAAAATTAAAACACCAACGATTCCACACAGCCCATCAAACTCTTTATCAACAAGTCTTTCTCCATTATCATCTTCAAAAGGCTACTATAGGACCTCCTTGATCTATACATTCCAAACACTAACATACAAGTATAATATAAACATAAAAACCAACAAATTTTCATGTTTTTATGTTTATAATATACTTGTGTGTGAGTTATTGGAATGGATAGATGAAAGAGGTCCTATAGTAGCCTTTTGAAGATGATAACAGATAAATATTTGGTGATGAAGAGTTCAATTGGGTATGTTGAATCATTGGTGTTTTCATCTGATCAACTGGTCATGGGGAAATGAAGTGACAATTGTAGAAGAAATTATAATGTTTGGATGAATGGTTGTGTTTAAGGGGTTGGTATTTGTAGGAATGTGAATAGATGGGAATTTCATGTGTCATATCTTTCACCATACCCTTATGTGGCCAGATGTTGATATGGATATGGACATGGCGGGTGGAAGATTGGTTTTTTTGTCCGATGAAAAGAGATATAACATGTTCTCATGCATCAAATATTATAGATGTATGTGATATTAGTGACATAGTTTATCACATTGATGTGGGGTTAACTCTTATATGTTTAACCAATGATTATAGTTTTGTTTATATTGGTCTTATGGTTTATATTTTATAGTCATTCAATGTCACGTACTTGAATCATTTTTATGATTCAAGTAGGTAGTTTTGAAAACATATAAATTATTTTTCAGGAACATTTTTTATGAAAAGATTTCTATTTTCAACAATTTCTTATATGTTTAATCAATGTTTAATGTTTCATTTATATTGGTCTTATTGTTTATATGTTATATTCTTTCAAAGTCACGTACTTGAAACATTTTTATGTTTCAAGTAGGCAGTTTTGAAAGCGTATGAATAATTTTTAATGAAAATGTTTTATAAAATGATTTATTTTCAACAATTTATTTTATGTTTAATTAATTTTTAATGATTAGTTCATATTGGTCATATGGTTTATATTTTATATACATTCAAAGTCACTTACTTGAAACATTTTTATGTTTTAGTTTAGCAGTTTTGAAAGCTTATAAATTATTTTTCATGACCATTTTTAATGAAATGATGTTTTTTTCAACAATTTCTTATGTGTTTAATAAATGTTTAACTTTTTGTTTATATCGGTCATATGAAATATATTTTATCTTCTTTCAATGTCATGTACTTGAAACATTTTATATTACAAGTAGGTGGTTTTGAATGCTTATAAATTATTTTTCAGGAACATTTTTTAAGAAATTGTTTTTTCACCAATTTCATATATGTTCAATTAATGTTTAATATTTCGTTTATATTTGTCTTATGGTTTATATTTTATAGTATTTTAAAGTCATGTTCTTGAAACATTTTTAACTTTCAAGAATGTGGTTTTGAAAACGTATAAATTATTTTTCCTGAACAATATTTATGAATTACATATATATAAAAATATATAAACAAAACAAAAAAAATAAAAACAAAATTTTCAAATATGATAATTTTTAAAAAATTTCTTAATTATATATATAAATAAAATTATTTACAAAAAAACTAAAAAAAACTAAACAAAAATTAAAAAATTATTTTTTTGTTAGGTGAAAGACTTCATCCTCTTTAACAATTTTTATGAATTATATATTTAAATAAATATATAAACAAAACAAAAAAAAATAAAAAAATTTCAATTTTTATTTGTTAGGAGAAAGGCAGAATTGAAGGTGTCGCCTTTCAGCGGCAGTGCAGAGGTGGCAGCCGTGATGCCGCCTTTCACCCGAAATGAAAAGGCGGAATCGAGGATGCCGCCATTGCGGCGCATTTTGAAAAATATTTTTTCCCTAACTATTTTTTGTAAAAAAAATTAAAATGTAAAAAAAGATCATATTCTACTTGATGGGATGAGGTTTTTGGGAGAAATATTTTTCCATATATAATGCGAAAAGAGATACATTTGAGTTGTAAAATAACAAAAATTCATGTTCGGTGACCATCAGTCATCACGTGTCCAACGTTGGAAGCTCTCATTTATTGATTATAATGGGTTTAAAATTAATTGGTGACTTTGGTTGAGTATAAAAAATTTAATAAATTTTTATAAATGTTTACAAATCATCCTCTCCATTTCATATCTAAACAGTTGTGTTAATTTGGATATTCAAATAAAACACACTCAAAAAACATATTCTCTCATCCTTATATATTTGTTTAAAAAATCATTGATATAATATATTATTTTGAAATGATATTGGAAATTCAATATGTCAGCCACAACACAATCGTTACATCAATAAAGAAATTATAAACCCATATATTTTACATTTTATTCAACTTTATTTCTTTCTTATAGATGTATGAATTTACATTGTAAATTTAATTACAGCATATTTTCTTAAAATTGTAACATGTAATAATTTTATACAAACAAAATAAATTAAAATAATTATATATATAAGATTTTTTAGAAAATTAATGAGTACATGTGTATATATATAAATTTATTGATATATATATATATATACACACATATATGTTCTTAAAATCACATACATATATATTACTATAATTATTAAAAAATGTATCAATCGATGAGTACATGAAAATACATTTATGTACACACATGAACCCATTCAAAAATAAAAGTATTCACAAATATAATTATTTAAAAGTATATATAAATAGTAACAGATACACACTTACATACATATATCACATAGAAATATGTATATATACATAAAATTGTTTATAATTATACATACAACAAAAATGTTGTTGCGTATGATTTAAAATATATATTTTTACACACTTTATGTCAAAATTAAATTTTATATAGCAAAATTTCAATAAATATATCTAATAATTAGTGATCACATACACACACATATATATAAATAAAAATATATAAACATTATTTATGTTATTTACCATTAAAAATAATACATTTTAATACCCCGAACATAATTATATTTGTAATAATAATAATTTCAGTTATTATCATTACTATTAATTTATTAATGTTATTCGGTATGTTTTATTTCTAAATACACTAAAGTGAAAAAGATACATTTTATTCAAACATTGTGATATTACATTGATACAAGGCATTATAACTACATAATAAAACACGCCACAAGAGCAAATAGAACAAATGGAAGACCACCCAACCTCACAAAAATACCGATTAAGAAGCCTTCATCCCTTGAATCCACCCAAAAAAAGAAATGATGAGAAGAATAGAAAAAATACAGAGAGTCAAATAAATATAAAGCTCCATCCTCTTAAAATTAGAAATGATCTTGATCCTTCGAATACCTTGAACGAGTATTTATACGGTTTAATATAACCGTTATATGTAGTTGTTTGGGTTTTTATGTTGTCATTGGTTCTTTATATGACTGTTGGAATTATTTTGATAATAGTTATAAAATTTTATATCTGTTATGTTTTTAACTATTTTATTATTTTTAAGCACATAAAGTATTTTATAAATTTCGAACGTTTAAATATAAAATTTGTAGTTAATAAATGTGTTTTTTATGTAAATATAAAATTTTAAAATTATACCTTTTCATGTTTCAGAAGAATATTATTCTTATTAATATTTTAAAAGAAATAAATTATTATCTATTATTTTATAAAAAATATATATTTCAAGTGTTAAAAAAGCGGATTGCCTAAACTAGTTTGGAAAACCATCAAGGGGTCAACCCCGCCATAGGAGACATCTACCCATGTGTGTAGGTTCTTTATAGTGTCTCAGGTAGCAGTAGAGAGAAACCCCAAGAAGGCACGTTGTGAGGCATGTGGCAAACCAGTGGGAGCAAAAGAGAGGATGTAGGAATGGGTTGGGCGCAAGCCCAGAGATGGGGTCCTGTAACGACCCAAAATTTCATTAATGGAAAATCCCTCTTGATCCAGTTAAATGTTTCTTTATGTTTTTATATGATTTCAACTTCTTTAGTTTAACGTTAAGATTTGTGACCGTTCCTTTTATAGTCGTTGAACAGTGATCATCTGGGTAGTTTAAATATAAGGATTTAACGAACCAATTTTCTACTCAGACAAAGGAAGCGATGGCCTCATCCAGTAGAATTGCCCCTTACGAAGCCCATTTTTCGGAGCTCGGAAAGGAGGTGGCGTCTTTGGGCTTTGCCCTTGACCAAGCCCAAGCTGATCTTCATCAAGTCAAGCTTGAACGTGATCGTCTACGGGAAAAATGGAAGTTGATAGAGATTACCACTCGAGCGATGTTATCCGAGCAACCCCAAGAGTCTGTCACCATCGCACACCTTACCCTTAGGTCTTATGCGGCTATTTTAAGGGGTTATGTAACAAATAAGTAGCACCATGTTCATGTACATTATTTTTGTATATAATAATGAATATAATTTCTAGTCATTTTTGATGCATTGTAATTAGTTTTTAAAGTACAAATGATTTTTTTAGTTATTATTTAATTAAGAATTATATTTTATTAAATTAAAGGATTTTTGAATTAAATAATATTTTAATAAAATATTATTATTAATATTAAATTAATTAAATATAAATGATCTTATAATTTTATGAATGCAATTAAAATTTTTATTAAGGTTTGAAAGCCATTTCTGTCAAAACCCGTGAATTTTTTATAAATGTCGGTTTTTATTTTAAAAGTGAAAATTCACATATTTAGAAAATTATTTAGATAAAATAAATATTATTTTTGGAATCATGACGTCAAAATTATCCAACGGTGAATTTTTCATAATTTTCTGAGACAGTCAAATTTTTGGGTAAAAATTAAATACCATTTAAATATATAATGTGTTTTATGACATCATAATGACCCAATGATGATGTAATAAAATACCATAATCCTTAGGTTCGGCCAATATATGTTTTATCATTAAAATAATGAGGTTTTGGGTTTGTTTGACTCACTTTTCAAATCATTAATGGAGCCCTCAAGACTTATTCAACACTTTGCCTTTTTAAATTAATTTCCATGGGGGTGTGACTCACCTCCACATAAGCAACCCTAATTTTTTAATATGTTCGGACCTTGGACTTGAAAAATATTGTTTTCCTCTTTCCTTTTCCAAAAACCATGGGCTAATACCATGGTATGGTTTGTGGTTTGGATTATTTTAATATAAGGGGTCCCAAACCTAAATAATAAAGAATTCTCTCACCTTTCCTATATAAACCCACCCAAGCTCCCACTTCCTCCTCATCCAAAGCCCTTGAAGTTCGTCCAAACTCTGCCCTACTCTCTCTAGATTCCTCTCAAGGTGCCCCAAGCTCCCAAGAAGCCTCTCACAAGCCTCTCTCTGGCCTTTGGAAGCACACTTCCAAGTAAGGGTTTTTTCTTCCTTTCTCATTTTTGTCAATTTTCTTTAAGTTGTATTGCCCTTTTAATTTCATTTATGAATGTTGGGGTATGGTTTCGAACCTCTCCCATACTGCCCTTTTATAGTTTGAATGATGGGAGACCCCTTTCTCTCTCATTAAATGCCTCCCATGTACACCCGTTACTATGCCGAAATTCCGAAAGGAACCTTTTTCTCCTCTTTTATATTCAAGCAATACTTTTGTATCATGAATCTAAATTCCATTTCTATTGTTGGGACATGTATATATATGATCTCATTACTGTCCATTACATGTAAATATGATGAGGAACCCCTTTCTCTCTCATCAACCTTTTTTATGGATTCTTATGTCACGCCGTTATGCTGCCGAAATCGCACCAATTTTCTAAGCCAATGTCTTTGTGTAGTGAATACCATGCCCATTTCTCCATCAAGGGTATTCACCTTTATGAACATATACGTATTGATTGTAAAGTTTCATGTTTGAATTCCACATTCCTTTATCGTGGAAGAAATTATTATGTTTTATGAATCCATGTTTTATGATCCATGTGGCACACTTATGCATGAAATGAAATGTTTAAGAAGGGTGCGCCCTGATAGCGCTCCAATGCATTGGGTAAAGTATAGTATCATGATACGTCATGTTCAATGAGTGTTGACTCATGCTAAATCAAGTGCAACGAGGGTTTACTCGTGCTTCAAGTGCAATGAGGGTTTACTCATGCTCCATGTGCAATGAGCCTTGGCTCATGCTAATTCAATGTTAAGTGTTGTTGCCACATTTCCATGTTATGATTATCATGCTTTATCATGCCTTTATGTTCATGTCTCTCTTATGCTCTATTGATATGCCTATTGCCTAACATGTATTGTAATCCTCATGTTATTCATTATGTACTCCCTTACTGGGCTTTATAGCTCACCCTTTTCTTATGCATGTCCTCAGGTTATCCCATGCAATGCTAAGTACGAAGGAATGTAGTGGTCATGTAAAGGAAGTTTTCAATAAGGATGTTGTATTTCATGTTTAAAGTTTTTATGTAATGATCCTAAGCCCCAAAGACACTAAACCTCTCGATCTTCTTTGTTGTATCAAGTGAAGTTTTATGTAATAAAGCATGTTTAAGTTGTAATAAAAAGTTGGGTTGTCATAGTTGGTATCAGAGGATAGGTTTAGTTATTTTTGGGATTAGGAAACCCTAGTAAAGCCTTAGATACAAGACTAAGCATAATAAAAACATCCCTAAATTTTGGTAAATACTAAGTAAGTGGTTTATCAAACAAATACATCCCTGTCTGGATACGAGCAGGTAGAGGCGGCTCTGGCACAGATGTATCCTAGGGGTAAAACCCGAAAACACCGCTTTGAGCTAGACTCGAACGGGAACTGGTGCACGACAATGGGCCTTGCTGCACTCTTGGTTACGACACTCCCGGGGGATATGTTTTGATAAATTTACAATCTTAGTATGAACCCTTATTAAGGGAAAAATGCCCCTAAGAATATATGTTAGAAGGAAGATCATGAAAAGCCTGGATTGAATCCTATAGACTCATGAGTTGAAGAGATTAAAGTTTATTTATAAGTCATCAACTTTTGTCTTTGGATTACCCTCTATGTGTTACCCCTAACTTTCCTTTTATTCCAGCCAATGGCCGGTAATAGGAGAACTCGGGCTAACAACCGTTGTGAAGATCAGTGTGATGATTGTACCAATGAGATGCCCAATCCAATGGGAGCGGGAATCACGAACTTTGTCACGCTTCTCTCTCAGCTAACTCAAGTTTTGAATAGAAACACTGGTCAAGAGGAACGTTCAACCCCCCCTAAGAAAGAACAAGTCGCTATTGAAAGCTTCATGAGACAAAGGCCTCCTACTTTTAGTGGATCATCCGATCCCACGATTGATGAACAATGGATCAACTCCATTGAAAAGATATTCTCCATCCTCCAATGCTCTGAAAAAGAGAAGGTTCTCCTGGCGGCTTATCGTATGGAGGGTGAAGCTGATCAATGGTGGACGTTGATCAAAAATACGAAGCCTGAGGAGGAGATCGAGGCTTTGGAATGGAAGGTATTCCGGAAGATGTTTTTCGATAAATACTTTCCACGCACCCTCCGTCTTAAGATGGAAAGGGACTTCCTTTCCCTCAAGCAGAAAGATGAGGAATCTGTGGGAGCGTACGAGGCAAACTTCACAAGGCTTGCACGATACGCTTCCGGCTTTGTCGTTACCCCCGAATGCAAGGTTGACCGCTTCTTTGGTGGGCTGAAGCCTAGCTTGCGGAAAGCATTAGCGATCCGTGACTTCGACAGCTATGAGGAAATTGTCCGATGTGCCCTCAAGGTTGAAATGGAGATCGGAGAATCACAGGGGTATCATGGGGACAAGAAACGGAAGGTGGACTTCAATGCTGGTGGTCTGATGGATAAATCCAACGGCGCTAAGAAATTCCAGCACCCCACTTGCCAAAAGTGTGGAAAGAAGCACCCTGGAAATTGCCTTAGGGGGACAAGAAAATGCTTCAAGTGTGGAAGAGAAGGGAACCTAGCTGTTAACTGTCAGCAAGAAGGACCCGCGGCTGCGACGGAGGGGAGGAACGCTCCGTTCGAACCTCAACGCGTTGTTCAATGCTTCAAATGCAAAGAACCGGGTCATTTTGCGAATCAGTGCCCTAATCCAAGGGTTATCGGAGGCAATCAACAACCTCCAAGACAGCAAGGAAGAGCTTTTGCCATCACTTCTACTGAAGTGAACCCCGACAACGAAGTGGTGACAGGTACGCTAGTTATTCATTCAAGAATAGCGAACGTACTTTTTGATTCAGGTTCTACGCATTCTTTTATATCTCAAAAGTTTAGTAGAATAATCCCTGCACCACCACAAGTCATGGAAGTAAAGATGTCGGTGAGTACGGAAAATGGGGCAATCATTGCATCCCATGAGTATAAGTCCTCCCCTGTTATAATCTGTGGATTGAATTTCCCGGCGAACCTCGTCATACTCCCTTTGGTGGAATTTGATGCAATTCTTGGCATGGATTGGCTTTCCTTATATAGAGCCAACATAAATTGTCGGGAGAGGGAAATCACACTCCATATGGAGAATCGACCCCCGATTCTTTACAAGTGTCAAGAGGAAGATGAATCTCCTTTAGCTCCATCATCTCAAGCATGGATATTACTGCCTTATGAGCACGCATATCTGGCTCAGATGATTGAGTCCAAGGAAGAAACCACCCTTGAAGAAATGCCTATTGTGAGGGAATTCGCTGAAGTATTTCCCGAGGAACTTCCTGGTCTTCCTCCAAGAAGAGATGTTGAGTTCTCAATTGAACTTATACCTGGGGCGCTACCAATATCCAAGACTCCATATAGAATGGCTGTGGTTGAGCTTGAAGAACTGAAGAAACAACTACAGGAGAATCTGGATAATGGGTTTATACGCCCAAGTGCATCACCATGGGGTGCACCAGTCCTCTTTGTCAAGAAGAAGGATGGGTCAATGCGGCTTTGCATCGATTATCGTGAACTTAACAAAATCACGATAAAGAACAAGTATCCTCTCCCAAGAATCGATGACTTGTTTGATCAGCTGCGTGGAGCTCAATACTTCTCCAAGGTCGACTTGCGGTCGGGATATTATCAAGTAAGGGTGAAGAAGGAAGATATCCCCAAGACTGCTTTTCGTACAAGGTACGGGCACTATGAATTCATAGTAATGCCTTTTGGACTCACCAATGCTCCAGCAATATTCATGGACTTGATGAATAGAGTCTTTAGAGATTACCTAGATAAATTTGTGGTAGTCTTTATAGATGATATTCTGATATACTCCAAAACCAAGGAGGACCATGAGGAGCATTTAAGAACTGTACTGGAGACTTTGCGCAAGGAGAAGCTCTATGCCAAGTACAGCAAGTGTGAGTTCTGGTTGAAGGAGGTCTCATTCTTGGGCCATATCATCACAAGCAATGGGATATCTGTGGACCCCTCCAAAACAGATGCAATTGAGGGATGGCCGAGGCCAACATCGGTAACTGATATCCGTAGCTTCTTGGGGTTAGCTGGATATTATCGACGATTTGTGAGAAACTTCTCACGATTGTCCAACCCTCTTACCAAGCTAACTCGAAAGGGAGTAAAGTTTGCTTGGAGTGATGAATGCGAAGAAAGCTTCAAGGAGTTGAAAAGGAGGCTTATCACTGCACCTGTGCTCACTTTACCCACAAGTGGGGAGCTTTTTGTGGTATTCAGTGATGCTTCGAAGAAGGGCTTAGGATGTGTGCTGATGCAGAATGATAAAGTGATATCCTATGCCTCAAGGCAGTTGAAAATCCATGAGCGAAACTATCCAACGCATGATCTGGTGTTGGCGGCGGTGATCTTCGCCTTGAAAATCTGGCGGCATTATCTCTATGGGGAGAAATGTGAGATATATACTGACCACAAGAGTCTTAAATATATATTCACACAGAAAGAGCTTAATATGCGCCAGAGAAGATGGATAGAGCTCATCAAGGATTATGACTGTTCAATACATTACCACCCTGGGAAGGCGAACAAGGTGGCGGATGCCCTAAGTAGAAAGGATCCAGCAATTCTATCAATGATGAGAATTGAGAAGGATCCAATCTTCTTAGACTTGATGAAGATGGGCGTGGGAATCATAAAGAAGGGAACATCATCAATCCTTTCACAAATGATTTCTCAACCATCTCTTTTGGAAAGGTTAAAGGATGCTCAAAAGAATGATGCGAGAATCCAAGAAAAAGTGGAAGCTATCAAAAAGGGAAAATCCTCGGAGTTTAATGTTAATGAAGAAGGAATTGTGCGGTTTGGGAAAAGACTATGTGTCCCATCAAGTTCGGAGCTGAAGAAGGAACTTTTGGATGATGCACATAGTTCAAATTTCTCTATTCACCCAGGGAGCACAAAGATGTATCGAGATCTCCGAGAAAACTTTTGGTGGGATAATATGAAGAAGGAGATCGCCGAATATACATCAAAGTGCCTGGTGTGTCAGCAAGTGAAGGTAGAGAGGCAGAAGTCTAAGGGGATGATGCAACCATTGCCCATACCAGAATGGAAATGGGAGAACATCACCATGGACTTCGTCACTGGACTTCCAAGGACATCCAAAAGCAACAATGCAATCTGGGTTATTGTGGATCGTCTTACAAAGACTGTACACTTCATTGCTATTCGAGAGGATTTCCCTTTGGATCAACTGGCACGGATATATATCAGGGAAGTGGTACGGTTTCATGGAGTACCACTATCTATTGTGTCGGACCGAGATCCAAGATTTACCTCTAAGTTTTGGAAGAGTCTTCAACATGCTCTGAATACTGAACTGAACTTCAGTACGGCCTATCATCCTCAAACTGATGGCCAATCCGAGCGGACTATCCAAACACTTGAGGATATGTTGAGAGCGTGCTCAATGGACTTTAAAGGAGGATGGGATCAACATCTTCCCCTAGTTGAGTTCTCTTATAATAATAGTTTCCACTCGAGCATCCAAATGGCACCATATGAAGCCCTGTATGGGAAAAGGTGTAGAACACCGGCATGTTGGGATGAGGTCGGTGAACGTATGCTGCTTGGACCAGAAATGGTCGAAGAAATGGTGGAGAAGGTGAAAACCATTCAGCAGTATATCAAGGCAGCCCAAAGTTGACAGAAGAGTTATGCAGATAATCGTCGACGAGACCTTGAGTTTAAAGTCGGAGACATGGTGTTTTTACGAATATCTCCGTGGAAGAAGGTCATGAGGTTTGGAAAGAAAGGGAAGTTAAGTCCAAGGTACATCGGCCCATTCGAGATTCTTGATCGTGTTGGGGCTGTGGCCTATCGACTAGCACTTCCACCTACTATGGCCAAGGTGCATGATGTCTTCCATGTATCCCTCTTAAGGAAGTACATACCAGACCCTACACATGTACTCTCTTCCGAGGTGGTACAATTAGAAGACGATCTTTCTTATGAGGAGCAACCAGTGAAGATCTTAGATCGTAGAGAAAAAGTTCTACGAAATAAGACAATGCCCCTCGTCAAGGTGTTGTGGAGAAACCACAAGTTTGAAGAAGCAACTTGGGAGTCGGAGGATATGATGAAGCTAAGTTACCCACATTTGTTTTAGTGTGGGAAAAGGAAAATTTCGAGGGCGAAATTTCTTAAGGAGGGAATGTTGTAACGACCCAAAATTTCATTAATGGAAAATCCCTCTTGATCCAGTTAAATGTTTCTTTATGTTTTTATATGATTTCAACTTCTTTAGTTTAACGTTAAGATTTGTGACCGTTACTTTTATAGCCGTTGAACAGTGATCATCTGGGTAGTTTAAATATAAGGCTTTAACGAACCAATTTTCTACTCAGACAAAGGAAGCGATGGCCTCATCCAGTAGAATTGCCCCTTACGAAGCCCATTTGTCGGAGCTCGGAAAGGAGGTGGCGTTTTTGGGCTTTGCCCTTGACCAAGCCCAAGCTGAGCTTCATCAAGTCAAGCTCGAACGTGATCTTCTACGGGAAAAATGGAAGTTGATAGAGATTACCACTCGAGCGATGTTATCCGAGCAACCCCAAGAGTCTGTCACCATTGCACACCTTACCCTTAGGTCTTATGCGGCTATTTTAAGGGGTTATGTAACAAATAAGTAGCACCATGTTCATGTACATTATTTTTGTATATAATAATGAATATAATTTCTAGTCATTTTTTATGCATTGTAATTAGTTTTTAAAGTACAAATGATGTTTTTAGTTATTATTTAATTAAGAATTATATTTTATTAAATTAAAGGATTATTTAATTAAATATTATTTTAATAAAATATTATTATTAATATTAAATTAATTAAATATAAATGATCTTATAATTTTATGAATGCAATTAAAATTTTTATTAAGGTTTGAAAGCCATTTCTGTCAAAACCCGTGAATTTTTTATAAATGTCGGTTTTTATTTTAAAAGTGAAAATTCACATATTTAGAAAATTATTTAGATAAAATAAATATTATTTTTGGAATCAGGACGTCGAAATTATCCAACGGTGAATTTTTCATAATTTTCTGAGACAGTCAAATTTTTGGGTAAAAATTAAATACCATTTAAATATATAATGTGTTTTATGACATCATAATGACCCAATGATGATGTAATAAAATACCATAATCCTTAGGTTCGGCCAATATATGTTTTATCATTAAAATAATGAGGTTTTGGGTTTGTTTGACTCACTTTTCAAAGCATTAATGGAGCCCTCAAGACTTATTCAACACTTTGCCTTTTTAAATTAATTTCCATGGGGGTGTGACTCACCTCCACATAAGCAACCCTAATTTTTTAATAAGTTCGGACCTTGGACTTGAAAAATATTGTTTTCCTCTTTCCTTTTCCAAAAACCATGGGCTAATACCATGGGATGGTTTGTGGTTTGGATTATTTTAATATAAGGGGTCCCAAACCTAAATAATAAAGAATTCTCTCACCTTTCCTATATAAACCCACCCAAGCTCCCACTTCCTCCTCATCCAAAGCCCTTGAAGTTCGTCCAAACTCTGCCCTACTCTCTCTAGAATCCTCTCAAGGTGCCCCAAGCTCCCAAGAAGCCTCTCACAAGCCTCTCTCTAGCCTTTGGAAGCACACTTCCAAGTAAGGGTTTTTTCTTCCTTTCTCATTTTTGTCAATTTTCTTTATGTTGTATTGCCCTTTTAATTTCATTTATGAATGTTGGGGTATGGTTTCACACCTCTCCCATACTGCCCTTTTATAGTTTGAATGATGGGAGACCCCTTTCTCTCTCATTAAATGCCTCCCATGTACACCCGTTACTATGCCGAAATTCCGAAAGGAACCCTTTTCTCCTCTTTTATATTCAAGCAATACTTTTGTATCATGAATCTAAATTCCATTTCTATTGTTGGGACATGTATATATATGATCTCATTACTGTCCATTACATGTAAATATGATGAGGAACCCCTTTCTCTCTCATCAACCTTTTTTATGGATTCTTATGTCACGCCGTTATGCTGCCGAAATCGCACCAATTTTCTAAGCCAATGTCTTTGTGTAGTGAATACCATGCCCATTTCTCCATCAAGGGTATTCACCTTTATGCACATATACGTATTGATTGTAAAGTTTCATGTTTGAATTCCACATTCCTTTATCGTGGAAGAAATTATTATGTTTTATGAATCCATGTTTTATGATCCATGTGGCACACTTATGCATGAAATGAAATGTTTAAGAAGGGTGCGCCCTGATAGCGCTCCAATGCATTGGGTAAAGTATAGTATCATGATACGTCATGTGCAATGAGTGTTGACTCATGCTAAATCAAGTGCAACGAGGGTTTACTCGTGCTTCAAGTGCAATGAGGGTTTACTCATGCTCCATGTGCAATGAGCCTTGGCTCATGCTAATTCAATGTTAAGTGTTGTTGCCACATTTCCATGTTATGATTATCATGCTTTATCATGCCTTTATGTTCATGTCTCTCTTATGCTCTATTGATATGCCTATTGCCTAACATGTATTGTAATCCTCATGTTATTCATTATGTACTCCCTTACTGGGCTTTATAGCTCACCCTTTTCATATGCATGTCCTCAGGTTATCCCATGCAATGCTAAGTACGAAGGAATGTAGTGGTCATGTAAAGGAAGTTTTCAATAAGGATGTTGTATTTCATGTTTAAAGTTTTTATGTAATGATCCTAAGACCCAAATACACTAAACCTCTCGATCTTCTTTGTTGTATCAAGTGAAGTTTTATGTAATAAAGCATGTTTAAGTTGTAATAAAAAGCTGGGTTGTCATAGGTCCCATGTATAAGGACTATGTTGTGTGTGTTACTGGCATAGAGTGGAAGGTAGGGACGTCGAGACTTATAAGGCGGTCCCCAAACCCTCTCCTGTTTCGATGTAGGAAAAGTTTTTTCTAGGGTGTGTGATCTTAGTCGCCTAATCTCGCCGCGCGAGATATTAGCCGTCCACACTGGGTCCCGATGAAACCCCCACCGCGAAATCTTATTGTCGCGGTTTTTGTAGACCATTAAATTTGGATGCATTGGATCTAGACCGTTCATCTTTTTTTAAAACGCACTACAATTCAGGGACATCCAATAATGCCAGGATTTGATTTTAGTCATCAATTTATTTTAAAATCGCGCAATCGAGACCAGCCATCTATTCAACGCCGCGATCTAATCTTGACCATTGGTCTCTTTTAAAACACGATGTTCCACCACAGTTGTCCTATTAAAACTACAGATGAATCCTATCCCTCCATTTATTTTTCCCCATTCCTCCCTTATTGAACTCACACCCGCCGCAAAACAAGACCATCCCCAACCCTCCGATCGAACCACTCCCAAATCCGAGTCATCCATACTTACCCATCTTCCCCCTTGAGTCTCACCTCACCAGGATGCACCATTCTATGTCACACTCTCAAAGATTCATTCTCAACCTGTTGTATTCACTTCCTCTATCTTTGGCCCCATGTTGACCGCTTTTCCACATCGGCGAACCCAGATTCCACATGTTTTGATTTTTAGAATATATATATTTATATATTTTCATTTCATTATATTTTATATTGATTAAAATATTGATGATCTGAGCATATAGTCAAAATGGGTCCAAACTCAGGGAAAATTTGTCTAGGAAGGTGTTTTTTAAATGGAAACAATTTTTTTTTAAACCCCTACTTTCACAGCCAACCTTACCTGACCCTCATCCTCAAGTTCCTCATCATCTTCTTTACATTTCCAGTTTTCCAGCATTCTATTTTGATTAATGTAATGTATTATATTATTTTCAATTGATTTTGTAATAATTATATATATATATATAATATATATAATCATGTAAAAAATCAATCTAATTCAATTTGCATACATGAAATTTTTATCTTGATGCAATGGATCTACTTTCTAAAATCGTTTTGTTTTTTAATGATTTATATGTCAATGTTTATTTGAATAGTGCTTTTCTCTATTACCATCAAAAAATGATCTTCAAATATAATTTATTCTTTTCTCATAATGATTTATAGGATTATTTGGAAAGAATTTCTTGTATTTATATTGTCAGTCTATCTTTCTAAATTATAATTGTGTAAGGAATTTTATTATTTTCATTTTCAACTACAATCATGTATACATATATATGTTGTTATATAGTTATATAAATATATATATATATAACCATGTTTCCTTCTCTAACCCGAATTGCATAAATGATTTGCATTCTCTATTTTTAGGAATCTATTTCTAAGGAATTAAAATTTTTATTTTTACATCCATGCTGTATTTTTTACAAAGAATTATATATATGTGTGTATATACATGTGTATATACACATATACAACTTATTATTTCTGGAATATAAATACATATATGTATATGTTAAGATTCTATTTTCCATGAGTCTTATATCTAAAAACAAATGTGTAAACCTTGTTATTTAAAATATATTTTTATAAGGGTTATATATGTATATGAGAGTATAGGTGTATTCTTACATGTATGTAAATGCATTACTTGTACTTTTTGGTGTGTCCACATGGGAGGGTACTTGTTTTAGAATTTGGGAAGAATTTAATGTTTACAAACCACACACACAAATACATATATATATATATATACATACACGCATACATATGTATTTTTGTATTAACAAATTCGGTATAATCATTCTTTATCAATTAAATAAAAATTGTAACTGGTATGTAACTCACATGAAAAATGTGGTTATAAATTTATAATCACCATGTTTATACATTATGGGTTAAACATTACTATTTTATGTGAAACTATGAAATATATTTCCATTTCACTAGCGTAACCCAATCATTTATTATGTCATTTATTTTCATGACAAAATGAGATAAACCTTATCATTTATGAAAAATTATGATTCCAATTTTCATTTCATGTGCGAAATATTTTAATTTTTATGATTATTTTATGAAGACAAAAAAGAAATTCATTTATCATAAAATATGCATTCATTACATTATTCATTTCATAAATTTAAAATACTGAAAAATAATTTAGGTAAGATATAAATCTTTCATAGGAAAAGTATGGATTAAGAGCCAAATTTTTCAAGGTGGTATGAGACAATTTTGATCATTTAATGAATTTAGTTCATCTATGAAAAAGATTCAAATAAATCCAAGTGGAATGTGAGACATTGATTTAATGTTATTTTATTATTAGACAAATGATGAATGAATATGACTTATTATGTGATGGGTGAGGCCTGTTATAGCCTCTCGATGCATCAGTAGGTCTAATGAGGCAAACTAGATATTGGCATGATGAATTTATGGAGTAGTTATGTGTGGTCTTGGAACTAGGCCTTAATAGAATGTTTATGATTGTACTGCATTATTAATTTTCTCATAATGATTCTTAGAAAGGAAGGCACATGCGATTATGAAATTAGTAAATTATCCATGGCTAGTGATCATTATTTTATGAACAATTATTAATCATTTTTTCTATGTGATCATGGTACACAGTATTATATTTAAATACATAACTCTATAGAAATTCATTTATAAATTGGAAATAAAATAAATGATTCAAGACAAAGATGATAAATGATATTTTTTTATTTGAAATTCAGTATATATAATATTTCATGCGTAAATTCATATATGCATCTCAATAATTTCATAGAATTATTATGTTTGGTTATTATCTAAGTTATAGGTGTCTCGGGAATTTCTTTTCAAGGTCATGGATTTATTTATAATGAATTTTATTTATAACTCCTAGATAATTTTAGCAATTTTGAGCATGAGTTATCCAAAAATCTATTTTATAATATCTCAAGAAAATAGTTATTTCTTGTTATGTGAATGATTAATTTCATGATTTTAATGCAAGTGATTTATATAAAAAAATTTAAAAAATATTTCCTATGGGTTTTTTAAATCCCCTTATTGGGAATTTTTGTGATCACCCCTTGTATTAAAAATCAATCTTTAAGGTTTAGTGGATTTGATACGATGAAAGACTATTGATGAATCATTGTTCTGATGTTACTTTTCTTAATGTTTATTAGAAATTGTAAATTTTTATTTAAATGTAATATTGGATTCTAATTATTGAGAACCTGGGTCGGTAAAAGATCCTCTTTTATGTGGTATGTTGTGTAAATCTTCAGTTATATTTTTTAAAAAAATTTGACAACATATTTTTACCACAAACTCTCAACAACTGGGGTTTGGGTCTTTACATACATATATAAAGGCATATATAAATTTATATTAATATAAGTACATAATAAGTAAACATATATGTGTGTATATGAATGTATACAAGAATGTTCATAAATAAAACTATACTAATATGACTATATTAATATAATTGCATTAATACATATTACACTAGTACAAAAAGTCATTTAATGACCTTAAAAGATGTCACTAAAGTCTTATAGTAGCTGGCCACCAAAAGGCGGTCACTATACACTATGTCTCTTTTGCCTATAGAAACCACCATTTGGTAGCCACAATATCCTCCATCAATATCATCTATATGAACCATAAAATGGCGGTCACCATAACCCATTCTGGGAAAATCTATAGCGACCGCCATTAGGCATCCATTATAGTTTTTTTTAAAATACAAAAACATTAAAATACCAGTGTACGTCAAAAATATATAAATATTTCAAAAATATATAAATTAATAGGCAAATAACTCTATTTTCTTCATCATCTTCCATGATCTAGACCCATCATCGAATAGAACAACATGAAAAAATTTCATAAAATAATTATTAAAAAAACATCTCAACCAATAATTGAAATTTAATAAAATATGTTGACTAAATATAAGTTTAAAAAATCAATGTTATTTGATTTTGAAAATATTTTAATAATTTATAATAATTTTCAAAAAAATTAAAATTACTTATTATATAGTACCGAGTAGACCGAACATCAGATTGACCCACCTTTTACTCACACATGTCACATATCATGTCAATTCTTATGTCCCGTGTTTTCTTGTTATTTTGATGTCATTTTTTATGACTCTGACTATTAAATGCACATTTTTTCTACAACACCAAATGTTTATTTTCCATCATTCTGGTAAAATAGAACATCTTATGGATGTACCATTTTTTAAAAAATTTCAAAAATAACTCCATATTTGTTGTCATCTGATTTCACATCATTCAGAATTTATTTAGATGATTTTGATTCTCAGACACAGCTTTATAATGGGTGTAAAATCTTTAAAAACATCATATTCAGTCGTTCCTTATAGAATGCTTGTTTGATTTATATTCTGTTAGCTCTTAAATATCAAAAATAATTATATGATGGGAATAATATGATATAAAGTCATTTCATGGTCATTTTTTATGGATGCTAGTGTTAAACTAATGTTTTAGTTTTTTATGTCACAAAAATATCATTTTTGGTCCTCTCGATCAAACACCATCTAAAATTATCATTCTGTCTAATATACCATTTCATAATTCAGTCCACATTTTTTTTCTAATTTAATGGACTTTTGAGTTCTTTTTGATTTTTTTAATCCACAAACATATATTTTAAAGTGTATCAAATCATTAAAAACCACATATTTAGTTGTTTGACCTTGAACACGCATCAGATTTACATCATTTCTACTCTTAAACATAAAAATAGTAAAAATAAGTGTTATTATGATTTCAATTCATAATGTGTTTTCTCTATAGATCTGACAATTAAACACATGTTTTGGTGTTTTATGATGATAAAAGTTCATTTTTGGTCCCCCTGGGAAAACACTACCTCAGATTTAAATTTGAACAGCTTGACCATTTTAAAATTCACTCTGCGGTTTTTTTTTCGTCTGATTTCACTACATTCAAATGATGTTTTATTTGTTTTGACCCCCAAAACGCCTTCTTATAGGGTGTTAAACAAATAAAAACCAAACATTCAGTCGTTCTAAGTAGACCACATGTCTGATTAATGTTTTTTATCCTCATACACATCATAAATAATAATAAGATATTTCTTTGTTATTTCATGTCATACCGAGGTGATTTTCTATAGATCTGAACATTAAATGTATGTTTTGATGTTTTATGATATTAGAAATTTATTTTTTGTCAGCTCGGTCATAAAAAACCTCTAATGGATGAACTTTTTACTTCTACGTTTCTAAAATAACATCATGGTTGTTGTCAGCTGATTTCCCGACATTAGTAGGTTGATTGGTTGGTTTTGACCCCCCCCCCCCCCCCCACACCTTTTTAATGAGTGTAAATTTTTTAGAAACAAAGTATTTATTCATTCGTCGCATACCACTTGTCTAATTCGCCTACTCCCTGGTCGTACATTTCATTGTTAATAATAATATGGTTTTATAATGATTTTATGTCTTTATGAGTTTCTAATCTAAGGATTTTAGCATTAAACATGTGTTTTCGTGTTTTCTGACAATAAAAGATCATTTTCGGTTCTATTGGGAAAGCACTAGCTCAGATAGATGTTCTATATTCTAAATCATTTCAAAATTTACTCCACAATTTTTTTCGTATGTTGTTAAAAATCATTCATAATAATAATGGTTGTACTATGATTTTAAGTGATTGTGATGATGTTTTCTATGGATCTAGCCATTAAACACGCATTGTTTTGTTTTGTGACCCTGAAAGTGAATTATTGTTACTCTTATACAAAATCCATTTTTGATTGATGTTTAGTCTTCTAGACCATTCAATATTAATTCTATTTTTTTGTTGTCTGATGTAATGAAAATCAGGACTTTTTCCATTGGTTTTGAGCCCCTGAGCACACCTTTTTAATGGGCATTAAATCTTTAAAAATCACACTTCAATCAATCTGAATGGACAACATTTTGGATTGATGTTCAGTATCCTTGTAAATGTCAAAAATAATAATAATATGATTTTAATATGATTTTATTTCATTTATACATATTTTTCTGTTTACATGATCGCTAATCCACTATTTTGGGGTTTTATGACACAAAAAGTGCATTTTTCATCATCATGATCAAACAAAACCTCTTATTAATGTATTGTTTGTGTAAACCATTAAAAATTAAATGCATGATTTTTTTCATCTTATTTCATGGAATTCAGATTCCACTCAATTGGTTTTGACCCCTGGACACACCTTTTTAAAGGGTGTCAAATCTTTTAAAATAATATATTAATTCATTTTGAGAATAACACACTTCATATTGACATAACATCTAGTCTTACACATCATGAATAATAATAAGACAATTTATAATAGTTTCAATTCATCATGAATTTTCTATCTATAAAGATGAGCATTAAACACTAATTTTAGTGTTTTATAAAAATAAAAGTGTATTTTTATTCTTATTGGAAAAACACCAACACAGATCGACAATACCTCTATTTGAAAATTTCCTAATTAACTATATGGTTGTTTTTGTTTGATTTCAGAGCATTCAAATGTTCGTCCATTGGGTTTGTCCCCCTGAAACTACTTTTTAAGGGTTTAAAATCCTAAAACCATATATTCATTCATTCTGGGATGACGTACATCAGATTTACATCTCTTCTTCTATTCCATGTCAAAAAATATAATAAGGTGTCTTTCCTATGATTTAAGGTCATTACAAGGTCATTTGATATTTATTTGACTATAAAATAATTTTTTGGTGTTTTGGGACAGCAAAAGTGCATTTATGGTCATCCGTAAGAAACAAAAACACATATTGATGTTCCTCATAACCAACCATTTTACAATTGACTCTACAGTTGTTCTCTGATTTCAAGAAATTTGGATATCATTCAGTTGGTTTTAACCCCTAGATGCACCTTTTTAAAGTGTGTCAAACATTCAAAAACTACATATTCAGCATTTTAGGGAAGACTACATGTCGAATGATGTTCTATATACTCGAACACATCATTAATACATAAAAGATGTTCTTAGTATGATTTCAAGACATTCTGAATTTCTTGTATATATCAAACTATTAAATGCATTTGTTGGTGTTTTTTGACACGAAAAGAACATTTTTCATAATCCAGAACAAACATAAACTCTGATTGGTTTAATTTCTTCGCAACCATTTTTTAATTTACTCTATAGTTGTGGTAGTCTGATTTCACCACATTTAGTGGTCAATCGGTTGGGTTTTCCCCACCAGTTTTTAAATTGGCGTCAAACCATTATAAACAACATATTATATCATTTTAGGTAGAATAGATGGCATATATGATGTTCCTTCTTCTATTATATGTCATGAATAATAATAATACAGTTTTCCTCTGAAGTCATGCCATTTCAAAGTCATTTTCTATGGAATTGACAATTAAATGCACATTTAGTTGTTTTATGACACTAAAAGTGTGTTTTCAATCCTCTTAGGAAAAGTCATCATAATATTGATGTTTTTTTACTCAAAAATTTCAAAATTCACCCCATAGTGGTTTTTATCTAATTTCACAGCATTTGGAGGTCATTTGACTAGTTTTGAACACCAAACAGACCTATTTAAAGGGTATCAAAACATTAAAAACCACTTATTATGTAATTACATTAATACCACATGTTCAATTGATATTAAATATATTATTACCAATAAAAACATTTAATAATATGGTTTCCTATGATTTCAACTCATTCTGAGGTCGTTTATTATGGATATGACTGTTAATTATGCGTTTTGTTTTTTTATGACATTAAAAGTGTTTTTTATGTCCTCCCATGAAAACATATTCTTGGATTTACATTTCATCTACTCATCCATTTCAAAATTCACACATAATTTTTTTTCTTCCAATTTAATGGAATTTGGAGGACATTTATGATGGTTTTGGCCCCTAGACGAACCTTTTTAATGGGAGTCAAATCATTAAAAACAACATATTCAATCGTTCCATGTAGACAACATGTTTGATAGAAATTACATTTAGTCATACATATCAATAATAACAATATGATATGTTTCGTGTGATTTCATTCAAAAACTGTGATTTTCTTTTATGAATCTGACCATTAAACGTGCGTTTTGGTTCTTTTTAACAGTAAAAGTTCATTTTTGGTCTTCCTATGAAAAATCTAACTCATATTGACATTTCCACTGCTCAAACATTTAAAAATTATTTATTAAATTGTTTTAATCTAATTTCAAGACATAAGGATCCATTCGACTGGTTTGGACAATCGAACACACCTTTTTATTTGGCGTCAAATCATTAAAAACCATACATTATATCATTCTGAGTAGACCGCATGTCCGATTGATGTTCTTACTCCTCTTAAATGTCATGAATAATAATAATACAACCTTGCTATGATGTCATGTCATCCCACAGTCATTTTCTTTAGATATGTTCCCTAAAGGATTGTTTTTGTCTTGTATGACACTAAAAGTGTGATTTATTTCATCATGGTCTAAAGAACCCTTTGATTGACAGAACATCTTCTCAATAATTTGAAAATTCTTTTCATGGATATTTCCATATGATTTCATGGTATTCATAGGCTATTCATCTGGTTTTTACCCCCACATGTTTTTAAAGGGTGGAAAACCTTTAAAACCCACATATTCGGTCATTTTAGGTAGAATACCCCATTGATTGAGGTTTCTTCATCACATAAACGACATAAATAATAATTATATGGTTTTACTATGATATCAAGTCATTATGAGTTTTTTATAAGGATTTGACTATTAAACATGAGAAATTTTTTAACAACAAATGAGATTTTTCAGTCCTCTCGACCAAACTACAACTCATATTGAGGTTTTATCTTCTCGACCATTTCATAATTTATTCTATGAATTTTTTAATATGATTTTATGGTATTCATATGTCATTAAATTTGATTGACCCATATAAATAAAAAACAAATAGAATTATAGTTGGTAACATGAGATATATTCAATTTCACTCAAAGTAGATATGATAAATTAAATTTTACATAAAA
This sequence comes from Viscum album, assembly GCA_963277665.1. Lineage (NCBI taxonomy): Eukaryota > Viridiplantae > Streptophyta > Magnoliopsida > Santalales > Viscaceae > Viscum > Viscum album. The sequence continues at coordinate 1,394,887,404 of OY728165.1, forward strand.
AATATTCTTTTAGAAATGGTACTAAGAATGATTTGGTAGCCCAAAAACAATGACTAAAGATTTATTAACGAAAAAGTGGATAAAATAAACAGCATGGGTTTCAAATATCTTGTGCCAATATGTATTAATTTATTACAACACAAAAAGATAATAAGTAAACACACAAAATTTTGTTCAAAACATATGTAGGGAAGATGATGGTGGGCACAAATTTAACAAGCCTCTTGAATAATTGTGAAACAATAGAGATCACTAGTATAATTGAATTCTTTTGTGTCAGATTCATCATTACGAAAACATCCAACAAAATATATGAAACACTTTATTTTAGCCATCATTAATAAAATAGAATATTAATATAAATATTGTGTGTAATTTTATTTAATTTTTGATATGGATGGTACTTGGAGAATGTAATGAAGTGAAATAATAATATTTGATATATTCAAATATAGTTCAACTATATGTGGTTTGATAAGTAAATTTGAGAGAAGTATATTATAAAATTTCTTAGCGGTGAGAATTGTATGATATTAATGAATATGTATAAAAACATCCTCAAATTGACTTCAAAAGACACAAAATATAGAAAAGATTTCATGGGACAGATACATAAAATTATAGCTAAATATTTAAAACCAATAAAAACATGGGAAATTTTGAGTAGTAATTTATGAGTTAGATACCTTCGTCCCACATTGAGTGAGATAGTTCCACATAAGAATAAGGCTTCTTTGAAATAACCCCACCACGAAGTTCTCATTCTTAGAGAATATAAAAGAATTGAAAATATCTAATACATAGAAACATGGATTTATGAAAACTGATAAATAATATGTACTGAATTATATATGAGTTTAAAAAATTGTTATTACAAGAGTAAAAATCAGATTCCTCACAGAAACATGTAGCTCACTTGTAAAAATATCTATAAGGAAAGTAACCAGAGGATAAAATCCACTTAATTGTTTATTATGAAAATAAGATGAAGCTAGATATTCTATAGCTACATACAAACATTAATTATTATCCAACATGAATCCTCTTTCCAATTCCTCTAAAAAATAGAGTCTTTCATTTTATTCTAGAAGGGGATGTGTTTAAAACAGGCAAGTGCACCTTTCTTCATGAAACAAATACTTCTAGTGCCAAAGCACCAAAACAAGTGTTGATAGTTTTAACGACTGATGAATTCCATTATATTAAAATATATCTTACTAATATGTGAAAAGAGGATAAAATCTCAAAAAATTCATAACAATGATACTCAGAGTCCCTAACATGAAACAAATGGGAAAAGATTGAAATTGTCTTATTTACGAATAATATTGTTTCTCTAAAAGATAGACCACAATGTACCAAACCTCTAGTTATCAATGAAAATTATACAACCCAACCAGACCATAAGCATCAATCTTATTTATCTGTTGATCACATTTTAGGAAATTGAAATTATGCTGAAATTTTATTCAAGAATCCTCTCCCATTTTTGGTGTTCCCATGAATAATGAATCTTAGGACCCTAAATTATTTCCCATGGTAGATTAGATTGATCTTTATTATTCAGTAGACTATGGTTCAATAAAAAATATATATAGGGGGAGATAGGTTTCATGAAACATATGGCTTCAACTCATATCATCCCATATAAAAAATGTGTAATAACTAGCCCCACATATCATCTTCATCCAATGGGAAAATTGCAGGTATGAGAAAGAGGGGTTATTCTAATGATAGAAACATTGGTGAAATCAAAATGATGGATTTGTAGCCTCAATTTTAGAAAAATATGTGTTTTATTGGTATAATATCTACTATTGTTATAGAGGATCAGGTATCCCAAATCAACATCTGTGAAGGAATAATTAATTTTTAAATTAAACCATTCTCAAGAGATGGATTTGATTTCCATTTGGAGAAATGTTTGGAGAAGTGAAGGCACTTTACTCGGATATTATTAAGAATGATGAAAATATAAACATTGGCACAAATTCTTCAGGATAGAAAATCCAATGATTCTCATGTTAATTGATGAATATTTGATGAGATTGGTTATAAATTTTCCAGTCCCAAAATCCTTGTAGAGATGGATGAGAAATATGATGTCAAGAAAAGGGTGTGAAGAGAACATGAGATTTTTTTTGAATGCTTAATGCCACAAAACATGATCGTAAGGTAATAAAATTATTCCAGTGGTGATTATATTGAATCAATACCAGTTGATGATAATGGGGTTGAATATAGTTTTGTGTAGGAGAAAATGGGTCCAATGATGAGTTCAATCTAAATTGAGAGAGTTATAATGTGGATATTAATATAGAATCTATAGAGTAGGATGATGGAGAAGATGTTTAATTTTATAAGAAGAAGAAAATTATGATGCTCGACAATGTGTATGATTATTAACAATCATTTTCATTATTTCAAAAGTATTTCTATTTTTTATTGAGTAGTTATAGGGGTGTACAAATGTTGTTATATAATAATTTGTTCCTCATTTTTATTTTACTTGAAAATTATTTATGATATAAAAATTTAATTTAGTGGGAGTATCATTATCATGAATTTTAATGGGTGGAATAGTATTCAGAAAGCATAATTATATACATGGGTCAAAGATCATGTCTGTCAAGTTTGAGTTTCTAATTAAAAGTGGATTATTAATTTAAAGGAGAGTTTGTTTAAAAAAGGTAGATGTGGGAATTTTTCAGCGCTGAATTTATATGAGAATTAATTTTATGAGGGGTCTTTTATTTTGGTTTTACATATATTCACATTTGATGATGGTATTTGGATTTAATTCATATAGATAAGGTTGTTACCATCCTCTTATCAAAAAAATAATAACTAGTATTCTTTATTAACATCCTTGATGTTATCCACTTCAAAAAATTTCTATGAGTTCTATGAATATCTTAGAATATATTATCTCCTACTATCAAGAATTTTTTTTGAAGGAATATAGAATCATTTGGTTTTATTTATATTTTATATTTGATGTACTTCAGTCAAGAGCACTAAAGGGGGTTTTTCATTTATTATTTCCTGAATAGGTCTAGATGTGTGATTCATCAGCTCGATTGAAGAAAATATTTTTAGACATGATTTCAATAAAATGTTCAGGAAATAGTTGAAGATTAGGGAAAACCTGATCTAAAACCAACAAGACACTAATGTTGTACCACTTTTTATTTTAGTTGGAGAATGTTTTTTAGTGGTCCATCGATACGATCATGTGAATTTAACCATAGTTCTAGTACTGAACTAGTTTTTGTTCTATTCCTATTAGTATACAAGGAAGGAATATTATGCTTTCTTCCAATATAGATAAAAAACAGCACAACATAGGGTTTATTTAAGGATTCCATAATATGGAGACCCCATCCCAAATCGATGTTTATTTATTATTTATTTCAAGACATTGGTATGTGAGTTTGATACATGATGATATGTTTCCTGTAGTAATGTCAATTTTTTCATGATAATATTGAAGGGGTATTAAAATTATTGTATGATTATCAATTTTGCGTCTCTGGGAATTTTTTTGATGTATTTTCTACAATTTTCTTGTTTAGTGGAGTTATGTCACATGTTCATGGAACATTGTATATGGTTTTAGAATATCACATTCCTCATCCAATGAAAATTCTCGAAGTATAACAATTTATTATGATTTAGAAAAAAAATTGATATAAGGATAGTTGTTATAGTGTGGGGAGAGTTATTAACAAATATATAGAGATTAATGTGGGGGTGATTTTTATGTTTATAAGAGGCTGATGGTGAAGGAGATAAAAATAATTCCTTATAGATTTAAATAAAGACCAATCCTATGAGTAAGCTCCTAACAGGGGAGGCCAACTCTAGACCATATAACATGGTAGAACATCTCTTCGTATTTCCTAGTATATGGGAGGTGGACCGGTGTAAGACTTTAATAATTCACTTCTCTATTTTATTTCATTACATATCTCTATTTTATTCTAATGAAAATTAGTTGTCAAGTACCCTTTTATTTTATTTTCAATATGTGTTGTTATATTTTTGAACATAATCCATCTTTCCCCTTATGAGAAAATTAATTAATTAATTTTTATTAATTAATTTTATTTGATTAATAAAAAAGTATTAATATAAATTTTATAGAAATATAATACATGTAAAATATGGAAAAAAATGAATATTACATATAATCATATTTCATATCAAAATATAATAGTTATTTCATATTTCATATATATAGAACACATGTGTCATATTGCATATATTCATAATTCATATTATCAGTTTTATAAATTATCAATCAGAATTATGTTTTCAATGTTCCAAATATTATGAACAAACACGATGCATATTTCATATATTAAGAATTTAAAAAAAATCATATGGCACATTAGAAAGAGGATGCATGATGCATATACTCATAATAACCATAATACATATCACATATTTGAAACATAATGCATATTTCATATTGGAAACATATTTTATATCACATATATTGATATTTTATATCAATAAAAATGTATGTTATATATATGAATATTTAACATCAGAAACATAATTCATATTACATGTAATTATGTTTTATATTAATGTAGAATGCATATTGCATATTGAATATATTCATATAAAATAATAACAAGGTTTGAATATATCATATTAATGACAAAATTAACATTGCATATTTTCATAATAAATAGAATACCTATTGACTATTAAAAATAGAATGCATATTTTAAGTATTCATGTTACATGTTTTTCTGATGTAACAGGTGGAGTGATATTGACATTACTCCTTTTAGAAGAACTTATAAGTAATATAAATAATATATGTCATTATAATCATATGTGTAGTTACTAAAAATAAATGTGAATGTAAAATATTAGGATGTGGTTGAACAGTATAATAGGAATAGATTTTACTAGTATATTGAATAGATGATGATGAATCTCATTCATAATTAAAATATAATGAATATATTGTATGTAATAAAATAGAATGAAAATATATAAAAAATAATAATTGAATAAGAGGGAGGAGGAAAATTCTTTTTGTAAAAAATGGTAATTTGAAAATGTACCTCAATATATTTAACATATTAAATTTTTTTTAATGAATAATAATTTTTTAATGTAATAAGTAATGAATTTTTTTATTGAAATGGAACATGAAAACAAAGAGTGTAACATCCCAGATATTTAAAGAATAATACATTTTTATATCAATTAATATTTTTAAATATAATATTAATTTTAGTTCAAAGGGGACACTATTTATGTTTTCCTACTTGATACGCAATAGTGTGTTTCTCCAAAATCATACATTGCACACAACACTAACTTATACTGAAAAATAATACAAAAATAATATTATTATTTTAAAATGATGTTAATGACTAGTTTTTGTATTGGTGTGAATGAATTAATTAACTATATTATGATATTATATCTTTTTTTAAATTTTTTATATTTATCTAATGAATTTCATAGCCATAAAAATATAATGAATCCAATTTTAAGCATAAATTACTCTAATAATTTTAATATGATTTTTTACCGCCTTTGGATGGTGAACAATTTTTTTTAAAAAAATTGTTATAATTATATGTAATATTTGATAAAATAAACATTTTATTTACAATCAGGACATCAAAATTTACTTTAGTTGAAATTTTGGTATTTCTCTGATAGAATCCATATTTTTATGAATAGTGAAAAATACGGCATTTTAATTTTAAACTTTCATTTAAAATAATTTATTAATATATATAGATTGTCCATTTAATCGGTAATAATGTTTAATTGGATTATTTTTTTATCAGTCAATCCAATTATGGTCATTCAATGTAATTTTACATTTAAATTGGATATAAACACATGTCAATCTTTTGATAGTTTTTACATCTTAAAAACCTGATTTCTTGTTTTGACAATGTGAATTAATATGAAATCAATTATGTGTTTTGAATATGGAATACTAGATTCCATATTTGGTGTCATAATTCCCGTATTTTTTAAATAAGCACCTTTTTTTGGGACCTTATGAATATTAAGTTCAGAAATTATTTTTATTTACCATGGTTAAAGCATAAATCAGGTAAATAAGGGTAAACAAATAATATTATAAAAATAAAAAACTACCCTAACACATACTATTCCTATTTTATGAGATTTTTCAGACCATGACCATTCTTGGGTATAATATAGGACCCCATATATCAACTTGGGTGTGATAATTACATTTTATAATATTTAATTTAATGAAAAGAAAAATATAACATAAACATGTATATCCTAATTAAAAAAAATTAATTTTGTTTATAAAAATTATATATTTTACTATGAATAGTCATTATAAAGCTAAAAATACTTCCTATATCATGGTATTTTATTTATAAATTTTTAATTTTAAATAAATAATTATATTTTATGACACATTGATAATTCAATGATTAACTTTTTAAAGAAATATTCAAATAAATGATATTGTAAATATTAAAATAAATGAAATTTCAACATTTTGATACCATACATGAAATTTTCTAGATTAAAATGTCATGTTATGGATGAGTTAATGCCTTTTTTGACATAATAATTTTATTACGACTTTAACAAAAATCATTTTCTAAATAGTGTCAATATTTTCATAAATGATTTTTTAAAATAAATAATATTTTATTAAATGATATAACAGTACTAAAAAGATAATATTCGGCCAAATGAAATTTATAAGGTTTAAACTTTCATTAATCATCCAAATTTTTTTGGCATTTTATTGTTTGTATAGTAACCATATATTACAAAAATACAAGAAGACATGGAAAGAGATAATGTTTTTAACTAAGGGTTTAAGCTAAAAGAACAGGTTAATTTTATGACCAAAACTTGTCTAAAACCTATTGGTTGAGAGGATTTTAATCTATAATCATATAATCCTAAAACTTTATCACTTTGGAAATATTATTATTCTAAAATAAAATTTACAATAAAATAATATTTCAATACATTCCTAAAGTTCCCTTCCTCCTCTTATAAAAGGAAAAAAGCTCTACCCACTTAGTCACCCCACTAATGCCCATTGAATCATCCAACTACATATTAAATAATCTCCAATCATCCTTAACTTTATACTAGAAGATTTAACATGGGTATATGGAAATTTAATAAAACCTCTTGGCTAAAATTAAAAGGAGTTACCTGATTTAGAGGAAATGTCATCTCTAAAGATCCAAAAATTTATTGTCCTCATCAAACCCACAAAACAATAATTATTTAATTATTTTATAAAAAAAAAGTAATAATAAATATACTATTATTTTGTTATTATATGTTTTAAACCTACAATTACACACACCTCCATCTAATGGATATAGAATATATGGTTTCTGTGTACAAAGAACTACTAACTCACAAAACGATGATTGTCCAGTTTTCTCCTACCACCTCTCATAGTGGAAATTAGGATGAAACTATATTTATATATGATATATATTATATTCATATTTTCTATGTGGTTATATAATTTTTATTTACAACATTCCATTATGTTTTACATTTTCCGTAATTACGTTAATTTCATTTGAGTAAGTGTGGACTTATGCTACCTCAAAAGTGATATTAATTGTTTAAGGCATTCTTGGAATGTATAAAGTATTTAATTAATTAATATATGTAACATATATAACATATATTTTATACATTAATTATAATATACAAATGTATCTTTTATTCATTTTAATTCAATTAATATGATAAGATATTAAAGTAGCGTTGATTCGTACGTACGAGCTACCATATCTATTAACGATGCATTTCATTTCATATATCCAAATGTTAGGGAAAATTATAAATACATATATATGGGATATATATGATATATAAATCATGATTAATATTATGGAGATATAGTACTTATGAGCACATAGCTAATTTGAATAAAAATAAGATCATTTTTTACTCAAATACCAAACATCGACAAAAGTTCAATATAAACTCAAAAAATTAAATAATTTATATAACATTGTAATAATTGATATAAAATGAATACTAATATTTAAAAAAAGTTCAAAATCATTTATAAATTAATCAATGTTTATTATTCAGGTAAATAAAGAATGAACGAGACAAGTCAGACTCAAGGTAAGAGACTTCTTCTCAATCACCATCCATTGAGAAATTTCTTTATAAAAATAACCTTTTTTATTTTATAATGTGTATATATAAACACTATGAAATTTAATAACAATAGATTATCTACAATAATGTAATTTACTAGATCATTGAGATTAAAATTAAAATTTTCATAGTGGTATGGGACACCTTGAACATTTCAAGATTCCATTCTGAAATCCTTTTCTTCTTGATATTAAATTAAATATTTATTTATATGTGTAAAAAATGGAAATTTACATGAAATTTTATGTCACTATTTAATTACATTTATATTTTCCAAAGAAATATTTTTATATGAAGTGTTTTAATTTCCTTATGAAATGAAAAAAGGAATGTTTTTAAGCGTATACGACGACAACGAATTCTCAACCGCTCTAACAATTATTTTATATTTGGCATCCTCTTTAAGACATAATGTATTTTAAAAAGAAAATAAATTTCTTATTAATTTATTTCGGTATACATGTATTGAAAATGGATTCTTAAATTAAAATGGTATTTTTCTATTAAAATGATTTTCATATAGGATTATAAGAAAAATTCAAAAACGGGGTTGTGTGATGAATGTGTTTTATTCATGAAATGGTTCATGAGAATTATAGCTCATAGATGATCTTGATATAGAATATTTGAAGTGGTTATCCACATTAAAGCACATAGGTGAGCCCAATATATCTTATAAAAATGGTTTATCCACATTATAGCTCACAGATATGACCGATATAACTTATATGAAGGGTTGAACCCCATTATATCTCACTGGTGATCTTGAATCTTCTTATACGAAGGGGTGATCCCCATTATAGATCATGGGTGACCATGATATATCTTATATGATGGGTGATCCCCATTATAGATATCAAATTTGGATGTCAACCATATGGTTATTCCAATTGAAATATTTTTTATAGGGTTTTATGTTTACGATACTCTATGTCTTTGAAAGGAATATGAAGTTCCTACTATTGGTTTTCATGTTTTTTCATTGAGATAAATATATGAGTGATATTAATGTTATAATGTTTTGTTTATTCCTATCAAAGATCATTGAATGGGTTATCAGGTTTTTACAATACTAATTGATTTCATTACTTTTATGTCCCTTAATGCACTTTTTGTGCACATCCCATGTTTTTAAAATTTTCTAAAGGATTTAAGGGATAATAGAGTCAAGGATAAAATCAAGGAAAAGATATTATTATTAAACATGAAAAGAAACCATGTTTATTTTTAAATGTTTTTATGTTATGAAATAAGCTAATATTGTTGGAAGTGTACACTTTTTATTTCTAAGATTTTTTTGTGTAATAGTTATGGAATAATTCTCTAATGCTATAAACTGAAAAACATCTTCAATGTAAATTCTCAAATTCACTAAAGATTATGTAACGATTAAGGATGAGGCCTTAAATGTGGCATTAGAGGATGGTTTAGTTAATTTTAGAGGATATGATGGTGTTAATTTCATTACTTCAGAGTATTTTACTTTATGGTTATGTTTAAATGATGTATCATTTTAAGATTACATTTTTGCTTCATGTAAACAATGTATGATCTGAATGGTTTGAAAATAGAGGAAATAGGAAAGCTATAAAAGGAAGGCATCAAGAGGAAAACAACCATTTAATTCAATAACATGAGGTGGTGAATAATGAAACTAAATAGTTTGTTTCAGTGATGGAGAAGTTGACTCACGCTATAATATGTAGTGGTATCCAGGCATATGATCATCCCGATCAACCACAGAAGAATACTTCAGTAGTGGAATATTTTATAGGGTAACATCACCTATTATTCAAAGGATAATCTGACCTTGTGGTAGCTGATGGATAGGTCAATACACTAGAGAACATATTTTAAGTAAATGGATGTTTAGAACATAAAAAGACAACTCATTACATCAATTGTTTTGAAGTTTATGTTGATCGATGGTGGCCTTAGTTAATAACAGTAGAGATAAAAATTATCTTGATGCCATTGAATTGGATAAAATTCATGGTATTTTCCTTGAAAAATATTTTCCTAAGTATTATCAACATATGATAGGAAAACATGTACTAGAATTAATGAAAAGTTATTATGGTTTAGTTTCCACATATAAAGTGGACGTCACAAGTTTTTTCATGTATGTTTTAGATTTTATTTGATACATTATTAGTAAAACTACTAGATTTTACTCACAATTGAAAACAAGGATACAGAGAGATTTGTACACTAGATAATTTAAAAGATATAAAAAAGTGGTACATTGTTCTGAGTTTACTGAAACTTATGTTGCACGTGATGATTAGTGTAAGAAATTATATACGTGCCAAGAAATATAGAATAAATAAAAAAATAATTTTGGAGGTAAGCCCAAAACTTGTTCCAAGTTTCGTAAAACACATTTTGGGGAATGTATGTCAAGATTTGGAATGTGTTACTGGTGTGGTAAGTATGGTAACAAGTTTCATTATTCAAACGAAAAGGGTCTTGAATAGTCCAATAATGAGATAACATATATACAGTCTAGTATAAGATTATTTAGTTGTAATAACTTTAGACATTATGCAAATAGGTGTCTAAAATTAATTACACATGGAGGAAATTACTGTGATTAAAAACAAAAAGGGTTGGGAAAATATTTTCCTACTACTACAGTTGATGTTGAGGCATCTGGTGAAGCGATGGAAGCTCCTGATAGCCAACTATTTTTCAAAGGATAACCATATGTACATAGTTTTAGACACACCTTATATGGTTTTAGATGATGTGATAATAATTTGTTTATGTATGGATTTTCATTAATGTGTAAGTATTCCATTACTTTTGGACCTCTATATTATGTTATTGATATCCTTTATGGGTTGTGTGATCTTTTATAATTAAGGTTATTCATAGAGAGGTACTTCATTATCTGGGAATATTATGAGGATGCAATTTTTCCTATAAAATGGAAATACATCAAGTAATTATGTTTCCATATATTCTTATTATAGAGAGTAAATTAATTCCTCAACTATACAAAAATGATAATTATTTGATTAGAATTCACAATGGTATTTGACACATCAAAAAATTATTGTCCTCTGATGGATAAATTTACAATGAATTTGTAACACCATGCTCCATATTTATTTTATTTTATAATATTCATTGACATTTTAATTTTTTTTGGTGTTCTGGTTCATCCCCGAATTAATTTCTTTGGGTTATCTTAAAATGTGCCCTTTTAGTGTTGACGTCGTCGGGCGTGCAGACAGAGCACGAGTTTGGAAGCTGCATGGATTCTCCCTAGAAATTGCACGACCACATGTACTCAAAGAATTAAAATAAATATACTTTTTTAATTAGAACTCACATGAATTTATGTGTCATTAAAATTTTTATTTCGTTAAGAATTAATTATTATTAAAATGTTCTGAACACCATTATTGTGTTTTTAGCACTATGTTGATTACTATTTGTTGTTGTTTTTATTATTATTATTATTCATATTAATAATAAAATTATTATTCCGTTTATTATTATTATTAGTATTAAGTTATAACAATTTAAATTGATTCCTTTCTTTCATTGGTTGTGTTTATTTATTTAATTATTCTTATTTTTTATTTTTTCTAATCTTTTCTCTAGGGTTTTTGGCTGCCCTTTTTTTTCTTATCTATCCAATTACCCCTCTCCCAAGCACTCAGCGTGCCGGCACGCCTTACCTTGTCCTCCCTCTCTGCATCCTTCTGCCTAGCACCATATACCCCTCGCACCTGCTACTTTCAGCGAGCTGGCGTCGACGCCTTCCCCCCCTCTTGGCCGCCTCCTTGACTCCAGCTACCGGCACCCCCTCGGCCTCCCGTTTTCCCTTCTCTCCTCTAGCCAGCAGTGCTTTTCCTCCCTTGTAGCAACCCGCGCAGTAGCCACCAACGCTTAGCATCTTTCCTCTATCCGCACCAGCAACCCAGTACAACTGGCGTCCTCCTCTTCTTTACAGCAGTGACCCAACACCCGCATATCCTTCCTCTTTTTCTGCGCGCATGAAGGCCGGCGTTCCCCCCCCCCCTTGCTACGCTTGAGCAGGCCGAGCGACACTACCACACCTTCTGAATGTCCTTTCCCCCTTCTTGGCCTCTAACCAACTGACCCCGGCGCCTCTCCAGCTACAACCCTCCTCCCACGAACGCCCAACTGACCCAGCACCCTCCCAGCGCACCAGCCGGCCACCGATGGTGCCTCACCACCCTCTTTTCCCCCATCCTCTGCAGCGACGAGCCCCATATCGGCCGCCAGCATCTTCTGTCCATAACCCCCGGCCGGTTCTCCCTTTCCCAGCCCCGCTGCCTTGCAGCATCGATGAACCAAGACCCTTTCCCTTGTCCCATGCAGGCTTCCCTCGCTGCAACTCCCTCCCCAGCCGGCCGCACTCCCCCGTTACAGACCCCTGGCGGCTTCCCCCTCTGGCTTCCATTCAGCAGCCCATCACGGACGCGGCGCCCCCCCCCCCCCTCACCTCGACCTTTGGATCCCTCGCACGGAAGCCGACAGCCCCTAGGCGGACCTGCACCCCGACCAGCCGCATACCCCAGGTTTCCTTTATTTTTTTCTTTTACTTTTATTATTATTATTATTGTTATTATTATTATTATTGTTATTATTATTAGTGTTATTAGTGTTATTATTATTATTATTTTTATTATTATTGTTATTATTACTATTATTATTTTTAGTGTTATTATTATTATTATTATTATTATTATTATTATTTCTATTCTAACTATTATTATTATTAAAAAAATTATTATTGTTATTATTATTGTTATTATTATTATTAATCTTGTTATTGTTATTATTATTATTATTATTATTCTTGCTTTGGCCCTTGCTTTGTTAGGGGGTTATCAACTTATGTTTGTTTTGGTAGGTTAAGGATTTTTAGGACTCGCGCAGGGTGTTTCCGGGTGAGCGCCATCGTCGTGCCTTATTCATGAGGTTCTGTCATCGTCACGCTTCTATCTCAAGGTGAGCATTTCTCCCCGCTGCTTGGTTTCGCGTGTTTTAGTGAGTTTTTTTATATGTTTCTGAGTCCTTGATATTGATTATACAGAGTTTTGGAATTTATCACGTGGTTTCGGACACATGTTGTGTCAACGCGCCTTGGTTCTGAGGTTGTTTTGTCGTCACACTTGATCTTGAGGTAGGTTCCTTTTGCACTACTTTTAAAATTTAAGTTATATTATTTCATACTATTTGTGCATCCTAATTGTTAAAAATAAATATTTTATTAATTTTAATAAATATGAGATAATAAACGATAATTAATTTTTAATATAATATAGTTAATTTTTAAATGACTATTTAGTGTAAAAAGAGTCGTTTATTTTATACACGATACATGAAATTTCTTCGTGATGAGCGGACACCCAATAATGAAAGAATGCCCATTTGGATTTTAAAAATAATTTACGGAATATAAAATAGAGTTCTTGTTTAATGAGAAATGATTTCATTTGATGCATGAACAAGTACTTTGGTTCTTTTGAGAAGTTATCTGGTTGGCTCTTAAAGGTTATTTGGAAAAAAATAAAATGTTTTGGTTTGGTTTGGTTTATAAAAATATTGTTAGCATGTGAAGTAGTGTTTTTGGGGTTCTTTAAATGGTTTTAAACTGGGTTTTGTCTTATAAAGAAGTTGTACTTTTTCTTGATTAGTGATTGTGAAATGTATTTAATGCCCGTTTGGCACTTTATGGAAAACGATGAAAATGTTTTGATAAAAACACTCTTAGGACCACTCTCATGCCTTGGTTGCAATTGATTGTTTGGGAGGCTGCGCTTAGAGGCTCCTGAGTAATTGAGTATTTAAAGGCAAGAGTTTGTTCCACAGAGTGGCTCAGGGTGATGCCTATTGTGATTTATATATATATATATATATATATATATATGATTGGATGCTCGGTTGGCATCAGTTGGCTCACCCCTTTTCCAAACACATGAGACATGTGAATCTGACATATTGAGAGAATATTCTAAGAATGATTGTTGCACTGGTAGGTTATGGTACTGACCAGTGTCCAATAGTAGGTGGATATATTGGGTTTATTACTATGGGATTTTCCCTCAACCTGCCCGAGAGTGGATGGTCGAGCGTATTGTGCGTTTTGATTTCATCCTGACATGTCGATAAGGATGATTTCTCATGTATTGATGTCTTCTGGTTTATTCTCAATCTCCTAGGTTCATCCATGTCTATTCAGGTTTTGTTGCTGCAGTAGTGATTATGATCCTCACATGTATACCTACATTTCCCTTGCTCTGTGCTTTACTTTATGCATTCTGGTGTATTGTCTTCCTTGGAAAGGTTTTTGAATCAGAAAAGTTGGTTTTGAAAAAAAAGGGTTGTTTGAAATGACATGTTTAATTTGTAGTTTTTTTTAAATAAGTGGTATGAATGATTTTCTTTTGGGAAAAGTAAAGTTTCTTTTTTTGGCATTGGTGTTCATGTGAGTGCTCACATGCATAGTGGTTTGTTGGAAATGTTGATGGATTTCTGGTATGGTGGATGGATGCCCAGGGTGGCTTGGGTACATGCATGTGAGTGAGACTCTAAATAATTACAATTGAAAGGGTTTAACTCAACACGCTCTTTTTAAATTAAAGATGTTTTCAAACAGAAAAGTTTTGATGTTATGATAACTTGATTTCTTGTGCTTCGATCTTGTCACCTATGCAATGTTCGATTTTGAGGATATTTATTTATTGAGTTTTCCATGATCGGGTTCTTGGATCTTTTTGTCCAGCGACTTTTCCCTTGATGCTTTGATGGGTGATCGTAGTACGGTTGATCAACCTAAGGATTTTATGCTTGAGTTCTTGAATCTAGATCCACCTCTCTTTTATGGTCAAGAAGACCCTTTTGTGGAAGAGGAGTGGATGCGAAGGATTGAAAGGGACTTTAACCTCATTGAGTTTCCCAAGTCGTTGAAGGTTAACTTTGAGACCTTCATTCTTGAAGGTTCACCGTGGATGTGGTGGAAGTCAGTGTCTCGGAACAAGCCCCGTAAAGAGTTTACTTGGGAGTTTTTTAAGGCCTCGTTCATTCGACAGTATTTCTCTGAGGAAGAAAGGGTGAGAAAGGGGATGAAGATGTGTTCTCTGTAGCATGGCGACGGATCTGTGTTAGAATATTTTCATCGCTTTGTGGAGCTAGTCCCTTATGATTCAGAGTATTCCATGAATGACCCCATGAAGGCTCAATGCTTCGAGGCCGGTCTCCGCCCTGATCTACAGTCGAAGGTGTCAGAGTCCAGCCTAACTTCTTTTGTCGATGTGGCAAGACATGCTTTTCATTTCGAAGTTGCGATGGCAGGAGTTCTCGGTGTAGTTCTCCCTCCTTCAATCCCTATGAGCAGTGGTGAAGAATATGGAGAGGAAATGAGTAAGAAAATAGAAGTGGATGGATCAAGTCGTGTAATCAAGAGGCCTCAGGATCTTTCCTCAACCTCTTCAGAGAGAGACATTATTGTGTGTTATCAGTGTGGCAAGAGGGGTCACAAGAAGTCATCATTCCCAAGCACTCAGAATCCCTGCCAGGCATGTGGACGCTTGGGTCACTTGCGACGATTTTGTCGGGGCGTTGCAAGGAAGCGTCACAGAAGAAGTTATCAGAAGTAATGTGTTGTTGGGTCTTTGTTCAGAGTTTCTGGTGTACGTTTCCTTGCAGTTTAAGGGATATTTTATCGTTGTAGTTGTACTAATGGTGTTTTGGGTTTGAAATGTATGGGAATTTCATGGGTCTTTTGATGAACTTCGGCTTTCAATGCTGGTATTTTTTTAAATTTTAAAATCTTGTCCTTTCTTTTTGTCAAATAAAAATATGTATGTTTGTCATTGGGATTACTAGAACCTGACTACGAGGTAGAAGATGCTTCGTCCATCAGAGATTCAGCCAAAAGGTCTCGGAGTGATGCCGACGCGTAGTCAGGATCCCCCGGGGAATTTTAAGGAGTCTGGTTAAAGTCATGCCTCTATTGTCGCGGTGAGAATGTTTTAGCGTTTTTGCATTGGTTTCTCTATTGTTGTAATTTTCCTCTTTCCATACAGTGCATGATGGACTTATCCCTCACGAAATTTTGGGGACTATGACTTTTGGATGTAATTTGCTGATCAGTGACCCTACATGAGCCACCGATGTGAATCAGTTACGGCTTTGGTTTGTGTCCAACCCAAAGTGGTGAGTCGTGAGTAGTTTTTCGTCCAAGATTTAGTGATCCAATCCTTGGGCCCTCCCTCCCCGCCCATGGGGTAAGGGTTTTTGGTTTGCGCAGACATTTCGAACTAACTCATGTCCCTTTCGGATGGGAATGGGTGGTTTAAATGTTTTTGTTGTGCTACTTCTAGCTTGAATAAGGACTGGTGCAGGTCTAAGATGGTCTTCTGGTTGGGCGCTAGTAGGTTAGTCCTTTTTGGTGGGGAAACCCACCATGAGTCTATTTCGGTTTTCTCTTATGTCATTATCAGATGATAGTTGAGTGCTTATGGTGGGGAGCCCGTTCAAGCCTCCCATATGTTGGAGATTTATTTTGGTCAATGAGGTTCATTCCCGCTGGTAGTCGGTGTGATGTCCTTGGGATAAGAGGTTTGATCGTGTTGTGTGGAATCCTTATGAGTTGATCGATCTGCTGTGTAGTTTTGTAGATTTCCGGGGGCGGAAAGCGTTATGGTGGGGAGAATTGTCCCACCATGCTCCATATTTATTTTATTTTATAATTTTCATTGACTTTTTAAAATTTAGTTGGTGTTCTGGTTCATCCCTGAATTAATTTCTTTGGGTAATATTAAAATGTGCCCTTTTAGTGTTAACGTCGTCGGGCGTGCAGGCAGAGCGCGATTTTGGAAGTAGCATGGATTCGCCCTAGAAATTTCACGACCGCATGTCCACAAAGAATTAAAATAAATATACTTTTATAATTAGAACATGCATGAATTTTTGTGTCATTAAAATTTTTATTTCGTTAAGAATTAATTATTATTAAAATGTTCTGAACACCGTTATTGTTTTTTTATCACAATGTTGATTACTATTTATTGTTGTTGTTATTATTATTATTATTCATATTAATAATATTATTATTATTCATTTTATTATTATTATTAGTATTATGTTATAACAATTTAAATTGTTTCCTTTCTTTCGTTGGTTGTGTTTATTTATATATTTACTTTTATTTTTTATTTTTTTAATCTTTTCTCTAGGGTTTCTGGATGCTCTTTTTTTTCTTATCTCTCCAATTACCCCTCTCCCAAACACTCAGTGCGCCACCACCCCTTACCTTGGCCTCCCTCTCTGCATCCTTCTTCGTAGCACCATAGCCCCCTCTCACCTGCTACTTTCAGCGAGCCGACATCGACACCTTCCCCCCCTCTTGGCCGCCTCCTTGACTCCAACTGTCGGCACCCCCTCGGCCTCCCGTTTTCCCTGCTCTCCTCTGGACAGCAGTGCTTCTCCTCCCCTGCTGTAACCCGCGCAGCAACCACCAATGCTTAGCTTATTTCCTATATCCGCAGCAGCAACCCAGTACAACTGGCGTCCTCTTCTTCTTGCTGTAGTGACCCAAAACTCGCAGATCCTTCCTCCTTTGTTGCGCGCATGAAGGTCGGCGTTCCCCTCCCCCGTTTGCTGTGCTTGAGCAGGCCGAGCGACACTACCACACCTTTGGCATGTCCTTTACCAGTTCTTGGCCTCTGACCGACCGACCCCGGTGCCTCTCCAGCTACAACCCTCCTCCCACGAACGCCTAGCTGACCCTGAACCCTCCCAGTGCACCAACCAGCTCCCGACAGTCCCTCACCGCCCCCTTTTCCCCCATCCTCTACAGCGACGAGCCCCGTATCGGCTGCCAGCCACTTCTGTCCATAACCCATGGCCGGTTCTCCCTTTCCCAGACCCGCTGCCTTGCAGCATCGATGAACCAAGACCCTTTCCCTTGTCGTGCGAAGTCCTCCCTCACTGCAACTCCCTCCCCAGCTGGTCGCACTCCCCCATCGCGGACCCCTGGCAGCTTCCCCCTCTGGCTTCCATTCACCAGCCCTTCACGGACGCGGTGCCCCCCCCCCTCACCATGACCTCTGGCTCCCTCGCACGGAAGCCGACAGCCCCTAGGCGGACCTGCACCACGACCACCCCCATACCCCATATATCCTTTATTTTTTTACTTTTAATTTTATTATTATTATTTTTGTTATTGTTATTATTATTATTATTATTATTGTTATTATTATTATTGTTATTATTATTAGTGTTATTAGTGTTATTATTATTATTATTTTTATTATTATTATTATTATTATTACTATTATTATTAGTGTTATTATTATTATTATAATTCATATTATTGTTATTATTATTATTTTTATTATTATTATTATTATTACTATTCTTACTATTATTATTATTAAAATTGTTATTATTATTGTTATTATTATTTTTATTATTATTATTAATCTTGTTATTGTTATTATTATTATTATTATTATTCTTTCTTTGGCCCCTTCTTTGTTAGGGGGTTATCAACTTATGTTTTTTTGGTAGGTTTATGATTTTTAGGACCCACGTAGGGTGTTTCCAGGTGAGCTCCATCGACACGCCTTATTTCTGAGGTTCTGTCGTCGTTGTGCTTAAGTCTCAAGGTGAGCATTTCTCCCCGCCGCTTGGTTTCGCATGTTCTAGTGTGTTTTTTAATATGTGCCTGAGTCCTTGATATTGATTATACAAAGTGTTGGAATTTATCACGTGGTTTGGGACACACGTTGTGTCGTCTTGCCTTGGTTCTGAGGTTGTTTTGTCGTCATGCTTGATCTTGAGGTAGGTTCCCTTTGCACATCTTTTAAAATTTAAGTTATATTATTTCATGCTGTTTGCACACCCTAATTGTTCAAAATAAATATTTTATTAATTTTAATAAATATGAGATAATATACGATAATTAATTTTTAATATAAGATATTTAATTTTTAAATGATTATTTAGTGTAAGAACAGTCGTTTATTTTATACACGACACATGAAATATCTTCTTGATGAGTGGACACCCAATAATGAAAGAATTCTTGTTTGGCTTTTAAACATATTTACAGAATATAAAATAGAGTTCTGGTTTAATGAGAAATGATTTCTTTTGAAGCGTGAACAAGTATATTGGTTCTTTTGAGAAGTAGTCTGGTTGGCTCTTAATGGTTATTTGGAAAAAAATAAAATGTTTTGTTTTGGTTTGGTTTATAAAAATATTGTCAGCCTATGCAGTAGTGTTTTTGGGGTTCTTTAAATGGTTTTAAACTGGGTTTTGTCTTATAAAGAAGTTGTACTTTTTCTTGATTAGTGATTGGGAAATGTATTTAATGCCCATTTGGCACTTTATGGAAAGCGATGAAAATGTTTTGATAAAAACCCTCTTAGGACAACTCTCATGCCTTGGTTGCAATTGTTTGTTTGGGAGGCTGCGCTTAGAGGATCCCGAGTACTTGAGTAGTTAAAGGCAAGAGGTTGTTCCACGGAGTGGCTCGGGGTGATGCCTAATGTGCTTTATATATATATATCTATATTATTGGATGCTCGGTTGGTATCAGTTGGATCACCCCTTTTCCAAACACTTGAGACATGGGAATCTGGCATATTGAGAGAATATTCTAAGAATGATTGTTGCACAGGTAGGTTATGGTACTGACCAGTGGCCCATAGTAGGTGGATATATTGGGTTTATTACTATGGTATTTTCCCTCGACCTTCCCGAGAGTGGATGGTCGAGTGTATTGTGCATTTTGATTTCATCGTGACATGTCGATAAGGATGATTTCTCATGTATTGGTGTCTTCTGGTTTATTCTCGATCTCCAAGGTTCACCCATGTCAATTCAGCTTTTGTTTCTATAGTAGTGATTATGATTCTCACATGTATACCTACATTTCCCTTGTTGTGTGCGTTACTTTATGCATTCTGGTGTATTGTCTTCCTTGGAAAGTGGTAAATTGCTTTTGATCAGGATTCTAAAAATGGTTTTCAAATGAAAGTGTTTAATCCTCTTTGTTCAAATTGGAAAATATAAACATCACTTTCTCTTTTCCTAAAAATCCATTGACACTAATGAAATGAACTGAAATTTGGAAATGGTAAAGGGTAATAGTTCCTACATTGTTTTTAAGTAGAATACATAGAAAGACATACTTTCATAAATTGTAGTTCAATCTTGAAATGATGATTCTTTTATTTTAAAGGTAGTGCATTGGGAATAGATATCGGGCTAGCCTACTGAGTTTTAATACTCACGCCTATAGTTCATTTCTATTTTTAGTGTTGTGCGGGCTACACCTTGAGAGTGCACGCCTAGGACGGTGCTTTATCGTTGAGTCGGAGAGGGACCCGCGAGGTCGCACGGAGTTAGTTCAGACGTCGTGTTTGGTCAGATTTATTTTTCTTCTATTCTTGTTTATTCACTTTGTTTGGTTTATCTTTTCTATTCTTATCTGTATTATCATTGCAGACATACTTATTTATATTGGGCGAAATCGTTCCCACAACCTTTGTTGATGGTCTGGCGCTTTTCGCCAACCCGGGAGGATCGGGAACGCCTCTCGGGCCTTGTCATCGGCCGACTCGGGTGACCGGTTCAGGGTCGACCAGGGTTGGTTCGTGATAGAATGTGTGATCTATCATACTATATTACTCATTGAGAGATAGTTTTGTCAACTATGTCCATTTTTTCCTACAGGGAAACCTATAATATGAAATCTTATGTGACCATTATACTTCCCTTTCTATCTTTTAAAGAGAACGTTTTATTTACTCTTTTTCTGATGTGGGATTTTAAATGAAGTTTATGAGGTGAATTTTAAAATAATGTTGACATAATTTCCATTAGGGTGGAATGAAGTAACATCCCAGGTATTTAGAGAAGAATATATTTTCGTTTTTATAAATATTTTTGAATTTAACATTAAATTTAGTTTCAAGGGGACAATATTTAGGATAGATCACACTACATGCAACAAAGTGTTTCTCCAAAATCTTATGTTTTACTAAACCCTAGTTTATACTGAAAAATAATACACCAAAAATATTATTATATTAAAAGGTAGTTAATACCGAGACATTGTGTTGGTGAAAATGAATAGAATTAAATATATTCTTATTTTTAATGTTTTTTAAATGTTTTTTCATTTATCCAATAATTTTTAGAGGTGTAAAATGAGAATGAACCAAATTTTAATCATTAAATATTCTAATATTTTTAAATGTCCATTTAACATCCTTTTGATGTAGAACCATTTTTAAAAATATTATTGTCACTTTTTTATGATATATTTGACAAAATAAACATCTTATATATAATAGGGACATTAAAACTTACTTCAGTTGAAATTTTTGTATTTTTCTGATAAAAATTATATTTTTTTGAATAGTGAAAAATACTACATTTTAATTCAAATCTAATTTTTCATATAAGTTATTTAAATAGTTATATTGTCATTTTAATTGGTTTAAAAATATAATTGTATTATTTTTTATGATTTAATAAAATTATGGTAATAGGAAGTAATTTAACAAATAAATTCTACCTAAACACATGTCAATTTTTTTCTAGTTTTCACTACTTAAAACCCATATTTTTGGTTTGGGAAATAGGTATTAGTTTTAAATTAATTTCTTCCAATTCTGTGTTTTTAATAAGAAAAATTGGATTCCACATTTTCAATCATAATTTGAAAATTATGTAAATAGTTACCTTTCATATTTGGACATAATAAATTATATCTTTGGTAATTATTTTTATTTATCACGGCTAAAGGGTAAATCAGGTAAATAAATGTTATGAAACTAATATTTTAATAATATGAAACTACAATAAAATGTATCCAAATACTATTGGATGATATATGTCCAATCATTGGAATACTTGGGTGAAAGTTAGGACCCCATCGAGTCACTTGGGTGTGATAATGATTTTTTATAATATATAATTTAAATATAAGAGAAATTTTATATAAACACATATATAATAAACAAAAAATTTAAATTTTGTTTATATAAATGTTATATTAGAATATAAATATTAATTTAAAATCTAAAAATATTTCATAAATCTTGTTAATTTATATTTCATTTTTAGACATTAAATAAATTAATATATTTATGACAGAATAATGATGAAACAATTACATTATTAATGAAATATTATAATAAATGTTATTATAAATTTTAAAATAAATGTACTTTGAACATTTTTATGCAATAAAAATAATTTTTTGATGACATTGACATATTTGTGATGAGTTAATTTCTTTGGTTTTAATGAATAATGTTTTTATGACCTTAAAAATTCAATTTCTATATAGTGTCAAAATTGACATAAATTAGTTTTTAAACCAAATACTATTTTATTAAATGTTATAATAGTTATAAAAATATAATATTCATCCAAATGACTTATATAATGTTGCAAATGTCATTAATGGTCCACTATTTTTTCTCTTGGTATTGTATAGTTACTGTTTTAACAATATATTATGAAAATACTAGAAGACATGGTAAGAGATAATCTTTTTATCTAAGTGTTAAAGCTTAAATATAAGGTTAATTTTGTGACATAATCAAGTCCTAAAATCACTCACTTATTCCATGAATCTTTAAATTGTGCGTAAGAAAATTCAGGAAAATATTTTTCTCACACAACCCCAAAAAATTTTATGCAACATCTTCTCTGAAGCTCCTTTCATTTAATTTCCTCATACAACCCCAAAAAAATGGCCATTATGATGAAACTATATTTATATATTATTTATATAATATATATTATCTAATTTATTTTGTATTTTGTATTTAAAACAAACATTTATTCTTTCCATAGTGTGTAAATACGATAATTTATTTGAGGAAGTGTAGACAACCACCCCTTAAAAGTGATATAACTCATTTATGCCATACATAGAATGTATAAATGAAGGATTTAATGAAATTATGTAACATATATAACATATATATTATAAATTAATTATAATATATCTTTTTATCTTTTATTTGTTTATTCTTTTAATAAGATAAGAAATTAAAGTAGTGTTCATCTGTACACAGAGCTTACCATCTCCATGAATGGTGCATTTCATTTTTTTTCTCCAAATAATATGGACAATAATAAATACATATATACTAGATTTATATGATATTTAAATAGTGAATAATTTTATGTAGGCAATGGACTTATGACCAAATGGATAATTTGAATCAAAACAAGTCCAATTTTGACTCAAATAAAAATCATCGACAAAACATCCGATTTGAACTTAAATAATTAACTAATTTTTATAGCATGGTAATAAGTGATATAAAATGAGTAATAATATTTAAATATTTTAAAATTAAATTAAAAATTAACCTATGTTTATTAGGAATGAAATTATATAATGAAGAAGACAAGTCGGGATCAAGGTAAGGGACTTCGTCTCAATTTCCTTTCATTGAGGCATTTCATGATAATATGCACCTTTATTCATTTATAAGGTATATATACAACCAATATGAAATTTAATAACCATATTTTATCTTTAATAATGTTATTTTAAAAATAATGGAGATTAATATTTAAATTTTCAAACAGGTATGGGACACCATTGACATTTAATGATTTAATTATCATGTTTTTTATTCTTCACATTAAATTACATATTAATTTATATGGGTATAAAAGGAATATATAGGAAATTTTATGTCACACTTGAATTTCAATCAATGTTTTCAAATGTGATATTTTTATTCATATCATTTTACTTTCTTTATAAAAAAAATGAATGTTTATTTAACATATTCAATGACAACGACTTCTACACCGATGTAATCGTTATTTGATATTTGGATTTCTCTATAAGAATTAATGTCTATTAAAATAAAAATAAATGTATTATTCTTTTTATTTGGGTATCTTTGTATTTAAGACATGTTCTTAAATGAAAATAGAAATTTTATAGGGAAATTATTTTCATATACAAATAGTTGAAGCTTTCAAAGAATGGGTTTAGTGATGAACATGTTTTATTCATGAAATGGTACATGAGAATTATAGCTCATGAGTGAGCCCGATATAGTTTATAAGAAGGGATCAGCCCCATTATAACTCACGATTGGGCATGATATAGCATATACGAATGGTCGATCCCCATTATAGCTCATGGGTGAGCTAGATATAGCTTATATGAAGGGTTGATCCCCATTATAGCTCATGGGTGAGCTCGAAACAAATTATATGAATTGTTGAGACCCATTATAGATCATGATTTAGCCCAATATAGCTTATACAAAGGGTTATCCCCATTATATTTCTCCTGTTTGAAATTCAACCAAATGGTCATTCCAATTGGATGATGTTTGGAATGGCTTTGTGTATATCATGTACTAAGTCACCTAAAAGATTTGTAATTTCATGCTATTGGTTATAGTTATTTTTCATTGAACAAAAAGTATGAGTGTTATTCATGTGAAAATGATGTGTTTCATCAGCTAAAATAAAATTGAATTAGTTACCGGGTTATAACAAGACTAATGCATTTTCTTTATTTTTATGTATCTTAATGAATATTTTGATTTCATCCAACGTTTTTAAATGTTATCACTAGATTTAATGGATAATAGAGTCAAGGATGGAATCAAGATAAATTTATGATCAATTAAAATGAAATGAAACTAAGTATATTTTAAAAAAATTTCTGTTATGGATGAAACATATACTATTTTTTGTGTACACTTTGTATTTATATGTTTTTCTTATATAATAATTATGTCATATTTCTCTAAATCTCAAAACCAGAAAAGACCCTCAATGTGAATTATTTACTTAACTCAATATTATGTAATGTTTAAAGTAGGGATATCATAAAATGTACCTCAAACATGTAATCTTCATTCTAAGAATTAATACAATATCATATATAAAACCTGATATGATAGAAAAAATAATACTAGAACAATTGATATCCATAACAACATCAACTAAGGAATATAAAAAAATTATTTATAGTTGAAATGATACAAAATAATATAATAAAAACAAATTAATATTTGGAAACATAATCATAAAAAAATAAAAGAAAAAGATATACTAATGGACCTATTGAACTATTAGAAATAACATACCCGTCATTAAATATGATCAATGATTTTCATAATTGTAATCTAAAACTATGAATACTATGTTAATTTTTTAAAAAATTTGTATATTTTTCTCAAGTTATGAGTTCACTATAACTATACCATGTTTTAAATAATACCAATAGATTCATGATCAGAGTGATAACTAGAATAATTTCAAGCTACTATTCCCTGATTCAGATCACATGAGACGATTTATAGAATTTTTCGTTCAACATTTAAAAAAACAATCAATAAAACTAATTTAATTTTAATTTCACAACATTCATTAATAAAATTCATTTTAAACACAAGATACTAATGATTTCATGTTCGTGAAGTATGAATAGAAGAACCATATACCTAAGAAGAGGCTAAAACATTGATCAATTTCATGTCAATAATAAGTCTATCATCCTTCCAAAATATCACCTTAATAAAAGGGGGAAAAGATGATGGTACATCCATGGAGGGGTTTTTGTGGACCTCCATTATTGGGGTTGTGATAATGATAATACAAGGAGGGAAATTTCATGCGGATATGTGGGAATTGGGAATAGATTATATGTGACGATCGAGATTTTATGTCATGGGTATGGGGGTCGGCAATGGAAACAACGATAAACCAAGGGTGTGGGGAAATGTAATAGATCATCGATATGGGGATAGGCTATAATAATATACA
Source organism: Viscum album (assembly GCA_963277665.1). NCBI lineage: Eukaryota > Viridiplantae > Streptophyta > Magnoliopsida > Santalales > Viscaceae > Viscum > Viscum album. The sequence continues at coordinate 1,394,913,402 of OY728165.1, forward strand.
AGCGATGGAAGAAAAAGGTGTGGAATACAGGGTGACCATGATGAATTTAATGGGAAGACAACGAATTTGATGAATAAATGATGCACAGGGGGTGGAATTTCATGTATTCAAGGAACGGTGGAGGGAATGACTATATAGTAAGATACCAGAAGTAGGGGGTTCATGGTAGTGTGATGTAGGACTGAGTATGGAGATACATGTTTAGATTCATCACATTCATTAATGAGAGAGGAAAATTATTAATGGAGGGATTCATCATATTTATTCACGAGAGAGGGAAATAATTAATGGAGAGAATTATATCACCATTAATGGATGATTTTCTCGCAACATTAATGGATATTTAATTTAAAATATTAATGGATGGAATAATGGATGTTGAGTTCATTAATTGGTGATTATGGACGTGGTTTCTATATAAATAGGATGCAACAACATATTTCAGGGGTGTGCCGGCAAGATGTAGTTGGATGGGGAGACCCGGGATAGGGTTGCCGTGTTTGAAGTGGCTCGTGTGACATGATGATGATGAAACAATTATATTTTAGGTGTAGTGATGTTCTTGGAAGGGTGTTTAATATTCAGTCCACCTTGAGCTAGAAGGGGGTTGCTGCGTCGGCTGTAGCTTGTGCTGCGCGTCGGCGTTTGACAGGTGCGGTGCAGCAGTGACACAATTGATGATAGAGGTCAAGTATCGATGTTATTCCTAATTGTGGTTATCAGGTGGTGTGTCCGGACTGATGATCAGAGGTACATCATGATGGAGAGATCATTCAGGTGTCACAACCTGGTGCAAGGTTTGCGCATGTTCGGGTGAAGATCTCTGAGATAGTGATTGTAAAGACCCATAAATTTCAAGGAATTTTTTTTTCTTAATTTTCATTGGAATTTTACAAGAACGCAGTTTCTGACAGCACCTGATTCTGAGGCCCGGTGTGCCCGAAATCATTTTCCGAAGATTGGGTTGGGTACGTTCAGTGAACGGGAGAGCGGGTTTTTCTATCTTTTGAACCGGTGCCCGGAATCGAATTACAAGGGCACCGATGGAATCGCAGCGCCAGTTTTTTCTTAGAAATTCCTCTTCCGGAATTGCGTTTTCTCGGTTGTGGTTTTTAATTTTTTGGGTTTTAAGTTATGAAATAAAATAAAGTTGTGAGAAAATTTTATTTTTATTTCACATAAGCCACTTGGAAGCCACTTGAAGCCACATAAATCCACTTAAACTGAGTTGAAATGGATAGGGTGCAATCCAAAATATCCAACCCACTTGGTAGGATATTTGTGGGGTGGGGCCCGCACAAGCCCCACCATTTCTTTTCCGCTAAGTAACGCACCCGCGAAAACCCGTCTTTATGAAAGTCAACTGACGTGTTTTCTTAGTTTCTTAACGCACCAATTAATTGGGCGGTATTCTTCGTTGAATTGATTCTATGAATAAATTTATTCGTTTCTTAACCTGTTTGAAATCCGTTGGCGCAATAATAAAATAAGACCAACACACGACTTCTGGAAAAATGTTTGTTGAGAGGATTTGACAGAAACCAAGAGTTCTTCATCGTCCTTCACGAAGAACGTGAAGAACGCGAAGAACGTGAAGAACGCAGAGCCCTCGGAAATCGACAACAAGACCCCATGTTCCATGACATCGATGATTCTTCTTCCATGACGTTCTTCAGCGACAATCCAACCCCGCGACAACCTTCGATCGGCAGCAACAAGGTAGGGGGTTGCGCTCTTTATTTAAATTTAATTTATGGATTAAAAAAACAATATGGATTTAATTATTATTAATTAAATCTATTGTTTCTTGGTCCTCGGAGTTCGTCGACGCAACAATGGATACCGCGACGATGCAACGATCCCCTCCTTCCGCGAAGAACGCGCGTGCGACGACTTGACGAGGTAGGGGTTTGTTGTGAAATAATTTTTATTCCCATGATTTTTTATTTTAAAATGAAGAACCCGGTTCATATGAACAATTTTAATTCATTAAAATTGTTTTTGGTTATGTTTTCTATGTGTTGATTAATCCTCCCAACTGTTATCGCCTAACGCGGAGGGTGTGGGCCAAACGAACATGACCCGAAAACCCTCCTCAGTTCTTCGTTGCTGTGCTGTTTGGCGGGTGACGAAAAAATGTGACGCAAGGGTGATTTGATGTTTCCGCAGGGAAGGACAGGACCCGGGAGGAGTTTCGGTGCAGACGGGAAGGAAAACGGACCACCGGAGCAACTCCAGTGGCCCGTGGAAGCCACCAGCGATGCGGGTCGCCGGCGCGGCGGCGCCGGAGGCCGGAGGCGGTGGCGCACCGGGCCTCCGTGGTTGAAGCTGCGGCAGCAGCGGCCAGAGGACCCGCGGCCGCGCGGGTCCGGCTCACACGCACGGGACGCGGCAAAGGCCACGTCCGTTGACTCTAGTGCGGCCCCACGTGGGTCGCGGCTCCTTCTTCCCACGTTGGCAGCACCACCCTGTGGCTGCCTCGCTCGGTGGCTCAGCTGAGTCGAGCCGGGCCGGCACGGACTCAGGTCAGGTCGACCAGTTTCGGGCCGACCCAGGGGGGTTGGGACGGGTCGGTCCGGGCCCAGGCCCCCCGTCTTCGGACGTTTTCAGTCTTTTGCTCATAACTTGAGCTACGAGACTCCAAACGACTCGCCTTCAGCGGAAACGCGATCCTTGGATCGAGATGGTCATATCTTTATATTGCACTCAAGGTTTCGTAATACCTTGGGTTCGGCGGAGTTGGTTCGTACACCAAACCAACCGGGCCCTCGGATCGGAAACGCTCATATCTTGAGCTTCGGACGTCCGATTGACCTGTCGTAAACTTTGTTGTTTTCTTCTTAGTGAGACGGATCTTTTGGCTCACTCTGCCCAAGGATTGGACTCATTTGGAGTACGGTCGGGTTGGTTTTGCCTTAAAAACCAACCGGGCCCCTCGGACGAAAAAGCCAGTAACTCTAAGACCGGGCGTCTGATTGACGCGCCGTCTGCGACGTTGAGTTCCTATTGACGATACAGAACTTTTGGATACCTCAACTTCGGACTTTGTGTCAGTTGATGTATCAGCCTCTCAGCTCGTGGAGTGAACCCTCCCGAACGAGTTTTCTGTGTGCGAGAACCCTAGTGCGGGTTGCGGCTTCGACGACTGTGCAGAGATCCTCAGTGGACAGCAACGACGACTGTGCGGAGATCCTTAGTGGACCACGACGACCACTGTGCGGAGATCCTCAGTGGACTGCGATGATGACTGTGCCGAGATCCTCAGTGGACTGCGACGACGATTGTGCAGAGATCCTCAGTGGAATGCGACGATTACTGCACTCAGCGATCCTACGTGGATCAGTGCTACAGATCTCGTGTGGGCCCGATCCTGTGTGGGTCTTTGCGGGGGTTAATTAATTACAGGTCCTATGTGGGCCTGATCCTGTGTGGGTCATTGCGGGGGTTAGTACCTTTCGATCCTTTGTGGTTCCGACGACTTAGATGGATCAGTGATCATCTTTATCGTCATAAGAAGTATACTTGTATGAGCTGAATCTTGTGTTACTCTCCTTTGTGGATTGTGTTGAACTATCCTATGTGGATTTAATGTTTACTCTCATTTTTGGATTGCGTTGTGCTATCCTGTGTGGATTTACGTTTTGCTTTCCTATGTGGACTGGTTTGTGCTTGGACTCGGATGTTGGATTCTAACGGGAATTGATGACTTAGGTTTATGTATGGGCATATACCTAAGCAGTGTCGGTTGTTACTTCGTGATTGTAACTTTCCTTGTGGTTTATCCTTTGTGGATTTCGGGAGACCTTCAGGGGTCTCAGGGTCCCTACTGAGTAGCTTATACTCACCCCTGCATGGACTATGCCCATACTACATTGTGTTTGTTGCAGACGATGGAAAGCGCTGATCGTGGTGGAGGCATGCAGAGCAGGACGATACTTGGAGGTGGACCACTGGGCGGGACGTACTCGGAGCGGTCAGGTGGACCCGAGGAGCAATGGAGGCTATCTGTACCCACCCTTCAGGTGGGACTTCCAGAGGACGGCTCGACGCTGTAGATTTTCTTTTCAGTTGTTGTTTTCCCCCTTTCAGTTGTACTTTACTGTTGGGCTTGTATTTCTGGCCCCTTTTAATTTTAGCACAGCTTATTACAGTTTTTACTTAGTGTTTACTTTTACGCTTTCTTACTATGTGGTGCTTGTTCATTTTTCAAAGGCAATTCCTTCCCTTTTTCTAAGATTTATTCCTTGGTGCTAGTCGCCAGCCCCTGGCCTATGGAAGGCGGGCTTGGGGTAGTCACGACACGGGCCCCGAGGACGGGTCGTGACAAATTGGTATCAGAGGCATCGGTTCTACCGCAGACTCTGATATTTCTTCTATGTGAACCAATAGTGTTAAGCGTATTGAGTGTGCTTATCAGTCCAGGGAGCCCAGTGTTGGTGCGGAGGCCGACGTATCCGTACACCAGGACCCTGACTTCTGATTTCCGAATTAATGCACGAAAACATTGATTGCATGTGTGTTTCGTGTTTTCTTTGTGATTACTTTGTATCAGCTCACCAGGTATACTGTTCTGACCATGGCGCACCTGTTTCCTTTTCAGGATGGCCCCACGATGGCAGCCAGCTAGGGTTCCGAGAGTCGAGCGTGAAGACAGCCCGCTGAGCGACAAGGCCTCGGTACATGGCTCGTTGACAGTAGAGGCACCGGTGGTACATCTACCCCCCGAGCCCCCGATGCTTCCAGCACTAGCCGCTGACGATGCACGTCGCCTCAGTGCACAGCATGAGTTCTAGAGCTAGCGACCGCCTAGTTTCTGTGGGGAGACGGACCCCCAGGCAGCCGAGGACTGGCTGGAGGCAGTCGTACGAGTTTTCAAGCTAGTGAGGACACAACGGACCTCATTGTGATCCTCGCCGCGAGCCTACTGCACGCAGCAGTGGGCCGATGGTGGAGCTTGATGCTCCAGGTGCACGACGAGGCATATATTATCTGGACGGACTTCGAGATCCTCTTCCGCTCAGAGTTTGTCTCGGACACCCTCCGTGCGGTGCGCATTTAAGAGCTTCTTTAGCTGCGGCAGGGCAGCTTGACAGTCGCCTAGTACGCGGTGAGGTTTCCCGATCGTTCCCGCTACTCGACCGACATGGTACGGGACCCATTCTTCCAGGCCCAGACCTTTGAGCAGGGATTGAGACACGGGATCAAGGCATCGCTGATCTCCCTCAGCATCCCGGCCCAGGCAGGAGTACTGGAGTGAGACCTTCTGATTGAGATCATTCTAGCTGAGTCCACAGCGAGACCTACCGCAGGGTGGCAGGTAGCGGAGTCTTTGGCAGAAGGCAGCCGACGGATGACTCATGGGTCTAGGCAGACCAGACCTTCCGGAAGACGACCTCAGGACACTGGCTCAGCAGTGCGGGGCACAAAGCACAGAGCTAGTATTTCGAGCGGCAGGCAGTTCTACGCATGCGGCGGGTAGGGCCACATGGTTTGTGACTGCCCGAACCACCGTGCCGAGGAGTAGTAGACGGTGGAGGGGGAACCCTGGAAGAGGTAGAGGGTCGACCGTGGTAGTCCGCAGGGAGGAGGTGGATGAGGTAGAGGAGCTGGCCGAGCAGCAGGTGGTGGGAGACTCTTTGAGGCTCTACCACCACCACCACCAGGAGGTCCGCCCTGACCACAGGGTGCTGGCGGGCAGAGACAGGCGCAGCTCCAGGAGGAGGAGGCCTACGACCACGGTGCACCAGAGATGATTCGAGGTACGATCTGTGTCTATTACACCCTTGCTTCAGTTCTTATAGACACAGGAGTGAGTCACTTTTTCATAGCCACTGCCCGTGATCGGTGCTCGAAAATTCCGCCAGAGCCATTGGCTCGATCCATACGGTTAGAGACCCCTACGGGAGAAGACTCGACGATTACGCACTGGTGCCGGCAGTGTGAGATTACTCTAGGAGGCGAGAGATTCTGGCTGGGATCTTCTGGTAGCAGCGTCAAGTCCTTACGACATCATCTTGGGCATGGATTGGTTATCCACAGTCCATGCTCAGATTGACTGTATTAGGCGCAAGTTGTGATGTGTGCGCACCGACGGGAACAGGTTCAACTTCACCGGCGAGAAGGGAGCCTTAGCAGCACAGGATGGACTCAAGCAGAGGAGAGGATAGCACATCACTCATCAGTTGGCTAGCCTCATCCTTGGAGCAGTTGACGTGCGGAGTCCTAGTTTTCCTGTGGTGGTGGATCAGTACGCGGACTTCTTTCCCGATGACGTTCCTGGACTACCTCCTCGTAGAGATGTAGACTTTTACATTGACTTGTACCTCGGGACAGCCCCGATATTGACTCTGGCATATCGGATGGCCCCCGCCAATCTTTGAGAGCTACGGGTACAGTTGGAGGACTTGCAGGGCAAGGGATTCATCCGACCCAGTGTTTCACCCTTGGCTTCCCTGATATTGTTCGCCAAGAAGGCGGATGGGATCTTGCGACTTTGTGTCGACTATCATCGCCTGAACCAGGTGACAGTTAGGGACAAGTATCCGCTACCAAGGATTGATGACCTCTTAGATCAGCTCAAGAGAGCACGGTGGTTCTCGAAGATAGACGTCAGGTCAGGCTATCATCAGCTCAGAGTTCGAGACGAGGACGCGGAGAAGACGGCCTTCAGGTGTAGGTATGGCCACTACGAGTTCTTAGTTATTCCATTCAGTATAACCAATGCTCCAGCAGTGTTAATGAGCCTCATGAACAGGATCTTCCGACCATACCTCGATCTATTTGTCATGGTCTTCATCGACATCATTTTGGTTTACTCAACGACAGAGGAGGAGCACGCCTACCACTTGCGGGTTGTGTTGGACACACTCCGAGAGCACCAGCTTTATGGAAAACTCTCGAAGTGTCAGTTCTAGTTACATGAGGTCCACTTCTTGGGGCACGTCATTTCTGAGGTGGGATTTGCGGTGGATCCCACAAAGATCGAAGCAGTGCTATCTTGTGAGCCACCTAGGAGCGTGACAGAGGTGCGGAATTTCTTGGGACTAGCCGGATACTATCGGAGATTTGTGTCGGACTTCTCCAGAGTTGCGGCGCCACTCTCAGCTTTGAGGAAGAAGGGGAAACCCATTTTGTGGTCAGAAATATGAGAGTAGAGCTTCTAATATCTGAGACAGAGATTGACCAGCGCGCCGATCTTGAGGTTGCCTGAGGAGGGAGTTGGATACGTAGTCTACTGCGATGCATCAGGGACCAGACTCGGGTGTGTCCTGATGCAGGAGCGGGCCGTGATTACCTACGGATCACATCAGTTGAGGCCGCATGAGCATAACTATGCCACCCATGACCTAGAGTTAGCAGCAGTGGTCTTCGCTCTGAAGACATGGCGGCAATATCTGATGGGCGAGCGCTTTACAGTCTTTTCTGACCACAAGAGTCTCAGGTACATCTTCTCGAAGAAGGATATGAACCTGAGATAGCATCGATGGATCGAGTTACTCCAGGACTATGACTTTGAGATAGTCTATACTCCTAGGAAGGGGAACGTAGTAGCCGATGCCCTCAGCAGGATGACAGGCATTCAGCTGCTTGAGAGGGCGACAGAGCATCTAGCCGCTTTGCAGATATCCTTCGTGGATAGAGGCGGAGCAGCCTTCCTTCAGTCTCTCACTGTCTCTCCTCCACTACTACAGCGGGCCAGGGAGGCACAGCGTGGGGATGCTGACTGTGAGATGCGGCGTGCACAGATATCCTCGGGACAGGCACCTGATGGTTTCTCCCTTGGAGTAGAGCACGACGTTATTTTTAGAGGACGTACCTTGGTACCAGTTTCTATTTGGGAGGAGGTTCTGAGAGAGTTTCATACTTCTCCATCGTAGTTACATCCTAGAGTGGAAAAGATGTACCAGGACCTCAAACGACAACACTGGTGGCTGGGCATGAAGAAGGTTGTGGCAGAGTTCGTTTCACGATGCCTCACCTGCCATCAGGTGAAGGCAGAGCATCAGGTACCAACAGGCTTGATACAGCCCTTGGAGGTCTCAGAGTGGATGTGGGATGGGATATCCATGGACTTCGTGACTGGACTTCCACGCACATCCAGAGGTCACGACTCCATTTGGGTGATTGTTGACTGACTCACCATGTCAGCAAACTTTTTACCCATCCTAGAGCAGGGCTCAGTAGATAGCATGGGGCGTCTCTACGTCCAGGAGATTATACAGCTTCATGGGGTTCCATCATCTATCATCTCCGATCGAGATGCTCGCTTTACTTCCCGGCTTTGGAAGGGGTGGGAGGAGGCGTTCGGGACACAGCTACATCTGAGCACCGCCTTTCACCCTCAGACGGATGGTCAGACGGAGAGGACCATTAAGACTCTTGAGGACATGCTCCGCGCATGTGTCCTCCACTTTGGTCACAGCTGGGAGGACCACCAACCCTTGGTGGAGTTCGCATACATCAACAGCTACCACTCCACCATCGGAATGGCACCATAAGAGGCGTTGTACGGCAGACCTCGCTGATCTCCTTTGTGTCTGGACAGACCCTGTGGAGTCAGCACTTGTGGGACCAGAGATGGTCCGGGCCACAACAGAGAAGGTCCAGATCATCCAAGAGCGGATGAGGACAGCTCAGAGCTGGCAGAAGTCATATGCTGACAGGAGGCGGAGGACACTAGAGTTTGAGGATGGCAACCATGTCTTCTTGCGTGTCTCACCTCGACGTGGATTATGGAGATTTGGCCATGGCGGAAAGTTGTCTCCACACTTCATCGGACCCTTCCAGGTCCTCAGCAGGATCGGAGAGGTGGCTTATTGCCTGGATCTACCACCTCAGTTGCACCGAGTGCATGACGTCTTCCACATATCTCAACTGAGGAGATACGTGCACGACCCGACGCATATCATTGACTATGGGGAGCTGGACATGGATGATGGGGCGACTTTTGCATAGGTCCCAGTGGAGATCGAGGATCGACAGAATCAGGTCCTACGTGGACGATCGATTCCTCTTGTTCGCATCATATTGCAGCACGGGAACCTCTAGGAGAGCAAATGGGAGCGGGAGTCTCAGATGCATGCTCAGTACCCACATTTGTTTCCCTAGTTTGTGATGTATCTTTACGGGGACGTAAATCCCTGAGGTGGAGTAATGTAAAGACCCGTAAATTTCAAGGAAATTTTTTTTCTTAATTTTCTTTTGAATTTTACAAGAACGCAGTTTCTAACGGCACCTGATTCCGAGGCCCGGTGTTCCCGGAATCATTTTCCGAAGTTTGGATCGGGTACGTTCAGTGAACGGGCGAACGAGTTTTTCTAACTTTTGAACCGCTGCCCGGAATCGAATTATGAGGGCACCGATGGAATCGCAGCGCCAGTTTTTGCTTAGAAATACCTCTTCCGGAGTTGTGTTTTCTCGGTTGTGGTTTTTAATTTTTTGGGTTTTAAGTTATGAAATAAAATAAAGTTGTGCGACAATTTTATTTTTATTTCACTTAAGCCACTTGGAAGCCACTTGAATCCACCTAAATCCACTTAAACTAAGTTGAAATGGATAGGGTGCAATCCAAAATATCCTACCCACATGGTAGGGTATTTGTGGGGTGGGGCCCGCACAAGCCCCACCGTTTCTTTTCCGCTAAGTAACGCACCAGCGAAAACCAGTCTTTATGAAAGTCAACTGAAGAGTTTTCTTAGTTTCTTAACGCACCAATTAATTGGGCGGTTTTCTTCGTTGAATTAATTCTATGAATTAATTTATTCGTTTCTTAACCTGTTTGAAATCCGTTGGCATAATAATAAAATAAGACCAACGCACGACTTCTGGAAAAATGTTCGTTGAGAGGATTTGACAGAAACCAAGAGTTCTTCATCCTCCTTCACGAAAAATGCGAATAACACGAAGAATGCGAAGAACTCCGAGACCTCGGAAATCGACAACGCGACGTCATGTTCCGTGATGTCGGTGATTCTTCTGCCACGACGTTCTTCCGCGACAATCCAACCTCGCGACAACCTTCGATCGGAAGCAACAAGGTAGGGGGTTGCACTCTTTTTTTTTTAAATTTACTTTATGGATTAAAACAACAATATGGATTTAATTATTATTAATTGAATCTGTTGTTTCTTGGTCCTCAGAGTTCGTCGACGCGACGTCGGATACCGCGACGACGCAACGATCCCCTCCTTCCGCGAAGAACGCGTGTGCGATGACTTGACGAGGTAGGGGTTTGTTGTGAAATAATTTGTATTCCCATGATTCTTTCTTTTAAAATGAAGAACCCAGTTCATATGAAGGATTTTAATTCATTAAAATTGTTTTTGGTTATGTTTTCTATGTGTTGATTAATCCTCCCAACTGTTATCGCCTAACGCGGAGGGTGCGGGCCAAACGAACACGGCCCGACAACCCTCTGCAGTTCTTCGTTGATGTGCGGTTTGGCGGGAGAGGAAAAAACGTGACACAATGGCGATTTGATGTTTCCGCAGTGAAGGACGAGATCCGGGAGGAGTTTCGGTGCAGAGGGGAAGGAAAACGGACCACAGGAGCAACTCTGGGGGCCCGCAGAATCCACCGGCATGCCGCCAGACTGGGCCGCTGTGGCTGAAGCCGTGGCGGCGACGGCCAGCAGACCCACGGCTTCACCGGTCTGGCTCACACGCACGGGATGCGAAAAAGGCCACTTCCGTTGACTCTAGTGTGGCCCACGTGGGCCGCGGCTCCTTCTTCCCGTGGGGGCAGCGCCACCTTGCGGCTGCCTCGCTCGGCCACTCGGCTGAGCTGAGCCGGGCCGGCCCGACCAGCCGAGCCGCGCCCTAGCCGGACCGGGCCACGCTAAACTGGGTCCGACCCAGACCCGGGTCGGGTCGACCCGGTTTGGTCCATCCCAGGGGGGTTGGGCCGGGTCGGTCCGGGCCTGGGCCCCCCGTCTCCGGACATTTTCAGCCTTTTACTCATAAATTGAGCTACGGGCCTCCAAACGACTCTCCGTCAGTGGAAACACGATCCTTGGATCGAGACGGTCATTTTGGTATATTATACTCAAGGTTTCCGAATGCCTTGGGTTCGGCCGAGTTGGTTCGTACACAAAACCAACCGGGCCCTCGGAGCGGAAACGCTCATATCTTGAGTTTCGGACGTCCGATTGATGTGCCGTCGACTTTGTTGTTTTCCTCTTAGTGAGACGGATCTTTTGACTCACTCTGCCTGAGGTTTGGATGCACGTGGAGTACAGTCGGGTTGGGGTTTCCTTAAAAACCAACCGGGCCCTTGGGACGAAAAGCCAATAACTCTCAGACCGGGAGTCCGATTGACACGCCGTCCGTGACGTTGAGTTCTTGTTGACGATACGGAACTTTTTGATACCTCAACTTCGGAATTTGTTTTAGTTGATGTATCCGCCTCTCGGCTCGTGGAGCGGACCCTCTTGAACTAGCTTGCTGTGTGCGGGAACCCTAGTGCTGGCTGCGACTTCGACAACTGTGCGGAGATCCTCAGTGGACCGCGACAACGACTGTCTAGAGATACTCAGTGGACCGCGACAATGACTGTCTGGAGATCCTCAGTGGACCGCGACGACGACTGTGCGGAGATCCTCATTGGACCGCGATGACGACTTTGCAGAGATCCTCAGTGGACCGCGACGATGACTGTGCGGAGATCCTCAGTGGACCGCGACGACGACTGTGGGGAGATCCTCAGTGGACTGCGATGACTACTGCACTCAGCGATCCTACGTGGATCAGTGCTACCGATCTTGTTTGGATCCGATCCTATGTGGGTCAACGCTCGGTGGTTCTGTGTGAGCCAGTGCCTACAGGTCCTGTGTGGGCCCAATCCTGTGTGGGTCTTTGCGGGGGTTAGTTACCTACAGGTCCTCTGTGGGCCCGATCCTATGTGGGTCATTACGGGGGTTAGTATCTTTTGATCCTTTGTGGGTTCGATGACTTAGATGGATCAGTGATCATATTTATCGTCATACGAATAAGTATACCTGTGTGAGCTGAATCCTGTGTTACTCTCCTTTGTGGATTGTGTCAAACTATCCTGTGTGGATTTACTCATTACTCTCCGTTGTGGATTGCGTTGTGCTATCCTGTGTGGATTTACGCTTTGCTTTTCTGTGTGTACTGGGTTGTTCTTGGGCTCGGATGTTGGAACCAATCGGTAATTGATGACTTAGCTATATGTATGGTCATATACCTAAGCAGTGTCGGTTGTTACTTCGTGATTGTAACTTTCATTGTGGTTTATCCTTTATGGATTTCGGGAGACCTTCGGGGGTCTTGGGGTCCCTAATGAGTAGCCTATACTCACCCCTGCACGGGCTATGCCCGCACTACGTTGTGTTGGTTGTAGACGACGGACATCGCTGGTCGTGGTGGAGGCTTGCAGAGCAGGATGGTACCTGGATGTGGACCACTGGGCGGGACGTACTGGGAGCAGTCAGGTGGACCCGAGGAGCAATGGTGGCTATCTGTACCCACCCTTCAGGTGGGACTTCTAGAGGACGACTCGAAGATGTGGCTTTTCTTTTCAGTTTCTATTTTCCCCTTTCAGTTGTACTTTACAGTTGGGCTTGTATTTCTGGCCCCTTTTACTTTCAACACATCTTGTTACAGTTTTTACTTAGTGTTTACTTTTCCGTTTGCTTACTCTGTGGTGCTTGTTCACTTTTCAAAGGCAATGCCTTCCCTTTTTCTGGGATTTACACCTTGGTGCTAGTCGCCAGCCCCTGGCCAATGGACGGCGGGCTTGGGATAGTCACGGCACGGGCCCTGAGGACGAGTCGTGACAGTGTTTTTTCGTCGAGAGAAGGGTGACGTTTTGTCACATATTGATCTTCTGATACATGGAATAAGCGGGATGTTTATCAGAGAGATGGAAAAGGCATATCAGTGTGTAGTTTTCCCATAGGTTTTCTACACTCTATCATTTTTAATTCAGGTTCAGTAATTACATGGATTCTTTGTACTCTCTGATTCATAGTGGTTATTTGGGAATTGCCCCATGTTTTTTTAATCCTCTGCATGGGATGGTTTTTCCACATTAAAAAATCATGAATGATGATTTATTTACTTTGTTCATATCGATTGTATATTTCTTCAGGTTTCTCAACATATTTTTTGGAAATCGATTTTCAGCCCGCATTCGGGACTCTCCCCAACAAATGGTATCAGAGGTGATGGTTTAGGCTTGAATTTTATGGTGTGATTTTTTGGAAGTTTCAAATAGGATCGATGGCATGTGCATGAGGTAGAATAGTCATTGGAATGCAGGTTGAGGGAGGTGTGTCAGATCATTCACCTAATTAATTTCTTCATAATGTGAGTCCTGTGAAAAATGAAATAAAATTTTAAGATCGAGGTTATTCTCATGTCGAATCGGAGGATGTTGAGAAGGCGGAGAAAGTTTTTCATTTTGATGCTCCAGATTATGTTGTGATCACTATTATAGGGGAGCCATATGTTTTTGGTTCTTGTCTTGTTCAGAACGTTGAGAAGGATGGTGCACATAAAAATGTGATGAAGATTTTGGTGTCCAGTTTTCTTTTTGTAGGGGACATGATATTTTTTTATCAGAAGTGAAAAAGGACATTGTCATATTTTCTTTAGTTGATGATGGATGGTGTGATAATGACATATTTTCTTTCCATTCGAGTTTGTTGGATGGTTTCAATCATTAATGTGATTAAGGGGGAGATTGTTGAGGTTCCTCACATTTATTGAAGAAAGAGGAAAATTATTAATGGAGGGATTCAACAAATTTATTGATGAGAGAGGTAAATTATTAATTGGTAGATTTATATCACCCTTTATTGAGGATTTTATCCCAACATTAATGGATATTTAATTCTCTATATTCATGGATGTAATAATGGATGTTGGTAGTAGTAATTGGGTATTATAGACTTGGTGTCTATATAAATGGGATGGAACAACATATTTTAGGGGTGTGCTAGCAAGATGTAGCCAGCAAGGGAGACTTGGGAAGGGGTTTTTGTGTTTGTGGTGGCCCGTGTGACTTAACGATGATGAAAAAATTATCTTGTATGTGTGGAGATGTTCAATGTAGGGTGTTCAAGTTTCAGTCCACTGGGAGCAAGAAGGGGGCTACGGCCTCTACGGTAGCATGTGTGGAGCGTCTGCGTTTGACAGGTGCGGAGCAGCGGTGACAGAATTGATGATCGAGGTCACATATCGAAAGTATTCCAGATAGCGGTGATCAGGTGGCGTGTCCCGATTGAAGATCAGTGGTACATCATGATGGAGAGATCATTCCAGTGTCAAAAAAAGGTGCAAGGTTGACGCATGTTCGGGTGATGATCTCAATGGTAGTGACATTTCATCGGCAGTACGGTGATGTCTTTTCACAGATTGATCTTCTGATACATGGCATCAGTGGGATGTTTATTAGAGATATGGGTTACGTGTATCAGGTTGATGTTTTCACACTGGTTTTCTACGCTCTCTCATTTGTAATTCATGTTCAGGCATTACTTGGATTATTTGTACTCTCTAATTCATTGTGGATATTTAGGAATTGGCCCATGGTTTTTTAATCCTCATCATGGGAGGGTTCTTCCACGTTAAACAATCTTGTGTTCTGATTTATTTATTATTCACATTTTTCTTCAATATTTTATTGGGTTTCTCATGATATTTTTGGCATGCAATTTTCGGCCCGGATTCGGGATTTTCCCCAACACTAAGTGATGATTTGGGGACTGGGGTTACAGGAGGGTGAATGAGATGGGGGAGGGGGTCACGGTAGTGGGATGAGAGTTAAAACATACAACAAATGCATTTTGACTGTCACTAATAAGGTTAATAGAGACCACAAAATGGTGGTCTCCTAAAACTCCCCTCTATTAATACACAATTTTCTACTAGTTATACAATAATTTTTTAACAATATACAAAAATATAACTATATAAAACTATATATATGTACATGCATGAGTCCTTTCATGTTTACACATGTATCTAATTATTATAAATATATATTTTTATAATTATATATTAATATAACTATATAAAAAATTTCATACATATGTCAAATAAATAGGTTTGTTACGCAAATAAATATATAATTATACATACAACATAAAATTTACAACATATAATTTTTGAATTGTTTTGTCATACACTGTATTTAGCAAAACATTATTTATACCTACATGTAGATAAAAATATTTTAATTTTTTGACACACACACATTTTTTAAAATCAATGATTATATATATATATAATATGTCTTTTTATATAATCACCCTTACACTATGTAAATTTTCTACCCAAAAAGACATTTTAAGTATTGTAGGGGAAATTTCCAATATATTATTTGAATCAATATATCCACATACTCTATATATGTGTACATAAAAATATAAAAACTAACGAGTGTTTATGTTTTTTACATATACAAATTTACATATAGAATATTTTAAGAATACTTTATTAATTTTAACTTTAATATAGTTTGTATTTATTACACATCAATATAACTATATAATTTATATATGTAAATAAAATATTATAAAAAATAAGGAGTTTCTACATTCATTTGTACTTATAATTACATAAATTATTCTTTTATGTATATTCTACTAATTATAAATTCTCTATATATAGTATTAAATATAATTCAATATAAATACATAGTATATGTATGTTTGTGTGTGTGTGTGTCTATGAAATTATAAAAATGATGGAGTGTTTATATACATAAATATACATATGTTTTTATATACCTACATATATGTAGATATATATATATATTGTTATGTGTGTGTGTGTGTGAAGTATATATAAACATTCTTTTATCCAAATATTTTATACATACATTCTTTCTTACATATTTTTAAATTTAAGCACGTACAAACATAAATATATAAATAATTACTAATACAAGTACATAAATACATATTAATACAATTATATACAATTAAATTCAAATATACCTATATTACAATATATACAATTATATGTATACACGTGCACACAAACATACATACACATTAGTATACATGCATACATATACATAAAAATTAAATCTTCCATTGTATGAATAAATGTATAAATGTGATTATATAAAAATATGTAAATATGTATGTATTTATGTGTGTCTGTGTGTGTGCCTCTTTATATAAATTCATTTTTTATAGATGTGTTTGATCAATAATGTTTAATGATATATCCATATATAAGTATTTATAACGATATTTTAATACATTTACATACATGAACCTAAATATTATTATATTTAAATATATATATATATATATATATTTTAAAACAAACACATATATAAAAACATTCATACATAAAAATATACATACCAACAATCATTCATGATTGTATACATGTTAATGAAACAATTTAAAAACTATTATATAAATATACGAAAGTAAAAATATCTATGTGGATATTTCCCTGTGCCGGTGAGAATTTAGAATCTCTCATAGGATATTTCATAGTGTATATTGGCATTATGAATCTCCTTTTGGAGATATATTAGTTTATATTAGTATTGTTAAAATTCCATTGTTGATTTTCCAAGGTGGATTTTTACTAAGAATCTCTATTCGGAGATTTCCCAGTTGATATTTTTAGTATGAATATCCGATGAGAAATTACATATAGAATATTTTCATAAAGTTATATATATATGTGGGTGTGAGTGTGTGTGTCTCTGTGTGTGCCTCTATGAATGAATTCAAGTACATGTTTTTGTATGAAAATATGTAGATGTATAATTATAAGAAATTTCTTTAATAAATTTACAGTAATGTAAATAATTATACTAGTATTTTTGTATAAACATCTCTATATGTAGGTAAATATGCATGTTTATACTAATTTTTACATGTACTCATATTTAAATGTTCATAATTTTATATATATATATATATATATATCTGTGTTCATATATCATTTTTAATATATATTTAGATACTTATATTTGAATATCTGTATGGAAGCCTATATGTATTAATACATACATGTATATGTATACTAATATATGTCGGTATGTTTTCATAAATATATTGAACATATTCATATGTGTAAGTATGTAAAATCAATTTTTTATTTTTATATAGGTTCATATATGTAGTTTTTTAAACATCTATGTTGTTTTATAAAACAATATTATGTATATGAAAAAAAATCATAGATACTAATACACACACACACACGCACTCAAACACACACACACACACACATATATACATGAATACTTCATCTATATGTGTGGGTGACCAAATTTCTATTTATCACCCAAAAAAATTATGTTAATTTTATAAAAACCGACACACACACACACACACATATATATATATTAATATTCATGCACATAAGATTAGTAATAAATATAAAAGTGTTAATATGAAAATAAATGTGTTAATAAAAAATATATTACTGTTAATTTATAATAATTAATATATACATCTTGTAATAAATATTTATATAAAAAGTTTTTTAAAAAATTCAAAACATATATATAAATGATATTATTACAAATCATTCAATATAATTACATAAAATAGTGTATTCAAACAAAACACATCAAAAGTTTTATAGAAAAAAAGAAATGTTGAATGAATAATTATATATATATATGTTCATGAAAATATACACATGTTAATGTGATATATGTATAAGAGTGTGTATATATTTCTATTTATATATACCTATAAATAATTATATTTCTATTAACATTAATATCTTAATGATTGCATTCATGTACATAAATATAGTATCATGTTTATATCTATGTGTATGTTTGTACATATAATAATATTTAGATGAATGTATGTACATGTACTAAAATATCATTATAAATACTTAATCTATACAATCCTTTATAAATTATTTTTATACACATATATAAATATCAACAAATACACACACACAGACACATAGAAACACAGACACATCCACACATTCAAACATATACAAATATTAATATATTTATATATAAACACATACATACATCTATACAAATAAAATAATGTAGCCATATACATATGTAGTTAAAAATATATATTTGTATATAAGATCATACATACATACATATGTATATATTAATATAAGTACATAAATATATATTATTGAAATATAAAAAATATAATTAATTTAATTATTTATATATATAATTACATGCATGCATACATACATATGTGTATATATATAAGAATATAAAACTACACAAAATTATCATAAAATTTTAAAACATGTACACACATACATATAAATATCACTATATATAAATACATAAAAACATATATATAGTGATGATTATATATAAATATAAGTATATACATACGTGGATTCTTATATATCGATTAATGTAATATGGGGGATTTGTAGTGGAAATATCCTATAGAAGATTTGAAAGAGAAATATCTATTGAGAGAATTATATTACCAAAATCATATAAAATATGAAAAAAAATAAAAAATGAAAATACTATATCATATATGGGTCTATAATTATTTGTATCGATTTAACAATCACATTGGTGGTGAAACATTGGAATTATGATACCACTTAAAGATAATAAAGTAGATCAAATATCTTCAGTGAAAAAAATTGAATGGAAGAGGGAGAACATAAAATATGTTTTAATATACACATAAGGGAATTAGAGTAATTATAATTCTATCAAAAAAACCTAAGAATATAGGAGATCATGACATGGGCATTTCCTCCACACATTATAATCAAAACATTCAAACTAGTCCACATTTTCTAGTGGGAAATGGACTAGATGATATTGACCCCCCATTATGGGATGTCCCAAGATAACCCCCTTAACTATTTCATAGCACTCTTTATAAATGGATGGTGTGTATTTCTTATTGTGAGAGTTGTGAAATTCATCTTTTATATATTAAAATTTTCTCCCTAATTGATTCTTTTTTCTTTCTATCATATCTGTTTTAATTTTCATTTAGAAAAAAAAATTCACTATGAATTCTTAGAAGGAAATAAAAATATGTTTTAATTTTAAATCTAATTTTCACTATTTAGTTCAAATGCTTTAATTATTTATACAATACTAATTATTTATTGACAGATTGTCTGGTTTTATTATATTTTTCTAAATTACCACCATCAAGGTCGGATTGCCACATGTCTGGAAAATTTTAATTTATTCATTTTATAGTTCTTGATTAAAAAGTGTAACTATTAATGTAATTTAAATTTGTTCATAGAATCATAAAATTGTTTTGTTTTTATATATTTTTGAAGTGAATTATTTTTTGGAATCCCACCCCGGTTGGAATTGAAAACATCACTCACGGTAAAACATATTTATTTTCCACCAGGTGTGACCCAAAACTACTACATATTCTCATTGTATCAATGTTAGAATTCACATTTATTAGTGAAAAATAGAATATATATTCTAATGGTCCTTAAAATACACTCTTTTTTATCTGCACAAAAAAATGATATTTTAAGCGTTCTTAAAACACAGTCTCATTTATGAGTTCTTGAAAAGAGCTGATAAAGACACCCATTATCATTACTATAAAATAACTAATAAAATAATACCTTTATGAATTATTCTTTATAACTTATAAAGGGTTCCATTCAATAGGTATATTTTAGCACTCATTAAAAATATTTTTTAAATTTATTTTTCCCTCTATAGAGACCCCTTTTAGTTGTGGTGGCCTAAATTGCAATCTCCCTTACTTGTGTGTGACCCCCCACAACCATAACCAGTACCTTCCACATCATTCCAATTTTTTAGGAATCAAAACCTCCCCTCTCAATCAACCCTGCCACATAACTCCTTGGATTCTACCCTAGGGTCTCAAAGTTGAAATTAATCATCCATTACAACTACAAAAAAAAATTTATAGATTTTTATATATATATTTTTATTTTAAAAGACATATATATATCTTTATCATAAATAAATTCACATAATTATATATATTCACATTATTATATGTATTTATATAATTACATATATTTATATAATTACAAATATATTTATATAAATATAAATATATTAATAAAATTAAAATATATTTATAAAATTATAAATATATTTATTTAATTATAATTATATAAATATAAATATTTTAAAATAAATTTATAAAATATATTATTTTTTGTGTAAGTTTGTGTGTATTTATATGTATTATTTATATAGGTGAGAGACACACTCTTATGCATAGTTTGTTAGTGGTGACATAGAGAAAAAGGAAATGATATTTAGGGGAGAAATGGTTTCAGATGTTTAGTAATGTAAAGGGGAGAGAAGTGATAATGGGTAAAATTAAGGGAAATTTATTTATTTCCTAGTATTGTTTTTAAATCCCCCATAAATTTGGATGACTTGTAATGAAATGATGTTGGAGAGTTGTGAATATTTTAAAATTCCAATTTTACCACTATTTTATTTATATATCACAATATAATTTCATTTATTTTACTTTAAACATATTCACAAAAAAGATAGAATAATCCAAATCATTTTCTTCTTTTACTATGTTATTGATCCAAACACAAAGATATAAGTAAAATCATTTATTTTATTTTCTTTTAATTTATAAACTAAAAATTCTTTTATTTTATTTTACTAAAATCTATCCAAACACAGTATTAGGGTATCCTTTGTTTTGTTTTAATTGTTTCCAAGGTTTGGTGAGTCATTACTATGGTGATTCTTAGACCATATTCCAGTGTGTGTTTTACATATATGAAATTTCTGGCCAACATATGTGGGAGAGGTCCCTTACTGGTAGTGGCTTATTATTTCCTGGTATATTTGCATCGTTGTTTTGATTTTGGTGACACATTTTTCTATTTGTGATATTTTTGGTGGATGACCACATTTTGTTGGACTCCTCTTCACAAAGGTTATAATTCTTGAGGTATGAGCCTGTGGAGAATGATCTGTGGATCTGTTGGAAATATATATCCCTTACACATAAGGAGATAGAAGAAATTATTGCTAATATAGATGGTGGATCCTTTCTAGTACACCAGATCTATCTATATGTTGTGGGAATAATTATATTTGGAAGGCCCACTAATCTGAGTGATATTAAAAACACACTAATAATTGAATGGATCCAATAAGATAAAGGTTCAATAATGGAAATAGGATCCCACCCTCTGATTTAGAAAATTTTCAATGAGTGTATATAAAAAATGCTCCATGGGAGGCCTTGGTATTTTTATAACCACCTCATCATTATGTAATTTCTATGAAATATAGGTTTTAACCTTTATAATAATCTGTACAAATATCCCTTGTGGGTGAGACTAGAAGGTATTACTTTTAGAGGTAGATCAAATTGGCTGTTTCTTGAAATCAAAACTCATATAATTAAATTTTTGGAATGATATTGATCTTATCCCATTCATTAGGGGCCTTCAGTGCAGATTTGAGCATTGGTGGATATATCTAAAAAACATATGAGTGTAACCTTCTTCTCAACTATGGAATAAATTTTTTTATATCATTTGAATATTTTAATTTACTGATATTTTCATTCTTCTATAGATTCCTTGGAAATGTGGAAAAATAATGTGCTCCCATGGGTGCTGATGAAGAAGGAAACATGGTTCTACATTATGGTTTTTGGCTTCATGGAATATTTTTTGGATTGTTTTACTAAAAATGAAAGGAAATGATATAGATAGGGGCTTACCATGGAACTTGGAGCAGGTGAGGGCCAAGGGTACAATAAAATCATTTTTCCTGGAGCATTAGGTGTCACACAGAACTCAATAACCTAGTACTATCAAGGGGTATGGAGTTGATATCTTCAATTCATTATTTGGACACAATGGAGAATACATGTGAATACCAAGAGATTAATTTAATGAAAATGGATCTTTTTTTCCAAATCATCCCTAGGAAATACGTCTTCCGCTCCCTAGGTAGGTTAGTAAAACCACAATTTGCCCAAATAAATTGTTTAGATCCCCCAAATTATTTTAATCATCCATATTTCAACACCCCATGCACACCTCTCAATCTGGGGAGTTCGCTTGTGGTCATATTTTACCTGTCCTCAATATGAAGATGAAATGGTGGTGGAAAAGAAGGGGTTTCAGTGGCATGAATCTATTGGAAATAGATCCTAGTGTTCCCAAAAGAGGGTCAGAATATCCACAAGATAGTGAATTATTATTCAAAAGGTATAAAATGGAGAAAGATAAATATTTTCTTCAATTATCAGTTATATAGGAAGAATTAAACCAACCTCACATATCCCAATGACAATCCAAATATGGAACTGTCATGGTAATGGAAACCCAAACACAGTTTGGATGCTCTAGTTCCAATGCCCCAAAAGAATCCCTAACTTTCTTTTCTTTTTATAATCCATTTTGGAATAGAATTACATGATTATGGTGGTGAAAAAATTTGGATGTCACAGTTTTCTCCCAATTTCTCTACAAGATCAGTTGTTTGGCCTCTGCATTCTATACAAAAAATGTATTTTAGGGTTGATTTCTTCTCTATAAATCACATCACTATCTTTATTTACCATCTTGATTCCCCAATATTAGTGTTATAAATGTCAAATGGTATAACATACCTCATGGATATAAAGAAACCATATAACATTTTATGTCCTTATGTTAGAACGTACTAACACCACACCTCATTGAAGGATATTTCTATGAAATCATGTACCAACTGGAGAAAGAGGGGGTGTTTCCAAGAGGAATATAGTGATTCTTGGGTTCCTATGGACTACTCAGACAGAGGGAAATTCAATCCTTCGGAAGCTGGGTAAATAATTAACATGGTTTATTAAGAAGATGATCAAAACAGCATCACAATGTAGGTGGAAATGTTTACAATCTCTTAAAATCATTCGATGTTTCTCATCTCCCTCCTAATTGATCAGATTGTTATTCTATTCTTATCGACAATCCCCATGATTTTTATGATCTCACCATAAATATATCTTCATGTTAAAAAGATAATGGACTGGGTAAAGGGAATATAAATATGTGGTGAGGTCTTCATGAGAGAGGGGTTAGGGTCCTAATTCCGATAAAAAAATTCAACTTTTGGCCTCTAACCTGTAATGATGGAGAAATAAGAAATTTTAACAAACTAAAACTCAATGTGAAGACATTAAAATAATACTAAATGAGTTATATTCTCTCCCCCCATAAGATGTATTTCTTTCCAGAATTGCAACTCTTGAAGATGATATGGATGTAACACTAAGGATGGAGGATAGATTATGGTCCATATCTTCCCACAACTCCTACAATAAATAGGGTGACTCTAACATTTTCTACACCAACCCAAAATAATATTTGTTATGGTGTAATAATTATACCTCATGTCATTACACCCCCACAGTTAATCCATTTCTAGTGAAAATGGTACCCATGAAAATTTTATACATTTTCTTCAGGGTCAATATATGGATAGAGAGTCTATTATTATGGTATATATTTATTATTTATTCAATATAGTGATAATATATGCTATAAATATTTATCATACACATGAAATATATGATGATGAAATCATGTAATCCCTTAAGATAATATATTCCCGAATAGAACAAGGTCGTGATGGATTCTATGGACTTTTCTTCAAAAAATGTTGGCTTATTGTGGGGATGTATATACCTAGTTTGATGAAGGACCGTTAGAATGGAAATTTAATCTTATACTCCATTAATAAGTCCTTTATTACCCACATTCTAAATACTAAAAAATATTTATGGGTCTCAGAAATTAGATCCATCATCAAATGCAATATACACTATAAATATTTCACAAAAAAAAAATTCAACTATTTACATGTTTGTTTACCCTCCATAATTTTGGAAAATGATAGTTCATTTTTCCAAATAATTATCATTTCCAATAATACAAATATTTTTCATGAAATTTTTTCCTCCATGAAAAGTCATTTGGTGGAGAAAATATGGGTTATAGTGTGACAACTTGATGTTAAAAAATCATACGATGGAGAGGATGATTACTTTCTTTAGTTTTTGATGATGAAATGAGGATTATGTTTTAGATGTATCTATATTATCATGTTATGTGTTATATATATTTTCTTAATGATAATTTTTAGATTTGGTTTCACACCAAACTTTGATCCACCTAGGGGGATCAACATGGGGGACCTGCTCTCTTATTTAATTGGTATTTTGTTGGATTGTGTCTTTTTTAATCTCATTTTAGTTGAAGATAATTATAAGGCCATATATTTGTGAATGTGTTCCATAGTCCCCCAAAAATATCCCCCTTTTTTCATAGATGACATCATAATTTATTGAAGGGCCACCCTGGATTATTGGGCCTCTATCTGTCATATTATCCAAAATTATGAGATGGAATCTGGGTAGCCATTGAGTCCATCCAAATATGATATTTGAATCATTTTGGGTGTTCCTCTAAGTAGGAAGGATAAACTCTTTCATTCCTTGATTATCCAAGTATTCAAAAAGCAATGAATATATTTGGGGCTACCCATAAATTTTTGCAAATAAAAAATTTAGTTCTCTATGGTATCTTCGACAGGTTTAAAAAACCCAAGATTTAGTGTAGGACCCATAAAATATTTTATAATGTAGTAAATGAATCCCTTATTGAATCCAAGAAATATTCAATTCCGTATTTTGTTATTTCCCTTTTTCAACTCCATATTGTATTTATTTATTAACATCACCCTCAATGGGATAATTTTTGGTGGGGCATGCATAATGTGAGGAACAAAATATACAAAATTTCATGGGATATGGTTTTCACCCATAAATTTGTAGTGTATAGAATTTAAAAACATTCTTCAATTCAATGGAACCATTCTTGATAATCAAGGTAGGAGGATTATTCCTAAACCCAACTATCTATGCCCCATGATCCAGTATTGTAAATTTTTTACTATAGTAAAACATCCACTTTGCATCATTAGGACCCCATCGTAGTTTTTCAATGGAAAATATGGTGGAGGTTCATGTGATATACATAATAAAGGGAACTACTATAGGATAAGTGATAGGGATTCAATTAGGGTCTAGAAGGACCCTTGGATGTTTGATGATGGGGGAGTTAAAGCATGTTATTTAATGATTTATCACCTGGAAGATGTTTCTATTTAATCTATTTTAAATGAGGATGTAAATGGTTGGGTGTTTGGTAAATTGAACACTCTGTTTTCTCAGAGTGGTAGAAATATAATAATCTGTATCCCATATGAGAGGGACCAGGGACCATTTTTAATGTACCGGTGGGATGAATCATCAAGTATCTACATAGACAATTATGGTTATAGGATTTCATGTTGAACACCATTAACAAATAATTGTGATTTTGATATTTCTTTATGAAATCTATATGTCCCACCTATGATTTATTTTTTTGGTTGAAAATTTTCTCTAGAATCCTCCCATTAATGTTGTTCCTCATGTTTTCCCACATAGAAGATGAGGAAATATTCCTTTTCTCATGGGTTTCCTGAAATATTCTTTTCAATATATTTTAATATACCCCAGTAATTATTCTATTTGTCCTGAAATAAATTCATGAATGGAGTTATTTATTGCTTTGTAAAATGACCACATTGTTCTGTTGATGATATGGGTTTATGTCCTACTGTTAGCAATAATGACCCTTTATGTACCACGACATGTGTGATCTGGTTATGACATAATGATTTTATTTTAAACAAGATCCAAATTTCTTTCTTCTTCTGGGTTTAATGGGAATATTCTTGGATTGAAATTTGGGGACATGAATTCATTCAATAGGAATCCCCACACATATGATGTGTCTCTATCATTTGGATTTCTACCCAAAGAACTTAGAAAATATTAATATTGGCACATCACTCTTAGATGGAGGCATTATTAGTGAAGGTGTTATCGTTTTGGGTCATTTTAGCTCCATTATTGTTGTATGTAAATCCTCATTGACAGTTTCCTATACTAATACTATTTTTAAATTTCATGATATTATTATAATTCTAATTTTTGTTTGTGAAATGAGATGGGACTCTTTTATCCTAGAGTCAGGTTTACTGACTATTATCATGGATATATCATCACTGGAATGTGGCCACCTTCCTATTGGTTTGAAAATCATGAATATTCACTCCCTCCAACACCTCTTTTTATAATTCCCTTTCTACTCAAAAAATTGTAATAAATATTCTCACATGTTAGCTACATGTATCCTTTTATGTGTATCTCGAGACATGTTATATGATTTTCCCCATTGGATTTAATCCCTTGTACTCCATGATCTTTAATATTTTAATTGATTCTACGTGAACTTAAAAACAAGTCGTATGAATTTATATTTTTAGTTATGTGTCTGTCCATATATATAATATTAATTTATTTATATATTTATATATATTACTATATTCAAATAATTATTTTTATTCATATTTATAAAATATGTTTGTGTGTGTATATTTATGTGTGTTTGTTTATATATATATATATATCTGTCTATATATAAATACAAATATCATTATAAATATAAATATCAAAATTTATATTTATATAGAATTATTTTATGTTTATATTTGTTTAGATGTAGTAGAAAATATAAATGAATACATATTTGTTTGTTTATAATGACACACACCCACACCCACATTTATAGATAAAATGTCATATTCATTTATAAATATATGTAAATATTCATACATTTTTTATTATAAAAATGATAATTTTTTATTTTAAATAAATTTTATTTTTATTTTTATTGACATATGGTTTATTAATTTATGAAGATAATTTTCTATTGACATGTTGTTTGTAGTTTTAATAATGACCCCCATTTTCAATTTTTTTCTAAATCTAATAAAAATATACGTGGGTTTTAAGCAATGATAAAGGTTAACATTTAATATAGAGAATTATGTAGTAGAGTGGGACACTTAATTGATAGGGTGGATTCGAGAAAACATGATTAAATTTGGAAAAGAGTTTACTACCCTGGAAAGTCTCAAGCCAATTCAAATAGGGAATGATCATGACACCCCATAATTTTAGAATATATTTATCTTTAAATATTTTTACATCATAGATATCGTTCATTAAATGAAAAACTAATTTTCATTGAACTTCAATATACTATTAAAATATTGTTTTATAATGTGGATGTTATTTCCTAACTGTATGATTGGATGGTATGAATAATACTAATAAATTATAAAAAATTTATGGTTACCTATTAATCAAATAGATTTATTTGTTAAAAAATAATTATAAATAAAAATAAGAACTATATGAATGTAAAAAATATATTTTTTTCTAGAAAAACATTATTATACATGTAATTTATTTTAATCATAATAAATTAAATTAGTAATTAATGTCGAATTATTTTAGTAAATTTATTATTTCAAATGTCCAATAAAATGTTTTCATATTCAGTAAATAATTTTATATAAAAATTACATGATAATAAACCATTTTTTAGGTATACATTTTCTATAAAAAATTATTTTCATTAATTTTTCTTATTTAATAGGGAAATTAATTTATTCTAGTTTTAGAAAAAGAATCTTGAAAAATGGATTTCATATATGGAATCAGAAGATTCAAATTTGGTAAATAATACCATTTTATTTTTTGTTAATATGAATAGTAACTATGGTAAAATTTACCACCTTGGTAAAGGGTAAGTAAGGTTACTTTTTGTGAAAACTAATTGATAAAGGTTTTGTGTTTGTTCAATTTTTTTATTTTAATTTTAATTTTGATTTTCACAAACACCCATATTTATTATTCTAATGAAGTTAACTCAATTCAATTTTTTGATTTAAATTAATAGAGTAATTATTTTCATCCAGGATACATATTAAACCTTTTACCAATGGGATAATATTTTATTTGTCAATTTAATATTTTTATAGAAGTGTTTTATATGTAATCCAGACACTATTCATACCCAATGTTTTACGTAGAAAGTATGTTTCTTATACCCCATGTTTGGAATAGTAGTATGGGTAAAAAACCCTAGTTTTGGAAGAAAACAAACATTAAAAGAATAAATGAATGGTTTATCATCCCTATAATTTTATTCAACAATAATCAATCAACCATACTTTGGGATTTTTTTACAATATAGTAAAAACTAATGTTTGACTTGGTCAAAAATGGAATATTCAATTATGGATTTTTTGGACATTTTCTATAATGGTATCGCCAAAATTAAATAACTCATTAAAGAAATTTTATGATAAATTCAAAGGCTTGTATGTATAATATTAGTTTGATCATATTTTTAAGGGATTTGATGAATTTATTTGAATGTTTTGAATTCAAATATTTTAGATTTAGTATGCGATATTAATGGATCTGTTTGACCTAAAGGAATTTCATCATCATGATAAATACTGATATTTTCTATCTCTGACGATAAAACATTTATTCATAAGAATAAATGGATATCTGTTTTATAATAATAAGGTGTTTTTTCCTCTATATTTACACTTTGGTGATATACATGTAATTATCCTTATCGGTTTGATCAACTGTTGCTTCTTCTCCTACATTACATTATAAATATTTTTCTACAAATCAGCAATGTACTTATTAGTGCTACACTTTAGAGGCATACATGTTTAATCAAATACCTTGTGTTTTTATCTACTACTATAAGAAGGAATATAGTTTGAAATTTAAGATTATGTTACTCTTTCTGTGTTTTATTGAATATTATATAAAAGTATTAGTTTCCAATAAAACTATGATCCAATGACGTTTCAATATCTTCATCCCAATCTATTAATTTTTTAGAGTTTTAGCTACACTTACACAATCATTATTGGAGACCCATATTCTTTTACTATGTTGTTGATATATTGATTCACAATAAAAGACCTAGAATACCCTTTAAAATCATTGGTTGTAAGGTGTCATCTATATTTACATAGTTTTAGATGTCCCCAAAAAATGGACTTGTTAATGAAAATATCCATGCTAGTGGAGAGATAGTTGGTGGAGTAGAAAAGGGTATATTTTTAACCTAATCAAATATACATTTCTTTTTTTTAATTTCTTTTTTTATAATTTTTACTAATATTGATGAATGAATGAAGAAACACTTTAATCATATGACGTAATTATATTTTCTATCAACTTTTTAATGAAATATAATTCAATTCCCTCTCTTATGTCATCATATGTTCCATTTTGACCCAAAAATAAATAAATAATTTTTTATCCTAATTCTTCATGGATATGAGGAATTTTATTCTCATAACCTTGTTATTGAAAATTAAATTTTCAATGGTCACATTTCCCTGAAAATTACTTATATAATATTTAAAGAATATAATGAAACAAAATATTACACTCTGAGATGTAAATACATCTTAGGTGTTCACATAGGGACAAAAACTAGATCAAAATTTATTTAAATGTATATTTTGTGCATAATGAAATTATCATTATTATGGTATTTTATTTATAATTTTTTTTGTGATTAAATATTTACCTAAAAATTAATAAATAATGATAATAAAATATTCATTAAATTAATTCAAAATTAAAATAAATTAATTTTAAAATATTAAATGTAATATAATATGAGTGAGTTAAAATGTTCCATGATTGTTGTGGTATATATAACATTTTACTGATATGAAATGGGAGTTCATGTTGGTTAGTGAAAAATATTTCTAGTCAAATATATATTTAAAAATTATTCTTGGGAAGGTTTTTGGGGATGTTGTCTCATCATAATGGCTATAACAGGGGGTATAATTGTGATA
Organism: Viscum album; assembly: GCA_963277665.1. NCBI lineage: Eukaryota > Viridiplantae > Streptophyta > Magnoliopsida > Santalales > Viscaceae > Viscum > Viscum album. The sequence continues at coordinate 1,394,943,153 of OY728165.1, forward strand.
GTTTTATATATAAGAGTAATGATTTAAAAAGTAATTTGGAAAATAGTTTAATATATTAATAATAAAATTATTTTTTTAATTGATAATGAAGTGATGAAAAGGGTTAGTGGATGGGAATATGATGATGATATTATTATGGGTATGAAATGGTTAAAAATAAATATTCCAAGGGATATTAATAACTAATGGTCATTGAACTGAATGATTATTCACTCAGATGAATATGTTTGGTGGGTTTAAAAAAATCACTATTTTATTTAAAATTAATGGAATAATGAACATAATGAGGATTGTTAATTGTATGTGATGATATTTTAAATGATGTGAAGCAATAAATGTTTTCTTGTCTGATTTTAATTTTACTCATGGTTTCAGTTCATGTGTTGATGATTTTTTATGTGGGATATGATGTCTTAGTGATAAGTTGTCAATATATTATTTTAAAATTTTTAATGCGATACAGTGAGAGATTAAAGGAGGTGAAAATGTATGGGCTATGTTTGCTCATGTTAGGTATGATCCTGTGAGTTATGATGGCTTAACATGTAGTCTATGGAAAACTGTAAGTCCCCATAGGGTATTGATGTAATGAAGCATGGTGGGCATCCTACATGGTAATATTATAGATTGAGTTTTATGTACTATATGTTAATTATTGTATATTTTGATGAGGATATATATTTTATTATTATTTATTTATTGTTTTAAAGGAGAGTATGTACATATGAATTTACTGGTGGTGGATATAGATATAATAGTGATGTAATGATATTGATGCTCTTTTTGTCATCATTGCCATACCAATTTGTGATTGTATGGGTGGATACCATGCGATGGTGTTATAGATATATGGTTATTGATTACATGGAGATGGTATATTGGTTATGATTGGGAAGATGTGTTATATTGTTTTGTGTTGTGGTGGTCTTATATGAAAATGGGTGACGGTTGATGATATGTTACTAATATTATTCCATTTTCAAATCTATAGTCAATTGGTGTGAGTTTTCCTATTGGATAACTTTCCGGTATGAGTTTGTTTTTTCTATGGACTATTAGGTGAGAGTAGTGGTGAATTTTCAATACCTTTTAATTTATTTATTTTTATTATGGTTGTGGAGTTCATGATATAAATTAAATATTGGTTAATGAATTTTTTGGAATTCTATATTAGTGAAATGGATGAGCATGTTGTATGAGGTTGTGATGTTTATGGAGAAGATGTTGAATATAGAGATTGGTGATTGTATTTGTCATCCTTATTTCTAATTATATATATATATATTAAGTGATATCACATTTTTTACTCATTAAAAATTTTTCACGTGGATATTTATTTTCATAGAAGGATTGACCTATATAGTATTTTAATGATCTCACCCCTCAACAATTTCCTAAAATAATTGAAGGATATTTCAAAGGAGATGGAATCATAAATTTTGGTATAGTAGATAGAGATCGAATATGAAATAGAGTTTTATGATCTCAATCGTTCTTACATTTTATGATAATTATATTAATTCTAGGTGACATTTGGGTTTTAGGAAAATTAATTGCAACTTAATAGAAATAATTTTTTATTTATTGGTGGTTAATTTTATAATAATTAGTATTTTATTAGGGTAATAACTCATATATGAGTTATATGTACCCATGGAAGATGTCAAAAAATCAAGGCCTATTGGAGGAAGGCATCAAGGTTCACTATTTCATTCCTTTTGGACCTTGGAGGGGTTTCACTAGGGAAATAATATGATGTTTAATATATTTTGAGGCACCTAAATCTAGCACTCATATGCCCAATGGTAAAAAAAATACATTAGAAAGGAAATTGATTCCATGTTAGATGACGCAAATAAACATACATAAATATCAAATTTATTAAACATTACATCTCACAATAATAATACAATCTCATGAATTTAAGGTATAGTTTCACTGATGATCATCATTATAAAAAAACCTATTTTATGATAATAGGAAACATTTCTACATAATCAAACCACACTAGACTCTATTTTAGAATCCTCGTAGGTTATACTTATAAAAATAACCTTGGGGAATTGGGTGACATCAAAAACATAGTAAGGTAAAAACTAATCAAAATTTTATAACAGTTTAGATCATAAGAATTTGAGAAAACATGATACTATATGAAATTTATAATTATAAAATTAGGAATAATAATAGTTTTCTATAATTCTTTATAAAATGAAATTTAATATCAAATGATAAAATATATACCATGTAAAAAGTGTAAAAAATCTTGAGATTGTAAACATCCTCTATATATCATAATCATGAGCATAAGGAAAGGAAATTTAACAATCCCTTTAACCAAGGCCAGACAAAGAACATTGGAAAAAACATAGCAATTTTACAATTATAATATTATGAACAAAACAAATCCCACCCTTCATGTTGAAGACCACATAAACGTCCATGAATCATGTTTTGAATAAACAAATGCAAATACTTCGGTTATAAAAAATAACTTCAACAATTATTGTGAAAAACATTTCAACACTTCTAGTGGTGAATTAAAAAATTTCACAATCTTAAAATCATTATCTCCTGGGATATAAATCCTTATAAAATGTTTTTTAAGGAGGTATAGTACCCAAAACTACATTATAATAATTATATATACATATTTTTTCCATTGGTACATTAAAACATTCATCTATGAAACATTAATTTATTAACCCACATAAATGATAGGGTATTAAAAAAAACATACCAAGAACATTCCATTAGCCAACTAGATAATTATTTTTTATTAGAGATTAAAAATATCCCCATTTTTACTTAAGGAGTATGAAGGATACTAACATAATTGAAAAATTCCATTTATGATAATTCGAAAAATAAAATGACAAATAATATGAAATATCCTTTTTGAAAGGCATGGAAACTCCTCAAAATAAAATATTTAAAAATTTTCCCTTTATAACTGATAAAACATTTAAAATTTATCCTTTATTAAAAAAATATTTCATAGAAAAAATAATTTATAATTGAAATATACTTTTTAAAAATAATATCATAATATATATAAACACTCAAAAACACATTTTTTAAAAACACATGCCATTAAAATCGCTAATAGAATCTATACACTTTTTTTAAAATAAAAATTTAACTTTTGTAAAATATAATAATATCTTATTTAATTTTAAAAATTATTAAAAAATATCATTTAAAAAATAATTTTAAATCATGGAATGAAATATTTGAATACAAAAATGCTCATATTATAGACTGAATTCATAGAAAGGTGCTACAATTTTTTTTACTATATTCATAATAGAAAATAGTACATGTTACATTCATAATTATTTTTTAAAATTTTTTATTTAAATAGTTTGAAAATCCTTAATTTTGTATCCTTTAAAATAATATAATGGTTTTTAGATGAAATTTAGAGTGGAAGATAATACATATGATCAAGAATGGATTATTTTTTAAAGTATTATTATGATATTTTGATGAAAAACCACATCGTTAAAATGGAGGATAAAAAAATCCATTTAAACATTATAAAAATGAAAGGTAATAGAATCATTAGATATATCATTATTTTTTTGAAAATATAATGGATTAAATTAGTAGTAACGGAGAATGTGGACATGTGGGAATCTCCATGAAAGTGAATGGAAAAAATTCATAACAATGTTATAATTTTTCATAAAGAAATTAATAATTGTAAAATAATTGAATTAGAACATAATTCACATTATTTAGTTAGATAATATACCTTGAAATAAAATCTTATGGTTTAATAAGCTAATATTGGAATAAATAATTTCATAAATAAGTATTATAACTCATCCAAGGGAGTGGAGCTAAAAAAGACCCTGATAACATGGGAATATTTTGAACTGAATGAAAATGAATTATATGATGTGAGATGCATTTATAATTTTTTTATAAGAATAGAAATTCTGATAAAAATAAATCCATTTACAATATATAAAACATAAAATTAAAGTTGCAGTGTATATGAATCATATCAAAATGATGCAAAATTAAGATGTAGAAACCTAAACCCAACGTTATTATTTGTTCTTACTATTTTAATAACATCCTAAAAAATAAAACTGTAGTTATAAAAAAAAATTACAAAACTTTTACATGTATATTTTATTTTCTATGCTCAATTTCTTATCATATATATTATTTATTTGTTTTTTAGTTTTCGGTTATGGTGGTTACATGGGGTGGATAAATAGATTTCTCTAAAACAAACCTGGTATTTTGATCATGATAAAAGATGTTATAATATGTAATCATAATATAAATAATTTTAGGGGTTTATGTCTTTTATTATTACATATCATAATATATATATATATGTATTAAAAAATAGAGTCAAATTAAAAAAGTTTCCTCGATATGTTTATTTAATGTAGTTAAGGTTAATATGAACATTTATTGTTCATATAACATGTTTAATATCCATATTATCTATCTATAATATTAATAATTTTAAAATATAATTTTATCACATAAAATACAATTTTAATTTCATCATTGTCAGGATGAAATGGGAAAAACAGAACATGTCTTTTATTGTCGGGGTATTCACATGTACATGTGGCAAAGTATTAAATTTTCGAATGGATTGGGAGGAGGGATGAAAAGTGATATTACATTGGTTTAATAAAACTTTTTAAAATTAAAAACAATTATATTATCATACATTCAATTATTAGAATTGGTTTCAAAGGTGTAAAAGAGGAAAATAACTAAGAGAGTCTGGTTGCGAACTTTACCTCTCCCTTTGGATGTTATTTATTAGGTGAAAAAATAGTGCTTGATAGAATAATATATTATAAATATAAATTATTATAGGAAATGGGGATATATTTAAGGAGATAATATGAAAGAGTTATGAAAGATTTTAATATCTATAATCGGTGGATAAAGGTGGTCGAATTGATCTCCATTTATAAGTGATGAAAATGACATTTTTATACACTCATTGCCTTTTCAATGATGGAATAAAACTATATAATGGAAACTATATCATAAAGTTGTAAATAATTAATATTTTGATTATATATGGTCTATAAATTATATATAATTCATTTTAATGAATTAATTAACCATGATTCAGGTCTTTTAACAAAATATTTTGACATTACCATTCTATTTTTTACATGTGTAGCTACTTTTTAACAAAATAATTTATATTTTATTTAAAATATATGGTACCCCATCTTACAAATTTTATATTTTTTGAGAAAAAATTTATTTTCCATATGTTAAAATTAAATTTGAAAATAAGATAGAAATTTATTTAAAATTGAAACATTTAATTTGGGGAAGATTTATTTTTTTAGATAATATTTATTTCATGGATAAGTGTTCATAATATTATGAAATATTAGTTAGAAAGTTATTTTTTGGTAAAACATTTGTATATATATATATATTTATAATAAAATATAATTTTTAATATAAAATATAACAATTTAATTTATTATATAAAAATTTCACAATTTTAATAAATCAATTCTATGAAAACAAAATTTTTACCATTATCAAGGTCATTTTCTCTAATCATATTAATCATAATTTAATACCAAAAAATAAAATTTACCATATTACATGATATGAAAATATTCATTAAAAATACTAAATCCATTTTGTGTATTTAATGTATATAACTGAGGAAAATTTATTTTTAATATAAACAATTATATAAATTTCTTATTGTAAAATTTTAATTATGATTCCAACACATTAAAATTGGAATTCATAAATTCAACATAGTATTTTTAAATGAAATATTTTACATTATAAATATACATTTTCTTAGTTTTTTAAAAAAAATATTATTTTATTCATGTATTACAATATATTCATAAAAGTTATGGTATTATAATAACTTGTATTTTATCACTGTTAACCTAAAAATAAATTATTTTAAAAAAAGCTAAAAAATTTACAATAAGATAATTTTTAAATTATGAATTGATTTATTTTTCATTTAAATTAAATTAAATTTATGAAATTTATACATTTTTTTAATTGAAAATGAAATATAAAAAGAATGAATTTGTTTATTGAAAAATTCACTTTTAATACATTAAGTGTTTATAATCCTATATTGATTTAATTTTTAATTGAATTTAAAAAAATTCAATAATTTTTTAAATATTTGTAACAAAAATAAAAAAATAGTTCAGGATTTTTTTCATTTTAGAATTCATGTGAATGAATTTATCAATATATGTGTATTAAAAGGAGAATATATTTTGAAGACATGAGGTGTTACATTCTATACCCATAAATAAACTATATCCTCATAATTTCGATTATCATTCAAAAATGAAATGATATAAAGATCTATAAGAAATTAATGTTATATTTATTCTCATATATAAAACTCATAATATAATGTACTAAGAGATTAATCATTTCCCATATAGTAGGAATGAACATATATTTTCTCTTATCTCATTAATTTATATCAAGTGCGACTCTATAGTTGGATTGGGATTTTATAATGAAATAACGTTAACAAATTCATTTTCATGATCATATTTCCAACCAAATACAAAATCCCAAACGGTTAGTATAAAATCCTACAATCGTATGAATGTGAAAACCAATTTTTATGATACCTTCTCCAATTATATATTCATTTCAACTTATGAAAATATCAGTTCAACTCTGATATATGTGGATTGACCTGATACCATTTCAGTTTAACCTGGAATTTCCATGGTTCTATTCATATTATTTTTTCTAACGTTAATTGTCGTATGTTAAAAAAAATCATAAAATAACTCATAATGGATTATGAATAAAATATCATCAAAAAATGAATATTAATTAGGTGTCTCTAACTATTTTCTCAATATTTGGACCACTCATCAAGAACTAAGTGAAGGTCGAGTTTACACACAACTAGCCATTTTCAATGGGATTAACTGTCAGTGAATCCATAGCACAACCAAATCCACATTTAGGTATTCAAATAAAGACATAATTTTAGGGAATCCTTAGAGTCTCTTCTTTAACATAACATTATATTATTTTTTCTACACATAGAATTATCATTATTATTTTTAATAAAGTTATCAAACCATAATCCCCCAAAACTCATTATATTAATCCAAAAAAATAATTGTACCTTGATCAGATACCAACTGAACAAACCTAGAACCTTTTTCCTATACAAGATAATAAAAATATATACTTTACAATTATGTTCAATTAAATTTTATTTTTACCCAACAAAAATCTCATATCATTTGATAATTTAATCATTATATGTCACAGAAATTACCCACTCCCATGAATGGATTTTTAGTTTCATTTAGGATAACCTATATAAGAAACATATTTTATGATACTTGTGAACATTTATTTATAATATAAACATAAAATAATCCATATTATACTCCTAATATGTCATACTAATAATATGTTATAATCATATACATAACCTACAGAAAAATATAGAACACATTGTTCCGGAAGTTAGTAGTTTTCATGTATTCAGGATGTCGTCTTATTTTACTCAAATGGTTTTGTAAAAAGGTTAAAAATTGATAAACCATTAGTATGAAAAAAATTACACAATAATTATTAAACTAGTTATATATTACTATTATGAATTATAATTTATTTTATTATGTAAATGAAGAAAAAATAGAGAAATTTTGGTTGATAACATTTCATATCCAATAGTATGTTCTTCCTTTGGAAACAACTTAAATCTCTTTATCATGGTCAAATATAAATAACATGGATATAGAACATGGTTATATTTTTAATGAGATATTGGGGTTGTTTTTTGGTTGATATAAGTCACTGTAATGGGTGAAAAAATCTAGTGGAAATGTTAACCTCTTATAAGTGAAGAAAATAGATATTATTTGTAGACACTAAATAATTTTCAATGTTTTTAATTCACTAATGATGTTTCGATGGTTCAAAAAGAGAAAAACAATGATTTTTAGGAATATATAACGTTTATAAATCCTCTAAAATTCATTTTCAAACTTGTTTCAAACATGATTATATACTTACACCACCAGGATTTTATAGTATATGATTTTTGTTTTTACCATGGTATCTTGTTTATACCATGTTGTTACTATATTATTAAAAATATAATGTACACAATATTGTCAAATTTTTATGTTATAAATATAAGCTTTAGATTCAAATAATATAATTCAATTAAAAAATAATTTATAATTCAATTTTCAATTAAATTTTAAATTCAAATTATAATATTGGAGAAAAACTGTTTTGTAGAAAAAATTTATTTTCAAAATTAAGTGTTCTAAATATCACACAATATTAATTACAAAATACATAATTAATAATTTTTTTATACAGGTGTAAACATAATATAAAAATAATTTTATAAAATATATAAATTTAATTTTTTGGATTAAAATTATACAACATTGAAAAAAATATTCTGAAAAAATAACTCTTCCACCATTCTCATTGTCATTAACATTAATCTTAGTAATCATAGATTTAAAGCTAAAATAAAATTGATCTTATAACATAATGTTAAAATTTATATCTAAAATAAACTTTAATTTTTTTTATATTTAATTTAATAAGTGATGAAAAATAATATTTAATATAACTGAATAAAAATAATTTTTAGATTAAATGATTACTTAATTTTCAAAAATGACAAACCTAGTTTCTATAAATTCATTATTTAATTTTAAATTTCATTTTTTTAATTAAAAAAAAATTCATAAAAAAGGTATTAAAATGTATTAATTTGTTCATCTATTATGATAATTTCATAAAAGTGATTGTATTAGAAAAAATTTCATTTTATCAATATTCATCTAAAAATTTATTTTAGAAAATTGAAAAAGCTCTACATAAGATAATTTGGACACGATTAATTAAAAAACCATTTTAATTTTAGAAAATTAATGTTTTAAAATTTTAAAATTTCCATTTTGAAATAAAATAAAAAATAAAAATAAAAATAACTTTTAAAGAAAATTTTCCTTTTAATTATTTATTTGTTCTTATTCATATAATTTTATGAATTTCTAATTTAATTCCATATTTTTATTTACTAAAGGTATTATTATTGTAAAAATTTTATAATTATACTCATATAATATAACATGAATAATTTTAGTTTGGTCTTGGATGTGAAACAATCAATTGATACAATGATAATTTTAATGAATATATATTCTAAAATCTCAAGGTGTTATAATAATGACCCAAAATTTGTAGATATATTTCTATCCCCCAATCCAGTGAAAGTCAGAACGATAGATAAATAATCAATTGATCATTACTGGATAATTATTTAATGTTCTTGAATTATTTTTAATAAAAATATATATCAATATTTATAAATAAAAATTGATATTAATATTATAAAAAAACCACAAAAATTCATTGAAAAAATTAGATAAGATATTATACCAAATAATTGAACTCTTTAAATTTATAGTGTGACATATATATATGTCATATAAAAAATTAAGAATAGAATATAAAAATTGATAATATGAAAAATTAATATTAATTAATATAGTAGGGAATAGATTAATGAGAAAGTAGTTAATTTAAGTAAGGGATAAAATGATCATTTTAAAAAATTTGAATATATTTTTTTCAATTAATTGTAAATGTGTTTAGACTAACTAGAAAATAAATATAAGCAATTGTATTTTCAATAAAAAATATTAACACATCATATTTCACAGTTAAAGGTTACATATATATACTCCTTAAAATTTAAAATATATTCTTTCTAAAAAATAAATGATTCATGTATATTAATACAATATGATCATATAAATAAAATTTATTTTTTTTAATATTTCAATATTTTGGATTTTTTCATTTATTTAAAAAATGATTTCATCCAACAAAACAACTTTAGGTATAATCATTATAAACTATCCCAATAACGAAATTATATACACTTCTTATATTAAAAATTAAAAATAATTATGAAAACGAGTAATGAATATTTTATGTATTTCATATATAATAATGTACAAATATCATTTTACTTTTAATATTAACATTTTAAATCAAAATGATAATTTTAATTCCATGTAAAATATAGAATCTAACATTCTCTGTTAATATTTAATAATTATTTGAAAAATAAGTAATAGATCATTATAAAGAATTAATTATTTTAAATCATTTTATGAACCCATTATACATTTATAAAAAATATTAGAGAAGATATTAAATTTTATTTAAAAATAATATATAAATTATAATACAATTAATAAATGAAATTAAAATTAAAATTTTAACTTTTATATCATATAAATTTGTATACTATATATCCCCACAAACCAGATAAGAAAATATATATTATATATGAAAATAACATGATGATATCTTATATCATTGGGATCACTATGTATTATAACATAAAAAATGATATTATATATAACATTTTATAATATAGTGAGCTACCATAAATGCACAAATATTTCTAGTCATTCATTTTTCATAGATAAATAAATCTTCATATTATGGGATGCATTTAATTCATAGCCATTAATATCACTATCTCTCTCTATGTGTCACACTAAAACCTAATATTTGAATTATAACATGAATAATGGTATCTTATATTTATGCTATGATAAAACACATGGTTTTTTGAATAAAATTGGATGAACTATCAAAGATAGTTATATCTCATACCATTTTCTATGACATCTAAATGAATAGAGATGATTCTTCTATTCCATCCAAGAACAAATATTTGAAAATAATATCTCTATATAATTATATATGATGTGTATATTCTTTTAAAAAAATTACTTATTATACATCATAATGTTCATTAAAACATAGTAGAATGAATCTGATACCACTATTGGGTTTTTAAAGATATTACTATTCTGAAATGTAGTGTATGAGTAAATAAAACTTATTAAAACAATATCATCCATTATTGGCCTAAAAAATATTAAAAAAATGAATATATATTTAATACAGAGGATTCTTCTTCACATAATTCTTAGTTATGATCACTATAACAGTAATAAAAGCATTCTTATCTCCATAAGTATCCAATCTTCATGAGATTATAAAAATTATTTGAAAGGATGTATTTAAACACAATTGTATTTTAGAACCATATTTTTTATATGGAGAATAATGATTTGTCTTTTGGAGAAAAATCATCATAAAGAATAAAATTCCATCTCATGAATTCTCTTAACTTGATCCTCCATGTTTAAAAAACTCTAACACACTCCAATGGTCGAATAAATTCTGAATGTTTCAAAAATTTACATTCACTAAAAAATTATAATGTTTTTATTACACATGAATCAATTACGAAATAAAAGTATTTAATGTTTAAGAATTTTTTATGATATTTTTTCCAATAAATATAATACATTGTCATTTATACCAAACATCTTATAACTTATGTGGATAATTGAAGTGATTGTTTTCAATATATCATACCAAATGTATATTTCCCGATTTTATATTACTATATTGGTTAAAAAAAATATATGGAAATCATATCACATACACTAAAAAGGTTATATCTTATGCCATGATATTGTTTTATTGTTCTTATATATTTTGACATAGTGTATTCGTCATAATTGAGGGATAGTTCGTGAAAGGATAGCATTGACATACCCTCAGATATATGGTAATATTTTTTCTATCACTTTAATAGATTCATGAATATACTCTATTAACATGAACGCATCATGGTTCACGAGGGAAACCAATTGGGTACATTTTTATATTCAAACCTGTTAAATATATGTTGGGGATTGGTTAAATATTTTTTCATTTGGTAATATTTTCATTTGATTTATAAACCTCGTTATGGTTTTTATTTTGGTGTAGGTCATTTTTGAATAAGTGGTGTTTCATGAAAATCATGCATATGGTTGTCCATTTATTATTGATAGTGGATTTGAATCATAATAATAGATTTTTCATTTTTCTATTTATGAATTTTTTATTACATGGTAATATATTCCATAAGTGTTTTTTTAAACTAAAAAATAAACATAAATATTCGATGAATCCGAGAGGGGATTGATTTGTTATTTTAAATCTCAACATGAATCTGTTTGGGTTTTGGTTAGTTCAGGTCACGACAACTAAAATTTGAAAAAAATAAAAATTTAATCTAAAAAATAGTTTATAATAATTAAATAGAGAAATAACAATTATTTCAAATAATAACTTGTATTTTATAAATGTGGTTTGTGAGACTAATATATACCCTTCAAGGGTTATCCCAATTTGAATAAGATTAATTATAAACTGTTAAATATATAAAATCATTTACGCATAAAATTACATGTCTTTATTTTTTATAATTATTTAAAGAACAAAAAATAATATCATATGATCAAATCATTAATAGAAAAAGAACATGCATATTTTCAATGTATTATAAACATATATGCGATAATAACTCGTCAGGGCTCATAGAATGGTTATCACGGAATGTGATTATTCCATTAATGATCATTTAATATTTATGCATAACTCCATGACCAATTTGTCATAAATAGTGACATGAGATAGAAAATGGAATGCAGAATGCTTCTGTGTCCATTTACTCAAACTCTATTTTTGTACTCTCTTTAACCAAAAACTCAGCTACCATAATTAAATACATATGGGTGACATGCCTTCTTATTATAGTGGAGTTAAGATATTTTGTAAGTATAAATTCCATGATGATGACCTTTGCATTATTTTAAAATGCCTCATATAAATTGTAAAACATTTTCAAAAGTATCTCATTATCTCATCCATGGAATATCCACAACAAAAAACCATGACATATAATAGTAATATAACATTTTTTATTTAATTTTCTATACTTGTGTACTCCTTTAATTAATAAAATTAATCATTGTATTTGGTGCAATCTTAGAATAATATTATATTATTTTAATATATAATTATAGTATATTTGGTAGAGAATATTTTTAGATGAAGAATGTTAATAAAAATACTAAATAATTCTTTTTATTAATATCATGAAATGTAAAAATATTTCAATAAAATCACATAATTTAGAACATGAATGATTTTCAAAGAATTATTTTTATTATTTTTGTGATTTGTTTTCCAAAAATTGTTTAAGAAATTAAAATTTGAGAGAAAAAAGTAAATAAAAGAAAATGTTTGTCTACATCACACAATATTCCTTCAACTTCTATAAAAATTTCATTTCCCTTTGGTATTCTAACAAACATGTCTCCCAGAACACGATCAAAAAATATAAAAAATTATAAAAAATTTATCATACACAATGATGAAAATATTTTGAATGAAAAACAATGAATTAAAATATATAACCCATGATAGGTAAGAGAATATTTAATAACATGTGGTAGATGGAAGTTAAAACACTTGATTTAAGGATGTTTTGAGAGAATCATATTACTAAAGGTTTCATTTCAACCACATTCATTATTATGAAACAAAAACCCATAAAAGCCATTATAAATTTCCTATTTTTTGTTCATAATGAGGGTGTAATTAGGCAGGGATTCTTGTAAAATATTATTGGATATGGCATCCATCTATTGATAATCAAATGTGTCATTCAATATGCTATATTAAATGGAATCCTATAATCTAAAATTGCATTCATCAAGTGATACCTACAAGTATTGGTCAACATATCATAAATTTTATGTATACACTCTAATGGTTTACACTTGGTGATCATATTTCATAAAAAATGATGCAGATCATTATTAATTGATTTAATATGGGTGACTATTTCAACATGCACCCTAAATGGCCCATATTAGATTCGTGGTAGAGATCTGATCCATGAATTTTCTTGAATGACATTATATTCCTCCCCCATTGCTTGTTGAGGGTCAATCAAAATGAAAGTGTTTGAAAAAGGGGATCCACCAACGATTCACAAAGGCATGACATTGAATGGGGACTGATTATGGGGAAAGGGAGATCCTTGGGAAGTTTTCAATGTAATGTTTTCATATGGGAGTGAGGCTGTAGAGGAATCATGTACCACCATCGGGGCTGAGGAGGAGAGATATGGTGATGATTGAGTTGGCCGCGTGCAGGTGGAACATGTGGTCCAACATGGCGTATGCCACAGGATTTCATATAGAAAAATGGGTAATGTCATTGATTGTAGAGAACTAGGTAGTGGGGTTGTGTGTGTTTCCATGTGTAAGATTATATTTATATATACACATATGTGTGTCTATATATAAATATAAATATTAATATTAATATTAATATAAATATAAATATAAATATAAATATAAATATAAATATATATATATATATATATATACAAATATAAATATAAATAGAAATATAATCATAAACATAAATATAAAAAAATTTAAATATAAATATAAATATAAATATAAATATAAATAATAAAATAAATTAAAATATAAATAAAAATATAATTATTATTTATTTATTCATATATATTATATGTTAATATTTTTGTACTTGTATCATATCATATACACGAATATGTATTAGTTTATTTATAAAGACACACACACATTTATAAATAAAATTAAACATACATTTTAATTGTATATAAATCTTCATCTATTAATTTAACGTAAATAAAATGGTGTTTTTTTATTTTAAATAATATTAATATTTATTGATTATAGTTATATAGACAATATATTAAAAAATAAATTATTTGTAGACATATTGTTTATAGCGCTAATATTTTAACCATTTTATTAGTGTTTTGAACTAGATATAATAAATTTATCCTTCATTTTTATTCACTAATAAAGGGTACCTATTAACATGGTGAATTTTTCAGTTTTGTGGGCCACATAAATGATTAAGTGAAATCAAGCAAAAAAGATTAAATCTAGAAAATCATTGAAATTTCTTGAAATGTACCAACTCCATTACATGGGGAATGATTATAACACTCCATGATTTTAGAATATATTTCTATAATAAAATTTATTTCATTGATATATTTCATTACAAACAACATCGATTTTAAATTAAACAGGATATAATATTAAAATATTTTTATTTAATATTACATTTATCACTTATCCCTTGGATGAGCGAGTATGGACGTGACTATTTATGATATTAAAATTTATGGTAACATATTTATAAAAGAAATTTTTTGCAATCAATTAATTGAATAAATAAATCAGCTTTCACTTAAAATAATATTATTTCTAGAAAACTATTTTTATACGCATAAATTATGTTTATCTTAATAAATTAAATTAATTATGTTTGTAAATGATTTTAATAAAATATATGTATTATATATTCAATAATTCTTGTTGACATTCATTTAATAATTTTCTAATAATGAGATAATAATATACTATTTTTTATGCATAAAAAAGTATTATATTAAAAAGTTTATTCCATCTCATTTTGATCACATATTTTTAAAATTAATTTATGCCACTTATATAAATTGAATCTTGAAAAATGTATTTCATATTTGGAATCATAGGGTAGAAATTTTGTAACAATTCCCTTTATATATTTGGTTAATATGAATTTTAACTCTAGTAAAATTTACCACCTAAGTAAATAGAAACTCATGTTAATCTTAGATAGAGATAAGAAATTAAGTTTGAGCATGAATTTATTCAATAATATTACTAATTTATTTGTTATTTTAATGCACAAAAACACCCATATTTATGTTTCTAATGAATTTACATTAAGATAATTTAATGATATTAATTTTTTAATAACATTTTTTACCTCCTGATAAATATTTTGTATTTATCCCACGGGAGGATATACAATTTGAAAAAATAAAATAATTTTGGATGTGATTTATATGTAATAAGTCAACACGGTTCATGCACTATGTTTTAAAAAGATAATACTATTTTTATACCCTAGGTTTAGAAAAAAATTATGGATCAGAAACCAAATTTTAAATTAAAACATATTTTTGAGGAATAGATATATGGTTCATAGTCCTTAATTTTGTAATACATTGTGTGATGTCAACCATAATTTTGGATTTTGTTACTATACAATCAAACCCTACACATGACATGATAAAAAACAATGTTTTCAGTTATTGATTATTTCATCATTTTCTAAAATGGACTCATCAAAATAAAATACTTGTTTTAGTATGTTTAAATTCAAATTAAAAGGATATTATTCAATAGATAATATCATTAAAAAATTTAAGGGATGTTTTGACTTTTTTATGAATTTTGAATTCAAATATTTATGACATATCTTCTGAAATTTTTGGAGATGTTTTACCAAAAGGAATTAGAATATCATAATAAATTCAGAGATATTCATCCCCGGATGATACAAGTTTCTTTATCTAAATAAATAAATGTGTGTTTGTAAATAAGAACGTTTTGTTTCCTCTATAAATATAATTTTGAGACATATATATTTTTCATCCATGTTAACTTTATTGAATGTTGATTCTTTTAATATATTTCATTGTTAATATTTTTATTCAGTTTGGAAAATTACCAAATTGGGAAACACTTTAGATATATACATGTTTAATAATATAAATGATGTATTCTTTAAAAACATGTTAAAGAAATATTTTTGGATAAGGAATAATATTTCATAGCTGCATGATTTTATTGAAGATCATATACAATTTTTAGTTGTTACTCCAACTATACGACCAAGCTATTTCAATATCTAATTTCTAGTGTATTTTGTTTTAGAGTATTGGATGCTAATGATTAGTCATTATTAGAGTGTCGGCTTCTCATAATATGATGTTGACAATTCGATTCCCTATAAAATAACTTGAAATCTATGTAAAATTCATGATTGTTAGGTGACAATATCATATACACATTATAGAAGTCCGTGATAAATGGAATTTCTTATGAAATTAAATATTATCATGGAGAGAGCATTGGTGGAGTTGAAAAAGGGATATTTTTTCCCTGAAACAATATGCATCACTTTGTTCATTCCATTCTTAATTTCTATTACATACTCATCATTAATATAGAAGGAAAAAATATATTTAATTTCAAGTGGGAATTTTTCTTTGTTTCTTGTTTAAAACAAATCAAAATTAATCCCCCTATGTTGTCTTTTTATTTTCAATTCTTACCCCATAGTTGGTATCTGAGGTTGTTCGTTATTTATTTATTTATAAAATTTGAAATCATTTCTGCTTATTTCTGATAATAATAACTAGTATCATAGTAAAATAAATATTTCATAATTTTTTGAAATCATGGAATATTCTACCATTTATATGTAATATAATCATTTGATATTAGAGGTTTTTAATCACCCAGTAATATTTATTTTTACTATAAGAATCCATATTTAAATATCCTAATAACGATAATTCATAATGTATTCTCTTAGACAAGGTATCTAGATGATCCTTGTACCTTATTTTAATGGTTATAATTATGGATACTAGAAAGAAATCATGATTATTTCATTGGAAAACTAGTGAATAAAATATTATTTTGTGGTAGTCGGGACTTATGAAATTCATCAATATGATCTAGAAATATGTAATGATTACTAATAGAAAGATCATGATCAAACTTATAGGGAAATTAATGATATTTTACATGGATTATGAAATGATAAATTTATGAGAGAAGGAAATAATCACTTTAATCTCTTGTGGTATGTTATGTTTCAAACTTTTTTTTAATGAAAAATTATTCACCCCCCCCCCTTTTCTTCATATTTTGTATTCTGAACCAAATATTTATAGCAGAGGTTGTGGTTTATTACATTTATTCTTTTTGGAAAAATTTACCCTTTCATTAATATAAAAACAATTTGGATCATATGAAAAATATTCATTTGATATTTATGTAGATCACATAATATTCTTATATTACTATATAATATCATCAATTGATATTAGAGGTATTTACATAAGTTTTTTTTTATATTTTGACTCTAAATATTCATAGTTAATGAACTATATGGAAAAATTAATAAATTTCTGATCTTATTGAAGGCATGTCAATGATCGGTGTGGCATATTTTAATAGTGATAATTATGGATAGTGGAATGCATGGATTTCTATTTATTAGAAGAGTTTTTGAATAAAAGTTTATTTTAAGGTATCTACGCCTTATGAAATTCATGAATATGATCTAGAAAAATATAATGAAGATCAAGAGAAATATTATGATACATATTTGAAAATTGTGAATGCTATTTTCCCTATAAGAATCTTGTTCTTATTTTTGAGGTACAAGATTATTCTTTTTCACTTAAATTTTTTTATGAAAATATGGAAAATGGGGAAAAATCCTAAATTTTGGAACTACATGCCATGTACTTTTTCCACAGTCCATGTACTTCTGGCTGTGTGGAGATGAGTACACGGGGCGTGTATCCATGACGGCGGCAAAGGGTGTAGGAACCGACTATATGTCGTGTAGTGGTACCTTACACACCATGTAGCCAGTCAACATGCCTAAACAGTAAGGCAGTGGAGCAACCAATAGTTGGGAATAGTACACGCCGTGTAAATTAGAGTACATGTCGTGTACTCATGTCGACGGTTGAACAGTGTGGAGGTGCCACCAAATGAATGGTTAAATGAAAGAATTACACGCCGTGTACTTAGAAGTACACGCCGTGTACTTTGTTGTTTTAGCTTAAAACAGACAGTAGCCTCCTCATTTGGCAGAGGAGTCATTTGAGCTGTTTTGGAGCCAAGGAGGATGGCCGACCCTTTGACGATCCACCGGGTGTTCTTCTGGAATCTGATTCGGCTTCAGACGATCTCGTTGGAACTGCACGGGTAAGCCCTCTCCTCTCATAGTACCATTCTTACCAATTATTTCCAAAGAGGATGTTATTTACGTTTCAATGGGTTTTGTTCTTCGTCCGATCAATGTCGTTCTTGGGCGTTTCTGGAGTCGACGTTTGGGTATAACGTTCGTTCGCGCATAATGTAGTTGGCTTTGTGTTTATTTTCCAACTATCGTGCGATTTTGTGCGTTTTTCTATCACAAAACCATGTTGGGGTGTCGTGTGGCTGAGGCCATTGCTATATTTAATGACTATAATTGCATTGGTGATTAAATTTTGATAACAAAATGCTGGTGGGGATCGTTTCTTGGATCCAGGACCATCCCGAGGGGTGTGTTCCTCTGTTTAGCCATTTGTCCAGGATACCCAAGGTTATGCCATGTTTAAATAATGCATTACTTTATCCTTGAGTGGGATTGTATTTAAATTGCATTGGTATATGTTTTGAACATCCCGATTACTTTTTCCTGAGGGCGGTGTTTGCTATAGCCTGAGGGTGTGACTGCATTAGCCTAAGAGAAACATCCTATTTCACCTGAGGGAAACCTTTAGTGCCTAAGGGCTTGACTTTTGTGCCTGATAGAGAAATTTTTTATGCCTGAGGGCAAGATTCGGATATGCCTGAGGGCAATGCCTGAGGGCGAGATTCTGTATAGCCTGAGGGCGTGGTTTACTATTTTAGCCTGAGGGAATGGTTCTGGTTGGCCTGAGGGCTTGGTGCTGTTGAGCAAAAAAATATTACTAAATTAAATGAATAAAATGAATAATGAAATGTCAATTTAATGGTTATGCTAGTTACTTTTCAGTACTGCTTACTTTATTTAATTTTACTATTGCACACTGTTGTTGCTTTCATACACGAAGATGGGCGCGTGCTTTTGGTGGATGCCTAATGAGATATACTTCTCACTCACTATTTGGGCCATGCTTTTCGGCCCAAACATATTACGTTTCTGAAGGTGTAGATAGCGGCATGAGTCCCTATACATGTACTTGACTACTGCTGAGGAGTAGGAGGGCATGGGACCGAGCCTAGGCTCGTGATGCCACTGCCAGCTGTTTTTCTTGTTTTATTGTACTCTGGATTTTGTTGTATTGTATTGATGTATAGCATGTTCTGGATTTTTTCTTCGAACTTGAAACATGTAGCATCATCATTTATATACTGTTGGTTATATCCACGACTATAGTTTTTTCGGTTGTGTATGGTTTACTGCTTCCGCTTTAATTGTATGTTAATTTTATATTTTGCTGCGCTACACTTTGACAAATGAGGGCATAGTTTCCCCACTATCAGACTTTGGCCCTCGATGCTAGTCGGTAGCCTCTGGTGTTTGAGGAAATGTTCTTGATGTCTTATAGCGAACTGGCTTCGGGGCACCTGTTGAGTGTCACCCGGGACTGAGGCGTTACAAAGTGGTATCAGAGGGGTTCTTTTCATTGACTTACTATTTGGAGCCGTATTCAGGGATAGGACAAACGATAGTTGGTAATAAGCTGTGCTCGGGCATAGCTAACCCATGTGCAGGGAAAATCTAGTCTACCTTGTATTTTGCAATTATTTTGTTTTTGAAAGTTTTACAGTTGATATATTTTCATCGTTGGGTGACACACTTGGATTATGTTGTTTATATTTTATTTATGGGTTCTATTTAGCTGCATCCTGATGATATGATGGTATGTCATCTAATGCATCATATAGGAACATGCTAAATATCACATGCCATGTAGGTGCATTAGAAATTCGCATGTTGTTGAGATAGTTTTTGTGCTAGAAAATATTGATGTTGTGATAGCTGCTTGATAAAATACCTGCTATTTGATAGGGTCATTTTATATGAGCCTGTTTATTGAATGGATGACAAACATTGGTTTTGGGGGATTATGGGCCCCCATTGACCGAAATTTGGTGGATCATTGACTGTTTATTGGTTATAACACATATAAGAGGTCAAACATTGATTCGTGGGGAGTATGGTCCCCCACGTGTCGGAATTTGACACTTAGGTGTTGGTATCAGTATTTCTTGGGTCCCAGGGATGTTTCTGAGGCTTATCATCCAGAAACCCAGTATACACGCCATGTAGTATTTTTATACACACCGTGTATGCACTTTTATTTGGGAAGAAAAATAAACATTTTGAGTACACGTCGTGTACCCTAAGTACACACCGTGTAGTCTATTCCCATGACACAAACCGTGTTGGCGGCAACATGGGGAAGGGAAGTGCTTGGGTAAAACATGTCGTGTGGTTTTTTTACACACCATGTAGTGTGACTTAGAGTCCGCCCGTGTAACTAACAACATGGGTCAGTGAACTCATTGATAGAACAGGCCGTGTCAATGATGGACACACCGTGTAGTGTGACCTGGGGACTCGGTTGTGTAACTAACAACACGGGCCGGTGTCACCTCTCTCTGGACACACCGTGTACCTATGGGACATGCCGTGTAGTCTTGTCCAAGGACAGACCGTGTGGAGTTAGCCAAGTGGCTGGGAAAAGAGGTGGTGTACCCGCCGTGTGCGGGTGTAACATGTCATCTAGTTGTAAGCCAAGTAGTCGGCCATGTCACAGACAACATAGACAGTTGGAAAATAACATCGTACGCTCCGTGTATATATTATACACATTGTGTGGTTTTTGTTCAACCGAAGCTCTATGGCATAGATGTGTAGAAGGACCAAGATAGAGGGGGAGAAGTCAAGTACATGTCATGTAGTTAGTATACACGTCATGTAGTCTAGTTTTTTAAATTTTGAAATGCCTTATTCCTGTTGTTTTTTTTTGTGGTTCCTTCGTTTCATCTTAATAATCTTGAATCTGATGTGTGCTTTTGACCCTATAGTGTCATGCCTCCTAGATGACCGTGAGTTGTCCTCCAGGAGAGTGGTGACGACTATACTCCAGAGATGGTGGGCCATAGGCTACCAGTTGATCCTCCAGTAGAGCCAGATGCGGTGCCATCTGCTATACTAGACATAGGAGTGGATGCACAGTTTCGTTAGGGCTTTATGTGGTTCATGAAGACCTTTCAGGGAGCACCGTAGGCTGCCACATCAATGGCCGAACTGACTCATATCTTTCAGCAGTAGAATCCGCCTACGTTCTCAGGGGATTGCAGACCACAGGCTGTAGAGTCTTGGTTGGTGTCAATGCAGACTATTTTCAAACATCTTGAGATGCCTCCAGGGTGGAGGGTCAAGCTCGCGACTTACATGCTGCGTGATTCTTCCAAGAGGTGGTGGGATGGTACCACCCAGTCAAATCATCACATAGACATGGCGTGGGAATATTTTCCTGCAGTCTTCTAGGACTTCTTATTTCCTGAGAAGATGAGGGAAGATAGAGCTCAATAGTTCATGAATCTATAGCAGGGCGCTATGTCAGTGATGGACTATTCGGTTCGCTTCTCCGAGTTTCAGCGTTTTCACCCGTGCTGGTGGGTGATGAGACGCTGAGAGCCAAACGTTTTGTAGATGGTATTCAGTATGACATCTGAGCACTGGTGAATAATTTCATGTTTCCATTAGTACATGCTATTGTGAATTAGGCACTGATTACAGAGAGGAACCTGCGGGAATCTAGTGGTGTGGGCCAGGGCGGTTCAGCACCAGTTACTTGTATTATTTCTGCTGGAAAAAGGAAGAGACAGATGGACTTCTCTCAGGGCAGCAGTACCAGCCAGAAGAATGCTTCAGGTGGCCACGTCATGTGCTACTAGTGTGGTAGAGATGGGCACAAGAGGCTGCAGTGTCCACGAGACCCAGTGGAGTGCCGAGCTTACGGAAATATGGGTCATCTTCAGCGGGTTTGTAGGACGTTTTTACCTGTGTCTAGTGAAAGTGGTTATGTGCAGACTCCACGTGCGGGAGTAGGACCCGTGGCTTTTTACCAGTCGGGAAACAGGAATACGTTAGGGCGTGCATGCTAAGATGGTGGTTGTGGTCGTGGTAGCCAGACACCAGGAGAGCCGAGGTAGTAGTGCGGCACAGCTTAGGGTAACCAGGCTTTGTCGTAGGGACACGACACTGGGCAGACATATGCAGTGCAACAAACTCATTTGGAGCAGGATCCCAGACCTTCTACAGTCAGAGGTACTATTCTATTAGCTTCTGACATGTCTTTAGTGTTTTTTCATACGGGTGCTACGCATAGTTCCATATCTGTACCCTTTGTGAGATCCTTGGAGTCTATGTTTCTTCTTCATCTGATATCATGATGCTAGAAACTCCATTGGGGACTAGGACGGCTGGTGTAAGATAGTGTAAGGAGTTCCCCTTTGAGGTTGGAAGGTGTCACTTCCTTTGGGACATCTATGTCTTGGAGATGAAGAGCTATGATGTCATTTTCTGGTTGGAATGGTTGGTTACCTATCGAGCCTCTGTAGAATGCTATCATTTTAGGGTGTGTTTCATGTCACTAGAGGGAGGAGAGTTTCTATAAAAGGGCAAGTGGGTTGTTCAGGTGAGTCGAGTGGGACCAAAGCATCATGGGCAAGGTGGAGTCACAACACAAATTGCGAGTTTGTATCTGGATGATCAGGGGACTTGTCAGACATATTTCCCTCTAGTTGTTGATCGTTTTAGGGATGTCTTCTCGGATGACTTCTAATGTCTACCTCCGGTGTGAGAGGTGGATTTCTCTATTGATCTCATGCCAAGTGCAACAACGATGTCCATTCCTCCTTATAGGATGGCTACACCTGAGCTACAGGAGCTCAAGATGTAGTTAGAGGAGTTGTAGGCAAAGGGATTTATCCGACAATGTACTTCTCCTTGGTGTTTTCCGGTCCTTTTCGCTAAGAAGGAGGATGGTAACCTCATACATTGCGTGGATTATCGAAATGATGAACCAGTGGACTGTTAAGAACCAATATCCCCTGCCGAGGATTGATGATCTTTTTGATCAACTTCATGGAGCATTAGTGTTCTCGAAGATTGACCTGAGATCCGGATATCATCAGCTGCCCGTGAGACCATCGGATATACCGTTTACAGCTTTCAAGAGTAGGTATGGTCTATACGAGTATACAGTTATGCCGTTCGGACTAAAGAACGCGCTAGTAGTTTTCATGGATCTGATGAATCAGGGGTTCCATCCGTATCTTGATTATTTTGTGGTAGTATTCGTGGACGACATCTTGGTGTACTCTCGCACCCGACACGACCATGCCACCCAACATGAGATAGTACTGAGTACATTAAGAGAGCATCGACTATATTTTAAGCTCTCAAAGTTCCACTTTTGGATGGACCAGATTCACTTCCTAGGTCATATCATCTCAGAGGTTGGAGTGGAAGTAGACCCAGAGAAGGTGAGAGCAGTTGTTTCTTGGGAGCAGCCTAAAAACGTGATTAAGATACGAAGATTCTTGGGGCTAGCTGGTTACTAAAGATGCTTCATACAGGACTTCTCCAGCTTAGTAGTGCCATTGATAGGTCTGACTAATAAGGGTGTGAAGTTTGGTTGGTCAGAAGCGTGCGAGACATCCTTTCAGGGCCTAAAGGGAAGGTTGACCTCAGCACCGATCTTGATACTCCCAGAGCAGGGGAAGAGCTATATTGTCTACTTTGATGCATTAGGGATTGGGTTGGGAGCATTTTTGATGTAGGGTGATCGAGTTGTTGCATACGGGTCTCATCATTTGAGGCCACATTAGAGGAATTACCTGACGCATGATCTCGAGTTGGATGCAGTTGTGCATGTGTTTCACTGTTAGAGACATTATCTGTTGGGAGAGGATTTTGTGGTTTTCACCGACCACAAAAGCATCAGGTATATCTTTACACAGCGTGACCTAAATATGAGGCCGCGATGGTGGGTCGAGTACCTACATTACTTTGACTTTGAGCTTGCCTATACACCTAGTAATGGTAATGAAGTAGCTGATGCACTAAGTAGGAAGACCCAAATACAGACTGTGCAGGAGGCCAGGGGTGAGTAGAAGCTCATGGATTTGTTCTCTAATATGTATCTGGAGGTGCATGATAGTCATGGGTAGACTTATCTTTCCTCTTTAGCTGTTACATCTACCCTCCTGGAAAGAGTGAGGATGAGATAGCTATCGGTTTCAAAAGGCCTAGTTCTACGGGAGTCGGTGGCATGTGGGGACCCTTCTCCTAGTTAGACGTTTGGAGATGATGAGGTTTTGCGTTTTCATGGTTGGGTATGGGTTCCAGGGGATATACGTGAGGAGATGATGCATGATTTTCATGCTTGAGCTTGGGCAGTTCATCCCAGGGTTACCAAGATGTACCGTGACTTGAGACGTTAGTACTAGTGGCCGAGTATGAAGAGAGAGATAGCTTGTTTTGTTACGAGGTGTTCCACCAGTCAGCAGGTGAAGGCAGAGCAACAGAGACCAGCAAGGCTGTTACAGTAGTTACACATTCCAGAGTGGAAATGGGATGATGTCGTGATGGATTTCGTGACGGGATTGCTGAGGTCACCTTGAGGAAATGACGTCGTGTGGGTTGTTCTGGACAGACTCACAAAGGTAGCTCACTTCTTTCCGATCAAGGAGACCTTCGGTGTTGACGAGCCTGGAAGGCTGTATATCTGAGAGATCGTACGTCTTCATGGGGTCCCTCTTTCTATAATTTCTGGTAGGGATGCCCACTTTAAGTCTCGTTTTTGGCAGAGTTTCTAGAGGGCACTGGGTACTCAGGTACTTCTGAGCACAACATACCACCCTCAGACAGATGGCCAGTTAGAGAGCACGATACAGGTGCTAGAGCACATGTTACGCACCTGCGTCGTAGACTTTGGGGGCTCTTGGGAGAAGCATATACCCTTAGTTGAGTTTGTATATAACAATAGTTTTCAGGAGACTATTGAGATGGAACCATACGAGGCATTATATGGTATTCCATGCCGATCAACATTGTGCTGGTTAGAGGAAGGTGAGGCAGCTTTACTGGGGACACATATCGTGCAAGAGACATCTGAGCAGGTCCAGTTGATTCGGAAGCAGATGGATACCGCGTAGTCTCGTCAGAAGTCTTATGCTGATCGCCGGAGATGACCTTTGGAGTTCATGGTAGGGGATCAGGTTTTCTTGCGTGTTTCGCCGAGGCTGGGACACAAGCGGATCACGAGGCAGGATAAGCATTCATCAAGGTATGTGGGGCCATTCAATATTCTAGAGAGAGTCCGTATGGTTGCCAATCGGTTTTAGTTACCGCAGCGGTATCGAGCCATGCACGACATCTTCCACGTGTCTCAGTTCTGTTGCTATCTTTCAGACCCATCTCACGTTTTTCAGCCTGAGGAGGTTGAGATGGAAGCAGATGCGTCCTTTGAGAAGCATCAAATTCGGATCGTTGACAGGAGCACGAAGGTACTCTGAGTCCGGTAAATTTATCTCGTACGGGTGCTATGACAGCATGGTCGAGTGCCGGACGAGAACTGGGAGCGATAGGCCGACGTACGTGCTCAGTGGCTAGAGCTGTTCTTAGCTTTATCTTTGCCACCCTGGGAAGGGAAATTTTGGGACGAATTTCTATAAGGGGGAAGTTTATAAGAACTTGGTTCTTATTTTTGAGGTATGGGCTTCTTCTTTTTCTTTTTCCTTATGGTTTTTTGATAAAATATGGAAAATGGGGGGAAATCCTAAATTTTGGAACTACACACCGTGTACTTTTTCCACATGTCGTGTACTTCTGGCCATGTGGGGATGAGTACATGGGGCGTGTCACCATGCCGGCGACGAAGGGTGTATGAACCTACTACATTCCATTTAGTGGTACCTTACACGCCATGTAGCTAGTCGGCATGCCTAAACAATAAGGAGGTGGAGAAGCGAACAGTTGGGAGACAGTACACGCAGTGTACATTAGAGTACATTCCATGTACTCATGTCGACAGTTGAACAGTGTGGAGGTGCCGCCAAATGAATAGTTAAATGAAATAATCACACATTGTGTACTTAGAAGTACACACCGTGCACTTAGTTTTGTCAGATTAAAACCGGAAGTAGCCTCCTCATTTGGCAGAGGAGGCATTTGAGCCGTTTTGGATCCAAGGAGGACAACCGACCTTTTAAAGATCCGCCGGGTGTTCTTCTAGAATTCGATTCGGCTTCGGACGATCTCGTTGGAATCGCACGGGTAAGCCCTCTCCTCTTCTGGTACCATTCATACCAATTATTTCTCCAGGGGAAGTTATTTACATTTGAATGGGTTTTTTTCTTCGTCAGATCTACGCCATTCTTGGGATTTTCGGTAGTCGGTGTTCGGGTATACGGTCATTGGAAAATATGGTAGGTGGATTTGTGTTTATTTTCCAACTGTCGTGCATTTTTGTGCATTTTTGTGCCATGAACCCATGTTGGGGTGTCTTGTTGCTGAGGTCGTTGCTATATTGAATTCCTATAATTGCATAGGTGATTATATTGTTATAATAAAAAGTTGGTTGGGATTGTTGCTTGGATCCATGACCATCCCGAGGGGTGTGTTCCTCTATTTAGCCGTTTGTCCAGGATACCCAAGGGTATGCCATGTTTAAATTATGCATTACTTTTTTCTTGAGATCAATTGTATTTAAATTGCATGTTTATATGTTGGGCACAACCCGGTTACTTATGCCTAAGGGCAGTGTTTACTATAGCATGAGGGCGTGACTATATTAACCTGAGGGAAACATCCTATTTCACCTGAGGGCAACCTTTCATGCCTGAGGGCTTGACATATATTCCTGAGGGTGACACTTTGTATGCCTGAGGGCGAGATTCTAAAACTCCTGAGGGAAATTCCTATCTTCGGGATTCTGTATAGCCTGAGGGTGTGGTTTAATATTTTATCCTGAGGGCGTGGTATACTATTTTATCCTGAGGGCACGGTTCTGGTTGGCCTAAGGGCTTGGTGCTATTGAGCACAAAAATATTACTAAATTCAATGAATAAAATGAATAATAAAATGGAAGTTTAATTGTTATGTTAGTTACTTTTTAGTACTTCTTACATTATTGCATTTTACTATTGCACATTGTTGTTGAATGCTTACATGCAGTTGGGCACGGGCCTTTGGTCGATGCATAATGAGATATACTTCTCACGCCCTATTTGGGACATGCTTTTCATCCCAAACAGATTACATTTCTTTAGGTGTAGATAGGGACAAGACTCCCTATACAGGTACTTGACTGTTTCTGAGGAGTAGGAGGGAATCGGACCAAGCCTAGGCTCGCGATGCCACTGCAAGTTGTTTTGCTTGTTTTGTTGTACTCTGTATTTTTTTGAACTGTATTGATGTATATCATGTTCTGGCTATTTTCATAGAACTTGAAACATGTAGCATCATCATTTATATACTGTTGGTTATATCCACTGCTGTAGTTATTTCAGTTGTGTATGGTTTACTGCTTCTGCTGTCGTTGTATGTTTATTTTGTATTTTGTTGCGCTACACTTTGACAAATGGGGGCATCGTTTCCCCACTATCAGACCTACTCCCTCACTGCTAGTCGGTAGCCTCTAGTGTTTGGGGAAATGATCTTGAGGTCCTGTTGCGAACCGGCTTCAGGGCACCCATTGAGTGGCACCCGGGACCGGGACGTTACATTGCATCTATTAAGAACCAATGAATTTAATCAAGAATATTAATGTTCTACTATATATAAAATGTTGTATAATATTTCTATTTCTTATGAATTAACAGATAATGTTAGAAAAATAAGGTCAAATGTTTCATAATTTAGTGTTAATATGTTTAGGATGGATTAATATGAGAGAGTCACTATTACAAATGGATGAATGAAAATATTGATGATGATACTTCCACCATGGGAGAATCAAATAAAAAAGTAGATCAATATTTAAATTTTTTTGTGTTTTATCCTCTCTGTGGAATGAAATATATGATACTATTCACTAATATACCCGAGATAATGAAATTAAATTAAAAGAACTGATTGGCACCTTGATGATGTATGATGTTGAGATTCAAGATAAATATTAAAATAATATTTACATAATAATATAATATCCTACACATAGAATTACTATGGATGAATAATCTAATTCTAGTTAACCATATTCATGAAATGTATTATAAAATCATTCTGAAATATATAGAAAATAGTATATCAAAATTATGAGAAAGAATAAAGAATATAATTTTTTAATGTAATGATAATGTTCATACAATGTATAGTTGTATTGTGATTAAACCTCAATCCAAATATAATTATAAAATGTAATGTAATGAATTCACGAAGTATCAATTGAGTGCTAATTCTGATTCATGTGATGAATCTAGAAGAAACACTGAATCTAGGAATGAAAATAAAATGATAAGTCTATGCCACATAGCTCTTTTTGAGGAGGTACATCATTATAACTCTTGAAATTTTGATTTAGAACATTTTTTATAAGATCGGAATAATAAATCTTATTTTATTATTCAAGAAGAATTTAAATCATTATATAATGGGAATAAGAAACATAGAAAATTTTAGGATATTATTACCACTAATAATAAAATATAAATAATAATTTATTATATTTAAGAACTAAATGTTCTGTATATTGTATGAAAATAAAAAAAGATCCATTAGAAGAAGTAGATAATTTAAAATAGGTTTCTATAATTATTATTAAAGGATAAAAATATTTAAATAAAGATATTATTAAAGACAAATTTAAAAACAAATGTGAAATAGGTATTTGTAGTAATGGATAAGACACGTGTTTTATAGATATTAATCTATTATTGGTTCAATGTGAAAAAGCATGTACAATATAATGTGTTTTTAATTTGTAATAGATGGAAATTATTGTAAATGAATTCTATTTTAGAATCCTCAATTTTATGGTATTAATCATTATTATTATTGAAAAGAGTAATCTAAAATAAATTATACTATATATACTCAAAATAAGAATATTTCATAAATAAATGAATAATTTTTAAAAATTATGTACCTAGATTCATTTGGTTACCAAAATGTAGTTTTATTTGATATTTTATGGTGTGAACCATTGGAAATCATTGTCCTATAATTTAAGGGATTTCTTAAAATATGGAAATTTATTATCAATGAAATATACATAAATAATTAATTTTTAATCTTAGAAGTATTTATTTTCCAAATTTATATTTTTTAAATGCAATACTGTTTTATACAGGAGAGTGATACATTTTATCATTAAGCATGAAATATTAAAACTCTTGTAACTCTTTTATTCTGTCTCATGTATCCATATCATAAGACACTTATTAAATTATACTAACTCATTGAATGATAATTTTAATTTTAGATAAATATATATATAAAATTATATATATATATATATATTATAAAAAATAAAATTTTGGAATTATTATTTATGGAGAATATATTACTTGATTATATTATTTTATAATAAAATGTAGAAATAATGTTATATTTAATGAAAAAATATATTATGTTTTTAATCATTCATTTAGTAAGATAGAATTTAAAAATTTATCATTCCGACAAATTCTTTTCATTTCCATAACATTTTTTTCAAAATAGTTTTCTTATGTAGGACTATATTTTCAATGTTAAAATATGTAATGATTAATCTATATTTTGGCTCATGAATCTAAATATTTGTAGAAAATATGTCATAATAAAATTCTTATTATTACTCTTTTTAACCATCAAATCATCTTATCAACCCCGATTAAGTCTTTGGTATTCTTACATTGATATTCCAATCATAATTTCTTTTGATGTATATAGTCAGAGCGACAAGAAGAGACCTATAATTTCAAGATTAGAGATTTTTTTTCTCCATTGATAAATAGTGGTGATTATATTTTGGATATATTTGGGAAACAATTAATCTTCATTTGATAAGGACTAGTTGTAAAATTATTCTAGAAAATATATAGGAATTTGGGGTTTTGAAAAACTAGAAGTTTAATCATCTAAAATAAATTAAGATGGAATACATTATTTTAGAATACATTCTATAGTGTTTTTATACGAGTTTAATATTCTGAAGGAAAAGTTAATAATGATTCCTGAAGATATTAAATCATCTATAAAATCATATGAATAGATAAAAAAATTATCTATTTCAAAAACTGTTTTTAATACGATGGAAAGGAATTATGAATGTTTGTGGGGAAGCTCAATTTCTATATAAGAGAATGATGTGCTTAAAAATAAGAAGATATTTCATATAGGGACACTCCGATGATAATATTTTACTGGGTCAGATATTTATGAGTTAAAAAAGTTTTTTGTTAAAGGATTCTTATCTGGTAGATTGATTTAAATATTTGTAGATGTATAAAGTAGAATAGAACAAATATGAAGATTTTTTTGCTTCTGTGAGTAGAAATGTTCATGGTTTTGAGAGTTCTAATGAACCATCTAACACTTCCAAAAATCCACACTACCCTTCACAGATGTTTCATTTCTAAATTAAAAGTTAATATTTTTTTAAATACAATTTTTATTTATTATAGTTTAAGAATCATTCTCATATATTTCTTCCTTACTAAAAATAAAATTATCTATTTCTTAATTTATTTTCTATTTAAAAAAAAATTTAGAAATAAATGAAAATTTAAAAGTATTTTTTTGATAAATTTAATATATTTTATTAGAAATGTTAAAAATAATAATAATTTTCATGGAAAATTTTTTTGGAATATAAATTTAAATTATATATTGTAGGTAAATATATTATTCTTCGTAATAGAAAAAATTGATGAAAATTTATTTATACTCATACTACTAAAATTTATTTTCTTCTTTTATTAGAAATAATATTTATTCTATGGGTTTGATGATCATAAAATGGAGGAGATTATTGAGTTTGTGTTGATTCAAAAATTTACTTAATTTATTTTTGATTTTGATGCTCATGAACATCCAAATTTATTTTTTTATTGATGTTACATTAATTGAATTTCTAGATATTATTTCCTAGAATAATTAATTTATTCTAGAAGAATATTCATTATTTTTTCCATGGATTGATATTTAATTTCAAAAAGGGAAAATATTCTGAACATGTTTTATAATTAATCTAGATTGTTTAGTACCCTATATTTTTAGGGGAAGATATGGTCTATATACCCATCATTTTGAATTAAATTATGGATCAAAAACATTATTTTTTTATGTAACCCCACTTCTAAGTAATAAATGTGTGGTTTATCATCCCTACTTTTGTAATCAACCAGATTCTGTCAACCATAAATTTAGATTTTATCACTATATAAGAAAACACAACATTTGACTCTATATAAATAGTATTTTAAAATAAATATTGTTTCCATATTTTCTATAATGGTGTCACTAAAATTAAATAACTATTTAATATTGTTTAATGATAAATTCAAAGGCTAGTATTAAATATATTTTGTTTCAAATATTTTTAAATTAGGTTACGATGTTATTTGAATGTTCTCATATGTTCTTCTATATCAATATTGATATAAATTTTAGGTCCAAGTGATGAGATACCATTTTTTCTCTCATCAACTGATTTTATGAATTTTAAGGTGATGCCGTTAAGCTGTCGAATTTTACCAAAGGAACTTCTTAACCCAATTTCGATTTCGTTTGGTTCAACTTGTAGTTATTGAATATGTCATCCTATGAATATGTGTGAATGACCTCTGGTTGTTTTACACTTAATATCAACTAATATTGGGTGTATTTATATTTTTCATGCATAATTATGAGATTGATTTATCCTTAATTTAATAATACCTTCCTTATAATGGATTTCATCTCATTTTACATTTCAATTGACACTAAATTATTTTTGTGCACAAATTCACTCCTATATGGTGTATATTTTTTTCTTTGGAATATTATATCATGAATCCCTTTATTCTCATGATATTATAGTGTTCTGATTAAATGTTATTCCTCAATTATTGTATTCAAGTGTCTCTCATTTTGTTAATAACCATTTAACTAAAATATCATTTTATATTTTTTAATGATTTATTTTTATAAATATTTCTCATTAATATCTATGTTTTCAAATTGGTTTTAAGGATTTATTTATATGGATATTAATGGTTTAAAATGTTAAAATATTCAAAGAGGTATGTGATAGTTTAATTCAAAAATCATTTTATGAAATGTTTTAAATGGTTATGAAAATTGTTTTTAGAATGGATTCATTATTTCAATATGTAAAAATGTTACATTGATATAGCAATGTGGGAATGTTATCTTTAATTTATGTTTAAATTTTGTGATATGATTATGTTATGGTTCTTGGAAATTGTTTATGAAGATGGGTGGTTCCGTGATAAACTAAGGGCGGGTGAGCTCGATATATCTCTCCAATACATTGGGTAACGTGAAGGACTTAAACGAAAAGGGTTCTCCGAAAAGATTTAGGTAATATACTGTGATGGGTATTCTAAACGTAACAATGAGGGTTACTCCCTACGTAAGAATTTTATGAATGCCTCAAGTTACCATTATGTCTTATTATTTCTATTGAGTTTTGAATAAATCTTATGATTTCATGAGGTATGGTAAATAGCTTATGTTTTATGAGTAAAGTATGATTTCATTAATTCTTATGTATAAATGGACTAATGTTTTTTCTGTATTGTTATAACCCTTACTAAGCTTTTTATTCTCATCCCAAGTTTTTTAAAAGATTTTCACAGGACAAAGAGTAGAATAGGGTCAAGGATGGGATCATGGAAATGTCATGCTGTCTAAACTAAGAACTAAACATTTCTATTTTGTTCAAGAGTTTTTAATTTGGGAAAAATGGAAACTGGGTAGATGTGTCTACATTGTAATCTTTGAGATGTAATAGTTATGTCCTAATTCTATAAAATTCTAAACCTGAAATGATAATCAATGGGAATTATTCATTTAATTTAAGATTAAGTTATATTTTAAGGAGGACACCTTATAGTTGGCATCAAAGGTTAGTTTAGATAACTTTAGAGGTTAGGGTATTCTCTAAGCATAAGTGACATTACCATAATGGTTAGGATTTCATAAAGTTTCATAATTTTAGATAAATTGAATGAGTAAGTATATCTTAGTGTTTATCTTACTCATTAGTACATGATAATTTTATTGATATACTCACACTGACATTTTTGGTTTTAGTAAATGGATGGATTTAGTAGGAACCAAAGTGACAATGGGTATTAAGGAAACTCTGGTGGTTCTCTGATTAAGAGACTTGATGAAATGTGGGATTCAATGAGGAATCTCGTGGTTTTTCTATATGAACTATCAAAGAGTAATGATTAACCACTTGAACCTTGGTGAGTTCTCTAATGCATCATGTCCAAGAGAACCAACTCGATGTGGAAGTTAAGTTAATAATTATAATGGTAACCATTATGGTTTATACGATCCTTAATTTTTAGGTAATTATGGGATACTATATGTTGGAAGATGAAAGGAATAAGGTAAAATTCAGGATTAATTATGTTATGGTCAGTTTTGATGATTTTATATATTTTTTGGGAATGTTTTGAGAATTATATAGTTTTGGAAAAAGGAAAACATGCAGATCGTGTGACAACCCATCGTGTCAGACAAAGCTGTGTGAATCGAACCCACAACCAAAGTGCGACTGGAATTTATCACCTACCACTATACTACGTGAAGTCCCTAGTTAGTATGACAAATTATTTTTATATATATAATTTTATGAATCAAGAATAAGTTGATTTTGGAAAATATTTACCAATCATAGAGGATATATGATTTTGTTAATTACTTTTCAATATGAGACTTTAAGAGAAACTAATGTTATTTGGAGATAAATGTTAATTTGTACCTTGCAAGACTATTTTATTAAATCTTTTAAATGTTTGGGTTTCAATCATAGTTAGGTTTATATTGAAGATTTTTGTGGACAAATTTTTTATCGAATGGTATTCATTGAACTTTGGGTTTTGTTGGAAAACTTTTGGAGATTAATAATAGATTTTCTTTTTATAAAGGATTATCCTTTTGGGTATTATATGATCTCATACTAACAATTTTGGATTTGGTTTTTGTCTAAAGACATGTGAAATAAATAGTTCTCTTTTGTGGATTAAGTGATTCTCTAGATGTTGATTATACTGCTCTTAATGTGAAAAAGTCATCCAAAATACACATCATTTGTAGAACGTAAGAGTTTGTGTTAGAAATCTGCTAAAAGATGAAAGTCTACATGATAGGTACGTATGTTCCCTTATGATTTATTTAAGCACATAAATAAATTCCTCAATGAAAAGTAACATAAAACAAAAATGTTGTGCGTTATCTTTTGCTACTGGGGAATAAAATATCGTTTAACCCATCACAAGTTTGTGATTTTCTCGTGGTTAACTTTCTCCTAATCATGTTTTCTATGACTCTCTATCAGAACAAGACCCTTTGTTTTCTCTTCCATGTACATGTTTTCCTACATGGAATCCTAGAATGGGTTTACTCGGGTGACATTTGTACTTCCCTTTCTCTCTTTTAAAGTGACAGTTTAATTTACTTCTTTTCCAATGTGGGGCTTTCAATGATGTTTCCAAGCCCAATTTTAAAATTGTGAGGACGCAATTCTCAAAACGGGTGAAGGATGTAACATCCCAGGTAAATAAATAATATTACTTTTACATATTTATTAATATTTGTGAATAAAATATTAATATTACATTAAAGGTAACGCTATGACAGATGGCATGCCCAATACGCAACAACGAGTTTCTTTGAAATTTTACGTTGCACTCTAATAATAAAATAATATTGATTGTGAACCCTCTTTAATATAGTTTTGGTAAATCTTATGCATTCTATTGGACGAAATAAAATTCTTACTTAGAATCAGGACATCAAAATTTACTTTTTGTAAATTTTTTGTATTTTTCTGATAAAGTTCATTTTTTTAATGAATATTGAAAAATGTTGTATTTTAATTCAAAACCTCTTTTTAATATAATATATATATATGATTAAACTATATTTTGAATTGGTTTTAAAGTCCAATTATAATATATTTTTACCATTTAATCCAATAGTGGTCATTGGAATTAATTTCACTTTGAAATTGGACTTAAACTAGTGTCAATCTTTTGATATATATTGTTTTATAAAAAGACACTATTTGTTCTGACAACAGGAATTAATTATTAAATTAATTAATGAAACTTATATTTTGAATTTTTTAAAATAGACATCATTTTTGAATTTGGAATATCAAATATAGCTTAGGGTTAATTTTTGGTATTTTTCTGAAAAACTTCAATTTTTGATTAATAGTGAAACCACTAAGAGATAGTTAAAAAACTGATTTTTCATTTAATTGAAAAATAACCACTTCGTTGATTTTAATTTCAAAAATCCAACATACATGGTTTTAATTAGGATGTAAAATGTGGTTTAATGGGATTAAAATAATTTTTTGGTGAATAGTAACTTTTATATTTTATTAATCTCGATTAAAGGTAATTAGTGTAATTTAAGGTAAAAAAATGTATTAATAATATTAAATGACCTTGACACATGTCCTACGCTTATTTTATGAGTCATGGTGGACCAAGACAATCCATGGGTCAACTTGGGGTCCCTATGGAGCCACATTGGTTGGAAAATTACATTAATAACTTTTTATTTAAAGATAAAATTAAAATGTCACAAACATGTATTGTTTTACTAAACCAATTTTTACATGGAGTTATAAAAGTCATATTTTTGACTATTAATATTAATTAGAAAGATAAAAAATATTTCCTACATCGTGACATTTTTTTAGAATTTCTAGACATTAAATAAATTAATTTATTTATTACACCGTGATGATGAAGTGATTACCTCATAAATGAATGAATTAAATAAATTGAGAAGATAGGGTAAAATCAAAGTCTCTCACTTGTCACAAACCTATTTTCTGGGTGTATTCGAAACCTTATCACCATATCCTGAAAATATATCCTTTTTTACCCTTTAAAATCCGAAAAATCATTTTATAATAAAGTAATATTTTATAACATTCCAAGGGTACCCCTCCTCTTCTCTTATAAAAGGCCCCCACCTCTACCACATTACCCACAACTCTCAAGCCATTGGATTTTCCAATCTCTGCTCATTTGTTCTCTCCAAATCCCTCTTTTCATCATAGAAGCCTTCCCTTAGGAAGAAAGCTATTCAAGAAACCCTTTTGGTTCAAACCAAGGGGAGTTACCTGATTTAAAGGTAAAGTGTTCTCTAATGTTCTCTTGTTTTATTTTGCTTCTCCAGACCCATAAACTATTTTTATTTATTTCTATTGTAACCACACCAGTATAATTAATATAATAGTATATTTTTATGATAAATATTCGAACAACACTTACACACACATCCGTCTAATGGTTAAAGAAAATACTGTTTCTATGGATGGTGAATTACTGCCTCACGAAACGATGATTGCTCTATCTTCTCCTACCACATCTCATGGTGGCCCTTATGATGGAACTATATTTATATGATATATATTAAATTTATTTCCTCTATATGCTTATGTATTTTATATTTAAAACATACCATTATGCTTTGCATGTGGTGCAAATGTGATAATTTCATACGAGGAAGTGTGGACTACTGCCCCCTCAAGTGATTTGACTCATTCGTTCAATACATGGAATGTTTAAAGAATGAGATTAATGAACATGTGTGACCTATGTAACATATATATTATACTGTAATTATAATATTTATATCTATTATTTATTTTTAATTCCATTAATATGACAATGAAATGAAAGTTGCTTTCATGCATATGTACGACCTACCGTCTCCATGAATGGTGCATTTCATTTCTTTTTATCTCCAAATGTCATGGAATTGTATAAAATTAATATGTACTGTATATTTATGATATTTAAATCATTAATACTACACTGGAGATTATATACTTATAACAACATGGACAATCATTTTCAAACAAGTTCATTTTTTACTCATGTACCATACATCGACAAAAACATCTAATATGAACTCACATTATTAACCAATTATTTTAACATTATAATATGTGATATGAACTGAATAATAATCTTTAAATGAGGTCCTTAATAAATTATAAATTGACCAAAGTTTACTATTCATGAATATAAATAAACGAACAAGACAAGTCGGATTTGAGGTAAGTGAACCAACCTCCCTCTTTCTCTTAAAGTACTCTCTTTTATGTCACTTATTTTGAGCTCATCTTTCTTATGTTTGGGGATGTTCTTTTATATTCCTATTTCTGTACATTTTATGTTAATATTATGAGAGCCCCTATTTTATCTCATCAATCCATTTTTGTATGTTTATATGGCACCGTTAGGATGCCGAATTTTCATAAGGGAATTTTCATCTCACTTTTTATTCTCGTGAGATTCATGCTACGTTGGCCACTATTTCCTTTTCTGTGGTGTATATACTGCACATTATTTTACTATTTTTATAATATAATCTCATTTATGGGTATTTACATCTTCATTTTATGACCCTTCTTTCATGGGGTGAATGTTTCTAATGTTTCCCAAATCGGTAAGGGAACCTTTCACACTCCTCTTTTTAAAAGGATTATGTTCTTGTGTCTTTTAAATTACATATTTTTATGTTGGGATATTTTCATCTATCTCC
Source organism: Viscum album (assembly GCA_963277665.1). Taxonomy (NCBI): domain Eukaryota; kingdom Viridiplantae; phylum Streptophyta; class Magnoliopsida; order Santalales; family Viscaceae; genus Viscum; species Viscum album. The sequence goes on from OY728165.1 coordinate 1,394,981,508, forward strand.
TTATTGATTTAAATTTTATTTCCAAGTTATGATATACCATTTTCTCTCTCATCATCTAATTTTATGAATTTTAAGCTGACGTCGTTAGGCTGTCGAATTTTACCAAATGAACATCTTAACCCAATTTCGATTTCTTTGGGTTCAACATGTAGTTATTGAATATGTCATCCTATGAATATTTGTGAATTAACTCTGTTTGTTCTAAAATTAATACCCACTTATATTGGGTGTATTTATATTTTTCACACATAATTATGAGATTGAATTATCCTTAATTTACGGATACCATTATTATAAGGGATTTCATCTCATTTTACATTTATTGTGAGACTTCATTGTTTTTATGCACCAATTAACTCTTATATGGTGTATATACTATACTTTGGAATATTATATCATGAATCCCTTTATTCTCCTGATATTATAAAGTTATGATTAAATGTTATTCCTCAATTATTGTATTCAAGTGTCTCTCAATTTTTTAAAAATACTTTAACTAAAATATCATTTTAAATGTTTTAATGATTTATTCTTATAAATATTTCTCATTAAAATCCATGTTTTTAAAATGGTTTTAAAGATTTATTTATATGGATATAATTGGTTTAAAATTTTAAAAGATTCAATGTGGTATGGGACACTTTGATTCAAAATTCTCTTTATTAAATGTTTTAAATGGTTTTGAAAATGGTTTTTAGAATGGATTCACTATTTCTATACCTTAAAAGGTTACATTTTTTATTGCAATGTGGGAATGTTATATTTCCTTTATGCTTAAGTTATGTGCTATGATTATTTTATGGTTCTTTATCATTTTTTATGAAGATGGGTGGTTTCGTGATAAACTAAGGGCGGGTGAGCCCGATATATCTCTCCAATGCATTGGGTAACGCGAAGGAGTTAAACGATAATGTTTGTCCGATGTGATTTAGGGAATATAATATGATGGGTATTCCAAACATAACCATGAGGGTTACTCCCTACGTAATAATGTTATGAATGCCTCAAGTTATTATTATGTCTTATGATTTCTAATAAGTTATGCATAAATATTATGATTTAATGAGGTATGTTAAATTGCTTATGTTTTATGAGTAAAGTATGTTTTCATTGATTCTTATGTATACATGGAATAATGTTTTCTTTCCATATTTTTATAACCCTTAATGAGCTTTTTATTCTCATCCCAAGTTTTTGAAATGTTTTAAACAGGACATAAAGTTGAATAGGGCCAAGGATGGGATCAAGGAAATCTCATGCTGTCTAAAATAAGAACTAGACATGACTCATTTGTTCAAGAGTTTTTATTTTGTGAAAAAATGGAAACTGGGTATATGTGTCTTATTTGTAATATTTCATATGTAATAGTAATTTCCTAATTCTCTAAAACTCTAAACCTGAAAAAATCCTCAATGGGAATTATTCATTTAATTCACGATTAATTAATGTTTTATGGATGGGTCCTTATATAAATATTATGATTTACTATTATTAATTTTTCCTAATAATATTAACAAAATATGTCATGTATTGTTTATGTTATTTTTCTCATGTAAAAAAATTTATCAATACAATATTAATTTAAAATATAACTTGGTTATAAATTTCATGGTGTTACATTATCTAAATTTAATAAATTACATCCTCACAATTTCAATTATCATTCACATACAAAAGAAGATAATGATTTAAAAAAACACAAGATATATTTTCTTCTAACATGTTGACCTAATAATCATTGATATATAGTGACTCAACTTTTCCCAAATAACAGTAATAAATTAATATTTCCTTTTATCTAAAAAATTTGTACCTATTTTTTTCCTTAGTTTTTTTATGTGTTTCAATGGAAAAATATTTTAGAGATTCAGTTTCATGATCATATTAGGAATAAAATTCTAAATCCCAAATGTAGATGACAATATATAAAAATCATATTAATATGAAATATTAATCCTAAGATATCTTCAATAATTAGAACTTCATTTCTACATAGGAAACATTCATTTCAACTATGCTACAACTAGTCAACCTATAGTGGTCTTAATTTAACCTCAATTGTCTATGTTCATCTTAAAATTATGTTTTCTAAAATAACTAGTTAAACGCCACATCCTAAAATTTGTTTTACATAATTCATAATGGTTTTTAAATATTATATTAGAAACCAAATCATATCTGTTTGTTGTGTCTATCCAGTTTTACCATATTTCGACCAATCATCATGTACTTTGTTAATAATGACATGACACTCAACCATAATTTTTGAAGTATATTACCCCTATGTGAATCCATGTCACAACCACATCCAACATTCAATATCTTTATTGGGACATAATTTCTAGGAACCCATATTATCTCAAAATTATTAAAATATTTTGAAATGTTTTCTAAACTAAGAATAATCATTAGTGTTGTTAATAAAGTAACATATTCGTGTTCCCCAAAACTAAATAAATTAATACTAAAAAATAACTGAACCAAAATTAGATAGAAAAAGAACCACCCTAGACCCACACTCCATGATTAGATAATAAATAAATATACATTAAAATTATATTCAATTCAATTTGATATTTCTCAACCAAACCATACATACATTTCAATGATTCCTTGTATGGAGGTGTGTTCAAGTCTGGTTGTCTTTGCTCTTGGCTCCACTCTTTGTGCCCTTATATATCTGCTCCACTAGAATGATCTTGACCCATTCTGGGTGACTCCTCGATGTAGATCATTCAAATATGCCTTGTGTGGCCCGGCTTCGGGCACCATTGCTCCTTGATTCCTGAGGGTTTCCCTTCACAAGCCTGCGGTATTTATGTAAGGTGTATTTCTCGACAGTTGAATTCCATTCAGAAGCTTTTATGAATGTTTTCTGTTTATCTCATGTAGACCCTACTAGTTAGATGTGGAGCAGTGGAAACCCTTATTTTAGACTTCCGACGGTTCGTGTGGTTCTGGGGTACGGACTCCCCATTAGAGATCCTAGATTTTCACCAAAATTCCTTCTGTATAGTGCTGAATTAAGAGGATTAATTTTTTCCTTTTTGGAGTAGAGCCCCTTGTTCCCAAATGAGTTAGTGATTCAACATTGAGCTTCATTCACTAGAGGCTCATAATGGGATGGTGATTCTATTGGAAAAGATGGAAAAGTGATGAATGTGCAAAAAAATGAAAAGTGAATGAGTAGTGGAAAATAAAATTGTTCCCACCGAATAAAAACATATGTGTAATGACATGAAATTAAATGTGTAGAATATATTGTTGACATCATAATTTTTTACATGGAAACTCAAAAGGGAATAACCACGTGACCAAATCGAGAAAGGGGGATCCACTAAAATCAAGAGATACATGGTAGAGACTCCCAAAAAATTTAGGGTATCTGAAAATTAATACTCAAGAATAAAAGTAGTGAATCACATAAAAAGAGTATAAAATATGATCTTCGAAGAATGGTGATAACCAAATGGTATTTTATCTGGGTGTTATTGGTGAGGGTATGTTTAAAATCCATGCCTCTCCATCCTTATATAAGAAAAAAAATTTACGTCAAATAATGTATCCACATCAAAATCATGTCACCATGTGAATTAATTGACACATTCTTGGACCACATTAAATAAAACCCCATTAATAGATAAACTGCATGGCGATCTAATTGAGAAGGTGTTACGTGGTGCGCCAATCAGGAAGGAGCCCAACAAACTCCCCCTCCACCTCTTGTGGGGATCACTTCCAAACCTACAATCAGTCGGCAAGTCTCAAATTTTCTTATAGGTAAACTCTTGGTAAACATGTCTAAATCATTGTCATCATTATCGATCTTCTCAAGATGTGACTATCTCAAATCAAGGATGTTGCTGATCTAATGTTATCAAAAACCGATATGTTTTGATCTACCAAGAAAAGTTTAATTCTTTCCCAAAAAAATTGAAATCCAACTTTCAAAAAATAAAGCATACCTTTTATGATTTAAGCTGAGCTCTCGAATAAAAGTTTTCCACCAAAAAAATTGGTTCCATGCCTCAGTAGCAATAACAAACTCTAACATAATGGTAGATAAAAATAAACACCTATGCAATCTAGATGGAAAAGATACAACTCCCCCAAAAGAAAATTACCAAATATCCTAAAGTAGAATTCCTTGAATCGATATACTCATCCATATGTGAATCTGTAAAGATAAAATTCATTGGTTCCCCATTGCCAAAAAACAATCTCAGATCAAAAGTATGAAGAAGATAACAAAAAATTTACTTCAATGATCTCAAAATTTCTCTCTCAAGATTTGACAGAAAACAACTGACCACACCAACCACATGAGTTATTTCAGGTCTAGTACATACCATAGCATACATCAAATAGATAACGACTAATGAATAAGGTATGCAGTACATGTCCTCTCTCTCTTCATCAGTCGAATTTGATTTAATGATATAGATTATAAATTGTTTATAAATATGAGTAATAACAACTTTCTCTATATCTATATAAAATCTTTGAAGAACCTTCTGAATGAATCTATATTGAGATACCCAAACATTCTTGGCCTTTATATCATGGGAGATCATCCTGACACAAATTTGTCATACTGGCCCCATGTCTTTCATCACAAAATACTAACAATGATCCTTATTCAGTCCATAAATTCTAGAAGTACCATTTATAACAATGAGAATATTATCAACATAAAGCAAAATTATAATAAAATAATCATTTGTAAATCTCTGATCAAAAGCACAGTGATCAAGAGATGCCTTCCTAAAAACCTGACGAAAAATCACATATTCAAACGTCTTATACCAATGCCTCAGCACTTGATTCAAAACATAAAAATTCTTGTTCAAACTGTAGACATGATTTTATTTAACTCTTTCGACAAAACCCTCTATCTACTCTATATAAATATCCTCTTGTAAATCTCCATGGAGGATAGTTGTCTTCACATCCATCTTCTCAATCTGAAAATCCAAAATAGCAACCAAACTAAGAATAACCTAAATGGAAGATATTTTGCAAAAAGGTGATAAAATATCATCAAAATAAGTATATATTATTTCTAATAGAATCCTTTAACAACTATGATTTCTTTGTTTCATGGAAAATATATGGATTCATCATTTTTAAGGCGATAAATCCAACGATTTTTCAAATATCTCTTACCTGTTGGAAACTTCACCCGCTTAAAAGTGTAGTTATCATGCAGTGATGTAACCAAATCATCCATTTTCACAACCCATCTATCATTCTTCTCATTTCCATTACCTCATCATAAGATTCTGGTTCTCCCCCTTCAGCTAGGAGCACATACTCATCAGTCAAATACTGAGAAGAAATGGTACGTTGCGGAGATAGAATCCAAAGTGGAACTATGGGTTCATTAATAACCCTTGGAAATGGATCATCAGAATCAAATGGTGCATTGAAAACATAAACTCCAACCTATTCACCCTGACCATCATTATGTACATCAACATGATTATCAGAGTCAACAATATCAGGTAAATGAGAATCAGAACCTAGCTCATGACTAAAAAACCATCAAATGTTGGAGAAGTAGATTTCTCTCCCTTATCAATGTTTCTAATAGTATAATCCACCTTAAACACTGGATCACATCTTCTGACATGTTTCTCTAAAACAGGATCATAGAACTTATACCCAAACTCATCATGTCTATAGACAATAAAAACACACATGCAAATCTTACCATCCAGCATGGATCTTTCATCTCTCGGCACATAAACAAATCCCCTTCAACCAAAAACATACCAGTGATCTCACCTAATCTCTTGGCCATATAAAAATTTGAATGGAGTGTCTGTATTCAATGAAAATGAATTTGATAAATTGATAATATAAACAGCTGTAAGTAAATAATTGCCCAATAAATGTCTAATAAACATTTATTCCGAAAGAAAACAGCAAATGCCATCCTAAAATGTTTTGTTCATCCTCTATACTAGATCATTCAGTTGAGGTTTCTTGGGTTGTTTCTTTTGATGTTGAATACCTTCATTCCAACAATACCGATCAAAAGGAACACAATACTCTCCCATTTTTTGTGCGAGTACATTTCAATTTCTTTTTTGATTCCCTCTATGTAGAAAAATTAAAATTCTTAGAAACAACGAGCACCTGACTTTTGGAATTAAAATCATAAACCCAAATCATTTGTCAGTATTCATCAATAAATGTCACAATTTATTGACTGTCACTAATGATATTAGATATAAAACAACCACAAATGTATGAATGTACCAATTCAATTACCGGTGACTTCTTGTGTGGATGATGACTGCTAATAGTCACTCTACTTAGTATTCCTACCATGAAATTTTCACACGATTCGAATTCGACACTATTAAAATTTGGAAAAATATTTATCATGGCCAGACAACAATTTTCATTCTCACTTATTTGACTAAGCCTCTTGAACCACAACTTGGATGAAACACTTCTCCCAATAATTCAAGAAGTATCATAAGAAATAAAATCTATACTCTAATAAAAACATAAATGCTTCTTCCCTCGAGCCAAAATCAATGATACCTTAGAATGATTACATTTTAAATCACTAAAAGTACTGATAAACCCTTCATCATCAACAGTTATTGTAGAAATAAGATTCAAACGATCCTCGAGCACATGTTTAACATTCTTTATAATCAGCTTGCATCTTGTACTAATCTCTAAACAAATAGTCCATATACCTTAAATGTCACCATGACCATCATTTCCCATCTTCAAAATTTCTATACCATTGCAGGTAAAAAAATATTTAATAACATGCGGTAGATCCAAATTAACAGACAAGATTTGGGGATGTTAAGAGATGATCATATTGAAAAATGATTTATTGACACCCTCAACATCAACAAGATACCAAAAACCTTCAAAGTATTTATATATTTCCAATATTTTTTTCATGATGTAGATTGAATTATACATGGCTTCAAGGAAATCCATTTTGAATATGAGATTTGTCTCTTAATACTCAAATGGGGTCATCCCATGCACTATGTTCAATGGAATCCCACCATATAAAACAATATCCTTTAATTGATACATTTATTAATTATTCCTAATATAAAAACATTTCAGTAATTATTCCAATAGATTGCACATGGTGACCTAGTAGAAATCGAAATTTGCCAAAAAATATAATTGACTCAATATTTTGGATGATTTCTCCATTAACCCTACATGGTACAAGTTAGATTTATTTAATATGTCTATTCACTGAATTTTAATTCATGAAAATCTAATATATCTAGCATTCCATGGTGAGTGTTTATGAGAATGAAACTGTGGGACAAAGAAGACATTCCATATCTTCTTCAAGGCAGGGAATTGTATTGGGAGAGAAAATGGGTTGAGGGAGATCCATTTGAAGTTTCGATGAATATTCTATAAATGTCAGTGAGGTCGTAGAGGTGTTATATGATATTATCAATAAGGGGAAAGATATTTAAGGTGAGGATGGATTAGGAAGTGAGCATGAGGAACATGTATGTGTGTATGTTAGAGATAATGGGGTTGTGTGTAGGCAGTTGGGTGGAAAATCCTCCCGAAGGGATCTGGGTAGTGGAGTTGTGTATGTTTATTGGTTTATTTTTTAATTTATATATACATATATATGTGTTTAAATATAAATATAAATTTCAATATCAATTCCATTATAAATATTGAAATTTATTCTCATATATTATTTATTAATATTTATTTTCATTTGTTATAATATAAAAAAAATATTTGGGTTTCTCATAGATACAAACACACATGTATATACCAAATCTTATATACATTTTTAATTGTATTTAAGTATTCATAAATTTTTTAACATAGATAATATGAATATTTTTTAATTTTAATCATTTTTTTTATTTTTTGTTAGAATATGGTTTGTAGTTTTGATAAAAACCACACTTATCTATATTTTATTCTATTATTGATAAAAATATTAGTGTTTTATTATAAATTCATGAACGGTAACTCTTAATATATTAAATTTGTAGTAGTGTGGCTAAATTAATTGATCAGGTGCAATAAAGAGGGCATTCTTAAATATGGAAAGAATTATATTTCCAAGAAAGAGATCAACCCAATTCCAAGGGTAATGATTACAAAAACCCATTATTTTAGAATATATATCTATTTAAATTAGTTTACTTCAGTGATAAATTTCACTACACACAACACCATATTCAGATGATCCTTGATATACTATTAAAATATTATAATTTAATGTGAATGTTAACGCATATATGTTGGATTGGTGGGTATGAATATGGATAAAGAAATTTATTAATAAAATATGGTTATATTTATATCATTTGACTTAATTTTTTATCATTTAATTATAAGAAATAATAAAAATAAATTTATGTTAAAAATATATATTTTCTGGGAAACTAGTTTTGTACATGCAATATATTTTTATGTTCATAAATTATATTAATCAATTTTGGTGATTGATTATAATAAAAATAATATATTACGTATTCAATAATTTTTTTAACATTCATTGAATATATTTTCTAATAATGATAAGTAATACATTATTTTTTATTCTTTAAAAAGTTTATTCATTAAAAGTTGTTTTTGTCAGTAATTACGTGATTGTTTTTATAATTAATTTCATCCACTTGTAAAAATTAATTCTTGAAAAATAGATTCAATATGTGGAATAAAAGGGTTAAAATTTGGTAAATAGACCCATTTTTTGATAATATGCATAGAAAAAAAGGTAAAATATACCACCTCAGTAATGGGTTAATCATGATGATCCTAGATAAAACGGGATGATAAATGTGGAGCATTAATTGATTCAACAATTTTGTTAATTTATTTCTGATTTTGATTATTTCAAAAACACACATTTATGTTTCTAACATTGATAATGAATTTAAAGATCTTAATTACTGGAATATTTTTTTTTAATTTTGAAGCCTATTTAATCTTTTTTCCATTGGTGGATATTTGTTTTCTAAAAGAAAATGTAATTTGGATGTGTTTTATATGTATCCTAGAAATATTTTTAATACCATATGTTTAAAATGGAAGATATAATTTGTATACCCTATGTATGGAATAAAATTATGTATCATAAAACCCAATTCTTGATGCAACCCTGTGTTTGATGAATTAGCATGTGGTTCATCATTACTACATTTTTAATAAACAATATGTTATTAACCATATTTTATTAGTTTATCATGACCAATTCATACACTATGTTTGACAGGGTGTGACATAGTGTTTTGAATTATATATTATTTCCATATTTTCTACAATGGCATCTATGAAATTAAATATCCCATTAAAGATATTTAGGGACTGATTAAAGGTATAATATTTAACAGATTAAATCATTCCATTTTTAAGGGATTTTTTGAATTTATTTTCACATTTCAAATTCAATTATTCATAAATTATCATTAATTTATTAGTATCTATTTTAAATAATGGAATTTAACCATCATAATAAATGTCTATATATTCATCCTGTGAAGAAAGATTTTTTCTTAATCTAATGAAACAAATGTGCATTTGAGAATAAGAATATGTCATTGTCTCTCGAGCTAAACTTTGGGGACGAACATGTTTTTTTTATCATTTTCCTTTTGATTAAATATTTTTTATGCTTAAATATTTCATTTCAATATGTTTTTATAGTTTAAAAAAGTACATGTCATACATAAAATATGGATACATAAAAGTATAATCATCTAAGTAATGTTTTCTCAACTATTGTATTAAGAAATCATCTTTCACAATGAATAATATTTTACTATTACTAGATTTTATTTAATATCTCATACAACATTATTTTGATACTAAAAATGTGTTTCTAATCTATTAAAAATTTTATTAAGAGTATTATATGATAGTAATCAGTCATTAGTGGAGTGTTAGTAACTCATACAATGATGTGGATTTCTTGATTCATGGTAAAATAACTTAAAGGCCCTAGAAAATCATTAACTATAATGTACGAAATGCCAACACACTAATGTAGAAGTTCCTAGAAAAAGTAATTTCAATTGAGTATCCCCAAACTCGTGGTGAGATCATTGGTGGAGTGTTATAGGGGATCTTTGTGCCCTAAAATAGTCTACATCACTATATTATTTAATATATTTATTTATTCTTTATACAAATATTTATGAAAGATAGAAATAATCGATTTAATCTCTAGTGGAATGTCTGGTTTAATTCAATTTTTTAAAGAAACAAAATTCACCCCCTCTAGAGTCTTTACATTTTCAATTAAAACCCAACAATTTTTGTCATGGGATATTCTATTTTTAATCATTTCACTTATTGAAATAGTTTTCATTTCTCTTTGATAAAAACAACTGGATTCAATAGAAAATCCTTATTCGATATTTGGTGAAATCATTGAAGATTATACTATTATTATGTAATACCAAAATTTATATTAGCGGTTTTTACTCTTGTGGTTATATTTCAATTGACTCTAAAGAGTAAAATATGATGATCTAAATGAAGAAGTTCTCATGACTGATCTTAGATAGGGTATGTTGATGATCCATGAACCTTATTTTAATTGTGATTATTTTGGATAGTGGATGGAAAACATTATTATTTATTTGAAAATCATGGTTTAATATTATATTTTAAGGTAGTAAATCCTTATGAAATCCATTAACATCATTTGGTAAAATGGAATGATAGTCAAAAGAAACATTATAATCATAATTAGAGATCAAGAAAATGATTGCGTATGGATAATAAATTGATGAATTTAATCAAGTCTCTCAGTGTTATTATATATATGAAATGTGGAAAACTTATTTTGTCGGTTATGAATGAACTAATAATGTTATAAAACTAAGGTAAAATACTTCAATATTGAAAATTCATATATTTAGAATAGATAAGTATATGAGATTATATTAGATATATAGAATATTTAATAAGTTTTTTGATGATATAGATTTATTGGGGGAATGGATTTATGAATAAAAATATGACTAAAAAGTTATCAGAGTTTTAACATCTTTATATAATAAAATGTCTTTCATTATTCAATAATCTAAACCAGTTGAGGAATTGATAGTGAAATAATTGATTGGTACGTCGATGATGTATGTAGGTGAGATTCAAGAAGAAGTTGTAAATAATATTTCTATTAAAAAGGAATACATTTCACTTAGAACTACTATAGAAGAATATTTGGATTTAGGTTATCCCTTTTTAAGAAATTATTTAATAGATATTTTTTATTCATTTGGAAATATTTACAAAAAATTAAAGAGAAATAATTATAATTATAGATGTCATTAAGGTAATCATTTAGGTCACACAATGTCTAATAATCTTGTGACTAAGATTCAATAGAAATCCAATTATATAATGGAATGTAAAAATTTCAAGAAGTCTAAATTGATTTATACTTTTAATTTAAGTGATGAATATAATATATTCTATAAAACTAGTAATGAAAATAAAATGATAAATATATGTCTTGTGGATCAAGATGATGAGCTACACACTTCTAATCTAAAAATTTGGTTTCAAAATTCTAATTTATGAAAAAATAATAAATATTTTTTATAAATTACGAATAACATGAAACATTAATGATATTTAATAAGAAAATGAATAATTTATAATCATACTACATACACCAATATATTTTTTGTCAATAAAATATTTTAGATTTAAGATCTAAATGTTATTATATTCGGTATGATTAAATCATTATAGAACTATTATAAGAATTTAACACTTTAAAAGAATCCTATATAATCTTTTTAATCATGAAAAACATGTAAAAATTTTATTGGTAATGATATATTTAAAAATAATGGTAAATTTGGGATTATTAGTAATGAGAAAAACCCAATTTATATTGAAATTATTTTTTTCCAATTAAAATAAAATGATAATTTTTACTGTTAAATGTTTTTACATTGGATTAATTGGAAATTAATAATATTACATATATTTTAGAAAACCTAAAATTTATGGTATTAAGATAGTTAATTATTTTAATGATATATATAACATCAATTATTTAGTTTATCCTCAAAATAAAATGATTTTATTACAAAAATATTTAGTATCTAACACATCCAGACCCAAAATAATATGTGTACCAAAATTCACTTATATATGATATTTTATAGTTCCGCACTAATGTAATTCATTTTTCTGTCATTTTTTGGCTTCCTAAAATTAAATATTTTAAATGATGGAATATTTAATACAGTTTATATTTCATTTCATATTAATATCTGTTTTATTTTCAGTATATTTTCTATACAGGGGAGATAATCTTTTGGTCTTTATGCATAAAATGTTATAACTCATTTCAATCTATTATGTTCTTATACTTTAATAACATATATTTTTTATTAAATTATACATACTAATTAAATGTTTTTTTAGTTATAGATAAATCTCTAAAAACATTGTATCATGTATATTTCACTTAATAAAATTCTCTCGGGAAAATATAATTCTGGGTGAGTGTAATACAATATTATATGATTTTAAAATAATATGAATTAATAATGTTTTAGTTATTGAAAAAAATACTTTAAAATAGAATTTTTAGTTTTAAAAAAATTAGTTTGAAAATTATATCTCTAAGAAATTTTGTTAATTTACATTATAATTTATTTTTTGAAATAATTTTTTAATATAAAACAATCTTTTCAAATATAATGTATTAATTGATTAATCTGTCATTCATCAGGTGAATTTGTAACCCCTCAAAAAATATACCAAAATTAAATCCCACTTCATATACTTTAGATCCCCAAGAATCATCTTATCATACCCTCAAAAACATTTTTATATATTCTTTGAATTGATAAAATAAAATGCTTCTAAATAATCTGGTCCAAGATGTATGAAGTGGCCTGGAATTTAGACATCATAAAAAAGTTTTTCTCAAAATATAAGGTGAGGTAATTATTTTTATTGTCAATTTGGTGAGAAATATGTTTCCATTTTTTATTACTTGGAAAAATATTCAGGTAAAGATATAGATATCCATGATTTTTTAGAAAGGGATGTTCAATTTTCGAAAAATAATTAAAGGCAGCATAATTTTTGTAGAGTTTTTCGGTAGATTTAATCTTTTAAATGATAAAGTAGTAATGTTGTATGATGTTGTTAAAGCATCATGAATATCACATGAAGAGATATAATAATATATAATTTCTATTTTTTTATACATATCTAATGAAGATTATTTTTTTTTTGAGAATTCTCAATTTTTAAATAATACATTGAAGAGTGTAGAATGGGGAAGATAATTCAAATGTAGAAACATAGATTTATCAAGTAATATCTTGATGAGCTAAAAGTGTTTTTAGTTAAATAGTTCTCATATTATTCATTATTTAAAAAATTCATTGATGTTCAGAGTAGAATAGAAAGGTTATCAAGTGTTCAAGCATCTACTTTTACAAAAGTTCAAGGTCTGAATATTACAGGGGAATAATCCATCCCTTACAAAAATCATGATTCTTAATTATCTCTATATGTTATCTAAAGTCAAGTTTATTATTGTTATTTTAAATATTAATGTTTTTTATCATTATATTATTTATTATTTAATTTTTAATATGTTTCTTTTTGGTTAAAAATAAATTAATATATTTCTTAATTTTTAATTGATTTTAAAAAAATAGAAATATATTAAATTTTTTAGATAAATTTGTTTTTATTTTTTTGTAAATTTATGGGAAAATGAAAACCTAGAATATGAATATCATAAGAAATAAATATGTGGAATAAACATGTAAATTATATATTGGATGAAAATTTATTTTTCTTTTCAATGAAATATTATCATTGAAATTTCGTTATTCATATATTAGATAATTCAATTTCTTATTTATTTTATTATTAATATTTGATTTACGGGGTTTCTAATCATCAAAAAGGGGGATATTATTGAGCGTCTGTTTATTTAAAAAAATATTTTTTTATTTTTTTATTTTGATTTTGTCAAACAGCCACATATATGATGGAAATGAATTATAAATAATTAAATATCAGGATAGTAACTACTAGAAAATTATTTCATATTATGATATCTTATTCAGTATTTACCATATTGAAGTAGAATTTATTTTTCAAAGGAAAAGTATTCATGATATGTCTTCTATGTTATCAAGAAAAAAATTTCATATCGTATGTTTTGAGGGGAATGCATGGTTTATATACTATATAATTATAATAAACATATGGATCATGAAACCCTACTTTTGTAAGAAACACAATTTTTGAGGAAAAACATACGGTTCATCATCCTGAATTTTATAATCAACCATACGCATTCACCAAACATTTGGAGTTTTTTTCTTTATAGTCAAATCCTACAATTGACTTCGTCAAAAATAGATTTTTTGAATAATGGATTATTTCCATGATTTATAAAATATCCACATGAAAATAAAATACCTTTTTTATATCAATTTAATGATGAATTAAAAGTATTATATTCAAAGGATTTAGTCACTAATATTTTTAAAGGATGTTACGATACTTCTTTAAATTATTGGAATTCAAATATTAATGATTTATCATGTGATATATCTTGTTATTATTTGGCTAATGGAATTTCAAATTATAGACAAATACATATAAATTAATTATCTAAAGATATATATGATATTTTTCTGAAAACATAGATTATATTTTTTAAATAATTATTCCTCATTACCTATATAGTTTCACATTTGATAAATAAATGCTATGATTATTTTTTGTTTTGTCAACAACTATTGTTGATGAAATATTTCAATAATAGTTAATTTCTATTGTTAAAAATGTACTTATCAAATATTCACATTGAATACATACATGTTTAATCATATACATTGTGTTTTATCTTATAATTTATAAATAATTAATTGTTTACATTGATAAATATTTTTTTTTTATTTTATTGAAGATCATATATTATTCACAATTGATGTTGCAACTATGTTCCAAATCTATTTTCATATCTACATCGTAAAATATTATATGAAATAGATAATTTTATTCTCATACATATACATTGGTTGAGTGTTAGCTTCACATACTAGGATATGGATATATTGATTACATATAAAAGAACCAATAGGCCCTATAAAAGACCTAACTATTAGGTATTGTTTTGCTAAAATCAATTGTTAACGCCCCCCCCCCCCAAGAAAAGGAAATTATTGTGAAATTAAAAAATATCATATAGGGAGCATTACTAGTGTGGAATAGGGGATCTTTGGCCATGAAAAACTATAATCACATTGTTCTTTACATTATTTATTTTTATTTCTTACTCATCATTAGAGAGAAATAATGAATATCATTAATCCCAAGAGGAATTTTTATTTTCAATATAGTTAATAAAGAAAAAAATTCACCCCTATATTGTGACATATTCATACCAAATAAATCTTAAAAATTGGTATCAATGGTTGGATATATTTCTTCATTTCTCGTTTTAAGACTTTTCAGTTTCTTTCTGATAACCAAAATAAGAATCAGAGTTAAAGATATATTTGATATTATTGGACATAATTGTAAATTATTATATTTCTATGTCATAAAATAAAATAATATTAGTTATTTTGATTCAAGTGGATATATTTCTTATGAATCAAAATATTCATTTTTAAAGATCTTGTAGAAGATAATTATAAATTGTTGATCTTATAGATGGTATGTCGGTGACCCATGCAACATATTTTAATGGTGATAATTGTATATACTAGAAATAAGTATTGATCATTTATTTGGAAAATATTAGAATAATAGTTTAGTTTACATTAGTAATGTCTTAATAATTTTTTAATATCATTTCAATAAATGGGATTATTACCAAGATAATGATTTTGATATTAACTCAAGATCAATGAATGATGTTGTATGTGTTTTAGGAATGGATGATGTAACCAGTCTCTTAGTGTGATACTGCATTTGAAATGTGGAAAAATATTTCTTTTACTTAGTAAATGATAAATTAAGAAAATAATTTGAAATATTGTAAAAATTATATATATTATATTTAGCATGCCAGAATAAGAGTGGATTACTCTGATGAAAAAATATTGACAGAAGTTGTCAATGATATTACTTCCTTGGGAAAATCCGTTAAATAATTATATTAATATTTTAATGTTATTATATTTTTAATATAAAAATTAAATGGAATATCTACTTCTATTATTCAATAAAGATCGGTTTAAAAAATTGAAATGAAAGAATTGATTAACACCTTGGTGTTGTATGAATTTGAGATGCAAGATGAAGATGAAAATCATATTTCTATCAAAAAGGAAGATGTTGTACATATAATTAATTTGAAAGAATCATCTTATTAAATTTATCTATAATCGTGAACAAAATTATTATATATTTTTGAAATAATTATAAATCTATACTATAAATGGAATAGAATCTTTAATGAATATAAATGTAATGATTGTATGTAAAATGGTCACACAATGTCATATTTATCTTTTATTGATAAAGAATTTAAATCTAATTACTAAAGGAGTGGTAATAATTTCATGAATACTAGATAGTGTTCTACATATGATTCAAGTTATTAATTCTCTACAAACTCTTATGTTGAGAATTAAAATAAAATGATACATCTATGTATTGTGGCACATGCTGATGAGGTATAAAATTTCAACTCCCAAAATTATGATCCATAAATTTTTTCTTAGAATGTAATAAGTAAATATTATTTTATGAATAAATAAAATTACGCATATTTAAATAAGGTCAATAAGAATATTATAAAACCTTATGATACAATTTATATAAATAGATAATATTTAACAAAATAGATTTCATATTTATGATCTAAATGTCATTTTATTTTTTAATAATATCAAATTAAGGAACAATAAGAAAATTTGAATACATTAAAACAAGTCTCCATCATGATTATTAAAGGAGAATATAATTTCAATAAATTAAATTTTAAAAATAAATTTAATAATAAAGGTAAATAAAGTATTTGTAGTAATAGAGATAAATCCAAGTTATATAAAAATTATTTTGTTCAATGTTTAATGATTAAACACATGTATAATACTACGTGATTTATCTATGGACGAAATATAAATTATGAAAATGGTTAAAATTTTACAATTCCATAATTTTTTGGAATTTAATATTTTTATTATTAATATGATTTTTTAAACTTCAATTATATTTCCTCTACACAAAAATATATCTTCTTTCATAAATATTTGTTACTAAAACTACTAGGCCTAAAAGAATGTGGATACCAAATTTGACTTTTATTGTAACATCCCGGTTCTAGAAGCTACTCAGAGACGGCCCGTACCCAGTTGGTCACATGGCCTCAAGATAATTTCCCCAAACGCTAGAGGCTGGTGATAAGAAGTGAGGTATTTGGGTGTGATAGTGGGAAAACTATGCCCTTATAGGCAGAGTAACGCAATAGAAGTAAAAAAATAGCAATAGTGGATGTAGTGATAATGTCATACAACAGTTACAACAGAAGGCTAAAAGAAATAAATAGATGGATGTCCTATATAATAATTCATGATACATATGTCTATGAAGCCATCTAAAAACGTCACAATTATAATATATAGAAATAAACCAAATTACAAGGAAATAGTAATCTACTCCTCATCATCACAAGACACAACAGGGTATCATGCTCTCTAGCTCCAAAGCAGTCAAGAACCTAAAGTAGAAGGGCCCTTTCCCTTATCTATACATGTAACAATATAATTGGTTTGGGTCCAAAATCATGGTGCAAATAGGGTGTGAGACTAAATCCTATTAGGAAACCAACTACTGATCTGTGAATAACAGTCTGTGAATATATTTGGAATGAAATAAAAAAAACTTGTAAACAAGGAAGTACTCAACAATAAACAATTCTACAGTTTCAAAGCATTTAGTTCCACATAGAATTTAAATAGATAATCATAAACAGGTATCCTTCTAGGATGTACTCACAACCTAATCCCATGTAGTCTTATCTTGCAAATAGAATCAACCCTCTAGGCAGTACTCACTGTCTAACCCCTCTGGTTCAGCTTTAGTATAGGATCTATGGGGAATCAATCACTGCCAATTTCCCCTATAGTCTTATATCAGAAACAAAAATGTGATCTTGGGAAGAACATAAGACTCATTCCCCCATTGTATCACGTCGAGGAACTACCGACACTCTGACGAAGCAGTAACATCAATTCCCCCTATGGTCTCACATCGTACAATAAAAACAGACACTCTAGAGATGCCCTTACATCGATTCTCCCTATAGTCTACTGCACCAGGTTCTCCCAACCATGTGTAAGTCAAATGAGAATACAAATTCAAAGAGTCCAAAATAAAAATAATGAAAGGATTGGCTAACCAATATACAGCATAACAGTAAGATAGATAAAAAACAATCCATCCTAACAACACAAGGCATGGGAAAAAATAGTAGCCTAACAGGAAAGCATAACCAAATGGTCATAAACATAACATGCATGGGAAAACACTTCCAAATCATATAAAATTAACACTATTCACATTAAATTAACCTCTACTAAATCGTACAAGCACAACAGGAAATTAACAGTGCTAAAATCCATAAACACGCAATACCCCATTTTGGGGTATGGTGCAATTTATCACATATAACTCAAACGTGTTTTGAGGAAAGGGAAACAACACCTACCACAGTGTTGTAAGATCATTATACGAGAACCTCAAGCCTTGAATATTCCATGGACAATATATATCTAAAAATCACTCAAAAAACTCAACATAGGATAACATGAGAAAGAGAAGAAATCAGGAAATGAAGCTCTAGAAGAAGGAAGAGCTTACTGAGGCGATCCCAACTCAATCAACAATGGTTTATTCAGAAAACGGGTGCTCGATCGAGGGATTAGAGAAGAATTGTCGCTATAAAGTCTCTCTCAGATGAAACATAGCTTGAATGATTTGCTTCTATCCATTAGATGCCACCCCATAACATTTAATGAAAAAATAAAGTACAGAGCTTGTACTTTCGAAGTACACATTGTGTACATGCCTTTACCGGCCCTTACCTTTGGTGGTTTTTAGGTCACCATAAATGGTTATGTGCCTGGACGCGACATGACCAACACTCAGATACCTGCGGTATCTGAGTACTGGCGTGTACTTATGAAATTCTTGGAAAACTCATCTTTTTCCTCAAAAACACCAGAAAAATGAAAAAAAACTGAAAACAAAATTCGTGTTCTTAAAAACATCCCCGTTAATAAAATATGTCTCCTAATTTCCCTAGCAAGGTGGTGTAGAAGTAGAATCCTCAAACCACTCTAGCCAGTGTGATCATACATCAGTATCGCACTCCCAAGTCTCATGTTGTACTCACCCGTGCTGCCATAACACTCATAATAGAGGAACATACCATCCACAGAGAACCATTGTACTACGCCCAACAATCAGGATACGATGCTCCTAAAACAAGGCGTCCACCTCTAACTCAGCCTCCTTGGGTTGAAGAACATGAAATGGGATTGGCAAGTAACATTAAATCTGAGAAACATGAAAGACATATTTCATAGCCTTGTACCACTAAGGTAACTACAACCGATAGGAAACCGACCTGACTCTCTCCAAAATCTCAAATGGCCTGATGTACCTCAGTGAAAGCCTACCTTGTCTCATAATCCTCATGTTCCCCAACCTCAGTGTGATATTCAAGAAAACCCCATCCCTGACCTCAAACTTCATAGGCTAACTTCACATATTAGAATAAGACTTTTGTCATGAAATTGTAGTAGCCATCCACTTCTGAATCAACTCTATTGGCTCTATGGTCTCCTGGATAGGATGAGGTCCTAGAATAGCTTCCTCTCCTACCGTCGTCAAACATAAAGGTGATCATCATGTCTTTCCATACAAATCCTCGAAAGTTACCATTTGAATAGTTTCATGAAAACAATTGTTATAGGAAAACTCCACAATATGTATGTGCTTCTCCCAAGAACCTTAAAAATCTAGCATGCATGCACGAAGAATATACTCAAGCACCTGAATAGTATGCTTGTACAAGAATTCTATCTGGGGGTGGTATGTTATACTCAAAACTACATGTGTACCCAATGCCATCTGTAGCCCATTCCCGACACGAGATGTAAAATAGGCATCTCAATATAAAATAATGGCGTGTGGAACTCCATGAAAACATATAATATCACGGATGTAGAACTGTCCCAACTCATCAAAACAAAATGTCTCATTGATCAAAAATAAGTGAGAATCCTTCATGATTCTATCAATGACAACCCGTAAAACAACATTCCCTCAAGGTGACCTCAGTAAACCTTTCATGAATTCTATCGCGAAATCATTCCAATTCCTCCCAGGAATGGGTAACAACTGTAAAATCCCCACTGGTCACTCATGCTCCGCCTTCCCCAACTTACAGGTGGAACACCATATCAAAAACCCAAAAAAATCATTCTTCATACCTGGACACAAATACTAACAGTGTAGATCACGATAAATCTTGGTGAACCCATGTTAAAATTTCCAAACTGAGGAATGAAAGTCCTACATAAACTCCTCATTTATATCTGCTAACACCCATACGTGCCACTAGAAACACAAGGTCCCATCCTCACTTATTGTCCATCCAGGAATAGGGACCTCTCCTGACACATCTTCCCATAGGAATAGGCCTTCAGAATCTGATAGTTGTCTCATTCACACTCAATCAAGAAGAGTTGAGGTAACATATACAAAATAAAGAAACATCTACCCCTTTCTATCATGAACCTCCAAATGCATCTCAAATAACAGTTCCAAAAGGTGAAACTCACTACTGGCCTCCTGAACTGCCTATATTTAAGTCCTCCTGCTCATCGCATCAGCCACCGTGTTGCCTTTCCCCAATGTATAGGCAAGCTCAATGTCAAAGTACTGAATGTACTCAACCCACCCATACTATTGCAAATTCAGGTCATGTTGGGTGAAGATATACATAAGACTTTTGTGGTTAGTGAAAACCACAAAATTCTCTCCCATAAGATAATGTCTCCAAAAATGTAAAGAATGATTAACTTCTTCCAACTCAAGATCATGTGTCGGGTTATTCCACACATGTGGCCTTAACTGTTGAGACCCATACACAAAGACTCCTTCTCCCTACATAAGAACTGATCCTCGAGAAATACCTGAAGCATCACAACAAACAGTCCTGACCCAGAACCGGGTCGGGTCGACCTGGTTCGAGCTTACCAAAAGTGTATTGGGCCGGGTCGGACCGGGCCCAAACCCCCTAATTTCAGAAAGATCCGTTCAAATGCCCATAACATGGGCTACGAACCTTCTATTGACGTACCTTCAGTTTCATTGGGATCCTTGGATCGAGATGGTCGTTTTTCTATATTACACTCAAGGTTTAAGAGAACTTTGGGTACGGCCGTGTTGGTTCGAACCTGAAACTAATCGGGCCCTTGGAGCGGAAACACTTATAACATAACGACCAGATGTCCAAATGAAGTGTCGTCAGTTATGTTGAAATCCTCTTATTGAGATGGTTCTTTTTGCTTACTATTCTCGAGGTTTGGACGCATCTAGAGTATGGTCGGGCTGGTTTTAACTTAATAACCAACGGTGCCCCTGGGACGAAAAAGCCAATAACTCTCATACCAGGCATCCGATTGACGCGTGGTCTGTTGCGTTGAGTTCCTTTTGACGAGGCGGAACATTGTGATAAATCAAATCTGGTATTTGTGATAGTTGATATATCGACCCCCTAGGATCATGTAGCGGACCCTCCTGAAATCGAGCATGATGTGTGCAAGAACCCTAGAGCTGGCTTCGATGAGGATGACTTCCGTACTAGGATCCTCAGTGGGTTCGACGAGGACGACTACCCTACTAGGATCCTCAGTGGGTTCGACAAGGACGACTACCGTACTAGGATCCTCCATGGGTTCGACGATGACTTCTACCCTACTAGGATCCACTGTGGGTTTGACGACGATGACTATTATGCTGGGATCCTCCATGGGTTCGACGTCGATGACTTCTGCACTAGGATACTATGTGGGTTCAGATGCAACGTCGATTGTACTAGGATCCTTTGTGGGTTTGGTAGCGATGACTACTATACTTGGATCCTCCGTGGGTTCGGCAGTGACGACTTCTGTACTTAGATCCTTCATGGGTTCGGAAGTGATGACTACTGTACTTGGATACTACGTGGTTTCGGCAGAGGAGATTATTCAAAGGATACATCTAATCATTTGCACCCCTCTTCGTGAATAGTATACCTGTGTGAGATGAGTCTTGACTTTCAATCAATACCTTCGATATGATTGACTTGCTCTCCTGTGTGGATTGGGTTGTACATTCCTGTGTAGATTGGGTTGTAATTTCCTGTATGGATTGGGTTGAACATGGGCTCGTGAGTTGGAGAAGAACTGGAATTGATGACTTAGGTATATTTATGGGCATATCCCCAAGTAGAATTGGTTGACACTTCATGATTGTATCCTTCCTTTGTGGTTTATCCTTCGTGGATTCTGGGAGACCTTCAGGAGTCTCGGGGTCTCTACTGAGTATCTTATACTCAACCCTGCACGGGTTATGCCCGCACTACGTTGTGTTGGTTGTAGAAGACGTACAACGCTGATCGTGGTTGAGGTTTGTGGAGCAGGACGGTACCAAGAGGTGGACTATCAGGCGGTACGTACACGGAGTGGACAGCCGGACTCGAGGAACCGATGAGACTATCTATACTCACCCTTCAAGTGGGAGTTCCGGAGGACATGTTGGTGGTTGCTGCTCTACATTTCAGATGTTGTACTATCTTTTCACAGTTGTACTATAATTTCAGTTGGGTTTGTATACTAGACCATTTGCTTCCATCAGTTACTTTTGTACTCAGTTTACTTAGTGTTTACTTCTGCTTGTGTACTATGTGGTGTTTGATTTCCTATATTAAGTAAATACCTTCCCTTTTATCGGGATTTACGCCTTTGGTGCTATTCTCCAGCCCCTGGTCTATGGGATGTGGGATTGGGGTAGTTACGGTAGGGGCGCTAAGGATGTGTCGTGACAAATTGGTATCAGTGGTGTCGGTTCTACCGCAAAACTCAGGACTCTGATAATTTCTTCTCTATGGAGAAATATGGTTAAGAGTGTTGAGTGTGGTTTTCAATCCAGGGTGTCCAGTGTTGGTGCGGTGGCCGATATATCCATACACCAGAACCATGACTTCTGATTTCCGACTCTGTGCATGATAACATTGATTGTATGTGTGTTTTAAAAGTTTTTTTTGTGATTTCTTTGTGTCAGCTCACCAGGTATACTTTATCAACTGTGGAACACATAATTCTTTTCAAGATGGTCCCATGATGGCTGCCAGCTAGGGTTCTGATTTACATGCGATATGGCAGCCCACAAAGCTACAAGGACTCGGTGCAGGGCCCCATTATAGTGGAGGCACCGGCGGTACCCCTACCCACCGAGCCACCGATGCCACCAGCCCCAGCAGCTAAGAGTGCACGGAGCTAGAGTGCACTACACGAGTTTCAGCGTTAGAGGTCATCAAGGTTCTGTGGAGAGACGTACCCTTAGGTAGCCGAAGATTGGATGGAGACTATCGTCCGAGTCTTCGGATTAGTAGGGATACCATCTGACCTCATGGTGATTCTTCCGATGAGTCTCCTACACACATCAGCAGGTAGATGGTGGAGCCTGATTCTCCATGTGAACAACGAGGCATCAATTATCTGGAAGGACTTTGAGATCCTCTTCCACTCAGAGTATTTACCAACCACCCTCAGTGTAGAGTGAATTAAGGAGTTACTGCAGTTTCTGTAAAGACTTGTAAAATTCAAGGGGAATTTTTTTCTTAATTTTCTTTGGAATTTTACAAGAGCTCAGTTTCTGACGGCACCTGATTTTGAGGCCCGGAGTGCCCGAAATCATTTTCCGAAGTTTGGCTCGGGTACATTCAATAAACGAACGAGCGGGATTTTCTAACTTTTGAACCGGTGCCCGGAATCAAATTCTGAGGGCACCGATGAACTCGCAGCGCCGATATTCGCTTAAGGAGACCTTTTTCGATGTTGCGTTTATTGCGGGTTGAGAGTTAGTTTTTGGGTTTTTAAAATAAAGTTAAATAAAATATGGAAACATATTTTATTTCTTTTTTAGTTAGTTATAACCTCCCAAAGGGAGTTAGGGGTGGGACCCACATCCACTTAACCTCCCTTGGGAGGATTAAGTGTGGTGGGGCCCACACGAACCCCAACTCCTCATCTTCTCTCAAAACACCCCTATAACCCCCTTTAATTAATGTTTGACAACTTGGTTTAATTAATTAAGTTGGGTTGATTTCAATTTCAAACCTTTGAAATTCAAGTTAATTTTTGTGTAAATAAAATAAGCCTTAGCTTATTTTATTTTGGTTAGCCATCTTTAGAGGATTTGAGAGCTCCTTCTTCTTCTTAAAACTTTGACGAAGAACACAAAGAACACTCAAGCTCCGACGAAGAACGTCGCCCCTCTCTTCTTCGTAGCCGGTTTGTTTCTGAAGATCGACGACGCCTTCCATGTCAACGAAAGGGAACACCGCTTCCTCCTCAGACTTCCTTCGTTGGCTTACAAAGATTCACCAATGACGTACCTCTTCGGACGTACCTCTTCGTCAACAGAATTGACGAACGATTACCGCGATGCCCGACCTCCGCGACGTTTGTCTTCCGCGGGTCGTTGACGAACATCGTACTTGAAACCGAGGTAGGGGTTTGTTGTTGATTATTTATTTATACTCATTCTTGGTTCTAGAATGAAAATCTTGATGATAACTGATATTTTGTTATCATCTAACGAGAGGGGGGTCGGACCGCACAAACACGGCCGAATTCCCCCTCCTTTGTTCTTCAATATTATTTTTCTTGCGGATGAAATGAGATGGCGTGGTGCCATCGCACCACACGGAAATCGCAAGACTATAAATTGCGTGGCGCCGTCGCACCGCGCTGCGGAAAGATTATCAAGAACGCGACGCCGTCCCGCCGTGTCGAAGGAAAACGAAGGCGCCGCGGCCGGAGCGGGGCCGCGGCGGAGGGGCACGGTGCCGTCGCACCGCGCCGGATGACGAAGGCCACGGCCGGTTCCGGGCCGCGGCGGAACGAGAAGACCGGTGGCTAGCCGGGCCGCCGGTGTCGGAAGCCGTAAGGGGGACCGTCCATGCCGGTCCCGTTGAGGAAGAACCGGCCGGCCATGTTGGTCCGGCCGGAAGGTAGAAGGACAGGGGGAATAAATTCCCCCGGCTGGCCAAAAACTGGCCCCCCATTAAGGGGGGGCACGGTTACACCAAGGGGGGGCAGTGCCCCCCCTTTTTCCTCAAAGCAGTCACCCCCCGTGGAGGGGGGCCGGTTTCACAAAGGGGGGCAGGCGGCCCCCCGTTTTTCTAAAAACAGGCCCCCACGTGGGGGGGGGGGGGCGTTGATGCGAGGCGCGGCTTTCAGTCGCGCCGCCAGCAGCAGAGGCGGGGGCCTTGCCCCCCGCGCGTGGCACCCGAGCGGCGCACCGGCCGCGCCGAACCGAGCCGCCGTGCCTGGCCGCGCCGCCGTGCTGGACCGCGCCGCCGGCCGGGCTGGGTCGGACCCGGGTCGGGTCGGCCCGGACCCGGACCCCCCGTTTTCGAATCGACTTCGGTCTTTTGCTCATAACTTGAGCTACGGACCTCCGATTGACGAACCGTCAGCGGCGATGCGATCCTTGGATCGAGATGTTCGTTTTGGTATATCGTACTCAATGTTTCAGAATACTTTGAGTTCGGCCGGGTTGGTTCGTACACGAAACCAACCGGGCCCTCGGAGCGGAAACGCTCATATCTTGAGCTACGGACGTCTGATTGATGTGCCGCCAGCTTTGTTGTGTTCCTCTTAGTGAGACGGATATTTTGGCATACTCTTCCCGAGGTTTGGACGTAGGTGGAGTATGGTCGGGTTGGTTTTGCCTTAAAAACCAACCGGGCCTCTGGGACGAAAAAGCCAATAACTCTTAGACCAGGCGTCCGAACGACGCGACGTCTGTTGCGTTGAGTTCCTGTTGACGATACGAAACTTTTAGATACATCCACTCTGGACTATGTGACAGCTGATGTATCAGCCTCTCGGCTCGTGGAGCGGACCCTCCGGAATGAGCTTGCTGTGTGCGGGAACCCTAGAACTAGTTGCGACTATGACTGCTACTACTTCTGCTACTGCTACTGTGACTGCGACGACGACAGTACAGAGATCCTTGGTGGATTCGATGACTACAACACTCAGCGATCCTACGTAGATCAGTGCTACAGGTCCTTTGTGGGCCCGATCCTGTGTAGGTCCGATCCTGTGTGGGTCATTGCGCTCAGCAGTCCTGTGTGAACCAGCGCCTACAGGTCCTGTGTTGGCCCGATCCTGTGTGGGTCATTGCGGGGGTCAGTTACCTATCGATCCTTCGTGGGTCTGACGACATAGATGGATCAGATATCATCTTTATCGTCTTTCGAAGAAGTATACCTGTGTGAGCTAAATCTTGTTGCTTTCCTATGTGGATTGTGTTGTGCTATCCTGTGTGGATTTCATTTTGCTTTCCTGTGTGGAATACGTATACTTTCCTGTGTGGACTGAGTTGTACTTGGGCTCGGAGGTTGGAGCGTATTGGAATTGATGACTTAGGTATATGTATGGTCATATACCTAAGCAGTGTCGGTTGTTACTTCGTGATTGTATCTTCCTTTGTGGTTTATCCTTTGTGGGTTTTGGGAGACCTTCAGGGGTCTCGGGGTCCCTACAGAGTAGCTTATACTCACCCCTTCACGGGCTATGCCCGCACTACGTTGTGTTGGTTGCAGACGAAGGACAACGTTGATCTTGGCTGAGGCTTGCAGAGCAGGACGGTACCCGGAGGTGGACCTCTGGGCGGGACATGTTTGGAGCGGACGACGGGACCCGTGGAGTAGTGGAGCTATCTATACCCACCTTTCAGGTGGGATTTCCAGTGGACAGCTCGGTGTAGCGGCTTTTACTTTACAGTTGTTGTTTTCCCTTTCGAGTTGTATTTTACTTAGTGTTTACTTTTCTGCTTGCTTACTCTGTGGTGTTTGTTTACTTTTCAAAGGCAATGCCTTCCCTTTTTGTTGGGATTTACGCCTTGGTGCTACTCGCCAGCCCCTGCCCTATGGAAGGCGGGCTTGGGGTAGTCACGGCACGGGCCCCGAGGATAAGTCATGACAAATTGGTATCAATGGAGTTCGGTTCTACCGTGAACTCTGATCTTTTCTATGTGAAGCAATAATGTTTAGTGTTTTGAGTGTGGTTATCAGTCCAGGGAGTCCAGTGTTGGTGCGGCGGTCGACGTATCCGTACACCAGGACCGTGACTACTGATTTCCGACTTAATGCATGAAGACATTGATTGCATGTGTGTTTCAAAGTTTTCTTTGTGATCACTTTATATCAGCTCACCAGGTATACTGTTCTGACCGTGGAGCACCTGTTTCCTTTTCAGAATGGCCCCACGACGGCAGCCAGCTAGGGTTCCGAGATTCTAGCATGACGACAGCCCACCGAGCGACGAGGCCTTGGTGTAGGGCCCTTTTTCAGCAGTGGCACCGGCGGTAGCTCTACACGTCGAGCCACCGATGTTTCCTGCACCAGCCACTGACGATTCACGTCACCTCAGCACACTGCATGAGTTTCAGCACCAGTGACCGCCCAGGTTTCGTGGGGAGACGGACCCCCAGGAAGCCGAGGACTGGCTGGAGGCAGTGGTACGAGTTTTTAGGCTAGTGAGGACACCTGCAGACCTCATGGTGATCCTCGGTGCGAGCATACTACACGCAGCAGCGGGCCGATGGTGGAGCTTCATGCTCCAGGTGCACGATGACGAATCTCTTCTATGGACGGACTTTGAGAGCCTCTTCCGCTCGGAGTTTGTCCCAGCCACCCTTCGTGCGGTGCGTATTCAGGAGCTTCTTCAGCTGCAGAAGGGCAGCATGACGGTCGCTCAGTACTCGGGGAGATTTACTGATCTCTCGCGCTACTCGACCGACATGGTACGGGACCCATTCTTCCCAGCCCAGAAATTAGAGCAGGGGTTAAGACATGAGATCAGGGCATCGCTGATCTCCCTCAGCATACCGACTCAGACAGGAGTACTGGAGCGGGCCCTTTTGATCGAGAGCTTCCTTGCTGAGTCTACACTAGCGCCGAGACCCACCACAGGGTGGCACGTGGCAGAGTATTCTGCGGCTGGATGTCGACGGATGACTCAGGGGTCCAGGAAGACCAGACCTTCAGGCAGACGACCTCAGGACACTAGCTCAGCAGTGCGGGGCACACAGCGCGGAGCCATTCTTTCGAGAGGCAGATAGTGCTACTCGTGCGGCGGGCAGGGCCACATGGCTCGTGACTGCCCGACCCGCCATGTAAAGGAGCAGCAGACGGTTGAGGAACCACCTAGGCAGAGGTAGAGGTTCGACCGTGGTGGTCCACAGGGAGGAGGCAGACGAGGCAGAGGAGCTGGCCGAGCAGCAGGTGGTGGGCGACGCTTTGAGGCTCTACCACCACCACCACCAAGAGGTCCACCCCGACCTCAGGGGAGAGCACATCTTCAGGCAGCTGAATCTTACGATCATGGAGCTCAGGAAGCGGGTGTACTAGTGCGGGACTAGCTCCAGGCATAGAGGCCTTTGCCCATAATGCCTCTAGCTTCGTAGTTTGTGTTGCCTTGTGTCCTTGTACTTTAAGTTGAAGTAATAAAAGATACTTGCCTTGGTGACTTTTGTTTTCTTTTCTTTTGTTTGTTTTTACTAAGAGGTGACGGTTAAAAACTGTTGACTTGACCCTCACTTGCGAGATTCTTACTGGAGGAAACCCAGTGACCACACACTGATGCCGACAGTGTAACACAACCCTTGGAGGAGAGAGTAACGGTTGGATCTCTTGGTAGCAGCGTCGAGGCCTTACGACATCATACATTCCATGAATTAACTAATCATGACGGGATTGACAGTATTAGGCAAGGAATGTGGTTCATCCAAGGGATGAGACCGGATTTCACTTTTCGGCAAAGGAGAAATCTTTGCAGTTTTGTCGTACGTTAAGGAGGAAGGGGAAACCCTTTCTGTGGTCAGACAGATGTCAGCAGAGCTTCCAGGATCTGAGATAGAGGTTGACCATTGCACCTATCTTGAGTTTTCCTGAGGAGGGAGTTGGGTACGTAGTCTACTGCGATGCATCAGGGACCAGACTCGGATGTGTCCTAATGCAGGAGCGAGCAGTGGTCACCTATGGATTACATCAGTTGAGGCCGCATGAGCAGAACTATGCTACCCATGACCTGGAGTTACTGGCAGTGGTCTTCGCTCTGAAGACATGATGACATTACCTGATGGGAGAGTGCTTTACAGTCTTTTCTGATCATCAGAGTCTTAGGTATATCTTCTCGCAGAAGGACCTGAACCTGAGACAGCGGCGATGGATCGAGTTGCTCCAGGACTATGACATTGAGATAGTCTATACTCCTGGAAAGGGGAATGTAGTAGCCGATGCCCTCAGCAGGAGGACGGGCATTCAGCTACTTGAGGAGGCGGCGGAGCAGCTAGCCTCTTTGCAGATATCCTTCGTGGATAGAGACGGAGCAGCCTTCCTTCAGTCTCTCACAGTCACCCCTCCACTACTGCAGCGGGTCAATGAGGCACAGCGTGAGGACGCTGACTGTGAGACACGACATGCACAGATATCCTCGGGACAGGCACCTGATGGTTTCTCCCTTGGAGAAGAGCACGACATCCTTTTCAGAGGACGAACAATGGTACCAGTCGCTTTGCAAGAGGAGGTGATGAGAGAGTTTCACACTTCTCCTTTGGAGGTACATCCAGGAGTGGAGAAGATGTACCAGGATCTCAGACGACAGCACTGGTGGTCGGGCATGAAGAACCCTGTAGCAGAGTTCGTTTCTCGATGCCTCACCTGCCAGCAGGTGAAGGCTGAGCATCAGGTACCAGCAGTCATGGTACAGCCCTTGGAGGTCCCGGAGTGGAAGTGGGAGGGGATATCTATGGACTTCGTGACTGGACTTCCACGCACTTCCAGAGGTCACGACTCCATCTGGGTAATTGTTGACCGACTCCCCAAGTCGGCACACATCTTACCCATCAGAGAGCAGGGCTCAGTGGAGAGCTTGGGACGTCTTTACATTCAGGAGATTGTACGGCTTCATGGTGTTCCATCATCTATCTTCTCCGATCGAGATTCTCGCTTTACTTCCTGGCTTTGGAAGGGGTTACAGGAGGCGTTAGGGACGCAGCTAC
This sequence comes from Viscum album, assembly GCA_963277665.1. NCBI lineage: Eukaryota > Viridiplantae > Streptophyta > Magnoliopsida > Santalales > Viscaceae > Viscum > Viscum album. The sequence goes on from OY728165.1 coordinate 1,395,011,847, forward strand.
GTCTGAGCACAGCCTTTCACCCTCAGACGGATGGTCAGACGGAGAGGACCATTCAGACTCTTGAGGACATGCTCCGCGCATGTGTCCTCGACTTTGGTCATAGCTGGGAGGACCACCTACCCTTGGTGGAGTTTGCGTACAACAACATCTACCAATCCACCATCGGGATGGCACTGTATGAGGCGTTGTACGGCCGACCTTGTAGATCTCTTTTGTGCTGGACAGACCCTGGGGAATCAGCACATGTGGGACCGGAGATGGTCCATGCCACGACAGATAAGGTCCAGGTCATCTAGGAGCGGATGAGGACAGCTCAGAGCCGGCAGAAGTCATACGCTGACATGAGGCGGAGGCCACTAGAGTTCAAGGATGGCGACTACATCTTCTTGTGGGTCTCACCTCGACGTGGCATACGAAGATTTGGCTGAGGCGGAAAGTTATCTCCACGCTTCATCGGACCCTTCCAGGTCCTCAGCAGGATTGGCGAGGTGGCTTATCACCTGGATCTACCACCTCAGTTGCACCGGGTGCATGACGTCTTCCACGTGTCTTAGCTGAGGAGATACTTGCACGACCCGACGCACATCATTGGCTATGGGGAGCTTGACGTTGACGATGGGGTGACTTTTACAGAGGTCCCGGTGGAGATAGAGGATCGACAGGAGTGGGAACTATGTGGGCGATCGATTCCTCTTGTGTGCATCAGATGGCAGCACGGGAACCTCCAGGAGAGCACATGGGAGCGGGAGGCTCAGATGCATGCTCAGTACCCTCATTTATTTCCCTAGATTTTGATGTATCATTACGGGGACGTAAAGCCCTGAGGTGGGAGTAATGTAATGACCGCTAAAATTCAAGGGAAATTTTTTTCTTAATTTTCTTTGGAATTTTACAAGAGCGCAGTTTCTGACGGCACCTGATTCCGAGGCCCGGACTGCCCGGAATCATTTTCCGAAGTTTGGCTCGGGTACGTTTAGTAAACGAACGAGCGGGATTTTCTAACTTTTGAACCGGTGCCCGGAATCAAATTCCGAGGGCACCGATGAACTCGCAGCGCTGATATTCGCTTAAGGAGACCTTTTCCGAGGTTGCGTTTATTGCGGGTTGAGAGTTAGTTTTTGGGTTTTTAAAATAAAGTTAAATAAAATGTGGAAACATATTTTATTTCTTTTTTAGTTAGTTATAACCTCCCAAAGGGAGTTAGGGGTGGGACCCACATCCACTTAACCACCCTTGGGAGGATTAAGTGTGGTGGGGCCCACACGAACCCCAACTCCTCATCTTCTCTCAAAACTCCCCTATAACCCCCTTTAATTAATGTTTGATAACATGGTTTAATTAATTAAGGTGGGATGATTTGAATTTCAAACCATTGAAATTCAAGTTAATTTTTGTGTAAATAAAATAAGCCTTAGCTTATTTTATTTTGGTTAGCCATCTTGAGAGGATTTGAGAGCTCCTTCTTCTTCTTCAAACTTTGACGAAGAACACGAAGAACAATCAAGCTCCGACGAAGAACGCCGCTCCTCTCTTCTTCATAGACGGTTTGTTTCCGAAGATCGACGACGCCTTCTGTGTCAACGAAAGGGAACGCCGCTTCCTCCTCGGACTTCCTTCGTCGGTTTACGAAGATTCACCAATGACGTACCTCTTCGGACGTACCTCTTCGTCAACAGAATTGACGAACGATTACCGCGACGCCCGACCTCCGTGACGTTTGTCTTCCGCGGGTCGTTGACGAACATCGTACTTGAAACCGAGGTAGGGGTTTGTTGTTGATTATTTATTTATACTCGTTCATGGTTCTAGCATGACAATCTTGAGGATAAATGATATTGTGTTATCATCTAACGAGAGGGGGGTCGGACCGCACAAACACGGCCGAATTCCCCCTCCTTTGTTCTTGAATATTATTTTAATTGCATATGAAACGAGATGGCGTGGTTCCGTCGCACCATGCGGAAATCACAAGACTATAAATTGCGCGGTGCCGTCGCGCCGCGCCGCGGAAATATTATCAAGAACGCGACGCCATCACGCCGCGTCGAAGGAAACCGAAGGTGCTGCGGCCGGAGCGGGGCCACGGCGGAGGGGCGCGGTGTCGTCGCACCGCGCCGGACGACGAAGGACGTGGCGGAACGAGAAGACCGGCGGCTAGCCGGGCTGCCAGTGTCGGAAGCCGGAAGGGGGACCGGCCTTGCCGATCCCGTTGAGGAAGAACCGGCCGGCCGTGTTGGGCCGGCCGGAAGGAAGAAGGACTGGGGGAATAAATTCCCCTGGCTGGCCAAAAACCGGCCCCCCATTAAGGGGGGGGGGGGGGGGGGCAGCGCCCCCCCCCCATTTTCCTCAAAGAAGTCCCCCCACATGGAGGGGGGCCGGTTTCACAATGGGGGGCAGGCGGCCCCCCATTTTTCTCAAAAGCAGACCCCCACGTGGGGGGGGGGGGGCGATGATCCGAGGCGCGGCTTTCAGCCGCGCCGCCAGCAGCAAAGGCGGGGGCCTTGCCCCCCGCGTGTGGCACCCGAGCAGCGCACCGGCCGCGCCACCGCGCCGGACCGCTCCGCCCTGCCGGGCCGCGCCGCCGGCCGGGCCGGGTCGGGTCGACCCAGGGGGGGTCGTGCTGGGTCGGCCCGGACTCGGACCCCCCGTTTTCGAATCGACTTCGGTCTTTTTCTCATAACATGAGCTACGAACCTCCGATTTACGAACCTTCATCAGAGATGCGATCCATGGATCGAGATGGTCATTTCAGTATATCGTACTCAAAGTTTCGGAATACTTTGAGTTCAGCCGGGTTGGTTCGTACACGAAACCAACCGGGCCCTCAGAGCGGAAACGCTCATATCTTGAGCTACGGACGTCCGATTGACGTGCCGTCAGCTTTGTTGTGTTCCTCTTAGTGGGACGGATCTTTTGGCATACTCTTCCCGAGGTTTGGACGCAGGTGGAGTATGGTCGGGTGGGTTTTGCCTTAAAATCCAACCGGGCCCCTGAGACGAAAAAGCCAATAACTCTCAGACCGGTCGTCCGAACGACGCGCCGTCTGTTGCGTTGAGTTCTTGTTGACGATACGAAACTTTTGGATTCATCAACTCTGGACTATGTGACAGTCGATGTATCAGCCTCTCGGCTCGTGGAGCAGACCCTCCCGAATGATCTTGCTGTGTGCGGGAACCCTAGAGCTGGCTGCGACTGTGACTGCTACTGCTTCTGCTACTGCTACTGTGACTGCGACGACGACATTACAGAGATCCTTGGTGGATTCGACGACTACAGCACTCAGCGATCCTACATGGATCGGTGCTATAGGTCCTTTGTGGGCTCGATCATGTGTTGGTCCGATCTTGTGTGGGTCATTGCACTCAGCGGTCCTGTGTGATCCAGCGCCTACAGGTCCAGTGTGGGCCCGATCTTGTGTGGGTCATTGTGGGGTTAGTTACCTATTGATCCTTCGTGGGTCCGACGACTTAGATGGACCAAAGATCATCTTTATCGTCTTTAGAAGAAGTATACCCGTGTGAGCTGAATCTTGTTTCTTTCTTGTGTGGATTGTGTTGTGCTATCCTGTGTGGATTTCGTTTTGCTTTCCTGTGTGGAATACGTATACTTTCTTGTGTGGAATGAGTTGTACTTGGGCTCGGAGGTTGGAGCGTATTGGAATTGATGACTTAGGTATATGTATGGGCATATACCAAAGCAATGTCGGTTGTTACTTCGTGATTGTATCTTCCTTTGTGGTTTATCCTTTGTGGATTTTGGGAGACCTTCTGGGGTCTCGGGGTCCCTACTGAGTAGCTTATACTCACCCCTGCATGGTCTATGCCCGCACTATGTTGTGTTGGTTGCAGACGACGGACATCGTTGATCTTGGCTGAGGCTTGCAGAGCAGGACGGTACCCGGAGGTGGACCTCTGGGCGGGACGTGTTCGGAGCGGACGGCGGGACCCGTGGAGCAGTGGAGCTATCTGTACCCACCCTTCAGGTGGGATTTTTAGTGGACAGCTCGGTGTAGCGGCTTTTACTTTACAGTTGTTGTTTTCCCTTTCGAGTTGTATTTTACTTAGTGTTTACTTTTCCTCATGCTTACTCTGTGGTGTTTGTTTACTTTTCAAAGACAATGCCTTCCCTTTTTGTTGGTATTTACACCTTGGTGCTAGTCACCAGCCCCTGGCCTATGGAAGGCGGGCTTGTGGTAGTCACGGCATGGGCCCCGAGGACGGGTCGTGACAGTTGCGGTAGGGCAACATGATAGTAGCCTAGTACTCAGTGAGATTTACCGACCTCTCACGCTACTCAACAGACATGGTACGAGACCCATTCGTCCGCGCTCGGACCTTCGAGAAGGGACCGAGGCATGATATTAAGGCTTCAATGATCTCCCTCAACATTCTGATGCAGTCATGAGTGCTGGAGAGAGCCCCTCTAGTGGAGAGTTTTCTCGGTGAGAAGTCACCAGCGGCGAGACCCTCCATAGGACGAACCGTGCTGGAGTCTTTGGTAGCTGGCAGTAGAAAATTGACACTGAGGTCCATGTAGGCCAGGCCATCAAATGAGCAATCTCAGGATGCAGGTTCGGTTGAGCGGGGCACATGAAATAGATCCATCCATACGATAAACAGGCAGTGCTATGCATGCAGTGGGAAAGGTCACATGGCTCTTGACTGCCCAACCCGCCCTGCAGATGAGCAGCAGGTGGTAGAGGGACCTCCCAGGAAGAGGTTCGATTGTGGTGGTCTGTCGGGGGCAGGAAGACGTGGCAGGAGAGCTGGCCAAGCAGTAGGTGGTGGACGACAATTCAAGGCCCTACCAACACCACCACCTGGATGACCACCCTAACTGTAGGGAATGGGTGGATAGGGGAGAGCTCAACATCAGGAAGCTGAGGCCTACAAACATGGAGTTCCGATAGTAGATGGACAATATTGGGACTAGATACAGACATGGAGAGTTTTATTCATGATGCTTCTAGCATTGTTGAGGGTTTTTTATGGATGCTTTGTGTTTTTGTACCTTGAGCTGCATTAATAAAAGACACTTAATATTATGACGTTTTCATCCCTGTACTTTTTGTGTAGTTGATAAAGAGAGGTTCTGGTTACAACCATTGACTTGACCCTCACATCTGATATTCCTACTGGAGGAGACCTAGTGACCACACACTGCTGCCGACAGTGTGACTAGACCCTTGGAGGCGAAAGTAATGGTTGCATATCTTGGTAGTAGCGTTGAGGCCTTACGACGTCGTCCAGGGCATGAAATAGTACCGTTCATGTCAGGATTTGACTATATTAGGTGAAAAACGTGGTTCATCCCGGGGATGAGACCAGATTTCTCTTTTCGACAGAGGAGGAATCTCAATAGCTCTTGTAGATCGTAGATGAAGAATGGTGGATATGAGTTCTTACAAATGGATAGTCTCACCCATTTTTCGTCGAGTGAACGGTTATGATTCTCACCAATTAAATAGATTCAGGTGTATATTCTCTCAGATGGACATGAACTTGAGATAGCAGAGATGGATTGAGTTCTTCCAGGACTATGACCTCAAGACAGTTTATACTTCTGGGAAGGGGAACGTTTTAGAAAATTCTCTTAGTAGGAGATCGGGAATTCAGCTGTTAGGAGTGGAGAGACAACATTTGACCGCATTTCAGATACCCTTTGTGGATATTGTTGAAGTCAGTAGGTGTAGAACCGGAGATGGTTCAGGCTACGACATAGAAAGTACAGATCATCCAGGAACGGATGAAGACTGCACAGAGCAGACTAAGTCTTATGATGATAGGAGATGGAGACCACTGAAGATCGAGGAAGGAGACCATGTTTTCTTACGTGTCTCACCCCGACGGGGTCTAAATAAATTTGGTCAAGGTGGAAAGTTATCTCCGAGTTTCATCGAACAATTTTAGGTTCTCAGTAGGATAGGTGAGGTGGCTTATCACCTGTCTCTTCCACCTCAGTTGCACTGGGTGTAAGACATCTCCCACATATCTCAGCTGATGAGATATGTGCATGACCCAATGCATATCATTGATCATGGGGAGCTGGACATAGATGACTGTGTGACTTTTGAGGAGGTCCCGGTGTAGATCGAGGATCAAAAAGATCAGGTCCTATGTGGATTGTTTTTTTTTCTCTAGTGTGCATCAGGTGGCAGCACGGGAACCTCCAGGAGAGTACATGGGAGCAAGAGGCTCAGATGTGTGCACAGTACTCTCATTTGTTTCCATAGTTTGTGATATGTATTTACGGGGATGTAAATCCCTGAGGTGGGAGTAATGTAAAGACCCATAAATTTCAAAGAATTTTTTTTATTTCATTGGGATTTTACGAGTACGCAGTTCATGACGGCGCCTGATTCTGAGGCCCAGTGTGCCTGGAATAAATTTCTGATGTTTAGCTTGGGTATGTTTAGTGAACAAACGAGCGAGTTTTTCTATCATTTAAACCGGTGCTCGGAATCGAAATCTGAGAGCACCAATGAAACCATTGCGGCAGTATTTGCTTAAGAGAACCATTCTTATAGGTGTGTTTGCTTGGGCAGATTTGTTAAAATTTGAGGATTAAATGCGAAGAAAATAAAATGGTTTTACACTTTAATTTACTTTATTCAAGTGATTATATCCTAAGTATGGTAGTTAGGGTGGGACCCACTAGCCCCTAACTACTCTTGCTAGGATATTTGTGAGGTGGGGCCAACACGAGCCCCACCCCTTCAAATTCCTCTAACCCCTCATAATGTTGGAAACCCCCCATTAATTTGTAACTCACCCTCTCTCCCTCTTTATTGCATGCCAACATTCACATGAATTAAATTGATTAAATATATTCAATTAATTTAATGTAGAATTTAAATTTTGATGTTTTAAAATTCCTGCATGCGTAAATAAAATAAGGAAAAGCCTTATTTTTTATTGGCTGGATTTTGTTGTGCTACAAAAAGAGGAGAGAGCTCTTGAGTTATTTATTTTGAAGAACTTTATCCACAATGAAGAACAACAACACATCGTCAAGGATCATTAACTCAGCAACCCGGTTTCTTCTGTCCTCTTCTTCCTCCATGAAAAAGGAGGAGGCACTGACACGGAAACTCACCAACGACGTCACACCATACAATCTTCTCACCGTGACAAAGGAAGGGAGACACTGATTCCTCCTTCGATGCTCTCAGTCGACGTCTACAGAACCTCACCCCACGATGTTTTTTCCGTGATGCACATTGTTCGACAATTTGTGTTGAGGTAGGGGTTAAATTCATTATTGGTGAATTAAGATTGTGCTTGAATTATCTTTGACGTATCTCGTTAATTTTTGCCAATTTTTACCAATGTTACAGGTGGAAATCCGACTGCACAAACACGGCCGATTCTCCTCCCCATATCTTGTTTATTAATAATGGCATTTGAGGCGAAGATGGCGCGATGTCGTTGCACCGCGCGAGAATGAAAAGGACTGCGGCCGGAGTGGGCCGCAGCGGAGGTGCTATAACGACCCATATACTACATACATTTTTATTACTTAAAAATTGAAGCACACTTATTACAACATATAAAAAAACCATGAAAAGACCATATAGGTATAGAGTCTTTAGAAACTGGGAAACATAAACAACTGGTTCATAAAGCATCTACTTTGCCTCCCATTTGTTTCATCACATCTAGAGTCCCTTTTTGGCATATCCTATTTAATAACCTTCCTCCTGACCTGGGGAAATAAAACATACAAATGGGTGAGCTCAAATTCTCATTAAGGATAAACAAAATAAATATCAATCACATCATATACATAAGAACATAACTTTTGGAATTCTTAACCTGCAAAAGAAATCATAATTTCATAACATGGGATAAATCATAGTAGTGAAATGTAATCCCAATAATCATAACTTAAAACATTAAACTTTGTTTCATACACACATAATCATAGAGAATCATTTCTTGTTAGTCAAGACTCATTTCCAAGACTATCTTAGTGGACAAAGTCCATTTCTAAACCGAGTTCACTCCTCGTTTCAGCCTTGTTTCGCTGAACCGGTTTAACCTGTCGTTCCACGAATGTCTATCTCATGATATATAAAATCTTTACCCAATGCATTGGAGGGAGATATAGGTCCCACCCATCTCTTAATTATACCATTCTTATGTGTGCCACAAAATCAGAAACCATACATCATAGAATAACCCATGTAATAAAAATGGGAATCTTAAACATCGTGACATCATAAAACAATTCATATAAGATTAAAAAATTCATAAAGATATAATTACATCACAACATAATCAATTTAATAATAGGGATAGAAACAGAACCCTTTATTATCTTAGATGGATAATAATTTTGATTAAACACTTGAACTCCATTCTTGAGGAAAATATCCTTTCTTCTTCAAAAACACTTTTCCTTTCTTAACATGTCGTACAATTCTAAAATACAAGAAGTTTATTAAAAATAAACATGAAAACTTATAAAGGAAGCTTCTTGGAAATATTATTTTAAAAATACATTCATGCCATATATGTTAAAAAACATTCTTCGTACTTTTTTCGGAAAAGTCAAAAAGTACCTCGTACGAAAAACAACAAAAGATTCTTTTCATATCCTTTACTAAAAACTCACCGAAGGGTAAAATTGGATTTAAAAAATTTTAGGTGGATGGAAATAATATTACATATTGAGGAAACATGGATATGGATGATGAAATACACCCCTGCAAATACTAAAGTATAAACAATCTCGGATAAAAATGAAATAGAGATATTTCCCTTACCTTAGGTCTGATTTGCCTCGTAAGTGTCTGAACCTCCTATATAATGATTTAAATAATGTTATTGACTTATTCCAGAATCATAATTATTGTTATGATATCACTTATGGTCATATTATTAGATTCTTGGTAGTAATATTTCATTGATACTTGTTATTCGGGTGTTTATAACTTTTTGTTCTTATGCGTGTTTTGTCGAATAAATTCTTATTCTTCTCTTTAGGTTATAGATACATCATTTACATAATGGTATTAATGTACTATATGTCATATTTATTCATTAAATTCATTTATATAATCATTATGCAATGAAGATCATGTAGAACGAACCGCATCACATCGTGGAGACGGTATTCCGTACGTACGCACGAGCGATGATATCGTTCCCATGATCGTGGAATTGTATTGGAGTGTATGTATACTATTTCAGAATAAATATCACTTTACAATAATCATATATAGTAATTATTTACACCATTATACCCATCCAAGTAAGGTGGTGGGGTAAAATTGATTACACCACGGCATGGAGACGGTATTCCGTACATACGCACGCTCAGTGATTTCATTTTCCATAGGATGGATAGAAGTTGAAATAGGGTTGTTTCATGCTTATAATAACATATCATTATATGAGTGATACTTATGTTATTACTTCATAATGAAACAACTAAAGAAGAAGATGTTTAAGAAGAAAGAATTTGGAAAGGACCGGTAATGGATATTACCTCTTTTTAACGCGCCTCTTCTTAACCTCCACTTAGGGCACTAGGGTTGGTCTTTGAAGAAGACCAAAACCTCTAGGATGATTCTAGGGAAGTGGGGAAGTTAAATGGTCAGGGTTTGGCCGAGCATGAAGGCTCAAATTCGTGTGAGGAGGAGAGGGAGGAGGTGCCCTTTTATAAGGGAGGAGAGGGGCACCTTTGGAAATATAAGAAATATTAGTTTATATTAAATCCCAGGCCCACTTAAAAACTTCCAAAATGACTAATATCCGAAGATTAGATGAGATAGGATTGTAATATCATCATCCAATAAAATTTAGAAATGTTAGGAATTTATTTTAAACATTACCAACTGGATTTATCCTTATTTATCAATTTAATTTTATTTGTGGTAATAATATTATAAATTTTAAATTTTTATTAATAATTATATATGTGTTGTGGATTTTCCTTAATTTGATATATTATGACATTGTCGACCATATAAATTTTAATTTATTATTTTTAAATATTTTTGTGATTTTTAAACAATTTTATAATATGTTATTTTTATAAAATAACAATAGTGTCAATTTTGATACTATTAATTTATTTGAATATAAATATAATATATACAGAAGATATGTTTGAACTAAAAGCTTTAATAGATTTATAAAATGTCATATGTATCTAGAAAATTAGTGGATCACATTAAATAGTTCATATAATAATTATTTTAATATTTTAAAACCATTTATTTGATATTTTAATTAATAAAATAATTTCAACATCACTATTGTGTCATAATTAATGATAATTATATAATCCCTAAAAATTCTAAATAAATTCCTAAGATGTATATAATTGTATTATCTTTCTGGAGACTATTAATGTTCGAAGTTTAATTAAGTTTATCACCAAATTAAAATTATTATACTTATAAGATCTAAGAAAGTAACATGTTGTCACATTCTTTGGTTTTAATAATAATTAAATTATTTGCATGGCTAAAAGTCTATTAAATGAATATAATCAGACCCTTAGGTGATATGGGTCGACTTTTAGTCATCCAATAGGATTTTTTCAGGAGTTAGAGTAATTTTATAATCTTATATTTACCCTTAATTACCCGATTTACCTTTAACTATGGTAAATAAAATTTACCGTAGTTACTATTCATAATGCCCAAAAATAAAAAGTAGCCTATTAACATAATTTGGACCCACTAATTCTGAATATGGAATGAATTTTTCAAAATTCAAAACATATAAGTTGCAGTAATTAATTTAAAATAAATCCCTTTGTTAAGAAAATGGGTTTTAGATGTTAAAACATTGCCAAAGATTGAAATGTTTTTACCTATGAATTAAATGTGAAATTAATGCTAATGACATATATTATATTAAATGGTAAAAATATATTCTATATATATTTTAAAACCATTCAATATTATAATTTAACCATATAAATTATCTCAATGGAAAAAGTTGTTTTTAATTAAAAATTAGCGTATTTTTACTATTCATCAAAATATGAAAGTTATCAGAAAATTATCAAAAATTTATCCAAAGTAAATTTTTATATCCTAATTCAAAAGAAGAATTTTATTTTGTCAAATTGAACTTATAAATGTGTCAAAAACTAGATTTAATGTGGTTTCACCATCAAAAGGCGGTAAAACTGCATTTTTGATAAATACTTATTTTACCCAAAAAAATTATTTTGTTCTCTTACCATGTTCTAGAAAATGTGTAAGACGAATAATAATTTTATAAAATTTAAAATTCAGTTAATACTATTCATAACGGCTAGTTTATAATATTATAATAATATATCGTTGTTTAGTGGAACTCGGTATTGCGTACTACACATGCTATCGAGGAAAGTCGCGATTGCATGCAGCGAAAGATTCCTTTGATGATTTATATAACATAAAAACAAAATTTTTCTCATAAAAGTCTAGGGTGTTACATTCTACCCTCCATAAAATGAATTTTGCCCTCAAAATTCTTCACTTTGTAACAAACAGATGAGGATACCTCTCCCTCATCATATCCTCAAGCTCCCATGTAGCTTCTTCTAATTGGTTGTTCCTCCATAAAACATTCACCAAGCGAGTGGTCTTTTTTCATAGGAATTTTTCACTATGATCCAGAATCTCTATCAGTTGTTCTTCATAAGAAAGATCTGGCTCCAGTGGTACAACTTCTGAGCTGAGTACATGTGAAGGATCAGGTATGTACTTTCTTAGGAGAGATACATGGAACACATCGTGAACATGAGAGAGATTCGGTGGAAGCACCAATCGGTAAGATACCTTCCCAACATGATCCAGTATTTTGAAAGGACCGATATATCTAGGGCTCAACTTCCCATTATTTCTAAATCTCATTACCCACTTCCAGGGAGATATTCGTAAGAACACATTATCACCCACTTCAAACTCTAGGTCTTTTCTTCGGTTGTCAGCAAAACTTTTCAGTCGACTCTGAGCTGCTCTTATGTGTTGTTGAATAGATCGGACCTTTTCTACCACCTCATCATCAATATCAGGTCCTAATAGCTTTCTTTCCCCAACTTTATCCCAGCAAGTTGGAGTCCTGCATTTAATTCCATAGAGAGCTTCATAAGGAGCCGTCTAAATACTGGAGTGAAAGCTATTATTATAAGAAAATTCCACCAAAGGTAGGTGTTGATCCCAACCAACTTTGAAATCCATAGAGAAAGCTCTCAACATATCATCTAGAGTTTGAATTGTTCTCTCAGACTGACCATCTGTCTGAGGATGATAAGCAGTGCTGAAACTCAACTATGTATCCAGAGTATGCTGAAGACTTCACCAAAACATTGAGGTAAACCTTGGATCCCGATCAGATATAATAGAAAGTGGTACTCCATGAAATCTTACCACTTCCTTCACATATATCCTGGCAAGATGATCTAGAGATAAATCCTCTCTAATAGCGATGAAGTGTGCAGACATTGTAAGATGATCAACTATGACCCAGATAGCATTATTGCCTTTGGATGTTTTTAGAAGTCATGAGACAAAGTCCATAGTGCTGTTTTCCCATTTCCATTCGGTTATGGGTAATGGTTGTAACATCCCCTTAGACTTCTGTCTCTCACCTTTAACTTGCTGAAAAACCAAGCATCGAGAGACATATTCAGCAACATCTCTTTTCATGCTATCCCACCAGAAGTACTCTTTCGTGTCCCTATACATCTTCGTGCTTCCAGGATGAATAGAGAATGAAGAACTATGGGCCTCATCCAGCAGCTCCTTCTTTAATTCGGGGATTTGAGGAACACAAAACCAATTCCTAAACATTATTATCCCATCACAATCAAGGTTGAATTCAGGATCATTTCTCACCTTCTTCTGTAACTCAACATCTTCTTTCTGTTCCTCTTTAATCTTCACATGTATAGATGGTTGAAAATTCATTTGAGAAAGATACAATTTTTCCCCTTTAATTATAATTCCAAGATCCATACTTTGTAAATCCATAAATATTGGATCTTTTGTGATCCTTATCATGGATAAACTGGCATGGTCTTGTCGATGTAATGCATCTTCCTCCTTGTTTGCTTTCCCAGGGTGGTAATGAATTGAGCAGTCGTAATCCTTAATCTTCTCCAACCATTTTTTTTTGGCGCATATTCAGCTCCTTTTGTGTGAAAATATTCTATAAACTTTTATGATCAGTATAAATATCACACCTTTCACCATAAAGGTAATGCCTCAAAATCATTAATGCAAAGATTACCGCAGCTAACTCCAAATCATGAGTTGGGTAATTTTGCTCATGTATTTTCAACTGTCGTGAGGCAAAAGCTATCACCATATCATTTTTCATAATAACACACCCCAAACCCTTCTTGGATGCATCACTGTAGATCCCAAACCTTTCTCCACTACAAGGCAGTGTGAGCACAGGAGCACTGGATAACCTTCTTTTCAACTCCTTAAAATTTTCTTCATATTCCTCCGTCCAAACAAACTTAACTCCTTTCCGAGTAAACTTGGTGAGTGGATTAGATAATCGTGAAAAAAATTTCACAAAACATCGATAATATCCAGCCAAACCAAGAAAACATCGGATCTCAGTCACTATTGTTGGTCTCGACCATCTTTCGATAACCTCTGTTTTTGCTAGATCCACATATATCCCCTCTTCTGAGATTATGTGACCCAAAAATGAAACTATTTGAAGCCAAAATTCACACTTGGTAAATTTGGCATAATGCTTCCCTTTTCTCAGGGTCTTCAATATAATTCTAAATTAATCTTCATGTTCTTGCTTGCTCTTTGAATATAAAAGAATATCATCTATAAAGACTACAAAAAACTGATCAAGATAGTCTTTAAAGACTCTATTCATCAGATCGATGAAGATATCAAGGGCATTAGTAAGAAAAAATGGCATCACTAAAAATTCATAGTGTCCATACCTTGTACGGAAAGCCATCTTTGGTATATCCTCCCTTTTGAACCTTAATTGGTGATACCCTGAATGAAGATCAATCTTGGAAAAGTATTGAGCTCCTTGTAGTTGGTCAAATAAGTCATTAATGCGTGGGAGATGATATTTGTTCTTGATAGTGATCTTGTTAAGTTCTTGATAATCAATGCAGAGTCTCATTGATCTATCTTTCTTCTTAACAAACCGAACAGGTGGTCCCCAAGGTGACGCACTAGGGCGTATGAACCCCTTATCAAGATTCTCATGGAGTTGCTTCATCAATTCCTGTAACTCAATTGGGGCCATTATATAAGGTGTCTTTTAAAATAGGCAGAGCACCTGGTACGAGTTCTATTGAAAACTCAACTTCACGATTTGGTGGGAGACCCGGTAATTCTTCTGGAAAGACATCATCAAACTCCCGTACAATGGGTGTATTCTTAATCGTGAGTTTCTCACCAAACATTTGAGAAAAATAAACTTCATTTAGTGGAATCAATACCCATAAAATGGAAGAAATTCCCACTGGAAGGTTATGTTCATCCTTGCATCGATACACGATCATAGATTGATCTGGAATATGAAATGTGACTTCCCTTCTTTGGCAATTGATATGAGCTCCATGTAGAGAAATCCAATCCATGCTAAGAATCACATCAAATTCCACTATAGGAAGGATCACAAGACTTGCAGGAATCACTTTCCCACAAACTTCAATCGGAGAAGAATTATAAACTTTTGATGCGACTATTGTGCCATTAGGGGTTTTCACAACTAACTCAACATCTAACTGTTGAGGTAATATAGTGATATCCTTAGAAAATTCTTCAGAAATAGAAGAGTGGATGGATCCAGAATCAAATAAAACATTTTCTACTTTAGAGTGGATGCTAAGTGTACTTTTTATTACATCATTATCGTACTCCACATCACTGATAGAAATTGCATGTGACTTTCCTTTGTCTTTAGCCTTAAGAGTTTGTTGACGTCGACCATCATCATCAACCCTTGGATTTGGGAATTGATTGGCATAATTCCCCATCTCCTTGCACTTGAACCATTGAAGTGTAGTAGGTTCTTCTTGTGTGTCCCTTCCTTTGTTTGCATCATTAGACATCTTCTTCCCATCATTGTGGCATTCAAATGCCCGATGACCTTCCTTTCCACATTTGAAACATTTACTTGTCCCTTTAAGACCGCTCCCTCCATGTTTCTTTCCACACTTTGAGCATAAGGGAAAGCTCATCTTCTTTTCAGTGTGCTATTTAGATTTTCCTTTGAATTCCATTTTCCTCTTCTTATCAAACCCATATGACTGATGGGTTACTCCAATCTCTATCTCGACTTTGAGAGCACATCGAACGATTTCCTCGTATCTATTGAAGTCCCTTATGGATAATGCCCTTCGAAGACTTCGTTTTAAGATACTAAAGAATCGATCGATCTTACTCTCAGGTTGGTTAATAATACCAGAATCATACCTTGCATATCTTGTAAAATTTGCTTCATAAGTACCAACAGATTCATCATCCTTTTGCTTCATTTCAAGAAACTCTTTCTCCATCTTTGTTCGGAGAATACGAGGGAAGTACATATTCAAAAATAAGTTCTTGAACTCATCCCGTTCCATGGACTCAATTTCATCCCTTTGCCTCATATTCTTAATAAGATTCCACCATTGATCAGCATCTCCTTCCAAACGATACACTGCTAGGATGACTTTATCATGATCAGAACATTGAAGAACTGAAATGTCTTTTCAGTAGTACTATTCCATTGTTCCCCAACTAATGGATCAGTAGACCCGTTGAAATAAGGTGGACGCTGCCTCATGAAGGATTCAATGGAATGTGGCTCTTTCCTTTGCTCGTTTGGAAGTCCTGCATGATTCATAGCTTGAGAATGTTGTGTGAGAATGGATACAAGATTTTTCATTCCAGCTCCAATAACGTTTGGTTGCTCAGGGGGACAATCATTGCATTGCCCATCGCATTCCGCATTAACACGGTTCCTTTAGGTTCATGCCTTTGACTAAAACCAAGAGGATTAGTGTGATCAACACTAATTAAATAGGAAAACCACATAATCAAGAATAAAATTTCACACTTAAGGTTTTATCATAGGTTTTTCATGGCCATTTCTAAAACACTAAGATTGTGTTCTATTCTTAGACTTATCCTTAGGATTCTTACTAAGGCTTTCACATCCTAGTTTCCAATGGTTGACTGTACCTTTCCTTTGATACCAACTATAACGACTCATACTTTACATACATTGTTAATACTTCAAAATTGAAGCACACATATTACAACATATAACAAAACCATGAAAGGACCGTATAGGTATAGATTCTTTATAAAATGGGAAACATAAACAAATGGTTCATAAAGTATAGCATCCCGCCTTTTTATCACGTAAACAGTCATTACATTTTACAAAACCGAGGATCTTTAAGGTTTAGTGTCTTGGAAACCAGGAACATTAAACATGAAAACATAAAAGATTCTTCTTAAACACTTTAAAGGATTCTCCTCATGTTCATACTAGGTTAATTAATACATCTAATAACCCTGGTACATACATCAAAAGAAAGGGTGAGCAGAAGGCCCAGTAAGGGAAACAAGTGAAACATTTTACATGTGAACTTGAGATACTTCAATAAGGTCATGAAAAGAACCTTAAGGCATGAAATAGAAATCATGTGGCATATCATAATAAAAATAACATTTTTCATAACTTGAAGATGTGGCTGAAAAATTTAATATAGACAATCATGAACATATCACAAAGGTCCATCCCCAAGGTGTCATTTGAAAATTACCAAGGTTATTCACCAAGATATCGTGAAATTTGTAATCTCTAGTGGTTACATCATTACCCAATGAATTGGAGCACTATCAGGTAGCACCCTTAAATTTGCCTTTATTATCATGTGATCCACATATATCATCATCAAACATTTCATAAATTACCCATATAGAATAAAACAAATGGGTTTCATTTCATAATCATAATGTTTTAAAAACTTTTTTAAAGACATGATCTTTATGTCACATTGAACCTATGAAAAGGGAAAGCGGGATTCATGTATGTAAATACAAGAATTTAAAATAGAACATCTTGATATATATGTGAATACCCATATAGAAGTTAGAGCTTTGAGTATTCACTTAATAAAAAAAATATCTTTAGAAAAAGAGAGAGACATTTTGTGACGAAAATTCTGCAGCATAGCGACTATGTTACAAGGTTTTTAGAAAACATTGAAAATAGGGGGGAAATGGGTCAAACATTCATAAATGACACATAAAACAGTAGAGGGACAGAATATAAGATATTTAAGAACATGGTAATGAAATTTGAAAATATACCATATGAAATGAAGAAAATGAAAGGAAAACAAAAATAAAATTTCTCTTATGAAAATTCAACAGCCTAACAACGTTACATAAACATCAACCAAAAATGATTTGATGAGATCAAATAGGGTCTCTCATAATATGAACATAAAATATCAGTATGATAGATATATAGATCATACCCCAACATAATAAAAAGGAACATTCAAGACTTGACATGGAATTAGAACTTTGAAAATGACAAGGGTGAAAGAATCCCTTAAAAATTCAGCAGCCTAACGCCGTCACTTAAACTTCAACAAAAAATGAATTGGTGAGATCAAATAGGTTCTCTCATCATATTAACATAATAGTCCAGTATGATAGATATAGATATCATACCCCAAAATAATAAAAATGAACTTGAAATAGTTGACATGAAAGTATAACTTTGAAAAAGATAAGGGTGAAAGAATCCCTTAAAAATTTGGCCGCCTAACGGTGTCACTTAAAATCAACAAAAAATGAATTGATGAGATCAAATAGGGTCTCTCATAATATTAACATAAGATTCCTGTATGATAGATATAGATATCATACCCCAACATAACAAAAAGAAACTTGAAAGAATTGACATGAAAGTAGAACTTCAAAACAAGAAGGGTGAAGAACCAATTAAAAATTCGGCAGCCTAACGACGCCACTTAAAACTTCAAAATACTAAATTGAAGAGATCAAATGGGGTATCTCATCATATGATCATAAAATATTAGTATGATAAATTTATAGATCATACCCAAACATAATAAAAGGGAACTAGAAATACTTTACATGATAATAGATCTTGAAAATTGAGAAGGGGGAAATAATATGTTACAAAAATTTCGGCAGCCTAACCGCGCCACTTAAAACTTCATAAAATGAAATAGTGAGAGTAAGAGGGGATCTCTAATTATGTGAACATGAAAATGGAAGTAAGAGGAGTATAAAAGAACACCCTTTAACATAAGAACATGGAGCATAAAAGAAATTACATAAAAGAGATTTCTTGAAAAGAAAGAGAGATATCAGATCCCTTACCTTAAAATGTAACTCTTAAAACTCAAAGGTTGGGACCTTGAGGGCTTGGGAGAACCTTGGGAGGACTCCTTGGGAGGTAATGAGACCAGAAATTCCTTGGGGAAGAGTGGGGAGTCGAATGGATGAGAGGATGGCTTGGTATTTATAGGGAAAGTGAGGGGACAAGGCATTAATCGCCAAAGGACACCTCATTAGTGGTTTTGGAAAACCCATGGGCTTGCCCATGGTATTTTCCCATGGTGTTGGCCACTTGGGACACCTCATACCTTATCTTACTATTCATAAGTCTACCATATTGATTACATACTTAATACATCATTTAATGATGTCATTAAACACCCGTAACATAAAAACTCTATTTTCACTATTCATCAAAAATTCAACTTTCTCAGAAATATCCCAAAATTTCACCTTAGCCAAATATCAGTAATCTGATTTCAAAAATGAACTCCATTTTATAAAAATAATTTTCTAAATATTTTAAGGTATTTTTTTAAATAAATACACTATTCACTGAAAATTCATTTTTATCAGAAAAAACCCCAAAAATTACCATAACATAATATCGGTGATCTGAGTTCAAAAATGAAATCCATTTTATAAAAATAATTTTTTAAATATTTTTAATTTAATTTTTAATTAAAAAACACTATTCACTCGAAAAAACTAATACTTGAATAATAACTTATGAAATCGTTATTTAACCATTTTATTGAATCACATTACTTAATCAAGGATCCTAGATTATATTAATACTTTCTTTAAGTGAGACTACTAATCCATTTGGACACATTACTAATAATAATCATAAAATCACTATTCATAATTACTATTCATCAAAAATTATGTTGATCTTATTAGACTCTAAATTTCATACTGAGAATTGTTATAGAAGACCATTTTTTGAATATCATTACACATTTTTAATTATTTAAGGTTTACATAAACATTTTTAAAATATCCTTTTTATAAAATTCATCAAAAATATGCATACTATATTTATCCTGTCATTTGAAAATTCATAAACTTCATCATAAGAAGAAATCCCAATTTTTATTTAAAACAAAGGATTACACAAGGCAGTTACGGCCTCCTTACATAACCCCTTATCACACCAGCATAGGACTTAAGTGTAAGGTGTGCAAAGGTGAGAGAATCTGAGGGAGGCTCGGCTAACATCGCACGAGTAGTAATTTCTATCAGTTTGAACTTCTTGCAATGGCGATTCCATTCTAGCTTCACATGATGAAGTTCGGCTTGGGTTTGGTCCAGAGCAAAGCCCAGTGGTGCTACCTCCTTCCCAAGTTCTGTTAGATGGGCTTCGATCGGTCCAAGACTACTGGGTGAGGCCATCGATGCTTCTTTCTATAATAATTAAACAATATTACTTGTATTTAGAGACAAAAATCAAAACGTTTAGTTTCCAACGGTCATATTGACCAATGGTCATATAATAGTCAAAACCCAACGGTCTAATTTTAATAATACTCATGTTATCAAATGAAACATTTTTGTTGAGTATAAAAAACAAAATAAAATAACACATAAAATTAGGAAACAAGATTTATTCAAAATTTCGGGTTGTTACAATCATCCCCCCTTAAGAAATTGCATCCTCACAATTTTTAAAATTGGGATTTGAAATTTCACTTAATGTCCCACATCGGAAAAGGAGTCAGTAAAACTATTACTTTAATAGTAAGAAAGGTAAGTACAAAGGTCACCTGAGTTAACCCATAATAAGATTCCATGGAGGAAACATGGATATGGAAGAAAAAACAAAGGGTCAAGTTCTGGGGGAGAATGATAGAAAACATGATTAGGAGAAAGTTAACCATAAGAAAATCCCAAACTTATGATGTGTATAAACGGTCATTGATTACCTAGTAGGAAATGTAAACCAATGACGTTTTTTTTACGTTCCATTTCATAATTTTAAGGAATTCATTTACTACATAGAATAAAAACTTAAGAAAATATACCTACCTTCATGTGGAGTTTCATCCTTTAATAAGTTTCTACCCAAAACTAATATTTTCTCCAAACTAAGAGCATTCAAAAATACATGGTCTCATCAAAACACAAGAATCATCTTCTATAGAATCACATAATCCACAAAAGATTAACTATCTATTTCTTCTATCCTTAAACATTATCCCAAAAACAGAAAGGGTAAGGTAAAACAACTCTTCAAAAAGAAATAATACCATAGGAATGGAAACTATTTTTAAATCTTCAAAGTTCCATGGTACTACCCAAAGATCATCATAGTCCATTCCATAAATAATGGTCCTTAAAATTCCTCAAAATAATCCAAACTAAGATTGAAACCCAAATAAAAGAAGGGTTTGATAACATAGTCTTCCAAAATAAACATCATTGTTCATCTCCAAGCAACATCAACCACTCCAAACATCTTATAACAAAAGTATCTACCCTAAACATATTTTACCCATGATAGTTTAATCATTCCCATAAGTGACCTAAATTACTATAAGTCCACCTTAAATTCATCGATTCTTCAAAATATAAGTCAACCTTACTCCTCAATGAAAATACAGTAGTAACATATTTACCTCGATCATATAGGGTCCCCAAAATAGTGAACTTCTTCCAAAAAAATAATCATGTTTTAATCCCCTAATCATCCCTGTCATATTAATACGACAATCATCGCATTTCCTATCACATTAGTTGTTGGGACATGTTCTTCCATTTCCCACCATTAACTAAGAAGAGAAAGCATAATTAGGGGCTTATGTACTTAGCCAACAATCATGAAAAGGAACTGAAATCATATAAGGATAACTTGTAGAAGAAAAGTATACCCTAACTTGTGATCCCCTTGGTTCCCATCTAGGTTATCCATGATTATATTTCTTATGTGAATATTTATTTTATTTTATCTTTGTTCCTTTAACAATGGTTCATACTAAGGTTATGAATTTACCAAAGCATATCCCCCGGGAGTGTCGTAACCAAGAGTGCAGCAAGGCCCGTTGTCGTGTACCAGTTCCCATTCGAGTCTTGCACAAAGTGGTGTTTTCGGGTTTTACCCCTATGTACATCTGTGCTAGAGCCACCTCTACCTGCTCATATCAAGACAGGGATGTATTTTCTTGGCAACCCCTTACTCAATACTCACCAAATACCAGGAAGGTTTCCTATATTTAAACTTTTCTATAGGGTTATTCCTAGAGTTTTCATATCCTATTTTCCACAAATAAATAAACCATCCTTTGATACCAACTATAGCATCCCGCCTTTTTATCACATAAACTTTCATTACATTTTACAAAACCGAGGATCTTTAAGGTTTAGTGTCTTGGAAACCAGGAACTTTAAACATGAAAACATAAAAGATTCTTCTTAAACACTTGAAAGGATTCTCCGCATGTTCATACTAGGTTAATTACTGCATCTCATAACTTGGGGTCATACATCAAAAGAAAGGGTGAGCACAAGGCTCAGTAAGGGAAATAAGAGAAACATTTTACATGTGAACTTGAGATACTTCAATAAGGTCATAAAAAGAACATTAAGGCATGAGAAAGAAATCATGAGGCATATCATAATAAAAATAACATTTTTCATAACTTGAAGATGTGGCTGCAACATTTAATATATACAATCATGAACATATCACCAAGGTCCATCCCAAAGGTGTCATTTGAAAATTACCAAGGTTATTCATAAAGATATCGTGAAAATTGTAATCTCTAGTGGTTACATCATTACCCAATGCATTGGAGTGCTATCAGGGTGCACCCTTAAATATTCCTTTATTATCAAGTTATCCACATATATCATCATCAAACATTTCATAAATGACCCATATAGCCTAAAATAAATGGGTTTCATTTCATAATCGTAACGTTTTGAAAACTGCTTTAAAGACATGATCTTTACGTCACTTTAAACCTATGAAAAGGGAAAGCGGGTTTCACGTATGTAAATCCAATAATTTAAAATAAAACATCTTGGTATATATGTTAATACACATATATAAGGTAGAGCATTGAGTAATCAATTAATAAAAAAAATATCTTTAGAAAAATAGAGAGACATTTTGAGACGAAAATTCAGCAGCATAACGGCTATGTTACAAGGTTTCTAGAAAACATTGAAAAAAGAGGGGAAATGGGTGAAACATTCATCAATAACCCATAAAACAGTAGAGGGACAGAATATAAGAGATTTAAGAACATGGTAATGAAATTTGAAAATATACCATATGAAATGAATAATATGAAAGTAAAACAAAAATAAGATTTCTCTTATGAAAATTTGGCCGCCTAACAGCGTTACATAAACTTCAACCAAAAATGAATTGATGAGATAAAATAGGGTCTCACATAATATGAACATAAAATATCAATATTATAGATATAGAGATAATACCCCAACATAATTAAAAAGAACATTCAAGACTCGACATGGAATTAGAACTTTGAAAAGGTTAAAGGTGAAAGAATCCCCTAAAAATTCAGCAGCCTAACGTCGTCACATAAACATCAACAAAAAATGAATTGATGAGATCAAATAGGGTCTCTCATCATATGAAAATAAGAGTCCTGTATGATAGATATAGATATCATAACCCAAAATAATAAAAATGAACTTGAAATACTTGACATGAATGTATAACTTTGAAAAAGAGAAGGGTGAAAGAATCCCTTAAAAATTCGGCAGCCTAACGACGTTACTTAAACTTCAACTAAAAATGAATTTATGAGATCAAATAGGGTCTCTCATCATATGAACATAAGATTCTAGTATTATAGATATAGAGATCATATTCCAACATAATAAAAATGAACTTGAAATAATTGACATGAAAGTAGAACTTCAAAACGAGAAGGGTGAAGAACCACTTAAAAATTCGGCAGCCTAACGACGCCACTTAAAACATCAAAATATTGAATTGAAGAGATCAAATGGGGTCTCCCATCATATGATCATAAAATATCAGTATGATAAATTTAGAGATCATACCCAAACATAATAAAAATTAACTTGAAATACTTTACATGATAATAGATCTTGAAAAATGAGAAGGGAGAATGAATCTGTTACAAAAATTTTGGCAGCCTAACGGCGCCACTAAAAACATCATAAAATGAAATAGTGAGAGTAAGTGGGGATATATCATTATGTGAACATGAAAATGGAAGTAATAGGATTATAAAATAACACCCTTTAACATAAGAACCTAGAGCATAAAAGAAATTACATAAAAGATATTTCATGAAAAGAAAGAGAGAGATCAGATCCCATACCTTAAAACGTAACTCTTAATACTCAAAGGTTTGGACCTTGAGGGCTTGGGGGCACCTTGGGAGGACTCTCTGGGAGGTAATGAGACCATAACTTCGTTGGGGAAGAGTGGGGAGTCGAATGGATGAGGGGATGACTTGGTATTTATAGGGAAAGTGAGGGGACAAGGCAAAAATGGCCAAGGGACACCTCATTAGTGGTTTTGGCAAAACCATGGGCTTGCCCATGGTATATTTCCATGGTATTGGCCACTTGGGACACCTCATACCTTATCTTACTATTTATAAGTCTACCATATTGATTACATACTTAATACATCATTTAATGATGTCATTAAACACCTGTAACTTAAAAACTGTATTTTCACTATTCATCGAAAATTAAACTTTCTCATAAATATCCCAAAATTTCACATTAACCAAATATCAATACTCTGATTTCAAAAATGAAATCCATTTTATAAAAATAATTTTCTAAATATTTTTAATTTATTTTTTTAAATAAATACACTATTCACCGAAAATTCATTTTTTTCAGAAAAAACCCCTAAAATTACCATAACATAATATCGGTGCTCTGAGTTCAAAAATGAAATCCATTTTATAAAAATAATTTTTTAAATTTTTTTAATTTAATTTTTAATTACAAAACACTATTCACTCAGAAAAACTAGTACTTGAATAATAATTTATGAAATCGTTATTTAACCATTTTGTTGAATCATATTACTTAATCAAGGTTCCTAGATTATATTAATACTTTCTTTAAGTGAGATTACTAATACATTAGGACACATTACTAATCCTATTCATAAAATCACTATTCATAATTACTATTCATCAAAAATTAAGTTTTTCTTATTAGACTCTAAATTTCATACTGAGTATATTTGTAGAAGACCATTTTTTGAATATCATTACACATTTTTAATTATTTAAGGTTTACATAAACATTTTTAAAATATCCTTTTTATAAAATTCATCAAAAATATGAATACTATATTTATCCTGTCATTTAAAAATTCATAAACTTCATCATAAGAAGAAATCCCAATTTTTATTTAAAACAAAGGATTACACAAGGCAGTTGCGGTCTCCTTACATAACCCCTTATCACACCAGCATAGGACCAAAGTGTAAGGTGTGCTAAGGTGAGAGAATCTGAGGGAGGCTCGGCTAACATCGCACGAGTAGTAATTTCTATCAGTATGAACCTCTCACAAAGGTGATTCCGTTCTAGCTTCACACGATGAAGTTCGGCTTGGGTTTGGTCCCGAGAAAAGCCCAGTTGTGCTACCTCCTTCCCAAGTTCTGTTAGATGGGCTTCGATTGGTCCAAGACTACTGGGTGAGGCCATCGAATCCTCATTCTATAATAATTAACCAATATTACTTGTATTTAGAGATAAAAATCAAAACATTTAGTTTCCAATGGTCATATTGACCAATGGTCATATAATACTCAAAACCCAATGGTCTCATTTTAATTATACTCATGTTATCAAATGAAACATTTTTGTTGAGTATAAAAAACAAAATAAAATAACACATAAAATTAGGAAACAAGATATATTCAAAATTTCAGGTTGTTACATAAAGCATCTACTTTTCCTCCCATTTATTTCATCATATCTAGAGTCACTTTTTGGAATATCATACTTAATAACCTTCTTCCTGACCTGGGGAAATAAAACATACAAAAGGGTGAGCTCAAATGCTCAGTAAAGGTAAACAAAGGAAATATCAATCACATCATATACATAAGAACATATCTTTTGGAAATCTTAACCTGCAAAAGAAATCATAATTTCATAACATGGGATAAATCATAGTAGTGAAATGTAATCCAAATAATCATATCTTATAACATGAAACTTTTTGGCTTACACACATAATCATAGAGAATCATTTCTTCTTAGTCAAGACTCATTTCCAATACTATCTTAAGGGAAAAAGTCCATTTCTGAACCGAGTTCACTCCTCGTTTCAGTCCTGTTTCACTGAACCGGTTTAACCTACTGTTCCAGCCATGTCTATATCATGAGATATAAAATCATTACCCAATACATTGGAGGGAGATATATGTCCCACCTTTCTCATAATGATACCATTCTTATGTGTGGCACAAAATCATAAACCATACATCATAGCATAACCCATGTAAAAAAAATGGGAATCTTAAATATCATGACATCATAAAAAAATTCATATAAGATAAAGGAATTCATAAAAATATAATTCCATCACAACATAATCAATGTAATAATAGGGATATAAACAAAACCCTTTATTGTCTTAGATGGAAAATAATTTTGATAAAACACTTGAACTCCATTCTTCAGGAAAATATCATTTCTACTTCAAAAACACTTTTCCGTTCTTAACATGTCATACAATTATAAACTAAAAGAAGTTGATTAAAAATAAACCTGAAAACTTGTAAAGGAAGCTTCTTTGAAATATTGTTTTAAAAATCCATTCATGCTGTATAAGTTAAAAAAACATTCTTCGTAATTTTGTCGGAAAAGTCAAAAAGTACCTCGTACGAAAAACGACAAAACATTCCTTTCATATCCTTTACTAAAAACTCACCGAAGGGTAAAATTGGATTTAAAAAATTGTAGGTGGATGGAAATAATATTACATATTTAGGAAACATGGATGTGGATGATAAAATACACCCTAGTAAATACTAAAGTATAAAAAATCTCGTATAAAAATGAGATTGTGATATTTCCCTTACATTAGGTCCGATTTGCCTCGTAAGTGTCCAAACCTCCTGTATAATGATTTAAATAATGTTATTGACTAATTCCGGAATCATAAGTATTGTTATGATATCATATATGGTCATATTCTTAGCTTCTTAGTAGTAATATTACATTGCTACTTGTTATTCGGGTGTTTATAACTTTTTGTTCTTATGCGTGTTTTGTCAAATAAATTCTTATTCTTCTGTTTAGGTTATAGATACATAATTTCCATAATGGTATTAATGTAATATATATCATATTTATTCATTCAATAAAATTATATAATCATTATGCAATCATGATCATGTAGAACGAATCACATCACATCGCGGAGACGGTATTCCGTACGTACGCACAAGCGATGATATCGTTCCCATGATCGTGGAATTGTATGGGAGTGTATGTATTATATTTAAGAATCAATATAACATTAAAATAATCATATATTGTAATTATTTACACCATTATACCCATCCAAGTGAGGTGGTGGGGGAAAATAGATTACACCACGACGTGGAGACGGTATTTCGTACGTACGCACGCGCGGTGATTTCATTTTCCATAGGATGGATAGATATTAAAATAGGGTTGTTTCATACTTATAATAACATATAAGTGTATGAGTGATACTTATGTTATTAATTCATAATTAAACAACTAAAGAAGAATATTTTGAAGAATAATGAATTTGGAAAGGATCGGTAACGGATATTACCTCTTTTTGACGCGCCTCTTCTTAACCTCCTCTTAGGGCACTAGGGTTGGTCTTTGAAGAAGACCAGAGCCTCTAAAATGATTATAGGAAAGTGGGTAAGTGAAATGGGCAGGGTTTTGCCGAGCTTCAAGGCTCAAATAGGTGTGAGGAGGAGAGGTAGGTGGTGCCCTTTTATAAGGGAGGAGAGGGGCACCTTTGGAAATATAAGAAATATTAGTTTATATTAAATCCCAACCCCCCTTAAATACTTCCAAAATGACTCATATGTGAAGATTAGATGATATAGGGTTGTAATCTCATAAACCAATAAAATTTATACATGTTAGAAATTTATTTTAAACATTACCAACTTGATTTATCCTTATTTATCAATTTAATTTTATTTGTGTTAATACTTTTCTAAATTTTAAATTTTTAATATTAATTAAATATGTGTTGTGAATTTTCCATAATTTGATACTTTATGAAATTTTCGACCATATAAATTTTAATTTATAATTTTTAAATATTTTTGTGATTTTTAAACAATTTTATAAGATGTTATTTTTATAAAATAACAATAGTGTCAATTTTGACACTATTCATTTATTTGAATTTAAATAAAATATATACAGAGGATATGTTCGAAATAAAATCTTTAATAGATTAATAAAATGTCATATGTATCTAGAAAATTAGTGGATCACATTAAATAGTGCATATAATAATTATTTTAATATTTTAAAACCATTTATTTTATATTTTAATTAATAAAATAATTTCAACATCACTATTGTGTCATAATTAATGATAATTATTTAATCCCTAAAAATTCTAAATAAATTCCTATTATGTATCTGATTGTATTATATTTCTGGAGACTATTCATGTTAGTAGTTTAATTAATTTTATCACCAATTTAAAATTATTATATTTATAAGATTTAAGAAAGTGACATGTTGTCACATTCTTTGGTTTTAATAATAATGAAATTATTTTCATGGAAAAACGTCTATTAAATGAATATAATCCGACCCTTAGGTGATATGGGTCGACTTTTAGTCATCCAATCGGATTTTGGCAGGTGCTAGGGTAATTTTATAATCATATATTTACCCTTAATTACCCGATTTACCTTTAACTATGGTAAATTAAATTTTCCGTAGTTACTATTCATAATGCCCAAAAATAAAAAGTAGCCTATTAACAGAATTTGGACCCACTGATTCTGAATATGGAATCCATTTTTCAAAATTCAATACATATAAGTTCCAGTAATTAATTTAAAATAAATACCATTGTTAAGAAAACGGGTTTTAGAAGTTAAAACATTGCCAATGATTGAAATGTTTTTACCTATAAATTCAATGTAAAATTAATTCTAATGAAATAGATTATATTAAATGGTAAAAATATATTCTATATATACTTTAAAACCATTCAATATTATAATTTAACCATATAAATTATCTCAATGAAAAAAGTTGTTTTTAATTAATAATTAGAGTATTTTTACTATTCATCAAAATATGAAAGTTATCATAAAAATATCAAAAATTTATCCAAAGTAAATTTTTATATCCTGATTCAAAAGAATAATTTTGTTTTTTCAAATTGAAATTATAAATGTGTCGAAAACTAGATTTAATGTGGGTGCACCATCAAAAGGCGGCAAAACTGCATTTTTTGTTAAATACTTATTTTACCAAAAAAAAAAAATTTTTTGTTCTCTTACCATGTTCTAGAAAATGTGTAAGATGAATAATAATGTTATAAAATTTAAAATTCAGTTAACACTATTCATAACGGCTAGTTTATAATATTATAATAATATATCGTTGTTTAGTGGAACTCGGTATTGCGTACTACACACGCTATCAAGGAAGGTCGCGATTGCGTGCAACGAAAGATTACTTTGATGATTTATATAACTTAAAAACAAAATATTTCTCATAAAAGTTTTAGGTGTTATAGGTGTGCTGCGCCAGTGAGACAGAATGAGGTCGCGGCCTAGAGCGGGGCCGCAACGGAGGGATGCGGCGCCGCCCCGCCCCGCCGGAGCACCCAGGGGACGCGGCCGGGGTGGGCTACGGCGGAGGGGTGTAGCGCCGTCACACTGTGCCAGTCATACATGGGCCACAGAGGTTTTTGAGGAGGTAGCCGGGCTCAGCCAGCCGCCAACACACCAAGAGGTGGGACTAGAGGGTCCCGCGGTAGCCACACCGGCCGGTCATTATGGCCGGTCTTTTCTGGAAATACTGGTGGGTTGAAACCCCCAGCCAGCAACCTAGGGCGGACCCCACATGATGGGGGCCGCCATTTCAAAACAGAGGGGGATGCCCCCCGCTCCCACGCCCCTTTCACACCCTGTGTCCGGCTTCCGAGCCAGGCCGCCCGCACTGGGCCGGACCACCCGTGTCAGGCCGGACTGCCCGCGCCAGTCCGGGCTGCCCGCGCCGGACCGGGTCACCCTCGCTGGGTCGGGCCACCCGTGCCGGACCGGGCCGCCAACGCTGGGTCGGGCCGCCAGCGCCGGGCCGGGCCGTGCCGGCCAGGTTGGGTTGTGCCCAAAGAGGTCGGACCCAGACCCGGGTCAGGTCGACCCAGTTCGGGCCGACCTAGGGGGTATTGGGTGGGTCACACCGGGCCCAAACCCCCTAATTTTGGAACGATCCGTTCAAATGCCCATAACATAGGCTACGGACCTCTGATTGATGCACCATCAGTTGTGTTGGAATCCTTGGATCAAGACGGTCATTTAGGTATATTAAAATCAAGGTTTTTAAGATCTATGGGTACGACCAGTTTGGTTCAAACCCAAAACCAACCGGGCCCTTGGAGCGGAAATACTTATAACTTAACGACCGGACGTCCAAATGACATGTTGTCAGTTACGTTGAAATCATATTAGTGAGGGGGTTATTTTGGCTGACTCTGCTCAAGGTTTGGATGCAGTTGGAGT
This sequence comes from Viscum album, assembly GCA_963277665.1. Classification (NCBI taxonomy): domain Eukaryota; kingdom Viridiplantae; phylum Streptophyta; class Magnoliopsida; order Santalales; family Viscaceae; genus Viscum; species Viscum album. The sequence goes on from OY728165.1 coordinate 1,395,041,883, forward strand.
ATTTTCGGGTTGGTTTTAGCTTAAAAACCAACTGGGCCCCTGTGATGAAAAGGCGAATAACTGTCGGACCAGGCTTCTGATTGACGCACAATCTGTTGCGTTGGGTTTCTTTTGGCGAGACAAAACCTTGTGATACATCAACTCTGGGATTTGTGAATGTTGATGTATCGTCCCCCTTGCCTCATGGTACAGACCCTCACAGAATCCAGCGTCTTCTATGTGGATGACTTCCGTACTAGGATCCTTAGTGGGTTCGACGAAGACGACTACCGTTCTAGGATCCTTAGTGGGTTCGACGAGGAAGACTAATGTACTAGGATCCTCCATGGGTTTTACAATAATTTATACCATACTAGGATCCTCTGTGGGTTCGACGACAATGACTACCATTCTGGGATCCTCCGTGGGTTCGACTACGATGACTTCTACACTAGGATCCTCTGTTTGTTCAGCTGCGACGTCGATTGTACCTAGATCCTCCGCGGGTTCAGCAGCGATGTCTACTATACTTGGATCCTACGTTGGTTCAGTAGTGACGACTTCTGTACTTGGATCCTACGTGGGTTCGGTAGTGACGACTTATGTACTTGGATCCTACGTGGGTTCGGTAGAGGACATGATTCAGAGGCTACATCTAATAATATCCACCCCTATTTGTGAATAGTATACTTGTGTGAGCTGAGTCATGACATTCAATCAATACCTTCGATATGATTGAATTGCTATCCTGTGTGGATTGGGTTGTAATTTCCTGGGTGGATTGGGTTGTACTTTCCCGTGTGGAATGGGTTGAACATGAGCTCATGAGTTGGATCAGAACTTGAATTGATGACTTAGGTATATGTATGGGAATATAAATAAGTAGAGTTGGTTGATAATTCGTGATTGTATCATTCCTTTTTGATTTATCCTTTGTCGATTCTGGAAGAGCTTCGGGGGTCTCGGGGTCCCTGCTGAGTATCATATACTCACCCCTGCACAGGCTATGCCCGCACTATATTGTGTTGGTTGCAAACGACGTACCACACTGATCATGTTTGAGGTTTGTGGAGCGGGACGGTACCCAGAGGTGGACTATCAGGCGGGACATACACGGAGTGGACTGCCGGACTCGAGGAGCTAACGAAACTATTTGTATTCACCCTTCAATTGGGAGTTTCGGGATACGTCTTGGTGGTTGATACTCTACTTTTTAGCTATTGTACTATCTTTTCTCAGTTGTACTATACTTTCAGTTGGGTTTGTATACTGGCCCATTTACTTCCAGCACATAATTTTATACTATGTTTAATTAGAGTTTACTTCTTCTTATGTACTCTATGGTGTTTGTTTTCTTATATAAAGACAATGCCTTCACTTTTATTGGGATTTACGCCTTTGGTGCTAGTCGCCAGCCCCTGTTCAATGGGAGGCGGGCTTGGGGTAGTCACAGCATGGGCCCCAATGATGGGTTGTGACATGAGAGGGGTCATTCACATATCTCCTCAGCTCGTATACATGGGAGACATTATGTACCCTTTCTAACTATAGTATTATAGCCAATAGATACGACGCCTCTCCAACTATACTCAACATTTGGAAAGGGCCGATGAATCTCAGAGACAACTTGTCTCCTTGTCCAAATCTACGTATCCCTCATCAAGGAAAGACCTGATGGAATACATGGGGACCCTCCTTAAACTCTAATGGTATTTATCAATTATCAGCATAGGAATTCTGTTAACATTGTGTAGTATTAATCTACTCTTCAATGACTAGCACCTCTATAGTGGTATCTTGTATCATATGTGGAGACATGAGTGATGACTCCCCTAGGTTTTTGTAGCCTAAAGATGACATGTATGGTCATATTTATAATGACATAAACAATTAAATATTGGGGGTAGAGTGGTAGAAAATGTTTTTCCCAAACTCCACCTGTGGTTGGTGGTCCTCCAAACTGTGGTACAAATCAATAATGCAATCATGAAGCATGTACTCCATGGTATGTATGGTCTGCCCCATTTGACCTTACGTCTTTGGGTGAATGGCTGTGCTCAAGGGCAGATGTGTCTCAAACACCTACTCTAATCCCTTCAACTACCGGGATGTAATGCGTGTATGTCGATCTGAGACTATCTTATTTGGGAATCCATGGATTCAAACTATCTCATGCATGGAGAGGTGTCCCAAGACCCCTAATGAGGACTTATCTTGAGTGGGTAGTAAGTGGACTAACATGGTGAGTCGGTCTAAGATCACTTAGATGGTATCGTTCCCCCAGGACGTACATGGTAATCCTATCATGAATTATTTTTATATCTCATCCCATGTCCACTATAGTAGATAGAGGGGTTGTGTTGAACCTTCTAAAACTTGGTTCCCATTCTTCACTTGCTGACATGTGACACATCTTGAGACAAACTCTACCCCTAAATTCAGAATCATTGGCCACCATTACTAATGTCAAAGGCCTTTAACCTCTTCTCCACACATGTATGTACAAACAAATGGGATGTATGAAACTACTTCAACACCACCTCACACAATACAACAAGTACTACAATGCATCTTATGAAAAGGATGATGTGCTCCACACCATTTGAATGTCCATCAGGTGCATTCCCTATGGACATCTAAGAACATGTTTTCTCATATATAGGATCTCTGAGTTTTTCCTCCCAGAATCGCTGTAAGAGTGGAGGGGAAAGAACCATCGAATGAAGACACCCTATATTTTCTCTATACACAATGGATATCTAATGAATTTCCAACTTTTTTGAGGCCTCATTTAGTAGTTGTGATCTCAGTCTCCTTACTAGAGTATCTACCACCACATTCACCTTCCTAAGAGTATATACTATCATGAAGTCATATTCCTTGAGGATCTCTAGCCAAACTCACTATCTCTGATTAATATACATATGATAAATCATATACTCAAGACACTTGTGGTCGGAGTAGACGATGAATCGTTCTACCATAAGATAGTGTATCCACATCATTAGTTTGATGACTACCACTGCCAACTCAAGGTCATGAGTTGCATAGTTCTTCTCATGCAATCATAGTTGTCGTGATACATAAGAAATAAATCATTTCCACATATTCTAATACATCCAAGCCTAGTACCTGATGTTTCATATAACACAATGTACTCATCCCCCTCCACTGGAGGCCTCAACAAAAGATCACTCTTCATGCTTTTCCACGACTACTGAAATATATAATGGAATCATTCTATCCACACGAAGGGTTTTCCCTTATTCTTAAATGTCTTCATTTCTGCTTCTAATTTAGAGATGTCGGGTAAAAACCTATGATAGTACCAAACCAATCCAAGGAAACTCTACACCTCAGTAACACTCTTGGTTGGCTCCCAAGCAAGCATCACCTCTATCTTCACTGTATCCACCAAAAATACATCCTTTAAGATGACATGTCTCAGGATTTGGACAATTTTTATCTAGAACTCATTCTTCGTGAGATTTCTATAATGTTAGTGCTCTCGAAGTGTGTCTAGAACCATCCTCATGCAAATTGGGTGCTCCTCCTCCGACGTTGAACAGACTAAGATTTCATCAATGAAGGCAACTACAAACCTGACGAGGTATGGCTGGATGATCCTGTTCATGAGTCCCATTAACACATATAGGGAATTATTCATAGAAAACACAATCACAATGTAATTGTAGGGGCCATAGAGGCAACTAAAATCCATCATCATGATGTCCTCATGTTATACTCAATGCTAATGATAGCCTGATCAAAGGGCTATTTTCAAAAACCATATCTATCCCTTCAACTAATCGAATAGGTCATCAATCATTGGGAGAGGATACATGTTCTTCACGATCACTTGGTTCAGGGACCATAAGCCAATGCATAACCAGAAGATTCCATATGCCTTCTTGAAAAAAAAACAATGGGTATGCCCATGGTGAAATGTTGGGCCTCATGAACCCCCTCCTCTAAAATTCTTCCAACTTTTCCCTTAACTCACAGAGCATTGTGGGAACTATCCGATATGCAGGTGTAGATATTGGTGTCATCCCGAGGTATAGATAAAAGCTAATGTTTACTTCTCTGAGAAGTTGTAGACTTGAAACATCCTCTGGAAAGACGTCCTCATACTCATCCATGATTGTAGGAAACAATGGACTCATCTCATTCACAACACCAAGGGTCATGATTTCCAACATGTGATTTATTGAATACACCCTCGTATGTGCAAGTCCATCCTATTCTTATTAGTTTTCCTTCTCACGGAAAAGTAAAATCGGTTACCATATCCACAGATACACCACATTGTGTGTCTAAAACAGTTGATCTGAGAATCAACTACTAATAATCAATCCACACCCAGAATGACTTCGTAAGTCCTAAACACTATTAATATGAGATCCCAGTCGAAGCTCTTGCCTCCCACAATAAATTCCCACGGTCGGTACCAGTGTGTGGTTATTGAATCCCCTCCCGTAGTAGTTTTTAATTGTAAGGTTCAAGCCAACAACCTAATGAGAATATCTGAACTCTGAAAAAGGTCCACAAAAATGAATGAGTGACTAGTATATGTGTCTATAATAACTATAGATAAATTGGATAATACAAAGATCATACCTCGTATAATCTCTGGGATGTCAGAACAGTGGGCCTCGATTTCCAAAAGTTGAGCATGGCCCCATCCACCTGCTCCTAGATCCTGTGGTGGACAACTTGTTGGAGGTGGTGGTGTACCTCATACATATTCCTATCTCCATCCAGTCATCCTAATCCTCTTACACTTCTTCTTCCAGGTGGACCGACATGTTCATGTCCCTATCGTAGCCTCGGAGTTCCCTCAACCATCTACATATCCTCTGTGTGGTTAGTCAAGAAATCCCAAGCCATGTTCCCCTTCTTTCCAAACGTGTAGCATACAATGCACTCTGATGACCCCCTCTTCCCTGATATCCTCGCACTGCCCACCCTTAGTCTTGTTGTCATCCTTTGAATTGTATGGCCCATTTGGGCCTCTACATCATTGATCGTCTACCCGTCACAGATGAATGGACCACCTATAATCTTGTGGTAGCTCCCACCATTAGTGCATGATCTACGAGGAATATCTCTATTAGAAATTTCTATAGCACCCATACTTGAATAGGGATTATAAAGGACATCAATGATGCCACGATGTCCTATCATAGTCCGTGATCAATATTCCAGGCCCTGAAGAAAGAGTCATGTTCCATATCTATAGAGTTATGAGGGAGGTATTTGATCCTCATAGAGTAATAAGCCTTTATCAGGTTGCCCATATATAGGTGAAGCAGATATTATATGCTCAAAGACCGAAAATTTGTAGGGAATATCTTCTCCCTGAAATTTTGATCAATGTCAAAGTATGTGAGGGTCGCCTCCACATGAGTCTTTATCGTCAAACTCCACCATCTCCCCGATGATCCCTGTAGTAGGCTCATGACTAGAATTTCTATCTGGTCAGGTGGAATCCTTACTAAGGGTAAGACATGTACCACTGCCTCCATCAAATCCTCAGTGATCTGAGTATATATATATCCGGTAAACCTAGGAAGACTTTATCTCTGGAACTCATATAATGAAACTAATTATACAAACGTCCTAATCTAGTAGCGATGCTAGTAACTGTTGAACAATGGGAGATGATAAACCTAGGACAACACACAAAGGTGAAATCTTTTGAAACAAACCCTAACTAAATACTCTTCACTCTGTGGTCCATCATCATTGTCATGCACTAGAATCCTGGAAGGTTTCATTTCTAGAGGCCTCCGGATATAGATCCATATAAATCACAACTAATAAATTTTACCTGGTGAGATGAATCTGACTCTAAATGATCCAGATAAAACATTCAAATATGTATGTAACCATTGTTTCCATTTACCATGTTGGAAAGCATACTTCAGGTTCCTGGTGTAAGAATATGTCAGTCACCATACCAATACTGGACTCTCTGGATAAAAAGCCTAAATCAAAACACATAACACTATTTCACCATAAAAATTTACAATCTCTTAGTTTTTATAGTATTACCAACTATCCTTTGATACCACATTTTCATGTCCCATTTCCCAAGGGTCGTGCTATGACTTCCCAAAGCCTACCATCCCTACGGCAAGGGATGGTGACTCAAACTGGGTAGGAATATCCCAATAAAAAGGAAATGAATTTCTTTTAAACCTATACATAGGAACAATGTTGAAACTGGAGAAAAAAATTAAAAGTAAAACTCAACTATTAATGGGACAACAAGTGAGTGTATAATATGAACTAAAAGTACATATGGGTCGGAATACAAGCCTGAAACCACAAAAGAATGTAAAAACTCTACATTTTGTCCACTTCAGACCCCACATGAAGGGTAGGTTAAGGGTAGCTACATATAACCATAGAAGTACACCCTCATATCTAATCTCACCGAGAAGCACTTGGTTCCAGACCACCATGGTCTCTATTGAATCGTCGATCTCATGCACGATAGATGACACTGCCAGTCGAGGCCTGTGTGGGGCAGAGTAACACAATACTCAGTAGGGACAACAAACCACAGAGGAAAGACCGCGAATAAATACAAAAAATAAAGGACCAAAAAGAAAAGAGAACTCACACTAGGTATCACTCAGAGTATAGAAAGTAAGATTATAAGTCGTAAAGCTGAATCATCCTGTGTTGTTGAGGGATTCAACTCTAATCAATCAATGAGAATCGATAAGATACTGGACCACTGAGGTCTACTATGCTACTGGATCACATAGCTCTACTCTACTATTGGAACATAGAGGTCCGCTCTGTTAATAGACCACCGAGGTCTGCTGAACAACTAGACAACTAAGGTACACTCGTCTACTGGACCATAGAGGTCCACTAAGTTACTATCACACTGAGGTTCACTTGGTTACTATACCAATGCTGTCTTCTCAGCTACTAGACCACTACAGTCTTCTTGTTTACCAAACCATTCAGGTACACTTTTCAACTAGGCCACCATGGTCCCGCTCCTCATATCCTACATTTCACTACCAGATATAGGATTCACGCTCTCTGGTGCACTTTATTCTAGTAGAATATTCTCCTAAATCCATTGGTAGTATATCAACAAAAAATAAACTCACTAAGAGTATACCCAATGGACCATCTCGCCACAAGGGTCCCAATGTCGTACACGACGCGTCAATCGGATTTCTGGTCTAAAAGATATTTGTGTTTTCCTAAATATGGACAGATTGTTTCAGGGCCCCACCCAAATTGGTTAAACTGACCCAAACCAACCCAGACCATGTTCCCACAATATACAACCTTATTTGGCCAACCCCAACTGACTTGGTTGGGTTAGGGCCAACTCGGTCCAGTTTTTCCTAGTGGTCCGGGCTATTGGGACTTGCTGGACCCGACCCTGTTCAGCCGTGGGTCTAGCCCGCCAGGTCGCCCAACGACCGAGAACACATTCTCCATTATGTTATAACACAGTTAGAAATATTTTTTCCCACAAGACGGTCAACGACATGGTTTCATGTCCATCACGACCTGTATGGTGGACCAGTTATCATGAAGCCCCGACTGCCCAACTATCTGGTTCACTTCATCTTCCCTGCCCACATCGTCGGGCTAGATTCTGTCTATCCTGGATTCGATAATAGTTTATGGTTCGGGTATCTAGATGGTAAAGTGAGGCCGACCGCCATCGTCCACACGTCGAGGGCCAGCCCGAGGGACACTCAAACTGACATGGTTCCCAACATGTGCTACCTCTCTACACCACAATGATCTCTATTAGCTATGGCCTCCAAAGCCTCGGTGCACTACTGGGGCCTACCAACTCTCACCCAAATCCACTTCCTCCGGTGCCGGCACATGGATGGTCTCTTTCACGGGCCAGCAGACATTCTTTAGGGGTGCGTTCTTCAATTCAGAGGGTCTGTTTTGATCCTTGGGTCGCCTCCTTCACTACTGCGTAACCCATGTCATCTCGTCGTCGGTCTGGAAGTCTGACCACTTTTCGAACCTCTAACCAATAAATCGATGTGACCATAGGAATCCATTTGTGAAGAATCGATGTGGGAGAGGATATCACAAGAAACACCCAATGTGATCATCATTGACCTTGTTCATTTTTCCTTCATTCTTTACGTTAGAAAAAGATGAGATATCGAACGTTAAAAAGTTAATCTCCCGTTCTTTAATACACACATTCCCAAATCCCATCCCTCATATGCGATTGATCAGCGGGTCAACATATTTTGTGGGTTGTCCAACGTTCATATTGAAAATCAATGAACCTCGAACGAAATGGAATAACTTAGAATTAAACAAACCCCTACCTACTAAATAACATTGGTCGAGAAAGATCACCCATCAACATCTGTCGATCTTCGGGTCCATTTATATCTCAAACGGTATCATCTCTGCTTTCCCATTCACCAACATTCATCATTTTGGGATGTTTTCTTTGTTGTTCGTAAGTGGAAATCCATGGTTTTTCGTAAGCCTTGAATAAATATATAATTTAAGAAAGAATATGTGTTATGCATTACAATGTGTCCACGCTGAATCATTAATGAGGTTCACTAAGGGATTCATCATCACCTTGTTGTAGTACCACATTGTTGATGATTCACATCATAATGATAATGATAAAATAATAAAATATAAATTTTTAGTTATCTTAAATTTCTTATAAAATTCTTGAAAACAATCTTTTTCGGACGAACCTCGCAGATCGATACTAGACCCTTCCATGCCAAATTCTGATGCACTGAGTTCAATGGTGACCTCATATTTTTTATCTAGGAACTTGTTTAAAAGTTATAAAAACCTATTTGAATAAGAATCATGTGTTGTGTGACAAGATGGTCTTTACATAATCTAATTTTATTTTAAAAAATATCACATTAAATTTCAGGGCATTACGTAATGTGCATCCAATTAAGATACCAATTATAGAAAAGATGTTATATGGTCAAATAATGTCCATAATTTTTTTTAGAAAAGTTTATATTCTATTTGGATTCTTAATATTAATGTGTAACCTCTAAGTAAAGAATTTTTTACCTTAATCAGTGTAATTAATTTTAAATCCATTCCATGAAATTTTTAGTCAAAAACTATGTTGATGGTATTGTACAATATAAGTAATTATTGTTCCAAATATGGAATCCATTATTCTAAATTCAAACAACATAAGTTGAAGAAATTAATTTAAAATTACTCCCATAGACAGGATGACAATGTGGGTTTTGTAAAGTAAAAATGTACCAAATATATATAATCACTAGAAAAATGATTCCAATGTCCTAGGTTGTATAAAATTACAAAAAATGTATTTAATTATACTTAAAAAATCAATAATATAATTTAATTATAAAAATAAATTAAATTAAATGGATAATTTCAATTAAAATTTAGTAATATTTTGTATTAAAGAAATATGAAACTTTTTTTAAAAATATAATAGATTCACCCAATGATAAATTTTATATTCCTATTTAAAAAAAGAATTTTATTTTTTCAAATATAATTATTAAATTTTCAATATATTTTTTTAAAATAGGTTATCCAATAAATCTAGATAAAATTGTTTTTTTAATAATATACTTTTATGTGTAATACCATACTTTTTCTTATCATATTCTAATAAAATCTATTGGATGAATGTAGAAAAAAATTATAATCATGTGCAAACATAACATTGTTTTTTATTTTCATTCCATTTGATTGTGTGTTTAGGTGACAACTTCAATATTAAAAAATAATATTAATCATATATTATTATAAGGTATATCTCAGTATTGCATGCAAGACATGATTTCAAAGAAACTCAGTGTTACATTTCTTATATATAATTTAAAATAACATTAAATTCATTGTGAAATTACTATTTAATTCATAAATATTTTTTAATATAAAAAATAATTATTCTAAAATTTTGTGGGATGTCTTAAAAGGAATGTGTGCAATTAATTTTTCCTCTCTGAAATAAATAGTAATTATACAAATGACTGTTATTTTATAAAAAAATAAATTTTCATTTATTAATAATTTTTATGATTCTAAATATTTATCTAATATCAATTATATATTCTATATGAAAAATATATTTTAATACTTAAATCATTATTTTCTTATGAACATGAACCCAAAATCCTATCAGTACAAAAAGAAACTTGTATTTTATGTTTTTCTGGTGTGTAAAACTAAATTAATTTTTATATAATTTATTATATTCTAGAAAATTATTGAAATTTATTTTGAAATAAAAAATATAAATGACGATAATTTTAATCTAGGAAGTATTTCGTATCCATCAAATTATTCATTTTAAATTATTTAACAGTTATATATCGAGGGATATAATCTTTATAAATTTTTTTCTTAAAATATTAATTTTATTTTCAAGGAATAATTTTAGGTGATTCTTCAATCTATTAAAACCACGAATACACTATACATAATATTTAAAAATAATTTATATATAATATTAATATATATAATCAATATTTAAAATTTATTTCATTTAATAAAATAATATCTTGGAATTATAATTTAGGTAGTTATATTATACTCGAATAGTATTTTTAAAATAATATGAAATAGAATGAACTATTTTATTGAAAGAATTATTCTTTATTTAATTATTTATTAATTTTTTTTTTTATTTTTTTTATTAGAAATTTTTTAAATTTATGTTTCATTTTATTTTATAAAACATTTCTTATATAAAAATTTATTTTTATTGTCAAAATCTAGAGTGATTAATCGGTATTAAATCTCAAGAATCTAAAATTTGACAAGTAATATATTTGATTGAAATCTTTATTCATACTATTTTTATCCTATAATATAATTTTCTAAACCACTTAATCCATTTTATTACTTATTTGAAATTCAAAACTCAAATACATGAGAAGAAGAAAGGCCGAGAATCATGAAGAGTCCTATAATTTGAAGATCATAATTTTTTTCAGAAGAAAATTTATGTAATTTTTTCTGATCTATTTAGTGAACATTCAGATTCCCTTTTTACTTATTATTTTGATTCAAATGCTTTAAATGATACATAGATTAATGGTATTTATGAACAAGAAGTTTAATATTCTAAAATTATTAATGATAAAATTATTTATATAGAGTTTTTTTCATTTTTAATCTTATCAATAAATAATTTGAAAAGATGCATGAGATCATAATGTGTCTAGAAAATCATATGAAGAGATGGAAATCTTATCTATTTCAAAAATATTTTTTATTCCCTAAAAATAATATATCTAAATTTTCTAGAATGAATAATATTTAATGAAGAATATTATGTGATTAAAATAGAGATTATAAGTCAAATAGAGAAACTCAAATGAGAAGTTGTTACTAAGTGAGATAGTGTTGAGATAAAATAATATTTAGTTAAAATGATCCCATACTCTTCATTTCATCAATTTTCTATAGATATTTAATGAATAATAGAACAACTATTATGAGTTCTATATAATATGAGAATAAATATAGAATGATTAGACAATGTAGATGAACCTCTAACCCATCCAAAAGTATTGATTATTCTTACATATGTATCCTTTCTAATATCAAAGTTAATATTTTTGTTTATAAAATTAATGTTTTTTCTTGTTCTATTAACTTAAGTGTCACATTAATATTTTTCATCAATGATTAAAATTCATTAAAATATCTCATAATTTCTTTATTAATATCAAAAAGGGGGGGTGAATTTATGAAAATTTAAAGGGAAATTTATTGATAATGTTATGAGAAATTTATGGGAGAGTTACAAATAATAAAAGAGATTTAATGAAGAAATGTGAGGAATATACATGTAAATCAGATATGTGAGATAATTTTTTTTCTTTTTTGGAAAAAATTAAATGAAATTTTTTTATTCTAATAACAATAATTTCATTTTATCAATATTTGTTTTAGTTTTCTTTATCATAAATATTAGGGGGATTGCTGAGCGTGTGTTGATCCAAAAATTTCATTAATTTCATTTTTTATTTGGATTCACACAAGCACACTCATTTAGGTTGCTCATAAAGTTAAATTAATTTAATTTTTTGATATTAAATTAAAAAATTATTCTTGAAGCATATTTATATTTAACCCCAGAGACGATATTTTATTTCTCATTGAAAATTTATTCTGGATGTTTTTTAAGTAATATGTAAACAACGTTCACATATTACATTTTATGTGGAACATATTGTTTTCATACCATATATTTGAAAACTAATTTTGGATACCAGACATTACTTTTGTATGAATCCCTAAATTTGAGGTATAGTTTTATAATTCATCATTCCTACTTTTTAATCAATTTTATGATTTCATTAATACTTCTCATGTTTATCACTACACAACCAAAACAAACCATTCAATTCTTTAAAAACAAAATTTTTAATTATGGATTATTTACAATTTTTTTAAATGGACTTAATGGAATTAAATATCTCATCAAATGTGTTTAAATAACGATTCAATGATTGGTTTTCAAAAGAATGGATCAATTTTTTTAATGAAATTTCTGAGATTATTTGAAATTTTTTAATAAAAATACTCACAATTTATCATTTGGTATTTCTAGACCTATATGACGTAATATACCATGAACATCATGATAAATATATATTTATTTATTATTTAATGATACAAATTTTATTCTTATAATGAAATATATGTGTATTTGAAAATAATAATGTGTTGTTTCCTTTAGATCAACTCTTGAAAGATATAAATGTGATTATCCTTCAGTGTTTGATAGACTTATTGTTACCACTGATATTTCTCATTGATTATATATTTTTTGCAGTTACATAATGTAATTATCAGAGCTATACTATGGATACATACATAATTAGATATCTAATTAGGGATCTTATACTACTATATAAATTAATCTATTATTATGTTAAATAATTTTTTTTCTACTACTATGTTTTATTCAAGACCATATACAATTGTAGGTTACAGACATTAATATTTGAGGCTCCTCTTTCAACATCTAAATCCTAATATATTATATTTTTTAGTAATGGATACTCACACCCAGTCATTGATGGAATTTCATAATCTCATACTGAGGTGTGGATATTTTAGTTCCCTATAAAAAATCATAAGGCTCTATAAAATCTGTTATTATAAGGTATCAATAATAATCATTCAGTTATAGGATTCCCAAAAATGTATTTTAAATTGAAAATAAGTATGATTATGAAGAGGGAATTAGTGGAGTTCCCTAAGGGATCTTTTCTTTCACAAAAACTATACATTTATTTTTTTCCTTCCATTATTTATTTCCTTGTCTTACTCATCCTTAAGAGATCTATAAATAATAACAAAAATATAAATTGGGTAGTTTAGTTCATGTCATGTTTTAAAATATTCACAATTCACCCCTCCCACTCTTGTCTTTATCTTTTCCATTATAACCAAAAAAATAAATACATAATTTTTCATCTCAATTATTATTGGAAAAACGTAATTCGATTCAAATCACCATAGTATTAAAAAAATTTAATGGATAATTTTCATTCGAAATTAACTATAAAATATTTAAAGTAATGGATGTTAGAAATTATCACTCACTTAGTTTAAAAGAACTTTTATGTGTTCAAATAGAGTCTATAAGTTATTATGAATGTATCTAAATGTATATTGTTTGTATAATGAAATTGTTTTTATGATATAATTTATTTATAATTATTTTTGATTAAATATTTACTTGAAATTATTTCACAATACTAATACAATATTACATCAATTAAAAAAAATAAAAAATGACTTTTAGAATACTAAAAACAATATAATTTGAGTAAGATATAATGTTCCATGAATTTGAATGATAAATATAATAAATTAGTGATGTGTAAATGTGATCTATTTTGGGTTGAAAGAAACATGTATAGTCAAAAAAAATCTAAACATTATTGGGGAAAAAGTTGTGGGGGACGATGTCTCGTTGTTATGGATTAAATAGAGTGTTGGGTTGGGATAGAGTTATATATAAGAGTAATGAGTTTAAAAGTAAATTGGGAAATAGGTTACTCTATTATTAAGAAAATGAATAATGTTTTTTGAAATTAATTATGAATTGGGGGAAATGGTTGGTGGATGGGAATTTGATGAGGGGATGGTTATGGGTTAGAAATAAATAAAATTATATATTCCTTGGGATATTAAAAACTAATGATGTTTTTACAATATGGTTATTCTCTATGCTTAATGTGGATGGGGGGTTTCTAAATTTTTGTCAATAATTGTGGGGAAATTACTTGGATAATACTTCTAATAAGGTAGGTAAATGTTGAGTGATGGAAATTCAAATGATGTTATATGTTGACTTTTTTATTATATGACTTCCATTTTTGTTGAGCTTTTAGTTATGATGTTGATGATGATTTAATGTCTAATATGATGTTGTGGTGATATTTTGTAATGATTTTATAATGATATTGATAACCTAAAGTGGTGAAGAATCAAATAATGTCAGAACATATGGGAAATGTTTGTTTCTGTTTTGTTGGATCGGTTGAGTTGGGGGGGAATACCATACAGTTTGGGCTAAACTTGAAGACTGATATTCTATTTATGTGATGATTCCTGGTGGGGTTCATGCATGGTAGGGATAGTAAATGTGGTTTATATACAATATGTTCATTATATCCCACTTGGATGAGGATATAGTGTTAATTACGATTTATTTATGGTATTAATGGAGAGTTTATAGATATGTATTTATTTGTTGTGGATGTATACATAAGGCAGTTTTTGTGAAAATTATGATCGTTATTTATACAATACCATACCTATGTGTGATTTGATAGGTTGATATTATGCGATGATGTTATGGATATGTGGTGATGTGTACATGGATGTGATATGGTGGTTATGGGATCAATGTCATGGTTTATTTTTATCTATTGTGGAGGTCACATGGGGATTATAGTGAGGGTTGAGGAAATGTTACTAATATATTTTTGATTTTTTTATCCATAATGATTTTTTGAGGTGATTTACTACCAGCTCACTTCCAGTTTGAGTTGGATTAGTCTCTTGACTGATAGCTGAGATCAGTGGTGAATTATTTATCCCATTTTATTTGTTCTATATTTATGGAGTTTTTGGGGATAGTTATATGTCTTATATATTGGTTTGATAGTATAATAGAATCATTTTTTGGTGAAATGGATTATGATGTTGTTAGAAGTGGGGAATATTGTTTTGGATATGTCAAATATAGAGTTTAGTGGTTGTGTCTATAATTAAAATTTATTCTTATATATGTGATTCTATTTTATTTATTGGATATGATACATGTTTAATATTTCTTATTTAATGAAAATGGTTGTTTATTTTATTAGTTGAATTCACCTACTAAGAACATCTTTCTTCTCACTCCTCCATAATTTCCACCATTTTTGGTAGGATAGTTCAAAGGAGAAGAAATATTCTATTTGGATAGTTTATATATAGATGGGGGATGGATATTAGGATTAAGATCATGATATTTCATAAATTTTATGATGATTATATGAAATATATGTGACATTTGGGGTGGGTAAATCTGATATGTTTATTAATAGAAATCATTTTTTGTTGATTCTGGGTTCATTTTATTATTCCTGATGTTTTATGTTGGCAATGACTTACATATCAGTGTTATATACCCTTGGTGATAGTCCCAAGATTGAGACTAATTGGAGGAAAAAATCAGGGGTCATTGTCAACAATGTGTTATTCCTAAATGGTGTTCAAACATGATACAATTTATGATGTGATATACATATTGAGATACCCCTGAACTACACCCCCAATTTCATTAGTAAAAAAATAATTTAAAAAATAATTTGACGCTATGTGAAATGTTCCAAACAAACCGTACATATATTTCAATAATTTTAGAATTAAATATCCTAAAAATAATGTAATCCTAATAATGATTTTATTAGTGTCCTTTTTAATTAGATATATAATAAACTTATTTTACGATACTAGTGAACATTTCCCCATAATCGAACCACACTAGAATCCATTATTTTATAATTATTGTTTATAAAAAAATTTATATCCTCGGGGAATGGGGTGAGCTATAAAACTATGTTTGGGAATAAATTATCAACATTTTATCGATTATTAGATCATAATCATAAAAGAAAACATGAACATGTAATTAATTAATTATTAAAAAATTATATTGAACTATAATGTTTTTTATATTACATGATACATGGACATGATATCTCATATAAAAAAATATACCATGGAAAAATAGTTCATAATCATGAGATACAGAATAACTACCGTGGAGTAGAGTCATAAGCATATGGAATGGAAATATATAAATAGAATTATACATATCATAATAGAGAACATTGGTAGAAAAATATTCATTTTTAAATTATGAAATTATTAAAAAATGTTTTTAAAAACATCATGTTTGGGAAAATAAAACATCCAAGAATAATGTTGTGAATAAAATAACTTCCACACTTCCTGTTGTGAAAAAAATTAATTCCTATTGTAAAAAAATTTCCACACTACATGTTGTGAATAAAAACCATTCCATTATTAAAATCATTATCTCAGGATATATTAATCTTTAATAAATAAATTTTTGGAAGATATATGAACCTAACAATTATTAAAATAAATATATATTTATAATTTCAATTAGTACATGAAAAAAACACTATTCTATCATCACTTAATTAACCCATAGTAAATATATGAGTTTTATTAAAAAAAAATGAAAATTACATAATCCAACTGAATAAAGATTTTGGATGGTGGCTTAAAAAATATTCCAATTTTATCTTAAGGTGTTTTTAGGATGATAAATAAGATTAAAAATACCTTTTTATAATAACTACACAAATCAATATAAAAATAAAAGTAAGTACCCCCGTTGAAAGAAATGGTAAATGTTTATAAAATTATTCAAAATGACATCCTTTTAACTTGATAAACCATTTAATACTTATACATTTAATCAAAAAATTGTGTTTCTATAAAAAAATAATAAGTGAAACAATCATCCAAAAACTTTAATTTATAAGTTATAAAAATAAAAAATAAAATATTTTATAAAAAGTGAACCCTTTAAAATCTATTTTAAAATTAATAGTTCATTTATAAAAAAGAAAAAAAAATTAGTTAATAATTTATTAATTTGTAAACTACTTTTAAAAATTAATAATAATTAAATAAATATATATAATATTTAAAAATATGGAGAAAAATATTAGTAATGAATAATTCTCGTAAAGGTTAAATAAATCATATATTTATTTTTTAAAATCATTTTTTCCATAGTCATAAAAGAAGAAAATACATGTCATATTCAAAAGTATTTTTCAAAAATGAGAATTGAATTTTTTTAATATAATATATAGTGGATCATTGAATAGTATAAAATTATTTTCAGAATAAATTTAGATATTAATATAAAAAATAAGATAATGATAAGAAACGATTATAAATATTTTTAATGATTTATATTGAAAACCATTATAATAAAAATAAATAATAAAAACCTATTTAAATATAGTAAAATGTACATTTAATTGTAACATATGAGAACTCATTATTGGGAACCCAACTATAAAAGAAAACATTAGTGGGAAATTAATAAAATGGATAAGGAGTGGAAATCTCTATAAAAGTCTATATGAATCATTATCAACAATGATATTTATTTTTCAGCTATAAATTAATCATGGTATGGTCATTGAATTAAAAATTATAACTCCATATATATAAATAGAAATAACAATTAAATAAAATCATAAGGTTTTTGAAACTAATATTTGATGAAATATGATCACTACGAAGTATTATAACACAATGAAGATAGTCATGTAAACAATGATGCTTACAACATTGGTATATTTTGAATTGAATGGACATGAAATATAGCATGTGATATGGAATTATAAATCTCATTGAAAAAATTAAAATTATAATAAAAAATTAAATTTGAGTTCAATATATAAAACATGAAATTAAATAAGTGTTTATTACCAATCATATCTCAATGATGCAAAATTATGATTCAAAATCCCTCACCATAGGAATTTATATTTTCGTCCAAGGTACCTAACGCTTGAAAAAAAAATAGTTATATTTGTTTAAGGAACATTTCAATTAATATTTCATTTTATATGGCCGATATATTAAAAAATGTTATTTATTTATTATATAGTTTTCTCTTAGAGTAGTTACATAAGGTGGTTTCGTATATTTCTCTACAATGAACTTATTATTTTGAACATTTTCAAATTATTTTTAATATAGATTCATAATTTCAATTATTATAGAGGGCTAATTATTTTATTATACCATATAAAAAAATTTATAAAATTCAATTAGTCATTAAAAAATGTACTCAATATTATAAAATTTCCTTGTGTTTATTTTTGTCCATAACTTTTAATATGACAATTTATTATTAATATCACTTATAAAATGTTCAATATTTACCTTCTAGAATATTAAAATATTTATAAATAAATTTTAACACATTATGTACATATTTAATATCATCCATGTTTGGAATTAGTTGGAAAAATAGATCATGATGTTTATGGAGTCGGTATCCGTATATACACATGACAACATCTTCTCTTTTTAAATGGGTTTGGAGGAATGATGAATGTGATATTCTGCTAGAATAATAAAATTTATAGTATTAAAAACACTAATTTTATAATTAATTCATTTATTAGGATGGATTTTATGTTTAAAGGTATAAATCAACTGAGAGAGTATGGTTGAGAACCTTACCCCCCCCCCTTGGGATGTTATCCCGTAGGTGACACCATAATTCCATTTAAAATGGTATTTTGGAAATATAATGGTCTCATGTATGTGGGGAGAGTTATTAAGAGTTACTATAAAAGAGTTTTTGTTTAGATAAATCTATGTAATTGGTTAATAAATATGGTATAATTGATCTCCATTTATAAGTGATCAAAAAATGATTTCGAATAAAAACTTATTACATTTTCATTGATGTATTGACACTATTCAATGTTCAATAGATCCAAAAGTTGAAAATAATTAATTTTTTAGAGAAGTATGGTATATAAAGTTCAAAAAATAATTTTTAAAATTTTTTTAAACATGTTTTAACACTTTTAACAACATTTTTCTACACATCCAATTTTGGTTTTTAGCCCGGTGAGTAATTTTTACCCATGATTTTTTTTTATTAAAATATAAGGTAACCCTTCTTATGAAATTTTGATGTTCTAAGACTAAATATATTCTATAAATAAGATAATTTAATAAACAATTAAAATAAAAATAATTTTAAATTTAAAATAGTTTCTATGTGTAATAACCTTTTGTTGAAAATGGTCATTTCCATAAAAAATGTTTTTTTAATGTTATAAAATAGTATAATTACGTTTTAAATGGGTCATAATAAATTTTTATATATATTTTTGGATATTAATTATTTATCTATAAAAAATGATCAACTTAATTTATTATAAAAATAATTATACAATATTAATAGAGAAGTTATTTGATAATAACATTTTCACCATTATCATGACAAATATCTTTAATAATAACAATCATAATTTTATATATAAAAAATTGGCGACTTTAAATAATATTAAAAATTACAACCAAATTATTAATTTTTTTTAATTTAATATATAAGAGGGATGAAAATGTATTTTTAATATATGAGAATAAAAAACATGTTAGAATTATATATTACTAATCTTTTGAAAATATTAAACATGGAATTTATAAATTCAATAAAATAAAATAAATATTTTGCTATACTTTATAAATATATAGTTTTATTGAAAAAATGATTTAAAAAAATATTTTCCATACATTTATTATGATATGTTTATAAAAGTGATAGTATTAAGGAAATGCTTATTTTTTCTAATTTCATATAAAAATAATTTCTTTCCAGAAATATCTCAAAAATTAAACATAATATAATTTTCATATTTTTAATTATAGAATTGTGTACATTTTATAAAATAAAATATCTTAATTTTTTAATATATATTTTAAATGAAACATCAATATACAAAGAAAGAGTGCTTTTAGAGAAAAATTGCTATTTAAAACATAATGTATTCTTAATCATATTTGGTATTAAATTTTTATCGATTTAAATATTTAGAATTATTACTATTAAATTATCTTAATAATATTTCTAATATATGTCATGGATATTATTAGTACATTATTTCATGTGAAAAAATTTATTGATATAATTTTTATTCGTAGGAGAACATATTATGAAATATCAAGGTGTTACATTATCCACCATTAAATAAATTTCATTTCCACCATTTTAATTATAATTCACTAATAAAATAAGATAAGGATCTACAAGAACAAACATGAAATATGTTCTACATATATATCAACATCATGATCATAGATACCAGGGGAGTCATCATTTCATATGTAATAAAAATAAATAGATTTATTCTTTTTTCTCAATGTTTTTTAACATATTTCTTTCATTAGTTGGTTATGGGATTTTCTATGGAGAAATCAGTTACAATTTCATTTTTATGGTTATTTTTACAACCAAATTCTAAAACCAAATTGGTTATGATAATATCTAATAAATATATGATTTTGAGAACTAATTCTTATGATATATTCCAAAATTAATGATTAATTTAATCTAATAAAACCTTAATTTCATCTATGATATAATTGGATCAACCAATAACCATTTAATTTTAACCTTTTATGTTTTGATCATATTATTAATTTTTTTCTAACATAATTAGTTACAAGTTAAATCCTTAAAATTAATTTAAATCCCTCATAATGATCTATAATGATCAGGTAGTAAACCAAATAATTTTCATTAGGTGTGTTTCATTAGTTTTACAATACTTATATCTTTTATCATGAAAACATTAAAGATCATGATGACAAAAAAATGATTTTTAAAAGTTGATTACCCTTATGTATATTTGGGTCACGACCTCATCCACAGTTCAATATCCAAATAAAGAAATAATTTATAAGAAAATATATAAATTTTGTATCTCAAAAAAGTTAAAGAATTTTTTCTACAAATAGTATTATAATTAGTGTATTTACTAATATTATCTAACCACAATCCCTAAAAAATACCAAATTTATCTTAAAAAATAACTAAACCATTCTCAGATTCCAACTAAACTGCCCTTGAACCGTGATCTCGGGAAAGAAGAAAAAACAGAAAATTTACATCTATATTCAATTTAAATTGATATTTACCCAAAAAAGATATATTTCAATATAATAATAATTACATCTCAAAATAATAACCCAATCCCATAAACTGAATGTTTAGTATATTTTAGGCTCATGTACATAAGAAACATATTTTTCGATAATTGTGAAATTTTCCCCATAATTTACCAACATTATAATCCCTATTATACTACGCATTGGTTATACCCATCATATGTATAACTTATCTTCACAACCTATGGAATCGAAAAATAAAACACACAATTCATGGAGAATTATTCTGAACATATCAATGATGACACCTTTTTTTTATTGAATGAATTTTTATGATGGTAAAAAAAGATTTTCCATTTGTATGAAAACATTCCATCATATTAATAATAATGTTGATACCATTATTTTGTGAATTATAATTTATTTTAGGTGTCAAATGGAGAATCAAACTGTGATTTTTTGGTTGAGAAAAATACTCATCCCTTTGAATGTTGTAACACCCCAATCTTTCACCATACGCTTCTCTTCCAATAATGCAATAGCATGCATTATATGCAAGTTCATGATTCTAACACACCGCGACCAATCAAAGTAGTAGTTATGAATATTAATACCCACCTTTTGAAATTATATATATTTTATATTTCAAAATGGGCTTTATTTTTGGATTCGGAATATCGAAATTAGCCTATGTTGAATTTTTGGTATTTTTCTGAGAACTTCCAATTTTCTATGAATAGATAAAATACATAAAAACAACTTTTTTAATAAAAATAATTTATAGTGATAAATTATACTATTGAGTGGTTTTAATGTATAATTATAATATATTTTTACCATTTTATCCAATGGTGGTCATTAGAATTAATTTCACTTTGAAATTGGGCTTAAACAATTGTCAATCTTTTGATATATATTGCTTCTTAAAAACACGCTATTTGTTATAACAACGGGAATTAATTATTAAATTAATTAAAACAACTTATATGTTTTGAATTTTTTAAAATAGTCATTATTTTTGAATTAGTAATATCAAATATATTTTAGGGTGAATTTTTGGTATTTTTCTGAAAAACTTCATTTTTTGATGAATAGTGAAACCACTAAGTGGTAGTTTAAGAAATAATTTTTCGTGTAAATGAAACATTAACACATATGTGATTTGATTTTAAAATGTCCGATATAAATGGTTGTCATTAGGAAGAAAAATGTGGTTAAATGGGATAAAAATAATTTTTTTGTGAATAGTAACTTTTACGTTTTATTAATCGCGATTAAAGGTAATTAGTTAAATTTAAGGTTAAAATTATATTATAAAAATATAAAACTATATTGAAAAATGCCCTAACCTTATTGGATGATTCATGGCCGACCAAGATAATCCATGGGTCAACTTGGGGACCCCATGGTGCCACATGTGTAATAAAATGACATTAATAACTTTTTATTTTAAGTAAAAATAAAATTGTCACAAACATGTGTTTTTTTTTCTAAAACAATTATTACATGGTCTTATATAAGTTAAATGTTTTACTATAAATATTCATTGGAAAGATGAAAATATATCCTACATCACGGTTATTTTTTTATAATTTTTAGACATTAAATAAATTAAATTTTTTATGACCCAATGATGATCCAGTGATTACCTCATTAATTAACGATTTAGATAAAATAAAAAGTTAATGTATAATCTAAGACATAAACTTGTCAAAAACCTATTGGATGAGTATATTTCTAACCCTTATCACCTCATCCTATAAATATATCATTTTTGGACCTTTGAAATCCGAAAAGCACTTCATAATAATGTATCAATTCATGACATTCCAAGAGTGCCCCTCCTCCCCTCTTATAAAAGGCCCTCACCTCTACCACCTTATTCACACCATCCAAGACATTTGGATCGGCCAACCTCTGCCCAAATACCCTCTCAACATTCATCCCTTCATCCTAGAAGCTTTACCTTAGGCAGAAAACTCTTCAAGAAACCATTTTGGTTAAAACTAAGGGGAGTTACCCGATTTAAAGGATATTAAAGATCGATCGAGTCAAGTAGGACATGAGGTAAGGGAACTTCTTAACCCAATTTTTTATTCTTTGGGTTAATCATCTACTTTAAAATTATGTCATGATATTATTATGTCCTATATTGTATTGTTACATTCTTTATGTGTACTTATAGTTAATACACATAATAGATTTATTTTATTTTAAAAAATGACACTTGTAAGGGACTTCGTGTCAATCTCCATACATTGAGGCATATTTTGTTTTACACACAAATTTATTCTATATGGTGTACAAACCCCTTTGACTTTTACGTTTATTCAAAAGGAATCTTTTTATACAATGTGATTTACTAAATGACAAAAAGGATTGTTTTTCTTGTCATATGTATGCAGCGACAACGACTTCTCCGCCGTCGTGAACATTATATGAGTTTCGGCTTCCTCTACAAGCCATAATTTTTTTAAAATGAAAAATAAATACCAAGTTTTAATTTTCTTTTATTTTGGTATTTAAAATGTTTTTTGATAATTTTTTTATTATATCAGTGTGTTTTATGGATATCTTGTGATTGAAATGTGGAAATGTTTTGTTTCGTTTATGCATGTCTTATGTGATACGATTATGTTATGGTTTTTGATATGATTAAACCTGTTCATATGAAGAATGAATTGGACATAATAAATGACGGGTGGAGCCCTCTATAGATCCTTGATGCATCGATAGGTCTCATGAGAAAAACTAGTGTCTTGGCACAAAGCCTTGACAAAATCTTATTTGTAGTTCTGGAATAAGGCCTTGGCTACGTGGTTATGATAGTCTGGCATTATGCATTCCATCATTATGAAAGTGGTTATTGACATTTCATGTGATTATTCGACTAGTAGAATATCCATGTGAATAAGTAAATGGCATTATTTCATTTTATCTTTTCCATATTTTTTTGATGTTCAAGTTTAAAAGGATTTTGTTTTAGTTATACATTGCCTTACATGTTAATGTTTATTTATGAAGGCCTACGCTATATTGTAATCCTTTCTGAGAATCTGAGCTCACCCCTCTCAATGTTTTAATATTTTCTATGATGTGAAGAAGTATTTTATGAATGACCTGCAGGGATAGTCAGAAGGGGATATGAGTGTGAACTATGGAGACCATGTCATTGTAGTTTTTCACTTTATGATGTAATGTAACTTTTATGAATGTATCTATTGTTTCCATGACTACTAAACTAATCGGTTTTTCGAGACTTGATCTTTGTGATCATGAAAATGTTATGAAATAATGCACCAACTCTGGATAACTGGGGTCGAGGCGTTACAATTGGTATCAGAGGAAATTTAGTACTAACCTTGGAAGCTAGATTTAGATAAACTCTGATTATAGCACATAGCCCTAAGATAAACATTGAGGATTAGTATTGATGAACTTCCTAGAATTATGGTATTATAGAGATTTTGTGAGTTTTCCAAGCAATACATCTCTGTCTGGATACGAGCAGGTAGAGGAGGCTCTGGCACAGATGTACCTAGGGGTAAAACCCAAAAACACTGCTTTGAGCTAGAATCGAACAGGAACTGGTGCACGACAATGGGCGTTGCTTCACTCTTGGTTACGACACTCCTAGGGGATATGCTTAGGATAATTATCATTTTAGTTATAAACAACTATAATGGATTATGAGTATATACTTCCTCAAAGAAAACATTTTTATGATTATAGATTATATCCATAAACCGTTCAATTTACATTATGTATTTTAAAAGTTTGGAATTATTCATTGCAATTCATAAACTAACATAGTTTTTTCCATTGTATTGAAATGGAGCCCAATAGTAGGAATGTGAACTCCATCAATACGTATGATCCAAAGAGTAAGAGGGATCATATTTTTCACGGTATTAAGCCAACAATTAGAAGAGAAATAGTCTCCCATGTGTTCTCAACATATGAAGAAATAGTATCATGTGTTAATAAGATAAGTAAATAATTCTCTGAGTATTATCGATTTTTATGGAATTAAAGATAAGAAAAGGATGGAAGATGGAATGATGGATAAAGAGATAAGGGAAAAGAAGAATTTTATAATATGGAATAACTGTGGGAAGAATCACCTAGGATCTTACCTGAAGGGAATGGGAGACTGTTACATGTGTGGAGAAAAAGGACACCAAGTGCGTGACTGCAAGGGTAAGAAAAAGTTTTCAAATGTACAATGCTTCATCTACAAGGAGTGGGGACACTACGCAAACCAATGTCCAAATCATCAGAGTATGCCCCAAATGATGCTATTGGATAATAATCAAGTTATGATACTACCACAAATGAGGAGGAATGATTAGAGTTCTTATGTTGTTATTAAAGAATTGTGTCATTTGAGTGTTGTATCAATGGCGTACTGGTTATAATAATTATGGAGTAAATAAGGATTATACTGCAGTATTATTTCATTAAGGACTTGAGATTGTGTGGAACCAAGAAAAGTGAATCAATAGTAGGTTAAAGTTTCAGAAAATATATGGTTGAGAGAAAGATAAACCATAATATGGTTCTGATACCGAGATAGTAATTTCGGAATAATAGCTGATTGATTTGGATAAATTATATTGGAGATTCTTGACTTCCTTAAATCAGATTAATGATTTGTATACATTTTTGGATAAAAGGTGTTTATCTATTATAATATAATAAATAAGGGACCATGAATGTTATCAATAAGTATTTATGGTAATTCAGGATGTTACAATGTTTTAAAAGAATACATGATGAAGGGATTCACATGTTATTACGCGGCAAAAAGGATCTTCATTGTTTTTACCATATAAAATTTGGACATTGAGTTTGGACAGAGGTATTTTGGATAACTATAATATTAGGAATGGATTAAGTTGGACTTTTAATATTACTATTTAAGGTTAAAACGTTTCTTATGATTATTTTTCAAATATTATAATACTATAGTTTTAGGAAAAGGACAACCTATAGGTTGGGGGATAACCCGTCGCGTCGGACAAAGCTGTAGGAATCAAACCCACAACCTTACTATGACAGGCCTTTATTATCTATCACTAGCCTACAGGAAGTCCCTCGTTATTAAAAAATATTTTTCCTAATCTAAATGGTATGTGTTAATATTTAGAACCTTGTATGATTAGGATAAATATAATATTTTTTAGTTCAATTTTCTTTTTGAGTGAAAGATGGGTTTGTGGTAAAAATTTATTAATGAATGAAAATTCTACGTAGGTATATTTCCTTACATTATTAGTAAATCTCCTAAATACATTCCTCAACTTTATAAAATCTAACTTAAAACAAAAACGTTGTTAGTTAACTATTCCTACTGGGGAATCAACGATCGTTTAACCAGTCACAAGTTTGTGAATTTCTTATAGTTAACTTTTTCCTAACCCGGTTTTCTACAACTCTCCATCACACCTTGATGGTATTTTTTTTCATACATATCCATATTTTCATAGAATCCTAGTATGGGCTATCTCAGCTGACCTTTGTACTTCTATTTCTTTCTTTTAATGTTATATTTTTATTAACCCTATTTCTGATGTGGGTTTTCCACAAAGGTATTATCTAATTTCAAACTTTTATTTTCAAAGAAAATTTTCAAATTGCGAGGACGCAATTTATTGAAGGAGGGGAGAATGTAACACCCCAAGATTTAACAATACGCTTCTCTTTCAATAATGCCATAGCTTGCATTATATGCAAGTTTGAGATTCTAACACACCACGACCAATAAATGTAGCAGTTATGAATTTTAATACCCACTTTTTGAAATTATATATATTTTATATTTCAAAATGGACTTCATTTTTGGTTCTGGAATATAGAATATTTCTTAGGGTTAATTTTTTGTATTTTTCTGAAAAACATCAATTTTTGAGAATAGTGAAACCACTAAGTGGTAGTTTAAAAACTAATTTTTCATGTAAATGAAACATTACCACTTCTGTGATTTGATTTTTAAAAATATGACATACATGGTTGTCATTAGGAAGAAAAATGTGGTTCAATGGGATAAATGTTTTTTGTGAATAGTAACATTTAAGTTTTATTAATCGCGATTAAAGGTAATTAGTGAAATTTAAGGTTAAAAAGATACTATAAAAATATGAAAATATCTTGACCCTTGTCCTAACCTTATTGGATGAGTCATGGCCGACCAATAAAATACATGGGTCAAATTGGGGACCCCATGCAGCCACTTGGGTAAGAAATTGACATTAATAAGTTAATATTTAAAGTAAAAATAAAATTGTCACAAACATGTGTTGTTTTACTAAAACAATTATTACATGGGGTTATATAAGTTAAATGTTTTACTATAAATATTAATTGAAAATATAAAAAGATATCATACATCATCGTAATTTTTTTATACTTTTTAGGCATTAAATAAATTAAATTTTTTATGATACAATGATGATGCAGCGATTATCTCATTAATTAATGATTTAAATAAAATGAAAAGATAATGTAAAATCTAAGAATTAGTCTTGACAAAAACCTATTGGATGAGTATTTTTCGAACCCTTATCAACTTATCCTCGAAATATATCATTGTGGTACCTTTGAAATCTGAAAAGCACTTCATAATAAGGTAACATTTCATGACTTTCCAAGAGTTCCCCTCCTCTCCTCTTATAAAAGGCCCCCACCTCTACCACCTTATTCACACTATCCAGGCCATTTGGACCAGCCAGACTCTGCCCAAATAACCTCTCAACATTCCTCCCTTCATCCTAGAAGCCTTACCTTAGGAAGAAATCTCTTCAAGAAACCATTTAGGTTCAAACTAATGGGAGTTACGCGATTTAAATGATATTAAAGAACGATCGAGTCAAGTCAGACACGAGGTAAAGGAACTTCTTAACCCAATTTCTATTATTTGGGTTAATCTCATACTTTCAAATTATTTCATGATATTATTATTTTCTATCTTGTATTTGTAAATTCTTTATGTGTACTTATAGTGAATACACATAATAGATTTATTTTATTTTAAAAAAATGATCTTTGTAATGGACTTCGTCTCAATCTCCATACATTGAGGCATATTTTGTTTTATACAAAAATTCCTTCTATACAGTATACAAACCCCTTTGACTTTTAAGTTTATTGAAAAGGAATATTTTAATACGATGCAATTTACTAAATTAAAAAAAGAATGTTTTTCTTGTCATACGTATGCGGCGAAAACGACTTCTCTGCCGCTGTGACCATTATTTGAGTTTCGGCTTCCTCTACAAGACATAATTCTTTTTAAATGAAAAATAAATACCATGTTTTAATTTTATTTTATTTTGGTATTGAAAATGGTTTTGATAATGTTTTTATTATATCAGTGTGTTGTATTGATATCTTGTGATTGAAATGTGGAAATGTTATGTTTCCTTTATGAATGTTTTATATGATACGATTATGTTATGGTTTATGATATGATTAAAACTGTTCATGTGAGGAATGCATTGGACTTAATAAGAGATGGGTGGAGCCCGCTATAGATCCTCGATGCATCGGCAGGTCTCATGAGACAAAATAGTGTATTGGCACAAGGCCTTGACAAAATATTATTTTTAGTCTTGGCACGAGGCCTTGGATACGTAGTTATGATAGTCTGGATTTATGCATTCCATCATTATGAAAGTGGTTATTGTTATTTCATGTGATTATTTGACTAGTAGAATATCCATGTGACTAAGTAAATGGAATTATTTCATTTTATTTTTTCCATATTATGCTAAAGTTCAAGTTTAAAAGGATTTTGTTTTAGTTATACATTGCCTTAAATGATAATGTTTATTAATGAAAGATTCCACTATATAATTATCCTTACTGAGCATCTGAGCTCACCCCTTTCAATGTGTTAATATTTTCCATGATGTGAAGAAGTTTTTTATGAATGAACTTCAGGGATAGTCAGTAGGGGATATGAGTTTGGACTATGGAGACCATGTTATTGTAGTTTTTCACATTATGATGTAATTTAACTTTTATGAATGTATCTAGTGTTTCCATGGATAATAAACTAATCGGTCTTTCGAGACTTGATCTTTGTGATCAGGCCAATGTTACACAATAATGCACCGACTCTGGGTAATTGGGGTCAGGGCGTTACAAATGTTCTCTCTTGTGTAACAATTTAAATCTCATTATATTTTTATTTTTGAAATAAAAATCATTATAATCCATGGGGAAAGGATTGATGTGATAATAGATTATAATTTTTAGAGTCAAGTCATTTTAAATGGTGTAAAAAATGTGGTGTAAGTGGTAGCCTTTTGGAAGTGAAAAATGGAATTTGTTTAATTAATCCTTAATTTTCTAATGAATACATGGCATTATTCCAAGGTAAATGGATCGAAAATATAAAAATTATAATTTTTAGAGATAGATAAAATTGATGAAACCTATATCATTCTTTTTCAAACATATTTTAAACTATTTTCAAGTATTTTACAAATAGTTTATTATGATTTAACATTTTTTCTTTTACTATTGTATGCTGATTTTGAAAAGTAATTAATATAATAATAAAATATATGGTAACCTGTATTATCATTTTTTGAAATTCTAATCTTAATTTTTATCCCCATATAATCTAATTCAATTCATAAATAAGTTAAAATTAACATCTACTTTATTCATTAATATATCTGAATATAGTTTTTAAAAAAAATTGTTGTTTTCACCGTTTAGTGTTGCAAATATTATTTAATTTAAATTACCAAATAAATTATAGGTAATGTATTTTTCTATATGTGTAAAATTAATATTAATTTCATAAAATAATATTATATAATTAATTTTTTAACTAAAAATTTTAAAAGATTAATAAAAAAAGTCATCAAAAATAACCCATTCAATATTTTGACGGTCCTTTTGTTTAATCACTGTATTAATACTTTTAAACAAAAAAATTAAATTTATATTATTATAAAATTTGAAATTTTTTATATGAAATTTTAAATCCATGTTTTTTATTTAATTTATATATGTTTTGAAAAATAATGTTAAATATATGTGTGTAAAGACAATTTTTTACGATAAAATATTACTTATTTTTCTAAAACATAAATAAAGGGAATTTTTAATTCAATATTGTATGTTGAAATGGATTAATTTTAAAATGAAATATATATTTTTATATTAAAAAATTATAAAAATTTTGTACTCCATTCAAGTATTATGATAATTTCATAAAAAAAATACGTTATTATAATAATCGATATTTTACACTACTCAAATAAAATTATAATTTTAGAAAAATATAACAAAACCCACTAAAAGATAATTTTCAATAATGTATTTAAAAATGAATTTCATTTTAAAAAATTATAGTTTAATTATCTTAAAATATATCTTGAAAATGAAAATACAATATAGAATTGAAATAAAATTTTATTATAAAATTCACTTTTAATGATTTATGTGTTTCTAATCCAATTCAACAATAATTTCTAATTCATTATGAAATTTTTACTTAATCAAGGTTTTAATGTTGTTAAATTTTCTTAATAATATTCATCTAATATTCCATGTATTTTTTATGACCGTTTTACATGTGAAATAATTTATCGATACAATGTTTATTTAAATGAGAATATGTGATGAAAGATCGAGGTGTTATATATCTTACATCACATATCTAGAAATATTAAGATTATATAGTTCAATTAATGTTATACCATAATCCCATCAATCTATTGATCAATAATCCAATATTATTAAGGTTATATCATTATTTTGATTTAAAATATATAATAATGTTGTTGAAAAATATATTTATTTTAATATTATGACCAACAATACAAAGAAATGATGAAAATAAATTATACCAGATGTTATACCATAGTATTAATCTCAAGAAATGTATGCTATAAAATATATTTATGTGAATTAAAAATAATAATCAAAAAATACAAATATTCATAACATGATCAAATTATATTAATGAATATAAGAATAAATTATTTAAAGAACAATTAATAAATATAAGCATGGTATATAATGAAAATTTTCTATTAAATAAATATAAAAAATTTATAATTCATTGTAATGTAATATGGAGTTTCCAGAAAAGAAAATATGCACTTCACTTTTACATCACAAATATGAGTACTTCATATTTAACATTTAAATGTTATATATATAAACTCCATAAAATTTAAAATATATCATTTATAAAGAAATATCTATTCAAATATATCAAATTCATGTGATCATATCCAACTAGAAGTAACAAAAGTTTTCATTATTTAAAAATCATATATTTTATATTCAATTAGACATTGATTTCATCCTCCAAATCAAATTCATGTATAATGTAAAAAAAATTTAAATATGAAGGCACATTTATGAAACCTTCATATTTAAAAGTTTGGAAAAATTCTAAAGAAATAATATATATTTTATATTTACATTATCATAAAACTTATAAAATATTTTTTAATACTAATATATACATTTTATAATAAAAATTAATACAATGTAAAATATTAAAATAAATATTTTCTCTTAAAATTGAATATTTTATTATTAAATATATTATAAATTATTGATAGTATATTATAATTAATATATAATAATAATTCATTTTATGAACCCTTTATAAGTTTATAATAATAGTTAGGGAATCCTTGAAATATAATTATTTAAGAATGTAAATTATAATTAATTTAAAAAATTAAATCAAAATTAAAACCATTAAATTAATATCAGAGACATTCTTATACCATATATCCATACCTAAAATATATAAAAATTTATATTACATTAAAAAATGGTGATATATTATATAAGTGGTGTCAATTTGCATTATAACATAGATAACGATATCATATATCACATGTTATGACACAAAGAGCAACCAATAGGAAAAAATTATTTCTAGTCATGTATTTTTCATAGATAAAGAAATATATATATTTTTGGATAAATTTATTTCAAATAAAGAAATATCACTTTATATTTCTATGTATTTTTCAAAAACATGAAATTTGATTTGTAATATTAATAATCATATATTATATTTCTACAATGAGAAGTATTGTATTTTTTAGAATAACATAATGTGTCAAATAATGGATAGTTATACCTCACACCATTTTCTATGATATCGCAATCTACTACCATTATTATTCTTCATCATCAAAAATATCATAAAAAATAATACCTCTAGATCATTGTCTGTTCTATGTATGTACTTATCAAATCCATAATTTTATCAAAAATAGTAAACTTATTTATAAAATAATAGAGTGCCAGTGATACCAGTATTTGTTTTCTTCAGATATTAATGTTCCCAGATATAGTGCATGAATAAAAAATCCTTTAAAACAATATATTTTAAGAAAGGAATAAATGAATATTAAAAAATATGGTTCATATATTTAGTTTATATGTTTCTTCTTCAACAAATTCTTAGTGATGAACTCTAAAATAGTTGTTAATTATTCCTATCTACAGAGGTATCCACTAGTAAAGTGATTATCTAAATTATTTTAAGGTATAAATAAAAACATTATTTTATATTGGTACCTTATGATGGATTAATATAAGTGAGATTTAAGCTTTAGGAAAAACACTTCACAAGGAATCAAATTCAATCACATCAATTCTTTCAGCATGATTCCCCTTGTATAACTATTTACGAGACAATTAAATGGTCAATTAAATGATGAAAATTTCACAAATTTTACACTCAATATAACATTTTATAATGTTTATGATTAAAAATTAATCAGACCAACCATAATAATTTAATGTTTAAGAATTTATATTTCAATGTTATTTTTTAATTAATGATCATTCCAAGTTGTTTATACCAAATTTTAGGTATCATAAGTGGAAAAAATAAATTGGTTATTTTTGATATATCATACACCATGTAAACAAGGCCGTTTGATTTGATTATATTGGTCAAATTAATAAACATATTAAAATCATATCACATATAGTGGTAAGGCCATGTCAAAGTGAGTGATATAGATTTAGTGTACATATAAATTTTAATATAACATATTCATCAAAATTTAGTGTTTGTTACTGATGTGGTAGCATTGTCTTACCCAATGATAGTTGGTAATTTTATTTAATTTATCTTATTTAGTAATGAATTATTATAATTTATTAGTGTGGACCCATTAGGGTTCATGATATAGACTAATTTGGTATATTATAATATTCACCCCAATTGAATATTTTTTTAGATTGGTTAGAATTGGATTTTTGTCATTTGAGGAATATTTTTTTAAACTTTTTACATAATTGTAGATCATTTTTAAATATATGATGTTTCATGATAATCATATATGTTGTTAGCTATTTATTATTGATGTTTGTTTTTACTCATATAATTTTATTTTCATTTGTTGAGTTACAAATTTTATTACTTCATGTTAATGTCTTAAACTTGCATTTTTTAATACTATAGACTAAAAATAAATATATTATGTAAAGTATATTAGCCTAAGATATTATTTGATTTCTCACAAATATTCTGGTATGGTTTCAGCATGGGCAGGTCATGATAATAGAAATTTGAAAATTTTACATTTCAACATAAAACTAGTCAAAAACTTTTATAAAGGGAAATGATTCTTATTTAAATTCACAATATGTATATAAGAGTGGTGGTGTGTGTGACAAATATATACCCTTTTCTGATCACCCAAATTTTAATAATATTAAATTAAAACTATTATATATATTAAAAATGTAAACATAGACTTCAATTTTTTATTTTTATAATTATAAAAGGAAAGACCAAGCACATCACATTTTCAATGAATTAATAGATAAATAACATTAAAAATTTCAATGTATTTTTATGAGATATCCAACAACATGTTGGTGTGAATTTAATTATGGTTATCAATATATTGGATTATTACATTAATAATGACTAAAACTATTTATAGATCTGCTTGACCCATGTTTCAGAATAATGAATTGAGACACAAAATCTAACAAGTACATCATCCTGGTAAAGTGCCTCAAACACTAATCTAGTCATCTCCTTACCCCATTAATGAACTAATATTACCAAATCCATGTGCATGAAATTCCTTCCCACTTGGGCAGAGTCAAAATATTATCTATGTAGATATTTAATGATGATGAACTCTATTTTACTTGAAAAAAACTAAAACAAATGGTTCTATACTGGAAAACAATTGACATCATCAATGTTAAATAATATCCCCTTCAAATAATCATGACTGATATTAGTTATATATCGTTTTTACATTTTATTTTGTAAAATTTTGTTACATTTTAACTCTTATAATTGATTAAATTATTTTTTTAAGGTGGTTTAGACTAAGAATAATAATAAATAATTATAAAAGCCCACATTAAAATATTTATTAGACAATATTTTTCCTGGAAAATTTTTTACAACCAGATAATAAATCATTCTATTTAATTATATTATTCAATGAAAAAATATTTTAATAGAAACACTTCATTTAGACTGTCGATAATTTTCAAGGATGTTATTTCATTTTTTATATGATTTTTAAAAAAAAACGTCTGAGGATAATAAATAATGTGAGAAAAAGGTAAGGAAAATAATATTATTCTTTTACAGAATGCAATAAACCATCACTTTCAATATAATCACATTAACATTTGGTATTCTAAAAAACAAATCCAGGTGAAATTTTTTTACACGCTTATTATTTTATAAATACATGACAATCCGCATTGAATAATATATTTTAAATGTAAAAATTGAAGACAAATATATTTCCAATGATTGGTGGGTGAATCATTATAAACATATGGCAGATCAATGTTAAGAAACATGATTTTTGGATGTTTAAAGATAATCATATTGCTAAATATCCTGATTCCACCACTATCATCGACAAGAGACTATAATCCTTAAAATCTATTATTGATTTCAATTTTTTAATAATTGTGTAATTAAATATGTTTTCATGGAAATCCTTGAGGAATACAATATCATTATCTTGATACTCAAATGGGGCCTTTCTATATGCTCTTTAAAATTAAATCCCACCATTTAAAAATTCCATATTCGATAGATGTAATTATTTATTAATTACTATTTATTTATCTATATGATGGTGATTTTTATATAATTTATTTACTAAATTATTTAAATGTTTGATTTTGACATGTCTTCAGAGTTTGTATTTATTAATTTTACACTCCTTGAATGGGAATTCTCGCTATTTTTGGATTATAAAGTAGTTTTTTAAATATTAAATTTGTATTAAAAGTAAAAAAAATTCAAATACCATATTGGTTGGAATAGACATGTATGATCACTAGTAGACATATCCATTCTCCAGTAGGTGTGACATGACACTATAACAAAGAAGGTAAGGTGAGGTTAGACAAATCATGAAATGCCCACAGTTGATAAAATATGAGATCACATCCTACCTCTCCCCTTAGAACCCAAATTCATGGGATATCAACCCATATCATTTTTATGGTTTCCTCTACTCTAGTACATTATATTTTGATGTGGAACAATCCGATCAATCAATAAAAAATCTGAGGATTCCTCTAGAAGGATTCTGCTATTTTATTTTACTAAATGATCCTGAAAATTCAGCATTACATTATGTCGAAAACCACATTCTATGTTTTTATAATATATTCTGTACGATAAGAAAATCTCTATAGTGAAGACACCTAGTTATTTTTGGGATAATGAAACAATAAATTGTAAATAATACGATTTATCCATCAATTTTGCGAGGACATTGAGGTACCTTTCATCTTTATAGTCATTTTATAGAGTCTTGTAATATTTTAATTGAAGATTCATATTCAAAAAAATTACATTACGAAATATTCATAATATTTTGTATAATTTTTTAAAATTTATATGGGTAAAAACATTCCACATTTTCAATTATTTCAGAGATCATCAGTCATCCACCCCTTCCTCAAAAGCCACCTGAACCACTCGGGTCATTATCTCTCTTGCATTGATTGGGAAACATCCAATCACTATCTTCATCATCCAGGTAAAATGTTTCATCTTCCCCATAAAGAGTATAAATTTCATACATAGTAAAAAAGATGAATCCATTGCATTGGTAGATCCTGAGACGTCTATACCTTCTAGTCATTCATTTTTACGCTGAGCACCATCATTTGTAGATGCGGTCAGATCATCATTCTGAAATGGGGTATCATCATCCATTAAGGCAGCCATGGAATTAGAAAATCTTATCTAATTAATTTATGGGGTTTTCAACACCAACAAAGAACTTCTTGCACTTCTGCAGGATTAGAAATCCTCCACATCATTTTCCACCACAACACTAGGTTTTCCGGATATCACTGAAGGGGTTTCAAAGATAGACAATACATGATCTTATCGAACATCAAAACATATTCTTTCTTTTCAATAATATAATTTTGACTCCTCCCTCAGAGAATATAATTCCCTACGTCCAAATTACTTATTGGTAATTTTCCATTGAACCGAGGAGGTTGTTTCTATTATATCACATTAAATTGAAATCCATCTAATACAACATGGTTTAAAAGATTATTTTTATTAATATTATTCATATTTGACTTTATATTGGGAGAGTATAAGTTTTTTCCAAAAACATTTTACCCATGAATTGGAATGTGATTCAATAACATGTGTTTTAAAAATTAGTTAATTTTTTTAGTAAATATTATGACTTTTTTAAATGTGTATCTTGATCCCACCATGAATTTATAAATTAAAATTTTGTATCTATTTATATTCATGTCACAAACTTCTCCCTACTAAGAAAATGTAATGAAGGGCGATTGATAATGTCCCCTGGTTCATGCCTCTAGTAGGCCCCGAGTTGGTGAATATAACCTAAGTTATAATAATATCATGAAATGGGAGTCAATTCCCTCTATAATGACATAATACCAGGAGATAAGAATAATCATAGAAAACAACATGAAATAACATAAATGAAATAAAATACATTACATAAATTTATTTTTAAAATTGATATAGATAAAATTCATCCATGAAAACACCCAAAAAATGTTAAATCAACAACATAGTAGTTGTGCATGGTCCAAGATAGTAATTTCTATCAGGTTCCACATAATCCTCATGGAAATCTAAAAAAATTCTGTAAAGGTATGGTGAGAATGAATTTATATTAATATGGAAACCTATGGTCTCACCAAAACATGTGAAATAAGAAGAAAAAATGAAACCTTGAGAAAAAAAACATCAACACTAAAACATGCCAACCATCCATCCCAAACATGACCAAGGCACACCCAAAAAATAAAAGAATCCATGTAATATATTAAAACATGAATGAAATCAATAATGGGTTCCCTGCAACAATTTTTCTATAGTATTCCGCTCTCACACCACAATGTATTATGTACTAGTTCCCTAATATTTTCTATATAGAACACCTCTCCATAAGCATGGTCACATCACAGAACACATGTTGGCACATAGGCTCAATTCCCCATAAGAATGTCTATATTATGTATCTTCTGAAAACAACTATTCCATCACACATCCACAACCATAACCATAGTAGTAGGGTATCAATAAAATGAATGAAAAAAACCTTTTTACCTCCGAATACCTTTCATGAACCCTAATATAATCTTTACCACAAGCACAGTCATATCATATCTCACCCAAAAACACTAGGGCTATCACATTCACCGACACGAAAATAGGGTATCACTAGAACTATATAATTCACTTACATAATTTCTAACATCACAGCCTATAAAATACCAACATCATTTGGAAGAGAGGGAAGAAATGAGAGGGATCCTGCCACCCATCATCCTCATTGAATATCAGGAAGACAAACCCCATTCATGACTATGTAGGTGTCACCACAAAGTCCTCAATGTGGGTGGGTGTTTAGAGAAATGAAAAGGAATATAAAACTATATACACATAGAGACACAAAATCCAATCCTATGTGTTCAATAGAAGACACTAACATAACCAAAACATCCCTTAATTTACCTCCACCTCTGCTTGAATGACAATACACAAACCATATGTCAAATCAAACTACAAAACAATTTCCATTAACTAACCCATTTGTTTAATTATATTTCACCACCCCCATTTATACTCATAGAAAATTATTTATTTATGAATTATCCACTTCCATCCAATTTACCAAAACAATCCCCATGCCATTAACTTATTATTAAAGTAATTATTTATTCTAGCACTATTAAAGATTCTACCACAATGAAACCATATATCACATGTCTCTTACCATTCACACACACCATCACATCACCACCCAAAAGAATTTCCAAACAACTACAACATTCACACCTCAAAATAAAATCCAAAATACCACCTAATTACCTTCCAAAGAAACACATCCAAATAACCACGATATTACCGCCCAAAAATCATGGCCACAAAACCACCATGTCATTACCTATGTTCCTCGAAAAATTACTACCTCCTCAACACTCTAAAAATGATGAAACAACACCCTATGTATAGACCTAAAATCATCGCCACATATAACCAATCATCCCCACATTCCCAAACCACACATCAATGGTACATCACATCACAAACACACATCATCAACAACAATCCAGACCACATGAAAACCCCTTCATGATCATTTTAATTAATTTAGAAAGGGTATTTTTTAACAATAAACTTTATTTTAGCAGAATTATTACACAATCCATAATCCCAAGATACTATTTCTATATAAAATTAGATGTTTTTAAAAA
The DNA here is from genome assembly GCA_963277665.1 of Viscum album. Taxonomy (NCBI): domain Eukaryota; kingdom Viridiplantae; phylum Streptophyta; class Magnoliopsida; order Santalales; family Viscaceae; genus Viscum; species Viscum album. The sequence goes on from OY728165.1 coordinate 1,395,080,874, forward strand.
AAATCTATTTTTGGGTGAAATCACAACACACACAATAGACACAAGATTCAAATCTTTTGGTATAAAACTTAAAACAAATCCACAAACATACAAGATTTCAAGAGGGGAATGAAGACCATATAGTTGCAATATCATAATCATATCATGGATATAAAAACATGTGAATCATAACCATTTTCCCCATTCAATTTAAATTTACCAATTATTTAACTGTTTTAAGATAGAACAAACATACCCCATAAAGAAAAAATAAATCCTCTCCAGCATGATAATTTAGAAAAATTAAAGACAGATTCTCTAAATCAATGAATCTTTATCAACTCGCTAAACAACGCATGGATAAAAAGGAATGTCCACAACCCAAGGCCACATAAAAGAAACTGACAATAATCTTACGCCACAACCAAGGATCATTAAAACACATCCCATCTCTAACCTCAAACAAAAACAACATCATTTTAGTGAATCCATAAGAGACAAAAAAGAAGAAAACAACAACGAGGAATGAGGGAAATACCATCAATTTCCAAAGAGAATCCACTGGATCCAATGAAATTAAGAAAGGATAAGTTGGCTAGAAATCCTCTTCAAGGTACCCATGGTTATTAAATTGAGTGGGAGGTGGGTTTAGAGGAGTAATAGTAAATTTGATTTATAAAAGATCATAAAACTTAAATTCTAATAGGTTTCATGGTGTGTAACCATTGTATGGCCTCTAATCCTATGGTTTGTGAAAATTTCATCTTTTGATTAAATATGTATGTTCTTTGAGACATTATTTAATAAATGTCCAGAATTTTACTTACATTATGTGTGATATATCCCTCAAAATATCCTTGGTTGCATTTGAGCTGTGAAGCATCAAACTTCACAAATAGAAAAACCTGCTTTTCACATCATGTAATCTATACACAACATGTATTTCTTATAGCATAACTAATGCAACTCCAGCCTTCACCAAAACACCCCAATTATTTATGATAAAAACAATAACCACAAAAAATAGAAATTTATTGAACTAATAAAGAATAAAAAATTTCATAAAATACCACATAAATAATTATCACCCTCGAGAATCAAAAACCAATCCCATAACGAAATAAGTATGAACAACCACCTCCTTAGATACCTCTCAAGGAACCCATCAAACCTCAAATGATTCAACCAACCAAACACACCATATAAAATGTTCAAAAAACAATTTTCACAACCTCTTCACTATAAAACCACATCCACAGAACCATCCATCATTATAACCACTACACAAACAATAAAATTCCACATCCTAAACATATGCATTAGGATATATCATCTATTAGGAATGAATGCAATCTTCTCTGGGAATTATTGACTCCAACACATAAGATAAATCACATAATCGAAAATTCATATTGATTATGAATTATTTCCTCCCATTTTCAGAGGTTGAAACTTTTATCACACATCATAAAAAACACACAACATCAAGGGAAACAAAAAAATTTCATAAAATAGAAATATCCAAACATCACATCATAATACAAAATAGATAATGAATAACTCAAAACTATATAGGGTACTTCGAAAACATATATGTGTGTCACTACAAAATATTAATATTAAATATGTTATTTTTAATGTTGTTTTCATTACAATTTTCACATTTACTTTTAAAATTATTTTCTAAAAAATATTAAAATTTACACTTGAAATTTGATTCCAAATTTGGAATCATAAGGTTAGAATTTGGTAAATCTACCCCATTTATGATTGGTTAATATGAAAATTAATCATGGTAAAAAAAATTATAGTAAAGGGATAATTAGGTTAATCAAGATAAAAACTAAGTTACATGGCCATAATTTTTTACTATAATTCTTCTTGGATGAAAGAAATTATAATATTATACCTTGTTATTTAAATTTATAATTACTGAAATTTTCCTTTAAAAAGGATCTATAAATATTTATAAAAACTATATTTACAAAATATCACTCTCTTTGTTTCAGTGATATCTTATGTATTCACATAGAAGCAAAAACTTATTATGAATTATAATAAATTTATAATTTTTTGAAAATAATATTATATTTATTATGGTAATATATTTCTAATTTTTTGATTTAATATTTACACTAAATAATTTTCCAAAATTAATACAATATTAATTAAATTTATATTAAAATATTATATAATATTTATAAAATATTAAAAGAAATATAATTTGAATGCGTTATAGTGTTCTAATAATTTTGAATATAAATATCAAATATTATTGATATGTAATGGGAGTCCATGTTTTTTATTAATAGTCATGTCCAATAAAATAAATCTTTAGACATTGTTGTGGGGAAGTTTGTGGGGGATAGCGTATCATTGACTTAGCTTTAACAATTTATTGAGTTGGGATGGTGTTATATATAATATTAAAGAGTTAATAATAAAATTCATAAAAAGTGTAATATATTATCAATAAAATGAATGATTTTTTCTAAAATTGAGCATGAAGTGAGAGAAAAAATGTTGGATGGGAATATGAAGATGGGCTAGTTATTCGTCAGAAATGGAAAAAATTATATAGGCCATGGTTTAGTAATAACTACAAATGATAGAACAAAAATATTATTTACTAGGATGAATGAATATAGTGGGTGGATAAGTTTTTCATACTAAATTAGGGGAAATTATTGGAATAAATAAACATATAATTAATCGAAATTGTATATGATGAAATTGGAAATGATATTAATCGTAAAAATTTTGATTTTTTGATTTCAATTTTACATGAGGTTTCAGTTATAATGTTGGTGATGATGTGTTCTATAATTCCATGTATTGGTTAGAGGATGTAAATATGTTATTTTTATATTGTCAATGTGAAGTAGTGAAGGGGGGAGGAGGTGAAACCTTATGATATATGTTGGATCAAGGTAGGTATGTTCATGTAAGTTTGGAATGTGTAACTTGTAATCAATAGAAAACGAGATAACCCAAAGGGTATTGATGTGATGAATCATGGGGGTTTTATTATTGGTTGAATAATTGAATGATTTTTATGTCCTATATGTTCATTATACCCTGCTGTGATGAGGATAGAGAGTTTCTTTTCATGTGGTGATGTTTATAATGGAGAAGATTTATATATAAATTTGTTAGTTGTAGATGTATATATAAGGAGGATTTCATGAGATTGCGTCTATTTATCTCAACATTACCCTTCCGATTTTTTATTCGATTAGTGATTCAAATAGTTTTGATTTATTATTTGATATTTTGGATAATTTTTTCCTAAAAGAATTTGACCATAATGATAAATACTGTGATATTCAACTTCTGATGATGTAGATATTCTTATTCAGAATATTGATATTCCCATTTGAAAATAATAATGTATTGATGTGTCTAGAGCTACATTTTGACAAAACATGTATTGATCCATGTATTTTTTATTGATAACTACTACTACTACTATATTTCATTGTTACTATTTTACTGTAGTTTAAATGAGTACATACTAGAGCTTCACATTGGATATATAAATATTAAATTATATTCTTATGGTTTCCCCCACTATTAACTAAAGTTAAATTGTATGAAATTGATGAATATATTTTTGTTTTTATATTTTATTGAAAATCATATTCAACTATTAGTTGTGATTGAATCTATGTGTTGAATATTTTTCAATATGATTATATGGATATAATAGTTAATTTTGAGCATTGGATAAAAATAATCAATCATTGGTGGATTTTTACGTTCTTGTAGTATGATGTAGATATTATGGTTCTTTATAAAATAACCACCAATAACTGTATAACAATTGACTATATATTTTTAGCTAATTTTAATTAGATGTAGACATCCCAAAAAACAGAAATGCTAGATAAAATAAAAAAGCCCAAAGAGTGAAAATTTTAGAGTGTACTAGGGTAAAATTTTTCCCTGGACCACTATGAATCATTGTGTCCATTATTTTATTTATTTCCACTACATAATCTTTATAAAGAGATAAGGAAAGAAAATATTTAACATCAAGAGGAGTGTTTAGTTTCTATCATTTTTTAATGAAAAAAAAATTCACCACCCATCTTTCATCTTAATATTTTCCAATTTGAATAAAAAATTCGCATCATAGGTTTTCTCCATTGATATATTTTCCTTTTTAAAAACATTACTATTTCTTTATAATAACAAAAGGGATTAGAAGAAATTTTAATTGGATATTTTTTGAAATATTTATAGATTATTTTATTTCTAGATAATGACATAAATTGATATTAAGGGTTTAGAATCAAGAGATTATATTTTTTCTATAAAGATTCATATTTAATTATCTAGGTGGTCTAATTATCAATGAAAAATCAAAGATATAGTTTTTTTATCTGTACACATTATTGTAATGGTGATAAATAATGATTCTAGAATGAACAGATAATTATTTATATGAAAAATCATGGAATATGTGTTTATTTAAAAGTAGTAAATCCTTATGAAGTTATTGAGTATGATATAGAAATACGTAATGATAATCAAGAGAATTAGTATGATATTTATTCATGATAAATTAATGTTATTTTCTCTGGATTATGAACTGATGAATTTAACCAAGTCACTTAGTGCGCTACTATATATGAAATGTGGAAGATTATTTTTATTTATTATTATGGAACAAATAATTTTTAATAATTAAAGTAAAATACAAAAAAAATTAATTTTATATATTCAATATGGATAAATATGAGATCCTCACACATATTAATAGTAGATTGATAGATGTTTTCAATGATATTTCTTTCATGAGAGAATTAAATAAACAATTAGATCAATAATTAATAGTTATCATAGGCTCCCCCTTATAGTTTAATGGAATATATGATTCTATTTTTAAATATATACCATTAAATGAAATTAAAATGAAAAACATATTTTCTTCTTGATTATTTTTGAGGACGTTGTGAAACATGATACTCAAAAATCACATTTCTACCAAAAACCATGATATTCCACTTGTTAATACTATAGTTTAATCAACTAATTCATGTTTCCTGAATTAATTTAATGATCTAAAATATTTTACCAAATGATTTGTAAATATATACAACAAAATGAATTAAAGGAATGAAGTAGATAGATGTTATAAATATAATGAAAAATTTCACATAAAGTGAAATTAACATGTGAATAAAGATCAAAGGATATATAATTATAAAAGGAAATGAAAATAGTCTTGAAGACTATATAGAGTGATTATTATGATTCATTTAATGAATCCTCAATAAACTCTAACGTTATCCTTGAAAAGAAAAATAATTAATGTATTTTTAATGTCTCTTTCTGATGAGGTAGACACTTCTTACACTCAAAATTTTGGTTCAATTTTTTTCTTATCGTGAACGAAATAAATATTGTCTAATTCTTTAAGAAAAATTTGAATCATAAAATAATTAGCATAGAAATAATTAAAAATATTATTTGATTATTTCTACTTATAAGAAATTTTTTAAAAATAGATTTTATATTTATGATATAAATATCTCTGTATTTTGATTGAAAAAAATTAATGAATTATTAGAAAAAGATAATAATATGAATTACACCAATAAAAATATTATTGATGTAGAAAACTATTTATATCAAAATATTGTTAAAACATAATGTCATTAATAATGTTAAACTGGCTGTTAGTATTAATAGAGAAAAAACCCTGATATATAGACATTATTATATCCATAGTTCAAGGTAAAAATGTATTTGGTCCTAAAAATAAATATTATACTATATTTTTTTATTAATAAATTAAATTATTCCACATTTAGTGTCTTTTCTATTTTAGTGTTTTATTGAATTATATCGGAACTCATACATAAATACACTATAAAATAAAAAAAGGGTACTTAAAAATATTATCTATTTTCCCATAATCAAGAAAAGCATAAAATAAAGAACGATAATTTTTATAAAAACACTTCACGACATTAAACTTGGTTTATTCATATCTTTTACTTGTCCTTAAGTCCTACTAAAAATATCAAAAACATGGGATGGGTAGAAATCTATCTGTAAAGGTTATAAAAAGAAAGAAACCATGATTCAATTGATTAACATTAAATCCCATTAAAATTTAATCATTTTGTAATAATTTTCACCCTTATGTAGTATTATGTTCACACTTTTGAATATATGTTCATTTTATACAGTTTATTAAATAATAATATTTCCCTAAAATCTACATCTTGCATAGAAAACCCATAAAGGTATTTTGGGAAATTATTATACTTTTCAGTATTATAAATGGAAGAACCTTACGATTGACTTCAGTAAATTTCACTCATATAAATAAAACATCTATATGGCCTACATCCATATCCAAATCATTATAGGGATATAACAAACCCACATGTCCTTGGAATATCATAGAACCAACCCATCATTGGTTTATCGCGTGACCATCCATTAAATTTCTATGTAACATTATAAAATCGTAACACATAAAATAATTCAATTTTAAAATTTCACTCATAATATTTCATTATAAATATATAGAAAACATTTCTAGTTATTTAAATAATTATATTTTTTTAAAAACACATTTTTAATAAAATAATTCTCTAATAAAAGGAAATATAAGTGTCTTTCAAAAAAACATGAATTATTATAGAGGAAGGACAATATCAAAATAGAAAAAAAAAATCATTATAATAATTTTATATCCATATAATAAATATTTTAAATAATAAAAATATTATTGAAATGGTTAAAATATTTTAAAGTTAATTATTTAAACATTCAATGTCTCCCTTACATCTTTGAAAATTTAAATCATAATACCCATAAAAGAATAAATTTTAAGCAAAAAATTAAATAAAATTAAAACACTTAAAATCATCATTGGTAATTTATAAATGGTTATTATATATTCCTTATAGAATAATGTGGGTGTATAACATCAAATTGTACCCCAAAGAAAAGAGGTTGAGGTGAAATACTCAACCTAGAGTCTGAATTTTCATATTTGGTTTTATCATCCTAAAAAATAAAATTTTATTAATTATTTACATTATTTATAACCATTTTCTTTTTTATAATTTTCTCTATTTGACTTATTACAATTTTTATTACAAATACTTAAATATTAATTTAATGGTGTGTGTTTTTTACTGTATTTAGATTATATATCAAAAACCATTTCAGTAGGTTAACTACAATAAAAGGGTTAATTATTATAACATATACAACATAATAATAATGTAATAATGATACTATTTCTAGATCTATTATGATATAAAATAGAATCAAAAGGGATGATTTTGAACAATGAATCCATATTACAATCATGGATATAGTATGTAGGTAGTACTTTTGAGTAATAGTATCATTTTTTATTGACCGTATTGGAAAAAATGTAAGTAACATTTATCATTCCAAAATGATCATTATATCATAAATAAAATTTAATTTAATAATATATAATTTTATTTATATTTAATAAGATTAATAATTAATCACAACAAATTGAAAAGGTGATAGTCTATACAACCATGGATCATATTATCAGTTTTGTATAGTAAAAATGAAAATGATATATTATATTTACATAAAGAAAATTGTTTATTGAATATAATATTGATGTTATTTATGCCAAGTATTTTATTAAAAATATCTTTAAAACATTCCATGTACTGTGTGAATTTATCAATTTTCTTTGAGGAGGTGGTAGTCGTCATGTTCTCAAATAATGTTACCATTCACGAAAACAATAGAAATCAAGAACGATTGTGTATATTAAAACTAGAGAAGTATAAATACATTGAAAATTATATATATATATATATATATATATATATATATCATTTATAAAATGTGTTTGAATCATAATTATCATCCATTAGAGGTGGTAAAGTAAAAAAGGAATGACATTGTTTCACGAGGTGGTAGTCCTCTGTACACATGAACATTAATTTTGTAGGCCATTTGAGGGGCGTTTCTATAGGTGTAGGTTAAAAAATTAACATAACTACATATAAATATATATAGGATAAATATTTTACGATATGATATTATAATAATATAAATTTAATGGTCTGAGAAAGGGAGAAACCATAATTCCATAATGAAGAATGATACCTCTTTTTTAGATTACATCGTTTGGTTTGCACCAAAGGGATATCATGGTTGAATTTATTCCCAAATTGTGGCCTCTATGATGAGATGAGGGTTTTTTGAAGCTTATTTTTTAGGATCATAATGAGATAATGGGAATCATTGGATTCATAAAATGTAGAGGGTGAGTAGCTTTTTATAGTTGATGAGTGGTATTTTTGAAAATATAAAAAGTTAAACACTATTGGGAGGGCTTCCTTACATCATGTTCTTATAATAAGGATAAAAATTTGTGAAAAAAGGGATATATTCGTATAATATCTAGAAAAAGGTGTTTGGACTATTTTGTATGTCATTTAGACTAATAATTGTAAAGTCTAACTGATAGGTAATCAAATTTTTACCTTATTCATTGAAAATAATTTTAATTTATTTCAGTAAATATTTTGGGATAATTGTTTCAATCTAATTAGAAATTAGAAATTAATCTTAATCCAAAGATGAATTAAATTTTTTTAAAATTTCATCCACATTAGTGGAATATATTAATTTAATATTAATCATATAGATGTGATGAAAAAATAGGGTTTTAAAGTGAAAATGATCGAAGGATTTCTATGTTTTTATATCTAAAATTAATATAAAAATGATTAAAATTAACTAAATTAGATAAAATTATATATATGGTTTATATAAAGATACTTTTATAAAAAATATAAAATATAATTTTACAATATAAATAATTTATATGAAAAAGTATTTTTCTATTAAAATTCAGAATTATTTACAATACATCAAAATATGAATCTTTTGAGAAAAATTTACAAAAATTCACCCCAATTTTAATTTATATATTATTCATTGAAAAATGAAGATTATTGTTTATATAAATATTATAGAAGTGTAAAATTTTATTTCTAAAACAGGTGTTCCATTAATAGGTGATTTTCTTTAAAAAAGAGAGAATTTAAGAGAAAACCATGATTTATCCTTATCTTATGAATATATAATATATTGTATTAATGTAAAAATATTTCATAAATATGTGTAAGAATATTATAGTAATTACAATTCATTACATCTGATAAAATTGTTATAATATAACTACCACATTGAAAAAAAATATTAATAGTATGCCATTGGTTTTAACATAGATTTGAATATAAAGAATGAGTTAATAGAAAATCATTGTTTTTGGTCGTGTAAAATATTGGAAATAAGATACCATTTATTTTAAAAATATTATTTAATTCAAAAATATTAACAAATATTAAAAATAAATTCTTTATAATTATCTAAGATGTTATATCCTCCCCCCTTATGAAAATAACATCCTCACAATTTTAATAACTTATCAAATTATTGGGGAGATTTTACCACCAAAAATTTTCAGATTACCATGTTGACTCTTAAAAAATATGGGTTTTCCATAAAACCTTATCCTTTTGAATTACCATATTCTGCATCACTTCCTCTTTTTGTCCAAGAATGAGAAGTAGTTGTTCTCTATAATAATGATTTTCATCCAACTGAATGACTTCAAGGCCAAAAATGTGAGAGGAATCTAGTACATACATAATTAAAATAAAAAAGGAAACCAATTATGTACTTAGGATAAAATAATAGGTAAATCCACTTGGTAAGAAATTGATCCAACATTCCCTATGATTTTATATTTCCCAATTATGAATGGAATCATGTTCCCCATTTTAAAAAAATTCATCACACTTTTACATTGGAAAACATTTAAAAATATATGATCACATACCTCAAAATAATGATTATTCTTCCATTAATCCATATAACTTTTCTACCTGCCCTGAGCTTCTATCCTCTATCACTAAATCAACTGAACATTCTATAACGTGACTTCTATGAACTCTAGCCCCATTAGTTTTATTTTCTCTTAAATCATCTAAAACACTAGTGGTCAACACTAGTTTCTATATAATTTTGTGAGAGGTTCCTTCATTGTAACATAATGAAAATTGTTATTACAAGAAAACTAAAAAAATGTTGAACCAAACTTCTCAGATAATATATTGGTCATGTGAGAGGTATATCATCCATGGTTTGTAAAATCAGCTCAGAAAATCTATCATATTGATTAAGAAAACATGCACTAAAATTTAATTCAGTTCAATAGGACTTCTAAAGTTCATTCCAAAAATTATATGTGAATCTGGGATGAATGTTTTATACAATGGAGTGAGGAACTCCATGTTACATGAAAATTTATTTTTGATACAGTTGAGAAATGTCATATTAATACACAATATCTCGAATTGGAAAGAAATTTATATACTTACTTAATAGATCATCAATAATCAAAATCACATTATTTTCATGAGATGTCTTTTGAAATATGACCACAATATCCATTTAAATGTTCCACCATTTCCACTCTGGTAGTGGGAATGGATGAAGCTACCCCTTTAGTAACTATCATATTACTTTTACCTATTGTCAAGTCAAACACATCATGATAAATTAAGAAATATAATGTTTCATTCTATCCAACTAGTAATACATAGTATAGAATATATACATCTTAGTGTTACCTGAATTACTATAAAATAAATAATTATGAGCTATAATGAAAAAATCATTCCTCATATATGAATCATAGGGAATAAATAATATTTTTCGAAAATGTAAAAAACCGTATTCATAAATATTAAAATCAACAAACCTACTATTCTTAATGGATTGTTCCTTTTCTTGGAATGATTTATCCATCTTCTAAGCCATCTTAATTCATCCTGACAAAGTCAAAAGCACTGAAACAGAAAAAAAGGTGATGTCCACGCATCCAAAAATTATATCCCACAAGTAATATTATCATTAACTAAAGGGTCACATTTGATATATAACATGGTTAATGTATCATTAATTTTTATACTCAAAGAATCGACCCATAGTTTTCATTTCAATGATGAAAATGAATTATGTTATAATAATCATTTATATGTTCAGAATGACAAATTAATATCATGAAAAACTATTTTTAAGTTAATACACAATTCAATCATTTGGTACCAATATATTTTTCACAATTCACTCTATACAAATGATTCCTCTAAATTATTACGGAAAAATTAATTAAAGTGAATTAAAAATCATGTGAAGAGTAATATAATTAATGAGTATTCAACAGATGTTAAGAAGAAAAAATTTCATTTTCATTATTCATCAGGATCCAACCAAGTACATTTCATAAAGAATCACTATAGATGAAAAAATAGCCATTTTAGGAAGGGAGGTCAAAAACTATGGCATTAAACAATATTCTTTTTAGTTTATGAATGAAAATATCAAAATCGTATATTCAGACAACCTTAAATACATTTATAGTTAAATTATATAGCGGGATAGATAACTGAGTAATGTTTAAAAAAAACTATTTCTAATTACCCACTTATTCAAGAAAACTACAAACCCTTGTGACATTGTAAGTCTTGTCCACTCATCAACTACTTTTTTAGAAGTGTTCATAGTTATTCCATATTTAAAAACCATATGACCATGAAATTAATTCATTTTCATGAATAAAATCACTACTAATAATCATTACATATATTTTATTTTCTATTAAGATTAAAAAAATCATCATGTTAATTTAATCTTCCTCATGGATTGCAGAATATATTAAAATTTAATCTATAAACACAGCCACAAACTGAAATTAAAATAGATTGAAAAATCTATGAATAATATTAATAAATACAATTAGTTTATTAGATTCCAAAAATGGCATAACTAAAAAAATCATAATTTACATATCTTCTCTAGTAGTTTTCCTTCAAAATCACATCACCTTCAGTTGATAGTACACATAACTCATATAAATCATTATAAAACAATGAACTCTATGGGTATGATCAAATAACTCATCAACATACAATAAATGGTACATTTTCATAATAGTTATTTTATTCCAGGACCTATAATAAATAAAAATTAACCTAAAACCATATTTATTTTTTACAAATAAAATAGAAGCACCCGACACTAAATTGCTTGGTCAAGGGAAACTTTTGTCAAAAAGTTCTTTTAAAAGTTATTTAAATAAAATATGTTCTATTTTACCCATTCACTAAGGGGTTTATCCACAAGATTATTATAAATAAGTAAATGAATATCAAATTTAACTTTCTGGTAAAGAAAACTATAAAAACATGATGAAAAATAACTATAAATTTTATTTGCAATATGATTAAACTAATCAAAACAATTTCAATTCGATAAAAATCATGAGCTAGATCAATTTCCTAGCTTCCTGGTATGTTATAAAAGGTGTGAAATCATTGAATAAAACATTAATTGAAACAAAATATATTTTAGCATGATAAACTAATAACCAATCCATAACTGAAACGATATTAAACTCCACTATGGATAGTTCAATAAGATTTAATGGAAATAACTTCCCACTAATGACTATTTGAAGATTCTTATAAATATAGGTTTCTCTAGTTCTCTCAAAAAATATTTTACCAAAATTTTAATCTTACGTTCATGATATGATATTCTCATTTTTTAGAAACATTCTCTGGAATGAATGAATGTTAAGATCCATAATCAAACCGAGTATTTCAAAAAATTTAATAAAACAGTAAAAAAACTTTCACCACATAATTTGATAACCCAACAAAATCCACAATAGTAGAAAAATATTTTTCCACACCCTTTTACTTTTGATCTTAATTGTCCCCACCCTAGGAGATTATCTTTGGACATAAATTGGTATTAGTTTCTAACTCATTGTAACTAAAACATCATTTTGTTGGTTTTTATTTCTTGTGTGTTCGTATTACTTGTAGTCACAAGGCATATGAATAAATTAACACATCAAAAGCACTTCCCATTTATTCAATGATATTATCCATGATTACTTTTTCAACACTTATCACAAGATATAAATTTTTGTTTTCTTAACTCTAAACATCATTGACGAATGATTTCTCATTGCCTTACAACTAATCGTATTCATAGTTTTTTATCATGGGACACATGAACCCCAAAATAATCCATTTATAACTTCTTAATACATCGAACATGTTTCTCATAGCTTTTTACGTCAATAAAATATTTCATTATTTAATGTATTTTCTTCATTCTGGATTAAATTTTTTTATCTTACAATATATATCTATGAATAAAATTGAGAACCAACCAATTGACTAAATTTTTATTCATATGAATCCATTAAATCATCATCATTTTTTCTATAATTAAAATACATTTTCCATAAAATGTTGAATATCCTATTCAAAATTGATCACAAGGAAAACATTTTTAGTTTAATCGTATTCCAAGGCATCAATCTCTTCAATTTTTTTGATATTATAAACCATTGAACACAAATGGTTGGCTTCACCTGAAAAATAATAAATTTATAGAGTTAAATTATGGTGATCTAAGTAACCCATGACAATAAATATTTTTTCTAGGGATTTAATCCATCCTTCAACATTGATGGGGTTAGATAACCCCTTAATTTATAAGATATTTTAATATATAAAATGATCCAATAAATTTTATGTTCCACTATGGTAGACATGGCTTCACTCGTTCATGGAAAACTGTAACACCCCGAGCTTTCACGATACGCCTCTCTTTCAATAATGCAATGGCTTGCATTGTACGCAACTTCGAGTTCTAAAACAAAGAGACTAATCAAAGTAGCCGTTATGAATAGTAATAACCACTTTTTAAAATTATAGAAATTTTATATTTTAAAATGGACTTCATTTTTGGATTCGGAATATCGAAATTTAACTATGTTGAATTTTTGGTATTTTTCTGAGAACTTCTAATTTTTTATGAATAGTGAAAAATACTTAAAAACAACTTTTTTAATCAAAATAATTTATAGTGATAAATTATAATATTTAGTGGTTTTAAATTATAATTATAATATATTTTTACCATTTTATCCAATGGTGGTCATTAGAATTAATTTAACATTGAAATTGGACATAAACAATTGCCAATCTTTTGATATAAATTGTTTCTTAAAAACACGCTATTTGTTGTAACAGCGGGAATTAATTATAAAATTAATTAATTCAACTTATATGTTTGGAATTTTGTAAAATAGACATCATTTTTGAATTAGGAATATCAATTATAGCATAGGGTGAAATTTTCTCCTTATTCTGAAAAACTTCAATTTTTGATGAATAGTGAAACCACTAAGTGGTTGTTAAAAACTGATTTTTCTTTAAAATGAAATATTACCACTTCTGTGATTTGATTTTCAAAAATCCGACATACATGGTTGTCATTATGAAGTAAAATGTGGTTCAATGAGATTAAAATAATTTTTTGGTGAATAGTAACTTTTAAGTTCTTAATCGCGATTAGAGGTAATTAGTGTAGTTTAAGGTACAAATAATGTTTTAATAATATGAGATGAGCATGACACTTGTACTACTCCTATTGGATGAGTCATGGCAGACCACGACAACCCATGGGTCAACTTGGGGACCCCATGGAGCCACTTTAGTGGGAAATGACATTAATATATATTTATTTAATGTTAAAATTAAATTGACACAAACATGAGTTGATTTACTAAAAAAGTTTTTAAGTGGGGTTACAGAAGTCCAAATTTTGATTATAAATATTCATTAGAAAGATAAAAAGATTTCCTACATCATAGTAGTTTTTTTATAATTTTTAGACATTAAATAAATTAAATTATTTATGACATCATGATGATGCAGAGATGACCTCATTATTTAACGATTTAAATAAAATGAGAAGATGATGTAAAATACAAGGCATAAACTTGTCCAAAGCCTATTGTATGAGTATATTTCGAACCCTTATCACCTTAGCCTCGAAATATACAAGTGTGGGACCTTTATAATCCGAAAAGCATTGTATAATAGAATAACATTTCATTACTTTCCAAAAGTGCCCCTCCTCTCCACTTATAAAAGGCCCCCACCACTCCCACCTTATTCACACCGTCAAGCCATTTGGCTCGGCCAAACTCTGCCCAAATACTCTCCCAACTTCCCTATCTTACTCCTAGAAGCATCACATTGGGAAGAAATCTTCCCAAGGAAGCCTTTGTCTCAAATCAAAAAGAGTTACCCGATTTTGAGGTAATGTCTTCTCTAATGTTGTTTTGTGTTATTTTTCTTCTCCAACCCCCTAAACTCTTTTTATTCATTTCTTTTGTAACAACACCAGTATCCTCAATATACTAGGATGTTTTAATAAGAAGGATTCTAGCTACACTTACACACACCTACATCTAATGGTTAAAGAACATAGGGTTTCTGTGGATGGTGAATTTCTGCCTCACGAAACGATGATTGTTCAACACTCATATAACACCTTCAAAGGTGGCCATTAAGAAGTCACTATTTTTATATATGATATATAATATGTTTACGTTTTACTTATGCTTCTGTATTTCTCATTTATGGCATACTTTATGATTTCCATTATGGGTAAAACGCGATAATTTCATTTTAGGAAGTGCGGACTACCTCCCCCTCAAAGTGATTTGAATCGTTAATGCCATATGTGGGATGTATAAAGGATGGAGTAAATGGTATTATACACTATATTATACTTGAATTATATTATACATTTATATCATTATGATTTCATTCCATTAAATATGAAATTGAAATGAAAGTAGCGTTCATGCGTACGTACGGCTTACCGTCTCCATGAACGGTGCATTTCATTTCTTACCTCTAAATGTTACGTAATATTATAAATGAATGTATATACTGGATATATATGATATATATTACATCTAAATTATGAATATAATTCTGGAGATAATGGATATTCTACCACATAAACAACTTGTAATTATAAGAAGTTTATTGTTGACTCAAGTACCAAAGATCGACAAAACGACCGTTATTAACTTAAATAATTACATAATGTTCATAACATTGTAATAATTGATATAAAAAGGATAATGAAATTGAAAATGGTTCTTAATAAGGTATATATTAACTCTAGTTTATTATTCAGGAGGTTAAAGAACGGTTGAGTCAAGTCAGACACGAGGTAAGGGACTTTCTTAACCCAACTTCCATTCTTTGGGTTAATCTCCTACTTTCAAATTATATCATGATATTATTTTGTCCTATTTTGTATATTTACTTTCTATATGTGTACCTATAGTGAATACACATAATAGATCTATTTTATTTTAAAAATGATCTTTTTATGGAATTCGTCTCAATCTCCATTCATTGAGGCATATTTTGTTTTATACACAAATTTCTTTTATACAGTGTATAAACCCCTTTGACTTTTACGTTTATTCAAAAGGAATATTTTTATATGAAGCGTTTTACTAAACGACAAAAAGGGAATGTTTTTCTTTCCGTACATATGCGGCGACAATGAATTCTCCGCCGTCGTGACCATTATTTGAGTTTCGGCTTCCTCTAAAAGCCATCATTTTTTTGATGAAAAATAAATACAAAGTTTTAACTTTCTTTTATTTTGGTATTGAAAATGGTTTTGAAAGCATTTTTATTATATCAATGTGTTGTATTGATATCTTGTGATTGAAATGTGGAAATGTTATGTTTCCTTTATGCATGTTTTATGTGATACGATTATGTTATGGTTTGTGATATGTTTAAACCTATTCATATGAGGAATGTATTGGACTTAATAAGTGACGGGTGGAGCCCGCTATAGCTCCTCGATGCATCGGAAGGTCTCATGAGACAACTAGACGTGGAATTGGCTGAGACTCTTTCCCAATTTGATTTATGGTTTTGGCCAAGGCCTTAATCATTTTAGACGTCTTGGCCGAGGCCTTGACAAAATGTTACAGAATGTCTGGCATTATACATTCCCTCATTATGAAAGTGGTTATTGATATTGCATGTGATTATTCAACTAGTATAATATCAATGTGAGTAAGTAAATGGCATTATTTAATTTTATTTTTTCCATATTATGGTGATGTTCAAGTTTAAAAAGGCTTTTGTTTTAGTTATACATTGCCTTAAATGTTAATGTTTATTTATGAAAGCTTCCGCAATATTGTTATCCTTACTGAGCATCTGAGCTCACACCTTTCAATGTTTTAATATTTTCCAGGATGCGAAGAAGTATTTTATGAATGACCTGTAGGGATAGTCCGAAGAGGATAAAAGTGTGGACTATGGAGACTATGTTATTATATTTTTTCAAATTGTGTTGTAATGTAACATTTATGAATGTATCTAGTGTTTCCAAGGCTACTAAACTAATCGGTCTTTCGAGAATTGATCTTTTGTGATCATGCCAATGTTACGAAGTAATGCACCGACTCTGGGTAGCTGGGGTCAGGGCGTTACAGTTGGTATCAGAGGCAGTTTAGTACTAACCTTGGAAGCTAGATTTAGATAAACTCTGATTAGAGAACATAGACCAAAGATAGACTTTGAGGATTAGTATAGAAGAGCTTCCTAGAATTTTGGTATTATATAGATGTTGTGAGTTTTCCGAGCAATACATCCATGTCTGGATACGAGCAGGTAGAGGCGGCTCTGGCACAGATGTACCTAGGGGTAAAACCTGAAAACAACGCTTTGAGCTAGACTCAAACGGGAACTGGTGCACGACAACGGGCCTTGCTGCACTCTTTGTTACGACACTCCCAAGGGATTTGCTTAGGATAATTCTCATTTTCTTTACAAACCAATATGTAGGGTTTATGAGTATATAATTCCTCAAAGAAAACATTCTTATGATTATGGATTATATCCATAAACCGTTCAATTTACTTTAAGTATTTTAAAAGTTTGTAATTATTCATTGTAATTCATAAACTAACCTAGTTTATGCCATTGTATAGAAATGGCGCCCAGTATAAGGAATGTGAACTCCAGCAGTACGTATGATCCAAAGAGTAAGAAGGATCGTATCTTTCACGGTATTAAGCCAACATTTCGAAGGGAAATAGTCTCCCATGTGTTCTCAACATATGAAGAAATAGTATCATGTGTTAATAAGATAAGTAAATAATTCTCTGAGTCCTATGGCTTTGAAGCGAAGCAAGAGACAAAAGGGATGGAAGAGAGAATGATGGATAAAGGGATGAGGGGAAAGAAGAATTTTCCAATATGTGGTAATTGTGGGAAGAAACATCATGGAACTTGCCTAAAGGGAATGGTAGTTTGTTATAAGTGTAGAGAAAAAGGACACAAAGTGCGTGACTGTAAGGGTAAGAAAATGGTTTCAAATGTACAATGCTTCTTTTGCAAGGATTGGGGACACTACGCAAACCAATGTCCAAATAATCAGAGTATTCCCCAAATGATGTTATTGGATAATAATCAAGTTGTGATACAACCACAAATGAGGAGTAATGATTAGAGTTCTTATGTTGTTATTAAAGAATTTTTTAATTTGAGTGTTGTATCAATGATGTACTGGTTATAATAATTATGGAGTATATAAGGATTGTACTACAGTACTATTTCATCAAGGACTTGAAATTGTGTGGAACCAAGAAAAGTGACTCCACAGTAGGTTAAATTTTTGGAAAATATATGGTTGAGAGAAAGATAAACCATAATATGGTTTTGATACTGAGATTGTGATTTTGGAATAAGACGTGATTGATTTGGATAAATTATATTGGATATACTTAACTTCCTTGAAACTGATTGATGTTTTGTATACATTTTTGGATAGAAGGAGTATATCTATTATTCTATAAGGAATAAGGGATCATGGTAATTCAGTATGTTTAAAAAGAATACATGATGAAGGTGTTCACATGTTGTTACGTGGGAAAAAGGATCTTCATTATGTTTACCTTCCTTATAAAATTTGGACTGTGAGTTGGACAGAAGTATTTTGGATAACTATAAAGGTTGGAATGGATTAATTTGATCTTTGGATAGTATTGTTTAAGGTTAAAGAATTTTTGAAGATTATTTTTGGAATATTATAATACTATAGTTTTAGGAAAAGGACAACCTGCAGGGTGGGGCATAACCCGTCGTGTCGGACGAAGCTGTAGGAATCGAACCCACAATAATAGTGCGACAGGCCTTTATTTCCTACCACTATCCTACAGGAAGTCCCTGGTTATTACAAAATAATTTAACTAATCTAAATGTTATGTGTTAACATTTGGAACCTTATAAAATTAGGATAAGTATAATATTTTTGAGTTCTATTATCTTTTTGAGTGAAAGATGAGTTGAAGGTTGAAACTCTAATTGTCAACCATAAATATATTTATACCTATCTCTTATTCAATGAATAAATTAATTCTTAAACTTTAGTAAAGTGATATTAAAACAAAAAAATGTGTTATCCTAATACCTTATGTCTTGTTGAACTGATGATATTTTAAATCAACATAGATTAAAGGCTTTGAGGCCCTCAATTTGACAGTTGATTGTAATTGATGACCTCAATCACTCCCTACAAATATTTATGTTTTTCCTCCAATTATATGTCTCTAATTTCCACCAATGTTCTCCTAATCGAGATCATAATTGGGTGGTGACTTTTTCATTTCCCTTTCCCTCTTATTAAGGCTAAATTTTATTAATCTTATTTCCGATGTGGGTTTTCCATAAAGGTATTTTCTCTTTTCAACCTTTTATTTTCAAAGAAAAATTTCAAAATGCGAGGACGCAATTTATTGAAGGATGGGAGAATGTAACACCCCGAGCTTTCACGATACGCCTCTCTTTCAATAATGCAATGGCTTGCATTGTACGCAACTTCGAGTTCTAAAACACAGCGACTAATCAAAGTAGCCGTTATGAATAGTAATAACCACTTTTTAAAATTATAGAAATTTTATATTTCAAAATGGACTTCATTTTTGGATTCGGAATATCGAAATTTAACTATGTTGAATTTTTGGTATTTTTCTGAGAACTTCTAATTTTTTATGAATAGTGAAAAATACTTAAAAACAACTTTTTTAATCAAAATAATTTATAGTGATAAATTATAATATTTAGTGGTTTTAAATTATAATTATAATATATTTTTACCATTTTATCCAATGGTGGTCATTAGAATTAATTTAACATTGAAATTGGACATAAACAATTGCCAATCTTTTGATATAAATTGTTTCTTAAAAACACGCTATTTGTTGTAACAGCGGGAATTAATTATAAAATTAATTAATGAAACTTATATGTTTGTAATTTTGTAAAATATACATCATTTTTGAATTCGGAATATCAATTATAGATTAGGGTGAAATTTTGGCCTTATTCTGAAAAACTTCAATTTTTGATGAATAGTGAAACCACTAAGTGGTTGTTAAAAATTGATTTTTCGTTAAAATGAAATATTACCACTTCTGTGATTTGATTTTCAAAAATCCGACATACATGGTTGTCATTAAGAAGTAAAATGTGGTTCAATGAGATTAAAATAATTTTTTGGTGAATAGTAACTTTTAAGTTCTTAATCGCGATTAGAGGTAATTAGTGTAGTTTAAGGTACAAATAATGTTTTAATAATATGAGATGGGCATGACACTTGTCCTAATCCTATTGGATGAGTCATGGCCGACCAATACAACCCATGGGTCAACTTGGGGACCCCATGGAGCCACTTTAGTGGGAAAATGACATTAATATATATTTATTTAATGTTAAAATTAAATTGACACAAACATGAGTTGTTTTACTAAAACAGTTTTTAAGTGGGGTTACACAATTCAAAAATTTTGATTATAAATATTCATTATAAAGATAAAAATATTTCCTACATCATAGTAGTTTTTTTATAATTTTTAAACATTAAATAAATTAAATTATTTATGACATCATGATGATGCAGCGATGACCTCATTATTTAACGATTTAAATAAAATGAGAAGATGATGTAAAATCCAAGGCTTACACTTGTCCAAAGCCTATTGGATGAGGAGAGTTCGAACCCGTATCACCTTATCCTCGAAATATACAAGTGTGGGACCTTTATAATACGAAAAGCATTGTATAATAGAATAACATTTCATTACTTTCCAAAAGTGCCCCTCCTCTCCACTTATAAAAGGCCCCCACCACTCCCACCTTATTCACACCTTCAAGAAATTTGGCTCGGCTAACCTCTGCCCAAATACTCTCCCAACTTCCCCCTCTTACTCCTAGAAGCCTCACTTTGGGAAGAACGTTTCCCAAGGAAGCCTTTGTCTCAAATCAAAAAGAGTTACCTGATTTTGAGGTAATGTCTTCTCTAATGTTGTTTTGTGTTATTTTTCTTCTCCAACACCCTAAACTCTTTTTATTAATTTCTTTTGTAACAACACCAGTATCCTCAATATACTAGGATTTTGTTATAAGAAGGATTAGAGCTACACTTACACACACCTACATCTAATGGTTAAAGAACATACGGTTTCTGTGGATGGTGAATTTCTGCCTCACGAAACGATGATTGTTCAACACTCATATAACACCTTCAAAGGTGGCCATTAAGATGTCACTATATTTATATATGATATATAATATGTTTATGTTTTACTTATGCTTCTGTATTTCTCATTTATGGCATACTTTATGATTTCCATTATGGGTCAAATGCGATAATTTCATTTTAGGAAGTGCGGACTACCGCCCCCTCAAAGTGATTTGAATCGTTAATGCCATATGTGGGATGTATAAAGGATTGAGTAAATGGTATTATACACTATATTATACTGGAATTATATTATACATTTATATCATTATGATTTCATTCCATTAAATATGAAATTGAAATGAAAGTAGCGTTCATGCGTACGTACGGCTTACCGTCTCCATGAACGGTGCATTTCATTTCTTACCTATAAATGTTACGTAATATTATAAATGAATGTATATACTGGATATATATGATATATATGACATCTAAATCATGAATATAATTCTGGAGATAATGGATATTCTACCACATAAACAACTTGTAATTATAAGAAGTTTATTGTTGACTCAAGTACCAAAGATCGACAAAACGACCGTTATTAACTTAAATAATTACATAATGTTCATAACATTGTAACAAGTGATATAAAAAGGATAATGAAATTGAAAATGGTTCTTAATAAGGTATATATTAACTCTAGTTTATTATTCAGGAGGTTAAAGAACGGTTGAGTCAAGTCAGACACGAGGTACGGGAATTTCTTAACCCAACTTCCATTCTTTGGGTTAATCTCCTACTTTCAAATTATGTCATGATATTATTATGTCCTATTTTGTATATTTACTTTCTATATGTGAACCTATAGTGAATACACATAATAGATCTATTTTATTTTAAAAATGATCTTTTTAAGGAATTCTTCTCAATCTCCATTCATTGAGGCATATTTTGTTTTATACACAAATTTTCTTTTATACAGTGTATAAACCCCTTTGACTTTTACGTTTATTCAAAAGGAATATTTTTATATGAAGCGTTTTACTAAACGACAAAAAGGGAATGTTTTTCTTTCCGTACATATGCAGCGACAATGAATTCTCTGCCGCCGTGACCATTATTTGAGTTTCGGCTTCCTCTACAAGCCATCATTTTTTTTTGATGAAAAATAAATACAAAGTTTTAACTTTCTTTTATTTTGGTATTGAAAATGGTTTTGAAAGCATTTTTATTATATCAATGTGTTGTATTGATATCTTGTGATTGAAATGTGGAAATGTTATGTTTCCTTTATGCATGTTTTATGTGATACGATTATGTTATGGTTTATGATATGTTTAAACCTATTCATATGGGGAATGTATTGGACTTAATACGTGACGGGTGGAGCCCTCTATAGATCCTCGATGCATCGGTAGGTCTCATGAGACAACTAGACGTGGAATTGGTCGAGGCCCTTTCCCAATTTGATTTATGGTTTTGGCCAAGGCCTTAATCATTTTAGACATCTTGGTCGAGGCCTTGACAAAATGTTACAGAATGTCTGGCATTATACATTCCCTCATTATGAAAGTGGTTATTGATATTGCATGTGATTATTCGACTAGTAGAATATCAATGTGAGTAAGTAGATGGCATTATTCAATTTTATTTTTTCCATATTATTCTGAAGTTCAAGTTTAAAAAGGCTTTTGTTTTAGTTATACATTACCTTAAATGTTAATGTTTATTTATGAAAGCTTCCGCAATATTGTTATCCTTACTGAGCATCTGAGCTCACCCCTTTCAATGTTTTAATATTTTCCAGGATGCGAAGAAATATTTTATGAATGACCTGCAGGGATAGTCCGAAGAGGATAGAAGTGTGGACTATGGAGACTATGTTATTATAGTTTTTCACTTTGTGATGTAATGTAACATTTATGAATGTATCTAGTGTTTCCAAGGCTACTAAACTAATCAGTCTTTCGAGACATGATCTTTTGTGATCATGCCAATGTTACGAAGTAATGCACCGACTCTGGGTAGCTGGGGTCAGGGCGTTACAAAAACACAATAATATATACCATGTGTCATGTGATCTATCACTACAAATTTTTTTCTCATTTTAAGTACCAACCATCATAGGATTATCTTTTAGAAGGATATTTTCTTCTTAGTACCTTCCCACTATAGCATCCATGTTACCACTATGGAAAACCATTCTAGAAAATCATACATTAGATAAAGAAACTATGTAATATTGATATTAAATATCAATTCACATTTACCAAAATGTGAAATATTACATGGTAATGCTACAAATAAAAACCTAATGTATAAAGCTATCTATACATTTCCTATGATACCAACTATAAGGATCTAATATTAAAAATTACGTAATCATGACTTTATTCATGAAATTACATTATTTAACATTGATGATCTTTTCAATTTTAGAGTTTTAGAGAATTAGGTGATATATCACACTTAAAAAACATAAAATAAAAAGTGGAAACAACCGAACAGTATCCACATTAACCATAATCTAAAACATTTAAAAGAAATCATGATATATTTTATGAAAAAATCATCACAACATTCCACATGACTTCTTAGAATCCTTTAATAATTATTAAGTGGAGTGATGAAAATTAAAAACATGGGATTAATATAAAAATATTAGTAAGGGATATAAAAAGAATGAAATTATTAGTCCATTAATAAAAATTAAAATTTCTGAAAAATTATCACAATGTGATAAATTTTTCTATTAATATGTATTAAATAGTCTCCATTGAATATAAGTTCATTTAATACCTTTTTTATAATCACAATATTACCATAACCCCCATAGAAGGCATTGAAAACCCAGAAAGGTATCCTAGGAAATTATTATACTTTTCACTATTTTAAATAGAATATTCATGATGTCGACTTCCATACATATCACTATTATATATGGAATACCCATAAATTAGACTCCCATATAGAATACATTGGATGGATATCACAAAACCGTCTGTTGTTGGTATATCGTAGAACCACTTGTCAGTACTTTATAATGTAACCACCAATCAACTTTCCAAATACCATTATCATAATGACCCGACCTTGAACATTACATAATATTGAATTATGTAAATAATTCACATTGATAATATTTTCATGTATAGAGATTTGAAGAATTAGGTAATAACTTATACATGACATTATGAATATTACATGTAGACACTTATACTCAGTATCCATTTTTTTCATAAAATAAAAAAACATAAAAAAAGATACAAGTCTACTTCCATGTTTTAGAGAACTTGAATTTTCCTTAGCCCCACACAAGTCCAAATTAATATTTATGTACAATGGAAAACCTTTCAAAAACATGGGATAAGCATAAAAAGCTCAATAATGGATATAATATATGAAAATAAAACATTATACTAAGAAAATATACAAATAAAAATGATCATTCTTTTCAATATTAAAACATAATATCTTTAACATGCCTCAAAATATCATAAGATTTATAAATAACAGATATAAATCAGAAATCACATAGGTAATTTGTGAAATACATATCATAAATACATTTTAGCAATCATAGCTACATAGGGAGTAAAATTTTGAATATAGATCACAAAATATCCCTTAAATCTCTTATGAGAAACATTAACGTTTACCTCTGTCACATTACCCAATTCATTGGAGATCTTTCTTGGGAACACCTGCCCTAGTTTTATCATGAATCTATCCGAATACGTAAATAATTACCAATAACATAATCATATTAATATCACAAAAAGCAACCATAAAAGAATGATAACATTTCTAAATTGAAATCACTATATATCATTTCAATATATTGACATAATCAATGCTTTATGAAACCATTTTATAAACCATTTAAAACATTTAATAAAGTGACTTTTAAATCAATGTGTCCCACACCACTCTAAAGATTTTGAATTAAATTTTAATTTTAAAAAATTCATGTCCATATAAATAAATCCTTAATATCATTTTTAAAAAATATACATTAATGAGAAATATATATTAAAATAAGTCTTTATATCACTTAAAATTATATTTCTGTTAAAGAGTTCCTAACCCAATGTGAGATTCTTGAACACAAATAACTGAGTATTTACATTAATCAAAGAATATAATATCTTTATAATAAATAGATTCATGATATATTATGTGAAAGGTGTGGATATATACCATATAAATGTGAATTGGTGTATAAAAATAAAAAAGTCACAATGGAATGTAAATTGAGACAATTTCGCATGAAAAAATTACATCCTTAGATTAAGGACAAATCAATGACATGATTATGTGTTAAAAATGAGAATACACCAAATATAAGTAGATATTAAGGGGAAACAAATCATTGGTCATTGAAACATATTCATAGAAAAATATAGTCAACAAGTAGAATTTTAACCCAAAGAATTGAAATTGGGTTAATAAGTTCTCTTACAGAAATTTGACAGCCTAACGACGTCGCTTTAAAATTCACAATATGAGTTGATGAGGGAGAAAAGGGTCTCCCATAACATTGAAAAAAAATGTACACCAATATGGATATAAATAATAACATATCCTAAAATAATAAAATCTACATTTAAAATGACATAACATAAAACAAGTCTTTGACAAATAGAGGACGATGAAAGGTTCCCGTACTGATTTGGTAACTTACAAAACATACCCACATGAAGAAAGGATAATTCAATTAAGCTGTAAAAACAAAAAAATATATTATATTACAGAAAGAGTATAATCATGAGAAATATATACACCACAAATAAGAAATAGTTTTAAATATATCATGAATGTTATGGGAATAAAAAGTGAGAAGAAAACCTATTACCTTGTGTCCTACATGTCATGTCCGTTCTTTATCTCCATGAATAATAATCATTAGTTAATTATAATTACATAAGTAATTTTTTAATTATTATTATTATTTTTATATCACTTATTACCTTTCTCTAATTATCATATAATTATTCAAATTTATATTTATCTTTTTGTCGATGTTCGGTACTTGAGTCAAAAATTCCCTTGTTATAATTAAAAATTGTCCATTTGGTGAAAATTCTATTATCTACAGAATTACATTAATTATTTTGATATCATATATATCAAATAAATCTAGTATATATATGTATTTATAATAGTCCATATCATTTTTATATAAGAATTGAAGTTCACTGTTCATGGAGTTGGTAAGCCGTACATTCGCATAAACGCCACATCCATTTAATTTTTTCATATTTAACGGAATTAAAACCAAATGATACATATGTTTATTATTATTCTAGTATAATTTCATATTTTATATATGTTACATAATTTCATTAACACCATCCTTTATATGTTCCATGTATTGTATTAACGTGTCATATAACATTGAGGGGCCGATAGTCCACACTTCCTCCAGTGAAATTACCGTATTTACCCATAATGGAAACCATAAAGGTATGATATAATTGAAAAATACAGAATCATAGAGAAAATATAAACATAATATATATCACATATAAATAATGTTCCCTCATATTGGCCACTATAAGAGGTTGTAGGAGATTATTGAACCATCATCGTTTCATGAGGCAATTGTTCACCGTCCACAGAAACTGTATGTTCGTATCCCATAGATGGAGGTGTGTGGAAGTGTAGTTAGAATATTTCTCATAAAAACAACATATTTTATTGAGGATATTGTTTTTCTTATATAACAAAATAATAAGAAGAGAATATGGAGTGAAGAAGTAAAATAAAAGAAGAGAACTTGAGGGAAGACGTTGCCTTTAAATCAGGGTACTCCAATTCGTTTGAACCAAAAGGCATTCTTGAAGTTCCTTATGCCTAATTTATGGCTTCTCCAAAGAAGAGAGTGTAATCGAAAGCTTATTTTAGAAGAGTTTGTACTAGAAAAGAGTCTTGATAGGTGTGAGTAATGGTTTAGAAGTGGTGTCCTTTAATAAGTGGGCGGTGGGGCTATTTAACAATGTGTTAATGTATTATTTTATTATAAAATTATTTTCTGTATCAAAAGTTCCAAAAATAATTAATTTAGAGGATAAGATGAATATAAGTAGAATTATATTCATCCAATAATAATTGGACAGGTTTTACATCTTTTTTAATCCTTATCATGTTTATTTAACCCTTTGTTAACTTACATAACTTTTACAATGTCTTCCCATTTATACATACAATATGGTTACTATATTTTCTATAAAATTACATGAGACCCAAAATGGATCATTAATGACATTTTTAACACCATATATGTTTTTCTCGAATCATAGATTTTTTATAATATTATATAATTTAATAAAATATTAATTGATGTAAAAACTAATTTTTGAAATTTTTATACTATTTATATCATGACTTCTTAAAAAAATTATACCAACATGATTATTTTAAAAAAACCATCTGTATTTCAAGTAGAAAAAATCGTAATAATATTTAAAATTCATGTATGTCATAATAATTTTAAAATAAATTTATATTAATATTTATTATAACGTTTAGTTTAATCCTTTATTAATTAAGCAATTACTACATCACCATTGTTTCAAAATTAATTTTATTTATTTAATCTCAAGAAATTATAAATAAAACACCATAATATCAGAAATATTTTAATATTTCGAAACAATATTTATAGATTAATAGATAAATTATATAACCCCATATAAAAATTGTTTTACTAAAAAAATTAATTTTTATGATTTTTTATTTTTTACTTTAAAAGAAGATATTAATGTCATTATCTTACCCATGTTTCTTTAAAAGGAAACAAGTCTCACCCAAGGATTGTCATGGTCAGACATTACTCATCCAATAAGGTTATGAAATGTGTTAAAGTAATTTTATATTATTATAATATTATTTATTCATTGAATTACCCAATTTAGCTTTAACTGCATTAAATAAAACTAAAACATTACAATTCACTAAAAATTAATTTCATCCCATTTAAATACATTTTACATACTGATGACAGCCATTTATTTTGGATTTTTAGGAATTCAACTCACAGAAGCAGTAACATTTCATTTAGATGAAAAAGTAGGTTTTTAACTCTTATGCGTTTTTTCACTATTCATATAAAATTTAATTTTTTCAGAAAAATACCAAAAATTCACCCAATGATTATTTTGATATTCGAAAATAAAAAAATATTTATATTTTACAAAATTCAAAGCATAGATGTTTCATTATTTAATTTAAAATTAATTTCTATTTTCAAAACCAAATGGTTTGTTTTTAAGAAATAATAACTATCAAAATATTGACACTTGTTTATGTCCAATTTAAATGAGATATTATTTACAATGACCAACATTAGATTAAAATGGTAAAAATTTAAAGAAATTAAACTTTAAAATAATAAAAAATAAAATCTATTAACATGAATAAATTAGATTAGAAGGCAGTTTTGAATTAAAAAACAGTATTTTTCACTATTCATTAAAAATTGAACTTTATCAGAAAAATACCAAAATTTCATCCAAACTAAATTTTGATGTCTTGATTTCAAATAATAAATTTATTTTGTCAAATAGAACATATAAAAGTTATAAAAACTATATTTAAAAAATGTTTTCAATTAAAAGTATTTAATTCGACCTTTTAATGAATATTAAAGTATTTATGCATAAAATTGTATTAATTAACATTTTAAGCCTCTAAATTTTATTGGATAAATGTAAAAACAATTAAATTTTTTTTGTAATAATATTTTAGTTAGTTCTGTTTAATCTATCCAATAAAATGACTATAGGTTAACTATAATATAAACTAATAATATTATTATATTATTTTTTGATAAATCTCAATATTGTGTGCAACATAAGATTTATAAGAAACTCATGTTGTGGCTTGAGTACGCTATCAGATAGAGTATCCCCTTTAATGAAAAATTAATTTCCAATTAGAAAATATTAAAAAATATATGAACATTTCAAATTCTTCATTTACCTAGGTTGTGATATTCTTTCACCCTTTTTGGAATTGTGTCCTAACAATTTAAAAATTGGGCTCAAAAAATTCAGTGAAAGTCCAACTACAAAAAAATATTAATTGAAAATACCAAATTAAAATATTGAAAGAGAAGTACAAAGGTCTCCGGAGATAACCCATACTAGGATTCCTTATAAGAAAACATGGATATAATAGAAAAAATAACTCTCGTAGACTAAAATAGAATGATACAGAACTTGATTAAAGAACCTAAACCACCAAAATACCATAAATATGTTCTTGGGTAAAATTCTATTGATAAAAAAAGTGTATAGCATGTTTTCATGAATGTCATTTTTATAGAGTTGAAAACTTTTATTACTACATAGATAAAGATCATAAGTAATCATACATACTTGTCATGTAGAGTGTCATCCTTTAATAAAATTATACAAAAAAACTCATCTTTCCTCCAAACAAGAAGTTTTCAAGATGACTTGGTCACGCATGAAGTGTTATAGTAATCTTATATAGAATCACATAATCTTCAAAACATAAACTATATATTTTCCCTATCTCTGTGAATTAAGCGAAACTAAAATGGTTAGTACAAGCTCAGATAATCCCCAAAAATAACAATCCATTATAAAAAGAAATATTACTTTGAATCATAAATATTTAACAAATAGTACCCAAAGTTCAACAAAGACCACTGAATAAACAATTTTCCTTAAAATCCTTCAATATAATTAGAACATATAATTAAACCCAAAACTCAAAATAATTTAATCAAATATTATTCCTTAATAAATCATAACATTTATCTCCATATATCATTTACCAATCATAAAGTGTCATACTAAAGTGTAATTAACCAAATCACATATTCCTTATGAAAGGTTATTCATTTCCATAAATAACCCAAATTTTATGTGTCCATAATAAAAAAATTGATCCTTAATAAATAAAATTTCAACAATTACACCACAAATGGGATTCCATAGTATTATATTTTCCTAAAAAATATTGTGTTCCCAAAAGACATAATGTATTCCAAAATAACATTTGTCCCTTAAGCACCAAATAATTTTCCTACACTAATAATATCCATTTGACAAAACGTCAGTTCCCAAAATCAATTTATTCTTGATCCATAAAATCATCTGACTAAATAGGGTAAGTCATACTAACTAGGGACTTAACGTAGTCCAGTGGTAGGCGATTAATCCCAATTTCACTTTGGTTGTGGGTTTTATTCCTACAACTTTGTCTGATATGATGGGTTTACACATGGTCTGTGTGTTGTCCTTTTTCCAAAACTAAATAATTTTATATCATTCCAAAAAATTTAATAAATTACTCAGAAATAACCATAACATATTTTAACCACAGAATTTCTCATTGTTGCTCCCGTTTCATTTGGATTCCCATTAACAAAACCACCACAGTTTTCCTTCACATCTATTGTTACATTGGTTCATATTAGATCTAGACATTTAATAAAACAAAAATAGATTGTGTGAGTATATCAGTTAAATCATCATGTAATATCTTATTAGGAGGGTAAACACTAAAATATACTTATTCATGTTATCTTAATCCCATTAAATTTATCTAAAATAACTATGACTCATTCGAATATGCTAACCATTATGGCTATGTCACTTATACTTAAATAACACCCTAACCTATAAAGTTATCTAAACTGACCTTTGACACCAACTATAAGGATCCAAACTTGAACATTATATAATCTTGAATTAATTTAATAATTTACATTGATGAGATTTTCAGGTTTATAACATTAGAGAATTGGGTCAAAACTTATACATAACAACTTGAATATTACATGGATACACTTCTACTCAGTGTCTATTTTTTTCATTAAATAATTTTTTCCAAGAATAAAACATGTATTGTTCTGTGTTTTAAACATCATGAAGTTTACTTGATCACATCCTTGACCTTATTAATCTATATGTGATGTGGAAAACATTTCAAAAACATTGGATGAGTATAAAAATATTAGTAATGGATATAATATAAAGAAGGAAATCATTTGACCATTCATACATAATATATTTAACAAACCCCACAAAATCATAATATTTATTAATATCACATAAATGTCATAAATCGTAAAGGTAACATGTGGAGTCCATATCATACTTACAATGTAGTTATCACAAATACATAGGGAGTTATGTTCTGAATACCCATCAAGGTATATTCCATAAATCTCTTATAAAAAATAAGAATGTTTACCTCTGTCACATTACCTAATTCATTGGAGATCTATCTCGGGCTCACCCACCCTAGGTTTATCACAAATCAACCCATTTACATAAACAATTCCCAATAACCATATCATATTCAGAACACATAAAACAAGTATAAATGAAAAATAACATTTCCACATTGCAATCAAAATATATCATTTCAAAATATTGACAAAATAATTTCTTTATAAAACCATTTTCAAAACCATTTAAAAAATTTAATAAAGATAATTTTAAATCATAGTGTCCCATACCACCATGAAAATTTCGAAAGAAAAGTTAATATCAAAATATTCATGTCCATATAAATAAGTTCATATAACCATTTTTAAATCATGGATATTAATGACAAAAATTTATAATAATAAACCATTAAAACATTTAAAATGATATTTTTGTTAATGATTTCATAACCAAATGAGAGACACTTGAATAAAAATAATTTAGGAATAACATTAATCAAATCTTATAATATCTTGAGAATAATGATATTAATGATATAATATGTCAACTGGGAGTATATATGCCATATAAAATTGAATTGGTGTATAAAAACAACACAATTCACAAAGGAATGTAAATTGAGACAATGCCCCTTGAATAGGTCATATCCTTTGATTAATGAAAAATGAATGAAATAATTACATGTGAAAAATTATAATTCTCCCAATATAAGTGGATATTAAGTGTAAAACAATTCATAGGTTATTAAAACATTTTCATACCATGACATAATCAATAAGTATATTTTTTACCCAAATAATTGAAATTGGGTTAAGAAGTTCTCTCATAAAAATTTTAGAGCCTAAGAGTGTCACTTTAAAATTCAAAAAATTAGTTGATAATAGAGAAATGAGTCACCCATAACATAGAAATATAATTTAATATAGTAGGGATATAGAAGAAAATATCCGAACATAATAAAATGAAAATTTAAAAATTTATAACATAAAACAATTCTTTGACAAAGAGAATGGTGATAAGTTATCTTACTGATTTTGTAACATTCAAAACATACACCACATAGAAGAAGGATAATACAATGAAAAAGAAAAAATACATAAATTTAGTTATATTAAACAAATAATAAAATCATGGGAGTTAAATACACCACAAATAATGAAGTAATTGCATATATAGCATGAATCTCATGGGAAAAAAAGTGAGATGATAACCCATTACCTTGTGTTTGACTTGTCTTTTCCATTATTTATGTCCATGATTAATAAAAAGAAGGTAATTATGCTTACATAAGAAAATTTTTAACATTTATTATTCTTTTTATATCTCATATTACCATGATTTAATAATCATATAATTATTAATGTTTAAGTCAGTATTTTTTTGGTAAATGAGTCAAAAATTAACTTGTTATAATTACAAATTGTCTATGTGGTAAAAATTCAATAATATCAATAATATTACTCATTAATTAGATATTATATATATAATATATATCTATTATATATGTATTTATACTATTCTATATCATTTTGATATAATAAATGAAATTCACCATTCACAGAGACAAAAAGTCGTACGTACGAATGAACGCTACATTCATTTCATATTTTTCATTGTTAAATGAATGAAAACCAAATGAGAAAGTGGTATATTATTTTTCCAGTATAATATCATATTTTATAAAAATTACACATGTTCAATAACACCATCCTTTAAATGTTCCATGTTTGTTATTAACAAGTCATATCACTTTCAGAGGGTAGCAGTTTGCTCTTCCTCAAATTAAATTATCATATTTACCCATTTTGGAAACAATACTGGTAGGATATTAATTAAAAATACATAAGCATATATAAAATCTAAATATAATATATATCACATATAAATAGACTTCCATCTTAATATCCACCATAAGAGGTGGTAGGAGGAGATTAAACAATCATCATTTAGTGAGGCGGTAGTTCATCGTCCATAGAAACATTATGTTCATATCCATTTTTATAGAAGAGTGTGGAAGTGTGGTTATAATACATCTCATATGAACAACCTAGTATATTGAGGATACTATTATTTAATGTAAACAAATAATAATAAGAGAATAGGGAGCGAAAAAGTAAAATAAAATAAGATAACTGGAGAGAATACATTCCCATTAAATCGGGTAACTCCCTTACATTTGAACCAGAAAGAGTTCTTAAAATTCCTTGTGCCTATGGTAAGTTATCTAGTATAGAGAGAGGTATGTTGGGATATTATTTAAGTAGAGTCTGTAAAATCCAATGAGATTGAGATGTGTGAGTAATGGGTTATATGTGGTGTCCTTTTCTAAGTTGTAGGATGGGCTCTTTAAGAATTTTTTAAAGTATTAATTAATTTTAAAAATATTTTTAGGCTCAAAATCTCCAAAAATCATTAAATTTAAATATACTGTAAATATATGTCGAAATAAAATCATCCAAAATGAGTGGGTGTCACAGCCTGTTTTTTTTGTCTTGGTATTAATCCGGTCCATTGGAAATCTCGATCCTTTTCATGGGTATTTGGTGAGATGAATCTTGAGTTCTGAAGTTTCATATATGTCTAACCACCCTAATTTGGGATCCCCAATTCTTGTTTAAAAGTTTTTTAAGAAAGGGTGGTTACTTCATGATTTGGTCCAACCGTGAGCCCATTTAATGTTTTAAAACCTGAATTTGATTCTTTTATAACTATTTTATTTCATCCTTTTTCACCCATAAACTTACCACATGTCCTATAATGATATATTAAACCTTCCATAGCTTTTTTACCCCATACAAATTCATAAGCATGGTGATTTGAGGTTACTAATTTAGGTTTTGGGCCAGCCCATGGGCTCATTTCCTATTTTAATCAAAATATTTGTTTCTTTTATATATAATTCAATTTTTAATATTTTTCGGTGATTCCACCTCCACCTCCACGCTAATATGAATATCCTCACCCCCAATCTCTATTTACCATGTTTGGCACTCATATGGGTCACGGATTGGGGTGAAAGTTCTTAGGTTACCTCTAATCGCCCAGAATTGATAAGGTAAATTGTTTCATACATAACTCATTCAATACATGATCTTTTTCCCCCAACTATTCTTTAACTGGTTCTTCCAGAACAATGGATACTCTCCATGAAGTTTCATCCCTTTAAATTTTCACTATGGTTGCTTATCTAATGGAATACGAAGAGTTTCTAGAGGAAATGGTGAGATTCCATCTTCTTTATCCTCCCTCTTCTTCCTCCATTCATTATTTCTTGGTTTTATATTCTTCCCTAGACATGATAGAACTAGGTATCTTTTATCCCATGCTTTTTAATGGATTTTATATTAATTTAGGTCTGGTATTCATAGTTTTAGGTTTTATAAACCTGCGAAGAGTGATTTCTGGTGTGCGTTTCTGTTGCGCCAAGGATTTGATGTAGGATATTCCTTGCAAAATACATTATCATTTAAGTTTCATCATTTTAATTATTTTATAACTTTATCTATATGTTATTTTATGCTTTTAAACTTCGGTTCTAAAGGATTGGTTTGCAAATTATGGTTTTTGACTTATTCTGTTAAAAATATAGTTGTTTTGGTATAAATGTGCACTCCAATTATTTGATAAATTATTCCATGAGCTTTATCACTTGGTTTATAGTATAATGATTATGTATTAGTAGCTTGAATAACATTATGGCATTAAAATGGTGTATTATTTCTTTTTATGTGCTTAACACAAGTTGTTTTTTTAAAGATTGCATGCCATGTCTTTGGTAAATTGCCCGGTTGGCTTTTATGTGTCTACTACAATTTAAAATAATTAGTTTGGATTTATAAATATATTAGATGCAAGTAATAAAATTATTTTGGGACCCTTTAATGGCTTTAAAATTTTTATTTTCTTTTATAAACAAATGGTTTTTTGTTTACAACATGTTTTGGCCCGAGTTTCCAGAAAATGGACCGTTTCACACTCCTATAAAAATGTTTGTGTTTTGAATATGTCAAATGAGTGTTTAAATGGATTTATGAATGCGGTTTTATTCTTTAAATTGTGTGTACACACCTCCCTAATAAAATTGAAATTTATAACTTTGTCAAATGTTAGTTTTGAGAAAATGTTTAAAGGCATGTTTGGCCTTTCTTAAAAATGAAGAATGAGTGTTTTACTTGTATATACCATGTTGTGTCAAATAGGATTGTTTTATGGTCAATGAAATGATTTTACATAATGTTGATAGGGATGAAAAATATGGTTTGGTATGTTTTTTATGTGTTTTTATAACTTAAATAGTGTTTTTGAATGAGTTTTATGTGCAAAGCCTCTATAGACACCTTGAAATTATTTTAAGAAAATATTTTGTGGTTTGTTGATTCGTGTACGAAATGTGAATAAATTTTGTGGGATTTTTGTGTGTTTATAGTTTGGGAATGAACT
This sequence comes from Viscum album, assembly GCA_963277665.1. Taxonomy (NCBI): domain Eukaryota; kingdom Viridiplantae; phylum Streptophyta; class Magnoliopsida; order Santalales; family Viscaceae; genus Viscum; species Viscum album. Next base: position 1,395,116,975 of record OY728165.1, read on the forward strand.
TTTTATGAGAAATATTTATTTTATAATATATGTAACATGATTGATCACTAAAGGGAATCCCGAGTATCTTGGTGGGCAGACGTGTACTAGTATGTTAGTGATCCTGTGGGGTTTGGCCCCTGTTTCACGTAGCAAGTTTGACGATGAAAACACTAACTACAATATGATGATAATGATGTTGGGGGACCAATAGGTTATGGTTATCCTCCCTACTAGTGTCTTGTGTGCACGAGAATGGATATTTATTATGGTTACTTTCACTGAGATACGAGGTACCTAGGGCTCACAACTACCTAGTACATAGGGGTGTTCCGGTGACTAGTGCTCGTTGGCTATTTTGTACTCACCTTCGGCATACGGTGTGTTTTTTTGGTAAATTCAGTAGTTTGTGTTATTTATTTAAATGTGTACATTCTTTGAAGCATCCCTCTTGAAAACTAATTTCATTTCGATGTTTCACCTCGTCGAAAAAAAATTTCTTTCATTGTTGTTTATTAAACATGCATGTTTTTGTCTGATAATTATTATAGAATAGAGCCCCATTTGAAAGACATAATTTTATATCTTGTATTTAAAACAATAAATTGATTTTTATTTTATTTTAAAGGAAGTGCATTTAGAATATAATATCGGGATAACCTACTGAGTTTTAATACACACGCCTATAGTCTTCTTCTGTTTTTAGCCCTTGTGCAGGTTTCATCATGAGATTGATCACCTTGGGTGACATGTGATCATTTTGTTGAAAAGTGACCAATGGGGTCACATGGAGTTAGTTGGTTAACTAGTTTGGTTATTTTCATTTTTTTAGTTGTACTTTCAGTTTCTTGTACAAATAATGTTCTGTTCAATTTTTATATAAATATATTTTGGGTTGTCCATTTCGTTCTGCTGTTTTTTTATTGTTTATATATGGGTGAAATCGTTCTGTTGTGTACTCTATTGATGCCATTGGTTCTTGTCTCTATCCTAGGAGGATCGGGAATGCCTCTCGGGACTTGTCGTGGGCTGGCCTGGGTGACCGGTTCAGGGTTGACTCAGGCTGGTTCGTGACAAAATGGTATCAGAGGAGGTAGGCTCTTAGCAGACCATTCTTTTTAGAGGGACGTTTATTTTTTGGGGAATTCAAGGAATATGGAGTATGGTTTTTGGGACTTGAGGGGTATGTAAAAGAAGAGCGTCGAAAAATCTATGTCGTTCTAATCCTCAGGTCTCCATGGGAAGTCCAGTTTTATTAGTGTCCTTTGTTCTTAATGATTGTTTGCTATTGGGATATGATAAGGGGACTATGAATAATGGCCTTCATCAGCTCGTGGGGCCTGGAAATCCATGTGGAGCTGGGGAATGGTCCTAATAAGACTCTCTGTGTTGGTTTAGTGTTTTACATATGGCCGCCAACCATATAGTCAAGTCACCCACTGACACTAGTCCCCATTTTTTGGGTCTCTTGAACTGTTCTTGATTTCTGAATTTTTTATTTTTAAAATACATGTGTGAGAATTTTGGAAATGGGATTTAAAAGAAGGATTTCATTTTGAAATGTTAAAAGGGTGGTTTTCAAAAATTAAATATAATAATGGTTTTGGAAGGTTGTGTTTTTTTGAAAAAAAATGGAGGGAAGTGGAAATGATTTAATGGGATTGGATTATCCATAATCTAAACTTGTGGTTTGTTTGAATGAAATGTTTTGAAATTGGGAATCATTGTAAGGTGATTCTGGATATTTTTTTTAAATGGGGTATTTTCAGATGTCAAAAAGTTTTTTAATTGGATAAATTAGTTTTTGAAATTGGTTTGGATCAGTTGGTGTTTTCCTAGAAAGGGTATTAGTCTTAATGGACCTCATATTATGAAAATATACCTTGCAGAATTTGAAAAAAATGGGATGGGGTGGTTTGGAGTGTCTTTGTTATTATAAAAGTTGTTAAAAATGAAAGGGATAGTTTTTTACGAAAATGGATCTTAATGAATTATGATTTTTTTTGGGAAATATGAAAATGTTTTTTTACTTGGTGGTTGGTGTTCCTTTTGAAGGTAATTGTTTTTTAGAATGATGTTGTTTTGTTCTAGCCTTTGGTGTCTTCACGGGTGCTCACATGCATGGTTTTATTTATATCTGGATGGATGGCCTATATGTCATGGTGGTTGGGTGCCTGGGGTGGGATGGAAATGTTAATATGGGTGAGACTAGATGAAACACCATTGGTTAATGTGGAAACCCACCAATTTAGTTTATTTTTCAAAAGTGTTTTGAGCTGAAAAATTGGGTCCTTTTTTTAAAACCAATGGTTATGTGGCTTGATTTTTCTATGTATTAGAAGATTTGTTTATTCATTAATCTTCATTTTTATCTATAAGTAATACTATTATTGTATCATGGGATGAGATCTCTTTTTTTGGCTCGGTTTTTGAGTAATGTTCATTATGTTCCTAAATATGTGTTTGATGTTGTGATGTGGTAATGTATAGTTCTCTGTTGGAAATATTTCATGCTGATCAACCTAAGGATTCATTTCAAATGTTAAATCCACCACTTTGAATTATGCCTCAACCTTTTTTGGAATATAGATCTATTTGGGATCGATTAAAAGTGCTTCTAGGTCGTGATAATTCTTTTGGTCATAGAACTTGTGTTTGGTGATGTTGATGTGTTTCGCCGTATTCCTGGTCCATTCTGCCCCTCGTTCGGAGTGAGACATAATTTTGATATATATATATATATATATATATCAGTTCCTATATAGATGAAGGTTTTTTTTTTGTGATAAAGTGTGTTTTTTTTAGTGGTGTCATCCTTATCACCTGACTGCGGTGCAGCAGATGCTTCAAGAATCAAGGCTCCCGCCATAGGCCTCAGAGTGATGCTTTCCACGTAGTCAAGAAATCGATAGAGGTGTGGAGTGCTTAGTTAGGATCTTTCATCCTATGTTTTGGTATGTTAGTTTCTATGTCAATATTTTGGTTCCCCATTTTTGTGAATTTCCCTTTTTCGAAACAAGTGTGGTGGACTTACCCCTCACACATTGTCTATGGTTGTGCCTTCACGGATGTGGGTTTTTAATCAATGTCCCTGTGTGGACCGCCTGTGAAAATAAGGTGCAGTATTGGTGTTTCCTATTCATAGGTGTAGAGTTTTGGGTAGTTTCTTTGTTTCATTTGTGGTTTCATTGGCCAAATTACTGGGTCCCCTTCCCTCTCATCCCCGAGTGGTGGTGGTCCAGATCTGTGCTGAAAGAGTTGGCCAAGTTCATATCCCTTCCGTTTGAGAGTGGGTGTTTTATATGTTCATTTTTGAACCGTATTAACATGGTATTTTGTATTTTTTATGAGTGTTTTGTTGGTTTTGCGTGAGTGATACCCAATTCTAGCTCATGTAGAATTCTTGTCTGTTCGTTTCTAGTTGATTTCTAATGGTGGGGAGTCCCCCCCCCATGGGTCTCATGGATTTTCATCCTAAGAACTTTTCTAGTGCTAGTTGTTTCATAATGGTGGGGAGTCCATTCTGGATTCCCCTGGAATATTTGGTTTTTGTGATTTCTCTTTGGATTGGGTGATGGTTGGGTTCATTGGGAGAAGGCCCAATAATCGGTTTCTTGGCTTGGTTGTGGAGGTGGTGGCTTGATATTTCCAATGATTTTCCGAAAGTGGTTGTGAGTAGTGTGTATTTTTGATATATAGGATTAATATCCATTTATGGTTTATGATATTTAATTTCTTTGAGAGGCTAGATCATGTTGTTAGGTAATCATTAGGTGTTGTTTTTTTCAGCCGGAAATTATTATGGCTTTCTGGGGGTGGAAAGCTTTAGTGGTGGGGAGAATTGTCACACCCGGGTTTTTTTGTATTTTTACTGATCTAGTCCATTGGAAATCCCGATTCATTTCATGGGTATGTGGTGAGATTAATCTTGAGTTTTGAAGTTTCATATATGTCTAACCATCCTAATTTGGGATCCCCATTGCTTGTTTAAGAGTTTATAAAGAAAGGGTGGTTACTTCATGATTTTGGCCAACTGTGATCCCATTTCCAGTTTTAAAACCTGAATTTCTTTCTTTTATAAATATTTTTTTTCATCCTTTTTCACCCATTAAACTTACCAATTATCCTATACTTACACATTAAAACTTCCATATCCTTTTTTACCCCATATAAATTCATAAGCATGGTGAATTTGGGTTACTTTTTTAAGTATTGTGCCAGCCCATGGGCCCATTTCATATTTTAAACAAATTATTTTTTTGTTCTATATCCAATTAAATTTGTAATATTTTTTGGTGATTAAACCTCTTCCTCTACTCCAATACCCCTATAATTACCCCCATTATATATTTACACTCTTTGGAGATCATATGGGTCACGTATTAGGGTGAATGTTCTCAGGATACCTCAAATTGCCTAGAATTGATATGGAAAATAGTTTTATACATAACTCATTAAATACATTCTCTTTTTCCCACCAATAATCCTTAACTGGTTCTTCCAAAACATAGGATACTCTCCTTGAAGTTTCATCCTATTACCTTTTCTCTAGGGTTGCAGATCTAATGGAATACGAACATTTTCTACTGAAACGATGAGATTACATCTCCTTTATCCTCCCTCTTCTTCCTATATTCATTATTTCATGGTTTTATAATCATTACTACTCATGAGAGACATAGGGTTCAGTTATCCCATGGTTTTTTATAGAGTTTATATCCATTTAGGTCTGGTATTCATATTTTTAGGGTTTATAAACCCGCGACAGGTGATTTCGGGTGTGCGTTTCCATTACGCCAAGGATTTGAGATAGGATATATTGTGCACAAACCCTTATCATTTATGTTTCATAATTTTAATTATTTTATAACTTTATTTATATGATATATGATTCTGTGAAACTGTGGTTCTAAAGGTTTGGTGTACAAATTATGTTTTCTGACTTATTTTGTTAACAATATAGTTGTTTTGGTATAAATGTGCACTCCACTTATTTGATAAATTTTTCAATGAGATTTCGCACATGGTTTATGGTATTTTAAATATGTCTCAATAGATTTCATAACTTTATGGAATAAAAATGGTGTATTATAATTTTTTAAGTGCTTAACAGAAGTTGTTTTTCTAAAGAGTGCATGACATGTGTTTGGTAAATTGCCCGGTTGGGTTTTATGTGTCTACTGCAATTTAAAATAATTTGTTTGGATTTATATATATATTGGGAGAATGTAAGAAAATTATTTTGGGATCCTTTTATGGATTTTTTATTTGGATATTCTTTTACAAACAAATGGTTTTTTGTTTACAAAATGTTTTGGCCCGATTTGCCTGAAAATGGCCCGTTTCACATTCTTATAAATATGGTTTTGTTTTGAGTATGTCACCTGAGTGCTTAAAGGGATTTATGAATGCGGTTTTATTATTTAAATGGTGTGTAAACACCACCCTAAAAAAATTGAAATTCATAACTTTGTCAAATTTTAGGTTTGAAAAAACGTTTAAAGGCCCGTTTGGCCTTTTATAATAATGAAGAATGAGTGTTTTACTTGGATATACCAAGTTGTCTCAATTGGGATTGTTTTATGGTTCATGAAATGATTTTATTAAATGTTTTTAGTGATGAAAAATATGGTTTGGAACGGTTTTGAATTGTTTTTATAATTGAAAGAGTGTTATTGAATGAGTTTTATGTGCAAAGCCTCAATACACTCCTTGAAATTGTTTTACGAAAATATTTAGTGGTTTGTTGATTCGTAAAAGAAATGTGAAGAAAGTTTGTGGGTTTTATGTGAGTATATGGTTTGGGAATGGGCTTTTTATGTGAAATGTGAAGTTGATAATATGAGTAACTTGATTGAGCACTAAAGGGAATCCCGAGTATCTATGTGGGCAGACGTGTACTAGTATGCTAGTGATCATGTGGGGTTTGGCCACTGTTTTACGTAGCAAGTTTGACGATGAAAAAACTAACTAAACTATGATGATGATGATATTTGGGTACAACTAGGTTATTGGTATTCTAACTACTAGTGGCTTCTGTGCATGAGAATAGATATTTGTTATGGATACTTTCATCGAGATACGAGGTACATGGGGCTCACAACTAACTAGTACCTAGGGGTGTTCCCGTGACTAGTGCTCATTGGATATTTTGTACTCACTGTCGGCATACAGTGTGTTTGGTTGTTAAATTTAGTAGTGTGTGTTATTTATTTAAAATTTTCCATTCTTTGAAGTATGCCTCTTGAAAAATATTTTCATTTTGATGTTGCACCTCTTTGAAAAATTGTTACATTCATTTTTGTTTATTAAACATGCATGTTTTTGTCTGATAATTATTATAGCATGGAGCCTCATTTGAAAAACATACTTTAATATCTTATATTTAAAACTATAAATTGATGTTTCTTTTATTTTAATGTACGTTCATTAGGAATAGAATATCGGGCTTACCTACTGAGTTTTAATACTCACGCCTATAGTCTTCTTCAGTTTTTAGCCTGTGTGCTTGTTTCAGCTCAAGTTTGATCGCCTTGGGCGATGTGTGATCATTTTGTTGAAGAGTAACCAGTGGGGTCACATAGATTTAGTTGGTTAATCAGTTTGGTCAGTTGCGTTTTTGGTTTAGTTGTACTTTCAGTTTCTTGTATAACTAATGTTCACTTCAATTTTTATATAAATGTATTTTGGGATGTCCATTTCTTTCTGCTGTTTGTTTGATTGTTTATATATGGATGAAATCATTCCCTTGTGTACTCTATTTATTCCCTTGGTGCTTGTCGCCATCCCGGGAGGATTGGGAACACCTCTCGGGACTTGTCACGGGCTGTCCTGGGTGACCGGTTCAGGTTTGACTCAGGCTGCTGTTGGATCTTTTTTAATCCTTATAGTTTTTATTTAACCCTTTTTTAAAATACATATATTTTACCATGTCTACATGTAAATTCTTACAATATGGTTAAAATATTTACTAAAAAATTCAAAGACACCCAAAATAGATCATTGATGACACTTTTAACATCATATATGTTTTTTGGCCTAATAATATATTTTTATTACTATTTTCTAATGTTATAAAACATAAATCCATTTAAATTTTCATTTATGTCAATTTTTATACTATTCATATCATGACTTTCTAATAAATCCAAACCAACATGATTTGCTCTAAAAAACTTCATTAATTCAAAGATAACAATTCATTATAATTAATAAAATTCATGTATGATATAAAAATGTTCAAAATAAATTTATATTAATATTTATAATATCATTTATGTGAATCCTTTATTAATGAAGAAATTATTGCATCACCATTGTGTCCTAATTAAATTTGTTTTTTTTTAATTTCTAAAAATTATAAATAAAATAAAATAATGTGTTAAATTGTTTTATCTTTATTAATTATATTTATAGTCTAATAGATCACTTATATTACCCCAATTAGAGATTTATTTAGTAAAAAAATTCCTGATTATGATATTTTTTTTACATAATTTTTTTTTATTAATGTCACTATCATTCCAAAGTGGCTTCTAAAGGCCAAATGTCTCACCCAAGGATTTTTTTGGTTATCCATTACTTATAAAATATGTTTATGATATGTGTTATGTTAATTTTTTATTATTGAAACAATACCTTTAACTTGAATTACTATATTTAACATTAAACGTAGTAAATAAAAATCAAATGTAAATATTCAGAAATAATTATTTTTATCCTATTGAAAGAAATATTACTTAATTATGAAAATAATTTATATAGTATTTTTGAAATTCAATTCATAGAAGCAGTAAAATATCATTTAAATGAAAAAGTCGGTCATTAACTATTATGCATTGTTTTTCACTATTCACAAAAAATTTTATGTCTTCTAAAAAAACAAAAAATTAACACAAATATAATTTTGATATTACAAATTCAAAAATGAGGCATATTTTACCAAAATAAAAAACTATATTTTTAATTAATTAATTTAAAATTAATTTCCATTGTCAGAAACAGAAAAACGTGTTTTTATTAAATAACAACTATCAAAAGATTAACACCAATTTATGTCAAAATTCAAAGTGGTATTACAAAAAATGAACAAAATTGGATTCAATGGTAAAAATATAATCCAATTATACATTACCTCAATGAAAATATAATCTAACCACATAGATAAATTATATTAAAAAGAATTTTTGAATTAAAATAGAGTAATTTTCACTAATCATTAAAAATTGGAACTTTATTAGAAAAATAACAAAATCTCAACCAATGTAAATTTTTATGTCTTGATTAATAAAAAGAATTTTATTTTTCAAATATAATAAATAAAATAGACAAAACTATATTTAAAAACGGTTCACCATCAAAATGTGGTAAATCAACATATTAAAAAATATTAAATTATTTATGCTTAAAATTGGATTCATTCACATTTGAAGACTCTAATATTTATTAGTAAAATGTAAAAAAAGTTAACAAACATGTTTAATCATATTGTAGTTAGTTTTTTTTCATTCCTGAAAATATAATGTGTATGAATTAACTACCACTTAAAATTGAAACAACATTATATTATCTCATTGTATATCTCAACGTTTTGTGCAACATATTATTTAAAAGAAACCCTTTTTGTGTGTCAAGTGCGCTATCAGATATAACATCCACTTTAATATAAAATTAATATTTAATTCACAAATATTAATAAATATGAAAATCTCACATTTTTTATTTACCAAGGATGATACAATTATATAGTCACAAGATATAAAAGAATTCAATTTTTATCATGTAACCCCTAATATTTATTTATCAATCCTATGAAAATTTTCATGTTATTGAAATAGTAAATCCATTTACAAAACCAATTTTGAATAACTAAGTAACAAAAAAATTGAATGTGGGGTTTCTTATTTGTTCTAAAAACATGAATTATGATATATGAATCCAAATATAAAAATAGACATCGAATTTAGTTTCATAATTATTTTATATTTTTTAAATAAATATGTTAAATAGTAACAATAAAATTGAAATGAAGAAATGGTTTGGAAATTAAATATTTAAACATTCAATGTCTCTCATACCTCTCTGATCATTTAAAATCATAATCACTATGAAAGAATTACATTTTACCAAAACATTATATAACATTAGAATAAGTAAAATCATGATATGATATTTAAAAATGGTTTGTATATACACTGCATAAAATAAGGTGGTTATAAAACATCAAAATATTTATCACTGAAAGGACATTGAGATGAAATCATTCTACTTGAGTCTGACCTGTATCGTATGTATTTATCTTCCAAAATAATAATTATATGTTAATTATTTACTAGCATTTAAGGATTTTTAAATTTTATCATTACATTTATTTTACTTATTTTTTTTTATAAAACTAAATAAATAACCATGTATATATTGGGTGGTGTGATCATATTCGGTTTATATGGAATAGAAAACTTTTGTGGGTCAATTGTGGTAAAATGGGTAATTATTATAACATATACAATATAATAATCATGATTTTATTATCATATTTATACATCAATTATAATTTACAAACCAAAAAATAACTATGGTTTTTAAAAATGAACCAATGTTACAATCTTGGAGATGGTATGTCATACGCACTAATGAGTAACATTTTCATATTTCAATTATCATAAAACCAATAAGGTAAGTAACTTTTATCATTACAAAATGACCAATCTATAATAAATAAAATTTTATTTAATAACATATATAAATTTATATTTATATAATTCTTGTGTTGAAAAATGAAACACATCACATCTAAAAGGTAGTATCCCACATGTCCATGAATGAAGTTTTCACTTTATTTTTATTTTTGGAGTGGGTAATTGTAAAAAGTATATATTATATTCATATAAATGTAATTATAGAATGAATATCATATAGTTTTTATGTGTTTCAAATATTTTTATTATCCCAATCGTTAATACATTCTATGTAAAATGATAATGTATCAAATTGTTTAAAGAGGTGATAGTCCACACATCTAAAAAATGGAATAAATAATGGTATACATGTATATAAATTAATGAAGTATAAAAATATATTAAATATAACACACACACATATTTATATTCCATATAAAAATAGTGTTTCTATTATAATTCTCATCTTAGAGAGGTGGTAAAGGAAAATTGAATGACATCGTTTCTCAAGGCGGTAGTCCACCGTAAACACGGAAACTAAATTCATTATCTATTTAACTAAAATGTGATTAGTTATAGGTATAACCATTAACATAAAGAAATATCATTTTATTTACAAATATAATGTTATTATATAATAATGTAATATGGAATAATTAATTGGTGGTGAATGAAGTGAAACATAAATACACGACGAAGAATGGTATTTTTTGGTAACTCCTTTTGGTTTTCTGAAAAAGGAGTCCTTTGATGGATTTAATACCATGGTGTGGATTATATGATTAGAGTATGGATTTTGGGATATAGTTTTGGTCCAAGTTTGTATTATCCAATGGTCTTTATATGTGTAAATAGATGGATGTATGTGACTTCCTTTTTATATTCGAGGAGTCATGGAATTCCTTTAAATATAAAAAGGTAAACACTCTGTGGTCGCCTCTCTTTGATAATGTGACATGAACCATCCCCCAGGTCCCAAGCCATTACTACGCCAAGCCTATCTTCCACGGGTCGTGGACTAGAAACTAGCACCTATTTAGCATATCTCAAATTAGGGAAGTCATTTCCTTAAAACCTGTACACACGCACAAATCTCAAACTGTGGAAAGTAAACCCAATGTAAACCAACACTATTAATGTGAAAAATAATAAGAGTACACTACAAAGTAAAATTAAAAAGGGGATATAATATAAGAAAAAATCAGAAGAATAATTTACAACTACAATGATCAGCCTGCTCAAGACCCTACCTGAAGGGTAGGTGAAGGGTAGTTTCCTGTAGCCATAAAAGCTTGCATGTCTGTCCTATTTCATTGAAAACCACCTGGTCCCAGACTACCATGGTCTCTTCAAAATAATTGATCACCTGTAAAATCCATGACACATGAGGTTTAATACCTTACTTGGTTGAGTATCAAAATACTTAGTAGGGACCCCAATCCATAGAAGAAAGTCCTCAAAGAAAGACCACAAAACAAGTACTTAAAATAATGGACTATTCACACCAGGTATAACTCAAATTATTATAATTAATATTATTAGTTGTAAATATGGAGTTATTTTATTGATGAGGAAGTCGTATTTGACGAGTCACTGAGGTTAAGTCAGCTACTGTACAACTAAGGTCTTCTCGGCTACTGGAATACTAAGGTCTTCTCAGTTACTGGTCCACTAAGGCTCACTCTGCTACTAGACCACTGAGTCCAACTGAGCTACTTGACCACTCAGGTCTACTCTGCTATTTTAACACTGGGGTCCACTCGGCTACTGGACCACTAAGGTTCACTCTTATTCTAGGGCACCTAGGTCCCTCTCATCATATCCTTCATGGCATAGCCACATATAGGACTCCTACTCTCCAGTGCACTTTATTCTATGAGAATCTACTCCTTAAGTCACCTGTCATATCTCAACTTCCAAAAAACTCACATATAGTATTCATGAAAGTCTGTATCGTCTCAAGGGTCCCAACACTGTAGGCGACGCATCAATCATATGACTTTTCCAAAATATATTTTTGATATTGTAAATATGGGCTAGTTGCGTCTAGACCCTCTCTAACATGGTGGTACCAACCTGAACAAACCCAGTCTGGGGCCCTGCATGACCCACCCAGATTCTTCCGGCTCGACCCGACCCAGTTGGGTTTGTGCTGACTAGGTCTATCCATGCCTAGTGGTCAGACCAATTAGGCCTTGCTGGACCCATCCCACTTCAACGGCGAGTCCAGCCCACTGCGTCTCCCAATAACCCTGTCCGTGTTCTAAAGCCTGGTTCGGCTTAGTGAGAACAATTTATTCAAAGATGGGCCGTACAGTCACCCAATATCCTATCCGGTCCGACCCATTTGGGGGGTTGTTATCCTCCATTCCGGGCCACCCAGCATCCTCGTTCACTCGATCATCCTAGTCCACATCAGTGGGCTATCTTGGTTCCAACCCGGATGCCATGATGGCATCTGGTTCATGCATCCATGTAGATGGATGAGGCTAGATGCCTCCCTCCACATGTGGTCCAGCAAGGATCACATGCCAGTGCACCCCGTGGCCCACATATGGGCCACTCTAACTGATAAAATGCCTGACTGGAGCTGCCCCCCTTCACCACCACGACCCTTTCATGATGCATCCTCCACCGCCTCCCACCCGCGACTACCACCGCAGGCCACCACTATAATACCTCAACCATAAACATAACTTAATCTATAGATAAGACAATAATTTGACATTAATTAACATAAAGGCTCATTTAATGTTTAGAGATTTATAAAATTAGGTCACTACATAAACATAAAATCTGGATTATTATATGTAGACACTTCTACTCACTATCATTATTTTTCATACAAAATATATTTAAAAAAATATGGCATCGTTTCATGTTTTAATAGGATAACATCTCCTTGATCCCACCCTTGACATTATTCATCATTATGTCAAGTGAAAAACATTTCAAAGTTAGGATGAGTATAAAAAGCTCAGTAAGGGATACATAATGGAAGAAAAATGTTAGTATTCAAAAAACAAGTAAACCATGAAAACATTAACATAAAGTAACACTTTCACCTTTAAGAATTAGGGAAATCACTTCACTGATTATAGTCTCATTAATTTCCATTTTTTTAAAAATTATTACCATAAATTATATAAAAGGAAACATATAGTATATATGGTATCTTTTTACATATACATACTTAAATGGAATTACCAAACAGTATACTTCCACAAATTTTACAAAATAGAATTGTCATACGGTTGGCTTCCATACCAAATTCATTGGAGGTTATAATGTAGCCACCCATCATAGTTTATCACATAACCACCCGTCAGTTGGTTTATCATGTAACCACCCATTATTGGTTTATCACATAACCACCCATCAAATTTCCATGTACCAAAATATTGAAAATATCAACATTTCACTATTAAAATTTCATTTACAATCAAAAGAAATATTTTCCTGATATTGAAATAATCAATCAATTTTGAAAAGCATTTTCAATACCGAATCAACCAAAAAAGAATTAAGTTATTTTTTCATTTTAAAAATATTATGTCTTATAGAGGAATCCAAAAATCAAATAACAATTATGGCGGAAGAGAGGTTGTGGTCGCTGCAAACATTAAAAAAATTCATTTGGTTTTATAGTAAAATGATTTCTAGAAAAAATATTCCCATTTAATGAATTTAAATGTAAAAGGGGTTTATTATACACTGTATAAAAAAATACATATATATTTAAATATGCATTAATGAAAGAAGATTGAGACGAAGTCACTTAACATGAGTCAGATTCATCACGTTTGTTCCTTGTTCTTCTGGAATAATGAACATAAGTTAATTTCTAAAAATTTAATAATTTTATCAAGTTTATTACTTCTTTTCTATCACTTATCTCTATATTATAATAATTACATTAATAAGTTAATATCAGTGATTTTGAGAATATTGGATACTTGGGTAAAAAATAAACTTGTTTATAATTACAAATTGTATGTGTGGTAAAAATTCCATTATCTCTGTAATAGTATTAATTATTTAATTATAATATATATCAAGTATATATATTTATTTATTATAATACAAAATATTTTGAGATAAGAAATAAAATTCACCATTTATTGAGATGGTAATCCATAGGTACACATGAATTCAACATTCATTTCATTTTTCACATTTAATGGAATGAAACCTAAATGATAAAACGGTGTATTATAATTATATTATAATATAATATGATATATAATTTACATATGTTAATTAAAACCATATTTTATACATTCCATTTATGTCCTGAATGAGTCATATCACTTTGAGGGGGTGGTAGTCCACACTCACACAAATGAAATTAAATTATTTACACATCTTGAAAAACATAATGGTATGTTTGTAAATAAGAATTACAGTATCACAGAGACAATATAAATAAAATATATATCATATATAAATATAGCTCCATCATAATGGAGACCATGAGATGGGGTAGGGGAAAATCCAACTATCATCATTTCATGAGGTAGCAGTTTGCCGTACACAAAAACAGTATGTTCGAATCCATTAGATGGAGGTCTGTGTTAGTGTAGTTCAAATACTTATTATAATAAAATACTAGTATATTTAAGATACTGGTGTTGTTATGTAATCAATGAATAATAATATAATAGAGAGTTATGATGTAGAATAATGTAATGGAACTTTAGATAAGCCACTACCTCTAAAATGTGTATCTCCCATTTGATTTGAGCAAAAAACGATTATTGAATTGAATTATAACAATTTCAAGGATTATAGGAGGAATAGAGAGATGCTGGGAGATTATTTGAGAAAAGTTTGGACAAGCCAAGGGGCTTGAGAGGTGCGATTAAATGGGTATATGTGATGCCCTTTTATTAGAGGGATGAGTGGTGCTTTAAGAATGTTTTGAAATATTATTTTATTATTAAATGATTTTCGGTTTTTAATGGTCCTAATGAAATTTATTTAAATGATAAGATAAATATGGGTCAAAAAACTCTCATCCAATATGTGTTGGACCAGTCCAGGTCACAATGTTATCATTATCTTTTAGCTTTAACCCATAGTTAACTAATATAAGTCTTACCATGTCTTATTGTATATTCATACTATATGGATAATATTGTCACTATAAAATGAAAATATAACCTCAAGTAATTCATTAATGAAATTTTAAGCATTAATTACGTCATTTGGCCGAATAATATATTTTTAGAACTATTATATCATTTAATTAAATAATATTTGTTTTAAAAACTCGTTTATATCCATTTTTATACTATTCATTCATGTCTTTTAAAAAATCAATACCAAATTGATTCTTTTAAAAAAACTTATTTAAATCATATCTAAAAGTCATAATTATCCCTAAAATTCGTGTATGAAATTAAAAGTTTCCAAATGAATTTATTCTAATATTTATAATCTCATATCTTTAAATCATTCATTAAGAAGATAATCACTACATCATAATTGGGCCATGAATATATTCATTTTATTGATATCCTAAATTTATAAATAACATACCATTATATGGGAAATATTTTGAAATTTAGAATTACTATTTATAGTGGAATGAATCACTTATATAACCCCATAATATTTTTTAAGTAAAATATAGATTTTTATGTTACCTTTTTCTGTAGTTTAAATTATTTATAATAAAATGTATTTTTCACATCCATGTGTCTTCATGGGGTCCCTAAATCAACCCAATGACGGATGTGGTCGAATATATCTCATCAAATTGGATTAGGACATGTGTTAGTGTATTTTATTAATTTTATAATATTATTTTTACCTTTTTTTCTAGATATAGCCTTTAACCATGGTAAATAAAAGAATTTCTGAAGATACTATTTATAATGATTAAAAATTAAAGGCAACATTTTAAAAATTTGGGATCTCATAATTCCAAATATGGAATCCATTTTTTCAAATTAAAAACATAGAATTTTCAATAAATAATTTAAACTTTATTCCCATTGTAAATAAGAAAAATCGTTTTTATGAAGTACTAACAATCAAAATATTGACATCTAATTATGTCCAATTTCATTGTGAAATTACATCCAATGACATGAATTGGATTAAATTAAAAAAATATATTCAAATTATACATTAAAACAAATCAAAAGTATAATATAACTATTAAAATAAATTATTTTTAAAGGCAATTTTGAATTAAATGCATTATATTTCACTATTCAAAAAAATATGAAATTTATGATAAAAATACCAATATTTAATCCGAACTTAATTTTGATGTCCCAATTATATAAAATATGTTTACTTTGTAATAAATAACATATATAAGTTGAAAAACTAAATTTAAAATGGGTTCTCCATTAAAAGGTGGTAAAACTACAATTTTAGAAAAAATAGTTATTTTATTTGAAATTATTAATTTTCGATTATTTCATGCCTGTAGAACATATAATATCAATTTAATAAAATAAATTGAATATAAATAACATATTTTTCATTATATAAATATCAATAAAGGGTCAATTATTATTTTTGAAATAATTAGTCAAAAAAACACATCCAATATATTTAATTGGTTTTGAATTCCATTTCTAATAAATTTAATAACCAATAAATCATTATTTAAACATGTGTAAACCATATTTCAAAATATACTTGATATTATTCATTACCAATATTCCAACATCTAGGCATTGAATACTATTTAAAAAATAATATTATTATTGTATTATATTTTTTTATTACTCATAGTTGTGTGCAACAAAATATTTTGGAGAAACATATAGTTGCGTGATGACTATACTATCATGAGAAATGTCCTCTTTAATGTAAAATTAATATCATATTCATAAGTATTAATAGGAAGAAAAATTATCATTCTATAAATACCTGGGTTGTTACATCCTTCCCCCTCTTGGAAATTGTGTTGTCATAATTTTAAATTTGGGCATAAAAACATCATTGAAAGTCCCACATATGAAAAAGAGTCAATAAAAATATCAATTTAAAAGAATGAAACAGAAGTAAAAAAGGTTACCCGAGATAACCCATACTAGGATTCTACTTAAGAAAACATATATATGGAATAAAAACTAAAATTCTAGATCTGATAGAGAGTAATATAAAACATGGTTAGGATAAAGTTAGCTACCAGAAAACCATACACTTGTGATAGGTTAAACAGTTTTTGATTCCCTATAACGAAAATTAATTAGACCAAATTTTTGTTTAAGATTCATTTCATAATTATGAGTAGTTTATTTATGAGATTGACTAAGAACATAAATAAATACACTTACCTTTCCAGTATAGTTTTATCCTTTAATAAATTTCTACCAAAAACACCTCTTTCCTCCAAACGATGAGTATTAAAGATGGCATGTCAATCATGAAGCACTATAATCAATATCTAGAGAATCACATAATCCAAAAAAGAGGAACTATATATTTCTCATGTCTTTAGAAATTATCCAAAACCTAATTGGTTAGTAAAAGATCTGATAATACCCAAAATGGATAATCTTTTATAAAAATAAATACTACACTCTAAAATTCAAAAAACAATTCCTGATGTACAATAAAGACCATTCAATGCACTATTTCCCTTAAAATACATCAAATTAATACAAACTAAGATTGAAACCCAAAAATAAGAAGAATTATATCACATAGTCTTCCATAATAAATCATAACATTTATCTCCAAATTATATTGGCTACACTTAAATATCGCACATAAAAGTAATTATCCTAATCACATATCTCAACGATAGGTAAAAAATTTCTATAAATAACCCAAACCACTACGAGCCTACAATAATAAAATAGATTCTTCTGAAATAAAATTCAACCATTACTCATCAAATGAAATGACCTAGTATTCTAGTTTCCATAGGCATATAGTTTTCTAAAGGATAAAAGTCTCCCAAAATACCCATTATCACTTAATCACCAAATCACTTTCTTATACAAATGATAAACATATTATAAAAAAAAGTTCCAAAAATAAATTTATTCTTGGTCCAGAAAATGAATTAACTAAAATGGGTAATTCGTACTAACTAGGGAATTCAAAAAGTCCAATGATAGATGATATACCATTTTTTCCCATCATTTGTGTGTTCGATTCCTACGGTCGTTCTAGACATGACAATTTATCACCCATCTAATGAGTTGTCATTTTTATAAAACTCAAAAATAACCCTAACATGTTTTTACCTCAATGGTTTTCATATACCTTCCATTTTCATCCCAACTAATTAATTCCTTAAAATATTAAATAATTAAGTCTTATATATATTGTAATTTTTTTATTTCACCTTTATATGATAAAATAATACTATTACTAATAGAAATAACATCATACCTTGATCATGGTGTCCACATAATTTCATCATCATCTTGATCAAGTTGGTAAAAGGTCCATGCATTAAAAAAAAATATTTGCATATCCTTTAAAACAATTTTCTTCCTTCATCCAAATACACCTTGTACAACATGGGTCATATCGGTGTTCACAGAAAAATAATTTTGGAAAATAATAATGTAATAAATATAATTTCAAAAAATCTGATAAATGTTTATTTTTATTGAAATTTCAAATCGAGTTTGAGTTGAAAATTTCAATAAATGGTCCTTTTAAAATACCATAAGTATGTATTGAGATACTAAATTTTAAAAGAAAATATAAATAGGTTGCACAAGGGTCACATTATTCATCACCTTATTCAAAATCATAATTTTCTCCAAAATATTATGATAAGGTAAAATATTTGAAAATTCCTTTATATTATTTACCTTTAATGAAAATATGAGAATATTTAGAAAATGTGATATGACTAAATACAACCCATTAACCATGATGTTATCGATGTATAGTGGAAGTGTTTGATATCTCAAACAACTTCTTTCAAGATGAGTTGTATACTTGAAAAAGTATCACAATCATATGAACGTGACTTTGCAATAATTATTGCAAGCTTGAAATCACAAAGAGATATAATTGTTGTTTAATATCCTCCTCCTTCCATTAGTAAATGACTTTCCTTGATCATAAAAAGTAATTAAATAAGGATTTAACTGAAATAGTAGACATAGAGACTAACCATGTCTTTAATTAAAACTCTTAGTCCCTAAATTGTTCAAAACCATTCCTCGAATACTAATTATAAGGCCCCAACTTTAAACATTACATAATATTTAGAAAATTATATAATTTGACATCAATTAACATCGATTATATTTTAAGGATTATATCTTTATAAATTTACATTATAACATATACATAACATCTTGAATATTATAAGTACACACGTCTACTCACTATCCTTTTTTCATAAAGAAAATTCTATTTAAAATAAAATATGTCATTGTTTTATTTTT
The DNA here is from genome assembly GCA_963277665.1 of Viscum album. Taxonomy (NCBI): domain Eukaryota; kingdom Viridiplantae; phylum Streptophyta; class Magnoliopsida; order Santalales; family Viscaceae; genus Viscum; species Viscum album. The sequence continues at coordinate 1,395,136,014 of OY728165.1, forward strand.
TAACAGCATAACTTTTGATTGATCCCATATATGACTCTATTATTTATTATTTCATGTGAAAAACATTTTAAAATATGGGAGGATTATAAAAATCCCATTAAGGGATACGTAATGAATGGAAATTGTTAGTCTTCAAAATCACGTAAACTATGATAACATTACCATAATGTAATATGTTTCACCTTTATGAACTAGAAAAAATACTTCACTGATTATAATATTGTTTCTTATCCTTTTTTAAACCAATGGAATACTATAAATCACATATAAATCATCATATAAAAAATATGGTAACATGGTATATAAACATAGATAAATGGAATAACTATAAGGTTGACTTCCAAACATAACACTAAATAAAATATCCATACAACCGACTTCCATACCGAATGAATTACAGGTTATAACGTACCCACCCATCCTTGGATTATAACAGAACCCCATATCCTTTGGTTTATCATGGAATCACGAGTCATTGATTTATCACGTAACCACCCATTAAATGTCCAATTACCAAAATATTGAAAATATCGATATTTCACTTATAAAATTTAATTTTCAATCAAAAGAAATATTTTCAGGATATTGAAATACAGAATTTATTTCCATAACCTTTTTCAATACAGAAATAGAAAAAATTTAATAAGGGATTTCTTTTCCTTTTAAAAATAATATGGCTTATAGAGGAAGCTGAATATCAAATAATGATTATGGCGGAAGAGATGTTGTGGCCACCGCATACATTAAAAACATTCCATTAGTCATTTAGTAAAACACATTATAGAACAAATATTCTCTTTTGTAGAATTTAATAGTGAAATTATTTATTATACACCATATAAAAGAGATAGGTGTATATTAAATTATGCCTTAATGAAAGAAGATGGAGATGAAGTCCCTTACCATGAGTTCAATTCATCATGTATGTTCCTTGTACTTCCTAAATACTAAAAATAAGTTAATTTATAAATTTTTATATACCATTATCAGGTTTATTATTCTTTTTATATCACTTATTACAATTTAATAAAAATTATATAATAATGTTAATATTTGTCTCTTTGTTGATATTGGGTACTTGAGTCGAAAATGACCTTGTTATAATTACAAATTGTCCATGTGATCAAAATTTAATGATATAAATTATAGTAATAATTAATTAAATATCATATATATCCAAAATATATTTATGTATTTATAATAGTACATAACATTTGGAGATAAGAAATGAAATTCAATATTCGTGGAGACGGTAAGACATACATAAGCATTGATGTTACTTTCATTTTTTTCCTATTTGAGGGAATGAAAACTAAATAATACAGAGGTATATTATAATTATAGTATAATATCATATGATATATGTTTTACATTATTTCATAAAATTCATCCTTTTTTACTTTCCATGTATAGAATGAATGAGTCAAATCACTTTGATGGGGTGGTAGTCCGCACTTTCTCAAATCAAATTGTCGTATTTACACATCATGAAAAAGAACAATGGTATGTTTGTTAATTAAAATTACATAATCATAGAGAAAAAATATATATAATACAAATAATATATAAATAAATTTACATTATAATGGCCACCATGAGAGGTGGTAGGGGAAAATCGAACAATCATCATTTAATGAGGTCACAGTTCGTCGTACACAGAAACAGTATGTTCGTATCCATTTGATATAGGTGTTTGAATATGTAGTTTGAAAAGATCTATTAACAACATCCTTGTATATTGATTATACTTGTTTCATTATGAAATAAATCAATAATAATATAATATCGAGTGTAGAATTAAAACAAAGGATAGGAACTTTAGAGAAGATGTTACCTCTAAAACGTGTAACACCCTATAGATTTGAGCCAATAATCATTCTCGAATTTCATTATTCCTAAGGTAAGGATTATAGGAGGAATAAATGGATTTTGGGAGATTATTTTTATAGATATTTGATGATACAAGGGGCTTTAATGGTGCAATTAAATGGGTAGAGAGGACACTCTTTAATAAGAGGGAGGAGGGGAACATTATGATCATTTTGAAATTATATATTATTATAAAATGATTATCCTTTTAAAATGGTCCCAAAGTAATTTATTTCAAAGATAAGACGTTTTTGGGTCAGAAAGATCTCAAAAAATTGGTTTTAGACATGTATATCTAACAAATTTAACGTTATCTTTTAGTTTTAGCACTTCCATAACTAATCTTAATCATACAATGTCTTCATGTATATTCACACTATATGGTTAATATGGATAATATAATATTCCAATAAGTCCTAAAGTGATTCATTAATGACAATTTATACATTATCTAAGTAACTTGGTTGAATATTATATTTTTAGGAATATTATATCATTTAATAAAATAGTATCTGTTTTAAAAACTCAATTATGTCAATTTTTATACAATTCATATCATGAATTTTTAAAAATCAATAACTAAATGATTCATTAGAATAAACATCATTAATTAAATTATAATAATACATAATTATCCCTAATATACCTGGATGGCATAAAAATTTTAATATTAAATTTATTTTAATATTTATAATCATAGATAGTTAAATAATTCATTAATAAGATAATCCATACACCATCATTGTGTCATATATACATATTAATTTATTTTATATCTAAAAATTATAAATAAAATAACATGATGTAGGAAATCTTTTTTAATTTATAATTACTATTTATTGTAGAAAATATCACTTATATAATCCCATATAATTTTATTTACTAAAAGATACATTTTTAAGTTACATTTTTATTTACATTAAATTAATACATTTAAAATGTTGTTATTACATCTATGTGGCTTCATGGAATCCCATAACCATATCTACGATTCACATGGTCCAAAATGACTCATCTAATAGGACCCAGACACATGTTAGGGTAGTTTAATTTTATTTTAATATTATTTTTAGATTTATTTACCAGATTTACTCTTTAACCATAATAAATAAAATAATTACTGAAGTTACTATTCATAATGCCTAAAAATAAAAGGTACCTATTTATAAAATTCGGACCTCCAGATTCCAAATATGGAATCCATTTTTCCAAATTCAAAAAAATAAGTTGAAATAAATAATTTAAAATTAATTATTGTCGTCAAAACCAAAAACCTGTTTTTAAGATGTAATAACTATCAAAAGTTTGACATCTCTTTATGTATAATTTCAAAATTAAATTTCCTCCAATTAATATAATTGTATCAAATGATGAAAATATAATACATTTATAATTTAAAAAAATTAAAATTAAAATATATCTATATAAATAAATTACATTAAAAGGTTATTTTGAATTAAAATGTCGTTTTTTACACTAGTGATATAAATATGAATTTTTTCTAAAAAATTAAAAAAAATCATCCAATGTATACTTTGATCTCTCTATTATATAAAATAAGTTTATTATGTAAAATTTAACATATAAAAGTAACAAAAACAAGATTTATAATGGGTTCTCCTTCAAAAGGATGAAAAACTACAATTTTTAGAAAAAGTAGTTCTTTTATCTGAGAAATTCAATTTGTTCTTATATCATATCTAGAAAACATATAAGAGTAATTTAAAAAATTACATTAAATATATATAATATATTTTTTATTAAATTAAAATTCATAAAGGGTGATACAAAAACACAATTATTTACTTTTAAATATTTTTTCTTAAAATCACTTCTTTTATATTCAAGTAATTATTGTATCAATTTATAATAAATTTGAGAACCAATAAATCATTATTTAGTCATTTGTAAACCATATTTCAAAATTTATTTGTTATTAATAAATCTATTTATTCCAATTTCTATTTGTTAACTACCATTTAAAATAATAATATTTTTATCGTATTATATTTCAGTATAACTCAAAGTTGGGTGCAATGTAAGATTTCTGAGAAACCCATTATTATATGTCAAGTTTGCTATCGAAATAAGTATCCTATTTAACATAAAATTAATAGCTTATTAATAAGTATTAATTGAAAAGAAATATATCATTCTATAAATTCCAATGTCGTTACAATCACCATCATCACGGGCCACTACGGGTGCCGACGATCTCCTCTACGGGCCACCAGACTTTCTCCAGTTGTCCATTCTTCAATATAATGGGTCTGATATGATCCACAGGTTTCTGAATTCACTATCATGTATCCTATGTTGTCTTTACATCAATATGATGGTCCATACATATTCAGAACCACTTAAAAATAATCCTATGTGACCACGGGGGTCCATCGCTGAAGAACTCACTTGGGAGAGGATATCACAAGAAACTAACAAAGAAACAAATGTTAACCTTATTCTTTTGGCCTTCATTCATTGTGTTTGAAAAATGGGAGATATCAATATTTCACCTGTTATATCACCTTTCACTAATTCAAACATGAAAAAATTTCATATAACATATGTGATCGATCCACGGGACAACCTGTTTGTTGGTTATCCCACATTCTTTGTGAAAAAAAATGATTAAGGAAATGGAAAGGATTCACTTAGAATTAAAAATATTCATACCTGGGAAAATAATTTTATTGAGGAATATATCTTGCCACCATCTACCGATTTACTATTTCAATTCATTGTCAAGGGGTATCATCGTCACTTTCGGATTTTCTGTCATTCACCATTGAAGAGTTTTCTTTCGTCGTTCGTGAGAGGAATTATAGGGTTATTTATTATCCCCAATTCCATGTTTAATTAAAGAAAGAAGATGTACTTTTCATTGCAACATCACCACATATATTCATTAATTTTTCCCATTAATGGGTTTAGCATCGCCCCATCGCTGTAGAACATTGCTAATTAGTATTTTTGTAACGATGAAGAGAATATAATAAAATAACCTTTTAAAACTATTTTTTTTATTCTCAATGTACCTAAAAATCCCATTTTTGATTAACCTATAATGGATTATTCTAGTCCCTTATTAGGTGAATCCCTATGCACTGATTTCAATTGTTTCATCATATTTTTTATCTTTCCAAATTCTTAAAAATTAGAAATACCGATTCACATGATTATTTAATTATTTTTTATAAATAGATCAATATAACATTTCAGCCAATCCTGGTCTCCAAATCACATGCCATATCATATCATGTTCTATAACTAATCTCATTTAATTTTCAATAATTTTACATGGTATTTAATGGCACTACATTACACCCACCTTTAGGGCATTCCATCCTTATAATACAAAAAATGTCTAATCAATGAAATGGTTGTACTGAGCACGAGTCTGGGCCTCCTGCTTCAATGTTATCTACTAGAGATTCATGTGATTCCAACAAACATGTGACAATGGAGTTGACTATTCATGAAGGATCCTATTATGTCAATTATCTATCACAACTGTGATCTCTATGAATGTCTCCTTGTCGTAAATCTCCAACTCCTCAAGGTCGATGACGTGAGAGGGGACATGCACATATCTCGTTAGCTCGGATACATGGGAGACATTATGTACCCTTTCAAAATACAGTATTATACCCAATAGGAATGTCGCCTCTCCAACTATACTCAACATTTGGAAAGGGCTGATGAATCTCAAAGAAAACATGTATCCTTGTCCAAATCTATGTATCCATCATCAGGGAGAGACCTAACAGAATACATGGGGCCCCTCCTTAAACTCCAAGGGTACTCATCACCTATCAGCATAGGACTTCTGTCAACTTTGTTCTGTATTCATCTACTCTTCGATGACTAGCACCCCTAGAGTGGTATCTTGTACCATATGTGGAGCCATGAGTGATGAATCCCCTAGGTTTTGTAGCATAAATATGACATTTATGGTCATCTGTACAATTCCTTAAACAGTTCCATACTGGGGGTCGAGTGGTAGAAAATGTTTTTCCAAAACTCCACCAGTGGTAGTTGGTCCTCCAAACTACAGACAAAATCAATAATGAAATCATTAATAATGTACTCCATGGTATGTATGGTTCACTCCATTTGACCTTACGTTATTGGGTGAATGGTTGTGCTCAAGGGAAGATGTTTCCCAAAAACCTCCTTCAATCCCTTACACTACTAGGATGTAATGCGTGTATGTCGATCTGAGACTATCTTATTTGGGAATCCATGGATTCAAACTATCTCATGCATGGAGAGGTTTCCCAAGCTCCCTAATGAGCCCTGCACATCAATGGGTAGTAAGTGGACTAACATGGTGAGTCGGTCTAAGATCACTCACATGGTATTGTTCCCCCTGGATGTACATGGTAATCCTATCATGAATTATGTTAATATCTAATACCACGTCCACTAAGGTAGATCTAGGGGTTCTGTTGAACCTTCCAAAACATGGTTCCCATTCTTCACATGCTGACATGTGAGGCATCTTAAGACAAACTCTACCCCTAATTTCATAATCATCGTCCACCAGTACTAATGTCAATGGCCTTGTACCTCTTCTCCATAGATGTATGTACCACAAAATGGGATGTATGGAACTCCTTCAACACCACCTCACACAACACAACTGGTACTACAATGCATCTTCTAAACAAAAATATTTTCTCCACACCATTTGCATATCCATCAGGGGAATGGCCTATGGACATCTAAGAACATGTTGTCTCATATCTAGAATCTCTGAGTTTTGCCTCCCGGACTCGCTGTAAGAGTGGAGGGGAAAGTACCCTTTAACTGAAGACAACCTATCATTTATCTATTAATAATGGATATCTAAATAAATTCCAACTTATTTGAGGCCTCATTTATTAATTGTGATCTTAGTCTCCTTACTAGAGCATCTGCCACCACATTCACCTTCCTAAGAGTATATACTATCTTGATGTAATATTCCTAGATTATATTTGGAAAATCTCACTATCTCAGATTCATATCCATATGAGAAAAGATATACTAATTACACTTGTGGTCATAGTAGACAATGAATCATTCTCCCATAGATATATTATCTGCATCTTTAATGCGAAGACAACCACAGCCAACTGAAGGTCATGAGTCAAATAGTTCTTCTCGTGCAATCATAGTTGTCTTGAGCCATAAGAAATCAATCATTTCCATGTATTCTGATACAACCAAGCCTTGTATTTGATGTTTCAAAGAACACAATGTACTCTTACCCTCCACAGGAGGCCTAAACATAAAATCACTCTTCAAGATTAGCCTCAACTACTGAAATCTCTAATGGAATCATTGAATCCACACAAAGGGTTTTCCCTTCTTCTTAAATGTCTTCATTTTTTATTCCAATTTAGAGATGTCGGGTAAAAACCAATAATAGTACCAAACCAAACCAAGGAATCTCTACCCCTTAGTAACACTCTTGGTTGGCTCCCAAGCAAGCATCACCTCTATCGTCATGGCATCCACCAAAAATCCATCCTTTGAGATGACATTTACCATGATGTGGACAATTTGAATCTAGGAATCATACTTTGTGATATTTCTATAATGTTGGTGACCTCGAAGTGTGTCCAGAACCATCCTAATGCAAATTGTGTGCTCCTCCTCCGACATTGGACACACTAAGATGTCATTAATGATGAGAACTACAAACCTGACTAGGTTTGGCTGGATGATCCTGTTCATGAGTCCCGTGAATAGTTGTAGGGAATTCATCATGTCAAATGGAATCACAATGTAATTTTAGGGGCTGTCGAGACATCTGAAATCCATCATCAAAATATCCTTATCTTTTACACAAAGCTAATGATAGCCTGATCAATGGTCTATTTTCGAGAACCATATCACTCCCTTCAACTGATCGAAGTGGTTATCAATCCTTGGGAGAGGATACATGTTCTTCACAATCACCTGGTTCAGTTACTAGAAGTCTATGCATAACCTAATGGTTCCATATGCCTTCTTGGAAAACAACATTAGGTATGCCCATGGTGAAATGTTGGGCCTCATGAACCCCCTTCTCTAAAATTCCTCCAACTATTCCCTCAACTCACATAGTATTGTGGTATCTATCTGATATGCAGGTGTAGATATCGGTGTTTTCCTGAGGTATAGATAAATGTGGAAGTTTACTTCTCTGAGAAGCGGTAGTCTTGGAAAATATTCTGGAAAGACGTCATCATACTCATCCACCATGGTAGGAAACAATGGACTCATCTCATCCACTACACAAAGGATCATGATTGTGAACATGTGATTTATTGACTACACCCTCCTATGTGGAAGTCCATCCTCCACTTATCGGTTTTCCTTATCACCGAAAAAGTAAAATCGGTTCCCATATCTACGGATACACCATATTGTGTGTTTAAAACTGTTGATATGAGAATCAACTACTGATATCCAATCCACACCTAGAATGTCATGACCTGACCCTACCCAGGCTCGAGTCGTGACAAAGTGGTATCAGAAGTTGTCCGTTCCTTGGGACGTTGTTCGGACCACCCTAAAAAGGAATTGGTTGGGATTTAGGGAAATTGTTTTAACATTTCTTGAGAGTGGCTCTCAGGCTAGGGAGTCTAGTGGTGGTTCAGCAGCCAAAGTATCCATTCACCAGGACCCTGATAACCCGCTTGTCGACACGGAATGCTGAGACACATGTTGCAGGAAACAATATGTTATGCATCACATAGGATTAAGTCTTTGGATATCCTTCTAGAGTCATCTCCCCATGGTTGATACTATTATGTACATATATGGTCATCTAACCGCGACACTCCTTGATAATATTCAGGATGTCTCCACGAAGACAACCAGCCAAGATACCAGCTTGGGTTCGTGACGATGACCCTGTGAGCTATGAGGCCACAGTCCAGGACCCATCATTCGAGATCCTATCTCCAAGTGGGCTGGTAGCAGCACCCCCACCTTTTGAGCAGCAGACAGCTTCAGCAGAGCATGATGAGCTTGAGCGCAGGTTGAGCACGCTCCGAGAGTTCCAGTGGCAGAGACCGCTGAGGTTTAATGGTGATCCAGACCCTCAGCAGTAGAGGTTTGTCTAGAGACAGTGGTTTACCTTTTTAGGCTTGGGCAGATGCCGAAAGATCAGGGAGTGGCCTTGGCAGCCAACCATTATTCGTGGAGCAGCTTAGTGCTGGTGGAGTCTGGTGTCTTAGTTCATTGATGAGTCATAACTTTTGTGGGGAGACTTTCAGTTGTTGTTTCATGAGGAGTTTTCCCCTCCTTCATGTGCTCTGTTCAGATTCAGAAGCTTCTGGAGTTTCAGTAGGGAGGGATAACGGTGGACGAGTACGCAGCTAGTTTCGAAAACCGTACATGCTTTTACCCGGACTTGGTCCATGACGACAACATCCAAGCGCAGAAGTTTGAGAAGGGTATCCACCAAGAGATTTGTGCTTTCATAGTACCCTTGGGAATTTCCACATATTCCAGGGTGGTAGAGGAGGCTCTGGTGACAAAGAGATTCATGTCACGTTCTAGAGTTGGTGGTGGCAGCAGGCACGTTGGAGCCGAGGCATCTTCTGCAGCTGGCGGGCGTCGGAACGCGGAACCTCGACGCATGTGTATTTCTGACAACTAGACTCAGGGGAGTGGTCGTCCACCACAGTGGCACCGGAGGGCACTAGTGCAGCCCGGAGAGAGTCGGTGCTATGCTTTCAATGGGCGAGGTCACCTGGCCTGGGACTGCACGAACCGAAATGCAGAGAGCTTCGGGCAGGCAGTAGGTGCACCACCACGGCGGAGGCAGCTCCAGGATTAGATTAGTACCCAGAGAGGTGGTTCTAGCAGAGGAGGTGGAGGAAATGGTAGTGGGGGATGACTTCACGATATCTTCCCATCACCACTAGGCAGTCCACGTCAGGCTCCGGGAGCTGACAGTTGGGACCACGGACAACCATGAGCCTTGAATGTCTATGATCCTGCAGAGCATGTGGTGATAAGAGGTACGCTCTACTAGTATTCTACTTTATACAGAGGAATCGATAGACTCTGCGTGTGAAATTCTTTTCTCCCTGCTACTTGTTTGAGGTGTTACCAGGGTGGTGCGGGGCGTCAGTGTAACACTGTGTTGATAAGGAAAAAAGGCATGTGACCTTTTTCTCTTGTCGATGGTGTTGACTCCTTCTCCTTTTTACTGTGTAATAGAGTCTTGTTTTTGGTACATCGACTGTGAAATAATGTGTGACCAGATATTGTTGGTTGTTTCATCATATGGATGTTCAGAAGGATGGAATCCCCAGGCCTTGTTCCTGGTGCGGGCGGTGATTCCAGTCGTAGCGTGCGATGTAGGGGTTCGGTCAGAGATGTGAGCTACCCTCAAGAGCCTTCGGGCCGTTTGAGACCATGCGAAGGGATGGCGAGGTTCTATACCTCCCTGCCCTAACCCCAATGTATGGTTTGGGTGCATAGCGTCTCCTGTATGGCTCACCTAAGGAGATGTGTGCATGCTCTTATGCACGTCATCGGCGAGGGTAGACCACGCATGAACAGATCATTCCTTTGGTCTGTGTGCGGTGGCACAGAGATGTGCGAGTGTTCTTCTAGGTACAGGAGACCCAGGTGTGGGCTTAGTACCCCGATTTGTTCCCTGGTATTGCTTTTCATGGAAGAAAATCATAAAGGAGGGAGTGATGTAAGAACCCGGTTTCTGGCTATAAAAGACTTTGGAATATTCTTGAAATTATTCCAGAGAAGCGCCTTCATACGGCGTGCAATTCTGAGCCCCAGAGTGGCTGGAATTAAATTTTTAGTGCGTTCACACTAAGAACGCCAAATAAATGAGTTAACTCCAAAAAGGAGCTTCAGATCTGAGATCTGAGTGCACGGATGGGTTCTGAATGAGGTGTTTAGCCAAGGAACTAAATAAAACATGGCGGTGCGGGACGTTTGGACCCCCTGCTCGCTTCCTGAACGTTAAACGGGTAAATTAATTTATTTATTTATTTGTTTCATGGTTAAACAAATTTATATCTTAAACAGTTGCTCAGATTGGAAAACTGAGGGCACCATTGTGTTTGGAGCATGCCATTTATCCTAGGAGGGGTGTAACTTTCGTGGGCGTGGCCTGTCGGTGAAAAATGCCGTCAGGGGCGTATTCATAATTTAGCGGCTTCGGACGTTAAATTTGATAACATTTGAACAGGGACTCAGATTAAAATTTTGAGACCTCCGTTGTTCTTGGGAGGTGGTTTCTACCCTAGGGGAGGCTAAACCTCGACCCCGTCGAGAGATTCAGATATGGGTTAAATTATGGGTTTAAATTAATTAAAATTTTAATTAATTATTTTTTTATTTAAAGCCTTCTCCATCCCCTTCCTCCCCTTTTCTCACCAAGAGAACCCCCTCAACCTATCCTCATCTCCTCCACCTCCCCGGCGAGGCACGACACCTTCGGCGAGGCGCAGTAGCTCCGGCGAACCCTTGCAAAGCTTCGGGCGAAGCTCATCGAGGTAGGCGGTGTTCGTTTGAGTTTTAAATCCCGAAACCATCTTTGAGTTCGATTATATGCATCAAATTGCTGTTTGATCATAAAAAAAATTCATAATCGTGTTGTATAATTTATGAGCCTTCCAACGCATCTATTAGTTTCAAATTTGGAGTACTGAGGCCTCCGCAATCGCTCGTCGAAGTTTGCGGGTTTTCGGTTTCCTGCGGGTTCGAGCGGCGGTGTGCCGTCCCTGGGAGGCGGTGGCTCGGCTCTCGGACGACGGCACGAGCAAGGCACAGGGCGGCATGGTCTTCAGCGGCGCCAAGCAGAGGGTCCTCTCCAAGGGTAACAGCGGAATGCAGGGGGGCGTCAGGCGCCAGCATGCGGGGGTGCTCCGCGGTACGGAGCAGAGACCATGGTCGCGCTGTGCGACCCCGCGGCCAGACCAAGACCCGCCAAAGGTGGGTTTCTGCGTGGGATGTGACCATCCTTCAAGCCGGTCGGTGGGAAATTGGACCACGGGTCCACAGCTTGCCCGAGTGGCCGAACCGCGGGCCGGCCCAGGTCGGGCAGACCGGCCGGTCTAGGCCGGTCCAGCCCAAGGGGCTTTGACCCCTCAGTTTTCAGACACCCGTATTTTCCTCTACGGGCGTCCATTTTACATGTTGTCTGTGGATGTGGAACTGTATCGTCAAGGCGGACTTTTTGAGATGTTTTCGGGAATTTTTAATTCTAGAAATGAGGTTCCTCAGAGGCTCTACGCGTCTTTAAGTGAATTGGCATTTTCTCCAGGGGATCTAATTTTGGACGGCGCAGACGCGTCTGACGTCCATTTTGAGCACCCTCAGCGGCATTGGGACCCTGGTGTCAAGGAGATGCTTTCCAGGGTGGTTTTGAGCATTGAAACTAGAGTTGAGTTGTGGGCCCCATGACCCGTCTTTTGAGCTACGAGCAGCATTTAGAGACATTCTCATCGGTCGTCCGTTCGGGGCGAGCGGGCAGTCGATTTTGGATGTTTTTTTCGAGGGAATTGTAATGGTGCAATCCGCCAACTCTAATTCCGCACGATGGTGCGAGCCTCACGAGGGCCGTTTCGGGAGTTGGTGTTGATTTCCAGATTTATCACTGGGTGTCCATTTTGGACAGGTGAATATTCCAACTTGTGTACTTGTCCGAGAGGATCACAGTGGTGTGATCCGTTGGCTGCGCTTCGGGACCGGGATTCGGTTCCCATGCAGCACCGCTTGTGTTCGGTATGTCGGAACACATATTTTTTCTCTGGATATCCATTCCACTCAAGTGAGCAGTCCTTTTGACATGTTTTTCTGAGAGCATCGTGATGGCGCAGTTCGCCCGACCTTTTTCGGGAACGTGGTGTGGGTCCCACCCCGGTTGGCTACGCTGAATAGTACATTTTTCACTGGGTGTCTGTTTTGGGCGAATGAGTAGTCAATCCCATGTGTTTTTCTGAGGGGATAGATGTGGTGTGATCCATTTGTTTAGTTTCAGGATCATGGTTTGGGCCCCACACGGGTTGGCTATAGTGAATAGTACCATATTCTCCAGTTGACCATTTCAGGCGAGTAAGTAGTCGATCTTGCGTGTTTTTTCACGAGGATTACAACAATGTAATCTTTTCAGTTGAGCAGAGCCTCAAACGTGATCTTATAATATGTGAAAATATGAAAGTGCCCAGGTGGCATTTCTTCTACCGTGTTTGTTGCGGACCCTTGGCGTGTGATCACGTGCACTCCCGTGTGAGTGATGTAAATGCTTGAAAAGATGTGGTTGGATGTGCCTCACCCATTGAGTTGGAAGGTTGGATTTGTTACATTACACCATCACGTTGATGTTGTGTGTCGTGTTCACGATAGCCTTTAGGCTAGAATGTGGTATACTCTAGGGGTATATGAGAACGCTTGGAGTACATGTGGTTGTTTGTACCTGAGAACGTGTGTACGCTCGGTTGGGATTGACTTGGGGCCACATGTTATTTGGGCCCCATGTGCGTGAGGTGTTCTAATTTACGTACTTTTGACCTCTCGCGGCATAGAGGGTCTCATTTTTCTCGTTTGTTGACCGACAGGGTTGAGTTTTCCCCTAGTCCTATTGTCGTATGTTGACCATCAATGTTGAGTTTTCCCCTGGTTATGTTCTTGTTTGACCGATAGAGATGGTTTGGTTCCTATATTTCTTCATCTATGAGGGGTTTTAGTACCATGCCCCTTTCATCAGATTGCTGCACCGTTTGCGACTACGTGTGCTCGTACAGCGTGGTTGTTTTCCCAGTTTCTGGGATGAGTTGTCTCCGTCTTCTTCGACAGTGACTCAGCGGATTGGTGCGTGATCACCCTGAGAGGCCTGAGGAGTTTCTCCCATCACTATGTGTTCTCTGGTAGAGTTCTTGTGGATTCTGTGTGACTAACACATTATGCGGGCATCGATCCTCTACGAAGGAGATTGTTTCCAACAGGGCTGGCCAGTGAGGTTGTTTTCAGTATAGATGGTCAGAGCAGTTCCGGGTTTACCCTCCAACCGGGCTGGGAAGTGGGTTAATCATTGACTTCTCAGGGTTTACCCACTAGAGGAGACTAGGCAGTGGGTCACCCGATGACTCTTGAGGTTCTACCCTCCAGCGGGGCTGGGTAGTGGGTCACCCGTCAACTTCTCCCAGGTCTACCCTCCAGCAGCGCTGGGTAGTGGGTCACCCGTCGACTTCATCCAGGTCTACCCTCCAGTAGGGCTGGGCAGTGGGTTGCCTATCGACTTATTCCAGGTCTACCCTCTAGCAGGGTAGTGCAGTGGGATTCCTGACGACTCATTCCAGGTCTACCCTCTAGAAGGACTTGGCAGCGGGTCACCTAATGATGTATTAAGGTTTACCCTTCAGCAGGGATGGGCAGTGGGTCACCCGATATCATATTATGAATTACCCTCCTGCCGTTTTGTGCAGTGGGACACCCGTTGACATTCCAGAATCAGTCTTTTCTACTATGCTATTCTGTGGCTCTCCTCCGTGACTACCATAGTAGGACCCTTGTTTGTACGGGTTAGTGATGTGAGAGATTTGACTTGCAGTTTGAGGCAGACGTGCGGGATGATGGGTATCAATGGTGTTTACCTCTTTGATTGTTGGCTACTCACATTCTTGGGCTGATCTACGGGATGGATATCCCCTTAAAATATTTTTTAGGCTTCTTTTTGAGCATATATATATGTACATACCTTGTTCGAGTACCCACTTCTTGGGATTGGTTGCTCTCCCTCCAAGAGAGGCGATGACGCGTGGGGTATGCCATGTGCTTTCCTTGTCTAGCCTCTCGTGGTTGGACGAGTCTACTCTCCTACAATAGGTAGAAAAGACACAACAAGAAGTTCATCCTCTCACTGTTTCCATCTCATTGTGTTTGGATGAGTCTACTTCCTACCTCTTGTTGGGTTGAGTTGTACTCTTTACTTCACTTCTGGTTGTACTCCATTACTTCTCCAAATTCAATCTACTAGTAACCTCTTCATCACCACCTGTTTTTTTCCATCGAGCCTTTGGGTCATCCTACTGAGTATTTTTATACATACCCCTATTTGGTCTTTGCCCTAATTTGGTGTGCGCATGCAGACGATAGACAGGTTGGTCATGACTTCAGCGGAGCTTAGGAGTTCCGGACCATAGAACGCGTGCAGTGGTCGGAGTCGGGTTCCAGGTGGGGACCCTTCCAAATTCTTTTCTTTAGTTTACATATTTCCAGGTAGTGGCACTTTTTTGTTGGGCATGTGTTTTTCCCCTTTTCTTTTCATCTTACCTCAGCACTTTCTTTATATTGTTTATAGGTAGATGCACATTTGTGGATGTTTATAACAATTAGTTCTTTACTTTACTGTTCTTTTCTTTTTACTCTGCAGTTCGGCATTGAGTGGGCTGTGTGTGTGTACAGGTACTCAGGAAAAGGCCTCCCCGAGTTCTTTAGCATTCAACACTTGTCGCCAGCCCCTGGCCTATGGAGGCGGGCCTGGGCTAGTGGCGGCTCGAGCCCGGGTAGGGTAGGGCCGTGACATAGAATGACATCGTAAGTACTCAACACTGTTACTATGAGATCTTAGTCGATGCTCTCGCCTCCCAAAGTATGCTCCCACGGTTGGTACCAGTGTGTGGTCATTGAAACCCCTCCCATAGTAGTATTTAATTGTAAGGGTTGAGCCAGGAGCCTGATCAGAATATCCGACCTCTGAAAAAGGTCCGCAAAAATGAATGAGTGACTGGTATATATGTTTATAATAACTATAGCTAAATTGGATAAGACACAGATCATAACTCTTATAATCTCTAGGATTTCATAACAGTGGGCCTCAATTTCCTAAAGCTGATCTTGGCCCCTTCCACATACTCTTGGATCCTGTGGTGGACCACTTGTTGGAGGTGCTAGTTTACCTCATACATACTCCCATATCCTTCCCATCATCCTAATCCTCTTACACGACTGCTGCCAGGTGGACCGCCGTGTTCATGTCTCTATCGTAGCCTCGGTGTTCCCTCAACCATCTGCACATCCTCTGCATGTTGAGTCCAGAAATGCCAAGCCATGTTCCACTTCTTTCCACACGTGTAGCATACTTTGCTATCTGATGAATCCCTCTTCCCTGATATCCTCACACTGCCAACCCTTAGTCTTGTTGTCATCCATTGAATTTTATGGCCCATTTGGGCCTCTACATCATCAATCGGCTACCTGAAATAGAAGAATGGACCACCTGTCATTTGGTGGTAGCTCCCACCATTGGTGCATGATCTGTGAGTAATCTCTCAATTAGAAATTTCTATAGCACCCATACTAGAATAGGGACTATAAGGTATATTAAAGATGCCCTGATGTCCTATCAGAGTCCGTGGTCAATATTCCCTGCCCTGAAGAAATGGTCTTGTTCCATATCTATAGAGTTACGAGGGAGGTCTTTGAACCTCATAGAGTATTAATCCATTATCATGTTTCCCTTATATAGGTGAGGAAAACACTCTATGATCAATGAGCGAAAAGTTGTAGGGAATAACTCCTCCATGAAATTTTGATAAATTTCAAACTATGTAATGGTCACCTCCACATGAGTCTGGATCATCAAACTCTTTCATCTCCCCACTGAGCCCTACACAAGGCTCTCGACTAGATTAGACATCTAGTCAAGAGGAATCCTTACTAATGGTAAGACACACACCACTGCCTCTTTCCAATCCTCAGTGACATGAGGATCTATCTATCCCGTGATCCTAGGAAGACTTTCTCTCTGAAACTCATATAAATAAATGAGTCTACGAACATCCTAATCTAGTAGCACTAGTAGTAACTACTAAACAATGGGCGATGATAAACCTAGGACACCACACAAAGGTTAAATCTTTGGAAACAATCCCAAACTAAATAATCTTCACTCTATGGTCCATTAATGTGGTCATGCACTAGAATCCTAGAAGGTTTCCTTTGTGGAGGCATCCTGATATAGATCAATATGAATCCCAATTAATAAATTTTAACTGGTGAGACGACTCTGACTCTAAAATATCATTATAAAACATTCATATATGTATGTAACCATTGTTTTCATGTACCATGATGGAAAGCATAATTCAGGGTCCGGGTGTAAGGATATGTCAGTCACCATACCAATATTGGACTCTCTGGCTAAAAGTCCAAAATCAAAACACATAACACTATTTCACCATAAAGATTTACACACTCTTAGTTTTTATAGTATATCCAACTATCCTTCAATACCACTTTTTCAAGTCCCATTTCCCAAGGGTCGTGCTATGACAACCCAAAGCCTTCCATTTCTATGGTAGGGGATGGTGACTAGAACTGAGTAGGAATATCCCAAAAAAAGGAAATGAATTTCCTATAAACCTATACACATGAACAATGTTGAAACTGGATAAAAAGAAAGTAAACCTCAACTATTAATGGGACAACAACTGAGTGTATAATATGAACTAAAAGTACAAATGGGTCAGAATACAAGCCAAAAACCCCAATGGTAAGTAAAACATCCACATTATGTCCACTTAAGACCCCAAATGAAGGGTATGTGAAGGGTAGCTACCTATAAACATAGAATTACACTCTCCAATCCCATGTCATTGAGAACCACCTGGTCCTAGACCACCAAGGTCTCTGTCGAATCGTCGATCTCATATATGATAGAGGATAGTGGCAGTCGAGGCACGTGTGGGGGTCAGTAACACAATACTCATTAGAGAAACCAAACCACAAAGGAAAGACCACAAATAAATACAACAATAAAAGGACCAAATATAAAAGACAACTCACACTATGTATCACTCAAAGTATAGAAAGTATGCTTATCAGTCCAAAAGATGAATCATCTTCTGTTGTTGAGGGATTCAACCCTAATGAATCATTGAGGTTTGATAAGATACTGGACCACTGAGGTCTACTCGGCTACTGGATCCCATAGGTCTACTATGCTATTGGAAAAAATAGGTTTTATCTATAACTAGACCACTGAGGTCCACCGAGCTACTAGAAAACTGAGGTATGCTCGGCTACTAGACCATAGAGGTCCACTGAGCTACTAGAACATTGAGGTTCACTTGGATATTGTACCAGTGTTGAATTCTCCACTACTATACCACTACGATCTTCTTTTCTACCAAGCCATTCAGTTACACTTTTCAACTAGGCCACCAAGGTCCTGCTCCACATATTCTACATTTCACTGCCAGATATATGATGCATGCTCTCTAGTGCACTTGATTCTTGGATAATATAATTCTTAATCCATCGGTAGTAGATCAACTACCAAAAAACTCACTAAGAGTATACCCAGTGGATTGTCTAGTCACAAGGGTCCCAATGTTGCACAAGATGCATCAATCATATTTCTGGACTATGATATATTTGGGTTTTCTTAAATACGGAAAGATTGTTTCAAGGCCCCATATGACATGGTTAAACTGACCCAAACAATATCAGACTAAGTTCCTGCAATATCCAACCATACTTGGTGATCCCCAACTGACTCAGTTGGGTTAGGGCCAACTCGGTCCAGCTTGGGCTTATGGCCCGAGCTATTGGGACTTGCTGGACCCGGCCCCGTTCAGCCGCGGGTCCAGCCCGCTAGGTCGCCCAATGACCGAGACCACATTAACCACTGTGGTATAACATATTTAGACATGTTTTTTCCACCAGGGCGCTCAACGACAACGTTTCATTTCTATCACGACCTGCATGGTGGACCATTTCTCAGGCAGCCCTGACTGCCCAACTATCTCTTTCACTTCATCTTCCCTACCTGCATCATCGGGCCAACTTGTGTCTAGCCTAGATTCCATAATAGTGTATGATTAGGGCAGCCAGAGGGTAGACTAAGGTAGACCGCCTCTGTCCACACATCTAGGGCCACCCCGAGGGATGCTCAAACTGACATTGTGCCCAACAGGAACAGCCACTCTACACCACTGTAGTCTCTATTAGCTATGGCCTCCAAAGCCTCAGTGTACTACTGGGGCCCGCCACCTCCCACCCACAACCACTTCCGCCTGTGCCATCACAAAGATGGTATCCTTCACGGGACACCATACATTATTTAGGGGTGCGTTCTTCGATTCAGAGGGTATGTTTCGATCCTTGGGTCACCTCCTTCACTACTGTGTAACCCATGTCGTCTCGCCATCAATACGAAGGTCTAAACACTTTTGGAACCTCCCAAAAATAAATCGATGTAACCATATGTGTCTGTTTTTTTAAGAATGCAAGAGGGAGTAGATATCACCAAAAACACCCAATGTGAAGAACATTGACCTTGTTCATTTTTCCTTCGTTCATTACATTAGAAAAAGAGGAGATATCGAACATTAAAAAGTTAATCCCCCTTTCTTTAATACACACATTCCCAAATCCCATCCCTCATATGCGATCAATCCACACGACTACCTATTTTGTGGGTTGGACAATGTTCATCTTGAAAATCAATGAACATGGAATGAAATGGAGTCACATAGAATTAAACAAACCCCTACCTGGTAAATAAGATTGGTCGAGAAAGATCACCAATCGACATCTGTCGATCTCCAGGTCCGTTTTTGTCTCAAAGGGTATCATCTCTGCTTTCCAATTCACCAACATTCATCATTGGGGAGGTTTTATTTGTTGTTAGTAAGAGGAATTACATATCTGTTAGTAATCCTTGAATAAATATGTAATTTAAGAAAGAATATGTGTTGTGCATTACAATGTCTCCACGTTGAATCATTAATGAGGTTCATTAATGGATTCATCATTGCTTTATCGTAGTACCACATTGATGACGAGTCACTGCACAATGATGATCATAAAATAATAAAATAAAAATTTTAGTTTATCATACATTTCTTCTAAAATTCTTGAAAACTATCTTTTTTGGACGAACCTCGCTGATCGATACTAGCCCTTCCATGCTGAATTCTGACACACTAAGTTCAATGGTTCCCTCAAATTTTTTATCAGGTAACTAGTTAAAATGTTAGAAAAACCTATTTGAATCAGAATCACTTTTTGTGTCACAAGAAGGTCTTCAAATAATCTAATTTTATTTTATAATATATCACAAAAAAAATCAGGGCATTACATAATGTGCATCCAATTAAGATACCAATTATAGAAAAGAGGTTATATGGTCAAATAATGTCTATAAATTTTTTTTAGAAAAGTTTCTAGGATATTTTGATTCTTATGATTAATGTGTAACCACTAAGTAAAGACTTATTTACCTTAATCAATGTAAATAATTTTAATTTCATTCAATGAAATTTTCAGTCAAAAACTATGTCGATATTATTGTACATTATAATTTATTCTTGTTCCAAATATAGGATCCATTATTCAAAGTTCAAACAATATAAGTTGATGAAATTAATTTAAAATGAATCTTGCAGACAGGATGACATTGTGGGTTTCGTAAAGAAAAAATGTACCATAGTTTTCTATGTTTTTATATATATAATCACGATAAAAATGATTCCAATGATCTAGATTGTATAAAATTACAAAAAATTGTTTTAATTATACATAAAAAAATAATTATTTAATTTAATTATATAAATAAATTAGATGAAATGAATAATTTCAATTAATATTTATTAATATTTTGTATTAAAAAAATATGATTTTTTTTTAATATATAATAGATTCACCGAAAAAAAAATGTATATTCCAATTTAAAAAAGAATTTTATTTTTTCAAATATAATTATTAAATTTTAAATATATATTTTTAAAATAGGTTATCCAACAAATCGATATATTTTTTTTTTGAAAACTACATCTTTTATGTGTATTACCTGATTTATTCTTATCATATTTTAATAAAATCTGTTGGATGAATGTAGAAAAAAATTATAATCATGTGTAAACATAAAATAATTTTTTATTTTCATTCCATTCAATTGATTGGTTAGGTGATAAATTATGTATTAAAAAATAATATTAAATGTATATTGTTGTTATTTATATCTCAGTATTGCATGCAACACAAGATTTCAAAGAAACACAGTGTTAAATTTATTATATATAACTGAAAATAACATCTATTTCATTGTGAAATAACAATTTAATTAAAAAATATTTATTAATATAAAAAATAATTATTCTATAATTACATGGGATTTTCTTAAAAGAATGTGTACTATTATTTTTTCCACTATGAAATAAATAGTAATTATACAAATGCATGTTATTTTATAAAAAACTAAATATTCTATTATTATTAATTTTTATGATTAGAAATATTTATCTAACATCCATTATAGATTCTGTATGAAAAAATTATTTGGATACTTAAATCCTTAGTTTCTTATGCACATGAACCCAAAATCATATAAGTACCAAAATAAACTTCTATTTGATGTTTTGCTGGTGTGTAGAACTAAATTCATTATTAGATAATTTAGTATATTCTTGAAAATTATTGAAGTTTATTTTGAAATAAAAACTCAAAATGATGAAACTTTTAATCAAAGAAGTACTTCATATCCATCAAAATATTCTTTTTAAAGGAATTATTAGTTATATTTCAGGCGAGAAAAACTTTTTTAATTTTTTTCTTAAAATATTCATTTTATTTCCAATTAATAATTTTAGGTGATTCTTCAATCTATTAAAACCATGAATACATTATACATAATATTTAAAAATAATATATATATATATATAATATTAATATATATAATCTATTTTTGAATTTTATTTCATTTAATAAAATGATATCTAGGAATTATAATTCAGGCCGTTATATTACTCTATAATGGTATTTTTAAAATAATATGAAATAGAATGAAATATTTTATTGAAAAATTATTCTTTATTTAATTTTATATTTAAAAAATGATTTTTATATTTAGCTTATTAGAAATTTTTTTAATTTATGTTTCATTTTCTTTTAAAAAACATTTCTTATGTAAAAATTTATTTTTAGTGTCAAAATATCAAATGATTAATCTATATTAAAGCTTACGGATATGAAATTTCACAAGTAATATATTTGATTGAAATCCTCATTCATACTATTTTTAACCTATAATATTATTTTCTAACCCACTGAATCCATTTTTGTTACATATTGGAAATTTAAAACTCAAATACATGGGAAGAAGAAAGGCCGAGAAACATGAAGAGTCCTTTAATTTGAAGATCATAATTTTTTTCAGAAGAAAATTTATGTAAATTTGTTTGATCTATTTAGGGAACATTTATTTTCCCTTTTTACTTATTATTTGGATATATAAGCTTTATATGATACATAGATTTATCGTATTTATGAACAAGAATTTCAATATTCTAAAACTATTAATGATGTAATTCTTTATATAGAGATTTTTCCATTTTTAATCTTATCAATGAATAATTACAAAAGATTCAAGATGATCACAAAGTGACTATAAAATAATATGAAGAGATAGAAATTTTATCTATTTCAATCCCAGTTTTTTATTCCCTAAGAAAACATGTCAAAATTTTCTAGAAAGAAGAATTTTTAATGAAGAATATTATGTGTTTAAAATAGAGGTGATAAGTCAAACAGAGAAACTCAAATGAGAAGTTGTTAATAAGTGAGATCGTGTTGAGATAAAATAATTTTTAGTTAAAATGATCCAATACTCGTCATTTCATCAATTTTCTATAGACATTAAATGAATAATAGAACAACTATTATAACTTCTAGCTAATATGAGAATAAATATTGAAAGATTGGATAATGTAGATAAACCTCTAACCCATCCAGAAATATTGTTTATTCTTACATATGTAGCGTTTCTAAGATCAAAGTTAATATTTTTTTTGAAAAAATTAATTTTTTTTCTATTTTAATTAACTTAAGTATCACATGAATATTTTTCTTATAAGATTAAAATACCTTAAACTGTCTCATAATTTCATTTTTAATATCAAAAAGGGGGATGAATTTATGAAAATTTGAAGATAAATTTATTGAGAATGCCATGAGAAATTTATGGGAGAGTTAAAAATAATAAAATATATTTAATAAAGAAATTTGATGAATATACTTGTAAACTAGATTTGGGAGAATTTTTTTTTTTTCTATAAAAAATTGAATTAAATTTATTTATTATAATATCAATAAATGTTTTTCTTATTATTTTTAATATAAATATTTGTTTATTCTTTTTTAAGATAAAAATTGGGGAGATTGTTGAGCATGTGTTGATCCAAAAATTTCATTAATTTCATTTTTGATTTGGATTCACACAAACACACTCATTTATGTTTATCATGAAGTGAAATTTATTGAATTTTTTTATATTGATTAAAAAAATTATTCTGGAAGCATCTTTTTATTTAAACCATGAGATGATATTTTATTTCTCATGGAAATTGTATTCTGGATGTTTTTCAAGTAATATGGAAGCAATGTTCACACACTACATTTTATGTGCAACATATTATTTTCTTACTCAATATTTGGAAACTAATTATGGATACAAGACATTAATTTTTGATGAATCCCTAAATTTGAGGTATAGTTTTCTAATTTATCTCCCCTACTTTTTAATATATTGTATGATTTCATTCATACTTCTCCGGTTTATCACTAAATAGTAAAAAACCATTAAATTCATTAAAAAAATATTTTAATTATGGAATATTTACAATTTTTTTAAATGGCCTTAATGGAATAAAATATCTCATCAGACATGTTTAAATACTGATTCAATGATTGGTTTTCAAAAGAATTGATCAATGTTTCTAATGGAATTTATGAGATTATTTGAAAATTTTGAATAAAAATACTCAAGATTTATCATCTGAGATATCTAGACCTATTTGACGTAAAATAAAATGAACATCATGATAAATATTAATTTATTTATTCTCTGATGATACAAATTTTCTTCTTCTAGAAAATGATATGTGCATTTGAATATAATAATGTGTTGTTGCCTTTAGATCTACTCTTGAAAGATATAAATGTGATTATCCATCAGTTTTTGATGGAATTCTTATTACTAATAATATTTTTCATTGATTATATATTTTTTGTAGTTACATAAAGTAATTATCAGAGCTACACTATGGATACATACATAATTAGTCATCTACTTAAGGGTTTTATACTACTATATAAATTAATCTATTATTACCTTAAAGAATTTTTTTCTACTACAATGTTTTATTCAAGACCATATACAATTTTCGGTTTCATACATTAATATATGAAGATGCTCTTTCAACATCTAAATCCTAATTTATTATATTTTTTAGTAATGGCTTCTCATACCCAGTCACTGATGGAATTTTATATTCTCGTACTGAGGTGTGGATATTTTAGTACCCTATAAAAAATCATAAGGCCATATAAAATCTGTTACTATAAGGTATGAATAATAATCATTCAGTTATAGTATTCAAAAAAACGGAATTTCAATTGACAATAAGCAAGATTGTGAAGAGGGAATCAGTGGAGTTCCCTAAGAGATCTTTTGTTTCTGAACAACTATACATTTATTTTTTTCTTTCCATTATTTATTTCCTTGTCTTACTCATCCTTAATAGATATGTAAATAATAACGTAATTATAAATTGGGTAGTTTAGTTCATGTCATTTTTAAAAGTATCACAATTCACCCCTCCCACTTCTATCTTCATCATTTCCATTATAACCCAAAAATAAATCCATAACTTTTCATCTCAATTATTATTAGAAAAACGTAATTCAATTCATGTCACCATAATATTGAAAATTTTTAATGGATAATTTTCCATTGAAATTAAATATAAAATATTTAAAGTCATGGATGTTATAAATTATCACTCTATTAGTTTTAAAAAACTCTTATGTGTTCAAATAGGGACTATAAGTCATTATGAATGTATCTAAATCTATATTTTTTGGATAATGAAATTGATTTTATGATGGAATTTATTTATAATTATTTGTGATTAAATATTTACTTGAAATTATTTGGAAATACTAATACAAAATTACTTCAATTAAAAATATAAAAACAAATTCCTTCTAAAATACTAAAAACAATATAATTTGAGTAAGATATAATTTTTCGTGTATTTGAAAGATAAATATAATAAATTAGGGATGCGTAAATGGGGTCTATTTTGGGTTGAAATAAAAATTTATAGTCAAATAAATTTCTCAAAATTATTGGGGAAAAAGTCGTGGGGGATGATGTCTCGCGTTTATGTATTAAATAGAGGGTTGGGTTGGGATAGAGTTATATATAAGAGTAATTAGTTGAAATGTATATTGTGAAATAGGTTACTATTTTATTAATAAAATGAATAATGTTTTGTGAAATTAATTATGAATTGGGGTAAAGGGTTGGTGGATGGGAATTTGATGAGGGGATGGTTATGGGTTATAAATGAATAAAATTAAATATTCCTTGGGATACTAAAAACTAATGATGTTTGTACAATATGTTTATTGTCTATGGTTAATGAGGATGGGGAGTTTCTAAAATTTTGTCACTAATTGTGGGGAAATTAGTGGCATTATAATTCTAATATGGTAGGTAAATTTCGAGTGCTGAAAATTGAAATGTTGTTAAATGTTGATTTTTTTATTATATGACATCCATTTTTGTTGAGCTTTTAGTTATGTGGTCTATGGTGATTTAATGTCTGATATGATGTTGTGGTGAGAGGTGGTAATGATTTTATAATAATATTCAAAACATGAAGTGGTGAATAATAAAATAATGTGAAAACATATGGTAAATGTTTGCTTATGTTTTGTAGGATTGGGTGAGTTTTGAGGGATTACCATATAGTTTGGGCTAAACTTGAAGATCGATATTCTATTTATGTGATGATTCCTAGTGGAGTTCATGCATGGTAGGGATAGTAAAAGTGGTTTATATCCAATATGTTCATTATATCCCACTATGATGAGGATATAGAGTTAATTATGATTTATTTATGGTTTTAATAGAGAGTTTATAGATACGTATTTATTTTTTGTGGATATATACATAAGGTGGATTTTGTGAAAATTAGGATAATTATTTATACAATACCCTACCTATGAGTGATTTTATAGGTTGATATTATGCGATGTGGTTCTGGATATGTGGTGATGTGTACATGGATGTGATCTGGTGGTTATGGGTTCAATGTTGTGGTTTATTTTTATCTGTTCTGGAGGTCACTTGTGGATTATAGTTAGGTTTGAAGAAATGTTACTAGTATATTTTTTATTTTTTATCATTAAATTTTTTTTGAGGTGCTTTACTACTAGCTCACTACCAGTTTGAGTTGGATTAGTCTCTTGACTGATAGCTGAGTTCAGTGGTGAATTATTGATCCCATTTTATTTGTTCTATATTTATGTTGTTTGTGGGGATAATGATATGCATTATATATTGGTTAGACAATATAATAGAATCATTTTTTTCGTGAAATGGATTATTATATTGTTATAAGTGGCGAATATTATTTCGAATATGTCAAATATAGAGTTTAGTGGTTGTATCTATAATTCCAATTTCTTCTTATATATGTGATGGTGTGGAGAGGTCCGTTGTGGATGTGGGGCTTCATCCTGTATTACCCATCCAAGCCGAGGAAGGTTAAGGCAGTGAGGCTCATGGGGCTGGAAGCTCTCCTAGGAGAGGTCGGGGTGACAACCATCATCTGTAATTCATGGGTCGGGGAAATGACCAACCCATGGGATCGGCCTTGGTTCCGGGGAAGTCGTTCTTGGCTGCTGTTACTTCTTCCAGAGAACAGGAGAAGTTGGCCAATGCCAATATCTTGAAGGCACTAGATCCTAACACCCTTGGGGATCATCCGAAGGTTGGGATTGGGGGGAAAGATAAGGTCAAGAAGAAGAAGGTAGATCTGGAGCATTCACTTTTCAAGCCGAGCACTCTCTGCGAAGGCATGCAGTTATCGTTGGGGAACCGCTTTGTTGGATTGGAAGTTCAGGATCCTATATTGTCTCCGGAGGATGATTTTTCAGGTTATGACAGTTATAGTACTCCTTCAATGGACAGCATGGATCGATGTAAAGGAAAAGGCCCTCATAGCCCTCGGCAGAAGAAGGGGAAAAAGTCGCTAGAGATTCTGGAAAATGTATTGTGGTCTAGGGGAAAAAGACTAAGAGTCGCAAGGATTATTCTCATCTTCCAAAACCAATGGAGACTAGGTCTGCCATGAAGGGAAAGATCAAAGTAAGCACAACCCTTCAGGAGGGGGAAAAAGAAGGAACAAACAAGCCTATATGTGACAAAGAAGAAGATAATGGAGAGTGCTTGAAACTCATCCTGCACTCCAAGGAAGATATGATTGAACAAGACATTCGTCCTAATGTTTCAGAAGAGGAGCTCAACAGAATTTACGCACGAAGGATGCAAGTTGATGCCACAGAGGAGCAAGAAGTGTGGTTAGATAAACAGGATAGAATTCTGGCCCGCGGGTTCAATAAGGGAAAAATCAACTCAGAGGAATTTATTCAGACGATGGAGAGGATGATTTCCTACTTTGAAGAGCTCATCAGAGAGGATCCTGACATCCAGGTTGGTATGCTACACTGGGAGCTCTTTAGAGCAGCAGAGTCAAGTAACTTAAGCCTTGTGTTTCACCACTTTTTAAGCTCTTTCAGCACGTAGTGCTCCTGTAGTGTACTCTGGTTTTTTCCATTTTCCTTAAAATGGCTTAATAAAAAAAATCTAATTTGGCATTAATTTTGAAGATATAAAAATAATAAATAACTTATTTTATAAAACTTTAATCCTTTAAAATCTATTTTAAAATTAATAGTTCATTAAAAATGATAATTTATTTTAGTAAAGAATTTAATAATTTGTCAATTAATTTTAAAAAATAATAATAATTAAAATTCTATATAAAATATTTTAAAATATAGAGAAAAATATTAGTAATGAATAATTCTCGTAATGGGTAAGGAAATCATATATGTATTTTAATACACATTTTTACCATAGTCATAAAAGAAGAAAATACATGTCATATTCAAAAGTATTTTTCAAAATTGAGAATTGATGTGTTTTAATATAAATTATAGTTGATCATTGAATAGTATATAATGGTTTTCAGAATAAATTTAGATATTAAGATAAAACATAAGATAAAAAAATGAAAATATTATAAATAATTTTAAACATATATTTTGAAAACACTTATAATAAAAATATATAATAAAACACCTCTTTAAATAGAGTAAAATGTACATTTAATGGTAACATATGATAACTCATTATTAGGATCCCAACTATAAAAGAAAGAATTAGAGGGAAATTAAAAATATGGATAAAGAGTGGAAATATATATAAAAGGTGATATGAATTATTATCAACAACGATATTTATTTTTCAGGAATAAATAAATCATTATATGGTCATTAAATTAAAAATTATAAATCCATATATATGAAGACAAATTACCATGAAATAAAATCATAAGGTTTATGAAACTAATATTGGATGAAATATGATCACAACGAAGTATTATAACACAATAAAGATAGTCCTGTAAACAATTATTCTTATAACCTTGGTATATTTTTAATTGAATAGAAATGAAATATATCACGTGATATGGAATTATAAATATCATTGAAAAAATTAAAATTATGATAAAAAGTTAAATTTGAGGTCAATATATAAAACATGAAATTAAATAAGTGGTGATTACAAGTCATATCTTAATGATGCAAAATTATGATTCAAAATCCCTCACCTTAGGTATTTATATTTTCGTCCAAGGTACCCAACGCTTGAAAAAAAAATAGTTATATTTTTTAATGAACTTTTGAATTAATATTTCATTTTATATGGCCTATATATTACCATATTTTATTTATTTATTATATAGTTTTCTCCTAGGGTAGTTACATGAGGTGGTTTGGTATATTTCTTTAAAATGAACTTATTATTTTGAACATTGTCAATTGATTTTTAATATAGCTACATACTTTCAATTATTATAGAGGGATAATTATTTTATTATAAAATAAAAAAAAATTATAAAATTCAATTAGTTTTTAAAAAATGTACTCATTCTTATAAAATATCCTTGTTGTGTTTATTTTTGTCCATAAATTTTATTATGGCAATTTATTATTAATATCACTTATAAAATGTTCAATATTTACCTTTTAGGATATTAAAACATTTATAAATAAATTTTAACACATTATGTACATATTTAATTTCTTCCATGTTTGGAATAAATTAGAAAAATAGATCATGATGTTTATGGAGTCGGTATCTGTATATACACATGAAAACATCTTCTCTTTTCAAGTGGGTTGGGAGGAATGATGAATGTGATATTCTACTAGAATAATAAAATTTATAGTATTAAAAACAATTATTTTATCATTAATTCATTGATTAGGATGGATTTTATGTGTAATGGCATAATGAACTAAGAGAGTTTGGTTGAGAACCTTACCTCCCCCTTGGGATAGTCTCTAGTAGGTGACACCATAAGGCCATTTAAAGAAGTCTTTCGGAAATATAATGGACTCTTGTATGTGGGGAGAGTTATTAAGTGTTACTATATAAGATTTTTTGTTGAGATTAATCTATGTAATCATTGAAGAAATGTGGTATAAGTGATCTCCATTTATAAGTGATCAAAATAGTATTTTCAATAAAAAAATATTACATTTTCATTGATGGATTGACACTCTTCAATGTTCAATAGCTCCAAAAGTGGAAAATAATTAATTATTTAGATAATTTTTGTCTATAAATCTTCAAAAAATTAATTTTATACATTTTTAAACATGTTTTAACTCATACATCAATATATTTTTACACATCCAATTTTGGTTTTTAGCCCGGTGAGTAATTTTTACCCACGTAATATATTTTTTTATTAAAATATAATATAACCCTTATTATGAAATTTTGATGTTATAAGACTATATATATTTTATATATATGATAATTAATTATTTAATTAAAATCAAAATAATTTTAAATTAAAAATAGAATCTATGTGTGATAATATTTTTGTTGAAAATGTTCATTCCCATAAAAAAATGTTTTTTAATGTTATAATATATTAATTACATTTTAAATGGGTTATAATAAATTTTTATATATTCTTTTTAATAATAGTAAATTAACTATAAAAAATGTTCAATTTAATTTATTAAAAAAATTACAATATTAATTAAGATGTTATTTGAAAATAACATTTTCACCATTATCATGACCAATATCTTTAATCATAACGATCGTAATTTTATACATAAAAATTTTTCCACATTAATTAATAATAAAAATTTCAACAAAATTATGAAATATATTTTAATTTAATATATATTAGGGATGAAAATTTATTATTAATATACGAGAATAAGAAAACATTTTAGAATGATATATTACTTATCATTTCAAAATATCAAACATGGAATTTATAAATTCAATAAAATAATATTAATGATTTGTTTTTATTTAGAAATATATAGTTTTATTGAAAAAATCATTCAAAAAATATTTTTCATACATTTGTTACGATATGTTTATAAATGTGACAGTATTAAGGAAATACTATTTTTTTCAAATTTCATCTAAAAATAATCTATTCTAGAAATATCTAAAAAATTCAACTTAAGATAATTTTCAAATTTTTAATTATAGAATTGTGTAAATTTTATAAATTTATATTTATTAATTTTTTAGTATATATTTTAAATGAAACATCAATATACAAAGAAAGAATGCTTTAAGGGAAAACAAACTATTTATAACATTAAGTATTCTTAATCCTATTTGGTGTTAAATTTTTATTGATTTAAATATTGGGATTTTTTACTATTAAATTGTCTTAATAATATTCTTAAAATATGTCATGGATCTTATTAGTAAATTTTTTCTTGTAAAACAATTTATTGATATAATGTTTATTCATAGAAGAATATATTATGAAATATCATGGTGTTACATTATCCACCTTTAAATAAATTACATCGCCACCATTTTAATTATCATTCACTAATAAATTAAGATAAGGATCTACAAGAAAAAAAGGTGAAATTTGTTCTTCTTAGATATCAAACTCATGATCATAGATACTAGGGGAGTCATCATTTCATATGTAATAATAATAAGTTTATTTATTCCTTTTTCTCAATGTTTTTTAACATATTTCATTCCTTTGTTGGTTGTGGGAGTTTCTATGGAGAAATCAATTACAATTTCATTTTTATGGTGATTTTTACTACCAAATACTAAATCCAAATTGGTTATGATAATATCCAATAAATATATGATTATGAGAACTAATTCTTATGATATATTCCCAAATTAATGATTAATTTAATCTAATAAAACCTTAATTTCATCTATGATATAATTGGATCAACCAATATCCATTTAATTTTAACCTTTTATGTTTTGATCATATTATTAATTGTTTTCTAACCTAACTTGTTACAAGTTACATACATAAAATTAATTTAAATCCCTCATAATGATCTGTAAAGATCAGGTAATAAACCAAATAATCTCCATTAGGTGTGTTTCACTTGTTTTACAATACTTATATCTTTTATCATGCACTAAGTAAAGATCATGTTGACACACAACATGATTTTTTCATGGTGATTACCCTTATGTACATTTGTGTGAAAACCTCATCCATAATTCAGTAACTAAATAGATAAATAATTTATAAGAAAATTTATAAATTTTGTAATACCAAAACGCTACAGAGTTTTTACTACAAAAAGTATTAATATTAGTATATTTACTAATATTAAACAACCAAAATCACTAAAAAAAGACCAAAATTATCTTAAAAAAATAACTAAATCATTCTCAGATACCAACTAAACTTCCCTTGACCCCAGATCCCGGGATAGAAGAAAAAACACATAATTTACATCTATATTCAATTTAAATTGATATTTACCCAAAAAAGACATATTTCAATCTTTTAATAATTATATCTCATGATAATAACCCAATCCTATAAACTGAAGTATTAGTGTATTTTAGGCTCATGTACATAAGGAACATATTTTTCGTTACTTGTGAAAGTTTCCCCATAATTAACCCACATTAAAATCCCTATGATACTACTCATTGGTTATACCCATCATATTTATAACTTATCTCCACAACCTATAGAATCGAAAAATAGAACACACCATTCATGGAGAAGTATTCTTAACATATCAATGATGACTCCTATATTTTTTTTAATGGTTTTTTAGGATGATAAAAAAAATTTCATTAGTATGAAAACATTCCATCATATTAATAATAATGTTGATACCATGTGAATTATAATTAATTTTCAGAGATAAATCGAGAATCAAACTATGAGTTTTTTGTTTAGAATAATACTTATCCCTTTGAATTTTCTCTCTCGGGTAACAATTTAAAGCTTCTTATCCTGGTATTTTTGAAATAAAAAGAATTATAAGAAATGGGGAAATAATGGATGAGATAAGAGATTATAATTTTTTAGAGTCAAATCATTTTAAATAGTGAAAAAATTTGGTGCAACTGGTATCAATTTGGAAGTGAAAAAAATGGAATTTATTTAATTACTCCTTAATTTTCTAATGAATACATGACATTATTCCAAGGTAAATGGATCCAAAATATGTAAATTATAATTATTAGAGATAGATAACACTGATAAAGCCTATATCATTCATTTCAAAACATATTTTAAACCATATTAAAGTATTTTAAGACTAATTTATTATGATTTATCATTTTTTTACTTTTGTATGTTGATTTTGAAAAGCAATTAATATAATAATAAAATATAAGGTAACCTGTATTATCATGTTTTTATTTTCTAATCCTAATTTTTATCTCCATATAATCTAATTCAGTTCATAAATAATTTAAAATTAACATTTAATTGATACATTAATATATGTGAATACAGTTTTTTAAAAAAATGTTGTTTTCACCATTAAGTGTTGAAAATATTATTCAATATAAACAACAAAATAAATTATAGGTAATTTATTTTTCTATATGTGTAAAATTAATATTAATTTCATAATATAAAATTTATCAATTTAATTTTTTACCTTAAAATTATAAAATGTTAATAAAAAAATTCATCAAAAATAACTCAATCAATATTATGATGGTACTTTTGTTTAATCATTGTATTAATAATTTTACACTAAGAAAATTAATTTATATTATTATAAAATTTTAAATTTTTTATATGAAATTTTGAATCCATTTTTTTATTTAATTTATATATGTGATGATAAATAATGTTAAATATATGTGAATAAAAACAATTTTTTACAATAAAATATTACTTATATTTCTAAAAAATAAATCAAGAGAATTTTTAATTGAATATAGTATGTTAAAATGGATTATTTTTAAAATGGAATATAAATTTTTTATATTAAAAAATTATAATAGTTTTCTGTTCAATTCAATTATTATGATAATTTTATAAAAAAATATATTTTTTTAATAATCGATATTTTTCACTACTCAAATAAAAGTTTTATTTTTGAAAAATATATCAAAACCCACTCAAAGATAATTTTCAAATAGTTTATTTAAAGATGAATTACATTTTAAAAAACTATAGATTAATTAATTGAAAATATATCTTGAAAATGAAAATACAATATAGAATCGAAAAAAATATTTATAATAAAATTTAATTTTAATTCTTTATGTGTTTCTAATCCAATTCAATATTCATTTCTAATTGATTATGATATTTTTATTTAATCAAGGATTTATTATTTGTTAAATTTTCTTAATAATATTCATCTAATATTCCATATGTTTTTTATGAGGATTTTACATGTGAAATAATCTGTCGATGCAATGTTTATTTAAATGAGAATATATGAAGAAATATCGAGGTGCTATATATCTAACGTTGCATATCTAGAAATATTATGATTCTATAGTTCAATTAATGTTAGACCAAAATCTCATCAATTTATTGATTAATAATCCAATATTATTAAGGTTCTATCGTTATTCTAATTGCAAATATATAATAATATTTTTAATAAATATATTTATTTTAATATTATGAACGTCAATCCAAAGAAATGATGAAAATAAATTATACCAGATGTCATACCATAGTATTAAACTCATGAAATTCATGTTATGAAATATATTTAAGTGATTTAAAAAAATTAATCAAACAATACAAATATTCATAACAAGATCAAATTATATTAATGAATATCATAATAAATTAATTAATGAACAATTAATCAACATAATAATGGTATATAAGGAAAATATTATATTATATAAATATAAAAAAATTATAATTCATTATAATGTAATAGGGAGTTTCCCGAAAATAAAAATAAGCAGTTCACTTTTACATCACAAATACGAGTACATCATATTTAACATTTAAATGTTATATATATAAACTCCAAAAAATTTAAAATATATCATCTATAAAGAAATGATATTCAAATATATTAAATTCATGTGATTATATCTTACAAAAAATAATAAATTTTTCCATTATTTAAATATCATATATTTTATATTCAACTAGACATTGATTTCATCCACCAAATCAACTTTATGTATAATGTAAATAAATTTTAAAAACAAATGCACATTTATGAAACCTTCATATTTAAATTGTAGAATGAATTATAAAGAAATAATACATATTTTATATTTATATTATCATAAAACTTATAAATTATTTTTTAATAATAATATATTCATTTTATAAAAATAATTTAATAAAATGTAAAATATTAAAATAAATATTTTCTATTAATATTGAATATTATATTATGAAATATATAATAAAATTTTGGTAGTATATTATAGTTAATTTATAATAATAATTCATTTTATGAACCCTTTATAATTTTATAATAATAGTTAGTGAAGCCTTGAAATATAATTTTTAATGAATGAAAATTATAATTAATTTAAAAAATTAAATTAAAATTTAAATCATTAATTTAATATCATAGACATTCATATACCATATATCCATACCTAAAATTTATTAAAATTTACATGACATCAAAAAAATTATTATATATTATATCAAAGGTATCAATTTTCATTATAACATAGATAATGATAACATATATCACTTGTTATGATACCTATAGCAACCAAAAAGAAAAAAATACTGATAGTCAAGAATTTTTAATAGAAAAAGAAATATATATATTTTTGGATAAATTTATTTCAAATAATGAAATATCACGTTATATTTCTATGTATTTTTCAAAAACATGAAATTTGATTTTTAACATTAATAAATATATATTATATTTCTACAATGATAAGTCTTCTATTTTTTAGAAAAACATAATGTGTCCAATAATGGATAGTTATATCTCATACCATTTTCATTGATATCACAATCTACTACCATTTTTATTCCACATCATCCAAGAAGATATCATAAAAAAATAATGTCCTTATATAATTTCTATGATATGTTAGTACTTCTCAAATCCATAATTTTA
This sequence comes from Viscum album, assembly GCA_963277665.1. Lineage (NCBI taxonomy): Eukaryota > Viridiplantae > Streptophyta > Magnoliopsida > Santalales > Viscaceae > Viscum > Viscum album. Next base: position 1,395,171,333 of record OY728165.1, read on the forward strand.
TCAAAAATAGTAAACTTATTTATAAACTAATAGAGTGACATCGATACCAGTATTTGGTTTCTACAGATATTAACATTCCCACATACAGTGCATGAATAAAAAACTCCTTTAAAACAATATATTTTACGAAAGGGCTAAATGAATATAAAAAAATATGGTGCATATATTTAGTTTATATGTTTCTTCTTCAAAAAATTCTTAGTGTTGAATTCTAAAATAGATGTTAATGATTCCTATCTACATAGGATTCCATTAGTAAAGTGATTATCCAAATTATTTGAAGGGAAAATATAAACATTATTGTATATTGGTACCTTATGATGGATAAATATATGTAAGCTTTGAACTTTAGGAATAACACTTCACAAGGAATAAAATTCAATAACATGAATTCTTTAAGCATGATTCCCCTTGTATAACTAATTATGATACAATTAAATGGTCACGTAAATGAATAAAATTTCACAAATTTTACACGCAATATGACCTTTTATAATGTTTATTATTAAAAATTAATCAAACCAACAATAATAATTTAATGTTTATGAATTTATATTTCTATGTTATTTTCTAATTAATGATCATCCCAAGGTGTTTATACCACATTTTTGGTATCATAAGTGGAAAAAATAAATGTGTTATTTTTGATATATCATACACCATGTAAACTAGACCATGTGATTTGATTATATTGGTCAAAATAATAAATATATTAAAATCATATCACATTTAGTGATAAGGCCATGTCAAAGGGAGTGTTATAGCTTTTGTGTACATATAAATTTTAATATAACATATTTTTCAAAATTCAGTGTTTGTTATTGATGTGGTAGAATTGTCTTACACAGTGATAGTTGGTAATTTTATTTAATTTATCTTATTAAGTGGTGAATTATTATAATTTATTAGCATGGACCCATTATGGTTCATGATATGAACTAATTTGTTATATTTTAATATTCACCCCAATTGAATATTTATTTAGATTGGTTAGAATTAGATTTTTTTCATTTGAGGAATAATTTTTTTATAGTTTTTACATTAGTGTAGATCATTTTTAAATATATTATGTTTCATGATAATCATATATTTTTTTATCTATTTATTATTGATGATTCTTGTTTACTCATAAAATTTGATTTTCATTTGTTGAGTTACAAATTTTATTACTGCATGTTTATGTCTTCAACATGTATTTTCAATACAATAGACTAAAAACAAATATATAATGTACAAAATATTAGCCTAAGATATTATTTTATTTCTCAAAAATATTATGGTATGGCTTCAGCATGGGTAGGTCATGGTAATAGAAATTTGAAAATTTTACATTTCAACTAAAAACTAGTTAACAATGATTAACTAGAGAAATGATTCTTATTTAAATTCATAACATGTATATAAGAGTGGTGGTGTGTGTAACAAAGATATAACCTTTTCTGATCATCATAATTTTAATAATATTTAATTAAAATTGTTAAATATAATAAAAATGTATACATAGACATCGATTTTTTATTTTTTAATTCTGAAAGGCATGACCAAGAACATCACATTGTCAATGACATAATAGATAAAGAAAATTAAAATTTTCAATGCTTTTTTATGTGATATCCAACAACATGTTGGTAAGAATTTAATTATAGTTATCAATATATTGGATTATTTCATTAATAATGACTAAAACTATTTATAGATCTCCATGACCCATGTTTTATAATAATGAATTGAGACACAAAACCTAACAAGTACACCAACCATGTATAGTGCCTCAAACACTCATTTATTTATCTCTTTACCCCATTAATGATCTAACATTACCAAATCCATGTGAATGACATGCCTTCCCACATGGGCAGAGTCAAAATAATATCTATGTAGACATTCAATGATGATGAACTCTCTTTTACTTGGAAAAAACTCAAAACAATGGTGCTACATTGAATAAAAATTCACATCATCAATGTCAAATAATATCCAATTCAAATAATCATGAATGGTATTAGTTATATATCATTTTTACATTTTATTTTTTTTCAATTTTTTAAAATTTTAACTCTTATAATTGATTAAATTATTTTTTTATGTGGTGTAGACTAAGAATAGTCATAAAAAAGTATAAAACCCCACTTTAAAATATTTAGTATACAATATTTGTCAGGGAAAATTTTTTACCACCAAATACTAAATCATTCTATTTAATTATATTATTCAATGAAAAAATATTTTATGAGAACCACTTGATTAAGATCATGAATAATTTTCAAGGATGTTATTTTATTTTTTATATGATTTTTTCCAAAAACGTTTCAGGATAATAAATCCTATGAAAAAAAGGTAATGAAAATAAAGTTATTCTTTTACAGAATGCAATAAACCATCACCTTAAATATAATCACATTACAATTTGGTATTCTAAAAACCAAATCTCTTGGAAAATTATCAACACTCTTATTCTTTTATAAATACAAGAAAATCACCAATTAATAATATATTTTTAATTTAAAAAATTAAGACAAATATATTTCCAATGATAGGTGGGTGATTCATTAAATACATCTGGCAGATCAAGGTTAAGAAACATGATTTTTGGATGTTTAGATATAATCATATTGCTAAATATTCTAATGCCACCACTAACATTGACAAGAGACTATAATCTTTAAAATATATTATGGATTTCAATTTTTTTTAGTATTGGTGTAATTAAAAATGGTTTCTTATAATACCTTAAAGAATACAATATTGTTGTCTTGATACTAAAATGGGGCCTTTCTATATGCATTGTTAAATTGAATCCCACCATCTAAAAATTTCTTCTTCGATAGTTGTAATTATTTATTAATTACTATTTATTTATCCATATGATGGATATTTTTATATAATTTATTTAATTAATTCCTCCATGGTTTGATTTTGACATGTCTTGAGAGTTTGTATTTATTAGTTTTACACTGCTTCGATAAAAATTGTCACTATTTTTGGATTTTAAAGTAGTTTTTTAAATATTTAATTTCTATAAAAAGTAAAAATAAAATAAAATGCCGTTTTGGTTGGAATAGAAATGTATGTTCACTAGTATACATATCCATTCTCTAGTATGTGTGACATGACACTATAAAAAATAAGATAATGTGAGGTTATAAAAATCCTGATTTTCCCACAGCTGAAAAATTGGAGATCACTTCCTACGTCTCCCCTTAGAAACCAAATTTATGGGATATCAACCTATATCATTCTGATGTTTTCCTCTACTCCAGTACATTATATTATTATGTTGAACAATCTGATCACTCAATAAAAATTCAGAGGATTCCTCTATAATGATGCTTATATTGTATTCCACTGAAAGATCCAGAAAATACTGACCTAAATTATGTTAAAAACCACATTCTATGTTTTTATAATAGATTCTGGACTATAATATAATCTATATAGTGAAAACATCGAGTTCTTTTTGGGATAATGAAACAATAAATTGTAAATAATACCATTTATCCATCATTTTAGCAAGTCCATTAAGGTACCTTTCATCCTCACAGTCATTTGAATGAGTCTTGTAATTTTTTACGTGAAGATTCATATTCCAAAAAATAACATTACAAAATATTCATAAGATGTTCTATATCTCTTTAAAATTTATATGGGTAAAAACATTCCACATTTTCAATTATTTCATAGATCATCGGTCATCCAACCCTTCCTCGAAATCCAGCTGAACCTCTCGGGTTTTTATCTCTCTTACATTGATTGGGAAACTTCCAATCACTATTCTCATCATCCCAGTAAAATTTTTCATCTTATCCATAATTAGTATAACTTTAATTACCCAGTAAAAATGAGGAATCCACTACATTGGCAGATGCTCAGATGTCCATACCTGCTAAACATACCTTTTTCGGCTGAGCACCTTCCTTTTTAGATGCGGTCAGATCATCATTCCCAAATGGGGTATCATCATCCATAAAGGTACCCATGGAACTATAAAATCTTATCTCATTAATTTATGGGGTTTTCTACACCAAAAAATCATTTCATTCACTTCCCCAGGATTAGAAATCCTCCACAACATTTTCCACCAAAACACTCTGTTTTCAGTATATCACGGAAGGGGCATCAATGATAGACAATACATGATCTTATCTAACATCAAAACATATTCTTTAACAATAATAATTTAATTTTTACTCCACCCTCGTAGAATATAATTCCCCATGTCCAAATTACATATTGGTCATTTTCCATTGAACTGAGGAGGTTGTTCTATTCTATCACATTAAATTGAGATACATCTTATACAACATGGTTTAAAATAGAATTATTATTAATATATGAATTTATATTTGTAGAGTATAAGGTTTTTCCAAAAACATTATACCCTTGAATTGGAATGTGATTCCATAACATGTGTTTTAAAAATTAGTTAAATTTTTTAGGAAATTTTATGAGTTTTCTTAATGTGTATCTTAATCCCACCATGAATTTATAAATAAAAATTTTGTATCTATTTATTTTCATACCACAAATGCCTCCATACCAAGACAATTTAATAAAGAATAATTGATAATGACCCCTGGTTCATGCCTCTAGTATGCTCTGAGTTGGTGACTAGAACCTAAGGTATAATAATCTCATGAAATGGGAGGCAATTACCTCTATAATGACATAATACCATGAGATAAAAAGAATCATAAAAAAGAACATGACATAACCTAAAAAAACCAAGAACATACCATAAATGTATGTTTAAAATTGTTTTAGATAAAATTCATCCATGAAAATACCAAAAATTGTTAAATCAACAATGTAGTAGTGGTGCATCATCCGAGCTAGTAATTTCTAGCAGGGTCCACATAATCCTTAAAGAAATCTAAAAATTGTTTTATAAAGGTATGGTGAGAATGAAGTTATATAAATAAGGAAACCCATAGTCTCACCTAAACTTGTAAAATAAGAACAAAAAATGAAACCATGAATAAAAGATCCTCAGCACGAAAACATGCCATCTATCCATCCCAAACATGACCAAGGCCCTCCCCAAAAATAACTGAATCCATGTAATATATTACAACATGAATGAAATAGATAAATCGTACACTAAAACACTTTTTCTATAGTCTTCCACTCTCAAACACCATTGTATTATATACTATTCCCCATATATTTTCTATATAGAACACCACTCCATAAGAATGGTCACATCACAAGACACATGTAGGAACACAGTCTCAATGGCCCATATGAATGTCCACATCATGTATCTTCTGAAAACAACTATTCCATCACACATCCACAACCATAAACATAGTATTAGGGTATCACTGACATGAATTAAAACAACCTTTTGACCTCCTCATACCTTTCATGAACCCTAATACAATCTTTCCCACAAGCACAGTCATATCATATCTCACCCAAAAACACTAGGGCTATCACATTCACTGAAACAAAAATGGGTTATAACCACCACCATCTAATTCACTTACATAATTCCAGACATCACATCCTATGAAATACCTACATCATTTTAAAGAGAGATAAGAAATGATAAGGATCCTAGCCACCCAGCATCCTCATTGAATGTCAGGAAGACAAACCCCCTACATGACTAAGCAGGTGTCAACACAAAGTCCTTGATGTGGGTGGGTGTTTATAGAAATGAAAAAGAATATAAAACTATATACACATAGACACACAAAATCCAAACCTCTGTGTTCAAAATAAGACACTAACATAACCAAAACATCCCTTCCTTTACCTCGACCCCTGTTTGAAGGACAATACCCAATCCATATGTCAAATCAAACTACCAAAAAATTTCCATTAACTAACCCATTTGTTTAATTATTTTTCATCACCCCTATTTAGACTCATAGAAAAAAATTTATTTATGCATTATCCATTTCGATCTAATTAACCAAAAAAACCCCATCCCATTAACTTATTATTAAAATAATTGTTTATTATAGAACAATTCAAGAATCTAGCACAATGAAACTAGATATCACATGTCTCTTACCATTCACACACACCATCACATCACCACCCAAAAGAATATGCAAACAACTAATACCTTGACACCTCAAAATAAAATCCAAAATACAACCAAATTACCTTCCAAACAACACATCCAAATAACCAAGATCTTACCACCCCAAAATCATGGCCACACAACCACCATGTCATTACCTAAATTCCTTGAAAATTTACTACCTCCTCAACACTCTAAAAAATGACGAAACAATCCCATACATATAAACCTAAAATCACTGCCACATATCACCGATCATCCTCACATGCCCAAACCACAGATCAATAGAACATCACATCACTAACACAAATCATCATCCAACAATCCTTACCACATGAAACCCCTTAATGATCATTTTAATTATTTTAGAAAGGGTATTTTTTAACATTGAACTTTATTTTAGGGGAATTATTACACAATCCATAATCCCAAAAAACTATTTCTATTAAATATTAGATCTGTTTAAAAAATTTCTATTTTTGGGTGAAATCACAACACACACAATAGACACAAGATTCAAAACTTATGTTATACAACTTAAAACAAATCCACAAACATACAAAATTTCAAGAGGGGAATGAAGACCATATAGTTCAAATATCATAATCATATCAATGATATAAAAACATTTGAATCATTCCAATTTTCCCCATTCAATTTATATTTACAAATTATTTAACTGTTTTTAAGATAGAACAAACCTACCCCATGAAGAAAAAATAAATCCCCTCCCGCATGATAATTAAGAAAAATAAATGAGGGATTCCCTAAATCAATGAATCTTTATCAACTCTCTGAGCACCTCATGGAAAAGAAGAAATGTTCACAACATGTAGACACACACGAGAAACCGATAATCATCTTACGCCGCAACCAAGGATCATTAAAACACATCCCATATCTAACCTCAAACAAAAACAACATCATTTTCGTGAATCCATTAGAGAAATAAGAGGAAAATAACTAAGAGGAATGATGGAAATACCATAAATTTCCAAATATAATCTACTGGATCCAGTGAAATAAATAAAGGATAAGTGGTCTAGAAATCCTCTTCAAGGTACCCATGGTTATTTAATTGAGTGGGAGGTGGGTTTAAAGGAATAATAGAAAATGTGATTTATAAAAGATCTTAATACTTAAATTCTAATAGATTTCATGGTGTGTAACCATTGTATGCCCTCTAATCCTATGGTTGGTGAAAATTTAGTCTTTTGATGAAAGATGTGTTTCCTTGAGACATTATTTAATAAATGTCCATAATTTCACTTACATGTTGTCTAACATATCCCTCAAAATCCCCTTGGTTGCATATGATCTGTGAAAAAACAAACTTCACTAATAATGAACCAACTTTTCACATCATGTAATCTATACACAACATGTATTTCTTATATCATAACTAATGCAACTCCATCCTTCACTAAAACACCCCAAAGCATCCCATAAATACAATAACCACAAAAAATGGAAATTTATTGAACTAATAAAGAACAAAAAATTTCATAAAATACCACATTAATAATTATCACCCTCGTCAATCAAAAACCAATCCCACAAAAAAAATATGTATGAACATCCACCTCATTAGATACCTCTCAAGGAACCCATCAAAACTCAAATGATACAACCAAACACACACACCAAAAAAATGTTCGGAAAACATTTTCCACAACCTCATCACTATAAAATCACATCCACAGAACCACCCATCATCATAGCCACTACATAACCAATAAGATTCTCCATCCTAAACACATGAATTAGGATATCTCATCTATTATGTAAGCATGCAATCTTCTCTTAGAATTATTTAATCCAAAACATGTGATTAATCAGATCATATTAAATTCATATTGATTATGAATTTTTTCCTCCCATTTTCATAGCTTGAAACTTTTATCACACATCATACAAAACACAAAACATCATGGGAAACAAAAACATTTCATAAAACAGAAATATCCAAACATCACATCATAATACAAAAATGATAATGAATAAATCAAAAGTAATTAGGGTACTAGGAAAACATATACGTGTTTTACTCCAAAATTTTATTCCTAAATGTGTTATTTTTAATGTAGTTTTCATTAATCTTTTCACGATTACTTTTAAAATTATTTTCTAAAAAAATTTAAATATACACTTGAAAATGAGTTCCAAATTTGGAATCATGAGGTTAGAATTTCGTAAATCTACCCCTTCTATGATTGGTTAATATGAATAGTAATCGTGGAAAAAAAAATATTATTAAATGGATAATCAGGTTAATCAAGGTTAAAACTACGTGACATGGCCATTGCTTTTTTTACTGTAATTATTAATGGATGAAGGAAACTATATTATTATACCTTTTTATTTAAATTTATTTTTAATGAAATTTTAACACAAAAATAATCTCTATAATATTTATAGAAACTATAATTACAAAATATCACTCTCTTAGTTTCAATGATATCTTATGTATTCACATATAAGAAAAAACTTGTTATGAATTATTATAAATTTATAATTTTTGGATAATAATATTATATTTATTATGATAATATATTTCTAATTTTTTGATTAAATATTTACGATACATAATTTTCCAACATTAATACAATATTAATTCAATTTATTTTGAAATATAATATAAAATTTATAAAATATTAAAAGAAATATAATTTGAATGAGTTATAGTGTTCAATTAATTTTGAATATAAATAAAACATATTATTGATATGTAATGAGAGTCCAAGTTTTTTATTAATAAAAATGTCCAATAAAATAAATAATTATACATTGTTATGGGGAAGGTTGTAGGGGATGGTGTATCATTGTCTTAGCTTTATCATTTGGATGAGTTGGGATGGTGTTATATATAATATTAATGACTTAATAATAAATTTTGTAAAAAGTGTAATACATTTTCAATAAAATGAATGATGTTTTCTGAAAATGAGAATGAAGTGAGGGAAAAAATGTTGGATGGGAATATGATGATGGACCAGTTATGGGTTAGAAATGGAAAAAATTATATAGGCCATGGTTTATTAATAACTACAAATGATCGAACAAAAATAGTATTTACTAGGATGAATGAATATGGTGGGTGGATAAGTTTTTCATACTAAATTAGGGGAAATTATTGGAATAAATTAACATATTATTAATAGAAATTGTATATGATGAGATTTGAAATGATGTAAATTGTAAAAAAATTGATTGTTTGATTGTAAATGTGATGTAGTGAAAGCGGGAGGAGGTGAAACCTTATGAGATATGTTGGATCAAGGTAGGTATGATCATGCATGTTTGTAATGTGTAACAAGTAATCTATAGAAAATGAGATAACCCAAAGGGTATTGATGTGATGAATCATGGGTGTTTTATGCTTGGTTTGATAATTGAATGATTTTGATGTCCTATATGTTCATTATACCCTAATGTGATGAGGATAAAGAGTTGATTTTGATGTGGTGATGTTTATAATGTAGATTATTTATATATACATTTTTTATTGGTAGATGTATATACAAGGGGGATTTCATGACACTGAGTGTATTTGTCTCAACAGTACCCTTCCGATTTTTTATTCGATACGTTGATACTAATTGATGTGGTAAATTTTCATGGTATGGTATAAATTTATTGTAATTTAAGGTATATTTGTATGTGTTGTGCTGGTCAGCTATGGAATAAAGTGTTGGAAGATGATATGTCCCTAATATTTGTTTTGTCAGATGTATATTTAGTTGGTGTGATATTTTCCAATTATCATGAATTTTTTTATTTGGAACAGTCTTTGGATTGATATGTGTGAGATGTGGTGAATTATTATGTATTTTTAATTTATTACTTTTTTGTTATGGTTTTGGAGTTAATGATATATCATATGCATTTTTTATAAAATTTGATAGAATACTTTTTTAGTGAAATCGAATTTGATGATGGAGGAGGTGGAGAAACTATTGGAGATGATTTTAAATATTGATTTTACCAAAAAAAAGTTGTTCTTATTTATGATTATATATGTGGTTATGCTTTTAGCTAATATCAATTGTTATTAATCATGCATTTTTGTTAAAAATGCTGTTTATTTTTTAATAATTAAGCACATACTAAGTTCTCCCATGTTCTTACCCCTAAATAATTTCCTAATTTTTTTGTAGGATAATCGAAAGGAGATGAATGCTTCTATTTGGGTATCGTAAAATTAAATGTATGTTGACTTTGAGTTTGGATAGCTTGATGTCTCTGAATTTGATGTTGTATATATTACATATATGTGACTTTATTTTTGTGGGAAACATTCATGTTACTTAATTGAAATCCTTTTTTTCTAGATTGATAGTTTTTTATTATTCTTGGTATTTTATGAGTGTAATTCCTGATACATTAGTGTTATATACACATGGTTCTTGTACCCAACTTAGGGCCTATTAGAGGTGGGCATCAAGGGTCACTTTCACCATTGAATAAGGCCTTGGATGGGTTCCTACATGGATGGGTGGTGACATGATAGATAACATTACACAACCCATAATAGCAATCTAAATTCTTTCAGTAAAAACAAATAATTTAAAAAATTTATTTGATTCTAGGTGAGTTGTCCCAGTCAGATGATACATATAAATCAGAAAATAAAACATTAATTGACTCAATAATAAAAAATATTACGAATATTGGTTTTAGTTTCATTTATTATCTTCTATATAAGAAATTTATTTTACGATACTAGTGAGAATTTATGCAAAATCAAACCACATAGAAATCCTTATAGGTTATACTCATCATTAAAACCTAAGGGAATGGGGTGAGTTTAAACACTCCATAAGGTAAAGTCTAATCAAATTTTTATCAAGGATTAGATCATATGTATATGAGAAAAAATGAGAATGGTAAAAATTTATTTCTATAAAATAATATGGACTAATTATAGTTATTCATATGCCGTGATTGAATGAAATGTAATCTCAATTAAACAAAAATATAACATAGAGAAATATTTCAATATCCTGATGTAGTAACCATATTCCATTCAACACAATCATTGGTATATGTAATTCAATTTTTCAAATACTTTTAAAAAAGATTAACATTGAAATTTTCAGAAACAAGTGCATTTGAAAATTATATTATTTTGAAAAACAATTATGCATTATGATGTGAGGGAAATACTTCCATAAATAATGTTGTGAATAAAAAAAATGTCCATAGATGTTATAGTGATTAAATTTCTCATATTTTTGTGAAAAAAAATATTTCCATATATCCTTCTATGAGTAAAACAAATTTATCAATCTATAAACCTTAGATAAAGATATATAAATTCATATGAAATGAATTTGGGGGAGATATTAAACCCGTAAATTTATTATTATAATAATTTATACATATTTATTCCATTAATACATTAAAAAATTCACAATTCTTATGAAACAAATTTAACCCATAGAAAAGAAAGGGGTTTCAAAAAAAATCTTCCCAGAATATTCTACAAGACAAATAGAAAATAAATATTCATAGTGGATTAAAAATATCTGCATTCTAAAATAAGGATTATCAAAGATGATATCAAACATGAAAAATATCTTTTTAAAATAATTTGACAACTCACTAGAATAATATTATGAAATTCACCTTTTAAGAGGCCTGAAAATTCCTGAAAATTATTATTTATAATGATATAGTTTTACCTTGAAAACGTTTCAAATTTATCCTATAATAGAAAAAATATTGTTTTTAGGGAAAAATTATAATAGAAATATTATATCAAAAAAATATATAAAAAAATATAAAAAAGACGTAAAATATTACTTCTTAAAAACACATGCCTTCAAAATCACTTTAAAAATAAAAAATTCATTTCAAATATAAAAAAAAATTATTTTTTTAAAGTATATTAATACATCCTCTAGTTTTTAACATTATTTATAGATAAAAATATTTTTTTAACTATTTAAATTAATATATTGAAATATTTTTAATGAAGAATTATCATAATGTTGAAAGGAAAAAAAATTTGTGTTTAAAAGAATGTTTTCACAATTGGCATAAATGAATATATTATGGGTTATCATAAAAAGTATTATCAAAAAATAGGAATTGAAAACATTTTAGAATAATTTCTTATGGATCCTTTAAATTCATATAATTTTCCTAGAGGAAATATTTAGTGGAATATAAAAACTGATCCTGAAAGGAAAGACATTTTAAATTATTAAAAATATTTTTGTGGAAAATCCACATCAAAATATTAGAAAACATTTACATGTGTATATGTGAAGATTTAAATATAAAGGCCACATAGTACAACTCATTATTGGGTATCTAAATATAATGTACCTCGTCATAGATAAAGGAAGATATTAACAATGAGGGGAAATATTCAATAATGGGGATGAGAATTATTCAAAACAGGGTTATACTATTTTAGGAAGAAATTCATTATGGTAAAATAATTTATTTAATATTTAATTCACTATATATAGGAAGATAATTTACAATGAAAAAATAATTGTGTTAATGAAACTAATCTTGTAATAATTTTCTTTAATAGGAAGTAGTATAACTCCATGAAGGGAGTTGAGTTAACAAAGAACATTACAACATTTGTTTATTTTGAATCGAATTACCATGAAATATAGAATGTGGGATGGATTAATAAATTAATTTAAATAAATGAAATATTTCATTGAAATATATACATGGAATAATGGAACAAAATAGAATAAAATTAGTGGTTTTAATGAATCATATATCAAATAGGGAAAATTATGTTGAAAAACAAACCATCATCTTTCATCCCATATTGGTCATCCCATGTACATATTATCCTGAAAAAAAAAGAAATATAGTTATAAAAAACGTTATTAATAACATTTTCCACATTTATTTCATTTTTTCATTTTTTTCATTTTATATGATCTACATATTACCATATATTATATATTTATTAAATAGTTTTCACTTAGGGTGGTTACATGAGGTGGTGCAATATATCTATATAAAACAACCTTGATATTTTGATAGTGGTCAATAAATTTTTTATATCGAATTATAATCAAAGTAAAATTTTGTAGGGTAATTATTTTATTATTGAATATAATAAATTTATACAATTTAATTTGTTTACGAAAAAATGGACTCAAATTAAGAAAGGAACATTGATATATTGATTTTAGGCCATTAATTTTAATATTATAGTAAATTTTTAATACAGATTATAGAATTTATAATATTATATTTCTATATATTAATAGTTAAATAAGTATACTTTTAACACATTAAATACACTTTTAATTTAATCCATGATTTTATAAAATTTAAAAAATAGATCATTTCATATATGAACATATTATTTCATATATACTCATAATGACATATTTGATTTTGACATGGCATGGGAGGAATGTTAAAATATGATTTTGAATTAGTATAATAAATTTTCATACAATTAATAAAATTTATATTATCTTAATTTATTGATTATAATGGATTTTAGGGGGTATGATATTAAATAGTCTAGAAGATCTTGGTTAAGTACATAGCCTCTCTATATGAATGTTCTCCCTTAAGTAACATCATAATGCTCCACATAATGGTTCTTTTGGAATAAAAAGGATTATACGATATGGGGAGGGGTTTTATGAAGTAATAGGGAAGATTTTTGGTAGATCTAAATCTCAATGAAGGGTAAAAAAATGTGGGGGATGTGATCTCCTTTTATAAGTAATGGAAATGACATTTTTTTTAAATTATCTCTAATTTTTAATGGATTTCATTGCACTAGTCATGTGAAAATACCCTCAAAAGTGGGAAATAATTAATTTTATATAGATATCTATTATATAAAGACTCTAATATTAATTTTAATACAATTTTTAAACATGATTCATGTCTTTAAACAATATATTTTTCACAATCATTTTGGTTATGGCCTTAGTAACTAGTTTTTACCCACAGAAATTATAATTTATTAAAAATATATGGTGAAACCTATTAAAATAGTGTTCATGAAAAAAATTTAATATCAACATAATCTAATTCAATATCCAAATAAGTGAATATTAATTTTAAAACTAAAACATTAAATATGTTAAACACATTTTTAAGAAAATGTTATTTTGTCTAATAAGTTATCTTAATCTCATAAAAAATTAATTGATTATTAAATAAGAGGTAATATATTTGTAAATGTATTTTATAATAATATCTAATTAATTATGTAAAATATATAAATTTATATTATTTGATCAATATTCCACGTCATTAGTAAAAGAATTTTTGAAAATATCATTAACACCATTATCATGGTAATTAAAATTAATCTTAATAATCATCATTTTATACATAAAAATAAAATGAACCATATTCTGTAATATAATCATGATAATAATAAAAATTGAATCAACTTTTTTAGATTTAATCTATATAAGGGATGAAATTTTTTAATATAATGGGATATAAATAGTTATTAGATTAAAATAAAACTTAAGTATCCAAAATGTTAAAGATGGGTTTTATAAATATGAAATTGTATTATGGTATTATTTAGTAATCTTTATAAATATATATTCATAAACAAAAAATTTGGAAAAAAAATTAAGTCATTATGGTATTAAACTTTTTTTATAAATATTGAAATATTACAAAAATATTTATTTTTACAATATTCACCTAAAAATAAATTATTAATGGAAATTATAAAAAATTCAACCTATGATAATATTCACTTTCATAATATATTTTTTTCATTTTAAAAGATTTAATTTTGGATGTTTATAAATTTATATTTTAAACAAAAATATAATATACAATGAAAGACTGATTTTAATAAAAAATAACCTTTTAATACATTAAGTGTTCTTAATCTTATTCTATATGAAATTATAGTTAATTTTAATATTTTGATTTTTTACGCATAAAGTTTTTTAATAATATTTATAAAATATATCATGTAACATTTTATTTTATTTTTTTTGTGAAACAGTTTATCAACACAATGTTTATTTAAGGGAGATTATATTCTGAAATATTGAGGAGTTATGTTCTCACATATAAATAAATCGATTCCTCAAAATTTAATTTATTAGTCAATAATGAATGAAGAAAAGGATATATAGGAAAATCATGATATATTATATAGTGGTTTATCAACCTCATACTTTTAGATACTGTGGGACTTTCCATACATCATTTAACAGGAAGGAAATGATATTTTTTTTATCTCAAAAATATATACTAAATGTTCTACCTTAGTTGGTTATAGACGTTTCTAAGGAAAAAACATTAATAATTCATTTTCAGGATATTATTTTCATCACAATACTAAAACCCAAATGGTTATGATAATATATAGAAAAAATATTAATATGTATAATCAGTCCTCAATTATATTCTCTAATGAAAAAACATCATTTAATGTGTTGAATCATTATGCTAAATTATGATGTAACTATATGTGGCTATAATTATTAAAATCTAAACTCAATTGTATATTATAATATAATTATTATCTTCTCTAAAATAAATAGTAATAAGTTACATCATAATATTTGATTTAAATTCCTCATAATTCATTATAAAGAGAATATAATCAATCAACCCAAATAGATCAAGACTTTGTAGAATGTTTTATAATATTAAAAATACACGTCATGCACTATGTAATGATCTATTTAACACTCTACTATACATTTTGAATAAGATTAACTTTATGTGCATCTACATCACAACTACAAACACATTACAAAATCCATATAGGTACATAATTTCAAGGAAGCTATATAATCTATACATTATAAAATAATAGGTAATGTTTTTGATATGTAGAATTTTAATTAGTGTTTTTAAAAAATTTATATAACCCTAACCTCAAAAAAAAATTACTAAATTAATCATCAAAATTAACAGATTTGTGATCAGATACAAACTAGATCAACTTAGACTCATACTTCTATATTAGAGGATGAAAAACATACATGGCATCTAGATACAATTCCAATTTATATTTCTCAACTAAAACATAAATAAATTTTATTAATTTATTCCTTAACTCTCAGAGTAATAAGCCAATCCAAAGAATTGAATGTTTAGTGTTTTATAGAATCAACAATATATAAAACATATTTTATGATATGTGTGATTATTTCTCTATATTCGAACTACAGTAGACACCCTATTATACTATTAATAGTATATAATATTCGAAATGATTAATGGAATTGAAATATATAACAAACCAATCATAAAGGTGGTAGTATGCATGTAGGCATGATGACATATTTCTTTTTAAATTGTTTTCTAATAAGGTAAAAAGTGATTTTATAATAGCTTATAAACATTTAAAAACACTAATAATACTAATTTATCTTAATTTTATTATGTATAATAGATATAAGTTAGTAAATTAATAATACAACTAATAGAGTTTGGTTGAGAACATTACCTATCACCTTGGATGTTTTCCCTTGTGTAAAAATAAAATCCTTATTATCTTGGTCTTGTGAAAACAATATGAATTTAAGGAAATAGGGATAGTGTTGACGAGGTACTGGGGTATATAAATTATATATCTATGTATCTGTAAATTGTAGTTAAATGTCATGGTAGTGATATCCTTTTATAAGTGAAGAAAATATATTTTGTTTGTAAATACTCAATAATTGTTTGTTGATGGAATGAAACAATTCAATGTTCAATGGATTCAATAGCGGTTAAGGATAATGTTTTGGTATATATATGGTTGTAAACTCCGATACCATAAATTTTCACTCAATATTTTAAAATTTTTCATATATTTGATAATTAGTTTTTTAGACATTATCATTTTATTTTATACCTTGGTAACCAATTCTTACCAATTAATTGGTATATTATAAAATATATACGGTAAAACATATTGTCAAATAATTATTTTTAAACACATATTCAAGATATATATAATATAATTCAATAACAAAATAAGTGAAAATTAAATTTTAAATTAAAATTTTAATAAATGGGAAAACATTTCTATAGAAAAATATTTCTTCACCATAACTGTTGTAAATATTAAACAATACTTATTATAAAATAAATAAGAGATAATATATTTTTTATATGTGTAAACATAATATATTATTCATTATAAAAATTATATTAATTTAATTCGTTCTAATAAAACTACAAAACATTAATAAATCAAATATTTTAATGTAACTCGTTCACAATTATTAGGGACATTAACTTTAATCTGTGTAATATTAATTTTTTCACTAAAATGAAATTGATATTATTTAGCAGTTTGAATATTCTAATAAATAATATTAAATCATTTTTTACTTATTTATTTTAATAATTGATGTAAACCAATTTTTAATATTATTTAATAATAAATTTTTTTTAGTAAAATTTTAAATAAGTTTTCAAAATAATAATCACATGTTTTATTAATTTAAAATTTTATTTAAAAATATTTATTTAAATTTATTAAAAATTATTCTTTATATAAAATTGATTTCAAAATATTTTATGTCATTCAGGTATTATGTTAATGTCATAGAAATGGTGGTGTTAGAAAAATCATTGTTTTTTCAATATATAAAACAATTATTTTAGAAAAGTATAAAAAATTATTCCATATAAGACATATTTGACATGATTAATTTAAAAATTATGTTCATTTAAAAAAATATTATATTAATAATTCAAAATTTATTAATTAAATGAAAAAATTTATAATAAGATAGATAATGTTTTATTGAAAATTTTATTTTTAATGCTTCATGTGTTCTTAATCAAATTATATTTGAATATATAAAAAAATAAAATATTTTTGTACTATATTTTTATTATTTTTAGTTTTTATTAATAATATTCATCAAGTATGTCTTGTCTCGATTTAGTTTGTTCTTGTATCTGGAACAATCTATTGATAAATTGTTTATTTAAAATAGAATATACTTTAAAATTTAAATTATTTATTTAGATAGACAAACCTACCGTGTCTTGACTACCCCAAGCCCACCTTCCATAGGCAAGGGGGTGGAGACTAGCACCAAATGTTTTTGTGTTTCAAAATACATGTGCTGCGGGGTTAAAACCAAGAAAAAATTTCTTATAAACATGAAATTAAATAACATTGACCATAATTGTTTTTGTTGAAATGTAGTAACTGATGATTCATCATTTTTAGTAACATTTTTATCAGGATTCCTATAAAAATGTTTTTAGTATTTTGAAACACAAAAACATTTGTGTAATGGTCAAAACCCTAAAAATGACCTCTTATGGACATGAAATTTTAGTTAATCCTCTTTTTTGTTATTTTTTACAAGTCCACATTTACATCACCTAAGTCCAATATGAGGTGTGCTCAGAATGACTTGATAAAAAGTTTTTATAGGAACTGATGGCTTTATGAAGTGGTGTCGGTGGGTGAAAACCTATAAAACGACATTAGATGTACATAAAATTAGTGTTAAATGAACTTAGATTTAGTTTTGATATATTGGTTCTCATTAAACATCATTATGAGTCATAAGTTTCCTCATGTTCCTATAATAACATTTTTAGTGTTTTAAGATTGTAAAACATTCATGTTATTGTCAAAACCAATTAAAATGAGCTTTGATTGATGTGAAATATTCATAAAACCACTATTCTAATATTAATGAGGTTCACATGAACATAAAACATAAATCCATCCTATGAAGTTGTTTTAATGACATGGTAAAAAGATAATAATGGTACCAAAGCATATAAAAACATGTGTCATGTTGTAAAAACAAAGACAATGATGCTCGATTATTTTGAAATAAAATTATAATGATTTTAGATTGATTTTGGAAATGTAAGAATAGATGGCCCTTCATTGTCAGTTATGGTCTTCCAAGGATATACATAATTTACTTCCAATGTTTTAAAACACTAAAACGCATATGTAATGGCCAAAACCATATAAAAATCCAATAAATCATGTAAGATAATGGGAAAAAATAGTTGAATTATTTGAGGGGCGCATGCACAAAAAACATATCAATATAAATTTTTGTTCTCTCAAAATGCCGCAATAAGATGTTTTAAATATACTATGTATTTTAAAACATGTGTATGGAGGAGGAAAACTGACGAAATTATGTTTTCCTATCTTGAAATCAAAGGAAAAATACCATATATTTATTTTTTAATATACATTTACTAACGACGCACCCTTGAAATTTATGTTTTGTGTAAGATGCATATGAATGAATTTTTTGTGATTTTAAAAACGAAAACATGAATTTAAATGTCAAAAAATATAAAATCACCTCTAATTGTTGTGAAATAATGGGTGAACAACCAGTTAATTATTTTTGAAATATAATAGAATCTTCCAAAAAAATTTCCTTAATTTTTTTATTAAGTTTATTTTAAGCTAACTACATGTCAAATTAAAAGTCTATTATATTGTTATATACTTACCCCTTTTAAGATTCAAGAATTGAATCATATATTAAATAAAGAAGATTATTTTTTGAAAGATATCAACATGAAATATTATTATTTATTATTTTAAAATGTGATATGTTTTATTAAAAAAATATATGTTGTTATGTGATGCATTAAAAATTTATTTTTTAATATTATCTTTCTCATTTATTTTATAAAATGTTTTGGTATTTCATGTAGGTTAAAGGTGTTGAATATTGACAGGAGGTTGACCATTCGGACCAATGAAATTAATCAGATGGTGGCAATGAGGGTTCTTAATATCAATGGTATTTTTAAATATTATCAATGATTCTATTGTATTTTATATTTATTAGGTTCCTTTCAAATGTATGTCTTCTATATTGTTATAGTTGATGATATTATGTTCATTGATCAAGTTGATGAGAATATGTGGAGGTAGATAGAAGCAGTATATATGAAGAGATGTGTGAATATTATTCATGGATTTTTATTGGTGAAATATTGTATTTTATATATTAAAGACTCGGTTATGGGTTGACTAAGGTTCGGGTTAGATGATATATGGGTTTCTAATGGTATCTGTTTAAAAAGGTGTCAGTTTACTACGTTTTAATATATATTACAATAGATGTATGATGGTATATATATGATTTTTTTCTGCAAATATGTTTTAGTTTATTGAATATTAGAGTTTCTATATTTATATTTTTCTAAAATAATTTAAAAAATAACTTTATTAAAAAATATATTTAGGAGTGATTATTAATAAATGATATGAAATATATTTTTAAAAAATTTATTTAGAAGTCGATATCATTTAATTTCATGAAACAAAGTTGGCACAATATATATTGGTGGAGGTAATATTCATTTGTGTAATTTTATTTTTTGTTTTTTTCGAATAAAGCTACTGCTAAATCAATAGGGAAGCACTGCTTAATACACCAAATAAAACACATAAAAATACAAATTCTAAATTATATGAAGCACCAATAAATGATTTTTGACCATCAAATAAATGTTTGTTTTTCTATCAAATTATAAACTATATGGTGATAATTTAAACCACAATGTATTAAAAAACAACCACTAAAACCTCTATTTTTGTAGTGATTATCTCTGCTTGACCCTCCTTGTATAAATAACAAAGGGAAAATATAATTTTTTTAGTAAATTAGAAATGTTTTTCAAATTAAAAAAATTATTAATGTTGACGATTATACCTAAATCAATCCAACACTAACAATTTAATGTTTAGTTGTTTAATATGAAATTTAATTTTCCAATTAAAAATTATACCATGTTATTTATACCGAATGATTTATTCCTGTTGTTAGAAAAGAAAAATCATTATTTTTTATATATCATACCACATGTATATAAAACCATCTAATATTTCTATATTTGATAATGAAATAAATTTTTTCCCATCATATAACATGTAGTGATAAGGCCATATCATAGGTCGTGATATAAAATTATAGTGCATAAATATTTTAATATAATATATTCATAATAATTAATGGATTTTTTGGGATGTGATTCAATGACCATACCCTTAGAGAGATTTTATTTATACATCATTTATCTCACTAATATATTTATTAATATAATCTATTTCCTTGGACCCATTTAGGTTCATGGGAGGAACCAATTAGATATATTTGTATATTCACCCCTCAAAAAAAACTGTTTTATATCAGTTATCATTATATTTTTTTTATTTGATAAGATATTCATTTTAGGTTTAATCAACATTATATAATTTATTTTAGTAATGATAATTTTCATGTTTGTGGTGTTTCATTTTAATCATGCATATGATTTTCCCTTTATTGTTTATTTTTTATTTGAATAATGATATGAGAATTGAATTTTTTGAATTGTCATTTCTTAAATAGTTGATAAGGTCTTATATATAATATTTTTTTTTCAAACACTATATTTAATTATAGAATGTATCATTCATTGTCTTTAGGTGTATATTTATTCTCACTATATTGTTGTTGGGATTCGATGAGTTCGGGACATGAAAATTAAACTTATAAAAAAATTGGAACTGTACAATTATGAAGGATGATTTAATAGGGAATTTTTCTTCTTTCATTTACTAACATATCTTCAAGAAATTTTGTGATTATAAATGAGATATACCCTGCACAGGGTATCCCATATTCAATAATATTAATTATTAAATTTATAATATATTAAAACATTAATATATAAAATTACATGTCTAACTTTATTTATTTATTTATTTCATGATGAATAATATCATAAAAACACATCATTAAAGATAAGAACAAGAAAAGTTGTATTGATTTATTAACACATAGAGAAAAATATTTGTAAACATAATATTATCATAAAAATACTCCTTATCAAATCTTTCTGATCAGATGATGTTTCCCAGAGAAATATTTCCTTATATATGGAGAGATTAATTTTTTCTATCCTAAATAGATTATAGTAACCGAATAATGAGATGGAATGTTTTGTGGTTATCTGCCATCCACGTGGCCACAACCCTGATGAACCCACTATTATTGGTTGAGTTTGGAGCAAGAAAATTACATTAATGTATAATGCATTCAATTACTTCAAATAGGATGACACTCTACTTTTATTAAACCATTTAATTTTATTAAGGTAATTTATTTTAGGGTATACAAAAGGGTTTTGAGTTAAGGACAGAAAAAATGATATCTTCTAATAGTTTTCCCCCACAAGATTCTCAAGAAACACATCATCAGAATTAAGTGTGGGTTTTGTGAGGTGATTATCCATATATTCAAGAAGGGAAATATTGATTATTTTTACTTTTAATTGATATATATTATTTACCAACATTTTATAGTAGCGATATCCTTAATTTTTACAAGGACTTTTACACCATTCAATTGGATGGTCCAAATTATATTTAGTCATCATTTGGTTTCGTCATTTTTTTAAAAAAATTTGTTTCAATTATAAATGTACCAAAGGAATAAATATTTCTGATCCTAAGAAGTTCAATCAAAGGTAGAGGTAATAACCAAAGGTGATTTAAGACTATTTTTGTTCTAAAATGTGGAAAAATTTGAGATTGAAACACTAAATTGAAATAAATTTTTATTGGTGGAAAATTAATATGAAAGTAGTGCTCCACAAAGATAATTTACATCAAGAAATTAGTAAAAACTAGAATGTATGATGATATAAAAATTTAATGAAATTGATAGCATTGAAATTTATAATATCCATGTTTCATTGGAAAATGGGTTCTTTATTGCATTGTTTACAAATATCCAGTGATGAAAATTTGGGATACTCAAAAGAACAGGTTTGAGGGGAATTCAATCAGCAAAAAATAGAATATAAAATTTTACACTAATTAAATTGTGGAGTCACCATCGGTGACTTACCTATAAACAAATACAAATACAATATTTTGGTATATTACATCATTGGGCTATAAAAATATTGATACAGAATGTGTAGATAATCTTCTATAGTGTTCCCTAGATTTGTATGATAGTATTCTCATAGATCATACCAATAATATTAGAACTAATATTTTCCCATATATATTGTAGCAATGGTGGTTCTTGATGAAGAATGTGGGCACAAGAACAAAGAATAAATACAGAAAAATTTACATTTATTAGAAGCTCCATCAATGGAATGAGGAATAAAGATTGAGTGTGGTTCCCTTAGGAGATGGAATCCTAGAAGGTCTAAATCAGGGATCATGAATAAAAAATTTAGGTGATACAATTTTACTAAGAGGGGTAATATTAGAAAATATAATTTGATTAAAAAGTGCAGTGAGAAGAACTCTTAGAGACATGTGTTGTGTACAACTTTAAATCTAGATGTACCTGTAGGTGAAAATTTGATGAACATTGAATGTAGAAAACATCTCAATGATTCATCGATTATTCAATCACGAGAAACATGACTGGTGGCATATCGATTTGAATGGTTTGATCAATATGAAACTATCCCAGAATGAATTTTGTACAAGGAGAATTATCTTAACTAGTATATCATTAGATGAAGAACCATAAAAACTGAATAAGTAAAAAAAATATATTTCGAACCACTCAAGTATTATTTTATATGTATGGCCTTAATAAGTACATTTTTGTCTTCGGAATAATTTGATGATATCAGATGAAAGTCACACACCGGGAATGGGAATATGAGGATTTTTATGGGAGTTCATATGCTCATGAAGTTAGAGAATATATCAATTAACATGCAGAAGATTATGTGTGAAACATACAATGAATAGAATATGGTTTTTTCCATAACTACCTTGATAGAAGTTTTGATGATTTTAGGACATTAGAAGCTTGGAAATATGTATGAATGAGGATTGATGATTACATATGATCATAAGTTTCTATTTATGATTATTACTGTATCCTTACTATTTTTTATGAATTTTTTTAATAAAGAAACACATGTTGAAATTTGACATTTAAAAATCCTAGAGCATGGAGATCTTGGTTTGGATCAATTTCGACGTTTAGAAATAATTGGATTCTTCTCTAAGGGGATCTACATACATTTTATTTTTTATTGACGACTACCCTTAGAGATGGTGGGTGATTATAATTAAGAGGAAATATTATGTAATTGTCATATTTATAATATTTTATTGCATTGGGATATTGAATCTAAAATGAATAACATTTTTTTAGGAATCAAAATGATTGAAAATATTAAAACAAGAAGTTTCATTTTCTATCAATAGGAATCAATCAAGAGATAGTCGCAGATGTCATGAATACTATATATATGTGAATGTTAGAGAAGATGAATATAACCCTATTAGAAATTACCTGAGTGATGCCGAATACTGGAAGAGTTTCCAATAGGTTTTGGGAAAATGTAGTGAATATTGCCTGTTATGTGGCCAGTCGATCCACTTTAGTGGAAATTGATATAAAGACAATGATGAAGATGTTTAATGTAAATCCCACATCATATTCTCAATATCATTCGTTTTCAAGTCATTTATATTTATTTTTTAATGAATTTGAATTATTGAAATTGGACTCGAGAGCTAGGGAACATAACGTCAATGGATACGATAATTGTGTGAAGGGGTATATTCTATGGGATCCCACTACCCAAAAACTTGTCATAAGTATATATGTCATCTTTCATAATAATAGGTTAAAATTATGATTGATAATGACATCGAGAAATATAGTACAATAACTATAAAATTTGAGGTGGAGGATAAAACAATGGAAAGACTAGTTTCCTCTAACACATCACCCAATTTCAATTATACAACACTAGATGATTCAGGACTACGATTTACAATTATGTAGAAAATAGAACCAATATTTCACTTAGATTGTTTCACTGAGAGAAATTTTGTATATTTCTTATTATGATAGGATGGGGATCCGTTATCTTTTGTGAAGGTGAGAAAAATTCAATATGTATCATCATGGATGGGGGAGATGCTGGAGGAAAATGAAGTCCCATCCAAAATAAAGACTTGGGATCTTGTTCTATTACCACATTGAAGGTAATACAATATAAACAAATGGTTCTACATGATCATGTGGGATGAAATAGACAATCTAGAATGATATTATGCAAGACTTGATCTCAAAGGTTAATCTCAGAAGGATGGTTTTTATTTTAATGAAATATTTTCTCATGTTGTTAGACTAAGTACTATATAGGTAGTTATGGAGATGTGTGCTTGATACACTCTACATATAGAGTAGGGAGATGTGTAAAACAATTACTTCATGGTTATCATGATAAATAAATCTATACACTTCAAGCCAAAAGTTTTTTATAATAAGGTATATTGAACGTTGAATACATGATGAAAAAATCACTATACGGTCTAAAAAATGCTTTGAATTGTTGGTATAAGATATTTGATAACAATACACTAAGACATGGATAAAATATACACAATCCATTTTGTTATGTATATTTCATGTTTTTAGATGGAAAATATTTTATGAATATACTTCATTATGAGGATGAAATGTTTCTTACACTCCCCAAAAAATGATCAAATATAGGAGAAGAAGGAAAGCTTCTCTAGGGAGTTTGATATAAAAGACTTGAGACTCTTAAAAAGTTTCTTAAAATTAATATTAAATGAGATTAAATTACTTGGATGATTTGGATACTAATGAATAACTACTTGAGGAATGTCTATAAAACATTCAACATGAATTACTGTAATCTAATTTCAACCCCTCTTCACATAATCTTTAATTTACCTTCAATGATGAGTTTTGAAGTGAATTTGAGTGGATATAAATTTCTCAACTGTCATATTCATCAGTAGTGGGTAGTTGTATCATCATTATGTTATGTACAATACTTGACATTTCACATTTAGTGGGAGCGGTTAGTCAGTACATGGTGAATCCTAGATGAGAGAATTATAACATACTAAAGAGGATCTTGAGGTACCTCAAGATGTCTTATGATTTTACATTCTATTATATAGAATTGTATTTTACTATCATATGCTATATTAATTCAGATTTAGTAGTTTATTCTCAATAATAAAAATGTATTAATGGTTATGTGTTTACACATGTAGAGGCTATTATGAGATGGGTTTCCAAATTACAGTAATTGTTTGACATATCTTCAACGGAATAGAAGTTTATTAAAGTTACACAGGTTTTCAAAGAGGTGATTTCGATGAAGAGGATAATATAAGATCTTAATCATAGGTAGATGTCAATTTCATTGTTTTAGGATACTAATTTAAATTTTCACATTGCAAGAAATACATATTTTTTTATTCTACATTGAAGAAAATTGGTGATCAATACAATTTTTTTGAGATATTGTTGAGGAAATAATGAAAGATCGATTTGTTTAATAATGGGAACACATGGAATGAACCTCTTGGGTTTTCAAATTTCATATATGTTAATGTCATAGTTTTTTTGAAAAACCCTATTAATTTATATCATCTCTCCTCTAAGCCTACTCTTATTGGAGGTTTCTCTTTGAAAAATTCTTCTACAACAACAACAGTGGGTCTGGTGGGGGAAATTCTTGGTTCATTATCCTATAATGTTATTCTTTTTGGGTTTCATCATCATCCTTGGATATATCCTACTTGAGTACTTTGAACCTAAAATGATCCATGTTGTTCATTGAGGTTGTATAAATGTACCCCTATGGATCACTATCCAACTGAGCTAGGTAACACAGAATCTTTACATCATTAGTCCATTGTGGAAACATTTGGGCATGGGCATCCATAGAATTATTTTCTGTGGATTTGTTTGATCATATATCCTCTATATTGTAGTGGTGGTGTCTTATATTTATAGTCACATGTTCTGTATCCATTTATCTTTTGGGGAGGAATTTTTTTCCTAGTCATTGGAATCTCATAAATGTGCTGAAAGGATTTTATGTCTATTCAGGTTGTTTGGGAATGTCTCGGTGTGTATGGACCTATGTACAGTGGCATTGATGGAGAGGCTTATTAATATCTATGTCCCTGTCTTAAATCATATTACACATCAGAGGTTGGGGGACACTATGGGTGGTTTTCATTGAACGGATGATTTGAGGAAACCTTATCCTCATGCATATGCATTTAAGAAGACCCTTCCACTCCAATACCATATCATAACCTCATATACACCGGTTACAGTTTCCCTTGGTGGTATTTTATCATGATCCAATCACTACCACATTTCGGTGATGTTTTTCTTCACTAGGGGCACTCATTTGAGGGGTTTAAGCTATTTTCTACTTCAAGGGGAAAGGACCCCTTTGATGATGGTTTTCATGGGGCTTCTAAAACTGAGGAAAATTTGGGAACTCCACCCCATTCGATCTTCATAGCTTCTAGAGATTTTCTTCCTACTTATCATGATGGTACTACATGCTCCAATTTTGATTCTCACCAAGAGCATGTTATCACAATTTATCCCTTAATGGGGGGACCCACCTCCTCCCCTCTATGTCTCTATGTGAAATAGATCCCAATGGTCTTGTATTCAGCTCTTCTAGTGGCCCAAATTTGAGGGTGAATTCACATATAGTATTTATAACTCTCTAGTACATTGATAATCCTTTACTAGATAAAACTTTTATTTAGGTAGGATATGATCATGATTTTTTATATCCAGAACAAACATGATAGTTTTGACAAAGTTATTACATATCCTCTTCTTTTCATACAAATCTCTCTAAATTACATTGCAATTATGTTGTCTGATATAAGGGAAGAAGTAAATCATTCCTCTATAATTACATGAGACCATGATCACTATTGGTTGACCTCTCTCACTACAGGATTGGTGGATAACTCAAAATCTATTGAAAGACATATACTGGACAATGTATATTCTATCTATTCTATGATGCAAGGATAGAGGGCCTAGTATAATATTTTTAATGATAAAAATCATAATATTTATTACTTGAATATTAGGGGCCAAGGTAATGCATTAATTCATCTCTTATGAAGTACGGAGACATCAGGTGTTATTCTGGCTGTATTCCAACCCATTAAAAATATTGAACAGATTAGGTGGTTCATGAGAGAATGTTATTTTACCTACTTGATGCATGGGATTCCCAATAATAATATATAGATATTATTGAAAAAATTTCTCTATTTAAAGGATATAGGTCTCGGTTCTCAATGTTATAGATATGGTGGTTTCTAGAGTGGTCTCTTTAATATTCATGTTGGTGTATAAAATGTGTGATGTGCTGGTGAGGTTGAAAATTTGGAATTAACTACCATAATTCCTTTCATTGAATCTCTTTGGTTGGTTAGGAGAGACAATAATTCCATATTCGATCCTTTGGAAAAGAAGGGGGGACGAATGATCATCTACCTCAACACATGATTTCAATGAGTTTCTTATAAGAATGATTTAATGGAAATGGGATTCATAGGATTACTATTCTCATTGTAAAATAATAACAATGAATTGATCATATTTGGAGGAGGCTAAAACATTATTTTTTAAACCGGAAGGGGGTCGACTCCTATCATCCGGATGAAGTGAAACATCTCCCTTGAGAACATTCTTGACCATTCCCTTCTCCTGTTCCATCTCATATAGAAAGATATATGTTAAACCCAATTATAATAATTAGGGTTTCTTCATCAGTCTAAAATATTTTTAAAAATGGTGAATGAGAACTGGGAACAAACATCAAGGGGTAATTTTTGGTCTAGACTCACTGATAGTCTAATGATATTAAGAGTTATTCTTCATGAGTGGGAAAAAAACAGACCCAATGGTGGTTATTTACTAGTATAACTTAATAATAAAATCAGCATGATTGAAGAGAGGCATCATGAAATATGGGATGTTGATTTATTTTGTTACAGTAGACAAGAAAAATATTTTGATAATGAAGTTGATAAAGATTGAAAGAATGGAAAGGGAGATATCAAGGGAAATTTTTCTCCAGGAAGGTGCAAGGAATATATGATGCATTTATTCTTGTATTAAGTAGATGATAACTATTAGATATCTTAATATCAATATATATGGTGTTACAATTAAAAATGATCTATATGTGTATAAGAAACTACTATAGAATCACGTTGAAATCCATTATATAGGTCCGCTTCTAGGTGATACCAAGAGTTGTAGGGATAAGAGGGAAGTAAATTTCTAGAATAACATCTTTATAAAAAAATGTTATCGATCATGATGATATAGATACCATTCAAGGTGAAAAGGAACGTAAAGAGTTATTTCATACTCTAAACTGAGAAATCTCTTTAGACCCTGATGACTTCTTAGGAATTTTTTACCTTTTATCATGGAATTTTATTAAACTTATAGTCATTGAAGCTATCTAGGGTTTATTTTAGGAATGATTTATCACTATACCCATCAGTGCCTCCAAATTGGTATTAATTCCTAATGTGAAGAATCCATCCTAATGGAACCAATTCAAAGAAATATTCTTGTTCAATTTTTGATATAAAATTATTACCCACCATTCTCAATAGAAATATTAAAATAATGCTTCCATTGATCATTTATTTTGAGAAAAATGGTTTTATGATGGGAATGAACATCCAAGGGAAATTGGGATTTCAATGGATATGGAAAGGGACTTCAAAAAGAAGATTTTAGTTAAAACACTATGACATACATAGACATGGACAAGGCATATGATCCAGAAAAATGGAGTATTATTCTCCAGGAAATGGGGATTTCCAATTTCAAAGCATAGTTCCATTATCTTATCATTAGGTTATTCACTTGTCCTTGGATATTAGAGTCTCTTATGGGGATATGTTTGGGGTTATTAATGTTAGTATAAGGTCTGAGAGAGGTGTATCTTATATCACATATTCTATTCATTATTTCATAAGATACTCTGTCAATAACCCATCATAATAAAGTATCTGATAGTGGAATCCATACCTTTAGAAGAAAAAAATTGTTATTGTTGGTTTTTTATTTTTTATAAGTAGAATAATTTTTTTATTAATAATAAAATAAGATCATTATATATTTTTAATTATATAATGGTTACATACATATTTTGGAGTGTGAAACATATTAATTATCATAATAATTGTGTATAACTTCCCAAATATTTCTCGTCCCATTGAGGAATGATCATTCAAGGGAATATAAAAATTAAAAATAGAATTTTCCTGATGGAATATTTTGGTTCCCCCATTATAAGTTATTAAATTTGAAAATAAATCTCTCAAAAGTAGTTTATCTGGTTATCTTTACATATTTTTTACTGTAAAAATAAATTCCTTTCATTCAATGGAATGGTAAATAAAGAAGAAAAAATTTTATCCTTGATTACCATGAATTTGTTCCAATTTATGTGGACCCTGATGTGTACTATTGAAAGGGTGAAAAATATAATTCATTCATTCATCTTAAACTATAAAAGAGATATGAAATGCCATTGTGATTCATGGTAGAATATAGAAAAACCTATTACAGTGTGATGGATGTCATAAAATGAATGGATGTTGTCCAAAAGATATTGTCATTGGATATTTCTGAAGTAAAATCATTAAGGGTTAGTTTTATGATGCTCAGTTAAGCAGATGACTTGAGGGGATGATATGATTTCCCAAAAAAAATTCAATCATGTGTAGAATTATGAGTAATATCCTTTGATGGAATGAAAATAAAACCAAATGGGTTATTGGGAATGGGGATATTAATTTCTAAAAATATAACTAGGATTTCCAGATTTATTACCTCCCAGGTTTTCCATTTTTGGAGATCACACTGAAGTTGGTGAGTATGTTTTTGCGGTTTTTTTCAGTAAGACTCGATGATAGAATGAAATCACTGCATGAGGGAATTATTTATGTGGATGGTTTGAATAGATTTGTTTTAATGTAATTGATGATGGGTGTCTAAAAATATCTATAGGTAATCGTAATTATATGTCCCACTCATCTAATAGACATGTGGAATATCATTATTTGGTGAAAAATCATTCCAGAAAGATTAACATCCTTGTATGGTATTAACACAACGCTGTTATTATACAGATGAAAATTTCTAAATGAAGGGAACAAAAAATATTTCAATGTGATAATTTTTTGAGATCGCCAAGACTAGTCATATATGTAACCCCTTTCATTGGTGGGGAGTGGGCCCATTTAATCTGGGTTCGGGTCAGAGAAAATATGGGATATCCAATGGATGAGGAAAATATTCATGATTTTCTCCCAATCATGTCCTAGGTGCCTAAGGATTGGGTGGACACTAATATATGTTTTGGAATGGTGTTTGACTCCACTTTCTAGGAGAGCATAGAAATAAGGAATAATGGTCAAAAAATTAAGAATTTCCCACTTCATCATATCATTGTTAAGGTTTTATCTCTGGTGACTCAGCTCGATGAATTGATTCATGGTGGTGAAGTTGTAAATATTTATGGTTTTCTCACTGAAAAAAAAGATATAATTAGTAGAAAAGTCTGTAATGGGAGATGACTAATGTTGGTAAATACACTTTCTGGATTCAAAAATAATGTGTATAGTTCATATAGTCATGATGTGATGAGAGGAGTAGGATAGGATTGCGATGCTAGTGGGTACGCGACATTCAGTTGAGTGCCTTTTATTAACCACAAAACTCTACTGGGGCGGAGAGTCGATATCTTTTCAGTGGTTATTTATTATGAGTGTTCTAAAATATACAAATTGTGATAATTGAGGATGATAAAAAATTATTTTTAGGATTTATTTGACACAACCATAACATCCCAAGGTATCTTATCTATTTTATTAGAAAGCAAAAATATATTATGACGAATGGATTGGAGGTCAAAGACACCCTCATGAAAGGAATATTCTCAGTAGAAATCCAAGCTATAAAATAATTTCATCATTATATTTTTATTATTTATTTTTTTAAATGAGACCTTCTCTATTATTTTAATCTTATTGTCAGTGGTGACGCTTTAGGGATTCCCCATTTTATACCACTCAAAGTTGATGTTTCCATTTTTTGGAATATATAGTGTTTTTTATTGAGTGTGGAGGAATGATGTATGGATATGGATAAAAATACAAATAATGAAAATATTGAAGGTTTCTGGATGAAGGAAATTGGTTTTGATAAGATTACATGGCGTAGATCCCTGAGCATCCTCGAACAGACGTTAGCATCATGTTTGGAAGATATAAAGGATATGTAGAGATGTGATTATTATATAGTGATATCTACAAGTGAGAAATATGTTGGAAACATTTTTTAGAGAGATTTAATTATTTTAATGGCCAATATATTCATTTTATTCAGAGAGGGTTACAACATTCCTTTGTTCCCCCATTTAGTTTTATTAAATGAATTTAATTGACGGGAGACTGATGGATGGTGAGGGAAGGCTATAAAAACGGATCTCCCCTAATAGTTTTTTTTCATAATACTTCATTGTAGTGTTTTATGAGGTGTTTACCTATATAGTTATGAGAGATTATTTTTATTGTATTCTCCTCATAATTTATAGAGTGTTTGTACTCTAATTTTAACATAGTGAGATCCTTCTATTTTCCAGTGGTTTTTCCACCGTCCATTTTTTGGGTTTTCTAGATTATATCTAGTGCTCATTTTATTTATTAATTTTTAAATATATTTTTATCTTATAGTTATCATTATATTGAATGGGAAATTATTTCAGATCCTAACATTGAAAACCACATGGTCCATCGATTCCACCTCATTTTGGTCGATTGTGAGTGATTTGGGATTAGTAGGTGATGTAGGTTGTGTAGAATAATTTTTTTAATTATTTTTATTAATATTAGGGATCATATTCACCTACTTTCATATGATAAAAACATATTGGTACCTTCCCAACATCACTAATCCCATTCAAATTTCATCCCACTTTATATAAATTTATGACATTTCCTTCTTAATATGAGATATGAGAAACACATTGCTTCAATAATAAGATTTCCAACCACAATGATTTTCCCCCTCATATTTTTCTTTAGTTTCTGATTTATACTACTCATTTTCACCATGAATAATCGAAAAGAAATAATAATACGTTTTAATTTTGAATATTCTATTCACTGTATGGTTTTACATTTATAATTATTTGTACCACACTTTTTTTACCATTTCGTTGGGAATTTTTATTTATCTTATTTAATTACTACTATAAGGGTCATATTTCCACATATCATAACTATTTTAATTTTTTCATTTTATACAGCTTGTTTAAAATTTAAAAAAATTACGATATAAATGTATTTTTAAAATATTTAATTTTTTATGATTTTATTTATTTCTAAAAGATAAAAATTGTCACAATCCCAAATGGGTTGGAACAGACATTTTGGGTCACTAGTAGACATATCAATTATCCATTAATAGTAAATTGAAACTATTATATATTCTCATTTTATAAATGCTAGAAATCAATTTTATATTTTCCAAAGAGAATTAATATTCATGGATCCCTTAAAATATAGTCTAATTTATTAGTTATAATAAATCATTGTTATTGTAAGAATATATAAAAGACTATCTCTTTTATCATTATTAAAAATCAATGAAAAATTCACCCATTATCAGTACTATAAAACCCATGATAAAATATTTTCTCTATTAGTTCCTATATTAGTGCTCGTAAATGGTGGCTTTCATCATGGTACTTTTTCTTTGATAAAATTTTTATATTATTTTTTCCTAAAATAGAGGATCCTTTAATTAACACTACATCAACCCACAACCAACATTTATTTTGTATCATTTACCACAAAACCTATATATTTATTAGGGATTTATATCTATCCACACACCCTCTAATTTGATAGCACTCAAAACCTATCCTCCAATTCAAACCTGCCATGCAACACATATGTGTCATCCCTATGACCTCCCGGTATAAACTGAACATCCATTACCCCTAAAAACTAGTTTTTTAGTATTATATGATATATCTATTTATTTCTAAATATCTCCATACATATTTTACTTTTATTTTAAAAATAATAATTATAAGCATTAAAATGATTATATATATTTATAAAACTATATATTTATTCTTATTATTTTTAAATATGATTATAAAATATGATTTTAATTTTTTAAATCTGTGTGTTTTTATATTTATATTTAAGTGTGTCTTCATATATATATATACATAATTATATATTCATATAATTATTTCTATGAACATTTATAAAATATATTCATCTGTGGGTGTTTATTGGTTTTAGTTTATATTTATATATACATTTGTTTATGTCTATATATAAATATCAATATCAATATCAACCTCAATATAAATATTTATATTTATATACATATATTTTTTAATAATATTTTTTAAAATTTATCAAAATATATACATGAATATATATTTGATTTTTCATATAGACACACACAAATTTATATATATATAATTACATATACATTTGTAAAGTTATATAAATATTCATTAATTTATTTAAAATAAATAATATTTTATGTTTTTTATTTTCTATAATTTTTGTTTTTGTTTTTTATTAACATGTGGTTATAATACTTTAAAAGATATTTTTTTTCATGTGGTATATATAATTAATAATGACCCACTAATTAAGTGATTATTTCTAGATATGATAAAAGTATCAGTTCCATTTTAAGCATTGGTAATGGGTAACACATAATATAGATATTTGTTTGGTAGTGTGGGCCAATAAATTGATCATCTGAAATTGGGAAGGCTTGAGTAAATCAAGAAATGTAATATATTTCCAAGAAAGGTATCAGACCAATTGTAAGGGGAATTAATATAACACCCCAATATATTGGAATATGTATTTTTTAAAATAATTTGATTAAATAGATATCTTTTTTTATACACAACATCTATTTTAAATGAACAGTTATATAATTCCAAAATATTATTATGTAATCATACATTTATCAGTTGGTAATTTGATTTTTTGGTATGAATATAAAAAAAATAAACTAATAAAATTTTATAGTAACATATGTATAAAATGAATTCAATTGTTATCAATTAACTAGAAATAAAAATAAAACGCAATTGAATATAAAAAATATGTTTTTACTGAAAATAATTTTTATTCGAACAATGTATTTGTATCATAATAAATTAAATTAATAACTATTGGTTATTTATTTTAATCAAATTCATATACTATGTATTCAATAAATATTTGAAACATAAAATTAATTGATTTCTATGAATGATATATGAATAAACCAATTTTTATTCTTAATAAATTAAATTTTTATAAAATTTTGTTTTTGTCACGTTTCCCAAATGTTAATTTTAGAATTAATTTTTTCCAGTTAGATAAATTAAATCATATAACATTTATTCTATATTTGGTATCATAAGGCTTAAATTTGGTAAATTGGCCCCTTTAATTATTGTTTATTATGAATAGTAAAAATAGTAAAATTTTCTACCTCGATAAAGGGTAAATTAGTTTAATCTAGGTTAAAACTATGTGATAAATTTTGAGTGTTTTTTATTCAATAATTTTGTAAAATTGTTTTTTATTATTATTTTCACAAACACACACATTAAGTTTTCTAATGATGTTATTTTATGTAAATTTTGAGATATTCATTTCTAAAATAATAGTTTTTATCATGGAATAATATTTAGTATTTTACGAGTGAGGGATTATATTAATTCTAAAAAGAAAATTATTAATTAAATGTTTTATAAGTAATTAGGAAAAACTATTTATAAATAATGTTTTAAGATGAACATAGGTTTTTTGTTCCAAATGATTGGAATAATATTATGGTTAAAACCCTAATTTTGGAAGAAACCTAGGGTTTGAGGAATAAATATATGGTTCATCAATTATCGTTTTGTAATCAATCAAACATTGTAAATAGTACTTTTAGAGTTTATCATTACGAAGTAAAACACTTGATTTTACTTGACGAAACATGGAGTTTTTAAATAGGGATTATTTTTACATTTTTTGCAATGGTCTCACCAAAATATAATATATCATTAAAGATGATTAAAGATCATATCAAAGGTTAGTATTAAACCAATTTGTTCATTATTATAATTATGTGATGATATTAAATTCTTTGAATGTTTTGAAATCAATTATTTATGATTTATTATGTAATATTTATAGGGATGTTTCACCTAACATAATTTGACAATATTGATAAATACTGATATATGCATAATATAAATATATATATTTTCTTATTTTGAATATATAAAAGCACGATCAAAAATAAGAATCAATTATTGACTCTAGAGATATATATTGGATAAATACATGATTTGATCCTTTTCTGTTTGATGGAAAAATATTGTTGTAACTATACTTAATTTTTTTCATTTTACTATAGTTTGGGAATGTACAATTTGTAGTAACACATTTGATACATTAATATTTAATCATATTCCCCATGTTTTTTCTTTAAAAATATAAATAAGTATTGGTTGATGTTGAAGAATATTTTCCTGGTGTTTTGATTTATTGAATACCATATACAACAATCAATTTCTAATACTACTATGTGCAGTATATATTTCAATATTGACACACTGGTATATTATTTTTTTAGTGTATAGGCTTCTCAAACCCCATCATCAATGGAGTTTCATATTCTCTTACTATGATTCAAATATTTGATTCCATATAAAATAACCAAAAGTCCATGTAAAATCCTTGAATATATGGCACCAACTAAATTTTCTTAGTTATAGAAGCCTCTTTAAAAAGTAATTAATATTAAAATAGCCATGTAAATTGAGAGAGAATTTTTTGGAGTGTACTAGGGGATATTGTTTCATTAAATTACTATACCTTGCTATGTTATTTCCATTATTTATTTATTCAACATACTCATCTTTTAGAGAGATATAAATAATAAATTTAATCTAATTGGGGTGTTCGGTTTATAACAAGTCCTTAAAAAAATAAAACCCACCCCTAGTGTATTTATGATTTCCATTTATACACAACAATTTGTATCAGAGGTTTTAAACTATTTTTAATTTTTCTTTTTGAAAAACTATTCGCTTATTTTTGAAAACAACAACTACATCATATGAATGTACCGTTGGATATTTTTGTAAATATTTGGTGATACATCCATTTCAATCCAAAAAAAATTAATTCATATTTTATGTTTTGAGTCAACTGATTATATTTTGTTTTATTTTAAGAATTTAGAAGTAATGATCTAGATGAAGATAATTCTAAATAGTTGATATTAGATAAGGTATTTCAATAATCCATGCATAGTATTTTAAGGGTGATAAATATGGATTCTCAATATAATTAATTATGGTTTATTTGAAAATCAGGTAATAATATTTTATTTGAAGGTATTAAATCCATATTATATTCTTTAAGAATAGTTGAAAAAATAGGATGATGATTATTATAAATAATATGAAACAAATTCAAATATAATGAATGCATCTTTATATGGGTATGGAATAGATGATTTTAATCGAGTCTGTCAAAGTGTTTCGTCAAATAAAATATTGTTGACTATTTTTATATCTTATAAATGAACATATAATCCTTTAAAATGAATATAACATACTAAAAAATAGAAGTATAATAAAATTCTGAAGCATTAATATGGGATATTCACATAGACGAATGAAAAGTTGACTGAAACAGTTATTGATTTTACAGCCTTAGGGAGTTAATAAAACAACCAGATAAATAATTAAAAGTTCTAACAATTTTACACTATAATTGGAATTTAATACCAGATTAAATACATCAATATAAAATAGTTAAAAAATATATTATGAAAGAACTGAATGAAAATTTAAGGATATATAAAGCATAGATGACTACTGAAGATGGAAATCATGTTTCTATCAAAAGATATAATGATTCCCATAGAGATAATATGGAATAATCATCTGATTATTATTACCTACATTTAATCTATTAATTATCATATCTAGAAAAAATATTTTGAAAATCGTATAACATTATGAAGATATGAATAAACATTATAGATTTTATGAATGGAATGAGAATGGTTGAAAACAATTGAATTGTCTTGCAATTAAGGAAAATATGGAATATTATTATAAATTGAAATGTATGAAATTAATTAATAATAAATTGAGTTTTACTTATCATTCAAGTGATTAATATACTTTAAACACTAAAATTGACCATGAAAATTAAAGAAAAAATATATATCCTATTTCTCATGATGACGATGTACACACCTCAATCGCTCAAAATTAGGATTCATAATATTTTTCTTATGATGAAATTAATAATTTTTTAATATTATTCTAGATAAAATTAAATATTTAATGAGTCATAGAAAACTTAAAAAATCATATGATATTATTTTTTTTATAAATATTTTTTACCAAATACAATTTTAGATTTATTGTTGGATTGATGTTTTGTTTTGTATGAAAATAAAACTAAGGAACTATTAGAAGAATTTATTACTTTCAAATAATCAATGATAATTTATATTCGAGTAGAAAAATATTAAAATAAAATTATTAGAAAAAATAAATTTAAAAATAAAATTAGATTTGGGATTGGCAGTAATGGAAAAAATCCCAATTTATATACAAAAAAATTTGTTCTTGTTTCAAAGGGAAAAAACCATGTCTACTATTAAGTGTTTTTAATTTATTCTTTAATTTTGTAATAAATTATTTTGAAATTAATTTATCTAGTAATTTTACAAATTTACATAAATTTTTCAGTCAAAATTGGATTCTTATGTAATTTGTTTTTTCAAATATAGAATCTAAAATGATTAATTTTTATTTCTTCTTGAGAATTTGAAACTTTTCCATCAATCTTTCCAGCCGAAATACTTCTTCTTACTCCTTTGATCAATATAATATTATTATAGAACAACGTTAAAAATTTTGTCTTTCTTCCCTAAAAGACTAAAATCAATGAATTCTCAAGAAGCTAGTAGTAGAAGTATGAAGTGACAAACAATTTCAAGATCCGGGAAAATATTTTATTAAAATATAAATACAGGTAAATAATTTTCTAATCTAAATTGAGAAAATTCAGTTTCATTGGTTATGTATGAATTCATTGTAATTTTTATGGTAATAAAAGATAAATTCATGGTTTGTAAGAACAATAAATTAAATCCTAAAAAATAGTTAAATATAGAATTCTGTCTATAGAGTATACTTCCCTGATTGAGGTATTTTATTAAGTAATAGATAATCAATATTAAGATATAAAATATTCTAGAATATTTTATGAAGAGAATTAAAAATATTCTGTTTGAAACAGATTTTTTGATATCAGACAATGGAATTGAAAAAAGATATATGAAATATCAATTTCTAAGGAATGATTTTATACATTTTAAATGAGACAATATGTCAAATAGAGAAACTCGTATGAGATGGTATTACTATATCAGATATTGATTTGTTAAAATAAATTTTGGTTAAATGATTATTATCTTTTTCATTTTTCCATTGATATGAAGATCTTTAAACAATAATGGAATAACTATCATGAGTTTTAGCTCAAATGACCAGAACATTTTAATGATTAAAGAATGTAGATGAACCCTATATTGATTCCAAATATCTGGATTTTCCTTCAATTTTTTATCCACACTAAAATCATTGTTGATGTAATTATTTAAATAAGCTATTTTTTATTTTTCTCTTAGTTTATGTATCATTTGTATATTTCCATTCTATGATAAAAATATATTAAATTGTTTCTTAATTTCTTTTTTATGTTACAAAGGGGTTGGGTGAATTTATTGAAATTTATTGAATATTTTTCTAGTAATAGATAAAATTAATAAGAATGATTTCAGAAATAAATATGTGGAATATAAATGTCAAATTTCAATAAGAGGTTAAGAGATTTTACATTTTATGAGGAAAATTTTACTGAAATATATTTATTCTGATATTTGTGAAATTTATATTCATATTTTTTGTAATACTATAATTAATTTTTTTGGATTTTTTATAATCAAAAGGGGGAAATTTTTTAGCATGTATTTATTCAATATCGTTTTATATTTATTATTTTGTTTTATGCTCACAAAACACAAATTTATTATTCTTATATTGTTACATTAAGTATATTTAATGATATTAATTAATGGAATAATTAATTTTATTCTCAAATGGTATTTAGTCATTATTTTTTGGGGAATCATTTATTTCTCAAAGAAAAAGTATTGTAGA
The DNA here is from genome assembly GCA_963277665.1 of Viscum album. Taxonomy (NCBI): domain Eukaryota; kingdom Viridiplantae; phylum Streptophyta; class Magnoliopsida; order Santalales; family Viscaceae; genus Viscum; species Viscum album. Next base: position 1,395,211,450 of record OY728165.1, read on the forward strand.
AGTATTTTATATGTATTATGGTATTAGTGATTATTCCCTCCATTTTAAATTTTTTTTGTTGTTTATACCCTATACATAAAATAGAAGTATGGATTAGAAACCCTTTATTTTGATGATAATATATATTAAAGGAATACATGTATGGTTCATCACGAATACTTTTATAATCTACACCACACTATCAACTACACATTTGGAGTTTATCATTAAATAGTGAAGCTCTATGTTTGGCTAGAATAAACATTTTGTATTGAATTATATATTATTTTCATGATTTTACAACAATTTCATTGAGATTAGTTATACATTTATAAAGATTCATAATAAATTTTATGTAAAATATTTATTATATTAGTTTATTTTCATTTTTAGGTATGTTAAAATTTTATTTTAAAAGTTTTATTTTAACTTTTAGAATTTTATCATGTGATATTTCAAGAGTTGTATGACCTAATATAATTGACTATAATCATAAATACCAAGATATTCATCCTCTGATCAAACACAAGTATTTATCATGAATACACTAACATGACATTTAAAATAATAATTTTTTCCCTATATATATACACTTCAGAGGTATACATTTTTTGATTATTGCCTACTTGATCGGATTCTATTTTTATGCTAAATTTAATTTTTTTAATATTTTATTGTAGTTGAAAAGTACTTATCAGTGTCAAAAAATGCATAAAAACTTGTTTAATAATATTCCTAGTGTGTAATTTATTCCCTATAATAAAATATTTTTCGACATAGAATATTTTGGTACTACTGTGTTTTATTGAAGATTATATACAACTTTTAGTTGATGTTAGATCATTATGATGAATCTATTAAATATTTATAACCTGGTCTATTATTTTTTGAGTTATTCGACTCCTGTTATCAATCATTTTTGGAGTGTAAAATTATCATACTAATATTTGGATATTTTGTTTCACTATGTAAGAATAGGAAGGTGTTATTATATCCTTGTCTATATGTTGTTAATTTTCTGTACTCATTTTTAGAAGTCCCGAGAAAATGAATCGCTTCTAAACATCACCATTCTCATGGAGAGAACATTGGTAGAGTGGACTGGGGGATACTTTTTCACTGAACCATTATACATCAATGTGTATTTTTCCTTATTTTGTTTCACCACTTACTCATAATTAAGTGATATGAAAATATTAAACTTAATCTCTATTGAAAATTATACTTTCTATAATATTTTTATTGAAACACAATTGACGACCTATGGTTTCTTCATCATTTCCATTTTGACCCAATAATAAATCTATAATTATTTATACTAATTGTTATCAAATGATGGGAATTCTATTATTACGACAGTATTCATGAAATTTTTTGTTCAATGGAATCATGTCAATAAAATTTTCATTTATGATATTTTTATAAAATAAATTTAGAAAATACCAGTTTCATTTTTTTAATGATCTATTACATTTTAACAAAATGAAAAAACTAATTTTGAAAGAATTTAAATTTATATTTTGTGAAAAATGAAATTTTCAATATTAATGTACTTTATTTTTAATTTTCAATGATTAAATATTAACATAAAAGTCTTGTGTAGTGTTAATACATTATTAATTACATTAAGAAAATATAAAATAAAATATTTTTAATATATTACATTTTATATAAATTGAGTGAGTGTCATTGTTACAAGTGGGTTTTAGGTTAATATGAAATACTAGTGATTTGAAAATTGAGTACATATTGGTTATAATAAACCTGTCCATTCAAAAAAATATTTAATCATTATTTTTCAGAAGGTTGGGGGTGACAGTGTCTCATCGGTATAGATTTATGAACTTGGTGAGTGGGGATGGTTTTATATATAATTGTAATGAGTTAAAAATGTAATCTAGGTAATGTTCTAATCTATTATTAATAAAATGATTTAATTTTTTGAGAAATTGATAATGAATTGAGGGAAAAGGGTGGTTAATGGGAATATGATGATAGGATAGTTAGGGGTTAGAAATTTCTAACATTAAATATCACATGTTTTATTAATAAATAATGTTGATTGAATTAAAAATTTATTCATTGGGTTAAATGTGTATGGTGTGTTTCTAAATATTTCTCCCTAAATATGAGGAAATTAATGTCATAATAAACCTACTAAGGTTTGGAAATGGGATGTGAAAAAATTTTAATTTATTTAAAACATTGATATTTTTTTTTATGATTTCAATTTTACTTCAGGGTTATGTTTTGGTGTTAGTGATGATGTGATGTGGGTGGTGATGTCTTGGTGAGAGGTTTTTAAGATGTTATATTGATATTGTGAATGTGATTTGGTGTTGTAGGAATTATCATGAAATCATATTGGCTATATTGGATCATGGTTGGGTTGATTAGATGAGTTGTGATGGAATAACATGTAGTCTTTGATAAAATGGAAGACCCAGCAAGTTATTTTTGTGATGTAGCATGGTAAGGTTCTTGCATGGTTGGAGTAGGGAATGATTCTGATGTCTTATAGGTTCATTATAACATATTGGGATGAGGTTATATAGTTTATTATTATGTGGTCATGGTTTTAATTGAGTGGATGTATATATATATTTATTGGTGGTGGATATTGATATAAATATGTGTTCATGAGTTTTATGCTATTTGTGACTATATTAATCTATGGATATGTGATTGGATTGTTGGATACATGACATGGTTTCATAGATATGTGGTGATATGGTACATGGTGGTGGTATGATGGTTATGGATTAGAATTTGTTGAATATTTGTATGTGTTTTTATAAGAAGATGTGTAATGGTGTGATGGTTTCATATATATTACTAATATTGTTTCATTATCGCTTCTATGGTGAGTTGGTGATGGTGTTTCATTTTTTCTCACTACCATTTTGAGTTTAAGGTGTGTCTATATGGATAGGTGAGCGATTTTTAGAATTCTAATCCCTTTTCATTTGTTTATTTTAGGATGATTTAAGAGGTAATTTTATTACATAAATATTGTATAGGGAACTAGGTGGAATAATTTATTGGTGAAATGGATGTGGATATTGAAGGTGGTGGTGGAAATTGTGGAGAAGATTTCAAATATTTAGTTAAGTGATTCTATTTTTAATGCACGATTCTACTTATATATCTGGTTATGTTTTTTTGAAATGATATCACACTTGTTTTCAATTTTATATTTATTTCACATGGTTTTTTATTTTCTAATAAGGATTCAAATACTGATTACTCACTTGTTCTTACCCCTCGGTAATTTTATACTTGTTTGTAAAGTTATTCAGAATGATATAGAATCATTTATTTGGGTATCTCTTATAGATATGGAGGATGACATGGAGTTTTAAATGTTTAATCATTCCAGAATTATTGGATGATTATACGACATATATGCTACATTTGGGTTGTGGTAAACATACTTGTTACTTAATTAAAATAATTTTTTGTTAGATGGGTGTTTATTTTGTATTACTATTCTTTTATGAGGGAAATGCATCAAAAATTATTGTTATTTACCTTTTGTGCATGTCAATAACACTTTTCTTATTGGAGGAAAGAATCAATGATCACTCTCACATTCATTGTACTCCTATGTGTTGTTCCGGCAATGGAATTTAATGATGCGATTGATATATAGAGGCACATTAAACTATAACTATCAATTTCATTGGTAAAAAAATATTTATAAATGAATTTTATTTCTTGTGAGGTTTACCTAATAAAGAATAAAAATATTTCAATAATTTAATCATTTCTTATCACAATTATAACACAGTACCGTGAATGTTACGTTTAGTTTCATTGATGATTAGCTGCAGAAGATTCGTATTTTATGATATTGGTCAACATTTATCTATAATAAAAACACAATGGGCACCATAATAGAGTCCTCTTATGTTATAATCATCATCATAACCTAGATAAAGAGGGTGATACCAAAAACTCAATAAGGGAAAAATATCAATATTTTATCGAGTGATGTATCATAATAATCTGAGGAAACACAAGCATTGAAGAAAATTCCTGTAAGAAAATAATGTGTAACAATAATAATTATCCATAATTCATGATATAAGGACATGTAATCTCAAGTGAATAAAAATATACCATGGAAAAGTTCTTCAAAATTAAAAGATACAAAAAATCATTCATATTGTATAATCATCACCATATGGAATTAAAATATACCAACCCCTTTAAACATATAATAACAAATAACATTGAAACAAACATATTATTTTTTAAATTATAATACTGTTAAATTTTTTTTCAAATCATTATGTTAAGGAAAAAAATATACACAAATCATTGTGTGAAAAAACAAATTCTCCAAACATAATATTGCTAAAAAATAATTTCCATTTTTTGTGAATAAAAAAATTAAAACCAATCCTTTTTTGAATAAATAAAATTTCCATGCATAAAATATTTATATCATGAGATATAATTACATACATAATTAATTTTAAGGAGGTATATGTCCACATACTTGATTATAATAATAAAATTTACATATGAATTTGATTATTACATGAAAACATTCTTATGCCAAACATCAAATAATTAACCCTTACACAACTGATGGGTTTCTTGAAAATCATTGCAACAACATCCTATAATCTAAATAATGAATAAATTTCGATAGTGTCATAAAAATATTCAAATTTTAATTTATGGAGAATTAAGGATGCTAAAATAGATGAAGAATAAATTTTTAATACTCTATTGGAAAATCACATTAAAATTTAAAGACAACATCCAAATTAATGTAATATTAAACTCTATAAAAAAAAATTTAAATTTATTACTATTAATATCATAAAAAATTCAAATTTATCATTTTAAAGAAAAATACGTTGTTTAGAAATAAAATTATAAAAATAAAAATTTATTAAAATCATAATTTAAGAATATATTAAATCACATGAAAAATTTTATCCTAAAAACCCAATACATAAAAATCCCTTCTAAAATATATATTTACATTTAAAAATAAAAATTCTAATTTTTTTAAAATTAATGATATTTCTTATAATTTTTAAATTAATAATAATTATAGTGATTACGAAAACAATTTTAAAACAAGGAATAAAATAACTATAATGAATAATAGTTATAACAGTAAATGAAATCATAAATATGATTGTAATGTTTTCTACCATGTTTGTAAAATAAGATGTTAATGGTCACATTCAAAATTATGATTAATAAAAGTGATGTAAAATATTTTAAAAAGATTTAATAATGGATCCAAGAAATGTATACAATGGTGTTTAGAATAAATTTATTATGGGAGATATAACATATGATCATGGAACAAAAAACATTTTCAATATTTTTTAATATTTTTTTAAAACCAAAATCCTTAAAATGGAAAATTAAAAATATTTTTAAAAATATTAAAATTGAACTATAGTGGTTACATAAGATAAATCATTTATGGGAATCCATTTGTGGGAAATAAAAATATATTCAAGGAGGAGAAATTTCCATGAAATATGATGTGAAATACTAACAATAATTTTTTACTTTTCAAGAATAAATTTCACATAGTAAAACATATGAATTAAAATTAAATAATATTATATTTGAAGAGAAAGTACCCAGTAAATAAACATTTATGGTTAAAAGACTAATAAAGGAAAAAATAATTTCAAGAAGTTGTATTATTACATAGTGAAGGTGGTTTAGTAAGTAGAGATCCATACAACATTGGTTTTTATTTAATTTAATTGCAATGTAATATATAATGTGAGATTAATTAATATGTTCTTTTTAATGAATTACAATTATGACAAAAATATATCTTCTGCAAATATATACAAAAAAAATAAAATAAATTTTTAAAATGAATCATATCTCAATGACATTAAAATAAGAATAAAAAATCCCTAGATCATGTCCATATTTATTCTTATTGTGTACCTATCATCTTGAAAAAATAAATTTTCTTTATATAACATGTTTTTAGAACCTTTATCATGTAAATTTTACTTTCTATGATATATTTTTTATCAAATAATATTTATATATTAAATAGTTTTCTATTAGGGTGGTCACCTGATGTGATTCGATAGAAATCTATAAAGTAACAAGAAAATTTTGATTATGTATAAAAGAGTTGTATTATAGAATAATAATCTCAATAATTGTGGGCTTTTAGGTATTTTAATATTCCATAAATTTAAATATATACAATTTAATATGTTTTCCAAAAATGTACTCAAATGAATAAAGCTTTCTTGATATGTTTTTTATGGATGTTATTTTTACTACGACTATATACTATTAATATCACTTATGAATTAACCAATGAAATATTTATATAATATTATTAGTGTTACAAATATAATTTTGTCACATTGAATACATTCTAATTCCATCCATATTTGGAAGAAATGAAAAAAAAATAGTCACTTAATGAGGTGATATATGTATGTACGCATGATTATGTCTTCATTGTTGGAATGGTTTGGGTGGAAAGATGAAAATTGATACTGAGTGAGTATAAAAAAATTTTAAATTATTAATAAAACATGTCTTATCAAACATCCATATAATATAATGTATTTTATTGAATAATGTATGAAAACAAATAAGAGAGTTTAGTCGATAACATTACCTCTCCTATTAGATTTTCTCACTTAGTTGATAGCATAAGTATTCCTAGGATGGTATTTTGGAAATATAAAGACGTCTAGAAAATGTTGAGATGTTTCATGACATATTAGGGATGATTTATTGTAGATAAAAAAAATTTAAATAGTAGAAAAATGTGGTGGTTGTGATCACCATTTATATGTGATGAAAATGTAATTTTTTATAAATACACATTATTCTTTAAATGAAAGAATGCCCCTATTCAAATAATAATATCACTAAAAGTTTAAAGTATTTAATTTTTGGGTGATATAAGGTCTATAAATAATATTCCATTAATATTTATATAATTTCTAAAAAAATTCATGTTAGTCATAAATATATTTTTGCACTGTCATTTTCTATTATCCCCTATTAACTAGTTTTTCTAAAAGAATTTATATTTTATTAAAAATATATGTTAACCCCAATATATTGTTTTATATATTTAACCTCAATTTATTTTCTATATAATCTAATTCAATATCTAAATAATATAAAAATAACATTAAATTTAAAAATTTCAATATCTCAAAAAAAAATTAGAAAATGTTGTTGTCAGTGAAAAGTATTCATAATCTCAATAAGTATTAATTTCTAATTAAAGGATTGTTAATATATATATATATATATATATATATTAAATCATAATATGAAAATAACTATATAAAAGATATCAATTTAATTTATTATATACAAAATTACACAACAGTAATAAAACATTTATTTTAAAGAAATATTTTCAGCACTATCAAGGTCATTAGCATCAATCTTAGTAAGAATAATTTTATATCAAAATTATATTTTTTTCATTATAATTAATATTAATATTTTAATCTAAAATGATGAATCCATTTTTTAGATTTTATTTCTAGAAGTGATAAAAACGTTTTTTAATATAAGTGAATTAAAATAGTTTTTATAGTTAAATATTACATAAGTTACCAAGAAGTTAAACATGGATTTTATAAATTGAACAAAACATTTTTAAATGATTTATCTCAAATTATAAATATATATTTTATATAATTTTTTTGAAATAGTTTTATGTCATTAATGTACTGTCATATATTGTTAAAAGTTATAATATTTTCAAAATCTTTATTTTTTCAACATTCACCCAAAAAACCTTTTGTTTAGAAAAATATAAAAAATTCACTATAAGTAAATTTATAAATTACTAAATAAAAAAATGAGGTTAATTTTTAATAATTAAATATATGATATTTATAATGTTATATTTTAAATGATGTTACAATATACAATAAAATACTGCTGTTATTAAATAATTCTTTTTTAAAACACTAAGTGTTCCTAATACAATTTTTTTATGAATTTGTAATTTATTTATATATTTTGATTTATGATTTTAATTTTTTTAATAATAATAGTAAAATATTTAAAGTATTAGTTTAGTTTTGTGTTTAGTCTGAACTAATTTATTTATTAAATATTTATTTGAAGGATAATATATTTTAACATATCAAAGTGTTACATTCATCCCATTAAATTAATTACATCCTTACAATTTCAATAATCATTCAATAATAAATTGTGATAAGGATCCTTCAGAAAATAAACATATATTTTCAACTGATATGTCAACCTTGTAATATTATATAATAGGTGATTCAACATTTCCCATATTATGGAATGAATTGTGATTTTCCATTGTCTAAAAATTTTTACAAAATTTTCTTCCTTAGTTGGTTATAGAAGTCTATAAGGGAATGATTTTATAAATTCAATTCCATGATCTTTTTTCCAACGAAAAAAAAATCTCAAATGGTTATCTTAATATCAAAAAATATTATTAATTTAAAGGATCATTCCTATAATATTTCTCTAATGAAACACAAAACTTAACATATAAAAATTTAACTTCAAATAAGTTATAAAATTTACAATCAATAACCCTTTTAGTTTAACCTCAATTTTATGTAGAGGTCTTCTTATTAGGTTATACAACCTAACCACTTATAAGTTACATCATAAAATTTGATTTAAATATATCTTAAAGGTCTATAAAAAGAAAATTACCAACCAAATCATATCTATTAGGTGTATCATTATATTTTCAAATTCATTGGACTAGTCATCATGCACTAAGTGAAAATATAGTTACACTCAGCCACCCATTTTCATTGTGTCTACAAAAATGTTTATCTATGTCACAACCAAATTAGAATTTCATTTTCAAAATATGTAGATAATATTATAGAAACCAAATAATATCTACTTTAAAAAACATTAGTATTTTTAATTATTTTATTTAACATTAAAGATCATAAAACTATTTATAAAAATTAAATATTTTTTTATCAGATACCTACTAAAACACCTTAGACATGTGTTCCTAGATCAGATTCTAATAAAAAACAATTTCCAAATAGATTCAATTACATGTGAAATTTCCAATAAAAACATACATATATTTCAATAAGTTAAACAATAAAAACATATAAATATCCTTATCCCAATAATGAATGGCTTGGTGTCTTTTAGAATATGTTATTGAAGAATATTATGTTATGATACATGTAAATAACTTATAGATATTAAAAATCACTACACTCTATATTATAATCATCATTGGTTATATTTATCATAGTTTATACTCATATTCATAACAAACAGAATAGATAAATAGAACATGTCATTCATGGAGGTTGTAGTACACAAATTTTCATGATGATGTCTTCCTCTTTCGAATGGTTTTTTCAATAACATAAAATTTTTTATTTAGTAGAAAAACATTTCAAAATATTAATAATAATGATTTAATCCTATTTTTAAGAATTATAATTAACATTATGTGGTAAAATAAGAAAACAATTGAGTGAGTTTTTTTAGAAATATTACTCATCCCTTGGGATGTTCTCCCTTGAGTGACACCATAATATTCCTTATCATGGTATTTTGGAAATAAAACAATTTTTGGGATATAGGGAGAGGGTTTATGAGATTTTGGGGTATATTTTTGGAAAATATAGTTATCTTTAAATGGTGGATAAATGTGGTGTAAGTGATTTCCTTTTATAAGTAAAAAAATTTCATTTTTTGTAAATACTCATTAATTTCTCTATGATGGAATGAAACTATTCAAGAGTAAATTGATCCAAAAGTGGGAAATAGTGATTGTTTGGGAGAGATATTATTGATAAATCATATACCATTCATTTTCACACATTTTTTAATCATGATTTGTGTGCTTTACCATTATATTTTTACATATTAAGATTTTGTTTTTTACCAAGGTAACCGGTTTTTGCAATGTTAAATATATATATTTAAAAATATATGGTAACCCATATCAAAACATTATGATTTTATAAACCCAATTTTATTCATTATATAATATAATTCAATTTCTATGTAAGTAAAAATTATATCTTAAAATAAAACACTAATATATGTGAGAACTATTTTGAAATAAAATGTTATGTGTTCTAAATCATATCTAATCCCAATTAAAAAATAAAATAGAGAAAATTTGTATCTTATATGTGTAAAAATATAAAATTAATTATTTATAATATATTAATATAATTTATTTGATTAAAATTTGAAATCATTAATAAAAATATTGGTGGAAAATAACTTGGTCAATATTATCAATATCAGTGAATTTAATTATAGAAATCATAATTTTAAGACTAATAATAAATTTATCATATTTAATCATTTGAACATGTTGATTTTAAATATGAAATATATATTTATATATTTGATTTATATTAGTGATGAAAAAAAAAATTTAGTATTATATAATTAAAGCTGTTTTTATATTAAAATATTACATATGTTATAAAAACAATTAGCACTAGTTTGATAAATTCAATTTAGTTAAATAATGTGAATTATTTTAATTTATAAATGTATATTTTTTAATAATTAAGGAATAAAAAAAATTCATTCATTCATGTTTATGATAACTTCAAAAAAATTATGGTATTAGTGAAATCATTACGTTCTCACTATTCACCTAACAAAATATTATTATAAAAAAATATAAAAAACTCTGCCTAATATAATTGATATGTTATGAATATATATATATATGATTTATTTTAGAAAATTAATTATTTAAATTTATAAAATTTATCTTTTATTTTAAAATACCATATATAATGAAAAACAACTTTTTTTAAAAAATCAATGTTTATTGCTTTAATCTCTCATAATAATATTTTTTATGACTTTAAAATTTGTTAAAATATTTTTATTTACTCATGTTTTTACTATTGTTACTTTTTCATAATAATTTTCTTCTAATTTGTTGTGTCTCATTTTAGTTTTAAATTTTATGTTAAAAAATATATTAATACATTTATTATATAAGTGATAATATATTATTTAATCTAGAGGTGTTATATTGAAGATCCAACATTTCTAGATAGATTCAGATTCCCAAGTAAAATTAATATTATACACGGAGCCTAAAAACTGTTGACCATTAATCAGTAATTATTTATGGTTCCAACATTATTTTACTCAAAAAATATAAGAATATTTATAAGAAATATATTTATTTTAATATTATAACAAAAAATTCACAAAAAAACATTGAAATAAATTAGATAAAATATTAAACCATTTCAAAAAATTCTTATAATTCATGGTTTAACATATATATTACCAATTTAAATAATATATGAAAAGAATAAAAAAATTCATAATAGTAAAAAAAATTGAATATTGGAAAATATATATTAATGAACATTGAATTAATTTAAGCATGGGATATAATGAACAACTTATAAAATGTTAATATATAATACTTATAATTCATTGAAAATGATTATGGACTTTCATGAAAATAAATATAAAAACATTTCTTTAATATCCCAAATATGTATACTTCATATATGAAAATTACATGTCATATATATAAACTCATTAAATTTTAAAATATTTGATTTATAAAGAATTAAAACTACATATATATTACATCTATATGATCATATGAAACTAAAAATTAAAAAAATATATAATTTATGTATATTATATTTTTTATTTTTTTTATTTGATTTCAACCACCAAAACAACATTTGGTATAATCTAAATAAATTTTCAAAACAATGTATTATATAATCCTTTAATTTTAGAAATTTTGGAATCATTCTTAACAAGAAAAATTTCTTATAATATAATATATAAATTTATTTTTAATATTAATGTGAAAATTGAACATCAATATTATAAATATAGTACCATTTAAAATTTTGAAACCAATATTTTTTTAATAATAATTATTCACTACTAAATATTTAGAAAATATTTAAATGTGAACTATAAATAATTTAGAATTTTAATTCATTTTACGAACCATTTATAAATAAATATAAAATTTAGAGGATTCCATGAAATATTTATTTAAAATATATATATATATACATTTCAATAATAAATATAATTAATATTAGAACTTTTATATCATTAAAATTTATAAACCATAAATCTCAACAAATAGTATTGAAAAATTTCATATTACTTCCAATGAAACATGATGATATCTTATTTTTATGGGATCACATTGCATCATAACAAAGATAATGATATCAAATATCAAATGTTATGATATAGTGATCTACCACATATGCACTACTATCACCAGTCATGAATTTTTCATATATAAGTAAATATCAATATTATTCGCTGCAATTTTGTCATAGACAATGAAATCTCTCTATCTCTATATGTGTGACACTAAAACACAAAATGTGAATTTTAACATGGATAATTAAATCATATATTTATATTATGATATGAACCATGGTTTTTAGAACAAAATAATAGGGCATATCATGACAATGATATATTGTAATATTTTATGTGACATCATAATCAAATACCATTATTATTACATGTCAACCCTGTACGTATCATATAATATATTTTCTATGTATAATTTTATGTGATATGTATATTCTTCTAAAATTTATAATTTTATAAATAATCATAATCATTATTACAAAATCACAGATTTAGTATGACACCACTATTTGGTTTTTAGGATATTAACATTCCCATTGAAGTGTATAAATAAAAAAACTCATTGAAAACAATATATTTCATGTGAGGCGTAAAATAATATTATAAAAGTAAGAACACATATTTAATATAGTGTCTTATTCATGAATAAATTCTGTGTGAGGATATCTAAAATAACATTCAAAGGATTCATATCTTCCTATGAATCTACTATTCATGTGACAATATAAACATTTTGAAATCATACTCTACAAATATTATGGTATTATAGTATATTATTATTGATATAGAGAATAGTCCTTTTGATTTTTCAGAAAAAAATGCATAAAGAATCAAATTCAATCACATGAATTCTCCCATCTTGATCTTCCTTGTATAAGTAAATTTTATAAACTATAATTGAAAATTAAATGTCAACTATTTCATAAATTATACACTCACAACAACATTTTACAATGATTATTATTACATATAAATCAAACAAGCCATAATAATTTAATTTCAAAGAATTTATTATGATGTTTTATTTTTCCATTAAATATTATACCATGTTGTTTATAGAATGTTGTAGATAAATTATGTGGAAAATCATGTGGTTGTTTTTGATATGTCATAACACATGTATACCTCTACATGTGATATGCCTATATTAGTTAAAAAAATTATGGAAACCATATCACATATATTTAAAGTGCATACTATATGGTTTGATATCATTTTAGTGTTCATGTATATTTTAATAAAATATAATCGTCATAATTCAGGGAGTGTTATTAATGTGATACTATAAAATTACTCTAGGATTGTTGGTAATTTTATTTTATATATTTTATTAATAGATGAAAAAATATAATATTTTCTCCTAGAACCATCAGGTTTCATGAGAGGATAAAAATATATATATATATATGTTATTATCTTCACCCCTTTTAAATATATTATTTAGATTTCTTAAAATTGGGTTTTTTTCATTTTTTCATATTTCAATTTGAGGTATATACATTGTTAATTTTCTTTGTTGGTGATGATCATTTTTGAACTTGTGGTGTTTCCAAACAATAAAGAATATTGTTTTTCATTTATTATTGATGGTTTATTTGAATTGTGATATGAGGTATTAATTTTTTATTTTCATTACCTTCTATTAAATAAAAATGTCTTCTGTATTATATTCATTGTAACAGCCCAAGATTTTATGAAAAATATTCTTTTTAATTTCATTAATGTCTTGTGTTGTAAGATACACCAAAAGGAGCTTTCACAATAGGCATCCTTGACTTGTCTTGCATTACATTCAATTGCGACCTTTCTCGATAGCATGTGTAGTACGCAATAACGAGTTTCACTAAACAACAAATATGCTATTAAAAATATTATTAAAACAAGCCGTTATGAATAGTAATGACCAATTTTTGAAATTTTGTAAATTTGTTTTTCAAAATGGACTTCATTTTTGGATTCGGAATATCGAAATTAGCTTACGGTGAAATTTTGGTACTTTTCGGATAACTTTCATTTTCTGATGAATAGTGAAAATTACTAAATTTTAATTAAAAACAACTTTTTTAATCGAAATAATTAATAGTGATAAATTATTAATTTGAGTGGTTTTAAATTATATTTAAAATATATTTTTACAATTTAATACAATGTTGGTCATTGGATGTAATTTCACATTTAAACCAGTTATAAACAAGTGTCAATCTTTTGATAGTTATTATCTCTTAAAAACACGCTATTTGTTTTGACGACGGGAATTAATTTTTAAATTAGTTAATGTAGCTGATATGTTTTGAATTTGATAAAATAGACATCATTTTTGAATTCATAATATCAAATATATCTTATGTCTAATTTTTGGTATTTTTCTGGAATCTTTCATTTTTTGATGAATAGTGAAACCACTAAGTAGTAGTTAAAAAAACTGAATTTTTCATTGAACTAAATTTTACCGCTTCTATGTGTGGAATTTCAAAAATCCGGGAGACGCCGTTGATGTTAGTAAGTAAAATGTGGTTCAATGAGATGAAAATAATTTTTGGTGAATAGTAACTTTTTACTTTTTTTATCACGGTTAAAAGTAAATAGGGTAATTAAGGGTAAAAATGATATCATTATTACCCTAACACATGTCCTAATTCTATTGGACAAATGTAATTCGACCGAAAACAACCTTTGGAATAAAATATGACCATTTAGGCCCACTTGGATTAGATTAGGATATTTATTATTAATTTATTTAAAGAAGGGTTAAAATAGTTAAAATCAAAGTTTAATAAGTAAATAATTTATAATATGGGGTTATACATAAGATAAATTAGACTATAAATATTCATTATAAAGATAAAAAGATTTCCTAGATAATGGTATTTTATTTCTAATTTTTAGACATTTAATAATTTAATTTATTTATGACACAACGATGATGCAGTAATTATCTTATTAATGAAATATTGACATAATTGATGTTATAAATACCCAAATAAATATAATTTGAGACTTTTTATGAACTGAACTAATTTTAAAAGTTAATATGACACGATAGGATTTTTTTAATTCACTTTGGTCTAAGTAATCATTCTGTTATGAGTTTCAAACAAATCAACTATTGAATAGTGTCAAAATTGACATAAAATTGTTTTTAAAAAAAATATTATATTATTAATTGTTATTTTATTCCAAAAAATCTAAGGTTCATCCAAATGACTTAGATAAGGTTATATATTTTAATAAAACACATCTTCAGGGGTCGCTTGGATGTATATGGTATTTTTATTAACTATATAATATAAAAATACAAAGTGACATGGTAAATGTCAATCTAATTAACTAAGAGTTAAAATTAAAAGATAAGGTTAATATAGGAACCTACACTTGTCTAAATTCTATTGGATGAGAGGATTTAGACCCATCCCCACCTTAGCTTATAAATAAATCAATTTGGAGCTATTTAAAACCGAATTTGACTTTATAATAAAATAATAGTTTTAGTTATTCCAAAGGTACCCCTCTCCTCCCTTATAAAAGGGCACCTCCTCCCTCTCTTCCGCACACAACTTTCAGCCTTCAAGCTCAACCAACCCCTGCCAAATTCTCCTCTCCACTTCCCTACAAATATCCTAGAGGTTCTGGGCTTCCTCAATGACCAATTTTAGTGACCTAAAGGGATATCTCAAAGAGGTTCTTGAAAGAAGAGGTAAAGTCCATTACCGATCCTTTTATCTTTATTTCTTCTTCCACTTATTCTTCATAGGTTGTTTCATTATGAATTAATAACTTCAGTATCACTCATATATGGATATGTTATTATAAGTATGAAACAACCCTATTTCACCATCTATCCATCCTACGGAAAACGAAATCACCGTGCGTGCGTACGTACGGAATACCGTCTCCACGCCGTGGTGTAATCTATTTTCCACCACCACCTTACTTGGATGGGTATAATGGTGTACATAATAACTATATATGAATATTGTAAAGTGATATTGATTCTAAAATAGTATACATACACTTCAACACAATTCCACGGCCATGGGAACGATATCATCACTCATGCGTACGTACGGACTACCGTCTCCACGACGCGATGAGATTCATTATCCATGTTAACCATTCCAGAATTATTATAAAGTATATATAATTAATAATAATGAAATATATGACATGGTAAATCTAATGGATTTATGTATATATATATTTCATCTACTTACTTCGATTCAAGACAATAAGGAAAGTAAAACAGCGTTCATGCGTACGTACGGACTACCGTCTCCATGAACGGTGTGTTTCATTTCATTTAGCTATCTATTATATATATATATCTACTGAATATATATGATTTATAAATCATATTTTATATTCTGGAAGTAATTAAATCATGATATAAGTAATAATAATGTCAAGAACAACAAGTCCAAACACCTACGATAAATGAAACGATTTTACCCAAAACGCTTCTTTAACATGGAATTTGCAAAAGAACGGGTAATATAAAGTCATAAGTGAACCATATATGATATCATAACAATGAATATGATTCTTTAATAAGTTAATGAAATTATTTAAATCATTATACAGGAGGTTCGGATACGTACAAAGCATATCGGACATAAGGTAAGGGAAATATCACAATCTAATTTTTATCCGAGATTGTTTATACTTTAGTATTTACTGGGGTGTATTTTATCATCAAAATCCATGTTTCCTCAATATGTAATATTTTTTACATCCACCTACAATTTTTTATATCAAATTTTACCCTTCGGTGAGTTTTTAGTAAAGGATATGAATGAAATCTTTTGTCGTTTTTCGTACGAGGTACTTTTTGACTTTTCTGAAAAAAGTACGAAGAATGTTTTTTTTAACTTATACGGCATGAATGGATTTTTAAAACATTATTTACAAGAAACATACTTTACAAGTTTTCAAGTTTATTTTTTATCAAATTATTTAGTTTAAAATTGTATGACATGTTAAAAAAAAGAAAGTGTTTTTTTTTTGAATTTGAAATGATATTATCCTCAAGAATGGAGTTCAAGTGTTTTATCAAAATTATTTTCCATCTAAGATAATATAGGGTTCTGTTTATATCCCTGTTATTACATTTATTTGATTATGTTGTGATGGAATTATTTTTATGAATTCCTTTATCTTATATGAATTGTTTGATGATGTCACGATGTTTAAGATTCCCATTTTTATTAAATGGGTTATCTAATGATGTATTATTTAAGATTTTGTGGCACACATAAGAATGGTATCATTATGACATGTGTGGGACCTATATCTCCCTCCAATTCATTGGGTAAAGATTTTATATCTCATGAGATAGACATGGCTGGAACGGTAGTTTATACCGGTTCAGTGAAACAGGACTGAAACGAGGGTGACTCGGTTCAGAAATGGACTTTGTCCACTAAGATATTCTTGGCAATGAGTATTGACAAATAAGATATGATTCTCCGTGATTATGTGTGTATGCCAAAAAGATCCATGTTTTATGTTATGATTATTGGGATTTCATCTCACTACTATGATTTATCCCATGTTATGAAATTATGCTCTCTTTTGCAGGTTAAGATTTCCAAAATGATATGTTATTATGAAAAAGATGTGATTGATATTTCTTTTGTTTACCCTTACTGAGCATTTGAGTTCACCCTTTTGTGTTTTCTTTTCACCAGGACATAAAGAAAGGATTTAGGTTTAAAAAAAAAGAAGATCTTTATGGGAGATGTTGAAGATCATTCACCACGATTAGATGATTATATTCCGAGTTTCCAAAGACACTAAACTATTACGATCCTTGTGTGTGTGTTTTTGTTATGTACTAAGTATTCCGCAAAATTAATGTAATTTCCATGTACGTCAGGCTTCGGGTCTCTACAGTTGGTATTAGAGGAAAGGTTTAGTCAACCTTTGTAAACTAGGATGCGAGAACTTTAGTGAGATCCCTAGAGATATTTCTAAGGTATGTCTAGGGATGTCCCTAAGGTTAAGTATAAGTATAGGTTATAGTACTAGAATTACGATAATATAAGATGTTAGATATTGAGGATACTCCCCCTTTATTATGTTGTTTCCCCTAGCATGATTTTTGCCTCTCACACTATTCTTTTTGGGTTTTAGACGATGGCTGGAACCCAGAGGAACCGTGTTGATCAATGAAATAGACAATGAAATGATTGTCCTCCTGAACAAACAAATGTTATGGGAGATGGAGTGAAAAATCTTATTGCTATACTTACACAAGATATGAATCATTTTGGACTTCCAAATGAGCATAGAAGGGAACAATATTCTATTGATTCCTTCATGAGGCAACGTCCACCTTCTTTCAGTGGGTCTTCTGATCCACTTGTTGCTGAACAATGGATTAGTACCACTAAAAAGATATTTTCAGTTCTTCAATGTTCTGAACATGATAAAGTCATTTTAGCAGTATATTGTTTGGAAGGGGAAGCTGATCAATGGTGGAATCTTATCAAGAATACGAGGCAAAGAGATGAAATTGAGTCCATATAATGAAACAAGTTCAAGAACTTATTTTTCAATAATTACTTCCCTCGTATTTTTCGAAAAAAGATGGAGAAGGAGTTTCTTGAACTAAAGCAAAAGGATGATGAATTTGTTGGTATATACGAAGTGAATTTCACAATGCTTGCAAGGTATGCATCTGGATTTATCATCCAACCTGAAAGTAAAGTTGATCGATTCTTCGGTGGATTAAAACCAAATCTTCGAAGGGCATTAGTTATAAGATACTTCAGTATCTATGAAGAAATTGTGTGTTGTGCTATCAAGGTAGAAATGGAAGTTGGTGTTACTTATCCATCTCATAGTTTTGACAAGAAACGAAAGATAGAGTTCAAGGAGAAATTTCAGAATAATTGTGAAAAGAAGGTGAATGTGTCCTTATGCTCAAACTGTGGAAAGAAGCATGGTGGAGATTATCTTAAAGGGACAAGTAAATGTTTCAAATGTGCAATGGAAGGTCATCGGGAATTTTAATGCTGCAATGATGGGAAGAAGATATATAATGATGCAAATAAAGGAAGGGATACACAGAATGAACCTACTACACTTCAATGCTTAAAGTGAAAGGAAATGGGGCATTATGCTAATAAATTCCCTAATCCAAGGGTTAGTGATGATCGACATGAGAAACCACTTAAGTCAAAGGACAAATGGAAGTCACATGCGATCACCATTGGCGATGTTGAATATGAAAACGATGTGGTGGAATGATTAAGTTTTTATGTAATGGGATTCCAAAATAATGTTGAGTATTGGAATATTTATGTATTGGTCTATTGTGGTTTTCAATAATTTTATGGTACCGGTAACCATGGAAAGTGATTGAGATATTTTTGAAAAAAAAAATGATATGCACATAATGAAGGGAAAATGAGAAAATGAAATGTTTGAAAGTATTCATGAGATCATGATTGATATATGGACTAAGTGATATCATGGTTTGAGTATATATAATTGTGAGGATTTTGGTATGTGGAAAGTGTTAACTTTTAACTGCATTCATGTTTTCACTAAGGTTCAATGGGTATTCAAGAAAATACATGATTAAGGCCTTTGAATGTTTGGAATGTGACCAACAAGACATATCTTATGATATATGTGGATCAATGATGGTATTAAATCTCTGGTAATCATTTTCACTTTATTATGAGAGTAGACTACAGTATTATGGATAAGCCTAAATATTGGAATGGAATATGTTGGACATAAGTTATTATTGTTTAAGGATAGAAGTTTTTTTCGATATTATTGATGGGATGTTATAGTAATATAGTTTTGGAAAAAGGACAACCTGCAGGACGGGTGACAGCCCATCACGTCGAACATGGCCGTGGGAATCGAACCCACAACCGAAGTGCAACTGGCCTTTATCGCCTACCACTGGCCTACAGGAAGTCCCTGTTTAGTAGAAACTAGTTTTATTAAATTAAGTCGTATGATATATGAAGTATAAGTGAATTTTAGGAACCATATATTATTAATCTCACTATAGATGGACTTATGTATTTTTTGATAACTTTTCTAACCTTTTGTTTGAGACAAATAGAATGACCCATCATTCTATCACATGATCTGCTAACACATCACGAATGACAAATTCAACTTCATTTCTTTAAGAGATGAAGTGTAAATTGTCCAATGAACGACAAACGGTGAGACTATACCAAAATCATGAAAGTATTTCTTCTAATTCTAATTTCATCAAATTTAGGGAAATGATCTTGAAAACCAAAAAATGTTGTCCAAGTGCTCTTATATCTGATGAATCAGATGGTACCTTAGATCGTCGTAAATTTATGGCTTTTTGATTTCTGGATTTTCCATATCCATGTTCTCTACCACTCTCCATCAGAACATGATGGTTAGATTTCTCTTCCATATCCATATTTTCACCTATGTGGAAACCAAATGATTAGTTTATTTGGGTAACCGTTACGTTTCATACTTTTGTTTTTAAAGATTGGTTTTGGTATTCCTTTTTACGATGTGGGTTTCTATTAAAGAAACTTTCAAGTAGTAAACCATTTATAACCCCGTCGAATTTCGAGGGCGAAATTCATTTTAAGGGGGGTAGAATGTAACAGCCCAAGATTTTATGAAAAATATTCTTTTTAATTTCATTAATGTCTTGGTTTGTATGCTAAACCAAAAGGAGCTTGCACAACACGCATCCTTGACTTGTCTTTCATTACACGCAATCGTGACCTTCCTCGATAGCGTGTGTAGTATGCAATAATGAGTTTCACTAAACAATAATATGCTATTAAAATATTATTAAAACTAGCCATTATGAATAGTAATAACCTCTTTTTGAAATTTTGTAAATTTTATTTTTCAAAATGGACTTCATTTTTTGGATTATGAATATCGAAATTAGCTTACGGTGAAATTTTGGTACTTTTCGGATAACTTTCATTTGCTGATGAATAGTGAAAATTACTAAATTTTAATTAAAAACAACTTTTTTAATCGAAATAATTAATAGTGATAAATTATTAATTTGAGTGGTTTTAAAGTATATTTAGAATATATTTTTACAATTTAATACAATGTTTTTCATTGGATGTAATTTCACATTTAAACCAGTTATAAACAAGTGTCAATCTTTTGATAGTTATTATCTCTTAAAAACACGCTATTTATTTTGACGACGGGAATTAATTTTTAAATTATTTAATGTATCTGATATGCTTTGAAATTGATTAAATATTCAACATTTTTGAATTCATAATATCAAATATATCTTAGGTCTAATTTTTGGTATTTTTTTAGAAACTTTCATTTTTTGATGAATAGTGAAACCACTAAGTGGTAGTTAAAAAAACTAAATTTTTCATAAAACTTAATATTACAGCTTCTGTGAGTGAAATTTCAAAAATCCTAGAGACACGGTTGATGTTAGTATGTAAAATGTGGTTCAATGAGATGAGAATAATTTTTGGTGAATAGTAACTTTTTACTTTTTTTACCACGGTTATAAGTAAATAGGGTAATTAAGGGTAAAATGATATTATTATTACCATAAAACATGTCCTAATTCTATTGAAAAAGTGTAATTCGACCAATAACAACCTTATGAATAAAATAAGACCATTTAGGCCCACTTGGATTAGATTAGGACATTTATTATTAATTTATTTAAAGAAGGGTTAAAATAGTTAAAATCAAAGTTTAATTAGTAAATCATTTTTAATATGGGGTTATACATAAGATAAATTCGACTATAAATATTCATTAGAAAGATAAAAATATTTAATACATAATGGTATTTTATTTGTAATTTTTAGACATTAAATAATTTAATTTATTTATGACACAATGATGATACAGTAATTATCTTATTAATGAAATATTTACATAATTGATGTTATAAATACCCAAATAAATATAATTTGAGACTTTTTATGAACTAAACTAATTTTAAAGGTTAATATGACATGTTATAAGTGATTTAATTAACTTTGGTCGAATTAATAATTCTTTTATGAGTTTCAAAAAAATCAACTATTGAATAGTGTCAAAATTGACAGAAAATAGTTTTTAAAACAAATATTATATTATTAATTGTTATTTTATTCCAAAAAATCTAAGGTTCGGCCAAATGACTTAGATAAAGTTATATATATTAATAAAACACAAATTTGGGGTCGCTTTGATGTATATGGTAAGTTTATTAACTATATAATATAAAAATACAAAGTGACATGGTAAATGTCAATCTAATTAACTAAGAGTTAAAACTAAAAGATAAAGTTAATATAGGAACCTAAACTTGTCTAAATTATATTGGATGAGATTATTTAGACCCATAACCACCTTTTCTTTGAAATAAATCAATTTGGAGCTATTTAAAACCGGATTTGACTTTATAATAAAATAATAGTTTTAGTTATTCCAAAGGTACCCCTCTCCTCCCTTATAAAAGGGCACCACCTCCCTCTATTCCTCACACAACTTTGAGCCTTAATGCTCGGCCAACCCCTGAAAAATTCACTTCTCCACTTCCCTAAAAATATCCTAGAGTGTCTGGACTTCCTCAAAGACCAGTTTTAGTTCCCTAAAGGGAGATCTCAAAGAGGTGCTTCAAAGAAGAGGTAATGTCGATTACCGATTCTTTTATCTTTATTTATTCTTCCACTTCCTCTTCATAGTTTGTTTCATTATGAAGTAATAACTTCAGTATCAATCATATACTGATATGTTATTATATGTATGAAACAACCCTATTTCACCATCTATCCATCCTACGGAAAACGAAATCACTGTGCGTGCGTACGTACGGAATATCGTCTCCACGCTGTAGTGTAATCTATTATCCACCACCACCTTACTTGGATGGGTATAATGGTGTTCATAATAACTATATATGATTATTGTAATGTTATATTGATTCTGAAATAGTATACATACACTTCAACACAATTCCACGACCATGGGAACGATATCATCGCTTGTGCGTACGTACGGACTACCGTCTCCACGACGCGATGAGATTCATTATCCATGTTAACAATTACAGAATGATTATAAAGTATATATAATGAATAATAATGAAATATATGACATGGTAAATCTATTGGATTTATGTATATATATATGTCATCTACTTACTTCCATTCAAGATAATAAAGAAACGAAAATAGCGTTCATGCGTACGTACGGACTACCGTCTCCATGAACGGTGTGTTTCATTTCATTTATCTATCTATTAAATATATATATATATATATACTGAATATATATGATATATATATCATATTTTATATTCAGGAAGTAAGTAAATCATGATATAAGTAATAGTAATGTCAAGAATAACAAGTCCAAAAACTTACGATAAATGAAACGATTTTACCCAAAACGCTTCTTTAACATTGAATTTACAAAAGAACGAGTAATATAAAGTCCTAAGTGAACCATATATGATATCATAACAATGAATATGATTCTGTAATAAGTTAATGACATTATTTAAATCATTATACAGGAGGTTCGGATACGTAAAAAGCATATCGGACATAAGGTAAGGGAAATATCACAATCACATTTTTATCCGAGATTGTTTATACTTTAGTATTTACTGGGATGTATTTTATCATCCAAATCCATGATTCATAAATATGTAATATTATTTCCATCCACCTAAAATTGTTTAAATTTATTTTTACCCTTCGGTGAGTTTTTAGTAATGGATATGAAAAAAATATTTTGTCGTTTTTCGTACGAGGTACTTATTGACTTTTCCGACAAAGGTACGAAGAATGTTTTTTTAACATATACGGCATGAATGGATTTTTAAAACATTATTTCCAAGAATATTCCTTTACAAGTTTTCAACTTAATTTTTTATCAACTTATTTAGTTTAAAATTGTATGACATGTTAAAAAAAAAGAAAATGTTTTTTTTGAATTTGACAGGATATTATCCTCAAGAATGGAGTTCAAGTGTTTTATCAAAATTATTTTCCATCTAAGATAATATAGGGTTTTGTTTATATCCCTATTATTACATTAGTTTGATTATGTTGTGGTGGAATTATTTTAATGGATTCCTTTATCTTATATGAATTTTTTTGATGATTTCACGATGTTTAAGATTCCCATTTTTATTACATGGGTTATGCAATGATGTATGATTTATGATTTTGAGGCACACATAAGAATAGTATCATTATGAGATGGGTGGGACCTATATCTACCTCCAATTAATTGGGTAAAGATATTATATCTCATGAGATAGACATGGCTGGAACGGTAGGTTATACCGGTTCAGTGAAACAGGACTGAAATGAGGGTGACTCGGTTTAGAAATGGACTTTGTCCACTAAGATAGTATTGGCAATGAGTCTTGACAAATAAGATATGATTCTCTATGATTATGTGTGTATGCCACAATGTTTCATGTTTCAAGTTATGATTATTGGGATTTCATTTCACTACTATGATTTATCCCATGTTATGAAATTATGCACTCTTTTGCAGGTTAAGATTTCCAAAATGTTATGTTCTTATGAAAATGATGTGATTGATATTTCTTTTATTTACCCTTACTAAGAATTTGAGCTCACCCTTTTATGTTTTCTTTTCCCCAAGACATAAAGAAAGGATTTAGGTTTAAAAAAAAGAAGATCTTTATGGGAGATGATGAAGATCATTCACCACGATTACAAGATTATATTCCGAGTTTCCAAAGACACTTAACTTTTACGATCCTTGTGTGTGTGTTTTTGTTATGTACTAAGTATTCCGCAAAAGTAATGTAATGTCCATGTACATCAGGCTTAGGGTCTCTATATTAATTATACCATACCAAAAACAAATATATATAATGTATCGAAAATTGGCTTGAGGTGTTAATTAATGGGTCACCATAACATTTGTTGGGTTTTTTGGGGTCAGGTATATAGAATTAAAATTTGAGAAATTCAAATTTCAACTGCAAAATAATTAGTGATGATTAAATATAGAAATAATTTTTGTCTAAATTAATAAAATTTCTTTATGAAAGGTATTGTGAGTGAATAGTATAGAACCATTTTGGTTATCCAATTTGTATAAGTTTAAATATAAACTATTAAATATATGAACCAATTTATGCAAACATTAAATTTCCTTATTTCAAATAATTATGTATAGCATGACTAAGAAATATCATAGGTTAAAATAATTAATAGGTATCCAGAGGCATAATTTCATTTCATTATTAACTTATGGCCAACAAGAAGTTTATAATAGTCAAATTATGTATATCACTACATCTTATTCTTCAACTAATGATGTATAAATATATTTATAGAACTCCATGACACCAGTTTCATATGTATGACATGTGATGAAAAATATAAGAGAACCATTAACCTTGTATAGTGCCTTTATCTCTCATTCATTTTCCTCCATTCCCTAAAAATCAACTAAAATTACCAAATCCTTGTGTGTGACATGTCATCCAACTAGGTTATAGTCCGGATGTAATATTATTGATCACTCCGTGATTGTGAATATTCCATTATTTGGAATAACATTATAGAAATTTTTTGATTGCTTCAAAAAATTATCATCCACCATGTCAAGGAAAATCCACTAAAAACAACCATGATTGATATTAGTTACATAACTTGTTTTTTTGTTATTTAATTTTCTATACATTTTATCTCCGGTAATTGATAAAAGTATTTATTATATGAGGACTAGAACATATGTAATATTATAAATGTTTTAAAAATAAATATATTTTTTAAATATGATTTTGGGAGGAATAAGGTTAAAAATTATATTAAATAATTATATATAATTAGATTACAGAATGAGAAAATATATAAAGATAATCCCTTAATTTAGATGATGAATACATTTCAAGGAATTCGTTTTTTATGATTTTTTCGAAATGTTTTTCAGGAAAATCAAACTTAAGAGAAAAAGGTAATTAAAAATAAATTATTTTGTACACCATGTAATAAACATTCACATTCAAGAAAATTTCATTAGCATTTGGTATATGATCAAACATGTCTCCGAGAACATACATTACAATTGTAATCAATTATAAAGACATAATAACATGTGTTAGATCGATGTTAACACACTATATTTGGGTTTGTTTTGAGATAATCATATTGTTATGTGTTATGATTCCTCCATCGGCATCAACAAAAAACAACACACCATCAAATCCATTATATAATTAAAATATTTTTTATAATGAGTGTAGAATTTGACCGGGATTTCCATAAAACCTTTTGGAAAATGGGGTATTTGTCTTGATAAACAAATGGGGTATCAACATATTCCCATATAAAATTGAATAACACATTCTAAAATTCCATCCTGGAAGTGATACACTCATAAATTTGTTACAATATCCAAACGTCTATGTTTTTATTTTAATATTTTACACTTTTTGACAATCTAGCATCTAAAAGTAGAAGATATGTATTAATTGATTTAATATGAATGATGGTTTCACCATGCACCCTATATTAATCACGTTAGATCCATGGAATACATCAGAGCCCTACAGATTATATATTTTTGTATTTTTATATTTTTATGTATATATATTCATGTACTTATTTTTAAATACATTTGAAAATATTTTTGTGTGCATGTGTTTGTGTGGGCATGTGTGTGTATATATATATATGTGTTTTTTAATTATATTTAAAAATATAAAAATATATATCAATATAAATATTTATATTAATATATATATATATATTATATTTTGAAATTTACTTACATATACTCGAACACACACACAAATATATATTTTTCTGTTCATATAGACGCACACACACATATTTATACTTAATATTACATATTTCATTTTTATGTGATGTAATTCATGTAAATCATTTGATGATGTAGTGCATGAAGACTCTGATTTCTAGAGTCGAATAAAATCTATTTCTAATTCTGAAACACAAGCTTCTGTAACTAGTGATGACACTCAAAATTCCAATTCTCTACTTAATTCTTTTTTGAATGGGTGGAGTAGCTTTCCCAATGAGAGATGATAAAGGGTGGAAAGGGCCACGTCACATTTTGGATTATTCATCTATCATGTCACCATAAATCTCTATTAAAAATAATTTTTTTCCTAACATCATAAATAGTTTTAATAGCAACGAGGAATTCTATGAGGAACATGAAAATTCTCATAGAGTTCTCCCTATTGATGCTAAACCGTCAGTAATTAAGACTGTCAAGTCAGAATTTCAGGGCTTGGGTATAAGGACCTTGCCTTAAAACTAACTTAATATTGAGTTATTACAAGATTACACATTGAGGATCTTTTCAGGTTTAGAGTTTTAGAGAATTAAATAATAAAACTTGCATTACATTCCACATTTAAACAAAGTGGTTACATAAAGATAGTATTCATTTTTTCCCATCAATGGAATATATTAAAAATAAAACATGGATTATTTCTTGAAAATTCCTTGACACTATCATCATATCATGCACCTTTCCCTTGACCTGTGAAAAAGATTTCAAAAAAGACTTGGGATGAGCATAAAAATATTAATATGGGTTATATAAAAAAAATATGGAAAGGAAACATGAGTTCATATGTACATAAGAATGAAATCAGACTTTACCCATAAAACATAAGCACATTAACATACATCATCAAATCATGAATAAATCATAGAAATCATAAGACATAAAGGTAACTTGAGGCATTCATAACATTCTTACGTAGGGAGTAACCCTCTTGGTTACGTTTGGAATACCCATCATAGTATATTCCCTAAATCTCTTCGGAGAAACCTTAACGTTTCAATCCTTCACGTTACCCAATGCATTGGAGAGCTATATCGGGCTCACCCGCCCTTAGTTTATCACGGAACCACCCGTCTTCATAATAATGCCCAAGAACCTCAACATAATTGTATCACATAAAACATGCATAAAGGAAACATAACATTTCCACCTTTCAATCACAAGATATCAATACAACACATTGATAAAAAAATTATGAAAACCATTTTAAATACCAAAATAAAAGAAAAGTAAAACATGTTATTTATTTTTCTTTTAAAAAGAAGGTATGGCTTTTAGAGGAAGCCGAAACTCAAAAAATGGTCACGGCGGCAGAGAAGTCGTTGTCGCCGCATACGTACGACAAAACATTCCCTTTTATCGTTTAGTAAAACGCTTCGTATAAAAAAGATTCCTTTTGGATAAAGGTAAAATTCAAAGGGGTTTATACACCATATAAAAGAAGGTTGAGTATAAAACAAAATATGACTCAATGAAAGGAGATTGAGATGATGTCCCATACCTCGGGTCCGACTTGACTCAGTCGTTCTTTAATCTCCTTAAAATCGGGTAACTCCCTTTGGTTTGAGCTCAAAGGCTTCCTTGGGAAAACTTCTGCCCAATGTGAGGCTTCAAGGAGTAAGAGAGGGAATTGGAGAGACAAAATGGGTAGGGGTTGTCCGGGCCAAAGGATTTGGAAGTGTGGGTAAGGAGGTAGAGGTGGGGGCCTTTTATAAGAGGAGAGGAGGGCCACTCTTGTAAAGTAAAGAAATGTTACTTTATTTTCAAATGGATTTTGGATTTAAAAGGTCCCACATTGGTATAATTTGAGACTAAGGTGATAAGGGTTCGAAATATACCAACCCAATAGTTTTTTGACATGTGTAGGTCTTATCTTTTACATTATCATTTCATTTTATTTAAATCGTCAAATAATGGGGTCATCGCTGCATCATTATGAATTCATAAATAATTTAATTTATTTAATGTCTAAAAATTATAAAAAAAATACTATGATGTAGAAAATCTGTTTATCTTTCCAATTACTATTTATAGTCCAAAATATCATTTATGTAGACAAAAGTAAAAATATTTTACTTAGGTGATACATTCTTTGTTACATTTAACATTCTTTAAAAAATAAAAAGAAAAAAAAGTCACTTTCTCACAAAAGTGATTTCATGGGGCCCCAAAGTTTGGGACAACGCATCCCATGGTAGGCCATGAGACAACCAGTAGCCTTAGGAAACATTTTGGTGTCATTTTTTATTATTATTATATTATTTTATTATCCTTAACTACCCGATTACTCATTAATGAAGATAATTAAAGATAATTACTGTTGTTATTATTCATAATTTCCAAAAACAAAAGAGTATTAATTAGATAAATTGGACCTTATGATTCCAAATATGTAATCTATTTTACCAAATTCCAAACACATAAATTGCAATAATTGATTTAAAAATAATTCCCGTTGTCAAAACAAATAGCGGGTTTTTTTGAAACAATATCTATGAAAAGTTTGGCATTAGTTTATGACCAATTTCAAAGTGAAATTAATCCTAATGAACCCCATTGGATTAAATGGTAAACATATATTCAGATTAAACTTTAATACCAATTAAAAATATAATCTAACCATATAATTAAATTAAATGAAAAAGCAATTTTGATGTAAAATGCAGTATTTTTCACTATTCATTAAAAATAAACATTGTCAGAAAAATACCAAAAATTTATCCAATGTAAATTTTAATTTCCCAGTCATAATGAATATGTTTATGTTGAAAAATATAGATTATAAAATTGTCAAAAGTTTGATTTAAAAGGGGTTTGCCATCAAAAGCCAGTAAAACAATCTTTTAAGAATATTAGTATATTTCATGCTTAAGATTGGATTTATTTTCATTTTAAGCCTCTAAAACACTATCTAATTCATTAATAAGAATAGATAAAAATATCTATTATTCATTAATTACATGGTATGTTACATTAGGTCTGGAAGAATATCCAACCACAAAAAATGATAATGATGATGATATACATATGTAGCCTAAAATATTGAGGAGGGTTTTCAATAAAAGATGTAGGGGTGGCAAAATATCCCCTATGTGAATAATATTTTTATTTTTATGTTTTTGGTCAATTTCCAAAATTCCATATCACCCATGTACTCTATGAACATATTATTATTAATAAATTCATGAACAATGGGCTATAACCCATTTTTCTGAGTGTCCTGGAATATTAATATACTAATAAATACATATAATTATTTAAATATATATAATTATCATTAAAATATTTAAAATTAAGTACCAATATATTTAAGTAACGAATCTATATATTATATTTATAAATATATCATTATATATGAATAAATTTATTTATAATTAGACATATATTTATGATTTTTTAAATACATAAAATTTTATAAATACATATAATTATATTCAAATATTATCAAATATATTTATTTTTTATTTAAATTTTTAATATATAAATATGAAAATAGATATAAAATTATACTAAATATAAATAAATATATATATTATTATATAAGAATATTATATCAATATATATATATATTTATTTATAATTATATATAAATAATTTTAATATATTTATTTATTTAAAAATATAATTATAAATAATGTAGTTGGGGTCTTGGTCTAGTGGTTAAGGCTACCATGTAATCCTACATTCACCAGAGTTCAATCTCTGGCTTCTTCAAATTATAGGATTTATGGGAACCGTGACAAAGACAGGTTGTGCATGCAGTGTGACAGATTATGATGGATATACTTGCTCAAGGTGCATAGTGAGGATGGGGATGGGGATGGCATGTTATGGGGGAAGGAAATAGAGGTGGAAATGAAGATGTGGCGGTGTTTGGGAAAAGATTTGTTGGTGGACTCCCAAGAATGACTCATGGATGGGAGGTTATAAGAGGTCCGGTTTTTAGGTTGTGATGAGGTAGCTTTGACGATGGAGTCCCTTGGTGGCTAGGTGATCGACTTGGGTGATAGTAATGGCTCTAAAGGGGAATAAAATCATGAGTATAATGTGGGTTGGCAAGGCGGTGCGCATCAGATGAGGCATGCACACTTGGAAGGGATGACAGAGATCGATCCTGGGGATTAGCTGATGGGCTCAAGCGAGACCTTCAATTGTGGGACCAGAAATGAAAAAATGGGTATGTGGGACATGTATTGTGTCTACATTCCAACATGGGTATGAAGTTCTTTATATATAAAAAATAATTATTTATTGGAATGATATAACTAGGGGTTATGGTCTCTATATCTATACATGTGTGCGAGGTGTGTGTGTGTTTTATATAAATGTACCCCCAAACACCTATGTAATATTTTTATAAATAAATATATATATTAATATTTATAAAATATTAATAAATACATTTTAATATTTTTACAATTATATATAATAATGAACCAGTATCTAAAAAATTAATTTTATAAATATATATAATTATTTAAATGTATTTACAACAATAAATAAATATATAAAAATATAATTACATATAATTATAATTTTTTAATAAATATATATATTTAAATAATTATACAATATAAATAAAAATCCTTAAATAATAAATATATTTATTTATAATTATATTTATAAATTCATATTTATAATTATTTACATGATTATTTTTAACTATATACCTTTATAATTTTTATTTATATTTTTTAACACTATTAAAATTAGGTATTGATCAATGTTTTTTTCACGGATAAAAATTAATATTTATCAGCGCTAAGACAATTCTTGTAATGATGTATGTTTATTAGTGATAAAAGAGCACCAATAATGAGTGTTTTTTCAGTTCTCACAATTTTCGCGTAGTTAAAATGCCTCTTTATAATAGTTTTTTATTATAATGTTAAAATCCATCACCATCATATAAAGAGAACCCTACCATGGTTCTACTCACTCGTTTCAATCATGATTTAGAACAATATAATCATTGCTACCACGCATCGTCAATCGTCACGGACAAATTGGTCCTCTAAAAAAATGTGATTGTTTGTAATAATGTTTAATCGAAATTAAAACTACTCTACTGATCTAATCCCCTTTCAACCATATCTTTTCATATTAAAAACAACCAATAGTATCATTATTGTGTGACCCCTAATAATGTTATAATCTTCCACCACTAACATGCTATTCATTTAACAAATATTCATGTCTTTAGTAAGTTTCAAATAGTTTATTTATTAATGTTATTCTAATCTAACTATACATGAGGATAAAATAGTATTTTTAAAATGATTTCAACACTTCTATTGGAATGGTATTTCAAGAAAAAAGTCTTTCAAAATGACTAAGTGGGTTTTAGAGAACATTGTGACTATTTATAATGTTTCTCTTGATGTCACCTTGAATTTATAAATTTTCCTTTGGTATCAACTGATTCCTTATATTTTTATTTGTAAAAATTCCCTAACATATCCTAATGTATGTATTTTATTTTGGATGAAGATGAGTGCA
Source organism: Viscum album (assembly GCA_963277665.1). Lineage (NCBI taxonomy): Eukaryota > Viridiplantae > Streptophyta > Magnoliopsida > Santalales > Viscaceae > Viscum > Viscum album. Next base: position 1,395,243,895 of record OY728165.1, read on the forward strand.
TAGGACTGAGGTTTTTAAATGTTTTATTTTCCCCAAATTAATTTCAAATGATGTTTGTAGTTGTTTAAAGTGTTTAAAATGATTGACAAAAGTTTTTAAAATTACCCACATGAATATTATATTCAATTTTTTATTAAATTAATATTTATATTAATGGAATTTTTTTTTATTATTAAGAATAAAAATCATCTAAAGGGGAATAACTCGTAACATTATAGATGTATAAGGCATAATGGAATTTTCAAATCCATGGAGCCGTTTTTCGATGAATCTGCATTGGGATCCAATATTACAAAGATTAATTCATGGGATGGAATTTATAATTTTAATTATGATGGACCTTTGTTGAGATCTCACAATTTTTTTTCCTACATGAAATCTATTGAAGTATCTATGTGAAGATCCCATGACAGAATTGGTATGTGATTTGGTTGTTCTAGACTTAGTGACTCATGGACCAAATTCTTGGGATACCATTACTGAGAAACATCACCTAACAGTTGATAGAGTCTCATTTAGGGAGGAATTATCTAGTGGAATCCTAGAAGAGATCAAAGGATGTGAATATTATGACAACATTTATATTAATGAGTTTAAAATAGATTAATTTGTTTATTTCATCTATGTATAGTATAAAAGATTGATTTACTCTAGGAACCGTTATGGTAAGACAATAATTGAGGATTCATATTCATATAATACCATATAAAAGATGTCTAATTCCAATCAATTTCATAAAATATTCTTGATTTCTTATGAAAAAAGTGATTAAAAGAATGCCACCCCTACTTAGAATGTCCTCTCTTAATATCCCATTGAAAAACCTATGCATTCCTTACAAACTAATATTTCTTCTAATGAATATTTTGGCTTCCTCTTATCCTAATAGTAAAGTAGATGTTGTTTTGATTGATCTTTCATGATCAAATATAAGTGATTGGATGCATACAAATATTAGATTTAAACTCAAATAGGGGGTTGGTTATGATTAATTATAGGATAGAGAATTCCAAAGTGATGTCATTCATATATCCAAAACTAGGAGATATGGTACAAGACATGGTGACTTCGTGTTTAAGATACTGATTGAAATTGGTCGTGGTTCATATGGGTTAAGAAACCCTGCTAATATATTATTACAACCAGAATCTAGATCATGTTCCACCTATGTTAATGATAATTTTAGCACTATTCAACTATTGATTCATCCAAAATTCTTATCATGTTTCAACTTGTGAAGAAAAAAATTATTTGAAAGGTTAGTAGACATAAGATCATTGGTTTTTCTAAATCTCAAAGCAGTGAGTAGGATGATCAAGGTTGTGATCATTCACTTGCATGAAATGATATAGATAAATTATTAGATGATGGACTATCATATGATGGATATGAGCCACAGGTTCAACATAAAATATATAGGAAATTTTTTCATCTTAGTAGAAGGGGTGGGTGTGCCTCTCACCAAAACATGATTACTTCCTCTCATGCAACATGAGTTTTCACCATTTCCTTTTCATTTGTTATTTAATAAATTTTTTTCTTTGATGTTCATACTTATCATAATTTCCATTAAATAAAAGAGATTTTGAGTCTTAATCTTTTTAAAAAATAGAAATCATTGATTTATATGTATATTTTTTAATTTTATTTTATAAAAAATTATAATTACTAATTTAATTAAATTTTTAAGTAATATTAAAAAAAATTAAATAGATATGGGTTTATTACTCAAAATATTATCTACCTAGTGATTCATTGTAGATTGAGCCAATTAGGACACTCTCAAGTATTTACAGAGGGAATGTGTTGTAAAAAAAGAAAATCTCATTTCTGATCGTTGTGTTTTTTCTCCAACAGAAATTGATTTTGAATAAAAGGATATAACATGACGGGTTTAGGTTATCAATGGATGAAAAATTCTAAATTAAAAGCTCTTATCCTTGATTTAGTTTTTTTCGGAATATTTGTTAAAAGGGAAGTGTTTTATGTGTCGTTTATATATATGAAGCGATTATGGACTAACTCAATTTCTATCGAGATTCAATTATTTCTAAAACATTTCTTTAGAAGAATGAACATTTTTATAATGCCCCATATTTGGATTGAAGGATTTTATCGATCCCAGTATTACTGATTATAAATATATCCCAAATTGAATGGAATAAAATCATTTTATATTCCCAAATTGTTAAGTAAAATGGTGAGAATGGGGATTCAGAATGGTCTCACTAAAACCAGGATCTCTAATAATTTATGATTAGAGATTTAAAATCATCCTGCTTGAAGTAAAACACTAATTTTCATAGGTTATGTCAATATATTCTATAGGAATTGTATTTTTTGGAATATGGACTCCCTATTTCATATTTATACATTAATTAGTAGTCATATCAAAATGGTAAAATAAACTCAGATAGATAGGTATGTAAATTTTTCTAGAGTTATTATGGATGTTTACCTCAGCATGAATCATACAGATAATGTTTTTCAATGAACATAATATGATTAATTGACCATGGAAATATTTATGGGATATTTTAGCATTTTTCTCAATGTACAATATAATAATACATTTAATGGTATTTTTTTGAAGCGCCACAAGACATTCCTTCTTCCTGAAAAATTATAATGATGATACTATATTTACGAATAATCAAATATAATTTATTGATGTACTAATATTGAAATATGAAAAAATGGTGTCTTCAAGAATTGTGGTGACATTTGGGATGTTTTTGGTGAGTTAATAGTTATGGTAGATTCTCATGTTCCAAAGAAAAGTGGAAAAAATCAAGATGTTTGTCCTTATTTATGTGAGAACATTCCCTCTGATACAAAATAATTCTGATAGAGACAAAGAATGTTAGGTTTATATTGATGTATATGAATATTCAAATATCAACCATGATTCATTCATCATGGAAACATATTATTGTACATGTGTTTTTAGAAATAGTAGGCCATAGAATCCTTATTAAGTGAAATCAACTATGAAGGTGGGTATCTCTAGTATAGACTCATTGGATGGGAGTTCCTTGATAGAATGTTTTGGTAGTGTAACTCTAAATTAAGGCCATATTTTGTTTTATGGATTATGTGAAAAAAGTGGGAAATCAACAAAATGAAATAAAATCTTCGCAATAATTGACTGTTCAATTGTTAATGGTGTAAAAAATTCATTTATGGGATCAAAATGGAAGGCCTATAATGGATAATAAAATTCCAAAATATTTACGCAGATCAATCAAGAGCCTCAAAGTCGTGGAATTTTTGGTTTTGGGGTGAGTGTGCATGTAACATCAATTTTAAGAGGAACTAATTCTACAACATTAGAGAGTTATCATTCAATAAATAGGAATTCTATTCTATATACAGTAAATTAGCAGGAGGATGAACAATTTTCTCCTCGAAAAAGTAACCTAAAAATCTCCAAAGTGGTTTCATGTGAACAACCTATTGATTCTAATACCATTTAGGTTTCCCTCAAAAGAGTTTGATGACCTAAAACATCCAACATTATATAAGTTCTTGATAAGTATTTATCCCTGGTAAATCTTTTTTGTAGGGTCTCCTGTGATGTCAAAAAATTTATTTATCCTGTGTAAGGGAGAATATAGCCATGAAGGGGAAATCAATATGATACCATTATTCTAGTTTTTCTTCCACCTTCGTCCCTTGGGTCCCCCCCCCCCATTATGGATGAAGATATCTCTCATATGGTCATTTCATGTAAATTGAAAACTTTTTCAGCTAGGTCTACAATGGATTTCACTAGGATGACTATTGAATAACATGAATAGGAGCATGATGATCCTATGCTTGGAGTGGGAGGTCTAACTACTTGTGGAACCCTTAAATGGATGTCAATTACAGAGGATTTCCTATCATTATTTGGTTCTAATGTGAATAAATTATCATTATATAATATTTTAAATAGATTTACTAATATTGAAGTCTTCTTTAAAGAGTATGTATATATTCATGGAACTTATGACATTCATCCATATAAAGAAGAAGATGAATCATCATGTTTGGATGATTAAGAGGAAAAAACGTAGGATCCTAAACAACGGGAGAAGGAAGACACCCGAGTTACTATGGTTGCTTCTATGGAAGGGTGAGTAGACTTAAATGGATTTGAATGTATAATAAATGTATGGGATTTTTTTAAGAATTGTAAAACTATATTTCTTTTCTTGTATATTATATTTAATAATAATAATTTCAAGTTGTTCCATTATAAGTGATAATAATTATCAGTAATTAATACTTTTTATTAAGTTTATACAAGAATTTATAACTAATAAAAAAAATTATCATATATATCATTTATTATAAATATTTTCAATTATCTTAAATTAATAATTTATATCAATAACATATAAAAAACTGAAAAAAATATTTTTTTGAATTATTTATTTAGAATTATTACTTTTTTTAATAATTTTTAATTAATTATTTTGAACAAATAATTATTTCATATTAATAATTTTTAATTAATATTTTTCCTTATATTTATTTAATAATATTTAATTAATAAATTATTGAAATAATTTATGAATAATTTTCATTACCATGAAATAATACTTCATATTATTGGTGTTTATATATATATATACTTTTTATTATATGTGTATAAAATATATTTACAATAAAAAATTGTCTTTATATAAATAAATTTTATTGTGTGTATATAAATATATTGTTCAAATGGATTGAATATTGCATGTGTTGGTGATATTATGTTTCCTTGATCTACCCTCCTAATTCTCTACCTCATATCTCTTTTCTCAAAACATTTTTACTACACCCCTTCCCTCTACTTCACTATTATTTTAAATCATTCATCATGATTTCTCAGATTGATTTCAAGGAACACATATTTGTGATATAAATATATCCTTCCCATTACCATTTTATGTGGGGACAAAAAATTATAAATAGGAAGAGTTTTTATTGTGGAAAATGGTAATTGGATATGTGTTTCATATATACATCCTACTCCCATGTATTTAAATCAATAAAGTATGCCCATTTTCTTCAATGTATCCCTCCTACTCCCATAGATTAAAACCACAATATCTTTTTTTTAAATGTCATTAAATGTTGAATATTAGTTTTAAAGACTATTAAAGTATCATATTTCAATATTGTTTTCTTTATAGGAAATAAAAATATGGAATTTATATTGTTCCAAGTTTTGATATAAAAAATTTTGAATCTTTTCAAATGTAATTTTTTTATGAAAATTGTTTTCAAGTATTTATTTTGATTTTTAGTTTTTTTGTTATATTTTAAATTCCATATGTTGATCACCGATATAGGGGTTGTGATATGGGAGCATTCTCTCTTGGGACACTAATTAGTGAATGCTATGGTATATTAGAATCATACAATACAGAAAATACTAATGATAACTCTCATTAGTAGAATCATAACCATTAATAAAAAAATTATTTATTTAAATCAAATCCATTAATAAAATTTCCATATAGTGATATTTTATTAATAAAAATAATTTTTTATATAAAATGGTTTTTATGAATTATTTATGTTGTTAAATTTTTACATTACCAAATAATAAATGATATATATGAATAAAAATTGTGTGGATTAAAATCGTATGACCAAAAAGTAAAAGGACGGTGTGAATGAAATCATTGTGGTTGAAAAAAATCACTCATATTACCATTATTAAATATTTTTTCCATGTTTATGATATTTTAATTCAAGAATAATTAGCACAGAGGAGTTGTAACTATATCTAAGTAGTAAATTTTGCACTAAACATGGAAAAAATGTATGTATCCAGTAATTGGGATAAGAATGCATTTTTGGATCATCCAATACGATTACATGTTTTCAAAATGATAAAGATCGTATAATGGATGTGATTACTGGTGTGAACGATAAGGAATATTCTATTGAAGAAATAATATTTTTGTTGAAGATAAACTTTTTGTGTTCCAAAAAAATATTAGATGTTAAAGAGATGTGAAAATATGATTTTTTATACAGGTTATACTAATAATACAACATTATTAACCATATTAATGCTATATAATTTAAAAGAAGGAAATAAATGGGGTGATTCAAGTTTTACTAAAATACATTCTATCATTAATTATATTATCCAATAAGATAATGGGCTGACATACTGAAAATATGGTGCTAAACTAATTCTATGATAAAATGGGTATGATCTCTAAAAGAATTAATGCATTGCAAAATGATTTAATGCTATTTTCTGAGGGCCATCAATTAAAAATTTCTAATTTTTTTTTCTTCATGATACATGAAGATGAATTAGGTCCAAAAAATATTTTATGGTAATTTCCTATCGATCATGGTTTTAGGATCCTATATTAAAGTGATGAGATTGAAAGAATATTTATGAAGACACATATATAGAAATAAATATTAAAAACATTATCACTATGTAATGTCTCAGAAATTTCATTTAATTATATTATTATATTGAATTATTCTGAGACTGCGCACTTTTAATTGAAATGATTCTGAGGCCCAAAGGTTCCGAAACGTAATTTTGAACTTTTTAAGGTGCGTTCATTAAATGCACAAGAATGTTTTTATAACGTTTGATCCATTTCTTTGAATGAAAATATGAGGAAACCATTTGACTCAGAATTCTGAAATTCTCCTAGAATGGACTTAACATCGGCCAGCAAGGGACGAATGGAAAAGTTTATATTTTTAAATTAAAAAAATATAACTTTAAAAAGATATTTTCTTTTCTTTTTTCATCTGAAAACTGGTGACACAGTGATGCTGCAGTGCAGCAATGAGGCAAAGACATGGTGCATTAATCAGGCTTAGTAATGTCTTGTATCATGTAGTGTAACCATGCAATAAAAGAAAAGTAACCGCAACACTATTTCATAAATTAAACCGTGTAACGACGCAACGTCGCAGTGTAACTGAAACATTGCAATGAGATTTTAGTTTTTGTCTAACAAGATGTTGGATGGGGAATTAAACATTGGGGATTCTCTAATAATTTGGTGGAAATATTCCTCTCCAATGAAGAATGAAGAAAAACAATGGTGAGAATTCATCGTCTTCGATGTACCTCATAGAACAGAGCCGGAATTGAAGATGTTGACATCTTAAATCCTCAAGGATGAACACATCGGCATCGAATGTCAAAGAGGTAAGGCTTTGATTTTTATGTCAATTTTCATCCTGAGTCTTCTTTTTTCTCTGAATGACGAACACTGATCAACCCACTGACAGGTTGATCAGTGATCCATGTGTGTAAGCTGGAGGGTGATTTTCTAAGAAATTTATTTTCTAGGATTGAAACATAGAATGAAATTATTAAACATCAATCTCCAAACCTCCCTCTTGATCTAAACCTCTAACGTGGAGGGCCCGGCCGACACGAACAAGGCCCGAGAACCTCTCCTCTTTCGTTCTTGGTGTGTGTATCTTGAATGTGATGGAAAGACAAAATTGAGACTTTCGAGGTGAAGACGGAAATATCTGGGGAACGTAGGAATAAATTGTGACAATATGGCCTCGGTGACAGCACAACCACCCCGCCTGAACATGTTTGTCGGGTCCTAGCCCACTAGGTACCACCAGTTGCCCCGCATACACCTGGGGCCCACCCCAGGGTCCACCCACGTGCCTGAATGGGTCATCTGACTAATGATAGTCCCCACAGGCCAACACATTTCCTTTCCAGTGTGCTTTGTCCTAACTCACACACACCCTGGGAGACTTCCCAGAAGATCACCCATGATGGAGGGTGATTTTCTAAGAAATTTATTATCTATGATTGAAACATAGAATGGAATTATTAAACATCAATCTCCAAACCTCCCTCCTGATCTAAACCTCTAACGTAGAGGGCTCGGCCGACACGAACAAGGCCCGAGAACCTATTCTCTTTCATTCTTGGTGTGTGTATCTTGAATGTGATGGAAATACAAAATTGAGACTTTCACGGTGAAGAGGGAAATATCTGGGGAACATAGGAATAAATTGTGAAAATCAGGCCTCGGTGACAGCACAACCACCCCGCCTCAACATGGTCGTCGGGTCCTATCCCACCAGGTACCACCAGTTGCCCCACAGACATGTGGGTCCCACCCCAGGGTCCACCCACGTGCCTGAACGGGTCATATGACTAATGATAGTCCCCACGGGCCAACACATGTCCTTTCTAGTGTGCTTTGTCCTAACTCACACACACCCTGGGAGACTTTCCAGAAGATCACCCACGCTGGAGGGTGATTTTCTAAGAAATTTATTATCTAGGATTTAAACATAGAATGAAATTATTAAACATCAGTCTCCAAACCTCCCTCCTGATCTAAACCTCAAACGTGGAGGGCTCGGCCAACACGAACAAGGCCTAAGCATGCTTAACTGTGGAGTTCTAATCAGATAGGATCCCGAAAGGGAAGGTGCACCTTGTTGACAGGAGTCATATCATTTAGTAATTTAACCCTTTATCATTTGAGGATGTTACAATCACCCCCCACCCCCCTTAGAGCACAACACCCTCGTTGTGGGTGCTACATCACAACCCAGGTAGTGCACCGCACTTAAGGCTGGGTGACCTCCCTCTGATACCAAAGGTGACAACTGGGCCCCGGTGACAGCACAACCACCCCGCCTCAACATGGTCGTCGGGTCCTGACCCACCGAGTACCACCAGTTGCCCCGCAGACACGTGGGGCCCACCCCAGGGTCCACCCACATGCCTGAATGGGTCTTCTGACTAATGATAGTCCCCACAGGCCAACACATGTCCTTTCCAGTGTGCTTTGTCCTCACTCACACACACCCTGAGAGACTTCCGAGAAGGTCACCCATCCTGATTACTATTCAAGGGCATGCACGCTTAACTGTGGAGTTCTAATCAGACAGGATCTCAAAAAGGAAGGTGCACCTTGTTGACATGAGTCATATCATTTTTTTATTTAACCCTTTATCATTTGGGGATGTTACATAAATGGTGTGATGAACGGGACCCAAGAGGACTTCTGGCGGTCCACTGAACATATGGCCGTTAATTTGGTGACGAATGTTGAACAGGTGGCCCACAACAGTGGTCGTGAGTGGTGGAGGCGGCACACTGTGATGAAAATGGGTCGCGGTTGGTAGGTCGTGTGGAGAGGGTGGCCTCGTCTGAGCCACCTGGGCGGTGTGGGCCATGGTCTATCGACCCCGGCTAGAGGGACACCATGTTCACCGGACCTGCTGGGGCCAGATTTGTTTATCGCATCTAAGTAAGACGGTGCACCTCCAGTAGGTCTTTAGCAGGTGGGCCGAGCCCCCAGTGGGTTCGGCTGGTCTCATGGCCCCACAGGCCGATCCCCCATCCAGCATGCTTGACCAACACCGGCGCTCCGGACTTGTCGCATATTAGGGAAGTCCTGGAGCCCAGTGGGCTGGACCCATGACGTCGATCCAAACCCACACCCTACAGGCTGGACTAGACCGGGTCACTGGGCACCCAACAGGCTGGCACCCCCAACTAAAACGAGTTGGTCCCAACAAGACCCATTGGACATAGTCCACTGGCTAGGCCGAACCATACTGAACCCAAACCGAAACATGTCATATCGGTTCCTTCAAAATGAACAATGGTATGTGGGACCCCTAGGATAGGTGGATTGGGTCAATTCGAACGGTTCTGATTGTGTCACGTCGCAACCAGCCCCATGGTTACTAAACTACCAATATCATTCAAACCATAGGTCCAATTGAAGATACATTTGTTGCGTATGGAACCACATGATGAGTTAGAAATTTTGACATTTTTTTGGGGGGACATTTATTGATGTTGAGAGGAGAAAAATGTCTTGGGGAGAGGTTCTCTTAATCATGGTACGTATGGAACAATGCAGTTGACTATGATGTGAAGACTACTCAAGGATGTCCTAGTGTTAAGTATCTCTGTGTGACTTGGCAGATCCATCGTGGGGAGCAGCTCTGTGTGACCATATAGACCCATGGTTCTCGACAAGACTAGTACCTCAGTTCAGCTAAGTAATGAAGTGGCTCTCTGTGACCCAACATGCCCATGGTTGGGAGCGGTTCTATGTGACCCATCATACCAATGATACCCATTAGGGATGAGTACCACAACAGTTCATGGTCAGTGGGATGCATCTATGTGTGACCTGGAAGGCCCATTGTACTTGATATAATATATGTTCCCCAGTAGCCAAGGAGTTTGATTATACGAATGATGATTGCACTATCACTACCCTAGAATATACCTTATGTGATCTGCATGTTTTACATTATGCCATGTGCTGGAGATCGTTCATAGTTGCATTACGTATGGGTATTTTTTCCATTGTGATGTTTTTCTTCTTGGATTACTGATAGACCATTCAGGGTCTCGGGGTCCCGAATGAGTATTTTTATACTCACCCCTACATGGTCATCACCTGCATGTTTTGTGTCTAGTGCAGATGATCGACATTTCGACATGGGTGCTCATGGGGACAAGATAGATGGATGCAATGATGGTGGACTGGGTGGTATATGACCAGGTGGGTCGCAATAGACTAGGTAGAAAGGAAATACAATGTTGGATTCTAGTATCTTCACTACTCTCATGATCTTGTTGGGCTTTCCTCCAATGGAAATCAGATTTTGCTTTTTTACATTGCTATTTTCAATTCATTGTTCGGTTTGCATCTTGACCCCCTAACATTCACTTGTACATGAAATCATATTTGTTTTAGTGGTATATTTTGCACCCCATTCAGTGTGATAGGATGTGGTTGGTTATGTCTATGTATATGTTTAAATGTAATGACTTCCCGTTATGGGATATGCCATTCTGGTGCTAGTCACCAACCCTTGGCCTATGGAATGCAGGCATTGGGTAGTCACGGTGGGGTCCTGGGAGAATGATCATGAAAAATTGGTATCATAGTGTATACCATCCAACCACAAAGGCTTTGAGTTTTTGTTTTGTGTTCGAGAAACATTTTAATCTGATGTGTGTTTGACATTCAGATTCAGGGACTCCATTTTTGGTGCGGTGACCGACGTATCCATACACCAAGACATTGAATTCTGATATTTGGCATAATGCATTAAAACATGGGTTGCATAAGTGTCTTCTTATATTATTTGGAATAAAATATAGCTCAACAGGTATATCCTTCTGACTATGGTACATCTTGATATATTTCAGAATGCCTCTATATGGACGACTAGTGAGGATCCCGATATGAGGTCATGAAAACAACATGCCTACAGATGAGGTGTCCATTCAAGGGTTAGTGCTTGAGATGGCCCGACCGGGTGATGAACTAGTCTTACCACAACCTATTGGTCAACATTTACTATTGGTAGTTCTGGAAGATAAATTTAATATGATCTGTTCCCAACAATAGTTTCAGAGACAGTGTCCTCCTAGGTTCAGGGGAGAGACATATCCTCGGGTCACTAAAGACTAGAAGGAGGTTATGAAGTCGTTCTTCCGTATAGTGAGGAGACTTTCTGAAAATATGGAGATCATGGTAGCAAGTCTTCTATAGGGCTTGATAGGGATATTGTTGAGCCTGACCACCCAGATGCCCAACGAGGAGACCCTTACATGGGAAAACATTGAGTATCATTTCCAGGATAAGTTATTTTCTGTGATCTTTTTCTCTATGAGGATTCAAGAGCTTATTCACTGTTATAAGGGATGAATGACAGTTTCAAAGTACTCAAATAGGTTCAAATATCTATCTTTCTACTCTATATACGTGGTGTGAGACCCTTTCTTCAGGGCTAGAACCTTTGAGCATGGACTGAAAAGGGATATCATGTCATCAGTGTTGGCCCTCTACATCCCTACCTAGGCCGAGGTTATTTAATAATCCATTATTGTCAATAGATTATTAGTAGAGAAAAAACCAATATCTAGAGGCACCAGTAGACCCCAGGCGGTGGAGTCTTAAGAAGGTACCAAACAGAAGACAAGTGGCTCAAACCGAGCCAGGTTATTCAGAGGGAAACCCCATGACTCATGATCAGTAGTGTGATGAACCCTTCCAAGGTGGATCTATTAGGGAGTCAGGCAGTGCTTCATGTGAAGATGTAATGGTCATATGATGTGTGACTACTTGACCCACCGTTAAGATTACAAGCAGAGAGTGGAGGGGTCACTAATTCAGCGACATCTATTAGAGTGAGGAGGTTCATAGGGTAGTACATGTGGCATGGGAGATGGTCTAGCGGTAGGCGATGGGTGACAAATTGAGGTGTTACTACCACCACCCCCAGGTGGTCCATCCAAACATTAAGGAGCTGGAGGGAAGGGGCGTGTTCAGCTTCAGAAAGTAGAGTCTTATTACCTCAATTATCTAGAGATGATGTGAGAAACAATCTGTGTGTTCTCTACTCTACCTTTTGTTCTTATATACACAGGTCCTAGTCACTCCATCCTTTCCATGACTCTTGTTCAGAGCTCAGATATTTTGGTGGAGTCATTGGCTTGATTCTTATATCTAGGGACTCCTACAGGAGACGATTCGATGTTTACACACTTGTGCTGGAAGTGTTAGCATACTCTAGGAGTCTAGTGCTTCTTCTTGGATCTCTTAATAATGGTGCCTAGGCCTGATGACATCATCTTTAGAATGGACTAGTTATCCACAGTCCTTTCTCAGATCAACAGTTTTTGGAATAATGTGCAGTGAGTCTGTAGAGATGGGACCAGGTATCATTTACGAGAGAGATGGAAATCATTGGTGTGTGGGACCAACTCTCTCAGAGGAGAGTGTAGCCAATCACTCCCCAGTTGGATATCCTGACCTTTATTATAGTGGATGAGAGGATTCTATGATTCCATGTAGTGGTGGAAGAGTACGAGGAGGGTTTTCATAAGGATGTTCTGGGACTACCCCCCATAGGGAGGTAGAATTTTTCATTGACCTATACCCCTAAACAACACCAATAACCACACCGAAAAATAGGATATAACTGAAGGAGCTTGTCGGGTTATGGGTAGAACTTGAGGTCTTTTAGGAGAAGTGGTTTGTAAGTCTTAGTGTTTCATCATAGGTAGCCCCAGTGATTTTTTCCCCAAAAGAATACAAGAGTTTGTGGTTGTTCCTGGACATCTGGATCCTAAACCAGGTGTCCGTGAAGAAAAAGTATCCACTGCTGAGAATTTATGACTTCATCAACCAACTAAATGTATGGATGTAGTTCTAAATGATAGAGATCATATCAAGATATCAATAGCATTGGGTACAATATGAGGATGTACCTACAACAACCTTTAGGTGCCGACATGGACACTATGAGTTCCGAGTGATTCTTTTAGGCGTGAACAATTCTCCAACATTTTTTATGGGCCTCATGAAAAAAATATTCCAACCATACCTTGATTAGTTAATCATGATCTTCATTGATGTAATCTAGGTGTACTCAATGATAGAGGAAGAAAAGACTACACAGCTATAGATAGTACTTTATGCTATATGATAGCACAAAAGTTTTGGATAGCTCTCGTAGTGTCAGAATTGGATTTGGAATGTTTACTTTCTGGGACATGTAATCTAAGAGGATAGATTTTCAATGGATCTAGAAATGATATAAGTGATTCTTTCTAGTGAGCCTCCCTAGAGAATGATAAAGGTGCATAGATTCTTGTGGTTGGATGGTTACAATCACAGGTTCATGCTTGACTTCTCTATAGTTGCAGAACACTTATCTGCTTTGACACGGAAGGGACAACCCTTCATGTGGATGAAAAATGTCAACAAGGATTCCAGGAGGTGAGTTAGAGAATAAATAGTTCCCCCATCTTGAGACTACTAGAGGTGGGAATTATGTATGTAGTTTACTATAAACCAAAAGGGACTAGACTGGGTTTTTTCATATGTAGGATTAAGCATTGATCTCTTATGGATCTTGCTCGCTAAGGCAGCATTAGCAGAACTATGCGACCCATGGCCATGAGTTTCTAGAAATGTTCTTTTTCATGAAGATGTGGCATCACTAGATGATGTGTGAGTTGTTTACAGTTTAATTTGATGAAAAGAGTCTCAGTTATATCTTCTCCATGAAGGACCAAAACATGAGGTAGTGGTGATGGATATAGTTCTTCTGTGACTATGAATTTGATATAGGATATACTATTGTGAAGGGGAACATGGTTGCAGATGCCCTCAGCAGGAGGAACAATTTTCACCTGCTGAGTGAGGTGGAAGAGAAGTTAGTCATGATATAGATATCCATCATGGATGATAGTGGAGACACATACCCTTGGTTTATGATTGTTACTCTCCCACTCTTATAGTGATTCAGGGAGCCAAAACTAGTGGATGTTGACTGTGAGGCTCGACCTTCTCAGTTATCCTCAGGATGGGATCCTGAGGGATCATTGATATGTATGGATCATACCAGCCTTTTTAGAGGGTTCACCATAGTACCAATGAAGATACGGTAGGAGGTATTGAGGTAAATTACATACATCCCCCTTGGTAGTACATTATGAAGTGGCAACAATGTACCAGGACCTTTGACGTCAATTATGGTGGCCATGGATGAAGAAAGAAGTGGTTGATCTTATTTAACGACGCCTCAATTATCAATAAGTAATGGTTGAGCATCATGATCTAGCACGCTTGGCCCAGCCACCAGAGGTACCGAAGTGGAAGTGGGATTGTATCTCAATGGACTTCGTGATGGGGTTACCACGTACGGCTAGAGGCCGTGATTCTATATGGTTGATCATTGACCAACTTAGCAAGTCGCCTTACACTACCACCGAAATGGGTTTCCTCTATGTCACCATTATTATTGCTATAAAAAGCATTGGTAAAGAGGTTTCATTTATCAGTGCTTAAAAAACACTAGTAAAGGTAACATTTAACAATTATGAAAAGGTTTTATTAAAATTGACCCTTTATTGGCCATTTTTTAGCAATGATAAAGGAACCCCCTTTATCCGCATTTTCTGTAGCGTTGATAAAAGTGACCAATATATCAATGTTTTTTTAGTAGTTCTGATAAAGGTGGGGATTTATTAGAACGTTTTCGTAGCTCTAATAAAATTTATATTTTAAAAAAAATTTATAAAGAATAATATATTGATAAATAATTATATTTATATTGATATAAATATATTATATCGTTTGAAATATGTTTTATATAAGTGTAAATAGACTAATACATTTAATATGTATGAAATTTATTGAAAATAGATTTAAAATATATTAAAAATATTATTAATTAATAATTTTATAATTATAATTGACTAATAATAATTTATTAAAAATTTGAAGAAACAAAAAATAAAAAAATTAATAAAAGATCTAAAATAAGTTGAAAATGTAACTCTCACTTCAAACTTCCATAACATTTGATCCAGGTGTCCTTTTGAGCTCTACAACATATCAAATTGTAGCTTGAGATGAGATATATGTGATAATATTCCAAGAGAAGCCTTTTGCTCATTTTTTGAAGCACAAAACGTCTACAAGGCATCCAAAACTGAGTTTTTACTCCGAATTCCCAATTTTTTTAACATTCGATGGAATTTATACCCTGTCTCCATGGGTCTTTTTGACCTTTTTCATTGGGGACTAAATTTTTTCCAAGGTGTTAAATTTATATTGATATTATGGATATGAAATTTTATCATTTTTTATAATGTATTGTTTCTTATAATCAATTATATAACAATATATACATATTTTTAAAATATTCACCCCTAAAATCCAATTTTATAAATAAATAATTAATGATATTTAAATATAATCAATCTTTATTAATATATAAGTCTTATATAAATATAAAATATAAATTTTATTTAAAATAAAATATATTAATATTTATATACATTTATTATGGGTCGGTGTGTGTGTGTATATATATTTGTGGGCGTCTGTATTGACAAAATGATATTTATTATATATATATTCTAAACATATGTATATACATATTAATATATAATATTTTTAAATATATATAATTATGTATAATTATACTTACAAATACATATATAATATGTGTCTGTGTTGTATATATGAATTTATTTATTTACAAACACAGACAAAAAACAATATTTTTAAAATGTCTATAAAACTGATCTTATAAATATATATTAATAAAAGAATAAATATATAAATACATAAATAAAACTATATATATTTAATTTATGGATATATATATATATACGGATATATATACATACATATTTATATAACTATATATATTTGTATATTAATATAACTGAATATATATACATTAATATATATATTAATATAACAAAATTTAAATATTAGTATAAATAAATATATATATATATATACACTAATATAAATATATGTGTGTGTGTCTTAAAATGAATATATATTAACATGAATATATATTAATAAAAAACTAAATATAACTAAATATACATATAAATAAATAAATATATTAATAAATAAAGAGAAAAGAAATGTAGTGGAGTGGTAAAGTCTTATGTGCACATGCTAAATGTCTGGAGTTAGAATCCAGGGAGAGGCAGGTCACGTGCGCTTATGGGGAATAATGGCTACATCTGTTAAAGGGGCTAGGAGTGTTGTTACAGACTATGGTGGCCTAACAAGGGCGTGCTGGCTGGGGTGGGGTCAGGGCGCTGTTAAAGGGGGTTTGGGAACTATTAAAGACCCTTCCTGAATTGAAGATATATATTTTTTATTTTTTTTAATAATTTTTAACTATTATCAGTGCAAAAAAATAAGCTCTTATAAAGGACGCACTTGTTTTTAGAAATGATAAAATCCCCTTTTATCACTTATTTTAGCGCTGATAAAAGGGGCCTTTATCAGCACTTTTTTGAGTGCTGATAAAAGTTACCCCCTATATTTACTTTGATTATCAGTGTTTTTCTAGCACTGTTATTTCACTTTTATAGCACTGATGAAGGACATATTTTCAGTAGTGTCACTTCCAAACCATCCTGGAGAAAGGTCCAATAGAGGGTATCAGAATACTCTATGTCCAGGAGATAGTTAAGCTTCACTAGGTGCCATCGATTATCATATCGGATCATCACACCAGCTTTACATCCTAGATGTGGAATGGATTACAAGAGTCATTCGGGATGTAACTTCCTTTAAGCACAACTTTTGATCCTCAGATGGATAGTTAGACGGAATAGACCATGCAAACCATGGTGGACATGCTTCGTTCTTGAGTACTTATCTTTGGAAATAATTTGGAATACCATCTATCACTGGTGGAGATTGTGTAAAAAAATAGCTACCACTCCACCATTATCATGACACCATTTGAGGCATTATATGGGCAGCTTTTCATATCACATATATGCTAGATAGGCCCAAGGGAGTCACCACTATGGGGTCTAGAGTTGGTACGAACAGCCATAATAAAGGTGAAAATCATCTAGGTTCAGATGAGGACTTTACCGAGTAGGAAAAAGTATTATCTCAATAGGAGACAGAGACCCTTGGAGTTTGATTAGGGAGACTATCTGTTCCTTAGAGTCTCACCCCGATGAGGGTAATAGAGATTTTCTCAGGGCATCAAACAATCATTGAGGTCCATCAGACCCTTTGATATCCTATGTAGAGTTAGAGAGGTGGTGTACTGCCTATCTCTTCCCCACCCCCCAAATGCACTGGGTTCATGTTGTTTTCCACATGTCATAGCTCAGTAGGTACATGCATGATCCATCACACTTTATCGACTGGGGTGTACAGGACATTGATGATTGGGCGATGTTTGCAGAGATGCATGTGGAGATATAAGAGCAGGTCCTATATGGGATGTTGATTCCTTTACTGTGAGTTTGGTGGCCGCACTAGAATCTCCAATAGAGCAAAAGTGAGAGTGACTCTCAGATTCATACTCTATACCCCCATCTTTTTTATTAGTTTTTTGGCCTTCTAGGGATGTAAAGCTCTATGGTGGAGAGAATGTAATATCTAAAAAATTCCGTATAATTTTTTTTATATAAGAAATTATTCTGAAACTGTATGCTCAGACAGCACATGATTTTTTGGCATAGAGACCGTAGAACAGAATTTTGAACTTTTTTTGTATGTTCATTTAACTTGCAATCAAGTTTTTCTTCCTTTTGAACTGGTGATCGGATATTAAATCTAAGGATACCATTGAACACATAATTTAGGGATTTTCCTAGAATGGATGTTTGTTTGGATGAATGGACCAAATGGAAAATTTTATTTTATGACATTTCAGAAAATAGTAAAATAACATTAAATAGTTTTTTTTTTTCAACCAACGAGAGAATACACGGTGATGATGTGATGGAGAGATGAGGAAATGATGGGGTTTATTAATGAGGCTCATTAATTGCCTGTATCACGCAGTGTAATGATTCAATAAAGGATGTGTAACAGTAATGCTATTTTATAAATGAAATAGTTTATCGACGTGACGTCGTAGCGTAATTGAAATGCCATGATGTGATTTGATTATTTTTTTATAACTTGATAGTGGATGGAGAATTAAACATGGGGGATTATCTGAATAAACTCATGAAAAATTATTCTCCAACAAAAAATGATTAATAACACTGGAAAGACATCATCGTCTTCCACACACCTAGAAGAATGGAGCCGGATGTGACGACGTCGACATCTTGAATCATTGAGTACGAACGCTTCCGCATCTAACTTCAAAGAGGTAGTGGATATATTTTTATTTCAATGTTCTTCCCTTATCTTATTTTTTTCTTGAAACATCACACACAGATCAACCCATGAATAGGTTGATCTTTGATTTGTGCATTTATGCGGTAGGGTGACTTTTCGTGGGAATTTATTATCTAGGATTCAAGATTGGAATGAAATGTTTTAACTTCAATCACCGAACTGCCCCATTTTCTAAAACATTAACACAGATGGCCTGTGCCGACACAAATAAGGAATGAGCATGTCTGATCATCCATTCTTGGAGTATGTATCCTCAATTGGATGTAATGTTAGAATGGAGGCCTTAGTGGTGAAGAGGGGGATCTTCGGAGACTGTAGGCACAGATGTCACAAAGAATTGACCACCACAGTGCATACACGAGTCTTCCAAATGTCCTACTATTGCGACGGTGCAGGTGGTGATAGCAGCGGTGGCCTGTTACCGTGGTAGCGTGTGGTTGAGGTGAAGCGCCCCTTAGTACGCTGCTACTATTTTGTTATGGCAGATAGTTGACGCAGCACTAGGTGGGGGACCCATGGAGAGGTTGTATAGCCTTCGGGCCACTTGGGCAGTGCGGGCCATAGTTCGTCGACTACAGCTAGAGAGGCCCCGAGTCCGGGTGGGATGGCGCTCCACCAACCACTCCAGTGTTTGGTCCGCAGCTGGCAGTCCATGCCACTAGCGGTTGGGTCCCACAACCAGCGCGTCGGACCTGTAAAGGTGAGAGGAACCCATTGTCCAGTGGGGGGGACCTACACCGGTTGGCCCTACCTGCACCCTGTGGTCCAATATGGCATCCTTCTGGTCAGGTAGGAAAATACCGGGTCATCGGACGACCCGACCGACTGGACCCATAGCTAAAATCAGGTTTATCCCAGTGAGACCCATTGGGCAGGACCTCGGGAAAGGCCGGACCATACCGACCCCAAACCAAACTAGGTCAGGTCATGTCCGTTTAAATGAACTACGGTATGTGGGACCCCTGAGCTAGGTTGGTCGGGTTAGTCCGACTTGGTCGAATAGGGCACTGCCTCAACCGGTCCCCTGGTTATTAAAACGCCCGTATCTTGCAAACCACATGTCAGATTAACTATCTGTTTGCAGCGTTAGGATCTTCTTGATGAGTAAGATATTTTTCATTGATTTTTGGTAACATTAATGGATGTTGAGATGTGAAGAATGACTTTATGGAAGGTTCTCTTAAAAGTGCTATGTATGTAACCCTACGATTGTTTGAGACCTGAAGGCTGCTCCATGACGGCCCAATGGGAAGCGGCTCTATTTGACCTGGTAGGTCCATGGTTTGGAGCGGCTCTATGTGACCTGGAAGAACCATGATACTGGAAATGTTGTGTAACTTAGGTCAGAATAGGTTGGAAGCATCTCAATGTAACCCAACAGGTCCATGGTGGGGAGCAACTCTGTGTGACAGAGGATACCCAAAATACTCATTAGGGATGAGTACCACAACAGTTCTAGGGTAGTGGAATGTGGATCTGTGTGACCCGAGAGGCCCACTATATTCGATAGAGGATGAGTTCGGCAATA
Organism: Viscum album; assembly: GCA_963277665.1. NCBI lineage: Eukaryota > Viridiplantae > Streptophyta > Magnoliopsida > Santalales > Viscaceae > Viscum > Viscum album. The sequence goes on from OY728165.1 coordinate 1,395,264,106, forward strand.
GTTGGTGAGTTTGATGATATAAATGATGATTGCACTATCACTACCCTAGAATATAATTGGTGTGAGCTACATCTTTTACTTTGACCATGTGTTTGAGAGATTACATGGTTCCATTACCTCTAGGGTGTTTTTTTACTTTGTGGTGTTTTCTTTCATGGATTTCTGAGAGAAATTTATGTGTACCAGTGTCCCAACTGGGTATTTTTATACTCACCCTTGCACAGGATTCACCCACACATATTTTTTTCGGTGCAAATGATCGATGTTTCGACAGAGGTTCTCAAGGGGACAGGACTGAAAAATGCTATGATGATGGACTGGGTGTCTAACACTAGGTGGGTCCCAATAGGACTGGGCATACAGGAAATACATCATAGGCTTCCAGTAGATTCACTACTCTCATGATCAAGTTGGTTTTTCTGCGGATGTGCATCATAGTTTCCTTTTGTAATTTGTTGTTTTCAGTTCTTTATTGGGTTTGTATATTGGCCCACATACTTTCACATGTAATTTCACTCATCATTTTTGTAGTTGTATACTTTATTTTTCCTTTTAGTGTGTTGGGATGTGGGTGGGTGTGTGTGTGTGCCGTTTTAATGGAAATGCATTCTTTTTTGTGATATTCCTTTCCAGTGATATTCATCAACCCCTGGCCTATAGAAGGGGGTCGTGGGGTAGTCCTTGCATGGGTTCCAGGGGATCATACATGACACACCCAATAGACACTCCTCAGTGTAAGAGATTAAATAATTACTATCATGAATTTTGAAATAATCTAAGAACTATCATCTATCAGTATCTACAAATATAGTGAAACCCTTTCTTATGCAAGCCAACACAAATAGTACATGTCCGGTTATGTTATTAAATTATAAATTTCCCCCATATATACTCATGAAACAAACATAAATTATTTTATATTGAATATTTCAAGAAAAAAATGTGTGACAATATTCATGTTTATTTGGATTCAATGATCTAATATAAGAAATAATTTTTGGATTCAGGTGTAACATTGTATTAGGCATACAGAAATGAAGATTTCACGTAAATAGGCATATTGTATGGGGTGATAATATACTTTCCTTCTTTTAGAAAACCAGTGGGATAGAACATCAAATGAAATTAAGGGTGTAACATTGGTGAAAAACATACATTTTAAATTAGGTTGAAACATTTATCAGAGACTTTATTTATATGAAATCATTAATTTCTTCACTAATAACATAATTATGAATCTTGTACGACATCATTCGATGGGTGTTTAGAACGAAATACATCAATGTCTCCACTAATAGGTGATAAAACATTAGAGAAATTAAATGTTATAGAAACCAATTTTGTTAATCCTTTTCCAAAAACTAAAAAACATTTAGAAAAATATATCAGTTTTTGTTAATTAAAATTGTGGAATTTTTAGTATATCCCGAGTTTTTTTTATTTTCTATATCTTAAAAAAATATATGTGACCATATCATTATCACATTACTAAAAGAAACTGAAAAAATAATCATTGAAATTAATTATAGCTTGGAAATGAATGATATGGTAATATAGGATGAGTTGAAACTAGTGAAGAGTGAAAAATAATATTTTCTTACTCAAACATCTAAAACTATTTCTAGAAAAGAGATATTTTAGTTATTCCACTTCTAGAATTATTTAAGGATTCATAGGAATATTCAAAAAATATCATGAATATCATGTCAATAAATTATTTAAATTTAAAGGTTATAATATCACATGACCATCATGTTTGGATGCATAATTAGACACATAGTGAATTAATTTTCATATTTTCCAACAATTCCCCTAATACAATAACCACTACCGATTTCATTTTCAAATACATATGTATAAAATTTATACACTTTCAAAAATTAAAATCTATGGAAAATGAAATTATTTTTATATTATGTGAATCGAAGGTGTTCCTCCAATGAACATTATTTGTTACGATGGTTCACTAAATGTATCATAAGGAAATAGTGATTTTACTATGTAGTCTTATACATTATAGCTGGATATACCACATTGATCAATACGTGATGAATTTTAAAATATATCTAAAAAATAAATTTCAGCGAGAAGGTTGTATAGAAGAGTGATATGTTGTAGGGGATGTCCTCAAATAAAATACCGACTACTTGTTCGGTGTGGAAATAACTTATCTACTTAAACATATCCACACTAGGTGGATTTTGGGGGAAATAATTCATGTTATTGATTTTTCTTCACAATTAATTTTTTATATTTGGAGAAGGCCCACCCTTAAATATTACATAAAATTATAGAGGGTTATCTATATATTGAATCCCAAAAATAAATTAGTAGATATTTTAATTCACTATGGTGTGAAATATTGATATTAAATACAAATTATCAAGAGTTGATATGATGTTATCGTGAACATGTTTTTAAAAAAGTCGACTAAAAATCCAAATTCAATTTTAGAACGACATTGATCCATAAACAAAATGGAAAAGTGTTCTTTTTTATCATATAATGGATATGTAATTAATGGATTTACTTAGTATAAAAATGAACATGATAAACTTTGGACCATATAAAATATTGGAGTTACCATGGTGGATGATGTCATCCATGTATCGGGTACCAAGGACAAAATGAGATTAATGCAAATTTGTCATAAATTGGTATCATCAAACAAATATGATAATTTGATTATACAACATTCAATGTGATCTTTTTTCACTGAAATTTTCTTGATAGTATGGATGATGTTAAAATAGCTGAGTTGGTATTCATGATTGAGAATTTCACTAGGAATGGGTAAAAATATGAACCATTTATAGTGGCATCACAAGAATTACAATGATTTTATATTCCAGATCCCACATTCCAGAAGTGGTCAATTGATATATTCTCAAAAAAATCCACATAAAGGCTAAATTATAATTCAAAATAGGATGGAAATTTCATTTGTATATAAAAATCACATTTCAGTGTTACCAACACAGATAGTGTCTTTTATGCTATAGGTTCCCACCATTATAATATTAAGATACATGATATAGAGGTCAAATCCCTTTAACTATTAAAAAGATTTAATTAAAAAACTACGTCATGTTTTTTTGTAATATACATTTTGATACTCATATTATTATCTATTAAAATATTCAATTACTTTATCAAAATTAAATGTTCACCCACATTTGTAGATAATTACATTCATGTATGATGATGTTATAAATTATAATGAAAAATATATATCTCTAATTGTAATTTCTCCCAATATAGTGAAATAAAATCCATCAGCACATAGTGATTATAGTAATCCAAAAGAACATCATATTTACAATGCTGAAGATAATTAAATAGTATTTTAGGAAATATATGTGTCTTATAAAATATCAGAGTGTTATTTCATGATAATGTTTGAAAAATTTATTAATGAAATAAACAAATTCATCCAAATGAAGGTTGTATGTGATTTAAACGTCCATCCTATTAACCCTAACAATTACTTATTAAGCAGTTACATTCGGCTCTCCACATTAATGTGTGTGATGATTGATGTATATTCACAAATCAATGTTTTTCTAGCAATTTAGACTCTTATTGGGGATGATATTAAAGTAACATTATGATATATACTCATTATTTTACATAAAAAATAATGAAATGTTGACTTGCTCATAATTATCACATAAAGAGTGATTTTATAGTAGATAAATCCTCTATTAAATTTGTATTAATGCTCATTGGAAAGGCTCATAGAGGATTTCAAAAAATCCATAGAGAGTATTATCTAAAATTTTTTGAACAGAAAATAAACATGTTCCCACATCATAATTATGCACAACTGAGAAACCAACAAGCATGTAATGTGTATATTGATCATTGTGAGGAGATATCATTTTAGGTACATTATGACTGGTAATTAATTAGTTGACAATAATTTTATATATAATTATTATTAAGAATTATTAATTTATGAACAAAAATTAACAGTGATGAAAATATGAACTGATAAGAAAAACCAACTTATCCCTACTGTGAAAATAAAGATGGGTTATGTTTCACTCGAAAAAATGGAATTTATTTTAAATAAACAATAATAATTTTATATGACATGAAAAAATATAATTATATTCCTCTATTTAAATACCAATTAAATAATATAAATACACGGCCACTTTCATCCATGTATTTTTCAATGTAAAAAAACATCAAAATAAATAAGGGAAACTAATGAATAAAAATACACAGTATGGGAAACATGTGGTTTATTGGAAAAATAATAAAAAATATTTAAATATCTAATAAATAATAGTCATTAATTAATTTCCTATAGTTTTTCCCAACTTGGACATATGAGTCATAATAATCCATACATGATAACTCTTTATTTTGACTGGCCATAATGTGGACAGAATTGTATGGCCACATCGGAGGTGCGAGTTTTGGGGTAAAAACAAAAACATATTTTATGAAAATAAATTAATAGGGGATAAATATAACAAAATATAAGAGTTGATGTCATGATTACCTTCTCTAGAATAAAAACATAATGACAGTAATGATTAGTTAGAAAATTTTGGGGTAAGTAATCAAAGGGATTAAACAACATAAGTTTAACCACTATGTTAAGATCTCCCCACCAGTTTTGAGGTGAAACATTCCCCTCATTGATGTCTCTTAAAAGAGGTAATCATTATTTTCATAATTTTTTCAGTGAAATTTGAATTTAGAAGACACTAATACCATTCTTATATTGATATTATATAGGGTGAAAACTAATATGATATATACTAATCAACACTGATCCATGTCCTTCTTGAGAGGGGTACTATGATAATTATGTATGAGATATTCTACATAATAAAAAAATTCAAATAGGTGATGTGAGAGTAGATATTCACCAACCAACAAACTGAACATTGTGTTTCATGTCCAACATGAAGATGAATATATTCATATGATTGACTAAATTTTTAAAACATTCATATGACGACCATTATATCATGAAAACATATTTATTGAAAATGAGGTATTCGTTTCCAATTAATTTTTCATGAACAACATTGAATAATTAATGAAAAATGAATGAAGCTTTGAATGTTATTATATAAGGACATAATTAAGTGGTTAAAAGGAAGGCGTAATGAAAAAGATCAAAAATAGAAACCAACCAATTGAAAATATCATAATAGCGTAGATTTACCCCACACATTATACTTCCCAATTTATGAGTATTAAATGTTCATGTAGATACAACGTTAGTAAGTGGTTATATGTGAACAATTGATTTTGAATAAAAGATATACGGAGAAGATATTATATCCAATATAGTTCTCGAGAATCTAAATTAAATCTTGATGGATGAATTGAATGGAGACTCAACTGTAAATGTACACATGTGTTGAGTCTTCAAGAATATTTTCTCGAGTACCTAATATATTATTTTAATTATGATGAAATTCTGTTGCTAATTTTTTTCAAGAGTATATTTCAAGACTAGTCAAAGGGAAAACCATGTGAATAGTAATTTTGACTTATTAGTCCTCCCATCACTTGAATAATAATATTCGCATTAGAAATAATGAATAATTAAGAAATAATAGAAAAAATGGAATCAAAGTTATAAAGAGAACATAGAAACACCAATATCTCATTAATACCCAAAATGCTAAGGTAAAACTCTACTCTTTAATCATACAAAATATATTTTTTTCATTTAATTAATTATTACTATTTTTTCAGTTAGATTTTTTTACATGTTTAATTCAATTTAGACACTCCAGAAATTTATTTTTTAGATTCAATGCAATGATACCAAAAAAACAAACCACACTTGATCGAGTTTGTAAATTTTTAATACACTACATGAAACGTTTTTATTATAAAATATAAATTATATATTTGATGTTATATTTTAATTAAAATAATGTATTGATATTTATATTTTGAAATTTCTATAAAATATTTTCATGGGGGTTATCTATAAGGACAATGAGGCTATCAACATCTACAAGTGGGTAAGTATTAGAGTATATATAATAACATTCTACTATCAAAAAACATATCAAAATGAATTATTAATTTTTATCAATGTTTAAGAAGCTTAAAAAAATATAATATAAGAGGTTTTGTTGATTATGATTGAAAATTTATGAAAGATATCATATATGATCAACAAACAAGAATCTCTAAATGGGTATTTTTGAAGATAATTAGAATTTCATTTAAAATATTTTTAAAGAAAATATTTTATAATATCTTCTCAATACATCAAGAACTATTTGCAGTCCTCATATTTGAAATATGAAAAATATTTTTTTATAATCGAAAGAAAAACAAACCTGGTGTCGATTGTATATAAAAAATAGGTATATTTTACTTACAACTACTTATTTAGTTGATTTTATCAACATTTTGTCTAATTTTTTAGTCAATTACCATATAATTTTAATTTGACAAATTAAATCAATGGTCCTCATGTCATTTGTGATAGTTAGGAATCAAGAAAGCCATAATTCAATACTTGACGTCTCATGTTTGATTTAAAGTGAACGTTTCCATTTTGAAATTGAAATTTTAGTTTAAGAAACTAATTACACAATCAATATCATTAAAATACGATTGTATTATATTGATAACATTGAATAATGATCCATAATTAATTTTTACATTCTCGTGTAAGGAACACCTCCATCTGATACATGGTGTGCCAAGTAGTATATAGTGTTTTTGTTATATGGTTAAATTTGAAAATTTATTTTAAAACATAATTTACTCACTAACAATAAACAACACATTGATTTTATTGATTCATTTAAAAAACATTCAAATGTCCATTGTGACATATATTGATCTATTTCATGAAAAAGCACAAAACAATGTGATGGCTATGAATCAATGTGCATGTTTTAAGTTTATTTGATATTTTATTAAATATCAAAAACGACATGCTCAAAATTTATAAAACACATTCATATTGTGGTGATACTATAGAAAAATTATTATTTTTTAATTTTTGACATGTATGAATCAAAAAAAAATCAATTTGATAGATGGTGTGATTGATCTGACTCTAATTGTGTCATATAATATAAAATTAATTTTTTAGTTCATAGAAAATGTCACACACTCAATTCCATGAAATATATTTCTAATTAATTTTATCATTTAGAAAAATAATAAATAATTTATTTTTATGTGTATTAATGATCCCCAACTCTATCTGATACACGATGTTCCCATTTTGGATCAATGTTTCCCTTACATCATTAAAATTTTCAATTTTTTTATAAATGTGGGTCTCTCACTTAAAACCAAGTAAATGTGATAAAATTTTATTGATACCTAATAATATTATTCAAAAAATAATTATTGATGTATAGGAATCAGATTCCAATAAATATAAAAAACTATGTGGCGGATATTACACAAATTCAATGTTTTCAGATTAAATTGAAATTTCAGTAAAAAAATAACTTCACATAGACAAAACCAAACAGAAACATCTGGATTGTGTTGATAATTTTTCAAATGATTCATTAGTAATTTTAACAAGTAGAAATATTCCATGCATTAATATGATTCATGATGTGTCTGTTAGGACTCAGAGGGTAGGTTTTCATATTAAAATATCATTTGTAGAAAAACAAAATGTTACATACTCAAAATCGATAAAATGAATTAGTATTGATTTTATAATATGTAAACATTATCCATAAGTCATTATTTATATGTATTAATTATCCCAAACTCATTCCAATTCTTGATGTGAATATTATGATATAAAGGGTTTCATTCTATTGAAAACTGTCATTTTAGTAAAAAAAAGACATCCGACATACTGAAAAATGATAAAATACATTCATATTGTAATTATACTTTAGGAAAAATATTCAGAAGCCAATTTTGATGTATATGAATTAACAAAATTTTAATCTAATACACAGTGTGCCTGTTATTACTCAAAGTTTTTGTTATAAGTTTAAATTGACATTTTAATTTAAAAAATGTTTCAGTCACTTAAATTTTACTAAACATACTAAAATTGTATTTATAATTTTTTTAAAATGTTTTATATGTAAATTTTTATGTTTTGGAATCATTATCATCTCAAACCCACACACGGTGTAACTTATATGACTCAAAGTTCATTTTTTCTATTTAAAATGTTATTTTTGTATAATTAAGTGACATACTCAGAATAATTAGAATGAATTTATATTATTTTAATACATTATATAAATAATATAAATTTCATTTTTGATGTATTAGAATTAGCCTCACCTCAATCTGATGCATAATGTGAATAATATTAATCAATGCTTCTCTTTTAATTTAAAATTATCATTTTAGTATAAATTAATAGTTGAATGCTCAATACAAAAGAAAACATATCCATATTGTATAGATATATTCCAAAAATGGGGCATAAGTAATTTTTTTCTTCATGAATTATCCAAACATCATTTTGAAACACATTATTCCCAATATGAGTAAAATTTTTTATTATGAGTTGAAAATTATTATATTTGATCAAAACAAGTTTCATATACTAATAACAAAGTATATGTGGTCATATTTTCTGGATAACCTAGATAAATTAACAAGTAGTCATTTTATGCTTTGAAATCATTATAAAATCAATATAAAACAAGATAATACTAGTATGAATCAATGAGTGTGTGTTCAATTTAAAATGATATTTTTTTGAAAAGAAAATAATAGACTAAAAAATGATAAAAACTCATTTTGAATATTTAGATATTTTATAAAAATCGTACATAAGTTATTTTTATGACTAGTAATAATTCTAACATCAATCTGATGCATGATGTCACCTTTATGATTGAAACTATGTCTATTAAGTTTGAAATGAAATTTTAGTAAAATTTAAAAGTGACATAATCAATATCAGGAAAACACATTTGAAGTTTTTTTAATAATAAATTAAAATTATCTTTATTTCATTTTTTATTTTTTGTAATTAGTGTTACCTCAATCCAATGAACATTTTATGAGCATGAAACAATGTTTTTCATTTTATTTAAAATATGTGTTTTATTAAAAGAGATAATCGACTTCCTAAATACCAAGAAAAAAACTTTTGGAATATTTTTTTACTTTAAGAAAATAATATATATGTTATTTTTTACATTTAGTAATATTTCACACGTCAATACAATATATAATGTTCTTGGTATGACCCAATGTGTCCATTATCAGGTTAAAATTCTCATTTTATTTCAAGACATGCCTCACTCACTTAAATTCAATTAAATGAGTTAATATTGTCTGCATAATTTTGGAAATGATTTTATGTCATTTTTATTTTTACAAATTAATCTCATGTCAAACTGATAGTCGATTTGACATATATTTCAAAAAATGCGTCCTTTTAGATTAAAATGACATTTTATTAAAATATCATGTTGACATACTTCATGATAAGAAAACACATTTGGATATTTTTGACACATTTATAAAAAAATTGAAATGTATATCTGGAAATGTAGGAATTAGAAACACCTCAATCCAATATACAGTGTGATTGATGTAACTAGAAGTTGGTATTTTTATTTTATAATGATTTTTTTGTAAAAATTACACCTGACATACAAAAAAACATATAAATTACATATGGATTATTTTTTTACTATATTAAAATGATACATATGTAATTTTTATTTTCAAGGAATGATATTCCCCACAATCTGATATATAGTGTGCTCAATATCACTCAATGTGTAAGTTATCCGTTTAAAAAGGATATTTTAGTTTAACACATGTGTCACTCACTAAAACCATGAAAATGTTCTCAACTTGTATTAAACCATATAAAAACAATCCATAGTTCATTTTTATGTGTTGTAATTTACCACATTCCAATATGGCATGTGATGTAGTTGATATTAAATGATATACATGTTTTCATTATAAAATTTTATATTTAGTTGAAAACACATTAGTTATCCAAAACTGAGAAAACATGCTCATAATGTTTTTATCCATTATTAGAATAGTCCATTATTATTTTTAATTTATGGAAACGGACCACACATCAATCTAACACCTGATGCAGTCAATATGGCTTGATGTGTGTGTTTTCAATAAAAAAGTGATATTTTAGTTTAAAATACACAACAAATAGAAAAACAATGAAAATGATGTTGGGTTGTTTACAAAAAGTAGTCAAACAATCCGTAATTAATTTTTGAAAACTATTAATTGACCACACATCATTATTACACATGATGTGTATGATATAACCAAAATATCAAGTTTTTAATAGAATTTTATCGTTTTAGTTTAAAATTTGTGTTGCATCACCAAAACCCAAAAAAAATAGATCATATTATTTTTCATAATTTTATCATTTTATAGTTAATTAGATTTAGTGTCATTTAAATCTGATAATTATTTAGTTAATTCTCAAAAAATTATTTCATGAATAAAAATAATAAATTTTCTGATAGTTAAAATAATTATTAAAAAATTGCATGTCTTCATGAATTGGATCCTATCCATATTGTGTTTTTTATTACTGTAGATGAGATCCAATTCAAGATATGCAATCTTTTTAAACATTTTGAAATGGTCTGACAGGATTGAATGAACCAAGAATCAATATAGTACATGATGACCCTAGTATGACTTAAACAATATGTCTTTTAGATTAAAATTTACATTTTTTGTATAATTTATTTTTTTATATTATTTATAACAGAAGATTTGTTTTCATATTCATGTTATCACATTTTCCCTATATGGGGTTGTTTTTTGGGAATCTAAAATCAAGAACAGGGGTTAGGGCCAATGAAAAATGACCTTTTGTGATTTTGAATTCCTATAATATTTTTTACAAACAATTATAATTGTACAATACAATGTTTTAAATGTTTACAATATAGTGTTTCTTTCATGTAAATTTTTTGTATATTTTATTTCAATTTATTTCTATTTGTCTCATGTATTTTTTATTTTTTTCCTACTATTATATGTTATAATTTTAACAAAACACTGCATCAATTTGGCCTCTATTAGTGATACATTATGAATTGATAAACTCATGACTTTATCAGAAGTTTTTTTACACTGATAAAGGTTTTACTTTATTTAGTCATTTCTAATTTTTCTAAAATGGCCCTTATTTGTGACACATAGAATAACAACACATATTTATCACTTAAAAATTGATTTTTATATAACTATAATAATCAAGTTCGGTGGTAGAGAGTCAAACCAATGATGGATTTTAATGTATATTTTAAAATATATAAATTTTTGAGTTTATTTTTTTAATGTTAATTGATTATTGTAATCTCACATAGATTGGAATATACATGTTCTTTCAGTTGTATACATATCGATTTCATAGCCGGTGTGACGAGACACTACAATGAATTCTCACATTATTAATTCTATAATTCACCTTTATCAACACAAAAATTTGTTATTCTAATTGAACTTTAAATCAATTAAAATTTTCCAGATCGTAGAAAAAAATGATTTTATTTGATTCCATAAAATATAGTAACTTTTATAAATGATAAAAACCCAATGATAAAGGAAAATTTTTTCATTTATATAGAAGGACTGATCAAATTTTACTTTTTCAATTACATTTCATGCACTAATGATATCGTTAATTAGTGCTAGGCCAAGTCGAAATTTCCCTCAGTAATGTGTGAGCCCTCCAAAAACCAAAAAATATGAGTGTTTCCCAACTCACCACCCCTCCCATTTATCTTAACTAAAATTCTCCTCTCCCATTCTACCCTTCCATGTAACTTTAAGGATTCAACCATGAGACCTCCTGGTTCATACTAAATGTCTATTACCACATCATTAACCTGCTGCTTTTTTATTTTTTGATATATATATTTAATATAAAATATTTTAATAAAACTATAATTTATATATATTCCCATTATTATATAAATTGATATAATTTATTGAAGATTTTATAATTATACAAATTTGTATAATTATTCATACACATATATAAAGTATTTTTGTGTGTTTACATTTTTTAGTGTTTATGTTTATAATTATGTTTGTGTTCATATTTATATATATTTATAATTATATATTTATATATAATTTTATATTCATAAAATTATATTAAAATACATGTATAAAATTTATTTATATTTATGTTTTCATGTGTGAATGTTTTTATTTATATATACACATGTGTGTGTCTATATATAAATATCAAAATCAATAATAATATCAATATAAATATTTAAATTTTTTACATATAATGTATGTTAATAATTATTTATATCTATTATAAAATATACACATCTATATATATTTTTTATTCATACAAACATACACACACATAGAGATATTTATAAATAAAATTACACATACATTTTAAAAGGTATATACACATTAATTATTATTTTTACACAAATCAAATGGACAGTTTTTTATTTTAATAAAATAAATATTTAATTTTTTTGTATGGATTGTATATTTAAGAATTAATTTTACATGTACATACATTTACATATTATTTAGTTCAATTAAATTTTTTATACATAAATATATGTAAATACGTATATATTTATTTGTAAATTGTACTAAAATATTAAAAAAATTACAATTCCATCCCCATAATGTATATAATAGTGTAATACCTATAAATAAATACATAATTCGTGAAAAATTATAATAATACCAACATAATGAAAGTTTAAATTCAATAAAATATTAACAAACCATGTTATCCCAACAAAAAAAATCTTTCGTAGACCTCCATATTATTTTTTAATATAAAAAACAATGGTAGGGTTCCCAGTTAGATAACAATACATAGATCTATTCGCAGACTATGATTTAATATCTTGTAGACCCAAAAAAACCCTAATAAATTTTTTTTCGATGTTCATGTTTTGTCTTAAACTTTTTTTAAGATATTAAATAATCTGTTAGTTTTATCTACCACTAAATCGTAATTAAATATCTATTACTCAATATTAATTTACAAAATAGTAATTTTTATTAATTGTGACATATGTTTAATTCCATTTTTAAAAACATTATTCCATATTATGTGTAAATAATTGTTTAGTATTATATAAATCATATTAGTATTAATTTATTTTATAAACATCAGTATTAATATAGTTATATTTGAATATGATGTTTTTAGTAATTTTTTAAAATAAATTTTGAAGGAAACATATTATCAGTGATAGGAAAAGTGTTTATAATGGTGGTTTTTATGAGAACTAAAAAAGTATTGATGAAAACTATGAAATGTAACAACAAATTAAAATATTATTAGTGCTATAAATACTGATAATATTTATGAAAAGAACTAATAAAAGAGGCCTTTATCAACGCTAAAAGAATAATATATTAAACCCACATTTTATATGCACTATTTTTATCCCAGATAATAAACTCCGTTTTTAATATTTTTCTATAGATATAATAAAATTATAATTATTTTTATGAACAGATAAGTAGAATCATTTAATATAGAGAATTATGTTATAGTATTGGCCACATAATCGATCAATTACCATTAGGAAGACATAATAAAATCTGTTAAAGACTTCTCTTTCTAAGAAAGGTGTCAATCCAATTATTAGGGTAATTATTGTAACACCCCATAATTTTGGAATACATCTCACATTAAATAATTGTATTTCATTAATAGCTTGTGTAACATTATTCACCTAGCTGAAACACTCCATGATATACCTTTAAAATATTATTATTTACTGTGAATGTTACCTCTTCATTCTTTGATTAGAAATTATGAATAAGAATCACTAAAATTGAAAATAAATACTGTTAAAAATTTATAAAATGAATTAATTTGTTATCAATTAGTTGAAAAAATAAAAACTAAATCAATTTAAAGTAAAAATATATAATTTTTGGGACAATAATTTTTAAACAAACATTGTATATTAATCATAATAAATAATATTAAACACTATTGAAAAATAATTTTAATAAAATCTATATATTATAGGTTAAATAAAAATTTTGAACATGCATTATATATTTTTTCTATGAATTAGATTAGAATAAACCATATTTCATTTTTTTAAAGTGTTTTTGTAAATGTAGTTTTCATCATTTTTCTTTGAATATTTTTAAAATTAATTTCTTCCACTTATTGAAATTTAATATCAAAAAACATATTCCATATAAAGATTTATATTATCCAAATTTGTTAGGTATACCACTTTAATTATTGGTTAATATGAATAATAACTATTGTAACATTTACCACCTTGATAAAGGAAAAATCGAGTTGATCTATTTTAAAAACATATGATAAATCACAATTTTTTAATCAGAATTCATATTCGACTAATGGATTAAATTGTTTTTCATGTTATCCATGAAATTTAATCGTTTAAATGAAACATTTTCATTAAAATAACTAATATAATATTTAATGAAATGAATGTTACACAATATCACTCATTAAGTTATAATGATCTCTTATGTGTTTACACAGGGATGAAAACAAGATATTAATGAATATTGATTTTTATTTTTATTTCTGAATATTAATATTAGATTAATTATTGTTATTAATATCTATTATTTTATTAAATATTTTACATTAAGTTAATTTTATATTCTCTAACATTATTTATTCAATCAGTTGATACATATAAGAAATGATTTTAAAAAATATTAAAAGAAATTTAATTCATTTGAGTTAATGCCTTCCAATAATTATGTAGATAAATATAAAATATTTGATATTTGTATATAGAGTCCATGTGGTATAGTAATAAACATTTTCATTCAAATAAACATTTAAACATTATTATGGAGAAGAATGTAAGTGGTGGTGTCTCATAATTATTCCTTTAATATATGGTTGAGTTGGGATGGTGTTATATTTAAGGGTAATGATTTAACAGTTAATTTTGAAATAGGGTAAAATATTATTAATAAAGTGAATGGAGTTTTATGAAACTGTGAAATAAGTGAGGGAAATGGGTGGGTGATGTAAATATGATGATGGGGTGGTTATGGGATAGAAATGGGTAACATTTAAAATGACAAGGGCTATTACTAAGGAATGATGATAGAAACAAAATTTATTAAATGGGTTGAATGTGGATTATGGGTTACAAAATTATTAAAACTAAATATTTCGAAATTATTGGCACTATAAACCTGTTGAGGACAGTAAATAGTAATTTATGAAATTAAAATGTTATAAAATTTGAATTTTTATTATTTTTTTCCATTTTACATTATGTTTCAAATATTGTGTAGATGATGATGTGAGGTGGGATGCAATTCATCTGGTGGTAGGTTCTAAATATGCTATTTTGATATTGTGAATGTGATGCATTCAAGGTTGAAATAAGGTGAAATATGATAGGATATATTGGCTTAAAATTTTAATGGTAAAGCGATTTGTGATGGATTTACATGTAGTATATTGTAAATAGGAAGAACCCATAGGGTATTGATGTGGTGATGCATGGTGGGGGTCATCCATGGTGGGATTAGGGACTAAGTTTGATGTCCTATAAGATAATTACACTATTGTATTATCTGGATATAAATTTCATTATGATGTGGTTTTGGTTATAATAAAGAGGATATAGATATGAATTTATAGGTGTTGGCTATAGATATAAGGGGGTTGTCATAATGTTTATGCTTTTGTAGTTATATTATTCAACCAATGTGTGAATGGATAGGTGGTTACCAAGAGATTGAGTTATGGGTAATTGTTGATATAGTACATTGTATTGGTATGATGGTTATTAAGGGGATGTTGTTTAATATTGGAATGTGTTGTGGTGGAAAATTATGGAATTTAATGATGGATCATATTATATTACTGATTTTTTATCTCGTATCCATATTCAGTTGTTGATGGGGTTTCCTATTGGATTGATACCTATTTCAGATGGAGTTGTGTCTGAATTGACAAGTGAGAGAGGTTGTGAATTATCAATCCATTTTCATTTTAATATTTTTATTATGTTTTTTGGATATAAGGATATATCTTTTTTATGGGTTAGAGAATTGTTTTAATAATATTTTTGAAATATATGTGTATATTATAGGAGGTGTTGTAGGTTTTTGATATGATATTGAACATACAGTTATGTGATGGTATTTATCATGAATATTTATACATATTTTAGTGTTTACTTGTTTTCCTATTGACACCACACATATTTACTCTTGAATGTTTATTTTTAAATTATGCATATTGTATAAGAAGGGTACACATATTGAATAATATGAAGATCTCACCCCCCACAATTTTCTATTTTTTTTTCAGGATAGTCGAGAGGATATGGAATATATATTATGGTAGATTAGATGGATATGGATTATTATGTGGATTTTTATGAACTCAATCAATCTTACATTTTATGATGACAATACAAAATCAATGTGATAATTGGGTTTGGGTAAATGTAGTTGTTACTTAATAAAAATTCATCTTTTTATGTTGGTGGTTCATTTTATTATTCCAAATATTTCATGAGGGGAATTCCCCACCTAATATTTTTACATACCCTGGGTTATTGTCACAAATTGTGGTCTCTTTGATGTGGCAATTAATGGTCACTCTTTCCATTGTTCTAGGAATATTAAGAGTTCTCACATGGGTGGGTTTTGGTGTGATGAATAGCTTGTGGCTCCCAGGACTATAACCTCAAGTCTATTAGTAAAATATCATAAATTAAAAATGAGATCATTGAAAAATGAGATATCACAGACAAAAGATATATTTATATTAATAATTTAAATACTACATATCAAAATATTAACACAATCCCAAAGATGATAGGTTTATTTTCCTTTATGTTCATCTACATAAGAATATTTTTATAAATTTGGTGAAAATATTTCCTTAATCAAACCACACTGGACTACCTATATGACTCCTCCTAGTTTATTCTCATAATCATAACCATGGGAAATTAGGTAATCTAAATCCCTGGGAAATACACAAACATATGATCATATTAGTGATGGATAAATCATAACCATATGAGAAATCATGAGAATTGATGAAATAGATTTTGAATAAATATTATGTAAAAACAATTTTAATCCATAATTTATGATATAGGGGAATGTATTATCAAATGGAATAACATATTTTGTTGAAAAATAATGCAAAATCATTATATACTAAAGATCTTCTATGGATCATATTAATAAGTATATGGAATGGGAATATCTAAATGCATTTAAACATATCACAACGTGGAAAATTATCAAAAACATATGAATTTGGAAATAACAATATTGTGAATATAACAAATTTCAAGATTAATGTTATGAAAAAAATCCATGAATTAGGATGTAAATAAACAGAAATTCAAAACTTCATGTTGTGAAAAAAAATTATAAAACTTATTTTCTATATTTAAAATTTCCACCCTTCTTTTTGTGAATAAAAAGAATGTCACGAACCGAATCGGGTCACCATCAACTCGACGCATGACCCGACCCGTGGCAAGGCCCGAAGAGAGTCCCCAATCCCCATGGGCTAGCACAAGTGCTCGGGTATCCATTTTAACTTTGGGAACGATTTACCAGAGTAACAAAAATAAAGAAGCCATCCAAAAATAAACCAAACAAAAGTAAAAGTGGTAGCCAGATGTGAAAACAACCAAAACAGGTTTTTTAGTCACAATTATTCAAAATCCAAATAACACTAAAACAAGGTGACCAAAAACCAACCTGAGAAATATCTCCCGGTGTGAGGACACCGCCCCTAAGCCACCACCAAAAAGACACTTAGATAGGCCTTCTAACAACCTGAACCACTGCTCCCAAAAGCTGGACCCTTACCTGTATCAGAAGTAAACAAATCTACTTACACCCAAGGGTGTAAGTTGGGTGGGAGAAATCGCCTAGCAGGATATCACCAAGAAAAGATTCCACACACAAATATCAGAAGACAAACCATTTTCAATGCTAAATAAAGAGAAAAAAAGGTGCAAAAAGAAATGGTTTTTCATAAAATGACTTCAAAGAAAGACAGTTCAAGATAAACACATTAGGGTAGTGATTCAAGTGACATATCACGTATCTTTTTGCGCACAAAGAAACTGGTAGCACCAAAGGATGGAAGAGGCCCAAAAGGGTACTAGAGCATGTGGGACCTTAGAACGTCGTGTCTCGGTGAAACGTAGCTTAGGTGGCCACGACCCTCAGATAACGTTTCTTAGAAGGCCACGACCCTCAGAACACGTGGCTTAGAAGGCCACGACCCTCAAATATCATATGTTTAGTTAGTGTTTCAATCGTCAAACCTGCCAGTGAAACCGGGTCGGGTCATCTCCGGAACACTAGCTCACTAGTCCTAGTCTCCCCACATAATACATCATCTTCCCTCCTTGTGCTCACCTAAATTCAAAGTTCACATAACATGTCACCTGCACAGTGATATACTTATTGAAAACCACACACACACAAAACTTTTTAAATAAAAACTAAATCTTCATCCCTTACAAATTAAATTAAACTAGCTATAATACTTAATAAAACACTTTGATAATTGAGAAACCCACTAAAATAAATTATTAAACAATTTCAAACATGTCGCAATAGTTTTTGAAGGGAAAAAAGTCACTCAAAACCCATTTTTAAAATAGAACATATTCTGACACACGCCAAAATATAAACCGTGTTATATGCACTTCCTAACTCACACACTGCATAGTTTGTAAACAAATTGATAAAACGTTAAATTAATTAAGCAAGCAAATGATTGTAAACAAATACTTGTGTGCGGAACCACCTACCTCAAATAGGAACGGAAAAAGACACGGCGCAAAACTCCCGTTGCACCACGGTCGCACCGTATTGATCCGTCAAACATGTCCTAAAATAGCAGACCATTAAACAGGTTCAATAATAATGTTTAAATAATAATAATAATAATAATAATAATAATAATAATAACGTAAAATTAATAATAGTAATATCAATTACTTAATAATAATAATAATAGCATAATAATAATCATAGTAATCTTAATAATAATAATAATAATATAACAATAATGATATCAATACAATCATATAATAATAATAATAATAATAGAATAATCATACTAATAATGATAATAACATAATAATAATAAAAACAGTAGCATAATAATTTTAACATGGTAATAATAATAATAATAATAATAATATAGTACTAATAATAACATAATAATAATGTAATAATTATAACATTTATAATATAATAATATTATTATTATTATTAACATAATAATATTAATAACATAATAATAATTATAGTAATGATATAATAATATTAACATATTAATAATCAAAATACTATAATAATAATAATAATCATATAATAATAATTATAATAAAATGTTAATAAATTAGAAAATAAAATAAAATAAAATAAAATAATTGAATAAATTAAAATAACAAAGAGGACCCTACTTAGCGGAGCGGAGTAGGAGGGCCGACTGGCCTGATAGAGGAGGTAGGGAGGGCAGCCGAGCAGGGTGGCGCGGGAGCGGCAGTCTACTGGTGGAGGGTAGTCGAACGGGGTGGCGCGGGAGCGGGGAGGTGTGGCCGAGTTCTATCCGGCAGAGAAGAGGGGGAGCGGCTGAACAGGGAGGTGTGGCCGAGCGGGGAGGGGGCGCGCTAGCTGGGGCGGAGGAGGAAGGAGTGCGGGGGCGGGGTGCGGGGGCGGGGAGGGGAGGAGGAAGGAGAGCAGGGAGGCGCGGGAGCTGGGAGCGGAGGAGGAAGGAGAGCGGGGAGGCGCGGGAGCTGGGAGGGAGGTGCACCGGTAAGCAGGAGGGAAGGGTGGGGTGTGCTGTGGAAGGAGATAAATGAGGGAGAGAAGAAGTATGTGGGGAGGAAGAAAGAAAAAATAAGAAAAATAAAATAAAATAATGAGGGGTGGCGGATAGGGTTTCGGGGGGAGGAGTTAAACAAAATAAATTAAAACAAAACAATGATATTAATATCATAATAATAAAAATAATAATATTATTATTATTAATAGTAATAATGACACTAATAAAATAATAATAAATAAAAATAATAATACCATTAGCAATAATAATAATAACAATAATAACATCATAATAATAATAATAATAATAATAATAATAACATAATCATAATAATAATAATAATAATAATAATAGAAATAATAGTAATAATAATAATCGCATAACAATAAAAATAATAATCATAATAGAAATAACAATAATATAATAATAATAATACTTGAAACTAAAGTTAATCACCCGACAAAAGAACATTCGCGTAGGGAGCGCCGCATGTTAAAAAGGCAAGGTCGTGCGGCTATGCCCATGCTCTGCCCGTGCACCGAGCAGTGTGAAGTTAATGCGCATTTATCAGCGCCACAACAAAGACCTTATTTCAGGTTCATCCCGCACTTAAAACCAGTAATTAAATAATCAAGTGATTAAACTCATGAAATAAAATTACAAATTAAGGTCATACCTGAGAGCGGAGTCCAGGCGTTACAATTCTCCCCACCATGAAAACTTTCCACCCTCAGAAAGTCATCTTAATGCCTGATCAGAGAATAAAAAGGGTAATCCTGCTCGATACACGACTTCCGATCCCAAGTCTCATGTTCATTATTCCCGTGCTTCCAGAGAATACGAACCAGCGGAATGGACTTTCCATGAAACACCTTTTCCTGAGAATCCACTATATGCACTGGTCGCTCAACCACAGACAAGTCAAAATCTATCTCCATCTCCTCCAAATTCAGCACATGCGACGGGTCGGGGTTGTACCTCTTTAGTTGGGAGACATGAAATACGTTGTGAATTTACATCAACTATGAGGGAAAAGCTAACCTGTATGCCACCTTGCCAATCAATTCAAGAATCTCGAAGGGTATGACATATCTTGGTGTCAACTTCCCTTGCTTACCCAAATGACGGTGACCCAAGCGAGGGGCCACTTTCAGGAACACTCTATCCCCCACTAAAAACTCGAGATCCCACCGCCTCTGATCTGCATAAGACTTGTGGCGACTCTGAGCTATCAACAACCGCTGCCTAATCAGCTTGACCTTCTCAGACGTCTCCTGAACAAGGCTCGGTCCCAAGAGTGAGGCCTCTCCTACCTCAGCCAAACATAGAGGAGACCGACAAGGCCGGCCATAGAGAGCCTCAAAGGGTGCCATTCTGATGGAAGACTGGTAACTGTTATTATAAGAAAACTTGACCAGTCCCAAATGGCTATCCCATGAGCCTCCAAAATCTAACACACAGGCTCGAAGCATGTCCTCCAGAATCTGATTCGCCCGCTCCGTTTTCCCATCGGTCTGAGGATGGTATGTCGTGCTCATCTTAATTTGTGGCCCCAAAGCCTTCTGGAGGCCTCCCCAAAATCAAGATGTAAAACGGGGGTCCCTGTCAGAAACAACTGCCGACAGCATACCATGAAGTCTGACCACCTCTTGAACATACAAGCGGCCCAGTTCCTCTACCTTCACTGTATATCTGATCGGAATAAAGTGAGCTGACTTGGTTAAGCGGTAAACCACTACCCAGATAGCATTCTTTCCCCAAGGTGTATGAGGCAACCCAATAATTAAGTCCATGGCGACCTCGTCCCACTTCTCGGTAGGAATGGTTAATGGATGGAGTAGGCCAGATGGTCTCTAATGCTCTTCTTTAACTTGCTGGCAAGTGTAACATCTGAATACAAAGTCGGCTATGTCTCGTCTCATACCTGGCCACCAGAACTGATGGAGAACATCGTAATACATCTTGGAAGTACCAGGATGGACGGCCCACTGAGATTGGTGGCTATCATGCATCACCACCTTCCGCAGAGACAAAGAATCCACAACACGGCCTTTGAAGCACAAGACCCTCTTGTAAGACAAGGACCAATAAGAAGGAGACTCCCCGCCGTGAAGAAACTGCATAGATCGCTGACACAGCTCATCGCCAGGATGCTCCCGGTGAATCAACTCTAGAAGAGCAGGATTCAACTGGATGCTATCCAAGAAAGTACCTCCACTGTGCTCTCTGCTCTCCAAGTGCATCTGGGTGAAGAGCCCCATCAAAGCCCACTCATCGCTGGACTTCATCAACACCTGCACCGGTACTTTTCTGCTCAAAGCGTCAACTACCACATTAACCTTTCCATGGGTATAGAAAATATCAAAATCAAAACCATGAAGGTACTCGACCCTGCGATGCTACCTCTAATTGAGATCCTTCTGAGAGAAAATATAGGTCAAGCTCTTATGGTCAGAATAGACCACAAACTTCTCCCCAAAAAGATAGTGACGCCATGTCTTCAAGGCATGCATCACTGCTGCCAACTTCAAGTCGTGAGTCGGATAATTCTTCTCATGCGTCCATATTTGGCGAGAACCATAAGCCACAACATAGTTATCCTGCATGAGCAAACATCCAAGGCCCATACCTGAAGCATCACAGTAAACCACATAGCACTTTCCCAATTCTGGTAAGGTCAACATAGGTGTAGTGGTCAACCGCCTCTTCAATTCCTCAAAAGATGCTTGGCACTGTGGGCTCCACTCAAACTTCACCCCTTTCCGGGTGAGTGCGGTCATGGGGGAGGCAAGCCGCGAGAAGTCCCGGACAAAGTGCCTGTAATAACCAGCCAAGCCCAGAAAACTCCCGATCTCAAACACATTTCTCAGCTGCTCCCAAGACATAACTTCCCTGATCTTTTCAGGATCCACTAGAACCCCTTGTTCTGAGATGACATACCCCAGAAACTTCACTTCCCTAATCCAGAACATGCACTTCGAGAGTTTGGAATACAGGCGGTGATCCCGCAAAGTGCCCAAAACAACGCGCAGGTGATGCTCAAGCTCCTGCTCAGATCCAGACTAAACCAGGATTTCATCCATGAATACCACGACAAATGAGTCGAGATATTGGTGGAACACCCTATTCATTAGTGCCATGAAAACTACAGGAGCATTCATCAGTCTGAAAGGCATGACCAAGTACTCGAAGTGACTGTACCTGCTTCAGAAAGCCGCCTTCAGGATATCTGCTTCTCTCACCCTGAACTGGTGGTATCCCGAACGCAAATCAATCTTAGAGAACCAATTTTACCCCTTCAGCTGGTCGAACAAATCATCCATCCGGGACAAAGTGCAATTATTCTTGATGTTTACTGTGTTCAATTTCTGGTAATCAATGCACAACCGAAGGGTTCCATCGGCCTTCTTCGCGAATAAAACCGGTGCGGCCCAAGGAGAGACGCTCAGGTGAATGAATCCTTCGGATTCAAAATCATCCAGCTATATATTTAATTCCCTCAGTTCGGTGGGGGCCATGTGATATGAGGGAAGAGATATAGGCTGTGTTCCATGCGCCAACTCAAACGAGAACTCCACGTCCCGCTCTAGGGGTAAGCCAGAAAAATCCTCTGGGAAGACCTCTGGAAACTCATCCACTACAAGAGGTAACCCGCCCTATATAATACCACCATTGTCCTCTAGTGCGAGCGACGACAACTGATGAGTAAGATTTCCCAGCTCAGGGTGTGGAGGTCCCGCGCGTCCCGACCGAAGATCCCATTCTCCGTGAAATAACTGGGGAGTCCCATCTGGTGCCGTAAAACTGACTCACCACCGATAGGAATCAATGTGCGCCTGGAAGTGCACCAGCAAGTCCATACCGAGGATCGCATCAAATATGTCCATGTCAAGGACCAAGAAATCCCATTCCATCTCAACTCCCGATACCGAGAGTGCACACGATGGGAACCTAAGGCCCTGCTCCCTCTTTTTCCCCAACGTTGTTTCCAACTCCATAGCAAACGATAACAGCTTGATTGATAGGTTCAGCAGATTCACAAGGCGAGCAGATATGAAAGCAACTGAAGCACCAGTATCAAATAACACTACAGCTATAAAATATGCAACCAGAATAGTACCTCAAACCATCGAAGGCCCTACATGGGATCCCGCTGGTGCCTCATCCAAAGCATGCATTTGTCTGGTCCCTACCTGAGAATGACCGCTCTCCTGAGGCTCTTCCCTGATCTGGCTCTGCCCTGATGACGGTCCGATCCTACCACCACGACCACCGAACTGAGATCCTGTCGTTCTGGTCGGCTCTGACTGAACTGATACCCCTCTGGAAGCCACTGATCTAGCCCCACTTTGGTAAGGGCGTGCAGTCCTACAGAAGCGTTGTAGATGTCCCACAACTCTACATCCATGGCATGGTCCGGGAGGGTATGGACAAACAGGTCAGATGTGCCCTACCCTTCCGCACAGATGGCACACTACGGACCCTGCACCTAAAGCCCCAGATGAAAACTTCCTGGGAGGATGACCTGAGATGCCATCACTCTTCTTCCATTGCTCATCACGCTTCCTCTTCTTCTCAGATGAACTGCCACTACCTAGCCCTGACACTGATCCAGAAAACCCCGACTTTCCCTTCTTGTCAATATCGGACATACAAGAATGATCGACCACCTCAGCATAAGTCTTTAGCTTGAATAAGAAAACATGGCATTGGATTTATAGTTAAAGGCCTTTCTCAAACTTTCGAGCTTTCAATTATTCGCTCGAAACTATCTCAGGTGCGTACCGTACCATTTCAGCAAACAGTTCGCATATTCCATCACTGTCTGATTCCACTGAGAAAGCTCCATGAACTCCCGAGATCTAGCATAGGCTACGAACTCTGGACAATATTGCTCGTTGAAGATCACCTTAAAATCTTTCCAGCTTATGTGCACATGTTTCCCAGCCTGGACCACTGATTCCCACAATTTTCCACTGGAACCCTCTAGCTAGAATGAGGCACACTTCACCCTGGCTTCCTCGGGCATTTCAAGAAATTCGAACATACGTTATATCTTTTCGATCCACTCCTCTTCCTCCTGAGGTTATGAACTACCTCATAATGAAGGAGGTTTTTTCTTCAAAAACTCCTAAGCTCTATCCTTCATTGAGCCAAATTATTCCCCTCTGGATGGAATAGGGCCAGGGGTAGGAGTCTCCCCTTGTCCCAAAGTCTGAACGGCTCGAAAAATTGCCTCTACCAATATCTGATCAAGCGGCGCGGGAGAACTCTCTCCGGATTCCTCCCGTGGGTGCATGGGAGCTCTCTAGGGAGGCATCTTACTGCAAAAGGGCAGCAATCAAGAAAGAATGCCATCAATATCACATATCTCAAAAGGAACTAAATTTTTCGACATGATAAATAATCATCAGTAAACCAAACATTCAAAAATGACTTCATGCAAAAACTATGCTTTCTTTCCTGGTGTCCACGTACAGTCTATAGCCTGTACGTCCCACCTAGGAAAGAAGTCAAACAAGCACCCTGACATTCCATGGTGACTCAGTATCTATCACGAGGCGTGCTTGCCAGGCACCCTACTCGCAACATGAATTCTGAGCCCTGACAGACCCAACCCATGTATAATCCAACTCATCCCAAATAACATAAACCACAAACTAACCTCCCTATGATACCATTTTGTCACGAACCGAATCGGGTCGCCATCAACTCGATGCCCGACCCGACCCGTGGCAAGGCCCGAAGGGCGTCCCTGATCCCCACGGGCTGGCACAAGTGCCCGGGTATCCATTTTAACTTTGGGAACGATTTACCCGAGTAACAAAAATAAATCATCCAGCCAAAAATAAACCAAACAAAAGTAAAAGTGGCGGTCAGACGTCAAAACAACCAAAACAGGTTTTTGAGTCACAAGTATTCAAAATCCAAATAACACTAAAACAAGGTGACCAAAAACCAACCTAAGATCTGTCACCCTGTGTGAGGACACCGCCCATAAGCCACCACCAAAAATACATGTAGATAGGCCTGATAACAACCTGAACCACAGCTCCCAAAAGCTGGACACTTACCTGTATCAGAAGTAAACAAATCTACTTACAACCAAGGGTGTAAGTAGGGTTTGAGCAATCGCCCAGCATGATATCATCGAGAAAAGATTCCACGCACAAATATCAAAAGACAAACTATTTTCAATGATAAATAAAGAAAAAAAAGGTGCAAAAAGAAATGGTTTTTCATAAAATGACTTCAAAGAACGATAGTTCAAGATAAACATATTAGGTTAGTGATTCAAGTGACATATCACGTATCTTTGTGCACGCAAAGTAACCGGTAGCAACAAAGGATGGGAGAGGCCCAAAAGGGTACTAGAGCATGTGGGACCCTAAAATGTCATGTCTCAGTGAAACGTGGCTTAGGTGGCCATGACCCTCAGTACACGTGGCTTAGAAGGCCACGACCCTCAGATATCATATGTTTAGTTAGTGTTTCAATCGTCAAACCTGCTAGTGAAACAAGGTCAGGTCATCTTCGGAATGCTATTTCACTAGTCCTAGTCTCCCCACCTAATACCTCGGCTTCCCTCCTTGTGCTCACCTAAATTCAAAGTTCACATAACATGTCACATGCACAGTGATATCCTTTTTGAAAACCACACTCACACAAAAAATTTTAAATAAAAACTAAATCTACATCCCTTACACATTAAATTAAACTAGATACATAACTTAATAAAAAACTTTGATAATTGAGCAACCCACTAAAAGAAATTTTTAAACAGTTTTAGACATGTCGTAAGAGTTTTTTAAGGGAAAAAAGTCACTCAAAACCCATTTTTAAACTAGAACATATTCTGACACATGCCAAAATATAAACCGTGTTATCTGCACTTCCTAACTCACACACTACACAGTTTGTAAACAAATTGATAAAACTTTAAATTAATTAAGCAAGCAAATGATTGTAAACAAATACTTGTGTACAGAACCACCTACCTCAAAAAGGAACGGAAAAAGACATGGCGCAAAACTTCCGTTGTGCCACGGTCGCACCGTATTGAGCCGTCAAATAGGTCCTAAAACAGTAGACCATTAAACAGGTTCAATAATAATGTTAATATAATAATAATAATAATAATAATAATGTAAAAGTAATAATAGAAATATCAGTAACATAATAATAATAATAATAGCATAATAATAATCATAGTAATCTTAATAATAATAATAATATAACAATAATAATAGCAATACAATCATATAATATTAATAATAATAGCATAATCATAATAATAATGATAATAACATAATAATAATAAAAACAGTAACATAATAATTTAAACATGGTAATAATAATAATAACCACAATACAGTAATAATAATAACATAATAATAATTTAATAATTATAACAATAATGATATAATAATATTATTATTATTATTAACATAATAATAATAATAACATAATAATAATTATAGTAATGATATAATAATATTTACATATTAATAATAACAATACTATAATAATAATAATAATCATATAATAATAATTATAATAAAACGTTAATAACATAGAAAATAAAATAAAATAAAATAAAATAATTGAATAAATTAAAATAACAAAGAAGACCATGCTTAGCATAGTGGAGGAGGAGGGCCGACTGTCCTAATAGAGGAGGCAGGTAGGGTGGCCGAGCAGGGTGGCGTGGGAGCGGCGGTCTGCTGGTGGAGGGCGGCCGAATGGGGTGGCGCGGGAGCGGGGATGCGTCGCCGAGCGCGGTCCGGCGGAGCAGAGGGGGAGCGGCTGAACAGGGAGGTGTGGCCGAGCGGGGAGGGGGCGCCGGCTGGGGCGGAGGAGGAAGGAGAGCGGGCAGGGGAACGGGAGCTGGGATCAGAGGAGGAAGGAGAGCGGGGAGGCGCGGGAGCTGGGAGCGGAGGAGGAAGGAGAGCGGGGAGGCGCGGGAGCTGGGAGGGAGGTGCGCTGGTAAGTAGGAGGTAAGGGTGGGGTGTGCCGCGGAAGGAGAAAAATGAGGGAGAGAAGAATTACGTGGGGACGAAGAAAGAAAAATATAAGAAAAAGAAAATAAAACAATGAGGGGTGGCGGCTAGGGTTTCAGGGGGGGATGAGTTAAACTAAATAAATTAAAACAAAACAATGATATTAATATCACAATAATAACAATAATATTATTATTATTATTAATAGTAATAATGATACTATTAACATAATAATAAATAAAAATAATAATAACATTAGCAATAATAATAATAATAATATCATAATAATAATAATAATAATAATAATAACAAAAACATAATCATAATAAAAATAATTATAATAATAATAATAGCAATAATGATAATAATAATAATAATCGCATAACAATAAAATAATAATCATAATAGAAATAACAATAATATAATAATAATAATACTTTGAAACTAAAGTTAATCACCCGGCAAAAGAACGTTCGCGTAGCGAGCGCCGTATGTTAAAAAGGCAAGGTCGTGCGGCTACGCCCGTGCTATGCCCGTGCACCGAGCGGTGTAAAGTTAATGCACATTTATGAGTGCCACAACAAAGAACTAATTTTAGGTTCATCCCACACTTAAAACCAGTAATTAAATAAGAAAGTGATTAAACTCATGAAATAAAATATAAAATTAAGGTCATACCTCAGAGCGGAGTCCTGGCGTGATAAAGAATTTATATACTTAGAATAGTCTTCTCATGAGATATAAATATTTACTAATGAAATTGAGGGATATATATGACCCTAAAATTTATTATAAAAACCATCTATTAATAGTCATATATGAAAACAATCATAATTCATAAATCACTTTATTATCCCTTAGAAAACATATTGGATTCATTGAAAAAAAAACTATAATATTCTATAACACAACTATATAAACAACATTTATTATGACTTAAAAATATACCAATTATAACAGAAGGATTATTTAGGATGCTAAAATAGATGAAAAATAAATATTTAAGATAATTTAAAAATCACTTGAAAAATAAAAGGAAATACCACTTTTGAATGGCTTGGATACTCATTAAAAATATTATTCAAAAATACAACTTTAAACATAATAAAACATTTAATATATATCCTTTAAAGGAAAAATATGGGTTTTAATAAAAAAATGTTAAGGAATATTTGAAAAACATTCATCTAGATGATATAAAAACACATGAAAACTTATATCTTAAAAATATAAGCTTTTAAAATCCAATTTAAAGTCAATAGGTCGTTTTAAAATAAAAAATTAAGCTTGAAAAATATAATAATTTTAATTTTAATTTTTAACATTATTTAGAATTTAAATTATTTAGATAAAAATTTTTAAACCATTAATAATATATATTTAAAGAAAAATATAGATAATGTTGAAATAAGTCATAAAGTGTTTTAAAATTTTTTTATTACCATAGATGTAAAAGAAGATGTTTTGTGTCACATTAAATAGATTTTTTAAAAAATGTGATGTGTGTTTTTTAGAAATATTTCATAATCGATAATTTTAATGTATATAATGGATATTTAAATAAAATTAGAGTGATGATAAATCATAAATTATAAATGGAAAATCATTCAAATATTCTGATATACTTTTTATGAAAGCAATATATTAAAAATTGATACTGAAAGATACCTATAAATATAGGAAAATGAAAATGAAAATATAAAATATTATAAATAATTATTGGTATTCAATATATAAAGGAAAGAATTTTCAGGAACATAAAATATGGACAAGGAGGGGAAGTATCCATGAAAAAAGATGTGAATTTTTCTCAACAATTTTATATTTTTTTAAAAATCCATTAATCATGGTAAAATGATTGAATTAAAATTTCATTATCCATTTATAAGAAGATAAATTAAAATGAAATAAAATAACATGGTCGATGAAACTAATAATTGAAACATTAACTTCAAGATAAATTATGATAAAAAAATGAAGGTAGTTGAGTTAAGAATAACCCTTACCACTTTACTACATTTTGAATAAAATTCCAAAGAAATATATAATATAATATGGATTAAATATTTATATTAATTTTTTAAAATTATGATACAAAAAATCCATATCCATAATTTATAACACAATATTAAAAAATCATTGAATACAAAACATATCTCAATGGAGAAAAATTAAGGTACAACCCCCCCCCCCCCAACTTAGGACCTGATTGGTTTTTCCATTGTGTATAATATCCTAAAAATTAAATTAAAAATAATTGATTAAAATATTTAAGGTATAAATATTTTTCAATTGTGTATTTATTATCATAGGTTATATATTTATTATATAGTTTTCTCATTGGGTGGTTACTTGAGTTAGTTCAATATATGTTTCTAAAAGAACATTGTTAATTCGGTTGTGGTCATATGTTTTTTAATACATGATAATAATAAAAACATTCATATAATTTCAATTATTTTATAATATAATATTATAAATATTTAACAATTTAGTAATTTTTTCAAAATGGTCGCAAATGAAAAAAATATTCATTGATATGTTCATTTTAGGCAGTTAAGTGTAATATAACCATTTATTATTAATATCACATATATAATGTCTAATACCATATTTACTTATCATTAATAGTGTAATAAATATAATATTAACACATTATATACATTTTAAATTTAATCCATGTTATGATGAAAAGATAAAGTATAATGTGTTCTTTATAGAGGATGAATCTGTATATACGCATGGAGACGTCAACCTTTTTTTAATGGATTGGGTGGAAGGATGAAAATTGATATTCCATTAGTATAATAACATTTAAAAATATTAATTAAACTTATTATTAAATAATTTTGTTACTTATAATGGATTTTATGGGTTAATGTATGAAAAGAACTTTGTGAGCTTGGGGGACAACATAACCTCTTCCATTAGATGTTCTCCATTAGTTGATATTATAATGCTTTTTATTATTTAATTTTGGAAGTATAAAATTCTTATAGAACATTGGAAGAGGTTATAGAAGATACTTGGAGGGTTAATGATAGAGTTAAATCTCAAAAATGTGTCAAGAAATTTTAGGGTAGTGATCTCCTTTTATATGTGACGAAAATAGATTTTTTTAAGAAAAATATTGTTATTTTTTCATTGATAAAATAATATTACTCAATTGTAAATACCTTAAAAAGTGAGGAAAGTTTTATTTTTTGTTTACATAAATTGTAAAAATCCCCTAATATTCATTTTCATAATTTTATTGAATATGATTCATTAATTTTATCATTGTATTAATACACTGCCATTTTTTTCTTTACCTAGGTAACTAGTTTTTACCTACGTAATTTTAATTTGTAAAAAATATAAGGTAAAACCACCTACAATTTTTTATTTTCTAAAAATAAATTAATGTATAATATAATGTAATTAAATATATTAAAAAATAAAAAAAAACATTAAATTTAATAATTGAAAATGTAAGAGAAATAATTTTATATAAAAAAAATTCACTTAAAATTGTTTTTAATATTATGAATTATTATTTATGAATTAAATGAATGATATTATTTTATGGGTAAATATATTAAAATAATATCATTTTCTTTATATAAAATGTACCAATTTAATTTAGAAGATATAAAACAACACAACATTAATAAAACAATTCTTTGAAAAAAAAATATTCATGATTATTATGGTCATTAACAATAATATTAGTAATGATACATTTATAAATAAAAATAAAAGATAAAATATTACATAATATAAATTTTTTAATAAAAATAATATATCAATTTTTATTTAATTTCTATTATTTTTGAAAATTTAATTTCAATATATTCAAATAAAAATAATTATAATAGAATATTATGTAAGTTTTCAAAATAGTAAACATGAATATTATAAATTCAAAAGATTATTTTTATTTGATATATATAATTTATTATCACAAATATTGGTATAAATTTATTCTGAATTTTTTTGGTAATACATTAATTATTATATTTTAATAAAAGTGACGGTATTCAAAATGTCTGTATTATTTAAATGTTAGGATAAAAATAAATTATTTTAGAAAGATATAAAACATTCACTATAATATTATTTTTCAAATTTGATTTAAAATATGATGTTATTTTAAATGAATATAATTTTAGAAATCATTTAATTTTTATTTTTATTTAAAATGCAATATTCAAATAAATACTTATTTAATTAAAACATTATGGTGTGAAAGATTCTTACACATCAAAAATTACATCTAGATAATTTTACTAATGTATTGGAATAATATTAATTTGTTTTATTGGTTTTGAGAATTGGATGTGTGTTTTCAACTAAAACCCCAATTTTCAACTTAAATCAAGTAAACAAACTAGGCATCACGTTAAGGTGAGGATGATTCCAAAACATAACAAACGACATTTGAATCATTGTCTTAATGTATAAAAATAGTAAAAATATGTTTTATTCAATTTCGGTATGTCACTTTTATTTTTAAATAATAATAAATTTTAAATAAAAAGGCACACTGGGAGTCATACAGGTCACACCATGTGTGGATGATTCATACATATCAAAAAATGACTTATGAATTATCGTTATAGATGATCAAAACCATCCAAAATATTTTTATTTATCTTGAGTATATCAATTATTGTTTTACTAAAATGTAATTTTAAAATGATATCACACACTATTAGTTATACTAGTCACCTCGTCTGTTATTTTGATGTGAGACTAATTCATACACATAAAAAATTACTTATGAGTAATTTCTAAAAATTATAAATACAATTTTATCATGTTTCCATTATTTTTAGTGATGGACACATGTTTTGAACTATATTTTTAATTTTAAATTGATAATGGAAACATTGAGTCATATCGGTCACACAATGTACTATATTAAGGTGTGGATAATTCCTACATGTCACAAATGACATATTAATCTTTGTCCTAAGGTATCAAAAAAATATGAATGTTTTTTCTTTAATTGGAGAATTTCACTTGTCATGGTTTTTAATAAAATTCAAATATTAATTATAAAGACGGTCTTGTAGTTATTTCTATTACAACATTGATCAAACAGAGGTGTGGATGATTCATACACATCTAAAATTACATATAAATCATTTTAATAATGTATCAAAACAATATAATTTTTTTTCTCCATTTTGAGTATGTTAGTACTGTTTTATTCTATATAATGTAATTATATATTTAAAACACCCACATCGAGTCATACAAATCATATAGTGTGTTTTTTTTTGTGACTTATTCCTACGAATAAAAAATGTCTTATGAATCATTTTTTGAAGTTATCAACAAAATTAGACTTAGTTTTCTGTATTTTTTGTGAGTGACTCATGTTTTGAAATATATTGATAATTTTTAAACCGATAACATACAATTAGAGTCATATCAGTCACATTGTTTATTAGATAGAGGTTTTGATGATTTATATACATCATAAATGACTTAGGAATCATTTTCCAAAACTATTGTTACAATTCAAATGTTTTTCTTGTTTTTGAGTATGCGATGTGTGTTTTAAATGAAAATGATAATTATAAATAAAAACACATTCTTTGAGCCATAATGGACACTCCATGAATCTGATTTATGTGAGTATGATTCTTACACATAAAAAATGACTTATCTATCGTTTTCATAAAGTATCAATAAATGTGAATGTGTTTTATTACATTTTGGGAATGTCACATTTCATTTTTACAAAATTGTCAGTTTGAAATAAAAAGACACACTTGGAGTAATATCAGTCAATCCATACATAATATTGACCCTAGAATAATTCCTATATAAAAAATGACATATTTAACATTTTAATAAGGTATTGAAACAAACTGAATGTTTTATCTTGGTTTTGAGTATGTGTCTCCTATTTCATTAGTAAAATGTTATATAAATTTTAAAATAGACACATTGAGTGATACTAGTATCATAGTGTGTTAGATTTAATTTATACTAATTAATACACATAAAAATTACTTATGAATATTTTTCTGAAATTATTTATATAATCTGATCATGTTTTCTATATTTTTAGTGAGTGACACACATTTTGAACTAAGTTGTCAATTTTAAAATCTTAAAAGACACATTGAGTAAAACAATTCACACCATGTATCAAATTTAGTTGGGGATAATTCATAAAAATATGAAATTAAATTTGGATCATTTTTATAAATTATTAAATAAATATGAATGTGTTTTATTCATTTTCAGAATGTCACTTTTCTTTTTTATTAATTTTTATTAAATAAAAATAAGCACTAAGAGTCGTCCTGGTAATATAATGTGTCATATTGAGGTAAGGATGATTCATATATGTCAAAAATAACATATGCATCATATTTATATAGTATCAAAACAATTATAATGAGTTTTATTTGTTTTTACTATTCAAGTTGAGTTTTTTTAAATTTCATTTCAGAATAAATACACACAATTTCATTCATAGAGGTCACATAATGTGTTAGTTTAATATAAGACTAATTACTATATGTGAAAAATTACAAATGAATAATTTCTCTAAATTTTCAAGGAAATTTGAGTGTGTATTCTCAGTTTTTAGTGACTAAAAAATGTCATGAACTAAAATATCATTTTTAACTAAAAAAGCACTTTATGCAAAAAATTGAATTTTTTTAGATTGATGATTGTATGATTAATAAAATTCCAAAATTAAATATTGATTTTTTTTCTTAATGTATCAAAACAATAATTATTCATATTCTCATTTTTGAGTAGGTCACTTTTCTTCTTTAGTAAGATGTCAATTTTAAATACAAATACACAGTTTGTGTAATACCATTCATATTGTGCATCTGATTGGGTGAGGATAATTTTACAAGTCAAAAATTTCTTATGGATATTTTCCCAAATATATCAAAATAACACAATTTTGTTTTATCAAATTTGAGTATATAACTTATATTTTTACTAAAATTCTATTTTAAACTGTAAAAAACATTGAGTCATACTGGTCACATCATGTATCATTTTGATAAGAGACTGATTCCTACTTGTCAAAAATTACATATGAATAATTTCACTAATGTTTCAATAAAATCCAATTGTGTTTTATTATTTTTTATTATAGAATTTTAATTTTTTGTAAAATGATAATTTAAAATAAAAAAAACACCTCGAGTCATATTGGTTATATAGTGTTTCAGTTTATCATGA
This sequence comes from Viscum album, assembly GCA_963277665.1. Taxonomy (NCBI): domain Eukaryota; kingdom Viridiplantae; phylum Streptophyta; class Magnoliopsida; order Santalales; family Viscaceae; genus Viscum; species Viscum album. The sequence goes on from OY728165.1 coordinate 1,395,299,095, forward strand.
CAATAAATCATTTTCATCATAAATTAATTATGAATAATTTTCCAAGATTATAAAGATAATTTGAGGGCATTTTTTATATATTCAATGAGTGTAACGTGTTTTAACTAAAATTTCATTTCATAAAATCATATACATCGAGTCATATCTATCACACCATACATCATATTGTGGTACATATGATTTTTAAAAAATAAAAATGACATGAATTATTTTGATAATTTTTTAAAAAACTTCAAATTAATTTTATTAGTTTTGAGTATGGGGAATTTTTTTTCAACTAAAATGTTAATTTAAAATTAAAAAAATGAAATCTGAATAAAACTGACCACACTATGTGTCAGATATATTTTTGGTTCATTGCTTCATGTCTTAAATAAATTATGAATCATTTTACCAAATTATTATAAAAATGCTAATGGAATTTAAAAATATATATATATAATGATGAGAAAATTCACTAAGTAATTATTTAGAAGTCATATGTTCATGGTCTCCATATAAACATGAACATCATGTATGTTAATTATTCAGTTAAAAAACTATACTTTATCTTTTAAATAAGAGGAAAATTCATACTCTGATTAGTACTTAAATAATATAAATAAATATTTTTAGAAAAATAATTTGAGTGAAATTATAACTATATTTGAAAATTCTTTTTTGGGATTTTAGTTTATTGATGGAATCTAATATCCTTTATAAATTATCAAACATAATAACAAATTATTGTATATCGAGTCATTTTAGTCACATTAGAAACACAGAGAAAAATAAGAAAATTAGATATATATATATATATATACGTTGGTTGTTAAATTGTTTTATTTATACCCTAATACTTATCCACTTTTAAAATTAAATTACCTCTTTATATTCATGCACTATCTTTATGGCATGAATTTGATGAAATTTATTCACTAATATAAAATAACATAATTTTCATTAAAACATAATATAGAATGTATAACTATATGTTTAGTGGTAAAAATTATCAGGCCCTGTTTTAAAAATTGATTAATGTTATCAAATGGGGACATTTATTTACAGTCCATGAATTTAATATAGCAAACATACAATTGTTGTATCGAAATTTACTACATTGAGTACACAATACAACCTAACATGTTAAAAATGAATAAGTAGTTAAATGAATGAAAATATATTAGATAAGATTAAATTTTAGTGTTTTAACCTTGGAACATAGAAATTAATAATATCATTTCATATATATGTTTACTTTAAATCATTGTGGTCAGTTTTTAAACTAATATTCAATTTCATTTTGTTTCAAGATTACTTTTTGTTTCGAAGTTATTTGAGGTGTAATGTATCCAAGTACCTTTTTATAGCATTTCCCTTCAAATATTTTTTATATATACACCTATACAATATATGAATTTTATTCATTTATAAATAACATATAATTTTATCTATTGGAAAAAATATATTAAAATCACACATCATATATACATTAACAATTATAGTCTTATCAATTAATTCATCAAGATTTCATTTACGCCGACAAGACAAATATAGTCTATATTAGACTCTCTGTACATATGTTCCTCACAATCAAAAGTGTTCGGATCTCCATTTACTTTTGTTATATCTTTATGGACATATAATGAATGTAAAATTTGATATTAATTGAGTGGGTTAAAGGTACACTATGAAGGTAATATATATTTGTTAGTTGATCTTTTAGATCCTTTTGATTGACCTCACATTCCATCCCCTTCTATTTGTCATTCTGTTATAACATTTAATGGATAAAACAATTTTTCATATATTTTTAAAGGTTTTGAATGGATAAAAATATATAAATGAATACCTCCTTGTAAATATGTTTTTTAAAATATCTAATGTTAATTATATAAATGTTTAAATAGCTTGATCAAGAATGTGAATATACACATCCTCAATTAGAATAGGTAGCTCGACACTTGGATCTTGATATCTATTAATAATCACACTCACATGATTTATTGGATGTTGTATATTGAGAAGAATATATCTTTCGATATTGTATGTGGTACCCTCTACAACATTGGGATGAGTGGTTGTTGATAGTTATAAATTAAAAACATTTTCACTTTAAAGAATATAATTACATGAAATATATTAGTGTTTTACTGATTCATATTTCATAGAAACATTTAAGAATATATGGAATAAATTTTATAAGATATCCCTTTGAGGGGAATGGATCACCTTAATGATGGAGGGAGGGGGATCTTTACATAGTGGTTGTTCTTCTATTTTTTCATCTCTTTTATTCCTTCCAATATTATTTTCTAGAAAAATATTAATCCAAATTAATATTTTCCACAATAGTATATAATTATACATATAACTCTTCCATTTTCCTATCATTATCATCATGTTAATTTTGTTTTCTAGATATTTTTGGGACAACACCCTATTACCATCACCTATAACGAGGGAATATTGTTATGTCCGCTTTATGGACACTAAATGTAGTTATTATTTGGGTATAGCTGATGATGAATCTTATGAATTAGTTGAATAAATAGTATATGAAAATAGAAAATTATTATAATATAATAATGATTAAAATAAAAATATATTTTTATTATGTAAAAAAACACATTAATCCAAAAACAATTGTGTGTTTTCATCAATTAGTATCCCTTATTTATTTAATTGTGACTATGTTGATAGAAAATGAGGTTGGGTGAATGTGGATTCATATTTAGATTCATATATCATCATGTAAATTTGGGAACATAATTTTATTGTTGTTTCATGACACACAAATGTATTAATTTAGATTCAAAATATGTTCAAATTATTTATCAACTGAATCATAGCCCGTCATTGCATTACCATTGATGTACATTAGTTTTGATGCCCCTTTCATTTTTTCCACACTCAATTTCTATTTCATAAATTAATAATTATTAATCATAGTTATTAAAAAAATTATTTTAAATAAATGTATTTTTATTAAAATAGTGCCTTAATATACTTCTTCTCACAATGATTAATAAAAAAGTACTAGGATTTTTAGATTATCCGATGAGAACTCATCTTTAGTGGGTGCATGTTTATTTCCACTTCAACATATTTCAGATAAAAATTCAAAGGAATTGTGAGAAATATTTTATGATCATTTATAGATATAATTAATAACACATCAATTAGGGATTTATCTAATATAAATTTATTATGTACGGTATAATAAAGATTATATCAACCTTTCATTTTATTTTTTTACAAAAGTAAAAATTGAATATCACTTAATTACCCTATTCTATTCCCAAAGTAGTTCCTCAAGGGAATTATGAAAAATTTTCCATGGATTTACATCAATTGGTAGGTGTGTGAAATTAGTGAGAACCATGTATCTTCTGAACATGACCTTATTGGGTTTAACATAATGGCCACATGCATTCCATCCAACCTTAAACTTGTTGGTTTTATTTTTTCCATTATAATATTTACTAAAACTATCTTTTATGATAATCTAACATTTTTTGGGACACAAGTTACTCACATCAATTGATTCTTCAATATTAACATCAACAATATATTGTTCTTCTATATTAGTAGCATGGAAATGGGTATAATGTTTTTGTTTATATTCCTTTGGATAACCAACATATTAATGAACCTATTGTTCCTCATGATTTTGAGCATCAACATGTGTCTAATTAATTACCTATATATGTGGTAGACGATTAATTTAAAAAAAATTATGTAATAAGTAATAATATCATGTCAAAAAAATTATATTACAAAAATATATAAATTTATTCTTAGAATAACTTTTCTAAAATGGTTGAAGGGATTTGAACCCTCAATCTAGTTTCCAAATATATTCATTGTGGTTTCCTTGGACATAAAAAGTCCTTATCTATATGGGAAGCCCTATAAAAAGATTGTGAACTCTCAATTAAAGGGAAAAAATAAGTTGATTTTACATCTGACTAGTAGGTGGTATTTTTTATTAATAGAATAATATAACACATTAATTTTTTGAATGTGGAACACAAAATAATTATATTACCTATGGTACTATTATAAATGTTTCTTATGTTTACCCTTCCTTACTAAAATCCACATTTATGAATACCAGTTCATTGATTTTAACAACACTCATGTTATCAACCCACATTAATTGAATAATTGGATATTTGAATGTTATGTAATCTAAATATCATATTTGATTAATGTATCCAATGTATTACATATTCACATTATTTTAATTTCTCTCCATTGTAACATAAACATGCATTATGTTAACCACTAGGGTAACTGTAATATTCTTTATGGTACAACATTCTTCATGTTTATTATTACTGAATGTATAATAATTAATTATATAACCATTATAATATTATGCATGAACATTGTTTCGTCTTTACAACCATAAAATATATTCTAAAATTTAATTTTTATTTTACGATTAATCTTTAATAATAGGTTCTAGAAACATTCCTATAATATTTTGATTATGGCTATTTTATATTCATCAATCATCCCTTGATGGATTAAAATTCCTAGGAATTTATTTATGGGTTACAACATTTGGGGGAAACACTAAAATGTTATGAATACTGTAAATGTGGGGAATATTTTAATCTACAATAGTAATTATGACAACATGTATTCCCAAAATTCCTTCACCCACAACCCACCAGGCGTGATGAGAGTTTGGTAGACCAGTTCTTTCCACAGTAGATAGTTTTTCAATATATAATTTAATAACTTCCTCAAAAACATATCTATCCACAATAAAACCTTCTAGATTAATTAAATTTTTTGTATACCCTTTTAAAATATTCATATAGTATTCAATGGGGTACATCCATCTATAATTTATAGGATTAAATAGTTGGATATCTTTTTCAAAGTGAAACATCAAGTGAAACATCATATAAACAAATTATAATGATATAAACATATTAAATTCACATAATATGATGTAAATTTTCTTTTTGTAGTTAAAAATTTACTCAGGTCTATAATATTTTTCGATATATCTATTAAAAAAATATATCTCCATTAATGATTGATGGAAATTCTTCATAACATTTAAATGTAAAGATACATACATTAGATCATACATCAGAATTTGGTAGACACTTTAAATTTAAAGCAGTCAATGAAATGAAATTCTTTCTATTAAAACAATACCCATCTTAATCCTTTATATCATTATTGATGATTTCAAATAGATATATCCCATATCTAGAAGGAAATCATGTAGATGGAGAATGAAAAATATATTTTTCCCCGTTACCGGAGCCAACATTTAAGGTATTCCCATACTAATCTTATACAAACTATCCATAATTAAATAATCTATCATTCATAGTGAATTTAGTAAAATTCCAATGATACTATCACAAATATTTATTCAACTTTCATGAAATCAATAAAATGATTGATTTATAAAAAATTATAGTAAGGTAATTCAAAAATTACTGACCTATTCCAAATATGTTTTATAAGGTTTTAGTATAATAGTATACTAAAAGCAATGTGCGTATATTTTACATTCTCAAACATTTGATCATATTTTAGTAGATATTTTGTTGTACATAATTATCTACTCCCATATATTTATGAAATCCATGATTGGTACATATGTATATAGGTTATATATCTACGATGAACTAAAAATAGAGGCATTCATGAATGTTTCAACAAAATTTATTTTGTACTGTACTCACAAATTTTACATCCTTCAGTTCCTTTAATTCAATATCCTAAAACTTTTCATATGTATGAAAGTCATTTATCATTATATAAAACACGGATATAAATGTTAAATTTTTATTTAGGTAATCTTCATGAAATGTCACACCTAAAGCCCAAAATTATTTCAAGTAATTTGTCAATGGATGCAAATAAACATTAAGATCACTACCTAGTTGTTTTGGTCCTGATATAATCTGAGATAACATAGTGTGTTTTATTTTCATTCATATATATGGTGGAACATTATATTTTACAAACATAATTGGATATATAGTATGAGTGATTATTTGAATACTAAAAGGTTTCACTATCTATATATATATATATAATTCTATAAAATAGTTTATCATCTCATTGCCAAATTCAGGATACTTGTGATTAATTCTCTTACATTGATAATAGTTTATCGAGTGATGAAGTTTCCCATATTATTTTCTTGTGTTTGGACACCCTATCATTTTTATTGTATTTTCCTATATTTCCTAGAGTTTCAATAAACATGGAATAATATGAATTTATCATAAAACAGCTATAATAACAAATTCATCATTATTGTTTTTAGTAGCACAACATATAGATAATTTATTATGTGGTTTTTTTCATTGGGAAATAGTATATAGTAATATGCATAGTAACACATTCTTTTAAATATCATACCCATTAAATGTAGAATTTTACAGCATCATACGTACTATAAGGATGCTCATTATCTATTGAGAGTATATACTTCAAGAGTCTATGTAGTTCAGTAAATATTGCATCACTCCATCCATTTCTATAATTTAAATTATAAAACATTATATGGATAATAATGATTTATATTTACTATAACCTACAAAAAATGGCATAGTTTCACTACTCTTTCTCTTCACGAGCATTTTTTAAAAAACCATGATTTTCATTTTAAAATTTCATTATCATTTCCACAAGACAATTTCTTTGAGGATTTACACTTGTAATAGAAATACTCAATATAGTCATTATTTTTTTTACACAAACGTAAAAAAATTATTTGATCCATAAAAGAAATTATTGCCCTAGTCACTAGCTACATTCAGTTTTACCCATATTTATTCCATTATTTATAACTTTTATATACTCCCTTATAGATCAAGTGTTCTTTGAAATACTCTTTAAAAATGTGTCTTTAATAAAACATTATAAACATGAAAATGTATTTGAGAAGGTTAATACACATGATCTCTTTCAAAATTAGTGAACTATTTCACCCCATTATCATTATCTATTATCATGAAATTGGAATCCATAAAGTTTTTATTTATATCAATAATATTTGATATGAGCATATTAATATAAAAAAATTAAATAAAAATTAATTGAAAAATCCATCTTATTATTAATATTTTATAATAAGTTAATATTACTGATGGTTTTGATTTATAATACCAAAATTCATTTATTAATTTTTATAGTTCACTAATAAAGGATATTATTAATCATTTATATATTATATAAACTAAATATAATATCTCCTACACTATTTTGTGGCATAATAGAGACCACTCCACTGTAAGAACCAAACATAGATGTTATAAACATATGGGATTTAATACAAATATTAAAAATTAGATATATATTTCAATTATTGGTAACAATATTTATAGATTAAATAATATTTTTACGATTGAAATTTTCTCTCATTGTATTAGACAATATACATTCTATATTTTTATTTCCTAAAAAGAAGAACATATTTTAATATATTAATCTAATGTAAATTATAAATATAATACACATGGTAATGACATGTTATTAAAATAAATTGTTGTTATAATTTAAGAGAGTATGAGGAATACATGGAAGAAAAACATAATAATTATTTTGTATTAATCCATATGAGATGGAGGGATAATTGTAACATGGTGTTGATTACCAGTTATGCACTTTAAAAACACATCATAATTATCGTTGTAGTCACCACCTTACCTGATAATAGGGGAGTTTTTTTATGTAGAACAGGTTGGGGATCAGTGCAATTAGAGTGATAAATAATTATAAATGAGTGAAAATTAGCTTGATGGAAAGGTAGATGGTGAACCAATAATGGAATGAGTAAAAATATAATGGGAGGAACATTGGATTGGTACTGATAGATGGATCTTGGAAATGATTACATATTTTTCACCTCAATAACTCTTCATAACTATCATTTCTAGTCACCACATTACATAATAAGTTAGAAATGATTTTACAGTGCATAGTTATATTATACATGTAATTTAATATAGAAATAATATTGAATAAGTAAAAATGAACATGAAGGTGAGGGAGAGGGTTAACCAATAATGGCTCTAGGAAAGAGGTATTTGGTGGAGAATCAAAAATATTATTTCATCTAAAATTACAATATCATACTTGCACATTATTCAATCAATTTATGAGAAGTAAAAAAACAATCATGTATGTGGGGGAAATGAATAACAAGTGATCAAATTCCGTGATATAAATATATCATTTTAATTTTATTATAAAAAACTACGATATAAACTAGAAAAAAAGACCCCTTTATTAAAAATGATAATATCTTAAACAACTCTCAAAGTAGAATATTTACAATGATCCTTCCTATAAAGTGGAAGGATATCATCTTGAACCTAATCCACCCAATCATAACCATTACCATTTACACGTTTATTAGAAAGACTTTCTACCAATGAATTTTCCTCTCTATAAACATGAGTGAAAAAGTTATTCTTTGAGTAAATATAGTCATGGTATCAAATACAATGATTGGTGAGCTTCCATGAATGATTTAGTGACCCTGTTCGAATGGAAAACACCACATTCGTGGAGTTACATTCATTCCAAATCTTGTTCCAACAATGTTGTTCCGCTTATTCAACCACGCCAGTAACACCAAGAATTTCATCTTCAAGAAAATATGCAATACCACATGAACCATAAATACAAGCATGGGATTAACCATGATAATCCTGAAAAACCACACAAAATCTATAAGGTCCTTGGTTACCCCTTGAAGCCCCATCTGAATTCACTTTAATCCACCCATGAAAATGGAATTTCAAAAATAATTCCATCATTTCAAGAGGAGGATGAATGTTTCCTTTCATCCCTCTCCATTTGAGAAAAAATAACTCATGAATAATTTTAGATAAGAACAAACCTTTTGGTATTTCTACTTCTTGAAGATAAGATAAAATAGTTGATAATGTAGCACCAACATAGAAGGGATAAAGATCATGTATGACCTTGTTTCATGAATTTTATATTAAATGGAAGGCTTATTATGTAACAATTTTAAATAATTTACATATTAGTGGATTCAGATTAAAAGTATCCTAATTCATCATAAATTTTCATATTGAGTTTTATTGATGTAGAATCACATCAAAAATGGCTGAAACTACCCACACCATTGCCAAGGCTGGTAAAAAAATAAGTAATATTTGATTCCATTATTCCCTGTATCGATGAAACAAACAGAGATGGAACAAAGCGAGATACCACACATTTTCATGAAATCGTCTTTTGGGACTTTTCTGTTAGCCATTATCCATGTTATAATGGATTAGAATGGTCTAAAAACTTCTCAGGATGGTTTAGAATTTTTTAAAATTGAGATGAACTGCTAGCAGTGTGATTATAAAAAAATTTAGAGGTTAGAATCCCATTTATAGTAGGCTCCCAAGCCTTGAAGTCACCCCTAGTGGAGCATAAATAATTTTACACAATTGAAGTAATGTGATCTTTGATATTATCCATACAATCAATGTGGTCTTTGATTGATTAATAAAAAATCATATTTTATTCCCCCTCTAGAACAAAATCAATCAGACGATTCCTTGACTAGTTACATTTCCAGAATTGAAGAGCAGAATCCCTTGAAACAAGCCACTGAGAATCATTATAAATATTTGATAAAATGTTCTTGAAGGAATTCCACACCAAAGAATTGAAATAATTTAGGTTCCCTGACTTGAGCCTATAAATGAACCTAGATTGAAGAAAAGTAAGAACCATATTGTGCACATTTATATTCCTCTAAATTAATCCATCATGCCTAGACTCATTGAATCCATCAATATTTTTGATACCCAAACCACCTCTATCATATGGATTGCAAATAGATTTCCCTGATACCATTTCCAAATTAATCACCAAAATGCTACCACTCCATATATAATTATTTATAAAAGTATTGATTCTCATGATTAGAGTGATCTACCATTTATACACCATAAAATAATACAAAATTTTTGATGTGATAATGTACATCAAAGAAAAACCCTATGATCCAATGACAATGATTTTCCCTTCAATGTATAAATATTTTGTCTAATAATTATAATAATTCGTGAGAAAAAAATTCCATTGGTCTTCCCTAGAAATATGGTACCCCAAGATAAGTGAAGGTAATAAATCCCTATCGAATGACCATTTCATGGTTGATTTCTTATTTCTTGTTCGGAGAGAAATTCCTTCTAATGTATACAATGGAAATACTCCAACAAACCTAATACCCAGACACCATTTCATATTGAAAATGGTCTCTCATAATATTCTGGATATTGTTCTCGTCACCTTTATTGAAGAGAATAATATCATCAGCATATACGAGATGACAGGGACTGCCCATCCCACTTCTATCATGGATGAACTTTAGATTTCAAGTACCATCCATGGTACTAAGAAACCAACTGAGATTATCCTTAGTGATGGAGAAAAATATTTTTGATAAGGATCACCCTGTCTGACACCCCTAGATTAGTCAGGATAGCCTTCTAGGGATCTATTGCTAAAAACAGAAATGTGTGCAGAGCGCAAAATTATTTTAACCCAATTGATGAAATGGTCCGAAAAACCATACATGGTGAGGATTCGGATGATGAAACGCCAATAAATTATGTCAAAACATTTTTTGACATTCAGTTTAATTCTGATATTACCACCTCTGATGGAACTTTTTAGGTGATTCAAACACTCTGAAGAAGTGATTAGAATATCAATAATATATCACTCATTGATGAATCCAAATTAATTTTAAGAAACAATCATGGAGGAAATAGAAGGTTGTCTATTGGGATGAATTTTGAAAATGATTTTAAATAAGTTGTTAACCAATGTAATGGTACTGAATAGATGAATTTCATTGGCATTATTCACATCTGGGATTGGGGAAATAAATTGGGGATTTAAAACCATAGGGATGGATCCACCGCTAATGAAATGGGTTACAAGACTAAAAACATATACTTGAATGATATCCCATAATTTTTTAAAGAATAAATTACCAAAGCCATTAGGACCAAGTGTGCATTCTGATTTTAGACTAAATAAAGCCTCCTTAATCTCATGCTCAAGTGGGACAACAATAATAACGGAATTTTAATCTTGATTCACCAGCCTTGGAACAACACCATCTATAGGATCAATGGTAGAATAAGGTCCATTGAACATGTTCTTAAAGTAGGACGTCACATGATCTGAGTGATCCACCCTATTATCAATGAAGAAACCCTCTCTATGAATCATGGAATGGGGCTCAAAGTTTTCTTAATTCTATGAAGATATGTAAAAAAAATTGAGTTCATGTCTCCTTACATTAACCATTTTTCAAATATGAGTCTCTTTTAAAGTCATCTTTTATGTAAAAAAGATTGTTATGTTTAAGGGCAACATATGCATCAACTGAAATCCCATTCAAGATGCCACTGCATGTGTTTAGCTCTTGAAAATAAAGAATTGAATCCCTTAGAGAAGATATATAAGTGTAAAGGGAGTAAAATTGGGCTTTGAACCATATTTTAAATTTCCTCTTGAGAATATAGAGTTTGGTGATTTAGCCAAAGCATCATCCCTACAATTTACAGAAATCCAAGCGCTCTGAACAATGACCTTGAATTTTAAATGAGAAACCCAAGACTTTTTAAACCTGAAGGGGAAGTGGGGCATGGAATACTTCTTAGTAAGATATGTTATGATAGTATTGTGTTGATATTTAAGACTAGAAATGGTAGTTCATGATATGAAACCCCATCTTTCCAGAGAATCCCCTTTTAAAAAAGCCATGTCAATACTAATGGCAACAAAAATATTCGAGAATTTCCTATACTAGGTATATTTTTCATCAACTATGTTGATCTCAATCAACTAATTTTGATCAATGCATACTGTGAACTTACTAGAGGATATGTGATTTTTGTTTGCTACCATATTCTCATCTCTAATCAAAATTTATTTGAAGTACCCTAAGATAATATAAGTACTAGTGATGATAGAGTATAGAGATTCACTGTCCATCCACGAATTTCGTCAATCCTGATACATGGTATGGGCATAGATAAAGGAGCATGCCAAATAAGCGCCAAGGTAGCTGACAGAACAAGTGATAAATTGATCACTTTACATAACCATGCTGCTGCAAGTCACATAGTGATGAGCCAACACCCAGAGGATCTTAAAATCAATTGGACGCATATTGGTGTCAATTAGGTGATACCCCAACATTTACATATTTTCAATGTTATAGAGAATATATTTTTATGCTTGGATAGACCTATAAGAACTAGTTTATGAAACTGGATAAGTAACTGGATGGATATTCAGGTTTCTAGATTTCTTATACCATGGAAAATACAAAATAGAATCTTTATTTTAAACTGATGTCGAGGATTGGGCCCCAAAAATGTTTACCTCTTTTCTTATTGGTGACCTTACAGTATTTGTATTGGGTATTGGAGAGCTTTAAAATAATTATTTTATGTTAATATTGTTAGCCAAAACACAATTTAATTTATCTAGAACCTCATTATAAACCATATCTACCTGGTTTTCCTAGTTGAAAATAATTCTGGAGTAAATGGAATTATTAATATAGTCGTCGCGTTCTTTTCTACTCACATAAAATTTGGTTGAAAAAGGAGGTCCCATTTTATTAGAGTATCCACTCCCCAGGATCTTCCATATGGATTATTGATCATCATGTGTAACAACTGGTATATTTGGACTGTTCAAGTGATTCCTTATTGAGGTATCAAGGTCTAATTTACTGGAGCCATCAAGACCCCAGGTCTACCCATTGGGATGCTCTCCTACCTTTACAGAAATAGTTGTATCAAGACACCAAGGATCAAGTTCCATTGAAGAGTTGATATTTTCCAAAATCCAGCCCATTTGGAGACATCATAATAGACACATTCACCCATGCATGAGTCTGATCAGTAGGAATCTATGTACTATCTAGAGTAGTGGAGCCTTCCCTTTGAGAAATATTTTTAATAGGATCTTCAATTGAGTTTGATACAAATCTCATTGAACAAAAAAAATCTTTGTTGTCATTATATGTATACAAGAAAATATATTCTTCTTCAATTTTATTCTTATGTTCAAGAACCACATTATAAATTTCCTTCGAAATATAAGAATCCATGGATTCATAATCCTTGATCATTGGATTAGACATGGAATTCATTGTATGTAACATCCCAGGTAAATAAAGAATATTAAATTTTCATATTTATTAAAATTTTCTAATTAAATATTAATTCTACATTAAAGGGGTTGCTATGTTCGATATCGTACCTGATACACAACAACGACTTTCTTTGAAATCATACGTTGCACACTAGTAATAAAATAATATTATTTTAAATGGTAGTTAACATGTAGCCTTTATATTGGTGGTAATGAATATAAATAACTAAAATATTATTATATATGTTTTTTAAATTTTTTTTACATTTATCCAATAAATGATTAAGGCTTAAAATAAGAATATAATTCAATTTTAGGCATAGATAATCTAATATTCATTAGAAAAATTTCTTATCACCTTTTGATGGAGAACCCTCATTAAATATATTTTTGGTCACTCTTATACATTCTATTGGACCAAATAAAATTTTATTTTAGAATCGGGACATTAAAATTTACTTTGTTTAAATTTTTGGTATTTTCCGATAACGTTCATTTCTTAATGAATAGTGGAAAATGTTGAATTTTAATTCAAAACCTCTTTTTAATCTAATTTATTTATATAATTAGAAAACCTTTGAAATTGGTTTTATAGTGAAATTAGAATATATTTTTACCATTTAATCCAATGGTGGTCATTGGATTTAATTTCACTTTGAAATTAGACTTAAACTAGTGTCAATCATTTGATATATATTGTTTCATAAAAACACTCTATTTGTTTTGACAACGGGAATTTATTATTAATTTAATTACTGAAACTTATATGTTTTTAATATCTTAAAATAGACATCATTTTTGAATTTGGAATATCAAATATAGCTTAGGGTGAATTTTTGGTATTTTTTTGAAAAACGTCAATTTTTTATGAATAGTGAAACCACTAAGTTATAGTTAAAAAACTGATTTTTCGTTTAAACGAAACTTTACCACCTCTGGAATTTGAATTTTAAAAATCTGACATACATGGTTATTATTAGGATGTAAAATGTAGTTCAATGGGATGAAAATAATTTTGGTGAATAGTAACTTTTAAGTTTTATTAATCGCGATTAGAGGTAATTAGTGTAATTTAAGGTAAAAATAATGATTTAATAATATTAAATTACCTTGAAACAGGTCCTACCCTTATTGGGTGTGTAATGGCCGACCAAGACAATCCATGGGTCAACTTGGGTACCCCATGGAGCCACATGGGTAAGAAAATGTCATTTATAACATTTTATTTAAAGTTAAAATAAAAATGTCACAAACATGTATTGTTTTACTAAATCAATTTTTACTTGGGGTTATACAAGTAATATTTTCGAATATAAATATTCATTAAGAAACTAAAATTATTTCCTAAGTTATGTTATTTTTTATAATTTTTAGACATTAAATTAATTAAATTATTTATGAGATCATGATGATGCAACGATTACCACATTAAGGAATTATTTAAATAAAATGAAAAGATAACGTAAAATCTAAGACTTACACATGTCCAAAACCAATTAGATGGGTGGATTTCGATCCCTTATCACCATATCCTTGAAATATATCTTTTTGGGACCTTTAAAATTTGAAAACCATTTTATAATAAAGTAACATTTTATAACATTCCAAGAGTGCCCCTCCTCCCTCTTATAAAAGGCCCCACCTCTACCACCTTACCCACACTTATCAATCCTTTGTCTCGGCCATGATCTGATCATTTTATATCTCCACATCCCTATCCTCATCCTATAATCCTTACCTAAGGCAGAAATCTCTTTAAGAAACCCTTTTGGTTCAAACCAAAGGGAGTTAACTGATTTAAAGGTAATGCCTTCTCTTATGTCCTATTGTTTTATTTTTCTTCTCCAACCACCTAAACTATTTATATTACTTTATTTTGAAAAAAAACTAGTATATTAAATATACTATGATGTTGTTGTAAGACGTATTCGGTCTACACTTACACAAACCTCTGTCTAATGGTTAAAGAACATACTATTTCTGTGGTTGGCGAATTTCTGCCTCACAAAATGATGATTGTTCAATCTTATTTTAACAGCTTTAAAGGTGTCCATTAAGATGTTACTATATTTATATATCATATAAATTATTTTTATGTTTTCCTTATGCTTCTGTACTTTTCATTTATGGCATACCTTTATGGTTTCCATTATGCGTAAACACGATAATTTCATTTTAGGAAGTGCGGACTACCGCCCCCTCAAAGTGATTTGATTCGTTAATGCCATGTGTGGGACATATAAAGGATGGAGTTAATGATATTATATATGATATTATACTGGAATTATAATATACCTTTATATCATTACGATTTCACTCCATTAAATATGAAATATAAATTAAAGTAGCGTTCATGCATACGTACGACTTACCGTCTCCATGAACGGTGCATTTCATTTCTTACCTCTAAATTTTATGAACTATTATAAATACATGTATATTTTGGATATATATGATATATATGATATCCAAATCATGAATATCATTCTGAATATAGTGAACCTTTTACCACAAGAACAACTTGTAATTGTAAGAAGTCTATTTTTGACATAAGTACCAAATATCAACGAAACAAACATTAATAACTTAAATTATTACATAATGTTTATGACTTGGAAATAATTTATATAAAAGGAATAATAAACTTGAAAAATTTTCTTCATCATGTAGAAGTTAACTTTAGTTTATTATTCAGGATATTAAAGAGCGATCAAGTCATGTCAGACACGAGGTAAGGGACTTCGTCTCAATCTCCTTTCATTGAGGCATACATTGTTTTATACACAAATTTCTTTTATATGGTGTATAAAACCCTTTGACGTTTACATATATTCAAAAGGAATCTTTTTATACGAAAAGTTTTACTAAACTACAAAAAGGAATGTTTTTTTGTTGTAACTATGCGGCGAGAATGACTTCTCCGCCGCCATGACCATTATTTGAGTTTCATCTTCCTCTACAAGCCATAACATTTTTAAAAATGAAAAATAAATACCATGATTTACCTTTATTTTATTTTGGTATTGAAAATGGTTTTATTATATCAATGTGTTTTAATAGATTTGTTATGTCAATATATTCCAGTGAAATATTGTGATCGAAATGTGGAAATGTTTTTTTCCATTATATTTGTTTTATATCTTATGATTTTATAATGGTACTTGGACATTTGACTGGTGGTTATGTGATAAACCATATGACAGGTGGTGCTGTGAATACCAGGATGGGTGGTTACATTATAACATCCAATGCATTGGGTATGGAAGTTGTCCGTATAGTTATTCCATTTAGTGAAATATGTGGAAGTCGACTGTATGGTTATTCTATTTAAGTATGTTTGTGTCCCAAGATACCTTTATATTTTATGTGTTCTTTATATGGGTTTTATGGTAATATTTTTGTTACAAAAGGGTACGTAATGATATTTTATTTAGTGAAGAGTATTTACTACTTCTTAAAGGTGTAAAGTGTTTCTTTGATAAATTATTCATTGTTTACATGATGTTTTCAAAAACTAACAGTTTTCCTTCTTTTGTATCCCTTACTGAGATTTTTATGCTCACCCCAAGTTTTTTTGAACTGTTTCTCATAGGACATATGTGGAATAGGTTCAAGGATGAGATCAAAGAAAAGTCATGTTGGCTTAATCATGGAACTAGGCATGACTCTTTTTTTAAAAGTTCATGTTTTGTGAAAAAAAAGGAATCTTTGTAGAAGTTTCTACTATGTAATCTTTTGATATGTAATAGTTATTATCTAATTCTCTAAAAATATACACCTAAAAAGATCCTCAACATGAAATATAAATTCAATTCAATATTAAGTAAGGTTTTAGGTCGGGGCCTTATAGTTGGCATCAGAGGTCGGTTTAGACAACTTTAGGAGTTAGGAAAAAAAATTGTAAAATTTTATGTCCATAAATTAATTTATGGTATGATTGAAATGATATAGAATTTTATGATTTCTGTGTTGATTCGCCTAAGATATTTCTGTGTTCAGAATGGTTTTCCGCATAGGAAACAAGGCAGTTATGTTGGGACGACATCAAGAGGAAGAAAACCTTCCAAATCAGAAACCTGAGATGGTCAGAATTGGAACAGAACAGTTTGTTGCAGTGATGGAATAGTTACCCAGGATATAAATGATGGTTGTATCCATGCACGAGATTAGCCTAATCAACCGCAGAGGAACATTTCAGTGGTGGACTATTTCATGATGCAACATCCCCGATCATTCAGAGGATCATCTGAGCCTGTGCTAGCAGAAGGGTGTATTTAAGAACTGGAGAAGATTTTTGATGTCTTGTTGTGTTTAGAACATCAAAAGGTTAGTCTTGATGTTTACCATTTGGAAGGTGAAGCTGATCAATGGTGGTCTGTGGTGAAAACTATCAGGGATAGTGATGATATTGATGATATTCACTGGGATGAATTTATAGGTATGTTTCTTGCGAAATATTTTCCTAAGGTACTTCGTCTTAGGATGGAAAAACAATTCTTAGAATTGAGGCAGGAGGATGACTGAGTGATTGTTTATGAAGCAAAGTTCACTCGACTATCAAGGTATGCTCTAAATTTCATATGAGATCTTGATTGTAAAATCAACCGTTTTTACTCAGGGTTAAAGCCAATTTATTGAAGGGATTTATCTTCTTGTGAGTTCAAAAGTTATGAAAAACATGTTTGATGTGCGCAGAAGGTGGAAATGGAGTTTCCCGATGATCAGGTATTCTTTGAAAAACAACAGAATAAGAGGTCCATTTGGCAGGAAAAGGGGAATAATTAATCAAATAAGCAAGGAGGTAAGAAACAAAATATCCATCCTCTGAGAAGTGTGGTAAAATGCATCCTGGAAAATGTTTATTCAAGTCTAGAAAGTGCATTCGGTGTGTTAAGTCTGGTCATATTGCTTGTAACTGTAAGGAAGATGATCAAGCAGGCAATGAAAATCCAGTGGTAATATGTTTTATGTGTAATGAAATGGGTCATTATGCAAATGAGTGTCTAATGAAGAACTCAACTGGGGGAAAGCAGCCAGACTACAAGCAGAAAGGGGTGGTGAAATCCTATTCAACTACTTCAGCAAATGTAGGGCAATCGAATGAAGTAGTATCAGGTAAACTGTTTATTTGTTCAGATTATGCCAATGCGTTTTTTATTCAGGGTCTACACACTCATTCATTTATGAAATTTTTTCTAGTAAATTGGGAATTCCATCTCAAGATATGAATCCTGAACTTATGGTAAAAACACCTAGAGGGAACATTGAGATAAAAAAATTATAAGAACCTTCATATCCTTGTGTGGAGAAAGAATCTACCTACAAACCTTATTGTTTTCCCTCTAGTAGAGTTTGATGTTATTTTAGGCATGGATTGGATTTCTGTTTATCATGCTAAGATTGATTGAAGATCTAAAGAGGTTTCATTTCAGAAAGATTTTCAGTTTTTGTACAAGAATGAACCATTTCTTTTGATAACATATCAGGAAGTTGAGAAACTAGTAAAAGATGGAAATGAATGTTACCTTGAACATATTGTTGAAAATATAGGAACTATTCAGATTAATGATGTGCCAGTGTTAAATGAGTATCTTGATGTCTTTCTTGATGATTTTCTGGGTATTATTAATGATCAAGAAGTTGAATTTACTGTTGACTTAGTTCCTGATTCTAAGCCAATTTCCAAACCCCATTAACGAATAGCTCAAGTTGAACTTTTAGAGTTAAAGAATCAATTTGAGGAGTTATTAGAAAAAGGTTTCATTCGACCTAGAACATCACCATGGGGTGGTCCTGTCTTGTTTGTTAAAAAGAAATATGGTTCAATGAGACTTTGCATTGATTGTAGAGCATTGAATAACATCACTATTAAGAACAAGTATCCATTTCCTCATATCGACGATTTTTTTTATTAGCTCCAGGGCGATCAGTATTTTTCGATGATTGACTTGAGGTTGGGGTACCATTAGTTGAAAGTAAAAGAAGATGATGTCCCGAAGACTGTGTTTCGAACTAGATATGGCCATTACGTATTTTTAGTTATGCATTTTGGGTTAACCAATGCACCTGCTGTATTCATAGACCTTATGAATAGAATTTTCCATGAGTTATTGGAATAGATTTTGGTTGTTTTCATTGATGATATTTTGGTGTTTTCTAAAATCAAAGAGGAGCATGAAAGTCATTTATGTGTTATCTTGAAAACCATAAAAGGAAAGAAAATGTATGGAGAATTCATCAAGTGTGAGTTTTGGTTACAAAAAATTTCATTCCATGGTCACTTTGTTTCAAAAAATGGAATAAATTTTGATCCTACAAAAACAGAATTTGTTGAAGAATGGCCAAGACCCACAAATGTAACCGAGATCCGTAGTTTTCATGGTTTGGTAGGTTATTACTAGAGGTTTGTTGAAAATTTTTCAGGTGTATCTAGTCCAATGACTAAGCTAACTCGAAAGGGTGTTAAGCTTATTTGGACAAAATATTGTGATGATTGTTTTCAGGAATTGAAATGAAGATTGGTGAATGCTCCATTTTTGGAACTTCCTTCCAGGAATGGTGAGTTTGTTATCTACAGTGATGCTTCATTAAAAGGACATGGTTGTGTTCTAATGGATAATGACCATGTTATTTCTTATTCTTCACGTCAGTTGAATAATAATGAGGTAAATTACCCTACACATGATTTGGAATTGGATGCTGTTGTTTTTTTCTCTAAAAATTCATAGGCATCCTTTGTATCGTGTAATGTGTGAAATATATACTGATCAAAAAAGTTTAAAGTATATATTCACTCATAAATAATTGAACATGAGACAGAGGATATGGATATAATTAATCAAGTATTATGGTTCTACAATTCATTACCATCCAGGAAAAGAAAATAAATTGGACGATGCTTTGAGTCGAAAAAGTAATGCTTCATAAAACATGCTACGTTTGGAACAAGATCCTTTGGTTTTTTGATTTGATGAACATTGACATAGAAGTTGTTGGGGTAGTAATTTCTTCTGTTTTGTTTCAGTTTTCAGTGAGATAATCTCTATTATAAAGTCTTAAGAAATCACAAAAGAAAGACAATGGGTTGCAGAAAAAGGTAGAGTTGGTTCAGAATGGTAAGTTGCGAGAATTTAACATTGATAATGATTGTGTATTGAGGGTTGGGAAGATATGATGTGTGCATTGTGATTCACAGTTGAAGAATGAGTTATTATGTGAGGATCATAGATCCCTGTTTTTAGTTCATCCCAGTAGTACAAAGATGTACAGAGATCTACGGGAGTATTACTGGTGGGATGGAATGAAAAGAGATATTGCTGATTTTACTGTGAATTGTTTGAATTATCAGCAGGTTAAAGTAGAGTGGCAATTACCAAAAGGGATGCTTCAGTCATTATCGGTTCCAGAGTTGAAATGGGAAAATATATCCATGGACTTTGTTGTGAGATTACCGAGGACATCTCTAGGTAATAATGCAATCTGGGTTATTGATGATCGATTGACTAAATCTGCACATTTCATTCCGGTTCGAGATACTTTGTCTCTAGATCAACATTCTCGGTTGTATGATAAATAGATAGTCAGTTTTCATGGAATTCCCCTCTCCATTGAATCTGATTGTGATCCCAGGTTCACATCTTACTTTTGGAAAGGCCTTCAGAAGTCGTTCGGTACTGAATAAAATTTTAGTACAGCTTTTCATCCACAATCAGATGGGCAGTCAGAACGAATAATTTAGACCTTGGAAGATATTCTACGTTCTTTCTTGATGGATTATCAGGGATGTTGGGACCAACATATTTCTTTGGATGAGTTTTCTTACAATAACAGTTGTCATTCCAGTATACAGATGGCTCTGTTTTAAGCATTATATGGTAAATGGTGTCGAACGCCATCTTTTCGGGATGAAGTAGGGGAAAGGAAGCTGATGGGACCAGAATTGGTAGAAAAGATGGCAGAAAAGGTTCAGTTGATTAAAAACACATGATAATAGCACAGAGCAGATATAAAAGTTATGCTGATTACCGGAGGAAGGATCTATCTTTCGATGTAGGTGATCTTGTTTTTCTCAATGTTTCACCATGGAAATGTGTGATATGATTTGGTAAGAAAGGAAAGCTAAGTCCATGGTTCATTAGACCATTTGAAATTATGGAGAGATTTGGATCAGTTTCTAACCGAGTGGATTAAACTACGAGTTTATCTCGGGTACACAATGTTTTTCATGTTTCAATGTTGAGAATGTATATGACAGATCCATCTCTTGTTTTGATCCCAGAGGTAGTTCAGTTGGAAGAGAATCTCTCTTGTGAAGAACAACCAATCCATATTCTTGACCGGAGAGAGAAAGTGTTGCGAAACAAGGTAATTTATCAGGTGAAGGTTTTATAGAAAAACTGTAAGGTTGAAGAGGCAACGTGGGAATCTGAAAATGCTATGAGGGATAAATACCCCCACCTATTTTGATAAGTGAATAAAATTAGGAGGACACAATTCCCAAAAGGGGGGAAGGATGTAACATCCCAGGTAAATAAAGAATATTACTTTTTCATATTTATTAATATTTGAGAATGAAATATTAATTTTACATTAAAGGGGTGTCTATGTTTGATAGCGTACCTGATACGCAACAATGAGGTTCTTTGAAATCTTACGTTGCACACTAGTAATATTATAATATTATTTTAAATGGTAGTTAAAACGTAGTTATTGTATTGGTGGGAATGAATAGAAATAAATAAAATATGAGTATATATGTTTTTTTAAATGTTTTTACATTTATCCAATAAAATATTAATGCTTAAAATAATAAAATAATTCAATTTTATGCATAGATACTCTAATATTCACTAAAAGATCGACTTATGCCCTTTTGTTGGAGAACCCTCTTTTAATATAGTTTTGTTCACTCTTATACATTCTATTGGACCAAATAAAATTCTTTTTTAGAATCAGGACATAAAAATTTACATTGTGTAAATTTTTGGTATTTTTCCAATAAAGTTCATTTCATAATGAATAGTGAAAATGTTGTATTTTAATTCAAAACCTATTTTGATATATATTGTTTCATAAAAACACGCTATTTGTTTTGACAATGGGAATTAATTATTAAATTAATTAATTAAACTTATATTTTTTTTAATTATATAAAATAGACATCATTTTTTACTTCGGAATATCAAATATATCTTAGGGTGAATTTTTGGTATTTTTCTGAAAAACATCAATTTTTGATGAATAGTGAAACCACTTAGTAGTAATTAAAAAACTTTTTTTCATTTAAATGATACTTTACCACCTCTGTGATTTTAATTTCAAAAATACGACATACATGTTTGTCATTAGGATGTAAAATTTGGTTTAATGGGATGAAATTTCTTTTGGTGAATACTAACTTTTAAGTTTTATTAATCGCGATTAGAGGTAATTGGTGTAATTTAAGGTAAAAATAATGATTTACTAAAATTAAATTACCTTGACACATTTCATACCATTATTGGATGTTTCATGGCCGACCAATACAATCCATGGGTCAAATTGGGGACCCCATGGTGCCACATGTGTAAGAAAATGACATTAATAACTTTTTATTTAAAGTTAAAATAAACATGTCACAAACATGTATTGTTTTACTAAAATAATTTTTACATGGGGTAATACAAGTCATATTTTTGACTATAAATATTAATTAGAAAGATAAAAAGATTTTATAAATCATGATATTTTTTAATAATTTTTAAACATTAAATAAATTAAATTATTTATGACACAATGAGGATACAGTGATTACCTCATTAATGAATGGTTTAAATAAAATGAAACAATAAGGTAAAATATAAGACTTAAACTTGTCAAACACCTAATGGATGGGTGGATTTAGAACCCTTATCACCTTATCCTCGAAATATATCTTTTTGGGACCATTAAAAGTCCAAAATAATTTTATAATAAGGTAACATTTTATAACATTCCAAGAGTTCACCTCCTCCCTCTTATAAAAGGCCCCCACCTCTACCACCTTACCCACACATATCATGACTTTTTATGGGCCACAATCTGATAATTGTATCTCTCCAAATCCCTCTCCTCATCCTAGAATCCTTACCTAAGGCAGAAAGCTCTTCAAGAAACCCTTTTTATTCAAACCAAAGGGAGTTACCCGATTTAAAGGTAATGCCTTCTCTTATGTCCTTTTGTTTTCTTTTTCTTATCCAACCCACTAAACTGTTTCTATTACTTTATTTTGTAACAAAACCATTATATTCAATATAATATGATGTTTTTATGAGATGTATTCGATCTATACTTACACACACCTCCGTCTAATGGTTAAAGAACATACAGTTTCTGTGGTTGGGGAATTTCTGCCTCATGAAATGATGATGATTCAATCTTCTTTTAACAACTTTCATGGTTGCCATTAAGATGTCACTATATTTATATATGATATATATTATATTTATTTTTTCCTTATGCTTATGTATTTTTCATTTATGGCATACATTTATGGTTTCCATTACAGGTAAACACAATAATTTCATTTTAGGAAGTGCGGACTACCGCCCCCTGAAAGTGATTTGATTCGTTAATGCCATATGTGGGACATTTAAAGGATGGATTTAATGATATTATATATTATATTATACTGGAATTATAATATACCTTTATATCATTATGATTTCACTTCATTAAATAAGAAATATAAATGAAAGTAGCATTCATGCGTACGTACGGCTTACCGTCTCCTTGAACGGTGCATTTCATTTCTTACCTATAAATGTTATGTACTATTATAAATACATTTATATTCTGGATATATATGAAATATATGATATCCAAATCATGAATATATTTCTGGATATAATGAACCTTTGACCACATGAACAACATGTAATTGTAAGAAGTCCAGTTTTGACATAAGTACCAAATATCGACAAAACAATATTTAATAACATAAATGATTAAATAATGTTTATAACATGTCAATAAGTTATATAAAGGGAATAATAAACTTGAAAAGGTTCTTAAGAATGTAGAAATAAACATTAGATTATTATTCAGGAGATTAAATAGCGATCGAGTCAAGTCGAACACGAGGTAAGGGACTTCTTCTCAATCTACTTTCATTGAGGCATACTTTGTTTTATAAACAACATTCATTTATATGGTGTATAAACCCCTTTGACTTTTACATTTATTCAAAAGGAATCTCTTTATACAAAGCGTTTTACTAAACGAAAAAATGTAATGTTTTTTTGTCGTATGTATGCGGCGACAACGACTTATCTGCCTCCATGACCATTATTTGAGTTTCGGCTTCCTCTAAAAGCAATAACTTTTTTTAAAATAAAAAATAAATACCATGTTTTACCTTTATATTATTTTTGTATTGAATATGGTTTTATTATATCCATTTTTTGTAATTAATTTTTTAGGTCAATATATTCAAGTGATATATTGTGATAGAAATGTGGAAATATTTTCGTTCCATTATATTTGTTTTATGTCTTATGATATTATAATGGTACTTGAACATTTGATGGGTGGTTACGTGATAAACCATATGATGGGTGGTGCCGTGAATACCAGGAAAAGTGGTTACGTTATAACCTCCCATGCATTGGGTATGGATGTCAGCCGTATGGCTATTCCATTTAGTGATATGTGTGGAAGTCGACCGTATGGTTATTCCATTTAAGTATGTTTATGTCCCATGTTACCTGTATATGTTATGTGTTCTTTATATGATTTTTATGGTAATATTTTGGTTACAAAAGTGTATGTAATGATATTTTATTCAGTGAAGAGTATTTACTACTTCTTAAAGGTTAAAAGTGTTGCTTTGATAAAGTATTAATGGTTTACTTGATGTTTTAAAAAACTAATAGTTTTCCTTCTAGTGTATCCCTTAATGAGAATTTTATGCTCACCCAATGTTTTTTTGAAATTATTTTCACATGACATAACATGGAATAGGGTCATGTATGGGATCATGGAAAAATCATGTTGTCTTAAACATGGAACAAGACATGACTCTTCTTTTTAAGATTTCATGTTTTGTAAAAAAATGAAACTTTGTATAATTTTCTACTATGTAATTTTTTTAGATGTAATAGTTATGATCTATTTCTCTAAAACTATAATCTTGAAAAGATACTCAATGTGAATTATTCATTTAATTCAATATTAAGTAAGGTTTTAGGTCGGGGCCTTATATTGTAGACCCTGTCGTGGGGGTGGAACAATTGATTTTCCATTATGAGCCTCCACATCCTCAAACATGTCTACCCATTTTTGTTTCAATGGTTTGGATGACACATTCTTAATCTTCCCAAAAACCTAAACAGAATCAAAATAAATCTATTGAAGGGTATGTGACGGATAATCTGAATCTTTGATAAAATCCTTCTTCTCAACAATCACATTTTTGGTTTTCCTGTTATTTTTGGCATCATTACATTCCACACCCTTGGAATCATTAACCATCATTTGTAACATCCTATGATTGAAAAAAATGACCCACCATCTTATACACATCACAGAAGAGAGGTACATTCTCATATTCCACCTTCACCTCTAACTGATTAACATTGGAAAGGAATGAAATACTAGTAGGTCGCTTCAATTCCATATTAACGTCAACCATGATCTGAGCAAAAAAATCCATTTCACCCTCAATGCTCCTTTGGCACATTCTGATTGGAGTGCCAATACAAGAGGCGAGGTCATCTAAGATCATTGTTTGCCAATATACCCAATTTTGATCATGAAAACTTACCCAGTTCTGAGCATTGGATTTCACGTGGTTGTAAGGATTAAAATTTACATCCCATTCAGAATGTTTATAAACCCTAGTCTATAGTTTCATATTTCCCACATTCAATGAAGACGCCATCACATCATTATATTGAAGAATGATATAGAAAAAACCAATATCAATATGGATTAGCCTCCAATCTTGATTTCCCCGGCAATGAGATATCATGTTCTTGATATTGGAATATGACCAATGCATATCCCACTTTGAGTAGAGAACACATCTGAGGACCGAGAATTTTCATTAACTAATCTTTTGTTTATGGACTTTCAGATATACCATTGTAGAAAAACACTCATTCTCAGGTCCCGTTACATTAGAGGATCTTGATGAATCTTCCCTAATTGGATCTATGGATCCAGAGATAGCCTCCACAAAAGATAGACCTTTCTTATTTAAAACTGAGATCTCTTGAGCGTCCAATGCTTTGATCGTTTTCTTCAAGGGTCCTCATTCAATTTGGAAGTCCCATTACAATTCATGATTGAACGAATCACATAAAGAGATAAGAGGAAATACCAAAAGAGAAAGGAATCAGCATCACCATCACCAGGAGAGCAAGGATTCTCCATATTTTTTCATAAGCTTATGGTTCAATATCTTTTTAATTTCAGGGAAAAAAATTAAATAAACATTATACTAAAAATATATTTGAATAATAATTATAAAATTATAAAAAATTATTATGCAATAAAATTATTTTAATTCTAATATCTCATCATTTTTTTCTATGTGAAATTTATTAAATGAAAAAAAATGATTCCAATTTATTTTCGTCTTATTGAACATATTCTTTTTATATGAAAAAATTACCTTTATTTGAAATATATTTTTCCAATAACCAATTATTCCAAATAAAAATTTATAATAATTTTAAAATGTATTTTTTATTTTTAAAAAATTATATTTTTATTATAAACAATATATTTATATATTCATTAAAAAAATTATATAATTATAAACATATGTACATTTATAATTATATTCATATAATGGTATATATATATATAATTATTAAATTATAGATCTCTTTATTGATATAAAATATTATAAATATGCATTATCTGGTATTTATATTTTGAAAATAAATTTATAATTATATATATATATAATATTAACTATATGTTTAAAAATTTATTTATAATTGATTGTTATTATTATTTATTAAATACATATACTGAAATAATTATATACACATAATCAATATTATATTTATATAAACAATTATTTATTTTCAAAATTATTTGTACAGATGGAATCAAAATTATTCATATACTCATATTAAAATTATTAAATCTAGGAAATTAATAATATTTTTTTAATATTTTCATAGTTTATTAAATAAAATGTATCAATTCCAGATAATGAAAACAAATAATCCAAAATTATTAATTACAAATAATTATTGAGTAAAAATGATTATATCTAAATGATTGTTATTACAAGAATATTAATTAAAAAAATATTAATAAAAAAATATTAATTATAAGTAATTATGAATTCACAAGATTTAGAAATTTAAAAATTACCCTATTAATAAATTTAAATCAATTTACTATAATTTAAAAAAATATATTTAAATTCATTTTGAAATTTAAAAGTCCCATTATTGAGATCTCCATTGAAATCCAAAGTATATTCCTCATTCTAAAATATAATTGAAATCCAATTTATTAACATTAAAACCAATCATTTACCCATAAAATCACATTTAAGTTATAAAAAATGGTCGATCGTGACCTAAAAATCAATTTAAAACATTTTCATATTTTTTAGAAATGATTTTTACTACAGAAAAATAATGTTACCATTTATTTAAAATCACATTTAAAAAAATTACTCATTAAAAAATTTATTTTTTGTAAAACCAAATACCAAATTTATTTTCAAACAACCTTATAAAACTAACTTAATATTATCAAAACCAATTCCATCCAGTTTTGAACCATTATTTCAAAATTTTCAAACAATAGATCACATAAATAATATGATCATTTTATAATAAAGATAGCCTGAAAAAATGAAAATATGTGAAATAATCCATGAAAAATATGTACCCATAATCAAATAGGACACATGGAGAAAAATTGGCATTCCAATCCAATTACTACCACATTGATCCACTTGAATATATGTACCGAAGATCTAAATATTTTATTAAACTCGTATATCTCACCATATGTCACCATTTCAACTCCCACTTCACCCCAAAACATAAATAGATTAGTTAACAGAACAAATAATATTTTACCGATGTTAAAGAACCATCAATATAAAGTCATGTTCGCCAATTAAAAATTTAAATAATCAAAACTCATGACCTAAAATATCTTTTATTGAAAACATTAGGTTTATAACATTTACAATATCATGAAACACAATCCATCTGGTTTGGAATGCGATGATTTTGTTTTCATCATTAACCATGTATAGTTTCGGAAAGTCAGTGTGATCATGTTGCGATGAGAGCAGGGTGGTTTCTTGTAGGATGAAATGGTCCTTTAGTCACTTACAAAATAAATAGTAACATACCTAAGATTTCTATAGGATTGATTAATTGAGAATAACTGTGAAGAGTGATAGAGGAAACATCAATTGGGTTCCACCAAAGATTGAATGGCATGAGCAAGAAGACACTATTTGGGTTATTTTTAAAATATTTTTTAATGTTTTTCAGGGATATTTTCTCAAATGTCACAAACAAATAGTAGTTTTTCTCTACTCTAAAATACTAATGACTTTTAAAAATACCCTTTATTTATTCTTTTTTATGCACCCAAATGTAGTCCCTTATCCTTTCGGTCTAGGAATTAAATTTAAATGGTCATTCATAAAAGAAAAAACTCTGTAGATTTGAGCTACAATTTATATTTTTATCTTGGTGCTTTGGAATCTATTAATAATAAATTACACCATCTCATATATTTTTGATCCAATTAAAATTTATGAGAACACTATTTATAGGAAATTTGGGTACTTTTCTAGAGATTTTTTAGATGCTGGCATGCAATACATGTTATCTGAGTGTTCCACATTGGTATCAAATTGTGAGAAAATCGATGTTTGATTTGTTAATGAGTCAATATAAACTATTTTCTACTTCTATTGGATACTGGGTAGTGACTTTTCATGTTGAAGAATTGTTATTCTAATTCAAATTAATAATTTAATAACTTTTTCACAACCATCTACCATGAATGATCTTGGTGTCTCAAATATACTAAAAGAGGTAGTTAATGGATTCATATATACTGAAAATTTATCCTACAAAATTAATAATGATGAAGATATGAATTGGATGAATCTTGAAACAATTTCATGTGTCCAAAAACCTTTGAATACTAGATTTTTTTTGTTGATACTCATTATAAAATTAGCCAGAGACAACTATGTTTGGAAACAATTTTTTCTCAACATGATGGGCTTTCTTCTGGGATTGTTGATCACACAATTGATGCAATTGAAAATGTTTTATAAATTTTTCACAAATTGATTAATTACCAATGAGTATATTAATTTAAATAATCCATTTTTAAAAACTCTAAAACTATAGATTTCATGTAATAAATTATAGAATTTGTACGTGAGTGGTAATCCCTTGCTAAAATTAACTATAAACCAATTCGTGAAAAAGAAACACTTATCCTCAAGTGAGAAATGTCCAATTGAATATAATTCCATGTTCAATCAGTCCTCTTTTTTCTAGGGGAGAAAAATTATAGTTTATATGTTTGGATATCGACTAGATTCATATAAGAAATCTAGTCAATGTGTTTCTCCCTCTAAGGAAAGTTATAAATCACTCATTCTTTTTGGGAAAAATTTTGTTGGAGAATATATTATTGGGGATGTGAACACATTACAGATATATCCATGCGGTCTGATAGAGGATAAATAATCTATTATAAATGAAGTAATTAGATAAAAGAAAGATAAATAATCTTGTATTGAGGATGAAACAGGTGATCTAGTTACTATTGGCACTCTAGAAGGTATGGTGACAACCAATTAGAGTGATGTTGTCCAAAAATATACTAGTCACACTTTTTTACTATGGTTAACATTTTGGATAGATCAAATAGAATGTATGCTTCCATAAGGAATATGGAAACATTCTTGGACCATTTGAAGGAACACCCTCATACATTAGGACTATAAAGTA
The DNA here is from genome assembly GCA_963277665.1 of Viscum album. Taxonomy (NCBI): domain Eukaryota; kingdom Viridiplantae; phylum Streptophyta; class Magnoliopsida; order Santalales; family Viscaceae; genus Viscum; species Viscum album. The sequence continues at coordinate 1,395,329,259 of OY728165.1, forward strand.
AATTATAAATTCAAAACTAAAGGAGATGCCTGAAATCAAGATGGCTCTATTTTATATTTGAAAATGATGGAATGGAATCTCCTGAAAAAGAAGATAACTCACTATTCATGGATGATCATGATGAAGCATGGTATACTCCTAATTAATGGATGATAAGTAGGCTCTTAAATGGTTTGGGTGGATCCTGAGGAAGGGGTGGAAGAATGATGAATAATATGTTTAGGGGCATTATTTGTGGAAAGTTATTACAATGCAACCACACTTCATCTCAGCTTGTGTACTTTGTCATTTTCATAAAAATATTACTTAGACCATGGATTATATTCCATGATTAATGTTTTTTATTGTATTTATATATAATTAAAAATATATTTATATTATATATAAATATATAATTACAAATATATTAAATATATTTATTAATTTAATATATTTGTTATAATTATATAATTATTTAAGTATATATATGTATATTTATTGTTGTAATTACAAATTAAAATAATTTCACATATTTTTATTTAATTATAAATATTATATAATAGGATCTTAGGGGTAAAATTACATTTAATAAAACACACAAGGCACACACACAAATGATTTAAAGGCTGGTCATATACCCCCAAGAGATAACCCACCAGTTTTCTACTTTGTGACATTATATATTTTGTCTCATAGGCCCAGTGGGCATGAATCATATTACATGGCCCATATTCCTAACATTTTACAGCTTGAAGGCCCTTCTTTGCTTCATGCATGCGATACCACCTACATTCCATGCCTACATCACCACCCCCATGAGGGATTTATGTTCTAGTGTCCTTAATTCCCATTCGAGATAAAAAGTACTACTGTTATAGTACCCTACTATAATATCGTATATAGTACCCACAATGCGACAGTACTACAATACTGCTATAGTACTTGTGAAATTTTATTCCCACCCAAATTTCATCCTAGTTCTGATATAGGAGTATGGAGAGCCTTTACTAATCATTTACTATATCCTTTATATAGTTAAAAATTAATATAATTATACATTATTATATAATCATATTCCCAATGATCCTATATCAGAGTGGTAAAGGCTCATGATTGTCATCTAAATGACCCATGATCAAATCTCGGTATGGATGGTATTTATGTCATATTGTAGGAAAAATATAGAAGGTATTGTAGTAGCACAACTATTCACCACATTTGGGACTATGAGCCACTGAATTTGGAATGTGGGCCATTGGGCCTTCGGTACACAAAATGCCTTTGATCAACATGTCCTTCGGCCCACCACAGTGCAACAAGTGATTAAAAATGTTGCAAGACAATTAGTGCAGTGCATTAGGATGCCGGTGAAGCTTGACTTCAGGTTGAATCATTGGGTGGGAAGCTCGAAAGAGAGATAGGTGAACTGGCATATAACATAATATCCTTTAACCAAATGGTGAAGATGGGTGATCTTCCACAACATTACAATGGGATGCACAACATTCTAGTTCCTAATAGAGGGGGTCACACATCATGTGAATGGTGATGAAAAAATAGGAGAATCAACACATCGTAGAGACAATGTAGACATATAAACACGTAATTGTTGCTGGGTTGGGATATAAATAGTGTGATGGGTGCACTGGCACATATTTGCTGACCCTCTACTTAGATGTGGGTTAAAATAGCGGTACAATATAAAGGACGGCATTGTTGACTACTATAATTCAAAAACTAATCGTATGTTATTCACAATTGTGAGAATACTAGGATCTTGATTTGAATCGTGTGTATTCATATTGGGAATTCAGGTCACACGACCCTCAAACTATCCAAAATTGTAAGGGGCCTCCTAGCATCTGGGCCTTCGAGTCATGTTTGGGTTACCTCTAAACCCTATCAAAATGGGGGCAATCCTTCCTCAAAAAAATGTGGCATTCCCCCTACTATTTAAAACATTATTATATAATTTATTATTTTATGTAAATAAATAAATATTTGTTAATATATAATTATATATAATTGTGAATATAATAAATATATTAATTATTAATATGTATATATATTTATTAATTATTAAATTATAGATAAATACATTTATAAATTTTTGTATATATTTGAAATATTTATACATAATTATACATATTTATATAATTATATATATTTATAAAATTTTATATATTATTTAACATATAAATATATAATATTACAAATATTATAAATATATTTATTATTTCAATATATTTAATATATTAAACAGTCTTAAGACACAATCAAGTATGGTCCTAAAAATTATTTAATCAATATTAATCAAGAAGGCCAATCATTATAAGTAGCTTCACAACAATGACTGTGTATCTCTCAATTCACATAAACATCACCCAGTTGAATATAATAATAAGGGGCCCCAAGGGACAAAATCATACTCATTTCCTTGATTTCTCTATTTTACAGAGAATTTTCCACATGATTTACTTCCATATAATCTTTTGAAATAATGAACTTGAGAAATCCATCCATTTGGAGACATTCAATCCAATGTAGATGGAGATACACTGTTCTAATTATGGAAAAATGACCTCAACTTCTAGTTTAAAATTAGACTCAATCGATAATGATGTACAATAATGGAGGGAAAATGGTTGATAGAAAAACCGTTTCCCACAACACAGTTTCATAGGAAATTTCAATTCCAAAATTATAATTAAAACATATTCTATTAGATATACTATGGTTATGTAAAATACATCTATATTCTAAGGGACCTAGATTAACAAACACCACATCGTCAACATTATATTTGACCATATAGTAGATCAAAGAAATATAGTGGACATATTTTACTATTAGAGGTCACATGGGACTACCATGAACACCAAGAATCCTTAGTATATTGTCGTCAGTGATTTTGTTATGCATGTAACTTGTCTAAACCCTGGATGTTTTATACACTTCCCTATGAATGGACAGTGAACTTGAATTAAATGTGGGGGTATTTATTTAAAAAAAATTGAATTTCAATCATTATTGATAAGGATTATCACAGTAGTAGCCTTATCATGGAGGTGGTTCTTGATTTCCTCACTCTGACTTTTATGATCGATTTTTTTCAAGAGGTATTACAACTGAAGAATAGTATATAAGATCATACCAAAAATACTTCTTTCATAGTTCTAGAGATCATGTGAAAATATTTAGTCCACCAAGTAATTATATACATATTCCTCATCTCTCATACATACAAAGAATGATAAATCAACTGATTTTAACTGATTTTCTGAGTTTCTCATGAATTGGAATGGTGTTTTTTAGATTTTCAAGACCCCTGGGGAAAACAAGATGTGCAATCAAGGAGGATTTTCCAATTTTAATCCTTTCAGCAAATACATCCGGATTGGCTTCCACATGAGCTGATGACCTCTTTAGAAAACAAATTTCAGAACAAGAGTCAGGGTAAGAGGAAAATGCAGGCTTCAACACATCATTTGGGTTTGTTCACCACGAATCCAAAATAGGAAACATAAGGCAACATAGTGGTGGCCAATTTTTTGGAGAAATCATGAACATTAATAGATGAAATTATCTTCATAGGATGATATGGATCAGACATGGCATCTTGATATCCAACGTCTAAGATGTCACAAGCAACATTCACGGACCTGGATGTGGAGCCAACGCCAGAATCCACATGACTGGTGGTGCGATCTCATATGCCCCCATCGACCAGACGACCCTAGGATGTGCGAACCCCTGAAGTAATGGGACTAAACACAACGATACTTCTTGCCGCAGACCATATATCCACATTCCGAACAGCATCAGGCCGAGACGTTGGCAGACCGACCATGGACGCAGAAAAACCAAAGTATCGCGGACCTTCCCTACTGGTGGATCCTCCTTCTCCAGTGACAAGAACATGATTGAGAAAGTAAATAATAGGCATCATTAACTCTAGCAGAAGAGATTTCCATGGAAGTGGAGCTCCCGCTCACCCTGACACTCCATCCCCATTCTGTGTATACATCTATAGATTTTTTAAAATACAAATAAATTTATTAATATTTATATTTATATTTATATTTATATTTATATTTGTATAAAAACTTCCTTAATGAATATATATATATATATATATATACACTAATGATTATATATGGAAATACAAAATGTAAAAATATATGTTACCAACAAAATGTATAATGTTTATAATATATATATATATATACACTGACAGACTTATATAAATATTTTTAAAAATCTGTAAGGTTTTTAATATATATATATATATATATATATATATATATTTGATATATATATTTCTCTAAAAAACATGTAAAAATATATTTTATTATGAAATCATGTCATATATATATATATATTAACATCTGAATATGTATATATAAATATTTTAAAAATACATGTAAGGTTTAATATATATATATATATATATTTGATATATATATTTATTCAATAATGAGATTGAATATATTTAATTTATTTATATTAATTATGAAATTATGATATAAATATATACAATAATTATTAAAATTTTAATAATAATTTTAATTATTAATAATAATCCTTTCATAATTAATAATAATTACTAATTTATTATCCAATATTTTTAAAATATAATAAATATATATGTATATTTATATCTATGGATTTAAAAATTTAATATGTATATTGGTTTAAAGAAAATTTATAAATTTTATTGGTATATTTATATTAATTTTGAAATATTTTAATATAAATATATAAAATAATATATGAATAATTACATAATTAATATTATTATCAAATAGAAAATAATATAGTTAATTACAAAATATTATTATTAATTTGAAAAATTGACAAAATATATCGAAATTTTTTTGTCTGTGCGTGTATTTATGTATATAGATTTGATATGTTAATTTCATTGAAAAATGTGTAAAATTTAATTTTATGTAAATAGATTGAATTATATGTTATATATATATATAATTTAGAAAATAATTATAAATGAATGTTTTTTAAGAATGAGGAGAAAATAAATTTTAAATAATCATTTTATGTAAACATTATTTGTTTGATTTTTTTATATTGAAAAACATTAAAATAATGGTTTATGAAAAAAATTAAAATTTAAAAAATTTGCTATTTTTTAAAGTCTTATTCAAAAAAAAGTAGTATAGTTATTAGTAAAACACTTTAAAAAATATAAAACAATTACAAGACTTAACAAAAATTCGTAAAATGCATATTTATTAAAATTAATGTATTAATTTGACAAATTTATAATATTTAACATTCAATGATTCATTATTATTAATAAATTTTTAATATTACATTTTATTAGTAAATAATGATATTAATTTTTTAAAAAATATAAATTAATAAAAAACCGGTGCATTCTAATAAATGTGTGCTTCTCATATGAGCCAATATCTGAAAGATAATTTATTGTTTTAAAAAAATAGCATGTTTAATATATAATATATATAATATATATAATATTTTTATATGATCTACACTGAGCATTTACATGCCCTTTAATTCACTATGAACCCAACTCCATACTCTGATCATATTCCATAGAATATTTCAAGGTGTTAGAATAAAATAATAATTTGTAATCCGTCAAAATTATATGTATTAATTGATTTTATTTTCAAGGTTGATAGTTAACCATGGACTTGGGAAGTAGACACGAATATATATTATGTGATCGTTATTGGATAAATAATCACATAAATCTAAATGAATATGGTTTATATACTACCTACGATGAAGGTGTTGAATCCATTATTTCATTTACATTGTCAAATGTAGATTTTTTTTCCTGAGGGAACAATTAAATTCATGTGTGAGATATTTTTTATTAAGACATTTGAAAGATTTTACAATGATAGACATCATCAATTGCATTCCTATTTTTGGAAAGATTATATTTCTTGGTATCAACTTGGTGAAAATGGTTTAGTAGAAAATACAAATGTATTAGATCCCGATCCATCATTTCATAATTTAATACATCTGGTAGCTGGTACATATATTCCATAGACTATAGCTCAAAATGATATTCCAAATCCGAAATCTGAACCATCTCAGTTTTAAAATTTGTTGTAATCGACTAAAGAGGCCTTATATCAAGGAATCCATATGAGAAAACATAATGCTGTTTTAATATTTTTGTCTATTAAAATAGATTTTGGAATGTATAATAGTTGTTTCAATCAGATTTTATCTTTCGATTATTCATTGATGCCTGGTGGAAATACATTACATGTATGTTTCTATGAAAGTAAAAGGTTAGTTCAAAATATGGGTCTATTTTATCAGAATATCCATACATGTTCAAATAAATGTTAGAGGTAACATTATTTTATTAAGGTTATTAGTTTAGGTAATTATAATATTATGATATTTTTTAGTTTTTAAATTTCATATTCTTATTAACTAATTACTACATGTAACATTATTTTATTCTTACATTCATTGGTTTTTTATATTTTATATATGTTTTAGTAACCTCTTATTGGTGAGAATATTACCTTTATATGGCTGGAGATAATCCTCACGATGATGTATTACATTCTCTCACTGATACCAGGCTTCCTACCGATGAGCTAGATTTAGCACCTCCTCATCAGGCTGGTGCGCCTACTAGGAGGGGGGAGTGGTCTTCCTCGATTACTAATTCGGGATCCAATTCCAGAGAGACGATCATCATTTTATTTTTATCCTTGTTTACATATTTATGTTTAGTTTTTTATGAAATTTAACATATATTGACTATGTGTATTAATTTTTATAATAATTTTATGATTATAAATGTGTTTCAGTTTTCACAATTTTTCACATTTAGCAATTATCCAGGCTAGTGTAATTCTATGAAAATATTTTTCCTATCCATGGGTGTTATGGGACCTTGTACCCATCACCTTGAATGACCAGATGATCGAACACTAAATTGTACATTGTTAAATAATATATTTTTTAATAAAATTTATTTAATTACTAACAATATTTTCATAATTGTCTTGCAGAATTTATTTTCCAGCATTTCTAATAGAAACAGAGGTCCAATATGAAATTTGTGGGATACTTTTATACTTAAGATATTCCGTTAGTTTCTACACAACATCATAAAGAAATCTGTGGATAATGATTATTCGACCATCTTCAATCATTCATGTGTCCCCCTATTGGGGACGACAGCAAACAACAAATGCACAAAGGAAATGAGAACCTGCTACGGAAATAAAATCTTTCCCTCCAAATAAAAATGGATATGTAGCGACCCAAAATTATATGTGTACAAAATAATGATGAAATCATAAATTATTACGTGGAATACACAAAAGGTAAAAACCGCATGACCTAGTCCAGAAAGAGGGATCCACTAAAATAAAGTGGTACAAGGTACAGACTCCCCAAGAAATTGGGAGGGATCTCAAAAGTAATACTCAAAAATTAAAGTACTGAATAAAATATGGAGGGAATGAAATATTATTGTTAAAGAATGGTGATATCCTAATGGGATTTTATCTCATTATTATTTGTGCTGGTATGTTGAAATGCCTTGTCACTACCACCTTATATAGGAAAAAGAATTCATGTCAAATAATGTCCTCGCGTAATAGCATGTTACTATGGGAATTAATTCAGGAAGTCTTAAACCACATTGAAAATGCCTCATTAAAATAAAAACAGCAAGGTGCTCTAATTGAGGAGGCATTACACGTTGCGCCAACCAAGAAGGTTCATAATAAAATCCCCCTCTGACTCATGTGAGGATCACCGCCAACCCTAAAATCTATCAGCATGTCTCAAATTTTTTTCTAGGTAAACTCTTGGTCAACATGTCTAAATCTTGGTCATCTGTTTGGATCATCTCAAGATCTAACTGTTTCAAATCAAAGTCTTTTTGGATCTAATGATACAAAACCTTTATATGTTTCAACCATCCATGAAAAGTGGAATTCATTACTAATCAAATAGAATTCTTATTATCACAGAATAAAACATACATATCTTGATTTAAACTGAGCCCTCGAATAAAAATTTTTATCCACAACAATTCTTTTCATGCCTCAGTAGATGTAATTAACTGTGAAAATGTGGTAGATAAAGCCATACATCTCTACAATATAAATTGTCATGATACAGCTCCCCCCTACAAAATTAATCGAATATCCTAAAGTTGACTACCTAAAATCGAAATCTCCTTCCATATCTGAATCTGTAAATCCACAACGAATAAGTTACCCTTTTCGAAAACACAATCTCATATTGGAAGTACCCCAAATATAATGAAAAGTGTACTTCACTACTCTATGATGCTCTCTGCCTGTATTTGAAAAAAATAACTTACCACACCAACTCCACGAGGAATATCATATCTAGAACATACCATAGCATACATCAAAAAAACCATGATATATGAATATGGTATATGTTTCATCTCGTCTATCGTGTCCTCAGAAGAAGGTGACTGACTGGTACTTAGATTAAAATTTAAATCAAGATGTGTACTAACCACATTTTTTCTATCCATAGAAAATCACGGATGAACCTTTTATATGTTTCTCTCCTAAGATAACCAATAAAAATTGGCCTTACTATCATAGGAGATAATCCTGCAATGAATCTATCGTGATGTTCTCAATTCATTCATCTCAAAATACTAATAAAGATCCTTATACAATCTGTCAATTCTAGAAATATCCTTGTCAACAATGATAATATCATCAACATAAATCAACAGTATAATAAAATCGTCATCAGTAAATCTTTGAAAAAAAACTCAATGATCAGAATATGTCTTCCTAAAACCCTGATAAGAAATGACAGATTCACACATCTTATTCCACTGTCTTGGTGCATACTTCAAACCATACAAACAATTCTTTAACTTGAAGTCATGATTTTCTTTACCAATTTCAAGACATCCCTGTGGATGCTCCATATAAATATCCTCCTCTAAATCTCCTTGGAAGAGAGTTGTCTTCACTTCCATCTTCTTAATCTTCCAATCCAAAATAGTACCAAATCCAATAACAACTCAAATGGATGACATTTTGAAAACATTTGAGAAAATATCATCAAATCAACACCTTTATTCTGAAGAAAGCCTTTGTAAACTAACCTTAACATTTATTATGGAAGATAATTTAATTCTTTATTTTTAATCTGATAAATCCACTGATTTTTCAAAGATATCTTACCTGTTAGTAACATCAATAGCTCAAAATTGTGGTTGTCGTGCAATGATGTCATCTCGTCATCCATTGTCGTAACCCATCTGTCCTTCTGTTCACATTCCATTGCCTCATCAAACAATTTTGGTTCTCCCACATTATCGAGGAGCACATAATCATTAGATGAATATCAATTAGAAATGGTGCAATGACGAGATGATCTCTGGAGTGGAATTATGGGTTCATTAATAACCCCATGAACAGGATCATTAGAAACAAAAGGTTCATTGAAAACAATAACTACAACTTTTTCACCTTTAGAATCATTCTATATATCAACATGATCATCAGAATCAACAATATGAAGTAAATGTGATTCAGAACCAAGATCAAGACTGATAAAACCATTAAAATAGAGAAGTATATGTTTCTACCTTATCAATGTCTACAATAGTCTGATCCACCATAACCACTACATCGTGGGTTCTGACAAATTTCTTCAAAACCGGATCATAAAACCTGCACCCAAACTCATCGTGTCCATATCCAATAAAAATAAACTGGTGTGTCTTACTATCTATCTTGGATCTCTCATCACTAAGAATATGAATAAATGCCCAGCAACCAAAAATACTCATGTGATCGACCCTGATCTCATTACTATAATAATTTTTTTCTGGATTGTCTATCTATAAATCACCTGTAGGTGATAAATTGATAATATTAGAAGCATGAAGTAAACCCCCACCACAATTATGTCCTCTCAACATTTCATTCAAATTCAAAAAAAACTCTTTCCAACAAAGGCCATTTCATCAACTCAGCTACACTATTTATCTAAGGTGTCTTGGGCAGCATCTTCTAATGTCGAATATCTTCCGTAATGTAATACTAATCATATAGACCACAATACTCCCCCCCCCATTGTTAGTCAACATACCATTCAATTTCTTTCTTGATTCTCTATCAGAAAAAACAAGAAATTTCATAAAAACAATGAGCACCAGACTTTTGGAATTCCAAACATATACCTAGACCATTCATTAGTAGTCATCAAAAAATGTCACAATATAAAGACCAAAACTAATGGTCTTAGATTTAAAAGGACCAAAATGTCATAATTTACTAATTCAAGTACCTGTGACTTCAAGTGTGGAGGATGACTGATGAAACCCACTCTTCTCTATATTCCAGCCATGCAATGATAGCATGATTCCAATTAGACACTATTCAAATAGAAAAGAATATATCTCTTGGACAAACAATAAACCCATTTCTCACGAATGTGATTGAGACTCTTATGAAGTAACTTGGATGAAAATATAAAGTCAAAAACACAAGAAGTTTCATAAGAAATAGATGCTCTAATCTAGTACAGACCAAATTGGTTATTCCGCCAAGAAATAATCAAATATACCTTGGAAATCCACCATTATAAGTCACCAAAAGTAATGATTAACCGTTTATCATCATGTATTTTGGAAGAAATAATATTCAAGATAATCATCATCCCATGTCTAACATTATTCAAAACCAGCATAATTCATGCACTGGTCTCTAAACAAACTGTCCTGATATCTACAATTTCAACATGAACATCATTTACCATACTCAAAATCCCAAAATTACATTAGCTATAAATAAAAAGAATTTATTCTTTGATTTCACATGAAAACATGCACCACTGTCAAAAACCTAAAAATAATTATCAGAAGTAATGTTAATAGAGTCATAAACAATAACAAGATCGCTCCCTATAGTGGCAGCGACATGATCATCTACATCGCCATTTTTCTTCAGTGGATTTATCTTTATTCTATTTTATCTTCTCAGATGATAAGAAATTTTTTTAACTTTACCCTTCTTACAAAAATGATGAAATTCAATATATCTCTCCTTCAAAATGGATTGGATTCTGCCTATTCTATTACCATGATTGTTCTGTCCCCGATCCTAGATTCTCCAACTATTCTCTATGAATAAATGCTCTGAAGAATATTTCTCCTGTGTGCATCTGCTAAACTATTTATTTATAATAGTATACTTGAAAAAACAAAATTTCACAGCACCATTAGGAGCAGAACCGGTTAGAGTAACAACTAAATTCTCCCATGAATCATGTAATATGTTAAGAAGAAAAAGAGATAAAACAACATCTTCAAAATTGATACCCATTCCCGACAACTATTAATAACATATTTGATATTCATTTATGTTTTTAGAAATAGACTTACCTTCTTTGTACCTCAAATTCATCATTTTTTTAGAAGAAAAAATTCTTTTTCTCGTCATGGATGTATAGGTCATCTCAAGATTCTCCCATAATGTTATGACGTGAGAGATGTGGAAAATGTGGTTCACCACATTGTGTATGACCCATTGGTGAATTATTCCACAAACTATATCATCATCAAATTCCCATTCTTCATATGACATTCTTTTTGGATTCTGCGAACTAAAAACATGAAGATGCATTCACTTAATAAAAAGCAGATCCTTTGTTTTATGTCAACACATATGGTAGTTGGTACCATTCAGAAAAATCATTTGACTGTAATTGTTATCCATAATAAATATTAAAATAAAACCAAAACCTCTAATACCAGATTTTGGGAAAGATGGAGAAGGAACGAATGAAAAAACAAAATAAAATCGAACATGTTGTGGAAATAAAATCTTTTCCTCGAAATAAAAACGGATATGCAATGACCTAAAATTTAATGTGCAATAAGTAAATTTGACAACGGATAATTTTATATAGAAACCCTAAATGGGAAATACCATAAGACCTAGTCCTGAAATTGGGATCCAATAAAATCAATAGGTACATGGTGGAGACTCCCCAAAAAATTGGATGGTATCTCAAAAGTAATGCTCAAGAATAAAAATTTGTGAATAAAAGATGGAAAGCATGAAATATGATCATCTAAGAAAGGTCATCATGAAATGGGATTTTCTCACGGTCTTGTTGGTTCCTATATTTTGAAATGATTCTCTACTACATCATTATATAGAAAAAATAATATGTGTCAAATAATGTCTTCAGGTCAAAATTTTGTCACCGCATGAAATAATTCATGCGGTTTTGTCCCGCATTAAAAAAACCACATTAAAAGACAAACAGTATGGTGCTCCAATTGGCGAGGTGTTATGTGGTGAGCCGACCAAGAAGGTTCCCAACACCCCCATCCTCCCGACTACATATCAGCTCATGTATGGGATGGGTTTCACTCCTTTTGGACCGGGGAGTCTTTTAGGAGGAGATCATCATCAATACATTAGATCCAGTGAAGGAATGAGGTCACCCATATGGTCTGGGATTCGTAAATTTAGCATACATCGATGACATATGGTAATTTATAATATTTATAACTGTATATTTATGTTAACTGTAGCATTTTTTTATATTATATAGTACACTACTAACACACCTATTATAGAGTTTTTATTTTATAAGAATATGTATTCTGATTCCCGTACAGTACAAGTAGTAGGAAAACAAAAACGTCATACTGTGGTTTGTGATTTTATGGAACAATTTCATCAATATTAATATTATTATTATTTAAATTTTTCATTATATTTTAAGGAAACATATGACGTTGCGACTTCCCATTCACATGAGATTCAGGATGGGACAAAATAAGATTTCATTGCTAATTCGAGTTTCGATGATGGGGCATGGATATAGGACACATCATAGGGTTTTTGAAAAAGGATATGATTCATATTGGTTCTCGAGTGACACTTATATGTTATTAGGGTGCGTTATTCAATGCTTCAATGAGTGTGATGTGAGATTTTGGAGAATTTTCATCGATGCTATCATCCACTTCACATTATAAGGAGTGGTTGAGAGCTTAATATGAGATGATACATTAGATGAAGAAGAAGAGGGAGGAGGAGTGTGTGAAACAGTGTCTAAGAGATTAAGAGATTATGAAGAATATGAGGTGACTTTTACGTGGTGTTGGTATAAATTTCCTCCGCCTAGTCCATCGAGTGTTTCTTCTCCACCTGATGGCAGTAGATGATTTCTGAAGATTTTATGACTGTTTTGTAATTTTTTATGATAGACATATTATATTTGAAATGATGTGTTACTTTTATGTGTGTTTTAATTTTTTAAAATATTTTTTATTTAATTTTAAATATTTTATTTTTTATTTTTTATTTATATATATTTTTAATTATATATATATATATATATTATTAAAAAAAATATTTTTTAAAAGGATAAATAATCAGTCACAAATGGTTATTTGTGATGGATCATCACAACATCTTTTTAAATAATATTTTGAGATTTTGTAGCAACTAATTCTATATCCATCACAAAAAGTGTTTATATGATGTACCATTGAAAATAATTATATTTTTTTGACTTCTTCCGTGACATGCTAGTTGCAATAGACACCCATTGAAAAAAGACATTTATGACTCTAATCCACCGAAAATGACACGTCGTATTTATCATAAATTTCTATTGTGATATAAAAACATTTATAAATATGATGATATAGATAATAATAAAGGTACTCCGCTTATCCCTCAGATCGTAGAGAATAAAATTATTTGTTTTCTTTTGCTGGGTTGAAATCATGTGATAAAGAGCCTATGCATCTAGGAAAACTGAGACACTGTAAATGCAACAGATCTTCCTTAATCATTATAATAATCATAAATTGACATAAAATGATCCAATATTGAGTATGGATTTTTATGTGTATTTCCTCCCATTTGATTAAACAACTATTCATGATCATTTCCTTCACATTGATGTGCATTCATTATGAGACTTTTCATGCATCCATGTGTCAAATGTATTTACCATAATGAAATAATCAAATTTTTTTCCTATGTCTTGCTCTAGATGTCCACAATTTTTATTACTTATCACTGAATTATTGGAAAATAATGGGTTCACCCCTATTTTTTGTTCATTTCCCTCACTATTCTTTGAAATCTTCAAAGTTGGCCTAAAATGACAACATTTTGAAGAAATTGGTGGAATCAATCACAATTGGACCCCATGGACACACATTAGATTCATTGGATGAAAATATAGAATTAATCAAGATTATTAATAGATACATTAAACGTTCCTCATGGATTTGGGATCTGATATCGAGTTATATGTAGTATGGGGGGAACCATACAGATTGATGGTGAATGAGATTCTTGTGGGTAGATCAACAATCAATTTCCAACCAACGTATGGACACACACGATTACCAGAGGTGCTTACGATTGATTTTTGGTGATCACCATGCTAAATATATAAAAAAAAGTGGTGGACATAGGATCCTTGAAATGGATGTGGAATTATTTTAAGTCCTTGACTACTTGACATGTAATGGGACGAACACACGCACTGTAGTTTGGTATCTACAAAAGCTAGGGTTTCACGATGGATTTAAATATTACATGTTGTTTGGAGGGACCAAATGGAATGTTAATATAGTAAATATGATTACAGTTTATTGAGGGTACATACCTAGTAGCCTCTCTGACTTTATATGCCAATTATGGAAGCAGACACTCTTTGTAAATTGATTAGTACATGTGATTTTAACAGTGGAACCAGAAGAGTGAAGGTCTGACCCTAACATTCCATGTAGCGTAGGACACACACCAAGTATAATAAAATAACTAGGTAACCTAGAAATGTCGTTATGGACACATGAAGTACGCCATGTGGGCATAAATTCTATGTATCAAAATACATATAAATAAACAAGATTACACGAACACAACCATGATCATGTATAGGACACATGGTGGCTAAAACATATTGTTTTGTCCTAATACATTCCATGTATGGCCACATGGATATTGATTCATGTATTGGTAGGGAAATTTCAAAATATCAATGTGGGACCCCATACTGTCTGGGTTCCATTACACAAGGTGTAACCTCTTTTTGAAGAAAAACATATTCCTCTTGTATATCGTTCATTTAGACTCAGGTTTTTCTTCATGAGTAGACTATCCTATATATTTTTATGAATGGAATATAATGGTGGACTTGATATTTTCTATTGATATACAATTTAATATTATAAACATGTAATTTTTCATTAGGTGGTGCTTGGTGGTGGTAGTGATATAACAAGGAGCATGAGGGAAGAACCCTCTTATTATGATAGGGCATAGGTCCTCTACCTATTTTTTGGTAGCCAATTATGTATTTAGGGTACGGTTCCTCTACCTATACATCTTCATAGTGGGACCCCTATACTGAGATAGGTTATGGATCCATTACTAATTGAGTGGAAACATCTTGTTGGCATAAGGGATGGGTTCTCTATCTACCACCAGAGTGAAACCCTCATATTGGCACACTGAATGGGTCCATTATCCACCAAATTAATGAGAATATCCTATTGGAATAGATCATGATTCATAAATCAGAAATTAAATAATTTTTATTTCATAAAAAAAACTTTTAATGGTGAAGTGATAACCCACATAAATGATTTTAAACCCATAATCTAGCCACATCCCAAGTGACTATATCCTCATACAAATAAACACAATTAATCAAACCCCATAAAAAAATACAAATCAATTAAAATAATGTTTCAGTATTCATGAAACAATATCATTATATAATTTATAGTGAAGGGTACTAATAATTAATTATGTAACATCCTTAATTAGATCTTCGATGTAATAAACCATTTTCCCCATATTTGGATAAAATCATCTTCATTTAATTTTCATTCATTTATGCCTTTGATCAAACTACATATATCATCTTGAAACAAATCCACTTCTAATCAATGGTGTCCATATAAGGTAATAATTAATCAATACTATCAATATTCATTGAGGGGGCCTTAATAAGCATGGTGTCCTCCACCATTACTTACGTAGAGTGTAAGATTAGCTCCCAAGTATTTCTTGTGTCTTCTAGCTTACCATATCTTGTGTTTAGTTTGTTCTTATTAGCCAACCATGTCTCTCTTTTTCAGGAATGTGTGAGTAATTCTTAATTTTTGAAAATTAAATAGGTTATTTATCTATCCGTAGAGTGGAACCTTCCTATTAGAATAGGATATGGGTTAATTATATTCCACTATAGGGGAACCCTCCTTTTGAAAATGGTCGTGTGTCCTCTATCTACTACTAGAATGGAACCCTCCTATTTTCATAGGTCATGGGTCCTCAATATTTCACTAGATTGAAACCCTCCTACTATACTAGGTCGTCTATCCTCTTCCAAGACATTTTGGACCCATGACTATGTGGAATAGTTGTGAGGTGTGTCATGAAATTAATGATTCTTCAGTCAGAAGAGTCAGATGCAAGGAATTGTTGATAGATCTCTACAAATGAAAGAAAAATCCATTACATTGTTGAGATGTGTGATGTAGATACCATTTCTCACTTATCTGTGTTCATAATATGAGATTGTATCTCGATAGATTAATTACCATTTCTCTACATCTATGGGTTGAGATTTCGATTCCATTAATGAATCTTAATACTCCCCCTTAATCATTTGGGGAATCTGACTGGGTATGTATATACTCACCACATAATGAAACTTTTCTGTATGTGTTAGGTATTTTTCCTTAAAAGTAATGACCGACATCGATTATAGAGAAGCATACTAATACACTAGTGAATTTATTCTTGCATGGCAGCAAGCGCCTGGTGATTCGGAGTCTAGATCTCTCAGTACCTTATTTTTTATAGTTTTTTTTATGATGAGACATATTTCATATTAGTAATGTGTTTTACCCATTTTATATTTCATGTTACCTCTTCACACTTAAATATTTCCTTTAATTTGTTACATTCATGGTTTTTAATCAATATATTATTTCCCTTTATTTTTGTTCCCCTGTAAATATGCATAAATTTGGTTATGTGTCGTCATATTGGTGCATTAGGAAAAGGCTTCACATTGTAGTTATGCCTTTTGGAACTTTTTATATCATCCAGAATATCGAGGCATTCTTGGTGTAGTTTCATCTCAATATTTATTAGTTCAGGCCATGAAACAATTTTTATTTTTAAAAGAGATGTGCCATTATAGTTCATAATGATTTTCATACAACCAAAAATGCAAAAAAAGATAACAAATTGGTATCTAATAATTTAATCATATATAATTTATTTAAATTACTTTTCATTTTTACCTGATACATATTTATTTAATTTTTTAGAGATAATTCATGATGAAAAATAATAAATTGTGTTGATAGTTGAAAAATTCTTTTCAAATATCAATTTATATTTAATATTCTCCAATATTTAGTGAGGTTTCATCACAATAGATGACATAAAATTTAATAGGACCTTCTTTTGAAAACAACGATAAATGTAGTGATGTGTAAGAATGAACAACAATGTAATCTTATATATAGTGTTAATATTTTGTCTTGTTGAAATATTTTTATTTTTAAATAGACATTTTTTTAAATTTGTTTCTTTATAGTATTACTAAAATAATAATTTTTTTCTTATTCAAGTTTATTTGTTTTCTCAATATGGATTGTTTATACAGTAGCTAAAATAATGATCCGGGGTCAGGGGCCAAAAATATTATCATCACTTTTTTAGAATTTTTTTGATAATTTTTAATTTCCCATGAAATTTTGAAAACTAATGTTTGAAATATATAAAATATATTTTTCTTCTTTAATTTTTATTGTAGATTTTAAATCAATTTAATTTAGTATTTTCTCAAGTATTTTCATTGTATTTTTTATTCTATTCTAATGTGTCTTACTATAAATTTAACACTAAACTGTATCAATAAAGACGTTATTAGTACATGAAGTAGTGAAAATAATGTTTTTCCATTATTAGTTCTTTTTTAGCATTGATAAAGGCCACCCATTATCAGCTCATTTTTATAATTTATAAAAGGGTCTTTATTTGAATGTGCTTAGAACAATAGTGCCTTTTTCTTGAGGATTGAGGATTTTTTGTCACTGTTAAAATCCTATTCTACAGTATTGAGTTTAAATAATTTTTAATGATAAATTATTTTTAAAACATTAAAATTATTTTGTTTTAATATTTTTTAAAAGTTTTGACTTTGTTTCAATCACACATGGGTTTGAATAAAAATGTCTGCTCACTAGAAGAAATATCCATTCACTAGCAGGTGTGACCTAAGACTATAAAAATTTTCATTTAATCAATTAAATAATTCACCATTTTCAATTCTATAAAACATTAATATTTTTTGGACCATAAAATTATTGATAATTTTATCACAGTGAAAAAATTGATATTTTATGTTTCCTTAAAATGTGGTCATTTTTTAGTTATAAAAGGTGCTAACAAAGAAACCCTTCATCAGAAATATAAAATAACTAATAAAATAATTCCATTACAGATACTTTTCATCACTAATAATGTGTTATATTCATCAATGGTTTTTTATTTAAAATTAAAAAATTAAATATTTTTCCCTCTGTAGAGACCCCTTCTATCTCTTCTAGCCGAACTTGAAATGTTCCATTCTAAAATGAGATCCCCCACCCACTCCCATCTTTATCAATACATTCCGCCACTCTACCCCATAACATTTACTAGTAGTGAAAAACTACCCTCCCATTGAACACACCTAGGCAACTCCCATGATTCTACCCCAGGATATCCTGGTTCAAACTAAATGTCCAATATCACTGCAATAATATATTATTTCAGTATTTTGTGATATATCAATTTATTTTAAAATAATTACATACATTATTTTAATATATATATTAACCTAATTACAAATATTCCCATTATTATATATATTAATATAATTTTATATAATTACACAATTTTGTTTTTTATATATTTTTTAAAATACATATATAACACATGTGTTTTGTGTGTAGACTTGTGTGTGTTTATATTTATTTTTATCTATGTGTTCATATTTTTAGTAATATATATAAATTTTTAAATATTTTTCTATTTTTCTATTTATTTATTTATTTACATATTTATATATTTATAAATTTATAAAATTATATTTGTGTATATTTATTTATAATTATATATTCATAGAATTATTTTTACATACACTTATAAAATATGGTTGTGTGTGTGTTTATCTATGTATTTTTATATTTATATATTAAATTATTTATGTCTGGGTATAAATATAAAAAGAACATTCAATATCAATATCAATATTTATATATTTTTTCATATATTATATGTTATTATTTATTTACATGTAATGGAATATATACAATAATATATATTTGTTTGTTCATTCAAACTCACACAAATATTTATATATAAAATTACATAGACATTTTTAATGGTATATACATATTCACATTATTTCATAAATATAATGTATATATTTTTTATTTTAAATATAATTATTTTTTATTTTTTATTGAAATATTTTTTTATATTTTAATAGACATTTTCTAAATATACATTTTTATTTATATAAATTTATTTATAAATAATAGTGAATATTAAAAATAATAAAATTTCTTTATCATAATATACATAGCATTGTAATACCAATGAATAAATTCATTCTTATTCAAAAAATGATAAGAAAAACACTTAAACAATGTTTGATTACCATGAAATATGAAAACATCAGGTCACCCCCACTAAATAATCAGTTTTAGAGACCCTAAGAGCCTCTTTCGCCTATAATAAATAATGATAGGTTTCCCAAATAATTAATTAGTGATATAACTCTTCACAGAAAATGATTTGATATCTCATAGAGGATAGAAAGAGATCAAAATAATAAATTATGGCCATTTAATGTTCATGTAGTTGTTTATCTAATCATAAGATATTAATTATTTTATTAATTTTTTTCTATCACCAAATTCTTATTAAATTTAAATTACTCCAAATTAACTTGTAAAATTTTAATTAACATTAAATTTTATTTATATTCAAAATATTTTTCTGTAAATATATTTTATTTTAATTATAAATAAATATTTTCTACAATAAAAATAATATTTTTAAAAGTATGTTTTATATAAATAAATTTAGTTATACTTATATTTGAAAATATGTTTTTAATAAATTTTAAATAATCATGAATGTCAAATTTTATTAAATCTACAAAAAGTGATGATAAAACATGATTTATGAGAGCTTAAAAAGTGTTCTGATGTAGAAAAATAAAAGTACTAATAAATTTGTTCATTATCATTGCAAAAAAGCCCTGATAAATGTAAAGAAAAACATTGACACAGGTGGACCTTATTAGTGAATATGAATGTATGGATAAGTATATTTTATATAAATAAATTTTGTTATACTTATATTTAAAAATATGTATTTATTAAATTTTAAATAATCATAATGGTTAAATTTTATTAATGCTATGAAAATTGATGATAAAACATGAATTTTGAGAGCTAAAAATGTGTTCTATTATTGAAAAATAAATGTACTAAAAAATTACTTTATTATCCGTGCGAAAAATCACTGATAAATGTAAGGAAAAACATTGACACAGGTGGCCCTTATCAGTGCAGATGAATGTATGGACAAAAAATATTTTTTATGTATTCATTTTTTAGTACTATTATTTACCCCCCATTTATTATTTTTATTATGATATGATAAAATTATTTGTTCTTATTTAAACACTGATGAATTGTACAACATTATATAGAAAATTCACTAGTAGTGTGGGACACCTAATCAATTAGTAGCAATATGGATTAAATGATTAAATTTGGAAAGGGGATGTATTTTTAGGAATCATATCAGTTAAATTCCAATGGTATTGAATGTCTCACCCTGATATTTACGATTATATGTATTATTTTAAAAAAAATATTTCATTAATGGCATTCGTTACATTCAACACCAAGTTTAAAAAAACCATTATATAATATTGAAAAACTTATTAGATAGTTTTTTGTTATCTATTGGATTTAAGGGTATGAATACGTCTAAATAATAATAAAAACATGTGATGTTGAATATTTTTAAAATGATTAAATTTGATTTAAGTTATTTATAAACAAAATTAAAAATTAAAAAAAAGATGTTTTCCATGATAAAATATTGATATGGGAAATGTATTCTGTATTAATAAATTAAATTAATCACTATTAGTGATTATTTTAGACAAATTTATTAATTATATATTTAATAAATAAATTAACATTATTTTAATATTCATTCTAATAAAGAGATAAAAACATACCATGTTTTATTCTTAAAAATGTTTCTTCGAATGTTTTTAGGGATGTTTTCCAGATTATTTTTAGAATTAACATATTCCAATTGAATAAAATTAATATTAAAAAATTGATTCAACATTTAAATTAGATGTTTTGAATTTTTCAGATATACACATTTTAGTTTTGGATAATATGAATGTTAACCATTGTAAAATTTACTACTTTGTTAAAGGTTAAATCAAGATTATAAAGATTAAAACCAATGGTAAAGACATCTTTTTCATCCTAATTGTTATTTAATGAAGGGAATTTATTTATTATCACCTTAGTATTGATAATTATTTTTTTAATCAAACCTTGTCCATGAAAGTGGAAAAAAATATTTAAACCAACTAAAGTTACAAAATATAACTCTTTTAGTTTTAATATTTCTTATGTGATCGAATAGTGACAAAAACTAGTAATGAATATATATAAATATCTAGTTTGTGCTTAATGAAAATATAATTATTATGGTATGATAATTATAATTTTTTTGATATTATTTATTTACCTTAAATTTTATTGTAATTATAATACATTATTTGTTCAATTAATTAAAAAAATATAGTAAATGATTTTATAAATATTAAATGTATTATTATTTGAGTGAATTATAGTGTTCTATTAATTTTTTAGCAAAATAAAACATATCAGTGATGTGTAATGGAAGTCCATGTTGGTTGGTAATAAACATGTATAGTTAAACAAATCAGTAATCATTATTATTGGGAAGATTGTGGGTGGTAGTGCCTCATCGGTATAGCATTAACAATTGGTTGATTTGGGATAGTTTTATATATAAGCGTAATGAGTTGACCAGTAATTTTTATAATATGTTATTGTATTATTAATAAATAATTGACATTTTGTAAAATTAAGCCTGAAGTGAGGGAAAGGGGTGATGAGTGGTAATATGATGAAGGTATCGTTATAGGTTATATATGTCTATAAACAAATTTTCTATAAGAAATTAATAAATATTATAAATTTAAATAATTAGTTATTCATGAAGTTGAATATGGATTGTGGGTATCTAATTTTTTTCACTAAATATTGGTAAATGAATAGAATAATTAAAATAATGAGTTTGGTAAATTGTTTTTGATGAAATTGGAAATTAAGTGAAAGATCGGATTTTTTATTCAGTGATTTCTATTTTACTTGAGAATTATGTTATGGTTTTGACTTTTATTTTATTTGGGATGTGATGCAATGGTTAGATGTTTTCAGGATGTTATATTGATATTGTTAATGTGATATTGTGAAGGAGGAATGAATGTGTGATCTAATGGGCTATATCGGCTCAAATATTTTTATGATCAAGTGAGTTGTGGTGGTTAAAAATGTAATATGTGTGAACATAGAAGACCCCAAATGATATTGATCTGATGAGTCATGGTGTGGGTCATCTGTTGTGGGATTGAAGAATGCATTTTATTTTATATATGTTCGTTGTACCATGTTTTGATGAGGATATACCGTTGATTATGATGGGGTTATGGTTATAATGGATAAGATCCAGACATGAATTTATTAGTGGGGGATGTAGATTAAATAACGGTTCATTAGTTTTATATTATTTTCTTATACATTGTCCTATTTAGGTTTGATTGGATAGATAGATATGATATGTGATGGGGTTATGGATATGTGTGGATGTGTGTCCTGGGGGTGGTATTGTGGTTAGGGATAGGATGTTTTTCTATATTGTTATGTGTTGTGGTGGCCACCAATTTAATTGAGTGATGGATGATTATCATCTACTAATTTTGTTTTTTCTCTGATATGTAGTCATTTGTTATGTTTTGATTCTATTGGATGGATGCATGTTTGAGTTAGAGAAGTCTATGGATAGATAGGTAAGAGTTGTTGTGATATATTACTTATAGAAATGATTGGAATCCTTTATTAGTGAAATGGAAAAGGTTTTTGGAGGAGATAGTGAATTTTGTTGAGAATATTTCTAATATAGAGTTTAGTGATTATATAAATCATGATAATTTCTAATTACCTCTATAGTTATGTTTTTAGATTATATCATTATTGTTTGAACATTCATATCTATAGCATATGGGTTATTATTTTCTAAGAAGGATACTCCAACGTAGTAGTCCTGTCACGACCCATCCCAGTGGGGCCCGAGCCGCAACTCCCCAAGCCCGCCTCCAATAGGCCAGGGGCTGGTGACTAGCACCAAGTAGGCATGCTACTAACATGGGAGGAATTGCCTATAAACCTGTACACACGCACACACATCTCCAAGCCCACAAAGGTGAAAAGTAAAAACTACTAAAAGGAAAATAAGCATGCATTCACTAAAACCCAACCAACAGAGTACGACAGGGAAGTAAAGAATAGTAAAGTAAAACCCTGGGCCAAAAGTACAAGCCCACCAAAAGAAAGTCTAAAACAAGTCCAGCCTATAGAGAAAGGTATTGGGACTGCAAACCGTCGCTGAAGGAACGCACCTCGACCTATCTGATCTCACTGAGCACCGTCCGGTCCTGGTCCACCTAGAATCCTTTCAAAGGCTCTCTCGTCTGCCCAAGACACGACACGTGCGGGAAAAGCCCGTGCAAGGGTGATTATAACAATACCCAATATGACACCCTGAAAACCACAAAGGAAATAAAAAAAGGAAAATACCACAAAGAAAGGTACAATCAGCTCTACACAGTACATGTCTACGGAACATATAACAAGAATATCCAGATATACCCTTACACAGGCGACCATCGCGAAACCACCACTAAGATCCAGCTCCATGATTCCACTAAGCATACCATCGGGAGAACACACTCATAGGTCTGAAGAGAGAGACATTAAGTACTCGTTCCAGGAGAACACACTCCACAAGTACCTTGGGAACAAGATGCTTAGATGAGGATCACAGCCAAGTCATGGGGTGATTCTGACAACTCAGTCTGATCTAATCCGCTAAGCATACGATCGGCGCCCGGGTAAAGTTGGTCATGTAGATACAAAGAACTCTACCTAGGGTTTTAAGAATGAATAGAGGATCCAGCTCTAAGTCTCACAGAGGGGATTCCAACAACTCTATTCAGGGAGTTCTACTGAAGGGATCATACTATTATATAATGGAATTGATACCAGAACCTTCAGGGGATTACCAAGGGTACGAACCCTAAGAACTGGTCCAAGTCACAGAAGGCAAGTGGCTCAAGCAATGAAGAAAAAGTTACATGGCGTGTAGTATGGTTACACGCCGTGTTCCTTGACCCCAGGTACTACCCGTATAAACAGCACGTGTCCTTCGTTCAAGCTGTGAAAAACCAAACTACAAGGCTTGTAGAAAATTACACGCAGTGTTACTTTACCCTGGGTGATGCCCGTGTAACCGGCCCATGTCATTCGGCTTGTCGGATAGAAAAAAACTACACGACGTGTATAATAAATCTCACCCTGTGTTCGAGTGTCTGGGCTCGCTCCGTGTATGTTGTCCATGTGCCCGTACACGGTCTCTGCTCATGTCCGTGTCGCCTGCTTGTGTACCAGTACACGGGGTATCCCGTGTATCTGGACGGGTCTATCCGGGGAGGCGTATAAATGGCATATCAGTGGCCGTGTACCCTGCTCGTGTCTGTGTACTCCCTGAGTACACCCCAGGTCGTTCGCCGATGAACACACGCCGTGTAGCCCATACTACACGGCGTGTAGTCAGGATTTTTCCAGAAACATCGTCTTCTTCCTCATGCTTCGGCCAATCCTCCGGATCTTCCTTTTCTCGTCCGTTCATCCCGATACTCCAGGGTTTGGTTCGTCTTATCATACAAACACCGAAACGGGTGTTTTTGGTCTTCCAATTGGATCATAAACCACAAAAGATCCGTCTGAAAAAAAACGCCCAAAAATATGAATCTACCAAACCGCTCCGAATCACTTGCCGAAACCATCGTCGCACCTCCATGGCATTACTTCGGGGTTGGATCTTGAATCTTGGATTGTTGTGCCAACAAACAAATGCACAACGATCGATTTCATCCAAGAACGCGTAGAACGCAACGAAGAACGTGAGGGAGAAAAGAAACAATAATTAAACAAGGGGGACGTACCTTGATCGATTTTTGTGATGATCCAAGTTCATCATAGTTAGATTAAAACCAAAAAAATCAATGGATTATGAATATCAAGTAATTTATTTCCCAATAAAACCCCAAATTGCACCCGCCCGAAAAACGATTGATCCACAGGCTAAACTGTTCGTGGATTAGTCCGCGTTCGTCATAGAAATCAAAAATGGGGGAAAGATAAATCAATAACAATCATCCTACCTGGATTCACTGCGTTTGTTAGAGAAGAATCGCTCACTGCATCATCGTCGACACGTTGGGAGGTTTTCTCCAGAGACGACAATGGTTTCAGGGTTTGAGGTTTGTAACCCTGGACCCCATGCGTCGGCCTTTATCTAAAAAAAAGAGATACAAGATTTAAAAGATCTCTCCATAGAAAAAAGACTTAAATAAAATATTTTAATAAAATATTTTATTACTATTGCATCCAAAAACCCGATTTCACTACCGACCTGCGTCGGCCGATGTTAGGCCCCGACTAAAGTAAAATCGTTGTTCTGAACGCAATAGTTCCCTCATATTTCTGATCTGAGCACCCGTTCGGGAGTTATTCCACTATTTCAGTAAAATTGAATGAGCGCGTAATTTAATTATTAAATTAAATTCAGTCATTTTTTCTGGTCTCATCGGGCCCCGGAACTGCACGCCATCTCAGATCCTGGTCTCAAAATAATTCCCATATAATATTAAAATAATACATAGAAAAAATCTAGGACATTACATCACACCCACCTTAGGGATTTTACATCCCTGAAAATCCAAAACAAAGTCTACTCAAAAATATTTGGGTACTGCACGCGAATCTGAGCCTCCCGCTCCCACGTGCTCTCCTAGAGATTCACGTACTATCACCGGACACACACCAAGGGAATAGCTCGCCCATGAAGGATCTTCTCATGTAGATCCTCGATCTCTATTGGGTACTCAAAAAAGGTCACTCTATCATCAATGTCCATCTCCCCCCAGTCGATGACATGCGATGGATCATGCACGTACCTCCATTGCTGCGACACATGGCAGAATTTGTGTACCTGGTCCATCTGAGGAGGTAGAGCCAAGCGATACGCCACCTCGCCAACTCTACTCAGAATCTGAAAAAGGCCAACGAACCTCGGAGATAGTTTTCTGCCTCAGCCAAATCTCTACAATCCTCGTCAAGGTGAGACCCGAAGGAAAACATGGTATCCCTCCTCAAACTCCAAAGGTCTCTTCCTCTGCTTGGCATAAGACTTTTGCCGACTTTGTGAAGTCTTCATCCGCTCTTGAATGACCTACACCTTCTATGTAGTATATCTCACCATTTCTGGGCCCATGAGTGCTGACTCTCCTGGGTTAGTCCATAAAAGTGGCGACCTGCAAGGTCGCCCATATAGAGCCCTGAATGGTGTCATACCAATAGTGGAATGATAACTGTTGTTATATGCAAATTCCACTAGTGGTAGGTGATCCTCCCAGCTATGACCCAAGTCAAGTATGCAATCTCGTTGCATATCCTCCAGGACCTGGATGGTCCACTATATTTGACCATCAGTCTGGGGATGAAATGTTGTGCTCAAGCATAACTGAGTCCCAAAAGCTTCCTGCAATCCCTTCCATAACCAGGTTGTGAAATGTGAATCACGATCTAAGACGATGGTGGATTGTACTCCATGAAGTCGAACTATTTCCTTCACATAGAGGAATTCCAATCTCTCTACTAAACTCTGCTCCCGTATGGCTAGGAAGTGGGCCGACTTGGTGAGTAAATCAACGATCACTTAGATGGCATCGTGTCCCCTGGACGTGCGTGGTAAACCCGTCACGAAGTCCATGGATTTACCGTACCACTTCCACTCTAGCACCTCAAGGGGCTGAGTCAAACCTGCTGGAACCTGGTGCTCATCTTTTACTTGCTAACAAGTAAGGCATCGAAAAACAAACTCTTCCACACTCTTCTTCATCCCTGGCCACCAGAACTAACATCGGAGGTCCTGGTACATCTTTGACACGCCTGGATGCACCTCAATTGGGGATGTATGGAACTCCTTCAGAACCTCCTCACGCAACGTCACTGGTACTACCGTGCGCCCTCTGAAAAGGAAAATGTGCTCCCATCCATTTGAAAATCCATCAGCAGCATCAACTGTGTATATCTGAGCACGTAGAGTCTCATAGCTAGCATCCTCGCGATGTGCTTCCCTGACTCGCTATAAGAGTGGAGGGGTAACAACCATCAATTGAATGTAAGCTCCCTCTTCTCTATCCACGAAGGACAACTGCAAAGAGGCCAACTGCCATGTCGCCTCATCCAGCAACTGCGAACTGGATTTCCTATTGAGATCATCTTCCACCACGTACCCCTTCCCAGGAGTATAAACGATCTCAATATTGTAATCCTAAAGTAACTCAAGCCATCGCCTCTGTCTCAAATTCAGTTCCTTCTGAGAAAAGATATATCTGAGAATCTTGTGATCAGAGTAGATGGTAAACCATTATCCCATCAGGTAGTGCCACCACATCTTCAATGTGAAGACTACCGCTTCCAACTCAACATCATGGGTCGCATAGTTCTACTCATGTGGCCTCAACTGAATTGATCCATAGACAATCACCGCTTGCCTCTACATCAGAACACAACCAATCCCGGTTCCTGATGAATCTCAGAACACTATGTACTAAACACCCTCCTCTGGTAATCTCATGATCGGGGCACTCGTCAGACACTGTCTCAACTTCTGGAAATCCTGCTGGCATCTCTCGGTCCACACGAAAGGCTGTCCTTTTTGGGTCAAAGCTGTCATGGGTGCTGCAATCCTTAGAAATCATTGATAAATCTCTGATAGTAGCCTGCAAACCCAAGGAAACTCCGCACCTCCGTCACGCTCTGGGGTGGCTCCCATGCTAGCACTAACTCCACCTTTGCTGGGTCCACTACTACACCATCTGCTGAGATAACGTGCCCTAGAAAGTGGACCTCTTGTAACCAGAACTGACACTTTGAGAGTTTCCCATACAACTATTGCTCTCGGAGTGTGTCCAGAACCATCCTTAGGTATCTTTCGTGCTCCTCCTCGGACGCAGAGTACACAAGGATATCATCGACGAAGACAACCAAAAACTAGTCTAGATAAGGGTGAATGATCCAGTTCATGAGTCCCATGAACACTACCAGTGCGTTCGTCACACCGAAGGGCATCACCATGTACTCATAGTGACTGTAGCAACATCCGAAAGCCGTCTTCAGCATATCCTCGTCCCATACTCACAACTGGTGCTATCTCGATCATAGATCAACCTTCGAGAACCATTGTTCCCATCTCAACTGGTCTAAGAGGTCATCGATCCTCGTCAGTGGATACCGGTTCTTCACGGTCACCTGATTTAAGCACCAGTAATCCAAACATAGCCTCAAGCTCCCATTCGCCTTCTTGACAAACAGCACTGGGGCCGCCCAGGGTGAAACGGTGGGTCTCACAAAGACCTTTTTCTGCAAGTTTTCCAACTACATCCTCATCTCACGAAGCTCTGCAGGATCCATCCGATAAGCCGATGCTGTTATCGGGGTCGTCCCGGGTTTCAACTGAAGGCATAAATCTATCTCATAATGGGGACGTAGCCCGGGGACATCCACCGGAAAGACGTCCTCATAATCATCCACCACTGTTGGGAACTGGAAACTCGTAACATCTGCCGCGCCAAGGGCTAGGCGAGCCAACTTGGGTGAAATTGGTTATGCCATCCTATGCATGAGTTCATCGTGTGCTGCATGGGTCTCTCTTTCACCGACAATAGAGAACCCTGTTCTATCACTACTGACACACTGCACCCTTTTCCTAAAACAATCAATCTGGGCATGAACTGTGGACAACCAATCCATGACAAGAATGAAAACGTAAGCCCTCGACGATAACACTAAGAGTTTCCAACTGAAACACTCACCTCCAAGGGAAAGGTCACACTGCATGCAAAGGTGTGTGATCTCTGAATCTTCTCCAGTAGGTGTTTCTAAGCGTAAGGGTTGAGTCAACAGCTCAACAGGAATCTCATGGTCTCGAACAAGATAAGAATCCAGAAAGGAATGACTAGAACCTGTGTCTATCAATATGATAGCCAAAGTAGAAAATACACAGATAGTACCACTAATCAATCTGGGAGTACCTTGGTCATAAGCCTCTGCTACCCGCAGCTGTCCCTACCTCTATCCACCAGCTCCCTGAGCCTGGGGTGGACCTCCTGGGGGTGGTGGTGGTAAAGGGTCGAAAGGCCGACCACCTCCAGGTCCTCTCCCAACTCCTCTTCCACGTTTTTCTCCTCGAGGGTTTGCCTGCATCACATGTTGCCTCTGCCTCGGTGGTCCTTCCACTGCTCCTGTGTCAGTAGTACGGCGGGTCAGACAATCTCGAGGGAGATGTCCCATGCCGTCATATGAGTAACATCGCCTCTCTTGATGCTGGCTGGATGCTCCCTGTAAACCTTGTACGGTTGATCCCCTATCCCTTGATCTCCTATGGAAGCGTCTCCTATGCCTGGGTCCCTGACATCGGCTCCCCACCGCCAAGGTCTCTGCTCCAACTCGCCCACTACTGACAACTTTCGGCTGTCCCTGCTCCACCAGGAAGCTCTCGACCACCAATGCCCACTCGAGCACCCGATCATAAGTAGGAATGCTCATAGGGATCATGCTAGCTCGGATATCTCTGCGCAAGCCTCACTCAAAATTCCGAGCTCTGAAGAACTGATCTCTGGCCGTATCCATCGAGTACCATGAGAGGTCGGTAAACCTCGATGAATAGTCATCCACCGTCATGGTTCCCTGTTGAAGGTGAAGAAGCTCATGTATGCATACTTCTCTCAGGGTAACCGGTGAAAACTCCTCTCTGAAGAGATGATAAAACTCCGACCAAGCAAGAGTCACCTCGTCGTGAGTCTGGATGAGAAAACTCCACCATCGCCCTGCCGAGCCCTGCAGAAGGCTCGCTGCTAGGATCACCATCTGGTCTGCTGGTGTCCTGACCAAATGGAAGAATCTGGTCACTGCCTCAAGCTAGTCCTCTGCTGCCTGAGGGTCAGGCTCACCTCGAAACCTGATGGGTCTCTATTTCTGAAACTTATGGAGGGTTCTCAACCTACGCTCCTCCTCCACTGGTACAGCAGGCACTAAACACTGCCCCAAAGGTGGTGGAATAGCTGGCACGCCACCTGGTGGTAGAACTGGGGGATCTGGTCCCTGTATCGAAGCTTCATCACTAATGGGGTCACCCTCGTGATCGAGATGCTGGATCCTAGTGGGTGCGCGATGCGGAGGCATCCTGTTTAATAAACAATATGTATCACAGTCAGTGAGTATATCTAGAGAGCTGACTCAAGAAGGACATGGAAACCACAACCCATTCTTATATGATTCATGTACCATTATTTTTCCCCATGCAACTAGTTTTTTCATGTTCTGAGTCGAAAATCAAGTTATCAGAGTCCTGGTGTATGGATACGTCATCCTCCGCACCAGCACTGGGGTCCCTGGCCTAAGATCCGAACTCGAAACACTTAGCACTATTTCCCCAAACCAACTCACAGACTCTCGGTCCTAAGGTAGAACCAACCACCTCTGATACCAATCTGTCACGACCTGTCCAAGTGGGGCCCGAGCCGCAACTCCCCAAGCCCGCCTCCAATAGGCCAGGGGCTGGTGACTAGCACCGAGTAGGCATGATACTAACATGGGAGGCATTTCCCATAAACCTGTACACACGCACACACATCTCCAAGACCACAAAGCTGAAAACTAAAAACCACTAAAAGGAAAAGATGCATGCATACACTAAAACCCAACCAACAGAGTATGATAGGGAAGTAAATTAAAGTAAAGTAAAACCCTGGGCTAAAAGTACAATCCCACCAAAAGAAAGTCTGCAACAAGTACCACCTGTAGACAATGGTACTGAGACTGCAACCAGTCACCAATGGAACGCACCTCGGCCTGTCTGATCTCACAGAACACTGTCCTGTCCTGGTCCGCCTAGAATCCTGTCAATGGCTCATTCGTATGCACAAGACACGACACGTGCGGGCATAGCCCGTGCAGGGGTGAGTATAACAATACCCAGTAGGACACCCCGAAAACCAAAAAGGAAATACAACAAATGAAAATACCATGAAGAAAGGTATAATCAGCTCTACACAGTACATTTCTACGGAACATATAACAAGAATACCCAGATATACTCATACACAGGATACCATTGTGAAACCACCACTAAGATCGAGCTTGAAGATTCCACTAAGAATACCATAGAGAGATCACACTCCTAGGTCTGAAGAGAGAGACACGAAGTACTCATTCTTGGAGAAGACAATCAACAAGTACCTTGGGAACAAGATGCTCAGATGAGGATCACAGCCATGTCATTAGGTGATTCCAACAACTCAGACTGAGCTAATCTGCTAAGCAGAGGATCGGCGCCCGGGTAAAGTTGGTCACGTCGATACCAAGGACACTACCTAGGCTGCCAGGAATGAATAGAGGGTCTGGCTCTAAGTCTCATAGAGGGGATTACAAAAACTCTATTCAGGGGGTTCTGCTGAAGGGATCATACTCCTGTATAAAGTAATTGATACCAGAACCTTAAGAGGATTACCAAGGGTACGAACCCTAAGAACTGGTCCAAGTCACTGAAGGCAAGTGGCTCAATCCATGAAGAAAAAGTTACACGGTGTGTAGTATGGTTACACCCCCTGTTACTTGACCCTGGGTACATCATGTGTAAATGGACCGTGTCCTTCATTCAAGCCATGAAAAACCAAACTAGACGGCGTGTTGAAAAGTATACGCCGTGTTCCTTGACCCCGAGTGCTTCCCGGGTAACCGGCCTGTTTAATTTGTCTTCTTAGATATAAAACAACTACAAGGCGTGTAGAAAAAATCACACACTGTGTTCGAGCTCTTGGGCTCACTCCGTGTATGCTGGCCATGTGCCCGTACACGGTCTCTTCCCATGTCCTTGTCGCCTGCCCATGTACCAGTACACGGGGTATCTCATGTATCTTGCTGGGTGTGGCCGGGGAGGGGTATACCCAGCGTGTATGTTGTAAAGACCAGTAAATTACTGGAAAATTTGTTTTCCTGAATTTTTCCTTGGAATTTTACAAGGACGCAGCTTCTGACGGCACCTGATTCTGAGGCCCGGTGTGCCCGAAATCACTTTTCGAAGTTTAGCTCAGGTACGTTCAGTGAACGGACGAGCAGGTTTTTCTAACTGTTGAACCAGTGCCCAGAATCGAATTCTGAGGGCACCGATGGAATCGTAGCGCCGGTATTTTTTTAGAAACGCCTCTTCCAGAGTTGTGTATGCTCGGTTGTGGTTTTTAATTTTTTGCTTTTAAGTTATGAAATAAAATAAAGTTGTGCGACAATTTTATTTTTATTTCACTTAAAGCCGCTTAAAGACCACTTTAAGCTGTTAAGCTCAGTTGAAACGGATAGGGTGCAATCCAGAATATCCTACCCGCTTGGTAGGATATTTGTGGGGTGGGTCCCACATGAGCCCGCCATTTTTTTTCTACTAAGTAACGCACCCGCGAAAACCCGTCATTATGAAAGTCAACTGACGCGTTTTCTTAATTTCTTAACAAACCAATTAATTGGGCGGTTTTCTTCGTTTAATTAATTCTATGAATTAATTTATTCGTTTCTTAACCTGTTTGAAATCCGTTGGCATAATAATAAAATAAGACCAACACACGACTTCTGGAAAAATGCTCGTTGAGAGGATTTGACAAACCTCAAGTTTTTCATCCTCCTTCGCGAAGAACGCGAAGAACGCTAAGAACGTGAAGAACGCGAATATCTCGAAGAATGCGAAGAACACCGTAACCCTCGGAGATTGACGACGCTTCATCTGAGACGTTCTTCCCCGACCCGATCTCCGGTCACCAACTGCTTCAGGTAAGAGATTTTAGGTTTCTTTTAAAGCTTCATTGTGGTTTAAAACAACACACGGATTTAATTATTTATAATTAAATCTGTTGTTTCTTGGTCCTCGGAGTTCGTTGACGCAACACCAGATACCGCGACGATGCGAAGATCACCTCCTTTCGTGACGATCAAATCTGCGAAGAACTCGCGTGCGATGACTTGACGAGGTATGGATTTTATTTGAATGTTTTATATTCCCGTGATCGTTTCATTTAAAATAAAGAACCTGGTTTCATAAGAACAATTTAAATTTATTAAAATTGTTGTTTGATATGTTGTTTATTTCTCCCGATTGTTATCGCCTAACGCGGAGGGTGCGGGCCAAACAAACACGGCCCGACAACACTCCGCAGTTCTTATTGTGCGGATTTGGCGGGCGACGACAAAATGTGACGCAGAGGCGATTTAATGATCCTGCAGAGAATAATGGAACCCGGGAGGAACAGCGGCGGAGACGATAAGGAAAATGGACCACCGGAGCAACTCCGGTGGCCCGCGGAAGCTACCGGCGGCCGGAGGCGGCGGCGCCCCGGCGCGCCGCCGGATAGGGCCACCGCGACTGAAGCCGCGGCGGCGGTGGCCAGCGGACCCGCAGCCGCACGGGTCCGGCTCATACTCACGGGACGCGGCCAAAGCCGCGTCCGCTGAAGTCCAGCGCGGCCCCTCGAGGGTCGCGACACCATCTTCACGCGGGGGAAGCGCCCCGCAGCTGCCTCGCTCGGCCGCTCTGCCGAGCCGAGCCGGGCCGCGCCCTGGCCGGACCAGACCGGGTCCAGCCGGGTCGGACCGGGTCAGGTCGACCCGGTTTGGCCGACCCAGGGGGGGTTGGGCCGGGTCGGTCCGGGCCCAGACCCCCGTCTTCGGACCATTTTTGGTATTTTGCCCGTAACATGAGATACGAGCCTTCGAACGATGCGCCGTCAGCGGCGATGCGATCCTTGGATCGAGACGGTCGTTTCGGTATATCGCACTCAAGGTTTCGGAAAACTTTGGGTTTGGCCAGGTTGGTTCGTACACGAAACCAACCGGGCCTTCGGAACGGAAATGGCCATATCTTGAGCTTTGGACGTCCGATTGACGTGCCGTCAACTTTGTTGAATTCCTCTAAGTGAGACGGATCTTTTGGCTCACTCAGCCTGAGGTTTGGACGCAGGTGGAGTACGGTCGGGTTGGTTGTTCCATAAAAACCAACCGGGCCCCTGGGACGAAAAATCCAATAACTCTCAGACCGGGCGTCTGATCAACGCGTCGTCTGTCACGTTGAGTTTCTGTTGACGATACGGAACTTTTGGATATATCAACTCCGGACTACGTGTTAGTTGATGTATCATCCCTTCGGCTCATGGAGTGGACCCTCCCGAACGAGCTTGCTGTGTGTGGAAACCCTAGAGGTGGCTGCAACTGATGTTGTGACAACGACGACTGTACAGAGATCCTCAGTGGATTCGACTGTGACGATGATGAAAACGGTACGGGAATCCTCCGTGTTTTAGGCAGTGATCACTACTGTACATCTTAGGATACATCAACTCTAGACTACATATCAGTTGATGTGTCGACCTCTTAGCTCGTGGAGTGGACCCTCCCGGAACGAGCATGTTGTGTCCGGAAACCCTAGAGCCAGTTTAGGCTTGACGACTGTTGATCGAACGACTCAGTGTGTTACGAATAGCCCAGGGGGAGTGCTTGGTTGTAGCAGGAGACCCACGACAGAGGTGCGCTTGGTTGTAGCGGTACAGGGGAACGCTTGGTTGTAGCGGCAGACCCACGACAGAGGTGCGCTTGGTTGTAGCGGCACAGGGGAGCGCTTGGTTGTAGCGGCAGACCCACGACAGAGGTGTGCTTGGTTGTAGCGGCATAGGGGAGTGCTTGGTTGTACCGGCAGACCCACGACGGAGGAGCTCTTGGTTGTAGTGGCACGGGGGAGAACTTGGTTGTAGCAGCAGGCCCACAATACCCGATAGGTGGAGTACTACAGCAGTCCAAGGTAAGAAAGAAGCGCTTGGTTGTAGCGGCATAACCACTGTACTTGATGGAGAAAAAGTTTCCCAATAGCTTTGGGTTCAACTTCATGATCTATCTTGTGTGGGTCATTGTGAGGGTTAGTACCTACAGATCCTTTGTGGGTCCGATGGCTTAGATGAATCAGTGGCTACATCTGATCATCTCTAACGTCTTACAAAGAAGTACCTGTGTGAGCTGAGTCCTGTTTACTCTCCATTGGGGAATGTGTTGTGCTATCCTATGTGGATTATGTTTTGCTTTCCTCTGTGGAATGGGTTATTCTTGGGATCAGATTTTGGATCCGAACGGGAATTGATGACTTAGGTTTATGTATGGGCATTTACCTAAGCAGTGTCGGATGTTACATCATGATTGTATCACATCCCTTGTGTTTTATCCTATGTGGATTTCGGGAGACCTTCGGGGGTCTCGAGGTCCCTACTGAGTAGCTTATACTCACCCTTACACGGGCTATTCCCGCACTTCGTTGTGTTGGTTGCAGACGACGGACAGCGCTGATCGTGGTGGAGGCTTGCAGAGCAGGACGGTACCTGGAGGTGGACCACTGAGCGGGACGTACTCGGAGCGGACGACTGGACCGAGGATCTGTGGAGGCTATCTGTGCTCACCCTTCAGGTGGGACTTCCAGACGACGGATTGACGCTGCGTATTTTATTTTCAGTTGTTGTTTTTCCCTTTTGGTTGTACTTTACATTTGGGCTTGTATATTCGGCCCCTTTTACTTTCAGCACATCTTATTACAATTTTCACTTAGTGTTTACTTTTTCTGCTTTCTTACTCTGTGGTGGTTGTTTAATTTACAAAGTAAATGCCTTCCCTATTTATCGGGATTTATGCCTTGGTGCTAGTCGCCAGCCCCTGGCCTATGGAAGGCGGGCTTGGGGTAGTCACGACACGGGCCCCGAGGACGGGTCGTGACAAATTGGTATCAGAGGTGGTCGGTTCTACCGCAGACTCTGGTCTTTCTTCTATATGAAGCAATAGTGTTTAGCGTATTGAGTGTGGTTATCAGTCTAGGGAGTCCAGTGTTGGTGCGGCGGCTGACGTATCCGTACACCAGGACCCTGACTTCTGATTTCCGACTTAATGCACGAAAACATTGATTGCATGTGTGTTTCAAAGTTTTCTTTGTGATTACTTTGTATCAGCTCACCAGGTATACTGTTCTGACAGTGGCGCACCTGTTTCCTTTTCAGGATGGCCCCACGATGGCAGCCAGCTAGGGTTCCGAGCGTTGTGCGTGGCGAGAGCCCACCGAGCAACGAGGACTCGGTACAGGGCCCTTTGACAGCTGAGGCACCGGCGGTACCTATACCCATCGAGCCACCGATGCTACCAGCCCCAGCCGCTGACGATGCACGTTTCCTTAGTGCACTGCATGAGTTCCAGCGCCAGCGACCGCCCAGGTTCCGCAGGGAGACGGACCCTCAGGCCGCCGAGGACTGGCTGGTGGTAGTTGTACGGGTTTTCAAATTATTGAGGACACTAGCAGACCTCATGGTGATCCTCGCAGCGGGCCTCCTGCACACGGAAGAAGGCAGATGGTGGAGCTTGATGCTCCATGTGCATGACGAGACATCTCTCCTCTGGACAGCCTTTGAGAGCATCTTCCACTCCGAGTTTGTCCCAGCCACCCTCCGTGCGGTGCACATCCAAGAGCTTCTACAGCTACGGAGGGCAGCATGACAGTGGCCCAGTACTCGTCAAGATTTACTGATCTCTCGTGCTACTCCACAGATATGGTATGGGACCCGTTCTTCCGGGCCCGGACCTTCGAGCAGGGACTGAGGCACGAGATCAGGGCTTCGATGATCTCCCTCAACATTCTGACTCAGGAAGGGGTGTTGGAGAGAGCCCTCTTAGTGGAGAGTTTCCTTGCTGAGCAGTCTCCAGTAGCAGGACCCCCCACATGCCGGCATGCGGCAGAGTCTTCTGCAGCAGGCAGTAGACAGATGACGCAGGGGTCAAAGAGGACTAGACCTACAGGTGGTCGACAGCATGACTCTGGATCGTTTGTGCGAGGCACTGGGGGTGGACAACGAATTTCCATGAGAGGGCAGTGTTAATCCTACGGCGAGATTGGTCACATGGCTCGTGACTGTTAGACCCGCCATACGGATGACCAGCAGATGAACGAAGGACCCCCCAGGAAGAGGAAGAGGTTCGATCAGGGCGGGCCGCAAGGAGATGGCGGCCATGGCAGGGGAGCTGGTCGTGCAGTTGGAGGTGGATGAAGCATTGGTGTGTTTCCACCACCACCACCGGGAGGTCCACCCAGACCGTAGGGGACAGGAGGACATGGGAGAGCTCAGCTTCAAGAAGCTGAGGCCTACGATCATGGAGCTCCGGAAGTAGATGTACAGGAACAGAACTAGTGGATACATCTTTTGTACATATAGTTCCTTGTTTCTATGGTGTAGTGTCTTTGTATTATGAGTTGCAATAATAAAAGACGCATACCTGGGTGATGTTTTTATTCTTGTCCTCTTTTATGTTGTTACTAAGAGGTTCTGGTTTAGACTATTGACTTGACCCTCACATGTGAGACATCTCCTGGAGGAGACCCAGTTACCACACACGGATGCCAAAAGTGTGACTCAACCCTTGGAGGCGAGAGTAACGGTTGGATCTCTTGGTAGTAGTGTCAAGGCCTTACGATGTCATCCTTGGTATGGATTAGTACCATCCATGTCGGGATTGACTATATTAGGCAAAGGAAGTGGTTCATCCCAGGGATGAGACCAGATTTCTCTTATCGGCAAAGAAGAAATCTTAGCAGTTCTTGTGGGACCTGAGATGGTTCAGGCCACAACAGAGAAGGTCCAGGTCATCCAGGAGCGGATGAGGATAGCACAGAGCCGACAGAAGACCTTTACTGACAGGAGGCGGAGGCCACTAGAGATCGAGGATCGACAGGAGCAGGTCCTACGTGGATGATCTATTTCTCTAGTGCGCTTCAGATGGCATCTCGGGAACCTCTAGGAGGGCACTTGGGAGCAGGAGGCTCAGATGTGTGCTCAGTACCGCCTTTGTATCCCTAAGTTTGTGGTGAAGCATTATGGGGACGTAAAGCCCTATGGTGGGAGTAATGTAAAGACCCGTAAATTTCAATGAAATTTTTTTTCTTAATTTTTCCTTGGAATTTTACAAGGACGTAGCTTCTGACGGAACCTGATTCCGAGGCCCGGTGTGCCCAGAATCACTTTCCGAAGTTTGGCTCGGGTACGTTCAGTGAACGGACAAGTGGATTTTTCTAACTTTTGAACCGGTGACCGGAATCGAATTCTGAGGGCACCGATGGAATCGCAGCGCTAGTATTTGCTTAGAAACGCCTCTTCCGGAGTTGTGTTTGCTCGGTTGTGGTTTTTAATTTTTGGATTTTATGTTATGAAATAAAATAAAGTTGTGCGACAATTTTATATTTATTTCACTTAAAGCTGCTTAAAGACCACATTAAGTTGTTAAGCTCAGTTGAAACGAATAGGGTGCAATCCAAAATATCCTACCCGCTTGGTAGGATATTTTTGGGGTGGGGCCCGCACGAGCCCCACCGTTGTTTTCCGCTAAGTAACGCACCCACGAAAACCCGTCATTATGAAAGTCAACTGACACGTTTTCTTTATTTCTTAACGCACCAATTAATTGGGTGGTTTTCTTCATTAAATTAATTCTATGAATTAATTTATTCGTTTCTTAACCTGTTTGAAATCTGTTGGCGTAATAATAAAATAAGACCAACGCACGACTTCTGGAAAAATGATCGTTGAGAGGATTTGGCAAACCTCAAGTTCTTAATCCTCCTTCGTGAAGAACGCGAAGAACGCCGTCACCCTCGAAGATTGACGACGCTTCATCCGAGACGTTCTTCCCCGCCATGATCTCCGGTCACCAACTGCTTGAGGTAAGAGATTTTGGGTTTCTTTTAAAACTTCTTTGTGGTTTAAAATAACACACAGAATTAATTATTTATAATTAAATCTGTTGTTTCTTGGTCCTCGGAGTTCGTCGACGCAACACCGGATACCGCAACGATGCGACGATCCCCTCCTTCCGCGACGATCAAATCTGCGAAGAATGCGTGTGCGACGACTTGACGAGGTAGTGATTTTATTTGAATGTTTTATATTCCCATGATCGTTTCTTTTAAAATAAAGAATCTGGTTTCATAAGAACAATTTTAATATATTAAAATTGTTGTTTGATATGCTGTTTATTTCTCCTGATTGTTATCGCCTAATGCGGAGGGTGCGGGCCAAACAAACACGGCCGGAAAACCCTCTGCAGTTCTTCCATTTTGTGAGGATTTGGCAGGCGACAACAAAACAGGCCGCAGAGGCGATTTAATGATCCCACAGTGAAGAACGGAACCCTGGAGGAACAACGGCACAAGCGAGAAGGAAAACGGACCACCGGAGCAACTCCGGTGGCCCGCGGATGCTACCGGCAGCGCGGGTCGCCGGCGCGGCGGCGCCGGCGGCCGGAGGTGGTGGCGCGCCGCCGGACAGGGCCGCCATAGCTGAAGCCGCGTGGGTCCGGCTTACACGCACGAGACGCGGCCAAAGTCGCGTCGGCTGAAGTCCAGTGCTGCCCCTCAGGGGCTGCGGCACCATCTTCCCGCGGGGGCAGCGCCCCGCGGCTGCCTCGCTCGGCCGCTCGGCCGAGCCGAGCCGGGCCGGCCGGCCGAGCCGAGCCGCGCCCTGGCCGGACCAGACCGGGTCCAGCCGGGTTGACCCGGTTCAGGTCGACCCGGTTCAGCCGACCCAGGGGGGGTTGGGCCGGGTCGGTCCGGGCCCAGACCCCTATATTGAGACCGTTTTCGGTCTTTTGCCCGTAACATAAACTACGGGCCTCCGAACGACGTGCCGTCAGCGGCGATGCGATCCTTGGATCGAGACGGTCGTTTCGGTATATCGAACGCAAAGTTTCGGAAAACTTTGGGTTCAGCCGGGTTGGTTCGTACGCGAAACCAACCGGGCCCTCGGAGCGGAAACGCCCATATCTTGAGATTCAGACGTCTGATTGACGTGCCGTCGACTTTGTTGAATTCCTCTAAGTG
The DNA here is from genome assembly GCA_963277665.1 of Viscum album. Classification (NCBI taxonomy): domain Eukaryota; kingdom Viridiplantae; phylum Streptophyta; class Magnoliopsida; order Santalales; family Viscaceae; genus Viscum; species Viscum album. The sequence goes on from OY728165.1 coordinate 1,395,369,731, forward strand.
AGACGGATCTTTTGGATCACTAATACCGAGGTTTGGATGCAGTTGGAGTACGATCGGGTTGGTTTTTCCTTAAAAACAAACCAGGCCCCTAGGACGAAAAAGCCAATAACTCTCAGACCGGGCGTCCGATCGACGCGCCGTCTGTCACGTTGAGTTCCTGTTGACAATACATAACTTTTGGATACATCAACTCCGGACTACGTTTCAGTTGATGTATCATCCCTTCGGCTCGTGGAGCGGACCCTCCCGAATGAGCTTGCTGTGTGTGGGAACCCTAGAGCTGGCTGCAACTGCTGCTGTGACAACGACGACTGTACAGAGATCCTCAGTGGATTCGACTGCGACGATGATGAAAACGGTATGGTAATCCTCCGTGTTTTCGGCAGTGATCACTAAGGTACATCTTGGGATACATCCACTCCGGACTACATGTCAGTTCATGCATCGACCTCTTAGCTCGTGGAGTGGATCCTCCCGGAATGAGCATGCTATGTCCGGAAACCCTAGAGCCGGTTGAGACTTGACGAGTGCTGGTCGAACGACTTTGTGTGTTACGGATAGCCCAAGGGGAGCGCTTGGTTGTAGCAGCAGACCCATGATAGAGGTGCGCTTGGTTGTAGCGGCACAGGGGAGCGCTTGGTTGTAGTGGCTGACCCACGAAAGAGATGCGCTTGGTTGTAGCGGAACAGGGGAGCGCTTGGTTGTAGCGGCAGACCCACGACAGAGGTGTGAATAGTTGTAGCGGCACAGGGGAGCGCTTGGTTGTAGCGGCAGACCCACGACAGAGGTGCGCTTGGTTGTAGTGACACTGGGGAGCGCTTGGTTGTAGCGGCAGACCCATGACAAAGGAGCGCTTGGTTGTAGCGGCACGGGGGAGCGCTTGGTTGTAGCAGCAGGCCCACAATACTCGATAGGTGGAGTACTACAGTAGTCCAAGGTAAGAGGGAAGCGCTTGGTTGTAGCGGCATAACCATTGTACTTGATGGAGAAGGAGTTTCCCAATATCTTTGGGTTCAACTTCATGATCGATCCTGTGTGGGTCATTGCGAGGGTTAGTACCTACAGATCCTTTGTGCGTCCGACGGCTTAGATGAATCAGTGGGTACATCTGATCATCTCTAACGTCTTACGAGGAAGTACCTATGTGAGATGAGTCCTGTTTACTCTCCTTTGTGGAATGTGTTGTACTATCCTATGTGGATTACGTTTTGCTTTCCTGTGTGGACTGGGTTGTGCTTGGGCTCAGATGTTGGAGCCGAACGGGAATTGATGACTTAGGTATATGTACGGGCATATACCTAAGCAGTGTCAGATGTTTCTTCGTGATTGTATCTTATCCCTTGTGGTTTATCCTATGTGGATTTCGGGAGACCTTTGGGGGTCTTGGGGTCCCTACTGAGTAGCTTATACTCACCCCTACACGGGCTATGCCCACACTTCGTTGTGTTGGTTGCAGATGACGGACAGCGCTGATCCTGGTGGAGGATTGCGGAGCAGGACCGTACCTGGAGGTGGACCACTGGGGGGACGTACTCGGAGCGGATGGCTGGACCAAGGAGCTTTGGAGGCTATCCATGCTCACCCTTTAGGTGGGACTTCCAGACGACGGCTCGACACTGTGGCTTTTCTTTTCAGTTGTTGTTTTCCCCTTTCGGTTGTACTTTACAGTTGGGCTTGTATTTCCTGCCCCTTTTACTTTCAACACAGCTTATTACAGTTTTCACTTAGTGTTTACTTTTTCCGCTTGCTTACTTTGTCGTGGTTGTTTACTTTACAAAGGCAATGCCTTCCCTGTTTATCGGGATTTTGGTTTTGGTGCTAGTCGCCAGCCCCTGCCCTATGGAAGGCGGGCTTGGGGTAGTCACGGCACGGGCCCTGAGGATGGGTCGTGACATTTGTGGTCGTGTACCCTTCCCATGTCCATGTACTCCCGGAGTACTCACCAGGTTTTTCGCCAACGAACACACGCCGTGTAGCCCATACTACACGGTGTGTTGTCGGGATTTTTCCAGAAACGTCGTCTTCTTCCTCATGCTTCGGTCGATCCTCCGGATCTTCATTTTCTCATCAGTTTATCCCGATACTCTAGGGTTTGGTTCGCCTTATCATACGAACACTGAAACAGGTGTTTTCAGTCTTCCAATAGGATCATAAACCTCAAATGATCCGTCCGATGAAAAATGCCCAAAACCTGAATCTCCCAAACCGCTTCGAATCTCTTGCTGAAACCATCGTCTCACCTCTGTGGCATTGCTTCGGGGTTGGATATTGAATCTTGGATCGTTGCACCAACAAACGAATGCGCAAAGATCGATTTCCTCCAAGAACGTGTAGAACACAATGAAGAAAGCAAGGGAGAAAAGAAACAATAATTAAACAAGGGGGATGTACCTCGATCGTTGTTCGTGAAGATCCTGGCTCGTCGCCATTAGATTCAAACCACAACAATCAATGTATTATAAATCTCAAGTATTTGATTTCCCGATAAAACCCCAAATCACACCCGCCCGCAAAACGATCAATCTTCGGGCTAATATGTTCATGGATTAGTCCGTGTTCATCATAGAAATCATAAATGGGGGAAAGAGAAATCAATAACAATCATCTTACCTGGATTCACTCCGTTTTTTGGTGAAGATTAGCTCACTGCATCGTCGTCGCCGCGTTGGGAGGTTTTCTCCATAGCCTCCAGATCTTCCAAGGGTTTCAGGGATTGAGGATTATAACCTTGGACCCCTTATGCCGACCTTTATCTAAAAAGACCAAGAGATACATGATTTAAATGATCTTGCCACAGAAACAAGATTTAAATAAAATATTTTAATTAAATATTTTATTACTATTACGTCCAAAAACCCGATTTCACCACAGACCTGCACAGGCCGATGTTAGGCCTCGCCTTAAGGTAAAATCGTTGTTCTGAATGCAACAGTGCCCTCAAATTTCTGATCTGAGCACCCGTTTGGGATTTATTCCACTTTTTCAGGAAAACCCCACACGCGCGTAATTTAATTATTAAATTAAATTCAAACATTTGTTCCGGGCTCACCGGGCCCCAGAACTGCACGCCCTCTCAGGGGCTAGTCTCGAAATAATTCCCATATAATATTAAAATAATACATGGAAAAAATCCGAGACATTACAACTCCCATGATATCCCCCTCTATCATTTCATAATTTTTTGCAGGATAGTCCTAATGAGATGGATCATTCTAATGGGGTATCATTTATGGGGATCATGGAAGAAATTGTTTTTAAAGAGCTTCATATTTCCTATTTATTACTATGATTATATGAAATCTATATAACATTTTGTTTGTATCCAATTTAATTTTTTATTTAATGGAAATCATTTTTTGATTATTAGCAGTTAATTTTAGTATGCCAAGTATTTTTTAGGGTAATTCATCAGATATGTGTTTTATATTCTATAGGTTCTTGTCACCAACATAGTTCCTATTAAAGGTTATAATTCTACATCACTCTCTACTTTTTTGTAGGCCTAGGAAGGGATCCGGTGAGGTTGGTTTATGACATCATTGATAGGTTGTGGAACCTAGACCATCATTCATGGGTCCATTTGTAAATACATGTACATTAAAAATGAATTTTATTCCATTTGAGTTCACCCAAAAACACATAAACATATTTGAAAAATATTAAAATTACTTCTCATAATAATACTAAAATCCTTTTTATGTAAGGTATATACTGTTTGATGATCTACTATAGAAGAAAATTATTTTACAATACTATTGAACATTTAACCATTTTCAAACCACATAGGACTCCCTTGTAGACTTATAATAGGTTATCATAATCATTATAACTTTGGGGAATGGGGTGAGATCAAAAAATAATTAATGGAAAATATTTTAAATTATTTTAAAGGGTTAGATCATAAGGATATGTTAAAATATGAACACGGTATAAATTTCTTGTTAGAAAATAAAATGGAAAATAATCGTTATCCAGAATTCAAGATATAAGGTCATGAAATAAAAAATAATGAATCATATAGCATTGAAAAGGAGTAACGAATCATGTGATACTATATATTTTACATGAACTATAATCATAGATATATGGAATAGATTTTTACCCTCCCCTTTAAACATATAATGATATTCAACATCAGAACAAACAAAATCATTTGGAAATTATAATTTATTGAACACAAAAAATCACCATGCTTCTTGTTTTGAAAAAAATAATCCAAAAAACATGTTTTTAATTATAAATTATCACACATAATGTAGTGAAAAAAATTATGCTTTTTCTGAACAAACAAATGCAATTCATCATGTTGTCAATAGAAAATTTCCATGCTTTACTTTATTATCTGATGAATGATGAATCCTTAATAAATAAAGTTTAAAAATATATATGAATCCCAATCATCATTAATAAAATCAGCTATACATATTTGTTTTATTAGTATATAGAAAAAATTCATGCATCAAACATCACAAATTTAAAATAATGAAAAGAGATGGATTTTATAAACGTCATTCATACAATATTCCATAATCCAACTAGAGAAAAAATTTTATGGTGGATAAAAATTAACCCCATTGTAATATAAAAAACATTAATGATTCTAAAATAGATGAAAATATATATTAATACTAAAATTAGAAAATTCTTTTGATGGATTGAAGGAAACACCCCTTCTTGAAATGCATAGAAACTCATTTAAAATCTAATTAAAATGAATTACATTTAATTTGATAAAAACATTAAAATTAACCTTTTATTGAAAATATTGGGGGTTTAATAAAAATTTATTATAAGATAAATACTACTTCAAAAACATTATTTCATATTATTTATAAACACTATAAAACTAAATTTTTAAAAATATAAAACATTAAAATCCCTTTTAAAATAAATAAATCCATTTAGAAATTCACTTTTGAAAAATATAATAATTCTTACCTTATTTTTTAACATTATCAGTAAGTAAAATGAATTAAAAACTACATATGAACATGGGAAGAATTGATTCAAATGAATATTTCTCATAATGGTGAATGGAATCAAAAAAGTGTTTTTAATTTTTTTAGCCATAGCTGTAAGTAAGATATTATAGGTTAGATTCGAAGGTATTTTTCAAATTTATGAATTTATTTTTTTTAATATTTAATAATTTATACCAGAAATGTTTATAAAATTATTTAGAAGATATTTATAGTGGATGATAAATCATACGATCATGAAAGAAAGAAAATATAAATAACCAAAAATATATTTTGTTACCCATGCCATATAAAAGAAAAATAAAAAATGAAATTAATTAGAGAAAAATTGAAATTTAATACTCCAATAGGATAACCCAATATTGTGTTTAAACATATAATGGACACCATTAGTGGTAATGGAATGTTTGGACCCAATGAAGAATTCACAATGAAATATGATGGGAATTATTTTGAGCAATGTTATACGTTTTTTTGGAAAAAATTCATCATTGTAAAATCATTTATCTAAAAATTACATCACCTTATGGATGATGATAATATAACCAGAATTACAATAATAGGGTGAATGAAACTAATATTGAATTAATGAAGTTCAAGAATAAGTAATATAACTCAATAAAGGGAGTTAAGTATACAAAGACACTTACAACATTGGTATCTTTTGAATCTTATACCCCTAAAATATATAATGAGAGATAGATTTAAAAATTAATTTAAATAAATAAATAATATGATTGAAATAAATAAATGAAATATATATATAACAAAAAAAGAAGGAAGTGGAGAATACAAATCATATCTTAATGATAGGAAATTAATATTCATAAATAATCACCTTAGGTATGTATTTTTTATTCATGTGTTCCTAATGACCTAACAAATGAATTTATTGTTACAAAAATAATTTTTAGGAACCTTTTTCAAATATATTTAAATATTTATTGTTTATTGATCATCATATTTGTTTTATTTATTAAATGGTTTTTAGTTAGGATGGTTCGGTCGATTTCCCTGAAAAAAACTATGTATTTTCATCCCGGTCGTATGTGTTGTAATATAGAATCATAATATCAATAATTATAGATGTAAAATTATTTTTTTATTCCATTTAATAAAATTTTTACAATTTAAAACTTTTCCCAATAATAGTGTCCAATTTGTAATGGTTCATTGACTTGATTATTTTTGATAAAAAAGATAACTATGATATTTTATTGTTTATATCACTTATAGAATATCCAATATTACTTTTACTGGATATTAATAATATCATAAATATAAATGTAACACAATAATTGTCATAGCCCATACCACGGGGCCTATATCGTGACTAGCCCGAGACCCCCTTCCATAGGTTAGGGGATCGTGACTAGCACTGAAGGTGTATTCCCTAAAAACTGTGAGGGCATTTCATTTATAACCTGTAAGCACACGCAACAAAGAACATAGCAAGATACGAACCCATGTAAACTGAATTGTAAACAAAGTGAGTAGAATAAGTAAAAGAGTCCAGAATACATGCCCAACTGGAAAGTAAAAGAAACTGAAAGTACAAAAAACTGAATGTACATGATGGATGATAGGTGAAAAGCAGCTCTTGTATTTTCCACCACGAATCCTACCTGAAGGGTAGGTACAACACACGAACATATATCTTTGTGGTTCTCCTCATCTAACATCCATCTCTTAGCTACCTTCAGTCCTAGTACTCTCATCCTCAATAAGCGCTGCATGTCATCTTCACCAAACACAATAGGGTGCAGGCATAGCTCATATAGGGGTGTGTATAACAATACTTTGTAGGGTCCCTGAGACCCTCAAGGTCTCACATGATCCAAAAAGGATGAACCAAGAAGCAAGGGACCAACTGATAACCCAACTTAGGTATATGCCAATACATATACCTATGATATCAAGTAAACCCAAATCAATCATCAGAAAAACACATAGTCTAACCCCACGGCCCAAAGCTCAACTGTTCCACAAAGGAAGGAAAACAGGAAGTTAAGTACCTAAAACTTACACCACATAGAAGAATACCACCAAGGTATTACCATGAAGGAAAGTACCACACAGGTAGGAACTCATCTCACACCAGGTATAACTTCAGTGCATTAGTAGAGATGATTAGATGTAACTACCGAATCATCTTACTCTATTAAGAGGAAAACCCATGAATGAACACTAATCATCATCATAACCACATAGGATCTCTAGGTTCTGACCCACAAAGGATCGCTCAGTGCTGACCCACACAGGATCGCTCGATGCTAACCCATAGAGGATCACTCGGTGCTGACCTACACCAGATCGCTAAGTGTTGACCCACAATGGATCGCTAGGTGTTGATGCACACAGGATCACTCAGGTAGTCCTTTATGGAATCCTAGATCGGTTCCATGTGGTACCCTCAATCTTAGCCCCATGAAGGATCTCTTCTTCAAGTCACAGTCAGCTACTGGGTTCTCGCACTACGCTCGCTTGTCTCTGAGAGGGTCTGCTCCACAAGCCACTGGTCGATACTCCAACTGCCGCAAATTCTCATGAATAATTACATCAATGGACCATCATGTCATAAGGGTCTCAAAACAATATACAACACATCAATTGGATGCTCGGTCCGTAAGTTATTAGCCATTTTGTCCCAAGGGCCCAATTGGATTCGTGATCGATCCAACCTGACCATACGTCCATTTTACTCAAAACTCCAGTGGTGTATACTCATAGAGATCGTCTCACTCCATGGTTTATAGTGTTGTTGACGGTTTTTCAAATGAATTCCATGTGCCAAAGTTATATCCAAAATAGAAAAAATCTCATAGCTGGTCTGGGTCTCGTCCGACCATGCCAGACCTGACCTATGCCAACCCGACCTCGTTTGGGTCGACCCCGCCCGCTGGGTCTGGCCCGACCCACGCTAGGCGACCCGGCTCTCAAAGCCATCTGATAGGCTGCGAGGGTCGCAAGGGACCGTGAGGGCTGTAGACATCGCAAGGGACGCAGAGGCCGTGAGGAGGCCTCCGAGGTCTACTGGATGGCACAGAGATATGTGGGCGGCACGGCGAGGCTGCGGGGCGGCGTGGATGGCCGCTGGGTGGCGCAGTGAGGTCTCTGGGTATCTCGAAGGGCCGCGATGGTATGGAGGGCCATAGGTGGAGTGACGAGGTCACATGGAGGCATGGTTAGGCCACGGTTTGGCAGATTGCGATGGGGAGAAAAGTCCACAGATAGCAGAGTGTTGTGGGGAGTGGAGGCTGTGACCGATGGCACTGGTTGCGGACAGCAGAGCCACAGGCGGCAATGGATGAGGGGCGGATTCATTTCCATCATCAACTTCATCTCCTTCATCAGGTTTCTTAAGTCCCACCAGTGCCAACCGGCAACTCGGGTCGCCACCTTCTTGCATTGTGAAGAACACACCAAAAAAGAAAAACAACGGAGGGGTCAGGCCATGTTTTTTTGGCCCACACCCTGCATGTTAGAGAGGTAGCCAGAAGCTCAACAAAAATAAAGAGTCAAGAACAAAAAACTCTAAAATTTAATATGAATCATGTATCAACTTTTTTTCATTGATCCACATTCTCCAGGATTTCATAGAACAAGGAAATTAATCGAGAGAATTCAAGAATTCGATAATAACCCCCTACCTCTTTCGTTTGGTTCATTGAAGATTGTCAGCGGGAAATGAGACGATGTCATTTGGAATAGACAAATGTCGATGACATAGGCGTTTCCTTGATTTTCAGTTCATTGACGTTGAAGACATCCCTTGTCAATAAATGTCCGGAGGAAGAAGTCGGAGTTGAAATCGGCATTTTTCGTTGGCGTTCTTTGTTGGAGATCTTTTCTCCCAAGCGGCATTCCTCGCAATCCCACCAAATTGAAGAGATAGAAAAAATAATAGTTTGTTCTATCTTTTTATTTGTTGGAATAAATTCAAATTATCTTAATTAATTATTTTATGGGTTTTCTTAATTAATTTAGGTGAGGGTTGGCACAATTAAGTGGGGGAGCTCAAGAGGTTTCTCACACTTAAGAGGGGAGTTCAAGAGATTTATGTCTCTTGTGGTTCCCACCACCATAACCCACATGGGAGGATAGACTTGGGTGGTTCCCAAAACCATAACCTATGTTGAAAGGTTTTAGTATAGGCGGTCCTCAACTCTCAACATCCACATTGGATATCCTAATGAAAAATAAAATAAAATGTTACACAACTTTTATTTTATTTTATTCTTTCACGAAAAAACCCAATAATTTACATTCACTTTCGACCAAATGTCATTGATGTGAAAGTCTTATAGAGATAATATTGGTCGTGTGAGTTAAATAGTGTCCTAAGAGTTTAATTTTGATCACCGGTTCATATGTTACAAAAACATTCTCATACCTTTATAAAACGTGCCCGAAAAAAGTTCAAAAATTCATTTTGGCCACACCGGGCCTTGGAATCACAAGCCGTCAATTTTCACGGACTCAAAAAATTCCCATATATTAAAAAAAATCCGGGAAATTAAGTTTATTTACATTCTACCCACCTTGGGATTTACATCCCTATAAGACACAACTCAAACTAGGAAAACAATTGGGGGTACGAAGCATGAATCTGAGCCTCCCACTCCCATGTGCTCTTCTGGAGGATCCCATGTTGCCAACGAACGTGCACCAGAGGTATCGACCATCCATGAAGGACCTTCTCCAATCGATCCACAGTCCCTAATGGAACCTCCATATAAGTCTCTCCATCGTCGACATCATGCTTTCCATGGTCGATGATGTGATAAGGGTCATACACGTATCTCCTCGGTTGGGATACATTGAATACGTCATGCACCCGGTGCGACTGAGGTGGTAGAGCTATGCGGTAAGACACCTCGCCATCTCTGATGAGGATCCATAAATGTTCTATGAATCTCGGAGATAACATGCCACCTCGGCCAAATCTCTGCAAACCTCATCAATATGAGACCTTTCGAAAGACATGGTTTCCATCCTCGAACCCTAGAGGTCTCCGTCTCCTGTCCGGATAAGACTTCTACCTGTTCTGTGGAATTTCCATCCACTACTGGATGATCTACACCTTCTCGGTGGTATCTTGTACCATCTCTGGTCCCACTAGTGCTGACTCCCCTTGGCCATTCCATCATAAAGGTGATCTTTAAGGTCGCTCGTACAATACCTCAAAAGGTTCCATCAAATGGTGGAGTGATATCTATTGTTGTATGAAAACTCCACCAAAGTAATTTGACCCTTCCAACTGCGACCAAAGTTGAGGATGCCATAATGCATCATGTCCTCTAGGGTTTTAATGGTTCATTTAGTGGGGTCATTCGTATGTGGATGGAAGGCGGTGCTCAAATGATGTTGCGACCTAAAATCCCCGTGCAACCCCTTCTATAGCCGTGAAGTAAAATGTGCATCATGATCTGAGGAAATCATTGAGGGTACACTATGTAACCACACAATCTTTTTCACATAGAGGTGTCCCAATATCTCTACTGAACCCTGGTCTCTGATCAGTAGGAAGTGGGCCGACTTGGTGAGTCTGTCGACGATCACTCAAATCGAGTCATGTCCCCTTGATGTACAAAGACGCCATCTCACAATGTCCATCGATAACATATCCCACTTCCACTCTGTGGCCTCTAAAGTCTGAACTAGGCCAGCTGGTACTTGATGATCCGCCTTTACTTGCGGAATAGTGAGGCATCGAGAGACAAACTCTGTTACTACTTTCATCATCCCCGACCACCAGTGCTGTCATCAAAGGTCATAGTACATCTTCTCCACTCCTGGATGTACCTTTAGAGGGGATGTGTGGATCTCCATCAAAATTTCCTCCCGAAGCAACACTGGTACCATGGTATGTCCTCTGAAGAGGTTGACATGGTCCCCGCATTCATGAAATCCATCAAGTGCTTGTCCTATGGATATATGAGCACGTCATGTCTTGCAGTCAGTGTCCCTAGACTGCACCTCCCTTACTCACTGAATAAGTTGGGGAGTTACTGTAATAGACTAAATAATATCTACTCCATCTCTATCCAAAATGGATATCTGTAAAGCGGCCATCTGCTTTGTCACCACACCTAGAAATTCTATACCTGAACTCCTACATAGTGCATCTGCTAAAATGTTCCCCTTCCAAAGAGTATAGACTATCTCGAAGTCAAAGTCCTGTAGGAACTCAAGCCAACATCATTGACTCAGGTTTAGGTCCTTCTAAGATAATATATACCTGAGAGTCTTATGATCCTAGTAGAATGTAAAACACTCACGCATCAAGTAATGTCTCCACATTTTCCAGGCGAAGATCACTGCTTCTAACTCCTGGTCATGGGTATCGTTGTTCTACTCATGTTGTCTTAGTTTTTGAGAACCCTACGCGATCACTACACACTCCTGCATCAGGACACATCCAAGACCGGTCCCTGATGCTTCACAGTAGACTATATACCCTGCTCACTTTTCTAGAAGCTTCAAGATGGGGTCACTAGTCAGCCTCAACCACAGCTCCTAAAAACTCCACTAACATTTCTCCAACCACATAAAGGGGGTCCCCTACTCCGTAAATGCTACTAATGATGTTGTAACATAGGAGAAATCTGGTACAAATATCTGGTAGTATCCAGCCAAATGCAAGAAACTCTATACCTCTGTCACACTTCTTGGTGGCTCCTAAGAAAGTACTACCTCAATCATCACTGGATCTACTACAACTCCATCCTCTGATAAGACATGTCCCAAAAAATGAACGTCTCAGATCCAGAACTGGCACTTAGAGAGCTTAACATAAAGCTAGTTCTCTTAGAGTGTGTGCTGAACTATCTGAAAATTATAAGAATTCTCCTCCTCGGTAGTCGAGTAGATCAGAATGTCATCAATGAAGACTACTACAAATTGGTCAAGGTATGTCTGAAAGATCCTGTTAATGAGTCCCATGAACACTTCTGGAGCATTGGTAATGCCAAATGGCATAACCAAGAACTCGTAATGGTCGTGCAAACATCTGAAGGATGTCTTCTTCACATCCTTGTCTAGTAATCTGAGCTGGTGATAGCCTGATCTGAGGTCTATCTTTGAAAACCATTGTGTTCCCATCAACATATCAAAGAGGTCGTCAATCCTCAGAAGTGGGTACTTGTTCTTCACGGTCACCTGATTCAGGCACCGATAGTCAAAACAAAGTCTCATGCTCCAATCCACCTTCATGGAAAACAAAATCAGGGCTGCCCAAGGGGAAACACTGGGCCAAATGAACCCCTTCCCCTGTAAGTCCTCTAGTTATACACGAAGCTCACAATGTTCTGCAGGAGCCATCCGATATGCTGGTGTAGATATCGGTGTCATCCTAGGGTATAATTCAATGTAAAATTCCACCTATTTATGAGGAGGTAGACACGAAACATCACCAGGGTAGATATCTACATACTAGTCCACCATTACAGGATAACTTAGACTCTATAAAACAATTGATCCAAAGATATGGCTAGCCAATTGATGAGTGATCAGCTGCATCCCCTCCAGGTAAGTCCATCATGTGCTCCAATGGCTCCCTTATCACCGTTGAAAGTAAACCTGGTTCTATTCGTGCAGACACACCACACATTGCACCTAATACAATCAATCTGATCATGGACTGTAGATAACCAGTCTATACCCAAGATGACATTATAAGGCCTCAACGATGCTACTAGGAGATATCAGCCGAAGCTATCACCTCATAGAGTAAGATCACATTACCGACAATAGTGCATAATTGTCAAATATACTCCTGTAAGAGTCTCTAGCCGTAAGGATCAAACCAACGGATCTGTCAGAATCTTCAATCTCAGAACAAGGGTAGTGGCAATAAATGAATGGATGGAACCTATGTCTATAAGTGCTGCAGCTAAGGTTTAGTAGGCATAGATCATACCTTTTTTCTTCACTGAACCATTGTGATTATAGGACCTAGCTTCCTGGAGCTAAGATCACCCATGCCCTCCTATTCCCTATGGTCAGGGTGGACCACCAGGTGGTGGTGGCTGTAACATCTCAAATTGTCTCCCACTACCAACTACATGGCCAGCTCCTCTACCACGTCTGCCTACTCCCTACGGACCTCCACAGTCGAATATATGTCTCTTCCTAGGTTGTCCATAGACCGTCCTCTGATCATTCGTACGATGGCTCGGATAGTGATGATCCATGTTACTCAGTCCGCTGCATGCATAACAATTCATGCTCATGTCATGACTGGCTCGGCCTAGGGTTCCCCGCACAACCAACCCAAAATCCTGCAATCATCCACCTGTAGGTCTGGTGCTCTTGGACCTCTGAATCATTTGTATACTACCAGCTGCAGAAGGCTCCACTACATGATGACTGGTGGTTGGTCTCACTGCTTTTTACATCAAAGAAAAAAACACTCCACTAAGAGGGCTCTCTCTAACACCCTTGACTGTGTCGGGATGCTGAGTGAGATCATTGAATCGATAATCTCCTGCCTGATCCCTTGCTCGAATGAATGGGACCTGAAGAATGGTTCATGCACCATATCAGTGGAGTAGCGTGAGAGTTCGGTGAATCTCGCAGAGTACTGATCCATGTTCATGCTACCCTGATGCAGATGAAGTATATCCTCTATGCACATTGCATGAAGAGTCATTGGGACAAACTCTGCTTGAAATAGGCTCTCAAAGTCTGCACAGAAAAGCATCACTTCTTTATGATACTGAAGCATCATGCTCCAGCATCAGCATGCTACTTCCTGTAGAAGGCTATCAGCAAGGATCACCATGAGATCAGTTGGCGTCCCTACTAGTCGAAAGACTCTCACTATGGCTTCCATTAAATCATCCACCGCATGTGGGTCCGTCTCTCCCCTTACCCTGGGTGGCCTCTAGAGTTGGAACTCATGCAATACGCTCAAGTGGTGTAAACTCTCTACTGGTCGGGCTAGTGGCATCAGTGTCCCAATAGGTAATGATAACCCTGGTGCCTCTGCTAGAGCCTATACAGGATGAGGGCCCTACACCGAGGCCTCATCGCTCGGTGGGCTATCAGTGTGTTGAACTCTCAAAACCCTAGCTGGTTATTTTCATGGAGGCATCCTGAAATTAAAAAGGTGGTCCACAGTCAATAAGTTGTACCTGGTGAGATGACTAAAGTGATCATATAGAATACTCTATAAAACACACTCATAATCAGAGTTTTCATGCACTATGTCAGAAATCAGAAGTTATGGTCATGGTGTATGGATACGTCAGCTGCCACACCAAAACTGGATTCCCTACACTGATAACCATGCTCACTACACTTAACACTATTTTCATTAAAAATAAAGATCTAGGTCATATGTTATATCATATAACCGACTCCTATGATACCAATTTTTTATGAATTGTCCCCCGAGGGGCCCTTCTGTGACTACCCCAAGCCCGCCTTCCATAGGCTTGGGGCTGGCTACTAGCACCGAAGGCATATTCCCTAAAAATAGTGAAGACAATTCTTTTATAACCTATAAGCACACACAACCAATCAAACATCAAGATACGAACTCAAGTAAACTAAATAGTAAACAAAGTGAGTAAAATAAGTAAAGGGGGCTAGAATACAAGCCCAACTGGAAAGTACAAGAAATTGAAAGTACAAGAAACTGAAAGTACAAGATGGAAGATAGGTGGAAAAGTAGCTCCTGGATCTTCACCATGAATCCTACCTAATGGATAGGTACAACTCATGAACGTCCTTCTCTGCGGTTCACATCATCTAACGTCCACCTCCAAGCTACCTCTAGTACTGGTACTATTGTCCTCAATCAGTGCGGCTTTTCGTCTGCCCCAAACACAATAGGGAGAGGTCATAGCCCATGCAAGGGTGAGTATAACGATACACAGTATGGACCCCAAGACCATCATGGTCTCACAAGATCCACAATGGATGTACCTCAATGATTGGAAACAACTGTTTACTCTACTTAGGTATATTCCCATACATATACCTGAGTTATCAAGTAAACCCATATCAATCATGAGGAAAACACAAAGTCCAACTACAAGGCCCAATGCTCAACTGTTTCACAATGGTAGGAAAAGAATGATTGTAAGTACCACACATTTACACCCCACAGAATAATACCACCAAGGTATTACGGCGAAGGAAAGTACTACACAGGAAAGAACTCAACTCTCACAAGGCATAACTTAAGTACAATAGTAGAGATTATTTGTTGTAACTACTAAATCATCTTACTCTGTTAAGAGGCATACCCACAAAGGATCGTTAATCATCATCAGACCCAGATAGGATCTCTATGTGCTGACCCACACTGGATTTCTCATTGGTCACCCACACAGGATCACTCAGTGCTGACCCACAAAAGATCTCTCAGTACTGACCCACACAAGATCTCTAAGTGCTGACCAACACTGGATCACTATGTGATGTCCCATAAAAGATTTTTCATGTAGTCCCGCATGGAATCCTAGAGTAGTTCCACGTGGTACCCTCAATCTCAGACCCATGAAGGATATCATCTTCATGTCACAGCCATCTACTGGGTTCTCGCACTACGCTCTCTTATCTCTGGGATGGTCCTATCCACATGCCATTGGTCGATACTCTAAATGCAATGAAGTCTCACGAAAAAGTATCTTAGAGAAAGTACACATCATAGGGGCCTCAACGCAACAGACGTCTCATCAATCGGATGCCCGGTCTGTAAGTTATTAGTCGTTTTGTCCCAAGGGCCCGGTTGGATTCGTGCTCGATCGAACCTGACCATACCTCATCTTTAGCCAAAAATATAGTGGAGTATACTCAAAGGGGCTATCTCACTCAAAGGTTTATAGTGTCGTTGATATTTTTTCAAATAGAGTCTATTTGAAAAAATTATGGCCAAAAGAGCATAAAGCTCGTAGTTGGTCCGGGTCTAGTATGACCCGGTCTGCTCCGACCCTATTGGACCAAACTGGCCTGACCCGTCCGAGGCTGACCTAACCTGGTTTGGGTGTTCCTGGCCTTCTAGGTCTGGCCTAGCCTGCGCTGGGCAGCTCGGCTCATCGAGCTGTCTAGCAGGCCACGTGGGCCGCGAGAGATCGTGGGGGGCCGCAGAGGCCGCGAGGGATGAGGAGGCTGTGAGGGGGCGCGGAGGGCCACTGGGTGGCGTGGAGAGGCCACGGGGCGGCCCGAAAATCCGTGGGGTAGTGCGGCAGGCCGTGGGTTCCAGAGCACCACGGGGCACGTAGTTCGCGGGCAGTGAATTGCTAGAGGGCACGGAGGTCGCAGGCGGCGGTGCCTACCATGGATGGCGGAGCCACTGGGGGTGGTGGACGCGGAGCTGCGTTGTTGCCTTCCTCACCTTCGTCGTCATTATTCAGTCTCACCACTACCAACCACCAACAACAGTCACCGCCTTCTTCCATTGCGAAGAACACACCAATTTAGCAGAACAGTTGAGGGGTCGGTCCATGTTTGTTGGGCCTACACCCTCCACGTTAGAGCAGTGGAAAGCAGCTCAACAAAAATATAGAGTCAAGAATGAAAAAATATACAATTTAATACAAATTTTGGATCATCTCATTTTGGTTGATCCACATTCACCATGCTTTCCAAAAATGATGAAATTAATCTAGATAATTCAGGAGTTCAATAATAACCCCTACCTTATTCGTTTGATTTGTTGAAGATTTTCCGTGGGGAAGGAGACGATGTCCTTATAGATGAATGTCGGTGACACTGGCATTTCCTCAATCGTCGGTTCGTTAATGTTGAAGACTTTACTCATCAATAAATTATTTTATGTAGAAGTCAGAGTCGAAGTCGGTGTTCTTCATTGGCGTTCTTCGTTAGAGAGAATTTCTCCCAAGGATCCTCCCAATCCAACCAAAATGATAAGATAGCCAAAATAATAGATTATTCTATCTATTATGTTGTTGGCATAAATTCAAATTTTCTTAATTAATTATTTGATGGGTTGGCTTAATTAATTAAGCGGATGGTTGGCACAATTAAGTGGAGATGCTCAAAATATTTCTCGCACACAAGAGGGGAGTTCAAGAGGTTTATGTCATGGGTGGTCCCACCACCATGACCCACTTGAGAGGTTTGGCTCGGGTGGTTCCCACCACCATAACCTATGTTGAATGGTTTTAGTTCAGGTTTTCCCCACCTCTCAACATCTATATGAGAGATACTAAAGAAAAATAAAATAAATTGTTACACAACATTTATTTTATTTTATTCATTCTTGATAAAACCCAAAAATTAACATTCACCTTCGACCAACTGACATCAAGCTGAAAGTCTTCTTAAGAGAATAATTGGGATGCATGTTCAATGGTGCCCTAAGATTTAAATTCTGTGCACTGTTTTAAATGTTTAGAAAAACTCACTCACACTTTTACCGAACATACCCGAAAAAAAGTTCAGAAATTCAATATGAGCATAGTAGACCTCAGAATCACGTGCCGTCAATTTTCATGGACTCATAAAAGTACCATATATTAAAAAAATATATTACATGGAAATGCCAGGACTTTACACTAATTAAACTTTTAATGAAATTAATATTTGTATTAGGTGTAAAAAATAAAACATATCATTATTTGAGGGAGTATCCATACATACACATGAAAGCATCTAACATTTATTGATTGGTTTGATAGGAAGGATGAAAGTGATCTTTCAATTGTATAATATAATTTTATAAGATTAATAAAAATAATTTTTACATGAATTCATATATAATAATGTATTTGAGATGGTAAATATAGAAAATAACTAATAGTGTTTTGTTGATATCATTACTTCTCTCTTTGAATGAACTTCCTTAGGTAACACCTTAATGCTCCTTAGCATGGTCTTTTGGAAATATTAAGGATTCTTAGACCTTAGGATATTTTTTAGGATATAATAGGGAAGATTCTTAATATATATATATAATCTATTTAAATGGTGGTGAAATGTGGTGGAACTGATCTCCTTTTACAAGTGATGAAAATGATATTTCTCTAAATACTCGTTCCTTATTCAATGATAGATGACGAAATTCAAGGTTTAATACCTGCAAAATAGGGAAAAAAATAATTTTTTTTGATATATGGTCTATATATCAACTAAAATTTATTTTTAATCAATATTTAAACTAGTTTCATTACTTTTAACACTAGATCAATACACTATTATTTTTTTCCCCAGATAACATGTTTTTACCCAAAAAGATTATATTTTATTAAAAATATAATCTAGGCCTAGGGAAAAGTTTTGATATTCTTAAACAAAATTTAAGATAAATATAATATATTTCAATATCTAAATAAAATATTCATAACATTAAAATGAAAAAATTTAATATGTGGGAAAATACTTTTTCGCAAAATGTTTCTTTCACCAATAAGTGTCTTACTCATTTGAAATATTAATTAAAATTAATTGATTCAATATATATATATATATATATATATTATATTTTTATATTTATTTAAAATTCTTTAATTTTATATATCAGTTAAAAAGTACACAACTTTAATAAAACAATTCATTGAAAATAATATTTTCCTAATTATCATTTTTATTATCATTAATATTATTAATAATATTTTTATAACTTAAAAATATAATTGAATATATAATAAATATAAACATTTTCATCTAAAATATAAAATCTAGTTTGTTATATTTTTTCCCCAGGTGATCAAATTTTATTCATTATAAAAAAGAATAAATACATTTTTTAGTAAAATATTACTTTAGTTTTCCAAATGATAAATTTGGATTTAATAAATCAAATATATTCATTTTAAATTTTATATTGTTTTTTTATAAATATACATTAATGCTAAAAAAATTTAAAAAAATTATTTAACTCATGTACTATGATATTTTCATAAAAGTGATCATATTACAAAAACCAGTATTTTTTAAATGTTCACATAAAAATCAATTCTTTTAGAAAAATAATGAAAATTCACCAAAATATAATTTATATTGTTTTATTTAAAAAAATATGTTCATCAAAAAAATTCAAAAAAAAAATTAATGATTTTATCATATTATATAAAATAAAATATACAATGAAATATGTATTTTATTAGAAAATTCCCTTTTATAACATTAAGTATTCCTAATACTATTATTTATAATTATATAGATGATTTTAATATTTTGATTTATTATTGAAAAACTATTTAATAATACTCAAACAAATATATCATGGATCATTTTTTTGTATAATTTGAAACAATTTATTGATGTAATGATTATTTAAGTGATATTATATTTCATTATTTTGTGGTGTTACCTTCACCCCTCGTTAAATAGATTTCATCCACACTATTTCAGTTATCTTCCAATAATTAAGCATGATAATGATTTTTGAGTAAGATAATATATACATTATATTGAGATATAATAATCATAATCATATGTACTAGGAGACTCATAAATTGTCATATAATAAGAAGGAAATGATATTTTCCTTCATCTGAATTGTTTTTATCAACTCTGCTTCATTAGATGGTGATAAAAGTCTGTAATGAAAAACCTTCCCAAATTTATTTTCATGATCCTATTTCATCAAAATACTAAAACCCAATTGGTTATTATTTATTCATAATTCATATGAATATGAAAAACATGTCCTATGATATTACAACTTTATTTAATCTTATAAAACATTATATTAAACTATGATATAAATGGATCATTGTATAAATCATTAATTTTAACAACAGTTTTCGAGGGTCACCTTCCTATTAGGGTTTCTCACATTACTGTTAATAAGTAAAATCCTAATGTCTTATTCTAATATCTCATAATGGTACTAAAATAGCATATGATCAACCAAATAGTACACACTAGTATTGTCTTTCTAGTTTTCCAATATTTTCAACAATCATCGTAAACTACGTGAAGATAACGTTGACACTCAATGTGTCTTTTTCAAGATGATTATCCATAAATGAAAATGTGCCAAAACCTCATCATTTTTTTTGAATTCATTAATGACCATAATCACTAGGAAACTATAAAAAATCCACATTAGAATAATATTAGTTTTTTTTGTACATGTATAATTTTTATTAATTTAATTTAGTAACGTTATCCTATCCAAATACACAAAAAACACAACATTATTCCCCAATAATAACTAACCATTTTAAATAATAAAATTGAACCTTCCTAGAAAAGAACTACCATTGGAGATACTAAGAACAATTTTTTTACAAATTGGATAAATTTTAAGTGATATTTCTTAAACAAAGCATATATATATTTCAATAACATAATAATTGAATCTCACAATAACAACTGAATCCCATGTACTAGTGGATTATATTCATTTAGTATTAGCTACAGAAAAAACACATTTTATGGTAATTGGGAAACTTTCTACCCAATACAACCATAATAGACTCCCTATACTACAAGTCATAGTTTATAGTTGTAGAGACCCGAAGCTTGACGTACATAGATATTACATTACTTTTGTGTAATACATAATACATAACAAAAATCGACACACAAGGACCGTAATAGTTTAGTGTCTTTGGAAACATGGAACGTAATCTTCTTATCGTGGTGAAAGATCTTCAATATCTCCCATAAAGATCTTCCACTTTTTGTTTCCTTACCTAAAACCATTCTTTTAATCCTGGGGGAAAATAAAATATAAAAAGGGTGAGCTCAAATGATCAGTAAGGGTAATCATGGATAAAATAAAACATACCATATACATTTGAACTTAAAAACATGAACATAATGTTTAAACATCAAAATCTTGAACAACGACTTAAAACATGGAAGTACATAAGGCATAGATCATAATGGAACATAAATCATGATAACATTGCATGGGAATAAAACATGTAATTGTGGAATCCATTAAGCACATGATATAATTTCCATTCTAGCCAAGGCATTGCTTCTAAGACCATCTTAGTTGACAAAGTCCCTTTCGGAATCGAGTCCACTCCTCATTGCAGTCCTGTATTACTGAATCAGTTTAACTTATCATTCCAGCCATGTATATCTCATGAGATATAAATCATTATCCAATGAATTTGAGGGAGATATAGGTCCCACCCATCTCATAGTGAAATTATTATTACTTGTGCCACAAAATAAACTTAAAACATTCATCATAACACAAAGAATAAAATGGGTTTCATAAACATCATACCATCATCACATAATCCATATAAAACAAATGAATATTTCATCATAAGAAAATTGAAACCATGTAAATCATAGATACATTATACTTGAAACATACACATATGAAATAATGTCATCTTAGATAGAAAATGGTTTTGATTAAACACTTGAAATGAATTCTTGAGGAAAATATCCTTTCTTCTTCAAAATCAATTTCGTTTCACAAAACATCATGCAATTTTAAAAGAGAAGGATTTTTTTTGAGAATTGTCATGAAATATTTTGGAGGATGCTTCATAAAAATAAGGCTTTATAAAACTTTAAAAATCTGTTCGTTCCATATAAGTTAAAAAACAACATTCTTCTTGTACTTTTGCCGGAAAAGTCAAAAAGTACCTCAAATGGTAAACAAAAGAAAGATTCCTTCCATACGATGTGGTAAAAGTAAGAAAAGATTAAAAATGTATTAAACATACAAGGAAGGAAAGTAAAAATTTTATGAAAACATTTTGAGAGCATATGGACATGGATAATAAACATAACCCCCAGTAAATACTTACGAGTAAACAATCTCGGATAAGAATGAGATTGGAATAATTATCTCTTATCTTAGGTCCGATATGCTTTGTACGTATCCAAACCTCCTGTATAATGATTTAAATATTGTCATTGACTTATTACAGAATAATATTCATTGTTATTATATCATATATGGTTCACTTATGACTTTATATTACACATTCTTTTGAAAGTTCATGTTAAAGTAGTGTTTTGGGTAAAATCGTTTCATTTGTCATTCGTGTATTAATTTGTAATTATTAATATGATTACATAGATCATGATTACTTATATCATGATTTTAAAACATGATTTATATATATTATATATTCAGAATATACATATATATAATAGATCGATAAATTGAAAGAAATACACCGTTCATGGAGACGTTAGTCCGTACGTACGCATGAACGCTGTTTTCGTTTCCTTATTAAATTGAATGGAATTAAGTAGATGAAATATATATATATATATATATATATATGTATGTATACATAAATCCAGTAGCTTCATTATATCATATATTTCATTATTATTCATTATATATACTTTATAATCATTCTTGAATGGTTAATCATGGAAAATGAATCTCATCGCATTTGTGGAGATGGTAGTCCGTATGTATGCACGAGCGATGATATCATTCCCATGATCGTGAAATTGTATTTAAGTGTATGTATAATATTAAAAAATCAATATCACTTTAAAATAACCATATATAGTTATTTATTTACACCATTATACCCATCCATTTAAGGTGGTGGTGAAAAATAGATTACACCACGGCGTGGAGACGGTATTCTGTACGTACGCACGCGCGGTGATTTCATTTTCCGTAGGATGTACATATGGTTAAATAGAGTTGTTTAATAATTATAATAACATATCATTATATGATTGATACTGATGTAATTAATTAAAAATGAAACAACCTAAGAAGAAGAAGTTGAAGAAGAAATAAAGTTGAAATAATCGGTAACGGACATTACCTCTTCTTTGAAGCGCCTCTTTGAGACCTCCTCTTAGGGAACTAAAATTGGTCTTTGAAGAATACCATGACCTCTAGGATGTTTCTAGGGAAGTGGAGAAGAGAAATAAGCAGGGGTTGGATGAGCTTGAAGGCTCAAAGTGGTGTGAGGAAGAGAGGGAGGATGTGCCCTGTTATAAGGGAGGAGAGGGGCACCTTTGGAATAACTAAAACTATTATTTTATTATAAAGTCATATTCGGTTTTTAATATCTCCAAATTGAGTTATTTCTAATATAAGGTGGGAATGGGTCAAAATACGCTAATACAATAGAATTTAGACAAGTTCATGTTTCTATTTTAACCTTATCATTTATATTTAACTTTAAGTTAGATAATTTAACTTTTGTCGTGTCTTCTTGTTTTCTTACACTATAAGGTTATTAAACTTACTATAACAAGACAAAAGAACCCCAAGTTGTTTATTATTAATATATATAACCTTATCTATGTCATTTTTCCAATCCTTATATTTTTAGGAACAAAATTACAATTAATAATATAATATTTGTTTTAAAAACGATTTTATGTCAATTTTTACACTATTTGGTAATTGATTTTTTTAAAAATCATAAAAGAATTATTAGTTCTAAAAAAGTAAATTAAATTAATACTAACATGTAATATTAATATGTAAATTGTTTTAATTCATAAAAAGTCTCAAATTACATTTATTTGGCTATTTATAACATCAATTATGTCAATATTTCATTAAAAAGATAATTACTGCATCATCATTGTGTCATAAATAATTTAAATTATTTTAAGTCTAAAAATTACAAATAAAATACCATTATGTTGGAAATAGTTTTATCTTTCTAATGAATATTAATAGTAGAATTTATCTTATGTATAACCCTATATTAAAAATGATTTAGTTATTAAACATTGATTTTAACTATTTTAACCCTTCTTTAAATAAATTAATAATAAATGTCCTAATCTAATCCAAGTGGGCCTAAATGGTCATATTTTATTCCTAATGTTGTTTTTGGCCGAATTACACTTATCCAATAAAATTAGGACATGTTTTAGGGTAATAATAATATCCTTTTTACCCTTAATTACCCTATTTACTTTTAACCGTGGAAAAAAAAGTAAAAAGTTACTATTCACGAAAAATTATTTTCATCTCATTGAACCACATTTTAGTCATTGATATTAACTGTGCCTCTCGGATTTTCGAAATTACACTCACAGAAGCGGTAAAATTATGTTTTATAAAAAATTCCGTTTTTAACTACCACTTAGTCGTTTCACTATTCATAAAAAAATGAATGTTTCTAGAAAAATACCAAAAATTAGGTCTAAGATATATTTTATATTATGAATTCGAAAATGGTTTCTATTTTACAAAATTCAAAACATATCAATTGCATTAATTAATTTAAAAATCAATTCTCGTCGTCAAAACAAATAGCGTGTTCTTAAGAGATAATAACTATCAAAAGATTGACACTTGTTTATGTCTGGTTAAAATGTGAAATTCCATCCAATTACCAACATTGTATTAAATTGTAAAAATATATTCTAAATATAATTTAAAACCACTCAAATTAATAATTTATCACTATTAATTATTTCAATTAAAAATGTTGTTTTTAATTAAAATTTAGTAATTTTCACTATTCATCGGAATATGAAAGTTATCCGAAAAGTACCAAAATTTCACCCTAAGCTAATTTTGATATTATGAATCCAAAAATGAAGCACATTTTGATAGATAAAATTTATAAAATTTCAAAAAGTGTGAATTACTATTCATAACGGCTACTTCATAATAATATTATAATAATATCTCGTTTAGTGAAACTCAGTATTGCGTACTACACACGCTATTGAGGAAGGTCGCAATTGCATGTAATGCAAGGCAAGTCAAGGATGCATGTTGTGCAAGCTTCTTTTGGTGTAGCGTACAACACAAGACATTAATAAAATTAAAAAGAATATTTTTCATAAAATCTCGGGGGGTAACATTCTACCCCCCTTAAAATGAATTTCGCCCTCAAAATTCGTCAGGGTTATAAATGGTTTACTACTTGAAAGTTTCTTTAATAGAAAACCACATCGTAAAAAGGAATACCAAAACTTGGCTTTAAAAAATAATGTATGAAACGTAACAGTTACCCAAATTAACTCATAACTGGGTTTCCACGTAGGAGAATATAGGTGAAAATATGGATATGGGAGAAAAATATAACCATCAAGTTCTGATGGAGAGTGGTAGAGAACATGGATATTAAAAAGACAACAATCACAAAGCCATAAATTTTTGACTATCTAAGGTACAATATGATTCATCGGATATAAGAGCACTAGGAAAACATTTTTTTTATCAAGATCATTTCCCTAAAGTTGATGAAATTGGAATTACAAGAAATAATTTCGTGATTTTCGTACAGTCTCACCATTGGTCGTTCTTTGGACAATTTCTACATCATATCTTAATGAAATGAAGTTTAATTTGACATTTGTGATGTGTTAGAAGATCATGTGATAGAATGTTGGGTCATTCCATCTGTCTCAAACAAAAGGTTAGAAAAGTTATCAAAAATTACATAAGTCCATCTATAGTGAGATTAATCATATATGGTTCCTAAAATGGACTTATACTTCATATATCATGCTGCTTAATATAATAAAACTAGGTTCTACTAAACATGGACTTCTTGTAGGCCTATGGTAGGCAATAAAGGCTAGTCACACTTCGGTTTTGGGTTTGATTCCCACAGCCTTGTCCAACGCGATGGGTTGTCGCACGTCATGTAGGTTGTCCTTTTTATAAAACAACATTACTATAACATCCCATAAATAATATCGAAAAAAAAACTTCTATCCTTAAACAATACTAACTTAAGTCCAACATAATCCATTCCAATATTTAGTCTTATCCATAATACTATATTACACTCTCATATTATAGTGAAAACGATTACCATATATTTCATATGACAAGCATGTTAATTCAATCGTTGATCCCCATATATCATAAGATATGTCTTGTTGGTCACATTCCAAACATTCTAAGGCCTTAATCATGTATTCTCTTGAAAAATTAATACCCATTGAATATTAGTGAAAACATTAATGCTGTCAAAAGTTAACTCTTTCTACATACCAAAATCCAAGGAATCTATATACACAAACCATGATATAACCTTCTCCTTATATCCATCATGAGCTCATGAATACTATCACACATTTAATTTTCTCCTCATCCCTTCATTATGTGCATATCATCTACTTTCCAAAAATATCTGAATAACCTTTCATGGTTACTAGTACCATTAATCATACACTTTCAAAACATTGGAAAGACAACAGTGTAACAATCCTTAGATGTCTCTTTATTCCATAGTACCATGAGATTACTTATACAACATTACACTTGATAAACATGTACTCATTCCACTACCTTCGTAAACCATTGTCTGAGCTTCAATAATTCTTTCATCTCACATATAATTTGTAGTCTCTTCATTATCATCAACATAAATACTACCAATATGACCGTACTGATTCTCTTCATGAGACTTTCCCTTAGGGAAATGGTTTGCATAATGCCCGTAAATTCCGCATTTAAAACATTTAACCATTGTTGATGTCGTAGAAATACCATTATCCTCATCCATGGTGTTAACTGAACCTTTTCCTTTTCACTTATTGGCTTTGTGTCCTTCTATTCCACACCCATAGAATCTTCCAGTTCCTTTGAAACAATCTCCTCGATGCCTCTTCCCACATGATTTACATTAGGGAAATTGAACTTTCATTCCTCTATGATCATCATGAAACTCCATCTTTCTCTTATTATCTGAGTTGGGAAACTTACCAAAGTTGATATTATTGATCATATTATGAGATTGATGAATAGGCATAATAACGATGTTTGGACTTCCAAATCCCATTTCATTTGTTTTCTCATGAAGAATATCATTCCATTTTCCGTCATATCCTCCATTATCATGAATCTTCCTATTTCCATCCATTTTCTAAAACCCAAAAAGAATAGTGTGAGAGGAAAAAATCATGCTAGGGAAAAAAACATAGTAAAGGAGGAGCACCCTCAATATCTAACATCTTAGGTTAAATTCCAAGATCGTTACCATAGTTGTTGGACTATATCCTATACGTATACTTATCCTTAGGGACATCCCTAGACATACCATAGAAATATCTCTAGGGATCTAACTAATGTTTTCGCATCCTAGTTTCCAAAGGTTGAATAAACCTTTCCTCTGATACCAACTATAGAGACCCGAAGCTTGACGTACATAGATATTACATTACATTTGCAGAATACATAATACATAACAAAAACCGACACACAAGGACCGTAATAGTTTAGTGTCTTTGGAAACATGGAACGTAATCTTCTAATCATGGTGAAAGATCTTCAACATCTCCCATACAGATCTTCCACTTTCTGCTTCCTTACCTAAAACCATTCTTTTAATCCTGGGGGAAAATAAAGCATAAAAAGGGTGAGCTCAAATGCTCAGTAAGGGTAATCATGGATAAAATAAAACATACCATATACATTTGAACTTAAAAACATGAAAATAATGTTTAAACATCAAAATCTTGAGCAACGACTTAAATCATGGAAGTAAATAAGGCATAGATCATAATGGAACATAAATCATGATAACATTTCATGGGAATAAAACATGTAATTGTGGAATCCATTAAAAACATGATATGATTTCTATAGTATCCATGGCATTTCTGCCAAGACCATCTTAGTTGACAAATTCCCTTTCAGAATCGAGTTCACTCCTCATTCTAGTCCTGTATTACTGAACATGATTAACTTTCCATTCCAGCCATGTCTATCTCATGAGATATAAATCATTACCCAATGCATTGGAGGGACATATAGGTCTCACCCATCTTATAGTGAAATCATTCTTACTTGTGCAACAAAATAATCATAAAACATTCATTATAACCCAAAGAATAAAATGGGATTCATAAACATCATCCCGTCATCACATAATCCATATAAAACAAATGGATATTTCATCATAAGAAAATTGAAACCATGAAAATCATAGAGACATTATACTTGAAACATACACATATGAAATAATGTCATCTTAGATAGAAAATGGTTTTGATAAAACACTTGAAATGAATTCTTGAGGAAAATATCCTTTCTTCTTAAAAATAAATTTCTTTTCACAAAACAGCATGCAATTTTAAAAGAAAAGGATTTTTTGGAAAATAGTCATGAAATATTTTGGAGGACGCTTCATGAAAATAAGGCTTTATAAAACCATAAAAATCTGTTCATGCCGTATATGTTAAAAAAACATTCTTCTCATACTTTTGCCGGAAAAGTCAAAAAGTACCTCGTATGGTAAACAAAAGGAAGATTCCTTCCATACGATGTGGTAAAAGTAAGAAAAGGGTAAATATGTATTAAACAAACATTGAAGGAAATTAAACATTTTATGAAAACAATTTGAGAGCATATGGAAATGGATAATAAACATAACCCCTAGTAAATACTTACTAGTAAACAATCTCAGATAAGAATGGGGTTGGAATAATTATCCCTTACCTTAGGTCCAATATGCTTTGTAAGTATCCAAACCTCCTGTATAATTATTTAAATAATTTTATTGACTTATTAAAGAATCTTATTCATTGTTATTATATCATATATGGTTCACTTATGACTTTATATTACACTTTCTTTTGTAAATTCATGTTAAAGTAGCATTTTTGGTAAAATCATTTCATTTGTCATTCGTGTTTTAACTTGTAATTATTCATATGATTACTTAGATCATGATTACTTATATCCAGATTCAAAAACATGATTTATAAATAGTATATATTCAGAATATACATATATATAATAGATCAATAATTGGAAAGAAATACACCATTCATGGATACAGTAGTCCGTACATACGCATGAATGCTATTTTTGTTTCCTTATTGAATTGAATGGAATTAAGTAGATGAAATATATATATATATATATATATAAATACAGTAGCTTCATTATGTCATATATTTCATTATTATTCATTATATATACTTTATAATCATTCTTCAATGGTTAATCATTGAAAATGAATCTCATCGCATTTGTGGAGACGGTAGTCCGTATGTACGCATGAGCGATGATATCATTCCCATGATCATGGAATTGTATTGAAGTGTATGTATAATATTAAAGAATCAATATCACTTAAAAATAACCTTATATAGTTAATTATTTACACCATTATACCCATCCATGTAAGGTGGTGGCGGAAAATAGATTACACCACGGCATGGAGACAGTATTCCATACGTACGCACGTGCAGTGATTTCGTTTTCCATAGGATGGATAGATGGTGAAATAGGGTTGTTTCATACTTATAATAAAATATCATTATATGAGTGATACTGATATTATTAATTCACAATGAAACAACCTAAGAAGAAGAAGTGGAAGAAGAAATAAAGTTGAAAGAATCGGTAACGGACATTACCTCTTCTTTGAAGCGCCTCTTTGAGACCTCCTCTTAGGGCAATAAAATTGGTCTTTGAAGAATACCAGGACCTCTAGGATGTTTCTAGGGAAGTGGATAAGATAAATCAGCAGGGTTTGTCCGAGATTGAAGGCTCAATGTGGTGTGATGGAGAGAGGGAGGATGTGCCCTTTTATAAGGGAGGAGAGGGGCACCTTTGGAATAACTAAAACTGTTATTTTAATATAAATCCATATTCGGTTTTTAATAGCTCTAAATTGATTTATTTCAAAGATAAGGTGGGTATGGGTATAAATCCTCTAATCCAATAGAATTTAGACAAGTTTAGGTATCTATTTTAACCTTATCATTTAGATTTGACTTTATGTTTAGATAATTTAACTTTTACCGTGTCTTCTTGTTTTCATACACTATAAGGTTAATAAACATACTATAACAAGACAAAAGAACACAAAGTTGTTTTTTATTAATATATATAACCTTATCTAAGTTATTTTTCCGAGCCATAGATTTTTAGGAATAAAATAACAATTAATAATATAATATTTGTTGTAAAACAATTTTATATCAATTTTGACACTATTTGTTAATTGATTTTTGTGAAAATCATAACAGAATGATTAGTTAGAAAAAAGTTAATTAAATTAATACTTACATGTCATATTAATATATGAAATTATTGTAATTCATAAAAAGTCTCAAATTACATTTATTTCGGTATTTATAACATCAATTATGTCAATATATCATTAATAAGATAATTACTGCATCATCATTGTGTCATAAATCAATTAAATTATTTTAAGTCTAGAAATTAAAAATAAAATACCATTACGTTGGAAATATTTTTAGATTTCTAATGAATATTTATAGTTGAATTTATCTTATGTATAACTCTATATTAAAAATTATTTAGTTATTAAACTTTGATTTTTACTATTTTAACCCCTCTTTAAATAAATTAATAATAAATGTCCTAATCTAATCCAAGTGGGCCTAAATGGTCATATTTTATTCCTAAGGTTCTTTTCGGCCTAATTAAACTTATCCAATAGAATTAGTACATGTGTTAGGGTAATAATAATATCATTTTTACCCTTAATTACCCTATTTACTTTTAACCGTGGTAAAAAAAGTAAAAAGTAACTATTCACCAAAAAATATTTTTATCTCATTGAACAAAATTTTAGTCCTTGATATTAACCGTGTCTCTCGGATTTTTGAAATTCCACTCACAGAAGCGGTAAAATTATGTTTTATGAAAAAATCTGTTTTTTAACTACCACATAGTGGTTTCACTATTCATCAAAAAATGAATGTTTCCAGAAAAATACCAAAAATTAGGCCGAAGATATATTTTATATTATGAATTAAAAATGATGTCTATTTTACCAAATTCAAAACATATCAGTTGCATTAATGAATTTAAAAATCAATTCCCACCGTCAAAATAAATAGCATGTTCTTAAGAGATAATAACTATCAAAAGATTGACACTTGTTTATGTCTGGTTTAAATGTGAAATTACATCCAATGACCAAAATTGTATTAAATTGTAAAAATATATACTAAATGTACTTTAAAACAACTCAAAATAATAATTTATCACTATTAATTATTTCAATTAAAAAAGTTGTTTTTAATTAAAATTTAGTAATTTTCACTATTCATCAGAATATGAAAGTTATCCGAAAAGTACCAAAATTTCACCCTAAGCTAATTTCGATATTCCAAATATAAAAATGAATCACATTTTGAATGATAAAATTTATAAAATTTCAAAAAGTGGGTATTACTATTCATAACGGCTAGTTCATAATAATATTATAATAATATCTCGTTTAGTGAAACTCAGTATTGCGTACTACACACGCTATCGAGGAAGGTCACGATTGCGTGTAATGCAAGGCAAGTCCGGGATGCATGTTGTGAAAGATCCTTTTGGTGTAGCGTACAACACAGGACATTAATAAAATTAAAAAGAATATTTCTCATAAAATCTCGGGGTGTTACAATAGTCATCTTCATAAACTATGTAATAGGAAAATAAACACATTGTTCATGTAGGTAGTATTCTACGCGTATGTATCATGATTTCATCCTATTTTGAATTGTTTTCTAAGAATGGAACAATGAAATATTTCATTAGTAAGAAAAAATTTCAATATATTAATAATATCTATTTTATTCTACATTCGTTAATTAGAATGTATTTTAGGATGTAAAAGAAATAAAATTGGGAGAGTTTGGTTGAGACCACCAATAATACCTTTGTATTTTCTCCCACGATAACAACATAATCTCATTAACATGGTATTTTTGAAAGAAAAAGTCTTATAAGACGCGTGTATAGGTTTTAGGGGGTATTGGTGTATATTAGTCCTAGATCTATGTCTTTTAAAAGGATGGATAAATGTGGTTTAAGTGATATCCATTTATAAGTGGAGAAAATGGGTTTTTAATAATCATTAATTTCTCAATTATAGAATGAAATAATCCATGGGTAAATCGATCCAGAAGTGTTAAATGATGATTTTAGGGAGATTTATTGTTCATAATTATTATACCATTTATTTACAGACATATTATTAAAAAATTCATGTCTTTTACCAGAATATTGTTAAATATTATAAATTTGGTTTTACCCATGGTAATTAATTTTTTCCAGAAAATTAATATTTTGTTAAAAATATAAGTTAAACCATATTATTAAATTTATATGTTCTTAAAAAATTAATCTCCAAATACTGTTATTCAATTTCTAAATATGTTAAATCTAATTTTTAAATAAAATATTAAAAACATGGGAAATTGTTTTATATAAAAGTGTTTTTTTTTCACAATTAAGTGTTTTAAATATTAATTAATATTAATTACCAGATCAATGATAAATAATATATGTTTTTATATGTATAAAAATAATATAAAATTAAATATATATATATATAATTTAATCAATAAAAATTTCCCAATATTGATAAAACTATTCATTAAAAATAACGTATTCACCATTAGCATAATCATTAACTTTAATCATATTAATCTTAATTTTATATCTAAATTTAAATTTATCTTATGAAATAATATTAAAATTTTGATCTAAAATTTTAAATACATTTTTTATATTAAATTTATATAAGTGGGGAAAACTAATTATTAATATAAGTAAATAAAAACTGTTTTTGGAATAAAATATTAATAAGTCTCCAAAACATTGAACATGGTTTATATAAATTAAACACAGTATTATTAAATTCATTATTTTAATTTATAAATATATATTTTCATATAAAAAAGGTATAAAAATACCTTTTATCCATCCATGTATTATTATAATTACATAAAAATGATGGTATTATAAAAATCATTATTTTTCGCTCTCCACCAAAAATAATTATTTTTGAAAAAAACTATCTATAAGATACTTTTTACATGACGAATCAAAATATTATTTTGATTTAAAAAAAATATATTTTTTTAAATTTTTAAATACTTTAATTAAATGAAAAAAAATATACAGAGAAAAATACATTTATTGAAAAATATACTTTAATGATTTATGAGTTCATAATAAAAATTTGAATAAATTCATAACTGATTAGAATCCTTATATTTTATCAATGGTTTATTATATCTAAATTTTCATTATAATAATCAGCTAATATGTCATGTATTATTTAATTTATTTCTTATATGAAAAACAATCTATCGATACATTTTCTAATTAAATAAGATTATATGTCAAAATCCCAAGGTGTTATAGAGTTGACACCACCATTATACATATATTTAGAATACAATGTCCAATTGAATTTATAATGAAGTCCAATTAATATATTTATCATTACATAGGAATTATTTAATGTAATATCATTATTATAGCTTCAAATATATAATAATATTTATAAAAAATATATTTATAATATTAATATGACAAATAAAACACAAAAATTCACTGAAATAAATTTTATTAGATATTACACCATAGAATTAAACTAACCAAATTCTTTGTAAATCATAAATATAAGTGATTTTAAATAAATTGTTAAAGAATAAATATATTCATAATATAAGAAATTTAAATTTATTAATATTGTAATGAATTAATTAATAAACAATTCATTAATATAATCATGGAATATAACAAAAATTTCATAAAATATAAAAATATATATAACTCTTTGTAATAGAATATGAACATTTCATAATATAAATGTAAGGAATTTACTTTTATATCAAAAATAAGAACATGTCATATTTTAACATATAAATGTTATATTTATAAACTACTTGTAATTTAAAATATATGTCTTATAAAGAATGAATTATTCATATATATTATACCCATATGATCATATCAAAAAAATGTAACAAGGATCAACTATTTGAATGTCATATATATTTTTTTATTTAATCATTGATTTCATCCACCATTCTAATTTCAACTATAATCTAAATAAAATTCTAAAATAAAGGTCTTATGTGATCCTTTCATATAAAAAATTTAGGAATCATTCATCAAATTAATAATAAATATTTTATATTTCACTTATATCAAATATTTAAGTTAATTTTCTCTATTAATATAAAAATTTAACATCCAAATTATAAATTTAATGGCAGATAAAATTTGGAAACTGATATTTTCTATTAATAATAAATATTTATATTTTAAAATTTTAAAAAATA
The DNA here is from genome assembly GCA_963277665.1 of Viscum album. Taxonomy (NCBI): domain Eukaryota; kingdom Viridiplantae; phylum Streptophyta; class Magnoliopsida; order Santalales; family Viscaceae; genus Viscum; species Viscum album. The sequence goes on from OY728165.1 coordinate 1,395,403,621, forward strand.
TTTAACAATGAATATAAAAAAAATCATAATTTCAATTAAATTTGTGAACCTGTTATATAGTTATATTAAATGTTATGGAATCCTTGAAAAATAATTTAAAAAATATATATAACTTCAACATTAATTAACTAAATAAATTAAATTAAAAAATATAACTTTTATATCATTAACATTGATATACCATATATACCTGCATACAGTAAAGACACATTTCAATAAATTCATCAAAAAACATGATGATATTTTTTAAAGATGGGGTCAAATTTTATTATAACAAAAATACTAATATACTATATCATTGGTTATAAAACAGTGAGCTACCTAAAATGATAAAATATTTTTAGTCATACATTATTTACAGATAATGATATGTCTATATTGGTTTGTATATTTCATTTATAGAAAGTGATATCTCAATCTATCATTATGTGTTTCTCTAAAACATGAAATATTAATTGTAACATGAATAATGGTATCTTATATTTCTAAAATGATTAAACACTTGGTTTTTGAATTATATTACAAGACCTATCATGAAGTGTGATATGTCATACCATTATATTTGATATTGCAATCAACTACCTTGATTCATCCAAGCTGTTTAGGAACATATCATAGAAAATAATATTTTGATATCATTATTTGTGATATTTCTATTCTTATAAAAACATAATTGTATCATAAATCATTATCTTCTTTATGAAATAATTGAGTGACTTTGATTACACTATTTATTATTTATGGGTATTAAAATGCCCAAATGGAGTGTATGAATCAACAAAACTCATTGAAACTTGATAATTCATGAGATTCCTAAATGATTATCGAAAAAATAAAGCATATATATTTATTTCAGATTATGCTTCTTCAAAAATTTCATGGTAATGATCTTTAAAACAATATTTAATGGTTTTAATTATTCATATGTATCCTCTAATAATGTGAATATAAATATTATTTTAATGGTTCTCTAAAAAATTATATTATTATGGTACAATATATTGGATAACGATAATATAAGTTTTAATTTTATAGAAAATAAAAAATAATTAATTAAATTTAATCACATGAATTCAATCAGCTTGATCATCCTTGTATAATTATCTTTGAGACAATCTAATGGTCATGTAAATGAAAAATATATCACAAATTATACACTCAATAAAATATTGTATAATGTTTATGATTACACATGTATTAATCTAACCATAATCATTAAATATTTTATAATTTGTTATGATGGGTTATATTCGCATTAAATATCATCACATATTTTTAATACCAACATTAGGGAGATTTTTTGGAAAAAATAACAGTGGTAGTAATTTATATATCGTACCACTTGTATATTAATCCATGGGATGTACCAATATTGGTCCAATAATGAAATGGTTTTAATGAGTAACACATGTATTAACAACTCCATGTTATAGGAAGTGATATGTCATTATTTTTCATATATCTTTTAAGATCATATTTTCATTATAATTCATGGCGTATTTTTTTTTGATAGCATGTCCTTACCCCTAGATATTTTGTAATTTAACTATATATATCTCATTAAGAGATTAATTAATATTATTCATTCACATTAACCTATCAGGGATCATGATAGGATCTAATTTGGTATATTTTTATATTCACTCCAATTAAATATATATTGTAGAATGGTTAACAATAATTTATTTTTCATTTGATTATATTTTAATTTGATTTATATACATTTTTATTGTTGTTATGTTGGTTTTTGATTATTTTTTAATATGTGGTGTTTCATGATGATCACGAAAATACTTTTACATTTACTATTGATTAGGGATTTTTCTTAATTATATGATACTTTTATAAGGATATTAACAATGTTTTTGTTATAGGGTACTGCCTTTTATATGAGTTTTCTTATACAAGACTCTAAACATCAACATTTGGTGTACAAATAATGACCATGACATATTATTTTTAGTCTCACCAAAACTTAGGTTGGGATTCATTGAGGTTTGGTCATCAAAATTAAAAATAGAAAAAATTAAACATCCACTAAATATTTTTTAAGGATTATTAAATAAATAAATAATTTTTTATTCAATTCATAACTTGTATTTAAGAAATTATTTATGTCTGTTTTATATACAACCTTAATTTTTTGTCCTAATTTTAATATGATTAATTATAAATTGTAAAATAACTACCAAAATTTATGTATAAAATTTTAATGTTTTCTCTTTTAAAACTCATTATAGAAAAAAAATATAATAGAATCAAAGGATTAATAGAAAAGATAATTCATATTTTCTTTGAATTATTAATATATAGAAAAAAACATGGTAGGGATTAGGTTGTTGTTATCACTACATGTGATTATTCCCTTAATGATTGATGAAGCTATTTACAGAACAATATAACCCAAGAAACATAATCATGACAAGCGGCCAAAAATATAACAAATACAGATTCCTTAGAAAGTGCGTCTAACTTTATTTCAGTCCAATCCTTACACCAAAGCTCAACTAACATTAAATATTCCTTGTGTCTGACATGATTTCACACCAGGGTGGAGTCTTGAAATTCTATAAGAACACACTCTACAATGATGAACTATAAACATTGGACACAACCTTGTAGAAATTCCACATCAACATTAAACAGTTCTCATAATCACAGTCATAAAAAATGAACTGCATACAATCATTATTGATATTAGATATAGAAATTGTTTTATTTTGTATAATTTTTATTTGTTACATATCAAAAACATTAATTGATAAAATTAATCATTTTATGTGATTTAGTATATATATCAATTTATAAATGTTTAAAAAGACACATATATATATTTGGTAGATAATAGTGTTATCATAAATAAATTAATGGATTATATTTAATTAGATTATTCAATGAAATAATATTTAAATAGAATCATTAAATTTAGATCATGATTGATTTTCAATAAACTCATTTTATTTTTTATTTTATTTTTTATAAAAAATTGTTCCTGATAATTAATATCAAGAGAAAATTGAAAATAAAAAAAATCTTTTTGTATTGAATTTAATAAACTTTTAACTTCAATAAAATTTCCCATCATCTTGGATTGTTAACAAACATGTGTCATGGAACATGATCTTCACGAGTACTCAATTATAAATACTTGATTATAAATAATGTGAAATATATGTGGAATGAAAAAAATTATTAAAAATATGTATACCATTATTGGTAGTATCATATATAAAAACATGTAGTAGATCAACATTAACACACTTTATATGGGAATGTTTTGAGATTATAATAATTGTAAATGGTTCAATGCCACGACTAACATCAATATGATACCACAAAACATCTAAGACATCATATATTTATAATATTCCATTCATAATAAGCATTTAATTAGATACATATTCATGATAAAACTTTTTGTATATGGGATACATCTCTTAATAATCAAATAGTGTCATTCCACACTGATTGTTAAATAGTATCAAAGCATCTAAATCTACACCATTCTTTGATACAAGCATTAATTGGTTACCATATCCAAAATTTAACATATTTAGTAAATTATTTATACTTGGTGACCCTCCATCACAGAAGAGGCTAAAGAGCTATGTGAAATTAGTTGGGCGGTGACTTCCCTGATGGGGAGTTTGGTTATGGGTAATGATTGGGATATAATTTCAATAATGTATATCTAGATATAATCCATGAGGACCATGGGATGTATTGAAATAGTCTTTAATATTCATCTCTATTTTAATGAAATACATGGTGTAATTAGAGAAGTGGTGAGAAAAATAGAGGATCCTCAGAACTATCATGCCAAAATATTAGAGATCATTCTCTAGGACATGCATCACATTGATAATGGTATGAAAATACCATTAAAAAAATTATGTCCACTCTCAATGGAAATAATAAATCCCACACATATATCCTGTGATTCATCAATAGGTGTCTCCCATGTAGCTTGGAGCGAGGTATGGTTGGCTGAAATAATAGATTTGGGGGATTCATGAGACTTAACTAAAATTCAGATAATACCTCATCAAGAAAAGAATACATCCACACTAATATTTACCTCATATTTTGTGGGACATTTATACTTATGTATCATATAAATTTACACTACATTCTCACGTAAAACCTCATTACGTTTCCAAATCTAAAACCATGATAGTTCTTGATCAACCCATAATGATGTTGGTATTATGTGATTGTTTAAGAAAAAAGCATTAATTCTCTACCTAAAATTCGTGTAAATTGTACACATTTTATCAACTATGTATAGATAGATAGACTCTATAATTTTAAAAATGATATACTCCTACACATATGTCATTTCTACTAGGTGATGTTCATAAAACATCCAAAATTTCCAAATTACTCTAAAACCAAAGAAATATACAGTAGTATAAAAATGTGTCTTTGTTGCTACCATAACAATATGGAATATAGGATCATTATAATCATGAAGTCATGTGAGTAATTATATGAATGGGAGGAGGGAAAAACATGTTTTTCCACCAGAAATGAGGAATCATTGGTGGAACACCCATACATGATAGGGATTTCGACGACACCTCATCCTCATCCCATCATGACATGATTTCCATAAAATAACCTTATTTATTTGATAGCTTCTTGAGAATTATATAATCAATAAATTCCTATTGTTTCCCATATCATTCACACATTGGATACCCATAACAATCATTCTATCTCTCTCATTAAACCTCCCAATGAAAATACCAGAATTATAGTCATTTCCTACATTAATGTATTAGTAGTTAACTGTATCCTCTTCCCAATAGTGGATCACCAGTGTAGTCTACTTAATCTCATATCCATCCACCAACCAATTTTCCCTCTATATATTTACTAATTAATCATCTCTGATTCATTAATAAATCCATTTTTACTAAAGCTCACTTGACCCTAAAAATATTATACATAAAAAACTAGTGGGTGAGCCTAAAATTGATCCACATTAATCTATATAGGGAAAATATATATCATATATTATTTTGGCACATAAGTAATCAAGATGAAACAATAGATGCCACTATTTGTTTTCAAATATTTCATCATTGATTAAATGAAAAATATGAATCCCCACCCCACCCCACCCCCCCAAATATTTTTGGAGGATAAGATTGTCCCATGATTATAACAACAAAAGATTAACATACATGAATATTACATTATACTTTATTAATATTCATCACATTAAAAATTTATATGCCTTGGGAATGTAATAGTTTATTTTATTTGGAATCAGGAAAAAAAATTTCACATGGTGAAAGATCATCACTGTTTCCAACAAAAATATTCCCCTTTATTACTTATAAATAAAAACATTCTTCAAGTCCTAGAGAAATGGATCATAAGAAAATGGTGGTCTAAGATGCTTAGTAAGGGTAAAAAAATAGATATGTTAACATAATCACAAACACAAAGGTGTGAGAACATGATCATATCATTAGAAGGTCATACCCTACATATAAAATATATTAAACATTATTTATGGAATAAATATTGGTAGTTCATAAAACATGACTCATTATAGAATCAAGATCATAAGTAACAAACACAAAACATTGGAATAAGACAAAGAATTTGAATAAGAAAAATAATAATATAAAATGGTTTACATATTATTCAAGGAATCATATCCAATAATATATTATCAGTATGAGTTCACTCCCAATATCATCATGGTTGTCATGTTTCACTCCCACGAGCATATTAGTTTTCAAGGTTCAATCCAAGGCCCATCTTAGTGGATAACTTCTTTTACTGAAAAATTTTCAATCCCTGCTCATTCCATTTATATCTTATGAGATATAAATCATTACCCAATTCATTGTAGGGAGAAATAGGTACCACCCATATCATAATGATATCACAAATAGTTGTTAAAAAAGATTATAAAAATCTTATCATAAACCATGAAATTAAATTGGTATCATGAACATGTTATAATATCATAACCTTTGGAAAAAAGACAGGTTTCATAATAATTTCATCATATCACATTCCCTTAAAGGATGAACGCTTCATAAGTATATAACCCAAGATAGAGAAATTGGATTCATAAATATATTACCCATGCATGATAAATTTATTTCATAAATATATAACCCTTTACAAGGAAATATGTTTCATAAACATATAACCCACAAAAGAGAAATATATTTCATAATCATATAACACTTGAAAGAGAGACAGGTTTTATAAAAATAATTCCATAAAAACATAAAACATTAATATAACTAAAATAAATGAAACCCTTGGATAATTTCCTAAAAAGTCATGAGTAACATCAGTAGATGTCGTCTAATATGGAAAAATAATTTTGGAATATCTTTTAAAAATATTACATGGAAAAAATATCAATTCTTCATTGAAAAATTATTTCTAAAACACAAATCATTTCGAAAATAATTTTATTTAATTATATGTTAACATAATATAATTAATATATGAAATTATTTATAAAAACTTTTTCCTTGAAATATTATAAATGAATCTTGAAAATATGCTGAAAATTTATTTCCGTGAAAACATATAAAACAAACATGAAAATATTTGTAGAAATATTTCTTTGAGATCATATAAAAACTATTTGGAATCATTGAAATCCAATTATTTTAAAATAACATTTTGAAAACATATAATAGAATGTCTGAAAATAATTTAAAACACTTTTTAAACCAAAAATATTGTTTTAAAAAAAATAATTTGAAAATGGAATAAAAAACAATGAATGTACAAAATTTTTGGACATTAATTTTTCTTTAAAAGGATTCTTTTATCCATTTATTGGAATATTAAATAGAAGGATGGTCATGATTGTCCATAAATCTGCACATTTCAGGCGTTCCTTTTTCACCTAAAATTGTTTTGAAAAGTTCAACAACAATAAAACCCTAACCTTATGTCTGGACTCTCATAATATTCATTAAAACATCATTTATAATATGTATAATTTTATTATTCATACATAAAGTAACTGTTGGTCAGAGTGGATACTCAATAGGGGGAGTGAATTGAGTGCCAATTAATATTTCTATTAAAATATTGGCTATTAAAAGCCCCCAATTTATAAATATAGTTAAACTGTAGTGAATTTATACAGATTGTAAATGTTCATTTAGCTTATCAAAGATTGATTAGATCTCTGTTAGTTTAACCACAAGATTAAACTAACTTTTGAAACTAATTTATTGATTTACAATAATTGTAAACACTTGATAATTTAACTATCAAAGTAACTTTAAATGGTTTTGTATTTCAAATTAACAGCAGCCGAATATAAAAGATATATGTAGTATACTCTAAACTTAATCTAAAGATGCACAGCAAATATAACAAGAGGTTCAGTCTCAAACCGAGACATAGTCCTCTCAAATTTATATAAATTTGATCCACACCCTGGATCGGGGTTAACAACAGTTTACAAAACTGTCCATGCCACACAAGGACCTCTACCACAGTTCTTTGTGGGAAACAAAACAAAGACTGGACACACAAGGACCTCTTCCACAGTTGACATGGGTAAACAAGAGTTAAGAGTTTTGGATTGAGGATTTTGATATCCTCTAGTTCATTGTAGGAGAAAGTGTGTGTGTAAGATATACGTATTACACCACACTTCTCAAAAGTAAATAAACAAATCACTTAGAGTGGAATGATAAGAGTTTAGAAAGCTCTTGTGATGAGCAATGTAGCTCTGGTCTCGTTGGATTCAGCAGAACTGCTTCTGAGTCCTTATCTAGTTTTTTTGTTGAAAAACAGAATGTCGTAGTTCCGCTTGTGTTATTGTGTTATTTAGAGGTGTTGGATTGTACTCATGAGAGTTCTTTGTAAGTATTGCAATCTCTCCTTTGTGCTCAGGATTCTTCCTCTATTTTAGCATAGTGCAGTCAGGTTTCTTGATTTGTCGTGCGTATGTATGTTTTTCTCATTGTATATTCACGCATTTTCTCATGTGTACTGTAGCTCAATATTCCTTATATTCCATGAGCTTTGGCAGTAAGAAATGATTCCCTTTTCATAGGTACATGATATGAGTTCCTGGCATGCCAAAAACTATCATTAAAGAACATTAAATGCATTAAAACCACAAACATTGGCATTATTTAAATAATATTGGAAAAAAAGTTAAGAAACGTTGTCACAGTGATTATGTAAACAGTGTCTTCTTCATGGTATGGTCTTCACTGTATGTATTTCACGGTGTCTCCATGTCACGATGTCTAGCTCATGGTGTCTGTGTCACAGTTTGTCCTCCACGGTTTCTGGGTCACGGTGTGTCCTTCACGGTGTCTGGGTCACGGTTTGTACTTCACGGTGTCCCTCTGACTATGACTCTATCTTGTACACAGTATGTCTTACTGTGTCAAACATCACGGTGTCTCTATACTTAGACAAATATCTATATTTAGACTTAAATAGCAATATGCAGAATATGGATTATTCTTAATTATTAGATAGTAAGGGATTTTAAAACATTAATATAAAGGCTTGATAATATAAGTGACATTTGTGATCATGCATAAGACTTGTAAATAATAAAGAGAGTAATTAACATCAATAAGATTTTCTATCATTAAAAAATGATGTGTAGTTATTATTGAGATATGAGATCATTAGTAAGATGTTTAATTAAGATTGAGATTAATTAACAGTAATAGGATTTGTGATCATTAAAACATTATTAATACATGAGGAGTCCAACAATCCCCCCCTTTTTGATGATCACAAATCATGTATAGTTAAAAATATAAATGAAATGAAACATTAAAGAAAATATCATACTCGACAATTAGAATACCAATACTTGTACTTGTACTTGTACTTGTACTTTTATTTTTATATTAACTTGTACTTGTTTTTACCCTTTTGGGATTATCAAAAAGTTGAGAAAATGAAGTGAAACACTGCATTTGGCATCAAAAAGGTTCAGAATAAAACATACAATAGAAATAAAAATAGTAATCAACAAATAACATCCCATAAAAAAGATAACTGTCTCTGGACTCTTCAGGGACCTACCTTTTCCTTGCCTTTATCAGCAGCAGGAGCTGGGGATGATGTAGAAGAAGGCATAGATGTGGTAGACAAAGAGGGTAAGGGTAGGACTTCAAAAACGGATGGAGCCAAAGTAGGAGCAGTAGAAAATCTAGGATGTGGTTAGTCAAGAATAACTAGCTGGATCTGAGAAAGATCTTGACTAACTGACATGGTAGTTGAGGCTAAGGTAGGTAGACCAGGTCTAAGGGGTGCAACAGGTGGAGCAACAATATCAGTACTCTGCACATGAAGATATGGATTCAAAAGATTGATGAAATCAGTAATGATTTCTCCACCATATTTCATAGCCTTTTCAAAATCGTCCTTATTCCCCATGAATTTTTCCAACAATCTGGTAAACTCTATAAGCTTCTGAACTTGAGCTTTAAAAGCTTGAGTTACAGGAGGGATTTTCATGTTTTCCACAAGATACTTAAAGTTCTTTGTCATGTCACTTTTGGAGAAAATCCGGTTGATATAGACATCAATCTTCTTGGTGATCTCCTGTTGAGCATCATTGGCTATCATAGAATGAATTCTGACCAAGTCCAATGCTCGATCACTATTATTAACCACTTCTGACAAAGAGTACAGATCCAATCCACTGGGGGCATTCTGAAGTTCTTCCTTGATTATGGATCTCAGTAGAGAATCATCCAAAGTAGGAGCAGAAGGTTGACCAGAAGAAGGAGAAGCCTTTACATATATGGATATAACTTTGAGCTTTTTCAAAACTTTTTTCAGTAATCCAGTGTACTCATTTGTGACCTTATTCAAATTTTCCACAGGCTCCCTCATGCATTCCATCAGTTTTTTGTGTCTTGTTCCAATCTTCTCATTAAAAGACAGTAGATATGGATGCACTAGAGACACAATCTCTCTAGCAAGGGTGGAATCAGTTGGTTCAGTAGAAGTAGCAACAGGTGAAGATGTATAAACAAGAGCAGACAGAGGCTCTGGTCTTAAAGACAGTTCTGATTATAGGTTTTCCACCAAACCTTTCAAATTTGCAACATCAGCACTAAGCAACCTATTTTCAACTCTGACTTCTTGAATCTCGTGGATCAACCTCGGTTGAATATGCAAAATAAAATTTTTCCAGCAAAATTGAGGCATCTTCTTGACTTAACTAAGTAACAGGATGAGGTTGAGTGGATAAAATCTTCTCAACTCCAGAGAAAAGAGTCTCTCCAAAGACTTTAATATCATCTATTGTTATAAAATATTGTTGCTCAGGTAAGAGTGAAGGTAAAGGTAGTGGAGTAGGTTCTGGTTGTGGTTCAGAGTCATCTTCAGACTCATATTTTGATTCAGATTGAGGCTCTGGTTATGGTTCTGGTTCTGGATGAGCTATATACTTCAATTGAAACAAAGAAGATAGATCCATTCCAGTTTTGGTCACTTTATGGGACTCATTCACATCCTAAAAACTTGTAAATTCATATCGAGTGTACACATAATATGTGACAATAGGTTGAGAAGATTCAGCAAATCCAACTTGTATAATCTCAAGGTTTTGAGGTTCCTCCCACTCAAAATGTTCTTCCATTTCAGATTCTTGAGGCTCAGTAATTTGGTCATGATCAACGGGATCATCTCTAATTTCTTCAACAAACTCTTGCCTTTCCAACTGAAAGGAAATTTCCATCCTATCTTTAGTAGAGGGTATGTACTCAGGAATCAATTTTTCCACTGGTTGTGCTTCTAGACTTGCTTCTTTTTCAACAGGGAGATCCTCTTCAACAGGATCTGTCTCCACCATTGCTTGCTGCTCTGAATGAGGAAAACCCAATTTTCTTGTAGTTGTAGGATGAGTTTTTGGATTGACATCCTCACTAGACGCAGGTGCTTCTTCTTCTCTAAAACCAACAACAAATTCTTCTATTGAAGGCATTTGAACAGGAACATCATCCGGGACAGCAGTCCTTTATTTCTCAATAGGAGCTGCTTCCTCTTGAGGTATTTGAGCCTTTTCTCTTGGTGGTACTTCTTCCACTTCTTCTTCTTCTTCTTCTTCTTCTGAATACTCAGCCACTTCATCTACTTCCAAACCATGATCAGCTAGGTTCTTAGGTCTTCCTGGATAATCAAAAGGATTGAACATCTTATACAATTGATCATTTTCCTCAACCCACTACTTCTTCCAGGGGTTCAAACAAATCTTCATCCCTCTGATGATAGGCTTGGATAAGCAGAAATAAAAGTCCTCTAGCTTTTCTTCATTCGGTCCAACCATTCCTTTGGCATCTAGCATGGATGAAATCATTCTTGAAGAAAACAAGGAGGTGGATTTTGAAGTGACTTTAGTCAGCTCACATATATGGTTAATAACATACTTGCATAAGTTGATCTTATGGACATTATTCAATAGGAGAATCAGGAACACATCCTGATACTTCATTATAGAATAATCTCCTTTTCTTGGACTAATCAAATTCTGAACAAATTTGAATTGTAGTCTAGTTTCTCCATCTAGCTCTGCAGTTATAGCCCTTCTCTTTGTGCCATTACCATTTAAGGTTTCCAAATAATTTTCTAGATCAAAGATGTTAGTTGTTGGAGGAGGGCCTCTTTGGTAATCCTCACAAACTCTTTCATGTGGAATCCTTAGGCATACAGCCCACAGCCTCGAAGAGAAAGAAAACTTCTGACCATTGATCCAGCTGGTCACCATAAATATTTCTCCAAAATCAAAGTAAAACTTCACATATTGGTAGAATTAAGATACCAATTTCGAGTAAACTGGTCTATCTTTTCTAGAGAACCATTCAGACCATCCTTGTTCTCTTAATATTTTCAGAATTAAAGACTTACTAGACATCAGTTACTCAAGGAAAATATCTTTTTTTGGTACAATAGTATGACTTACCTGGTTTGGGTTTAGAGGTCCTTCAGGTGCTATCCTCGGTATCCTCTTCTGTTTCTTAGAGCGGCGCTTCTCAGATGAGGCTGAATATGGACGGTTCATCCTAGTCATCCACTGAAGGTTTGGGTGAGAGAGGAGAAGGTTTACAAGGAAAAGAGGGTTTGAGAGAGAGCATGTGAGAGTTCGGGTGAGATATGGAGTGAAAGATCGAGTTGAAGATTTATGTTTTATCATTTGGGAACGAAAAATTTCATAAAAACAAAAACACTGGAAATCAAATAGCAGTGAAATACAAATTACCATGATACGGGTTAAAATAAGAGTATAAATAATCTTCACGGTGAGACCATGAGTTAGGTATTATGGTGTAATGAAAAATAGTCATCACGGTGAGACAATTGGTGATCGTCACGGTGAGACAGTGACCACTCTCTGCAGTCATGGTGAGATGGTTAGTTGACAGACCATGAGAACAAAGTCTTAACGGTGATACCGTAAGCATGAAACAGTAATTGTAAAACAGTGAGCACAAAATCTTAAAGTAAAATATTGTAAAGTATTAAACATTAATATCAGTAAGATACCTATTTATGATTAATCATTCCAAGATCATTTTTGATGTAGTCTAATCATTAAGAATTTAATGGTTTGGTGAATATATCAGCAATTTGATATTCAGTACCAATGAATTCCAAAGTTATATCACCTTTTTGATAATGATCCCTCAAAAAGTGATGTCTTACATCAATATGTTTTGTCCTAGAATGTGAAACAGGATTCTTAGAAATGTTGATTGAACGTTTGTTATCACAATTTATTGGGACATGTCTGAATTGATATCCATAGTCTAGTAATGTGTTTTTCATCCACAAAATTTGTGCACAACAACTTCCAGCTGCTATGTATTCAGCTTCTGTAGTAGATGATGCAACAGCGTTTTGTTTCTTACTACACCATGATACTAGTGACTTTCTTAAATGGTGACTTGTTCCTGAGGTTATTTTTCTATATAAATTACAACCAGCAAAATCTGCATCAGAATAACTAACTAGTTCAAATTATTGTCCTTTTGGATAGAACAATCCTAAATTGGGAGTATGCTTGAGGTATTTGAAAATTCTTTTGACAGCTTTTAATTGTGACTCCATAGGGTTTTATTGAAAACGAGAACACATACATACACTAAACATAATATCAGGTCGACTAGCAGTCAAGTAGAGTAGGCTTCCAATCATTCCTCCATAAGTGGTTTGATCAACAGATTTACTATCTTCATCATGATTCAACATAGAGGTAGTACTCATGGGAGTGTCACTACTTTTTGTGTTGTCCAATCCAAAACGTTTTAAAATATCTCTAGTATATTTACATTGGGTTAAAATTATTCCATCATCATTTTGAAAGATTTTAAATCCAGGAAAGAATTTTAGTTCTCCCATTAATCTCATCTCAAATTCATTTTTCATTATTTTAGAAAAATCAGTACATAGATAATTTCATGAAGATCAAAAAATAATATCATCAATATAGATTCGTATAACTAAATAATCATTAGAAATTAGTTTTATAAAATGATTAGGATCAGCTATTCCTTTTTTAAAACCTTTGGAAATTAGAAAATTACTTAATCTGTCATACCAAGCTCTTGGATCTTGTTTTAAACCATATAAATCTATTAATAATTTGAAAATATGATATTGAAAATGAGGGTTTGAAAATCCAGGTGGTTGTTCAAAAAAAACATCCTCAGCAATATATCCATTTAATAATGCACTCTTGACATCCATTTGATATAGTTTGAAATTTGGATGTGCTGCATAAGCAAGTAAAATCCTAATAGCTTCTAATCTGGCTATAGGAGCAAAATTATCCTCATAGTCAATTCCTTCTTCTTGACTATATCCTTGTGCAACTAATCTAGCCTTTTTTCTATCTATATTTCCTGATTCATCTACTTTATTTCTAAACATCCATTTAGTTCCTATGGTAATGGTGTCCATAGGTCATTCTACTAGTTTCCAAACTTTATTTCTTTCAAATTGATTGACTTTTTCTTTCATAGAAATTAGCCAAAATTCATCATTAATAGCATCATCAATGTTTTTAGGTTCAAGATGTGACAAGAAGGCTTGATGTTCAACCTGATTTTTAAGAGAATAGTATGTGTCCCTCTATCCAGATTTCCTAAAACAGCATCTAAAGGATGATTCTTTCGAATTCTAGTTGATCTAGTAAAGGTATGACTAGAGATTTCAGGTTCATATATAGGTTCAGGTTTATTACGAGAAGATTATGAAATATTTTTAGAACAAGTTGTCTTTATAGCAGGTTCTTTAGATTTTTCATTAAGGTCCAGAACACTTAAATCTTCTTCATGATTTTCAAGAGAGGTTTTTGGCTCATGTGGATCAGTTTCATCGAACATGATGTGAACAGATTCTTCCACACACTTGGTTTTCTTATTAAAGACTTTATAGGATTTTCTGGTTATAGAATATCCTAAAAATATTCCTTCATCACTCTTAGAAGCAAACTTTTCCAGATTATCCTTAGTATTAAGAATAAATACTTTACAGCCAAAGACTCTAAAGTAACTAACTTTAGGTTTTCTATTGTTCCAAACTTCATAAATGGTATTTTTGAGAACAAGTCTGACTAAGACTCTATTTATGATATAACAAGATGTATTAACACCTTCATCCCAAAAGTAAATTGGCCGGTCATATTCCTTAAGCATAGTTCTAGAAATTTCATGCGTGGTTCTATTTCTTCTTTCTACTACACCATTCTGCTGAGGTGTCCTAGGAGCAAGAAAAGTTATGACTATAGCCATTGTGTGAGCAACAAGATTCAAAGTCTTGATTTTCAAACTCACGACCATGATCACTTATTAGAGTTTTACTCTTTAGTCCACTAATATTTTCTACAGATTTGGAGTATTTAACAAAATAAGAACAAGCATCACTTTTGTGAGATAAGAACTATACCCAAGTATATCTATAAAAGTAATCTACTAAGACATAGACATAGTGCTTCTCATTTAAGCTAGAAAATCTATATGGTCCAAAAAAATCCATGTGAACCAACTCTAGAGGTTGAGAAGTTGAGAATTCATTCTTTGATTTGAAAAAGATTTTGTGTTGCTTTCCCTTTTGACAGGGATTACAACCTTTGTCATTTGGAAACTCACATTTGGGTAAGTCTCTAACTAGTTTCTTCCTAATAATTTTTCTATGTGAGTGTATATTGCAGTGTCCCAATCTTATATGCCATAACCAAGACTCTTTATGAAAATCATTTAAACAATTAAAATTTTGTTTAGCTAAAGAATTCAGATCAACACCATAAATGTTCTCATTTCTCAAAGTAGAAAATACTAATACATTTTTAGAATTAAAAAAAATACAGGAATCATTTTAAAACTTGACATTAAAACCATCATCAAAAAATTGGGAAATACTTAACAGATTATATTTAAGTTCATCAAAAAATAAAACTTTAGAAATTAAAACTGAGTCAGTGTTACCAATTTTTCCTAAGCCGATGATATTTCCTTTAGAATTATCACCAATGGTGACATAGACTCCATCAACCATTATTAAACTCTTAAAGCATGAGTAATACCCAGACATATGTCTTAAACATCCACTGTCCAAATACCATGTCTTCTTGTGGGAACTCTATAAGAAAGTTTCCTACAAAACAGTTTTAGATAGAATATGATTTTGGTACCCATATCTTCTTAGGTCTAGAGAGGTTAGAAATCAATGGTTTTGGTACCCAAATTTGTCTTATGGGTCTCATATAATTTACAGAATCAAAATATTTTGAGAGATAAACTCTATTTTATTTAAAACTATGTAAATAACTAGTTGAAGAATATGAATGTCCATAACTAAAACTAGTAGTATTCTGTCCAGATTTAGAAATACATCTATTCATAGTAATCTGTCTCTTTCTAGGTTTGTAGCCTATTCCATTAGTGTATTTAGGTGCAACTTTTTTTCCTAGAATTTGAGTTAGAGTATTCTTTCCATTTTTGAAGTTCTCTAAGTTTGTTCTATGTAGTTCATTTGACATTTTCAGTTCAGTGCTTTCCTTTAATAGTTGATCATTTTTATCCTCTTCAATAGTAAGTTTAGATTTAACAGTTATAGTGAGAGCATGTTGTTTCATCAATAATTTGTATTTATCCTTATGTTCATTTCATGTCCCTTACAACATATTACAATATTATAATAATTCATCACTAGTCATGTTGTTAGAATCCAAATCAAGTTCAGTTTCAGAATAATAGGAATTTAAAGCATGAGTATATAAGGTTACCTCAGATGTGTTAGTCATGAAACACATGTTGGCACGATTCTTTTCAAAATCAGACATTTTAGATTCACTTGTGTTGTCCTTTGAAGCGTTCTAAGTAGATTTCATAACTTTATTTTATTTATTTTCCTTATAATCATATTTCTTCTTGAAATTTAGCTTTGGGCAGTCTGCATTAATGTTTCCTTTTCTTTTTCACTCGTAGAAAACAACTCCATCACTTTTATATGCCTTTTTCCAGTCTTTCTTCCAATGAACCTTATTTTCAAACATTACCCTGTAATTTGATATTCTGAAAAATTTCTTCTTCCTATAAAATTTCATAAACCTTCTGGCTATTTGAGCCATTTCACCATAACTATCAGAGTCTGAACTTTCACTTGTTAATCTATCAGTTTGTATTTGTGCTTTTTCATTGTCCTTGCTTATTGAAATAGTATTCTTGAAAGGTATATATTTTCTTTTAGGTTCATCATCTTCCTCCTTATTCACTTTGATTTCTTCCTCAAACATCATTAATTTACAAATTAGCTCTTTTACTAGTAGAGCTCCATGGTCACATGACTCTCTGATTAAAACAGAAGTGTCCCTCCATTGTTCTGTAGACATCTCAATATCCTCATAATTGGTTCCTTTGCTGGAACATCCTTTCTGAGTGAACTCATTATATTGACTATCTTATTGAACCTGAGATATATATCAGAAATAGGTTCATCAGTATTCATTTTAAAATTTTCATATTTAGTAGTATATGTATTAAATCTCATTTCTTTAACATTGGTTGTTCCCTCATGAGAAACACCAAAAGAATCCCAAATTTTATAAGCAGTTTTTAAAAGCATATATTCTATTAAATTACTCATCTCCAAATGAAAAATACAATGAATTCATAGCTTTATAGTTATTATTGTAAGCAGCATTTGTAAGTTCATCCCAAGTTGTTTTTTTAGTTTCTGGAATTTTATATTGTGATTCTATAGCAGTCCAGATATCAAAACCCATACTCTCTAAATGAATTTTCAATTTAAGCTTCCACTGGGCATAGTTTGTACCATTAAAGAAAGGTGGAATGTTAGTAGAAACACCCTCTAGTCTATTATCCATAACAAGATATTAGAAAATAAATTTAAAGAGATAAAATTTATAACTAACAGAAATTTATGATCTTTAAAGATGAAACTAAAATCACAGTTGAAAAACATAATATGTCAAAAATACTTTAACAAAAACTCTTCCTCTGATACCAAATGTTGGTCAGATTAGACAGTCAAGAGGGGGGTGAATTGAGTGCCAATTAAAATTTCTGTTAAAATATTGTCTATTAAAAACCCCCAATTTATAAAGCAAGTTAAACTGTAGTGAATTTATACAGATTGTAAATGTTCACTTAGCTTATCAATGATTTATTAGGTCTCAGTTAGTTTAACCACAAGATTAAACTAACATTTTAAACTAATTTACTTATTTACAATAAGTGTAAACACTTGCTGATTTAACTATCAAAGTAACTTTAAAAGGTTTTGTATTTCAAAGTAACATCATGGGAATATAAAACATATATGTAGTATACTTTAAACTTAATCTAAAGATGCACATCAGATATAACAAGAGGTTCAGTCTCAAGCTGAGACTTAGTCCACTCAAATTTATATAAATTTGATCCACACCCTGGATCGGGGTTAAAAACAGTTTACAAAACTTTCCAGGCCACGTAGGGACCTCTTCCACAGTTCTTCGTGGGAAACAAAACAAAAACCAGGCCACACAAGGACCTCTTACATAGTTGTCGTTGGTAAACAAGAGTTAAGAGTTTGGGAGTGAGGATTTTGATATCCTCCAGCTCAGTGAAGGAGACATTGTGTGTGTAAGATATACATAGTACACCACACTGCTCGAAATTAAATAAACAAATCACTTAGAGAGAACATATAAGAGTTTAGAAAGCTCTGGTGATTAGCAATGAAGCTCTGGACTCGTTGGATTCAGCAGAACTGCTCTTGATTCCTTCTTTAGTTTTTCTGTTGAAAAACAGAGTGTCGTAGTTCATCTTGTGTTCTTGTGTTCTTTAGAGGTGTTGGATTGTACTCATGAGAGATCTTTTTAAGTCTTAAAATCTCTACTTCGTACTCAGGATTGTTTTTCTTGTTCAGCATAGTGAACTTAGGGTTCTTGAGCTGTCGTGCGTTTGTAAGTTATTCTCGTTGTATATTCATGCACTTGCTCACGTGTACTACAGCTCAATATTCCTTATATTCCACGAGCTTTGGTAGTAGTAAATGATTCAGTTTTCGTAGGTACAAGATACGGGTTCCTGACATGACAAAAACTATCATTAAATAACATTAATTTCATTAAAACCATCAAATATGACCGTTAGCATTATTTAAATATTATTGAAAAAATGTTAAGAAATGGTGTCACAGTGATTATGTAAACAGTGTCTTCTTCACGGTATGGTCTTCACTATATGTGGTTCATGGTTTCTCCATTTCACGGTGTCTAGCTCTCTGTGTCTGGGTAATGGTTTGTCCTTCACTATGTCTAGGGCATGGTGTGTCCTTCACGGTGTCTGGGTTAGGGTTTGTCCTTCACGGTGTCTGGGTCACGGTTTGTCCTTCACGGTGTCTGGGTCATGGTTTTTTCTTCATGTTGTCTGAGTCCGGGTTTGTCCTTCTCAGTGTCAGGGTCACGGTTTTTCCTTCACGGTGTCTGGGTCACGGTTTTTCCTTCACGGTGTTTTTCTGAGTGTGACTGTGTCCTATACACAGTCTGTCTTACTGTGTCAAACATCACGGTGTCTCTATACTTATACAAATATCTGTATTTAGACTTAATAAATAATATTCATAATATGTATTAAGCATAATTATTAGATATTAAGAGAAGTTAAAACATCCATAAAAAGGATTGATAATATATGTGAGATTTGTGATCATGCATAAGAATTATAAATAATAAAGAGAGTAATTAACATCAATAAGATTTTCTATCATTAAAAAATGATGTGTAGTTATTATTGAGATGTGAGATCATTAGCAATATGTTTAATTAAGATTGAGATTAATTAATAGTAATAGGATTGGTGATCATTAAAATATGATTAATACATGAGTAGTCCAACAATAACCATATTCATATATATGATGTAAGTTTTTAATTTAATTATGTCATCAAATTATATATTCATTAACAACTCTCTATCAATGTTGGGTTCAGCAGATAACCACATTGTTTCTTGTACATGTTTTGACTTTTTATTCTTATTCCTCTAACATTGATCGAAATTTCATTATTAAAAAAATTTAAGAAAATGATATAAATATCTTATATATTTATAATATTATCATTTATAATAATAAATATAATATAGAAGTATGAAATTTAATACACTGTTCGTGGATACTCTAGGCCGTACGTACTCATGAACGTTGTGTGTGATTTATTTTCATATTGAGATAAATAATGTAAATGAAATATATATATATATATATATATAATTATCATTCTTATATAATTATTAAGTCATATATATCTAATATTTATTATCAAACCATCCTTAATACATTTTATTTAATTTCTGAATGAATCACATCTCTTTGAGGAGGCGGTAATCCACATGTCCACAAAGGAAGTTATCAAACTTAAATAATATGTAAATCCTGAATTTATGATATATATAAAAAATATAAAAGGATAAATATATCATATATATTTATATAATATAAATATAGATTTTACATCACCATTCCCTACCATGAGATCGGGGTATAGGAATATCAAACAACATTGTTTCATGAGGTGATAGTTTGTCATACATAAGAATAGTAATTTTGATACCCATTATATGGAAGTGTTTCTAATTGTAGGTAAAAACAATAATAATATCATTATATTATATATATTATAATGAAGTTATTATATAATCATGTTATATAAATATTTTAGGGGGTGGAAAATGAAAATAAAAAAAGGTGCTTTAAAAAAGATGGTGCCTCTTCATTGGGTAACATATTTGGGATTCCACTGAAGGAATTACTTTGAAGTATTTCATCCAAAAAGGATGCTTCTTGGATTATGTCAGTGATATTTTTAGTAGGTTTATTTAGTTTCTTTTGATGTATATGGCTTTATTGGAGTGAATAAGTTGGATGGTTGAATTCTTTTTTATAATAGAGTAGGAGTGAAATTCTTATGAATATTTGAAATGGGACTTCCACACACATTTTCCCAATGAATAATGTCTCTAAAAATATTCAAATACCTATAAAAGAGAGTATAGTTTATAAATATTTACATTTAATGTATTTGGAAAATTTTTATTTAAGTTTGGTCCATTTTTTTGGGCCTACTCTTTTGTTACACTAATTTTTCTCTTAATCGATGTAATTAATTTTAATTACAATCACTAATATTTTTGGTCAAAAAACGAATTGAATATATTATAAATTATAAATTAGTTTGATTCAAAATGAGGAATCTGTTTTTACACATTTAAATCAAATAATTAGAAGAAATTAATTTAAATTCATTCCCACAAATGGGACAACAAAGCATATTTTAATGTAAAAATGTTCAATGTTTGGAATTTTGAATATCCAATCTCAATGTGAAATTGGATCCAATAATATCAATTGTTTTAAATTATGTATATAGGATTAAATTAAAACATAAAAAATTATAATTTAACTATATAAATAAATTAGATGAAAAAGCGGTTTGAATTAAAATTCAGTGTTTTCACTATTCAGTTTAAAAACAATCATCTCTTAAAAATAACAAAAACTCATCAAAAATAAATATTAATATTTTTCATCCCAAAATGAATTTTTAAATTTTTAAATAAAAATTATAAATGTTTAAAACTGATATTTTAAATGGTTTCACCATTAAAAGGCGGTAAAATTACCTTTTAGAAAAATTCATCTTCTTATTCAAAAAAAATTTATTTATTCTTTTCTTATACCAATAGATTCTAAAATATGTGTTTCAAAAATATTTTTTGAATATATAATATATTTATTTTATTAAAATATTATTAAAAAGTCGTTTTTTTATTTTATTAATGTATATTTTTTTGTACATATGAAAAAAGATTTCATAGAAAAGTAATTTCTTATTTTCAAATAGTTCATACACTCACTTAAAATAATTTACAACCAAAAAATAAATTTTATATAAAAGTCTAAATCATATCATGAAAAATAATAATGTTTTATTCAAAAATTTCATTCTAATGGCTAGTTGGAACCTATAATAATGTTTTAATAATAATATTAACAATTTCATATAGTTTGGTAAAACTCGACCATCCATGTAACATAAGTTATAGAAAAGATTCAGAATTGTGTATAATAAAAGAAAAATGTAGTGTTATTTATTGAACATTCTAATATAAGAGTTTCTTATAGTGAAATTGTTACATTGTTCTGCGTATAATGCAAGCCACACTTAGTGACTTAACGTAAAAA
Organism: Viscum album; assembly: GCA_963277665.1. NCBI lineage: Eukaryota > Viridiplantae > Streptophyta > Magnoliopsida > Santalales > Viscaceae > Viscum > Viscum album. The sequence goes on from OY728165.1 coordinate 1,395,425,353, forward strand.
AATCTATATTAACTGTTTTTTGAAACATAAAATATCAAATTATTAAATTATTTCAATAGCATAATTAATAAAATCTTAGTGTAACATTCTACCCCCCCATAAAATGATTTTCTCCCTCAAAATTATTCTAGGTCATCAATTGTTTAATAATAGAATATTATATTCACAGAACCCTAGATCAAAAATATTAATAGAAAAACTTCCTTTAAAAAGGGAATGTTGTAAAACTATTGGTTACCCAAAGTAACACATAACAGGTTTCTACATATGAAAACCCAGGAGGGAAGTCAAAAAGGCACATGGAAGTGAAATTTAATATTATATTTTGATGGATAATAATAGAGAAAAAATTTAGGATAAAGACAACAATCATAAAGGCATAAATATGTGATGATCTAAGGGGCCATTTGATTCAACGAAACGAATGTACTAGGCTAATTTTTTTAATATTATTTTTAGAAATTATCAATAATTTCCATGAAAACATATAATTACATGACTTCAGGACAACCATACCCTTTGTTGTGCCTTTATCAATTTTATTATCATCTCTCATTCCAAGAAATGATGGTGAATTTTTCATTCTTTAAGCCTTAACAGATCATGAGATCCATAAATAGAGTGTTAGGTGATTCTATATATTTAATAAAAAAAATATGTTTTCAAAAGTTATCTAACGTGTATAAATCCTTATACATTTAGGTAATACATTAATCTATAAAACCTTATCTGATGATTGATATAAATTATTCCATTAATGGTTAACCTAAACACTAATAAAAGATGAAATTCTAAAAAACTCTAAAAATAAGGTCACTAAGTTTATCAATGTCATATTAATAATAATCCCCCACATATCATATAGTAGATATTATATTTCATATACCAAAATTGTCAATAGTGTCATCATGTATTATCTTGGAACATTGTATTGAACTGAATTACAATAAATACATATTGAAAAAATGAATTATTACTTATTCTAATGTTTATTGGATATACTCATTAAATCTAAAAATGTTGAAAACATCATCAAGGATAGAAAAACACCTTTCAACGAGTCCATTTTAAGTTATAAGGTAGCCTCTATTGTCTAATTTATGTATTCATATGAAACACATTTCTATATAAATTTAATTACTTATACATTGAGAAAAAATTAAGTTTTATCTTTCCATTAATCATGTGTTTATCATTTAAATATCCTTTACATTAAAACAGATTACTAGTCCAACAAAACCATTAATCCTAATCTACTATATACTTATTAAAAACCATGAAACTGAATAATCATTATATAATTCATCATTCATATAACATATTTGTTGAATCCAAATAAATAAAAACTCTAATTATTCCACATCATCCTTATTATATATGAATTATAAACCTTATAATTACATAATACCTATTACCATTCATATTTAATCTGTTGTCTCATTATTATAATCAATATGACCATTAAACATAACCCCTTTCATATTATCATAGGGATATATCTAATTAAGACATATATTTTAATAATTACCATTCATTCCACAGTTAATGAATTTAACATTTGGATATGTATTATGGATCCAAATATTCCCATACATTTATTTGATTGAACCATTCATTTTTTCATTGAGTCTAGTTGATTTGGGTTCTTCTTTTCAATCATAAAAACACATTATGATTCCTCAAACACATTCAATTAGGTGATTATATTCATGTCCATGGAAATAATGAAACATAATATTCGTTCCTCCATAGTCTCTATTACCCAAAATGTATTCAAAATCCATTATTCTATTCTTTGGTTAATAATAGAGTTGTATAAGATTAATTTTTTTAATCATGTTTTGTGAAAACTGAATAGGAATGATCCCAACATTCTCAAATCCTATGACAATATCATTTGATTGTTTATCATCAAATTTTTCTTCACAGATAATGTTAAAAAAGTTCATTACAGTTCTAACCATTTACAAAATCATGAAATCATTGTGTAAGCATCACTTGTTATAGCAGAAAACAATATAAACATGGAAAAGATATTACTTATAGAATGTTTAAATCGTGACACCTGCTTATTTAATATATGAAACCTTAGGTTTATCAATGTTTATTCATAGTCACTCTATATTTGAATAGTTTATGATGGTTCATAATGATTTTGTGAATTCCCAAAGCATATCTCCTAGGAGTGTCAAAAAATGTCTACAACAAGTCTTGTTTTCATGTAACTGGTTATGCCCGTGTTAGGCCCAATACACCTTTTCATAGTCATTACCCATTGGTATGTCTATTCCATATCTTTATAGACTTTTAGTATCCACATAGTGATTATTTATTGAAATTCACTCTCTCAGTCATTTTACATAATTCTAGGAAAATTTCCTAAATAATAACTCATCCTTATAGACATGCATAGACAATTACTTATTAATATCCTTAGGGATATCACTAAAGTGTTCTCATTATAGTTTCAAACTTATGAATAAATCATACATTTGAAATCAACTATAGAGACCAAGGATTTACACTCATCTATATAAATTATTTTTATCCACATTCATCACATTAAAAAGTACATGCCTGATGAACATGTTAGTTTAATGTCATTGGAATCATTAAATAATATATTATAACATGGTTAAATATCTTCATTGTTTCCCCAAAATATCAACCATTTTAGTATTTCTACTTAAATCCATCCTTCATAATTTAGGGAAAGGAAAAAATATAAAAGGGGTGATCTCAAAATGCTCAGTAGGGATAAAAATGAGATACCAAAGCATAATCATGAACATGCGAGAATAAGAACATGATAATAAAATTATATGGTAATAAGATTCATATCAAAGAAAATAAAAATGATTCATATCACAAATAATGGAAGTTTATAATACCAAAATCATAAGTGGATTAGGAGCATAATCTTTGAACGCATAACATAGGAATAAGACATAAAATTTGTGGTTGAAACATAATCAAGTAAAATGATTTAAATATTAGTCAATGAATAACTTACAAGGCCATTATAGTAATATGGGTTCTCTCCAAATACTATATTGGTACTCATGGTTCACTCCCATGACTATATTATTAATCATGGTCACTCCCAACACTATATTAGTAGACAAATTCCTTTATTGAAATGATTCCACTCCTCGTTTCATCCATGTCTATCTCATGATATATATATATATATATACCCAGTAAATTGGATGGAGATATTGGTACTACCAATTTCATAATGAAATCATACATAATTGTGCACAATATCATTAAAAATCATATCGTAACCCATGAAATTTAATGGGAATCAGAAACATGGAATAATATCATAACCTACGGAAAAAAGAAACAATATTCATAATCATTTCATCAAATCATACAACATTAAAGGAATAATGTTTCATAAGAATATAACCCATGAAAGGTAATATATTTTCATAAACATATAACCCTTGAAATAGAAAAGTGTTTCATAAACATCAATCCCGTGAAAGTGAAAGGGGTTTCACAAATATATATCCTATGAATGAGAAACATGTTTCATAGATATATAGCCCATTAATGAGAAAAAAGTTTCATAAAAATAATTCTATAAAAACATAAACCATTCGTAGAAATAATATTAATAGAACCTTAGGGTAATATCTCATTAATGAAATGAGTATCATCAACTGATTTCATCTTTTATGGAAGAATATTTTTGAAATATCTTTTGAAATTATTTTTTGTGAAAATCATCCTCTCTTCTTTGAAAAATTATTTTTAAAACAATAATCATTTTGAAAATAGTTTTTTTGCAACTAATTTGAAAACATAGAAATACATAATTCAATTATTTTGAAATTTTGTTTCCTATAATAATTATAACATATGATTAAAGATTATTGAAAAATATTTTCCTAAAAAATTTATAAAAGACCATGAAATTTTTTTAAAAACATTTTCTTTAAAAATTCCCAAAAAATATATATATATAAATAATAAAAATGTTTTAAAATAGTTTTTAATTACAAGTAAATTTAACAAACTACAATAAAAGAAATGAAATCATTCAAATACTTTTAATTGAAAATAACATTTTGAAAACATATAATGGAATATTTTAAAATAAATTAAAACAATTTTTAAATATAAATAATTTTAGGAAAATATTTTTTGTAGAAATAAATTTAAAATGAATTAATTTCAATAATATTACTAAAAATAATTATTGAAAAATAATCTGGTAATCATAGATAGGAAGTTTAAAATTAATGATATTCAAGAAGGTGGATAAAACATTACATGCCAAACTTTCCTTTTTCACCCGAAAAAGATTTGAATAGTTATCAACTAGAAAAAAATATGACGATTCATATTTAACACATTTATTTTAAAGTAAATAGAAGATTAAATATTTATTGTAATGATAATAGGATAATAGTAGAATCTTTTTGAAATCATTTTTATTTGAAATCATGGTTAAAAAAACATATTTCCAACTGAATGGAGAATTAATATCATGTTTTTTTAAAAAAAAATTCTTAATTATATTAAGTAAATAAGAATGGAAAAATTGTACCATTATATGGATATAACACTAATAGAAATAGGATAATAAAATTGATGATATTTACTATGAGATGGATCATAGTATTCCATTAATGGAAGCATAATCATAAAAAATCTTTATAAACGATGAGATTGTAGCTATAATATTATACCACTATGGTATCATATAATAATAATAAAATAGAAATAATAAAATTATATTTAAATTAATATATAAATAAAATAAGTATATTTATGATATAACATTTTATATGATGTATATAATGCTTATATATAATTATTGGTTCATATTATGGCATGTGTCTTAATAAAGGCAAATTGAGGAAAAATAACATTACTGATTTGGTAACCATTGAAACATAAACCCCATAAAAGAAAGAAAATTAAGATGATATATAAATTAAAATTTTCTTTAATAATAATAGTCATAGAATATATCCATCAGAAATATAATAACCAAACATAAAAAATAAATGGTGAATATTTCATGTGTCGCAATGAAAATAAAAGTAAGATGAGAAAACCATTACCTTATGTCTTGACTCTCATCGTACTCATTAAATCCACAATTAAAATAAATAACTATTTTTTATAAATCCATAATGGAATAATATTTATATATATAGTATCATTTATCATTTACTTTTGGATTTATATTACCCGTTAAATAATAACTCATTGGTAAAGATTCATTTAGGGTGATAACTACTTTCTTTTTTGTACATGATTTGACTTTTATTATTGGATCGCTTACTTAAATCATGATATACCTACCTAAATAATGTAAACAATGATTTGAATAACATATATATTCTTTATATGTGTATTTTAATAATATATAGAGTATATATTTATGAAATGTAATACATAGTTCTTGAATATGTCAGGTCATACGTATGCATGAACATTGTTTCAATTTTATGGTCATATTTAAAGAGATAAAGTAATTAAAATATATATATATATATATATAATAATAGTTTATTTTTTATGTCATATAAATGATATAATTTTACAAATATGATCCTTAATACCTTATATTTAGTGTGTGAATGAATCACATCACTCTTGAGAGGTGGTAGTCCACACGCCCACAAACAAAGTTATCACATTTAAAAAAACGAAAAGAATGATGGTATGTTTTATATAAAAATACATGAATATTATATAATTCATGAATATAATATTTATATTATACAAATATATTTTCCATCATAATTCTAAACCATGAGATTTGGTAATGGAAAAAACGAACAACATGGTTTCGTGAGGTAGGAGTTTAGAGCCAAAAAATAATAGTAAGCTTTTTTACACATTATATGGATGGGATAATAAGTATAGATTAAAACATTAGAATAAAAAAATATAAGTATATAGAAGATACTAAGGTTGTTATATAATAATGGACTAATAATATTTTAGGGGTGGAGAATTAAAATAATAAAAAGAACTTGAGAAAGTATACTATTCTTTTTTGGGTTACTATTATTGGTTTGCACCAAAGGGAATGCTAGATGGATTTATACATAAGGTCTGATTATAGGATGAAGTTATTTATGTTATTATTATATTTATTATGACATTTTACAAGCTAATTCTCTTGGTATTTTTGAATATGTGTGATGGTTGAGTGCCTTTTTATCGTGGAGGAGAGTGGCATTCTTCAATATTTATCAAAAGGTAATTCCACTGATGTTTTCCCTAGAAAACTGTCAAATATTGGGATCAAATACATATATGATGTGATATAGGTTAAAAATACTTTCATAAAACCGATTTTGGTCAAGTTTATAGGTCATTTTGGACCTTATGATAAGGGATTAGTCCTTTGTTATGCTAATTTTTCTCTGAATCGTTGTAATAAATTTTAAATACATTCACAAATATATTTGGTAAAAACAAAGTTGAAATTATTATAAATTATAAATTATTTATATTCTAAATATAAAATATATATTTTAAAATTTAAAAATTTAATTTTTGGAAGATAATTATTATTTAATCCCTCATATGAGACGACAATGTGGGTTTTAAGGTAAAAATGTTCAAAAGTTTGCAATGTTTTCATATAAAATAAAATTTTTAAATTGGATATAATTACCTAAATTTTATTAGTTGTTGCATATATGATAAAATAAAAATTAAACTACATTAAATTATATTTTAGCTATATAAATAAATCTGACAGAAAATAAGTCTTCAATTAAAATTCAATGATTTTTACTATTCATCAAAAAATGAATTTTCTGAGAAAAATTCCCAAAAAATTCCCAAATTAAATTATGATATTAGAATTCAAATATAATAATTTATGTTGTTATATGAGAGTTATAATTATTTTAAAAAAAATATTTAAAATGTGTTCTCCATTAAAATTTAGTAAAATTACCTTTTATAAAAAAATAAATCTTTTTATTCATAAAAATTGAATTTATTGTTACGGTATACCTATAAAATGTATTGGATGAGTAAATTTTTTTTAAAAATATAATATATGAATTTTATTGAAAACATTCATCAAAAGTTTTTTCTTTAATTTATTGAGATAAAATTATATATATATTTAATTATTTTCTTAGGAAAGTAATTTCATTATTTTCAATTATTTATTATGTTCACTTAAAAAAATATCCAAAGGATTCATTTATATAAAATTGTAAATAATATTTTCTCAATTTTGATAATATTTTTCATAAAGTCAAATCCAATAGAATAGTGGTTATTAAAATAATATTTCGATAATAATATTAATATTATCTTGTAGTTCGACAAAACCTGACCTTGCGTGTAACAGAAGAAGTCAAATCGGGTTAGAATTTTGTATAATAGAATATAAACATAGTTTTTCATGTAGTGAAATAAAATATATATGTTTCTTTTTATTCATGCTTGAATTGGTATTGTGTACATTGTAAGACACACTTATTTCATTCAAATAACAAAACCTATATTTAGTGTTGGTGAAATGTAAAATATCAAAATATTAAATTCATTAATATATAATAGTTTTAAAAATATCAGGTTGTTATAATGAAACCCAATGAATTTTATTTATCCCTTAATTTTTTCCACACTATAAATACTTGAGGTAAGAGTTTATTTAATGAATAATAAAATTTGGGATCTTAAATAAGGACATAAAATATGATTAATTCGCTATGAAACCACCATAATCAGTGTTTTTATAATAACATTTCTCTTTATTTCAAATAATTCCTTATTTATTAAAAACTATAGATATAAAAAAAACATCTAATATTTTTACGTTTAGTGGATTTTGGAATTAGTTACATAGAATAAAATCATGAATATGGGATACCAAAATTTTATTAAACACATCCTAAAAAATCTCATAGAGATCGTGAGTCCTATAAAACATAATGGGATAATATAGTGTTGTAATTAAGACAATATTGTGTCATAATATCCCAATAAGGAAATTAAAAATCAAAAAATTCATAATTTATTACAGGTTACAAAATAGAAATTTCAATGGCGCATAAAATTATTGAAAATTATATACTTGAACAATAAGGTATGATATAACAACGTAAAATAAAGGCATTATGGGAAAGTGGATCAAATTAAAATATACACTATAACCATAGTTCCAGGATAACATACAAGACATCCTCAAATGGTGGAATAATTCTTGTAATATATTAATTTCACTCTATATTCCCTCTCATGATGTCTTATGAGATTAAACATTGCCCTATTCATTAGAGATCTATATAATTTTGTGTGCACCCATCAAATTTATATCATTTATATGTATAAGTGTTACAAATATAACATTGAAAATAGGATAATATTTCATTATATTTAATTCCAGGAATAATTATTGTAGAATAGATAATTAGATTTACCTAATAAAATGCGTATTGTAATTTCATGGTGAATATCCTTTCATGGAAATATCAATGGTATTCACATAAAAAATATTTGACATGAAAAATCATAATGAAATTTAGGTTGCATAATTGAAGTATTTGAAGTTACATAAAATTATTAAATAAGATATAAATGGGTCTATAAAATTTTTATATCAAATTTTATTGTATAGGGACATGAAAAATCAAATTCTAACACTATTATATGAAAAAAAATACATAAAATAAAGAATATTTTTGAATAAAGTGTAGAAGGAAAGGATCCCTTAGCTTTAGTGGGTGATTCCAAAAGTAGGGCCAGGTTTTCATTATTAATTTGGGGAACCATGATATGACTCTATAGAGTGAGGGAAGTTTAGGGGTGTGATATGAGCTTTCATATTAAAGGGTAATGAGATATTGGGTGGGTTTATATAAGAAAAGGGAGGGGAGTTATTTATTATTTCACACACATAGGTTCTATAATCTATAAAATAATGTTTTCAAAATGAAAATAATTCCCATTAATATACCCACGGTTTATGGAAATGTATAGGGATTTAATTGTAATTACAATGGATGAAATTATTTAAATATACACCTTGGTCATGTGGCTTTGAGCCATGTTCTTAAATAAATTTCTATAGAACAGTAAAATATAATATACGTTTTTAGGACTCCAAAAGGAATTATAAAATTTATCAAATAACCATGAAAACAAACTATTTTAAAGGTTATGTATATAGTTTTTTTATAACCTTAATACATTTTATTATATTACTTTTGGATCATTATGACGTCATAATACACAACAAATTTTAATACTATATTTATTTTTTAACAGAAAATTTGATTATCTCATAAAATTATGAAATAGTCACAATTGTATAACATAAATGTACTAATTAAAAAAATATAATTTATTTTAAACAAATTATTTTATAAATAATTTAATTTACACTTTTAATATAAAAATATACATTTATTGAGATATTTTATGTTTTTTGGATATAATTGTTTTCGAACCCTGATAAAAATTACACTTGAAATCAAAAATATTAATTTATATTTTACATATAATAATAAAATTGTTATAATAGTATTTTTTTGAAATGTAATTTATTTAAAAAATCCATTAATTCAACCAATTGAATTTAATAATTGTAATTTCATGTCACCAAAAAACATTTTTTTCATATCAGTGTCAAAATAATATATAAAGTAACAATGATAATAATAAATTATAATCATTATTCTATAAAATAAAAATTTATATATTATTAGGTTATTGATTCATATCCTATTGTTACACCAAAACACTCCCAATGGGTAAGATGTGTGATGGTGATATTTTCATTAGGGGTGATCGATGTGCATTATCTAGGTAGTGATCTGATGAGCATGATGTTTCCCTAGAAATGATTTCACTCATGCTTTATATGTTTGGTCCCATATTGGGAGTGGTCAAGGAAAATTCAAAGAGTTGTTATCTACCATAGATTCTCTACTAAACATTCTTCATAGGGAAAAATCAAACTAGTTGAGGCTATCAATTCCATTTCCCCTTTAAATTAAAATTTTCAAAACCCCTATATTTACACATATTATATGATCACTATTAAATTGATATATTATAAATATTTATGTTGACTAACAGTCATTTAAATCCAATAAGATAAAACTAAATAACTACATATGTTTTCTATATCAATAAAACATAATAGGACATTTAATTATATAATTAAAGGAATAATATTTAAAAAAGTTTGGGTTCTCAAAAACATCCCCCATTTTGAAATTATACCCTCGTAATTTTAGATTCACACACTAAAAAAGACGAGGGTTATTTTTTTCATCCCCTTTCCCAGTTTCCACATCAATTCATCAAGAATGTCGTTTCTCCATAAAACATTTTCCAGGTTCATTTTTTGATTCAATAAAATGTTTCCTCGATGATCTAAGATCATCACTGACTACTCATAATATGAAATATCATTTTATAATGGAACCACCTATGGATTAAGAACATTTAAATAGTATAATATGATCATCCTCAATAGGGATACATATAAATAGTAATGTACTTGTGATAGGTTATGTGGGAGTTTGAATAGATATTACACCTCTATGATGCTATCAAGGATCTCAAAGGGAACAATGTTTGTTTCACTATATTGTCCCTTCTTCCAAATATTCATTAATTTCATTCATAGAAATTTGAAAATAATAAACATAACTATAACCTCAAGATATAGGTCTGTTCCATGATTATCATAATAGATATATTTTTACTTGGATCATCCCTAATGTGATGTTGAATTGTCTTGACATTTTTCTCCATTTCCTTAACAATTTTAGGACCCTTCAATTTGATTTCATCAACATCATCCCATCATGATGGTTTTTTGAATCACTTATCATAATGGAATTCATTGAAATAATTTTTTATGGTTGATTTTAAACTAAAATTATATGATTACTCAACTAGAAGAATAATTTGATCTCATACTCTATTATATTCCACTAACCATGATTTGAACATTACATTGAGTTTCTAGTTAGTCCACTAATATTGGACTTCAGTTTGAGGGTGATAAGGAATAATAAGTTTCAACTAATTATTTAGATCAGGTAGGATACTATTTTAGAAATTATATGTAAATCTACAATCTTGTACAGATACAATATATAGTGGTGTTCTATGAAACATTACCACTTCCTTATTTAATATCCTTGAATATTAATCTAGTGAGAAGTGTGATAAAATTTCAATGTTGTGGGATGTATTTGTAACATGATCCACCACACCCACACTATAATTATTTATTATTGATGTAATTAAAATACATGTGAAAAATTACTTGATTTCATTTTCCAATTTCTATGTAGGTTTGGGGAATAGTTGCATCATCCCCTGGTATTTTTTACAGTCATCCTTCACATGCTACCATACAAACACCTCGGTGAATATTCAATGTCCTCCTTCTTCATATTGTCTCAATAATAGTATTTTTAATGATCTCGGTACATCTTTGTTCACCCTATATAGATATAGAAGGTCTATCTACGTGCATCATCCAATAGACCATTTGTTAACATAGGAATTGATGTTACACAATTTTTTGACCAAAATAATACATCTCTTTATTCATTAATTCTGAACAATGTGGATTTACCTTTTCATATAGCTTTCACATTATTTAAATAATTTCACATAACCACTATAATCATTATATATATTATCACAAAGGTAAGGATGATAAATAATATGTCAAAGTTTTGATGATGTTCCTTCTTTTATGAATCCAATGTTCATCCTTTTCAAGTGTAAGAAGGTCTCGTCTTTCTCAATTTTCATCAATGATATACTATCCAAATATTTCTCTATAGATCATCATCCAATATTATTTGTTTCCAGTGATGGTAGATGATTGATTTGACATAATACTTAGTTATCTGTAACCATCATTTAAATCACATATGCATCTCTTAATGTGGGAATATATAATTGAGACTCTTATGATCCTTTTATATGTCATACATATCCCAAAAGAGATAATTACATTGAATTTTTAATGAAATGATCACTACATACAAAAATAGATTATTTTCTAGATAGATCTATTCATGGAATATCAATTCTCACATGGCATGGACTATCAATTTTTCATTATTTATTAGTATAGATCCCAATAATTTCTTCAGTGCATCATTGTATACCACTAATAGTTCCCCACTTATGGGTAGTGTAAGTATGGGCGCACTGATAACTATCTTTTTCAATCATAAATGATATTTTCACTTTTATTATTCCAAATAGTGTGAATCTCTTCCATGATATTTTTGTTAGATGGTTTGAGAATCATGATAATTTTACTAGAAATTGATGATAATAACCCAGATAATCCATGGAAAATATGAATTTCCATCAAAATGGTTTTGTATTGGGAATCCTTTAAATCCCATTATCTTGGAATGGTCTAAATATATCTCATTAAATGTGATAATACTCCCCACAAATGATACTTACATTAACCATAAATCACATTTTTTACATCAAATTGAGCTTCACCATTCGTAAGGTCCTTAGCACGGTACTCATGTGCTCTTCATAAACCTCCTTGATTTTGGAGTATATTAGAATATCATAATTAAATTGTACCCAAATTTTTTTGATATGGTCTCTAATGAACACTTTCATCTTTTACATGAAGATTTATAGATAATTTTTTTGTATGAATGAAATTACAATAAACTCATAGTGTTGATTCCTTGAACAGAATATAGACATGGGGATATACTACTTCATCACCCTTAAATGATAATAGATCGATTAAAGCTACACATTTGATAAGTATTTGGGTACATTTACTTGGTATAAAAAGTCATAAGTAAATTGAAGTGACTAATTTTTCTTTCTTGTTATATTCTTTATCTCATGATAAATAATGAATTGAACCATTGAACCATCATTTTTCATGATAAAGAGGACTAGTGAACCCCATGGTGAAGAACATCAGCATACAAACCAATGATTAATATTATTTTGTAGTTGTTCCTTAGATCATATTGTTCCACCACAACCATTATATATAGATTATTTGATATTGGATAATACCTTGGTACAATATTGATTAAAAATTTAAACAATTAGAGATAATGAAAACTGTAATGACCAACTAATTCTCATTGGCTTGACACTACCACAAGTCATTACTATTCCTTAAGCAACATCCCCAAGGTGCCAAAGGCTGGAAATAAATGCTGAAGGGTTTCAAGTAACAGTGGGGTATGATTTACCCTTTAAAAAATAAACCCATAAACCAACCATAACCAGACATTCACTATATGATTCATGAACAAATGGAAGACCAATAAACAACATCATTTTTATCAAACCACATCAAAGTACACAACAGCAGAAGACCAAACTAATCCTCAAAGTACACAGTGGATGAACAACTCAAAACTCTGTAAATACACTACAACTTCAATCTCCTCAAGTTCCATGCTCCACAATATCTCCCAAGAATCACAAGAAGTCACTAACAATAAGATGCTTTACCTTTACCTGTGTCCCAGAATACGACATCTGAAAAATCACAAATGTACCATAGCAGGGGTGAGTATAAAACTCAGTAGGTTTTCCCCAATTCGTTCCCTACTCATGACACAAGGATAGAAGCATTAGCAACATTTATATAAAAACATTTTATATAAAACATTTTCTAAAAAGTAGTTTATAAAAAAATATAAAAATGTTCCAAATATCATTCATAACCCAAGGCATTCTAAGAGAAATTGAAAACAATTTTCCAGTAAGTTATTTTTCTAGAAAATAACCAAACCGGATTTTGAACCATTTCACAAACATTCCTTTTTGGCATACCCAACAGTTTCCCAACCCATGCTACCAACCATTCAGGATTGGTTATGACAGTTCCATACTCAAGAGCGGTATCTTGTCGATCTACCAAGTCTTCATAAGGTAATTGTTTCACATGTTCCATTTCACCATTGGCATCGAGCACAAGGTCTTATTTCAACCATGCCTCATACATATAGTTTTCATTGTTCCATTAAATGATTGGCCCCAAGCACAAGGTCATATTTCAACCAAGCCTCGTACATGCAACATGAACACACACCACATATTCCCAATGGTCATGCCAAAACACCCATTTAATAAAAACACTTTTTTATTGAAAACCATTTACATGAAAACCATTCCGATTCCAAAACATTTACTAAAAACTCACTTTTTATTGAAAATAAAATACATCAGTAAATTAAATCTCAAACAATTTCAACTCCAAACCATTTTAATAAAACACCTGTTATATTGAAAAAAAAATCCATCAAAGTCATTTTAATCTCAAACCCTTTCAATTCCAAACCATTTGAATATAACTCCATTTTTATTGAAAACCAAATCGATTAAATTCATTTCAATCTCAAACCATTTCAATAAAACACCCTTTTTATTGAAAACCCATTTTTCATCGAACCATTTACAATTTCATCAATCATATTTTAAAATAAAAATTTTAAATTCCAGAAGCCAAATCACATTGCCCAACAATTCACCAAGATTTCACAATTACATGAAAACCATAAATCATCACTAAAAAAATATTCCATGATTTTCACAATAAAAACCATTAAAATAAACCAATTTAAAACTAAGATAATTAATTCTAACAATAGGAGTCAAAATTTAATCCTCCTCCCTCAAAGGTTTTGAAGAAAACAACAATGGTCAAACAACACTCAAGTCACCCGGGTCGATTCTCCAAAAGCCCACCTTCGATCACTTATCCTAGCAAGATCAAGACAAAATCACATCATATTTGGTATCCAAACACTTAGATCTCCCTATAACAGGAATAGATATTTGAAACTAATAGAAGAGGAGAATTATATCTAAGTAGATCTAAGAAACCGATTACGAACGAAGAATAACGACCACATACCTCAAAAATCCGGCTTTGAATCGCCATGAGAAGTCTTTGGATGGCCTCTGGAACGATGTTAGAACCATATTTGACCTTAGTAGAAGACAAAATCTGAGTTAGGGCCTTTTAAGAGAAAAAATAGGGCACTTAGAGGCCAAACGAGTGACATCCACTTTTATAGGATCCCATTTAAGTGGCAGCACGGTTAGACAAAACATGCGCTAACCTCACATTAGCCACTGACTCGACAGACACTCCACGCACAGTTTGTCCACATGGTTAGACAAACCTTTCACTACCCGTACATAACCTACTGCCTCCAAGACCAACAACGCATGGTTTTACCCCACAGTTTAGGCAACCCGTGCACTGCTCGGGCGACATCCCCTTTGCCTAAAAACATTATTTAAAGTTCTCCTAACTCTCCAATTCATCACCTTAACTTTAAAACCATGAAAATAATCAAGAAAGGGTTACATACTCGAAACTGGGGTACTAAATTCTCTCCATCATTGGTCTTTCCATCCTCAGAATGTAAAAAACCATCACCCAACTGAAAGTGTTTTGGCCACTACTCTTTCATTTCCTTCTCATGTTCCAAGTCTCTTCCTGAATCTGACCATGCTACCATAAAACCCGAACTAGACTGATTCTTTTCCCCCACAGGACTTTATCTTTCCATTCCACAATGCGTACCATGATATGTATCAACAAATCATCTAGCTCTAGGTCAACGTGATATCATCTGGTCACATGGTCAGGATCAGGCTGATACATTTTCAATTGAGATACATGGAACACATTATGAACCTAACTAAAATTTGGTGGTAATGTTATTCTATATGCCACCTCTCCAATGTATTACAGTGCCTCAAAAGGGAAAATGTATCAAGGATATAAATTTCCCTTCTTCCCAAAATGATGATGTCCAAGCCTTGGAGAGGTCCTCAAGAAGACAAGATCACCCACTAAGAATGACAACGGTCTTCAACGGTGAACTTCATAAAATTAATGATGAAATTGAACCGTTTCCATCCTCTTTATAATCAACTGGATATTCTCTGTTGTTTCATGAACAAGCCTTGGTCCGATTAGTGAAGTTTCACCCATTTCCACCTAGCATAGTGGGGAATGACAAGGACGCCCATACAATGATTCAAACAGAGCCAAGCGTATCAAGGCATGATAACTATTATTGCATGAGAACTCCACTAGGGGTATATGATCATCACATGAGCCACCAAAATCCATTACATAAGACCACAACATATCTTCCAAAGTTCGTATCATCCGCTTGGATTTTCCATCCGTCTGAGGATGATACACCATGCCATTGTCAACTGAGTTCTGAGGGCTTGCTGTAATGATTTTTAGAAATGACATTTGATCCTCAGATCTTTATCTGAGACTATAGAAACTGGTACACCATTCCACTTTACGACTTCTAAGATATATATTTTTGAATGATCTTCCACCATATGGGTTTCTCGAATATGGATGAAATGGGCCGACTTGGTTAGATGATCCACTATCACCCAAATGTAATCGTGTTTCCGGGCCTTTATTGAAATACCTATAACAAAATCCATTTCAATTTGATCCCATTTTCACACTTGTATGGGAAAAGAATATAATATACTAGTGATTCTCTGATGCTCTACTTTAACCTGGTGGCAAGTTAAGCACCGCAAGACAAACTCATCCACCTTTCTTTTCATGTCGGCCCACCAAAAACTGCACCTTCAATGCATTATACATATTCTGGGTACCTAGATATACAATCCATTTTTAATGGTTGTAAACATGAAGAAGTTGTTCTTGAAAAACCATATGTACAGTCATGTAATCTCTGAAACACAAAACTGAACCCCCATCAAGTTTCCATCCATCAATGGTCTCCCCACAATTGAGTTTTGAACTTACAACCGGGAATTATTAATCAGATGTTTGTGCTTCTTTGATTATATTTACTAAATCACGAACAATTGTAGATAAAAAGAAAATAGCAACATCAACTCAGTTTTCACATTCCACATGCATGTCAGCGAAGACCGCCATCAACTGTCATTCATTTGAAGCTTCTTTCACTAACCGAGCATATGAATTTCTACTCAATGCATCCGCCACCGAATTCCATTTTCCTAGTGTGTACATAAAGTCAAAGTCAAACATCTAGAGATACTTCATCCATCTCCTTTTCCTAAGATTCAAATCTCCTTGTGAGAAAATGTGTTTCAATCTTTTGTGATCCGTAAACATAGTAAATTTCTCACAAAATAGATAATGTATCCATGTTTTCAAAGCTTGGATGACTGCAGCAAACTACAAATCATGTGTTGGGTAATTTCTCTCATGAACCCTCAAGTGCCTTGAACCATAAGAAACCATGTGATCTCTTTGAATGAGAACACAACCCAACCCTGATCCCGAAGCACCACAATACACCACATACCCCTGTCCTGATTCTGGAAAGATCATGATAGGTGCCGATGTAAGCCAAAATTTCAGTTCATGAAAGCATTTCTAACATTCTTTTGTCCATTGGAAGAGATAATTCTTCTTCGTCAGAGCTATCATTGGTGAAGCTATTCATGATAAATCTTGCACAAAGCATCAGTAGTAACCGGATAGACCAAGAAAACTATGTATCTCGAACACATTCTTCAATGGTTTCCATGTAGATAATGGATTCTATCTTTTCAAGATCAACAGAAACCCCTTTCTCAGAAATGACATGGCCAAGGAAACATACTTCCCATATCCAAAAATCACACTTTTATAACTTGGCATACAAACTATGATCACTCGTGATTTGAAACACTGTTTCCGGGTGCACCTTATGATCAGCCCTTGTTTTTTGAATTGACCAAAATATCGTCCACAAACACCACAACAAAAGAATCCAGATATCGTTGAAATTTCAAATTCATCAAATCCATGAATACTGTTATTTCATTCTTTAATCCGACAGGAATGACTACATATTCGTAGTGTCTATATCTGCTTCTGAAAGATGTCTTTGGAATATCCTCCTTCTGAACTCGCAATTGGTTATATCCTGATCGCATGTCAGTATTAGAGAACCACTAAGATCCCCTTAATTGATTGAACATATCATCAATGTGTGGACATGGATATCTATTCTTTATCGTAACTTGGTAAATCTTACGATAATCAGCACACAACCGAAGAGTTCCATATACCTTCTTTACAAACAACACCGGTGTTGCCCGTGGAAAAGTACTTGGTCAAATAAAACCATTGATTTTTTGCTTCTCTACCTGATCATTCAATTCTTGTAACTCTGTTGGTTCCATAATATAAGATAGAAGGGAAATAGGACTGGTCCCCGTATGGAAATCAATCGTAAACTGCACTTCCCTTAGAGTTGGTAGCCTTGAGAAGTTGTTAGGAATGACATCTAGAAATTGATCCACTATAGCTGGAAAACTATTTTCCTCAATCTCTTCCACTGATTCCAAAGTCAATGCTACCAAATGGTAATATATCATTCCCACCATTGGTTCCAACATGCTCTTTGAACCTTTCTTAACCATCCTCTCTCCTCTAAAGAGATGGTCGATGTCGTCCTCAGTCGTGAAACTAACCATTCTCCTATAACAGTAGAAGTGAGCCTTAATCATTGTCACCAAATCTATACATAGGATTAAATCATAGACATCCATGTCCAACATTGATAAGTCACATTTTAACTCAACTCCATAAACATTTATAGCACATTCTCTACACGCAATGTCTTGATGTTCCCTTTCAACAAGATGAGTTTTTAGTTTCAAAATAGATGGCATCATTTCCATTTTTAAATATAGCAATTCAACAGCACGAGAAGCAATGAAGAAATGTGATGAACCGGTATCAAACAACACTTTCTCAATGGTAGAATTTAATATAATTGTACCTCTTAATGTAGATAGTCCATCCTGATCATCAACAATCATCTTCTCATCTCCATACAATTGCTTCTTTGTTTCACCGTTCTCCTTGTTTCCTTGATGAGATTGTCCTGGTTGAGGAGTCATGGTATTGCGAGAATCACCATGGCTAGATCTGTTATGCTGACGAGACTGATTATGTTCTCTTCATCATATCAAAGCATACGATGTTTGTGATGCATAGGGAGTGCCGCGTGCACCTGACCATGGAGAGTTCCTACAATAGCATTGTAGATGCCCCATCTGCTTGCAATTGTGACATGCTCTAGTTTGTGCCATACAATCTCTCTTTTTTGGTGAATCAAACCACATTTATAGCAACCTTATTTTCTATGGGTTCATGGAGAATGGTTCACTGATACCGCCACCTGGTTCTAATTTACACTCGCACTGTGGAAATAGGTACTCATTTTCCTCTTGTTCCCAGCGATTGAGTTCCCACCATTTCCCAAAGGTATCATAATTCCTCCTCCTACTGATACTGAGATATAATGTTTAGCAATAGTTGATCTGTTCACCATCTCTATATAATCCATAATACAGAGCACCACAATCTTGGATCTAATCTCTTGCATTAGCCCCGATTCAAAGATGTGTGCATTCAACGGCGCACTTACCACAACATCTAGTGCAAAACGAACTAAATTCATGAATTTTTCCACATACTCTATGACAGAGAGGCTCCCTTATTTCAAGATGAAGAAGTCAATCATTTTCTAGATCATGAACGTGTGAGGATTGAATTATTTGTTGAACAATTCTTCAAAATCCTCCCATGTAAGGCCTTCTTCCAATTTAGCCTACGCTGCTAAATGCCACCAATGACGTGCCAGATACCTAATCAAATACGTCTCTAAATTTAATTTTAGCTCTACTGGTGTTTCAATGAAATTAAACATAAAGTTCATCCTAAATAT
Source organism: Viscum album (assembly GCA_963277665.1). Lineage (NCBI taxonomy): Eukaryota > Viridiplantae > Streptophyta > Magnoliopsida > Santalales > Viscaceae > Viscum > Viscum album. The sequence goes on from OY728165.1 coordinate 1,395,445,101, forward strand.
CCACACATCCGCCTTCTCGGGTTTAACATCACCCCAAAAGTTTAGTAAATTCTACTTCATGAAATGGATGGTATGATTCACATGCCTTGGTTCATTCCTCCAGTTCCCCTTATCCATATATTTAAAATCTTGGAAAATACTCTGAACCGTCTCTTGGTTCACCCGTTGTTCAGGTGCAACCACATTTTCCGTAGCTTCTTCAGGTTGGTTCCGACGATGCCAACTGGGTAATATTTTTAAAACAAACATCAACCTCAATCAATCTCACTCTCTAGTAACTTATGGATTAGCATTTCATGTTATATCACATCATCTATCCCAAAAAAAATTCAAGATTACTTTTTTCCCATGTTCAAACATTTTTTAAAACATTCCTCATGCCTTTTTAAAATCATCCCATTTTCAAAAGGCACCAAATACCTTGTTTTGAAAATCTATTACATGAAAGCAATTTCTGCATTTTTCAAAACATCGCAACTTGTCCAAAATCATAAATCATTCTTCACAATGAGATATGAAATCATAGTGGGAATTCATTCATAAATAATGCATTTCATGCTCATCTCATTGGCTAAACCCATGACAATGATATTTCCAACATTCTAGAATTGTATCCAAAACACTTATGTACCCAACACACCAGTAAAATGAAGATCAACATAAATGGGTTAGCTACATCCTTTTATACTATAAATTTAATGTTCCGACAATCTTACTCCAGTATAAGATTTCCCAACGAATATAAAAGAATGAATTTCAACTCCACAACCCAGAACATCGATGACCACTTGTTAGGTGAGGACCGAACAAGCTAATAACATTTTTAATGACCCACCAATTCTCATTGTCTTGAGAGTACCATGAGTTATTACTAGGACATAAGCGACATCCCTAAGGGGCCAATGGATGGAAAGAAATGCCAAATGGTTTCAATTACATTCGGGGGACGATTTACCCTTTAAGAAATAAACCCATAAACCAACCATAACCAAACATTCACGATATAATGTATGAACAAATGAAAGACCAATAAACAACTACATTTATATCAAACCACATCAAAGTTCACCAAATCATTAGACCAAACTAAGCATAAAAGTACACAGTGGATGAAAAACTCAAGACTCTCAAAAGACACTACAACTCCATGCTCGAAAAGATCTAGTCCACACAACATCTCCAAAGCATCACCACAAGTCAATAGAAATAAGATTATTTACCTTTACCTATGTCCTGGAATATAACATCTGTAAAAGCACCAACGAACCAAAGAAGGGGTGATTATAATACTCAGTAGGTTTTCCCCCAATGATGTCCCTACTCACGCAACTAGGATAGAAGAGTTAGAAACATTTATATAAAAACAGTTTATATAAATCATTTTCTCAAAATCAGTTTATAACAAAATATAAACAAGTTCCAAAAACCATTCATAACCCAAGGCATTCCAAGAGAAATTGAAAACAATTTTCCAGTAAGTTATTTTTCCAGAAAATTACCAAACAGGATTTTAAACCATATCAAAAACATTCCTTTTTGGCATACTCAACCATTTCCCAACCCATGAAACCCACCATTCATGCTTCGTTATGACCGTTCCATACTCATGAGTTGTCTCTCATTAATCTACCAAGTCATCACAAGGTAATTGTTTCACATGTTCTATTACACCTTTGGCACCGAGCACAAGGTCTTATTTAAACCAAGCCTCGTACATATAGTTACCATTGTGCCATTAAATATTTGGCACTAAGAACAAGGTAATATTTTTTTCCAAGACTCGTACATGAAACATGAACATACACCACATATTCCCAATAGTCATGCCAATACACCCTTTCAATAAAAACACTTCTTTATTGAAAAACATTTTCATAAAAACCATTTCAATAAATCTCCCTTTTTATTTGAAACCAAATCGATTAAAGGCTTTTCAATCAAAAACTTTTTCAATTACTAACCATTTCAATAGAACTCCCTTTTTATAGAAAACCAAATCCAAAAAATTCATTTCAATCTCAAAGCATTTCAATTACAAACCATTTCAATAAAACTCCATTTTTATTTAACACCAAATCCATCGAAGTCATTTCAATCTCAATACATTTAAATAAAACATCATTTTATTGAAAACAAATTTTAATCAAACCATTCAACATTTTAGAAATCATAATTTAAAATCAACATTTTAAACTCAAGAAGAAAAATAACTTTTCACAACAATTCACCAAGATTTCAAAATTACATCAATACCATAAATCATCATTAAAGAAGATTTATTACAATTTTTTCACAATCAAAACCATTCAAATAAACCAATTTGAAACCAAGCCAATCAATTGTAACAAGAGGAGTCAAGAGTGAAGCCTCATACCTCAATGGTTGTGATGAAAACCACAACGGTCGAAGAATGTTAAAGAAACCCGAGTCAATTCTCCAAAAACCCGCCTTAGATCACTTTTCCTAGCAAGATAAAGACCAAATATCATTATATTTGGAATCCACACCCTTATGTCTACCAATAATGGGTGTTCATCTAAGAAACTGAGAGATGATGATAAGTATATCTAAGTAGATCTTAGAATCTGATCAAGAACGAAGAAGAATGATCACATACGTCAAAAATTCGGCTTCGATTCGCCAAGAAAAGCATTCTAATTGTCTCTGGAATGATGGGATAACCCTATTTGACATTAACGGATGAAAAATCCTGAGTTAGGGCCGCTTAGAAATCAAAAGAGGCACAAAGAGGCAAAAATGAGTGAGAACCACTTTTATAGGATCTCATTTAAGTGGCCACACGGTTTGCCCGCACGGTTAGAAAAACCGTGCGCTAACCATGCATTAGCCACTACCTCGTATGATACTCCATGCACGGTTTGTCCACATAGATAGACAAATAGTGTTCTTCATGTGCCGATGCTACTGCCAACAAGACCAACTACGCATGGTTTTACCGCACGGTTCAGACAACATGTGTGCTGCCCGTGTGACTTCCCTATTGCCTCAAAACATCATTTAATGTTCTCCTGACTCTCCCATTCATCAACCTTATCATTAAAACCATTAAAATCATCAATAAAGGGATACATTACTAAAACCAGGGGTACTACAAAAACTATATAATTCTTTGGGAAACATATCATTTCATTCCCTCACAATGGTCTTGTCATCATGGATGATCTTTTCATTAAGCACAATCATTTGTGATAGATATATTTTCTCATTGGGAAATAGTATCCATGCCTGAGATCTTAGGGATAATTAATATTCATACCCCTATCACTTTTATAAAGGAAGGTGATGATTCATTATATGGAAAGTTATTTCCCTCCCCCTACAATTTATGTTGGCTTTATGTAAGGAAATATAATCTATACACATAATTCCATAAAATTAAAAAAACAGTATTCTACGGTTTTTCGTGAATCTTTGTCCACAAATTTTGATCGGGGAGGTGTATAAACCTGGGATCCAAAAATTGAATGTTTTTTTATTTTCATAGATAGATCTGTTTCCATGTTCTATCATGGTGTTTGAAAAGTAATACTAAACTCGCATGATATGAATAAATACATAGAAATATGGATGATAATAATACATTTTATTTTTTTATTATATTTATAAACATTTATTTCATCCAATGTAGACTTATTTATTATAATTGTAAAAGTATTAAACATGTTAGTGGGAAACCAACAACATAAAAGAGATAACTTATAAATGACATGTATTTCCTTAACTTACGAATTTCGAGGCTTTGATATACAATATCCAGGATCTATTTCAACACATAGACTCTTATGGGAATTTTATTCCATAAATAATGGTTTGTAATGATCTTGTGAATTTACCAAATCATATTCCCCCGAGTGTTAAACTAGGAGTGTAGTATGACCCATTATAGTTCAACATTTCCAAATCAAGTCACAGTAAATGCATTTTTTATTTTTTTTATCACTAGGTACATATGTGACAAAGAAAAATAATCTTCTAGTATCTATAAATGAATGAATTTTATTGAAAAACACTTAACTATAATTTACCAATGTTTTAGGAAGTATAATTATGATCATTTTTATCACTAAATTTGTCTCTAATGTTTTATAATCCTAATCCAAAAATTAATAAACATACCTCTGATATCAACTATGTTAATTAGACATTAATTATTGATTTATTACATATGATTACACATTATATAACATTATCAAATGAAAATCATAGTGTAATTTTTAATGAGATACATAACATAATATATTTAACTGGTGATAAAATAATATTATTTCAAACATCATTAACAAGCTCTTAAAAATTATAGAACCAATAAAACTAAAAGTGATATGATGGGGTAGTACATAAGAATGGAGTGAGATTTAAAGTACAGTAAGGGAATAAAGAAATAACATGAATAAATTACATCATGTAAAAAAATAGAAATTTAAATGGGAAATAAAATGGGTAAGAATCATAACCATGAAAAGTAAGGAATGATATTACATGGTAACATAAAGGCATCATGGTAAAGTGGAAAAAACACCAAACATTATATCATAAAAATAGGTCAGGGCTAACAATCAAGACATCATAACATACTAGATAAAGTCACATTGTGTATTTTGTTCATTCAATAATTCATTTCATGAAATCTCATCTGACTAAAACATTGCCCAATTCATTGGAGTTCAATTTAACTATATGTTCACCCATTACTTCTATATTACATACAAGTTTAAGTGTTCCATATAGAACTGTCAACATATGATCATATTTCATCATATTTAATTCCATGAAAAAATAATTTGGAATACATAAGTGGAATTATATAATAAAAGGAATATTATTTCTACATGAATACCCTTGAGTGTCAATATAAATTGTATTCCAAATAAAAATATTAGTCATCAAAAAATCATAGTGAAATATCAGCAGTATAAATACGGTACAAAAAGATTAATAAAATGGTTTAGTAGAAGTGAAACTGGTATCTCATAATTTTTACATCAAATGGAAAGTAATAGAAAAATTTGTTAACATTTACCTACATTAGGAATTGAACATAAAAGATATTAAATGAAGAGGATTGATGAATAAAGTGGAAGTGGAATGGATCCCTTACTTTGAAAAGGTGATTTTAATAGATTCGTAGGGGATTCATAAGAACATGGGGGCCTCACGAGAGTAATATAGATAGGTGATGATATATTAGGATGTGATAAATGGTTTTGGGTGAATATGAATGGGATATTGGTTGGGGTTATATAGTAAATGTTATATCAGTTATTTATTATTTCTCAAACATAGGTTTTGGACTCTATACAATAATGTAATCAAAACCATAGACATTTGCATTATTTTTTCCAATAATTTCGTCCATTGTGTAGTCATTTGAATTATTTTATAATTACGTGGTATTGAAATTTTAAAATACTACCCCTATTGATGTGGGTGTAAGTCTTGTTCTTAAATAAATGATTCTAAATCCAATAAATAAAATATTGGTTTTGTATGAATCACAATGGCTTTATAAAATTAATCAAATAACTTAAAAATAACATTAATTTAAAGGAGAAACATATATTTTACAGTGGATACTACTAATAACATTTATTACATAACTATTGGGACATTATGATTTCATCATTTGCACCATATATTCAAACCGTATGTATTTTTTACACAAAAAAACATCTATTTCAAAAAATTATGAAAAATTCACCACCAGATATTATCACCATTATAATTCTAAAAATAATATTTATTTTATCCTAATTTTTATAAATATTGAAATTTTATCTTTTAAAATAACTATTGACATTTATTTAAAATAGATGTTTTTTTTGTAATAATAGTTTTTGAACCCTTATAAAAATAAAATTTTACATCATAAAAATTATATTATAATTTATATTTAATTTTAATTATTTTATTATAATATTTTATTAAAATATTATTTATTTCATAAATCAATTAGTTCATCAAAATAAATGTCTAAATTGAATTACAATATTTCTTAAAAACAAATTTATAACAGATAAATGTCAAAATCATTTATAGAGTAACAATGATTAGAAGAAACTATATTCATTATTATATAATATATATATATATTCATATGAGTAGCATCTTAATACATATCCCTTTATTACTCCCAAAAACACCATAATTTTATGATGCGGGGTGGTGATATTTTCATGGGGGTTCGACGTACCTGTTTTTTTCATGATCTTGATGACCACAAAATTCTCCAATAAATAGTTTCTATCATTATTTAGTTTTTTAATATCAAATTGGGATTGGCTAAGGGTAAATTTTAATGATATTATCTCCCTTGGATGCTCTAATAAATTGTATTCATAGGATATGATCCTACTTGTTATGTCCATCATATCCTTTGTCTCTGTCAATTTGATATTTCAAAAAATATCTATATTTATTACAATGATAAGATCATTGTTTAATGGATATATCATAAATGGTTATAATTCTTAATGTTATTTTTTTAAATAATAGGATAACAAAATAAAATTACATCCTATGTTTTCAATATCCATAATATATAATAAAACATTTAATAAAATCACAATGTAAATTTTATTTATTAAATTGTGGGTCATTATAGTAAACATCCCACCAATAGATATCCTCTTAAAGGGATATCGTGGAAATTTTTTCACTGTATCTAGGATTCCATAAAAACATATATTTTTTATGAACAAAAAATAAACGACATCCCAAGGTATTTTTTATGTTATTCAACTACCTGAGTGATTGAAATTCCACTTTGTTCATTCTTCCAACTCATGAGAACTCATGAGTTGAAATACACTTCATAATTAGAATGACAGATAGTTCCACTATATTCCCTCTCAAATATGTGGATATTGTTTCAAATATATTCACATTAATTTTGGAAGTACCTTTAAAAAATCAATCTATCATTCATAAAAAGTATGATAAATATGAGGAATTTGTCTTTCAACCATCACCCCATGAAAAATAATATCATTCACTACCATTAAAATATGTTTAGAGAACACATCATCCACAAAAATTAAAATTAATTTTTAGATACCCCCCCCCCTTGTGAAGGCCTATAGTAGGTGAAAAAATCTAAGAGATTCCATTATTGATATTTCTCCTTAATGAATCATATAAGATGCATAGCATTGTGAACTCAATCCATTGAGAACAGAATACCAATCTACTAATAAAAATTAAAAGTCCATCAACCATATCATAAACCATTTTTATATCAATATTCCATGTTGTAGATCCAATATTTTATAGGAGCATGTTTTCATTGAATGAGAAAATTTATGGTATATAATGTATCTATCATTGATGATCCATTTATGGATGTAATAATGATGATTTATAGAAATGATGAAAGGAAACCAACTACGTAAGTGGTTTACCATGATCATGGTGAAACTTTTATAAAAAAAAATTATTAAATAATGATCCCAAAATTTCTTACTAGAGATAGTTTCTTGGTCTTAGGAATTAGAGAAATAATAGTATCATTTATATTATAGAAATTGTCATTTCCCTCCCATAGTTCTTTCATGAGGCCCAATATATCAACCCAATAATATGTAAATTTTTCTTTAAAAACAAAGCATGTAACCCATATAGCCCTGGTTCTTGGGTGCATAGAATTTTTTGAATTGAAAATTGATTTCTCTATACATGAAGGCACATGATATATGGTTATTCTTTCTTTCTATAACCACCACTTTATTACATTGATCAGTGTAAGAAGAAAACTGATTCCCCAGCTTTAAAAGGGCTGTGAAATTTTTTTGACAAGCTAATGAATCCCTTTATCACTATAGATAGATCATCCTTTTTCAATAAAACTGTATTTGATGTTTTTGTGGATCCTTGTAGAATCCATCTAGTGGAAATAACTGGTATTTTATTCACATTATATAAAATGGTTTTCATGCGCATGTAATGAACTGATGTATAAGGACCCAGCCTTAAAAAGTTACATAATATTTAATTTTATTCAAAGAAAATTCATTATTACACATTTTGGATCGTTTTTGGTTTACCATTTTAGATAATTAGGATATATAAAAGACATAATATATCACACTCATACAAAGAAGATGCATCCAAATATATTATCCATTTTTTTAAAAATTTAGAACATTAAAACATGAACCATGATTTCTTTGACAAAACTCCATATATTTCATCATGACTCCATAATTTCTCTTACCCATCCTTATAAACTTTTAAAAAATTGAAATCTTGGGATTACTGCAAAGATCAGTTTGGGATATAAAGAATGAAATCGTTAGATAAGTGATAAAATAAAAACCAAAACAGCCAATAATCATAAAAACTCATATGCATAGAAATGTCATGTAGTTTTATTAGGAAATATTTACCATGTTACTCTTACATTAACCCTTAGACATGGAATAACCTTTTGGACAACATCATTCACTGGAGTACTCAATGAATTAGAGAGCTATAATGGGGATCACACGTCATATATTGAGCTATAATGGGCTTATCCCAATATATCTTGAGCTACAATGGGATAAACCCAAAACATAATGAGCTATAATGCATATCAAACTATCATATATTGAACTATAAATGGATTTTCCCAACATAAATAATTTCCAAGGAACATATCATGAAAAAAATAGTTCATAAATCATTTACACCCTTGATAAAAACACATTCACAATTTCCAATAACCTTTTTCGTATTAAAAAAAATTATAATATAAACATCGCACTCCCAATAATGAAATCATATAATTGAAAAATATCTATGATAAAATATAGTGTAGATATTATAGAATCTAAATATCATACAATCAAAAGATAACACTCATGATATTATGAAAAATAAAAATCTACTTGTATTTCATAAAAGAAATATTTAAAAGGATTTGATAGGAATGTTCATTAAAAATACCTTATCATTTAATGGAAATATCACTCATAGATTCATCCTATTAATGGGATTTTGATAGAGGTATCCTTATTCCCTATTACTTTTTATTTCATTTGATGATGTTTTATATCATCATATTTCAATAGAAGTATGTAATAATGTTCTTCGTGGGGAAAAGTTATTTTCTGGAACCCCACCCATGACACATCTTTTTATAATGATATTATCCTTTTTTTCTCAAGGCCTGCTTAGGAAGAATTAATTTTTATGTTCCATATGATCCATAAATTTGATTAGAGTTATGGAAAATTAGTTAATATAGATAAATATGAAATTTCTTATATTTATGGTTCTTCATTGTAAATAAATGAGTATCCATTTCTAGTTTCAGACACTAGGACGGAAAAAACAAATACCTCAGGATACACATGATTATTTGTCATTTGATAAGTAGGTTTTCTCAAATATACATGATAGGATTAAAAAACAATTCAGGGAATGAAATCCAAGAGGTTTTCTAATGTGTGGAAGGAAATTATTATTAGTTCTGTGATTCAAGTGATTCTAAGACATACCATGCCTCTATTGAAACTCATAGTCACTATTGTGGAACATGTTAATGACCATATTTCTAATTTCAAGTGGGTTTATAACAATTTATAGAACATGATGTACTATATGTATTACAAAAAAATTCACCCATAAATAGTATGGGATATGGGATATTTTCAACTTCTATTATTAAACTATGTTATTATAGGAATGCAATCTCGGATGATGATTTAACACCAAAACACCTATTATGTTTGTATTTTCAAGGCAAAATATTTTCCCCACATAGAGTTCCAAAATGAAGCTTTAGGCCCCTGCCCTAGTTTCCATTGGAGGAGTACTGGGGATCTCATGCACTTATTGTTCCAATATTATTCTTGAGGATTTAGGATTGATTCGTTAACAAAAATGGGAATATCCTTGACTTCTAATTGATGATGGGATTTTGGATACTTCTCCCATCACCATTGACTATGAGGGTACAGTGGTGAATTCCTTTTCTAATGATACAGCTAATTAGTGGTGTTCTAAAAACAATATATATTGTTCAATGAGATAGATGTAAATATCATCCATTGCATTTAATAACATAGTGATATTTTTTTGAATTAATTTACTAGATCGTGAGGATTTCATGAACAATCTTAGTTATGTCCGTTTAAATTCTAACATATCTAGGAAGACTAAATGGCATGGAAGATGATTTGTAAACTTGCACCCCCACCCCAAGTATGCTATTTTTTGGTTGTAGCTTTTCTATGTATCCTCCCATACAATGAGAAAAAAAATTTCAACCATGCATTAGATTACACTCTCTCCCCTTATACATTGAGGTGGATGAATTCACATTAAATGTTTTTTCATTATACCAAGTATAGGGTTGTTTAAACTTTATAGTTCTATAATTTTGTTTAATTTTTGGAGATGGAATTTGGTCTCGATGAACTACTTGTTTCTTAGACCTCCAATCATCTTATAGAGAAGGTGTGTTTTTATGTGTGTCTTCATGGTTTATCTAGGATCATTAAAATAATTTCATTTCCATATAGATCAAAAGACCAAATTGGTTTTGGAATAATTCAAATAGTTTTTTAATTGAGATGTTTAAGCATTCTGATTCATAGGTTTTGAGTCCTAGGGTTTCAAATTTTATCACCTCATGGACACCTCCCCCTTTAAAAATTTTGAAGACCAGTTCTGATTCATATCTCTAAAAGAATGGGATTATCATGTTTTTTGTAATGGTGTGTTCATCCATGTGATGTATTTTTTAGGAAAGGCAAGAGTAGATCCATGAATGTTGGGACCCATCGATTGTCGATTCCTTTGAAATATGTGTAAAATAACTCGTCACATTTAGAAAGGATGTAAATATATCATCATTAAGTTTTATTTCCATTGCATAATTAATGTTATCCCTTTAAAATAGAGCTAACTCAAATCATTTGGTTTTATGATTTTGAATAACAGGTCAATTAATCAGCATGTTTATTCTCCATTTTAAAAATAGAGGGGAATAGAACATCTTAACTTTTTGAAACTCTAGGTATTTTAGGTTTTATAATTGTTTTGTTAGATGAAATTCCTTCTTATATAGAGTCTGTAACGCCCTGACCCTAGTTACCTAGATCCAGTGCATTATTACATAACACTTTCATGATCACAAAAGATCAAGTCTCGAAATACAGATTAGTTTATTAGCCTTGTAAGTATTAGATATATTCACAAGGTTTACATTACATCATAAAATGTAAAAATACAACATCATTGTTTCCATAGACAACACTGAGATCTCATATACTATCTCGGCATGTTAGTCATAATATACTTCTTCCCATCCTGGGAAAGATAAAACATAGAAAGAGGTGAGCTCAGATGCTCAGTAAGGATGAAAATATAGTGGAAACTTTCATAAATAAGAATAATCATTTAAGGAAATGTATAGAACTAAAACTACAGTCTTATTAACATAAACTTCATCATAATATCTCAAATATAAATCAAAATAATTTCATTTAATTACTCATATGTATATTCTACTAGATGAATAATCACATGCAATATCAATAGCCACTTTCATAATGATGGAATGCATAATACCAGACATTCATAACCACATAGTCAAGATAGTAGTTTGTCTCATGAGACCTACTGATTCATCGAGGAGCTATAGTGGGCTCCACTCATCACTTAATAAGTCTAATTTATTCTTCATATGATAAATTATTATACATAACATAAACATTCATATTAAAACCGGCGTACGAAATTTCAATAATTTATCCATAGACCATAAATGGTATAAAAATAACACATCCATAATCAAACATATCTCAAAACCATCAATAAAATATGTATGATTTATATCATAATAAATCAACTTCAAACTAGTTTAAAATCCATCAAAGTATGTTTACATAGATGAAAATGATTTGTAAAACTCTTTGAGTGAAATATTGATTTTTTCATGAAATCATTTACAAGTCACACAAATTAAAAAGAAATACATTTAAAGACATTTTTTAATCAAATTGTCCCATAATACTTTGAAACATTTAAAAGGAATTAATATTTTAGAAACATTCATGTCCATATAAATAAATCCTTAAACCCCATTTTGAAAACATGGAAAACAATGAGAATAATTTAGAAGAATAAATATTTAAAATATTTAAAATGATGTTTTTGTAAAAATTCCCTTAAAAATAATCTCTAAGAAAACTCTTTTATACAACATGGACATGGATAATAAATATGTCCCAATTGATACTTACGTAAAAACAACCTCAGATAATAATGAGATTGTGAAATTAACACATACCTTGTACTTTTACTTGATAGAGGGTTTTTTAACCTCTTGTATAATGGTAAAATAATTGTTATTAAATTATAAAATAATCATATACAATAAAATTATATCATATATGGTCTTTTAACATTGCTTTGTTAATAAAATATTAGTATTATCATCTTTTCGAGTGTTAACTGATTCGTTTTCCATTATACGCTTTATTATATAAGTAATATTAGTTATGGATAGGATGTATCTTATTCATATTCAGAATTATATTAAGTCTTTAAAAATTATTTTTAATAATCTATTTAACATTATTCTTGAATGGATACTATGGGTAATGAATCTCATCGTGTTCGTTGAGATGGTAATCCGTACGTATGCACGAGCGACAATATCATTCATTTGATGTTAAAATAATATATAATTGGATGGAATACCATATATACAGACTCATTATCATTTTATATTTATTATTTACATCAATTAACCATTATTATTATACCCATCCAAATAATAATGTAGTGAATAACAATTACACTACGACGTAGAGATGGTAAGCTATACGTACGCACGAATGGTGGCATGTCATTAAAAGGATCAATTAAGAAAATGAATATTTTTGTACTGTATTTATAATAACATCACAGTATATATAAGATATTAGATTTATTATTTTATAATGGAAACAACAAAGAAAGAGAAAGTGGAAGAAGAACAGAACTTGAAAGAGGTGATAAAATATTTACCTCTTCTTTGGGTTCTTCCTTTTGATTTGATCAAAAGGGCTCCTTAGGATGACTTTATATCTAATGTAAGGACTCTAGAATGAAGGGATGATAGTTTAGATGGTATTTTGGCAGGGTTTGGTTGATTCAAATGGATTTGAAGATGTGAATTGTAAATAAGGGAGAGTTCCCTTTTATAAGAGGGGTGAGGGGCACCTTTGGAAAAGATAGAAATATTATTTCATAAATAAATTATTTTCGGTGTCTATTGGTTCCAAAATAAATTATTTATAGTATATGTATGTTATGGGTCGAAAACCACTCAACCAATAATTTTTAGACAGGTTTGGGTTACTATATTTACTTTATCTTTTAGGATTAACTCTTAGTTGAATAGTTTTACATTTACCATGTCTCATTGTATTTTTATATTCCATGGTTGATAAAATTACTATAAACTTCCAAGATAACCCCAAGTAGTTCATTAATGATACAATTATCATTTAATATGTCTTTTGGCCGAACATTAGATTTTTAGGAATAGAATATCAATTAATAATATAATATTTCTTTTAAAAACTCATCTATGTCAATATTGACACTAGTTGGTATTTTGTTTTGGATAAATTTATAACAACCTTATTACTTAGAAAATAATTCATCTAACCAACAAAAAAATTTCATATTAACCTATAAAATTAGTGGAATTTATAAAAAGTATCAAATTACATTTATTTGGATATTTATAATATCAATTATTTTAATATTTCATTAATTTGGTAATTACTTCATCATCATTGTGTCCTAAATAAATTAAATTATTTAATTTATAGTAATTAAAAATAAATTACCATTATTTAAGAAATATTTTTGGCTTCTTAATGAATATATATAGTCGAATTTATCTTATGTGTAACCCTATATTAAAAAAAAATTAGTTATTAAACCTTGAATTTAACACTTTTAACTCTTCTTTGAATTAAATAATAATAAATGTCCTAATCTAATACAAGTGGAACTAAAAGATCATATTTTATTCCTATGTTTGTTTTTGTTCGAATTATACTTATCTAATAGAATTAGGACATGTTTTAGGCTAATAATAATATCATTTGTACCCTTAATTACTCTATTTACTTTTAACCGTGTTAAATAAAAGTAAAAAGTTACAATTCACTGAAAATTATTTTAATCTTATTGGACCAAATTTTACTTACTGATATCAACTGTGTCACTCATATTTTTGAAATTCATCTCACAAAAGTGGTAAAATTATGTTTTATGTAAATTTGCAAATGCCCCTAGGATGTGGGTAAATGACGGTGAAAAGTTCAATAAAATTTTTATATATTTAAAATTATTATAAACTGACTCCAAGTAATTACATTTAACTTACATAGGTATTATGTATCTATTTTGACATAAAATAAATTTAAACAAAATAATTAATTAATTAATTAAAAAGTCAGATTTAAACAATAACTGAGTGTTTTTCACTAATCATAAAAAATTAAATGTTTTCAAAAAAAATATTAAAAAGTCACCCTAAGGTAATTTTGATATTCTGAATCCAAAAATGAAGTCTATTTTAACAAATTCAAAACATATAAATTTCATTTATTAATTTAAAATTAATTTCCATTGTCAAAACCAAAAGGCATATTTTAAGAAATAATAACTATCAAAAAGATTGACACTAGTTTATGCCCAATTTCAATAGGAAATTACTTTCAAAGAACAAAATTGGATTATATGGTAAAAATATAATCTAATTATATTTCTGAACCATTCAAATTTATAGTTTTAAACTAAAAAATATTTTTATTAAAAATTTTGTTTTCAGTTAAAATTTAGTATTTTTCCCGATTCACCAAGATATGAATGTAATGAGAAAAACACCAAAAATTTATTGAAACCAAATTATTATGTCCAAATTCTAAATAATATATTTATTTTTTCAAGTTGAATATATAAAAGTTTCAAATATTTTATTTAAATAGGGTTCTCCATCAAATGACGGTAAAATTGTATTTTTTTTTAAAAATACATCTTTTATCTAAAAAAATGAATTTGTTCTTACATTACATCTACGAAACTCAAAATATAGATTCTAAAATTAAAAGGATTATATAAAGTTCATTATTAAGTTAATACTATTCATAACCACTTTTGAATGACTATATCGGTAAGTTGTGGTTTTCTTGAACTTGGTGTTATGTGTAGTGCAAGTTATTAAATTACTTTGAAGAAATAATATACTATGAAATCTTGGGGTGTTACATTCTAACCTCCTTCAATAAATTTCATCCTCACAATTTGAAATTGTTTTTTGAAAATAAAAGGTTAAAAAATAGAAAATACCTTTGTCGGAAAACCCACATCGAAAATGGTGTTAATAAAATTTTTTCTTAATAAGAAGAAAAGGGAAATGAAATGGTCACCACCAAATTATGATCTTGCTTAGGATAACATTGGTGGAAATTAGAGACACATAATTGGAGGAGAAACATAAATATTTATATGTAGTGATTGAGGTCATAAATAAAAAACAAGTGTAAAATTGAGGGTCTCAAATCCATCAATCTATGGTGATTTGAAATTCCATCGGTTCAACAAAACATAATGTATTAGGATAACACATTTCTGGTTTTAAGAAACCATCCCTAAAGTTTAAGAATTAATTTACCCATAGAATAAGAGGGAAAAAATTATATATATATATATATATATATATATATATTCTTGATAATTAGAGTTTTGTCCTTTAACTAATTCCTACAACAAACTCATCTTTAACTCCAAAAGATTCAAAAAAATATTCGATTTATCGTAATTGTATAGGGTTCTAGAAAAATGAATTTATAATTCACCTATCATACCCTTTTTTTTAAATCTACATTACACAATCTTGGGACTTCATGTATTTCAATGGTAGGTTATAAATCCCAATTGCACTATGGTTCTGGGTTTGATTCCCACAACTTTGTCTGTTGTGATGGGTTGTCACACGGTTTGCATGTTGTCATTTTTATAAAAATCCAAAAATAACCTTAACAATAGTATCTGATTTCATATTTAATCCATTCCAACCATTAGACTTATCCAAAATACATCGATCCAAACTTAGAGTCCAAAATTTATAATGGAGTTAAACACAATGATGATCTTTTTTCCGCATAATAACATGTGAACAACTTTATCGTGTATTACATTAAAACATGGTAACGCACTATATTACAATAAAAACTTATTGATTATATTCATGATCATTTATCATTTATTTAATACTAGATATATTCCTTATATCCAAAAATTATGAATATTCCAAAATGATGAAATGAACAAACCATTAATCAATTCCAAGATAGTCAAGAATATCCAATATAATTTATCCAAATCGACCATCTCGTAATACATAATTAGTACCTTAGTATCAGGACAATATAATCTCAAATTCCCAATGAAATAGTACTACAGTACAATCCTTATTTATTTCAATAATTCATATAACCAGTATATCGTTGATACAACACTCAAAATGTCATAATACTTTAATAATAGCATAAGAACTCTTAATCATTCTTCTTTATCTTCCATAGTATTATGACTTGATTCTTATCCAATAGCATCATTTGGGGTATACTCTGATGATTTGTAAATTGATTCACGTATTTTCCCAACTCCTAGCGGGTGAAGCGTTGTATATTTGAAACCTTTTTCTCACCCTTGCAATAACATAATTGGTGTCCTTTTTCTCCACACGTATAAAAAACTCCCATCCCCTTTAAACATTTACCAAGATGATTTTTTCCACAGTTATCACATATGGTAAAATCCTTCTTTCCCTTATTCCATTTATCCAACTTTCTCTCTACCGTCCTTTTCGTCTTTTGCTTGAATTCAAATTCATAGGACTCAGATAATTCTATCCTTATCTTATTAAGACATGATTCTATTTCTTCATATTTTGAGAATAGGTGGGAGACTATTTTCTCTCTAATTGTTGGATTAATACCAAAAATTATTTGATCCTTCTTACTCTTTGGATAATAAATACTGTTGGAGTTATCATTACTTGTACTATGTGCCATTTTTAAACAATGTAATATACTAAGTCAATTAAGGAATTGTAATAAATAATTTCAAACTTTTAAAATACCTAATGTAAATTGAACAGTTTATGGATATAATCCATAATCATAAAAATGTTTTCATTAAGGATGTATTTACTCCTAAATCCATCATAATGGCTTATAATGATAATGTGAATTATCTTAAGAATATATTTCGTGAGTGTCATAACCAAGTGTGCAGTATGTCCCGTTGTCGTCCACCAGTTCCCATTCGAGTCTAGCTGAAATCGGTGTTTTAAGGTTCTACCCCTAGGTACATCTGTTCCAGAGCCGCATCAACCTACTTGTATCTAGACTGGGACGTATTTCTTGTAAAACTCACAAAATCTATACAATACCAAAATTTTAGGAAATTATTCTATACTGATCATGAATGTCTAACTTAGGGCTATGTGCTCTAATCAGGGTTTATCTAAATCTAGTTTCCAAGGAGTGTACTAAACTTCCTCTGATACAAACTGTAACGTCCTGACCCTAGTTACCCAGAGTCGATTCATTATTACATAACATTAGCATGATCACAAAATATCATGTCTCCAAAGACCAATTAGATTAGTAGACTTGGAAGTACTAGATACATTCATAAGGGTTACATTACATCATAAAATGGAAAACTACAAGTACATTGTTTCCATAGACAATAATGAGATCCCATAGACTATCCATGTAGGTGATTCATTATATACTTCTTCTTATCCTGAGAAAAATAAAACCTAGAAAGGAGTGCGCTCAGATGCTCAGTAAGGATAAAAATATAACCGAAACATTCATAAATAAGAAAAACCATTTAAGGAAATGTATAGAACTAAAACAAAAGGCTTTTAAACATAAACTTCATCATAATATGGAAAATATAAATCAAAATAATTCCATTTACATACTCACATGGATATTATACTAGTATAATAATCCAATGCTATCAATAGCCACTTTCATAATGATATAATGAATAATGTAAGACGTTCATAAACACATAGTCAAGGCCTTGTTCCAAGACTGAAATTAATATTTTGTCAAGGACTTATTCCAAGACACTAGTTTATCTAGTGAGACCTACTGATGCATCAAGGAGAAATAGAGGGCTCCACCCATCACATACAATGTCCAATGCATTCCTCATATGAAAAGGTTTAAACATAATATAAACATTCGTATTAAAACTAGCATAAAAATTTCGATAATTTCTCCATAAACCATGAATGGTATAAAAATACCACATCCACAGACAAACATATCACAAAAACATAAATACAATATGGAAGATTTATATCACAATAAATCAACTTCAAACAAGTTTAAAATCCATCAAAGGATGTTGAAATAGATGAATATGATTTGTAAAACTATTTGAGAGAAATATCTCTTTTTCATTGAAACATTTAAAAGTCACAAAATTTAAAAAGGAATACATTTAAATACATTTTTGAATCAAAGTGTTCCATAAAACTTTGAAACTTTTCAAAGTCATTAACATTTTATAAACATTCATGTCCATATAAATAAATCCTTAAAAACCATTTTGAAAACATAGACATTAATGATAATGATTTAAGAGAATAAATATTTAAAACATTTAAAATGATTTTTTCATAAAAATTACCTTAAATGGAACCCCTTTTAAAACTATTTTATGCATCATGGACATGGATAATAAATATGTCCCAGTAGATAATTACATAAAAACAACTTCAGATAATAATGAGATTGTGAAATTATCCCTTACATTATACTTTTTCTTGTTTGAGGGTAGGTTAAACTCATGTATAATGGTGAAATAATTGTTATTAAATTATACATGAATCATATACATTAATATGACATTATATTGGGTATTTTTACATTTCATTGTTAATAATATCTTAGTATTATCATCTTTTCGAGTGTTAACTGATTCCTTTTACTTTATATGTTTTGTTTCATAAGTAATATTTGTAATGGATTGGATGTATCTTATTCATATTCAAAATGATATTAAGTCTTTAAATATTATTTTTAATCATCTAATAAATATTAGTCTTGAATGGATACAATGGAGAATAAATCTCACCGCGTTTGTGGAGACAGTAATCCGTACGTACGCATGAGAAACAATATCATTCTTTTGATATTAGAATAATATATAATTGGATGGAATATCATATATAAAGAATCAATATCAATTTATAATTATTATTTAAATCAATTACACATCATTATTATACCCTTCCAAATAATAATGTAGTGAATAACAATTACACCATGACGTGGAGACCGTAAGTCGTACGTACGCGCGTATGGTGAAATGTCATTAAAAGGATTGATAGAATAATAAATATGGTTTTACCATATTTATAATGACATCATAGTATATATAATATATTGGAGTTATTATTTTAGAATGGAAACAACAAAAGAAGAGGATGTGGAAGATGAAAGGAACTTGAAAGAGGTGAGGAAATATTTACCTCTTCTTCGGGTTATTCATTTTGATTTGATCAAAAGGGCTCTTTAGTTTGGCTTTATGTCAAAATTAAGGCCTATAGGACGAATGCAGGACAGTTTATAGGGTATTTGAGTAGGTTTTGGCCGATCAAAATGGCTTTGAATATGTTAATTAGAGAGAAGGGGGAGTGTCCTTTTATAAGAGGGGTGAAGGGAACCTTAGGAAAAGCTATAAATATTATTTTATAATAAAATTATTTTCGGTTTCTAATGGTTCCAAAATAAATTATTTAAATTATAAGGTGGGGATGGGCTGAAAACACTCAACCAATAAGTTTTAGACAGGTTTGTGACACTATATTAACTTTATCTTTCAGGTTTAACTCTTAGTTAAATAGTTTAACATTTACCATGTATCTTTTCATTTTATATTATATGGTTAATAAAATAACTATAAACTTCCAAGAGAGCACAAAATGGTTCATTAATGATAAAAATATCATTAAATTAGTCTTTTGGATGAACCTTAAATTTTTAAAAATATAATATCAATTAATAATATAATATATTTTTTAAAACGATTTTATGTCAATTTTGACACTATTTGGTATTTTGTTTTTGATAAATTTATAAAAGAATTATTAATTAAAAAAATTTCATATAAATAACTATAAAATGTCTTATTATCCTATAAAATTAGTAGAATTCATAAAAATTCTCAAATTACATTTATTTGGATATTTAGAATATCAATTATTTTAATATTTCATTAATTAATAAATTTATGCGTCATCATTGTGTCATAAATAAATTTAATTATTAAATTTATAAAAATTATAAATAAAATAACATTATGTATGAAATATTTTTATCTTTCTAATTAATATTTATGGTCTAATTGATATTATGTTTAACACTATATTAAAAATTGTTTACTTATTAAACATTGAATTTAACACTTTTAACTCTTCTTTATATTAAATAATAATAAATATTCAAATCTAATCCAAGTGGACCTAAAAGATATATTTTATTCCTGAGGTTGTTTTAGTTCTAATTATACTTATCTAATAGAATTATGATTTGTTTTTTGTAATAATAATATCATTTTTACCCTTAATTACCAAATTTACTTTTAATTGTGGTAAATAAAAGTAAAAAGTTACTCTTCATGAAAAATTATTTTAATCTTATTGAACCAAATTTTACTTACTATTATCAACCGCATCTCTAGTATTTTTCAAATTCAACTAAAAAAATTGGTAAAATTAATTTTTATGTAAATTTTCAAATGCTTTTTGGAGGTGGGTAAAAGACGGCGAAAAGTTCAATACAATTTTTTTATATCTAAAATTATTATAAACTGACTCCAATGAATTAAATTTAAATTATATAGCTATTATGTAACAAATTTGACCTAAAATAAATTTAAATAATATAAATAATTAAATAAATAAAAAGTCTTTTTTAAACAATAACTTAGTGTTTTTCACTTTTCCTCAAAAATTAAATGTTTTCAGAAAAATACCAAAAAATCACCATAAGATAATTTTGATATTCCGAATCCAAAAATGAATTCTATTTTACCACATTTCTAACATAGAAATTTTATTTTTGAATTTAAAAATAATTCTCATTGTTAAAATCAAAAAGCGTATTTTATGAAATAATAACTATCAAAAGATTGACACATGTTTATGTCCAATTTCAATGTGAAATTACTTACAATGACCAAAATTGTATTAAATGGTAAAAATATAATATAATTATACTTATTAGCCATTAAAATGTATAGTTTAACACTATAAATTATTTTTTTAGTAATGTTGTTCTTAGTTTAAATTTTGTATTTTTCACGATTCACCCAAATATGAAAGTTATCAGAAAAACACCAAAAATTTATTGAAACAAAATTTTTATGTCCCCATTCTAAAGAAGAAGTTTATTTTGTCAATTTTAATATATTAATGTTTCAAATATTAGATTTAAATATGGTTCTCCAATAAAAGGCGGTAAAATTGCAATTTTTTTTAAAATACATCTTTTATCTGAAAAAATTGAATTTGTTCTTACATTATATCTACGAAACTCAAAATATGGATTCTAAAATTATTAGGATTATATAATGTTCAAAATTTAGTTAATACTATTAATAACCACTTTTTAACGGCTAGTATGGTTTGTTGTGGTGTGCTTGAACTAGGTGTTGCGTGTACTGCAAGTAATTGAAATACTTCAAAGAAATAACGTACTAAGAAATCTTCGAGTGTTACAGTGTAATTTAGTATATTTTACATTACTTATTATTAATTAATCTCCATTTGATAAAAAAATAAATGACTTCCTTTTTGAATGTTCTTTATTGATGATATAGGGTTCCTCTCACCAATACATTTTTAATGCAGATCATATTCAAATTTTATGTTATTTTTTCCAATCCAGATTCCCATTTTATTAGAATTGGACAATCCTATAATCTACCTTTCTCACTTGTGCCCCACCCAATACCACCTTTAGTAGTGCATGACACCCCCAATATTTAATAGAGTTAATATCTTCCCTTTCATTAAACCCTCTAGTATAAATCTTATTATTTGACCTTTGGACTGATATGTTAAAACATAATTTCCATTACTACTACTAAATCTATTTTCAAGTTATTTTGTGATATATAAATATTTTAAAAATATTGACAGAAAAATGTTACATATATATATATATATTCACATTATTATATATATTCACATTATAATAGATATTTAAAAAATTATACATATCTATATAATTACTTTTAAATATGTTTATTAAATATTTTTTGTGTGGTACATTTTTTTGTTTCTATATTAATATTTATGTGTGTATACATATCTATATATGTATTTATATATAATTATATAATTATATAATTACTTTGGAATACGTTTATAAAATATTTTTCAATCTGTCCACTTATGTCTTTTTGTTTATATATAAATATATATGTGTGTATGTCCACATGCCCATATATAAATATAATGATCAATATCAATGGTAATATAAATATTTAAATTTATTTAAATATATGTTATTCTAATATTTATTTACATATATTAGACCATATAAAAGAATATATATATATATATATATGTCTTTGTTCATATATTGACTCATAGATCGATTTATATGTAAAATTATATACTGAGATGTAAACACATATACATATTCCTAAATTTTTTAACATTAATAAAATGTAATGTTTTTTATTTTATATAAAATTTATATTTGTTTTTTATTGATAGACGTTTTCAAAATTTTAGTAGAAATTATGTGTGAAAATTCATTTGAATAATAGTTTATACAATTAAATATTTTATATGAAAAAATATGAAAAAATGAATATATTTTTTTATTAATAAAATTAAAATATAAAAGCCATTAAAATTTTAGCCCTATAATATCAATAGGAGTGTAATCCCTATGATGAAATACAATCTCCAATATAAAAAGATATGATTATACTCTTAAAAAATATTAAATTGCATCAGTGTAGTGATTATATTATCTCTTATTCATAGTACCTTCAGTATCCTCTCTATATGAGATTAATATATGGATTCTCCGTGTTTTGGAAATTAGTTTCTTGTTGTATGGATTATTTGATTGGAATGGAATTTTATCACCTAGAGTCTTTACCTCCTTCTTCATTCAGTTTCTTTTTCTCCCATTATTTTTACCTAGTTGATGGATAATTTATTGGTTATTGGTTCACCTGTTTCATCCACTTATTTGGTTAATAATGATATATTATTTTGGAATTCATCACCATTAGGCATCTTCCTAGGATAGGATTCTCATATATAGAGCATCAGAAGTATGGATTTTTTTTATGAAATGTATATGTGGATTTACTATCTGTGTATAGTTTTTAAAACATGTAGATCTATAAATGATACTATTTATGCATCATTAAAAATTGTATTTTTAATTTTCGACCATCTAAAGGTATGTGAATATGTTTTGGATCATCAGATTTCTTCTTTGTGTCGCATTCATTGGAATTATTCTTGGTGGATTGGTCATCATTAGATCATCATAAGTAGTTCTTCTATTTTTTCCATTAAACGGTTCTATGATTGGGCCATCAAGGGAGGGGATCATCTCTCAGGTAATTATTAGGATCTTTTTGATACTGAATATTTATTTTATTTGTGATTAGTTAACTATGTTTTTTATTTTCCGATCATTACCTTATGAAAATACAATGTTCGAAAAGTAAAGGTCTTGGAAACCCAAGCCCAAATTTTATTCTTCATATATGTTTCACTACTAGTCTCCCTAATATTTTTTACCTACCTAAAACAATATCTAAAAGAAAGAAAATTGATGGTATTTCAAAAAACATGTTTCTATAACTGTTTCCCCATCACCTGTTAAGGACACATGGGTGGTATTTCACTTTTTTTGAAGAATTATATGGACATGAGGGTTAAATATTTATTTCAAAATTACAATTCTATTTCCATATAAAATCCTATAATAAAAAAATATGATTTTTAAGATTTTATGGGTGGGCTTATTAATAAAATAAATGGATATATTGGAATGTTCTAATCCATTACTTTAGATCTTACCAGGACAAATTTTCATTGGGGGGGACTTCAATAAAACGTTTTCTCAACATGAGAAAAAAAGATAAGAAAATGTGTTGCTCAATCTAATGATTGATTTTCAATAGGAAGAATAGTGTATAGAGCATTCTAATATGGGTATTCTATCGACCCACACAAATGGTTTTGTAGAGATTCCATGAAACCTCGCATAGAATAGAGTCTGAAGGGAATAATTGGGGTTGAGTGAGTGTACTAACTTTTTCATCTTTTTTGGTTTTCTCATCACCCACCCACCACATCAGATAACTACCTATCATAACTTATTTTTATCATGGGAAATGAAATTCTAGACATGAAATACTCTTCATATTTTAAATATTCCACGCTAAGTATAATTAATATAAGGAATTCATCCAAAATTGAAGAAAGGTATGGGATATTGACATTAGATAGAATATCCACCATGTGGTAGAAAAGCTAAAACTATGGAGTATCATTATTTTTTTCCAATAAAATTCACCTTATGAAAAAATTGAAAGGAAACATAATGTGTTGTATTATTTCCATGTGTGATATGGTTTTATATGGTATTTTATCCCTTTAATAAGAAATGTATTCCACATTTGAAATTAATGAAATATTTTTGCCTCTACGAGCAAGTGAAACCCATATCTATGATCATGATTGTAATTTTTTACACATACTTTATATGGATTCTTCTTAGAGATGCAATAACACCATCACATTTCTCAAGAATGTGGAAGGGATAATTATTTCCGATGAAAGGAAGATGTAATATATTATCATTTATTTTTACCATGTGATCTTTATGGATGGGGATTCGGCCATTTTTTAGAATATTTAATCTTGCCCTAAATTATTTATCACAGATACTATGAAATAAAATCATATATTTGAATTTAAGAATGATGAAATTTTGATGGACCTAAAACAAATCCATTCAACCAAATCAACAGGGACATGTTTTTCACCTACCTAATTTTTTAAACAATTCCTACAGATTATCGGGAATAATATCTCAGACCTTGTGAATTACCATTAGGTAGGTAAGTATAACTTTATTACATTGCGGGAAACCATTAGTAATCTTGTTTTAAATAACAATAAACCCTCTTTGATATTTTAATTTAGTTATTTTAGTTTATAAAATTTAATTTATAGAATTTTCTAAATGGAATTTGTTAGATGCATGTCTTCCAGGTTTCTATCTATTATTTCTAAAAATCAGATTTTTTTATCTCCTAGAGACTCATCTATGATCATTACATTATCTCACCGGAAGTGTTTCAATCTATAAAACCATTCTTTGTTGTAAAGTGAAGTATTATGAATTGTAATCTGGTTAGACAAAGGCCTATGATGTCGATTTATACTCATTTGTTTAGTTTTTTATGAGTTAGATTGGGTTCTATTTCAAATTTATTAAGGTTTTGATACATCATTTCTTGTCAATTTCAATGAAGATAAAAATCAATGATAAACTTTCTCAGATTTGGTCCCATTCTAGGAGACTTTTCCTTCTGTTCCCTCTTTATCCTTATATTTTTATCCTAATATATGATGTGTTTTATAACATTATTTATATTACAAAATGGATAATATGATTCATTGGGATAAGGTATGTAGATGTGGAAATCTCATTTACCATATTTTATTTTCATATGATATCATTCTATTTTCAATTACTACCATTGTAGAATGATATTTTAGATTTATCCCGATTCAAAGGTATTAGAATGAATCATGAAAATATTTTAACCTTGAAAAATTAGAAATATCTCTTATTTTATAATTCCCCATGATTATAGAGGACTAAATCTATATATATTCTAGTTTATAGGTGTCCGATAAGAAACATAAATACTTTGGTATGCGTACGATTGTTTTATAGTATAAGAGATATATTTCTTAGATACTTCCTTAATGAGTTGAAAATAATTAAGGAAGGAATTTAAGTATAATATCTAAATATTTGAAGTAATTATTCATCAATTAAGTGTATTTGGAAATAAAAACATATTCCATTCCCTTATTTAAGCTCCGTCTCTTTTTGTGGATCATATCCATTCACACCTTGTCAAATTGAAGTAGGGTACACATTATGGGGAAAAATATGTTGTGTGGAATGGGAAAATTAGTGTCTCTCGAAAGCATGTGTGGGAATGGGGTTGTCGGATATGAGGTGATTCAATGAAACCCTACTGTTGAAGCAATGATAGAACCACCACAACACACTAATTTCATATGTGCTCAGATCCTCTATAATGGATATTTCCCAAATTTTGACTTTTGTTGATCATCTATAGGCCCCCACCCCAGATATCTATGGAGAAGAAAATGGGAGTGTGAATGATCCTTTTGGATAATATTTAATTTAGAATCACTGATGATTCCACTATCAAAGATTGGAAATATTCTTAGCTTCTTGATGACGATGTGGTGAAGGATACAACACTAGTGGTTCCGAGTTAGGAAAATTCCACTATACATTAACTAGTTAATTACACAAGAACCAACTATTTTATTAATAAAATGAAATGATCGATGGAAAATATAAATTGAATAATTATCATGGGCATCCAATGCATGGTCTATATGGGTATTAATGGAATTTTATAGAGTAACAAGATATCCAGATTTTACTCAGTTAAATCATGTAATATGATGTCGTACATAATGTGAATCTCGGAGGATGATGTACTTTGTATAATAGTACGGTGTTTTGAAATTATTACTAAAATAATGTATTTTTTTAGAAAATATGCAATAATTATTAATAACAATGATCTTATTATATACTTCAGCATATTAGATGATCATTTAAGACCACTATGCATGGTTGCACTGCATCCCATACTGGATACAATTTTTTCTACACCAAGGCCAAGGACATATTATATGAATGATGTTCTAATTTATAAAAATTATCATAAAAATATCATGAACATTCAAAAATTATATTGAAAAGTCCATCCTATCTTAAAATAGAGAAATTTTAGGCAAATTTCCCCAGGTGATGGTTTATTTGGTTACAAAATTCACCAATTATTAAATAAGTTATCAAAACTAACATATTTCTAGGTTGAGAGTGTTTCTTGATTGTTAGGGATTTGGAAATGAATTAAGGAACACCTTGAGAGTCTAAAATATTATCTTTATACTTGAAAATGAAATCCATCAAATGGATGTGTCGAAGATAAGTTTGTATTTTGTGTTCTACAGATATGTATTAGTGGGTTTTGTTGTTATTGTTCTGAACTCCCTTAGATAGATAATAATGGGATTCCATGAATCATTGAAAATACATTGGAAGCCTCTAGTGGAAGAATCATAGTACATATTCTTATTAATGTGGCTGTCATTTTGGAGAGGAATGAAATATTTCAATATGGAGTCAGACTATCTGACTATTACTAATGCCATCCTTGCACTAAATAATGGTATAAAATAATTTTTCATTATGGTGATGGTTATTTGAATCATTTTTCACCGTTTATCTCTATGTACAGTCACTCTAATCAAAATATATATAACATGGAAGATCATTTTTTTAAACCTGTGGTCTCACTAGTTAGTCAAATGTTTGTTCGGGTGATTTCCCTTTATGGATGAACTATTTTGTACTTCCTGATTGTAAATATATTAATTAAAACTATTTTTTGGTTATGAAAAGTTCAAATGACCTAAAATATTAACAAAATCAATCTTTCGCAAATAAAAACTCATTTTTGAGACCCTTTGATTATTTTTCTCCATTAAATAATATTGATTGCGTTCCCCCAAATCAATAAGGCATAAATCGCTTCACAAAAATTGATTTAATATCTTGTGTAGCTTAAAAGGACACTTGGATCAAAAGTTATAGTCATTTTTTTTAAAGTTATGTTTTAAAAAATATCTTATGTTTTTAATTAATTTATTAGTTTATTATATCACAAAATTGTAATTAATTCCAATTCTTCAATAAAAAGTGTAAAATATTAATTAATATATTTTTTTTATCCAATTTTCTCACAATGAAATATATACTGAGTGTAGATACGAACATATTATTATATAAATAATGTATTTAAAATTGTTATATATGTATTTATATATATATTAATATTTTAAAATGTAATAATTAAGAATTTTAAAAAAAATAATGAATGTCACCTTTTATTAATAATAAGAAAAGCATTGACGAAGGGGGGTTTTCCAACCCTATAAAATAATTGATATATAGTATGAAAATATCTAATATTTGAATTCTTTATCATTGCTAATAAAATTAGTAAAATGTATTAAAATAACTAAAAAAGGAGGCCCCTCTCAGTACTTAAAAAATGCTCGGATATCGACTAGTTTTGGTCTCATCATCATTACATTGCTGATAATGAAAATATTTTTAAATATAATTTGAAATATAAAATAAAATTTTTATTCATTATTTAAACACTGATAAATGGTAGTACATAATATAGAAAAAATTTTAGTAGTGTGGGAAAATTAATCGATCATGTTTAGTTGTGTATACATGGTTAAATCTGGAAAAGTCTTGTATTTCCAACAAATGTATGAAACCAATTCCAAATAGAATGATTGTAACACCCCATGATTTTAGAATGTCTTAATCTATAAATAATTTTATTTCATTGATATCTTGCATTACATGGAACATCACGTTTAAATGAATTGTAATATACTATTAAAGTGTTAATATTTAGTGTGATAGTTATCATGTAGTTGCTGAATTAGAGTGTATGAATAGTAAAAAAAATTTGAAAATTGTAGGCTTACATATTTATAAAATTAATTTATTTGTCACCAATTAATTTGTAATAAAAATAAAATTAATTTTAAAGAAAAAATTATATTTTTTCAAAAATTATTTCTTATACATACAATTTATTTTTATATTAATTACATAAATTAGTCACTATTGGTAAATAATTTTAATCAAATTTATA
Source organism: Viscum album (assembly GCA_963277665.1). Lineage (NCBI taxonomy): Eukaryota > Viridiplantae > Streptophyta > Magnoliopsida > Santalales > Viscaceae > Viscum > Viscum album. Next base: position 1,395,474,210 of record OY728165.1, read on the forward strand.
TATTATACATATTTAATAAAAATTTATAAAATTAATTTAATAATTTTTTCATTGAATGAGATAAGAATAAACCAAGTCCTACACATAAAAATAATTTTATTAACAGTTGTTTTCTTCAGCTTTTGCATGCATATTTTTAATATTAATTTCTGCCACATGTAGAAATTGAATAATAGAAAATGGTAACAATATGAGAATTCAAAATGTAAAAATTTTGTAAATATCACCCATTTATTTTTTTAATATAAATAGTAACTATCATAAAATTTATCACATCAATAATGGTTAAATCAATGTATTATTTGTTAAATCAAAGTGATAAAGCCCTATTTTCTCATCTTAATTATTAATAGATAAATGGAATTTTAATCATATCACCTTATTTTTGAATTATATTTCTATAAGGGAATATTTTACTTGAAAATTAATAATATAATATTTCATATAAAGAAGGTTACAAAAATATCACCCTTTTATTTTTAATGATCTCCCATTTGTTCACATAGGGACAAAAACAAGTAAAAAATATATAATTACCTATTTTTTTAATGAAATTTTATTTACTATGGTTATTTATTTTTATATTTTTGTGATTAAATATTTTATTTGAATTCTTTCACAACATTAATGTAGTATTTATTTATTTAAAAGAATAATATAAAATAATTTTTAAAATATTAACTGTAGCATAACTTGAGTATGTTATAGTGTTTCTAATAATTTATTAGATAAATATAAAATATTAGAGATGACTGAATGATTTATATTTTAATTACATTTTTTTCATTATGTATTTTAAATAAAATTAATTGGACAATGTGAAAATTGTCATTAAAATTATTTTATCAAAATTATATTTTATTAGATTGTTTCAATCGATGGGCGGACACTTCATTGGTGGTGATTTAAATGGTAGGTCCTTATCAAGTGATAATTTAGAGAAGATCGATATCGATTTTACCCTTTAGGACAATGTGGATCATAGGGATACTAGTGAGCAGAATAGCGTGCACAAAGGCTTCCTCCACAGCTTCCTTATGGAAAATAGCCCCACCACTGCATAACTTGATAATTTTAATATCATAAATATACTACATATAAAATAAAACCAATTAGAATATGTTTCTTATAGAAATAATTCCTTAAATAAATAATTTGTAAAGTAGTATGTCTTTGATGTAGTAGATTCATAGAATAATGAGAAGGTACATTCGGTGTCTGTCACCCATCTACATGACTATTCCCCTCATTAACATACTATTATGTGTTGAAATTTAGATGATAAATTGTTGGATCCTCACTTTGGTTGATTAAAAGTTGTTTAGGACTAGTAGGTGACTTTGGTTGTGTATGAGAAATTTTATAAATTTTTATAAATATTTATTGGACCCTTCATCAGGTGTCCCAATAAAAAATTATGGTGAGGTTACCAACTTCACTAATCCACATCCAATTTCATCCCACTATCTACCAATGGATGATGTCAATTTTATAATGAACGAGTTGAGGAAAAACATATTTTCTATAATGATAATCTATTCCTCATTTAATTTTTTTATCATTCTCTCATATCTATTTTAATTTTCATTTTCACATGATGTTTTCACCATGAATGATCATAAATGAAGGAAAAGTATGTTTTAATTTTATATATTACATTCACCATCTAGTTCAATATTTATTATTATTTATGAAATATTATTTATTTACCTACATTTTGGAATGTTTTATATGATTTATTTAATTACTTATATCAAGGTTATATTGTCACTTGTATGGATTGAATAAATTTAATTATTTTACACCACTTGATTGTTAATGTCAATAACAAAAAACAATCCTTATATAGTGCTGACAATTAATAGAACTGGAATGAATGTTCTGATAGAGGAGAGACTTTCAACAACATTGAAAAAACAACTAATAATGTTTATTTTTATCAATGCTAGCAAAAGATCTAATAAAATGGAAACATTTTTCATCATTTTTTTGTGGTGATGAGAAAAATACAACATTAATCAGTGATTATTGGCACTGATTAAAGTGACACCCTTATAAAAGTTATGTTAATAATTTATAAAGTTTATAGTGAGTAATTTGATCTATATTTATATTAATATTTTTTTATAAGAATTGATATTTCAATAAGCATACATTTTTAAATATATTATATATATATATTATTCATATAACATTTAATGAAATAATATTTTCATAATTTAGTATTTACATTTTTTAAAAATTTATATTAGTCACGATGTATACTAGTTTATTAATATATATTTATTATAAATTATATATATAAATAAAATAAATTAAATAACATAATATTTATTATAAAAAATATACAATATATAAATGAATATGTTTAAATAGATATATATTTATATTTATATTAAATAGTTATATATATATACATTATAACTGTATTTATGTATGTGTATATTTGTATATGTATGTATATATATGTTTGGGTTCATGTGTGTTTATATGTGTATATGTAGATATGTATATCTGTCATGTGTATGTGTATCTGTATATATATGTGTGTCTATGTGTGTATTTACATGTGTGTAGATGTTCTTTTAATTTTATATGTTTATTTATAGTTATAATTGTAAATAAAAAATATTTCTTTAAATATTTATTTATAATTATATAGATTTTTGTTTTTTTATTTTTATATATTATATAATTAAACTTTTATCCTTATTCACTTTATTTTAGAAGTAATAATGATATATATTTATCATCAGCCAAACAACATTGATAAAGAGTGGTTTTATCCGCACCTACTATGATATAGGTAAAAAACCACTCTTTAGGATTGATTTTCTTGAAATCGATAATAAAATTATTCCCATTTATTTAAATAGAACCTTAACATAGTTCTCCATTCTAGCTCCATTCAAGCACTCATGAATCCAAATCATTTTTCCTCCCTTTCATGATCATTGTGGATGGATCAATCATCTCAAAATCTATTATATGTGATTATTTATACTCTTCATTAATCACTATCCATACTAATTATTAGATCTGATTCCCATCACACAGTTTCTCATCAATTAAAAAAGAACAAATTAAACCTCTATTTTCCCACGCCTCTTAAAATTCTTGACCTTCACCACTAATACACTATTCATTCACCAGAAACTCATGACTTCAATTTTTGATTAATGGATATTTTTCTATTATAGAAGATGACTTTTGGCTCTTTTTCTATTGAACTATGGTGAGTGTTTCTGTTCTATCATATTATATTAAAATCCTTCAAATTCTATTTGGTTTCAAAGAGTTTCCTTATTAATGTTATTCCTATATGACGGTCTACGAGGTTAAAATATTTTCTTTCAAACCCTTTCAACCACTTTTAGAGAATGGGATTCCCTAACATCTTTCTTACAATGTATAAGATTATTTTCTAGAGAATGATGGAATCATATGTTATAATATTCAATATCATTAAACACATGGAAAGTCATCCAACATGGTATAGAATCCAACCAGACAAGAGGGTCATCAAAAAGACTCCATATATCCAAATGATGAGACATTCGTTTAGCCTCCATTTTGGTAAAGTAGAAGTAAAAGGATGAAATGTAGAGCTGTAGGGAATGGATTTTAGAGACTAAATGAATTAATTAATGGTGGCCTACCTTAATTGTATATATTTCATTAATAGGATTAATCAATTCTGATTCCATCGCGATAGAGTTTCTTTCTCGATCAAAGTATAATTCCATTCCAAAATCATTTTCTTGTGCTTATATCACAAAAATAAATAAAAACACAATTTTATTTCTTTAATTATCGCAATGATTGAAATAGAATATTCATATAACAAAATTTCAAAAATATTAACTCATTTTCCAAATTGAGACACAACCATGTTAATTTATTAGGTGCTTGAGGTTGTAGGGGTCTAGAAGTGTGGGACAACCTTACAAATAGGTCCTTCCAAATATTTTAAATTGAACCTAACAGGGTTAACATAACTCTTTTTTTATAGCTCTCATAGAATTGAATCATTGTGGCTTCCCTTCATTGATCACCTCTAATAAATCAATCATCTCAAAATATATGATATATGAATATTTGACATAAAATTTATCACTATACAAACTATGCACCAGATCCAATTTCTATACTTGAAATCTCAACACATGAAAAATAATTGATCGAACCTCCATTGGTCGACTCATCCAAAAATTATCAACTTCTACTATATAAGAGGAATTAATTTAGATAAACTTGATGTATTCACTCTTAGCTTCTAGAAGCGCTTTCCATTGTAGACTATGGATTTTGGATTATTTTCTCCTGAAATGAGGAGGGTGTCTCTAATCTCTCACATTATATTACAAGAATCTAAATTATCATTGGTATCAATGTTAATAATTTATAATTTAATTCATATATTATTTTCCAGGATGAGAATATGTTTTTTCCAAATGATTTATTTCAATGTCTTAGAATGGGATTCTATAACTTTTGTTTTTAAAAAATAATAAGTATTATATAAATATTATTTTGAGTGTTTTTTAATTTTTTACATCATTTGACCTTGAATTTGCAAGTTTTAAATTTATAAAAAGATATTTTCAAGAAAAATGTTTGAAAAAAAATTACATTATGGATTGTAGAGTAGCTATTTTGTTTTCAATGATTTGGATAACTCATTATTTAAGTTTTTAAATATTTTCATTCTACCAAATGATTTTTAATCAAGTGTTTGAGTTTATTGAAATGTTCTAAATGATTTCAATGGGTATTTGACAGTACCACATGTGTGAATTTTATTCAATATTTTATTAAAATAATATTTCAATGATTGATCATATTTTTGAATATTAAAAATTATGGACTTTATTTTCATGTGTGTATAAGTATTTTATTAAATTTATTTTGAAGATAATTATTTTTATAACTTCAACATAATATACAAGTCATAATAATAAGAAATTAATAATAATTTTTATTTTTTGTATATAAATATTTACAAATATTTTATAAATAATTTTATTATATATAATTTTGATTATAAGTAATTTAAATTATCCTAAATTATTCATTTATTAAAATAAAATATAAATAATTATTATTTAATAATATATTTGCATTAATAGTCATTATGAATTAATATTTTTGAAATAGAAATTTTGAATTTATAATTATTTTGAATTAATAATTTCAATTAATGATTTGAATTAATAAATTATACTAAAAATTTATAAATAATTTTGATTACCTGGAAATGATAATTTTGATGATGTGTATATAAATAATTTTGATTATGTTTGTATAAATAATTGTAATTATAAGTAATTATTTATATATAAATATTTTTTATTTTGTGTATATAAATATTTTGTTCATATGGTTTTAAAAGTGCACAAATAAGTGATCTTATTTTTCCTCGATCATCCTCGCTAATTATCCACCCAATCTATCTTTCCTTGAGCCATTTTTGGTTCACCCTCTATATCTCTCCTTCACATTCATTTTCACCCATTCATCATTATTTCTCTTATCGATTGAATGGAGGTCATAGTTCTGCACTGCAAAACCCTTATCACATATCATGTAAGGTGGTGAGAGCATATGATAAGTTGGCTTAGTTTTTTAGGTTCACATATTGTAATCAACAACAATTTTTATGTATCACTCATAATCCCATGGTTTTAAAATAAAATTATTCCATCCATTTTTTTCATTAACCCCCCCCCCCCTCCCACACACACACACACCAATGTAATAAAACCAAATTTTCAATTTAAAACATGTCATTAACTATTTTATTATAATTTTAGTGAACATAATACTATTATATTTCAATATCAATTTATTTTTAGTAATTAAAAATATAAAATTTTATTTGTAATATATGATGAGAGATAATGTTTTAAATCAAGACAGTTGATTTTTTTCTATAAAATAATATCATGAATTTATATAAATTTCTATTGTAAATCTTTATATTAGATTCCATTTGTTGATCACCAAAAATTTGGGTTTGGATATGGGAGTGCTCACTTTCCGGACCGTAAGTACTAAACTAGATGGTATATTAGGTAATTATGATATATAAAAAATGAATGATAACCCACTTTATAAAATAATAACCATTGAGAAACCAATTTATATTATTGAAATCATTACCACTAATAATCAGAACTTACAATAATTTTTAAGGAAAATATAAAATTTTTCGATGAAAAAGTATTTATGCATTATTTATATTAAAATATATTAACAAAAATGTATAAAATAAGATGTATTTGAATAATGAATGAGTGAATTACAATAATATAAAAATTTAGTATGAGGTTGGGGTGAAATAGTTAATCATGATTACAAAACATCATGCATATGACCCACACAAAAGACTTTTTCTTTATTTACGCTATTTTTTTCAAGACTAATTAATCCAGAAGAGTTAGAAGAAAATATGATTTGTCAAAAAAAAGATCAAAATTATTAAGGTTGTACTAAATACTAAGAAAAACTAAAATTAACTATTCACTAGGATAAGAGTTCGTTTTATGGACCATATGATATTATTACAAATGTGGATAATGATGAAGGCATTTTAGATGATGTTATTTTAGATGTGAATTATGATGAAGATTGTTTAAAAAAATTGTAACGTCAGTTGAAGATAAACTAAAAGATTTAAAATATTAGATGTTAATGATATGTTGGTAGACACCATTATATAGTGGTTGTACTAGATATACAAAATTCCCTCTATACTGATGATATATAATTTAAAATATCGCAAAAAATGGAGTAAAAATTGTTTTATTGAACTGCTTGCTATCTTGAATGATATGATCCCATAAGATAATGAGCTTCCATGCCAAAATTATTTATGTAAACAAATAATATGTCTAATGGATATGATCTTATAATGAATAGATTCCTATCCAAATGACTATATAAAATATTGTAATGACCAAAATTCATTAAAAATCCTAGAGTGTGGTACTACTCATTTCAATGAAGATTAATTGGGTCCTACAAAATATTTATGTCGCCTTCCAATAATTACATGGTTTCGTAGCCTATATAGATGTAGGGAGAGTACACGATAATTGACATTGAACGCATAAACATGAAATTATAATGGAATTATTTGTCAACCAACGAACTCTCCTTGGTGTATAAAAGTTAATCACGAGTATCCAAAATTTATAAATGACCTAATAAAGGATGTTCCTTCAATATATATATATATATAGTGGGAATACTATCAATTTTTAGTGATGAACTCATAGTACATTGCTATTTTTTTGTAATGTTTAAACTTTTTCAATGTTTATGCACAAAAACAAATAAATCATGTTTTATCTTCTTATATCAAAACCAAAACAACCATGTAATGATATTGATATTTATTTTGGATCCATTAATTTTATATTTTTAATTGCTATGGAATTTAGGTGTTATGATTTATTATGATTAAAAAAATTATGATTTCACATTGAGATCCTTATTTCTCATTATGATAAATGAATTTCCTACTTATGAAATTTTATTTGGATATATAATTAATAGAACTCAATGGTGTCCCATATTTTAACAAGGTAAATATTTAATTATGATGAAAAATTCATCAGGGTATCTTTTTCAAGGAAATCAAAAAAAATTACCTCGATGAAAAAGGACCAGTTTATTATGGAATTATTGTATGGATGATCATAAGCTAGTACAACATTTTTTACACTAACAAGTAATAATTTATTTGAGAAGATAATGAATATAGATAAGTATTGTGATAAAATATTTTCATAAAACCTTACAAAAATAATGTAAAGTATGATATTTTTATTAAATAACATAATTGAAATTGTATTTGATTTGAATTTTCTTGATGTTATATGTGGTCAATAATATGTATGTAGCTATGTCATTGGAACATTAATAAATTCACCAAAGAAATTTTTTTATAGAATTAAGGCTAGGATATACATGATTTGCATTGGAATAAATGAATATTTGCCTCTAGTGATGATTGAAAACAAATTCTTTCTTTAGCTTCATACACTCTCTCCATACAAGAGAGATATAATTTTGTAAACATCTTGCATTCTGTAATGGATCTTGTGTGTTAATCGCAAATATATCAAGATTATCATGTCAATGAATGAGTTACTAAGGGTCTAAAATAACATGATTTTTCAAATTTCATGCATGATATAATGCATGTAGCTTTACATTTCACGTTTCCCAAGAATTCACATTATAAATAAACAATTACCTATTTATTTTACAAATCTATAACCATAAATTTTTTTGGACCTGATGAAATTTCTATCTATTTAAATGGAAATTTCTGATATATTTTTTGAAGTGGGTATGTTCTCCCTAATAGTATTATTTTTTATGACGGTTAACTTGATGGATGACTTGATGGTTCACACGGTAATAGAGATTTGAATATGTGGTATTGTAAATTGTATATGGTTGTCACGAATTTAATGGTATATAAATATTTTGGAAGGGTATATAAAAATAAATTGAATAAAAAAGGTTGTATTGTGGTGTGATATGTCATTGAGTAAGTTATTGAATTCTTTAACAACTGCCTATCTAATGTGGAAATCATTGGTTATCTGAAATCATGTTACATTGGGTGAATTGTGGGTGATGAAATTTATAGAATAGATGTTTTCACATTAATATTATAGATTCAGATCAAGACATCATTTACATTTTATATAAAATTTTATAGTTTTCCCTAAATGTTTAAACCCACAATGTAATAAATAAGATATTTAATTAATAAGGGGGTGAAATATGGATATCAAGTACATATAAACAATAGTTTCTAATATGATTTCAAGACTATATTTTTAAGGTTTCAAATGAAAATCCATATTCAATTTTAGAGAAACTTTGATTGATATCGATAGGACCATGTGTGCATGTAATATATTATACATTTTATATAAATAATTGTTATATGTTCTACACATATGATCATGATGAAAATAGTTCCATGAAAAATATTGGAGTTACAATAATGGTTGACCTGATTCATGTGTTTGTACCAAAGACATAAATTAAATTTCAATGAATCTTTCACACATTAGAATCATCAAAAAAGTATTAGAGTTGGATTATATGAAATTATAGGTGCCTGTATTTTTGTGCATGTGGGTTGATAATATGATTGTTGTTAAAATATATGAATTGGGATTCATGAATTTGTATTTCAGTAAGTAAGGGTATAAAGAAAAAACATTTATAATAGAATTACAAGTATAACAATTTTATATTCCAGATCTGATAAATTAAAAGTGTTCAATTGTTCTGTTGTTAACCAAAATCATTGAAGGGTCAAATGTTAATTAAAATAATGATCATCCTTTCATTTAGAATGGTCCCAGTATAGATGGTTTCATTAATGTAATAGGATACCACAATATAGTTAGTTGGATACTAAATAGAGAGTAAAATCCATTCAATCCTTTAAAAATATATCGGCCAATAATAAGATTATATATTTTTTAATATAAATTGTGTTATCTCAAATTATTATATTTTCAGTACCACATTTAAATAATCAATATTAAATGATAAACTAATTCTAGATATAATGACTTTTGCACATAATGATTCTGCCAATCATGAGGATCAGCAGGTTTCACAACATACCTGTGATGCCAATATAGAAGAACAATGACATTCTAAACATGATGATACTACCATTATAGAGGAACAACATGTTGAAAATTTTAAATCCACAGAAATTATAGTACAGAATAAACATGTACCCAATAGAAAATAATATCATTATAGAAGTACATTGTTAGAAACTATTAATATGATGGGGAAAAAATCAATCCAATTCGAGGTCAGATGAAATACACGTGTAAATAATACCTGTTAACCCCAAAAGGACATGTTTTGTACCTACATTATGATCACCACTCTTATTGGTCTCTTGATTTTCTTATATTCATGGGAAAAAAATTCTTCAGAATAATAAAACAATTTTGGAAGATATTATGGTAAAATTATGAAATAATTTAATTATTTTACAAGTAAACACAATATGACAATATTAACTTAATCATCAACATCCAATGTAGATTCCATTTATTATGTATGAAACTATAATTAAATTTTATTAGTGCTCACTAGAAACAATGAAAAAGGTATTCACACAATTCATAAGAAGTATCATATAAAATATATTGAATGTAAAATTAACACGCACCCACTAATGATTTATTAACACCTGGTAATCAATCTAGCATGGGATGTGTTTATTTTTTTTTTGAGGAGGCATATTTGTAGGTACATTATGACCATTAACATATTTCATGATAATGGTTATATTAATCCCTATGATTAAAAAAATAATAAACAAAAAATGGGTGGTAAAAATAATAATTGAGAAAAAATCCATCAATTTCCTTCCTTAAAGATAGGATGTGGTACGATTCACTTGAAATGAAAGTTGTATCTATTTTAAATCTACAATAATAATTTTATATGACCTGAAATAATAACATAATTATATTCCCCTTTTTGTATTTATATTGATAAATAAAAATTAAAATCCACTTATATTCCATGACATTATCCATTGAAGGAGGTACATAAAATAAAGAAGGAATACTAATAGAACATGACACACAAATAGTGTGGGGATCATGTAAAAGTTTGACATAAAAAAATTTCATTAAATTATTATTATATAATAATTATTAATTAATTTTATATATTTTTTATCAAACAAAGACACAAGAGTCATCATCTATTATACCTGATGATAATATAAAATTACAGGCCATAAATAAAATGGAATAAAAAGTTTGTATCAGAGGTGTAGGTTTTGGGGTGTGACCCCAAACATATTTTGATAAAATTAATGAATATGGTAATAAAGATAAAAAAATTGAAGTGTTGTAGCATGATTAAAAATTATATAATAACAAATTAATAGGTTGTGAAATATTAAATTAAATATTTTGTCTAATGATCAATGGGAAGAAACAACACAATAACATCACCTATGTTAAGATCACTGCCACCCCCACCCCCATACCCACCATTATTATTTAAGAGAGGTTTTCACTTAAATGGATATCCTAGAAGTAGAAATAAATATTTTCATAAATGCTTCTGTAAAATTTGTATTTGGAAGACATTGTCACCATTTATTTACAAAAATTATTCATGATTTAAAATTATGACATGTATATTTATCATCACACACTCATCACTTTTTTTAGGGTATCGTGTACAATATCCAATGATATATTATACAAAAAAAATAACATACAATAGGTCATGTGAGTGTGAATATTCATTTTGATCATGATTTGAGCACAAAGATACCTATTCCACTTAATGATTTATATATTTTTATGGTTATGCATGATATTTTAACATCCAGTTCAATGTTCTTAGATCAATTAAAAAATTCCATTCCACAATGAGGAATTCATTTTTATGTTATTTTTCAAGAATTTACATTAACAGTTATTGGAAATTGAACTGAACTAATGATTGTTCCTACATAAGTAAAAAGGTATGGGTTGAAAAGGATATTCCATTAAAACCAATCTAAAATATAAATAACCAATCAAATAGTTTGTCATAATATGGTTTTACCCCTCCCATTCTACATCCACATTTACACAATTAACAGTTCACGCGGATAAAGCATTATCAAGTCATGATATAAAAAATTGATTTTGAAGAAAATATGTATGGAGATTTATTTATAGAATATTTTGGACTAGATGATATAAATTAAATACTCATTCATGAATTTCTACGATACATAGTTGTAAAATTTCTAATTAGGTGTGTTATCATGACTCGTTTTTCATATAGCTGATCTAAAATGTTTTTTATTACTGAATACTAATAATAATTTTGGTATATTTATATATCAATTATATTATCTGGGAAACACTATAAATATAAAATATGACTTATTGGACCTCACATCACTTCTAAAAAAATTATCATTGAATGTATTACAATGTGAAGTAACCATGGAAAAAATTTCTGTAATTTTTGAAAGAAAAATTATAGATGAAAAACTAATTATAATATCCATGATGAAGGGGAAAACCTATAATTTGATAATATCAAAAAAAAATTAAATTAATTACTTATTACTTTTTAGGGAGCATTAATTACTCATTACAATAAATTTAGATACTCCAATGATTTATTTTCTTGATGGAATAATTGGATTTCGGAAAACATTACCACATGTGATGACGTTTATAAATTTCAAATATCTTCCATGAAACATTTAACAACTAATCGACATATTAAATAATTTAAATTATGTTTTGATGACAATTAATTTATGTAGGGTGGTGTTTAAATTTCATCAAAATAATTGCATTATGATAGTCCATGAGCACAAGGATTCAATCTAATTATTAAAATTTATATATATTATGGTATATATAATAGCATTACTATATAAAATAATTTATCGATTCAAATTAAAAAATTTTAACAATGGTTCAATAGTTTATAAAATAAACTATTGTAATAAATTTATGTATTACTTTTTCATATTTATGAAATATATCGTATACCATCAAAAAACATGCATCACTGAAGAGATTTTTCTCAAGTTAATTACATTTTCATTTAACATATTGATATATAGATTGATTGTTTTTATTTTTATTACAATAACTAGACTATCAGAAGAACTCATATTTGAAGAGAAAATATATGTTTTTAGAATATAATTCGAAGCATACATGGTGTGATATTGTATACATTCATCCGAAGGATGTTAACTACTATTACTTATTTAGTTGATTTTATAATCATTTAATATAATTTTATAGTTAATTTATTATTTATTTTTATCTGATACATTATAAAAATTCTTCATATTTATTTTTTAAATGTTTTAATTTATCACACTTCTATCAGATAGGCAATGTCTCTGAAATTACTAAAAGTGAGTATTTTTAGTTTAAAATTGACATTTTAGTTCAAAACACACTTGAAATAATCAAAACCAGAAAATGATTTCATATTTTTCTGATAGATTTTTAAATAATCCATTTCATTTTTGATACATAGAAATCATCCACTCTTCAATCAGATACACAATGTTCCATGTATGACTAAAATTGATCATTATTAGTTTAAACGAAAATAAATAGTTAAAAAATATGTCACTGATTGAAAAATAATAAAAAAATTATATTATCATTATTAATTAGTAAAATTATTCATAATTTATTTTTTATGTGTAGGAACATTTCTCGCATCAAACCATAACATGATTCTTCTAGTATTACTCAAAGTGTGTGTTTTAGTTTAAATAAGTAATTTAGTAGAAATGAACGTTGACATACTCAAATTTAAGAACACACATTAATGTTTTTTGATAGATTAGAAATAATATCCCTATGTAATTTGTGGAATTTAGGACCCAACCACATATCAATATGACAAAAATTTGACCAGTATGTATCCATGTGTGTTATTTTATTTAAAATTGACATTTTCCATCGAAACAAATATCAAATACTAAAGATAGAGAAAACCCATTTAAACTATTTTCATATTTTATGAAAAATATTCATATTTCATTTTAGATTTATGGGTATCATCCCCACCTGAATTATATACATAGTGTTCCCAAAATGACTCAAATTGTGTATTTTAAGTTTAAATTAGAAATTTTATATAAAAAGAAATATAACATAATACAAACTGATAATATATATTATATATGTGTTGATACATTAATATAATATCCTTATTCACTTCTTGACATATATTAATCAACCATGCATCAATCAAATAGATTGTGTGTTCAATATGACACCAAGTGCATGCTTTTAGTTTAAATTTTCCATTTTTGTTCAAATCAACAGTGATATACAAAAAACCAAGACAATTCATTAAAAATGTTTTGATACTTTTGAACAATGATCCATAAGCTATTTTTATGGTAATTAATTATTTATACTTCAATCTGACACATGGTGTGACTGGTCTGAATCCAAGTGTTTATTTGTATTTAAAATTGTAAATTATATAAAAAATATAGGTGACATATTGAAAACCATGAAAACTAATTTAGATAGTTTTGATATAATAAAAAAAATAATCCATAAGTCTTTTTTGTCTATAAATAATAATCACCTTAATCTAATACATGTTATGTCTACTAAGATAAAATTTGTCCATTATCTGAATAAAATTGACATCTTATTTCAAAACATGTGAACTAACTAATAAACTTGAAAAAAACTATCTTATTCTCTAGATAATTTCATAACATGATATATAATTATTGTTTGATGTATAGGAATAGTCTCTTGTCAGAACAACATAAGATGTGACTGGTATGCCTCAAAGTGAGTGATTTTTGTTTAAAATGACCTTTTAGTAAAAAAGATACAAGCACAGAATCATGAAAATGAATTAGATTGATTTGAAACCATTGAAAAAATATCCATTAATTTTTATGTGTTTGAATTATTTTCACCTCAATGTGATGTACAGTATGACCATAATTACTAAAATTGTGTCTTTTTATATAAATTTTAAATTTTATTAAAAAATTAAATTTGACATACTCAAAACTGATTAATAAAATTAATATTATTTACATACTTTATTAAAATGATCCATAAGTGGTGTTTGATGTGTACATATCCGCCTAGCATAAATTTGATACACAATTTTCCGTATATGACTAAAATTGTCCACTATCATTTTAAAATTGGAATTTTTGTTCAAAACATGTTACACTCACTAAATATTAGGGAAACATGATTAGAATGTATTGATGATTTATGAAAAAAAATTAAGTAGTCGCTTTTGATGTGTCTGAATCAGTCTCAACCAAACCGACAAATGATCTGATCAGAATGACTCAACATGTGTCTTTTCTGTGTTAAATGACATTGTATTAATGAAATTCGTGACTTAATAAATTCTATGAAATTGAATTCATGTTGTTTTGAAACATTTTAAAAAAGATATAGAAGTCATTTTTTATGTGTAGGAATCAATTGCACATTAATTTGAGGAATAGTGTGACAATTATGAATCAAAGTGCGTTTTTGAACAATAAAATGATTTTTTTTTAAAATGAATGTATAAAAATCAATATCAAGTAATAATATCCAGATTGTTTTAATACTATATTATTGTTGAGATGGTATGTGGATTATGATATACTCTATAAAACAAATTTAGGATTGAAATAATATAGATACTCAATGAAGTATTTAATAATTCTCAATATACAAGAGGTGGGTTAATTGTATACTTTAAAAAAATCCTTTGAAACCTTTAAAGATTGTTATGTTTAACTATGTTAAACAAGGTAATTTAAAAAACCTCTAGTTCTACAAACATCCTAGATTCCAAAAATATGATTCCGAGAAAATGATTCAATAATATGGTTCCGGAAAAATGAAACTTAAGGAATGTTTACAAAGATAAAGATTCTACCTTAAAGTATATAGAATCTCAATAAATCAGAGAATACAAGTATTAGGAAGAATAAGATAGTAATACTTTCCTCAACAAATAAAATGCAGTGGAACACTTGTAAGAGAAAAAGTAACAAGTAGTAAATATTTTATCCCAAAGAGAAAGGTATCCAACACCCTTGGATAAAGGTTCCTTGATTTATACTTTCAAGAATGTATGTCTTAACCACACAAGGGTAAGCCCTCGATATGACTATCGGAGTCTGTATTTCTATCCCCACAAGCCCTCAACAACAAGGTAGTCGACACCTCTTTCTTCTTCAGTAAGGAAGCCCTCAACTTCACGGTAGTGGGAACCTCTTTCTTCCTATCCCCAGAAGTCCTCGAATGAACCCAGCAACATTATGAGTCGCACAAATCAATTCTGAATAAGATGTTCAGTATGCACAAATCATGAGAGTCTCTCTCCAGAAATCAATTCAACAGCATGTAATCTCTAGAGTGATATAACCACATTGAGCTCTTTCAAATGAGTTCCTATTTATAGGAACAGCTTCAATGGTCGGCTCCCTCCTCCAACAATAATATTTTTCCTTGAATTTTGAAGGGACCTATATACGTGTCACTCAAAAAATGTTTAGTTGGAAATAGAAAGTATGACATAGTTCCATAACTATATCAAAGATGAGAAAAATATGGTTGCTAAATCAAAACATATTTTTTGGAGTCTAAGAAAATTAAAGGTTCAGAGTCTAAGTAAAAATATTCATATTATAAATTATAGGATATTTGAATTCTATTTATCTGGGAATTTGGAGTCCGAACTCATAGGAATTTGTAACCTGAATTCGGTGTCAGAACTCAGAAGAATTTGTAACATGAATTCGGAGTCAGAATTCATAAGTGTTCATAATAAGAATTAGGAGTCTGAATTCAAAAGAATTCATAACCAGAATTCGGAGTCTAAATTCATAAGAATTTGTATTCAGAATTCAGAGTCTGAATTTATAATAATTCGTATTCAAAATTCAGGGTCAGAACTCAGAAGAGTTCGGAGTCTGAATTTACAGAACATGGATCCTAAAATAGAATGCTTCAAATCTAGGTAATTATAGGATTCCAAGGTTTTGGATACAAACTGAATTTTACAATTAGAAAAAAATTTAATATGAACAATGTAAACATGGTAAGGATAAATTTTCCTTATGAAAGAAAAACAGGGTAAGGAGACAATTTCCTTGAGGAAAGGAAAAATTTCCTTAAGGAAAATTTCCCTTATCAAGATAAAATGAATTTTTCCTTAAAATAGGTGTTTGTGATTTCAAAACATGAAGGAATGGAATAGTCATAAAGAACCCTTATTGAATCAATAATATCCCCCTTTGTGGAAAGAAAAAACATCCTTACGAAAAAGAAAATAAGGACTTAGATTTTTTTTTCTCTCTAAAATAAAACATTTTTCTCTTTACTTATGAATCATAGTGAATACGACTAACTCCTCCTTAGGCTTTCAAACAATTAAGGATCGTATTTTTTTCTCGAATGGAAATTTACATTTTCTTCCATACAGAAAACTTTAAGATAAAAATCTCCCCATTAGATAAACTCCCCCTTACTTAGGGATATTACTTCATTACTTATTATTCTTTTTCCCTTTCTCCCCCTTTGTGATTTTCAAAAAGAATTTGAGGTAATAGAAAAGAAATTATGGTACCGAAATGATTAGTACAACACATCCAAGACACAAGTAGGAAAAAATTTCATTATGATAGGAAAACATTTTACAATAAAAGGAATACAAAAAAAGATCGGAATGGGTCTATCATCCTTCTTTTTCCTTGAAAATTAATTTATTCACTATGGTTTTCATCTTTTTAAGTTCCTTGTAGTATTTATCTGCTTACATTAAGAGATGTTCTTGATCCTCTGATTTCATCACTAAATATTTGATTCTTTTTTCCAGATACTTAAGAGCCTCTACCCGAGCCTTCATGGATTCTTCCGTCTTGACAAGCATTTCTTCTATCTCAAAATGAAGATCTCTTTCTCTCTTCATGCTTTGGGAAACATAATACAATTTTACCTTCAGATCATTCACATATTTAATCCTATTATTCTTCTCAAGAGTTAACTTTTCTTCAAAACTAGTCGCCAGGTCCTTGATCTTACCATATTTTATGTCAAAAGCCTCTTTGACACCATCTTGAAACACATCATGTTATCTCAAATCTTCAACTGTCTTCTTTGAACAACCAACCATTTTATAACAAGACCTTTTATGGGCATCATTGTTAATGAAGAAATTTCTTGAGATCAGCCTCAATCATTACATACTTGTCTATATCCGTTGACACTGAATTCGATTTTTGATTTAGTGTGTATTGAAGCATCTGGAATCTAGAATCAATGCTTGGGAAAATTGGATTGGTTCCAACCAGATTCTTCAAGGATTGGAATACAAAATCATTTCCAAGGGAAGATGATTCCAAATTCGAGATTTTTCTCAGTGATGGATCTTTCTGTAGCTCAAAATTCTTCATCTCTAAAGATCCACAGGCATCTTTTTTCTTCACAGCCACTTTAGTGCGTGTATCAACAACCAGTTTTTTACCCTAGTCAGTTCTGAGAATCGCTTCCTCATTCTAAGATTTATGTTCACGTTTAGATAGCTGAACAATATTATCTTTATATATATTTTATTTTTCATCTCTAGACTCAGAATCCTCTCTGTGTACGAAATCGTGGTTTGAACTATCTTCCTCAGACATTTTAATAACTTCTTCTTCACCCATCTCATCTTCTCCTTACTCATCCTTCCTAGGAGTTGTGAGCTTTGAAGACTTTTCTTCATAAGTTCAGATTGGTAGTTTCTCAGATGGGGTTTCCATTTCATGGAAATCTTCAACTTGATTTATTAGATCTTCAATGAAACAACTAATTTATACCTCTTATTCTGCTTTTTATTCAAAAATATTTTCTTGTACATTTTCCAGAGCAACAAAAATCTTACCTAGAGTATCTAGTAAAGCTTTTACCATGAAATATTGTGTTACTAGAATATTCATGGATTCTATTTCAGTAGCCTTTAAAATAATTTCGATTAACTCCACTTCAATATTTTTCTTCTTTTCTTCTTTTCTTTAGAATTATTCTCAAGCTCATTCGGGGTATTCTCTTTTAAAGTCTTGGCCTTAGTAGGATCCAAACCAAAACATGCCTCCCCTACTTTCCTATTCTTTTCTTCATCCCTCCATTTAGCTACAAACTCATCCGGATAAGCTTTCTGCTTCATGGGATTTGGAGGTATGGATTGGGTTCCTTTAGCCTCTGGTGTTTTACCTTCAACTACTACTTCTTTCAAATTCCTCTTCTTTTTTCCCTTTTTTGATGGTCTATGAACATCTTGTTCCTTCGGGATAGCTTCAGCCTCTTCCTTTGGTAAGTTATAAAATTCTCCAAATCTTTAGAAAAACTAATATTTATTCTCTTCAATGTATCATCGCCTACTAACATTACTTTTCAATTCCTTGTCTTGGAACTGCTATAAATCTTGAAAGAATCAAGGCATCGAACAATCAGCTTAGAGAGGACGGATGGATACATTATTATCTGATCTTTCAAGTTTCCATTCTTAATATTCTTGTTCGTAATGAGAATATGCTTCATCAAGTCGATCTTTATTTGGTTTACCAATAAGTCCAAAAAGTACATATCACTCTTTTCCAAGGTGTCATTTTCACCTTTTCTCGGAATGATGAATCTGTGAACCCATAATTCCAGGATCGAATAATTTGTAGAGAGGTGAGAAATCTTCATAGTCTAGACAACTGAAAGTCCAAGACACTCCAAATCCATTAGCTTATTGAAACATTCATTATCCTCAGGCAATTTATGGGAACAGAATTTAGCTTCCCCTTCATAAGACAACCCCGCCAAGTTTTCATCCTTGGTGTATGAAATAGAATAAGTTTTTCCATATATTTTGAAAGAATATTTACTCCTCTCTTATTCTTTGAAAAAGCTCACAGATTCATAAAATTCTACAAGAAAATATAGATATACTACATCTTGAGCTACTAGATTTGATATTAAATTGCTTTACCATCCATTCATTATGATGTTCTTGGATATAATGGAATCGTACATGGCAAAGAAATTCGGATGGACGAACCTCTCTCTGTAAATCTGCGACTCCAAAATCTTCTTGACAGTTTATATCTCTTGAGAAGGAACTTCAACACACATTTGTATTTGAGCATTATTTGAGAGGATCAGAATGGGATTTTGAAAGGGGGGTAGAGCTTCGGTAGGAAAAGGCCTGAAATAAGATATGGGATCACCATCGGGGGTCCTTTATATAGGTGTTTGATATGACGGTTGAACATCCAAAGTCAATCCAACAGTTCAAAAAACATCAAATTAGATATGACGATTGAAATGATAGACGTATGGGAAAATGTGTAGGATCTGATCTTTTGATGTTTTTAAAGGAAAACAATCGGATTTAATAAAATGAAAATTCGATGATTTTAAATCAAAAAACAAAATACTAGAAATTAAAATATGATTACTAAAAAAGAATAAATAAAATCATACATTTTGGATTGCGAGAAAGATTATTTGTAATAGCTAATATTCTTCTTAAAGAATTTTAGATTCCAGAAAAATTTGAATATGAAAATCTCCATGAAAAAAAATGAGTACAAATAATTTTATTACAAAACTTTCGAGTAAGAAAATCATCATCAAAATAATTTCAGGTATGAAAATATTCATTACGAAAATTTCAAATATGAAAATATTCACTATAAAAATTTCAAGAATGGAAATCATCATTATGAAAATTTTATCTATAAAAATATTCATTAAGAAAATTTCAAGTACGAAAGTACTAATTAAAAAAATTTCAAGTACCAACTATGACAAATTTTCATTATGAAAACACAAAAATCTATCATTGAATTTTTTTTTGAAAAACTAACAAATAGATGTACTTCTCCTTTGAAAAAGACTTTATTTCTGTAAGAATATTGGTTCAATAGGAATTTAACAAGAAATATTACCATACATTTATCATTCTTAACTTATATTTAATGTATTAAAATCTATTAGAGGGTAAATATTCTGTGAAAATATCAGTATGTTGATCCTCAGTTCCGATAAATTGAAGAATGATATCTCCTTTTTTGTGTGATCCCTATGAAATTGATGCCTAATATCTATGTTTTTTTCATGACAGTTATGTGCAAAGTTTTTACTAAGACCAATAGTACTCTTATTATCACACAAAATTTGAGTTTTGGTAAAACTCATACCATAGTCTGTGAGTGTGTGTTACATCCACAACACTTTAGTACAACAAATTCCAGCTGCTACATATTCAGCTTTAGCATTGTAAAGTGCTACTGAGTGTTTCTTCTTGCAATACCATGAAACTAATGAATCTCTTAAGAAATGTCTAGTTCCAAAATGTACTCTTTCTATCCAATCGACATTCAATGAAGTCAGCATCTGAAAACCTATTTTACACAAATAATAGAGTTTTCCTTAGGACTTTCAACCATGGTCTAGACTTTGTTCCATTTTAATTCATTTAGCTCATATTTCATTGCTTTTATCCAATCAATATCACCAAAAGCTTCATCAGTGCTTTTTGGTTATAATTGGAAAAGAAATTCTAGATTTTCAACTTCATTTCTTAAGGAACATATATTCATTATGGGTTGATTCACATCACCAATGATACTATCTGTACTATTATTCTTCAAAAACAACTAATTTGGGTTTTGTAAAATATGTTCATCAATATATGGTAAGAAATATTATGTGGTAAATGCTTTAGAAACATTTTCTTGGGAATCTTCCTAATCAAAAGGTTATTCTGAAATAAGTTAATAATCAGTTTTTAAGAACACATCCAAAGATTTATATTGGGGTTGTTTAATAAAAAGGGATCAATATCATCAAATTTCACATGTACAATCTCTTCAAAAGTACAAGTGTTTTTATTGAAAACTCTATAAGCATTAGAATTTGTGGAGTGGCCTATGAAAATTAATTTATTAGATTTTGGTGCGAATTTATGTAGATTGTATTTAGTATTTAGGATGAATACCATCAACCCAAAAACCGTGAAGTAGGAAAGTATAGGTTTTCTACCATTACATGACTCATAAAGAGTTTTATTAAGAAATGGTATCATTAAAACTCGATTTATATTATAACAAGCAGTACTTCCAGCTTCAGCCAAAAAAAATTGGCTACTGAATACTCACTCAACATGGTTCTTGTTATCTCTTGAATAATTCTGCTTATTCTTTAAACAACATCATTCTGTTGAAGAGTTCTTGGAGCTGAAAAATTTGAGTAATGCCTTTTCTAATACAAAAGGTTTCAAAATCATAATTTTGAAATTCTCCTCCATGATCACTATGAATAGTTATCAATGGAAGGTTTTTCTCATTTTTAACATGGGCTATAAAACATTTGAAATAAGAAATATCTTCAGACTTCTTTTCTAGAAAATAGACCCATGTAAATCTAGTTTAATCATCAACTAGAAGAAATTCATAAGACATGCCTCCAATTATTCCAGTTTGTGTTGGTCCAAAATGATCCATATGCACTAACTATAATGCATCAGTTGTTGAGACTTCACCGACTAATTTAGAACATGATTTATTATTCATTACATATTGAAAAAGATCACATACTTTTGAAGAATAAAATATATGATCCGGTAGATCCTTAACTAATATTTTCATTGAGATTTTTCATAGGTATCTAAGGTTACAATGTCCTAACCTTCAATGCCACAACCAAAAATGATCTTCTATAGCACTAAGGCAAGGTAGTTCATGGTTCATAAGGTCTTATAAGTTTAGTGTATATACATTACCTTGCCTATTGGAAGAAAGAATAAATTCTTCCTTGGAAATGTGTACTAAGCACTTTTCCTTCCTAACATTTACAAGGTAACCTTCATCACATAATTGACTTATGCTAATGAGGTTGTGCTGAAGACCCTTATTAAACAAAACATTTGAAATAAATGTTTTACCAAAAACAAAAATGTTACTTATACCAATAATTTCTTCCTGATCATTATCTCTGAAAGTTACTTTCCCTCCTTTCGTCTTGATAATATTTTCAAAGAAGTTCTAGTTACCAATCATATTCCTACAACATCCACTATCCATGTACCATGTATTGCTATTGCTACTTTCTTTATTTTCCTGAAAACAAAATATTTTGACTTTAGAAACACAAAATTTCTTGAATCTGGAAATTTTAGAATGAAAAATCATAAGTGGCCACATTTTCTTAGAAAAATAGGCTTTATGAAATCCTAAAGGCTGGGTTTTGTTTAAGGAACAAATTTTTGAACAGTTTCCACCACACTGTCACTTAGTACAGAATAGATCACATTGAGGAACAAAATAATTGTTACTAAAAATCAATTTAGAACTATTATAACCAAAACCAGAATAATTCTTTAGCGGTCAGATTTGAGAATACATTTTATCAAAATTTTCTTTAACTAAGGTAATGTTTGACAAATACTTCCTCAAGGAAAAAAATTCAGACTATAGTCTAATAACTAAGTTCTTGTCTTAAAAAACATTAGCTTTAGAACAAGAGTTAGGCTCGAAAAAAAATTTCTTAGAAATTACATTTTCTATATATTTAGAATGTCTATCCTTATCAGAATTTACTACCTCGAGAATTTTTTAAATATTTTTAAAATCAATAGTTTTTTATCAAGATATTTAGAAATCTCTGATATTTATTTAGTAAGTATAGAAATCCAAGAATTTTCCTTATCAATATTTTTGTTAACTTTATAATCTTCATTCTCAAGAAGCTTAGAAAACCTAAAAACTTCTTCATAGGTAGGTAAAGAATTATCCTCATCCGAAGAATATTAGTCATCTGAAGATTCATAGTATTTATCATTACTATAATTTTAATTTAAAGAATCATTGTTCATTGATTCAGCATTATGTACCTCAGCCATTAAGAAATGATTTTCAATAGGTAGTCTTTCTATTAGACCAAGATTCATCTCTCCAGAAGATTCGTAATTTGAGGATTCATCTGAAGAGTATCCACCATGGGCACTCCGGGTATCATTAGCTTTCAAGACATTTTTAGCTTTAGCTTTGTAGTAATTCTTTCTATTTTTTTCAGAATGCTTTTCCTTTCTTTCCTTTATTTTAATCATAGTAAAGTCAGGTCTTATATGTCTATCCCTCATGTATTCATAACACGTGACTTCTGAATCATTAGTATTTTTCCTTTCATTATTCTTATATCTGGATTGAAAGTTCTTATATCCAAAAATCTCGTTCATCCAATGAGCAAGATTGGATTGTTCATTTTTTGAAGATTCACTTCCACTAGATTAATATTTTATAACAATCTTAATAGATTTGGATCTATTAACTCTCTCAGGAGTCTTGGCTTTTATATGATTTGATGTTGTAGTAAAATCAAAACTACCATTCTCATTATTCTTCATTACATTATCAATATCTCACTTCATTCTAGTCTCGTGTAGTATAAGAGATCCAAAAAGTTCATCATGGAAAATCTTAGTAACCTTTCTGTTCTCATCAATATATGTCCTCTTGGATTCTCACTCCTTTGGCATGATGCCTATGATATTATCAACAAGAGATTCATCATCTAATCCTTTCTCACCCATAGATTTTCAACTATTAACAATATTCATGAATCTTTGATGCACCTTACGTATGGGTTCTCCAAAAGGAATGGAAAAACCAAGATATTCAGCTCTTAGCATGAATCTTTTAGTTTCAATAACTTTTGAGGTTCCAAAGTGTGTAACATCAAGTTTCTTCCAAATAAAATTTTCTGCTTCACAATATGAAATTTGGCTATATATATTTCTAGTCATTGAACAAAGCAATGTATTGTGTACCTTATAATTCAGTTTATATTCATGCTTTTCTTGATTTGTGAATGCACTAACTTCCTTGTCAGGAATTTTATAACCTCCAGAAAGAATAACAAAATTGTCTACTCTAGTATTGATAATGAATCTCTTCATGAGATATCTCCAATATTTGTAATCATTCCCATCTAAAATAGGTGGTCTAGTTAGATTCATGTTGGCAATGGAACCAGCATTGATTCATGTCATCTAAAAAAATTCCACACAAACATGTTAGTAATAAAAGTTTGTAAACAAGGAAAATATTCCTCAACATGAAAAATATAAAACAAGAGTATCTCTAAGAAAAAATGAATCCGAACTTTATGAATCTGAAAATCTGATTCCAAAAATAAGAATAAGATGAATTCTCTTCTAAATCTAGTCATGAGATTAAAACATATTGAACCAACGCCTAGATACCAATTGTTGAGATGGTATGTGGAGTATGATATACTATATATTACCAAATGTAGGATCAAAATAATATAGATACTAAATGAAGTATCAAATAATGCTCAATATACAAGAGGGGTGAATTGAACACTTTAAAAAAATCCTTTAAAACATTTAAAGGTGATTATGTTTAACAGGGTTAAATAAGGTAATTCACAAAACCTATAGTAATACAAACATGCTAGATTCTATTAATATTATTTCGAGAAAGTGATTCAAAAAATATGGTTCCTGAAAAAAGAAACATAAAGAATTTTTAAAAAGATTATGATTTTACCATAAAGAATATAGAATCTCACTGAATCAGAGTATACAAGTATAAGGATTTATAAAATAGTTATACATTTCTCAAAAAATAAAATGTTGTGGAAAACTTGTAACTGAACAAGTAACAATTAGTAAATCATTTAACCCAAAGAGAAGGTTATCCAATAACCTTGGATAAATGTCCCTTGATTTATACATTCATGAAAGTATGTCTTACCCACACTATGGAAAGAACTCGATATAAAGATCATATTCTGTATTGCTATCCTCGCTAGCCCTCAACTTTATAGTAATTGGAACCTCTTTATTCCTCGGCAAGGAATCCCTCAACATCAAGGTACTCAGCACCTCTATCTTCATATCCCCAGAAGTCCTTGAATGTACTCAGCAACATTCGGAGTCGCACAATGCAATTCTGAACAAGATGTTTAGTTCAAACAAAGCATGAGAATCTCTCTCTAGAAATCGCTTCAATAGAATGTAATCTATAGCATCATAGAACCACATTGAGCTCTTTCAAATGAGATCCGATTTATAGGCATGGATTCAAAGGTCGCCCCCTCCTCCAATGGTCATATTTTTCCTTGAATTTTAGAGGGACCTATACATTGTTCACTCAATCAATGGTTAGTTTGAAACAAAATATATGACAGTGTTTAATAACTATATCAAAGATGAGAAAAATATGGATGCACAATTAAAACCAATTTTTCCGAGTCTATGAAAATTAAAATTTCATAGTCTATATAAAAATATTTGGAGTCTACATTATAGAATATTCAAATTCTGCTTATTAAGGAATTCGATGCCAGAAATCATAGGAATTCGTAACCTGAATTCGTTGTCAGAACTTAGAAAAATTCAATACAAGAATTCAGAGTCATAATTTATAAGAGTTCATAATCATAATTTGGAGTCTGAATTCATAAGAATTCATAACCAGAATTCGGAGTCTGAATTCATAAGAATTTGTATTCATAAATAAGAGTCTGAATTCACAAGAATTCTTATTCAAAATTTGGGGTTAGAACTCAGAATATTTCCGAGTCTGAATTCGGAGAACTCAGATCAAAAAATGGAATGATTTATATCGAGGTAATTATAGGATTCTGATTTTTTGGATACAAACAAAATTTTACATTTAGAAAAATTTTAATATGAATAAGGCAAACATGGTAAGGATAAATTTTCATTATAAAAGAAAAACAAGGTAAGGAGAAAATTTTCCTTGAGGAAGGGAAAATTTCCATATGGAAAATTTCCCTTATCAAGATAAAATGCATTTTTCTTTGAAATAGGTGTTTGTGATTTTCAAAACATAAAGGAATGGAAGATTTATAATAAAACACTATTTACTCAATAATTACAATGATCCATATGTCATTTTCCACATATAGGAATCATGAAAAACTCAATATAAAGCATTGTTTGACTGATATGCCTCCATGTGTGTCTTTTTAAGTGAAATTGATATTTTATAAAAAAGAAATGTGGAATAATAAAAATTTAAAATAACATTCATAGTATTTTGATACTTTATAAAAAATATCCATAAGTAATGTTTCATGTGTAGGATTTATCCAAGAATTAATTTGATACACAATGTGCCACGTATGTCTCCAAGTACCTTTTATCATGTTCAAAATGACATGTTAGTTCAAAATGTTTCTCAATCATTGAAAACTATGAAAAAATACTTTAATTTTATTGATAAATTTTTAAAATGTTTAATAAGTCACATTCAATGGTTAGTACTCATCATCACATCATACTAACACGCTATATGATCAGTATTACTCAAAGTGAAAGTTTTTTTATTAAAATGAAATTATATTAAAAAAGACATGTGACAAAATAAAAACAATAAAAACTCATTTAGATAGGTTTGATAAATATGTAAAATGTTTCTTAATTGGTTTTTTAGGTGTCTAAATTATCCTTACCTAAATCAGATGCACAGTGTATCCAGCGGAACTCCAAATTTTTATTTTTAATAAAAATTTACATTCTAGTAAAAAATAAGTGACATTGAAAACCAAGAAAACACATTTTTTATTGTTTTGGTACTTTGGGAAAATGATCCATATGTAATTTGGATGTGTATAAATCTTCCACACCTCAATAATATACATGATTTTGTCTAATATGAATTGAATTGTCTGTTGTTATTTTAAAATTGAAATTTTATTTCAAAATAAGTATCACTCATTTAAAACCAAGAAAACATTACTATATTGTTTAAAAACCTTATGAAAATGATCTATAATTAATTTTTCATTGATATGAATTCAGCACAAACCAATATGACACATGATGTTGTTGATATGACTCAATTTACATGTTTTTAATATAAAATTATCATCTTTGTTTAAAATGAATTGCATATACAAAATCTTAGAAAATGATCTTTGATTTTTTTTAAACATTACATAAGAGGTTTATAATTCATTTATGTTATATAGATTCTGAAAACATATAAAAATAACCCCCAATGTAGTTTATATGAGTTGAAGTGTTTGTTTTCAAAATCAATGTTCCATTTTAGTTTAAAACACACATCAAATAACAATAACTGAGAAAATATGGTTAGTTATTTTATTCAAAAATTTTTGAAATGATCAATTATTCATATCTGACATTTTAACATTGAACATACGTCAATTGTACTTATTCAGTACCTAATATGACCCAAAGTTCATTTTTTTAAGTATATATGTTCCATTTTATTTTAAAAAGTATGTCACATCTCCAAAATAATGAAAATTATCTCATATTGTTTTCTCATCATTTTATCTTCTATTACATAATTAAATTTATTTTCATTTTTATCATATACATATTTACTTGTTTTTTTATATAGAAAAATCATGAAGGAAAAAGATTTTGTAATAGTTGAAATCTTTTTATGAAAAATAAATTCATTTTGAATTACGTTCCAACAATAGTGAGGTCATTATCTCCATTTGTTAAAGCCAATTCAAGAGGATGTTCTTTTGAGTATAACTATAAATGGTGTGATGTGTAAGAATGACCTGTAGCACAATCTGGGATGTGGTGTTCCTGGTATATCACACAGTATAGGTCTTTAGATTAAAATTGACCTTTTGTGTTTGATTTATCTTTTATTATTATTACATTCATAATAATTCTTTTCATATATCGGTGAACCCTTTTCTTGAGATGCGATGATTATTTTAGAAACAAATAGCATGATCAGGGGACATGGGTCAAAGAAAAATTATTATTGTTGTTTTTTAATTTCATTTATAATTTTTAATTACTTGTATAATTGTAAAAACCAATGATTTAAAGTCATTAATATAGTTTTTTTCTTTTATTTTTGTTTTTTATTTTATTTAAATTAAATTTTTTATTTTTTTATGTATGTTCTTCTTTATTTTTTATTTTTTATTTTTTACTACTTATTTTTCCTATTATTTTAATAGCACACTACAAGAGTATTACCTCTTTCAAAACTACTTATAGTGTGGATAAAGGGATACATTTAATAACTCTTTTTAGCACAAATAAAGGTACACTATTATTTGTTATCGCTCTAATAAAAGGATCTTCCTTTTAATGGTTCTAAGAACATCAATTATTGTTTAGCATTGATAAAATATTATTCTAGCACTGTTAGAGAACTATTCTATAGTAGTGAATTTAACTAATGTTGGATTTTAATTATTTTTAAAAAAATATTTTAAAAAATTAGGTTATTTAATTGTAAAAATTTAATGTAATCTCAAAAGGTTTTGAATTTAAATTTCCATTAAATAGCAGGCGAATATGTTCACCTATTGGGGTGACTTGAAACTACAATATATTATCATTTTATTAATGCTAGATGTCATCGTCCATGTGTCTAGGATGGTTTTGTTTACATTTATAACAACCCAATGTATAACATAGTGGATAACCTCATGGTCACTCTCAAGGAAGAAATTTTGAATGGACAAGTGATTGTTCCGAAAATCATTTTGGGTTTTTAAATATTTTGACAACAGAAAAACACAACTCCTAAGAAAACACTTATCAGTGTTGAAAAACACTGTAAGTGTGGATAAATGAGTGGAAAAATAAGAAACATAGAAACCACATGACCAAAATACAAGGAACAAGAAATGTCAACAGACCCACTCACAACACAAGAATAAAAAAAACAAAGAACAACTAAATTGACTGCAAGTAAATGAAAAAAATAGTAAGTAAAACAGTGGTCAGACCCCGATTAATCCACCATTTACTCCATGTCCTAGATAAACTAAAAATTAGACCAAAAACGATAAACATCACTCAGTGTCTGACCAATGACTCAGATTATACACCAATATCACATAGAAATTGAACACTCAAGCATATAATGTATTCACTACTCAAGAATTCCCCTCGGCTTCAAGTGGTTCACTCAAAAAATTCATTCCATGTAGGCATCGTCACAAGGTAGAATGATCCTTCTGATATTTTCAAATTAAACAACCAATCAAGATTCTCAGTTTGAGAAATCAAGATTGGAATAGAGAATAAGTGAGACCAGATAGTAGAAAATCGTCATGCAGAATATCTTAGTCTCTCTCAATCTAACTCGTAGAGGCTATCTACTATGGAGAATAGAAAGAAGTGATAATCACACTAAATCTTGAATCATTAGGTTTTTCCAGGTTTTATAACCTGGTTCAAGCCCCGCAAATTATATCTCTCTTTATAGATATTTGATATCACATGAAAAATGAATAAAAAAGATTGAAAATCACATAGAAATCACTGAAAAAACATACGGCACAATGTATTTATTTACTCAAAAAAACAAAGCAGGGCAGAAGATGAAAAAATGGAGCAGGCGATAGAAGATCAGGGCCTCATCTCTATGTTGAAGGTGGTTCCCCATTCCAGTGAAGTGGTGTGGAATTTGGATTATTGGAAGTGTAATTACCCACCCCCTAGGAATGATTTCCTCACTTCTACCTCTTTGTGCGAGAGGATTCGATCTCCTCTTATTCCAAAAAACTCAACTAAAAAGAGAGACAAACTGACATGAAGAAAATCTAGCTGGCACGCTGTGATGAATTCATCACCAAATCTTGAGTGAACTCCATGTGATTCTACCCCTCCTTTTGCAACGAACACCATATTCCCTGCATTTTTTTCAAGAAAAACTTCCATTACCACCGCTTCTAGAGTAGCTACCCCTGTGTGAAAAAATAGGACAAGCAAAAAATGTCAAACAAATAAAATTAAACAAAGATTAAATAACTATATATTAATATTATTACATGAATTAGTTAATAAAAATACTTATTAATAATATATATATTCAAAATATATGATATTATTATCACTAATATATGTTAAAATATATTATTGTGATATATTAATAATATATATAAGTTTTTTTCAGAGTAGAATACTAAAGAGTGGAGGGGTGAATTGAGTAACTATAAAAATTTCTGTAAAAAATTGTTTCAGTAAGATTTCCCCAAAATTAAATACAACCTAGTTAATCAAGGTTATATAATTATAAGAGTTTGACTGTTTGAATAACATCAAAGAAGATTTATTAGTTCTTAGTAATCTTAATATCAGTTATTATTTTTACTTTTGAAGCTATTATACTAAGACAAAATAGTTATAACTTCTTTCCAAGACTAACTACCAAAGTGAATTTAGTGATTTCTGAATTATGTAGAAAATCAGTAAAATAAAGAAAACTAAATTATGCATCACAGTGGATATGAAACAATTGTTTCAGTCTGAAGTCAAGACCTAATACACTCCACTTGGTGATCACCTTCCACCATGTAGTTTATATAAATAAACATGATCCACACCCTGGATCGGGGTTAACAGCAGTACGCAAGACTGTCCAGGCCACACAGGGACCTCATCCATAGTTCTTCGTGGATACAAATTACTAGGCCATGCAGAGACCTCTTACACACTTATTAGTGGGTATACACAAGATTAAAATAATGTTTGAGTAAGGATATCATGTATCCTTCAGTTTAATGTAGGAGACATAGTGTGTTGTGATACAGATACAAACTCTGCTCGAAAGTTAATAAAATGATACACAATCGAGCAGTAATATTGATATAGGTTTAGAGTTCTCTGAGTGTTGGTATTTTCAGCTCTTGACATCTGGGATGAAGTAGTTGTAGAATTTGAGTCCTCGTCTGGAAAATAGAGTATCGCAAGAAAGACAGATTCGGCCTGTGATCTTCGTGGTGTTTGACAGTGTGATGATGTTTTCGGGATTTTAGTATACTTTGTGTGTTCTTCAGCAAAATCATGTTTCATGAGACAATTCTCCAAAATATATATTATTCTCACGTTCACACCCACCATCTTGTTCTCTGTGTTGTTTTACCACTGTTTTTCGCCCGTCGTTTTTTTCTTGGCCGAACTACACTTTTACCTTGGAGTGCTTGTGTTTGATCCGACAGTTTTCATGTATTCTGCACCTCATACCACTTAATATTTGATATTATGTATACAAGGAAACATTAATTATTTTAGTGCATTAAAGTCTATAAATATGACCGTTAGAGATTAAACTAAAAGACTTAAAAATTATATTAGATAATGGTGTCACGGTATGTCATGGAAATGGTGTATGGATTGGTCATGGTGTCTTCTTATCATAGTGTCTCACGGTCATGGTGTCTCGCGGTCATGGTGTCTTATGGTCCTAGTGTCTCATAGTCACGGTGCCTTGTTCAAGGTGTCTTGTTCACTATGTCTTGTTAACGATGTCTTGTTCATTGTGTCTTGTTCATGGTGTCTTGTTCAAGGTGTCTTATACACGATGTCTTGTTCATGGTGTCTTTTTCACGGTGTCTTGCACATGGTGTCAGCTTGTTCACGGTTTCTACTTCACGATGTATGCATTACCTTGCCGGAAAGGCATAACTAGTGATTGACAAACGATGTCTTAGACTTTTCAAGATAACTGTATTTAGACATAAGAAATGATGATCATATAATGAATTGGACTTAATCATTTTTCAAAGAAATCATTACAATGGTAAATCATGGATAATATAAAGTAACTAAACTAAATTTAGATCAATTAAGATCTTTAATGACTCTTTATAAAGTATGAGAATACTTAAACAACAATACACATGATTTTATATAATTTATAGGTTTTAACCAGGTTGAAGAGGATTTGTGATCATTAAAACATGATTAGTACATGAGGAGTCCAATGATCTCCCCCTTTTTTATGATCACAAATCATATAGATTTGAAGTGTATATTTTAGTCAAATATATATAGAGATAAGATAAATTTCTAGCATATATATATTTCTACCCCTTTTGGGATTATCAAAATTATAGAATAATATACGTAATGAAAAAGTGAACATTTCATTAATACAAATAAGTTCCATTAAAAATTAGAAAAGAGAAAAAGAAACATCATTACTATTAAAAAAGGTGTAATCACTGTTCTTAATAAGGGGAAGGTCTTCTCTTTTACTTTAGCAGTAATACCAAAAGAGGAATCCATAGGTGCAGAGGTTGAGGTAGAAGAAGGGAGTGAGGTGGTTGATAGAGAAGGTAATGGAAGGGCTTCAAAAACAGAAGTTGTCAGAGTAGGAGTGGTATAAGATAGAGGTA
Organism: Viscum album; assembly: GCA_963277665.1. NCBI lineage: Eukaryota > Viridiplantae > Streptophyta > Magnoliopsida > Santalales > Viscaceae > Viscum > Viscum album. The sequence continues at coordinate 1,395,506,969 of OY728165.1, forward strand.
GTTGTTGATCGAAGATCATAGGCCTGATCTGACTCAGTGCTTGGCCGACATACATAGTAGTGGAGGTAAGGGCAGAGGTGAAGTTAGGAAATCCATGTCATAGTGGTGTAGCCGCAGGAGAGAAAATGGTTGTACTCTGGACATGAAGATAGGGCATTAGAAGTTTGATAAAATCTGCAATGATCTCCCCACCATACTGCATGGCTTTCTCAAAATCATCTTTGTTCTCTATAAACTTGTCCAACATTCTAGTGTACACGGTGAGATTTTGGACTTGGGTCTTGAAAGCTAGAGTCTGAGGAGGAATCCTCAGATTTTCTACAAGATAATTGAAATGATTTGTTATATCAGTCATTGTTATGATTCGGATGAAGTAGAAATCCCCTTTCATATAAATCACTTGATGAGCATCATTAGAAATTTCTGAGTGGATTTGGAGTAGATCAAGAACTTAGTCACTATTCTTAATAACATCAGAGAGAGAGGCTTCATTGAAACCAGTAATCATAGTCTGAAGCTCTTCATTGAACACTATTCTGAGTAGTTCATTATATAAATAAGGTTTATAGTATTTAATAGAGGCTTTAGAAGTATTTACAGCGGTGGTGAGAGATTTTAGTTGGTTCATTACTTTTATAAGACATCCCGTATACTCATAAGTGAGTTTGTTAAAATTTACAACAAGCTCTCTCATTACTTTCATACTATTTTTGTTTATTTCAGCGGCCTTTTCATCTAAGGAAGCTAAATAAGGTTTATTCTGAGACACAAAATCCTATTGGGTTTGAGTAACAGCAGGTTCTGCAGAAGGAGAAACAAGCTTTGTTCTGGAATGCATATATTTCTACATTTCATCGATCATAACTCACAGAGTATTCACTTTATTACTAATCAACTTGTTCTCAACCCTTAAATCCTTAATTTCATGTAGCATTTTAGGTAGAATCTTAAAAATAACATTCTTCAACAATAAAGATGTATCTTTCTCACTTAGATGATTCAGAAGAGAAGGTTGGGAATTCAAAAAAATTTCAACACCAGACAAGAGGGTAGCACTGAATTTCAATAGATAATCCTTACTCACCATGAATGATTGGTCTGATGAAGGTTCAGAAACATGTATTGATACGGTTTCAAGTTTCCTTGTAGGGGCTATATTAGATACTAATTTCTATTGGAACAAAGAGGAAAGGTCAGTGCCTTTTACTAAGACGTGTTGAGATTCATCCACATCATATAAATTAGTGAACTTATATTATGTGTATACAAGACATGGAACTATCGGGTTTGGTTCTTTAGTAGATTCCATATTTGGGGTTTTATCCACCTCAATAGTTGTCTCCTTCTTAGGACTGAGAGGCTTAGGATCTTGATCTAATTCCACAAAAAACAACTCTTTATTCCTCACCCAATTCCTACCTAGCCAGCTGAAAAAATAGCCCCATCCTTTCCTCAATTGAAGGGATCATCTCATGAACAAATTTTTCCACTTGTAGTTCCTCAATATTAGCTTCATGCATACGAGATATCTCTTCCACTATAGGTTCTTCCCTAGAATTCTTGTCAGTTTCTTTGGAAACAGATTCAGTTTTAGGCTTGGGTTGATGTTCCATATTAATAACATTAGTAGGTGCAGGGACGTATTTTTCACTTACCACACGAGGGATAGGAGTAATGTCTTCTTAAATAGAAATAGTTTCTCTAGGAGCCACAACAGCCTCTTCTTCTTCATCAGAAGAGTCCTCAACAATCTCATCTGGTTCCAAACCAGGATCAGAAATATTTCAGGGTCTTGATGGATGTTCCATTTGATTTAATTTCATATAAAATCAATCATTGTATTCCACCCATTCCTTTTTCCAAGGATTCCAATTAATCATCATTCTCTTGATAGTGGCTTTTGAGAGGAATAATTCACAATACCAAATTACTTCATCATTGGGTCCAACATTCATTTGGCAATAAGCATGGATGAGATAAGATGAGAGTAAAACATGGAAGTTTACTTCAATGTTTCTTTGATTAGTTCACACATATGGTGTATGATATACTTTCACAGGTTTATATTATGTCCATTTTTCATAAGGTGAATCAAAACACATCCTGATATTTCAAAATAGAAAAATCACCTTCTCTAGGGATAACTAGATTCTGTATAAACATGAACATAAGCCTTGATTCTCCATCTAGTTCAGTAGAAATGTCTCTCCTCTTGCTTCCATTTCCAATTAATTCTTTCAAAGCGTCCTCTAGATCAATGAATTCGGTTAAATGTAGAGGTCCTCTCTGATAATCCTCACAGATGCCTTTATGAGCTATCCTAAGGCATGTAGCCCCTAACCATTAATATAATGAGCATATCTTCCCATTGATCCAGCTTATAACAATATATCCATCTTCAGAATCAATGTAGAACTAAACATATTGATAAAACATAGCTACCAACATAGGATAGATAGGTATGTATTCCTTCAAAAACCACTATAACTAGCCTTTTTGTTCTAACTCTTTAAAAACCAAAGACTTACTGGACATAAGCCAATTGGGGAAAACCTCTATTTCAGGTACAACAACTAGGTTTTCTAGATTTGGATTTAGAGGTCCTTAGGGTGCTAGCTAAGGTGAAATCTTCTTCTTCTTTGAGATACGTTTCTCAGGAGTCGACGAAGAAGGGTGTTTTATACTGGGCATTCACTAAAGGTTCGAGAGACATAGAGAGAGAGAGAAGGGTTGTAGGTTCGAATAGAGGATAAAATGAGTGAATAAAAGAATACCCGAGTGAAGAATTGAGTGATACTCTCTTTATTTTATCATTTAAGAATACCAAACATCTCAATATTAAAAGTGTGGTAAAACAAATAGGTGAAAATCATAATTACAGTGATACAGTTTTTAATTCACAAAAAAATCATAAAGAATCATTATGGTGTGACAGAGAATGATGATATGGTGAGACAGAGAATGAATGTTACGGTGAGACAGTGATATGGTGAGACAGTAACTGAGAATTACGGTGATACAGTGATACGGTGAGATAGTAACTGAGCATTACAGTGAGATAATGATCTGGTGAGATAGTAACTGAGCATTACGGTGAGACAGGGATATGGTGGGACAGTAAACATAAAATTTACAGTGATACAGTTAAAATCAACTTTACGGTGAGACAGTAAATGTCAGACAGTATTCATGAAGCACAAACTGTGAGACTGTAATCATGAAATAGTAAAATATAAAACTGTAATACATGAAACAGTAAGATATCCATTTATAATTTATCATGAATAACTCATGTATGATGTAGTATATTCTTTCAAACATTAATGATTTGGTAAATATATCAGCAAGCTAATACTCAGTACCAATGAAATCCAATGTGATATAACCTTTTTGATAAATTTCCCTCAAAAAGTGATGTTTTAAATCAATATTCTTTGTCCTAGAATGTTAAATAAGATTTTTAGAGATGTTAATAGCACATGTATTGTCACAGTTTATAGTAACATACCTGAATTGATATCCATAATCTAGTTATGTGTGTTTCATCCACAAAATTTGTGCACAACAACTGCCAGGATTTATGTAGTTATCTTCAGTAGTAGATAATGAAACATAATTTTTTTTCTTACTACACCTTGATACTAGTGAAAAACCTAAAAAGTGACATGTTCTAGAGGTGCTATTTAAATATAAATTACATCTACAGAAGTTATCATCAGAGTAACTAACTAAGTCAAATGATTTTCCTCTATGATAGAGCATTCCTAGATTGGGTGTATGCTTGAGGTATTTGAAAATTTTCTTTACAGCAATTAAATGAGATTCCAAAGGATATTGTTAAAAATGATCACATATACACACACGTAACATAATGTCTGGGTGAATAGTAGTTAAGTAGATTAAACATCCAATCATTCCTCTATAAGTGGTTTGATCAACAGATTTTCCATCTTCATCAAGATCCAACTTACAAGTGGTACTCATGGGAGTGTCACTACATTTAGTTCTATCCAATCCAAAATGTTTTATAATATCTCTAGTATATTTACTTTGAGTTAAAATAATTCCATCATTATTTTGAAACATTTTAAATCATAGAAACAAATTTAGTTGACCCATTAAACTCATTTCAAATTCATTTTGCATCATTCTAGAAATATCAACACATAAAGAATTTTTTCAAGATCGAAAAATAATATCATCTACATATATGTGAACAACTAAAATATCATTATAAATTCATTTTATTAAAATGTTAGGATCCGTTATTCCAATTGAAAACCCTTTAGAAATAAAAAAGTACTTAATCTATCTTACCAAGCTCTTTGAGCTTGTTTTAAACCATATAAAGATTTTGATAGTTTAAAAATATGATTTGGAAAATGGGGGTTTCTAAAAATAGAGGTTTATCCAACAAAAACTTCCTCAACTATATAACCATTTAGGAATGCACTTTTAAAATCGATTTGATATAGTTTGAAATTCAAATGTATAGCATAGGAAAGCAAGATTATGATGGCTTCAAGTCCTGCTACTGGTGAAAAGGTCTCTTCGTAATAAATTTATTTTTCTTGACTATAGAATTTTAAAACTAATCTAACCATGTTTCTATCTATGTTACTATCCTCATCTACCTTATTTTTGAACACCCATTTAGTGCTTATAGTGAATGTGTCCTTAGGTCTTTCAACAAGTTTCTAAACTTTGTTCCTTTCAAACTGATTATGTTCTTCTTGCACAGTCTTTACCCAAAATTCATTGTTAATAGCATCATTAATGTTTTTAGGCACAAGTTGTTACAAGAAGACTTCACGTTCAACATGATTTCTAAGAGAAGTTCTAGTTTGAGTTCCTTTTTCTAGGTCTCCTACAATAGCATCTAAGGGATGGTTCTTAAGAGTTATAACTACCCTATAAAAGGAAGGACTAGTGATTTCAGGTTCATCAACAGATTCAGGTTCATTGTGACGTGATTCTAAGGAATTTCCAAAACTGGAAGTTTTTAGAGATTCTTGAACATAATGGTCTGAAGATTTTGGATTAATGTTCTGATTTGATACATCATCCTCCAGGTTCTCTATAATGGTTTTAGGCTCATGTGGATCTGTTTCATCAAATTTTACATGAACAAAATCCACCACACATTTAGCTCATTTATTGAACACTCTATGGGCTTTACTAAACAAGGAATATCTTAAAAAGATACCTTCATCACTTTTGGATGCAAATTTGTCAATATTGTCCAAAATATTAAGGATATAGACATTAAATCCAAAAACATTGAACTAGTTAACCTTGGGTTTTCTATTGTTCCATAAATAATAATGAGTTCTCTTAAGAATAGATCTGATCAACACCTTATTGATTATGTAGCATGTTGTATTGACAGCTTCAGCCCAAAAATAAATAGGTAGGTCATACTCACTAAGCATTATTCTAGTACTCTCTTACAGGACACTATTTCTTCTCTCCACAACTCCATTTTGTTGAGGTATTCTAGGGGCAGAGAAATTGTTAATGTAACCATTTTTTGAGCAAAAGGGTTCAATCTCTTTATTTTCAAACTCATGGCAATGATCACTCCTTATGGATTTAATTCTAAGTCCACCAATATTTTCTACAGACTCGTTATATTTAGTAAAATAAGAGTAGGATTCACTTTTTTGAGCCATAAAGAAGGTAAAAGTATATCTTGAAAAGTCATCTAAAATAACATAAATATAGTGCTTCCCATTTATACTAGAAACTCTAGATGGTCTAAAAAATCTATGTGAACCAGTTTGAGAGGTTCATAATTTGACACTTCTTTCTTTGGATTGAAGGAAATGTTGTGTTGTTGTCGCTTTTTCCAAGGATTACACACTTTTTCATTTGGAAACTCAAGTTTGGGTTTGTCTTTAACTTAGCTTTTTCTAGTTAACATTCTAAGGGAGTGAAAATTATAGTGTCTTAGTCTCTTATGCAAGATCCAAGAATCTTTACGAAATACACATAAACATGAATCATTTTGAGAAGCTAAGGAATCTATGTAAATAGAGTAAACATTTTCACTTATTAATGTAGAAAAAAATAATTCACCATTATGATTAAAGACATTGCAAGCATCATTTTCAAATATAACATGAAATCCATCATCACATAATTGTGAGATACTAAGAAAATAATATTCTAATCCATCAAAAAATAGTACTTTAGAAATTAAAACTGAGTTAGAGTTACCGATTTGGACTAGATCAATTATATTTCCTTTGGCATTGTCACCAAATGTGACATTTACTCCATCTATTTTTATTAGGTTCTTGAAGCATGAGTATTATCCTATCATTTTCCTTGAACATCTACTGTCGAAGTACTATAGACTTTTACAAGAACTCTTTAAGAATCTTTCCTCAGATGTCATTGTCATAAAACACATATTGTCATTGTTAGAGTGTTCATCATGTGATGATTCTGAGTCTCCTGAATAGTCCTCAGAAGCACTCTAGGTTGCTTTCATGGCCTTTTAATACTTCATGTCCTTATCCTCATATTTCTTTTTTCACTCGAGCTTTGGACAATCAGCCTTGATTTTTCCATTGCGCTTATACTCATAACAGACAATTTCATCAGTCTTGTCACTTATTTTCCAGTTCTTCTTCCAATTTCCTTTTTGGTCATATTTTCCTTTCAAGTTAGGTTTTCTAAAAAAAAATTATTCTTCTTGTAAAATCTCTTGAATCTTCTGGATAATTGAGCCATTTCCTCATCACTGTCGAATGATGATCGTTCATCACTGGAACATTCTATAGAAGCTTCCAGTTTCCCTTTGTCTTATTTATTAAAGGTGATGGTCTTGTATGAAACAAATTTCTTCTTTAGTTCATCATCTTCATTGTTGACATTCAATTATTCTTCATACATCATTAGTTTCCCAATGAGTTCTTTTACAGGTAGTTTGTTGATGTCACATGATATTCTAATAGAGACAGAGCATCCCCTCCATCTGTTCGATAGTCAATGGATAATTCTCATGATTTGTTCCATGGAAGTGACTTCTCTTCCAAGAGAAATCATTATGTTGACAATATCATTGAACCTAAGATACATGTCAGAAATAGGCTCATCTGGTTTCATCTTAAAATTATCATGTTTCATGGTATATATATTAAGTCGCATTTCTTTTACAATAGATGTTCCTTCATGTGAGGCATATAGTGTATCCCAACATTCATGGGATGTTTTACAAGAAAAAATTCAATTGAACACTTCGTAACTTAAGGATCATTATAAAGAATTCATAGCATTGCAATTGTAATTGTTGGCAGTTTTGGTAGGTTCATCTCATTTAATTCTATTATTAGTAGGAATGTTATATTCATCTATAATGGATGACCAAATTTCAAAACTCATACTCTCTAAATGAATTTTTATTTTTATTTTCCATTGAGCATAGTTGGTTCTATTAAAAAATGGCAGTCTATCAGTTTCAACACCTTTCAATCTATAATCCATAATAACAAAAAAGGATTAAAGAGTGTGAAATTTAAAATTAACAGAAATTTTCAGATCTTTAATGTTCAACTACAATCACACTTGAATAACATTACACAGAGTCGTAATAAACAACCTATGGTACCAAATGTTTGTAGGAGTAGATTACTCAAGAGGGGAGGGGTGAATTGAGTAACTATAAAAATTTCTGTAAAAAAATATTTCTATAATATTTCCTAAAAATTAAATACAGCCCAGTTAATCATGGTTATAAGGTTATAAGAGTTTGACTATTTGAATAACTTCTTAGAAGACTGATTTGTTCTCAATAATCTTAATATCGGTTATTAATATTAATTTTGAAGCTATTCTACTAAGACAAAATAGTTGTAACTTCTTTCCAAGACTTACTACCAAAGTGAATTTAGTGATTTTTGAGTAATATAAAAAAGCAGTAAAATAGAGAAAACTAAATTATGCAGCACAATATATATGAAACAAGTGTTTCAGTCTCAAGCCGAGACCTAATTAACTCTACTTGGTGATCTCTTGCGACCAAGAAGTTTATATAAATAAACTTGATCCACACCGTGGATCGGCTTTAACAATAGTGTGCAGAACATTCCAGGCCACACATGGACCTCTTCCACAGTTCATCATGGGTACAAATTACCAGGCCACACAAGGACCTCTTCCACACATATCAGTGGGTATACACAAGATTAAAAGAATGTTTGAATAAGGATATCTTGTATCCTCCAGTTTAATTGTAGGAGACAAAGTGTGTTGTGATACTGATACACACTCTTCTAGAAAGTTAATACAATGATAAACAATAGTCCAGTAATATTGAGATAGTTTTAGAAGTGCTCTGAGTGTTGGTCTTTGCAGCTGTGGACTTCAGGGATGAAGCAGATGCAGAATTCGCGTCCTTGTCTGGAAAATAGAGTATCACAAGTCAGATGGATTCGGCTTGTGTTCTTCGTGGTATTTGATAGTGTGAAGATGTTCTCGGGATTTATATATGTTTTGTGTGTTCTTTAGAAAAATTGACTTGCAAGAGCCAATTCTCCAAAATGTATATTGTCTCACGTTCACGCCCACCATCTTGTTCTTTGTGTCGTGCTACCACTATTTTTCACACGTCGTTTGTTTCTAGGTCGCACTAATCCTTTATCTTGGAGTTCATGTATTGGGGTCGATAGGTTGCATGTATTTTTCATCTCGTACCTCGTACTGTCTGATGATATGTCTACAAGGAAAACTTAATTATGTCAGTGCATTAATGTCTTCAAATATGACCGTAAGAGAATAAACTGAAAGAAGAAAAAAAAATTATATTAGTAAACGGTGTCACAGTATGTCATGGAAATGATGTTTGGATTGGTCACGATGTCTTGTAGTCACGGTGTCTTGCGGTCACAGTGTCTCGTGGTCACGGTGTCTCACGATTACGGTGTCTTGTGGTCACAGTGTCTCATAGTCAGTGTGTCTTGTTCACGATGTCTTGTTCACGGTGTCCTGTTCACGGTGTCTTTTTCATGGTGTATTGTTCACAGTGTCTTGTTCACGATGTCTTGTACACGGTGTCTTGAACACGGTGTATTTTAAACGGTGTCCGCTTATTCACGGTGTTTTCTTTACTTTTCCAGAAAGACATAACCAGCGGCATACGTACGATGTCTTAGCATTCTCAAGATAACTGTACTCATACTTAAGCAATGATGATCATAGAATGAATTAGACTTAATCATTTGTCAAATAAATCATTATAAAAGTAAATCAATGATAGTATAAAGTAACAAAACTGATTATCGAGCAATTAAGATCTTGAATGGCTCTTCTTAAAGCATGAGAATACATAAACTACAATACACATGATTTGATATAATTTACAGGATTTAACCAGGTTGAATGAGATTTGTGATTATTAATACATGATTAGTACATGATGAGTCCCACAATAATATTATATACATTATTAATATACCAATTATTATTATTGTATAGTATTTGATATATATTATGATTGCATATATATATATATATATATATATATATATATATATTATAAAAAAATAAAATAAAAACAAAAAAGAAGAAAGAAAAAATGAGGGAGTGGGGGTGTACTAGGTTAGGGAGAGAAGAGACGGTAGGGAGTGGTTTGGCGGTAGCAAGACGGTGGAGGAGTATGATAAGCTTGAGGGAGAAGGCGTGACGATGAAGACATGGGAGGTCGTGATGTTCTTCTGTTGGTAGGGAGACGACTGTGCGGGCTGTTGTGGAAAGGTGAGAGACCGGTGGGGGGGGGGGGGTGTTCAAGCGTAGAAGAATTGTGGTGTCACGGGTGGGGGCGAGGACGGAATATGAGGAAGGCAGGGGATTCAGGTGATGTGGAGAAACGAAAAAAATGTTGGATAAGAAAATATGGATATAGGAAATTAGGGGTGCTAAGATTTTAATGGGTATCGGCACCGAGGCGAGTCCGACGGTGGAGCATGGAGATCAAGTGGTGTGGTGTGACAGCTAAGGTCCTAGCAGTAGCGGATCCTAGTGGCTCGCAGTGAAGGAACTGATCGGTTTGGGTATGGCACGACCTAGGGGATGGGTGCGAGTAGTAGAGGGTTCGATGTCGGGCGCAGTGAGCGACCACCTTCTTGCAGTGGCATGGTCATCTGATCGGGTTCGAAGAAAGAATGTTTGAATTGTTGTGTGGTTTTTTATTGTTATTTGAATTTAACATTATTTTTTTGCATCTGATTTGTTTCGATTTTCATATGTGGATTTTTTTTGGGTTGTGTTCAATTTTTTTGCTGGTTGGTTGCTGATGTGCGATGCTAATTCAATTTGCTACTGCTGGGGATGACTGTACCAAGATGCAGCGGTGGAGAGGGAGCTGTGGCACCGTGATTGAACAGCGGCTCCGTTTGAGGTGAGACAGTAATTGGAATGGTGGAAAAGCAATGGTGCGGTGGAATATGGGCATCGTGAAGGGAAACGATGGCACCGTATATGATAAAACGGTGGCACTGTGACACCTACAAAACAAACATTAATAAATTAAATTAATGAAACAAATAATTTAATTAAACAAAAAATTGGTTAAAGTTTTAATCAATTAAAATAATTAAAATAATTAAAAACTAAATAAAATAGAACAAAGCTAAAAACAAAATAAAATTAATTATGCATTATTAAAAAGGGAGAGTTAATTTGGATTAAAAACTATAAAAAAAATAATTTAAAACAAATTAAAATAATTAAAGTCTCTTGCCTAAATTAAATAACAAATTAATTAAAATTTTAATTAAATAATGAAATAAAATATTAATTTAAATAAATTATATTTTTATCACTAATTGAATTAATTAAAGGATCAAAAACACATGTAATTAATTTATTCAAAAAATAATTAAAGAATTAATTAAATTAATGAATTGAAATTTTTTTAAAACTAAAAATATAATGAATTAATTAAATAAAATTGAAATAAAAATATAATTTTGTTTTTGGAAAAAAATAAAAAATAAACAATAAAAACACACTTTTAATACATAAACTCATTTTTCAGAATGTAATTTTAAAAAATAAAACAATTGATAATGATTACACAAAATAAAACAGTTTGATGTTAAAAAGTCAACAAAAATATAAAAATTGATATGGAAAAGAGCATTACAAAAGAGCAACATCACCAGAATTCATCCATTATTAGTGCTGAAAATAATATCTATTATAAGGGACCTTAAAATATGTTTTTTATTATCACTAAAGAAAATTGATATTTTGAGAGTCCAAAAAATCTTGTCTCTTTTATCAGTCCTAGAAAAGTTTTGACAAAGCCACCCTTTACTAGCACTATAAAATCACTAATATAATAATTCAATTATGATTTATTTTTTTTAGAACAAATAAAGGGTTCATTTCATCAATGATATATTATCACATATCGAATTACATTTTTAAATTTATTTTTCCCAGTCCAAGGACTCCTTTTTGTAGCGACTCGGGTTTTTGGTTCTGTCAGACTTTGAAATATTTCTGCGAATAAATTCAGAGCTAGGCGCGAAGACGGCGTGCGATTCCGAGGCCCGGTGTGCCCGAAATTAATGTTATAAGAATATTAAGTATTTTTATACTATGCACGTGGCGGGGGTGTGATATCTCCTAAACGGTAGCCCAGAACGGGAATCTGAGAGCACGGTTGCGTCCGGAACGTGCCGTTTACCCTAGGCGAGGTGTAAACATTGCGGGCGCGGGCCTGCGGTGAGAAACGCCACCAGGGGCGTTTCCGTAAATAAGTAGCGAAGTTAGTGTGCGAGCGTCAGCTCGAATAACTTCTGAACGGAGTCTCGGATAGAAAATCTGAGTCCGCCGTTGCGTTCAGAATGGCACGTTTACCCTATGGGTAACATTACTTTTGTTCGCATCAGGAGTCGGGTCCGAAGCGGGTTTGGCGCCGGCGGGCGGCTGATATAAATATCAGCGCCCCCCTATCGTTCCTCTCGACGTTCTTCGCCGCCGCTAAGCCGAATCGAGCAAACGAAGCGCCCACGAGCTCGGAATTCGACGACGGACGTTCCAGGAGTGCGCAACGGAAGCTCTGGAGCGCGGATCTAAGACAGAATGTCGGCGTTTCGTCCGCGAGGTAGGTGGATTTGACTTTTAACCCCCGATCCCGTTTTTGCTGCGTTTTTCTGCAAATTGAAGCCGTAGCAGTATAGACCGGGTCCCGAGGGTCATGTAGACGCCTCCGGATCGTAAAACGGACCACCGGGGTGCCCCCAGCAGAGTCCGGCGGCCCGCGGCGGAGGGCTGCCGGCCAGGGCGGGCCGGCGGCGGCGGCCGGTCCAGGCCGGTCCGGCCTCTTTTACCATACATGTGTCTTTAAACCCCCGTATTTTGCAATCCGGGAGCCGGATTCGCGCGCCGTTTGTGGCGACGCGACCCTGCCGACGATGCGAACCCTTCGGTGTGGGTTCGAGGGTTTAAAGGTTCGAGATCGTGGCCCGGGAGTTAGAAACGTCGTATAAAATAATATTATTTTATTATTTTACGAGTTCAGGCCGTTGTAACTTCTACCCGAAGCGTCTGATTGACGTGCCGTCAGTGGCGTTGAGACCCTGATGGTACGGAGGAATTTTTGAGATGGTTTCCGGGTGTTGAGACTGTGAACGGGGTGCGGGCCCCACGAGACCGGGTTTTGGCGTTTGCAGAGAAACACAGCTTTTGCACAAGGAGTCCGATTTTGGTGGATGAATAGTCGATCCTGTGTGTTTTTCCGAGGGGATCGCAATGGTGTGATCCGTTCGATGATTTTCGGAATCCAGGCGTGGGCCCCACCCGAGCTGGCCTTCGGTGAATAGTACCTTTTTCACCGGGTGTCCGTTTTGGACGAGCGAGTAGTCGATTCCGCTTGTTTTTTCGAAGGGATCTTCGTGGTATGGTCCGCTCGATGAGTTTCGGGATCGTTGTGTGGGCCCCGCACGGGCTAGCTATGGTGAATACTGCCTTTTTCACCGGTGCTCCGTTTCGGGCGAGTAAACAGCCTATCCTGCGTGTTTTTCCGCATGGAACGTGATGGTGGCATCGGTTTTGGCCTAGGAGGTGCGTAGTGTGGCGTTGTGACGGGTCGCTTGGGTTAGCGACATTTGGACCAGCAGTGGTTGAGGGTTGTCCCTTGGTTCGTTCCTACGAGGGTTCGTGTGGCATCACAACCTTTATATGGGTTTGTGATCCTCTCAATGGGATGTTTTAACTGTTAGAGTTGTGGAATCCCTCCAGTGGGCCTGGAGCGGATCCTCTATCATCTTTACCCTGGATTGGGTTCTTGGTATCGCTGTAACCGCTTATTCACGGGCGGCGATCCCCTATCTAGCAGGTTAACCCAGTAGGGTTTGTGGAATCATCGAGAATATGATCCCCTACGCGGTGGGTCTTGCCCAGTAGTGTTGTGGCATCGTCGGATATACGATCCCCTACTCAGCATGAAGTTTATAGCAGGGTTGTGGTATCGTTGGTTATACGATCCCCTACTCAGCGCTTGGTGTCGGTAGGGTTGCGGTATCGTTGGTTATGCTCCCCTACTCAGCGCGTGGTTTCGGTAGGGTTGCGGCATCGTCGGTTCGATCCCCTACATCGCGAGTTGTACCAGATAGGGTTCCAATATCATCATGACCATCTTTATATGGACGATGATCCTCTATCTGAGTGTGGAGCTTCTGTCGAGCGCCAGATCGGGTTGTGGTATCCCCCAGCGGATCCTGGGTGTGATCCCCTATCTGTGAGAACTACGGATGCCAGACCGGGTCGTGGTATCCCCATCGGACCCTGGGGGTGATCCCCTATCTGTGAGCTACATATACCAGAGTGGGTCTTAGTATCCACTAGCGGACCCTAGCGGCGATCCCCTATCCGAGGAGTTTGGTGGTTATGTTGTTTCCACGATGTTTCCTCAGTTATGTTATCCGACGAGCGTGGTGACTCGGGTGAGCGTATGAGATGTTTGTTTGGGACCTGATGGAGTGTATCTCTCGGATGAGTGTCATCTGGTATAACATTGTTCGTGTGGTGTACTCTCCTGGTTGGGACAGTTGCTGGTGATGAGGTCGGTACCTCTTGTGGCTTGTGGCCTAAGCTGAGTATATCTGGATTGTTCAAGGTGTATGTACGGGCATACACCTGAGATGAGCTGAGCTGACTAGTAGTGTTTAGCCGAGGATGGTCACGAGATGAAGTTTCTCTCTCGTATGGGTTCCCTCTGGCTGGTTTGAGCATACTGTTGCCTTTCAGTTGCTCCCTTGGGTTTTGGGTTTTTGGGGTGCCTACTGAGTATGTTTATACTCACCCCTGCACGGGCTTTTCCCGCACATGTTTGTGTCTTGTGCAGACCACATGCCTTTTGACGGAGTCCCAGGAGGACCCGGAGCAGGCAGATCTTAGTGAGCGAGTTGACCGGGGTGTCTACCGGAGCTGTGCTGAGGGATCTTTCCGGCTGGTGTTTGTGGCAACGTTCCCCTTCTTCAGAGCAGGTTGTACGTGCTTTGTAGTTTTCTTTGGTGGGCCCTGTTTTTCCCTTTGTACTTTTGTTGTTGCACTCTGGTTTGGGATAGATTGTATGCATGCATCTACTTATTAGTTTCTATATCTCTGCACTGTTTCATGGAGGTGTTTGTGGGTGCGTGTGTACAGGTACCTTAGGCTAATGCCTCCCATGTGTGTGATAGCCTACTCGGCGCTGGTCACCAGCCCCTGGCCTATTGGAGGCGGGCTTGGGGAGTCGCGGCTCGAGCCCCGTTGGGTCGGGTCGTGACAGAGTGGTATCAGAGGAGGTTCCACCTTTGGGATCTCAGAGCGTAGCTGGTCTAGCTGTGAGTTTGGTTTGGGTTTCATAGAGGCAGTGTTAGGATGTTTCATGTTCGGATTTCAGGCTAGAGACTCCAGTGTTAGTGCGGAGGCCGATGTATCCATACACCAGGACTCTGATAACCTGTCTTTCGACTCGGGACATTCGTACACTGGTCACAGGGACATAACGGTACATGCATCATATAGGACTGGGTTTTTGGGTATTTCCTTGTCCTTCTTGTGTCAGCTCTCCAGATATACTTTTTGACTGTGGTGCGTCTTGAATGTTTTTTCAGGATGCCTCCACGACGACAGCCAGCGAGGGTTCAACAGCAGGATTATGCTGACGACCCGCCCCGTGTAGAGGCTGTGGAGCAGGGCGCAGGTTCTGAGGTTGCACCTTCAGGTGGTCTGCCAGTTGAGCTGCCACCTGTCGAGCAGCTGGCTGTGCCGGCAGTGCCGGACGAGGTTGCGCGCAGGCTGAGTGCGCTGCACGAGCTCCAGAGGCAGCGACCTCTGAGGTTCCGGGGTGATCCAGACCCCCAGGCAGCTGATGACTGGCTTGAGGCAGTCACCTGGGTATTCCGCCTAGTGAGGACACCTCCAGATCAGATGGTGGCCCTAGCGGCGAGCCTTCTGCATGGTTCTGTCGGGCGATGGTGGAGTTTGGTGACGCAATCCCATGACGAGGAGACGCTCACATGGGCAGAGTTTGAGCGACTCTTCAGGGAGGAGTTCTATCCGGTGACGCTGAAGTCAGTGCGGATCCAGGAGCTTCTGCAGCTTCGACAGGAGAGCATTACTGTGTCGGAGTACTCAGTGAGGTTTACAGACCTGTCGT
Source organism: Viscum album (assembly GCA_963277665.1). Classification (NCBI taxonomy): domain Eukaryota; kingdom Viridiplantae; phylum Streptophyta; class Magnoliopsida; order Santalales; family Viscaceae; genus Viscum; species Viscum album. The sequence goes on from OY728165.1 coordinate 1,395,522,627, forward strand.
GCTACTCCCTGGATATGGTTTGAGACCCGTTCTTTAGGGGTCGGACCTTCGAGCAGGGCTTACGTAGGGACATCCGAGCAGGTGTGGTTTCCTTGTGCCTGGCCACCTATGCTGGAGTGCTGGAGCGAGCGTTGGTGGTGGAGAGTTTTCTGGCTGAGCAGATTCCCCCTGTTAGTGCTGGGCACTCGAGGGCTGAGACTTTTTCAGTCAGATCGGCATCTGGTAGCCGACGACAGACTCAGGGGTCAGGACGTGGTCGACGTTTCAGGAGGCGACCCCAGGATGGAGGATCTGAGCCTCAGGGCTCACAGGGCTCGCATGCTAGTTTTGGTCAGCCGCAGGAGAGGCGGTGTTACGCTTGCGATGGTCGGGGACATCTTGCTAGAGATTGTCCGACCCGACGTGCTGCTGAGAGGGAGCTGGTCGATGGACCTCCTTGGTAGAGGCAGCGTCTCGAGCAAGGAGGTCCGCAGGGCGGCGGACGTGGCGGCGGAGCTGGTGCAGTGGGAGGCGGTGGTAGGCAGTACCAGTTTCCACCACCCCCACCCCCAGGTGGTCCACGCCAAGCTCAGGGAGCTGGTGGTCGAGGGCGAGGATAGCTGCATGCCCTGGAGGCAGTCGCCCCAGAGGCACCGCGGATGGATAGAGATACACATTGTGTCTTTTCTACTTACTGCAGTAGTTTGATAGACACTGTTTAGCGGTACTCTTTCCTTTTTTTGCTTGCTCGAGTTTTGTTCAGGGCGTTGGTAAGACCCTGTGTGGGAGTTGTTCCGCATGCTTCGAATGCGTGAGGTAGATGGATCCTTCCCCCACCGAGACGCGTTTTTGTGACGCGATTAAAACCATGCGGGCGAGTCAGTGCCGCCCAAAGAGGATAGTATTGAGGTGTGGTGGATGATTACCTCTAACTTATGCGTTCAGGCATGGGTGTTGGTTGGTGAGCTCGCTGGTGTGTGAGACACAGTTGAGAGTCCAGTCGCTTTCCTTGGGCTTAGGGCTTTTCGGGGACGAAAAGTTCTAAGGGGGGGATGATGTAGCTACTCGGGTTTTTGGTCCTGTCAGACTTTGGAATATTTCTGCGAATAATTCTAGAGTTAGGCGTGAAGACGGCGTGCGATTCCGAGGCCCGGTGTGCCCGGAATTAATTTTATAAGAATATTAAGTATTTTTATACTATGCAAGTGGCGGGGGTGTGATATCTCCTAAACAATAGCTCAGGACGGGAATCTGAGGGAACGGTTGCGTCCGTAACGTGTCGTTTACCCTAGGCAAGGTGTAAACATTGCGGGCGCGAGCCTGCGGTGAGAAACGCCACCAGGGGCGTTTCCGTAAATAAGTAGCGAAGTTAGTGTGCGAGCGTCGACTCGAATAACTTCTGAACGGAGTCTCGGATAAAAAATCTGAGTCCGCCGTTGTGTTCAGAACGACACGTTTACCCTAGGGGTAACATTAATTTTGTTCGCATCGGGCGTTGGGTCCGAGACGGGTTTGGCGCCGGCGGGCGGCTGATATAAATATCAGCCCCCCCTATCGTTCCTCTCGACGTTTTCGTCGTTCTTCGCCGCTGCTCCGCCGAATCGAGCAAACGAAGCGCCCACGAGCTCAGAATTCGACGACGGACGTTCCAGGAGCGCGCAACGGAAGCTCTGGAGCGTGGATCTAAGGCAGAATGTTGGCGTTTTGCCCGCGAGGTAGGCGGATTTGAGTTTTAACCCCCGATCCCGTTTTTGCTGCGTTTTTCTGCAAATTGAAGCCGTAGTAGTATAGATCGGGTCTCGAGGGTCATGTAGACGCCTCCGGATCATAAAAAGGACCTCCGGGGTGCCCCCGGAGGTCTGCGAAAGATCCGCTGGCGCGACACCGGCGCGGCGGAGGGCCGCCGGCCAGGGCGGGCCGGCGGCGGCGGCCGGTCCGGCCTCCTTTACCATACAGGGGTCTTTAAACCCCCGTATTTTGAAATTCGGGAGCCGGATTCGCGCGCTGTTTGCGGCGACACGACCCTGATGACGAGGTGAACCCTCCGGTGTGGGTTCGAGGGTTTAAAGGTTCGAGATTGTGGCACAGGAGTTAGAAACGCCGTATAAAATAATATTATTTTATTATTTTACGACTTCGGGCCGTTGTAACTTCTACCCAGAGTGTCCGATTGACGTGCCGTCAGTGGCGTTGAGACCCTGATGGTACGACGGACTTTTTGAGATGGTTTCCGGGTGTTGGGACTTTGAATGGGGTGCAGGCCCCCTGAGACCGGGTTTTGGCGTTTGCAGAGAAACGTAACTTTTGCACCAGGAGTCCGATATTGGAGGATGAATAGTCGATCCTGTGTGTTTTTCCGAGGGGATCGCAATGGTGCAATCCATTCGATGAGTTTCGAAATCCAGGCGTTGGCCCCACCCGAGCTGGCCTTCGGTGAATAGTACCTTTTTCACCGGGTGTCCGTTTTGGACGAGCGAGTAGTCGATTCCGCTTGTTTTTCTGAAAGGATCATCGTGGTATGGTCCGCTCGATGAGTTTCAGGATCGTTGTGTGGGCCCCGCACGGGCTAGCTACGGTGAATAGTTCATTTTTCACCGGTGCTCCGTTTCGGGCGAGTAAACAGCCTATCCTGCGTGTTTTTCTGCATGGAATGCGATGGTGGCCTCGGTTTTGGCCTAGGAGGTGCGCAGTGTGGCGTTGTGGCAGTTCTCTTGGGTTAGCGACATTTGGACCAGCAGTGGTTGAGGGTTCTCCCTTGGTTCGTTCCTACGAGGGTTTGTGTGGCATCAAAACCTTCGTATGGGTTTGTGATCCTCTCGATGGGATGTTTTAACTGTTAGAGTTGTGGCATCCCTCCGGTGGGCCCAGAACGGATCCTCTATCATCTTTAACCTGGATCGGGTTCTTGGTATCGCTGTGACCGCTTATTCACGGGTGGTGATCCCCTATCTAGCAGGTTAACCCCGTAGGGTTTGTGGCATCATCGGGAATATGATCCCCTACGCAGTGGGTCTTTCCCAGTAGGGTTGTGGCATCGTCGGATATACGATCGCCTACTCAGCATGAAGTTTATAGTAGGGTTGTGGTATCGTTGGTTATACGATCCCCTACTCAGCGCTTGGTGTCAGTAGGGTTGCGGTATCGTTGGTTATGCGATCCCCTACTCAGCGCGTGGTTTCGGTAGGGTTGCGGCATCGTCGGTTCGATCCCCTACATTGTGAGTTGTACCAGATAGGGTTCCGGTATCATCGTGACCATCTTTATATGGATGATGATCCTCTATCTGAGTGTGGAGCTTCTGTCGAGCGCCAGATCGAGTTGTGGTATCCCCCAGCGGATCCTGGGTGTGATCCCCTATCTGTGAGAACTACATATGCCAGATCAGGTCGTGGTATCCCCCAGCGGACCCTGGGAGTGATCCCCTATCTATGAGCTACGTATACCGGAGTGGGTCTTGGTATCCCCTAGCGGACCCTAGCGGCGATCCCCTATCCGAGGAGTTTGGTGGTTATGTTGTTTCAGCGATGTTTCCTCAGTGATGTTATCCGACGAGCGTGGTCTCTCGGGTGAGCATCTGAGATGTTTGTTTGGGGCCCGATGGAGTGTATCTCTCAGATGAGTGTCATCTGGTATGACAGTGTTCGTGTGGTGTACTCTCCTAGTTGGGACAGTTTCTGGTGATGAGGTCAGTACCTCTTGTGGCTTGTGGCCTGAGCTGAGTATATCTGGATTGTTCAAGGTGTATGTAAGGGCATACACCTGAGCTGAGCTGAGCTGACTAGTAGTGTTTAGCCGAGGATGGTCACGAGATGGAGTTTCTCTCTCGTCTGGGTTCCCTCTGGCTGGGTTGAGTGGACTGTTGCCTTTCAGTTGCTCCCTTGGTTTTTGGGTTTTTGGGGTGCCTACTGAGTATGTTTATACTCACCCATGCACGGGCTTTCCCGCACATGTTTGTGTCTTGTGCAGACCACATGCCTTTTGACAGAGTCCTGGGAGGACCTGGAGCAGGTGGAGCTTAGTGAGCGAGTTGACCGGGGTGTCTACCGGAGCTGTGCCGAGGGATCTTTCCGGTGGGTGTTTGTGGCAGCGTTCCCCTTCTTTAGAGAAGTTTGGACGTGCTTTGTAGTTTTCTTTGGTGGGCCCTGTTTTGCCCTTTGTACTTTTGCTGTTGCACTCTAGTTTGGGATAGATTGTATGCATGCATTTACTTTTCAGTTTCTATATCTCTGCACTGTTGCATGGAGGTGTTTTTGGGTGCGTGTGTACAGGTACCTTAGGCTAATGCCTCCCATGTGTGTGATAGCCTACTCAGCACTGGTCGCCTGCCCCTAGCCTATTGGAGGCGGGCTTGGGGAGTCGCGGCTCGAGCCCCGTTGGTTCGGGTCGTGAAACTTTTATGATAGTTGTCCCAACCCACAATCACCCTTGATCATTTGTGAGCCACCCACCCACCCCAAACCCCTTCCATTTATCCTCAATAAAAACCTCTTTTCACATTCATCCATCTCTCTCAAATCCTCAGATATGAGCTTGGGACCTCTAGGATCTCAATGAACATCCATTACCACTACAAAAACCTAATTGTTTGGGGTATTTTTTTGATACATATACTTATTTTTAAATATTTTCATAAAATATTTTCATATATATATTCACATTATTATATATTTATATATATAAATATAATTAATTTTTAATGCATTTATAAAATATATTTTTGTGTGTGTACATTTGTGTGTGTGATCATGTTTAGATGTAGTTGTTTATATAAATAAATATTTACATAATTATTTATTCCTATAATTATTTTTAAATACATTTATAAAATACAAATGTGTGTGTGTGTTTGTGTTTATGTGGTAATTTTTATATTTTGATATACGTACATGTGTATGTATATCTAAATGTAAACATCAATATCAATATGAATATAAATATTTATATTTATTAACATATATTATATGTTAATATTTATTTACATGTATTTGAACATATACATGAATATTTTTTTTGTTCATACAGATACACACTCATATTTATATATAAAATTTTATATACATTTGTAAAGGTATATTCGTATTCATACATTTTTTTAACCGAAATAAAATGGAGATTTTTTTGTTTTAAATAAAATGAATATTTATTTTTTTATTGATATATGGTTTATATATATTTAATAGGAAATTATATATGTAAATAAAATTAATTTTTTATTTACAAAATAAAATTTTGTATATGTTAATATATTAAAATATGTATATATTTATTTATAAATAAAAATAAAAATAAAAATAAAATAAAATTTCAACTCCATAATATCCGTAGTATTTTAATCCTTAAGAATAAAATAATTATCTAATGATACAATAGATGAATACCATCTTAAAAAAAGTTTATATTAAATTAAATATTAAAAAATTAGGGTATCCTAACTAAAAACACAGTTTTTGGATACACTAGTAGTCTTTTTTCACCATATAAAAAAATGGCATGGTTCCACTGATTATTAAGGGATAGATCTACATGAACACCTCGATTTCATATATGGAGGCTCCTATACCAAAAAACTGGATCAATATTTATGGTCTTTTTAATTTCTAGTTATGTTTTCACCTAATCTTATATATGATATTAATTGATTTATTAATTTTTTCTACTATAAATGGTCATTAAATATCTATTAATCACTACTAATTTTCATATTAATAACTCATTTTTTTTGTTATGTAAAAAACATTAACTAAATATTTTATATATTAATTATAAATACCTATTTCGTATTATATAAATCATATTTATACAAACATATTTTTTAAATATAAATGTAAATATACATATATTGGAAAATGTGTTTTTAAATATTTTATAAAAAAATTATGAAGGTCTCCTTTTATAGTCGCTAAGAAATGTTGTGATAACATGGGGTTTATGAGGACCAAGAATAAAATTGAAAAAGTAAATGAACAATATTACCAATGGAACTCTTAATAAATAGTAAAAAATAACGAGAAAACATAATAAAAGCACTAATAAAGAAGTCCCTTATCAACAATAAAAAACTTACCAATAAAAACCTGTTTTTATCAAGGATTAGTCAGAACACTGATACCAGACTCCTTTTTCTTTTTTTATCTACATATAATAAATTTATCTACTATTTTTCAATAAATAATATTGTGTAGCGATTAATATAGATTTTTTTAATAGTGTGGGCCACATAATCGATTAGGTTCAATCGGGAAGACATGATTAAATCTGTAAAAGGATTGCCTTTCTAGGAAATGTATCAACCCAATTCCAAGGGGGGTTATTATCACACCCCATTAATTTAGAATATATTTCCCTTCAAATAATTTTATTTCTTCGATTGCTTGTGTTATATGAACCTCCATGTTAAAACAAACCATGATATACTATTAAAATATTGTTGTTTTATGTGACAGTTATCCCCTACGTATTGGATTTTCATGTATGAATAAGACGAGATAAATTATGAAACAATTATGGTATCATATATATAAAATGAAATAATAGGTAATGAATTAATTATAAATAAGAATAATAACATTTTAAATTAAAAAAATTGATGTTTTTTCATTTAAACTGTTTTTATACATGCTTGTTCATTTTATCATAATAAAGTAAATTATTTATATTTTTTTACAATTTTCATATAATTTTTATAATAAATATTCAATATATTTCTTTTAAATTCATTTAATATTTTATCTAATAATAAGATAAGTATAAACCACATTTTATTCTTCTAAAACGAATTTTTATGTAGTTTTTATTGAGTTTCACATGATTATGTTTGAAAATAATTTCCGCCACATATAGAAATTGTATTGTGCTAATCATGGTTAAATACAAGTGATAATTCAATAATTCTTCTGCCTAATTATTTTTGGACTAAGGGAATTTTATAATTATCACCTTATTCTTGAAATTGATTTGTTCAATTGACAATATTACATGAAAATGAACTATATAATATTTAAAAAATGAAATGTTACAAAATATCACACTCTTAGTTTTAAAGAACTCTTATTTTTTCACATTGGGACAAAAAATAGATTTGACACAATATAAATGTACATTTTGTGAATAATGAAATTTTCATTTTTATGGTAATCGATTTATAATTTGTTTATTATAAGATTAATTAAATTCTTGTGCAATGATAACACAATATTTATTGAATTAATATAAAATAAGATAAATTATTTTTAAATATTAAATGTAAAATAATTTGATTGAGTTATTGTGTTCCATGAATTATGTAGTCAAATATAAAATATTTTTATGTGTAATGGTATTTCATGTTGGGTAGTAGTAAACATTTCAAGTCAAATAATTCATAAAACGTTATTGAGCAGTAGGTTGTGGGGGACGGTGTCTTGTCAATATTCCTTCAATAGCCTGTTGAGTTGGGATAGTGTTATATATAATAATGTTGAGATGAAAATTAATTTTTAAAATAGGGAAATCTATTATTAAAAAAATTAATGATGTATTTTGAAGTTGATAATGAATTTAGGGAAAGTGGTTGTGGATGGGAATATAATGATCAGTTGGTTATGGGTTATAAATAGGTAAAATGAGATATGCTGTGAGAAATTAATAACTAATGCTAATTAAGATAAATGGTTGTTCTCTTAGTTGAATTTTGAATTTGGGATCCTAAATTTTTTTAACTAAATTTAGTGATATTAATGGTATAATTAAATTAATGTGGCAAAAAATGTTTTGTGATGAAATTGGAAGCGATGTGAAATAAGGAATTTTTAATTATATGGTGTTGATGAGGATTTCATGTGTGATGTGATGTATTGGTGATAGTTTTTTTTTTGATATTTTGAATGAAATGAGGTGAAGGAGGAATGAAGAAGAATTCTTATGGGTTATGTTCACTTGATTTTTGTATGATTAGGAATGTTATGATGGATTAACATGTAGTAGGTTTTAAACTAGACTCCCTCATAGGGTATTTATGTGATGAAGCATGAAGTTATTCAGGCGTGGTAGGAGAAAGAAATTTGGTTAAAATTCTATTTTTTCATTATAACCTATTTTGATAAGGATATAAAGTTTATTATTTTTTTGGTTATTGTTTTAATGGATAGGATTTTGATAAGAAATTATTAGTGGGGGCTGTAGATAAAAACATGAGGTCATGAATTTGATGTCTTTTTGTCTACCTTACCTTATCAATGTGTTATTGTATATGTGGATACCAAGTGATGGGGTAATAGATATGTGGTGATGTGGTACATGGTGGTGGTATTGTGGTTCTGGTTTGGATATAATGGTAAACTGGTAAGTGTTGCGGTGGTCAGTTGAGGAAATGAGTGATTGTTAATGATATTTTACTTATATTGTTCTGTTCCCACAACCATATTTATTTGGTGAGAGGTTTTACTATTTTCATGCTACCAGATTGTGATGGAGAAGTCATTGGATTGATGGGTGAGAGTGGTGGGGAATTATTGATCATGTTTCATTTATTGTTACTATAATGGTTCGGGAGTTAATGATATGTCATATAAATTAGTTTGATATTTTTTTGGAAACATTGAAGCCAAAATGGATAAGGTTGTAATTTTTGGTGGTGAATGTTGTAGAGGAGATTTCAAATATATAGTTTCATGATAGTATTTATCATGATTATTTCTTCTATTATCTGTGATTATGTTTTTTAGGAGATATAAGACTTTGTTTTCACATTCTTGTTTATGTCACAAGGATTTTTATTTCCTAATAACGATACACCAATTGAGTACTCATATGTTATAACCCATAAAAAATTTCCTAAATTATTACATGTACAGTTCAAAGGAGATAAAATCGTCTATTTTCATAGCATAGATGGAGATGGAGGATTTCATGGTGTTTTAAGAGAATGAAATTTCTTTCATTTTATAATGATTTTATGACATATATGTGGAATTTGGGTTATATGAAACATAATATAAATTTAATGGAAAACTTATTCTATTGATTGGTAGTTAATATTATTATTTATTCTATTTTATAATGGTAATTCCTCACATATCAGTGTTATATACCCTTGGTTATAGTCACCAAATGGGGGCATATTGGATGTCAGCATCAAGGGTAACAATTTCTATCATTATAGGCATGGGAGGTATCCCAACATGGGGATTTGTTCATGTGATAGATAGCTTGATTCACACTGGACCAACACTCTGAAGATCATTGGTAAAAACACATACATTACAATTGAATTTTTTTCCATATTATATTTTACAAACAAAACACTCATATATTTAAAAAATTAAAACATTACTTCTCAAAATAAAAACACAATCCCAAGAATGTTAGGTTTAGTGTCTATGATGTTCAGCTACATAAGAAAAGTATTTTACAATAATGGTGAACATTACTCCAAAATCAAACCACATGGTATTCCCTTCTAGACTCCTCATATGCTATTTCCATCATTATAAAAAAGGGTAATAGGGTGACCTAAAATTAAAAATAAGGGAAAACTTATAAATATTTCATCGAGGAATATATTATAATTTTATAAGAAAACATAATCCAAAGAGAATTGTCTTGTTAAAAAGGAACATAGATCAACAATAATTATCAATAATTCATGATATAAGGACATGTAATCTCAAATGATAAAACATATGCCATGGAAAAATATTACAAAATCATGATATAATAGACACAATCCATATATAATAATCATATCCATATGGAATGGAAATTTACCAATCCAATTAAGCATAGTATATAAAATAACACTGGCACTAACATATTAGTTTGTAAATTATAATATTGTAAAAAAACATAATTTCCAAGATTCATGTTTTGAGAATGAATACATCCATGAGTCATGTTGTGAATAAAAAAAATTTACACACTTTTATTTGTAAAAATAAATTCTCCATGCTTGTTGCGAAAAAATAATATTTCCACACTTCATATTGTGAATAAAACAATTTCCACACTTAACATTTTTTGATAATGAGATTTAAATCCTTATTAAATAAATTTTAGGCATATATGAGACCCAAAAAATAATTATAATAATAATATATACATATATCTTTGATTAGTACATAAAAAAAATTCATAATTAAAACATCTCTAAATTAACCCAGAAAAAAGGGACATGCTTCATGAAATGAAATCTACTACATTTCATATAACAATGAGAGATTTAATTTCAATGGTGGATTAAAAATATCCCCCTTCTAATATAAGAATAATTAATGATGCTAATTTTTTTTTTGAAAATTACATTTTTAATATAATTTGAGAATTAATTTTAAAAATAAAAAGAAATTCTCTTTTTGAAATGCTTCGAAACTACAAAAAAATTAAAATTAAGTAGTTTTTACTTGATAAAAAATGTAAAATTTAGTAATTAATCGGAAAAAAATATGATAAAATATAAGATAATAATTATTTAAAAAAAATATTTTATAATATGTAAAATCAATTGAAAACTTATTTAACAAAAAAATACTTTAAAATCACTTTTAGAATTAATAATTATTTTTCAAAATAAAAATTTTACTTTTTTCAAATATAATAATATTTCTTTTAATTGTTTAAATAATTCATTGTTGAAATAATTTGGGAAAATAATTTAAAAAATTAAAATGAATCATTGTAATGATGAATTTTCATAACAATGAATGAAATAATAAAAGTGTTCTTAATTTTTTTACCATTATAATTAATGAAGATGTTACATGTTACATTAAAATATATTTTTAAAAAATGTGAAGCGAATTTTTTAATAAAATATTTAATAGTGGATCCTTAAATGTATATAAATGTTTTTATAATAAATTTATGGTGGCATATAAAATATATGATTATTAATGAAAATAAAATTTCAATTTTTTTAAATTTTTTATTGAAAACCAACATCATAAAAATGGATAACAAAAAATACCTTTAAATAGAGAAAATAGAAATATATGGGCCACAAAGGATAACTCATTATTGGGTTTCTGAATACATAGGAAATAATTTTTGGGAAAGAAAAATATATACAAGGAGGGAAAATCAACAAGAAAGTGGATGGAAAATAATCTCCTAAATGTTATAATTTTTTAGGATGAAATTAATCTTGGTAAAATAAAGGAAATAAATAATTATTATATTTAGATAGGAAGATAATTTTCTATTAAAAAAATAATAAGATGAGAAAAACTAATCATGGAAGAAATAATTTCAAGAAGAATCACCATAAATCAACACAGACTATTAAGTTGACCAAGACTCTTAAAAATTATGTATCATTTGAATCAAATTCCAATGAAATATAAAATGTGCTGTGGATTTATAAATACCATTAAGCTGATGAAAAATATTATTAAAATAAATCTAATTACAATATATATAGCTAAAAAATAATTAATTAGTGAATACAAATCATATCTCAATGCTGGAAAATTAAGATGAAAAAAGCACTCACCTTTGGTCAACATATATATTTTTTGCTTTCCTAACATCCTCAAAAATTAATTAATTGTTATAAAATAGTTTATCAATAACATTTCCATGTATCTTCTTTTATCTATGGTCTATTTATTATAATTATATATATATTTATTAAATAGTTTTTTCTTTGGTTGGTTACTTGAGGTTGTTTAGTCTATTTATCTAAAATAAACATAGTGTTCTTAGAAAGGTGAAATGTGCTATAATATAGAATCATAATATTTATAATTGTTGATTTTAATTGTTAAATTATTCCATATCATAAAATATATAAAATTTAATAATTTGTCTAAAAAACTACTCAAATTATGAACGGTTCCTTGATATGTTTGATTTAGGCACTTCAGTTTACTATTACTATTTATTTTTAGTATAATTTAGGCAATGTCCAATATTATACTTCCAAAATTTTAATATGTTTTTAAATTTTATTTAAAAACATTATATACTATTTTTAATTTCAGTTTTGTTAGGAATTAATGGATGAAATAGAACATTTCGTTTCTAGAAGCAGTATTCGTACGTGCACATGAAGATGTATTCTTTTTTCGAATGGTTTGGGAGGATTCACGAAAAGATATATTATATTAGTATAATAATATTTAATTATATTAAAAAACTAATATTATTTTAAATTCATGGATTTGAATGTATTTGAGGAGGTATAAGACGAAAATTACAAAGAGTGTTTGGTTGAGAATACTACGACTCCCTTTGAATGTTCTCCCTTAGATGACACCATAATGCGTCATAGATCAGAATATTGGGAATATCAAGCCCTCCAATACATCGAGAGAGGATATAGTAGAAATTATAGAATATTTTTTTATATAAAAATCTCTATAAATACTGAATAAATCTGTTGGAAATGATCTTCTTTTATAAGTGATGAAAATGTGATTTTTGTAAATACTCTTTACTTTTTAAATCACAGGATGAAAATATTAAAGGGTAAAATAATAAAAAAGTGGGAAATAACTATTTTTTGGATTATATATGATCTATAAAATATATACCTTAACTTTTAATATAGGTTTTAAATAGTTTTCAAGTCTTTTAACACTATATTTTTACCCTACTGTTTTGGTTTTTACTTTGGTAACTAGTTTTTATCCATGTAATTCATATTTTATTAAAAATAATAGTTATACCATTGTAATAAATTTTTATGTTATGTACCTAAATTTAATATATATATATCATATAAATAAATATCTAAATTAAATCTAAATAACTTTAAAATAAAAACATTTAATATATGAAAAAATCATTTTGTAGAATTTTTTTTCACCAATATGTTTTATTAATATTATGATATATTAATTATGTGTTAAATTAGTGATAATATAATTATATATATATACATAACATAAAATTCATAACATAACATTAATCAATTTATTTTTTTATATAAAAATTACACAACATTAATAAAACAATTTTTTGAAAATAAAATTTTATCCCTTATCATAATCATTAGCTTTAATATTCATAATCATACATTTATACCTAAAACTAAAATTTACCATATTAAATAATAAAAAAATTATTCACCTAATAATAAATAACTTTTTTGGTTTTAAATTCTAAAAATGATGAAAATTATCTCTAAAAAATTATATTAAAAATAGTTTTTAAGGTAAAATATCACTAATGTTTCCAAATTGTTAAACATAGATTTTAAAAATTCATCACGGCAATTTTAAATTACTTATTTTAATTTTTATGTATAATTTTTATATAAAAAATTGTTCAATAAATTTTAATTCATTCATGTATTGTGATATTTTCAAAAAATTAATGCTATTGGAAAATTATTTTTTAAAAAATATTCACCTAAAAATAAAATATTCTAGAAACATATACAACATCCACCGTGGGATAATTATAAAATTATGAATTCAAAATGTTGTTAATTTAAAGAAATTCAATTTCTAAAATTTATAAATTTGTCTTTTAAATTAAAATAGATCATTCTAATAAATATTTCTTTTACTAGAAACATATTTTCAAGAAATTTTAGTTTTCTTAATACTATTTTTTTATGAATTAACAATTGATTAATTTTTATGATTTAATAATATTAAAATTTATTAATAATATTACTAAAATATGACATGAATTTGTTTACTTTTCTGTTTCATGTTAAACTATTTATCGATACAATATATATAGAAATATGAATATATTTCAAAATATCAATTTGTTATATTCAACCCCACTAAATAACTTGCATCTTTCTTATTACAGTAGTCATTCAATATTTAAAGAAGATAATGATCTATAAAAAATAAATATATATTATATACTAAGATATTATCCTTATAATATTAAATGTAAGGAGGCTCATCATATCCCATATATTAGGAATAATATGAAAATTTCATATATCTGATCAATTTTAATGAAATGTATGTCATTTGTTAGTTATAGGAGATTCTATGGGGAAACATTCACAAATTCATTTTCATGATTTTATTTCCTATCAAATACTAAAACCCAAATGGTTATGATAACATCCAATAATAACATTAATATTAAAACTCAATCATAAGAAACATTCTTCAATGACACCATTGTTTCTTCTTATTAAACAATAAATTTAATTTGATATAAATTGATCGACCAATAAATATTTTTCTTTAACCCTATTATTTATAGTCATCTTCTTGTTAACTTTTTTAACATAATTATTTTTATGTTAAATAATAAAAATGTATTCGAATCCCTCTTAATGGTTCCTAAATATAATATGATCAACCAAAGAATATCCATCAAGAGAATATATCTGGTATAATAGTATTTACAAAACTAATCATGTAATATGTGATGATAAGTTTGAAACTCATCCAACCATTTTCATGATGATTACTTCTACGTGAATATGTGTCACAAATACATCCATTTTTCATTTTCCAAATAGAGACACAATTTCATGTAAACCATATAATCTATACATTGCCAAAACATTAGTGAATGTTTTTAATAAATATAATTTAAACCCATGTTTTTAAAAACATTATTTAACCCTAATCCAAAAAAAATCACAAAATTAATAATCAATAATAATTGAACATTAAACGGATAAAAACTAAACCACCATACACCAACACTACAAAATTAAATGAGAAAAATGCATACCTTAAAACATGATTGAATTATATGGGATATTTTTCAAACAAACTTTACTTATATTTCAATAATTTATCAGATTATATCTCACAGTAATAACCCAAACCCCAAAAGGAATGTTTTTTGTATTTTAGGAACATTAACATAAGCAACATAATTTATGATAGTTGTGAAAATTTATCCTCAATAGGACCTCATTGGACTCCCTATTATAGTCTTCATAGGTTATAATCATTATTAAAACCTAAATAAGGAAAAAATATAACAATACTTTCATAGAGGTGGTAGTCCACAAGTATGAATAATTTAACCTTAAATTATCAAACGGTTTTTTAGAATTTAAATTTTTTGATATCCCATTAGTATAGAAATATTTAAATTTTTAATAATAATGATGTTATCCAACATTTAATAATTATAAATGACTTTTTTATATGAAATAAGAAAAAAAATGAGTTCTTGATTGACTAAATTACTTATACCTTTGGATGTTCTCCCTTTGATAACAACTTAAAGCACTTTAGCCTAGTATGTTGGAAGGAACAAGTCTTCTAGGTCATCAGGAGAGGGTTTAATAGAGACTATGGTTTATTTTTGGTATTCTAATTCATTTTAATGTTTTGAGAATTATAGTTGAAGTTATATCAATTTATAAGTGAAGTCATATAAATTCATCTAAATTATCATTAATTTTTCTATGAGGGATTGACACTATTCAAGGTTCATTGAATCCAAATGTGGAAAATTATGAGGTTTAGTGGGATATAAGGTTTATAAAGTCACTACCATTAATTTTCACAGATGTCTTAAACTTATTTTAAGTATTGTTATTCTATATTTTAATTCATTATCATTTTGTTTTTTAACATGGTAAGTAATTCTTAAAAAGTAATTAATATATCATTAGAAAATATAAGTTTACACATATTATCATATTTTTATGTTATAAACCTAAATTTAATCTCTATAAAATAAAATTCAATTTTTAAATAAGTAAAAATTTACTTTTAAATTAAAACATTAAAATATGGAAATATTTTTTTGTAAAAAAATCGTAGTTTAATTATTATTTTTTCTAAATATTATAAAATACTAAATAAAAATATTTAAATAATATTTTATTATATATTTGTAAATATAATATAACATTTATTATATAATATAAAAATATTTAATTTATTTAATAAAAATTACATAACATTAATAAAAAAATTATTTTAATATAACTCATTCACCATTACCATGGTCATTAATATTAATAACGGTAATGTTAAATTTATGCCTAAATTTAAATTTATCTCATTAAATAATTTTAAATTTTGATCTAAAATATTTAATCCATTTTTTCAGATTTAATTTCTATAAGTGATGAAATCTAATTTTTAGAATATGTGAAATAAATGTTTTTAAAATAAAAAAAGTTTTCAAAAACCTTAAAAGTGGTTTTTATATAATGAAAATTGTGTTTTAAAATTAATTTTTAAATTTATTTACATATATTTTCAAAATAATATTGTTTTCATAAAAAATTTATGCCATTAATGTACTATGATAATGGCATAAAAATGACAGAATTAGAGAAGTCATAATTTTTTTAACGGTTCACTTAAAAAAATTTAGTGAAATATAAAAAACATTTCCTTATATAATTTTCACATTTTGAATTCGAAAAATTATTTTCATTTAAAAATTTAATGTTTTAAAATAAATCTTAAAAAAGAAAATTTAATATCAAAGACAAAAAATATATTGAAAAATTCCATTTTTTCAGGCATTATGTGTTCTTAATCCATTATTGAATGAATTTATAATTGATTACAATATTTTTATTTTCTCAAGGTTTTATTAAAGTAAAACATTATTAATAATATTCATAATTTATTTCATAAATAATTATACTTTGGTCATTCTTTCATAAAAAATCTATCAATAAAATATTTGTTTAATTGAGAAGATAATTCAAAATCTCACGGTCTTTTATTGTATGTCCCAACATTCAAGATATATTTGAATTCATTAGTATAATTAATGTAATAACTAAATATTTACAATATACTGATCCTTTAAAAGTTTTTATTTAATGATATGACATTAATTTAACTCTAAATATATAATAATATTTATAAAAAATATATTTATTTTAAAATATTACCGACAAACCAAAAATATTCATAAAAAAAAAATATGATTATATTTTATATCATATCTCGAGAACTCCAAATTCATGGTATAATATATGTATTACTGATTTAAAAAATCTTAATTAATGAATACACACACTCATAATATAAACACTCTGTATTAATGAATATAGGAATGAATAAATTAATAAATAAATCATTAATTTATAAATTCCATAGAATGAACATTTAAAAAAATATAGACAAGAAAATTTATAATTCATTGTAAAGTGATATGAACTTTCAAAAAAATAAATTTAAGTACTTTTATTTAATATAACAAATATGAACCCCTCATATTTCAAATTTACATATTATATATATAAAATCCCTCAAAGGTAAAATTTATGATTTATAATGAATGAAAACAATCATATATATTAAATCCATATGATCATATCAAACTAAAAATGTAAAAATATTTCTTTAGTTAAAGATAATAAAATTGATATTTATTTAAAAATTTATTTCATCCCCCAAAATAAAATTAGATATAATATAATTAAAATTTTAATACATGTCACTTTAATGAACATATCTTATTTAATTTATTTTGAATAATTCATAAAATCAAGAATAAATATTTTATATCATATTATCTAATAATTTATAATTTTTTATTCATATAAACATTTAAAATGAATATTATAGATCTAATACCATTTAAAATTTGGATTCCAAAATTTTTCATTAATATTTAATATTTATTTATTAAATTTTCCAAAAATATTTAACAACGAATTATAAAGAATTCATAATATTAATTTTATATTATGAACCCTTTAAAAATTGTTAATAAATGTGATAAAATCATTGAAATATAATTTGAAAAAAAATTTATAATTATAATTCCATTAATTAATGAAATAAAAATGAAAATTAAAACTTTAATATCATAGAAAATTATAAAACGTAAATCCATTCCTATAGTATTGAAAAATTTCTATTACTTCAACAAAAAATGTGATGATATCTTATATCAATAGAATCACATTACATTATAATAGAAATAATGATATCAAATATCATATACTATGATATAATGAGCTACCACCAATTTACGACTATCCCGAGTCATGCCTTTATCAAAATATATAGAAATCGCTATATTGTTGAATATATTTCTTTCATAGAATATTATATTACAATATCTATCTATATGTTATTCTAAAATCTGAAATTTGAATTATAACATGAATAAAGATATATTTTATTAAAACTATGATACGACAGTTGGTTTTTAGAAAAACATAACAATACCTATCGCAGACAGTGATATCTCATATCATTGTATGTTACATCAGAATCAACTATCGTGAATCTTATATTCAATACAAGATGTTATCATATAAAGAAGTATATATATTATTATTAAGGATATATATGTTTCTATAAAAATTATAATTTTAAATGAAGTTATAAAATTCAATAAAACATCATAGAGTGGCTTTTATACAACTATTTGTGTTTTAAGGATATTAACATGGCCAAATGCTATGAATGAATCCACAAAAATCAATAAAAAAAGATATTTCATGAGAGGCCTAACAAAATATAAATCAAATAAAAAACATAATTTTACTACATAGGCTTATTTTTGAAAAATTGATCATTGAGGATCTATAAAGCGATAGTAAATCGATTACAATATCCATAGGTATTCACTAGATATGTCACAACCCATACCCCGGGGCCCGTGCCGTGACTACCCCAAGCCCGCCTTCTATAGGACATGGGTTGGCAACTAACACTGAAGACGTATTCCTGAAAACTGGGAAGGCATTGCCTTTATTACCTGTAAACTCACACAACCAAGAACACATCAATATACGAACACGAGTAAACTGAAAAGTAAAAAGAGTGTGTACAGTAAGTGAAAGGGGCCAGAATACAAGCCCAAGTGGAATGTAAAAAAAAATTGAAAGGTACAAGTAAACTAAACAGCTCCTGTGAAAACCTTCCAAGGATACTACTTGAAGGGTAGGTATAGATCTCAAGCGGTCGCCTCTGTGGTGTGCCTCATCTAAGGTCCACTTCCGAGCTACCTCTAGTCCTGGTACCCTCGTCATCAGTCAGCGATGTCCATCGTCTGCACCAAACACAACTAGGTGCGGGCGTAGCCCATGCTGGGGTGAGTATAAAAATACTGAGTAGGGACCCCAAGACACTCAAAGGTCTCCCAAAATCAACAAATTATAAACCAAAAACCCCGTAAACAACTGGTAACCCTACTTAGGTATATTACCATACATATACCTAAGTTATCAAGTAAACTCATCTCAACACAAGGTCCAAACCCTTAGCCAAAGTACA
Source organism: Viscum album (assembly GCA_963277665.1). Lineage (NCBI taxonomy): Eukaryota > Viridiplantae > Streptophyta > Magnoliopsida > Santalales > Viscaceae > Viscum > Viscum album. Next base: position 1,395,541,721 of record OY728165.1, read on the forward strand.
ACTATTATACAATGTAAATAATACCACGAAGGTAAATACCTTGAAGGTAAATACCACATAGTTATGCCACTCATAAAAATACCACAATGGTTTCACCACGAAGGCATGCACCACAAAGTTATGCCACACAGAAGAATAACACAAAGGTATCACCATGAAGGTATGTACCACAATGGTACACCACACAGAAGATTACCACAAAGGTAAAGATTCAGCTCACACCATGTATAACTTAGGTACGGTAGAGAAGATTATTAGATGTAACTAATGAATCATCTTACTCTGTTAAGAGGCATACCCATTAATGATCCTAAATCATCAGACCCACGTAGGATCCTAGTAAAATAGACCCACATAGGATCCTCGAGTAGTCCAACATGGATTCCTTGAGAGGATCCATGTGAGACACTCGAACACATACCCACGTAGGATCCCAAAGCACAGAACCACCTAGGATTCCAAAGCACAAACCCACATAAAATCCTAAAGCACAAACCCACATAGGATCATTTTCTCAGGTTACAGCCAGATAAAAGGTTCCCACACTAACCTTTCTTTATTCCAATAGGGTCTGCTCCTCAAGCCATAGGTCGATACTCTAACTTCCACGAAGTCCCACTAAGAAGTATCTCAATGGACCGCCACATAAAAGTGGTCTCAACGCAATAGACGGTGCATCAATCAGACACCCGATCTCTAAGTTATTGGTCTTTTAGTCTCGACGACCCGATTGGATTCATGTTCGATCCAACCCATCCATACCCGAACATTATCTGAAACTTAGTTGAGGTATACCAAAAGGACTGTCTCAATCGAAGGTTTCTGGAACCACATACGGTTCATCAAACGGACGCTCGTAGCTCATGATATGGTTGAAATATCGAATAGGGTTGAAGTTGGTCCGGGTTCGGTCCCACCCTGTCGGACCGACCCAGCCTAGGCCGACCCAACCTGGTTCGGGTCGCCCGGCCCGACCCGTGTCCGGCCCTGGCTCGACCCGGCCCACGGTGCGGCGGCCCATGACGCGGTGGCCAGCTGGGTCCGCCGGCTCACCGAATGGCCAGCCTCCTCCTCCACGCAACTCGGTTGCACGTTGTGCCTCCACCGCTGGCCTGTTCGGCCGACCGCCCTCCCGTCACCGCCGCAGCACAACTTCATGGCTCCTGCACACCGGGCGTCTCGGACGTGCGCCAATATCCCTATTGTGCGGTTGGCCAGAGTGCCCACCGCCGCCCTTGTACCACTGCGGCCGATGGGCCATGAACATTCTCTGGTGGTGCGGTCATGCCACCACCGTCGTCATAGACGATCATGGTGTCAGACGCCGCACCTGATTCCCACCAGTCCCAATCACTGGCACCAGTTGTCATCCACCTCCATTGCGGGTAACCCAACAAAAACCAAAAAGGTTGCAAAGAGGTTGGGCCATGTTCGTTTGGCCTACACCCTCCGTGTTATAATAGTATCAAGCAAATCATGGGGATATATTAAACGTAAAAAGAAATAAATTATGAATAACCAAAACACACCCCCACCTCGAAGGGTCTATTGGAGATTATCTCAGTTGAAGATGGATTGGCGTTTGTCGATCCCGAAACAAGCCTTCTCCAATGACTCCACTTTTTTGATGATCCTCCGTTCATCAGTTCCTCTTTAGTGAGAACTGTTCTTCCTCAAGAGGCTCCCCCAAGAACACCCTTTTCCAAGGATTCCGCCAAAACACCAGAGGTGAAATGCCAAAATTAACTAAAATAGGTTTATATAATTATTTTACGTTGGCACAATAATTAAATGTCTCAATTAAATGGAATTATTAATTAATTGGATAGTTGCCACAATTAATTGAGGAATTTTAAGGGTCTTCCCCCACATTAATGAAGCGTTCGGGTGGTCCCCACCATTGAATTCAAATTGGGATGATTAAAGGTATTGTGGTCCCGACCTCCAAGAATTCAATTGGGAGGTTAAAAATAAAATAAAATGTTGATCTTTATTTTATTTTTATTTCAACTAAAACTAGAATTCACCCTCAACTAACTGTGGTTAAGTTAAAAGTCTCTTTAAGAGAATACCGACATTGCAAGTTCAATAGTGCCCTCATATTTCAATTCCGAGCACCAGTTCAAAAGTTACAAAAACCTGCTCGCATATTTACTGAACCTACCTGAAAAAAAGATTATAAATTCATTCTAGGAATACCGGGCCTTGGAATCAGAAACTATCAATTTTCATGGACTTGTAAAATTCTCCATATAATTAAAAAAATTACATTGAAATATTGGGTCTTTACATTCTCCCCACCTCAGGGTTTTGCGTCCCCAAAATCCTTATAAAAAAAACAAGGAAAATAAGTGGGGTACTGAGCATGAATATGAGCATCCTGTTCCAATGTTCTCTCATGGAGGTTCTCGTGCTTCCAACATACACACACCAAAGGTATCGACTACCCACGAAGGACCGACTCCTGTTGATCCTAAATCTCTACTGGAACCTCTGTAAACGTCGCCCCATCGTCGATGTCCAGCTCTATGTGGTCGATGATGTGAGATGGGTCGTACACATATCTCCTCAGCTAGGATACTTGGAAAACGTCGTGCACCCGATGAAACTGAGGTGGAAGAGCTATGAAGTAACCCACCTCGCCAACTATGATGAGAACATGAAAGTGTCTAATGAACCTCAGAGATAATTTTCCGCCTGGACAAATCTCTACAACCCTCATTGGGGGGATACCTGTAGGAAGGCATGGTCACCATCCTCAAACTCCAAAGGTCTCCATCTTCTATCAGCATTATACTTCTGCCTACTCTGTGCAGTCTTCATTCGCTCCTGGATGATCTGTACCTTCTCCATGGTAGCCCGTACTATCTCTGGTCCCATGAGTGCTGACTCCCCTAGCTCTGTCCAGCAAAAATGTGATCTGAAAGGTCGGTCGTAAAACGCTTAGAAAGGTTCTATACCAATGATAGAGTGATAGCTGTTGTTTTATTCAAACTCCACCAAGGGAAAGTGATCCTCCTAGATGTGACCGAAGTCGAGGACGAAAGCACGCAACATGTCCTCGAGGGTCTGAATAGTCTGCTCAGTCTGGACATCCTTCTGAGGATGGAAGGTGGTTCAAAAAAGAAACTATGTCCCGAAATCCTCATGCAACCCCTTACATAGATGGGAAGTTATACATGCATCATGATCAGAGACAATCATCGTGGTTAATCCATGTATACACACAATCTCCTACACATAGAGGCATCCAAATATCTGTACTGAACCCTGATCTCTGATCGGTAGGAAGTGGGATGACATGGTGAGTCGATCGACAATCACCTAGATAGAATCATGACCCCTAGATGTAAGAGGAAGTCCTATCATGAAGTCCATGGATATCCCATCACACATCCACTCTGGGACCTCTAAAGGATGAACTAAGCAAGATGGTACCTGATTCTCTACCTACACTAGCTGACAAGTGAGGCACCAAGAGAAAAACTATGCTACTACTTTCTTCATTCCCGGCCACCAGTGCTCTTGTCAGAGGTCTTGGTACATCTTTTCCACTCCTGGATGCACCGCTAGAGGGGATGTGTGGAACTCCCACAGTACTTTCTCCCAAAGAGACACTAGTACCATGCTACGTCCTCTGAAGTGGATGACGTGCTCCCCAACTTTATACAATCCATCAGGTGATTGTCATGTGGATATATGAACACGTTGATCCTCGCGGTTCACGTCCCCATGCTGCGCCTCTCTAACTCGCTGTAGAAGTGGGGGAGTGACTGTAAGAGACTGAAAAAATGCTTCTCCATCTCTTTCCACAAAGGATATCTGTAATGCAGCCACTTGCTCTGTCGCCTCACCTAGAAGATGTATACCAGATCTATTATTGAGTTCATCTGATACAACATTCCACTTCCTAAGAGTATATACTATCTTGAAGTCATTGTCCTGGAGGAACTCATCCAACATCACTGTCTCAGGTTCAGGTCCTTTTGAGAGAAGATATACCCGAGACACTTGTGATCAGATTTAACTGTAAAATGATCTCCCATAAAGTAATGTCACCACATTTTCAAGGAAAAGACCATTGATCCTAACTCCAGGTCATGGGTATCATAATTTTCCTCATGTTGTCTCAGCTATCGAGAACAATACGTGATCACTGCTCACTCCTACATCAGGAAACATCCATGTCTGGTCCCTGATACGTCGTACTAGACTACATACCCAACACCCTCCTCTGAAAACCTCAAGATAGTGGCACTAGTCATCTTCTGCCTCAAATCCTGAAATCTCTTCTGGAATCTCATAGACCACACAAAGGGTTGCCCCTTCTTCGTCAACACTGATAAAGGTGATGCAACATTGGATAAATCTAGAACAAACCTCCAATAGTATCTGACCAAACCCATTAAACTTCATACCTCTGTCACACTCCTGGGTGGCTCCCAAGAAAGTACCACCTCAATCTAAGCTAGATCCACTACAACTCCAGCCTTTGAGATGACATGCCCTAGAAAGTGAACCTATCAGATCAAGAACTGGCACATTGAGAGCTTACCATAAAGCTGGTGCACTCAGAGTGTGTCCAAAACTATCTGAAAATGATAGGCATGCTCCTCTTTGGTAGCTGAGTAGATAAGAATGTCGTCGATGAAGACTACTATAAAGTTATCAAGGTATGGATGAAAGAACTTAATCATGAATCCCATGAACACTACAGGAGCATTGTTCATGCCGAACGGAATCACCAAAAACTCATAATGGTCATAATGACATTTGAATGTCATCTTCTGCACAACCACATCTCGTACTCTGAGCCGGTGATAGCTTGAGCTGAGGTCTAACATTGAGAACCATCGTTCTCCCTTCAGCTGATCAAAGAGGTCTTCAATCCTCGGGAGTGGGTACTTGTTCTTCATAGTCACCTGGTTCAGGTGTCGATAGTCCAAAAAAGTCTCAAGGCCCCATTTTCTCTCTTGGAGAACAAAATAGGGGATACCCAAGGAGAATCACTGACCTGGATGAACCCCTTTCAGCTGTAAGTCCTTTAGTTGTACTCGCAGCTCATGAAGCTCTTCAGGAGCCATCCAATATGATGGTGTAGATATCGGTGTTCTCATAGGGTACAAGTCAATGTAAAAGTCCACCTCTATGCGAGGAGTTAGACCCAGAACATCATCAGGGAAGACATATGTGTACTGGTCCACTACTATATGGTAGCTCAGACTCTCCACATCAACTGCTCTGAGGGTAAAGCTAGCCAACTAATGAGTGATCAGCTACACTCTTCTATGGGTATGTCTATCCTCTGCTACAAAGGCTCCTTTATCACCGATGAAGATAAACCTAGTTCCATCCATACGGACACACCGCACATTTCACCAAATACAGTCAATCGGATCATGGACTGTAGATAACCAGTCCATACCCAAGATGACGTCGTAAGGCCTCAACGCCGCTACTAGGAGATCCCAGCCGAAGCTCTCACCTCCTATAGTAAGCTCACACTACTGGCACCAATGTGTAATCGTCGAATCCTCTCCCGTAGGAGTCTCTTTCCGTAAGGATCACGCCAAAAGCTCCGTCAGAATCTATGAACTCCAAATGAGGGTCGTGGAAATAAAAGAACGACTGGCACCTGTGTCTATAAGTATTGTAGCTATGGTGGTGTAGACAGAGATCATACCTCGTATCATCACTGAAACTACACGGTCATTGGCCTCAGCTACCTAGAGTTGAGCTCTCCCATGTCCACATGCTCCCTATGGTTGGGGTGGACCACCTGTTGGTGGTAGCAGTAACACCTTGAATCATCACCCACCTCCAGCTACATGAAAAACTCCTTTTCCACGTCCACCTACTCCCTGCAGACCTCCTCAGTCTAACCTCTATCTATTCCTGGGCGATCCTTCAACCGTATGCTGTTCATTCGTATGACAGGTCAGGCAGTCACAAACCATGTGACCCAACCTCCCTCATGTGTAAAACTGTCTACTGCTTGCATGATTGGCTCTATCTCGGGTGCCCCGCACAACTGACCCTGAATCCTGTGGTCATCCACCTGTAGGCCTGGTCCTATTGGACCACTGTGACATCTATCTACTGACTGATTCAGAAGACTCCTCTATCTGACGCCAGATGGTGGGTCTCGATGTTGGTGACTTCTCAGCAAGAAAACTCTCCACTAATAGGGCTCGCTCTACCACACCTCCTGCTTCAGGATGCTGAGAGAAATCATTAAAGCCCTGATATCTTTCTTGAGTCCCTGCTCGAAGGTCTGGGCCCTGAAGAAAGGGTCTCCTACCATATCAGTTGAGTAGTGTGAGTGGTTGGTAAACCTCGTTGAGTACTGATCCACAGTCATGTTTCCATTCCACATATAAAGAAGATCCTGAATGCGCACTGCGCAAAGGGTCACTGGGAAAAAATCTACCCGAAACAGGATCTCAAAGTATGCCCAGAGAAGTGTTACCTCGTTATGAACCTGGATCATCAAACTCCACCATCTACCTACTGCTGCATGTATAAGACTGGCGGCAAGGATCCCCATGAAATCAGCTGGTGTCCCTACCAGTCGGAAGACTCTCACCATGGCCTCCAACCAATCCTCAGCCACCCGTGGGTCCGTCTCACCCCTGAAACTAGGTGTCCTATGGTGTTGGAATGCATGAAACGCACTCATGTGGCATGCACCCTCTGCTACTGGTGCTAGTGGATTCAGTGGCCCAATGGGTAATGGTACTGCTGGTACCTCCACTGATGCCCATACTGATAAAGGGCCCTGCACTGAGGCCTCGTCATTTAGTGGGATATCATCAAGTACTATACCCAGAACCCTAGCTGGCTGTATGTGTGGAGGCATCCTGAAATGAAACAGGCGTGCCACGATCAATAAGTTATGCCTAGTGATCTCACTCAAAAATATCAGCAGGAAATTTTTTTGAAACACAAACTCAATTAGTGTTTTTGTGCAATGAGTCAGAAATTAGAAGTCAGGGTCTTGGTGTATGGATACGTTGGCCGTCGTACCAACACCAGATTACCTAAACTGATAACCACACTCACTACACTTAACACCATTGACGTTATAAAATAAAAGAGTCCAATAATCTATGGTAGAACTAGCTCCTTTGATACCAATTTTTCACGACCGATCCCCTGGGGCCCGTTCCGTGACAACCCCTAGCCTGCCTTCCATAGGTCAGCAGCTGGCCACTAGCACCGAAGGCGTATTCTCAAAAACTGGGAAGGAATTTTCTTTATAACCAGTAAAACCACGCAACCAAGCACACTAGAAGATACGAACACGAGTAAACTGAAAAGTAAAAATGGTGTGTACAGTAAGTGAAAGGGGCAAGAATACAAGCCCAACAGGAAAGTACAAGAAAACTAGAAGGTGCAAGTAAACTGAACAACTCCTGTGACCACCCACCAAGGATCCTAACTGAAGGGTAGGTATAGCTCTAGAACGGTTTCCCCTGTGGTATGACTCGTCTAAGGTCCACCTATGAGCTACCTATGGTCCTGGTACCCTCGTCCTCAGTCAACACAGTCCGTCATCTGCACCAAACATAATAAGTTGTGGGCGTAGCCCGTGTAGGGTTAAGTATAACAATACTCAGTAAGGACCCCGTGACCCTCAAATATCTCACAAAATCCACAAAGGATAAACCAAAAAGCAAGTAAACAACTGGAAACCCTACATAGGTATATTCCAATACATATACCTATGTTATCAAGTAAACTCATCTCAACACAAGGCCCATACCCTTATCCAAAGTACAACTGTTTCATAATGGAAAGAATACCATGAAGTTAACCACCACAATGGTAATTAAAACATAGGTACGCCATACAAAATAATACCACAAAGGTATCACCACGAAGGTATATACTATAATGGTAAACCACATAGAAGAATACCACAAAGGTATCACCATGAAGGTAAGTACCAAAAAGGTACACCACACAAGAAGATTACCACAAAGTTAAAGATTCATCTCGCATCAGGTATAACACTGGTATGGTATCGAAGATTATTATATATAACTACTAAATCATCTTAATCTGTTAAGAGGTAGACCCATGAAGGATCCCAAATCATAAGACCCACGTAAGATCCTAGAAAAGCAGACCCAAGTAGGATTCTAGAGTAGTCTCACATGAATTCCTAGAGCAGATCCAATTGAGACTCTTGAACACGGACCCAAGTAGGATTAAAATGCACAAAACAACATAGGATCCCAAAGTACAGACCCACATAGGATCCTAAAGCACAGACCCACATTGGATCCTTTTCTCATGTTGCAGCCAGCTACAGGGTTCCCGCACTAAGCTCGCTTGATTCTAGGAGGGTCCGCTCATCAAGACACATGTTGATACACTAAATTCCACGAATTCCCATGAAGAATTATCTCAATGGACCATCGCGTAAAATGGTCCTCAATTCAACAGACAATGCATCAATCAGACGCCCAGTCTGTAAGTTATTAGTCTTTTAGTCCTGAGGTGCTGGTTGGATTCTTGTTCGATCCAACCGAGTTGTACCCCAAATTTATCCAAAAATCAGTTGGGGTATACCAAAAGTACCATCTCAATCCAAGGTTTTTGGAACCATAGATGGTTCATCAAACGGACCAATGTATCTCATGATATGGCTGAATGAGCGAATAGGGTCGAAGTTGGTATGGGTTCGGTCCGACCCAGTCGGACTGACTCGGACTGACTCGGCCTGGGCCGACCTGACATGGTTCGGGTAACCACGACCTTTGAGGTCTGTTGGCTGGTCGGATGGCCTGATTTCTCCTACGTGCATCACGGTCGCACGCCGCGCCTCCACCAGTGACCGGTTCGGCTAGTCGCTCTCCCTTCTCCGCCATGGAACAAGGCTACGACTACTGCACGCCGGGCGACGCGGACTCGCACTACCGTTCTCATCCAACAATCGGCCAGAGTGCTGGACGTCGTCCTTGCTCTTCCATGGTCGACAGACCGCGAACATTCTCTGGTGGTGCAGTTGTGCCACTGCCATCGTCACGACCGACCGTGGTGGTGGCTGCCACACCAAAGTCCCACCAGTGCCAATCACCAGCACCGGTTTCCGTCCTCCTCCATTTAGGGTAACACAATAAAAACAACAAAGTTTGGAAAGGGCGGTCCATGTTTGTTTGTCCCGCACCCTCCGTGTTAGAGTGGTAGCATGTATCTCATAGGGAGAAATTCAACATAAAAAGAAATCAACAATGAATAACCAAAACACACCCCTACCTCGAAGGTTCCATTGGAGATCATCGCGGTCGAAGATAGATTGGAATTTTTCAATCCTGAAGCAAGCCTCATCCAATGATGCTGCTTGTTTGTTGATCCTCCGTTCTTTGGTTCCTCTTTGGTGAGAACTATTCTTCCTCAAGAGGATCCTCCAAGAACACCCTTTTTTAACGATTCCCCCAAAACCCAAGAGGTGAAATTCCAACTTAAATAAAAAAAAGTATTATACAATTAATTTAGGTTGGCACAATAATTGAATGGATCAATCAAATGGAACTATTTATTAATTGGAGATTTGGAACTATTAATTGGGGGATTCTAAGGGTCTTCAGCCACATTAATGAAGGGTTCAGGTGGTCCCCACCATTGAATTCAAATTGAGAGGATTAAAGATCATGTGGTCCCTACCTCCAAGCATTCAATTGGGAGGTTAAAAATAAAATAAAAGGTTGCTCATTAATTTTTTCCATGAAAAACAAAAAAAGAACTAACATTCACCCTCGACAAACAACTGTCAAGGTGAAAGTATCATTAAGAAAATACTAGCATTATGAGTTCAACAGTGCCCTCAGATTTCAATTCTGATCACCGATTCAAAAGTTACAAAAATCCGCTTTTATGTTTACAAAACGTACATGAAAAAAGTTCAAAAATTCATTCCAGGCACACATGGCCTCAGAATCACACGCCATCAATTTTTGCAGACTCATAAGATTCCAATATAATTAAAAAAATTACATGGAAATTTTGGGTCATTACAAGGAATGTAAATATCCAATTTATTTTAAAGGATATATCAAAACCATATGGTATTCAATTATATTACATTGGATAAAGATAAGATATATTTTTATTTTGGAGGAAAAAAATCTAATAATGAATAAAATTTAGTCACATTAATTTTCTAGACATGATCCTCCAATTATAACATACATTAATGAGCTCCAATGGTCATGAAAATGCCGAATATTTCACAAATTTAACACTCACTACAAAATTTTATATTGTTTGGTATTATGAATGACTCAAACAAACCATAACCATTTAATGATTAATATTTTCTAATAATTTGTTATTTTATAATTAAATATCATCTATATTATTTTTACCGAACGTTAGATATCAAATTTAGAAAAAATGAAGTGATAGTGTTGGATATATCATTCAACATATATATCTCTCCATGAGATATGATTATATTGGTCAAAAAAATAAATATATAGTAGTCAAAACACATGTAATTAAAATTTCATATCATTGGGTGTGATATATCTTTAGTGTGAATATATATTTTTACATCATATATCCATCACAATCCAGGGAGTGTTATTGATGTGAAGGAATGTACTGACCCTCAGATATTTTGTAGTTTTATATTATCATTCTCATTTATATATGCATTAATATATTACATTTGCATGGACACATTAGGTTTTTATGAGGAACCAATTTGGTATATTATTATATTAAAACCTATTAAAAATATGTTTCTTATTGTTTCACGTTGTATTTTTTCATTTCTTTTCATAATTTTATTTGAGGTATAATCATAGTTATGGTTGTTATGTTAGTGTTGATTTTTTTTCAAATATACGATGTTTCAAGAAAATCATAAATATGGTTGTACACTTAATATTGATTATGGATTTGACTCATGATATGATATTTGAATTTATTTATTTATGAGGTTTTTATTATAGAAACATTTCTTCCATATGGTTTCATATACAAAAAACAAAACATCAATATCAGAAGTATCAAAGATATACTTGAGGTATTATTTTCAATCCCACCTAGACTTTGGTTTTCTTTTAGTGAGATTTATTCATGAAAAATAATATATGAAAATTCAAATATTAACTAAAAATTGTTAATTTTGAATAAATAGTGAAATAATTGTTTGTTCCATTTCCTAGAATTTATTTAAGAAAGGTGGTGATCACGAACAAGATACACCATCCATTGGTTATCCTAACTAAAATACGTATAATTATGAATACTTAAATATATTAAAAATTTTAGGTATAAATTCCATTTTTTTCAGTTGGTTTAATTCATTTAAATGGTTCCAATCATATCATAGTATCAAAGCATTAATAGACTAGCACAAGCATATTTTCAATGCATTATTAAATGATATAAATTAATAAGTTGATAACCATCATATTTTGGTTATCACTACATGGGATTATTCCATTAATGATTACTGAATCTATTTGTAGAACTATATGTCATGCATGTCATAAGCATGACATGAGATGAAAAAGAAAACAAATCCATGTACCTTGGACAATGCCTCAAACTACATTTCAATCCCCCCTTTCAATAGAAATCAACTAACATTAATAAATTATTTTTCATGACATTCCTACCCACTATGGTGGATTCATAAGATTCTATAAGTACACATTCCAAATTGATGAAAATTCGTTTCTTTGGCCCATCCTCATAAAAATTGTGAAAAATCTTTTACCAATTCTCATCGTCCCAATCACAGAATATCAAATCTAAACAATAATGATTGATATTAGTTATATACCAAAATTTATTTTCTAAATTTATTTTCTATACACGTTAACTACTTTAATTGACAAAATTACTCATTCATTTGTTTTTTATAATTGGCATAATATTATAAATTATTTAGAGAACCACTTTAGTATATTTTTTGGAGATGATTTATTGAGTAATAATGTTATCAATAATTTAGTAAATCGTTCTATTTAATTAGATTATGTAATGAGAAAATAGTGGAATAAAATAACTAAATTTATATCCTGGAAGATTTTAAATGATGGAATTTCGTTTTTATATGATTTTTTCAGACATTGTTCAAGATAATGAAACTCAATAGAAAAATTAAAATAAATAAAGTTTTTTTATAACATGAAATAAACCTTCTCCTTCAATAAAATTTCAATTTTTAATGGAATGCTAACAAAAATGTCTCCCATAACATTTTCCACACTTATAATCCATTATAAATACATGAGAATCAATATTGAAAGATATATGTTAAAAGAAAGATAATTTAGAAAACTATATACACCAATATAGGTTGGTGCATCATTAATAACATATGCAAGACCGATGTTAACACACTTTTTTGGGGATATTTATAGAAAATTAATTTGTTAAATGATATAATCCCACCACCAGCATCGATAGGAGACCGCTCACTTTCAAATACATTGTAGATTTCCAATATTTTGTTCATAATGGGAATTGAATTTGATATGGATTCATATAAAACCTTGTTTAATATGGGATCTTTAACTTTTTACTGAAATGGATTCATCCCATACACCCTATTAAATTGAATCCCATATTTTAAAACTGCATCCATCAAGTGATACCTTTATTCCATAATTACCATATCCAAAATCTATAGTAGTTAGTCAAATGGTTAACACTTCTAGACTATCTTTTATGGAAGGTGTGACAAAAAAATTCTACATATAGTTATTATATCATTACGAGAATTCACCTTTATCTGTGTTAAAAACTGATGATATTCTATGCTCCCTTAAATGATGGACTCTATTTTCAATGCAGAAACCATTAATATTTTATGCATCCTTATAAACCAGTTTATTTTATCATAGATAATAAAAATCATTAATAAAGGAACCCAATATCATCACTATAAAAGAACTCATAGAATACATCCTTTATTAATTCTTTTTTAGGACAAGTAAAGGTTTCCAATCATCAATACTTTTTTAGTGATAATGAAATTTAATATTTTAAATTCTTTTCCCTGCTCCTAGGACAACATTTATCAGTGATAGCCTAACCCACATTCACTATTTATCATGCATGAAACCCCACCCTCTTTGACCTTTATCATCACTTTCCACCCCCCCAATTATTAGCACTAAAAATATCCCCTCCCATTCAACCCTCTCACAAAAATCATTGAAATTAACCACAGAACCCAAAAGTTTAAATTGAACATACAATGCCACTATAGTAACCTATTTTTTAATTTTTTTTGTGATATACCTATTTATTTTTATAATATTTAAATATATATACTTCTTATATATTTTAAAATAATTAAATATTTTCACATTATTATATACATTCATATCATTATAGATATTTATCTAATTATATATATAAATATAATTTTTTTAAATATTTTTTACAAAATATTTTTCTTTTATTTAGTATAGTTTTGTGTGTTTATATTTATATTCATATTATTTTTTAGATTTCACTGACGTTTTAAACTGGACGAGTTGATTTTTTGGACATCGTCAATGCCATGACTTGACTATAAAGGTGACCAATATTTTCCCTATTTTCAACCTCTATTTCCATCGCGAGGTGACCCACATCCTTGATTCTTGTCCTGTAGCACTTCCTTTGGTTAGCGGTACTAACTTGCAGAATCGCTCCCTTGGTAACACATTCCATTAACACTACAGTCCCCCCCTCTCATGGAAGATAAACTCTTGGTTTCTTGTTGATTACAATCTCACAGTCATGTTATAGGTTTATATACATCAGCTCACAATGAAGATCCCATTGTCCATATTGTGGTCTCTTACTTGTGTTTGGATGGTTCTAGTAGAGGATTGTCCCTCAAAAAATATTATATTGTTGGTATGATTCATCGCAAAGGGAAATTTGGGCACATAAAAGACTTTATTGATGTAATTTCAGAATGGTTACAAATGGGTGGCATTATACTATTAGTCTTTTTAATCTTCCAAAAGGTTCCAAACCATGGATTATGGGTGATCTTATTTCCTACAATATAGTGGTCTGGTGTTTCAGCATTTGGATGTGCATTTCTATGGGAAAAAGATTCATTCACATCCTCTTTACATCAGAGGATCCCATAATGAAAGTGAGGGGACTTGGATCGGAAAACCTTAAGCCCAGTGTCATGAACATTCATGTGTGGGATTGAAACATCAATCCCATAGAGGAATGGATTTTTTTGTGCAAGTTTGGGTTAAAGTGTTTTGTTTAAATTAGATCTTGTGGCATCTAGAAAGACATTATAACATTGAATTTTCTATTGGAGTTCCCATTAATATAGGAAAAGTGACTAAAATTGTTAGATTTTGGAATTATGCCTACTTCTTGGTAGAAATAGACTTATGTTCAACAATAGTCGGAATAGTCTTTCATTCTACAGACACTGATGCGATTAGTCTATAAATTTAATATGTGAAGATACCACACTTTTGTATGGGTTTTGGGGAGATTGAACATGAGTCCTCAACCTATAATAGATATCTTGTGTGAAAGAATTTCTCTCCTCATGGCCAGGAGGATCATTCTTGAAATATGAGGCCTAGGAAACCCAATCATTTTGTGAAGAAAAACGGTTTGAATGAGATAGATGAGGTGAAGGTGCATGGTTCACCACATTCTGGCTTAGAGAGAGGAGTAGTTGATGTGACATCTAGTTTGAAGTCATCTCAACAAAGGGTGGTTGATATGGGACAATCATCTGATAAGGTAAAATCACATTCTTTGGATTTTTCAGGATCTTATGTACAAGTAGTGGCAGAAGGACATTTTTCTTCCCCAACTCTACCAATGAAAACTTGGGATGACATTTCAGCTACATAGTAGAATATAATGGCTCAAAAATTATAAACTCCACTCAACATGACGTGGAAGAGAACTTCTACAAGAACATGACCTAAGTTCCTCTAGAAAGGGAAAATAAATGATGACCATGTCCTCCAATGCTCTGGACAAGAAGAAAACAATGAGTAATGATGCATCATGTTATAAAAATGCATTTCCTGGAAATTTATCTAAGGAAGGTAGTAAGTTATCCTCATCAAATCCAGTAGGTCTAGATGGATTTCAATTGGTTTTGTATAAGAAGTCCATATCTTATTTCTGTAGACAGAACCTCCACTTGGTGTTGACTTGGTGGCATTGTATGCTCCCCCTTATAATATGGTAGGGGAGACTTCCAATATGGAGGAGGGAAATGATGAAGGATTGCATGAAACCTTGTTTTTTAGGATACACATACCCATCCTTTGTAGGAACTGTAAGGGTTTGTGTCCTGAGAACCAAATATTTTGCACTTTGATTACACGAATGTACTCTTATTATAGATTTTTCATTGTTTTTCATGACTATAGTATAACAATGTCATGGAATATTTATTGCATTAATAAGGTCATTTCAGATCCCCTCTATGATGAGAACCTTGAAATAATATAACAATATTATTAAATAAAGTTCTACGGCTGGATGACATACTATTATAGGAAACATAGTATACAAATCGTCATGTGTGAGTACTCATAAGAAGACGAGACTCACTCTCATAGAGTTCGCACTTGGTAATCTCCAAGATTAGAGAGATTATGAGAATAGACCTGCCAGTAGCAATTCTTCATGTCTTGGTGTCATAAAACATTTCTATCTACGAGATTGTGTAAAGAACTTGGACTAGAATATTATAATTAACTAATGTCATGACTCGCACACTTAGATTTTCTGATGAAAGATTTCATGAAGAGAGTTGGCAGGAAGCAGGGTACATTAGGAGTGGCACGAATGACATATTGTTAATGGATAAGTCAAGGAAGGATTTGTCCCTTCCATATTTATAAAAGTAGATATCTTCGGCCCTTTGATTCAAATAAAACTTTCACACAAATTCCATGGCCATAGTTTCATGATGAGTTTATTTCTAGAGGTCAAAGAATGACAGATCAAGCATATAGGTTTATGACACTGCCATGAAACATGCTTGATGAGATATTGAGACAAAGGGATTAAATTACACAATAATCATTCGAATGAGGTGAAACGTCAATGTGGAGTCAAATTCTTTCTCTTGGGTGCCTAGACCTGTTGCTAGACAGTATTTGTGGACTTTAGGCAAGCCCGCCTAATGCTAACGAGAAAAAGTCATAGAGGGTCATACACTAAGTGTATCCAAGTATCTCAAATAGAATAAATATTATTCTCATAAGTGGTTTAATAATTATTCCTGGAAGCCAAAATGGATTTAATGTTGGAGGAAGAATAAAATGAATACAAGTATACACCGTGTATTAATGATTACACTCAGAGTAGTTTATATTTTGAAAACATGTCCACACTGTGTATTAATGATTACACGCCGTGTAGTTTTTAATGAAAATCAAGTACACGCCGTGTATTTATGATTACACGCTGTGTAGTTTTTCCAGTCAGGATTTTGAAGAAATATCATTTTATTAAATGATATTTATTATAATCAGTGTGGGCGCATGTCAATTAATTAATTATTCGACATGGGGTTTTCAAAAGTGTTAATGAAATAAATAAAACACGTAAAGTGTTTATTTATTGTCATAACACTACAACCACAAACCCGATTAAAAATATCCTCACAACCCCAACTCTTTTCATGAGAATAGTTGTGCACAACAATTCTAGAGAATTATCTCAAGACCGAAAGAACTCCTTCCTCCAAGAACACTATTAAGACCGAGATAGATCCTCTTCATCAGATCAAGATGATCTAAAGCGGGCAACACAAGCAAAGGTTTCTCCACGCTAGCACCTGTAGACACCATTGGTGGCTTCCAGAGATACGTGGTTCATGTGTGGATCACCGCTAAAGGATGTCTACCCTTGGATTCTGCAACGTAACGAAAAATAACATCAGAACATGTTCAAGAATATCAACAAAGAAAAAAACCCAAAAAGTAATTATTTTCAATTAATTAAATTAATTATAATCAACCTGTGATGATACACTTATTTGGTTCTGGGACCTTTCTTCTTCTTTGTCTATTTTTGTGAATCGATCCATGGATACTGGCGTTTATCGTCATATTGATCCTGGATTAATCATTGATAATGACAAAAAGACAAGTGGGCACATCCACCCATGTGCTTCCTCTGCCCCTAGAACCTTCAATTGGTATCAAAGGGAGGTTACAACGTTGATTATAGTTATTTTTTTTTGATAATTGACGCATTTATATTTGATTCAATTCAAATCGTTCTATAAAAACTGAATGAACGGGATCTATTCTTCCTTCGTTTCTCAATTCACATCACAGAAATGATTTTTTAATTTTAATTTTGATTAAAATAAAAATGAGAAAAGCATCTGGAGGAGCCTATATATCTTTTTGTACAATACGAGAATACAAAACGTGTAATGAAAACTACATGTCGTGTACTTATGTTAAAGGAACTGGTACTGGTCCTCAAAACCACGTCGTGTGAATTTAGTATACCTGAGTTTTATTACACTATGTTCACTAGAATTGAACAGCACATGGAAAACATAATACAAGACATGTATGTTGATTCAATATGTCATGCAGTCTGATCCGACCTAGGTGAAAGCATGTACAAGGAGAAGCCATGTACCGCATACACGGGATTTCCTAGCCTGTAACTGCATAACAAGGAAGTACACGCTGTGTTATATTAATCTACACGTCCTGTACTCCAAAATTTCCAAAGTATAGAAAACACGCCAAAGCCCTCGGTGTGTGCTTTGGATAAATGGTGAAAAGAAATGCACGCTGTGTAAATATAAACTGCACGCCGTGTACTTTCTAGAAATTGAATTTCACTGGGTTTCCTCCAATGTACAAAGACCCGTCCAAGGAATATGGTTGAGAATAATCTCAAGGAAATTTAGAAAGATATTTAAGATAAAGAATTGATTCATTATAAGATCTTAATTAAGTGAATTCATGCACGACTTATCTTAAATAAAATAATGATTTGTGAATTTGAATTCTAAATATGCATAAATATTGTTGCATGCTTTGGATGATCATGAGCTAGACCAAATACCCTTTGTATGTGTATGGTTTCATTAAAATTTATTTTAAATTCGTTGGCCTATGAGCCTTATTCCAATAAAATTTAGGGCCTGCATGACCATGGTTTCTTTAATTTAAATCCCATGTAATGGAAGATCTCCCAAGCCAGAGAAGACGATTCAAAATTTGAAGCTGAGGTGAAACCAACACAAGAAGATATAAAGGTGGATAGATGAGAGCTTCAAAACACGAACCATCAGTTTCAAGGTATTTTTCTTTAGGTCAGTATAATGACCCATACTCTACATACATTGTTATTATTTCAGAATTGAAGCATACTTATTACAACATATAACAAAACCATGAAAGGACCGTATAGGTATAGTGTCTTTAGAAACTGGGAAACATAAACAACTGGTTCATAAATCATCTACATTGTCTCCCATTTATTTCATTATATATATAGTCCCTTTTTGGAATATCTTACTTAATACCCTTATTCCTGACTTGGGGATAAGAAAACATACAACAGGGTGAGCTCAAATGCTCAGTAAGGGTAAACCAAAGAAATATCAATCATATCATATTCATAAGAACATAACAGTTTGAATATCTTAAACTTCACAAGAGATCATAATATCATAACATGGGATAAATCATAGTGGTGAAATGTAATCCAAATAATCATAACATAAAACATGATACTTTGTGGCATACACACATAATCATAGAAAATCATTTCATTTTAGTCAAGAATCATTTCCATGACTATCATAGCAGACAAAGTCCATTACTGAACTGAGTTCACTCCTCGTTCCAGTCCTGTATCACCGAACCATATTAACTTATAGTTCAAGCCATGTCTATCTCATGAGATATAAATCTTTACCCAATTTATTGGAGGGATATATAGGTCCCACCCATCTCATAATGATACCATTGTAATGTGTGCCACAAAATCATAAATCATACATTATAACATAATCCATGTAATAAAAATGGGATTCATAAACATCATGACATCATAACATAATCCATAAAAGGACTTCATAAAAACAATTCCATCATAACATAATGAAATCAATGTAATAATAGAGATATAAATAGAACCATATATTATCTTATATTGAAAATAATTTTGATAAAACACTTGTACTCCATTCTTGAGGAAAATATTCTTTCTACTTCAAAAACATTTTTCCTTTCACAACATGTCATACAATTTTTAAATAAAATAATTTGATTAAAAATAAACTTGAAAACTTGTAAAGGAAGCTTCATGTAAATAGTTTTCAATGAAATCATAAAAATCCATTCATTCCGTATAAGTTAAAAAAAAATTCTTCTCGTACTTTGGCCGGAAAAGTCAAAAAGTACCTCGTACTAAAAACGAAAAAAGATTCCTTTCATATCTATTACTAAAAACATACCAATGGGTAAAATTTTATTTAATCAATTGTAGGAGGATGGGAATAATATTACATATTGAGGAAACATTTATGTGGATGATAAATATGCCCTAGTAAATACTGAAGTATAAACAATCCCGGATAGAAATGAGATTGCGAGATTTTCCCTTAAATTAGGTCTGATATGCTTTGTACGTGTCCGAACCTCTTGTATAATGATTTAAATAATGTCATTGACTTATTAAAGAAACATAATCATTGTTATAATATCATATATGGTCATATTTCTAGATTTTTTATTAGTAATATTTCATTGCTACTTGTTATTCGGGTGTTTATTGCTTTATGTTCTTATGTGTGTTTTGTCGAATAAATTCTTATTCTTATTTTTAGGTTATAGATACCTCATTTACAGAATGGTATTAGTGTAATGTATATCATATTTACTCATTAAATTCATTTATATAGTCATTATTCAATGAAGATCATGTAGAACGAGTCGCATCAAATCGTGGAGACGGTAGGCCGTACGTACGCACGAGCGATGATATCGTTCCCATGATCGTGGAATTGTATTGAAGTGTATGTATACTATTTAAAAATAAATATCATTTTACAATAATCATATATAGTTATTCTTTACACCATTATACCCATCCAAATAAGGTGGTGGTGGAAAACAGAATAAACCACGGCGTGGAGACGGTATTTCGTACGCACGCACGCGCGGTGATTTCATTTTCCGTAGGATGGATAGAAGGTGAAATAAGTTTGTTTCATATTTATAATTACATATCAGTATATGAGTGATAATTATGTTATTACTTCATAATGAAAAAAATAATGAAGAATAAGTAGAAGAAGAAATAAATTTGAGAAAATTGGTAACATATATTACCTCCTCTTCGACACAATCTTTGAAACCTCCTCTTAGGGCACTAAGATTGGTCATTGAAGAAGACCAGGACCTCTAGGATGTTTCTAAGGAAGTGTAGAAGATAAATTGGCAGGTTTTGGCCGAGATTGAAGGCTCAAAGTGGTGTGATGAGGAGAGGGAGGAGGTGCTCTTTTATAAGGGAGGAGATGAGAACCTTTGGAATTATAAGAAATATTAATTTATAATAAATTAAAACCCCACATAAAAACCACCAAAAATGACTCAAATCAGAAGATTATATGAGATAGGGTTTTAATATCATCATCCAATAAAAATTAGACAAGTTGGAAATTTATTTGAATAATTATCAACATGATTTATCCTTATATAATCTATTTAATTTTATTTGTGGTAATAATATTCCAAATTTTAAATCATTATAAATAATTACTTATATGTTGTGAATTGTACACAATTTTATAATTTATTAAATTTTATACTATATAAATTTTGATTTATAATTTTTAAATATTTTTGTGATTTTTAAACAATTTTATAATATGTAAATTTTATAAAATAACAATAGTGTCAATTTTGACACTAATCATTTATTTGAATTAAAATAAAATATAAAAAGATGATATGTTCGAAATAAAAGATTTAATAGATTCAAAAAATGTCATATTTATCTAGAAAATTAGTGGAGCACATTAAATATTTCATATAATATTTATTTTAATACTTATAAAATAATTTATTTGATAATTCAATCAATAAAATAATTTCAACATCACTATTGTGTCATAATTAATGATAATTATTTAATCCCTAAAAATTATAAATAAATTCATATGATGTATATAATTTTATTATACTTTTTGGTACTATTTATATCCAAAGTTTTATAATGTTTATCACTAAATTAAAAATATTACACTTATAAGATTTAAGAGAGTGACATGTTGTCACTTTCTTTGGTTTCAATTATAATTATATTATTTCATGGTCAAAAGTCCATGAAATGAATCTATTCCGACCCTTAGGTGATATGGGTCGAATTTTATTAATCCAATAGTATTTCGAAAAGTGTTAGGGTAATTTTATAATCTTATATTTACCCTTAATTACCCGATTCACATTTAACTACAGTAAATAAAAATTACCGTAGTTACTATTCATAATATCAAAAGAATAAAAGTAACATATTAACATAATTTAGACCCACTGAATCCAAATATGGAATCCATTTTTCAAAATTAAAAACACAGAAGTTGCAGTAATTAATTTAAAATTAATCCCGTTGTTAAGAAAACTGTTTTTAGAAGTTAAAACCTTGCCAAAGATTGAAATGTTTTTACCTATGAATTCAATGTAAAATTAATACTAATGACATACATTATATTTAATGGTAAAAATATATTCTATTTATAATTTAAAACCATTCAATATTATAATTAATCCATATAAATTATTGTGATGAAAAAAGTTTATTTTAATTAAAAAATATCGTGTTTTTACTATTCATTAAAATATGAATGTTATCAGAATAATATGAAAAATTTATCCAATGTAAATTTTTATATCCTGATTTCAAAGAAGGATTTTATATTGTCAAATTTTACTTATAAAATTTTCAAAAACTAGATTTAAAGTTGGTGCACCATCAAAAGGCCGCAAAACTGCATTTTTTTGAAAAATAGTTATTTTAACCGAAAAATATATTTTGTTCTAATTCCATGTCCACGAAAATATGTAAGATGAATAATAATGTTATAAAATTAAAAATTCAGTTAAT
The DNA here is from genome assembly GCA_963277665.1 of Viscum album. Classification (NCBI taxonomy): domain Eukaryota; kingdom Viridiplantae; phylum Streptophyta; class Magnoliopsida; order Santalales; family Viscaceae; genus Viscum; species Viscum album. Next base: position 1,395,563,831 of record OY728165.1, read on the forward strand.
ACTATTCATAACGGATAGTTTATAATATTATAATAATATATTGATGTTTAGTGAAACTCGGTATTGCGTACTACACACGCTATCGAGGATGGTCGCGATTGCCTGTAATGCAAGCCAAGTTAGTGTTGTGTGCAGTGAAAGATTAATTTGATGTTGCATATAACATAAGTAATAAAAATATATAATTCTCATAAAATATTAGGGTGTTACATTCTACCCCCCTTAAAATGAATTTCTCCCTCAAAATTCGTCACTTCGTAAAAAAACATACGAGGATACCTCTCCCTCACTATATCCTCAAGCTCCCATGTAGCTTCTTCTATTTGGTGGTTCCTCCATAAAACTTTCCCTATGTAAGTGGTCTTGTTCCATAGAACTTTTTCGCTACGATCCATAATCTCTATTGGCTGTTCTTCATAACAAAGATCTTGCTCCAGCGGTACAACTTCTGAGCTGAGTACATCTAAAGGATCGAGTATGTACTTTCTCAGGAGAGATACATGGAACACAACGTGAACTTGAGAGATATTCGGTGGAAGTTCCAATCAGTAATCTACCTTCCCAATACGATCCGGTATTTCAAAAATACCAATATACCTAGGGCTCAGCATTCCCTTCATTCCAAATCTCATTACTTTCTTCCAAGGAGATATTCGTAAGAACACTTTATCAACCACTTCAAACTCTAGGTCTTTTCTTTGGTTATCGTCAAACATTATTTATTGACTTCGAGATGCTCTTATGTGTTGTTTAATAGATTGGACCTTTTCTTCCATCTCATCAACAAGATTAGCTCATAATAGATTTCTTTCCCCAACTTCATCCCAGCAAGTTGGAGATCTGCATTTATTTCCATAGAGGGCTTCATAAGGAGCCATCTGAATACTGAAGTGAAAGATATTTTTATAAGAAAATTACCCCAAAGGTAGGTGTTGACCCCAACCACCTTTGAAATGCATAGAGCAAACTCTTAACATATCTTCTAGAGTTTGAATTGTTCTCTCAGACTGACCGTCTATCTGAGGATGATAAGCAATGCTCAAACTAAACTATGTATCTAGAGTATGCTGAAGACTTCACCAAAACTTCAAGGTAATCCTCAGATCCCCATCAGATATAATGGAAAGTGTTACTCCATGAAATTTTCCACTTCCTTTACATATATCCTGGCGAGTTGATCCAGAGAGAAATCTTGCCTAATAGTAATGAATTGTGCTGATTTCGTAAGATGATCAACTATAACCAAGATAGCATTATTGCCTTTGGATGTTTTAGGAAGTCCAGTGTCAAAGTCCATAGTGATGTTTTCCCATTTCCATTTGGGTATGGGTAATGTTTGTAACATCACCTTAGACTTCTGTCTCTCAGATTTAACTTGCTGACAAACCAAGCATCGAGAGACATATTCAGAAACATCTCTTTTCATGCCATCCCACGAGAAGTACTCTTTCAGGTCCCTATACATCTTCATGATTCCAAGATGAATAGAGAATGAAGAACTATGAGCCTCATCCAGCTGCTCCTTCTTTAATTCTGGTATGGGAGGAACACAAACCCAATTCTTGAACCTTATTATCCCATCACAATCAAGGTTGGATTTAGGAACTTTTCTCACCTTCTTTTGTAACTCTACATCTTCTTTTTGTGCCTCTTTAATATTCACTTGTATAGATGGTTGAATATTAATTTGATAAAGATAAGATTTTCCCCTTCCATTATAATTCCAATATCCATCCATTGGAAATCCATAAATATTGGATCTTTTTGATCCTCATCATGGATAAGCTAGCATGGTCTTGTCGAGTTAATGTGTTTTCCACCTTGTTTTCTTTCCCAGGGTGATAATTAATTGAGCAGTCGTAATCCTTAATCAGATCCAACCATATTCTTTAGTGCATATTCAGATCCTTTTGTGTGAAAATATAATTTAAACATTTATGACGAGTATAAATATCACACCTTTCACCATAAAGATAATTCCTCCAAATCATTAATGCAATGATTACCGCAACTAACTCCAAATCATGAGTTGGGTAATTTTGCACATGGATTTTCAACTGTCATGAGGTATAAGATATCACCATATTGTTTTGCATGAGAACCAGAATCATTCCCTTCTTGGATGCATCACTGTAGATCACAAAACATTCTCTACTATAAGGCAGTGTGAGCAATGGTGCACTGGATAACTTTCTTTTCAACTACTTGAAATTATCTTCACACTCCTCCATCCACATGAACTTAACTCTTTTTCGAGTCAACTTGGTGAGTGGATTAGATAATCATGAAAAATCTTTCACAAAACGTCGATAATATCCTGCCAGACCAAGAAAACTTCGGATCACAGTTACTATTGTTGGTCTCGACCATCTTTCGATAACCTATATCTTTGCTGGATCCACAGATATCACCTCTTTTGAGATTATGTGACCCAAAAATGAACCTTTTTGAAGCCAAAATTCACTCTTGGTAAATTTGGCATAATTCTTCTCCTTTCTTAGGGTCTTTAATACAATTCTCAAGTGATCTTCATGTTCTTCCTTGCTCTTTGAATAGACAAGAATATCGTCTATAAAGACTACCAAAAACTAATCAAGATAGTCTCTAAAGACTCTATTCATTAGATCCATGAGGATAGAAGGGGCATTAGTAAGACCAAATGGAATCACTATAAATTCATAGTGTCCATACCTTGTACGGAAAGTAGTCTTTGGTATATCCGCCCTTTTGACCCTTAATTGATTATACCCTGAACAAAGATCAATCTTGGAAAAGTATTGAGCTCCCCGTAGTTGGTCAAATAAGTCATCAATGTGTGGGAGAGGATATTTTTTCTTGATAGTGATCTTGTTAAGTTCTCGATAATCAATGCAGAGTCTCATTGATCCATCTTTTTCTTAACAAACAGAACAGGTGCTCCCCAAGGTGACACACTAGGGCCTATGAATCCTTTATTATCAAGATTCTCTTGGAGTTTCTTCGTTAATTCCTACAACTCAATTGGGTCCATTCTATATGGTTTCTTTGAAATGGGCATAGAACCCAGTATGAGTTCTATTGAAAACTCAACTTCACGATTTGGTGGAATACCTGGGGATTCCTCCGGAAAGACATCATCAAACTCCCGTACAATGGGTGTATTATTAATCGTGAGTTTCTCTCCAAACATTTGTGATAAATAACCTTCATTTATTGGAATCAAGACCCATAAGTTGGAAGAAATATCCACTGGAAGGTTAGATTCATCATTGAATCGATAGATGATAGAATATTGATCGGGAATATTAAATGTGATTTCCCTTCTTTGGAAATTGATATGAGCTCCGTATAATGAAAGCCAATCCATGCCAAGAATCACATCAAATTCCACTATAGGAAGGATCACAATATTTTCAGGAAGCACTTTCCCACAAACATCAATTAGGGAATAATTATAAACTTTTGATGCGACTTTTGTGCCATTAGGAGTTGTCACAGCTAACTCAACATCTAATTGTTGAGGTAGTATGGTGATACCCTTAAAAAATTCTTCAGAAATAAAAGAGTGGGGGGATCCAGAATCAAATAAAACATTTGCTACTTTAGAGTATATGATAAGTGTACCTTTCACCACTTCGTTATTGTACTCCATATCGCTGATAGAAATTGCATGTGACTTTCCTTTGCCATTGGCCTTAACAGTTTGTTGATGTCAATCATCATCTACAACCCTTGCATTTGGGAATTTATTGGCATAATTCCCAATCTTATTACACATTAATAATTGAAGTTTAGGAGGTGAATTCTGTGTATCCCTTTCTTTGTTCTCATCATTAGACATCATCTTCCCATTATTTTGACATTCAACTACCCGATGTCATTCTTTTCCACACTTAAAACATTTTCTTGTCCCTTTAAGACAATTACCTCGATGTTTCTTTCCACAATTTGAGCATAAAGGAAAACTCATCTTATTTTCAGTGTGGTCTTTAGATTTTCCTTTGAATTCAATTTTCCTCTTCTTATCAAACCCATATTATTGATGGGTTACTATAATATCCATCTCATCCTTGAGAGCACATCAAACAATTTCCTCCTAGCTATTGAAGTCCCTTATGGCTAACGCCCTTCGAAGACTTGGTTTTAAGCCACTAAATAATCGATCGATCTTACTGTCACGTTCAATAATAATTATGGAAGAGTACCTTGCAAGTCTTGTAAAATTTTCTTTGTAGTTACCAACAGATTCATCATCCTTTTTCTTCAGTTCAAGAAACTCATTCTCCATCTTTGTTCGAAGAATATGAGGGATGTACTTATTGAAAAATATGTTCTTGATCTTGTCCCATTCCATGTACTCAATTTCATCTCTTTGCCTCATATTATTGATGAGATTCCACCATTTATCAGCATCACCTTCCAAATGAAACACTGCTAAGATGACTTTTTCATGGTCAGAACATTGTAAAACTGAAAATATCTTTTCATTGGTACTAATCCATTGTTCAGCCACTAATGGATCAGAAGACCCGATGAATGAAGGTGGACACTGCCTCATGAAGGATTAAACCGAATGTTGTTCCTTCCTTTGCTCGTTTGGAAGTCCTAAATGGTTCATAGCTTCATAAATTTGTGTGAGCATGGCTACAAGATTTTTCATTCCAGCTCCCATAATGTTTGGTTGCTCAGGGGGACAATCATTTCATTGTCCGTCGCATTCAGCATTAACACGGTTCCTTCAGGTTCCATCCATTGACTAAAACCAAGAAGCATAGTGTGAGAAACACTAATTATAATAGTAAAACCACATAATCAGCAATAAAATTTCACACTTTAGGTCTTATCATAGATCATTCATGGACATTTATAAAATACTATGATTATGTTCTATGCATAGACTTATCCTTAGGGTTCTTACTAAGGTTTCTGCATCCTAGTTTCCAAAGGTAGACTATACCTTTCCTCTGATACCAATAATAAAGGTCTAAAATTACTTGCAGTGGACTATAATTGATACCTATCAGGGCACTCCATTGGCGGATACACCCCCTGGGTGGGACACACCACCATCCCCAGTGGTAGTCATTTCCTCATTAAGCCCTTGGGCGGAGAGCCATGCTTCATCCAACGCTCACATGTGAGAGTTCCCAATGACCAGATTCATTCCTACCTCCTTTGCCTCTGATACCAACTATAACGACACAAACTCTACAAAAATTGTTATTAATTCAGAATCGAATCATACATATTACTACATATAACAAAACCATGAAAGGACTGTATAGGTATAGTGTCTTTAGAAACTGGGAAACATAAACAACTGGTTCATAAATCATCTACATAGTCTCCCATTTATTTCATTATATCTAGAGTCCCTTTTTGGCATATCCTACCTAATACCCTTCTTCCTGACCTAGGGAAAAGAAAAAATACAAAAGGGAGAGCTCAAATGCTCAGTAAGGGTATAAAAAATAAATATCAATCATATTATATTCATAAGAACATAACATTTTGAATAAGTTAACCTGCACAAGAGATCATAATATCATAACATGGGATAAATCATAGTAGTGAAATTTAATACCAATAATCATAACATAAAACATGAAACTTTGTGGCATACACACATAATCATAGAAAATCATTTCATTTTAGTCCAGACTCATTTCCAAGACTATCATAGCGGATAAAGTCCATTACTGAACCGAGTTCACTCCTCATTCTAGTCCTGTATCACTGAACCAGATTAACATTCCATTCCAGCCATGTCTATCTCATGAGATATAAATCATTACCCAATGTATTGGAGGGATATATAGGTCCCATACATCTCATAATGATTCCATTCTTATGTGTGCCACAAAATCATAAATCATACATCTAGCATAACCCGTGTAATAAAAATGGGATTCATAAACATCATGTCATCATAACATAATCCATAAAAAGACTTCATAAAAATAATTCCATCATAACATAATTAAATCAATGTAATAATAGGGATAGAAACATAACCCTATATTATCTTAGATGGAAAATAATTTTGATAAAACACTTGTACTCCATTCTTGAGAAAAATATCCTTTCTAGCTCAAAAACATTTTTCCTTTCTTAACATGTCATACAATTTTTAAATAAAAGAAGTTGATTAAAAATAAACTTTAAAACTTGTAATGGAAGCTTCATGGAAATAATTTTCTATGAAATCATAAAAATCCATTCATGTTGTGTAAGTTAAAAAACATTCCTCCCGTACTTTGGCCGGAAAAGTCAAAAAGTACCTCGTACTAAAAACGACAAAACATTCCTTTCATATCTTTTACTAAAAACTTACCAATGGGTAAAATTGGATTTAATCAATTGTAGGAGTATGGGAATAATATTACATATTGAGGAAACATTTATGTGGATGATAAATATTCCCCAGTAAATACCGCAGTATAAACAATATCAGATAAAAATGAGATTGTGAGATTTTCCCTTACCTTAGGTCCGATATGCTTTGTACGTGTCCGAAACTCCTGTATAATGATTTCAATAATGTCGTTGACTTATTACAGAATCATACTAATTGTTATGATATCATATATGTTCATATTTTTAGCTTCTTATTAGTAATATTTCATTGCTACTTGTTATTCGGGTGTTTATTGCTTTATGTTCTTATGTGTGTTTTGTCGAATAAATTCTTATTCTTCTTTTTTGTTTATAGATACCTCATTTACAGAATGGTATTAGTGTCATATATATCATATTTACTCATTAAATTCATTTATATAATCATTATTCAAATAAGATCATGTAGAACGAGTCACATCACATCGTGGAGACGGTGGGCCGTACATACACACAAGCGATGATATCATTCCCATGATCGTGGAATTGTATTGAAGTGTATGTATAATATTTCAGAATAAATATAATTTTTAAATAATAATATATAGTTATTATTTACCCCATTATACCCCAGCCAAGTAAGGTGGTGGTGGAAAACAAATTAAACCACGGTGTGGAGACGATATTCCTTACGCACGCACGCGCGGTGATTTCATTTTCCGTAGGATGGATAGATGGTGAAATAGGGTTGTTTTATATTTATAATAAAATATTATTATATGAGTGATACTGATGTTATTAATTCATAATGATAAAAATAAATAAGAAGAAGTAGAAGAAGAAATAAATTTGAAAGAATTAGTAACAGATATTACCTCTTCTTCGACACGCCTCTTTGAAACCTCCTCTTAGGCCACTAATATTGGTCTTTGAAGAATACCATGACCTCTAGGATGTTTCTAGGGAAGTTTAGAAAATAAATTTTCATGGTTTGGCCGAACGTGAAGGCTCAATGTGGTGTGAGGAGAAGAGGGAGGAGGTGCCCTTTTATAAGAGAAGAGAGGGGCACCTTTGGAATTATAAGAAATATTAATTTATAGTAAATTATAGACCCACTTAAAAACCTACAAAAACGACTCAAATACGAAGAATAGATGATATAGGGTTGTAATCTCATCATCCAATAAAAATTAGACAAGTTGGGAATTTATTTTAAACACCATCAACATGATTTTTCCTTATATAATCTAATTAATTTTATTTGTGGTAATAATATTCTAAATTTTAAATCATTATAAGTAATTACTTATATGTTCGGAATTGTCCATAATTGTATAATTTATTACATTTTAGACCACATAAATTTTAATTTATAATTTTTAAATATTTTTGTGATTTTTAAACAATTTTATAATATGTAATTTTTATAAAATAACAATAGTGTCAATTTTGACACTATTAATTTATTTGAATTTAAATAAAATATACACATAGTATATGTTCGGAATAAAATATTTTATAGATTCATAACATGTCATATTTATCTATAAAATTAGTAGAGAACATTAAATAGTTCATATAATATTTATTTTAATACTTTTAAAATCATATATTTGATAATTCAATCAATAAAATAATTTCAACATCACTATTGTGTCATAAGTAATAAAAATTATTTAATCCCTAAAAATTATAAATAAATTAACATGATTTATATAATTTCATTAGATTTTTGGAGACTATTTATATTTGAAGTTTTATGATGTTTATCAATAAATTAAAATTATTACACTTATAAGATTTAAGAGACTGACATGTTGTCACTTTCTTTGGTTTTAATAATAATTATATTATTTCATGGTCAAAAGTCAATTAAATGAATATAGTCCGACCCTTATGTGATATGGGTCGACTTTTATTCATCCTATAGGATTTTGGAAAGTGTTAGAGTAATTTTAGAATCTTATATTTACCCTTAATTACCCGATTTACTTTTAACTGCAGTAAATAAATATTACCATAGTTACTATTCATAATATCAAAAAAATAAAAGTAACCTAATAACATAATTTGGACCCAATTAATCAAAATATGGAATCCATTTTTCAAAATTCAAAACACAGTAGTTGAATTAATTAATTTAAAATTAATCCCGTTGTTAAGAAAACAGGTTTTAAAAGTTAAAACATTGCCAAAGATTGAAATGTTTTTACCTATGAATTCAATGTAAAATTAATGATAATGACATAAATTATATTAAATGGTAAAAATATATTATAATTATACTTTAAATCCATTCAATATTATAATTAAAACATATAAATTATTGTGATGAAAAAAGTTGTTTTTAATTAAAATATAGCGTGTTTTTACTATTCATTAAAGTATGAAAGTTATCAGAATAATATGCAAAATTTATCCAAAGTAAATTTTTATATCTGGATTCCAAATAAGTATTTTATTTTATCAAATTGTACTTATAAACTTGTCAAAAACTAGATTTAATGTTGGTGCGCCATCAAAAGGCGACAAAACTGCATTTTTAATAAAATACTTATTTTATCCAAAAAATATATTTTGTTCTCATACCATGTTCTAGAAAATATTTAAGATGAATAATAATGATATAAAATTCAAAATTCAGTTAATAATATTCATAATGGTTAATTTATAATATTATAATAATATATCGTTATTTAGTGAAACTCGGTATTGCGTACTACACACGTTATCGAGGGAGGTCGTGATTGCGTGTAACGCAAGCCAAGCTAGTGTTGTGTGCAGTGAAAGAATCCTTTGATATTGTGTATAACATAAGTCCTAAAAAAATATACTTCTCATAAAATATCAGGGTGTTACAGTCAGAGTTAGCTTATCAAACCGCTATATAAGGTAACCAATATAATCTCATGATCTGGCCAACTTATTTTATTTCTGTCTGATTGCATGTTTTATTTATTATGCATGTGTTGTCGTGATCACATAATTAATGAAATAAACAATAATACAAAGATGGAAAAAAATAAAAACCAGACTATGGATAAACATTATCGGAACATGGTTAATCACTTAAGAAAGCATGACTTAATATTAACAAGCATGTTATAATGCGAAACTACGCATAAAGGATTAAAATCCCTCAATACCATATTATGTCAGACCAAGCCTTCCATTATATGATTAATGGAAAGACTCAATAAAACTATGTGCCTGACCAACCCTTGTTGGGACACTTACTTTTATAAAGGAATACCTTAAGAAAGGTTTCAGGTTTACTTAACCATATTACGTCAAGAGAAGTAGCCCTTTCTAAACATTGTGTAATATTTGAGGCAAGTGTTGAGGAAATCGAAGTCAGGATTTTAGGATTGTGGAGTCCACTCAATAGATCAAGGAACTGTAAGCTCAAAGTTGGAAAAGACCTACCTACCTAAATACCTTCAAATAGCTTGACCAACCCTTGTTGGGGTTATGTGAAGGGAATATGGATCCATGACACTAGAATGTCAAAGAAACCAGACATTTCGAGGTCAATGATGAGGGCCATTGAGACATGATTAAATAGTTGGATACTTAATAAGAATTTATTACTTCTCATAAAATTCAATCGAGAAATTACTGATAAATATGCTTTTTTAATTTGTAGAATCAAAAAGACAAACTTGTCAACCACATTTTCTCTGCGATCAATTCTAGACAAAGACAATATCCTCACTGGCAGTAACTTTCATGAATGGTTTAGGCACCTTCTGGTTATCCGACGCCATGAACGAAAGTTTTCCATGATGGAGTCCTCACATTTTGATTCTCCTGCCCAAGTGGTGAGTGATAAATATTTCCTGGTCTATGATAAACATTTTAATGACACACTCGACGTTCAATGTTTGATGCTATCATCAATGTCTAGTGAGATCAAGATGTCTCATGAAGACATGGATGCCTATAGCATTCTCGAGCACCTCCATGGTCTATAATAGGAGAGATAAAGATAAGAAAGGTTTGAGATCTCTAAGGCTCTATTCCAGAGCAAGCTTGGAGAGGGTTCCCCAGCTGGGCCTCATGTGGTCATGTTCATTGGCTACATTGAGTGCTTGGAGGTTCTACGGTTTAAACTCCCCAAAGAACTGGGTAATGATCTCATTCTTGAATCACTCCCCCTGAGATTCATTAACTTTGTTGTAAATTTCAACATAAAAAACATTGAGAAGTCTCTATCTAATCTCCTTATCCTCATTCACCAAGTGGACAATGTTATGAAGCGTGAAAAGCCTTTTTTCCTCATAGTGAATAAAAGGAAAGGGAAGGCGAAGAGATTTAAGCCCAAATCTTCCTCAAGGCATTCTATGAAAAGGAAGATCAAAGGGGAGGCAAGAGAATAAGAGGTTGTTTGTTTCGCAAGTGGCAAGAAGGTACACTGGTTGAAAAGCTGCAGCCAGCCATGGAATCAAGGGGAAGCTTCAGGTGCATTTATTATCGAATGAAATCTATCTACTTATACCAATAGGGTATTAGATACTGCTTGTGGGGCTCACATATATATCAAAATACAAGAACCATGTAGATCCAGAAAGATTGACCGAGGTGAGGTGGATCTACGAGAATCCAACGGAGCCATACTCGCGGATGTAGCTGTCAGAGACTACCTCCTCACATTTCCTTCTGAGATGGTCTTGGTTTTGAAAGGATGTTATTATGTACCCTCTATAACCAAAAACATTATTTCAGTATCTAGATTAGATACTAATGGATTCATCTTCTATTTTGGAAGTGTATGTTTCCACTTTTATAAGGATAGCATTTCTTTGGTAGGTCACATTTATAAAATGACCTTTATGTGTTAGACTACACAAACCAAGTAAGGGAAATCAATGACAAAGTTAATTCACAAGACTCATACCACACCCAACATTGGAATCACCAGCTAGGTCATGTCAATGAGATATGTTTGAAAAAATTACATCAAGATGGGTATTTAGATTCTTTCGAACTAAAACCACTTGGTGTATGTCATGCGTGTCTACAAGGCAAAATGACCAAAGCCACATTTAGTGGGAAAGGTGAAAGGGATAAAGAGATTCTAGAATTAGTTCACACAAATGTGTGTGGACCATTTCTAGTTGAAGCAAGGGGTGGGTTCTCATACTTCATAACTTTTACTGATGATTTTAGTAGATATGGATATATTAACTTAATGAGGATTAAGTCGGATTCTTTTGATATGTTCAAAGAATACAAGAATGATGTTGATAACCAGCTTGGTAAGAAGATTAAGAATCCCCGCTCAGAAAGAGGAGGAGAATATCTTAATCATGACTTCATTGATTTCTTATGGTATTTTGGGATCCTATCTCAACCCACTCCTCCATACACACCACAGTGGAATGGTGTAAGTGAAAGGAGGAACCACATCCTGTTGGACATGGTGAGATCAATGATGAGTCATGCGAGTCTTAAATTATCCTTTTGGGGATATGCATTACAAACGGTAGCACACATACTAAACCAAGTACCAACTAAATTGATAAATGTTATTCCATACTAGTTATGGAGTGGACTCAAATCCATGTTATCGAATTTACATGTGTGGGGTAGCGATGCATTTGTTAAGTCCTCTTCAGGTAACGAACATGCACCCCGAGGCACAAAGTGTATCTTTATAGGATATCCCAAGGAAAAAAGAGGATATTACCTATATAACCCCTCAGAAAAATATTATAGTGGCCATACAAGCCATATTCCTTGAGAGGGAGACAATCTCCAAAAGAGATATTGGGAACAAGATAGACTTTGATGAAGTCGAGGCTAAAGATACACAAGAGGTGGTACAAAAACAGATTTAACAAAGCCCCGTGGGAAAAAAATCCATTCCAGAGAGACAAGAACTGCATAGGAGAACGAGAGAGGTGAGAGAACTAGAACGATATGGTTTTCTTATCACCGAGGATGGTGACACATTATTGGTTGAAAATGATTATCCTCTTACCTTCAAGGATGTAGTTGAAGGCACAGACGCTGCCAAGTGGCAAAAAGCCATGAATTCTGAAATGGATTCCATATACCAAAACCAAGTCTGGATTTTTCTAGATCCTCCAGTTGATGTAAAGCTAGTTGGTAATAAATGGGTATTCAAGAAGAAACTGGACATGGAGAGGAAAGAAATCACCTATAAGGCAAGACGGGTTCCAAAGGTTTTAGACAATGTCAAGGAATTTATTGTGATGAAACATTTTCACCGGTTGCGATGCTAAAATCTATCATAATTCTATTGGCCATTTCCACCTACCATGACTATGAAATCTGGAAAATGGATGTCAAAAGAGCATTCCGTAACGGGAACCTCCAGGAAGATGTCTAGAAGACACAACCTGATGGGTTTGTGACTCCAAAGGATACCAACAAGGTATGCATGTTGTAGAAATCCATTTATGGATTAAAGTAGGCATCATGGTCATGGAAAATTAGTTTTGATGAAGCTGTAATGGAATTTGGATTTTTTAAGAACAAATTTGAGCCTTGTGTCTACAAAAGGGATAGAGGAAGTGCATTTGTTTTCCTAATAGTATATTTTAATGAAATATTACTAATTAGAAATGAAGTACCTGTCTTACAGTCAGTTAAGGCATGGTTGGATAAATTCTTATATATTAAAGAGTTGGGTGAGGAATCATATATTCTTGGGATCAAGATCCATTGTGATAGATCCAAGAGAATTATGGGCCTGAGTCAAAGTACATACATTGACAAGATACTGAAGAGAATCAGTATGAAAAAAATCCAATAGGAGATTATTGACAGTGTCACATGGCATTCATATTTCTAAGAATATGTGTCATCATACACATGAGGAAAGAAAAAAAAGGAAAGGATCCCTTACGCATCCGTGATTGGGTCAGTCATGTATGTTATGCTATGTACAAGGCTAGATGTTGCTTACGCATTAAGTGTGATAGGAAGATATCAAGACGATCCAGGAGATCGCCATTGGATGGCAGTCAAGTCTATCCTTATGTATCTGAGGCATACTAAGGATATGCTCCTAGTTTATGGAGGGGCTGAAGAACTAGTCATAATAGGACATGTAGATGCTTGTTTCCAGACTAATCAAGATGACATGAATTCACAAACTGGATACATCTTCAGTTTGAATGGAGGTGTAGTGAGCTGGAAGAGCTCAAAGCAAAGTGTGGTGGCAGATTCTACAGTAGAGTCTGAGTATATCACAACATCTAAGGCAGCTAAAGAAGTAGTATAGATGCGAAGCATCATCCAAGAGATGGATGTAGTACCTAGCAGTAAATATCCTATCACACTCTATTGTGATAATACTGTAGTGGTGGCACTTGCAAAAAAGCCAAGGTCACATTAGCGGAAAAAGCGCATAATTCGGAATTATCATCTAATTAGGGATTTTCCTCAGAGAGGTGAAGTTGCTGGGAGTAGTATTTCCACAGAAGACAATGTGGAGGACCCCTCAACTAAAGCCTTGACTCAGAAAAAACATGATCATCATGTGAGGTCTAGCAGACTAAAAGTCATAGGCAGTTGGATCTAGTACAAGTGGGAGTTTGTAAGTGTTTGTGTCCTGAGAACCAAATGTTTTGTACTTTGATTACATTAATGTACTCTTATTATATATTGTTCATCGTTCTACAAGACTAAAATATAATAATTTCCTGGAATATTTGTTGCATTAATAAGGTCATGGAAGATCCCCGCTATGATGAGAAACTTAAAATGCTATAACAATATTCTGAAATAAAGTTCAATGATTGGATGAAATAATATTATAGGACAAAAAGTATACAGACCTCCATGTGCGAGTACTCATAAGAAATGAGGCTCTCTCTCATGGAGTTCTCACTTTTTAATCTCTATGATGGGAGATTTTGAGAACAGACCCGCCAGTAGCAATTCTGCATGTCTTGTGTCATTGGAAAATTCTATCTATGAGCGTGTGTAACAATCCATAGACAAGAATATTATCATTAACTCATGTCATCTCTCACTCACTTAGATTTGTTGATGAAAACAATCACGAAGAGAGTTGGCGGGATGTAGGGTATGTTGGGTGCATCACAAATGACATGTTGTTAATGGATAAGTCAAGGAAGGATTTGTCCCATCCATATTTATGGAAGTATATATCTCAGGCTCTTTGATTAAAATAGAACTTTCACACAAATTCCATGGCCATGGTGTCATGACGAGTTTATTTCAAGAAGTCAAAGTATGACATATCAAACATATAGGTTTATGACACTGCCATGAAACCTACTTGATGAGATATTAAGACAAAGGGATTAAATTACACAGTAAGTGTTCACATGAGGTGACACGTCAATGTGTCATCAACATCTTTCTCTTGGGTTCCTTGACCCATTGCTAGATAGTAATCTTGGACATTAGGAAAGCCCACCTAATGCCAATGATAAGAGGCCTAGAGGGTCACACACTAAGTGTATCCAAGTATCTCAAGTAGAATAAAGATTATTACCATACATGGTTTAATAATTATTCAAGGAAGCCTAAATCATTTTAATGTTGGAGAAGAATAAAATGAAAACAAGTACACGCCATGTATTAATGATTACACGTAGTGTAGTTTTTATTTTGAAAACATGTAAACGCCATGTATTAATGATTACACGCCATGTAGTTTTTTTATGAAAAACAAGTACACATCGTGTATTTATGATTACACGTCGTCTAGTTTTTTCGGTCGGGATTTTGAAGAAATATCATTTTATATATGATATTTATATAATCAGCATGGGCCCATGTCAGGTAATTAATGATTCGACATGGGGTTCTCAAAAGAGTTAATGATATAAATAAAACATGCAACACGTTTATTTATTGTCATAACTCTACAAACTCAAACCCGATTATAAATATCCTCACAACCCCAACTCTTTTCAAGAGAATCATTGTGAAAAACAATTCTGGAGAATTGTCTCAAGACTGAATGAACTCCTTCCTCCATGAACACTCTAAATACCGAAAAAGATTCTCTTCATCGGATCGTGGCAATCTATGGCGGGAAACTCAAGCAAATGTTTCTCCACGCTAGCACCCAGAGACACCTTTGGTGACGTCCAGTGATATGTGGTGCACGTGTGGATCACCGCTACATGAAGTCTACACTTTGCTTCTGTGACAAAATGGCGAATCACATCGGAACATGATAAAGAATATCAATGAAGAAATAACACCCAATAGGAACTTCTTCTCAATAAATTAAATTAACTGTAATCAACCTGTGAAGATCCTCTTTTCTGGTCCCATGACCTTTATTTTTCTTTGTCTATTCCTATGAATCGATCTGTGGAGACTGGCATTTATCATCGTTTTGATCCTGGATTGATCATTTCTAATGAAAAAAGTCCAAGTGGGAACATCCACTCACGTGCTTCCTCTACGCCTGGAACCATCAAGAACTTCCTCAACGGACTTGACAACGAGGGAGGCATCAAAAAGGTCATGGTTGTGGATGTGGGTGTGATGGAACATGGGGGCATAGAGTCTCCACAAGGTCTTCCATGAAGGCCTGTCTCACACCAGAGCAAAAAATGATAAAAAAGATCTACTATGTGATTCATAATCTGATACATTCACATTCTGAAGGGGAATCTGCTGGTGAGGGTGCTAATTCAGAATATGGTTTTGGGGATTGATGGCACATTATTTTTCTCTTGGTTTGAGTGCTTGTAGTTTGATCATTTCCTCGATCATTCATGCATGTTAGTTTTTTTTCTATTTAAATATATTGTCAGACTCTTCTACATCTAACTAATTCATTTCATTTAAATATATTTATAAAATATATTTGTGTGTGTGTCTATTTATTTTTGTTTGTTGATTTATATATAAATATATATATTTTTATGTCTGCATTTGTGTTTATGTATAAAATTAATATCAATATCAATATTTATATTTATTTACACATAAATTATGTAAATATTTATTTACTTGTATTAAAAAAAATACATAAATATTTTTTTTGTTCATACAGACACACACATACATGTTTATATATAAAATTACATATAGATTTGTAAAGGTATACACACATTAATATATTGTTTTAACATAAATAAATGGGTAGTTTTTCCTCAAAATCATTATTTTTGTTATTTACATGAAAAAACCACTTTCGGGGAATGTGGGAACTGAAAGATACTGATCACACCTTACCGATTCAAAATTCAAACCTAGTCCCATATTCAAAATTTCAAAATATCCAAATATCGCAAATCATGCTTCCACCCTCGAAACGAGCATTGTCACATCATTACCGAACCATCATCATCTTCACATTGTCTTCGTCCACACCAAATGTAGATCCATCACCTCCTTTGTCACCACACCAACAAACACCCCACTAAAGATAACACCTGCACCGTCGTCTTTTACCCTCACCAACACTAGAGCAGAATGTTTTGAGATCACAGAAACATAATTCACAAAAACACGGAACAAATTCATCATATCTAACACATGCAACGTCAGATTCATCCTCATAGAGGACCAAATTAGAACAGAACACCACAATTAAACTGAAAAACCTCACCTTCATCAAATGAGGAATTAACCTTTGAATTGAACTAAACCTCATTCAGGATCAAACCATACGAGACAAACATCACACACCAAAATGAAAAAAACGCTATTCATAGACGAGAACTCTACAAACGCCATGACCTTCAGACACACCACATCACTAAAAAAATCGAAAAGCAAGCATACCCACATTGAAAAATCCCTTTACATAGATATAAACTACAGAAAATGTCTGAAACAGCTAAAACATAAATCTATGATGATGAAGGATGCGCCTCCTATAAAATCTTCGACCTAAAAAACAACACAACTCAAATCCTAATGAAGCCACCGAAACTGACCTATAGGGAGAGAGACATGGGATAAAAAATATGGAGTAGTGTTTGAAGTGGGGGAGGGGGGGGGGGGTCCCCATGAAGAAGTTATTCCTTGCCTAAAAAAACCAACCCTAACTATCGAATCCACCACGAATGCTATCATGTTCCTGGGACACCAACACAATTTAACCTACAAATCCAAACCCTACAAGAGAGAACCAGTGATCCGAACCATAGTGGGGTTGGTGTTGGTGGGAGATGGCTTTACCAAGCTGAAACAAATATTTCACGGGAGAAAAAAAGGAAGTAGAGGAGAGAACTTAACAAAAGAGCTTTAAAGAATGTAATTTCCAACGGTTAGATCTTCCAATGGACTACAAACAATTTTATAGGCAAATCCAAAAAAAAAGAAACGCCAAAGAATTAAATGAGAGAACAAAAACCAAGGTTGAAATAATAAAGCACCACATGCCACATGGGGAAGAGGAGAATCCACATGGGGAAACATAAAGCCACTTCATGGGAAAGATAAAGAGACTATTGATTTGGAAAAAACACCCTGAGTTATGGTTTGTATTTCCAACAACCCCCTTCAAAACAAAAGCGTATTTATCCCAAGAATATTTCTTAATCTTTTGAATGCATCCAATGGTAATGCCTTTGTGAAAATATCATCCACTTGTTCCGATGTATGGAAATATTCCAATTTTATCGTTTTTTATTTTACATGATCCCTGAGAAAATGAAAATGAGTATCAATCTGTTTGTTTCTTCCACGCTGCATCAGATTTTTGAAAAGTTCAATTGCCGGCTTGTTGTCCACATATATCACTATAGATCCATCATGTTGATGCTTCATCTCCTTCAGGAAATTTCTCAACCAAATTCCCTCACAAACAGTTGATGATGTTTTCACATATTGTTCTTCACATGTTGATATAGCGACCACACTTTGTTTCCTTGAATTCACTGTGAAAGAAGTCGATCCAATGAAAAATACATACCTAGTGGTGATTTTTATTTCATCTTGTTCGCCTCCCCAATCACTGTCTGAGTAACCATATAGCTTTTGTTCTTCATTGTATGGATAAAACAGACCAAAATCCAATGTTCCTTTTTTCATACTTGAGGATTCGTTTTGCTGCTAGCCAGTGTGAATCTTTAGGTGCCTCTATATACCTGCTTAGAAGCCCAAAACTATAGACAATATCTGGTCTGGTGATTGTGAGATACCCCATGCTTCCAATAAATCTCTTGAGCAGAGTCGAGTCAACCCTTCTTACATCTCCATTTTTTTTTTCAATTTTAAGCTCGTTTCTACAGGTGTGTTTACAGCATTGCAATTGGCCATCTTGAATTTTTCATGCAACTCCCCCACATACCTCTTATGAAATATATAGATGACACCATGTTTATTTTTTACATCTATGCCCAGAAATAAGGACATGAGACCACCATTGGTCATCTCAAACACCTTGAACATGTCCTCCGTGAAATCATCGAACATCAGTCGACTATTCACTGTAAACAAAAAATAATCAACATACAAGCAAGCAAAAAGTATATCCCCTCGATCATTCTTATTGATGTAAACTGCATGATCATATGGACATTAGGTGAAGAAGTTGTCACGAAGATAGTTTTCAGTGCATGAATTCCAAGCAGGAGGAGCCTGCTTCAACCTGTAAAGAGATTTCTTTAGTCGATACACTTTTTCTTCCTTCCCTTGCATGAAAAAACCTTCAGGCTTGTCAACATATACCTCTTCCTTCAGAATTCCATTTCGGAACACAGAATCCAAATCCAATTGGTAGATCATCCAACTGTGATGGACAAAAAAGGATATGATTATCTTTATAGTGTCAAGGCGAGCAACAAGAGTGAAGAATTCTTTGTAGTCCACCCCGTACTTCTGTTTTTACCCCATTTATATGAGGCTTGATTTGTATCGATCGATCTCGCCATCATCATTTCTCTTTATTTTGTACACCCATTTAACACTAATTCTCTTCTAGATTTTTGGAACTGTAGTCAGCTCCCATGTGACATTTCTCTCTATAGCATGAATTTATTCTTCCATAGCCATTCTCCAGCATTATCCCCTCATGGCTTCCTGAAATGTCAGAGGCTCATGATCTGCATACAAGAAAAAAATATTTACCTCTTTGGTCTGGTCATAAATATCACTAAGATTTTTCATCTTCATAGGAGCCATATGCATGTATGAGTTGGCCAAATTTTGATTTGTTGGAGTGCTTTGAGGAGTGAGGAAATGTACTCACAGACTTATTCTAACTTATTATGCACATGAGGAAGGTGTTGTCGGTGTTTGATCTTAATAATCATGCCTTTCTTTAGGAACCTATGTCTTGATTGGAACATCCTTGTTTGATTCTTCATCATTCCACTTCGACGCTCATTTCTCACTAAAAACGACATCTCTACTCGCCACTAATTTATTGGTTAGTGGATTGTAAAGCTTGTAGTCTTTAGAGGCTTCACAGTAGCCTATGAAGATGCACTTTTCACCATGATCATCAAGTTTCCTTCTTCCCGCTTTAGGAACTTGAGCGTAGGAAACACACCTAAATATTATTAGGTGCACCACGCTTAGTTTTTATCTGGTCCACGCCTCTTGTGGTGTAAAGTTCATAATTATCTTCGTTGGACACCGATTGAGAATGTGGGAAATACATTCCACCACTTCTGCCCAAAAACTCTTTGGCAACCCTTTATCCTTTAGCATGATCCTCGTCATATCAAGGGTAATGTTGTTCTTCCTTTCAGTGATGCCATTATGTTGGGGCCTATAGGATGCAGTATATTGCTATTTGATGCCATGTTCCTTACAGAAATATTGAAATTAATTAGAGGTGTATTCCCCACCTCTATCGGATCTGAGTACTTTTATTCTGTGATTACGTTCAGTTTCAACAGAAGCTATGAATGTTTTAAAGACAGTGAAAGCAGATGATTTTTCTTTGATGAAATACACCCACAACATTCTACTGAAATCATCCATAAAGGTAATAAAATACCTATTACCTCCAAGTGATGGTGTTTCATGTGGTCCACAAATATCAGTGTGAATCAACTGAATTGGTTCTATTGCTCTTCTAGAATCCCCACTTGGGAATGAGTTCCTTTGTTGCTTGTCGAGTGTACACGCCTTGCACACGTGATATGGAGATTCAATCGTCATCAAGCCACACACCATTCATGATGAGGATAGGAGTTTAATCCCGCTAAAATGGAGATGTCCGAAACACAAATGCCATCTCCACGAATCATTCTTCATGAGCCCAAAGATACAATCCTCAGCCTTTGTGTTGATATGCAACGGAAACATTCGATTCCTCGCCATTTGGACATGAGAAAAAAGTCTCATGTTAGAATCCCTTATAGACAAAGAAGACTTTTCCATGTGTATAAAAAACCCCTTCTCAAGGAGTGGTCTGAGACTAATGATATTATTTTTCATTCTTGGTACATAATACACATTATAAATATAATTGAACTGACCATTATTAAGATATATTTTGATTTTACCTTTGCCAAGAATGTGCACCTTCGATGATTTTACAAAACTCACATCGCCATGAAATTCTTCGGTGAGTTCCTCGAACATCACTTTTTCACCACTCATGTGGTTACTTTCATCCGTGTCCAGATAACATACATAGGGGTGTTCACATGCTTTTTCTTGTTCCAGGAGGAGTGTGGTACCTTCTTCATTATGATGAGATGATTCATTGTTGTTGGATCTCTCATCATGATCCACATTGCTCCAACAATTAGAGGCATAGTTGATGGATTTCTTACAGTAATGTAATTGAACATATTTTACGTTTCCATGACCACGCGTGAATCGGCTTCCATCGTGTCCTCTTTAACGGAAGCTAGTGATTTTTTTTCTTTTGTTGATAGATCGGATGGTATCCATGCCCTCTGCCTCTTGCATGATAACCACCTCATTGTTCTTGGTCATTCATTGGTTCTTATAGCTCTATTTTTGAACCTACATTCTTCTACATTTGCTGCTCATGTACTTGCAACGACCCCATCAATTCTTCAATGGATAATTTTTCAAATTTTTTTGATTCCTTGATTGCCAGAACCATATGCTCGAACTTGGTTGTGAGTGATCGAAGTGATTTCTCAATAACTAGAATATCCTACACATTTCACCATTCCTTTTCAAATTGTTAACAATAAAAATTAGTTGTGAGAAGTAATCCGAGATACTCTCACATTCCTTTATTCACGCCGCTTCGAACTCTGCTCGTAATGTTTGAAGACGGACCCGCTTGACACGATCAAGTCCTTTGAAAATGGTGGAAAGTGTTTCCCTATATTTCTTGCATGATGTTATTTCTGTAATCTTATCAAACGTCGATTCATCCGACCATTGATAGAGGAGGAATAATGCCTTGTTTTCATTCTTTCTTTGGTTTTTGAGGGCTGTCTTTTCTTCATTCATGAAGGTTCCTTCTTCCTTTGTAGTGGGTATGACATTCCCATCGGTGACGATATCCCATAATTCTTGTGACCCGAACAATGCCTTCATTTGGATGCACTACCTCTCATAGTTGTGCTTATATAAGGTCGGAACATGCGGCTGGATTGCGGTGGCAGTCTTCAGAATTTGGAGGATGAATTCAACCGGCCTCTGATACTAATTTGTTGGTGGGAGATGGCTTTACAAAGCTGAAACTAATATTTCACAGGAGAAAAAATGGAAGCAGAGGAGAGAACTCAACAAAAGAGCTTGCAAGCTTGTAATTTCCAGCGGCTAGATTATCCAACAGACTACAAACAATTTTATATGCAAATCCAAAACAAAAGAAACGACAAAGCATTAAGTGAGAGAACCAAAAACAAGGCTGAAATAATAAAACACCACATGCCTCATGGGTAAGAAGAGTAACCACATGGGGAAACAAGAATCCCCTACATGGGAAAGATAAATATACTCTTGCTTTGGAAAAAACACCCAGAGTTATGGTTTTTATTTCCAATAGTTAGAAACATGGTAACTGGAAGGGAAGAGTAGAGGAAAACTGATGCACTTCAACCAGAATCCAGGAACGTATACAGAACAGTGCGAGAACAAGGTAATAAAGGAATTAGTGGAAGAATATGAGAGAAAAATATGGGAGGGAAGAAAGGAAGGAAAGATGGGACGGGTAGACAACACCAGAGAAGCGGCAGACATGCATCCCCTGTCTGAATATTGTTGAAGGAACCCTAGCTTAGGAAGAAATGAGAGAGAGGCCACTCAGAGGCTTTCCATATTCAAACTCCAAAATGGGATGATTTTTATTTTATATAAAATTAACATTTATTTTTTATTAACATATGGTTTATATAATAAATAATAAATTTTTTATGTAAATACTTTGAAATAATTACTTGTACAATTATATTTTTTTATATGTAAATATTCTAATATATATATTTATTACATTACAATATAAAAAAAATTAATTTTATACCACGAAATATCTATATGACTATAATCACCTTGAATATATTCATTCTCCATCAAAAGTATATAATATCACAATCTGAAAAAAGATTAAATTCCCTCAAATATTAAAAAATCTAGCCATCTGAACTAAAAAACCACCATTAAAGATTTGTTTCACCTTGAAAAGGAAATAATAGTGTTCCCCAATAATAAGTAATCAATATATATCATTTCATATTTTTATTTGATATTTTGTAGAGCCCAATATGAAACCGGGATCAAAATCTATAGTTATTTTACATTAAATACATGTTTTCATCTTATCTTAATGTATTAATTTTTTTAATTTTTTAATTTTTAATTCCTGTAAATTGTAATTAAATATCTATTAATAATTTTTTCAAATTATTAATTATTATTTATAATTATTTTTAAACCATTTTCACTAAATATATTATATATTAACTGTAAATACATATTAATTATTATATAAATGATATTTATAAATATATATTTTTTATATATTAATTTAAATGTTCTTATATTTTAAAACGTGACTTTAAACAATATTTTTAAAAATTTATGATGGTTGCTTTTTGTTTACACTAACAAAAGAGACGATAAAGGTGGGTAGGGTTAAAAAAACTGATAAATGCCATGAAAACTGATAATAATTTCCCACTTTATCAGTGATATAAGAAAATGATAAAATTTAAGAAAATAATAGGTAAAGTAGTCCCTTATAAGCGCTAAAAAATATCAGATAAAAACATTTTTATCTATACATTTTTGTATCACTAAAAATGATTCAAATTTTAGTGTTTCTAGGGATTATAAAATTATAAATTATTTCTTAATCATTGGTAAATTCTAGTGCTTAATATTTTGAAATCACTAGTAGTGTTGTCCATATAACCAATTAGGTGTAATTAGAAGGATATGACTAATTATAGAAATGAGTTGTCTTTCTTGGAGTGTAATCAAACCAATTCCTCAAGGAATTATGATAACACCCCTATATATTAGAATATATTTTTTATTTAAATAATTTTCTTTCTTATATAGGTTTATTTACACAGAACACCAAGATTAAATTAATTTTCATATATTTTCAAAATATTATTATTTAATGATGAATATACTTTGTAATATTTTAGTTTTTTACAATGTATTTTTGTTGAAAACTACCTTTTTGTAGAAGAATTTTTTTTTCATTCATTTGAAATATGTTTTTCCAAAAGTTTCATATTTTTCTGTTGGTATGTTTCTGAGAATTAAATTAATGAAATTATGTTGCAAGATGGTGATCAGATGATCCATCCGACTAAGTTCATCGAATGATCCATATGATATATTTCATTAGATTTAGTTTTTATGACAAGTTATAAGTTTTTGAAATGAACTAATATAGAATGTTTTTATGATAAATAATATGGGATGTCATAGGGAATTACATAATAAGTTAGATGATTGTTTTATATTCATTCGTGTTTTAAATCTTCAAAAGGAAATGGTACTAAAATAATAATTTTGTAGAAGGAAAGAGAAGTGTGAGATTCTGTTGTTTTCAATGTAGATGTTTTCCAAATGTAGACATTGATCAATAAAAAATTATGTACAAACATATCTATGGGACCATATGTTGATATTGATCTATTAGACTAGATAATGATACCGATCTATCAAACCATATGTAGATTCTAATGCATCATTCATGTTGATTATATAGATCCATCTGAAAATATATTAATAATTATTCATCAGACTGAGTGAATATACCAATCCATAATAGGAAATATTGATATCGATCCATTGGAAAAGATACTAATATAGATCTATCAGATCAGATACAGATACTACTCCTTCCAATACAGATCTTTCATGAACACTAATGATGACCTGTTGATGAAATATGACATCCTGAGATGTTTGAAGTTATTTCCCCATAATAGTTCATCAGATGGAAGGCTTTTAGAACAGTTCAAGAGTAATATAGGAGTGATCTGATCTGACTATAGGTTGTTTTTGGATTATACTAGAGGCAGATATTGACTTTTCAAAGAGGAGTTTTGATCTATGAAATTAGGTGATGATTCATTGGTAAAGTTGATGACACTAATTGATCATCCATACTGATGTAACTGATACATAAAATGAGTGTTGACAATAAAAATTCATCATATGAATAGTTCTATTGGATATAGATTGATCGATAATTTCGTGGAAGAATTGTTAGTAATCATGTAGAAGAGTTCTATATATTTTGAAAAAGAAATTGATTGAACTTTTGGAGTTTTTATCAGAAAGATGTTGAATGTTTATATAATATTTAGAAGATGAAACAAATCTTTTAAACCATTTTTTTCCCTTAGATCATATGAGTGATATATTTTTTTTCAATTAGGTTAAGAGAAGTGAAGTGCACAACTACATTTATATTTCTATTGGGAAATTAGAATCATACATTTGAAAAGAGATTCATATTGAGATGTTCTTGACTATCCATTTCATGGAAAATATTTTTCACTATTTATATGACTTAAGAAATGAAATTATAGAGGAGTTTTGAAGAATCAAACAGATTTGATAAGACACTAAAATAGGTGAAATGATTTTAATTGGTCAAAAAATCACATTTAAATTAATTTTAAATTCAATGAATTTTGTATTTGGGTGGGTGGGAAGATATTTTTTGTTTCCCAACGTTACTATGTCTAGAGTATCTATAAATAGTGGAGTTAATTTCCATGATACGTAACATTATTTGAACACATAAAAATTTGGTTAATCTTTATATTTGGTGTCATAAGTGGGAATACCAACAGATGTTTTTTCTAGTTGAAGACGAGTTTCTAGACTAAGTATTCTAATCAAATGGTCAGATTGAGCTATGTTTAGTTTGATGAAAAGAGATATTCTAATATAGGGTATCAATATAATTATTGAGATGTTTTTATAGCATCATCGATTGACATAGGGGTATCATTATAAAGCTATCAAACACAATCCCCCAAACACATGTAGATCAGATATGGGAAAAAAGACTGGGATTATAGATGGACCCTTGGTGGACCAGTTTTAAAAATGCTACATATTTTTTTTGAAATAATTTTTGTAATAAATATATTTTAAATTTATGGGAGTCATTATAATCATTAATATAATGATATATGTTGTGTTTAAAGGGTGTCAATAGAGAATATATTCACCTCTTCATAATAGATAATTTCTATAGACATATGGTAGTGGATATGGAAAGGATGTAGGCTCTCACATAAAGATGGAAAATTTTAAATAAATTTTCCATTTTCAACTTTTCTTTTTCTACCAGTAGTTGAGGTTTTTAAAAATTTTTTGAAGAAAAAATATGAAAAATATTTATGGGATAAATTCTTTAATGTTTAAAATTTTAAAATAGTATCAAATGATTCAGCCCCCCAACTTCTCTATTATTATTTGATTATTTGGAATAATAGTTGGTATCATAGGGAGGTTTAACTTGTTTAATAAATATCATGATAAATCTCAATTATGTAAATATAAGAGGTATTTATAAATTTTAATGAAACGTTTACATGTTATAAAAAATAATATGATTCCATATCTCTTATCTCTTGTCATAGAAGTTATTGATGATTCTATAATTTGCTTTCACTAATTGATAAATATACCCTAATGACTATTTTTGAAAGGAAAAATATTGATGTAGAGAGAATATCTAGAAATTTTATTCTTGTTTTCCATTCATAAAATTTTTATATGAAGGTTATGGGCTTTAAAATAGTAAATATTATATCACACAATGTCAAAAGAATTATTAAAAGGAATGCAAAAGTGATGGAAGAAAGGTAAGAAATATGGAATGGAAATATTGAAGACCTAATAATGAAAGAAAAAATAGAATCAATTGATGATTACATCACCATAGTAAACGAATTTGATTGAATCATATAATGATTTAGAGTTGTACCAGAAGATTCTATATTTGTGAAGAAACTCATGAGAAACTCATCAGAGAGTTTTTATTCTAAAATTTCTGAAAAAGAATATAAATATAATGTTTCTCTATATAAACTACATAAAATTATTGTTTTTTATAAAATGAGAAATGTTATAGTGTTTAAAAATAGGATTAAATATGAAATAGATTTAAAATATATGATGAAGATGAAAATTATATATTTTTAAGATGTTGATTTATATGATTATGAAGATAGATGGTGATTAGTTTAATAAATAAATAATGTCTCTTATATCTAATAACAATTTAATGAGAATAGGAGAGTATGGATTAAAATTCTCACTAAAATTTCATTGAGTGTGGTGAGATCATGATATTTTCTATAAATTTTCCAAGTAAGAATTTCAAAAATAGAGGGGTGTTTCTAATGAATATTAATGATAGAGGAAGTGGAATTAATGTTTTAAATAATACATATAATCCATAAAATATAAGAAAAATTTGACAAGAAAAAAATTATTATTATAAGTATGAATGTTTTATTAGACTCAATTGACAACAATTATTCATATGGTGTATGTCTAGAAAATTACAGAACATTTGTTGAAAATGTTAAGTAGTCAAAAATTAATTAGAATGTTAAGAAAAATAATGATGTGAATAATATTATAAGGGGTACTTTTTTATATCCGAACATGTCACATGTCTTGAGAAAAACAAAACACTTGAGAAATAAATCAAAATGATGAAGAATAGTAGTGTAAATGTTTTAGAAGGTAGAAAAGTTGTTTTCAAGCAGGAATTATAATACATCTAGGATATATTATGTTACAAACTAAGTATTGATAAAGAGGTAATTATGGTTGATGACCATAGTATGAATCCTAAAATTGAGTAAGAGGAATATGGGGAGTCATAATCAAAACATCTTGAGGATAAATGTACATTAAAAATATTGAAGGAAAATGTCAATAAGGAATCAAATGTAAAAGTCATGTCATACAATGAACCATAAAAATGTCACTCTCTATATTTTTTTATATATACACACACAAAATTAAAAAAGTTCATCATATTTTTTATAATTTTAGGTGTGAAGAAAATTGATGGAAAGGATTGGTTTGATAAGGGATTTTAAAAACCTATCCCATTTAAAAAATTTGAAATTATTTCAAAAGGTATGTTTTCACACACCCATAGTAACTATAGTATAAAAATTTTATAAACCTAGAAACAAAATTTATTGGGAAAGAAAATTTTTGTATAGAAAAAAAGATTCTATGGGTTCTGTTTTTGTTATATAATTTATGGGAACAATGTTTACAATCATTGGCATTATGGGTTACTATCAGAAAAATTGGTTCGATCAAAGTTTAATACATGGTATAAGTAGAATAATTAACTTTTATGAGTCATGAGTAGTTAGAATAATTAAATATCAATATGTTATAAAAACTCAAAAAATAGATTTATGTTCTATAGGAAGTTTGTGGAATATGTGATAAACTAGATCCCTTTATTGAAAAATATATGAAAATCCTTCTAGAAAAATTTTCTTATAATCAAAAGAAAAAGTATTATGGATTAAAGAATATTGAGGAATGTGATTTTATTGTTCATATATAATTTAAATATATAAGAAATAAAAAAATCATGGAAACATCATAAAGGGTTTTCATGACACAAGAAATGTGATATGAAAATCTTAAATGTTTTTGAAAATTTTTATGGAGGAGTTGTTACATTCAGGAATGATAATTACTTAAAAATAAGAGAAATGGGAATCGATTATATTGAATTATAATAAAAAATCTAATGAAGTCCAATTTCTGATGGTATATTTCATAAGATACATTGTGTATGTCAACATTGTGATAATAAAAAAGAATTGATTTTCAAAAATGATTATTGTATCATAAGATGTGTATAAGATGTAAAAGGAGTTATGAGATGATAAATTAATACATGAAATCTATTTGAAATTATAAAAAATTACATCTCCTATTTCTTGAGTGCTGAAGATGAAAAAAAGTTATGTCACCATAGACATTGGCATCTTCAATAGAAAAATATGAAAAAACTATCTAATGATGATGTTGTTTGAATACTAGTAGAATTTAAATAAGAGGATAATATGATTGTATATTTTTTAGAAATGGAAATTTAATAATAAATTTTATAAGAAAAGTAATATTTATTATTCATGTCCACTTGAACTTCTTAATTTCAATTTATATGGACTGATAAGAAATAAAACAACAACCATTTATTACAATAATATAATTATTTTCAACTCATTTAATACTGTCCATAGTTTTGTTCTTGACTATATAATCCAACACTTCATTCATTAGATCAACCCATATAAGTTTATAAGTAAGAAACTATGAAAATTCTAGGTGTTAAATTTATTAATGTAGAAATTTATAAAAAGCTAACAACTAATTAAAACCACCCCTCCACCTTTTGAGTTTTTATTTGATCCATGATAACTTTAAATGTGATCCTATTCTACCTGATGTATATTCTACATGATTCACTGCTCGATCAAGAGAAACTACTCGCTAGAGGAAGATTGATTAAATGATGATGTAATGAGGATTTTCATAAAGAAGAAAAATTAAATGTGAACCAGGAAAAGACATATAAGGGCTCTTCATCTTAGAATCATACTAAGACCCAAGCATCATGTGGATCACCAAAAATGGTTCAAAGTTCTATTTAGAAGATAAATCTAGTGTAGTCTTCGAATTACATGTAGTGTGCGTGAATTTAATAGTTGGAATAATTGTTCATCCCAAAAAAGAAAATATATTGTTCCTGGAAGACCTAGTATGTATGATATCTGCTAATTGGAGTATTTATAACTGTAATTGTGTCCAACTAGGTCATATATTATATCACTACATCTTTTTTATTTTGTGATTTTAAAACAAAATTCATGGATCCTTGGATCCCTATATTTGATGTAGGGGATGTTTTTGGTCCATGAGTGGTTGCTAGATTTTAATCTATATAATTTAAATAATAAATTTTTTCATGTTTGGATTCGGCTATATGAGATCAATTTTGTTCTCTAGCCTTAGAAAATTCATCATGACAATTCATAATCTCTTATTGTATATATTCATCTTGTAAAATAAACTAACGATATCATTTGGAGATGATTCATGGATTGTGGTGGAGAATGATCTTTGTCCAACAAACATTGATCATTTATTTCTCTCAGCGTGTGATGATGAGATTAAACATAGAGTGGGATATGTGAATCTTCCTACACTATTTGTGGAATTTAATTCTGTGGGAGAAATTAAAGACACCTATGTTATATTTATTTACATAAATTTTATATTGTGAATGAACCTAGAAATATTTTGCAGGAGGAGGGTTGGTGCATCAAAGACCATGGATTCTGTGTAGTATTATAGAAGGGATAATTCCATGAGATTGTATCCTCATATGTGATGAAAATTAGACTATATAGACTTATTTCATATTCCAGAAACTTAATTAATGGATTTGGAATGAGATGGACGTTGTCCTTGTCCTTAGACAGGTGCGGGACCTAGGATCATAGAACCCTCTCTAAAGGACATTGTTTAACAATATCTAATAAGTTTCTCTTAGGTTTGGGTGCAAGGGAGATCTATTGAACCAAGGGGAAACCCCATGCTTCGGCTATTTTTGCTTATTTGGAGGGTCAAAGAATGGATTTTAAAAACCATCTAGACTTTGAGAATGATATTACAGGCTATATGTATTTATAAATAATCTAAGAGAGAAAACTTCTCACCTATTATATGTGGAAAGAGAAATATAATGTGAATGAATCAACATCTCTTCAAACCAATAGTGTAGTGAAGTCTCATATCAAAATTGTCACATGAGAAGCATTGATCAATTATACTACAACTACCAATTCAACTCTTAATCATGTGGATCAATGTGTTTTTTCCTCCCCAAACCTATATTTGGTGAAATGGGATGAAATTTTTGAATAGGGTACAACATTGATTCCACTAGATTTTGGTAATGAATGTATAATTTTTCTTCACATATTAAATTAATCATATATTTAGGAGGTCATATTTGAAAAATTCAGTAGTTCTACTGGAATTATCTATGATGAATAACAATCCCATGAGACTAATATTTTATTGTAAATATGTAATTATGATTTGGAGGCTTTATCAGAGGGCTCATGTATGGCTGGGGAATAGGTTCCTCATCCCCTGAAGTATCCCACCCCACTGGAAGACACTATTAATATTTCTGATATTGATGGTACCTATAAATAGCCCAAAACATGGATGAGGGGAAATCATCAGATTGGTTGGGGTAGGTTGTTGATATGATAGATGATTTTATTCTTCTTCTTTTGGATTAGATGTCATCTTTTATATTCATAGTAGTTTTATTTCATTGGTTTTTTCCTTATTCTATTTTATATTATTATAACTTTATTTTCAATATATTTTTGTTCCGGCGATATAATCGTGGATTTAATTTTTGGGTATAAAAAAATTGAAAGTAATAAAATGAAATTTTTCTACAAAATTGTTTTTATACATAAAAAATGTTTTTAAATTAATTAAATGAATTAATAAATATTGGTGAATGATTTTATAAAATTTATTTATTATGTCTAAAATAAAATTTCTTAACATTATTTTAACATGTCTTCTGATAATGAGATAAGAATAAGAAATATTTTATTCTGAAAATTTTAGTTTTTATACTAGTTTTCATTATGTTTTTCAAGGTTATGTTTATAATTTATTTCAATAACCTATAGTATTTGAATATTGAAATATAAATTCCATATTTGGAATCATACGATTCATATTTGGTAAATAAGAACATTTTTTGTTTAATATGAATTATAATTGTAGTAAAATTTAGAAACTTGGTAAATGGTAAACCTGAATAATCTAGAACAAATCTAAGTGTTGAATTCAAACAATTTCATCATAATTATTATTGGATAAATATAATTTGATTCATATCACATTGGTCTTGAAATTTACTTGTTTAATGGACACATGTCCTTGAAAATGACCTATATAATATTTAATGAATAAGAACTTGCAAAATGTACCTCTATATGTTATAAATATCTCCAATATTTTTCCACAGAGAAAAAAAACAAGTTATGAAAGTATATTAAATATTATATTTGGAATAATGACATTATCTTTATTATGTAAATTTATTACTCAATTTTTTACATAATATTTTCATTCAATTATTGTGTAAAATTAATAAAGTGTTTATTCAATTAATAGAAACATAAAATAAATTATTTTTAAAATATTAAAAGTAATATAAGTTGAGCGAGTTATTGTGTTCTATGAATTTGGTAGTCAAATATAACATATTAGTGTTGTGTAAAGGGGTTATATTTTAATTTCAACTATTAATTTATATATATTAAGTAAAAATAATTTAATAGTTTTAAAATTAACATTAATGATGTTTTATCAATATAATATTACATTTAATTATTAGAAAAGTTAGGTGATGACTTCACCATTGGAGAGCTGGGAGGGGAGGATATGAACAACACCAATATCAAGCACGTAATTATTGATGAAACTTGGGAGGAACTTGGGGAGAACCAAGACACTAGTTTCAAGAATGGTGTACATGAAGACTTCCTCCTTCACCTCCTCCATAGAATCTGCCCCATCACCGTTTCCCTTCACCAGGTCGCTATTGTAAACTAGCTACATATCCAATCTATATGATCAGAATATTTTTTATTAGAGAAAGAGTTTTTTATATAGAGTTTTTAGAATGAATTCCATCACCAAAGTTGTATATTCACATAATAACTAGATGACATGTTCAACAATCATCAATCATCCACATGCCCATACCCCTCACGAACCCAATGTTATCATTTGAAAACCTGGTGGTCCACAGCTGAAACCACACATTGGTTTATTCTAAGAGTATTATGATTAGTAGTGGATTTTGGATGATTATGACAAATTTTATAAATTTTTATAAATGTTTTGATGCCCCTTCAGTGGTTGTTTGATGAAAAAAATGCTGTCTGATGACCCACATCACTAATCCCCGACCGATTTCTTTCCACTCCCAATAAATAGTTGATGTGTATTTCTTAATGTGATAGTTTAGAAACTGATAGAATAAATAATAAAATTTTAATCATTTTTGAATATTTTCTATTAATATTATATTTTTTGAAATTTCTATATACAAAACACTTTTTCACCATGATTATTCAAAGAAAACAATAATGTGATTTAATTTTAAATATGATTTTCATTGTATCGTTTGATATTCGTATTTTTTTACATAATAAAATTTATTTAATGATAGGTTGGGAGGTTTTATTTAATTTATTTAATTACCCTCATCAATGTTAGATTTTTAGAAATCTAGATTATTTTAATTTATTTATTTTACACCACTTGATTGGAAAGTTGGTTCCACTAATCACAACACATACAATAATTCCCATTAACAATTCTAGAAAAATAATACTGATATATAGGTGTAATTTTATCAATGCTTGAAAAAAATTCTAACAATGTATCATTTTATTAGATCTAACCAATAAACTAGAAACAAGATACCCTTTTTCAATAAGTTTTTCTTGCACTGAATAAAATATATTCTTTTCCCCTACATGTATTCATCCGTATCAAAGAGATGAACTTGGTTTTTGGATTCCTTTTTCGATACATGTTTCCCCTCTTTAAAATTATTAGAGTGAATTATAAGGATCCAATCAAGAAATGGAAAAGCCTATCATATATGGAAATGTAAAAATCGCTTATTATTGAAACAAATATTGATTATATTTTTTTTCACTTAGTTGTATGTCTCTCCTTATAGTTGTAAAATTCAAGCTTGATTGGACCATGAAATTTCTTGTAATGAAGAACAAATTACAGTCTTTATTTCACCTAATGGATGGAGTGGCTATTTGTGAGATTGGATCTAGACTTCTGGTATTCAAATTTATCAATTAGGGTTATAAATATGAGGATCCACTCAGAAGACACTAGTCCTTCATAAACAATATTATTTTTATAAAGGATATAAAGAGTGATGGAGATATATCGAATGAGGTATTATCAAAATCCCCCTTCTCTATTAGATTGGTGTGAATCCCCTTTCAGGGAACATCTGAATAAATCATGAAAGATGTAGTTAAATGTGTCAATGATTTTGTTGAATATTCTCAATCATAACACATTCTCTTGGGTCATTCATATTGATTAGTTATCTAGTGGATATTAGGCTCCCACTATTAAGAGTAACAATACATTCCAGGAATGAATTTATGATCTAGATAAAATTTTTGTTTAATAAATTGCAAAAAACATTATATAGATGCATTGGGAACCATGAAAATGATTGAATCTTTGATTTAGAAGTTGAAGAAAAAAATATTATCGTGCAATATGGACCACAAATTTGTACGAAAAACCATTGATGATCCTATGTTGCAGTATTAAAAAATCATAGAGATGGGAAAAATATTTCTAAATCCCATTACACTCATACTGTAATTGACTAATGTAATATTGATAGTCTATGGCATCCAAGTTTTTTGTAGATAATTAATCCCACTAGAAAAAAATTTTGATGATGAAAATACCTCCCACAAAAGGTCCCAGTGTGATAGGAAGTGCTTCGAATGAGGTGGTTCTTATCCCTTTGGAGTTCCTCATCTAAAAAATGTGACCTCTTCCGGCATTCGATGGCATCCCAAATCTCCCCAAAACTCTGAATCATAATTACCCTACCCCTTTGGAAATAGATCTTCTTAAAACCATAATGATTACACTATCACCCCCATATTCAGATAATAATTTTCCTGAAATAACTTTATAGTTATCCTAAAAAACCATACATAGAGAAGGATGGTTAGAGGGGATCCAAACACAAACCCCAATGTAGTAGATTCCAGCGGTTCCAAATGTAATGTGGATAATATGATAACATAAAATAATTACCTTAAAAGATGTAAATTGATGGATGAAGTATATTCTATAGAATTATCAAAGGTGGAGGATGGACTTAGTCAACCCTACCTACCATAATGATGACTATATGTTAGAATTAATTTGGGATATGAAACCCATAACTAGTTCGAATGATCTAGTGTTTTTGTGATTTAATTTCCCTTGATATGGTTTTCTTTTTTAAACCCATATTTGAATGAGAGGACATGATTGGTATTTGGAATAAATCTATCCTTCCGGGTTCATTCCTGGTCCCTAGCAATGGCCACATGGGTGGCCTTGGTCTCCATTAAAAAATAGCTTGGATGTTAAACTTTCCACCTTCTTTTATAACAACATTACTACCTCTATACACCATCAAAACACCCATAATTGGGTATTCATTTTATTTAATGAATTTTATTCTCAAAGAGACAAATGGAAATCAAGTAGGATTCTTTAAAAATAGTAGAAAAAATTTACGAGGCCAGTACGGTTCAAAGGGAATATTAATGAAATTGTGTTCATGTTTGAAATTAAATGGTGATCCTTTAGATCCCACACCTCCATGTAAATGTGAAAATATGCGTAAATTTTGGATGGTATTTATGATCCGGGACATGTAGATATTCTATTCACATGGTTTTTTGGGAACAAAATCAACACTTATATCATTGAATAGCTAGATCATTTCTAGGGGTTAATCAAATGCACTAATATATTCAAGTCCTTCCATATCTCACACATGGTCCTTAACACCATAGATAATTACCCAATTAATATTTACACAATTTATCATTATAGGAGTCCAACATATGTTAATCCATTTAGGATCAAGAGATTTTTGGCCAAATATAAGGAATGAAAAAATATGATTCAAATAGATATAAGGTTAGTGACTCTGATACATGGGGGATTATTCACCATGTTGAATGTAAAACAAATACATGGAGAGATTCAAAATTTCATTGTATCGATAGAAGGTGTGATATCAATGAAATAAAATCAAGGGTTCACTTCTCTGACCCTCTATCTAATATTATCCTATCTGGAATCAATGAGAAGAAAATATAGACGGATGAAGCACACAGACTTAGGTAATTATTTGGGTCCCTGAATGCTCATGAATCTAATATTATTTAGGTCTACACAAACACATCTTATTACCACTATAATTTCTATATAAGGCATCACAACAACACCACCTCATTACTAAACAATAATTATGGTAGAGCTAGCACTAATGATTCATGGTTACTAAATATTATCATGTAATTTTATTGAGAAACTCTAAACATTTGGGGTCTACTCATTATCCATTGAATTTGATAACTATAATAAACATGTGGTTTCTGATGATATGAATTTTCATCTTACACGTGATCTAACTAATGAGAAAATTCATAGGACCATTAAGAAAATCCATTCTACTAAAGCAGTATGGTCGGGTTTTTTTCATGACCTCTTTCTAAAAAAATATTTTCATACTCTTGGTCCAAGTACCTCAACCCTCATAAAAGATCTCTGGGTGAGGAAAATAAATCACTCCAACTAAAATGAAACCATTATCACTCCATTCCAAAAAATTAAAAAACCACTTCGGTTCTTAGATTTTAGTCCATTATCCAATGAAAATTTTCTTATAGTATTTTTTTATGATAAGAACTACCGTTTGCGTCCATGGTTATAGTCTATTATCTTTGGAAATTAGGAAACTGTTTTCTTAAGTGGATCATTATGATCAATTCCATTTTTTACCATGAAATTTTTCACACCATGAAAACTTGACTATTTTCTAAGAAGATATTATTTCCTTGATGATTGATATGACTAATGAATCTGATTTAGTGGAGTGGACCATTATTTAGTTTTTTAATAAAAATGGGGGTTTTCTGTAAATAGATTTCAATCATTATTCAAGTTGTATCGGTTTACTATTTTAGGATCAATAATACTGGAAATATCACTTAGATAACTTTCATCTCCAGTGACATTTAGCAGGGGGTCCAATTTTTTTATTCCTTTTTATTTTTAAGGGTGATGTTTTATCTCATACTGTTTTACTAGTTGTATACAATAATGATATCCCTGTGTAGAATTGATTCCAATGAATATCACCCATTACTCATTATTTATTTAATAATGAGACTCTTGTTTTCTCAAGGTCCATGCTTTATGAATGCATGCATTTTTTAGATATGTTTTTTATATATTAGAAGACATCTATAAAATCAGTTATTATAGATAATTATGAAATTATCACTAGTGTAGGTGTTTACCTGAGTAGGAAGGATGATCTATTTCTGGTTATGGGTATCATGATAGTTGAAAAACAAAAAAACCC
Source organism: Viscum album (assembly GCA_963277665.1). Taxonomy (NCBI): domain Eukaryota; kingdom Viridiplantae; phylum Streptophyta; class Magnoliopsida; order Santalales; family Viscaceae; genus Viscum; species Viscum album. The sequence continues at coordinate 1,395,600,783 of OY728165.1, forward strand.
TTAGTATACCGATTATTAAAGGTAAAAAAAAGTATATTTTATATCAAACATCATTTTTATGATTGAAAGGATGTAGGGATGGAAATACAAGAGGGTATCTAATGCTAGGAAATATATAATTATTAAATTAGTGATTCAAGAAATTCGAAGCTGTGTCATCTCTCTCTTCAAACCTTGAACCATGGTTTACAAAAAAAGTCATTCTCTTATTTCCAATTTAATGTGGGGTTATTATAATGGGTATAAAAAATTTCATTAGAATGATTAGAAATAACATCTCACAACTAAAGAATGTGGGGAATAGGATTTCATAACTATTTACTCCTCAACAATGATCTTATGGAAAAAAGGTTAGAGAATTCTATAAAACTATATGTCTCTATATGCTAGTATAGTTGGGGCCATGTACCTTCCCCTATCAGACATCTGAAATGAGGCTTTAGGGTTTCACCCTTGATTAATTTGGAGGATTTTAAGGGAGTTACATCCCATATCAATCCTAAAATATATTAATGGATTGGTGACATATCCATTAAAAAAATTTAGAATGATCCTTGGATTCATGAAGATGAAGGGCTTTTGGAATCTTCCCATATGGCCACTAGATTTGAAGGAACAATGGTGTGTACCCTATTAAATGAAGAAGTTAATGGATGATTTTCTAAATTACATGATAGATTTATTCATGGGAGAGATATAAAAATAATTAAATGTATTACTCATATATGTGACTTTGGGAATGATAATATAGATTGGTGCATGGAGACTACATATAGTGTGGCCGACAACACATAGATCCTGGTTGATGATGAAACATTAAAGGTTATTTGGATCATAGAGGCCCCACCAAAGATTCACTATTTTTAGTGGAAGGTATGAAATTATACCCTTCTATCAGAGGTTATACTATCATTCAGCATTAATTCTGATGAACCCATGTGTCCCTTGAGCATGGAATATCCTGAATCCCATTCACTTGTTGTTTCCATTATCTTGAGACTTGGGATGTTGGACTGTGTAGTTTCATAATGCGTCTCAATTTTTAGAGATAGAGACTAATATCATAGTGTTACTTGATTACATAGACACATGTATTCTTGTGGATAAGTTGACATTTTTATACACTTTGGTAGGGTTCTTCTGGGTTCATCGTAACAATGTCATCTTAAACCAAATCAAACAACCCAATGTTTTTTAAGTTCAAAGGGGAAATTTTTGTTTAAAGATGTTGAAGTAGGATGATTCATAGATGGAGAGATCTATATTTGTTCCGTGTATCACCTTGTGGAATCCTCCCCCTCCAGGAATTCTAAAAAACAATTTCAAAACATATCTCCCTAGGAATGTGATTATTGTGTTTGGAGTTATAGTCCGTGACTTCTAAATATGATTCTTTGTAGCCATCCATGAGTCGATCCATGCATGTCTGGGTCCTTTAGTGGCAGAGGACTATGAAATAATGGTCTGTTTTTCTCTCGCTACTGAAAATGGATGGAAATTTTTCATCATCAAATCTTATTATCTCACTATCATCAATGTCGTCCAGGAATTTTAAATAGGTTTCTAATAATTTCATTTTGTGATTTTCAAGATCTAGTATAATCTCTATTATTTATCATATTGATTATTTTCCTTTATCAAAAGGGAGGGGAACATAGCTATACATCATATGTATTCTCTAGGTATTTCTTCTATTAAACAAGTTTGGTAGGATGACATTCCACATTGGATGATGTCCGTTGTTATTCATGGTCTTCGAACTATTACATTTTCCACACATTGTTCAAAAAACATTTATGTATATATGAGTATAATATACCATTATCTAATTTTATTCAATTTAATTTAATTGTTAATATTATTCTATAGTTAATATAAATCATTTTTAATAATGTTGTCATTTATAAAATTAATATCATCTATTTATTCATTTTTCTCTTTTCTTTGTTTGTAATTCATGTATGTGTTAAGAATTCACTTTTAAATATATTCTGTAAATGATTTAATTTTATTATTTCATTCATTAATAACTATATTGAAATTTTAAAAATTTATTTAATTATTTAGTAATATTTATTTATATATCTATTTACTTACTATACGTGAAATATTTTCAACATGTTTGTAATTTATATTAATAATATTTATTTATTTTTGTATATTATGTTTTAACATTTAATATATGATTCAAATTTATATAATTAATCTATCTAAATGATTATTTTAATACTTTCTTTATTGAAATAGTTTTTTGTAAAATTATATATATTTATAATTTTTTTAAATAAGTACATGTAATATTATAAAATATTTATACAATTAGTTAATTTTAAAATTATAATAAATATATCTATTATATTAATCATTATATAAACTAAAAAATTAAAAAATATATATAATTGTATTTATAAAATTATGAAAAATATTAATAATTATATATAAATAGGTTTGAATCTTACTTATTTATAAACATAATTATAAATAAATATGTATATATATAGTTATATATTAGTATTTATAAATATGTAAATATATTTATTAATATATATAGATATTTAAAAATATTCATATTTATAATAATAAATATATAAAAATAAAATATATATTTAGATAATTGTAAAATTATAATTAATATACATAAATTACAAATATATTTATTATATTTTTAATTATATAAATATATATTTAATTATGTAAATATACAAAATTATATAAATATATATAATAATATAAAATAAATAATTTTATACAAATATTTTTAAATTTATTTATTTATAATTATATATATATATATATATATTTAAATAATTATAAAATTATTAGAAATATTTTTATATAAGAAATATATATAATAATTATATTTATATATATTTATATATAAATAATATATATAAATAACAAATATTTATATACAAGAATATATAAATATATTTACAATTATATATAAGAACTTTTTAAATGGTTTTATTTATAATTATCATTATATCTGTATTTAAATAATTAAAAAATTTAAAAAATATATTCATTATATATAAAATTATATATATATTTATATATTTATAAATACATATATTTATAAATATATAAATTTATATAATTATAATTAATAAAATATATATAATAATATAAATATATAAATTTATATAAATATAAATAATTATATAAATATATTTATACTTATATACTAATATTTATAATATATTTATTTATAATAAAATTTATAAATGAATATATGTATTTATATTATTATAGAATTATAATTAATATAATTATGTAATACATATATATTTATAATTATATTTATAAATACATATTTTCAATTATTCATATATTTATTTACAATTATATAAATTATTTTTTAATAATATTTATTATATTATTAATATTAGGTTTTTATCAATTCATTTTGGCACTGATAACGATTAGTTTTTATCAGTCCTGAAAATCATAGATAAAGAGTGGTTTTGTAAGTGCTTATTAATTTGTTGCTAAAAAAACCACTATTTATCCTCACTTTTTGAAAGCACTGATAAAATCCTTCCTGGTATATTAACAAGAACCCTAATTGAATTATAGGGTATCTCATTAAATTATAGAGAGCCTCTCTCTAGATCTTTCTGGGGAATGGTTCGACATCCGAAACAAGGACATTTAGGGAATTCATGGTTATTTTGATTTGATCGCATCATATAGCCTTACGAGAATGTTTAATATTGTGAAAATATTTGGTGGTTCTCCATTACCAATTATATATATATATCTAGTCACTTTTGTAGTTACAACGAAACCCAATCCTATTCGGAGACCTTGGAAGGCTAAGATCAAGGACGTTGGCGAGGCGTTGGTAGCAAACTCTACATCGGTCGAGGGATGAAGATGATTGATACATGAGGGTGATAGATGGGCGTAGGATCAAAATAATGACGTAGATGGTCAATTTACAAGAGGGGGGGTGAATTATATGTTTAAAATCATTCTTTTTTAACATTAAGGAAAAACTATGTTTAACTATGTTAAACAAGGTAAATTTACAAGACCACTTTTAGTTCATTAAACTTGCAAGGTTCGAGAAATATGATTTCAGAAATGAAATATATGGAAAGTTTACAAAGAAAAAATTATACCTTAAAATGTATATAATCTTACTTGATCAAAGTAAAAAAAGTACCATAAAGTATAAGAAGGTTATACTTTCTTCCAATATCAATATAATTGAGAAATAAACTTGAAAAAAAAACAAGTAACAAGTATGAAATATTATAACCTAAAGAGAAGTGTATCAAACAACCTTGGATAAAGGTCCCTTGATTTGTACTTTCAAGAAAGTCTGTATTCCCCAGAAAAGGTCAGTCCCTTGATAGGAATATCAAAATCTATCTTGCTATCCCCATAAGCCCTCAAACATTAAGGTAGTCAGCACCTATGTCTTCTTATGCCTAGAAGTCCTCGAACATTAAGGTATTCAGATCATCTGGCTATCCTATCCCTAGAAGTCCTCGATTGGTCACATCAACAATGGGAGTATGATGAAGTAATCTAAACAAGATGTTTATTATGCACAAGGCATGAGAGTCTCTCTCTCTATAAATCACTTCAACAACATATAATCTCTATAGTGATCAACATGTGTTTACCTCTTTTAATTGAGATCTTATTTATAGGAAATTCTCCAATGGTCAGATCCCTCCTCCAATGGTCATATTTTTACTTGAATCTCAGAGGGACATGTAAATGTGTCACACAAACAACAGTTAGTTAGAAATAGATTGTATGATATCTTTTCATAATATGTTTCAGGAAAATGAAGTTGTTTTACAAAATTCATTTGTCTGATTCTAGTTAAAAATAAACATTGGATTCTAACCAAATAAACATTCGGAGACTATAAATCATTGATATTTTGATTTTTTTTCAAGAAATTTAGAATTATAATTCTATAGATTCTGAATTCCGAATTCCAATAAATTCAGGATCTGAATTCAGAAGAATTCAAAGTCTTAATTCTAAGTAATTTGGAAACTAAATTTCCAAGAATTCAGAGTCTGAATTTCAGAGAATTCAGAATCTATATTTCAGGGAATTCAGAGTCTGAATTTAAAAAAAATATGGAATCTAAATTTCAGATAATTTATAGTATGAATTTTATAGAATTTGGAGCTTGGATTATGACAATTCAGAGACTAAATTTAATATAATTCAGGGTCTGGATTCTGAGAATTAAAAATCTGAATTCTAAGGAATTAGGAACCTGAATTTCATTGAATTCAGATTCTGGATTCTTAGAATTTGGAATCTGAATTCTAAGGAATTAGAAACCTTAATTTCATAGAATTTTGATCCTGAGAATAGAATAATCTATAACCATAGATTTATAGGATTATGAGGTTATAAATGTGAAACCAAATTTTAGAGTTTGGAATTAAATGTGTTAGATTTATAGTGAAAATAAAATGTACAATGAAAATATAGGTAAGGATAAAAAATTTCTTAGAGAATGAATATTTTCTTTATTAAGATAATTCATAGGGAAAATAAAATCTTCCTTAATATGGTTTGTTTTTGATTTTCAAAACCTAGAGGAATGGAAAAGTCATAAAAAACCTTATTGACTCAACAATCTCCCCCTTTTTGGAAAGCAATAACATTATTACAAAAAATAATATAAGGATATATAATTTTGCTTTATTAACATAAAATAAAATATTATCTCCCTTTACTTATGGATCATGAGGAATATGACTAATTCCCCCTTAGGTTTTGAAATCCCTAAGAATTGTATTCTTGACTTACTTAATAGATTTTTATTTTTCTTACATAAGGAAGTCTTCTTAGATAAAACTCCTCCTTAGATTGACTCCCCCTTAGATAGGGAATTATCTTCTTTACTTAGTATTCTTTTTATCATTTCTTTCCCCCCATTTGCAATTTTTAAAAAGGAATAAAGGGAATTCAAAAAAAATATGGTACCTAAAATATATGTACTATACAACAAAATATATGAAGAACAACAAAAATTTTATTATGATTGAAAGGATTTGTACAAAGAATAAAATACAACAAAATATCAGATTGGAAAAAATTAACCTTCTTTACCCTTCAGTAATAACTTCTTCATGATGGTTTTTATATTTTTAAACTCATTGTGATCTTCATCAACACGCTTGAGCAGCTGATACTGATCTTAATTTTTCTTCTCCAAGGATTTGATCTTTTATTATTGAGCCTTAATAATATCTACATGAGCCTTCGAAATTCCTTCTTACTTTCTGAGATTTTCTTAGAACTCAATTATAAGATCTCATTCTCTTTATTAATTCAAAGTAACTAAATTAATCTTACCATTCAGATCTTTGACTTCCTACTTCCAGGTTGTCTATTTGAGACATAGCTTTTCCTCATAACTTTTAGTAAAATCTTTGAACTTTCCATCTTCAGTGTCAAAATAATCCTTCAAACTTTATTGAAAATTATAAAGGATTCTTGTCTCTTCGATTGTTTTTCTTGACCAATTTGAGATTTCTTTTCATGAACTATTTTGAGATTCATAGCCAATGAATAATGATTTGAAATCAGCCTCAGGCTATAATAACTTATACATAAGCATGGTAACTAAATCTAACTTCTGATTAAATGAGTGTTGAAGCATATGGCTCCTCGATTCTATACTCAGAAACAAGAAAACGATATCAACCAACTTATTCAAAGATTAGACTACAAAGTAATGTCAAAGAGAGGATGATTGTAAATCATATAGATTGGTTTCTGAGGATGATTTTTCGATCTATTTAGCTTTTCTATTTGATGGAAAACTAACATCTTTCTTTGACACTACAAATTTTTTAGGTGTATCAACAAACAACTTTTCCCATTATCAGCTTTTGGAATGCTCTATGCTACTTTTGAAGATTTCTGTTCACTATCAGATAGCTGGACTCAATTATCTTCCTCAACTTTTTATTTTTCTACATCTGCCACTAGAACCTCTTGCTGAACAATGTCATGGTTTCTACATTCATCATCAGATTGTTTATTCACTTCTTCCTACTCCTTACACTATTTTCCTTGTAAATGAATTTCAGTTGAATCAACATTCGAATATCATATTGATAACTTTTTATAGGGACTCTCCTTATCATGATATTCCTCCACTTGTATTATCATATCATCTGTATCACCACATCTATATTCTTATTCTTCCTCAACTTCTTCTTCCTGAACTCTTTCGTCTTCTTCTTATTGTTGAAAAATTACTATCTTTTTTCCCGATGTCACTAGGATTGATTCTTTCAAAAATAATTCTGGAACCTATAATTGTTCAAAAACTTTTTCGACATCCTTAATAAGAGATTTAACAATCTTGGTGTCAAACATTTTCTTCTTTTGTTTCTTTTATTTTTGTTCATTCTCAATATCCTCAACAACCTTACCCTTTAAATAATTTTCCTCAGCATGGTCCAAGACAAAGCAAGGCTCCCCTTCCTTTTTATTCTTCTTATCTTCTCTCCAATTTGCAACGAATTCATCTGGATAAGTATTTTTCTTCTTTGGCTTAGGTGGAGCTGATTGAGTTTCCTTAATAGTAGAATATTTTTCATTATTTTCTGGTTTTTTCACCTTCCTCTTCATACCACCATTCTTGGAAGTCTTATCCACTTCTGGTTTATTTGACAAGACTTCTGATTCAGCTTCAAATAAATCATAAAAATCTCTGGATTTACTATTTAATCCATTCTTTATCCCTTTGAGGGTGTCATCACAAAGCAAAATGAACTTGTAATTCCTTGGCTTAGAACTACAAGGGATTTTGAATTATTCTAGAAAAAGAATAATAACCATGGGGAGAATAACTAGATAAATTATTATTTGTGATTTGAGAGTCCCATTATGGATATTCATTATTCTATGTAAAAAATACTTCACCAGATTAATCTTTTCGAGATTCCCTAGAATGTTCAAAGCATAAATATCACTCTTCTTCAAGGTATCCTTATCACCTTTTCACAGAATATGAAATCCCCGAACCCAAAACTCAGAAATCCAAATTTTTTTAGATAGACAGATAATCATTGAAGTCTTCACTTCTTTTAATACAAGGAACTCTATAGACTATTATTTATCGAACGATTGTGATACATCTGATATATTATGGGTACACAATTCAGCTTCACCCTCTTATGGAATTATAATTAGATTGGAATCCTTACTATAGGAAAGATAATAGGTCTTTCTATAGCTATTAAATGAAAACATGTCTCTCCCACCTTCATTTAAGAAACTAACAGACTCATTGAATTCTTCCGGAAACAACAGATAAACTGAATCCGGTGTCTTCGATTTGGATATAGATAATCTTTTCCATACATTCAACTTGATATTTTTCAAGATAATAGAATCATACATAAAAACTAATTTCAGATCTACTAACCATTCTCTTTATATCTTCCATTAAGATATTTCATTTACTGATGAACTTTGTTTTTAAGGAGAATCTTCCAAAGACATATAGATTTTAGGAAAACCTAAAAATTCAAAATGGGCCATAGGTAGAGCAATAGGGTTTCAACATGCCAAATATTTGAAAACTGATATGAGACATCCATCGTGGGGTCTTTATATAGGCATTTGTGGTGACAATTCATCTTATTAAAAAGAAATAATTTTGGAAACACACTTGATCAGATCTGACAGTTGAGTTGATAGATGAAGAAAGAATTTAGTAGATTCTTATCTTTTGAGGTTTTTAAGATTAAAATTTGGATTTATGGAAAATTGAATCAAAAAAATTATCTTAAACAAAAAAAATACCAAAATGAAAAAAATTATTATTTAAATTTAATAAAGGGACCATACCTTCCATAATGATTGTAAAATTAACATCAATAAGGAAAATTTTTCTTGATGATCTTTAGATTCTGGGAAATTTTATTAAGGAAAATTTTGAAATTAGTATTTTTTTAGCTATGAAATTTTTGATTCAGAAAATTTTTACTACAAAAATTTTGAATAAGAAAAGGTTGAAAGTGAACTTTGTGATTAATAAATATTTTACTATGAAAATTTTAATTTAAAAAATTTTAACTACGAAAATTTTTATTAAGAAAATTTTGAAAATGAAAATTTTTATTAAGAAAATTTTGACTACCAACATTTTCATTAAGAAAATTTTGACTGTTCAAGAAAATGTACACCCCCTATGAACACGAGTTTCTTACTATAAAGAGATAGATTTCAAGTAAAAGTTAATATAGAAGATTTAGTTATGGTTAGCATTCTTATCTTCTATTTAATGTATTCAAATCTATTGGATGGTAATGATTTAGTGAAAATATTAGCAATTTGATCTTGTGTTATGATTAACTGAAGAATAATATCTTTTTTTAGTGTTATCATGATGAAAGTGATGCCTAATATCTATGTATTTATCATGAGAGTGATGTGCTGGATTTTTACATAGGGAAATGGAACTAGTGTTATCATAAAATACTTGTGTTTTGGTAAAAACAAACCATAGTCTGCGAGTGTGTGTTGTATCAACAACACAATAGAAAATCAACTTCTAACTGTTACATATTCAGCTTCAGCAGTGGAAAGTGCTACTAAGTGTTGATTTTTGAATGACCAAGAAACTAGTGAATCTACTAAAAAACGAAAAGTTCTGGATTTAGTTTTCCTATCCATTCTACATACACCACAGTCAACATCAAACATTTATTAAAAAAAATTCATTTACAGAGGTATAAAAGAGTCCTAAATCCATGGTTCCCTTTAAATAGTGAAAAATTCTTTTCACTTATTTTAAATGAGATTCCGTAGAATTAAATTGATATCATGAACATAAAAATACTGAAAACATTATGTCTACATGACTAGCTATCAAGTATAGTAAACATCCTACCATACCTCCAAATGATGTTTGATCTACTGGTTTTCCAGATTCATCAAGTTCGAGTGACTTTTAGGTACCAATGAGAGTACTTATACTCTTAGTTTTATCATATACATACTTTTTAAGAATATCATTAATATACATATGTTGATATATATAATTTACTTATGGTTTTTGGGAAATTTTATAACCTAGTAAAACTGTTAATTCACCCATTATACTCATTTAACACTCATATTTAATTAGATTTGAAAACGAAGAGGTTAAATATTACTGATTTGAAAAAAATATAATTTCACCAACATAAATTTGACCAATTAAAATGTTATTCTTATCTTTATTTATAAATATGGTTAGATTATAATTTCATTTAACGTAGTTTTTTTGTAACAAAAATCATGTCAGTCTATCATACCAGGATCTAGTAGCTTGTTTAAGTCGATATAAAAATATAGTAAGTTTGAAAATGTGTTCAGGATGTTTTGTGTTTTCAAAACTAGGAGGTTGTTCAACAAAAACTTTCTCTTGAACATATCCTTTAAAGAAAACACATTTAAAATCCATTTGAAATTTTTTGAAATTAAACAATGCTGCAAAGGCAAGTACAATACGAATAGATTAATGTCTAGCTACTAGAGCATAGGTTTCTTCATATACTATTCCTTATTGTTGATCATAACATTTAGCAACTAATCTAGCCTTATTTCTTACAATGATTCCATTTTCATCACACTTTTTTCTGAAGTCCCACTTTACTCCAAAAAATAAAAGTTTTCTTAGGTCTTTTTTCCAAGGTCCAGAATTTATTCCTTTAAAATTTATTTATCTCATCTTTCATGTATTTAATATAATAATCATCACATAAAGCTTCATCAGTGATTTTTGGTTCAAATTGGGAAAGGAATTATAGATGTTCTACTTCATTTCATGAGGAACTTATTGTCATCATAAGTTGATTTACATCACCAATATTAATATCATTGGGATGATTCTCAAGAAGAAACTGATTTGGGTTTTGTAAAACATGTTCATCAACATATGGTAGAAAATATTCTGGGGTAAATGCTTCCGAAAAATTTTATTGAACATTTTTCTTATCAGAAGGATCTTCTATCAAGGGTTGATAATCCATTTCTAAAAATACAACTGAAGATGTATGTTTAGGTTGTTTAAAAAAAGGATCAATTTCAACAAATTTATCATTCACTATTTATTTAACAGTACACATGTTTTATTGAAAACTCTATAACCCTTAGAAGATGTGGAGTAACCTAAGAAAATTTCTTCATCATATTTGGGTGAAAATTTATGTAAATTGTCTTTAGTTTTCAAAATGAATACTTTTCATCCAAATAAATTGAAGTAGGAATGTCTATATTTTATACCATTCTACAATTATTAGGTGGTTTTATTGAGAAAGGGTCAAATAAAAACTCAATTTATAGTATAATAAGTAGTACGTAAAACTTCCACAAAAAAGTTCTTAGCTATAGAATATTCAGTCAAAATTGTTCTTGTTATCTCTTAAAGAATTCAATTTCTTCTTTCCACAACACTATTATATTGAGTTGTTTTTGGTGCTGAGAAGTTATGATTAATGACTTTTTTACTACAAAAATTTTTAAAATCAGAATTTTGGAATTCTCCTCCATGATCACCATGAATAGTTATCAACAGAAGGTTTTTCTCATTTTTAACATGGGTTCTAAATTTTTTGAAATAAATGAAACTTCAGATTTATTTGTAATAAAATTGTACCACGTAAATCCAGTCTATTCATCAACTAAGACAGATACATAATATTTTCCTCCAATGCTTCCATTCTGTGTTGGACCAAAAAGTTCTAGATGAACCAACTGTAATGCATCAGTAGTTGAGACTTCACCAACTGATTAAAAACATGATTTATGTTGTTATCCATATTGAAAAGGATTACACAATTTTGAATAATCATGTCTAATATCTGGTAAAACATTAACTAGTATTTACGTTGAGAGTTTACATAGGTTTATAAGGTTACATTATCCTAAACTTCTATGACATAAACATGATTGATCTTCCATTTCACTAAGAAAAGGTAAATATTGGATTCTAATGTCTTCAACATTTAGTGTGTATACATTCTCTTGCCTATGGGTAGTAAGAATAAATACATCCTTTTAATTGTGTACTATGAACTTAACATTCCTAGAATTAACTAGGTAACCATTATCACATAGTTTTCTTATGCTAATGTGGTTGTGAATAAGACCCTTAACAAATAAAACATTTGAAATCATGGTTTTTCAAAGAATTATAATGTCACCTATACCAACAATTTCTCCCTGAGCATTATCTCCGAAAGTTACTTTTCTTCCATTAGTCTTAATAATATTTTCAAAGATGTTTTTGTTACCAGTAATATGTTGGGAACATCAACTATCCATGTACCATGTATTTTTGTTAGTAGTTTATTAATTTTCTTGAAAATAAGAGTGTAACATTTTTATAATCCAAAATTTCTTGGATCCAAAAATTTCAGAAAGCCATATTTTATGTATAAACATTTTCTTTTAAAAATAACCATTATGAAAACCTAATGATTGAGTTTTCATTAAAGAAATTTTTTTTCTTAATGTCCACCACACAGGAACTTAGTGCATAATGGATCACTTTGAGGAACAAAATAGTTATTACTAAAAGCTAGTTTAGAATGAGTATAACCAAATCCAGAACTATTTCATAAAGGTCGAATATGAGAATAGAACTTGTCAAATTTTTTTTACGGGAGGTAATGATTGACAAAAACGTCCTCAGGGAAAATATTTATGACATTATTTTTATAACCAAGTATTTATCCCCAAAAACATTAGTTTTAGAACTACAGTTAGTCTCTAAAATATTTTTTTTAGAAATTACATTTTCAAGATCCTTAAAAGTTTGTCCTATTCAGAATTAACATCCTCATGATTTTTGGAAATACTTTTAAAATCATAAATTTTTATATCAAGATCTTTAGAATGATATTATACTTCTTCAGTTAAAATAGACATTCTTGAATTTTCCTTATCAATCTTTTTCTTGAGTTTAGAATTTTCATTCTCAAGAAGTTTTGCAAACCTAGACACTTCTTCATAAGAAGGTAAAGTGTTATCTTCATTAGATGGAGGTTTTTCATATAAAAACTCATAATAATTATCATCAGTATAATTTTCATTTAATGATACATTAGTAATAGACTCATCATTTTGTACCTTGGCTATTAGACAATGATTTTAAATGGGTATCTTGTCTATAAAACCGATATTATTCTGATCAGAAGATTCTTAACATGACGATTCATAAGAAGTGTCTCTACCATTGGAACTCCAAGTGTCATTGGCTTTCAAAACGTTCTTAGCTTTATCCTTGTAGTACATATTTCAATTCCTCTCAGAATTCTTTTCTTTTCTATAATTTTTCATAAGTATAGGACAATATGGCCTGATATTCCCTGCTCTTTTTCATTCATAACAATTAACTTATGAATCTTTTTGGTATTTTATTTATTTATTATTTTATCTATAATAAAAGTACTTCTTTCCAACTATATTATTCATCCTTTGAGACAGATTAGCTAGTCCATTCTCACTATGTTCTCTTTCACTATATTAAGATAAAATAGTTAATTTCTTTGACATAGATCTTATAACCCTTTTAGGATTCTTGTATTTAATAGAAATAAAGGCTACACGTCCATTGCCATTTTTCTTCCTATTCATATCATCTTCTATTTTCATTCTTGTCTCATGTTGAAGAAGAGTTCCAAAAATCTCATCAAGAGTAATTTTAGATACATTACTATTTTCATCAATTGTTATTCTCTTAGATTCCCAGTCATTAGGCATGATATCAATAATCTTTCCCACATGTGATTCATCATCTAGACCTTTCTCACCCATATATTGTAGGATATTTACAATAGTCATAATATTTTATTGCACCTTGCATACTGGCTCTACATAAGGAAAAAGAAATCCATGATATTCTCCTCTATCTCTTCGAGTTTCTATAATGTTGGATGTACGAAAATGAGTATCCTCCAATTTTTTATAGATAAATTTATCAACTTCACAAGAATAAATCTGACTATATATATTCATGGTGGTGGAACACAACAAAATATTACGTACCCTATATTTTAGTTGATATTTTGACATTTTTTGAATGGTGATGTTTTTGACTTCTTTATCAGGAATCATGTAATCTTTAGTGATCATAACACAATTACACACTCCAGTATTAATAAAAAATTTCTTCATAAAATATCTCCAATACTCATAATCATTACTATAAAATATAGGTGGTCTTGTTGAATTTATATTTTCAATTGAATCAACATTCATTCCAGCCATTCTAGAAGAAAATATAATTCCAAAAAAACTATTTAACAGAAAAAGTTTGTAAACAAGGATAAAAATCCTTAAGTAATGAAAAATTTAGAATAATGAATACATGAGAAAGAAAACACATATGTGAATGTATGTATTTCAGAGACCTCAACTTATACAAATTTTAGGATCGAAATAATGATGTATATGCTCAATTTACAATAAGGTGGGGGTGAATTGTATGTTTAAAAACTGTCATTTTTGAACTTAAGGAAAAACTATGTTAGACAAGGTAAAGTCACAAGACAAATTTTAGATTTAAAAACATACTAGGTTCCTAAAACATTATTCTGGAAATGAAAATTATTAAATGTTTACAAGGAAAATATTCTACCTTAATGTGTATATAATACTACTTATCAGATTAACAAAAGATCAAGAAAGTATAAGAAGGTTATACTTTATTTTTCAAAATATAAAGGAAGTAAACATAAAACAAAATATGTAACAAGTATGAAATATTTTAACCCAAAGATAATGGTATCCAACAACCATGGAATAGGGTCCCTTAATTTATTCTTTCAATAAATTCTATCATAAACACACCGGGGTAAGCCCTTGATAGGAATATAAGAATCTGTCTTGCTATCCCCACAAGCCCTCAAACATAAATGAATTCAACACCTCTATCTTCATATCCCTGGAAGTACTCGAACTTTAATGTAGTAAACACCTCTGTCTTCCTATCCCAAGAAGTCCTCTATTGGTCAAAGTAACAATTAGATTCATTTGAAGCAATCTAAACAAGATTTTTAGCACACACATGGAATGAGAGTATCTCCCTCTATAAATCACTTCAACAACATCTAATATCTAGAGTGATCAATAGGTGTTGAGCTTATTCAAATGATCTACGATTTATATGAATTTCTCTAATGGTTGTCTCCCACCTCCAATAGTCATATTTTTATTTGAATCTTAGAGGGACCTGTACATGTGTCACTCAATTAATGGTTAGTTGGAAATGGATTTTACGACATTGTTTCATAAAACATTTAATGAAAATGAAGTTAATTAACCAAATTTATTTTTCGGAGTGTAGGTAAAAATAATGATTGGAGTCTAACCAAATAAAAATTTGGAGACTATTAATCATGGACATTCAGATTCTGTTTTCCATGAAATTTGGAATCATAATTCTATAGATTTTGGAGTCTGATTTTGAATGTATTCATAATCTGAATTCTAAGGAATTTGGGGTCTGAATTCTGAGGAATTCGGAGTCTGAATCTTGAGAAATTCAGTGTCGAAATTATAAAAAATACTTTTTCTAAATTCTAGGGAATTAAGTGTCTGAATTATTAAGAATTCAGAGTCTAAATTATATGGAATTTATAATCTTAACTTCAGAGAATTTGGAGTCTGAATTTCAGAGAATTAATAATCTGAATTTCATAGAATTCATATTATGAATTTCAAAGAATTCAGAATCTGAATTTCTAAGAATTTGGAGTCTATATTTTCTAGAATTTGGAATCTGAATTATTAGAATTCGGTGTTTGAATTTCATAGAATTCAGAGTCTAGATTCTGAAAAATCAGAATCTGAATTCTAAGGAATTCAGAACCTGAATTGTAGAGAATTTGGAGTCTAGATTATGAGAATTCAAAATCTGAATTCTAAGGTATTCAGAACCTGAATTTAAAAAAATTATTATACTAAAAATAGAAAACTCTATAACCAAGGATTTATAAAATTCTAAGGTTTTAGATGTGAAACTGAATTTTAGACATAGGAAAAAAATAATGTTGATTTATAGAGACAATAAAATGTACAATGAAAATGTAGGTAAGGATATAAATTTTCTTAGAGAATGATTTTTTAATTATGATAATTCTTAGGGAGTATAAAATTTTCCAAAATATATTGTGTTTGTGATTTTCAAAACATAGAGGAATGGAAAATTCATAAGGAATCCTTATTGACTCAACAAGGGGAATCATAGAGGAATGATGGATGGGTAACAATATTTCACATGATGAATCTTGGGACAATGGAGGTGCGTTGACTGCAGACTTAGGAATGGTCATGAGATTACAACAAGTGAATATCTTGGATGAAGGAGGTCTCATCACATCAGTTGAGAACTTTCGTTATGGTGCTCAAGTACCTATGGTGACAATATAGTATTGTGGAAAACCTAAATAGATAGTGGGGTTCACTAATGCAACCACTTAAAATTTTTTTCAATGGTTTGTGGTCTTTAAGGAGGCCAATAGAATATTATACAAAGGATACTGGGATACAAGGGGGTTAGAAGGGGATGTAGCCCCACCCGTTGGCGGGCTTTATATTAGATCCAAGATGTCTTTTTGGGGATACTGACGCAGAGATGAAAGAATCAGTCCCTCAAGAATATGTGTTGTAAGTTATGTCACAAATGACCTTGAGATACATGAAATTTTATAATGATGATATCACATGGGATGTAGTTTTAGTTGACTTGAGGATGAGGGACATGCGAGTTGATGGTAGAAGGTGCATTTCTGGATGATTGTTTCTCATGCAGGCCTCACAGGAAGGGCTTTGGGTTGTTGTAGGTGACTCTTCATAGATCAGGGGGAGTAGACCTCATGTTAGGCATGTCATCATGCTGGTTTTGTGGGCCAATGGGTCGTTCTTCTATGGCTTTCCTTGGGTGTATTTTTTGGGTCTCTTGTCATCCAAATTTTTTAATGGGGGTATTTTGTGTTTTCCATTATTTTCCTTGTAATATTTTTAAGGTTTGGGGACTATGGTCTAAAAGTCATGTTCTACAATAATTTTTGTAGAACCCTATGATGGTTTACTCACTCACACCATTCAAGATCACACAGAATTGAATCATTATCACCACCCTTCCTTGATCATGGTTTATTAATTGATCCCCTAAAAATATAAGATATGTGTTTATTTGTACTCATCAATAATCACATTCCAAATTACATTCCTGGGTTGATTCCTATCCCACCATATCTCATCTCATAATAAAAATCATAAATGATCGGAATCTTCCACTAATTCACTCATCAATTATTGGAACCAAATTCTTTCACATATGGTTTGTTGGATATTTTCTTATTATAGATGATGACTTATTCCACCTTTTCCATTGAACCGAGGTAGTTTTTTGTATGTTGTAACATTATATTACCATAATTTGAATTCTATTTGGTTTCATTGACTTTCATTATTAATGGAATTCCAATATGAATGTCCATGATGATAAAATAGTTTCTCATATTCTTTTAACCCTTTAAATGAAATTTTATTTCATAACATGTGTTTTGAAAAATTCCTATATTGTTTTTAGACAACATTGTTAGTTTAGTTTAAATGTTTCAATTTATTTCTCCTTGAATTTAAAAATGTACATTTTTTATCAATTTATTATCGATCTAAATATGTGCAAAAATTCCATAGTATCTCATAACGTATGTGTTGGATGTTTAAATAAGTGGAAAGCACATGATTAAGGTTTTTAAATGTTTTCTTTACCCTAAATGGTATTAAAACCACATTTTGAGTGTTTTGATGTGTTTAAATTGATTGACATGGTTTTCTAGCATTTCCCCTATGCACTTTTTCTTTAATGATTTATTATATTAATATTTATATAAATATTCATCATTGTGATTGTTAATAATAACAAAAAATATTTTATTGTGTATATGAAATTTTTTAAAATTTAATTTGTATATAATTATTTTTATAACATCAAAATAATTAGTAAGTAATAATAATAAACAATTATGAGATGATCGTGTTTGAGAACTTCTCTCTCTAAAGAAATGACATCTAAGGCTTCCAAGTGCAGTGACTTTCAATCCAACTGCTACATCAATGTAGACTATGTGTTTATTGTCCTTCTGATAATGATTGTGGTATTAGTGTCATTGAACTATGCGGTGAAAGGACGTGACCATATTCATTTATCCCCGACGTGTCGATAGAGTCTGGTTTGAATTGAATCACTCGCAATGTTTCACATATATTATTGAAGTAAATCCCAAGATCATGGAATCCCGATTCGATGAATGTATTTGTTTAATCATGCATGATTTGTAATTATATAGGAGGAAAATCTATCAAATCTCAAGGATCTAAAAACATCAATTCTCTTATTTTAGAGAATTTATGGGTGAATTTTGTATCTATTAGTAATGGTTTTTATGAAATCGTCTTCACCTAGATGGATCTCAATAAGTGGGGTTTGAATTGTGGTATTATACATCATAAACCTGGTCTCTAGAAAATATTGAAATGTAATATTCTTTTTAATCCTAATAATAAAATGAAATCAGTTACTCAATCATTGGATCACAATTGTGGATGGAGTTGGTTCCTCTGAAATCTTGAAATTATGTGGGACATTACTTTCGCTATTTTTATCCCAATTAAATTCAAGAGGTAGGAAGAAGGATGTTGATACATATTCTTTTCAAGGATCATAATTGTGGTATGTTTCTCTTTTACCTTGATCAAATATATAATTTTTCTTACTTTTAAACAATTAATCTATATATCTGTTGAATATGAAAGATGGAATTATGTTTTTAGATCTTGTAACTCATTTGGTAATTTAATGATGAAGTTTTAGAAGAGCCTCCCTTGTGCCCACAATTTAATGGTTATTCAAATGAGTAGAAACTGCTGATATCACACAAATGATGATACTGGTATGGAGTAGTACATGGATGTGGGTGGTAATAAGCAGGTTGAATGTGATGTTATTAATGTACAGTTTGATTCTGCAAAATGGGTGGGTTGGTGACTTACTAAGACAAATCATGGACTAATTGTGGTATTTCTATAGATGATTCCATCAATAAGTACATGGTAGAAGGATTTTGATTTATTTAAAGCATTATGGATTTGGAATTATGTTTGGGAAGAATTATGTTGGGACTGCAAAGTCTATAATTTAAGGGGGAATGAGGGAGGGATTCAAGGAAACACTGGTTCTGAAGGCCTTATAGGATGTTATTATAGTTTAAGAGGAGGTGGAGCTGTTGGTGGTCATTTCAAATATATCCTTTAAAGATTAAATTTTAATTATCATTGAAGAAGAAATGGATAATGAGGATTCCTCTGAGGAGTCTGAATATGATGATGTTGTCCGAGAGGATGTTGACCATGATCTTTAGCATGAACTTTTAATTTCATCAAAAAATAAGTGGAAATATAAAGTGGTGGATGAATCGTTCATTCAACTGGTTAATCCTGGAAATCCTAGGACCTATTCACCTTTTACTTGGTTTATTTTTTCTATGAAGCATAATGTTCATGAATGTTATAAGATACTCTGTGATGTTCTTAAGGATCACCATTCAGGGATGACTTTAAAGGATACCATGGGAGATGAACCTCTATTAACCAATTCCTAAAGAAGGGAATTTGTGATGTAACATAAACACATGGCTGGTTATTGTCATCTCTTTAGGGTGTGATATCAATTACATGTATAGAAAGGGATAAAGAAACTAGTATATTAGAAAATAAGGTAGAAATAGAGGAGGTTTCCACTAGACCACTAGACTCTGGTCTTATTAAAACTAATCATACATTGGATGATATAATAAATAGATCTAATATTATGTTAGTATTCCATGAAGGTATTTTAAATATACATAGATATCTTATAGTTGAAGTAAACCCCTTAGGAATTGAAAGGGGTATATCAGATTTGATGGGTAACAAAAATTACTCCCCTAGAGGTCAAGAAATAGAACCTCTATAAGGCCCCAGCCTTAAACATTACTTAATATTGGGTTACATCAAGAATTCACATTGAGTATCTTTTCAGGTTTAGAGTTTTAGCTATTTAGATCATAAATCATGCATTACATTCCACATTTAAACAAGGTGGTTACATCAAAGACAATATTCATTTTTTCCACCAAAGGAAACATATTTAAAATAAAACATGGTTTATTTCTTGACACTTCATCGACACTATCATTATATCATGTACTTTTCCCTTGGACTGTGATTTTTTTTTTAAAAACATGGGATGAGAAAAAATAGCTCAGTATGGGATATAAAAATATGGAAAGAAAACATTAGTCCATGTATACATAAGAATCAATGAAATAATATTTTACTCATAAAACATAATCACTTTAACATACCTCATGAAGTCATAAGATTTATGAATATCTCATAGAAATCATAAGACATAAAGTTAACTTGAGGCATTCATAACATTCTTACGTAGGGAGTAACCCACATGGTTACGTTTGGAATACCTATCACAATATATTCTCTAAATCTCTTCGAAAAAACCTTAGAGTTTAACTCCTTCATGTTAACCAATGCATTGGAGAGATATCTCAAGCTCAACCGCCCTTAGTTTATCACATAACCACCCGACTTCATAAACAATGCCCAAGAACCATAAAATAATTGTATCACATAAAACATGCATAAAGGAAACATAAAATTTCCATATTTCAATCACAAGATATCAATAAAAAAAATTGATATAATCAAAACATTATCAAAACCATTTTCAATACTAAAATAAAATAAATGTAAAACATGGTATTTATTTTTCATTTAAAAATCTAAGGCTTGTAGAGGAAGTCAAAACTCAAATAATGGTCATGATGGAGGAGAAGTCGTTGTCGCCGCATACATACGACAAAAACATTTCCTTTGTCGATTAGTAAAACAGTTCATGTAAAAAAATTCATTTTGAATGAAATTAAAATTCAAAAGGTTTTATTATAAAACTAATAAAATAAGGTCTTATATAAATTGAAGTATTCCTAAACGAAAGGAGATTGAGACGAATTCTCTTACCTAAAATCCGACTTGTTCTTGTTCGTTCTTTATATTCTTGAATAATAAACTTAGTTCAATTTATAATTTCATAAGGAATTCCTTTAATGTTTATTATTCAATTAATATCACATATTATCATGTTATAATAATTAGTTAATTATGTGAGTTCATATCATATGTTTTTTCGATGTTCGGTACATGAGGAAAAATGAACTTGTTTGAAAAGAATTGACTTTATAATTATAAGTACACCGTCTCCAGAATGGTATTAATGAATTAAATATCATATATATCCAGTATATATTCATTTTATACTATTCCATAACATTTGGAGATAAAAAATTAAATGCACCGTTCATGGAGACGGTAGGCCATACATACGCATAAACGCTACTTTCATTTCATTGTCATATTAACGGAATTAAAACTAAATAAGATATATATATATATATTATAATTCCAGTATAACATATATGTTATACAGGTAACATAAGTTCATTAATAACATTCTTTATAAATTCCATGTTTGGCATTAACGAGTCACATCACTTGAGGGGCAGTAGTCCACACTTCCTCCAATGAAATTATCACAGTTCCACAACATGAAAAGCATAAAAATGTGATTTAAAAATAATATTCAGAAGCACATAGAAAAAATTAATACCATATATATCATATATAAATATAGTGACATTATAATTCCCACCATGAAAGTTTTTAAAAGAAGATTGAACAATCATCGTTTCGTGAGGCAGTAATTCACCACCCACAGAAACAGTATGTTTTTTAACCATTAGATAGAGGTCTGTATAGGTGTAAATAAAATACATCTCATAAAAACATCCTAGTATATTTAGGATTCTGTTTTTGTTATTGAATAAAATAATAAGAATGTATTGGTGAGTGACGAAGGAAAATAAAATGAAGAAACTCGAGGGAAGACATTACCTCTAAATCGGGTAACTCTTTTTGATTTGAGCCAAAGGATTACTTGGAAAGACTTCTGCCCAAAGTGAGGCTTCTAGGAGTAAAAGAGGGATTTGGAGAGATAATATGAGCAGAGGTTGGAAAATTCAAGGTCTTGAGAGGTGTGGGTAAGGTGGTAGAGTTGGGTGCCTTTTATAAGAGGTAGGAGGGTCACTTTTGTAAAGTCTTGAAATGTTACTTTATTATAATTTTTTTTTCTGATTTTAAAGGTCCCACAATGAGATATTTTGAGGATAAAGAGATAAGGGTTTGAAATACACCCATCCAATTGGTTTTCGACAAGTGTATGTCTTAGATTTTATCTTATATTTTCATTTTATTTAATCATTCATTAATGAGGTAATCACTGCATCATCATGGTGTCATAAATAAATTTATTTATTTAATGTCTAATTTTTTTTAAATAAATTCCATGATTTAGGAAATAATTTTAGCCTTCCAATGAATATTTATAGTTTAATAGATAATTTATGTAAACAAAACTAAATTTTTTTTACTTAGGATATAAAAACCTTTGTTATATTTCTCTTCTTTTTAAAAAATAATGGCATAAATGTCACTATTACACCCATGTGACTCCATGGTCCCTCAAATTCAGTAAAAATATGGTCGGACATGACTCAAACAAGAGTATTTGGACTCATTTTTGGGTCATTTTATATTATTATGTTATTATTTTATTACCCTTAACTACCAATTACTAATTAATCACAATAATTAAAGATAATTACCGTCGTTACTATTCATAATGTTTAAAAACAAAAGAGTATTAATTACATAATTTTGACCTTATTATTCCAAATATGTAATCAATTTTACCAAATTACAAACACAGAAATTGCAGTAATTAATTTAAAAACAATTCCCGTTGTCAAAACAAATAGCCTGTTTTTAAGAAATGATATCTATCAAAAGATTGACAATTGATTATTCCCAATTTCAAAGTGAAATTAATTATAATGACCATAATTAGATTAAATGGTAAAAATATATTATAACTACACATTAAAACCAACTAAAAATATAATCTATCTATATAATTAAATTAGATGAAAAGTCAGTTTTGAAGTAAAATGCAGTATTTTTCACTATTCATTAAAAAATGAATTTGTCATAAAAATAACAAAAAATTATCCAAAGTAAATTTCAATGTCCCAATTATAAATAATAAGTTCATTTTGACAAATTGTGATTGTAAAATTGTCAAAAGTTATATTTAAAAATTGTTTACTATCAAAAGGCGGCAAAACAATCTTTTAAAAATATTAGAGTATAATATGCTTAAGATTGGATTTATTCTCATTTAAAGCCTCCAAAACACTATCTAATTCATAAATAGACATACATATGAAACTATATAATTCATTACTTACTTGGGAATTTAATACTTCCCCCTTTAGGAAATTTTTTCCAACAAATTATTTACTTATCAAATAAGTGGGGGTATTTATCCCTCATTGCATTTTCAGATTCCCATATTGCCTCTTCAACTATATGGTTTTTCCATAAAACCTTTAATTGATGAATCAACTTATTCTGAAACACTTTCTCCTTGTGGTCAAGATTCTTGGACCGGTTATTCTCATAAGATTGATTCTCTTCCAGCTGAACTACCTCTGGACTCAAAACATGAGATGGATCTGGCATGTACTTCCTGAACTTTGAAACATGAAAAATATTATGTACCTGATATAAAATTGGAGGTAACTCCACTCGGTATACAACTTATCAAAGTCTCTCTAGAATTTCATATGATCCAATGAACCTTGGACATGGATTTCCTTTCTTACCAAATCACATCATAATTTTCCATGGGGAAACATTGAGAAAGACTTGATCACCAACCACAAAAGAAAGATCCTTCCTCTTATTGTCTGCATAAATTTTTGCCTGCTCCGAGATATTATCATGTGTTTCTATTTCAGCTGAACTTTTTCTGCCATCTCTTCTACCAATTCTGGTCCCATCAACTTCCTTTCACATACATCATCCCAAAAATCTAGACTTTGACCCTCATTCCCATATAATTCCTCAAATGGTGCCATCTGTATACTGAAATGAGAGCTGTTATTATAAGAAAACCCAACCAATGAATGATGTTGGTCCCAACTTCCCTGATAATCCATCGAACAAGCACATAGAATATCCTCCAATTTCTGAATTGTTCATTCTATCTTCCCATCTGATTGAGGATGAAAAGATGTACTAAAATTTAATTCACTACCCAACGACTTCTGAAGGCCTTTCCAAAATTTAGAAGTGAACCTGGGATCACGATCAAATACAATGTAGAGTGGAACTCTGTGTAACCTGACTATCTCTTTATGATACAATAAAGAAGGATGATCTAGGGAAAATGTGTCTCGTATAGTAAGGAAATGAGCAGATTTATTCAAGAGATCAACAATAACCCATATTTCATTATTACCTAGAGGTGTCTTCGGTAGTCCCACAATGAAGTTCGTGGATATATTCGCCCATTTCCACTCTGGAGCTGGTAAAGGATGAAGCATCCCTTTCAGTAACTGCTGCTCTGCTTTAACCTGTTGAAAAGTAAAAAACTTCACAGTAAAATCAAAAATATCTCTTTTCATTCCATCCCACCAGTAATACAACCAAAATTATTTGTAAATCTTAGTACTGCTTGGATGGACCTTCTAAACCAGCTCTAATTTTTTCTGCAACTCACTAGATTGCTTCTGTACTTGCTTAATTCTGTCTTATAGAGAATATTTCACTGATACCTGAAACAATATAGAATAATTTCCTATACCAACAACATCAAATCCAAAATTTATAAAATCCTTAACCAAAGGATCACGTTCCAAACGTAACATGGTTAATGAAGCATTACTTTTTCGACTCAAAGCATCTGCCACTTTATTTTCTTTTCCTTGGTGGTAGTAAATCGTGCAATCATAATCCTTGATTAATTCTAGCCATCTCCTCTGTCTCATGTTCAATTATTTCTGAGTGAATATATATAATTTAAACTTTTTTGATCAGTATATATTTCACATTTTACACCATACAAATGATGCCTCTAAAATTTTAAAGCAATACAATAGCAGCTAATTCCAAATCATGTGTAGGGTAATTTATCTCATGACTTTTCCACTGAGGTGAAGCATAAGCAATTACCTGATCATTATGCATTAGGACTCAACCGAGTCCATTCAATGAAGGATCATTTTAGATAACGAATTCACCATTCTTGGAAGGTAGTGAAAATACTAGAGTATTAACCAATATTTCTTTCAATTTCGGAAAACAATCATCACATTATTTTGTCCAAATAAACATAACACCCTTCTGAGTTAGCTTAGTCAATGGGCTGGAAAACCATGAATTTTTTTTACAAACCTTCAGAAATACCCTTCCAAACCAAGAAAACTACTAATCTCGTTTAAATTTGTGGGTCTTGGCCATTCTTCAGCAATATTTGTTTTTGAAGGATAAAAAATTATTCCATCATAAGAAACTATGTGTCGAAAGAAAGAAATTTGTTGCAACCAAAACTCACAGTTTCTGAATTTCCCATTTTCTTTTAAGGTTTTTAAAATAACCCTTAAATGAATTTCATGCTCCTCTTTACTTTTTGAAAACACTAAATATCATCAATGAAAGAAACAAAAAAATTATCCAAGAACTCATGGAAAATTCTATTCATATGGTACATGAAAACATCAGGTGAATTTGTTAACCCAAAAGAAAAAACTACAAATTCATAATGGCCATATCTTGTAAAAAATGCGCTCTTAAGAATATCTGCTTCCTTTAACTTCAACTAATGGTATCCCGATCACAAGTCAATCTCTGAAAAATACTGAGCTCCCTAGAGCTGATCAAACAAATCATCAATATGAGGAAAATGATATTTGTTCTTAACAGTGAAGTTATTAAAGGTTCTATAATCAATACAATGTCTCATTGAACCATCTTTATTTTAAAAAAATAATATAGGAGACCACATGGTGATGTGCTACGTTGAATGAAACCTTTCTATAATAAATCTTCCAATTGCTCCTTCAACTCTAAAAGTTAAATTTGAGCCATTCGATAAGGGCTTTGGAAATTTTCTTAGCATCAGAAACTAAGTCAACAGTAAATTCAACTTCCCAATCTGGTATTATTCCACGAAACTCATCAAAAAAAAACATCAGGATACTCATTTACCACTGGCACATAATTAATCTGAACGATTCCTTTTTTTTCTACAATATGTGCAATGTTACATTCATTTCCATCTTTTACAAGTTACTCAGCCTCTTGATATGTTATCAATAGTAAGGGTTCATTCTTGTACACAAAATAAAATTATTTCAGAAAAGAAAATTCTTTAGATCTACAGTCAATATGATCATGGTAAACAGAGAGTCAATCCATACCCAGGATAGCATCAAAATCAACTAGAGTTAAAACAACAAGGTTTTCATGTAGATACTTTCCACAGATAAGTATTGGATGATTATTATAAATTATTTTTGCCTCAAGATTTCCCCCAGGTGTTTTTACAATAAGTTTAGGAGTCATTTCTTGAGATAGAATTACCAATTTACTAGAAACTTTTTCTGAGATGAAAGAATATGTAGACCCCAAATCAAACAACACATTGGCATAATCATAAAAAACAAAAAATGTACCTGATACCACTTCATTTTATGGCCCAACATCTTCTGAAGTATTTGAAAAGTATTTCCCCACACCTTTCTGCTTTTAGTATGACAGCTTCCCATCATTGGAGATCTTTTTAAAACACTCGTTTTCATAATGACCCATCTCATTTCCCTTGAAACATTTCACTAACTGTAAATCAAATTTGGTCTTACCATTACCCTGATTTTTTCCATTGCAATCACAAGCCTTATGTCCTATCTTACCACATCAGAAACACTTTCTAGAATTCAAAATACATTCCCCAGCATGCTTTTTATCACATTTATCACAAACTAAAAACTTAGTTTTCTTACCATCAAACCCTTTTGAAGGATTCTTCCCTTTATCCTGCCACCTAGGTCTCTTTTTCTATTGGTTTTCATAGAATAATTGATCATTGGAAAACTCAATTTCCACCTTCTCATCACATCGAGCAAGCTTTTCATAACTTTTGAACTCTCAAGAAGCTAATGCCCTTCGTTGTTTTGGATTTAATTATGAGTAAAAATGACTGATTTTACTATCAAGGTCACAGATAACATTTGGAGCATACCTTTCCAATAGAGTGAAATTTTCTTCATAAGTAGCCACTGAGTCGTCCTCTGGCCTCAATTAAAAGTTTTTTTTTTCAATCCTATGTTGAAAATCCTTAGGAAAATATTTCCCAAAAAACATAGATTTTAATTCATCCCAATAAAGAGCACCAATCTCATCAGCATCCCTGATATTTTTAACCATCGACCACCACTGATCCGCTTCACCCTCTAAATGGTAAACAACAAGACTAGCCTTTTAATTGTCTGAACACCCCATGACATCGAAAATCTTCTGTAGTGCTTTAATCCACACTTCAGCTATCACAAAGTCAGATGATCCTCTGAATTATGGGGGGTGTTGCCTCAAGAAATGTTCTACCACTAACTTGTTCCTCTGCGGTTGATCTGGATGATCTTGTGCATGGATACAACCACCATTTATCGCTTCAGTCAACTATGCCATTACTAAAACAAACAGTTTAGTTCCAATTCTGACCATCTTAGGATGCTGATTTGGAAGGTCATTTCCTTCTATATTCCTTCCTAGAACTACTTCCCCATTTCCTCTATGGAAAACCATTCTGAATAAACATGTATTAGATGAAGCAACTTGTTAATCCTCAAATTATATGTCATTTCAATTTGACCATAATGAAAAAAATATTTTTGGACAATCATTTAATAGAATTCTAACTCATAAAGTTATCTAAACCGACCTCTGATACCAACTATAAGGCCTTACCCCTAAACATTACTTAATCTAGGGTTATTTCAAGAACTCACATTGAGAATATTTTTAGGCTTACAATTTTAGAGAATTAGATCATAAATCAGGCATTACATTCCACATTTAAAGAAGGTGGTTACATCAAATATAATATTCATTTTTTCAACCAAAGGAATCATAATTAAAATAAAATGTGGTTTCTTTCTTGACACTTCCTCGACACTATCATCACATCATGTAATTTTCCCTTGACCTGTGAAAAACATTTCAGAAACATGGGATGAGCATAAAATTCTAAGTAAGGGATAAAAACAGAAAGAAAACATTAGTCCATGTATACATAAGAATAAATAAAATCATAATTTACTCATAAAACATAAACACTTTAACATACCTCATGAAATCATAAAATTTATGAATAACTCATAGAAATCATTAGAAATAAAGGTAACTTGAGGCATTCATTACATTCTTATGTATGAAGTAACTCTCATGGATACGTTTGGATAACCATCATAGTATATTCCCTAAATCTCTATAGAGAAACCTTGGATTTTAACTCCTTCATGTTACCCAATGCATTGGAGAGCTATCTCGGGATCACCTGCCCTTATTTTATCACGGAACCACCCAACTTCATAAGTAATGCCCAAGAACAATAACATAATCGTATCACATAAAACATGCATAAAAGAAACATAAGATTTCCATATTTAAATCATTAGATATCAATACAACACATTGATATAATCAAAACATTATCAAAACCATTTTCAATACCAAAATAAAAGAAAAGTAAAACATGGTTTTTATTTTTCATTTAAAAAGTTAATGTTTTTTGAGGATGCCGAAACTCAAATAATGGTCACAGTGGCAGAGTAGTCGTTGTCTCCACATACGTAAGACAAAAACATTCCTTTTGTCATTTAGTAAAACGCTTCATTTAAAAAGATTTATTTTTAATGAAAATATAAGTCCAAATGGTTAATTATACAACTAATAAAATAAGGTCATATAAAAACTGGTGTATGCATCAATGAAAGGAGATTGAGACGAAGTCCCTTACCTCAAGTCCGACTTGTTATCGTTTGTTCATTGTATTCCTGCATAATAATATAAGGTCAATTTATTATTTCTTTAGTACATACTTTAATGTTGATTATTCAATTAATATAACATATTATCATGTTATAATAATTAGTTAATTAATTGAGTTCATATCAAACTTTTTGACGATGTTCAGTACATGAGTAAAAAATGAACTTGTTTGAGAAGAATTTCCCATATAGTTATATGTAAATCATCTACAAAATGGTATTAATAATTTATATATCATATATATCCAGTATATATTCATTTTATACTATTCCATAACATTTGGAGATAAAAAAATGAAATGCACCGTCCATGGAGATGGTAGGCCGTACGTACGCATGAACGCTACATTCATTTCTTTGTCATATTAAAGGAATTAAAAATAAATGAGACATATATATATTATAATTATAGTATAATATATATTTTATATAGGTAACATATTTTCATTAATTAAATTCTTTATAAATTCCATTTTTGGCAGGAATGAGTCGCATCACTTGAGGGGGCGGTAGTCAACACATCCCCAGATGAAATTATCACAGTTCCAAAACCTAAAAAGCATACCGATGTGATTTATAAATTAAATTCAGAATCATATAAAAAAAATAAATACCATTTATATCATATATAAATACAGAGACATCATAATGGTCACCATGAAAGGTGTTAAAATAATATTGAATAATCATCGTTTCGTGAGGTAGTAATTCACCGCCCACAGAAACAGTATGTTCTTTAACTATTAGACCAAGGTGTGTGTAAGTGTATATAAAATCTATCTCATAACAACATAATATTACAGTGATTATAATTGTGTTTTTATGTAATCAATTAATAAAAAGATATTGGTGAGTGAAGAAGGAAAATAAAAGGAAGAAACTCAGGAGAATACATTACCTCTAAATCGGGTAACTCTTATTGATTTGAGCCAAATGCTTCATTGGAAAGACTTCTGCCCAAAGTGAGGCTTCTATGAATAATAGAGAGTTGTGGAGAGAAAATAAGAGAAGAGTTTGGATGATCCAAGGGCTTGAGAGGTGTGGGTAAGGTGGTAGAGGTGGGGGCCTTTCATAAGAGGGAGGAGGGTCACTTTTGGAAAGTCTTCAAATGTTACTTTATTATAAAATTATTTTCCAATTTTAAAGGTCCCATAATGATATATTTTGAGGATAAGGTGATAAGGGTTCTAAATAAACCCATAAAATAGGTTTTATACATGTTTAATTCTTATATTTTACCTTATTTGTTCATTTTATTTAAAATTTTCATTAATGAGGTAACCACTGCATCATCATGATGTCATAAATAAATTTATTTATTTAATGTCTAAAAATTATAAAAAAAATACCATGATGTAGGAAATAATTTTATCTTTACAATGACTATTTATAGTCTAATATATCATTTATTTATACAAAATTAATATTTCGTTACGTATGATATACAAACCATTGTTATATTTCTCTTCTTTTTAAAAAATAGTGTCACAAATGTCACTATTACACCCATGTGACTGCATAGGCCCTAAAGTGAGGTAAAAATATTCCCTTGGTCGGTCATGACTCAAAAAAGAGGATTTTTACACATGTTGGGGCCATTTTATATTATTATGTTATTATTTTATTACCCTTAACTACCTGATTACTAATTAATCACGATAATTAAAGATAATTACCGTCATTACTATTGACAATGTCCAAAAACAAGAGTCCTATTTACATAAATAGGAAATTACGATTTAAAATATGGAATCCATTTTACCAAATTACAAACACAGAAATTGCAGTAATTAATTTAAAAACAATTCTTGTTGTCAAAACAAATAGCGTGCTTTTGAGAAACGATATCTGTAAAAAGATTGACAATTGTTTTTGTCCAATTTCAAAGTGAAATTAATTCTAATGACCACTGTTGGATTAAATGGTAAAAATATATTCTAATTACACTTTAAAACCAATTAATAAGATAAACTATCCATATAATTAAATTATATGAAAAAGAAGTTTTGAAGTAAAATTCTGTATTGTTCACTATTCATTAAAAAATGAACATTGCTAGAAAAATACCAAAAATTTATCCAAAGTAAATTTCAATGTCCCAATTATAAAGCATATGTTTTTTTTGACAAATAGGGCTTATAAAATTGTCAAAATTTATATTTAAAAATGGGTTTCCATTAAAAGGCGGTAAAAAAATATTTTAAAAATATTAGAGCATTATATGCTTAAGATTGGATTTATTCCCATTTTAAGCCTCTAAAACACAATCTAATTCATAAATAGTCATATATATGAAAATCTATTATTCTTTACTTAATTGGAATGTTACAAACTAATTGTGAGTAAGATGAATCATTGGGTTTTGATGATCATGATGACACTTGAAAGACCCCAATATAGTGGTAGAGTGGTTGACATATGAGGAATCTGGGTGGAACATGAGGAATGGGTTGTAAACCTAAATGAATGTGATAGTTCAGGGAACTTTTTTTTTGGTGGATGTGTTTGTTCCAATCTTATAATATTTCACCCCATATATTTCATCACTTTTATATATTATTTTTTAATAATATTTATGGGGAAATGGATTTAAACCCAAGTTTTTCGCCATTCCTAGTAAATAATAATAAAATATTATTAGTTATTTTAATTTTGTGTGTGTAAATAATTATAAACAATTTATAAATAACAGTGATTAAATAAAATTTTGATTATATGTAATTTTTATTATCATCAATTAATAATTTATAAAAAAAATTAAATAAATTTGAATTTGTATTTATTTTTAATTAATATTCATGGAAAAATAATAATTTTTAATTAATAAATATTTTGAATAATTTTTTTTGAAATCATATTTTATATTATCATGAAGTAATAGTTTTAAATTTAAAATCTATATAAATAATTTATAAATTTTTTTGATTACCTTGAATAAGTATATTGTTTATTTTTCTATAACTAATTTTGATTATTTTTGTATAAATAATTATGATTATAAATAATTATTTGTCTATAAATATATTTTATTTTTTATATAGAATTTTTTTTAAAATGGTTTGAACAACTTGTGCGCAAGTGATCTTATTTTCCCCCAATCTACCATGTTGATCCTCCAACCAATATTTCCTACCTAGAACTATTTTTGGTTCACTATCTCCCTCACCTTCACTTCCATTTTCACTCATTCATCATTATTTCTCATTATGATTACATGGATGTAATATCTATTCAGTAAAAAAACCCTACTCACATACCATGTATGGTGGTCACTACAAATTACAAGTATGAATAATTTTATGGAACACATACATTAATAAATTACGAGTTTAAAGTATCCCTCCTACTCATATGGATTAAAATTAAACAACTCTTCCCATTTTCTATGATGTATCCTCCAACTCTGATTAATAAAACAACAGTTTGTTCATAAAACATATCATTACATTTGGTATTTTATTTTTTTTAACCATTAAAGTATCATATTTCAATATATTTTTCATTTCAGAAAAAAAAATATAAAAATTATATTGCGAGAAACATTGATAGTTAATATTTTAAATATGAGCAATTTATTTTTTGGTCTAAAAATAATTATCAAGTAATTTTATACTTTTTTATTTTTGAATCTTTTTATTAAATTCCATATGTTCTTCTCCTCGATGTTAGATTTTTATATGGGATAACTCTTTATTGGGACATAAATTAACGAATTTTATAGTTTATTACATTCATATAATATTGAAAATATTAATGATGTCCCATATTAGTAAAATCATAATCATTAATAAAAAAATTTATGTCATTGAAATCATATCCATTAATAATCTTACCTTACAGTAATATTTTAATCATATGATAAACTTTTTCAATGAAATTGTATTTATGAATTGTTTGTTTTGATAAAAATTATTTTTATTTAATCAAATAGGATGTATATGAATTAAAAATGGATGGATTATAATCATATGACAAATGTGTACAAGGATGGGATGGAGGAGTTCATCACATTTACAAAATATATTTAATATGGCCCTTCTCAAATACTTTGTCCATGTTTACACAATTGTTATTTATGATTAGGTAGTCTAGAGGAGTCTGATGAACACTTGATCTATAATATAATAGATCAATGATATAATTTTGGGAATAAAATGGTGAAAAATTAAATATATATAGTGAATGGGATAAGAATATGTTTTTTGGATCATCAGATATGATTACAAGTTTGTACAATGATGAAGTCATTTTAAAGGATGCTAGTACATGGGTGAACTATGATAAAGATCATATTGAGGATATTAATGTGATAATTGAATATAAACTTTGTGACTGTACAAAATTATTTTAGATGATAAAGGGTTGTTCAATGATGAAATTTCATGTTGGTTGTGCTAAATATACAACATATTCATCCTTAAGGAAGCTGTATAATTTTAATGATGGGAATAGAAGGGGTGACCCCAGTTTTGTTGAAATAATTTATATCTTGAATGATATTATCTGACAAGATATGAACTTCCATGTCAAATAAATGGTTCTAAAATAATGATACATTCAAAGGAAATGATTTCAATCCAAATGGTGGTATACTGTTTATAACATAACCAAAAATCACTTAAAATTTAAAAAATTTGGTGATCCACGATACAAGAAAGATTAATTTATTCCTATCAATGTTTTATGGTAGTTTCCAACAATTATATAGTTTAGGTTATTACAAAGAAGTGAGGAAACCGCAATATAGTTGATGTGGAACACAAATATAGTAAATAAATATGGAATACTTAATCAACCAAGACACTCTCCTTAGTGGGAGATAATTTATCACGAGAATCCTGAATTTCAAAATGAGTATAGAAGCCATTGTATTTAACTATCTATAGTAGAAGAAGATCAATTTATTTTTCAAATATAAAATCATGGTACATCACTGGTTATATTAGTAAATTATATCATTCTACCATGTTAATTATTGGAATGAAAATAAATTATATTTTCTATATTTATATTAGTAACAAAATAATCATGTAATGATATTGATGTTTAATTGGATCCAATTATGGAAAATTTAAAATTATGGTGGGATTCAAATCTTACATGATCCTTACCGAAATTGATGATTTCTTGTTGAGATCCATGTTATATGCTATGATAAATAAATATTTATCATATGGGAAATTTCTTGGATATATGAGAAAATTAACTTGATAGTGTCAAATTTTCGAACAAGGTACATAGTGAATTAGGATGAAAAATTCATTGGAGGATGATTTTTTAGAACATCATATATTTCTACCCTGGTGACATAAGTATTGATCCTGGATGATGTCATTTGTTGGGTGATAAGAAGAACACATTTCACTATCTCCAATAACATGTGATCAACTATTTGTGAAATTTGATGATATGGACACCACATTTTAAAAAAATAATTTAAAAAAACCTATTAAAAATAGGTTATAAAAAGAGATCAGTTATTTTAATACCATACAAGAAATACTGTAAATCATGAATTTTCATGATGTTATACGTGTTGAAAAAAATGTTTATGATAATTTCATTAGTGAAGTACTAAATTCCTGCATCAAAACAAAGGGTTGAATTATGACTATGTTAAATATGATTAACATAGTAATATGTGAATAGTTGTAACTAGTGAATATTGAAAAAATACATTTATTACTCATAATGAAAACACTATTTCCACAAAAGAGAGATATCAGTTTTTTAATTCTTGACTGATGTAATGGTTCTAGAGGGGTATTCATAAAATATCAAGAATATCAGGTCCATGACTGATTTAATTCAATGGTGTCTGAAATATCTTGGATTCTTTGTTTTTATGTATGATATACTGCCTATATATTTACATTTCATTTTCCTAAATATTGACCATAATATATTATCCTTCATTGGGTTCTTTTTAAAATATATATGCATTAAAGTAATATAGTTGAAAAAAATTTCTGACTATAGAAAATGAAAATGATGTCAAATTTTATAAATTGTATATTTTCATTCCAACATAATTCATTAATATTATGGTTCACATGATGGTTCACTTGGTAAGAGAGATTCAACTCTATGGTGACATACAATATAGATGGGTGTACACCTTTGAACAATATATGATGATTTTGAAAGCCTATACCAAAAATCGATGTTGGTTAGAAGGTTGTTTAATGGAGTGACTCAATTTTGAGGAATTATATGAATTCTATATAGAATTAATGTCTAATATTGAATTAATTAGCATACTAAAATCTCTTCACATCAGGTGTATTATTTGTGAAACAATTTTTAAAAATTATGTTGTCAAAATTAAAATTACAGATTGCGTGAAGACCCACCTTTTTGTTTTGCATAACTATTTAGAGATTTCATAAAATTTTGAAACCCTTAATATAATTCATTGGAATTGTATTCCATCATGTTTTGAAATCTCATAATCAAATAAAAATAATAAATAGTTTATTGTATGGTTTTGAGACTATATTTTTAAGAAGTCAACTAAAATTCCAGATTCAATTTCTGGATGACTTAAATGGCTATCCATATGACCAAGTGTCCATGAATTATAGTATAATTTTAATGTAATTATTTATTATAGGTTCTATATAAATGAACACGATGAACATAGTTCCACAAAAAATAGTGGAGTGATAGTTGTGGATGAAGCAATGCATGTATATAGTACCGAGGATAGATATCCAATTTATGAAAATATTTTATAAATTTTAACCACCAAAAAAATATAGGAGATAAATTATACAATATTATATGTTGTAATTTATTAATTCATTTGGGTTGATAATAATAATTCTATTAAAATAGATGAATTGGGATTCATGAAAGTGGATTTAATAAAGGAAGGGTACAAAATGAGCCATTAATAATGGAGTCATTGGTAGTACTAGTATTTTATGTTCAGATCGCACAGACAAAAAGTGGTCAATTATTCTTTTATTAACCAAAACCAATGAACATTCAAATGACAACTCAATTGTGGATGACCATTTCATTGGGACATGACAACAATTTCATTGTGTTCCCAATGTTGACGGGGCCTTTTAGGTCATAGGAGACCAAAATTAAGGGATTTAGATACTTGATCGAGAGTTTTAATACCTTTATCCATTATAAAATGATATCATTCAATAATCTGGTGATATATTTTTTAATATACATTGTGTTGCCTCATTATATTATAAGTTCATTTTACATTTATGTAATATAAATTAAATATCCAACCACTTCTGTAGATGAAGACATATGAAAGTGTCAATTCTCCAAATCCAGAGGAATAATAGTTTTCTTAACACATTGTTGCTCCTAATATTGAAGAAACAGAAACCATATGAACCTGTAGACAATAATAATCTTGAGGTAAAAATATATTTATATTGTTGAAGCTGAAGACATGGTAAATCATGAACAACATGAGTCTTAAAAAATGACCATCGTATCATGATGGTGTTAATAGAAATTATTCAAGAAAGACATAAAGAAATGAAATTCAATATTGGATGGACTACATATATTCATACTCTTAAGGCTAATAATTCCATGTTCAATGGATTCATTGGGATGACCACTCACATGTTCATTCCAATTAATGTATATTTGTTTAAAAATATTATGCCCAAACATAAAGGACTACATTGAGAAGTGATTATTGTAACATTATGATATAATTTAATTATTTTTCATAAAAATAATGAAATGATTACATACACATCATTAACTATTATAGAATGAATTTATAGAAGATAACACCCCAATATTTTTTTATTAATATCTTTTGGAAATTATCAAAGAGTATTTCACACAATTATTAATGTTTATCATCTCAAATATGAGTCAATGGAAAATAAACTCACACCCACCACATATGTATGAAAAATTTATAAACTAACAAGAGTGGGATGTATTTATTAAACCTCAATAAGATCAATATTTTCAAATACATTGTTATTGGTAAAATATTTCCTCAAAATATTTTTGTTAATTATAATTATTATGAATTGATAATTTATTATAAAAAAACTATATTATAAAAACAAGAAATGGGAAGAAAAAATAATGAACCCCAACTATAAATAATGTATGTGTCACACTTCAATTGAAAAAAATTGTTTTTTATTTTTCAATCTACCATAAAACATTTTATCAAATGAAACAATGACACAATTATATTCTCTTATTTCTATGTATATTGATGAATGGAAATCCAAATCAACTTCCATACCTCTTCATGATTTATTGATGTTGGATCATGTTAATAAAAAATGTATACTAATACAATAAAGCACCAAAAATGTGTGGGAACCGTGTGTAAGAATGACATAATAAAAAATTCATTAAATAAGTATTATATAATAATTACTACCTATTTACTAATATTTTTTTTAAACATTTTCACAAGAATCAACATAATCTTAAAATGATGAAAAAAATACATTTATTGGACATGATGTTTCTAGAACAATATGTTTGTGTCTATGGTGTAGATTTTGGGGTGTTAAGGTAATAATATTTTGATAAAATAAATAAAAAGTGTATTAAAGATAAAAAAATAGAATAGTTAGAGGAATGATTAAACTCTTCAGAATAAAATATTTATTGTTTGTAACATTTGTTAGAATTTTTTTTTCAAATCATTAAAATATAAGAAACAATATAAGAGTAGCCACTACTAGAAGATCCTCCCCCACTCCCACCAGCTTCGAGGTGATCCATTCAATTCAATGTTCTATCTTATAAGAGGTAGTCACTATTGTCACAATTGAATCTAAAAAATTTGAAATAGGATGAAACTATTACCATTCATGTATATGTATTTGATTGGATCAAAACAATTAGGATTTTTGTTTATCAACACCCATCCATCACCATGTTGATAGTGGTACCATGTCCAATAACCAATGTGATATTCTATAAAATAAAAAACATATAATTTTTCATCATTGTGTGGGTATTCACATAGATCATTAGATTATAACTGAGATACCTATTCCACTTGATGATGTATATTTTTATATAGTTCAGAAATATAACGGAACTATCATATCATGTATGTTATTTATTGTAAAAATACATGTAAAAAAGAAGGTATTCACTTCTAATTTATTTTTACTACGAACCCGTTAACACATAATGAAAAAATTCCCCAATTGATGTTTTTACACCAAGATAATGGGATGTTGGTGAAATGGATGTTGAATCAAAATGATCTGATAGATCAACCAACCAATCTAATTTTTGTTTTGAAAAGTACATTTACCCCACTAATTTAACATATATATTTAGTAACATTAATTCTTCTTGAACAGACAATATTAATAGGTAGTGATATGACCATAATTGATTATAACAAATAAATGTATGTAGAGTCTATTATTAACTATATTGGTATAATGTTTGTAAATTAAATCCCCACTAATGTATGTATATGATATATAGTTTTAACTTTATAAATGAGGTTTATTTTTAGGATTTTTTCTCCAATATATAATTAAATGTGTTAATTATTACTGAATACTATTCATTTTTTTGTACGTATATACCTCAATATTACATAAAGGGAATACACTATTAAAAAAATCATGACACATTATTCATGATATCACTTATACACAACTATTCTATATGGTTCTAATGAAATATAAAATAATAGTTGAAAAACATGCCATAATGTCTGAAAGAAAATTTATAAATGGGAGACACATCATAATACCCATGATGTAGGGGTAAAACTCTACAATTTAATCACCACAAATATATTTTCATACATTTAATTACTTATTCAATTTTCATTTTTATGCAGTTATGGTCACTCATTATAGACAATTTGGTTATTCTGAGGATTTATTTTCTACATTAAACTGATAGATACTCATCACACCAAACACACATAATGAAATTTATCATTTTTTAATACACTACATGAACTTTTTTACACATAAAAATCAAGTTATATATTTTATATTATATTTGAATGAAATATATGTTATGATTGGGTGTCTTTTAAATATTTACAAAATAATTGCATGTGGATAGTCTATGGGAACAAGGAGCCTATAAAATTCTACAAATAGATAAGTGTTTGGGTTTATATAATTAAATCCCACTATAAAAATTTATATAAAAACAAATTACTTATTTTAAAATTATTTTTTTTGTTTATGAAACACTGTAATGGAATATATTATAGTGAGTATGTTTTAAAACATTAAAATGATAGTGTATATCATCAATAAACTAACGTCCTTAAAGAGGTATTTATAACATAACTTCAATTTCATTTAAAACATTTGTTAATAATTTTTAATTATATTTTTCTAATTCTTCAAAGGATTTCGATAGTGATTGTATTTGAAAGTGGACATATATTTTTTAGAGATTAACTGGTCGCATAACAAGGGTCATATTGTAAACATACATTAGTGAGAGGCGAATTCATACAACTTATTTCGTTGACTTTAAGATCCATTTTTTTACAATTTATTTAATTTTATTATCATTGTTATCTAATAATTTCGTAAAATCATGCATTTGTGACACGTTGGAATAAATAAAACCTCAATATGATACAAGGTGTGTCTTATATGACTCAAAGTGTCTGTTTTTAGATTTCAATTGTAATTTGAGTTCAAAACACATGTCACATACTCAAAATTAAAAAAACACATTCATATTTTTTTGTTGCATTATACATTTATCAAAAATTAATTTTTCATTGGCATGAATAAACCACACCTCAATCTAATAATTGGCGTTCCCAGTGTGATTCAATCTATCCATTATCAATTTAAAATTGAAAATGTAATTAAAAACATATCACTCACTAAGAACAAGAAAACACACTAAGATTTTATTTATACAATAGGAAAATGATTCATGCATCATTTTTAAAATATAATATTTAGTCTCATGTTAAAGTGACACATGATGTGACCATAGTAACTCAAAGAACATTTTTTCAGTTTAAGTAGATATTTCATCAATAAATTCATGTGACATACTATAAACTGATAAGAGACATTCACATTGTGTTAAAAAATTAAGAAAATACCATGTCATTTGGGACATATTAAAACCATATTCATGTCAACATGATGAACAGTTTGACCAATATGACTCCATGTGCGTTATTTTATTTAAAATTGATATTTTATTTATCAAAACACACATCACATACCCATAGATATGAAAATGAATTCTGATTACTTTAATATTTTTGTAAAATTATCCACATTTCATTGATGTAATATAAGAATTATCCCCACCTCAATATGATACACGATGTCCAATGTATGATTGAATGAATCCATTAATAATTTAGAATTTTTAATTTAGTTAAAAACATGTTTCAATCACTTAATACTAATAAAATGAACTTTAATTATATAATTAAATTTTGGAAATGATTTAAATGTAATTTATGGCACATTAGATTTAGTCTCACATGAAATTGACACATGATGTGACCAGTATGAATTATAGTGTGTGTTTTTAGTTTAAATTGTCACTTTAGTAAAAAAATAAAATTATCATACTAAACAGAAATAAAACAAAATTGGGATGGGTTAATACTTCAAGAAAATTATCCTATAAAAAACTTGACAATTTTAAATTTACCTAATATTAATCTGACACATAATGTGCACGGTATGACTCAAAGTGTTTTTTTTTCAGTTTAAAATTATGTTTTTTTGTAACATACATAAGTAGAATAATAAAAATTAAGGAAAAATTAGATTATTTTCATAACTTATAAAAATAATTTCTATAATTTTTTTGATGTGTATGAATTAGACTCACCTTATTTTGAGGCATCATTTGGCCAATTTGACTTGAATTATTTCTTTTTAATTAAAATTGACATTTGTGTTAAAAAAAGTGACATACTCAAAACTAATTAAGGGAATAATTATTGTTCAAATACATTATTAAATTGATCCATAATTCATTTTTGATGTGTAGGTATCATACACACCTCAATATGATACACAGTATGGTCGAAATGACTCAATGTGTCTATTACTAGTTTAAAATCAATATTTTAGTTAAAAACATGTGTCACTCACTAAACTCAAAAAAAACACACACATATTGTCTAGATAATTTATGAAAAGTATTAATTAGTCATTTTTTACGTTTTGGAATCATTCACATGCCAAAATGGCACATGATGTGGCAAGACTGAATCAATGTTTTGGGTTTTATGTTTAAAATGATATTTTAGTAAGAGAAAAATGTGACATACTGAATATAAATAATACATGTTCAGATTGATTTTATACTTTAGGAAAAATATATATAAGATCTTTTTGTGATTTATATGAATTATACAAGCCTCAATCTGACACACTGTGTTACTAGTAAAACATTAAGTGTCAATTTTTTTAAAATGAAATTTTTGTGAAAAAGAAAAGATACATTCCCCTAAATAAGAATACAACTTCATATTGTTTCAATACATTAGTAAAATTATCCATAAAACATTTGTGATATGTAGGAATCATCCACATATCAATATGAAACATAGTGTGCTCGATATGACTCAAATTGTCTATTATCAGCTTTAAATTGGAATTTTAGTTCAAAACATGTATCCGTCATTGAAAATTGAGAAAACATACTCTGATTGTATTGACTATTTTATAAAATGATTCATTATCCTTTTGTTATGTGTAGGATTTATTCTCCAATTTCACAGACACAAGATGTGACTAGTGCTACTCAATGTGTGTGTTTGTAGTTTAAAATAACATTTTAGTACCAAAAAATTTTACAATCACAAAATTAATAAAACACATTTTGTTTTTTACACTTTAAAAAATTTAAAATAATTCATTTGGGACAAATTGAAATCATCCATGAATTGAAACAAGGCATGATGTGACCATTATGAATCAAAGAGTGAGTTTTTATTTTAAAATTATATTCTAGTAGAAAACATAAATGACATATTCCTAAACAAGAAAATGCATTTGAATTTTTTGGATACTTTGGTAAAATGATCCACATGCCATTTTTAAAATATAGTAATTATATTAACCTCAATATGATGCAAAATGTGACTAGTACATCTCCAATATTTTCATTTATTTTAAATTTAAATTTTTGAAAAAAGAAGTAATGTAATGTACTGAAAACTATCCAAACACGTTATGATCATTTCAATACTTTCTTAAAAAGATATATAATTCACTTAATATTTATAGGAATCATTCGCACCTCAATCAGATAAATGGTGTTCCTAGTATGAATAAATGTTCTTTTTATCTGGTTAAAATAGAAATTTTAGTACAAAATTGATGTGACACGTTGAAAACATAGAAAACAATATTAGTTTATTTTATAATATATTAAACTAATTTAAGTAATTTTTGAAACATAGGAATAGATTTCACATCAATCTCTCTGATGATGTGATCGATTTGACTCAATGTGTTTCTTTTTTGTTTAAAATGATATTTTATTGAAAATGATAAGTAACATAATTAAAATAGATAAAGAGAATTTTGATTGATTTTATACATTATAAAAATGAACAATATGTTAGTTTTAAAATTTAATACCTAGAAACACCTCAATATGATGTAGGGTGTGACTGGTATGACCCCAATTGTGTCTTTTTTTAATTAACACTTTTGGAAAAAAGACAAGTGACATAATCAAAACTAATAAATTTAATTCATATTGTTTTGATACTAAAAGATGATGATCCATATGTAATTTTTTATGTATAGGAATTATCCTAAGCATAATATGATTCATAGAGTGATCTAAATGACAATGTGTCTGTTATCTGGTTAAAATTGAAATTTTAGTTCAAAATGTGTGCCACTATTTGATAAATATGAAAACATGATTAGATTTTTTGAAACAAATTATGAAAATGGTTCATAATTCATTTTTAGCATGCAGGAGTTGAATTCACTCTAATTCAACACACATTGATATTGGTATTACTCAATGTACGTGTTTTAAGTATATTCTCATATTTTATTTTTAGAACTATCACATAGAAAAAACCAATATAGTGAGACTGTATTTTCTTAAATTTTGGAAAACAATCCATAATTCATTAGTGACCTATAGAAATTGAACACACATCATTCTGATACCTGAGGTGGTTGATATAAATCAAAGTGTTTGTTTTCATTACAAAAAGTGTTATTTTAGTTTAAAACACATTTCCAATAGAAAAAATCTGATAAAACATGTTTGAGTTGTTTTCAAAATTTAGGAATATAGTCAATAATTTTTTTGTTAAATGTTATATTTTACCTCACATCAATTCAACACATGAAGTGATCGATATGACCTAACATGTGTTTTTCAATATAAATGTTCCATATCATTTCGAAACACATCTCACATCACAAAAAAATAGAAAATGAAATGTAATTTTTTTCTCATAATTTAATATAATATTAATTAATTTACTTATAATTTCTATATGATACTTATTTGGTTAATTTTAGCAGATATAATACTTGAATAAAAAGAAGAAATGGTGTGATGGTCGAAGTCTTGTTCTAAAACATCAAGACCTCTTAAATTCAATCCCATCTTTAGTGATTTTCTTATCCCCAAAAAATGAGATGTAATTATATATGAACTAATTTTGGGAACAAAACTAAGTGTTATGACCTATAACAATGAACAAAAACTGAAATCCATACATGATTTTATGGGTTTTACTCAAAATAAATGCTTTCAGTTTAATATTTTCATTTTTTGTTTAATTTATATATATATATATATATATTATTACAAATATATTTTTGTTCTTATATTGTATCATTATTTTGATCAGGATAGGATGGGTTTTTATAAACTAATATAATTACCAGGGTTTAATGGCTAAAGAAAAATTAAAATTGAAATTTTTTAATGCTTGATAGTTTTTACATATTCATGTTGTTGTATAAAAAAATATTTGTAATATTTTGAATATATTTTTTCTTTTCATATATATTTGTTTTAATTTTTTTTAATTAATTAATTTATTTTATCATTTTTAATAATTTTTTTTTCTGATGTGGTGTGCCATAATTTGAATAACACAATACAACATCAAAACCTTTATCGACACTAACTATAACACCGATAAAGGGTATCAATATCAATAGTGG
The DNA here is from genome assembly GCA_963277665.1 of Viscum album. Taxonomy (NCBI): domain Eukaryota; kingdom Viridiplantae; phylum Streptophyta; class Magnoliopsida; order Santalales; family Viscaceae; genus Viscum; species Viscum album. The sequence goes on from OY728165.1 coordinate 1,395,644,998, forward strand.
AATTAGAGATGATAAAGTGGTACCTTTATTGATGATTTTTTAGAACTCAAAATGTTTCCACTTTATTATTTTGTTTCTATATCTGATAAAAGGGCCCCTCATTTAATAATACTTAAAAAACACATATATTTTTAGGGGTTATAAAGTCTTTTTATATCCCTATTAAAAGACATTTATTTTGTAGCAAATATAACTGATGTTTTTTTTAAATTTTTTTCATAATATTTAATGTTTTTATACATAATAAAAGAGAAGACATGGTTTAAATCAAACACGGGTTGGTATAGACATGATTTTTACAAGAAAATATATATATTTACCAATAAGTGTGACCTCACCCTACTACAGATTCTCATTTTATCAATGCAAGATTTAACCATTACCAGTGTAAAAAATAATTGATATTCAATGTTCCCATAAAATATTTTATATTTTAATATCACTAAAAAAATTGATATTTTATGAATGCTTAAAATATAGTAAATTTTATCAATGCTAAAAATCATTGATAAAGGAACCCATTTTCAACACTAAAAAAATGATAAAAAAATCCCTTATAAATTTTTTATTTCACTCATAAAGGGTTCCATTAATCAATGATTTTATATCAGTGGTGAATTGTTTTTTAAATTTATTTTATTCCAGTTGAGATACCCCTTAATTTAGCAATTACGTAGTTGATAAATATCATTCTTCAAGCTTGAGACCCATACCACCCCCCCCAAAAAAACATTTATTGGCAATTTACACCTTTCCACTACTCCCATTTATCGGCACTCAAAACCACTCCAATTGAACCCTATCGCTCAACTCCTAGGGTTTGACCTCGATACATCCATGTTTAAAGTGACAATTCATTACCACTACAACAACATATTTTCTTGGTATTTTTTGATATATTTATATATTTTATATATATATATATTCGCATAATTATATATATTGACATTATTATATATACTCATAAAATTATAGCTGTTTAATTATTATCTAATTATTTACAAAATGAGTTTATAAAATATGATTTGGGGTGTGTGCATTTTAGTGTGTTTATATGTATATTTATGTGGGTTTTGAGATTTATTCTCATATATTTATATATATATTCATAAAATTATTTTTATATAAATTTATAAAATATGTTTGTGTGTGTTTCTTTATTTGGGTATGTTTATATTTATTTATACATATGTGTGTTTCTGTATATAAACATCATTATTAATATCAATATCAATATTTATATTTAAATTTAATTACATATATTATATGTTAAAATTTATTTACATGTATTAAAATATATACACAAATATGTATACATATATATACAAACACACACACACACAGACATACACACACACATATATATAAATGTATATTTGTCTGTTCATATAGAAACACACACATATGTATTTGCAGTTGGGGGGAATACCTGAGTGTTAATTCTCCCATTAATTATACTTCATAACCATGATCAAATATATGTGGAAAAAGTTACTATTAAAGTACTATGTAGGTGGAAATGTAGATGGGGATGTGGGAAGGTGGCGTCACATGCATGATATAGGCAGCCGGTGACTTATGCATGATCCAGACCTGGGGATTTAGGCAGGATATTGGAGGCATGAAATTTCACTAGGCTTTTGGGCCATGTTATGGTCTTTATTACCACAAGACCTATGGGCCATGCACTAAAAAAAATAAGGCTTTATTGGTGGGAAATCTCATGGGGTTGTTATGGCATGCTTTTCTGGACTATTTGTGTTGTGCGTGTGTGTTATAATATTATTTCTCCCTAATACAACATATATATATATATATATATTCAAACATTTTTTACACAAATAAAATTGTTATTTTTTTTTATTTTAGAAAAATTGAATATATATTATTATTGAGATATGATTTCTATATTGACGAAGACATTTTATATGTAAGTAATATAAGGTGTTTTTATAGAAAACAATTTTATACACACAATGTCGTTTTGTCTTAATAAATTAATTTTACAAATATTTGTAAAAAAACTTATAAAAAATATATTATACATTCCATAATATATTTTAACATTTACTTAAAAATTTCTATAAGAATGAGATAAGTATAGACCATATTTTATGATTAAAAAGTACATTATTAAAAATTAGTTTTCATTGTAGTTTTCATGACTTTTTAAAACAAATTTCTCAAAATTACGAAAATTGAATATTGAAAAATTGATTCAATATTTGGAATTAGAATATTAAAATTTGGAAAATAGACCAATTTTATTTTGTGTTAATATAAATAGTAACTGTAGTAAAATTTACAACATCAGAAAAGAGAAAATCATGTTAATCATGTTTAAAACTAAGTGATAGAGACATAATTTGTCATCATAATTCCCATTGGATGAAGGGAACTCGATTCATATCACATTATTCTTAATATATATTTTTCTTAGAAAATGACCAATATACTATTTCAAATAAATAATGTTACAAAATATCACTCTTTTAGTTTTAATGATCAATTTGGTGTTAACATAAGAAAAATATAGTTTTAAATGAATATAAATTTCTATATTTCCTTCGTAAAATAAAATTTATTATTTTAATTTAATTATAGGTTTTTTAATATACATTTACTCAAAATTATTACACAATGCTAATATATTATTTCTTCAATTAATATAAAAATATAATAAATGATTTTTGAAATAGTAAAAGCCATATAATTTGAATGAGGTGTAGTGTTCCATGAATTTTATATATAAACATAACATTTTTATTACATGTAAAGGGAGTCCATGATGGGTAGTAATAAACATATAAAGTAAAATAAATCTATAAACATTATTGTGGGGAAGGTTGTCTGTGATGGTGTCTCATCGATATGGGTTTAATAATGGATTGAGTATGGATGATGTTATATATAAGAGTAACGAGTTATAATGTAATTTGGTAAATAGGGTTATATATTTAAAATAAAATGAATGTTTTTTTGTGAAATTGATCATTAAGTGATGGAAATGTGTGGTTGATGGTATTACGAGGATGGTCTAGTTATGGATTAGAAAAGGACATAATTAAATAGTCCATGGTATGTTAAAAACTAATAATGATTATCCCTACCGGTTATTCACTAGGTATAATATTTAGGGTTGGTTTCATAATTTTTTACAATAAATATTATGAAATTAATGGCATAATAAACATAATTATTTAGTTAAATGGTATGCGATGAAATTTAAAATGATGTGAATCATGGGTGTTTTGATTGTGTGATTTCTATTTTACATGAGGTATTTGTTGTTTTGTTGATGATGATGTTAAGAAGGATGTGATGTATTGGTGAGTTGTTTTCAAGATGTTATTTTGATATTGAGAATTTCATGAAGTGAAGGAGTAATTAAGGTTAAATTTATGGGATATTTTAGATCATGTGGTGTGTAATCTGGTGAGTTTTCATCGATTAACATGTATTCAATAGTAAGCATGAAGAACCTTGAAGTTATTTATGTGATGAAGCTTGGTAGGGGTTATGTAGGGTATGAGATGGGAATTAGGTTGATGTCCTATTTTTACAGTACAACCTACATTGAGGATGATATATAGGTGATTATACTGTGGTTATGGTTGTAATGGAGAGGATGTATACCTGAATTTATTAGTGGTGGATGTAAATATATGGGGGTGTCATGAGTTTGAATATATTTCTATCACCCTGAACCTAGCGATGTGTGACTGGATAAGGGGATACCACATAAAGGGGTAATGTATGTGTGGTGATGTGGTACATAGTGGTGGTATGAGTGTTATTTCTGTGTTTTTGTGGTATATTTGTATGTGTTTTGGTGGCCATATGTGGAAATGAGTGGTGGTTAATGATATGTTACTAATAATATATTTTCTAACACCCATAATCACTTGATGAGTGGTTTTACTGTTAAATAACTATCCATTTTAGTAAATGTATTCTATAAACTGATAGGTGAGAGTGGTGGAGAATGATCGATCCCTTTTCATATGTTTATTTTTATGATGTTTTTGGAGTTAATTATTTATCATGGATATTGGTTAAATAATTTTTTGGAATCAATTATTGGAAAAATGGATGTGGATGTTATAGGAGTTGGTGAATATTGTGGAGGATATATCAAATATAGAATTTAGTTATTGTGTTTATAATTCTTATTTAATATTATCTATACAACTAGGTTTTATTTATATTTTATTAGCTTTGTTTAAAAGATCCTATTTATTTCACATGGATGTATATTTTTAATGAGGGATTCAACTGCTGAGTACTCCCAATTTACCACCCCTCCAAAATTGTATAATTTTTAGATAGGATAGTCTGAAGGTATTGGAAGCTTCTATTATGGTTTCCTAGATAGAGAGGGAGGATGAATTGGAGTTTTAGGATATTTATCTGTCATTAATTTTGTAATGATTGTATGACATCTATATGAAATTATGGTTGTGGAAAACATAATATTACTTAATAGAAATACTTTTTTTTTGTTTTTTGGTAGTTCATTTTCAAATTTCAAGTTTTTTATGGGGCTAATACCAAACATATGAGTGTTTTATACCCCTGATGCTATTAAAAAAATGGAGATTATTAGAGGTACGCATCAAGGGCCACTCTTTTATTTGTTTCATTCCTATGAGGGGTTTCATCTAGGTTTTGTTCTAACATTTTCCAAACATTAAAATAATATATTTAAAAAATTTAAACAGTTCATCTCATAATAATAAAAAAATATAACGAATTTTATTTTTGTTGTGTTTGATGATCATCTACATAAGAAACTTATTTAATAATACAAGTGAAAATATTTCCATAATTGAACCACACAATACTCCCTTCAATAATCCTCAAATGATATACTCATAATCATATCGTAGAGGAATGGGGTGAGCTCAGACAATCTATAATGGAAAATCTTATCAAAATCTTATCAATGTTTAAATCCTTCGAATTTGAGAAAACATTAGAATTATAGAAATTAATTTAAAAACAAAACATTAGAAAACAATATTTATCCATAATTATTGATATAAAGACATGTAATATTCAATAAAGTAACATATACCTGATAAAAAGTGTGAAAAATCATGAGATACAAAACATCCTCCCTAGAGAAAAATCATAGGAATATGGAATAGAGTTATAAGAATCCCATTAAACATAATATAACAATGATCATTAGAAAAAACATATGAATTTAGAAATTAATATATTATGAACAAATGTTTTTACCATGAATCATTTTGTGAATAAAAAAAATCTATGAACTATGTTTTATATAAAATAAATGTACAAAATTCTTATTTAGAAACAACAATTTCCATGATTGTTGTTGAAAAAAAAAAATCCAAGCTTCCTATTTAAAACAATTTTTTTAATTCTTAACATCCTTATCTCATGATATTTTAATCTTTAATAAAATCATTTTAGGGAATATAGGACCCCAACCTTTTTTTTATAATTATTTACACATATGTAATCCATTTTTATATTAAAACAGTCATATTTAGAACATCACTTAACTAACCCATATAAAATAGATTGGTTTCATGAAAAACATTCCTAGAAAATTAAATAAGACAACTAAATTAAGGATTTATTTGTTGGATTAACAATATCCCAATTTTAATATAAGTTTAATTAACTATTATAACAGAGATGAAAAATACGTTTTATAATAATTAGACAATTAATTAGAAAAATAAAATAAAACCCATTTTGAAAGTCTTGGAAACTGTTTAAAAAATTTTCATATTGAATTAATTTTGATAAGATATAACATTTAAAAATTATCCTTAAATATAAAAATTATGATCATAAAAGAAAGATTATAATAGAATTATTATTTCAGAACATAATTTTAGAAGATGTAAAAACACTTGAAAACTTCATTCAATTAACCCAAGCCGTTAAATCCATTTAAAATAAATAATTCATTTTAAATTTAACAAAATTATTTTTTAAAATATATTAAAATTTAGATTAATTTTTAAAATTATTAATATATAAAATCAATTGAAAACTATTTTTTACATGGATGGAAGTCATTGTATAGATTAATAGTTATAATGCTGAAATGAATCATAAATGTGTTTAATTTTTTTTACCATTATATAAAATGATAATGTTACGGGTCAGATTCAAATGTATTTTTCAAAAAGGTGAACTGAAAAATTTATAAAGGCTATAATAATGGATCCTATAATTTATTATTATGTTTTTAGAATAAATTAATATTGTAGGATAAAACGTATGATTATGGAAGGGAAAAATTAATTAATTTTAAATGTGTTTGTTGAAAACCGATATCATAAAAATCATTAATAAAAAATGTATTTAAAATGATTAAAATATAAATATAATTGTCCCATAAGAGAAATAATTACCGTGTTTCCAAATATAATTTTAACATTGGTGGGAAATTAAAATTTGTACATGCATAGAAACTTTCAATGAAAGATGATAGGAATTATTCCCTCTAATGTTATACATTCGCAAGAATAAATTCATCATGTTAATATTATTGAAATAAAATTTATTTATATTTATATTGGAAGAGAATATACCATGAAATTAAATATTAGTGTTTAGTAAACTTATCATGTTGTGGAGAAATTCAATAAGAATTATTATAACTCGATGAAGGGAGTTGAGTTAACAAAGACCCTTACCACTTTGTTATCTTTTGAATCAAATAAACACAAAACATCGAATGTAAAATGGATTTATAAATTTCTTTAAATTAATGATAATTATGATAAAAATAAATCCAAGGATAATATATATATAACACCAAATGAAATATGTGGTGAATAAAAATCATATCTAAATGAATGGAAATTAAGATGAAAACATTGTCCCCATAGGTTTTTATTTATTCTCTTCATATTCCTAACATAAAGAAAAATCAAATTTTAGATATATAAAACTTTTATATGAACCATTTAAATGAATATTTCATTCCATAAAGTGTATTTATAATCATATTTTATTTTTTTATTATATAGTTTGTAGATTGAGGGGTTACTTGAGGCTGTTTAGTGGATTTCTCTAAAAAACCTAGGTGTTTTTTATCATTTAGTAACGTTTTATAATTTTGGATCATATTATTAATAAGTTTAGATATTTAACTATTTTATTATAAAATATCATAAAATTTATAAAATTCAATAATTTCTCAAAAAAGGGCCCAAATTCAGAACGGATCCTTGATATGATTTTATAAGGTTATGTTTACTATGATCATTAATTATTAGTAAAACTTATAGAATGTACAATATTATATTTACATAATATTTATAGTTCCATAAATATAAATTTTTCAGATTAAATAATTCTAATGTCAGCCATGTTATGATGAAATGGAAAAATAGAACGTTTCGATTATAGAGGTGGTATCTGCAAGAATGCATGACGACACATTCCTTTTTCAAATGGTTTGGGAGGAATGATGAAAATCGATGTTATATTAGTATAATAATATTTCAAAATATTAATAACATGTATTTTAACATACATTATCTGATTTTATTGGATATTATGGTGGGAGTGATGAAAAGATCAAATATGGTTTTGTTGAGAACATTACATCTCCCTTTGGAAGTTCTCTATTAGGAAACATCATAATTATCCTTAAATTTATATTTTCGATATATGAAGGATTCTATATTGTGGGGAAATTTTATAGGAGAAACTAGGGATGATTTTTGGTGGATCCAAATTTATTTAAAGGTTGATGAAATCTTTTACAAGTGATATCCTTTTATAAGTGATGACAATGTTTTTTTTAAAGAAATCATTACATTTTCAACAATTTTATCACACTAGTCAATTTTACATAGATCCAAAAGTGGGAAATATTTACTTTTATATTATATAAGATTTATAGATCATCTAAAATTTAGTTTCATACATGTTTTAAATGTAACATCATGTTACCAACTAACAGGTACATCATTAAAATTTTCACGGTTTTTTCATTTATTTGACAGGGTAGGATTGGTAATGAATTTGGAGGATACCAGTAATGGTGAAGTAAGATATTTTTTGGACTCTATACTTTAACCGAACAATTATGTAAGCTGTTAAAGGGATACACTTTGTGTAACATGGTTCAACACCATGTAATAGTTCATAGGTTCATACCGTGAGATGGTTCATGTTGTGATAGGATTCACACAATGAAAGGTTAAATGATATGATGATCGTTTACATGTTGTGAGTCATTTAATGATTGGTCCCTCATTTTAACGTGACATGTTTTTTTGTGGTTATGAAACATAACTATTTCATGATGTGTAGTGGTATTATATGTCCTATAATACACTAAATGTGGATTTAAATCAAAAAGTACTATTGTAATCTTCTTTTATCCTCCTCTCCAGTTTCATTTCACTTTATTTAATGCCTTACACAAGAGATAATAGTTCCCTACAACAATTCTGTGTTACTTTGTTCAGTGTTTGATCATCATTTCTCTTACGGAAGGTATTCTTATGTAATCATTCTCTTTGATTATCATGTTTCTCTATTTCTCATCCATTATAATTTCAATGGATCTTCCTAGAATTGATGTATCTTTTCTTCATAGTTTTGGATCTTTTTTCTAGGTAGAGTTTTGATGTCTTCTACAATATCATTCTCATTAAATGGTTCAATTACGAGTGTTGGTTTTTGGGAAAAGGTAGGTGATTCAGTCCTACTTGTCTAAATTGATTGACTTCAAATTTATTGATTTATTTCAGTTGATTATTTTTCTTATATTTCATAAAAACGATTTCAATTGATTTATTAAAATATTTTTACAAAAAATTGAGATAATTGAAATGGTTTTGGAAAGAAAATTGGGAAAATACCAATTCCACTAAATTAGGGCGTGTTTGTGGAAATTTGACTATTTTAATTGCTGAATATAAATTGAAAATTTAATAGAAATGATTTTGATAAAATTAATGAATTTAATAATGGAGATGAATTTTGAAATTGTTGAAATAGGTCTAAAATTGTTTTCAAATAGTGATAATTGCATAAATAAATTTTGATAGAATCCTAGGGTGTTTATCTAGTTAAAAGGAATGTTTTTTTATTAACACATATTTTGTTTTTAAATTCAAAATTGGAATTTAAAATGGGTGTTGGGATTTAATTATATTTCAAATAGTCATTATATATATTTATCACCATTGATTGTGTAAGATAACACACATGATTTAGGTAGTTTTTGAGTTATTTGGGCACAATCAATGCTATTAAAACATTGTAAAACATAAATTCAGTAGGTCACATCCCCAATGGGTTGGTTATGAGTCACCTTTAGCTTGTATTTAAGGGACATATGTATACACATAATTCTGTGATCACATAGAGAGTAAGGAGACCTATATCCTGTAATATACGTACCTATATGGGAGATGACCATGTGGCTCGTTTATTTTATATTTGAGATATTAATACATTCAAATGTTGTTAAACTACTTTTTATGCAATCATAATTCATATAAACTATTTTATATAAATTTTTATTAAATCCAATGTATTATAAATATTTCATCACTTTTAAAGCCTTTTCTTAATGTATGTTTCCATCCTTCGAACAACATAGTATGATTTGTGTAAATGTTCATTGAAATGTCAAATCTATTTATTTTAAAATTGATATAATTTACATGGTTAATTTAGTATTTTCACCTAATATGGAATCCTTGGTGTGACCCAACTAGGCATTTATATCACACCCTACTTATGAATTTCAGTGTTTATAAATTATCTTCTTCTAGGTTTGATCATGGGGAATGAATATTTGGAGGTGGACTCAGCTGTCAAACTTTGGTCTTGGGGAGTTTTTTCTTTAAGTACAAGATCTATTTTTATATTTTTTGATACATGGGTTGTGAGGAATTGTGATTTAATGCATGTCCTACATTATAAAAATTACTCAAAATAAAGTTTTCTTATTATTCAAATTGGTACACGTCTTTTTTTCTTTCGCAATGTTTATGGAAAAAATGTTCCCACATTCAGTTTGTATGATGTCAGGTTCCAGTAACCGACCCATAGGGATTGAAAATATCCTTCGGGATATGTTAGGTATGGATCTATAATCGAGTTACCAGGCTACCCAAATTGGTTCATGAAAAAGTGGTATCATAGGAGGTTGATAATTTTTTTTTAAATTTAGTTTGAAGTTGAGTAATATTTTCTGGATATATGAGGTAGTTGTAGTTGAGTTCCTAGCTATATCTCACTGTCATGAACCTTAAGTATCTATGGGTTTTCAGGTAAAGACAAGTTTTGTATTAGTTCTAGTATTTTTCCCTAGTCTTTATCTAGATAGATTAGAATCAAAAACATGTTTTTCATATCTTCATAATAATTTTCCATGTTTCTCAGATTGAGTCTTAGCCTAATTTCTTCCATGTTGTTTGCTGATGTAGTGTATCATCTTGCATCCCAGAAGTCATGTGAATTAAAAATAGGAATAGTATTCCATTGAACCTCATCAATAGAATACTATTGTTGATATGAGTATGGTTGAGTTGATTACATTCACCATCCAAAATCTAAGACATTCCCCACCTCCAGTTCCTCTTTAGGATCCACCCATGGATCCTTAGTGTCTCTTATTATGACTCATTATCAAGAGTTATTTTACTATAAGACACCAGTTTTCATGGTATCCGTTGATCATCAACATTATGACTAATATTTGGGCTGGATAGAACATCAGTTTTAATTCTGGGAGACACCGAATGAAATCAAGGTAAGGTGTTCCACATTTTTTCTGGATGAAGTAAGCTAGAGATGGTGGTACACGATGATGATGGAATAGATACATGAAGAATTAGCATGTAAATAAATCAATGTTCCTTTCAATGAATTATTATATCAAGAGCATATTCTGTGGGGCAATGATGCAGAGTTTTTCATGCCTAAGAAGACCAATAAAACTGTGACTATGTATTCAAATCCCTTTGTTGAACACAGGTAGATTTTCCTAAGATTTTATCTAGTAAGAGGATAAAGGCTTGTAATTTAAATTTGGTACTTAGATCAGATATACATTATCAGTATATCTGGAAAAGGTTATCCACTTATGCTAATATTATAGATAGGAAGATGATGTCCACTATGGACCTGGATGTAATGTCTGGGTTGATAGGTGTTCCTTTTCCTTTCATTTCCAGGGCCAGTTCCTTCATAAAAAATGGATGTGTGATGATTCTCTCTATAGTTAACAATGTAAGGGTCATTCCAGACCTCCTACAGTGCCATGAGGAAGTTCATTGGGTTTCTCATTGTGTTTAAAGACATGCAATTATATGGGGATTTTCATGGATAACCCCATGAACTATTTATCTTGCAGACATTCAGAAAAATTATATATATTCATTCATGTCTTTTCTAATCCTTATTTGGAACAAAATCTCCTATCCTAAAAATAACATTAGGTAAATTATATTATTCATGTATAATAGGGTTCTAGCCATAGGAATCTTGAAGGAAGCTACTTAATTCAGTGTATGAGTCTCCATAGGAAGCAAACACATGGACCGAAACTGTGATAGCTACCATTTTTATAGTTTTGTGATTTGTGACTTCTTTTTATTGTATTTTATCATCAAATTCAGTTATTTGAACTAGTATTGTTAATCTAATAAACCATCTTATGAACCTTTGATCTTGTTCAATGGATATTACTACACCCCATAGTATGAAGAGAGACGAGGGTCTCCGTAGTCTCACTAGTTTCATCTATCTATCAAATGTTGAGCTAGTTTGGTATTTTCTTGTTCTTGATACAAAACCACTTCATGTCATTATTTTTATGGATTGTATCATGGCCAATAAAGACTAGATTAACTATAATCAATGGTGAGTATACCTTAAAACACCCTGTTTTGTCTTTATTGTCATTCAAGGAAAAAGGGACCCAACGTTAAGCACTGGCGGGCCATCTTATCCAGAGTCGGGGAAAGTAATATCATTGTTTCCTTTTCATCTATAGGAGGAATATTTTAGAGGTTTTCTCCCTTTATTTATCATCTTTCTTCCAAATGTGTTTTATTATGACTTATCTAGTTTTGCAGTGGTAAGGGATGTTGAGTTTTCCATTGATTTAATGCTTGGTACTCAACCAGTTTCTATTCCCTCTTGTTACATGGCTCTAAATTAAATAGATGATATGAAGTCCTAGTTGTATTATCATCTTGAGAAATGATTTATATTCCCTAGTGTGTCACATTTAGAGGTTCTGTTTCTCTTCAGTATGAAGGATGATGGTTCTCTTCACTTATGCAATGATTACCCAAATCTCAATCGAGTTATAGTGAAGAAATAGTATATGTTTCCATGGATTGATGATCTATATGATTATTTGAAAGGGGAAAAGTGGTTTTCAAATACTTTCCTTCACTCTAGTTTCCATATGTTATGGGTAAAATAATATTAAATTTTGAAAACCACCTTTCATAGTAGGTATATCTTTTAAGAGTACCTTGTTATTAACTTTTCTATAAAAAATGATCCTTTTGTTAAAAGTATTTGATGAATACTATTATACATGAATATCATGATACTGTTGTCATAGTTTGGGTGGATGAAATTCTCATTTAAATCCATATTGAGGACAATCATATGCATCATCTGAGAATAGCTATGAGTCTACTGAGAAATAATCGGTTTTATGGCATGATTTCAAAGTGTGATTTATGGATTCAGGAAAAGAAATTCGTGGGACTTGTGATGTCTGAAAAGAGTATATTAGTGGTTCTTGATAAAGTAAATTATGTTATGAATTGGGATAAACCACATGATATCTTTGAGATTCAAATATTTTTGGTCATAGATGGATATTATCACTGATTTGGGAAGGACTTCTCAAATATGGATTCCAAATGACTGCTCGGACTCAGAATGGTGTGAATCTTTCTTGGAAGGATAAGTGTTAGAGTTATTTTGTTTAGAAGAAACATATTTTTACTATTGAACTGGTTTTTAATATTCTAGAGGCTAGGTTGGGCAATTTGGTCTTCTATGATGCATCAGGTTCAGGCTTGGGTAGCATTTTTATGTATGAAGACCATATAGGTTCCTATAGATCTCATCAGCATAAGGTGCACAAGAAGAATTATCCAACCCATGACCTTGAACTTGGAATTGTGATGCACATACTTATGTTTTTGAAAAACTACATTTCTGTAAAAAGTTTTACTATGTATTCATACCACAAAAGAATGAGTTATATATGATCTAAAAAAGATATGAATCCCCACCAAAGACGATTGGTGTTGTACTTGAAATATTTCATCTATGACATCGTCTATACCCCAAGGAATGGTAATGTCAACGCAGATGCATTGAGAAGGAATCTTTCAAACCTGGAAGTAAAAGGATCATTAGAAGAGTGGAATTTGATGAATCTATTTGAATGGTTTCATATTGGAGTCTAAGAAATAGGGTCTGAAGTTTATTTAGCTAGATTTTTATTAATATATGCTCTTATCAATATGATTCTTCCAGATCAAGAGCTTGATGATGAATTATGTAGAATTAGAGACTTTCATTATGGTGTGTAGACAGTTTCCCTTTGGATGTTCTCTAAAGATAGTGTTCTATGATATGAGGATAGCTTTGTTGGTCCAATAGTGGAAGGAAATGTTGTAATAAGGTATTTTCATTATTCACAATGTATTGTGTACCCATGAACAACAAAAATGTTCTATGATATGCAGCGACAGTTCTGGTGTCTATGTATGAGATGAGTCATTGTTGATTTTATTTTCCATTGTTAGACATTACAACAGATGAATGTTGTGCACTAAAAACCTTCAGGTTTACATAAAACACTTAAAGTTACTACATGGAAATGAGATGAAATATCTATAGACTATGTGGTTGGGTATCCTTATACACAAATAAAGAATAATTAAATATGGGTTATGATCTATATGCTTACCTAGTTGGCTCACTTCATACCCATTCACAAAATATCCAAAGTACAGGAGTTGTGAAATAAATACGTGAAAGTTATTGTTAGTTTTCATAGAGTTCCATATACTATAGTCTCTACTAAGGATCCCCATTTCAATTCTCCCATTTGGAGAGACCATCAGGAGGCACTAGGATCTCATGTCCGTTTGTGCACAACCTACCATCTACAATCAGGTGGCTAGGTAGAATGACCTATACATACTTTTTAGGATATGATTCACAATTGTGTTTTCGACTTTGGTGGGGCCTAGGATGATCCCATGGGACTGGTTGATTTTTCATATAACAATTATTTCAAGTATTCAATAAGAAAGGAACCATTTGAATCCTTTTGTGGTCAGTCTTGTAAATATTCATTGTTTTGGTCAGATATTGGTAAATGTTTTTGGTTGGACCACACTTAATGTAAGTGATGAAAAAATGAATCTGTTAATTCTGCATAGAATGCTGACAGAATAGTGAATATATATGTATTATGAAGATCATCTACTAGGGATTTTTGATTTTCAATTGGTGACCGGTTTTTCTTGAAAATTTTACCCCAACTGTGTCATCAACGGCTTGGGAGGAAAGGGAAGCATGCTTCTCATTTTGTTTGACCACTTTGAATTTTTTGGTAAGTGGGGAATGTTACATACCATTTAGCACATCCACTACAGATTATGTTGATACATAATATATTTCATGTACCACAATTGATAATTATTTATCTAATTCATCTCATGTTTATGGTAGAAGTGATCTTGAGATTGAACTTGAATTATCTCTGGATGAAAAACATGTTAGGATAATTGATTCTATGTCCAGGGTTCTTCATGGAAGGACGTTACCTTTGGTTCCTATTATATGGAATCATGGTCCTGATAGTCATGATACATGGGAATATTAGGAACTAATGGGAGAGAAGAGGACTCATCTATTTTTCAAGGATATTTATTCACTGGTTTTCTGGGGATATAATTCTTTTATAGTGAGGAGATTGTAATATCAAGTGACCAATATGATAGGTATGTCTTTAACCTTGTCATAGAATTTCCTTTTTTGGACTTGGTGTTATTGATAATGAATTGGGAGCATACGTGTAATGGTAGGGTCATAGATTTTTAGGACTCTCAGCTTTAATCGGCCATTCTAGTAGGCTTCTACTGGGTTACATGCCATGTAACTAGGTTATACTCCATGTAATGGTTTCTAGTTACATACCATGTAAATTTTCATGTCATGATATGTTTCACCCTGTGAAAGGTTACATGAAATGATGAGACTTTACACATCATGACTCATTTAATGAGTGGTTTTTCATCTTAAAGAGACTTGTTTTTCATCAGATATGAATCATAAATATTTCATAACATTTAATGTGATTACACGTCGTGTAATACCCCAACTGTGGTTTTTAAATGGGCCACATTGATAAGATATTCTTTTCCCATCCACTCCAACTTTCTTTCTCTCATTCCAAATCCTTCCCTAGGTGATCTTGGATCCCTCATTCCATTCGGTTTCCTTCGTTAGGCATTTTATCATCGTTTTTCTTGTGGTGTGGATTCCAGAGTAAGATTTATTTTTGTTCTTCATCATTATAAATTTCTCCTCATCAGGGATTTCAATGAATGATCTTGAAATTTATCAATATATGATCTTTACTATTGGATCCTAGTTCTATTTTGAGTTTTTAGGTCTTTGATGCCTTCTTTCCCGTTGACGGGTTTTGTTGTGAGTGTTGGTTTTCATAAAAAGGATCGATGATTCTATCATGTTTGGCCTAATTGATTAACATTGTATTGCATGATTTATTTTAATTTTTTATTTAAATTAAAAATCTCAAAAATTTATTAAATTTATTTTATAAAACCAATTTTTAGTGAATAGGTACATCTGAAATAGTTTTGGCATGAAAATTGTGAAAACACCCAATTCCATTGAATCAAGGTGTTCTTATGGAAATTGAATTATTAAAACTATTTATTTTTAATTATAGATTTGAAGGAAATTAATTCAATTAATTTTTTTAGTTTAATTGTTGAATAGAATTTTGATATTGATTGAATTAGTTTTTAATTGAGTTAAAACTTTAAAAATTGATTATTGACGTTTTGATAGAAACTTAGTAGTTTTATCTTGTTAAAAATACGCTTTGGTTAAGATATGTTTCAGTTTTAAATAGAAAATTGTAATTTAAAATTTCACAATGGGATTTATTTATATTTTAATAAATATTAAAATAATGTTCCAATCATTTATTTTTAAGAGGACATGAAATCCTTAGGTAGTTTGTGAGTTATTTGGATACACTCTACACTATTATAACATTCTAAAAGACAATTGTAGAAGGTCACATCTGTGATGGGTTGGTTACGTGTCACCTTTTTCAATTATTAGATGAAATTTTTTATACACATATTTCCATGATCACGTAGAGGGTATAGAGTCCTATAATCTAGAATATAGAAAAATAATTGAATGATGACCATGTTGCTTAGTAGTTTTATATTTGAGATATAACCATATTCCAATGTTGAGGAAATATTTTCATTTCTTTTTAATTTATATAAATTTTTTATATAAATTTTTTATTTAAGCCATTGTTTTAGAAATATTACACCACTAGTAATGACTTTTCATAAAGAATTTTTCCATCATTTGAAATGTATAGCATTATTTGTTTAAAAATTGTTTGAAATAACAAAACAATTTATTTTAAAATTGAAAGAATTTCATTAGTTAAATTTTTATATGAACGTGATAAGTAATCCTTGGTGAGACTATAAAATTATTCTATCTCAAAACCTACTTGTGTATTTGGGTGTTTGTAGATTATCATCTTCTAGGTTTGAGCAAGGGTAAATGATCTCTAAGAGGTGGATCAAGCTATTGAACATTTTTCTGGGTGAGCTGCGTCTTTAGTGACATGGGGGTGTTTCTTCTATTTTGGTACTGGGGTTGTAATTATTTGGACTTTAATTCATATTTTACTTTTGGAACATTACCCTCATTTTATTTTCCATTATTTTGAATATTTTCTTACTTCTTTTTCATTTGTAAATGTTTATGGAAAAACCATTTGCATATTCATTTTGTATGATGTCAGGTGATAGTCACTGATTTTTGGCGACCATGAACACCTTTTAAGCTATGATAAGGCTAGATCATCTATATTTTTACCAAGCTACCCGGGTTGGTTCACGACTTTAAACATTTTCATGATTTTTAACCATATATTTTTAAACATCCATTTTGGGTTTTACCCTGTTAACTAGTTTATAGCCACAAAATTTATATTCTATTGAAAACACATGTTAACATCTATTAAAATATTTATATTTAATGAACCTAAATTTATTAACCCTATAATCTAATTGAATGTATAATTAAAATACAAATAACATTAAAATTAAGACCTTCAATATGTGGGAAAATTGTTTTATAGAAAATATTGTTTTTACTAATAAATGAGCCTAATATTATGAAATATTAATTAAAAACTAAATGGGTGATATTATATTTTTATATATTTTTAAAAATAATATCTATGTATTTATATAAAATAGATCAATTTAAATTATCAGATTAAAATTTCACATCATTACTAAAAAATTCTTTGAAAATAATAATTTCTCCATTTTCATGGTCATTAAAAAAACACTAGTAATTATACATTTACAGCTAAGAAATAAAATTGACCATGTTACATAATTTTTTAATTATCATAAAAAATAATAAATAAAATTTTTAGATATAATTTCAATAAGTAAAAAACATTTATATTTAATATAAGTGAATAATAATATTTTTTTAGTAATATATTACATAGATTTCCAAAAATTTATAACGGGATATTATAAATTCAAAATTTAGTGTTTAAATGATTTATTTTACTTTATAAATATACATTATTATATAAAAAATGTTTTAAAATTTCTTCATTCATCTTGTATTATGATGTTTTTAGAAAACTGATGGGAAGTATTAGAAAAAATGTTATTTTTCTAACACTCACCTAAAAAACTTATTTTATAAAAATCTCAAACAAATTGAAAATAAGATAACTTTTATATTATGAGTTAAAATATGATGTTCATTTTTACAAAATAAATTTATGAAATATAAAAATTTATCTTTTAAATTAAAGTGTAATATACCAAGAAATACTGATTTTATTCATTAATTATCTTTTAAAAAATTAAGTTTTCTTAATCATATTTTTATGGATTCATAATTGATTTAAATATTTAGATTTATTATTCATAAATTCTCTTATTAATATTAATAAAATCTATGATGGATCATTTTAGTTATATGTTTCATGTGAAACAATTTATCTGTTCAATAAATATTTAAAGGAAAATGTATTTCAGAATATTGAAGTATTATATTCTCTGCCTACAGATATATTACATCATCAAAATTTCATTTATCATTGACTAATAAAAGAAGATAAGGATTTATAAGAAAATGAGTATATATTTTCTATCAAGATGTTAAAATCCTAATCATAGATACTATGAGACTCATCATTTCTCATATAATAGTAATGAAATGAGATTTACCTTTATCTCAATAATTTTTACAAATATGCGATTCCATAGTAGGTTATAAGAGTTTCTAAGAAAAATACATTCATGAATTAATTTTCATCATCTAATTTACAAAATAATACTAAAACCCATTTGGTTATGATAATATCTATAAATCATATGAATATGATAAATCAGTACTAAGTTATCTTCTCTAATTGTAAAATCCCATTACAGATATGACATGTATGTCATTACCCTTGTCATAGTTTTTTATTATTTTCCCTGGGTATGGTTGAGAATTATTTGGGAGGATACCTATAATGTTGAAGTTATAGATTTGTTGTACATTCAGCTTTAATAGTCGATTTCTACTGGCTTCCATAGGGATACATGTCTTAAAACCATGTTACACCAAAAGTAATGGTCGCTAGGTTCGTACCATGAAAAGGTCTGCTTGTGAGAAGATTTATACCATGAAGGTTTACATGAAGTGATGAGGTATTTCACATCATGAGTCATTTAAATAATTATTTTTCATTGTAACATAATGTGTTTTTCACAGTTAGGAAACATAACTATTTCATGATGTGTAGTGGGATTACACGTCGTGTAATACCCCAACTGTAGTTCATAAATAGGTAGTATGGATGAGGTTTTACTTTCCCTTCAACCTTATTTTCTTTTTTATCTATACAAAGGCTTCCCCATGTGATTTTGGATGCCTTTATCCCTTTATGGTTCCTTCTGTTAGTGTTCTGTCAATGTTTCTCTTATGGGTTAGATTATCGGTTTCGTATTCTCTTCATTCTTCAACTTTCTCTCGTTATCCACCATTAGGATTTTAATGAATCATCTTTAAATTAATAGATCTATGCTTTGTAATTTTGGATCTCATTTCCTGGTTTTTTTCTATTACTTCTAAAACATAGTTCTCGTTGACGAGTTCCATTGTGAGTGTTGATTTTTGAGAAAAATGAATGTGATCATGCTCTGTTTTTACAATGTTATTAACATTGAATTTCATTTTTTATATCAATATTTGATTTAAATTAAATTTAAAAAAACTATATCAATTTATTTATTAAATCCCATTTCCAATTAATTGGGATATTTAAATAGGTTTAGGAATGAAGATTTGGAAAACACCCACTTCTATTGAATTGGGGTATGTCTATAAGAATTTGATATTTTTAATTAATTAATTTAAATTATTGATTTGATATAAATGATTTTGAATAAATTTATTAATTTAATTATGGATTTTTTTTTGAATTTATGTATTTGGTATTAAATTGATTTTATACAGTGAAAATGGATTAAAGTTGTTTTGATAGAAAAACTATTGCTTTAATCTTATTAAAATGGCCTGTTGTTTTTACTAAAAACAATTTTGGTTTTAAATAAAATAATTGTAAATTGAAATGGTGGAATGGGATTAATAATATTTTAAGATATCTTAAAATAAAGATTCCATTTTTTACTGTGTAATAGCTCATACAAGCCTTAAGTAGTTTTTCTATTATCCGAACACACTCTACTCTATTAAAAAGTTCATAAAAAAATGTAGCAGGTCACATCCTTGATGGGTTGGTGATGAGTCACCTTTTTCCAGTGTCCTAGATACGCGTGTGTACACAAATTTGCATGATCAGTAAGAGAGTTTGGAGTCATATTTCCTAGAAATTAAGCACCTATTTGGAATATGACCATATTTCTCTCTTATTTAATATTTCATATATAAATATATCTAATTGTTGTTGAAATTATTTTCAGGATTTTTGAATTTATATAAACAATTTTATATTAATGTGTTATTTAATACTTATTTTTTTAAATATTGCATCACTTCTAAATAATTTTTTAATGTATTTTCCCTCATTTTATCAACATAACATAATTCTTTAAATATAAATTGAAATCTCAAAACATTTTTTTAAATTGAAAAAATTTATTTGGTTAATTTATTATTTTCACTTGATAAAGAATCCTTGGTTATACCATAGGGATTTTATCTCACACACTTCTTATCCCATTGATAATTTGTAGATTATCTTCTTCCAGGCTATTGTAGGTGGAAAGGTTCTCCTGGTGGTGGATCCAAATGTTGAAAATTGGTCTTGGTGATTTGGGTCCTTAGGGATTTTTGTTTTATTTTTTATCTATTTTTTACTTGGGTTGTAAATATTTGGGTTTTAATAATTGTTTGACTTCTGGTATATTTCTCTTAGTTTCTTTTATCTTGTTATGAATAAGATATTCTTTTTTTCTTCCACAATGTTTGCGAAAAAACCATTCCCAATTTCATTTTATATGATGCCAGGTTCTAGTCACTGACATTTAGGGATTATAAATTACCTTTGAGCTATGTCAAGTCCATCTCAGTTATCAGGTTACCAGGGAATCTTGGATGGTTTATGGGAAAGTGGTATCCGAGGAGGCTGAGATTATTTTCATAAAGTCTGTAAATGATTGAGTAATCCTATTGGGACTTGGGTGTTGTTTTGATTGTGTACCTGGCCAGAACACACCTAAATGAACCTTAGGTCACCATGGGTGGTTGTGGAAAAATGTCTTATGTGTTAGTTCTATTCTATTCTCTACTTTTGATTTGTTTATACTAGAATCAAAATCTAATTTTTCATCTATTGATAATAATTTTCCTTTTTTCTTAGATTGAGTATAAACCTTATCTATTTTTTTGTCTACTAATGTTTGGTAGTATCAGGACTTTGGGAAGGTGTACTAATTGGATATAAGGATTGACTACTGTTGAACCATAGAAAACGAATCATGTCGTGGACCTGAATATTTTTAGGGATTATGAGCACTGTGAATTCTCTAGGATAGACACAACCTCCAGTTCATATTCAGGCTCTAGTTGTGGATCCTAAGGAAGATTTTCATCAGAACCGTTCTCAAGAGTTCCTTCTCCGGGAGACACCTATTTTTAAATTCTACACTAATTCTCAACATGCTATGGGATGGATGGATATGATAGAACGTTGGTTTGGGATCGTTGAGACATTGGATGAAATTAAGGTAATGTGTTCCACCTTCATGCTCGAATGACCAAGAAAAAGATGATTGGACACAATGGTAGAAATAAAAAGAAACACCAGGCCTTATTATGGAAATAATTCAAGGTTATTTTCAGTTAACATTTCTATCCAGAGTATATGGTGTTATTTAAGGGTGTTACGTTTTTCAAGCATCACCTGGCCTATAGAATCTTGACTGAGTAATCCAATCAGATTGATAAACTCATGTAGTTTCTATCTAATATTGTATATAATTAGAGTATGAAGGCTTGACGGTTCTAGATGGAACATTGATCAGATATGCTTCATCATGTTTTCTTTCTAATGATTCCCACTTATAATGATGAGATATATAGGGAAATTATGGTCGATATGGACATGGGTAGAATTCCTAGGATAACATGATTTAGAATTTCTTCATGTGGCGACATAAGTTCCATCAAGGGGAAATGGAGGTGTTCTGGTTCTTTTGGCATTTCACGATGGTAAGGTCATTCTATAACTAATATAGTTATATGAGGAAGTCCTAAGGTTTTTTATCAGTGTTCCATGTTTGGAAATTCTAAGAGGGTTTTCAGGGAGGAACCCAATAACTATAGCTCATGTGGACATTTTATACACTTATAGAGATTCTTGCATATCTTTTGTACTTTTTATAGTGGAACATGATGATCATCCCCTCCTAAAAATACTGGTTAATCAGATGTTTCAAATATAAAAGTGTTCCAACCATAGGCATATAGAATGAAGATAATTCACATAGTGAAAGAGCATCCAGAGGAAGAATACATGAGTCTAGAAAATGTGAGAGGTACCATTACTATAGATCCATTATTAGTGACAGCTCTATTTGATATGGTTTATCTCATTAATTTTTTAAACCTATATTATTAATCTGATAAGAGTTTATATGACTCTTTTATATTGTACAATAGATATTACTAAATCCCTTGAAATAAAGATAGAGTAGGGTCCCCATAGTACTTCTTGTGTCTTATCTTTATCAAATGCTGAGATGGTTTGGAGTTTTCTGGTTCTTGATATGAAGCCTATTGAAATCATTTTCAGGATGGATTGGCTCATGGAAAATGAATAGTAAATTGACTATTATCTTTGGCGACTATACATTACTACACCTAGTCGTGGGTCAATTCTCATTCAATGTTTACGGGACGGAAGTTCGAGTAGATGTAGTCATTTCTATAAATATTTGAGGAATATAATATACGTTTTTTCTTTTGATCCGAAGAAGGAATGATTGAGTAGTGTTCTACATCCAGTTGTTGTTGAGTTTCATGATGTGTTTGAATTATCTAGTTTTCCACCAGTAAGGGATGGAAATTATTCAATTTACTTAATTTTTGGTGGTCAATATGTTTTTATTCCCAATTAATGCATGGCTCCAGCTAAAATGAAAGACATTTTTTCCAAGTAAGAAAATATTCCTTAGAAATGCATTATATTCCCTAGTATTTCACCTTGGGTGATGTCGACTCTTTTCTCTAAGAAGGTTGATGGTTCTCTTC
This sequence comes from Viscum album, assembly GCA_963277665.1. Taxonomy (NCBI): domain Eukaryota; kingdom Viridiplantae; phylum Streptophyta; class Magnoliopsida; order Santalales; family Viscaceae; genus Viscum; species Viscum album. The sequence continues at coordinate 1,395,668,083 of OY728165.1, forward strand.
ACTTATATGACAAATACAGAAATATATATTGAGTTACAGGGATGAAAACATATCCATTTCCATGGATTAATGATGTTTTTGAGTAGTTGAAAGGGGAAAAGTGTTTTTCAAAGTTTGAAATTTGATCTGGTTATCACCAGTTGAGGATAAGATAATATGAAATTTTGAAAATTGACATAACTAGTAGGTATGTCTATTAAGAGTAACTTTTTATTCCTTTTGGTCTATCAAATACTCCTGCAATTTTCAATGCTCGTATGAATAGTATTCTCTAAGAATATATTGATACCATTATGGTAGTCATTGGGAAAGACATCATCATTTTATCCATGACAAGGTTAGATCATATACATCTGTTGATAATAGTTTTGAGTCTTTTATGAAATCACTTTCCTTACAACACAATTTACAATGGTGACTTCTGGAAAAAGAAGTGAAATTATTGGAAAAAATTATGTCTGAATAGGGTATATCAGTTAATCCTAAGAGGTTAAAAGATTTTATAACATGGGAGATACCATGTAATGTCATTAATATTTAGATATTCTTGGGATTAGCTAGATATTATTTATGGTTCCTGAAGGACTTACCAAATTTGGATTCCCTTTTGACTGCTCTGACTTAAAAAGGGATGATGGTTGCATGTAATTTGAAATGTTAGAGTAATTTGGTTGAACTGAATTTTTTTACTATTATTATGGTGTTGAACCATCTATAGGATGATCATGTCTTTGTGATATTCTATGATCCATCGAGTTTAGTCTTGGGATGTGTTCTTATTCAAGGTGAACATGTAGTTTCATGTGGATCTCTTCAGATTATGCCACATGAGAAGAATTATTCTAAAAATTACCTTGAACATTTAGCTATGATGCATGTTTTTAATAGTTGGTGGAACAACCCTCTTAGAGAGATTTTAACTATTTATTCAGAAAAAAATCATGAGTTATATCTTCTCAAAAAAAATATTTGAATATTCTACAGAGGTGTAGGGTGGATTACCTAAAATTCATCAAATTTTACTTTACCTATACCTCGGAGAAAAAAATTTCATTGTTGATGTGTTGAGTAAGAAACCTTAAACCCATTCAATAAAATAATATTTTGAAGAGTGGAATTATATGGGTCTCCTTTCACAGTTACATATTTTAGTTTAGGAGAGTGGGGCTCTTGTTTCGTTAGCCAGGGTTCAGTTGACATACTCTCTTCTCAAGATGATTCTTTAAGGTCAAGATCTTGATGATGAATTCTGTAGCATTAGAAAATCTATTTACAATGGGGAGAAAATATACTAGTTTTCATTCCCAAAAGAGCATGTTCTATGATATTATGATCGATTCGTAGTTCTATTAGCAAGAAATAAAGGATCTGATGAAGGATTTTCATAATTCATATGTGGTTGTGAACCCCAAGAACATGAAAATTTCATTTGATATGTGGCAGTAGTTCTATTTTCCATGTATGAGATGATGTATTGCTGATTTTTTCCGTTTGATAAACATTCCAATAGGTGAACTCTCAACACTAGAAACCTTCGGGATTACATTACCACATCTAGTCCCTACTTGTAAGTGGTATGAGATCTCTATTAAATTTATGGTTGGTTTCCATGTACCCATAGAATGAAGAATGTGATATTCATTGTGATTGACATGAAAACCATGTTTGTGCACTTCATACCAATTCACGATGCTGCCAATGTTGAGGAGTTAAGAAATCACTATGTGAATGTTATTATTTGTTTGCACGGAGTTCCATCTTCTGTTGTCTCTAAAAGAGATCCTTGGATCACTTCACGATTTTGAAGAGGCCTTTAGGAGGTACTCAGATCTTAGGTCCATTTGAGCATGGCCTATCATCTACAATGATATTTCTATATAGAGTGATCTATACAGATTCATGATGATATTATTTTATTTTGTGTTCATAACTTCTGTGGGGATTGGGATGCTCACTTGGTGATGGTTGAGTTTTCTTGTAGTAGTAGATACTAGACAGTGATTAAAATGGATCCTTTTTTTACATTATATAGTTGGCTTTGTAAATCACAGTTTTGTTGATCAGAGATTGGTTATTGTTTCTGGGTTGGACCAATATTGGTTAAAATGAAGATAATGATGATTTAGTTTATTCTTTAGAGAATTTTTATAGCATAGTGTCTCTATATGTCTTATGATAATTGTCACCACATGCCTTTGGATTTCTAGTTAGTGATGAGTTATTATTGGTAATTTCACCCTGGTTGGGTCATCTATGTCTTGGGAGGCATGGGAATCTTGCTTTTTGTTTTGTGGGACCTTTTGAGGCTATTGAGTATGTGGGGAAAGTTGCATACCATTTATGACATCCACCACAGATGAAGATGAAACATAATGTATTCCATCGACCATAGATGATAAAGTGTTTATCTGATCCATCTCATTTTTTGAGATGAAGTGATCAATATATCGAACCTGATTGGCCTTTATTTAAGCAGTGAGTCAGGATAGTCGATTATGAGATCAAGGTACTTCATTAAAGGGAGATTCCTTTGGTTCATGTGCTATGGTGTCATGGTCCTGATAATAATGAGACGTAGGAATATGAGGCACTGATGAGAGATCAATGGCCTCTTCTTTTTGGAATGGAATCTTATTTATAAGATTTTTGGGGACAATTTTTTTTTATAATGGGGATATTTTAACATCCCATTTCCAATCTGATAGATACATCATTATTCATTTCATGGTATTTACTTTTAGTTGACTGTGTATGGTTATAATTAATTGGTAGGATACCAAAATTTCTAAAGTTAGATATTTTTTAGAATCTAAAAATTAGCCTAAATTTTCTAACGGTTTCCACAGGATTACATGACATGTAATGACCTCTAGGTGCATAACATTATATTTTTCATTTCATGGGAATATTAATACCATGAAATATTATAGGAGGTGACAAGTCTTTACAATTCATGAGTTTGATTTTATTTAAATGCGACAAGTTTTGCAGTAGTGACGAAAAGTCAACTATTTCATGACATGTAGTGGGATTACACATCATGTAGTACTGCATATATGACTATTAAACATATATTTTAGATGATATATTCTTTCCCCCTTCTCCATAGATTTATTTCTCACGATCCAAGTCATTCTAAATGTGATATTGGATCCCTTCTACCCTTATGGGTTCCTTCATTCATTTTTTGATCATTATTTCTCTTGTGGTGTGGATTCTCAGGAAACATTATCTATGTTATTCATCTGTCCCTCTTTCTCCTCCTTTGGTATTTTAATTGATCATCATGAAAATGACGAATATATGCTCTGTATTATTGGATATTTCTTTAAAGGTTGATATTGGAGGTCTTTCACACCTTCATTATCATTGGCGTCTTCCATTGTGAGTGTTATTTTTAGGGAAATATGTAGGTTATTCCTCCCATTTTTTCAAAATATATTATCATTGAATTTATTGATTTTTTACAATTATTTAAAATAGTATCGATTTCTCATAATTTATTTTAATTTATTTATTAAAACTCCCAACAAAGGAATTGGGATATTTGAAATGTTTTTGGAATGAAAATTGGGAATGCCCCAAATTCCAATGAATTGTGGTGTGTTTATTTATATTCGATGATTTAGATTCTTTAATTTAAATTTTATATTTGATAGAAATGATTTATATTAATTTACTTAATTTAATTTTTGAAATGAATTTTGAAATTTATGTCATTGGTTTTAAATTGATTTCATACATTGAAAATGGTTTAAAGAAGTTTTTATAGAAACCAAGTGGTTTTATCTTCATAAAAATGTATATTTTTTAATTATTACATATTTTGAATTTAAATGGTATATTGGTATTTTAAATGATGAAATGGGATTTAAATGTATTTTATGAAGACATAAAAAACTATTCCATTAGTGATTGTATAAGAGAACATGCAAACCTTATGTAGTTTATGAGTTATTTGGACACACTATATACTATTAGAATGTTCTAAAACATAAATTCAGCATCTCACATCCTCGATGGGTTGGTGAAAATTAGCCATTGGCCAGTCTTAGAGGGATGTGTGTTTGATCATACTGATGTGATCACTTAGAGAGTATGGAGACCTATAGCCTAAAAATTGACCAACTATTTAGTAGATGACCATATTGCTCTGTTATTTTATATTTGAGATATAAATATATGCCAATGTTGTTAAAATAAATTCCATATATTCTGAATTAAAAAAAAATTATATAATTTTTTTTACGATACTGATTTAGAAATATTCTATCACAGGTATAGTCAATTCTTAATGTATTTTCTATCATTTTAAATTTATACCATGATTTTTTTAAATATTCTTTTGAATTTACAATCCTTTAAAAAAATTAAAATAATTTATTTGGTAAATTTATCATTATATCCTGATATGGAATCCTTGGCGAGACCCTACAGGGATTTTAGATCACACCCTACTAGTTCATTTGGGTGTTCGTAGGTCATCTTCTTCTTAGTTTGACCAAGGGGAATGGATCTCATGGATGTGGATGTCGTTGTAGAACTTTGTTAATGGGGAGTATTGTCCTTAGGGACTAGGAGTATTTTTATCTATTTTGGTAATTGGGTTGTAACACTTTAGGATTTAATGCATGTTTGACTTTTTGTACATTACTCATAGTGTAGTTTCTATTATTATGAATACTATCTTGTTTCTTTTTTCTTATAGAATGTTTGGGGAAATCATGTTCCTAGTTTCGGTTTGTATGATACCAGGTGATACTCTTTGACCTATGTGGATTGAGAATTCCATTTGGGTTATGTTAGGGCCAGCTCGGTTATCAGGTTAACAGGGTACCCAGACTGGTTCGTGACACCAATGACACATTTATTTTAACATATTAATGTTTTAGTTCCACTATAATATAAATAGATGAACCTATAACACTTTTAGTATAACCTTGATTTTCCATGTTCATCTTATTATTAAGTTTTCTAACATAATTGGTTATATGTTACATCCCAAAACATGATTTAGATCGCTCATAATGGTTGGTAAAGAGTCTCAAATCAACCAAAAAATATCCATTATGAGTTTCAAGATAGTTTTATAGTGTTTGGTCTGCTCATAATGAACTATGTGATGATCTAGTTGTCACTCAACCAACCATTTTCATATAGATTACCAAAAATTGAATATGTATCACAACTGCACCCACTTTTCAATATCCAAATAGGTAAATAATTTCAAGGATACCATATAATCACTAGTTTACCAAAATATAAGGGAATTTGTATCTACACTTATAATTGTCATTATTTTTTTAATATTTTTCTCTAACTATATCCCCCAACAACTCACTAAATCAATCCTCAATAATTATTGAACCTTACCCATATTCAATCCCTAGAATGATGCTACTAGATCTGATGCCAAAAGTACATACTTAAAAATTTTATTAACTTACAAATGATGTTTTCCAATCACAACATACATATATTTCAGTAATTTAAGCATTACACCCTACATCAATAACCAAATCCAAATAATTGAAGGTTTAGTGTATTTTAGCTACTACTATATATACTATATATTTTACAATACTCATGAATATTTATAAATAATTGAACCCTATTATACTCCCTATTATACTTCTAATAGGTTATACCAATCTTTATATCCTATATAATTTATAAATAACATGTTTTTCATAGTGGCATAGTTCACACGTACGTATGATGACGTCTTCCTGAATGGTACTGTATGATGATAATTAGTGACATTAAATTCGTATGAAAACTTTTAAGAATATTATTAATAATTATTTTATCCTATTTTTATTAATAATAATATATTTTATTAGGTAAAAGAATAAAAATATGAGAGAGTTTTTTTTGAAAACATTATATATCCCTTTGGTTGTTCTCCCTTGGGTAACAACTTAAAGCTCAATATCTTGGAATTTTAGGAAGAACAAGGATTTTAGGACATGAGAAGAGTGTTGATGATATACTAGGATATATTTTATATTGATAATTTTTTTCAAAGGGTGGAGAAATTGGGTGAATGTGATCTACTTTTATATGTGAAGAAAATGGATTTTTTTAAATATATTTAATATTTCAACGATGAAATTACACTATTCTTGGGCCAATAGATCCAAATGTAGGAAATGATGAGTTTTTGGGAGATACAACATTGATAAACTCCCTACCATTTAATTTCATAGAAGACATAAACATGTTTCAAGTCTTTTACAACAAGATTTTTACACTTTATCATTTTGGTTTTTTCCATGGTAGTTAGTTTTTATCAAGTAGATAATTTATTATTAAAAAACAGTGTGACCCGTATAATCAAATTTTTATGTTATAAACCTAAATTTTAGCTTTATGAAATATAATTAAATTTCTTAATATGTGAATATTAAATTTTAAATGAAGATATTAATACATGGGAAAAATACTTTTCATAGTTTTCACCATTAAATGTTATAAATCATATACAATATTAATTTCAGAAAATTGAGATATAATATATTTTCCTATATATTTGTACATATTATAAAATTAATTATATAAAATATATCAATTTAATTTTATAGATAAAAATGAAAAAACATCAAAAAAAAATTCATTGAAAATAACATGTTCACCATTGTCATGGTGATTAACTTTAATCATAGTAATATTAATTTTTACGCCAAAATGAAATTTATATTTTTAAATAATTTGAAAATGTTGACGTAAAATATTATAGAATTTTCTTTAGGTTTAATTTATATATATGATGATGAAAAAATTATATAAAAGAATAAAATTAGTTTTTAAATTACAATATTACATAAGTTTCTAAAACATTAAAAATGGGTTTTATAAATTAAAAATGATAATTTATAATGATTTATTATAATTTATAATGAAATATCTTTTAGACGGGAGATAAATTTTATAATAAATTAATCCATTCATATATTATGATAATGTCGTAAAAATGATGGTATTTGAGTAATCAGAATTTTTCTACAACTCACAAAAAAATAATTATTTTAGAAAAAATATAAAAAATATTCTTAAAAAAGTTTTCACTTAGTTATACAAAAAATATTTTTATTCTAAAATCATAGTGTTTTAAAATTAAATAATTTCACTTCTAAATGAAAATACAATATGAAAAGAAAAACCATTTTTTATTTAAAAATGAACAGTAAATGCTTTATGTGTTTTGAATGCAATTTTTTATATATTTCTAATTGATTACTATCATTTTATTTAACCAATATTTTATTATTGTTAAAAAAATTTAAATATATTAATTTAATATGTTGTTTCACATAATATTTGGGTCTTTCTTGTGATATAATCTATCAATACAATGTGAATTTAAATTATAATATATTATGAAATCTTGATGTGCCATATAGCAGAAAACTCATTCAATATATATTCATAATCACCAGCCCAATGAATCTAAGACCCAAAAAACAACAATATATTAATCTTTAATTGGGACATATTTTTTCTTCTAACATTATTTCGGCGTTAAATATATATATATGAATATTTATAAAAAATATATTTATTTTAATATTATAACCAACAACCTAAAAACATTTATTGAAAGAAATTAAATCACATGTCATACCACAACATGAAACTCTCAAAATGAATGGTATAACATATATAGAAGTTATTTAAAAAATAATTAAACCATAAAATCATTCACAATATGATTTTTTTTATTGATGAATATAAAGAGGAATAAATTACTGACTATTTTTTTAATTGAAGATAAACATTTAACAAAAATTTCATAAAATATTATTACAAAAAAATTATAATTCATTGTACATGTATATGTACGTTCCAGAAAATTAATATAAGAACTTTTTTATTATTTCACAAATATGAACACTTCATATTTAACATTAACACGTTATATATATAAAATCCTTATATTTTAAAATATAAGACTTATAAATAATGAACATTTCATATATATTAATTCCATATGATCATTTCAAAATATTAATGAAAAAAAATAATTATTACTAAATCAATTCTTAAAACTAATACAATAATTTTATATCAAAAATATAAATTTAATACATTGGAAAATTTAGAGACAAATATTTTCTCTTAATATTTTTTATTTCATTGTTAAATACATCAAAATTATTTGACATCAAATTATAAAGAAATCATTAATTTTATTCAATTTTTGAATCCAATATAAATTAAAAAAAATTTATGGAATCCTTGGTATATAATTTAAAATAATTAAAAAATATTAATCAATTTAAAAACAAAAATATTAATAAAATTAAAACTTTTATATAATTGACATAGATATACCACATATCACTTCCAACATTACAAAAAAACAAATCTTACATCGACAAAAAAGATGATGATATATTAAATCGATGGGATAAATTTACATTATAACACAAATAATAATATCATATACCACTTGATATGACACATTGAGCTACCTGAATTCTGAAAAATCACTATTCAGGCCTTTATCATAGACAACAAAGTCCTTATATTATTGTCTACATTTTTATCATAGACAATGATATCACTATCTCTCTATAAGTGTCACACTAAAAGATTAAATTTTAATTGTAACATGAATCATTATATCATATAGGGATACTATAATATGGCACATTGTTTTTATATTAACTTATCATGAATTATCAAGGATAATGATATCTAAAACCATTGTCTATGATATCGCAAATCAACAACCATGATTCTTCCATTCCATGAAAACCCATATCATAGAAAATAGTATCTCTATATCATTTTCTGTCATATGTATGTTCTTATAGAAATTAAAATTTTATCAAAAATGATAAACTTCATTAAAACTTCATAGAGGGACTTTGATACCACTATTTGGGATTTAAGGATATTATCACCCCAAATAAAATGTATGAATAAACAAACTCCACGACACCCGATCATAAAAATGATATCTCTATATTGTGGTATGTGATATATAAGTTGTTATAGAAATCATAATTTTATCAAATTTCATAAACTTCTTTACAACATCAATGTGTGACTTTGATACAACTATTTTTTTGTTAAGGTTGTTATCAGATACAGTCTCTAGTCATTGATATAGGTATTTGGTTTTTTCATTCATAAAATATTTTTCTATATTGATTTTTTCTCCCTCATATCAGTATTAATTTTCATTTCCACAACATATTTTCACCGGAAACAATAAAAAAGAAAGAAAAATAATATTTATTTTGAAATCATATTTTAACTATTCAGTTCCACAATTCAAATTAAATATAAATTACTATTTATTTTCTGATAGATTCCACAGTTTTATGTAATTTATTGAATTACCACCATCACGATGGGATTTCCACAGGACACGATAGTTTGAATTGATTTACATATATTTCTTGATTGAAATTTCAATACCATGGATCGCGTCTTATCCAGTGCTGAGCATCAATAGTGCTAAATAAAAAGTGATGAAAAAGGATTACTTTTTATCAAAACTTACAAAAAGTTCGGATATAGATTCCTTTTATAAGCACAGAAAATAGGGATAATAAAAGGGTACAATTTTTCATAATTTTTTTCTTGTTCTTATAAATGTACCACATTTTTAGTACCTTTTTATCCAAGAAAAAATGACATATTTAACAACACTATTTGTTACCATTGGTAAAGGTCATAGTGCTTAATTTAGTTTATTTATAAATATTTATTTACTTTAAAAAAAATTATTTTACAATAAGTATATATATTCATAATACACATATATATATATATATATGATTTATGTAACGTTTAATAAAAAAATCTTATTTCTGTTATTTTATGAATAAGATATATCAAAATTAATATTTTCCTAATCTTTTAATAGTTCATTTTTATTAATTAATTAAAAAAACCTATATAATTGAAATAATATAATATATTAATATTTTATTTAAACATTTTTATAATATATAACTGACTATATTTATTTTAATATAAATTTATATTGATATAATATAATTTCATATATATTTACAAGTATAAATACATGTAGACATTTGAATGTTTGTGTGTAGATGAATATGATTACATATGTATGTTTGTCATGTGTACATGTATGTGTGTGTATGAAAATTCTCTCCTCCAATGAGATCATACTCTTATGTTTTAGATAGATCAATGTCTCATAGGTTTTCCTAGGTTGGGTCTTCATCTTGATGTATGATGGGATTAATCTCCCCCAACTGTCCTCCACCCGATGCATTGATCATATCCATCATCCTCTTGTGACATGATGGAAAATGATTTTTTGAAACTATTGAGAATCCTATAACTATATTTGAAGGAAAAATTTCCAAATATAGCCAATATATACGGTGAACCATTTTTGATACATAAAATGTCACTTTTAATAGTGGGGAAATTCATTGATAACCACCCATTAAACTTGATTGTTCTAAAAACACACTGGAATCTGTTTGGAGTCTCGAAGAAGGAGATTCCATTAGAGAGGTTGTATCCAACCTCTAGATTTTTTAATTTTTTGTCATAAGGATATACAAACGGCGCTTCTTGGTAGACCTTGGAATTTTTATAATCATCTTATTTTAATGGATGATCTCAAGAGTGAAGCTGATTTCTGGAATATCACCATCACAAATACACACATTCAGATTCACCTAAAAAACATTCCCCTAAGCAGAATATAAGACCAAATTATTTGAAATATCTAATTCCACAAGGGAAGATTAAATTATTAGTATTTCCCAATCCCAATACTCTTGGGGCCATACGTATAGATCAGGGTCCTCATCAATGTAACATAACATCTTATAATGGGATTATTTATTTCTTTGATCGATAATAGAATATGGATCCCTTTTGTGTTCCAAAAATTTCATATCTACTATACCTTTTGTGGACGAATTTGACATATAGAAAATATTTCACTTAAACATCCATGGACACAAATGGAAACATAATTCTCCATTATGGACAGTGGATCTGCACAAGAAAAATATGGGTTCCCTTCACCTTGAAATCTGAAATTAAAACTGATAGAGATAAGAATTCAGTGTCCCTATATATGTAATCAGAATTTGAGCACAAAAAATATCCTTCTTGAATTTCCTCCATTCATAGATCTCATATGTCATGATATCTCAAAAAAATCCACGTTAACAAGATTCCAAATATAGACGCATTGAACCAATAATCCCCTACAGTAATGTGAAGAAACCATTACCAAGGGACACCATTATCATCAAATTCTTGATACCAACCTAAAAAATCCCTCCATCCATACCCAAAACCCAAACCTACAAAATATGAACCACTGCTCCCTCCCCAAGGAATTTACCCCACCCCAAATACTCCTCCACTATGACCTCTTATCCCCGACAGAAGGACACTCTTACAACCTACTAATGTCCCTAAAATGCATCATAAATAGAAGAGAAAATATATAGGTTAATAAAAAATCATTCTCCCTTCTCTGAAGACCAGGGAACCCATATGAATCCATGTGAATTTTATCACATTGAAATGATTACATAAGAGATATAATATGGTGAAGGATGGTTCCTTTGACAAATACACAGAAGCAAAGGTTGGATTAAAATATCCCTACTTTTAAAACAAAAATTATGTGGTGGAACTAATATGGGCTTGGAAACACACACACAATTTGAATGCTCTATCTTCAGGGAAATATATGTGTCCATAGTTTGTTTTTTCAAAAACCACACTTCAATGTTAAGAAACGTACCAAATCACTTCCATGTTGGGAATTCAATGTCATATACCTGCCATTTTACATGGCCGTGTGGGTTATATATTCCTCTTATAGAAGAAGAATTTGTATATTAGTATTATAATATTATCTCTTAAAAATATTTATTCCCCTTTCTGTCGGGCTGGCATACCCATGTGGGATTTTGTGGGATTCCTTGGATGGCTCATCGAAAATGGTATGGGGAAGTCCTAGAACATCATAACGTAAATAAGGAATGAACTTCTAGGAATTATAATCATTGTAAGGGACGTAAAAATATCAATTTTTTATGGGAAAATAGAGGGGGATTTTGTAATCCCTCTTTCCATTTTCTAGGCTTCTAGTAGGCAGTTCAACGAACTAATCATTCCGACCTAGGATACAAAGTTATCTGTTTCACATGATTCTAGGGGTACTCATAAAACATCCTCATTGAATTGATTTTTAATATATACTTGGTATCCTCCAAATAGATCCAAATCATTTTCCACTCCTATATTTACCATCACACAACTATCATGTTGTACCGATTCCCTATTCTCACAGGGCATAATTCATAAAATAGAAATCAAAGATAATAATGACTGTTTATATTCCAAACCCACAGGATAAGGGAAATGAACTAAGATAATGTTATTATTTCAGGAAATAATATGTAATCCCATTTCATTAAAAATATATTCACCAAGGTCACATCCAACTTGAAGAGTTGATTTTGTAGTCTGTTCTGTTAACCTGATATGGAGTGAGACATGATCTTACAATGTATTGAGAAACAAAACTCACTTCCACCCTCATGAAAAAACCATTACATAATTGTAGATCTGGTATATGAACTTAATTAATCCCTTATAATTAATGAAAATCAATATATTATGTTCATGTGTGACATACACATCAAATATTGTTATTGAAACACCCATTAAGTCAATCAAAATTCCTATGGAAGGCATTTAAAGAACATCATTTCGAATGTATCCATGTTTGATGAAATAACAACCTTTAAATAAGTCTTTTTAATTAAGATGCACCACATTAATTCCAAGATCTCTTAATTTCTAGTGATTACATCGTACCCTCAAAAATTTACTCATTAATTAATACACTTGTGACAGATTCTATGAACTACATGTACACTCTGGACGTCAACGTTGAGTAAAACATTACATCCCAATTTTTTTTTTGTTAAACCAAAGCTCAGGACCCTGATATACTCCTAGACATATTCTATAAAAATTCATATTATAGTACCAGATGTTTCCATTATAAAAAGTACATCTGGAATGGGATTGATAGCCTTTCCTCAAACAATAAAACAATCATCACTCTATTACCCAAAATCTAAAAACCATGTCTAGTCTCAAACATGAGGACTATAAGTCAATATAATTTCACTTAAAAAATCATCCATAGGATCATTTTCAATCTCACACACACCATTATATCTTCCATTATCCTAGTGAACTAATTTTCTTTCAACCCCAACAAGATTATTTATGAAAATTATTTTATTTCACATGAAACCATTCACTCCATGAAAACCAATTATACTTCCAAGATATGTACCTTTTCCTAGAATATGTATGAATTAATAAACCAATAAATTGAATATTTTTCTTCCAGTTCATGATCAACAAGATCGTAATCTTCTCTAAGTGGGTTGATAGGATTATTAAATGCATCTCACCAAACACATTTAAAATCCACATCAATAGAGGACTCACGTAGAGATTTTTTCTCTTTATAGTCCTCCAACAAAGGGGACCCCTTTACCATTACCTCTTAATTTTAATGGATGGTTTTTTTGTAATATTATATTATTGAAAAGTATGATAATGTCATATATAGTAAAAAATAATGTCATCAGGGTCCCCTATTTCCCATTTTTTCTTTATTAATGATTGGATCCAAATTTCATAGGTCACATCAGATGAATTCAAGCATATTTGTATTATTATTCTCATATATGATAAATTCATTATAAAATTTGTCGATATCTCTAAATTTGAAATATATTCTAGCACTAGAATGACCCATATAGAATCAGTGATCATAAATATGTTTCTAGGATCCATATTGTTGACAAATATCAGAAGTACCTTGGGATTCCTATGATCATTGGACACTAAAAAAATATGTTTTCTGCAACATCTTGGATATATTGGAAAAAATACAGGGTTTAATTTTTAATTGGATTTCCAAATAATGAAAAGTATCCCTTATCAATGTAGAAACTCAGCCAATACCATCATATTTTATGGCCCTTTTTAAACTCCTAAGATTCATCATAAACCTACTCCAATCACGACTCACCATCATCTGGTGGGGTCTCAACATTGGAAAAAATAAAGGTCACTAAATAGCATGGGGAAAGCTATGATGACGAAATATACATGGGGGAAAGTGAATTAGAAATCTCCATCTATTCAATGAATACATTCCTCCCAAATATTAATGGAATTTTATCCATCAAACTGGGTCCTTTTGTGTAAATGTAATCAATGATAAATATTTACCACATGTTGATTACTATAGTACTCCATTGGGGTCTTGCCATAGATTCTTATGATGTATACTTTGGGGATCACATGATATCCTCCTAAGAAAAATTTAATTGAGAAGAGGTTATGGTGTATCTATTAATATTTGGATTATCCTGTGGCTTTTTGACAGATGTGGACACAAAAAAGATTCCCCAATTCATGAAGGTCTTGAAGACACATCAGTACTCTCTTATCTCAGAGTGTATGGTAATAGATGGTGCCCCAAAAATCACTCCTAATAGTCCAACAAGGGAGACCAAATATTATCCAACTTATAAATTATGTGATAGGAATGGTACCCGATCCAATTTTCTAGAGTAAGATAAAAATAGGTACATATTCTGTCCATTCTAGTTATTCAATTGTTATATACTCATTATTGATTGAAGATGTTTTCCCTATGAAACCCCTTATGGAAATTTTTGATACCTCCTAAGGTGTTGTATTAATATGTTATTTATGCTATGTGATCCTATATTCCATGTAATTTCATTCCTACAGCCTCACAGTGGATGTCGAACATGTCCAATCTATATGTCTATGGCTGAATTCCACATTATTTCCATCCTCCAATGCCCTAGAGAATGAGAAGTTTTGTATGATTCCTACCAAAATTAGTTAAATCCAAAGATATGTCCTTTTAATTTACCACCATTGTCTTAGAATAATAATATATTCTCGTAGTGGATGACCTGACTGCTCGGAGCATAATGGCATGGATAATCAGGGTGATGAGGGAAAACATTCTTTCTAATAAATATTCAAAACTGGTCACCTCTTAGGAAATAATCTCCAATAACGGCTATCCATATGGAATCATTATTATAATGAGATATAATATCTTGAATGTATGAATAACTTACTCTCATGGACCCCTCCTACCTCAGGCACCCAGAATATTAACATTGACATATCACCCTCGGACATAGGAGCCACCAGTATTAGCATTGTAGAGCTTGAATCAGCTAGATCGATAAATTAAACACTCCAAAACACTCTTAGGGGGACCTTGTTTCCTTCAGTTGAGGAAGCACAAAAAGATATTTTGGTCATGGAGTTCACATTGGAGTGAGAATCGGATTATATCACAATGGAATCTAAATGCCTCACTATTATTAGTGAAATATTTTCTATTGAGACGGACCTCTAACCATTTGTTCTTTATATCTCAAAAATCCATCATGTATTACTTTGATTCTCATATTTATCCTTCTCTATTACCATAATTGAGACTAATAGTGTGGTTCATCATTTGGCTACTAAAAGTCTTTCTGCTGACCCTCATGTCTAGTTGGTTTATTTTCCCATTTGGATGGCTTATATTATGTTCCCTGGTCTTGAATCTATTAATATATGAGTCATTTCCCCCAATAATAATTATGTGTGTGTGCATAAGTCTATTTATTGATTTAATATTATTTATTATTTTTGACATCGCTCTATTTTTAGTATTTTCTCAATTTCTTCATTTTTAAAAATAATTTATTTTTCTTATAAATTTATTTTAGTATATTCATCCTTGGTATATATTCATGTGTGTTTAGTTTAATTTTATTTTTATTAATTATATTTGTTTAATTATTATTATTTTTTATAAATGTTACTATTTATTTTTATTAATTTTTTTATTTATACAATTAATATAATGTATTTTCTCATTTTCTTCGTTTTTATGTGTTTTTAATTCACGTAAATGTTATAAATAATCTTTTTAATAATTTTTAATTTATATAATTTTATTTTTTAATTTATTATTATATATTAAATAGTGTTAAAAACAAATATGGTCATTTTTTAAAATTTATTTATACAGATATCTATTTATTATACATGTAATAGATTCAATATTATTTTAATTTCTATGAATAATATTTTTTCATTCTTATGTATTATTTATTATCTAATAAAATGTGATTGAAATTTATATAAATAATATTTTTAATTCAATTAAAAAAATTGAACTATAAATAGTTAATATTAAATATATATATACATATATACTTTTCAAAAAATAGAAGGTATTAAATTATAAATAAGTAAAAATATATTGAAATAATTATAAAATCATAATAATTATATCTAAATAATTAATATATTTATTACATTTATAAATATATATATCTATAATAAAAAATGTTTAGGATCTGAGTAACCACGTTTCAAGAAACGTTTTGTAAATCGATATGGTTAGATCATAAGGGGGTATACATAGGAAAGAATGAAAAACACCATGGGAATCCAAATCACCAATATGCAAGTATAAATCTAGTCTATAAAAAGTACATCTCAAACATTCATCATACTAGATAAAATGAATGCATTCAATCAAGAATGTAAACATTTTCTATAGAAAATTCCTAGAACGATTCATTAAAAGGTATAGTTGTAATAGAGAAAGATTACACGCAAAGGTATCTTTATTAATGTTGGAAAAAAAACTGGATATCCATAATCATCGCCACAATTCATCATCAATTGTAGATCCTTTAAAAAAATTATAGAAATAGACCTTAACAAAGACCCAATGTGTGTGAAGGACACCACCATAACCCAAGGGACCCTATTTACCTAAAGCAACCATATCCACATTCACTTTCAAACATAAAGTGATAGGGAGAATCCGCCTAATAGAAGATAGAAACAACGACTTCCAGAACAATCCATTGACACCAAACATATTCAGAATAAAAAGGTATAAAACATCATTATTTGTTGAACCTATTTGAACTTTGAAGGTAGCCATGACCTCCCAATATATGATAGTGATTCACACTTTCAATGAAATATTATGATTTTCAAATGAAATTGTATTTCCATCACTCAACATTTATAAATGAAAGTAGCTACCATTGGGATTAACATTACTTGTATTTGTTAATTTTGGCCAGTTTTAGAGATGGATATCATCATATCTTCAAAACTATGCAGCCTCAAATTGACTCAAATAACATTTTGAATGTGATAAAAAATACTACATGAAAAACTGAATGAGATGAAAACAAGTTTTATGGAATCTTATGATTCCATGAACACGAACAAAACATGGAATATGAATTAAATCTCCTTGTATAAGTATGAGTATAAGCCATTGGAATATCCATATCATACAAATAAGTGGAAAATGTTATAAAGAGATGAAGGCTTTTAGGAAATTATGTATTCATAGAGGAACCATGGAACTGTATGCTCTTTTATATCAATAATACACCCAATCTGTTAGCTACCCAATAGAATTTGGAACTCAAATGAGTATGTCCCTATCAACAATATCATATCACTAAATTCCCATTCGGAAAAGGGGAGGAAATACCCATTTAAATGTTAATTACAATGTATGTTAGAAATGGGAAAATTCATCTTGGAGGGAGGAAAAATCATGTATTCATTGATTTTATTGGAAATCTATAGTGTATTCCAAATATTTAGGGTGTAATTGTTTAAAACCATCCACTTTTATAACTACATTAGATCATGATATGAGAACATTATGGTTAGCTAAATAGATTAGTTAATACACATGTAGTAAAAATTCTATATTTTTATTTGATTATTTTATGAAGGAATTAAAAAGTGCTACAACTAGAGGTCAAGTGATTATAGTGGAATATACTGAGAAAAAAATCATTGAAATGTTTAAGGAATTTAATTCCTCAAACTACCATTTCAATGGGAATTACACATTCCGTCAGGTAACAGTAATGAGAATCCTATCATGAATAGATCTATTCCAAAATAATATTTATTAGTGCTTTAATTTTTTTAATAGTTTTAGGTAATCTCAAAATAAATAATGAACAAACAATCATGGATGTTATCATTGAGTTCCCAGACTGATTCTACCTACATAAGAAATCTTCTTCCTCTTCTGATCTCTATCTATTCAATTATTATAGAATAAATGTTCACAAGATAGAATCATTAAATTTACCCCAAAAAAAGGTTACCCCAAGGTATGTGAAAGGAAGGTTTCCTATCTAAAATCCAAGTGTAATAGAAATAATATTCTTCTTGGAAACAAGAACATAATTCCCAAAAACGAAAATGACTTATTCTGACTAAAAAATGTCAAGAAACTTATTCATAATAAATTGTTCAGGATATATTATCCAAATATTGTTATTTACGAAGAACAGACTACATAATACCATTATTTAATTTAGTTATGTAATCATCAACCATATAAAATAGAAGAAAAGAAAGAGGATCAACAATATTCACTCCCCAGGAGAACTAAAAAACCAATGGGAAAATCATTAATAAAGATTATGAGAATAAATATTTTGAGAATAAATTTTAAAAAATTAATGACGGAACAAGAGAATAAATTAATTCTAAGAATTTAAAAATTAAATAACATTTTAATTTTTTTAAAGTCTTTGGAGATGTCATTCTTAAGGTAAAAGTTCCAATCTTTAACATTTCCCTTCATAAGGTGGACTCAATCAAAGTTATTGAAATGGTAGTTCAAAATGACCCATAAATATAGAAATAAAAATATATATGTAATAATTATTACCCTAGAAATATATACTCACCTTAAATAAATTATATTTCTAAAAACTTTTGGGAATTGTGTTCTCAATAGAAATAGGCGTAAAATACATGATATCAATAACATTGTAATATTTTTTTCAATCAGAAAAAAAAACGTTACATTAAAACCATAAAGAATTGAAACATGATTAAAGAACTCTATCACATCAGTAATGACCTCGTCAAGATAATTCTACAATTTAAACATAAATAATTTTTTAAACCCATCAATTCCTTCCACAATATAAATATTAAAAGATAAGTGGCATACTATGATTTTATTCTCACCATGAGCTTCACCTAACACCTTATTTTGATGGTCATAAATTATGGGTGTAATATTATTAATCATATTGAGACATTCATATTCCATCTCTATGACTAAGGGATATAGGAATTGGCGACCACAAAATTTTAAATATCATTTTTTATATGTATATGGACCCCTTAATTTTGATGGTAGTGACCCTTATTATTAACTTCTTCTCCCTATAAAAATAGTGAGTGAACCTGGTGTTTTTATCTCCCTGCGTCATCCATATAATATTGTATTGATTTTGATCATGCCTTTCTAAGAGGTAAAGGATATCATCCAGTTGGGGTTGGGATTGGATATCATCTCTAGAAGGAACGTGCCAGTTATGATTTGAATTTTTGAATTACAAGATTTGTTGTTCAGTATCCCTAATGTCATTTTCAATGTTGGTTAATGATTCTTTTATATATTCTAGAATCATTTATATAACATGATTTAGATTTGTAGATAAAATTTGAAGAGGGACACTAGAAGGATCCATTTTACAAGAATTTATGATAACTTCCTTGAATCAGGGAACAAAAATTCATGAATTGATGAACTAAAAATGGAACGAGTGTTGACCATAATATTATTGTGAAAATATCCCCCACATGTGGATTATGATCATAGTTCATACTAGAATGATCGGGGATAGATCTATAAATTGCTTCATTCATATAATCAACATAGGCAAAAAATCTATACAATTGTATGGATTTCCTTCCATTGAGGGTGTATCTACACCAGGTGTTGTCTCCGCCGACAGTTGGAACTTCTACTTGGATATATTTATCAACATAAGAAGAAAATTTAGAAGATTACAACCTACTAAAATGAGAAATAGTTCTTTCATTATGTATAATTATATTAAATAATTCCCCCAAAATCACCTATATTTGGTAAATTTGATTAGATACCATTCCATATATTTCTAATTATATTTTCAATTAATATAATAATTAGAGGCATAAACATCGGTTAGGGGAATAATAGCTATATATTTTCAAATATAAATTGATATATATTTTAAATTTTAGAATGAGTTAGAAGGTAGATACAATTATTCATTAAGATATATATATATATTTAAAATCATTATCAGTTGAGTTTTTTGATTCAATAGAGAAACCAATATACTCCCACTTGAAGTCATTCCTTATTTCAATTTTCATTTTTGGTTCATCAAGACCAATCATCGCAGGTTAAATGTTCACAATGAAATGACTTTGGGATCTTACCATGGGATAATTCCTAATCCGCTGAAAATTTAATTAAAGGATTTAAATTTATGGAGAGGTGATTCTCCCACAGTTTTATGTCCTCCAACCTTTGTTAAATAAACTTTTACATTATTTCCATTTTCTTTTATTTTTGTTTTTACATTTATAATATCCATGAATTCATTAGTATTCCCTAAGGGATTATAGGAGGCTTCATTAGAGGGAATGGACTCATTATCATCAACCCATAATATTCTATTGGGATGAATAATTTTTCTTCATAATTAATCAATTCTCATATGTGTTACCTCCATAATCAGTATCTAGGATGAATTGGAAGAAGGAACCAATGAAAAGTGAGTCCATCCCATGATGTGGGGTCATTTGTTCAATCTATTTATTAAATTACTACAAATTATGATTATTTATTAAATCAATTTCATCATATTGAGTGATTGGAATAAAATTCATATCTATATTAGTAGAGAAAACACTATCAGTAGATTATTTTCTATTAATACTCAAAGATATTATTGAAATAGAAATATTCTCTTAAGGTTGATCCATAATTCATCATGATGTTTTTCTTTAAATTTCATGAACTCCACCTTGAACAACCATCCCATGACTTTCATTATTATATGTGATATACACAAAATTCAATTTCATCATATGATGTTTAGACACTTGACTGGAATGAAAGGTATCCTATTGCAGATACGATGGAACTTCCTTACTAAAATCAACCTGAATAGAGATGGGTGGAAACCACCACATCAGAATAGTTAAAGTACAGTAAGTAGAAATGTTATTATGTATCACTAGATTATATATATAATTTATTTTCATTGATATGCATAATTTTTAGATCCTATGTAATTTTTATTTAAGTCAGTCTCAAAGAATCATGAGTAACATGGTCATGGATTGGTTCTTTGACATTTTATTATATGGAAAATCCATCAACGTGTTGAGATAGATTCATATAAAATTAAATGAGTGAAATGGGGAAATAATAACTGTTATTGGAATGATACTCCATATTAATACCCTCCCTTCCATCAGCTTGAACATCCAACACCTATGTGTGGTTGTCAAAAAAACCCACAAGATTCCCCTTATTGTATATGTCTTGAATTTAAATAACAAATAGAGGTGTGAAAACATAATGAATGTGAAATTATTTAGTAACATATTCAACCAATATAATTCAAAAAATATTTTCAAGATCATTATCCGCACCAAAATACACCTCCTGAGAGTATGATCCATTACATCCATGAACTATGGGTGATGGGAGGATCCTTCAATAAACATGTCTGACTAGAGTTCCTTCATCGTCAAGTCAGTAACTATATTTTCATTGGATATAGGGGGAACTGTGCCTTCCCCTTATGTTTATAAATTATCCATTTATAAGAGAGGTCATCATGTCTCTTTATATAGCACAAGCTACAAAATATGGAAATTGTTAATTAAGATTCAGTATGACCAAAAAATTTAAATAAGTGTAAATTTGAGGCTTATTTTAATATATTATTTAATGTTAAAACTATCATTTCTTATGGTGAGGAACACCTCCTCAACCCATTTGGAATTCACGTCATCTTCAACCAGGAATCTATTTTTTTTTTCAAAACATGGATTTTCATTTTTCATTCCACCTCCAATTTTAATGACAATCGTTGAAGAAATATACTAGGGGATTCAAGGATTTTAGAACAACTAATTGATTGTATAATTAAAAATACATTCCTACATGTGAGTAATTATGACATTGAATGTATTAGAGATCTGATACCATTTCGGAATCTCTAAAATTTTGTATCTCAAGGGGATGGAACCAATTCTCTATGCTCCCCACTTATTCTCATCAGAAGAGAAAAATGTGAAAACATATTCATCCAAAGATATTTATACTTGAATCTAAAAATCCCCATGAAAAATTGATCATGCTGACATGATCATTAAATCTCCTCATTTTTTCACCCTCCAGATCAAGAAGCATGTGATGATGGAATGGTTTCAAATCTTGATCCACTCATTTATAACCTCCTGATTGGATAAAACACGCATTACTCACCCCTTCATGATGAATATTATAGGATTATGAGTTCCAAAATCATAGAATGAATAATTCTTCATAGCTCTAACAATCTACTAAAAATTATTTTTCCATCTAGATGATTCCAATGAAATCATGCAATCTAGGGAAGATTTCTTCCATGGAACGCAATGATGGAATAGTATTTTGTTCCCATAAAGATTAGATTTTATTCAAATCAATATTTTCCTTCTTACACCTTGAAACATCATTTGATTCATATTACACATGATCTTCATGCTAACATGAAGAACCCCTTTCTCTTCCATCCATATATATTTATATGTTAGAAAATATATATAAGTATACAAATATATTACTATATATTTATATATATGGGACTATAAAAATATAAATAAATGTATATATATTATTTATATATATATTATTTATAATAGGTGGGAAGAATGGGTTTACGCTCTAGTGGACATGGTGGTACACTGATGATGACACAGATGACCTGGAAGAACCCCTAAGAATATGATAACGTTTAAAGGCATGGAAGGAAGAAAAATGGGTATTTTCTATCCAAAAATAATGTTAGGGATTCTTGGTTTATTCTAATTGAAATATTTTTTCATACATTATATTTTTTTGATGATAAATTAAAGTGATGAGATTCGTTCAATGGACATGGATTCTGTGACCCATGTTACAGCGGAGAGGTAGGCAATTTACTAGAATAATGGACTCTTATTTTTAGAATCTTGGAGTAGTATGGAAATGCTAGAGAATGAATGATCTACTTTGGCTTTAGTAGAATCCCCCATTTTGGGATTTGAGTATAGTAAGTTCATGTTACTTGATATCTTGGATGCTCTTATAGAATGACATGATTTGTTTTGGTTCTCTTTGACTGGTAGAATTATTCATATAAAGGTTGAAAAAAACTTAATATGGATGATCTACTGAAAAATATGTTTTATATTTTGGGGATTGATGATTTGAATATAATAACCTTTGGAAGAGATTATTTTTACTTAAATTTTAATATTGGGCCCCAAAGTACCTCGTTTTGTGAATCATTCTTCTACAATAAGAAACCATGTATTTTTCACCATTCATAGTGGAACCTAAGATTTAATATTAATCACCAAAAAAAACCAATCCTTATGAATAGGTAAGGTTTCACAACCTAAGATTGATCTTTTAACCCTATTATCATGGAAGACATCACCTTCTACATTGGTACACATATGAAGATATATAAAAATACAATCTAGGGTAAATCTTGATAGTATACTCGCATATTGGTGGATGTGGAGTTATGGAATAAAAAGTAAGATATTTCCTGTTGAATTATAAATGGTTAAAGAATAAAAATTGAGTTTGAGTATGAATCTTTTCTTAAATTATTTAATATCTGCAAATAGGTTCGACACGAGACTTCAAATAATAATAAGATTTATGAACATTATAGGAAGCCTTATTTTAGAATGGTGGGGAATTACTCTAATGAAAATAATCAAGATTAGTGTAATGAGGCATTAATGTCATGGGGAGGCAAAGAAGACCCACTGTTGGTGGGGGATAGTAATAAGGTTCATGAGAAGTTGACGGAGGCCCCTTATGTTCTAAACTCTAATATACATGATTAAAATTATAATTAGGTAAAAATTATTTCTCTTTTTGAAGATAAAATTAGGGTACTTGAGTATAGTATAGACTCCATTCTTGTCCCAGTGTAGGGATGCAGTGCTGGTGAATATGACATGGATTCCTAGGACGTAGTCATATGAATAAAACAAATGATATTATTGGATAGGTGTAGGGAAAATATTTTGATTCGCTAGTGTAGTATGAGAATACCCAAATATATACT
The DNA here is from genome assembly GCA_963277665.1 of Viscum album. Classification (NCBI taxonomy): domain Eukaryota; kingdom Viridiplantae; phylum Streptophyta; class Magnoliopsida; order Santalales; family Viscaceae; genus Viscum; species Viscum album. The sequence goes on from OY728165.1 coordinate 1,395,692,370, forward strand.
TGCGATTTCCTGTATAGAAATTAAAGGGCCTTAAATAATGTGGTAATTTAGTCTAAGAGGCCTATAATTTTTAAAGTCTCAATAGATATATTTATAAGGGAGAAATTATGGAACTTGAATTTGATAATTTTAAATTGAGATAGGAGAAATTCATTGCCAAACAGGATCACAATGGAAAGAAAAATATTGTTGCTAAAACATTATTTAGAGGTAATTTTGTAATGTTTTATGTATCTAGAATTATTTCCAATGAAACTAATATACCTGCCACACAATCTCCTATAACTAGTGAATTTTTAATATCACTCGGCACTCAGAAGGGTGGATCTCACCAGATTATAGATGAGGAAGGGAGAAAATGGGTTTTCCATGTTATGGAACATTCCACTACTGTGGATCCATTAGACTCTAGTAAGAATAAAATTAGTCTTCTTGACATCTTAGACAGGTGAAATAGAAAGGTGGTCATTTGTGAAGAATTAATAAATTCTAATGGAGTTCCCCTTGTTTGACTAGTATTGTTGGGTTCTATTCCATTGTTAGATTAAACCCCATAGTATGATAATGATTGCGAGACATGGAAGCAACAAAAAAATAGTGGAGGGGCCATTATCCAAGCAGTTGGGGAAGGGGCCAACCCCATATATGAATATTTTCCTTACTGTGAAGTTGTTTTCACATGATTACATTCCTAATCCCCTATTGTTTTCCCAAGTTATTTAATTTTCAATAAATTTTATAAATATAAGAAATTACTCACGGTTACCACCATCATGCTATATTTATTTATAATTATAAATATAAATATTTATAATGATATAATTAAAAAATTATAATAAATATATTTAAATGATAAATATATATATTTTATTTATAATTATATATATTAGGTACCATGGGGTAAAATTACAATTATGTACACACACGCATCTTACGGAGCCTGAAAGGCTAGTTATAGCATCCCAAGGGATAAAAACCCATTAATTCCCATAATAAATTACATATAAACCCATTGGATCTTAAAAGTATTGTCTAGAAGATCCATCTATAATGCCCCAAGTGGCCACTATTATTCCATGGACTGATCCTAAGACATTGATCTTTTCACATCAGATATAGTTTATTGCTACAATGATCTTCCTCCAAAAGAGTATAACAATTACTAAAAGCTATGAATATAGCATATTGAAAACACAAAAGAACCATATCCCATGTCAATTAATTCCACACTCCATCCATTGAAGGTCCACCACTATCGAATAGGTCATGAGGAAATCACAACTACATTAAAACTGCCCCATGCTTAAACCAACTACAACCTAAGCTTTATCTTCTGTTCTCACCTATGGTGCTTGACTAATGCATTGATCCACACCCAAGGAAACGAAATTGGCCAATATTTTTGCATCAAATCCTCTATGTGGAATGGAAGTTCCACTTATCTGGTCACTACACACAACACATCTACTATATAACCCCTACATCACACTGAACCTACCTCGGCTTCACCGAGGGGGCCCACCGTCATCCTATAATACATTGCAACCATTTTTTACCTCTTCCATTACCATAAAAATGACTATACAACCATTATTTTCAATGATAGAATCCTAGAATTATGTTGAAATTTCTCCTCCCATAGACACATACACCAACCCAAACCAGAATTCCCCAAACACCCCTCTCATGAAATAAACCACCTTTAAAGATCCCTGAGTTTGGGGGCCTCCGAGATTGATTCCTGAACTGATTCAAAATTACAATGTATTCAAACCACTTTACCAAAACCCAAAAACACCAAATATAACAATTATATATATTTATGTATTAATAAATTTAGATTATTATATTTAAATATATATGTTGATATAATTTATGTATAATTATATTGAAATATTTTTATATAATTATAATTACAAATAAATATATATAAATTATTGTAAAATAATTATAAATATATTTATATTATAAGTATATTTATTATATTTATATATATATGTATATTAATATATATATATATATATATATATAATGGGAATGGAATTAACCATGGACTAAACTCCGTGGTCCTAGAATTTTTTTATTAAAATAGTATACAAAAAAGGAAAAGAGGGAGGTTACAATATTAAAAAGTGGCACAAACCATGTCAAAAAAAAATCACTCAATGTTCACCATATTTTCTTCTTCAACACATCATCAGGATCCACCTCGAGCACTTAGTTTCCTTTATCAATTCAATTTCATAGGATCATTTCATATCTCATCATGATCATCCATGCTTGATGAATCACCATCCTTATCATGAGACTCAATTCCTCCAGCTACTTGAATGCTTCCAAATTCCTCATAGAAATATTTCTTATTATTGTATTAATTTATGATGTCAAAAAAAGAAATTATATTTTCCATGGTACTACTGCCCAGGCGGATGGTTTCACCTTCATCAGTTTCCAAATTTCCTTCACCAGTAACTAAATAAATTGTTTCATCCCCAAGTCCCATTTCATCATCCGTGTCTTCTCCCTTCCCTTCATGTAAGTACTATTGATTATCATCAATAGTAATAGATAAATTTAAATAGACTTCCTCTATAACTATATACACTTTTGGTAGATTATTTTGGACCTCATTCCAAAGATGGGGTGCAAAATATGGTCATGAACAGGATTTTCAATGTGTGACTAGCTAAAATGATTCATAATCTAAATTTTTTATAACATTATTAAAAGGTAATTGGTTCTCTTCCCAATATACCAGAGTATGGTCTTGATTATAAATTCCTTTCTCATTAACCATAACTCTATCCTTTTTCATTTTTAAATCCACCTAATATTTAACAATGTTGTCAAAATCCAAAAATCCATCATTTATAGTTAAAAATAGGATTAATACCATGTTTATTAAAGAAATTCATTTATTAGTGTTAGAGGCTCCAATAAATCTCAATCATTTTCTATATTACCCAATTATTTTAAATTTTCGGAGATCATCGCCTCACATTATATATTAATATCCTATATGATGTTTCTAACAGTATCCTAAATTACATTTCTAGAAGAATTTCCTAGATAATATCCCCCCACCACATCTACCACAAATTATATGGGGTTTGAGAATATCATTGTGAGTTTTTTCATCCTTTTTTCAGGATTATTACCTACAACTATCATTTGAAATAGAATCAACACCATGAGAAATATTGAAATTATAATTCACAATGGAATTCCACTATTTCTTTGAAATGGATAAATACATATTCATCCAAAAATTCTTGTCTATATTCACAATGTTGAAACATTTTTTACATGAAACATACTTTCTATAAAACTCAATTGATAGTTCAAGTGTTCTATCAGTAGAATGGAAAATGATAAACTCATCTAGATTTGAGAAAATATCAACCAGAAAGACCACTCTAGGATTATATGGGGTGTGAGAATATCATTGTGATTTTTTCATCATTTTTTCATAATTAATCCCTACAACTATCATTTGAAATAGCTTCACAACCATGAGAAATATTAAATTTATAATTCACAATGTAATTCCCAACATTCTTTCAAATGGATCCATACATATTCATCTAACAATTCATGTCTAGATTGCCAATGATTAAATTTTTTTACATGAAATATACTTTTAATCAATCTCAATTGATAGTTCAAGTGTTCTATCAGTAAAATGGAAAATGGTAGGCTCATCTAGTTTTGAGAAAATATCAACCACAAATACCACTCTAGAAAATATCCCATATCTAGAGAGTTCAGTTTATTGATATACCTTTATTGGATAACCAAAGAAATATGATATATCCAAGATTAATTGAGAAAACAAAAAATAACCATATAAGATAATAGATTCAAATCCATACATCAATAGCTGAGTTATTCATCAAGAAATTATGAAAAAATGTAACCCAATATTGGATATAATGAATTATAGGATTAAAGGAGATGGATCCTTAGACCATTCGCTCAGTTTGATATAATAAAAAGGGAAAAAATATAAAAAACCCTTTCCCTATTTTTGTAATCTTCAATACAATAAAGCCCCAAATTTTCATAATCCAGTTGCGCAAATCCTCAAAATAACAAGGAGTATTCTTCACCTAAAATGCCAACTGGGACCTAATTGAAAAACTAAATTCATTAAGTCATTCTGATATTTGATTCTGGTATTCTTTGACAACAAAAAACATCCATTTATTTTGACTCCATAGGATGATAAAGCTGGCCTGGAATCTGTGAAGAACCTATTATTCATCACATTTGCATAAAAAAACCAGGTTCAATCGTCATATCTCCTCGAATAATTTTGTTTCAAGGTGAATTTGAAGGGATAAAAGAAGTAAAAACTCTATAATATGACTTTCTAGAATCCTCTATCATTGATGGGCCACAAAAAACCTTAGTATGGATGAAGTATGAATCCAAAGGGGAACCCATTAGAAGCAGGAACCGTAGACACCATGGAATCTCCTTAAACAGATCTCTAACAACATTTCAACCCAATATTTATATAACTATGTAAATATATAAAATTTTATAAATATATCTAATTATATACAAATATTAATAATTATATGCAATTATATCAAATATATTCATTAATATATATATATATATATTTAAAATTTTAATAAATATATTTATATAATAAATATATTTATTATAATTAGAATTATATATAATTATATATTAATAAACATATATAATTATATATTTATATTTAAAATTTTATATAATTACATAAGAAACATATTTCTTATAATTATAGTTAAATATAAAAATATATATATTTAAATAATTTTATAATTTTAATAAATATAGTTATTTTATTTATAAATATATATTTTAATATAATAATAATAAATAAATAAATAAATAAATATATTTATATAAAATTATATAATTATATATAATTATATAAATATATATAAATATATTAATATATTAATAATTACAAAGAATTTTTTTTAAATAAATATATTTATAGTTATAATTACAAATAAATAATTAAATAATTTTATTCAAAATATAGGGTCAAAACAATTTTATTAAAATCGAAAAATAAAGAATTTTTAATATGATATTGGAAATATAAAATATTTATAAATCAAACATTCGTTTGCCCAGTTTTTTCTATTTGTGGCTGTAATATGATGTTCCTCGCCTCACATAGCATTCCAATTACATTTCCCTTGTCCACATCCTCTCTCTCTGTGATGATGACCCCTCCTATAGGATATCCCTTGTTTCTATGGTCTCTTAGTGCCACTACCATCCAAATAATATTTCCCAACATCCTACGGAGGCTCCTCATGTTGAAATATTTCATCGCCATTATCCTTCTATGTTATGTATTGGGTCTAGTGTGAATTAGATTGTTCCTCTGTATCCTTGATCATATCATTTGGAGCATCCTATAAGTCTAATAGTAAACATGTACTTTCACTGGAAACCAAATACTTGGACAAATTTACATGCTATAGACCTCACCATTTTCAATATAATCTCCATTATTCTCCTCCCAAGGGTGATAAATAACCATGGAATACATGATTTTTGCACCCTCATTGGGATTTAAAGTTCAATTAAATTAGGATTAAATTCATCAAAAATCTCAAAATATTACATATATATCTGAATTTGATTTTTTAGAGAATCATTTTCACTTTAATTATATCTTATGTGCATGAGATTATCAACATGCGTAGCGAGATTATTTTGAATTGAGGCCGAACTAATAGAAAAATTAGGTTTCCTTGATATTCTAGGTGTTTAAACATTAACAGGTGAAGGGGATCATTCTATGTCTCCTATATATTTAACTATTGTAGAAATAAAACATTGAGGTTCTTCCGCTAAAGACAATGTAGTAGTAGGTTATATCGTAGCATGAGGCATGGAGCTAGAACCGACCACATAAGTGGGATTCAAAAATCTAGTAGAAGAAATATGTGAAACTCTAGAAAACTCAAGAAAAGTGAAAAATCCATTATGATTTTTTAGGTGAATAGGAATAAAGTTTTATTTTGGCTTACTTTTATTTCAGAAAAAATGATTTTGTTCTTGTAAAATCTCCAAATCTAACTTATCTTGAGTAGAAAAAACATATTGAGATTTAATATTTGATGAATCATCATCAGGTTTTCTATCCTAGAACCCTTCACTATATAATGATTAAAATAAATTCCAAATTTTGGACATTCCCATGTCCTCCTCTTCATTAGCAATATATTTCCAATAATTATTATGCCTGAATGGCCTGAAAGGCCTTCTTTTTTGTTGATTTTTGACTTCCCTCCGTTCAAGGGATGAGGGGGAACCCTTACAAGTACTATAGGATTAGGGATTACATTTCATATAGGCTTGGAGAGATTATAGGACCTGTAGGTATTAAGTAAATCATACATAATCTGACAAATTGAAATCACTTCCTAAAATTATTAGGCATAGGTCATCCATGCGATCTAGATTTCAAATCCATAAATGGGATCAGATTTTTATCATTATGATGAGACAGACCTGTGGTCTTAACATTATGATATCCCCTACCATTATACGCCATCCATATCTCTTCTCAGTTAAGATAAAATCATTCTAGTCATGTCCATAAGAAGTATAGGAAACATAGAGGGACTCCTTCGATATATAAATATTTTGTGTCCAATCATCTTACAAAAAATAGAAATATTGAATTTGTTGAAACATAATCCTCAAACAGAATTCATCTTTAGGCGTTGAATAAAAATGTTTATCAAATAATGAGGATAAGAGATAAACTTCCACTAGTAGATTAGAATAGTGGAGTAATCTAATTAACTTAATATCTGTATCTATTTTGGTTGGGACTTCGATAGCTAAAAAAATACCATCTAATTTTTTTTGGATGCTAATGTATACAATTAAGGCCACACACTCTATCCCATACACTATTAGAAGAATTTAAACTCTCAAAATTGTTTTAATTGGGATCCCATTTTTTAAATTGATTGAATCCAGGATTGAATGATATAGGACCCAATCCCCAATCCCTTCTTCTTAATTCATCTAATGAAAATAACTAATTTTAGTATCCAAAATCCAATGATACACACCACCATGAATTAAATACCCAAACTAATTCTAAACGAGTATGTAATCAATCAAATTTCCATAGTTTATGAGATATTTGAAAATTCAATCTAGTGGTAATAGAATTCTTACCAAGTTCAATCTTTTCTACGATGGCCTCTTCATTATCCACAACATGATTAATGTTACCTTTACTCATAATCCTACCATGATCCGTATATCCATACCTAACAAAGATCCTCTTCACCGGAATAGTGCATATATCCAGTAGTCATCAATGTTTTATTAATCTCCCCACCAAATCCATCTTGTGGTCCCTGAGTCCTTGAAGATGATTATTTATGAAGAGTCACATCCCTATAAAATCAATTAAAAACTTGCTTAAAACCAAGGAAGTGTAGGAAAACCATGAAAATATAAAAACCCAATTCGCCTTCAATATCTCCATGGGAGAGGTCATAGACTCCCATGATGACCCTAATATATATATATATATATTTAAATAATGATAAATTTATAATAAAAAAATATAAAAAAATATATATTTATATTTAATTGTATTTATATTTATATATTTTTGATTCATTAAATTATTATTTATAATTATATGCGTTTAATTTTTTCAAATAAATTTTTTTATTATTAAAATTAGGTGTTTTTAGTGAATAAAACGCCCAAATGAAGAGTGATATTATGAGACATTATAATTTTATCATTGATGAAACCACTCTTGATCATCACATTTTTGGAAGCACTAATAAATGTATTTCTAATATTTTAAATACAACCCTAATAGGGATGTCCTCACTCCCATTGCTCAATCTCTCACAGATCTAAACTATAACGTTACTCTTACTCAATTTCTAATATTAATCTATCCTATCAAAATATTAGATATGAGAATATTTATACTCATATTTAATTGTGATACAAACTACACATATGATCTGATTGCTATCCCATCGTATCTCACCACATAAATAAACTGATTCAACCTATTTTGGATGACCACTCTAAAAATTTTCACCTTCCTGTAGTGATGGGATATTCATACACTTGTAATAGATTCGTTCACTCATTCTTGTTGGATCATTTTCTGTTGTTGATGATGACTTGTGGAATGTTTTCCTTAGATCCCAAGAGTGTGTTTCAATGCTGTAACATTATATTTCAAGCCTCTGAATGATAGTTTGTTTCAAAGAGTATAATTATTAATTTAATTCCTATATGACTATCCATGAAGATAAAATAGGGTTTTTAAAAATCATTTAAACCATTTATTCAAATTGGATTCTATGAAGCATGTTTTTGAAAATTCCGATGTTGTTTTCATATAATATTGTGAGTATATATTTAATATGTATCTTGATTCAATATTCAATTCCTAAATGTAAATTTTGTATCAATTGATTTTTGATACCAATATTTTCAAAAAATTCATAATATAATATAATGTATGTATTTATTTTTGAATGAGATGGAGAGGATTGGAATGATGTTATTAAATTTGATCATTACATCAAATTATTTTCAAACCATTTTGGTGAGTGCTTTGATGTGTTTGAAATGACGGACATGGATTCTTGACATTACTGCCTATACATATTTTTTAATGTTTTCATTAATAATCATTTATATAAATGGTCATCTTTATTGTTATTAATAACAACAATCAATATTTTCAAGTTACTATAAATATATTTTAAACATAATTTGTAATTAATATTTTTTATAGAATCAACATAATATATAAGTAATATTAAGAGATAATAATTATTAATTTTTCATGTGTATATAAATAATTAAAAATATTTTAAAAATATTTTTTATTATAGAAAATTTTGATAATAAATATTGTTGACAATTTTAAAATAGTAATTTTTACAAATAAATATTTTCAATTAATAGTCATAGTGAATTAATATTTTTATATTGATATTTTTTTATAATTAATAATTTTTATTGAGTAATAATTTTTTTTATTTTTAATTAATAATTAATTTGAAGTAATATATTTTAAATATCATTTTTGATTATTAATAAATGATAATTTCTAATTAATAAATAATATAAATAATTATAAATAATTTTTTTCCCACATATTGATATTTTTGAGTATTTTAATTTTAAAATTTTTTATTCTATATTTATATAAAATTTTGATTATAAATAATTATGTCTATAGAAATAATTGTAATTATGTTTAAATAAATATATTTTTTAAAATGGTTTGTATAGTCTGTGTACAAGAGATATTATTTTTATTCCATATACCTCAATGATTCTTAACCCAACCCATCTTCCATGAATCCATTAGTAGATATCTCTCTCCCTCGAATTAATGTTTATTTTCACTCATTCATCATCAATTCTCAGTATGATTTCATGGAGTCCCAATCTGTTCATGACAAAAATCCTTCCACCTTGAAATTTATTGTGGTAATTGTAAATGGTAATTATTTATAATAATTTCACTACATAGATTATAATTGTCTCAATGTGTAAAGTATCCCTCCTTCTCTCATGGGTTAAAATAAAAAATAATAATTTTCTTGCATGTACCCCCTACTCCTAATTACTAAACCCACAATTTATTTTTTAAACAAATTATTTCCTTTTGTATTTTATATTTAGTGAACATTATAGTATCATCCTTCTATATTTTTTATTAATTTTAGAAAACAAAAATATAGAAATTATATTGTGCCATATATTTAGAGAGTAAATTTTGAATCTCACAAACTGTTATTTTTGAATAAAAATAGTAATCAAGCATTGATATATATAGCTAGTTTAGAAAATTTATATTAAATAATATATATTTATAACATCAATTTTTGTTTATTAACGGGTACCCGTCTATCTTGAAACACATATTAATACAAGAGATGGTAATTATGTTCATGTAATATATAAATTATTTAAAATTAATCACGTTATTAAAAAAATAATCATTAATAAAACAATTTATTTCTTAAATATCATAACAATTTATAATCTTACCATAAACCAATATATTAATCTTATAATGAAACTTTTCTATGAAATATTTTTTACAAATGATTTATTTCACAAAATATTAATATTACCAAATCAAATTGAATTTATATGAGTAAAAAATGGATGGATGCCAATCGTATGAATAAAAAATTATGAGGATGATGTAAAATATTTATTCAAATTTAAAAAATATCATGAATATGAACATTATCAAATTGATTTTTGTGTTAATTCTATTATTATTGATGAATATGTTTTGTGGAGAAGTTGGAAAGACATATGATCTATCACATAATAGATTGAAGTTATAAATGCTTGACTAAATATATGAAAAAACATAATGTAGATAATGACTAGGATAAGAATTTGTTTTATGGATCATATGATATTATTATATGAGTTTCAAATGATGAATAATGTATCAAGGATGTTATTATGGGTGTGGAAAATGATTAAGATCATATAGGGAAAATTAAAATGACAGTTGATAATGAACATCATGATTCACCACCATTGTTTGAGAAGGTAAAGAGATGTGAAATGATACTATTGTATGTTGGTTTTAATAAATATACATCATTTTCGACCATACTTAATATGTATAATATAAAATATTGAAATATATGTAGGGCACAAGTTTTTCTAAACCACATGCTCTTACTAGTGATATCTATAACATCATGGATTCAGATTACATAGAATAATTCCCCATACCTGGTTGTTCACAGAGCCTCAAGCACATTTCCCCAAATTCCAGAGGCAGTCAAGTAGCAGTGAGGGCCTTGGGTGTGATAGTGGGGGAAACTATTCCCTCAGTCGTAGAGTGTAACACAATGGTATATGTATTAACAAATAGTGTAAGTAGTAAAAAACATGAAACTGAAAAAAATTGTGGATGTAGGATAGATAAATATCAAAGTCCCAAACCATACAAATGATAATCATGCAAGTTATATGTCCTATGAAAGTATCCACAACATGATATAATACAATATGATATAAATAAAATACATGTTCAGAAATATAAAAAAAATTAGAAGCATCATAAGCCTGGGCTTGGTATCATAATCTCGTGATCCAAATTATAAATTTATTACCTATATGAGGGAAGTTTTATTTGTCTACACCAAAAATCATATAATTTTTTTGGGCCCAAAATCATGACCCAAAAAGGGTGTGAGACTATTCCCAGTAGCCACCCACAAATGATTTGTACCTAACAGTCAGTGAATATATGCAATAGTAGTAAATTAAAATAGTAACTATGAAGTACTCAAGTAAACATTCCATTTATTTGGTTTTTGTTCATTAGTGGTTCAATTTCATTTGTGTGTAACTATCTCAAGATTCATCCTTAGCCTGCTAATCCCCCATATAGATGTAAACATAATAGATGCCTCAGATGATCATCTAGATAAAATGTGAAGAACGAATCCATGATAGTTCTTTGGCTTGGCTGACACATCATAATTCAATCCATTTCATTTAACACGTTCTTTGAACATTATAAAGGTCTCGATGTCTACCCTAGGCCCTTCGACCCCCCTCATATCAAAGTAACTGTCGACTCGTGACATAACCATTTCACATTAAATCATATCATCATCTCAGCATTTAATAATTTGTAAAGTTTCCAATATATCATGTACTATGTATCCTTTAATGAACCAAGGATTCACTTAGAAATTACAAATATGACATAGTAAGCGTAACCATAACAACCATGGCTCGCTTACATCACATAAGTAATTAACCTATTGAGTCTGTCTATATCTTTTTAATAAAGACAATGGTTCTCCCAAGGTAAGAATTTTTTAATTAGTAACATGATCTTGAACTTGTCTTTTAACTATGACTTTGGCTCTCCCATGGATAATTACCACTTTTAATCATTTACCATTTCATTTCAAAAACAAAACATGATACTTAAACTATCACATGGATTTAAACATAACAACTCATGTGGGAAATTTATATAGTAGCAAGCACATGAAAATTAAATTATTGCATGGTTTTAATAATAACAATATATATATATATATATATATCATTCTAATCAACCAAAAAAATGGATAACATCCTCAATCCTCAAGGGTGTTCTTGCCAAACACCTAACCACGGGAAACACACCCACGGGGTGTCCCTAAATAATCAATCAGCAACCACATGCTTCAAATTCATATAATAAAATTCCTAAGCATCATTAGGTATCAAAATGTTTCAATTATAGAGCAATAAAAATCCCAAAAATGGTCTCATACCATTTTGGAACATATAATCAACTCAACATTTAACGAAAGGCAATGTACCACCGACCTTGATGTCGTATAACTGATATAATCTGACGCTGACCCTTGAATCATCCTAGAACGATGTAGATATAAGAAAATAGGTAAATCAGTCAAACTTAAATAACATTATCAAGAACATAAATCATCAATGATTTCTCAAATATAAGAATTATATTACCTATAGGAATCCAAAAAGATCAACGACACTTGAATTGGGTTCTAGACAATGAAATGGGAGAACAATCATCTCCCATAGCCCCATGTTCTTCACCTGGAGGCTGTTCTATCCAGGAGAAGAGACAATGGGGCTACATACGATTTTAATATAAAATTTTGTAGTATTAAATGTTTAAGTTAGTATACATGGCGTGTATATCATTTTCTTATTCGTAAATTTCCTGAATTACTTTACACGTCCCGAACTGACATTACTGAAATGATTACATGGCGTGTACTAGGGAGTACACGGTGTGTGCCTAGTATGACTAATAGTGACTGTTATCTTGTTAAAATTGACATTTTAGTAAAAAAAATGTGTCACATACTGAAGAAATAGAAAACAAAATTTGTTTTGTCTATAATTTATTATAATGATTTATGTCATTATTGATATATAATAATCAATCTCACATCATTCTGACACACAATGTTATCGATATGACTCAAAGTGTTTGTTTTTTTTCAAAATGATATTTTCTTAAAAATTATAAGTAAAATACCCAAAACTAGTAAAGATAATTTGGAGTATTCTATACATTAGAATAATTATTCATATGTCAGTTTTGAAATGTAAGAATTATCCACACCTCAATTTGGTTCAGGGTGTGACCGTATGACTCCAATTATTTCTTTTTTTTTAATTAACAATTTATTAAAAAAAATGTGACATACTTAAAACTAATAAATTCCATTCGTATTGTTTTGATACATTAGGAAAATGATACATATGTAATTTTTTATGTGTAGTAATTAGCCTTAGCCTAATAGGATTTATAGTGTGCCCAAAATTTAATAATGTGTCTGTTATCTGGATAAAATTTAAATTTTAGTACAAAAAATGAGTCACTAATTTGTAAATATGAAAAGATATTTATATTTTTTACAAACATTAGGAAAATGGTCCATAATTTATTTTTAACATGAAGGAGTTTAAATCAGTCTAATTCTACACACATTGATGTTTGTATTAATCAATGTTTGTGTTTTTAGTAAAAAAGTTGTGTTTTTATTTTTTGAATCAAAACATAGAAAAATCCAATACAATGAGAATGTATTTTTTTTTAATTTAGGAAAACAAACCATAATTCATTATTGAAATATTGAAATTGACCCAACATCATTCTGGAACTTGAGGTGGTCGATATAAATCATGGTGTGTGTTTTCAATACAAAATCTGTTATTTTGATTTAAAACACATATCAAATATGAGTAACCATGAAAGAAGTTTTGAATTGTTTTTATAATTTAGGAATGTATTCCATAATTTTTTTATGCAGTGTTGTATCTGAATTCACATCAATTCAACACATGATGTGATCTATATGACCTAATGTGTGTGTTTTTCAAAATAAATGTTCCATATTATTTTGAAACACATGTCACATAAAAAAATAGAAAATGAGACATAATTTTTTTCTCATATTTTTATATAAAATTAATTAATTTACTTATCATTTCTATCTGATACATATTTAGTTAATTTTATCCGATATAATGCTTGAATAAAAAATTAAATGTTATTATGGTCGAAGGATTATTCTAAAAAATTTATTCTTTTAAATTGAATATCATCTATAGTGAGTTTCTTATCACTATTGATGAGATGAAATTCTATTTGACCTACTTTTGAGAACAAAAAGAAGTTGTGCGACCTATAATAAAGAACTGCAACTCTAATCCATACATGGTGTTCTGGGTATGACTCAAAATATATTCTTTCTGTTTATTATTTCCATTTTCTGTTTAATCTATTTATATATAGTATTAAAAATCATTCTTCATTATATAGGTTCATTATTTTGATCGGGAAAGGATTCTTTTTTAGAAACTAATAGAATTACCAAATTTTAGGGGCCAAAGGCAAATGAACATTTCTATTTTTTTAATTAGTGATAGATTTAACATATTCATGTAGTTGAATAAACCAATGTTTGAAATATTTTTAATATATTTTTTCTTTTTATATAATTTTGTTTTCATTTTTTTAATAAATTATAAATTTTATCCTCTATTTTCTTCTATATTTTTTTTCTGATGTGGTGTGCAGTATTATTAATAAGACACTACAATATCATGGCCTTTATCAGAACTAATTCTGACACCGATAAAGGGGTATCATTATCAAAAGTGGAAGTAGAGATGATAAACTGGTACCTTTATTGATAAATTTTTAGAACTCATAGCGTTACCACTATATCAATTCTTTTTTAGATATAATAAAAGGGACCCCCTATTAATGTTCCTTAGAAAAAACATAGTTTCTTTAGTGGTGATAAAGGCTTTTTATAGCCCTATTAAATGACTTTTATTTTTTTAGTGAATATAACTATTGTTTTATTTTAATGTTTTTCTCAAAATATTTAATGTTTTTATACTTAATATAAAAGAATACATGGTTTAAATAAAACATGGGTTGGTATAGACATGGGTTTTTCTAGAAAATATATATAATTTCCAATAAGTGTGACTACAAACTACTACATATTCTCATTTAATCAATTCTAGAATTAACCATTATCAGTGAAAAAAATAATTAATATTAAATTTTCCTATGAAATATGTTCTCTTTTATTGTCACTAAAAAACATTGATATTTTATGAATCCTTAAAATTTAGTTAATTTTATCAATGCTAAAAATCATTGATAAAGGAACCCTTTATCAACACTATAAAAAAATGATAAAAAAATTCCCTTATAAATTATTTTAAGCACTCTTAAAGGGTTATATTTGTAAAGACTCCGAAATTTCAAGGAATTTTTTTTTAATTTCTTTAGAATTTTACGAGTCCGAAGTTTTTAACGACACCAGATTTCGAGGCCTGGTGCTCCCAGAATCAATTTATAAAGTTTTTTTCGGGTACATTTAGTAAACATACATGCGGGGTTTTCTATCTCTTGAACCGGTGATCAGATTTGAAATTCAAGGACACTGATGAACTTACAGCGCCGATATTCGCTTAAGAGGACCTTTACCGCAGTTGCGTTTTGTCGTATGAGGTAGTTAATATTTGGGGATTCTTTAAGACTTAAATAAATTGTTGTGTTACAATTTTAATATAAGTGTATGTTAATTCCTCCAAAGGGATGTTGGAGGCGGGGCACACACCACACCTAACTTCCAAAGGGAGGATATGACTAATTGTGGTGGGTCACGCAAGAACCCCTAACCCTTCAACTCCCCATAAATTCCCCTAAACACCCTTAAACCCCCTTGTTTAATTCTTGAAAACTCCCCTCTTTAATTGCTTAACTCTCCACCTTCCAGTTGGTCATCAATATGAATACACCTTGAATTAATTATCTTTTACTCTAAAAAATTAATTAATTACTTTGGGAGGATTTGAATCATTTTGAGAATGCATGGAAAGTTTATTAAAATAGGGGGAACCTTAATATAATATCTTCTTGAAAAATATTTTGGGGCGGAACCCTTGGAGGATTATAAAGAAAGGTGTTCTTATCCCGATGAAAAATTCCTCCGACGAAGAACGACTTTCTCCCCAACGAATAACACTCTACGATTCGAAGAATGCGATGTCGCCAAGGTTGCTTCTTCTTCGGGTGCACAACGATGTCAACAGAATCGAAACCATTCTTCCTCGACAACCTCATTTTCCCCCACGATGTTCTTCTTCCGCAGTTAGATGAAATGCGACGTATTTTCAAGGTAAGGGAATTGTATTGAATTTCTCCTTTCCTTTTTGAGGAACGGACGTCGACCACAGACCAGAATCTGCCCGGTTGATCCGCGGGTTGCTCGTTTATGTGGGTTGAGATTCAAATATAATGTGGGGTTATGTTCGGGTTTGGTTTTAGTTTGAATACATTAATCTTTATTGAAAAATTCTAACGTGAAGGGCTGAAGACGAAGAACAAGCCCGAACCCTCCATTGGTTGTTCATCTGTGCACAGATTGACGAGCAACGATGAAATGGGACCGCAACGACGGTTTGGTGATTTAACAGTGCTGTTCAGGACCCGAGATGATCTTAGGCATAAACAGTGGGTGAAACAGACCACCAGAGCATTCGGTGGTCCGTAGAAGGAGGCGGCGGCACGCTGCGCTGTCGGAAAAGGCCGTCGCGGCTGAGCCTCGGCGGCGGGTAGAACCGGAACGGCAAAGCCATTCCCAAATTGAAGAGGCACGGCATTAGCCGCTCCAACTGGCCATGCCAGCACCCCCCACCCCCACCCCGTCCAGGCTGGGGTGGGGCATGTGAGTTGGGCCAGGCCGTGCCCACCGGGCCAGACCCGGACCCGAGTCGGGTCGACCCGGGGTGAGTTGGGCCGGGTCGGACCGGGCCCATACCCCCCTCTTCGAACCATTTTCGGTTAATTTCCATAACCTGAGCTAAAAACCTCCAATTGATGCACCTTCAATTGCATTGGATTCCTCAGATCGAGATGGTCATTTCAGTATATTACACTCATGGTTTTGATGCTGTTTGTGTACGACAGGGTTGGTTCAAACCCAAAACCAACCGGGCCCTCGGAGCGGAAACACATATAACATAAGAAATGAACGTCCGATAAACGTGAAATCAACTACGTTGGATTCCATTTGATTATAAGGTTCTTTTGGAATACTCCACTTGTGGTTTGGATGCAGTTGGAGTACGGTTGGGTTGGTTTTAACTTAAATACCAACCGGGCCCCTATAACAGAAAAGCCAAACTCTCAGACCGGACGTCTGTTTGACGAACCTTCAGCGGCATTGGTAATCTCGTTGAGAAACGGTTCCTTTGAGTATACCCCATGGGAGATCAGGGTACATTTGAGATACGGTCAGGTTGGTTCATACATGAAACCAACCGGACCCCTGGGACAAAAAGGAAAATAACTCACAGACCGGGCGTCTGATTGATGCGTCGTCTATTGCGTTGAGACCAATATGATGAGTAGGTCCTTTGTGATACTTCTACGGGAGACTTCATGACACTTGGAGTATCTACCAGTAGCTCATGGAGCGGATCCTCTCGGAGATGAGCAGACAGAGTGTGGAGACCTAGTAGCTGTAGACCTGATGACTGCTTGACCGATTCAACTCATAGTGATTCAACTAGCCTAGTGGATGGAAAGCCCTATTTGGCGGAAGAACCATGGTGGAAAGAGTGCCTGGTTTGGCATCAGACCTGCGGTACTCGACAGAAGGAGTACCTCTGACAGCTATTAGGGGGAGCGCCCAGTTTGACAGTAGACCCACAACGGGAGGAGCACCTGTTTTGGCAGTAGACCCACAATGGGAGGAGCACCTGTTTTGGCAGTAGACCCACGGTACTCGATAGGAGGAGTACCTCATCAGTCTAAGGTTAGTGAGTAGCGCCACAGAGTCGCGACATGGCCACTTTACTTGATAGAGGAGGAGTTCTCCAGCAGTTGTGGTTTTGATATTGAAAATCCTGGTTTGAGTTGAGTCATTGACCTTTCTGTTTTCCTCATGATTGAGATGCGTTACTTGATATCTTAGGTTTATTTATGGGGATATACCTATGTAAAGGTTATCTGTTGAGATCTTTATTTGTAGTTTATCCTTGTTAGATTTTTGTGAGACCTTGTGGGTCTCGAGGTCTCTACTGAGTATTGTTATACTCACCCCTACATGTGCTATGCCCGCACCTCATTGTGTTTGATGTAGATGTCGGACAGCACTGACCGAGGCAGATTGTACGAGGACTAGACGGTACCTGGAGGTGGACCTCATTACGAGTCGATACCCGGAGGAGACATACATATGTGGAGTGCTGAAGATAACTTATGTACCTCCCCTTCAGGTAGGAACCCGGAGGACGATCCAGGAGCTGCTTCTATCTACCATATGTTTGTGTTTTCAGTTGTACTTTCTTCCAATTGTAGCTGTACCTTTCTATTGAGCTTGTATTTCCGACCCCTTGTTTTTTCCGCACAATTTTTATACTATTTTACATGGTGTTCGCTTCCGCTTGTACTCTGGTTGTCTGGGTTTACATTTTATAAAGGTGATGCCTTCATAGTTTTTAGGGAGTTACGCCTTTGGTGCTAGTTGCCAGCCCCTAGCCTATGGAAGGCGGGCTTGGGGTAGTCACGATACGAGCCTTGGGGGATGGGTCATTACACTATTAATCAACAATTTTATATTGGTGGTGAATTTGTTTTTTAAATTTATTTTTCTCCACTTGAGAGACCCCTTCATTCAGCAATGACCTAGTCGATAAATACCATTTCTGATGTTTGTGACACCTACCAACCCCCCAAAAATTATCATCTATTTAAACCTTTCCACAACTCTGATTAATCGGCACTAAAAACCTCTCATCACATTGAACCGTCTTCCGCAACTCCTAGGGTCTGGCCTTGAGACATCTATGTTCAATGTGAACATCCATTACCACTACAACAACCTATTTTATTTTCATTTTTTGATATATAGAAATATATTTATATATTTATTTAAATTTATACATAAATATTTTTCGTATATATATTAACACAATTATATATACTCATAAAATTAAAGATATTTAATTATTATATAATTATTTATAATTTTTTTTATAAAATATGATTTGGTGTGTGCGCATTTGGGTGTGTTTATATCTATATTTCTGTGGGTTTTCATATTTTTTTCATATATTTATATACATATTAATAAAATTATTTTTATATAAATATATAAAATATTTTTGTGTGTGTTTTTTTATTTTTGTATGTTTATATTTATTCATACATATGTGGGATTCTTTATATAAATATAAATATAAATATAAATATGAATATTTATATTTATATTTATTTACATATATTATATGTTAACATTTATTTACATTTATGAGAATATAAACACAAATATATATATATATATATGTGTCTCTTCATACAGAAACTCACACACATTTATTTACAGTTGGGGGCATAACTGAGTGTTAAAGGCTCACTGTATTTCTATGTCATACCCAAGATCAAATACAGGTTGACAAAGATACTATTACAGTACTATGTAGGTGGAAATGTATATGAGAACATGGGTAGGTGGTGATACATGCATGATGCAAGAAGGAAGTGACACATGCATTATGTAGACATGTTGATATAGGTGTGATAATGTAGGAATGATGTTTCATTATGATTTCAGGCCATGTTATGGTCTTTATTCCCTCCATAACTATAGGCCATGTACTAAATAAATAAGTCATGATTAGTGGGTTATCCCCTGGGGTGGCTATGGCATGCATTACTAGCCTATGTTTGTTGTGTGTGTGTGTTGGAACATAATTGTACCACCATGAAACAAATATATATATACATATTCAAACATATTTTTTACATAAATGATATTGGTTGTTTGTTATTTTAGAAAAATGTAATATTTATTTTTATTGAGATATGGTTTATATATTCATAATGAAATTCTATATGTAAGTAGAAGAAGATGTTTTTCTAGAAAACAGTTTTATACACACAATGTATTTTTATCCTAATAAATTAATTTTACCACTATTGGTGGAAACAATTAATAAAAAATATATTATATATTCTATAATATATTTTATGACTTATTCAACATTTTCTCTAAAAATGAGATAAGTATAAAACATGTTTTGTGATTAAATTTTTTTTTTAAAAATGAGTTTCCATTTTATTTTTCATGATTATTTAATACCAATTTCTTGAAATTATAAAATTTTAATATTGAAAAATTAATTTCGTATTTGAAATTAGAATGTAAAAATTTGGTAAATAAACCGATTTTATTTTATATTAATATAAATAGTAACTGTGGTAAAATTTACAACATCAGTAAAGGGTAAATCATGATAATCATGGTTAAAAGTAAGTGATATAGCAATATTTTTTCATCATTATTCTCATTGAATCAAGGGAACTCGATTCATATCAATTTGGTCATAAAATATACTTTATTCCTTGGAAATTAACCATATAATATTAAATGCATATAATGTTACAAAATAACACTCTCTTAGTTTTAATGGCCTCTAGGTGTTTACATAGTGGAAAAAACTATTTATAAATGAATAGAAATATCAATTTTTCCATAATGAAATGGTTATTATTATATTAATTTATTTATAAGTTTTTTAATTAAATATTTTCCTAATCTTCTTTCACAGAGATAATAAATTACCTATTTTATAAATATTAAAATATAATAAATTATTTTCAATATAGTAAAATTTATATAATTTTAGTGAGTTATAGTTTTCCTCAAATTTTATAGTTAAACTAAATATATATTTTATATGTAAAGGAAATCCAAGTTGGGTGGTAATAAACATATCTAGTAAAATAAATCCATAAATGTTATTGTGGGGAAGGTTGTGTGTGAAGGTGTCTCATCGATATGGTTTTAACAACAGCTTGAGTATGGATGGTATTATATATATGAGTAATGAGTTATAATGTTTTTTGGTCAATATGGTTATATTTTTTTATTAAAATGAATGGTTTTTTGTTAAATTTAGCATGAAATAATGGAAATGCGTGGTTGATGGTAATATGAGGATGATATAGTTATGGGTTAGAAATTGATAAAATTAAATAGGTCATGGGATGTTAATAACTAATAATTATTATACCAAATTGTTATTCACTAGGTATAATATTGATGGTTGGATGATTGATTGTTTTCAATAAATATTAGGAAATTAATGGCATAATGAACGTAATTATATACGTAAATGGTATGTGCTGAAATTTTAAATGATGTGAATCATGGATGTTTTTTATTATATGATTTCTATTTTACGTGATGTTTAAGTTATTATGTTGATGATGATGTTAATAGAGATGTGATGTATTGGTGAGTGGTTTTTAAGATTTTATTTTGATATTGTGAATTTCATGTAGTGATGGTGGAATTAATGTATAATTTAGGGGATATGGTGATTCATGTTTTGTGTGATTAGGTGAGTTTTCATCGACTAAATGTAGTCTATAGTAAACATGAAGACCGTACAAGATACTTATGTGGTGAAGATTGATTGGGGTCATGCATGGTAGTAGATGGAAATCAGGTTGATGTGATTTTTTACGTTATTACCTACTTTGATAATTCTATATAGGTGATTATGATGTGGTTAGGGTTGTAATGGAGAGGATGTATACCTGAATTTATTAGTGGTGGATGTAAATATAGGGGGGTTCATGAGTTTGATTATATTTCCATCTCCCTAACCCTACTAATGTGTGACTGGATATATGGATACCACGTGAAGGGATTATGGATGTGTGTTGATGTGGTATATAGTGGTGGTATAGGTTTTATTTTTGTGTACTGGTCGGATAATTTATGTGTTCTAGTGGACATATGTATATATCAGTGGTGGTTAATGATATGTTACTAATATAAGTTTTCTCACATCTATAGTCACTTGATAACTGGTTTTACTATTAAATAACTATGGATTTTAGTTAAAGTATTCGATA
The DNA here is from genome assembly GCA_963277665.1 of Viscum album. Taxonomy (NCBI): domain Eukaryota; kingdom Viridiplantae; phylum Streptophyta; class Magnoliopsida; order Santalales; family Viscaceae; genus Viscum; species Viscum album. The sequence goes on from OY728165.1 coordinate 1,395,714,379, forward strand.
GACTAAAAAGTGAGAGTGGTGTAGAATTATATATCCCTTTTCAAATATGATTATTTTTATGATATCTGTGGATTTAGTGATATATCTTGAATATTTGTTAGAGAATTTGTTGGAATCATTTATTGGTTAAATGGGTGTAGAAGTTATAGGAGGTGATAAATGTTATGGAGAATATATCGAATATAGAATTTGGTGATTGTGTTTATAATTCTTATTTAAGCATATTTATAGGGATATTATTTATTTAGCTTATATAACTATTTTTTACATGTTCATATTTATTTCACATGGATGTATATATTTTATGAAGGATTAGACTACTCTGTACTCCCAATTTATCAGCCGTCCACACTGTCCTAATTTTTTTATAGGATAATCTGAAGGTGTAGGAAGATTCTATATTGGTTTACAGGATGGAGAGGGATGATGAATTTGAGTTTTAGGATCTTTATCTTTCATTAATTTTGTTATTATTATATGACATAAATATGAAATTATGGTTTTGGAAAACATACTTATTACATAAGCGAAATTATTTTTTTGTTGATTAGTTGTTTATTTTATTATTCCTATTACTTTATGAGGGTAATACATAACATATGAGTGTATCATACCCATGATGCTATTAAAAAACAAGGACACTTTTAGAGGTAGACCTCAAGGGCCACTTTTACATTTTTCCATGCCTAGGAGTGGTTCCCACTAGGGTGTGTTGTGACATGATTGAAAACATGAGGCACCCAAGACTAGCACTACTAGGTACACTAATAAAGACACATGCATTAAAAATTGATTTGATTTTAAGATAGATTTTCCAAACAAAAAATTCATTCATTTCAAATATTTAAACAATAATTCTCATAATAATACAAAAATATCATGACTTTTAGTTTTATTTTGTTTTATGATCATCTACGTATGAAAATTATTTAATAATACGAGTGAAAATATTTCCATAATTGAACCACACTAGACTCTCTTCTATAATCCTCATACGATATACTCATAATCATATCATAGGGGAATGGGGTGAGCTCAAACAATCTGTAATGAAAAATCTTATCAATATTTTATCGAGGTTTAAATGCTAAAAATATGAGAAAACATTAGCATGGGAGAATAGAATTTTTAAATAATAACAACGAACAATAATATTTACCCATTATTCATGATAGAAAGACATGTAATATTCAGTAAACAAACATATATCCTATAAAATGTGTGAAAATTATTTGATGCTAAACAACCTCCCCATAGTAAATTAATATCCATTTAAAATGGAATTATATAAATCCCATTAAACATAATATAATGATGAACATTAGAAAAAACATATGAAATTTTAAATTAAAATATTATAAACAATTTTTTTCTCATGAATAATTTTGTGATTAAAAAACATCCATGAATCATTTTTCATATAAACTCAATGTACACACATCATGTTTAGAATCAAAAATTTTGAAGCTTGTTATGAACCAAAAAATTCATGGTTCGTATTGTGAACAAACACATTTTTCATTCTTAACATTTTTATATCATTAGATATGAATCCTTAATAAAATAATTTGTGGGAGATATAAGACCCCAACCATTTTCTAAAAATAATTTAGAAATATGTAATCCATTTGTACATTAAAAACATGCATACTTCAAACATCACTAAATTTACACACATAAAATATATTGGTATCATTAAAAAAGTTCCTAGAACATTAAATAAGACAACTAAATCAAGGAGTTGGATTCCAGATTATTAATATCCTTATTTTAATTTAATATTAATTAACGATTCTAACATAGATGAAAAATACATTTCATGATAATTATAAAATTAATTTGAATAATAAATGGAAACCCCTTTTGAAAGGCTTGGAAACAGAATAAAACATTATTCATAATGAAGTAATGTTAACATGATTTAGCATTTAAAAATTATCCTTTAAAAGAAAAAGTAGGATTCATAAAATAAATTTTATATAATAATTATATTTTTTAAACATTATTTTGGAAGATATAAAAACACTTTTCAACTTCATTCCTAAAACACATGCCTTTAAATCCATCGTAAAATCAGTAATTTATTTTATATTTTAAAAAATACTATTTAATATATATTAAAATTTAATTTCATTTTTATAATTTTTAATACATATAATATATTTGAAAACTATTTTAAAAATGGATTTAAATAATTGTATAGAATAATTTTTATAATGGTGAAATAAATCATAATTTTTTTAAAATAATGTTTTTACCATTAATATAAATTAGAATGTTACAGGTCAGATTCAAATGTATTTTTTAAAGTGGTTAACTGGATGTTTTAGAAAATATATAATAATGGATCCATGAATGGTTTATAATGTTTTTAGAAGAAATTAAGAGTGTAAGATAAAACTTATGATCATGTATGGGAAAAAATTAAAAAAAATTAAATTTGTTTGATGAAACTGACATCATAAATATTGATAATAAAACATGACATTAAAAAGTGTGAAATAGAAATATTAATGTCCCATAGCATAAATTATTATTGGGTTTCCAAATATATTGGATTAAATTGTTGGGAAATGAAAATTTGGACATGGATGAGAAATATCCATTAAAGTTGGTGGGAATTATTCCAAACAATGTTATACATTTTCATGAATAAGTTCATCATGGTAAAATTGTTGAACAAAAATTTATTTCTATTTATATTAGAAGAGAATTTATTATGAAATTAAATTTTATTATGACATAAACTAATTGTGTAAGGGATACATTCATGAATAATTATTATAACGGAATGATAGGAGTTGCGTTAACAAAGACACTTACTACTTTGCTGTCTTTTGAATCAAATTAACAATAAATATAAAATGTAATATTAGATTTATAAATTTCATAAAATTAATGATAATAATGATAAAAAAAATCCAAGGATAATATATATATATATATGACGCCAAATGGACGAAGTTGTGAGTACGAATCATATCTAAATGACGAGAAATTAAGATGAAAAAACTATCACCATAGGTCATGATTTATTCCCATTGAAATCCTAACATCCAGATAAATCAAATTATAGTTATAGAAAAATATTATATGAACCATTTCTATGTATATTTCATTCCTTAAAGTGTATTTTTTATTTTATTTTATTTTATATATTAAATAGTTTTCACTTTGTGTGGTTACTTGAGGGCGTTCAATGCATTTCTCTAAAAAAATCATGGTGTTTTTATCAAGAAAATATGTTTTATAATATATAATAATAATCTCAAAAAATTTATATATGTAATTATTTTATTTTACAATATCATAAAATTTATAATATTTAGTAATTTTTCCAAAAAAACTCAAATTCTGAAAGGATTATTGATATTTTTATTCTTAGTGGTTAAGTTTACTATGACCAATAATTATTAATATAACTTTTAGAATTTAAAATATTAAATTTAACAAATAATCATAGTTCCATAAATATAATTTTTACAAATTAATTTTTTTAATGTCATCCATGTTATGAAGAAATTGATAAGTAGATCATGTTGTTTATAAATGTTGTATCTTCATGAATGCATGAAGATGTCTTCCTTTTCAAATGGTTTGAGAGGAATGTTGAAAAGAAATGTTATGTTACTAAAATAAAATTTTAAAATAATAATCACATATATTTTAACAGAATTTCAGGGATTTTATTGGATTTTATGGGGAGAATGAAGAAAAGAACGAAGGTGGTTTGGTTGAGAATATTACATGTCCCATTAGGTGTTCTCTATCAAGAAACATCCTAATGTTCCTTAGAGATGTATTTTTAAAAAATCAAGGATATTTTTTTGTGGAAAATTTTTATCTAAGAAACTCGGGATGATTTTTGGTGGATCCAAATCATTGTAATGGCAGAAGAAATATGTTGCAAGTGATCTCGTATTATAAGTGATGGAAATATTTTTTATAAACTATAATTAATTTTTCAATGATGTCAACACACTTGTCAAGTTTATTTAGATCCAAAATGGGTAAATAATTAATTTTCTATGATATATGGATTATAGATCCTCTAAAATTTAGTTTCATACATGTTTTAAATTTAACATCATGTTACCAAATGACCGGCGTGTCTTTAACATTGTCATGGTTTTTCCATTTTGTTGTCATGGGTAGGGCTGAGAATGAATTTTGTAACAATCCTACCCTAAAATCATGAATCCGGTGCATTATTTTAATAAATTGGCATGATAACAAGGAATCAAGTCCTAATGGACTGATCGTTTTAGCAGTCATGGAAAATAGATTACATACACGAACATTACATTACACTTTATATTATAAAAACAAGAATAAATAATCATTCAATAAATCCATTATTCCTCTATAATAACCCAACATAATAATCATAATACACTTCTTGGCCTATTGGGAAAATAAAACAAAAGAAAGGGGTGAGCTCGGATGCTCAGTAGGGGTAAATAGTTCAGCATAAGCTATAATCTTTTATGAAAATATTTATAATAAATACATCCGCCTTTTAAACAATATACCTGAACATAATATGGAAAAAATAAACCAATACAATATAAAAATTCCCATGGATATTCTACTAGTTGAATAATCACATGTAATAACTAATTTCATAAAGAAGAAATACATAATGCCAGGACTAATAACTACTACATCAAGGCCTTTTGACAAAGAAATTCACAAATATTCGGTCAATACCTTGTGCCAAGAAACTAGTTTGTCTCATGAGATATACCTATGATTCGAGGGGATATATTTATCCCCACCCATCATTTACTATGTCCAATGCATTCCTCATATGAGAAGGGTGAAACATAACATAATCATTCGTACTAAAACTAGCATATGAAATGTCAATACATTAACCATAAACCATGAATGGTATAAAAATATCATATCCATAGTCAAACATATGAAAACCCATTCAATACAATATGGAATAATGAATTATAATAAATCAACCTCAATAAATAATAATATCTTGTAAATGATGTTGACATAGTTGAAAATGATCAGCAAAACTCTTTGAGATAAATATCCTTTTTTCATGAAAACATTTAAAAGTCACAAAATTTACAAATAAAGTCATTAAAAAGATATTTTTGAATCATAGTGTCTCATACCAATTTGAATCTTTTTAAATAATTTAACATTATAAAATAATCATGTCCATTTAAATAAATCCTTAAAATCATTTTGAAAACATGAAAATTAATTATAATTATTTAGAAAAATAAATCGTTAAAACATTTCAGTGATGATCTAGTTAAATAGTCAATTTCATAAAACCATAAAAGATTCATTTTCAAATCAGTTTTATGAAACATGGACATGGATGATAAATATGTCCCTTAAAATACTTACACATAAACAATATCATATAATAATAAGATTGAGAAATTAACCATTACCTTAGATCTGATACTCTGTATACGTGTCTCAAAATCTTGTATAATAATTTTTAAACATATTATTAACTTATTTATGAATAATAATAATATTTATGATATCACATATGATTATTTTATGACCTTAATATTACCCAATTATTTACAATTCCATGTTAATGCAATATTTTAGGTAATATTTCTTTGTTTATCATTGGTGTTTTGACTTGTAATTCTTGATTATAATACATATATCATTATTTAATTACTTATATAATGTATAATATGCTTTATATATCATATTTTTTTATTATATCAATATATATAATAGATATATATATAAAATGGAGTACACCGTTCATTTAGATGGTAGGTCGTACGTACGGATTAACGATGTTTCATTTTTATCATTATATTGAATGGAAGTAATAGAATCACATATATGTACATACATATATATATATATATATAATTATGGTAGAATTATTAGGTCATATATTTCATAATTATGGATAATATATTTTCATATAATCAATCTTGTAAGGTTAAAGTGGAGAATGAATCTCATCGCGTCACAGAGACTGTATGTCGTTCGTACGCAAGAGCAACAATATCATTCTATTGATGGTGAAATACTTTGTAGTTGGATGGTGTATTATATTAAAAAATAATTAACATGTTATATTTATTTTTTACATAAATTATACTCATTATTATACCCATCCAAATAATTAAGTGTTGAATAAGAAACTACACAACGACGTGTAGATGGTAGGCCGTATGTACGCACGTATGGTCACATTGTCATTAATATGATGGATATAATAATGAATATGGTTGTAAAATGTTTATAATAAATTATATGTGTGTATAATTTACTGGAGTTATTATTTTAGTATGGAAAAAACAAAGAATTAGGAAGTGGAAGAAGAAAAGATCATTCAAAGAGGTGATAAAATAATTACCTCTTCTTCGGGTGCTTCCTTTAGATTTGAACAAAAGGGATCTTTAGGATTGATTTATGATAAATGTAAGTCATACTAGATGAAGTGAGTATTATTGGGAGGCTATTTGAGTATGGGATATCTGATCCAATTGGATTTGGTGGTGTTAATTTAAGTTAATATGAAGTACCCATTTATAAGAGAGGTAATGGGAACTTTTGGAAAATCATGAAATATTAATTTATTATAAAATTAATTTTCTGTTTCTAATATCTCCAAATGGATTTACCTATATCCTAAGGTGGGGATGTGACTAAATCCTCTCAACCAAAAAGTTTTAGATATTATTAGGTTACCATACTAAACTTATCTTTTAGACTTAACCCTTAGTTAAATTAGCTAACTTTTACAATGTCTTCTTGTATTATTATAATACATAGTAATAATAGGTACAATAAAATACCAATACAAACTAATGTGGTTAATTAATGAAATATCTAACATTATATAAGTCATTTGGTCGAATATTATATTTTTTATAAAATTATATTATTTAAAAAAATATTGTTTTTTTCAAAACTCATTTATGTCAATTTTGACACTATTTAGTATTTATTTATTTTGTTAAAGTCATAACAACGTGATTCATTCAAAATAAATATATTGAAGTAAATTTTACATGTAATAATATCCTATAAAATTAGTGTATGGGATAAAAAGTTCATTTATTCTAATATTTATAATGTCAATTATTATAACCTTTCATTAATAAGGTAATTACTACATCATCAGTTTGTCGTAAATAAGTTTGATTATTTAATGTCTATAAAATATAAATAAAATAATATTATGTATGAAGTATTTTTATATTTCTAATGAATTTTTATATTCAATTTTATTTTATGTGTAAACCTATATTAAAAATGTATTAGTTATTAAATATTAAATTTTACAATTATAACTATTCTTCAAATAAAATATAATTAACGTCTTAATAAAATACATATGGATCAAAAAGGATCATATTTTTTTATTAACATTTATTTTGGTCAAAATAAACTTGTCCAAATGAATTATTACATGTTTTAGGGTATTTTTATATTATAATAATAATATTTTTATCTTTAATGACCCTATTGAATTTGTAACTATAAGAAATAAAATTCAAAAGTTACTATTCACCAAAAATTATTTTCATCCTATCGAACCGCATTTTACATACTGATCACTATCGTGTCTATCAGAATTTTTGAAATTCAACTCACAGAAGAGGTAAAATTATGATTTATGATAATTTTAAAATGTACCTAGTATGTGGGTAAAAGATGTTAAAAAGATCAATAAAATTTTATACTCTTATCTTATTAGAAAATTATTTAAATGAATTAAATTAGAATAATATTTGTATTATATATCTATTTTGAATTTTATATAAATTTAAATTAAAAAAATCATTTAAATAATTTTTTTTAAACAATTACACAATGTTTTCACTATTCATAAAAAATTGAATTTTTTTAGAAAAATACCAATTAATTTCCCTAAGCTACATTTGATATTAAAAATTAAAAAATAAATTCCATTTTTTAAAATAAAATTATAATATTTTAAAAATTTGGTATTACTCTTCATAACGACTGGTTCGATTAGTCGTAGTGTGCTAGAACATGGAGATGCGTACAACACAGACTATTGTATTATTCAAAGAGAATCATACCATAGAAGCTTGGGGCGTTACATTATCTCCTCCTTCAATAAATTGCATCATATCAATTTAAACTCGGGAATAAAAACTAAGGGTTTGACATTTCAAAATATATTAGTTGAAATCCCACATCGAAAAAATTATTAATGATGCCTCTATTTTAAAATAAAGAAAGGTAAGTATGGAGGTTATTAGAAATAACAATTAATACGGTTCCATGTAGGAAAACATGGATATGGAAGAGAAAACTGACAATCATGTTTTGATAGAGATTAATAGAGAATATTATTAGGGGAAAGTTAACAATCTAAATTTCATTAATTTGCATGATTTGAGGGAAAATTTGATTCATCGAAAAAATAATGTACTAGGAAATAAATTTTGTTTTTTTATCCTTTCCCTATTATTGTCAAATTATTTTACTTCATATACAAAGAAAATAATGAAACAAACCTAATTGACATGTAGAGTTTCATCTATTAACTATTTCCTACAAGAAAATCTTATTTCTCTTCAAAAGATAATACTCAATAATATTCTATTTATCTCAGTCGTATAAAGTTCCAAAAATAAATATAAACCATTTCAATGAATAAAATTATTTTATAAAAACTTGGAACTTTCTACAGTCCAGTGGTAGGTGATAAATCTTTGACATACTTCGATTGTGGGTTCGATTACAGTAGTTATGTCTGGCGCTACAGGTTATCGTGCGCCTGACAGGTTGTACTTTTTCTAAAACTATTGTATTATAACATTAAAAAAATGATCAAAAGATATGTTTTAACCTTAAATAATAATATAAAAATTTCAAATTTACCCATAATTTTTTTTGGAGTTTTCCAAACCACTTAAGTTAGAACTTTATCTATATGGTTTCAAAATTTCCAAAATCAATTGTATCATCAGATTCCCCATTCAAATTAATGTTTCTCGTACTCAATATATGATTAACTTAATTATTTTAAAAGAATAATGAAAAAAAGTATTTCAGTAAAATCCTTATATATATCACAATCTTATTATAACCAAATATAATTATTGAATAAAAAAATACATTAATTATTCCACTTTGACCATAGTTGCAGCATACGATTGACCTTAATCCATTTGTTTCTTCTGAGCTATATTTCCTTGTTTATTTGGAAAATCATTTCCATAATGTCCTATTTCATTGAAATTGTAGCATTGAACATTGAAAACCACATTCTTCCCCATGAAATCACGATTTTGGTGGCCCTTTTCTACACATTTGTAACAAACACCGATTCCTTTTAGGCAAATACTAAAGAGTTTCTTCCCACAATTATCACGTAAGGGAAAACCCTTCTTTCCCTTTTTGCCTTTATCTATCTCTTGCTAAACCGTTATCTTCTTCTCTTTATTTACATTAGTGTCATAAGAAATAGGTATTCCATTTCCATCCTAGTAGCATACTAGAATATATCATAGTATTATGAGATAGATTATGAGACCAATTCCCTTCAATGGAATTGTTTCAATGCAACAATGAGTTGATCAATATAACTTAATGGGTCATGTATGTATTCCATAGTATTCCTAGATAACCATGTAAATTTAGCCTCATACGTTGCAACATTCACATCCTCCTTTTTCCTCAGGCTCATAAATTGCCTTTCTATATCAAATCACTATTCATGAGAAAAGTATTTATCTAGAAAAAGGTCTTTAAACTCACTCAATTCTATATTTTTTACTTATTAATCCTCCTTAGTGTTTTGAATTAATTACCACCATTTATCAAAATCTTCTATGTGATGACAAAATACTATGACAACCTTTTCCATTTCAATACATACCAAAGCAAGAAATATTTTCTCTATAGAACTTATCCATTGATCAACCACAAATGGATTTGTAGTCCTATTGAATGATTGAGATTTTTGTCTTGTAATGTTGTCTAACATTGATCCTCTACATTGTGTATTAGGATTCTACATATGGGTATGGTTATTCTTCATAACGTGAGTCTTTTATCCCAGTATGGTTATATGTTGTTCCATACCAGTTGTGTCACCAGCTCCGTTATCATTATCTTTCATAGGAGGGAAATCCTTACATGGATTACATGTATCGACACTGAGAGGACCTATTTGGTATATACCAAACACTGAAGGGGGGGGGGGGGGGGTGAATCTATGTTGGGGAATTTTGATTCCAATTAAATATTTCTATCCTTGTACCTCTTGACCTGTTAGGATATTGATTCTCTTATTCTTTTTTCCATGTACTATGAAATAATAGAAAGCAGAAAAAATATGAACACAATATTTTTACAATGATCACCACTCATTATGAGTGGATACATTATTGACATTCGTGGAAATGACCAGTGCATGTATTATACACTTTAATTTAATATGTTGTTACAATGGGTTGACTAGGAAAACAATCCACTAATCAGTGTGTATATCTTTAAATGGATGAGGGAAGTAGATAATCACATCCTAGTGTGATTACATACACTCAGAGGGGGGAGGGAAATAATATTTATTCCTTAAATGGTGATGACCTAGTCCAACTTACATCACTGTACCGGTTTTTATACTACCTATGAAGATACTCTTCTCCTGGTTGATAAGGGTTTGATACACCAATAGAGTCTTCCACCTGTTGATACCTGTTGGATGTCATAGTACTACTTTGTTCTTCCACTATTCACTTGGTCCATTCCTTGAAGCATGCAAGTAAACAACCACTTCTTTCTCTGTAGAAAACCTGAATTCTACACACTCTTCTTCTCATGTTTTTTCTGTGAAAAACCAGATACCTTGAAACTCTCTCTACTTCACACTTTCTCCTTTAGTGATACACAAAATTCACGGAGATCACTTCCCTTATTCTTTTACAGAATCACAAAATCCCTTTGTGATTATCAAATCAATGAAGTAAAACTCATCTTAGCATCATCACAGTTATTGTACCCTGATTTATAATCAGCCCATGATTGGCAACACATGATTCTTCTTTGACAGACTATAATGTGGAATAGTTTAGTGTTGTCCTACCAAGCACTAGTTCACTTAAACCAGTAATTCAAAACTGTTTTTAGAAAATCCCCTTAGCAATAATCCTTCGCAAAGCTTCTTTGTAGAGCTCCTTCATAGAGTACACTACTTCGTAGTGTCCACTACTTCACAGAGCTCACTACATCTCAATTATTTGGCCTTCTTAGAGCATACATCTTCGTAGTGCTCTCTTCCTTCATAGATCTCACAATTTTCACAAATCAAAATGCCTTTGTGGAGTAATATTCCATCACTAAGCTTATATACATTGAGAAACTCACAACTACTACAAAGCAAACTACCTTCGCAAAGAACACATCTTTTCAAAAATCACATAGTCTTTGCAAAACAACATGTCATCGCGAAGCACATTTCTTTCACGGAACTATTTACTTAGAAATATTCTTCACAATTCCATATCTATAAAATTCTTGTTAACACTCTCTACTTATTTCAAGTGGGTAGGGGCATATTTATAGTCTTTTCACATCGAATCTTGAACATTCCGTCCACCTCAGTAGTAAAGACCCAAAAATTTCAAGGATTTTTAAAAAAAAAAGACTTTGGAATTTTAGGAGTCTGTAGCTTATGATGGCTCTTGATTCCGAGGCCCTGTGTTCCTAGAATCAATTTTCTAAATTTAACTCGGGTACGTTCAGTGAACGAACGAGAGGGTTTTTATAACTTTTGAACTGGTGCTCGGAATTAAAATTTGAGGGCACCGATGAACTCGCAGCACCGATAATTTTTCAAGGGGACACATACCGTAGTTGCGTTCACAAAAGAGGAGAAGTTAATTTTTTGGGGGGTTTGATTAAGAAATAAAAAAAAATTGTCAGAACAATTTTTATTATGAAGGGGGATACTCCCTCCCATGGGTAGTTAATGGCGGGGCCCGCAACCACTTAATTACCCAAGTGTGGAGGATAGAGAGGAGGGGCCCACACGAGCCCCATTATTTAATTTCCTCTTACCCCATTTATTCTCCTACTGTTTCCTTGACCTTTCCTCAATTTATATCCCTTGTTTAATTTTTTTTGGGTAACTCCTCGAATTGATTAATGAGGAATCTTCCTTTCCACCTTTTTAATTTAAACTGCCAATGCATTTAATTATGGGGAACCCTCTCCCTCCCTTCTTTTGTGAACACTTTTTAATTTGTGTGGTGAATTAATTACCGGAGAGTTTCTTTGCGTGTGAAATTAATTAATAGGAGGAACCTATTATTTAATTTTGGGAGAGAATCGTTGGCGATGTAAGGAACGTAGGAGAGCACTTGAGCTTTGGACGAAGAAAACTGGCCTCTGACGAAGAACGAAAAAGAACTCTGGTTCCTCGGAGATCGACGACGCGCCACCAAACCTCTTCCCCATGACAAAAGAGGAGACGTCGCTTCCTCCTCAGTGTTTTCCATCGACGCCTACAAACCCATTTTTCCGCGATGCCGTCTACCACAACGCCGATGAACGACTTCTTTGTTGATGTTGGGGTTTTGATATAAATTTCTTCATGTGATTTCTATACTTTCGTCAGGGCATGCTTATTGATGGTGTTTTCTTAAAATCACTAACGCGGTGGGTACGGACTAACGAACAAGTCCGAACCCACCACTGTTTTGTGCCTGATGCACATAATCCATGGAAACGACACAACGGGACCGTTCTGGCGATTATAGGCTGTCGCAGTAAATTACTGGTTCTGAGACAACCGCAGGCACAAACAGGAGCAAGTACGGACCACTGAAACGACTCTGGTGGCCCGTGGAAATCACCGGCAGCACGGGTCACCGGCGGCCGGCACCGGCCGCCCACCCGAAGGGGGCGGCACCCTGGAACACTACCTGTAGGAGCCGCTTTGGTTGAAGCCGCGATTGTGGTAGGCTAGATCCCATGGCCACGCTAGATCCGGGGGAGTCGCGGCACCAAGCGCCGTGTCCGCGTGACAAAGGGGTGACCGCGTCCCCCCTGCTCGGCCGCTGGCTGAGCCAGCGCACCCCCCCCGGTCGGGCCGGGGCGGGTCACGTGGACCGAGCCATGTGGTGCCCCGCCCGGCTGGGCACCGCCCATCCGGGTCAGACCTAGACCCGGGTCGGTTCGACCCAGTTCGGGCTGACCCAGGGGGGTTGGGCCAGGTCGGACCGGGCGCAGACCCCGTCTTCGGACCACTTTCGGTCTTTTGACCATAAATTGTTCTACGGACCTCCGATCGACGCACTGTCAATTACGTATAAATCCTTGGATCTAGATGATCGTTTAGGTATATTAAAATTGAGTTTTAGGCAAGTTTTGGGTATGGCCGAGTTGGTTCGAACTCGGAACCAACTGGGCCGTTGGAGCAGAAACACTTATATCTCAAGGACCAGACATCTGATTGACATTCTGTCAATTACATTGGGATCCTTTTGTTGATACGACCATTTTGGCTTACTCTGCTTAAGGTTTTGATGTAGCTAGAGTACAGTCATCTTGATTTTAGCTTAAAAACCAACCGGTCCCCTGGAACGGAAAAGCCAATAACTCTGAGACCCGGTGTCCGATTGACGCACCATCTGTCACATTGGGTTTCATTTGACGAGACAGAACATTGTGATACATCAACTCTGGACTTCGTGAAAGTTTATGTATCGAACCCCTTGACTCATGGAGCGGACCCTCCCGGGATCGAGTGTGTTGTGTGCGGAAACACTAGAGCTGGCAGCGACTGTGACGACGACGACGACTATACCTGGATCCTCCGTGGGTTTGGTAGGGAGGAAGACTGTACGTGGATCCTCCGTGGGTTCGACAGTGAGGATGAATGTACCTGGATCCTCCATGGGTTTGGCAGGGAGGATGACTATACATGGATCATCCGTGGGTTCGACAATCAGGAAGATTGTACTTGGATCTTCAGGGGTTCGACAGCGAGGAAGACTATACATGGGTCCTCCTTGGGTTCCGTAGAGTGGACGACTGTACATGGATCCTCTATGGGTTCGGCAGTGAGGAAGACTGTACGTGGATCCTCCATGGGTTCGGCAGCGAGGACGATAGTACTTGGATCCTATGTGGGTTCGGCAGTGAGGATGACTGTATCTGGATCCTCTGTGGGTTTGGCAGCGATGGTTACTATTCTTGTATCCTACGTGGGTCTAGCAGTATGACCTCTGTACTTGTATCATGAGTGGGTCCGGTAGAGAAGCTGGTCTTGTATCCTATATGGGTCCGATAACTTTGATGAATCAATGGATTCTTTTGATTACCTATATCACCTTACGAATTGTATACATGTGTGCGCTGAGTCTTGTTTTCAACCAATATCTTTGATGTGATTGACGTACTATCCTGTGTGGACTGGGTTGTGCTATCCTGTGTGGACTTGGTTGTGCTATCCTGTATGGACTGGGTTGTTCTTGGGCTCACGAGATGGTGTCAAACTATAACTGATGACCTAGGTATATGAATGGGCATATACTTAAGTAGTGTTATTGGTACTTCATGATTGTATATTTCCTTTGTGGTTTATCGTTAGTGGATTCTGAGAGACCTTCGGGGGTCTCGGGGTCCCGACTGAGTATTGTATACTCACCCCTGCACGGGATATGCCCGCACTACGTTGTGTTGGATGCAGACGACAGACATCACTGATCGAGGTGGAGGATTGTGGAGCTGGAAGGTACCCGGAGGTGGACCACTTGGCGGGGCGTACACGGAGCAGACGACCGAATGGAGGAGTTGAGGAGACTATCTATACCCACCATTGAGGTCGGATTTCTGGAGGATGACTCGGTTTTGCAGTTTTACTGTCTGATTCTATACTTTCCTTTCAGTTGTAATGTACTTATAGTTGGGTTTGTATACTGGCCCATTTACTATTTTAGCACTTACCTTGTACTCAGTTTTACTTAGTGTTTACTTCACTTGCGTACTCTGTTGTGTATGTTACTTCATAAAGGCAATGCCTTCCCTTCTTTGGGATTTATTTCTTTGGTGCTAGTCTCCAGCCCCTGGCCTATAGAAGGCGGGCATGGGGTAGTCATGTCACAGGGCCCGAGGACGGGTCGTAAAAATTGGTATCTGAGGAGTCGGTTCTACCACAGAACTTAGGACTCTGATAATTTTTTCTGTGTGATGCAATAGTGTTTAAGGTATTGAGTGTGGTTATAATTCTAGGGAGTCTAGTGTTGGTGAGGCAGCCGTCGTATCCATACACCAGGTCCCTGACATCTGATTTCTGACTCAGTGCATGAAAACATTGATTACATGTGTGTTTCAAAAGCTTTCTTTGTGATTACTTTGTGTCAGCTCACCAGGTATACTGTATTAACCATGGCACACCTGTTTCTTTTCAAGATGGCCCCACGATAGTAGCTAGCTAGGGTTCTGAGCTTTGTGTGAGATGGTAGCCCACAGAGCGACGAGGCCTCAGTACATAACCCCATTACAGCAGAGGCACCGCTGGTACCTCTACCCGCCGAGCCACCGATGCCCCCACCCCCACCAGCTTTGAGTGCACGTCGCCTGAGTGCAATGCACAGGTTTTAGCGTCAGCGGCCTCCCATGTTCCGCAGAGAGACAGACCCTTAGGCATAAGAGGATTGGCTGGAGGCTATCGTTCGAGTTTTTAGATTAGTAGGGACACTAGCTGACCTCACGGTGATCCTTGCGGCGAGTCTCCTGTACGCAGCAGCAGGTAGATGGTGGAGCCTGATACGCCAGTTGAATGATGAGGCATCTCTTATTTGGACGAACTTTGAGAGCGTCTTCCACTCGTAGTTCATTCCAGCCACCCTCTGTGCAGTGATCATTCAGGAGTTACTGCAGCTGCGGCAGGGCCGTATGATAGTAGCCCAGTACTCGGTGATATTTACCGACCTCTCACGCTATTCCACAGACATGGTACGAGACCCATTCTTCCAGGCCTGGACCTTCGAGAAGGGACTCAGACATGATATCAGGGCTAGGATGATCTTCCTCATCATCCCGATGCAAGCGGCAGTACTGTAAAGCGCCCTTCTAGTGGAGAGTTTTCTAGCTGAACAGTCACCATTAGCGATGCCTTCTGCAGAACGTCAGGTAGCAGAGTCTTCTACAGATGACAGTAGACAACAGACTCAGGGGTCCAAGAAGACCAAGTCTTCAGGTGGGTGACCTCAGGATACAGGTTCGACTGTGTGGGGGAACACGACACAGTGCCACCCATACGAGGAGTAGACAGTGCTATGCATGCGGTGGGCAGGTTCACATGGCTCGAGACTTCTCGACCTGCCCTGCAGATCAGAAGAAGGTGGTAGAGGGACCTCCCATGTAGAGGTTCAACCGTGGTGGTCCTCCGGGAGTAGGAAGATGTGGCATAGGGGATGGCCAAGCAGTAGACGGTGGACGACGTTTCGAGGCCCTACCACCACCACCACCAGTAGGAGGACCACCTCGACTATAGGGAATGGCTGGACAAGGGAGAGCTCAGCTTCAGGTAGCTGAGGCCTATGACCATAGAGCTCCGGGAGCAGACGTGAATGAGAGGGACTAGCTCCAGGCATGGAGACTTTTGTTCATGTTTCTTCTATCTTTGTTAATGTCATTGTTTGTGGTTGATTTGTGTCTTGTACTTGAGCTGCAGTAACAAAAGGAACTTTTTATTTGTCACATTTACTTTCCTGTCCACTTGTATGGTCGATACTAATAGGTTCTAGTTTCAAACAGTTGACTTGATCCTCACTTTTGAGAAACCTACAGGAGGAGACCCAGTGACCACACACTGCTGCCGATAGTGTGACTTGACCCTTGGAGGTGAGAGTAACGATTGAATCTATTGGTAGTAGGGTCGATGCCTTACAACGTCGTCAATGGTGTGAAATAGTACCGTTCATGTCAGGATTGACTGTATTAGGCAAAGAACATGGTTCATCCATGGGATGAGACCAGATTTCTCTTTTCGGTAGAGGAGAAATATCAGTATCTCTTTGGTGAAACATAGACGAAGAAGGGTGGAGATGAGTTCTTACAATTGGATAGTTTCACCCATTGTTTGTTGAGCGAACAGTTTGTGGTTCTCTCCAACTCAATAGTCTTAGGTGTATCTTCTTTCATAAGGACCTGAACCAGAGACAATGATGATGGCTTGTTTTCCTCCAGGACTATAACATTGAGATAGTTTATACTCCTCAAGAGGGGGAACGTTGTAGCAGATACTCTTAGTAGGAGATCGTGCTTTAAGCTGTTAGGAGTGGTGAGACAACAGGTGGACGCATTTCAGATATCCTTTGTGGATAGTGATGGAGTCAGCACATGTAGAACCGGAGATGGTTCAGGCTATGATGAAGAAGGTTCAGATCATCCAAGAGTAGATGAAGACTGCACAGTGCAGGAATAAATCCTATGATGATAGGATACGAAGACCACTGAAGTTCGAGTATGGAGACCACGTTTTTTTCCTACGGGTTTCACCTCGACAAGGTTTACGAAGATTTGGATGGGGTAGAAAGTTATCTCTGCGCTTCATCGGACCATTCTAGGTTCTCAGCAGGGTAGGCGAGGTGGCTTACCACCTAACCCTTCCACCTCTGTTGCACCGGGTACACGACGTCTTCCACGTATCTCAGCTGAGGTGATACGTGCACGACCCAACACATATCATTGACTATGGGGAGATGGAAATCGATTATGGGGTGACTTTTGCGGAGGTCCCAGTGGAGATCAAGGATCGAAAGTAGGGGGTCCTACGTGGATGGTCGATACCTCTGGTGCGCATTCGTTTGCAGCACGTGAACCTTCAGGAGAGCACATGAGAGCGGGAGGCTCAGATGCGTGCGCAGTACCATCATTTGTTTCCCAAGTTTATGTTGTAGCTTTACGGGGATGTAAAAACTTGAGGTGGGAGTAATGTAAAGACCCATATATTTCAAGGGATTTTTTTTTTAAAAAAATACTTTTTTTAATTTTATGAGTCTGTGGCTTCTGACGACACTTGATTCTGAGGACCGGTGTGCCCGAAATCAATTTTCAAAGTTTAGATCGGGTACGTTCAGTGAACAAACAAGTGAGTTTTTCTATCATTTGAACTGGTGCACAGAATTAAAATATGAGGTCACCGATGAACTCGCAGCGTCGATAATTGCATAAGGGGACACTTACCGTATTTGCGTTCTCAAAAGAGGAGAATTTAATTTTTTGGGGTTTGTTTACGAAATAAATTAAAATTTTCGGAACAATTTTTATTACAATGGGGGGTTACCCCCTTCCATGGGTAGTTAAGGGTGGGGACTGCAGCCACTTAATTACCCAAGTGAGGAGGATAGAGAGGAGGGAACCACATGATCCCCACCATTTAATTTCCTCTTACCCCATTTATTCCACTACTGTTTCCTTGACCTTTCCTCCATTAATATCCCCTGTTCAATTTTTTTGGGTAACTCCTCATATTGATTAATGAGGAATCTTCCTTTTCCCCTTTTTAATTTAAACTGCCAACACATTTAATTATGGGGAACCTTCTCCCACCCTTATATTGACAACACTTTTTAATTAGTGTAGTGAATTAATTACGGGAGAGTTTCTTTGCGTGTGAAATTAAATAATAGGAGGAAACTATTATTTAGTTTTGGGAGAGCATAATTGGGGAAGGATGGAATGTGGGAGAGATCTTGAGCATTGGGAGAAGAACACCGACCTCCAACGAAGAACGATTAAGAACGCCGGTTCCTTGGAGATCGACGATGGGCCACCGAACCTCTTCCTTGGGACAAGAGAGGAGGCGTCGCTTCCTCCTTGGTGTTTTCTGTCGATGCCTACAAACCCCTTTTTCTATGATGTCGTCTACCACGATGCTGATGAATGCCTTCTTTGTTGAGGTAGGGGTATTGGTATAAATTTCATCATGTGATTTATATACTCTCGGCATGGCGTGTTTATTGATGGTGGTTTTTAAAACCACTAACGCGGTGGGTGCAGACTAATGTACAAGTCCGAACCCACCACTATTTTGTTCCTGATGCACGTAATCCATGTAGATGAAGAAATATGACCGTTCTGGCGATTAGAGGCTATCGTAGTGAAGTACAGGTTCCGAGACGACCGCATGCGCAGACGAGAGCAAGGACGGACCACTGTAACGACTCCGGTGGCCCGCGGAAATCAACAGCGGCGCCCCAACGCGCCGCCGGTATGAGCCACCATGGTGGGATGCCAGATCCCGCGGCTATGCGAGATCCGGGGTAGATGCGACGCTAAGCGCCTTGTCAGCGGGACAAATGGGGGACCGCATCCCCCCTGCTCGGCCGCTGGCAGAGCCATCGCACCCCCAGGTCGGGCCAGGGAGGGTCGCGTGGATCGGGCCAGGCCGCGCCCCGCCGGGTTGGGCCGGGCCTAGCCGGGTTGAACCACAACCTACCAGGCTGGACCCAGACTCGGGTCGGGTCGACCTGGTTCGGGCCGACCCAGGGGGGTTGGGCTGGGTCATACCGAGCCCAGACCCCCACTTCGGACCACTTTCGGTCATTTTCCCATAACTTGTGATATAGACCTCCGATCGAGGCACCGTCAGTTGCTTATAAATATTTGTATTTATACAGTCGTTTTCAAATATTACACTTGAGGTTTCGACAAAGTTTGGGTATGGATGGGTTGGTTCAAACTCGAAACCAACCGGGCCCTTGGAATGGAAATACATATATCTCAAGGACCGAACATCTGATTGAAGTGTCGTCAATTGTGTTGAGATCCTTTTGTTGAGACGGTCCTTTGGGCTTACTACTCTTGAGGTTTGGATGCTTCTGGAGTATGATCGGGTTGGTTTTATCTTAAAAACCAACCAGGCCCCTGGAATGGAAAAGCCAATAACTCTCAGACCGGGCGTCCGATTGGCGCACCATCTATCGCGTTGGGTTTCTTTTAATGAGGCGGAACATTGGGATACATCCACTATGGACTTTTGTGACAGTGGATGTATCGACCCCCTTGACTCGTGGAGCGGACCCTCCTTGGATCGAGCGTGCTCTGTGCGGAAACCCTAGAGCTGGTTGCGACTGTGATGACGACGACAACTGTACCTAGATCCTCCGTGGGTTCGACAGGGAGGACGACTGTACGTGGATCCTCCATGGGTTCGGCAGCGAGGACGACTGTACCTGGATCCTCCGTGGGTTCGGCAGGGAGGACGACTATACATGGATCCTCCATGGGTTCGACAATGAGGACGACTGTACCTGGATCCTCAGTGGGTTCGGCAACGAGGACGACTGTATGTGGATCCTCCGTGGGTTCGGCAGCGAGGAGTACTGTACGTGGATCCTCCGTGGGTTCGGTAGTGAGGATGACTGTACGTGGATCCTCCATGGGTTCGGCAGGGAGGACGACTGTACGTGGATCCTCCGTGGGTTCGGCAGCGACGACGACTGTATCTGGATCCTCCGTGGGTTCGACAACGATGATTATTGTTCTTGTATCCTACGTGGTTCCAGAAATATGACCTCTGTACTGGTATCCTGAGTGGGTCTGACAAAGTAGCTGGTCTTGTATCCTATGTGGGTCCAACAACTTAGATGAATCAATGACTTCTTTTGATTACCTCTATCACCTAACGAAGTGTATACCTGTGTGAGCCGAGTTTTGTTTTCAACCAATATCTTTGATGTTATTGACGTACTATCACGTGTGGACTGGGTTGTGCTATCCTATGTGGACTGTGTTGTTCTATCCTGGGTGTACTGGGTTGTGCTTGGGCTTGGTAGCTAGATCCGAACTGTAATTGATGACTTAGGTATACATATGGGCATATACCAAAGTAGTTTTATTGATACTTCGTGATTGTATCCTTCCTTTGTGGTTTATCCTTCGTGGTTTCTGAGAGACC
This sequence comes from Viscum album, assembly GCA_963277665.1. Classification (NCBI taxonomy): domain Eukaryota; kingdom Viridiplantae; phylum Streptophyta; class Magnoliopsida; order Santalales; family Viscaceae; genus Viscum; species Viscum album. The sequence continues at coordinate 1,395,735,284 of OY728165.1, forward strand.
TTTAGGGGTCTTGGGGTCCCTACTAAGTATCACATACTCACCCCGGCATGACCTATGCCTGCACTACGTTGTGTTGGTTTCAGAAAACGGACATCACTGATCGAGGTGGAAGTTTGTGGAGCTGGACGGTACCCGGAGGTGGACCACTTGGTGGGGTGTACACGTAGCGGACGAACATACCGAGGAGTTGAGGAGACTATCTGTACCCACCCATCAGGTGAGATTTCCGGAGGATGACTCAGTGTTGATGTTTTACCTTCTGCTGATGTACTTTCCTTTTATTTGTACTGTACTTTTAGTTGGGTTTGTATACCAGCCCATTTACTTTTTCAGCACTTACCTTGTACTCAGTTTTACTTAGTGTTTACTTCACTTGCATACTCTATTGTGTATGTTACTTCATAAAGGAAATACCTTCCCTTATTTGGGATTTATGCCTTTGGTGCTAGTCACCAAACCCTGGCCTATGGAAGGCGGGCATGGGATAGTCATGACACGGGCCCCGAGGACGGGTTGTGACATCAGTGCCATGTCATCACCAAATCATAGAGCTCGATTTTTTTGGAGAAATTCACTCTATTTCATGAAGCACCATGGCTATTTTCCAAATTTGAAAAGATCATCGTAATCACAAAGTGTTCCATAAAATATTTTTCGCTACTATGATGCTCCTTATTCCATTACACTGTAGTACTTACGTGTGAACCACATAACCTCTTCCATTCAAGAAGCACATCTTAATTGTGAATAACACAGTCAATATTCTTCATGTCATAGAAAAATCAACTTAATAAAGCACATCTTTGCAAAATTCAGGACTTTTCCATGTTTTGTAGTTCTCTACATGGAAATCCACATTTCAAAATGATAGCCTAAATCCAAATTTTGGATACCAAAAATTTCAAAAACACTAGAAAACTGTGCCACCTATGACATCTACTTCAGAAAGACAAACCATTATGATTGGCTGCATCTTTTCACTCCCCTTCCTTCACAAATTTGGCATCGTAATTTCTCCAACAAACAAATGATATTTAGGAGATATAGAACAACAATGAATCATCAGATTTATAATGTAAAATATTCTAACTTCCTTATCTTCCAGTAACATATTTCATTCCAATCTTCACCGAATATTATTGGCCACACCATAACTCCAATCTCCTGAATGACTATTTAGAATGTCATGTTTATGTATGGAAATCTCTCAATACTTATTTTTCACTTGTTTTGGGCATTCTTAAATTATGTGTAAGAGTTAATGCATGATGTGTTCTCATCCTAACCGAATGAACACTCCACTCTTCTCTCTCCTCTTCATGAAAATCACATAATTTGTTTCTTTTGCATGATCACTAATAGAAAATCCCCATACATCATTTATCCTTCAGTCATTATTTTATGGATGATACATACCCATTATTAATTGTTTTAAACAATGTGTAACCTTTGACACAAGTTTTTTTTAACATTACGATAGCTGCATCAATCACCTGATTTGAATTGATGGAGAATTTCCCAAGCATGACATCTAATGCTATGATTAGATAACAATTCTCCAGACATCCTCATTTTATCTAATACCAATAACTTTGGAGTCATTTTTCATCTCCTTCATTACTTTGACCAACATTGAAAATTGTTGACAAAAATACAATATTCATACAAAATGTGTTCCCACCAATCCCCTTTGTATTTTGTTGTCAATACCTTAAAACTTATCCTAAAATGAATGTGTCAATGTCAAAATAAGAATCTTTACTCTCCACTTACATCGTTTTATCACCTAGAAATTCCTTTCACTTCTCTCCCCCTTATTAACAAGAAATAAAAAGATCATGGTAGAGAAGATATCATTCCAGAATTATGCAATGTTCCATAAATCATTTCACACTAAGTCTACGTAAGAAATTCTCAGTGTAGAAACCAAGAGGATTTGAATTTGACAAAAATGATTCCCATTATCCACTTAATATTACACCCCTTGAGATGAAAACTCAAGTAAATTTCATCAAGGTATTTTAAATTTAATTTTGATTTAGGATAATAAGTGTGATATGGAATAATCACCCTGAAACTTCTTCACTCTCTCCAATAAAAATATCAAAAATATTCAAGTGCAACTTGCAAGATAAGTGGACTTGGGGTATTTTCACTCTTCATATGACACTAATTAAATTTTTTACTCCCCTTTGTAGAATGAATTACATTTTTTTTGAATAACCAAGTATGAGTTATTTAGAAATAACATACCTTTTCCAATTACATGATCTTCAGACAATTTTCAGAGTAATTGACTTTTATACCAACCGATGTTGATACTGATTGAGATAATGACTTTTACATCTTATTTATGTGTCTCCCCTTCAAGGGAACACTTCTCACCAGTGATTCTCTTATTCTACCCATGATATCTTTCTTCACCTTTATGTACTTTTATTATATGAACCAATACAATAAATAATGATTTAAGTAAATAAGGCGGATCCTTATTTAATCATAAATATGAAGAACAAAGTTGAGTTGATTTTATCAACCTAGATTCTCATTTCATCACACAATCCCAACTATTTGTCAATGGTAAATATGATTTTGTGGATCTCAGTTCATATTCCATTTCTTTGTGTAGGAGTATTCTTTCTTCAAGGGCATTTAAAGAACTAGAATATTCTAGTGCAACATTCATCTTCATGATGAAATCTTGTTGGGATAGAGTAAATTAAAATCATCTTATAACAATGTGACCAGCCTTGTTTAACCTCTCACACAAAAATTATTTTCCTTGATGTAGAATCTTGTTTTTATTTTTAGAACTATCCTTAACCCGTGAATCTTACATTTTCCTCATTATTTCCAAATCCTTTGGCCAAACAACCAATATTTCATTAGGAACTGAGGCATCATGATTAGATATTCTACATGGATTGTTCTATGTAGTGTAAATACCCATTATTTCCATCGAAAATTTATACATAAATACATGGTAATTTTACGAGTCCGTGAAAATTTACAGCACTTGATTTTGAAGCCCAGTGTTCCTAGAATCAATTTTTGAAGTTTTGTTCGGGTACGTTTAGTAAACATATGAGAGGGAATTTATAACTTTTGAAACAGTGCTCAGAATTGAAATTTGAGGGCACCGTTGAACTCACAGCGCTGATATTCTCTTAAGAAGACTTTCACCTCGATGGTAGTTGGATGATAATGGAAGTTAGTTTTTGGGTTTTTAATAAAATAAAAATAAAGTTTTAGTTTATTTAAATTTGTGGTGGTTAAAACCTCCAAGAGGAGGTTAGTGGTGGGGGACATCACACCATAACATCCCATGAGAGGTTATAGTGGTGGGTCCCATCATAGGATTAAACAACTCTTGTCAATTAATGAGGTGGGGACCACCTAAGGATGACACCCTTGAAATCCCCATTTATGGAGCTACCACCCATTAACCATCTTTAATGGGAGATGACCCTTGGTTTCTCTCCTCCCAAATTAATTGTGCCAACTCCATCATAATTAATTGTGGCAGCTCTAGTATAATTAATGTGCCATCATTATGTGTTATGTTAATAATCTCAATTATATTATTTTGACACCGCAACACTCACTGTAAGAGAATTTGTAGAGGAGAGGAGGCATGGGAGAACACTTGGAGAATTATCCTCCCAACGAAGAATGCGAAGAATGCTGGCGATGCTTCTTCCTCGGTATTCTACCCGAGTCACTTTCTGATGCACGAGTTTGAAATTAGGAGTGCGTGACGAATGCAGCGAAAAAATTATCGATATTCGCTTTCTACAACATCGTCAATAAACAACAATATGATGTAGGGGTTATTTTCAGATTGAATTTTACCCACCGTTCTTCGTTGTTTTTTGTGCTCTTTAGGCTGATTGACAACACCATAACATGGAGGGCTCAGACTGCACAAATATGACCTGACCATCACCCTTCATTTTTCCTCATATGTTGAAGACCATGGAGGATCAACGACGGACGACATCAAACCAGGCGCAAATAAACCAGAATCACAAGGCCACCGGGTCACCGAAAGGGCACAACATAGTCGTGCCGCACAGAGGATAAGGGGGCCGCGGCCAGGGGGCTGTGGCGAGAGGAGCGCGGTGCAATGGCGCCGCCCAGAAGAGAAGATTCACAGCAAGGGTAGGCCATGGTAGAGGAGTGTGGCACAGTCACGCAACGCAAAGGTGAAGAGGCTGCGACCAAGGCGAGTCACAGCGGAGGAGCAAGAGAGGCCGGCGACATGCCGACCACCAGCGATGCAGAGCGGCTGGCCGCTCGGCCAGCCTGGAGGAGCAGGACCTCGCTGGGTCTCACGTGATTTGGACTGGAGCTAGGTGGTGCCGGTTTGTGTTCTCACCCGAATGGCTCTGCCGTTCTGGAGCTAAGGGCGCGAAGTTTATTCCCTGGACGCGGTTGAGGCGGACCCGCAAGCCGTCGGGCTGCTGGGCCGCCGGGCTGCCAGGCCGCCGAGACGAACCCATCGTGGGCCGGGCCACCACTCGGGCTGGGTCCCCCTTGGGTTGGGCCACCCTTCAGGGCCAGGTTGGGCCAGCAGACCAGGGCGGACCTGCGGGTAGGGTCAGACCCGCGAACTGGGTTTGACCCCATTCCAAACCCGTTTGACCCGAATACACGTTTTTCCCATATCTTGGGTTACATGTGTTTGATCGATGAACCGTCTAAAGAAACATGATTCTTAGAGAGAGACAGTTCTTTTGTCATACCCCACTTGAGGTTTGGACACAATTGGGGTACGGTCCGGTTAGTTTGAACCTAAAATCTATCCGGGCCCCTGGAACGGAAATGACAATAACTCAAAAATCGGGCGTCTGATTGTCTCACCACCTGTTGCGTTGAGACCCCTATGATGAGGCGAACAATTGAGATACTTATACTTGGGATTTAATGACATTTGTAGTATCGACCAGTAGCTTGTGCAGCAGATCCTCACAGAGACGAACGAGCCGAGTACGGAGACCTAGTAGTTGGATGAGACCTAATGACTGCTGACCTTTCGACTCAGAGTGTTTCGACTAGCCCAATGGGAAGCGCCTCAGTGTGACGCGGAAGACCCATAGTGGGAAGCGCCTCTGTGTGACGCGGTAGACCCACGGTACTCGACAGGAGGTATAACTCATCAGGCTACGAGTGGGAGTTCCTCTGTGTGACGCGACAAACCCATAGTGGGGAGTGCCTCTGTGTGATGCAGCAGACCCACGATACTCGACAAAAGGAGTACCACAGCTATTCAGGATAGTGGGAAGCGCCTCTGTGTGACGCAAGTGGCCCACAGTACTCTATATAGGAGGAGTACACCAGATGCCGGGATTTTGATAGTTTGACTAGAATTGTTAAATGTTACCAGCCCTAGAATGAAATCCTAGTTTTGAGCTATGTTAATTACTTTTGTTTTTTCATCAGCATTGAGATGGGTTTGTAGATAACTTAGGTATATGTTTTAGGATGTACCTAATTAATGGTGATCCATTGATTTCATACTTTTTGGTTTATCCTTGTTTGATTTAATGAGACCTTGAGGGTCTTAGGGTCCCTACTGAGTATCGTTATACTCACCCCTACATGGACTATGCCCACACCTATTTGTGTTGGTTGCAGATGACATACATCGTTTACTAAGGCAGAGAGAATAGCAGGACTGGATGCTACATGGATGTGGACTACTCATTATGACGGTACACAGAGAAGCCTGATGGACGTGGAGTGTTGAGGAGGCTATCTCTACCTACCCTTCAGTTAGGGTAGTTCGGTGGACAACCCATTAGCTGTTTACCTTCCTTCAGTTGTACTGTTGCTTTTCCATTTACTTGTACTTTTCTATTGTTCTTGTATTTCGGTCCCCTTTTACATTTCATCACTCCTTTTTGTATAAAGATTTTACATAGATCATTGCTTTCAGTTGTGTACTCAGTTGTGTTTGTTTATAGTTATAAATGATATGCCTTCCCAGTTTAGGGATTCGTGCCTTTGGTGCTAGTCTCCAGCCCCTGGCCTATGGAATGCGGGCTTGGGGTAGTCACGATACCAGCCTTGGGGGACGGGTCGTGAAAATCTGGTGTCATAGGAGTTGGTTCTACCACAGAACGTAGGACTCTGATATTTTTTTTCTATGAAGAAATAATGTTAAGGGTACTAAGTGTGGTTATTAGTTTAGGGAGTCTGGTGTTGGTATGGGCGGCCAACGTATCCATACACCAGACCCTGCCATCTGATTTCCGACTCAGTGCACGAAAGAAATGATTGCGTGTGTGTTTTCAAAAGTTTTATTTAAATCAGCTCAACCAGGTCAGCTCACTATGTACAATATTTTGACGGTTTCACATCTGTTTCTTTCAGGATGCCTCCCCGTAGAGCCCCAAGAGTCATACGCTCCGACAACCCACCGAGCGATGAGGCCTCGATGTCGGGCACATTACTAGCAGAGGCACCAGTGGTACCACTTCCCGTTGGGCCACCGATGCCACTAATCCCAATAGCAGATGATGCACGCCTCTTCAGAGTGTTTCAAGAGTTCCAGCTCCATAGGTCACCTAGGTTCTAGGGAGAGACGGACCCATAGGCGGCTGAGGATTGGATGGAGGTTGTGGCGAGTGTCTTTAGGCAGGCAGTGACACCAACAGACCTTATAGTGTTCCTTTCTACAAGTCTCCTTCAAGAAGATGCATGCAGATGGTGGAGCATGATGCTCTAGGTGCATGATGAGGCGACACTACTCTAGAAAGACTTCATGATCCTATTATAGGTGAATTTTGTTCCAGCGACTCTATGATCACTGCATATACATGCGATACTGCATCTACAACACATTAGCATGATGGTAGATCAGTACTCAGTGAGGTTCATCAACCTCTCACGCTACTCTACATATATTTTATGGGACACATTTTTCAGGTCCGGTCCTTCGAGCAGGGGCTCAGGCGAGAGATCAGGGCATCGATGATATCCCACAACATCCCGATGCAGGTGGGGGAGTTAGATATAGACTTCTAGTAGAGAGTTTCCTGGCTGAGCAGTCACCAACAACGAGACCCACTACTAGTTGACATGAAATAGATTAATATGTGGCTGGCAGTATACCAATAATCATAGGTCCACAAGAACCAGACCTATGGGTGGATGACCGCAGGACTCGGGATATGATGTGCGGGGCACCCGGGGCAGTGACATATATGCGTGGAGTAGACAGTGATACTCATGTACCGGGCTTGGTAACATCGATAATGACCGTTTGACCCACTGTTTTGACAATCAGCAGACGGTTGTGGGACCTCCCATGCAGAGGCAACAGTTCGATTGAGGTGGTCTACAGGGAGGAGGTGGACGTGGAAGAGGAGCTAGACGTACAACTGGCAGTGGACGACGTTTCGAGGTTTTTACACCATCACCACTAGGAGGTCCACACCAACCATAGGGAGTGGGTGGACAGGGGAGAGCTCAGCTTCAGGCAGTTGAGTCTTACGATCACAGTGCTCCAGAGATGATTTGAGGTATGATATTTGTATATCCACCTTAGTTGCAGTTATTATAGACACAGGTCCAGACATTCTTTCAAAGCCACATCCCTCGTTCAGATCTTGGAGATTCTAAAGGAGCCATTAGTTTGATCCTTACGGCTAGATACTTCTACTTGAGTTGATTTGACGATTATGCACTGGTGCCAACAGTGAGAGCTTACTCTAGGAGGTGAGAGCTTCAACTGGGATCTCCTAGTAGTTGTGTCTAGGCCTTACAATGTCTTCATGGGTATGGACTATTTATCTACATTCCATGCTCAGATTTACTATATTAGGCATAAAGTTCAGTGTCTTTGCATAGATTGGACCAGGTTCACCTTCACCAGCGAGAAGGGAACCTTTGCAGCATAGGACGGACTAACTCAGAGGAGGGTGCAACCGATCACTCACCAGTTGGATTTCTTTACCGTTAGAGTAGTTGATGTGATGAGTCTGAATTATCATCTAGTGGTGGACCAATACACTAATGTTTTCCCTTATGATGTTATAGGACTACCTCCTCGTAGAGAGGTGGACTTATACATTGACATATATCCTGGGAAAAAACCGATATCTACACTAGCATATTGGATGGATCCTGATGAGCATCGTGATTTGCAGGTATAGCTGGAGGACCTACATGGGATAGGATTCATCTGTCCAGTGATTCTCCCTAGGTAGCCCCGATTCAGTTCTCCAAGAAGGCGGACGAGAGCTGGAGGCTTTGTGTAGACTACCATCACCTGAACCAGGTGACCATGAAGAACATGTACCCACTCTCGATTATTGATGGCCTCTATGATCAGCTCAATGGATCATGGTGGTTCTCAAAGATAGACATCTGATTAGGATATCGCCATCTAAGAGTTCGAGATAAGGATGTGCAGAGGACGGTCTTCAGCTATCGGTATGACCACTATGAGTTCTTGGTTATGCCCTTCGGCGTAGCCAATGCTCCAGTAGTTTTCATGTGTCTCATGAATAGAATCTTTCAGCCTCACCTCTATCGCTTTTTCATGGTCTTCATTGATGACATTCTGATCTACTCGACTACTGAGGAGGAGCATGCCTACCATTTGTAAGTAGTACTGAACACACTCCGAGACCACCACATTTATGGTAAGCTCATGAAGTGCCAGTTTTGGATTCGAGATATTCACTTCTTGGGAAACATCCTCTCGAAGGCTTGAGTTGTAGTGGATCCAGTGAAGATTGAGGCGATACTTTCTTGGGAGCCACCCATGAGTGTGACAGAGGTAAGAAGTTTCATGGGCTAGGATGGATACTACCAGATATTCATACCATACTTCTCTAGAGTTGCCACACCACTATCATCCTTGACAAAGAATGGGAAACCCTTTGTGTGGTCATAGAGATGCCAACAGAGCTTTCAGGAGGTGCGGTATAGGCTGACTAGTGCCCACATCTTGAGGCTTCCAGAGGAGGGCGTAGGGTACGTAGTTTACTGCGACACATCAGGGACCAGACTTGGTTGTGTCTTGGTGCAGGAGAGATCAATGATCTCTTATGGTTCTCATTAGCTGGGACAACATGAGAAGAACAATGCTACCCACGACCTGGAGTTATCAACAGTGGTATTTGCCTTCAATATGTGGTGAAACTATCTGATGGGAGAGCATTTTACTGTGTACTCTGATCACAAGATTCTTAGTTATATCTTCTCTCAGAATGACCTAAACCTGAGATAGCGGCATTGGATTTAGTACTTCCAGGACTATGACTTCGAGATAGTATATACTCTTGGGAAGGGAAACATTGTTGCAGATGCACTCAGTATGAGATCTAGAATACAAATGCTAGGAGAGGAGACATAGTAACTGGCTGCCATACTGATATCCTTTGTGGATAGGGATGGAGCAGCCTTTCTTCAACCTCTTACAGTCAATCATCTACATCTTCAGCGAGTCAAGGAGTCACATCGTGAATATGCTAATTGTGAGACATGATGTGATTAGATATCCATGGGGAAGGAACCTGATGGATTTTCAGAAGATGCGGAGCACGCCATCCTCTTCAGCGGACGTATTATGGTACCAGTGTCACTTCAGGAGGAAGTTTTGAGGGAGTTTCACACATCCCCTCTAGCGGTACATCCATGAGTTGTGAAGGTGTACTAAAACCTTCTACGATAGCACTGGTGGCCAGGTATTAAGAACACAATAGCAGAGTTTATCTCATAGTGCCTCACTTGTCAGCAAGTGAACACAGAGCACCAAGTACCAGTAGGCTTTGTTCATCCTTTAAAGGTACAAAAGTGGAAGTAGGATGGAAAATCTAAAGCAATCCCGGCATGGGGAATGGACAAAAACAATTATATTTTTTTCCTAGTGGAGAATAGTGGCTTACGAGGGTCATCTCTCTTGAGGAGCCTTTCAATTTGGTTCACTTTCTTTATCTAATGCACCTAATCTATCTCTTTTTGATATTTTTTTATTTAAATGAAAGAGATAACCATATTTTTCTTGTTTTTGATACGAAATATATAAAATATCTTGCAATTATAAATAGAATGATTTAATGAAGAAATAACTTGGTTTTGGGGTTCAGTCTTGGATTCAATCATTATTTTCCTTTATGTGTTTGATTTTTGTTTGATAATCAAAACATGAAATCTCGTGTTTGAATCACTACTCTTTTCCAGAATAGAAATAGTTTAAGTTACATTTCATTTGGGGTCATCACCCAATCGGGGACATTTTCCTCACCAATGCATGCAACTCAAATCTACCACAAACTTAATATAAACTTTAAAGAAAATTCAAGAACACCTTGACCTCTCCCCAAGCCAAGTATCGGGGTTAGCCTCTCATTTCTGAGAGTAAGAGATCAGAATGGTGGATGGATTAGGATCAAGAGAGGAAGAGAGAGAGAGGATAGAGGGATAGAGGAAGATTAAATAATTTATAATGAAGGTGAAAACAACAACAATAATAATACTTATTATTATTATTATTACTTATTAAAATAGTTTTCAAAAAAAGATAGGGAAAGAAAGTAAAATAATTTGAAATTAAGATTGAGATATTATAAATAATGATAATAATAATAATAATAATAGTTTTTAATTATTATTATTATTATTATAATTATAGAAGAAATTAAATGGTGGAAACCAAAATAAAAATGCATGGATTAATGAAAAAGAAATTCAAATTACAATTAAAATTAAAACTAAAACAAAACTAAAAAGAATATAAAATAAAAAGAAGAAATGAGGGAGTAATAGAGGAGTAGCAATGGCCCATGCCCCAGTGGGATCCCTCCTTGGCTTTGGGTGTCGAGCTGATGATTTTGGAAGGAGGGGAGGGCCTCCTTTTATAGGCATCATTATGTCCTCCAAAATATTGTGCGTTGTGGACCTAATAAATGAGCAATTAACACATGGACCCCTTCTACAATTTTGTTCATAAATGTGTTGGCCGTTCACCCCCAAAACATAAGAGAATTTGGACACCAGAAGACGGAGTTATGAATTTTTCATTGAAGTTTTCTATTTCCGGACGAAGCTTCCAGGAAGGTTCATCGAATAATATGTCATTCACTGGCCGCATTAATGACTTTAAAACTCATAAAAATTTGTTTTATTTCTAGACCTCTCTGTCCTCGTCCTATCCCAGGTCTAAGAACCTAATTTCTATATGTTTAGTCCGAGTTTGGGTTCTTTTACAGTGGTGTGGTCCACGCTGTCTGCCCGAAAACATGTCAAACTTCAATGAATTGTTAGGACCAATAGATGACCGAATCAGCTCCTGGTCCAGCAGACAAAGATGAAGAAAATAAAATAAAGATTCGAAAAAAATTAGATTCACTGAATTTGAAATTATATTGTTTATTAAATGACAAAAATACCCTTCTGTTAAAAATGTGTCCAAAAATCCAGAATTATGAACTTTTCACAATTTTGATCATTTTTATTCTAAAACTCAAATTACCCTTTATTTTAATAAAAAAAACTAAATACATTGGTTTTATCATCTAAAAACATTAAAAAATACTCATTATTTGATAAAAAAATGCACGTAAAATTGCTATGTCAAATACCCCCACACTTAAACTATGCTTGTCCTCAAGCATAAAATCTAAACATGGAAATTAGAGGACACCATTGTTACCAATATTCCAATTTCGATGTAATAAAATCAAACAATTTTCAATGTTAAGTAAAAAAATCAAAAATATTCATAAAATATCAATTTAACTTTCATTTTTCAATGAAACAAATAATTCACATATTTTACTTTTCCCCTTTGAAAATTGATGGAACTTATCCTTTCATTCATTCAAGCTCCTTGATTCATCATTATTAAACATTACATGTGATGATTTACCTCACTTTTAATTTTTTTCTCTCGTCACTCATGATACAATTAAAGTTGATTTATGCTCATATCATGAGAACGTGATCCTTATCAATAGGCTTGTAAATGAACTACTTTCTACACTTTGTAAAGAAAAAAGAAATATAAAATCATGAGGACTTACAATAAAGGTTCCAATGACTCTGAGGCTTAAGGTTGGTAGGATTTGATTCGTTAAAAATTAAGGCTCAAGGGGGAGGATAATCTCTGAAGTACAATGGATGATGTTAAAAGTAAAAGTTTAATGAAATTATCCACTTAAAAAAATAGCAATGCCCACTTCCCAAAACTCAAAGAAAAGGTTATGATCATGTAACCATAATGGATGATTTGTGCACCCAATTGATTTATTTATTTAGTACTTTTTTTTTCATTTTTCGAAAGTTAGGATTAGATAAAACCTCATATCCATCACCGAACCACATACGATCATATGATCATCGGTCTGAAAAATGGTGATTTTTGGTTCTCCAAAATCAAAACCCATTTTTCTATTTCTTTTGTCATTTTTTGTCATTGTTTTAATTCAAAAGGGGAAAAAATAGAGTATAATGAATTATTTCACAACATTTTACAATTCACACAATAACACCCCCACACTTCTTCCTCACAATGTGTATCATCCCATCCACCATGATTCCCTTTACCCCCACACTTCAACATTAAAATATCATGAAAATACCAAGAGTTGGGTAGGAATGGATAAAAATGGATTGAAACATGGCTCATCCCTATAAAGGTCATTCTTGGTCTCTATGGGATAAATGAAGGATTGATGTAAAGGTAGTATTTTAAGTAAATGTAGCTTTTAAAAGGATGCCTCAATCATTTTAAATGTTTTTTTTCATAGTCATAGCTTTGACAAGTTTCAATACAAGTTCTGGTCAGTTACATGTCACAATATCACTCAAGAAATATGATCAAGAATAAATAGGAAATAATTGGTCTATAAATCCTATCAGGAATGAGAAATATAAAATTGGACAATCAATCATGGAATGAATAATAATAATAAATCAATTCACATAAATTTCAGAAAATCAAAGCATAAAATATGGCTGAGAAATTTAATTTACATGAATTAATTAATTTCTTCAAATCATGAGTCCTCATTTCAATATCTATGCTTCATATTTAAAAATTCAATTCTTTATTTCAATAATTTAATCATATAAACATAGAAATCTAAAACATGGCATCATTGTTTTCCTAAGAAAGACATGTCTCCTAGATAAGTCATGTAAAACATGAATTCAAGTGTGGGTATGAATTTTTTTTATTAAAGCTCAAAACATATTGTGGGAAAAAATGTAGAGAGTTTAAAAAAATATAGACAATTAAAATGAACTCCCTTTTGAAAATAAATCTTCAGTCCTCATCCATTGATGATGGGGGCTTCCTTATTCTTTAATGATCCTACACAAAAAAAAACAACTCAATTAAACTCACGGATCTTTTCATTAATGATCAAAAAGATAGAGGGAGTGGGATGCATGCTACACTAAATCTAAGAAAACAATTTGAAATTTAACTTCCTAGAAAGTATGTAATGATAAATTTGGTAATGATCCCCCACATGGGCCCTGGATTCTTTTACTGCCTCCAGAGAGCAGTACCAGCTGTTATCCAAAATCTGATGGAGGATGAAGCTTCATTGATTTGAACCACCACATGTGGCTTTTCCTAGTTTGTGCTTCATCCTTGTTCTTGAGGAATGATCCATGGATAGAGTATACCATATCCCCCCCTCACAATGAGGTATATCTTGAATAGTGGGGGTAGTATGAAGTATGAATCATCCTCCATAATGGTTACTACTTGTGAAACCTCTTATTCTTTGTCCAGTGGTTCCTCAAGGTATGCTGCATAAAAAGAATAGTCAATGGGAATGTCATAACTTAATTCTATTTGAATAAAATAAAAACCCGAAGTTTCAAGATCAAATTCTTCCCCATAAAAGTAAGTAGCTTTTGTCATGGTCTACTTAGGTAAATCTACTAGCATCTCTTCATGAGCTTCCTTCAATAAATATAAAACTTGTCTAGGGAGCTCCATATGTTCCTCAACAGGTGCACATCAAGGTTCTTCTTCATCCTCCAAGGCATAACTGAGATTATCTGATTCTATATAACCAAAACCACAAGGAGTGATTTAGAATTCAGATTCAGTGAAATTAGAAAAGATAGAGTCAATGAATGGTTGGACTCCCTGAGTGGATTCAGCTTCAATCTCTACCTCAGTGGTAAGTGCCTCTTGGAGTAGACTCTTAGAAGATGGAGGCAGGTTGTCGGGCTCCACCATCTTGACTACAAATTCCACCACTTGGGTGGTGTCTTCCTTTGGTGGTTCTGGCTCTTCTTCCATGTATTGAATGGGGACATCAGTAAGTTCCTCACATTTAATCAAGAATTCATCCTATCATTGTTGATCTCCCACTTGTAGCTTATCAGGAAAGTCTTCCTTTTTTCCACCTCAGGTTCTTGATCCTACTCAAGGTTTGGTTGCTCCATTAATGCACGAACATAGTCAAATTCTCTTTCAGCATTTCCCATCAGTTGTTCAATGTGTTCTATAAGTTCTTTCTCCTTAGTCCTTTTAAAAAATTCTTCTTATTGTTTTTGTTGATGCACATGTGAGTAATTTATCCATGCATAATAATCTGGATTTGACTCCATCATGAATTTTTTTTATAGTTTTTGAAAAAAAATGAAATCTACCTAAGATGTGAAAATAGAAAAAATAAATTAACGATTGATTGGATCCTCAGAAACAGCGCCAGTTTTGATGCATGCCTGTCGCAGGGCATGGACAAAAACAATTATATTTTTTTCCTAATGTAGCATAGTGGTTGACGAGGGTCGTCTCTCTTGAGGAGCCTTTCAATTTGATTCACTTACTTTATCTAATTCACCCAATATATCTCTTTTTGATATTTTGTTATTTAAATGAAAGCGATAACAATATTTTTTGTGTTTTTTATATGAAAAATATAAACTATCATGAAATCATAAACAGAATGATTTAATGAAGAAAGAACATGGTTTTGGGGTTCAGTCTTGGATTCAATCATTATTTTCCTTTATGTGTTTGATTTTCGTTTGATAATACAAACTTGAAATCTCGTGTTTGAATCACTACTCTTTTCCAAAATAGAAATAGTTTATGTTACATTTCATTGGGGGTCGTTACTCAATCAGGTACATTCGACTCATCAATTCATGCAACTCAAATCTACCACAAACTTAAAATAAACTTTAATGAAAATTCAAGAACACCTTGACCTCCCCCTGAGCCAAGTCTCGGGGTTAGCCTCTCATTTCTGAGAGGAAGATATCAAAATGGTGGATGGATTAGGAGAGAGAGAGGAAGAGGGAGAGGAGAGAGGGATAATGGAACATTAAATAATATATAATGTAGGTGAAAACAATAATAATAATAATACCTATTATTATTATTTTTCTTACTTAAGAAAATAGTTTTCGAAAAAGGAGAGAGAAAGAAAGTAAAATAATTTAAAATTAAGATTGAGATATTATAAATAATTATTATAATAATATTAATAATTATAATAATAGTTTTCAATTATTATTATTATTATTATTATTATTATTATTATTATTATATATGAAATTAAATGGTGGAAACCAAAATAAAAATGCATGGATTAATCGAAAAGAAATTTAAATTACAATTTAAATTAAAACAAAAACAGAACTAAAAAGAAAATAAAATAAAAATAAGAAATGAGGGAGGAATAGAGGAGGAGCAGCAGCTCGTTCCCCGGTGGGATTCCTCCTTGGCTTTGGGTGTCGAGCTAATGATTTTGGAAGGAGGGGAGGACCTCCTTTTATAGACAGCATTCTGTCATCTGAATGCTTGTGCATTGTTGACCCAATAGATTGCTGATTCACTCGTTGACCCCTCCCTCAATGTTGTTCATAAATGTGTTGGTCATGCAACCCCAAAAGTTCAGAGAATTTGGACATTGGAAGAAGAAGTTATGAATTTTTCATTGAAAGATTCTATTTCTAGATGAAGCTTCCAGTAAGGTTCATCCAAAATTATGTCATTTCATGGCCGCCTAAATGACTTTAAAACTAATCCAATTTCTTTTTATATCCAGATCTCTCCATCCCAGTTCTATCACAGGTGGAATAACCTCATTTGGATATGTGTAGGCCAAGTTTGGGTTCCATTACTGTGGTGTGGTCCACACTGTCTGCTCGAAAAAATGTCCATATTCAATGATTTTTTAGGACCACTAGATGACAGAATCAGCTCCTGGTCCAGCAGAAAAAGATGAAGGAAATAAAATCAGAATTCTCAAAAAATTATATTCACTGAATTTTAAATTATATTTTTTTTGAAATGTCAAAAATACCCTTGTGTTAAAAATCTGTCAAAAAATCCAGAATTATGCACTTTCCACAATTTTGCTCATTTTCATTCTAAAACTCAAATTACCCATGAATTTAATAAAATAATGAAATAAATGGGTTTTATCATATAAAAAAAATTAAAAAATACTCATTATTTCATCAAAAATATGCACTTAAATTTTCTCGGCCAATATCCATGGACTTCGTGCTAGGTCTTCCCCATACACCCCAGAGTCATGACTCGATTTGGGTGATTGTTGACTGACTCACCAAGTCGGCCCACTTCCTATCGATCAGAGAGTAGGGATCAGTTGATAGCTTGGGATGACACTATGTATATGAGATTGTGTGATTACATGGAGTACCTTCCTCGATTGTCTTCAATCGCAACAGACAGTTTAATTCCCGGCTATAGAAGGGGTTGTAAGAGGCCTTTGGGACACAGCTATGCTTGAGAACCACCTTCCATCCTCAGATAGATGGTCAGACTAAGCAGACCATTCAGACCCTTGAGGGAATGCTCTGATCTTGTGTCCTCGACTTCAGTTTTACCAGGGACGATCACTTACCATTGGTAGAGTGTTCCTACAACAACAGCTATCACTCCACCATAGGGATGTCAGATTTTGAGGCCTTCTACGGGCGACCATGCAGATCACCCTTGTGCTAGAATAACCCTGGAGAGTCCGCACTAGAGGGACCAGAGATGGGTTGAGCTACTACGAAGTAGGTGAAGATCATCCAAGAGTGGATGAAGACTACATAGACCAGGCAAGATGTTTTATACTGATAGTAGATGAAGTCCTCTGATGTTTTAGGATGACGACCATGTCATTCTACGGGTCTCACCTCGACAAGGTCTACATAGATTTGGCTGCGATAAAAAGTTATCTCCTTGATTCATCAGACCTTTCCAGGTCCTTATCAGAGTAGGCGAGGTGGATTACCGCTTAGATCTTCCACCTCAGTTGCACAGGGTGCAGAACGTCTTCCACGTATCTCAGCCGAGGAGATATGTGCACAGCCCTTATCACATCATCAACCATGGAGATCTGTACATTGATGATGGGGTGACTCATAGAGTTTCCAGTGGAGATTTAGGATCGATATGAGCGGGTCCTACGTGGATGGTTGATAACTCTGGGGCGCATTTGTTGGAAGCACGGGAACCTCCAGAAGAGAATGTGGGAGTTTGAGGCTCAAATTTGTGTTCGTTACCCCCATATGTTACCTTAGTTTGAGTTGAAGCTTACAGGGATGTAAAGCCCTAATGTAGGGAGAATGTAAAGACCTGGAATTTCCATGGAAAGTTTTTTCTTAAATACATAGGAATTTGAAGAGTCCGTGAAAATTTACGGCGCTTGATTCTGAGGCTCGGTGTGCCCAGAATCAATTTCTGAAGTTTTGTTTTGGTATGTTCAGAAAACATACGAGCGGGATTTTATAACTTTTGAAACAATTCCCAAAATTGAAATCCGAGGGCACCGTTGAACTCACAACGCCTATATTCGCTTATGAAGACTTTCACCTCGACGACATTTGGAAGAGAATGGATGTTAGTTTTGGGGTTTTTAATAAATTAAAAATTAAGTGTTAGATTATTTTTATTTGTGGTGATTAAAACCTCCA
This sequence comes from Viscum album, assembly GCA_963277665.1. Classification (NCBI taxonomy): domain Eukaryota; kingdom Viridiplantae; phylum Streptophyta; class Magnoliopsida; order Santalales; family Viscaceae; genus Viscum; species Viscum album. The sequence goes on from OY728165.1 coordinate 1,395,753,203, forward strand.
AGAGGAGGTTAGAGGTGGGGGAAACCACACCATAACCTCTAATGAGAAGGCTTGGGAGAACCCTTAGAGAATTATCCTCCCAATCAAGAAGGAAAAGATCATCGATGAAGCTTCTTCCTCAGTCTTATAGGTATCAGTATTTTCAATTATTATAGAATAAATGGTCACAAGATATAATCATTAACATCACCCAAAAAAGGGCACCCTACGATAGGTGAAGAGATGGTTTCCTCCATAGAATCCACATGTAATAGAAATAATTTTCTTTAAGGAAACAAGATCTCCATTCCAAAAAACTAAAATGAATTATTCAAACATATAACCTATCTATAAACATTTTAATAATGAAGGGGTAAAGATCTCTCATCCAGATATAATTATATAAAAATACCAAAATTCAAAAGATCATTAATTAAAACACTCAGTAATGCTCCACCATTGAAAATAAAAGAAAATACAGAGGATATGAAATCTTCACTTCTCTAGAGAGCTAAAAAATCAATTGAAAATCCCATTTAAAAGGATGAAGAGAATAAGAATTTTGAGAATAATTTTGTGAAAATTGATGAAGGCACTAGGGAATCCATTATTTCTATGAATGTAAAAATTAAATATCCATTAAATTATTTACATGGTTTTTGAGATGTCAAGCATAAGGGAAAAGTTCCTATCATTAAGACTTTTCATCATAATGTGTCCTCATTCAAAGTTAGTGAAATGGTAGTTCTATATGATCCTTCCATATACAAATACAAATTTATATGATATAATTATTACCCTATATATATATACTCACCTTGAATAAATTATATTTCTAATAACTTTTTGAATTGTGTTACCAATATAAATATGCATATAATCCATGATATCCATAACATTTTAATCTTTTTTGGAATTAGTGATATAAAATTAGAATTAACACCGTAGAAAATAGAAACATGATTAATAAACTCTATCAAATCAAAAATGACCACATCTTGAGCAATTTACAAATTAAACATAAAATATTTTCTTAAACCCATCTTGTACTTCCACACTATAAATATTAAAATAAAAGTGGAAGACTGTGGTTTTATTCTCACCATGAGCTTCAGATAACACCCTATTTTGATGGTCATCAATTGTGGGTGTAATATTTTAAATCATCTTGAAAAAATAGTCTTAACATCTCTTTGTGTAAGGTATATTAGAAAAGGTGACCACAATATTGTAAATATCATTATTCAAGATGTACATTGACCCATTAATTTTGGTGGTAGTCACCCCTCTTATTAACTTCATTTCCATGTAAAAACAGTAAAAAAACCTTGTGTTTTTATATCCCTACTGTAGCAATTTTATATTCTATTGATTTTGATCCAGTCATTCCAAGAAGTCAAGGATGTCATCTAGTTGTGTTTGGGCATGGATATCATCTCTAGAAGTATAAATATAGTTATTATTTGAATTTTGTATTTAAAATAGGAGTTGTTAAGTATCCCTAATGTAATTCTCAATGTTGGTTAATTATTCTTTTCTCAATTCCATAATTATTTATATAACATGAATTTTATTTATGGATAAAAATTGATGAGGGACACTAGAAGGCTCCATTTTACAATATATAATGATAAAATCCTTGAATAAGTGGAAAAAATTCACGCATTGTGGAACTAAAAATGGAAGGGGTGTTGACCATAATTTTCATGTGAAAATATCCCCCCGAGAGGATTATGATCATAGTTTGTTTTGGAAAGGGTGAGTATAGAGCCATAAATTTCATTATTATTATCATAAAAATAGTCAAAACATATATCCAATTTGACGGATTCCCTCCCATTGAGGGTGTATTTGAACTAGTTGTAGTCTCCCCCCACAATTGAAACATTAACTTGTATACATTTATCAACATAAGAGGAAAATATAGAGGATTTCAACCTGCTGAAATGAGAAATAATTTTTACATTATGGATAATAATTTTATTAAAATCCCCCAAAATCACCCAACTAGATACACCTTCCAAATATTTCTTATTATATTTTCATTTAATATAATAATTTCAGGAATTAATATAGTTTAGGGGAATAACAAATCTGTAAATTCTAAAATCAATTAATATATTTACTAATTTTTTATGAGTTATATGGTATATACAATTATTCATTAAGTTATATATATTTTTAAAATCATTATCAGTTGAGTTTTGTGAAGCAATGGTGTTACCAATATATTCCCACATGAAGTCATTCCATCTTTCAATCACCATTATTTGTTTTTCATGACCAATTCTCATAGGTTAAATGTTCATAATGAAATTTCATAGGGATATAACCATGGAATAATTAACAAGCCCCTAAAAAATTATTTACAATATATAAATTTATGGACAGATTATTCCCCAATAGTATTAATTCCTTTAAACTTTTATATATAAACTTTTATTTTATTTTTCTTCTCTTTTCTTTTCTTTTTTTCATTTATACCATACATGAATTCATCTTTCTTCCCTAGGGGATAATAGGAGTATTTATTGGAGGGAATAGACTCATTATCATCAATCCATAATCATCTATTAGGAGGTGTAATTTTTCTTTGTAATTTATCAATTCCCATTGGTGTGACTCTAGAACCAGTATCATGGATGATTTGGAAAAAGGAACCTACAAAAAAGGGATTCCTTTTCATGATGTGGGGACATTTGTTCAAACTATTGATAAAATCCATGAATATTATGATTTTTTATTTAATAAATTTCACCTTATTGATTCTCTAGAATAAATTTTATATCCATATGAGAGGAGAAAAAACTATCATTAGATTATTTACTAGGAATGTTCAAAGAAATTCGAGAAACAAAAGTATTCTCTGGTTTTTGATCCAAAATTAATCTTGTAGTTTGTCTTTAAATATCAATAACTCCACATTTAACAACCATCCCATGACTATAATTTTTAAATGTGACATCGAAAACGTTTTATTTCATCATATAATGTACAGACACAAGATTGGAGTGAATGGTATCATGTTGCGGCTCCAAGGGAACATCCTTACTACGATCATCCTGATCAGAGGTGTGGGAATCCACCACATCAGATGAGTTAATATTTATTAATTAGAAACGTTCATGTGTATCACAAGATGATATCTTTAATGTATTATAATTGATATCAATGTTTTTTAGATCGAATGAATGTTTTAATGTAGCTAGGCTCTAAGAGTCACAATTAATCTGGTCATGGATTTTGTTTTTCATTTTCCTATATGGGAAATCCATGAACCTATTGGGATAGCTTCCTATAAAATTAAATGGTTTAAATATGGATATAAGAACTATTATTGGAATGTTACTCCATAATTATATCCTCTTTTCCATTCCCTGAAACATCCACACCTATGTGTGACTTTCAGAAACATCCACAAGACTGACCCTTTTTATATTTCTTGAATTTAAACTACCAATATAGTTGTGAAGACATAATGAATGTGAAATTATTTAGTAACCTATTTTACCTCAACAATTTGAAAAATATATTCAAGACAATTATCCATACCAAAAACCATAAACTAAGAGTATGATCCATTACTTCAATGAACTATGGGTGATGGGTGGTTCCTTCAACCACCTTGTCAAACTAGTGGTCGTTCATCACCATGTCAGGACTTGCATCAGCATTGGATATGGGGGAAACTATTCCATCCCCTTTAGTTTATCAATTATCCTTTTACAGGAGAGGTCATTATGTCCCTTTATATGTCACATACTAAAAAATATGGAAAGTTTTATTCATATTCAGTAAGGCCAAAAAATTGATATAATTGTAAATTTTAGGCTTATATTCGTATATTATTTCAAGTTAAACTATAATTCTGAATGGTGAGGACCACCTCCTCAACCCATTTGGAATCCATGAAAACATTAAAAAATATTATTAAAATGTTTCTATACATGGATTTTCAGTTTTGTAATAAACTCTAATTTGAATAACAATTGACAGGGTAATATACCAGAGGATTCAAGGATTTCAGAACATCCAATTGAGTGTACACATACAAATCAATACCTACATGTTAGTATTTTAAACATTGAATGGATCAAATATCTGATCCCATTTCTGAATCCTTAAAAATATATGTCTCATGGTGATGAAACCAAATCTATATGCTCACCACTTATTCTCATCATATGGGAAAAAATTAAATGCATTTTCTTCCAATGGTATTTATACTTAAATCTAAATATCCACATGAAAAACTGATTATGTTTACATGATTAAAAAATCTTCTCATTTTCACACACTATAGTCATGAAGCGTGCGATGATGGAATAGTTTCAAAGCTTTATCCACTCATTAACAACCTCCTGTTTGAAAAAAAACATGAATAAATTACCACTTCTTGATAAATCTTATAGGTTAAGGAGTTCCAAAATCATAGAATGATTAAATATTTATAGATATTACAATAATCTCACAATTATTCCTCTAGCTATATGATTCCATTAGAATCACACAATCTAGTGAAAATTGCTTCCATCGAAAAAAATGATAGAATATTTTTCTGTGCCAAAACATATTATATTTACTCACATATGTATTTTTTCTCTTTCGGAAGTTAATTAAATTGGAAGTGATGGCGAGCGCGATGACGGGTTCTAGTTCCGGTGTCCCTACGATTGATGGGGGTCTTCATCCGGCTTCCTTGAGTGTGCTTTAGATGTCGTTCAAGGAGGCTATGACAGGAGTCCCAAACTCGGTGGATAAATCGCTTCCCTGTATTCTGACGATTCGTCTGAAACCTAGGTTTCAGGAGAATGTGGACAGACTCCCTGTTGTGGAGGTTTTGAAGAGGGAACTTTTCAGGATGACGTTGATTTCTCTGCTTCAAGAGGACTTGGTTCCTCGTTCTCCTCCAACAACACCAGATAACAGATTTTCCTTGATTGAATAGTCAGATAGCCCTCTTAAACAGAAGATTCTTACTCCGAATAAGCTGGAATCTCCAGATGGTTTCATTAGACCGGTTACCAGATCTACATCAAAAGAAGATGGGAAAATTATCCTAGCTCCGAAAACAGTTACTCCTAGTCGGAAGGTCAAGAACTCCATCCTTTAATGATATCCTTTATTTTATGGAATGAATGGGTGTTGGGGTCACCCGAAAAGGGATGTTTCATGGCTTCTGATGTCAGGAAACATAATGTATCACTTGTGGTTATTTTGGAACCCAAACAAGATCCATCCAAGATCAATATTTTTTCGTAGAAAATGGGGTTAGGGAATTATATTCATGAATTCCATGAGAACAAACATATATGCATTTGTTGAAAAAAGGAGGTGCATGTAGATGTGGTCCAGGCTTTAGATCAATGTATGACGGTTAAGATCTCTATGAAGGGAGATATTATCTTGTTTTCTTTCATTTATGCTAGTGGTGACGGGCAAGGTAGATGGCCTCTATAGGAATTTTGGAGTCTTGTGATTCGATTGGTCTTCCTTGGTTTATAGGTGGCGATTTCAACTCGATTGTTGATTCTTCAGAAAAAAAGGAGGGATCAGTTCAGATAATTTTGCCATGTTGGATTTTAGAGACTGTATTTCTTGCACAGGTCTTCTGGACTTGGGTTTTAAGGGATGAAAATACACGTGGTGCAACAACCGTAAGGGCACCAACCGAACATGGAGCCGTCTGGATAGATGTTTTTCCAACATCCAAGGATTAGACTCGTTCTCGAAGATTACTATTTCTCATCTGTCTCGAATTCATTCAGATCATACTCCATTACTGGTTGATATGGAAAGAGGTGAGCCTGATAATATTCTCTTTTTATACTCCTCAAACTGGCACCGGGCTGACGGCTTCATAAACATGATGAGAGAATATTGGGAGAAGGATGAAATTGAGAGAGTGTGGGTTGGCCTCTCAAGGTGACTTAGGCGTCTTAAGCATGACATAAAAGGATGGTTGAGGAACAAGACGTTTTTTGATATCATGGTCGAATCCTTGCAAGAAGATATTGATACTTTAGAAAAGGAGCTATAGAACATTTTGGATGAGGGTATGTTTTTGAGACTTTGTGATAAACGTAATCTTCTGATGGCACATTTGTTAGAAATCGAAAGATCCAGCAAGCCATGATCTAGAATTCGATGACTTAAGGAAGGTTACCGTAACAATGCTTACTTCCAGGCCTGCCTTAAGGAGCATAACGACATGAAAATCAATATCAAGCTCGAAGATGGGACCTATACTTCTGATGTGAATGTGGCAGGGAGGATGACTCTACAACATTTTGAGAGTTTACTGGCTGGGGAGGCACCTGTTCGTAGTCATGGCTCCTCAGCGGAAGAGATAGTTTTTATGGATATTTTTCCAAGACTGAACGTGGAGGAGGATAACCTGGCTCTTATGGCTCTGCCTTCAGGGGAGGATAATTGGGGAGTAGTTCGCAACATGTATCCTGACAGCGCACCAAGACTTGATGGATTCCCGAGAGCTTTTTATATGGCAGCGCGAGACTTTGTTGGGAACCATGTCATTGAGGCAGTTCAAGATTATTTCAGAGGTGGATCTACAAATCGAAGTTCTTTCTCTTCCAGGGTGGTCCTTATCCCAAAGGTGAAGGACCCGTCCAATATTAATCAGTATAGACCCATCTTCTTATGCAACGTTTCTTACAAAATTATGGCTAGTTTGATTTCAAAGATATTGAATGGGGTTACTCCTCATATCATGGCTCAGGAACAACATGGATTTGTTAAAGGTAGATGTATTCAAGGTGCGATCGACATTGCTAAAGAGCTGGTGGAGGATATTAACAAAAATACTATTGGTTCAAATATCATCATCTAAGTGGACATGGAAAAATCTTATGATAAACTGGAATGGGAATTTTTCATTCAGTCCATGAGGTGTTTTGGCTTCCACGAGTGGGTCATTTATATATGCTTCAGATTCTACTCCTCATCGTGGCTATCTATTTCGATTATGAAAAAGGGATTTGGTTTCTTTAAAATATTGAGGGGTGTGGGGAAAGGGGACCCTTTGTTGTCCATTATTTTCATTCTGGCTCATGATGCCTTATCTCAAAACCTCCATAGAATTATGGATGAAAGAAGAATTCTACCTTACAAGAAGACCGCGGAAGGTTGTCTTTCTCAACCTCTTGAAGATCATGGTGGTGTATGGTGATTTAAACGAATAAATAATCAATGCAAAGAAGAGAAGTGTTTATATTTCAAATAAATGTCCTGCTAGAAGAAGTAAGGGCATTCAAGACATTCTTGGAATGCAAAGGAAACAGTTTCCTAGGATTTATCTTGGGGAATCAATCTCCTTTGGTCTGATTAAAAAGTATTTCTTTGATGATATTTTGAAAAGAATTTTGGGGAGAATTGTTAATTGGAAGAGCAAATTTATGTCTTTCAATGGGTGGGTTATGCTGATTAATAGTGTGATAACCTCCATTATGATTCACACATTTTCAACAATAATTCCTCCAAAAGGAATCATTGATAAGATAGAGAAGATCATGAACAGTTTTTATGGGATGCACACTCCACAGGCTGCTATCATTGGGCCTCTTGGGAATGAATGGGTAAACCAGTGGAGGAGGGAGGTATTGGCTTAAGGGACATTAAATATGTCATGAAATCATTACAAGCACGACTGGCTTGGGATTTTCATGTGGGGGAATCCCTATGGGCCTCCTTTCTTAGAAACCATTATGGAAAGCAGTGGGAAGATTGAGACAACCGTCCTGGAAAGTTATCTAAGTTTGCTAAATCTGTTTTTCATTATTTGGAAGATCTGCATAAGGTTAACCAATGTGTGGTTGGAAGAGGAAATATCAATTTATGGAGGGATAACTGGTTGGGAGATAGTCTTTTTTTTTCAGGATGTCTGAGGCCTGACATATCTATGAAGGAGGCAAAATCTTATCCTTTACTGTTGGAGGCCATCCTGAGAAAAGAACAGATGGATATTTTATATTCTATTCCCTTTATGGAGGAGGAAGATAGATGCTGCTTCACTAAATCGTCCTTGGGTATCTTCAACGGGAGGGATTACAGAGGAATGCTTCATGAGATATCTGCTCAGGATGAGTGGGCTTCGTGTTTATGGTGTAAGGACATTCCCTCGAAGATGACTTTTCTGATGTGGAGGCTGTGGAATCAAGAAGTTCCAATGGAAGATAATGTCCAATCAAAGGGCATTTATCTGGATTCTCATTTTTTTTGTTCTAGTAGTCCACTCATGGAGTCTTCTTTGCACTTATTCTTCTTGAGTGAATGGGATATTGGCTTGGGGTCTGTGATTGATGTTTGGATGGCGGTTAGGAGAGATTATGAGTCACTGTAGGACTTCATTGAGTTCTGGATTATGGGGTCAGACCACTTTTAGATGGAGAGAAGGACTCGATATATTGCGTTCAGTGACATTTGATGGATTTCATGGGACGCACGGAACTTGACAAGACTGGATAAATGACCTTCGATGTCTTATATTCAGGTAAGAGCTAAATCTCTCATACATGATCTGACCCCAATATTGAAAGGAAGACACCGATCATAGGTTCTTGGCAGGTTCATGAGTAATCCTAGTGAGTTCAATAATCTGCAAAGTTGATGGGTTAAATGGATCCATCTAGTTAATGGTTTGAAGCTTAATGTTTATGGTTCTTTTGGGAATGGTTACATGTGAGGGGGTGGATTGGTCAGGGACAAAAATGGGTCGGTTCTGATGGCTTTCAACACTTTTTATGGGTTGGGGAATTCCTTGTGCATGGAGGTGAAGGCCTTTCTCTTCTGTATTTCTATCTGTATAAGATTCAGCTTGCAGGTCTTGGAGGCTGAAGCAGATTCTGAGATTCTGGTACGGTCCATCCAAGGGAAAACAGATCCTCCATGGAATCTAATTTATCTTATCAGAAGTTGTGTGAAGGAAATAAATGAAGGGTTCAAGGTTCATCATGTGTTGAGAGAATCCAATTTTGATGCGGATTCTCTTGCTCGAGCAGGAAGTGAAGAGGAGCTGCTTATTATATATTCCAGTTTAGGTTCACTTCCTCAAGATTGTAAAGATGTAGTTCAGGGGGATTCCCTCGGACTTCATCACTTTAGACCATCGTGAATGTTCAGATGTTCTTTTGATGGGGGTTTCACCCATCCTTTAATAAAATATATATTCGTAGCTAGTATTTTTTTTCTTTCACCATGAAACATCATCTGATTCATTTTGCATGTGAGATCTATGCTCACATAAATAACCCCTTCCTCCTCCATCCTTATATATTTATATATTAGTAAATATATATATTACTATAAAAATATGTCAATATATATATATATTTATAATTATATAAATAATTTTATGTATATATTATTTTTAAATATATTTATTTATAATAGTTGGGAAGCATGGATCAACACTCAAGTAGAATGCGGTGGCATGGTGATGATGACACAGATGACTGAAAAAAAACTATGCATAAGACAAAATGGATGGGTGTGGATGGAATAAAAAATTGGTTCTTTTCTATCAAACAATAATTTAAGGAATGATCGGTTTAATTTCATTGTTATATTTTTTTCATACATTGGAGTGTTATGATGATAAACTAAATCTATGAGATTCATTCAACAGACATGGATTATTTAACCCATGTGACTATGGAGAGGTAGGATGTCGTCATGAATAAAGGACTCTCATTCACAGAATCCTAGAATATGAAGGTGAAGATAGAGAATGAACGATCTACTCTAGCATTACAAGAATCAACAATTTTGGGATTTGAATATAGTATGCTCTTAATCATTGATAGTTAGTATTCTATTATGTAATGACTTGATTTTTTTGGTTCTCATTGATTGATATATTTATTCTTAATATGGTTGTAAAATAATTAAATATGGATGATCTATTGAAAAATATGATTAATATTTTGGGTTTTGATACTTTGAATTTAATACCCTTCGGAAGAGGATAATTTCACTTAATTTTTAATTTTGAGCTCCAAAGTACCTCCTCATGGGAATCTTGCTTCTTCAATACGAAACTAGGTATTATTAAAATTTCAGAGTGGAACCAAAAATTTAATAAGAATCACCTAAAACAAACTAATTCATATGTATATGTATGGTTTCACATCCTAAGATGGCTTTTTTCGAACCCTCATATCATGGAAGACACCACCTCCTATATTGGTGCACCTATGAAGATGGATGCAAATTCAATCTAGGGGTAATTTTGATAGTATACAAGGTTCTTGGTGGATATGGTATTATGGAATAATAGGGTAGATATGTCATCATTAATAATCAATTTTTAAAAAATCAAAATTGATTTTGAGTATGAATCCATTACTAAATAATTTAATATCTACAAATAGGTTCGACATGAGCCTTCCAATTATAAGAAAATCTAGGAATATTACTGTAAGAATTCTACTAGAATGGTGGGGACTTACTCTACGGATAAATAATCAGGATCACTTTAATGAGGTCATAAAAGTATGGGGAGGAAAATAAGATCCACTGTTGGTGGGGGATAGTAAGAAGGATCATGAGAATCTGAAGGATGGTCCTGATGTCCTCAACTATAATATACATGATGTAAATTCTAATTAGGTAATAGTTTTTCTCTAGTTGAAGATAATAATATGATACATGAGTCTAGAAGAGACTCCATTCATGTCTCGATGTAGGGATGAAATGCTAGTGAATATGACATAGATTTACTTGGTCATAAGAATATGAATAGAAGTAATGATATTATTGGATATTTGTGTTGACAATATTTTTTTACTCTGCTGTAGTATGAGAATCCCCAAATATCTAGTAGTGATTTTCTGGATGTCAAGGGGAAGGGGCTTAAAACATGGGAAAATTTTGTGTAAGAGGTCTCTAATTTTTAGAATCTCAATATAGATATTTATAAGGGTGAAATTATGGAATATTAATTTGAAAATATTAAATTGAGATATGATAAATTCATTGTCTCAAGGGACCACAATGAAAAGAAAAATATTGATGCTTAAACAATGTTTATATGTAATTCCATGATGAAGGATGTAGCTGGAAGTATTTCTAATGAAACTAAAAGACCTGACAGACAATCACCTGTAGCTAATGAATTTAGTATAAAGCTGGGAACTCATAAGGGGGGGGGGATCTCACCCGATTATAGATGAGGAATAGAAAAGATGGGTTTTTCATATTATGGAACATTGATCTATCATGGCTCCATCAGACTCTGGTAAGAATAAAATTAGTCTTCACAACATCTTAGATAAGTCTAATAGAAAAAAGGTATTTCATGATGAAATAATAAATGCACATTGAGTTCCCCTTGTTTGAAAAGTATTTGAGGGCACTGGTTTATTGTAATATCCAACCTCATAGGATAATAATGATGGTGAGACATGGAACTAGTCGAAAACATGGTGGACGGGCCATCATTTGGGAGGTATGGGAGGGGGCCAATCCCATAGATGAATATAGTCTTTTCTATGAAGTTGTTTTTTCACAGGATTGCATTACCCATACCCCAATGTTTTCTATGGTTATTTTATTTTTCTTATATTTCGGAACCATGGAAAATAACCCATGGTTCACACCATCATGGTATAATTATTTATAATTATAATTATAAATATATATAATCAGAAAATTAAAAAACTATTATAAATATATTTAAATTATTATTATATTTATAATAATTATATATATATATATATATATTAGGTACTAAGGGGTACAATTACCATGTAGTACACACACACACACATCTTACAGAGCCTGAAAGGCTGGGTTTAGCATCCTAATGGATAAAACCCCATAAATTACCATAATATATTACATATAACACATTGGAATATAAAACTTATTCCTGGTAGACCAATATATAAGGGACCAAGAGGCTTCCATTATTCAATGGGTTGATCCCAACACATTTATCTTTGCACACACGATATAGTTGATTGCTACAATGACCTTCCCCCTAATGAGCAGAACATTGACTGAAAGCTGTGAATATGGCCTATTGAAAATGAAAAAGGACCACATCACTTTTCGATGCATCCCACACTCCATCCATTGGAGGTCCACCACTATCGAAGAGAACCCAAGTCTATCACCCCTACATTTAAACTACCTCATTTTTGAACAACTACAACATGAGCTTTTTGTTCTGTTGTCACCTGAGGTGGTTGACCATTGCATGGATCCACCCCCATGGAGAAACAATTTGGCCAATAACAATGAAATACGTCCTCCTAGTTGCAAGGAAGGTCCACTTATCTTATCATTACATGCAACACATCTGTTTTAGAACACCAATATCACACTGTCCCAACCTCGCCTTTGCTGATGGGCCCCACCGTCATCCTAGAATGCCTCACAACAATTTTTACCTATGTCATCACAATAAAAATGACCGCACAACCCTACTTTCACTAATAGAATCCTATAATTATGTTGACCTCTCCACCTCCCATAGATACATACACCCTCCCAAACTAGAATGTCCCAAACACCACTCTCGCGAAATAAAACACCTTTAAAGATCCCCAAATTTGGGGCCCTTTGAGATTGAGGCCTGAACTGATGCAAAATTACAATGTAGTCCAACCACTTGACCAAAACACCGAAAAACCAAATTTAACAATTATATGTATTTATATATTAATAAATTTATGTTATTATTTTTAAATATATATGATTATATAATTTATATATAATTATATAAAAATATTTTTTGATATTTTTTGAAATTTATAATAAAAGTAAATATATATATATATATTATAAATTTATTATAAATATATTTATATTATTAATATATTTAATATATACATATAGAGAGATTTATATTTTTATATTAATAATTATATATATATCTGTAATGGAATTAACCATGGACTAAACTACGTAGTCCTACAAATTTTATTATTAAAAAATTACACAAAAAAGAAAAACAGGGAGGTTAAAATGTTATAAAGTGGCACAAAGCACACCCCAATAAAATCGCTCAATGTCCACCATAATTTATTCTTCCACCCTTCCTCAAGATCCACCCCGACCACTTGGGTTCTTGTATCAATTAAATTGCTTAGGATTATTCCAAGTGTCTTCATGATCATCCATTCTTGATGAATTATCTTCATTATCATGAGACACAATTCACCCAACTACATGAATGTTACAAAATTCCTCATAGAAATAATCGTAGTAATATGATCTATTTATGATGCTAATAAAATAATGAATATTTTATATGGGACTACAGTCTAGAGGGACAACTTCCCCTTCCTCAATTTCCATCATTCCTTCACCAGTAACTAAATCATATATTTCATACCCTAGACCAATAACATCATCCTTGTCTTCTATTTTACTTGTAGGTGAGTCCTATTGATTATCAACAACAATCATATATAAATTTAAACAATCTTCATCTATAATAATATCCATTAATGGTAGATTATTTTGAACCTCATCTTAGAGAGGGAGTGCAAAAGAGGGCCAAGAACAGGATTTTCTATGGGTGACCTGCTAAAATGCCTCATCATATACAAATTGTAATACCTTTCATAGAAGGTAATTGGTTCACTGCCCGATCTACCAATGGATGGTCTTGATTATGAATTCCTTTTTCATTGATCATAATTATCTCCTTTCTGATTTTTCAATCCACCTCATCTTTAGTAGAGTTGTCACAATCCAAAAATACTTCATTTAAAGTCACAACAATGTGGTCACTACCATAATTACAAAGAAAGTTATTTATTATTGTTAGATGCTCCAATGCATGTCAAACATTTTCTATATCCGCCAATAACGTTTAATTTTAGGAGATAATCCCCTCAAATTAGCTATTAATTTCTTATATGATGTTTCTAACAACCTCATAGATTCCATTGTTAGAGGAATTTCCTAGACATGATTCCCCCAACATATCATCAAAAAATGATATGGGGTTTGAGTATATCTTTGTGATTTTTTCATAACTTTTTCATGATGAATCCCTAAAATGATCAGATGTGACTATTTCACCACCATAATAAATATAGAATTTATAATTCACAATGTTATTCCCAGCCTTTATTAAAATGGATAAATTAATATTCATCCAACAATTCATGTCTAGATTCCCAATGTTGAATTTTTTTTTCATAAAATAATCTAGTTTTCAAAATCAATTGATAGTTAAAGTGTTCTATCAACATCAAGGAAGAGTATATAATCATCAATGATTGATAAAATATCAACCTCAACGAGCAATCTAGAAATGATACCATTTCTGGGAATTTCAGTTTCATGATATACCTTTATTAGATAACCAACTACATATGAGATATCATAGATTAGTTGAGAATATAATAAAGAACCACATAAGATTATGGATTGAAATCCATACATTAGTAACTGAGTTATTCACGAAGGATTGATTAAAAAATGGATCCCAATAGTGGTTCTGAAGAATTCTAGGTTTAAAGGAGATGAAGACTTATCCCATGCATTTAATTTGGGATCATCCAAGGGGAAAAATATGAAAAAACATGTCCCTGTTGCTGTGATATTTCTTACACTGAAGCCCCAAATTTTCATAATCTAGTTACGCAAATCCTCAACATTACAGGTAGTATCCTTACCATAAAATTCCAACTGGGCCATGATTGAATACATGCATTCTTTAATTCTCTCTGATATTATCTTATAGTCTTGTTTGAAAAAAATATCCATTTACTGTGACACCGTATGATGCAGGAGAGTGCCTGGAATCTATAAAGAACCTATTATTCATCACATTTACATCAAATGAATCAGCTTCAATCACAAGTTCTCCTAGAATATTTGTGTTGCAAGGTTCTTGTGAAGGGATAATAGAAGGAAAAAACACTAGAATCTACCTTTTAAGAAGACTCTATCTTAGATGGGCCACAAAAAACATCAGTATAATTGATGTATAAATCTAAAGGGGAAACCATATAGAGAAGTAACTCTAGACACCATGGAATCACCTCGAACTGAGCTCTAACAACATTACAACCCAATATATATAATAATATAAATATATATAATTTTATAAATATATATAATTAAATAAAAATATTTATAATAATATACAATTATTTCAAATATATTCATTAATATATGTATATATATAATTATAAATTTTAATTAATATATTTATATAATAAATATATTTATTTTAATTACAATTATATGTAAATATATATTAATAAACATATATAATTATATATTTATATTTATAACTTTATGTAATTACCTATGTAAAATATTTTTTTTTATAATTATTGTTATAAATAAAAATATATATATTTAAATAATTTTTAAATTTTAGTAATTACAATTATTATATTTATAACTATATATATTAATATATTAATATATAATTAAATTTATATATCTATATAATTATCTAAAATTATATAATTATATATAATTATATAAATAAGTTAATAATTATGTAAAAATATTTTTAAATATATATATAGTTATAATTAAAAATAAATAATTAAATAATTTTATTGTAAATGTAGGGAAAATTTTTTTTTATTAAAAAACGGAAAATCAAGAATGTGTAATATGATATTGGACACATACCAACATCATTAATCAAACAATCATATACCCATTTTTTTTCTAATAGTGCCCACAATCTGATGTTCCTCACCTTGCGGAGCATTCCAATTACATTTCCCTTGTCTGCATCCCCTCTCTCTAGGATGATGACCCTCCTCCAGGATTTCCCTTGTTTCTAGGGTCTCTCAATGACACTACCCTCTAAGTCATATTTTTCAAATATAACACGAAACCTCCTCATCTATCAATATTTCATCACCACTAGCCTTTCGTGTTAGGTATTGGGTCTAATGTGAATTAGATTGTTTATCTTTTCCACGATTATCTCATTTGGAGAATCCTATAAGTATAATATAGAAAATGTATTGTAATAGGAGACCTATTACTTGGAAATAATTACATTCTAATAGACCATTCCAATATCAATATAATCTCCATTATTCTCCTCCTGAGATTATCAATATGCATAGAGGGATCCTTTAGAATTGAGGCAGAACTAACACCAGCATGAGGTTTCCTTGAGATTCTTGGTGTATATACATTAATAGGGGATGGTGAAAATTCTATATCCCCACTATATATAACTTCATAAGAATTGAAAGAATGGTTTTCTTCCCCTAGAGACAATGTATCATTGGGTTATACTGTTGCATAAGGAATAGATTTATAACCATCCACATCAATGGGATTCAAAAATCCAATAGAAGAAGTATGTGAAACTCTAGAAAACTCTATAAAAAAGAAACTTCAATTATGTTTTTTTAGGAGAAGATGATGTTTATTTCCACTTCCTTAGATTTTTTTATAAAAAAATATTATGTTCTTTCAGAATCTCCAAATATATCTTAGCATGAGCTACAAAATTATATTTATATTTATTGTTAGTTGAATCATCATCAAGTTTCTTTATCATTGAATCCATAACTATGGAATTTTTAAAATAAAGTGAAACTTTTGGATATTCCCATATCCTCTTCATTATTAATAGAAGCCCAAGAATTATTAAGCATATTTCCTCCGTGAAAGATAGATTTGAAAGCCATATATGGCATGAAATTTGTATCATTATCATAAGAATGACCAGTGGTCTTAACATTATGATCTCCCATACCATTCTAAGCCATATAGATCTCTTCTCGGTCATGATAGAATCTTTCTACTCATGTCCATAATAAGAGAAGGAAAAAAAGCATGAGTACATGGATATATAGAGATTTTTTTGTCCAATAATCATACAATAAAAATAGAAATATGGGATTTGTGATACATAATACTGAAATAGAATTCATCTTTATAAGTTGAATGACATAATTTATCAATCAAGGTGGATCAGATATAAAATTCCACCAGTATATGATAATAGTTGCCTAATTTTATTAACATAATCATCATATCAATTTTGGTTGGGACATCGATAGCTAAACCAATACCATCTAAATTTCTTGGATTCCAATTTATACAATTAAGGCCATACACTCTATCCTAGAAGGGGGTAAAAGAATTTCTACACTAAAAATGGTTTTTATTATGATCTCAATTTTCAAAATTCTTGAATCTATGATAGAATGATATAGAAAAAAAATCCCAATCCCTCATTTTTTATTCGTTTGAATTAAATAACAAATTATATTATCGTAGATCCAATGATACACATCACCATGAATTAAATCCCCAAACTAATGTTATACGGGTAAGTAATCAGCCAAATTTTCATAGTTTAGGAGATCTTGGAAGAGTCAATCTAGTTGTAATAGAATGATTACCATGATCAATCTTTTATACGATTACCTATTCATTATTCATAACATGATTAATGTTACCTTTCCTCAAAATCATACCATGATCTTTATATTTGGACCGAATAGATAGCCTCTTCACCAAAATTGTACATATCCCCACCAGTCATCAATTAATTGTTAATATCCCCACCAAATCCATCTGGTGGTCAATGATTCCCTGAATAATCTTCTTTATGAGGAGTCACATCCTTATAAAATCCATTCAAAACAAGCTTATAACCATAAAAGTGCAGGAGAACCACGAAAATAGAGAAACACAAATCGCCTTCAGTATCTCAATGGGAGAGGTCACACACACTGATAATGAACCTAAAAAATAAATTTAAATAATGATAAAATTATAATATATTTATATAATAAATATATTTATTAATAATTGTTTTTATATTCATGTATTTTTGATTCATTAAATTATTTGTTATAATTATGTATATTTAGATATTTATTTTAAATTAATTATATTAATAAAATTAAGTTTTTATCAGTGCTAAAAAATTAACGATGAAGAGTAGTTTTATCAGAGTTTATAATATTATCATTGATGAAACCACTCTTGATCAAAATAGTTTTGGAAGCACTGATAAATGTATTTATAATATTTCAAATAGAACCCTAATATGGAACTCCTCACTCACATTGTTCATGCTCTCACAGATCTAAACTGTCACATTACCCTTCCTCAAAATACATATATGAATTTATCCTATAAAAATATTAGATATGTGAATATTTATACAAATATTTAATTTGTTATCCAAACTACACATATTATTTGATTGCTATCCCACCATATCTCACCACATGAATAACAATTTATTTGACCAATTTTGGATGACCCCTCCAAAAAAATTCACCTTCATTTAGTGATTTTATATTCATTAACCAAAACTAGATTCCTTCACTCATTCTTCTAAGAGATTTTTTTGTTACAGATGATTACTTTTGGAATGTTTTCCATTGATCCCACAAGGGTGTTTTAATGCTGTCACATTGTATTTAAAGCCACTGATTGCTAGTTGGTTTCAAAGAGAATATTTATAAAATTTATTCCTATAAGAATATCCATGTGGAGAAAATAGGGGTTTTTAAATTATTTTAGACATTGTAATAGAATGGGATTTCATAGAATATAATTTTTAAAAGTAATATGAGGTTCTTAGAAAAGTGTATGAATATATATTTATTATGTTTCTTGATTCCACCTTGAATTCCTAAATATAATTTTGTATCAATTGATTTTTGATCCCACAATTTTTTTAAAATACATAATAGAATATAATGTACATATTTGTTTTTGAATGAAATAGAGAAGATTGTATTGAGGTTTATAAATGTGTTTATTACACCAAATTATTTTTAAACCATCTGGGTAAGTGTTTTGATGTTTTTGAAATGATTGACTTGTGTTATTGACAATACCCCATATAAATATTTTATTTTAGTATTTCCTGAATTAAAATTTATATAAATGGTAATATTTTTTAATATTATTATTAATGAACAAATATTTTCATGTTACAATTTTTTTTAAAATATAATTCGTTAATAATTATTTTTATAGCGTCAACATAATCTATAAGTAAAAATAAGAGATAATAATTATTAATATTTATTATGTCTATAAATATAATTATAAATAATTTAGGAAATTGTTTTATTATATATTATTTTGAGAATAAATAATGTTGATATTCTTAAATTAATAATTTATATAAATTTTTCTTAATTAACAATCATTTTGATTTAATATTTTTTTATTAATATTTATCTTGAATTAATAATTTTGGTTGAGTAATAATTGGGAATTATTCATTTTGAGTTAATAAATATTTTGATGTAATAATTGTGAATTAATAATTTTGATTATCATTAAATGATAACTTTTAATTAATAATTAATATAAATAATTATAAGTAATTTTAATTACGACATATTAAAAATTTTGAGTATGTGTATTTAAA
This sequence comes from Viscum album, assembly GCA_963277665.1. NCBI lineage: Eukaryota > Viridiplantae > Streptophyta > Magnoliopsida > Santalales > Viscaceae > Viscum > Viscum album. The sequence goes on from OY728165.1 coordinate 1,395,772,548, forward strand.
TAATTTTTATTCAGTGTTTATAGATAATTTTTTTATATTTAATTATGTCTATATAAATAATATTAATTATTTGTATATAAATATATTTTTTTAAACTAGGGGTTTATTCTTCTGCCAATAAAACCCAAAATCTAGTATAAATGCCCGCAACATGTCCTCGGGCACCTTAATCATGCACTCTGACTAGCCATCTATCTAAGCGTGGTACGTTATGCTCAGAAGAACCTGTGTACCCAACACCCTCTGGGAACCCTTCAAGAAATGAGATTTGAAGTGGGAGTCCCTATCTGAAATGATAGAATGTGGGACATGATGATTTCATACCACCTCTCGGATAAACAACTTTCTAAGATCATCAACACCAATGGTCTTTGTGATTGATAAGAAGTGAGGAACCTTCAAAAGACATTCAACTACAACCCGCAGAACATCATTTCCCCTAGGCGACCTCGGTAACCCCATCATGAAATCTATCATGACATTATCCCATTTTCCACTCAAGAATGGGAAGTTGTTATAAAATTTTAGATGGATGCTAATGTTCCAGCATCACTTGTTTATAGGTGTAACAACTCATAACAAAACTAGCCACCTATAGCTTCATCCTAACCACCAGTACTGACGACTGAAGTCACGGTACATCTTGGTGACTCTATGATGCACTACCCAATATGAAGCATGAAACTCCTGCATCAGCTCCTCACATATATCCCTTGGAACCAACACACGTTCGTGGACACAAAAAACATCGTCTCTGCCTATTGACCATCCAAGAGTAGGGTTCTCAGCTGTCACAATCTCCCATAGAACTAAGGCTTCAGAATTTGATAGTTTCATCATCCTCAGTCTATATATTATGGTTGAGGTAACAGAAAAATATAAAAGATAATTTGGACCCTAACTATTGTGCACCTCAAAATTATTCTCAGGGAACAAATCCATAATCTTACACTCACTAATAACATCATTCACTACCTATATATGAATACTCATGCTCACTGCGTCAGCCAAAAAATTACCAATTCCAAGCATATAGGCACACTCAAAGGAAAACGAATGATGGTATTCTGCCCACTTTCGTTGTATCACCATCAAATCACAATGAGTTAAGATGTATTTGAGACTTTTGTGATCATTTTAAACCAAAAAATTCTCCCCCAATAAATAATTTCTCTAGGAGCACAAATCATGAACAACTATAGCCAACACAAGATCATGCGTTTGGTAATTTATCTCATGTGGCCTCAATTACTGAGAGTTGAACACAACTACTTGATCTCCCTGCATAAGCACAACTCCTATCCAAATTCCTAATGCATCACAGTGAACAATGTAACTGTTACCAGATTTGGAAATATTAGTGTTGGCACTGATGTCACATGCCCCTTCAACTCCTGAAGGTTACTTCACAATAATCTAACCATTAAAAAATTACACCTTTCTTAGTCAAGCCTGTCATCAGCACTGCTACGTGTGAGAAGTCCTACATAAAAATCATGTAGTTGACAACAAGGCCCAATAAAATCTGAACCTCAAAAAGGGTCTTGGGCTGATCCCAAGTAATTACTAATCTAGCCTTCTCTTGGACCACTAATACCCCAGTCTTTGATATTATGTGACCCACAAATTGAATCTGATCCATCCATAAGTGGAATATTGAAAACATAGCATATAACTGATACTCTCTCAGAGTATTATTGAGGAGATTATGGTGTTTGGAATGGTAATGTCATTTCTGAGAATATACCAAGATATCATCCATGAAAATTACTACAAAGGAATCTAGGTAAGGAAGAAACATGCAATTCATCAGTGCCATGAAATATTCTGGTGTATTCATGAGACCAAAATTCATAACCAATTTCTCATAAAGACTGTACCTACTACGAAAGGCTGTACGATGTATTTTTTCATGTCGAACATGTACACGGTGATATCTTAAACTCAAGTAAATCTTCATGAAATATCAAGCTCCTTGAAGCTAATCAAACATGTCTTCATTCTATGGTAAGGGATATCAATTTCTGACCATCAAATAGTTCAGTTTTTTATTGTTTATGCAATGTATATGAGTACCGTCTAGCTTTTTTGTGAAAAAGACCGGTGAACCCCAGGGTGAAGTACTGGGTCAGATAAAACCCTTAGCTTCCAGATCTCCCAACTACCTCTTAAACACTTACAACTCTGTTATATCCATTTTATATGGAGGAAAAAAAATACCTTTACAGCCCCTAAGACTAGCATGATAGTGAACTCCACCTGACTAACCTGAGGTAAGCTTGAGAAGTGGTTCTGGAAATTTTCCATGAACAGATCAACCACAAGAATAAAATCTGCTAGAAATGTTCCCTGATCATCCAGATAAAAACTCCCAATATGGAATGTCATCTTGTCATTCCCACAATGCTTGGGTCTAGCTCAGCTTGCATGGAAATCCCATTCACCCTTGTATAGAAAAGACCCACCCTCTGGTGATGTAAAACTCACCTGGTGGTGATAACATTCAACGAATTCATGATAAGATACTAGCCAATCCATTATCACGATGACATCAAACCCCCTCAAAACGAAGAAATAGACATCCCAAAAGAAGTGACATCCACCAATCTCAAGGGAACTCCATGTACATGCACACACCTAACGTTATATTCTCAAACGGATTGTCTATCATCCTAACATTCTAAAATGTATAAACACATATCCCAAGGCTCTCCATAATGAAACATATATAAATCTATGAGAATCCCCAGTATCAAAAAGTGCAGAAGATGAAATAAAGGCAACTAGAATAGTACTTATGATAATAGGAGGAATGAGATCCTGATTCTGTATGTTCTGTTGAACTGCATATGTCTGACCTGTACTGCAACCATTTAACACATCATAGCTACCATAAGCTAACACGACCTACTATCGCTAAGATCATGGGGACTGGATACCATGGTAACACACATCGCCTTGGCCTGAAATCCCCAATGTATTCCAGTTTCTAGATTGGTTGGAAGCTAGTAACTCTGCTCCTGCATGTGTAGTCTATACAGAACTTCTATCACTATCCACTGGTTGAAATGTCATGAAGAAACATTGTATATGGCCAATCTTGGCATAATCTCGGCCCTCAACTGGGTCTTTCGGGCACTACGGTCTAATATGCCCAACTCTTCCAAAATGATAACACCTCACATGGATACTAGAAGATACATCTTCTCTGCTCGTATTCTTGTGAGAAAACTCTATAGGATGATTCGTTCTTCCGGTCAAGATAGTAATGGATCTTGGTGCTGAATCACCCAATCCCTCTCCACCCATATTCCCATAGGTTTATCTTAGTAATCAGCGCATGATTCACAAGGGAATATATAGAATTCAACCTGAAAATGTTGACCTAAGCTCGAATGACTTATCGAAGACTATCTTCAATGAACCTAACTCCCAATGCCTCCTTAGGAACCAGAACAGGTGAAAATCACTTAAACTCAGTAAATCAAGAAGAATAGTCCATCATTGACATATTTCCTTGCTCCAGATTCATGATATCCTAGGCTCAATGGGCCCAGAGTGTCTCGGGAAAGAAGTAATCATAGAATACTGTCTTGATGTATCCCCATTCGATGTACCAATGGTTCTCTGTCTCTATGATAACATACCACCACATCATGGATGGTTCACATAGCATATAAGTTGCAATCTTGACCTTCTATTCTAGAGGCATCTAATAATGCCTAAAGATAGTCTTCAATGATTCCAGCCATGATTCCGCCGCCTGTGGTCCACCATCCTTTAAAAAAGTAAGCGGATGCTTCTAGAATATATGAGTTAGTTCATCCATAGATGTGGAAGCCTAAGATACTCCCTGGAAGGTCTACATGAACCTCAAAAAACCTTCTTGGGATTGTGTGCCTGCACCCATATCCGGTATAATGGTTGGTGCCATAACTGGCACAACTAGAGGGTCCACTCATAGCCTAGGGACTACCACTTACAGAGCGTACTTATTGCCACTATCCTGGAACACTGCTCATGGTCACCATGGAGGTATTATTCTATAAATTCATGCACACACAACTCAACACATGTTTAAATGATGATATGACTTCAACTAAGAAGTGAAATATAGGATAGAGAAGAAAAACACTCAAGGTTTTTAAAATAGGACTACATGGTGTGTATAACTCCATACATGGCGTGTTCTACTAGGCCTCTACATGGGCATGTACTTTGTCCTAACATAGATGTGTAACACCCCATGTACATGGTGTGTTCCCCAAGAATGATGGAATTTACTTGGATTTCCCTTCCTTCCTAGATACTTCTACATGGCTAGAACATCACGGTTCTTCTAGTGTTAGACTACAAGAAATCTTCACCGTCAACACGGAATGTATAGCTAAATTATCAATCCACCATTTATGTTAGTAACATGGTTGGATAAACAGTCGACAACTACACAATGTGTACTCTCATTACATGGTGTGTGATACTCAATTCTCAACAACCCATTTTTCCTTTCACACAGAATGTTACATAGTCAAGTATTAGACGGTGTGTATACATGTCACATGACATGTTCTTATAAAATCATGGAACATAATCTTCTATGAACTGGATGAACACATGACTTGTTAGGATACAATAAAAGCTGTGTATACTAGGTTTTTTATGACAGATGGTGTAGATTTCCCAGAAAAATCTTGCTCGACAGATAATTGACCAGCGAGATGCCAAATTCCGATCTGTGAGGGTCTATACTCACCACAAATCATAGGTTGACACCCAAGAAGAACATATCATAATAAAATTGTATATAAAAACTCAATCATGATCCACCAAATTCTGGTACAAGAGGTACCATACACCCCAGGAACCCATTTTTTTCATCCATTCCATCGAAACCATAATATATACCAATACACATATCAAAATAGTAGGCATAACTATCACATCATCTGTCACAACAACATATTATCACTAATGCATCCTTGATTACATGAAATAATACATGGAATGTGATTCAAAAAAGTTTCTATATGATGCAGGTTTCAACAAAAATAAAACCCACAATTGTATCAATAGTAATAGCATAAATCAAGTGCATCACCTAACATTGAACTCCGTACAACTGTAGAACCAAAAAATCACAATTCATTCATGGTAATTCAGCTTTTCCCTAAATGAGGGAAAATAATCCCAAGCACAACTAATTAAAAAATACTTTTTAATTCCTATCAAGTCTATAGGATCCAAATAGTAAGTAAAAGAAAAAGGGAACTCTTCTAATATGACATTGTAACATCCTAGATCTAAATTCCACCCAACGGTTCCCCGTACCTAGTTGGTCACAAGGCCATAAGTGCATTTCCCAAAACACCAGAGGCTTCCGACTAGAAGTGAGGGCCTTGGGTGTGATAGTGGGGAAAATATTTCCTCATTGAAAGAGTGTAACACAATAGGATAAGTATTAACAAATAGAGGAAGGAGTAAAACACATGAAACTGAAACAAAATTGTGGAATTATGATAGATAAATATCCAAGTATCAAACCATACAAATGATAATGCCTCATATTATATGTCAAAAGAAATCATCCAAAATGGGATACAATTCAATTAGATATATATTCAGAAAAAAATTACACAAACAAAAATGAAACTTAGAGGCATAGCAAGATTCGTCTTGGTTCAATACTATATACTCCTAAGAATCAATCAAGTACATGTATAAGGGAGCTTACCACTATCTACACCTGCAATCATATAATCTGTTTGGGCCCAAAAGCATGACCCAAATAGTGTGAGAGACTAATCCTAATAGGAAACCACCAATGATATGTGCGTAATAGTCATTGAATATATACAATGGTAGAAATTGAAAATAGTAACTAGTAAGTACACAAAAAATCTATCCATTTATTCATTTTTATGTTCTTTATAAATTCAATTTCATTTATGCAAAACTATCTCAAGATTCTTCCTTATCCTGCCAATCTCCCATATAGATGTAAACAAAGAAGATGTCTCAAAAGATCATCTAGAAAACAATTTAAGACCGAATAAAAACTTGTGTTTTATCTTCATATATGAATCATAAGACATTCCATTTCATTTAACAATTAATATGAACTTTACAAAGGTCTCAAAGTATGGGATTGGCTTGTTGACCCCCAGTACCGAAGTAACCATCAAACATGTGACCTAACCATTTCACTTTTAAGAATATAATCATTTTAGCATTTAATAACTTGTTCAGTTGACAATAGATCCTATCATAATTATTTTGAATGGGTCAGTGATTCACTCTGCATTTACAAAGATGACTTTGTAATGCCGACCACCAAAATTGTGGCTCGTTCATGACTCTTATGTAATTAACCTCTCGATTCTATATATTTCATTTTAACTGAGAAAATGGTTCTCCTAATGTAAGCTAGGTGTATATTGTCAAAAGATCCCTACCTTGTATTTCAACCAAAACTATGGATCGACAATGGCTAATTACCTCTTTAATCATTTACCAGTTCATTTCAAAATCAGCACTTGTGAATTAAACTATCACAATGCTTTGAACATAACAAATGACGTGGGAATTCACATATTATCAAACACATACCAATTAAACTATTTTATGGGTTTATTCATAACAATATATATATATATATTTCTAATAAACCCTAAAAAGGAAAAAAAAATCAATCCTCAACGGAGTTCTTTCGAAATGACTAACCACAGGAAACACACCCATATGGTGTCCCTAAATCAAAAATCAACAACCACATGATTAAAATTTAAATAATAAAATTCCTAAACATCATTAGTTGTCAACTTGGATCTATTCTAGAGTAAAAAGGTACAAAAAATGGCCTCATTCCATTTGGGCACATATAATCAACTCAAAATTTAATAAAAGGAACAAGACCACATACCTCGATGTCATATAACTAATATAATTCAATAGGAATATAATGAGACTGATGACACTCAAAGAGGGTTCCAGACAATGAAAGGGGAGAATTATTAACTCTTACGACTCATTTTTCTTCACCTGAGAGCTGTTCTGGGTAGGAGAGGGGAAAACGGGGCTACTGCCCATTTTAAGCTGAAATTTTGTAGTACACAACATGTAAGTCAGTATAAACATAGTGTATATAATTTTAATATTCATAAATTATCTGACATACATTACATGTCCCCCACCGACCATGAAGACATTACTATACGACATGCACTAGGGAGTACATGATGTGTTGTTGTGTTTTATGATCTTAATCGCTAACGAAAAGACCCACCGTTTATCTGCATCCTTCACAGTCATACAACATGAAATGTACATATGATAACATGATGTGTTCTACTAAAAAAAAACTTTTTTCCAGTTATCCTTGTTTTCTAAAAAACAACTCAATGGAAAAAAAGAAGAAACCCATACCTTTTAAGAAGAACCAGGTTGTTACAATATCACCTCATAAGATAATATATTTCATTATAAAAAATATTATTCTGAATGAATTATATGATCAAAGGTTATGATCTTATAAATAATACATGCATGGCCATATGAATTTATAATATTTCAGAAGGACCATAAACCACATAAAAATTCCCCATATGTGGTGCTTCTAAATACAATCAAGTTGAGTCAGGTCCTTTTTATATTTCATGGTACTTTTGAATCTTTTCATGGTTTTAGAATCTATATGTGAGTGAGTAGGTAATAAGAAAACTGACATGGGAGGCAAATAATAGATATATATATTGGAAAAATCATCACAATAAAAAAACTCATCATTGGAATAGATATGATCATGATTATCCTAGATTTCAAATCGATTTGAGAATCTATTATCATTCACTATTTATTGATGGAGTTAGTCCTTTTGGTATTCAAAGAACGACTCTTAGTATATGGATTTATATGTTTAAAATTATAAACTTCAATCGTGTTTTTTCATGAAACAAAAATATATTATGTTATCACTTATTATATCATAACCAAAACAACTGGGTAAATATTTTGATGTCTATTTCATTACATTCACCAATGATTTGACGTAATTTTTGGATTCATGTATTACATTGTAGGATTCTTACAAAAATGAATATTTCAAATTAAGATTCATGTTGTATAAGAAGATAAATTAATTTCACACTGATAGGATGTTTTTTGGATATTGAATTAAAGGAACTCAATGGTCTCCCATTTGAGAACAAGGTACATAGTCAATTAGGATGATAAATTCACCAATGTATATATTTATATGAAAATTGAAATTTATACCTCAGTGAAATATGTAACAATAGAAAAAAACATCATTTTATAGTAGTTTTTAAAAATTTATGACACATTATCTATTAACAGGTGATCAATTATTTGAGAAAGTAAATGATATTTAAATTTTTTTGTAAACCTATTTACAAATTCCTTAAAAAATCTGATGAAAAATGGGATCATAATTTTTGAATTACCATAATATAATTCTTTGTATTATATGAATTTTATTGAAGTTATTCATATAGAAAAAAATTATCTAATAGTGTCATTAAAGCATTAGAAAATTCACTAGAATAAACAAAAATGGAATTACAACTTTGTTTGATTTGAATGTCATGGGAATATGGGAAAAATTGGTTCCAGTAAAGAGGGAAAAGTGAAATTTTATTCCACCAACTACTTATAATCTTTTTATATAGGAGTGATATTTGTTTTTCAATGTGTTGGATAATGTAATGATTTCAAAGGTGAATTCATTAGTTATATATATTATTTGGTCAATGACTGAATAATTGTTAATATGTCTAAAATAACATTAGATTCATGTTTTGACGCAAGATATACTTTTTATAACTTTACATTTCATTTTCCTCAAGAATTTCCAACTTTGATTAACCAAGAAATGTTAAATTCATAATGTTATATTTAGAAATGTTATAGACCTGTTGAAATTTCCAACCATGGAAAAGTAAATTCTTATCATATTAAATGGAATGGATATCTTCTTCCTATCGATATTCATACACATGAAGTTTCAGTTGATGGTTCACAAGGAATGGTAGATTTGAGTATGTGGTCGTATATATTATTGATAGATTTACCGAACTGAATGGTATAAAATTATTTTTAAATGGTATATCCAAAATAGAAGTAATCCAAATTATTGTATTATTGGGAATATCTTGTTGATTAATACATTTAATTATGAACTGACAACCTATTTTATGTAGAAATCATTGGTCTCCAAAAATCTCATCACAGGGGGAGGGTTCTATGTAAATAAATTTCTGAAATAGAAGTTTTGAATACTAATAATATATATTAGTAATAGGCCCACCATTAAAATTTTCATTATAATTTTAGGTTTACCCATATATAGTAACAATAATGCAATCCTTATGCTTTTGAATCCATCAAGGGCAGAAAGATCGATATAAAATACAATAATAAATATATTATAGGATGTTTTTCAGACATTATTTTTAATAATCCAACTAAAAATACTAATTAAATTTTAGAATTACTTTTTTGGCTTGATAGAGGACCAATGATCAATGTATTATCTTGTAATGGTTATGTAATTAATGATTATACATTCATTATAAATGAACCTGAGGAATTAACTACTATAAAATTTTTTAGATCTACACTTATGGATGAAGCAATTCATGTGTATGGTTACATGGAAGGAAATCCAATTTTTTAGGATATTTCATAATTTGGAAACACAAAATTTATGAGAGTTGGACTATAAAACATTGCAAGTGCTTATTTTTTTAATCCATGTGGCTTGATCACAAGTGTGTTACTAAAATAGATTAATTAGAAAAAATTAAATGTTAATTTGTTATAGAATGTTATAAATATGAAAAATTTATAATGGAATAATAGTTAGGAATCATATTTAATCTTCCAAATCCAGCAAACTAAATGTGGTCAATGGTTCTATTATTGACCAAACCCACTTAAGGGTCAGATGTTAATTAAACTAAGGTTGACCCTTTCATTGGTACATCATAATAATATATTAGTGGTTCTAATGTCTAAAAGGTATTGTATGTTAGAGTATACCACAATAATGGGATTAGGACACTCGATAGAGTGGTAAAATCAAATCAATATTTTAAAAAAGAGAGAGTTTAATATTGAGAATATATTTTTTAATAAGATATATTGTTTTACTTAATATTATTATATTTTCATTGCTAAATTTAAGTAATTTAAATTATATTTTCAATAAAATCTATAGATAATAACTCGTACACATGGTAATTCTCTCAATACTAAGGAAAAAAAGCTTTCTCAACATGCTGGTGCTCCCAATACACAGGGACAACAACCTTATGTATGTTATGATGCTACTAATCTAGTGAAACAACACATTCACAATTTTGAAGCTAATAAAATATTAAATAGTGAACAACCTATGTACCATAAAAAAATTATCTCCACAACAACATGATTTTAAATTTATATTATGGTGATAAAAAACGAATCAAATTTGAGGATGGATGGAACGAACACAACCATCCTCTTAGCCCTACTATGGCTATGTTCAGTAGTTAAATTGGGCCAACCACTTGTATATGATTTCTGATTGAGGTATATTTGTGGAAAAATGATTTACCATGCTTATAAAATTAATTTTTGAATATATTAGGGTATCATTATGATATACCTTTTTAAATTTACTGAAAAAAAGAACAATGAAACATTGAATTATCCTTCGTTATCCCTTATATATTGAATTTATATTAGATCAATCATGAGTCAAATTTATTTTAATTCCCACTATAAAGGCCCAAATAAGATTAAGGAAATCATATGAATTATCTTCTCAAATATTTTGAATGAAAAGTAAACCCCCACCCACAATAAATTTATATACACATGATAAAGCAACAAGTGTGGGATGTTTTTTTGTTATTGTGTGGAGACATAATTTATTGTACATTGTTACTAGTAATAAATTTTGTAACAACAAATATATTAATCAATTTTATGAAGAATTTTTTCTTTATGAAAAAACAATATAGAGATTAAAGTAAGAAATGAGAAGAAAAACTGACATTCCAATTACATAAAGTAAGGAAGGGGTGTCCTTCAATTGATAAAATGGTATGTATTTTATATCTACCATAATGCTTTTATGTGACATGAAACAAAATCATAATTATTTTCCTATTTTTATATCTATATTAATGAATTTAAATCCATATCCACTTTCATCTCATGTTATAGGAAATGTAAGGAGGCACATGTAAATGACAAAGTAATTCTAAAAGATGAAAACACATAAAACTCGTGGGAATCATTTGCGCGTATGACATAATAAATTTTTTAATTGAATAAATATTACATAATGTGATTTCATATTTTACTACATTTATTATCAGACTTAGACACCATAATCATAATTAGTTGTACCTGATGAATAGATACTGTTAGTGTCCTTGATGTAGCAATAATATTGTGGTCGTGTTAGAGGTGCGGGGTTTGAGTTTTCATAACAAAGATAATATTAGAAAATAAATTAATTGGGGGATAAGTATTTTAAAATGTAATTATTGTTGGATTAATTAAATACTCTAGAATAAAAACAGAACTAGATGTTAGAGTTGTTATAATATTTTATGGACACTAATCAATGTATAAGAGAAACATAAAAACAACCACTTCATGAAGACCCCACCCACACTAGTTTTTGACGTAAGACATTATTTTCAATGAGTTACTATTGGAGACCCAATTTGTGAAAATGGTTTGAATAGAGCATGTAAAAGTGTTCTTATTTTTCTATAATCTACCTCATCAATTCTCTAATAAATATATATTTCAATGAGACACTATTGTTTCACCCTCTCCCTCACATTCATATTCATTTCCACTCATTCATCATTATTTATCACTCTGATTTCATGGTTCTCCTTGCTATTCACCAAAAAAACATTTCCCACATATCATGTATGGTGGTGACTAAAAATGATATGTAGGATGATTTTTTTAGTATAGGTATGGAAATCATCTCAAAGTATCAAGTATCCATCCAGCTCGCAATCATTAAAATTAAACAATTTTATCCATTTAATTCCATGTAACTCTCCTTCTCACATAGATTAAAATCATATTTTTAGAACATGTTATTAAGTTGTGTGTTTTATTTTTTGTGACAATTACAATATCAATGTTCAATATTTTTTTCTTTAGAGGATACAATAATATTAAAAATTAATTATACCAATGTTGAGTGATATAACTGTAAACCTAACCCATTGAAATTATTCTATAAATATTGTTGTCAGAATTGTTATAGATATCTTGTTTTGATGTGCGGTATTGAAGTCCATATATTTTTAACCTCCAAGTTAGGTTCTAATATGGTAGAGGTCTATTTAGGACACATATTAGTGATGTAAATTTTAGATTAGGTTCATATAATGTATAAAATATTAATGATAACCCATATTTGTAAAATAATATCAATTAAAAATCTAATTTATGTATTTAAAATCATAGCCATTAATAATATTACCATACAGTAAATTTTAATCAGAAGATGAAAATTTTCTATTAACTGATTTTTACACATTATATAATTTTATAAATATTAATATTACTAAATAAAATATTATGGACATGAAAAAATGGTTGTATTCATATAATATGATAATCATTTATAAGTATGGACTGAAATAGTTTACTAGGATTAAAAAAACATTAGTCATATTACCCTTAGCAAATCCATTCCCCATTTTTACACTATTATAATTCAATACCAATTAGTCTAGAATATTAGGCAGAATAATTAATATTTCATAGAATAGATATATGCTATTAATGTTTGAATAAAAATGAAAAAAACTAAGTGAATCTATTGATGAAGATAATAATTAATTTTATGGATCATCTGATTTTATTATTATTGTGTAAAATGATTAAGACTATATAGAAGATGTGATCACATGTGTGAATGATGATAAATATCATATTGAGGAAATGAAAATTATAGTTGAAGAAGTGGTTATTTATTGTATAATATTGTTTGAGTTGTTAAATATATTTTAAAAGAGTCCATTGTATGTTGGTTGTACTAAAATACAACATTTTCATCTAATTTGATGCTACATAATTTAATATCTGACAAAATATGGACTTCCACAAATTTTACTGAACTAATTTTTCTTTTGAATAATATTCTCTTAGAATAAAATGAGCTTCCTTGTTGGATATATCAAACTGAAATAATTATAGATTAATGGTATATTATCTCTAAAATAATACATGATAATCAAAATTAATGTATACCATTTCTCAAGGGCTAAAAATCCTAAAACAAATTCCCAAATTTTGGATGTTCTTTTTACAATAATGATGAATCTGATCCTATGAATATCTTATGGTACTTTTCTATCATTCCATTATTTATTATATGATATGGAATTGGGGAGTCTATGAAAACATTTTTGTGTCTTGAATATAAAATAAATAATGAAGGGAAAATTCATGATCAAATAGAATATCTATTGTGAAGGAGAGTTGACCATGTGTATTTTGAATTTCAAAATGAGAAGAGAAAAATTCATCACACACTATCTATCGATACAGTAAATCCTTTTGGTTTTCATGGATGAATTCATAATATATATCCACCTTTGTTGTTAAATTAAAAATTTCCACTGTGGTATCTGAATTTATAATGACCCAAACAAAAACTTAATGATATTGATGTTTTTTTGATCAATTTATTAGTGATTTAAAATTATCATTGGATTCATGTGTGAAATTGTATGATTCTTATAGAACTGAAGATTTCACATTATTAGATATGTTTTACTATATGATAAATGAATTTATAGCTTATGGAATTTTTTCAAGATATATAATTAAATGAACTAAAGTGTGTCCAATTTTTAAATAATGTACACTATCAATTTGTTTGAAACATTCATCAAATACCTATTTTTAGGACACCATTTATTTCTACAATGTGAAATTTTCACCAGTCATGGATGAAATCATTTGTTGAGAGTTTATAAAAACATTACACACCATATATTTTAATAAGTGATTGAATGTTTGAGAAATCAAAATATATGAAAACTACATTAGGATAATCTATTTTTGGAATTTCATACAAAAACAAATTGGAATAAGTGATATGTTTTTGAAATTTACCTAATAAAATTGATTGTCTTCCTAAAATTTTATAAACAATATAAATGTTGAAAAATGTATATGATAGTTCCCTTGGAACATTAATATATGAACCCAGTAAAATAAAGAATTTCATTATGGAAATGTATTATAATATTGAAAATGAAATATGAGATTAGTTGGCATCATTGAAGATTGAAAAATAATATTTTCATCATTAAGTTTCTCAAACTCTTTCCATACAAGAGATATATCAGTTTTGTGACATCTTGAATGATGTAATGGTTTTAAAGGGTTATTAATAATCGATCATTAATATCATGTCATTTACTAATTTAATGTTAAAGGATCCTAAATCCCATTACTACCATATTTTTATGGAAAATATAATACTGGTAATTTTACACGATATTTTACAAATAATGTCAATCATATAATAAAAATTCTCTATTACCTTTTAATAGACATATGCACCAAATATATAGACCTAGTAAAATTTCCAATTACAGGAATGAAAATTGTGGTCATATTAAATGATTTGGATATTTTCCTCACACTATACTTATTTTATATGATGTTATACTCATTGTTTCACATGGTAATAGTTATTTGACTATGTGGTCCTATACATTATAGATGGATGTTCCCCATTCAACTTTTTATGAGTAATTTTAAATTGTACCTAAAAAAATTATATCATACAGAAGGTTGTATTTTGAAATGGTATTTTGTTATTGAAACATTTGAATTATGTAATGACTACCTGCCCAATGTGGAATAAATAAGACTAAAAAAATATCATCACACTAGGTGGATTGTGGGTGAAATAATTTATGGAATATATTTTGTCCCAAAAATTATTATATTTTTGGAGAAATACAACCCTTATGTTTTTCATAATAGTTTAGATGTTTCATATTATGTTGAAACCCAAAAATTAATTCCTAGTCACTTGAATCCATAATGGGATGAATTATAGATATTATATGTGTACAAGAAATGGTTTATTGGATGGTTTGTAGACCATAATTTAAAGGACTCAGCTAAAATATAGGATTCAATTTCAGAAGAACATCAATTACTAGATAGAGGACCAAGTGTCGATGTATTTTGATTATAATGGTTGTGTAATTAATTTATATATGTTATATACAAATGACCATGATGAATGTTGTACCATGAATGTTACACTAATGGATTATTGGATGCATGTGTTGACCTCACCTGTTTTGATACTCCCAATTATGTGTTCATATATTATGCTATTCTCAATTACTGATGATTTACATTTTAATTCTTTCAAATCAGTGATCAAGTTAATAATAATGTTTAAATAATCTCTGATTTATTTTAATCTCGATTATCCTTGTTTATACAAGCTTTGAAACAATTCTATGTAAATTAGATGTGGTTTGCACGATAGCCAGTGCTACTGATAGCCAGAGCTACCGATAGCCAGAGCTGCCGATATGCAGAGCTACCGATAGGCAGAGCTACCGATAGCCAGAGCTACCGATAGCCAGAGCTACCGATGCACAAAGAGCTACCGATGCACAAAGAGCTACCGATGCACAAAGAGCTACCGATGCACAAAGAGCTACTGATGCACAAAGAGCTACCGATGCACAAAGAGCTACCGATGCACAAAGAGCTACCGATGCACAGAGAGCTACCGATAAGAGCTACCGATAAGAGCCACCGATAAGAGTTTGAAGAGATACCGATGGAAGATCCCTACACCGAGTCAACCGTACACGTCTACAAACAAACGGCTACCTATAATGAACTGCGGAGTCAAATCCTATATCCTCGACCCTATTTGTTTATTATACTAACGGTTACATTTGTTACTTTTGATGCATTTAATGTTATTAAATGATTTGTGTTGCCATTTCAGGAAACCGTGCCAAGTACGATCAAAAAGCATAATCATTCCTCCTTAGAAATACAAAAAGAAGCGGCATAAAAAGGACATCGTGTATGTATCAAAAATAGGGAGAGACACTAGACCATAAAGGAAATCAAGAACACAGAACATACTGGCGATCAAGCTCAAAACGTGCCAAGAACAACTGGAGAAGTTGCACTCACGAGACTTCTACTACCAGCCTCCAGAACATAGAGCATAAATCGAGCAATCTATGCTAAAGAAGAACCACACAAAACTCATCATTCTTTGAGCCTATAAGCAAGCTGAACCTGGAAGTCAAGGAAGCAGATGGTACTCTGTTTTCCAGACAAAAACCAGAAGAAGACTCAGAACGAATTCTAATCAACAAAAGGAGTCGAGAGCTGCACGAAGATCACTAGAGCCTTTTCTAATCTCTAAATCTTTATCTCTGTGATTTACTTTTTACATTACGATCAGTGTGTGTTATCTGTTGTATTTTACACACACACTGTCTCCTGAACCTTAACTGGAGGATTTGAAAATCCTCACTCACTATCTTTTCATTCTTTTTCCCACTGTGGATAGTGGTAGAGGTTGTGTGTGACCCAGACAGCTGGTTGTTGTTGTTTTATTTCCCACGGATAACAGTGGCGGAGGTCTTGGACCTGGACAGTTGTAAACTGTCGAACCCCGATCCAGGGTGTGGATCATCCTTATATAAACTTTTGAGAGGACTAAGTCTTGACTTGAGACTGAACCTCTTGGTTAACTCTTCTCTGTTTTTAGTTAAAGTTTATATCCATACAATACATATCTATTTCATATTCCGCTGCTATTACTTTGAAATATAATTTATTTTCAAGGCTACTTTGATAGTTAAACTCGCAAGTGTTTATATTTATTGTAAACCAGTAAGTTAGTTTCAAAAGTTAAATTAATAATAAGATTAAGTTAACTGAGAACTAATAAATCTTTGAGAAACTAATTGAACCTTTATAATCTGTATAAATTCACTACAGTTTAATCAGTTTTTGAAATTGGGGGATTTTAATAGAAATTGTTTTTAGCAGAAATTTTAATTGGAACTCAATTCACCCCCCTCTTGAGTGTCCACTCTGACCAACATTTGGTATCAGAGGGTTTATTAATACCTTCTAAATTACTCTGTTTTCAACTGTAATTTTAGTTGTATTTTAAAGTTCTTAAAATTTCTGTTATTTCTAAATTTTTATCTCTTTAAATTTTGTTTATAATGGATAATAGACTTGAGGGTGCGACTACTAACCGGCCACCTTTCTTTAATGGAAATAACTATGCTCAGTGGAAACTTAAAATGAAAATTCAACTAGAAAGAATGAGTTTTGATATTTGGACTGCTATTGAATCCGAATATAAAGTTCCCACTACTGATAGATCTACTTGGGATGAACCTACAAAGACTGCTTACAATAATAATTGTAAAGCTATGAATGCTCTATACTGTGCTCTAGGAGATGAAGAATTTAATAGAATTTCTGCATGTAAAACTGCTTTTGAAATTTGGGATACCTTGGCTGTTTCTCATGAAGGAACAACCAATGTTAAAGAAATGAGATTAAACACTTATACTATTAAATATGATAATTTCATAATGAAGCCTGATGAACCTATTTTTGACCTGTATCTCAGGTTCAATGAGATAGTAAACACAATGAGCTCACTCGGAAAGATTGTTCCTGCAAAAGAACAAATTATGAGAATACTAAGATGTTTTCCAAATAGATGGAGAGGTACATCTGTTTCAATTAGAGAATACTGTGACATTGGAACACTGCCTGTCAAGGAGTTAATTGGTAAGCTGATGATGTATGAAGAAGAGCTTAAAGTAAATAAAGAAGAATATGAGGAACCCAAAAGAACATATGTAGCGTTTAAAACTATTGCCTTTAAGAGTAAAGACAAGGATAAACTACAAATGGAGACTGAGAGTTCAATGATTGAAAATTCAGAATCTGAGAGTGATGCCGAGATGGCTCAAATAGCCAGGAGATTCAAGAAGTTTTATAGGAAAAATAAGTTCTTTAGGAAAACGAATTACAAAGGAAAGTATGATCAACAAGGCAAATGGAAAAAGGATTGGAAGAAGGCTGACAGGACTGATGAAGTTGTCTTCTATGAATGCAAGCAAAAAGGACATATCAAAGCAGACTGTCCAAAGTTAAAATTCAAAAAGAAATATGATTACAAAGACAAGAAGTACAAGAAAGCCATGAAGGCTACCTGGAGTGCTTCAGAAGACAGCACTAGTGAAGCAGAATCTTCGGACTCTGAAAGGAATCGAGCCAACATGTGTTTCATGAAAAATACTTCTGAGGTAACATCTGACACTCCTGTTTTAAATTCATATTATTCTGGAGATGATTCTGATTCAGAAAACATGTCAAAATCTGAACTATTTGAGTACTGTGATATGTTGGAAGAAACCTTTAATGAGCTTAAAGACAAATACAAAGGTTTAAAGAAACAGTATGCTTTAAGTGTTAAGCATAAATCTGATCTTGATATAGAAAAGGAAAATAATGCTCAACTACTAAAGGAAAATACAGAATTGAAACTGTCAAATGAGAAACTTAGAAAGGACTTAGAAAAATTCACAAATGGAAAGGATGCTTTAACTCAAATGCTAGGAAAGCAAGTTGCTCCTAGATATGCTACTGGTTTGGGATACCAACCTGGACAGAGACAGTTCACTAGAACCCGATTTATTCTTAAGTCTGAGAAAAATTCTGCTAGTTCCAGTTTTTGAAATTCATATGCTTCAACAGGTTGTTCACATGGTTATAGACCAAATAAAGTTTATCTTTCAAAATCTGTTGTTTCTGTTAATTGTATGGGACCCATAAAACATATTTGGGTACCTAAGGCCCTGATTTCTAACCTATCTGGACCCAAGAAAATCTGGGTACCAATGTAATTTCCTGTTTAAATCTGTTTTATAGGAGACCTTCTTGAAGAGCTGTCACAAGAAGATATGGTATTTAGACAGTGGGTGCTCAAGACACATGACTGGAGATTATTCTTGCTTCAAGAGCTTAATAAAGGTTGATGGAGGTCATGTCACCTTTGGTGACAACTCTAAAGGAAAAATCATCGGCCTAGGCCAGATTGGTAACACTGACTCAGTATTAATTTCTAAAGTTCTATTCGTTGATGGACTTAAATATAACTTGCTTAGTATATCTCAATTATGTGACGATGGTTTCAATGTCATGTTTGAAAATGACTCGTGTGATGTTTTTAACTTCAAAAACTCTTTAGTATTTTCTGCTCTTAGGAATGAAAATTTTTATGCTGTTGATTTAAATTCTTTAGCCAAACAAAATATTTCTTGTTTGAATGCTTTTCATAAATAATCTTGGCTATGGCACAGAAGATTAGGACACTGCAACATTCACTCACTTAGAAAACTGGCTAGAAAAAACATAGTTATATACTTACCTAAATTAGAATTCCCAAATGACAAAGTGTGTAATCCCTGTCAAAAGGGAAAACAACAAAAAGTTTCTTTTAAATCAAAGAAAGAAGTCTCAACTTCTCAACCACTTGAGTTGGTTCACATGGATTTGTTTGGACCATCAAGAGTTTCTAGTTTAAATGGGAAGCATTATGTATATGTCCTTGTAGATGACTTTTCTAGATATACTTGGGTATACTTTCTAGCTCACAAAAGTGAAACTTGTCATTACTTTATTAAATATTCCAAGTCTGTAGAGAACCTTAGTGGACTTAAGATTAAAACCCTAAGAAGTGATCATGGTCGTGAGTTTGAAAATCATGAGTTTGAATCTTATTGCTCACACAATGGCTATAGTCACAATTTTTCTGCCCCTAGGACACCCCAACAAAATGGTGTAGTAGAAAGGAGAAACCGAACCCTTCAAGAAATAGCTAGAACCATGCTCAATGAATATGAACTGCCTATTTACTTTTGGGCTGAAGCTGTTAATACAGCTTGTTATGTTATCAATAGAGTCTTGATCAGACCTGTTCTTAAGAAAACCCCTTATGAGTTGTGGAACAATAGAAAGCCTAAGGTTAATTACTTCAAGGTTTTTGGTTGCAAAGTCTTTATACTTAATACTAAAGATAATCTGGATAAGTTTTCTCCCAAAAGCGATGAAGGAATTTTTCTGGGTTACTCTATTTCATGTAAAGCTTATAGAGTTTTCAAGAAGAGAACCAAATGTGTGGAAGAATCTTTTCACATCAAATTCGATGAAACTGATCCACATGAGCCTAAAACCTCTCTTGAGAATCTTGAAGAAGATTTGTCTATTCTGGACCTTAATGATAAATCTAAAGAACCTGTTATAAAAACATCCAGTTCTGGAATTTCTCCAGAATCTGCTTCTGTTGAACCCGAACCTATAGATGAACCTGAAGTTTCTAGTCCAACCTTTACCAAATCGACTAAGATTCTAAAGAATCATCCTTTAGATGGTGTTGTTGGTAATGTTGATAGAGGAACACAAACTAGAGCTTCTCTAAGGAACCAGGTTGAACATCAATCTTTTCTGTCACAGCTATAACCCAAAAATATCAATGATGCTATCAATGATGAATTCTGGGTAATAGCCATGCAAGAAGAGTTGAATCAACTTGAAAGAAACAAAGTCTGGGAATTAGTTGACAGACCCAAGGACACCTTGACAATAGGTACAAAATGGGTTTTTAGAAATAAAGTTTATGAATCAGGAAACATAGTTAGAAACAAAGCTAGACTAGTTGCACAGGGATATAGTCAAGAAGAGGGTATAGACTATGGAGAAACTTTTGCACCTGTAGCTCGACTGGAAGCTATTAGGATCTTACTTGCATATGCATCAGATCTGAATTTCAAGTTATATCAAATGGATGCCAAAAGTGCATTTCTAAATGGTTTTATAATTGAAGATGTTTTTGTGAAACAACCACCTGGATTTACAAACCCTCATTTTCCAAATCATGTTTTTAAACTTTCTAAAGCTTTATATGGTTTAAAACAAGCTCCAAGAGCTTGGTATGATAGACTCATCAATTTTCTTATTTCAAAAGGTTTTACTAAAGGGATTGCTGATCCAACTTTTTTTATTAAAAGAATTTCTAAAGATGTTTTAGTTGTACAAATCTATGTTGATGATATTATATTTGGATCTTCTAAACACTCTTTATGTACTGATTTTTCAAAAAGTATTCAAAATGAATTTGAAATGAGCTTAATGGGAGAGCTTAAGTATTTTCATGGTTTTCAAATTTTTCAAACTAGAGATGGAATTATTTTAAATCAAAGTAAATATACAAAAGATCTTTTCAAACGTTTTGGATCGGATAACATTAAGGAAAATGATACACCTATGAGTACTACCTGTAAGTTGGATACAGATGAAGCTGGGAAACCAGTGGATCAAACCAATTACAGAGGTATAATTGGGAGCTTACTTTATCTTACTGCTAGTCGACCAGACATTATGTTCAGTGTATGTATGTGAGCTAGATTTCAAACTAATCCTAAATAATCACACTTACTGGCAGTTAAAAGGATTTTTAAATATCTTAAGCATACTGTACATTTAGGTTTGTTTTATCCAAAAGTACAATCATTTGACCTAACTAGCTATTCAGATGCTGACTTTGCTGGATGTAAGTTAGAAAGGAAGAGCACATCTGGAACATGTCATTTACTTGGGAAATCCCTAGTGTCATGGTGTAGTAAGAAACAGAGCTCAGTTGCATTTTCTACTGCCGAAGCAGAGTATATAGCTGCTGGTAGTTGCTGTGCACAAATTCTGTGGATGAAACACACTTTATTGGACTATGGATTTGAGTTTAAACATGTTTCAATTAACTGTGACAACACTAGTGCAATAAAAATATCTAAGAACCCTGTATCTCACTCTAGAACCAAACACATAGATGTAAGACATCATTTTCTGAGATATCATTATCAAAAAGGTGATATTACTCTTGAATTTATTGGCACTGAACATCAATTGGCCGATATTTTCACTAAACCTTTAAGTTCTGATAGGTTAAGTTACATTAGGCACGAGCTGGGGATGATCAATTCTCACCGATGTTGAAATTCTCACCGATGATCAATTCTCACCGATGATCAATTCTCACCGTTGTTGAAATTCTCACCGATGATCAATTCTCACCGATGTTGAAATTCTCACCGATGATCAACTCTCACCGATGTTGAAATTATCACCGATGATCAATTATCACCGATGTTGAAATTCTCACCGATGATCAATTCTCACCGATGTTGAAATTCTCACCGATGATCAATTCTCACCGATGTTGAAACTCTCACTGATGATCAATTCTCACCAATGTTGAAATTCTCACCGATGATCAATTCTCACCGATGTTGAAATTCTCACCGATGATCAATTCTCACCGATGAAATGTTTTAAAACTTCTGTCTGCTACCAAGAATATGAATCGTTTTATTTTGTTATTTTACTTTATTCATTTATTTATGATTCCTACATGATAAAACGAAGCCTAAACCGCTTCTCACTCCACCGGACCCAAAACCCTTCACCTTTGAATCCTAGCTCCCTAATCGACTGAGAACCCTAAATCCGCGATGGAAGAAACCAAGATTCCATCCAGCAGAGATGACAATGTAGAGCCTAAAACAAAGAAGCACAAAGTGCAGCAAGAAGCTCGTGGAAGTAATGTCAGAACTAGGTCGGGAAAGTGACCAGTAAATCCTCATCTGCAGAATAGAGATATTGTGATTTAAAAGGAGCTATGCGTAGATTGGATGCTACCAAGAAAGTCGTTGGTGCTTGCAATTCTGGAAGATCAAAAATGGGTAGATTGTTTTTCAAATAACAATGGTCCCTACTACCCGAAGTTAGTGAAACAGTTCTACGAATTCGTAAGCTTCGAAAAGTCTGAAAATGAGGATCGGGTAAGTTCTTTTTTAAATGGAAAAGAAATGTCGTTTTCTTCAGTAGAGTGGGAAGAATGTTTAAAAGACCCACATGAAGGTGTATCCGGGTATGTCTCAAGAGAAATTCCACCTACCAGTAACATCTTTGACTATGAGACCGCTTTAAAAGAACTAACGGGTAATGGAAGTCAAAGGAAAGTGGTTGCTACTGAATTGGATGGAGAGAACAGACTGATTTCCAAATTTTTTCAACATGTTTTGATACCGAGGAGATGAGATTTTTCTAATCTGAGATATCAAGATATTTATCTTCTACATCTGTTAAGACATGGTGTGAAAGTTAATCTGTGCAGACTGCTGTTGAGTCAAATGGAAGACATGATTAGGCCAAAATCAAAGACTAATGCTTTATTCTTTTCCAAAATGATCTCTGTGATGATAAAAGTGAAAGGGATAGCTGAGTATTAGGATGAGACAGTTGTAGTTAAGAATAACTTTTGTATCACTACTACAGTTTGTAAGTACATGAAAATCAATTGGAACCCGTGGAAAGGAGAATGGGTCGGTGATGACCAGAAGGTGTATGATAAATTTAATCCTGTGGATTATCCTTCAAGGCCAAAGGATAAAAGAGATCCAGGTTTAGGATCTGATGAAGAGGAACCCAAGTACAGTGATGAGTCAGAAGAAGAAGAAGAAGAAGAAGAAGAAGAAGAGGAAGAAACTCCTATGGATATTGGAGGAGATCCAGACATGCCCCCAAGTCCTGTTACTGAGTTTGTATACTCAAGAAAAGGAAAAGTAGAGGAAGTGTTATCTATTCATGAGGAAGACCAGCTAGTTCCTCAGCAAGAAGGAGAAAAAGAGAATGTATCTGAATCGTCTGATTCTGCTAGGTTAAGTCTGAGTCCATTGATTGAAAACTCAGTTGTGCCTACTGATGAAGTAGAAAAAGAAAGAGAAGAAGTTGTACCTGATCCAGAAAATCTCCTTACTGCTGCTGAGATGAAAGTTGTTGTGGAAGATTCTGATGAAGAAAGACCAGCAGAGAATGTAGTTGTTGTACATAAGAATGCACCCATTGAGGGGGAGCATCTTTCCAATCTTGGAAATGTTACAGTGGCTGTTGAGATTGAAGACTGGGTAGAAGACCCAGGTTTTATAGTCTGTGGTTTGGATTATCCTGATTCGGATAATGAAGTATCCTTGAATAGACCAAATATCAGCTATGACATCAATTCTGAGTTATTACCTGATGATGTGGTCCGAGTACATGATTTAGATGTGCTGAAAGAAAATCTAAAAGTCAGTTTTGTAGAAGAAGTAAAGACAATGGAATGTTTTTTAGTTTCCTCGATTCAATCAGTCATGAATGATTCAGTAGTCAGCTTAGCTTCTGCAAGAGTATCTACTACAGTTGCTCCTACTGATTTTGTTATAAAGTCTGATCTCGAATCCCTGAAGCATGAGCTGAAAGAATCCTTCAGTGCCTCAGTTACTGAGATGAAGCACTGTTTTCGTGAAGAAATGAAGTTGTTAGAACAATCTGTTGAGCTTTCTCTTGGTTTCAATCTGTCAACTTTTATGGGTGAGATAATGGAAGCAGTCAAAGAGTGCCAGACCCAATCTTCTAGAATAGAAGCATATCTTGAAGCCTTAAAGAAGTCTGTTACTGATTTAGATTCATACATGAGCTCAAAGCCTCAAGATGATAAGGATTTAGCCTATGTGAAAAGTGTTGTAAGCCAAATGGTCTCAGTATTTGAAGATTTCAAATCTTCTATAAAGGATCATGTTAATAATCAGGACTCTCAACTGAAAACTCTGATTAGTGGGTTGACCAAAAGTTTCAAAGAAACTGTATCTTTCTCGGTTGGTACTCTAGCTTCAAAACATGCATTTGAATTGAATCAATTACGAGCTATGATGAAGGAGGAGCTTGGTTCTATTTCAACCAGTGGCTCTGTGGACTCATCAGAACTAAGCCGAGTAGTGATCTCTACAATAGATTTAGTCAGGGAAATAGTGACAATCGTCCACAACCATATGAAAGAGGCCTCTGCCTCTCAGGAGGAAATCAAGAACAAGGTGGATTATTATTTCCAAAGGATTTTTACCAAGCAAAAACTCACCCATCATTTCAAGCTGATGTTGGAAAACATGAAATTACCCCCTGTCACTCAAGCCTTCAGAGAACAAGTGAGCAAGCTAAGACAACTGACTCCTGCCTTAGAAAAATTTATGGAGAACAAAGATGATTTTATATCTGCTATGGAAAGAGGGGGATGAATCATTATGGATTTCAGAAATCTGTTGCTGCCCTTTTTGCATGTTGATGCCAGACTAGTTATTGTCCCTCCTGCCTTGCCTGCCTCTGCCTCTACTGAGTCTCCAGTCCAGATGACTTCTGCTCAGGCCATCCGAAGCCTCAAACCTATGATCACTCAACAAACTTCCCAATTCAGGCCAGGAACTGTATCCGTGGCTCAACCTCCTGTGATCATTTCTGGGATTCCAAAGCCCTCACTCACATCCTCATCACCTGCCTCCTCTTCTGATCCAAAAGGCAAATCTCATGTTGAAGATCCGGATTGCTGAAGTGGCCAGGCTGTTTGATAGGAATTTTTTTTTCTTCTTTTCTATTATGTTTATGTATGTTTTGTCTGTTCTAATACAAATGATTTTCTTTACACTATCTATGTTTCTCAGTTTTCTCTGTCTACTTTCCCACTTTTTGATTATCACAAAGGGGGAGAAAATTATACAGGGGGGAGCAAATATAACGAGAGGGGGGGAAATATCAAAGGGGATAAATTTTGATCCTTTGCTACTATTCTTACATTTCCTTCTTTAGTACCAATTCTTTCAAAGCTTATCTCTGATACAATTGTATTTAATACTTCCTATGATAATTTTTTATCTATTTCATTCTATCACTATTTCCTCTATTTCCTCTAATTTCTTTCTTTGAGAAATTCGAATATAAATGTTATATTCTCTTATACTATATTCTCACTATTTTTGGTTACATCATAAGTTGTGATTATCAAAAAGGGGGAGATTGTTGACCTCACCTGTTTTGATACTCCCAATTATGTGTTCATATATTATGCTATTCTCAATTACTGATGATTTACATTTTAATTCTTTCAAATCAGTGATCAAGTTAATAATAATGTTTAAATAATCTCTAATTTATGTTAATCTCGATTATCCTTGTTTATACAAGCTTTGAAACAATTTTAAGTCAATTAGATGTGGTTTGCACGATAGCCAGAGCTACCGATAGCCAGAGCTACCGATGCACAAAGAGCTACCGATGCACCAAGAGCTACCGATGCACAAAGAGCTACCGATGCACAAAGAGCTACCGATGCACCAAGAGCTACCGATGCACAAAGAGCTACCGATGCACAGAGAGCTACCGATGCACAGAAAGCTACCGATAAGAGCTACCGATAAGATCCACCGATAAGAGTTTTAAGAGCTACCGATGGAAGATCCCTACACCGAGTCAACCGTACACGTCTACAAACAAACGACTACCTATAATGAACTGCGGAGTCAAATCCTATATCCTCGACCCTATTTGTTTATTATACTAACGGTTACATTTGTTAATTTTGATGCATTTAATGTTATTAAATGATTTGTGTTGCCATTTCAGGAAACCGTACCAAGTACGATCAAAAAGCATAATCATTCCTCCTTAGAAATACAAAAATAAGCGGCATAAAAAGGACATCGTGTATGTATCAAAAAGAGGGAGAGACACTAGACCATAAAGGAAATCAAGCACACAGAACATACTGGCGATCAAGCTCAAAACGTGCCAAGAACAACTGGAGAACTTGCACTCACAAGACTACTACTACCAGCCTCCAGAACATAGAGCATACATCGAGCAATCTATGCTAAAGAAGAACCACATAAAACTCATCATTCTTTGAGCCTATAAGCAAGCTGAACCTGGAAGTCAAGGAAGCAGATGGTACTCTGTTTTCCAAACAAAAACCAGAAGAAGACTCAGAACGAATTCTAATCAACAAAAGGAGTCGAGAGCTGCACGAAGATTACTAGAGCCTTTTCTAATCTCTAAATCTTTATCTCTGTGATTTACTTTTTACATTACGAGCAGTGTGTGTTATCTGTTGTATTTTACACAAAAACTGTCTCCTGAACCTTAACTGGAGGATTTGAAAATCCTCACTCACTATCTTTTCATTCTTTTTCCCACTGTGGATAGTGGTAGAGGTTGTGTGTGACCTAGACAGCAGGTTGCTGTTGTTTTGTTTCCCACGGATAATAGTGGCAGAGGTCTTGGACCTGGATAGTTGTAAACTGTTGAACCCCAATCCAGGGTGTGGATCATCCTTATATAATCTTTTGAGAGGACTAAGTCTCGACTTGAGACTGAACCTCTTGGTTAACTCTTCTATGTTTTTAGTTAATGTTTATATCCATACAATACATATCTATTTCAAATTTTGATGCTATTACTTTGAAATATAATTTATTTTCAAGGCTACTTTGATAGTTAAACTCGCAAGTGTTTATATTTATTGTAAACCAGTAAGTTAGTTTCAAAAGTTAAATTAATCATAAGATTAAGTTAACTGAGAACTAATCAATCTTTGAGAAACTAATTGAACCTTTATAATCTGTATAAATTCACTACAGTTTAATCTATTTTTGAAATTGGGGGATTTTAATAGAAATTGTTTTTAGCATAAATTTTAATTGGAACTCAATTCACCCCCCCTCTTGAGTGTCCACTCCGACCAACATCATGTATCTAAAACTATGGATAGAAATCCAATTTATGCTCATATAGAATACCTTGTAATCAAAAAAAAAATATATTATACAACATTATATGATCTCATTTTTTAATATTAGTGAGTTGATAATAAGTTTTTTGTAATGATAAATTAATTAGTATTTTTGAAATGGGGTATTTTTTAATATAGGGTAAAAATATGAACAATTAATTTTAACATCACATGAAGTACATGTAATTTTATTTTCTAGATCTCGAAAACTAAAAAGTTTTCCATTGTCCTGTTACCGACCAAAACCACGAAAGGGTCATATTTCAATTCATCTTTGGTTGAAACATTCATTTGGAAATTTTAATAAAATCATAGTGATTAAAATTTGGATGTTTCATTTCATTTCAAAGGAGAACATAATGATGGGATTGAGATACTCAAAAGAGGGTCAAATCACATCCACCTTTAAAAAAAGGGATTTCAATCATCAGTTTATATTTTTGGTGTAATATAGATTGTGTTACCACAGATATGATCTCATAAATGATGTATTTACATAATATAAATTTGTTGTTCAACTAAATATATATAGATAATTAAATCATCATGTGTTGATGTTCTTAATCCTATTTAACATAATGTTTCTCAAAATGTTGAGCACTGAAATCACAAGAACTTTAATCATCTATACATGTCAATACTACCAATCCATAGGAATAACATATTGATAATTTAGATGATGAGAGAATTCTATAATGTGAAATACCTATATCCTAGGAAAAAATGGGTATCATAAAAAAATGGTGTTAGAAAAAAAATTCTATGGGGAGATAAAATAGAATTATCTTCGAGGATGGATGGAATGATAATGGAAAACCTGTTTACTGCGACAAGGCCATATACAGTAGTTACATTTTTTCCACCACTCATATATGTTCGTTGATGTATTGGATACATAAAACAATAGCATTCCCATTGTTACGACCCTAATTTGAGAAGATATTAGAGAATCATCACTATATATATACATTATTTTATTAAAAAAACGAAATGTTGACTTACTCTTTAATATCTTTGATTGTATCCTTTTATAGTATAAGAAACCTAAATGATATTTTAATTAATTCTAAGTATAATGGAACATAGTGTATTTTTAAAAATTTCTATGAAGTATCATCTCAAAGATACTAAAGGGGAAATAAACCCATACCCACCATCGATGTATATACACATGATAAACCAACTACTGTTGGATGTGTTTATTGGTCATCACAATGGAGACATTTTTTTAGGTACATTATGACGAGTAATAATTTTCATGAAAATGTCTTTATTAATCAAATTTATTATTAATTTTTAATTAAAGAAATTTATATTGACTGAAAAAAATAAGCAATTATTAGAACCACCAATATACCACTATTCTAATTCATGGGTGGGTACACTTCACTTGAAATAATGCTATGTATTTTAAATCTTCCATAATAAATTTTTGTATAAAAAAACATAATTATTTTTTTTCTATATATATTGAGATAGAAAAATCTATGTCCACAACACCTTCTATCCCACATCATGTGATATGGTATTAATAACATGTAAATAAAAATGGGATACTAATAGATGAACACACACTAAAATTGTTGGAAGAATATTTGAGTATGACATAATAAAAAAATTTATTAAACCACTATTATGTAATAATTATTACTTATATTCCTATTTTTTATCTAACATAGAAACAAGTATAATCATTAGTTATACTTGATGAATATTAATTATTTGTTCCCCTTAATTCGAAAGAACAATATGGTCATATCAGAGGTGAGGGTTTTGGGGTGTCTCCTATAACATATTTAGAGAAAAGAAATTATTTGGTATAAATATTATAAAAAAAGAGTTTTAGGATTGATTAAATACTCTTGAATTAATATTTACTTGCAAGGGGGAATTATAAGAAAATTTACTGGGATATAATCAAAGAGATGAAATAACACAATAACAACCAATATACGATGAACCGTACCACCACCATCTTTAAGGTGAGGAATTACTCTTAATGTTATATTTTATATGAGGTAGTAAATATTTTTATAATTTTATCTAAATTTTTTGAATCATGATGACAGTTAATGGTATGACTCCAAGCATACTATTTTTTTTATTATTTTAATTCAAAAAACACATAAAAAAAATCAGAAATATGAAAATTCATAACAATTATTATGATATAATAGTAAAATGATCCCTATGTTATTTTGGAAATTTAGGAATTAACTCTACCACAATCTAATATATGATGCATCTCATGTGACACAATGTTTCTATTTTCAATTTAAAATTGAAAATATAGTTAAAAATAAGTTTTACTCGATAAAAAATGGAAAAAGGATAGATTATCTTGATATTTTACAAAAACAATAAAAAAGTTATTTCTGAGGTGTAGTTTTACTCTCATGTTTGACCAACACATGATGTGACTGGTATGACTCAAAGTGTGTGTTTTTTATATTTATATTTATATTTTAGTTAAAAATACATGTGACAGTCTCAAAACTGAGAAAATACATTGGAATTGTGTTGGAAATTTAGTACAATGATCTTTAGTTCATTTTTTACATATTGGAATAAACAACACATTAATACTACACATGGTGAGTCTACAATGACTCAAAGTATGTGTTTTTAGTTTAAAATGACTATTTTAGTAAAAAAGTGACATTCACAAAATAATGAAAAATATTTTGTATTGTTTTGATATGTTAAGAACAAAATCCAAATATCAGTTGTGATATGTCGGAATCATCTGCAGCAAATTCTGATGCATGGTATAACCAATATTACTCCATGTTTGTCTTGTTATTTGAAATTGATATTATAGTGAGAAATGGAAAGTAAAATACTCATGATCGATGAAAATATTTATGATTATTTTGATACATTATTAAAATGTTCCATATGAATATTTTGACATGTTGGAATCAGCCACACCATAATACACAATGTTACCGATAATACTGAAAGTGTCTGTTATATATTTATAATTGAAATTTAAATTAAAAATATTAATCATCCATTGAAAAATGACAAAAAAACTTAGATTTCATTAATAATTTAAAAAAATGATTAATATTCCTTCATTGACATGTATTAATCTGTCTCACATAAAACTGACACTTGATCTGACTAGTATGAATCAATGTTATTGGTTTTATTTTAAAATTAAATTTTTTTAAAAAAACAATCGACATTCTCAAAAATATGAAAATTCATTTGGGTTTTTTTTAATACATTATGTACATAATGCATATTTCATTTGTGATGTTTAGTACTTATCATCACCTCGATACGATGTACAATTTAACTAGTATAAATTCATGTGTGCCTTTTAAATAAAATTTACATTTTAGTAAAATAGAAAAGTAACAAATTAGAAACAAAGAAAACACATTTATATTTTTTAAACTACAATACAATGATATATATGTACCTTTTGACATATGATAATCAACCTCAACATCATTCAATACACATGGTTCTCGCTATGACACAAAGTGTCTGTTATAAGTTTAAAATTGACATATTAGTTCATTAAATGTGTTACTCACCGAATAAATGAAACTTTTATCATATTGTATTGATAATGTGTAAAATTATTCAATATTAAATTGTAACATGTTGGTATCAATATCATATAAAACTGATACATGATGTGACATATATTACTCAAAGTGTGTGTTTTATTTTAAACAATATATTTATTGAAAAATTATATTATCAAAAACATTAAAATGCATTCTTATTGTTTTATTACATTATGAAAATAATCCACACGTTTTTTATGATGTTTATAAATCATTCAAACATAAATCTGATACAAGGTGTGATGGTTATAACTCAACGTGCGTGTTTTCAGTTTCAAATGATATTTTAGTAAAAACTATATAAGACACACTCAAAACCATGGAAATGAATTTGGATTGTTCATAAAATTTGGTAAAACAATCCATAAGTATATTCTAACATGTAGGAATTTATTCTCACCTCAATATGACTTTGGGTGTAACCGATATGACTCCAATTGTATTATTTTATTTAAAATTGAAATTTTAGTAAAAAAGAAATGTTCTATAATAAAAAATATCATACACATTAATATTGTTTTTATAGATTAGGAAAATGTTCCATAAGACATTTTAACATGTAGGAATCAGTATCACATCAATATAATACATGGCGTGCGAAGTATGACTCAATGTGTCTATTATGAAGATGAAATTGAAATTTTAGTTCAAAATACATGCCACTCACTAAAAATCAATAAGACACACAAGGTATATATTAGTAATTTAATAAAATGAATCATAAGTCATTTTTACATTTCATAATTAGTATCTCTACAAAATGACCCATGATATGACAAATATGACTGAAAGTGCGCATTTTTAGTTTAAAATGACATTTTATTAAAAAAAGGGACATACTCAAAAACAAGAAAACACAATCAGATTGATTGGATACATTAATAAAATGATCCATAAGGTATATGTGATGTGTATGAATTATTCCCACCTAAATGTGACACTTGTTGTAATTGGTATGAGGCAATGTGTTTCTTTTTATTTAAATTTTAAATTTTATTAAAAAATACAAGGGACATACTAAAAACCAAGAAAAGACATTTATATTGTTTTGAATATGTAGGATAAAGTTAAAAAAATTAATATTTCATAATAAAACCCACTATATCATATACATGGTATTCTTGATATCACTCAAAGATTATATTAACATTTAAAAATCGACATTTTAGTTAAAAAATTATTTTCACAACCTAAAAACCAAGAAAATATGATTTTATTGTTTTAAAACAAAATGAAATGATCCATAATTCATATTTCATTAATTAGAATTAACATCAAACAAATATGAAACATGATTATTTCAATATCACTATATGTACATGTTTTTAATGTAAAACTGTCCCATAAATTAAATCAAATAACATAACCAAAAATAAGGAAATGAGATCATATTATTTCCAAACATTTGGAAAATAGTATATAATTATTTTCTAACTTGTAGAAATTGACCACACATAAATCTGACACCGGATGTAGTCAATATGACTCTAAGTGCATGTTTTAAATAAATAATTTCTATTTTTTAAAAACTCACCAAATTATAAAAAAACCAAGAAAAAAAGGTCATATTGTTTTTAAACATTTGGATAGAGGTCAAAATTTCAATTTTTACAAGTATGAATCAACCACACATCGATCTGAAACACGATGTGATTGATAAGACCAAAAGTGTGTATTTTCAATAGAAATGTGCCATTTTATTTTAAAATGTGTGTCACATTTCTACAACTGTTCAAATGGGATAATGTTTTCTCACATAATTTTATATTAAATTAAATAATTAATATACTTATCATTTTTATCTATCATATATTTAGTTATTTTTCATAGATATAATTCTTGAATACAAACAATAAATGGTATAATAGTTGAATTGTTTTTCTCAAAAGGGAAGTCCCCTTGAATTGGATCCCATCAATAGTGAGTTTTTTATCACCACACATGATAACAAATTCAAGAGACCTACTATAAAGAGAAATAAGAAATGGTGTGACTTGTATGGATGAACAAGAAGTCAATCTGAGACATTGTGTTTCTTGAATGACCCAATTTATATTTTTTTAGTTTAAAATTTTCATTTTTTGTTTAATTAATTTCTTTTTAGTATTATTAACATAAGGGTTGTTTTCTTATAAATATGAATTATTACTCCCGATGTGCGGCCGTTTTTATTACAGCCAGTAGCTAGACTGAGTGTTGGGGGAAAAGACCAATGAATACTGTTCTTTTTAATGTAGTTGATAATTTTTACTAACTCATGTAACTGTAGAAAATAATATTTGAAATATCTATAATATAGTATTTATTTCTTGTATTTGAGTTTTGAATTTTATTTCAATTAACTTAAATATTAGATATGATATTTTATGCTTTATTTTATGTTATTCCTATTGTGGTGGCCTATACTTTTAACAGCACACAATAATAGTATGCCCATTATAAGTACTTTTTCCGCCCTAATAAAAGGGACCAATTTTTATGGTCTGTAGATCAAAAAATCATTTTTTTCCTGATAATGTAGTTTTTTAGAACATTAAAAAGGATTTTATGTAGGGGAGAGTCTAATTTATATTAGATTTTAATGTGGATTTTAAAATATATGAATTTCCCTATTTTTACGATTTTTTAATGTGATTTTTTTCAATCCCACATGGGTTGGAATAGATATTTCCACCCGTAGAGTGGAGATAACTCTAATATGTATTCTAATTTTATAATCACAGGGATTCACCATTACCAAAACAATAAAAAAATCATATTACAAGATCCCATAAAATAAATTTTATTTTATCAGTGCTAAAAACAATGTTATTTTATGTGTACCCAAAATGTATTCACCTTTATCAATGCTAATACTGATATAATAAAGGAACACTATATAAAACATATAAAGGCACTGATAAAATAATACATTTATTAGTTCATTTTTTAGAACTGATTAATGGTTCTTTTTCACAATTATTTTTTATCCCCGATCAAAATTATTTTTCCTCCTCTAGATACCCCTTGTATAAGTGTTAGACCATCATGCATTATCCCTTTATCATATGCGATCCCCCAACTATAACTACCTTTATCCAAAAATTCCACTTCACCACCCCCTCCCATTCATCAACACTCAAAACCATTCATCTCATCCAACCCTATCGCACAGATCATAGGATTCAACCCTTAGACCGCATCGCTCAAGATGAATATCAATTACCACTACAAAAATAATTTTATTCAGTACTCGGGGGTAAATATTTCTATTAAAATATTTATATACATATTTTTCATATTTATATTCAATGAATTATACATATAAATATTATTATATATATTCATATAATTATAGTCATTTAATTAATTTTATGGATTTATATAATTATTTTCAAAATCATTTTTAAATATGATTTTGTGTAAGTAAATTATTGTGTGTTTATATTTATATTTAGTTTTTTAATCATTATATAATCATATATTCATATGTTCATATATTCATATATTCATATATTCATATATTCATATATTCATATATTCATATATTCATATCTTATTATATATTCATATATTTATTATTAATTGCAATTATAATGTATGTTTTCCTGTTATTGTTTATGTGTGTATGTTTATATTTATTTATACATATTTGATTCTCTATATAAAAATATAAATATAAAATTTAATTTTCTACTGTCAATAGGATTTTCATTTATGGTTGTCACTAGTTTTGGAAACTAGTGTCTTTTTACACTACAGGTTTGTTTGGTAGGATGTTTATTCACTCAGTTTCATCAGTTCATGGGTATTTTCACCAACTATTGGTTCTTTACATATACTATAGGACTTCTAGTTTTGTCATGGTATTGGGTCAACTGTATCCCATATTGGTGGTCTTTGGGTAGGATGGATTGGATGACTTCATTATCATTGGACATATTCCTCGGTCATGTGGATCATATGTGGTGAAAAATAAGTGCATATAGGTTAATCAATAATATTTTATCTCTCTTATTTATTTATTAAATGTATATTTCTCATATTGGAAATAAATATCCAGGGTTGTAGGCTTATAGATCTGTGGTTTTATTTGTGGAAAAACAAATTATCTATGGGCATTCGATTATTCTATTCTATGGATATATAGATCATAGGAAGTTAGCATCCTCAAACATCTTCATTATTTTTGTAGATATTTCCTCATATGTGTTTCACATGTAGATTTGTAGACTTTTTTTCCATTTGAGTATTTTTCACCAGTGTGGTACTTAGTTCGTGGTGCCATAAAAGGATCTCTTCCCTTTTCATGTGACCATTTTATTATTTACCGGTATTTATTCTATTTTGGTATTGGTGAATTCTGTGTTTTGTTTTTTCATTAGAAAAAATAATGTTTTTTAATTGTTGTGGTATTTGAAACCCACTCTCAGTTTTGATGCAATAACACAAGAATGGAACAATTATACCCTTATGTAGTTATTTTTTCTAAAACTATTCTTGAGAGGAAGGAAGTTATTGGTTTGGCAAGAAAAGTCAGTTTTGATAATTTCTTACCAACCTCTATCCATGGCTACTCAGATTGAATTTTTATTTAATGGAAAAGTGATATGGACATAATTGTTATATCATACCCCCTTAATCATATTTCAAATTACATCCACCAGACTAAAACACCATAAAGGGATTTTATAGTATTTTATTGTTGGAACTCTTAGAGAGATAAATTAAAGTCATGGAAACTGATCAATACATTTAATGAGATTTTACCTAGACCACTCTTTGTTTGAGGCGATTTCATTTAACTTTTTTTCCAACATGAAATGAAAGGTGGAGCCATAAGGCCTCCAAATCCAATGGGGGTGTTTCAATAGTTATCTAAATGTGTGGAAGATACATACATAGGGTATTTAGGAAACATCCACATATATGATAGAAGTAAATATATGAACACTCTCATTATAGATCATCCTAACAAAATCATGTGGTCATGTTATTTGACTACTACTTTTAGTTTCATCTCAGTTTATCACCGCACTACTACCACCTCTAACCCTTGAAATATCCTCATAAAAGTTTCTCAGGGGCATTAAATTCCACAAAAAGATAGACTATACTTATTATAATGTTATTAGACTATTGAAAATGTATTTTAAGTCGTGCTTTATGCAGGCTGGAATGTAGGGGATATCAACCCTAGGAATGATATACATCACATAGATAAGAATTTAAAATGGTGTAGAAAAATTCCGATCCTTGAAATAGTTTATCATTATGAAACAATTGAAATGAAACTAAACGTGTTTTATTATCTCCATCCCATGGATTTGGTTCGATAATGTATTTAATCCATTGAATTAGAGTTGTATTTGACACAAAAATATAAAAATTTCTTTTTGACCATGTGATTATGAGAAAAATATGTCCAAGAAGGTGATTCTTAATTATATCGACTTTCATAAAAAATATTATTCATGGATGTGAAAGAACATCATCTCCTATCTCTAAAATGTTGATGGAATAATGTTTTAATATAAAATGGGAATTAATGATATTATCATTACCTTCTATTATAATATTTTTATGGATGAGGAATCTATAGTTACCCTTATTATTTCCCCCTGAATTGAACCTATGGTTATAGAAACTCTGAATTACCAGCTTTAGAGGGAAATTACAAGTTGAAAAACATTTATTCCCCTTAAAAAAATTCATATACATAATGGACCAGGTCCAGATGTGATCCATGGCATATTTTTAAAAAAATACTGCCAAATTCTCAAACCTGATATATTGATCTTTATAAAAGAACATTGGTCCAGAAGACCGAATTATTATTCCCCTAATGATACCATTATTTCTCTCATTACAAAAATTAAATATCCCTCTAGGGAATTAATCTTTTGACCCATCATCTTAAGCAATGTGATATAAAAACGTTTCATAAAGGTGTCATTCAATTCCATATTCCCTTCGTTACCTTCTATCATTTCGGAAAAACAAAGTTATTTTTTTACCTAGGATACATATATAAGATAATTACATTTTTTCCCATGAATAAAATTATTCAATGAACAATAGATCCGTGTATAGAAGGGGTATTATTGATTGAAAATTTAATATGAAAAAGGAATATGCTAGAGTTGATTTTCCTTTCCCCATGTATGTTATGATTACGATGATATTTTGTTTCTAAATTGATTGATGTCATCATGCATTGTATTTACTCTATCTCATTATTGAAAAAATTAGGAGTATACTCTCTCAGATCTTCACCCCATCAAGTGGCCTCCAATAGTGTGAACCTCTATACCCTTTTCTAGTTAGTTTCAATATTGATGTTGTTAATGTTAATTTATTTGTAATATAGAGACAATATGGGGAATTAGGTAATTGTTTGTTAGTAGGGACCACACATTACCCACCCTAGTATCATCATTATAAATGATGTTCATGGGATATTTGAAGATTCGTTTATATACTCTTGTTTTCAAGGGTCAATCACAAATTCACAAGACCATATGAAAAATTATAATATTTCTATGTAATGATGTTGGAGTCATTTTTTTGATCAGAACATTTCCAGACATTATGACTCTACTAGAACCCTGTTGGCAGTAATGGTCAGGACTAGGAAAATCAGTGAGGAGGTTTTCTCTAGAATGGGGACTTGTTCTGATCATCGATTTCTTGTGAATGAAGGGGTGCATGTATGTATATTGGGATGTTCATGGACATAATATTAAGATTTTTAATTCATTTAGTGATATTTAGGGTCCAGGTGACTCCCTAATGGTATATGCTACCACCACGATCAAAGGTATTTCTATCTGCCACCCTCATGTTTTGTTCTTAAATGAATGAAAACTAAATCATTGATTATCCTAAATTCATGAAATGGAATGGGTTACACCCCTGGTCCATAACATATATTGTCCATAAGTTAATGGAGATTCTCAGTATTGATATTGATGTCACCCATATTAGGAGAGATGATATTAGAGTTGATGATTTATCCTCATACCGAGATATACCAGCTACCAAAAGTATCAATTTCTTGTGTTGGTTCGTTTCCCCAAGAGTGTGTTAATATTGTTCATTTTGATTCCATGGGACTGCAATATTTTAGACCCCAATTGATTGTTTGGGCCTCCTCCACCTCCATTTCAATAAAAATCCCTAAAAATGGATTGATTGGCATTAAAAATTTATCAATATTAAACTTGGATGATTGTGATAGCATCTTCTAAATTATTCAAATATAAGAGATGAAATCAGTGAAGTTGTTTAACACCTCCAAATATGATATTTCTTTTAGCTCAATAGTAACATAGGGAAGGAAAGATAAAATCCTCAATGTTTAGGGATTCTCTGGGATGAAAATCACTAAATAATAGATGTAGCCTCCCACAATCATTGGGTGCTAAAAAAATAAATGTTTCTTGATATTCTAGAGAGGGTGGTGAAAAAAATTCAAGGGTGGAACAATAAAATATTATCTAGAGTATTTAATTAAATCCTCATCATGTCCATTTCTCAGTTAATCCCAACATATGTATTGTCCCTATTGAAATTTTCCGACTTCATTATCAATAAACTACTTTCTAGAGTAGAAAATTTCTAGTTGGGTATGAATTATGGAAGGAACAAACACATTAGAAGGATTGGGTAATGTTGTTCCTCCCCATGGTCCATAATGTGATGTAATTTTATGTTTAAATGTTTTAATGATTCCCTTCTTTACATGAATGGTTGGATACATCTGGGGATCCATTATTCTCTCTATACAAGGGCCCTTCATGACAAATACTTCACAAACAAGTCCTTCTGTGGATCTAAACATAGGATATTCCTGATATTTTTTATAGGAGTGAGTGGGTATTTTGTTATTTTATCAACAATGGCCTTTATTGGAGGATTGAAAATTGTTCCATGGTTAATTCATAGAAATATACTTGGATGGTAGATAGTGGTGGACCCATGGATATGTTGCAAAATATTTCTAGTTCAGAAAATGAAATGGTGAATTATTTGTTTTCAAAGGATGGAGGATTATGGTTTATCAATACTATGAAATCACAAACTTAGGAATGAGATTAAACAATTATTCTGAGCCTCCACAAGGCAATATTTCTGGAAGTGGACCACATATAAAAGAGCAATGTGGTTTCATGCACATACTCTGTTAAATCTGGTTATTCGCGGGAAGTAGATGAAATAGAGATGTCTACTGCACTGACATGGAATACCATTTGGGTTGTATGGGTACCACCAATTATATGTTACATATGTGGAAATATTTAACAAGTATACTTCATATTAAAGTGTTTCTCTTCATCCACAATGTTATCGACAACCAAATTTTCCCTCTGTGTTCGTACAGGCCTGAGTCCTCCCTGCATGAAATCTTTGAGTACACCAATGGAAAGGAAGTGTAGAATACATGGGTATTCAATGTCAATACATCCATGGATCCACCATTAGGTTGTGTAGAGATACTCCAAAAGTGGGTTTTGACCCTGCCGTTGGAGTAAGTGATTTTTATATTGAATTCATCTATCCCTATGGCCTTTGAGAGGCGGGTTCTCTCTCCTTTGGTGATTCTAGGGTTTATTCTCTTGAGTTGTCTCCTTCCCTCCTTCGAAATGGCTTGGAGGCTCGGTTCTTGCATCTTCTGGATCTATGGTGTGCTTGATGACAGTCATCTAGATCTCATCTTGAATCAGCGGTGCTCGGGGCTCAGCTTGGTGATGGCGTGTTTCGGTAAATATCCATCCTCCATCACTGCTCCTAGTTCATTTCTGTCCCAGCGTCTATTGGGAAAGACGGGAAAAGAAATGAACACGAAAACAATTGAAAATTGAAAGCGCAGTAGAAAAACAATCTTCACCCCCCCAAATTAAAGAGAATTCCCAACAACATAATTACGTGTAGAAAAATAAAATTTAAACTGGAAATTTTTATGTGGAAAACATGAAAGGGAAAAACCACGGGACCTAGTCCAGATAGAGGAATCCACTAAAATCCAGAGGAACATGGTAGAGACTCAAAAAAATGGAAGGGATCTCAAAAGTAATACTCAAGAATAAAAGTGTGGATCAATATATGGAGAGCATTAAAGATGATCATTGAAGAAATGTGATCACCAAATGAGATTTGATCCCATTTTTGTTGCTACCAGTGATGTTGAAATGCCTTGCCCCCACCTCCTTATATAGGAAAAATAATCAGCGTCTAATAATGTCGAAGCGTCAAAGGAGTGTCACCGCCTGAATTAATTCACACAGTCTTGAACCACATTAAAAACACCACACAAAGGAGAAAACACCATGATGCTCAAATTGAGGAGGATTTATGTGGTGTGCCGACCAGGAAGGTTCCCAACAAACCCCCCTACGACTCAAGTGGGGATCACCTCTAACCCTACAATCTATCGGAAAGTCTCAAATTTTTCTCTGGGTAAACACTTGGTCAATATGTCTAACCGATTGTCTTCAGTGTAGATCTTCTTAAGATGTAACTATATCAAATCAATGATGTTGTAGATCCAATGATATCGAACATTGATATGTTTTGACCTACCATGAAAAGTGGAATTCTTTCCCAAACAAATAGCACTATGACTATCAAAAAATAAAACATACCTTTCCTGATATAAACCAAGATCTCGAATAATAGTTTTCAACCACAGAAATTCATTTCATGCCTCAGTACATGAAATAAACACTGACTCTGTGGTAGATAAAGAAACAAATCTCTGCAATCTAGGCTGCCAAGATACAACTCCCCCTACAAAAGTGATCAAATAGCCTGAAGTAGACTTCCTCAAATCAATATCTCCTACCATATCTTAATCTGTAAAGCCACAAAGAATAGGTTCCCCTTTTCCAAAACACAATATTAGATTAGAAGTACCACAAAGATAACGAAAAATGTACTTCACTACTCTTCAATGCTTTCTACCTAGATTTGATAGAAAATGACTGACCACACGAACTGCATGAGCTATATCAGGTCTAGTACATACCATTGCATACATCAAACAACCAACAACAGATGTATAAGGTATGTGATGCATCTCCTCTCTCTCTTCATTAGTAGAAGGTGACTGACTGGTACTGAGATTAAAATGTAAATCCAAAGGAGTACTAACAACTTTCTCTCTATCCATAAAAAATCTCTGAAGAACCTTCTCAATGTATCTCTCCTGAGATAACCACAACTTCTTGGACTTCCTGTCACGGGATACCATCATGCCAAGGTTCTATCATGTTGGCCCCAAGTCTTTCATCGCAAAAGACTAATAATGATCCTTATTCAATCTATCAATTCTAGAAGTATCTTGGCCAACAATGAGAATATCATCAACATAAAGAAACCGTATAATAAAACCATCATCAGTAAATCTCTGAACAAAAACCGAATGATCAGAAGATGTCTTCTTGAAACCTTGATGAGAAATTACTGATTCAAACTTCTTATACCATTGCTTCAGATCTTGATTCAAATTGTACAGACTCTTATTCAACCTGCAGACATGATTTTCGTTACCTGTTTCAAAAAAACCCTATGGTTGCTTCTTATAAATCTCCTCTTCTAAATCTTCATGGAGGGAATCTATCTTCACAACCATCTTCTCAATCTACAGATCTAAACTAGCAGCCAAACCAAGAACAACTTGAATGGAAGGCATTTTGAAAATAGGTGAGAAAATCTCATCAAAATCAATACCTTTATTCAGACATAAGCCTTTCACAACTAACCTTGCCTTGTATCGTGGAAGGGAACTGGATTCTTCATTTTTAATCTGATAAATCCTCCGATTTTGCAAATCTCACTTCCCTGTCGGTAACTTCACCAGCTAAAAAATGTGGTTTTCTTGAAATGATGTCATCTCGTCATCCATTTCCGCAACCCATCTATCCTTCTGTTCACTCTACGTTGCCTCATCAAATGATTCTGGTTCCCCCCTTCAGCGAGGAGAACATACTCATCAAGTGAATATCGAGTAGAAGCGGTGCGATAATGAGATGACCTCCGGAGAAGAATTGCAGGTTCATTAATAACCCATGGAACTAGATCATCAGAAACAAAAGGTGCATCAGAAACATCAACTATAACCTGTTCACCTTGAGAATCATTCTCTACATCAACATGATCATCAAAATCAATAATGTGTGGTAAATGTGAATCAGAACCTAGATCAAGACAGAAAAAACCATCAGAAGTAGGAGAAGCATCTTTTTCTCCCTTATCAATGTATGCAATAGTATAATCCCCCTTAATCACTGCAGCATGGATTGTGACAATATTCTTCAAAGAAGGATCATAAAACATGTACCTAAAATCATCATGTCCATAGCAAATAAAAATACACTGGCATGTCTTACCATCTAGCTTTGATCTCTCATCTCTATGCACATGAACAAAAGCCTTACAACCAAAAACATGAACGTGATCGTACCTGATCTCTTTTCCATTCAAATATATGTCAGGTGGATTTGTCTGAAAAGAAACCGCTGGTGATAAATTGATCATATAAGTTGCAATATGTAATGAATCACCCCAAAAATGTCCAGGAAACATTGCTTCCGAAAGAAAACAACGAACTCCTTCCAACAAAGTCTTGTTCATCCTCTCAGCTGCACCATTAAGCCGAGGTGTCCTATGCATCATATTCTGATCCCGAATACCTTCCTACCTTTAATACAGATAAAATGGACCACAATACTCTCCCCCATTTTCAATGCGAATACATTTCAATTTGATGCCCGATTATCTCTCAGCGGATACATGAAATTGATTAAAAACACTAAGCACCCGACTTTTGGCTTTCAAAACATAAACTCAGAGCTTACATGATTAGTCATCAATAAATGTTACAAAATAAAGAATGCCACTAAAGGTTTTCGATTTCAAAGGTCCACAAACATCAGAATGTACTAACTCAAGTAACTACGACTTCTTGTGTGGAGGATGACTGCTGAAACTCACCCTGCTCTATTTCCCAGCAATGCAATCATCACATGTGTCCAATTTGACACTATTCAAATCTAGAAGAAGATTTATCTTACACAAACAACCAAGACCTTTCTCACTGATGTGACTGAGCCTCTTATGCCACAACTTGGACGAAAAATTGCACTCAATAACACAAACAATATAACAAGAAATAGAAGCTCTAGTCCAGTAAAACCTGATTGCTTCTTCCCATGAGTCACAATCAAAGAAACCTAGGAAAGCATCCATTGGAAATCAACAAAAGTGCTGATAAACCCTTCATCATCATGAATTCTGGTAGATATAAGATTCAAACAAACCTTGGGTGCATGTCGTACATTCTTCAAAATTAGGTTACTTTCTGTACTGGTATTTAAACAAACAGTCCATATGACTACAACATCTGCAAGACCATCATTTCCCATCTCCAAAATCCCAAAATTATCTGGGCTGTAAGATTTAAAGAACTCCTTCTTTGATGTCACGTGAAAACAGGAACTACTGTCAACAACCTAACAAGAATCTTCATAAGCAATGTTAATGGAGTCATAAACAAT
This sequence comes from Viscum album, assembly GCA_963277665.1. Lineage (NCBI taxonomy): Eukaryota > Viridiplantae > Streptophyta > Magnoliopsida > Santalales > Viscaceae > Viscum > Viscum album. Next base: position 1,395,816,455 of record OY728165.1, read on the forward strand.
AACAAGATCACCCCCGTAAAGATGACAATATGATCATCTCCATCACCATGTTTCTTCTGTGGATTTTACTTCAACCTGTAATCCCTTTTTAGCTGATAACAATACTTCTTAACATGCACTTTATTTCCTCAATGATGACATTCAAAATCTCTCTGCTTCCTTATGGATTTGCTTCTGCCTCTACTCTTATCTTGAATGTTCTGCCCCCGGTCCTGGATTCTCACCCTATTCTCTGTGACCAAAGGCTTGGAAGAAGATTTCTCCTGAGTGCTTCTCCTGACCTCTTCATTTAGAATAGTAGAATTGACAAAACTAAATGTCATATCAACATTAGAATCATAACAGGTTAGAGTAACACGTAAATTTTTCCATGAATCAGGTAAAGTGTTAAGTAGAAAAAGAGGTAAAACCTCATCTTCAAAATCGATAACCATGTCAGACAACTGATCAAAAAATCCTTGATATTCACTTAAATAATTATAAATAGATGTACCTTATCTGTACCTCAAGTTCATCATTTTCTTGAGAAGAAACAGTTTATTTTGTCCCGTCTTCGAAGCATAGGTCATCTCAAGCTTCTCCCATAATGTTATAGAGTGAGAGATGTTAGAAATGTTGTTCATCATGTTGTCTTAACACCATTGGCGAATGAAATAACAAAACATATCTTGATTAAACTCCCATTCATCATCTGGATTCCTCTCTTGCTTCTGGGTATTAAATAGTTGAAGATGCATTCTCTTGTCAAAAAGAAGATCCTTCATTTTAAGTCACCACATATTGTAGTTGGAGAAATTCAGAAAAAATCATCTTACTGTAATTGGATTCCATAATAAATATGGAAAAAATGAACCAAACCCTCTAATACCAGATGTTGGGAAAGACGGGAAAAGTGATGAACATGCAAACAATTGAATAGAGAATGCAGAGCAGATATAAAATCTTTCCCCCCAAATAAAAGCAGATTCCCAGAGTCAAAATTATGTACAAAAAATTAAGTTGACATTGGAAATTTTTATGTGAAAAAACTGAAAGAGAATAACCATGAGAAATAGTATATAAGGAGGAATCTACTAAAATCAATAGGTACAAGGAAGAGACTCCCAAAAATGGAAGGGATTTCAAATTTAATACTCAAGAATAAAAGTGCGGATCAAAAGATGGAGAGTAGTAATGATGATCATCGAAGAAAAGTGATAACCAAATGGGATTTTCTCTCGCTATTGCTTCTGCCAGTGATGTTGAAATGCCTTGCCTCTGCCTCGTTATATAGGAAAAAGAATCAGCATAAAATAATGTCTCGGCATCAAAAGATTTTCACTACGTGAATTAATTCACGCATTCTTGGCCTACATTAAAAACATCACATTAAAGGATAAAACCGCGTGATGCTCCATTTGAGGAGGCGTTACGTGGTGCACCGACTAGGTAGGCGCACAACAATGTCACCCTCGTTATGGTGTGTCATCCAATCCGGAAAGTTCTTGGTTCGATGATGGCCGAGGGTTTTTGGATTAACGTTGATGTTGTTTGGCTCGGCTTGGATCTGGGGTGATTCTAGTTTCGGGCGTCAGCTCTAGTAAGGGGTTGGTTTGTAGCGTATTTCGATGGCGGATCTGGTGTGTCTCTGTTTCTCTTCAGCTTCAGATGGGTGGTTTGGTGGAAACCCGCCTTATTGCTTCTTTTTCGTCCCATGGTTTGATCATTTTGGAATCTGTTGAGGGTTCTTCAGCAGATTTGAGATGACTGGCTTCATACCTAGGGAGGTCCTGCTGGATCTGATCTGATCGGTCCCCCTTGATGGATACACTCCATTAATGTGCTTTTGGGTCCTCTAGTCCTAGGTGACTAAGACCTGGATTCACATTCTTATTTTTTCTTCCACTTCGGGTTGCTGCGAGTGGTGTTGGAGGTTCCTCTTGGATTGGAAGAATTTTTTAGCTTTGACTCCAGCATTGCATTTTTCATTCTTTCTTTTGATGATGTTTTTTTTATTTAATTATACACGTGATCTGTTGGAATAGAGATGCACCTGGACCCAATCTCATGAGGCAGGTCCTAGAGGAGGTTTAAGAGGTTTCCTTTCACCCTTTCAGCGCTTTATAGATTTGGAAGTCAAGATTGTATGGCATCATCTATCAGATCAAGCCTGTGCATTGAAACAGGAGACTAGCATGCTGTATAACCATGCAATAGTGGAGGGATTTTCATGATCAAATGATGGGGAGGGTCAACTCCATGTTTTCAGGATGGGTTGTATCTTCTAACCTACAGGTCGTGATTTTTCCTAGGTCCTTGATGTCTGTTCTTGTTCCCCCCTTTATCCCTTAAAAGGCGGTTTTGTTTTTAAATAAACTTTTGAAGGCCTTTGGGCTATTGGATGGATGAGTCGGTGAGTTTTATATGTTCAGTGGCATAGATTATTTGGTACAAGATAATCAATTTTGAAATTAATAATCTAGTGAGACCAAAATTTTATGGGGCTGAGTGGATGACCTCATCGCTTTCCAAATGGGTCCACAATGATAACACATGTGTAAATAAATGTTTCACTTTGAGGCTCAATTTTTTGGAAGCATCCTTTGAATGAGTCTTTGATGTGAACATGGATTCATTTTTTAGGTGGAACTTTATCAGGTATCAGTTTGGATGTAGAGGATTTTTTTAGAGTTGTCATGGGAATAAGAAAAAAGCCTATTTTTTCATTTTGAAATACACATATCGATGATGATTATTCTTTTTTGTATAGAATGATGTCTTATTGGGATAAAGTACGATGTAATTATATTCTCGAGACATATTATCTTATTATCCTCATTTTCATCTCATTCACAAAAATGGCTTCTAGTTATTTGGTATGTTGGTTGGGAGCGTCTGGTCTTTATGTCACCACTTATCATCATGTTCCTTCTTCTTTATCAAAAAGGATGCCAATAGGTCAAACATATTTTGAAAACCTATGGTCTCTCAGGTGAATCCCATGTTTGTCTATTTGATTTCCCTATTTTTATAATCAACGTTTCCATATCTAATATTTGATCATAATTTTAATGGGTATTATGTATTTCAATATATATATATATATATATCATTTTCATTTTTCATTTTAATAATTATATAATATATACTTGATTATTTTTAGAAACCTATATATTTATTTTAATATTAAATAATTTAGAACATATGTACATTTTTAAAGTTGTAGTGGTGATGGTTAACCCGACCCGATGACCTTTGTAAAGTTTATTTATTTTATTATAATCCTATTTTTATGGGTTGAGTGGGGACCCTTATGTGATTTTTATGCGCAATAGTACATTCCCCATTATGTGACCCAATGGCCCTAGTACCAATTAATAATAAATGAACATAATTCCTATGACTCAACAACATAAGAATTTCCCCTCCATATCGTCTACATCATTGAAGGCATGTTCCCCTCCACCCTGCATGGTTGATTGACTAGCATTTCCCTATGAAGATATACACAATGTCTAGTACTGATGAACATTATTATATTCACTCATCCTTCTAATTTGATTATCATGGATATGATAGATTCTACATTCTCTGAATCCTCATATGGGTCCTACTCAGGTGTCATCTTCCTGGGCTACTACTAGGGCTTATATTTATATGTGTATATGTGTCTTTGTATATATATATATATATATCTATATGTGTATATTTATGTGTTTAAATTTTTTTTTCTTTCATGTCTACATATATGTGTGTTCACAAGCCTGTTTATTAATGTGATTTTTTTATAATCTCTCCATTTTTTTTGTATTTTCAGGAATATATATATATAATATGTATTTTTAATCTATTAATCATGAATATATGTGTGTGTTTAATTTAATTTGGTATAATATAATTATTAGTATATTTTTATAAACAATATAATTAATTTATAATATTTTTTATTCATATTATTAACAAAACCTCTTTATACATTTTTCTTCATTTTTATGTGTTTTCAATTAACATATATGTTATAAATTTTTAATTTTCTTTACCATTTTAAATAATATATTTTATTTATCATAATATATTAACCACTATTAAAAATATATTTATTCATTTTGTAATTTATATTTATACATATATTTATTTACTATAAATTTTATATTTTCAATATATTTGTAATTTGTTCGAATAATATTTATTCATTTTTATTAACTGTTAACATTTATAATATAGTTCGAATTTATATAAGTAATCTATTAAAATAAATTTTAAAATAATACTTTTATATAAATAGATAATTATGAAATAATCTATTTATATATATTTATTTAAAATTCTATTTATGAAATTATAAATAAATTAATAAATTTTAATAATTATAAAATTATAATAAATATATTTAAATAATTAATATATATGTTATATTTATAACTAAATATATATATAGTATTTATTTATTGATGTAAATATATTTATAATTATATATAAAATAAATTTATTTATATTTTATTATAATTATTTGAAATATAGTGTGAACCATGGATTACAATCGATGGTGGTGATAGGGGCCCTACAGTAACAGATCAGCAGCTTCTGGGCAATCCGTGGTGAGATGCTTTGGTATGATCTTCGATGGAGTGAAAATCATTTATTGATGGTTTTTTTTATAATAGAATCATGAGGTTTCTGGAGATCAATCCTTTCAAGGGGTATCAACTACCTCAGAGAATCCTCGGATGAATCTCATTTATTCTAAGAATTTCTCTATTTCGTAGGTGGTTCTCACTCATGAAGCATCCAATCATCCATCTTATGTAGATGTGGGTCATGAGATTACCCTTGATGTTCTATTGTTGCGAGCTTCTAGCTTTGGAATATTACATTTTCTCAAATAGATGCATATTCAGATCTGGTAAGGGTGAATCCTATTTCTTATTATTTGATCTCTGTGGATTTTGATAACTAGCATATCCCAAAGGATGTGAACATGTTTCTGGCTAGTGGTGCTATTGGTGATATATTATTTGTTGTTCTTTTGAGTGTTTCATCATCTGTAATAAATCTAATTTCGAGAAATGAAACCTTAGATTTTGTTGAATAAGATCATATGTTAATCAAGGAGAATATTAAGGCCTTTCTACATTCCATTATTTCATGGATCTTAACACAACCTAAGATTTATTCCTGAATATTTCAGGATTTGAGGAATTTGTTGATCTAGATTTTGGTTTTTGATATATTTCACTTGGTTTCAATTAGTGGGTGATATTTTCATATTAACATTCTTTCTCCGTATTTAATGTTGAATGCATGGAGCAATCATTTTCATAATTTGAAACCATGTGTTCTTAAATATTAGTACGTATATCCTTGGTTTGATCCATTTGAAGGAATGTCATATTTATCATAATCATAGATTTGTGTTAAAGGCTTTAATTAGTTCTTTTGGTACTAAAAAAAAATTTGGTATGTTTCCTTGGTTGTTGGAACACCAATTAATATTGAAAAAGAGATAGAGATGTCCAGGTATGGTCATTTTGTGCAAAATCTTCTTTAATTTGATTCCAGTTCATGTTTAGTTGAAATAGTATATCTTATTGCTGGTGATTTAAAATTTGAGCTTGTAATTCAATATGATCATGTTCTAGATTATTTTCATTTTCTCGTGCATTGGAAACGTAAGTGGATCATGCTGATAGAGTTTGAAAATCCCAAACTATACAAAGTACGGACACCATGTTGATAAATGTATGTTCATATTCCCTTTTTCATATGGGTATAACTATTTAGATGATAGGAATACTTCAAACATGGCGAGGAAAAATGATCATGAGGAGGTGCATGGTAGATTTGATAATGAGGTTCCACTGCCTATTAAAAATATTGATACTTTTAATACTACAAGTGAGCCTAGTTCATTTATGGTTCAGAATGTTATTTCTTATGTTGTTGTTGTTTTCAGATTTATTCATATGAATGTGGGTAGTTTAACTTTGGTTTCTGATATCTATGTTAGAGAATAAATTAAAAGGGATGTGGATGTGGAGGAAGGTGTGCATCCTGAATAAGAAGGTCTCACAGACTCAATTGAATCTGGTGTGGGGGATACTACAATGAAGGATGTACAACGTCCCTCTTCACCTACGGTTGATTATCGATGGAATTCACATGTGTATAAGAAAATAGATAAGGATGAATAATCTGATATTAGAAAGGTAATCGACTCTCACAATGGTAGAACCCAAAAAGGTAATTTCATTTTGATTCTTGAGTCGATAAATAATGTGGAATTTGATCAACTATACCTTGGAGGTTGGAAAATTCTGGTGTGTGAAATAAAAGTGATACTGTAGGTAGTGATGTTCTAGCAAATGCCCCTATATTTTTACAAGAGGACAATTCTTTTGATTTTGGATCAAAATTTTGAGAGGTTCTTAACATAATAGCTATTGATATCATTGGAAATGAAAATAAATATCTACATACATGTGGGGAATCCAGTTTTTCAATTCATTGGAGCATTGTTGAAGTGGCGATGTGAGCACTGCATGATGTGGTAGAGTACACACCTCAGTATAATCTTTTCTTCTTTAAGCATGCATTGTCTATCATTATGGTTTCCTCAGTATAATATATGATTAATGATTTTTATGAGTGTCAATTTTTGATTCTAGAAAATGCCCAGTTATGAGATCGAGTTGTTGACCCTCATTGTGAGAATGAATCATCATACATGGATGATCAAGGTGATGTTGGGAAAACTCTAAAATAGTATAGGTGATGTATTCACCTAAGAGACTGTAGCTGCTCCTAAGGAAGTGGTGGTAGACAAGAAAAGATAAATGTGAATGATTCACTATAGATTTTTTGTGGTTCCTGCTTGTAGCCTTTTTATCTTTATACCCCATCTTCTCTAAGTATGTTTACTTTCTTGTAATGAAATTTATCAGGGGCATGTGATTTAATCCTTGCTCTGCACCATTACTAGTACAATCCATCGTCAAAAAATCGTATTATTGAAAATGAAATTTTAGTGGTGAAAAATAAAAAGAAAAGGATAGAATGATAACAAAATGTTACGAAAAATGCCACCATAAACAAATGAAAACCTCATTCAACTTCTTTTATGACTACCACCCCTCTGGGATCTACCTTACCCTCTCAAGTAATGTACTCTCTTTGACTTGGAGCTTAACAAGTGACAACCTGATCTTCTATGCTTGATGATTCACATTTCTCCTCTTGAGGATCAGAACCTCAAATAGATCAATATTTCACGAAAACAACAACTCGATCTGAAAAATCCTTCATATTAGAATCATCGATGTTCGAGGATTGTATTTCATCTCAACACATTTATAATTCCCCACAGAAAACATTTTTTCTCTGATATCTGTTTATAATGTCCAGCAATGTGAATGAAATAGAACTAGTCCCATAGCCCATAAATATATATTAAATGACATTTTTTCAAAATTTATGACAATATATAGTTATATATTAATATATAAATAATTATATAAATATATATATATTTATATATGTATATATAAATATAAAAATAAATATAATTTTATAAAAATATTTATAATAATATAAAAAATATTTAAACATCATAAATTATAATTAAAATTATAAAAAAAAATTATATATTTAAATAATTAGAGATTTATAAAAAATTATTTAAAATATTTATAATTATACATATAAATATATGTTTATATATACCAGAAACTATGAGAATGTTGAATTAAAATCCATGGTCTTGTAGATTTTTTATAAAAAGGAATGTACACATGAAAAAGGGATGTCGAGAAAGAGGGAAGAAAAATGGCACACATAATTCCACTAAAAACCAAATGTTCCTATAAGGATAACTATCCTTTATGTATGACACCCCTCCCTCGAGAGCCACCATGAACATTTGGGTGTATATATAATTATTTAACAAGGTCTCAATTTAGTGGTACTGGGATGGGAACCACATCTAGAATGGCTGGGGTTCAAACCTTGTCCACATCATTATTTCCCCCCCAAAATTGTGGGCAGGGCCATTGTTTGTGTGGATTCTATCATTAGGTACCAAATATTTTGTGGCATGTGCTATGAATTTTGAGTGTGTGACAACCCCGTAATGTAGCTGGTGTGTGGTGGGATAATGGGGAAGTTGTCGGGTGTGGTGCATTGCATCCATCGATTGATGAGATTCACATGCAACAGTGACCCATGCGGGACAACAATGTGGATTGTGGATATTGAGGAGGGTTACACTCCTTTTACCATTTACATTGGGTTTATTTCATTGATGGACCCATGGGAGGCCACAATGATAACTCTATCCCCATGATCACGAGGCTCCACACTTGACTGAGCATGGTGATAGTAGTATGTGACATCATATAGTTCCTTGTCGTGTCGATAGGGTTGTTTTTCCTTCTGGTGTGCACATCTTTTTGAAGAAAATAATGTAATCAAAGATATACGGCTAATAAATGATGAGATATAGACATGGAGGTAACCACGTGTGGAGAGTGTGGTGAATGGAGATGGTTGGAGGCATTGATTCTTGGGATGACATTCCATTATGGACAACCTAGATACAATGACTGATTACATATGGTGGTGATGGTTCTGGCATTATGAGTAGCTATGTTGGATTATAAATACCATATTATTTTAGGGATATTGGTATGCATCTCACTAGGGTCATTATTTGAGCAATGCGAATGATGGTTCTTTTCCTGCACATAGTGGACCTGAAAAGGAAGAAGATGTTAATCGTTGAAATTTTTCTTCACACAAGGACTTTTTCCTGGAGTGGTTGGTAAATATATGATATAATACTCATGTAGTTCATAATCAATATGAAATCATATATCAACATCAAAATGATCAATTTCCTGACATATTGCATCTTGTCCTGTAAGTTAGTGGGAACATGCGGGGCACCGATGATCTCATCAGGATTATATAGAATACATGGGTCTTCTCTTATTAGAAGTGTAACCCAATTTTTAAAGGTGGATTTTATATATTTTTTCCTTGAAATTAATATAAAAGGAAGACATGGGGTTATATCTCTTTTTCTATAACTTTTTTTATATTTCTGATTCAAGATTGGGAATTTTGCATCAATCCTTTTAACCATAAGTTCTATTGATATCATGTTTTGATTAATATGATTGGATTGAACTTGATTTTGTGGTAGAAGAAAGTTTTATTTGATATAACATTACTGTTTTGAATCCCCATTAAAATGGACAATTCCACTAAGGACTATCATTTATAAAACCATGAATGAAAACTAGTTGAAGTTGATGATTGTATCATTAATATTGATAAGTTTTATTGTCTACTATTGATGATGGTATTAATATTTATATAAAATATTACAAGTCTAAATCATTTTTTATTTCGTGTCAAACACTTGGGAAATTTCATGATGATTTCAGACGAAATTTACCTTTATCATTTTTCTTTTTAAATGGATATAATTCAATGATTTATGGAATGATGAATCTAATAAAAAAATATAGAATATTAGGATCATGTTAATATGAAATATTGTGATCAGATGGTTCTTGCTATCGATAGATGCTAGACCAGCTTGTGGAATGTTGAAACTAGGGAGATTTCCCATAAATTTAGGGAAATAAAAGAAGAATTATTATGTCATAATAGAATCTTAATCTCTTACTTAATATATATATATTATATTCATGATTGTGAATAACATGTAGAACCTATTTAGTTAAAAAAATTCTTATGTAGAAATTCATCAACCACTGGTTGGTGAACCAAATAGTCAGGTGGAGTATCTAATAAAGGGTTCACTGATCTTGTAATAGACCTATAAGATCATTTTAAAGTAAAGTCATAATAGAGGAAAAGTATAGGATCAAAGGCTAACCATGTGGATGAGTTCTAATCATATTTGAAAGGTTCAACTTTTAAGGATTTAATTTTCAGGGGCATTGAGTGAGAGAATATTAAGGATATACAAGATGATGACCATACATATTATGAGTTTGAATTACAATAATATTTTTACCATGAAGTATGAAAGGAGTATAAATTTGACTCAAATTTTAGTTTGGGGAAAATAAAATACAACAAACCTTACTCTAATAATGAAATGTTAATGAAGGGATCATACCCCCTATAATGAGTCAATCGTCCCCATTTCATCAAGTAATAGTAAAAATATTGGTATTGATTCATAAATAATAATAGTTCCACTAAAATTAGTGGGATTGTCGCATCCCATTATAAGAAGCTTGTTTTATTGGATGTTCAAAAACAACCAACATTAGGATGAAACATTGATTCCATCACAATGACCTAAACTAATATAATAAAAGTGGATACAATTGATTCATAAAAAAATTGGCAGTTAATGATGAAATAAAATATGGATGAAGTTTCAACTAAAAGTATTGAAGCTATTTCTACTAGGAGGAAAAGTATACATAATAAATATGGGTCAGTTGAAATGTCCCATGGTAAAATCTATGACCATAATGTGATCCAAGCTATGGATGAGGCTGAATTATTGACTATAACTGGTTCTTTTTAATTCTATAAATCTTTTTATATGAAATTAGAACATTCTATGGGTATAACCAATAATATGCAAGATTTTTATTTTTATACATTCTCAAAAAATAAGTTAAAATTTTCAGAGTACTGTAATGTGAAGAGATGGGTGTCCCCTAACAATTCCTTTGATATTGATTATCCAATGAGTTATTTTATATATAATTCCCATCCATTTAATTATTGAAATAACATTAATGACGTTGTGAACCATAAAAACATAGTACTTGTGTCTTCCAACAATGATTATGTCTTTTAGGAGGAGGTCATAGATGATCTAGAACACCTATGGAAACAAACAAAACCTGAATGTGGGGATAATGTATTTATGTCAATTGAGGTAGATTCTCTCTTCATAATATGGTAACTATCTCACAAGAATTTTATAGATATTTGGTTGAAAGAGTTCATATATTATTTGATTAGGTGAGAAGACCCATGATATCCCTTTCTATAGAGTTGTTTTATTTTTCTTTGCGAATGTCAATGGTGGTTCATGTTTTTTCCATTAGGTTGATCATGAATGCCACAAGTTTCGTACACATGTGTTTTTTACTACCCATTTTTTTATTTTACTTTCTATTGGTTATTTTAACTTTTTCGTTGGATAACTAAAATTTGGCATGTAAATAACTATCTCTCATGATTTGTATATTACTTTATAATGGGGTTGAGATCCTAGTTTTCCTAGATCAATGATCAACCATTTCAAAAAATTATATAAATACCTTTAAACATAGATTTACTATTACGTATTATCATTAATAAATATATGTAAATTTAAATAATTATAAAATTATTATAAATATATTTATTATGTTAATAATTATATATAATTATATATTAATAAATATACAACTAATTATATAAATATATTTTTTATTATAAGAATTTTTTATATATTTATATATAATTCAACTTATATATATGTTTAAATAATTTAAAAATTATAATAAATATATTTAAATTATATATATATTTATTTATAAATATATTTATAAAAAATATTTTTAATGATTTTCATATTTAAATATAATTATATACATTTATGTATTTAAATATAATTAATATATTATAAAAATTAGGAAATTATAATAACTTGTGTCACCCTGATAAAGAGTTTTCTTTTCAATATTTACTATTTTTACATGGATAAAACCAATCCTTATGATTTATTATTTGATAGTGCTAATAAAATCCTTCCTAGTATTTTAAATAGAACCCTAACAGTTTTATCCTCACTCACACCATTCCTGCTCTCACAGAACTCAATCACTATCACCATCCTTCCTCGAACATGTTGGGAAATTCAATCATCTAAAAAGATAATATATGTGATTATATGTACTCTTATTTAATCATGATCCAAACTAGACACCTAAAATGATTCTTGTCCCAACATATCTCTTCGCAGAGAAAACAAATGGTTGAAAATCTATTGGATGCCCCCTCTGATAATGCTCAACTTCCACCACCGATGTGCTATTTATTTACCTAAACTTGATTCTTTCACTCATATATTTGGGGGGGGGGGGAATTTTATATTTTATATTTTGAATTCTATCTCATTTTACGTTGAAACAAAGATTGTTTTTTTGTGCTACAAAATAATATTAAAATATTTTGAATGGTTGTTGGTTTCTATGAGTTTCATTATTATTATTAATCCAATATACATTCTACCTGTAGAAAATAGTGTTCATAAAATTCATTCCACTATATTCTAGGAATGAGATTCCATTACATGCGTTTTAATGAATTCATAAGTTGTTTTTAGAAAATAATAGTAGATATTTTTTTAATGTGTCTCTTCATTCCAACTTGAATTTCAAAATTTACATTTGGAGTCTATTTATTTGTAAGCCAACTATTTGTAAAAATTATATAACATCTCATAATGAATGTATTTGGTTGTGAATGAAATGGAGAAAATGATTGAGTTTTTTGAACGCATTCCTTGCAATGAATGATTTTAAAACTATGTTTATGGGTGTTTTGAAGTGTTTAAAATTATTAACATGGGTTTCTGGCATTACCATTATACATATTTTAGTCAATGTTTCTTTAAATTAGTATTTACATAAATGATCATATATTCTGGGGGGGGGGTTGGTGGGTGTGATGAAATATCATTTCTCTTATCATCTTATTTGACACTAGAGTTCAATTGATGATTTGATTAACCCTTCTATTTTTAATGACTTCTTTCTACAGGGACATTTGGAAATTCATAAACATGCACCCAGGAAGGAATACATGATTATTGATTGAAAAATAGAAATAGATTCCTCAACTATGGATATTGAGTCCAATAGTTCTTTCTCTCTATTTATGAATGAGGTTTCGACATGTCTTTAGCATAAGGCTAATATCCAAAATTTTGAAGTAGATCATGTGATAATATTGTAATGAGTTTAGATTTGAAACAATTCAATCATAGATCATATTAATTTTTTAAAGGGACTTTCTCTATAGGGGATCATAGATATTGAAGAACATCTCTCTGTTGTTTGTTGGTTTTTATTCTAGAAACCTGTCTTAGTATGACATTTTTACTTCCATAATATTTTCCCCTATGAGGAATTAATGAGTAAATATTGGGGATTAGGTATAGTATTATTCAAACCAGTAATTCATCACATATGAAAATTGGGTTACACCTCCAATCTATTTTAGGTATATCGTTATTCCTGTCAAACATGGGGTAGAGTTCATTATTTTCAATAGATCCTATAGCACCCTTGTATATTATATGAAATTTTATTATCCTTTATAATTATCATTAAATATATAAGGTAACATCATTTTTCAAATTCAGGTATTTATCATGTCTCTTAATTGATGTTTATTTGAGTTCCACCCTTGTTTATAAGGTTATGTTGTAAAAAGATGATGATGAATTATAAATGATAATTGAGTATGAGTAAATCCCTCTTTTTTATATGAATTGTAAAGTTATTAGTAATTTTTAATTTAATATTAAAGAGGCTCGTAATATGTTATTTCTTATCTTCTATGGGAAATTATGATAGAAATCATTTTAAAAAATACACAATCCTGAAACCAACTCGTCCTGATTATGCTTCTGAAAAGGTTATTTCCTAGAGTGTTGAGGTTGTCCCTGGAAATTTTGTTGTATATAATTCGGAAGACGAATGTTCACATACACTTTGGGATACTCCCACTATAAAAATCAATGATTATATGGTGCTTGATTTCTTAGGAATGAGGGAGCATTAAATGAAGATAATGTAATTAATAATTAATAGGCTAGTTCTAATTGTGCACATCGATATGTCTTTATGAAGAGACTGTGCATCAATTTTTTTACTGAGGAAGAAGTATCATATGATGATGAACATAAAAATGATTTTCATTCCACTAATAAGGTTTTACATTCTAGGGAGTTTGTCATCTATATCTTCCAATAGATTACATGAACCATAAATTAGTGGATGGATGTACTGAGATGATTCTAATGAATTATAAATATCGAAAGGAATATCCCATCCTTTAGGTTCCTAATCCATAGGTTATTCATGAACATAATATTTCATTGAGAGATTATAAAGGTAAAGATATTATTTTTAATTGGATTGTGGAATTTTAAAAAAATAGTAATCAAATGTTATTAATTATGATGTTAGACATCCTAGTGGTTTGGAGTATATGCATGTGGATAAGTGTGTTTCATGGATATTACCCTCCCTTACCATGGATTTATTATCTTATCTTGAGGAATGAGACTGAGACCCTATATTTGTTTAGAACAATGATATGTATTTACGTACTACCATATTTTTATCATGGAAATAAATACCAATGAAAAAAAGAATACTTAACACAATGTCTTAATGGATGAGGAGGGTTTACAAATTTTAACTTATAGAAAAAACAACCCCCTCTATGAGACTAGGTAGCATAATGAAGAAATAATATATAGTTTGTGTACACATCCTTTTTCTACTCAAATGAGGTGCATGTTGCACTCTCAAAGTTATTTGTACTGCTTGAAACACACAATGATGGTGTTTTTCAACATAATAAATAATCAAAGATGAAGAAATTGGTGTCCCCTAGAGTGAGTGACATTTACCATTATCATATTATAATTGTAGAGTTATATGATTTTTGTGATTATAAAAGGAATATAAATCCACCATCTCACGAATTTGTTGATAAAGGTGGATCTCCTTCTACTGATTCTATAAAAGAATTAGTTCAGAAAAATGAAAGAAATATCACATTCTCAATACCTTTTTGAGCTTTTTAAGTACACTATGAAAGTTTATCTCAATAATAAGAAGGCATGTATGTGAGAAATCCTACATCGAGAGACACTAAAGACACCCAAATAGTATAGAATGTGCATCGATATGAGGGTCAATCTCGATCATAAAAAACTCATGTTGAATATCTTTTAATTCAAACAAGATCATGGATGGGCTGGAGTTACCCAATATGTTGTGGGAGTGGGTGTGTATGAGGATGAATCTACTTAAAATCCATACCAGAAAAGGAACATTGATAGGTATCAAAATAAGAGAAAAATTGGGCAATTGATGTGGGATTATATCCATAACTGATCCCATCCAATTTTTTATAGGTTTAATTTAATTATAATAATATGTGCTTTACAACCACTTTTTTTAAATAAAAAATAATCTTTCTGATTATTAATAAAAAATAACTGTATTTTAATGTATATATAAATACTTTTTTAAGGGTAATTTTTAAATAATAATTTTTATAACATCTATGTAATTTAAAAGTAATAATAAAAAACAAATATTAATAATTTTTATTTTGTGAATATAAATAATTATTAATAATTCACAAATAATTTTTATTATTGATAATATAGATTATAAATAATTTAAATTATCTTGAATAAATAATTTATATAAATAATTTAAAAATAACTTTGAATTATTATTTTTTAACTACTATTTTTTAGTTAATAATAAATTGTTCTTAGTAGTTTTTGATAAATAATTATTTTAACTTAATAATTTTTTATCATGAATTTTTAATTTTTTATTAATTAATTATAGAAATTATTTATAAATATTCTTTATTACCTTGAATGGATAATTTTTTTACCTGTACATATATAATATTCATTATATTTTTGATTATAAATAATTATTTTATTAAATGAAAATTTGATTATGTGTATATGAATATTTTTAATGGGTTGAGTAACATGCTAAGAGGTTATATTATTTAAACTCTATCGACCTTGATGATTCTACACAAAATATTTCTTTCCTCAAGAAATTGTTGGAATTCCCACCACCATTTATTTCATGTTATTTTACACTCATTCACCATTACTTCTCAATATGATCACTCTGAGATCCATGATGTGCATCGCAAAAAACATTCACACATATCCTATAAGGTGGTGACTACTAATGATAAGTTGGGAGAGTTATTATGGTGATAAGATGGAAAATGATCAGAGTTTCAAGTATCCCTACAGCATGAAGGGATTAAATTAAAAAAATATTCCTCTCATTTGTGTTCATGTATCCCACATTATTCCATGTATTAATTCAAAAATGTATTCTTAAAACTTTTCATTACCCAATGTATTTTATTTTCAGTGACATTAGTGAATAATATTACAATGTTATTTCCTTTCAAATAACAATGATTAGGTATGTATATTGTTCCATATGGTGAGAGAGAAAATTTTAAATATCACAAAATGAAATATTAGTATAAAAATTTTATCAATAATTTATATTCATTTCTAGTTTTGAAGCTTTTTATTAAAGTAAATGCATTGATAACCTCTATGTTGGACTCCGATAGGGGGCCAGTCTCTTTACAGATCCCAATTACTGAAAAATATGGAGTATAAGGTTCAAATAATGTATGAAAAATTAATTATAACCCATTTTAGTAAATTCATAACCCTTAATAAACCAATTTATATCTCAAATAACATAACCACTAATAATATTTACTTATAAAAAATATTAATCATATTGTCAACTTTTTCTTCAAAATAATTTATATATTTTTTTATGATATTAATATTACTGAATGAAATAGGATATTTATGAATCAATAATGGATGGATGATAATCATATACAATAGATTGTAATAATGGGGTAAGATATTTCATCATGTTTTCAAAATATCATGCATACAACCCTTCTCAAATCCATTGTCTGTATTTATGATTCTTTTATTAAAGAAAAAATTTTCAATTGGAATTGCAAGAACTCTTGATTATGGAACATAATTGATTAAATTTATAATTATTGAACTAAAAATTTAGAAAATTTAATATATCTAGTTAATTTTATAAAAATTTCTTTTATTGATCATATGATATAATTCTATGTATGTAAAATTATGAGGACCATATTGAGGATGTGATTATAGGTTTGAATGGTGACTAAGATTGTATTGAGGAAATAAAAATGTATTTTTGATATACACACCATGGGTGTCCAATTTTTTTGAGATGTTAAAGATATGTGAAAATAATCTATTGTATTCTGGTTTTACTAAATATATAGCATTGTTATCCTTATGGAAAAAATATAAATTTAAAGAATGAAATAGATGGTGTTATTCTAGTTTTACTAAATAAAATTCTCTCTATAATAATATTATACCAGAATATAATGAAATTAATTTATAAAAAATGATGCTAAATTAATTCTATGTTCAATGTGTATAACCTGTGAAAAAATACATTCCTATCCAAATAGGTTTATATTGTTTCTAAAGGACCATAAGTTACATAAAATGTTCAATGTGCAATGCTACTCAATGTTGTAAAGATTAATCGTGTCCTAAAAAATTTTATAATAATATCTAATTATAAGAAAAATTAGGTTCCTATATGGATGTGAGGATACAGTAAGAAAATAGACATTGTACAAAGATATATGAAATAATGATGGAAAAATTCAATAACAACAAGACACCCCTTAGTGGAAGAGAATTGATCAGTAGTATCCAAAACTTGGAAATGAGCCCAGAAACCATTGTCTTGTAATATTTACATATTGGGTGTGTCTTTTGGGTTTTCAATGTATCACTCACAGTACATGGCTGATTATGTTGGGAAATTATAACTTCCAAAAATGTTTGTTCCTGAAACAAAAATATATTATGTTATATTTTCGTATATGAGTGATAAAACAACATGGTAAAGAAATTTATGTTTATTTTGATCTATTGATCATAGATTTGAAATTATATTGGTATACACGTGTTATGTCATATGTTTCTTATAGAAATACCGATTTGAAATTGAGAGACATATTGTTTAAGATGATAAATTACATTCCTATGTATGAAAATTTATTAGGTTATAACATTATAGGAAGTCATGTGTTCCCCATTTTTAAATAAAGTACATAGTAAATAAGGTTGAAACACTTATTGAAGACTTTGTTTCTAGGACATGGAAAATTTAAATCTCATCAATATAAGTACAGTTCTTGGAAAAAATCAATTGATGAGAGTTCATAAGATCATAAAATGATGTCTCCATTAATAGTTAATCAATTTGTTGAGAACATAAAAGATATAGAAACTACATTTTGTAAATAATTTTTGAAATCCCTTATAAAAATTGGTTGTAAAAATAGATCATTTTTTTGTATTACCATAATAGAATTGTTTATACTTTATAAATTATATTGAAGTTATTAATGTTAAAAAAAATTATTTGATGGTTTAATTGGAGTGTTAGTAAATTAAACAAACAATAAAAAGGATATAATTGAATCTTGTTTGAAAATGATTGGTATGCTAATACGGGAAGAGTAGGATCGAGTTAATATTAAAAATAGACCCTCTTTTATACTAATGATTACAAATTTTTCATACAAGAGAGATATCATTTTTGAAACATCTAGAATGATGTGAACATTGTATACGGTTATTCATCATATATCAATAATATCAGGTCAATGACTCATTTAATGATAAAGGGTTTGATATCACATGACAGGCATATTTAGATGCATGATTAAATGCCTATATCTTTACATAATGTTTTTAAATAAATTTTTCATACATTAACCATGCCATTTTTCTTTTTCAAATCTATATATGGAATATTTATATGACCAAAAATATTTAAATTATGGGAAATTGAAATTGAGTTCATGTAATGTGAATTGGATATGTTCTTCCCACCCACATTAATTGATATGATGGTTGACATGATGGTTCACATGGAAAGAGATATTTTTTATGTTTTCCTCTACATTATAAATGGATGTACCACATTTAATGGTTTATGAAGATTTTAAATGTCGGTGTGAAAAATCATTATTGATTATATGGTTGTATTATGGAGTGATACGTTTTTGAGGAAGACATTCATTTATGTACTGAAAACCATTCCAATGTAGAATTCATTGGTCTATTAAAATAACATCACATAAGGCTGCATGCGTGTGAGTGATGTTTTGGAACAGATGTCGTCACAATTACTATTAGAAATCCGAAGTAGGTCATCCTTTAAATTTTTCATATAAATTTAAAGGTTTACCAACATGTTTATACCCAAAAATAATTCATAGGAATTTAAATCACCCAAGGATTAAATAAAAATATATAACACACATAATCAATGGGTTATAGGATGGTATCTAGACCATATTTTTAAGGATTCAACTAAAAATTTATATTGAATTTTAGATTGACTTTGATGGATTTGAAGAGGACCATGTATTCACGTGTTATCTCTTATTTCATATGTAAGTATGTGTAATATATTCTATAAAAAGAACCACGATGAATATACTGCCATGAATAATAGCGGAGTTAGAATTACTGATGAAGTGCTGCATGTATTTGGTACCAAGTATAAAAAATCAATTTTTTCTATTATTTCATACCTTGTAATCACAAAAAGTTATTTTAGATGTTTTATACAATGATACAAGTGATTATATTTCAATGAAAGTGGGATGATAATATTTGTTTTGTTAAAATAGAGGAACACGGATTCATGAAAGTGGATTTCCATAAGAAGGTGTACAAAAGAGACCCATTTATAATGGAATCATAGGTTGATCAAGTATTTTATATTTATAATACTAAAAACAAAAAGTATTCAATTGTTATTTCATTAACCAAATCCAATTAAGGGTTATATTTGAATTTAATTAAATATTCCCCTTTCATTGGGTCATCAAAATAATTTCACTATTTTCCAAATGTATATGGGGACTTGTTTTTCAAAGGATACCATAATTAATGGATTTGGATACTTGTTATAGGAGTAATATCCCTTCATCATTTTAAAATAGAGAGAGTTCAATAACTAGGTTTTGTTTCATATACATCTTTTTTCATCATATAATTATATATTCACAATGAAATTTATGTAATCTAAGTAAAATGTTCATCCACTTCTTCAGATAATGACTTCTTCACAAGTTGGTGCTCCTAATATTGAAAAAAATAGGTATATAAATGTGAAGGTGCACTAAATGTAGAATAACAATAACCTTCTACATGTGTCGATGATACCAATCTAGAAGAACAACACATTGAAAATATTGAATCCATGAAAATTGTAGATTTTGTATAACCCGTGTCCTTGAAAAAAGTAGAGTTCTATTGTAATAAGTTGTTAGAAAACATTATAATGGTGATAAACAACAACATCAAATTTGAGGTTGGATGTAATTTTTATGGCTAGCCTGTTAACCCCAATGATGACATGTTTAGTAGTTATTTTGGGAACACCACTTCTATATACATGCCTGATGACATATATTTTTATTACAATGTTGTGTCCATGATGAAGAAACTAATATAAAAATCTATTTGGGTTATAGTATAATAAAAAATTTTATTATAAAAAAATTAAAAAATAATGAAATGTTGATTTATTTTACATTATTCATTATAGTGTAAATTTATAGTTGATGACTCCTGAATGAAATTATTTGTAATTCTCACTGGAAATTCTCATACAAACCTTCACATAATTCTTATGAAGAATAATCTCATATTTTATGAAGGGAAAATAAACATTAACCCACAACAGATGTATGCATAGCGATTAATCAAATAAGCATGGTATGCATTTATTTTTCTTCATGAGGAGGAATAAAATTATGTACATTGTGATTGGAAATACATCACTGGAAAATAATTTTTTTATCATATTAATTAAAAAAATATTATTTAGGAAAAATAAATTGAGTGCTAAATATAATTACCAAGTAGAAAAACAAAAATACATTTACTACAAATCAAGGATGTGGTACACTTCACTTGAAAAAATATACGTATATTAAATAGACCATAATAATTTTGTGTGACATGTTGAAACACCATAATTACATTTCTCTGTTTAAATATAAACTGAAGAATGAAAATATAAACTCACTTTCTTTTGAATCCATGTGCTATGGAAGGTCATAAATGAAAATAAACAAGGGATTCTAATATTTTAGAACACACAAAAATTATTGGAATCAAGTGTAAAAAATGATTAATATTTTTTTACTTTTAATCGGTATTACATAATAATGATTAATTATTTTCCTATACTTTTTCTAACATAGAAAAAAGAATAATTATCAGTTGTTCCTGAAGAATAGCTAATATTATTGATCTTGTAGTGTCAGGAACATTATTGTTGCATTTGAGGTGTGGGTTTTGCGGTTTCACATTGAAATTATTTTGAGAAAAGAAATAAAAAAGGTAATTATGAATGCATATTGAATTATTTGGAAGAATGATTATCTAATCTAGAAATAAAAAACACATTTTTTTATTTAGATTTTCTAGAAAATTTTATTAGGAGTAATCAGAGTTAATAAATAACACAAGAAAAACCATTACATGATTCCCCTCTCACTCCCAACACATTCGAGGTGATCTATTCCCCTCAAAGAGATTTCTTGGAATATGTAATAGATATTTTCATATATGTATATATGAAATTTGAATCCGTCAAGAACTAATACCATTAATGAACTGATACTATACTGGGTAAAAATGATTATGATTCATATCTATCAACACAGAATCATCCCCTTGTTTTTAAGAGTACCATGTAAAATATAATAGGAGATATTATACAATAAAAGAATCATCCAATAGGATATAAAAGTATGATTCACATAGATAATGATCCAAGCATCGAGCTACAAATTCCACTTGATGATACTGATATTCACTAAGTCCAAAAATCTATGGTAACATTCATAGAATAGCCGTTAGATCTTGAAAAGTACATGTTGATAATGAGATATTCATTTCAAATTTATTTTTTTATCCAAAGTCGTTAACAATTAAGGTAAGCACATGAACGGATGAATATTATTATATAATGAAAAATTGATGTGGTTGAAATTGAAATTTGAATTAAAATTTTATATAGGATCAAGCATCCCCTCAAAAATATCTTAACAATGTAACTTTACCCCACCTATCCATATTTAAAATTCACAAACAATTAAGGCTCATAAAAATTTAATGTTTTCAATATGTGGTGTGACAAAAATTTATTTTTAAGAAAATTTTTATGGAGAGTCTATTGCAGACTATACTATTCTTGAGAATTCAAGTGAAATCCTCACACATGAATGGTTGGGAGTCTTAGGTGTAAATGTGTACATGAGGTAAGTTGTCATGATTTTTTATGTTATATATTATCTAATATTTTTATTATTATGTAATTCTATTAATAGTTTTTACAGGTGTATATGTCATTATAATTTGATGGGAAAATCCTAGAATATAAATTTAGACACACTGGTCCTCACATATCTTCTACACAAATATTTTCATTGTAACTAATGAGATATAAAGTAATAATGGTAAAAATATCCACAATTTTCAAATGAAAACATCCAAACAACAAATTATTCTTAATACCCATGATACAGAGGTAAAAATTATTAATTTATTCATATCAGAATTATTTTCATTTATTTTATTAGATATTTATTTTTTTTATTTTGGTATCATTGGTTACACATTATAATCCATTTAGAAACTACATTAATTTATTTATTGGATTCAATGCATGTATACCAAATAAACCATCCACAAGTGATGATGATTACAAATTTTTAATACACTATGTAAAATATTTTACAACTAAAAATCATGTTACATGTTTAAAATTTCGTTTTAATGAAAATCATGTTATGATAAATTGGTGAAAAAATAACATCAATATCATAGAATGAGGATAATGCAAAATCTCATGGAGCCTATCAAATTCTAAAAATGGATAAGTATTAGGATATATATAATAATATTATACCATAAAAACACATATATAAAATAACATATTATTATTAATGCTTTTGAATTATACAAAATAGACTAACAGAATGGATTATGGTTATTATGTTTTCAAATTATCGAATGTTATTATATACCATAAACAAATATCATCAGTGAAGATGTATTTTCAATGATAAATGCAATTCCTTTTAAAATATTAATTAATCATTTTATATTTTCAATTTTTCATTTATACCAGAAATATCAACATTCTTCATATTTTAAAGGGGAAATCGATTTTTTTTGGAAATGAATGGTAAACATACCTAGTGGAAGATTTTATAAAGACATTAGGAAGTGGTAAATTCTTACTACATATTAAATTTATTTTAATATCATTTTATATAATTTTTAAAAATTTAGTAATAATTTTTTATCTAATACTTTTACAGAATGAGGCATAAGTAACTTGGGATATATTAGAATCAAACACACGTTAATATCATACATGACGTGTATGGTGTGACTCAATCTGTATGTATTTAATTTAATACAGACAATTTATTTTAAAACACATGTCACATACTCAGAATCCAATAAACACATCCAAATATTTTTGATACTTTAGGAAAAATATCCATAAGTTTTTTTAGTTTGTGGAATTATCCACACTCCAATCCAATATATGGTTTTATCAGTATGACTAAAAGTTATTATCATGAGTTTAATATTTTAAATTTAGATAAAAATATCTTTAACTCAGTAAAAACTGATAAAACATAATCTAATTGTCTTTATACTGTAGGAAAATGATTCATATGTCATTGTAAACATGAAGGAAACAATATAAAATCAAACTAACACATGATATGACTGGTTTAACAAAAATCATGTTTTTTCAGTTTAAATTTACATTTTAGTATAAAATACCCACGAACTAATAAAAAATACGAAAAAAATTCATATAATGTAGTTACATTTGTAAAATATCTTTATTTCAGTTATAACATGTTAGAATCAACCACATGTAATTATGATGCACGATGTGACCTATATGAATCCATGTGAGTTCTTTTATATAAATGTTTCATTTTAGTACCAAAAAAATCACATAATCAAAACCATGAAGTCACATTCTATTTTTTTGTTAGTTTAGTAAAACAATCCTTATTTTATTTTTGATGTGTAGAAATAATCCCCAAATCGATTCGGCAACTAATTTTTCTGATATGACTCATACATTATTTCATTATTTATAAATTGATAATTGAGAAAAAACATGTTTTACCCATTAAAAATTTGAAAACATAACTTGGATTTTATAAAAAAATTACTAATTTTATTCAGAAGTAATTTTTTCTATGTAGAAATCAGTGTCAAAATAAACTAAAACAAGATGTGTCTGGTATGACTCAATGTATGTGTTTTAGTATAAATTGTAATTTTAGTATATATTAAACATGATAAAATAAAAACATATAAAACATTGATAATGTATTTATAATTTATGAAAAATATCATTAATTCATTTTTAACATGTAGGAACCAACTTCACATTAATATGATACTTGGTGTGTCTGATATGACTCAGTGAGTGTTTTTAGTTTTAAATAATTTTTCTTATTAAAAATCACATGTGACATACTAAAAGAATCTATAATATGTTTTTTAAAAACATTAAAAAAATTCACATAAGTCATTTTTGACAGGTTAGAATCATTCTCTCCTCAATCAAGTGCACATTGTGAATGGTATGACTCCCAATGTGTCTTTTTATTGAAAAATCATATTTTAGTAAAAAAAGACAATTCAAATACTCAAAACAATGAAAACATATTAAGACTATTTTGATAACATTGTAAAATAACACCTAATACATTTCTAGAGTTTTAGAATCTTCATAATCTAAGCCTGATACAAAATGTTCCCAGTATGACTTAATGCATCTATAATCAGTTTAAAATTGAAATTTTAGTTCAAAACATGTTTCACTCATTAAATCCCAGAAAAATTCTGATACTGCCTTCATTATTTAGTAAAAGGACTACTAAATCATTTTCGATTAGTTCCTATCTGTCTCACATTAAACAAACACATGATGTGATCGGTATGACTCAATGTGTGCGTTTTCATTTTAAAAAGACAGTTTAATAAAAAAGAAGATACATAAAAATAATTGAAAACATGATTTTTTTTTGATAAATTATTAATTTGATCACTAAGTCATTCATGATATTTTGGAATTAGTGTAAACTCAATTGGACATGTTGTGTGACCTGTATGACATAAAGCATGTATTTTTATTTAATATTGTGATTTTAGTAAAAAAAGTGTCATAAAAAAATTAAATAAAACACATTAAGATTGTTTCAATACATTATTAAAATGATACATCTATATTTTTTATGTTTATTAATCCACCTCACCTAAATCCGTCACACAATGTGCCTGGTACGTGTAATAGTGTCCTTGATCAGTTTAAAATTTGAATTTTTGTTCAAAAGTGTGTCACTCACTAACAACTAAAATAAAATACTTGGATTGACTTAATAATTTTAGAAAGAACATTGTTAGTAAATTTTTATGTTTAGGAATCAGTTTCATGTCAAAACAAAACACGATGTCACCTTTTTGACTAAAAGTGATGGGTTTCATCTTAAAATGTCATTTTAATAAAAAATGACATACACGAAATATATCATACAATTTTTTTTAATATTTAGGAAAATGATCCATAATTTAGTTATGATGTTTATAAATCCTCATCACATCAATAAAAATCATAATGTGAATTTTATTACTCAATGTGTGTGTTTTGGTTTCAAAATTATATTATTGTGAAAACTGCATGTTCCAAATTTAAAACCCAAAAAACGAATTCAGATTGTTTTTATACATTATTAAAATGACCAATAAGTCAATTTTGACATGAATTAATTATCTTGAACTCAATTATATGAATGGTGGTACTTGTATAACTCTATTTGTGATGTTAATTTACAATTTACGTTTTAGTGAAAATGATATGTGACATAATAAAAATCAAGAAAACACATTAAGATTGTTTTTATAATTTGGTAAGTGTTCCATATGAAATTTTTTACATTTGGAGATTAGCTTCAACTTTTTCACATACACGGAGTGCCCGATATAGCTCAAAGTGTCTGTTGTCACGTTAAAATAGACATTTTAGTTTAAAACATGTGTCAATCAACAAAAACCAAGAAAATGTACTTTGATTTTTTCTGATAATTTATGTTAATGATTAATAAGTAAATTTTGATTGGTATTAATTAGACACATGTATAATTGTCACAAGATGTTCATGGAAAGACTCAAAGTGCTTGTTTTCAGTTTAGAATGACATTGGATTACAAAAAAGGCAGCATAATCAAAACACCTAAAACACATTCATAAGATTTTGATACAATAAAAAAATGTTCCATATTTCAATTGTGATATGTAGGAATCATTCATATGTCAATATGGTGCACTATGTGACTAGTATGACCTAAAGTGTCTCTTTTTATTTACATGTAACATTTTATTTAAAAAGTAAAGTGAGATACCAAAAACTGTGGATATCCATTCAAATTAAATTAATATATTAGTAAAACGATCCATATATTGTTTTGGATGTTTAGGAATTAGCCTCATCTGAATATTATATACATTGTTCCCAATTTGATTAAATGTCTATGTTTTCATTATAAATTAACATTTTAGTTCAAAACATGTGTCACACACTAAAAACTATGAAAACATGCTAAGATTGATTTAAAATATTTTGAAAATTACACTTTATTTACTTTTAATGTGTCACTACTCATCCCCTGGGGCCCGTATCGTGACTACCCCAAGCCCGCTTTCCATAGTCCAGGGTCTGGAGACTAGCACCAAAGGCGTATTTCCCTAAAACTGGGAAGGTAATGCCTTTATAAATCGTAAACACACCCAACCAGAGTACAAGTGGAAGAAAACACTATGTAAAAGCTGTAAACAGAAGAAGTGATGAATGTAAAGGGGCTGGAAATACAATCCCAACAATAAAGTACAAGGAAAAGATAAACATGTACAACTAAAAATGAAAACAGCTAGAAGGTGTCTAGAAGCTCCTGGAATGTCCACCATGGATCCTACCTGAAGGGTAGGTACCGATAGCCTCCTCAGTGATCCACGTCAGTTCGCCTGCTCCGGGTACTGACTAGTCACGAGTTCCACCTCCGGGTACCATCTAGTCCTCATACACTCCAACTCGGTCAGCGTTGTCCGTCATCTACATCCAACACAATGTGGTGCGGGCATAATCGTTAAGGGGTGAGTATAAAAATACTCCGTAGGGACCCCGAGATCCTGAAGGTCTCAAAAAATACAAAAATAATGAACCAAAAAGTTTGATTTCAACGGATAAACATTGCTTAGGTATATGCCCAAACATATAGCTAAGTTATCAAGTAACCCAACTCAATCATGAGGAAAACACAAAAGTCATTGACTCATCTCAAACCAGGATTTTATCCATGATGTAGAAACCATGAATGCTAGAGAACTCCTCCTATATTGAGCACAGTAGTCTTGCCACGACTCTGAGGTGCTACTCACTAACCTAAGACTACTGAGTTACTCCTCCTGTCGAGTACCGCGGGTCTACCACCTCTCATAATAGCACTCCCCGCTATGTGTCTGCCGCCTCACATAGTAGCGCTCCCCCTGATAGCCTACAGAGGTACAAATTCTGTCGAGTACTGTGGGTCTAGCCCCTCACATAGTAGCGCTCCTCCAAAATGGGTCAGAAACCTCAAACAGTAGTGCTCCGTACTAGGCTAGTCAAGTCACTCCGAAACGAATTGGATAAGCAGTCATCAGGTCTCAGCCAGCTACTAGGTCTCCGTACTCCCTATGCTCGTCTCCGGGAGGATCTGATCCATGAGCTAATTTTCGATACTCCAAGTGTCACGAAATATCATGTAGAAGTATTGAAAGGACCGCCACATCATAGGGGTCTCAACACAACAGACGGCGCGTCAATAGGACGCCCGGTCTCTGAGTTATTTTCCTTTTTGTCCCAGGGCCCTGTTGGTTTCGTGTATGAACCAAACTGACCGTATCTCAACTGTACCCATAACTCTAATGGGGTATACTCAAAGGGACCATATCTCAACGAAATTACCAACACCTATGACGGTTCGTCAAATAGACGTTTGGTCTGAGAGTTATTGGCTTTTCCTTTCCAGGTGTCTGATTGGTTTTTAAGCTAAAACCAACCAGAATGTACTCCAACTGTGTCTGAACCTTGAGTGGAGTATAAAAAAAACCATCTCATCAAAAGGAAACCATCGTAGTTGACGACACATAAATCGGACTTCCAATCCTTAAGTTATAAGCATTTCAGCTCCGTGGGCCCGGTTGGTTTCGGTTTCGACCCAACCCAGCCATTTTCCCAAAGTCATCCAAAACTCAATAATACTATAGAAAAAGGACCACCCCATCATGAGAATCTCAGTTCCATAGATATCACATCGATTGGATGCATGGTCGTGATGTTATCCTCATTTAAGCGTAACGGGCACGGCCCGTTAAGCCCAGTGGGATGGCGGGTCGGGTCGACCCGGTTTTGGCGGGTCTGACCCGGCTGGTGTCAGACCTGCCCGGTGAAGTGCGCAGCCTGGACCGAGGTGTGTGGCCTGGCCCGGTGGGGTGAAGACCGGCCTGGCGCAGCACGGCCCCGCCCGGCTCGGTGCGGCCCAGCCCTGTGCGGAACGGTCGGGCTGACCGAGCGATGCCAGGGGGGGCACTTTCCCGTACCGGCGGCGCCGAGCAGTGTCGCCCTCCTATCCGGACTGCCGAAGCTGGCCGGTATTCTCGGCATGAGTGTCCCGCATGGGCGGGCCGTGATCCTCCTGCGTGGCACCTGCGGTTGCCGCGATCTTCTTCAACCCGGCCGGCCGATGAGCCAATCAGTTCACCCACTGAAGTGTCCCACGAAGTGCGGGTCGTGGTCCTCTACAGTGCGGTGCCCCTTGTGGTGCCGCAATATCTTAGGTCCGGCCGGCTTTAGCCGGTCGGTTCTTCGTCGGCCGAGCGGCCCGCTGTTGCGGGTCGTAGTCTTTCCCTCTTTGTGCCACACCCAGTGCCATGGTCCTCTTTGGGCCGGCGTGCGGCCACCGTTGCTGCCACCGCCTTTGGTTGTTGTCACCTCTCCGACATCACTTCCACCGCAAAAAAAAAACATGGTTCAACGGAGGGTCATTAGGCCGTCTTTGTTCGGGATGTGCCATCCGCGTTAGGCGATATCAATAGGCCAAGACATATCCGAGGTACACATAAATAATGAGTGTATAATTCTTATTCAATTTAAAATTATACAAACCCCTACCTCATAATTTACGTCACATGTCGACAAGCCGTAGAAAACGAGCGTCGCGATAGTCAGGCATCGAGGAAGATGGAGTTGCGGAGAACAGTGTCATCCAGTCAACATTGGAGGAAGAGTGGTTGACGTAGGAGATGCTTCTCCCAACCGGTGTCTTCTCCCTTTACAAGGAGGAAGAAGAAGGTAGGACAAGTCATGGAGAATTCTTCATCGAGAGAGGATGATGTTCTTTGTCTAAGAATGAAGCTTCTCTAATTCTCCAAAGGTTCCCCACCAAAATATTTCCTAAGGAAAATATTATAATTGACTTCTCCAATTTTACATAATTTCCATGCAAATAAAATTAATTTAAAATGATATGTTTCAATTAATTAATGAATTAATTAATTGTTCGGGGTGTCATAATCAATGGGTGGAAGGTGATAAATAATTATGGGAGAAGTTGGAGAGTTATAAGGATTAATAAGGGGTTTCATGGGGGTTTAAGGGAGTTAAAGGAGGAGTTGAAGGGTTAAAACTCATTCAACCCCCACCACCCTCAGTTATACCCTCCCATGGGATGTTTGGTGGGCTGTGGGCCCCACATCCAACTTCCCTTTAGAGGAATTAACTTCCACTTAAAATAAAATTTGTAACACAATAATTTTATTTAAGTCATAATGAATCCCTAAATTTTAACTACCACATACGACAAAACACAACTGCGGTAAAGGTCCCACCTAAGAAAATACCGGCATTGCAAGTTCATCGGTGCCCTCATATTTCAATTACGAGAACGGTTTAAATGATATAAAAACCCGCATGTACGTTTACTGAACATAACCAAAAAAAACATCAGAAATTGATTCCGGGCACACCGGGCCTCGGAATCAGGTGCCGTTAGAAACTGCAGACTCATAAAGTTCAAATGAATTTATGAAAAAAAATTTCATGAAATTTCCAGGTCTTCACATTACCCCCACCTTAGGGATTTACATCCCCATAAAGCTATAACACACACTAGGTAAAAAAAGAGGTATTGAGAACGCATATGAGTCTCCCGCTCCCATGAGCTCTCCTGGAGGTTCCCGTGATTCCAGCGAATGCACACCAGAGGAATTGAACATACACATAGGACTCGCTCCTGTCAATCCTCATTCTCCACTAGAACCTCCGTGAAAGTTTCTCCGTCATCAATGTCCAGCTCCCCATGGTCGTTGATGTGGGACCGGTCGTGCACTTATCTACTCAGCTGAGATACGTGGAACACATCGTGCACCTGGTGCAATTGAGGTGGAAGGGCCAGGCGGTAAGCCACTTCACCTACTCTGCTGAAAGTGGAGGAGTGACTGTGAGAGACTGTAGATAGGATGCACCATCTCTATCCACAAAGGATATATGTATGGCAGCGAGCTACTCTGTCACCTCTTGTAGCAGCTGAATAACATTCCTGCTGAGAGCATCCACTACTACGTTCCTCTTCCCATGAGTATAGAGTATCTCAAGTCATAGTCCTGGAATAAATCAACCCATCGTTGCGGTCTCAGGTTCAGGTCCTTCTGAGAGAAGACACACCTGAGACTATTGAGATTGGAGTAAACCGTTCTCTCAACGAAAAAGGGGTGAGACTGGCCAATTTTAAGAACTCGACTTCATCCTTAATTGCCTATGTTCTACAAAATATGGTGAGATTTCTCCTTTTCCAAAAAGAGAAATCTGGTCTCATCACCTAGATGAACCATGTCATTTGCCTAATACAGTCAATCCTAGCATGAATGGTACTATTTCATGACATGGACGACGTCGTAAGGCCTCGATGCTACTACTAAGAGATCCAACTGTTACACTCACCTCCAAGGGTTGAGTCACACTATTGGAATCAGTGTGTGGTCACTGGGTCTCCTCTAGTAGAAATCTCAAAAGTGAGGGTCATGTCAACAGCTTTAACCGGAACCTCTTAGTATTTACTACACAAAAAGGAAGGAATGCAAACGTCATAAGGACAAGTGTCTTTTATTACCGTAGCTCAGGGTACAAACACACAAATCATCCAAAAACAATGACATTAACAAAGCTAGAAGCATCATGAACAAAGACCTCTATGACTGGAACTAGTCTCGCTCATGTCCACTAGCTTCCGAAGCTCCATAGTCGTATGCTTCAGCTGCCTGACGCTATGCTCTTCCCTATCCAACCATTCCCTGCGGTCGGGGTGGACCTCCTGGTGGTGGTGGTGGAAACACCTCGAAGCATCGTCCATGACCAGCATCACGGCCAACTCCTTTGGCTTAGTCTCCTCTTCCTTATGGTCAACCTTGATCGAACCTCTGCCTCTACCTGAAAGGTTCTACATCTATTTTCTGATCATCTGAGCAATGGGTCAGACAGTAACGAGCCATGTGACTCTGTCCACCGCATAAGTAACACTACATGAAAGGTCTGGCTCTGTCTCCACCCTGGGTGCCCTGCACTACCGACCCTAAGTCGTGCGGTCAATAACCTATAGGTCTGGCCCTCTTGGACCTCTGCGTCATCTATCTACTTCCAGCTGAAGAAGACTCCACTGCATGTGATCTAGTGGTGGGTCCCACTACTGGAGACTTCTTAGTAAGGAAACTCTCCATTAAGAGGGCTCACTCCAACACCCCTATCTGTGTCGGGATGATGTGAGAGATAACTGTATCTCTGATCTCTCACCTAAGTCCCTTCTTAAAGGTCTGGGCCTGGAAAAACTGGTCTTGCACCATACCAGTGGAGTAGCATGAGAGGTCAGTGAACATCGATGAGTACTACGCCACCATGATGCTACCCTGCTGTAGATGCAGTAGCTCCTGTATCGACACCGTTCGAAGGGTGGCTTGTAATGATCTTCCCAGAATAGGGTCTCTAAGTCTACCTATAGAAGTGTCGCCTTGTCATTCATCTGGAGCATCAATCTCCACCATCTTCCTGCTACGACCTCAAGAAGGATGGCATCAAGGATCACCATAAAGTCTGCTGGTGTCCCTACTAGCCTAAAACCTCTCCCCACAACCTCTAACTAATCCTCAACCGCCTGTGGGTCCATCTCTCCCCAGAACCTGGGTGGCCTCAGGCGCAGGAACTCGTGCAACGCGCTCAAGTGGCGTGCATCGCCTGCTGCTGGGGATGGTGGCATCAGTGGCCCAACGGGTTGTAGTACCGCTGGTGCCTCAATTGGAAGAGGGCCCAGTACTGAGGCCTCGTCGCTCGACGGCCTGTCAGTACGTACAACTCTCGGCGCCCTAGCTGATTGTCCATGGGGAGGCATCCTGAAAGAAACAGACGTGTCACAGTCAAAATACTATACATGGTGATCTGACCTAGTTTGAGCTGACTTAAAGAAAAAATTTGAAATCACAAACGCAATTAGTGTTTTCGTACACTAAGTCAGAAATTAGATGTCAGGGTCCGGATGTATGGATACGTCGGCCGCCCGCATCGAAACTAGACTCCTGGAACTGAAAACCACACTTAGTACACTTAACACTATTTCTTCACAAAAATAAAATATCAGAGTCCTAGTTTTACGGTATAACTGACATCCTCTGATACCGATTTTTCATGACCCGTCCCCCAGGGCCCGTATCGTGACTACCACAAAGCCGCCTTCCATAGGCCATGGGCTGGAAACTAACACCAAAGGCGTATTTCCCTGAAACTGGGAAGGCATTTCCTTTATAAATCATAATCACACAGAACTAGAGTACAAGTGGAAGCAAACACTAAGTAAAAGTTGTAAACAGAAGAAGTGATGAATGTAAAGCGGCTGAAATAAAAGCCCAACATTAATGTACAAAGAAATAACAAACATGTACACCTAAAAACGAAAACATCTTGATGGTGTTTATAAGCTCCTGGATCGTCCACCATAGATCCTAAATGAAGGGTAGGTACATATAGTCTCCTCTGTGCTCCACGTCTGTCCGGCTCCTCCATGCATCGGCTTGTCAGGAGGTCCACTTCTGGGTACCGTCGAGTCCTTGTACACTCTGCCTCAGTCACCACTATCTGTCATGTGCATCCAAAATAATGAGGTGTGGGTATAGCCCGTGCAAGGGTGAGTATAACAATATTCGGTAGGGACCCCGAGACCCTGAAGGTCTGACAAAATCCACCATGAATAAACCACAATGTACGATCTCAACGGATAACCATTTCATAGGTGTATTCCCACACATAGACCTATGTAATCAAGTGACCCATCACAATCATGAGGAAAACAGAATAGTCATTGACTCAGCTCAAACCAGGATTTTATTCATGATGTCGAAACCACAAATGCTAGAGAAATCCTACACTGTCGAACACAATAGTCCTGTCGTAACTCCGACGTTCTACTCACTAACTTTATACTGCTGAGATACTCCTCCTATCACGTACAACAGGTCTTCCGCCTCACATAGTAGCGCTCCCCGCCATGGGTCTGCCGCCTCACAGAGTAGTGCTCCCTCTGATAGCGTATAGAGGTACTGCTTCTGTCGAGTACCACGGGTCTGAAGCCTCACATAGTAGCACTCCTCCGCCATGGTTCTTCCACATCATATAGTAGTTCTCCCCACTGGGCTCTTCATGTAACTCTGAAACGAATCAGACAACCAGTCATCAGGTCTCAGCCAGCTAGTAGGTCTCCGTAATCTGAATGCTCGTCTTTAGGAGGATCTTCTGCATGAGCTACTGGTCTATACTACAAGTTTCATGAAGTCTCACATAGAAGTATCACAAGGACCATCATGTCATAAGGGTTTCAACGCAACAGACAGCGCGTCAATCGGACTCCCGGTCTGTGAGTTATTAGCCTTTTTGTCCCGGGGCCCGGTTGGTTTCGTGTACGAACCAACCCGAATGTATCTAAACTATACCCCAAAATCCCATGGGTTATACTCAAAGGGACCATTTTTTTTCAACGAAATTACCAACGCCACTGACGGTTCATCAAACAGACGTCCTGTCTGAGAGTTATTGGCTTTTCCGTTCTAGGGGCCCTGTTGGTTTTTAAGCTAAAACCAACCCGACCGTACTGCAACTGCGTCTGAACTTCGAGTGGAGTATGCCAAAAGAACCATCACATCAAAAGGAAACCAACGTAGTTGATGACATGTCAATTAGACATCTTGTCCTTATTTCATAAAAGTTTCCGCTCCCTCCACCCGGTTGGTTTCGGTTTTGAACCAACCCGACAGTTTTTCCAAAGTCATCAAAAAATCACTTAGAGTATCACAAAAGGACCGCCTCGTCTCGAGAATCCCAGTGCTGTAGACGGCGCGTCGATCAGACACACATTCATGATGTTATTTTCATATAAGTGTAACTTGGCCAGCCGTTAATCCCAGTGGGCTGGCGGTTCAGGTCGCCCGGTTTTGGCAGGTCCGACCCAGCTGGTGTCGGACCGACCCGGTGAAGTGCACGGCCCGACCAAGTGGGGTGTGGCCCGGCCCGTGGGGCACGGCTCGGCCTGGTGCGGCGCTCCCCGACCCAGCATGGCGCAGCTTAACCCGCCCCGGCACGGCGCGGATCGGCCCAGCATGGCGCGGTGCAGCCTGGAAGGCTTCGGCTCCGCCCGCATGTCCGAGCGACGTAGAGGGGCTCGTCCACCCGCTTTCCCGTACTGGAGACGCCGAGCGGCGGTGCCCTCTTATCTGGCCAGCCAAAGCTGGCCAATCTTCCCAGCTTGAGTGACCTGCATGGGCGGGCTGTGTTCCTCTGCAGCACGGTGCCCCTTGTGGCGCCGCTGTCTCTTCAGTCTGGCCAGATTTAGCCAGCAAGTTCTTCGTCGGCCGAGTGGCACACGGTTCTGGGTCGCGGTATTTCCCTCTCCGCATGGAACCATGTGTCGTGGACCTCTTCGGGTCGGCGTGCAGCTGCCCTTGCTTCCACCACCTTTGGTCACCGTCACCTCTCCGACACTGCTTCCATCGCCAAAAAAACATGGATCGACGGAGGGTCGTCAGGCCGTGTCTGTTCGAGTGACGCCCTTCGTGTTAGGCGATATGAAGAGTCCAAGACGTTTCTGAGGTACACATCAAGAACGAGTGTATAATTCTTATTAAATTTGTAATTATACAAACCCCTACCTCGTAATTGACATCACATGTTTACAAGCCGCGGAAGACGAGCGTCGCGGCAGTCTGGCATCGTGGAAGAGGGTATTGTGGAGAACGGTGTCATCCCGTCAACGTTGGAGGAAGAGTCGTTGATGTAGGCGACGCTTCTCACGAGCGGTGTATTTTCCCTTGACTCGGAGGAAGAAGAAGGTAGGATAAGTTGTGGAACATTTTTCACCAATAGAGGACGATGTTCTTCATAGAATAATTAAGCTACTCTAATTCTCCAAATGTTCCCCACCAAAATATTTGCTAAGGAAAATATTATAATAGACTTCTCCAATTTTAAAGAACTTCCATGAAAATATAATTAATTTAAAATGAGATGTGCCAATAAATTAATGAAGTAATTAGTTGGTTGGGGTGGAATAATCAATGTGTGGAAGGTGATAAATAATAAATGGAGAAGGTGGAGAGTTATAAGGATTAATAAGGGATTTCATGGGGGTTTAAAGGATTTAAATGAGGAGTTGAAGGGTTAGTGCTCGTTCGGGCCCCACCACCCTTAGTTATATCCTCCCACAGGATGTTAGGTGGGGTGTGGGCCCCACCTCCAACATCCATATAGAGGAATTAAATTCCACATAAATTAAAATTGCTACACAAAAATTTTATTTAAGTCTTAATGAATCCCCAAATTTTATCTACCACATACGAAAAAACACAACTACGTTAAAGGTATCT
This sequence comes from Viscum album, assembly GCA_963277665.1. Classification (NCBI taxonomy): domain Eukaryota; kingdom Viridiplantae; phylum Streptophyta; class Magnoliopsida; order Santalales; family Viscaceae; genus Viscum; species Viscum album. The sequence goes on from OY728165.1 coordinate 1,395,852,417, forward strand.
CTAAGAGAATACCGGCACTACGAGTTCATCAGTGCCCTTGGACTTCAATTCCGAGTACCAGTTCAAAAGATAGAAAGAACCTGCACGTACGTTTAATGAACGTACCCAAACAAAACATCAGAAATAGAATCTGGGCACACCGGGCCTCGGAATCAGGTGCCTTCAGAAATTGCAGGCTCGTAAAATTCCAAATAATTTACGAAAGAAATTTCCTTGAAATTTCTAAGTCTTTGCATAATGTGTAATACTTAACTTCATGAAAATAAGACACATGATGTGGTTGATATGACATGAAGTAAAAGATTGTAGAATAACCCTATATTTTATATTTAAATTCCTGACATATCTAAAATTTTGAAAAATGTTCAGATTCGTTTCAAAATTTATGAAAATAGTTCTTAATTTTTTTTGGACCAATAGAAATAGATCACATGTTAATTTGATACCCTATTTGGCTAGTGTTAATCAAAATGCGTGGTTTCAATATAAAACATCCATTATAATTGAAAAAACATATCAAATAGAAAAAAATGATCAAATGCGATCACATTGTTTTCAAATATTTGGAAAAGGGCCCATAATTTATTTCTATTATATAAAAACTGACAACACATAAATATGATACATAAAGTAAAAAATTTGACCCAAACTTCATGTTTTCAATATAAATGTTACATTTTAGTTTAAAATTTCATATCACATCACCCAAACTGAGAAAACATGCATTGATTATTATCTAAAAATTTTATTTGTTATTACATAATAAATTTATATATAATTTTATTTTATACATATATATAGATTTTTTCAAATATAAAATACCTGAATACAAACATGGAATGGTTTTATAGTGGAACACTTTTTCTAAAAAAGCAAGTCCTCTTGAATTGGATCCCATCCATAGTGAGTTTTTTTGTCTGTATAGATGATAGCCTATTTAAGAGGACCTTCTTTTGAGGAAAAAAGGAAACGATGTGATTCTTAAGTGAGATCCAAAACATAATATGATATGCGATGTAACTAGTTTCACTAAAGGTGTGCGTTTTTAGTTTAAAGTTGAAAGTTTTTAATTTATATCATTATAGTTTTTCTTACATGAGATTTTTTTTATTATATAGGAGGATACTTCTTCTTGAGCTGGGGTGGTTTCTTCAGAAACTAATATCATGATTGGGGGATAAGTGGGAAACACAAATGAATACTGATTATTTTGAATGTCTATTAAAATTTTGAATTACACTTGTAATTAATCACAAATATGATTGAAATGTATATAATAATTTTTTTTATATTTTTGCAGTGAATTTTATTTCAATTAAATTCATTTCTTTTTACTATATTTTCTTAGGTTTTATTATTTTTACACTAAATTAATGTTGTTAATATCATAACCATATTGATTCGTTATTATCACCAATAAAGGTCCCCCTTTGTAATGTTTTTATAGCTCTGATAAAAGGGTCCCTCTTCTCACATTGCATAGATCAACATTTCATTTTCGTGCTAAAAAAATATTTTTATAGCACCATTGAAACCTTGTTCTATAATAGTGACTCTAAATAATGTAGTATTTTTAATATGTTTTTAAAATATTTAAATTTTTTAGTTTTTATTTTTCTTAATAGTGGAGACTTTGATAGATCCCACATGGGTTGGAGTATATTTTTTTGTTCACTGTCATGCATAAATGATTTCAACTAGTGTGGAAAAATGTAACTACATATTCTTATTTATTAAATACTTGAATTAATATTTATCATCATTCAATAGAATTTATATTATAAGAACCCTTAAAATATAGTTTTGTTATCATTTCTATGAAACAGTTTTATTTTAAGCATCATAAAAATCCAGTTTCTTTTATCAGGGGTAAAAACCATTGATCAAGAAAACCTTTATCATCCCTATAAAATAACTAATAAATGAATTCCATTATTAGTTCCTTTTATAGGAAGGATAACTAATTCCTTTAATCAATTATATTATTTCCAGTGATTATTTTTTGAAATTATATCTCTTCTCCATCATCCCCTTTTATATGGGATGGCCAAACACGCAATCGCCCATGCAAGAACTTGATCACCCCCACCCACCCCAACATTATTAGTATTTTTCCACCTCGCCACTAACATCCTATTTATTCGCATAAAAAAACACACCTCTCAGTCAAACCTCTCTTGCATCTCCTATGATTCGACCATGAGACCCCTAGGTTCAATCAAAACATCCATTACCTCGGAAGAAACTAGTGTTTCCTATATTTTGAGATATATCTATTTATTTTAATATTTAAATACTTATCATTCATATATATATTCACATAATTATATGTATTCACATTAATATATATGTTCAAAAAATTATATATATATATATATATATATTTATATAACAATTAAAATAGTTTTATAAAATATGTTTTTTTGTGCGTGTATTGTTTTGTTTATATATTTATATTTATGTGTCTTTTCATATGTACATTTTATATATATATATATCTTTATATATTTATCTATAATTATATATAATAATATAATTATTTTAAAATACATTTATAAAATATGTTTATTTGTGTTCTTAAGTGTGTATTTTTATATTTTTATATAAATAATGTTCCAAGAGGTTGGTGAAACTCCTCTTACAAAATTATATTAAATAACATAAATTGAAAAAAGAGACATTACATGGAGGTTTTACAGAGTTGGGTATGCCAATAACCATGGGAATCAACCTCAACTAAACTAGAACTGAACACTAGTAAAATAAAGGACGAAATAGAACTCACTTTCGTGATGGAATTCTCCAATAAACCATCAGATACCATATTTTCCTTCCTGTAGAAATGTGTAGCATCTAGAGATATGAAGTTAACAAGATGCATAAAATCAATCCTTGGAAACAATATTCTCCAAATGAAATTTCTAGAGTGTATTTTAAGAATTTTCACAACTAGAGTTGATTCCAATTCCAAATATAAAATACTCCATACAATTTGGGAATCATATCAGTTCCTCTTTATCATCTCCCATAACTCAGTCTTGATTGCGAATCCATTTCCAATTAAGTGAAATAATACGAATTTAATGAGACCTCAATCAGTTGGAATGATTCCGAAACAACCCAATGTCCATATTGCACCTGAATCCACCCCATCAATGTTAATTTTTTTCCACCCTAATAATGTGGGTAACTAATGAAAAAATTTAGAAATAAGTGGCTTCCTCACCCTTCAACTAACACCAAGGGAAAAAAAAATTACTATGTCATTGAATTCATTATTCATTTCCATTGTATGAATTGTGGAAGAAATAATAATTTTTTATTTACTGTGGAGAAAAAATTATAGAATAAGGTAGCATGTTTGTTGATGAAAAAAATATTTCCAAAAATTCCAGGTAAAATAAATAAACATGGTAGCCGCAAACTAATAGGATATACTAGATATATTCGTGACATTTCATGTGAAATATGGAGGGAAAAAAATATTCCAGATTCTAGAAATAAAATCAACACTTGGAGACATCCTATACATACTTACATAGCTAGCATGTTATATAGAAGCACAGAAACATATGAGAAATGGATTTGTAATCTTGAAAACATATTATGAAGGTAGTGGAAAGATGAGTGCCTTCATATTGTAGAATAGTTTTAGTGGGAGGCGAATTATTCTATATTTTTTAGATAAGTAAGAAATTATATGGAGAAATAAAGGGCTTTTAGAATCCAAAGACCCATATAGGTAACACAATGGATCCCCACATTGAAATATTTTACACGTTCAGGTGATAAAAGACCCATGAAAGGTAGGAATCCATAGTAAAGTATCATTATCATCATACACATACCTAGGGAATTCATCCTCATGCAACGTTGGCAGCAGGTCATGGAAGACACTATAAATAAGAAACTCATAAATAATTTAATTCTTCAAAGAGACAGGAATAATAGCATCCTCAATGATAATTTTTAAATGCCAAGCCATGTGATAACAATACAAATATCATTTCTTACATACCACCAACATCGAGAAAACCATACACTCATAATATCTTTTCTTAAAAATGGTCAAATAAGTGAAGAAACATACATGAAATTCCCATTCTGTAGTTTATTAACAAAACTGGTGGTAAAAAATTCTAGGGATGAGTCAGTGCTAAAAATAATATTCCATGTGATATTTTTCAAGAAGTTATCATTGAAAAACCAATGTTCTTTGGCTCCCAGAAGACTCATGTTCATCGGATTCACACACTCATTCCAGGAAGCAATCAGTAGTTTCATCTATTGGAATGAAACAATCTATATTAAATTGAAAAACATAATTTTTAGTTTATTGATGAGGGAACTAAGATACATATAAACCCAGAAAGTATATACAAACATTTAGGTAATACAAACATTAACTAAGAAAATTATGCATGCTTAAGACATAGTTTTCCTCTTCCAAGATGGTAGAAAAATAAAAATTCAGGAGTATATATTTTCTATATATCACATTTTCACCTTTCCCATGAAAATGGGAATACCATCATAAGTGAAAGGAAAGAACCCTCTCATTTCACCAAGATTTCGAACAACCATGTTATTCTTAGAAGAAATCACTCATTCTTCGAACATGACTGAGGACTTTTTCACGCGTATAACATGCCCAAACACCTCCTCATAATTCCCAAAATTATTTTGATATGAGAAATGGTATCCCTATCATCCCTTAAAAGAGAAAAATTTCATATGCATAATGTATATGAGAATGAGAAAAATTTCCCTCCCAACACACATTTACTATTAGAGACCAAAATTGACATGATCATTAGTGAAAAAACATAGATAATCCTCATCTTTGAAAAAAATGAGCCCTGATAGAGGATCCACCTACTCTACCCCTCTATACCAACAAACGAAGCCCCTTATATACCCATTGAAAATAACTGAGAGCCTAGAACTCTTAAGAATAAGGAAAATCAAATTAATAAATCTCTTATAAAATCCAAGCATTTTCATAACAAAAAATATGAAATCCTAATTTATAATATCAATTACTTTGGAGATGTCAATAATCATATCCATATTAACACCCTTAACCTTTTTCTATATAACATTGACAAAATTTGAAGTAGTGTAGAGACAGTTATGTATATTTATCCATAAAAAGAGATATATTTATGTATACATATTTCTATTCCAGTATATAAATATAAATATTAATAGAGACATCATTAATATTTTTTATATTTATTTACATATTCAAAATGTTAATATTTATTTACACTTATTAGAACATATACAAATATATATATATATATATATATATATTCATATAGACACTCACAAACATGTTTTGATATAACTTACATTTAAAATTTTAAAGGTACATACATATTCATAATTTTTAACACCAATAAAATGGAATACTTTTTACTTCAAATAAAATGATAATTTAATTTTTTTTGTCATTTTTTATACAATTAATAGGAAACTTTATATGTAGATATCTCAAAATAAATATATAATTATTTATAAATAACTCTACAATATAAAAAATATCAAAATTTGATCATCATAATATTAATATAACTAAAATCTCTATGAGAAAATTAATTATACATTGAAAATAGATATGAATACACTCATAAAAGAAGTTGAAATTCCATAAAATATTAATAAATTAGGGTTTCCGCACTAAAGTTTTAGTTTTGGATACCATTAGTGTATTTTCATAATATTAGGGAAACAATGATAGGGTTCCCCAAAAATTAGTACATCATATTTCACTTCACAAAATTTGATTTGATATATCATGGAGCCTAAATAGACACCCAAATAAAATGTTTTTTTTCATTTGAAGAGCATGCTATGTTTTAACGTAATCATAAAATTTTAGTTGATTTATGAATTTTATTTATCATTAAATTTTTATTGAATATCTATTAACCAATAAAAATAACCATATTATCAATTAATAATAAATTTTAATTATTTTATAATACTTTTTCACTATATATATTATATAATAAGAGTAAATATATTTTTATTATTATATAAATCATATTTATTTAAATATATTTTATAAATATCAATATAAATATACGTATATTTGAAAATGTGATTTTTATTAATTTATAAAAAATATGAAGGTGACATTTTATTAGTGTTAGGAAAAGAACTGATAACTATGTTTTTTATGAGTTCTAAAAAAATTATGATAATGAATAAGAAAAGTACAAATAATCTACATATTATTAGTTATAAAAAAACTATTAACATTTATCGAAAGCACTGATAATGAGGTCCCTTATCATTGCTAAAAATAAAAAGAAAATAATTATCTCCATTTTTTTGTATCACTAATAAAAAACATTTTTTTAGTGTTTTTATATAGTGTTGATAAAAATATATGTTAATTTTTAATCACTAATTAAGGATGACGCTTTATATCATGAATTTTCTAGTAGTGTGGGAAACTTAATTGATCAAGTGAAACAAGGTGGACATGATAAAATATTAAAAATTATTTTCTCTACCCGAATGGTATCAACCGTATTCCAAGGAGAATGATTGTAACACACCAATATTTATGTAATTATTTCACTTTCAATTATTTTATTTCATCTATTTATTTTCTTACATGTAACGTCGATTTCAAATGCACTCCGATGTAATATTAAAATACTATTATTTAATGTGATGGTTATCTCATAGTTGTTGGAATTGTGGGTATAAATAGGAAAAACTAAATTATAAATGCATATCATTTCCAATTTATAAAATGAATTTTGAGTTTATCAAAATAATAAAATGTATAAAAAATCATTCAAATGTAAAAAATGTTGTTTTTCAAGAGATCCATTTTTATACAAGAAATATATTTTTATCATAATAAATTAAATTAATCACAATTAGTGAATTAATTTATAAAAATTTAAATATTATATATTAAATAAAATTATTTATCATTCATTTAATCTCTTCTCTAAGTATGAGATAATAATAAAACCAGTTTTAATGATATCATATGTGTTCACAAATGGGAAGACTGTGTTTTATGGAAAAAATACATAAATAAATTAAAAATCCACGGATTCATAATTAAATATCCAATTAAGAAAATGATGAAGACATAAATGGTCATCCGATTTTTTTTGAAATTCTATTCAAATAATGGAAACTTTATTTCCTACTCATTTAGTGAATTATAGCACACATAAAGAGAAATCAATCAATAATGACTAAATCGTCATGACAATATGTTCGTAAGGATGAAAGTCCTCTCTATTTTAAGAAATGTAATTAATTACAAAATGTAAATTAGACTCCATAATAACATTATCCCACCAATTATAATGAGTGATGAGAATACCATGAAGAATAGATCATGATTATGCCATAGAGGTATCCCAAAATGTTTGATCAAAAAAACATTATACTAACACAATCCGCCGATTATTTTTGAAAACAGTTATTTCAACACGAACCCTATATCATTATTTAATATTATATGATGTATTAACCATGATAAAATCTTCTAATGGAGGATCACAAATATTTATTTCCTTCCAAATATGATCACCGGAGGAAATATCTTCACTCAATGTCCAAGGATTCATCTACTATAAGTCCCTCTCCAACCAAATACATTCTCATGATGACCTCTCTTAGAAGCACCATTCATTATATCTTTTTAAAACCAACAATGTGATTGTACAAATCAGTCCCAGAATCCATTGTTCAAAAGATGAATGTCTATTAAGAAAATTATAATTAAGAACAAGTGAAGTATTAAAGTTTTCTAGGAAATTCACCCTTCATTCCTTCAAAACCCCATCATGTTTTATGAATAGAAGAATATAATTTAATTGTGAATCCATATCAAAATGAAATACTAGAAAATTATCATCAATACAAAGATGATTAGAATCAATAAATCCTCATTTTAAAGTAATTCGAAAATAAGAATGCAACCAAAAAACTCGACAATACTATATATCGATGGGATCAAATTTCATTATAACAAGAACAATAATTATTATGATACAATGAGATACCACAAATTAAAAACAATTGGTTGTCATACATTATCATAGATAATCTATTCCTATATTGTTGGATACATTTCATTCAGACACAATTATATAATAATATGTCTTTATGTGTTACTCTAAAACATAAAATTTTAATTGTAAAATGAATAATGATATTTTATATTTCTACTATTATATTACACAGTTTTCTTAGAATAAAATAATGAGGTCAATCATTGAAAATGATATCTCATAACATTATTTGTGATATCCCAAACAACTAAGATGATTATTCTATGACATCAAATCACATATCATAGAAAACAACATCTCCATATCATTGTATATGGAATGTATGCTTTTATAAAAATCATAATTATATTTAAAATCACAAATTTTTTAAAACAACATAGAGTAACTTTGATATCACTATTTGGGCTCCAAATATATTTACATGCTCAAATGTGGTGTATAAATTAAAAATACTTATTTTAGAAAAAATTAAAATGAGTGGAAAAAATAATATAAAAAATATAATTTATTCAATATACACAATACTTTATTATATCTTATTTTTTTACATTCCATTTGTGGTGGGATCTATTCACAAATTTCATGTTTATAAAAAATTAATCACAAATTAAATTTTTTGTGGCAATCCATCATTGGGGAGGGAGAGAGGGGGTTATCTAGATGAGGTGGTGGAGGTAAATCCATACTTATACCCTACGATAATTTTCTCATGTACTCTATCATTTGTTGCTTCTCCTATGCATGCTCTTTATCAATCTCATTATGTTTCTTCTCCTAGTACCGAAAAAACTATTCTTGCACTATATTTTGGTTCACTATAACCTCATAATGAGGTCAAAACATATACTCATATTGTTCTATCGGTAATGATAAATCTCCATGAGCTCCACTAAAGATGGACTATGACATCAAAAATTTTCCATAACAACTCTAGATGTCAACCGATAGCTGATACCAACCACTTGGTCTTTCTCAAAGGAAAAATGAGTCACCTACATCTTTTCTATATTGTTATGTTTAGCTACATTGGTGGTATGACCCTCATTTTAATCTCAAATATTGTATTGTGTGTGATAACTCATGAGCATATATGACTACTTAAGAAGATATTGAAATTTAAATAGTTAAAAAAAAATTAAATTTAAAATTTAAAAAAATATTACAGACCACAATTTGGCGTTGTTGACCATAAAGAATTTTTCCATTGACATGGTTTATATACATCATCTCATACACATAAAATTATATAATATCAGTCTTCTCAACTGCCTATATGAATACTGTTCAATAATATAATTTAATGATATATAAATTATTAAATAAATTATTTTATGAGATCTCATCGATGATTACTAAATATATGACTACTGGATCAATGAGTGACCTCATATCTCACCTAGTTCAACAAAAAAATGATGATCTACTCTGAAAACTATTTTCCAAAAAATACGAAATCCATTCATCCCAAACCTGAGAGGTGATATAATCTGGTCAATGGATGTAACACGACTGATCTGAAAATTCAACTTCGTCATTCGTCATCGATCTCTTAAATTGATTATCTAAAAACATGCGGCATGGGTCATGCATGAAGGCCTCCCCGACCTCCAAGATATATTACCTCATGATATCATTTATGGGATACCAAAAAACATACAAAACATTTTTAATATTAATTTAATAATTAATTAAATTACAAAAAATTATATATATTTATATACCTTATAGTGATCAAACAAGATCTACCCAATATCAATCGGAATATAAACCCATGAAACCCAAGATATGGAATTTTTTTTATCGAATAACACTCTCCCACATAATAGCTATATGAGAAATATTATTGGAAAATATATCAATTAATAAAATAATTAATACAAATATAAAATACAGAAATTAAATGATAACAAAAAATAACTACATTAAACAACTGAACATACCTCTACATGCATGGATCAAAATCTAGATATTTACTCCTCTTAGAAGGAGGGTGGGGGATCATCAATATCACAAGACCAAGACCCCTCCAGTTCTATACAGAGCCCACAACCTAATGTTATGATGACATATCATTAGGCTCATGACCAAGTAGATCAACATACTAGTGGTCATGTAAGATGTCATCATATGTCATGCCATCCATCTAAAACCTGGAAAGAACATTTTGATGAAATAATTGAATAAGAGTATTATGTATATAATTATTTTGACTATAATCAACATGTAATTATTCAATTTTCATCTTTATACACATCATCAGATATGATGGTGTAAATATCTTCATCTTCATCCCCAATATCATCAATTTCCTTATTATTATTATTTATATCATATTTTTTTTAATTCAACATCATTTATTACATCATTAACATTGAACCATTAACATGGGGTATCTTTATCGATATTTCGATCTCTTTGTAAAAATATTTATTTTCTGCTACCTCATAAAAAATACCAATTACCTGCACTTCCTTATAATCAAAATCACATTGTATAATATAATTTTCACTATTGAAGTTGTGTCGTAATTTCAATAATATATTTGGTGTTCGAGAGGATCCAATTAAAATGGTTTATTTTATAAAATATGGCTTTTATATTTAATGTAGATGATTCCATGTTGTGGATGAACCCAAAATACACTATCTATATCAAACCAACAAAATTTAAACATCATTACAAAATTATGTCCCAAATACTATAGATCAAGTATTACACCTGGTATGCAATAAATGTTAACATCATGTTCTCGGTGATGATATCCTCTTATAAAAACACTCTTATTAATTGTTTTTTATTAATCATATGAATGAAAATGAAATTTAAAAACATCCAACACATATTCATTATAATATTAAAAAATTGGGGATAGTGGTTTACTAAATACACATAACATATTATCATTTTTATCATCATGTTGTGATACTAAAAAAATTGAAAACCAATTTACAATATAACAGACAATAAATTTATTTCATATCTTAAATAATAATATATTTAATTTAATATTCATTTAACCTAGTAGGGAAAAATATATTGTAGGAATTCTTCAACTGTAGTTGGTGTAATTTGTGAAAAATGTTTCATGATATGATCATCATATAATCTCTAAATAAAATAATATTAATTTATATAATAAATAATTAATGATTATGTGGTAGTTCCACTCACTATAAAAATCTTGTCATTTCTTCACATTTGAGAATAACAAACAAATAACCCTATGATGTTCCAAATCAGAAATTCAACATTCATGAACTCCACCAAATCCATGCCGAGGATGATTAAAACTAATCATTGAATTTTCTATGTATCATAAAAATATCCTTCATTACTTTACTTTCGGTTTTGTTTTGACATATATTTATATTGGAAAAAGTGGGAGTAGAAAAAAGAAATATCTTCTTATAAATAAGATTCTCCAATTGACCATTAAACTAATTCTTTGATACATTGATTTTTCATCATTTTTTGAATTCATATGTCATATGGGTACTTCCATCAAAACTGAACATTGCCTCCACATTTTTCTTAATGTAGAAAATATAATTTCAAATGTTTAACTGAATCAAAGAAATCAGGTGAACATTTTTTTTGCAACTTAAATAAATTCAAAACAATATATTCTTATAGTTTACTAAGTGTGGCATATTCAGTCTTAAATGAAAAAATTTCATAGAAACAATTATATATATATATATTTTAAGGAATAAATAGTATAAAAAATTAATGAATATATAAATAAAATCCTTTGAATTATTTCTAATATAGTATGACAAACATGATGTTTTAATTCAGAAATATGGTTTTTTGACCCAACTAGGAAAATTGTAAACATAAACGTCCGATAGTATAAAATATGCAATCCACTAAAAAAATTATAAAAGGTTATATATAAAAAGTGTATAAGACTATTTTAAAATCATCATCTTATGTGATCAATCATTTTCAAGAAAATCATGTTCTGGTTTCCAACAAAATTGGAAAATTATCTAATCATGCCTTTACATTATATTTGGACTTAATAGGTGTGACCAAAACATTAGAAAATATTTTACCTAAATAATTCTTCTCTAAATTCAGGACATAAAACATGTGATAGAATAAGAAATATGACCAATATGAAAGATCCCAAAAAATACACCATTTTATCCAATTTTAATGTTTCTCAAAGTCATTAATTTTTTTGTAGTGTTATAGTAGGTCCAAACATAATGGTATGTAATGAATTGGAAATTGATTTTCAAATAAATACATGAGATCATTTTTAAAGGTTTATCATTTTCATAAGTGTATTTTATGAAATTAATTTTGTTTAAACATAATGGATGCTAGATATAATGAAATATGCAATGAAAGTTGAAAAAAAAGTTTTTACCATTGATGATAATAAACGTGTTTCAATCACTCATTCAGTATGAACATGATTTTGACCAACATTTTCTCCAGTTAGACGACACACCATGTGCTATGAAGTCACCAATTATCTACATTAATGAAATATTATTTAGGAAATTATTTCTCACATAAAAATCATATGTTTAGTCACCATAACATAATTATAATTTTAACTCATCAATCATTTCATTCCAATAAACATTGATATTGTTTTGGATGTCTTGTATTTAATACAGTCAAAAATATATATGGATTAATCATTATAATCCATGTAGGTTAGTTGAACAAAGTTATTCAAATATTTCGACAATAATATCAACTACCTTGTGAATTAAATGGATCGAAACCATCTTTAAAAACACCGAATGACCCATTATGGGATGTGGAATAAAAATATGGATGTACTAGATCAACATTTTTCCACAAATCACCACCACAACGACAATTTATGCTTTTGAAAGTTTAAATATTGGGTTTATACCATGAAATCACTGATGATATTTTCAATAAGATAAAAAATTCTACAGTTTATGTGTAATTAGAAAAAACCTAAACTATTTATTACGAATCAATTCATACTTCCCTAGATGTTCAATTTTTTACCTTTATCTTCCTTATGTAGGAAAACTAACTTGCTAATTCTTTCACCATAAAATAATAAATAAATAATTTGAATATGTAGGAATATTCTAATAACCAATAAATAAATTATGAACTAGCCTCCTGCTATTGGAGAAATATTTAGGAAACACATTATCTTCAGGTAACATTGATTTCACCAAAGATAATATTTAATCCAAAAAATATTTTACATTCCATTATCATATTTAATATAAAAATTAACTACTATATATATTCATAAACTAAAATTAGAATATAAGGAATACCAAAAAAACATTAGAAACTTATAAAATTGATATTTTTATAACTCATAAATTAAATAAATCTCATCCTATGTTTCATTTTGTTGAAAAGATAAACCATGAACATCATGTAATAATGTGTGAAACTATGATGGATATGGAACCTAACATTTATTATTTTATCTGGACCATTATTCACCATGTTGATACCAGAAATCATAATCTTGTTGAAAACCAGAACATAATTGCTAACCCCCATTTTTTCAAATGTTTTAATCCTCTACAGATCAAATTTCATATATAGACACTTAATTGTCTCTTCTAAGAAAAAATCTGGTTTTCATGATGCTAAGGAAAAATTTCTTCAACACCTTCAATATATGAAGGATTTATAGCAGCTCCATTTGGATTTATGTGATGATTTATCCCATCATGATCATGTAATATAGTATATTATTTAATTCATTGATCAATATTTTCCTAAAAAATATAATATTAAAATACTATTTATGAATAATTTTATATAAGAAACAGACGATTCACAAAATAGCATAAAAGTAAAATATTATAATTTAAAAGTAAATATTTTCAATATTTTCCTATTTATCATAGATTATTACTAATTATAACTAATTTTAATAAATAACATTTACCTTTTACTAAATGCCACTTATTTTTAGTAATTCTTGCTAATTTATAGTAATTACCCCTAATTGATAGTAATTATCACTAATTATAGCTAATTATTACTAATTACAAATAAGTTCCACTAATTAACCTTAATTATTTGTAATTATTTGTAATTATTATTAATTAAAATTAATTCTTAGTAATTACAACTAATTATTACTAATTGAAACTAATTTTTATAAATTTTATATATTTTTTTGGGACTCTTATTTTTTACTAAGTACTAATAATTAATGATAATTTTTAAAATACACATCTACTATTTTCTATGTGACACTATATTTTATCAAGTACCTCATATTACTACTAATTTTTACTAAGTACAAATATTGATCTGCTAATTTTTATCAATTACCCCTATTTACCACGAATTAGTACTAACTAATAGTAATTTTCTCCAATTACTCCTAATTATTAGTAATTACTGGTAAGTATTACTAATTACCACTAATTATAAGAAATTACAACAAATTTTTGATATGTACCACTAATTATTACTAAATACTTCTAATTTTTACTTTGTACAACTTATTTTTACAAATTACAACTAATTAACACTATTTTTTACTAAGTGCTTTTAATTACTTCTAATTATTACTATGTGTCAGTAATTAATTTCTTAAAAATACCTCTATATATTAATAGTTACCATTAATTACTATCAATTATTACTAATTAATACCAATGTTTAGTATTTACAAAAAATTATTAACAATTACTTCTAATTTTTACTAAATATAGTACAATTTTTCTACATAACACCTATTACTACTATTTTTTACTCTAACCAGCTAAATATTACCCAATGCCACATATTTTTACTATGTAATTCTAATTAATACTAATTGTTACTATATAACACTAATTATATCTACATTTAATAATTCCCAATAATTTTTACCAATAACAATTTTTTTACAAATTTCCTCTAATTGTTACTAATTATCACTAATTTTTATTAATTACTATAATTTTTTTCTACATACTATTTAATTTTACTATGTTTTGGTAATTACCGCTAATGAATACTAATTTTTATTAAGTGTTGTTTACTTTTACCATCTACCTATTTTTTAATATGTTCTACTAATTACTACTAAATTTTAGTAAATACCACTGGTTACTGTTAATTTTTCCATGGTACATCTATTTTTACTCAATTTCATTCCTTTTTAATATGTTCAACTTATTATTACTATATATATCTAATTAGAGTTAATTTTTACAAAGTTATTCTAATTACTACTAATTTTAAGTAAGCACAACTATTTTTTATTAATTTCCATTAATTGTTATTAATTATTTCAAAATTTATTAATTGCCATTATTTTTTACTATGAACCATTAATTTTTTACGAATTGTTGCTAATTTATAGTAAACACTACTTATATATACTAATTAAATATAATTTTTAGTAATTACCACTAATTTCAACTAATTACAACTAGTTTTTAAAAATTAATTAATCTTTTTTAAAATTACCTCAAATTTTTACTAAGTACTGATAATTTTTAATAGGTCATGCTTATTACAACTAAATTTCACTAAGTATTACTATTTAATGGTTATATTCACAAAGTAAAGCTAATTTTTTGAAATTTGTAATATTTTTAATAATTAAACCTATTTTTTACTAAGTACCATTATTTTTAACTCAGTACCATTAATGTTTTAAACGTAAAGCTAATTACCACCAATTTTTTTACTAATTAATACAAATTAATAAGACTTTTTTCTAAGTACCTCTATTTTTTAATAATTATAAGTATTATTTATTAGTTACTGCTAACATTTATTAATTATGTTTAATTTCTAAAAAAATTACTAAATAATATCAATTATTATTAATTACCGCTAATTGATACTATTAACCATTATATTTTTCTAATTGTTGACTATTTTTAGTAATTAATTCTTATTTCTAATATTTATAGTCAATTTCTAATAATTACTACCAATTTTTCGAGATTACCACTGTTTAATAGAAATTATTACAATTTTTTTTAATTACGGCTAATTATTATTATTTACCGCAAATTATTTTTCATTAAAAATTACTATAAAATAAATCTAATTACGAAAAAAATAAAACCATGTCTAATTATATATTAATACTTCTAATTAATACCAATTACTAAATATATAAAAAAGTAATTAAAAATTAACAACATTAATTAAATACCATAAAACTGATTTTTTAGTAGAGGCAAATCCATGATTTTTAATCCCAATAAAAATTAATACTTCTAAATGTATATATAGAAGACTGTGAGAGTAGAGTAGGATATAAGAGTTCATTGAAGAAGAGAATTAATAAAATTAGTTGCGGGATATGCAGATTAGATAATTTATGATGAGACTATTTTTAAACGATTTCACATCAGAAATAGTTTTAGTTGTGAAAGGTCTCATGACAAGTTTTTCCCAACATTAATAATTACATCGATGATAAAGATGGTATTTATGATTGGAATCATCACAAATAGTCTTATTTTGAAATTGTTTTGTGATGGTAACACATTTCCATTATAAATACATTTCCTAGGGTTTGTCGCATAATGCCTGTGAAAGGTTTTTGTGACAGGAATTGAATCATGTCATAAAAAGTACTTACTGAGGGACTACTTCTGATGGTCGATGGTCTTATCACAAATATTCAATAAAAAATCTATTTTTCTCATAGTGAGAGGCTTCTTATTCCATTATTTCTTAGTGAAGAGATCTAAAACAATAGTTAAAGGATTCGTATGTATATAGGTATCCACTAGATTTTTGAATATCCTAATTATTTGAAAGGATATCTCAGAACATTATGGTATTCTAATAGGTAATATTGGATAAATATAATTGAGATTTTAGTATTAGATAAAAAGTCACATAAATAATGAAATTCAATTACCTTAATTATCTCTACCACATCTTTATTCAATAAAAAAATTTATACACTCTAATGGTTATGTAAATGACAAACATTTAAAAAATGTTACACTCAGTACAACATTATATAATTTTTAGGAATAACCCTTAATCAAACAAACCATAACCATTTAATTTTTAAGCATTTATTTTGATGTCTTATTCTACAATTTATGATCATCCCATGTTGTTTATACAATACATTATACACTATATGTTGAAAAAATGGGGTAGAAATTTTCTATATATCATACCACATATACATATTAGGTGCTTGGGGGTACAATTAAATTGAATCAAACAGGAGACACATAGGCCTGGAAGGTAGAATATTGCCTCCCAACAAGGATGAACCACCCATCAAGCCTTATTTATTTATTACATGTAATGTAGTCTTAGTGGACACAAATCCCATAATAAGGCCTGAAAGCCCACAATTTTATTATTCCCACATCAACAAGCATGCATTATCAAGCCAGACTCATGGTTGCATCACTACATGCCTACATCATGCATGTGTCACCACCAGCCTGCATGTTGCCTATGTAACCGCCTGTATAGTACTGTAATATCACTTATGACCATGTGATATTCCTATAATGGTAAGAGAAATAAACTTGTGTCAATCATATCACATGTAGTGATAAACCCATATAATACAAACTTATATATTTTTAGTGTTTATATAACATTTAAAATCAAATATTCACTGTAATTTTGGGAGTGTTTATGATATGATAGAATTTACTTACCCTTAGATATTTATAATTTTTATTTTATCATTATCATTATTAATTGTATTAGTATACTATACTCACATGGACCCATTAGGGTTCATGATATGAAAAAAATGAGTGTATTTTTATATTCACCCCTATTAAATATATTTTTTCGATTAGTGGGAATTAGATTATTTCATTTTATCATATTTTCATTTTAGAAATAAATATTATTATGAATATTTATTTAGTGTTGATAATTTTTAACTCTTTGGTGTTAAATGAAAATAAAGAATATGGTTTTCCATTTATTATTGATGGGGGATGTGACTCATGACATAAGATTGTCAATTAATAATTTATGATGTTTTTATTACAGTGTAATATCATCCATATGAGTTTTTCTATAGAAACTAAACATCAATATATTATATATCAAAGACTTTATTGAGGTATAATTTTCATTCTTACCATGAATCTTTTTAGGCTTCAGTGATATTGGGACACGAAGGTAATAATTAAAAAACTTGAAATTTCAAATATATAATAATTAAATATTATTAAATAGAGAAATTTCATTGTTTCAATTCATAACATGTCTTTAAGAAAGGAGGTGTGTGTGATTTGGATATACCCTTCATAGATTCACCAAATTCGAATAAGATAAATTATGAACACATAAATATATACAAACAATTATGAATAAAATTCTTTTTTTTTAATTTTTGTAATCATGAATTATTAATTGATATTGAATGACAATTTGGTAATAATCATTAAATTATTATCACTACATGTGATTCTTCCATTAGTGATTACTAATTCTATTTATTGAACATCATGACTCGTGTGTCATAAGTATGAAATGAGGTGAAAAATCTATCTAATTACGGTTCCTTTAATAGTTCCTCAAACTCCCTTTTAGCCATCTCCTTTCTCCAAAACGAAACTGAAATGAAAAAATATTTGTGTGTGACATGGCTTCCCACCGTGGAGGCATTAGAAGATTCTGTAAGTAAAAATCCCATGATGATGAACTTTACATTATATTTCCTGACCTAATAGAAATTTTTCAATAGCTTCAATCATTTCTCATAATCTTAGGCATGTAACACAGACTACAAACAATCATGATTGATATTAGTTGTATACCCTTTTTTACTTTTTATTTTTTTTTCATTTCTTATAACATTTAACTCATTTAATTGATAAAAATAACCATTTTATATGGGGTATACTTGGAATAATATTCGAAATGTTTAAAAACCCAATTATGTATATTTGGTAGAGAATATTTGTGGTGAAATAATGTAACCTAAAATATATTAAATCTTTATATTTAATTGTATTATGAGATTAGAAACTATTTGAAGAAAATAACTTAATTAGGACATGGATTAATCTCTTTTAATTCATTTAATTTATTATAAATCTTTTTATAAACATTTTTCAAGATACTCTAACTATATTGAAAAAGGATAATAAACGATTGTTTTTAAATGCAATAATTCTTCACCTTAAATAAAATTTCATTTCCATTTGGTATGATAACAATTATTCCCCCCAGAATATTTTATCCACATGTGCTAAATTATAAAGACATGATAATCAACAATGATAAATATATGATGAATGAAAAACAACAAAGAAATTTATTTAAACCAGGATATGAAGGATCATCATTAATAACATATGATAAATCTATGGTACCACACTTGATATGGGAATGGTTAGAGATATAATTTTGCTAAATGTTTTGATTCCACCAGAAACATCTAAAAGAGACCACTAACCTTAAAATACATTATAGATATAAAATATTTAACCATGAAGGATATGTTTTCATGCACAAAATTACAATCATCATACCTAACTTTTTGTGGGCTAATTAGAATGAAATCATAGGATAAAGAAGATTCCCCATCTCCCCATGAAGACATGGATTTGAATTATGAGTGAAAATGGGGTGAGGGTGATCCCATGGCAGTTACGAGTGATATATTAAATATGGAAGCGAGGATATCGATGTATTTTACCCCGCCGTTGGGCTGGGGTGAAGAGAGCATGAGAGGAGGGAGAAAGATGTGAGTTGGTGATGTGGTTGATAAAAATATTTTTATTAGAGCTCAAATTTTAGTGCTGAAAAAATATGATTTATCAAAACATACTAATTTAACACGGATAAAACCACTAATTTTTATAAATTCATTAAAACAATTTTTAAAAGGCTTCATGATATTTTATATAGAACCCAAAAATGGTTTGTTTCTCTCATGATATTCAAGGTCTTGTGGTACCGAATCACTGGTCCCACCTTTTTTTGATTTTTTAATATGAGTTGATCCACTAAAAATTTAAGACATGTAATTATTTCTCAAACATTTCAATCATTGTACAAACTAAACACTTGATATGATTCCTATCCCACTACATCTCATCACATTAGAAAACTAATCTAACCTTCATTGTAAAAATTCATATAAAAATACTCAGCTTTTTCCACAATGCGCGATTCATTTGACTGAAACAGATTCCTTTACTATTGTATTTTTGGAACTTTTTATGTTTTAGAGAATTCTTTCTGAATCATTATACATTTAACAAAGAAGGTTGTTTTTATACAGTAATAATATATTACAATCCTTTGAATGGTAGTTGGTTTCAACGAGTTTCTTTACTAATTTTATTTATAATCGAGATACCATGAGAGTAAAATATGGGTGTTCAAATTCCTTCAACCTTTCTATAGTAATGTGATTTCATAAAACAGTTATTTAAAAATACATAAGTGGTTCTTATAAAATAATTTTAGTTTTCTTTTAATGTTACTCTTGATAGCACCCTGAATTGATAAATTTAAAATTTGTATCAATTTATTTTAAAGGAAATTGTTTTTCTAAAATTACATAATAACACATAAAGTATGTATTAGGTTCTAAAAGAAGTGAAGAGAAGATGAATTATGTTTTTACATGTATTATATACACCAAATTATTTTGAAACCAAGTGTTTTAGTGGTTTTAAATGTTTAAAATTATTGACATGGGTTTTTATATTACCATGATAAACTAAACCAAATGTCCTTCAATATTTTTATATATTTTTGGATAATTACCATTTTACGGATTGAGGGGGAACCCATACATTTCCTTTAGGCCCAATGGCACAAGTCCCACTAACTGACTCAAAAGCCCAAGGATAAATTACTAATACATGAATAGAATGCACAAGACCTGACAACACAATAACGTCCCCAAAATGAACATCTCTATGATTATTATTAGAAACAAACATCAATTTCCGATGTATAAAAATATTTTTTAAACCTAATTTTTGAATAGTTATTTCAATAAGGTCATTTCAATTAATAATTAATAATAAAAAATAATTATTAATAATTTTGATTATGTCTATATAAATAATAATAAATTATTTAAAAATAATTGTGATTATAGATAATTATTATCATAAAGAAATTTTATTTTATCAAATTAATAATATTTTATAAATAAGATAAATAAATAAAATTAATAATTACATTAAATAATTTTTTTGAGTTAGTATTCATTTTTAATTTATAATTTACAATTAATAAAATATATATTTTAATTATATATAATTTTGTGAATGTGTATATAATTAATTATTATTTTGTGTGTATAAATATTTTTTATATAATTACTTATTTGTATATAAAAAATTTCTGTTATATATAAAAGTTTTGTTCAAATTAATTGATCAACGCACATGCAAGAGATCTTATTTTTTATAGTAAACCCCACCAATTCGCCAAAAAATATCTATTCAATCAATCTATTGTTCGTTTACCCTCTCCATATCATTCAGATTCATTTTCTCACATTCATAATTATTCTCATTCTCATTTAAGTGATCTCTAATTTTTTTTATCAGAAAAATAATTTCCCACATATCATGTAAGCTGTTGATTGAAAATGATATATCAATATATTTTTTTGCGGTGAATATATGGTAATCAAATCTAAGATTACAGTACCCCTATTTCTCCCTTATATTAAAATAAACAATCTATTCCCATTTTATTCCATCTATACCTCCTACTTCGAGGGATTAAAACCACAATTAATTTTTAAAACACGACATTACAATTTTTATTTATTTTTAGTTACCTTTAGAGTATCAAAATTTAAATATTGTTTCATTTGGATTCAAAAACCTAAAAAAGTTATTGTTGAATGTTTTGAGAAAGAAGATTTGAAATATGAGAAATAGTTAGTTTTGTATTGGAATATTTTTAACTAATTGATATAGAAATATAGTTTTGAAGATTTTTATTAAAAAACATCGGTTAATAATGAAGATGATTTGTTCTAATTGAGGATGAGTCACTCTTGGAAAAGAAATTAGTGTAACAGATGGTATTTTAGGGTCATTTAAAATAAACAGGATTAATGATAACCCATATTAGTAAAATTATAACCTTTAATAAACCTATTTATTTCATTAAAATACAAAATTTTAGTAATATTACATTAATTAATATTATAATAATAAGAATAATTTTTGCATGAAATTAATTTTACACATTATTTATTTTATTAAATAAGATCATTAATTAATCAAATAGGATGCATATGAAATGAAAATTGATGGATTTCAATCATATAATAAAATATTATAAGTATGGGGTGAAAGAGTTCATCATGTTTTACAAAGGTCAAGCATATAACCCTTCTCAAATAATTTATCCATATTTACATTATTGTTATTCAAGACTAATTATTTCATTATAGATGGAATAATAATTGATCTATCACATAATAGATTGAAGATATAAATATGGGACTAAACATGGGAAAAAACTGAATATAGCAAGTGAATGGGATAATACTACATTTTATGCATAATATGATATGATTACAAGTGTGAACAATGAGGAAGATTATATAGGGGAAGTGATTACATGTGTGAACGATGATGATTCTCATGTTGAGGAAATGAAAATTATCACTGAAGACAAACTTCATGATTTCCCAAAATCATATGAGATGTTATGGACATGTAAAAAGGATCCACTAAATTAATGATGTACAAAATGTATAGGATTTTTATCCATAGTGATACTATATAATTTGAAAGCATGTAATGGATGGAGTGAATCAATTTTTATTGAAATACATTATCTCATAACTGATATAATACAATAATATAATTAGCATCCATTCTGAAGACAAGACATTAATGGAATGCTACATTTAATTGGATTGATATATGAAAGAATAAATGCATGTCCAAATGACTACACAATATTTCTATTGGACCAAAAATATTTTACAAATTCTCAATGTGTGGTTCTTATCGACACATGAAATATAAATTATGACTTTTGAATATTGTTAGTAACATTCCAATCATTACAATGATTATCTACATACATGGATATGTGGAGGATGAAAGACAATTGTTGTGGAATTAACATACAATAAATAATTATGGGAATATTTTTCAACCCAATGAATCTCCACATTAGAAGAGAATTGAACATGAGTATCCTAAATTTCCAACCAATATAAGAAATTCTGTTATTAAACTATCATCAAATAGATTGGATCCATTTGGATATCAACGTAGCAATCATACTATATGGTCATTTATGTTGGTAAATTATTATTTTTCTTCAGGGTAATTTATGAATTTAATTTAGACTATAATATATTTTATTCTATTATGACCAAAACTACCAGGTGATGATAATGATGTTTAATTGTCTCCATGGATCAAAGATTTGAAATTATTTTTGGATTTGGGTGTTACGTTTTAAGATTATTGCAGAAATAAATATTTTTATCATATAGAATTAATGGTACTAATTGGTGTCCCATTTGGTGACATGGTACACATTTAATTCGGTTAAAACAATCATTACAGACTATGTTTCTAGGACATTAAATATTTTCTACATTAAGTAAGTAAGTACTATTATTCGATGTAATGATTTGATGAGAGTTATGAATAATGTAAAACATAATATGTAATAATAGGTGATAAAATATTTTTGAATTTTAATGATATGGTCACAAATTTGGGTAATCATAGATAAAAAACCTTACAATAACCAGATGAAAAAAGATATCACCTTTTTTAAATTACCATTCTACAAATGTTTAAATGATAGGAACATTCTTGATATTAGGGTTTTGAAAAAAAATGTATGTGATTGTTTCATTGATATTTTACTAATTGTACCTAAAAAGGATGGAATTAAGGCTAGGTTTGGGAAGATTTATGTGGTAATACCGGATTATGTTTCAATATTAGTGTGTGAAAATAGACTTTTCTTCCTCTAGAATCATACACTCATTTCAAAAAAGAGTGATATTAGTTTAGAAACATAATGAATTATATAATGGATAGAGAGGTATATTTATCAACTATATATAATATAATGAAAATTAATAATTTAATTTTAATTATTCTAAAATCAGATGAATATTATGATTTGATACAAAATCCAATGCTTGAAGTATTATGTTTCATTTTTTCCATGAATGTCGATCATACATTAGTCATCCTCTATATCTTTTTCATAGTTATAATAATTGTAACGACCCAATATTTTTCAATGAAAATTCCTTTCTTATAAATATTTCTTAATCACGTGAAATCACAACATAATTAACTACTAATTTCTATGTGACCCTTAAAACATAAGTTTGTCACTTATGTGATGTGAATTTTGAAAATATGACATACACGGTTGCGATCAGAAATTTATTTGTATTCCAATAAGAAAAAATAATTTTTGATAAATAATAACCTACCCTCTTGAATACTAATATACTTGTATGAATTTTAACCTTACATGTGATAGTATATAAATAATATTCAAGTGAAAGTATTATATAACTATGCTTTGGAATAAGTAAAAGAATGTTTTAAAATAGTTGTTTTTAGACATAATTATGATTTTAATTAAATATTAAATAAATCATTTTTAGAAAATTATTTTTGAAAAAATTGGCTTCATTTTTGGATTCTACACGTCAATAAAGGGTTGGTCTGATTTTTTGGGATTTTTCTAAAATAATTGAATTTTTAATGAATAGTGAAATTTATTAAAATACTGTATATCAGTTAAATACACTATTCATGACATCACAAGTGATGTAAGCCCACTTGGTTAGAACTAACCTGATAAAATTACTATTCTTTTTCATGGAAGATTCACTATTCCTTGTCTTGTGGGGAAATAATAAATGTATGAATTTTATATTAAGAAATCCCCTCTCTCCTCCACTATAAAACCCATTCTCACTCCCCCTTTTCTTCTCTCCTCTCAAGCCTTGTGCCTTCTAAAAATTCAATCAAAATATTCTCCCAACCTCCTCTACGACATCCAAAAATCATTGGTCTCATAAAAAGTTCAAAATCTCTCCCTTTAAAAGGATCTCAAGGAAGTTTGGTTCAAGAGGTAAATTCTTCTTTTCAATTCATTGTCTTTTCATTTCAAGTTATTTTGTTTTCTTTTTTAATTACCTATCATTATCAAATTTTTTTGGTTACTCCAGTACCTTATATGTATTATAATTTTTTCATGATAGTGTAATAATTTATCATCATCTATCTCTTTTACCTTCTTTTATACTAGTGGTAAGAACACAATTTGAGATGTATCAATTTTCCACATTTAGGGATGATGGGCTTCTGATTTCTATTATCATTATAAATTTTGGCCATGAAACCATTCATGATATGGTCGAACCAGATTATTATATATTTATTATAGCTTATGTTTGTTTCTTTAAACCATTTGTACAAATGGTATAAAGTTAGAATTAAAAATGAGTTCGTTGTAATCAAAACCCACAAATTAACAGAAACAATTATCATTAAAGTTCTATATAATAATTCATCCTCATGACATGTAATGAAGTTATATAAATGAACAATCAAACAAATTTATTATCAAAAATTATATATTAATTTAATTCTAGTTATTTACATGAAATCCATTGCCTAAGAACAAGTGAACCAATTATAAAAACAAAGGAAATGAACGCTATAGAACAATGAACATCAATATAATAACATATCAATAAGGGAAAAATTGAACGAAATATAATTATTAAAAACTATGTACATGTATAATAGGTTATGAAATAAGTTATTAATAAGTATAATTTCATCTTCTAGGAGATTAATTCCAAGAGCGGAACATGTTCTGAGTTAAGGTAAGGGGTTTTCCACCCGAACTTCCATTTTCATTAGGGTTACTTTTATGGTCTAATTACCTCAATAGAATTCTGTTATATTATTATTAAATCCTAATAAAATATATTTTAGAGTTATATATATGTTTAACAACCAAAACCCTTCTTTATCTTGTGGATTGTTACACGTTTTAAAAGGAACTTTCAAAATTTGTTTCTGAAATACAAGCATGATCCCAGGGAATTTATATATTTATTACATATTTTAAAGGAAACTCTATAATATGTTTTTGGAAACCATTATCTTTATAAAATAAATAATTTTATTAATAAAATACTATTATACTTCACTTATGGTTTTATATAAATATTTTTCCAAAAGAAATCTTCTTTCTAAAGTAAAAGAGTATTTTTCTCAAGATTTACACGAAGATTTTATAAGAGTATCTTAATCTATTTCAACACTATTGTTGATTATTATTTATTATTGGGATAAATATTCCATGTTATCATCTAACATATTTAATTTAATGGTTTATGATTATTTTTTCTCTTGATGTTCTATCATAAAACCATTCATTAGTTTACTTCGAATGGTTAGGGTTTTTGTTTAATGTCTAGGGAAATCTATTTACATTTCATATATTAGTTTCAATATTAATGTGTATTTTTTTATGTTTATACCTATTCATATAATGAATTAAATGGAAATATTAAGTGTCAAGGAGGGCCCACTATAGCCCCTCTATGCTTCATCAGGTCTCATGAGACAAACTACGATCTTGGAATAAGGCCTTGACAAAATGATTATTTATGGTCTTGGTACGAGGCCTTGTAAGTATGAATATGTTGTCCCACAATATGAATTCCCTCATTATGAATATAGTATTGACAGTTCATTTAGTTATTTTACTAGTAGAATACCTATGATTTAGTTTTGTTATGTCAATATTTATTAACCTCATATTTTTTCCATATTATGTTCTTGTCTATTTTTAAAGGCACGTGTTTTCAACTATTCATCATGTCTAATTTTTATGTTATCTTTAATTGTATTTTAGACCCTTACTAAGAATTTTAGCTCACCCATTTTTTATGTTTCATTTCCATAGGACATGAATAACTTTATTATGAATGCCATGCTGAAATAACCTAGGAGTTATGGAAGTTCTCTAAGGAATTTCTATTTTGTTTTTAATTTCAAGTTATAATGATGAACAAATGTATATATCTTGTTTCCAATATAACTAAACTACTCAGTCCTTCGGGATGCATATTCCTTGTTTGTATTCAAATGTAATAAAAAAGGAACCGTGTCTAGGAGACATGGGACATATATTTACAGTTGGTATCAATGGAAGTTTAGTAGAAAACATGGAAACTAGATTTAGAAAACATAGATTAGGGAAGAGTTCCTAAGATAGTCTTTGATTATAAACATACAAGAACATCTTGGTATTTTGGTAAGGAATAGATTATGTGAATCTTTCAAGAAATACATCCCTTTCTGGATATGAGCAAGTTAAAACAGCTATGGCATAGATGTACCTAGGAGTGAAAAATCTTTCAATGAGTTTTGGGATTGACCTGAGGTTTGTTGGTACATGACAATGGGCCTTGTTTCACTCATGGTTATGAAACTCCCGGGGGATATGATAAGGATAATTCACATCTTCTTTACAATCCATTATGTAAGATTTAAATGTTAAAGTTTCCTCAAGGAAACCATCTTTGTGATTATGGTATTAGCCATGAATAGGATTTCAATTTGTGCTAAGTATTTTGGTATATAATGATTATAAATTATGATTAATAACATAATATTGTGTATTCCATTATCTAGAGATGGCACCTAGTGGAAGTAATGGAAACTGCACGAACGCATGTGTCCCACGTAGGGATTTTACTCCAATATAGGATAATGATGTTGGAACTGTTGTTGTGTCTCGGGCTGATCAACCCATAACTATACAAGGATAGCATACATAGGTTATGAATAATAATCTTACCCATATGAAGAATCTGAATCCACCATGGGGAGAAGCTATGTTAGATTTCATTATACGAAAACAACCTCTATCATTCAATGGAACTAAAACCCCGTTTTTAGGAGAGCGGTGGCTATTTTCCCTTGAGAAGATATTTATTGCCTTGGGATATAATGAACGAGAGATGGAGGTCTTGGTAGTTTATCATCTAATTGAAGATGCAGATCAGTTGTGGTCATTAATCCAAAACAAAAGCAGGAAGAAGAAATAGAATAGATGAAATTGAGGGATTTTAAAGAAATATTCTTAGAAAAATATTTCCATCAAGAAAAGTGAGAAGATATGGAGAGGAAATTCTTGAATCTGAGGTAGATTGAAAATGAAAATGTTTCCATGTATGAAGCCAACATTACAAGGATGGAAATTTATTTAACAGAATACATACATAATCTAAGGATAAAAATTGACCGATTATTTGATAGTATAAAAACATTCCTCTTAAGGGTTATAGTCCCCCAAAGTTTCTCATCATATAAAGATATAGTCTTAAGTGCTGTCAAGATTGAAAATGAATTCTATGAGTCTTAGGAATTTAAGGGAAGATAAGAAAAGAAAATATCTACTGAAAACTCTGGGAAAGGAAATAATGAAATGGGGAATAAGGGAAGAGTTGAATATCCATCATGCAGTAAATATGGGAAGAAACACCCTAGAACTTGCATGAAGGGAATGAGAGTCTATTACAAGTGTGAAGAAAAAGGCCAACTAGCTCAGGATTATAATAGGAATAAATAAGTTACCAATTTTTTGCGCTACAATTGCAGGGATATGGGGCATTACACACATGAATGTCCTAAGAGCAAGGTAACTTTTCCCCAAAGAAGGCCAAGGGATCAACACCAAGATTATTTAGTCACAACTATGGAGGTTGAAGTTCCTAACGATATGGGGGAAGGTACATTGATTATTTCATCTAACATAACCAATAATTTATATGATTTTAAAACGTCATATTAATTTTTATCTTCCAAGTTTTCCAAGAAAATTAGATATGTACAATTTGATTTAATAAAGGAGTTATAAGTCAATACCCATGGTGGATGTATCATTACAACAACGACATGTCTATTAGTCCCCCTCATGAAACCGAAATGTTCTTTAGTTTCTAAACTTATCATCATACCAATGTTTTATTATGATATAATTCTTGGTATGAATTGGCTGTTAAATTATGATGTAAAGATCTATTCCATGAAGAAGGCGGTAACAATTTTTTGGAATGGTTTAGAATCCCTTATTTTTATAGCTAAAACATCACCATTTGATTCTCTTATAGATCTAATCCTAGTATCTCTAATGAATTAAATTATTGAGGATGAAGGTAATGAAATAAATGGGGGTGAGGAGAATAATGTACTGATAGTGGATGTACTTATTGTGGAAGAATACATTGATGTCTTTCTATAGGATTTACTTGGACATCCTCTAGAGTGGGAAATTGAGTTTTCCATTGACTTAATTCATGGTTCATGGCCCATATAAAAGAACCATTATAGAATGAAAACTATGGAGTTAGTGGAACTAAAGAAACAAATAGAAGAATTGAGTGATAAATGATTTATTCGACCTAGTGTTTCTCCATAGGGAGCCCCTATTGTTTTCGTTAAGAAGAAATATGAGTCAATGATGATGTGCATTGACTAGAGGGAGATAAATGCTATTACAATAAAGAATAAGTATCATCTTCCAATAATTTATGATTTATTTGATCAACACCAAGTAGCCCAATATTTTTCTAATATTGATCTTTGATATGAATATCATCATTCTCTTGTGAGGAAGGAAAACGTTACAAAAATAACATTTCTAACCCGGTACGAGCATTATGAGTTCAGAGTAATGCCTTTTGGAATAACTAATGAACCATATATCTTCATGGATATAATGAAATGTGTTTTCAAGGATTATATTGATGAATTTTTTTTAGTGTTTATTAATGATATCTTGGTATACTCTAAATTCCATGAAGATCATGATAATCACTTGAGCATTATTCTGAAGACTGATAGAAGAAATAAGTTATATGGCATGTTTATCAAGTGTGATTTTTGGAAAAAATCAGTTACTTTTCTTGTTCACATTGTCTATGAAGATGGAATATCTATATATCCTGTGAAGATAAAGGTTGTGAATGATTGGTCCACTCCAACGAATGTAACTAAGATACATAGTTTTATTGGTTTAGCCTGATATTATCATCATTTTGTTCAGAACATCACCCGTTTATCCAACCCAATGAACAAGCTCACATGAAATGGGTTTAAGTTCATATGAAAATATGAATGTGAAGAATGTTATGAATAATTGAAGAGGATGTTAGTGAATCCTACGATCCAAAACCTGCTATTGGGGAATGATGGGTTTGTTATCTATAGCGATGCATCAAACAAAGGACTTGGTTGTGTCATTTTTCAGAATGATCAACTGATTTCCTATGCATATGGGTAGCTAAATATTCATGGGAAAAACTATTTAACTCATGATCTTGATTTATCAGTGGTAGTCTTTACTTTTAAAATTTGAATACATTGCCTTTATGGTGAAAAATGTGAGATATATACAGATCATAAGAGTTTGAAATATATATTCTCACAGAAATAACTCAACATGAGACAAAGGAGATAGATTGAGAAACTCAAAGACTATGATTTCACAATACACTACCACACATGGAATGAAAATAATGTATTATATGCTTTGAGTAGAAAGGACCATGGAATTATAAACAAGATGAGATTTGAAAGGGATCCTATGTTAATAGATCTAGTAAAGATGAATATATGAATTATAAAGTAATGTAACAAGTCACTAATTATTCAAACGGTTGCTGGTCCTTCTTTACTAGAATGGATAAAAATTTATCAGCCTTATGATGAGGAGTTTTAAAAACAATTAAAGCTACAAATGATGGGAAGTTGACTGAATTCTTATATGAAGGTGGAATTTTGAAATTAGGGAAGAGGCTTTGTGTTCCTACTATTCCTGAGCTAAAGAGGGAACTATTAGATGATGCTCATGGCTCTAATTTCTCTATACACTCTGGTAGCAAGAATATGTATCGATATCTATGAGAGAACATTTTTTGGAGCAATAAGAAAATGGATATTTCTAAATATACATCAAAATTCCTGGTATGTCTACAAGTGATGGCTGAGAGAAAAAGTATAAGGGGATGATGCAACCACTACCCATACCAACATGGAAGTGGGAGAACATTACCATGGAATTTATCCGTGGACATACATGGACATCCGAAGGAAAAAAATGCTTTATCAGTCATCGTGGATCATATTACAAAGACAACTAACTTTATTGTGATTCGAGAGGACTTCTCATTGGATCGACTTGCAAGGATTTACATCAATGAAGTTGTAAGGATGCATGGAGTAACACTATATATTATATCTGACTGTGATCTTAGATTCACCTCAATGTTTTAGAAAAGACTCCAACATGATCTATGAACTTAACTGAACTTTTGTATGACCAATCATCCTCAAATTGATGGCCAACCTGAGCGGACTATTCAGACACTGAAAGTCATGTTGAGACCATGTTCTATGAAATTCAAAGGAGGATGGGACCAACATCTTCCACTGGTTGAATCCTCATACAACAAGAGATTCCACTTGAGAATCCAAATGGAACCATATGAATCTCTTTTATGGAAAAGGTGCAGAACACTGGAGTATTGGGATGAAGTCGGTGAGCCAATGTTTCTAGGACCAGAAATGGTCGATGAAATGGGGGAGAAGGTGAAAATAGTTCAATTGTATATCAAGGCGGCCCAAAGTCTACAGAAGAGTTATGAAGATAACGATCGATGAGACCATGAATTCAATGTTGGATACCAATTATTTCTACACATATCTCCATGGAAGAAGGTCATGAGGTTTGGGAAGAAAGGAAAGTTAAGTCCCAGGTATATCAGCTCTTTTGAGATCCTTGATCGAGTCGGAGCTGTGGCCTATCTAATGGCACTTCGCATGTCGAAATTACATGATTTATTTAATGTATCCCTCTTTAGGAAGTACATACCAGACCCTTCCCATGTACTCTCTTGAGAGGTGGTACAGTTGGAGGATGATCTTTCCTATGAGGACTAGGCAGTGAAAATCATGGATCGCAGAGACAATGTTCTACACAACAAGACTAATCATCTGGTGAAGGTAATATGGTGAAACCATAAGTACGAAGAGGTAACATGGGAACTTGAGGAAGTAATGGAGGAAAAGTTCCCCCACCAATTTTTGTACTGGTTTTTAAAATG
Source organism: Viscum album (assembly GCA_963277665.1). Lineage (NCBI taxonomy): Eukaryota > Viridiplantae > Streptophyta > Magnoliopsida > Santalales > Viscaceae > Viscum > Viscum album. The sequence goes on from OY728165.1 coordinate 1,395,884,565, forward strand.
AAATTTTGAGGGAAAAATTTCTGAAGGGGGGAAGAATGTAACGACCCAATATTTTTCAATGGAAATTCCTTTTGTATAAATATATCACAATCACATGAAATCACAACATAATTAACTACTAAGTGCTATATGACCCTTAAAACATATGTTTTCACTTCTGTGATGTGAATTTCGAATATTCGACATACACAGTTGTGATCAGAAAGTTATTTGGAGTCCAATAAGAAAAAAATAATTTTTGGAGAATAGTAACCTACACTTATGAATTATAACACACAATTATGAATATTAATATACCATAATGAATAGTAACTTTACCTATGATAATATATAAATAATATTCAAGTGAAATCACATTATAACTATGCTTTGGAATAAGTAAACGAATGTTTTAAAACAGTTGTTTTCAGAATAAATTATGACGCTAATTAAATATTAAATTAATATTATTTATAAAATTATTTTAGAGAAATGGACATAATTTTTGGATTATACACGTCGATAATCGGTTGGGGTGATTTTTTTGGATTTTTCTAAAATACATGATTTTTTATTAATAGTGAAATACAGTAAAATAACATATAGTAGTTAAATACACGATTCATAAAATCTCAAGTGATGTAAGACCACTTGGTTAAAAATCACATGATTAAATAAGTAGTCTTGATCAAGGATGACTCACTATTCCTTGTCTTGTTGGGACATAATAAATTAATGAATTTTATAATAAAAAACTCCCTCTCCCCTCTACTATAAAACCCCCCTCTCAATCCCCCTTCTCATCACTCCACTCAAGCCATGTGCCTTCTCCAAATTCTACCAAAATATATTCCAAACCTCCTCTTCCACTTCCAAAAATCCTTGTTCTAATAAAAAGACTAAAACCTCCCACTTAAGGAGGCTCTCAAGATTTTTAGTTGAAGAGGTAAATTCCATTTTTCAATTCATTTTCATTCCTTTCATGTTCATTTGTTTTATTTTAATATTACCTCTCCTTATACAAATATTTTTAAGACTCCAGTAACTTATATATACTGGAATTTTGTCATGATAGTGAAATAAGGTATCATCATCTCTCCCTTTTACATTCTTTTATACTAGTGGAATGAAAACCATCCTATATGTGTCGATTTTCTTCATTCAAGGATGATGAGCATCTGATTTTTATTATCATTCTCAATTATCATCATGAAACCATTCTTGTTATTGTTAACCATATTATTATATATGTAATATAACCTATTTATTATTTTGTAATCCCTTTGTCCAAATGTTATTATGTTATAAAGAAAAATGATTTTGTTGTAATCAAAACCGACAACTTAACTGAACCAATTATCAGTAAAGTTATATATAATAATTCATCTAAATTCCATGTAATGATGTTATATAAATGACCAATAAAACCTATGTATGATCATAAAAAATATTTGAATTCAATTATAGAGATTTACATGAACTCTATTACTTAAGAACAAGTGAACCGATTATGAAAATAAATGAAACGAATGCTACGAAATGACAAAATTCAATACAATAACTTATCAATAAGGGAATAAATGAACTAATAAGAATTATAAAAAACTAAATATATGTCTAATAGGTTCTTAATTATGTTATTAATAAGTATATTTTCACCTTCCATGAGTTTAATTCCAAGAGAGGACCACGTTCTCATTTAAGGTAAGGTTTTTCCCACCCTAACATCCATCTTCATTCGGGTTGCATTTATTGTCTAAATAACTAAATGAAATTATGGTATATTATTATTAAATCCACATTAAATCTATGTGAGTGTTATATATACGTTTACCAACCATATCCCTCCCTAATTTTGTGGATAGTTAAACATTTCAAAATGAACATCCAAAATTGTTGCCGAAATACATGCCTGATCCAAGGGGATTTCTCTAATTCTTACCTACTTTAAAAAGCACCATATAATCTGTTTTTGTAAACCATAATATTTATAAATTCACACATTTTGTTATGAAAATACTATTTTTCTTCAATTATGGTTTTATACAAATATTTTTCCAAAAGAAATCCTCTTTTCAAAGTAATAGTGTTTTTATCTCTATATTTACTAAAATATTTTATAAGAGTATCTTAATCTATTTAAAAACTCTTGTCAATTATTATTTATGGGATTTTTATTCCATGTTATCATCTACAATAATTAATTTAATGGTTTATGATTATTTTGGCTATTGATGTCCTATTTTAAAATCATTCATCAGTTTAATTCGAATGGTTAGTGTTTTTGTTTATTGTTCGGGGAAAGATATTTATATTTAATATAATAGTTTAAATATGAATGTGTATGTTGTTTATGTTTATCCACATTCATATGAGGAATGAATTGGATATAGTATGTTCCATGTCGCACCCGCTATAGCCCTTTGGTGCATCGGTATGTCTCATGAGACAAACTACGGTCTTAGCACAAGGCCTTGACAAAATGTTTATTTATGGTTTTGGCATGAGGCCTTGACAGTATGGATATGTTGTCTTTCATTATGAATTCCCTCATTATGAATATAGTATTGATGGTTCATTTGGTTATTTGACTAGTATAATACCCATTATTATGTTACGTTATGATAATATTTTCTAATCTCATATTTCTTCAAAATTATGTTCAAGATTATTTTTAAAGGAATGTGTTTTAAATTATTCAACATGTCTAATGTTTATGTTATCATATGATGTATTTATTACCCTTACTGGGTGTTTATGCTCAATGCTTTCTTATGCTTCATTTTCACAGGGGAATAAGAATTTTATTATGAATGATATACTAAAATAACAGAGTTATTGAAGTTGTCTAAAAATTGTCTATGTTGTTTTTCATTTCACGTTGTAATTATGAACTTATGCATGTTTCTGGTTTCCAATAATACTAAACTGCTTGGTCCTTAGAGATGCATATTCCTTGTTTTTTAGCCAATGTAATCAATAAGGCACTGGCTCTAGGATATAGCGTTTAGTTCCTTACAAGAATCATATTTATAGACATGGGAAATTTAAATATTCAATTAAAATAAATTGGTTTCAAATTATGTGAATTGGAGATGTTCTTACCTGTAACACCCATTGATATGATGTTTCACATGATGGTCCACTTATAAATTGAAAATCAACTATGTGGTCTAGTACATTATTGATATGTGTTACCCATTTAATTGTATATCAATATTATGAATAGTTATTTCGAAAACATAAGTCATCTATAATATTGTATTCCATAGTGGTTTGTTTTTGAGGAATAAATAGAATTCGATTCCAACTACCTATTTCGTGGGGAAATAATTGGTCTACCAATACATCATCACACTGGGTGGGTTGTGGGAAAAGTAATTTATAGAAATGTTGTTTCTATAATTATAATTACATATTAGAATTAGGACACCCTTTAATTTTTTCATTTTTTTAGGTTTTCCCATATGTTGAAACCCTCAATGTAATACTTAAGCACTTTAATCCATAAATAGTGGAAATATGTAAATCTGTTACACTTAAGATGGTTTTATGAAAATATTATAATATAATCAATTGAAAATCCAGATTCAATTTCAGAACAAATTTAATGGCTTTCCATAAGACCACATGTTCATGTATTATCTTATCACATTTATGTTATTTGTAACACCCCGAACCCAGTTACCAGAGTCAGTACATTATTTTAATACATTGGCATGATTACATGCAATCAAGTATTGAAGGACCGATCAGTTTAATAGTCTTAGAAAATAGATTACATACATGAACCATACATTAAATTATAAAATAAAAAACAACAACAAAAATTTCTCCATTGACAACATTCAAATCCCATAGACTATCCCTATAGGATAGTCCTAATATAATTTTTATCATCCAAGGAAAAATAAAACATAGAAATGGGTGAGCTTAGATGCTCAGTAAGGACAAAAATATAGCATAAACTTTCATATATTATCATAAACATTTAGTGCAATGCATAAAACTAAAAAAAACTCCTTTTAAAAATAAAATTATACATAATATGGCATAAATAAATCAAATAATTCCATTTACTTATTCCCATGGATATTTTACTAGTCGAATAATCACATGTAATATCAATAGATAATTTCACAATTATGGAATGCGTAATGAACAATTTCATAACCACACCGTGAAGGCCTTGTGACAAGACTACAAAAAAGATTTTGTCAAGGCGATGTTCTAAGTCAATAGTTTTTCTCATGAGACCTACCGATGGATTGAGGCGCTATAGAAGGATCCACCAATTACTAACTATGTCCAATACATTCCCCAAATAAATATTTTCAAACATAACCTAAACAATCATATTAAACATATCATATGAAATTTCAACAAATTAACCATAAACCATGAATGATATTAAAATATAACCTATATAGTCGAAATTTGCATAACTCATTCAATAAAATATCAAATATTGTATTATAATAAATCAACCTCAATAAAGAATAATATTCAGTAAGGGATATAGACATAGTTGAAAATGAACAGTAAAATTCTTTGAATGTAATACCAATTTTTCATGAAATCTTTTACAAGTGAAACTATTTAGAAAGGAAAAAAATTTAAAAGTCGTTATTGAATCAATGTTTCCCGTACCACATTTAAACATTTTAAAGGAATTAACATTTTAAAACATTCATTTCCATATAAATAAATCCTTAAAACCATTTTGAAAACACGGACATTATTGAGAATGATTTAAAATAATAAATATTTAATCCATTTAAAATGAAGTTTTAGTTAAAGTGAACCTTAAAAATAATAATTTTGAAATATTTTTTATTAATCATGGAAATGGATAATTATTATGTCCCACTAAAAACATACACACAAAATATCTTGGATAATAATGAGATTGGGGAATTAACCCTTACCAAGTACTTTTACTCAGTCAAAGGTACATTAACCTCCTATATAATAGTTAAATCATTATTGTTAAATTATACAAGAACTATATACATAAAAATTATATCATATATGATCCTCTAAAATTTCTTTGTTAATAATATTTTAGTAGTATCATCGTTTTCAGGTGTTAAAATATTTTTTTCCATTATATGATTAGGTATGTAAGCCATGTTTGTTATGGATAGGATGTATTTGATTCATATCCAGAATTATATTAAGTTCGTAAAAGTTATTTGTAATGATTAAATTGAAATTATTCTTTAATTATTAAGATGGGGAATGAATTTCATTGGGTTCGTGGAGACGAAAATCTGTATGTACGCATGAGTGACAATATAATTATATTGGTGGTGAAATTGTATGTAATTGGATGGTATATCACATATAAAGAATCATTAACATGTTATATTTATTATTTAAATCATTTATACTCATTATTATACTCATACAAATAATGATGTGTTTGAATAAAAAACTACCCCACGACATGGAGACGATAAGCCATACGTACGCACATATGGTGAATTAGTCATTTATAGGATGGCTAGAATAATAAAGAGGGTGGTGAAATTATTATCTTCGTTTTACCCATGGGAAAAAAGTCAAAAGTTACTATTCACCAAAAACAATCTTCATTTTATTGAAGCACATTTTTTTACTCTTGTCAACCATTTCTTTAATATTTATGATATTCAACTCAAATAAGAGGTAACATAATGTTTTACTCAAATTTGTAAATGTACTTAGAAGGTGGGTAAACATGGATAAAAATTAAATATAATTTTATACATCTAATTTTATTATAAAAGGACTTCAATGAATTAAATTGAAATTATATAGGTATTATATATCTATTTTGACTTAAAATAAATTAAAATAAAATATATAATTATTTAAATAAAATGTTGGTTTTAAATAATAACGCAGTGTTTTTCATTATTCATCAAAAAATGAATGTTTTCTGAAAAATACCAAAAATTTACCCTAATAAAATTTTGATATTATGAATTGAGAAAAGAAATATATTTTACCAAATTCAAAACATATAAGTTTCGTTTATTAATTGAAAATTAATTCCCATTTTCAAAACCAAAAAGCAAGGTTTTTATCAATTAAAAACAATCAAAATATTAATATGTGTTTATGTCAAATTTAAATGTGAAATTACTTATAACAACCTACATTATATTAAATGATAAAAATATAATCTAATTATAATTCAAAACCATTCAAATTCATTATTTGATACTATAAATTATTTCAATTAAAAAAGTTTTTTTTCAATTAAAACAAAGTATTTTTCACTATTCATCAAAATTTGAATGTTATAAAAAAACTGCCAAAAATTTATCCAAAATATTTTTTATGTTATTATTATAAAGAAAAAATTAATTTCATTAAATTTTATATTTAAAAGTTTCAAATATTGGTTTTAAAAAGAGTTTTATATTAAAAGGAGATAAAATTGCATTTTCTGAAAAATACTTATTTTATTTAAAAAAAATGAATTTGTTCTTATATTATATCCAAGAAACACATAATGTAGATGTTAAACTTATATAGAGTATAAAAGATTCAAAATGAAGATAATACTATTCATAACTTCTTTTTGAACGGTTATTTTGGTATGTTGTGGTGTACTCGAACTTGGTGTTGCATGTAGCTCAAGCAATTGAATTACCTAAATGAGATAATTTACTATGAAATCCCGGGGTGTTACATTATCCCCTCCTTCAAATTTCATCCTCGCAATTTGAAATTTTTCATTGAAAATAAAAGGATAAAAATAGAAAAATACCTTTGTGGAAAACCCTCATCGGAAATTGGGTTAATAAATTTTGGTCTTAATAAGTGTGAAAGGGAATGAAAAAGTCACCACCAAATTATGATCTTTATTTGGAGAAAATTGGTGGTAATTAGAGACACATATTTAATGGATAATCATACATATTCATAGGGAGTTATTGAGGTCATCAATCACAAACTTCTGTAAAATTTAGGGCCTCAAAGCCGTCAATCTATGAGGATTTAGAATATCATCGTCTCAAAAAATAAGGAAATGGGATAAAAGTTTTTGGTTTTAAGATCCCTTCAATAATGTGTATTAATTAATTTATTCATAGAAAAAGTGAAAAAAATAATTTACAAGTAGTGTTTCATCCTTCCACTAATTTCTACCACAAACTCATATTTCACTCCAAAATATAATAGAATTCAAAAATATTATATTTATCCTAATGGAATAGGATTCCAAAATTAATGAATTTATAATTCATTCGACATAATATTTAAAAACAACTACATTATTCAAACAAGAACATCGTGTAGGACAGTTGTAGGTGATGCACCCTTGTCACCCTTCAGTTGCGGGCTCATATCTCCCAGCCTTACCGAACGCAATAGGTTGCCGCCCGACCTCTGAGTTGAACTTTTTATAATAATCCAAAAAGTAATATTATGATGTTTTTTTCCTTAACCAATAGTATTCAATGTCTCACTTAATCTATTATAACCTTTTGAATTATCCGAAATACTACACTCCAAACTCACAAACCAAAATTTATAAGGAATGTAAACCCAATGAAGATATTTATTCCACGTATTAACAATTGAATACCTTCTTCACGTACTCTTTTAAAATATGGTAACACCATTAATTACCATAAAATGTTATTGATTAAATTAATCCTCCATCATTCATTATAGAATACGGGATATATTCATTATATCCAAAAATATTGTAAACTAAAATAATGAGGGAATATGAAAATAATTAATCAGTTTCAATGTATTCAAGAATATCTAATATATTTTTTCCAAATAAATCATATCTTATTCAAAAATCACTACTTCTGTATCAGAACATTAGTAAGGTTTATCTTTTTTTTACGACATATTTTCCAAAACATTTAACCTGATATTGAGTCACTTTTGTTTGTTCCACGCAATCTCAAGTCCTTTATGAAATATTATTGTAGTACAATCCTTATATAATCTATAATTCTTATAACATATAAATCATTAATACAATACTCAAATGAAAAAATAATTTAATACCAACATAAAAACTATAATCATTCCTATTTTTCTTTAGTAGTATCATAAAATGATTATTATCCAATAGCAGCATCTGGGGTATACTCTGATGATTTAGACATTGATTCACATAGTGTCCCAACTCCTTGCAGATAAAGTATTGTACATTTGAAATCATTTTCTTACCCTTGCAATCATGTTCTCGGTGTCCTTTTTCTTCCAAATTAAAAAAAACTCCCATTCCGTTCAAGTATTTACCAAGGTTATTATTTCTACTATTATCACATATGAAAAAAATCATTCTTTTCCATCTACCCTTTATCTGTCTTTCTCTCTTCCATCATTTTCTTCTCTTGCTTCCCTTATAATCCATATGACTCATAGAATTTGTTACTTATATAATGAACACATGATGTTATTACTTGATATGATGAGAATATATTGGTGACTGTCTCTCTTGTAAATTTTGTCTTAATACCATTAAAGATATGTTCCTTTTTATTATTTGGATCATGTATATTGTTGGAGTTCTCATTCCTTTTACTAGAAACTATTTATAAACAATGGAATACACAAGGTTAGTTAATGAATCAAAATGCATAATTCCAATCGTTTAAAATATATAACATAAATTGAAATGATTATAAATGTAATCTATAATCATAAAAAGTTTTCTTTGAGGAAGTATTTACTCCTAAATCATTCATAATGGATTGTAATGAAAATGTGAATTATCTTAAGCATATCCCCGGGGAGTATCGTAACCAAGAGTATGACAAGGACCGTTGTCATGTACCAGGATTCCTCAGGTCCATCTTGAAACTCCTTGTCAGAGTTTTTACTTCTAGGTACATCAGTGGAAGAGCCACCTCTTCCGGCTCGTTTCTAGATTGAGATGTATTTCATGGAAAATTCACAAAATCTCTATATTACCAAAATTATAGGAAGTTCTTCTATACCAATCCTTAAAGTATATCATAGGGTAATGTTTTCTAATCAGAGTTTCTCTAAATCTAGATTCTAAAGTTATTAGTAGTCTTCCTTTGATACAAACTATAACGCCCTGACCCAATTACCCAGAGTCAGTTCATTTTTGTAATATATTGGCATGATTACGGGGAATCTAGTGTCGAAGGACCGATCAGTTTAGAAATCCTGGAAAATAGATTACAAACATGGACCTTAAATTATATTAAAAAAATTAAGAACTACAAAAACATTGTCTCCATTGAACAAATTCACATCCCTTAGACTATCCATGCAGGTTAGTCATAATATAATACTTCGCAAACCTGGAAAATTAAAACATGTAAACAGGATGATCTCATATGCTAAATAAAGATAACAATATAGAAAAATATTTCATAAATAAGCATAAACATTTATGAAAATGTATAAAACTAAAAAAAAATTAAACTGAAACATTATCATAATATTACAATGATAAATCAAATAATGCCATTTACTTATTCACAAAGATATTCTAATAGTCAAATAATCTAATGAAATATCAATAGATAATTTAATAATGATGGAATGCATAATGGTAGAATTCATAACCCCATAGTCGATGCCTTGTTCCAAGACTACAAATAATATTCTTTCATAGCCTTGTTCCAAGACACTAGTTGTCTCATGATACCTACTGATGCATCGATGAGCTATAGAGGGCTCCACCCGTCACCTACTAAGTACAATGCATTTCTCACATGAAAATGATGAAACATAACACAAACATTCATATAAAAAATAGCATATGAAATTTCAATACTTTAACCATAAATCATTAATGGTATAAAAATAGCACATCCACAGCCTAACATAGCATAACTCATTCAATACAATATCAAATATTGTATTATAATAAATCAAACTCAATAAAGAATAATATCTAGTAAAGGATGTTGACAAAGTTCAAAATGATCAGTAAAACACATTGAATGAAATATCCATTTTTCATCAAATCATTTAAAAGTCAAACAATTTAGAAATTAATACATTCAAAAAAAACTTTTGAATCATAGTGTCCCATACAACTTTGAAACATTTAAATGGAATTAACATTTTAAAACATTCATGTCCATATATATAAATCCTTTAACCCATTTTGGAAAAAAAGAACATTTATTAAAATGATTTAGAATAATAAATATATAAACCATTTAAAATGATGTTTTAGATAAAGAGTCACTTAAAAAGAATCATTATGAAAACTCTTTCATTAAACATGTATATTTATAATCATTATGTCCCGGTAAAAACGTACAAGCAAAAAATCTCAGATAATAATGAGATTGAGAAATTAACCCTTACCTTGTACTTTTCCTCGGTCAAGGAAAAATTAAACTCTTGTACAATAGTTAAATCATGATTTTAAATTATAAAATATCTATATACATAAATATTATTTCATATATATGATCGTCTAATATTTCTTTGTTAATAATATTTTAGTACTATCATCGTTTTTGGGTGTTCACTGATTTGTTTTCCTTTATATGCATGGCTATGTAAGCCATTTTTTTGGATAGGATGTATATGATTCATATCCAGAATTATATTTTGTTATGAAACATTATTTTTAATCATACGATGAAAATTATCTGTGAATGATTATGATGGGGAATGAATCTCAACGTGTTCGTGGAGACTGGAATCTGTATGTACACACGAGCGACAATATCGTTATATTGATGGTTAAATAGCATGTAATCGGATGGTATATCAAATATACACAATAATTGTCATGTTATATTTATTATTTAAATAAATTATACTCATTATTATAACAATCCATATAATTAAGAGTTTTAATAAAAAACTACACCACGACGTGGAGACGGTAAGCTGTACATACGCACGTATGCTGACATAGTCATTTATTGGATGGATAGAATAAATGAATATGGTTGTACTATACTTATAATAACATAAAATTATGAAGGAGGAAATGAATTTATTATTTTTGTATGGAAACAACAAATAAAGTGGAAGTGGAAGAAGAAAATAATTTGAAAGAGGGTGGTGAAATTATTACGTCTTCTTTGGGTCTTTCCTTTTGAGTTGATCAAAAGGGATCCTTAAGTTGGATTTATGATCAATATAGGGAATATAGGTTTATTTTAGGTATGTTGGTAGGATATTTGGGTAGGGGTTGGCCGAGACAAATGGATTTGGAGGTGTGAAATTAAGGTAAGGTGAAGTACCCTTTTATAAGAGAGGTGAGGGTCACTTTAGGAAAAGCTTGAAATGTTATTTTATTATAAACACATTTTCGGAATATAATGTCTCCAAAAAAAATTATTTCTAGGGTAATGTGGGGATGGGTTAGAAACCACTCAACCAACATGTTTTATATTGGTTTAGGTCACCATAATGACCTTATCTTTTTGATTTAACAATTAGTTAAATAGTTTAACTATTACCATGTATTCTAGTATTATTATAATAAATGGTTAATAAATTTACTATGAAAATCCAAAATAACCTCAAGTGATTCACTAATGATATACCTATCATTATATAAGTTCTTTGGGATAAAATTATTTTTTTAGGACTATTATATAATTTAATAATATAATATTTCTTCTAAAAACTCATTTATGTCAATTTTGACACTATTTAGTATTTCGATTATGGGAAAGTCATCAAAACATGATTACTTCAAACCAAATACATTTAATATACCATAAAATGTCATATTCATCTAGAAAATTCGTTAATGCCAGAAAAATATTGAAATTATATTTATTTTAATATTTATAATATAATTTATTTGATTCTTTCATTTATAAGGTAATTACTACATCATCATTGTGTCATAAATATATTTAATTATATAATGTCTAAAAAATAAGAAAAATGATTTAGGAAATATTTTTATATTTATAATCAATATTCATAGTCGAATTTATATTATGTATAACCCTATATTAAAAATGTTTTATTTATAAAAATTTGAATTTAACACGTTTAACTCTTCTTTAAATAAAATAATATTGAATGTCCTAATCTAATCCAAGTGGACTAAGGAGGATCATATTTTATTCCTAAGGTTATTTTTTGTTGAATTACACTTATCCAATAGAATTTAGACATGTGTTAGGGTAATTATAATATCATTGTGACCCTTAATTACCCTTTTTACTTTTAACCGTGGAAAATAGAAGTTAGAGTTACTACTCACCTAAAATTATTTCCATCTTATTAAACCACATTTTTTTACTAATATCAACCATTTATATTGAATTTTTTAACTTCAACTCACAAAAGTGGTAAAATAACGTTTCATGCAAATTTGTAAATGTACCTAAAAGGAGGGTAAACGAGGTTAAAAACTTCAATAAAATTTAATACATATAATTTTATTAAAAATTGAATAAAATGAATTAAATTGAACTAATATATATATTATATATATATTTTGACTTAAAATAGATTTAAATAAAATAAAAAATTATTTAAATAAAAAATCGGGTTTAAATAATGACACATTGTTTTTCAGTATTCATAAAAAAATTGAATGTTTTCAGAAAAATACAAAATATTTACCCTAAGAAAAATTTGATATTCTGATTTCAAAATTGAATTATATTATACAAAATTCTAATAATAGAAGTTTTATTCATTAATTTAAAATTAATTCCCGTGGTCAAAACCAAAAATAGGGTTTATTATAAAGATAAAACTATCAAAAAATTGACATGTGTTTATGTCAAATTTAAATGTGAAATTACATATAATGAACTTCACTATATTTATTGATAACAATATAATCTAATTATACTTCAAGACCAATCAAATTAATAATTTTACACTAAATTATTTTGATTAAAAATGTTGTTTTCAATTAAAATATATTATTTTTCACTATTCATCAAAATATGAAAGTTATCATAAAAGTACCAAAAATTTATCCAAACAATTTTTTATTTCTCACTTTTAAATAATAACTAATTTTTATGAAATTGAATATATAAAAGTGTCAAATATTGGGTTTTAAAAGTGTTTTCCATTAAAAGGAGGTAAAATAGAATTTTTTTTAAAACTATCTATTTTATCTAATAAAATGAATTTGTTCTTATATTATGTCCAAGAAACACATAAGGTGGATCTTAAACTTATATAGAGTTTATATGATTTAAAATTCAGTAAATACTATTCATATCCACTTTCTTAACAATTAATTTTGTAAGTTATTGTGTGCTTGAACTCAGTGTTGTGTGATATTGAATTAATTTAATGAGTCAACATACTATGAAATCTCGGGGTGTTACATTATCCCCTCCTTCAATAAATTGGGTCCTAAAATTTTGAAATTTTTCTTTGAAAATAAAATGTTAAAAATAGAAAAATACCTTTCTGGAAAACCGCCATCAGAAATTGGGTTAAAAAAATATATTCTTAACAAGAGGGCAAGTGAATGAAAATGTAACCCCCAAATTATGATCTTGCTTAAGATAACATTGGTGGTAAATATAGAAACATAATTGGAGGTCAAACATAAATATTAATAGGGATTGAGTGAGGTCATCAATCAAAAACATGTGAAAAATTGAGGGCCTCAAAGCCATCAGTCTATGATGATTTAAAATATCATTGATTCAAAAAAACATAAGGTATTAGGATAAAAGATTTTTGGTTTTCAGATACCATACTTAAAGTGTAAAAATTAATTTATTGTTATAATATAAGGAAAAAATATACTTGAAAATCAGGGTTTCAACTTTCAAATAATTCCTACCACAAACTCATCATTCACTCCAAAAAATAATAGAATTTAAAAATATTCTATTTATCCTATTCGAATAGAATTCCAAAAATAATGAATTTATAATTCATTTGTCATAATATTTAGAAAAATATATATTATACAAACAAAGACATCATGTTGTCTAGTGGTTTGTGATTCATCATTATCTCCCTTCAGTTGCGGGTTCATGTCTTGCGGCATTACTGGACATGAAGAGTTGTCACCCGACCTCCGGGTTGACCTTTTTATAACTATACAAAAAATAATATTAAAAAGTTTATTCCATAACCAATGGTATTCAATATTTAACTTAATCTATTCCAACCTTTAGACATATCCAAAATACTTCTTCCAAAAATCACAGTCCAAAATTTATAAGGAATGTAAACCCAATGAAGATCCTTTTTCCCCGTAATAACATGTGAATACCTTTATCATGTATTCCTTTAAAATATGGTAACACCCTGAATTAACATTAAACCTTATTGATTATATTCATTATCCCTTATTCCTTATAGAATATAGATATACACCTTTTATCCAAAAATGATGTAAACCCCAAAAATAATGGAATATACAAATCATTAATCAGTTTCATGGTAGTCAATAATATCAAATATAATTTTTCCAAATTAATAATATCTTATTCCAAAATCACTACCTTATTATCAGAACCTTATTAAGGTATATCATTCTCCCAACAATATATTTTCTAAAAAAATAACCTTCTATTGAGTCATTTTTCTTTGTTCCACAAAATCTCAAGTCCTTAATTAAATAGTGCTACATTACAATCCTTATATACTCCATAATTCTTACAACATGTAAATTATTAATAAAATACTTAACTGACACAATACATTAATAACAACATAAGAACTCTAATCATTACTCTTCATCTTCGGAAGTATCATAACTTAATTATTATCTAATAACAGCATTAGGGGTATACTCTGATGATTTTGATATTGATTCACGCAGTGTCCCAACTCCTTGCAGATGATGCATTGTACATTTGAAACCTTTTTCTTACCCTTTCAGTCACGTACTTGGTGTCCTTTTTCTTCACACTTATAAAAAACTGTCACTCCCTTCATGCATTTTCAACGTGATTTTTTCCATAATTATCACATAGGGGAAAATCTATCTTTCCACTATCCCCTTTATCAATATTTTCTCTTCCATAATTTTCTTCTCTTGCGTCCCTTCAAAGCCATATGACTTAGAGAATTATTTTCTTATCTTATTAGCACATGATGCTATTTATTCATATGATGGGAATACATGGGAGACTATCTCCCTTATAAATGTTGGATTAATACCATGATAGATATGATCCCAATTATTCTTTGGATCATGCATATTTCTAGAGTTCTCATTCCTTCTACTAGGAATCATTTCTAAACAATGGAATACACTAGGTTATTTATAAATCACAACGACTAATTACAAACTTGTAAAATACCTAATGTAAATTGAAAAGATTATAAATATAATCTATAATCATAAAATGTTTCCTTTAAGGAAGTATTTACTCCTAAATCCTTCATAATGGATTGTAATGAAAGTGTAAAATATCCTAAGAATATCCCCCGAGTGTGTCATAACCAAGAGTACAGAAAAGCCCATTGTCATGTACCAGGATAACCTGGGTCAAGCCCTAAACTCTTTGTCAGAGTTTTCACTCTTAGGTACATTAGTGATAGATCGAATTCTACCTGCTCATATCTAGACATGAATGTATTGATTGGAAAATTCACAAAATCTATACGTTACAAAAATTTTAGGACGTTCTTCTATACTAATATATAATGTTTATTTTAGGGTAATGTTCTCTAATATGATTTTTTCTAAAACAAGATTTCAAGGTTATTTCTATAAATCATCAAATACCAACTGTAATGCCCTGAACCCAGTTACACAATGTTAGTGCATTATTTTAATAAATTTCCATGATTTTAAGGAATCATGTCTCGAAGGATCAATCAGTTTAGAAGTCTTGGTGAATAGATGACATACATGAACATTAAATGACATTATAAAATAAAAAATGAAAATAAAATTTGTCTCTATTGACCAAATTTATATCCCTTATACTATCCATGTAGGTCATTCATAATATAATTCTTCATATACTGGAAAAAATAAAACATAGAAAGGGGTGAGCCCATATACTCAATAAGGATAACAATATTGGGAAATCTTTCATAAATAAGCATTAAAATTTAAGGAAATGTATAAAAGTAAAAGAAAATACTTTTAGACTTACTCCTCAACATAATATTACAAAGATAAATCAAATATTTCCATTTACTTATTCACAAGGATATTCTACTAATCGAATAATCACATGTAATATAAATTGATAATTTCATAATGATGGAATGCATAATGGAAGACTTCAAAACCCCAAAGTCAATTCCTTGTTCCAATATTATAAATAATATTTTGTCAAGCCCTTGTGCCAAGAAACTTTTTTGTCTAATTATACCTCTTGATGCTTCGCGGAGCTATAGAGGGAACCACCCGTCACTTACTAAGTCCAATTAATTCCTCATATTAAAATGTTGAAACATAACACATAAATTCATATTAAAACTAGCATGTGAAATTTCAACACATTAACTATAAACCATGAATGGTATAAAAATATCATATCCATTTTCAAACATAGGACAACTCATTCAATACAATATCAAAGATTGTATTATAATAAATCCACCTTAATCTAGAATAATATATAGTAAAGGATGTTGACATAGTTGAAAAAGATCAGTAAAACTCTTTGAAAGAAATATATATTTTTCATGAAAACAATTAAAAGTCAAAAAATTTAGGAATAAATACATTTCAAAGTCATTTTTGAATCAAAGTTTCCCATACCACTTTGAAACATTTGAAAGGAATTAACATTTTAAAACATTCATGTCTATATAAATAAATCATTAAATACATTTTGAAAATAGAGAGATTAATGAAAATGATTTATAAGAATAAATATTTAAACTATTTAAAATGATGTTTTAGTTAATGTGTCCCTTAAAAAGAATCATTTTGAAAAATCTTTCATAAAACATGGATAAGGATAATGATTATGTTGCAGTAAAAACATACACACAAAAAATCTCATATAATAATGACATAGATGAATTAACACTTACCTTGTACTTTTCCCTGGTAAATGTTATGTTAATGTCTTATATAGTAGTTAAATAATTTTTGTTAAATTATACAAGAACCATATACATAAATATTATATCATATATGATCATATAATATTTCTTTGTTAATAATATTTCGGTAGTATCATCATTTCTGGGTGTTAACTAATTTGTTTTACTTTATATGATTGGTTATGTAAGCCATGTTTGTTATGGATAGAATATATTTAATTAATATAAAGAACTATATTAAGTTATTAAACATTATTTTTAATCCAAAAATTAAAATTATTCTTGAATGATTATGATGTGGAATGAATCCCATCGCGTTCGAGGAGACAGTAAACAGTACGTACGCTCGAGGGACAATATCATTATATTGATGGTGATATTGCATGTAATTAGATGGTATATCAAATATACAATATCATTTAAATGTTATATTTATTATTTAAATCAGTTATACTCATTATCAAACCCATCCAAATAATAAAGTGTTTGAATAAAAAACTACACCACGATATGGAGACGGTAAGCAGTACGTACACACGTACGTTGACTTTTTCATTTATAGGATGGATAGAATAAATAAATGAGGTTGTACTATATTTATAATCACATAAAATTATGTATGAGATACTATATTCACTATTTTGGTATGGAAACAACAACGAACGATGAAGTGGAAGAATAAAAGAATTTGAAATATGGTGTTGAAATTGTTAGCTCTTCTTCGGGTGTTTCCTTTTGAGTTGGTCAAAAGGGCTAATTAGGATGGATTTATGATCAATGTATGGAATATATGTGGATGTGAGAGTATTTGGGTGGATATTTGGGCAGGTTTTGGCAGAGCCAATAGAATTTGGAGGTGCGATATTATGATAAGAAAAAGTACCCTTTTATAAGAGAGGTGAGGGTTACTTTAGAAAAATCATGAACTTTTATTTTATAATAAAATTATTTTCGGATTATAATGGCTCCAAAATAATTTTTTTCTAGGATAGGTGGGTATCGGTCGAAAAACACTGAACCAATAGGTTTTAGACAGGTTTAGGTCACCATATTAACCTTATCTTTTAGATTTAACCCTTAGTTAAATACTTTTACTTTTACAATGTATTCTTGTATTATTATAATAAATGGTTAATAAAATTACTATAAAAATCCAATAGAACCTAAATATGTTCATTAATCATATAAATATAATTATATAAGTTCATTGGCAGAACCTTAGATTTGTAGGAATATTATATAATTTAATAATATAATAGTTTTTAAAAAAAATACTCATTTATGTCAATTTTGACACTATTTAGTATTTGGTTTTTTTGAAAGTCATCACAACCTGATTAATTCAAAAAAAATACATTCAATCAATCCTAACATGTCATATTAACCTATAAAATTCGTTTATTACATAAAAATATTGTAATTATATTTATTTTAATATTTATAATACCATTTATTTGATTCTTTCTTTAATAAGGTAATTACTGCATCATCATTGTGTCATAAATAAATTTTATTATATAAGGTCTAAAAATAATAAATAAAATACCATGATGTATGAAATAGTTTTATATTTCTAATGATTATTTATAGTCAAATTTATCTTATATATGACCCTATATTAAAAATGGTTTATTTATAAAACGTTGAATTTAACACTTTTAACACTTCTTTAAATAAAATAATATTAAATGTCCTAATGTAATCCAAGTGAACCAAATAGGATCATATATTATTCCTAAGTTTGTTTTTGGTTTAATTAAACATATCCGCTAGAGTTAAAACATGTGTTAGAGTAATTATAATATCATTTTTACCCAAAATTATCATTTTTACTTTTAACTGTGATATATAAAAGTCAGAAGTTACTACTCACCTACAATTATTTTCATCTTATTGAACCACATTTTTTTAATGATGGAAACTGTGTCTCTCAGAATTTTTGAATTCCACTCTAAAAAGGGGTAAAATAATGTTTTATGCAAATTTGTAAATGTACCTAGAAGGTGTGTCAACGAGGTTAAAAATGTCAATAAAATTATATACATATAATTCTATTATAAAATTAATCTAATTAATTACATTGAACTTATATAAATATTATATATCTATTTAGAAATAAAATAAATTTAGTTAAAATAAACTATTCTTTACATAAAAAACGTTTTTAAATAATAAGTGAGTGTTTTTAACTTTTCATCAAAAATTCGAAGTTTACAGAAAAATAACAAACATTTACCCTAAGAAAATTTTTATATTTATAATGTAAAAATGAAATCTATTTTACCAAATTCAAAACATAGATGTTTCATTCATTAATTTAAATTAATTCCCATTGTCAAAACCAAAAACAATGTTTTTTAAAAAGTAAAAACTATCAAAATATTAACATGTGTTTATGTAAAATTTAAATGTGAAATTACTTATAATGACTTAAATTGTATTAATTGATAAAAATATAATCTAATTATACTTATAAACCATTAAAATTAAAAATTTTACAGTAGTAATTATTTCGATTAAAAAAATTGTTATCAATAAATACATTATATCATTACTATTCATAAAAATTTGAAAGTTATCAGAAAAGTACCAAAAATTTTTCCAAAAAAAATATGTATGTCTTTACTCTATAGAATAAAATAATTTCATTAAGTTGAAAATATTATAGTTTCAGAAATTTTGTTTTAAAAGGGTTCTCCATTAATAAATGGTAAAGTTTCATTTAAAAAAAATATTTTATCTAATAAAATGAATTTGTTTTTATATTATGTCAAAGAAACAGATAATATGGATGTCAAAATTATATATAGTAAATATGATTCAAAATTCATTCAATACTATTCATAACCATTTTTTTAACAGTTAGTTTGAAAGTTGTGGTATGCTCGAACTCGGTGTTGCGTGTAGCTAAAGAAATTGAATTACTTTATTGAGATAACATACTATGAAATCATGGCATGTTACATTCTCCCATCCTTCAATAAATTTTTTCCTCATAATTTGAATTTATTCTTCGTTAATAAAAGGATAAAAATAGTAAAATACGTTTGTGGAAAACCCACATCAGAAATTGGTTTAACAAAATTTAGTCTTAATAAGAGGGAAAGGGAATGAAAAAGTCACCACAAAATTATTGTCTCGATTAAGAGAACATTGGTGGTAATTAGAGACAAATAATTATAGGATAAACATAAATATTTATAGGAAGTTATTGAGGACATCAATCACAGACATGTGTAAAATTGATGGCCTCAAAACCATTAATCTATGATGATTTAAAATATCATCAATTAAAAAAATATAAGGTATTAGGATAACACATTTTTGGTTCTATTATCTCTTACTCAAATTGTAATAACTAAATTACTCATAGAATAAGAGGAAAAAATATACTTGACAAGTAGAGTTTCATCATACAACTAATTCCTACCACAAAATCTGCTTTTACTTCAAAATATAATAGAATTCAAAAATATTCTATTTATCCTAATTGAATAGGATTCCATAAATAATGAATTTATAATTTATTTTTTAGAATATTTAGAAAAAACTACATTATACAAACATGGAAATCACCTAGGCCAATGGTAGGTGATGTACCCTTGTCGCCCTTCGGTTGCGGGTTCATGTCTCGCGGCCTTATCGAACGTGACATGTTATCGCCCAACCTACGAGTTGTCCTTTTTATAACTATCCAAAAAATAATATTAAGAAGTTTTTACCATAACTAACAGTATTTAATGTTTAACATAATCTATTCCCACCTTTAGAGATACCCAAAATACTTCTTCCCAAACTCACAGTCCAAAATTTATAAGGAAGGTAAACCCAACGAAGATCCTTTTTGCCACGTAATAAGATGTGAATACCTTCATCCTTTATTATTTTAAAATATGGAAACACCCTGAATTACCATAGAACCTTATTTATTACATTCATGCTACCTTATTAATTACAGAATACTAAATATAATACTTATATCCAAAAATTTTGTAAACTCCAACAATGATCGAATATACAAATCATTAATCGGTTTCAAGGTACTCAAGAATATCCAATATAATTTATCCAAATCAATCATATCTTATTCCAAAATCAAAACCTCATTATCAGAACCTTATTAAGGTTTATCTTTCTATCATCCATATATTTTCAAAAAAACTTAACTTTCTATTGATTCACTATTCTTGGTTCCACAAAATCTCTAGTCCTTAATGAAATAGTACAACAGTACAATCCTGATATACTCAATAATTCTTATAAAATTTACATCATTAATACAATACTCAAATGAAATAATAATTTAATAATAACATAATAACTCTAATCATTCATCTTCATATTCGGTAGTATTATAACCTGATTATTTTTCAATAAAAGCATTTAGGGTATACTATGATGATTTGGACATTGATTCACATTGCATCCCAACTCCTTGCAGATAAAGAATTGTACATTTGAAACATTTTTTTACCAGTGAAATCACGTAATTGGTGTCATTTTTCTATATACTTATAACAAAATCACATTCCCTTCATGCATTTACCATTTTGATTCTTTCCATAGTTATCACATATGGGAAAATTCTTCTTTCCCCTCTTCCCTTTATCCATATTTCTCTCTTCCATCATTTTCTTCTCTTTCTTCCCTTTAAATCCATAAGACTCATAGAGTTATTTACTTATTTTATTAACACATGGTGATATTTTTTCATATGATGAGAACACGTGGGTGACTGTTTATCTTATAAATGTTGGCTTAATACCATGAAAGAAATTATCCTTCTTAATCTTTAGATCATGCATATTGCGGGAGTTCTCATTCCTTCTGCCAGGAACCATTTCTAAATATTGACATACACAATGTTAGTTTATGAATCACAATTCATAATTCCAAACATGTAAAATACCTAACGTAAATTAAAAATAATATGTATATACTATATACTCATAAAATGTTTTCTATGAAAAATGTATTTACTCATAAATCCTTCATAATGGCTTGTAATGAATAGGTGAATTATGCTATGAATATACCCCTAGAGTGTGGTAACCAAGAGTACAACAAGTCTTGTTGTCATGTACCAGGATACGCCGGGTCAAGATTAAATCTCCTTTTCAGAGTTTTCACTCATAGGTTTATCTCTGCCAGAACTACCTCTTCCTTCTCGTATCTAGACAATGATGTATTTCTTAGAAGATTTACAACATCTCTACGTTACCAAAATTATAGAAAGATGTTCTATATTAATTCTTAAAGTATATATTAGGGAAATGTGCTCTAATCAGTGTTGTTCTAAATCTATATTCCATGGTTATTGTTAAACATCCTCTGATACAAAATGTAACGCCCAGACCACAATTACCCAGAGTCGGTGCATTATTTTAATAAATTGGCATGATTACGAGGAATCAATTCTCGAAGGACCAATCGGTTAACAGTCTTGAAAAATATATTACATACATGAACCTTACATTACATTATAAAATGAAAAACAACAACAACATTGTCTCCATTGACACATTCATATCCCTTAGAATATCCCTGCATGTTACTCATAATACATTTCTTCACATCTTGGGAAAAATAAAACATTAGAAGGGGTGAGATCAGATGCTCAGTAAGGATAACAATATAGCCAAAAGATTCATAAATAATCATAAACATTTAAGGAAATTTATAAAACAAAAAAATCCTTTCAAACTAAAACTTCAACATAATATTAAAAAGATAAATATAATAATGCAATTTACTTATACACATGGATATTATACTAGTCGAATAATCAGATGTAATATCAATAGATAATTTCATAATGACGGAATACATAATGCCAGTCTCCAAAACCACATAGATAAGGAATTATGCCAAGACTACGAAAAAGATATTGTCAAGGCCTTTTTCCAAGTCACTGGTTTGTCTCATGAGACCCATAGATGCATCGAGGAGCAATAGCGGGCACCACCCATCACTTACTATGTCCAATACAATCCACATATAAAATTTTGTAACATAACACAAACATTTGTGTTAAAACTAGCATAAAAATACTCAATACTTTATCTATAAACCATTAATGGTTAAAAAATAGCACATCCACAGTCGAATATTTCATAAATAATTCAATACAATATAAATATTGGTATTATAATAAATCAACCTCAATCAATAATAATATCCTGTAACGGATGTTGACATAGTTGAAAATGATAAGTAAAACTATTTGAAAGAAATATACCTTTTTCATAAATCATTTAAATGTCAAAAAATTTATAAAGGAGGACATTTAAAATAAATTTTTGAATAAATGTTCCCCATACCACTTTGAAACTATTGAAAGCCATTAACATTTTAAAACATTTATGTCCATATAAGTAAACCCTTAAAACCATTTTGAAAAGAAGACATTTATGGGAATGATTTAGAAGAATAAATATTTAAACGACAAAAAATGATTATTTAGTTAATGATTCCCTTAAAAAGAATCATTTTTAAATCTTTTTCATGAAACATGGACATGGATAATAATTAAGTCCTAATAAAAACTTACAGACAAAATATCACGGATAATAATGAGATTGAGAAATTAACCCTTGCCTTGTAATTTTCAAAGGCCGAGGGTACGTTAACCACCTGTATAATAGTTAAATAACTGTTATTCAATTATAAAAGAAATATATATATAAATATGATATCATATATAATCTTATAATAATTATTTGTTAATAATATTTCAGTAGTATCATCATTTTCGGGTGTTAACTGATTCATTTTCCATTATATGATTGGTTACTTAAGCCATGTTTGTAATGTATATGATGTATTTGATTCATATCCAGAATTATATTAGGAATTTTAATATAATTTTTAATCATAAAATGAAAATTATTCTTTAATGATTACGATGGGGAATGAAGCTCCCCGCGTTCGTGGAGACGGTAATCCGTACGTAAACACGAGGGACAATATAATTATATTAAAGGTGAAATAGTATGTAATTGGATGGTATATCACATATACTGAATCACTATCATGTTATATTTACTATTTAAATCAGTTATAATAATTTTTATACACATCCAAATAATGAAGTGTTTGAATAGAAAACTACACCACGACGTGGAGACGGTAATCCGTACGTACGAACGTATGGTGACTTTTTAATTTATAGGATGGATAGAATAATAAATATGGTTATACTATATTTAAAATAACATCACATTATGTAGGATGTACTAGAGTTATTATTTTGGAATGGAACCAACAATGAAAGAGGAAGTGGAAGAAGAAAAGAACATGAAAGAGGGTGGTGAAATTATTACCTCTACTTCAGGTGTTCCTTTTGAGTTGCTCAAAAGGGATAATTATATAGGATTTCTGATAAAATTATAGACTCTAAGTTGATTTTAGGTAATTTGTGAGGATATTTGGGTAAGGTTTGGGTGAGCCAAATGGCTTTGGAGGTGTTAAATTAATAGAAGGGGAAGTACTCTTTTATAAGAGATGTGAGGGTCACTTTAGGAAATTCTTGAAATGTTTTTTTTAATAAACGAATTTTCAGTTTCTAATGGAACCAAAATGATTTATTTCTATGATAATGTGGGGATGGGTTAAAAACACTCAACCAATATGTTTTAGATAGGATTAGGTCACCATATTATCCTTATCATTTAGATTTAACCCTTCGTTAAATAGTATAACTTTTACCATTAATTCTTGTATTATTATAACAAATAGTTAATAAACATACTATAAAAAGCCAAGAGAACCTCAAGTGGTTAATTAATGATATAAATATCATTATAAAAGTTATTTTTCATAACCATAGTTTTTTAAGACTATTATATAATTTAATAATATAATGTTTTTTAAAAAAACTCCTTTATGTCAATTTAGACACTTTTTAGTTTTTTGGGTTTTTTGAAAGTCATTGCAACATTATTACTTCGAACCAAATAAATTTCATCAACCATAACATGTTATATTCACCTATAAAATTAGTTTATTACATATCAACTTTTGAATTATATTTATTTTAATATTTATAATAACATTTAATTGATTATTTCATTAATATGGTAATTGTTACATTATCATTGTGTCATTAATAAATTTATTTATATAATGTCTAAAAATAATTAATAAAATAAAATGATGTAGGAAATATTTTTATATATCTAATGAATATTTATAGTCATATTTATCTTATGTATAATTCTATATTAAAACCATTTTATTTATAAATCTCTAAATTTAACACTTTTAACTATTCTTTAAATAAAATAATAATAAATTTCGTAATCTAATCCATGTGGACAAAAGCGGATCATATTTTCCCCTATGGTTTTTTGGTCTAATTACTCTTATCCTATAGAATTAGGGCATGTGTTAGGGTAATTATAAAGTCATTTTTACCCTTAATTACACTATTTACTTTTAATCGCGGTAAATACAAGGAAACAGTTACTATTCACCAAAAATTATTTTCATCTTATTGAAATAATTTTTTTACTGATGTCAACCGTGTCTTTCAGTTTTCTGAAATTCAACTTACAGAAGCGATAAAATAAGTTTTCTGAAAATTTGTAAATGTACCCAGATGGTGGGTAAACAAGGTTAAAAATATCAATAAAATTTTATACATATAATTTTATTATAAAATGACTCCAATGAATTAAATTGAACTTATATAGGTATTATATATATATATATATATTTTAATTAAAATAAATTCAATTAAAATAAATAATTATTTATATAAAAAGTCGGTTTTAAATAATAACGAAGTGTATTTCGCTCTTAATCAAAAATTGAAAGTTTATAGAAAAATACCAAAAATTTACCCATGCTAATTTTGATATTTTGAATTAAAAAATGAATTCTATTTTACCAAATTCAAAACATAGAAGTTTCATTTATTATTTTAAAATTAATTCCCGTTGTCGAAACCAACAGGTGGATATTTAAAAAAGTAAAAACCATCAAAAGATTGACCAGTGTTTATGTCAAATTTAAATGTGAAATTACATATAATGAACTGAATTGTATTAAATGATAAAGATATAATATGATTATACATCAAAACCATTTCAATACATAATTTTACACTAAATTATTTCAACTAAAAAAGTTGTTTAAAATTAAAACATAGTATTTTGCATTATTCATCAGAATATGAAAGTTATCAGAAAACTACCAAAATTTTATCCCAACTAAATATTTATTTTCTATTTCTAAAGAAAAGTTTAATTTCATTAAATTAAATATATAAAAGTGTTATAGGTTTTCTTTAAATAGGGTTCTCCATTAAAAGGTAGTAAAATTGAAATTTTTGGAAAATACATATTTTGTTTGAAAAAAATGAATTTGATCTTATATTATATCTAAGAAACACATAATATCGATGTTAAAATTATAAAGAGTATATAAGATTCAAAATTTAGTTAGTGCTATTCATAAATGCTTTTTGAACCGTTAGTTTGGTAAGTTGTGGTGTGCTTGAACTCGGTGTTGTGTGTAGCTCATGCTATTGAATTACTTTAATGAAATAACTTACTATAAAATATTTGGGTGTTACATAATTAATTAATATATGTTCCATTAAAATAAACATGATGAATGAAATACCATAAAAAATAGTGATGTTACAGATCTGATAGAATTGATTCATTTATATTATACCAGGAACATAAATTCAATTTATATGAATATTTCAAAAATTTGTCATTCTCAGAAAATTAATTGAGTTGTATTATAAAACATTACAGGTGCGGTTTTTTTTCAATAGAATTGCGTTGATAAGAATAATAATGTTAAAAAATATGAATTGTTAATATTGATTGTTGATTTCAATAAGTAAGGATTAAAGGGTAAACTATTTATAATGGATACACATGTAGTATAGGTATTTTATGTTTTTGACACCGTAATCCAAAAATAGGTCAATTTTTTCTCATAATGACACAACCAATTAAATTTCTATGTTTCAATTCAACTATAGATATCCCATTAATTAGGGATTTATAATCATTTTATTATGGTCCCAATGTATATGGGGTCTTGTTTCTCATAGGATACCACAATTAAGCACTTTGGATACTTGCTAGAGGGGTAAATTCCCTTTAATATTTAAAAAAACATAGTGTTTAAAATTCAAGTTATAATTTTTTCAATATACATTTCGTAACATCATATTATTATATTTAAATAATTTCATTTATGTAATATCAATAAAATGTTCAACAACATCAATAAATAATGGCTTCTTCACATGCTGATGCTCCCAATCCTGAGGAACATGTGGTTTCTCAACATTATGGTGCTCCCTATATGGTGGAACAACATACTTCTACACATGTTAATGATACAAATATATAGAAACATTATATGGGTATTTTTAAGCCAACTAAATGATATATGGTTAAGAAATTATGTCCTTTAAAAAATAAGAGATATGTAGTGTAACGTTGGTAGAAAAAATTGTTAATGTGAGAAAAAAAGGCATCAATATTGTTATTGTATAGAATGCATGGGGTCAGCGTAGTAACCCCAACAAGTCTATGTTCAGTATTCAAATTGGTCTCTCCAATTACAATTGTGTTATGATTGATTTAAATTAATTCCACAATGTCGTGTGCATTATTTAGACACTAATTTGGGAGGAAACTAGGCTAATGAAATAATATACTTTATTTATTTTGAAAAAACAATATAATAAAACACTAACATACTCCTAACTATCCCTTTATGAGTTCATTTATAGTATATGAATCTAGAATTCTATTTTAAATAATTATTGTTAAAATGGTTAAAATTGTCTTTTACAAAATTCATAGAAATCTTTATCTCAAAAACAATCTTGCATTCACCATTAGTGTTTTCTCACCATATAAACTAATAACTGTTAGATGAATTTATTGGTAATCATGAGGATAAAAATTTATTTGTACATAGTAACTCATAATAAATATCATTAAAATACATATATTAATCAATTTGATTAAGAACTGATAGTTTTTAAAATATAAACAAAGTTCTAAAAATAATCATAGAGAAATAAAACCAATGTATCCCTACAATTGGAGTATGAATCCCTTCAAAAATATGATATATATTTTAAATCAACCATAAAAATTTTATGTGACCTGAAACAAAAAATAATTATTATTTTACTTTATTTATATGCATATTGATGAATCAACATTCGAAGACAATTCCATCCAACATTATGTTCTATGAAATGAGACACATTTAATTAAAGAAGGGATTCTAGTAGATGAAGACACACAATAAATGATGGAATCAGGTTTAATTATGTTTTAATAGAAAAATTATTTAAATTGGAATAACTTAATAATTATTAAATATTTTCTTAAATTATTATATGATATAAACACAAGAATCATAATCAGAAGTACCTGATGAACAACCACTATCAGTGGAATTTATCTAGCTAAAAATGTATGTCAATGTCCAATGTTTTGGTTTTGGGGCATCATGCTAATTTTTTTTTGAAAAATTAAATTAATAGTGGATAAGGATTAGAAAATATAAGAGTTGTAGTAATGATTATATTCTGTAGAAGAAAAACACAATTGACAATCAGAGTTGATTAAAAATATTATAGAATGTAATCAAAGAGATGAAACAAAACATGAGAATTAACTATGTGAAGATCCCCCCACCACATTGGGGTGATCCATACCCATATAATAGATGACCTAGAAGAGGTAATCAATATTATAATATTTTTTTCTATGAAATGTGAATATGTTAGATACTGATACATTTCTGGTACAGATATTCTACAAGGTCAAAATGGTTGAGATATATATCAATAAAAACTCACTCATTTCCATGTTGTGATGGGTATCATGTATAATATCTAAGGTGATGTAATACAAAAAAAAACATATTTTAATAGGTCATGTGAGAGTGGGATTCACGAAACTCATGATACTAGTGAAAATACACATGTTCCACTTGATGATTCATATATTCATTTGATTGAGAAATTTATTAGAACTTTAATAACATAGCCATTAGATCTTGTAAAAATATATGTTGACAATCAAGTGTTAATTTTAAATTTATTTTCGTTGAAACATTTTTTATAGTTAATGAAAAAATACCAAAAAATGAGTGTTATTACAGAAATAAAATTTTATAGGGGTGAAATGGAAGGTAAAATTAACATGATCTAATGGATTAACCCACAAATTTAAATGATCTTTCCATGTTACCTTTACCACACCCATTCAACTGCTTAATTAATAATCATTAAAGGTTTATGTGGATACAAAATTATCAAGTGGTGATATGACCAAAATTTATTTTGAATAAAAGATGAGTTGATATGAAATTTTAGAATATATTTGTGTTTATAATGTAAATCAAATCCTTACTCATGAATGGATAATTTTTTCAGTTGTAAATGTATTCATGAGGTTTTTATTCATGATTTTTTTCTAATAGATGATCTACAATGTGAACTGTGAATGAAAACAATTCATTATTTATTAGGTGTATTATCAATACAATTTCAAGGGAAACCCATGTAAATAAAAACATAAAAATAATTAGTCCTCACATCACTTCTAAAAAACTATTCACATTGGTACCAAACAAATATGAAGGAATTGTGGAAGAACATTCCACAATGACTACAAGAAAACATAAAAATTATAGCATCGTATTAATACCCATGATGAAGGGATAAGTCTCTAAAATTTAATAATATTAAATTTATTTTGATTCATTTCATTACATATTACATTTAGTATTTATGATTTATTGGTTACTTAATGCATTCAATTTGGATAATACAATTTTTTTTCTAGATTCAATGCATGGATACCAAATTATCCAAACACACATGATGTTTCTTATAAATTTGTAATAAACTACATGAAACATTTTACAACTAAACTTTAATTTATATATTTTATATTTTTTAAGGAAAAATATGTAATTATTGGGAAGAATTAAAATGAAATTTATATCATGGAACAAGGACATTCAATGAGAACAAGGAGCCCATCGACATCTAAAAATAGGTAATTATTATGGTATATATAATAAAATACCCATATAAAAACATATATCAAATGAAATAACTTATTTTTCATAGTGATTCGAAAGTGTCCAAAACAAAACAGTGGAAAGGATATTGGCTATTATGTTAGAAAATATATTAATGATATCATATTCCATAAAATAAAATACCATCCTCGAAGAGGTATTTTGAAAGATAATTGAAATTTATTTTTAAATATTCATTAATCCTTGGTTATTTATATTATTATAGCACTACCAGAACAATAAATAGTAATCATATTAGAAATAATAAATATATTTGGATAAAAATGAAATAGAAATAAACCTAGTGTCTGATATTATATAGACATCAGGAATATGTGACTTCATACTACATAATCAATTGAATTCATAATCATTTTGAATAATTTTTATATAAATTTTCTTATCATATTTTTTGATACTTTAAGAAAATGATCCATATGACGTTTTTTACATATAAGAATCAACCAAAACTCAATATGATACTTCCTGTCTCCAATATGACTCAATCTACATGATTTAACATTAAAATTTAATTTTTAGTTAAAAACAATTTTCAAAAACTGAAATCTAAGAAAATTAATTTTTATTGTTTTTATAAATTAGGAAAATGATATATATGTCATCTTTATGCATATTAATTAGCCGCACCTCAATCAGATTCATGGTGTGATAGGTATAAATCAATGTATCTGTTTTTAGTGGAAAATTTACAATTTAATTAAAACCTATGCCTCTCTTTGAAAACCATAAAAATGGAAACAAATGATCTTAATTTTTTTTTAAATGATTCACATGACCTTTATGATGTTCTCAAACTAGAATCAAGCCAAAAAACCAACAATGTTACCATAATGACTCGAAGTGCATATTTTCATTTTAAATAAACATTTTATTAAAATGAATCATAATGTACTGAAAACATTTAAACTAAATTATATTTTATTAATACTATAATAAAATGATGATAAACTAATTTTGTAATGTATGAATCAACTAAACATCATTCGGATTCCTAGTCTGACAGGTTCGACACCATGTGAGTTCTTTTATATAAATTTTCAATTTAGATCATAACTTACACTGAAAACTCAAAACAAGAATGAACATTCCAAATTTTTGGATAAATTACCAAAAGTATCCATAAGTTAATTTTGACATGTTAGAATTATCCCCACCTCAGTTTGGTACACAGTTTTCTTTATTGGAAAAAATTTGTCTATTACCATATCCAAATTTAAAATTTAGTTACAAATGTGTGTCACTCATTGAAACCAAGTAGAATTCACTAATATTTTCAATATAATTTAATTAAATTATTCCTAATTAAGTTATGTTTTTTAAAAAGTAGCCTCAAGTCCAACTGACACAAAATGATACTGTTTTGATTTAAAGTGTTTTTTTAAATAAATATTGTAATTTTAGAAAAATATAAACTTGAAAAACTCAAATATGAGATAACAAATTCTGATGGTGTTGATACATTATAAACATGATACTAATGTCATTTTTCACAAGTAGGAATCCACTTCTCATCAATATGATTCATGGATTATTCTGTTTGGCCTAATGGGTTCATTTTTAGTTTAATTTTTTTAGTGAAAACCACATTTGAGAAAATCAAAATCGATCAAACACATTTGTATTGTTTTTATGTAAAAAAATGTTATATAAGTATTTTTATCATGTAAAAATATGAGGCACCTAAATTAGACACACGTTGAGACCAGTTTGACTCAAAGTGTGTCTTTTTATTTAAAATTGGTATTTTTTTAAGAAAGACAATTCACTCACAATGAAACGAGAAATACGTTAGGATTATTCTGATATAGTAGGCAAAATAATCATGAGGTGATTTTTGGAAATTAGTAATTAGCCTCACCTCAATATGATACATGATGTTCCAGTATGACTCAAAGTATCTATTATTAGTTTAAAATAGTCATTTTAGTTCAAAAG
The DNA here is from genome assembly GCA_963277665.1 of Viscum album. NCBI lineage: Eukaryota > Viridiplantae > Streptophyta > Magnoliopsida > Santalales > Viscaceae > Viscum > Viscum album. Next base: position 1,395,916,503 of record OY728165.1, read on the forward strand.
TTATGTCACTCACTAAAAGCGAAAAAACAAAAGCATTATTGTCATAAAAATTTAGTATAATTATTTATAAGTTATTTTTGATGTGTATGAATAATTATCACATAAATATTACACATTATGTGGAAATAATGTTGCAATATGCATGTTTTTTACTTAAAATGAAATTTTAGTAAAAAAATTGACATTCATTAAATCAAAAAAACACATTTAGATTTCACTGATACATTTGGAAAAAACTCTATAATACATTTGTTATGTGTAGAAATTATAAATCACCTAAACTGATGAAAAGTAAGACCAGTATGTCTCAAACTATACCTTTTTATTTAATATTTATATTTTAGTAAAAAAGAAATTGAAATTCTCATATAAGATAAAAACATTATAAATTTTCAATACATTATGAAAATGATTCGTATGTAATTTTGGATCTGTTGGAATATTGAACACCACAGTCCGTTACACAATATGCATGGTATGAAACAAATTTTCTATAATTAGATTAAAATAGAAATTTTAGTTCAAAACAATTTCACTCACTCATAACTGAGAAAGAATTGATGAATTATCTAGATAATTTATGAAAAATATTTAATTGTGGTTTTAAATTTATATAATTAGTCTCACAACAAAATAACACACTATTTGTCTAGTATGTATCTTAATGTGTTTCCTCAATTCAAAATTATTTTATTTTTAAAAAAATTTTGTACTCATAAATAAAAAAACACAATAGTAATATTTTTATAATTTAAGAAAATGATCCGTAGGGTGTTTGTGAAACATTGGAATCATCGACGTCTTAATCTAATGCATGATGGGACCACTATGAATGAATGTATGTGTTTGTTTAAAATGATTTTTAGTATAAAAATCATAAGTGATATACTGAAAACTATGAATTTTTTTTGGATTACATTGATATAATATTATAATGATCTATATGTCATTATAGAGATATAAAAATCATCCACACCTAAATATGATGCATAGTGAGATCGATATGAATCCAAGTGTGTATTTCTATTTAAAATTATCCTTTTATTAAAAAATAAAAGTGACATAATAGAAACCATGAAAACACATTCATATTGTTTTGATACTTTAGAAAAAATATTTTTAGGTAATTAGAGACATATTGGAATTTTCAAAACATTAATTTTATACATGTTGTCACAAGTATAACTCAAAGTATCCATTAGTAGGTTGAGATTAATATTTCAGTTGAAAACATGTTCTACTACAAATAAATAGATAAATCATACTTAGATTATCTTGATCTTTTTGAAAAAAAATTCAGAATTAATTTTTTATGTGTTCGAATTAGTCTCACATCAAACTGAAATATGAAGTGACAAATGTGACTAAAAGTGATGTTTTCAATTTAAAAGGAGAATTCATTAAAAAACATGTGAATAATTAAAAACCAAGATAACACCTTTGGATTATTTTGATACTTATGTAAAAATATCTATAATTATTTTGTGATGTGCATGAGTTAGCCTCACCCAAATTCAACACATGGTTTGAACGATACTACTCAATGTGATTATTTATTGAAAATTTATATTTTAGAAAAATTGGTAACTATGATAATAAAAAAAATGAAAACTAATATGGTTTTTTTCTATAATCTAGGAAAATGATACATACGTAATTATTGATGTGTATAAATCATCCAAAACACAATATGAAACCAAGTGTTCTAAAAACGACTAAAAGTGTGTGTTATCTGTTTAATGATGTCTTTTTACATTGAAACACTATTCACTCTTGGATAACTGAGAATATTTTATTTGATAGTTTAAAAAAAATAAGATAAAAATCCATAAATAGTTTTTTACATATATGAATTGACTGATTCCAAATCCATCAGCAAATTACTTTGATATGAATTGAAGAATTTTTTTAATATAAAAATTTCTTCTTAGTTTAAAATTTATTACATATCCAAAACTGAGAAAATGAGAATATATTTTTTTTTAAAATTATGAAAATAGCCTATAATTAATTTTTGACTTTTTGAAATCAATGAAAAAAATTGAACACCTCATAGGGTCGATATGAACTCAAGTGTGTGTTTTCATTAAAAAATACCATTTTAGTTTAAAAATAAGATAATATACCCAAAACCCTATAATGAGCTCGATTTGTTTTCAATAAAAAAATTGACTGAAATAATTCGTTATATTTATTAATTTACCACACATCAATATGACACATGATATAACCGATAAAACCCAAAGTTCTTGTTTTCAATTGAAATGTTATATTTTAAATTTCAGTCACATGTCAAAAATGAGAAAATGATATCAGATTGTTTACTCATCATTTTATCTGATATCATCTAATTAATTAATATATTATTTATTTGAAATACTTAATTATATAATTTTTAATGTTATAATTCTTTATGAAAAACTATAAGAGTTGTGACATTTAATGGATTATTATAAAAAACAATTTCCTCTTAAATTGTCTCATATATATATATTGATTATTTTTCCACCATAGATTAGATCCAATTCAAGATGACCTCATTTTGAGAAAAACAATAATTGGTGTGAGGTGTATGAATGATCTGTAACTCAAACCAATACATATTATGCATGGTATTACTCAAAGTATATATTTTTGGTTGAAATTGACATTTTTATTTTCTTATTTTAGTATTAAAAAAATAAGAATTTTGTTTATATATAGGTGAATTATTTTACTCGGGTGGGGGTGGTTTGTCTGGAAACTAATTTCATAACCAAGGGTCAGTTGACAAAGGAAAATTAATATTGATGCTTTTGAATGTCATTGGTAATTTATAATTACTATTGTAATTGTACAACCAACACTATAATCATCTATAATATATTTTTTACATGTATTCATGTTTTTTATTTCATTTCAAAAAAATTATATATTTGTTTCTATATTTTTACCTATATTTTTTGTTTCTTCAACTTCAGGGTATTGTATTTTTAAGAGAACAGTGCAATATTATATCTTTTATCAGCACTAAACTAGCAATTATAATGACCCACCATTATCATTGATTTTAAAACATATAAACAAAATTATTTATCATTGTTTCTCTAGATCGGATAAAAAGGGGCCCCTTTTAAAATCTCAGAAATCAACAATGTTTTTAGCACTGAAAAATAATTTTTTCGAGCCTTGTTTAAGGATCATTCTAACGATGTGAGTCTAATTAATGCAGGAATTAATAATTGGTTTAAAAATATTTAATTTCGTATGTTTTACAATTTTTATAAAGGTATAGTAATTTTTTCAATACCACATTGGTTGGAATAGAAATGTTTAGTCACTACCAGAACTATGCTTTCATCAATAGTTGGGACCTGATAGTGCTACATATTCCAATTTTATAAATTTTTTAATTCACATTAATTGGCTCCATAATGATTTAAAATTAAATGTTCCTATATAATATGGTCACCATTATCATCACTAACAAAATATATATTTTAATCATCCATAAAATTCAGTCACATTTATAAGTGCTAAAAATAATAGATAAATGGAACCATTAATCATTACTGAAAAATATCTTATAAAGTAATTCCTTTAACGAGGGTAGTTTTCTATGTGTTACCCCATGCTCCATATTTTTCTACATTCCACAAAAGTGCTCCAACCATAAATTATATATAAATATAAATATAAATATCAAAATTAATATTTATACTTTTTTACAAATATTATATGTTAACATTTTTTTACATGTATTAGAGCATATAAAATAATAGATATTTTTTCCAAATAGAAACACATAAACATTTTTATATAACATTACATACACATTTTTACATGTATATACATATTCATAAATTTTTTATCCTAAATGAAATGGATAGTTTTTTTAAATAAAATTAAAATGTATTTTTATTGAAATATGGTTTACATATTTAAGAAGTCATTTTATATATAAATAAATTAAAATATTTATATTTAATATTTAATTTTTTATATGTAAATATCTGAAAATTTGTATAAATTTATTTATAAATAAAACTAAATTATGAATAAATTGAAAATGTGTAGATAATTAAAATAAATATATAATATTACCTAAAACAGTGAATACTATGGGTCAAAAACATGTTGCCTAGAAAAATTATTATGGAAAATAAACAGGTAGTACAAATGATTCAACATGAAGTGAAAGAATAAACCCCATAAAAATACTAAGGTAAAATCTGACCATCAAAATTCCACAATACCCCATGTTACATATAAAATAAAAAAGTATTATGAAAAAATTGATAACGACTATTTACAACTTTCCACGAATTTACAAGACCCCAAGGATGGCTTCCCCCCCCCCACATAAGAGTAACCTAAGGTCCGCCTTGATCTTATTGGATTTTTCTGGCCTCTTCCATAACCACACATGCCTCTTGATCAGAATAATCCATTATACTAGGTTCTGAATTCTCTGTCTCTATAAGATGATGCTATGTAATACTAGATAGCCATGTTAACTTCACTTTAGTGACGATTCACTATTAATGAGGAAGAAGGATAGTCCATTAAAAGGTTACTACCTAGACCCATGTCCTAAACTATATGCATCAACAATTACATCCAAATAAGTAATGGGAAGGGATTCATCTCCTATATAACACATCACATTATAAAACAGATTGCATATAAACTGCCTGAAGATGATGAGTTCCCTTTTTTCCTCGTCCTACATTTTGTAGGCTATCAAGTCAAATTTAATCAAATTCTCTACTATTAGTGGACTAAATCATGGATAATATTTTACGAGTCCCTTTCAATGGACCAATAGTGGCTATGATATCTAATGATTTTATAGTATCATAAAAATTCACCTTACCAATTACGTCATCTGATGGTAAATATTTATTATAAAAAACATTTGAAAATGTTTTCCATCTAAGCCTAAATACTAGTTCAATCAGCATACCTACCACTATTGAAGAAAATATATATTTTGATTGACTATTGGTCTAATAAATTTCCATCTCATTGATTGTAGTGTAACCCTACATATGTTGATTGAGTGGTGCAACAACAGAAGAAAGGGAGTACGACATATCCCTATCATTTGTAGTAGAAGAACTCACCAAAATAGGAGTGAATTTATAAACATTAGGACTTCTAAATCATTGGTTTGGCTAACTTTTAATGTTTCCATTATTCAAAAAATCATCTATTATAATATCATAATATTACATCCCAACCACAGAATCAGATGACACACCAACCTGAGGTCAGGTTTGAGCATCAATAACATAATCCATAAGTACGATGTTAGAAATACTCAAAAATATATTTGGGACATATCATCTTCCACAACATTAAAAAAATTATAAGACAAATCATTGACCACATTAAGAGATGAGATAAACCAAGTACCTTTTTCAGACGAGCTCCAACTAAAAAATTAGAAAGCAAAACTGATGGTTGAACTAGATGAGTCCCTCTCTTCCTCATGGAAATGTAAGTCCAGTTATCCTTTTTAGGAGGACAAGGTAAATCATGCACACTCCAACCACCCAATATGAAACTCATGATGTACATAATTATTCATATTCAGTGATTCTGATTGTCTTTCAACAATCAATGTTTTCCCATTAGAAGTGGAAAACATGAAATTTTAGCTATTAAAACCATGCCCATATTCCTTACAATTTGAGCATCTCAAAAACCCTATGACAGTTACCGTTAACATTTCAAATACACAATAATTTGAATATAAAAAACATGAACATGTTCATAATCTATAGCAAGCTAAAATTCAAAATCAGTAGTAACCAAGTACAATGTTTCAACATGCATAGACATAAGATTGAATTCCACTAAAATTCATCATAATTCCCATAACTAGTCATTAAATTATCATTATAAAATATGATTGGGGTTACAATAGCTAGGGAAATATCCCAATATATAAACATATTCCAGATGAAAAATTTACCACTTTAACTCATATCCATGATTACACGATTGCATTCATGACCTGAAACAGATCATAGCAAGGTTCCTAGTCCTAAAATATAAGGACCACTTGTATCATGTTGAAAAATCCACTAATACACACCTTAAATTTTAGGTACTGAGATTATAATTTTATAAGAAAAAAAATCCCAAACTCATCGACACCATTTTCTGGCCATCAACACCTAATATCTTATGTATATTCATTTTCAAATTTTCATGATTTTAGACATCATTATTCAATAGCGATATAAACCATGAAATTATGGAGTGAATATAATGTTAAATCCTCTCATATAATAACCTAATATTTACTTTAAAAACCCTGGAGAACCATTCGTTTAGATTATATTTTGATCAACTATCTATGTTCTCTGAAAAAAGAAAAAATATATCCCCAATAAGAACTCCTAAATTCCATGTAATCATTGCTTTTAGTACATTACACTTCACAAGATAAAGAGGTTTTGAAGAGTGATAAATAGGGTTAACACTCATCAGATCCCAAACAACTCCTGAATAAGAAAAATTCACACTGTTTAGGCTTGAATAAGCTCCAAAATTATTCAATATTCTAATGAAATCATCGGTAGGATTATTTAATGCATCATTGAGTGACATCTACAAAATAGATTTACTTAATCGCAGTTTTTATGAGATAGAGACTCCTAAACACATACACCACCCCCCAATATGTGTATGGGTTACACTCGAAAACTATCTGGGGGACCTCCACCAAACTTAGAGTGTGCCACATGTCCCCCATCTAGGAAATGGATTTGAATCTCCCTTTGAGGAATATAGAAAATGTATGATTCTGGATGGGAATGAGCCTACACTAGTTTCAACATAGAAAAAGGAATACAACCAGCAGATACCCTTCAACTATCACCCCATGGGAAAACCATATGTTTGGGTAATGCTTGAATCCCAACATGGGGCCCAGACCAAGCCCATAATGTGTCAAATGCTCCCCGGTGAGGCATTGGATTTGAATCACACAGTTTATTTTGATCAATATTATTTATTCTATTATAATGTCTCTTAATTTTTAGTATTATCTACATTTATTCCTTTTTAATATTTATTTTTTTAATATAAATCTATTTTCATATATTCACTATGAATATATACAGCTCTGTGTTTAATATAATTCTATTTAAATCGATTTAATTTAAATTTATTATTACTATTACTTTATCATAATTCATTTTTAATAATTATGTTATTCATATAATTAATAGCATATATTTACTCATTTTAATTTATTTTTCATGTGCTTGAAATTCATGTAAATTTTAATAAATCACTATTTAATTTTTTTCATATATTTAATTTTATTTACTTATTTATCATTATATATTCATTAATGTATTAATGATATTTAATATTTTTGTAATATTTTTTAATACATATATTCATTTACTATATATATGTAATATTTTCATTATTTTTAAATTTATATGAATAAGATTAAATAATTTTTTATTGAGATTTAAGATCTAAAATATGTTTTAAATTTGTATAATTGATTTATTTAAAGGATTTTTCATTATAATTTTGTAATTTTAGTTTTTAATTAAAAACGAATAAATTTATCTATATATGTAAAAAACTATATATAATTTAATAAATAAATTAAATAATATTTAAATATTTTAAAAATTTTAAAAAATATAATTTGAAACAAATTATTATATTTATAATTATTAATATTTATATGTTAATAAAAAATATATATTTAAATATATTATTATAAATATTATAAAGAATTATATATAAATCATTATTAAATATATTTATTTATAATTTCCTAGAATGTCCAGGATCTGAGTGTTCTCTCTCCAAAATGTTTATTAAAGAAAAAAAAGTGCAGATATAAAGAGGGTAGATGAAGTCAAATAATGTTGTATGACCGCTTCAATGAGGAAAATACAAAAAATCAGTAATAAGTTTACCATAATCATGATGTAAGTAATAATTTTCAATAATAGTTTCCTAGTCTGACTGTGATTTATTTTGATTGAAAGGAAAAAAATATTTTTCATGGATCTTTTAATGTTCCTATGTGAGTCTCTTGAATTCCACTCATGCAGAAGAACAACCATTTCGAGTATTCCCACGTGTAGTAACACGGTCCTCAAGGCCACGCCTTCTTGTATAATGTTTTGGATGGTTTCCCCATAGGTGGGGGACCGTTGGATTTACTAGGTTGAAATCTGTCATCATCCAGCACTTTTGTATTTCCCATTTTCTGTGAATCATTGTTTTCCTCTTATCTCAAATAATGTCCTTCATATCTCTGAATCATCGCCTTGTGTTCATATTTTCAAAATAAGGTCTCCTTAGAATGAAATTACTACTCCCTCTCAGTAGTATCATCCCATGAGACGCTCTAGTATACATGGCCAACATCCATTTCAACAAGCCTCTACTCCCTCTTAGTCACATAGTCAAGAGAAAGGGAATGTGTAACTGGCCATTTCCCTTTATCAGCAATATGACTTCCAAGACAACCAACCTACCTAATAACATAAGCTTATGAGGATCCTACTAGCATGACACCAGTGGCTGTAACACCCGTCGCTTCCGAGTAAGTGTCCTCACATATGAGCTTCCATGTCGGAATATTCAATCATTATATATGTTATTATCCTCCATATAGAATGAATGATTCATGTTTTTTGACATTTTCTAGATAGGTTCCCAATGTAATTACATTAAGAACAAAATATTATCATCCTTTAATATTTAATAGAAAGCTAAAAACAATGCCCTGCAACAATGCAAATTATCGATTGAATCAACGTGATAAAGATGCCATCCTTGATAATAATTCTTGAAAATATCCCATATATGGGACATTTTGTCTCCCTATCATTCTTGATCTAAACACCTATTAAAGAAGCAACATCCCAATGAATTTCATGTTTCTTAATGAACTAGCTAAGTTCACGAATAATAATACATGAATCATAAATAGATTTGTTAATCATTAGGAGATCAAAAAGGGGATCCCGGTCTTGTATCAATAAAAATCATGGTTTCAGAGAACCCAGTCCATGACCACATGAATTGTTTTTCATTTCATATGATGGGAATACCATATGATAGAAACCCATTTAAATCAATAACTTTCTCAAACAATCAAAACTCCATAACCAAATGAGTTGATTTTATAACTCATCACTCTTCCAAGGGATATCCTCCAACAAAATAACCAAGCGTGGAAGCATCAAGAACTTACATTCCTAAATTCGCACATCCACGATCATAGAAACTTGTAACACACCTGTTTGTTTGTAATATATAATTATATAATTATATATAATTATATATAATCATTTAAATATATATAATGATAAAAATATATATATTATTAGAAAAAAATTTAAAAAAAATTAAAATATAATTATGATTATATATATATAATTAAATATTTATAAAATTATAAAAAATATATTTATATATTAAACATATTAATTATATTTTTAATTTTATAACTTTATCTATTAATTAATAAATATGAAATTATATCAACATATGAAATTATAAACACATATTTAAAAATATTAATATATATTATTATATAAACATATATAATATTATTAAGATATATTATTATTTATAAATATTTACAAATAAATACAAATATTTGTAAATATATTTCTGTATAACTATAATAATAAATAATTATATATGTATTTACTTAATAATAAAATTATAATAAATATATTTTGGCAACAAATATATGGATTACTATGTAAAAATAATTTTTAATTATATTAATTTATTAGTATAATTATATATATATATATATAATTAAAAATTTATAAAAAATATAATCATTATATTTATAATTGTATATAATTTTCTATTAATATATATATATATTATAAATGTATATAATTACATAAAAATATATAAAAATATATAAAAACATAGATTTAAAAAAATATATTAATTTTATAAATATATTTTCAAATATATACATTAATAATTATAATTTTATATAATTAAATAAGTATATATATAAGTATATTATTATAATAAATACATTTAAATAAAAAAATATTTAATCAAAAAAATATCTATAAATACAGATATGTTATTATTTAGATATTTATTTGTAATTAAATAAATTTAAAATTTTTATTATATAAATTTTATTATTAATAGCAGGCCATTATCACCAATATAATATTAGCCTTGATAGAAATACATTTTATTGTTGCTTTTTGGAAAGCATTGATAAAACCCTTATAGATCATTTAAATAGAGGCCTAAAAGGGTTCTCATTGCTCACAATTTTCATGTTATCAATGTACATAATTACTAATAATCACCTTTTTTCAATATTCTCGGATAGATCGATCCTCTCAGATTCCATGAAATGTGATTATTTATACATCTTTTTAATTGTGATCCCAATAACACAACCGATCTGAATCCTATACCACTGTATCTATTTAGATGAAAAAAACTAATCAAAACGCCATTGGACGATCCCTCCGAAAATGATTTTCTTCTACCACTGACATGCTATTCATCTAATCAAACTTGATTCCTTCACTCTTGTCTTGTTAACGATTTTTTTGTTTCATATAATGACTTCTTAATCCTTTTCCTTTGAACCATGATGAGTGTTTTCATGCTTTCACATTATTTAACAATACATTGAATTTTAGTTGGATTCAAAGTGTTTCAAATATAAATGTTATTCCAATATGACTCTCCTTGAGAAGAAAATTTTATTTTTTAATTGATTTCATCCCTTTTCTTAGAATAGGATTCCCTAACATTGTTTTAAAATTGGGTTGTGTTTTTTTATTCAAGATTTTTAATTTTTTACTTCTTCTATTGATGCCACCATGAATTTCAGAATGTAAATTTTGTATTAATTTATTTTTTAACAAAATTTCTATATAAATTCCATAATGGATCATAAATTATGCATTTATGATTTAACAATATCGAGAACATAATATTTTTGTTTTTAAATATTTTATTTGAACCAAATTATATTCAAACCAAGTGTCTGAGTGTTTTAAAGTGTATTAAATGGTTGACCTAAATTTTTGGCAGTACCCCAAGGGTATATTTCTTTTAGTGTTTTCTTAAATATAATTTTATATAAATTATCATCTCTATGATTGTTAATAAAAACAAACCATATTTATAGGTGTATATATATATTTTGTTAAAAGTAATTTATAAATAATTTTTTTATAACTTAAACATAATTTATAAGTAAAAATATAAAATAATTAATAATAATAATTATTATGTGTTTAAAAACATTTTTAAATAATTTATCTACAATTTTTAATACAAATAATTTTTTTAATAATTTTGATTATCTTTAATAAATAATTTATATTATTAAGTTAAAAATATTTTTGAATTAATAATTATTTTTATTTAATAAATTTGAAATAAAAATAATTTTTAATTAATTATTTTGAAGTAATAATTATTTTCAAATGTTCATTTTTAATTAATATTTTTTATTAACATAAATTAATAATTTTTAAAAAATAAGTTATATAAACAAGTTACAAATAATTTCATTACCTTGAAATGAAAATTTTCATTACATGTATATAAATAATTTTGATTATGTGGGTATATATAATTTTTTGAATATATATATATATATATATTATAAATACATTTTAAAATAGTTTAAACAACGTGTACATAATCAATTTTATTTTTCCTTGGTCTACCATACTGATTCTCTACCCATGCTCTCTTGCCTCGATCCATTGTTGGTTACCTTATCCCTTTCCATAAAATTGATTCTTTCATATTCATTATTATTTATCACTATGAAAACATGGATCTCATTTATAGGAACCAAAAAAACAATGCCCACTTTTCATGTAAGGTGGTTACTATAAATGATAAACAGTAATATATTTTATAGTGCACATATGGTATTCATCTCTATGTGTAATGTATATTTCCTTCTCCCATGGAATAAAAAAATAATTTTAACCATTATCATTCAAGGACCCCTCATTATCCAATCAATTAAAACAAGAATTTATTTTTTAAACAAGTCATTACCTTTGGTATTTTATTTTTAGTAACCATTAGTTTATGATATTTAAATTTTGTTTTCTTTTTCCGATACCAAAATTTGGAATTTATAATGATCCAATTATTGAGAGATAATATTTTCAAACTGACTAATTGTAATTTTTGAATATAAATTCATATCAATAATTTATATTGAAATCATGTTTTGAAGCATTATACAAAATTCTATATGTTGATCACGTATATATTGGGTTATGACAGGGGAGTGGTCTATCTATGGAACTGAATTAGTGGAATACTTGTTATATATTGTTCATACAATATAGAAATTATTAATTATAACACCATTCATAAAACTCATGACCATTAATAAAACAATTTATGTCTTTAAAGTCATAAATATTAATAGTATCACCATACACTAATATTTTAATCATATGATGAACGTTTTCTATAAAATAGTTTTTTTGTGTTAATTATTATTTCACATATTAACATTACTGAATCATATAAGATGGATATGTATTTAAAATTGGTAGAATTAAACTATATGAAAAATTAGTATAATGATTGAGTGAAAGAGTTCATGATGATTTCAAAAGATCATGAATATAACCCTTCTCAAATTCATTTTTTAAAAGGTTGGGGTCGAAGCCTCAATTTATTATTTAAAGAAAAAACCTCTTTAGACTAGTTAGAGGGAGACCCATAACATATCCCAAGGGCCCAAGGCCAAGTGGCCTGAATGCAAGGCATGAAAGCCCATTTTTTGGCCCAAAGGACCCCTAGGTGAATAGTACTGCTACAGTACATGCGCTGCTATAGTATCTGCTGCAGTACATCCGCCACTACAGTTCCTACTACAGTCCCTCTGCCACTACAGTATTGCCGCTACAACAGTTCTGCCACTGCTACAGTACTTCTACAGGCCCTGGTATAGTAACCCAGAAAATTGCCCCTGCCCGGATTTGATCCTGGGTCTTTTGGATGCCAAGTAGGAGCATGTACCACTAGGGTACAGGCACGTTGGCACCCTTCTAGAATTTGTTTTCAGTGTTTATGATGTTTTTATTTAAAAAAATTTAGTCTATATGAGTTATATTAATAGTTGATCTATCATGGAATATATAAAAGTTATAAATGTTGGACTAAAAATTTGTAAAAATTTAATGTATATAGTGGTTGGGATAATATTATGTTTTATGGACCTTCTGTAATGATTACAATTATAGGAAATGATGAAGACCATATAAAGGATCTGATTACAAGTGTTAAAGATGATGATGATTTTATTGACGAAAATACAATGATAGTTGATGATGAACTTCATGACATTCCAAAATTGATTTGGATTTTAAAGACATGGGTAAAGTATCCATTGATTTCTGGTTTTAATAAACATATATCATTGTCATCCATATTGATGTTTAAAATTTAAAATCTTGAAAAGTATAGATTGATTCATGTTTTAATTATTAACATTCTCTATTTAATGATATGATCCAAGAAGTTAATGAGCTTCCATGCTGAAAATATGATGCTAAACGATGTTTATGTTCAATGGGTATGGTCTCTAATATAATACATGGCTATCTGAAATAATATGTACTATTTCAAAAGGACCACAAATCATATATAAAATGACTAACATGTGGATATTACTGATACAATAATGATGAACCACGTTCTATCGAAATTATATGGTAATTTGAAATAATAACAAGGTTTAATTACCTATATGGAAGTGAGGAGACAACAAGAAAATAGAAATGGGACATAGATATACAAAAATTAATGAGAATATTTATAACCTATAAGACTCCCTTTAGAAGAATATAATTTATCATGAGTATCCATTTTTTTTAAAAAGTCTAAGAAACCATCATATTGTACTATTTACATATGCATTACGTCCGTTTTTTTCAAAGGATTCAAAATACATGGCATCATATGTTATAAAATTATAACTTTCCACCATGGATATGAATGAAACAAAACTACATTATGTTATCTCTAATTATATCAAGAGGGAATAAATATAGTAATGATATTAATGTCTGTTCGGCCACATTGTCTTATGATTTGAAATTATTGTGGGATTCAAGTGTTACCTGGAAAGATGCTTATAGAAATGACTATTTCACACTGAGAGAAATGCTGTAGAGGATGATAAATGAATTTTATTCCTATAGAAATTTATCAGGATATATATTTAATGGAACTCAAGGGTGACCAATTTGTGAAGAAGGTATATAGTTAATGAGGAAAAAACATTCTTTAAAAATAGTGTTTTAGGTCATCACAGATTTCTACCTTGGAGATAGATGTACCGATCTTGGATAACATATTCAATGGGAGTTCAGAAGAATATAGTTTATTGTGTCATATAAGAAGTGATAAAATTTTGTTGAAATTAAATTATATGGACACTAATTTTGTTAAAAATATTTTTTTAAACCATTCAAGAATCAGTTGGAAAAAGGGATTCATTTCTTTTTCAATTTCCATACTTTAATTTTTTGTACGTCTTAAATTCTTATGTTGTTATGAATATTGAATAGAATTTATGAAATAGTTTAATTTCCACAATAATAAATGATCCCCCAAAAATTAAATATATAATTAAAAATAGGTTTTATAGGATTGACATTGGAATAAAAGAAGGGTTGGTACCCATGAAGGGTGATTAATTGGCATTCATTTCTCCTGCATCTTATCTCATTCAAGTGAATAGAGATATCATATTTGAAACATCTTAAATAATGTAAATTTTATAAAGGGTATTAATAAAATATAAAAAATATCACATCAATGTCTAATATATATTTTATGTGTATGAAATCAATTAAATTTCATGTTTTGTGGAACTATATAACGCCTATAGCCTTAGAATGAATTATTTTTAAATAATGATCTTCATACATTTACTAAGATATCTTTATTTTTCAGAGATATATACAACATGGTTATACAATTGATGAAATTGAAAACTATGTAAGTGGAAATTATTGTCATGTTATTTTAATTGGATAAGCTCTTCCCACTAATATTAATTGACATGATGTTTCCATTTATAGTTCACTTTGTAATTTATATTTTACTATATGGTCATGTACACTAATATATGGATGGGACCCATAGAACTATATTTGAATATTTTTATATGGATATCAAAAAAATCAAATTTGTCTCCATATTTTTGTTTTGGATTGATATGTTGTTGAGGAAGCCATAAAATTCTACATAGACTACCAATCTGACGTGAAAAATATTTTTCAACAATGATCTCATAATATCGGGAAGCATCTATGTGAAAACATTTTGGAATATATTTTGTCACAATTACTTTATTTATAATGAGAAGTCCAACCATAACATTTTTCATAATATCTTAGAGGTTTCCCTATTTGTAGAAATCAAAAATGTGATTATTAGGAATTTTATTCAATAAGAGGATAAATAATGGATATCAAATACAATTAATCAAATGTTTATAGGATTGTTTGAAGAACATAATTTTAAGAAGTCTACAAAAAATTAAGATTGAATTTCAGAACAACATACAAGGCTAGAAAGAGGACTATTTGTGAAGGTATTATCTTATAATGATAACGCAATTAATTTTTATATGTTATGTAAAAATGAACATGTTAAACATAATAGCATGAAAAAAATGAATAGTTACTCTTGTGGTTAAAGAGATGAATAAATACGATACCAATGATAAAAATATGATTATTTGGAATATGTCATAATTTTTCTTCATAAAAAAATATTGGAGTTAGATTACACACTATTCTCGGTGATGATATTTAAAAGATAGTTGTGCGATAACATGAGTTATGTTTAAATTGATGAATTGGTATTCATGAATGTGAATTTTAGTAAGGAAGGGTACATTTAAGATGAATTTATAAAGGATTCATTGGTAATAAAAGTAGTATATATTATAGATAGTTTAAACCAATGGTTGTCAATAGTTCTTTTTCTGATTACAACCACTGATGTGTCGAATATCAATTCAACAGGGGATGCCACATTCCTTGGGATGTTGTAACAATTTAAGATCGACCTAATGATAAATAGGTATTTTATGTCAGAGGAGTAAAAAATGAGGGGATATGGATAGTCAATATCTGGGTTAAATCCCATAAACCATTAATAAGAGAAATACAGTTCAATAATAATGTTATATATATATATTTATTCATTAAATTAATTTATATTATTATCCATTCTCTACATTATTTATGTAAACAAATTCTGCAAATAATGATTTCTACACATGTTTTTTCTCCTAATACAATGTAATATTAGGATTCTAGACTTGATGGTGCCCCCAATGCATAATAAAAACAACACTAATTACAATATAATTCATCCAATTCAAAGGAACAAAATATTGACAATGTGGTAGGTGAAGAAATAGTTGAGGGTGAACAACCCATTTCCCATAAAAAATAAGTTTGTTATAGTGTGATGGTGTTAAAAAAAGTATTATGGAGAGAATCATAGACATCAAATATGATGAAGGATGGAATGCAAGAGACCAACCAATTATCCCCCACAAGGACATGTTTATAAGTTTCATTGGGATCACCACTAACATATGCATTTCAATTGATGTTTATTTGTGGAACATTGTTGTTCTATCTTTTAGGAAAAACATTTGGGAATATATTGGGGTAAAATTATGATATAATTTTTTTTATTTTACTAAAAACAAAATTAAATGTTGACATAGTATCAATTATCTCTTAAATATTTCATTTATACTTGATGTCTCTTGGATGAAATTTGTATTAATTCTCTCGGTAATGTCTCTAGGTGGATTTCAAAATATTCATCAAAAATATCATCTCAAAGACATTAAACGGGAAAAAATTAGATTCCACCAAAGATGTATGAAGGCTTGATAAATAAAAATTCATAATATTTTTTATTGTTCATCATGTAGTGAGATCGTTTTAGGTACATTTTGACTGGTAGTACATTTTATGGAAATATGTATATTAATCAAATTGATTAATAAATTTTAATTTATGGATAAGAAATAATGTGATGAAAATAATAAAATATTATAAAAACCAACATACCCCTTCCATGAAGCAAGGATGGGGTATAATGCTCTTGAAAAAATGGTACTTATTTTCAATATATCATAATACATTTATCTTACAAGAAAGAGAAACACAATAATTTTAATCTGTTATATAAATATTGATGAATTAAAATCAACATCTACATTAATATTACAACATGTGTTATGGAAGGATTCACATGTAAGTATATAAGTGGTACAAATGGAAAAAACACACAAAAAATTCTGGGACTCATGTATAAGTATAAAATAATAAAAAATATTTCATTTAAATTGATACTAAATAATAATGATTACTTATTTTGATTTATTATTTATCTAAATTACTCACAAGAATCATTATCATCCCTACCAAATTAATAGATACAACTTTTTCCTCGAAGCATCTAGAAAATATTGGTGTGATAGAGGTGTGGGTTTTGGGGTGTCACCTTAGAAATGTCTTCAGAATATAAATTAAAAGAGGGATAAAGATGAGAAAATGGAAGAGTTTTACGGATGATCAGTGGATCCAAAAGAAAAACAAAATATGAATTCAGAGTTGTTCGAAAATATTATGGGGTGTAATAAAATAAAATAAAAAACGCAATAAAAACACTATTTGAAGGTCCCCCAACCCCCACCATATTTTATCTTATCCATTTCTTTCTAATAGATATCATATAATGGGTAATTAGTATTATCATTATTTTTATATGAATTATGAATACGATAAGAACTAATACCATTCAATTAATGATATTATCTATGTTGAAAATTATTGTGATTTATATATATCAACACCTATGCATCTCCTTACTATGATGGTTATAGTGTATAATATACATATTGATATTCCACACACGAAAAACATCCAATGAGACATGTGATAATTGGATTATACATTGATATTGGGCTGTGTTTTTTTGAGATACATATTCTAGTTGATTGTCGATATATTCATTTAGTCATGAATGCTATTGTATCTTTCGAATCCTGACCATTAGATCATGTAAAAATAAATATCAAAGTGGAGGTATTCATTTCAAATTTATTTTTGAGGATTTTTTTTAAATAAGGAAAAATTCTTTAACTAATGAATGTTATAACAAAATAAAAAGGGAAGGGGTAAAATTTAAGGTCTAATCATAACAATCTAAAGGATCAATAAACCCATAGAAAGTATATTAACAATGTATATTTACCAATCCTGTTCAACATCTGTATTTAAAAACATTAATGTTTCATCGATATACAATGTTATAACAATGCGAGACAACCACAATTTATTTTTTGGAACAAATTTATAAGTAATCCATTACATTGTATATTAGTCTCCATAATTTAAATGGAACCCTCACACATGAATAACTAGTCTTCTCATTTTTAAATGTATAGATGAGCTATGTTTCCATGATTTTTTGTGCAATAACTATTAAAATATTATAATAATGATTGAATAACATTCAAATGTTTTGAAGACATATATGTTAGTACTATTTTAAGAG
The DNA here is from genome assembly GCA_963277665.1 of Viscum album. Classification (NCBI taxonomy): domain Eukaryota; kingdom Viridiplantae; phylum Streptophyta; class Magnoliopsida; order Santalales; family Viscaceae; genus Viscum; species Viscum album. The sequence continues at coordinate 1,395,935,115 of OY728165.1, forward strand.
AAAACTAGGTGAATCGAAAGTTGGAATCATTATTCCGCACATAAATTTTAAAAAAATATTCTTAGAAGAACCGAATCAATATGAAAGAATAATTGATAAACTAGAAATAATGTTATAACGAAAACATAAACAGATATAATCTTATTAATACCCACTATGAGGGACTAGAACTCTACAATTTAATCATATCAATAATTTTTTAATTCCTTTCATAAATTAGTACATTATTTAGAAATCGTTGGTTACTTATTACAGTCAATTTGGATACAAATAAGGAATTCTTTCAGGATTCTTTGCATGAATACCGAAGAATTTTTTTTTGATGGTTATCAAATTTTTATACAATACATAAATATTTTAAAATTAATCATAAATTTATATATTTTAATTTATGATTTAATATAAATTATATTTTGATCGTGCGGTGTTTAAATATCATCAAAATCAATGAATAATTGATATCCATAAGTATATGGATCCTATTGACTTCTGAAAATGGATTAGTATTAGGGTATATAAAATTACATTTAAATACTTAAAAATATATAAAAATTACTTATTTTTCTCTAGGTTTCACAGTGTATGAAACAAATTAATGGCATCAATTATGGTTATTTTTCAAATTTATGAGATATATCATATACCATCAGAAAACTATCTTACCTAGAGATTTATATATGATGATAATTTCAATTCCAAATAACTATTATTTAATCCATTGTTTATTTATATTTTTACAACACTAATAAGACTATTCATAGTCCACATATAAAAAATAGGAAATATATTTGTTTATAAATAAATGTGAAGCATACCTGGTGTCATATTAAATTCATACATCTAGAGGTAGTGAATTCCTACTACATTTTTTGTTGAATTTATCAGCATTTATCTACATTTTTTGTTACTTTACTTAACAAATTTTACTCATTATTTTTTTAAATGATCCAGAATTCATTTTTTGATATGTAAGAATCAATCCACTTTAATCTAATACACATTGTGTGAGGTGTGACTCAATGTGTGTGTTTTGAGTTAAAAATTTTCATTTTAGTGTAAAACAAATGTCATATACTCATAACATTGAAAACTGGTTCATGCTGTTTTCAATAGTTTGGATAATCATCCATTAGTAATTTTTTTACAGTGTGAATCAACTTTACCTTTGTTAATAAATCGTGTTGCCGGTATGACTCAAAGTGTCCGTTATCATTTTAAAATTGCACATTTACTTAAAAATATTTGTAACTCATTAAAAATGTTATAAAACACCTATATTTTCTTAATAAATTTTAAAAAATAAATCATAATTCATTTTTATGTGTAGTAATTATTCAAATGTTAAACAAACATACTGTGTGATCGATATGACTAAAAGTGCATGTTTACATTTATAATTGATATTTTTGTAAAAAATAAATGTGAAATAATCAAAAAAACATAACAACCAATTCTGATTATATTGTTACATTAGTAAAAATATCCTAATGTAATTTTTTACATGTAGTAATCAACCACACATTAATATGATACACGGGGTGACCAGTATGACTCCATGTGATTCTTTTTATTTATATTTGATAGTTTTTTTTTCAAAAAACACATCTCATTATTAAAACTTAGAAAACCAATTATTATTTTTATGATATATTAGAAAAATGATCCAAATTTCATGTATGATATGAAAAAATAATCCAGATCTTAATAACAAATTTAGTGTTCTAGACAAGAATCAATGTGTTAGTTATTAATTTTAATTTGAAAATTTAGTTTAAAACATTTTTCACTCATTTAAAACCTAGAATACACAATCATATTGTTTTGATACATTAGGAAACGAATTTATATGACACTTATGATATGTATGACTCATTATAACATTAATATGACACATGATTTGTCAATTATGACACCATGTCTGTGTTTTCAATTTAAATTGGAATTTTAGTAAAAAAGACTTGTTACATACTTGAAACTGAGAATATGATTTCATTTTTTAATACCTTAAATAGAATATCACTTACTCATTTATGATATATAGGATTCAAACAAACAATAATTTGAAGCATAGTGTGTCTCGAATGACTCAATGTGTGTGTTTTCAATTTCATATTAATTTTCAAGTAAACACCAATAGTGAAAAAAATAAGTAATGGCAAGCCACATTCACATTGATTATTAAATTACAGAAATCGTCCATAAGACATTTGGGATATATAAGAATCATCATCACTTGAAACTGACACATGGTGTGACCATATGACTTGAAGTGTTCAATTTTATTTAAAATTGACATTTAAAAAAAAATATAAATTGACATTCTCAGAAATGAGAAAACACATTTATATTGTATTGATTAATTATTAAAATATACCATATATATTTTTTGATCTATAATAATCATGTAAACATGAATACAATACACGGTTTTCCCAATATGACCCAAAGAGTCTAATTTCTATTTAAAATTGTCAGTTTAGTTCAAAACTTGTGTCACTCATTGAAAACCATAAAACCATGTGCATATTTTCATGATAATATAATAAAATGATTCAATATTAATTTTTTGATGTGTTTTAATTAATTTAATTTCAAACTGACACATGATGCGATCAGTACAACTCAAAGTACTTGTTTTTAGTTTAAATTTACATATTAATAAAAAATAAAATGTCATTTATAAAATAAGGAAATGGAATCATAATTATTTAAATATTTTAGTAAAATGATCTTTAATTAATTAGAAACATATTAAAATCATTAACTCCTAAATTCGATGAACGATGTAACATGAACAACTTAATGAATGTATTTTTATTTAAAATTGATATTTTATAAAAAAATAAAAGTGATAGGCTAAAAAACACCATTGGATTTTTTCAATAGTTTTTTGGTATCATCATATGTCATTTTTGATGTGTAAGAATCATATGAACCTTAATATTATACACAGTGTTCTTTGTGTTACAGAAAGTGTATGTAATACGCTTAAAATATACATATTATTTCAAAACCTGTGTCAGTCACAAAAAAATGAGAATACAAACTCATATTACCTTGATAATTTTGGAAAGGGATTCATTAACCATATTTTATGTGGAGGTAGATGTTTCATATCAAACTGAAATATGATTTTTCTAGTATAACTCTATATTAGTGTTTTCATTTTAAAAATACATTTTAGTGAAAAAATGTGACATAATCCAAATCGATAAAATTCATTTGGATTGTTTTGATACATTATAACAATTATTTAGATGTCATTTTTGGTATGTATGATTCATATTCACATCAATATAGTGAATGGTGTGAATTTTACTACTCAAACTGTGTGTTTAGGATTAATATGAAATTTTAGAAATAAATAAGTGACATACTAAAAATCAAGATAATAAATTCATATTTTTGGTTGCCTTAGCAAAACGATCCATAAGACATTTTTGACATTGAGGAATTAGACTCAACTCAATATGATGTATGGTGTGAGTGGTATGTCTCAAATCTTGTATATTTATTTCAAATTAAAATTTTAGTAAAAAGGAAACGATACATACACAAAACCCATAAAACCCATTAATTTTGTTTTGATAATTTAGTGAAATGATTTATATATCATTTTTGATATGTAAGAATCATCCACACCTCAATCTGACACATAGTGTTCCTCAAGTTACTCAATGTTTATATTTTCAGTAGGAAATATACATTTTATTTACAAATGTGTTTCACATACTGAAATTTTAAATACACATACATATTTCCTTGATAATTATAGAAAATGATAAATTTTTCGTCTGTGATGCTTAGAAATTATTTTCCAGAGAAACAAAAAATGATTTTTTTAGTATTAGTCAATGTTAATGTGTTTAGTTTGACATTTTATTTTAGAGAAAAAAACTGAAATAATAAAAACAAATAAATAATAGTGAGATTATTGTGAAGTTTTAAGAAAATCATCAAATTATCATTTTTATGTGTAAGAATTAGAATCACATTAATCTAATGAATGTCGGGACTGTTATGACTCAATGTGTGTGCTGTTAGTTAAAAATGAAATTTTAGAAAATTCAATATGTTAAATACATAAAATGAAGAAGATATTTTTATATAATTTATCTAAATAATCCAAAAGAAATTTTTGAAATGGAGGAATTATCCAAACCAAAAACTGATGCGTAGGGTGATCGGTATGACTCCAAGTGTGTCCTTTTATTTAAAATTGACATTATAGTAAAAAGTGAAGATACATTTTTTAAACCAAGAAAACAGATTCATATTGTTTCAATAAATTAGGAAAACTAACGACATATCCTTATTGATGTGTACTAATTTTCTACACATCATTCCAAATCATATTGTGCCTAAAATGACTCATTGTGTCTGTTATCGGGTTAAAATATTTATTTTATCTCAAAACATGTGTTACTGACTGAAAACTGAATTTTTTTTGATATTGAGTATATTATTTATGAAAATTATTAATAATTCATTTTTTATGTATAAGAACCAGTATCATATCAAACAGATATACAATGTTATTGGCAGGACTCAAAAGGTGTGTTTTTAGTTCAAAATGACATTTTATTAAAAAAGTGGAATTCATAAAATGGGGAGAACACATTCAAATCATTTTCAAACTTTTGGAAAATGATACCTAAGTCATTTTTTACTTGTATGAATCAACCACGGCAATTTACAACATATTGTGTCATTATATGAATCTAATTGTGTCTTTTTATTTAAAATTGTCATTTTATTAAAAATGAAAAGTGGCATAATAAAAAGCAATAAAATGAAGTCATGTTATTTTGATAATTTAGTAAAAATATCCATAAGTTTTTTATGTTTATGGATTAGCTGAACCTCAATTCAGTTTACAATGTTGTTGATATGACTAAAAGTTTATGTTATTAGTTTAAAATTTTCATTTGAATTCATAATATGCGTCACTCAATGAAAACTATGAAAACACCATTGGATTGTTTTCAATCTTTTACGAAAATGATGTGACATTAAATTTTTACATGTTTTGACTGATTTTTCACTAATATTACCCAAAATGTTGTCGAAGTGATTCAAAGCATGTGTTTTCAATATAAATATATATTTTTTGTTTAAAAAGCATACTATAGTCAAAACCAATAAACAATATCATACTGTTCTTAATCAATATTAAATTGGTAAATGATTCAGTTTTGACTTGTATTAATTGACCATATTTTAATCCAATGCATGATGTGGTTGATATGACTAAAACTGAATATTTTAAATTAAAAGGTGGTATTTTAGTATAAAACACACATCAAATATCAAAAATAGAGTAACAGATATCAAATTGTATTAAAACATTAGAAAAACGATATATAATTCAATTGTAACATGTATGAATCAACCATATTTCTATATCACACATTATGGGACTATTATGACCCAAAGTGTATTTTTAATTGAAATATATCATTTTAGTTTAAAATTCGTGTCACCTTTCCATAACCAAGAAAACAAAAATATATTTTTTAACCTCATTTTATCTTATAGTACTGAATTATTATCCATATCATTTTTATATGATATTTATTTAATAAATTTTCATAGTGATAATTCCTGAATAAATGAATAAAATAAAGTAATATTTGAAGTATTGTTATTAAAAATATATCCCTCTTAAGTTGGATCCCATTAGTAGGGTGTTTTTTATCACCAAATATGATATCCAATTTAGGAGGACATAATTTTGAGAAAAAACAGAAATTGAGAGACATGTGTGAATGAACTGAATCTCAATTTGATCATGGTGTTCTCGGTATGAATCAAATTTTATATATTTTATATAATTAAAATTTTTTATATAGAATTCTTCAAATTATTAATTATATAAGAATTATGTTCTTATACAGGTGTATTATTTTTCCGAGATGCATCACTTTATTCGGAAATTAATATCAGGATGGAGAGTCAGGGTCTAATGAAAAATGAACATTGATGTTTTTTAATTCCTAAAATAATTTTTACTCACTCAGGTATCTTTACATACAAATATTTTAAATTTATCTAATATAGTGTTTATATCTTTTATTTGTGGTGTAAATTTTATTTCAAATTATTTCTATTTTTTCACCGCTATTTTATCTTATATTTCTTATTTCTCTTGTTTCAATGTGCCATAATTTTAACATCAATGTACAGTAGTATGGCCTTCATCAGAACAACTACTAGTGCTAATAATGTGGTGGCTTTATCATTGATAAACAAGCACTACGAAAGGCCCGTCATTATCATAATGTTTTTTATTATTGGTAATGGCCCCCCACCTTTATCATTGATTTTAATATATTTAATGAAAGTGGTCCCTTATAAACTATTTTTATATAAATTGTTTTTTGAACATTGATAATGTATTCTTGTTGTGTAATTAAATGTCTTTTATGTGGTATTGAGTCTAATAAATTTTTTATTTTTATTTTGTTTTAAAATATTCAAATTATAATCTTTTGTAAATTTTAAAGCTAATATCTTATTGTAACCCCACATAGATTGTAATAGAAATGTTTTTTCAATAGTAGACCAAGACGTTTCCTAGTCCGTGAAATAAGACAATAATTTATAATCATATTTAATCAATGATAGAATTCACCATTATCAGTGCCAAAATAATTGATATTATAAGAACACTTATAATGTTTTAGATTTTATCATCACAAAAAACATTGGTATTTTATGAATCATTTAAATATGGTCTCTTTTATCGGTGCAAAAAACCAAAGATAATGTAACACTTTATCAAGAATATAAATCAATGATAAACGAAAAAATTTATGACTACCTTTTTTTGTTGATAATGGGTTCTTCCATAAACACTTTTTCACATTGATAAAATAACTTTTCTAAATTAATTTTCCCATTGTAGACACCCCTTTAATCGGTGTTAGATTACCTGCAATCTCACATTCTCACAAATGATCCCCCCCACTCCCACCATTATCCGTAGTTTCCACCTCACCTCCCCCTCAGATATATTTGAACTCAAAATATATCATCCCATTCAACCCTCTTTTAAAACTACAAGGATTCAACCATAGGACCTCCAAGATCAAAATGAACAACCATTATCACTACCACAACACACTTTTTTTTTCACTCTGTTGTATATCTATTAATTTTTAATCATTGAAAGAAAATTTTTTATATAGTATATTCACATTAATATATATTCAAATCATTATTTTAATATTAATATATATATATAATTTTATATATATACTTATTTTAAAATATATTTATAATATATGTGTGTGTGTTTTTATCTGTGCATGTTTACATTTATTTAAACATATGTGTGTGTGTAAATAATTATATATATAAATACCAATATCAATATAAAAATTTATATTTATTTTCATGTATTGTTTGTGAATATTTATTTACATGTATTAGAATATTTGCAAGAATATATATTTTCTTGTTCATATAGGCACACACAGTTATATATATATATATATAATTTCATATAAAATTTTAAATTTGTTTATATATTCCTAAATATTTTTTAACATAAGGTAAATGAATAGTTTTTTTAAAATAATATGTTTATTTATTTTTATTGGCATATAGATTATATATTTAAGAAGAAATTTTAAGTGTAAATACATTTTTATATTTGTTTTAAAATTAAATTTTTTATTTTCAAATATATGAAATATGTATATAATTATTTATTAATAACACCCCAATAATAAAATCATAAAAATTTCAGACTCATAATATCCATAGGACTGTAAACCCTTTTAATAAATTCATTCTTCAGTGAAATATATATTAAAATCCGGATAAACATAGTTCAAATTCCATCTATTATTAAAAAAAATATTTTTATACCAATTATAAAAGTAGTTTTAGAGACCCATAGTGGTTTTTTCACCATTTAAAAATAATGGAAAGTTCCCCCATACTTAATATGGCATAGATCACTTCGTTGAAATAATTTTAGAATTTCATGGATAAAAAAAGAAACCTGTGTCAAATATTATAGACTTTTGAATTTCAATTTATGTTTTCAACTCATTTTAAGATATTAATTAATTTATATATTTTTTATTCCATTAAATGGTTATTAAATATCAATTACTAAATACTAATTCCTAGACTACTAAGTAACACTATTATTTATTAATTTTTAGACCATTATTCACTAAATAAATTAAATATTTTGTTTAAATAATTATTTATTATTATATGAATCATATTAATAGAAATAAATTTTATAAATATGAATTTTATTAAAAGGAAATCACACATTAAAAGGATAATAAATGATCACACACAACAAAATAGTTCATCAAATATAGAAAATCAGGAATCAATACATGTGATTCATCTGAGATATTATGGTATCCCAAAATGTGTATATTACTATTTCCATCCATTTTAAAGAATGATAAAGATAATTATTAGAAATTATGACATAAATAGAGAATCCTTCAAAAAAACAGACAAAAGGGATAAAATCCATTATTTTGTGGATGAGTTGGCATTAAGAATAATAAGGTAGCAAAAATAAAAAATAAGTTTACTCTAATTCATTCCAAATAAAAGCCGATAACAGAAATAATTATATGAGCAACATTCTCTAGTGGAGATAAACAAGTGTAAAATTTCTTTTGGATACCTTCCAATAGTTTTTCTCATGATACCTAACCAACTAAACAGAACCCTAAAAAGGATAGAGAAAAAATAATGCAACCATTTTAACAATCGATGCACCATTTGGATGAAGCTTCCATGAAATTGAACCAACATGAACTACATTTCTATCAACCTTTGAAACAATTAGAATCAATGCAGTATTCTAAAAGGTGTCCTGCTCATCATAGAAGAATCTTGATCTGAAGAAATTATAAAAGAATTTTTTTTTGAACCCAAATTATATTGCCAATTATTCACATGAAATTCACAGAATCCAAGTGAATGGTCAAATAACACTTTACGAGCTTCTATAATAGGCCATATAATGATTTAAGGATATAAATAATTTAACAACCCATGCATTCCACACCACCATGGCACTAAAAAATTACAGGATGTAATGACTCTGGTGTGTCTAAAAATGTGGGCAATATAACAACATTGGAAATTAGTGGGCCTTGAGAAAGTTTTTAATACTAATAATAAAATATAATAAATTCCACAATATTAATAATTCTCTTAGTGGGATCCAAATATTCTAGGGAATTTTCTAGTTCACTACAATCATTGTCTCAACTCTATCCAATGCCATAGAGTAACCTGATTTTCCTGTAACACCCCAGGTAAATAAATAATATTACATTTTCATATTTATCCATATTTGTGAATAAAATATTAATATGACTTTAAAGGGGACGCTATGCTCGATGGCGTACCCAACACGCAACAACGGGTTTCTTGGGAATCTTACGTTGCACTCTAATAATAAAATAATATTATTTTAAATGGTAGTTAACATGTAGCCGTTTTATTGGCGGGAATGGATATAAATAACTATAATATGATTATATATGTTTTTAAATGTTTTTACCTTTATCCAATAAAAGATAAAGGCATAAAATATGGAAAGAATTCAATTTTAGGCGTATATGCCCTAGTTTTCACTAAAGGTTCACTTATCGCCTTTTGATGGAGAACCGTCATTAAATATAGTTTTGTTCACTCTTATACATCATTTTTGGACCAAATAAAACTCTTCTTAAGAATTGGGACATCAAAATTTACTTTGTGTAAATTTTTGGTATCTTTCTGATAAAGTTCATTTTTTTAATGAATAGTGTAAAATGTTGTATTTTAATTCAAAAACTCTTTTAAATCTAAATTATTTATATGATTAAATTATCTTTTTAATTGGTTTTAAAGTGAAATTAGATTATATTTTTACCATTAAATCCAATAGTGGTCCTTGGAATTAATTTCAATTTGAAATCAGACTTAAACTAGTGTCAATCTTTTGATACTTATTGTTTCATAAAAACACGCTATTTGCTCGGACAACGGGAATTAATTATTAAATTAATTAATGTGACTTATATGTGTTGAATTTTATAAAATAGACTTCATTTTTGAATTCGGAATATCAAATATAGCTTAGGGTGAATTTTTGGTATTTTTCTGAAAAACTTCAATTTTTGATGAATAGTGAAACCACTAAGTGGTACTTATAAAAACTGATTTTTCTGTTTAAATGAAATTTTTCCATCTTTGTGTTTTGAATTTCAAAAATCCGACATACATGGTATTCATTAAAAAGTAAAATGTGGTTCAATGAGATTATAATAATTTTTTGGTGAATAGTAACTTATTAAGTTTTTAATCGCGATTAGAGGTAATTAGTGTAGTTTAAGGTAAGAATAATGTTTTAATAAACTGAAATGACCTAGACACATGTCCTACCCTTATTGGTTGTTTCATGGCCGACAAAGAAAAGCCATTGGTAAACTTGGGGACCCCATGGAGCCACTTTGGTTGGGAAATGACATAAATATCTTTTTATTTAATGTTAAAGTAAAAATGACACAAACATGAGTTCTTTTACTAAAACAATATTTACATGGTGTTATACAAGTCATATTTTGGACTATAAATATTCATTAGAAATATAAAAAGATTTAAGACATCATAGTATTTTTTTATAATTTTTATACATTAAATAAATTAAATTATTTATGACATCATGATGATGCAGCGATGACCTCATTATTTAACGATTTAAATAAAATGGAAAGATAATGTAATATCTAAGACCTACATATGTCCAAAACCTATTGTATGAGTGGATTTCGAACCCTTATCACCTGATCCTCGAAACCCATCAATGTGGGACCTCTTAAATCCGAATACCATTTTAAAATAAAGTTACTTTTCTTTACCTTCCAAGAGTGCCCCTCCTCTCCTCTTATAAAAGGCCCCCACCTCTACCTCCTTACCCACACTCCCAAAGCCTTTGGCTCGGCTAACCTCTGCCCATTGTGTCTCTCCACTTCCCTCTCTTACTCCTTGAAGCCTCACTTTGGGCATAAGTCTTCCCAAGGAAGCCTTTGATCTCAAACCAAAGGGATTTACCCGATTTTAAGGTAATGTCTTCACTTGAGTCCTTTTGTTTTATTTTGCTTATCCAACCCCCTAAACTCTTTTTATTCATTTATTTTGTAACAAATCCAGTATCATAAATATACTAGTATTTTGTTATAAGAATTATTCTAGCTACACTTTCACACACTTATATCTAATGGTTAAAGAACATACTGTTTCCGTTGATGGCGAATTTCGGCCTTCCGAAACGATGGTTGTTCAACATTCTTTTAACACCTTCAAGTTGGCCATTAAGATGAAACTATATTTATATACGATATATAATATGTTTATGTTTTCCTTAAGCTTCTGTATTTTTCATTTTGGGCATACCTTTATGGTTTCCATTATGGTTAAACGTGATATATTCATTTAAGGAAGTGCGGACTACCGCCCCCTCAAAGTGATGTGATTCGTTAATGCCATATGTGGGATGTATAAAGGGTGTATTTAAAGTTATTATATATGATGTTATACTGGAATTATAATATACCTATATATCATTATTATTCCACTCCATAAAAATTGGAAATAGAAATGAAAGTAGCGTTCATGCGTATGTACGGCTTACCGTCTCCATGAACGGTGCATTTCATTTCTTACCTCTAAATGATTATGTAATATTGTAAATAAATGTATATTCTGGATATATATGATATATATGATATCCAAATAATGAATATAATTCTTGATACAATGAAAATTTGACCACACGAACAACATGTAATTGTAAGAAGTCCACTTTCGACTTAAGAACCAAATATTGACAAAACAAACATTACTAACATAAATGATTACATAATGTTTATAACATGGAAATAAGTGATCTAAAAGGAATAATGAACTAGAAAAAGGTTCTTAATAAAGTGTAAATTAACTCAAGTTTATTATTCAGGACGTTAAAGAACGATCGAGTCAAGTCGGACCCGAGGTAAGGGATCCTACTCCTCTCTTTCTTTCTAAGTACAATCTTTTATGTCATTTCTTTTGAAGCTCATATTTCTCGTTATTGGGATGTTATTTTATACTACTATTACTGTATTTTTTATGTTCATATTATGAGAGACCCTATTATCTCTAATCAATCCATTTTGGAAGTTTTGAGTGGCGCCGTTAGGATGCCGAATTTTCGTAAGGGATTTTTCATCTCACTTTCATTCCCGTGAGATTTATGCTACATTTGCCACAATTTTCTTTGAGTCGTGTATGTACTTCCCATTATTTTACTCATTGTGTAATATAATTTCTTTTATGAGTATTTACATCAATTTTGTATTGTCCTTCTTTCATGAGGTATATGTTTCGAAAGATACCCATGTCGGTAAGGGAACCTTTCACCCTCCTCTTTTTAAAAGACTTATTTTATTGGGTCTTTTAATTTACATATTGTTATGTTGGGATATGTTCTCATATATCCTTATTGATGTAAATTTTATGTCCAAGTGATGAGATACCCTTTTCTTTTATCTCTCATCATCTCATTTTGATGTGACGTCGTTAGGCTGTCAAGGGAACTTCAGAACCCAATTTCGATTTCTTTGGGTTCAACATGTAGTTATTGAATATGTCATCTTTTAAATATGTGTGAATGACCTTTGATTATTTTACACTTAATATCAACTTATATTTGGTGTATTCGGTTGTCACACATAATTATGTAATTGATTTATCCTTAAACCAAGGATACCGTCTTTGTATGGGACTTCGTCTCAATCTCCTTTCATTGAGGCATATTTTATTTTATACACAACCATCTTTTATACGGTGTATAAACCCCTTTCACTTTTATGCTTATTCAAAAGGAGTCTTTTTTATACAAATCATTTTACAAAATGACAAAAGGGAATGTTTTTCTTGTCGTAAGTATGCGGCGACAATGACTTCTCCACCGCCGTGACCATTATTTGAGTTTCGGCTTCCTCTACAAGCCATACCCTTTTTTTAAATGAAAAATAAATACCATGTTTTACTTTGGTATTGAAAATAGTTTTTGTAATGTTTTTATTATATCAATGTGTTGTATTGATATCTTGTGATTGAAATGTGGAAATGATATGTTTCCTTTATGAATGTTTTATGTGATATGATTATGTTATGGTTCTTGGGAATTATTATGAAGACGGGTGGTTCCGTGATAAACTAAGGGCGGGTGAGCCCGTTATAGCTCTCCAATGCATTGGGTAACGCGAAGGAGTGAAACGTTAAGGTTTCTACGAAGAGATTTTGGGAATATACTGTGATGGGTATTCCAAACCTAACCAAGAGGGTTACTCCCTATGTAAGGATGTTATGAATGCCTCAAGTTACCTTTATGTCTTATGATTTCTATGATTTATTAATGGTTTGATGAGGTATGTTAAAGTGCCTATGTTTTATGGGTAAATTATGATTTCATTCTTATGTATATGTGAACTCATGTTTGCTTTCCATATTTTTATAACCCTTACCGAGCTTTTTATTCTCATCCAAAGTTTTTTTTAAATGTTTTTCACAGGTCAAGGGAAAGGTACATGATATGATTATAGTGTCAAGGAAGTGTCAAGAAATAATCCATGCTTTATTTTTAAATATGTTTCCATTGATGGAAAAAAATGAATACTATCTTTTATGTAACCAGTTTTTTTAAATGTGGAATGTAATGCAAGTTTCATGATCTAATTCTCTAAAACTGTAAACCTGAAAAGATCCTCAATGTGTAATCTTGTAATAACTCAAGATTAAGTAAGGTTTAAGGCTGCGGCCTTACAGTTGGTATCAAAGGAAGGTTTAGATAACTTTAGAGGTTAGGGTATTCTTTATGCAGAAGTGACATTACCATAATGGTTAGGATTTCAAAAAGAGTCCTAGTTTTAGATAAAGTAAATGAGTAAGTATATCTTAGTGTTTACCTTCCTCATTAGTACATGATGGTTTTGTTGATATACTCTCACTGACATTTCTGTTTTTAGTGAATGGATGGATCTAGTAGGCACCAAAGAGACAACAGGTTTGAAGGAAACTGTGGTGGTTCTCTTATTAAGATACTAGATAAAATGGAGGATTCAATGAGGAAACTCGTGGTTGTTCTAAACCAAATATCAAGGAGTCATGATCAACAACTTGAACCTTGGTATGTTCTGTAATGCATCATGTACGAGATGACCAATCGATGTGGAAGTTCAGGTAATAATTATAAAGGTAAACATTAGAGTTTATATGATCCTTACTTTTGAGGTAATTATGGGTTATTATGTGATATGCTGGAAAATGAAAGGCATGAGATAAACATGAGGTTAAAATATGTTATGATCATTTTTGATGATCTTTTCTCTTTTTGGAGAATGATTTATGAATTATATAGTTTTGGAAAAAGGACAACACGCAGACCGTGTGACAACCCGTCACATCGGACAAAGCTGTGAGAATCGAACCCACAACCAAAGTGCGACTGGTATTTATCGCCTACCACTGGACTACGTGAAGTCCCTGGTTAGTTTGACTGATTCTTTTTAGTTATATGATTTTATGAATTAAGAGTAAGTTTATTTTGGGTTATTTATGAAAATGATTAACCTATCATGGAGGATATGTGATTAGGTTAATTACTTTTCAATTCGAGACATTAAGAGCAACTGATGTTGTTTGGAGATAAATGATACGATTTAACGTGGAAGAATATGTGACTAAATCCCTCAAATATTTGGGTTTCAATCTTATTTTGGTTTACATTGAAGAATTTTATGGACAAATTGATTATCTAATGGTCCTCGTTGAACTTTGGGTTTTGTTTGACAAATTTTGGAGATTAGGAATAGATTTTCTTTTTATAAGGGGTTATCCTTTTCTGGATTATCTGATCTTGTACTAGCCTTTTTGGTTTTGGTTTTGGTCTAAAGACATGGGAAGTATATAGTTCTCTTTTTTGGATTAGGTGATTCTCTAGATGTTGATTATAGTACTCTTAATGCGAACAAGTCTCCCTAAATACTCATCTTTTGGAAAAAAATATGAGTTTTATTAAGGAATCTAGTAAAAGTTGAAAGTCAACATGATAAGTCATTATGTTTCCTTATGAATAAATTCGTCAATAAAAAGTAACTTAAAACAAAAATGTTTTCTATTAACTTTTCCTACTGGGAAATCGAATACCGTTTAACCCATCACAAGTTTGTGATTTTCTTATGGTCAACTTTCTCCTAAACATGTTTTCTATCACTCTCCATCAGAACATGACCCTATGTTTTCTCCTCCATGTCCATGTTTTCCTACATGGAATCCTAGTATGGGTTAACTCGGGTGACCTCTATACTTATCTTCCTTTATTTTAAAGTGTTTGTTTTACCGACTCTTGTTCTGATGTGGGACTTTCAAGGACGTTTCCAAGCTCAATTTTAAAAATTGCGAGGATGCAATTCCCAAAAGGGGGGAAGGATGTAACACCCCAGGTAAATAAAGAATATTAAATTTTTATATTTATCCATATTTGTGAATAAAATATTAATATGACTTTAAAGGGGACGCTATGCTCGATTGCGTACCCAACGCGCAACAATGAGTTTCTTGGGAATCTTACATTGCACTCTAATAATAAAATAATATTATTTTAAATGGTAGTTAACATGTAGCCATTGTATTGGCGGGAATGGATAGAAATAAATATAATATGATTATATATGTTTTTAAATGTTTTTACATTTATCCAATAAAAGATAAAGGCATAAAATATGGAAAGAATTCAATTTTAGGCGTATATGCCCTAGTTTTCACTAAAGGTTCACTTATCGCCTTTTCATGGAGAACCGTCATTAAATCTAGTTTTTTTCCCTCTTATACATCCTTTTGGACCAAATAAAACTCTTCTTAATAATTGTGACATCAAAATTTACTTTGTGTAAATTTTTGGTATCTTTCTGATAAAGTTCATTTTTTTAATGAATATTGTAAAATGTTGTATTTTAATTCAAAAACTATTTTAAATCTAATCTATTTATATGATTAGATTATATTTTTAATTTGTTTTAAAGTTAAATTAGAATACATTTTTACCATTAAATCCAATAGTGGTCGTTGGAATTAATTTCACTTTGAAATCAGACTTAAACTAGTGTCAATCTTTTGATACTTATTGTTTCATAAAAACACGCTATTTGCTCTGACAGTGGGAATTAATTATTAAATTAATTATTGTGACTTATATGTTTTGAATTTTGTAAAATAGACTTCATTTTTGAATTAGGAATATCAAATATGGCTTAGGGTGAATTTTTGGGATTTTTCTGAAAAACTTCAATTTTTGATGAATAGTGAAACCACTAAGTAGTACTTATAAAACTTGATTTTTCCGTTTAAATGAAATTTTGCCATCTTTTTGTTTTAAATTTCAAAAATCCTACATACATGGTTGTCATTATGAAGTAAAATGTGGTTCAATGAGATTATAATAATTTTTTGGTGAATAGTAACTTATTAAGTTTGTAATCGCGATTAGAGGTAATTAGTGTAGTTTAAGGTGAGAATAATGTTTTAATAAAATGAGATTACCTAGACACATGTCCTAACCTTATTGGTTGTTTCATGGCCGAAAAATACAATCCATGGGTAAACTTGGGGACCCCATGGAGCCACTTTGGTTGGGAAATGACATAAATATCTTTTTATTTAATGTTAAAGTAAAAATGACACAAAGATGAGTTATTTTACTAAAACAATTTTTACATGGTGTTATACAAGTCATAGTTTGGACTATAAATATTAATTAGAAAGATACAAAGATTTCCTACATCATAGTATTTTGTTTTATAATTTTTAGACATTAAATAAATTAAATTATTAATGACATCATGATGATGCAGCGATAACCTCATTATTTAACGATTTAAATAAAATGGAAAGATAATGTAATATCTAAGACCTACATATGTCCAAAACCTATTTTATGAGTGGATTTCGAACCCTTATCACCTTATCCTCTAAACCCATCAATGTGGGACCTCTTAAATCCGAATACCATTTTAAAATAAAGTGATTTTTCTTTACCTTCAAAGAGTGCCCCTCCTCTCCTCTAATAATAGGCCCCCACCTCTACCTCCTTACCCACACTCCCAAAGCCTTTGGATTGACCAAACTCTGCCCATTTTGTCTCTCCACTTCCCTCTCTTACTCCTTGAAGCCTCACTTTGGGCATAAGTTTTCCCAAGGAAGCCTTTGAGCTCAAACCAAAGGGAGTTACCTGATTTTAAGGTAATGTCTTCACTTGAGTCCTTTTGTTTTATTTTGCTTCTACAACCCCCTAAACTCTTTTTATTCATTTCTTTTGTAAAAACTCCAGTATCATAAATATACTAGTATGTTGTTATATGAAGGATTCGAGATACACTTTCACACACCTACATCTAATGGTTAAAGAACGTACTGTTTCGGTGGATGGCGAATTTCGGCCTCCCGAAACAATGATTGTTCAACATTCTTTTAACACCTTCAAAGGTGTCCATTAAGATGAAACTATATTTATATACGATATATAATATGTTTATGATTTCCTTAAGCTTATGTATTTTTCATTTTGGTCATACCTTTATGGTTTCCATTATGGGTAAACGCGATATCTTCATTTAAGGAAGTGCGGACTACCGCCCCCTCAAAGTGATGTGATTCGTTAATGCCATATGTGGGATGTATAAAGGGTGGATTTAAAGTTATTATATATGATGTTATACTGGAATTATAATATAATTCTATATCAATATTATTCCACTCCATAAAAATAGGAAATAGAAATGAAAGTAGCGTTCATGCGTACGTACGACTTACTGTCTCCATGAACGATGCATTTCATTTCTTACCTCTAAATGATTATGTAATATTATAAATACATGAATATTCTGGATATATATGATATATATGATATCCAAATCATGGATATAATTCTGGATACAATGAACATTTGACCACACGAACAACATGTAATTGTAAGAAGTCCACTTTCGACTTAAGAACCAAATATTGACGAAACAGTCATTATTAACTTAAATGATTACATAATGTTTATAACATGGAAATAAGTGATCTTAAACGAATAATTAACTAAAAAAAGGTTCTTAATAAATAGGAAATTAACTCAAGTTTATTATTCAGGACGTTAAAGAATGATCGAGTCAAGTCGGACCCGAAGTAAGGGATCCTACTCCTCTCTTTCTTTTTAAGTACACTCTTTTATGTCATTCCATTTGAAGCTCATATTTCTTGTTATTGGGATGTTATTTTATACTACTATTACTGTAATTTTCATGTTCATATGATGAGAGAACCTATTCTCTCTTATCAATCCATTTTGGAAGTTTTGAGTGGCGCCGTTAGGCTGCCGAATTTTTGTAAGAGATCTAACCTCTCTCTTTCTTTTTAAGTACTCTCTTTTATGTCATTTCTTTTAAGCTCATCTTTCTTATGTTTGGGGATATTATTTTTATATTCCTAATACTGTACTTTTTATGGTCATTTTATGAGATACCCTATTTGATCTCATAAATTCATTTTTGTAAGTTTTATGTTCCGCCGTTAGGCTGCTGAGTTTTCATAAGGGATTTTTCATCTCACTTTCATTCCCGTGGGATTTATGCTACATTTGCCACAATTTCTTTTGAGGGGTGTATGTACTGCCCATTATTTTACTCACTGTTTAATATACTTTCTTTTATTAGTATTTACATCAATGTTGTATTGTCCTTCTTTCACGAGGTATATGTTTCGAAAGATACCCATGTCAGTAAGGGAACCTTTCACCCTCCTGTTTTTTAATTACTTCTTTTGTTGGGTCTTTTAATTTACATATTGTTATGTTTGGATATGTTCTCATATATCCTTATTGATGTAAATTTTATGTCCAAGTGATGAGATACCCTTTTCTTTTATCTCTCATCATCTCATTTTGATGTGACGCCGTTAGGCTGTCAAGGGAACTTCTTAACCCAATTTCGATTTCTTTGGGTTCAACATGTAGTTATTGAATATGTCATGCTTTGAATATATGTGAATGACATTTGATTATTTTACACTTAATATCCAATTATATTTGGTGTATTCGGTTGTCACACATAATTATGTAATTGATTTATCCTTAAACCAAGGATACCATCTTTGTATGGGACTTCGTCTCAATCTCCTTTCATTGAGGCATATTTTATTTTATACACAACCTTCTTTTATACGGTGTATAAACCCCTTTGAATTTTATGCTTATTCAAAAGGAATATTTTTTATACAAATAATTTTACAAAACGACAAAAGGGAATGTTTTTCTTGTCGTACGTATGCGGCGACAACGACTTCTCCGCCACCGTGACCATTATTTGCGTTTCGGATTCCTCTACAAGCCATACCCTTTTTTTAAATGAAAAATAAATACCATGTTTTACTTTGGTATTGAAAATGGTTTTCATAATGTTTTTATTATATCAATGTGTTGTATTGATATCTTGTGATTGAAATGTGGAAATGTTATGTTTCCTTTATGCATGTTTTATGTGATATGATTATGTTATGGTTCTTGGGAATTATTATGAAGATGGGTGGTTCCGTGATAAACTAAGGGCGGGTGAGCCCGTTATAGCTCTCCAATTCATTGGGTAACGCGAAGGAGTGAAACGTTAAGGTTTCTCCGAAGAGATTTAGGGAATATACTATGATGGGTATTCCAAACGCAACCAAGAGGGTTAATCCCTATGTAAGGATGTTATTAATGCCTCAAGTTACCTTTATGTCTTATGATTTCTATGATTTATTCATGTTTTGATGAGGTATGTTAAAGTGCCTATGTTTTATGGGTAAAGTATGATTTCATTCTTATGTATATGTGAACTCATGTTTCCTTTCCATATTTTTATAACCCTTACTGAGCTTTTTATGCTCATCCCATGTTTTTTTAAAATGTTTTTCACAGGTCAAGGGAATGGTACATGATATGATGATAGTGTCAAGGATGTGTCAAGAAAGAATCCATGCTTTATTTTTAAATATGTTTCCATTGATGGAAAAAAATGAATACTATCTTTTATGTAACCACTTTGTTTAAATGTGGAATGCAATGTAAATTTCATGATCTAATTCTATAAAACTCTAAACCGGAAAAGATCCTCAATGGGTAATCTTGTAATAACTCAAGATTATCTAAGGTTTAAGGTTGTGGCCTTACATTTCCTCTATAAATGATCGAGGAATCTTTATTCTAGAATATATGCTCCACTCCCATATCTATTTACTCTGGATGATTTAGATTAATTTTTCTATATGTTTAATTAAACCATTCCTTTAATGTTTCATCACACCATCCCCTGTATTTTTTTAAAATGATGGTACCATTATATTTTCCAAAGTATAAACAAGTATAAAATGAGCCTTGGAGACACTATAATACACAAAACAAGGTTATTTTAATATATTCTAACCATAACCTTAACAAATACTACAATATATGCCACTATTATTGATTTTGAAAGACCAAAAAAACCCAACAAAAAAATATAGGATGTGGGCCCTGATTAGATACAAAATATGTCATGTTTGGGAAGTATTTTTCATGATGGGTCTGATCAAAAAGAGAAGCAGGGTTATCTAGAATAATCCATCACTACATTGTGATAAGGGAGTCTTCTAAAATTTTAAAAAATCTAAACCCATACCCTTTTTTACTTAGAGTGTTAATTCGTGGCCCATGCCACCCATTGTGTTTTATTTCTTCTATGATTTATACTTCACGAGATGTTTGAAATTTTTTCATGTAGTTGGTTGATAAAGAAACTAGGATGTTTGAACAGAGATAAAAAATAGGTGGGGATATACTGGGATTCAACTATGATGATGATATCCGTACTCTCTTTAGATACCCGTTTACTGGTCTACCATAGAATTTTATTCCCCACTCAATCCAGAATATCGAAAAAATGACTTTTTTGCATCCTAATATTGGGGGAAACCCAATATATTTATGAGACTTTTCAACCTTTAATAATCTATAAATAGTAAAGAGATTATATTCTCTTATCACATTGACTCTAGAGAAAAATTATATTTCATATATTGAGGTATTAACCGAATGTACAGATTCCATATTTTATCATTGAAAAATTGGGCATAAAATACAAAATTCACCCATGGTTTCTCTAAAAAAATATTAAATTGTCATCAACTATGAAAATGTGAGTAATATGTGTGACCTATTGAAAAAACATTTCTGCACGCATGAGGGTGTCTCTAGAATCCAAATATAATAACTTCAAAAAAACACCATCCACCAATGTTATATGGAAAAGGGAGAGAGGATCACCCTTTTGAATAACCCTATATGATGAGAAGCTCAGAGATAGGACAAAATTGATTTTATTCTTATCGGAGATAGTGGATATCCATTTTAGGAAAACATAAATTCATTAATAACAAAAACCCATTTGTCTCATGAAAATTGGGAGAAATTTTCATTTAACTATATTATACAACTTTTCATATCCAACATCCAAGTAATAATACCTCTTTTAGAAAAATATTAAGTTTTCATTGAACAAATGACATCATGGGAAACAACTAAATTATTAGATATTATTACCTTAAGAAAAAAACACTTTATCTTTGGAAATTAGGCAGGGTTTTGAAGGGCATAGGTGATTAACAATAATTTTTTTAAAAAAATGTAGTTCACAATGCACAAGATAACGAGTATGATGTCTTATTACAAAGTTGTTTTCTTATATTTTAAAAATGTGATTAAAAATTATTTATTTAAGGGAATAATGATTGGATTTTGGTAATCAATGGTATTTTTTGTGCCCAGAAATGTCAGTCATGGCAATGTGACAATATTTTTTCAAAAATAAAATGTGAAATCCACCTTGTCCTGGTTCTTTGTTTGAGTGATCTGTTTCAATTCCAAAAAATATCCTCATAAATAAAATTTTATGTGTTGGACTTCTTATGTTTTAATCATTTTTAGTGACAAAAATTCATTTATATAAAGTTTAATCTATCTCAAATCATGTGCAGATATGGTTGGTTTCTTTATGAATTAAATAAACTTACATTAAATTCTATTTGATTATTGTAACCTGTATTTAAAATATTTCTATAATTATTTCTTATATGAATGATTAAGTCTAATTAGTTATATGAATATTACAGATTATGACTAATTATAGATATTTGGAAAAGTATGAGAAAATATGAGTCTGCCATCAGTTCTAGTTTTCTTGGAAATGGCCCAGACAACATAACCCAGACACAGTGACTCAGACACTGTGACCCAAACACCATGACCCAGACAACATGAACCAGACACCGTGACCCAAAAACTGTGACCCAAGCACGATGAAATAGACATCGTAACTAGTTTTATATCTCATTAAGTCTGTGACACATGTTCCTAGCTATAATCACTAAGAAACAATTCAAGGTTTGAAAAAGCACTAAATACTCTGATTCTAACACCACATTTGTGCTACTAGTTCCGGACCTCAATACAACTTTTCCATCATTACGGTAACACCACTCAATGGAAATGAAAAGGACACCATTTTATAGTGAAATCATTTTTAAGTGAATGCTTTTCCATACAGACCGTGACACCATTATTTAATCTTTTTTGTTGTTTCATATTTAATTTCTAATGGTCATATTTTGGTCATTTAAAGGTACTGACAAAATTATTGTTTCATTATAGACATTTCACCTGACAGTATGAGGTTTGAGGTGCGGTATACATGCATCATGTCAGTTCCCACACGTGAACCCGTAATAAAAAAAGAAGATAACCCATGCTGAAAAAATACACAAACAAGGGAGAGAATACTTGTGAACATTTTTTAAAAGTGAACCGATACATGAAACAAAAAACAACCAAAGAACACACAAATCACTCTTGATTCCAAAGGCTGCATTACTATAGATTAGACCCGAAAACATCTTTCCAGATTGAAATTCAAGAAGAACACACACTAGACAGTCTACAAATTCGAAATTGCAGACTTGTGATACTATGTTATCCACAAGAGGACTCGATACATGACTATGGTTGATTTTAAAAGTCCCGAACTTCATGAAATAAAACTCAATGCACTTCAAACCTTATCTCATCATCTTTTCTATGTTGTATACTATTTTCAGCTTTTGAGCAATGTCTGTGTGTATATTTTAAAACACACTATGTCTCTTGAACTAAACAGAAGGATACCATATATCATTCCTCTCATATCATTTTACATATATTTTCTCCCATTGATAAGTGTGGAATAAGACCTTTTTTAGACTTGTAGTTTATACCCCGGAAGAACTGTGGAAGATTTCATGTGACCCAGATCGTCTTTTGAACTATTGTTTACCCCGATCCAGTGTGAGGTCAAGTTTATTAATATAAACTTCATGGTGGAAGGTGATCACCAATTAGAGTGGATTAAGTCTCATTTTGAGAACGAACCACTTATTTTACACACTATGTATTCTAATTTATTAATTCTATTTTAATGAATATTTTAGAAAACACTAGACTATATATTGATAGTTACTCTTGGATAGAAGATATAATTGTTTTGGCTTGTTATAATAGCTTCCAAAGTTGTATCATTAACACATATTGATATTATTGTGAGTGAATCGATCTTCTGAGAGGTTATTTGACCAGTCAAACATTTATAACCATATTATGTTGATTAACTTTGTCTCATTAATTTTTATATGGGAACCAATCAATTAAAAAATTTACTAGAAATATTAATAGATACTCAATTCACTCCCCCCTTGAGTACAGTACTCCGACCAACATTTGGAATCATAGGGGTTTATTCCTATTAAAAATCTTTTTTAATCTATTAAAATGTGATTTCAGTTGTAAGATAATGATCTATTAATTATTATTAATTATAAATTTACAGCATTGAAAAAGTATTTATTTTTTTATGGATAATATAATGGAAGGGTCTAAAACACAAAAACCACTATTATTTAATGGAAGTAATTATTCTCAATGGAAAATTAAAATGAAAATTCATTTAGAAAGTATGGGTTTTCAAATTTTCCGCTCAATTATACACGAGTATAAGATTCCAACTACTGATATAATTACATGGGATGAACCAAAAAATATGACATACAATAACAATTGAAATTCCATGAATGCTTTATATTTATCTTTAGGAGATGTTGAATTTCACATAATTTCTGCATGTAAAACTACCCATGCAATTTGGGACACTTTGTATGTTTGACATGAAGGAACATATTGTGTGAATGAAACAAGACTAAATAAATATACCATTAAATATGATAACATTTAAATAAATCATAATGATCATATTTCTAAAATGTATCTCAGGTTCTAAAAAATTTTCAACCCAATGATTTCTCTTGGAAGAGAAGTTAGTTTTAAATAACAAATCATGATGATTATCAGATGACTACATGATTGATGGATAGTAAACTCTATCTATTTAATAGAGACATGAGACATAAAAAAATTACCTATAAATTATATCATTGGGAAACTAATTATGTATAAAAAGGATATGAAAGTCAATAAGGAAGAGGAAAATGAAACCAAAAGAAAATCCGTGGAATTAAACACCACCAACTAGAAACACAAAGAAAAGGAGAAACTACAAGTCCATGTAGAAAGTTCCATTGGTGAACAATCATTTCTGAACAGTGATGAAGAGATGGATCAATTATACATAAGGTTTAATAAATTATACAAAAGGAAGAAAATTTTCAGAAATCATAACTTCAATGGATGATACGGTCAAAATGGATGGTTGAAGAAAGGTTGGAAAATAAATGACAAGTATGATGAGATATGATGTCATGAATGTAAGTGAAAGGGAATTGTAAAGGATGAATTCTCCAAGCTCATGTATAAAAACAAATATGATGATAATGATAGAATGTATAAAAAGTCAATGAATGAATCTTTGAGTGCTTATGAGGACAGTTCAAGTTTCTCAAAGACTTCACATGATGAACATGCTAACAAAGACAAAATGTTTTTTTGACAAACACATCTAAAGTAAACTTGTAATATCTTTTACAAAATTCCTATTATTATGGAGATGAAAGTGGTCCTAAAAAATGTCAACAGAATAAATGTTTGAGTATTTAAATATGCATGTAGAGACATGCAATGTAGTAGAAGATAAATACAAGTATTTAAAGAAACTATTTGTTCTTACCTCAATTGTTAAATCTGGTAATACTATACAAAGAGAGAAAAATGTTCAATTTATCAAAGAAAAAAATGAACTAAATATATATAATGATAAATTGAAAATAGTCCTTGAATGGTTTAATAATTGTAAAGACACCTTGATACAAATTACAGGTAAACCAATTTTCCCTAAATACACTATTGGTATTGGCTATCAATATATGGACACGACCTTAAACATTACATAATATTGAATTAAGTAAATAATTCACATTAGAGATCTCTTCATGTTTATATAATTAGAGAATTAGGTCATAACATAAACATAACAACTTGAATATTTCATGTATACACTTCTACTCAGTATCCATTTGTCTCATAAAATAAAAACTCTTGGAAAAACGATTCATGTTTAGTTCCAGGTTTTAGACAACATGAATTTTCCTTGACCCCATACATGACCCTATTCCACTTTTTGTCATATTAAAAAAATTTCAAAAAAAATGGGATGAGTATAAAAATCTCAGTAAGGGATACACAATGAAGGAAAATGGTTAGTTTTTTTTAAACGACAAGTAAACTATGAATACTTTTTCATAAGTAATACTTTTCACCTTTATGAGGTAGTAAATAATCTTAACTGAATAAAAGTTAATTACTTACCCTTTTTAACCAAAAATATTTCCATAAAACCTATTTAAATAACATATAACATATAAAGGTAATTTGGGACATAAACCCACTTAAATGAAATAAAAATACAGTCGACTTCCACACATATCACTAAAAGGAATAGCCATACGGCCGACATCCATACCCAATGAATTGGAGGTTATAACATAACCACTCATCCTGGTATATCACGACACCACCCATAATTTGGTTTATCACATAACCACCCGTCAAATGTCCAAATACCATTATAAAATCATTACACATACAATAAATATAAAGGAATGAAAACATTTCCAAATTTAAATTACAATATATCGCTTAGATATATTGACATAAAAAATAATTTATAAAAACCATTTTCAATAAAAAAATAAATAAAATAGAATATGGTATTTATTTTTCTATAAATAAACCCGTATTTTTAAGGAAGGAAAAGATAAAAAAAGAATCAAGATGGGTGAAGGTCGTTGTCATCACTTACTTTAAAAGAAACATTCTTTTTTTGTCGTTAAGTAATAAACTTCATAGAAAAAGATTGCCTTTGAATGAAATGAAAAGATAGAGGTATTAATACATCATATAATATAATGTTTTGTATTTCAAAAATATTATCCACAAATATTGGATATTGAGACAAAATACCTAACCCCGTGTTTGACATTACCCGTTTGTTCTTTATTCTCCTTTAATTCGGGTAACTCTCTTTTGATTGAACCCAAATGACTTCTCGAAGTTCCTTCTACCTAAGGTAAGGTCTCTAAGAAGAACAGAGGGATGTAAGGAGCTTAATTGGACAGAGGTTGGATGAGACAATGGGCTTGAGAGGTGTGGGTAAAGGGTTTGAAGTGAGGGATTTTTAAAAGGGGGAGGAGGGGCTCTTTAGGAAATTGTGAAAATATTATCTTATTATATAATTATTTTCAGTTTCTAAAGGTCCAAAAACTCTTAAATTCAAAGATTAAATGATTCATGGTCGAAATAAAATCATCCAACAAGAATTGGACAGGTATTTGATATTATTTTAATCTTTATAATCTTATTTATTTAAATAATTTATTAATGAGGTAAACACAACATCATTATTGTCTAATAAATATTTTTTTTATTTTGATTTCTAAAAATTATAATAAAAATGCCATGATGTAGTAAATTTTTTTATCATCCCATATAATATTTATATAAAAAAGATAACATATATAACCCTATTAAAATATTAATTTACTATAATATATTTGTTTAGGTCATATTTGACTTTAGTTTAGTTTAATTAAAATAATGTGTCATTATCACTCCCCAGTGGCCCCTGGGGTCCCATATTCAACCCAAGGATGCTCGTGGTCGAAACTGTATCAACCAATAGAATTATAACTCTTGTTAGGGTAATTTTATTTTATTATAGTAATATTTGTTTACCATTATTTACCAGATTTACCATTTAACAATGGTAAATAAAATATTTACTGATGTAAATATTCCTAATGTCTAAAAATAAAAATTACTTTTTTACACAATTTGAACCCCCTGATTCCAAATATGGAATCCATTTTTTCAAATTCAAAGAACATAAGTGGGCTAAATTATATTAAAATTAATTCCCTCTATGAAAACAAAAAGCATGTTTTTAAGAAATATTATATATCATAAGATTGTCAAATTTTTACAACCAATTTCAAAAGTAAAATTAATTACAATGACCAAAATTGGATTAAATAGTAAGAAACTGATCTAATTATACTTTAAATCCAATTAAAAAAATAATATAACCTTATAAATAATTTATATTAAAAGGCATTTTTGAATTAAAATACAATATCTTCCACTATTCATTAAAAATAGATTTTACCTTAAAAATTTCAAAAAAATATCCAATGTACATTTTTATATTTTGATTCTAAAGAAAAATTTTATTCGGTAAAATATAACATATAAAAGTTACGAAAGTATATTTAATAATGATTCAGCTTTAAAAGGTGGTAAATTAACCTTTTAATAAAAATTATGCTTAAAATTAGATTCAATCACATTTTATGGCTCTAAATTTTATTGGATAAATGTAAAAACATTTAACAAACAAGTATAATCATATTTTAGTATGTTATATTCATTATTTTAAATATAAATTCTAGGTGTTAGCTACCATTTAAATTAATAATATTATATTATTAGTGTGCAATGTATGATTTCAAGGAAACCCGTTGTTGCGTATCGGGTAAGCCAACGAACATAGAAACCCCTTTATGGTAAAATTAATATTTAATTCATAAATATTAGTAAATATGAAAACTCCATATTTATTCATTTACCTAGGATGTTACATCCTTCCCCCTTTTGGAAATTGCTTCCTCATAAATTTTTTCACTTATCAAACAAATGGTGGTATTTATCCCTCCATAGCATTTTAAGACTCCCAAGTTGCCTCTTCAACCATTTGGTTTTTTCACAAAACCATTACCTAGTGAATTTCCTAATTCTACAATAATTTCTTTCTTCGGTCAAGAATCTAGACTGGTGGTTCCTCATAAGAGATGTTATATTCCAAATAAACTATCTCTAAGCTCAAAACATGATATGGATTTGGAATATTCATTATCAACATTAAAACCAGAAAAACATTGTATAACTGGGAAAACATTGAGGTAAGGCCACTTGGTACACAACTAATCCAATATTCTTCAGGATATCATAAATACCAATGAACCTTGGACATAATTGTCCCTTCGTACCAAAACACATCACACTCTTACATGGAGAAACTTAGAGATCGACATGATCACCTACCTCATAATAAAGATTTTTCCACCAATTATCCGCATAACTTTAATATCTGCTATGAGCTATTCTCATGTGCTTCTAAATCAACTTTACTTTCTCTACCATCTCTTCTACCAATTTAGTTCCCTTCAGCTTCCTTTCACCTACTTCGTCCCAAAAACCTATAGTTCGGCACCACTTCCCATATAATGCCTAAAATGGAGCCATCTATATACTTGAATGAAAACTATTTTTATAAGAAAATTTAACCAAAAAAATATGTTGGTCCAAACAGCCCTAGTAATCCAGTGAATAAGCACGTAAAATATCCTTTAAGGTCTGAATTTCTCATTCTGACATCCCATATGATTGTGGATAAAAAGCTGTACTAAAATTTAATTCAGTACCTAATGACTTATGAAGGCCTTTCCAAAAGATAGAAGTATACCTGGGATGATGATCATATACAATGGAGAGGGGAACACCATGCAACTTGACTATATCTTTAACATACAACCAAGAATTTTTATCTAATGACAAGGTATCTCTAATAGGAATGAATTGAGAATATTTTGTTAATCGATCAACAATAACACAGATTTCATTGTTACCTCGTGATGTCTTTGCTAATCCCACAACAATGTCCATGGATATATTTTCCCATTTCTTCTCTAGCACCGGTAAAGACTGAAGCATACCTTTTGGCAACTGCTGCTATATTTCAACATGCTTAAAATTCAAACACTTTACAGTAAAATCAATAATATCTCTTTTCATTCCATCGCACTGGTAATACACCCTATGATATCTGTACATCCTAGTACTACAAGGATGAACTAAAAATGAGGAACAATGAGCTTCACATAACAACTCATTATTCAACTGTGAATCGCAAGGAACACATAATATCTTTCCAAATATAAAAACATAATCACAATCAATGTTAAAATCAGGCAACATACCCTTCTAAACAAAATCTATCTTTTTCTGCAACTCACTATCTTTCATCTATGCTGGCTTAAATCTGTCTGAAATAGATGATTTCACAGGCAACTGAAACAAAACAAAAGAATTTACTGCACCAAAAACATCAATGCCAAATTTCATCAAATCAAAGACCAAAGGATCTCATTCCAAATGAATCTTGTTTAATGAAGCATTACATTTTTGAATCAAAGAATCAGCCACTTTATTTGATTTTCCAAGATGGTAAAGGATAATGCAATCATAATCCTTGATTAATTCAAACCATCGGCTTTGTCTCATGTTGAATTCTTTTTGAGTGAATATATACTTTAAAATTTTGTGATCAGTATATATTAAACACTTTACTCCATACAAATGATGCCTCCAAATTTTTAAAGAAAAAAAACAGTGGCTAATTCCAAATCACATGTAGGGTAATTTAAATAATGTGGTTTTAACTGTTGTGAAATAGAAGAAATTACCTGATAATTTCACATAAGCACACAACCAAGTTCCTTCATCGAAGCATCACTGTAGAAAAAAAGCATTTCTAGAATGCAGTGCCATAACTAACGCATTCACCAATCTTCGTATCAATTCATAAAAACAATCATGACATTCTTTTATTCAGTTGAACGTAACATATTTTCCAGTTAACTTAGTCATTGGTATAGATAAATATGAAAAATTCTAAACCAACCTCTGATAATAACCTGAAAACCCAAGAAAACTACAGATTTCTATTATATTTGTGGGTCTTGAACATTATTCCACATCTTATGTTTTAGCAGGATCAGTAGTTATTCCATTTTTGGAAATAATGTGACCAAGGAAAGAAATTTTTTGTATCCAAAAGAAACACCTGCTGAATTTCTCATATGGTTTATTTTTTATTAAGGTTTACCAAACAAACCTTAAATGACTTTCATGTTCATATTTTCATTTATAAAAAACCAAAATATCATCAATGAATACAACGAAAAAATTATCAAAAAAGTCATAGAAAATTCTATTCATAAGATCCATGAATAACACAGGTGTATTGGTTAATCCAAAAGGCATAACTAGAAATTCATAATGGCCATATCTTGTATGAAATATGGTCTTCATAATCTCTTCTTCCTTTACATTCAACTAATGGTACCCCAACCTCAAGTAAATATTATAAAAATACTGAGCTCCCTAGATGACAAAAAAATCATTGATATAAGGAAAATGATACTTGTTATCAATAATTATGTTTATCAATGATCTATAATCAATGCATAGTCTCATTGAACCATCATTATTATTAACAGACAATACACGGGCACCCTATGGTGATGATCTAGGTTAAGTGAAACTTTTATCTAATAACTCCTATTATTGCTTCTTTAGCTCTAAATGTTCAATTTGAGCCATTAGATAAAGGGGGTATTGAAATTGGCTTAACACTAGGAACTAATTCAAAAAAAATTCAACTTCCCGATCAGCTATAATACCAAGAATATCATTCGGAAAATAATCCAGATACTCATTTACCATTGTCACATCATTAATCTGAACAGTTCCTTTGTTTTCAACAATATGTGAAGGCTAACATTCATTTCCATATATTACTAGTTCTTAACTTCTTGATATGTTATCAAAAGTAAGGGTTCATTCTTGTACACAAACTGAAAATCTTTCTGAAAAGAAACCTCTTTAGCTCTACAATCAATTTTAGCATGATAAAAAAAAGCCAATGCATACCCAAAATAACATCATACATTACTAGAGGAAAACAACAAGGTTTTCATGTAGATTCTTTCCAAACACAAGAACATGAAGGTTCATAAAATTTCTTTTTGTTTCAACATTTACTCCATGTGTTTCTACCCTAATTTCAGGATTCATATCATGATATGGAATTCACAATTTACTAGAAAACTTCTCAGAAATTAAATAATGTGTAGACCCTAAATCAAACAATACATTCACATAATCTGAACAAACAAATAGTGTACCTCATATTACTTCATTTGATGACCCATCTTCTGCTAAAGTAGTTTTAAAGGATTCCAACAACCCTTTTTTGATTGTAATCTAGTTTCTTTGCCTCAGTTGAGTTCTTAGTTGAACACTCATTTTGATAATGACCCACTTCACTGCACTTGAAACATCTTACCACTGGATTTTTATTTCCTCCTTGATCAACTTCTTTACAGTTACGAGCAATATGACAAAGCATAACACACCAGATGCACTTTCAATAATTTGATAAACATTATCTAGGTTGATTTTTAGCACACTTCTCAAAAGATGAATATTTAGTTTTCTTACCTCTAGGAATATTTGATGAATTATTTCTCATTTCCTGCCTACTGGACCTCTTATTATATTTATTGTTAAGGACCACCTAATCATCGAACAACTCCATTTCCACCTTCTCTGCACATCGATCATGTTTTTCATAACATTTGAACCCATGAGAGGATAATTCTCTTAGATATTGCTTCTTTCCAGTTATGTGATCTTTCTTTCGTAAGAAGTCCCTGTGTCATCCTCCTGCCTCAATTCCAAGAATTGTCTTTTCTTACTAAGTCTAACCTCCTTAGAAAAATATTTCTCAAGGAAAATACCTTTGTATTTATCCCAATTAAGAGCACAAATCTCCTCACATTCCACGATATTTTTCACCATCGACCACCACTTATTAGCCTCATATTCAAAATGGTAAATAGCGAGACTAACCTTTTGATGTCCTAAACAACCCATGACATAAAACATTTTCTACAGTTATTTAATCCACCCTTCTGATAGAACATGGTCAGATGATCCTCTGATTGATGGGGCATGTTGCCTCATGAAGTGCTCCACTACTGAAACGTTCCACTATGGTTGATCTGGCTAATCTTATGAATGGCTACCACCACCATTTATATCCTGAGTCAATTGTTCCATCACTTCAAAAAATTGTTCAGTTACGATTATAACCATCTCATGTTGTTGATTTAAAGGTTGTCTTCATCCTGACGTCATCCCGACATAGCTACCATGTTTCCTCTGTGGAAAAAAATTCTAATCACAGAAATATACTAGGCGATGCAACATGTTAATATGTAAATTCTATATCACTTAAATCTTATCATAAATTTATTTATGGATATTAATTTAACAATACAGTAACTCCTAAAGTTATCTAAACTGAACTATGATACCAACTCTAAGGAACCAACACTAAAAATTACATAATCATTAATTAAGTTAATAATTCAAATTATGTATATTTTCAGGTTAAAATATTTAGGGAATTAGCTCATAAAATTAACATAACAACTTGAATATTACTTGTATATAATTCTACACAGTGTCTATTTTTTCATAAAATAAAAACTCTTAGAAAAAAGTGTCCTATCTAGTTCAATATTTTATATAACATGACTTTTCCTTGATCATATCCTTGAACCTATTCCACTTTATTTCCGATGAAAATCATTTCAAAAACTTGGTATGAGCATAAAAATATCAGTAAGTGATACACAAAGAAGGAAAACTGGCATTTTTTTTAAACGATAACTAAACCATGAATACTTTATCATAAATAATACTTTTCACCTTTATGAATTAGTATATAATATTCACTAAATATAATATTATTTATTACCCTTTTGTAACCAAATTATTACCAAAAAACACATATAAAGAACACATAACATATAAAGTTATCTTGGGACATAATATTACATAAATGGAATAACCATACGAACGACTTCTATACCCAATGAATTCATGGTTATCACATAATCACCCATCCTGTTTTATGATGGAACCACCAGTATAATGTCCATGTACCATTATAAAATCATAACGCATACAAAAAATATAAATGAATGAAAACATTTCCCATTTCAATCACAATATATCACTTAAATATATTGACATAACAAATAATTTAACCAAAAAATTATTAATAATAAAATAAATAAAATAGTATATGGTATTTATTTTAATCCTAAAAAAATACGTCTTGTTAAGGAAGCCAAAGATAAAATAATACTCGCGGCGACTGAAGGTTGTTGTCACCACTTAAGTTAAAAGAAATATTCTTTTTTTTTTCTTTTAGTAAAACACTTTGTAGAAAAAGATTTCATTTGAATGAAATAAAAAGTAAAAGGTGTTTATACAACATATAAATGAAATTCATGTATTAAAACAAAATATGCCTTAACGAAAAGATATTGAGATGAAGTCCCTTACCTCGTGCCCAACTTGACCCATTCGTTCTTTAATCTCCTTTAATTCGGGTAACTCTCTTCTGTTTGAACCAAAAGGACTTCTTGTAGTGCATTATAACTATGGTAAGGCTTCTAGGAGGAAGATAGGTATCTAAGGATCCTAATTGGGTAGAGGTAGGATGAGCCAGGGGGCTTGAGAGCTGTAAGGAATGGGTTAGAAGTGGGGGCTTTTTATAAGGGGTAGGAGGGGATCTTTATGAAAGTGTGGAAATATTATTTTATTATATATAGGATTTTTGGTTTATAAGGTCCAAAACATATTAATTTCTATGATTAGATGACTCATGGTAGAAATAAAATAATCTAATAAGAATTGGACAGCTATATGATATTATTTTAATCTTTATAATCTTATTTATTTAAATCATTTACTAATGACGTAAACACATCCTAATTATTGTGTCATAAATTATTATATTTATTTGATGTCTAAATATAATAAATAATACCATGATGTAGGAAATATTTTTAGATTTGTAGAGAATATTTATAGTTGAATAGATAAATTATATAACCGTAAATAAAAATTAATTTACTAAAATATATTTGTATGTCAATCTTGTCTTTTATTTAAGTTAATTAAAATAAAGTGTCATTATCACACCGAAGTGGCACCATGGTGTCCCAAAATCATCCAAAAGATTATAATGGTCGACATTATATCAACCAATTGGATTAGGACACGTGTTAGGGTAATTTTTTATTATTATAGTTATATTTGTCTACCCTTATTTACTATGTTTACCCTTTAACCATGATAAATAAAATATTTACTTATATAAATATTCATAATGTCTAAAAACATTACCTATATACACAATATAGAAGTTATGATTCCAAATATGGAATCCATTTTCCAAAATTAAAAATAGATATGTGGCTGAATGTAATTTAATATTATTTCTTGCTGTTAAAACAAAAAACGTGTTTTTAAGAAATATTAACTATCAAAAGATTGACACTAGTTTATGTCCAATTTCAATGTAAAATTAATTCCAATGACCATAATTAAAGTAAATGGAAAAGAAATAATCTAATTAAAATTAAAAAAAAATTAAAAGGATAATCTTACTATATAACTAAATTATATTACAAAGAAGTTTTGAATTAATATACTGTATTTTCAAGTATTCATTAAAAAATGAATTTTATCAGAAAAATAACAAAAATTTACTAATAGTAAATTTTGATATCCCAATTCTAAGGAATAATTTTATGTATTCAAATAGAACATATAAAAGTGACCAAAACTATATTTAACAAGGGTTCTCCACTAAAATGTGGTAGATCAGCCTTTTAAATTAAATTGTGCTTACAATTATATTCATTCACATTTTAAGCCTGAAACTTCTATTGGATAAATGTAAAAAAAATTACAAAATGTATAACAATTTTGTAGAAAAATATTTCCATTCTCGCCAATACAACAGATATCCATTAACTACCATTTAAAATAATAATATTATATTATTAGTGTGCAACGTACGATTTCAAAGAAACCCGTTGTTGCGTATCGGGTACACCATCGAACACATCAACCCATTTAAGGTAAAATTAATATTTAATTCACAAATATTAATAAAAATGAAAATTTCATATTTCTTTATTTACCTGAGATGTTACAATCAACCTTGTATTTTTTTGGATAAACCAGTTTGGCTTCTAAATCTAAAACATACAGCTTTATTCATAGTTCTTGAAACCATTCTGTTGAGCCCAGTCATGATACACTCTCTACAGTTTCAAGATTTTCAGGAACAAATAGATATTATTTCTCAAATACATTGTATAATTCTTTTGCGAGTTCTATGAGGCAGATGTGGGTTCCTAAATCAGTAGTTACTAATATTAATAGAAAAAAACAAATATGGGTACCATATTCTATTTTTATTTGACTATTTTGATGGAAATTTATTTAGAGAGTTTTTGTAAAATATTATGTAACATGGACTGTTGGTGTTCAATACACATGAAATGAGTGTCTTCATGATTCATGAACATAATAAAAATATAGGGTGTACATGTCACATTTGGTTACAATGCTAAAGGGAAAATCAATGGACTTGGCCAAATTGGTAACACTAACTTAGCCATAATAACAAAATTAATTTTTTTGATGGACGAAAATATAAATTTCATAGTACTTCACAAATATGTGATGATTTATTTCATGTTAAATTTGAAAATTTTTCTTTTAATTTTTTAATTCAAAAATAAATTAGTATTTTCTACATTGTGGAATTAATATGTATACTCTGTTAACATATATTCTTTAGATTCTCAAAATGATTCATGTTTATGTGTATTTAAAAGAGTCCTAGATTATTCATAAGAGACTAGGACATTGAAATATTCATTTCCCTAGAAATATAACAATAAATATTTTAGTCAAATACCTACCCTAACTTTAGTTTACAAATGATAATGCATGTAATCCTTGTCAAAAGGAAAAGAAACACAAACTTTCCTTTACTCCAAATAAAGAAGTTTCACTTATCAACCTCTTGAGTGGGTTTACATGGATTTTTTGGACCATCTATAAATTCTAGTTTAAATATAAATCACCATGTTTGTGTTATTGTAGATGACTTTTCAAGATATACTTTGACTTTTTTTGGATCACAAAAATAAAGCCTTATTTCTTTTTACCAAATATTCTTAAATTTTATAAATATTTAGTTGACTAAGAAGTAAATCCTTTAGAAGTTAGCATGGACTTGAGTTTGAAAATCATGATTTTGAATATTTTTTCTCACATAATAGCTATTGTAATAATTTCTCTGCCCCCAGAACAGCTTAAAAAATGATGTTGTAGAAAAAAGATATATGACCTTGCAAAAAATTGATATAACCATTCTTAGTGAATATGAATTACATATTTATTTTTGGATTGAAGATGTAAATAAAACAAGTTATATTATTATTATAGTGTTGATTAGACCCATTATTTATGGAAATTTATAAGAGTTATGGAATAATAGAAACCCCAATGTAATATAATTAAAAGTCTTTAGTTGCAATGTTTATATCTTTAATAATAAGGAAAATCTGGAAATGTTTTCATCAAATAGAAATAAATGATTTTTTCTAGGATATTTAATATCCAATAAAACCAATAGTGTGTGTAACCAAATAACAATGTGTGTGGAGGAATTATTCCATTTAAATGGTGATGAGGTAGACCCACATGAGCCTACGAACTCTCTAGAGAACCTGGAGGATGATATGTAAAATCTGGACATTAATGCTAAATCATCTAACCGTCCTGTATAGGAATAAGTGAAAACTTCTATTTCTAGAAAATCTCTAGATTCAAGTCAAAATGAACCCAAAACAGTTTACGAACCTGAAATAACTGGACCCTATATTTTTAGAGATTTTAGAACCCTTAAGAACATCCTTTTGATATTATTGTATGAGATTTAAATAAAGGATCATAAACTAGTGATTCTGTTAGTAATTAGGTTAAACATCAATTATTCATGTCACAACATGAACCTAAAAACATTAATGCTACTATCAATGAATAATTTTGTCTGATGTCTATGTAAAAAGAACTAAATCAGTTTGAATGAAACAAAGATTGGATACTTGTTGACAAACCCAAATATATTTTTACCATAGGAAATTAGTGTGTGTTTAGAAATAAGGTATAATAAAATAGTAATATAATTATAAATGAGGATAGATTAATTGCACAAGGATATAGTAATAAAGAAGTAGTTGACTATAAGGATACCTTTTCACATATTTGTAGACTTGTAGCCATCAGAATATCGATTGCTTGTGCTTCCAATATAAATTTCAGACTATATCAAATAGATGTGAAGTGTGCATTCCTAAATGGGTATATATCATGGGATGTTTTTGTTGAACAACCCCTGGTTTCTCAAATCCTCACATTCCAAATCATGTTTTACAATTATCATAAAAATTTATAGGGATTAAAGAAATCATTAAAATCATTCTATGATAGATTATGTACTTTTCATATTTCTAATGGTTTTACAAAATGTATTGCTGATTAGAACCTTTAAATAAAATAAATTTCCAATGATGTTTTAGTAATTCAAATTTATGTAGATGATATTATTTTTGGATTTTCAAATAATTCTTTATGTATAGAGTTTTATAAGATGATGAAAAATGAATTTGAAGTGATTTTAATGGATGAACTAAAATTGATTCTTGGATTTGAAATAATTCAAACTGATGCTGGTATTATTATATATAAATTCCAATATTATAATGATCTTATGGATATTTTTGTAATGGATAACACTAAATCTGGTGATAATCCAATGAGTACAACATGTATGATGAATTATGATGAAGATGAAATATCTGTTGATCAAAACAATTATAGAGGAATGAATGAATGCTTACTCTATGTATATACTAGCTGACCTGAAATTATGTTTGGTGAATGTATGTGTGATCATTTTCAAGAAAATCCTAAGGAATCTCTTTTAAATACTGTTAAAAAGAATTTCAAATAATTGAAGTATTGACCCAAACTAGGTCTCCTCTATCTTAGAGTACAATCATTTGAATTTGTTATCTATTATTATACTGATGTTGGTTGTTGAAATTTAGATTGAAAAATCACATCTGGAACATTTCTCCTTTTAGTAAAGTCTCTGGTATCATGGCCTAGAAAAAAACAAAACACTATTTCGTTATCTATTGCCGAAGCTGAATACATATTTTTTGGTAGTTTTTGTGAACCAAGTTTGTGGATCAAACACACGTTACTAGATTATGGATATCAATTCTGAAATGTACCAACAAATTTTGACAATAAAAGTGATATTAACATTTCAATGAATCATGTTTCACAGTCAAGGAAAAAACATCTTGATGTAAGACATCACTTTTTTGAGAGTCCA
The DNA here is from genome assembly GCA_963277665.1 of Viscum album. Lineage (NCBI taxonomy): Eukaryota > Viridiplantae > Streptophyta > Magnoliopsida > Santalales > Viscaceae > Viscum > Viscum album. Next base: position 1,395,973,901 of record OY728165.1, read on the forward strand.
TAATAAAAAAAGAGATATAATTTTGGAATTTATTGGAACTAAATATTATCACGATGATATATTCACTGAAACATTAAATTCTTAATGGATTAGTTACATCATACATGAATTAATAATGAAAAATCTCATGTAGTAATTACACTATTTATAAAAACATACTAACTCATAGTTTACTGTTTCATGATTTACGATTTCACAAGTCATAATCATAAGAATAAATCCAAAATCTCATAGTTATACATGATATTGTCTCCAAGTAATTTTCTTATCTTTATTGTCTCACAGTTACAAACTCTCGGTTACTTTATGGTCATATTGTCTCAAATAATATGGTCAGACCGTGTGAAGGTACATAGTAAAGATAAAACTGTGACAAAAAGTTGCTATATCAATGTGTAAATATTTTCTGCTCTCACTGTAATTAAAATTTTACATTTTATTTTTATTTTATTAATCATTTTTTATTGTTGATTATTTTTTTATATTCACCCTGCACTTTTTAATTTTTGATGCTTGAAATCCCTAAATGATAGAAAACCAAGTCTCTTTCACAATTTTTTTACTCAAGCTCTCCTCTCTCAAAACTAAAACCTTTATCTCTCAATCTATAAGAACTCTTTCATCCCTTCATATCTCCCTCTATCTCTTGACCTCCTTATTAAATTCACATAATGATGATCCCATCATCATCAACTACTAATTACTGTAGATCTCAGATGAAGGTGAAAAAATAACCAATGGTAGCTCCTAGAGGACCATTAAACCCAGATATTTTTGGTATAATAGTAGTTCCAAAAATGAAAATATGTCCTAAGTGGTTAATGAAAACTAAGTCATTAGTTTTGAAAGTACATTAGTGATTGGGATGACGGGACTGGTTCACAAAATATAAGAGGCCAATTTATCCAAAGTTAGTTGGTCAGTTTTATCAGTTTGTTCAGTTTTCATTCAATGAAGAATATGGTTTTTTAGTGATGAACTGGATTACTCACCAAAGACAAACTTTTTCCTTGGGTTTTTGCGGTTAATTTCTAGGGATACCCCATTAATGATTTTTTAGGACTAAAAAAGAGGTCCTCCTCTTTATAGTTATATTTTTGTTTTAGAAGAGGCCCTCAGAAGTCTAACTTGAAAGAAAAAGAAAAGAAGAGCTATTGTTTCTGAGATAGATGGTGAATAGAAATTGCTATTTAAGTTTATTTAGAATCATATTGGTCCAAGAAAATGTGATTTTACAAACCAAAAATATCAATATGTATTTTTTTATATGTCTTATGATGAATGGACCCATGATTAATCTTTGCAAGTATGTTATACTTAATATGTGTGAGTTGATTAAGACAAACTCAAATTCTACCTCCATATTATTCTCTAGGTTAATCTATATAATGTTGTATTCTAATTTAATTATTGGAGGAATTGAAGAGGTATTCAAGAACTGTGAATTATATATCTCAATGGTTACCATAAAAAGTATAATAATTAGTTTGAATATTTGAAAAATGGTTTGGGTGGAGAATAATAAAAGGTTATATGAAAAGTTTAATTTGGTTGAGCATCCATTAAGACCTAAGAATTTTTCTGATCCACGTTTTGAACCATATGATATTCTTGACTATTCGGTTGAAGAGATATGAGATGCAGTTGTTGCACCTATAAATGAAACTGCCATGGATATGGAATACAATGGACTTGTTCCACAAAATATTTTTGATAGATAAGTACTTATTGCTGAATGAGATGTTTATTCAGAAGAAGAACATGATTTTAGAAAATAAACTTCTTTTAATGTAATATAAAAGGTTATTCCTAAGGAGCATCTAGAAGATGAAATTTCTCTCTTGAAACAAGATGTGGTTGAAAAATAATTTAGAGGAGTAAGCTAATACTGATGTTATGTTATCTTCTGAGTAAATAATGGAACAAGACATCTAGGGGTCTAGAAATAAAATGGGTGAGAGTATTAGAGATGATATTTTAGAATTGGTTCAAGGAACATAATCTCTTAGCCCAATGAGAGATTCAATTATTGAGGGGGAGAAGCACCATAGTCTAGAAAGTGTTTATATTCTTAATCATATTGATCAAAACACTGTGGATACCTAGTATAGGTTCCCTAGCTACTTTGATTTATGATACACAAGAATCCTTAGTTAAAGTCATAGATCTGTCTACTCTGTTTCAATTAAAACTAGTTTATGCTCTAGAGGTAATCTCTACAATGCAACATGAGACGGTCTGAGATCATGTACATTAAATATAATAAGAACCACCTAATTTCATTAGTCAGATTGATATGAAAGCCTTTGGAGATACTTTATTGTATGGAGTTGAATAGATTATGAACACACAACATAATCCTGTTACAAATCTATGTGAAATAGTTGTTGCATTTCATTTATAGAAGATCATATGGAAGATTCATCAAAAGTGATTCCTGAGATACAAGAGGGTAGAATTGAGAATAATCAATTGAGTGATGAAGTGATACCTTTCAGAGCTATGGTTGAAGATATTTAAAAATTATTAAAATCATGACAAGCGCATGTTCCTCATCCAATTGAGGATGTTAGTGGTCATATTACATAGAAATTTTCCTCTCTAATTCAACCGAACAAGACATAATTAGCCAAAAAAGAGGCTGAGAAAAACAAGAAGATAGTTCAAGAGATATGTGAGCCTATTTTTGGACTCAAAAAACATACTAATGAAAATAGTGGTTGTCTACATAATGTTCCCAATCATCTAAAGTCCCACACTTTAACTATTACAGCTTATAATGCCTTTAGAAAGTCATCTAAACCCTTTGATAGTGATATGATATGAACAATTATTAAGGAAAAACATTATTCAGTGTTAAGTGGTTTAGAAAAGGAGAGATTAATTACAGATGTAAATAATTTTCGAAGAGTACTTTATTTTGTTAGGATTCATTTACTAATTTCAAATGATGCTTAGGAAGAAATTACTATGAATGTGGATTTATACTTTAATAGAATTTTATCTATGAATTATATGACTATTAATATCCAATACCATGTAGAGAATTTGAAAATACCTCTGGACACTCAATCTTTCAATACTCATGTTCAAAAGAAGAAAGATTTCACTATTCTAATGGACATGTTCATGGAGAACAAAGATGATTTCTAGAAGGCAATGCAATATGGTGGTGAGATTATTACTAACTTCATTCTATTGATCAAGACATATCATCAAGTGTAGTGAACTACAATTATGGTACCTTCAACTACACCTTAGTGGTTTGGATTAAATCCTTCCTCATGCAAATCTATTTCCTCTAACTCCATTACTATATCTTGGTCTCTGAGATAGATTTGGCCTATTATACAGGATCCAAATGTTACATGGTAATCCACTAAACCTACCTTTTTACCCTCTATTTATGAAGGGATACCTATACCTTCTCTGATAGTTAGATCACTCCCTTATTATACTTCTACATCAGCTCATGTGGACCCTTTTAATGCTATTACCAAGGGAAAATAGAAGACAACTAGTGATGATGAAAAGTAAAAAGTTTTTTTTTATAGGGGGTTTTTCTATTTTTTTCATAATGATTTTAATTCCACATGTTTTTACCTCTAATGAAATGTGGTTTTTTTTTTCTATTATCTTATTTACATTAATTATTTCTTTTTCTTGTACTCTTCTTGATAATCCCAAAAGGGGGAGAACAACTCACAAAAAAGAACTATGAAAATACCCTAAGGGAGAAAAAAACACGAAGAATAGATATCTAATTCATATGATTTGTGATCATAAAAAGGTGGAGATTGTTGGACTCCTTGAATTTTAATCTTTTTTTAATAATCATAAATACTTTAAATCATGTTTAATCTATCTCAAATAATTACATATATGTTTGGATTCTTTATGCTATAAATAAACATCCATTTAATCATGTTTGATTATTAAAACCTTTATAGAACTATTTTCTATAATGTATTCTTATGTGGATGATTATGTCTAATTGTTTATATTAATATTACTGCTTAAGATTTATTATAGTTATTTGGATAAGTCTAAGAAATAGTTAGTGTGCCATTGGTTCTAGTTTTCTAGAAAATGACCCAGACATCATGACCCAGACATAGTGACCCAAACATAGTGACCCAGACACTGTGACCCAAGCACCGTAACATGATTTAGATCTCATGAAGTCTGGGACACTAGTTCCTTTCTAGAGTCACTAACAAACCATTAATAGTTTAGAAAATAACCAGACACCATGATTATAACATTGCATCTATTCTACCAGATCCTACTCTCAATACAAATTTTCAATCATGACTGTCTCACTGCTCAATGGAAATAAATAAGACATTGTTTTGTGGATACACTGTTTCCAAATGACACCATTTTTAGATAGAATGTGGAACCATTCGTTAATATGTTTTTTTGTTTTCAATTTAATTTCTAACGGTCATATTTGATTCATTTAAAGGTACTGAAAAAAATAATGCTTCATTGTAGACATGTCACCTGACAGAATGAGGAATGAGTTATAGAATACGTGCATCATGTCGGTTTCAACATGTTCACCCATAATTAAAAAGGTAGATAAGTCGGGCTTCAAAAATAAAATGACAATGGAGAGAATATGTGCGAGTATTTTTTATAAATGATCCAATACGTGAAACAAGAAACAACTAAAGAACACACGAATCAATATCAATTATATTGTCTGGACTATCATAGATCAAATCCATAAATATCATCGCAAGACCAAATCCAATAAGAACACATGGTAGATAGTCTACACCTCTAATCATGAAGATTTGCGATACTATGTTTTTTGCAAGAGGACTCGACACTTGAATCTGATTCATGCAACACATATATAGGTGCATAGAATAACAATCCAATCACTTCTAACATCATCTCATCATATTTTCTCTATTGTGTACTATTTTTATCATTCAGGAGGTGTGTCTGTGTCAATTTTAAAACATATACTATATCATATAGTAAACATAAGGGTTCAAGATTTCCTTCCTCAAATAACTTTTTATATCTGTTTAATCCCACAGATAAGTGTGGGAGAGGTCCTTGTGTGACCTGGTAGATAATACCCACGCAGAACTGTGGAAAATGTCGTGTGACCTGGACAACCTTATGCACTGTTGTTTACCCCAATCTAGGGAGAGGATAAAGTTTATTAATATAAACTACATTGTGGCAGGTGATCACCATGTCGAGTGTATTATGTCGCGACTTGAGACTAAACCACTTTTTTATCCGATGTGTCTTTTAATTTAGTTTTTCTATGCTTTACTATATATTTCATAAAACACAATATTTAACTTTTATAGTTAGTGTTTGATAGAAGTTATAATTGTTTTATCATATAAGAATTGACTGAAAAGTATTATCAATTACTTGTACTGATATTACTGTGAATTAATCAATCTTATGAGAGATTATTTTAATAATCAAACTTTAACTGTATTACTATGATTAACAGGGTTGTATTCATTTTGAATGGGGTTCCATTTTACGAAAAAAAATTAACAGAAATTTTAATAGGTACACAATTCCATCACCCCCTCTTGAGTTATCTACTCATAAGAAAACTAGTTGTTTTTTAGTCATTAAATGAAAATCCATATATAAATACAATTAAAATATTGTAGGAAATTACATACCACCATGATGAAAAATTATCTTGATAAAAAATATTGATAAGATCATGGATTCCCATTTGATCATAAAAATTTCTAGACATAGATTTATTGAAATGATAAATAGAATTAATGTACCTTCTTATAGACAACTTCTGATTGAAATAGAAAGATATAGAATCAACCTACTTGATTTGTGATATTCATGCACACATATACTAAAAATTTTCTTTAATCCCAATTTCCAAATCTTCTTATGCTTTGATTTTTGAGATATTAGAGTGGAAAAAATCAAAGGGGGTGAGAATAAAGTTCCATTATTTTTTATTCCCTGTTGTAAAATTGTTTTTTAGGGTGGTGAAATTATAGATTACTTGAATATTTAAAATTAGACAGCATCAACATGATATTCTTTGTTATGTAATGGTATCCAACCATATAAAAAGAGATGATTACCCTTTTTCACGCCTTATCATTAAACCAAAGATCTTGAACCAAAATATTAGTTAATTCCTTGGTTTCCTTGATCCCAATGATATATCATAAAGAAACATACAATGTTATGACATGGTAGTAGAATGATAATAAAATTGGATAAAATTAAAGAGGATATTCCACTTAGATGATCCCATTAACATTTCTTACTATTCATCACTATATTTTGAAAAGGACTTCCTAGATAAGAATGAAAAATAGATTCTAAAATATATATATTTTTCAGAAAAACTCACATATATTCTTACTATAATTATAATATATATTTATAATGTCTGTAATCTCCCCCATTAATTGAATTTTGAAACATAATTTTATTGAAATTTCCAGCACAAAGGAGTGGTATGAGGATGTTATCTTGATGATATTTTAGTAACTATTAGGATTTCAATTCATCCCATTATGATGTCCGTATATAAAATTTTGAAAAATCCTATCCCGGTGCATCTGATTGATGAATTCATTAACCAATGTGGTTCTGAGGGAATAATGTAACCCTAACATATATATCCTCCCCCAATGAATTATTATTCCCCCGGAAAATCCCATCAAAGTGTTTGGGAAATAGAAAAAAACAATATTTTTTTATTTTACCATCCTCGTCATTACATTCAAAAATGGATTCATAAAAAACCATATCAAGTATACTTTTAGTGCATTAGTGTTGGGACATATGAACTATTAATGGGATTCCTTATCCATGGTAGTTCAAACACATTATTTTAATTGGCATAGTCGGGGTTGGCTCAATGCATCCTCTTCCTCTGAAAATCATGTCTTATTTTTATCCTAGGATAGCTTCCATAATTTGGAATATTTATCATTTACTAGTGGGTCCCCCAAAATCAATTAAATGTAGTTTCTTTCTAATGAGTTCATACCTTTTCCACTCCTATTCCCCTTTACTATTTTCCTATTTCACCTGCACTGAGTTTTTATGCCTTTCATAGAAGATTAAGATGGATCAAACTCATTCATTGGGGGATATAGAGGCCTTCATGCTTCTAAGGAGGAATATGATTTTGAGTGTCTAAGCATATTTTCTTTCAAATGGGAGATCATTTAATAATTCCCTCCATAATAATAAGAATACACATTGTCGTAGACTTTTCAATGGGAAACATACCCTATTTTAAAAAACAAATTCTATAAACATGATCCCAATATTTTTTTCTACGACCTTTCATTAAGAAGAATTCCCTCATAATGAACTGCATAAAAACATGATGCCCCAAAATGAAAATATTATTATGATTCATATTATGCTGCATAGTTGAGGATTCTGTAATACAATCATATTCAATTTCTTCTAGATTATGAATGATGTATGTCCAAATATTTTGACACTAGATCCGGTAACCATACCGCATGAAGAAGTTACAATCTTCATTATCATTTCATTATACACAATATCTATCAAAAATCCATAGACACCAACAAAAGAATGAAAAAAATAGGTTCCCTTTAAAATTAAATGTATATCCAATCATTTAACTCCTCTTTCAATAGACTCAATCCATTCTTATTTCGTTTCACCATATCAACCATTACCCATATCCACAGAATCATCTCCCAATGTATAGGATTCCATATATTACATTCCATAAATTCTCAATTACGGTCTCTGATTTCGTGCATATATCATTCAGTTATATAGTAGAACATGATCCACTTAAGATGTATAAAAATAGGGTGTTGGATGGAAAACTATTCTGGAAATCCCCTCCATCTCATACATCCTCTATTAGAATGAGATGGATATTAAAGGACAACTTCCACCAATTGATTTCATTATTTTTATGTCTTTTGTTGAAGGTCATAAAGATCCAAATTCATAGACCGAAATATATTATGTCTATATCAACATCTAATAAGAAAATTTTTTTATGCATGTTTTTTGTGGAAACTATATTGAAGGGAAAATATCCTATCAATTGACTGGAAATTAGCAGTTTCGTTCAATACATTAAAAACCCATCCTCCTCCTTCTTGAACATGATCACTACATCCACAATATCTATTAAAGAGAACCATTTTTAGTTATTTATTCATTCTAATTCTATATAACTATGCCTAAATAGGGATTTAGTTTAAATTTATCAGAATGAGGATCATAAACATCCTTAAATAAAATATGAGCACTAACAAAGCCTCACCGATGAGAAGCATCCCTAGATAAGGGTCCATAGTGAAGCATCATTGTAGTTGATCCATAAAACATAGGAAAAATATTGGAGAATACAAAACCTAGGATTACCTATAATAACACTCTAATAGTGAGAGATATTTCATTTATAAATATCATTAAAAATATACTTATATTGGGAAATACAATTTTTAGTAATTTATTTAAAAATTATGAAGGCAACTTTTGATTAACTCTATGAAAAGAACATATAAAGTTGCTTTTTATGAGTGATAAAAAATCAATGATAAAGAATAAAAAAAGTTCTATTAAATTTATCAATTATTAGGTATAAAAAATAAATAAATATAATAATATAACTAATAAAGTATTCTCTTATATGTGTAAAATAATGCATGAATAAATCACCCTTATTATCTAGGATTTGTTATAGCATTGATGATGACCATATTTTTTAGTCTTTACAACAAGATATGATAAAATTATTAGTTCTTTTTTAAAGGTTATAATGGATAATTTTTAATGTAGATTATTCTATAGTTGGGTGGTCCACTTAATCATTCAAAGGACATTATGTTGAAATGATTATATCTAGAAAAAGATTATTATTCCAAGAATGTTATAAATCTTCTTCCAAGGGAAATAATTATAAAAATCTGGTATAAAATAATACATTTCTCTTTAAAAACATTTATTTCATTGATAGCCTATGTTAAAAACACCATTGAGTTTAAAAAACCATGATATACTATTAAAGTATTATTATTTATCTTGATATTTATCGTCTAACTATTAAATATTTGGGTACGAATATGACTAAATATAGTATTTAAAAAATATGGTAACATGTTTATAAAATTTATTCATTAATTATAAATAAATTAATAAATATAATAATAATAATAATAATAATAATAATATTTTGAATGTAAATTTTTTCGATGGAAAAATAATTTTTTACGTGCAATGTATATCTTGTCATAGTAAAATAAATTAATCACTTATTGTGAATGATTTTAATCAAATTAATATATTGTATATTCAAAAATGTTTTTTAATATTCTTATATTTTTTTGGATAATAACTAGATAAGAATAAACCATGTTTTATGCTAAAAATTATTTTTTAAAATGTATTTTTCGTAACATTTTGAACACTTATTTGAAAAAAATTATACTACTTCTAGAAATTGAATCGTGACAAATTGTTTCTGAATTCACAAACAAATAGTAATTTTTTTGTAAATATAATAATTTTATATTTAGTTAAAATGTATAGAAACCATGATAAAATTAAGTATTTCGATAAAGGGTAAATTAGGTAAATCAAGGATAAAACTATGTCATAACGAACTATTTTCCATCCTAATTCTTATTGGATAAGGAGAATTTGTTTCTTAACAATATTTTCTTGAACGTTATTTTTTATTGATATATTTCCTTAAAAAACATTTATAATATTGAAATCTAAGAGTGTTACACAATATGATGCTCTCATTTCTAATGGTATATAATGTGTTTATATAGGGAAACATAAGTTACAAATAAAGATAATTTTTTATCTAGTGTATAATTGAATTAAATGTTTTTTGTAATTTTTTTTATTTTATATGAAATATTTAAATTAAAATCTTGATAAAAACTAATTAATTATTTATTATATTAAATGAAAAATAATGTTATTTTTTTAAAATATTAAAATTAAATTAAATTGAGATTGTAATAATGTCTCATGAATACTATAGATAAATATAATAGATTCGTGATGTTTAAAGGGATTCCTTCTTCGGTTGTCATAAAAATTTACTATCAAATATATATTGAAATGTTACTATGAGGATGATTTTGGGGATGGTTTCTCATTTGTGTGGATTTTATAGTATGCTGGGTTGGGTTGGTTCTATATATAAGACTAATAATTTATAATGTAATGTGGGAAATAATGTAATCTATTATTAATAAAATGAATTATTTTATTGAGATTTATCTTGATGTGAGAGAATGTCGAGGTGGATGGGAATATGATGATTGTATGTTTATGGGATATAAATAGAGAAAATTAAATAGGTTGTGGGATATTAATAACTAATAATGATTTAACCCAATGATTATTCCCTAGGTTGAATGTGGATGGTGGGTTCTTAAATTTCGTTCACTAAACAAGAGAACATAAATAGGACAGTGATCCTTATGTTGTATGAAATAGTAAGTGATGAAATTTTAAATTATTAGAAACATGTAATTTTTTATGATGTGAATTATATTTAACTTGAGGATTTGATTATGGTAATGATGATGATTTTATTTGAGATATGATTTGTTGTTGAGAGGTTTTAATGATTTTTTTTGATTTTGTAAATGTGATGTGTTGAAGGGGGATAGAAGGTGAAGACTTATTATATATGATGGCTCAATGTAGGCATGATCATGTGAGGAATAATGTCTTAACATATAGTCTGTGATTATCTAGAAGACCCCACTTGGATTGTTGTGATAAATGATGGTGGGGGTCATTCATGGTAGGAGTATGAATTATGGTTTATGTGCCATATATTTACTATACCATAATATGATGAGGATATATAGTATGATATGATGTGGTTATAGTAATAATGAAGAGGATTTAGATAAAAATTTATTAGTGGTGGATATAGATATATGTGGGATGTAATGAGGATAATGATATATGTATCTTCATTACTCAATTGAGGTGTGATTGGATAATGGATACTATGTTATGACATTACAGAAATGTGTTAATGTTGTAGGTTGATGTGGTATGGTGGTTAAGTCATGATTTTTTTTACTGGTATGTGTTGTCATGGCCAGCAGTGGACACGAGTAATGGGTGATGACCTGGTAGAAAAATTGTTTTTTTCTCGCATCCAAAGTTATTTGGGGAGTGGTTTGCCTATTTGATAACTACACATTTGAATGTGATCTTTCTATGGACAGATAGGTGAGAGCGGCTGTTAATTATCAATATTTTTTCATATATAACTTTTTGTGATAGTTTAGGAGGTAATTATATATCCTAGATATTGGTTAGATAATTCGATGGAATATTTTCTTGGTGAAATGGATGATGATGTTGTAGGAGCTGGTGAAATTTGTTGAGAAGATTTCGAATATAGTGTTTGAGGAAGTATTTTTCATGCTAATTTTTTCGTATATCCATGGTTATTTTTTTAGATTATGGAACTCTTGGTCACTCATGCATATTTATTTAACATGGATGATTATTTTCTATGATGGATTCAAATACTGAGTAGCCCAAATCTTTCACCTCTGCATAATATCCTATTTGTATGTAAGGATAATCCCAAAGAGATGGAATCCTCTTTTTTTTCATGGAATAAAAGGATATGGGGGATTCCATAGTGTTTTCATAGGTTGATAATTCTTGAATATTTTTATGATTATATGACATCTATGTAACAATTTTGTTGTGTGAATTATACATGTGACTAAATGGAAATCATTTTTTGTATATTGGAAGGTCTCTTTATAATTCATGTTATTTTATAAAGGAAATACCTCACATTTGAATTTTATATTCCATTGGTTATAGTCCACAAATTAAGGACTATTGAAGGAACGCATTAGAGGTCACTCTCACATTCATTGAAAAACTAAAATGGGATATAATATGGGCAGTTTGTGTGGTTATAGATAGCCTGAGGCACCATAGAGCAGTTTTCCCATGTCTGTTAGACATTAAACACAATTTAAAATTGAATTTTATTCCATCCAAGACAACGAAAGGAACCAAAAATATATTTCAAAAAATTAAAAATAATTCTCATAACAATAAAACAACCCTATGAACAATATTTTTAGTTTCATTGATGATCAGTTACATTAGAAGCATATTTTACGATAATTGTGAATATTTCTGCACAATCAATTTACACTAGACTCTCTTCTAGATGTCTCATAGTTCATTATCATCATCATAATGTAGGATAATTGGATAATATAAAACAACAAGTATGGGAAAAATATCAATTTTTTATTGAGGGTTATATCAAAATAATATGAGGAAATATGAGCATGGGGGAAGCTTCTTGTTAAAAAAGAACACGAAAAAATTATAGTTAATAATAAGTCATGAAAGTAGGATATGTATTATCAAATTATCATAAATATAAAATGGATAAGGAAATAAGAATCAATAGGTACTAAACATCTTCTACAGAACATAATTATCATCATATGTAATGGAAATTTATCAATCCATGTAAATATAAAATTGTATATAACATTAGAACTATAATATGAAATATAATATTATAATACTATGATAAAAAATTTCCATGTTAATTTATTGAACAAAAATGTTTTCTATAAATCATTTTTTGAATAAAACAAATCAACACTTCTTAGTAAAATAATAATCCCATGTTAGTTGTGGAAAAAATAAATTCAATTCTTCCTGTTGTGAGTAAATAAATGTCAACATGTAATATCATTATCAAATGGAAAATAAATCCTTAAGAAATTCATTTTTGGGATATATGTGATGGAAAAAATAATTATAATAACCATATTAACATATGTTTCCCATTATTTCATGATATAACTCAAACATCAAACATCACATAATTACCCCATAGAAAAGAGATGGAATTCATGAAAAACTCCTAGAACAATATTTTAAGGAACCATGTTTTTTTGGACTCCAATTTTGAGAATAAATTATAATTTATTCTTTTAGATGCATATAAAGGAACAAAATAGTATTTCCCCATATAATAGGATCTAAAATAAATTTTCTGACCAATTATTTTGGTTCTACAATTGGGTTTCTACCCTAGGATTTAAATTTGCTGGAAATCCAAGATGTTTAAATTTTGGTGAAATAATTAATTTTTAATTAATAATAAATTAAATATTATTTTCTTCATACAAGTTCATTAATTAATAACATTTTAATTAAGGGACATATTGTGATTTTTCCTCTTCATTGGAGTCTAGAATCTGATGTTTAGCCTAGGTGATTCATTACCAAAGGTTGGTAATCAGGACTGGCCCAATTCCTTTTTTTTTATTTTCTCTTCTTTTTCATTTTTTAATTTTCCTCTTATTTATTCCTCTTTATAAAATAATCCTATCATGTGTATCCCCCCTATGATATTCAACCAAGAGTGAAAAGAGGATGGTAGAAAGGGAGAGCAAAGGTTAGTGAGAGAGGTATCATCATGGAGATATCGACATACTGATTCAGCGTAAGGCGACCATGGTCTATCAAATGGAGGAAAGCATTAGAAGTTTCTAAATAGAGGTAGGGTCATTTGTGTATTCACTTAAAATAACATTTTAATTATTTTTTTCATGTTTTATATCAACTTATTATTTCTTCATGGCCTTTGGAGGACCAATTTGTTGATTTGAGGGTGAAAATGTGGGTTTTAGGCAATTTGATGGCTTTCCATTTAGGAAAACCAGGATACATAATATGTAGTCTAGGGTGACATTCCATGTGTTCTTCCAATTTTTGTAAGATGAATTTTAATGGATTAAACAAAGTTATGGTGTATACACGTTGTTTACTAGTACATGGTCAAGTAGTCGAGTACCCGAGTGTGTCTACCCGTGTAGGGTTACATGGTCGTGTAGAGTATGTTGTAAGACTCTGTGTGGGTGATAGACCATGTATATGTAAATGGAATGGCTTGGTAAATGGATATTCTAGCTGAGGGACATGGTCATATACCCCATGTACGGTACACTCCATGTAACCGTGTTTCAAATCATGTACCTGGGGTGTTTACATGCCTAGGCCAGCTATAATACATTTCCATGTGGAGAGTTAGGGGTACACACTGTGTATTGTGTCCAAATGTCGTGTATTGTCCCATGTTAATCATTTGATGATTTTTTTGTTTTATTTCCCTGATGATGTAATTCGACATGATAACAGTCCATTCTCAGTGGGTTTTCATGTATATCCTGATGGTAGAACCCATAGAGCAATCTAAGGACTCCTAATGGGTGTTTTATGGATTTTACCTAAATTGAGAAGTTTTTCCTAATTTTATCGAATTCAGCTATCTTTTGAGAGTGAAATAAGAGCATTAATGATTATTTTGTTGTTTGTACTAACCTCATTGAGATCTTCTATATGAGAGGAACTATGATCTATCTTTGATGACCAATGCATTTTTTGGATATTCCCCTTGTGAGACATGCCCTTCCAGACTATGATATTGTAAGACTGGATGCTTCTGAGGATCCCTTAAGGGATGATATTACATATGTGATGTTCAAAGGAGTTCCATTGTAGGATCCCCTTACCATTATAAAGTAAGTAGGACCCATGTTATAGGATTCCTTCACTTGTGAGTTTACCTATAAGATCCCATGTTTGATGGATCCTAGTATTTTACATAACTCACCAAGAATGTTCTCCTTTCTTGACCGACCCTACGTTGTTGTGTTGTGTATGGGTAAATATGTTGTTTGGTTATCACCTAGAACCTGTTCCAAACTACTATGCGCTTATGGATATTTATGGAGTGTTTGGTTGGGTGTTTAGTCCATCCCCAATTTTTTTTCATTAAATGTTTATTTCTAATGTAGAAATGTTTACTAAAGGTTCATCCTTGTTGGTTGTTGTTGATCCTGACAAGAGGAATCTTTATACCTATTTTGATGCCCAGATGTGCTTCCTAATATCTTTTCTTCTTATTAGGATGACTATATGTGCTTCTGTAATATCTAGATTCTGATCGATGTTATTTTTTGATATTTTAGTGATACCCAAAAGTTTTTCCTTTGAATTTTATTTAGATCCTAAATATATATATATATATATATATTGTGATATATATATTTTTGGAATTTTCAGTAGTGTTTCCTGGTATCAGGTTGTTGATCCTTCTGTTTTAACTTGTATTCCCTAAGTGATAATGGGATTCACACTATAGAAATTCTATAAATTGGAAACATGGGATGTTTATTTAAGTACCATGAGTGATACATGGATTCCCATTGTTGGAATTCATTAGATGGGATAAGTTGTTTCATGTTTTATATATCCATAGTGATACACGGATTCCTATTGTAGGAATGCCTTGAATGGGCTCAATGGGTTGACTTATTATATACCCCGAGTGATACAAGGATCCTATCGAGGGATTCCATTGATAGGTTCAGTGTGTGGTAAAATGTAATTAAGCCTTAAGTGAATCATGGATCCAGGTTAGGGATTCCAAGGATGAGCTTAATGGGTGGATATGATTAATCTCTGAGAGAATCATGGATCCAATTGAGGGATTCCATAGATATAGTCATTGGATGAATATAGTTATACACTATGTTATACATGGATCCAGTTTAAGGATCCCTTGTATTGGCTCAGTGGGTGATATACGTAACTGGTTGAGGGATGCCTTGGATATGATCATAGGGCTGATGAAATCCACGACTTGAGTGATACCACAATTACTACTATAGGAATGACTTGGATGGGATCATAGGCGGGATATTCTATGATTGAAATGAGGGTTCTCTTCCTGATCAGTTACATGAATCCAGGGGTGTAGAATGACATCTCACCATATGTACAGATGTGGATCCTAGAATCAATATTCATTTCATTGACTATCTGTATAGGGAATACTTTCATTGGTTACTGGAGTTGGGTACATGTGTACCCGATTGTAGGTGAGTATCATCCTATGGTGACGTACCATGATCAGATACTTTCAGAGATTGTTGATGCAGTTATATTTCAAATGGAATTACAATCCACAATATCAATGGGGTGGTAAATAGCTTGAGTGTAATGACACCCAGCTCAACAAACCAGTACAAGATGTCCCGGATATTTGGATTACTGGACCAAGGATAGACTGTTGATGTGGTTTCATATTGTTTTATTCAATAACCAATGAATATTCATAACTATGTATATACATATAGGAATGTAAATATACAATTATATGTATATAGATATGGACATCCATGGTGAAATATTCCAATTTCATAGGGATTACAGACCATGGGTTAGGCTTTGGGACCATGTGTGGTTTTACAACCTTTTGGTTGTGCTTCAACTAAGATGATAACATTTGTTTCTCATAAAGCATTTGCAACAAAGTTACTAGTTTCTTTTTGGAGTTTCCCAGTGATATTCTTTATCTCCCCTTCATATTCACCTTAGTGAATGTGTAGACCTCATGTCTACCTTTTTAGGTTTATAATGACTTTAAAGGTGGATAGGGATAAGTCACAGAGTTTCATGATCGAGTGGAGATGATCATGTTGTTTTTATGATCGGGATGGTGCAGTTCGATAGTATCTGGAGATTGGGTGTGTGGTATGGCTCAAAGATAGTATTAGATCCATGTATATTTACATTTAGTTTCTATTGTACACATGTATCTATATGGTCATCCCAATGGGTGACTAGCTTTGAATTGTATGACATAGTTGTTTGGGTTTTTAAAAAAATTCATTTATTATTACGTCACATTCTATTCTAGTTGTTAACTGCTTCCATAGTAAGTTACCTTTTTCTTTCTGTGTATGATACATAGGTTTTTTCCAGTGTTTAATTACTCTGATCTGAGGGCATAATCTCCCCTCTATAAAATCTAATACCCATGCTACTAGTGGGATAGCTCTTGCGTATGTGGAGGGACACTTGAGTAATAGTGACCGACCAACTCAGAGCACTAATTTAGTGGCATATGGTTCAAGACATTGACAAATGGTATCAATGGTGTTCTTCTTAGTATTTTCAATATTTGGTATATTATATAGAAGAGAATTTGAAATTTTTCTGATCCTGCGATGGATATCGGTTGGGTGCATCAAAAATAATTATTCTCGTAAGAAGTCCTAATATCCATGGTTTTCGATTGCTGGTCAAATTTGTGACGTTAAAGTTGTACATCATTTTTCCTTGAGAGATTCCCATGTTGTGTGGATGTTATGATTTACAGTGGATTTCAGGATAATGGCCAATAGTATGAGTCAAGGGATGGTTTTTGAATCTTGGATGGATAATCCAAGAGTTGTCTCATGAATCCTATTCAACAAGTAGGATTCACATCATATTGGCATGTTAGTGCATGATTTTACTGATGGTCGAGCCCTTTTGGCCAGCTTACAAATATATTTCACATTTATGGAAGGTTATGTGGATCTAATTTGATGTTTTTTTGAGTTTTATGACTCATTCCTCATGCATATGTGGTTTAGTAACCATAGTAGGTCGATATAGAACGTGATGACATTTCCTTGAAACCATGTAGGGTGTTGTTTCTCATGTAAGTGGTCATCTAATAAGATCATTGAGAATGGAGAAGATAAATACTAAGAAATTTCTAATGAACTTTACCTCTAGGGTTAATTTCATTCTAGGATTCTTGGTGAAGATCAAGGCCCTCATAGGGTATGTTTCTATCTTTTACCCTTGATCGTCACTGTGATATTTTTATGATTTTGATATGTTGAAGATCTTTTGGGTGAGGTGGTTAGACCTTATAAATCAGTTGTGAGGCTTGTTTTATAGGAAAACATGGGAGACCTAGGGACCCTTTTTTTAGACTCAAAACCTTATAGGTCATCATCTATTTTGTTCCATGGTAGTATGTGTGAGAGGATGAACAATATATTTAGATTTCAGTTTATGAAGTGAGGTTGTTTTTATGCTCGTTTTGTGGTCGTGGCATGATATGAAGTTTTTTTCATAATATTCATGTAAATGCCTTCATGATTTCATGAAGCACCTTGGGTTATTTTTTTACGAGAATGGATTCAATGGGAAGGGATGACTGGGTTTTTGGCCTGGTCAATGCTTGATTCTGCTATTTCAAATGTATTTTGAGAGTCGTTTGATGCATGTGACTAGAACGACATAGTGTGGTGGGTGTTCATAGAATAAATCAATGCATATGTGATTTGATCAATTTTGAAAAGGAGTTCCATGGGAGATTCTAACATAATGAAACTGACGTGACATGTAGCACATAAAGTTTAGCCATGTTCATGGGTGACTCACTAGAGTACGATTCAAGTGATAATGATAAATCATTGTTGTACATGGTATCATTTGAATCCGAATATGTGAGTTGATGGGTGCGAGTCGATGACTGATTATTTTTAAACATTCCATGTGCCTGGATCCTCGATGATGTAATATAATGCCCCCCCCCGTATTAGGGGTGACATTTAGAAATGTTTGGGTATCATATGACGGTTTAACCGTGGATGAATCATGGAGAGGTTTTCACAGGACAGTGAGTGTAGAAAAGAGAGTACTATATACGCTATTGGGTGAATCATTGCGTACTCCTATATTAGATGATCAAACACTGTCTTGATTCTTGTTGAGTATGACAATAGAGAGTAGGACCTACAGTAAGATAATTTTTTATTTCAACATGTCTTTCCCAATTGTGGAAGAAGAAACCTTTTGAGGTTACGCTGGAGGAGTGGTGTATGGTAAAACAAAATGTGGGGAGTGTACCTTTTTCCATTTGAGGTCTATGACCATCATTTTCAATTTCCCTTTGAGGTATTCATAGGAGGTTGAGATTGCAGTATTTATATAAGATGAAAATAAGGGCATTCCTATGGTGGAGATTAAAACAGATCAATCACAGTTAAAATGTATTCCATATAGAAGGATGTTGTTGATGTTATGAGGTAGGTCATTGGATTGTATATATAACTTGGTTTTGCAGATGATCTAGGATAATATTTATAACCACTTTGTTGGTCATAAAATATGTTTTTTTAACTAGGAAAATATTTTGGTGAAAATATGAGCCGTTCAAAATTTGGCGGAATAATTAATATTTATTTTCTAATAAATTAAATATCATTTTTTCGTATATATTCGTTCGAACATAACTTCTAAACGGAGTGTTGTATTGATATTTAATCTTCACGATTTATCATGGAATGGGGATTTTAACCTAGGTGAGGTACAAACATTAGTTGGGTGTTGGGATGATCTCATACCCATTTCCTTTTTCTTTTTCATTTTATCTTCTTTTATCTTCTTCCTTATTTTTTCACAGATACGCCTCCCCTATGGATCCTCATAATTATCTCAAAAGAGTGATAAATTTGTAAGGGAGAAAGGGAGGGAAATATAGTGTGGGATGATAAGGGAGGTACCCTCATGGATCTATCGACGTGCTGATTTGGTGCATGGCGATCATGGACCATCAAATCGAGTGAAGATTCAGTGTTTTCATCCCACATGGATGATCGTTTACATTTACAGTGAATATAACCATTAAATTAATATTTCAGGTTTTATATTACAATATATTGTTTGTTGGTGTCCTCTTGTGTCCTGATATGTTATTTTGGCGGAAAAACATGGGTTTTGTGCGATCTATTGGTTTTCTGTTTAGAAAAACTAGGACACACAATGTGTAGTCCAAGGTAAAACATTGTTCTTTCATCCCATTCGGGGAAGATAATGTTTAAGGGGTACACACCTTGTATGGGTTATACAGTACATGCACTGGTAGATGGACATGTTGCTATGTACCCGAGCATAACTACCTGTGTAGGGTTACATGACCTTGTATAGTACATGATCAGACCCCGTTTGGGTAAAACATTGTGTAGAATTACATGTCATGGCTGAGTAAATGGTCATTCTAGTTGAGTGACATGGGAATATCCCCTATGTAAGGTTTACACCATGTACCCATGTTACACATCGTGTACCTGGGGTGTTGACCTTCGAAGGTAAGAAATAATGCAATCCTATGTGGTGAGTTTAATGAACATGTTGTCTATGGTCACTACATACAGTGTATTGTCACCTTGTTACCCCTTTTAGGGTTTTCATTTTTTCATTCCCTATTGTTAGAATCAGACCTAATAGTATTTGATTCTATGTGGTTTTTATATACTGCAATAGTGAAACCCATGGAGTGGTCTAAGGAAACATAATAACCGTTTTATGAATTTTACATAAAAGTAGTTTTTTATTCTTATAGAATAAAGTTGTATCCTACGAGTGATAAAATATCATGAATGATTGATTCAGTGTTCAAACTAACCTAATTGAGGAATTTTATCTGAGATGAGCTATGAGAAATCCCCCATGACCTATTCATTTGAGGACATTCCACTTGTGAGAGTGCCCTTATGGCCTATTAGTCTATGAGACTGAATGTTTATATGGATCCCCTGAGAGATTCCATTGATTATGTGTTGATCTAAGGAGTTTCATTGTATGATCCCTTTATTGATGTATCATTAAAAAAAACCTTTTTTTGTATTCATCCGGTTGTGAGTTTACCAGCAGGATCCCAAGCAGGATACCTCCTAGTGTTTGACTTGAGGGACCCTATGCTTGACCGTTGATGGTCCGAACCTCTGCTATTGCATCAATTATTTGTAGATATAGTGTTTGGGTGTCTCTTAAAATAGTGTTGAACATACAATACCATGGTTTTGTGTATGGAGTGTTGGTTTGGGCGTCTATGCTACCCTCACTCATTGTTTTTTCTTGACATAATTTTTATTAATGCAACAATGTTGAATAGAGGATCTTTTGAGGTGGTGTTTGTTAATACATACATGGGGCATCTTTCTTCATATTGGGATGCTCATATGTTCATCCTGGGATCCTATTAGCTTATTTGGATTCCCAGATTGGATTCCTTCAGTTTTGCCTTCTCTTCAATGTTATTTGTTTGATATTTTAGTGATACCCATAAGTTTTACCTGGGGCTTGGCTATGAAGTCTATATGTGTATATATACATATATTGTGATATTTATTTTGTTGGTATTTCCATAGGTGTTTCCTAGTATCTGAATGATCAGCAATATGTGTTTACTTTTATGCGATGAGTGATACATTGATTCCCAATATAGTAATGATTTCGATGAGATCAGTGTTTTGTTTATTTTTATACCTTGAGTGATACAAATATTCTTGTTAAATGAATTCCTTGCATGAGACATTTAGGATGATTTCATATATGCCCCGAGTGTTACATGGATCCAGTTGAGGGATGCATTTTACGGGCTTAGGGGAATGTTTATTGTGATTAAACTATGATTAAACAATGATCTAGTTGACAGATTCCATGGATGAGATTAGTTTCTTGATATGATTATTCCTTAAGTGAATCTTTGATCCAGTTAAGTGATTCTATGGATGAGATCACTGGATGAATATAATTATACCTAAAGTGATACCTGGATCTAGTTGAGGTATTCCTTGGGCGGGCTCACTGGGTGATAACTTATGTGATCTAAGTGATACATGGATCCAAATGAGCGGTTCTTTAAATGGTCTAATATGGAAGGTGAATTCACTTCATTTAATTATTCATTGATACCCACTATAAAAATTCATTAGAAGGGATCACATGCTAGATGCTCTATGATCAGAATAATGGTTCTCATCTAGATCAGTTAAATGACATGTGGCGTGTAGTATAGTTTCTCAGGATATGTCTTTATTTTTTTTTTCATAGAATCGTTATTTATAGGATTTACTATCGCTATATAGAATCTATTATTCTTTTATTAGATATGAAAACATGTGATCCAATGTGTAGTATTAGTATCCTCCTATGGAGATGTACCATTATCAGATACTAATGGTGTTGTATGATGAAGGTATTTGTAGATTGGGATTACATACCCATAGATCGACCTGGTGGTACATGGCTTGAGTGGGACGACATCCAGCTCAACACCATTTCATAGGATTTATATAGGATCGATATTATGGACCACATCATCAACTTATGATGTGTTTTCCTATTTTTTGATTCACATATGAAGGAATATTAATATATATATATATATAGGTGTGGGACTATACATGTATACATATATTTTTATGGACATCCATGGTGCGACATTCCCAGGTTACAAGGATTACAAACCGTGGGTTATATGATGGGATCATATGTGAGTTTTCTAACATATGGTTGTAATTTAGCATGGATCAGGATGTTGCTTTGGAATTCACTTGTATCATCACATTTATAGGTAGGTTATTGGGGTGGCCTACTAAGAATCTTTCCCATACATTAAAATTCACCTATATTTATGTGTAGAACATTGGTCTAATTTCCAGGTTGATAAGGAGTTTCACAGTGGATTGTGTTGAGTACTAGAGTTCCATGATCGAGCAAAGATTCTTGTGTGGTTCTTTTGATCAGGCCAGTACAGTTTCATAGTGTCTGTAGACCGGGTACATGGTCTGGCTCACAGATATTAATAGATCCATGTTCTTTACTTTATGTTCCTTTTATAATACTTTATCTCTATGGTCATCCCACTTGGTGACCAATGTTGTATTGTATGACATAACTATTCTTTCTTTTACAAAATTTAATTTATTATTACATCACATTATACTTCAGTGGATTACTGCTTCCACACTCAGATAACTTTCCATAGTCTGTGATACATTTTCTCCACTATTTTCTTAGTATTATTTGAGGGTATAATCTCCCCACTATCACCTCCTAGTCCCTCTCTACTAGTTAGTAGTCACTGGTATATGGGTAAGCATGCTTGAGGCATACTGACCCACCAGCTTAGAGAACCAGTTTATTGGCATCTAGGTCAGTATGATACCCATTCCATAATCTAAATAGATAGATTAGTTTCATGGTGGATTAAAAGATCCCCGTTGTAATACGAGGATAATGAAGGATTTTAATATAGATTAGAAATACCATTTTAAGATAATTGGAAAATTCTAATTGAAAACATAAAAGAAATAAAACATTTGAATTGATTGGAATCTCTTAAAAAGGTGACTTAAAATGATGTAAGTTTTTCTTGATAAAACATTTGAAATTTATCTTTTAATGGTAAAAATATGTTTTTCATAAAAAACATTATAATTATTCATTCAAAAATATTATTTCATAAGATATAAAAACACTTGAAAACATCATTAATAGAAAAAATAGTTTTTAAATCACATGTGAAAATAAATAAATAAATTTAAAAAAAATAATTACTCTAAAAAAATTCTCTTTAATTTAAAAATTATTATTATTTAATACCATTTGGAAAAATAATTGAAAACATGGAATTAAATATTTGTAAATAATAATGGTCATACTGGAAATTTAAATCATAATAGTGTTTTTAATCAATGTTTTTACAATAGATGTCAAAGTAGATATTGTAGGTCACATTCAAAAGTATTTCTAAAAAAGTTATAGTGACCTTTTTTAAAATATTTATAATAAATTATTGAAAAGTATATAAACTATTTCTTTAGAATAAATTTAGAGTGGAATATAAAATATATGATCATAAATGGAAAACTTTTTAAATAATTTTAGATTTTTTGGAGCACACATCATAAAAATGGAAAATAAAAACAACCCATTAAACTGAAGAAAATGGAAATGTAAAGTTCACATATGATAAATGAATTTTTTCATCCAATATATAATGTAATTAAGTATAGGGAATGGAAAATATGGGCATGGAGGGGACATCTCTATGTAAGAGGTAGTTAATTATTTTCAATAATGTTATACATTTTGTAAAAGTAATTCATCATGGTGGAATCATTGAATTAAACATAAATTATACTTATATACAAGTATAATTTTCCAAGAAATAAAATATTAGTGTTAATGAAACTAATCATTTATGAAATAGGTTCAATAAGAGTAATTTTAACTCAATGAAGGGAGTTGGGTTAATAATGACCTTTCAAAATTGGTATCTGTTTAATAAAATGACTATGAAATATAAAATGTGGGATGTATTTATAAATTCAATTAAATTAATGATAATTTTTTGAATAAAAACTCCATTTACAATATATATGACTCAAAATTGAAGAAGTATTTAGTATGACTATTATATAAATGACATGAAATTATGATTCAATAACCCTTACCTTAGGTCCTGATTTTTTCTTCTTGTGTACCAAACATTTTGAAAAATAAAATTATAGTTGTTAAAACATTTAAAAAAAATCCAATATATATTTATTTTTATACGGTCTATATTATATTAAAATTTATAAATTTACTGATATGTATTTATTAGGTACATTACATGAGGTGGTTCAGTGAATTTATTTAAAACAACCAAGGTAATTTGATCATGCAAAAACGTTTTGTAATATAGAATCTAAATATTAAGAGTATTAATTATTCAATTATTATATATCACGACATAAAAAAATTGAATAAGTTTCCCAAAAATTGGCCAAAAATATGAATGTTTCCTTGATTTTTTTATTTTCTTAGGTTAAGATTACTATGCTAGTTTATTGTTAATATAACTTATAGAATATCCAAAGACAATGAATAAAATCTCATTCAATAAGGAAAATCATACATTACAAATGTATTCAATTACTTGTGATATTTTCCAAAAAAAAAACTAACATATATATCTATAATTTAAACATTTCATGTTAGATAAATAACCCAATCCCAAGAATATATGGTTTAATGAGTTTTAGGATCCTTTACATAAGAAAACAATTTTTCGATACTTTTGAAAATTTTACAATAATAGAACCATAATATAATTATTATTATAATGCTAATAGTTTATAGTCATCATCATATCCCTTGTTAATTTAAAATAAAACACGTCATTCTAAGAGGTGGTAGTGTGCACATATAAATGATGTCAACTTCATTTTTCAAATGGTTTTAAAAGAAGGTAAAAAATTATATACAATTAATATGAAAAAAACATCTATCATAATAAAAATACAGATGTTGTAATAAGTTTTTAAATTATAATTTATTTAGTAGATAAAATAAGAAAAAACAACTAGATTATGTTAAAGAACATTACCTTTCTCTTCGGATGTTCTCCCTTGTGTAAAAAGTTAATGCTCTATAGATTGGTGTTTTGGAATGAAAAAGGATTCAAAAAAATGGGGAGAGGGTTGAATAGATACTTGAGAATATTATTAGTATATATAAGTCTGTGTAGAGGGTGGATAAATTTAGTGCATGTGATTTCCTTTTATATGTGAAGAAAATGTTTTTTTAGTAAATAATCATTAATTTTTTAATAATGGAATGTCACCATTCATGGGTCAAATGATCCAAAATTGGTAAATAATGTTTATTTATGAAATAAAAGGTTAACAAAACTTCTAAAATTTATTTGAAAGAATTTTTTAACATGTATCAAGTATTTTACAACTATATTTATTTACTTTGTCATTTTGGTTTTTACCATGGTAACTTGTTTTTACAAAGAAATTAATATATTATTAAAAAGATAAGATATCATATATTATAAAATTAAAATGTTTCTAAAATAAATTTATGATCTCTATAATCTAATTCAATTTATAAATAATTTAAAATTAAATTCTAAATTAAAACATTAATATATGCGGAAACTGTTTTGTTGGAATTGTTTTTCACCATTATGTGTTCAAAATATTATACAATCATAACTAAAAATTAAAAGAATGATAATATATATTTTTAGATTTTTTAAACAATATAAAATTTTAAATATATAATATTTATCAATTTAATTTGTTAGATAAAAATTAAAAATGATTAATTAACCAATTCGTTGAAAATAAAACCTTCACTATTATCATGGTAATTAAATATAAGAATAGTAATCATAGATATACTTCTACAATTTAATTGATCTTATTAAATTATTTTATCATGATTATCTTAAATAAAAAATCCATTTTCTTAGATTTAATTTATAGAATTTATGAGTAATATTTTTTAACATTAGTGAAAAAATAGTTTTCAGATTAAAATATTACATACGTTTCCCAAACATTTAATATCTGTTTTTTAATTTCAATAGAGTATTTTTAAAATTATTAAATTTTCATCATAAATATATTATTTATATAAAAATTTTCCACAATGTTTTATGTCACTCAATTATTTTGATAATTTCATATAAAATTGGTTTATTAGAAAAATAATTATGTTTTCACTATTATTCTAAAAAAATTTAGGAAAAATTAGCTAAAAATATCCTTAATATAATTTTTAAATGATGAATTTATAATTTATTTTATTTTTAAATAATTAATGTTAACATATTTTCAAATTTATTTATTAAATGAAAATAAAAAAACAAATAAAAACACCTTTTATTAAAAAATAAAATTTAAGGATTTAATTGTTCGTAATCCATTTTTTTATTTATTTCTATGTCACTGATAAAAATTAATTTACTAAAGGTTTTGTTATTGATAAATTTTCTTCATAATGTTCATATAATATTTCATGTGTCATTTTAGTTTAATGAATTTTGTGAAAAAAATATCGACACAATGGTAATTTAAATGCGAATATATTCTAAACTCTTGAGGTGTTATGTAGCTGAGTCCATATTTCTAGAAAAATCCGGATTTCCCAATATATTTAATGTCATACCCAAAGACCAAGAATCAATTTATCTTTATAAAAAAATATTTTAAGGTTCTATAATTATTTTACCTCCATTAAAATATAATATTTTTTAAAATATATTTATTTTTATATTTAAAAAAACTACAAAAATTTATTGAAATAAAATAGATCAAATGTTATATCATATCATGAAAGTCTCAAAATGAATTTAATAATATATTTTGAATATTGGAAGAATTTTAATGGGATAAAATAATAACAATGGTTGCTACATAAAACTCATTCAACGTGGAAAAAACCCTACCTTTATTACCCATTTTTATTATATTAAATTCATTTATTTGAGGGATGGACAAAGGTGGTTTATGTATAGCTATAAAATGAGATACCCTATAAAATTTTCATCATTACCTTATCAAGAACCACATCATCAACTTTGTGTGTAGTATGTTGTGAGTTATTTCTCTATATATTCAAGAGAGAATATTTTTAGTGTTTTAACCCTATAATTGAGAGAGAGTATGTACCATCATTTTACAATAGTGAGATCATTCAATTAACCTATGGTTTCATACCACTTATATTGGAAGTAGTTTTCCATGTCACATATAGGGTTGATTTTATTAAATTATTTTTTTCACATTATTTTTATCTATAAATTATTATTGTACATGGGGAATTATTATTTCTTATCGTAAAAAGTTGTATAATAAATAACGTTCAGTCATAATTATATTTTGGTGAGTTGGTGTTTCCCAATTGTGGAAAAATAAGAGAGCAAAATATTTAATGGAAAAAAATTTTAATTTATGAAAATGAATATGGAAACACATATATGGAAAGATAATATACTACAAGAAATTTTTTAAAACCCGAAGGGAGTGACTGAAGAGATATAGAATTGCATGGATGGAAATACTATTTCCAAAATCCATTTTGATTTGGATGATGAAGTCCTGTGATGTATTATGAATATAATGATGGAGAAGAAAAATTGGGGTATTCTGAAAAAGTGGTATGAGGCCACTTCAATCCAAAAAAAATTCTTGCAAATAAAATTATCTTTTCTTTGATTTGTGGATTAATTATCAACGACTAACCACATCAACACCCATAAATCCGTATTTTATTTTCATAAAAATTGTGAATATAAAACTTTGGATAGTGATCATGTAGATATTATGCTTCAAAGTATTCCAATTTTCTTATGATCATCATAAAATCAACCTCACTAATAATATCCTCATAGATGTGTTTTTATACAATGATGTTGAAACTGTTATTATTGAATTACAATGATGGATCAAGAATATGAGATAAAATAGAAAACTTCACATCAAGTGGAAGCTCTGTCAGTAGAAATAAAAAGGTTTAAAGAGCATGGATCTAGTGGGATCAAAAATCTTGTAAGTCTAAATCAAGGAGTGGGAAGTGAAATTTCAGATGATAAAATTGAATTAATAAGGGGAATTTAACCAATGTCTATTGGAATAAAAATGGTGGTGAGAATAAATCTTGAGGAAATGTGGTGAGTACATCTGGAAACAGAGTTATACTAGTCATTGCTATAGTGACGACTACTAATGGTAGAAATTATCTTGACGACACATAGATTATTGACATAATAGAAATATATAATAACAAATATCAACTAGAATGGATTGATCTATATGAAACTACCCTATAAGGAATTGTGTGCAGAAGGAATGATAATTCCATGAAGATAATTGGAATCAGCATATCAAAATAAATCTTCACGATAACATAGTTTTTAAAATTCATGGAGTTTTTCATATAAGGGGCCCGAAGGAGAACATTTTTTATATTGGAAAATTTGATGATATCATATGGAAGAAATGCATTGATAAAGGGATGGTGAGGATAGTGAAGGGATAACCAATGGGGTTGAAGACATATAAGATATCAATGATCCTTAATGTTCTTATGGGTGAAATGTACAAGGAATTTTATACGGTTGTCACATAAACTAACTTGAAAAATGCATTGAAAATGATACAGATTCATAATATTTTCTATATATCAAACCAAAGCCAGAATATTGATTCAAATAAAATGTTTATATCATGTCAATGTAAAGAAGCGGTGAGATATTGGGTTTGATCCAATCTGATGTTTAGAAATCACAAGTTGTGAATATGGGAGGAGAATGGTAATTTAGGTCATTAATTAATGAAAATTATTGGAGATGTTTCATTTTTTCAAATTAATAGGAATTCAGATGTCCTTGATGTCTTCAAAATATTAAAACCACATAAGGATCTTCAATCATTAGAGAAGGTTAATTGATTGTGGACTGAAAAAGGTGGAAAATATACTAGATAATGTTTTGATACTTTTTTCTCAACAAGAAGTCATGAATAGATATTTCATGGTGTATTACAATCCTTAGTAGAATGCAGTGGAAGAACTTATCATTATAACATATTAAGATAGAACATGGTAGGTGATGAAATGATCAGATGTTTCCATGAGGTTTGGATAATTAGTAGTGAATACATCCTAATGTGTGATCAATCAATTCCCTTCAGTGGAATATGATGTAAATACCCTGCTTGAGATGTAAACTGATAAACCCACTGAAAATTCTAAGATACATAATTTTAAATTTATATTATATATAATATTTGATTACCAAGAAAGATAGATGTTGGACTCGAGATTTGGGGATTATCATTTTGGGACATGTTGATGGTGTGAAAGGGTATCGTTTGTGGGATCCAACAAACAAAAAACATATCATTAACATATATATCTTTTTTACAGAAGGAAACATTAAAATAGTGGTATATAAAGTCACTAATAATGAGAGTACATAATATATAATAATCTAAGTAGAGGAAGAAATAGAGGAAGAACCAATTTCCTATGAGGCATTACTAAAGACTGATGATTTGGTTATGGATGATTATAAACTACACTAGTTGAATTAATAAAAAATACAACAATATGGAACTTGTATTTTGTTACTGAGAATAATGTTCTATATTTCTTATTAACATAGGATTGAGAGATATGATCATTTGTGGAGGTGACCAAGCATTGAGTTAAGTATTTTATAAGGTGTTTCTCAAAATATTAAAGAGAATAAATATTGATTATTTACTCATTTTCCTTAAGAGAGGGACTTTACCCACATTTTACCTTAGTGAGATCCTTCATTTTTATTTTGGTTTTACCCCTTTAATTTTAGGGTTTTTCCATTTTCGATTCGGTGTGCATTTTATTTTTGCATCATTTTTTCACAATATTTTTTTTATCACAATTATCATTGTACTGAAAGAAAATTAATTCCAATCCTAAAAAAAATCTATTTAAATAAACTAATCATTTAATATAAACATTCATAGTATCAAAAATATATATTAATTAATATATGGATAAATTAATTATGGAATAATTTATTAATTTAATAATGGCATATAATAAACATTTCGTAAAATAAGATTGATTTTTTAATGCATCATAAAGGAATATGGACTTTTCAGAAAATAAATAAAATTAATTTTTTTATATCACAATAATGAACACTTCATATTACACATTCAAATGATATATATATATATATATAATCTTTCAAATTTAAAATATCTGATTTAAAAGGAATGAATTATTCATATATATAAAATCCATAAGATCATATCATATTCCCATGGTAAAATATTTTCATTAGTTAAATATTATAGATATTATATTTATACAAAAAATAACGTCTTCCACGAAAACTACTTCATGAATGATCTAAATAAATTTTCAAAATAAGGAACCAATATGAAAATTTAAAATATACAATTTAAGAATCATTCTAAAAAAATACTTATGTTATATTCGTCTTAAAATATAATTCATAAATTTATTTTTAATAATAATATAATAATTTTACATAAAAATTAAAAAGTCAATACCATGTAAAATATAGAATCAATATTTTCTCTTAATAGTAAATATTCTATTATTACATATTTCAAAAATATTTAGAAGTGAATTGTGAATTGTTAATTATTATAATTAATTTTATGAACACTTTATAAATTTATTTTAATTTTCATAGAAGCCTCTAAATATAATTTAATAACAATTTATAATTTATAATTCAATTAATGAGAGAAATTAAAATTAAAATCTGAACATTTTTATGTTAGACATTAATATACAGTATATCCATTCCTATAGTATAGAACAATTTATATTACATTGCAACAAATTGATGATATCTTATATTGAGGTGATCACTTAGCATTAAAACACAAATAATGATATCGTATATCATATTTTATGAGACATTTAGTTAAAATAAATTCATAATTATCCCATGAAATTCCATTATCATAAATAAAAAATATGTGTACTATTGGGGCCATTTATTTCACATACATCAATATTACTATCTATCTCCTTATGTTACTCTAACACCTAAGATTTGAATTGTTTCATTAATAATGATATCTTATATTGATATTAGAGTTAAAACACATAGTTTTTAAAATAACATTGCAAGACTTATCGTGAACAGTGATATCTTACACCATTTTCATTGATATCGCAATAAAATAGCATCTTTATTCCGTTACATCCAAGAAAAAAACATATACATTCTTAAAAATTATAGTGTTAATTTAATACCACTGTTAGGGTATTAAGGATATTTAAATGGAAAAATATTGTGTATGAATAAATAAACTCCTCAAAAAAAACTCTCATGATATGCCCTAATTAATATTAAATAAATAAAAAACATATATTTAGTAGATAGGTGTCTTCATAAAAAAATATTGCTGAAGAACTATAAAAAAAATAGTTAAAAGATTTTTCTATCAATAAGTATCCACTACTCATGTGTATATATAAATTATTTAAAAGGATTTCTAAAAAACACAATGGTATCCAAGTACCTTATATTGGATAAATAAAATAGATCTATTAGTTTTGGAGAAAAAGTCGCATATGGAATAAAATTCAATCAACTGAAATCAATATGCTTTATCCTCCTTGTATAACTATCTTTGGGACACTCCAATGGTGATGTAAATACTGAATGATTCACTAATTTTACACTCACTAAATCATTAAATAATTTTTAAGATTATGAATTAACAACTCCACCAATAAGAAATTATTTTTTACACATATATTATGGTGTGTTATTTTACCAATAAATATAATCCCATTTTGTCGATACTACAAATTATATATATTATACTAAAAATCTGATATTGTAGTTTATGATATATTATATGACATATATATCGCTCCATGTGATATGCATATATTTGTTATAGTAATAAATATATGGAAACCATCCCACATGTAGTGATAAGGCCATATCATAGGGTTTAATTATAACATTAATGTGCATATATATTTTAACATTAGATTATCACCAAAATCAAGGGAGTGTTATCGATGTGATCCCATATCCTTACACTCAAATTATTGGTAATTTTATTTTATTTATCCCATTAATATATGAATTCATATAATCTATTCCCATGGACCCATCAGGGTTTATGAAAGTAAAAAATTAGGTATGTTTTAATATTCACCACTATTAAATACATGTTTTGGATTAGTAAAAATTAGATTTATCATTTGATCAGATTTTCATTTATGGTAAAAACATAGTTATGGTTTTTTTTGTGTTGATCAATTTTTTTATCTATGGAATTCCACGAAAATAATGCATATGATTTTCCATTTATTATTGGGGGTTGATTTTACTCATGATAAGAGATTTTTATTTGTCTATTTATGATGTTTTTAATATAGGCTATTGTCCCCCATATGAGGTTTTTAATACTAGACTTGAAATGCTGATATTTGATGTACCAATGATTGTCCTGATGTATTATTTTCGATCTCACCATAACTCTTGTTCATTTTCATTGAGTCCTGCTCATGAAAATAAATATTTGAATAATTAAAATATTAACTAAAAATATTTAAAAATGAATAAATTGAGTAAAAAATTGTTTTCAATTAAAAAATGTATTATTGAAATGTAATGTGAATTAATGAGAAATAATCATCATGGGTTTTCCCATTTCAAATAATATTAATTAAAAATAGTTAGATATAGACAATCATTTACACACTAAATTTTATATTTTAATCTTTTATTGAGTTATTAATGAATACCGAAGCATATCATAGGATCAATAAATTAATACATATTTATATGAATTATGTATTACATTATTAACCATATACATCAAAAATTGGGTATGTATACATTTACGGTTATCAGTATATGTGATTATACCATTAAAGATTACATAAAATATTTATAGACCTATATGGGATGTGTGTCAATTGTATGACATGAGACAAAAAATAAAACAAATCCATCCCCCTTGGGTAGCTCTTCAAAATCACTTTCGGTCCCCTTGTTGCTTGAGAACTAAACTAACATGGCCATATCATTTTATGTGAATTTCCTTCCCACTGTCGTGGTGTTAGGAGATTTTGCAAGTATATATTTCACAATGAGGAACTTTCTATTCTTTCAACCAACCTCATAGAAATTTCACAATAGATTCAAATAATGATTATAATCCCCATCCTGGATTATCCACTACAAACAATCAATATTGATATAAATTTTTTCATTATTTTATTTTAAATAAATTTTAACACTAATAATTTTAATAATTCATAATTTTATGTTTTGTTTACCAGGAATAATATTATAAATGTTTAAAAAACCATTTTACTATATTTGGTAGAGAAGAATTGTGGATGAATAGTGTTAATTACATGATACTAAATCATTCAATTAAATTATATTATGTAATGAGAAAATAATTGAATAGAATCGATTAATATTGATCTTGAATGATTTTCAAGAATGTTATTCCATTTTTATAAGATTTTTACAAAGAATTATTCAAGATAAGAAAACTACAGAGAAAGTTATAAAAGAAAATAATTTTATATAGAATACAATAAACCTTCAACTTTAATAAAATTTCATTGCGTTTTGGTATACTGAAAATCATGTCTCCCAACAACGCCATATTGTGCCTTACCCTGCACCAACTTTTGTATGTGATAAATATAATGCTATGGTAAAATGGTTATGTTTTTTAGTGCTATATAAAAGTGCTAATAAAGGTGGATCGTTATATGCCATATTCTTAGTGCTGATATATACAATTAATATTAAATGTTATTAATATAAATGTAAATATAAAATATATATTCCAAAAATAATGTTTATTTATAAAAAGTAATTAATAAATTCATGAATATAATTAAAATGAATAAGATATATAAATATATATTTAATAATTCTGATATAAATATAATGTCTTGAAAAATATATTAAAATAATTATATATATATATATATTTATTTAAATAATTATAATTTTATCATATGTATATTTAAATAATTATTATATTTAATGTATTTATAATTATATATAAATACATATTAATAAAAATATATAATTTTATAAATATATAAAATTATATAAATATATTTATAAATATATAGAAATATTTTTAAATAAATTTACTTATAATTATAAATATAACTTTATATATTTATTATATATATATAAGGATGATAGCAGTGAAATTACAGTGAAACGTGCAAAAACACCAAAAGTACTAAAAAGGTGGGTCAAAGCCCCCTGGTGGAACCCCGCCCATCAAGACTCATTATTTAATACTATTATATAAAGGCCTAATGGAAAGAGATGGAGATATTCTCTCCTAAAATAGAATATTATATCTCTCTTATACATTATGAATTCTATGGTGGTGGTGGGTTGGATTGGATCTTTATTCATTATTACCTATTTGAAGATTGTGTCAAGAGTGGCTACAAGTGAGGGGGTTTGAGGCTAAAGCCTTAGATATATCTATGAAGGGAGCATTGACCACGACATATTGTTCAGTATTTGGTAGCCATCTGGGGATGTCTCCTTTGGCCTTATGAAGCGTGGAGCTAGAAAGAATGGCCTACAACAACATGACATTGAACATATTGGGATAGGGATGATTTTAGGTAATGGATGAAGGTGAAGGTGAAATATGGGTTTCGGAGATGACCTTTGGTCATGGAGAAACCTTGGGAATCATTTTTCATCTTGGGACAGGCTGGTTGTTGACCTTACTTTGAATACAGTAATACATTCCCTACAGGTGGTGTTATGCTAGCTAGATTTAGGGAGTTTCCACTCACTTGGGTTGTGGTCGGAAATGACCAATGATGGAAATGTGATGACTTGGTTTGGAGACACAATGATGTGTGGATGGTGTACTGCTAACATGTGGTGTGATTTTTCACGATTGACTGCTTCTTAACATTGAGGGTTGTGTTAAAGATTCTACTTTTGAAGATGAGGCAAACCATGAGGATATATAATACTAGAGGAAATAAGAGGCCATGTGGAGCGGTGAATGAATGCTTAGGTGACAATTTTGATATCCAAAAAGGTGATGGAAACCAATGCGTTCCTCGAGATTCGACTGGAACTTAGATCTTTTTGGGATGACCTCAGATTATGTAAGGAAATCTACAGATATGTTTTACTAATAGTGGGTTCCCAAAATTATAATATGGAAGGTTTGGTTTACCTCAAGAGTGTTGGTGAGGTAGACTAGAAGGTATAGGATGAAAGATGATTTTATGGTCCAGTGTCTAGTGAAATTCAATGTAATTTGAATTTTTTAATGGGATAATTCAATGGGGCTTCGTCCTAGGTTTTACATTGTGATTCAATTGAGTTTCTTGTGGAATTAATCAATGATGTATTTATGGGGACATTTTGTCTCATTGTTGTCGGGTCCTTCATTGGCCACTTATAGGATTGAGATATTTTTTGTACTCCATTTTTGTTTTATATTACCTTAACTTTTAAAAAAACTAGTCAATGAGATAAAACTCATGGACAATACTATTATGTGTATAAAGTCCCAAAGACCCCTAATAAATCATTTCCCTAATGTCCGATTTTGATTTTTTATCCATAATGTGATTTTTTTTGATGCCCTGCTTCATGAACTAACAACTATATGCCACATCAATGAACATTCCTATAATTGACACATAGGAGGCCTTCTATTATACAACCTCAAGCACAAAAGAAAAAATTTCATAAAGAAGTTGTTTGAATCCATCCTTCAATTGAGATCCACCATCTTAAATAGCCTCCTTCATCAATGTGTTTTTCCAATAACTGCACCTAAGGTGGCCTTCTACCATGAAACCCACTGCCAAGGCCATCACTAGTGAAATATAGCTACAGATTAGGCATCCACATGAAGTTCAATGATAGGGTGCACCCCATGGTATTATGCTGACAACCATCGTCGTGTCCAATACTTCACCCTCCCAAACCAAAACTAAAGAATCCACCATTGGATTGAAACAAAATATATAGAACCTCCCATGTATCCTATGTTGGAAAGAAAAACAAAACCCATGAATCCATGTCTTCCCATGAATCCCAGGTCTTTTCCCCATGTAATTTTCTCCCCACATACCTGCATCTATATATTTCTTCCTTTTCACAACTTTAATATTTTTACGCTCATTAATGTTATGATTTTTTTACGTCTATATATTGATGAAATTGTAGTCTATGAAATATATGTGAAATACAAATCATGAAGTCCTATGTTTCATTATGTTCCAATTTCTTCTTAATATATTTATCTGCTTGTATAGTCAACAAATGGGTATGAGATCGAGGTTAACATGGAATCATTAAATTTTTTAAAGATGGACAAAATCTAGTAGAATGTTCCAAATATATCTACGGAAAACTATTAGAGGTGGTCCATCCAAATTAAGGAATTTTTCGGATCACATGAACTATGGGATATTTTCACTTTCTGGTACGTTGTAACCACAACGGAAGAAGAATATGCAATCATAAATGACAAAAAGATGGCTCTAAAAAATCAATGGATGAAAGGAAGAAATGAATTTTTCCTACTCTTTCAAGGGATAGAAGAAATAATGTTAGAGAATATTTCCTAAAAAATCAAGAATGAATGTTTTTTATAATAGTTGTACCATCTTCATGGGTGTTGATTGAGTGATGTGGGTATGACATCAAACATTAAGAGAAAAGTTTGATGCAACACCCATGATAGAATGGTAGAGTATATTAGACTACTTTTCATGCTTGATTTTTATTGTTAACAATTTAAAAAATAAATGGTGTAACTGTGGATGACATTAGTGTTATTTGAAAATCCCTTTGATCTCCCACGACCATGTTTCAGCATGTTGTTGATGAAATCAATGAATCAAAGGATTTGAAGATACTATCCATGGAATAACTGATGGGGTCATTGGAAGTTCAATAGAAAATAATGAAAAATAATGAGGGTTCAACACCAGAGCGTATCATAGAGTCCAAGATGACTCTACAAGCACAAAAAATGGAAAACCACAATGATGTAAGCATCCTTTAAGAGGTATATGGCGTGAATATCATCCAAGATATAAACAAAAACAATAATATTTTACTAATTTCCATGGAAGAGGAAATGGTGGAGGCCGATTCATGCATGGTCGTGGAATCATAAAGAACATCCATTGCCAAAATTGCAAAACATTCTAACATTATAACTCGGTGTGTTGGAGAAAAATTGATCATGATGAACAATCCAACTATGTTGAAGCATCCCGTTGTAATGAATAAAGTACAGAACTCCTCCTCACATTAGAAAAGGCATGCGAATAACTTTATGTGGGGTATGTTGACACATGTACAAGAAACTGTATCAGTAGTAACAAATAATTCTTTGAGGAACTCACTAAGGAATTTTTTGGTGACCTGAGCTTTGGTAACTCATTTAAGGTACTTGTGATTGTAAAAGGTAAAATTGAAATCTATCTGAATACTAGTGAGTTGAATTACATTTTTAATGTGTATTATGTATCAAGATGGAAAAATTATATCATCAGTCTCATCCATCTCCTTGAGAAGGGGTCTGTCATAAACAGGAAAAACTATTCTTTGTTTATAAGAAATACCAACAGGAGGCTTGTTTATAAAATCCAAATGGTGGAAAATTACATGTTTCTGCAACATGTTAACGTAAATTATGAAAATATTCTTTTTGGACTAATCAATAATGAATCATGGAGATGAAATTTGGGGATGTGGCATATGAATTTCAGCAGCCTTAAACATCTATCCTCATCAAACATGGTGTGGGGATTTTCGGTGATTGAATTCTAAATAATGTGTTTGATGCATGTACACTCAACAAGAAACAAATATACTCCATTCCATGTGGAGTTTCCAGAAGACCAAAGGAACCACTTTAGTTTGTTCACACTGATATTTTTGGACCACTTGAAACACACTCACATAGTGGTACTATGTATTTTATTAAACACATTGATGGTTTTTGCATGAAACAATGGTGTATTGCATCAAATAAAAGTTTTCTTTTTTTTACTATCATTAAATTTTACCAAGGTTGGGTTGAAGCTGAAAGTGGGTACAAAATAAAATTACTCAGATTCGAAGGAGGTGGAGTATATAATAAAAATGAGTTTCATTATTTTTTGTAGGGAACATAGAATTAAGTAGAAATACACTAAATCCTACACATCACATCAATATGGAATTGTATAAATTAATAACTACACAGTCCTCGACATGAATAGTTCCATGCTGATGGAGAAAGGGAATCCACATAGATTCTGGGAAGAGGTACTGGTGTACCGCCTAAATGCTAAATCAGTGTCCATCCAAGAGCATCAAAAACATGATACCACAAGAGGAATGGTGTGCTAAAAACCAAGTGGGTAGAAGTTCAAAAATCCACTAACCAACAATGTAGTGGTGAGTAGATATGTGGTATTTTATGAGGACGCAATATGGAAAACTAAGGATGAAGAATCATTCAATGAAATTATAGTAAAAATAGATGATTTTGATGGAAGGTATGATCATTAGGAGAAAACACCAGTTAAACATTCACCGAGAACATCAATAGAACACACAAATTCATGAGTACATTCCATCAAACCTGAGAGGACTTTATTAAGTCAAAATTTGGAGAGCTCATCCTCACCCATGGAAACCATATAAAGGAATATCTTAAGTGAAATATATGATCTTACTAAAGAGGTGAATCACTTATTTCATGTATGAAGATCATCAGACTCTGATGTTTCGGGAATCTGGATGTATGGAATGTTGGAGAATCACTATGGAAGAAGAGATTCATTTCATAGAGAAAAATAACACATGGGATCTCACTACTCTTCCTAAAATTCAGAATATAATTAGTTTTATATGGGTGTATATAATCAAATAAAATCCTGAAGGTGAGATCAAGTGATACAAGGCATGGATGATAGAAAATTGGTACAAACAGAATTATGGGCTGGACTACGAAGAAGTATTTGATCATATTTCTCTCTTTGAAACTATGATGATTCTTATCTACCAAACTGTGTATCAAAATTGTTTTATCTACAAACTATATGTAAAGTCTATATTATTAAATGGAATTATAAATTTTTTGGTATATTGGGACTAGCCTAAAGGCGTTGATATACATGATGAGGAAGAAAAGGTGTATTGTCTGAGGAAAAATCTTCATAGGTTGAATCAAACTCCAGGTATTGGAATAAACATATCAAAAACTATATTTGAGAGAACGGATTCACCCATTTTTTATAAGTTCATGAAATTAACTGCAAGACAAATGATCATGGCGATATGATTATTGCATGTTTGAATGTTGATGCTTTTCTATTTATAAGGAAAAATTGACATATGTTTGATGATTTCAAGGGGGATAGTATCAAGGAGTTTTAGATGAACAATGGAGGTATTTTTCCCCTTTTCCTTGGAATATAAGAAAATAAACAACATGGAGGTATATATATTTATCAGAATAGGTATGGAAAAGACTTTCTTGAATAGTTCAAGATTGAAAAAAACAATGTAAATACTATAATTATAATAGGCTTAAAATGGACAAAAGGGGTAGGAGGATGAAAAATTGAATCAAATTTGTTCAAGAGTCTTATTAGAATCATGAGGAATCTAAAAATCAAAAGGACATACATTTTCTACAGTGATGGGATACTAATAAGACACATGGAAACACCGAAATACTCACACAAGCTCACAACAAAACAAATCCTCTAGTACTTCAAAATAACATTAGATTTTGGCCATTTTTTATCCATAAAATGAAGAATAAAATCTATATGACCACTCAAGATGTGATTGGGTAGGTGAGCAAGATAAAATAAAAATAACTACTGGGTATGTTTTTTTCTTTGATTGACTATTATCACGTGGAATTCTAGGAAGCAGAGTGTGGTTGCCTTATCCACACATGAAGAAGAGTGTGTGGAAAAATCAACCATTGTTTGTGAAGGAATGTATTTGAGAAATATATTTAGGGAAATAAATCATCCTCATGATGGATACACATTGATATATATAGATAACAGATCTGCAATAGAACTTGTAAAAAATATGGTAGAGCATGGAAGAAGCAAACATATTGATACCCGATTCCATTTTTTGTGAGATCATGTGATGAAAAAGACACTAAAGTTGAATATTGTCATACTAAATAACAAGTGGCTTATATATTCATAAATTAATTACCAACAAATTAATCCAAACCACTAATAATCATGCTCAGAATGTAGCTTGTTTTGGTTTGAAGGAGAGTGTTAGAAATAACAAAAAAACCACAGGTCCTTTGCTGTGTCTTCCCAAGCATCCCACTTCTTTCTCCATATTTTTTCACCCCACGCATCTGCATCCATCTATTTTTTCATTTTAATGAATTTAATGTTTCTTTCCCTCATAAATGCTATGTGTTGTTTTTTTTCTATATATGGAAGCAATTTTAGTACATGAAATATATATGAAATAAAAATCTTGATATCCTTTATTTAATTGTGTGCCAATTTCTTCCTCTTATATTTATTGGAATGTATATACAAAACCCATTGCAGTCATTATCAAAAAATCTTGTCCGCCTACTCTAACCTACAATTCAAGGTTCCATCCACCACCATTATATGATTCCTTTATCATCCATTATCCATGGCTCGCTGAGTCATCCCTTCGATAATCCCATCTGTATCAGAGGTTGCATACTCGAAAATCCATTTTGATGATAGCGTCCCTTCTCTAACAGTGCACACAAGATCCAGAGGTCTCCCACCTGCACCACATCTTCCATTAACTGTTAGTGTGAGTAAAAGACCACCAGCTACCAAATCATATCACCATCTCTTCATCTTAAATCATTCTTCTCAAACTGCTGACCATTAATTCATGTGGCCACACCACCCATCGTTGAGTAGGGGTCCACTGAGATTAATGCCACCATGGGGCCACCCCATAAAATTGGAAGCCAGATTCCATCCCGTAACCATCCCCCAATCACTTTTGGATCATCATGAGATGAAAGATAATGGAACCCAACCCCCACCATATGCTGTATTACAGTCCCTACTACTATAGAAAACCTCAAATTCTTATACATATAAATAATTATATAAATATATATAATTATATAAACATAAATTATTATAAATATATAAATAAATATATATATATATATATATCAATATTAATATATTTATCAATATATATAGATATTTATTAATAGAATTATTTATAAATACAATTATATATATATAATATTATATAAAATATAATTAAATAGTAAATATATTTACTATATTTACTCTGAACGTCGATAACCATTGATGAAATCCATATTTCCAAAAAAAATCATTATAAATTTTTATCGTAAATCAAAGAATGAGAGGTTTTATAGTGCCTAAGAATTTTCCCGAAAAATCATTCCACATTCAACTTAATTTTAGTCTGTTGCCCCTTCCACGGGGACCATCCCTATATCTCATGTGTCTTCCTCTCTTCCATTTCATATGAGTATTCAAGTAGTCCTCCTCATTATTCATGAACAATGATTTGTCTTCCTCATCATATGGATCAATGTCTCATGTTCCATGTACATTTATAAAATTTCCATGGATGAATTCATTATTATTTGATCTTTTTAAATATTAAAAAAATATTTGTTTAAAATAAATTTATTTATAATTATTAATATATTTATATTTTAAAGATATTAATATTACAATTAGTATATATATCTAAATATAATAAAAAAATATGATTTATATAACTTCTAATAATAAATGAATCTTATTTTTATAATTTTAGTTAAAAATTATTCAATTTATATTAATCAAAATATTAAATTGTTTATTTATACACATTTTTTTTTTGAAATGAATGAATATTATTAATATAAATATGACATATTAAGACATATATTTTAATAATTCATATAATTATATAAATATAAATTATGTATTGTTAACTTGTGAGATTTGAAATTTTATATTTATAACAATATCAATGTACATTTGTTTATGCATTATGTTATGTGTGTGTGTTTTTTACTTATGTGTTTATATAAATGTATTATGTGTACATATGTATGTATGGGTATATGTAAAAATTTCCATGCCATTCCAATGAAATTTCAATACAAATTTTCAAATATATTAAATCTTTTTTTCCTGGTTTAATGGCACTACTTATGTGACGATTAGTTTTTCATATTATTTTATTTCTTGTTTCATTTTATGTAATGAATTAAGTTTTAATTTTTTTATATTACAATATATAAACATCATGAATCATCCCAAATTAACTTCTTATTTTATATACTATTATAAAACAATAAAATTTCAGTAATCACATGGAAATGTTTCCACTAATAATATCTAATTATTTAACCCAATTTAAAAAAAATTCCATGACCATTATCATTATCTTTATGCATTCTTCCAACCAGGAAAACACATCCTTAGATATGTTACTAGAACATATTCCTTAAAACCCTATATATTAATTATATTTAGTATAACAATTTTAAATAATCCCATGGATTATATTTTTATCAAATCCAATCAATTCCAATTGGGAAATATGGATCCTAATGTGCCTTTTTAACATCAATATAATAATATTTAATGATAAAATCTTTTAGATTAAATTATTCATAGATTAAAAAAACCTGATATAATTATTTTTTTAAGATGTCTGCCAAAAATTATTGAAAATTATTCCAACTTAATCCCTTAGGTTTCAATAGTATGTGAATCATGTTTATGTATGAAATAATAATATAAATCTAATTTAAATCGGTATTACATAAAAATATTTAACTATTTAACTATATTATTTATCTGGAAATTACATAAGAATAATCATGGGATGTACCATAATAGTTTTGATTGTAAGAAGATTTGATATAGTAATAACAATGTTTTAATGTTTTAGGAACAATATAGGGAGTTACACCTAGTAATGATTTTCAGAAGGAAAAGACATATATAGATAAAGATATGATACAAATTTTATCAAATGACCGAATATATTATTTCAATGAAAAATTAAATTGATAATATAAAATGATATAAATATTTATTTTAAGGGATATAGGATAAGAAAATAGTTAGCTCAAAATACTAATATAAATTCCACACCCCTTAATAGTGAGCCTATCCATTCCACTCAAAGGCATGCCATACAAGATGGGATAGATTTTTTCAAAAATATTTCAACTAAATGACAATCCAACTAATATTGACACATTTATTCTCAAATAATTAAACATTTATTAACTTATTGTGATTTATATCTACTCTAAAAAACCATGAAATTCATGAATATCTTGGGAGACATGGGATTGAATTTGAAAATGAGCTAAGAAATATGATAAATGTTCTCTTTGATGACCTGAATATTCACATGGTTTAACATTATATTGGAAATTACATATCATGGTAATTTAATATTATGAAAATAAATGATGATAATGATTTATGTAATTTTCAATTCATTTTTTTAGGAAAATATTTAATGAATCAATGAAGGAGGTTTTAATTGAAGAATTATATTATTATTAGAGAAAATAAATAAAAATTGAATGGTCGAATAAAAAAATCTATATCATCATCCAATAAATTGGAAATACATTTTGATAGTACCTTTAAACCAATAATTAATCTTCCTCATTTATTAACATTAAAATATTATATGGAAACAATTGTTAAAATATAATAATATAAAATGCATTAACTTTACATAACATATATAGAAAGAAAATATTCTTGACATGATTGGTCTTGAGAGTGAATATGAAAAACCAAATCATGAATAGATGGGAGACTTTTCTTTTAATGTATATAAGTGGTAAATTCACATCTTTTTTTTCTAATAATTATCTTAATAGATTAATTAATTTTAAAAACTATTTATTTTTTAAAGTATTATATATATATCAATAATAAGAGATGGAAACAAAACTA
Source organism: Viscum album (assembly GCA_963277665.1). Classification (NCBI taxonomy): domain Eukaryota; kingdom Viridiplantae; phylum Streptophyta; class Magnoliopsida; order Santalales; family Viscaceae; genus Viscum; species Viscum album. The sequence continues at coordinate 1,396,017,911 of OY728165.1, forward strand.
GAGAAATTTTTTTATTCATTTTTCCACATATTACATATATATAATAATCTAAATTAGAAAAAGCTGAAATTTAAATAAAGGTGTGTAGTTATCCCTAATAATTAAATCCAAAATAAAGAGTATAGTTTATTCATCGTACCTAAAATAAAGGTATAAATCCCTTTTGTGAAATCATATAAATTATACATTCATTTTTTTCATTACTTATTCCTTCTTTTAGAATAGCTCAATGATCATTTTAGTCAATTTGGATACCTAAGAGATTAGTTTATTATATTCAAAGAAGGGACATCCAAAAAAATCCTCCACACATGACACACTTTATCAGTTAGTAAAACAACTTATTCAAAATTATAAAATAAAAATAAAAATTTATGTTTTATATTACATCTTAATGATGTTTTTTATTATTATAGGGTGGAATTTAAATTTCATTAAAATAATTAAATGAGGACTACCAATAAAAATAAGGATCATAAGAATTACGTTAAATAGAAATGTTTTAGGGTTTATATAATAAGAATTAACGATTAAAAAATATATCTGAATGGATTAATTAATTATATCAATGTTCATTAAGTGGAAAAATCAATGTAATGATATAGTTTGTAGTTATAATATTTCTAAATTAAAAAATTATATTGTATTTCATAAAAAAATATCATCATAAAGAGGTTTTTTAAAAGGTAATTGATGTTTAAATTAAATAATTTTTTGGAGTTGTTGTTTATTATTTTCAGTAATATCAAAACTATCACCAGTCCACCTATTAAAAAGAGTACATATAATTTTTTATAAATGTGTGGGAATGATACATGGTGATAGAATTTCTACAGACATATTGAAGTGGTGATTCTTATCATCATTGTATTTATATTTTTTTTACTATTACCATGAAGAGTTAGTTTATATAATTTTTATTTATTATGATTTCTTATAATTTTATCTTCTTGTTTTTAGTTAATTATTTTACATTTTTATATAGTTATATTTAGTTAATTTTCTCAAAAGTCTTGATGATGTTATTAAATATTAATTTTTCTCTATGTATTTTGTATATATGATGGATACAAAAATGCCCATCTATATTCCATTATACTTATTGAAATATAAAATTCAATCCTCATTAGAATACAACATCATGTAAACTCTAACAGTTTGGAATTAATCAAGATTAAAGATCAAAATTATTTAATTACAAACACATAGAGTTGAATAGAAGTAATATTTTTAAGTTAATATGATTTTAGTTTTCATGAATAATCTTAGACTCTATATATTGTCTATCATATTATTTAACTTCTTAAAATTCATAGATAAAAACCAATTTTGGAGGATATGTTAATTATGTATGATTCCATCAGGTAGTGATTGCACTCTCCATAATATTTTTTAAAAATTAGGTGAATATTTTATGTGCATCTCTGATTAAGTGAATTATATTTTGGGTCTAATATATTTTAATAACATTATTATGATAGAATAATAAATAATTTATTTGAGAAATAAAATAATTAACAACACAAAGATCTGATTTTGGATGGTGGGTGCTCAGGTCTTTCCCTCTCATGGCGATCTCGGTCTACTACATATCTATGGTTTTACAAGGGTTTACTTAATTATCATGGTAAAACCCTTGTTGTGGTTTGTTCAATCCATGCTGCGGTTTCATATGTCGAGAAGAATGGTCCTTGGAGGGGCGTTCATGTGGCTGTTGTTTCCGAGCGCATCCCTTGCAGATCTAAACTGGTTTTGAATCAAGTGTCTATGAGTGTTGTGATAGATGCATGTCCAGCCATGGAGGATGTTTTGCTGATGGATCAATGACATTTTGGGGTTCACGCAGCTGTGCTGGGGATGACAGATCTTTCCATTCCTCATTTATCTAAACCGGACCTAGTGGGTTCGGCCACATGTGAGGTTTCTCATGTTGATAGAATGATGAAGGTCCGATGACTTGATTCTTTCACTGATGTGGGTGCTCATGATGTCTATATGGTTTCCACGACCCACTCGCATGTGATGGTGGAGGTCACGAGTCCCGAGGTAGTGTAGACTGATGGCAATGTAGATTTGGGTTGCCCTGTTGATGAGCCTTGTCTGGAAGCGGCGAGGGTGATTAAAGATATCCCGTTAAAGTATAATTGAAATGTTGATTCAGGTGATGCTAACACTAAACCTACTATTAAAAGATTCTCTTAGAGATTGGAACTTCATATGATAAATTGGCAGATGCAGGTAAATCCAGTAGAGTCCCTTAAGGAGCTAAAGGATAATCTGACACAAGGTACATTACATCAGTGTGCGATGGTATTTCTGAGCAAATTGTTAAAAAGGGTGACACTTCCCATGTTGTTTCTAGTATAGAAGCTATCCTTGACAGATTCAAGATCTATGAGCGTTCAATTATTAAGAGACTTGTTCTTCCTTTTGGAGGTAAAACACGGAGAATTGACGATTTGGTTCAGAAACTCACCTCTATATGAGGGTTTTATGATTGGAGATGCATACCTATAAGACTTGGATTCTTTCATATTATTTTTTCATCATAAATTCTTAAGCGAATATATTGGGGGTTCAGATCAATTTCTCTAAATCCATGTAGAGTTTTCTTTCCAGTGTGGGATGTCCGTTTCAATCCATTCTCCATTAAAAATACCAAATCTCAGTTCTGGATAAAAATTATGGGCCTTCACTAGATCTTATGGCATTCTAAAAATTCTATTCTACAGTTCCTCTATGATTGGAATTACAATTATAATGTACAAGACCACTGAGGCTGTGAAATTGAGCCACTATTCTAGAGTTATGGTGGAAGATAATTTAAGTACTTGACTAATTCCTAATATAGTTTTTTCTGCCTTAGATGATGTTATCACACTTAATGTGGAGTGTCAAAGACTACCAGATTTCTGTCTTGATTTCCAAGTTATTGGACATGATAAAGAGAGGTGTTGTAAAAATGTTGCTTGGTCTTTTTCCTCATTAAAAGGGCATAATGATACTTCTTGTAGGAAGAAGGGGAAGAAATAATATATGCAGGCTAATGCATCATGAGCAGTGGATGATGCATCCAAAAAGAATTATGTGGAATCTTAGGTGGATAAGAATTTAGAACAAGTTCATCAAATATAAGAGTGCACTACTGGTGGTGGTGACATGATGGCAGAAGTGATTGTTGAGAAGGTGTAAGAAAGAATAGACCATATTATTGAGGAGTAAGATGAGAGGATCTCAAGTTGCCTCATGGAAATTCGTAAATTAAAAGAAACACATGAAATAAATGGAAGGTGGTATGAGGTAGAGGATGAAACCCCAAAAAACCAACCTATAGTCAGGTTTTTTCCAAAGGGAACAATGTTTCTATGGATGTTGAAGGAGTTCATGCTATTCCTTTTAGTAATGTGAGACCGAGGAAGGATTTCTCATACCTAAATGAAACCATGGATACCAAGTCTCATGTCCCTCTAGATTGTGAGTCTGATTGGGATGAAGACTATGAAACTTTCTATCAACGTGAATTTGAATTTTAAGTTCTTTTTCTCTTTGGTTCTCCATAGGTACGAGGGAATGTGTGCTTGTATGACCATGTTATCCTTCTTGTTGTCTTTTTCTTTTTCTTTTTTCTAATAATAACGGCCCTTCCATAACCATTCAAGTAACAACAAATAAATTTGCCACACGATGTTTCTAGTATTACATAAAGTGTATGTTATTATTTAAAATTGAAATTTTTGTTCAAAATATATGTCACATATTCATTATCGAGAAATCACACTTTTATTATCTTTATACTTATTGAAGATAATCCTCAAATAATTTCTGAAATATAGGAATAAACCAAAAATCAATCTACATGATGGTTTACTCGATATAACTCAATGTCTATGTTTTAATTTTAAAAAAAATTTAGTTTAAAAAATATATAAATCAAAAAAAACCGAGAAAACACATGATGGTTTACTTGATACTTATAGAAAATAATACATAAGGCATATTTATATGTAGGAATTAAACACACTTTAATATTAAAAAAGATTTTTCTGATATTGATTTAATTAACAGTTATTAGTTTGAAAGTTATATTTTAAATAAAAATATTATTTACTCAGTGAAAAATAGAAACAACCCTTTATTTTCCTAAGAGAATACAAAAACTATCCAAAAGAAATTTGTGATACAAAGTAAATAAAATCATGTCAATCGAATATATAATGTTCATTCTGTGAATTAAATTGTATGTTTTTAGATTAAAAGTGAAATTTAACTTAAAAAATGTTCTAATAACAGAAAACCAAGAAAAATATTTATTTAATTGATTCTTTCATAAAAAAAATTAATAAATCATTTATCACATGTAGGAATTAACAACACATCACTCTAACACACATATTTATAGTATGAGTCAAAATGCATATATTATGGTTTTAATTAAAATTTTATTTGAAAGTAGATTTGACATACTCAAATATAAAATAATATTTAATCAGATTGTAAAGATACAAAAATAAAATGATATATACATCATTTTTAGTCAATTTAAATCAGCTACCAATTAATCTGACACATGGTGTTATTAATATGGCTGAAAGTGTATGATTTTAAATTTAAAGTGATTTTTTAGTTCAAACTAGGATTCCATCAGTAAAAAGAAATAAAAAGTCTATATAATCTATTCATACATTAGTATAATTAGTCATTATTATTTTATGATCCATATAAATTATCTCTACAAAATCTATCAACCGGTTTTCATATTATGAATTAATGTTCATTTGATTATTTGAAAAGATTTTGTAGTTAAGAACAAGAATCACATACTCATAACTGAGATAATGTCATCATGTGGTCTAATTATTGTTGGAAAGTAATAAATAATTTATTTTTACATATAGTGACTAATCACAAATTAATTTGAATCATGTTATTACATTATTAATTAATTTCTGTGTTTCTGAATTAATAGTTATATTTTAGTTTCGAATATGTTCCACTCATTTAAAAGAGGACAAAAACATTTTTTTTATCATAGTACTTTAGGTAAATGAAATAGAACTTATTTTTTTCCTATAAAATTAATCAAAACATCAACATGACACACAATGTTCCATGAATTAATAAAAGTGTGTGTTTTTATTTAAAATTGAACATTTAGATTAAAAATGGAATCAGATACCAATAGTATAGATAATATGCTTGGATTGTCATGATACATGTAAGGCCCCGACCCCAGTAGCCCGGAGTCGGTGCGCTGGATATGGTGTGTAATGTTTTTCTCACCAAAGGGAAAAAATTAAATTACACATCATATCCTCTCAGGAGGAACATTCTGGTTTAGATCCTGGAGAATCAGAGACAACAGCTTCAATTCTTCATCACTTAGATAAGATCAAACTCCCAATTCTTGGAGAAACTCTTCTAACCTGTAAAAATTCATTAAAAACATAGGGTGAGCATTGAAATACTCAGTAAGGGGTTTGAAAAATACTTAATAAAACTTTTGAAAACTACTATCAGAAATAATTTCTCTTACTTAAAATAATTCCTTTAAAGAAATCAACAAGAAATTTCAAAGGTTGATATAATACCATAAAATCACTTCATACATAAGTAATTGAACATTTTGTTTAATGCCACTAGAGAACAAAGTAATCATGATTACATAAATTCTAACAAGTAAATTAGGAATAGCATGCAAGGTATGCATGTACTACTTAGCATGGACATTATCAGAGTTGCACATAAACAATCTCACTACAACTTATAAAAATGAGAAATATAACATGATAAATTTAATGTTAATATTTTCATTAAAATTATGGAAAGGTAAACTTATCACGCATAGTCACTGTCTCATCATATTCTATATGCACTTCAATCTCATACTCATACGTAATGGTTCTTAATTTATATACACATAATGAGGGATTATAATGCAGCAGATTCTGTAACCATGTTGTCGAGGCCTCGACCAAGACATCTATTGATTATGGCCTCATCCATAATCCATAAGCACATCAACCAATATTCTACTAATCGAATATTTTCTGGATAATTAAATTACAATGTCATAATGAGGAAACTACATATGACGGACCGTGTTAAGGCCTCGCTCCAAGACCGTGGGGGTTAACTGTAACCAGACCCCTACCTGGAGAGCCTCTGTAACCAGACTCCAACCCGGAGTGCCTCTATAACCGGACACCAACCCAGAGGATCTGCTGTAACGGAACCCCAACCCGGAGGGATTTCTTTTACCGGTCCCCAACCCAGAACATACTAGGTCCAATGCATTCCTCATCTCTCATAAATCAAAGTTCACATACCACATTTTTTTATTTAAATAACTTATCACCTACAAATTACTTTGTGTCTTAATTCTCTTTTAAATTTGCTGAAGGTATCCCATGATAATTTGAATATTTAATTTTATTAGATATTACCAAAGTTGTCCCATACCACATTGGTTAATTTCATTTCATTTCTCATTACCCAAGGTGTCCCATACCACTTTGGCTAATTTAATTCTTAGTTCATTATCATGGTATGTCAAATGCATGCATTATTGAGTACAAAAAAAATGGATAATGATACTATTGTACATTTAATCTTGAAATACATGATATGATAGTTAACATTGAAGATATGTAAAATCCATGATTAGTTTAATAAACATTCTTTACACACGAGGCAATTACTAAAGCACATGTATTGATGGATGAAAAGGGTTTCCCACATGAAATGATAACTCCTTAATTTAAAAATTCATATTTCATGGAAATGAAATACTTAAACAAAATACATGTCACTAAATATGTTGATAAAAGGGTTAGTGAACATGAATTTAGACTAAATCATAAGCATGGTAACCAATATAAAATATTGTGGAAAATTAAATCTATATGTGTGCACAACATGGTTTACAAACGTAGCATGATTTTACAATCCATTTATTCTTTAATAACATTTTGTCAAGTAAAAATATATTCTTTTAAAATAAAGAAACGCCATGGGATTTAATATTATGAAAATGTATATAATTCAAACATAACTTATATAATAATATATTCTTATATAAACACATATTGGTTTAGCAGACTTAAAAATTGACATTTAATAAAATCATACATGCATATATTACATCGAAAGTAATAATTAAATTCTGAAATTCATTATTTGAGTCTCCCAATTAGTCTAGGGTTATATATTTACGACCATATACACACCAAGTGTATATACATGGGTTTTACAAAACCAAAACAACAATTAATAATTTCTTATAAGTAATACACACTTTAAAACATATTTAATACACCCTTATTACTTTATTGAAAAGAAAAAACATGTTTGGTTTATAGTATATAATCTTGTGTGAATACATTTATAAAAATTGGGTTCTTGCATAATAATTATAAATCCAATTGAACACAAAAATCAATTCGCATCAAAAAAATATTTGGGGGTTGGAAATTATCTTTTAAAATTTATAAAATGGATTTAGTTTGAATCTTATGTATACTTGTACACACTCGAATACACACAATATATATATATATTCAGTTTTACAGAACCCATGTTAATGAACCCCTAAAATATTCAAAACATGAAAATCATTAAATAACACATCTCCATTTTGAGAAGATTCAAAACGTAAAGTATTTGAATTTCATATATATATATATATATGCAAACTGTATAAATAGAAATATATATATATATATATTATTGGCTTTGTACAATAAAACTAATTTAAAATAATCCCTTACCTAGATAGAGGAGGAAGAATAAACGATGCTTATACTGAGTATATATATATATATTCTATATAAATGGCTATACATAAAGTGTGTATATAAAACTTTTCATAACAAAAATAAATGGATAAATCCCCTTACCAATAGTGTTGAAATAAAATGAGGGCTGATGCAGGTAACACCATTTTTGAACCAACAGACTACTCAAAAAAACACAAACACAGGTCTGGCTTTGGTGGTCTTTTATAGCCAAAACATAGTATATAAAAAATAGAAACAATTAAAAAAACAACCAAAAGAAATGCAGAGTGAGTTGATGGAATCCAGCCATAACACAATGGTTGCAGAGGTAAGAGTCAACAAGTATACAATATTGAAATGGATTATATATTTGCTAACAATGTACTTGGTAAATAAACTTCATATACCACTATATATGATCACAATCAACAAATAAAAAAATGTTTGATCATGACTGCAACAAAAACTGACCCAAGGAAACAGTATGTGAATCTGATCCTCCACAGAGTTTGACAGAACACAACAAACAAAACCTACAAAACCTACTAAAACTAATAACAAGGAACATACCATGGATCAGACCTAAATAGAACACTAACCCACATGGCGTGGACATGCGAAAGCCCTTCGGCCTTGACCACCACTCACGTCATGACTCCCAGCTCAGACCCCACACCTCATCTCGTGGCGCATGGTTGCAGCAGTGCACGCCTCGCCGCCGCACGCCACACCAGACCTGTCGTGCCTCCCTAGCCTCAACCATCCTCGAACCCGCTACACTCATATACCCTTACCTCAACAGCTCGTGGACACTCCATTTCCCATGGCCTCACCTCGTTGCACCTCACCTCCAGTAGGCTGATCCCCTTGCTAGCACCACATGAAGAACCCCCCAAACCTTAATCCTATTTTCCCTTTTCCCTATCCCGTGAAATCATCACCTCTTTTGTTTTTATTATTATATCAATTATTATTATTATATTATCTAACATTATTACTTTAATTTACTTTTATTATTATATATTTTATCCTTTCATATAGTTTTAGTCAAAAGTTATTTAAACAAATAATAATAAAAATATTTTTACAATACATTGAAAAAACTAATGTTTTATTACTTAAACTCATATATATATATATCATAATATAATTGTTCAAACAAATTCAAATTAATCCAATTTGAAATAAATAAAATTTATTTATTATTATTTATAAAACATTTACATAACATTATTTAAAATGATTATTAATTATAAAAGTTTATCTATTGTGTTTTTATGAACCATATCATTAAATTTTATAAAAAATAATATTAAAATTTTTTATACAAATGAAACTAATAATATATATATATATATATATATAAATATATACATATGCATTTATAAATCAAATAAAATTATAATTATGAAAATATATTTATTCAATTATTATTATAAAATATATATATATATATATATCATATTACATATTTAAAATGTTATAAATTAAATTAATAATTAGAAAATATACCGAAAAAACAATTATCATAATTGGTACAAAATATGTATAATTTTGAAATATTAAAATTAATAATGTTAATAATATATATAATTCAATGTAGCAACAAGTCGTTATACTTATAAATAATTATAAATACAGGCAAGAACATTTCGTTTGAAAAAAAGATACTAATATATTACTCATAAAAATATTATTTAACAATAAATATAATTGACACTAAAAAGTGTCATTTTATGAAAACTAATAAAAATAAGAACATCAAATTTTTATTTTTATTAAATGAAATCTTATGCAACATTAAATTATCATTTGTTTAATTATTTAACTATAATTTTATTAAACAAAATTCATATTATTAACAATTTTATAAAAAATAAATCTAATCATAATTTATAATTTCGTAATAGTAATAATTCAAAACTAATATTTAGATTAATATTATTATCAACCTCATTAGAATAAATTTATATTTTAATAAAACAATTATATATATAAATAAAATACATCGCTTATTATTATTACTAAATATATATTTTTTAGAAGTAAATATATTACATACATTTATAACATATTTACTTAAATTATAATTTATTTAAGGTTATTATTTTTACTGCAACTGTGACTCGGGGTGTCACAATATCCCCCCTAAATAGAATTGTGTTCTAGAAATTTGATTGGCATACTCCTACTGACTCACTGACACAACCTTCCTTAAATATTTAGTGACGTCTCTACCTAAACACTCTATGATTTAGCAACTAAAGAGGAAAAGAACATAATTCAATGAGGTTGTACCTTTACATAGCCCACCTCCATAACCAGTTCGCTGATGTCCTCAACTCTATTCCCACGGTGTTTCCTAGTTCCTCGATCTATCTTTTCAAGATACACCTCCGACATGTGGGGTTAAAATCTCACATAGAACAGTTGGGCTTCCAGATAGTGGAATGAGCAGGGAAAAGCTCAGTGATATAAAGATGGATATGGTCCCTACAGATTTTTCGTACTACCTCAATGTCAAGGGGTTTGATGGAAAAGAGTCTCTCATTCAATCTAAAACTCAAGACTTGAAAAAGATATGTTGTGTAGAGATTTCCCTCCTCTATATCATTTCTGAAAACCCTTAAATATAGATAGTTTGTAGATATGGTAAAACATTGGAAAAGACCCTCAAAGTATTTCCCCTATGCATATTTTACGCATGTTGTGCAAAAGTTATGTGATAGTAATCATGACTGGTTCCTTGGAAATGTTGGAGAATATTTGAGTTGTTCGACACATGGTAATGGATCTTGAAGGATAGTCGGAGGTTCCGAAAGGGTTCATAATCTTCCATACACGACATAATAATTATATTCTCACAAATTTCAGTGGGAAAGGGAAAAAATACTTGTTAGTGATCTTTCGTCTTCCATCTCAAAATTGAAAGAACATAATCTACTTAGTAAGAAATGTTTTATGTTTGGTTTTAGGTTTGTTATTATTTTCCATGGTTGTCTAAAATATTCCTCTGATGCCAACTATATGGCCCTGACCCCAGTAGCCCAGAGTCGGTGCAATGGATATGACGTGTAATGTTTTTCTCACCAATGGGAAACAATTAAATTACACATAATATCCTCTTAGGAGGAACTTTCTGGTTTAGATCTTTGAGAATCGGAGACACAAAATTCACTTCGTCATCACATAGATAAGATCAAACTCCCAATTCATGGAGAAACTCTGCTAACCTGTAAATATTCTTTAAAAAAATAGGTTGAGAATTGAAATACTCATTAAGGGGTTTAAAAAATACTTCATACAGCTTTTGAAAACTACTTTTAGAAATAATTTCTCTTACTAATATTAATTCCTTTTAAGAAAACAACAAGACATTTTAAAGGTTGATATAGTACCGTAAAAGAACTTCATACAGAAGTAAATTAACATTTAGTTGAATGCCAATAGATGAAAAAAGTAAGCATGATTTCATAAATTCTAACAAGTAATGTAGGCATAGCATGAAAGGTATGAAATTACTTCTGAGCTTGGACATTATCAGAGTTGCACATAAACAATTTCACTACAACTTATAAAAATATACAATATAAGATGATAAATGTAATGTTAATATTTGCATTAAAATTATGGAAAGGTAAACTGATCATGCATCATCACTGTCTCTTCATATTCCATGTGAACTTCAATCTCATACTCATATATAATGGTTCCTAATTAACATACACATAATGAGGTATTATAATACCGAACATTCTATAAACAAGTTGTCGAGGACTCGACCAAGACATCTATTGATTAAGGCATCATCCATAATCTATAAGCTCTTTAACCAATATTCTACTAATAAAATATTTTCTGGTTAATTAAATTACATAGTCATAAAGAGGAAATTTCATATGGCGGAACATGACAAGGCCATGTGCCAAGACCTAGGGGTTAACTGTAACCAAACCCCAACCAGGAGAGCCTCTGTAACCGGACTCCATCCCAGAGTGCCTCTGTAATCGGACACCAACCTGGAGGGTCTGCTCTAACCAGACCCCAACCCAGACAGATTTCTTGTACCGGTTCCCACCCCAGAACATACTAGGTCCAATGCATTCCTCATATATCATAAATCAATGTGCACATCACACTTTGATTTTTTTTAAATAACTTATCAATTAAAAATTACATGGTTTCTTAATAAACTTTTCATTTTGTTCAAGGTGTCCCATGCTACATTGAATATTTAATTTTATTAGATATTACCCAAGGTGTCTAATACCACTTTGTGTAATTTAATTTCATTTCTCATTTCCCAAGGTGTCCCATACCACTTTGGGTAATTTAATTCTTAGTTCATTATCAAGGTATGTCATATACATGCTTTATTGAGTACAACAAAAAATAAAATGGATAATGAAACTATTGTACATTTAATCATGAAATAAATCATATGATAGTTATCATTGAAGATATTTCGAATACACTATTAGTTTAATAAACATTATTTACACACGAGACAATTAATAAAGTAAATGAAATGAAGGATGAAAAGGGTTTGCCAAATGAAATGACAACTCCTTAATTAAAAAATCCTTATTTCGTAGAAATGAAATACTTAAACAAAATACATGTCACTAAATATGTTGATAAAAGGGTCAATGAACACGCATTTAGAATAAATCATAAGCATGGTAACCAATAGAAAAAATTGTGGAAAATTAAACCTACATGTTTGCACAACATGGTTCACAAATGTAGCACGATTTTAAAAATCCATTTACTCTCCAATAACTTTTGTTCAAGTCAAAACATATTCTTTTAAAATATAGAAACACCATAGCATTTAATGTTATGAAAACTTATATTATACAAACATACCTTATATAATAATATATACTTATATAAACAAATATTGGTTTAGTAGACTTCAAAATTGACATTTAATAAAATCTTACATGCATGAATTACATCGTAATTAATAATTAAATTCTGAAATTCATTATTTGAGTCTCCAAATTAGACTAGGGTTATATATTTATGACCATATACACACCAAGTGTATATACATGGGTTTTACATAACAAAAAAGTGGTTTAATAATTTCTTTTACGTAATATAAACTTTAAAACATATTTAATACACCCTTATTACTTGATTGAAAAGAAAAACCATGTTAGGTTTATAGTATATAATCATATGTGTATACATATATAAAAACTGGGTTCTTGAATATTAATTATAAATCTATTTGAACACAAAACATAATTCACATCAAAAACATTATTTGGGGGTTGGAAATTATCTTTTAAAATTTATAAAATGGATTTAGTTGGAATCGTATGTATACATGTACATACCCGAATACAAACAATATATATTTATTCAGTTTTAAAAATCCCATGTTAATGAACCCTTAATTTATTCAAAACATGAAAATAATTAAATAACACATCTCTAATTTGAGAAGCATCAAATTGTAAAGGATTTGAATTATATATATATATATATTTATATATATTTGCAGACTGAATAATCATAAATAAATATATATATATATATTAGTGGTTTTGTATAATAAAACTATTTGAAAATAATCCCTTACCTAGTTCGTGGAGGAAGATGAAACAATACTTATAATGATTATATATATATATAAACATATTATATAAATGAATATATATAGTGGGTGTATATCAAACATTTCATCACAAAATAAAATGGATAAATCCCCTTACCAGTAGTGTTGAAATACAATGAGGGCTGAAGCAGGAAACACGATTCTCAAAACCAACGGACTACTAAAAAAACAGATACAATGGTCTGTCTTTGCTGGTCTTTTATAGGAAAAATAGTTTATATAAAAATAAAAGAAACTATTAAAAAAACAACCAAAAGCAATGCAGAGTGAGTTGATGAAATCCATCCATAACCCAATGTTTGCAAAGTCAAGAGTCAACAAGTAGAAAAAATTGAAATGGATTATATATTTGCTGACAATGACCTTGGTACAAAAAAACATTGTATACCACTATATCAGATCGCCGCTAATCATATTTTTTTCATTTTCATATGGCCGGTTTAAGGGGTCGCCGGTACCCAAACACCATTCCCCACCATCCATTAGACCACATCACCACATCCAAAACAGAACCTCCATTCAAACTTCAAAATAGAATTCAAATTCAAACTCCAGCCGCCTTGAGCCGTGACCTGAGCATCCACGTACCCCTCTGCGCTGACAAGCCTCGTGCCGTGCGTCTACAACGTCAGTCTGTCTGCTCAGTCCGCATGCCAAACGAAGGTCGAGTGACATACCTCCACCATCACGCGCCACCCTTCACCGACGTCAGAACCATCATATTCATATCGAGCCGCGAGACTGATCTCCAGCCATCGTCGACACCGCAAATCCAACGTTCCTCCGGCATCACCACAAAATCACCACCGGCAGAAACACAGTGGGAACAAACACTCACAAAAAACAACAACATCACCGGTGACGCCGTCACCATCGCCATCTCCAAAATCAATGCCTCACTGAAGTCATCAAAAGACGCAAAACCAGTACAACCACACACCACCTCACCAAGAAACGAGATGAGGAAGAAACAAAAACTATTTTCGGAAGGTCAGCCATCACAGGAACCACCCAACCGCACAAGAAGCCCCCAGAAACTGAATAACCCGCTACCACCAACCAAAACGACCACTTCAGACATGATGGAACCCCACCAAACTCACCTGGGAGAGTCCGGGACCCCAAGAACCACCAACGCAAGATCGCGACTGTCAGATGCTGAGAAGCACACCGCCGGACACCAGCGAACTACCGAGAACGAACCCAGGGGCGCTCCGAAGAGTATGCTGTCGACGGGGACCGGTCTTACACCTGCCGGTCCTAACCCACACGTCTCGGACCTTCGAAATCCCTTTGGCCTTGACCACCACTCGCATCACGACTCTCGGCTCGGACTCCTCACCTCAGCTTGTGGCGCACGATTGCAGGAGCGCACGCCTGGCCTCCGCGCACCACAGCACCCACCGTCGCGCCTCCCCAACCTCGACAGACCTCGAACCCGCCACGCGCAGACACCCTAACCAGAGCAGCTCTCCGCTACTCCCGTTCCCATGGCCTCGCCTCGTCACACCTCTCCTCCAGCAGTACGAGCCCCCTGCTCGCGCCGCATGAATACCCCCAAACCCTAATCCTATTTTCATTATTCCCTAAACCATGAAATCATCACCTCTTTTGTTTTTATTATTTTATCAATTATTATTATTATATTATCTAACATTATTACTTTGATTTACATTTATTATTATATCTTTCATCTTTTCATATAGTTTTAGTAAATAGTTATTTATATAAATAATAATAAAAATATTTTAACAATTCTTTCAAAAAGTAAAGTTATATTACTTAAACTCATTTATATTATATATATATATATATACCATAATATAATTGTTCAAAAAATTCTAATTAGACCAATTTAAAATAAATAAAATGTATTTATTATTATTTATATAACATTTATATATTATTATTTAAAATTATTATTAATTATAAATATTTATCTGTTGTGTATTTATGTACCATATCATTAAATTTTATAAAACATAATATTAATAATTATTATACAAATGAAACTAAACATATATATATATATATATATATTTATACATATGCAATTATAAATCAAATAAAATTATAATTATGAAAATATATTTATGCAATTATTATTATAAAACAAATATATATTTATGTCATATTACATATTTAAAATGTTATAAATTAAATTAATAATTAAAAAATATACCAAAATAACAATTATCATAATTGGTACAAAATATGTATAATTTTGAAATATTAAAATTAATAATGTTAATAATATATATAATCCATTGTAGCAACAATTACTTATACTTATAAATAATTATAAATACATGCAACAACATTTCGTTTGAAAAAAACGATATTAATATATTACTCATAAAAATATTATTACACAATAAATTTAATTTACACTAAAAAGTGTCAATTTTTGAAAACTAATACAAATAAGAACATCAAATTCTCATTTTGCATAAATGACATCATATGAAACATTAAATTATAATTCGCTTAATTATTTAACTATAATTTTATTAGACAAAATTCATATTATTAACAATTTTATAACAAATTAATCTAATTAGAATTTATAATTTTGTAATAGTAATAATTAAAATCTAGTATTTTGATTAATATTATTATCAAACTAATTAGAATAAATTTATATTTTAATAAAAAAATTACATATATAAATAAAATACATTGTTTATTATGATTACTAAATATATATTTTTTGTAAGTAAACATATCACTATAATTTATAACATATTTACATAAGTTATAATTTATTTAAAGTTTTCATTTTTACTGAAACTGTGACTCGGTGTGTCACAATACATTAATATCATGACCTATTAAATATTTGGTATAGGTAATAGTCAACCTAAAATTAATCTAGCATTATTTTTTCTCAGAATGACTCAATGTGCATGTTTTCAGTAAAAAAGATACTTTTGAGTTCAAAATATGATATAGTAATGAAAAAAAATCAAAACGATTGTCCTGATACATTAATAAAACTCCCCATATGTAATTGTTTACATATAGTATGTATAATAATAAAAATGAATCACATGATGTGAAAAATATTACCAAAATTTTGTGTTTTAATTTAAAATGTACATTTTAGTTTGAAACATGTGTTATATACTAAAACATATGAAAACACAGTCCTATTATCTTAAAAACTGCAAAACATCCATAAATTATTCATAAAATTTTTAATCAATAATATGGAAATAAAACACATGATGTTCCTGGTATGATTAAATATGTATGTTTCTAATATAAAAGTTTAATTTTTGCTTGAAACACACTTTAGTTGCATGAAACCAAGAAAACAATCTTGCATTTTCATAATAAATTAAAAAATTGATCTATAAGTCATTAGGTATAAGTAGGAATTAACCTCACACAAATCTAGAACAATGTGGTTCTGGTATTACTCAAAGTTAATGTTTTCATCTATAAATTGAAATTTTAGATGAAAATGTGTGTCAATGAATGAAAACTATTAAAAATCACTCATATAGTCTTGAGACATTAAGACAGGAATCCGTAATTCATTTTGATGTATAAGAATCAACTTCATATCAATCTAACACATGTGTTTTTCGATTTAGAAGTAAAATTTTATAAGTTTACTATTTTATCATATACATGATTCTTTCATTTATTTAAAAAAAACTAAAATAAGAATTTTATTTAGAGTTACACATGTATTTTATTTTAAATAGTTTGGTATGTTGAAAAATTGGTGGAACAATTGGGGTCTAATGAAAGGTCCCACAAAGAGTGAATTAAAGGTCCAACCTTTTACTATTTATTTTTTTAAGAAAATTTAATGTTTAAAATAAATTATACATACCAATTAATTTCTAATATATTAAAATAAAAAAAATTAAATTTATTTAAAATTGAATTTTGATGTGTGTTGTAAATATTTTGATTTTTTTAATTTATATGTAATTGTGATGTTTATATAGATTTATATAAATATAATAATACATACCTGGAGTTAGTGATTTTATCATAAATAACTATAGTTCAGATAAAATTATATTTTACTATTGTTGTAAAAATCACTAAAAAGTACATATTTGACATTCCTAAAATACTTTCTGAAAAAAGAAACCCTTGGGCAGTACATTTTATTACTGATGAAGTGTTCGTTGACCAATCCTGATTCTAGTACTGATAAAATATTTTTGATTTTAAAGGTGCATACAATTTTATTCATTATTATCACTGATAATTTTGATTTCTAGTGCGGATGAAAGCCTATTATGGTGTAACGACAAACATGTGTTCTTAAAGAATTTTACTATAATTGGCTAACTATTAGGGTTAATTTATTTGAATTAATGGAATAGAAAAATATCTATATAAAATTTATTAATAAAATGGGATGTTCTTATATTATTTATGTGGGATGAATGTATGTATTACTCGATTTATATAATTTTAAATTATTTAATTAAAAAATTATAAATTCAATGATATTAAAACAAAATCAATTGCATACATGATTAATTCTAATATAGTTATAAGGATAATCACTATAAAATGAATAAAATAATTTTTAAGAAGACTTTATGTTATATGATCACTTGAAAATGAAAAATGTGTTTACTTAAGATTCATTAAGGATGAGGAAGAAAATAAATAATTGAAGAAATATCTCATCCCAAAGAAGTTATTATAACTTAATTAGACATGTTATACATCCCATGAAACTTAATATGATCTATCAATATGTTTCATATTTTTTATTTGAGGAAAATTTCTCAAATTAAGAAGGAAGATGACTCATAAATGTACAATAAAAGAAGAAACCTTGTAAAATAAAAACACTCTAGTCTTTGGAGAATGATTTCATCACATTTTGGGTGACTAATTTCACACAATGAAATAAATTTATTACCATTATAATCTAGAGATGAAGATAAATGGAGAAAAATGAATTAAATTTAGATTATTATAGCGCTTTGTAATAAAAAACAATTGAATGATAAACATGAAACATAAAATTTTCAACATAACATTATAATAAAAGTCTATCTAAAATATAATATTTCCTTTTAAAAATTTTCCAACAATAGATAATTAGAGTGTTTTGGTATGCCAAGTGTCTAATAAAGACATCTCATTAATTTTTGTTTCAAAATTGGTGTTGGATAAAAAAATTAATTTTAATTTCATACATTTGATGAAGACTATGTGAAATATTTTCTATCATAATTAATGTATTAGAATGGATTTGAAGAAGAAAACATTATAGTATCTCATTATGAGATAAATTTTTCAAGGATTGTAATCTATATGTTTTTAAAATATTTGTCATATTGGATATCCTATGAACATGTAAAGACTAAGTTGATGAGATATAATTTTTGGACCTAATATTAGGCCCATGATTTTATCTTGATGTTGGGATACCTAGATTAACATATAAAATTATTATCTTGATTGATCCATATATAGATGAAAAGTTACTAATGATGTATTATATATATAATTAAAATAATAATTTCATTAATAATGATTTATGTGCACTAAAACAATTGTAGTTCTTGGGTTGCCATTTCCCATTGACTATATTTACATTGATTTGAGGTTTATAACATCAATCCTACAATTTTCTAATCCATTAATCATGAAGAACAAAATATTCTCCACAGATTGAGTAAATTTGTCTTCATATTTCAAATTACAATCTATAATAGAGAGTGTTTACTAAGGTTATGTTCAAAATGTATGAGATAAATCCATTATTATTAGGAATAATAATAGTTATTATATATAATTTTAAGTGGTAAAATTAATTTAAAACTGATATTTTTAAAATTTAACTACATAAAAGCTATTTTAAATTAAATGGAAATTATTCACATTACATGTCTCTTTACTTATGAAGGTGAATTAAATAATTCAGGAAAGTGGTGTAATTATTGTTTAAAACAAGTCATTATAAATATTTTTCAATAATATTAGTTCTACACATAACAATACTCATTATAAAAATAATAATAGCTAATAGGCACCATAATAATATGAATATAGAAATAAATTTTTTATTAATCACTGAAAAATAAATTCATTATTAAAATTATAATGATCATTATTTTTTTCATTAGTTTTTATTAACTACTGTACTATCATGTATAAAAGGCATGGTTTATATAAATCTATTTTAATAAGGGTTCATAAAAATACCTTAATCATTATATTTTAATCCTGACTAGATACCTTCTTCTTCTTTTTTACATGACACTTAAACCCGATTTCGGTATCACTAGGAGATTTATTAAATGTATTTTTTCAAAATAAATTTAATCATTTCAATATTTTTTAACATGAAACCCATATTATATATTTCTTTATAAATAAAAAAGTTTTTAGGTAACATTAACATTAACAACAAGTTTAATTGAATCAAGACATACTATTAAAATATTATTATTTAATAAGATAGTCATCACCGAGATATCTAAATTGTTGGAATTAATAGAATAACTAAATATTAAAAAAATATTATGAATTATTTAGATTGGATATAATTATAATTTTAAATAATAACTATTCAAAAACAAAATTACTCTTTATCAGAAAAACTTTTTTATGAAAAAAATGTATTTTATGAAAATATATTAAATAAATGACATTTTCAGAATTTTTTTGATCAATAATATATATAATAGATTAAAAAATTATTTAAAATTCATATTATGTTTTTGGTATAAACGAAATAATAATAATCACAATATTTATCATTTTTTTATAAATGAATTTTAGTGAATTTTTCGTTCTTTTGTTAAATTTGTTTTCCAATTTAATACAATTTAGTTTTAAAAATTTAATTCTTTTTTAATATAATATTTTCCAAATTATATTGGTGTTAAATATTCATTATCATGAACCATCTCCTGGGACCTGTTCCATGACTATCCCAAGCCCGCCTTTTATAGGTCAGGGGCTGGTGACTAGAACTAAAACGCATATCCTAGAAAGGGATGGCATTGCCTTCAAACCTGTACACTCACAAACGAAAAACCACATCCCAATGCACTGAAAGTGGGAAAATTTATACCACTAAAATAATGCTGAGTGCTATTAAATGTAAATGTAAGTGGGCCAAAATACAAACCCAACAAGGAACTAAAAATAGCAATGTACAAAGTAAACTCTAATGGTCATCCTCGAAAAACCCCACCTGCTCGTCAGAGTAATGATGCTACTGGAATCTTAAGTAGTATGTACTTCCCGCAAGGTTTTACTATGCCTCACCAGATCCTAGGACACTATGTCCATGATTGTAGAGTCCTTCAGTCCCGTCACCCTGAGAAGCTCGGTTGACACATCAATCGTCTGCATCAGACACAACACGTGCAGGCACAACCTATGCAGGGGTGAGTAAAACAATACATATTAGGGACCCTAAGACCCCCGATGGCCTCTCAGCAATCCATGAAGGAAGAAACTACAATGAAAACACCACATAGGTAATACCACCATTAATGATATTAAACACATGGAATAATTTAAATGATGAAACTAAAACCTAGTATAACTTAAGAGATAATGAGTAAATATGATTATTATTAAAGATAGATCATCTTAATCTTTAGAGATTATCTCCTCATACCCCGTAAATGGTTGCTAGGTGATGACCTAGAAGGTATCATAAGGTGAAAAACCATAGATCAATTCACGGTGTTGAACCATAGAGGATCCCTATGTGATGACCCAAAGAGAATCGATATGTGTTAATCCCAAAAGGATCACTTGGTGCAACCCCACATATGATCTCTTGGTGTTGACCCACAGATTAGTAACATTATTTATTCACATCACAGCCAGCCATAGGATTCCCTCAATTAGAACCATTTATTTCTGATGGATTCTCTCCTCAATCCAATGACCATACCTCAACCTCCATGAAGTCCCACATAGAGTTACATCAAAGGATTGTCTCATCGTAAGGGTCCCTACGCAATAGACAACTAGTCGATTGGACATCTATTTTGTAAGTTATAGGAATTTTTATAAAAATGGATAGGTTGTATTCTAATCCAATCCAACCAGGTCATAATTCATCTTCCTTCAAAACTCATGAAGAGTTTATCAAAAGTACCACCCCATCATAAGGGTCCCAAAAAAATGACGACATGTCAATCAGATGCACTGTTTGAGAGATAAATGTGTTTTAGTAAACATGGGGCTAGTTGTGTCTGATCCTAGTCCAACCCAGTCAGACCAACCCCACCAACCCGGTCCAAGTGTTCCAGATACCCTCGTTAAATTAGATGGACTTGAATCGACCCGGTTGGGGTTAGGGATAGTCTGGTCCGGTCTTGCTAGTGTCCTAGGCCTAATGGGCCTCGTTGGACCTGGTCTGGTTTTGGCCAAGGGTCCAACCTACCGGGAAACTCAGTGACCTAGTCTAATCCATGCCTGGCTTAGCTTTCTATCTAAGGAATGACCCTATCACCGATGATTAGTCATGAGATGCCTTCCCAAAGAGATGTGGTAGCTGCACCACATTGGGCCCCTGCTGGCCCCGCAGACGCAGTGCCTCCTCTAGCCATGGTCTACGGACCATGGCTCTCTAGTTACATGGACAACCCGAATGAGGTTCATCACTCCACACGGTGCCCGTTCGGTGCCGCGACTCCCTCCTAGCATCGTAACTCCCGCTTCCGCAACACAAATACCACTACTACAGCGCAACTCCTGCCGCCTCAATGCTACTCCCACCACCGGGGTGAAACTCCCATTTCTACAGCACGTCGAGGGGCATGCTTCCCCCATCCAACCATAGCCACCACTACTGGCTGCAGCTGGTCATAGTCGGTGCACCATCTTATTTACCTACAGACTACCAGATGTTCTCTGGCGTTATGTTTTTCACGCCACCTAATCCAACAAACTCCGAGAAAATTCATATTCCCCGTGAAGGCCCTGAAATCATCTTGTCGCAACATCTGGAATTCCATTCAGAAAGAGTGAACCTCAGAGGGTGTCTAGGCCATTGTTTGTGTTTTCCCGCATCCTCTACGTTATAGTTTTTGAATCCAGTGATACATGGGGGAGATGATCAATCATATAATGTAATGATGAAACCCATATAGAGATATCCCAAAATATAGTTACCCTCCCACACAATCGTACGAATCACAGATCATCCTGTTAGTGGATTGATTTTTATTCATCGTTTCTATAAAATAAAAGAAAAGAACATTAAATTTAATCAACCCCTACCTCGTGGATGTTTAATGATGAATCATTCATCCTCAATGTTTCAAGATGTTGATGATTCTTCCGGATCTGTTCATCAATGCATGTTGAAGATGATTATGTCTCACTTGTGTTCTTAATTATTTTTTTGTTGAGAAAGACTATCAATAGTTCATCGTTATTCATTGGAGAGTAAATATACCTACAGTTTGTTAGAGAATACCTGTAGTTTAATTCCCCATTCTCTCATATATTGGTTTAATAAAAAAATTATTTCAAGGTGTTTTTGTTACACTGCTAAATTGCATCATTACTCTTACTTTATTGATTCATTATGTTGCCTGATACTATCCATTAATAAGATTCATTAATGATCCCCTGTCACTGCAAATTTTTTGCACTGCAGCGTTTCTCTCTGCCACCCAACATCAAGGAAAATAATAAAATAATTCTTTAAATTTCATTTATTATTTTTCTCAAAAAGTCTGAAAAATAAATTTTCCTCTCCATCCTAGCCGGCCGAAGTTATGTCATTTATAGGAGAATATCAGTGTTTTGAATTCAACGCTGCCCCCTTATTTTTGATCCAAATACCAATTCCTAAGAGAAAATCCCAATCACATGTTTTCTGAATGTATCTTAATAAATGTTCAAAAACCAATTATGGGATCATAGGGCCCCTGAATCAAGTGTTTTTAGAGCGTTTGATCTCAAAATAAATCCATATAAATAAATAAAAATTACAAACAATTTCCAAGACATTATATTCACCCCAACATTTGAGATTTACGTCCTCAAAATCCAAAAAATACTAATCAAATAGATGGTGGTACTAATCAAGAATCTAAGAATCTTAATCCCATGTTCCCTCCTAGAGATTACAATTCTTTCGCCAAACTCAAAACAGAGGAATCAAACACCCACACAGGACCTACTCTTGTTGATCCTCTATCTCTTCCGGGAACTCCGCAAACGTCACTCCATCTCCAATTTCCAGCTTTCCCCGGTCGATTAAGTGTGATGGATCATGGACTTATCACCTCAGTAACGACACATAGATAAGATTATGGACCCAATGAATCTATGGGATAAGAGCTAGGTAATGCACCACATAAGAAAATCCACTTAGGATCATAAATGGTCGGATGAACCTCACATATAACTTGTTTCCTTGGTAAAATATCCATAATCCATGTCATAGTGAGACCCAAATAAATACGTGATCTTCCTCCTGAAACTCCAAGGGTCTCCATCTAATATCGTATTGAGACTTCTGCCTACTCTGTGCAGTCCTCAGCCTCTCCTAGATAATCTGAACCTTCTCGGTGGTAGCTCGTTCCAAATCTGGACCCATGAGTGTAGACTCTCCTATGTTTTTCTAGAAAATAGGTAATCTACAATGCTGCTAGTACATGGACACAATTAGTGCCACACTAATCGTGTAGTGATTGATGTTGTTGTATAAAATATCCACCTGTGGAATTTTTTCCACCAAATACGACCAAAGTCTAGGACGCAAGCACGAATAATTTACTTCAGTGTCTATATGGTCTGCTCCATCTCACTATCCATATGGGGATGATAATCTATGCTCAAATGATATATATTCAAGAACACCTCCTAAAAAACCTTCCACTATTGATATATTGAGCATGCATCATGGTCTGAAAATATTGTCGAAGGCACACCATGGAGCCGCATTATCACTTGAATGTAGAGGCATCCAAAGCCCTCTACCAATCACTAATCCTTGATTGGTAAAATGTGAGCTGAGTGGGTAAGTCGATCAACCATCACCCAAATGGAATCATGGAACCTAGATGTACATGGAAACCCCATCACAACGTCTAATGAAATACAGACCCATTTCCAATCTGGTACCATGAGTGGCTGGGGCAAGCCTTCTTGAAACTGATGATCAGACTTCACTTACTAACATGTGGGGAATCAAAAAACAAACTCGGCCACTGTATTCTTCATCCCTGGACACCAGTACTAATGTTTGATGTCTTGGTAAATCTTTTCCACACTATGATGTTGGGACAATGGTAAAGTATGGAGCTCCCTCAACACATTCTTCCACAACATCATTTGTGCTTATGTGGATCCTCTGAAATGGATGATGTGCTCCCCACCAACTGAAATTCTATCAAGAGCCCATCCTGAGACAAAATAAGAACACTGGGCCTCATAGTCATCATCCACTAGTTGTGCCTCACTAACTCACTGTAAGAGTGGATGAGTGATATTCATAGATTAATGGTATGTCATTCCATAACATCATAGACCTGGAGGGACTCTATCCATCTCCTTTGTATCACATTCAAGTTCTTATATAGGAATATATACCTGAGAATATTTTGGTAATAGTAAATGAGAAACTGTTCACCCATAAATTAGTGTTGCACATCATCAAGGAAAAAAAACTTCTTCTAACTCTAGGTCATGGGTTGTGTTGTTATGTTCATGTTTCCTCAACATCTGTAATCCATAGGCAATCACTTATCACTCATAAATCAGGACACAAACCAATATAATCCATGATGTATCATAGTAGGCTACATACCTGACACCCTCTTCTGGTAGTCTCAAGACGTGGGCATTCATCAGTGTCCACCTCAGCTCCTGGAAACATTTCTGGAACCTCTCCATCCACTTGTAGGTTTTACCCTTTCTTTTCAAATCCAACAAGTGTACTGCTACTCTATAAAGGATTGGTATTATTTTCATGTAGTACCCAACCATCCATACGAAACTCTTATAATCGGTCACACTTCGGGGTGGTTCCCAAGAAAGCAATGTCTTTATTTCTATAGGATCCACTGTAACTCTAGCTTACGAGATGACATGTCCAAGGAAGTGGAAATACCGAATCTAGAACTACCACATTGAGAGCTTATCATAAACTGGTGCTCTTAGTGTGCATCTAAAACTATCATCTGGTGTGTATCGTCTTCCTCATCTCATGCCGAGTACACCAAGATGTCATCAATAAAGACCACCACAAAATGATTGAGGTAAGGCTGGATGGTCATGTTCATGAGTCCCATGAACACTAATGGGGAATTGGTCACACCTAATGGTATAACCAATAATTAATAGTGGCCATATCGACACCTGAAGGTTGTTTTAGGTACATCCTCATCCCATAACTGATGTAGGTGATAGCCCGATCTGAAGTCTACATCGAAATCCAACTCACTCCCTTCAGCTGGTTGAAGAGTTATTCAATCATCAGCAGTTGATACTTGTTCTTCCCTATCACCTGGTTCAGGCACTGGAAGTCTAAACATTGACTCAAGCCCCCATATACCTTCTTGAAAAATAACACCATGGCTTCCCATGGAGAAACCATTGTCCTTTCAACCCATTCATTAGTAAGTCCTCCAGTTGTACCCTCAACACATGAAGCTCCCTAGGAGCCATCTGATAAGTAGGTATAGATATATCTGCCTTCCCTGGGTTCCAGTAAATGATTTAGTCTACCTATCTATGAGGAGGTATTCTTGAGATATCTTCTAGAACGACATACTCATATTCATCTACCACTACAATAAAACTCATATTCCACTCATCCACTGCACAGAGGGTGAGGCTAGATAATTAGTGATTGATCGACTATTCCCTACTTGGAGAAAGTCCATCCTATGCTGCATAGTTTTTCTTATCCCTGGTGATGGAATACGTAGTCCCATTTCCGCAGACACACCCCTCATTGTGCCTAAAACAGTGAATCTAAGCATGGACTGTGGATAACCATTCCATACCCTAGATGAAATCGTAAGGCTCTGATGCTGCTACTAGGATATCCTAGGGGAATCTATCACTTCTTAAAGTAAGATCAAACTACTGGAACTCGAGTTTAATTGTTGAATCCCATCCTGTAGAATTATATAATAGTAATTATTGATCAAATAGACCCACAATAATATCATATCCTCGAACGAGGTTCATGGGAAAGAATGTGTGACTGTAACCTATGCCTATAAGAACAACATATATGGTGTAGTAAAAACAAATCAAACCTTTAATAATCTATGGAGCACTATGGTCATAGGACTCAATCGCCTAAAGCTAGCCTAGCCCCTATCCACCTACTCCTAGAGCTCATGGTGGAACTCATGGGGTGGTGGTGGTAGTACCATGAACTGTCGTCCACCGCATGCCACTCAGCCTGCTCCCCTGCCATGTTCTCGACCCTCCGGACCTCCACGCTTGATCCTCTGCCACTATCTCGAAGGTCCCTAGACCACATGCTGGTATTATTTATGAGGATTCAGATATTCATGATCCATATTCCATTTTTTTCTACAAGAGAAACAAAATATAGTCCTAAGATGAACTCTTATACCTCATGAGCTCCGCACATACTACCCTGCGTCCAGAATCCATATTCAATAAGGTCTGGCCTTTTTGGGCCTCATTGAATTATTCGTACTTATTACTATAGATGACTCGGCCACCTATCATCTGGTGGGGGCTGTAACTGTCGGTTTTTGTTCACCTTAGAAGCTCTCCACCAATAGGTCATGCTCTAGCACTCCATCTTGCATTGAAATGTTGAGTGAAATCATCAATTCCCTAATCTCCCATCGGCGTCCATGACCAATGGTCTAGGACCAAATAAAAGATCATGTTCCATGTCATTAGATTATAGGGAGAGGTTGGTAAACCTCACTTAGTATTGGGACACTGTCAGTTACCCTACTACAGGAGTAGTAACTATTGAATACACATAGACCATAGTGTCGTTGGTAGGTACTCCGCCTGAAGAGGATATTGAAGTCTATCCATACAATGGTTTCCTCCTCATGTGTTTGGAGTATAAATATGCACCACATCCCTACCGTGTCATGAAAAAAATCTAGCAGCGGGGATCACCATCTGGTCTGCAGGTGTATCTACTAAGAGAAAAACATTTGTAACTACGTCCATCCAATCCTCAACATCCTTGAGAACTGTCTCACCTCAAAAAATCAGAAGACTCATTCTATGGAATTTGTGTAGCAATCTCATTTGACACACACTAACCTCTAGTAGGGATGGTTGAAACTGATGTGCTCCAGGTTGTGGTGATGCTGGTACAACACCCGAATGAGATATAGCTAGAAGTTGTCCTTGCAGCAATGCCTCCTCGCTCATTGAATCATCATCATGGTATCTTACTGGAATCCTAATTTGTTTCCTTCATGGAGGCATCCTTTTGAAAAACAGATTCTCCATAGTTAATAAGTTATACATGGTGAGCTTTCTCATAAGATATAAAAAGAAAAAAAATTCCAAAACAAAGGAAACTACTGTTTTGGTCTACTGAGTTGGAAAACATAATTTAGGGTCCTAGTGTATGGATACATCAGCCTCCACACCAACACTAGACTCCCTAGATATAAATCTGAACACAAGACACATAACAATATTGCTTCCATAAAAAATACTAACTCTCAGTTCTTCTGGTAGAACCGAAAGCCCTCTTATACAACTTTATCACAACCCATATTCAGGGACCATACCATGACTACCCCCAGCCCACCTT
This sequence comes from Viscum album, assembly GCA_963277665.1. Classification (NCBI taxonomy): domain Eukaryota; kingdom Viridiplantae; phylum Streptophyta; class Magnoliopsida; order Santalales; family Viscaceae; genus Viscum; species Viscum album. Next base: position 1,396,046,061 of record OY728165.1, read on the forward strand.
TCATAGGCCTGGGGCTGGTGACTAGAACTCAAAAGGTATATCCTAAGAGGGTAAGGCATTGGCTTTAAACCTGTATGCACACACACGCCCAAAAACATCCCAATGCAATAAAAGGAGGAAATAGTTATACCACCAAAACAAAGCTGAGTGAAAGTACAAGTGAATGTAGGTTGACCGGAATACAATCCCAACAAGGATCTGAAATCAGGAATGTACAATAGAAACTCTAATAGCCATCAATGGAAAACCACACCTACTCATGAGAGTAGAGAATCTACTAGATTCTGAAGTAGTTTGTCATGTCTGATCGTTCCTACTGGGCCCCACCAGGTCCTAGTACACCATGTTCACCATCGTAGCATTCGTCAGTACCGTCCCCCTAAGAACCTATTTCAGAAAAATTGATCATCACAACTAGACACAACACGTACGGGTAAAGACCATTTAGGGGTGAGTATAAAAATACTCATTTGGGACACTAATACCCCTGACGGTCTTTCAGTAATCCACTAAAGAAACCACCACAATGAAAATACCAGAGAGGTAACACCACCAAGAACTAACTCAAACACATAGAATAAAGTGAAATACATAGCTCACACTAGGTATAACATAAGAACATAAGTAAAGATGATTACATGTAAAGGTAGATCATTTTATTATGTTAAGATGCTCTGATTATAACCTGCACATGGACTCTATGTGCTAACCCATAGAGGATTGCTAGGTGTAGACCCATAGAGGATCAATATGTGCTGACCTGTAGAGGGTTTCTGGGTGCTGAACCATAGATAATCACTATGTGCTAGCCCATAGAGTATCTCTAGGTGCTCACCTATAAGGTATCTCTAGGTGTGGACCCACATACGATCTCTAGGTGATGAACCAAAGATGATCGTTATATTATCATCACGTCACAACCATCCACTGGATTCTCAAACTAAGCACACTTGATTTTTGAAGGATCCTCTCCTCAATCCATCAACCTTACCATAATCACTGCAAAGTCCAACATAGAGTAAGATCAAAGGACTGTCTCGTCGTAAGAGTCCCAACGAAATAGATGGCACGTCGATCAGATTCACGGTCTGTAATTTATAGGTTTTTTATTAAAAAGCGCCATGTTGGATTCGAGTCTGATCCAAAAATTTCCTTATCCATAATATGAAAAACTCAAGAACTTTTATTCAGAATGGAATCCCCTCTTCATGGGTCCCAACACCAATATTATCGCATCAATGAGACACGTGGTCTGATATATACATAAGATTTACAAAACTGGGGGCTGGTTGTGTCTCGACCCAATCCGACCCAGTCTGATAGACCCAAACAACCCGTCCTGCTTTGGTTGAGGGTCTAGCATGCTGGGTTGCCCAATCATCCAGGTATAATCCGGCCTGACCCACCCGCCGATGACCGACTGTGGGTTGTGGATGGTGGGCGTCCTCCTACCGCAGCAGAAGGACCGCAACTCACAAGCTTCCCCAACGTCCTAGACTCGGGACGTCCTTTTGCATTGTGTATGCTGACACAATGTGGTGAATAGACCACTTAAGCACTTGTTAAGAGATATAAAACTCTACTCACACATTTACTAAAAGTACCTTAAAAATGTTAAAAAATCTGTTTTGGGCTCACTGGGCCTTAGAATCAACTATCATCAAATCTTGTGGTCTCAAAATAATTCCATTGAAATTAAAAAAAATCACAGAATTTCCACAACATTAAATGTATAATATTATGAGAAGATAAATTTTTTGATGAATATTGAAAACACTGGTATTTATTAAGAATTTAATTTTTTTAATCATTTGAAAAAAAACATTGTTTCCAAATTATTTTAAAGGACAAATATGTAAAATAAAATAAACATTTATACAATTTAGAACATTTCAAAAATATTATATCAGATTATGATATAAAAATGTCATAAAAGTTCGAAAATTTCAACATTGGAAAATCAATTTCTCATCCTAACTACTAGATTAATAATAAATTAAAAATTTCCACATTTTTTAATATAATTTAAAATAATTTATTATACATTATTAATATGATTATTTCCTAAAAAAAATAATGAAAAATAATTTTTTACAATAATGAGTTGTAAAAATTATAAAAATCACCTACCACAGTTAGGGTAAAAATGGGTATACCGGGTGATAAACTAAAAATAAAATGGTTATATAATTCTCAATAAATTGTAAACACCATGTTTATTTCCATATATCGACCATATCTATTCTAGTATAGAAATTGTTTTATTTGGGATCATTTTGGAATATGGAAAACGAGGGGACACATTTTTCTATTCAAAAATTACATGTGTGGAACTCACCTCACTTATGAACTCCACACCCTCTCCTCTCCTATCCAAAACTATGAAAAAGTTTCATTCAACCATTAAGCGCCTATATAACCTCATTAATTATCTCATAAAAACCTATAACCATTATTTATGTTTTAAATTCTTCATAAAAAACTTTTTTGGTTGAAACGGACAGATTATTTTCGAAGAAGAGGTAATTTCCATATCCTAGCATTTTATTTTATTTATTCCTCCACCTACTTAATTTTAATTTAAACCTGTTCATATAATATATTTATTATCATTTTTATTCAATGATTTTATTATGAAAATTTAATTACCTATAACATTCTCCACTTCCATCAAATAGGTTATGTAATCATCACTTATTTGAACCACGAGCTACAAGCTCACTAACCGATGATATTCTTTTTCCGTAACCAATTATCACAGCTGGATATAATGATTGATTTAATTTTTATATATTTTATTTTTATACTATTATTAAACTAAAATTATAATACCACATCTATCTTCATACCTCCTAGCACATTGGAAAACAGTAACATCGTTCATGGGTACGACAGACTATCGTCTCGCGAATTGATGTAATGTTTTTATCACTTTTTATGATATTAATAAGGATATATTAAATAAATAAATAATTTTAATAGAATAATTACAATTATTTAATTATTATATCTAATATATAATCTTAAATTCCATTCTGAGGGAGATATTATAACGCCATCAATGCTTATAGTGGACTACCATCTCATGAAGCGATGTCACTCATTTTACAAAAATGCATTACATGGAAGGTAGTAATAATAGGATTAAATAATCACATGTAATATATATGACATTATAATTATTCTATATATTCAAAATATTAATTTTCACTCTATCATTTAATATGTCAATAAAATGTAAATATTTTTGAAGCTTATGTATGACCAACCATCTCCCTGAACAGTTTATTTCATTTTCTACCTCTAAATTTTATTGATTAAAGTGAATAAATATATAATTATTATATATGATATTTATATCATGGTTGATATTTTAATTTTTATGGAACCATGATCAATAAAAGAGGACCAAAAATACAAAATCAAAACATACACATGAAAAGTAGTTATTACATGAAAGATGGACTAAACATGGAATTGTTATTAAATTGGTAATAAAAGGTAATAAGTAAATATATATTTTATGATATATATATAATTATTTCTATATAATATATTTATAATTAACAAATATTTATTTTATAAGTGGTTCAAACATGTCTAGAGGAATGGTAGACTTAAAGTACTTCATTTATGTCTTTGTGTTTTACTTTTGTGAGACGCATTCCATATTCAATAACTCTTTTTTTAATATAGTTTATATACTACATATGAATTTATTTAATGACTCTTAACCTACATATTATTGGTTTATAGATATCCATTTTATGATCTCACTTTCACTGTGGTATATGAATTTATTTAATGACTCTTAATCATGATCTAATGTGTGTGTTTGACATTATAGAGTCGTTCCACTAAGATATCCACTTGTTGTATGCTAGTTACAGGGTAGTAAATAGACACCAAACATGGTAGATCATGGATTACCAGTAGATCCTTCTGTCATACCTATCTTAGCTTCAACCGACATTCCAGAAACAGGTGCTGACACATCGTTCTGAGAAGGCTTCATGAGGTTTATAAACACCTTCATGGGAGCATCGCTTCATGACCTGTCTATGGCAGAGTTGGCATAGGTATTTCAGTAGCATTATCCTCCCACCTTCTCAGGGGATCGAGGACCTCAGGCTACAGAGTCATGGTTAGAATCCATGCTTTCTATCTCTGAACATTTGGAGAATCCTCCTGATATGTGGGTGAAGCTCCCTACATATATACATCGGTATTATGCTAAGAGATGGCAGGATGTGATTTCACAGGCTAGACACCAGAAGTTTATTGTGTGGGATGAGTTCTAGCATACCTTATATGATTTGTTCTACCCGGATACATTGAGGGCCGACCGAGGCCAAGAGTTCATGATTTTGGAGCATGGTAATCTCTCAGACATGGAGTATTCTTCTCAGTTCACATAGTTGTAGCTCTTCACACCCATTCAAGGGAGTGATAAGTTATTACTGTCAAGGAAAATTGAGGATGGTCTCAGAAATACATCTTATCTCATTTGAAAATCTTTCGGTTGACTTCCATCACTCTTATTGTCAGCCAAGAGCTGATCACAGAGCGCAACAAGTGGGATTATGGGTTTGTGAGCCAGGGATGCTCGGCATCTATAATTGGTACCCCTCCTACTGATAGTTGGAAGCACCGTAGTTAGTCTACGTGTCGAGACCTGATTATCCAGAATACTTCATCTAGGGGCCTGGTGGTGTGCTACCAGTGTGGGAATAGTGGGAATACGAGGCCATATATCCCAAGCGACCTAGTGGAGTGCCAATATTGCAGTAAGATGGGCCATCTTTATTGTTTCTATCTGATCATTTCAAAATCAGCTGGTGATAAGAGTTTATCCATGACTCCTCATTTAGGAGATGGGAAACTAGTTTTTCATCACTTTGGAAACTGGAGTTCATCCAGCTGTTCAGGCTAAGGTGAAATTCTCAGCGATGGTAGCTAGTCGGAAGGCTTTCAGCAAAAACTGGGTTCATCATCTCAGGGTTATCAGGTAGGGTCATAAGTCCACAGAACATGCAAGACTTTTTATGCAGTGTCTTCCCAATAAGGGAAGAATTTTTAACCCTCTATAGTTCGAGGTACGATTCTAGTTGCTATAGTTTGGTCTTCTACACATTTCGATATAGGGGATTCTCATAGTGCCAAATCTATTATTGTTGTGGAGAGACTTTCACTCGTTATCTTTTCTTATGATGATGCTATGATGATAGACAATAAGTTGGGGACTAGAATGGATTCTGTACATCAGTGTAAGGACTTCCATCTTGAGTATTGTGGGTTTCACTTCATCTTGGACCTTTATGTCATAGATATGACGTGCGATGATGTCATTCTCAAAATGGACCAATTAGTTCCCTACCAGGATGTTGTCGATTTCTATCGTTGTAGGGTGAGTTTTACATCGCCAAAGGGTAGATAATATTTACATTAGGGAGAGTGGGATTTTTAGATGAGTAGAGTAGGACCCAAGCATCATGGGTTTGGAGGAATTACAACCCAGATTTCATGTCTGTATCTGGATGTCCATGGGACTTCACAGTTGGAATTTCCTCCATTAGTCGATCGTTTCCATCATGTCTTTATAGAAGACTTTTCTAGTTCTACTTCAAAGTGAGAGGATGAATTTTCTATTTAGATCCTGCAAGGAGGTGTACCGATGTCCATTCCTACATATAGGATGGCTGCACGGGAGTTACAAGAGCTCACGAAGTAGTTGGAGGAGTTCTGGAAATGGTTTCATCTGAACCAGAACTTCTACATATGGATCAACATTCATATTTGAGAAGGAGGGAGGGACCCTCATATTTTTTTTATATTACCATAAGATGACCTATTTGATGGTCAAGAACCGATATCCCTTACCAAGGATTGATGATCTCTTTGATCAGCTATGTGGAGCCCGAGTGTTCTCGATGATTGATTTGAGATCCGGTTGTCATCAGTTGCACATTATACCATCCGATATAATTTTTAAGCCTTTCAGAGCAGGTATGGTTTATAAAAGTATGTGGTTATACCATTCGTTCTCACGAATGTTCCTACTGTTATCATGGAACTGTGAACCAATTGTTTCATCCATACAGAGATTCATTCATATTAGTATTTGTTGATGTTATCTTGGTGTAATCTCACACTTGACATGACCATGATAAGAATATTGAGATCATATTGAGTACACTAAGAGTGAACCAATTATATGATTTGATCTCAAAATTCAATATTTGGATGGCCCATATTCACTTCTTTGGTCATGTTATCTCATAGACCAGACTATCAGTTAGCCCCTATAATGTGAGAGGAGTAGTTTCCTGGGAGAATCCAATGAACATCTTTGATCTGCATAGATTTATAAGGATGGATGGATACTACACATGTTTTTTGTCGAACTTTTCACACTTAGTAGCATCACTAATGGTCCTAAGTAAGAAGGGTGATAATTATTGATGGTCAGATTCTTGTGTGTTAGACTTTCAAAAGATGAAGGGGGGGGGGGGGTTGACTTCAGCACTAATACCACTATTTCCCGAGCCAAGAAAATCTATACTGTATATTTTGATGCATCAGGTATTGGGTTGAGTGTAGTGTATATGCAAGGAATGGAGTTTTTGTATATGGGTCTTTGTAGTTCAGGCCACATGAGACGAATTACCCAATACACGTTCTCGATTTTGCTGCTATTTTTCATGATTTACATTGTTGAATACATTATCTTTTGGGATATAATTTTATTGTTTCATCGATCAAAAATGTATTAAGTATATCTTTACTCAGTGTGATCTAAATCTGAGTTAATAACTGTTGATTGAGAACCTTCAGTATTTTGATTTTAACCTTTCCTATACACCTGGGAATGGAAACACATTAGCTAATGTGTTGAGAAGTAGGACACAGATACAGGTGGTTTAGAAGGCTAGTATTGAGTGGAAGTTTATGGTTCTATTCTCTGAGATGCATTTTGAGGTGCACAACAGACAAAGATAGAAGTTTATTTCTTTTATAGCTGTTAAATCAACACTACAAGATCGACTGTGAATGAGGAAGCTATTAGATTATAAAGGCATAGTACTACGAAAGACTATGTCAGGAGATGACCATACTCCTAGATGGACCATTGGTGATGATGAGATCTTTTTTTTCATTGTAAGGTATGGGTTTCAGGAAACATACACAAGGAGATGATGTGGGACTTTTATTTCTTAGCTTGGGTAATTCATATTTGTGTCACTATGATGTATCAAGATATGCACTGTCAATATTGGTGCCTAGTTGTGAAGAAATATGTTGCTGGTTTTGTAATGAGGTGTTCCACCTGCCAGTAGGTGAAGGTGGAGCATCAGTGATCAGTATGGATTTTGTATTAGTTACCCATTCCGGAGTGTAAGTGGAGCGGTGTCGTGATGGACTTCATGATAAGGTTGTGAGGATTCATCAAGGGAAAGATGTAGTATGTGTTGTCATTGATAGACTCATGAAGGATGTTCACTTCCATCTAATCAAGGAGACTTTCAGTGTTGACGAGCTGGGAAGGTTTTACTTCTGATATATTGTACGCTTACATGGGGTTTCACAATCCATTGTTTCATAAAGAGATTCTCGTTTTACTTATCGTGTATGAAAAAAAATACATACAGATTTTGTTAAACATGTACCTTTGAGTAATGCTTACCATCCCTAGACAGAGGGCCAGTTTGAGTGTAAAATTCATGTTCTAGAGGACATGCTTCAAGAACATGTCCTTGATTTTAGTGGTTCTTGGGAAAAGCACATACCTCTTTTGGTGTTTTCCTACAACCATAGTTTTCAAGATACACGATTCTTATAAAAACTCACATGGATTTATATAGTAGGCCTCGTTGATCACCCTTATATTTGATGGAGGTAGGAGAGGCAGCTATGCTAGAACCTCATCTTGTAAAGGAGACCACAGAGCTGGTGGAGTTGATTTAGAAGAAGATGACTACTACATAGTAATTATAGAAGATGTATTATGATCAAAGGAGATGTGCTCTAGAGTATTAGTCCGGAGATCATGTTTTTATACTTGTTACACTTAGGTTTGGACACATGAGGATTATGAGACATGGTATGATTTCACCGATATATGACGGAAAAATTGAGGTTTCGGAGAGAGTTGGGACGGTTGATTATCGATTTCAGTTACTTAAAAGGTACCGGTATATGCATGACATCTTCCATGTTTTTCAGCTACGATATTACTTATTACACCTATCTCATTTCTTTCAACATGAGTAGCTGGAGCTAGAGGTGGATGCATCAATTGAGGAGCATCCAATCTGAATTATTGATCGTAATGAAAAGGTTCTCTATGGCCAGTCTATTCCTCTAGTAAGGGTGCTATGACAACACGAGTGAGTACATGACGAGACCTGGGAGAGGGAAGACGATGTATGATTGTAGTGTTTGGAGCTTTTCGGGGGATCTTCTTCTACGATGACTTTCTATGGAAATTTAGGGAAATATTTCTTTATGGGGGGATGTTTCGATGAACCTGGACCTTATTTTCTGGTATGAGTTTTTCTTTTCTCGTGTTTTTGTGAAAAAGAATAGAATCTTGAAATTTTTGGAGTACGCATTGTGTACATTGGATTACATGTTGTGTACATGGTTTCCACGAGTGAGCGTGTACATGCCATGTAAAGTCTGAGTACATGGCCGTGTGGGTGACCTGGAGACCACCTAAAGCAGAGGCCAGTTAAGGAAATTACATGTTGTGTTGTTTTACATAACAAAACATGTACATTTATTTTTAATAGTTATATCGGATTGGGGTCACGTCTCATTCACATAATCCCCTTCTTCCCATCTCGTCTCATCCAGGAGAGACTAAGGCTGAGGAATCTTCTATGAGCACCCGACCTTCCATCCATTCTCTAATTCAACCACCACTGATTGCATTGGAATTTACATGTTGAGCTCTTCCTTCTTCTAGAACCTCATCTATTTATTTATTTTCTATCTTGACATATCCCTGGTTGAGCGTTTTTTTAATTTTTGAAGAACTACCACATTCTAGGTCAATTCAAGGTCCAATTACGGAGTATATCGATTGTAAAACACTGATTTAGGTGGTTTTTTCCATTCTGTACTTAGTCATTGAATATTATGTTCAAATGTTCCCAATGCCATATAAAAAGTTATTCCATGATTAGGGATTTTAGCTCTGTTAATTCCTATTATTCATTGTGTTCAAGAATAGAGGTTGTTTGATTGTGAATAGGGTTTTTTTCCACGCTATGGATGTTTTTCCCATGTTTGTTTTGATATTGTCTGTTTGGTAGATCTTTTATGGTTAGGATTCATAATTTCCATTCCTAGTGTAGTTAGGATGGAAGGATTTATTTGATAATATTATATTCTTTTAATTGATTATATAAGTAGTTATTGAAAACTGTTAGCCACGTAGTTCTGAATATTTACTTTCGTTGTTGAAAATATTTGTGCACAACAGACTTATATATAGCCATGGGACCAAGTGGAGGCTTGCATTTCTGATGGAGTTTATTTGTTTACATTGCACATTGGTTTGGTAATTTATTTCAGCATTGTGACTTATTTGGCTGCATTTCTAGGAATATGTATCATGCATCATTTATATATATGTGCTCTCATTGTTTATCACTTGCATTATTCCTCTGTTTACTTGTGGCATGTTATTAATCCTTCCACTATTGATATCTGATTATCATTCTGTTGTGTTACTCTACCAATGAGGGCATAGTTTCCCCACAATCACACCCAAGGCCCTTGCTGCTGGTCATTTTCCACTAGATTGAGGGGAAATATGCTTGATTCTAAGTAACCAACCGGGTATATGGAACCTTTGGGAAAAAACTAGAACATGGACATTACAATTGATTATAATAAATTTATCAAAAATTTCAATAAAAAACCATGAAATTAATTAAGTCAAGGAGTTTTAAATACAAATATCTCAATATAAATCTTTATCACCTCAAAATATCAATTAAACACTCTACTATAATATGCGAAGTTCCCCTAACATCTAACTAGGAAAAATTCTAAATTTTTTCCTTAATAGACTATTATAATTTTTATTTCAATATAGAAGATAACCATATGAAATTAATAATATTTTTATACCTCATTAAAACTCTAGGTGACCATTTGTAGATGGAATTTCATGATTCCATTTTCTTAAATTTCTAGATAGAAAAATTATAAATTAATGATTACAATCATTCAAATTTTGAGTTTAGCAGTGAATCTTAAAACCAAAACCTAGAATCCCAAAGATGACGCCTTACATTATTACATTTTGATTTATACTATATTTAAATTTTAATGTACATAACAATTTATCGGTTTTGTAAAACCATATTACTTTAATGATACCAACATTACATCAGTAGTTATAAAGTAATACATAATTTATAGAAGTGACTAATAATATACATCATTAAAACTCATTCAAATGAATCTTCTTCATAACTTGGGGAAATGATTCAAAAATAAGTGTGAGATATAATTATATGTAAAGATGCGTACAATAGGATAAATAATTATTCAATAAGAATTATTTAACAAATCATGGTAAATTATCGAGAACACATTGCATATAAATAACTGGATAATGAAAAAGTAATATGGAAAGGTAATAATTTGAAAAGACATACAAATCAATCAATAAAATTTGAGTGAAAATAATTCATATATTGTGTCATATTGTAAATATAACGTAAAATAAATACTGAATCATAATGAAGGAAATTATTTATTATTATACATTCTATACCAAGAACATGAAGACCACTGCTGTCAAGATATATCCTTCAGACTGTTTAAAAAATAGGTAAAAAACTATTTAATTTGGACAATTCATTTGAATCATTAGAAAATTTCAATGCATCAAGGGTATACATGAAGTCTCATCCCCACCCATCACATCATTTCCATAGAGTTCCTTATATTTAATAATCGATTTAATCAATAAATAATATGCCTTATGAAATATTCGTACTGAATGAAATATGAGAATTTATCATTATTTCAAAATTGAATCATATTAATGTAAATGTATAAAAAATTTGGTATAAAATTTTGGAACTAATAATTTCCATCACCCAAGACTTTAGATATTTAAATTGTCACAATATTATAATTTTTTGTAGATAATGTTAATACTCACAAAAGAAAGTGATCTTTGAAAGAATAAATTTTCCACATGGTATTTTTTGAGCTAAACCCCTTGAATGAGATGATACAATGTGAAACATAATATGACATATAGAGTGAGAGAATCATTATTTTATAAAAAACAAAGGGTCATCATATACAACACATTAATTTTAATTGGTGCAAAAAAAGATTCTATGTAATGTAAATTGAAATGAAATGCCTTACATTACTTATCTTTTAGGGTGAAAATACATTATAAATTTATAAAATCGAATTAATAAGAATACTAATATATTCCAGAACGAAAATAATATTTATAAAATCATTTTATAATGTCTTATTATGTGATTTCAAACAATATTTAATTATTTTCACTATTATTAATATTAATTGCCCAATTTTCTTAGTATGTTTTGACATGTTCATTGTTGTTCTTATTAATTAGATAATGATTTAATCATATAAATAATTTAAACCATAATTTAAATATCATATATTTATATATATATACACTATATATTTATTAATAATAATCCATAAAATTAGGGGTATGAAATGATATACATCGTTCATGGATATGGTAAGCCGTATGCCTGCATGAATGCTAATTCCAACTATTTTTGTATTAAAATGAAGAAATTTAAAATCGATATATGTATTAAATTTCTAAATTATAATTTCAAAACCATATATATCATATAATTTTATTCAAAACCATCCCCATTACATTCAACGTATAAAGTGAATGAATAGAATCACTTTGTGGAGGCGGTAATCCACACTTTCATAAATGATAATATTGTATTTCCACTAAATATAGTTCATAAAGGTATGTTTCAAAAAATAATTAATAAATGAAAACTAATTATAGATATCATATATAAAATATAAAAATATCCCATCCATCATAATTTCCACTACGAGAGGTGGTAATCAAATATCGAACAATCATTATTTCGCGAGGTAGTAGTGTGCAGTACACCAGAAATGTATGTTCGTTACGTAGTAGATGGATGTTTTTATAATTGTATACCTAACCATTAGAGTAATAAAATATATGTATATTTTTTATAAAAATATTATCATATAATAATTGAATAATTATATTGGAGGGGGGTGTAGATGGAAAATAAAACAGGGGATCTTATGGGAGGATGTTACCTCCTCTATGGGAATCTCCACTTCGTTTGAACGAAATGGGTTACTTGATTAGATTTAATACCAAAGTGAGTGTTATAGATGTAACACCCTAATATTTTATGAAAAATATTCTTTTAATTTCATTAATGTCTTGTGTTGTATGCTACACCAAGATTACCTTGCGCTATATGCAACACCGTATTAGCTTGTAGTATACACAACACTATTCTTGGATCGTGTTACACACAATTTTGATAATAGTTATTTTACGCAACATTGAGTATATATATATATATATATTCAATGTATAAATGAAATATGGTTGGATTCTGTTATACGAAACAATGAAGGATTCTTTCACAACACGCAACCCTGACTTGGCTTGCATTACACGCAATCGCGACCTTCCTCGATAGTGTGTGTTGTACGCAATACCAGGTTTTACTAAATAATGATATATTATTATAATATTATTATGAACTAGCCGTTATGAATAGTATTAACAAAATTTTGTATTTTATAACATTATTATTCATCTTACACATTTTCTAGAACGTGGTATAAGAACAAAATAAATTTTTCGGGTAAAATAAGTATTTTTGAAAAAATGAAGTTTTGCCGCCTTTTGATGGCGCACCCACTTTAAATCTAGTTTTTGACATGTTTATAAGTTCAATTTGAGAAAAATATAATTCTTCTCTGGAATCATTAAATAAAAATTTACTTTGGATAAATTTTTCGTATTATTCTGGTAACTTTCAAATTTTGATGAATAGTAAAAACACGCTATATTTTAATGAAAAACAACTTTTTTCATCGTAATAATTTATATGGTTAAATTATAATATTTAATGGTTTTAAAGTATAAATAGAATATATTTTTACCATTTAATATAATGTATGTCATTATCATTGATTTTACATTGTATTCGTAGGTTAAATCAATTCAATATTTTCCAATGTTTTTAAACAAAAACCCGTTTTCATTCGACAACGAGATTAATTTTAATTTAATTACTGAAACATCTGTGTATTGAATTTGAAAAACTGGATTCCATATTTGGAATTAGTGGGTCCAAATTATGTTAATAGGATACTTTTTATTTTTGGGAATTATGAATAGTAACTACAGTAAATTTTATTTACCATAGTTAAAGGTAAATCGGGTAATTACGGGTAAATATAATATTATAAAATTACCCTAACACATGCCAAAATTCTATTGGATGGCTAAAAGAAAACCCATATCAACTAAGGGTTGGATTAGATTCATTTTATGGACTTTTGACCCTGAAAATAATTTAATTATTATTAAAACCAAAGAAAGTGACAACATGTCACTCTCCTAAATCTTATAAGTATAATAATTTTAATTTAGTGATAAAAATCATAAAACTTCGAACATAAATAGTATCCAGAAAGATAATAAAATTATCTACATCAGGATAATTTATTTAGAATTATTAGGGATTAAATAATTGTCATTAATGGTGATACATTAATGATACAAAAATTATTTATTAAGTGGAAAATAAGTAATATAGTTTTTTATTGAAATAATAATACCCATTAAAAGGCCCAAAAACCTAAACAAAACTTATTGGTAGTGTATATATACACCTTAATCATCCAATTACCTCATATATAACCGTTTGGATCCTTATAAAAGTGATTATGACACTTATATTATATTATTTTAAATGATGCCAAAGTTGTCACCTTCATAATTTAATAAATATAACAATTTAAATATTGTTATTTTAATATGATAAATTCAAGTAAAAGTTTTATTGTCAAATTTAATAGATTTATCTTCATCAAAGGATTTTTTTTTAAATTTTTATGCAACAAATCAGTATATTAAATAACTATACAAAAATGTTGTAGTAATTAATTTATTAAGAGATAAACCAAATAAATGGTTTTAAAAATAATAAAATAAATATTATATGAACTATTTAATGTGATCCACTAATTTTATAGATACATATGACCTTTTATGAATCTATTAAAGCTTTTATTTCGAACATATATTCTGTATATATTTTATTTAAATTCAAATAAATGAATAGTGTCAAAATTGACACTTTTGTTATTTTATAACAATAACATATTATAAAATTGTTTAAAAATCACAAAAATATTTAAAAATTATAAATTTAAATTTATATGGTCTATAATGTTATAAAGTATACAATTATGGAAAATTAAAAAAAAAAAAGTAATTATTTGTTATAATTTAAAATTTAGAATTTTATTACCACAAATAAACTTAAATAGATTAAATAAGGATAAATCAAAATGATAAGGTTTAAAATAAGATCCAAACATGTATAAATTTGATTGGTTGATGATATTACAACCCTATCTCATCTAATCATTTAATATGAGTCATTTTTGGAGGTTTTTAATTGGGGTTAGATTTATTATAAATTAATATTTTTAAGAATTCCAAAGGTGCCCCTCTCCTCCCTTATAAAAGGGCACCTCCTCCCTCTCATCCTCACTCCAATTTGAGCCTTCAAGCTCGGAAAACCCCTAAACAATTATTTTCTCCACTTCCCTAGAAACATCCTAGGGGTTCTGGTCTACTTTAAAGACCAATCTTAGTGCCCTAAGAGGAGGTTTCAAAGAGGCGTATCGAAGACGAGGTAATTTCTTCTCCCGATTCTTTCAAGTTTATTTCTTCTTCAACTTCTTCTTCTTTAGCTTTTTAATTATAAAGTAATAACATCAGTATCAATAATATACTTATTTGTTATTATAAATATGAAACAACCCCATTTCACCTTCTATCCATCCTACGGAAAACAAAATCACCGCGCGTGCGTACGTACGGAATACTGTCTCCACGCCGTGGTGTAATCGGTTTTTACACCAACAACTTACATGGATGGTTATAATGGTGTAAAGAATAACTATACATAGTTATTATAACATCATATTGATTCTATTATATTGTATCATCTACTCAAATTCAATTCAATAATTATGGAAACGATATCATCGCTCGTGCGTACGTACGGACTACCGTCTCCACGACGTGATGAGATTCATTCTCCATGTAAACCATTTAAGAATGATTATAAAGTATATATAAGAAATAATAATGAAATATATGACATTATAAAGCTACTGGATTTATTTATATATGTATTTCATCAACTTAATTCCATTCAACTCAATAAGGAAACGAAAACCGCGTTCATGCGTACGTACGGCCTACCGTCTCCATGAACGGTGTATTTCTTTCCATTTGTCGATCTATTATATATATGTATATTCTGAATATATATTATATATAAATCATTTTTTATATTCTGGAATTATGTAATCATGATCTAAGTAATCATATTAATAATTACAAGTCAAAACACGGATGACAAATGAAACGATTTTACCCAAAACACTCTTTAAAATGGAATTTATAGAAGAACGGGTAATATAAAGTCATAAGTGAACCATATATGATATCATAACAATGAATATGATTCTGTAATAAGTCAATGACATTATTTAAATCATTATAGAGGAGGTTCGAATACATACGAAGCATATCAGACATAAGGTAAGGGATAATTTTGCAAATCTCATTTTTATCCGAGATTGCATATTTGTAAGTATTTACTGGGGTTATTTCTATCATCCATGTCCATGTTTTATAAAAGTGTTTTCATGTATGTTTAATGACATTTTTACCCATTTTTGACTTTTACTACATGGTATGTAAGGAATATTTCTTTTATTTACATTAGGAAGTACTTTTTGACTTTTCCAGAAAAAGTACGAAAAGAATGCTTTTTTAACTTATACGACACGAACGAATTTTTACGATTTTATAAAGCCATATTTTCATGAAGCTTACTCCAAAATATTTCATGAATATTTTCAAAAAAATCTCTTTCTTTAAAAATTTCTTGACGTTTTGTGAAAAGAAATTGATTTTGAAGAAGAAAGGATATTTTCCTCAAGAGTTCATTTCAAGGGTTTTATCAAAACCATTTTCCATCTAAGATGAAATTATTTCATATGTGTATGTTTCAAGTATAATGTCTCTATGATTTACATGGTTTCAATTTTCTTATGATGAAATATCCATTTGTTTTATATGGATTATGTGATGATGGGATGATGTTTATGAAACCCATTTTATTCTTTGGGTTATGATGAATGTTTTATGTTTATTTTGTGGCACAAGTATGAATGATTTCACAATGAGATGGGTGGGACCTATATCTTCCTCCAATGCATTGGGTATAGATTTTATATCTCATGAGATAGACATGGATGGAATTGTAAGTTAATCCGATTCAGTGTTATAGGACTGAAACGAGGAGTGAACTTGATTCAGAAAGGGACTTTCTCCACTAAGATGGTCTTGGAAGCAATGCCTTGGCTACTATGGAAATCATGACATGTGCTGAATGGTTGCCACAATTAAATGTTTTATTCCCATGCTATTTTATCATGATTGATGGTCCTTCATGATATATTCCTTACGTACTTCTAAGATTTATGTCTTTGCTCAAGGCTTTAATGTTTAGATTTCATGTTCAAGTTTTTGCTTTCAAATGTTTATGGATTGTTTTATGTTCTCTATGTCTGCCCTTACTGTGCATTTGAGCTCACCCTTTTTTTTATGTTTTATTTTCTCTAGGAAATAAAGAAAGGTTTTAGGTAAGGAAACAAAAAGGCGAAGATTTTTATGGGAGATATTGAAGATCTTTCAACATGATTAGTTGTTTATATTCCGAGTTTCCAAAGACACTAAACTATTACGATCCTTATGTGTCTTTTTTGTTATGTATTAAGTATTCCGAAAAAGTAATGTAATGTCCATGTACGTCAAGCTTAGGGTCTCTACAGTTGGTATCAGAGGAAAGGTTTAGTCAACCTTTGGAAACTAGGATGCGAAAACGTTAGTGAGATCCCTAGAGATATTTCTATGGTATGTATAGGGATGTACCTAAGGATAAGAATACTTATATGATATAGACCTAGAACTACGGTAACGATCTTAGAATTTAACCTAAGATGTTAGATATTGAGGGTGCTCCCCCTTTACTATGTTGTTTTCCCTAGCATGATTTTTGCCTCTCACACTATTGTTTTTGGGTTTTAGAAAATGGCTGGAAATAGGAAGATTCATGATAATGGAGGATATGACAGATAATGGAATGATTTTCTTCATGAGAAACCAAATGAAACGGGATCTGGAAGTCCAAACATCGTTATTATGCCTAATCAGCAATCTCATAATATGATCAATAATCTCAACATTGGTAAGTTTTCCGACTCATATAATAAGAGAAAGATGCAGTTTTATGATGATCATAGAGGAAAGAATGTTCAATTTCCCTCATGTAAATCATGTAGGAAGAGGCATCAGGGAGATTGTTTCAAAGGAACTGGAAGATGCTTTGGGAGTGGAAAAGAAGGACACAAAGCTAGTAAGTGAAAAGGGAAAGGTTCAGTTAACACCATGGACAAGGATAATGGTATTACTACGACATCAACAATGATTAGATGTTTTTAATTTGGAATGTAAGAGCATTATGAAAACCAATTCCCTAATGGAAAATCTCATGAAGAGAATCAGCATGGTCATATGGGTAGTATTTATGTGGATGATGATGAGGAGGCTACAAATGATATATGTGTTGAAAGAAGTGTTGAAGCTCAGTCGGTTGTTTTAGAAGGTAGTGGAATGATTGTATGTTTATCCAGAGTTATGTTGTATAGTTAATGGTACTATGGAATAAAGAATCATCTAAGGATTGTTACACTATTGTTTTTCCTAAAAGTATTTGAAAGTATATATTGAATGGTAGCAGTAACCATGGAATGTTATTCAGATATTTTTTTTAAAGTAGATGATATCCGCATAATGAAGGAATCAGAAGATAATGAGATGTTTGATTGTATTAATGAGCTCATGATTGATATAAGGACTAAGTGATATCATGGTTTGAGTATATAGAATTTTGAGGATTTTGGTATGTGGAAAGTGTTAACATTTAACTGCATTCATGTTTTCACTAAGGTTCAATGGGTATTCATTTTTCAAGAGAATACATGATTAAGGCCTTCGAATGTTTGTAATGTGACCAACAAGACATATCTTATGATATATGGGGATCAACGATGGTATTAACATACTTCTTATATGAAATATATGGTAATCGTTTTCACTATAATATGAAAATGGACTACAATATTATGGATAAACCTAAAGATTGGAATGGATTATGTTGGACATAAGTTAGTATTGTTTAAGGATAGATCCTTTTTTGATATTATTTATGGGATGATATAGTAATGTAGTTTTAGAAAAAAGGACAACCTGCCGGACGGGCGATAACCCATCGCGTTGGACAAGGCTGTGGGAATCGAACCCACAACCGAAGTGCGACTGGCCTTTATCGCCTACCACTGGCCTACAGGAAGTCCCTGGTTAGTAGAAACTAGTTTTATTTTATTAAGCGGTATGATATATGAAGTATAAGTTCATTTCTGGAACCATATATGATTAATCTAACCATAAGATGGACTTATAACTTTTTCTAACCTTTTGTTTGAAAGAGATGGAATGACCCATCGTTATATCACATGATCTGCTAACACATCACGAATAACAAATTCAACTTAATTTCTTTAAGAGATGAAGTGGAAATTGTTCAATTCACGAACAACAGTGATATTGTACCAAAATCATGCAAGTATTTCTTTTAATTCATCAACTTTAGGGAAATGATCTTGAAAACAAAAAATGTTGTCCTAGTTCCCTTATATCCAATGAATCAGATGGTACCTTAGATCATCACAAATCAATAACTTTGTGATTGTTGGCTTTTTCATAGCCATGTTCTCTACCACTCTCCATCAGAACTTGATGGTTAGATTTTTCTTCCATATCCATATTTTCACCTATGTTCTCCTACGTGGAAACCCAATGATGAGTTAATTTGGGTAACCGTTACATTTCATAATTTAGTATTTAAATCCATGTTTTGGTATTCCTTTTTTACGATGTGGGTTTCTATTAAACAAACTTTCGAGTAGTAAACCATTTATAACCCCGAGAAATTTCGAGGGCGAAATTCATTTTAAGGGGGGTAGAATGTAACACCCTGGGATTTTATGAAAAATATTCTTTTAATTTCATTAATGTATTGTGTTGTATGCTACACCAAGATTACCTTGCGCTATACGCAACACCGAATTAGCTTGAAGTATAAACAACACTATTCTTGGATCGTGTTACACACAATTTTGATAATAGTTATTCTACGCTACATTGAGTATATATATATATATATTCAATGTATAAATGAAATATGTTTGGATTATGTTATACGAAACAACGAAGGATTCTTTCACAACACGCAACCCTGACTTGGCTTGCATTACACGCAATCACGACCTTCCTCGATAGCCTGTGTTGTACGTAATACCAGGTTTTACTAAACAACGATATATTATTTTAATATTATTATGAACTATCCATTATAAATATTATTAAATAAATTTTGTATTTTATAACATTATTGTTCATCTTACACATTTTCTAGAACGTGGTATAAGAACAAAATAAAATTTTTCGGGTAAAATAAGTATTTTAAAAAAAATGCAGTTTTGCCTCATTTTGATGGCGCACCCACTTTAAATATAGTTTTTGACATGTTTATAAGTTCACTTTGACAAAATAAAATTGTTCTTTGGAATCATGAAATAGAAATTTACTTTGGATAAATTTTTCGTATTATTCTGATAACTTTCATATTTTGATGAATAGTAAAAACACGCTATATTTTAATGAAAAATAACTTTTTTCATCGTAATAATTTATATGGTTAAATTATAATATTGAATGGTTTTAAAGTATACATAGATTATATTTTTACCATTTAATATAATATATGTCACTAGCATTGATTTTACATTGTATTCGTAGGTTAAATCAATTCAATTTCTTCCAATGTTTAAAAAAAACCATTTTCATTCGACAAGGGGATTAATTTTAATTTAATTTCTGAAACTTCTGTGTATTGAATGTGAAAAAATGTATTCCATATTTGGAATCAGTGGGTCCAAATTATGTTAATAGGATAAATTTTATTTTTTGGAATTATGAATAGTAACTACGGTAAATTTTATTTACCATAGTTAAAGGTAAATCGGGTAATTAAGGGTAAATATAATATTATAAAATTACCCTAACACATGCAAAAAATTCTATTGGATGGATAAAAGTAAACCCATATCAATTAAGGGTCGTATTAGATTCATTTTATGGACTTTTGACCCTCAAAATAATTTAATTATTATTAAAACCAAAGAAAGTGACAACATGTCACTCTCTTAAATCTTATAAGTATAATAATTTTACTTTAGTGATAAACATCATAAAACTACGTACATGAATAGTCTCCAGAAAGATAATATAATTATCTACATAATGAAAATTTATTTAGAATTTTTATGAATTAAATAATTGTCATTAATGGTGATACATTAATGATACAAAAATTATTTATTAAGTGGAAAATAAGTAATATAGTTTTTATTTAAATAATAATACCCATTAAAAGGCCCAAAAACCTGACCAAAACTTATTTTTAGTGTATATATACACCTTAATCATCCAATGACCTAATATATAACCTTTTGGATTCTTATAATAGTGATTATGACACTTATATTATTTTATTTTAAATGATTCCAAAGTTGTCACCTTCATAATTTAATAAATATAACAATTTAAATATTGTTATTTTAAGATGATAAATTCATGTAAAAGTATTATTGTGATATTTAATAGATTTATATTCATCATAGAATTTTATTTTAAATTTTTATTCAACAAATCAGTATATTAAATAATTATACAAAAATGTTGTAGTAATTATTTTATTAAGAGATAAACCAAATAAATGGTTTTAAAAATAACAAAATAAATATTATATGAACTATTTAATGTGATCCAATAATTTTATAGATACATATGACCTATTATTAATCTATTAAAGCTTTTATTTCGAACATATATTCTGTATATATTTTATTTAAATTCAAATAAATGAATAGTGTCAAAATTGACACTATTGTTAATTTATAAAAATAACATATTATAAAATTGTTTAAAAATAACAAATATATTTAAAAATTATAAATTTAAATTTATATTGTCTATAATGTTATAAAGTAAAACATTATGGAATATTCACAACAAATAAGTAATTTTTTGTTATAATTTAAAATTTAGAATTTTATTACCCCAAAGAAACTTAAATTGATTAAATAAGGATAAATCAAAATGTTAAGGTGTAAAATAAGATCCAAACATGTATAAATTTGATTGGTTGATGAGATTAAATCCCTATCTGATCTAATATTTGAATATGAGTCATTTTTGGAGGTTTTTAAGTGGGGTTACATTTATTATAAGTTAATATGTTTAAGAATTCCAAAGGTGCCCCTCTCCTCCCTTATAAAAGAGAACCTCCTCCCTCTCCTACTCACACCAATTTGAGCCTTCAAGCTCAGACAAACCCTGCAAAATTATCTTCTCCACGTCCCTATAAACATAATAGAGGTTCTGGTCTACTTTAAAGACCAATCATAGTGCCCTAAGAGGAGGTTTCAAAGAGGCGTATCGAAGAAGAGGTAATTTCTTCTCCCGATTCATTCAAGCTTCTTTCTTCTTCAACTTCGTCTTCTTTAGTTTTTTAATTATAAAGTAATAAAATAAGTATCACTAATATAATGATTTGTTATTATAAATATTAAACAACCCCATTTCACCTTCTATCCATCCTACGGAAAACAAAATCACTGCGCGTGCGTACGTACGGAATACCGTCTCCACGTCGTGGTGTAATCTGTTTTTCCACCAACACCTTACATGGATGGTTATAATGGTGTAAAGAATAACTATAAATAGTTATTATAACATCATACTGATTCTGATATATTTTATCATCCACTTCAATACAATTCAATAATTATGGAAATGATATCATCGCTTGTGCGTACGTACGAACTACCGTCTCCACGACGCGATGAGATTCATTCTCCATGTTAACCATTTAAGAATGATTATAAAGTATATATAATAAATAATAATGAAATATATGACATTATAAAGCTACTTGATTTATGTATATATTTATGTCATCTACTTAATCCCATTCAACTCAATAAGGAAACGAAAACAGCGTTCATGCGTACGTACGACCTACCGTCTCCATGAATGGTGTATTTCTTTCCATTTATTGATCTATTATATATAAGTATATTCTAAATATATATTATATATAAATCATGTTTTATATTAAGGAATTATTTAATCATGATCTAAGTAATCATATGAATAATTACAAGTCAAAACACGGATGACAAATGAAACGATTTTACCCAAAGCACTCTTTAACATGGAATTTACAAAAGAACGGGTAATATAAAGTCATAAGTGAACCATATATGATATCATAACAATGAATATGATTCTGTAATAAGTCAATGATATTATTTGAATCATTATACAGGAGTTTCGGATACATACGAAGCATATTAGACATAAGGTAATGGATAATTTTGCAAATCTAATTTTTATTCCAGATTGCATATTTGTAAGTATTTACTGGGGTTATTTATATCATACATGTCCATGTTTTATAAAAGTGTTTTCATGTATTTTTAAATTAATTTTTACCCATTTTGACTTTTACTACATGGTATGTAAGGAATCATTCCTTTATTTACGTTACGAGGTACTTTTTGACTTTTCCGGCAAAAGTACGAAAAGAATGTTTTTTTAACTTATACGGCACGAACATATTTTTACGGTTTTATAAAGCCTTATTTTCATGAAGATTCTTCCAGAAGATTTCATGACTATTTTCAAAAAAATATCTTTCTTTTTAAATTTCATGATGTTTTGTGAAAATAAATTGATTTTGAAGAAGAAAGGATATTTTCCTCAAGAATTCATTTCAAGTGTTTTATCAAAACCATTTTCCATCTAAGATTAAATTATTTAATATGTGTATGTTTCAAGTATAATATCTCTATGATTTACAGGGTTTGAATTTTCTTATGATGAAATATCCATTTGTTTTATATGGATTATGTGATGATGGGATGATGTTTATGAAACCCATTTTATTCTTTGGGTTATGATGAATGTTTTATGTTTATTTTGTGGCACAAGTAAGAATGATTTCACTATGAGATGGATGGGACCTATATCTCCCTCCAATGCATTGGGTAACGATTTTATATCTCCTGAGATAGACATGGCTGGAACGGTAAGTTAATCCGGTTCAGTGTTACAGGACTGAAACGAGGAGTGAACTCGATTCCGAAAGGGACTTTGTCTACTAAGATGGTCTTGGTAGCAATTCCTTGGCTACTATGGAAATCATGACATGTGCTGAATGGTTTCCATAATTACATGATTTATTCCCATGATATTTTATCATGATTGATGTTCCTTTATGATATATTCCTTACGTACTTCCAAGATTTATGCCTTTGCTCAAGGCTATAATGTTTAGATTTCATGTTCAAGTTTTTGCTTTCAAATGTTTATGGATTGTTTTATGTTCTCAATGTTTTCCCTTACTGAGCATTTGAGCTCACCCTTTTTTTATTTTTTATTTTCCCCAGGAAATAAAGAACGGTTTCAGGTAAGGAAACAAAATGGGTAAGATTGTTATGGGAGATGTTGAAGATCTTTCAACATGATTAGTTGTTTATATTCCGAGTTTCCAAAGACACTAAACTATTACGATCCTTGTGTGTCTTTTTTGTTATGTATTAAGTATTCCGAAAAAGTAATGTAATGTCCATGTACGTCATGCTTAGGGTCTCTACAATAGACTTATGGGAATGGTTTTGGGATATTATTTGACCAGATTTTGGGTGACACAAATTTATCGATACATATGAATAAATGGGAGGGGTGATGGATTTTTTATAGTGGGTGAGGAATGGAATTCTTGTAAATTTTTTAGAAATGAATTCAAAAAAACATTTTACTAAGAAAAGTGCGTCAAAAAATCCTAAAAATTATATAAAATGTAGGATATGGTCTAAATATTTCAATCCAATATTATTTTTACATGTTTATAGGTTAATTTTCATGTTATGTTTTATTCATTTGTTAATATATTTTTTCTCTTAATTGTTGCACTTATTCATAATCACTCTATATCTCATTTGGGTCAAAAAATTAATTTTAAATTATTATAAATTAATAATTATGATGACTCCAAATATAGAATCCATTTTTCAAATACCAATCACAGAACTATTAGAAATTATTTAAAAAATATTCTTACATACGAGATAATAATACAGGTCCTTAAAATAAATATCTTTAAATATTTACTACATTTTTATATCTCATTTTAAAGTGAAATATATTTTAATGAAATAAATATTATTAATTTATGGATAATTTATCTAAAGATATTTAAAATCAATAATTTTTTTACCCATATAAATAAATAAATTGGAAAATCAGTTTTGAATGAAAATTCAGTATTTTTTACTATTCACTAAAAAATGAATCATCTTAGAAAAAATATCAACCATAAAATAAATTTATTTCTTCTACTTATATATTTTTTATATTTTTTATATAAAAATTATAAAACAACAACTATTTTTATTTGAAATAGGTGTTCAATTAAAAGGTTGGAACACTACTTTTATAAAACTATGTGTTTTAATATTTAAAATTTAGTTTATTATTATCATATAAATTATAAAATATATTAATATAATTTAGAAATATTATATACTATATATATAAATTATATTTAATATATAAATTATATTAAAAATTATTATAGTTTTATTTTTCTGAAAATTGGTACAAAATAGTGTTTTCTTTAAATCAAGTGTTTTGTGCACTGAAAAATAACTCAGTATTATCTTTTTTTAATTAAATAAAAAAAATAATTATAAAATGATATTTTGGTAAATCTCTATTATTATATATTATTCCATCATACAAAAAAATAATCTTTAAAATTTTAAGGTTATTACCGTTGAATAGAAGTTGGTAATTCTCTATCATATAATCCTCTGGTTCCCATGATACTTAATCAAATTTGTGATTTATGCAGAGTACTTTTACCATATGAGTCATCTGATTTCTCAAACCATTCCCTCTAGTTCCTATAATCTCGATGGGTTCTTCACAATATGAATGGTCAAGTTCCAACTCTATTTCATCATATATGAGTAAATAATTTAGGTCTTGAATATACTTCTATAGAATTGACATATGGAACACATCATGTACCTTAGAGATATTTTTTAGAATTTAAAAATGATAAGAAAAAACTCCAACTCTTTAAAGAATTTATATGGGTATGATGTACTGAGGACTCATTTTCCATTTATCACCAAACCATATAACACCCTTTCATGGCTATACTTTCAAGAAAACATGATCTCTAAATTGGAATTCCAAATCTATCATATAATTATTATCACAACTATTTTGACAATTTTGTTATAATTTAATATGATACTGAATATCATTATCTTTTTTCATATTTTCAACATGTTTTAGTCCTATTAGTTTCCATTCTTTAACTTCAACACAATAAGTTGGATTACAACACCACTTTCTATATAATGCTTCATAACACACCATTTGAATACATGAATAGAAACTATTATTAAAAAAAACTCTACAAATGGTAATTTATAGTTCTATATACCATAAATATTAAGTAGGAAATAACCCAACATGTATTCCCTTGTTTTATTAGTTCTTTCAGACATTCTATCAGTTTGGGGATGGTAGGGAGTGCGCAAATGAAGCTCAGTGTCAAGAGACTTCTGATGCATTTTCAATAATTTTTATGAAAAGAGGATTATTGATCAGAAAAAATTTATAGAGGTGAACAATGATTTCTTAAAACATCGTTAATATAGAGAATTTATGAACAATCAAGAGGAATGTCTTCTTTTATTGAAAAACAATCTTTATATTTTATTAGGAGATCAATAATAATATATATTTCATCATTGTTTATAGTAGTATTTGGTAGTCCCGTGAAAAATTCCGTATTAATTTCATCCCATTTCAATATAGAAATAGGAATGTGTTTTAGTAATCATTTATAATGGTTCCTCATAACTTTCAATTGTTGAATAAAAAAACATTTGGACACATAATTATCAATTTTCCTTCATGTACTTATACATATTAGCACTGCTAGGGTGTATAAATAAATTTTATCTATGGGAATCATCCAAAAATTACATCTTTAGATTAGATATAGAAGGATCATTTAGTCTCATTCATAATATTATAACACTATCTTTATAAACAGTGTCATCTAATTTTCCATCGTTCACAAATTTAATTATATTATGAACGTTATCATCATCCAATTGATAAATCATTATCTTCTCTAATAAGGATGGTTTCAAAATAGTTTGAAAAAATATATATGTCACCAATTAATTATAATTTATGAAATGAATATTTACTATATCCATTAAAAATTGAATGTTTTAATCAATATTTCTCTAATAACTCCACGATTGTTCCTACTAAATGAATCTACTACTATATTTTTTATTTTGTATGTGGTAGTGTATTGAGAAATTATAATCCATTATTATCTCAAGAAATATCTTTTGTCTCATATTGATCTACTCTTCTAATAAGATATATTTCAGAATCTTACGATTAGGTTATATCTCACATATTTTGCAATAGTAATAATTCTTCAATGTTTTCAAAGAAAAAATAATAGCTAATAACTCAAGATCCTAGGATGGACAGTTCTGTTCATGAGTCTTCAATTTCCTTGATGTATATGAAATATATATTATTATTTTTTATTAGGATAGAACCATGTTCCTTCATCAATGCATCACTGTATATAACAAACCCATAACTTCCTTATGGTTGAGTCAAAATAAATATAATTGAATAATATTATATTTAGTTCTTTAATTCATTATAAAAATTATTTTTCTAAAAAAACATACCCCCTTTATGTATAATCATAGATAATGGGACATGTAATCAATAAAATTCTAAAAAAAATAACTGATAGTGACCTTCTAAACTAATGAATGTACATACCTCTGTTATGTTTGATGTTTTATTCTATTCTATGAATAATTTTTTCGTTATAGGATCAATTGATATGCCACACATGGAGATTATGTGTTTATAAACAACTACTTGAATCTAGAATTTTTGATAAAATAATTTTACATATAACTCTTCTCTTCTAAGAGTCTTATAAATGATATTAAGGTGATTATAAAGTCCCTAATAGGTTTTACAATACACTATAATATCATTATTTAATTACACACCAATCTGATAGAGGTATTTCTTGAACACTCAATTCATTAGGTCCATAAAAAGGGTTTATTAGTCAATACAAATATAATTTCAGTAAACATGTAATGTCTATATCATTTTAGAATTTCTCTATTAAAATGTTTTTCTTTATTTTTCCCAATTATTGAAAACTAAAATGAAGTCAAATTTTGAAAATAATTACGATTCATGAATATGATAAAAATGTCATCAATGTCGAACCCACGGAGGATCCCAGTACAGTCGTCATCGTCGTCGTAGTCACAGCTATCTCTAGGGTTCCCTCACACAGCACGCTCGATTCCAGGAGGGTCTGCTCCACGAGTCAAGGGGGTCGATACATCAAAATTCTAGATATCTATATTTGATGTATCACAAAGTTCCGTCATGTCGAAAGGAAATCAACGTTACAGACGTTGCGTCAATCAGACGCCCGGTCTGAGAGTTATTGGCTTATTCGTCCTAGGGGCCCGTTTGATTTTTAAGGTAAAACCAACCCGACCATACTCCAACTACGTCCAATACTCGAGCTGAGTAATCCAAAAGAACCATCTAACTAAAAGTAATCCAACAAATATGATGACACATCAATCGGACATTCGGAGCTCAGGTTATAAGTGCTTCGGCTCCGAGGGCCCGGTTGGTTTCATGTTCGAACCAACCCGGCCATACACAAAGTTCTCCAAAACCTTGAGTTTAATATACCTAAATGACAGTCTCGATCAAAGGATCGTTATGAAACTGACAGTGCGTCGATCAGAGTTTTGTATCCCATGTTATAGGCCTTTGAACGAATCTTTCCGGAAATCAGGGGGGTTTGGGCCCGGTCCGACCCGGCCCGATACCCCTCGGTCGGTCCGAACAGGGGGGACCCGACCCGGGTCTGGGTCCGGCCTGGTAGGGCGTGGCCTGGCCCAGCTGGCATGGCCCATCCTAGCGGGGGTGGCGAGGCCCGACGTGGGCGGTCCAGCCCGGCGCGGTTGGCCGGCCCAGCACGGGCCGCGGCTCGGCTCGAGGCCGAGCTGGACACGGAGGGGGGGGGGGGGGGCACCGCACCCCTGTTTTCCTGAAATGGAGGACCCCTGTGGGGTCCACCGTATGTGGCTACTGGGGGTTTCAAACCCTCTCCATTCTTGGAAACGACTGGCCATTACGGCCGGCCGGTTGTGCCACATGGGACCTGCGGGGCTCCCGCCTCCTTGAACACCGGCCGCCGGGTTTGCCGGCCGCCTCCTGCTACTCTGCCGTAGCCACTGCCCGACCGGTGCGGCGTGACGACACCGCGCCCCTCCGCCATGGCCCTCCCTTGGCCGTGGCTTCCTTCGGATTCACCGGTGGGGCGCGACGGCGCCGCTCTCCTTCGCCGCGACCGGCTCCGTCCACGGTTCCCCCGTTCCCGCGCGGTGCCGATGCACCGTGCCGCCTCCATTCCAAACCATGATGGTTATCAACATCAAAAGGGGATGAGGTTTGGCCATGTTCATTCGGTTCAACCTCCTCCCGTTATATTGAAAACCTCCATCCAAAAGAAATTAACGATGAAGGTCAAAATAATAATCCTTGAACGATGAAACAACCCCTACATCAAAGTATTTCATGGAAGCTTGCATGGCGGAAAATGACATCGTAGGGTGTGGCTCCGTATACATCGACGGAGGTCATCTGAAAAGGAAATTATTTCTCACACCGGCTGTAGAGAGGAGAAGGAATGGCACGTTGATCTCTTCTTGCGGTGTCGGCATTCTTCGACGAAGAGTGTTGTTCTTCGCGGAAGGTTGAAGCTCTTCCATGGAACAATACAAGGGCTCTCTCCTTTTCTTCACACAGTAAAAGACAAAAAAAATAAGGCTTTGCCTCATTTTATTTTCATATGGCAATAATTAAAAACTTCAAAAGTTGAATTCACTTATTTAATTTTGAGTTGTCAAAATTAATGGTGTGTTATGTTGGAAACATTAATGTGAGGTAGAGTCACATAATTTAAGAGGGGAGGTTTAGAGGATTTAAGGAAATTGTAGGGGTGGGGATCATGTGGGCCCCAACTCACTAATATCCTATTATGTGGAGTTAGGATGTAGTGGGTCCCACCCCAACTTCCAAACATAGGTTGTAATTACATAGAATTGAAATAAAATTGTAACACATATTTTATTTCACTCTTCAATTAATACATTTATTTAACAACACCTCCTGAGAAAATGCAACTCCAGAAAAGGTCTTCTTAAGAAAAAACCGGTGATGTGGTTTCATCAGTGCCCTGAGATTTCAATTCCGTGTACCAGTTCAAAAGTTAGAAAAACCTGCTTAATCGTTCACTGAACGTACTTGAGCTAAATTTCAGAAATTGATTCCGTGCACACCGGGCCTCAGAATCAGGCGCCGTCAAAAACTGTGTTCTCGTAAAAATCACAAAGAATTTAAGAAAAAAAATTTCTTGAAATTTATGGGTCTTTACATCTACTATCAAGATCAATCCTCCAGAAAATTTAAAACAATATTTGTAAACCTATTTAATTTGAAAAATAGATTTGTATCAGGACAACATGCTAATTCATAGAGGGGATATATGATTTTTTTCCCTAAACCATCAATGAATTTCAAAATAATTCCTCATATCCAATAATTTATTTAATAAATTTATAATACACCTTATGAAATATTAGTATTGATTAAATGTTACTTATTTAT
Source organism: Viscum album (assembly GCA_963277665.1). Taxonomy (NCBI): domain Eukaryota; kingdom Viridiplantae; phylum Streptophyta; class Magnoliopsida; order Santalales; family Viscaceae; genus Viscum; species Viscum album. Next base: position 1,396,076,431 of record OY728165.1, read on the forward strand.
CAATAATTCCATGGTTAATCGACTATTTGTAAAAATTATACAACATATGGTATAGAGTTTTGTCAGTAATAATTTCCATTAACCATGAAGGTGGATATTTATAAGATTATAGAACTTTTATTTTTTCATGATAACGATAACTTTCATAAAACAACATGGTATTTAAATGATTACTTTTACCACATGGAAATTTTCATGGTAAACCCCATGGGTGAGATTATTCAATGTGAAAAATAAAAAATACCTGATGTATAAGAGATTCATGACATTAAAAAATTGGTTCATTTATAAAACACGTTATATTGAATTGGTGAATAACTAAAAATAAGTCTCAATGGAATGTAAATTGACATGAAATCTGTCACGAACCCCTCCCACCAGAGATGCCCCTCCTGAGATGGAAATGGTGAAAGGGAGATAATGACCCATGAGTCCCGCCTCTAGTAGGCCTCGGTGTGGCGACTAGCATAAAGGGTATGAGATTTCACAAATATGGGAGGTATTAACCTTTTTATTCATTTAGGATCGGGAAATAGGACAAGTCAACCACCAAAAAGGAAAAGAACAAATGTATATAAATAAACCCAAAAAAATCCCACATGCATGTTTAAACAATTTTATAACAAGGTATAAGTACAAGAAATCTCAATGTACACTACCAAAAGAAAACAAGAGTACAACAACAACAACAACTCTAGATGTCTGACTAGTAGGGCCCCGCATGGCCCTGGTAGTCCTCCTGGAGACCTTAAAGTAAACGTAGGGTGAGAATACAAGTATACTCAGTAGGGAAACCTAAAGCTCTCGTGCACAAGTGGGGAGAAATCCTAATGTCCCGTGAGAAGAACATAAGAAACCTTTCATGGAATTCTATCCACTCAACCACACCAGCCACACTCACAAAAACACAAGCACAACAGGTAGTAGTATATAAGAGACAAGAGTATTGGGTAACCCGCACCATTTCCCTTTAGTTAGCTGCTCCTCCTAATGGCGAACGTCCTAACGCTGCCACACTCTCCCCGCCCACACATACCTGGGCCTCACAACCACGTATCCCACCCGCACACACCTGGGCCTCACAACCACGTATCCCGCCCGCACACACCTAGGACACACAACCACGTATCCCGCCCGCACACACACCTGGTCCTCACAACCACGTATCCTGCCCGCACACACCTGTGCCTCATCCCGAAGATTCTTGGGAAATAGTATAATCTTCCCGAAGAGTATTGGGATAATTCCACCTCAATAGAAACCTACTCAAAGATTCATAGGTGTAAGGTCGCCTCAAGCCATCACAGCCTAGGGGAGAAGGAGCAGGAAGGAGCTAGTAACAGAGGAAAAAACACCATCTCCCATGAAATTGGAGTGTTCGGCACTAAGTGCTCAACATGGGTGGCGTGTGATAAAATACAAAAGATACAGATATATATATGTATATATACCAACCACACATCCCAACCTATTGCTTTTAATAGAGAAACTCAGCACGTGCCTCGGCACTGCTACTACGAAGCATGCATACAAAAAACAACCCCAACCCCATTTATGTTTTCACGTTTCAGTAGAATTAGATTATTTATTTTCTTAACTACTAGGAAAATATCCAAAACCAACCACATCAATCATTCGTAAAACATATCACTGCCATCCACAAATCAAGTTAGGAAAACATAAGCCACCCCACCAAGTCCTTCTTATTAACCAAACAGCCCCATTGATTATTAACTCTGTTTCATTACCATGTCCCATCTTTCATTAACTCTTCCACTTTTATTTATTATTCACAACCCATAGTATGTTCACATCCAACCCATCCCCACAGCCCCACTGCCAACCACCATAACCACAACCACACCAAAACCCTTACATCATTATCCCTTTAATACCATTTATCGTATCCCCGCTTCCCATTACCAACACAAAATTCACACCAACCCACAACCAAGTCAACCGCAGCCCCGCTGCTCACCCTATCCACAACAATCCACAAAACACCCCCATCACATGCCATGTATCCAAGACAACCCCCACATGTTCATTATTCCATTTTTGTTTAACTAGGGTGATCACACAGGCGTTCCATATTTTAAACAGCCAACTTTATGTGATTAACCAATTTCCACAAATTTCTATCCACAAAAAGGTCTAAAAAGATAGGGAAACATTTTATTGCGCAAGCAATTGCCCCCAAAAACCATGATTTTCAGTAGGCATATGCCTATTCATTTCACAACATAATATCACAGGATATAAAGTAACAGAAATCACAAACTTCCCAACCCCGTTCTTTAACCATTTATTATCTTCATTTAATGGTTCAACTGATTCTCATGAAAACAAGCGGATACCCACCCCGCATGATGCACAAATTAGAGATACGAAGGTATGATCCTTACCTCAACAGGTTCCGATCACAACGCTCCCGCAGATCAACTTTAGAAGACGTCCGTCGGCGTCCGTCACTTGCGTCGAGTCCCAGATAAACTTCCTCGGGTGGAAGTCAGAAAGGAAATGCCGAAGGAAGGACAACGGATCCAAGCTCGGAAGTTCCCCCTGGTCTTTGTGATTCCGTGGCCACTGACGGATCGTAAATCAGAGCTTGGACGAAGATGTTATGGAAGAAAAAGGAGCCTTCAAGTCTCTTGGGAGAGCTCTGCTCAGAGGAAAGCGGAGGAGAGGAGTGAATTTAAAGTATGAGGGGACCCCTCCTTTTATAGGCGAGAAAAGGAAAAGTACACGACATGTACTTCATGGTACACGACGTGTACTCGGTTATTTTACACGGTCTCCACACGGCTTCCAACACGGCTTCGCGGCCGTTGACTGGTCAATACATGGTTTGAGGGTGACACATACGCAGGGAATGACTACACAACGTGTAATTTAGACACACAGCGTGTACTCATTTATTGCACATGGCAAGGACACGGCTCCAACACGGTACACGACCATTGATTGGTAACGCGTACACGGGGCAGGACTACACGGCGTGTATAACTGGGGACATGATGTGCACCCATTATTTCACAAAGTAAGGACACGGTCTGCAACACGGGGTATACCTGGAAAGGGGGTACACAGCGTGTACTAAAACTACATGGAGTGTAGTTTCAAAATTCTGGAAGGTGTGGGAGAAGTCCATTTTACCCTCCAGAACAATTCCTGACCTTCTTTTTGACAAAGGAATGGGCCAGAGAGGTCTGTGCCATTACACCAGATACCTATTAAAACATTCTCGTCCCCGAGAATTCAAAACTACACCCAGAGGGACCCAACAAGATACCTCTTAGGGTTCTCGTTATAACAGGAACCCAACCAAAAACCCTATTCATATGTGTTAGGAATTCCTTTTCCTATGTCGAGATATTATCCTCTTTAGGCGGAACTGACTCGCCTGTACGGATTCAATCACATCCTCATTAATGCTTCTCGATTAATAATTGGGTCTTCCCACCTTCATACATTAGGATTTTTCAACTCGCACTACCCCAAACACCACACACCCAACACAATGCCCAGACATGTGGGTTTGGGAAATTCCTTCTCCTATGTTGAGATATTATCCGCTTTAGGCGGCACTGACTCGCCTGCATGGGTTCAATCGCATCCGCATTAATGCGTCTCGATTAAGGGTCATGTTTTTTCCCTTTCCCACACATCCAGACATGTTACACATTACCAGGGAACAATGAAACAAAAGGTCTCACAACCAAAAATCCAAGCATTCCATATATCAAAGGTACAGAGTACAACATCAACACAAAGCTCTGAAGAACAAGGGAAAACACAAGTGAAAACAACTCCGGGTAATTAGCGTGCATCTGGGTCTCCCGCTCCCAAGTGCTCTTCGCGAGGCCTCCATGGCTCCACAACACACGAACCAATGGAATGGTTTGTCCACGGAGAACCTTCTCTTTACAATCCTCGATTCTGACTAGTCATTCCTTGAAGGTCACGTTGTCTATCATATCTAAATCTCCCCGGTCGATAATGTGGGAGTCATCGTGTAAGTACCGATGAAGCTGGGAGATGTGGAAGTCTTCATGAACCTTATCCAAATGAGGTGGCTGGGCCAGGTGATATGCCACCTCACCAACTCGCCTCAGCACCTCAAATGGTCTGATGATCCTAGGTGGGAGCTTACTCCCTTTCCCAAACCTTTGTTGCCCCCGTCAAGGGGGAACCTTCAAGAACACATGACCTCCCACCTCGAACTCCAAGGGCCTCCTCCGACGATCAGAATAATACTTCTGTCGGTCTTGAGCCGGTTTCATCCTCTCACGTACAAGCTAGACCTTCTCTGTGGTGCTCTGCACTACCTCTGGCCCAAGAGAACCTGTCTCACCAAACTCTACCTAGCAAATGGGTGAACGACATGGTCTCCCATACAAAGCCTCAAATGGTGCCTTGCCAATAATAGAGTGGATGCTGTTGTTGTAGGAAAACTCTACTAAAGGAAAGTTTCATACCCATGATCCTCCAAAATCCAGAACGCATTCCCGAAGCATGTACTCCAAGGTTGGGATAGTCCACTCCGTCGGCCCATCGGTCTGGGGGTGGAAAGCAGTGCTAAGGCGTAGCTGGGTGCCAAAATCAAGCTGTAACCCCCTCCAGACTTGTGAGGTAAACCGAGTATCCCGATCTGAGATGATAGACTTTGTAACTCCACGCAAACGTACCACCTCGTCTATGTACCTCTGTGCTAAGGTAATCACCGGGCCTGACTCCTTAATTGCTAATAAGTGAGCCGATTTCTTTAGTCGATCCACCGCTACCCAGATAGCATCATAACCACCCTGAGCTCCGGGTAGTCCTGTGATGAAGTCAATTGAGATGTCATCCCACATCCTCTCTGGGGCATCTAAAGGATGAAACAAACCACTGGGAACACGGTGTTCAGCCTTCACTTGCCGAGACACTAGGAATTTAGCCACAAACTCCGCCACTTCCCGTTTCACCCTGGGCCACCAAAACTGTTCCCTCAGGCATTGGTACATTTTTGAAATTCCTGGATGTACCACCAAGTCTGAGCTATGGAACTCATGAAGAACTCCCTCATGCATCACCTCCAGAACAAACAACCTTCCATAGAAAAGAATTCGATGTCAGTTGTCCTCCGACCATCCTTCTGGAGCATTCCCCTGATCGACATGATCCTGCATCACTTCTGCCTCGGAGTCCCCCCATTGAGACTCTTCCACCTGCTGCAACAAGGAGGACTGCACTTTCATCTGAAACAAATTGCCTCTAACACCCTCTACCCTGGCATCCAAGTGCAAAGAAACCAACTCTCCCATCGCCCTCCAAGCATCAGTGGATTCCCGTACTACTTCCTGATGTGACTTCCTACTCAGGGCATCAGCCCAAACGTTTCCCTTACCTTCAATGTATGAGATCTCAAATTTATAGTCTTGGAGAAACTCGTCCCATCTCTACTGCGTAAGTTCTGGTCATGCTGGGAGAAGATATAATGCAGTCTCTTGTGATCTGAGAAGACCACAAAGTGCTCACCAAAGAGGTAATATTTCCACAACTTCAGTGCGAACACTACTGCTGCATGCTCTAGGTCATCGGTGGCATAGTTATGCTCGTGAGGGCGTAACTGCCTAGACCCATAACAGATGACTCCCTTCTTCTGCATCATCACGTACCCCAGACCAAGGCCAGAAGCATCACAAAACACCTCATACAACATCCCTTCCTCTGGAAACCTGATTACGGGAGCACTGACCAACTTTTCCTTCAGGTAGTCGAAAGCATTCTGGAACTGCTCGCTCCGTAGGAAGACCGGGTTCTTCCTCGTCAAAGCTGTCAATGGAGCAACAACTCGATAGAAGTCCGAAACGAACATTCGATAGTAACCTAATAACCCCAAGAAACTACGGACTTCTACCACACTCTTGGGTGCTTCCCAAGAAACAACTTCCTCCACCTTCGACGGGTCCACTGACACTCCATGATGAGACACTACGTGCCCAAGGAAGTGTACTTCTTGTGTCAAGAACTTACACTTCGACAATTTCCCGTAAAGTTGGTGGTGTCGAAGGACTCCCAAGACTGCCCTAAGATGCTCAACGTGCCCCTCCTCTAACCTTGAGTATATCAGGATGTCATCGATAAACACAACGACGAACCAGTCCAGAAACTCTCGGATGAAAAGGTTCATAAGTCCCATGAACACAGCCGATTCATTCGTAACTCCAAACGACCTCACCACAAACTCGAAGTGCGCATACCTACACCTGAAAGCCGTCTTCGAGATGTCGTTGTCTTTTACCCTCAGCTGATGATATCCAGATCGTAGATCAATCTTGGAAAACCAACCTGCTCCCCTCAGTTGGTCGAAGAGATCATCTATCCTTGGGAGGGGATAGCGGTTCTTGACCGTTACTTGGTTCAACCTTCGGTAGTCTATGCATAGCCTGAGATCACCATCTGCCTTATTAACGAAAAAAAGTGGAGAACCCCATGGCGAGACACTGGGTTGAACAAAAACATTCTCCATTAGATCCTCAATCTGAATCTGCAACTCCCGCAACTCCGAAGGTTCCATCCGATAAGTGGCCATTGAAATCGGACGGGCACCAGGCTGTAAGTCTATCCCAAACTAAATGTCATGTCGGTGTGGGGGGGGGGGAGAGTCACAACCTCCTCGAGAAAAACATCGATGAACTCCCCAACAACCACCGAGACATCCATCATCTCTGTATCATCTCGAACCACTGATAGCCCGCCTAATAAAAAAAAGGAGAGGCTCCACACCCCGGCTTCCTTCCGGATAACTCCTCTCACCAACAAAAGATATGCGATGCCCATACACATTGGAGAACATGGCTCTTCTCCGGAAGTATTCGATAACAGCACTAATAGAAAACAACCAGTTGATGCCTAGGATGACATCATATGGCTGCATCTGTAACAGAAGAAAGTCCCCACTAGATCTATGTGGTCCCAACGTCAGCCGACATCCCCGGAAAACACAAGATACGCTGTTCTGGCCTCCAACTGGTGTACTCAGTACCAGTGGTACGGAAAGTCTCTCTACGTCTACCCCCAAAGCATGGGCTAGACCAGGTGAAATAAAGGAGTGCGAAGCTCCCGAAATCGAACAAAGTAGAAACATGAGTGCTGAACAAAAAATTCGTACCTCCCACCACCTCTGGTCCTGCTGGAGCTGTCAACTCTACTGTGTGCAACTGTCCATGCCCAGCTCCTCTACCTCTCTGATGTCATCCACCTCCCCGACCACGCCCTGGTCGAGGTCCCTGAGGAGCACCCTGAGGTCGGCCTCCTCCCGCAAAGTCTTCCCTCGGAGGAGCATGGTCCTACTGCTGCTGGAAGGGCCTCGCTGGGAACTGGTGCTGCAGAGGTGGGCGCTGAACCTGGCCACCTCCACCGTACTGAGCTCGGGTTGGGCACCGACTCTGAACGTGCCCAAAACCTCCACAAGAAAAACACCTCAGTCCTGGGCTCGTGAAAAATGGATGAGGACCCAAAGATCTGAACTGGAACTACTGGGGCCTACTCCCCATTGGCCTGAACCTGGAAGGTCCCGTCATAGGATACCTACTACTGACTGCCTTCCCCTTCGACGAGCATAGCTGGATCCCCTCTCTGGGTGAACCTCCCAGTGAGTGCATCCTCTCTACAACCTCTTCCTTCTTCTGTACCGCCATGTATGTCGGAAGGGTGAAGGGGGTGACATCATACTAGAGCGAAGGACGAAGCGCCTCCTCCAGACATCTCGCCTGAGACTCCTCATCCGGAAAGAGATTCGGAGAAAAGTGCCAGAGATCCTTAAACTTGATCCCCAGCACTCATACTAACATACTCCCCTGATGAAGGGAGAGTAACTCCTGCTGCTTCTCCTCCTTGATCTTGGAAGAAAGGAATTCCTCTCGGAATTCCTTCGAAAAAGTCAACCCAAGGAACCTCTGCCTCTATCCTCTCTCCGAGGTAGAGTGTCCACCACTATCGCGCCGCGCCTCTCAGCTGACTGAATGCAAGGGGAACCCAGTACTCCCTCAGAGCATGGATCAAGGTAACAGAGATCCCTAGCTCCTCAAGCCACCCCTCCGTCTCTGTATCTGAAGTACTACCCTCGTAATTCTTGATGGTCTGCCCCTAGAATGAATGGAGAGTCTTCTTCCACTGGCTCTCTTCCTCCTCTCGGTCAATCCTCAGCTGATCGACCGCCTGAATCTGCTAGGCCTCGACCATCTGAGCCACCCGGGGACGATGTCCAGGTTCCATAGCTGTATGGTAAACAAGGATTTCCTAAGCCCAAGTATTAAGGAAAAGATCAAGGTTTTATTTTATTTCAATTTCTTTCCCAGAAAACCCAAATCAAGTAAAACACAAACATGATGATGCAAGTGCCCTCCCTAGGGTCTCTACCCTACAATCAATGTAGTATCACTTGGTCATTCGGTAGGCTCAGAGTCCTTGCATCGGATCACGGGGGGGGGGGGGGGGGCTAAAATCTCGTGTCCTAGCCGGTCTTCCCTGGCCTATTTCACGCACCAAGATTAACTAACAGTGTCACCCTAACATCCCATGAAATCTTCACTGTGCCTAACTCCAGACTCCATTATATCTCTCAAACTCCCTCTGATACCATTCTGTCACGACCCCCTCCCAACAGAGATGCCCCTCCTGAGCTGCCAATGGTGAAAGGGAGATAATGACCCCCGATTCCCGCCTCTAGTAGGCCCGGGGTGGCAACTAGCACTAAGGGTATGAGATTTCACAAATATGGGAGGCATTACCCTTTTTTTATTTAGGATTGGGAAATAGGACAATTCAACCATCAAAAAGGAAAAGAACAAGTGTATAGAAATAAACCCAAACCAAGCCCACATATATGTTCAAAAATTTTTATAACAAGGTACAAGAAAGCTCAAAGTACAATACCAAAAGAAAACAAGAGTATAACAACAACATCAATTCCAATTGTCCGACTAGTAGGGTCCCGCACGGCCCTCGTAGTCCTCCTGGAAACATGGAAGTAAACGTAGGGTGAGCATACATGTATACTAAGTAGGGAGACCTAAAGCTCTCGTGCACATGTGGGGAGACATCCTAATGTCCCATGAGAACAACAAAAGAAACCTAGCAAGGAATTCTATCCACCCAACCTCACTAGCCACACTCACCTAAACACAAGCACAACATGTAGTAGTATATAAGAGACAAGAGTATTGGGTACCCCGCACCATTTCCCTTTAGTTAGCTGATCTTACTAACGGTGAACGTCCTGACACTGCCACACTCTCCACGCCCGCACACACCTGGGCCTCAAAACCACGTATCCTTCCCGCACACATCTAGGCCTCACAACCACATATCCTGTCCCCACACACCTGGGCCTCACAACCACGTATACCGCCCGCATGCACACCTGGGCCTCACAACCACGTATCCCTCCCGCACACACCTGGGCCTCATCCCGAAGATTCTTGGGAAATAATAGAATCTGCCCGAAGAGTCTTGGGCTGAAGCCACCCCAATCGAAACCTACCCGAAGAGTCTTAGGTGTAAGGTTGCCTCAAGCCATCACAACCTAGGGGAGAAGGTGCAGGAAGGAGCTAGTAACTAAGGGAAAAACACCCTCTCCCATGAAATGGGAGTGTTCGGCACTAAGTGATCAACATGGGTGGGGTGGGATAAAACACAAAAGATACAGATATATATATATATATACCAACCACACAGCCCAACCTATGGCTTTTAACCGAGAAACTGAGCATGTGCCTCGGCACTGCTACTACGAAGCATGCATACAACAAACAACCCCAACCCCATTTAGGTTTTCACGTTTCAGCAGAATTAGTTTATTTAGATCTTTAACTACTGGGCAACTATCCACAACCAACCACATCGATCGTTTGTAAAACATATCCCTGCCATCCACAAATCAAGTTAGGAAATCACAAGCAACACAACCAAGTCTTTCTTATTAACCAAACAGCCCCATTGATTATTAACTCCGTTTCATGACCACACCCCACCATTCATTAACTCTTATACTTTTATTTATTATTCACAAACCATAGTCTGTTCACATTCAACCCATCCCCACAGCCCCACTGCCAACCACCATAACCACAACCGCACCGAAAGCCGTGCATCATTATCCCTTTAATACCATTTATCACAGCCCCACTGCCCATTACCAACACAACATTCACACCAACCCACAACCAAGTCAACCGCAGCCCCGCTGCTCACCCTATCCACAAAAATCCACAAAACACCCCCATCACATGCCACGTATCCAAGACAACAACCACATGTTCATTATTCCGTTTTCGTTTAATCAGGGTAATCACACAAGGGTTCCAGATTTTAAACAGCCATATTTACGTGATTAACAAATTTCCACAATGTTCTATCCACAAAACAGTCTAAAAAGATAGGGCAACATTTAATTGCACCGAAAAAGGCCCCCATTGACAATGATTTTCAGTAGGCATATGCCTATTCAATTCAGAACATAATATCATAGGATATAAAGTAACAACAATAACATTCTTCCCAACACCGTTCTTTAACCAGTTATTATCTTCATTTAATGGTTCAACTAATTCTCATGAAAACAAGTGGATACCCACCATGCATGATGAAAAAATTAGAGAGACGAAGGTAAGATCCCTACCTCAATAGGTTCCGATTGCAATGCTCCCCCAGATCATCTTTAGAAGACATCTGTCGGCGTTCGTCACTTCTGTCGAGTCCGGGAGAAACCTCCTTGGGTGGAAGTAGGAAAGGAAAGGCCGAAGTAAAGACAACAGATCCAAGCTCGGAATTTACCCCTCTTCGTTACAATCCCATGGCCGCTGACGGATCGTAAAACGGAGCTCGGACGAAGATGTTATGTAAGAAAAAGGAGCCTTCGAGTCTATTGGGAGAGCTCTACTCAGAGGAAAGGGGAGGAGAGTAGTGAATTGAAAGGAGGAGGGGACCCATCATTTTATAGGCGAGAAAAGGAAAAGTACATGGCGTGTACTTCATGGTACACAGAGTGTACTCGGTTATTTTACATGGTCTCCACGCGGCTTCCAACACAGCTCCGCAGTCGTTGACTGGTAAACACACGGTTTGAGGGTAACACATACGTGAGGAAGGACTACACGGCGTGTAGTTTTGACACACGGCGTGTACTCATTTATTGCACAGGGCAAGGACACGGCTCCAACACGGTACATGGCCATTGACTAGTAATGCGTATGTGGGGGAGGACTACACGTCGTGTATAACTGGGCACACGGCGTGCACCCATTATTTCACATAGCAAGGAAACGTTCTGAAACACGGGGTATACCCGGCAATGGGGTATATGACGTGTACTAAAACTACAAGTCTTGTAGTTTCAAAATTTTGGAAGGTATGGGAAAAGTCCATTTTACCCTCTAGAACACTTCCTGACCTTCTTTTTGACAAAGGAATGGGCCAGAGAGGTCCGGGCCATTACAGAAGCCCTTACATTGCATTTTTTTTTTGTGAAAACCCATTAACCTCATGTATCGTCATTTTAAACACTTTAGTAAATTATAAAATAAGAATATATAGATATATAATATAATATATTATATTTGTATAATTTATATTACAATTTTGTTAAAAATATTTCCTTATTTTCAATATTTTGTGTGTTAATTTCATAGTTTTCTATTATGTTATAAATTGATACCTATTGTTCATAATAATTAGATCATGATTTATTCTTGTACAATATGTAAACCACGATTTAGATATGACACACACACAGACACACACACACACACACACATATATATATATATCCACAATATATGTATTTAAAATAATTGATAAAAGTTTGTGGTGAAAAATGAAATACATTGTTTATGGAGACGGAAGACCATACATATGCATAAATCCTAATTCCATATATTTTTTTATCATAGAATGATTAATATTAATATATATATATATATATTATAATTCTAATACCATATTTATTTCATAAAGTTTGTATATTTATATTTAAAACCACCCCTAATTCATTCCATGTATAGCGTCAATGAATCACATCACTTTGAGAAGGTGGTATTCCACACATACAAAAAATAAATTTATCAGATTCCCCAAAAAGGGAGATCCTAAAGGAATTTATTAAAAAATATATGAAAATGAACAATGATATTAAAAATATCATATATGACCTATAATAATAGGGAATCCATCATAATTATCCCTATGGGAGGTAGCAAATAAAGTGAAAACAATCATCGTTTCATGAGGCAGTAGTCTGCCAAACACACAAATGGTATGTTCCTTACCCATTACATTGAGGTTTGGGTATGTGTTGGTAGAACCATTTGAATAAAAATATCTCATTATATTTATGATAGTGAATTTATTATATAATAATTGAATAATACTAGTTGATGTGGTGGAGAAAGAAAATAAAACAAAGGATCTTGTGGAAGGATGTTACATATTCTTTGGAAAAAATTCCTCTTTGTTCTCACTAAAGTTTTTCCTTGAACATATTTATGCACAAGGAGAGGAATTTAGGTTTAAGGTAAGGATTTTAAGAGATTATTTGATAAGAGTAAGGGTGATGTAATTGGATTAATCTCTGTGAATAAATAATAGGGGTGAGTGCCTTTTTGTAGTGGAGGAGGATGGACATTCATATAAATTTATGAAAAGAGAATTACACACACGTTATTCCTATAAATTGTTACTCCAATAATGATTAATATCAGATAACAGAGAGTATATGGTCACAATAATGACATAAAATAAATTTTTTTCAAGTTTCTAGGTCATTTAGGCTCTTATGTATAAGGATTATTCAATTATTGAAAAAATATTTATTTTATTTTCTTAAATTAATTTTATTCACATTCAGTGGAATTTTTGGTAAAAACTATGTTGTAATAATTATAAGTTATAAATAATTATTATTAAAAAGAATGCAATACTTTTTTAAATTTTTTTATTATAATTATTAGAAATTAATTTAAAATTAATCCCATATACGGGATGACAATGTTGGTTTTTGAAGGAAAAATGTTCAAAATATTTCTTTATTTTTATATACAATTTCAAATAAAAATTGATTATAATGACATAAATTGAATTAATTTATGTATAATTTATTTAATTATGTTTAAATACTAATGAAAAATAAAATTTATCTTTATAACTAAATTAGATGAAAAAGTATTTTGGAATTAATATTCATAATTTCTTATTATTCATTAAGAAATGAAATTTCACAGAAAAATAGCAAAAAATTAACCCTAACCAAGATTATATGTTTCCCTTTTAATTTTTTTTTATATATAAAATTTATAAATGTTCCAATAATTTTTTTATTTAAAATAGTTCATCCATTAAAAAAGCGATATAACATCTTTTTTAAAAATATAGGTTTTAATGTGCCAAAATGGGTTTATTTTTAAATTATAAATAATAAAATATATTGGAAGAATTTAGATATATTTTAATAGATATATAAAATATAAAATTACTATATAAATTATCTCAAATGTGTTAATGTTTAATTAAATATGAAAATGTGACTAAAGGGTGTTTGTTTAAATTAGTTGCATGAACTACAATCTAAGTCAGTACTGCATGTTTCGAATGATATCAATTAAAATTAAATTTATTCTAAAAGAAAAATATGGACAAATATTGGTGTGACATAATGAATCCATGAAAACCTAAAATTTATATTATTAGAGGAGAAATAATATGGAGGCTAATGGATATGGATACACACCATGAATCACTAAAAAATGTATGTATATAACCACTCCTAAATGGATTAATGGAGGTGTGAAAGGGGAAAACACTATTGCACACACATGTTTGGGATAATAGAAGATAAAGGGTGTTCCCATTTAAAATTTGAGAGGAGAAAAGGAATAAATTTTCACCTTAATATAGATCATAGAGTTTTTCTATATGGTTATCTGAACTATGTGAATAGAAATACATCTACCTGTACACCTCACAGGATTATGTCCCATGGTATTCCAAAATGTACCCCAATTGTTAAAGTAATCAACAAACGTCCTCGAAAAATCAACACATTATCATTCAAAATTATTCCTAATTTGACTTTTACCATGATATATCCAAGAAATTAAATCATAAAACTTAAATAATTTACTAGAAGAGATATTAAGTTGGGTTTCCACATAATTTTCTATACACCATCCTCCACAAACTGTGTTCCTTAAGAAGAAACATCATTAAAACCCAAAAACACCCCAAAAAGATTGAGGCTAACTAAAAAAATGATATCAATTTTGAGAATCATTTATATATAAATACATAACATAATTAAATTAAAACTCTTGTAATTCCATATCAAATCTCTAATCAATGTTACACAAATCCACTAATTGAAATATTAAAATTCCTATTATAATTCAAAATAAATACTGACACATGGTCTTATAATCTCCACACCATATCCATTATCATTATCATGAAATCTCCCAGAATATTCCATTACCATAATCAACCTAACCATGTCACGAATTCCAATTCATAGTTCGTTTCCCTTCCAAGAATTCTTAATTTATATCTAAATAAAAATGTAAGCTCTATGACTCTCAAGTATCATAACATAGTCCATTTCCAATATAATTCTATGAAACATTGTTATGGTGATAAATTATATCATTCTACCATGATATACCCCTGTTTCAATTTCTAAAATATCATCTAGCCTATAGTGATCCCTTCCACATGATTTATCAATCGATGGATACTTTAGATGTTATAGAAGACCTAGTATCAAAATATCTTACCAAAATACAAAATATAAAGTTTACCAATACTCCATGAGTGGTTATCCAGAATTTCACGCCTTCCAAAATCAAGAACGATGTACAAAACACTATACCTATAAACCACTAACCAACTGAAGATATAAGATTGTAGGCTTCTCCTAGAAAATCCCTAGAAAAAGCCCAAAATATTCACATCCCATCCATAAAATGTATATTAAGTTATATGAAGCTGACTACAACAAACATTATGGAAAAAACTATCCAATCCTCAACTAGTAAAATGTTTTAAAAAATAATGGTTTTATATATCCAAGGTTCTATAAATTCACTTAATCATGGTGCCTCAAACCCCAAGGAACCAAGAACATCTCTCTGCATCCATCATAGTCTCAACCTAGTATTTGATGTGATCCCATGATAGAATCAACATTCAAACATTTCTACCATCATTAATCAAACGTGATAAATGTCACATTTCTAATATGACAATATTCATTCCATTCAAAATTACTATAATAGTATTACCAATTCACAGAGTCCACCTAATATCACATATGATTCCATACAGGGAATTACTCAAAGAATCCCCCTTTTGGATTTATTATTCCACCTATATTTAAATTAAATAATGATAATTCAATAATAAATTCTATATTCTTATGACACCAAAAAGCGATTGTTTAATACACCACTGAATGGCGGAACACTCCACATGATATGAGTGAAATTATTGTCACATTCCTAGATCTAAACAATGATAACTCAATACTGCGCCCTATCCATGACCTATCACATAGGATGGATGTGTCCAATCCTTCTCATAACCAATTGATAAATAAATTAATCAATTTTATTCCACCCATGGATGAAAAAAACCATTCTTGGAAACTACCATATTAAAACAATAATGAAAGAAATTATCATTATGAAAAATTTAGTTAGTCTTATCTAAAAAATATGTTTGCCACTCATTTCGTTCTATGATCACCATGTATCTGAGATATTAAGAACAAAAAATACATTTTGGAACAAATATTTTTTGGAAAACTATATATGTTTCCACCTCTAAAATCCCAAATGAATGGGTCAACCACTATCACCAGTGTCCCTCACATATATAACTAGGCATCGACACTTTAAGATGAGTATCTGTATCTCAATGGTCTCTAGGGTCTCCCACCAAGCCCACACATGACCTCTCACATACTGGTCAATGCTCACAAGATAGTTATCACTGCACCCATCTTATGCATGAGACAAAAAACACCATACTGAACAACCCACTCTTTGTTCCAAAATACATAATTAGAGTCAAATTCCAATTCACCATTCCACGAGGTTCTAATTCCTATTGTGTTTCTAGATAGTGGAATGATACCCAACGAATAATGATTTATATTCATTGGGAAAATCTATATATTACCAATGGAGTTTCCAATGATTATCCATATCAAGGGAAAGATGACTATAGTCATAGTCACTTATAATTTCATTCAATGATATATGGGAAAAACATATATGATGTTACTGGAACAAAATTTAACCAAATAATTAAGAATATAACAAATATAGTGTTTACCACTATGGTATAAAATTCATGCATTGACTTAATATGGTCAGTCCATGTCCCATACTCTGAGGGAGTATGTTTTTATAGCCACTATTTCATCATCATAGATCTACATGGACTTCTATAAGAAGAATATACATATACATGTTGAACTAGATATGTGTAATTACAATACCAAGATATTTTAATATATATATATATACATATATATATATATATATATATGAGTTAAAATATTTTTGTAACAGCTTGTGATACATGCATCCCCGAGACTACTTGTAGTTTCCAAAAAGGGATTTATTTTTTATTAAAAACCACATAATATATCTATTCCTAAATAATTAAGAATTATTTCTATAGATATACTTGGATATAGTCCAATGGTATTTATGTCTAGTATGTGTTTTTTAAATATAGTTCCTATGTTTTCTATGAAACATCTTCTAATACCAACTATAGAAACCCCAACACTAGTATCTTAGAGCCATTGTATACTTTATATCATTGACATAAGTTACATGGAATAACATCATGAAGGACTGAATATCATAATAGTATTTGTAATCTATATAAATCCATGAAATTATTATTATAATTAAAATAATAAAATACCCAAATAACATAACTTGAGAATTCCATTATTCACTTTATCATTTCCCATCATATAAATAAAAAAACTCCGCTTCATATCATATGGAACATAAAACATTAGAAATGGGTTGTCTCAGATTCATAGTAAGTGTAAGAGTACATTAAAAGAAACAAATAAATAAAAAATAATCAATATTTAACGGTAAATGAATAAAAACAATCCATTTAATGAATAAATTAAATTTAATAGTAAAAGAATAAATGATGAAGACATATTTCAACATAAATAATCATGTAAAAAAGAAACATAACCATTTTTATTCTAACTAATAAAATAACAACATGGAATATGAATAACTGAATTCATAATGATGAAATGCATACTTTTGGGCATGTAAAAAAACATCTTGGCATTGATTCAAGAAATATAATAACTTATAATCCTTATTCAATGAAATCTTTTTAAATTGGAAATGTCATGACCAGAACCCAATCTATATTTTTTGATGAGACCAATTATTGCATTAAGGGGATATACCTATCCCCACCCATCACATACTAAGACCAATGAATATATCTTATGAAATGAGTAAATTAAAATTCAAATAAACATAGGAATTTAATAAATAATAAGAAATATAAATACATTCCCCATTTAACATCAAAATAATAAAATATCAAGAATATAATGAATGGTATCAATATAGTATGTCCTTTACAAAAACTGAAAATAATACATCCGAAGAAAAATTGAGAATTGTATCATTTTATTTTATCCCCATTAATGATTATTTATAATAAAAGTATTTATTCTTATAATAAAATTGATTCTGAATGATCACATAGAACATTAAATAAAGAAATTATACTTTATTTGGATATCACAATTTTTAATTGCAAATATGAAAATTCATATAATATTTTAAAAATATATTTTCTTGAAAAATATTGTTAAAATATATGAATTTAAAAAATATTATTAAATTTTTCATTTAAAATAAACATTGTAAACATACAAATTATTCTTTAATGAAATGCTAGTCATGATAGTGGTAAATTTCATACATGCCATATAAGTTAAAAATTACATTATATTTACAATGTAAAGTGTAGGAAAAGATACATTTTTAGAATAGTAAAATTAGATTCCATTTCTACCATTTTTTAAAAATTCAATCATTTAAATATTGTTTTTAATTAATCATTTATATGACACTAAATTTTTTTAAAACATGGTTGTGGAAGAAAATGAATTTTTGTCCGAAGAGAGAAATAAAATTACATATTAATAATAAATTATTTTAATTATATTAAGTGAAAAAGAGGAGAATATTTGATTCATTATAATAGAATGTTAATTAATAAAAAATTTAGAAGAAAATAAATTGATTTTATGATATAAATTTCAGATAGTTCTACAATGGGATATTTAAATAGAAAAAATCCCGAATAATGATGACATTGAGAATACACCCTTACTACATTCAAAATTTTGATTTATAAGCCATGTGATGAAGATAAATTTAAATTAAATATTAAATACCATAAATATAAATTAATTAATGATATAACATACAAAATGGATGTATATGCACCACAAAAAAGAAATATGTGGTGATTTTGGAGTATATATCATGTAAGTAAAATTGATACAATAAAGCCATACCCTAAATCCAACTCATCATGTATGTCATTTAAATTTATAAATAATTAATTTATGTTTATTATTTACTTTTATAAGAATATATTGCCAGTTTATTTTTTTATTTAACGTATTACCGTATAATATATGATTATATAATATGTTAGGTTTATATTGGATGATTCAATGATATTTTTCATATCTGTAAATAATGACCATTGTAGGTTGACTGGTAAAAGTGGTCCTTATTTAAAAATTCAATGAATAATGACCATGGAATAATTATCATATTTATACAAAATTTTATATTTATTACCAAAAATGATTTAATTTTCAGAGAAAATAAATACATTTTCATCATGGAGATGGTATACCCTACATACACTGGAGTAACATTTCCATTTTTCAATGATAATTAGGAAACATAAGGTAATTGATATTATAAAATTACTGAGATATAATAATATCTTTAAAACCAAAAAATTTGTTTTTATAACCATATATATATATTATGTGTTGTGTGGTGGTGAAATTAGAATCAAAAAGCTTTTTGAGGACTGTAGTTCACACGTACACGAAAACCATTATCATATTTCAGTGTGTTAAAACGTAAGAAAGTAACTGATATTTTATATTTTCAGAAAACCAAATATGTCATAAATATTATAAAAATTTCATTTATAGATCATAAAATCATTAAATATATCTATATCACATTACATTTAAAGCATTAGTGGATGAAAAATAACATTTCTTCGTGAGGTGGTATTCAACTGTACAACTGAATGACGTTGGAATATCCCAAAGAGAAAGTTAGTACAAAATATAAATATGATACAATTACTTATTAAGAATAAATATTTTATAAATATCATAAGTATAATTAATATACATTATCATACCAAACCGTATGTGATGATAATTTAATGACATGTGACATCGGTTCGTGAGGCTGTAGTCCACCATACACTTGAATGATGAATTCACAACCCATTTGGAAAATGTTGATATGGTTTTAGGCCATTAAAATAATATAATAATGTATTAATATATTAAATATAATGATTCTATTATATAATCATGGTTTAATGACAATTGAATGAGGTGGATGAATAAATAAAATTAAACCCCTCATTGAAGAATGTTACCTCTTCTTCCAGTAACCTCATTTGGATTACACCAAAATCCTTCCATGGTCAATTTATCACCAATATGCAACTATTATAAATGGTTGATTTAATTTGGGAAGTTAATTTATTGTTATTGGGAAAAAATACGTTTTTATGATGTGAATAAGAGTGGCTAAGAGGGGGGCTTCTTTGGTGTGGTGAGTGCAACACTTTCAATTTTTGAAAATAAAAAGGTGTCACGCCTTTTTTCACATGAAATAATGGATGAAAATGGATTATTCACAATAATTATGGATTACATGTTCCAATAAGTGGAAATAAAATATATTGATTTTTTTTAATTTATATTAACCACTATATATGTAGTTAAACCCCACTCTAGTTAACCCATATTTACCGTAACTTTAGTAATTCTTTATTTTAATAATTATTACTATACATTATGTAAGAAAATAAACTAGAACATAATGGATAATATAAATTATTGTGATTAGAAACAAAGAATTTATTTTTTTAAATTCTGTTCACATAATTATATTGATTTAATTTAAAATTAATCATGCAGATAATAATGTGGGGTTTTAAGAGAAAAATGATCCAATGATTACAATGTTTCAATATAATAATTCAATATGATAATTATTCTAATGAAAGAAATTAGAAAGTTAGATATATTATATAACTATTTCTATATTAATTCCAATTTAAATTATTATTTATATTTAAAAAAAAATAAAACAAAAGGCAACTTTCAATTAAAATTTGGTATTTTTCATTATTTATCAAATAATCATAATTCATAGAAAAATCCCAAAAATTTAACCCTGATATAATTTTTTCATTTAGATGTTGGAAATATATTTATTTTAATAAAATTAATCTTATATAAATTTCAAAAATGAATTTTCTCATAAGCGCAGAAGATGTGATTAAAACATTTTCATTAAAAATCAATTTTTTTCAGAAAAAATTTATTTTACTTTTAAATTATTAATATTTTTTCAAATTAATAGATTTATATTTAAATTATTTTATATAGGTGTAATGAAATTTTGTTTAATAATTTTTTCAATTAACATTCACACCCACTAACATAATGTCAATGTTATAAAAATTATGTTTATATAATAATTATTTTCAAAGATTATCTAATTTATTTCCAACACAGTATTGTGTGCATTGAAATTAGTCCAAGAGATTATAAAATAGAATGATTTTATATTCACTTCGATTCATTCAATTTCATGTCATAAAATATATCTAAAATGCATTTCATATTTTAAAATCATGGGTTATTACATTTTTATGACTAATATTATAATGAATTTCATCCAAATATATAAATTAAGTCACGAAAATTAGATTTCATATTTAAATGAGTAAGAGTAGAATTATCAAAATATGTCCTTTTATATTTCATTAATTAAAATAGTAACAATATTGAATTTTATCATCATTTTAAGTGTATAATGTGTAATATATGGTTAATCCATTTGGATATGGCTGTAAAATTTCTCTAAAACATTCATTTATCAAATTCGACGAGAGGATTTGGCCATTTACATCCAATTATAGAATATATATTAATTGGGTGAAACATTTATAGTTTCATAACTTTATAATTAATTTATTGAAATAATATATATGAAATTTCACTCTCTTGAATTTGATATCTATATAAATTTTAAATAATTATAATAAGAGGATTTTTTAAGTTATAAATATTTGTTTGAATGTTAAATATTTTTTTCATTATGGTTATTTATTTATAAATTTTATTTGTTATATAATTACTATAAATTATCAAACAATATTTACACAATATTTTATCATTTAATAAAAAAATAAAATAAATTATTTTATAACTATTAAAAGTAATATAATTTATGTAAGTAATTAAGTTACATGAATTTTTTAATTAAATATAACACAATTAAGATATTTGTAAATATAATGTTGTAATTAAATATTTTACAGAGAGTCATTAAATTAAAACAAAATATTTAGACCCAAAATTGAAATGAATGATATTCTATACCAAATAATATTTAATTGAATAATTGAATTCTATAAAAAAAATATTTGAATCGTCCAATGAAATTTGGTTTATCATATCAACCACTATCAATTTATTAGAAACATTCCTAATTATTGTGACATTTATAACCTTTTAAGATTGAAATAGTTATTATTACTATTTAGGATAAAAATGATTTTGTGAAGGCGTTAACAAAATAAGATAATTTTAAAAATGAAACCAAAACCTATCTAAATTTTATTGGGTGATATTATTTTGACACTTCAATATTTTACAGAGAGTTTATGGTTATTTGGAAGAATTTTTTTAGAGAATAACTTTATAATATTTTAATCTTATAAGAAATTCCAAGTGTTCCCTCTCTAATAATAGAAATCCATGCTATATCTACAGACCTATAACCATAGTTTTTCATAACTATGGATAAAGGTATTTATGATAAGTATATATCCACAACATTTTTAGGACAATGAATATTGTGGATGTTTATATCCATGATTTTGTTGAATCATTTCTATAGAAAGTTTATTAAAAGTCAATAGACGAGGTTCTAAAAAATTGTGACTATAAATTACACTAATAGAAACAGTTTGTGTAACCTTTGTCAATATGTTCCCCACATAAGCGCATTTATTTTCACATGGTATTGTAGTTGGAAGACCTTTTTCTATTGTTTTATTTCTTATTATATTGTTTTAAAATGATATATATAACAAAATATATACTTATATACCATATATTTGTTGTAGTGTAGTGATAATGTGACTAGTAACCTATAGTAGAGGAGGAAGATTTAATCTCATACGCGGTAATTTATTATACTCATATAACCATGGTTTACATGGTCTATAACCATAGTTTTCCACCATGAAAATTATGGCTATAGTCATGGTTTATACTGCTTCTATAAACCTACTTCCCCACTTGAAAATAGGGAGGTCTATTTCTATTATTGAAAAAATAGTGTCTATAAGTGTTGTTTCCAGAATGGTAATTGATGATACAAATCATTGAAGAATTGGATATATAATGTTTCTATACCCATAGTAATAGTATACATGACCAATTGGAAACCTGTATATATCTTATCTTCAGGTTGATGATCCGTATTTTCATGGTTTTAGACCATGAATATAGCTATGTTTCAACATGTGTTCCTCCACTATAAATGGAAACCCCTATTTTCCCTTCATTATATAACATTGAGAATTCTTTATTGATCAAAAAATACAAATTTCACTTCAAATTTTCTTGTACATGAATTAAATTTGATGGCTTTTCTAAAAACCACTCCAATTTACAAAAAAATATTATATAATAGAGGTCAATTAGAACTGAGGGAATGGTCTTACCTGAATTATTTCTATTTATTTCTTCTTATGATTCCTCTAATTTTATGTCATCAATACTTAAATATTAACTTTAGTCTCCAAAACAACATTAGAAAATTTTATGATTATATTAAGATCATAATCCAATATTTCCCCATCAAATATTATTTAAAAGTGTTCCTCATATATAAATATGACTTAGAATCTCCACATAGAGATATAAATCATTTTCCATCACCATATTTATTCTTTGGTTATTATGGTTGGTTTAATGATTATATATTGGTGGCCCACATGATGATTTTGAACACTCACTATTTTTAATAATTAGAAATCATATCAAATAATGTCCAATAATTTCAATCATGTTTATTTATATTTAAATATTATTAATTATTATTATATATTATCTTATATTTATTTAACTCATTTTATGTATATTCATGTTATAAGATAGTTACAATTGAATAATTGGTTATGTATGAGTCCCTGGAACAAATAGAAAATTTGTGACAATGACATCACAAACTGGCTCACTGATACCAACAAAGTAAATGTATCACGCACAGTTTAATTGAGTCACATAGAGAAGTAATGTCTCACAAACATAATGAATGTCCCACTGAAAGATGGATTATCTCACTCATAGAACAAATGTCTCACTAATTTTAAAACCTGACTCACCAATAGTTAACTCGCCGATAATACAAATATGACACCAAAAGAAGGAATGAATCATCGAAAGAATAAAATGAGTCACTATCAATTGGAGATACCTAAAGAACGACTCATTGATAGAATGAGTCACTAATGCACAGTTGTTCATAATGAATTTCCACTTTGTCTAATATCTAAAAAATGGGTTTTATGGATGGTTTTTGCATGGATTTCACAAGTATTACGTTCCTTTATAGGTTTTTTAGTCACCAGATGATGAAGCCTGAATTCTAGGAATTTTGAAGATTCACAAGGGAATTAGAGGATTTTGGACCCTTTTCCCCTAACTATTCCAAATTAGAGTCACCCGGATCAAGCAACGTGACATGAAGAATGGGTGATTTCAAGAATTTCCAAGAGAAATGAAACCAGAATGACTGCCGCACAGTTATCCAAACCATGTTCAAACCATTTTTGAGAAGATGACATTGACAGAGAGGGTCGCACGGTTGGATCACGACTTACCAAAACCATGTGGCCCTTCTGAGAAACCGTGTAAGACATGCACATATGGAAAGAGACATAAGCACTGTTGGCACACAACATAACCAAATTGTTCAGCTCATCTTGGAAAATTGTGCGGCTATAATGATTTGAGATGGTGACTTCCTCCCGGTTGGCACACGACCTACCAAATTGTGCGCCCAAAACCGTGTAGACCACTACAACCTTATAATTTTTTCTTTTTAAAATTTCACATAATCCTTGACCCGGGGTTCCACTTTCTACCTTCATTTGGATAACTAAAAAAGGGCCATTCTAACTGAGAAGACCCTGGGGGTGAGCCTAGACAAAGAAAGGATAGAATATAGGAAAAGATAGGGGCGTGAAATTTAGTTTTTTTGGGAGAGGAAGGTTTTGGAACACATGTTCTCTTTGTTTTTGTTGTGCTTTTTATTCTTTTATTTTCTGTTATAATTAACTCTCTTATAAATTTTAGTATGTTTCTTATCCTTTTCATCTTGAATAGCTAACCCCCCTGCGTTGAGGCTGGGAAAAATGTTGGTTCGTTAGAACCAGTTTCTCTATTCTTGTGTTCGTTCATCAACTGTCACCTTATTTTCCCAACTTCCATGTCCTATTTTGCTGAAAGCCCCATATCGGTCCAACAATAGAGTTTATAGGGATCTTTGGGAGAATTACGACAAAGATATCC
The DNA here is from genome assembly GCA_963277665.1 of Viscum album. Classification (NCBI taxonomy): domain Eukaryota; kingdom Viridiplantae; phylum Streptophyta; class Magnoliopsida; order Santalales; family Viscaceae; genus Viscum; species Viscum album. The sequence goes on from OY728165.1 coordinate 1,396,101,395, forward strand.
ATGAACATTGGGTATACCTGTCTTTTCTAGAGGGCAGTTCCTAAATTAACAGTCAATTGAAATCAATTTCTAGAACAAGGGGTTGATTTCAACCGACATAATTGGGAAACACCGGACCAAGGGAGTTTTGACACAAATGAAACTCAGAAATGTGGTTAATTATGAACAACACAAAATAATAAGGAATGAAGTTTAATTCCCAACATAAATGTGCTGCCCCAATACATTTTTATCATTATCCATTAAAATCCAGTTTTAAGTAATATTTGATTTTTATGATAATTCGTAATGAGTTAGAGAAGGTCATGCAATTAGTTCTCTTTCGAGATCCATAATTATGAACCAAAAAATCATATTTCAATTCATCATCTTCACTTGATCAATTTCAAATCAAGAGAAATAAATGCCAAAATGGATTCCCTGTGGACAGAGCCCGTACCAGCACACTATGCTAGTTAGATGTTTTGGAAATAAATTTCGGGTCGAAAACAACATTTCATAAAAACGACACACCAATGTTTTGGTGATGTTTTCACATAATCGATCATTTTTGTTAATTAAATTGGTGTCATTGAGTGAAAACAAAAATAAAAAATCTATAAATTTTTTTTCATCATCTCATTTTTGTTTTTCATTATTTTTTTCCTTTTTTGTAGGTGTGTTGTTTGTGTTGTGCAGGCCCATAGGTATATGAGTGGTCGGGTCACTCATTTCCAGATTGTAGAGTCATTGGTGTTACTCTCGAAAGATCAAAAAATCAAAAGAACGTTGTCCATGAGACGTCATGTACTTATGGGTGATCACAACACAATTGATCCCGTGGAACATCAGGAGGAAGAATTGGGGGCTATCCAACGAGCTGGGAAGCCATTTATTTATTATAGGAAATCCACCATAGGGTGTTAAGGAAGAGAAGAATATGAATCCATCAGGGGATTACATGGAATACCTACCGAGGAACCAACAGAGGCCACCATCTCAATTTGTATTGGGGTTTGGACAACAACAATCGAGGAAATATATTCCACGATAGAAGCCTCCCTATTTGCCTTAGAATCAACATGCTTATTATCCTCTGGAGAAACAACCGTTCATTAATAAAGCACCTCAGGAACCAATGTCGCCATGTCGTACTATTATAGAATATGGATTACCCTCCATTCAGGGAACAGACACTGGAATAGTAAGACCCCCGGTGCAGGCCCAAAATTTTCAGATCAAGTCAAAGATAATGAAATTAATTCAAAATACAGTTCAGTTTATTGGATTTCCATGTGAAGACCCAAATTCTCTCTAATCCAAATTTTTGGAGATATGTGACAATTTCTGGTAACATAGTGTGTCAAAGGATGCAATTTGACTTAGGTTTTTTTGCATCTCATTAAGCGATAATGTGATGGACTAGATCAAGTTCTTACATTGTTGATCTGTTCTTACCTAGGAGGCATTGACCAATGATTTTTTATTGAAATACTTACCTCTCTCAAATATGGTCACATTATGTAATGAAATCCATAACATCAAACAACATGACTCAGAATCATTATACGAGTCATGGGAATGATTTAAGGAGATGTTGAGGAAATTACGACCCCACTGACTGCTATTGTGGATGGATGTACATACATTATATGGAGGTCTAACAACTAATACAAAGTTTGTGGTTGATGTAGCTTTTGGAGGGAAATTCATGCGAATTTCCCAGGAGGAGCTATTTGAATTGTTGGAAGACATGTCAGCCAAAATTTTTCAGTGGAATTATAAACGGGGAACTCAAAAAAGGGGTATACATAATATAGATTCCACCACCATGCATGCGGCTAAAATTGATTCCAACTAAATGAATATTGATGCTCTGAATCTAAAACATCCATCTCATGATCAAGCTTTCAGTAAATCAGTATGTAGTGATTATGGTGAAAACCAGGCTATTGGAGAGTTCCCAGGGGCAAGTGTGGGGGCCTCTAATAGTGGGGTAAATTTTGATTCATAGAACAGATGACCCAAACAATACCCACATTGCCATAAACGTAGGTGGAAAGAGGATCAAAATATAGGTTGTGGGTAGAAGCATCAAAATCCTCAGCTCTGACAACATAGACCACATTGTTATGATCAACAATAGTTTCAGACTCCATAGCTAAGGCATCAATAGGGTAACCAATTTAAGTAAGGAAAATATCAACAATAAGGGTATCAAAACCCTCATCCTTCTCAACCATTGCGACATCCACCTCCCCAAAAATTATCCCAAAATTCTTAGCAATAACCTCCCCCAAGGCTGGAGGAAATGATCTCTAAATTTATAACTACTATTGAAACAATATTTCAAAACAAGGAGGCATCAATTAGAAGTCTCATGAACCTGATTGGGAAGATTGAAAATCAGATCTCTCATAAATAGCCTTGGTACACTATGGGGAAATACTAAGAAAAATCCAAGGGAGGAGGCTAATGCTGTTGTTTTATGCAGTGGGAAGGAGGTGATGCTGAAGGTATCTATGAGTCAGGGTGATACACCATCAAATATATCCACATTCTTTTTAGGTGGAGAAGTCACAGTTGAGGAATCTTCCCCCAAATATGATCTAGATAAAGAACCAAAAACCCCAGAAAATAAGGGTAAATAATTTGTTAATGTATATGAACCTCACATTCCATTTATAGCAAGGGTGATACAACGGAAGTAGGACCAGCAATTCTCCATGATCATGGATGTCTTCTGGAAGCTTCACATCAAAATTTACATTGTAATGTAATTGATTCAGATTCCCACATATAGGTTGTTCATGAAAGATATCATTTCAAATAAAAGGAAGATGAAAGACTTGGGAACCATTCCTCGGACCATGGAATGTCAATGGTAGTCCCACACAATATCTCTCTAAATTGGATCTAGGAATATATACTATCCCATTCACTATCAGACCTAGTGTGTTTGGAAAATCCTGTTTGATTTGGGGAAATGTGTTAATTTAATAACCTTTAGAGTATTCAACAAGTTAGTGTTGAACAATATCAATCAACCCTAGTGGTACTCTATCTGGATTATCATTTTATTAAATTTCCAAGAGGCATCTTTGATTCATGGAAGACCCTTTCTGGATACTAGGACGGTTTTAATTGATGTTCACCAAGATGAGCTGATCTTCTGTATGGGTGATGAGAAGTTTTTATATAATGTCTTCAAGGTGGTGAAATAGGTTTCACTGATGGATCAAGGGGATTGTTGGGACTTGATAACAAATACTGACTGGTTAGGCCTAGAGGAAGATGATATGCAACATTATTCAATCAGAAAGGAACCCATTCTGGTGGAAAACCATCTTGAAAAAAACTAGGAGGAATTAATCTATATTGTAATCCAAGGTGGCCCTTACAGGTAGAAGGATGTTCTTTCGGAATTATTAGAGATTGAAAAGGTCAAGCCGATCGTACCTTCCATTCTCAAGGATCCACAGATCGAGTTGGAAACTCTACCTTACTCATTGAAAAAAGGATATTTGGGAGAGTAACAATCATTTCTATTGATCCTAAATGCCTCCCTCTCAGAAGATCAAGAAGATTCTCTTCTAAAAGTCATCAGAAATAAGAAATAGGCCATTGGTTGGATGGTTGCTGATCATAAGGGTATAATCCCCATGGTCTTCACCCACTGGGTACTTATAGAGGAAGGGTAAAAGTTTCTCACAAACCAAAATGAAGACTGACCCCCCCATGAATGAAGTGGTCAAGAAGGAGGTGTTCAAATTAATCGTTGATATAATTATATACCTGATCTCTGATAGCCCATGGGTGAATCCTCTCCAGATGGTGCCTAAAAAGGGTGGCATCACAGCAGTTACCAATGAAAATAAGGATCTCATCCCGACCCGCAAAGTTGCGGGATGGCATGTCTATGTCGATTAATGGATGTTTAATGATGTAACCAAGAAAGATTGTTTCACTCTCCCATTCATAGATAAAATGCTAGAATGATTAGCGGGGCTCGAATTTTACTGTTTCTTAGATGGTTATTAGGGATATAACCAAATCTCTATCGCCCCAGAAGATCAAGAAAAGTGTACATTTACTTGTCCTTATAGAACTCTCTCTTTCCACCGAATGTCATTCGAGATGTGCAACACTCCAACCACCTTTCAGTTGTTCATGTTATCCATGTTCTATTATATGGCGAAGCAGATTCTAGAGGTTTTCATGGATGACTTCTCAGTATAAGGAATGTCATTAAATGCATGGTTTTTGTATCTAGAGGAGGTTCTTGAATGATTTTATCATAAAATTTGGTTATCAATTGGGAGAAGTTTAATTTTATGGTGAAACATGGAATTGTATAAGGCCATAGGATCTTGATGAAAGGAATTGAGGTGGATCAGGAAAAAATTGAATTTATCTCGCAAGTTCCCATTCCCACATCAGTCCAAGCAATTCAGAGTTTTTTTGGAGGAATACAGGTTTTTATCAATGATTCTTCCAAGAATTCTCCATGATCGCTCATACCTTAACATATTTATTATCCAAGGATGCAGTTTTTGAGTTTGATGATATATGTATCCTAACCTTCCATATTATAAAAGAAAAACTAGTCACTACACCCATAATGATTTCTCTAAATTGAGAGGATCAGTTTGAAAATATGTGTGATGGGAGTGATGATGACGTGGGGGAAGTGCTTGAACAACAGCTGTACCATATTTTCAGACTGATCTATTAGGCCAACCAAGCATTAAATGATGCACATCTTAATTACCCAAACATAGAGAATGAAATTCTAGCTTTGATTTTTTCAATTGACAGATTATGCTTATACTTAGTGCTTTCTAAAGTTTTAGTCTACAGAGATCATTCCACACCTATGTATTTGTTGAAAAATAAGAGCACTGAATTGTGGCTGATCCTTTGGGTTATCCTCCTCCCAGAGTTAGATTTGGAGATTAAGGATAAGAAGGGAATCAAGAATGTGGTGGCTGATCATCTCTCCCAGCTGGAAACATCCCATTTAGAGAGATACGAATACCAAGAGATCAAATAAGAAATACCTGATGAGAATCCATATTCCATTGGAGAACCACCTCGACAATGGTTCACAGACCTTGATAATTACTTATCTGTTGGGTGATCCTCAATAGCTTATGTTGTATGCAATATTGAGTTTCAATAAACAACGATATATTTTGTTAAACTAGCTGTTATCAATAGTATTAACCACATTTTAAATTTTATAACATTATCATTCATCTTACACAATATCTAGAACATGGTATGAGAACAAAATAAATTATTACTGTAAAATATGTACTTTTTAGAAAATGCAGTTTTTCCACCTTTTGATAGTGCACACACAGTAAATCCAGTTTTTCTTATTTTTATAAGTTCACATTGACAAATAAAACTTTTCCTTGGAAAAAAGATATAAAAATTTACTTTGGTCAAATTTTTGACATTATTCTAATAACCTTCATATTTTAATGAATAGTAAAAATATGCTAAATTTTAATTAAAAAAAAATTTTTTCATCGAGATAATTTATATTGATAAAGTATAATATTGAATGGTTTCAAATTATAAATAGAATATATTTTTACAATTTAATATAATTTATGTAATTATCATTAATTTTATAGTGAATCCATAGGTAAAAACATTTTAATCTTTTGCAACGTTTTAACTTTTAAGATAAGTTTTCTCAACAGCGGGATTAATTTTAAATTAAATACATAAAATTATTTGTTTTTAATTAGAAAAAATGGATTCAATATTTGGAATCAGTAGGTCAAAATTATTCTAATATGTTTCTTTTTATTTGTATAAATTATTAATATTAACTACTATAAATTTGATACACTACAGTTAAAGACAAATCTGGTAATTAAGGGTAAAAGTTAGATTATAAAATTACACTAAGACTTGAAAATATTCTATTGGATGAATAAAAGTAGACCCATATCACATAAGGGTCAGAATATATTCATTTCATGAACTTTTGACTATGAAAAATATGTAATAATTATTTAAACTAATGAAAGTGGCTACATGTCACTATCTTATATCTAATTAGTGTAACAATTTTAATTTAGTGATAGAATTCATAAAACATTGAACATAAATAGTCACAAAAAATATAATAAAATTATCTGCATCATGTGAATTTATTTATAATTTTTATAGATTAAATAATTATCATTAATGGTGACAAAATAGTGATGTAGAAATTATTATATTGATTGAAATATCAAATAAATGGTTTTAAAAATATGAAAATAAATATTATATAAACTATTTAATGTGATACACGAATTTTCAAGATGAATATTCACTGTTAGGGATATATTAAATATATTGGTTCGAACATATATTTTGTGTGGATTGTATTTAAATTCATATAAAATAATAGTGTCAAAATTGACACTATTGATATTTAATAAAAATAACATATTAATAAATTGTCTAAAAATCACAAATATATTTAAAAATTATAAATTTAAATTTATATAGTCTAAAATTTCATAGAGTATCCAATTATAGATAAATCAAGATCAATAATTAAGTATTTATAAGAATTTACAATTTAGAATCTTATTACCACAAATAAAAATAAATAGATTAAAAGAGGATAAATCAAAATGATAATTTTTAAAATAAACAAAAAACAAGTCTATGTTTTATTGGTTGACATAATTAAAACCCTATCTCATCTCATCTTCTATGTTGAGTAATTTAGGAGGTTTTTAGGTGGGTTTTTTGTTTATTTTAAATTAATATTTTGGAGGATCCCAAAAGTTCAAATTTCCTCTCTTATAAAAGGGCACCTACTACCTCTCTTCTTCAATCATTTTGAGCCTTAAATCTTGGCCAAAACCTCTCAATTTCTCTTATAAACTTTCCTAGAAATAAACTACATGTCTTTTTATTCTTCAATGAGTAACTTTAGTTCCCTAGGAGGAGGTTTAGAAGATGCACATCGAAGAAGAGGTAATATCCTTTAACGATTATTTCAAATTCATTTCTTCTTCTACTTCCTCTTATTTTACTGTTTCAAAATAAAGTAACAACATCATTATCACTCATACACTGATATTTTATTCTAAATATTAAACAACCCAATTTAACCTTCTATCCATCCTACAAAAAATGAAATCACTACGCGTGCCTACGTACGACTTACCGTCTCCACGCCGTGGTGTAATCTGTTTTTCCACCACCACCTTACATGGATGGGTATAATGACGGAAATAATAACTATATATTATTATTATAACATGATAATAATTCTGAGATATTATATAATCCACTCCAATACCATTCAATAATTATGGGAATGATATCATCACTTGTGCATACGTACGGATTATCGTATCCACGACACGATGAGATTCATTCTCCATGTTACCATAAAAAATTATTATATTGTATGTATAATAAATAAACATTAAAGATATGAAATAATAATGATACTAGATTTATGGACATATATTTTTCATTTACTTAATTCCATTCAATTTAATAATGAAACGAAAACAACGTTCATGCATATGTACGACCTACCGTCTCCATGTACGGTGTATTTCATTTCATTCATCGATCTATCATATATATTTATATACTGAATATATATTATATTTAAATCATGTTTTAAATTATGTAATTAATTAAGTCAGTATATAAGTAATAATATCAAGAACAACAAGTCCAAACATGTAAGAGAAATGAAACTATTTTGCCCAAAACACTGCTTTAACATGGAATTGACAAAAGAACGGGTAATATAAAGTCATAAGTGAATCTTATATGATATCATAAATATTATTATGGTTTAGTTAAAAGTTAATAATATGTTTAAACCCAATATACAAGAGTTTTTGACACATACAAAAGAAATTTTCCCTACGGTAAGGGATAATTATTCCAATATCATTCTTATCTGAGATTGTTTGTTTGTAAGTTCTAACTGGGGTTATGTTTATCATCCATGTCCATGTTTTATCAAAATGTTTTCAAAAAATTTATAATATTCTTCAATGTATTATTAAATTTATTTTTACCCTTTTATGACTTTTACAACAAGTTATGGAAGAGATCATTCTTTTGTTTACCATACAAAGTACTTTTTGACTTTTCTTGAAAAGGCACAAGAAGAATGTTTTTTAACTTATAAGGTGTGAAAGGATTTTTATGGTTTCATAATGCCTTATTTTTATGAAGATTACTATATAATATTTCATTATTATTTTCAAAAAAATATTTTTCTTTTAAAATTGCATGGCATTTTGTGAAAAGAAAAAGATTGTGAAGAAGAGAGAATATTTTCGTCATGAATTCATTTCAAGTGTATTATCAAAATTATTTTCCATCTAAGATAACATTATTTAGTATGTGTATGTTTCAAGTATAATGTATATATTATTTAAATGGTTTTATTTTTCTTATGATGAAATGACATCCTTTTGTTTTATATGGATTATTTTATGATGAGATGATTTTTATGAAACCCATTTTATTCTTCGGGTTATGATGAATGATCTATGATTATTTTTTGGACCATGAAAGAATGATTTCATTAAGATATGGGTGGTACCAATAACTACCTTCAATGCATTGGGTAATGATTTATATCTCATGAAATAAACATGTCTATAATGGAAAGTAAATATGATTTAGTAATTTAGCACTGGAACAACATGTAATCCTAGTTCAGTAATGGACTTTGTCCACTATGATGGTCTTGGATGTAATTCCTTGGATACTATGGAAATGCAATCATGTGATTAATGGTTTTCCACAATTACACGTTTTATTCCCATTGTATGTTTTCATTATTGATGTTCCTTTATGATCTATTACTTACAAACTTCCAAGATTTACTTCACAACACAATATTTTGATGTTTACACTTTATGTTCATGTTTTTATGTTCAAATGTATATGGTTTGTTTTATTTTCTCCATGCTTACCATTACTGAGAATTTTAGCTCACCCTTTATTTGTTTTATTTTCCCCATGATATAAATAAAGGTTTTAGGTAGGAATACATAAGGGGAATATCATTATGTGAGATGTTGGAGATCTTTCACCATGATTAGAAGATTATGTTCATAGATTCCAAAGACACTAAAATATTATAGTCTTTGGGTGTCTGTTTTTGATATGTATTAAGTATTAACAAAAAGTAATATAATGTCCATGTATTTCAAGATTTTGGTCTCTAAATATGGTATCATAGGAAACGTTTAGTTAACCTTTGGAAACTAGGAAGCCAAAAATTTAGTGATATCCTTAGAAATATTTCTATGGAATGTCTAGGGATGTCCCTAAGGTTATGTGTATGTATAGGTTACAATCCTAGAATTATTATAATGATCATGAATAACCTAGGATTAAACCTATGATTTTAGAGATTAAAAGTACCCCTGATTATGTCGTTTTCCTTGTGTGAATTTTTCCTCTCACACTATTCTTTTGGGGTTTAGAAAATGGAAGGAAATAGGAAGATTCATGTTAATGGAAAATATAATGAAAAATGGAAGGATATTCTTTATGATCCGGAAAATTAAATGGGATTTTGAAGGAGAAACATCGTTATTATTCCAAATTAGCAATATTATAATATGATCAATAATCTCAACATTGGTAAGTTTCCTAACTCAGTTAATAAGAGAAAGATTGAGGTTCATGATGATCATAGGGGAAATAATGTTCAATTTTTCTTCATGTAAATCATGTGGGAAGAGACATCAATGAGAATGATTTAAAGTAACTGGGAGATTCTTTTGGTGTGGAAAAGAAGGACACGAAGCCAGTAATTGCAAAAGAAAGGGTTCAGTTAACACTATCGATAAGGATAATGGTATTGCTTAGATATCAACAACAGTTAGATGTTTTAAATGTGAATGTACAAGCTTTATTCAATCCAATTCCCTAAGGGAAAGTCTCATGAAGAGAATCAACATGGTCGTATGGTTAGTATTTATGTTGTTGATGATGAAGAGATTAAATATGATATATGAGGTGAAATAAGTGTTGAGTAATAAAATGATGAAGTTCGGTCAATGGTTTATGAAGTTAATGGAATGATTGTATATTTATCAAGTGTAATGTTGTATAGGTAATTTAATGGTACTATAGAATAAAAGAACTAAAAAGGATTGTTTCACTATTGTTTTTCTTAAATTATTTGATTGTATATGTTGAATGATACCGGTATCCATGAAAAGTGATTGAAATATTTTTGGAATGAAGGTGATATTCCCATAATGAAGGGATATGGATAAAATAATAGTATTAATGAGCTCATGACTGATAGAAGGACAAAGTGACATCATGTATTGAGTATATAGAAATTTTGGGATTTTAGAATGTGAAAGGGGTTATCTTTCGACAAGATTCATGTTTTCAATAAGGTTATATAGTAATTCATGCTTCAATAGAATACATGATTAAGGTATTCACATGTTTGGAATGTGACCAACAATATACATTTTATGATATATGGGGGATATGTGATGGTATTTTCATGCTTGGTAAAATGACCTCTGTAGCTATCTTGTTCATTATACTATGAGATTGGACAAAAGTATTTTGGATAAGCCTAAAGGTATCAATGGATTAAGTAAGACATCCAATTATCTTGTTAAAGGCCGGAAATTTTTGAAATTATTTCTGAATTTTTATAACAGTATTGTTTTAGAAAAATGACAACCCATAGGACGGGATACAACCCGTCGTGTTGGACAAGGATGCATCAATCGAACCCACAACCGGAGTGTGACAAGACTTTATCACCTATCACTAGCCAATAGGAAGTCCATGGTTAGTAAAAATTAGTTTTTTTATTAAGTGGTATGATAGTTTAATTATAAGTCCATTTATGGAATCATAAACTGTTAATATCACTATAGATGGACTTATATATATTTAATAACTTTTACTAACTTTTGGTTTGAGATATATGGAATAACATATACTTCTATTGCATTATCTTCTAACATTTCAAGAAGGAAAAATTCAAATTCATTTATTTAAATAAGAGATGAAGTGGATACTATTCATAGAATGGTTAATGATGATATTACACTGAAATCCAGTAAGTATTTATCCTTATGATAATATTCATCAAATTTAGCTAAATGATATTGAAAACAAAAAATGTTATCCTAGTACCCTTATATCCAATGAATCAGATGGTATCTTAGATCATCACAAATTTATGGCTTCGTGATTGTGGGATTTTTCATAGCCATGTTCTCTACCACTCTTCATCATAACTATATGGTTAGATTCCTCTTCCATATCCATATTTTCACCAATTTTCTTCTATGTGGAAACCAAGTAACGATTTAATTTGGGTAACCATTACATTTCATATGTCAGTTTTTAAAATTATCTTTTGGTATTCCTTTTTACGATGTTTATTTCTATGAAAGAAACGTTCAAGTAGTAAACCATTTATAACCCCGACGATTTTCAATGGAAAAATTTATTTTAAGGGTGGTAGAATGTTACAACACAATAATTAATGAGAAATGTTCTTTTTAATCTCATTGATATCTTGTGGTGTACTCTACAACAAAATTATCTTTCACTATACGCAACATCGTATTAGCTTGTATTACACACAAACACTATTCTTGGCTTGTGTTGCATGCAAGAGCGACCTTCCTCAATAGTGTATGTTTTACGCAATAATGAGTTTCACTAAACAAAGATATATTGTTATGAAATATCCGTTATGAATAGTATTAACCACATTTTGAATTTTATAACATTATCATTCATCTTACACATTATCTTGAACATGGAATAAGAACAAAATAACTTTTTCAGGTAAAACAAGTATTTAAAAAAAATGCCATTTGGCCACCTTTTGATGGCACACACACTATAAATCTAATTTTTGATATGTTTATAAGTTCACTTTTACAAATAAAACCTATTCATTGGAATCAGGACATAAAACTTTACTTTGTATAAATTTTTTACATTATTCTAACAATCTTCATATTTTGATGAATTGTAAAAATACGCTAAATTTTAATTGAAAACAACTTACTTTCATCAAGATAATTTATATGGTTAAATTATAATATTGAATGGTTTTAAACTATAAATAGAATATATTTTTACCATTTAATATAATGTAAGTCATTATAATTAATTTTACACTAAATTCATAGGTAAAAAAATTTCAATCTTTTACAACGTATTAACATTTAAAACCCGTTTTCTCAACATCGGGATTAATTTTAAATTAAATATTGAAATTCTATGTTTTGAATTTGGAAAAATAGATTCCATATTTGGAATCAGTGGGTCCACATAAGGCTAATAATCTAGTTTTTTTTACATTATGAAAAGTAACTATGGTAAATTTTATTTACTATAGTTAAAGGTAAATCAGGTAATTAAGGGTAAAAATAAGATTATAAAATTACCCTAACACCTGATAAAATTCTATTGGATGAATAAAAGTAGAACCATATAACATAAGGGATGGAATAGATTAATTTTATTGACTTTTTACCATGATAAGGATGTAATTATTATTAAGACCAAAGAAATTGACAACATATCACTCTCTTACATCTTATAAGTGTAATAATTTTACATTAGTGATAAATTTCATAAAACTTCAAAAATAAATATTCACCAGAAATATAATAAAATTATCTATATCATGTGAATTTATTTATCATTTTTAGTTATTAAATAATTATCATTAATGGCGACACAATAGTGATGTTGAAATTATTTTATTGATTGAAATATGAAATAAATGGTTATAAAAATATTAAAATAATTATTATATGAACTATTTAATGTTATAAATGAATTTTAAATATTCATATTACATATAAGGGATATATTAAATATCTTGGTTCAAACATACCTTCTGTGTGGATTTTATTTTAATTCAAAAAAAATATTAGTGTTAAAATTGACACTATTGATATTTTATAAAAATAACATATTATTAAATTTTTTAAAAATAACAAAAATATTTAAAAATTATAAACTGAAATTAATATAGTCTAAAATTTAATAAATTATCCAATTATGGACAATTCAAAACACATAATTATGTATTTATAACAATTTAAAATGTATAATCTTATTACCAAAAATAAAATTAAATAGAATAAATAAGGATAAATCAAAATGATAAGGATTAAAATAAACATAAAACATGTCTAAATTTTATTTGTTTATGGTATAACAACCCTATATTATCTCCTCATATATGTCGAGTCATTTTGGACGTTTTTAGGTGGGGTTTGAGTTTATGGTAAATTAATATTTGGAGGATTCCAAAAGTGCCCCTCTCCTCTCTAATAAAAGGGAACCTCCTCCCTCTCTTCTTAAAAAAATTTTGATCCTTCAAGATCAGATAAAACCTATCCATTTCTCTTATAAACTTCCCTAGAAACATACTAATGGTCCTGGTATTCCTCAAATACCAACATTAGTTCTCTAAGAGGATGCTTAGAAGATGCAGATCGAAAAATATGTAATATCCTTTACTGATTCTTTCAAATTCATTTCTTCTTACACTTCCTCTTATTTTGTTGTTTCATAATAAAGTAATAACATAAGTATCACTAATATACTTATATGTTATTATAAATATGAAACAACCCAGTTTCACCGTCTATCCATCCTATGAAAAACAAAATCACCGTGCGTTCGTACGTACGACTTACCATCTCCTCGTCGTGGTGTAATCTGTTATTCCACCACCAGATTACTTGGATGTGTATAATGTTGGAAATAATAACTATATATGATTATTATAACATGATACTAACTATGAGATATTATAAAATCCACTCCAATATCATTATAACAATTATGGGAACAATATCGTTGCTTGTGCGTACGTACGGATAACCGTCTCCACGACGCGATGAGATTCATTCTCCATGTTAACCATTCAAGAATGATTATAAAGTATATATATATATTAAATAATAATGAAATATATGAAATAATAATGACACTGGATTTATTTAAATATATGTTTCAATTACATAATTCCATTCAATTCAATAAGGAAGCTAAAACAGCATTCATGCGTACGTACGACCTACCGTCTCCATGAACAATGTATTTCACTCCATTTATCGATCTATCATATATATTTATATGATGAATATATATTATATATAAATAATTTTCTAAATTGTGGAATTATTTAAATTATGATATAATTAATAATATCATGAAAAACAAGTACAAACACATACGATAAATGAAATGATTTTACCCAAAACAATGCTTTAACATGGAATTGACAAAAGAACGGGTAATATAAAGTCATAAGTGAGTCATATATGATATAATAAATATTATTATGGTTCTGTTACAAGTTAGTAATATGTTTAACCCATCTATAAAAGAGTTTCAGACACGTACATAAGAAATTGGACCTATGTTACGGGATAATTATTCCAATCTTGTTCTTGTCCAAGATTGTTTATTCATAAGCATTTACTGGGGTTATTTTTTTTCATCCATGTCCATGTTTTCTAAAAAAAAATTCATAAAATGTTAATTATTATTTCGTGTATTATTAATGTTATTTAAACCCCTTTATGACTTTTACCACATGGTATGGAAGGGATCTTTCTTCTGTTGACTATACGAGGTACTTTTTGACTTTTCCAAAAAAGAGTACAAGAAGAATTTTTTTTAACTTTTACAGAATGAATTTTTTTTCACAGTTTCATAACCACTTATTTTTGTAAATATTTGTATTCAATATTTCATAATTTTTTTCATAATTTTTTTTTTTATTTTAAAATTTCATGGCATTTTGTGAAAAAAAAATTATTTCGAAGAAGAGAGGATATTATCCTCAAGAGTTCATTTCATGTGATTTATCAAAAATATTTTCCATCTAAGATTAAATTATTTAGAATGTTTATGTTTCAAGTATAATGTCTCTATTATTTAAATTTAATTATTTTTCTTATGATGAAATTATATCCATTTGTTTTATATGGATTATTTTATTAAGTCACGATGTTTATGAAACCAATTTTATTCATTGGGTTTTGATTAATGATTTATGTTTATTTTGTGGAACATGAAAGAATGATTTAATTATGAGATCGGTGAGACCTATATCTCCCTCAAATTCATTGGGTAGTGATTTATATCTCATGAGATAAAAATGTCTGGAATGGAAAGTAAATCTGGTTCAGTAATACAGGGCTAGAACGACAAGTAAACTCTGTTCAGTAATGGACTTTGTCCACTATGATGGTCTTGGCAGCAATGACTAGGCTACTATGGAAATCATATCATGTTCTTAATGGTTTTCCACAATTACATGTCTTATTACCATGGCATTTTATCATGATTGATGTTCCTTTATTATGTATGCCTTATGAACTACCAAGATTTATTTCACAACTCATGATTTTGATGTTTAAACTTTAATTTCATGTTTTTATGTTCAAAGGTATATGGTTTGATTAATTTTCACCATGCGTACCCTTGTTGAGAATTTGAGCTCACCATTTATTTTTTTCTTTTCCCCAGGATATAATGAAAGGTTTTCAGAAAGAAAACAAAAGGGGAATATCTTTATGGGTGATTTTGAAGATCTCTCACCATGATTAGTAGATTATGTTCTAAGTTTCCAAAGACATTAAACTATTACAGTCCTTGGTTGTTTGTTTTTGTTATGTAATAAATATTCTAAAAAAGTAATGTAATGTCCATGTATATCAAGATCTGTGTCTCTACACCCATGATTTTTAATACATAACATACTTTGTGATAATGGAGGATAACAATTGACCACATTTAAAACATATAATTATTTATTATTATTATATTTTTGAGAATGGATGCAAATAAATAAGGGTTTCCCACATACCTTTTTTGAACCACAGAACATATCTAAAAATATCATACAAATTCTTTTTGAATGTGTTCCTAGTATAGTAGGTGAGATATTGTGGACAAAACCATTACTTTTATGTGGTGCTCATTTGGATGTAGAGAATAATGGGGATCTAAATCAAGGGAGATGTGAAGCGTGGAGATAATGTTACAGAACAATTGAATGGAGTTCAATGCATTCGTAATTATGAAACTATGAAATTGAGACCTGGGGTAGGTTTATTATCAGGAGTAATGGTTAAAATCATATTCCATTGGCAGGTTTCATCTCATACGTTTAGTAAGGATCTATGAAAATGAAAAATGTTGATGGTGATCAACACCGTATGATAGTCATTCTTAGGAAAGAACTAAGAAGATCTGAACATTATATTCATGAAATAAATATGATAAAAACGTATATTAGCATCATATGATGTGGACTATTTATCACATAGTTTTACACGATGCGATTAAAATATTTTATTTTATTGTTTAATGTAATGTGACCAGGATATTTGCCACTTAGTATAAGATTGTAATGTCCAGACCAACCAAAATAGTTTAAATTTTTAATTCTTGGACTGTAGGGTTTTCCTTGAAGGATCATATGTGGAATCAATGGAAGGAAACATAATTTGAATAAAGTTGTACATGAGGACACCTGATTTAATAAAAAAGTTTTTGGATGAAAAATTAACATAATTTAAAGTAATAGTTCATAAATATATGGGCCTAGTTTATATTTATGTAGTTTAGATTGTGGTGGGAGAAATAAAAAATGATATGTGTAGGTGGGAAGAGTGGTTACCCGACCTAGATTGAAGTCATGGAATTTTTGATTTAATTCAACACATTCTTGTGTTGACACAGACATAATTTAATGACATGATTCTTAGACATGAGATCCTTGATTAATTTTATACAGATTAAACCATAGAGTCTTCATGAATATAAATAATGCATGTGGAACACTCCCAATAAACTCCTTTTCCTATGAGATATGTGCTCAATGCATGAAAGAAGGATTTTCATGGTGTTCCCTTTGTAAGTAGGGGAGAACAGACTAAGGGATGCAGGTGACTAAAAATATATTTAGTGAGATCACAAAATTCATGACCCAGATTTTTAAAAGTGAACTAACAATGAGTAGGGAAAAAATATTGACCATGTTAGAAAATAGGATTTAAACCTATGTTGGGTTTTGATAAGGGAATAGAATATAAACTCATCCATTGAAAATGTTTCACACATATGATTCTCTATTCGTTAAGAAAATATTTTTCATGATATGATCTCATGAAAGTAGCATAGAAAGTTTGGAATATTATAATTTCCATAAGAGAGCCTGTATAGATTGAGAGGATGCTGACTATCCAATAAAAAATGAACGAGGAAATATGAAAGGGAAAATATAGAATTTCATGATGTAAATACTAACTTCCCTAGGAGATATTTTACCACACAATTGAATAAGCAATATAAACATGAAAATAGGAAATAAAAAAACCAAGATGATATGGAAAATACTACAAAATGAGTCTACGGTAGTGCTGTGAAAACAATTAAACATCCATGATTCACTAAGTATCCCATTGGATGGAAATAAAGACACATATTGTTCTAGAACATAGAGTGGTATTAGATAGAGACATGAGGAGTGATAAAATTTTGGGGATGACATTAATCCAAATTTTATAATGTGGAATCCTACTTTCATATGGGGTAATGTTCTCTAGTCATCACATGATAGTTTTATTGGGTATCCTTGTTTTACATGTTGTAAATCATCATTTTAACATCATGTGATGAATATTTTTTTTGTTCGTATCTTATTTATCACAAGTGGAATACTATTTTCATACAGGATAATTTTTTTAATCATCTCATACTTGAAATATGATACATCTCGACTTTAAAAGCGGTAAGATCACAGTTTAATGGAATAAGACATGGATGTTGGCCATTTTAATTTAAATTTATAGAACTCAGAGAAAGTATACAGCAGTTTAAGGACATAATGATTAGATTATAGGGGTAATAAATGGTTTAAGGTCACATTGTATTTTCCAAAATGGGTAATGAGTGATTTACGGGGGATTTAATTGAATGATATCGTGATAAGCTGTTGTGAATTGGTGAAAAAGGGGATTTCTTCAATAAAAAACATGAAAAATCATAGCCATGGACAATCCCATGACACTAGCCAAAAAATGACCCCTAAATAAGTTTATGGAGAGGGATTGGCCTATGATGATATTGATAGTGGTATTTATGTATCACTTGTGTTTGGGAACAAATGCTCACAAAGATTTAGAAAGAAGTATGGTATAATTATAACACCAAAAGTGGTTAACCCATCTATTGAGGATATTGAATTGTCCAATATTTTGATAAAAGTTATTAGGAATTTATATGGCTAAGAGCATAGTATAATATTGGGTGATAAGGATGTTGGTGGGTCTTACATGTGGATATCCTCATTCTCTTAATGCACATATTGGTTAAGAGTTAGTCATTATCTACTATGGTCTTAGGTAAAAAGAATTGGTATTTTTATAGAAGAGGAGGCCCGAGTGTCCATTTTTATGTGATATCACAATGGGTAATATTTAAGTGATTTTGTGTCAAGGATAAGAAGGGGAAGGTTTGGAAATCACTACTTATCCCATGAGGGTGGGAATCATAACACACATAATATTGAAAATAGGTGGGGGAATATTATTAATTAATCAATAAGGATAATGTAAACCATGCTAATAAGGGTCAATAGAGGTAATATGTAGATAGTTCAAGGTCATAATGCTTGGACGGAGAATCCGTGTTTATTTTCATAGAGATTATACCAATGGATAGTGCTTCAAGTATGTTCGAGTGGTGTCCGAAAGTTAAAACCAATATGAAAATATGGAATGTGGGGCCACATACCACATAATTTCCATCTAAAAAATAACACAATGTTTAAGGTTTTAATTCCTAGAGAAAGCAGGGAAAATTTGGAAAATATTTTAATTTCATGATGTTGTGAATTGGATGATGATTGTATCAAGGGTATAAGTGTGGCATTGGAGAGGTATAACATGACATTAAAAAAGGCAATGTTTTCCTACATACCACATAAATACCATTAGACAAACACCATATTGTTTCTGTTTAAAATAATTTTACTATAAATGGTAAAAGGGGATAATGTGTTGTTAAATTTGGGGCTTTTTTAAAATATGATGTGACTAGGATTCACTATATATCCAAAGGTAAGGGTAAAGGTTCCATACATAGTTTTAGGACATATAGCGGTAGGATACCATTAATGAAAGTAGGGGAAATCCTCTCTAGTGAGTGAATTGGGGAATCCCATGATTACTGTGGGAAATAACAAGCATAAAATATTTTTTTAGGCTACATTTTAACATCATATATTGATTAAATTCATATTTTTCTCATCCTACACTTCCCATACTATTCATCGTATGTGCCTTTGGTAGGGTATGTACAATGTTTACTGTTTTGTTCTAGGGATGTTTATTTTTGGTTATTTCAAATCTTTCATATGTGGCATCCCATAATTATATGGGAATTTTTTTAGGATCACATGCTAATAAAATTTGTTTTTTCATTTAAAAATCAACCTACATAGTTTTTGGTTTCTTTAGTTTAATGTTATAGATCTCAGACTATAGGGTTTTAAAATATCGTATTGTCGTAATTCTTAACTATTACTCGTTATTTATGGTTATGTAGTTTGGACTGGGTTACAAATAAATTATATTCATAATTTATGTAACTCTAGAAAATATTATATTTCAATACTAATTATGCAAAGGGATTTTGTTTTTTTATCTTCATAGAGTTATTATCATGAATTCATGTGAAGTACATCTTGAGAAAATTTTTTCATGGGAGGAGTGATACACCATCCATACATGGTGATCAAAGAGTGTGCTCTATTCTAACATAAATTATTGATACTGCAAGCTCTTTCGCACTTGAAATCCAATTTTTGAGATCTTTTTGGGGTATCATTAGTATTCTGATACCCAATTCAATGTCACCAAGATAAATGAAAAAAAGAGAATCTTCATGTTTAACAAACTTTATATCATATTTTGGTGGCTATCCATGTTGGTAATGAAATAAAACCTAATTTACTTATGTATTCCATCTTCATCTTGATAGAAATCATCCATTTTATATAGTGTCTGATTTTCATAAATAATTATTCGAATTGATGATAAATAAACCACAATAGAAATAAGTTCCTCTATCCCATATATTATAGAGTATGGGGTTTCCTATGTGGAATTTAGTTTCATTTCTTTATATGAGTAGAGGGAACTTCAGATCCAATTAGGAAGAATCATCCTATTCAGGAACACTATCTTTTCCATGATATTATAGATGTTATTTTTGAATGTCTCAATAAAATTATTTTTCAATGCATAATAGTGATATGTATGGTTGGACCAAATTTTTTACTTGCGATAAAATTTCATCTTCTTGATAGAATAGAAATTGGTTCAATTATTTGTGGGATTAACATGGGAACTCCAGATTGATGGATGACATGGGAGATCATGAACTCGATAATAAAATGGGTTTTTTCATCATTGAGGTGATCTTTTCTATCATATTTGGAGAAGGAGTCAGTTGCAGTCAAGATAAACATAAACTATCAACCATTAATTTTTGGGTATGTCCACAAAACAATGAGTCCATATACTACAAAGGGAAATGAATACATTGTGATTTGGAGAAGTTATGGTGGTCATTTCCAAATGTTAGCATGAATATGACCTACATGAAACTAGTTGTTTATCTCATTGCTGTTGTAAAATATGGTACAAAATAAGTAGCCCAATTAAAAAATTTTATGGAACAACATTAATTGAAAATGATGGAAAACATAAGGTATTGGATGGAAATCATTAATGGCTTGAGGTATCTTGTGTCATTGGATGAAAAGTTAGATAATTCCATCAATCACATGCCTGTACAGGTTTTTCTCAATATTTGGTTTACTTTTGATGGTGAACTATGTTGAATGCCTACAAATTCACTCATGCTTTGTGTGATATGGTGAAAGAGATTATGATTGAAGATATTCGACCAAAGGATTCTTCAAATCAAGAATTTACTTACTTTTTTATGTACTTGAGTAACTTGGAACCAAAGCAATGGGATCCATAAATAAAAAAGTTTTCTTGTCTTCATATGACTTGGCAAGAGAAATGGCACTCCGGGGTATCATAAAATTATCTGGTCATCCTAATTAGGTTTTCAATGTATGGATAGAAACCTTCGCAGACATCATCCAACCTGTTGTGAAATGATATTTCTTTATTCATATTCATAAAATAATGGAATTGGGCCATTATATAATAGTTATACTCATGTAGGAGCACAAACTATTGGTTTCTAGGGATTCGTTCCCCTAGATATGTTTGATGGAATAGAAGTGTATCCCTTTATATGTAGACAAAAAATATCAATGTTGATGTCCAAATTGAGATAAGTAATGTGAGAATGATATTTTACCTCATTGATGATGCATCCTTATGGAAACAATAAATAGAATAGTAGGAAGGCCTATTCTGGAGTAATGATGATTTTCTAATTCTGTTTTTTTGATTTGGATCATTGATACTTATATTAGTCGATCTCCAGTAAGAACCATCAAAATTCATCTTCCAACATAGCATTACGTGATCCCCAGATAGGTGTTACCCATCAGGAAATCAAAATCTAGTGGTAGTTATATATGTGATATAAGTGTGGAAAGTAATTTATCTAATTCATTTACGTTGACGTCCTTTTGTGGGATAATCCTGGTGTCTTCTTAATTTAGAATCACTACCCAATGTGCTAATCATCCAAAAATATGGGGGGATTGAGAAGATACATTAATGGATGTTTTTGAGACACCATCTATATCTCATGATATTTTAGATAATATTTTAAATTATTAACTATAAAAATCAACATGAGGAAAATCTTATCTATGAGGAGTATATAGTCTCAATGTCTAGGATAATTTGACTTTGATAAAATAGTTTTTTCTCATACATAATTGAATTTCTAGGCCAAAAGGAAATTAAGGGACCATTTTTGGGTGGTCACGTAGAGGACCAATGTCATTCCTAAATGGGATGGATTCAAGACCAAAAGTTCTATTAGGTACTTATTGATATAAAGAACATGACCTAGTCCTATTCATCCCATTAGTAAACGGTTCATTTATTTATAATCCTCAAGAAGGTATTTCAAATTATGGGTATATTTGAAACAAATCAACATATACAGGATATGTGGCCAAGAAGGCCCCAAAATTCCAATGGATTTATTTGAGTAGGAATCCCATTGATGGAATTGATCTTATATACAACAATCAAGATTCCTTTTTTATCATACAATGATACATAGAAATTTTCTAAAGGTATCCCTGAATGAACACATCTTGGGGTTCATCATTAATTTCTAGGATCATAATAAACTGATCACTTTTCCATGATCCTCATGATTATTCTTACATTAGAGGTATTTGACCACCAAATCGTTTATGTGGAATTATAAAAATTTCTATATTATTTTCTTAAATATTTGTTGAAAGTCCATTGTGTAGTTGGCTCTAATATTCTTCAAGATAAAGGGAATCCACTAATTGGAGATAGTCCCCTAGGGAACCATATAGGCTGGGTTGTACTCATCCCCATGTCCCCTATTGATATGATTACACTCAAATTATAAATACAAGATAGAGTGGTCATAGAATCCATTTGTAGAATAAATTATTAACTCTAGAACTAGAAGGGGAAACTACTGATTTGGACAATGGTAGTTGGTGTCATAGATGTTCATACAAACTATGATACAAAAATACTAATTTTTGAGAAGGAAAATGTTTTATGGCAATGTAGGGTACTTTTCTTCCCTGATAATCTTGTATTTTAAATGCATGTCAATTTTAACCTCAACCATTTCATTATAAGGGGATGTATCTATATGGGTGGATTTCTGAACCTACAATGAATCACTAGAAGTCTTAGACATAGAAAATATACTTTAGGGTACATCCCTAGTATATATTCACATATCTAGGTCTAGATTTCATGATAATATTTTTAAAAATCCCACAAACTATTTCTTCTCTTCATGAGACATGGATTCACTAAGAAATATTTTTCATAGATCATCCTTAGTGAAAAATTTTACATAGTCTAGATCATATATAGTAATGGATACAACCTATTCAAAAGGTAAGTCTTCTAAATAACCTTAATTATCAGAAAAAAGATGATTAGATCTAGGATTTGTCTCTTCCAGACTATTCAATTCTATGGGAGAGCTATTATCTTCTCTGTAGATACAATGTTCTCACTAATGGGTTAATGCTCTACTAAGACTACAATGATAGATGATGTTGATCCAATATTGGCCATTAATCCACTATGGGTCCACCCTTGATATTTAACTAATGGAGATGATTCTCTCTTAATCTATTATAACTTCCTTTGATGAACATTTTGGAGTTCTGTCAATTGGTGGACATGGGGAGATATTCTTTGTACTTTACACCACTGGGGTCTACCAGTAAATGTAATGATTCTGCATTGGAAGATTATGAAGTTATTAGTGGGTGATATTTTTCATAGGGAAATATAATCCCTTTTTGAAGGAAAAAATTAACTTTCATAAAAATGTTGATATTGTGGTGTATATAGAGAAAATAAAGAGAAAGTATATGTCACATAATTCTTTCCATAGATTGAAAAGAGTGGTCACCAGATCATTGGGATCTTCGAAATGATCAAACATATAATTCTAGACTATATTTTATACCCTTTTACAGTACCCTACATCTATATTAAGGTCCTCATAGGGGTAAATGGGTGACTCATCACCTTAGAATACACCTACTCAACCTTTGATTGAGTATTTGAGGCACTTTTGGTATGAATATTGGACCGATGCATGACAATGAAGTCATTATTTTCCATGAGAACATTATATGAATTTTACTATATGCATACCATGAATATTGTATTGATAGTGGACAACTTAACAATTTATTTGGACAAATAATTCCATAATGTTTATATAAACTATTTTCATACCCGTGAATCATTATTTTGGAGGGATTACGAACTTCTTTGGTAAGTCCTAGATTATGCATTATCTAGTTAAAGATGAGGTTTATCCTAGATAGAGTATCCAAATGGTAGTGGTATATCTCCATGAAACTGAATTGGATAATAATATATAGTGAGCTTATGTGACCCTACATTATGAAACCCTCGTCTTCCATAGAAGATGTGATGATGGCTTGATATTCCCCTTCCTCAGACACATCTACAGAGTGGCCCTCTACCAGATTCCTAGACGTAAAATTGGATTGGGATTTTCAAATAATTATAATAGTCCACAAATCATGATTTATTCTCATAGACCCTCTAAGATTGAGTATATTACAGTTATACAGGTGAGGTGAATTAGCACATTATATTTAAGTTCCAGGGGAATTCCATTCTCATTAGAGGGTCTGTGTTTGTTGAAGGGAACAATGTAAGATGGGGGTTGAACCACTTGGTTTTGGCTAGTACTAGAAATATTATATTAATAGATAGATGGAATATTTTGATAAAAAACCAACTTACTGTCAATTGGCTTCGTTCTATTTCTAACTAGATGTGACTGATCATGACATTTTCACAGGTGTGATTCATGGTTGACTCACACAATCAATTATGGTGGCATACATCATTGTGAAGACTGTCACATCCATGATTTATTTTTATGAATTTTTATATTTTATTTTGTTCTATATTTTTTATTGGGTTCCCATTTGAAATTTTTGATGAAGATGGAAAATTTTGGAATATAGGCCCATGTTCGGTGTTTGAGCATGATTAGAAGTAATTGTGCACAATACCAGACCCCCGTTTTGTAGGATAGAGTACTAACCACATGGATTCTGCACAACTATTCTCTATATCCAATGTAACAATGATAATTCATTTGGTCAAATAGAATTGTCTGCACGGTTTCACAAACAATGTAGTCTTACTGTGTGGACCTACCAGCACATTAAATAATTATCTACATTCCCTCTCCTATCAGGTTTAACCCTGTTTATCTCTATATTGTCAAAACAATTGGGCTCTATCACCCAATGTTTGAATCTCCCTTTTCCCACCTTCCTTGGGACTCAATTTTTGTGCATGATTTGCTGTGGTTCTTTCACAATTCTTCAGGTATGTTTCTTCTCACCACATTTCCTCTTTAATCAGGGGTTTCTTCCCTTCTATTTGTGATTTTCTTCTTCTCCATCCCTAGGGGTTTATTTTTATGTTTATTATATAACATTTATGTGTTTGTATATTGATTTGGGGTTCAATCTTCCTCCCTTTTAGTGCATATAGTAATTCTCATTGAATTTTGGTGTTTCACCACAATGGGTAGGTGGTTTCATGCTTAAAAATTTATATGAAAAATTCTAGGGATTTCTAGAGTTCTATTGCATGTTTTATTACTAATGAATATTTTTTGAATGTGGTTTTTGAAGAGTTTGGATTTTCAAAAAATAGAAAAGTGGTTTTAAATGCTAATTTGGTAAATTCTTGATGTATGGCTTTGTGGTGTGAATTTTAAATTATTTAAAAGTTGAGTAAATGTTTAATAAATTTTCATCATGGTGTGAACTATATTTTTGAATAGTTTTCATGTGAGTTAAATTGTGAAAGAGTATTTTTTTTAAAAATGTAATCTTCGGAATGTGTTGGGACTTGATTTTAATGTCAAATATATATGTGATATCATGGGTATTTTCTAGAACATGAATGAGAACCTAACAGGATTCCCAGGTAGCTAGAATGGTGGACTAGGACTAGTGGGCTAGTGATTCAGATCTGTATATGTCTCGGTTTCACTCATCATGATTGATGATGAAACCCCTAAATAAACCTATTCATGAATGGAGAACACTATAATAATGTACGATTCTCATATCTAGCTGCTCTTGTATGAGAACATGGATTGATGTGGCTCTTATACCACCTTGCACTGAGAGGAGAGGTCATAGGGCCCCTTTAGCTAGATAACCCTCCATAGATACTCTTCCATATTAGGTGCTCCTTGAACATAACACACTAACCTTCAACATATTATGGGTAATTTTGGCCACTACAAAGGAAAAGATGTTTTAGTTAAAATTTCATTTCGTTAAAATCAATTTTACAAAAGTTGTTTTATTTAAATTGTTTTGGAACACCCTTTATTTTATTTTAACATTTAAATTTATTTTTTATTCTAAAATTTGGAGAATGCAATCTCTTTTGGGCGGAATCCTATTGGAAATATATCACATGTTACTTTGATCTTTGGATGTAACCAGACTTGATCATGTTTGATATAGGTAATGGTAAAGACTTTGGTGGAGGTGGGATGAGATAGCAATGATCTTATTGGGAAGTGTTGTGGATACATAAATTTGGATATGCTTTTAATTTTTTATAGTGGATCTTAGCTCTTGGTTTTGGTTCTTTTTCTCATATTTATTTTTTTGGATTTTGAACTATATTTGCGAACATAATCATAAAATATCATAAGGTAATTTTCGATTGTAATTTAATTTTTTTGCTTATTTTATGTGTATGATAATATATATTGTATATTTGTGTAAACAAAATCTCATCCTCAATGTATGGATACTTGTGCACTAGTATCATCCCGTGGGTATTGGGAACACCCTTCGGGCCATACTGTAGATCTGGTCTGTTGCCGGGTTGAATGGTGACCATCTTGGTTTCTAAAAAATGGCATCAGAGCAGGTTTTCACACTTTGGGTCATGTTATTATGGATGAGTCTTGATATAAATGAGAAACGAATATCAGGTCCTAATGTTCTGTTTGCAAGTAGGGTTCAAGTCTAGAACATCTCATGAAAGACCTCATTTCTCCATGGGATTTTGCGATGATTGATTGGATTCTCCTCTGGGTGGGACGTGCGGGCTGTAGACTCTACATGGAAAATGGATGGGGATGAAGTGTTTTTGTAATTGTGTCGTCATGGTACACATGAGTTATTTACTCTACGGTGTTGTTGTAATTTTCTCATACTTGATTCATTGACTATTTTCTGATGTGACTGTATATTCAGGTAGCAACATTCCTCCCCGAAAAGTTCACATGAAATCAAGGAATGGTTCCAGAGTGGGTTCTCCATATCCACATGATCAGAGGCTGGTAGAAGTAGTAGTTTTAGTTATTAAATATATATGATAGGTAGTAATTCCTACACTTTCTATTGTCAAGAATGTTGATCCTGGATTGTGAAAGGATAAGGCTTAAGAATTCATGATGAATAAGCATCCTACTTCTCAATGTAACTTATAACCTCAATAAGAGGATGAATAGATCAAGAAGATTGAGCACAAGTATAATTTATTAGGTAACCCTGAAGAGTTCAGGGTGGATTGTGATTCCATTCTACTGGGGGCTCCCATCCAGAGGTGTTTGGACTCAGTGCTTCTTTATGGGAAGCATAATAAAATGAACTAGAAGAGATTCATGTTTTTCTTAAATGATCAATACATCCATGATGTCATAGAATATGATAGGTACTATAAGTTCATTTTCCTTTTCCAGTGGGACCTAATAGTAATGGAGCATAGCAAGAATTTCACAAAAATGTACTATATTCTACTGAGATAATTTCTAAAGATAAAATTAAGGTTCAATGTTCTGATAAAGGATTGCATCCATTGATCAATTCTTAGGTATTATTTTTTAAATTGAATATTTATGATGAAGTGGATAACTGAGCATGTTTTGTAGAGATAAACTAAAATGGACATTCATGTACCTCTAAGGACATGTCTGTAATGGGAAGTGGTAGTTCATCAGAAAGGAAGAATAAGTGTGAGGTACAAGGGAAGAATGTTGGAATTAGCTCAGGGAAACCTTCGAGGAATCCAACCTCGGTGGATTTTTATATAGGGTATGTGGTGTTCCAAAAGTGTGGGAAGGTCAGACACACTTGAACAACTTATGAGGCTACACCAAAATCCTGTCATTGGTGTGGAGAATTGGGGCACATGCATCGATTCTGCAAGAATACAAATTCTTTTCAGGGCAATGCATGTTCGATAGCTTCTAGGGGTATGATATCTCAATAAAAACTATCCAGGATGGTGGGGTCTTGTTTTGGTGGAAGAGGTTACATGGAAGGATTTTATTATGGTTAGAATAATCATAGAGCAGTGCCTCTAGCTAGTGGTCATGATCAATCATAGATAAATACCAGGAACCTCTATGACATAGGGTAGGAACATGTTGGTAAGGATTCAGGGCCCTCAAATCTTCAAGGTAACATTCTGATTGCATTTACTATAGCTAGAATTATTTTTGATACCGGTGCATTATTCCCTTTTATATATTCTCATCTAGTGAACTTGTTGAATCTTCTAACTTGGATTTAAAATTTTGCGATTGAGTTGGAGACACTACTGGTTTATAGGAAGGAGAAAGGCCATAGGTGTCCCTCGTGTGCAATTTCTATGACGGGGGTTGAGATATAGTGGAGTTTATTTTTTCATTGATATTGACTTGTTTGATGTGATCCTTGGCATGGATTGCATGATGCTTTTCAAAGCACTCATTGATTGTTATCATCATCGAGTTTGTTTCATGGAACCTTATGGAAGTGCTCAAGTTTTACATGGATAATGGGATCCTCAAATGGGTTTATAAGGACCTCCACACCCGGATTTGGGTAGTCTTTATTTTCATTTATCATCCGTCATGATATAGGATGATGGTAGTGCTACTGGTGATGAGTTTCAATGTGTATTTGATTAGTTCCCAGAGGTGTTCCTAGAAATTTTTTTGGGGCTACCCTCAGAGCCGGATGCAGTCTTCCCAATCAATTTAGCACTGAGAGAAAAACTAATATCTATTCCCTCATATCACATGCCCCCACTGAATTTAGGGATTCAATGATATATCTAGACAATTGGGAAACCAACAGATTTATTTTTCTGAGTATCACTCCTTGGGTCTCTCCATTATTGATACCAAAGAAGGCCAACAGCTCTCACAGGGTTTTTGTCGACTACTGAAATCCTAATAATGTAACCATCAAGAAAAAATAACCATTTCCTTGGATTGACAAGTTGTTCAACCAACTGAAAGAGGAAAATATGTATTCCATTATTTATTTCATTTGCGTTACTACCAAGTCTACATGAATGAAGTAGATATCCTGAAGACTACCTTTTGAAGAAGGTATGGTCACATTCGATACAAGGACATGGCCTTTAGATTGACGAGCACTCCAGTGGTCTTTATGATTCTCAAGAATTGGGTGTCCCAATAGTACCTTGAATTCTTCATAGTGGTGTTTGTGGATGACATCCATGTATAATACAGATCTGAGGAGAAAGATGAGAATCATCTATGGATTCTCCTAGTCACCCTGTGGAATCATCTCTTTTATGATAAGATTTAAATATATACATTCTCGATCAAGTAAGTGAGGTTTCTAGTCTATTTCATCTAGGAGAAAGGGGTTTTAGTAGAACCAAAGAATATCATTTCAATTATGTCATGGGAACATATGAATAAGGTGTTTTAGAATTTTAGTTTTCTCATCCTAGAAGGATATCATAATTAATTATTTTGGGATTTCTCACATCTACCTTGTCTTATGACCACAATCCCCCGAAAATGGATGTTATTTTATTTGAGATTAGAATTTCATGCATATTTTGAGGATCTAAAGTGGTGGCTGACCACTGCACCTGGGTTGATATTCAAAGACTAGGGAAAGGGGTATATGGTTTACTATGATTATTCAGTAATGGTTCTCAAGTGTGCTGTTATGTAGGATGATCACATGATGGTGTATGAATCAAGACAACTAAGACCACATGAGAAGAATTACATGACTTAGGAGTTGGACAAGCAGCAGTGATGCATTCCCTGAAGACATGGAATCACTACAACATTGCAAGAAATTTTTGGTCTATTCTGATCCTAGGATCATGGCCTAAATCTTCTCTCAGAAAGATCTCAATTTGAGGAAATGATACTGAATTTTATATCTATAGGGGTTTGACATTGAAATTTTCTATAATGTAGGAATGGGTAATGTTTTGACTGATGCCTTAAGTAGTAATGTGTGAGTGAATTCATTGATGAATCCCTAGAATGACTGGAATTTGATGGGGAACATGGACCAGATGCACATAAAGACCAGGAAGAGCATTGGAGGTACATTTCGAGAACGTGTGCTGTTTATCCAGTGTATCTGGAAGCTGTTTCTGTGGGAAAAACCTGATGATGAGTTTTTCCAATGATCAATGAAGTTTATTCATGTTGGGGAGACATCCTATGATGGGCTGTGGTATCAAGAGGGAATTATATGTTACATGGGACAAATCATGGTGTTCTTATCACTGAGGAATGTGGTGATGTATGATTGACACAAGTCCCAGTGCTCCTTTCATCCTGGAACATCCATGATTTATTATGATTTTTTGGCAGTTATTTTTCCTAGGTATGAGACAAGACATAACTAAATTTGTATCAAGATGATATACTTGACAACAGGTGAATGAAGAGCATCAAATACAATCTAGTTTTCTCTACCCATTAACGATTCTATCCTTGATGTTGGACGACGTTTACATTGATTTATTTATTGGATTTCCTTGTACACCTTGAGAGAATAATGCTATTTGGATAGTGATTTTATGCATGAGTTAATCGTATCACTTTATCTCAATCAGTGATCCAGCGAAGGTGGATGTGTTGGGCCGGTTGTATATTTCAGAAGTGGTCATGATTCACTGTGTGACATCTATTATTGTTTCTAATAGGGACCATCACTTCACATATTTGTTTTTGGAATGTCTTTTGAGGGATTTGTGGTCCAAAATGAAAAAGACCATGACATACTTTCCTCAATTTGATGGACAGACCATTCATGGGAATTAGTTCCATGAAGACATACACTAAGATTGTGTGTTTGACTTTTGAGGTTTATGGGATAACCATTTGGGATAGAATTAATTTTATTATAATTTTTTTTTCTAATCCTATATTTGAATGGATCCATTGGGGTTGGCTTATGGTCGGCCTTGTCGGTCTCTATTCTATTGGGATAAGGTAGGTGAGACCTTTCATATAAGTCCAATTCGTGTGAAAGAGACATATGAGAAGGTATAGGTGATCAGGAAAAAATTGCTGATATTATAGAGTCACCACAAGACTTATGTTGAACAGATTTGTTAGGATCTGGAGTTTTTAGTTGACGACCAAGTGTCATTGAAGGTTTCACCCCATTTGGGTCCTCATCACCTGGGGAAGCTGGGTAAGCTCATGCCAAGGTATGCTAGACCATTCTATATCACCGAGCGAATTAGAAGTGTGGCGTATAGGTTGGATTTTCAAACTTATTTGATGTTGATTAATTATATGGTCACATTTTCTTAACTGATGATGCAACACCCAATATTTCACAGTATTTTATTTCATCAAAGAAATCCAATAACTTGCACTACACACAACACTGAGTTCTAGAAAACCACAACTTACCTAACTACCCATTCAAAAGCGGTTATGAATTGTATTAACTAAATATTAAACTTTATATAAACTTTATAATTTCAGAATCTATATTATGAGTTTCTTAGACAAAATGTACGAACAAATTCATCTTTTTTCAGATAAAAGAAGTATTTTTCAAAAAATGAAATTTTACCGACTTTTAATGGAGAACACTTTTTAAATCCTATATTTGAAACTTTTATATATTCAATTTGAAAAAAAAACAACTTCTTTAGAATTGGTACATAATAGTTTAGTTTCAATAAATTTTTGGTGTTTTTTCTGATAACTTTCATATTTGGGTGAATAATGAAAAATACTATATATTAACATAAAACAACTTTTTTAATAAAAATTATTTATATTGCTATATTATACATTTTAATGGTTTGGAAATATAAATAGATTAAATTTTTACCTTTCCATTCAATGGTGGTGATTGTATGTAATTTTACATTGAAATTGGACATAAACAAGTGCCAATCTTTTGATAGATATTATTTCATAAAAATAAGCATTTTGGTTTTGACAACGGGAATTAATTTTAAATCAATAAATTAAATTTATATATTTTAATTTGGTAAAATAGAATTCATTTTGTAATTAGGAATATCAAAATAAGATTAGGGTTAACATTTGGAATGTTTCTGAAATCAGTCAATTTTAGATGAATATTAAAAAACACTACGTTATTGGTTAATACCGAATTTTCAATTAAATAATTATTTATTTCTTTTAAATTCATTTTAGATCAAAATAGATACACAGTACCTATATATGTACAATTTAATTCATTACAGTCATTTTATAATAATTTTAGATATATAATAAATTTTATTGAAAGTTTACTGTCTTTTAGCCACCTCCTAAGAGCATTTGAAAATTTACATAAAACATAATTTTACCACATCTGTGAGTTGAATTTCAAAAATCAGATAGAAACAGTTTATTTCAATAATTATAATGTGGTTTAATAAGATGAAAATAATTTTTTGTGAATAGATACTTTTTACTTTTATTTACCACGGTTAAAAGTAAATAGGGTAATTAAGCGTCAAAATGATATTATTTATACCCTAACACATGACCTAATTCTTTAGTATAAGTATAAATCAACCAAAACAACCTTAAGAATATAATATTATCCTTTAGGTCCACATGGATTAGATTAGCAAATTTATTAATGTTTTAGTTAAAGAATAGTTAAAGGAGTTAAAATCAAGGTTTAATAACTAAATTTTTTTTAATATAGGGTTATACATAAGATAAATTCGACTATAACTATCCATTATAAATCTAAATATATTTCCTACACAATGGTTTTTTTATACTTTTTAGTCATTAAATAGTAAATTTATTTATGACACAATGATGATGTAGTAATTACGTAATTAATTAAATATTAAAATAATTGATATTATAAATATCAAAATAAATGTAATTTTAGACTTTTTATGAATTAAAATAATTTTATAGGTTAATATGACATGTTAGGGTTGGTTATATGAATTTATTTCGAAGTAATAATGATGTTATGAATTTAAAAAACCCCAAATATCAAATAGTGTCAAAACTGAAATAAAAGATTTTTTAAAACAAATATTATATTATTAATTGATATTCTATTCGTAAAAATTTTATGTTTAGCCAAATGAATTATATAATGATAGGTGTATCATTAATGAACCACTTGGTGTTCTCATGGATGTATATATTATTTTTATTAACCATGTGATATAAAAATACAATGAGACATGGTAAATGTCAAACTATTTAAGTAAGAGTTAAATCTAAAAGATAAGATTAATATAGTGACCCAAACCAGAATAAGACCTATTGGATGAGAGTTTTTTGATCCATACCCACCTTATCATTTAAATAATTAATTTTGGAGTCATTATAAACTGACAATTAATTTGATATAAAATAATATTTTATGTTTTTCCTAAGGCCCCCCTCACCTTTCTTATAAAACGACACTTCCCCTTCTCTCAAATTAACATCTCCATAGCCATTTGCTCGGTCATAATATGCCCTAATTCCCTCTCAATTGTACTCCCTTTATCCTAGAGTCCTTCTTTTAGCCAGAAAGACATCCTAAAGAGTCATTTTTATCAAATCCAAAGGAAGAACCCAAAGAAGAGGTAAATATTTTATCACCTCTTTCAAGTTCTTTTCTTCTTCCACTTCTTCATTCTTTGTTGTTTCCATTCTAAAATAATTACTCCAATATCTTCTATATAATGTGATGTTATTATAAAAATGGTACAACCATATTCATTATTTTATCCATCATTTGAACGACATGTCACCATAAGTGAGTACGTAAGGATTATTGTCTCCACATGGTTGTGTAGTTTTTTATTCAAACAATTCATCATTTGGATGGGTATAATAATGAGTATAAATAATTTAAATAACAAATATAACATGATAATGATTCTGTATATATGAAATAACATCCAATTATATAAAATATTTCAAAATAATTATATAGTCGCTCGTGCGCACGTACGGATTACCGTCTCCATGAACGCGATGAGATTCATTCCCCATCGTATCCACTCAAGAATAATTTTAATTAGATGATTAAAAATAATGTTTAAGGACTTAATATCATTATAAATATGAATACGATACATCCTATCCATAACTAACATTACTTATGTAACGAATCATATAAAGGGAAACGAATATGTTAACACACGAAATGACTATAATACTAAAATATTATTAACAAAGCAATATTAAAAGATCATATATGATATCATATTAATGTATATGATTCTAGTATAATTTAATGACAATTATTTCACCATTATACATGGGGTTGAATGTAACCTCAACTAATGGAATGTTAAAGGTAAGAGTTAATTTCACAATCACTTTATTATCCGTGGTTGTTTTTACGTAAGTATCAAATGGGACATATTTATCATCCACATCCATGTTTCATAAAAATTTATTTCAATTTTTTTTTTAATATTTACTAGACTATCGGTTAAATTCATTTATACCCTTATTTTACTTTTTATAAAATGGTTTGAATGGAATCTTTCCGTTGTTTTCCAAACAAGGTACTTTATCACCTTTTCGACAACATTCTGGTAAGAATTTTTTTAACATATATGGCGGGTGCGGCTATTTTCTGCCGTTATAACAACATCGAAGCTTAACTTACATGATTATAAGAATATTTTCAAAATAAATGTTTTCTTTTATAATTATATAAATTTTAAATGATTTCCAAATTTTCAGAGATATTTCTCTAAAAAATGTTTTGATTACGTCTATGTTAATATCCTTTGTTGGATTTTAAGATTATTAGAAGTTCATTTATTATGATACAAAACTTCTTTATTGTATTGAAGGTTTTGGGATATGTTTGACTATGGATGTGTTATATTTATACCATTCATGGTTTATGGATAAATTATTGACATTTCATATGCTAGTTTTAATATGGATAATTATTTTATGTTTAATCCTTTTCATATGAGGAATGCATTGGACTTAGTAAGTCATGGGTGGAGCCCACTATAGATTTTTGATGCAACGGTAAGTCTCATTTGAAAAAAAAAGTTTCCTGGCATAAGGCCTTGACAAAAACTTATATTTAGTTTTGGCATAAGGCCTGACTACCTGGTTATGAATGTCTGAAATTATGCATTCCATCATTATAAAAGTGGATATTGATATTGTATGTGATTATTCAACTAGTAGAATATACATGTGAGTAATTAAATGGAATTATTTTGATTTATATTTCCCATATTATGATGAAATTTATGTTGAAAAGGATTCTTTTTTAGTTTTATACATTTCCTTAAATGTTTATACTTATTTATGAATGTTTCTGCTATATTGTTATCCTTACTGAGCATCTATGATCACCCCGTTCTATGTTTTAATTGTCCCAAGATGTGAAGAATTATATTATAACTGAACTAAAGAGATTGTATATGGGATATCCGTGTTTTCTATGGAAACAATGTTGTTGTAGTTTTCCATTTTATAATAAAACGTAACCCTTATGAATGTATCTAGTATTTCCAAGGCTACTAAAAAGATTGGTCTTTCGGGACATGATTTTCTTATATCATGCCAATGTTAAGTAATAATTCACCGAATCTGGGTAACTACAGTCGGGGAGTTACAGAAGAAGTATCTTCCATACCAGTATCATGTGATGAATTGGGAAGAGTTAGAGTTGGAGCCTAACATGTCTGTGTTTGAACGACCTGTGCATATAGTGGACTCCCAAGAGAATGTGTTTCATAGGAAATCAATCCATTTGTTCAATTTCACCTGGTATCATAGATATGATACACATTAGATGTGGGAGCAAATATCTTATGTCAAGAAAGTGTACTGATTTCTATTTTCTAATCAAGTTAATAGTTGAATTTTCGAGGGCAGAAAGTTTCCAAGATGGGGAGAATTCTCACACTCATGGTTTATTTTTTATTTATTTTTCTATTTTATTTTTTTATTACTTTTCCATAGTTTTCCTTTTGAAATTTTGGATGAAAATGGAGAAATTTGGGAAGGCAGGCCCATGAGCAGGTTTTGGACATAGTAAGATGTAATCATGCGTAATGCCAGGAGACCATGTTGTAGGAGACAAATACCCACCGCATGGATTCTACACTACCATTATCCATTTAACAGGTAACCACTTAATTACTATTAGTCGTATAGAATGGTCCATACAGTTACCAAATCATTTTCCAAACTGTGCAGACCTCCCACACATTTAATATTTCTTTATTTTCTCTCTCTTTTCAAGTTTAACCTCTTTTCCACCAATTTTGTCACCCCACATGTGTAACCACACCCTAGGAACACCTATCCCTCTACCCACATCCCTTGGAACATAATATTTTAGCTAGATTTTGGGCAGTTCATCCATGAATCATCGGGTATGTGTCTTCTCATATCGCTGCATCCACTACTCTAGGGTTTCATTCCTTCTATTTCAGTTTTTTATTATGCATCCATATGGTTGAAATTTTATGATTTTTCTTTGAAAATTATAGTATGATATATTTATTAAGGTTTTGATCATCCTACCACATTGTGTGGTGGATGTGAAGTGAGGATTTCACCCTGGATCTTCAGGTTTCACGACAAAACAGTAGGTGGTCTCGTGCTTCAATATTTCATGAAAAAATTATTTGGATTACTCAAGTTCCATTGAATGTTTTACAAATTATAAATGTTTTGAAGATGTTTTTTTTGAAGATTTTGGGTGTGAAAATGATTTTCAATGGGATTTATTTGGCTACATTCGTAAATTTTTGATATATGGATTTGTTTTGATCATTTGAATTGATTTATAAATTTATTATATATTTTAAGAAATTGTGTATGATATGTGAATTATATTACTGAAAGGTTTTGGTGTGAATTGAATTGGGGAATGTTTTTTTATTAATGTGTATCATTGGTGTGTGTTGGGAATTTTTTGGAATGTGAAATATAATTTTGATATCATAGGTATTGTGTAGAAACACGTTTGATCACTTAATGGGAAAACTCTGTAGCTATGAGGGTGGACTAGGACTAGCAGTCTATTTATTTGGAAGTGGAAATAGAATGGTTTCACTTAGCATGATTGATAATGAAAATACTAATTAAACATATTGATGAATGGATACCACTATAATATTAGATGATTCTCCTCTCTAGTGGATCATGCACGATAAAAAATGTGGTAGTGGATCCAATACCACCATACACCGAGATGTGAGGTCTTAGGTTCCCTTTAGTTAGTTAATACATATAGATCCTCTCATATGTTTGCACATCCATGACCATCACATTCTCACCATCATAATACAACATGGATTTTGGGATACTCCAGAGGAAATTGTGTTTTAGTGGAAATTTCATTTCTTTTGAATCCTATTTACTAAATATTTTTCCATAATTTTTTTGGGCAACCATTATTTTATTCAAACATAAAAATTTATATTTAATTATAACATTTAAATAATAAAATATCGATTGGGTGTCATCCTATTGGGACATATCTCACACATTTCTTACACCATTGGGATTAAGAAGAAATGATAATTTTGTTATAATGGTAAGTGTAATGTCTTTTGTGAAAGTGGATCATGATGTTAGTGGTCTTCTTGTGTGGTTTTTTAGATATGGATTAAGGGAGATGAATTCTTTTCCTTTGAATGTTCATCGATCTTGTTTTTTGTTATTTTTTAGTATATCTATAATTGGGTTTTGTACAAACCCCAAGAACATAAAATTGAATTCTTTTAAGGGACTTTTTGGTTATAATTTCCAATTTTGGTTTATTTAATGTGGTTGTTTAGTCATGTTTTATCATTGGGTAATAACCATTACCACTTACTGGTATGGATACTCAGGTACTTGTTCCATCCTATGGTGATTGGGAAATCCCAACAGGCCTTGCTGTGGACTGGGTCATGCAATGTCTTTGATGGGGACCCGACTTAGTTCATGACAAGAAAGAGGGGTTTTTCCTACTAGGAAATGAGAAAAAATTTATTCATAGTCCTTTTAGAATGTATTACCAATATTGAAGCATGTGAATTTTTATCAAGGAAGCTCATGTATCCTTTACCTTTCCTTAAACAACATTGGCTAGAGGAACCATAGTGATTTTCCTGGAATTACTCATTGTTAAGTCTTATGCAGTGGTCAACTAGTTTATAGACATACAAAGAGGAATAATCATACTAATAATCAATGGAATAGTCTTTATTCAAGAATATCTTGGACACACATCCCAACATCAACATAATGAGTCATAAATGAATAAAATATATATTTATCACTATTGGGGAATATTTATTTCTCTTTCAGAATTAGTGCTTATTCTTACAATAAATGAAAGACAACGATATATATATATACAATATTTAGAGGATATGTGATAAAAAAAATAAGGTAATGTAATTAACATATAGGCATTGATGACACCATGAGTTTTCGAAACCATCCTACAATACAACTAGTCAATACACATCTTCATCTTATGGGTGGTAACCCACTATCACTTAATAAAATCAGCACTATCATTATCATGATCAGCCGAGACATGTGTCCCATATACTAAAACACTTCCCAACATCTCCAAACCATGATACACTTTATTCTGGATAAAATAATTGAATACAAAGAAATTTTTTATTGTGTTTTTGAGGATCCAATGATATGGGAAATGTTTGGGGTTTCTAGTTAGTTAGGACTCCCACAATTTCTTTTATCCTAGAAATGTCAACATTTAATTTTTTAAGAAATATATAAAATATCCTTGGACATGAGAGTCTATGATGGAACATGTCCTATTTTTTATGCCTAGGAAGGGTTTCCAAAAAACAAGGTCTTGACTAGGGGAAAGAGGTACATTCTCCTATCGATGTGGATGTGTTTGGAGTAATAGTTATTAATAAGGATTTGATTGGAAAGTATGTTCCTTGTATGGATAGACTCAAGAATACTCTTTTGAAATATGGGATAGTATGTGAAACATCTCAATAAACACTTATTTCTTAGTGGATATAGACTCTTCATCCAGGGGTCATCTCACGAGACATTGAATGGGAAAAGGTCTTGAATGTTGTCCAGTTTGTTATAAATAATGTCCCAGATGTTGTGACATCTCCGAGAATTCACAGAATCAAATGGTTAAGTTTAAGGAGATTTGGATAGGGTACATCTCATTTCTAGAATACTAAAAACACATTTTATGTATATTTCCATAGGATATTGTCCAATTGAGTGAGTATGTCAGGCCATTCCATCGAGGAAGAATGTATTTTACTTTCCCATCAGGATGTTCTTTCAGGTGAAGACATAAGAGAAACTCTTCTTTTGTGTGGTGGGTAAAAATTATTATAAAAACTGTTGTCATCTAACATCCCAATTGGAAAAGGGACCTGTGGGTAGATGACTATACTATACAAATATAGGTCCTTTAAGTGTTTGGATTGATCACATGAGAAAGTAAGCATCATATTATTAAAGATATTTCAACCCTAGGATGCACCTTAAGGGGATGTGGGTGATATTATGTATTGGGTCGTCCATCCCATTGAACAAGGTGAATCGTGTATTACCTTTAACATGTATATTTTTTTGGTAATATATATATATATTGTTTTAATTAATTTAATATTTTTTATATTTTAAATTTCACACAATACAGAATATAGATTTTATTAGAACAAACCATTAAGAGTTTTTGTCAGTATATGAAACAACATGTAAAGGATTTCCACATTAAAAAACATGATTATCTATAAGTACAGAAAACATATGTTTTTATTTTATGACACCCAATTATGATTCCCTTTGATAGCTTATGTTACACACAATTTTGATGTTTACCAAACTACGTGAAATTATTAATAATATTATTAAAATATTTTTATAACTACCACATATCCATTGGAAGGGACCTCTCAAATTATCTTAAAGAAAATGTGAAAATATAATTTAAACATACATATTAAATGATCCATTTTGTTTTAAATTAGTATAATTTAATGTATAACTAATTAAAAATAATGAAAATACAATTCTATGATATTTTTCAATTTTAAAAAAATTTCAATAAATTCTGAAAAGTATTTTTAATTAATTTTCTTAATTAAATTTATATATTATTTATTAAATCACTATTTTTCACTTATACAATATATTTTATAGGCATAAGACTTGAATAAATCCAATTATATGATTAAAAATATGTATTTTTCAGAAACATTGATTTTACTGCATTTCAATGGGGAACCCATTTTTAAAATGATTCGGAAAATATTATAATTATTATTTGAAAAAATTAACATCATTTATTATTAAAAAAAATAAAATTTACATTGGGTATATTTTTGGTATTTTTTTTATGAAACTACTTTTTTGATGAGTAGTATAAATATGCTGAATTTTAATTTAGATCCATTTTTTGTCTAATACATTTATGTATTAAATTAATATTTTAATTTGATTTCATATCTTAAAAATATATAATGTACATAAATAACTACTTTTGTGATAATTATAACCAATTTCACATTGTAATTGGTTTTAAAAGCATTAAAATCATTTGGACCTTTTTTACATTAAAAACGTTATTTTTTCCATCTAGTACGCGAGATTAAATTTAAATTAATTTATACCTCTTCTCTGATTGGAATAATGAAATTTTTTAAATATTTTTTATCAGAATAATTTATATAGTTAAATAATTTCATCAAAGTTTTTTACCAAAAATATTAAGGAATGAAGGGAAAATAAATGAAATGGATTAGAGTAAAAATTACCTTATCAAAGGAATAACCCATAATATTAAAGCCAAAATTATGCTATGATGTTTTTAAAAATACATTATATTTTACTTTCAAGAACCTATTTTTAATTTTATTGGTTTAGGTCTATTATTGGTTCTACTATAAATGTTAAAAACTAGGTTGGAATACCCTTTTAAAAAATTTACAAGGATAACTCTTCTCCCAAATCTAAAAATGCACCGACACATCTCACTTATTCACAACTGTAATGAATTTTTTATTTCTCAAATATGGTAAAATTGAATTTACAAGGATTCCACTTCTCACCACTATAAAAAGTCACTCATGCATCTCACCTATTCACACCTCTAATGATTTTATATTTCTCAAATGTTGAAAAATTATTTCCGCATATCATTATATTCCACCATGAGTACTCTATTTTGGATTAATTCCATCCAAGCAGGATCTTTAGATAAACAAAATCAAGTTCCCCAAAGAAGAGGTTAGATCCTTCCTCAAGATCAGTTTTTATATTATTTCTCTAGCACCTTAATTTTTCTAATTAAATGATTATATAATAACCACAATATCTACAATATACTTCTATATTGTTATTATATGGTTTATAAAGTCACTTACAAACTCATCTATGTAAAGGTTGACGGACATACCATTCTTTTTTATAGTGAACTACAACACCATAAAATAATATTGTTTGTTCATATATTAAAACATATAACAATTTGGAAGTATTATATAAAATATATTTTATATCATATTTATGATATGTTATTTAATTTATGTTTCTATAATTTTTATAAAAAACATAACTTCATTGTTTACATTTTCTATAATTACTATAACTTCGGTTTTGATGTGGGGACTAACACCTACTCAAACCAACGAGATTAATTTACTTTTTACATGGAATTTATTAACGATTTTATTATTTAAAATGTATGACATATATGGAAAAATTATTATACTATAAAGATATTATATATATATATATTTCATTTACATACTTTATTTTAGTAGGAAAGTAAAATGGAAACACCAGTCATGCATACATATGACCAACTGTCTCGAGGAACGGTGTATATCATTTCATCAATCTTTATTATATATATTATAATAATAATATTAAACTGAAATATATGATATTTATATCATTTTATATTTTATGAAAATAATCAAATCATTATTTATCTAATTTGATCAAAAATAACACGTAAAAACATATATGAAAAACAATACTAATATTACCCAAAACATATCATTAATTTGGATTTGTTAATAAAATAGTAATATAAATTTGTAATGAAATAATATACTGTATTAGAAACAATATTATTTTATTCACGGTATTATTATCAATCTAATATTTATTATAATTGAGGTTTAAATATGTACGAATAAAGTGATGGTATAAGGTAATATTTTTCTCATCTCAATTTTATATCTGTGAGATATATGCCATATTCACCACTCATTTTTTTCTATGACTTATATATTACGTATGTTTTTTATAAGATTCATATAATTAAATTTCTTTTTAATTACATATCAATATTTTGATAGTTAATTCAACAGTTTTATGGGTCAAATGTTTCCAAATTCAAAAATAATTTTGTCTTAATTTTTCTTCTTTGAGATACAATCCATGTTATGCAACTATATTTTCATATGGGGTGTATATACATCCCATTGAAATGTTATAAAATTATAATCCTTAATTTTGGAGTTTTTTTTATATTAGATTAATTTTATTATTAAATTTGTACTATCATTCAATGTTACGAAAGTGGTAATAGTTTATTAATTCAATATCATCATTTATCAAGATTATATATGATTATACTAATATTGATGAAATATTTTTATTTATATCAACAAATATTTTTATATTCCACTTCATATGGTTATCCATGATATATTTATTTATAATTTGAATTTTTCAGCTCATTTTTAATTATGATATTTAAGAGAATAGTTTTATCAAAATTCCACATTATTTCTCATTTTTATTATAAATACATGTTATATGTAAACCATGTTTTATAATTTTTTTTAAAATGATATAATATTTTCATCTGAACTATTAAATATATTTTTTCCAATTTATTTTCTTTTTTTACAATGGATTTATAAATGTAATTTTCTAATCATATTCTGATCAAGGAATTTTTCAAAACATTTATAGTGAAAAATGAATGTTAGGCATGTATGGACATACCCACTGTCATGAACGTCATTTCCTTGATGTATCCAATTTATGTTTTGATGAGTATTTATATTTTTTTCCCAAAAAATATAATATATTTTGAAATTTTTTAAGCAAAATGTTTTTTAAAATTTTTTTATGTTTAATAAGTCATTTAAATGATTTGAAATGATTAATTTATATTTTTTCAAAAATTTTTTTTAATAGAAAATATTTTCAATGATATTAATATTATTTTATATGTTGTAAATTTATTTTCAATCAAAATGGTTTTAAAATTATTTAAATTATGTATTATATGTTTTGAAGAAAAAAATTTTCAAAATATTTTCATTTTTCCCTTTTATCTTCTGAGGGAAAACAGATTTCAAAATATTTTTGAGCTTCTTTTATATGTTTTCAAGGAAAATGGTTTTCAAAATGATTTCAATCAATAATTATCTATTTTACATGTATATTAAATGAATATTATTTTGAATAGATTTTATGTTATATATATATATATATATATATTTTCAATGATGATTGGATATTTTACTCATGAAATTTTCTAATTGATATTTTAAAAATATTTTCCAGAAAGGATGATGTATGTTTATGATACATATGATTTTCTTGGAAATTATCCAAACATTCCATTTTTATTTTTTCTCTACATGGTTTATGTATTGATAGAATGTTTTTTATGAAACCCAATTATCTTTCATGGGTTATATGTTTACAACTATTGTTTCTCTTTCAAAGGTAATATGTGTATTAAACCTTTTTCTATTTCACAAGCTATATATTTATGAAACCTACTTCTTTAATGGGTTATGATTTGATGAAATGACTAAAAAACCATTCTATTTTCTATAGGTTGTGATATTATTACAAGTTTCTATTCCAATTTATTTTCATGGGTTATGATATTATTTCTTATCAATTTGTGAACATGTTTTTCATATTTCATAATAATATGGGTGAGGCCTATCTCTCTAACCATTTTATTGGATAATGTATTATAACTCATTATACAATGTTTGTATTCATTTCGTAGGACTTTATCTACTATGGATTATAAGGAAATCCGATCTACTATGGGATTATGGGGAAATCTGATCAACTATGGTAATATGGGGAAACTTGGACCCCTATGGGGTGAAGGAAAAAACTGATCCACTAAGTGAATATGGGTAAAATTGATCAACAATGGGAAGATGAGGAAACCTTATCCACTATAAGGAGACGGAGAAACTTGATCTACTATGGGAAGATAGGGAAACCCAATCTCATATAATTAAAGGACTACGACTGGGTACAATGGGGTATTTTAACATATATTTGTAGTCCCTATAAAGTGCCAGGACATATTATAGAAATGATTTATTACATCTTGGGAATAATATTCCAGGTTTATGGGTATTTCCAAATTCCATATCTTATTCATATGTAATACATTAATGGATTATTCTCTTTTTTCCCTTATGATTCAGGTATCATAAAAAACTAAATTTATTCATGGATTCATGTTTATGATATTTTTTGTATAGGTTATCATCATTAAATGTTCTTCTCATGTTCGAACAACCTTATTTTAATTAAATGATTATTTATTTCATTATATAAACTTAATGGTCACTCATGTTCAGACCATTATTATGGTTCCTTTCCCCATGGTTTGAATAATTGTTTTGAGATGAATTATTAAAGGGAAATATCTTTCTGGGGAATGTTTAAGATATTTCACCATCTTAGATTTTTTTTTCAGGGTTACCAAAGATACAAAACTATTATGGTCCTCATGAATGTAATTTATTAATTTGGTGAATATTGGTAAAATATATTGTATTATCCATGTTTGTTAAATCAAGGTCATTGTAGTTGGTATAAAAGAAAAATATTAGTTAATATTTTTCAAAAAGGAATATAAAACCATAGTGAGAACTATATGGACACATATAAGGATATACATAAGGATTAGAA
Source organism: Viscum album (assembly GCA_963277665.1). Lineage (NCBI taxonomy): Eukaryota > Viridiplantae > Streptophyta > Magnoliopsida > Santalales > Viscaceae > Viscum > Viscum album. The sequence goes on from OY728165.1 coordinate 1,396,146,350, forward strand.
GAACTATAGGAAAATTTCATAGAACTTTTGTAAAGCATAGAGTGAGTGGTTTGATAAAAAATACATCCCAATCTAGTTAATAAAATTTTTTGTGGCTATAGATCAAATTTTCCATAGTGTAACAACTCTAAAATGATGTGTTGGGTTTGAATCAGGCGTAACTTAGTAGACGACAATGATGCCTTCTACACACTAAGTTTGAAACTCCTTGGGGATATACTATGAGAATTCAAAAACTCAATTCAAACCAAGATAATGGGTTTAAATTGATGTTTACTTTTAATAGCCTAGAAAAAACCTGAGTTTCCATAGATTACATAAGAATATATCATTAATTAGGCATCATGTGTTTATATTTTCACTATTTTGAAGTTTTATTCATTGATAAGCGGTTATCACATTATTATTTATCGTTTTAGTCAACAGGGGGTTCTATAATGAAATATGTTAATGATAAATGTGATGGAAATTTTTTTTACGGTCATTCAGATGGTATGATCACTGGACTGGTGGATGGTTTGATTAGGACTAATAAGTTTTCATGGATCATGATTAACAACATTTACCTTAACCAACTGTAAAGATCCCAAAAGAAGATATGGATGAAGTTTTCAATGAGTTCGAGTAATGGATACCATTGAATAAATAAAATTAAGTCCCCTTTATGTCAAGAATGTGGGATGAATCACCCATGTTAATTTATTATATGAATATAAATATGTTTTGTCTATGAAAATGATGTATACAAGGAAAGTGACAGCAATGGGGAAATGAAAATTTCATTTAATGAAATGGATGAGAATATTATCATCCCTAAGGTATTATATATTAATGAACACTCTAAATATTGATATTATTTCAATTATTAAAATAGTTTCTAATGTAGAACGATCATGATGAGAATCAACATGCTGATTGATGTAATATTTTATCTACTGATGATGAAAAGAAAAAAATGACAGGTGAAAGGCATGGCCTGTTCTTCTAGTATTATTTACATTTAACATAAGTGTCATGACTAGATTGATGTTATGAACCATATGACAAGATTAATATTAACTGTTTTAGGAAATGGGTAATACATGATATGATGATGATGGATAATTAATGGGTTTAGAATAATGATTGATGATTTAAGTGTATATGTATATGAATTCACCAAATATGTAATATATATTAGGAATTATATGTTTTCCACTATGGATTTTTAGAAAATATTTTGAATGGTGAAAATGAACTAGAAATGGTTTTTAATGGGAATGAAATATTTTTAATAAGAGAAGGTATCCCTAAATATATTCTAAATCTTGAGATAACTGTGTTTAGCTTGCAAAAAGAGATGATTGATATGTAAAAAGTACAGTTTATAATAATTAATTCCTTTGAACAGATTATTGATTCAATGAAAATGCAGTCTCTGTCATCATGGACGACGTTCCCAACTTCATGGAATTATTGAATACGTCATGTAATATTTTGCATGAGGAAGAATAATTGTTTCACAAAAGGATATATGTAAATTAAGGTAATAAACAGGTTTCAAAATAATATACGATGAAGGTATTCACATATTTGGAATGTGAAAACCAAGAGATAAACTTTGGTATATAAGTGATCATTGTTAAGCTATTTTTTGATCTTATTTATAATTTTTAGTATTTTCATTATTAGAAGGGGTTATAAGGGTAACCATTTATGAAATAGTTTATTTTAAACATTAGAAATGATTTTAGTAATTAATGTATTATATTTTAATATGTATATTTTCAATATTTTATAACATTAAATTAAATTTTTTGTGATAGATGGATTTTCCTTTCATTATAATTAAAGATATCCTAATATATAAATGCTTCATGAATGAAAAATTCACCATCATTTATTAATATAAGAGATGAAATGAAAATTAAAAATGGAGTAGAAAATGGTGACATTTTCCTGAAATCATGAAAATAAATATTTTAATGAAAGTTCATCAACTTTAGGAAAATTATTTAGAAATAAAATGTTTACCTAATACCTTTTTTTGGTTAAATTGAAGGAATTATAAATAATAACAAATATATGATATTGAGGACCTATAAATTAAATTTACTTTTAGTTTTTTGTGATTGATGACCCCAATGAAAAAATAAAAATATTATGGTTTACTCTATGTCTATTTTCTTACTTGAAGCCTAAGTTATTCAATGAGGAAAAATAGTTATCTATTACTTTAGATAGCGGTTTTGTTTCAAAATTATCTTTTTAAACGGATGATTTAGTATTTTTTACAAATTTGATTTCTACGAAAGGAATATTCTTGTATAAAAACATGAATAACCCTGATTAATTTATAGGGAGAAATTAATTTTAATGGGGGTATAATTTATCACAAAATAATTTTGTTAAATAATATCTTTAACTATGTAATTTAATAATTTTGATATATTATATTTTGTGCGACACTGAATATATCTTTTTTTACAAAAATGTACTATGTTAGGTTTACATTATACCTAACAAAAAGTCACACATGAGCTATACACAACACATATATTTGCTTAATGTAGACACAATATTATGTTTGTCTTATATTAAAATCAACTCTGAGAGACTTCAATAGCTTGTGTTGCATGCATGGTTGAGTTTTTAAGACTACAAGAAACTATTAATATTATTATTAATGTATTGTCATAGCTAACACCTAGTCACTTTAATGGAAGTTTCGAATAATAATAAATAAATAGTGAAAATATTATCGACACTTGTATATAAAATTATTCCTTTCGTAATCAATTAGTATATTTTATAGTAAAAACTATTTTAAATTAAAGAAATTACTTCTCTCAAAAACAACTTTTTTTTGTAAAAAAAATTTCTTCTCAATAAATTAAACAAAAATATTTTGTTTAATTTTTTTAAAATAATTTATATATTATATATTCACTATTTTTTTTATACATATCGAATATATTTTAATATTATTATTAATGAATAAGTCATATTATATTAATAAAAAAGGTATTTTTCTAAAAAATGATTTTATCACCTTTTAATTGAGAAGTAAATTTAAAATTAATTTATGAAAAAATTAAATATTTTATTAGAATATATGATATTAAATTTTTAGTAAGAAATATTAACATTTTTTTGGTTATTTTAAAGTAATTTTATGAGAGAGTTCATTTTTATCATAATAGTCAAAAGCACCAAATTTTATATCATAACTCTTTTTTGTATAATTTATTCTCATTGTACGGTTTTATAATAATTTTTTTATAATGTTTAATTATATCAAATATAAATTAATTTACCTAGTTTATGTCATTATAACCAATTTCACAATGAAATTTTATATAAAAACATTCTAAATTATTGGACAATTTTACATTAAAACACCACTTTTGGACCCTGTCGGCAGGATTAAATTTAAATTAATTTCATCCAATTATACAATAGGAATTTGAAAAAATGGATTCATTACTTGAAATTAGAAAAATATTTAATCTATAATAATTTAATATTTGTTTTTTACAAAATATAATAGTGAATCTTGTTATAATTAATTATAGTGATGAGAGTAAAAATTTGCATAACAAAAGACTAAAAACTAAAAATTAGACCCAACATCCCCATTAAAATTGTAAAAAAATATATTGGATGTCTATATTTGTAACATATACTCCCTTTATCAGTTTTTGACAATTATTAGAGAAACTCTTCTGGGTAAATACCTAGGTGAAAGTCACATTTCAAAAATTTACAAGAATGTCACTTCTACTCAATAAAAGGAAATAGACCCTCCCAGTCATTCACACATCTCATTCCAATTATATTGAAAAAATACGATAAAATAATCTCCAAAAAACCATATATACATAATTTATCCCCTATTTAATCCTTTAAAGGATTACATTTAACGCAAATCAAAAATAGTTACCTAAAGAGAAAGAATATTTCTTTCTCAGTATCATTTCTTCTATTTTATTTCTCCACCACCTAAATTTTTATTATTACATGATTATATAATATCCTATTTATTCTAAATAGACAAAAATTTACACATATTTCATTTAATTAGTAACAATCATATCATTCTTATGTATGGTGGACTACCCCTACATAGAACGATGTTGTTTACCTCTCCTTTATGAACTCTTATGGTTAGGAATTATAAAAAAACTAAGTTTTTATATTATATATATGATATTATTTATGTAATTTATACTATTTAATAAATATATAAAATATACGATCATGAATTCTATTTTTTTAAATACCATTACATCATTTATGAACATTGGGACTATCACCTACGCAAAGTGATATGATTAGTTCACATTTTAGCTGAAATGTATTAAAGATGGGTTTAGAAAAAATATACCATACATATGACATAATAATAATTATTTTATGATTATATATATATATATATACTTTCTTTCTTTTAATATGATATTAAAATTGAAACAACGTTCATTCGTACGTACGACATACCATCTCCATGCAGGGTGTAATACATTTCAAATATATTTATTCTATAAACTTTTATAATTCACATATAATGAATATATATGATACTAATATCATTTTTTAATTATTTATACTATTAAATGATTATCAATATAGGAGAATCAAGAATAATTAGTCAAAACATATATGAAAAACAATTCAAATATTACCTGAAACGCAATATTAACATGGAATTTTTAGGAAATGGTGATATAATGTCCTAATCACATAATATATGATAATATATTTAATAATATTATTATATTGTTTGAGTATAATAAAATTATAATTAATATATAGGCGGTTCGAACGTGAAAAAATTAAGTAAATACTTAACATAAGGGTTTTCTCATCTCACTATTATTTTGGTGATTCATATGCTTTATTTAACACTCTATTATTATATATTATGATGTATATATTTATCATCAATTTATTCTATGATTCATATAATTAAATTTTTGAGTAATTAAAAATTTATTTTATTATCTCTCTTTCATTTGTTTTATGGATCAAAAGATACCAAATTGGTAAATTAATTTTGTCTTAAAATTCCTTATGTGTGAAAAATTCCATGTTATGTACTTATATTTATCTATGGGGTTTATATAATTCCAATTGAAATATTATATCATGAATATTTTTATTTTCATGATATTTTATACTTCATCTAATTTTATTCTTTAAGGGGGATTATTATTTGTTGCTACTATAGTGGTAACATTTTATTGCTACAATCTCATCATTTATCAGAATTATTAATGATTATGATTTTGTTGATGAAATATTAGTATACATATCTCATTAATATTAAATAAATATTATATCGTCTGATTTTACCTGATATTTCTATTTATTAGTATGATTTTTCAACTATTTGGTACAAATGATAATTATGAAATTTTTTTTTTCTGTATCCGAATTTATTTCTCCTTTTGATCAGAAATATTTATTATCTCAATACAATGTAATATAAATAAGAATTAAATAGTTCTATACAATTATCCTATGAACTATAAAATATATTTTCACCTAGATATTACCTTTTATACATAAAGTTATTAAAATTAATTTTATTATCATTATTTGTTGATGGAAAATTTCTAAATAGTTATGGTGAAAATTAATGTTCAACACATACATACATACCAACAACCATGACTCTTATTTTGTTGTTGCTTACATTTTAAATTTACATGGTAGTTTTTTAATGATTTTTTCCCTAATATTATTTATTTTTTTAGTTTAATATTATATTTGGAATAAATAGTGCTTAAAAAACGATTTATATGTGTTTTAAATGATTTTTATGGATTCCTTTATATTTTTTATAAATGTTTTTAAAAGAAACTGATTTTAATGAACATAAAGGATCTTTTATAATTTTTCAAATTATTTACAATGAAAAATTGATTAGAACATTTCATAAATATTCATTGATAATTTTTAGTGAAAAATAGTTTTAAAAATGTTTTCATGTAGCATTTATATGTTATCATAAAGAATGAATATGAAAATATATTGGAGTTTATTTTATAAATTTTAAAGGGAAAATATTTTAAAAATTATTTCAATCATACTTTATTGGTTTAAAAATTAATGAAAAATATATTTTTCAAAAAGGATTATTTTTCAGTAAATGTATTTCAAATAAGAAATGATATTTTCCTAAATTTTTTTATGATATATTTCAAAATTTATTTCCATCCAAGATGACATCCATTAATGATAGTCATGCATTTATAGTATATGATACAAAATTTCCATCCATATTATTTCTATGAATTTTTTATGTTTTGTTGGAATGATTTTTATGAAACCTATTTCCCTTTCACAGGTTTAATATTTATGAATACATGTTTCTTATCACATGTCGCGTGTTTACAAAACTAGTTCCCCATTTACAGGTTATATGTTTATGAAACCCATTTACCTATCTTGGGTTATATAGTAATGAAACCCAATTATTTTCATAGGTTATTATTTTGTCTAATAATTATCAAACTCATCTATGTTCCACATGTCATAATATGATAACATGATTATGATTCCCATTTCATTTCATGGGTTATGATATGATTGCATATAATGTAGTTCCACATGTATGTATGATTTCATTATGATACGAGTGAGACCGATATCTCCATCCTATGAGTTGGGTAAATATTTATATCTCTCGAAATAAATATTATATTTCTCTATATGGGATTGATCCACTAAGGATAATATGAAAACCAAATACACAATGGGATGATGGGAAAACCAGATCCAATATATGAGGATGGGAAACCCGGTCCACAATAAAAATATGGTGAACCCCAATAAACTATTGGAAGATGGTGAAACATAATACGCAATGGGAACATGGGGAAGCCTGATCCACTATGGGAATATGGGAAAACCATATCCACTATGGTTTGATGTTAAAACCCAATATATTAAAAGTAACCTACAATGACTAGGGTAGTGTTGTGTCCCACTAAGTATGTGTTGTCCTCATGACGTGTCCTGATAAATGTGTATAATGCCTCTTAAATTACATGAATGATATTATAGGTTTATGTGTATGAAAAAATTCCAATTATTATAATTATGTTATGATTTTGATGTATTATTATCTTCATTCCCATATTAATCATGTCATATGAAAATCTTATCATTATTCAATGATTCATTTTTTTGATATTTTTTGTCCAGGGTTTGACATTGAAAAGTTATTTTCAGGTTCCAATAACATTATTTTCATTTTATTATTATATATTTCATTAATTTACTCTTACATGGAATTCAATATCACCCATTTATTTTGTTTCTGTTACATATTTTATGAAAAAATACAATGTAGAAGTAATATAGCGGAATCTTTTTGTGGGAAACATTGAATATCTTCCACCAATTTAAAGGATTTTGTTCAATATTTCAAATGACACTAAAATATTATGGTACATGTGAATTTAAATATTTAATGTGATGAGTATTCATGAAAAATTATTTAATATCAATTTATTTATTTCTTAGGTCACTATATTACCAAACGTCAGGGGGGATCATACATTTTTCACCCATGCTGGGTATGGATTTCAATCAGGTGGGATTTCCACTTGTTGCATTTCTAGATCCTCGATATAGGAAAGGAGAGTAGATATTACATCATTCTATAGAGGTTCTCTAGTCACAAAGTTCATTAAAGGGTCATTGATAAAGGTAGAAACACAACCACGGTCCCAAGGTGGATAATCATGCTATTTTAGTTTGAATGGTAACTCATTCCAGGAGGGTTTTCCATATTTATAGATTATTTATTAAATGGGTGTGTAGATACACCATGTTCAAAATTATGTGCTTGGATGTGTTGTATTGATTCCCAATTGGATGAAGGATATGGTTACTTAAGGAAATGATATGATCAAGGTTTCTCAAAATAATGGGGCCAGTGGTAATCCTTTTGTAATCCTTAATCTATTTTAGAAAGGAAGAAACCATCAGTTCTATATATTCTTTCAATGAATCCTAGGATATATTTAGGGTTCAAAATACTCATTTTAAAAATTAATGTATCAACAAGATTGGGAAAGTTCATTATTTAGGGAAATCATAAATAATTGTACCAACCTTTGCTGAGGAGTGAAAAAATCTGCCTAATGGTCTTCTTGATTCTATACTACCCCTTATGGAGGGTCTTCACTACAATGAATTATGTAAGTGACCCTGTACCTATGATCCTATGGAGGGGGGGGGGTTAATTATAGATATGTTTAAAATGATTGTGTTTTAAAGGTACTCTTCTCCACAAGTAGATAGACTAGACTATTGGTATTGTTTTTGTCATAAGATAGGGATGAAGTGAAGAGAATAATCCATCCCCCATCCTATGATATGCATATGCATAGACTTCTCATCCATAACATGATAGAGTTTAGTGATTATCTTTATTCAGGTATGCTAGAGAGTCTTATTATGACCATAAAAATCAAGATGTTGATCTTCACGAAATTTTGTTATCTCAGTCTTATAGTGAATTTTATTGATTTCTACAAAGTTCTCCTAGATAACTTGGTGGATTATCTATCGATCTCAAATATAGTGAAACATCTCCTCTATAATCATTCATAAACATATGTCTTGATCCTTTTTGGGGGAATTTATCATGATAATGTCTAGTGTAATTTTAGGTGAGAACAACAATAAAATATGTTCATGGGCTAGAACCTCCCAAAGGTCCTCATTCTTAGAGAAAGTTTAATGTTCAAGATCAAACCAAGCCCTCATTATTATAGACTGTGATATGGGTTTTGAAACTTATGTGGACCTATGTTACATCTCATTTATCATAAGAGATAGTTTCATATAGGTTATGTTTTCACCACATGTGGGTACGTCTCTTAGAGGAGGATATATATTTATGATCATGTGAAAATACAATAGTCTATTCACCACTCTATCTTGTGAGTGGGAGAGAATTTCTATTTTTATCTTAGAATAGTGGTCACTATTATATGGTGTTGTCAACCTATACCATGAAATATCTCTAACATTTGGTGTGAAGGAAGAGATGATTGAAACTAGAAGTGATAGATATGGTTTCATTATGAGTCCCTAGTATTTATCCAAAATGTCTTCCATTAACTGGTATTTGAAGAGGGATATTAGAATCATTTGGATGTGGGATTCTGGAATGGAAATAAAAAATTTCATGGATTCTTATCTACGGTATGGTAGCTGGTGTGGTGATTCCATCCATCATTCATCTGTTTCCTCATAATATGATATATCGATGATGACATGATGCTACCCAATGTTTCTCATTTTATAGTGAGTGTTATCCATCATTACCTATGAACGTTAATTATATAATTTTATTTCTTTATCAATGGGATTAACTTCTTCCTCGATTGAGATAGATCAGATACGACCATCAAACTACTTGGTTGTAGTGCGGGAATGATCTCCACATTTTTTAGAAATGGATTAGGGAGAAACAAAACATTGGTTTGTGGTGATCTGGGGAGGAACTTCATGTTTATCAGTGTTTGTTTCATGGGGAGGAAAATTATATAGACTATTTATGGTTTAGGGAAGACCACTTCTATGGTTGATGGGAACATGAGGTGAAATTCCATGATAATTATTTGGAGCATGGGGACAACATAATTTTGGATATTTATGGAGAAAAAAGGACCTCTTCACTGGTTGATGGTATAACGGGGGTGGCCACCATGATGGTTGATGAAGGTGTATGTGGGTCCAATGTGTTGATTTTACTCTTCATGTGATAAGCCATCAGTGGAAGGGGCCAAAATATCTGAAGAATATTACAACTGTCGGGTAGTGTCCGAGGTCATCCATAATTATGAGTGTCATGTGACCTCTATATGTGCCAGTACAAATTGACACTCATAATTATGTCCTATGTTTGGAATATAACATATTGTATCCCATGTTGATCTCATGTTAATTGATTCTAGTGGAATAAGTATTTTAATTGACATTTTCTTAGGAATCCCAGGTTTGTTTCTTGTGGTAGGGGTTTCTGATATGGGAAAAATTCATAAATCATTTTGGAGATAGTAACAAGGTAAGAATATTGTGGGGATATGTTGGGGGAAAGATTAATATCTAACGTAGATGGACAGGTCCCTAGATTAATTGTTTGGAGAGACAGGCAGAGTGTTTTTATAGAAGTTGATATTTGACACTAGTATGATGTATTTTGATCATATAAGGGATTGTTACACAGTAATATGATTTTATTATTGAACCACATGGAGGGTTTTAATTTAACTTATTACAAAATAGAGATTAAAACCCATGTAGTTTGATGATATAGTTTATGGACATGTAAATGGATTGATCCATGTAGTTAATATAGTGTGGTAAAGAAAAACATATCATTATAGTTGGGTCAATAAGGGATGGTGTCAGGATTTGGTGTGAATGTGGCTCATTGTAAGATGAATTCTATTTTGGTAGGAGACCTTGGTAATTCCTTTGGAATTTACCCATTATTGGCGTTCCATCGCATATATGAAACATAGTTTGGGGATTCGATATGGATGCTTCACAGTGAATTTTTATCATCCCATGACAGTGAAAAATTGTGTATGGATTATAAGTGGAATCTTCCTAGGTGTTACATTTCATCCAATACATCATTGTAATGGGGTGGGTATTATGAATCGAAGCATACTACTTCATTTTGATCAGTACACTCTAGTGAATTTGGAGGAATCTCTTAATGATCGCATATGTGGAATCCCATTATCATTAAAAATTATAATAAAAATTTAATTTTTTTTCTATGGACATTTTCATGCATTTTAACATCCCATGACATGGATAGGTAGATATACATTTTTACATCCAACAACACAGACATGCTTGGAACTTAAACTTAGTGGGAGGATCGTGTTAGGGAGGGAAGAGATTCATCCTAATGAATCTCCTAAAGAGAGGTGAAAATTTTGACACAGTGTTTCACCACATGGTATTACAATAAAACTGATCAAGATCCTCTATGTGGGGAATTTTGTAAGATCTTACATGGTGTATTGGCAGTTTGGAGGCATAAGATTAGGGTACCTGGGCTTAGTATCAATAGATATTTGAGTACTTATTAATAAGAGAAGTAGGTTGGATGAAGTCCCATGGGGAACTTGTAGAAATGTATTAGGGAACAAATATATTTGGAAATAGTTTCATAGAGATTTGGGGTGACATGAAAGAAGTCCTAGATTGTCCCTAGGGACATTAAAATCTACTTTTTTTAATCATACTCCTCAAAAAGGAGGCCCTATAGAGAGTCTTGAAAGAGTGGTTTTGTTCTGTCTGGGGTTTCTTTGATGTTTTGGGTATCATGAATGATATGGGTCTTGTAGAGAAAATGTGTCTTATAAAAGAGGATTCTATTCAAAAAAGGGTGATCCTACTTCATGAAAAAGTCCTAGATCCCTTGGGATTGGTTTTAGAAAATAAATGATTTTCATGAAACCCCAACAGCCACAAGGGGATATATTCTTCTATAAATTATATATAACATTGTGAAATAATTATCCATTATGGTTCATGTTCCCAAAAAAAAAATATTATCTGGTTCATTAAATATATTTACCTTGGTATTTCCATATTATATCTCACTTCTAAAGTATCCAGATATCAATTACTCAATGAATTTCTCTAAAGAAAAAAAGTTCATGTCCTCTTGAAAGTCAGAAAAAGGGTGGATTTTTAGGCCTATAAGGGGTGTGAGAATTACATACATGACTCATATGGTCTCTTATGAATATTTTTGAGCATCATGAATAAGTGTGGGTTCCATGAATTGGTGTTGCACTTTATGAATGTTACCATCAGATATTTTGTGCATTCCCGATGGGAGATCCGTATATTTAAAAATACACTGTGTTGAAGTCACCATAAAACATCAATGTGACTGGGACTCCAACAAGCTACATCCTTCCTAAAAATTGTGGAATTTCATGAACCCATTCCTTTAAGCGGAAATTTGGTCTATTTTGTCTTTGATTCACTCCTAACATACTATGCCTTCCTCAACCTTCTCCCATGACAAGAATATTATGGCTTCAATAATGATTTCATATAATATATTCCATATCCATTGATGAAACCTTCTTCCATTTGAATGATCCATCACTATAGTATCATTACAATATAATTATAAGTTATATTCTCTTTTGGGTGAAATTTCTAACTATTAGATTATTTTTTGTATCCGTACTACTTTTTTTTATACATAAGAATCCAAAATGTACTAAGAATATAGTATATAATCAATGAATATTTGATTATTTAAACTCTTCAAGATGAGATTTCATCCATTAATTGTAAATAAAAATCATAATTATGACATGAAATCATTTTTATTTATTTATAAAATAGTACTTTTTTATCCTCTAATGAATACCCCCTATCACATCCATATTCAATGAACATAACCATATAATGTCGCAGATACATAATGATAGTGATAATAGAATAACCATTTTGTTCTCCATGATTATCTTGATATCTACCTAATATGATCAACTCATACAAAACATAAACCATAGTATATAATCGCACATTCCTGATTGATCCTGTCACAAAAGCACATGAGAACATACTCATTATATCTCTCTAATAATAAGTTTGAGGAAAACATTTTATATATATATATATAAAATTTCACCATAAAAAATACCCTCATGGATATATCTTTATTGAATATATTTATTATTTATTCAATTTATATACATAAACATAGTCCAACAATAGTTTATGATATATAATATATTATCCTTATTATAGGAATATAAACTGCACCACATAAGTCCCTTAGAAACACTACATTATACAATAATTAACTAAATTATAGACTGTTAAATTATTTCAAATATATAAAATTTCATCAATATATTCTACTAATAATATATAATGAATTAACTAAACTGATTAAAAAACATCTTCTACATTCATTATTTGTGATACCATATTTTTTTATGGCTCCATCGAACTAAATGATCAAGGACCAAGAGTCTTTCATAAATATATTAATGGACATATGAAACATCCATATCATACTATCTTTCATGGATTCATAAAACCTTCTATATTTTTCATATAAAAATCTCTCAAAATGTTTCAAGATGTGAATGATATTTTGACTTCCATATTCCTAATCAAAAAATCATGTAATTGTTATACGACATATAGAATTCAAATGGATACAAACATGGAATCTAAATAGAAGGTATCATAATAGTGAATTCCATGGGGATGTCAAAACCATTTATCCCCTACAAGTGATTTACAGGTATTCATTTTACCATTAAAGTACATTTTTTCTTTGAAATTTACGTTTTCAACGAAGTGTATTTACATTCACTCGTAGATCAACTATAACCAAAACATAGTTTTGGTACATTGAATAAATTTTATAATTTATGTCATTTTTCCACATTGATGTTTTTGATCTCTCTACATCCAAATTATAAGTATGATATTCATTATTTTCAACCAATAATGACTCACAATCCATAGTGACTAGAAATCCACATCTCTTTATTTCTATAATCTTTCTTTTGATTATAAATAGTTCATGTATTTTAGGAACAAATTATTCTATAGGGAGGTGGGGAAAATGTTTGTATAAAAACAGTTTCATGTCATGAGAACTAATATTGTTAATTTCAATATTTATCCTACTATATTTTTTTATGAATTTTCCCCTAAAAAATGTGGGATGTTTATTGAATAAAATTATTTAATATGATTTTTTATATGAAACATCAACTAGTTTCATTAGGTGTCATTTAATGATACACATCATGCCTTTGTATAAGGACTCAATATTTATTCAATGCATAACATTATTTTTAAACAATAATTCAATTTCATTCATTCATATAGATATTTAGAGGTATAATTTTGTACATAATTACTCCAAAAAAATTATGTAACAAACCCATACATTTCAAAGTGGAAACTTCTTCTTTTTGACCATTTTTCTACACAAAAAATATTTTAAATTGAAATATATTATCATTTAATGAAAAATATTTCTGATTTTAAAATTTAATTCCTCATTTCCTATAATCACAAATAATACATTTGTGTGATTTAAAAATGTGGTATGAGAAAGAAATATATGTAATGTATATGTAAAAATGATAAAGGATAAATGTTTTTCCTTTTCAGGACCATGATATCATATAAAATTTTTTTCATCATACATGATAATTTGGAGATGAAATAATCAAATACAAAGAACTAAAATTAGTTTTCTTTATAAAATATTTCCATAAAATTATTTATAAGAAAAAGTAAATGGAAAAACACTATAATGAGGGGTTTTTAAAACCTGAGAATCCATTAAAAAATTAAATTTTTGCCTTTATATGAAATAATCATTCTATTAACAATTTATAATTACGTTATCATATGAAATAAAAATAATTCCATTCAAACAAATTAGAAATACTAGAATTTAAATTATGGTTACATGTGACATAATCTTCATTAAACCATTATATAAATCCTTGAAAATGGAATAACATAATCGGATAATTCTAACAAATTTCGTTAGAGAACAAAATCATTACCCAATGTATTACAAAGCTATATCTAGTTAAACCAACATCTTAATTAATTTACATTGATAATAATATATAAACAAGCACATTGAATCATTTTTTATAATTATAATGGTTCATCAAATATTTACTTTAACACATATATAAAACCAGTTTTGTCCACTACGTAAAAATATGGATAAAAAATCTAATTCATTAACACACTATATTAAAAATTATTATACATTGAAGAAATGAGGGGGGAGGGGTTATTTGAAGAAATATTTTAATCATGTAATAGAATATAATAATAAAATAATGTATAATATGGTGGGAAATGTTTTCAACATTGTTTGCATCAAAATAGAACATTGTTTCATCGTTTTTTATAAAGTCAAAACACCACATATTAAAAATTTAAAAATAATACTTTTGATAAACATATAATGAATGTAAACATATATAATAAGATGAGGTTTAAAAATTAATTAATCTAATATAAATTAATTAATATTAGTTTTTGAGAATATATAAAAGTATGAAAATGATTTCAGAATTAAATATTAAAAAAATGGTTCGCCTTCAACATTAAATGTGAGATTATCCATAATAAAATAAAATTAATACCTTCGGGCCCTTCATTCATAAAACATTTAAAATGAGGTTTTAAGGTAATGTTTACCTTAACTCAAGTCGAAAATTTCATGTACGTTGATGATATTATAAAATAATAATCATGTGCTAATTGTTTACATAATTACTTACCTTTTAAAAGGTTATTTTAATATTTTTTTATATTATACCCATTTTATACTAAGTTACATATTTGATTATTTTTACTTTGAATTTTTTAAGAATTTTTGGTTGATAAGTCAAAAATGACATTGGAAGGTTGAATTTGATAAAATGGATCATGATTATATAATTTATAAACATTTAGTTAGGTTAAATTTATAAATTTTATAAATCAATAATAATTTTATAACCAAAAATGATTGATGGTTTGGAAAAATGAATTGGATTACAATCATAGAGACTGTAGGTGATATGTACACATCAGTTAAATTTCTATTTTTCAACCGCGTGATGAAAAAATTTAGATATTATTTTATCATTCCAGAATTAATATTATATAATAAATATCATATTATTTATTTAAATACAAAAATATATAGAATCCATGTGAGGTGGTGAATAAAAATAAACTACATTTGTTTTAATGGATTTAGTCTGCATGTACTCATGATTGTTATTTTTCTTATTCGTTGTACGATAAAAGAATAAATAAAATATTTATATAACATTTTAGAATAAAACTTATATATGATATATATATATATATATTATTACATTTTTATCCTTATAGATGTAAAAAAATAAGAGTTTTTTATGAAAAATTAAATTCATTATCTCATGATGCAGTAGTTCACACATACCCACAAGAGATGACTTTAATTTTCATTAGATGGTTATGTATAAAAAATCGGTTATACCAAAAAAATAATAAAATTTAGGAATATTATGTTAAATGATATTATTATTTCATTGTGTATGAATAATATTTTGTGATGGTTGTGTAATAAATAAATTGACAATGACCATTCAATAACTGTGCAACTTATTTAAAAAAACGAAATATATTTTGACCTAAAGCCATCTTATGATGGAAATATGGTCAAACAATAACCTATAAGACTTGGAGAGGGATGTTATTATTGGATATGGATTGGGTTTTTATGAGGAAATTGGCTCATGATGTGTGAATAAATGGTGCAGTTTTCTTACAACTTATAAGAGACGTAGTTGACACACATGTAATTTTTCAAATGATTAAAATATATTAATGATTATCTCAATAAAAAAATACCAATATAATTATATTAAATTAGTATATAATGATGGGTGTAACTATTATATTAAATTTTTATTTATAAATGGTTTTTGGTCATTTTATCTTTTATATCTTAGTGTTAATCCCTTTAACCCATTTTAACTATAAACAAGGTAATTGTATTATTTACAAATTTTATTATTCAAAATGAAAACAATTGAATCATGAATCATTATGTAATTTAATTTTTTTATTAATAATATAGATTATATTCCATAAAATTAAATTTATATTAGTGGTGGAATGTAATTTTTAAATGATCCCCCAAAACATGATGATGAACTTTTTTTTTCAAAAAAATAATTTATGTATAAAAATTTATTTTTTTAAAAAAGAATGTATAATTTATATTCAAATGAAATTTAGAAGATCTTTTTTAACTACATTTTATTAATAAAATTATAAAACCAATAAAAATTATAACATGACATTATTAAATAATTAATAGAAAGATAATTTTCAAAAAAACTGATTTTTTGAATATTCTCACAAAAATAATATTTTTCATGAAAATCAAAAAAAATCACTCTAAACAAATTATTGAATAACCATATAAAAAATTTATTTACTTTTTTCCAAATCAAATTTTAAAACACTAAAAAGACTTTTTTTAAAATAAAAAATAATAAAATATATAAAGAAATTTTGAAAGAATAAAATTATATCATTATTAATAATAAAATATTTAGTATAAATATAATGAATATAAATTTTTAAAAATATTATTAATGATTAATAATAACTAAAGAAATAAATTTATTATCTTCATTACCTAATTTGTTACATTACTCCACCTTTTAGGAATTTTTTCCTCTCAATTTTAATCATTAATTAAAAAATAGGGTTGTTTTTTCGTGATTGATGTTTTATATACTAATATATCTTCAAAAATATAGTAGGTTTTTTCAAAAAAACTGAACATATTGAAAAATGTTATAACATAACACAATGTATCGATATTCAAGAATCTATGTATGTAAATCCTCAATGGAATGATTCTTTTCAAACTATAATATGTCAAGGATCAAAAAAAAGATATGTATCTAATACATATTTTCATACCAATGACACATAAATACAATCATGTAAATGTGATGAAATAAAGGAAAGAACACGCAATAGGAAACTAATAATACATCCTCTATTACTTCTTATATTTTAATAAAATATATATTTAAATTTACCATCCTACCAAAATTGGTAATGCTTATCTCTAAAGATATACTAGGAAATATATGTTCACATATATCGAATGAATGATCTTTCCTAAATTATTTTTTTTTAAATTTTATAACTTATATAAGCCAGAATAATATGTTATAGAATCACATTCACATTTTTCACATGTTTTTTTGACAATTTAACATTTACCAGAATAATTGTAACACCTTTGACCAATTTGAATTATAACATTAATATACACACCTTATATAGATATGTATTAGAGTAATTTAAAAGTTTTATGTTTTATTTTTTGATTGTATTTTGTTTTGGTTTTACATTGTTTCATTGGGATGGTAATTGCAGAAATATTGTTGGAGGGGGTGGTATTGCAATGATTGATCAAAATTTCTCCAAACCATGCATCAATCCGAGAAAACTATGCTAAACTTTATATAAGGGTTTCACACGGCTAGGACATGATTTGAAAAACCATTCCCATCATATATGTGACCATGAACCCCAATATAAGAGGCATACAATTATGTTGAACGGGCTAACAAATTGTACAACCTTGCCCTAGAAACCATTATTTTGGTTTCAATTTGTCTAAAAATGCATTTAAAAATTTTCAAACATCTATTATTACCACCAAATCATCTCCAAATCAACCCACAAAATTTATTTCTTTTTTCAACATCCCTAGATGGTTTTAAATCCATTATTTACTCCTTTCATGATTATTTGGAGCTCATGTTGATGATTTGCTCCTCCTCAAGTATGTAGTTTCTTCCTGATTGAAGCCCACCCTCTCTCGCTCACATTCTAAATTAAATATGGGTGTTTTTTAATTTTAGAATATGTTTTAGAAAAAAATTTATATTTGACAGATCATTTTTCATATGATCATTTTATATATGATTTTATTCAAGATCCCATTCTTCATTCTGGGGTTGACTTTTCACTTTTAATTTAGGGAATTTATTTTGGGAGATTAGCCATCATATATTTGAGTAATGAAGTCTCAATTAAATTCCCATAGTCCTTATTCCAATTTTACTTAAGGGTTGTTATAATTCAATTGTAAAATTTGATAATTGAATCTTGATTTGATTAAATTAATTGAATAATTAAATTATAGAAACATTGAATTATATTAATTTATTTTGGAATTAATTAATTGAATGCGTTATTGGGGAATTGATGAGGAATTAATATTTGTGAATTTGGATTAATAAATTGTTGAATTATTTAATGAAATATTCTAATTATGGTATTATTGAGATATTGTGATAGTTGAGTTAGAATGTTTAATTGTTTAATTAATTGATGTTATATTGGGATTATGGAATAATTATTGGTTTGAATAAATTATTGAAATATTAATTTTTTTTAATTTGATTTATTAATTTTTTCAATTATTTATTAGTAATTTTGGTTATTATAAAATTTATAAAATTGAATTAATTAAATTTTAAATTAATTAATAATATTTTGGGTTGTGGAAATTGATAAAATTTTAATTTTTATTAACCATGAATTTGATGATATATGTGAAATATTTGTGATTGTGATATTAGTTTGTTGGACATGGTCTACTACATAAAATTCATATAGGGATAAATTTAATGATAAATTTGAGTGTAACATAGTGTAGAACATCAAAACCCCATATTAAAAAAATTATAGATATTCATTTATAGTATATGGCCTACTGTATGAAACACCAAAAGTGTTAAATTAGTGTGGGACACAGACTAATTCTTCAAAATCCCACATGTCTGATTATTTGTTAAATAAGTCATTAATCATGGAATATACTTCAAATACCTATGGGGTCATAGGCATGGTGATCTAGGACAAAAATGTTTGCATTGAACTATTTTTCCTATTGTCCATATTATTTATTGAAATGAAATAGATAATGAAAGCCCTCTTATTATAATGAATTTTAAATTTGACATGTTATATGTTTTATAATGCACCACAAGCAATAGAATGTATTTAGAGTTCGGGAGTCCTCAGGAATGTTGTTTTTAGGAGGTTAAGTGAAGAGTAATTGTGTTAATGTAATATATTTAAATTATTTATTTTTATTTATTCTTTAAAATACTACATACAATATTTTTAATTGATTTTATTTTTGACACCATTTTTCCTCTCCCACTTAGTTGTACTCATAACCCACTCTTGATTCCATATCTATACCCAAACAAATTTCATGGTTGGAGGAAAATATAATATTAACATCCTTATGTTTGATGAATGAGTAAGGATGGAGCACATATGAGGGTACCATACATGGTATTAGGACCCTGAAGGGAGTTTTCATTGTCTTTATTTATTTTTTGTATTCCATATTAACACATGACATGTACTTGGAATGAGATACCTACTATTTAGTTTTGGATATTTTATATCCTTTTTGGTCACCTTGTGATGTTGATATTATTCTATATATGGTTATATAATTAAGATATTTTTACTTATTTTTGCTATTGTGCTACTTTGATAAATATTGAATAGTCTCTCCATGATCAATATTATACTGTCATTACTAGTCGGTAGACTCTGGCATATGTGGAGGCATGACTGAAGTCATGTGACTGACTGGATGAGGTAATTAGTGTGTGTCACCTAGGACTAGACAATACAAAGTGGTATTATAAGAGAGTTATTTTATTTTTATTTTGTCCTACTATTAGGTAAATGTTGACTAAAAAATAATATGAGTCAAGATTTGGTTAAGACCAAGTGCATGGGAGTAGAAACCACAAGTATATAGGTAATGTATAGTTACAATGTGTTGGATTTTAGTTAATGGTATTTTCTATTATAGAGGGATGTTATTTCACCTCGATAGATTCATGTGTTGTGTGATGTGACTATTTTTTTGATTATTTTTAATTAGACTCATGGCATGGTATGGCATGAGAGTTGAGTATACATGAATTATTATCACCACTCGTTATTATTTTTTGACATTCACCATTTTAGGAAAGCATGGAAAAATGATTATTGGGTAATTTTTTGAAAATGAACTATTTTACATTTCATTTTAAATTAAACTAAAGTTTTTTCCTAAAATGAAATTGATAATTTTAAATAATGAAAATGTAAATAATTGGAATCTGATAAGGAATGACTGTTGAGAATGATTTTACCCTTTATTAATCATGATCTAGTTTTAGTATGGTTATTGGTAGTGATAACACCTAAGATTTGAGTTTGAGGTGGGGTTTGGTGGAATAAATTATCTTTAATAATTTTGATTTCCTATTACATAAACCAGATAATGTAGTGTTTGGTGTAATGATATATATGTCTCTAATTTTATATACATTCATCCATGATAATACTGGTCGAGTGAATGATATGAGTATGTGTAAAGAGATGATCTACATTCACTAGAACCTGACGGAATGATTGTTCAAGTTGAGGAAATCATAGAGAATTATTGAGAGAACTATGATCACATCATATTGTTTATGAAAATTTTATTAGGGTAGGTTGTGAAAGGAACATTTTATCTAACACAAGAGATCTAGTAATAGTAAACTCTAACATATATCATAGAGGGTGGACTTGAGGATTATAAGTTCTAGATTGAGTCTATGTAGACTATACACAATAACTTAGACACTATTTCTATGAAGAGATTCAAATTAGATGATTAAATTTTATGTGGTCAGATAAATAATTTGTGATATATCCAATCCTAGTATGGAGAACTGGTTACTATGCAGTTGAATGGAATTCTTCAGAAGATCTTGGAGTAATTTTATTCTAATATGCTGAGGCAAGAGAGAGTAGTTAAGATCATGATATTGAGTCAAGGGAGTATTTACATTATGAAATATGATCTATGCATTAATTAATTACTATGATGTTCTCCAATATTATTATTATATTACAAATCTTTAGAAAAAAAATTACAAGATGACCTTAATAGTTAAATTAATTACCAGATGAATATCTTCACCCTGAAATTTTTTTTTGAAGCTGTGAAGTAGGCTCTCATATCTGAGTGGAACTTGAAAGTTTATTCCATTATAGAAATTTTTGATTATTTGGGATGATCATGTGGTACAAATTATTAGTTAATGAAGCCAATTTTATAAGGCCGTTAACCAAAATAGTGGAAAGAAGATGGGCCAAAATGAGGTGTTACTTACAATAGACCTTACCAGAGTGATTTTCCACCGTGCAGTAGGTCAGGACACATCCAGAGAATGTTCCACTATCCCTCAGAAGAATTTTCCAACTGTGTAATAATTGTAAATATATAGATGTATTTTTAGAACACACTATATATTTCCATTGATGGAAAAGCTAGGTATATCTAGTGTATGGAAAGAGGATCTTCCAAAATATACCATTCTGGTAGTTATATTAATACTGGATGTGGATGTAGAATAATTGGATGCGGTTCATCATAAAAATATATCATTTATAAGTAGAGTGGCATAACTTTGGGGACTCGAACTACATCATAAGGAAGTAGGGGAGGACTATTTCATACCATTTATCTTGCACATGTGGAGAGAATGGATAGAACATCAACAATAATAGGTAATATTATTGTAGATTCTAAACTATATAGTTCTTTATTTGATAATAGTTCCTCTAATCCTTTCCCCCACAACTTTTGAAAGTTTTTATCTTGTAAGTGATGTTCATTATTGGGTTTTGAGGATATATACTCCTTTAGGTTAAATCTATAGATGACTCTTTGTGAAAAGGGTGTTCTCTATAGTTTTGGAAGTATCATTTCAATTAGTGTCTTTATATCATAGATATTTCATGGCTTCACCTAATTTTCAGTATGACCTAGTTAGTAGGATACTGATCCTACATATATTTTTTACCATATGTTACTGACTACGATATCTCATATGGGTAACAAATATAATCCTTATGGGGAGTGGGATATCAATCCAGTCAAATCATGTCCATTTTAATAGAAATTGTAAGAGCATGTAGCCCATGATTCATGTGTGTTTCTAGATTATGTGGCATAAAATAGAAAGACTTACAACACATATTAGACCTGTTTTCAAATGTTTTTCTGGAGGTATTATGATGGATTCCACCTAAAAGATATGTGAAATTTATGATTGACCGATTTCTAGTGGAAAAACCACTTTCCATTAAACATTTCATAATGAAACTAAGGGAGATTATAGATTTGAATACTCGACTAAATGATTTCATGGAGAAGGGATTTATATGTAATATTACATCACCTTTGGGACCTATAGTCTTGTTATATATGAATGGGGATATACCTCTATTCTTCTATGTTGATTACCAAACGTTTTACCATTTAATTTGAGGAATTAATATCATTTTCTATGTATTGATTATATTTTTGAATAGTTGAGAGGAGATCATTCTTCCCATATGAGTGAATTAATATCATGTATTATTATTTTATTTATTGACATTCCATTATGGTTAGGACTGTTTTTCAAATAATGTATTTCCTTTATAAGTTTTTCGTAATATAGATTTCGTTGATGAAAACATCTGTAGTTTTTATGTCATTAATGAATATAACCTCCCACCCATAAGTGGATCAGTTGGTGTTAATGTATTTTGGATGACATCCTGGTGTACTACCAAACACAACAGGATCATTCCCAACATCTTGAAAATAGTTTTTTTTCATTTAGACAGAATCATCTATACCCCAAACTATCTATTTGATAGATTATGATTGATCAGGTAAACATATTTTTTTCACATCATATGGGATTATGGATTGTCTGTGGACCAAGAGAATGTTGGGGTAGCAGTTTTGTGGGATAATCCTAATAATGTTTTTCAATATCCACACTTTTTTGGGATTAAATTTATTATTATCAGAGGGTCATCAAACATATTTCTTATTTAGAACCACTACATTCCATCTTTTCCAAACATGGTATAATGTTTTAATCGTCTGTGACATGTGGTAATTCCTTCATAGAAATGAAGTATAATTTTAATGCTTCAATAATATTGATCCTAACCAAGAAATAAAATATGTAAATATAGTTTTTTATTCTTCTAGGATAGTGAATAGTGTATTGTTGATATTGGGATAACAATTTGTGGAGTATGTATCAATGAAGTAGATGATACATGAATCAAAATGACTTACAAAATACCACTGGTAAGCTATAATAGTATAAACATTGATGTGTTGGAAAAAATAACTATCGGTAATGATTTTAAAAATGTATACATATCACAAGAGGTTAAGGTAGATAATTTTATACCAATATATAAATCCAAAGTAGTGGATATTGGTGGATTATATGTAGTCATTTGATATTGATCTACCATATATGTGTAGGAAGTAAAATGGTGTCGTTGACGTATTAACCTAGAAAACCCAGACTCATGTAGTTCATGAGTCGAGTGTTAAGTGGAAAATGATGAAATAAATATATGAGATGCATCTAGTGGATCAAAAGTGTATGAAGAAGAGGAATCTTCTGTTAGTTTCAGTGGATCATAGTCTTATAAGATAGATTACAGATATGAAGTATGAGGATCAATTATTTTTATTCTTTAGGGAATGCCTTGATTTTGGGGATTCACCTTTTTATATGACCATCGATGTGGATGAGATCATATATGTTAAAAACTAGGTTGTTATGAAAAATAAAATGCCGGAATAGATGATGTGAGAATTTCTTGAGTTATTTTAGGTATGGAATTTTAGTGTGACCAAAATGTATTATGACATACATTGATTATTTTAGTGTCCAGTCATGATAAAGGATATATGAGGTTCTGTGACATGATTCTACAATTTCATATAGGTTAATGATGAGAAAAAACTCATGGAGGCTTACTATAGCCATTTCTAATTTTCAAATGGATGTGGGATGATGTCACTATGGAATTTTTGTTTGAATCATATGGGTTCCTTATAAGAATTGAACTATTTTGGTGGTTTTTGAATGGATTGATAATTTATTACACATCTAACCTATATGATAGACTTTCATTGTTGATATGTTAGGATATATGTATATTCATGAGAAAGACCATCTTCATGGAGTTATATAGAGTATTGTTTCTGATCGTGAATCTCTCATTACTTCATGATTTTATAAGGGCTTGCACATGGTTCTTGGTGAGTAGGTTTTGTTGACTAATACTTTCCACCCACATATAGATGAGTAGTCAGAGTTTACAATATAGGTTCCTAAGTATATTTTTCGTTGTGTTTCCTATACAACAGTGGGTCTTGGAAAAATATCCTAGATTTTGTGAAGTTATTTGATAATAATAGTTGTTAGGAAACAATAATTATGGAACCATACATGTAAAATTATGGTGGGAATTGCATATCACTACTGTTATAGATGGAGGAAGTTTATTCATTGTTGTTGGGATCGTGTCTCATCAAAGAGATGTCAGAGGATTTTTGACAACTACATAAGCATTTGACTATAACTCAGAGTAGAATTAAGTCATATTATGATAGATGTTGGTGACCCCATGTGTGTATAGAGGGTGATCATGTTTTCCTTAGTGTGTCTTCTAGATTGGTACACCACCATATATAGAGATATGGAATGTTGGCTCCCATGTTTTTTGTACAATTTGATGTTGTGGAGAGAATCAGGCTGGTGGTGTATTGATTGGATATTAAAAACAGATATAGTTCCCTGAATGATTATTTCTATGAGTCACAACATTTTCAGTATCACAACGAACATTTTCAATTGATTGATGTGCATGATGTGGATATGGAGAAATATGTTTACATTGAGGATCATTAGATATGTGTGTTGGATCACAATTAGAATTTTTTTTTGTGAATGATCTTGAAAATATCTCATGTATTTTGGAATCAGGGATGAGTTCAAGATGAAATTTGGGAGATATTAGAAGATATGTAGGCTCAATGTCTCGATATTTTTTACTCCGAATCATAGAGATGCGTGGTAGTACATCTCAAAGATGAAATATTATATGGTGGGGATATTGTTAGATCCTCACAATTTTAGAGATGTACAAAGCTTGTTTCCAAGTATTCTATTGACTTATTTTGAGTTTATGTATTTATAGGGTATCTTGAGTGTTTTTTGATGGAAAATTTGAGATATTTTGAAATAGGGATGCAGTGCACTGTTGGCATGTGATTTTCCAAAACTGTGCACCCAATCTCACACGCCGAGAAAACCCAAACATATGGGATTTTAATAGATATAACATGATTTTTCAAATAATGAACACTATTAAGAATTACCATTCACCCCTACAAGTGGATTATGGTTCGGGTGCATGGTATCACAAACCATGTGTCCCTTTCTAGGAAAACACACATTCAATTTTAATTACCAAAAAAATTCATTTCCAAAATATCAAAGCCATGATAATAATGCCAAATCATTCCAAGCTCAACCATAAACATTTATCACATTTTTTGAGGAATTTTGATAGATTCTATGCCCTTATGAACCCAATTAATGTTGATTCGAATCCCATATAAAAATCATTACCACCTCAGGTATGTTGTTTCTTCTCGATTAGTTAAATCTCTCTCCGTCCTCTTTCTATATAAAATACGGATATTTTATCCACTTTTGGAGTGGGTTTTTAAGTATAAATATTATTTTATGTATCTTGATCCTTTTGATCCTATTTCAATTATTTCATTCAAGATCTCATTCTTCATATTGTCTTTGACTATCCAATTTCAATATGGTTAATTTATGTTGGGTATGCACTCATCAATGATTTGCAACTAGTAGTCTCAATAAAATTAATATAGTCATTATTAAAATTTTATGAATGAATTTTTATAATTAAATTTTTATAGTTTACATTTTAATCTAGATTTGATTAAATTAATTTATTAAATCATGGAATCTGATTAATAAATTTTTTAATTAATTAATGGAATGTTTAAATGGGGAAATAATGAGTAATATAGTTTTTTCATTTGGATTAATTAATTTTTTAATTAATTTATGAAATGTTTTGATTGTGGAATTTATGATATATTTATATAGTTTAATTAGATTAATTAGTTTTTAAATTAATTATTTTGATATTTGGATTTCGGAATTTGGAATATTTATGTTTGGATGTATTTTTTGGGATATTAAATTGGTTAAATTTGATTAACTGGTTTGTTAATTAATTAATGGGAATTTTGGTAATTATTAAACTGATTGAATTGGATTAATTAGTTATTTAATTAATTCAAATATTTTTTTATTATGAAAAGTTATAATAATGTTATTATTGATTAAACATGAATGTGATAATATATTTGATATTTATGTGATAGTGAAATTTCTGTGTAGAACATATTCTACCATATCAAAATCCCACAATGATTAATAGATTGATAAAAATTAGTAAGACATGTTCTACTACATAAAAATCCCATAGTGAAAATTTTATTGATATTCATGTGTGGGACATGGTATTCTGGATCAAAAGACCATAATGAGAAATGAGTATGATTCACTAACTGATACATCAAAATCCCACTTGTTCGATTGTTTAATAATTGTGTGGTTGGTCGAATATAGTTGCTTCAAATACACATGGGGTCCAATACATGGAGATCTAGGAAAAAAATACAGAATTATACTATGGTTCCAATTCATTGTAATATGGATTGGAATGAAATGGATAATGAAATAAATTAATGTATCCATAATGGGATGCATTATTTATTGAGAGTTCGGGTGTCCATGGGAACCCAGGGGTTATGAGGTTAAATAAAGAGTAATCGAATTAAGGTAA
Organism: Viscum album; assembly: GCA_963277665.1. Taxonomy (NCBI): domain Eukaryota; kingdom Viridiplantae; phylum Streptophyta; class Magnoliopsida; order Santalales; family Viscaceae; genus Viscum; species Viscum album. Next base: position 1,396,173,725 of record OY728165.1, read on the forward strand.
ACTATTTTCATTTTTTATTATTCATTATTCATTGTAAAACATCATACCCGGTTTTGACTGTATGTTGTTTCTAATATCATTGGTGGTGACCTAATGAATTGTTCTCACATCCTACTCAAGCTCCATGATCAGTACTCCAATATATTTAATGGTAGTAGGACAAGACAAGGTAATGAGCGATATAATAAATGGATGATTCGAGATTGAAACTGGATAAGGGAACTAGACATGGTATCAACACAATATTGGGAGTTTATAGTGTCTTTATTATTTTTGGGTTCCCATATGGCAGTTGACACATACATGGAATAAAATACCTACAGTTTAGTTTTTGATATTTTATTTATTATTTTTGTAATCTTGTGATGTAGATATTTTCCTACATAAGGCCAGATCATCTAGATATTGTTTATTTATATCTGTAGTTAATATAATTTGATAATGAGAGTATAATATCCCTAGGGTTGATATTAGACTCTTGATGATAGTCCAAATCTTATGGAGTACAAGGAGTCCCACTTGAGGCCTTGTGACCGATTGGCTCGAGGTACTAACGTGTGGTACCAGGGTTGGGACATTACACTTAACATGGTAATTTAATTTTTAGTCCAACATTAACATTCATATTGAAGAATATACTAAGAGGACTCATTAATACAATTTTATATAATGATTAAAAATATGGATTCGATTTTATCAAAAAAAATTACATAAGTGGTCAATATTAGTTTAAAAATAATCCTTCATAACATGACAAGAAATGGGTTAAAAAAATAATTTTTATGTATAAAAATTTATTTATAGAAAATTCATGTATATTATTTTTGAAAATAAAATTAATTTTTTTCTTAATAAAATTTAACTAATTAAAATAAATAAAAAAATTAATTTTTCATTTTAAATAAATTAAAATAAAAAATATTTTTCTTAAAAATATGTATTTTCTGCCATCCTCCAAATAATAATTATTTAAAAAAAACTCAAACAATAAATTTATAATAATTTGAACAGGATAATATAAAAAAAATAACTTACTTTTTGAAATTATAATTCAAAAATTGGGATGAAAATATTTTAAATAGAACCATATAATACATGTAAAAAAATTTAGTAAGAATAAAAATATTTATTTTGGATTGAAAAATTAATTATTATTCTTATAATGGTACTTTTGAAAAAACTAATTAATAAATATCAATAATTCATTAATGTGACTTATTATAAAAATTACATAGTTCATTACAACACGAGTGCTTCATTTTTTCATGTTTAGTCTCCAACAAACACCTCACATCTCCATGACTGCATGTTTGAAAAAATAAGATCATTCCAAGTCCACAACTGGTATATGATATGTTTTAAGAATTTGGTTAGGAAAAATATTATTGTGCATGCTACATTCTCCGATGCATATCCCCAAAAGTATAAATGATGTTTGGGAATCCTAATCATCAGCCTAACCATGTGAACAATGTTATAGTTCCTCCTTTCACCAATAAAATTCCACTATAGTGCATTAGGGGGAGTAATTTAGGAAAATATCTTGCTCTCAAGATCATGGTCCGTAAACATTTTTTTTATATTTTCATTATTTATCTGATAAATTTTTTTATATTCGAATAATTATTATTGAATACATAATTCTTGAACACTTTTATTTTTTAAAATGATCTAGATTTATACATCATTATGTAGACATGACCATATAAAATTAAATCAGTAGTGAATTTAATATAGTATGAATTCTTACCGGAATGATCCATAATGAAATGAATTAATAATCAATGTGTTATAATTCAAAAATCTATATATACCTTTCCCTATGTCCCGCAAATAATGACCAAATCTTATTTTCATGTAAACAATATTGTCATATTTCTAGAGGTTTAACATGAAAGATCCTATATAACTATCTCGAAAATTACATGTTAATAGATTCATTTTAAATGACCAATTAATTTATTCCATATACTATTGTGAAATGATAAAGGAGAATTTAATTCTTTATCAATGGATAATAATTGGTTTCATAAATTTAATACATAAAGTACATTATTGAGTTACCAAATACCATAAAATATAACGTTGAATGAAAATTAGTACTCATTATTTCTGAACACGAAAAATAATAAAATAATGTCTTGGAATTTAATATAGATGATGATATTTGTAACACTTGTACCATAATAACAATTCAATAAAACAAAGATAACCATTTATTATAATTTGAGGTGGTAGTCATTTTTTTAATGTTCCATACTCACTGCATTGACTTCCTATAAATGTATCTCTAATCATATAAAAATTACAAATATACATGTCTATTGTAATTGAAGTTAGATATATAAAATAAAAAATGTATCAAATACAAAATGTACCAAAATTTAATGATTTTAATTTAGAATTAATTTACCTTAAACATTCCCCTGCATATTTAATTGTGTGGACTTATACTTCTTGTTCCCCACCTTTCTAGATACAAAACCTACTACATAATTTTTTTTTTCTAATTTTGGTTCATCATTTTCATGGAACGACAGTGACCATAATCCATTGACATTGAGTGAGTATTAGTGACCATTGACACTTTATTTATTTTATTCACTCTAAATACCATATGTTTTTTGTTCCTTATTTCCTTGTCAAATTGGTGAATCAATGTAATGAGTTCAATGAGATACCTCATAATATTGATCATCTTATAATAATAAATGAAACTGGTTATGCACATTGATAGTGAGAATAGAATGATTTCAGTTTCAATATAATATGGGATTTTAATTCATAAAATTTCAAATATATCATTGTGACCGATCATCTTAAATACATGTGGTCCACTATCACCAAATCACAAATCATTCATTCAAATATTTCATTCTGTATCTCGTATATCTATTTTTTCTCCTACTCTTGTTGAAGACCATGAACATCATATATGATAATATATCCATTCATATCCTCATGTTTCTTTATAATCATAATGAACATATATAATAGAGTAAAACATTGGACATTTATGGAATCATATAGATGTTTCTTATAGAGATTATATCTTCTCGCTATCCTCATTACATTTAACATTATGAATATGGGTTTCTAGAAAATATTAATTTTCTTCATCGACTACTATAATGAGAAAATACCTTTATTGATCATGGAAATATGATACAGTGATGTGGTAATCCTTTAATAAGACAAATCATAGTGGCCAAAATGATGTTTTATGGGTTTCTATTTCTATATGAAAAAATTTCTGATTTTAGAAATTTATTTAGAACAAAAAATAGAGAATAGTAATAATTATAATTTTTAAAATGTATTCTATTATATCAAAATCCAATATCCCTAATCATTGATTTTAAATATATTATCACATTGATATTCTAATTTCCAAGATACATATAATCCTTATAATAAACCATACATTTTCAATTCAAATTTCTGAAAGAAGGTAGGGATTCCAAAACTTACAAATATCATTAACTGTTAGATCATTAATATATTGAATGGAATACCTCATGCTAAAACAATGCGACCAGATTCTTGAATTGATTCATCCAAAATGTAATCATATAGATATTTTCTATTGCACTAAATAACTATTTTCTTAGGTTTTCAAAAAAAAAACATTAAATGAAATCAATGATGAAAATATGTGTCTGGAAATTATCTTGGAAAACACTTATCTTAATATCTAAATATATCCATGTATTAGAAGGATTGAATAAATTAATATTTTATATGATGGGGTTTTTAATTTTTTTATTATAAGTTTTATCTTTTCTTATTATATTATTGTAAATATTAGTTATATTTTATAAAAGTTATTAATCATTTCTATATAATGATAAAAAATATTAAAATATTATTTTATTTATACCATGATTTATATTTAATTAATTTTATTAATTATTAATTATTGATAAATAATTATCCATGAAAATGATTGAAAAAATGAAAAATAAATTGGGATGAAGGTAATCTTTTTTAACTGTTGGTTTATCAATAACTTAATAATCTAACGCCTAAAAATAATGAAAAAACACTATAAAAATTATCATGGTTAATGATCTAAAACAACACATATCCTCTAAACAATATTTTTTGGTTTGGGTTAACTTTGTAATTCAACATGAACTACCTCCACTAATATATGAGAACCGTTCATTACATAATTATTACTCAAACATATGAGAGGTGTCTAATGTATTTTTATGGAATTTATATATAAATAATCACTGATATTTTGGCCATTTCATAATGAGTGGAGGGAAATTACACAATATTTTTTTATTTTTAATTATTTATAATTAATCCATCTAATAGTAATAAATTAAAATAAACCAATCAAATATACATGTTAGTATATTATTATGATCATCCATATAAATTCAATGTAGATAAAAATTTTACAAGATAGTGTCCAATTCAATTGAATTTTTATTTTAACGATATACATTCAGGAATCAATTCAATTAATTGATTTATTAATTGTTTTTTATTTTGTTCTCCATCAAAAAAGTATTATAATTACAAATAATTTGATGCATCATGAAAATAATAAGAAAGAAAAAAAAATTATATATATATTGACATTGAATTAATAGAGCATTTGTTAATTCATAGAGCCTTTTTAATGTCAACACACATGATTATAAAAGATTAATTAATTTATAATGAAAAAAATCATTATTAAATCACTATTGTAATGACCTGGTGTTTATGTGATATTTTCTTCAAAAATATAAATTTGATATATGATATTCAATATTTTATTATAAAAATAAAACACATACATAATGCAAATACACTTTTTTGTCATTAATATAAATTTTTAAATTATTCAGAAACTAAACCGTTGAATATTTTGACAATTATATTGAAAATAAAATATAAAATAAGAAATGTAGAATGTTAAATTTTGAATCCTTCCAATGTTCTAGAATCATCACCCATACGAACAACACAATGGTAATTAAAAAATATCATTAAGATAATTATCATATTATGAAATAAAAATATTGATTCTTGGGACGTAGTGTAGTTAATAATGTATAAATGATATAGATGTATTTATAGTAGGAAAGTGAAAATTATAATAAAAAGTTTTCCATTAGAATAGTGACATAAACACTGGGAATATTATCCTAACCATTATAACTATAATATGATATCAAAATTATAAAATTATATATATATTTATAATATTTATGAATATTAAATTATGAATGTATAAAAAATATAATTTCGTAAAATAAATATCATGATTAAAAAATAGAATTAAATATAATCACATTTTTTTAAAAAATAAATTTTAAATATTTCATAAATATAAAATTATTTATTTTTAAAAGAAAAATTAACTATTTATGATATTTTTTCTATAATATATAATTCTGTTCTAAAATTAAGAAATTAAATTTTTTTAATGGTAAATTTCTAGAATGATTTTTAAGTACGTCCATTTTTATATAACTAGTAAAAATAATATTTTTTTTCTAATAATAGTATTATAAATTTTGACATTATGTATGTAATAATAACCTAACAAATTCTATGTATGATATATCATCCAAAAAATAATTTAATTTTATAATTGATTTATTTAAGTATAATAATCATGTTCTATGAACCTAAATTGTATTTTACAAAGTCTAAATTCTAATTAGTTGTATTAAAATAATAATATTTAATTTCATCCCCATTATTTTGTATTTAACTTATGGATTTATTTTATAATTGGGACTAAAGATCATAATTAATATTATTTTATTCATATATGATTCATAATTTTTTTACTATTTTATATATAATATTTAAAAACAATATTGAAATCCAAAAAATAATAGATTATTTAATGAAAAAATTATATCTAAATAATTTATGGTTATCATAGAATACAAAAAAAGAAATATAATCTTTATAAAGGATCAAAATTATCATAAATTAATTTAATTAAATAATCATTACACGTTTTAATAGACCTATTTTTATTATAAAATATTTTTAAAAGTAATGAAATAAAGTGGGATTTATAGTATGTGAATTATATAACCCAACTCATGATTTAGGAGTTATGTAACATCATGACTTAAAATCCACTAAATGATTCCCCAAGCTATTAGGTCACATGGCCCCATTCAAGCCTCTTATATACAAAAGGCTTATGTCTAGCAGTGAGGCACTCTGGTGTGTCTATGGGGGAGACTATGCAGTTATGTCGTAGTGTAACATAGTGTAAGAAATAATATAGGTCATTATAGGACGAAGATAAATAACTATGAAAAGATTAATCATCTATAAGACATTAATAAATAATCAATCCCAAATGAATCGTCATATACTAAATGATATATCATTTTATGTTTCTATAATGTTTTAAAATGGGTATAGATGCATTCATTACAATATATAACTGAAAAATTACAAAAATTCAAAAAATAACTATATCAAACTAGAATCACAGAATTGCTCGATCCCATTCTCTGCTTATCATACATGTAGAGCAAATCATGCATCATATTGCGGGTTCTATCCCTGGTCCCTACTTGCATCCATTAAGTCTATCCAGGTACTGAATTGTGGCCTAAATGGGGTGGGATATATCACTTAGTCGACCATCACGAATAGTTTCTTTAACAAATATTGGTTGTGTGTAACAATAGAATAAGTTTAAAATGAATAAAACATGAAAATAATGAATATAATTGAAATTCCCATAGAAAATGTTAAATGTATAATGTGATACTATCAATTCAAGCAAGGCTCCTTGTAAAATATGTTTTGGATCACATTATCATGTGATCCCATAAAACACACAAAATTAATTTAAACTATGTAGTCTAACAACTAGATTAAAAATATCCACAACGATCATGACCTGAGACCAAGTGTAATAATCCAACACATTTCTGTTGTATAATAATATATATATATATATATATCATTCTTCATAACCTTTTCTTATAACCAACACATCCCCAATGGCCTCACCATGTAATATCAAATTTCAGATAATGAATGGACAGATCCAAGGTATAAAAGAACAAGTCATCATCATTGTACACTAGGAGCATCTCGATAAAAACATGGAGAAGACCTAGGTGGAGTCCACGTAGCATTCCAAAGCACATACACGTCCAATTTGAATCCATGAAAACTATATCCAAGGGGAAGCAAGGCCCATGTAATCTGATAAATTAATACCCAAGAGGAAAATAACTCCAAGGAATCCACTACTATAAATAATATCCATTGGAGAAACATCCATGGAATCCAAGAGAATCTAGATCCAAGGTATACCAATAGAGGAATACACACCCATTACAAATAATCATTCCATTTCAATAACCAATACACAATCTATAACATTCCATCATTTTACCTAATGATTTCTGAAATTTCAATAAAAATCATTCAATTAATTAAATCAATCAACATATGGTTGTCACAAGAAAATTGATGAAATCCTTCCCCTAATAATTCAATTCAATTAAAATGAATTATAAAGGGATTTCTATAACTATTAAAGCATGAATACACCCCACTACTAGTATAAAAAAGGGTAAATACAAAGTAACACCCCATGGGTACATAGGATTTGGAAATAATCTCAAAAAATCTCAACGGAACAAATTTGAGTCCCAAACAGTTTCCAATTCATTCAATTTAATTATTAAATTCATTAAATGGGTTCCCCAAAAATTTTCAGCATGTAGATCAAAAAAATATTATAATACAGCCAACCTTGAGGGGATGTCATATAACACCTATTGTAGGTCCATAGTATAACCATCATATTGTATCAGATTCATAATATATTTAGATTATAAGGAAAATAATAAACAAATGAGAATCATGAAAATAGGGAATCATTTCTTGCACCAAAATAACTTTGTCGATAAGAAGTGAAATAATGAACAGAACAAGATGAATGATGAACCCACCCATGTGAGTCCAATGATACAACTAGTTTATATATTAGTTTTATTTTCATATTTATTAGAAAAAAAATATATACATTTAGATTTAATAGAGAGAACCCATATTAATGGTTCTATATAATAGTAGAAGGACATAATAATTCATGTTTTAAAATATATTTTTCTAAAATTCGTCGTTTCCTCATAAAATTATAGTTCGACTGGTTTCCCCACACAGTCGGCCAAACCCTGTTCCAATTTTTCACCCTTCACTTTGTTAAGGGGAACCTCTCACCATTAGTTCACATAGTTTTCAAAAATTTACACATACAATGTATTAAGATCTGTAAGAAACTATATATCACATTGTATTGGATGCACCCCTTTCCTATGTGTTTATTTAAATATTGTGTCTCTTGAATTAGGCATGGACGTCCTTTCATGGTTATAAGTGACTATCTGGCATTCCCCATATGGTTTTATTTAAATGGATGGCCTACCTTGTTTTTTTAGAAAAATAGGATCTAAGATCTAAACATTCCTTGGAAACTCATAATAAACTTATCATCACATTGGGTAGTCATGTTAGGCCAAAATCATACGTTTAATGAAAAAACACCCATAACTCATAGGAAAAAACAATGATCTTAAAATCAATCCACATTGTAATTTATCCCATAATTTCCCATACAAGGGTGGTCTGAAATCACATGAGAATAAATAGGACCAATAAGCATGTACATCAGCATCATTCTCACATGTTTCATCATGAAAATTGTCATTATTCTATAGCACCTATACTATATGAACCGATCAGCCACAAAGAACTTTTTTACTACATTAAACAACACATAAAAGATGCTACACAGAATATGCATCTACATTTAACTCCACCCCTATATAGATGTAGAATGTGATATGAGTCTAAGTATAAATGGAACAACTGAGATATATAAAAGATAGAAATAATGGACTAGTACCTCATAGGTAACTGAAAACGATAGGCTACTAGGATGAATCTCTTCAGAATCTCAGACGACCATACCTAACAAAGTGAAATAATACTTAGTCTCCTAATATGTTTGTGTTCCAGCCTTGATGAGATACATAAAAAGACATGATCCATGAACTTGAAATCTAGAGGTCATAGAAGATAATTAGTATAATATTTTCATTGAGGCTAAGCATTTTCCTTATAGTTTCTAATCGAGTGGTCCTACAATGAAGTCTCTAACACGACCTGTAGTCCAAGTGATGCTGCGCCAAATGCCTCTAACCAGCACATGGGAGATCAACATGGCATACTTTATGAAGTCTCATATGGTTATATATATATATATATATATTATCTAGACATATATTAGTGTAGGATAACTCATATTGTGATATATTCATATCCCATGAACCACTAAAATCTAAGATGCCTTCCTAAATCTTATCCCCATGAACAAAAATTGTGTGTTCAAATTGGCTATTTGTTTGAAGATGGTATGATGTGATCATATGTACTTTTTAACCAAACACCCTCTACATAATCTATAAGAATCAATTAGTAAAATAGATTTCTCTATCTAATATAATTGTCAGAGGAGCCCTGTGATGTCTCATTATCTCATCGATATAAAACCACCCAAGACAATCCAATGAGAAGGTCGCCAGGATTAGAAACAACTGAGTAACCTCCATGATCCAGTCCACGACATCGTACATATCATCACTACCTTGAGGTGAACATGGTAAACTATTCATGAAATCCATTTATATGTCCCAACAAATAAATTTAGTAATTGATAATTTCTATAAAATCTATGCGGGTCATCAATGTGTTCCCATTTATATTCGGATAGGTGGAACATTTCAGAACAAACCAAGATGTCTCACATTTCATCCTCGACCAATAGTTCGTTTTATGTATGCCATGAAACATATTTATAATGATAGAATATATTTCCCAAAAAATTCATGAACCTCTAACATAATCTCCTAATTTATTTCTAGTAGATCACATAAGTGACCATGTATACACAATATCTCATCAAATCACATAATACTACCATGAGGTGGGTCTTCACATGCCACCCTCTCTTATAGGACTAGGCCATCAGAATCCAACACCTACCTCTTCATCACTCTATCAAAAAGGGAAGAGGATATGGAAACTTATTAAATAAAATTATACCCCAGACTATCCTCCACCTCCATGTGAATCTATTAAAAATAATCCATTAGAATCCTCTAGAAATGGCATCCTGGACTGCGCGTATTTGATTGCTAATGCTCAGTGCATTGAAAACAAAATTTCCCTTTTCCATGCATATATGGAAACATGATGAAGAATGACTATTGATATTCCACCCATCTTCAATATCTAAAATTCATATCACATTGTGTATATATTTCTTTTAGGGGTTTTTCTTGGTACATGATAAAATTCATTCCCTAAAAGAAATGTCTCAAAAAATGCAAATCATGAACTATTGCCGAAAACTCTAGATCATTTCTTGGATAATTCCTATGGTATGGAATGAAGAGAGAATACATATACACTATGATTATTTCACCTAAATACATAATTCTCAAATCCTAATACATGAGGAATTGGAATACAAAGTGTATCTTCTAGACAACTCTAGATGAATTAGGACCGATGTTGTATTTGGTCTCTGTTTGAACTCCTAATTTCTATCTCGCAGGTATCTAATCATAAAAACATCGCAATTTTCATAGTGAATCACATTTGAGGTTATTCTATGTATGAGATGTATTTTATGAAATTAATGTAATATTGAGTTATCTCTTAGAAACTCTATATAACATAGACAGTCTTGGGATAATCCAAGAAAAATAAAACACTAATTATCCCTAGGTAAACTGATACTCATTTATTTTAGATAATAAATACATGGATGTAAATCTTCACCATCAAAAAGTAATAATATGTGAGCATAACTTGTAACTGATTCCCTATTAGTTTATCTAAAATTACCCCACAAACATTGGAATTTTCAAGATGAGTTTGATAGTAAACCATGATATTGTTTGGGAAAACAACCAAAAAATAACACAAGACAAAGATGGAAGGCTTGTTTCAAGATCCCTATGAAAACTATTGGAACATTAATGTGACTGAAAAACCTAAAAAGATAAACATATTGACTATACGTTCTATGAAATTTGTATGAGGTATGTCTATAGGTTAAAAACTCACATTATTATATCTTGATATCGAATTAATTTTTGAGAAAACATGTTCTTGTTATAGAATATAAAAATTATTATCTTTTTTGGAAAGGAATACTAGATTTTAATCTTCAATTGGTTGATTTTTAGTTAATACACTTGTTTGATGAGGGTACAATATACCTTTTTTTAAAAAGGACTGGAAAACACAACATGGAAGTATTGTTTCATATAAACCTCTTTGCCTCTAAATTCTATAAAGTCCTATATATCGTATCCATCTCAATAATAAACATCTTATAACGGTTATTGTATACTGGTGTAGCTCCTGGAACAATAATTATGGAGAACTCCTCATCTCTCTTAGATGGTAAACCTAAAAAGTCATAAAGGAAAATGTCCTAAAAATGATCAGCCACTAGTTGGAAATCATATATACCCAATCATTGGTCATCTATATAAAAAATTGAATAATGTGGTGTCATACCACCAATCCCACAATGATCATGCCACGATCATATTTCCAATACATACTATAAAAATTTTAAAATTAAAACACTTCCCTTTTTTATTTTAATGTAATTGATTTTTGGTGGAAATCAACACAGGCTTGATATGAAACTGGACAATCCATCTACAGTATGAAATCAAACCTTTTCATCTTGAGAACCAAAAGATCCATTATAATGTTAATACCTTTATCCTAATCGGGATGTCCCTACATGGAATACACCCTCTATTCTATTCTCTAATAGAGTTCCAAGCACAATCACTTAATAAAAAAAAATTATTAAGAGGACAATTCCATACAAAAATATTTACATAAATGGTACATTGATATCCTCCAATATAAAAAAGTTATTATATGAACAAGGAGACTAATAAATTATTACCCTTCACTGTAGATAGCTTGGTGTGCATATATTTAGGTGTAGGTTGTATCAAATATCTATCTCCTGAATGCATCATTATTAAAAAACCTCCATACCCCGAGGAGGCTCACTCTACTATCTAGGTACAAATGGTATCTGGATTTCTAAAACACAACCACAACATTAGCATGAGTTACAAGCACTACTCTATCTCCTATAATAAATTAAAGACATGAATCCTTCTCCAAATCATGGATTCAAAGATAACCCCTTTCACTAACTATTATGAGGATGATACTACAAAAATGTACTACGAGGCCCATCCATCAGCATGTTTGGTACTTGATTGGGTACCAATCATATTTATTCCATAATTTTCCTTATATTAGAAACTGGTGATAGAATATTTTAATAGAAGCACTCATATCCTAGATGGTACTCTCCCCATGAAAGGTCTCAAAATGGATCTTCCTTTTTGAAGATTATGGACCACTACCTTGAGAGACAGAAATGTTTTTCTCCTCGACCTAGACATCCCCCATGTTATTACTTATAATTAAAACCAGATTCATTATTTTACTAATGTTAGTTAACCTAAAAAAATTGAACTATGATCAATTAAAATTTAGAACTCCTTCTTCAATGTTTCTTTCCCTTGATATCTCATGAGCAAGAAATACAAGTGAAAATAAGTAGTGATATAACTATAATATAATATTCTATAACAATCGTCACCCCATTATGTAGATTCACAAAATCATTGCACCACTCTTCTCAAAGAGTCCTGAGAAAATGTAGTCATATAACCAGGTCTGGAAGACATCCCAAAGCTTATATCATAGCCTATTAGCATGGTTCTAAAAAATCCACAAACGCATTGCTTCTCCTATGATCATATATGTTTTTTTCTTCACAATCCTCTCTAAAGGTTTCTCTAGGTGATTGAATATCAAAAATTTAGTCTAAATCCACTTATGAGTAGCTTGATAACTTCCATCCCCCACAAACATGGTAGGATACTACTATTGTAACAAATATTTAAGATGATATTTAGACCGGGCATGCTACAATCATCCATAAATACTATTCGTATAGAAAACAAATTATAACAAAACATTTCCTTAGCATATGTGACTTGTAAAATAGTTATTTCCATAGTTGTAACTATAAGCGGATCCACTGGTTTCTCATGGCCCACCACATTTGAAACATGGTCACAACCACCATCCTATCAAATGATAATATTTAATCATGGTGGCATGTCTCTACAATGCCAAACTAACCAAAAAAAATACTGATAACCAAAACATCATATATTAAAGAGTAGGATGGGTCAAACCTTCCTAAAAACAATTCATACTCATTTACCTACTCCTAAATATAGAAATGTGTAAAATTAAATAATCACAACATCATGTGAGAAACATCATAAAGCCCACACAAAAACAATGTCAAGGTACACTTCAATATTTTCATCAATTTAATTCCATTTTATCATAATATATGATTATTCACATTAAATGGATAAACCAACTGTTTCAACACTTTAGATCCCTATGGAGTCATACACTTCATGAAACAAAATGTGTCATCAAGGTAATCAACACCAAAACAAGTTCTAATTCATAAGAAAAATTCTATAGGACTCAATGTTTCATAATTAGTTACAAAGGGTGTCGATCTAGAGTAATAAGTAAATCAATGGTTATGTTATGGTAAGAACACTATAAACAATATATGTTTCTCAATCTCTAGGACACAACATTTCTTAAATAGAAGGTATATCACACAAGTAACATATCATAAAGAAATTTAGTTAAGTAATGGATCATATATGGAAAGGAATAATTCATGTAATATGAATCATATATAATTCGTCAAATGATTTATGAGATGAAAACCATCATGTTTTTAGGAAATATTAAAAAATGAAAATAATTATAAATATCATACCACAAGTGTGTCACCCAAAGCTGGAATCAAATCTAATCTAATAGAAAAAATCCAGAATATAGTAATTTATATTCTAGGAAATATTTATTATTCATGTACATTAGTTAGATACAACCATGTATAGTGGATTACAAAATTCATATTCCTTTATATTTATGTCTATTGTCTCTAAAAAATAAGACAAATAGATAAAAAATGATCTGATATCACATTGTAACATCCCGACCCACATCCCCCAAAAAAAGTTCCGTGATCCAGAGGGTCACATGAACTCGAGTGAACCTCTCCATAATGAACATTAATTCAACTAATAGCGTTGGAATAGAGTGTGTCTCTCGAGAGAGTATCCACTCATTTCGTTGTTTAACACACTAGTAAAAATCATATAGATTAATAACAGATGAATATAAATATCTGAAATATGTTAAATCATCCAATAATAATGTAATAAATAAACAATTACAAATGAAAAAAATCATATAAAGAAAGTATATGTCACATCATGTCTCTATAAAGATGGAAAATGGGTATATAAGAATCTAGTATAAAATATATTTCAAAATATTTACAATATTTGACTACCATTGAGAGAATAGCTCGGTCCCTTTCTACCATATTCCTATGAATGGATCAAATCACATAATATACTATGGTATCATTAATTAATACCAACTAGTATCAATAAACACTTTTGGGGTACCAAATGGATACCTGAATAGGGTGTGGGATATCACTTAGTAGTCCACCACCAATGGTGTCTATAAAAAATCCATGTTGTTTATAAGAATATAATTAGTGTTATATGAATACAATAGGTAATGAAGGAATACAATTGAATTTACCATAGAAAAACAAAAAAATATAAACTAACATAGTCAAACCAAAAATGTATCCTTGCTAAAAATGGTTGGGCTCCCATAGGAAAGGGAAGTAGTAAATGAAAAAGGCATAGACAACTTTATATTCATGAAAATGGAGTTAAAATATCAACCAAAACCAAGATGTAAAACCAAGTGAAAAAACTGATAATGACTATTCCTTATAATCCTATATATATGCATATAATTTATCATAGCCTTTCTTTATAATTAAATAATCCCCAACATCCTCATCATGTGATCAAATTTTATGACCATGATGTTCTAGATCTAAAGTATAGAATTCCAAATAATCGACATAATGTTCATGGAATATCTTGATGGAAAATTATATATGACCAAAGATGAGAATATGGTGCTTTCCAAAATCATTTTTCCAATACTGGTCAGGCAAGATAATTCAAAGGGGTAGAATTTCCCTGGGCATCCTAAAGAATAAACACCCTAGGTGAAAACTAGTACATGGAAACCACTACTATAAAAATATCAATGAGAGAAACTATAATGTGTCATATATTTTGTGCATTATTTTTAGATATTATTTGGATCATATTAGTTACCCGGTGATAAGTAGGTGTGCAATTTCAAGGCTTGATGTTCCTATAATAAATGTTTGACATATACTAAATATATTAAATATAATGTTCATTTATTTTTTTCAACAAAATGTTTCATAAATCATAAATAGGGTCCTCAACCAAAAATTTGTGGACACCTATTAGTTTATAAGTATGGTTTTACCCTATATGTGACATAATAATTTTTGGCACATGATGTTTCTGGAAAAGTCAATGGGGTCTTAAATAAATATATAAAATATATTTTTTTGTTTTAACATGAGGAGTTATTTATCTAATATTATATGGTTTTAGTATTTCCCCAGGGTTGGCCAATCAATTAATGGAGATTAAGACTATTATTAAAGTATTTTATTGTTGAATGATGATGAATTAAGACAAGTTTTTGGATCACTTCACCAAATGAGTTCATGGATCTCATTAACAACGTCAACAATGAACAATACATTATCATCATTATATAAAAAATCCAGGTATGATTTTTTGTCTTGTGATTTACATATTGTTTCATAATTATGGATAAATTATGATCAATTCAGAAATTATAATTGGGATGCACATCGTTAGTATAATTAAATAGATCGATTTTTTATTTGTTAATTTTTATTTACCCCTATTAATTTTCATTCTTTTATGAAAAATGTTGAGGCCAAAAATACAATTGTCTAAGTTCATTCATCATGTTTTGTAGAATATTGTTTTCTCCCCCATTTACTGATTATATTATCTTTGGCTATTATTTTGGCCAACATCTCAAAAAATTCCCAGTTCCCAATCAATTTGTGGCATTCCTTAAATATAACGATCGAAACCCTGAGTACGGAATGTGGTGGTAGTTTTGGTTTATGGAACGACAATAATGTTTGATAGACCGTGTTAGAACTAACATTAATCAAATGTTCTTATTTATTTCACGAGTTATGTATGGTGTAACTATGGATGGAGTGAATGGACTGCTCCCAAGTTGATTCAGAGCTTGGAATCCCAATCTCAGGTGACTGGAGGTTTAGATGACCATCGATCTATAGAATATTGAAACAGAGGAGTCCATATAGTAATAGTCAATTATGTGGTTTTGGAACAAGTTTATAAGAAAAAATATACATTACATGATGTGCAATGAGTTATTACATGCCATGTTGGCCCCTAGGCTATAGTATTAGTGTTTTGGATAAAGATAAGTATCACACTCCAAGTGACCCTTCCATGATGTCTTTACATGTACATTAGGAAGTACACAACAATGGAAAAAATTATACTAAAATTCGAATGTCATTTAATGTGACATGAAAACTACCACCTATTCATCAAAGGATAGAGAGAAACAACCACCAGTACCAAGACCTACTCGGTGACACAGGCATGGTTCCTGTATCTTCACACAATGTGTACTCATTCTAGAAGCCATTTATTTTGGTGACATACATTCCTTGTGAGGATCAATCATATGATAAGACTCGGGGATAAATAGAAATTCTGTGTACCCCAGGTGCACATTGGGTACCTACCTTGAACAGTGGTTGTATCTCTAAATTTCCTCACATTGGACTAGTAATTGTTGATTGTGGTCCCTTGTTGCATTTCCCTAGAGGGTACATTAAGGAATTACACCCACATCACAAGATTACGATCCCTTTAGAAATCAAATCTTAGATAGATTTTTGGTGTCTTGATATTAGAATAGAATGAGATCAACTATCATCATTATCCCCTTAGGTGGGATTTGTGGAAGAATCATGACATCCTGCAGTATGGTGTTGATCCTCCATATAATAGTACATATTGGTAGGGTTTTTGGTATCATGGAATATGATCTCCAGTATAGTGTGTTGTTCTAGATTTGGTTCATGGATTTCACCAGTTGTTCTAGGTATTACCACCTTTCTGAGTGTTAAGTTCTTTGTAGAAAACTTACATTTCCTGGATGGGGTCCATTGATCTTGAATTATTGGTTCAGTTTCTTTAAATATTGAATGGCTAATTTAGTGGATTCTCTAGAAACATGATTTTCGTCTACTAAAATCATATATATGGATATTGGTTATGCCTACATAGTGGGTTTGTGTCTTTAATTTCTTATATCTTGCCGATTATATTATATATTTATTGTTATATATTACACTGAGCTTACTATTATTGGATATTTGTGTTTTGTTTTTTCATAGTGTCGTATTGGATATTGTTATACTAAACCATTCATGAGCATTTCATACATGTATTGTGCCTTAAACATATGTTATACCTTTTTAATGAATTCATCAGATTACATGTAGTAGGTGGAGCATAGTTATATCCTTTTAGACTAACTTGTTTCACTAAGAGGTTTAATTTTACCTTATTCCTCACACTTCGAACATGTTAAACTCTATATTAATTTTGCTTACCCTTGAATCTGTCCCCTTATTTACATTTTGTATATTATTGTCATACTCTATTGTGGGATCACTGTTGTATGCATTCATTGGTTTCTATATATATACATTTCATCACTATTGGGATTGGAGATGTGTGTATGTACATGTACATTTGGGTAATTCAGACCATTTGTGGAATATTCCTACTTGACGATGGTCGCCATCCCAAAGTTGATGACAATTTTTGGGGAAATATGTTTAATTATAGAGTTCATCATTCATGCCAGTGACTCTAGTGTTGGTGTGGCAGATGATGTATCTATACCCCATGACACTAATATCCTACCTTTTTACATGGTATATGTAAAAATTGTATGAATAGAAAACATTAGTACATGCATATTATAGGGATTTTTTATGCTTTCAATGTCCTTCATGAGTCAGACCTATCGATATAAAATTTGACCGTCATGTATTTTTTTAACACAGGATGCATCTATGCAAAAAAAGGTTAAGATACTATTACAAAATTATTAGGATGATATGCATAGTGATATGGAATCGGTACAGGTTTATCTCTAAAAGATATCACCTTTTTTTGGTTTACCACATATGCCATCAACTGTTGAGTTGTATCTAGCATTGACAGTACTTGGTGAGGAATAATGCATTTTGAGTGTGTTAAATGGGATTCGGAAGAAATGACATCCCAATTTTCAATATGATATGGACCTCTACGTGGATGAGGATTGTCTAGAAGAAACAATTCATGTTCTTTCCCTTATTCGGGCTCCTACATATTTGATAGATGCCCTAAAAAGGGTATTAATTAGGGTTCTACTTAGTGATTGCGTAACATGTTGACATAGTAACACAATGTGATTTCTCCCTCCTGGATGGACAATCATAATCTCATTAAAGTCGAGTTCGATCTATCAATTTCCAGATTGATATGCATAAAAGATATTTTTCATTTTTAGAATGGAATTTTGATGGTGGATGACTATAATGTGAGATTAATTGATCACTCACATTATTCCTTGGATAGAGTGTAAGGACATTTCATCTATGCTTGAACCATTTGGAAGGGATTACGCAAAGACAAAAAAGATTTAGTGGTATCCATTTTTATTCCCATTTATGCTAGATAACTTGATTGATCTTTGGAATTGAATAGATTTATAGAAAAGAATACACTGATAGTGGGTTCCATTAGTGGGAACCCAGTAGTTGAGACCTTGATAGTTGGTAGTCAAGAACGGTCATAGTGATCTAAGAATTTTACATACTTTATGAAGTTTTTGAGCCTCTCAGGGTTCCAAAAATTATTTTTAGAAGATATCATGTTTCTCTAATAGTGGAAAAGGACACCTAGATAGGGGGTTTGCAACCTATCACCTATAAAATTTTTACACAGATGAGGGACCACCAAGGATAGGAGATACATTGTACCAGGGTGGTCTGCATTGTGGAAGATGTGTAATAGAGGATGTCTATGAATTAGGTTATTTTCTTAAGATCGACCAACCACCACCACCACAACCAAGTGCTCCATGAAATACTCATGGAGCATGTAGAAAGAGACAATGATAGATGTAGGATGTGGAGGCCTATGAAACCATGTATCTATGGATGATATGTTATATGAAATGTGAATTTTCTACATTAGATGAAATGTTAATAGACATATGATTGTGTCATTCCTTTTAGTTCAATTATTGTTTCATGAAATATATATTCCAGTTGACCATTTAGTTTGACCAATGCAGTTTCTAGAATTCAACAAAAAATGACTCAACTATTACACACTTTTGCTGATAGTGTGATATGATTCTTAGAGGAGAGAGTTTTCTATGGGATCTATTAGTAATATATATCAGGCATTATGATGACATATTATGAATGGTATGGGTATCAAATGTTGATACCCATATTGATTATTTTAGTTGATGGATATGGTGTGTCTGCAGGGATGGAATGCGGATTTCTTCTTTGGTAGAGAGGGAAACCATGGAAGAGCGGGATGATCTCTGGCATGGAGAGTGCAGTTGATTACGTGCATGTTTTCTGGGATTTCAGTCATATCAATGTATGATTTGGGATATTAGTTCTAGTGGTTGTGGTGATGTGTGAGGACTTCATTACTGAGGATGTTCTTTGTTTATCTCTCCATCGAGTTATCTAAGTCTATAGTGAAATTCATCCTAATACACCAATGATATATAAAACAGTATATCTGATGGCTCACACAATGAATTGAAAGATGAGGTGGAGTTGGAAGACTAACCCTACAAGGGATTTGTGGGATATTTTTTTCCCAGGGAATCCCCTGTGTTTTTTACATGATTGCATATATGATTTTGAGGTTATGTTTGGAGTACTAGTACTTAAATCATGTAATAAAGATGAATATGTTTCCATTACAGAATTTTGATGACTTATTAGGTCATATGATAGGGAAATGATGATTCATGAATATTGACCTCATATAAGACTATCACTAGTTTTGAGTATGATAAAAGGATATACTGAATAATATATCAAGATGTATTCATAGTAACCATTAGTAACTGGTGATGACGTTTAGCATAACTAAAACCCCAGTAAGGTTCACTAGACTTAGGAACCGGATCATTCAATCATTCTATGACTGATTTATGGTGTTCTTCATCAATGATAACATATAATATTTAACATTTGAATAGGAGCATACAAGAAACATGAGGACGGTTCTGGACACACATTGAGAGAACCATATTTACAGGAAGATACATAAGTTTCCTTTTATTATGTGATATGTACACCTACCAGGACATGTCATATTAGAAGCTAATGTAGTAGTAGGCTTTAGAAATTTAGAGGAAGGGATTTAATGGGAGATACCCATGAGTGTTATTGAGGTGTAGAGTATCCTTGGGAAGAAAGGGTATTGTCATGGTTTTTTAATCCATTTATAGAGTGGAAGAACTACTGATTTCTTAAACAGAGAAGGTGATGCCACTGGTGTGTAAAAAAGGATGCAATTTTTTGTTTTGGAGCTGAAGCAGAGGTTGACATGTGAGACCACATGAGGTGAACTATGAGACCCATGATCTCATGGTTGTTGATTTAGTGTTTTTAATGATGATGTGGGGAAACTAAATGGTGATAAATCCATTTATAACTTACTGTAAGTATAGGAGTCCCACATATATCTTATACTATATGGATGATAACATGATGCTATGGAAATATATAGAGTTCCACCATGAATATGAATTCAATATCTCTTATACTATTGGGATGAGGAACATTATACAATATTCTCTTAGTAGAATATCATGTTCCCCGTTGTTTTCTGGGGAATTAGAGTAGTTAAAAACGTTGTTTGTCTTATTTATGGATATAGATGGTGCATATTATCATAAATTAATGGTTGTTACCCCACTTATTTCATATCATGCCAGAGATTATCAATTTAGATATAGTGAATGTGCGACCTTACATATTCAGATATCAACATGACATGCTCATTGATGTATATTCTAATGGTGAGGATTACTCTATTCTTTTTGGATGACATACAATGGTAACTTTTACATTGATGGAGAAGGTGATGCAAGATTTTCATAGATTCGTATTGGCGGTACATCTGGGTGTGGAAAAGATGTTTTAAGACCCCCGATTATAGTTTTGATGGAAATGAATAAAAAATGGAATTGTGGAACTTTTTCTACCGATAAATTACATGTCAGTATGTGATGACTGAGTAGTAGGTTCTAGTAGGTTTAGGACAACCCCTTGAGTATCCACAGTGGAAGTGGGATTTCATATGAATAGATTCATTTGGGGATTTCTAAATACATCAATGGGGACACAAATCCACCCGAGTCATAATAGACTGAGTAACCAAGACATCACACATCCAATGTATTTTAGAGAATATTTTAGAAGTGATCTAGTGACACAACTACATGTAAGATATAATACGACCCCTTGTTATTACCATGAATATTTTCTCTAACCATTATATTCGCTTCACATATCAGTTATAGAGTGGATTATAGGAGATTATTGATACCCAATAATGAATGATAACATCATTTAATACATAGAATAATTTAAATATATAGAATACCATTCATGTATATGATAAAACGTTCTTGAATTAATTTTTGATATTTGTTCATAGTTTGGAGGATCACGTACCCTTGGTGGAGTTTGCATATAAAAACAACTACAATTCCACTATTGGTATGGATCAAACTAAGGTTTTTTACTAAAGACCCTATAGGTTACCAGATTTTTGTCTGATCTAGGTTAGTAACCACTCATGCAACCAATGTTCATGCGAGCTTCTATAGAGATCGTGCAGATCATCCAGAAGAGGATAGGTTCTACACAAAGCCATAAAATATATTATGTAATACAATGACCTGAAATTATGGATTTAGAGGATAGGGAAAAAGTGTTCTTGAGGGTCATATATTGACATGGAAATATGATATTTGGATATGATGGCTTGATATCATTAAGATTCATTGGTCCCATCTAGATAGAACTTTGAGATTATGAGGACGAATTCCACTTATCTCTACCACCACAATTTGGAATGGGTACCTAAAAAATTCCACATGTCATAACCCAGGAGGTATTTTTAGGACCAATCACATGTTATTAACTGGGGTGATATAGAAATCATGGATTGATATACCCTTGAATAATAATTAGTAGAGATCGAGGGTCTATAGGAGAGGATTCATTATGGTAGAAGGTTTAACCTTGTGTGTTTTTAGTGCTTGAACAAGAATTTTCAAGAGATCACCTAGGAGAAGGTGACCCAGATGTGATCCCATTACCCTCAAATGTTTTAGTAGGGTATCATCTATATGTAATGAATGTCCTTAGGGTGGGTAGAATGTAACAAATAGGATTTTCTGTGTATTATTTTTGGATGTTATATGAATAATTTTGGAGACCTGGCACTGATATAATGTGAGATTATATGGCATAGTGTGCCCAAATAACATTTTAAGATATATTAAACATATTAAATATAAAATTTAAGAAGGTTTCATAAAAAACAGATTATCTAAAAAACAGGGTCCCATATCAAAAATACGATGAATAATTTGAGTCCATAATGAGAGTTTTACATTAGTCGCAACATAATCATTTCAAGAACAACCTGTTTATGAAAAATTCATCAATGGGGTAAATAAATATATAAAATAAATAATTTCTTTTATTATTTTGAATATATTTATTGAGTCTCCTTTATTATATGTAAATAGTAATTCCACATGTTGTCTACATAAACCCTAGATAATTAAATGAACATTGGAGAGATTTATTGATGAACGATGACTGATCATGACCATATCATGGATCGCTGAGCTAAAAAAATTCATGGATCTTGTCAATGATGATATCTCAAAACCCTTATTTATGAAAATTGATCCAAACTCTAGGTAGTATGTTTTTTTATTTATAAACCATTTATTTATGTTTGATGGATGTGGATCAATTACACAAATATTATCGATAGACACATTATAATTATAAATAAATTTATTGAATTATATATTTTTTCATTTTGATTTATCCATATACATTTTTTTTTCATCTAAGGTAATTAATTGATGCCAAAAGAACAATATATAAGGTTATTTCATTAAATTTTATAGATTATGTTTTTCTCCACTAATTCATGTTCAATCCTCGTCAATATTTATTTTCTAAAATTGTTTGACCAATTCCTGGTTTCTAATAATTGAGGGACAATTATTTAGTGTAATGGACCAAAAACATGAGTGTGGAATTCAATGGAGGTTTTATTTTGAGGATTGATGAAGATGATGGATGGATCGAGGGAGAATTTAACTAAATAATGGGTTTTTATTTTAACTCATGTGTTGTAGGTTGAATCTATAGATGGTATGTGTATTTAACTCCTGAGTGGATTAAGAGACTATAATCCTATTCTAGGATTAAATAGACATCAATGACAACTGATATGTAGAATCCGTCAAGGATGATACCTCCGGAGAAGTGGTGGGTGATGCTGTGGAGCAACTAGAAAATCTAAAAACATTACATTACACGACATGTAATGTAGTGTTACCTGTCTTGGGTCCCACATTGAATCATTTTAAGGGATCATATGGAGTTAAGTATCACATTCCATGTGATTTGATCATACATCATGTGACCCCTTTGTGATGGATTTATTTGTACTTCATCTTTCATATGGGAACATGAAAAAATACACAAAAAGTGGCACATTGTATACTGGGAAAGAGACATGACAACATGTACATGGTATATCAAATAGTCTGATACACGAACACAACCAACAATTCTAGTAAATAGATATGTCAGATTAGAAATGTATCATGTATCTCTATATGGTGTTTACTCCTTCTTCAAATTGTTTATTTTGGAGACATACATGTTGTGTGAGGATTTACCACATTGGATGAAATGGGGATAACTTTACATGATGTGTTCCTAGGGTGTACATCAATTACCCCCCTTTGAAAATGTTTTTATCTAATCATTTCTATATAATTGACCTTACATATTTGGGTTTTTTCCTGGGTTCATTTTCTATAATGACACAATGCGATATTACATCCAAATCATAGGATTGTGATCCCCTCAAGATGACAAGTATTATATAGAGTTGTGGTTTCCCACAATGAGACTATAATGTGATCCACTATCATCATTTTTACCAATGTGGTATTTGTGAAATTAGTTTGACATCCTAAATAAGGGTATTAATACTCCATCAAGAAAGCTGTATTTGTACAGTTTGTGGTATCATTGACATACAATCTCTTACATAGTGTGTTGATCTAGATTGGGTTTGTGGTGACCCCTGGTGGTTCTGGGTGTAATACATTATCTAAATTTCATGAAATTCATAGACTAGTGAATTTTCAGAGATGGGGACCAATGACCTCAACCTCTTTGTCAAGTGTCTCCAATCATAACATGGCTTATGGAAAGGATTCTACCTAAAGTTACACTTTATTGAGAAGAATCATGTGGTTTAATGTTTATTACAACCTCCTTGTGTAGTGGTTCCTTTCATGAGTATATCTATGTGTTTCTATTGTACACTTATTTATTTATATTGGATTGAGATGAAAAAATGTGGTGCATCATGTCTAGTGTTTTTGATTTGTCCAACGTGGTATCAATATACTCATCAGTACATCATATTTCTACCACACTTGACGTTTATTTTTAAAACAATATAGATTTTTACAGTTTTTTGGGAGGGTTTGGAGTGGGTGAACGATAAATTGATCTTTCTATATTGAGGTGACTTTCTAGGGGCTTTCAGATGACTTTATACGTCACCCTTTGGTTGGTTTGATACATAAATTTTTTTATTCATCTTTTATTTAGCATATTTTTCCACATTCACTACTTTACTATCACAGTCCTTTGTGGGAACACCTATTTATTCATGAATTGGTTTTAATTGATTTAAATTTAAATCATTGCATGGGATTTGAGTTGTTTTCATGTGTATATGAACATTATGATAATGAATCCCATTTGGGGGATATTCTTTGTCGGTGTTATTCAAGAGACGATGGCCTATTGAAGGCAGGCTTGTGGTATTCACGGGTTGGACATCAGTATGTTAGTTGATGATAGAAACATACATAGAATCTAATGATATAGAAATCAAAGGTATTCCAACTGAGGAATCCACCAAAATTTCAAATCATTGTCTCATTTTTAATAACCTATACACAATAAATTATATTCCATTATTTTATCCACTCATTTCCATGAATATTATAAAGTAATTTTAAAAAATAAATAAATAAAAATGCGGGTATCACATAGAAAATAAGGTAATCATCTTTTTAATCATCAAATTCATTTAAAATCATTTATAAAGGGATACCTATTACTAGGATGGAACAAACACACAAAACATAATTGGTATAAAAAAAGAAAAAAAATAAAAACATGCACCCCATGTGTGTCAAAAAGTTTGGGAAAAAACTCCAACAAGCACAATGTAATTAGTGGGAATCCCAAATAGCTCCCAATTCATTTAATTATATTATTTAATTCATTAAAGGGGTGATACATAAATGTATGGTACACTACAAAAAATATATTCTTATAAAACACCGAACCCCATGGGAGAGTAATAAATCACCTACCATAGGTCTGTAGTAGATCACTCATATAGTATCCACTACCGATTTAGTCTAAATAAAAGAAAAATGTAGAATTGATGAAAATCCTAAAAATATGGAATTTTATATTCCCCATAAATAACTCTAGCGATATGAATTAATACTATAAATGAATCAATAAGAATGAATAACTCACCACATAAATCCAATTAGACTGATTGTATCGGAATATGTGATATGATCATGAAATAGGACCAAAATCTATAGTTTGGCCTTAAAAGGACAACACCCATCTTCGTGGTTTTTTCAACTGATATATGAATAACTAAATTTAGGATTGAAAATTTTTTAATGGAATGTTGTTCATCACCCCATGATATAATGATCCACACTATTTGGCCACATGGTTTTCCAAACCATGTGCCAACCATTCACCAATCAATATATTATGCGAAAAATCACCTAATCAATGAACACATTTAAGAAAATTTTTTGAAAAAAAGGTCTTATGCTCTAAAAAAAATAAAATATCCCCTATGTCTATCATTTTACCCAATACACATGGTATACTCTATCCATTTGTCTCTACATAGTGACATGGATCACCATGAATAGTTTGATGTAATATTGTGACTATCCACACATTTTTTCTTCTAACTGTTCCTCCTACAATATTTCTCCAATAAGCTGGGATATCACCTCTAAAAAAGTCTCGTACACCCTCTATAAACCCATGATCACATTGGGTTTTCACAGACATCCAAGAAGAAGAATCTAAAATGATAATCAAAAGGTCATAACCTTATAACAAAATAGGATCTTACATGTTATCACTACTGTACATCATTTTGAATGTTCATATTCCTCTAATATCATAGAATTTTCATTTTAGTATCCATCCTATTTCATATAATTGATATTCATATTCATACCCTATAAAAACTATGTATACTAAAATTTCATAGTCTGAGTAATATTACTTTATATTTAAAAGAAATTAAATTAAATCCACCTTATTTATTTCTTATTCAATGATGAATGATAATTTTTTATGAAAGGAAATATTCCCCTTATTCAATTTGAAACCAGAAGGGTTATTCAATGAAGTATTTCATGTGAAATCTATTATGAAAACAATTATATTTTCTTAGGTTATTTCATGGATATAATTTGAATACATTTTATTTTGAATTAATGATATTATAGTATTATAATGTGAATTGTAAGAATATAAATATATAATATTCAAATTCATTTGGTAATGTGATATATTACATGATATTATTTCTTAACATGATTGTTGAATTGTCAAAAATTAAGATTTTATTATTTAAGAATATTTCATATACATGAAAATGATGGAATCATTATTCATAACTATCTGCGGAATTTGTGTACTATGTTATGATGTTTAATTGATATGAATATAACTCATTCCATCCATTTTTCAAATTTTTTCCTAAAGATCATGATGATTATATAATTATTCTAATATGACACTGAATATTAGGCACACCAATATACTATTGATTTTTATCACTTATTCCTTACATGCTAGCCCCACCATTACTTGGATTTTTGATCACCCATTTCATTAATATATATAATTAGGTGATTTTATGTTTTATGTTGAATATGAGTGAACTTATAAGGGTATATATGAAGGATTTAATTAATTTTTATGATTTTATCATTTAAAAATGAGTTTTGTGAGTAATTTTCCCAAAATACTAAACTATTCAATCCCTGAATGTATTAAAATTATACTGTATATCATAAAAATGATTTAATAGTTTTGTGAAAAAAAATAATGGGTCACTATACCAGTTGGGATACATGATGTTCATTATTGAGATAAATGATATTTTTTTAATTTTACCTCTATCTATGAACCTCATATACAAATTCAAAGTGATTTATTGATTGGGAGAGATCGAGTCACATGTGATGTGAACCAGGTACATTTTCTATCCTAATTTATTTTTAGAGTTTCTAGTCTCATGTTGTGTGATGTGTATTTTATCAGTGATAGTCCAAATTTCACATATAAATAGTGTGGAATATATGACGTGTATGCTAGATACGTAGTATGTCACCCCAAAAACAATGTTCCAAGATGTCTATGTCTACACATGGTGTATTTTATGCATTAAAAAAGATTATATTTATCACTCATCATGTATTGTATCCCATGCCACTTCTTGGTGTAGTGATCTACAAAAAAAGATGTGTACTATTTAACTATACATCATATCACCATAACTTCTAGCAATAACAACTACAACAACTGTAACAATATCTCTAACCATTCTACATATTAACTAAAATTGTTTATGATCCTACGAAATTTGAATGATGCAGTATTAGATGTTCATGTATGTTATTTTACCTTCAAATTAAATAATAAATAATATCTAAATGAAATTTTGATTATAAATTCATATACTTGATCAACTAATAGTAAATGATTTTAATTGATCATGTGACCAATATGATGCAATTATATGGTTATGGGCACAATAGAAGCACCTTTTAGGACATACCAAACATTTATTTTGGTTAATAATAATGGATAATTTAATATTGTACATGGTATAAAACATTATATAAAAGGAATAAATCCAAATTAATTAACCAAGATTCCAAAAACCAAAAAGGCGTGATATTTTCACATATAATTTGAAAATAGTTTTTTTGAAAATATAATTTCCTCATGTCATGTTGTTTCTTAATTATTAAATATCCGATGAAGAAATATTTTCATACTATTATTATATAAGAATAATTGTTCATACATTCTATCTAGAGATAATCCGAACATATCCCTTGATTCTATGATCATAACTATATAATCCTTAGGGTAAACCCATTTGTGTTTTTAAATCTTGATAAAATTTATATTGATCTCAACAAAATTCTTTTTGGTGAGAAGAAACTATTTTTTTTGGAGGTGGATAATTTCTATATGTTATTTAGGGAATTATATGGGAGGATCCCTCAAGGTATTGAGATAATCCTCTTTATAAATCACTGTGCACATTTTCCAAAATAAGAAAACACTGGTTAGAATATTTTTTAAGGAGTTTTCAAAAAATCTAGGGTTAATAATTAATTATTGAAATATAGCCTTTATTTTTTTCATAATCTCTAATAAAAACAATATTTAAATATAAATAAATAAAACAAATTATTATTAACATCGCATGTCCTAAAATAAAAAAAATCATTGAATAAATAAATAATGTTTTTTTGGTATTTTTTATTACAAAATTTATCTTGAGACTATTAAAAATTTTCCACCAATCCACCTCAATATATATAACCAGTTTAACAATGTATATTTGGTTAAATAAATAAATATAACTACTTTAACCCCTCTTAAATAAATAAATATTATATTCAAAAAATAGAAGAATAAAAAAATTATTTAATAACCGTCTAACTAAATAATTAAATATTTTTAATTAGGTGAATACACTATAATATAAAAATATTATATATTCACAAATTAAATAAATAATTACATTGATAATAAATATTTATTAAATAATTAACTCACATATGTTCTCTTTAATAACTAGTGACTGAATATTTAACATCATAATAACATAAATAACTATGAAACCATATATGAGGTTAATATTTATTAAACATGTTAAATTCATATATAATTTTACTATGTTCTCAATGAACATATTATTTTATCCAATAATCAAATTTCTCAATAGACATATGTTACACCTACTATTGTCCATAGAAATAATTACGAAATATTCTATGACTGTAACAGAGAATGATTTTATTTTCATAAATATAGTAAATATCAATTGAATTTATAGTATTTAATAGCTTATCCTTATAGTAATATTCAAAATCAATTAGGGTGAAAATTAGATTCATTAAGACATGTTCTTGATGATTCATTATTTATATTTTTAGGAAATTAACTTGATGATAGAAATATATAGCCATGGAGATAATATGGTAGCTCAACCCGAATCATAGGTCCTGAAATATTAAAACTTATTTAATTATATAAGTGAAAAATTCCTTCTTTTATTATTCATAAATTTCTTATTAGTCATGACACACCCAACGAATGAAACTTCACCTTGAAAATATATCATAATGGTTCTTGTAAATACGGAAAATCATCCAAAATACAATATCTATGAAATATAATATTCATTTCCATGAAATATTACACACATTAACATACAATAATTACCATTAACAAAACTTAATGCGGGCCTTCAGTCCTCCAGTTTGGGCCTACGAGCCAACAATTATTTATTTCACCATAGACCATATGGTCAAAAGGCCTCTAGGCCCGTGATTTTTTGCTACAAATACCATGAAGTATTTTGGGTATACTACACATGAGTAGGGTCTAGATGGGTATTCATATCAGGTAACAACCACTCAAGAAATTAACACCAGATTAGAAGAATGTGATCATATGAAAATAGACATAAGTACAAGGACCCATACAATTCGACATGCTAAAATTATAGATGATAATATTTTCAAGGTGGGAAGCTATGATCCTTAAATTATTTAGATGCCAAGGAGGGTAAATTACAACTTAGTCTATTCTTTGGACATTCACATCATGTATTGGGCCATGTGCCTTTTACATGGTTGGACTTGTTTTTTCCTTTTGACTTTGGGCATATGGGTCATGTATTGGTTCCATCTTAACATAGTGTAGAAGGGTATTATCCAATGAAAAATATACCATGCCTATAGGCCTAGTTGACCACAACCACACATATGAATGGGGATTTTCAAATAGTGTGTCAAGGTCTCTATGATAGCCCATATAATTTATTAACTTTAAATCATAATTTATTACATTTACAAACACATAATACAATCCAGTAATAATTATAGGTCTAGTTTCATTGGGTAATTAAAAAAATATCACAATAAATTCTAATAGGGATAGAGTGGAATTAATTAAATCTCAAACATGCCCTTAAAATTCAATTGTTCTTCTAAAATTTCACGGGATATCCTGAGGAAATACATCATAATGGGGTGAGATTCAAAGAACAGAAAGGTTATAATAAAAATAGAACATAATAAATAAAATAAATATGATAAAATGGACTTATAATTCTAAAACAACGGTTGAGGATCATAAATATATACATCTATGCATGCCTTAATATGACAATAGTAATGATCATAAGAATGCAGAAACAATATAAAACTAGGCATTATAAATATATGTGAAGGAAAAACACATGGATAAAAAAAATAGTGTTATTAGGATCACATAACATTAACCATATATGATATATAAAAACATGAAAAAATTACCCCATTCATTTGATGGTTATACAATTATGGGCCCACCCACCATATTTATATCATTTACATGCACTAATGGGTCACATAGAACATATATCACAAAAATGTATTTTATCAAATTAAACCTAATGATTATGGATATTGAGAAATATATATCAATTCCAATGATTAATTAAAGATTTTATAACAAGTTTAATACCAATTAGTAGAAATGGGAATGGGTACGTGGACAAAAAATGTTTGTCATGGAAAATCATGGGATAATTTCAGAATTATAATGGGTTTACATACATATTCATGGATGATTTTAATGAGTGTTAATGGTGGTATACATTTTATTATTAATTATAAGGATAGTAATGGGATTTGGAAAAATTATATTCCCACATGATTAAATTTATATAAAATTACATAATATAAAGAATGTACATGGATAATGAGTAGAAGTAAGAGAATAACTTATGAAAACTAGGTGTTTCTAAAAGCACGAGAAAATATACATAAGATCATGGTAATACCTTGGTATTGATTTATAGAGGTATATAGAATGATAAATAATGTTCATTTCGTTCTTAGTTGAAAGGAATGAGATTTTTAATGTGTATTTCTTGAAAATAGAGGTGAATTATTTATTAATTTTTAAACATTATTTTAGGACTCAATATGATAAAATAATCAAATAACAACCCTTAATATGTATTTTTTCACATTTTTTCTATAAAATAGGTGTGGATTTCCATATTTAATTAGGATAATAACTAGTCTTATTAAAAATATACCATTTATGATGTCGAGTATTGTCATGTTCAAAAAGTATGTTTTATAAAATAGTAAAATATAATTTTCATTTTGGAGGGTTAATTTCATTATTATAAAATAAATTACACAAAAAAACATTCTAAATGGATAAATATATTTTTATTATTGAATCAATTTATATAATTTTTCACATAAATTTTGGTCTATACTGATTTCCTAATACATACCGTATTTTTATAACATATTTAATATAATACCACAAATAAAAAATTTGAGAAAATTATAAAAATATCACCCTTGGATAATATTAATATGGTGATTTAAAAAAAATTTAATTTTACGAAAATATTTATATAAATATAAAAATTTACAATTTTGGATGAAAACCACAATTTTATAGAAAATACTATATTTTACAACACACTAAACATTCTATAAATAAAAAAATAATTTAGAAATCATTGAATTATATTATCATTTATAATAAAAAAATAATTCCAAAAAATATTCGATTTAAATAAAATTTATTTAATTTTTTTTAAATTTACTCAAAATGTGTTTGATTTGAACAAATTTACTCTCAAAAAGTTAAATTTTGATTTCATTGTATCAAAAATAAAATTTTCATCCAAATGATAATATATTCATGTATATAAATTTGTATTTAAAATAAATAAATATTAACATTATTTCAAAAATAAAAAGTAAAGAATCATGCTATTATGGTTCAGATACATAGACCATTATTACATTAGTGTCTATCTCTAACATCCCAACCCTAAAATCCAGGAGTTAGTGCATTAACTCGTTACATTGGCATGATTACAAGGAATAAAATCCTAAAAGAATATTCATTTTAAGTGTCTTGGAAAGAAATATTACATTCATGATGCCGATAATAATATAGTAAATAGAATATATCAACATGATACATTAATTGAAAATAAAGTGTGTCCCAGAAATATTTTTCAAATATTTCTTATTCATAACCTGTGGAATGGAATCAAAATAATTGTGACATAAAAAAGATCAGTAAGGGTCTGTAATGTAGAATAAATAATGAGTCAATTGAAGCAAAATAACATGGAAATTTAAATAACTAATAACACATTCTATTAATATTACCCGATATAAAAAATTTAATTTATAAAGGTATGAAATTGAAAGACATTCCATTTAACCAATGTAATGAAAAGGAATCATATACATAGATATGTTGATGAAAAAATAATTATTGAATATAAATTAAATGTCTATGAATGAAGAGATTTATTATTGGAAATCATGTCTTAAGAACATTATTAACAATACTAATAAAATCTTTTCTCAGAATATTTTTAAACTATAGGTAGAATCCTATTTAATTTGGCCAACTTAATAATCTCATGGGAACTATCGATGCATCAAGGATATATAAAAATCATGGGATCTATGTATAATAGAATATATAAAAATTCATAATATAGAATAATAAATTTTATCAATAAAAAATATTCCATATTAAATATCCATATTTAATAAAATATATGGGTTTATCATTAAATCAAATATTATTCAAATAAATGTCATATTAAGAACCCTGTGTATAATAATATTAAATTTAGAAAATAATAATATCAATCATATGAAAATATATATATTAATATTATTTACGATGAAAAATTATTACAATAAAATTACTGTTTGAAGAGAAATATAGTAGTAAAAATATTAAATGAGATTACTAAGATAATCATTAAGTACAGTCATGAGAAGAATAATCTTTAAACATTCCATAATGTCCTGTACCACATTCATACATTTAAATCCTAATACCCTATGAGGAATGAAAATAAATTTAACATATGATATAATTAAAATACATAGGATAAGTAAAATATTATTCAAGTTGTATTATATACACTTCATAAAATTTTGTTGGATCATAAAAACAAATAAGACTCAATGGATTGTAAATTCAAATGAAATTCATTACCTCTACCTTATTTTGTTTGTGTAGAATTTATCATCTTTTATAATGGGTTTACATGTGATAAAAACTTATAAAATAAAAATATTAATATTTATGAAATCATATATTACCCTCTTATAATATATTATTACCATTTTGTGGGTAAACCTTTATTTTTTTTAATAATTTTCTGTGTAAATTTCATAGATACTTGAGCATATTTTAAATTTTTGTTGTTGTTATTATTAATTATTGAATTTTCTAATACCATTTAGATTTTAAAGGATGATTATAATATCAAATATATCATGTATATATATATATATATATCTATAGTAATCCATAATTTTTTGATATAATAAATGAAATTCACCTTCCATGGGGATGTAGTTCGTACGTACGAAGGAAACTTTCATTTCATTGTATTATCTTAAATTAATGACAACTAAGTGATATATATACACATTTATATTTTAATTTTATTACCCTATTTTTGTAATATATTCAATATATTTTTAATAAAATAATTTTTATTACATTCAGTGTTTAGTGTGAATGAATTAAATCCCTTTTAGGGGTTGTAGTGCACACGTACACAAATGATGTTATCGTATTAACCAAAAATAGATCGAATTAAATGTATTTATAAAAACTTTATTAAATAAGAATAAAGAAATAATATATATAAAATATATCATATATAAATATAAATTCAATAATAATCTCCAATCATGAATGTTGGTAATGAAAAATTGAACAATCACCATTTCAGGAGGCAAAAGTTTACCGTACACAGAAATAGTACGTTCATTACCCATTAGATGGAAGTGTTTGTTATTGTGGGTTAAAGAATTAATAAAACAACATAAAAGTGTATTTATGATAATATCCTAAATTATATCAAAAATTGAGAATAATATTTGAGGTGTTGGATAAATAAATGAAAGAAAGGATATCATTGGAAGGTGTTACCTTAAAAATCCATTTTATTCATTAGGATTATACCAAATGGAGTAACTGGAAGGATTACTCACCAATGGTAGAAAAACGTTATATGGGAAGTACTTAAAGAAGATATGAGGGTAGATATTGTATGAAACTATGTGGTTTTAGAAGTGTAAGGAATGTTGAGATGTGGGGTCCTTTCATAGTTGAGGAGTGTCACACTTGTAATATTTTCAAAATGGAATTAATCCCACGTTTTACATGTTGAAAATGAATCCAACAATTAAAAAAATACATAAAATTTTGGATACAGTAGAAATATGTCCATCTACTGGATTTTGGAAATATTTATAACTTGTTCTAGTAATTGAGAACAATTTTTTGTCCTTTATTATGAATAATTTTATCTTAATCGTGGTAATTAATTTTAATCACATTAACTATTTTTTTGTGTAAAAAACAATTTTTTAAATTTTATATATTATAAATTATAATTATTAAAATTATGGAATCCATTTTTCCAAACATTATTCATATAAGTTGTATAAATAAATATAAACATAATCTAGTATACAGGATGGAAATTCAAGTTTTTATGGTTAAGACATCCAAAAGTTGTCATGTTTTTTAGTCAATTTCAATGTGATATTAATTACCTTGGTTAGAATTATTTTATTTGATAAAAATATGATCTAATTAACATTTAAAAATATTCTAAAACATATTTTATCATTATAAATAATCTAGATGAAAATGAATTTTTGAACTAAAATCTAGTATTTAATAGTATATAGATGAAAAATGAAAATTCACATAAAAACAAGAAATTAAACCTAAGATAATTTTTATTTTCAAATTAAAAATTTTAAATATATTTTGACATATTAAATTTAGAAATGGGAAAAAATTTCTTTTATAATTTCTACTCTGCTAAAAGGTAGTAAAAATTACATAAAAATAGTATAATATTTTTTATTGTAATATTTGATTTGTTCTTATCTTATGCTTATCAAATATATTGGATGAACATAAAAACTACTATATTAATTATAATATATATATTAATATTACTTTAATATCACCCACAAAATTTTATTAATTAAATCTATTAGGGTAAAACTACACTGTGAACATTAAAACAGTAACATGTATCTTTATATTAAATCAGTTTTCATATTCAATTATTTATTAATTATAACTGATGAATTCATTTTAAATTCATTTAACCCAGATATTTTCATAAATCAATTACCCATTTTCATAACTACATATTTAACAGACGTGGAAAATCTTATTATATGAAATAATTTTTTTGTTATATATATTTATTTAGTAAAACTAGTTTATTGTGTAATTTATGATTTTGAAGATAGACCCTATTTAATGTAATGTATCATAACTCAGTGTTGAGTTAATTAAAAAATATCAAATTTATAAAATTTATCAAAAATAGTAAATGTGTTTTAATATATCAGGGTTATATTTTCCATTACTTACTTTGTGTCACTTGTCCTGCATGCAATCTAATATAATGTTCTTACATTAAAAATTAAGGGTGTTACATTTTCCCCACCTTAAATAAATTACTTCCATAAAATTTAAACATGATCTAAAAAATATATGGATTGAAAATAAACTATTTTTGGAATAACCACGTCATAAAATGGATTATATAAAACATTGTTAATAATAGAGAAAGGAATCTAAAATTGTCTCATAAATTGGTCCCTTAGTATTCGAAAATTAGTGGGAAATGGAAACTCAGATAGAGGAAAAATATAAAAAACATGATCTAATGAAGATGGCAAGATATTATAGTTACGAGAAGGCTAAAAATCAGAAAGGCGTAAATTTTTTATAATCTGAAGGGCCGTTTGATTAAATGTAAATTAATGTACAATGACAAAATTTTTGGTCTCAAGATAACTTTTCCTTGAGTAGATGAATTTTATCACTCTATATGAATATAAGAATTTATATGGTTTTATAAACAGAATATTTTTAGTTTTTTGCACTATGAACTATTTTTACATCATCTATAAGAACATGATTCATCATATGGTGATGTATTACAATAATCTTTAAATCCTTGTTCAATGATCAACATAAAACATTTCTTAAATGATTAAAATTTATAGAATATTATGATCCAATAATTTAGATAGAATGTCATTGAATTTAAAATATTACATTATTTAATCTAAACCATCTCTAAATTTTCACATTCTAAACATTTTAATAGTTTAACAACGTATGCTTCTTAAAAATTGGTAATAACATAAATTACCGTAAACCTATTAGGAAATATTAATTCTTCATAATTCATTATGTATGACACATTTTTTTATACATTATTTGAATCAAAAAGTTTTGTAAACTCTATCAATAATCACATAGAAAACATTTTGAAAGGACATTAATCAGTTCCAAGGTAGTTATCTCTTATTGAAATCATTCAATTATTCATTATTACCACAACAACATGAACACATAAAGGTCTTTATTTACCTAAATTGTGTGTTTTATGAAATTTTTCACATTTTGCTGAATAATTTTTTTGGGTACCATTCATCATAAAATAACAAATATTTAATGAATATATAACGCAGCAAAATCCTTATATATTTCATAATAAAAATGATGGGAACAATATAAATGAACTATTTTTACAAAATATTTAATGATCAAAATTAAATATCACATTAATCCTTTCACTTCAGTGGTGTCAATAAATTATGATTGACTATTAATCCATTTCTTATTCTGATGTATATTATAGTGATTCTTGGGGAATTAATTTGAGTATTGACCCATATAATAATATTTGTAAAACTAAATATTAGGGTTTCCTTATTCCCTTTTCATTCATTTTCCGAGTGACATTTATCTCCACACTTATACAAACTTCCAATCTTTTCAAGATTTTAACAAGTTGATTCATTCCATAGTTACCATATTTTAGTAAATCCATTTTCCATTCATATTATTTTACTCATTCACTTTTTCATGGTGTTCAAAATAACTTTTCTTGTTTTTGTTTCCCATGAATACATATGATCTTGAGTATTCCTTTTATATTTTGATGGAATATAAGATTGTCACCTCTAACGATGAGAAATTAAGGGAAGAAATCCCCCTTAAATTATTTTTCTTAAGATCATCAAATAAGTGGTCAATATTTCACTATGTGTTATGTATATAATCTTTAGAATATTTTTATTCTCTATTAATGGTATCATTATAATACAAAACACTCTCTTCTTCCTTTTTCATTATGATATGAAAATGTTACTTCATCTTAATTTTACAATAGTTAGGAAATTATTTATTAATAAATGTAACATTAAATGAACTAAATTCCAAGAGTTTTATTTCCTTTTTATCACTAGTATTTTGGATATTGGGCCACCATTGATCATCATTTCTTTTGATACAAAAGACTAAAAGTGTAATATTTTTATTTTTCCTACTTTATAATGATGTAATTATTTTCTTCAAATATATAACCCTTTTACGAACTATGATCGGATTAGTAGTCCCACTAAATGATGATGGATTCTACAGCATAATGATACCCAACATAGGTTAATTTTTCCAAGGAATAGGCTTATTCATTCAGGTAAGGTTATTTTCATAACCCAACTAAGATTCCCATGTTTTTCCATAACATTATCACTTTTAATACCATCTCTATTGGTTTCCTTAGAATGGATATATATACAGTTTCTATGGTTAATAATTTCATTCGTCCTTCTAAAAAATTTTTCTAATCAATGTAATATAATGGATTAGCTCATAAAATTTTGAACATTTTATAACTCTAAATATGGATTAACATACATTAGAGAATTTGTTCTTAGAGAACTTCATAATCATAAATATCGATTCTTTTTGGACATTTATTCATCTAAATCCCTCATAAATATAGGTACATAAAATGATTAGTATCCCAAGAGCATCACCTATATTTTTCAAACCATTTGTGCTATGATATCCATTTTTATGTACCATGTTTCCACATGTCAAAATGAAAACAACTTTTTAGAGTTATTACTCATATGTCTATTTTTTTCAGAACCATGTCCACATGTAGTATCCAGTGATATATGTAATTATAGGAATACCCATATAATATATATCTTACCAAAATTATAATATTTTATTCTATAATCATCCTCAATTTAATTCTTAGGGTTGTGATCTGTAATATATGTATACTAATTCTAGTTTCTTGGGGTTCTCTTAAACATTCACTGAAAACAATTATAATTCCTCAACCCTAGAAGCTAAGATTTGGTGCATTAAGGTCGTTAAATTATCATGGCTACATTGAATAAAATCGCAAAGGACCATTAAAGTTAGTGGTATTTGAATTCTATATTACATTCATGATACCCATAATATCTTAAAAAAATTTGAACAAAAATCATGATACATCAAAAGAAAATAAATAGTGTCCTTCAAAGATTATTCAAATATTTCTTCATCATGAAAAAGAGTAAGGAAACATAATAAGGGTGAGATAAACTGAATATTATGGGTCTGTAATGAAGAAATAAAAATGAATCATTTCAAATAAAACTACATTTAATTATTATTAACTAATAACACATGCCATACAAATAAATAGACGTGGTAAATTCAATGTGTCAATGTATAAAACTAAAAAACATTACATTTAATCGATGAACTAAAATGGAAGTGTACCAATAGACATTTCAACACAAAATATCATTGAAGAATAAAAACTAGAATACTAATGAAAAAATGATTAATTATCAGATATCATGTCTTTAGGACATTTGGATCTATATTTTATGATATATCCTTTTAACGGTTTAAAACTACAAATGGAAACCTGTTTAATTTGGCCTACATAATCATGTCATGAGAACCTATCGATGCATCAATGAGTTATATAATTTATGGTATCCACCTATAATTGATTTTCATAAGAATTAATCAAATCAAATAATAAATTTAATAAATATAAATTATTCCGTATCAAATATATATATTGAATTAAAGATACAAACAAAACAACAATTCCCCCAATTAATCAAATATATTTCAAGGTAAACTATATGTGTAAAATGGTATATTATTTAAAAAATAATAATATACATCATTGGAAAATATACATATTCATGTAATTTAAAAAAAAATTATTAAAATTAAATTATTGTTTCACGATAATGTTAAAAATCACAAAATGAAGTGATATTTCCGAGATAGTCATTAAGAATATTCTTGAGGAGATTAATATGTAAACATTATAAAGTCTCCCATAACACATTGAAACTTTTAAATCACAATTTCCCTAAATTTTTGACATTAAATTTAACATATAATATCATGAAAATAATGATATTCATGATATTTTTTTCTAAAGGGAAGTATATACAACATATAGTTGTGAGTTGGTGCATAACAACAAATAATACTCTATTGAATGTAAATTGAGAATAATTACCTTACATAAGATTAATTTTTTATTGTGAATTTATAATAATATATAGTGGTTTTAAAAATTTCAATTACCTATAACCTAACCATATTGATATTTATGATATCACATATCATCCTATTATTTTATCTTATTAACCGTTTGTTTATAATGAATCTTTATTTTAGCTATTTTGGTTGTTAATTTTCTAGTTTGTCGAGTATGTTCTAACATGTTATATCTTATTATTATTACTACATATATCATCATTTAAAAATCTATATAATGTATAAAATTATGTTAATATCACATGTATCTTTCATATATGTATCTTCAATAATCTATAATATTTGTATATAAAAATGAAATGCACATTTCAAGGAGACGGTTGTTCGTACTTATGGATGAACACTGCCTTCATTTCATTGTAATATTTTATAAGAATTACATGTAAATTATAATTATATAACTATAAATTTTAAATATATTACACTATTTATGTAATATATTTCTTATAATTTTATTAAATTTATTTTTGAAACATTCCATGTTTAGTGTGAACGAATCACATCACATGGAGTAGTCCGTAGTCCACAATTCTTCTAACTTTGTTATCATAGAAATAGAATATGGAATATTTTAAATGTATTTGTTATAGAAGGCTTAAATAAGTATTATGAAATAATTAATATAATATATAAAATATATAAATATTTTTTATATCATAACGCCCAACAATAAATATTGGTAAAGGAAAAATGAACAATCATCATTTCATGAGACGATAGATTTCCATACACAGAAATAATATGTTTGTTTCCAATTAGATGGAGTTTTTTGTAAATGTAGGCGGAGAACATAAATAGACAACATAAATTTATATTTAATATAAATATTTAATTATATGTACATGGAATAGTTATATTTTATGTTTTTGAAATTCAATGAAACAAAAGAGAATGTTTGAAGGCATTATATTAAAAAACGGGTAACTCCATTTGGTCTATACCTAAGATATCACTACAAAAAAAAAATTTGTGGAGAGGAGAATAGATTTTTTGAATCTATTTGGGAAGATATTTGATGAACCTATTTGGATTTATATGTGTAAGGGATGGGGAGAATTGGGGACCCTTTATATTGGAGGAGGAGTGGCACACTTGTAATATTTAGACAAAAGAATTATTCCATCACATTTAATTTTGAATATGAATAAATTAATGTATCCATTAATCTAAATGAGATAACATGTTCAAAATATGGCCTTAAAATGGATTGTTTACATGTTTATTGGGTTTTTAGGACATACATTTAAGGTTTAGTCGTTTATTTATCTTAATTTTTTATTATCATTTCAATTTTTTTAATTCGATTCATTAATATTAATTGCAGATTGTAAGAACCTGGTACATATTCTTGAATTATGGGTTTATTCCTTTAACTTTTGCTTATTTTTCTTTGAAAATAAATAAAATGGGGATAATCCAAAATTGTATGGGTACACGCTGTGTACTTTTCAACAAGCCGTGAACTTTGGCCATCAGGGATGAGTACAGAAGGCGTGTAGTCATGTCTACGATAAAGGGTATAAAAACACACTACACTCCGTGTACATGGTACTTACACATCATGTAATCAGTCTACTGGTGAATAGTAAGGCACTGGGAGTTGCCTCCAACTGAGAGACAGTACACACCATGTACTCAGAAATACATTTCGTGTACTCATGTTGACAAATGAATAGTGTGGCGGTGAAATGTAGCCTCAGAGGAATAGTTAAATGATGAATAATACACAACGTTTAATTGAGAGTACATGCCGTTTAGTTTTTTTTTCACGTAAAATGGGCAATAGCCTCCTCATTTGGCAGAGGAGGCAGTGGGTTCTTTTGAAGCGTTGGAGAGATGGTCGGACCTTGGAAGATCTCCGAACAGCACACTGGGAACCAGATTCCTACGTCGTCGATCTCCTTTAAACCAGACGGGTATGCTCTTCCTTCTCATAGAGCCCTTCTTACCAATTATTTCTCGATGTAAAGTTGTTTGAGGTTGAATGAGTGAACATTTATCCCAGATCTACGTCATTCTTGGAAGATTTGGGAGGTGTCGTTCGCATATAACGATTAGGGGTGATCAAGGTAGGTGGGCTAGTGTTCATTTTAATTGTTGGGTTGATTTTTTGTGTACTGTTGTGCTACAAACCCATGTTTGGGGTATTGTATGGCTGAGGCCTTTGCTGAAAAGATATCTAAAATTGTATAGATAAACTAATGATAAATAAAACTGTTTTTGGGATCACTTCCTGGATCCTAGGCCACCACAAGGGTGTGTTCCTCTGTTTAGTCAATTGGTATGGATACCTGAGGGTATACATGATTATTACATGTTTAACGTATTACTGATAGGAAATTTAGTATAAAAATGCTTTCATGCATTAGGCTCGGCCCAGTTACTTGTGCCTAATGGGAGTGGTTATATTATCCTGGGAGAGTGGTTATATTTATCCTGAGGGCGTGGCTATATTAGCCTCAGGGCATGGTTATATTAGCCTGAGGGTGTGGTTATATTTAGCCTGAAGACGTGGTTATAGTAGCCTGGGGGTGTGGTTATATTAGTCTAAGGGAAATGTGATATTTATCCTGAAGTAATGGTGATATTTATCCTGAGGGAATGACTATATTATCCTGAGGGCATGGTTCTGATAAGATCAGAATTAAATTACGTTAAACCGATAAAAGAATATTAAAATGGAAATTTTACTGGTGGTGATAGTTACATTGATTACTTTCTAGTTTACTGCATTTTATTATTGCACAATATTGTTTCACATTTTCACTGGTAGTTAAGCACAGGCCTTTGGTGGTTGCCCACTGGGATTTATTTCTCACACCTTGTTTGCGGCATATCTTCGACCCAAACAGACTATATTGTTGTAGGTTTCGATAGGGGAAATGTTTTCTATAAAGGTATATGATTGTTGGAGTGGAGTAGAAGAGATTGGGACCGAGCTAAGGATTGTGATGTTCTTGAGTTCCTATTGCAATATTCTATTTTTTTTGTACATTTACATTGAGTTGTATTGAATTGTATTGCAGTGTATCCTATTTTGGCTGCTTTCATAGAAATAGTGACATGCTGCATCATTATATACAACTATTGGTTATATTTTACTGTAGTTTTTCATTTCTAATTTATTTTGTTTACTGCTTCCGCTATTGTATGTTGTATAATTTTTCCACTGTGCTACACTTTATCAAATGTGGTCATAGTTTCCCCACTATCAGACGTGGGCCCTTGCTGCTAGTCAGCAGCCTCTGGCGTTTGAGGAAATGCGCTTGAGGTCATGTGACCAACCGGGTTCGGGGCACCTGTATTGTGGGTTCCAGATCTGGGACGTTACAAAGTGGTATCAAAGGGGTTCTTTTCTTTGACATACTATTTGAATTCTATAGTCAGGGATAAGAAGGGAATTGATTGTAGGTAATAAGCTATGCTCAGGGGGTAGGTAACCCGTGTACAGGGAAAATCCAATA
Source organism: Viscum album (assembly GCA_963277665.1). NCBI lineage: Eukaryota > Viridiplantae > Streptophyta > Magnoliopsida > Santalales > Viscaceae > Viscum > Viscum album. The sequence continues at coordinate 1,396,217,561 of OY728165.1, forward strand.
TACCTCGTTATTGAAAGCATTCTGATTTTGTAAATTTTATAGTTGATTTTAATTTCACCGTTGGTTGACTCACCTGTAATTGTGCTGTTTATATATTATACATGGGTTCTACTTAGTTTCAACCCGATGAGACGAGGTTATGTCGTCTCATTCATCATTTAGGCACATACAAGAAACCACATGTCCTATATTCTTCCATGTCATGTCGGTGCATTATAAATTGCAAGTTGTTGTGATAGTTTTTGTACTAGAACATCATACTGTTGTGATAGCTTTTTTGATGAATATCTTGTATTTGATAGGGTATTGTTGGGTGAGGTTTTGATATAATGAATGCCAAACGTTGGTTCTGGAGGAGTAAGGGCCCTCAATGACCAGAATTTGGTGGATCATCGACATGTTTTTGTTTTTATAACATATATTAGATTCCAAGATCTATTTCTCATGGAGTATGGGACCTCACGGATCAGAATTTGTAACTTAGTTATTTGTTTGGTGTTTTTCTGGGTTCTAGAGTTGTTTCTGAGGATTACTGTCCTGAAAACCCAGCATACACGTCATGTAGTTCTATGGACACAAGCCGTGTGTTCTTCTGTTCTGGAAGAAATAAAAACTTTTGAAATTAAATATTGTGTACCCTAAGTACACGCCGTGTAGTCTCTAACCATGTCATAGGCCATGTGGGCAGAGACACGGGATATGTAAGTTTTCTGGGAACACACCGTGTACGGGTTGTACACGGTGTGTAGTGTTGACCTAGTGTCTGCATGTGTAAGTAACAACACGGATGATGAAACCATTATCCATACATGCCATGTCTTCCTTGAACATGCCATAGTGTTATCCTTCTTTGTACATGCAGTGTAGTGTGACCTGGGTACACAGACTATGTCACGAACAACATGGGCCGGTGGAAGTTTTTAGAGTACATGTTGTGTACATGTGGGGGATGATGTGTAGGCTGGTTTTAGGAGATCCATGTGGCCTAGCCGTGTATAAGTACTCAGGAAGGGAAGAAGGATTCAAGTACATGTCGTGTAGTTTGAAATACACACCGAGTATTTGGGGTGTTACACTTCCAGTTTAAGATGGATTACATGCCCATGTGGATGGCTTGTGAGAACAAGACGTGTTGTAATTATACGCGCCATATAGTCAAATTTTGTAAATATTGAATGCTTTCTTTTCCTGTTCCCTTATTTGTCTCCTAGTTTTCAGTATTTGATAATCGTGATCTATGTTGTGCGTTAGACCATGTAGGGTCATGCCACCAAGACGACCACCAGTTTTTCGCTAAGATATCAGCTATGATTATACTAATGAGATGGTCGGCCATGGGCTACCTGTGGATCCTTTAGCACTTCCAGATGTGGCACCAACCTTTATACCAGATGCAGGCATCGATGCGCAGTTCTGTGAATGCTTTATGCGATTCATGCTGACCTTCCAGGGAGCACCGCTGGTTGCCACATCTATGGGAGATCTCACATGTATCTTCCAGCAGCAGCATCCTCCTATGTTTTTAGTGGATGGAAGACCACATGCTGTGGATTCATGGATGGATTCATTGTAGACTATTTTCGAGCATCTGGAAAGGCCTCCTGGGTGGAGAGTCAACCTAGCTACAAACATGTTGCGCTATTTGACCAAGAGGTGGTGGGATGTTTCCACCCAGTCTGATAATCACCGAGACATAGTGTGGGAAGATTTTCATATAGCCTTATATGACTTATTCTCCCTGGATAAGCTAAGGGAAGATCAATCTCAATGGTTCATGAATCTGGAGCAAGGCGACATGTCAGTGACGGACTATTCTGCCCGCTTCACCGAGCATCAACATTTTACACTTGTTCTGGTGGGAGATGAGGCATTGAGGGATCGACTCTTTGAGGATGGTCTTCGATATGACATGAAAGCGCTGGTAAACATTTTCGGGTTGCCTAGAGTACATTCTATTGTGATCCATGCACTAATTTTTTAGAAGAACCTGCAGGAATCTAGTGGTGTGGGCCAAGGCGGTTCAACACTAGTTTCTGGTACTATTTCCATCGACAAGATGTAGAGGTAGACATATTTCTATCACGTTTTCAGCACTATCCATAAGAACTCATCAGTTGGACCAATAATTTGATTCCAGTGTGGAAGACATGGGAACAAGAGACCTTAGTGTCCCCGTGACCCAGTGGAGTGTCGAGTTTGCGGCAAGATGGGTCATGTACAACATTTCTGCTAGGAATTTCTACTAGTGGCCAGTGAGAGGGGTTCTATGCAGACTCCGCGTACGGGAGAAGGACAAAACGCTTCATACCAGTTGGGAAATTTGAATGCGTTAGGGAGTGCAGGTCGAGATGGTGGTCATGGCCATGGTAGCCAGACACTAGGATCTTAGAGGCAGTAGGGTGGGTCAGCTCAGGGTATCCAGACTATGTCACAGGGCCACGGTACTGGGCAGACATATGCAGTGCAATAGACTCAATAAAAGCAGGATCATGGACCTTCCACTATCAGAGGTACTATTCTAGTTGCTTTTGTTTTATCTTCAGCATTTTTCGATACTGGTGTTACACATATATTCAAATCTGTGGATGTTTTGGAGAGCCTTGGGCTCTTTGTTTCTTCTACTTCTGATATCATGATACTAGACGCACCATTGGGAGTGAGGAAGACATATTTGCATCAGTGCAAGGAGTGAACCATCAAGTTTGGTGGATGTCACTTTATATGGGGCCTCTATGTCTTAGAGATACCATCTTATGATGTCATTCTTAGGATGTACTAGTTGGTTCCCTTTCGATCCTTTGTAGACTGCTATCATCCCATGGTGAGTTTCACTTCACCAGAGGGCAGAGAGTTCCTATAGAAGGTCGAATGGGATGTACAAGCAAGCCATGATGGACCAGAGCATAGTGGGTGAGGTGGAGTCACATCCTAGATCATGAATTTTTATCTAGATGATCATGGAACTTGTCATAATGATTTCCATCCAGTGGTTGATCATTTCAGGGATGTCTTCTTGGATGCCTTTTTTAGGTCTACCTCCGGATCTTGAGGAGGATTTATCTATTTATCTTGTCCTAAGAGTGGCACTGGTGTCCATTCCTCCTTATAGGATGGCTACACCTGAGTTACTAGAGATCAAAAGGAAATTAGCGGAGTTGTAGTGAAAGGGTTTCATCTGACCCAGTAATTCTCCTTTGGGTTCGTTGTTCGTTTTTACAAAGAAGGTTGATGGTACGCTTCGACTATACTTGGACTATCGGAAGCTAAACTGGTTGATTGTCAAGAACCGATACCCCCTATCGAGGAATGATGATCTTTTTTATCAACTACGAGGAGAACTATTGTTCTTGAAGATTGACTTGAGATCTGGATATCATTAGTTGTGCATGAGATCATCCGACATAAAACTTATTGCCTTTCGAAGCTGATATGGTTTCTATGAGTATTTGGTCATGGGGTTGGGACTCAAAAATTCTCCAGTAGTTTTCATGGCTCTGATAAATCATGTGTTCAACCCATTTCTAGATTCATTCGTTATAGTATTCGTGGACAATATCTTGATGTACTGTCTCACTCAACACGACCATGCCACCCATCTTGAGATCATACTGAGTACACTGAGAGAGAATAATCTATATTTTAATCTCTCAATTTTCCACTTTTGGATCGACCAGATTTACTTCCTAGGTCATATTATCTTAGAGGCAGGAGTTGTGGTAGGCCTAGAATAGGTGAGAGCGGTAGTTTCCTAGGAAAAGCCTAAAAACATGTTTGAGATACTTAGATTCTTGGGGCTAATAGGTTACTACATGCATTTTATATAGGACTTCTCCCGCTTAGTAGCGCCTTTGATGGGTTTTACTAAGAAGTGTATGTAGTTCGTTTGGTCCGAAGATTTCGAGATAGCCTTTCAGGAGACGAAGGGAAGGTTGGCATCCTCACTAGTCATGATACTTCCAGAGTAGGAGAAGAGCTATACAGTTTACTGTGATGCATCAGGTATTGGGTTATGAGATGTGTTGATGAAAGGCGATCATGTTTTTATGTACGGGTCTCGGTAGTTGAGTCCACATGAGAGGAATTACCTGACACATAATCTCGAGTTGGCTGCAGTTGTTCATACGTTGCACTGTTGGAGACATTATCTCATTGGAGATCACTTTGTGGTATTTACTGACCGAAAAGTCTCAAATACACTTTTACTCCACGTGACTTGAATCTGAGACTATGATGGTGGGTCAAATAACTTTAGTCGTTCAACATTGAGCTTTCCTATACACCTGGAAATGGTAATGTAGTAGCTGATGCACTAAGAATAGAGACTCAGATACATGCATTGCAGGAGGCCAGTAGTGAGTGGAATCTTATGGCCTTGTTCTATGAGATGAATTTTGTGGTGCATGATAGTCCTTGTAAAGCCTATACTTCATCCTTAGCTTTCACTTATACCCTTCTGGATAGAGTGAGAATGAGACAGATGTCATACTCAGAAGGCATAGTTCTACGAGAGTCGATTGAAAGTGAGGACCCTCCTCATGGATGGACGATAGGCGATGATGATGTACTTTGTTTACATGGACGATTGTGGGTTCCAGGGGATATACGCGAGGAGTTGATGTGGGAGTTTCATTATTAAATCATGGGAAGTTAATCCCAATGTTAACAAAATGTACCATGAATTGAGATGTCAGTATTGGTTGTCGAGTATGAAGTGGGAGATAGCTATTTTTGTTACTAGATTTTACACCTGTCAGTAGGTGAAGGAAGAGCAGCAGAGTGCAACTGGACTATTACTACAATTACCCATTTTGGAGTAGAAATTGGATTATGCGGCGATGGACTTTGTGACTGGGTTTCTGAGGTCACCTTTAGGCAGTGATGTAGTGTTGTTTGTCTTGGATAGACTTACGAAGGTAGCTCAATTTTTTCCGATCAAGGAGACCTTCAGAGTTGACAAGCTCGAGAAGTTGTATATCCGAGAAGTTGTACGTCTTCATAGGGTCCCTCGTTCCATCATTTCAGATAGGTACACCCATTTTATGTCTCATTTATGGAAGGGTTTTCAAAGGTCCCTTGGTACATAGGTGCTTCTAAGCACAGCTTACCACCATTAGACTGATGGCCAATCAGAGCGTATGATACCGGTGCGTGAGGACATGCTGCGTGCATGCATCATGGACATTGGGGCTCATGGGAGAGGCACATACCCCTGGTCGAGTATTCCTATAATAATAGTTTTCAGGAAACTGTTGAGATGAAACCTTATGAGGATTTATAAGGTAGACCATGCCGATCAAATTTGTGTAGGTTGGTGAGAGGTGATGTAGCTTTACTGGGAAAAAGTCTTATGCATGAGACTTTAGAGAAGGTCCAGTTGATACAGAAGCAGATGGATACTGCACAGTCTCGTTAGAAATCTTATGCAGATCGCCGCAGATGACCCTTGGAATTCATGGTATGGGATCTGGTTTTCTTGTGAGTTTCAACGATGTTGGGACACATAGGTATCAAGAGACAGTGAAAATTCACACCTCAGTTTGTGGGGATGTTTTGGAATTTAGATAGAGTCAGACTAGTTTCCTATCGGTTGCAGTTACCATAGTGGTACTGGGCCATGCATGATGTCTTCCATGTATCTCAGCAGCGCCGGTATCGCTCATACCCATATCACAAATTTCAAACAGAGGAGGTTGAGCTTCAAGATGATGATTACTTTGAGGAGAATCTGATTCTATTTGTTTATAGGAGCACACAGGTTCTCCGAGGTGGGTCAGTTCCTCTCGTAAATGTGCTATGGCATCACGACTGAGTGCAGGATAAAACATGGGAGCAGGAGACTGACATACATGCTCAATGGCAAGAGTTGTTATGATCATTACCTTCACCACCCTAGGAAGGGAAATTCAGGGATGAATTGCTTTAAGGGGGAGTTTGTAAGAACCCAGTTCTTATTCTTGATGTACGGGTTTCTTCCGTTCATTTTTCCTTAAGTGTTTTTGATAAATTATGTAACATGGGAAAAATATCAATTTTTATGTGTACATTCCATGTACTTTGGCCTTTTGGGATGAGTACACAAGGAATGTAGGCCTGTCAGTGATGAAGGGTGTAAAAACAGACTACACGCTGTGTACTTGGTACTTACACGTCATATAAGCAGTAAGAGGATAAACAGTAAGGGGGTGGGATTAGTCGCTAGATGAGTGAAAGTACATGCTATGTACTCATAAATACACGTAGTGTACTCATGTTGGTAGATGAACAGTGTGGTGGGGAAAATTAGCTGCCAGAGGAACAGTTAAATGATGAATAATACACGCCGTCTACTTGAGAGTACACGCTGTTTAGTTTGTTGTTTTCTCTTAAAATGTGGAGTAGCCTCGTCATTTGGAAGAGGATGCAGTGGGTTCATTTGGAGTGTGGGAGAGACAATCGCACCTTGGAAGATCTCCCGACATCACACTAGGAACCTGATTCCTACGCCATTGATTTCTTTTGAACTGGACATGTAATCTCTTCCTTCTCCTAGAGACATTCATACCAATTCATTTCCGAAATAAATTTGTTTGAGTTTTAATGAGTGAACACTTATCCAAGATCTATGTCGTTCTTGGAAGATTTTGGAGGCTTCGATCACGTATAATTATCAGGGGTATCAAGGTAGGTGGTCTGGTATTTATTATAATTGTTGGTTTGATTTTTTGTGTACCATTGTGCTACAAACCCATATTTGGGTATCATATGGTTGAGGATTTGCTGATAAGATATCTAGATATGTATAGATAATATAATGAAAAATTAAAATTTCTTTTTCAGATCACTACTTGGATCTAGGGCTACCCCGATGGTGTGTCCCTCTATTCTGCCCTTTGGCCTGGATACCTGAGGGTATACCGAGATTATTACATGTTTAATGTTTTTTTGAGAGTAAATTTGGTATAAAATTTCTTATTATGCATTGGGATCGGCTCGATTACTTCTGCCTGAGGGTAGTGGTTATATTAGACTGAGGCTGTGGTTATATTTATCCCGAGGATGTGGTTATATTAGCATGTGGGCGTGGTTATATTAGCCTTAGGACATGGTTATATTTAGCCTGAGGGCATGGTTATATTATCACGAGGGCACAGTTATATTATCCTGAGGTCAAGGTGATATATATCCCGAGGGCATGGTGATATTTATCCTGAGGGAATGACTATATTAGCCTGAGGCCATGGTTCTGATTAGCTCAGAATTAAATTAGGTTTAATTTTTAAAAGAATATTAAAATGGCAAAGTAACTGGTGGTGATAGTTTCCTTGAGTACATACTAGTTTACTGCATTTTATTATTACACACAATTGTTGCACATTTTCAACGAGAGTTGGGAAAGGGCCTTTGGTGGTTTCCTAGTAGGATTTATTTCTCACACCCAGTTTGGGTCATGTCTTCTGCCCAAACAGACTATATTGCTACATGTGTCAATAGGGTAAAGGATCCCTATACAGTTATATGATTTTTTCAGAGGAGTAGGAGATCATGGGACCGAGCTTAGGCTTGGGATGATATTGAGTTCCTTTTGCACTCTTCGATTTTGTTTTGTTGTACTTATACATTGAGTTGTATTGAATTGTATTGTAGTGTATCCTATTTTGGCTATTTTAATAGAAATAGTGTCATGCCGCTTCATTATATAAAACTTTTGGTTATCTTTTACTGCATTTGTTCATTTCTAGTTCATATTGTTTACTGCTTCAGCTGTTGTATGTTGTATATTTTTTCTTATGTGCTACAATTTAGAAAATGAGGTTATTGTTTCCCTACTATCAGACATGGGCCCTTGCTGCTAGTCAGCAGCCTTTGGCATTTGGGGAAATGCGCTTGATGTCATGTGACCAACCGGGTTCGGGGCACCTAGCGTGTGAGTTCCAGATCTAGGACAATACATAGATAACTAATTATATCATATTTGAAATTATAAATTATAATTATTAAAATATAAAATCAATTTTACCAAATTCAAATAATATCAGTAATATAAATATATTTAAATGAAATATAACAGACGAGATGAAAATTCTGATTTTTAATGTTAAAAATATCTACAACATTGTTTTGTTATTATTATAAATTTCGATGTGAAATTTATTAATGTAAAAAAATTGTATGAATTGATAATAATATTATTTATTAAATATTTAAAACCAATATAATAGATATTTTATCATTAAAAATAAATTATATGACAAATTAGTTTTGAAATAAAATACAATATTTTCTAATATTCATAAAAATTGAAACATCACAGAAAAATAACAAAAAATACATCGTAAGATAGTTTTTATGTTCCACATACAATTGTTATGTTCATTTCTACATATTAGATTTTTAATGGTGTCAAAATTGGATACAAAATTAGTTCTCCACTAAAAAGATAAACAATTCTTTAATATAAATATAGTGTTTTTATGTGTAATATATGGTTTGTTCCTATATTATACCTATCAAATCTATTAGATGAACTTTATAAATATTATATTGATTGTATAATATATATATATATATATTTCATTAATATAACTAATTTTTTTTATTAATTTAATCCATTAGACAAAAACAACACTGTGAACCTAAAAATACAATTATTTTTCTTTTATATTTAATTTGTTTTCATATTCATTTATTATTAAATTTTAACGAAATAATCCATTTTAAATTTGAATGAATAGTATATTTTCCTAAATTATTTACCCATTTTCATAATGAATAATTTAATTTCAGGGTTAAATCTTATTATATTAAATAATAATTTAATATTATATAGTTATATAGTAAAATTCAGTCTTGCAGGTAGTGTAAGATTTCGAATAATTCTTCTCTTGCATGTAACACAAGGTAACATAGTGTATAATGAATTAAAAAATATATAATATATAAAATATATTTAAAATATTAAATCTATTTTTCGGAAGCTGTGTATTATGTTCCCTTAACTACTTGGTGTCATGTTTCATACATGTTATCAAACTTAAGGTTCTTACTTTAATATTTTGGGGTGTTACACTATAGAATGGGTAAAGTGTGTGATTGTGTTACTTTATTTAGGTGGATCATTAATCATGGATTGGGTTGTTTTACTGATAATATACAACTGATCCCATAAATGGGGTTTATAATATTTTAGTTTTTTAATTGTTTTATAGGATTGGAGAGGGGCGTAACCCAATGATTCTTCCTCCCAAAAATACATTGACAATTGGGATTTATATCATACAACTATATTGGTTGAGTATATAACTTAATAAATCTATTACAATTAGATTAAATCAATACCCATATTATATATTAATCTTAATTTTCATTGTAAAAGGTCCATATAAAAATCAATTATTATTTTTAATGTAATTTTACATTGTTAGAAAAATCATGGATATATTTTACAAAAGTTCAATGAAAATAATGAAATATAGTTCATGTGTTTTATTTATCTATATAACATAAATGGAAATTTATTCCTCTTGATGGGAATATAATTTATAAATGTTACATTCATTACATTATCCACCCCCTATAAAACTTTTCTCTCTTAATTTTCATTTCAAACAAATGATTAAATGATGGAAATTTTTTTCATACCCTATTTAGGTTCCCTATTGCCTCCATAAACATTGTGTTCCACAATAATACATTGAATTTGTGGTTTGTCATAATTTTATTAAAAAAAATTCCTATGATCTAAGATATTCACTGTATTGTCCACATATGAAATATCATTTTTTGTGGTACCACCTCTAGATTCACTGCCTGTTAGGGTCCTGATATATTCTTCTTCAATGGGGATAAAAAGAAACACATCATATACTTGTGATAGTTTTGGTGGTAGTTTTAGTTGATATGACATATATCTGATGCGATCAATGATCTCAAAGCATAAAATGTCTGTACGATTAAAATCTCTCTTCTTCCCAAACATCATAAATTACATTTTTAGTGGTATATGACGATACACTTTATATCTGAAAAAACATTTTTTTTCAGTTATAATTTAATTTCTTTTACTCTTAAACGATTTTATATAACACTGATCGTATTGAACCATTAACTTCAATGTTATGACATGATAAAATCTAGTCTCAATCCATAAATACCCCAAGACTTCCTCCCTAGTCTATATGATAGAGACTAGTGTTGAAGGAAGGAATGTATAATGTGTAATTTTTCTAAGAACGTTTATGTTGGAAAAAGTCCATCTTGATGAAAAATTAAACAATGATTAAAATTAAACGAAGAGGAAAATAGAAATGAAAAACCATGACTGAAAAATCTATATACACTACAAGAGTAAAATAGTGTAAATTGAGAAGTAGGGGAAAAATAAACACCCAAATAAAAATATTTCCTAACCTAAAATTTTTTCAATGTAAAACACCAATAAGTCCCATGTCATGATCCCCAAGCTGCGACCCTATACATATTCCAATGTATTGGGTATACATAAGATACTATAACGTCACCTTTTACCTATATACCATCAACATAAGTCATTAAATATTATAGAAAATAACTTTCAAGGATGTGTATATAAATATCATATTGGTCATCCTAGATTATTAAGGGATTGAAGAAAGAGATACAATAGTAAAGGAAAGATTGCGGATAACAATCATGATATAGAAAGTAGAGTAAGGTAATAACTCCACCCAAACCATGAGACAATGTAACCTCATCCAAAAAAAATGTTGTAATAATAGTGTGTAAATGGACTACACATATATTATTTTCCAGATATGTTATGAGAGTAGAGTCATCCAACCATGAAAACAAAAAATGGACATCATGAGGCATACCCAATGAATTTATGCATCCCATTGATGAAGAGTATACCGAACCAAAGGAATGGTTACAGATGAATATATATATTCACAGTGAAAATAAGCCAAAATTATAGAGTACTGTGATCACTATCTACGATATCATCCCAGGAATAATAGTCACTAGTTGTTCAAAATTTCCATTAATGATTTTCAGAATCTAACACATCTACATTGAAGTAACTACTCGTGCTATTCCATGCCTCATCTATATTCCACATAGTCTCGGTGTATCAACTCCATGTAGGGGACCCCCAACAAAGTGTGTTAATGTGGTTCCACTCTATATGCTTCTATAGAGGACACCTACTGAATTTTATTGGGGTTATCACTCTAGTTTTATGTTGTCCTATACCATACAAGATAGGTGATTCCTCTCAGTAGGTAGAGGACCCATGAAAAAGATGAAGGGATGGGGTGTTCCACATGAGGTTGTAGCATCTTGAACCTAAGAACCACTAAAATGTTCCCCGAGCCCGGCTTAGCATATGGCCTCAAGTACTTCTCCACAAAATATCATTACATACCGAGTAGCAACGAGGGTTCACGGTGTGTCCGTGGAGAGACTATTCCATCCTACTAGAGTGTAACACAATTTCTGAAAAATAGTAGTAAGCTATGAGTACCAGTATATCATACAAAAAATAGTTACTAACAATTAATAGATAATAATATCAAAATGAATATCATATACTAGGATGATGATAATATATTTCATCCATTTTTAAATAATCAAAAAATACATTTATACATTGAATTTTTATAATAAATGGAACAAGATTAGAAAAACTCCCAAAATATCATATCTAGAATTGAAAGCCTCATCTCAGTCCAATTCATCCATGCTTCTAAGTAATCATCAAGAACCTGTATCATGGTGCTTGTACTTGTCTATACCTACAATCATATAGTCAATTTGTGTAACCATAAGTGGAAAAAATATTGTGTGAGAAATAATAACAATAAGCCACCACTTATGGTCATGTTCCAATCTATCAGTGATTATATAACATGCACAATGTGAAAATTGTAATATAATAAGAAAACAAAGTATGAAATTAAACATCCTATAATTTCTAGGTTCTCATTCATAATAATTTTCATTAAATTATACAAATCAATTGAATTATAATTATCAATACTAGGAATATAGATCAGTATCCACAATGAAATAGTTGAAAAGGGTTCCTAAATAATAAATCCATAATGTGTGAACCCAAACCAAATTAAAGCTTCTTATTTGTCTTGATAGATACATCATATAAAGAATTCCAGTCAATGAAAAATTTATAACCTAAGTCATCCTTAAAATTCCAAATGTGGAATATAGTTGTGGATCTATGTATAATATAAACTAACACCATATAATCCCATCCAGGTAGTACCTCTCAAGAACCCATGTATTTCATTATGTGTGGCACAACGTCTCTAAAACTCAGGTCCAATCTCGATGGTCCAGTATGAGAGCCTTAGTATCACCCATGGAATAAAGATCAAATGACCCTTTCTTCTACCCATGTAAATAAATATGGATTACATATATCTCTCGACATATAATAGTTAGACCCTATGAGTCTATTCCTATAATTCATTAAAGGAGTCTAAGTGTCCCACAAGTAGAATCATGGTTAAGAAAAATGATTCCATCCACGGAATTAATCAATTTAATCCATTTGTCACCCAATTCATCTAAAATTTCAATATCATCAGAACCATATATCAATTTCATTTAATTATGTCAATGTCTAAACAATGAACATTCAATTTAGATCTCCCCTAAAAGGTGTCACATCACATTGGATATGTGTATAAGGCTTTCTGAACAAATAATCACATGTGAAATTCAATATAAAGGGAAATTTAATCGTTAACAAGAAATTACAAGGAATAAACTCTATTAAACACACAACGAAATTTAATTAAAAAACATTTCAATCTTAATTACATTATACAAGGTATGGTCTAAGGGTCATGGTAATTCCTCCCTTCATATTAATCAATTCATTTCCTTTTTATATCATAATAAAATTTATATATCAATTCATGATTTAAATCATACATTATAAAATCATTATTGAAATCCCAAGAAAAGTGTCAAAGTGAACACATAAAAGTTTCCGTAGTCACATGAATTCTAAATGGTCTATTTAAACCCATAACACACTCAACTGGGTTGTCTCGGTGTCAAGGTTTTCAAACTAAAATCATTAATCAATGGAATCTTTAAATACATAAAGCATTTTAGAAAAATAAATTCAAGGATTAATGCTCATTTAATGGGTGACACTTTTAGAATTGGTCATGAATCACAATATTGTTTCTATAAACATTCAATAATAAATTAATTCCATGAGATGACCTACCATATGTCCCTAGTTGATTTCCCATCTAAAATCATCACTTTATTCGACTTAGATCGAGAGAAGGATGGTGACTGTATGAAGAAATTAAAAACCAAGAAAATTATCATGCACCTAAATTGGTGATCCAATATCAGAAGAATAAATAATTTATAAGAAAAAAAAATTACTCACCCATGATGATCCAACGATATGACCAGTGCTTGAATCTTAGATCAGACAGAGGTTTGACAACAATTCATTGAATATTCACCAAGATGGATATCAAGGGAGAGCCGTTGTTGTGCATGAGAGGAAATGATAGATAGGTTAGAAATATATTATATTTATTGTAAAATGGTCATTTTACCAAAAAATTACCGGATCAAAAGGTTTGGGAATCCATGGGCCAACCATTAACAGTCTACTATAAGGAAGTGGAACATTGTATGGTTTTTTTAACAGCAAGACTAACCATGCAATAACCATAAAAACCCAACAATCAAAATTATAGTCATGGTTGCATTTCCATGTGCCCCAACTCACATGGTTTTTCTTAACTATGTATCCTACCACTACTCACTATCCATCCATGTGTAGTTTTTATGTAACCATGTAGTTCCCCTGAATTATTTTAACTAACTATGAACCTGACTTATTTTACCCATAAAAATTGGTTCTGAGCTCTTAACTAGCACCATGCACCCTCAAAAACTCCATGAAATGAAAAAAAAATCAAAATTTTCAATATTTAAACATTTCAACTGAGAATTATTGGAAATAAAATGATTTGAACCTCAATAAAAACCCAGGTTCTTAAAAGTATGTCCCTTCAAAGAAATTATCCCCGAATTTCCCTCTTAATGGGTGGTATTGATTGTATACGAAAAACTATGGTTATTGTGAGAATACATCGAACTCTTACTCTAAGTTCCCATACAATTGTCATTCGTGCTCCCATTACAATGGTACTAGAGGAGCTGACCTACATTAGATGACATTCATTCTAGTATCCACAATATTTATAAGATGCTCCTCAATGGATTCATACACCTATAACTCAACCTCATCAAGGTGAAAGTCCTGAGAGAGGTATGAATAAAATAGGTTTAACTCTGATATGTGGAAGATGATTCCCATGGAATGGTACCTCTAATTTTACAATAACCGATAGGATACCTGATGGATCATTCAATATTCTCAAATGGATGGAAATATCAAGGTGAAATAATTTCTTATATTTCGATCTTACTGTTTCCCAGCCTTGTGGAGACATGTAAGAAAACCACATCCTTGACCTCAGACTCTAGAGGTTGTCTTCAGAGATCAACATATTATTTTTTACGAGAATACATAGTATCCAACTATTTCAATATCAATGGAACCTACTTTATGGTCTTCTAAACAAGATGAGGTGGATGTATATCTACCTTTTCATCCTATAACTAACACATGGGTGATCTTTATGGAATACAATACAGAGCCTCATGAAGACCCATCTGAATTGTAACATGAAAACTTATTTTTTAGATGAATTCTACCAGGGGTATATGAATCTATTATGAGCCCCCAAAATACATGAATCATTCATGAAATATAGCCTCAAGCTCATGAATCATGCACATTGACTAGCAAGTAGTCTAAGGGTGGTATGTTGTGCTCAGAAAAACCTATTTCTGTAACACCCTTTATATCCATTTCTTAAACTATGAAGTAAAAAAGTTGTCCCTATCTAAAATAATATAATATGGGACCCTGTGAAGTCGTACTATCTCATAGATATACAACCTTCTAAGATCATCTACACTGAAGGTTCCCATGATCAGTTGGAAACATCAACACTTTATGATCATGTCAAAAAAAACCCTTATGACATCAAAAAAATTTGTAATACATGGAAAACTTATCAATATTTCCATCTCATCATCATTTCATTACTACTCAGGTATGAAAAGATTATATAAATGTATGGTTGGTCACTAGTATTCTGCAATCACATATTGACAGGTGGGAAACCACCTGAAAAACTAGCAGCATAACTTTTATTACATGATCATAAGTACTAGAGACATAAATCCCCATACATATTGGTTACTCTAGGGTTCATTGAACAAGATGAATATTTAAAATATTACAACAGATCCTCGTGGAAGTTTTCTGAAACCCATATGTTCCCACGAAAAAGAAGATTTTGATATTATAATATCGTCTAGCCAAGATGAGGTTCCACATATTTTCCACTCTTCTGTAGTAATAGGTCCTCAGAATCTGATATCTTCCACATATTTACAATACCCATAAGATTAGAGGTATTAACTAAACACGATATAAAATACTACCCCTGACGCTCATGCACCTCTATGTGCATTTCATGAAAAAAATCCATAAGCTTTCACTCACTAATGGTCTACTACACTTCATGTTTTTTGTTCCTCCTACTCAGTGTATTGACAAGTGAATTTCCTTTACTTGGAATTCAAGAAATCTCGATATCAAATGACTATTGGTATTCAACCCATCATCGTACCCTTAGATTCATATCATGGTGTGTAAATTTTTATTTGAGTCTTTTGTGATTTTTGTATACCACAACATGCTATCCTTTTATATAATGTCTCCAAAAATGAAATTCATGAAAAACTATAGCTAGCTCAACATCATGTGTCCAGAAATTATTCTCATATGGAATAAATTGGTGAGACTCATACACCATGATACTATCACCCTACATATGAACATATCCCATCCTGATACATGATGAATCATTGTAGGTTGTGTAACCCTCTCATAGCTCTTGAATAATCTGAATCAGTGCTAAAGTCAGCCTCCCTTTCAAATCCTAAAAGGCCATATCATATAATTTTTACCCTATAAAATTCACACCCATCTTAGTCAAACCTCTAAGCAGTGACACAAGGCATGATATGTCCTTTTTAAAAAACAATTTACTAACAATCTATCCATATGAAACTTCGCAGCTCAAATAAATTCTTGTGATTATCCGAGGAAACAAAAATTCCCTCCTCTAGGTTAACTTATACTTTTGCCTCTGAGATAATGAGACATAAAACATGAATATGATCCATATAGAAATTGTACATTGTGTGATTAAAATAAAATTGTTTCTCTATCGGTGTATTTAATATGATTTCGAGAATTTTTTCATGTTAATGAAATTATGAGGATACACTAATGTTAAGACTCATGGAAAAAATTTGGTGATAAAATTAGATATGAAAAATTTATACGAACATATAGAATGAAGTTTTATCAATAGAGTTATTGCCACTTTGGGTTTCATGTACAGTGTTCTGGAAATAATTTTCAAGATTTTTAGCTTATCATAGTTGGTGGTTTCATTATTGGGAAGGTCTCATGTTTTATTTAAAGATTACAGGGGCCTTTGATGGGGAGATCTGATGTCACCTAGTGTTTTTATCTTGGATTAGGACATTCTCAGGCTCCTTATCAATTGATTCTTATCTAACAGAGGCTTCCTACCTTATAGATGGAAGATGAAACTCAAAATGATTTAACACATGATGTTTGTGGATGATATAATTATCATCACGAATGTAGGAAGGGGTTCCCTTTGAATCATCATGAACATCCTTGAGGTTTATGGCTACTGATGTGGGAATGTCATTAATAATTAAAAAATTAATATTTTCTTCATTCAAAGGAGTGATCCTAGGAGGATTTCCTCCCTGTGTAGTCACCTCAACATGAAGTATGGCTTATAATCCATGGAGTACCTTGGAATTCACATTTCTTTAGTTAGGATTCGTGTTTGAGACTTCAATTATATTTTTAACAGGATTACGAGTTTTTTCCTCAACTGGAAGAACCACAAACCTATAGTTCAGGGGTCACATCGACCAAGTTAATAGAAATTTTTCTCCATTCCATACTATGTGTTTGACTCCATCAATTAATCATGTGGAGTTATTAACATTGTTGATATGATTATATATAGTTTTATCTGGTATGATCTATCAAAAGGAACGCAGAACTAGGCCTTGTGGGATAAGATTGAGAGACCCATTCAAGATGGGGAGATCATTATGAGGTATTTATAGATTATGCTCCACTGCATGCATGCCAAGGTCCCATGGTAGATTCATGAGGAACATACTATTTGTGGAAGGTCCATGTCCTATGTATTTGTGAAAAATTTGGAGGAAGTGCGAGAACATGTCTCTCCATTCTGGTCAAAAAATTACCCACTTTTTCATACTCTTCAATTGAATTCTTTTTGGCAAGTTGGAGTTGGAGATATTCCCTTCAGGATTTGAAATTCGGTGGGCTCTATTATTTAGATTTCTTAGATTCCATGTTCCTCATATAATTGTAAAAAAAGCATGTAATTACCATAGATTTACCATGTTTTCTATGGATGGGGAGAAACTGGACCTCCTCAATTCCTACATGTTAAATTAAGATCCCAATAAAAGTGTTTACTCCTCCTCCCTTGGGTGCATCCACCACCATGGGTTTTTACAGGATGTTTTCTAGGAAAAGTCTTCATGAAATTTGGAATGACGTGTTGTGGTGTAAGAAGATATCATCTATGTACAAGTTTTTGTCTTGTTGTATTAGAAACCAAGACACTTCCATGGACTAGAATATCAAGAGGGTTAGAATAAGTCTAGACTCAAGGTGATGTATTTTAATAACATGCAGTATGAGAGATATAATTACATTTTCTATGAAGGGTAATCTGCTCATATAGTGCAGACTTTCTTTGGATTCCTTTCATCCTTCTCTCTATGTGATCTTTGGGATGTTCAATTATTAAAAAAATGATTCCTTGGATCGCCAGACTCAGGTATGAAACATATGGATCAGGATATGATATTTAATGATTGGTTCTTTTGATTGTGGGAAGATAAGAACTAGATTAGATTTTATGGCCCTATCCCCTTGGTGAGGTATATCATTTCAAGGTATAATTTTGTTCTAGTGGATATGGTCTCTCTAATCGCTGATTGGGTGGTTGATCCTTCATTTTGTATTCTTCCAGTTATGATTACATCATCATTTCACATCCTTGGAATGTTATATAGGAATAAGATTTATTGGAACCCTCTCACTAATGGTTTAAAATTGAAATTGGATGGCTCTTGTATTATGGAAAACATGAGAGGAGGGGGTGTGGATTGTGGACCATTGAGAAATATAGTTCTGGATAACTCATTGTTCTATTTATATGATACCTCACTTCTGGACGACACCAAATCGATGCTCATTGGGCTCACTCTCTCCATGCAAGAGAACCTAGAAAAAACCACGGTGGAAACTGACTATATTTCCCTTCATGATTTCGAGTGCGGTATTGTATATTCTCCTTGGTCCATAGCCTATATTATTCTAAAATTTAGATATGATCTAGGAGACAAAATCCTATTAACCCGTATATGGCATGATGGTAATAGGGTCGATGATCACATGGATTCTATGGAGGAATAAAACTTTATCAGTACTCGTATCCTCAATATTAATTTTATAAAACTCGAGGGTGTGATTTTTATTACTGGAGATGCCATCGGATTTCATTAGTTAATTCTACCTTAGTTTGGTGTTCTTTTTGTACTCTTTTTTCTACTAAAAATAGGGCTTGTACGGTTGGAGGATACATTTAGATATCATCCATCAAACACACAATAAAAAATCATTATAAGGATAGGAAACATGGATAATTAGTTCAATAAAGTCGATTTGAACATTCATGAGACCGAATGACATAACCAAATACTCATATAGACCATACCTGATATTAAAGTCTGTGAGAACTATATCGAATGATCTAACATGAACATGATGAGAACCAGATCTAAACACAATATTTGAGAAACCCATATATCCTCAGTTCTGTTCGAAGAAATAATATATCCATGATAGGTGATATTGGGTCTAAACAATTAGTTACTTCAATTTCTATTAATCAATAGTTATCCATTGAGTTCTCTCTTCTTTTTTCAATGGGTACTAGAAAACACCCTGAGAAGTAATCGGTTAGAAATATCTTTTGGACTCTAAATCTTGTAGCTACATATTAATCTCATGAATCTTTGTTGTAGAAACCATGTATGGAGGAATGTATATAGGTGTTGCTCCTGGAACTAGCTCGATTGTGAACTCTTCCTCACTCATATGTGGTAAACCTAAAATGGAATCCAAAATGATGTCCTTGAAATGATCAATCAAAAGAGAGATATATACATGAATTATTCCCTGATCTCTTATGTATAAACTCAAAATCTATATTATCATCACACCTAACCCTTGATGCTCAGGTCATAGCGTCCTCCATGGACTTCCCATTCACCCTTTTGAATAAAGTCACCACCCACTAGTGATGTGATGGTGACCTTTAGAAAATAGTTTTCAATGAAAACATGAAAGGAAACCAATCAATACAACTGTAGAATTATGTCAAATCCTGACATCTTGAGTACCAAGAGTTTCTTTATGAATTTACACCCACAGATCTTAGGGGGTAACTCCCTGCATTGATGTGCAATCTATCTTCTAATACCCAATGGTGTGCCAAGTTATATAACACCATCAATTTATTGAACACTAAGTCCAACACTATCCCCAACAAACACATATAAAAATCATTGATAAGAATATATATCTAAAATTTCTTAAGATATGGTAGAGGAAACTTGAATATTACATGTGATAATGGAAGGTTTTGGGATCCTACTCTTTAATGGTCTATTGCACTATGTATAACCGGCATGTACTATGAATGTGTGATACAGTTTGGAGACATTGAGACGATTCTCTCTATAATCTCTATGAAAATATGGTTTATCTACCACAAGTGTAACTACCACCTCATCATGATAATCCAACTATAATCCATATCCCTTCCTAGTGATAATATAATTACCCCACTCTAGAACATGGATTCGGTGCAAGACCTCTCTCATTAGATAATGGTCAAAAAGTTCAATAAATATTTTGTCGATATATCATATTTTTACAAAATAGAGACATGACTAGGTCACACTTACACTATGGCCTTGTATGTCCTAGAATGCAACAGTAGTAGAAGTAATCTTAGATACATGAGTGTATTCTTTCGATACTAATGTAATATCATGGAAGCTCCAGAAGACACTTCCTTCTACTGAACAATATAGTACCTAATCAAGATGTCGATCAGACATGACTTGAAACTCCAACATCTCTCATGATACACTCTATATTAAGTCCATCATTAAGTATTCCCTAAATCGTAGTTATCCAAAATAAATTTACCTATGATTAGATTTCATACCTGAGACCATCCTTGTATCACATATATATATAAATATCATCACCCATCATAATAGTTGTGAAGTGTAGGAGCTATGTAAAATGGACAAAGAAATAGACAACTAATAGTGGGGCATTCTCTATGTGAACGACCTCTTATAAACAATTGGATCTCAACTTCTCAGAATTGACTTATTCATATAATGTTGTATCAAAATATTTCCAAACCATTTCATGATGATTACCTATCTGGGTGATAACATCCCACCATAACTTAGAGAAATTAAGAAACATATATTTAATTGTCAATACCCTCTACTCAATAGGCATACCTATATTCTCAATGATAGATAAAATGGACATTATCCAGTACTCCCAAGCCTGGGGTCTACCATCACCTGAAAATGTGTACAGATTCTACTGCTATAACTCTCACGTAAATTATTCCATGGATTTTTAAGGTTGTAGGCAACCCGAAATTGTAATTTCAAACCACATAAATCCATCATGTAACAATTCCTCGACACTAATTTATATTATGAAAACTATTTCCACAATTGGAACTACTGGAGAAACCATTGGTAGCTCGTGGCCAACCTCCAAAGATGTGCGGTCTTCGGAACCCTCCTACAGTAAGACTACAATTAATAATGGTGGAAAACCATTTCAATGAGAATCACAATCATCTAACCAATATTTTTATAAAAATTCACATCTCAAATGTGATGATAAATACATATGATTGGTATAATCCCTACTATGAAAGACCACACCCCTATGAATTCTCTAGGAGTTAAGTCTGGATGTTATATAGATTACTAATAGGTAAGATACACTAACAATTTTGACCTACCAAGGTATGTTCTGGTCATGTTCTCTTCCATAAATAACTAAGGATTTCATTTTATATAAACAATTATTTCATATTAAATTCTCATTTGAATCTGTACATTTCACATAGATCATAGTTCATTTTATAATGTTAAACCAATGTTCCAAAAGATTCCAATCCATGAGGGCCCACACTCCCTAAGAACAAATGTATAGCATCCACCTGATTTAAAAAATAACGCATTCATGAATCATATCCCAAATAGCTGGTATATATATATCATATCACCAATCACAATAACATACACAAAGTAATGAAATCTTCAATGACATGGAATAATGATAGGAAAATGATTCTATCAAATCCATATATAATGAATGATAAGAAACACCCATGACTAATCAGGATGAAATATAATAGAACCATAATAAATTAAATAATTAATCAAAATTCATCCATGTCACCCATCAGTGGAATCAAATCAACTGTAATAATCAAATTCCACAAAAACAAAAATTTCGTTTGGGGAAATTTTGTTTTTCATGTATATAGGACATTTATTCCCAATAACACCTCATTTTAAAATTCAAATTCCATCCAATCCATTTATATAGTCACCGAATAATAATCCAATCCATAAAAGACGCTCAGATATGACTTTATATCATCCCTCACATGGATTCCACTAAAAGGTTCCTTGATCGTGGTCGGCCGCATTACCTGAAGTGCATATCCCCATTCTCAAAGGGATATCGACTAAAAGTGAGGACCTAGGGTGTATCTATTATTATCATATTACCTCTTACTATAGTATAAGATATAATAATAAAAATATAAGACAAATAGTGGATGTAATAGTTCATAAAATCAATAGATACTCAACTGGAATAATTAATGATATGAAAAGGAAGATCAAATACAATGATGATTATAATATATTTCATATTCCTATAATAATCACACCAAATAATGTATACATATTATGAGTAAAAAAAATCGAATGAATGAAAAAAACTTTATTAATATCCCAAATATAATTGTGAGAATCAAGTTGATCCCAAGATCCCCTATTCATAAGAAATTATCATGAAACAATATCTGGGTGCTTTCCCTTATCAATAACTAGAATAATATAGTCCATTTGGTTATATATGGCTGGCCCAAACATGGTGTGAGATTTTATTCCATTAGACGTCCATCCAAGGTTAGGTTTCAATTAGTCATTAAATATACAACTATTTGAGATTAATGTTTTTAATATAATATTTCAAAGAAGTACAAAAAGTAAACTTCCTATAATAGCATGGTTATCATATATAACCATATTCTTTTAATAATATATTTTAATTTTTAAAAACTTCTTGAGACCCAACATGTTTCTCGGCAACCCCAGTGAAAAAGGTGACCAATGGTTTCCAAAATAAAGAATACATAATGTATGAACCAATACCAAATCCAATCATTTTCATGCCTTGGATGGTGAGTCATATAAATAATTCCATTCATTAATCAATTTATAACTCAATCGACCCATAAAATTCCTAATTTGGAATCCAGGAGTCACCCCAGATATAATATAAACCCATAACATATTTACCCAACCATGAATAACCTCCAAAGAACCCATGTATCTCTCTAGGTGTTGTATAACTCTTCTTACACTATAGTCCATCATTAGTGGTCCACTAAGCGAGCCCAATTATCTCCCATAGAATAAAAATCTAATTCCCCATGATTCCATCCTTGGAAATCCATGTGGATTTAAAATTTCACTCGATATACAATGGTCATCCCCTATGAGTCCTTCCTTGTAAATCCATAACAAATTCCAGGTGTCACTTTGGAATAATAATTGTCTAGAAAAATGAATATATGCAGGTCATTCATCTCATGAATCCATGAAAAACACAAGCATATCAACATACAATATCATTCAAAACCATTTAATCGATGTGACATAATTATGTCAAGGTACAGACTATGAACATTCCATTTAGACTACACATCAAAAGCTGACGCAAAGCATCAACCAAGAATAGAAGGGTTTAATCCCAAATAATCAAATGGTAAATACACAATAAATATATATTTACTCTTTGAATTATATTCCATTGCATAGACACTATTTAAATTACTTGGGAATTTCATCAAAATGTCATTTGAAGGATAAAAAATATATACATGGTAAGTGCCAATGGCCATGAGATTTCATCACTTATTATTAATTAATTCAATACCTATTGATATCATAATTAAATTTACCATTCAATTCACGATTTAAATCATATTTCGAAAAATCATTATTGAAATCCCAATACAAGGGGTGAGGGGACAAAAAAAATATTGTAAAGTCACATGCCATTAAAATTAAATATTTAAACACACAACACAACCCAAGGTGTGGTTCAGTTCTTAATGTTCTCATCCAATAATAATTTATCAAATTACAGTTTAAATATATAGGCCATTATAGACACAATTAAAGGATAAAAACACAATAAAAGTTTATTTATCTGAAAATTGAATTCCTTAAATGATGGTGTATATATAACCACTCGAAGTTAAAAAAAATCACGAGGCCACCCATTCTAGGTCCATAGTTGATAGCTTTTCAAGTATCCTCTCATAATTTTACCCATATACGGGGAAAATCAAAGAATATATGGATAACCTAATAATTTGTCCTATTACCCTATCCCTTAATAGTATATCCAATATCTAGAATAGTGATGAACACATAAAAAATGATTACCCAAAAAATTTTAACCCATGAGGCACAAGGTGCCGGAATCAAGGGGTAACCTTCTATATAAGTGATAAGAAATTAGAGATAGTTTAGAAATAGACACTAAATAAAGGAAAATTTTCATATTACCTAAAATATTGGGGCCACGCTATTTGGGTGCACGGTTTCACTAACCGTGTTCCAACCTTGTATGGTTTTTTCCTAGGGATGGGGCATGTCTCAAAGTTGTTTTCATAGTTTGACTATCAATTTGAAAAAGTAAAAAAAACACAAACTAAAAATTTATGGCATGATTGAATGACCACAATACCCAAATAACAAGGTTGGTGATAACAATGTGGACTCCAATTTGACATTATCCAGCCTGTTATAGTTTTTATCTAATTGTGTTGCGGGACATAGAAAGTTTTAACGTACCATGAACGTAGTGTTATTCACCCATAAAAATGGGTCCCATGCATTGAACCAGCCTTAAACACCCATGAAAACTCCATTAACTGAATGGGTATTAGAATTAGGTCATATTTAGACATATTATATAAAAATGGATGGAAATAAAATGATCTTTACCTCAAAGATGAACTATGTTCTTTCGATGTTTGAGGAACCATCTCCTAGCATGATAGTGGTTTTCACTATAGTTATTGAGGACGATCACCCTATCTAATAGGGGGATTCACATGAAAGGAAGAGGACTTGTGACCATTACTAATGGGGCATTACACTATATAGTTTGAGAACCCATGACCTGATGTGATTAGGGGTTCCACTATAGTCATTGTATACCATCACCTTATTCGATATGGGGTTCCACTCAGAATGTATATGACCCAAATCCGATGTTGATGGCGGGGGGGGGGGGGGGTTCTACATAAAAGGTCAAGGACCCACACCCCTGTATGGAAGAGAGATTTCACTAAGGCCTTTGAGACCCTGCACCCTATCCAAAATGTGTTCTACTCAGAAGCATGAGGATCAACAAACAATATTTATTATGGGATTTACACTATAGGAAGCCTCTAGTTATTTTTCCATGTCAATTCAACCATCCGGTGATTTATAAAATAATATCCATTCATGGTACATTTCATATCACATATCTAATTCTAGAATATTGAGAACAATCTTGTTCTATATAGAAAAAAACTACAGATCTGGAACTCAAAGGAAAAAATATGACTCCAAATTTAGGAGATAAAAAACATGAGGTTTCATGAAAAAAAGGAGAAAAGGCATATAGGGAGTGTGAGGAGATCGAAATTTTTTTTTTTTCGATACAACACCAGGTCATATCCATTCTATGAACATGAATCCAAATCCATGTAGATTTATTTCTCATGCATGTAGACTACACGACATGTCCTAACTACCCAGAATGAGTCGGTGTCGTTATGGTCATGTACATTTACTCATGTAATGTCCTTGTACTTGGTATATGGTGTGTTTCATCACACAAAGTTTCAACAGTTTTCTATGGCTGTGTCTGTGTACATAAGTACATGGCCATGTGAAAAAAAAATTACTCCCACAAGTGTATCACCCATGTGCCTCATTACATAGCTCGTCCATCTGGGGATGAGGTACATGTTATGTAGGAGGCATACATAATAATCTATCATTATAAAATTCTGAATCCCTACCATATATTGAAAAGTGGTTTCACACCATGTGTTTATCATGGTACAATGATGTGTAATATGTTATTTAATAGTTTCTCATATCTTGTTCCTTCATATTGAATATGGGAAATCACTACTACATAATATGATTTTTATACTACTAGATATAGCCCTTTTGAGTGCTAGAATTGAACTTTGTACATCAGTGAGGATAAAATACCTAGTGTTTTATATGTTTGAAAAAATCACTAATAAACTGGCCATTTATCAGTACTAAAAAACTATGATAAATAAGACCTTTATCAGAGTTTTTATTTAGTGAAACTAAATTACCCGTTTATTAGAACTATTATATGTGTTAATAAAGGATTTTTATCAATTCATATATAAGTGTATATAATGTATACATTTATCAACACTCATAGATTCACTGATACAGTAGACCTTTATCAGTGCTATGAAAAGTACTAATAATGGTCTATATTGTAATATGATACAATAGCTCATTACATTACCACTATAATGCAATATAAAAACACATTTCATCACTATAAACATATCAAATTTAATAAATAACAAGTCTTAATAATGGATTTTATTGAAATGAAAATTAAAACACAGTGGCAAAAAATACTCTCTATTATAGACATTTCAATAATTCGTTTATATAGTTACATAAATACAAATTAGTACATAAATTCAAAAACATCAATGTTCCATTGTGTTTTAATCCTAAAATGACACAAATTAATGCAGAAAAAACCCCCCTTCTCAGGAAAAATAATGCTCCAGTATAGGGAAAAAATTCATATTTTAGTAATAATATAAATAACTAAATTAAGAGAAAGTGATCATTTTACAAAACTTGATGTCTATTTTAAATAAAAATATGTACATGGCATCATACAAATCACACTATTCCTCATATTATGGTGCGTCTAATTCCAACATGTCTAAAACTACTTTGGAAAATTTTACTAATGTATCAAATCATTATTAATATGTTTAATTGGGTTTGGGTTTGTCAATTCTAATTTCTAATAAAATGAAAATTTAAACAAGAAAAATGAACTTTTGAATCATTCCAATCACATAAGGAATCATTTTTCTGTAAAATATATTCTTTCATGTCAAAAATTACATTTGAAACATTGTAGAAAATTATCTAGAAAATCGATGGTTTTTGATCGATTTTTAGTGAGTGAAACTTTTAGACCTAATATTTTGATTTTAAACTCATAACTGATAAAATGATTCTTACTGGGCACATAATGTCTCATATTTTTATGTACACAATTTCAAAACATTAAAATTTTCATGTTGATCATTTCTATAAAGTATCAAATGAATATGAATGTATTTTGTTGGATTTGAGTAGGATAGTTGTCATTTTTACTAAAATGTGTGACAATAATAAATAAAAAGACACATGGAGTCCTATTGGACACATTGTGCATCATATTAAGGTGTATCTAATTCCTATAAATCCCAAATGACATGTGGATCATTTTCCTATGTTATCAAAACAATATGAATTTGTTTCATCAGTTTTGAGTACATCATTTTTCGTTTCTATTAAAATATTATTTTAAAATTGAAACACCTACATTAAATCCTAATGATGACATTGTTTATTTGGTTGAACTGATACTGTATTATAAAAAATAAAAAATGACAAATGAATTGATTTCATAAATTATCCATAATATATAAGTGTGTTTTCCTAGTTCTTAGTGAGTGAAATTTTTTGAACTAAAATTTGATTTTAAAGTGATAGTGACATATTGAGTAATAATGGGAAAATAAAGTATCATTTGTGGTTTGGATGGTTTAAACACATCAAAAATGACTTATGGAGCATTTTACTAATCTATTTAGACTATGTGAATGCATTTTCTATGTTTTGAATAGTTTAGATGTAATTTTTACTAAAATTGATGTCAATTGTATATATAAAGTAGCACTTGGAGTCACACCAATAAAACTGCACTTTAGATTGATGTGAGGATGATTTTGCGGATATCAAATCACTTATGGATCATTTTCATAATGCACCATAAAATTATGAACATATCTAGTAGGTTTTGTGTAGGTCAGGGTTTTTACTAAAATAGATGTCAATTCAAAATAAAGACACACTAAGAGTTATATCGATCACATTGTGCATTAGATTAGGGTGCATATAATTCCTACATGTTCCAAATGACATAACTTTTTTCACTAATGGATCAAATCTGTCTGATTTAATTTTTTAGTTTCAATTACGTTACAAAACTTTTTTCACAAAAATGTATTTTTTAAACTGAAATTGGAAATTTGACTCATATGGATCACATTGTTCATCTGTTTTTCATGCTACTAAATCCTATAAGTCACAAATAATTTATGAATCTATTACCAAGATTATGAAGAAAATATGAGCATGTTTTCTATGTTTTTACTGAGTGATACTTTTTTAAAGTGAAATATAGATTATAAACAAGTAACACATATATTGAGTCATATTTGGTATATCATGTATCGAATTGATGTCCAACTAACTTTTTCAGGTCAAAAATTACGTAGGGATCATTTTATTAATGTATCAAAAAATATTAATTTTTTTCTCTATTTTGTGTATGTCATTTTCCTATTTTAATAAAATAAATGTCAATTTTTAAAAGAAAGATATACTTAGCGTCATAATGTTCACATATTGTGTCATATTGAGATAAAATTGATTCCTACACATCATAAAGTATAAAAAATCATAAATTTCAATGTTTACAAGATTTTCATTAATCGTATTTTTTGAACTACCAACACTGCATGAGAAGTATCCAAAAAACCACCTTAAATAGAAAAAAATAATCAACCAATATAATAAAAAAGTTCTTTTGATTAATACTAAAAAAAAATTAATTAAAAATAAATATGAAATAATACATTAATTATATGAAAAACGATTTGACTATGAATCTATCAATATTTAATCAATTATGGAGGATTGGAATGAATTTGGTGGGAAGTGATAAATGTCAACATTATAGGGGTGATAGGTATTGAGGGAGAATAATTCTACTAATTTTTTCTTGTTGAATGGGATGAAAGGTGGATAGATTACCCCAACTCGAACAAAATAATCCACATCTATAAGAAAAAATTATTATATCAGAAAAAATAAAATGAAATAAATTAAACATAAAAATGAAACAATATATTAATTATATAGAAATTGATTTTACTTTGCAAACATCGTCAATACATTTTTTATTGAGATGGGTCAGCTTCACATCACTTCCTACAGTGGTAGTCGAAAAAATGTGAAGGAATGTGATAAATGAAACAATAAATTGCCGAAATGATTTTGTGGGAGAATAAGTAACTAGATTTTTTGGTGTAGATAGGTATGAAAGATGAATAGACCACCCAACTCAGACCAAATAATCGAGTTGTCTAAGAAAGAATTTATTACCTAAGTAATACTGAAAGGATATAAATTTAACATAATTATGAAAAAATAAATTATTTATATGGACAAAAATTTTATTATTTAAACACCAATATTTCCTATAATATTGATAAAATGCATTTTCATTTCTCTTCCAACCAATGAATTGGAGAGAACATGAAAGAAAGTGATAAATGAAACACTATAGTTGTGAAAATATTTTGACGGAGAATACAAATGTGGTTGTTCTGGTGTAGAATAGAAAAAAGAGATAGACTGACAGCCCCAACCCAAACAAATGAAACCACCTAAATTAAAAAACAATTATAATATTATTACTAAAAAAATAAATTAACTAAAAATTAATATGATAGAATACATTAATTCCATGGACAATGATTTTATAAATAAAACACTATGATTACATCTGTGATTGAGAAGATACAACATCATTTCTCTTTAAGTAATGGTATGACACAAAGGAAAAATAATTCTTAAATATATGAACTCTATAAAGAATATTGAAAATTAATTCATCATTCCATTATATAAATTTTTGTTAAAATAATGAATGTATAACATAACATTGAATTTACATATTTCTAATAGGTTTTATTTATTCTAGTTTTTTTTTGAATGATTTGTCTCATCCTTATGTGAATAACACATTTACTATATGGGTAGTCAAAATTAAATCTA
This sequence comes from Viscum album, assembly GCA_963277665.1. Lineage (NCBI taxonomy): Eukaryota > Viridiplantae > Streptophyta > Magnoliopsida > Santalales > Viscaceae > Viscum > Viscum album. The sequence continues at coordinate 1,396,247,348 of OY728165.1, forward strand.
TATTATGTCAATGCAGAAGAAAAAATATAACAGTATGTGGAAAAACATAATATTCTAAAAACCCTTTTACCTTCTCAGTGAAATACCTTTTTAATGGATTCATGCTTTTCATAACTCTATCATTAATCCAAATAATCTATTTGTTCTCCACTATACTATACAATACATTATCTACATTAGGACTAGGATGAAATGATTGTGATATCGCAATGAAAGGGTCATCATCGATTGAATTTTCATTTGACTATACATTTTTTTAGTCAACAACATTAAAATAGACCAATTCATATTGGTAAGATAAGAGATATAAAATTCATGCACAACATGTGATTCCATTATAAATGGTTCACCTTTTCCCCCTTCCACACTAAAATTCACCATTACAAATCCCATTTCATCAATTTTTCACCATTGATATTTTCAACCCATTTACAAAAGATAAGCGCCACATGAAATGTTATTTAATAAAACACATATATCTACTTGATATTGATAAAATATGACATATTTTTATAAATTTGATTTTAATGTCGGAACTATATATGTGCATTTCTTTAGCCCCAAGTGTTTCCCCACTATTTTTCATCGTACTAAAGTCATCGTGTTATATTTTATAGAATGTATAACAGTTTATTACCAAAAAAATGTAAGATATAACATTTTCAATTGTTTATGTAGCTACACATTTTAGTAGTTCATCAACAGAATTAATATTTTCATCAAACTCATTATAAGGTTTACTCAGAACTATCCTATAAACTGTTGATTATGTGTACTTGAAATTCATCCATTAGCCCAGTATGGATTCAAATCTCTATGAAATTCTAAGGGGGATTTAGTGTATGGATCAACATATTTAATATTATGTAATATATAAAGGATTACATCCTCTCTCTCTATCAAGGAAATTATAATAACTACTCTTCCAGAAATCCTTTTTCATATAAGGTGTTTGCAGTGACGAGACATTGGGAGACTGATGATTTCCAAATCTGAAAGTTAATCGATACAAAATTAAATAGCTTCCAAAACTATATATTGTTATCAAATACAACATTTTGAACTTCTCAATTCATTTCATTCCCATTCAATGTCTTCATAATCCATTCAATGGAGTACAACCATCTATAATGGAAAAAACCACATACATGAACCTCTCTAACCAAGTGAACCAATAGGTGGACCATTGTCTCATTGTATGATGGTGGGAGGAACAGATTTAATTCATATAATATTAATAAAGTCTCATTATTCAAGATGGAAAACATTATCAGTTCTAAAAAATTGGTACTTATATCATAAAAAAAGAAGAAATGTTTTCTTAATGTATATCCTACATTTAGAGGAAGAATGAATGAAAACATAATATGAAATAAATCATGAAAAAAACATGAGAGTAATGCGATTTTAGTCTTTGTAACATTAAATTATTAATTGAAAAAACATTATTTCTTTTTTATGGATAACCCTCAAGAAATTTTACACAATTAAGAAAAATCAAAATTTGAATTTTTTTCTATCTTGATAGAGTGTAATCTATTAAAGGAAAAAATGCCTGCATTTTACCCTTCACAGGTTCCAAATCATCTCTTATTCCTTTTTCAATAAATGCAAACATATCCATGATGTGATATATTGTTTTTCTATTAACATTTACTGACATGTCAATTACACTATATAATAATTTTTTATCTATATGCTTGAAAGTATGAATTTTTTTGACATACTAATAATTACAATATGGTAATTAAATGAAAATTCAACTTTCTTCCAAACTTAATTTATACATGTTTTTAAAAACTTATATTGAAAAATAGTGTAAATATTTTTTAATTTAATTTTTAGTTGATCACTAATTAATTGTGATGGGGTTTTTCGAGGTTCAATAATCACATTGAATTGGGTCATCTAGGATTATTTTTTATGTATTTATGGTAGAAAATATATGTTGTCTTAAAAACAATGTCTTCGGTGAATATTTCCACAAATTTAACTATGTGTGTTTTTCAGAAATACTCCCAAAAATTATATCAATTCTATTTCCTGTTAAATTTACATAAGTATGGAAGTAATTTATCATTCAATAAAACATGTCCCTCAATTTGAATTTCTCACTTCAATGAGAATAATAAATTGTAACACCTACATCGCACACAAATTTTATATATTCGATCCATGGTTCAAAATAGACATCAATACCATTATCGTTATTATTTTGTCTGTATATAATAAGAGACAACATAATGTACTTTCAATTTATACATAACAATGGAGGCTTGTTACAATTTACCAACATGATTGGACTTGTACTGTTAGTACTACTGGGTACACTAAATGGATTTAACCATTTATAGATAATGCATGAAACATGTTTCTAATCTCATTTACAAATTAAATACACTCGTAATCAGTTATATTCCACTGAGCATAATCTACCGGATGATGTAGGATCACATAATTAATTCATGTATTATCATGACATGTTAATTATATAATTGTTTTCTAATATCTATATAGTTTTCAAAATCATGGAATGATTAGAATGTACAAAATATATTTCGATGGACTTGATCAATTATTCTTCTATCTATCTACTAAATTGTTAGATAATTTTATGATTGATTTATGGTCCTTGTAAAACAATATGAAATCATTTGGATAATTATGTATTTTTTATATATCATTCCCATCAAATATAACAATCTTTTGGAGTCATATGTTCATAATGGTAGTTCATTTTCATTTGGTATGATATCATTCAGAATACAATGTAGTTTTATAAATCTAGTGTCACTCCATCTGCTACAAAATTTGTAATTATATAACTTCAATACATCTAACAATGTTATTTGTTTAGTACAACATGTATACAAAGGTATCATAGATCCACTATGTATCTCCACATGAGACATTGTACATACACAAAGGCTATCTTCAAATCCCAGTTTCATATCTTCAATGTGATATCTATAATAAATTTAAAAGGTATTCATATCAAATGATTCATAATCCGTTGTATCATTCCAATCTATGTCCACATTATATTTTCCCCATTTTTAGTCCATCATTTATAACAATCATCTATTACATGAAAAATAAAATATTCTTCCAACTAATTTGGTCAAAGTTTTTTTTGAATAACAACAATGTAACCACACACACATAGAATTTCATAAGTTTCTTCTACATACTCTCTTCAAAACCAGAAAACTCTCTACCCCATATTCATACTCATTTGTCAAATTATTAGCGTGCATCAATTATGGATTAATATTCCTATTATTTTTTTCATAAATTATTAATTTTTTAATATATATAAATAAATACACATATGATATCCATTATGAAAGGTAAATGTTATAGGAAATTATAAAAATGGAAACTTAAAATTTTATGGTTTCAATGAAATTCAGTATGATGTAGAAAATTGATAATTGATATTAGGAAAATATTTACTTCACTATGTTAGGTGTTATCCTATGAATTATTTAAATGGTTAATGTTATAGAAAAATCATCATCATCACCTCATCTCCTAAAAAATTATCATTACATTTTGTAGTTTTACACATCCTTCATCTCTTGTATACATTCACATATTTTGCAATAAATACTCTAAGAAGTAGTCATCCATGGGATGATTAATGCTCAGAGTAATACAAGAAACATAAATGAGAAAGGTGGATGAGTTTCATGTAAAACAATTTAGTAATGATTCTTCATTAGATGAAGGTTATGTGAATGATAATTTTTTATAAAAGTGATGGGGGATGAGTCTCAAGAATCAAATTGAAATAAGAGCTATTATTTGACTGACATCACGTGTTTATTAAATACCCTAATAAAATTCAAATATAATATATGAAATTAAGGAATAATTATAAACTCATATATGATACACAAGAATAACAAACACTCATTCAATCAACAATAAAATATAGAAATGTATTAATAATTTTTTTAATAAATAAGGAGTTATTTGGTAAATATAGATAATAATAAGATATTCCATGGGGTGAAACCAATAAATATTGACCTAAAATGATAAATTGATTAAAATAATTTTTATTATATAGAATTTTAAACATAAATTCTATTTTTTAGAACATGTTTTGAAGTAACCTAAAGTATTGTTCAATTTAATATTAATGGATTATCAAATATTTGAAAACTTATAAAGAATATTGGGATGTATTCTCACTCCAAAAATCAATCCCAAGGTTTTATGGATGTTTTCACATCATATTTGACCATCTAATGTTTTATAGAGAGAACATATAATAAAAATTGACCCATCCTTCGGATTTTAGGGAGGTCTATAATGAACCTGTAATACGAAAATATTACACATAAATAAGATATGTGACAAACAAATGATAAAAACAGACCAACCCTTTCTATGTTTATCTCATAAACATTTAAACACACACACATAGAGATATATATATACCATGGATTTTTTAGTAGTCATAATTGAAAAAAATATTTTTAAACATAATTTTAAATGAAAATAAATATAATATTTTTATAATTTAGAAATTCAGAAGTATTAATTGTGAATAAATAATAATAAAATCACCCTTACATTATATGTTCTGAGAAAAATAAAAATATATAGAAAGATACATGTTGATATATATATATGAATATATATATATCATTATAAAATAAACAAAAATTGATAAAAATATATGCATCCCATGTATTATAATATCAAAACATTGTAAAATAAACACAACCCCATACTAACATTGAAAATAGAAATCCATTGAAAATATATAAATAAGGTGTCACCTTAATAATATTTCTATTAAAATGAAACAACACAATTCATAGAAAATATTTTTTAAGGAAAAAACCATTACAAATGAATAATGATACTAAATTTAAATAAATATATTCCCTTACATGAATTGAATATTATTATATTTTGTTTTTTCGTCACATAATAAATAGATATAGAATTACTTTTCTAAATCTATTTTCTCATTTCTTTATGGTTTTTATATCCAAAGCATACAGTATTTATATAGAGGAATAAATATTTACATAGATGGTTTACATGTGAAATAGAGCTGATTCTCTATGATTTCCTAATAGTGACAAAATTAATATTTTTGAGAAAGATGATGTACATATGTAGACAATGAAGAAAATTGATTGAAAAGAACAATTTGAGAAGACAAAAATACGATATCCAAAATGTTACTCAATCAAACAAAAAATAATAAAATAATAATAATGTTCATAGCCTATAATAAATATAGTATATAAGGACAAACCCATAAGTATATTATGACATCATCAGAAATGAAATAAAAAATAAAATTAATAATACACAAATAAAAAAATTTGGTTGGCCTGCTTCACTAGGTTGAAGAAAATATAAGATAACGAGATCCACATTGTTGTATTTTATTTATAAATCTATACTATAACTGAACTCCTAATCATGGATTCTATTATAGAAATTGGAGGAAGTCAATTGGTATGATTCGAGCTTTGATTCAATGAAGAGGAGCATCATTAGTGGGTTGCTTCCACAAAAATCTTCTAATATATTGTAGGGTTATAAAATGCATAGGTTTTTTTAAATAAATATTTACACATTTATCAATGCTAGAAAATATAATCATTGATAAATATTCATTTATCAGTGTGAAAAATGAACTGATAAAAACTATCATTGTCAGCAATAAAACTTTTGTACTGATAAACATTCAATTTATAAGTGCTTCATACATTAGTGTTGATGAAAGTGTTATTTATCATCACTTATTACATAAACACTACTAAAGTATTTAAAGTTATTGTTATCATTAAAAAGTATTAAATATATATACATAATATATATGTATATATTAAATATATTCCATTTTAAATATATTTATCATAATTTTATAAATAGTTATTTTTAATAAATTTTTTTTTCAAAAAATAATATTTTTATCTAATTTTATGTGAAGGAATAAATTTTAAAAATCAAGGAAATTGAATAAATAATGAATAAGTACACTTTTACAAAATTGAAAAAATTGATATTTTTTATATCTATGCATTATATATAAAAATTCATTAATTAAGTATATGTGAAATCAATATAACACTTATTTTATCTCTGTTAAATTGAATTATAAAAATACATTCAATTATATGTCTATTACAATATGAAATATCTAAGTATTTTTAATTTATATTAATTTTTAATTATAACCCATTATTCACTAAATATATGCCAATTTAAGGCAATGTGCATAAATATTTTTTTAATATATAATTCATTTTTTATTACTATATATATATATATTAAATATATACTATTTATTAACATTAATTATCAAATTATATAAATAATAGAATCATTAATAATTAATTATGTATAATAAATTTTTTAATTTTTATGAATAATTATATTATTACTAAAATTTATAATAATTTTTTAACAAACACGGATTTTTTATTATTTATATAATTATTTAATTTTAGTTATTTGTAAAATTATCAGTACTAAAAAAACGCTGATAAAATATAACATTAATAGTACTAAAAAATATTGTGTGAATAAGAGGTTATATTAATTAGTCATTCATTATCGACTATAAAAATACAGATGATCAGAACATTTTTATTGCACTGATAAATACTTGGGTTTTTGAATACCTATTCTTTTATTAGAAATTAATCCAAAATATGAATTTTTTAATCATTAATTTTTGATCTAGTTTGATCTAGAGGATTCAGACCCTATGATTTCTAGAAACATAAATCATATTTAATTTCTAAGGAATCCAACAAGCGCATCTCACACCACTAACACCTCAATCCATTCCACAATGATGATTCAACTACATGGTATTCAAATGGTAATATGAAGAATAAAAAATCAAATATATCTTCCTAATTCATTGATCCATCCCTTAACCATGAATATTTAATGGTTTTGGAGGTATGATCGGGCTTGCTACCTCCAAGAAATGCCTAACCGAGACCATGTGGTCCAACATATGAAGAACGTGAATAATTTGAGGGAGGAATGAAAAATCAAACCATTTAAAAGATATTTTACATGTTTTATTATCCAATTTTATGAAAATAGTATAATATTAGGTGAAAAAATAATGTAACATTTTACTTTCAGTACACGAGTATATGAAATTTTCCACAATTGGAGAAAATCAAAGAGAAAGATTCATATGCTCAATAAATTTAATCAAAAAGTGCATAAAACACACATATATATATGATTCCATCATAAATATTTTATTTATTTTATTCTATAAATAAGACATCTTGTTAATTAATGGTGTTTTATCATTTGATGCTCATCAGTCTACATAGATTTGATGTTTCATCATTGTTTGTTGCCATTCTCTAATAGATGGAGGAAGAAATGTTCTGGAATCCTCCCATGAATTATGTAGATTACCATATAATATTATCTATAGAATTACTCATATATAATTTTTTATATGATAAAATGAATTAATTTATTAATATAATTGATCATTTTATTCACTAAACATACCTATAATGTGATATATGTTCAAACTCCCCACAAAAAAAATATTTCACATCACACCTAGGTTAATTAATGTGTTTTGGACTGAACTGTGGTATCAGAATTATGATCTAGGATCTTGTTTAATAGTTTTGAAATTTTCATTAAGAACCCACAATATAATAATATAAAATCAATTTAATATTTTTATATAATTAATTCTAGACACACAAGGCCTCAGAACTGCGGACTGTATCTTCTTATGTATCTAGAAGTTTATGTAGAAATATCTCAAATCATTAAAAGAAAAAAAACGAAGACCATAAATCATTCGGTCACTAAATTTTATTCTCTGATAAGAAAATCATTAAAAAAACTCAGGATAACAACCATGAACTTATCTCTCCCACTCCATGTTGATCTTCTTCATGTTCCCTTACTGTCTCAACATCTGATCCAAGGCGATGGTCAATCTAGGAATGGTCGTATCTTTTTTATCCTCGATATCCACCTTGTGATCCACAAATGAGGCCCCATCCATGATGTTCATATATCCTTATTTGATGATTTCGGTGGTTCATGAGCATAATTTCCCATCTTTGACACAAGGAGGTCGCCATGCCCCCGCTCCAGCATTGGGGTTTATGTGAGACAATAGAAAACCTCTCCAACCCATTGTGTGGTCTCAAACTGCCTGATGAACATTAATGCTAGCTTTTCGCCATAGCTAAAACCCCACAATTATTTCTGTGGGGAGACTCTCATTAAAACATAGTCTCCCAGGTTGAACTCCATGGTCATAAGATGATGTTATGAATAATAATTATTCAGGATACAAGCCTTCCTCATTCACTCAAGAATGACCTTGTCTATCTATGTCATCACATGCACCAACTCTGGACCAATAAAACATATTTCACAATTCAATATCTAGTATATGGGATACCTTCGTGGTCTCTTATAAAAGACATCAATAGTTTCCATGCCGATGGTAGAGCAATAGCTGTTTTTGTACACAAACATCACTAAAGAAATGTGATCTACCATGGAATTTCCAAAGTTTAATAAGGAAGCCTTGGTATATCATCCATCACTTTGATAGTGTGCTCAATCAGGACATTATTATTGGTGTGAGACGTTTTACTCATTCTCATTTGGATACCAAATTCCACATTCATTCCTCTTTACAACAGTGACATAAACTGCATTCCATGATCAGAGGCAATCGTTGAGGTTACCCGATGAGGCTAATGATTTCTCATAACTAAAACAACTCCAAAATCAAGACCAAAAAATTATCCCTAATAGCCCAGAAGTGTAACAAGATTTTAGTTGTTCCACTATCACCTAGTTGTAATCATGGACTTTCAGTGTCCATGAATTCCCTATGACCACATTAATGAACATGCCATACCATTTACTCTCCCATATCTCATGGTGTTGGAACAAGTGTTCTAAAAACTGGTGCTCATCAATCACCTACTAACAGGTGTGGCACATGGGGATAAAATCCTCAACATTTCATCTAATTCTGGACCACAAAAACTACCAACATCTGAATTTAATAATATATCATAAACTAGGATGTACAGATAGGGTAAAATTGTGGAACTATATTATCACCTTGTCCGATATCAGGACAAAAACCATCCTCTATCCCTAAAAAATTATGTGAATAACTCCTTAAAAATACACATATAGTGAATTCACCTTGTATACCTGGTCATGAAAGACATCAATGTAAGTTCCTCCTATGTGGAGAACTGTTATAGTCATGATAAGAAGAGGAGTCAACACCATCGATAATAGAATGTTTTTACCCTCTTGCACTACTAGGGTTAACTGGAATGAGTAAAACAGATCTAAATACTCAAACACCATTAAATCATGAAAATTACTACTAAGGAAATTTGATAATATGTTTTCCTTCCGTATAATATATAATAATTTAATGTTTTAGTCCTATAGGATATCATACTAGCTCCACAATATCATGTTCAATTACCTCTTTGTGAAAATGAAACTGATACTCTGATGGTCTGGGTGAACATAAAATTTCTCCCCAAGAAGTAATTCACCCTCCATCTTCAGGGGGGACTGCTGCTTATATCTCTATGTCATGATTCATTTCGTTTTTATCAGTGGTTACTCATTTACTCAACATGTATTCGATAATATCATGTCGTTTCATCCACATGAGTCTGATCCCGTCACATGGGGAAACAAATACACCTCATACTCCTCACAATCCTATGGTAGTCCCAACAGATGATCACTAGCCAGTATCATCTGCAGCTCCTCAAAGGACCTCTGGTAATTCTCAATCATAGAAAATATCTACCCTTTCTATATAATGGTATTAAAATGGTATCCAATTCAAGATAAATCATTGAAAATCCGCACGTCGTACCTTGAGAAGCCAATAAGTATCCTCACCTATTCCATTCAATGGGTATCTCCCAACAAAGAACTAAAATGATCCTTATACAGTCCATGATAATCCATGATCATAGAAAGAATTTCCTAGAATGTGAACCTCCTGAATCATAATATAGAACATTGGGAGATTCCCAAAAATCTGGTTCTCTAAATGAAAATCTTGAACCATCATGAATGTCTCTAGAATATCCTACTCTATAATAGTGTAGTTGAGTATGTAGTCGATGAAGAGGACAAAAATTTCATCAAATTTCATTTATAATTCATGGATCCTCAAAACCACAAATGTTATTGGATAATTCACTATACAAAATGGAATAACCAATAACTTGTTCTGTCTATAGTGTAATTGAAATTTCTTATTGGGATTATCGTCCTTGTGAACCCCAAAATATAGGTAGGTGGACATTAGATCAATCTTTGAGGTTCATATCACAAATCAAAATTGATCAATGTTTTCGTTAATCCTCAAGAATATGTACATGTTATTTATCAAGGTATATTTCACGAGAAAATAATCAATGAAAATAAATAATATCTCATTAACCATTTATGAAAAAATCATCGGATCTTCCAAGGGTGAAGCATTGGGCCTAATGAAACCCTTCTCTCAATGGTCCTCCAAATATAATCATAGCTTCTAAAACTTTTTTGATACTATTTAATATTACACATAAGATATTGTTGTGTTCCAAGAAGAAATATGATGAAAAATCCATATCCCTCCTTTGAGGTAGTCTTAAAATATCTTAAGTGGAAGTGATCCATATAATCCTCGACAACTAAATGAATCCGGATGCATAATGAGCTTGTTGCACCAAGGGAAACACAAACCATTTGATGGGTGATGGGGTACAACCACATCCTCGCAAAACCAGCTGTCACTACTATGAAATATATCTCATTAGAGAAGAAGAATCTCATTCCATAAGTGTCTAAGAATTTGAATTTTCCATAGTTATAGTTAATATTAACATGAATAAAGTATAACACATCTATACCCAATATTAGATCATAGGGTTCCATCATCTACAATATAAGGTCCAGAAAGATCATCTATACACCAATATATATCTTAAACTTCATGTAGATTAAATACATAGAATAATCATTACCTATATGATCCTTATGATATATTTGTAGGGATAAATCCTTAATTGTGAGATCTAACTCTTAAACAAGGAGTATACCGATGGAGTAATTATTGGAATACATTACTACTAATACTGAATAAAGAATTGAATAATAATATATCATTACTATAATCATCTAGAGTGTTGTGGGGTTATAAGCCTGCAATGCCAATAGCTATACTCAACCCATGCCGCTAGCTCTCTAATCTTGAAGTGGTCATCTAAGTGATTGTTGTGGAGTGATATTATATATTTTGTAACCACCCATATCTCATCTTTCTCCTATAATAGATATTCATCCATGAGGACCAACATCCCTCAAATGGGAGATCCATGATCATGGTGATTAATTTTATAGGGTAGTTCTTTAGCTATCAGCTGGCCCTACTCGACATGTCTTGTTAGGAATTTTCACTCTATATGACATCACCCATTACAATAATAACACTAACCCTCCCATCCTAACCTACCCTCATCACTTCCCTTGAACACTAGTCTGAGTCTGATCATGAGGAGGCCTCTTGTGCTGAGTTTCTATTATAGGGAACTTGTTGGATGTTACAGAACATAGAGCTCTATGAAACACACTTATATATCCCGCTACCTATAATCCCCCAAAAATGAAACTACATTCCACTAATTCCCACTCTAACACCCCAAAATTAGTAGGAATGAATGAGGGAACCCAGCTGTCAATGATCCATTTGGTTATTCCCTACTCAAAATTATATTATTCAATGTAACCATCCAAGATTATGTCAAGGGACGATCAGGTAAGGTCAATGAATATAGATACATACTAAACCATCATCATCTCACCCTTTTTTAGCTTTAGAATCTTCATAATCTGGATTGAGCACACGCATGGGGGTTTTTATTCCTCAGAAATGTTATGCTATATGATGGGCCCTAAGTGTTTCATCTTATCATGAATCTATGTAATAAGACACCACAAGCGCATAGCTGCTCTTTGGAGATGTGTTTCTTCCAGTGAAAGAACATGATCATTTGGTGTTAATATGAGTCTGAGAACAAATATAACTAACTTTATCCATTATTTAGATACATGATGATCTATATCTATGTGGAACCTTAGTTGTTATTTGCGATAGGAATCATGGATCATGATATGGTTGTGTGTATCCTCACCCTACATTGTTCGTATGATCTTCTATTCAATAGGTGTAGATGTTGTTACCTATAAACTCATAAGAGAAATATTCTGTGATGGATCCTAAATTGAGGCCTTTTTGATCATCACATCATTTTCATGATCTAAAATAGGTATCCCGACTATCTATCATCATGAATGAAAAAATAAATTTTAATTAAAAAGTACAAAAATAGATGATCATATACATATAACAATAGTGGTGGGATGAATCAATAAGGATAGTCAATGAAATAATACTATTAGATCAATGTACAATTAGTCCCTACAACCAATATCTAGATATGATTAGTTGAGAATGATATAGTTAATGTCATGATGAATGGATAAATCAGCAACTTGTACCATCACAATATTCCCATGCCGAAGAGCCACACTCAAGATAGTCTTGAATTATTCCCAAAATACCAACAAAATAATTATATGACAACTACTCTAAAATCCATTTCATGGATCAAACCACCTCTAATAGAAATATTTCATGACCATTCCCACACTGGGGATTGTGCTGTAATTACCCTAATCCCTCTTCCATAGGCAAGGGGATGATGACTAGTCCCGAAATAAAATTATCATGGGGAGGAATTTTCCTATGTATGTATATGAAGAAACAATTTTGTCCCATTAATAAGGTGAAGAAAGTGTAAATTTCAAATTAAAATAGTGTTATGGGAAGAACAATTCACGAAAAACCTATGGATATGACAAGAGTACAATAATGTAATCCAAAGATTAAAGGGAAAAAAATACATACCCAAATAAAATTATGTCCCAATCTGAAATAACTATAATGTAAAATGACGAAATTAACAATACCTTGATCCTTATGATGTGATCACCATATGTGGTCCATACTTCCATATATCCCTATGCGCCTCTTACGTCACAGCCTACCAGTCTGTCATCTATACAAGACACTACATGCCCGAGAAAATCCCATTCAAGGGTGAGTATATGGATACACATTTGGATTCAATGACATATAAAGGGGGATAATTTAGTGATAAATTAAAAAAAATTCAGTTATTAAACACGATACATAAATCTATTATCGAGAACATCTTAAAATAATCCATGTGATAGAGTAACATTGTCAAAACATAAGGGGATCAACATGATGTATAGATTAAATACATGTTTATTATTTTACACATATAACAAGAGTGTTTACTCATCCAAATATGATAATCTAAACATGTGTAGAACATGGAATACCCAATGTTTCTTCATTTCACATATAAAGAGAGTAACCCAAACTAGAGTGATGAAAAAAGGTGAATATATATAAGGCAAGTAAAAAAGAAAATGTTACTATAGAGTAAGGGGATATCCATCTCACAACCAGTCCCTGGATGATGAGTCTCCAACAATTCTAAAATACACTCAATTATTCCCAATATCTCACATGTCTTCCAAGACGTAACTGACCAATTTTGAACAAATCGTATCATTTTGCTACAAATTTGAGGGCACACATCTCCTAATAAAGGTCCCATGCCCCAGTGCATCAGTGGGTTCCACTCAATTTGTATCTGTATTTGACCCACTCCCAATGCAGGTGGGGGTTCCACTCTAGTGTCACAGGGACCCATGCCCTACCCGATATGGGGTTTCCACTCAGTAGGCTGTGTATCATCAACCATGATAATGGGGTCTTCCACTCTTGGTTGAGGGCACTGTTCCCTAGTGTGATAATGGGATACACTATAATCACTGATCACACATTCCCAATATGATATTATTGTTACATATAGATGGCGTAAGGAACACACCAAATTATAATGAGGGATCCACCCTATAGGTTTAAGATACACCACCTGGTGACATAGGGGTTGCACTATAGTCATTCAAGAACTTAACCCAATATGGTAGGGGTTTTAATCACATATTAGAGGACCCATACCCCTCGATGAGGTTGTTAAACTATATAGGTCTAGGAAACACACTTTAGTGTGAGTGGTAGGTTAAACTGTAGTCATTGAGGATCCACACCCAATCCTATAGTTGGTTCTACTGCAAAGGTAGAGGTCCGACACCAAATGATGAGGGGTTACACCCTATAAGAATCTTTTTTGGATTCGTCCTAACCACTTACATCATTTTCTTACACATCAAATAATCTCAATGATTTTATAATTTCACAACAAATCATAAAATCCAAAACTAATGGCAACAATAAATTACACATGGAACAACGCAAAGGATAGACTAATAATGTTCCAAAATATGAGTTCACAAGAAAAATTAAAATATAATTTCAGTTTCATCAAATGGATTAATGGGATAAACATCATGTTAGGGGTCAAACATAGTGTACAGTCTCACTCCACATCCTAGTCGTGTCCCGAGCCAGCACACGACTCTCAATCCATGTAGAAGAACATATAGTGCATGTGGAGTACACAATGTTTCCAAACCACCTAGGATGGGGTTGTGTGATTCTATTAATGTAAATTTACTCAAGATGTGTTTGTATACCTGGTACATGGTGTGTTTCTTCACATGTAGTTCCTCTCGTGTTCTCTAGTCATACCCCTATACTTAGGTACTTGAATGTGCTCCTAATTATGTACTCCCTCCTAGGTAATTCCTATGTGCATTTCAAATGGCTAGAATATATAGGATGAGGTATATGATGTATAGGATGACTAAATTCCATTCAATATTTACAATCATCCTAAATTATAGCCACCATATAAACTGTGATGCACACCAGGTTGTAATCATTATACTTTTTTTGTAGTTGACGTTTTTCATAGTCATTTAGATCCTCTCCACATGTGTTGAATTTTACCATTATGATTCGAATTCATCCTTGTATCCACATTTGATTTGTTGATCAATAATTTTCTAGTGGATTGTGGCCCTTTGGTGACTAGAAACTTAATTTAAATTTAATTTATGAGAAAAAATGTACATTGTTATTACACCATTGCTTCAATGATATAAAATGTCAATGATGATTCTGCTACCAAATTTCCAAATTATAATCATAAATAAGAATTTAACTGATATATATTCCATATTAATCGATCCATCTCTTTCCCAAGAATCCATTTCCATTTCAAGGGTCTGATCTGACTTAATATTATTGCAAATTTCAAATAGAGATAGATGTGTACAACTAGATATGACTGTGATGAAATCAATGGGGTAAGTTAGGGGAACATTTTTTTTAATTAATATTTCCTATAATTTCTTTCCAATGATCAATAATGGTGATAAATAGACTAATAAAAAAATTTAAAAATTATATTTTACTACCATGTAGCATGTAATTGTCCACAATTCATAGAGTTTTAAGAAATGGATTTATAATATCAATAAATTTAATCATAAGGTAATAAACAAAAACATGATGAGCCTTAATTTTTTATTTGAGAATTAAACATAAAATAATACTCTTACCAATGATTTATAGACATCGCTGCATTCTTTGCAATCAAATATACATTGATCTGGTGTTTTTTTTGTCATCCAATGAAAACCACCAATGAAATAAGTAAGATAATCTTAAGAATACTCTTAGGGTTTGTGCAGTTAAACCTAGAGTATTTTACATGGATATATTCTTATAAAATTTCATATAGTTTAAAAATGTTAATTGATTAATTAATTTAATTAATTTAATTAATTTATCAATTAAACCTACCAACTATTGGAATGATTTCTGAATGCCCTACACTGATATATTTTCTATCACGCCTAGGTCAATGAACACATTACACATTCAACCAGAATATCTTATTTATTTTTTATTATAAATTTTAATATTTATCCCATTTTATATAATAAACATTGTTCTCAAAATATAATTTATATTTAATATATTTATAAATTTAATTTTATGGACATCATCCGTAGAATCACATACCATCATAGAAACTATCTATGGAAATAAATGTAAAAATATTTCAATGTCTTTTAAGGGGAGAAAAAGTTATCTGTATCCATATATAATAGAAGAACAGATTTCATCAACATATGTACTCCAATATCATCACATATTGTTGGAGTCTAAAACATCTTTTCATATATATCCTCGTAAGGTTATATAAGAAAACTATAATATAAACTATTTTTATGAGGACTGTACTAGGGAAAAGTGATGTTCCAAATATCCTTGTAAATACATTTAACAGGATTTCAATATATCCTCTAGAGTATGATTTAATTTATTACACTAAGAATACATGTGAGTGTGATATGAAGTGTAGATTCTTATCTATGTGTCCAATAATAGTTGAAGGCTTCACATAAACCACATTGTAAAAATCTAATATTGATTAGATAATATAGAGAGTTTCACTCCATGCATTCTTACCACTTATCCTAATTATATCTTTGTGATTTAGTCAATGAAACAATATACCACAATAGAAATATAATGGGATGATAATATATTGTGAACAACTATAACAAAAATGATGTTATTAACTTTAGATGTCCAGGGGAGTCCTATGATGACATCCATGGTTATTTTTTCCATTTCCATAGTAGGGTGGTGAATGGAAGCATCATTCCATTAGACGTTTTCCTTCATAAATAACTCATTTTTCACTATATATTGCGATTAAAATTCAACCATATATTTTTTCATGTTATAACATTAAATTTTTATCATCAAATATCTATACATCATAGTTCCTATTAAATATTTATCGAAGGATTTTTGTTAAAATAAGTGATATATTCCCTATTCACTAATATATTTATAGGACACCTAGAAAAGAACCAATCCATGTATATACATCATTAAGAACGTTGAAGTAAATAATATTAATAACCATTTAATATAACTCCTTATAATATTTTTGGGAATCCTTGATCCATTTAATAATGGAAGGTTGAATAGTATTTTGAGGAATGTATGAAGAAGTTTCTTTTATGATTCCCATGTCCATAATTTTTATGTACTAGAAGGTCATATCTTTTTAAATCCTTATCATGTAGATGGTTTCATGCTATATTAAAAATAGAGTATCTACCATATTTTTCAGCATCCAATTATGATATTCGATTGAATAATCATAATCCTTGATCAACAGTAACCACCTTCATCGGAAAATTTTGATATCCTATTTTGGGAATATATAAAATATGATTTTATTATCCATATAAATTTCAAACATCTTTGAAAAGAGATAATGTATAAATATCATTATGTTTATTATCACTATAGGAAGTTCTTAATCATTGGTTGGGAAACTCTACTCATGGATCATTAATTATCAGGAGTCATATGATATCAATTTTTTTATATTGCACGAGTGCACAACCAAAACACTCTTGGGTTAGATCACTTTAGATCATGAATAATTATATACGAGTACGTAATTTGATAATAGGTGTATAGATTAGCCTCTTTATTAACTCATTATATATCTCCACACATTCATTAGTCTAGATAAAATTCACTCCCTTTTGAGTAATCTTGGTTAGTGTGATTTAAATTCATTTGAAGTGTCTCAAATATTAATGACAGTAGTTAGAAAATATAAGGAAAATATGTATATACTTCATAGATATTGGTATGTGTCATTATTAAATTATCTATTTGTTAAATTGTGCAATATATATTTCATTTTTATGGTGATACCATGTTCTATGAATGTTATTATTTCCATCTAAAACTCATATTTACTATACATCAGATATACATTTTCCTTCCAAAAATTCATCAATATATAATAAAAATGATCCACATATTCCAAAATTCTTTTGTTGTTGAATATAATTGATCTTTAAAGGATGTGATAAATTTTTTGAGGTAATCCCTAATGAATGTATTAATTGTATCCATCCGGATAGATACAGAAATAATGAGTCTTAATGTAAACATTGATTAATTATAGTGCGTGTACAATTCATGGATATTATCCTTGGGGGTATCATATTTATTCACGTAAAATTTAGAAACAAAATTACCAAAGATCAACCATAGAGACATATTGGAATCATTGATGATAATTAATTAATTCATCAATCTATGTCATAGGAAATATTTTCTTTATGAATATTTTATTGAGATCACCTAAACATTGGAGGCCCAACAAATGGTATTATCTCAATAGATAATTTTTTAATATAATTTCAAATATAAATTACATAATGATATAGTTAATCAACTATTTTGAGCTCTCTCAGATAACTCTCTTAACCGTATTTTAATAGAATCAATATGTTCTAAATGTATACTATGTTTCATCAGCAACCAGCTGTCCACCAAATCCGATTACTATTTCCTAGAATTCACATCATGGAGAAATCCCATGTTGAAATTCTCATGGGTTTTACTAAACAATATTTATAGGATCTTTAAGTAGGGTATTTAGGAATGTATAAAAAAATAAACCTGTATACAACAATGAACCCCATAAAAATATATATCATGAAATTTGAATGAATATATGAGGATAGTATGATTTACTATTTTTTAATGATCTTATCTATATTTATAACTATTTAAATTAAATTTTCCAAAAAAGTGAGATAAAAAAAACTATACAGATTTTGGAGGTAGAAATGAACACAAAATTTTATAAGGGTGAAAAATGATAAAAATGGTGGAAGTGTACAAAACATACAGATACCGTATGGATCATTTATGGATATAATTATGGTGGTAGGAGGTATTTAAAGTTATCATTTTAAATCCCAAATCACGTATGATAACATTTGTACGATGGAAGAGAAACTGGGATACCGAAATGAATTGTTTGATTTTACAACTCACGTTATTCCTAATCCCATTAACTCATTATTTTAAGGTATAATACTTGAGAGGGAGATATGGGACGTATTAATGCCAATTATAGATTATATATCTTATTTTCCAGATGGTTTCATGGATCATTTTATCCAGATTCATGGTATGACATTAATATGAAGATCATATAATCAATTTATGATTATTTCCATGGAGGTGGGGTACCACAGGTGGCTAGTGTAACCATACTGATTACAAATACAATGTTGAAAGAACCCTCATCGATTATGTTTTATAATACATCCTAAATTTGTACCTTAAAAAATCATTACTAGTCCTAATAAAAATATGTCCTCAATCCATCTCAATGAACACGTGTTGAAGAAGAAATATGGATTCATTAGAGGAAGTTTCACCTATGATCTCGTTGTATTTGGTCAGGATACAATTTTTATTACTAAAAAAGAACCCCTGGATCAAAAATTAAATTTAAAATTTACGTGATTATGTCATATGAAATATTATACTGGGGCTACATTCTCAATTTGATCTCATCTATAGGCTTATCTGAAAAGGTAATTGATTTTGTTTTCAAATTTTATATCTCCCCTTGGATATCGTTCACATTAATGTTTAATAAATGTGAATTATTTAAGATAGTTTTGTGAATAAGAATAGATAATGATTTTTAACATTTTGTTTACATTGTTTATGTGCACCTTAAACTAATCCATTTGTATGGGAATTCTTAATTTTACCATCCTCCAAATAGAATGTAAGAACCACTTCATTGTTTTTTCACACTTCTAAATCATAGGGGATATTTATTTAATTATTAATTGAATTAGTATATCCATTAGTATAATCATAATTGATTTAGATTTGTATAAAAATTAGAATTTGAAGATTGTCAATCATGAGAAAAGTAGGGTGTTCTCTTCAATGTATTTCTTTAATAGACAATGAAAATATTAGGGGAACACCATGGAAAAAATATATGAATACTTCCTATGTAGTACCTACAATATTTAACACTATCTTGTTGAAAATTTAATAACAAAATTTAAAATGATTTAGAAATTATATCTATACACATTATCAATAATAATAATTAATTTCTCTCTTTTTGGGGTTACATAAACCTTTTCAATTTAATCCTTATATCCATTCCCATGCATGTTATATAAATTATAAATCTTCTAAATATAGTAATTTTTAGTTTCAATATTATTATGACATCATTTATTAGTGTTGCGCATGAAAAAAAGAAGATTCCACATGGATTTTTTTGGACACATTGGATAAACCACCGAATGTAGGAGGTATGAACCAATGAATCATGGTGTGTACCATGAATTTTACTCATGAAATGTTGGGATGCGTGGTTTTGAAAGGACACTATCTAATGTGAAAATTCATTGTTGGTAGCTATTGAATGACCTTAGATGTGAAAAAGGTAATATTTTTGTTTTTATAGAAGATGATATAGAGTAACATCGAATAGAACCAACATCATTAGTGATGGCTAATTGGATGTGGGAAGATCAATTTTTTAACCATTGTATAGAAATATCCCAAGTTGATTTTTCAATATCATAAAACCAGGTTTTCTAAGACAATCATTTACCATTTTATCTTGAAGTCTACCTTGAATAAATTGAAACAAGAATTATTTTTTAATATCATAATAAAACCTAATCCAAAAAAACTATATCATCATAGGATCCTCTTCACAGGGTTTATAGACCTATTCTTATAGACACACTCTACATGAAAACCTTTAACATGAGGAATGGGGGCGTATCCACGGTGAAATAAAATACCACATGAATATAAATTTTAATTTTTTTCTTATCCAGAATCATTCTATCTCAATAGATTGAGATATCATAGAGAGGGGGAATAGGCCTGACCCAAAAAT
This sequence comes from Viscum album, assembly GCA_963277665.1. Taxonomy (NCBI): domain Eukaryota; kingdom Viridiplantae; phylum Streptophyta; class Magnoliopsida; order Santalales; family Viscaceae; genus Viscum; species Viscum album. The sequence goes on from OY728165.1 coordinate 1,396,268,218, forward strand.
CTTGCGTCATATAAAATACATGGATGAAAGTATGGAACACAATTTCTTTTAAAGAGAGTTGTGTATTCTTTTATAGAGTGGCTTTGGGCCACACTAGGGTTATAAGGTAGCATAATACCAGTAATGATTTTATTTAGACCTAGTTTCGTGGCATGAGATATAGTATCTTAGAAAAAAAATTTGCGGAGAACCCACTAGTATTTGAATGCTACTATATATGAAACTCTAGGAATAAGGCCCACATTTAAGTAACCCCTATCACAATATAGTATATTTTGGCCATCTCTATATATACACTACCAAAGTTGGGATCCATTGATGTAGTAGGCGGAAGCCCCACCCTGATAAAGGTAATGGATGACCAGATGTCTTTTTCTTATACTCATTGCCTCTATCCTCTTGGTCAATGGTATTGTTTGAATTCCTTATTAGTAGCCTGAAACATAACATTTATGGATCTTATATTCTAAACCTCAAAGAAGGAAAGATGCTTTTAATGACTCTAAAGGATCATTTGTATTTTCCCTTTACATTTTCCATCTAAAAAGTAATTAACATAGTGTTGATTCAACTTTTCTTCTCAATGGGATTTCGGTTTTCAAAACCTATTGTGTCATAGTGCTCATTATTGAAATAAGCTCTTCATTTATCTAGAATTCTATTTTTGACATGAAATCCATTACATTGTCTATTTCATACCATATTTAATGGTATAAGAGCTTCATAACTAACTAGATTAAACTTATACACATGTGGCTTAAAGGGACTTTTTTTTAGAATTTATATCTTCATCATGAATGAAATATAATCCTCATTTAGTCTTCTATAGAATGGAATCCCCGTACCCCCATGTCTATTGTTCCTGTTCAAGATGATTCCCTTAAATTAAATTACTTCTGACCCCATAACATAATAGGTAAACTATTCATTAAAAAATATAATACAAATGATGTATCATATTGAGCTCATGATTTTCAAATATGATGTACATTTACATATCATTATCATGGGAGAAAAGGGTCGGTACAGCCTATAGTGATGTACATGGTTGTATAAACCCTTTTTGAAAATTCACTTATAGTTTCTACTAAAATACATGAAGTTCAATGGTGGCCATATTTTGCGGAGTCATGAAAATTTGAATATAATTATATATAATATTAATTTAGAACTCAATATATTGAATTTAATAAAGACAAATAAATCATTGTGAAACAAATCAACGATTTTTTCTTTAATGAGTATGTCATGTTGGATGATCTTTTAAAAATTAAAAATCATTTGAGCTAGATAGTCATTTTTAGAGGATTATAATATCTATGGTTTATTTGGTGATTCTAAAGGAGATTCATCATCATCTATAAAGAAATTAGGGGGATAATTTTCACGAAGAGATTGATTTAATTTTCGTGAAAATTAATATTGGAAATATACCAGGAAATGGAATCCATACCCAAAACAATTTCAAATACCTATAAAGGATGTATAATAGCATTCAAAAAGGAAATCATATAGATAATATTGGTAGGGGAGAAGTTTTATTTTGGGGATGTAATAACTAACAGTTTTTTTCATTTTCACCACTAACTCAACTACCATGTTTTATTGTAGTTTTTAATAGTACAACAAATATTTTCTAGTATAAATGAATACGTAATAACAAAATAAAATAGTAAATTCACTATACTTGAATGAATAAATTTTTTACCTATCTCCACATGACATTCTATTTCCACATTATTGGTTATAGTGGAATATAATTTCCATTTATCTCCTTTTATTAGAGGTTCTAGTTGTTAGTAATCATTGATGACCCTTATTTTATTGAATTGGTTAAATTAAGGTAAATATTCAATTTTTTTAAATCATTGTGCCGTAGTTTAATTGTGGAATAGAAATTTACTTTCTTCAATCGTATTGGTGGGTTTCTCCAGTTATCACTCACTTTCTAGGTGACCTTAATTCTAAAATTGAAACCATTTCCTTTTCCCCATCCTGAAATTTCTATGATCCATCTTCCATACTTTTGACTAGTGGGATGTTTGGATTTTTTTTACTACAATGATATTTCCCCATCAATCCAAAAAAATTAAATTTCTTTTCTTTTATTTCTCTATATACAAGAAAGATACTATTTAGATGATATAATCTCTATTTAAACATTATGGGAATATTTGATTATTTTTTCATACCTTTCAAATCCCTAAATAAAAATCATTATTTTCATATTTATTATTATACCACTAAAGAAGTGGTGAAATATATTATTTGGGTAAATGGTAAAAACTAGAGGTTTTATTATGAAATTTTTGTGATATTTTCCTCATATACCAAGAAGTATTCAACCTCCATTCATTTTATTCAAAGGAAATACCTCTGATTTTTTTATAGAGTGTTTGAGAAATTTTTTTTATTGAAAATATAATCCTAAATTATTCATAATATATAGCAATGATTTGTTATTTGGGTTTGGTATCCCTGATAAACATCATCCATTTATAATATTATCCTCTTTGTGATAAACTATTAGTAGATGTATATCATTACTAGGGAATTAATGAATAGAGAAGATAGTTTAAATGTAATTAATCCATTATTATATGATTATGATATAAAATAATTCATTTAATGTGAGAGGCCTTTGTCACATAAAAGTTTCACATGTATCATTATATCTCCTTTGTTGATAGGAGTGTTCCTACTAATTGATTTTTTATTCAAAACTATAGATAATTGAAAATTTAATTTCACAATTATTTCGACCCATTCTCTCGTGGGGACTGATATCTCATTTTTACAATCATCACATTATCCATATGCATGGTTGTTGAATCCATTCCTCCTATATCCATACATTAAATACAATAAAAGAAAATTATTTATGAAATTTTTGAAATCAATAAACATATAAGTGGGAAAATATTGTCATTAATCGGATAACACATTACTAACATATATTCAAGAATAAAGAATTTATTAGTTTAAATGTACTTATAACATTGTCACTTTCCATTATTAAAAATTAATTCGAATTTTATTTCCCATCGTAATGGTTCAAAAATAGTTTTTGAATTTAGAAAATCATATACCTTTGGAGTTCCAACCCATGTATGTATAATAGATCCTTCGTTGTTCACTATTTAAAGATTAGGTAAATTTATATTTAGATATTTTTAGGGGTTATTACATCCATGTTAAAATATGATAGACAAACATCCACCATTATTATATAGACATGTTTTTCATTTCATGGAATCAACTGAAACTATTAAATCCAAATATTGTTTTATTTTTTTCCTAAGATTACACTTATAAATGTTTTTTACACCAGGGGTTTCTTATCATATACCCCAAACATTGATATATCTTTCCCTTATATATATTATGACAACAGATATAATTAATAAATATTTATTCATGATTTATTACATAAAAGAACACATAATGAAATTCAAAAATATTGGGAGACCTACTGTCTTTGGGTAACTATATACATACCACAACAATACATGATATGGTTACAATGAATTTATTTAAAAATTCACAAAATTCCCTTAAAATATAATGGATCATATAAGTAATGAATTGATAAAGGGAGGATGCACATAAAATTGTTGTAAGCTATAAATCTATGAAATAGAATAATCAGACATAAAATGATGATAAAAACATATGTGAGTCTACAAGCATGTCATGGTGACCAAAAATAATGTTAATAATAAGCATTAAAATAAATTAACTAAATAACATGATAACATGAAGGTATAATTAGAATGTAGAAACAACACAATTTATGAAATAATACGAATATCTCAATTGTAATAAGTGAAACATAAAAACTAACATCAGATTTATGAATATGGTATCTCATAAGATAAACATGTAATATCAATAGAGTTATTAATTCATGATAAGTGTGGGATGAATTATATATTATAATATAAAATTAAAAAACATCACTAACCTTTGAAAATTGTAATTTATAAAAACAAATATTTGATACACAAGAAATCAACTTAACCTACATTTTTATAGGTACATTATAAAATCCATGTTAAGAAATTGAATATATAAATAAAAAACCCATGAACATGAATATTATAAATATAATCAATTAAAGGTGAATAAATAACATTATAATATTATTAAGAAAAATTAACGGACCATTTAATAAGATATAACCACACTTTTACAACAATTTTAATGAGAATATTAATCTACATCAAGATATAAATGACATATCATCATATTATTTTATCTACCTTCCATACAAGGATGCCCATAATAAGAAGATAAACAAAATCTATCCAGAGCCTCCGGAACCATTGATCCACAAAGGTAATACAATGAATGATAATTCAAAACATTCAGTTCACTCAATCACAATGATTAGAATATCATATATATTCCTATCATCTGAACCCATCTATCAAAAAAAATACCTAAAATATAATTAGAACCACAATATATCATAATTCAATTACAATACTCACACAGATTCCATTTGAAAAAATCACTCAAATTTCTAAATTGAGTTCATGAGTAAATATGTGAGAAAAATCATGAAATAAATACAAGATAGTTAGTGATGTAAATTATTCATCCTTCCATGATTATTCTCCCATATATACAAATTTATTGAATGGCTATGATCTTAATTTCCTAGAGATGGTTTCAATAACTCTGGATGAACTTAACATCACTAGATAAGGTCTAGTAAGTGTTCTTAATTTGAAGATTAATTTTGATGAATCACTATTTAAATTATTAAATATTTTTGTCTAGAAAAATTAATTTAGTTTTTTTTAATATATGGTTGATCTAGTTGTTCTTTTAAAAATGGTTTTCAGGAAATTATGTCTAAAATTGTTTGATATTAATAGGGTATATATTATATTAATTCAACTAGAGGGACTTTTTATACTAAAACTCTCTTTTCATATATTAACATTATTTCCCTTTTATATAATCCTATACCATTATAGGACCATATTCCTAAATACTGTAATAGTATAGAGAATTTGGAAACACATAATGATAAAAATTGATATATTAGCAAGCTACATTTTCTACCACGATGTTCTTAATAACAAAAACCGTACTTAGGAACGTAATACATATAACATAACATCATAATATGGTGAATTAAACATAAAAAGGTTAAATCTATGATTCTTAGTAAGGTAAAACAAGGGAGACATGTAAGAATAAACCTTAGCACAGGTGTATGAAAACATGAATAAAACACTAGAAGACCATACCATGCATATCAATGGTCCTTAAGATGAATCATGGCATAAAACTTCGTAGTTAATAATATATGAATCATAAGGAAATAAATAATACAATCACTGAAATAATAAAATTGGAATAAAACATAGAATTTTGGAAAACATAGAAGAATATAATATGATTTCCATTGTAGGAAATACTTGGCTTCCAAGACTATCTTATTAATATATATTCACACCCAATACCATCATGGTAGTAATAATTACACAAAATGTCTATCATAATAGTTTTAGGACACTCTTCATTCCCCGTTGGTTGTCATGGTTCACTACCAAGGCTATTATAGAAGTCGAGGTTTACTCCCAATGCTATGTTAATCTATCTCATGAGATATAAATCATTACCCAATAAATTAGTGGGAGATATAGGCCCCACCAATCTCATAATTAATTCATACATACATGTTACAAAAGACAATATAAAATCAGGTCATTACCTAGGAAATTATATTATTATCATAAATATGTATTCATATCTTAACCAGTGAAATAAGAATAGATTTATGATCATTTATTCAAGGAATAACCCTTGAAAATGATATGTTTCAATATAATAATAAAAGTGAAGGATAAATTTTTTTCATAAACATCATTACATCAAATGAAAAATAATTTATGGAAGGAATATGAATGTAAACATTTAATTATATCACCAAAAATGGCATAAGTAACACCAACATATGTAATCATTGATGAGAATTCAGTTTGAAGTATCTTTTTAAAATGATTTTAGAGGATGCTATCCTTTATTCTTGAAAAATGTTTTTTAAATCAGTAATATTTATGAAAACCATTTTCCTTGAAGTAATATAATAGAAACATGAAAATGATTTGAGAACCAATTCCTTCAAATTACTATGATAACATATAAATTAGGATTGAAAAAGTTTTGAAATCCATTTTCATTATAATTTTATAAATGGAAATTGAAATAATTTTGAAAACCATTTCATTGAAAACAAATTTAATATATATATATAAGTCTTTCAAATGATTTGAAAACAACATTACTTGTATTATTATAATAAAATATAAAAAAGGTTTGAAAACATTTCCATGAAAATACGTCTAAAATTTATAAATAATTGTTGAAACTTTTTGAAACCCAATTTCCTTGAAATATAATTAATTTATCAAGAATTATTATTGAAACACCATTCTTCAAAAATAAATTGAGAACATTTAAATAAATATTGAAAATATTTTCAGAACCATTTTAATTAAAATCATATAAAAATGCATTAATAATTTTTGAAACCCATATATGTGATTTTAATTTCGAAATAATAATTTCAAAAATACTGAGAAATAGTTTTCTTAAAAAGATAATCTTTTAATTTATGATTCAATGGAATTTAGGTCATGACTATAGTTAATTCTGTACAGTTTGAACATTCCTTTTAAATTATAAAACAGACATAATGGTTCCTCAACTAGAAATAGACAAGAAGAATATTATTTTTAAATAAAACCAGTTAGTTTAAGAAATATAAATATTTAATATTTTTATTAAAAGTAATAAGATAAAAGTAAACCATTTTAGAGGACATTTTTTAAAACAAGTTATTATAAGAGAACTGATTTTCGTCCGAACAAAATGATATAGAATAATTACATTATTTTTTTTATTAATTACATTAAATAAAAAATAGAGGAACAATGGTAGATTTACATGGAGTTAACATGAATATACTAAGAGTAATAAAAGTAATGAGTGTTTTTTAGATATAGATCATAATATTTCATCAATGAAAGCATAATTATTAATTTGTTTGATAAACTATGAAATTGTTTAAATCAAATCTTACCACATGGAAACTTACGATCGTAGTCTACATGGAAGAAAAATAAAATAAATTAATCATAAAATAAAATTAAAATATAGATCTTAATGATATATCATGTGAAATAAACCTTAAAAAACAATGTATGTGAATAACAAAACTTGTGTCTATGGGATAGAAAATTGATATACTACTATATTACTTTTTTTTGTAAATTATGAAACATCAATACCATTAAAATAATGTTAATTGAATGGATATATAAATAACCATAAATGTAATAATAATATTAAAACAACTCATTCATTATTAGTATATGCTCCAGAAAAAAGGATTGGGTGGTGAATAAACCATATATCTCACAAAAAATGTGAAATTAAATTCCTTTACCATGTGTCTTGAATCTCATTATATTCATAAAAACCTATTATATAATAAATATATTCTTATTATAAATAAATCATAGAACCATATTCTTATATCTAATAACATATATTGTTTTATTATGACATTATATTACTTTTTCTGTTAATGCTTTTATGATGTATTTACACTTCCGTAAGCATTCACACTGTTCCTCACATGTGTCTTAATTTGTATTATCATTAGAACATATACATATATAATGATTTCAAAAATTAAATCCATGATATAAATATAATTTATATTATGTATCTATGTACTATAATAAAATATAGTATATATAAGCATTAAATAGAATACACAATTCCTGGAGAAGGTAGGTTGTACGTATGCATGAACGATGATTCCATTTTTTCATATTTAAGGAAAATAAGAAAATGAAATATATTTATATATATATATATATATTAATTATAGTTACATTATTATTTCATATAAATCATATAATTCTACTTAACTCTTCTATAATACATTCCATGTAAGTTGTGAGAGAATCACATCTCTTTGAGGGGGGAAGTAGTCCACACTTCATCAAACAAAATTATCATTTTTTTAACAAAAAGGAGAGTATAATGATATATTCTATAAAATAATTAAATAAAATTAAAGATATAATAATTAAAAAATATACCATATATAATCTGATTTTCTTTCACAATTCCCACTATGAGAGTCGATAATGGAAGAACAAATAATCAAAAATTTGTGAAGTGGTAGTTCACCGTACATATAAAAAGTATGTTAGTTACCCATTAGATGGATATATGTGTAAGTATAGGTATAACATAAAAAATAAAAATATATAAAAATATATATGATACTATTTTAGTTTTATAAGAATGAAATTATTAGAGTTGACTGGTTGGAGAAACAAAACAAATGTATGGTGCTCGAGGAGGGTGTTACCTCATAAAATGGTAAATATTATTGGTTTTCACCAAAGGGAATCCATGGAAGTATTTATGAAAAAAATTAGGATTAAAGGACTAATGTAGGATTTTTAGGAATTATATTTGGTATATCATGGCCAATATTATGTTTTTTGAGTGGTGTGGCCAATGGGGAGAGATGGTGGCCTTTTATAGGGGAGGGAAATGACACGCTAGGAATGTTGAGAATAAGATAAGTGTACCCAAATTCATTCCTATAATATCCATAAAAACCTACCATACTCAATAATGGATGGTTTATGGACGAAATATGGCTACTAAATGAGGGTTGGAAAAGTTACTAGGTCATTTGGGGCCTTAGGATTATGGTTTATTCCCTTATAATGATAAATATTACCATAATCGATGTAAATATTTGAAATTATTATTTCAATTTTTTGGTAATTTTTTATTGAAATTATTAGAATTTATAATTTTTTATTATAAAAAAATAGATTTTTTTAATTTCTGATCACAAAAGTTACAGAAATTAATTTAATTTTAATCTCACAGTGATGGCGATAATACGGGTTCTAAAGTCAAAATGATCAACAGTTTTATCTATTTTTATATTCAATTCTAAAATGAAATTGAATAAAAATAACTGAATTTGGAAATTAAAAGATATTTTATTTAATTAAAATTAAAAAAAATTAATTTTTATTAAACCCTTATAAATAAATAATAATAAGACATACTTTTTGATCTAAAATTCATTATTTTTTACAATTCATTAAAAAATGAAACCGCATTGAAAATTACCATAAATTTATCCTAACATAAATATTATGTTTATATTTCAAATATGAATATTTTTTACATATTAAATGTTTATAATTTCAAAAAAATTAATTTAAAATGGGTTTTTCATTGAAAGGCAGAATAAATATCTTCATATAAAATATAAGGTTTAAATATTAATTCTGTTTTGATCATATCTTTTTTATACAAAATCTATTGAATAAATAATAAAAATATTATCTAATATATAAAAAATATATTATAATAATATAACTCACTAATATTAATTAATCTACTTTATTATTGTAAAAATTATTTGTGACCAAAAAAATAATAATTCCCATTATATTCAATTTCTTTTCATAACTATTTATAGTTAATTTGTAACATAAAAATTCATATTATATTTCTGTAAATGATATATTTTCAAAATGTAGTTTACCTATTCAGAAATAACAATTTAACAGATAGTTTATATGTAATTATATTAATTAATAAAAATTTAATAATATATTATTGTTCGGTAAAACTCTATATTGTGTGTTACCAAATCCATCATGTAAAGTCATTATTGCTTGTAATTCATGATAACCTCAGTGTTATATATAGATAACTCAATAATTTATATTGTGTGTGGTTCAAAATTATAATGGTGTTTCATCAAACCGAATACTAACATATTTCATTAATATAAAATAATATTTTCATAGTGTTGCGTGAAATAGAAAATATAAAAAACAATATATTAATTAGAAAACAAATTACTTCAAAAAATATCATGTTATTACATTAAACCCCATTAAAATAAAATTTATAGCCAAAATTCATTTCGGCTATCAGTATATTAATACATGAAATTTTAATTCATCGATACCCACATAGTAAAAATGTATACTAAAACTCTATTAAAAATGATATATAGAACAATAATTGTTACCCAAAGTAACTCACAACTAGTTTCCTACATAGGAGGACATATGTGGGAAGGGAAAAAAAGACATGGAAGAATAATATAAACTTCAAATTTTGATACGGAGTGAGAGATAATATAGCTAGGAGAATGTTACCAATCAAAAGGTCATAAATTTGCAATGACCTAATGAACAATATAATCAATAAAAAACTAAGGTACATGGATAAATATTTGGGTTTAAAGATCATTTTTCATAAATCTGATTAATTATAAAGAAAATATATCCTTTTAGGATTCAGTACAACCTCGCCCTTTGTGGTTCCATGATCCACATCACCTATAACTCTAATATGAATATTAACATTTTCCTTTCGAAAGTAGTAAGAGATCATGAGATCCAAGATAATACATCACATTTTCATCGGTAATCTTCAAAATAATGTGTTCAGAATATGTTATCCAACATGAATAAATTCTCATGTAGTTAGATAATTATTCTATATCACAATATTCATACTAATTTTAACATAATATCACCATAAATGGTTAATCATATAACGCTTCCAAAATATGGAAATAAAAAATTCAAGAATGATTGTACAAAAATATTCTTAACATTGATCCACTATATGTACCATATTATAACATGGTTTTTTTATTACAATCATTTGAATACCCTCACCATAAATTCCAATATAACATAATAATAATTAGAATTACCATATATCCTTTTGGAAAACATACAGTCTACCATATTATAATGATTACTAGAATCATTCTTTAGATCCATGAACCTGTAAACTTTATCCTCGATTACTTATACCACATTGTCAATGATCAGTTCTTTGGTAATACCTACCATCCAATTTTCATATTTGTATTGAAACATATCATTATCCAAACATCTTTATCCAAAAGTAATACATTAATTAATGGTTTCCTTATGTTAGTCAATATTCCACCCTTCCATGAAATTAATTTTCTATGTCTTCATCACCATTCAAATATTCATTTCAATAATTTTATAAATGTTATACTTGAAATTCTTTTATATTTCAAGATTAATATAAAAAAAAAATTTGAACTTCAAAACGTAAATAATTAATTCATACAACACTATTCATAAACCATTACTCAGGCTACATCAACTTTCTCTTTAATACATATTTCCAATAATATGAAATATGAATCATTTATTGAATTTCCTCAATATAAATAAAATAATTATTCTTATGTTTAATTTAATAAATACTATAAAAACATCAAATACCCTTCACATGTTTTTTGTGATATCTTAATCATCATCAATAAAACCATTACTTGTATAACATTGCTGAATCTGTTCATAAGCCATCAACATAGGGAAAATAATTATTTAATTCACATAATTTCAATATTTAAAGCCATCATAAACTAATAATACTTTTGGAAGGACAACATTCTCATCCATTGCATTAAATGAAAATTTTTCCCTATATATTTATATGATTTAAATTTTTTTTCGATAATTGAAATATTTGATTGTTCCTCTAACAAATTCAGTAGGGTGATTTTTCCACATTCCTGACATGTTTTATAATGAATATTCATTACCCCGTGACCTCTATTACGAAACTCTAAGTGAACTCTTTCTTTCTCTTCCTTAGTGAGTCCGATATTTGGTTAGGGTGCACATTATTAATCATGTTCCTTGAATACTGACTAGGAATGATCACAAAATCCTTCACCAAAGTGAGCATCCAATTTGATTAATCACCAACATATTTTCCATCATACTCAATGTTAATATAGTTTATTATAGTTACCTACACTGACTAAAACCATGAATAATTGATTATGAAATGACTAACAAAATGAAGAATCACATAATAATAATAAAAACTTTTATGATGTCTACATTATGAAACTTTTCATAAACATTGACACATATGATTTATCCTTGGTTATTCATATCCAACTCCAATTGAAATATGTTATTATGTTTCATGATATTTTGTGAATTCCTAAAGCATATCCCCTGTTATTGTCAATCTAGGAGTGAAAAAAGGCTCATTCTCATGTAGCAGATTACACTGAGTTAGGCTTGGGACATCATGTTGGAGTATTTACCCCAAGGTATATCTGTTCTATTTCCACATCCACTTGTAGTATCCATATTGGTGTTTATTTCTAGGAAACTAGTCACTATATCTATTAACAAAATTTCAGGACATTTTCTTATACTATTACTCATCCTTATACTTATCATTATACATTTCCTTAGATTTATTTATTTTTGGTTTTATCATCATAGTTTTCAAAGGATAAATAAATTTTTACTCTCATACAAACTATATACACCCTCAATTTTTATATATTAACATTAAATTTATTTTTCAGAATAATTAAAACAATATAGAAACATATGGACATAGAAAGTATTATTTTAGTGACTTTAGAAACATGGAAATATCAGTACTGGTCTATAAGAACTATATATTATCTCTCACTATATTCTTTATGAATTTAATGCTTTTAGAGACATGATACATTGTCCATATTTTCCTAACTAGGGGAAAGAAATGGAAAAAATGGGTGAGCTCATACACTTAGTAAGGGTAATCATGGGAGACATGTTTTCATAAACATCAACATAGGGGTATGAGAATATGAACGAAACAATTACAATGTCATATCCTTCAAATAAAATATTGTAAACATGAATAATGGATCAAACATGGAAGTTAATATTAAATTAATCATATGGAAATAAATAACAAAAACAATTAAATCATAATATAGGGAAAAGCATAGAATTGGGGAAAATAATCATATAATAGGATTTCCATAATAGAAAAGAAATTACTTCTATAACAATCTTAGTAGTATATGTTCACTCCATATACCATATTTTTAGTCATGTTTCTCTCCCATGACCATGTTAGTTCCATTAGTTCACTTCTCATGCCATCTAGGTAGTCATGGTTCACAAACATGGCCATCTTAGTATTCATGGTCTATATACAATACCATATTAGTATATATAATGAGATATAAATCATTACTCAATTCATTCGGGGGAGATATAGGTCCCACCAATCTCATTATGAAATCAAACATTTTGGTTCAATAGGTTCGTAAATAATCATATCATAACCCTTGAAATTAAATTGGTATCATAAATATGTAATATTATCTTAAACTATAGAAAGTGACTAGAATCATAATCATTTCATCAATGCATAACACATGTAAAGAAGTCGGTTCATAAGAATAAAACATTATAAAGGGAAAAATTATTTATAAATATAATTCTATCAAATCATAAACCATTCATATAATGAATATGAATGAAAACAATGAATCATTTCCAATAAATTCAAGAGTTACACCGTGATATTTCATCATAGATGGGAAATAACTGTGATGTATCTTTTAAAAATGTTTCTTTAGAAAATTACACTTTATTCATGAAAATTTATTTTTTATTGCATAAATATTTTTTATAACCATTTTACATAAAAAAAATATAAAAGTAACATGAAAATACTTTAAAAAAAATCATAGAATAAAATTTTAAAACATTTAAATATGTCATGAACGTTTTTTGAAAATTTTCTTCCTTTAAAACTCATCATATAATTTTGAAAACTTTTTGAAAACCATTTCATTGAAAATAATTTTAAAAACATAATAATATGTCTTAAAATAATTTTTAAAACCACATTATATTAAAACACATAAAATAAGATAGAATGTTTTTTGAAAACCATTTCATTGAAAATAATTTTAAAATGTATATATAATGCTTGAAATTCTATTTAAAACCATATTCATATAAAACACATAAAATAAGAATTAAAATCTTTTTATAACTATTTATTTGAATATAGATTGAAAACATATAAATTATTATGAAAATGTTTTGAAAATCATTTTCCACAATGGCTTATAGAAAATTATGTAATTTTTTTAACCATTTCTTTTAAAACCATTTAAAAATGTTTTGAATATTATGAAAAATATTTCATTTAAAAATTATTTTTAATCGTGTAAAATAATTAGAAAGGTAATGTTGGTCATGACGGAGGTAAAATATGTAAATGAAGAACATTCCCTTTCACTATATATATGTTAGCATGTTACATCTTCTAAAAAATGAATACGGTATATTTTTTGAAAAATAAAAAATTTAGTATAAATGAAAAGAAATGAATAAAAATTTACATTCTATATTATGAGATTAAATTAATAAATATAGAAAAACTTTTAAAACAATATTTTGAACGAATAAATATTTTTGAATGAAAGGTATGATATTTCCAGATTATGATAAAAACATTTTCATAATTATGTTATGTATAAAATAGTGAAAAATGGTATCATCGAATCTATTTAACATTCATATCAAGAGGGTAATAAATTTCATGATAGATATTGTGAGATATATCATATTATTTCATCGATGTAATTATTATCTTAAATAGTCAAGATAAACTATTATATTGTATTAAAAAACACTTAACCCATGGTAACATGGGAAATTACTGTACATGTAATAAAATGAAATTAATTGAATATTATAATATCCTGAAAAGATTTATTTTCAAAAAAATACATCTACAATTCACCTAGAAAAATAATGTTGGTGAATAACAAAATATTCATATAAAAGAACGAAAATTGGGACAATACAATCTCACTAATATGGCAACTTTTGAAACAAAAATATCATGAATGAAATATATGAGGATGGATAACCAAATAATAATATATTTAAAAATAAATATATAATATAATCATGGATAGTATATTAAACACACAATAGGAATGGGGGTCAATAAATTAGTTATCTCACCAAAATAAAATGTGAAAGAAAATTTCCTTACCTTAAGTCTTGAAACCCTTTTTACTCATAGAAAATTCATACATAACAAATATATATTTATTTTAACTCCATCAAAGAACCTAATTTTTAAATCAAAAAGAAAAGTTGTTTTGTTAATTACATTATATTACCTATTTGTTAACACTTTTATTTTATGGTGACAATTTGGGTAATATTCTATTTGTATTTCACATGTCTCTTAATTAATTATAGCATTAGTACTTATACAAATATCATGATTTAAAAAATTTAAAACTTGATATTAATAATTTTTATAATAATTATATTATTATTATAATAACATAAGGAATATATAATTATTAAATGGAATACACCATTCATTGATATGGTATGCTATACGTACTCATGAACATTGTTTCCATTTTTTATCATAATGAAATAATGAATAAAAATGAAATATATGTTTATATGTATATATAATAATTCCATAGAATTATTATTTCATGTATATCGTATAGTTTTACTAAACCCCTTCTTTAATACATTCCATGTATGGTTTGAACGAATCACATCGCATTAAGGTGGCTATAGTCTACACTTCCTGAAACAAAACTATAATTTTTTAAAAAAATGGGGAGTATAAATATATGTGTTTTAAAATAATTAAAGAAATTTATATATAAAATAAGTATCATACATATAATAAATTAATTGTGTTTTTATCATAAATACCACCATGATATATTGTAAAGGATTAATGGACAATCACAGGTTAATAAGGTGACGCATCACCGTACCCATAAACAGTATACTCAATAACAATTAGATGGTGGTGTGTGTATTTGATGTTGGGACCCTTATCATAAAAAATATATGTATATTGTGGATACTATAGTTTTTTCATAATAATTTAATAAAGAGAGTTTAGGGGTTTTGAAATAAAATAAATCAAAGGAGCTTGAGGGATGGAGTTAGCTTTTAGTCGAGTAAGTCATTCTGGTTTTCACCAAACAGAATCCATGGAAGGATTTATGAAACAATGATGTAATTGAGTAGGAAGGAAGTGTTTTTATGTTTATTGGGAAGATCATGGCCAAACCATAGGGTATTTTGAGGTATTCGGAATCTGGAGGGGTGGTGGCCTTTTAATGGGGAGGGAAAGGACACATCTGGTATTTTTTAGAACAAGATAGGTGCACCCACGTTTTTACATGATAAAAGTGATAAAAGGAGACAAAAATCAATAATTTATGGTCTATGGAAGGAATATTTCTATAAAATGGGTGTTGGACATGTGGCTATGCCTTTTTGGCCATTCAAATTAAGATTTATTTCTTTATGGACCTTAATTTTAGAATAATCCATGTAGTTAATTTGAATCACATTCTATAATATTATTTTTTGTAAAAAAGTTGGTTTAATCAATAAATTATTATAAATTATTCTGATTAAAAAAATGGAATCAATTTTCCCATATTATAATAACATATGTTGCTAAAATTAATTTAAATTTAATATCGCAATCAAGTCGAAACTGTAGGTTTTTAAAGTAAATAAATTCAATAGATCATAGTGTTTTCATAAATATTATCAATGAAAAATTGATTCAAGTTACCTATATTTGGATGAATAATAAAAATATGATATAATTATTCATTAAAATCAATTTAAAATATAATTAATTTTTATAAAATAATTTGATAGAAATGAATTTGTGAACTAAAATTAAGTATTTTTCACCATTGATTGAAAAATGAAACATCATTGAAAAATATAAAACAATTATCCTAATCACTTATATATATATATATATATGAAAAATATAAAGATTAATTTTGTGTATTAAATATATTAAAGTGTAAAATTTTAGATTTATGATGGGATTTCTATTAGAATGATGTAAAAATACCTTTATAAAAAATATATGCTTTCAACATAAAAATGGTGTTGTACTTCACTGATGTCTATTTAATATGTTGAATAAATAAAAAAAATATCTAATTGAATATATACAATATATATTACAATAATATTACTATTTAATTGTAATTAATTTAATTTCATTGTGTAAAACATATTTGTGACCATAAAAATTATTATATTTCCCTTTTATTGTCAATAGGTTTTCAAATAAATTTATAGTTAATTGGTAACCATTGAATTAATATTATATTTCCTTAAACCATATATTATTATAATTTATTTAATACTATTCATAACAGCTAATTTAGCACCTTTGTTATATCTTATTATATTAAATAATAACATTTTAATAATAAGTTATTGTTTTATAGAACACTGACTTGTGTCTTACGTAGGCCATCATAGATGTAATAGTTGCGTAAAATGAAAGATAAACTTTATGATCTTTATAGATCAAGGAAAAAAATAACATTTTATGAGGTGAATTATTAACATGGTATTTTATATAATGAATAAAAACATAGTTCATGAATATAAAATAATTTATTTTTTTTGTTTCATGAAATGATAAATATAAAAAAAGAATTATTTAATATGGGAAAAAATATATTTAAAAAATATTTTCATATTACACGCATTAATACATTATCTTATAGAAATAAAATAACATAAACCATTTGACCTTGAAATCATTCAGATGATTTAAATGTAAAAGTCTGTGTAATTTTTTATATTCTATACATTTAGGTTCCCATGAAATACACAAATAATGTTTTATTCGATTCGATTTATTTATGATACTTAAAGAAGGTTCTAACCAATTTACAATATATTCTATGTCTGATAAAAAAATATTTCGAAAAAATTATTACAAATAATGGGTAATTATAATTTTTGAGATATTTAGTATTTAATTAAGTGTGCTGTGATTTTAAAAACCAAAGTCATAAAATGTTGAAAGGAAAATTTCCGTTAAGAAATATCTTCCATTTTGAAAATCATAAAACACTACACATAACGATAAAAAATAATGTTAAAAGTATTATATATTTAATAACATCATACTTTTTTACTTCATTCTATATTTAATCTCACTATTTGATTTCTCCCCAATTCATGAATATTTTTTTAGGAATATTTTGTTTAACATATATGTATTACCATATTTTATAACCCTTAATGATTTTGAAAAAATATATATAGTGGTATAAAGTTTACGCGAAAAATTATTGAGTGAAAATATTATACACTTTTTTAAAATAAAAAGAATTATCCATCCAAAAAGAATAAAAAAATGATATTTATCAAATGATATTAGAAAGCATCCCTTCAAATTATATAGAGGAACATTCATTTTAAACATTCCTAAAAAATAGTTTTCCATTATATTTTATAATAGTTCATAAGAATAGATTAAATTTTTTAATAAAGGATTCATTACAAAATCCATCATCTATTTTATTTCATCATGATACTTATCAGATTCAAAAAAAACTGATTTGAGTTTTCCCATCAAATCTAAAAAAGGATTTATGTTATAACTATTTACAATTAGATAATATTTTTCTAAATATAATATATTCTTTTATTAGTATGAAATATAATCATCCTATTTTATTGAAACATATTTTATATTTTCAATTTCTCTTGTTCTTTTATTATGTTCAAAAAATATCTATCGTAATATGTATATATAATCATATTTTCTTATTAAATAGATATAATCATCCTGAATCATTATATAACCCTCATCATAAATTATTCATATAAAATCATGTTATGTATTTTGAGCCTATGACCTCTAATATCCCCAAAATTATTTCAACAAGAGATCATTTTGGTATATAGTGTTTGTGATTTGTTCCAAATTATTTGAATTTTCCAAAAGTAGATTTTCCATTTTATTTAATTACATAATGATAGAATATCAGGTATGTAATGAACATAATCATTAGTATTCTTAAGAAATTATTTTTAATATTTTATCATTAATTATATTAATTTATTTATTATACTGGGGGAATAATGAGTTTAATTAGATAATAATTTTGGAATAGAAAGAGCTGGAGTTCTTAAGTCTCCATCTGCTTCCATATTTTTAGTATATTTATCTTTAGAATTTTAAAATAAATGAAAATATTTAACAATATTATGTTTTCATGAATCAATATATTTATAATTATAGAATTATTTATATAAATTTTTACCTCTTCTGAAAATATCAATCATTTTATTATACTTATATAGAATTAATAGATATTTAGAAGATAAGGATTCAAAATTTTCATATTTCATACCACCAAAAATACGATTTTTTTATTAATCCCAAGAAACCCCATACATAACACCAAATACAGCAAAACAAAAACAAAAACAAAAACAAACTCGGACCCCCCTACGGAGGGAGAAAATAATGTAGTCCTAGTGCATCTCCCCTAATCAGATTGACCCCCTCAGGTCTAATTGGCAACGCGTTACATGGACAGGGTATGATGCCGTGGAGGATTTCTTATACTATCAGACAGTACAGGGCGATTATGGGGAACGACATAAGGGTTACTCATACCTGGCGGGAAAGGAACAAGGCTGCGGACTAATTTGCTTTTATTGCAGCTCCGGGGGATATTTCAGTTATTTATCAATTTATTCTTTAATTTTAGAAACCCTTAACAATATTTTTTGTAAATTTCTGATAATTAGTTTAAAAATAATTTTCTTCAATGATTCTATTACAAAAAATCCAACTTTCCAGTTTTCATTACAATTGATATAAGAAGATCTATAAATTGATCATGTTGTCCTTATTATTTTACTTACAAATTAAATTATGGTTTTATAATAGATAGTGGAGAAAAAATATATAGGATCTCATTATGATTCAACTACAAAAATATAATTCAATTTCCCAAATCCTCTTCATATATTTTTAATAAGAGATTTCTCAAAATAAATTTTAGGATTTTTTTTCACTTGGATTCTTATAGAATTTAAATTTAATCATCATGGTTTCAGAATTCTCCAAACCAAACTAAGATACATAGGATTATAGTTTTCACTATTCTTAAAAATGACGAAATTGAATCATTATATGTTATATCAAGTTTATACTAAAGAAAATGGGTGGAAAATTCCCTTACATTTCACTTTTATAACACCGTCTATTTTAGCATTCGAATTATTACGTTGGATGTATCCCTTTCCATTTAATGATAAAATATTTATGATGATGTACCAACACAGGTATCAAAATATTAGTAGTTTAACAACCCATAAATTATTTATTCTACTATACAAGAGTTTCTTATCTCTTAATATTGTAATATTCTATGTATTTTTCTAAAAAAATTTATTAAAAAAGGGATTAAGTTAATATTCTACATAATCATTCCATTCTTGGTAAAATATATATAAACAAATAAAATTTCCACATGAATAATCATGGTAGTATTTCATTGCAAATAATAAATATATATATATATATCTTGTAATTTTAGTGTATCCATAACTTCTTTCATCAGATTAAGTAAATTCCTTCAAAAATAGATAATATCCCTCTATCTATAATAATATTGGGAAATATTCTCACCTTTTATTACGAATATAATAGAGAAGATTCTACTTTATATTTTATGAATCATTATAACTTATTAGAAAATTATTCAGAAATAATATTAGATTATCCATCAATTGTGATTCCAACAATGTCTGCTACTAATTGGAATTTGTTTCATACAATTATCAAAACATAGAAAAAGATCCAACATTTACTCCATCATCATGGAAAACTATTGAAAATTAAAATAATTTAATAAATTATATATAATAAATATGGAAACATTTTTCTTTATATATATACATTCACAACCATAAAATATAGGGATATAATTTTGAAGAGATTCATAATTTTCATGAAAATTACATTTAGTTAACCATTCATTCACATGAGGTTTGGTTACAATGTTGCTTTAGGGTTCCATTTAACATTATAGGAAAAAGAATTAGGAAATGGATGAGAAAGAATGGAATTTTTTTTTCATATTTAAATGATCTATTGATATAAATATGGTGTATGTAAAGGTGTCTTAACCTAAACCCCACTCTATAAGATTTTGATGGGAGACAGTTCATCTTCAACTAGATCGCAAATCTATTCATAAAACACTTTTCTATATCATTGCATAATGATGTGTTCGTATGTTGATTTAGATTTTCTAAACACGTGATTTTCCCAAATAATTTATGAATCACAATTTTAAATGATGATTTTTTAGAAAAAACATAAATTGTTTTTAATTTTTTTATATGTTTATAAAAACTAAAAGGTATATAAAACATTAACCATATCATTAAAATTTATTGTTTTTATAACTAAATAATTATATTTTACCACCTAGATAAAAATTCAAACAAAAATAAGAAACATTTTCTATTGGACAATATATTATTAGTTTAAAAAATATCAAAATGTTTTTTTACAAAATATATTGTTCAAAATATTCTATGGATGAATTAATTTTTTTTTAGATTTTTTTTGAGATTTTTTTCTCAAAATTTTATCCAAATGTTATTTTATGAATGTTCTTTCATGAGAAAATCCATTCATATGTTTTTAATATAATAATAAAAATAGGATAAAAATTTAAAAAAAATTATATGTAAAACATTAGAAAACCAAATAACTTGCCATAAAATTTTCTCCTCATTATTATATGAGGTTTTACTATTAGGGGATAGTTAATCCGGATGTTTGTTACAATGATCATTTTATATTTATCACTCATAGCTCCTAGTTAATATATTTATATCAATTATATTTGAGTGGTTTTGTAAAAAAATCATCATTTTTTTATATTTTATTAATTAATTGAAAAATTATGTCACATTTTTGTGTGAGATGATGAAGTAAATAATGACTTATATCTATTTTCATAACTCATGAGTGATAATTTGGTTTTTACACACTATTATGGAAATTTTTTTACTACAGAAATTGGAATTTTAGTGAAAATCATGCCAAAGTCATGAGTGTGTATTGCATCTAAAACAGAAAAGCACAATAACATATATCCTCCATATATTTTGATTCAATATTATCATATGATATTAAATCATTATTTTGGGATGAATATAAAAATAATGTATCTATTATTAAATAATATTATTCATTTGTACTTTTCTATAAATTATAAGTCTATAAAAACAAGAATTTAAAAATATTTATAAATCAAAATATATTCCTATTGTATAAAATAAACAAATTACCATATTTTCATTAAGATAATGTGAACGTCCTTTTAAATCATTAATATTTGCACTTTTTGTATTTAAATAATATATAAAACATAATAATCCATAAAACATTAAATACATCCAAATAACTATGATATATAATATATTACTGATCAATACCAAAAAAAATTTCTGATCATCCTCGTAAAAAAATTCATCAAGATCAATATTTCGCGATGTATGGATAAGAGCACTAATTACATTATTATTTTGTATTCCAAAATTTTTATTATGATGTTTTATATAAATTTGTTGGGGTAAAAATGTTCATTCTGGGTTTTGGTAAATTTGAATTTGAGAAAAAATTTTATTTCTCTCATCAATCTAATTTCAAACATTTAATCATAAGATAATAAAAAGTGTGATTAATATATTTTTGAGTTCATCTAAATATTATTTCATTTACATAAATTTTAACAATGATGGTATCTTTGAAAAATTTAAAATGAAAATTTTTGGAACCATATATCCTCAAACAAAATTATATTTAATCAAAAATCAAGTTAATATATATTACATTGTACAAGGGTTTTGTTTAATCCCATAATAAGCATTAGTAACTACATAAATAAGATCTGTGGTTTTTTTCAAAATTTGTTTTTTTTATGTATAAAACTGCCCCAAAACATATACATTATAATTGAAAACCTCATTTCTTATTCAAAAAAACAGTGCAATTGAAAAATGTGGCATATTCTGAAAGTATATGAATAAACTCATGTAAAGATACTAGAGTATATGATTATTTATAGTGTATTCATTATTATTAATTATGATCCATTACAGAAATTAAAACATTATTTCTAACTACCACTCCAATTTCAATTTTTTATTTTGGAAGTATGATTTTAATCTAATTACAAGAGATTATCTAGCGTTTTCATACAAAGTCCAAAACCAATTCATCTCAAACTCATTGGGATAATAATGTATTGAAATTATGAAACATTAATCACCTAAATCCCCATTAGGAGTCTTTGGTTTTTATTTAGAAATATGTAAACAATTCTCACATTCATTTATTGATGAACATGATTTTTTGATAGGATAAACTACACTACTAATGATGTTATAACTATGAAGACTCCAAAGGATTTTTTTGATACAATGGGATTGTAAAATGTTGTTGGTGAAAAGTGTGTTGGATTTATGATTGAGGTATAACATTGGAAAAATTTCTTCATATATTTTCTATTGAAAATAATTTTCCATCATGGTCTGAATTTATGTTTTAGTAATAATAGAGAAATAGGTGGTTATGGTTTGTATGAATAAAAAGGTATCTGTTTCATCATATTTTACTTGTACATTTTCCCCCAAAGTTCATTTGTTTTTAAAAAATAATCTATATGACTAAAATGATTAATAATAACATATACAAATTCCATCAGCTGATTTGGCAGCACACTTATTCAAATTATCATTTGTATTCAAAATGAATACTTTTAACCCAAATACATTGAATTTGGAACGTTTTTATCCTCTTCATATCCAAAAAATAATATAGTTTTTTTATAAATATAAGGTCTAGGTAAGACATAATTTATATTATATAATGTATTAAAACTATATAAATCCCATAAATGTTTAGTAATTTTTTATTTACTCTACATGGAGCAAGTAATCTTCCCACGACCCCAATTTCTCCATTAAATTACACCATTTTTATGACGGGTTCTATGAGATTAGAATTTATGTATTATTCCATTTTTACTAAAAATTATTTAAAATTCAATATTTAAACATTCTCCACCACAATTAATATAAATAGTCACCATCAGTACTATTTTCTCATTTTAATTATGGGCGGAAATAATTTTTAAATATAAAATTCCATCCATTTTTTATGCTTCAAAAGAGACCATATTGCATTTAATTATATCATGAACTAAAACATATTAATAATAAATTCCACTAATGATAATATTTTTTGTTGGAAATGTTAAATTTATCTGCACTAAATGTAAAGAATCAGAAGATGAAACATGTATAAAAAAAATTAAAAATCGGATTAATTTTCTTTCCATATTTAAAAATATAATAACATTCTGAAAAACTGAACTGAATCTGTGGTGGATCTAAAAATTTCCATAAGTAGATATTTTAGTTAATTTTATATCAAATAATTTTCATAATTTTCACTTCCAAATCTATGAATGATCCTCCATTATAATAATTAAATGTAGATCAAGGATTCTTATATATTATATTATTTTTTTTATAAACTCGCTTGTCTTCTAGTAGAATAAATGAATTTACATTATAAAAATTAAACAATAAATTTATTAATTTTAAATATCTGATGGTATCCTTCATACAAAAATAGTATAAATATAATTTTGTAATAAAGTCTTATAATGAATAAAAAATTTAAAATTAAAAGTTTTCTGATAAGAATAGTTTTACATTACGATAAATTATTTCTTGAGAGATGTTAAAATTGAACTTCCTACCATATTTCATTATTTTATTTTGAAATAACTTCATATCCCCATTAATATATTTATAACAAAAAATTTAAATAAACCAAATATTTGTTTTGTTAGAACATTTCCTATTTACCATAAAATATAAAAGATATTTTTTTGAACCTAACCATTTTTGTGTCAAGAATTTTTGTAAAATATAATTTTAGGAATCCTTGTCTTTACATAATTCATAGGATTTACTACTGTAAATTCATTTGGAAAATATCCTATGAGAAAACAGAAAAATTTTACTTTATATTAATAACTTTTTCATCTAATAATTTCTACCCTATGAAATTTTGGGCCCAATGGGTCATTGTTTCCAAAAAATAATTATTATGAAAAGGTGGCTTTTCTTTAGATACTATCCAATATTTATTTATATTATGATTTTTTTTATAATGGTATTCAATAATATCATTCCGAAAATTTATATTTAATAAATTATTCTTTAATCTAAATATCAATTAATTTAGTTTTTTAACTAAATCAATTTCCTCACAAGTCATTTTTGAATTAGTTTTCATTTCTAATTTTAAGGTCATATTTTAAATATATGATTTACTTATAGAAATTAGAGATTTATCTTCAACATGTTCATCATTAGAATATTTAATCAATATTTATACATTACAATTTGTTTATTCCAAGAATTTAAAAAATATAGAAACTTTTTCAATATAAGGTAATGTACCCTCATCAACATATGGTGTTTTGTCTTCGTCTTTAGATGAAGTGGAATAAAATTCATTATAAAAATCAATATTATTTCAACTTAAAGTTTAATTGGTATGGGATTTAGTAGTAACCTAATCCCTCATGCATTTATTAATATATGAAATACCGATATAAAATACCATAAATCTCGAATTCCATCACTATTTTCAAAGAAAAATATCAGATGAACAATCCCATCAACATATAGTCCATGTGTTGAATTATTTTAGGAATTGTTTTCCATTTATATATATATAAATTATTAGAACTTTTCCCTTTATAATTATTCCATATCAGCTAAAAATAATACGGCATAATCTTATCCTGTTTCTTATATTCATATAAATTCATTTCAAAATATTTTTTTTATTTCTATCTTTAGAGAATTCAATTTTTTTAATGAAAATATTTATTATCACCAATTTTATTCATTCTCCTTGAATGACACATAATTTAATTATCACCACATTATAAACAACTATTCTATATCTACCATTTGATATATTTATTAATTGGATATTTATTATCATTATTAGTTGATTTAATTTTTAATATCGGAAAATGGTACAAAAATTTTTTTATTTAATATTTTTTAGCATAAATATTTAATATACCCTCATGCAACAAGAGATTTCCAATCAATTAAACCAGAATATACTTTTTTGTAATATTTTTTTCATTATAAATTTTTATGTTTTTACAATTCACTATATATTATATCAATAATTTATTCATCAAAATAGTTTTCAGATAATATTTATCTACCTTAGAATTTAAACTATTCCCAATGTTCACAAATCAGCAATTAATCTTAGAAATATATTTTCCATTTAAAATATCAAAGGATTGATAATAATATCTCAAAATACTTCTTCTTGTTACAATGACCGGGGTTTTCCCTAAGTGGGTAACCTCACCCTTTTTCCCAATATAAATAGCTTATTCAGAAGATTAAATTGGAATATATATTTTTTTTTCTCCTAGAACATAGAAATTTTTTTGAGAAATTATAATTCATTTGGTACTTATATATCACTTCTTTAGTAAATGTAGAATAATATTTATCAGTAATGACATATTTTCTTGTAAGTATTACCATTTTATAATCTATAATGATGATTATTAAATTATTCATTTTCTCTCTCTAATATTCAATGTTATCACCATGACAAAATGGTTGTCTACTAGGATTTAGATTTGTAAGTTTCACAACATTTAAACATTCAATATTTAAAAAACATATAATAATTTTTTCCTAAAATAAATATTTTTGTAACAATTTATAACAATTAGAAACCCACTATGATATAAAATATAGTACATTTTAATAATGTATAAAATCATAATCCTCATTGAGATAAATTTGATAAAAATTGTATGATCAATTGATTAATTAATTTACTATAACAAGGGGTGATTTAAAAAAAAAATTGAACTAACAAACATCTATAAAATATTACTTTATTAAATTATAAATAATTTTTCCTAATATATAATAAATTAATCAAAAACATTTATCTAAATATAAATTAAAAAAATATATTTCTAAAAACATATATAATAATGAATCATTCCTTAAACATACAAATAGTATGTATAAATTATTCATCCCTATAAAAATAAAATTATAATATTTTAATGAGAATATATAGAAACATTATAATAGAAATATTTTCATATTATCCTTCAGTGTAATGTGAAATTAATGAACTCATGATGAATATAATATATCACCTTATTATAGGGTCTTCCATATATATAAGGAATTACAAGATTAAAAGACCATTAACTACAAATATTTCCCTATCATTAATAAAATATCATATTGATTATACAAAACGCTGGCTCACAACACAATTAGAGTCTTCAATTACATTGGTCAGAATAACCTCTATCTTATGATTCTTAGAATCCCTCAATTAAACACAATAATTGAAATATAACAAAAAATATAATGAATTTATGAACCTCATAGGGATTCCTAAACACATAAACTCCAAAAATATTAAAATGGATTTCACTTGTAACAAGATGTCAAAAATGATTCAATATAACTTTAGATGACTGCTTATGAAAAATTTTACTCCCACTCAAATGATTTTTCTAATTATAATAATTTATCAATAATAATATTAAAAATTTCTCAAAGGTGGTTTTACTTAATTATGATGTAAAATTATCACATATTAAGGTTTATTATATCATCATTGTTTTATGGTGAATTTGGTTGAACCACCATTAAAATGAATAACATATTATATTTATTTGAATTAATTTTTATTATCTTGAAAAAAATCTTTTATATAGATTATATTTATAATAGATATTCGTGAGGGCATTTTTTATTTAAAATTATAATTTCTTATGGTGGAAATTATATAAATTATTATAGGTTTACATTTTTTATATCAAATTATGGACATTATAAACCTCCAACTTATTTATATTTAAATCATCCATCTAATATAATGTGTAAACGTTCATTTTATTAACGAGTATCCATATTTGTTTGTTCTCGTGGAAAATTTATGCTATATTCCTTCCATTTTTGTTCATTTGGATGTCATTGGAATGGTTCTTTATGATTTAAAAAGTATTAGTCATTTAGTAAAAAAATATAGGTTTTTCCAAAAAAAAAAAAATAATTTAACAAGTATAATTTTTTAAAATTAACTATTGGTGTAAGTGTTCATTGGATTTCATCAATAAGGTTAGAAATTGTGGACTGTAAGCATTTGTCTTAAAAAAATGATTTTGCAATGCATTAGAGGGCTATATATTAACAGTAAAACTAGTCAAATTGAATTATTTTGCATATATTATTTGTGCCACATATATCATTTAAAATAAGAACATCATTCAAAACATTAAATACCATTAATAATGATTTTTTGATGTATACATGGACAACTAAAATCAATAAATGATTTTAACATATATTTGAATTCCCATAACTGATTTTGGCGATGGTTATTCAAAAAAAATTACCCTATAAAATGATGATATAATTTTAGATGCATAACAGAAATACATAATGATTCATAGAAGTGTGTGATCAGAGTGAATGGTGGTTTCTCAATACTTTAGAATCATAGGAATGTTTTGGGTATGTGTAAAAACATATGAATATAGAAAAAAATGATATCAAAATGTATAATATAATAATTTTCTATAATAATTTTTATGAGGAATATAATCACTTATATTGATAGGGTCCTTCTATAATCGTGTGAGGATATTATTAAGAATAATGGGAAAACCTTATGAGGGAATTATAGATCAAGAGTAATTAGAGGTTAAGAGGGTATTTATATAAAAATAGATATAATTTCATTATTAATTTCTGAATATATGTTTTGGAATAATTTTATTAAATAAAAAACCCAAAAACCTTCACATTGGTTTCCCAATGGTTATAAAAAAGAGGAGTGGTTTTCAAAATTTTATTAGGATATGAATTGAACTAATTAAAATAATAAAATTGAGGATATAATAGTGAGATATTTTCATGAATAAATTTTTAATCAAAATAGTAGAGTATTTATTTTGGATGTTTTATAATAGGTTTTTAAAATTAATTAAATATCATCAAAAATATAATATTTGAAAGGTTAAATAATTTTTAATTTCTTTTGAAATTAATTATTTCCAAACTCATTATATAATAATGTTTATAAAATATTAATAAAAATATAAAAATATAGTTATTATTTTTCAAATAAGAAATCATATTATTGTTGTATATATATATTAATATTTATTAAATTAAGGTGTGCATTAAGGGTTATATGAGTGATAGTGGAATATTATTGGGGTGGTTCGATGAACATGGTTTTTATCGTGATATTAGTATTCATTATCTTATCCAGTAAATAGTGTCTCCCATTTTTTGTTATGGAATCATGTCATGGGATTGGTAATGTGAAAATCTCAGTGATTTCATATCTCTTGTGAGATATGATAAATATGCTCTATATGGAATGATCCTAATTTCCAAGAAGATAACTACATTCATCTATTTTAATTTGTATACATCCTAAAACATATTATATATTAATCTTAATTGTAACTGACACGACTATTGTTGAAATTGAGTCAATGTTGAATTTTTTTTCCTACTACTACTCTCTAATGGAAAGTAGGGTCGAACCCATATTGAAGGCTTACGACTAATATTCATAATAAAAACCAATGAAAACACCACACTTTTGTTAGTAGTGGGGATAAATTTTAACATTTCTATTTTTTATTATTTTTTTCTAAAATTTTATTATTAACTAATGTATGATGAAAAAATTGAAAATAAAACTGAAACACAACATCAATGAACAACAAAAAAATAGATTTTATGATGAACAATTTAGATTAATGTCCAGGAAAATTATATTCTACTAGTTTAAAAATATTTTTGTTCCCTCAAATATGGATGCAATGTATAACTGAAAAATGAATTACATACCTTCTTCACTAGGAGACAATCCTTATAGATTGATCAAATGTGGAGTTCACAACTCAAATAAAATTCAACTATGAGATTATCATTTAAAAATAACGACAAAACAAACTCATAGTAAGTTCTGATGTTTTATGAAATAAAAGTCTTTAGAAAATGTATCCACGATTAGACTTAAAATACAGTCATGAAATTGGAATTTAATTTCATTTAGTTCAAAGTAATCAAATGAATTATGAACTCTCCCACTGATAAATTATTAATTCATTTTAATGAAAAGGTGAACTGGAAAAGAAAGATACTAGCAGACCATGAATTTTCTTCAAACTGGAAGATTTAGTAAACATTCATGTTCATATTCAACCAAATAAATCATTTTATTAAAAAACAATAATTGAAAAAATATAGTGGAAATAGAGAAGACCCCTTCAAACTATGGTGCTTCCTACTCAGCTCGTTTGACCTCCTAGATAATGTCTTTCTAGGGTCTTCACCTTGAAGTATCTAATCCACTCTAATGTGTGAGAAAGTATCAAATGTCGAATGGTTGAAAATGATGTATTCCCCCACCCCTAATTTGGTTCACTATTTTACCCATTTAAATACTACTATCATACTCTTTTTGCATCCAAAACCATCGACCAACATAGATTTGTCTTCTTGTTGTACATCGCACACAGACATTATTTCACTCAACACATTTCACATTTTATTAACAAATATAATTAACTCTTCTCTAGTTAATTAGAATAAATGTTGATGCGCTTTTGACTATAATTTGAACCTGTACACGAAAGAACAAAACAAAATAGTTAAAAATATGAAGAAAATTTAAAATAAATTACCATATATAAATTAAAAACATCATTGTTATTAACGTATTCTATAAAATTAATATTTTCTTAATTTAATATTATTATTTAGGTTTTTTCTAGTATTATTGTTAATAATTTATTATCAATATATTATATTTTTTATCTAGATTATTATTTAAAAAAATTTTATATAATTTATTACAATTATTGTTAATTTATTATAATAGTTATGTTATAAAAACTAAATAAAGTTAAATGATTATTTAGTTGATCAATTTGGTTAATAATTAGTCATTATTAATATTTATGTTTAAATTTTTTTAATAATTATTTTTTTGTCTAATTGTTCATGTTATTTAATTAATTAATTTAATTAAATATTTTTTTCTATTTGTTAAAATTTTTTGTTTTAGTTATTATTATTAAATTATTTACAGTGATTAATTAATTATACTAATTATTGGAATTTTATTTTTAAATTATTATAAAATATTTTGGTTTTATATTTTAATTTTTTTAAAGATCAAAGCACAATTTATAAAATAAAAAGGTAATAAGAGTCGGAAAGATGGGATTTTTTTACAATCTCTATCGAAAAGATATGATAAATCAGCTGGGAGAGTGTCTAGCCAAGTCATGCTCTGATGAACTCCTTTGTTAGCAAGAGCATCAGCAATGGCATTTGCTTCATGGTACACATGAGTAGCAATGTAATCAATCCCATGGAGCATCTTCAAACAATTCATCCAGCATGTAGTGAGCGGCCAGGCTAGATGAATGATGCCATTGAAGATGGGATGAATGATGGTGGTAGAATCGCTTTCAATCCAAAGCTTTCTCCATCCTTTTTTATGTGCAAACTCAACACCGTGAATGACTCCAAGTATTTCTGCCTCCAGAGATGAAGAGTGACCACATCCAACATAGAAGCAACCCTGACACTGGCCAGATGAGTCTCTGAAGATAGCACCACAACTGGAAGGTCATGGATTGCCTTTAGAATCACCATCAACATTCACTTTGATCCATCCCGATATCGGTGATTGACATAAAACTTCAAAGGAGCGTTTGGGCGTAGGGTAGATTCCTGGAACATGGAGATGACGAAGGATCTCAAAGTCACCAACTGAGTTGCTGCAATAGTCTTTTTGAATTGAGGCAACTTCATGAATTGCAATAAGAATCTAACATTTTCCTACATTGAGACTAAATGAGTGATTATTATGAATGAGATCATTTCTAACATACCAGATCTCATGCAAGAGTTCCGCCACTGCCACAAGAAACATATTTTTAACCTGTAAGGAAGCTTCATGGATAATAAATTTTTTTTAAAACAATGAAATAGATTCAGTTAAGATCTATCTGCAATTGAATAATTCAAAAACATAATTCCATAATATAGAGGTCGTAGCACAAGATAGAAAAATATGATCAGCGTCCTCCCTGTGTAGATTACACAAGACACATTTATAACAAAGTTGAATGCCGAATTTTTGCAGAGTAATTTCAATAGGCAATCTATTATGTGAGATGCGCCAAATAAGGGTGTTCCTAGAAGGTTTAATCCAAGGTTTATTGAAATGACACACCCATAGATAATTAGATTAATCATTAGAAAAGTTATTCTTATAAAAGTTTTTAGAGTCTAGAATTCCATTTGGAGAAGGTTCCCAAACAAGGAAGTCCCCATCAGAGGAAAAGGAATGATTATCAATAATCTGCACAATATAATCGGGGAGTTCATGTCTATGTAATTGTAAGACAACTTTTATAGACTGAATAGTATCATCTGAAATACCATTGGGTGGTAATAGTGAGATCATGGGGTTAC
Organism: Viscum album; assembly: GCA_963277665.1. Lineage (NCBI taxonomy): Eukaryota > Viridiplantae > Streptophyta > Magnoliopsida > Santalales > Viscaceae > Viscum > Viscum album. Next base: position 1,396,300,626 of record OY728165.1, read on the forward strand.
CACGCCATTTTCCACAGCAAAAAGTAATGGAAGAATCAGCACTAACCATCCATCTAGCATTTTCCATGATCTTATGGTATGAGTCTCTGATTTATGGCCAGATTGAAGAGTTGATGAAATTTTAATTCCCCATTAAAATTTTATGAAGGAATCTATGGTTCAAAAAATCATAAGCATTAGAAGTAGAATTGATAATATGCCAAGTTAGACGGGCCTACAGTGCGATATTGAACAACTTTAGATTTTTTATACCAATGCCTCCTTTATCAAGTGGTTTACAACAAGAATTCCAAGGAATAGTGACAAGCTTCTTTTTGGAAAAACTTCCTGTCCAAATGAAGTTTTTAATGTAAGTATTAATTTTTTTAAGATGACTATAGCCCATTTATAAATCATAAGGGTGTATACCATTTTAGAAACGATGGTCGATTTGACCAAATAGTTTCTCCCAGCCATGGAAAGGGATTTACCCTTCCAATTAGAGAGCTGGTTAATAATTTGATCTATGATATTAGCAAAGTGGCTAACATTGGGTCTTCCCCAAAAGATAGGAACACCTAAATAAGTGAAAGGTGAGAGACCCTCTTTGATTCCAAGAGAAGTGGTAATGGAAGATTTTCTTCTAACAGGAACGTTCTTACCCAAAAAAATATATGATTTATTCCAGGAGATAGCTTGACTAGAAACCTCCTCATAGTGGGTTATTGTTTGCTTGAAAACATGAATATTTTTTTGATCCCCTTTAAGAAACAGAATAATATCATCGGCATATAAAAGATGATTACGGGAAATTATGTTTCTTGAAACTTGAATAGGCTTAAGCTTACTTTGATCAACCAGATTGTTGAGGTGCCTACTTAGGTAATCCCCAGCAATAACAAAAAGGATGGCAGAAAGGGGATCACCCTCTCTAACACCTTTAGAGCATTTAAAAAAACCTGTAGGAGTTCCATTAATCATAATAGAGATGAAAGACGAATGAAATAAAGTCTTAATTTTTCCAATAAAGGTATCATTAAACCCAACATTTTTTAAGACTTTGTAAATAAAATTCCCGTCTATGTTGTCAAAAGACTTTCTGATATCTAATTTTATAGCCACACAACCTCCTCTAGTGTTTTAATTTAAACTTTTGGTACATTCAGAGGCAAGAAAAATGCAGTCTTGACTGGACCTACCTTTAATGAAGCCGAATTGATTCCAAGAAACAATTTTACTGCAAATAGGAGCAATCCTATTCACAATAATTTTTCGTAATAATCTTATAATGAGGGTTAATAAGGGCAATCTGTCTGAATTGAGGGATCTCAGAGGAATTTTCAACCTTGGTAATTAAAGTTAAAAATTGATATTTGATTCAATGAGGTAAAGATCCATGTATAAAAAAGGTCCCGAAAAGTTTACAAACATCATTGTGGATAATATCCCAATGATTTTGAAAGAAACCATTATTGAACCCATTCAGACCAGGTGCACTATCTGGATTAAGGCCAAAGACAGTGTCTTTAATTTCATGATTGAGTGGAATGCTTAAAATCATTTAACTGTCTCTATCATACACCATTACGGGAATGATATCATTTTTAAGCTCAGTATTAATACCCGGGCCACTAAAGATGTTTTAAAAGTATGAGGTAACATGGTCCGTAATGGACTCTTCTGAATCAATGATTGTGTCATTGTGGATAAGATTTGAAAGAGGACGATTGACCTTTCTTATTCTTTGAAGGAAATTTTAAAATTTAGAATTACGATCGCCATCTGTTATCCATTTAGTCCTAAACATTTTCTTACAAATATCATCCTTAAATGTGAGAAAGGATTTAAATTTGAGGGAAATATTTTCTTCCAATTGAGGATCCATATTGAAATATGAGTTTGTATTTTGATTTTGAACCATGCTAAGTTCACTTTCATGATAGGAGATATCAAGATCTATTTGCGAGTTTGTAGTTTTACACCAACCTTTAAGGGCCTGTGTAAGGATTTTCAATTTGTGAAAACATGCAAAGGAATCATTGTGATGATTCATAGAATTCCATGTGTTAAAAATGAAAGTGACACAGTCCGGATTTGAGGACCAGGCATTATTACATTTGAAGGGAAGAACATGCTTTCAATCATTCATAAGGAAGCTAACAAGTATGGGATGATGATCGTAGTTGAGTCTAGGTAGAGAGATGCCAGGAGCCAATTTTTTCAATAAGGCTAATAATGGCATTGAAGTCACCCATAACTACCCAAGGTTCTTTAATAGAATTGGATAAGTAAATAAGTTCATGCCATATAACTCTTCAATCATGATATCTATTCCTGGCATAAACCATAGTACAAAATGTATGCCTTCCATTCCAAGAGAAATCACAGGTGATTTTTTGTTCATAAATTCTAATGATGTTGATATTATGAAGGGAATTATGAAAAAAGTTCCACATTGAATCCATCTGAGGACTATTTTGACAAGAGCAAAGAAAACTGTAATTATGAGAGACAAATATTATGAAGTTTGTATTAAAACTGAATTTAGTTTCTGAAATGGAAATGAGATGGGGCTTATGGTTATTTAAAAACCTCCTAAGTGTTGGGGAGGTATCATTGTTAGCCACACCCTAACAATTCCAATATAGAAGATTCAAATTTATTTTTGTTTTGTGTCAGAGCCCTTTTTTTTATTTTCCAGAACCCTTCTTCCATTTAGATCGTGTGGCCATAGGAGAGGAAGCAGGTTTATGTTTTCTCTAATATGTTTCAGAACTTTTAAGAGAATTTGTTTTCAAAATAGAATTTGCAATATGATCAGGAATTGGAGTAATGACAGAACTATATAGAGAGGTACCACTCATAGCTCTATGAGCAGTGTTCTATTCGATTGAATGGTTTATCTCTAATCCAACCTGAGTAAGTTTACAATCTGGTTAATATTGATATGGATTAGACAAAGCAATAGAAGAAGCTATAGGAGAGCTGGTATGGTTATGGACCAAAACAACAACCTGAGCAGGGGGTGACAATTTCCAGCTACTGTCTGGACAGGTTCAGGATTAGCTGAGGATTTCACATCATTTTTGGGCAGAATGAAAGTGATATCCTCAGGTTTCAAGGGATCAGAAATGAGAATAGAAATAATAGGGTGAGGTTGAGACATTTCAGAGTTCCGTTGGTCAATATAGGGGCTGGAAACCAGCATGTTGTCCAAAGCAGTAGGAGAAGCTATAGGAGAACTGGTCTGGTTATGGACCAAAACAACAACTTGAGCAGGGGGTGACAATTTCCAGCTACTGTCTTGATAGGTTCAGAATTAGCTGAGGATTTCATATCATTTTTGGTCATAGTGATAGTGATACCTCAGGTTTCAAGGGATCAGAAATGGGAATAGAAACAATAGGGTGAGGCTGAGACATTTCAGAGTTCTATTTGTCAACAGAGGGGTTGGAAACCAGCCTGTTGTCCAAACATGATGCTGGAGATTGAGCAGACTCATGTTGCTGTACAGATACAACATGGGGAGTGTGTGAGATGCTATGTGGCATAAAATTATTAACATTGTTATTAGTATCAGCACTAACAGTGGTTGTATAAGTAGGAATAGTAGTCATATCAACAAATTTGTGATGTTGTAACACAACTGAGTTCTGTATGTCAATAGGAGGGCTAGACACTCCCCTGTTAACCGAAACAGACTCAGTATGAGGAATAGTGGTAGAAACAGACATGTGTGTGATGCTGTGTGAAATAGTATTAGTAGCAGTATCAACATTAGGATCATAGGTCCATAATACAGGATTTTCAGAAATAGGAGGACAGGATTTAATATTAGAAGTGTGAAGAACAGAAATACCTGGATCTGAAACCTTTTTAATTCCACTTTGATTCTTATTAGAAACATGAGAGAGGCCACTTAGAAATGAAGGCACTGAGGTCTCTAAGTCCCTACAAGCAATCTCATTCGATGTTGATGTACCAGAAATAGAAGTAATATTTGCTGAATTAGAAATAGTGTTGGGATTGTTCATGTTAGGGTTATTACCATCTCTTTCTGCCACTATTTTTTGACATCCAATAGCAGTGATATCTTCCATTTGACTGGCCTCTTCCTCCTCAACCAAATCTCCCCAAGATTTACCATCTATGGCTGTGAGGACATTGGATTTTTTAACCCAAATGTCTTGTTTTTTCTCAGGAAGCCCAAATTTTTCTATGATTTTCTTCCCTTTTTTGGCATGTTTAATTTCATGCCAGTAATTAAAAGTTGTGTGGTCCATTTGTTTCTGAACCACCCTACAATTAGTAAATTTGTGTCCAATCAATTTGCTTACATCACAAAAGGGTGGTTTTTTCATATTCAATGGTAAGTTTAATTCTATTTTCAGGAGCATTGAAGCCTATATTAGTTCGGAGATCACTAGCCAAATTAACTTCCACCATTATTCTAGCATAGAGGCCAAGATCTCCATTCAATTTATTATGATCAATCTTAATGGGGGAACCTATGCATGAAGTAGTGTCATTAAGGATCTTCAGGTTCTAGTAAAACCAATTGAGTCCATGTATTCTAACCCAAACACGTGTCGTGCGATTTTTGTGTGTGAATGGGTTTAAAGAAGCATCCCAGCCTGACATTCTAAGAAAGCTCGGTTTGAGCTGCAAATTACCCAGTTTCTATACCTGATCAAGCTCACCTTGAGTGCTAAAGAGGATGTGATAGTAGCCTTTACCAATGTGAACCATCTTCCATTTTGATGAACCTCAGGAGTGAGCAATCCGGTTCTTAAGCTCATAGAGAGGCCAAGGTCGGTCACCTATGTTTTATAAGACTCATCCAAGAACCGTGTATTTGAACAGCTGTTTCCCTTGTTTCAGGGCTACTGGATCTGCGTCAACTAAATAGCCACCATCTTGGAGCTTTTTAAAGAGTGGTTTCTTGGAATCCTTCACGCTACTATGATCTGATCCTTTCAAGGCATCACAGAAGGAGACTGGTAAAGGGCGAAGAGGGATTTCAAGGCTTCCCACTTCAAATATTGAAGAACAAAGATCTAGAGAAGAATGAGAAGGAGAGGGAGAAAGCTCCCATGCCGGATCAAAGCCTGCCATTGGAGAATCTCAACATTGATCAGCAAAGAATATTAGGTCTTCCAGACGCCCGTTGGAGAACACAGCGAGAGCTCCCATTTTCTCCCATATTTTATTCTTTAATTACATTAATATTTGTTTATTTTTTTATTATAGTAATTTCTAAATTTAAATAATTCTTATTTTATTTAATAAGTTTATTTATATATATATATTTAATTTTATTCCACACCTCTATTCTGTAATGTTCTTTATGAGTGAGGTGGGGGGAGTTCATCTTATTCATAAAGAAAACACTCTATGATAAGAATGTCAACAAGGGGAATCTCCAAAGGTGATACCTCACTCTTTATTTCGGTGAAACGGCTCTAACTTCACCCTCTACATGGACATCTTCTAACTAGTAGCTTCATCCTCGACTCCATACAGCGCTGCACGACACATCACAAAGACAATGTTCGCTGATGAGTGGCTTCCTCATACAGATTCTTGTTTGTTTTTGGTAGTGGTGTTGTGACAATAAGATTTCAGTTCTTGTATTTTATGTTTCCGGTGATTTTTGTTTTATGGATTGATTTTTTCCAATCATTGTAATAGGTTTGAAGAATGTTCTCTTCTGGTAATGATTCTGGTATGATTAAATCTGTCACCTTTGGATTTTTTTCAGGTGTGGAGAATAGAGTGTAGGTGAATTGAAATGGATTTGGAGAAGTTTATGTTATTGCCGGTATGAGGTCGCTCAGGGAAGAATGGTGGAGGAATGGTGGAAGACGAGATGAGACCAGCACCATTGGAGGTGGAGTGTGGAAGAAACCGACACTAACACGGAAAAAGTGTATTGTGTTGATATGGTGAGACGAACACTGATAGTTGTTGTCCGTTGCAGGGGTGTGGAAGTAAAATATACAACGAAAGTAAAAAAATTTACCAGGGATGCATCGGTGAGTCACTGCAAAATTCAAAACAAAATTAAAAAACAATATAATTAAATAATAATGTCTACAACTAAGACGTAAATTAATTAATGTACTAAATTGATTAATTAATTAAAAATAAAAAGATATAATGTAGTTAAAATAATACTGAAATATCTTAACTAATAAAAAAATATGTATTATTGATTTAAATTAATCTTTATAATTACATAGTTAAATTATTAATTGAAAAAACATAAATTAGTAAAATGTATTCTGGTTAAACTAAATTGACAAGGATTAAAATTAAAATATATTATATATCTTGATTTATAATACATTAGTGAATGAAAAATAATCACATTAGGGACATAATCAGTCATCAAAAGTATCATGAGTTTTGGTAGTGTCAGTTTCATGTGCTACCAACTGTTATTGTGAAAGCATCAATGAGACAAAAAACATTGACTTAAAATTTTAACCCCAAACATGAGATTAATAAAGGTAATTTGTTTTAATTAATCTAAATTAATTGATAATTTATTTAATAAAATACAAATATATAAATATACAAATAAAATTAACAAATAATTAATTAATAAACATGTTACATTATTTAATAATATTGTAGATTAAAATTAACAAAACTAATCAAGAAAGTGTTATATATTAAATGATGGATAGATTTAAATAATTATTATAAATAAAAAAGGCATAATTATTTATAAAAATTGATTAAATAATAAATTTTAATATAAAAATTAAATTTTTAAATATTTATTAAAAGGTATAAAAATAATATATTAAATCCTTAAAAATAAATTAAATAAATTTGAAAAAACAATATAAAAACCCACATCAAATTCCCCCACTCATAGTCATTTTTTTCTCAACAATATCATTTTTTATTAAATCACTGATAAACATATGTGTGTTTATATTTCAAATCTCAAAAAGAATCATTTCAAACAATTTAAAGAGAGGACTAAAAAACTAATTAATTTTCTTTTCAAATGATTTCATTAAATAAAATATTTTCTTGAACAAATACACCAAGGGAAATCAAGGGAGCCAAGAATCATCCACTATGAAGATGTACTACATCATATATTATTCTTCTTTGTGACTCACTACTATCTATGATTATGTTCTATGTCCAATTGTGACCATTGATTAGATATTTCAGGAATTAAAAACATAACCAAAGGAACATTGTAATTTGACTCACTCCTATGTTCCAAATATAATAATTTTTTTTGAAATCCTGATTTATAAAACCTAAATAATTAATGTATAAATATATTTTCCCATTATTCATTTAGTTTTCATCATTCCCCTAAAAATAATGAACCGATTTTTCAATCTAGACACTTTTTTAATATTTTCCCAAGCCACACAACAAATTCTAAGAATTGTGAAAATAACATATTTAATATGTATAGAAGGATTATAGTTAATAGAAATGCATGCATTGTCTAGGGTCATAGAGATTCACCGTGGTATCCCAAACGACCAATTTACACCAGTTTCAAAAGACAAAAATGAAAACCATTATATTAAATCACTAGGTTGATTATTTTTTAATAAATTAGAAAGATAGTTAGTCCCATAGTAAAGAGTTCAATCTCCCAGTTCCTATAGTTATGATCTCAACCACAAAAACATGTAACCAATATCCACTTTAAAAGTAGCTCCTTAACCAAAATTTCCATTAAATCACTAAGTTCATTAACTCATCAATCATTGATACACATAAATTTTGGTTTCAAAGAAACTGTAAACTACAAGAATGTTATTATCCTTACGCATGATTAAATTGAAGATACAACATACAACCAAAATTGTGCAAGAATTTTGAAAACATTTTACCATTTTTGACCAAAATATTGAAGGCAGTGTGAATTAAAGGGCTTTAATTTATGCATTGATTATCTCATTTATGAATTTATACCCTCCACCAAATTTTAAATCCAAAATTTTCCCCAAAGTATAATTCAAATATATAGAAAAACAATATTTTAATCAATGTAAAAAAAGAATTTTAGTTGAGTAGATTTATGAGATGTTGTTGGGTGTCATTATTGTTTAGAAGATTTTTTATTTCCAAAAATGTAAATTTACAGTAGGATTACATCCAATGAAATGTTTTAAAATTTGATTCAGTGAAAAATATTTTCATTTTTTCAATATGGTTCATGTAACTTATGTGTGTAGAGCGAATCAGGGAGTAGCATTTCTGAATTTTTGATTCAAAAATAATGTTTGAAATAGATGAAAAATGCATGATAACACCCCAACCTAAATCATATTAAAATAATCATCATGCATATACCCCAAAAATATAATTTATAAAATAGGTAAGTGGTGTACGTATCAATGGAATTCAATTTTCAGCAACGAAGAACATGCATAATTTTGGGCATATAGTGACATGTAGTAGGCATTAATTCTAATAAAAGCATATTTTTTTAGCATATGAAGAAATTTTTTTTAAATACAGGAAACATATTGTTTTTAGAAAAAGAAAAAAATTTATTGTAACTTTAACTGAGTCATCTAATGTAGCACAAACGAGTCACCTACATTAGTGTATCAGTGGCCAAGGTGCATCAGTGAGTTAATGACTCACCGATAACAGAAATCATGTGACTTATCCGTGAATTTTTATTAATGGGAACTATAGTATAAATAATTAATTAATAAATTAAATTACATCCCTGAAATGGATTGTTCTTAGTCACCTAGTATTGATATTCCACTCTCTTGTAAAAAAACAGGAGCACTCTTAGTAACAAAACAAGAACCAAGGGTAAGAATATAGAAACAAAATGATTGGAACAAAAAGATAGAATGCAACATGTTTTATTTGTAATAGAAAAATGTAAAAATAAAAAGTAAACAACAATAACCCTGTGTTTCCACCTATGGAGAATTATGATTAATGTATTCAGACAAACATTATTTTGAATCATTTTTCAAACAAAGTATAGGCAGTCAAGCCCTTTGTTTGTCCTTAAAAATAACTTTTCAATCTATCCCCATTAAACTGTATTGGTTTTTTTCCTCTTCATCTATATCTAAACCACTATTAATAAGTACTCTTATAAAAGTATGATTTCTAGACCACTTGGACTTTTGTTTTCTTGGAAATATTTTGAGTCTAGATTTAATGAAAATGACCTTATATCTAAGATTGAACTATTTTGATTGAAATATAGAATAGTGAATGATCCTTGTCATGTAATTGTAAATTCTTGAATTATCATAAATATATCTACTTATCTTATCCACCACAATCTACTCAAGGAATATTCTCTCACCTTTACTCTGAACGTCACTTTTGAGAGCCTTATCATCCAAATATGATTTGTGTTGCAACACCACTAGAAAATGACAAGACTTACCCAACAATAACCAGTTTGGATGGATACCTATTAAGGTATTGAAAGTAGTTTTATATTCCCCTAAAGCATCATATAATTTAAGAGACCAATATTTCTAGGAATGTGAAATAGTTTTTAAAGAAATTGTGTCATCTCTCTATTTGAGATTTCCAATTGTACACTTGACTGCGGATGATAAGGAGTCCCAGTTTTATGAACAAATCCATATATTTTCATCAAATCCATAAACATTATGTTCTTTATATGTGTTCAATTATTAATAATGGAGGAATTTTGGACTCCAAATCATTAAAAGATGTTATTTTTGAAAACATTTATAACATAGTTGGCCTGATTGTTGGGTAGTGCTACTGCATCGACCCACATAAATGCGCAATGAATAAAAAAGGTATGTACACTTTCCCATGAGGTTATGGAAATGGACCCATGAAATCTAAACCCAGGACATCCAAAATCAATACCTCTAAAATAACCTTTTTAGGTATCTTCTAATTTCTACCAACATTTCCAAATCATTGAAAATTATCACTACCATCCACAAATCACTTAGATCCTTAACATGAATTGGCCAAATAGAAACAAGATTGAATGAATTTTTTATCACTCATTTCACTTCCATGGTGACCTCCCCAGTGTGAGGAATAAAAACTCTCCAGAATATGAATCATCTCCTCCTCAGGCACACACCTTCTATGAATACCATCAACACATCTCTTAAAGTGAATATGGTCATCCCAAAGGTAAAAAATAATCTCAGAAGTAAATTTATTCATTTTTTATTAGATATATCTTTTTGAAAGACACCTACTGCCAGGATATTTGAATAATCTGTATAACATGAAAACTGCATGATTGAAAGAGTGGGAAATTTTTCATCAAGATGGTAAAAATTGCACTCTCATGGATGTTAATAATGTGTCCGTGTAAGAATAGAAAGATGTTTTGAAACTATAATTTCCACTCCCAGTTTAACAATTATTTATAAATCAAATTAATTTTGAAACAGAATCCCTATAATCATCTTGAAAATATTTTCTATCATATGAAAAATTTACTTTAATGTAGAATGATCAATAAAGATGATGAATTTAGAGACTAAAAGGTACTGTATAAACTTCTCTAGAAAAATAAAATTAGCTAACAACTCCTTTTTTAATGTGGAATAATTTTGTGGAGCCCAAAATATCAGTTTTCTAGCATAATATGCCACATGTAAGATACTATTTCCCCTCTTTAAAAATACATATCCAACAACCATATTATAATAATCACACATTTGTTCAAAATGGAGTTTCTAATCTGGTTTAGTTATAATATGTGATGTAGTGGGTTTTTTCTTAAGAAGATTAAAATATTTCATGTTTTTTCATCAAAATTGAATGGGGAATCCTTAACAAGAAAAGAAAAAAGTCTATTAGTTAATTTTGAAAATTATTTGATAATCCTCTAGTAGAAACCAACATTACCGATGAAATTTATAACACATTTTACATTTATAATAGAATATTTTTTTTAATGACTTCAATATTTGTAGTATCAAATACCAAACCACTCTTTGAAACATTATAACCTAACACAATACCTCATATTACCATGAATTGACACTTTTCCCAATTAATCACATGGTTGTAATCTTTTAATCTTGTTAAAACTAACCCAGTATTTCATAAAAAAGTATCAAAGGTACAACCCACAATAGATAAATCATCCATGAATACCTCAATGATCATCTAAATCATGTCAGAAAAGATAGCCATTATACGTCATTAATGGGTAACTAGAGTTCCACATACCCCAACGAGCATCTTCCAGTGGGAAAATGTCCCAAAAAGGGCATGTGAATGTTGTCTTCACTTGATCCTCCAGAGCAAATGTAATCTGGTTGTAACCATAATACTCATCAACGAAACATAAAAATTCATTCCCAAAAATCCTCTAAATTATTTGATCATGAAAATTTATTCAAAAAATATCCTTCTTAGGAGATGCATTTATCTTTCTATAATCAATAGAAATTATCTATTTTGTGGATTTCAAAACATGGTTTTCTTCATTTTTTTCATTTTGAAATACAGTGATATCTTCCTTTTTATTGAAAACATAGACAGGCCTGACCCAAGTACTTTTATGAAACTGATTAATGATACCAGTTTCAAGAATCCTGATCACTTCATCTCTCATTATATATTTCATGTTTAGATTTAACCTTATTTGACACACTTTAGGATTATGATAATGACCCATTGGAATTTTATTCGTGTAAAATGATGAAATAATATCCTTGATGTTATATATGGTTGATACTATGGAATATTAGATCTTTATAGACATTTTATCATTCTATATTATTTGATATTCATTAACTTAAACTAATATTATACGATAAATAGTGTAATTTTCACCCAAAAATGAATATTTCAAATGTCCAGGAAGTGGTTTAATTTATAGAATGAGTGGGTTTTAACTAGAAGGAATATTATTGGACCAATGAGGTCAAAGGTATTAAAAATATATCTTTTATGGTGAATTGAATGATTTATTATTTTTAATATCATGTTCAATTTTAGAGATAACATCCCTGTCATCCATAGTGGATGACATAGTATCCATATTATCAAAATCAGAATTTAACAAATTAATCATTGCAGAATAATCAAGTTGTCTCAGTAGCTCTACTAAAAAATCCTCAATGTTCATAGCAGTTTTGGTTTCAACAGAGTCAACCTCAATTTCAATTATAAATATCATATGTTTAGAAATAGAGGACATTTATATATTATAAACTGGATTGTTTTCCGAAAAAAAATTAGTGTCTCTATTTGGGAAGAATTTTGATCTTGTGAAACATGAAAATCAAGCTTTTCATCTTCCAATTTAATTTCCTCAACAAAGGATTGTTTTTAGATGAAATTCCATATAAACTTTTATCTTTTAAGGACTCCACCAAAGATCAGTTCTTAGGGATTTCTGTTCCTTTAACATTTGTTAACACATTAAACTATTCATGTTGTTCTACAATTTTAATGATAAATTGACCTTTAGATACATCAATTATTGCTCATAAAGTAGAAAATAAAGGCTTACCCAATATGATGGTAACCACTTGATCAAACATCATAACTAAGACTAAATAGTTTCCAGGTAAAAACAACCTTTCTACCCCAACTAATAGATCATCTACCCAACCTATAGGACTAGTGAAAAAATAGTCACATAACTGCAGTATAACTATAGTAGGTTTAATATAACCTAGCCTCAACTGTTGAAGTATTGATTATGGGATTAGATTAACAATAGAACCTAATACATTATGACAGATATGTTGATTATAATTTCTTATGGTACAATAGATAACAAAGCTTACTGGATCTTTCAATTTGCATTGGATTTTATTTTGGAGCACAACACTACACTCTTCAGTGAGGCTATAAGTAGAAAATTCATTAAGGTTATTTTTATTGGAAAATTTTTTATTAATATATTTCATATAATATGATATATGAATTCAAGATTAAATGAATGGTATGTTAACATGTATTTTGGACAAGAGACCATGGAACCGAAGAAGTTATTCCATAGTATTGCATAGAGGTATAATTTATTTTAGGGAAAGTGATGTTTAGGAAAACATAACTCAGAGTAGTAAGCATTTCCCTCACCTATTCAACAAACTTTTCTATTACTTAACTCTTTTTATTTTTAGGATACTTACCATATTGAGATTCAGGTGATAAATTCTGAATCTCATCACTTTGAGTAGTTTTTTTATAGTTTCCATATTCAAGTATCTTATTATCTTGGGTTGTTTTTATGTCATTTTCATCAACATTTTAATAATTTAGCTCACTCCTAGTGATGACATCCATTATTTTCTCCCTATGATTAAGTTCAGTTGTACTACACAACCTACCTTTGTCCGTAGAAGTCAAATAAAAAGTAATTTGGGCTAACATGGATTCCATAATCAACATTCTCACATCATTTTTCATTTTATCATTTTCATATTTGGATTCATGTTTAATTAGTTTATTCGTGAATATTTCTTCTTGAGAACTCATTTTATTCAAAATAAGATATGGATTAGAATAACTTTGATTATCATTATTACCTTGTGAGTTTTAAGATTCACCCCTTTGTTTTTTTGAATGATTTTTATTGGTTATTTTGAGTAATTAGGGGAAGTGGATTTATTAATTAAATTTTATTTATTCTAGGAAATGTTTTTATGGTTATTATATATATATTTTTTTTTTTTGAAAATAGATGTTCATTATGAGGAATTATAATATAATAATTTACCAAATATGATTTTTATTTCTATTAGGATGTCATGGAAATGTTAAGACAACAAATTTCAATAGGCACAAATATTAAACATTGGATGCACAGTTCTCTATGTGTTTTCTTGGTGTTTTTATAGCCCAATTGATTACCAGTTTTTTTTTGAATTATGTTTCATTAAATATTGAAGTAGGTTAGTGATTTGTCATGTTGATCTTCAATTTAATTCTATAATCCAGTGTTAACATTAACATTTATATTTACTCCTTTTCATCATGAATTCTTATTTTGGGATTTCAGTGCAATATTTTTAAATATTTGTCTCAAATATTCATCAATATTGTCAATATAATTACCCCCATTAGCCTGGTCCGCAATGATCTTTTATATGAGATAACCATTAATGGAAGGTATCCATAAGACAGTGAGATGTGAGTAGATGATTGGGACACTACCTATAAAGGTCCCTATATATTTCAAAATCTTCTGGAAAAGATTATCTATCATCTTGGTAAATACTATTTATCATTATTCTCAATTATCCATTTAATACGTGTGGATAAATTTTCATACTGAATGATTTATAGAACTGTTCCAAATTCTCAACAATGTTCATTCTCATGCTAAAAAACTAGTTCAAGATTTCCCTTTAGGAAAAAATATAGATTCTCTCATTATTATCTAATTTTTAGTGATCTATAGAAGAGGTAACTACTATAGAGTATTTTGGAATTCTCTAATGAAGGAAAGTGATTCCTTAATAGATATCCCATTGACTAATGGATATAGTGAAATGTCAGACTATTTCTACTCATAATTTTGGGCCCTAGATTTATTTCTAATGGAATATGTTTTTCTTGAAACATGATGGAGTTGGAACTCCCCCATCCTTGGCCTCTCATTATCTAAGAGTTCTGGATGGTATAAAAATTCATTGGGTATAAGAACCCTATTATCTATATTTTCAATTTCAGATTTTTTTCTTCTTCTTAAGAGTGTCACAATGTTTTATTTTTTTGGGTTGAGGGGATCTAGAATAATAAAAGAGGTTCTTGTCCTCATTAAATGTGTTAAAACATTTGAATTCAAAACTATAGTTCAATATATAAAAAAGTAGAAGTAAACCAGACTAAAAGTAACAAAAAATTTAAGTACAGTAATATCAACAATACAATAACACACAAAAATTGATAGAACTAAATTATTTTAACAGTTTACAAATTTTTCCATTTTTGGGGCGTTTTTAATATGATTTTTTGAATGTTTTCTTAAGAAACAAAATATCTCATTCTCTTCCATGAAACATCACAAAAAATTACATGAGTTTCATTGAAATTGTGTCAATGATTAAAATATATGTTTTCCTAGTATTAATATCTAGTTGAATGTATAGTAGAACACACAGGGATGGCTTGTGACCACTATTCTTAATAAAAACCATGGAAAACACCCCACTGTTTTTAGTAGGGGGGAGACTTCATTAACTTTTCAATTTTTGTATATTCCTTTTTCAATGAAAACTATTTCATATATCAAGTATCAAGAAGTAATAGATAAGAAAACCTAAACACAACAACAAAGAACTACACAGAAACAGATGTTATGATGAACACAATAGATAAATGTCTGGGGAAAAGTAATTCTACTAGCCGGGAAAGATTCAGGTTCACTCAAATATGGATGCAACATACCACTAAAAAAGGAATGAATTGCCTCCATCACCAGGATATAATCAACATATATTGATCAAACTTGGAGTTTTCCATACCCTGAAAATTGAGTTGTGAATTTAATATATAAATATAATGACAGAACGAACTCACAGTATGTTATAAAGTTTCTTGAAGTAAAAGTCTTTATAAATTTTATCCGGGATCAAACTCAAGGAATGATTGTGAAATATTTATTTTTTTTCAATTTATATAAAGCAACGAAATGAATTCTGATCTATATTTTCAATTAATTCTGAATACATTAAAATGAATAAGTGAAAATGTAGATAATAATACCAGTAGAAGTAGAATTTTCCCTAAACTAGAATATTTACTTAAACATCATTTTCATATTAGAAAAAGAAATAATTTGATTACTAAAACAAAAATTGAGAAAATAAAGAGGAAATTGAGAACACACTTTTGTACAATTGTGTTGCATACTATGCTCCTTAGATCTCCATGAAATTGGCTCTCCAGGATCATCATGTTAAAGGATCTGATCCAATCAGATGTGTGAGAAGTTTTCAAATGTCGAATGGTTGAAAATGATGGATTCACCCTTCACCCCACCACATTGCTGCTCTATTTTATCATTATAAATTATGTAGTCATTCTCTTCTTTTCACATAAACCTTCATCCAATATAGTTTTGTCATCTTGTTATACACTACACGAATGATATTTTTCACTCAATACATGTTTCTTTTACTCAACCCTTGTAACTAAATCTTATCTAGTTAGTTTGATGAATGTGGACGTGTTTTCAACTATACATTGAACCATTATAGGAATGAACATAAAAAAATGGCTAAAAACATGACGAAACATTATACGTAATTATCATTTATAAATTAAAAGATTATTTTTTATTGACATATTATATAAAATTAATACTTTTTTAGGTAAATATTATTTATTAAGTTATTTTTAGTATTAGTTAAAATATGATATTAGAACTATAAAATATTTTTGATCTTGATTATTATTTATAAAATATTTTATATATTTTTTTAATTTATTATAATAATTATTATTTGATTATAAAATGTTATGTTATATTAAATAAATAAATATTAAAGTATTATTTATTTGATTAATTTAGTTAATAATTAATCATTATTAATATTTTTATATAAATAGTTTTATTATTTATTTAATTTATTTAATTTTTTGGTAATTATTTTAATTATTATAAATATATATTATTATTAAAGATTACTCTAGCTTCAAAATATGTTTATTTTAATTAATAATGTTATATTTATTTATTTTTATTGATTAATTATATTATCTTTTCTAATTTAATTTTTAAATTATAATTAAATATTTTAGTTTTATATTTTATTATTTAATTCGTTTATTATTTTATAAATTATTTTTATTAATTGTTTAATTTAAATATTATTAATTTATTTATGAAAATTAATTTTTACTTATTAGTTAGTTTTTTTTTCATTTTAATCCCCCCTGTTATTCCTTCATGATCTGTACGTGTGAGGGGGAATGTTCATTTTCTTCTCCAAGAAAATGCTCTATGGGATGCAGGTCCATGATGGACCTCTCCAAATGTGACATCACCCTCCTCAGCCTGGTGATACATATCTAACATCAACCTCATCTCGGGATTCTTCAAATTGGTGACTTCTTCCTCGATACCAGGAGGTGCAACATGACACATCACAATGACTTTGTTCAGCGGTGATCAGCTTCCTCAGACAGCTTCATTGAGGTAGCAGGTAGTAGCCTGACGACACCAAGATTTATGATCTTGGATTTTATGTTGTAGATGTTTTTTAGGGATTTATTGTGTTGTATATTTGTAATGGGTTTGAAAAATATTCTATTCTGGTAATGATTCTGGTACAGTTAAGTATGTTGAAATTGGATTTTTTAACCCTAATTGATAAGGGAAGGAATGATAATGGTAATGGCTTCGGCGAAGTGGCTGGTACTATCGGGATAAGGTTGCTGCTGGGAAGACAGTTGTAGGCAAGAAGGAAGAGGATATGAGACTGACACCATTAGAGGGGGTGTGTGGATGAAACTGACACTAACATGGCAACGACATGTTTTGTTGAAGATGGGGATCCTGACACCGATATTTGGTGTCAGTAGCAAGGGTTTGGATGGAAAACTGACACCAACAGTACGGAAAATTACAAGTTCTCCATCAGTGACTCACTGCAATATTTTCAACATAATTAAAAACATAATTTAATTAAATTACATTATCTAAAATTAAGTAATAAATTAATTAAATTTATAAATTTATTAATTAATTGAAAACACAAAACTATAATAAACATAAACTAGAACTGAAATATGATATCTAATAAAATATTCTTATTTATTAATTAAAATAAAACATTATAATTACAATGTTAAATTATTAATTGTAAACAGTTAAATTAATAAATTGTATTAATGTAAAACTAAATTGATAAAAGATTATGATTAAAATTATTTTATATATTTTTTAAAGAGGCATCCATGATTGAAAAATAATTTATTCTATGACATAATGAGTCACCAATATTTTCTAGAGTAGGGGATGCATCAATAGCTTCTACTTCCAATAGTTAGTGTTTGAGCATTGGTGTGACCGTCAAAATAGTGACATAAAATTTTAACCGCAAACATGAGATTAATAATGATAATTTATTTTTAAAGAATATAATTTAATGGATAATGCATTTAATTAAAAACTATATTAGAAAGATACAAAATAAACTAAAAAATTATTAATTAATAAAAACGTTATATTATTTAATAATTGAGTAGATTATAATTAACAAAAGTAATTATGAAAATATTAAATTATAAAATCTAGACAGATTGTAATAATTTTTTTAGATACTAAAAATACATAATCAATTATTAAAATTGGTTGATTAATAAATTTTACTGTAAAAATAAAAAATTGTTAATGTTTTATAAAAAAAGTAAACATAATATAATAAATCATTAAAAATTAATTAAATAGATGTTGCCGAACTATGGAAAAAACTACATCTGTAACTTACAAGGAAAATACTAATAAAAGATATGATTCATTATAACATTTAAACCCCAAATGAAAAATTCGGGGCAAATTTTATAAAAGTCCAATGTAACAAATGAAATATTGTAAATGTTTTATCTATAAATAAATTACATAATATAAAATCTATTCATTTAAATGGAAATTTATTCTTTAAATGATTGGTATTGAAAATTTTATAACATCCCTCTTGAGATTACTTAGTATGGACTTTGTATAATAATTTTCAATTTTTGATTATCCCTAAACCAATTTTTTCTTGTTTCATTTATCCCCCTTCAAAATGATATCACATAGCTATATGACATATATTTTAAAATAGCGACATAGGAATTATATGTTCTTATTATTAAGGGGAATTTTTTGGACAATTTAAAAAGACATATATTCCTAGAACATTATCACATACCATGTCATCTACAAGACTAATTTTAAAGTGATAAAAAATATTAATATTATGAATCCACAAATATAGTTAATAATAGATTATAAAATGTTGTCTCTAGGGCCTCAACTTCATCTCCATTATCTTAATTTATATATATATTTTGAATGATTTAGTGGATTTTATAAACTACAATCACAAAATGTTTCAATTATTATTCCTAAATATTCATAAAATTCATCCCCCAATACTATAATGGAACACTAACCCAATATTACCCAGAAACACTACAATCCATCATTAATAATAAAATAAAAAGTAAATAAAAAACTCTAATGAATAAGGGTATGAATAAAAATTAGTCTTCTAATGTTTCATACTATAAGGAATTATAGTGTTTATAATACTTCACAAAAAATGGTTATATGGTTGTTTTCAAGTTCAAATAGTGAAAATTATAATTATATGATGAACAAAATTACCTCAGTGTAATTGAAAACCACAATAATTTGGGAGGAAAAATAATAAATTCATACCAGTAATATATTTATTTTTAATCTCTTGAGAATTAGCGTATATGATTGATAATTTATAAAGGGATGAAGTTCTTCGTAGGAATGAAAATTTAATAATCATTAATTAATTCATAGTATAAACAATAATAATTTGTAAGAAGTAAAAATTATGATGAATTAAAATTATAAAATTGTAACAAACAAAAGAGTAGTTCATTATAATGCAAAGACGAGAATGATGAGGCAATTTTAAAATATCCCCTTAATTAATTATTATTTTGGATCATTTTAATCAATACCCATTAACATGAAAAACTATTTCCTTTAATTAGTTATTTCCCCAAGATAAATCTTATGGGAAACATTTATACAAGACTAAGGATCCCACCCCATAATTCAATTTAACATTATCCACAATGTGTAAAAAT
Source organism: Viscum album (assembly GCA_963277665.1). NCBI lineage: Eukaryota > Viridiplantae > Streptophyta > Magnoliopsida > Santalales > Viscaceae > Viscum > Viscum album. The sequence goes on from OY728165.1 coordinate 1,396,320,381, forward strand.
GAGGGGAAGAAAATATAGATAGAATTAATATTGAATGATTTAATGGAATGGATGAAAACGATTATAATTAAAAGAAAATAAATTCTTCCAAATATGAAAAAATTTAGTACCATGTATCATAGATGAAATTAGATAACATCGAATTCAAATTTTCATGAGTCGTAGATATAATCATATTGGAATTTTATAATTTAACCATAGTGATTTATAAAATTATTAATCAAATTAATTTCTAAATGATGAATTACGCTAAAAAATATTTCAAATATAATATATACATATTGAAAATAATGAATATGATTAATATTTTTTAATAAATGACATAAATCATCAAGAAGAAATGTCTCCTAAAACTAGTGAAGGTATAAAATAAAATCTGTTTTAGCGAGGGAGGTTATCTGTTATCTATTTAAAGAACATGCATCATCTTAAAATGTAGGGTTAAATAAAATTTTTATCAACACTACTCACAAATAGGTTGGTTAGGAAATCATAAATCAAATTGAATTCACGATAAAAATGAGTAATGATTATGTTTAAAGATGTGATAATGTCTATTAAATTGGTCAATTGAGAACTCATCCACATAACGAGGTTGATGTTCCCAACATAGACACCTTAAATTATCAATGTGGAGTCACACTGAAGTCATAATTTGTTCAAAATATAGTGGTATTACATTTACACTAAATTAATCAGGCTATGTATTTAATCTTCAAAATAAGAGCCAATATCCCAAGGGTTATAAATGGAACACATGAAATCACTATTAAAATCCATAAAAATAGTCGCGATGTTGGAAATCCCATGCTTCCCCCTATAATCTCTATATAAGACGTGTTTAATAAGAAACTAATAGTTCATTCCAAATGAATTCAAATGTTAATAAATGTGGAAAACATTAATATTTAATAGGAATATCTATAAAAAAATAAAAAGTAATGAACATGATTTTCACAGTATCCAAATCGATGTGATTAATAATTCTATAGTGCTATGATGATTTTAAAAATAAAAGATATAATTTTTAAATTGTTGTTAAAATGGATATTCTAATTATTTCAATTATATAAGGAATACATATGTTCTTCACAATAATATTAAAAGATGTTCTTTAGTTATTGGAAAAGGGATAGTTTAAATCATATTTTATAGTGATCAATAATCGAGTCATCATGCTATGGGTATATCAAAATGATGTCAAAGTTAGAATTCCATAGATTGGAGGATGTGAACCAAAATAATAATTAATGGTTCACATATTCCCTATAATAAATATAATTATTAATAGAGGTAAACACCCATAGCTTATAGATTAGTGCGCATGGGAATATTTTAAAATCTAGGCCTATATTTTAGTGTAGATTAAGATAGTAAAATCTAGTTATAATAAAAATATTTGATCCAATTAGGGTATCCAAAAATCAAGTATGTTTAGAATGTATTAGTTTTCATAATTTCATTCACTGACGTCCCCCAAATAAATAGGTCTTCATGGATGATAAACACATATTGGATAACCAATTATTATAGAACATTAGGACGAGAGTCCATGAAGATCAATTTATCATTGATTATGTCACCTAGAAACAATAATAGGGCACAAAAATCTATCATATTAACCTGGATAAATATAAAACATTATAGAAACAAAAAAATAATATAATAATTTGTTTATGATAACAAATGGGAAATTATGGAAGGTCTGGTAATTATTGTGGTTGAATACATTCCAGACAGAAGAGTTAATACAATTAATTATTCTCGTTTTTTTTTCAACAGGAAATAATTCTCTAATGATGTATATGGAATTACAATTTTCATTTAATAGTACACATTTAAAATTTTATTTATGGTTATTATTGAAAATACATAAATTTTTTCGTCCATGATTACCAAGTGCATGTGTCTTGCAACATTGTTTAAATTAAAAAATGATCATACATTTTTAAGTGTTCTTATATTCTAGATTAAATTCGTAATTTATGTATTTATTTTCTATAGTAGATAATTAGTCTACTTATATTACATAATAGAGTATAAAAATTTGGGAAAAATATTTTCATCAAAAGAAAAATTATTCTATACCTTAAACTAAATCATCATTTCGATGCTGCCAAAAACCATTGATCCAAACATAAAATATGTTAAAAATGAGTTTCATAAGGTATTCAACAAAAAATAGTATCACATTTATAAATTAAATTAAGATATTCATCCCTAATTCCCATGTCACTAATAGTACTCGTATTTATGTGAGAACCCATAAAGTTTCCAATGTAGATGAATGATTTTCTCCCGCTGATATCTTGAAATGAAACTTTTTCATAATGATATGAGTTGGTTATTTTTTTCCTGATTTTCCTTTTTTGACACTATCTAGTGAGGATAATATCATCTCCATAATGAAAAGTAGACAGAGAATATTAAATTTTAACAGCACTCATAGTATTCAAAATCCCTTTATAAATCATATTGAGGAACACACTGTGATTGTAACACCCCAAGTAAATAATGAATATGACATTTTCATATTTATCCATATTTGTGAATAAAATATTAATATGACTTTAAATGGGACGCTATGCTCGATGGCGTACCCAACACGCAACAACAAGTTTCTTGGGAATCATACGTTTCACTCTAATAATAAAATAATATTATTTTAAATGGCAGTTAACATGTAGCCATTTTATTAGAGAGAATGGATAGAAATCACTAAAATATGATTATATATGTTTTTAAATGTTTTTACATTTATCCAATAAAAGATAAAGGCTTAAAATACGGAAAGAATTCAATTTTAGGCGTATATGCCCTAGTTTTCACTAAAGGTTCACTTATCACCTTTTGATGGAGAACCCTCTTTAAATATAGCTTTGGTCACTCTTATACATTCTTTTGGACCAAATAAAATCCTTTTTTATAATTGGGACAGCAAAATTTACTTTGTGTATATTTTTGTTATTCTTCCGATAAAGTTCATTTTTTATGAATAAGTGAAAAATGTCATATTTTAATTCAAAACCTCTTTTAATATAATTTATTTATATGATTAGAAGATCTTTTGAATTGGTTTTAAAGTGAAACCATAAAATATTTTTACCATTTTATTCAATGGTGGACTTTGGAATTAATTTCACTTTGAAATTCGACATAAACAAATATCAATCTTTTGATATATATTGTTTCTTAAAAACACGCTATTTGATTTGACAGCGGGAGTTAATTATTAAATTAATTAATACTAATTATATTCTTTGAATTAGGTAATATAAACATCATTTTTGAATTTGTAATATCGAATATAGCTTAGAGTGAATTTTTGGTAATTTTCTGAAAAACTCCAATTTTTTATGAATAGTGAAACCACTAAGTGGTAATCAAGCAAACTGATTTTTCAGTTAAAAGAAAGTTTACCACAAATGTGTATTTAATTTTTAAAACCCGACATACATAGTTGTAATTAGTATGTAAAATGTGGTTCAATTGGATGAAAATAATTTTTTGGTGAATAGTAACTTTTTTTCATTAATCGCGATTAGAGGTAATTAGTGTAATTTAAGGTAAAAATGATATTATAAAAATATGAAAACAACATGACACTTGTACTACCCCTATTGGATGAGTCATGTCCGACCAAGACAACCCATGGGTCGATTTAGGGGACCCTATGGAGCCTCTTGGGTGAGATAATGACTTTAATGCCTTTTTTTAAATAAAGGTGAAAATGACACTAACATAAATTGTTTTACTAAAACAATTTTTAGAAGGGGTTATACTAATCATATTTTTCTCTATAAATACTCTTTGGAAATATAAAAATATTTCCTACATCATGATAATTTTTTTATAATTTTTAGACATTAAATAAATTAAATTAATTATGACATCATGATGATGCAACGATGACCTCATTAATGAACAGTTTAAATAAAATGAAACGATAATATAAAATATAAGACCTACACTTGTCCAAAAACTATTGGATGGGAATATTTCGAAGACTTATGATCTTATCTTCAAAATATATCAATTTGGGTCCTTATAAATTCGAAACACTTTTGAAAATAAAATAATAGTTTCATGATTTCCAAAAGTGCCCCTCCTCTCCTCTTATAAAAGGCCCCCACCTCTACCTCATTTCACACACTCCTCAAGCTTTTGGCTCGGCCATACCCTGCCCATTTACTCTCTCCACATCCCACTCCTCAACCTAGAGGATTCCCGTTGGGAAGAATCCTTTCAAAGGAAGCCTTTAGGCTCAAATCAAAAGGAGTTACACTTTTAAAGGTAATTCGTTCTCTCATGTTCATTTGTTTTATTTTTCTTCTCCAACCCCCTAAACTCTTTTTATTTACTTCTTTTGCAACCACACCAGTATCTTCAATATACTAGGATGTATTTATAAGATTTATTCTAGAAAAACTCTCACACAACTACATAAAATGGTTAAAGAACATATGGTTTTCGTGGATGGCGAAATTCTGCCTCCCGAAACGATGATTGTTCAATACTCATTTAACACCTTCAAAGGTGGCCATTATGATGTCACTATTTTTATATATGATATATAAAAATTTTATTCTTTCCTTAAGCTTCTGTATTTTTCATTTATGGCATACCATTATTGTTTCCATTATGGGTATACATGATATCTTCATTTTTGGAAGTGCGGACTACCGCCCACTCAATGTGATGTGATTCGTTAATGCCATACGTGGGATGTATAAAAGATGGATTTAATGTTATTATACACGATTTTATACTGGAATTATAATATACCTATATATAATTATTATTTATTTCCATTAAATTATGAGATAGAAATGAACGTAGTGTTCATGTGTACGTACGGCTTACCGTCTCCATGAACGGTGCATTTCATTTCTTACCTCTAAAAGATTATGTAATATTATAAATACATGTATATGCTGGATATATATGATATATATTCTATACAAATCAGGAATGTCATTATGGATATAAATAACATTTAACCACATGAACAACATGTAATTGTAAGAAGTCCACTTTCGACTTAAGAACCAAATATCGACAAAACAAACATTATTAACTTAAATGATTACATAATGTTTATAACAGGAAAATATGTTATCTAAAAGGAATAATGAAATATAAAATGGTTCTTAATAAAGTGTAAATTAACTCAAGTTTATTATTCAGGACGTTAAAGAATGATCGAGTCAAGTCGGACCCGAGGTAAGGGATCCTACACCTCTCTTTCTTTTTAAGTACACTCTTTTATGTCATTCCTTTTAAGCTCATATTTCTTATGATTGGGATGTTCATTTATATTACTCCTACTATAATTATTATGTTCATATGATGAGAAACCCTATTTTCCTCTCATCAATCCATTTTGGAAGTTTTGAGTGGCGCCGTTAGGCTGCCGAATTTTCGTAAGAGATCTAACCTCTCTCTTTCTCTTTAAGTACTCTCCTTTATGTCACTTATTTTAAGATCCTCTTTTTTATGATGGGGGATGTTATTTTATATTCCTCTTTCAGTACATTTTATTTTAATGTGACGATATAACCTATTTGACCTCATCAATCCATTTTTTGATGTTTTAAGTGGCGCCGTTAGGCTGCCGAGTTTTCGTAAGGGATTTTTCATCTCAATTTTATTCCTGTGAGATTTATGCTACATTTGCCAAAATTTCCTTTTAGTGGTGTATGTACTGACCATTATTTTAATCATTGTGTAATATTCATTCATTTATGAGTATTTACCTCAATTTTGTATTGTTCTTCTTTCACGGGCATATGTTTCGAAAGATACCCATGTCGGTAAGGGAACCTTTCACCTGTTTGGTCGGAACAAAACGGAAAGGATGGCAAGAGGGGGGGTGAATTGCCTTTTAAAAAAAAGATAAACAAATTAAAATCAAAGTTGAAAGTGCAGCGGAAAGTAAAGAGGCAAGACACAAGAAATTGATAACGGAGTTCGGCCAAAACCCGGCCTACGTCTCCGCTCCCAACTCAACCGTTGAGAGATTCCTACCGCTTGCTTTTCAATGGTTTTAGCAAGAAACCCACTAGGCTTTGAGGTAGCACTAGGACCTATTACAGCTTTCTTTTGAGTGGTTAAGCAAGAACCCACTTGCTTTTAATGGTTTAGCAAGAACCCACTATCCTTCTTACAGGTGAAGGATAGCTCACCTATTGCTCAAGCTATTTAAAGGAAAGCTTGACAACCTCTTCACACCTTAGGGGTGATGTGAAACCCAAAAGAAAGAGGGATGAAGAAAGAGTTTGGGGTTTGTAGGCACAAACCCAATTTTAAGCTCAAAATAAATAAAACACTAAAAACCGTAATTGGGAGAAGCCTTGGGCGCCTTTGATTGATTGGAGATGTTGAAGACCGCTTCCAAGCTTCTTTGGTGGAGCTCCTTGGATGTGGAAGTTGTTGGAGCACTTGAGGTTCCTTTGAAGGAAGTCGCCGGATGTTGGCCAAATGATCAACAAGGTGTCCGTGGACTTCCGTATTGTTCCGGTGGGTGTCCGGGGCTTCCTTGTCCTTTATTTATAGGCATGGAACCCTTGGGGAGTCTTCGGAGCCGTTGGAGAGGTCTTCGGAGCCGTTGGAGGCCAAAAGAAGGTTGACTGGTCAAAGCCAACGGCTAGTTTGACTGGGCTACCGGCTGGCCGGTACATCTCCACCGGCTGGCCGGTGCCTTGGAATGTGGAGAGTGCTTCTGCCCAGGAGCCACCGGCTGGCCAGTGAGAAGGCCACCGGCTGGCCGGTGGTGAGACAGTAGGTCTCACTATTGAGTCAGATTGCCACCGGCTGGCCGGTGCCATCACACCGGTTGGCCGGTGGACTGAATTTCAGTCCACTTGATGTCCATTCTTGGGCCAATCCTTTGGCAATCTTTTGCCTATCATCCACAACACTTAAAAACAATGTTAGACAAAAATGAAAGTAATTGTGATCATGAAAATCAAAGAGTGTGGGGTACAACAATCTCCCCCTATTTTGATGATCACAATCACTTATCTAAGAAATGTAAAAACTTAAATGAAGGCATGCTTTAAATGAAAAATTGAAAATAAATACTAAGCATGAGAGAAAAGATTCTCCCCCAATCAATCAAGAAATTTCTCCCCCTTTGTGATTATCAAAATAGAATGGGGCATAAAACTTGATTGAGGGAAAAGAGATTTGAAAAACAAGTTGAGATTTGAAAATCAATTGAAATTTTGGAGATTGAAAGATTAAATAACAGTTTGAATTGAAAGTTTTGAATCAAAATTGAAATGAAAATTGTGAACCAAAAATTGAATTGAAAGTTTTGAATCAAAAACCAATTGAAATTTTGAATCAAAAACCAATCGAGATTTGAAATTTGAAACCAAATGAAATTTTTGAAATTGAGTGTTTTGAATCAAAAATGAATTGAAAATTTAAGAAATGAATCGAAAGAGATTTTTGAATTTAAGAAAAATTCTCCCCCTAAATAAAACAAAAGATCATCGGGGAAACGAAACTATTTTTGGCCCGGAGAGACTCGCAAGAAGGGATTTTTCAATCCAAACTTGTCTCATAGCGGGTCTTCTCCTATAGAATTTGTCCGAATAAAAAATAGATTTGGGTTGACCGTAACGGGCATTTTTGCAATCGCATTCATAAATTAGGTGCCCGGGTTTTTTACAATAATTGCAAAATTTATAACAAGAGCTCCCCCTTACAAAAACAGTTGAAGCATGGGAGGAGGAAGCTTGGTTGGTATATCCTAGCCCTTGGGTGGTTCTTGAAATTCGTTGGGAACCAAGCAATTTTGAAAGATTTTGTTCCCCTTGGGTGAATTTGGCTAGGGATTCTCTAAGGTCCTTGATGGTTGATTCCAAAGAATCAACATTTGGGAAATTTTGGATTTTTAGGGAGAGTTCCTCCTTCTCTTTGAGAAGTTGTTCTTTTTCGGAGGAAAGTTTTTTGAAATTCTTTTTCAAAGAAACAAATTTAGAAGAAAGTTCATGAAAACCATTTTCTAATTGGTCTCTAGCATATTGGAGTTCTTCATATGATAAATGATTAAAAGAATTTGAAGAACTATAGGAAGAGGAAGAAGAGTCGGAAGATGATACCTCATGTTTTGCCATTAGACATTTTTTACCTTGGTCGCTCGAGGAGAAGGAGGAGAAGGAGGAGCTATCACTCCAAGATGCCTTTGAATCCTTCTTCTTTCCCTTCTTTTTCTTGGCCCTTTTCTTGTGAAGTGGGCAAGCGGGTTTGAATTTTTCCTCGAGTTCTTGCTCTTGAGCGGGTTCTTTCTTTGGAGCCTTGCTATTACCTTCATGGGTTAGCTCTAAATATTTCCAAATATCATAAGAGGTAGTGCAAGAAGAAATGCAATTAAAAACATTACGGTCAAGACCACAATGAAGAGCGTTCATGGCTTTGCCATCAAGCTCAAAATAAGCAATGTCATTGGGGGTCCATTTAGACTCATCGGGAGAGGAGAGGGAAAATCCTTGCATAACAATTTTCAAAATTGGATAACCAATGCTTTTAAGAAAAGTTGACATGCGGGTTTTCCAAAAAGTATAGTCGGTTCCATCAAACAATGGAGCACGACCCAATGAATGACCTTCGAGGGTTTGAGAAGAAGAAGCGGTAGAAGCCATCAAAAAGGATCTTTAATTTGAAACCGGTTTAGGGAATTATTCAAATACGTCCTCTGATACCAATTGTTTGGTCGGAACAAAACGGGAAGGATGGAAAGAGGGGGGGTGAATTGCCTTTTAAAAAAAAGATAAACAAATTAAAATCAAAGTTGAAAGTGTAGCGGAAAGTAAAGAGGCAAGACACAAGAAATTGATAACGGAGTTCGGCCAAAACCCGGCCTACGTCTCCGCTCCCAACTCAACCGTTGAGAGATTCCTACCGCTTGCTTTTCAATGGTTTTAGAAAGAAACCCACTAGGCTTTGAGGTAGCACTAGGACCTATTACAGCTTGCTTTTGAGTGGTTAAGCAAGAACCCACTTGCTTTTAATGGTTTAGCAAGAACCCACTATCCTTATTACAGGTGAAGGATAGCTCACCTATTGCTCAAGCTATTTAAAGGAAAGCTTGACAACCTCTTCACACCTTAGTGGTGATGTGAAACCCAAAAGAAAGAGGGATGAAGAAAGAGTTTGGGGTTTGTAGGCACAAACCCAATTTTAAGCTCAAAATAAATAAAACACTAAAAACCGTAACTGGGAGAAGCCTTGGGCGCCTTTGATTGATTGGAGATGTTGAAGACAGCTTCCAAGCTTCATTGGTGGAGCTCCTTGGATGTGGAAGTTGTTGGAGCACTTGAGGTTCCTTTGAAGGAAGTCACCGGATGTTGGCCAAATGATCAACAAGGTGTCCGTGGGCTTCCGTATAGTTCCGGTGGGTGTCCGGGGCTTCCTTGTCCTTTATTTATAGGCATGGAACCCTTGGGGAGTCTTCGGAGCCGTTGGAGAGGTCTTCGGAGCCGTTGGAGGCGAAAAGAAGGTTGACTGGTCAAAGCCAACGGCTAGTTTGACTGGGCTACCGGCTGGCCGGTACATCTCCACCGGCTGGCCGGTGCCTTGGAATGTGGAGAGTGCTTCTGCCCAGGAGCCACTGGCTGGCCGGTGAGAAGGCCACCGGCTGGCCGGTGGTGAGACAGTAGGTCTCACTATTGAGTCAGATTGCCACCGGCTGGCCGGTGACAGAGCCACCGGCTGACCGGTGGAACCTGGCAGTGGGCAATGCCTCTGCCAGGTCCACCGGCTGGCCGGTGCTATCACACCGGTTGGCCGGTGGACTGAATTTCAGTCCACTTGATGTCCATTCTTGGGCCAATCCTTTGGCAATCTTTTGCCTATCATCCACAACACTTAAATACAATGTTAGAAAAAAATGAAAGTGATTGTGATCATGAAAATCAAAGAGTGTGGGATACAACATCACCCTCCTCTTTTTAAAAGACTTCTTTTGTTGGGTCTTTAATTTTATATATTGTGATGTTGGGATCTGTTCTCATATATCCTTATTGATGTAAATTTTATCTCCAAGTGATTAGATATCCTTTTTTTATCTCTCATCAACTCATTTTGATGTGACGCCGTTAGGCTGTCAAGGGAACTTCTTAACCCAATTTCGATTTCTTTGGGTTCAACATGTAGTTATTGAATATGTCATCCTTTGAATAAGTGTGAATGGCCTTTGATTATTTTACACTTAATATCTACTTATATTTGGTGTATTCGTTTTTCACACATAAATATGTAATTGATTTATCTTTAAACCAAGGATACCGTCTTTGTATGGGACTTAGTCTCAATCTCCTTTCATTGAGGCATATTTTGTTTTATACAGAACCTTCTTTTATACGGTGTATAAACCCCTTTTGACTTTTATGATTATTCAAAAGGAATCTTTTTTATACGGAGCATTTTACAAAATGACAAAAGGGAATGTTTTTATTGTTGTACTTATGCGGCGACAACGACTTCTCTGCCGCCGTGACCATTATTGGAGTTTCAGCTTCCCCTACAAGCCATACCCTTTTTTTAAATTAAAAATAAATACCATGTTTTACTTTGGTATTAAAAACGATTTTCATAATGTTTTTATTATATCAATGTTTTGTATTGATATATTGTGATTGAAATGTGGAAATGTTATGTTTCCTTTATGCATGTTTTATGTGATATGATTATGTTATGGTTATTGGGCATTATTATGAAGACGGGTAGTTCTATGATAAACTAAGGGCGGGTGAGCCCGATATAGCACTCCAATGCATTGGGTAACGCGAAGGAGTGAAACGTTAAGGTTTCTCCGAAGAGATTTAGGGAATATACTGTGATGGGTATTCTAAATTGTAACCAAGAGGGTTACTCACTACGTAAGAATGTTATGAATGCCTCACGTTACCTTTATGTCTTATGATTTCTTTGATTTATTCATGGTTTGATGAGGTATGTTAATGTGCCTATGTTTTATGGGTAAATTATGATTTCATTCTTATGTATATATGAACTCACGTTTCCTTTCCATATTTTTATAACCCTTACTGAGCTTTTTATGCTCATCCCATGTTTTTGAAATGTTTTTCATAGGTCAAGGGAAAAGTACATGATGTGATGATAGTGTCAAGGATGTGTCAAGAAATAATCTGTGTTTTATTTTAAATATGTTTCCGTTGATGGGAAGAGTGAATATTGTCTTTTATGTAACCACTTTGTTTAAATGTGGTATGTAATGCATGTTTCATGATCTAATTCTCTAAAACTCTAAACCTGAAAAGATCCTCAATGTGTAATCTTGTAATAACTCAAGATTAAGTAAGGTTTAAGTCTAGGGCCTTATAGTGATGAGTATACCCAAGAGTGCAAATAAAATGGAAGATATTGTGTCACCCTACCTAACCAAAAATTATAATTTAAATAATCTTTATATAGTTATATTTATGAAAATTTAAATTTGAGAAGAATCATGGAGGGATTATATCCATTTTAAAAATATTTTAGGAAAACCAATTAATTTAAATAAAATATAAATAAATACCCACTTCATAGTATCAATGAAATTTTTAAACATAAATCTTATGAATGATTTTTCCTCCCCATGTTGTGTTTATATGAATATTTAAACATTTTAATGAATAAGGGAAGAAAATATTGAATGGTTCTTCCTTCAATGAAGCCCAATTTATTCAATGAAATGAATTTTTTTGAAATTTTGTTAAGCCAATTTTCATGTACTCTCTCCTTAATTTTATGAATTATGTTAAAAGTAAAATCCTAAAGAATTGGGTGGTTTAAAAAGAATATAGCACCATTTGAACAATACTAATTAATTATGAATTTACTTTACTTGAATGAGAACAAACCGTTTTAAAAAAGTGAAATTAGATGATCCAAAAAAACTGAGAGAGGTGTCTTATAAATCATCAATTGTGTATATGGTTTCCACATTAAGCTACATAAAATGTATTAAAAATGATGGTCTACATCATTTTCCATGTCCAATGTAAGTGGTTTCATCATTGAATTTGTTTCATAATTATACTCAATATCTGAAATAGTTATTGGGGTTCAAATAGGATGCTCTGTCCTTAAATACAATGGTAGTTCTCTAATGAGATTGATTGTTTTTTTGAGTTTAAAATATTTTAATATAGTCATATGGGAATTCCTTTGGAATAATCCAAATGACTTTGCCCTAGGAATATATCTCAATATATTGGTATTTTGTGGGATAAAGATGTAAATCTAGAGCCACTAGAGGGGAATCACATATAAAAGGCTGTTGATTGATATTATCAAGGAAATCCAATTAGATTCTTTATTACGAATACAATTTTGAGTGGGGTATGGGTGAAATAATGGTGTTTTCATAAGTCTATATAAGGTTGATAAGTTTTCCAAAGTCTATGGAGGTACCGGGTGATAGGTCTATAGTGTCCCATGAATGTCTTTAAAATCCTATATCATTCATTTATAAATCATTCATCCAATAGATAATAAAAAAAATGAAACATCACATATAAATTAATATAAACCTCAAATTTTATAATATATTTCGATGTTCCTTAAACAATGTCTTTGATGATATACACCATAGAATATTTTTGGTGGGAGGTGTCATGAAATGTTCAATTATGGGGGTCTAACTCACAATCATGGAATGTGAACCATTAATAATTCTTTTACTATTTATCCTCTTGTTTTAATCATTTTTCTATACTTAAATCCATGTTCACATATGTGATGGTTTCCAATATCTTCCACATTTAGGTGTCAAAATTACTGTTATCCTCAATTAGTGATTTTTTCCAATGACCAACATCTATAGTGTTTATAAAATCCTTCTCTGGTATAAATAAAATAACTTCCATTATTTAAAAATGATTAGCTAATTTCATATAAGGATACATAAGGATATTTCATGAAGGGATATGAATTTTCCTTTATTACATTATAGTTGTCTATGGGCTCACAATTTCATCGAATGGATACTTTGTAAATACGGTAAGTTTTCAAGTATGGTCAAATTTATCCTTCAAATGCACTTATTATATGCATAAAAATTTTGTGATTGATCCATGGTCAGCATAAAATCTTTATAATGAAAAATATATAATTTTTATTTAATGTGACATTTTTTATCATGACCTTCTAATTATAGTGTATTAAAACTTCGCTTTAGTGATTATTTCGTACCCTATAACCCATATCACATAGTGCCTCGGTACAGTCATTCTTCTATTTGGGGAGTTTGAGTTAACAAATGGGATCTTCAGAAATAAATTTAGATCCTCATTGACTAACCATAAAATAACAATATAACTAACATATGACATGAAAGGAAATATCACAATTAAATAAAAAAATACAGGGTTTTCGGCCCAATCAGTTCCTTCGTAATGTATAAAGCTTTCCATATAATAGATACTCATTCAATTTTAATAGAAACAACACTCCTCATTAGAGAGTTATCAAAAAAATTATTTATATGATTACCATTAACTTTCAAATGCTATTATATATCATCTTGGATATCTGCCGATCCATGTGGGAATACATGAACAATCATGAAGGTTCCCTTACTTAAACACATCAGTATACTTGTGAAAATTGACATAGACGAATAAAATAATAGAATATTATCTCTTTCATTCATTTCCTTTCTTGTGTTTTTTAGTCATCACATATATTTTTGTTACCAATTTAGATTTATGTGTCTTAGTATATATTTCGCTGGATAATTTCCTGGTTATATAATTAAATAAATATTATCCTTCTTGATTTATATTCCCTCTATTTGACCACATTAACATTACAAACTCTTTAATTGACGATCTCAAATGGATGGTGGAACTATCTACAATTCACAAAATAAAATAATGAAATTCTAGATAGTGTATTTGAGGCTATTCTATTTGAATACAATTCATCATTTAGTTTAATTAATTAAACCTTCTCACCTAATACTGTAGTAGTTTATAGAATCTATTTTGGCTATCTATTTTTCTTGTATTCTTGTCCACTAGTTTGTAGTTGACATGGGGTTATCATGTTTCTATTAAGCAAGTAATTTACAAGAACATACCTCAATATATGATTAGCCAAATTTCTTCCTCATATCAGTGATCAATATATTCAACAACAATGATATAGAGAATTTTCCATCTTTGAGAACATGATAACCACATTTTTAGTGTACATTCTGTTGGATTAGGATTTAACCAACATTGAAACAAAATTCACACAGAAAAATATGTATTTGAAACTATCTTATCTTAGGAAGGGGTCCATCATATCAATTCCACATGAATCAAAAACATGTCATTCCCTGATTGATTGTTATTGAATTTAGTCTCCTTTAATAATATTTCAAATGATTTTACAATCAATTCATTTATATATAAAATTTTATGCATTTTATGGTAGTTATGGAAAACGAAAACTACTCTACAAAATTGTTTCACATAGTTCCCCATTTTATGGTGTCATTTTGTTATTGAGTACAAATATAACTATATAATACCTTTAAGATAATATTTGTGAACTCTTCTCTTGATTATCCCATCACTACACTCTTTAAATAGTTAACGGATTATCCTATAATTTTTTTACGTTATCTAACAATAAAATTATTATTATGGTAGGATAAATATTTTTCGACAACCATGGTGAAAATTTATTTTTCAATGTCAGAAAATAGTAGTCCCATAGTCAGTTCTGATGAATTTTGATATTCATCTATGATCAATTTATAAAATTGAAATTTTTTTCTTATGATATATTGTGCCACCACATTTTAGAGAAAAAAACATATCTAAATATCTCATATGAGAAAACTCTAATATGAAACATTGTAATTATCATGGTTTAATTAATCTTATCCATAATAAAATATATATTACATAGTTTATAATTTAAAAAATTATTCCTTTATTTTTCCATAAACCACATCCACCACATAATCTCTAGCATCGCACAAAAACACCAATGGTTCCTCCCAAGTGGATAGTATCATGATGTGATTAGAGAAAAAATATTCATTTAATTCCCTAATATCATCATTACACTTATCATCAAATATAAACTAGACAAAATATTCGAATAGGTGAGTAAGGTATGAAGCTAACCATTAAATTTCATTATAAATTGTATATTAAAATACAAAACAAAATAAAAACATGGAATCTACTTCACTGTAATTGTATCATGAAAACTATTTATTTCCTTCATTTCTATTCCAAATTTCAATTCTATCTCTATAGGAATAGGGAAAATGAAAAATACCATTTATTACAATAAAATTCCATTCCATGTAATTCCATATAAGTCATATCTCTTTATTCCATTCAAGAACTCATTCAGGATTATTTAGGAACACTCCAAATGACTAATAATAATCTAAAATGTTTTTTGTGAATACTTTATGGAATGAATATATCATCTAATGAAATATATGTTACATGAAAATCAAAATAATGGTATTTTAATTAAACATACTTAAATATATTTATCATTAGGAGAATTTTTCATATAGGAATGGGAATATCACCTCCAAATATTATCAATATTGCATGGAAATGTCAATATACTTACAATAACTATTTTGGAAATTTTAACACTTATGTATGGATAATCACTGTAACACCTGGTAAAAAATATAAGGAGAAAATAATAATCATCATATGAATAATTATCAATACAATAGTAAACATGAAATGAAAATTGAGTCACGATATTGGTATAGATAATCTCAAAATCATTTTTTACAATATTAATATCTCAATTATTGGGGACACTATAAATTAGGCTCACCAATTATCTATCAAAAAAAATAATGAAATAAATTCATATTCCATGTTTTATTAGATCATATTTTTTCCCAACAACCATTATACGATGATTCATCCTCCTTTATGGCTGTCATATCAGATTCCTCAATTCTTCCTCCATCACATTGTTGATATAATGAGATGAGTTTATTTCATCAATATAAATAATAATACATTTTATTACAATACTCATCCATTATAGTACTTCCACTTAATAGTTTCTTGTTTCATTTTGAGGGATTCATTTAAAATCAATATTGATGCCTCAACTTCTCCAAATAATAGGCATCAATGATTTAGAGGATTTTATTTATCTCTACATTTAGTGATTTCAAGGTCTATTTTATCATCCCTAGAAAAGTATATTTGTAAAACTATTTAATAACATGTAAACCTTATTTAGCATCTAATTTTATTTTTTATCATTTTATGATTAAATTTTTTCTTCAATAAAAACTACTTGTTCCTCATTTTTTTACACTATGAATCTATATCTTTTTTGTAGTGTAGTTTTTTTTTGAAAATCCTGTAGAGAAACCCCATGTTTTATAACCATTGTTAGATCAAAATGAAATAATTTTCTCCAACACATAATCCCAACATCTGTGGATGGAAAAAATGAAATTATTCCTAGTAGTAATTAATTAGATAAAAATAATTATTTAGACTTATAATTATTCCCTCTTCTCCAAAATAAGAATTTCCATTTTAATATTGAATTTTCCCACATACACTAGGTCTTTTTCAAGAATACCACTGAGAAACTTTAATAATATACACTCAAAATATAATAAATTATTATGGGATGAAAATTTTTGAATATAAACACTTGGAACATTTTTAGTGGATTCATATTCAAAATATCTCCCTGATGAAAAATTATCTTCTATATCATGTGCTATTTGATCATGTAAGGAATAAAAAATGGCATATATCATAGAGATTTGGTTTATTCTTCTACTAAAAAACCAACGATCCTTTATTACATAATGAAATTATTCCCATATAATATGACATATATTTTAGATATGTTTGTTTTGAAATATAGAATATACCGACATATGTGAGATTGACTCAGTGGATGGAATATTTTTATAGATCTCCATGAAGAACTCCATAAATATTTATTACTATTTCACATTCATTTCATCAAACAATTCCTTGTTTACATACCATTATATCCCTGCTATTATTTTTTAACTAATTGTACCACTAGAAGTTCCCTATGATCCCCAAATTCTTTTTAAGTATCAATATTTTTCTGGTTTAGCTCTCTTCCACTCAATCGGATTGTGGAATTTACCTCCACTCCAAGTTTCTATTTGGTTCCAAACACACTATAGGTGGATACTCAGTAAAATTTAAAGATGGTTGTCCTAAAAATTTCTAAATTTTAATCATCATGAAAATTATTAAGAATTATATTACACCCTCCTATAGCTCTATATATTTGATTCTGTGTAATTTATTTAACTCATGTATGATCTATAATTTATAATTTTCTTGAGTCTAGTTACAGTTTAAATAATTTATCTCACATAGTGAGGTGTATAATGATCATAAATAGAATGGTTAATGATATTAGTCACTTCACTCATCTCATTAAATAATATAAAGAGTCTAAAGGGTCCTCATTTATTATAAATATCCAGATGTTTTTTTATTTTATTTAATATTTCATCCATCTAAGAATTCATATTGGTCAATTAATCAACTTGTTGAAAACCACTCTTTTATTGGAATCTATCTCCACCACATTGAGAAATAATCTCCATGTGGTCATCTTAATTGTACTACATTTTAGGGGGCACATTCATCACTAGTCATCTTCAATAAACAAACACGACTATAATATATGATATATTTTCTTTCCAGAAATAGAATTTTAGTAGATAGATATATAAGGACACACTAAAAATGTGATAATCAATATTATATTTCAATAAAATTATTTTAGGATGAATTTATATATTCTACATCATGTTATTTGAAATTTAAAATTTCCTGCCCCAACAATGTCATATAATTCAGTGGGAAATAGTTTCTCAGAAATCGACCGGAGTGTTCTTCCAAGGCCATGATAAATCCTGGATTCTTTGAATAAAGCTACTTATTAAAATAGTATATAAAAATGGAATGTTCATTATTTGATAGTGTCATATGATACTCATTTTTTATACTCTGTTTCAAAAATTCCCAAAACAATTAAACATATTAATGGGGATGATTATTCTATAATACACTAAATATCACATTATTTTGGAACTTCTATAGTCCCCATGAATTAAACATGATTTTTTGACCTAAATCAATGGAATTATGATAGATAAATTATACCCATTCATGGATGGTTCTTCGAATTCCATCAATACCATCTCATTCATTTCTTTTTTTCCTATATTGATAATGTTAGATAGCTCCCCACAAGCCACATGCACTTCATGACTTTTTCTAGCTACCCTCTAGTTGTGTAACCCATATTTTTCTTCTTTTTGGTGTAATTAAGGTGGATAATTTAATTAAAAAAATCACAAAATGTGATAATGGGTTTTCGATCAATAAACTAATGTCATTAAAAATTAAATGAATACCAATAAGAAATAAATGTAATTAAATATCAATTTCAAAACATAGAATAAAATTATAAAATAATAAATTTATTGTATATTATTTGATTTGTATTATATATGTTTCCCCAATAGTAGTTTAAGAAATATAAATCATACCATAGTTTCATAACCTTTTAAGGAAATTAATTTAGAGTTTATAAATTTTTAACCATAAACCACAATCTATAATACTAAAAAACTGTATTATAAGAATTATGAGTCTTGAGATTAATACATATGGACATAATGATTCCAAACTACATAAATTTTATTGATTGTTAATTTTGTGAAAACGGTTCAAACTATCAATTGAAAATTAAATTAAGGAATAATAGTATATTATGGATGATAATAGATAAAACAGGAAAATTATATTTATTTAAACATAAGATGATGAATATATATGTTGGAATGATTTTAGAGGATATTTTATAGAAGATAATGTTTTATTTTCCATTTCTATTATCAAGGATGATTGACTGAGGGAATAATTAAAATAATTAATTTGACCTAGTATGTGACTTTTTTAATTAATTAGCTCTATATTATTCTAATGGATAAGGTAAAATGAAAAAAATATACAGTATAATTTTTCATAAATTATAATTATTAATTAATTTTCTATCTAAATAATTGATTCCCCTTCATAAAATTGTGGGTAATTTAATATTTTTCTATTAAAATTTATTAAGGAAACTAAGGGTTATTATAAAATTAGTCATACCATGATATTAATTTAATACCCTTGGATAAAAAACTGAATAATTTGTTATGTTAATATTTCATCCTGTTACTATAGACCCACCATCCCATATTAGAAAACTCGGTCATAAATTATTTTTTATTCATAAAAAATGATACAGTCCACATAAGGGATGAAAAGAATATTTTTCACTATAATATAAATTGGAGAGTTTATACAATTAAATAAATAAAAATTATCTACAAAAAACATCAGCTATCAATCCATAATCCTTTGGCTGAAACAATTATTTCATAGAAGAAATTTTATGTTGATCTGAAAAACTCTCCAGTCAAACTACCTCCAACATCTAGTCAATTTTCATACCCATAATACATTACCATAACTGGGTTCCATTTCAATTTCGGTATATTATTGAATTAAAAGATAAAAACCCACCATTATTTAGGGAATCTGATAAACATTTGGAGAACTACAAACCTACATTTTCCTTGTAGTGTTTAAATGCACCATAATACAAAATGATTTTGCAGAATGGGAAAAATATATCATCATCAGATTTTTTTGATATCCTAACAATAACGATATATTAATTCTTGGATTTTTCTATAAGGTTTTAATAGATATAAAAACCCATCATTGAATTTTTAGTAGAAATTCAAGTTTTAGTGTGGAAATATACTTTCTTGAGTTTCATGGTTCTGTCATTTTTTGACTGTCCATAGTATCATCGAATACTTTTTGTGATTGATGAAATGTCCCCTAAAAATAGAAATGGGATTAATATTATGGGTATCATCTATTATGATAGATAATTTCATTTATCAACAATGATATTTATTAAATACAACTACATCATCCATAAAAAGGCTATTAAATATCAACATGATCAGGGAGTCTCTATTCAATGTATGACTTCATCTTGGATACTAGAATGATAAATCTTGTGTACATAATTTAAAAATATGGTAAATGATATATTCATACATATATGTTTTTTAAGTATTACATAGTCACTTATATACCTTTACCTATGATGATACAAACAAAAAACTAATATGGCCTAGTTTGGGTCTATGTCTCGATTTCAAATTTATAGGACAATTAGTTTCTTTTTAAAATTCATATTCATTTTAGATTTTTGATTGTTAAAATATTTAAATAAAATGAAATTATTGAATTTGGTGGATCATAATTTATACTTCATAAAATATCGTACTCCTTATGAACCAAAATATTGAATCCACTTGACCCAAACCATAACATGTTCCAGCCCATGAAAACCAGGGTTTATAACTCAAAATGAAATATGTGGATACTTAAGGTTTCTTAATTAACGTATTCAAGATTACACTACTAGGTTATGGGAGAAAAATTAAGTGTCAATTTGGTTTTTCAATCCATTCATGATGTTTCATCACAATTTAATACATAATCAAGGAACCGATAATATGAAATAGGTATATTAATGAAGTATTTAAACAATTAATGGTAAAATTAAAAGAATATTAGTTATATTCATCTAATAACGATTAATGTAATGAAACGACCTTATTTAATTATTCCTTGTCAAAGAACCATCATTTCAATAATACTAATAACAATAATAGAATATAAAAGGTGTGTCACCCTGCAGTGAAGCCTTATCAACTATAGAATGAATAATTAATAATTTCAATTACCCATAAAAGATAATTTAGAATTCCTATTACTGTGGGTTAGCTACGTCCATGAATAAGTAATTTAAAAATTACATTAACTCGTTGTATCTTTTTTAATAATAAAACAATAAATAAAGAAAATTGAAGAACATTGTACCACTGTTTGATGCCCCAACCAAAGATCCAAAAAAACCCTTTTTGATTTGGTCGGTCACATGACCTCAAGAGCACCACCACGTATGCTAGTGGTAATAGACTAGCATTGAGGGTGTAACGGTTGTAACATGGAGAAAATATACTATATTAATATAGAGTCACATTGGATAAAAAAATAATACAACAACAAATTCATATAATAATCCAAAAGAATAAAAAATGATGTGGAAGAATAGATAACTGATCAACTGATTAATAATCAAAATCCACTAGATAGTGTAATAAACATGAATTCCTATCATGATGATATAAAAAGGTGGAACATTGGGATTTTCAACAAAATCATGCTATATTAAAACTAAAAAATGGCAAATATTTCTCCACTAAGTGTTTGAGCCTATGATAGGTTCTCCGTTTCTAACCTGCAACTCTAGGTAAGGCATATCAATGACATGTATGGGGGATGTTTTCCATTCTATTACCTATTGAAAAATAATATTATTTGGTAGTTATGGTTTTAAGAGTATACTATGATATAAAATCATATAAAGAAGGTTTTAAATGTGACTATATATAATACATGCAGTCATCATAACTAAATAGTGTGCATGAATAATTCATTAATTAAAAATTATTAATAAATAAATACTCTCCTACTCTTGTTTATAAAAGACACATTGTGGATCTACTAACTTCGGCTCATGTAGGGATGAACATCTGATCAGTCACTGTATAAAAAGTAGTATCATATATATAGTATAGTTATAAATTTCATAATCCTATATGAACAAATTATGTTTAGATATATGTGGCCATATACCTTGAATACTAGCTACTGCCATGACCCGGGCGTAACTTAGATGTCCATAACCAGTCTAATGAGCCTATAAACTCATGCATCAGGGAAAATCCATATATATTATAATTTTTCATTGAATCCATTATTTTCAAATGATATGGAGAGTTTTCCATCATGACAGTAATGGAAAAAAGGGATGTGGATCATCATTCCTAACGTCTGACTATTGTAAGTGGTGTGATACGTCAGAGTCAGCAATTGAGGTATGAGTTCTTAATATGGTAATTATCAACTGATACATTTATATAATACTAGAGTCTATATCAATGAGTTACCTTATTTATAAAAAAATGAGTCATAACATCTCTTGAATTTCAATAATCACATTCAGTAAATAACATGAAATTAAAATTCTTTTTAAGAATTAAATAAAATAAGAATAAAAAATAAGATCTTTTCCACCATTAAAAATTAAAATCAATTATTCCTTTTAATTTATTTGAGGGAATTAATATAACACATATATTGATTTATATATAACACAATCATTTAATTCATTATGGAAATGATAATTTATACATAAAAATCTAGAGGAATTTAGATGTTTCCAACATTATCATGACATTTTCCAACATTTCCAATATTAATTATTACATGAGAAAAATAATAAGTTGGTTTCTTAATTCAATAATAACATATAAAATATTGGGAATTCCAAATTACAAACCAAGATAAATCCATATGACTATTTCTATTCAATTTTACAATTAACTAAATATAGGGAAAATCAACCTGTCACAACCAAGGGGTGACATAACTAAATCCATCATTATATAATATACTAAATTAGGATCAACTTGTGTGTATAAAAGTGAATTTATCAATATTATATAATGAACTATATTATATGGTATGTCTCGGAAATATCTAGTGTGTAGAAGAATGACATTGCATGTAAGGGACAAAACACTATGGGAAAATAATGATACCACCTACCTGAAGGGCATTGATCACTTTTCGCTTCATATCATCCTTAGATTAGGAATTGGTTGGATGAAAATGATGGAATTCAAAAACCCCAAAAATACTGATAATGATCATGAAACTAAAAAGAACAATGTATCTAATGAAAAATATATATTAAAGTTATGCATGAGGGAGATAATTCCTCTAGATATCTAAGGTCGTAGATGGATCATCAATCAATCCTTACACATGGGAGATAATGATGATCTAATGATGATGGATATTTTAGGTATAAGAGGAGGAAAAAAAGTGTTTCATGGTAGAAATGGGATAAGGAAAAATAGAAATAATATTAATCAACTAAATAAAGGTAAAAGAGTCATTTTCCCTTAAAATATAAGGCGACATGGTTAACGAACACCATTTTATAAACCAAGATAAAATACATCTCAAATCATTGATAAATAATTTTACACAAATATTTAATGTTCATGGTATCCTGAACAATGATGAAAATGTCTGAATATACACATTAGAATATCTATAGGATTTCACATTTTTTTGTTCCTTGATTCAATTAGTTTCTTAAAAACAATTAGGCTCTATCTGTTACTCCCTTTCACCCCTCACGTTTTGAAGAAAAATGGACGGTAGGTATGCATGTTTTCTACTAACCATGTGGTCATGTCATTTTTCCCATTTCCATAATCTCCGAGCTCCGAAAAATACTTGTAAACTTCTGGACCATCCATTGGCAACAGTGCATGTTTATGAAGATTAAACTAAAGATATAAATTGAAAGAAATTATTAGATCCTTTATGAAAAGATGTGTTGTTATGTTTATTATCCATTTTGAAATTAATATATATATATATATAATATCTATTAGATTTTTTATTGAAGGGTTTTCAATGGATTTAATTGTGATTTTTTGAAAAAAATATTTTATGTACTCTAAATATATTATGAAATTACATTGTTTTATTTTGTAATATAAATTGATTAAATGGTTGTGTATCAAAATATAGGGTATTTAAAAATGGGTAATTTATTAATTTTATGTTTTATTATAAAATTTAAACTACTTTTTCAATATAAATTGATGTTATTTATATTTCTCCATCATTATAATCTATTATGAATTCGGGTTACTTATGAAATGGTTTGTTATTATACTAACTGAAATGAAATTTTATATTGAAATTTATACTCCCGGTTTATTATTATAGAATTATTTTATATATTTGATATTAATGTGAATATAAAAAACAAATTAGTAAAAGGAATAAATATTTTTCATTATGCATTTACACTATTTATGTTATTGCATTATTATGGGATAGATTATATGAGTTTGTATAATGTTGTATTTAAATGCATTATCATTGGATAAAATTGTCAAAGAGACTGATATATTAAACATTTATTTATGTTCAGTAATGGGATTACATGATTAAATGGATTAATATCATATAGAGGAAATATAATTATTTTCTCTCAGAAGTATTTTAGAATAATATGAATATTTTGGTTTTTTTGTGGGAATTAAATGGAAATTTGATATAAAACAACAGAACACACATAAGAAAATATTTTTGAGTTTATTTTCCCCTTTCATGTGGTTTCCACATATAGAGGCTAGTGGAGAGTATGTTAGGGGTGAATTATTTTGGATTTTTTTATAGTCTATAAGATAGTTTCTCCCAATCCAATCCGAAAATATCTATATTGGACCTGAAGTATTTCTAATGAACCCTATAATATAATATTTATAATTAAAATAATGATTCATGATGAAGAATATATTTTATAATAGTTTATTTTTTATTTTATTATATATAATGTAAAATATTTCTCAATGAATTTTGTGTGATGATATTATATTATATTATACGGATATTGTTAGATTATTATTACTTTCTCTATAATTATTATGCTATAGATTTCTATAATGTTTTGTTTATTAATTACAAATTCAAAGTTAATTTTTAACCTCTCAATTTAGAGTTTTCCACTGTCCAATGAATCTTTTTCAATTAACGAGTATTTCTAAATTTTATTTAAAGGAATTAAAAAATGGATAAAATATTTTTCTGTATTCACCATCATATTTAAAAAAAATAAAAAAATATTAGTGTGTTCCTCAGACTATATGTATAAATCTTTGTTGTTCATAAATTTCTATTATTAGTTTTTATATTTATCTTAAATGCCAATAAATTTTATAATTCATGTTCATATTATCATGTAGTGTTTTTCTAGTAAATTGGATTTCATAGATTCATGGTGTTATCTAATATGGATTTCTACCACATCCTACATGAAGAATTTTGTGTGTGTTTGTATGTTGTTTGGGAGTGTTTATAGACTAATTATACCTTATGAAAAAAATTAGAATTTGGTTCCATGTTAGATTGTATTATCCTATAATTATATATGCTTGAATATTTTTGAACATGGTAATGTTATGGAGTCGCATAAATATAATATTTTTATTATGGAACACATGAATTATTCTAGGTTATATAATTATATTAACAGAACATTGCTATCATCTTTCTTTTTTATATTTTTATTATTATTTTTATATCATTTGAAAAAATTATTGGTCTTTATTATAATTCCCAAATTATATTTTTATATTTTTTATTGTAATTATGTTTAATTTTTTTAAATCAATATATTTTGTTTACATGATATCTTTATGTTTTAATACTTAATGGAATATTCTTTCATGAAACATAGTTATCCATTTACGGGGTTAGTAGAGTCAAATGATTAGAAAATTGTACACTTATTGTCTTCCAATAACTATTGAGGACATGATATAGACCTTATAGTTTAATTTATGATATATCATATTAGGAAAATTTATATACATATTTTATATACATAATATTATATAGGAGGTAAAGGTAGATAAAATATATGATTATCAGAAATCAATGGTTTGTTTTCAATGATTTGTCTAGAAAATAACTTTAGTAATATTCCTCGATATTCAATGTGATATCGAGTATGTGTCTTCAGAATTTTCATTTTTCATCAATATTTTTGGAGTTATTTTGTTTCATATTAGTGGAATTATTTTTCATATAGAAGTTAAATAAGTTTTTTTTTGAAAATTACATAGTTTTGGAAGGAAATTTTTTAAAAATATATGGTTTATCATTTCGGATCATGGGATACAACCTATGAAAATATGATGGATCCAAATTTAGAGAAATTCAGAAGAGTCTAAATGGTTTCAAAAGGATTCATATAACCATGAATCAATATAATTCTTTAATTATAATAATTTTAATATGTGTAGTTTTTATATCTACTAAATCCAAATTTTATATATTATTTTGTTTTTATTAATTGAGATATTTTTATAGTATTTTGTAAGGTAATAAATTTTTTTAATATTTTCATGGTTATTGTTTTGTGTACAATCATTATTGAGGGAAAAAGTCCAAAATATAGTTTTTGTACGAGATGTATTTTTTAAAATATCACTTATGTACTAATAAATAATTCAAATTAGAAGTGATTTTTTTTTGATTTATAGGTTATTTAAAATGTTGATCCTCATGGTTTTTAACTCTTCTAAATTACCCTCAATGTATAAATATAATTTTGTTAAGGTAAATTCATTGTCATTTTTGTAATTAAAATCTAATTTTTTTTGTTATATAATTTACAAGTACTATTTTCATGGCATACCATACATTATAAATGATATATAGTAAGATATTATATATTAAAATAATAATTTTATATGTGATAAATTTATAAATTAATAATTTTATTTATTTATTTATTTTAATTTAAATAATTAAAAAAAAATTAACAGTTTTTATACATGATCATTTTATTGAGTTTATCTACAAGAAATATAATGGTGAATCATTATAAGGTTTATTCATAGAAAATTTCATCGGATATACATTTCAATGATAAAAAGTGTCCTTTTAGTTGATAAACCTGACAATTCCCTAATTCAAGTGGAAATATTGGAAATGATATTTTATTTGGGAAATGTAATTATATTTTAGATGAATATCATATATGTATTTAATGGTTATGATGTTCTTAAATAAGTAATGGATTAGATATAGAACCTTAATGCGATATTTGTTTATTTAAAAACATTTAAAATATTTAAATTGGACGTAACCATAATCATTGTCCAAAAGAAAATTCATTAATAATGGGGGAACATCCTTCTATATCAATTATTTATGGAAATTAATTTATAATATATCATGATTATATTTATTGAATTTAATTATCATAATTATGTGGAGGTGGAGAACGTAGTAGAAACTATGGGTCTCTAGTAGGTTGATCATTAAATCGTGGATTATTTAATTTATTTAAAAAATGTTTTCAATCATGAATTATTCAAATATTAATTTTAAAGGATTAGTTTTTACTCACCTCATATAAATATTGTTTACATTTACGCTAACATATTCTTTGTTGGTGGTAAATAAGGTCACGATAGAGAAATATGCATTAATACGGAATCTGATGATAAGAAATTCTTCTTTACTATCTATTGGTAGTGAGGGTTATTTATATAGTGAAAACTGGTGGACGGATTTCCATAATATGTAAAGTGGTGATAAAAAATTAAACACTACACTTTCTATTATATATTATCTAATAATGAAAAAATACAATGTATTAATTTAATGTGTCAAACTAGATCATCTAATACACTATTATATTTATTATCCAATAGTTTATCAATTATATGGATTGTTATACCAACATAAAAAATTATACTAATAAAATTATCAGTAGAATAGGACTTCTTATATTAAAAAATATGTATAAAATTTCTTTTGAAGAAACTTTATAATTTTTATGTCCCATAGTGTAGCATGAGTCTATGATGCGTCCTAAAATATTGTCGTTTCATGATAAGGAATATTAAAGACCAAAGGTCGATTGACATTCCATTGTAAATATAATTTTATTAGTTATTAGTTTTAGTAATATTTGATTATAATACTTATTAGTATACCGGTTTACTTATGTATTGAATATTATATGAACTTATATTGGGTATATGTAGAATCATAAAATAAGATGGGAGAATTTGAATTAAACTCTTATAATTGGTAATATGTTGTTAGTGGAAATTCATATCTTCTATAATATCATCTATATTCAGAAGAGATTTTATATGGAAGTGGTTTTATCATGGATGAGACAAATTTAATATAATTTTAACACTTATGTTGATCATTGAAAGGTGATATACAGATACTAATAGTTAATACTCAATTTGTATACAACACTCTGTATATATATATCCAGTCCCATCATCCAATTAGATTCAACAAAAAAATAATTTACATTAAAAATTAAATATTTAAAACATTGGATGGAACTTAGAGTTACATTATTTATGAATAAATGAATCATTTAGAAAAAAAATTATTTATATTATAGTTGATGTTGGAAACGTTTTAGTAGATTAAAAAATTAATATGGATGAATCTATGTCATAGAATCTCATTTGAGAACCATTT
Source organism: Viscum album (assembly GCA_963277665.1). Taxonomy (NCBI): domain Eukaryota; kingdom Viridiplantae; phylum Streptophyta; class Magnoliopsida; order Santalales; family Viscaceae; genus Viscum; species Viscum album. The sequence goes on from OY728165.1 coordinate 1,396,348,646, forward strand.
TTTTATCATTGCGTTTTTAATGGAGAATATCTTATTGTAAGGAATATAAAATGTTCAAGGTAACAATGATCTCTTATAACATGTTATACTAGTATATTAAATTTCATAATAGATTAATACGTTATAATATCATAAAAACATTCATTTTAAAATGGGTTTTAGAGTAATATCTTTTGTGTGTTCATTTGATGATGTTCTATTTTTATTCCCCATGTTTATTTGTTATGATAATGTATCATATATCCATGAATGTTTTTAAAAATGAGAATATTTGAAAGAAAATAAATAACCTTGTTTCATTATTAATTCCAAAAATATACTAATGAATTTTTTTGTGTAGATAGGGGCAGAGTGAAGATAATTATTATTTCAATGATGTCATTATTAATAATGAAATTTATTAGTTTTTTAAACTATTAAGAAATTTCGGTGAAATTTTTAACTTTTGAGAATTTTTTTACATAGAGAGGCTGAATTTCTACCATAAATAAATATTTTATCCATGTGTGGTTAATTTTGATTCCTATAGATGTGGAATGATTTTTGTACCATGCGAGATAACTAGGTTTTTCCCATATTATTATTTTTTGGAATTTTTAGGACAAAAATTATTTAGGGATCCTTATATACCCCCCAAATAATTTATACATGGTGTCTTAGAAGTATTTTTGGCTGATATTCTGTTCCTTTATCATGTTTATAGTGTGATAAGAATATGACATCCAAGTGATTTCATTAAGAAAACTCTTACTCTTTCTCTCATTAACTTTATGCTCTATTACTCCTCTCTTTTTATTATTTATTAAATCTCTAAATTTATGTTATTTATAGACCCATTTCTACTGATTTTCTCCCACATGTATTTTTTGTATAGGATATTTGAATCTCTTTTCTAGTTATGATATTCCATTATTCATCAAATGTTAATTATTTTTCATATATTAGGGGAGTTGTTATTGGTTTTTTTCATATAAATGATACTCAACTATTATGAATTATAAGAACCAATCCTATCAAAATATTACACATATTTTTAATCATATAATAAATTATAAATTATATAAAATATGAATTATTTTTAATTTTTTATATCAACATAGTTTTTATTTTGTTTTGGGGGGTTACGTATAATACTATATTTAATAGACTCTAAGTCCTAGACAAAATTCCATATAATTTTAAGGATGTATATTATTTCTAAAGAGATTTGTTGAACGAAAAATGTGTTTAAAAAATTATCAATTTTTAATTTCACATTTGTTTTAAACTAAAGAGATGGGTTTCGTAAGTAAAATGATGTTATTGAATTTTATCATTCTATTTATAAAAAATTTGGGTTAATCTTGTGAATTTTAGGTATTATATTATGTAAAATGAGACTTTTTATTATTAGTTTGAATCATTATTGATATTTAAAAAATTTATTTCATGAAATTATATTTATGTGAAAAGTAATGGCCAATTCACAAAAGGAATAAATAGGATTAATTATTTTTTATACAACCTTCATGTAACATTTTGAGGTGAAAACATCTCATACAATGATATCACAACATAATTGAAAAATATTCATTAGATTTTAAAATTGTGTGACCAATGGGGGAAATAGTTTAACGCATCGGGTAAAAGGTACACAATATTTTTATTTTTTTAATCATCTTAAACACCCCCCATAAATTCTTCAATCATAGTAATATTCTTAGTAATAATGGTATGAGAACATGAAAATAAAATTTGAATTCCATACCCTACATATCATAGATCAGAATATTATTCCATAGAATAAATTATGACCATTCATAAGACATGAATCATAATTTTATCAATGAACATGCACCATGAGAACCTATCATTGAAATAAGATAGGGATTTGTGTAATTTTCATAAGTATTGAAAATAATTTCATTCGTAGTCAGAGATCATTAATAATCCAATTATAATGGAATGGGTTTACTCCCCAATCCAAATATACAATGAATTTTAACTCTTATTGAAATCGTATTGGAAAATATCTCTTATTGTTCTGGGTTAACTCCCCATTCCATTCCATTTTATGCCATGACATATCAATCTATACCCAATAATATTGAGGGTGATATTGGTCCCACATGTCACATAATGTAATCCATAAATACATGTGATATAATATCAAAAAATATTCATCAAATCATAATCAATGAAAAGAAATGAATTTCATAATAAATTCATCATAGAATACACATTGTAAAAGAAATAGTTTTTTAATAACATTATCATTACATCAAAATATCAGGGAAAATGAGAACCTTTTTTCTGAATTTTGTTATTGTAAATCATATGGAAGATAAATTGGTTTCATAATAATATTTTCAATATAAATATAAACCATTTAGAGAATGAATAATATTTTTTCCTTGAATAATATCTACAATAAAAAATAAGTAACATCAACTGATGTCATTTCAGATTGAAAATGTATTTTACAGATTATTCGGATTATTTTTTTAGGAAATTAGATTTTCCAATTGAAAAATATCTTTTAAAATATAAAAAATTATAAAAATAATTTTAATTGAAAATAAAATTTAAATCAATAAATGTTATCTTTAGAAATCATTTGAAACATTCCATGAGGTAAATATATTTTCCACATCAAAAAACACAATTAAAAAATAAACCAATTACAAAAACCATTAATTTGAAAAAAAAAATATGTAAAAAAATATAGGATTTCTCTAATAATTACAAGTCATATGATGAAAATTTCCATTCATGAAGTTAAATTTATATCAAATATTCCTTTCACATTTTCAATAATATAAAAATGTATTTTTTTTAAATGACATTAATTTTTTAAAATATTTTTCTAAAAATCCATAAAACATTAAAAATAATATTAACTAATATTTTTTATATTTGAGAAAAATTTAAAATATTTTTTGATAGCATAAATATTGATGGAAAAGTGGTTTACACCAATTTGAGAAATTTTGTGTGTTTTCTGGAAAACAACATTTGTGAATCATGCATGTAAAAAGATATTAAAATAGATGTATGAAATGTGTTATAATAAAATAATCATAGGGTCATAAAATTCATTAGTTTATTTATAGATATATCAAATAAATTAATCCATTGTAGCATAATAATATACAATGTCGATAATTATTGATATTGTATCCTCAAATGTATTGCACATTTCTAGGTTTTGAAATATAATACTAATTAAAGATTGAATGAAATGGAATATTAAATATAATTTAAAATTTTATATATGTTTATAAATTTAATTTGGGATGTATATAAATGTATAAAAATGATATTTGTACATACATAAAATATGTCATAATGAAATAAAATTATACCAAAAAAACTTACTGCTTTGGTATATTCTGAAGAATAACTATAGAAGAGGGATACCGAGATGGATTTGTAAGAACCCGAGTTTTCACATAAGTATGGATCCATTATATTTCATTATAATTACTTATTATGGACTTCTTTTGGATGAATAATGAGTTAATGAAGGTCCTGATTGTGTCATGGGATTTTTCAGAGGCATTAACCAATATTTTATTAAGAAAATAGCCATGGTGCATAGTTTTATAGTAAATTGTTCTGGAACACTACATGATTAAACCTAATAATCCAGGTGGTATCTTTATTGATAGAGCCTTACCACATTGTTGGTTCATGGATTACCTAACCTTGCAATATTACGATGTGAGTGCCTTTCTACCCAGGTACCTATTCATGGTTTGTGCACGGTTTGTCAAGTTGTTCATACAAACTAACCACATGCTAATTATAGGTAATTTTACTATTTTTCCCTTAATTACATAATTAAGACTCATCCTTCCCCTTAATATGAGTTCATGAAGAATTGACCGATTTACCTTCCCATTTTTAGCCATTTAAAGGAATAAGATATGGATTTAATGATCATCTATTTCTAGGATCTCATCAAACTTACGTTCAACAAATTTCATTTGCAATGATAAGTAATCAAGTCCTTTTTTGTCATTATTATCACTTATTTCACTTGACCTAGTTATCAAGTAGTGGTCATTTTTTCCTTTTTCTCGGTTCTTCTTTTTCAAAGCTGAATTAGAGACATATATCATTTGAGAAGGATCGTATATCCCTTTTGGTGGGTTATTTATAACTCATCCCTAAAGTTCAGTGATTATGGAATTGTCATGTGGGGACCGTAGATTTAATCGGGTGTTGTATATTGAATTTATATGTCATGGTTATAGTACAAAAAGATACATGATTATGCTCTTTATATATATATGATTAGTTGTTTGTGGGTACACCCACAACACCCAATATCCCATGTATGATGATATTCTATTGTTGGGTTTTTTTTGTTTTGACACTTTTGATCCATTATTCGGATGTGACCGATCATGACCATTGAAATGATAATAATCATTATCATAAATTTATATTGTATCATGTAATGGTGAAGAGATGTTACAATGTCACTTCTACTTGACATGCATAAGGTAAGTGCTTTAAACCAATAAATAAATGTGAATGTAAAATTGGATTTTATACATAGTATATGACTTGACTCAATTAAATGAGAATGAAATATAGGTTTCTTATACATATAACCCCTATCACTTGACTAAAATGTTCCATAATGAACCTTAATTATTTAATATTATCTAAATGAAATTATTAATGGTTGTATGCTACTTTTTCTTGTAATACCAATGAATCGAAAGGCTTAAAATGATTAAACTTATTGATTTATTGAGAATTGACTAAGTTGTTACATTCAGCAAGACCCTATCACACTAATGAAAGGAAATTATTTAAAAAAATTAAATATTACATGAATTAAAAATTAAATAGGAGTGGACTAACACAAGCACAACTTGGATTCTTATCGGGGAATTCCATGAGAACTCGGGAATCCCATTCCAATTCCAGGATAAAACATTCCTAGGTTGAGATCCACATAAATCATGACCCTTTTTTATTAATTGATTACATGGATACACTACTTAGATATAGCATTTACAAGAATGCTCGTGGTTACAACCCATAGGGCCCTGTTTCTATGTATCATTGTTTTGCCTTTGATGATCACCTTTGATTAATTAGGCATATTATTGTGGAATTCATTGTAATATTCTACTTGGATTTCACTGTTACCCTTATTTGAGCAACAATTATTACGGATTTTATGACCCTTTAGGTATATTTTTCCTTTGATATTACCTTGGAACTCCATTATTAAATGTCATAATAGGGTTCCCGTGTCACAATAGGGAACCATAAAAATTGTTAACATGTGATTCATATTAAAACTAGTGAAGATAGATAAATGGAATAGTTATTATTAGATAAATACTGATGGCTGAAGAAGGTACATGGGTATTTAGTAACATTTTACTTCCAAACATTATATATTCATGCTTGCAGACTATTAAATTTACATTACACGGACCGATGTTATAGACACCTTTAGGGGAATCCCACTGAGATGTACCTCACACCCTCTTCATGATCTATTTGGTACCTAAATTAGATTACATGAATGAAGGTGTTGATAAAGGTAAGCTTATGGCTTCGAACAATATATTTTATAATGTTTTAGATGGAGGATGATAGGAGATGACTGAGCCGTAGATTGGTATTTCAGGTATATTTTTTTGATTTCTTTTATAATTTGATGAAAAATGATATGCCTATTGTCATATATCCTTGTTTTAATGGTTTGTAGTTACATGAAATATCTTTATCAGTTATTGTATACTTTTATGTTATTCTAGTTATTTTAGTAATTGTTACTGTTGCCTCTATTTTTAGATGTGTCTTATGTTTACTTGTATTTCATATTCTATTTACCTATGTTTCTATTTATCTACTATGATACACTTTGGATATGGGGGAATATTATCCACATGGTCAGACCTAAGGACCTTTCTACTAGTCAGTAGCCCTTGGAAATTGAGGAGATGCACATGAGGCCGTATAGACCAACATGATTGTGGAATCCTGGTCCAGAACATCACATATTTGAATAAGATTAATATTTATTTTTTCTATAATATTTGGAGACAATATAATTGATATTTGGAAGGATTGGGTCTTGTTCATAAGTTGTTTTATGGCATCCCAAATCTAGGTCCAAGGTAAAATCCTAGTCACCCAAAAAATAATTGTTGTTTTTTTCCTATTACATTTGTAATTATTTCATTTCTTGATGACAAACAATATTTCTTAAGTTATTGATTATTATTATTTTGATTGATTATTTCTTTCTTCCTTGGCCCGATGATATGATGGAAAGGATCATTGGGACATGCATCATATTAGGCAGCTAGGATTCATTTGTCTTGCACATTTCCATGCCATATGGATTAACTTCTCTACTTATATTGTATGATATTCTTGTAATTGTTGAGTTCTGTTATGATAGTTTGGTTATTCATGTATTTCTATTGGTTTTTATTGAGTCATTAGTTATCTTAATCCTTGTGGTGTATGGCCCCCCATGGGTTGGGAGGAGTAATTCACTAAGACGATCAATTAGACTACATATAATGTGGTTCGTTTCCACTGATAAGGTGAACACGAACAGATTCACTAAGAATGGATATCCATTATAATTTAATACATGAAATATAAAACTAATAGGTAATAAATTTTTATCCCACATTTTCATGTTTATTATTGGTAAAGTAATGAACATGGTATTTAAATGTAAAACAAAATAAACCTTACACAAGAGAACATATGGATTCCTGGCCATCTAAGAAGGCAGTTCTGGTTGAATGGCTTGGGTAGTGAGTTTTTATATGGTCTACTTCTACTAATGATTCTACCTTTCTGCTTATGCTTCTTCCAAGGAGCGTTACTGGAATTTTTATACCAATGATTCCATGACATCCTTAAATTGTACTAATGGAGTGTGGCGACAACCATGATCCTAATATGGTGGGCCCTAAGTCGTCAGTATGACCTCTAGAAGGGCCACATGTGGTGCCACCTACTATACCTTATCTAGGAAATTATTTCCAAGTTCATGATATTTTCCTACGATAGATAAATACCATTTATTGTGCTCCATGACCTTCACCAACGATGGATAATTTAACTCGTGAGTTCTAAAAACAACATCCTCCTTCCATTTCATAGGATTGAGGACCACATTCTTTTGAGTATTAGCTTAATGCCACCCATCTATATTTGCGCATCTAGAGATGCCTCTAGAGTGGAGGGTAAATATTTTCAAATACTTTTTGTGTGATTCGGCCAAGCGCTGGTGGGATGTGATTTCCTAGGATCGTCATCATCAAGGAATGTACTGGGTTTATTTCTAGAAAATGTTCTATATGTAGTTATTTACTCAGGAAATGATATATGATAGAGCCAAATAGTTTATGTATCTTGGAAAGGTTTATATGTCTGCTATAAAATATTCAAAACATTTCATGAAGTTTCAGCACATGGCACCTCTTCTAGAAGGTGATGAGATTTTGGGAGTTAGATGTTTTGAGGATGGGATCTAGTATGCAATTTGTATGTAGGTGAATGTGTTTTCCCTACATATATTTTAGGAAATACACAATCATGATCCCATTAGTGAGCATAAAACGTGGGACATAAATTGTACCTGACATAGTGTACCTATTCTACGTAAGGCAAGTAAATCTTCGGGTGAACAAAAGAATTCCCTCAAGGTTTTTCATCAAGGAAGTGACAACTAGAGTTCCTATTTCTAAATCTCTAAATTCTATCATTAGTGTGTATGATGGGGGAACCTTAAGCCTTTTTGTGATAGTGACCCAATGGAATGGCAAGATTGCAGTCGTATGAGGCATCTATTGAATTTGTGTCGGACCATTCACCTTCTTTGGCTGGAAAAGGTTAGGTTATAACTCCACCTTCATGAGTGGGTTCCTCTACACCACATCAATAAATGAGATGTAATAGCACCAGAAGTAGTGGCTGGGGAGGATGTCATGGTTGTGGATGCCAGACCCCTAATCACCATTAGTTAAAACAGAGCAGCTACGATCATGGTAGTCCATTTGTTTCAAATTGAAATGGATCAATTCAATATTATGAAATACATCCAATACTAGAGGATCATGCTACCAGACCATCTATAGTACAAGGAAGTATTCCTGTGGAATCTAACACATTATATTCATTATTTTATAATGGTGTTTTGAACTCTTGAATCTATGAATCTACATTGGAATGTATTGGACTAGAGATATAGTATTATTATTGGGATATGAACCTAGATACTTCGTTATAAGAATAAAGATCGTGTATACGTCAGTCTAGGGACTATCCCCATGATGGTGGTAGTTTCAATTTCATATAGAATCTATTTGTTCGTGAGTGTATGCGATTTGATGTCATTCTCAGGATGGATTGGTTGGTTATGTATCATGATTTTGTATACTTATACCACTTAATGGTATCTTTTACATCACAATAGGGAATCATTTATCAATATAAGGGTGAATGGGATGCCCAAGATGGAAGAGAAAGACTATAGCATCATGGGCTTGGTGGAGTGACCGAACAGATTGAAAATCACTTCATGGAGGACATGGTTATCTAAAAAGAGGTATTCCTTTATGTAAAGGATAATTTCAGGTATTTCATTAGAGATAAAATTTCTAGATTACCTAAAGAGTGCGAGGTAGAGTTTATGATTGAGATTGTTCTAGGAGAAGCTCCAGTTTTCATTCATCAATACTAGATGGTACCTAGAGAGATTCAAGAGGTCATGTAGTAGTTAGATGATTTGTAAGACATTTGTTTTATACAACCTATAATATCATATTGGGGGGGTCTACATTTCATTTTTCCTAGAAGTTATATGGAAAATTATTTATATGTGTCGATTAGAGAATGTTGAACCATTTTACTGTCTTGAATCGGTATCCACCACCTCAAATAGATGATACCATTGACTACCTTTGATGAACTGGGGTTGTCCCTAAGATTGAATTGTGATCAGGTCTTCATCGGATACATGTAAGGCCATCAGACATACCTCATAGATAATTTTATACTTGGTGTGATATGAATGAATACCTTGTTATGTGGTTTGGTATTAATAACGAACCTTCTATTTTCATGGCTCTAATGAATAGGTGTTTTTATCCCTATATAGATTTTTGTCATAGTCTTTATGGGATACATCGTGATGTATTCTCATACATGTTAAGACCATTCCAATCACCTTGATAGAGTACTGATTACACTAATAGAGCATCATTATTGTGACATGCTTACCATGTTCCACTTATAGATAGACATTGTTCACTTATTTGGTCATATTATCCCAGAATTAGGCATATTTGTTGACCAATAAATGGGTATTTCTATATTTTCCATGGAGATTCTCAAGAACATGATTTATATACATATATTCTTAAGGGTTGGTGAATATTAGAAGCATTTCATATAGGATTTTTCAATTCATTCTTAATCTATTACTGGCCTTACTAATAATGGTATGAAAATCATTTAGTCAGAAGTGTGCAAGAAATAATTTTAGGAACCGAATGGAAGGGTTGTATCATGACCTATTCTAATTATTCTAGAGAAATCTGGAGGTCAAAACATCTTCTATAATTCATCCAACATCGACCTTGGAGTAGTGACCAAAAAGTATGATAGAGCCATTACATTTAAATCGTGGCAGTTTAGGCTTCATGAAAGATGTTACCCGATGCATGACCTTGAGGTAGCTTCATTTTTTCATGCCATTAATTGCAGAAGACAATATATGTTATGTGATCACATTATATTGTACCAGACCACAAGAGATAGAAATATATCGTTACTCAATGTGACATGAAACTCAGATATTGGATATGTGCCTAATATCTACAGTCATTTGATTTGGATCTTACCTATATGCATGTGATGGTAAATGTGGTAGTAGATGCACTGATTCATGAAACTCAAACACATGCTGTATGAGAATCCAGTGATTAATGGAAGTTAATGAATCTCATTTTTTAGTTGCATCTAGAGATTCAAGATAGTCAAAAGTAATCTTATATCTAATCCTTATATGTTACCTCTTCACTACATGAGATGTTGAATGGTAGATAATTTTTAGATATCGAAGTCTTGGTACTCAGTGAGAGTATATCAAGAGAGATCCCACATCAATATTGGTATGTATATAGAGATGACATCCTGTGTATTCATGCACATGCCTAGATCCCAAAATATTTGATAGGGGAGTTCATGAAAGAGTGTCATGCCTCTCAGTGGGGTGTTCATCGTGGTATCTCAAAAATGTATTGAGAAATGAGACCCTATTATTGGTGTCTAGTGATGAATAGTTACATATAATTTTTTATCACTAGTTGTCAAAAATCAAGATTGGTCTTTATTTGAACCGGTTATTCTTGAATTTTGTGGCATGGAATGAAGGGAGTTACCAATCCACTTGGGCATGCAGAAGTACTTGGGTATGAATACAAGTAAGTTGGATCTATTTTAATTGAACATACATTCTCAAATTAACCAACAATATAACATAACCCAAAGGTGAAAACCCAAACTAAATAACACTTCACAATGTTAATATTCTGATATACAAGTTCAATAAAAAATAATAAAGGTGAGACTACAAAAAGAACCAAAAAAATATCTCCCAAAAATACCACTATGCAAGGGGTGTATCTTCCACAATCCATCCGCAAAACACCATCCATGAAGTTCATTAGTATCCCAAACATCCATCACCAAAAACATTACTTTTACCTGTATCTAACATGCCCATGGATTCTTACACCCATGTTTGTATGTAGTGTCAGAGCAATTTCCCAATAGGATGCTAGAAAAAATGATCCATGATCTAAATATTAAATGAATAATGAGCATGAAGGTTTAATAGATTAATGTTTGTTCTAGAAGAATTTATTGTAAATCAATATTAATATCAAAAAATATTTAAAGGAATTCCCTAATAAATGAAGAAACCATCACCATTAGAATAAACCAAATCCAAATAATATGTTAACGGTGAGCACATCATAGTCAAAGAGGATCAACATGGGAGATGACCTATGGGTATCGACTATAAAATGGGATCATATAACCTCATGTATCAATAAAAAGTTTTATACGAACTCCAACTATCCATGTTCTCGTGAACAATCCACTAGAGAGGAGAGGAATCAAATATTTTAGTGGTCTCTGATCAACATCAATGTTTAGTTAGTGTTGTCATTTCCATTCCCACTCTATTAAACTAGGTCTTATCCACTTCTGTATCAATAAGAAACATGTCATACTATACCTTCATCTGTACTCAGGAATCCCTTTTTCCTCAAACAACTTTCAAATTCCACAAGACACCACACATTCACACCAAATCCCAATAAAGAATTAATCACACCAATGAACATAATTTTCACACCCAAAACCACTTTCAAAAACCAATATCACCCCAAAAATGTTCCAACCATGATTCACATTCCAGAAAAAACTGAAATCAAATATCTACTTAATTTATAAATCATTTAAAATGAACCCCATAAGGCATAACTTCATGAATACACTAATTACACATACAAATTAAATTATTAAAATCAATGGAATATAAAAAATCTTCAACAGATATATTTTCACCACATTCATAATTCATAAAACATGACAATGAATACATTAAATCCTAATAGATTCATTAAGCAATTTTTAAACATGGAATCACCTATGTTTAGTGTAGAATACCCCAAAATTTAGTGAAAATTTATTACCACTTCTCAACTACACAACAAGGTTGAAATATTGATCACTAAACCACAATATCAATACCCAGTGATCAACAAAAATCCATAAAATCATAACCCTTTGGATGGAGATGAATAAAACACCATAAAAATATATAAAAAACTATATTTGAAGATGAATACTATAGATGAGAAACATACATGATGAACCATGGATAAATCACATTAAATGATTAAAAAAATAGGGCTAAAAGGGAGGTATTAGGAGGGTGAGGTTCACATAGGGTGAAAAGGCTTGGGGGAGGAGAGAAATGAGGTGTTTTGTGGTTAAACCTAAGAGGAGAGATACATTTTAATGTTCCAGTAGATCTTTATATTTAGTCCTCACGGTTTGGGAAACCATACAATAACCTTATAATCCATTTTATCATAATATTTTCTTCTACATGGTTAGGTTGGATAAGATGCACAACCATGCATAGGTTGTGGGGTAGGTTCGGTCTTCTAGCACATAGTTTTCTAGGTTGGTGCATGGTAACTACAAACATTAACCAACTATGTAGTGGGGCATGTTTTCCAAAAATTTCGCTATTTTTCTATAATGTTATAAGTGAAACTATAGATAATATATTGAACCAAAATAAAATATAGGAATACATGAAAATTATATCATGGATGTGTTATACGCTTAGAATGTCAACCCTAAACATTATTATAAAATAGATACTTGTACCCTTTATTAAAAAAAGAAATCCAGTGGAAATCCTCTGGTGTATCAACCCCATGCTGGAAAAAGACACGAACCAATTGATTGGACTTCCCATGAAGAACCTCTCTTTTGGAATTTGCTATCTATATTTTCTGTTGAAAAACATCTAATTCATCCTCTAAATCCACCTCTTCCCAATTTTTCACATGAGACTGGTCATGAGTATACTTTTGAAATTTAGAGGAATGAATTAAATCTAGAATCGATGTCAACTATGAAGGAAAATATAAAATTTATTCTACCGTTCCAGTAATCTTGGTGATTTTTAAGGGTCTGACACACCTCATCTTTAGCTTTACATGCCTTCCTAATTGACAGCGACCCACATGAGAGAACACTTTTAATAAAACCCAATGATACACAATGAACTCTAGGACTAGATATATCTTATCAGCATAAGATTTATGCTCACTCTAGTATTTTAGTAACAACTTCTTAGTCAACTTGTTATTCTCAGACATCTCATGCACTTAGCATGGCCCCAAGAGTGCGTTGTCACCTAAATTATCCCAAAAAATGGTGATAGAAAGGATGAACATAGAGGAATTCAAAATATTCCATTCAATTAAACAAATGACAGCTGTTATTTAAAAAAAATAAACCAACCAAAAAATATTATCCAATGAAACACATAAATCTAAAACACGTGCATGAAGTATGTCCTCCAGAATCTAATTTTCTAGATCCATATAACCATCCATTTGGTTATGGTATGTCGTGATCATTTTAGTCTTCTATCCTAATACCCTTTTAAGGACTTCTAAAATCCAATAGGTAAATATGGGGTCTCTACGAGAAATAATAACAGATGAAACACTATGAAGTCTGACCACCTCCTGAATAAACATTCATCAAATCTCATTCACTTTAATTGTTTCTATAATCATTAAAATGTAGTTTGATTTAGTAAAATATTCAATCACTACAAAAATAGAATTCATTCCTTAAGGTGTTTGAGGAAATTCAATAATGAAATCCATGATGATCTTGTCTCACATCCAAGTAGGAATAATTAATGGGTAAAGCAAACCAAAGGGCCTCTATGGCTCTAGAGTTACTTGTCGAAATGTAATAACCACGATATGAAATAATATATGTCACACCTCAATAATGGAAAACAAAATTTCCTATAAACATCATAATACATCTTGGTAGCACTAGGGAGACGTCCCACCAAGACTAGTTGATATCCTGCATCACCACATTCTATAGAGACAGTGACACCACTACACATACCATAATGAACAATATCCCCTCAAGAGATAAAGAAAAATCAGAAATTGTCTCCCCACAATGAGTAAACTTCATAGACTAAAGAAAAAACTCATCACCAATATTATCCAATTGTATCATCTCCAGAAGAGAATAAGTCAACTAGATTCTTTCAAAGAATGCAGCTTCGCTATACTCCTCAGTCTCTATGTGAATTGGGAAAAGAGCCCCATAAAATCCCATTATTCGCTAGACATTCTGAATCTGTGGACAAGAACATTCCTATAGAAGGAATCTTCCACCACATTATCCTTTCCTAGGGTATAGATAATTTGAAAGTGGAACACCTATCAATACTCGACCTAACATCACTTCTCCAGATCAAAATCCATCATTGAGAAGATTTAGGCTATGATCTTAGGATCATATTTGACCATAAATTTCCCCTCAATGATGTAGTGACAACATTTATTCAAATCATGAATCACCGCTAATAATTCAATGTCACGTGTTAAGTAAATCACTTCATGCATACCGAAATGGTAGGAAGCAGAATCCACTACCTGATTATCATGCATAAGAACACACCTAATCCCCATACCTAATGCATAATAATGAACCACATACCCCTTCCCTGACTTTGAAAACTTCAAAATACATGTTGTAGTCAACTAACACATCATATCCTCAAAGGATTCCTGATACACTTTCTTACATTAAAACATCACCCCTTTTGTAGTGAGTGCAGTCATAGAAGAATAAATACATATGAAATCCCTAACAAACCACCGGTAATACCCCGTTAGTCCAAGGAATCTCGTGATCTAAATCACATTCATCAGTTGTTCCAATGAAAATACCACTGTTATCCTATAAGGGACTAATTAAACCCATTTATACAAGATTAAATCTCTTAAAAACTTCCCTTCCGTAATCCAGAATGTGCAATTTGAGTGTTTCTTGTAAATACAGTGATCTGAAAATATGCCTAGAAAAATATGAAAAAGGCTCTCATTATATTCTCTTGATCTACAGTAGACTAGGATGTCTTCCCCAAATATAAAAACAATGTATTTGAGATACTGGTGAAATAACCTATCCAGGAAGATAGTTGGATCATTTGTCAACACGGATGGCCTGACCATATACTCAATGTGGTCGTACCAACGTCATAAAGTCATTTTCAGGATGTACAAAAATTGTTCGATCAATTGGTGGTAACCTGAGGACAAGTCTTTCTAGGAAAACCACTATCCACCCTTCAGCTGATCAAACAAAAGGTCATCTCGGGGAAATGGTTACTTATTCTTGATGGTTACCTTATTTGACATTTGGTAGTCAATTCACAATCAGATTGCTATGACTTTATTCTTTAAGAAGAAAATAGATGAGGCCAAAAGAGATATACTCAAGATAATGAACCCTTTGTATTCTTAATAATCTAGTTGTATCATTAATTACCTCAATTTAGTGGGTGCCAAAGGATATGAGGGAATAAAAATTTCTTATGTTCCCAAGGACAAATAAATTGAAAACCACACTTCTCTATTTTTGGGAAACCCTGAAAAATCATATGTGAATACCTCTGGGAATTCATCCACCACATTAGGCAACACATCTTCACAAGAACCACCATTTTCCTCCATCAAAAGAAACAATAAATGAGAATAATTATTACACATCATTGAGAGTATATGTCTGGAAAGACCTGACCAAGGATCCCATTATCTAAAGAAGACCTAAAGATATCCCTCAGGTTCTATAAAATTAACTTAATGCTGATAACAATAAATGTGTTCTTTTAAGAACACCATCCAGTCCATTCCAATGATCACATAAAACATGTCCATATCTTGGACCAAGAAATACAATTCCATCTCAACCCCTAATATAGAAAGCACACACGATGGGAACATAAGACACTTCTCCTTCTTCAAGCCCAATAGTGTCACCAAATATATATCAACAGAAAATCTATAGGTCATAAAAATCATCCAGTTTGAAAGATGTGTAGATATAAAAGACATAAATGCACCAGTATCAAATAAAACTATAACTAAAGAAGATTCATTCAGAGTAGTACCTCAAATAGTTGAGGTCCCCACATTCGTTCCCACTGGTACCTACTCCACATCATGAATGTTCCTGGTACATATCTTAGTCTGACCCTAACCAAAGGCTTAAGGATATACTCTAATCTCACTCAAACTAGATGAAAATCTGGTCCTTCCACCTCAAACACGCAACTGAGATCCCACTATCCATGATGATTCTGACCGACTAATAATTCCCCAAGAATCAATAGATCCTACACCTCCCTAATAAAAACATGATGTGCTGCATAATCACTGCATGTTCCCCAATACTCCCCACCAATGAATGTTTTTGGGAGGAGTCTTAAATTCAGGTTGATTATGTCACAAATTCCAACATTGGTGGCACACGATGATCATTTCATCTGAAGAATTAGAGGAACGTTTCCTGGAATGATGGCTTGAGTTACCACCTACCTTATTCCCTTGATCATCATGAATCCTTTCCTTTTATGAATATCTTTCACTTCCCATTGATGACATGGTCCTAGGGCCACATGACATGCCTTTATGGTCAATCTCCACCCTAAAATATCGGTCAAATACTTCTGTATAAATCTTCAACTTGAACAAGATGACATGATAATATATCTTCGATCAAAAATCATTTTCAACCATATGTTCATTCATTTGATCATTATAGACTATTTAAGGGGCATACCAAACCAGCTTCAGTAAAACAGTTGGCATACACCATCATCCACTTGTCCCCCTAAACAAGATCCATGAACTCACATGATATAGAATAAGAAAGGACCTTATTGTTGTAATAGTAATTTAATACCTCTTTGATGTTTTTCATGCTCATCTAATCAGGATTCCAAGCCTATATCACAAAGTCTTTATTCCTTCAATATGGAAATTCTAGCAAAAATGATTAACACTTCACCCTGACTACATGAACAGTATCTAAGAACATGATCATACGCTCTATCTTCATGAGACATTCCTCCTCTCCAGAAGATTCTTATCTACCACCGAAAGAAAGAGATTTGTTCTTTTGAAACTCTTGTACATTGTTATTTTTAGGACTAGATAAATCCCCTCTTACTAGAGTAGGATTAGAAGCATAAGATTATCTAAGTCCAAAATCCTAAACATCCAGGACCACATCTTCCACCAACCTAAGATCAAGGGGTGGGTGGGACCTCTCTCTTGCTTCCTGATGTTGGTGTGAGGGAGATATTTGGGGAGTAATGCTACTACAAGAAGTGAAAATCACATAAAACATCATTAATATATAATATTTGAAAAATAAAATTTCGGGAAGAATAAAAAAAATACCAAACAATTATAATGTCAAAACCACTTCACCCTCACATGATTTCCACGTGCAGTCTAGATCCTACATGTCCCACCTGGTGGAGATGTAAAACAAGAATCCAAAAATATGATGGCATATTTGGGTATATCATAAGGTGTGATGGACATGAACCAAACTTGTAACCAGAACTCCAAGACCCGACAATCCTACCTCCTATCTAAAAAACATATCCAAAAAAAAATTACTCAAAGTTATTAAATGAAAACTATGATACCATTTTTTTCATGAACCAAGCTAGTTCTTTATCGGAACTGGCTCCCAACCCCACCCATGGAAAGTCCCAAAAGTAGTTCCCAATCCCCTTGGAATGAAAAAAGTGTCTGTGTACAAATACATGAATGTGTGATCAATTTTAACCAAACATACTATTTTAAATCAATCGGGAATATAAAGTAAAACAACTATGGATTACCAAACCAAGAAATCCTTTATAGGGTTCAGATTCAGATTTACTACTACAATAAAATCTAAATATGGGAAGCTACCAAAAGAACAAAAAACCAACACTAAAAAACCACAACTATGCAGGGGTGTATCTCCCAAAATCCATATCCACAACACCACCTGAGAGGTTCACTAGAATCCTAAATCACCATCACCAAAATAATTATATTTATTTGTATGAATCATGACAAATTCATCTTATACACAAGGGATTTATCTATATGTATGCTATTTCCTAATAAAATTCCACCCCAACGGATTCCATGATCTATAAATTAATTGAAAAATAAACATTCAGGATTAAAATATAATATTATGTGACAGAACAATTTAAAGAAACTATTTTTATTGATTATAAACATCTAACAAAAATGTTAATACAAATGTAAACACCTTAACCATTATAAAAACCCAAAGCCGCACTATATACCGATAGTGAGCACATCCTTTTCAAAGAGCACAAACATGGGGGAGGCCCTATGGTTATCTACTTGAATACATGACCCAAGAACTTAATGTATCAGTGTAAAATGATAAAAGAACCACAACCATCCAAGATATCATGAACGAGGCACTAGAAAATAGAATAATCCAATATTGTACTGGTATATTATCAACGTCAATGTTAATTAGTATTGTAATTGTAAAACCACATATGTTAAAATGGTATGTCTATAAGGCCCCAACCTTAAACCTTACTTAATCTTGAGTTATTACAAGATTACACATTGAGGATCTTTTTAGGTTTAGAGTTGTAGAGAATTATATCATGAAACTTGCATTACATTCCACATTTAAACAAAGTTGTTACATAGAAGACAATATTAATTCTTGCCATCAACGGAAACATATTTAAAATAAAACATGGATTCTTTCTTGACACATCCATGAAACTATCATCAAATCATGTACCTTTCCCTTGACCCTTGAAAAAGATTTCAAAAACTTGGGATGAGTATAAAAAGCTCAGTAAGGGTTATAAAAATATGGAAGGGAAACATGAGTTCATATATACATAAGAATGAAATCATACTTTACCCATAAAACATAGGCACTTTAACATACCTCATCAAACCATGAATAAATCATAGAAAACATAAGACATAAAGGTAACTTGAGGCATTAATATCATTCTTATGTAGGGAGTAACCCTCTTTGTTACGTTTGGAATACCCATCACAGTATATTCCCTAAATCTCTTCGGAGAAACCTTAACGTTTCACTCCTTCGCGTTACCCAATGCATTGGAGATCTATATCGGGCTCACTCACCCTTAGTTTATCACGGAACCACCCGTTCTTCATAACAATGCCCATGAACCATAACATAAACGTATCACATAAAACATTCATAAAGGAAACATAAAATTTACACATTTCAATCACAATATAACATTTTAGTATATTGAAATAATGAATCCGTTCATAAAGAAACCATTTCCAAAACCATTTAAAACATTTAATAAGGAGATTTTTGAATCAAAGTGTCCCATAACACCTTGAGAATTTTAACATTTTAAACCATTAATATCCATATAAATAAATCCTTAAAAATATTTTGAAAACATGGATATTAATAAGAACAAATCATTAAAACATTTAAAGCGATATTTTGGTTAAAGGGTTTTTACCAAAATTAGAGACACTTGAATACAATAATTGAGGAATAACATTTAATCAGAACTTTATAATATCATGAGAATAAATGGATTCATGATATAATATTCCAATGGACAGTATATACACCATATAAGAGTGAATTAGTGCATAACAAAAATGAAGTCTCATTAGAGATGTAAAATGTGATGAAATCCCTTATAAAGAAGGTATCCTTAAATTAAGGATAAATCAATCTCAAAATTATGTGTGACAAATATAAATACACCCAATATAATTGGATATTAAGTGTAATTCATTATTGTTCATTCACACATATTCAAAGGATGACATATTCAATAACTACATGTTGAACCCAAAGAAATCGAAATTGGGTTAAAAAGTTCCCTTGGTGAAATTCGACAGCCTAACGGCGTCACTTCAAAAATTAAGAAAATGAGTTGATGAGAGATAAAAAAGGGCATCTCATCACTTGGAAATAAAATTTACATCAATAAAGATATAAAATAACATGTCCCAATATAATAGTATGTGAATTAAAAGACATAACAAAAGAAGTATTTTAAAAAGAGGAGGATGAAAGGTTCCCTTACCGACTTGGGTAACTTTCGAAAAGTACACCCCATTGAAGAAGTGTCATACAATGAATATGTAAATACCCATAAATGGAATTATATTACAAAAGGATTGTAATAATGGGCAGTACATAAACCACTCAATTGAGATTGTGGCAAATGTAGCATAAATCTCACGGGAATAAAAGTGAGATGAAAAATCTCTTACGAAAACTCGGCAGCCTAACGGCGCCACATAAAACATCCAAAATGGATTGATGAGAGGAAATAAGGTCTCTCATCGTATCAACATAAAGTTTACAGAAATAGGAATACAAAAGAACATCCCCCAACATAACAAAAATGAGCATAAAAGAAGAGACATAAAGGAGAGTACATAAAAATAAAGAGAGAGGATAGATCTCTTACGAAAACTCGGTAGCCTAACGGCGCCACTCAAAACTTCCAAAATAGTTTGATGAGAGAGAATATGGTCTCTCATCACATGAACATAAAAATTACAGTAATTGTAATATAAAATAACATTCCAATAACAAGAAAGATGAGCTTTAGAGGGAATGACATAAAATAGTATACTTAAAAAGAAATAGTGGAGTAGGATCCCTTACCTCGGGTCCGACTTGACTCGATCATTCTTTAACGCCCTAAATAATAATCTTGAGTTAATTTCAACTTTATTAAGAACCTTTTTCTAGTTCATTATTCATTTTATATCACTTATTTCAATTTTATAAACATTATTTAATCATTTAAGTTAATAATGTTTGTTTTGTCGATATTTGGTTCTTAAGTCAAAAGTGGACTTCTTACAATTACATGTTGTTTGTGTGGTCAAATGTTCATTATATCCATAATTATATTCATTATTTGGATATCATATATATTATATATATCCAGAATATACATGTATTTATAATATTACATAATCATTTAGAGGTAAGAAATGAAATGCACCGTTCATGGAGACGGTAAGCCGTACGTACGCATGAACGCTACTTTCATTTTTTGTCAAATCAATGGAATTAAAACTAAATGATAGGTATGTATATTTTAATTCCAGAATTATATTCATCATTTAGATTTATCATTAATCATATATATCCATTATATACATGTCCTTATAATAGTACATTACATTTGGGGATAAGAAATGAAATGCACCGTTCATGGAGACGGTAAGCCGTACGTACGCATGAACGCTACTTTCATTTCTATCTCATACTTTAATGGAAAGAAATAATAATGATATATAGGTATATTATAATTCCAGTATAACATCATATATAATAACATTAAATCCATCCTTTATACGTCCCACATATGGCATTAACGAATCACATCACTTTGAGGGGGCGGTAGTCCGCACTTCCTAAAATGAAGATATCACGTATACCCATAATGGAAGCCATAAAGGTAAGCCACAAATGAAAAATACAGAAGCTTAAGTAAAACATAAACATATTATATATCATATATAAATATAGTGACATCTTAATGGCCACCTTTGAAGGTGCTAAAAGAATTTTGAAGAATCATCGTTTCGGGAGGCATAAATTCGCCATCCACGGAAACAGTATGTTCGTTAACCATTAGATGTAGGTGTGTGTAATTTTAGCTCGAATTATTATTATAGAAACATCATAGTATATTGAGGATACTGGAGTTGTTACAAAAGAAAACAATAAAAAGAGTTTAGGGGGTTGGAGAAGCGAAATAAAACAAAAGGACTCAAAAGAACACATTACCTTAAAATCGGGTAACTCCCATTGGTTTGAGCTCAAAGGCTTCCTTGGGAAGACTTCTGCCCAAATTGATTATTCAAGGAGTAAGAGAGGGAAGTTTAGAGACAAAATGGGAAGAGTTTGGTCTAGCCAAATGCTTTGGGAGTCTGGGTAAGGAGGTAGAGGTGGGGGCCTTTTATAAGAGGAGAGGAGGGTCAATTTTTGAATGTAAGAAATATTACTTTATTTGAAAATGTTTTTCGGTTTTAAAATGTCTCACATTGATTTAATTCGTGGATAAGGTGATAAGGGTTCGGAATCCACCCATCCAATAATTTTTGGACATGTGTAGTTCATAGAGTACATTATCTTCAGATTTTATTTAAATCGTCAGATAATGATGTCATCGCTGCATCATTATAATTTTATAAATAATTTAATTTATTTAATGTCTAAAAATTATAAAAAAATTACAATGATGTAGGAAATCTTTTTAGCTTTCCAATTACTATTTATAATAAAAAATCTGACTTGTATAACCCCACTTAAAATTTCTTTTAGTAAAACATATCATGTTTGTGTCATTTTTACTTTTACATTAAATAAAATGTTATTTATGTCATTTCCCAACCAAAGTGGCTCCATGGGATCCCCAAGTTAACCCATGGCTTGACTTGGTCGGCCATCACACATCCAATGAGGTTATGACATGTGTCAAGTTCATTTCATATTATTAAAACATTATTTTTACCTTAAACTACACTAATTACCTCTAATCGCGATTAAAAACTTAATAAGTTACTGTTCACCAAAAAAATATTTTTATCCCCTTGAACCACATTTTACTTCTTAATGAAAACCATATATGTTGGATTTTTGAAATTCAAAACACAAAGGTGGAAAATTATCATTTAAATGGAAAAACCATTTTTTATAAGTACCACTTTGTGGTTTCACTATTCATCAAAAATTGAAGTTTTTCAGAAAAATCCCAAAAATTCACCCTAAGCTATATTTGATATTCTGAATTCAGAAATGAATTATATTTTAAAAAATTCAAATCATATTGGTCACATTAATTAGTTTAATAATTAATTCCCGTTGTCCGAGAAAATAGCGCGTTTTTATGAAACAATAAGTATCAAAAGATTGACACTGGTTTAAGTCTGATTTCAAAGTGAAATTAATTATAACGACTACTATTGGATTTAATGGTAAAAATATATTCTAATTTAACTTTAAAACCAATTAAGAAGATAATCTAATCATATAAATAAATTAGATTAAAAAGATATTTTGAATTAAAATACAACATTTTACACTATTCATTAAAAAAATGAACTTTATCGGAAAGATACCAAAAATTTACACAAATTAAATTTTGATGTCCGAATTATTAATAAGAGTTTTATTTGGTCAAAAAGAATTTTTAAGAGTGACCAAAACTATATTTAATGACGGTTCACCATCAAAAGGCGATAAGTGAACCTTTAGTGAAAACCAGGGAATATACGCCTAAAATTCAATTCTTTCCATATTTTAAGCCTCTATCCTTTATTGGATAAATATAAAAACATTTAAGAACATATATAATCATATTTTAGTTATTTCTATAAATTCCCTCCAATACAACGACTACATGTTAACTACCATTTAAAATAATATTATTTTATTATTAGAGTGCAACGTAAGATTCCAAGAAATTGTTGTTGCGTGTTGGGTATGCCATCGAGCATAGAGTCCCCTTTAAAGTCTTATTAATATTTTATTCACAAATATGGATAAATATGAAAATGTCATATTCTTTATTTACCTGGGGTGTTACATCCTTCCCCCCTTTGGGGAATTGCGTCCTCGCAATTTTAAAATTGCGCTTGGAAACATCCTTGAAAGGCCCACATCGGAAAAAGAGTCGATAAAACAATCACTTTAAAATAAAGAAAGATAAGCACAGAGGTCACCCGAGTTAACCCATACTAGGATTCCAGGTATGAAAACATGGACATGGAGGAGAAAACATAGGGTCATGTTCTGATGAAGAGTGATAGAAAACATGTTTAGGGGAAAGTTAACCATGAGAAAATCACAAACTTGTGATGGGTTAAACGGTATTAGATTCCCCAGTAGGAAAAGTTAATAGACGACATTTTTGT
Organism: Viscum album; assembly: GCA_963277665.1. Lineage (NCBI taxonomy): Eukaryota > Viridiplantae > Streptophyta > Magnoliopsida > Santalales > Viscaceae > Viscum > Viscum album. The sequence goes on from OY728165.1 coordinate 1,396,372,270, forward strand.
TTTAAGATACTTTTTATTGGGGAATTTATTCACAAGGAAACATAATCACTTATCATGTTGACTTTCAACTTTTATAAGATTCCTTACACAAACTCATATTTTCTCCAAAAGGCGAGTATTTATGAAGACTTGTTCACATTAAGAGTACTATAATCAACTTCTAGAGAATCACCTAATCCACCAAAGAGAACTATATACATCCCATGTCTTTAGGCTTTAACCAAAACCAAAATCAAAAAGGTTAGTACAAGGTCAGATAATCTAGAAAAGGATAACCCATTAAAAAGAAAATCTATGCTTAATCTCCAAAATTTGTCCAACAAAACCCAAAGTTCAACGAGGACCATCCGATAAACAATTTGTCCATAAAATTATTCAAAGTAAACCAATCTAAGATTGAAACCCAAATATTTGAAGGATTTATTCACACAGTCTTCCATGTAAAATCGTAACATTTATCTCCAAATAACACCAGTTGCTCCTAAAGTCTCTTATTGAAAAGTAATTAACCTAATCACATATCCTCCATGATAGGTTAATCATTTTCATAAATAACCCAAAATCAACTTACTCTTAATTTTTTAAATCATATAACTAAAAATAATCAGTCAAACTAACCAGGGACTTCACGTAGTCCAGTGGTAGGCGAAAAATACCAGTCGCACTTTGGTTGTAGGTTCGATTATCGCAGCTTTTTCCGACGCGACGGGTTGTCAAACGGTCTGTGTGTTGTCCTTTTTCCAAAACTGTATAATTCTCAAATCATTCCCCAAAAAGGGATAAAATCATCAAAAATAACCATAACATAATTTAACCTCAATTTTATCTCATGCCTTCCACTTCCATCATAACATATAGTAACCCATAATTACCTAAAAAGTAAGGATCATATAAACTCTAATGGTTTCCTTTATAATTATTACCTGAACTTCCACATCGATTGGTCATCTCGTACATGATGCATTCTAGAACATACCAAGGTTCACGTGGTTGATCATTACTCCTTGATAGTTTGATTAGAACAACCACGATTTTCCTCATTGAATACCCCATTTCATCAAGTCTCTTAATCAGAGAACCACCACAGTTTCCTTCAATCCAATTGTCACTTTGGTGCCTGCGAGATCCAGCCATTCACTAAAAACAGAAATGTCAGTGTGAGTATATCAACAAAACCATCATGTACTAATGAGGGAGGTAAACACTAAGATATACTTACTCATTCACTTTATCTAAAACTATGACTCTTTCTGAAATCCTAACCATTATGGTAATGTCACTTATGCTTAGAGAATACCCTTACCTCTAAAGTTATATAAACCGACCATTGATAACATCTATAAGGCCCCAGCCTTAAACCGTACTTAATCTTGAGTTATTACAAGATTACACATTGAGGATCTTTTCAGGTTTAGAGTTTTAGAGAATTAGATCATGAAACATGCATTACATTCCACATTTAAACAAAGTGGTTACATAGAAGACAATATTCATTGTTGCCATCAACGAAAACATATTTAAAATAAAACACAGATTCTTTCTTGACACATCCTTGACACTATCATCACATCATGTACCTTTCCCTTGACCTGTGAAAAACATTTCAAAAACTTGGGATGAGAATAAAAAGCTCATTAAGGGTTATAAAAATATGGAAAAGAAACATGAGTTCATATATACGTAAGAATGAAATCATACTTTACCCATAAAACATAGGCACTTTAACATACCTCATCAAACCATGAATAAATCATAGAAAACATAAGACATAAAGGTAACTTGAGGAATTCATAACATTCTTACGTAGGGAGTAACCCTCTTGGTTACGTTTGGAATACCCATCATAGTATATTCCCTAAATCTCTTCGGAGAAACCTTAACGTTTCACTCCTTCGCGTTACCCAATGCATTGGAGAGCTATATTGGGCTCACCCGCCCTTAGTTTATCACGGAACCACCCGTTCTTCATAAAAATGCCCAAGAACCATAACATAAACGTATCACATAAAACATGCATAAAGGAAACATAACATTTCCACATTTCAATCACAATATAACATTTTAGTATATTAAAATAATGAATCCGTTCAAAACGAAACCATTTCCAAAACCATTTAAAACATTTAATAAGGAGATTTTTAAATCAAAGTGTCCCATACCACCTTGAAGATTTTAAAATTGTAAACCATTAATATCCATATATATAAATCCTTAAAACCATTTTGAAAACATGGATATTAATAAGAACAAATCATTAAAACATTTAAAGAGATATTTTGGTTAAAGGGTTTTTACCAAAATTAGAGACACTTGAATACAATAATTGAGGAATAACATTTAATCAGAACTTTATAATATCATGATAATAAATGTATTCATGATATAATATTCCAAAGGACAGTATATACACCATATAAGAGTGAATTGGTGCATAACAACAATGAAGTCTCAATAAAGATGTAAAATGTGATGAAATCCCTTATAAAGAAGGTATCCTTAAATTAAAAATAAATCAATCTCAAAATTATGTGGGACAAATATAAACACACCCAATATAATTGGATATTTAGTGTAAAACAATATGAGTTCATTCACACATATTCAACGGATGACATATTCAATAACTACATGTTGAACCCAAAGAAATCGAAATTGGGTTAAAAAGTTCCCTTGGTAAAATTCGACATCCTAATGGCGTCACTTCAAAAATTCAGAAAATGAGTTGATGAGATATAAAAATGGCATCTCATCACTTGGAAATAAAAATTACATCAATAAGGATATAAAAGAACACATCTAAATATAATAGTATGTGAATTAAAAGACATAACAAAAGAAGTCTTTTAAAAAGTGGAGGGTGAAAGGTTCCCTTACCGACTTGTGTAACTTTCGAAAAGTACACCCCATTGAAGAAGTTTCATACAATGAATATTTAAATACCAATAAATGGAATTATATTACAAAATTATTGTAATAATGGTCAGTACATAAACCACTCAATGGAAATTGTGGAAAATGTATCATAAATCTCACGGGAAAAAAAGTGAGATGAAAAATCTCTTACGAATACTCGGCAGCCTAACGACGCCACATAAAACATCCAAAATGGATTGATGAGAGGATATCCGGTCTCTCATCATATCAAAATAATGTTTACAGAAATATTAATACAAAAGAACATCCCCCAACATAACAAAAATGAGCTTAAAAGAAGTGACATAAAGGAGAGTACTTAAAAATAATGAGAGAGGTTAGATCTCTTACGAAAACTCGGCAGCCTAACGGCGCAACTCAAAACTTCCAAAATGGATTGATGAGAGAGAATAGGGTCTATCATCAAATGAACATAAAAATTACATTAAGTTTAATATAAAATAACATTCCAATAACAAGAATGATGAGCTTTAGAGGGAATGACATAAAAGAGTATACTTAAAAAGAAATAGTGGAGTAGGATCCCTTACCTCGGGTCCGACTTGACTCGATCATTCTTTAACATCCTGAATAATAAACTTGAGTTAATTTCCACTTTATTAATAACCTTTTAATAGTTCATTATTCCTTTTAGATCACTTATTTCAATGTTATAAACATTATTAAATCATTTAAGTTAATAATGTTCGTTTTGTCGATATTTGGTTCTTAAGTCGAAAGTGGACTTCTTACAATTACATGTTGTTCGTGTGGTCAAATGTTCATTATATCCAGAATTATATTCATGATTTGGATATAATATATATCATATATATCCATAATATACATGTATTTATAATATTACATAATCATTTAGAGGTAAGAAATGAAATTCACCGTTCATGGAGACGGTAAGCCGTACGTACGCATTAACGCTACTTTCATTTTTTTGTCATATTAATGGAATTAAAAATAAATGAGAGGTATGTATATTTCAATTCCAGAATTATATTAATCATTTAGATGTATCATTCATAATATATATCCATTATATACATGTCCTTATAATTGTACATTACATTTGGGGACAAGAAATGAAATGCACAGTTCATGGAGACGGTAAGCCGTACGTACGCAGGAACGCTATTTTCATTTCTATATCAAACTTTAATGGAAAGAAATAATAATGATATATAGGTATATTATAATTCCAGTATAACATTATATATAATAACATTAAATCCATCCTTTATACGTCCCACGTATGGCATTAACGAATCACATCACTTTGAGGGGGCGGTAGTCCGCACTTCCTAAAATAATTATATCGCGTATACCCATAATGGAAGCCATAAAGGTAAGAAACAAATGAAAAATAAATATGATTAAGTAAAACATAATCATATTATATATCATATATAAATATAGTGACATCTTAATGGCCACCTTTGAAGGTGTTAAAAGAATGTTGAAGAATCATCGTTTCGGGAGACATAAATTCACCATCCACGGAAACAGTATGTTCGTTAACCATTAGATGTATGTGTGTGTAATTGTATCTCAAATACTTATTATAGAAACATACTAGTATATTTAGGATACTGGAGTTTATTTGTTACAAAATAAAATAATAAAAAGTGTTTAGGGGGTTGGAGAAGAAAAATAAAACAAAAGGACTCAAAAGAAGACATTACCTTAAAATCGGGTAACTCCTTTTGGTTTGAGCTCAAAAGCTTCCTTGGGAATACTTCGTCCCAAAGTGATTATTCAAGTAGTATGAGAGGGAAGTGGAGAGACAAAATGGGCAGAGTTTGGCCGAGCCAAAGGCTTTGGGAGTGTGGGTAAGGAGGTAGAGGTGTGGGCCTTTTATAAGAGGAGAGGAGGGGCACTTTTGGAAAGTAAGAAATATTACTTTATTTGAAAATGTTTTTCGGTTTTAAAAGGTCCCACATTGATATTATTCGTGGATAAGGTGATAAGGGTTATAAATCCACCCATCCAATAAGTTTTTGACATGTTTAGGTCATAGAGTATACATTATCTTCTCATTTTATTTAAATCGCCAGATAATGATGTCATCACTGTATCATTATGATGTCATAAATAATTTAATTTATTTAATGTCTAAAAATTATAAAACAATTACTATGATGTAGTAAATCGTTTTAGATTTCTAATTAATATTTATAATAAAAAATCTGACTTGTATAACCCCACTTAAAAATTGTTTTACTAAAACATATCATGTTTGTGTCATTTTTACTTTTACATTAAATAAAAAGTTATTTATGTCATTTCCCACCCAAAGTGGCTCCATGGGGTCCCCAAGTTGACCCATGGCTTGTCTTGGTCAGCCATCACACATCCAATGAGGTTATGCATGTGTCATGTTCATTTCATATTATGAAAACATTATTTTTACCTTAAACTACACTAATTACCTCTATTCGCGATTAAAAACTTAAGAAGTTACTATTCACCAAAAAAATATTTTTATCTCATTAAACCACATTTTACTTCTTAATGAAAACCATTTATGTCGGAGTTTTTAAATTCAAAACACAAAGGTGGAAAAATTTCTTTTAAACGGAAAAATCAGTTTTTATAAGTACCACTTAGTGGTTTCACTTTTCATCAAAAATTGAAGTTTTTCAGAAAAATCCCAAAAATTCTCCATAAGCTATATTTGATATTCAGAATTCAAAAATGAATTCTATTTTACAAAATTCAAATAATATAGGTCACATTAATTATTTTAATAATTAATTCCCGCTGTCAGAGAAAATAGCGTGTTTTTATGAAACAATAAGTATCAAAAGATTGACACTGGTTTAAGTGTGATTTCAAAGTGAAATTAATTCCAATGACCACTATTGGATTTAATGGTAAAAATATATTCTAATTCACTTTAAAACCAATTAGAAAGGTAATCTAATCATATAAATAAATTTGATTAAAAATAGGTTTTGAATTAAAATACAACATTTTACACTTTTCATTAAAAATGAACTTTATCGGAAAGATACCAAAAATTTACACAAATTAAATTTTGATGTCCCGATTCTTAATAAGAGTTTTATTTGGTCCAAAATAATGTTTAAGAGTGAACAAAACTATATTTAATGGCGGTTCACCATCAAAAGGCGATAAGTGAACCTTTAGTGAAAACTAGGGAATATACGCCTAAAATTGAATTCTTTCCGTATTTTAAGCCTCTATCCTTTATTTGATAAATGTAAAAACATTTAAGAACATATATAATCATATTTCAGTTATTTCTATCCATTCCCACAAATACAACAGCTACATGTTAACTACCATTTAAAATAATATTATTTTATTATTAGAGTGCAACGTAAGATTCCCAAGAAACTCGTTGTTGCGTGTTGGGTACGCCATCGAGCATAGTGTCCCCTTTAAAGTCATATTAATATTTCATTCAAAAATATGGATAAATATGAAAATGTCATATTCTTTATTTACCTGGGGTGTTATATCCTTCCCCCCTTTTTGGAATTGCGTCCCCGCAATTTTAAAATTGCGCTTGGAAATATCCTTGAAAGTCCCACATCGGAACAAGAGTCGGTAAAACAATCACTATAAAATAAAGAAAGATAAGCATAGAGGTCACCTGAGTTAACCCATACTAGTATTACAAGTATGAAAACATGGACATGGAGGAGAAAACATAGGGTCATGTTCTGATGAAGAGTGATAGAAAACATGTTTAGGATAAAGTTAACCATGAGAAAATCACAAACTTGTGATGGGTTAAACGGTATTAGATTCCCTAGTAGGAAAAGATAATAGACAACATTTTTGTTTTAAGATACTTTTTATTGGGGAATTTATTCATAAGGAAACATAATCACTTATCATGTTGACTTTCAACTTTTATTAGATTCCTTACACAAACTCATATTTTCTCCAAAAGGCGAGTATTTAGGAAGACTTGTTCACATTAAGAGTAGTATAATCAACTTCTAGAGAATCACCTAATCCACCAAAGAGAACTATATACATCCCATGTCTTTAGGCTTTAAACAAGACCAAAACCAAAAAGGTTAGTACAAGGTCAGATAATCCAGAAAAGGATAACCCATTAAAAAGAAAATCTATGCTTAATCTCCAAAATTTGTCCAACAAAACCCAAAGTTCAACGAGGACCATCCGATAAACAATTTGTCCATAAAATTCTTCAAAGTAAACCAATCTAAGATTGAAACCCAAATATTTGAAGGATTTATTCACACAGTCTTCCAAGTTAAATCGTAACATTTACCTCCAAACAACATCAGTTGCTCCTAAAGTCTCGTATTGAAAAGTAATTAACCTAATCACACATCCTCCATGATAGGTTAATCATTTTCATAAATAACCCAAAATCAACTTACTCTTAATTCGTAAAATCATATAACTAAAAATAATCAGTCAAACTAACCAGTGACTTCACGTAGTCCAGTGGTAGGCGATAAATACCAGTCGCACTTTGGTTGTGGGTTCGATTCCCGCAGCTTTGTCCGACGCGACGGGTTGTCACAAGGTCTGTGTGTTGTCCTTTTTCCAAAACTATATAAATCTTAAATCACTCCACAAAAAGGGATAAAATCATCAAAAATAACCATAAAATTATTTAACCTCAATTTTATCTCATGCCTTTCACTTCCATCATAACATATAGTAACCCATAATTACCTAAAAAGTAAGGATCATATAAACTCTAATGGTTACCTTTATAATTATTACCTGAACTTCCACATCGATTGGTCATCTTGTACATGATGCATTCTAGAACATACCAAGGTTCACGTGGTTGATCATGACTCCTTGATAGTTTGATTAGAACAACCACGAGTTTCCTCATTGAATACCCCATTTCATCGAGTCTCTTAATCAGAGAACCACCACAGTTTCCTTCAAATCAATTTTCACATTGGTTCCTACGAGATCCAGCCATTCACTAAAAACAGAAATGTCAGTGTGAGTATATCAACAAAACCATCATGTACTAATGAAAAAGGTAAACACTAAGATATACTTACTGATTCACTTTATCTAAAACTATGACTCTTTCTGAATTCCTAACCATTATGGTAATGTCACTTATGCTTAGAGAATACCCTAACCTCTAAAGTTATATAAACCTACCTTTGATACCAACTATAAGGCCCCATCCTTAAACCTTACTTAATATTGAGTTATTACAAGATTACACATTGAGGATCTTTTCAGGTTTAGAGTTTTAGAGAATTAGATCATGAAACTTGCATTACATTCCACATTTAAACAAAGTGGTCACATAAAAGACAATATTCATTCGTTCCATCAACGGAAACATATTTAAAATAAAACACGGATTCTTTCTTGAAACATCCTTGACACTATCATCACATCATGTACCTTTCCCTTGACCAGTGAAAAACATTTCAAAAACTTGGTATGAGTATAAAAAGCTCAGTAAGGGTTATAAAAATATGGAAAGGAAACATGAGTTCATATATACATAAGAATGAAATCATAATTTACCCATAAAACATAGGCACTTTATCATACCTCATCAAACCATGAATAAATCATATAAAACATAAGACATAAAGGTAACTTGAGGAATTCATAACATTCTTACGTAGGGAGTAACCCTCTTGGTTACGTTTGGAATACCAATCACAGTATATTACCTAAATCTCTTCGGAGAGACCTTAATGTTTCACTCCTTCGTGTTACCCAATGCATTGGAGAGCTATATCGGGCTCACCCGCCCTTAGTTTATCATGGAACCACCCATTCTTCATAACAATGCCCAAGAACGATAACATAAACGTATCACATAAAACATGCATAAAGGAAACATAAAATTTCCACATTTCAATCACAATATAACATTTTAGTATATTGAAATAATGAATCCGTTCAAAAAGAAACCATTTCCAAAACCATTTAAAACATTTAATAAAGAGATTTTTGAATCAAAGTGTCCCATACCACCTTGATGCTTTTAACATTTTAAACCATTAATATCCATATAAATATATCCTTAAAACCATTTTGAAAACATGGATATTAATAAGAACAAATCATTAAAACATTTAAAGCGATATTTTGGTTAAAGGGGTTTTACAAAAATTATAGACACTTGAATACAATAACTGAGGAATAACATTTAATCCGAACTTTATAATATCATGAGAATAAATGGATTCATGATATAATATTCCAAAGGACAGTATATAAACCATATAAGAGTGAATTGATGCATAACAACAATGAAGTCTCAGTAGAGATGTAAAATGTGATGAAATCCCTTATAAATAAGATATCCTTAAATTAAGGATAAATAAATCTCAAAATTATGTGTGACAAATATAAATACACCAAATATAATTGGATATTAAGTGTAAAACAATAAGAGGTCATTCACACATATTCAAAGGATGACATATTCAATAACTAAATGTTGAACCCAAAGAAATCGAAATTGGGTTAAAAAGTTCCCTTTGTAAAATTCGACAGCCTAACGGCATCACTTCAAAAATTCAGAAAATAATTTGATGAGAGATAAAAAGGGAATCTCATCACGTGGACAAAAAATTTACATCAATAAGGATATAAAAGAACATATCCCAATATAATATTATGTGAGTTAAAAGACATAACAAAAGAAGTCTTTTAAAAAGAGGAGGGTGAAAGGTTCCCTTACCGTCTTGGGTAACTTTCGAAAAGTACACCCCATTGAAGAAGTGTCATACAATGAATATGTAAATACCCATAAATGGAATTATATTACAAAAGGATTGTAATAATGGGAAGTACATAAACCACTCAATGGAAATTGTGGCAAATGTAGCATAAATCTCACGGGAATAAAAGTGGGATGAAAAATCTCTTACGAAAACTCGGCAGCCTAACGACGCCACATAAAACTTCCAAAATGGATTGATGAGAGGAAATATGGTCTCTCATAATATAAACATAAATTTTACAGAAATAGTAATACAAAATAACATCCCCCAACATAACAAAAATGAGCTTAAAAGATGTGACATAAAGGAGAGTACATAAAAATAAAGAGAGAGGTTAGATCTCTTATGAAAACTCGGCAGCCTAACGACGCCACTCAAAACATCCAAAATGGATTGATGAGAGAGAATAGGGTCTCTCATCACATGAACATAAAAATTACAGTAAGTGTAATATAAAATTACATTCCAATAACAAGAAATATGAGCTTTAGAGGGAATGACATAAAAGAGTATACTTAAAAAGAAATAGTGGAGTAGGATCCCTTACCTCGGGTCCAACTTGACTCGATCTTTCTTTAACGTCCTGAATAATAAACTTGAGTTAATTTACACTTTATTAAGAACATTTTTCTATTTCATTAATCCTTTTAGATCACTTATTTCAATGTTATAAACATTATTTAATCATTTAAGTTAATAATGTTTTTTTGTCGATATTTGGTTCTTAAGTCGAAAGTGGACTTCTTACAATTACACGTTGTTCGTGTGGTCAAATGTTCATTATATCCAGAATTATATTCATGATTTTTATATCATATATATCATATATATCCATAATATACATGTATTTACAATATTACATAATCATTTAGAGGTAAGAAATGAAATCCACCGTTCATGGAGACGGTAAGCCGTACGTACGCATGAACGCTACTTTCATTTTTTGTCATATTAATGGAATTAAAACTAAATGAGAGGTATGTATATTTTAATCCCAGAATTATATTCATCATTTATATGTATCATTAATCATATATATCCATTATATACATGTCCTTATAATATTACATCACATTTGGGGATAAGAAATGAAATGCACCGTTCATGGAGACGGTAAGCCGTACGTACGCATTAACACTACTTTCATTTCTATCTCATACTTTAATGGAAATAAATAATAATGATATATAGGTATATTATAATTCCAGTATAACATCATGTATAATAACATTAAATCCATCCTTTATACATCCCACGTATGGCATTAACGAATCACATCACTTTGAGGGGGCAGTAGTCCGCACTTCCTAAAATGAAGATATCGCGTATACCCATAATGGAAGCCATAAAGGTAAGACAAAAATGAAAAATACAAAAGCTTAAGTAAAACATAAACATATTATATATCATATATAAATATAGTGTCATCTTAATGGACACCTTTGACGGTGTTAAAAGAATTTTGAACAATCATCGTTTCGGGAGGCATAAATTCGCCATCCACGGAAACAGTATGTTCGTTAACCATTAGATGTAGGTGTGTGTAATTGTAGCTTGAATAAATATTATAGCAACATCCTAATATATTGAGGATACTGGAGTTTTTACAAAAGAAAATAATAAAAAGAGTTTAGGTGGTTGTAGAAGAAAAATAAAACAAAATGACTCAAAAGAAGACATTACATTAAAATCGGGTAACTCCCTTTGGTTTGAGCTCAAAGGCATCCTTGGGAAGACTTCTGCCCAAAGTGATGATTTAAGGAGTAAGAGAGGGAAGTGTAGAGACAAAATGGGCAGAGTTTGGACGAGACAAAGGCTTTGGGAGTGTGGGTAAGGAGGTAGACGTGGGGGCCTTTTATAAGAGGAGAGGAGGGGCACTTTTGGTAAGTAAGAAATATTACTTGATTTGAAAATGTTTTTCGGTTTTAAAAGGTCCCACATTGATATAATTCGTGGATACGGTGATAAGGGTTCGAAATACACCCATCCAATAAGTTTTGGACATGTGTAGGTCATAGAGTTTACATTATCATCTCATTTTATTTAAATCGTCAGATAATGATGTCATCGCTGCATCATTATGATCTCATAAATAATTTAATTTATTTAATGTCTAAAAATTATAAAAAAATTCCTATGATGTAGGAAATATTTTTAGCTTTCCAATTACTATTTATAATAAAAAATATGACTTGTATAACCCCACTTACAAATTGTTTTAGTAAAACATATCATGTTTGTGTCATTTTTACTTTTACATTAAATAAAAAGTTATTTATGTCATTTCCCAACCAAATTGGCTCCATGGGGTCCCCAAGTTTACCCATGGATTTTATTGGTTGGCCATCACACATCCAATGAGGTTAGTACATGTGTCAAGTTCATTTCATATTATTAAAACATTATTTTTACCTTAAACTATACTAATTACCTCTAATCGCGATTAAAAACTTAATAAGTTACTATTCACCAAAAAAATATTTTTATCCCATTGAACCAAATTTTACTTATTAATGAAAACCATTTATGTCGGATTTTTGAAATTCAAAACACAAAGGTGGCAAAATTTCATTTAAACGGAAAAATCTGTTTTTATAAGTACCACTTAGTGGTTTCACTATTCATCAAAAATTGGAGTTTTTCAGAAAAATCCCAAAAATTCACCCTAAGCTATATTTGATATTCTGAATTCAAAAATGAAGTCTATTTTACTAAATTAAAATCATATAAGTAACATTAATTAATTTAAAAATTAATTCCCACTGTCAGAGATAATAGCGTGTTTTTATGAAACAATAAGTATCAAAAGATTGACACTGGTTTAAGTCTGATTTCAAAGTGAAATTAATTCCAACGACCACTATTGGATTTAATGATAAAAATATATTCTAATTTCACTTTATAACCAATTCAAAAGATAATCTAATCATATAAATAATTTAGATTAAAAAGAGGTTTTGAATTAAAATACAACATTTAACACTATTCATTAAAAAAATGAACTTTATCGGAAAGATACCAAAAATTTACACAAAGTAAATTTTGATGTCCCGATTCTTAATAAGAGTTTTATTTGGTCCAAAATAATGTTTAAGAGTGAAAAAAACTATATTTAATGACGGTTCACCATCAAAAGGCGATAAGTGAACCTTTAGTGAAAACTAAGGCATATACACCAAAAATTGAATTCTTTCCGTATTTTAAGCCTCTATCCTTTATTGGATAAATGTAAAAAAAATTGTGAACATATATAATCATATTTTAGTGATTTCTATCAATTCCCGCCAATACAACAGCTACATGTTAACTACCATTTAAAATAATATTATTTTATTATTAGAGTGCAACGTAAGATTCCCAAGAAACTCGTTGTTGCGTGTTGGGTACGCCATCGAGCATAGAATCCCCTTTAAATTCATATTAATATTTTATTCAAAAATATGGATAAATATGAAACTTTCATATTCTGTATTTACCTGGGGTGTTACAATGTCGATTGTTCTGTAACTCTCAAAAACATTTCATAATCCATCCTTCTTGCTACCGAGTCTTCCCTAACTGCTCAAACAATTTTCACATTCCACAACATACACCACTTTCATAGAAAATCTTAACAAGGCATTACGCACACCAAAAACAATGATATTCATGAAAAATTCCAATTCCAAAGTCCAAAATCTCCCAAAAAAACATTCCAAACATGATTCAAATTCAAAAAATAAAAAATAAAAAATTTAATCAGTTTATAATTCCTTTCAAAGGCACGCTGGAAGGACTCTCTTCATGAATACAACAATTCCACATGCAAATTACATTCATAAAATCAATGTCATATGAAAACTCTTAAAAAACTAAAATATCACCACATTTACACTTCATAACGAATGTTAAATTACACAAACCCACCCCATAAATTCATTAAGCAATGTTTATGAAAGAAATCCCATACCTTTGGTGTGGGAAACCCCAATATCCTATGTAAAATTCACACTACTCCTCAAATACACCAAGATGAAGAAAAATTGATCCCTAAAACATATGATTGAGCCCCATGATCATGATTCTACCATAATATCAGAACCCTATCTCTAGAAAAGAGGTAACCACCATAAGAAGGGAGAAACCCAAGATTAGAGGAGGAGTCAGGGAGCGGATACACTTACTTTATGAACAGAGAAGGAATCACCCGAAATCCAGCCCAAAACATGGATCTAAAATGTTCATGTAAGGAGAGAGAGTCACACCTAGAGTGAAAAAACATGATTAATTAGAGAAATGATGTGTTTTGGGGCTTAAGGAAATAGGATACATAAATTCTAATATGATGGAAAATTCGCACGGTTTTCTCGTACAGTTTGGGAATCCACACAATAAATGTGCAAACCATTCTAACTGGACAGAGACCCCTGACTGATTACATGGGATGAGAATCATGACTATGTAGTAATTTATATCTCCAGATACACAATTTCATGTGTGGGCTCATGGTTACTACTAACTAAGAACCAACTGTGTCCAGGAAAATGTTTTAAAACAATTTCTCCATTTCCTTCAAAATTATAATGAAAACTTTGGAGAAACAATATAGAAATAAAATAATATTGAGTAATACATTAAATGATATCATGGTTTTGAAACCATGTGTTCCACCTATTTTCAGTTGAAGGTAGAGAACTAGAGATCTGTAGAAATCCTATTGCAGTTTTCAATGCTGTAATAGAAATGGGATGATGTTGCTAAGAATTTTGTATTTGTCTTACCATGGTTACTAAGGGGTAGTAATTCTATATGGGTACTTATTGACAGTCTAAAAAATCATCCAACTTCATTATTATTTTGGAGACTTTTCCAATTGACTGGTTGGGATAACTTTTTGTCTGTGAGACCATACAACTCCATAGGAACCATCGTTTTAGATAGGGATTCTAAGTTCACATCTAAGTTTTCAGGTGATTATAGAAGGATATGGGGAAATAGGTTCATCTAAGAATATATTTTAACCCTTATATAAATTAAAAATTGTAGTGGTCAATAAAAGTTCTATATGATATACTTCGAGCCTATGTCATTGATTTCCGAAGTTCTCATGAAAAACACATCTCTATCATAGAGTTTTCCTAAATTAATAGATTTTGAGAGAAAAATAAGATGGATAATTTTGAGGCCTTATATGTTAAGGGATTCTGTTTACTACTGTGCTGGATAGATGTAGGTGTGGCTGCCTTAATATGTCCTCATAATGTTTCGGATACTTTGAATCAGGTATAACAGATCCGAAAATGTATGACTACTATCAGTATAGACAAAAATATTTTTCCAATCACTGTTGATGATATCTACATTTAGAGGATGGGGATTGTGTTTTCTTAAGGGTAACACCTAGTATAGGACATATATGGATATAATAGAAATGGAATTTTCCATCTCACTGTGTATGTAACTTTGAGATACTAGAGAGAGTCGGGCCGATATCCTATCAGTTGCTACTAACTCAGAGGTATTGTGTGATGCACAATATCTTTCATGTGTGTTATATTCTCAATTTTCATACTAACCCATTTAATCGATTTTATCCTATGTATGTGTAGTTATATTTTAATTCTACATTTGAGGAGTATCTAGCATGAATCTTTGATCGGAGCATGATGGTTCCCCGAGGCCGATATATACCTCTAGTACAGGTGATATGGTAGCTTAGCCACATGTATGATCAAACATGGGAGTGGGTTGAAGAAATAGGTGATCAGTTGACATAATTTTTCTCAAATATTGTTTCTAAACCCTTGTAATGTGATTTTATTGATGGGTTCATTAAAGGGGGGAATACTGTAAGAACCTGATTTTTTCCTCACCTATGGATCCAATAAATTTTGATCTAATTATTTATGTTGGGCCTATTTTGGATTATGAATGAGTTAGTTAAGGTCCTGAGTGTGTATGATGGATTTTTCAGATCTTGGAACACATATTTATGGGAAAATATACATTTGGAGAATAGTTTATAGTAAACTGTGTGAGATGGCCAAATGATTAGACCAAACCGTTCAGCTGGAATGTTTTTGGAAAACCCATAACATATGATGGGGACATGTTTAGCTAATTATGTGACCAAAAGTGTCAGTTCCCCTCTTCCCCGGGTAACCATACATGGGGTGAGAATGGGTTTTCAAACAGTTCAAGTGATAAATATTGGGTTATTTAACTAATATTCCATTAATGATTTTATTAAGCCTCCTCCGTTCTAATATCCATTTTTATGAAAATTGAAATATTTTCCTTCCTGTTTGGATCTTGATGAATTTATAATATATGGATTGAAATATCTCCATCCTCTAAAATATGATCAATAATTTGTTCATCACGTTGGATGGGCCATAATATGTACTCCAGTACCTTTTAACTGTTGTTCTCCTCTCTATATATTGACCCATTTTTTGAGGTGTCATAATTTTACCATTTTTCATAGATCTACTCCACTATAAGATGAATTTATTGCTAATATCAGAGGTGAAGGGTCATAGAACACCTATGGTTGGGGGTCTATAACTCATTCCTCATGTTTTTTGATTTTAGAATTCTCGTTTGGGCCCACTGATTTCATTAGGTCCCATTTACTAAATTTATATGTATTGATTATAATAATTATAATTGTGTGAATATGATATTTCCATATATGTGATTATTGTTTCTCTTTTTACACCCAAACATCCTAACATTCCTTTTATAATAATATTCCATAGACATATTTTTAGTGTATTAACACTTTTGATCCATTTTGCTAATTTGATCGATCTTGGCAACACTAATGGATGTCCTACATATCATGAATTATTATTGTATTAGGTAATGGTTAATGTCACGTACTATTTAACTTCCACTTGACCATCCTATGGTTTGTTAAACAAATAGATAATTAAACGTTAAAGGTAAATTGGAATGTATACTAATTATATGACATGAATGGATTAAATGTGAATGAAATATAGGTGCATGTCCATAGTACCCCATTACAAATTAATGAAAGGTACTGGAATGATCCTTAATTATATAAGTGTATTAAATAGAATTGATAAATTTTTCATGATACATGGCCTTATCACACTAATTAAAGAAAAGTAATGATCCAAATGGACTTATTTATTAATTACAACTTGATTGAAAGATTTCATTATACGTGACCTTATCAAAATAATTAAATAAATGTTATCAACCAAATGAAATATTAAATGACTGCATAAATATATAGGGGTGGCCTAACTCGATCTCGATGAGGATTCTTATTGGGTATTTCCTTGAGTACTTGGGAACCCCATTCCAATTCAATGATATGACTTGCTTAGCTTGAGAACAACCTAGATCCTGGTCATTTTCTATGCTTGGATGACTAGTATGACACCATATGATCCCTAACATTGTTTTAATAGATGCCTTAGATACACCCCTCTGATCCATCATTCAAATATAGGTTCCATGGTAACATCCCAAAGGGTCCTGTCTCTTCTGAGCCTCATTTTTTCATGGATGATCACCAAGGATTCAGTAGGAATCTTACTATGGAATTCCTTGGAATATGCACCATTTATTACACTCGTAACATTTTTCATGCTCTAGTTATTACTGAGTTGTTGACCCTTGAGGTCTATGTTGCCTTAATTATTACCTTTTAAATTCATTATTAAATACCATTATAGGCTTCCATGAAAAAACATAGAACCTTAATTATTGATAAAATGATACTCATTTAGAAAATGGTAATAATAAATTATTGTACTAGTTATGTTTAGATGATATCCAAGGGATGATGTAGGTTCATTTTTATTTAGTCATATTATACTATTTTACAATATATATTTATGCATGCACATAGTTATATTTCTATTACATGTGCCAGATGTTACAGACACCATTGGTGGTGACTTACTAAGATCTATCTCAAACCCACAAGATGAACTTTTTGGTAATTTTAGTTGATTATAGGAATGAAAGTGTTGATAAAAATAATTATATGGCTTCAAATACTTGATTGATTTCTATTTAGGAAGGATATTGATAATAGATGATAGATCCAGTTCATGGGATTCTTATGATACTATCTTGATTTCAATTATTATTTTCTATAACGTGTAATGACTATTGACTTCTATCCATGTTTTATAGTTCTCTTCTGACATGTCATATCATCATTAGTAGTTGTATGCTTGTTTGTTATTAAATTTATATCAGTAATTGTTTTTATTGTATCTTTTTTCTATTTTCCTTCTATTTACTTACATTGCTTCCACTATTTACCTATGTTTATATTTATTCTCTATTATACTCAATGGAAATGAGGGAATATTATCCCCACGGACACACCCTAGTCCCTCACTAGTAGTCAAAAATCTATGGCGTTTGGGGATATGTGCTTGAGGCCATTGGCCCCACTAGTCTTGGGGAACCAATTATTCGGAATACAGGTCTGGGACATCACATGAATTTTTAAATCCACATTATATTAATGGTAATAAATTTAAAATAAACTAATGGGAATTATATAAACTTCATTTATGAAACAAGTGGTGAATATGGCATGTTTCTCAAAAATATAAATCTGAGAAGAAAAATCCATTACATTAAGTCTTCATTTCATTGATATATGTTTGAAACCTCATTATAATAAATATAATATTATTATAAATATATTACGTAACCATAATCAAATTTATCACAAAATATATTATTTACTTATGACAATCCAATAAATATTTATCAAAAATTTCCGGTTAATATTTCCTTCCAGGTAATAATAACATCAATTTTCAGAAATGATTTGTTTTAGTATTTTTTGATCTTTTATATTAATAAATTATATATCATTAGATACATATTAGCTAAGATATTAATAAAAAATATTTTCATTGTTTTTATAGTAAACCATTAATTTTGTTAATTTTTAAAAAATTAAAACATTTATGAAAATGGGAGGTCGTACATACACATGAATACTTCTTCCAATGACTGAATAGATTAAATGAAAGAAATTTAAATAAAAAATTACAATAAATTAATATTTTATTCATCATATATATCAAATATTTTCATTAAAATTATATTAATTAAATTTTATGCAATGCCTTAGTGAAAAATGAATCGCAACTCATCATTAGGTAGTATTTTTCCATAAAAATTGATGATGCTATCATATCAAATATAGAAATTAATGTATGAATGTTCACATGATATAATAATTAAATCTGAATTAATATAATAAAAATATCTTATATATCCATTTAATCTATCTACATTAAACAAAAATAAAATCACATTACATCAGAACAAGATGCATGGGTATGTTTTACACACATGATACATTATTGTTTTAAATCAGGTTGTATGGTAATAAGGTAGATGTGTTATATTAATTTAATAGGTAAACAAATATCATAAATATCAAATATAAACAGTAAGGATGTCATTAAATCCATACATGATAAGTTGTAAGAAAAAATGAATAAAATTGGTTTGTGAGGTGGTCGACCATTGTAAACAAGATTTAATGATGTGATAAGGGATGTTATATTATGAGCCAATTGGTTTTTGATGTGTGAATAAAGTCAGATAGTGAGTTACAATTTATAAGTGTGCTAAATGAAACACTTGGTAATTTTTAAAATGAATAATGTATACCAATATTTTTCATGTGATAAAAATATTCATGAAATAAAATTTAAGAATGTTTTACTTGATAATAACTAAATTCTTATATGAAATGGGGTTTGGAAAATTTTATAGGCCAGTTTAAGACCTTATTTTTTTTGTTTATACCTCTTGTAAACTTATTTTTCCAATTACAATGATAATTAATTTTTAATTATTTTACAATTCATATAAATAAAAAAGTTAATTTTTAATATTATAATGTATTAAAAAATAATATTTTATATATGTAATCAATTTTTCATAATATCATTTATTTGAATGGGATAATATAATTCATAACTAAACACGTTAACACAGAAACGATTAGAATTACCAAAATGAAAATAGAACAAGTTTAAATTATTTTTCTATCAAATATTTGTATAAAATTTATTGAAAAGTACTAAATTGGACTAATAGATATAAAAATCAGTTTATTATAATTTTAAAACAACGTGAAAATAGTTTTTATATTTTAAAATATATAAGGGAAATGAAAAATCTTATTAAAATCCATTTGTTATCACTATTCATATTAAAAATAATTTTCTCAGAAAAGTCTCCCATATTCACCCAAAGATAATTATTACTTTTTTTTCAAAAATATATTTAAATTTTTTAAACAAATTTTAAAAATGTCTCAAAAAAAATTATCATAAATACTGGAAAAATTGATAAAATTACTTTTTAGAAAAATATAGTTTTTAGTATATAATTTAATACATTCCTTTATCATTACAATAAAATACAAAATTTAAATTTTAAATATTATATTTACTAATACATATATATATTTAATTATAATAATTAATCAAAATTGAATTAATAAGTCTATTAAGGCAAAACATGTTTGTATGGAGAATAATCCTTTTCTAGAATATGTTTTCAGGTAATTTATAATGGTTTTTATTTTAATTTAAAATTACATATTCCCCAAGGAATTAATTTTTTATACATGTTTCAAGCATATATTTTGAAAAATTTGTTAACACTATTCATACCCTCCATTATAATTGATTTGTGATAATTATTATTGTATATAATAATATTCAAATAGTATATTTTATTTCATTAGAATTATGTGTTTCAAGTAGTCCAAGCTGTAAAAAGGAATTAAATGTATACAACACAATATTTAATCCTAAAATAATGGGTTGTTACATTCTACCCCAATTAATATTATTTACTCACTATAAAATCATCACGTTGATATAGACAAATGGGGATACTTCTTCCTCATTACATACTTAGGTTCCCAAATAGCTTCCTCAAAATGGTGGTTTGACTATAAATCATTGACTAGGTTAGTGGTATTATTTTATAAAATTTTCTATATTATCTGGAATATCAACCAATTTTCCCTCAAAATAAAGATAATTCTACAATTATATGACATATGATAATTTTTATGTGAAGTATCTGTTATTCAATTTATCATGATATATAGATGGAATGCATTGTAGAATTGAGATATGATCAGTGGAAACACCATTTGATAAGCTATATACCCAATAAAATAAAAAATTTCTAAGGGACCAACATATCTATTGTTGCATATACAATTTAAATTTAAATAATTATTCATCCATTTGACATGCTTTAATCAACCTTAACATTACCTATAATAAAAATAAATTAATATTCAATGGTTTATACCTAAATCACTAGAATAATCATAATATCCACAAGTAATTCATTAAGCCTCTAAAAGACTTTTATGAAAAATATGGATACAACTAGATATCCAATAAAAGAGAATATTTTATATTATTATTTCAAAAAATATTCATCATTATGTCCCATCCAAAATTTTTCCTTCTAAAATTGAATATCATTGATTATAATTAATTTATCTCATTGACATGTTCTTATTGTGGTGTGTGAAAAAAATATTAGCTATGTTAAAAAATAGTATAGTGGTAATCCTAGGTTATCTCTAGAGAGGGGAAAACAACAATCAATTTTTTTACATTTAATTCAAGGAATAATTGGATGTTTTGGAGTTTTATTGTTTTTGAATATGATATAAAGAGAAAAAAATAAGAAATTAAGGAAAATATTCAAGAAAAATTTTCATCACAACTGATTAAAACTATTATATTAGATGGGTGATCATATTAGGCCTCATTTTGTAATTAGAATGATATCCTTGTTCCATTTTATTAAATATATTCTTCTAATTCAATGTTAGTTAGATTTCACAATCTCTTTAACTGACTTATATTGTCAAATAGTTATGATGAGAATAGACCATAACAATATTCAAGATTGGTTTAAACTCTTTTCGGTGTGTGATAGGGTTGTAATTAATACCTCCAAATTACTTAGGAAATTTTCAAGAAGGTATTTTTTATCCAAAATAATCATGAATGTTAACCACCTGTAAGAACCCGGTTTATATTTTTTGAGGTACTGGTTTCTTCTTTTCTCTTTCGCTTAAGTGTTTTTGAGAAATATGAAAAACGGGGAAAAATCCCAAATTATGGAATGTACACGCCATGTAATTTTCCACACATTGTGTACTTTTGGTCGTGTGGGATGAGTACACGGGGAGTCTGGCCATGTCGGCGATGAAGGGTGTAGGAACCTACTACACACCGTGTAGTGGTCATTTACACGCCGTGTAGTTAGTCTGAAGGCAAATTATAAGGTGGTGGCCAGCTATGCGAAAGGACACGCCATGTACTCAAGGAGACACGCTGTGTAGTCATATCGGTAGATGAACAGTGCCACGCTGGTGGGAAGCCGCCAGAAGAACAATTTAAAAAATGGGAAGTACACGCCCTGTACTTGGAAGTACACGTCATGTACTATTTTTCTCTTAAAATGGGCAGTAGCCACCCCTGTTCACAGGGAAGGCTTAGAACGGGAAGAGAGCTCGGGAAAGGACGGCTTGAGTTTTGGAGATCTTCTAAGCGCACGTCAGGAATCTGTTTCCTCCTCGGATGATCTTGTTAGAACCGCACATGTAAGAGCTTCCTTCTCCATGTGTGTCTCATTCCAATTCGTCTTCTAATGGTTGTCATTTTCGTTTAAGAGAGAATTATTTTACCTCGTATCTACCTCGTTCTAGGATGATTTGTGGAACATCGTTCGAGTATACTGATACGTGGTGTTTAAGTTTGGTGTCTTGGTGTTTATTTTTGAGCTGTCGTACGTTTTGTGTGTTTTGAGCTACAAACCCATATTTGGGGCGTCTTATGGCTGAGGTCGTGGCTATTTAAAATACCTATAATGTTACAGGTAATTAAATGTGATTTTAAAATGCTGTTTGGGATCGCTTCTTGGATCGACGAACACCCCGGGGGTGCGTTCCTCTGTTTAGCCGTTAGGCCAAGCTACCCGAGGGTATTCCTTGTTTATATTATGTCTTTTAAGTAATGATTGTAGAATTTCCTTGAGAGAAATTACTTGTTTACTTTTTTGGTTACATGCTGGGAATGGCCTGATTACCTATTTTTCCTGAGGGAAGTGTTGTGATTAGCCTGTGGTCATTGTACTACTTAGCATGTGGGAAACTTTTTATGTGCCTGTGGGCAGTTGATTTTGTGCCTATGGGCGACACTTATTATGCCTGTGGGAAATATTCGTCTACCTATGGGAAGATTCTTGTTTTGGGTTCTCTCTACTAGAGGGTAGGAGTTTACGTGTCTGAGGACATTGTTGGTTTACTTAGAATATTCACTGTGGTGATATTTTAAATAAATGATTAAATAGATATTAAAATAGAAATATAACTGGTTAATTTAGTTACTTTCAGTACTGGTTACTTTATTTCACTTTTACTACTGCACAATGTTGTTTCATGCTTTCACACAGTTGGGCACGGGCCTTTGTTGGGTTCCTTTTGGGATTCATTTCTCACACCTTGTTTGGGTTATTCTTTTCAGCCCAAACTGATTATGTTTCTGTAGGTGTAGATAAGGGAAAGGGTCCCTATATAGGTACTTGATTGCTGCTGGGGTGTAGGATATCATGGGACTTAGCATTGGCTCATGAATCCATGTGCTGTTCTATTTTTATTTTCTGTACTAGTACTTCAGTTTAATTCTATTGATTGGGTAACATGTTCAGGCTATTTTCATAAAATAGTGGCATCCTGCATCTTCATATATATATGACTAATGGTTTCCCTTTTCTTATCCTTTATCCATTTCAGTTAAATATATTGTTGCTTCTTCCACCGTTGTTTTATATTTATATTATATTCCGTTGTGCTACACTTTTACAAATGAGGGCATAGTTTCCCCACTATCAGACCTGGGCCCTCGCTGCTAGTCGGCATCCTCTGGCGTTTGGGGAAATGCGCTTGATGTCATGTGGCAAACCGAGTTCGGGGAACCCGTTGAGTGGTACCCGAAACTGGGACGTTAAAAAGTGGTATCATAGGGGTTCATTTCTTTGATATACTATTTGGATCCTTAGTCAGGGATAGGACGGAACGGTAGTTGGTAATAAGTTGTGCTCGGGCGTAGCAAACCCATGTACAGGGAAAATCCAATTTACCTCGTATTTCAATTTTACTAATTTTGCAATTTACAGTTTATTTTATTTTCACCATGGGGTGACGCACTTGTATTGTGGTATTTATATTTTATCTGTGGGTTATATTTAGTCGCAACCCGATGAGATGAGGGTATGTCGTCTCATGCCTCATATAGGCACATGCTAGAAATAAAATTTCATGCATAGTTCCATGCCATGTAGGAGCATTAAAATTTTCATGTTGTTGTGAAAGTTTTTTTTCTCGAAAAGTATGCTATTTGGCATGCGGATTGATAAATACCTGCTTTGTGATAGGGTATTTCTGTATAAGTCTGTTGAAAGAATGGATGTCAAACTTTGGTTTTTGGGGAGTATGGGCCCCCATTGACCGGAATTTGGTGGATCATTGAATGTTTGTTATGTTATAACACAGATAAGATGTCAAACTTTGATTCATGGGGAGTATGGGCCCTCACGGATCGTAATTTGACACATAGGTGTTGTTTTGTCTTGTTTTCTGGGTTCCAGGGCAGTTTCTGAGGCATACTGTCCAGAAACCCAGTTTACACACCGTGTAGTACCTTAAAAACGCCGTGTATGGTCTTCGGTTCGGGAAGAAAAATAAACTTTTTGAGTACACGCCATGTAGTCTCTTCCCATGTCACAAACTATGTGGGTGGTGACATGGGGTAGGGAATGTTTGGGGTGAACACGCCATGTAGCTTATGTACATGCCGTGTAGTGTTGACCCGATGTCCACTGTGTAACTAACAACACGGGCGAAGGAAACCTTGAGACATACACGCGGTTTCCATTATGGAACACGACATGTAGTCTGACCTAGGGACGCAACCATGTAACTAACAACACAAGTTGGTGTAATCCCATCGAGTACACACCGTGTGTATATCAGACACGCCGTCTAGTGTGAGCCGTGTGTCCATCCGTGTAACGAACAACATGGGTCGGCAGAGCTCGTCTAGTACACGTCGTGTACCTGTGGGACTTGCCATGTAGTCTTGTCTGAGGACAAACCATGTGGACTTAGCCGTGTCGCTGGGAAATAGGGTAGTATACACGCCGTGTATGGGTGTAACACGCCATGTAGTGTCAAACCGAGTAGTTGGCCGTGTCAAAAACGACACTGACAGTTGGAAAATTATACCATACATGTCGTGTAGTTATTATACACGCTGTGTAGTTTTTGTTCAATAGGAGCTGTGTGGATTAGCCATGTAGAAGGACCCGGGAATGGAAAGGGAAGTCTGGAACACACCATGTAGTCATTATACACGCCGTGTAGTGTTGTTTTTAAAATTTTGAATTCATTATTCATCCTGTTCCCTTTTGGGTTTCTTTGTTTTTGGTCGTTATTAATCTTGAATCTAAGGCGTGTTTTTGGCCTTATAGTGTCATGCCGCCTAGATGACTGCACGTTGTTCGCCCGGAGAGCGGCAACGATTATATTCCAGAGATGGTGGGCCATGGGATTCTAGTGGAAGGTCCCACAGATTCAGATGCTGCGCTAGATGTTATACAGAACACAGAAGAGAAGGCGCAGTTCTGTGAAGGCTTTATGCGGTTCATGCAGACCTTTTAGGGAGCACCTCCAACTGCCACATCTGTGGCTGAGCTGATTTGTATATTCCAGCAGCAACATCTGCTGATGTTCTCCAGTGATGGCAGAACATTGGCTACAGAGTCTTGGTTAGGATCGATGCAGACTATTTTGAGCATCATGAGATGCCTCCATGATGGAGGGTCATGCTCGCGACATATGTGATGCGTGATTCCACCACGAGGTGGTGGGATGATACCACCCAGTCGAAGAATCACAAGGACATAGAGTGGGAATATTTTTAGGAAGTCTTCAATGACTTCATTTTCCCAGAGATGATGAGGGCAGACCGAGCTCGAGAGTTTGTGAATCTGCAGTAGGGCGTTATGTCGGTGATGGACTATTCTTCTCTCTTTACCGAGCTTCAGCGCATTGCACCCGTGGTGGTGGGTGATGATACGTTGAGAGCCATAAGTTTTGGGTATTCTCTTCGTTATGACATCCGAACATTGGTGAATGTTTTCAGGTTGCCTTCAGTACACGCTATTATGAACCAGGCGCTAATTACAAAGAGAAACCTGTGGGAATCAAGTGGTGTGGGCCAGGGTGGTTCAACACCAGTTTCTGGTACTATTTATACTAGTAAGAGTAAGAGACAGATGGACTTCTCTCAGGGTGGCAGTACTAGCCTGAAGAATGCTTCAGGTTTCTAGGTCATGTGCTACCAGTGTGGTAGAGAGGGGCACAAGAGGCCACAGTGTCCATGAGACCCAGTGGAGTGCCAAGCTTGCAGCAGGATGGGTCATCTGCCACGCTTTGGTAGGGTGTTTCCATTGATGGCTAGTGAGAGGGGTTCCGTGCAGACTCCGCATGCGGGAGCAGGACCAACAGCTTCTTACCAGTCAAGAAATTGGAATACGTCTGGGCGTGAAGGCCGAGATGGTGGTTGTGGCTGTGGTAGCCAGACACCAGGATCTCAGAGGCAGGATGGCAGCACAGCTTAGGGTAGCCAGGATATGTCAGAGGGCCTCGACACTGGGCAGGCATATGTAGTGCAACAGACCCACCAGGGGTAGGATCCCAGACCTTCTACAGTCAGTGGTACCATTCTAGTAGCTTCTATCTTATCTTCAGTAATTTTTGATACGGGCGCAACACATAGTTTCATATCTGTACCCATAGTGGAAATCCTTGGGCTCTATGATTCTACTTCTTATGATATCATGATGCTAGATATTCTATTGGGGACAATAACGGCTGGTGTGCGTCGGTGCAAGGAGTTCCCCCATGAGATTGGTGGGTGTCACTTTCATCAGGACCTCTATGTCTTAGAGATGACATCTTATGAAGTCATTCTCGGGATGGATTGGTTGGTTCGCTTTCGAGCCTTTGTAGACTGCTATCGTCGTAGGGTGCATTTCACATCCCCTGAGGGTGGAGATTATCTATACAATGGTGAATGGGATGTTCAGGAGAGTAGAGAGAGACCAGAGCATCATGGGCAAGGTGGATTCACATCTGAAATTTTGAGCTTATATCTAGATGATCAGGGGAATTGTCAGACAGATTTCCCACAAATGGTTGATCGTTTTAGGGATGTCTTCCTGGATGACTTTTCTGGTCTACCTCCGGAGTGTGAGGTGGATTTCACTATTGGGCTCGTGATAGGAGCAGCACCAGTGTTAATTCCTCTTTATAGGATGGATACACCAGAGTTGTAGGCTCTCAAGAGGTAGTTAGAAGAGTTACAGGAAAAAAGTTTCATCCGACCCAGAACTTCTCCTTGGGGTTCGCCGATCCTCTTTGTGAAGAAGGCAGAGGGTACCCTCAGGCTCTGTGTGGATTATCGGAAGCTGAACTAGTTAACAGTAAAGAACCGATATCCATTGCCGATGATTGATGATATTTTTGATCAATTTCATGAAGCTTGAGTGTTCTCAAAGATGGAATTGGCGTACTGATATCATCAGTTCTGCGTGAGACCATTAGATATACCACATACATATTTTTGGAGAAGATATGTTCTGTACGAGTACTTGGTTATGTCGTTTGGACTCACGGACGTAACATCAGTTTTCATGGCTCTAATGAATCGTGTGTTCCATCCTTATATGGATTCTTTTGTGGTAGTATTTGTGGACGACATCTTGGTGTACTCTCACACTCGACACGACCATGCCATCCATCTTGAGATAGTATTGAGTACAATAAGATAGAATTGGCTGTATGCTAAGATCTCAAAGTGCCACTTTTGGATGGACTAGATTCATTTCCCGGGTCATGTCATCTCAGAGGAAGTAGTTGAAGTAGATGCAGAGAAGGTGAGAGTAGTAGTTTCCCGGGAGTATCCTAAGAACGTGTTTGAGATATACAGATTCTTAGGGCTGGTTGGTTACTACAGACACTTTATACATGACTTCTGCCGCATAGAAGCGCCATTGACGGGTTTAACTAAGAAGGGCTGGAAGTTAGTTTGGTCGTAAGCTTGTGAGACAACCTTTCAGGACTGGAAAGGAAGGTTGAAATCAGCACCAGTATTGATACTTCCAGAGCAAGGGAATATCGATATAGTTTTCTGTGATGCATCAGGTATTGGGCTGGGTGTAGTGTTGATGCAGGGTGATCGAGTTGTTGCGTACGGGTCTCGGAAGTTGAGGCCACATGATAGGAATTACCTAAAGCATGATCTCGAGTTGGCCGTGGTTGTACATGTGTTGTGCTGTTGGAGACAATATCTATTGGGGCAATGTTTTGTGGTTTTCACCGACCACAAAAGCCTCATGTAAATCTTTACTCAGCGTGACTTGAATATGAGGCAGATAAGGTGGGTTGAATACCTACATTCCTTCGATTTTGAGCTCTCGTATACCCCTGGAAAAGGTAATGTAGTAGCTAATTCACTGAGCAGGAAGAGATAGATACAGGAAGTGCAGGAGGCCAGTGGTGAGTGGAAGCTTATGGATTTGTTCACTTAGATGCCTTTGGAGGTGCACGATAGTCAGGGGGAAACTTATCTTTCATCTTTAGCTGTTACTTCTACTATCCTGGATAGAGTGAGGATGAGACAGTGATCTGATCCAGAAGGCCTAGTTCTACGGGAGTCGGTGGCCAGTGAGGACCCTCCTCCTGGTTGGATGATATGTGATGATGATGTTCTACGTTTCCATGGATGAGTATGGGTTCCAGGGGATATACGCGAGGAGCTGATGTGGGAGTTTCATGCCTCAGCATGGGAAGTTCATCCCTGGGTAACCAAGATGTACCGAGACTTGAGACGTCAGTACTGGTGGCCGGGTATAAAGAGAGAGATAGCTAGTTTTGTTACGAGGTGTTCCACCTATCAGCAAGTGAAGGCGGAGCATCAGAGGCCAACCGGACTGCTACAACAGTTACCCATCCTGGAGTGGAAATGGGATGATGTCATGATGGACTTCGGGACTCTATTTCCGAGGTCACCTCGAGGCAATTATACCGTGTGGGTTGTTGTCGACAGGCTCACAAAGGTATCTCACTTTTTTCCGATCAAGGGGACCTTCAGTGTTTACGATATCGGAAGGTTGTATATCTGAGAGGTCGTACGTCTTCATCGGGACCCTCATTCCATTGTTTCAGATAGGGACAACCGTTTTACGTCTAGTTTCTGGAAGAGTTTTTAGATGGCACTGGGTACATAGGTGCTTCTAAGAATAAATTACCACCCTCAGACAGATGGCCAGTCAGACCGTACGATATAGGTGCATGAGGAAATGTTGTGTACATGTGTCCTAGACTTTGGAGGATCTTGGGAGAGCCACATACCCCTAGTCGAGTTTGCTTATAACAATTGTTTTCAAGAAACTATCTATATGGCACCTTAAGAGGAATTATATGGTAGGCCAGGCTGATCACATTTGTGCTGGTTAGAGGTAGATGAGGCAGCTTTACCTGGACCACAACTAGTTCAGGATACTTCAGAGCTGGTCGAGTTGATTCAGAAGCGGATGGCTAGCATGTAGTCTCGTCAGATGTCTTATGCTGATCGCCGCAGACGAACCTTGGAGTTTGTGGTCGGGGATCAGGTTTTCTTGTGTGTTTTCCCGAGGCATGGACACAGACGGATCATGAGACAGGGTAAACCTTCACCAATGTATGTGGGTCCATTTGAGATTCTGGAGAGATTCTGGCCAGTTTTCTATCGGTTGTTGTTACCACAGAGGTACCAAGCCATGCACTAAGTCTTCCATGTATCTCAGTTGCATCGCTATCATTCAGACCTGTCTCACATTTTTCAGCCTGAGGAGGTTGAGGTTGAGTTAGATTCATCTTTTGAGGAGAATTTGATTCATATCGTTGATAGAACCATGAAGTTTCTCCGATGCCGGTCAGTTCCACTCATACGAGTGCTATGGTAGCATGGCCGAGTGTAGGGTGAAACCTAGGAGCGGGAGACCGACGTACGTGCTCAGTGGCCAGAACTGTTCTGTGCTTTATCTTCACCACCCTTGGAAGGGAAATTCAGAGATGAATTGCTTTAAGGGGGGAATTTTAAAGAACCTAGTTCTTATTTTTTAGGTAAATAATTCCTCTTTTCTCATTTTTTTATGTGTTTTGGAGAAATATGGAAAATGGGGAAAAATCCCAAATTATGAAAAGTACACACCATGTAATTTTCCACACGATGTGTACTTTTGGCCGTGTGAGATGAGTACACAGGGTGTGTGGCCATGTCGGCGATGAAGGGTGTTGGAACCGGCTATATGCCGTGTAGTGGTCCTTTACACGCCAAGTAGTCAGTTGGCAGGCAAATAGTAATGCGGTGGCCAGCTGTGCGACAGGACACACCATGTAATCAAGAAGACAAGTCATGTAGTCATGTCAGCAGGTGAACAGTGCCACACTGGCGGGAAGCCGCCATAGGAACAGTTTAAAAAATGGGAAGTACACGCCGTGTACTTGGATGTACACCCCGTGTACTTTGTTTTTTCGCTTAAAATGGGAATTAGCCTCCCCTGTTCAATGGGAAGGCTTAGAACGTGAAGATAGATCTGGAAAGGAAGGCCAGAGTTTTGGAGATCCGCCAAGCGCATGTCAGGAATCCGTTTCTGCCTCGAACAATCTCGTTGGAACCGCACGGGTAAGAGCTTCCTTCTCCTTGTGTGTCTATTTCCAATTCATCTTCTAATGGATGTTATTTTCATTTAAGCGAGAATTATTTTACCTAAGATATACCTCGTTCTAGGATGATTCGGGGAACTTCATTCGAGTATACCGATTAGGGGCGTTTAAGGTAGGTGGTTTGGTGTTTATTTTCCATATTTCATACATTTTTTATGTTTTTGAGCTACAAACCCATATTTGGGGTGTCGTGTGGCTGAGGTCATGGCTATTTTAAATTACTATAATTGTACAGGTAATTAAATGTGACTTTGAAAGGCAGTTTGGGATCGCTGCATGGATCTAGGACAACCCCGGGGTTTCGTTCCTCTATTTAGCCGTTTGGATAGTCTACCCAAGGGTATTCATTTTTTATATTATGTCTTTTAATTAGTGATTGAAGAATTTCGTTGAGAGGAATTTCTTGTGTAGTGTTTCGTTACATGTTGGGCATGGCCTGGTAACCTGTTTAGCCTGAGGGCAGTGTTGTGATTAGCCTGTGGGCATTGTACTACTTAGCCTATGGGAAACTTATTCTGTTCTTGTGGGCAAGTGATTCTGTGCCTGTGGGCGACACTTCTTATGCCTGTGGGAAATATCCGTATTCCTGTGGGAAGATTCTTGTGTTGGGTTCTCTTTACCCAATGGTAGGATTTTACGTGTCTGAGGACATTGGCTGTTTAATTAGAATACTCACAGTGGTGAGATTTTAAATAAATGATTAAATAGATATTAAAATGGCAATATAACTGGTTAAGTTAGTTACTTTTTGTAATACTTACTTTATATCACTTTTACTAATGCACAATGTTGTTGCATTCCTTCACACAGTTGGGCACTGACCTTTGGTGGGTGCCTACTGGTATTCCTTTCTCACCCCCAGTTTGGGTCTTTCTTTTCGGCCCAAACAAATTACGTTTCTGCATGTGTAGATAAGTGAAAAGGTCCCTATACATGTACTTGATTGCTACTGGGGTGTAGGAGAGCATGGGACCGAGCATTGGCTCGTGATGCCATGGGTTGTTCTATTTTGCATTTTTGTACTTGTACTTCAGTTGTATTTTATTGATTGGGTAACATGTTCTGGATGTTTTCGTAGAATAGTGACATGCGACATCTTCATATATATATGACTGCTAGTTTCCCTTTTTGTTATCAGTTATGCATTTCAGTTAAATATACTATTGGTGTTTTCGTTGTTGTTTTATATTTATATTATATTCCGATGCACTACACATTGACAAATTAGGGCATAGTTTCCCCACTATCAGACCTGGGATCTCGATGCTAGTCGGCAGCCTCTGGAGTTTGGGGAAATGCGCTTGAGGTCATGTCACGAACCAGGTTCGGGGAACCCATTGAGTGGTACCCGAAACCAGGACGTTACACCACCCCTCCCACACATACCAGTGATCACCAAGTACTTAAACACTAATCCTTGATCTATTATGTCAAATATATACTAGAAAATATTTGAGGGAGAAAATTTTAATTTATAAATGAAATAATATCAACAAAATTTAAAATCATGTATGATTTTATATTATAATAAAAACTACTATTATAATTTAAAATAAACTTCACAGAAGGGATAGTGTTTTTATTCAATCAAATGCATGATCTCAAGAATTAAAAAATTATAAATCTAACCATTACCAAATATTATTCATTTTTTATCCCACCATGGTATGTTTAATTGATAATAACATGGAAGATGATTGAATTAAAAAAAAT
The DNA here is from genome assembly GCA_963277665.1 of Viscum album. Taxonomy (NCBI): domain Eukaryota; kingdom Viridiplantae; phylum Streptophyta; class Magnoliopsida; order Santalales; family Viscaceae; genus Viscum; species Viscum album. The sequence goes on from OY728165.1 coordinate 1,396,404,511, forward strand.
AAGAAGAATAAAATAGTTAAATAGAAGAAAAAAAAATTTCTCCTCCAGAATCGTTCTTCCAAGATGATAGCATTGGTTTTCCAACAAGATGTCAAAAAAATGTTGTGGACACTTTTTATAGGATGTCCGGAATTGGATTTGATATCTACCCATAAAAATTCAGAAAAATTGGCACTATTTGAATGATGTTATGGCCAAAATACTAGAGATTACATATTAAGGATACCAAACGCTAATTAACTAGCCCATCTTTGACCGGATTAAGAGAATCCTTAATGAAATAATTTCTCTCTTAAATTAAATGTGAAACTGGATCATCTAATTTCCATTCTAACACATCTGTAAAAACCTCATTTGGTGGTTAGTAACATGATATATGAATCTTTTATTGAAGTAAGATTCACTATTCCAACTAGATTATGTGTTCACATTGACCAATTCGTTTGTGCTCATGGGAGTTTGAATTGGTTCTTGGTTATTAAGAATATTTTGAACCCCAAGAACATGAAAATTCTAAAAAATTATTCACATTAATTGGATAATAAATTAATGAGTTATTCTAGAAATAAAGGGACAAAATAAAATGGTTAAATGTACGTAATTCACCACATTTCACATTTAATCTCAAAACTCACCAAAAAACACAAAATGATCTAGAGAATCTCAAATTGGTTAATGAGAAGGGATTAAAAGATTTACAAAAAAATTAATAATGGTTAAAGTTTTATCTTTTTTATTTTCTCCACTCTTATCACTTGGAATCTTGGACAAGTAAATATAAAAATATAATCAAATAAAATTTAAAAAAACATATCCATGGGATCCACCAATTTATCAGCATGAAAAATGATATAATTCCTCAAAAAATAAAATTATTTCATGTTCACCATTCATTTCAATCAATATATTTCCTTTTTATTTATACTCCCATGGACACAAAACACATACCCCCATTTTATTTTCTCTTACAACACAAATGTCAATTTTTAATAATGCCTTTCTCATGAAATACTCATGCAAGGGTCACCATATCATTAAAAAAATCCTACATCTCCACCCAATGTGTGTAAAGGACATTTGCATATCTTGAGTACTTTATAGGGCTGCTTTATGGATTCAGGGTGGTAGGATTCATATGTGAATAAGTGAAAAGATGAATGAAGAGGGTTTGGCTATTTTTGAAGAAAAATTACATTATTCTAATATTCTATAATATATGTTCTCCTCCTCACTCCCCATAGACACAAATAAGCTCTATCATCATGAAAAAATAAAATTTTACACAATTCATCATTTCAGTATTAAAAGTTTCAATCTTCTCACATACTATTTTTCTTGAAATCTCCAGATTGGAACAAATAATTTTTCATTGGATGCTCTATAAAGGCACATAATTTAATACATGAAAGCTCTAGATATGACACAACAATTAAGAAAAAATGTTTTTTTTATCAGAAAAAACATATCTTCAGAATATAACTTTCCACCCAATGTATCACAGAATTTGGTAGTACAACACAAGAAAAATAACCACACACTTATGTTCAACCTGATTATGTAATTATACTTCAGGTGAAGTTTGGGTTGGGAAAATTGGCTTATAGTGTGGCTAACCTAATGTGTTGTTAATGGATTATAAGGGCAAATAGGATTAAAATTTCATGATAGGGGATTATTAAATGATTATTGGAAATGGGGGATTAAAATTAATGAAATGCCTCAATCATTTGAAACATATGTACGTCATGACCTCAAGTTTTAATATATTTAAATCAAATTCGGGTTAAAGCATGTTTGGTAAGGTTCTCTCAAAATGTTATATAAAATAAAATATTATGAAAATTTTGTTTAAAATCCTCACAGAAAAGTGTTTTCAATGATAGAGATTTTTATATATGGAATGTTATTTAAAAATTAGTATACATATCATGAAATTCATAATGATAAGAACTTGAAACAATATTATTTTCTGCATTCATTTACGCTCTCTATCATGGAATAAATATCTTCACCCATTGACATGGGTTTTAAAAATTTGGATGATAATCGTTTATGTTTAATTTTTTTAGAAAAACACAAATATTGAAAAACAATCACATATTTTATTTAAAAACATAAAAATAAAGAATTGAATATATTACACTACAATGCTTCCCCCCACAAGACATAAATGATGTATTTTACACAGTGCATTCAAAAGGATTTGAAATGTAATTATATTTTAAATTGAATCCTAGAAGTCAAGAATTTGATAAGTTGAGCTACAACCTGACTCATTATAAGTGTAACGTTGTGTTAAGAATTTATGTGTGACACACATGAGAACCTAAAACCAATATTATTTAAAAAAATAATTTTTTTAAAAGAATAATAAAATATAAATATAGTGATAAAAGAAAAATATATCTAGGTTTAATCCCGTAAGTGGTCCTTGTGTTTTGAGTGCCTCTATATGGGCAGTTTCAGCTGGTTATCCCCAATCTAATGTTGGGTTGAGTTTCATGGTCTTGAACCACCAATAATTCTTATTTATATCTCTAAATTATTCTATTTTAATGAGGACTCTATGGATAGAGTAATACAAATCCTCCGCCATTAAAATTAGTTGCCTATTAATGGTGGGGTTAGGATAAAGAATTATTCCATGACATTCATGGTTCCCACTTGAACAACCTATTATTCATTATTCAGAGGTTCCTCAAGGTATACATTATCAAACAAATAGTAATCCATGAAATAATAGTGTAATTATATTTTAATAAAATTAAAACATGATGAATCAATAACAAATTATCCCCTTTCAATGTAAGAATCGTGTGTCTCCTTTTTACCAAGAAAAGAAACTTTTGTATCCAATTGAAATTCCTCCAATAATAGTTCATCTACTTTAAAGAGCCCCATATGTTCTTCGTGAATGGAATATTATTTTTATTCCCCATCCTAGAAGGAAAAAAGATGTGTTGGATGAATATGAAAATTTCAAACAAGGGGAACAAGTACACAATTCATCTTCTATAAAATATAAATGAAACGATTTTAGAAAAATATTATCTCCCATATGTGGGTCAACTTTAATTGACTAGTTTGTGGAAAATTCCCATTTGCAGTTTAATTTTGCAAAATAAATTTAGGTATTCAGGATCCTCCATCATTTCTTCAAAATCCACTACTTTGGTGGTGTCTTCCTTTGATGGTTCTGGCTTATCTACTTTTTATATAATATGTGGATCAAGTAGTTATTCACACACATTCTAGAATAAATCTTGATATTTTTATCTTCTACGTGTATCTCAGTAGTCTGTTCTTCCATCTTAGCCTCCTCATGTTCGTTCGTAGGTTATTGCTCTAGATCAGGTTCGGGATTCTCTATTAATTCTTGAAAATAGTCGAATTCTCTTTCCATTTTTTCCCCACGTCATCTAGTGTATCACTATTCCTTTTAACTAGATCATTTTTATCAATATAGTCATATTATTTTTCTGGATATATTAATTTTGGGTAATTATTCCATGTATTAAACAAATAATCATTTGAAAATATCATGGAATGTTATGATTTTTTAACATTTTATAATAGATTCAAATATTTATAATCTTATTATGGAACTACCTCCCTAGAAAAACATCATGTTTGATTTGTTTCTATCGTGGGGTTTATAAAATAATTATTTACTATGTTAAAATACTTTATAGTGGTTAACCATTTTTTTCTACAAATAGAATTAAACAAAAATCACCTTTTCTCTTTTTAATTAAAAGAAGAATTTGGTGTTTTTTAATTTGGTTGGTTTTGAAAATTATAGAAATAGAATAAAAGATGAAATTAAGAAATAGATTCGAGAAAAATTTCCATCACATGTGATTAAAAAAATTTATATGGGATTGGTGATCAAGTATGGGACATGTTTCAAATTTTAATGTTATCCTTGTTACATTTTATTAAATCTCTTCCCCTAAGTCGACTTATGTGAGATTAAACAATCTATTTAACTCAATTAATTAGTAAATGTATTTGGATGAGAATAGACCTTAAAAAATTATAATTTTTTCTTCACTTCTTATAGTCTATTATATAGTTTTACTGAATACCCCTAATTAACATAGGAAATTTCCATTTGGGTATTGTTTATCTAAAATAATCTAGAATTCTTACACCCCATCCCACTCATAATAGTGATCGCCACATACTACACCACTATGACTGGATATATTCTATCAAATATAGACCATAACCTAGTGGAGGGATAAAATGTTCATTTATCAATTGAATAATAACCAAAAAATATCAAATCAAATCTGATCACATTGGATAACAAAAACTGCTATTGTAATCTGAAATCAGCTTCGTAGAAGAGAGATTGTTTTTCTTTAATCAAATGAAAGAACGTAATCCTCACAATAATAGAAAACTTGACCATCCCCAATGGACTTAGATTTTTATACCACCATTTTAAGGGTAATTTAGAATAATGGGGAAGATTATGGAATTACAAAAAAATATGAAAAGAGTGAAAAGAAACTACAAAAAGTTTCTTCTCTAGAATCGGTCCCCCAGAATGATAGCTTTGGTTCTCCTACCGGATGGCTGAAAAATTCTATGGACAACACAGGTTGGATGTTAAGAATGGGTTTGGATACCTACCCTTGAAATTTCAATGCAATTAGTGTGGTGTTAAAAAAGTTATGATCGAAATACTATAGATGACGTATTTTGTCCACCAAACACTATTCTAGCTACAAAACATATTTAGGTTTATGGGAAGACTTAATAAAACCATTTCTCTCTGCAATTTAATGTGAAACTGCTTCATTGAGTTAGATTTCTAACAGAGATTGAATCACCCCATTTGGTTGTTGGTATCCGGAGATATGACTCGATCAATTTGGAAAGGTCCATTCTACATATTTGATTATATGTTCACTATGACTAATTTTTTTAGCTTGTGGGAGTTCGGATTGAATCATGGTAAAGAAGAAGATTTTGTAGCCCACGAACCATAAAATCAAACAAAAAATTATTCACATGAATTGGATAAAAAATTAAGAGTTATGATTGAAATACAGAGGAAATATGAAACTGTTAAATGTCCATAATTAACCACATTTCACATTTAAACTCAAAACTCACCGAAAAACATTAAATGATCCAAATAATCTCAAATTGGGTAATGACAAGGGATTGAATTATTTAAAAACACATGAATAATGAAAAAAATATAATCACTATCAATTCACTAACATATATCACTTGTACTCTTAAACATGTAAATATAAAAATATAATCAATGAAAATTGTAAAAAACGTATCCGTGGGATCCAAAAATTTAGCAACAAGAAACAAAAGAAATCATTCATCATAGAAAACAAATATTTCAATTTCTCCATCCAAATCATTCAATATATTTCCACATCATTTATTCTTCCATGCATAGAAAACTCTTACTTCACATGTATTTTATATTATCATACTAATGTTAATTTTTAACAATGTCATTCTCAAAAAATACTCATGCAAGGGTAACCATAGGCTTCATAAATACCTAAATCCCCACTTAATGAGAGTGAATGAAATTTTTTATCATGGGGAATTTATATTTCCATTTTATATCTTCGGGTTGGTAGGATTTAGATATGAATAAGTCTAAGCCTCAATGATGAGGATATGGATCATTTTGAAGAGAAATTTCCTTATTCTAATTTTCACACCAATATGATTCCCTCCTCACTCCCCTTAGAAAAAAAGATCCATCCACATAAAAAATTAGTAAAATTTCACCATCATTCATCATTTCTGTAGAAAACATTTTTATCATATCAAAAATGATTTTTCTATAAATCTATAAATAATATCAACTTTATTTTTGTTTTTCATTGGATGCTCTATAAAGGAATAAATTCTTATACATGGATTCTCTAAATAAGGAAATGCTTTCAAAATATTGTTTTTCATCAGAAAACACATTCCATAAGAATATAATTTTCCACCCAATATATGAACAAGTGTGGTATCAAAACCCAAGACAACCTCCCCCACACATATGTTTAACTATATTATTCAATTTCACTTCAAGGTAAGTTTGTGTAGGGAAAAGAGGCTTCTAATTTGGTTAACCAAATAGTTTGTTCTTGGATTCCGTGGGAAATAGTGATTAAATGTTCAAGGTAGGCCAATAAAAAATGATTATTACAGAAGGGGGGTTAAAATTAATTTAATTCATTAGTGAATTAAAACATATGTATGACAAACCCTAACATTTTGTTAGATATAAATAAAATTATGGTTAAATAAATCATGGTATGGTTATCTAAAAATGTTAATTAATGGAAATTATTATGAAAATTTGTTAAGGAATCTTCACAGGAAAGTGATTTCAATGATAAAGAATGTGATTTGTGGCATGGAATTCAAAAATTAGTATACATTTCCTGAAATTAATAAAGATATGAAATTTAAACAAAGTCATTTTCAAAATTAATTTAATCTCATGTTCATGGAATAATTTTCCTCAATCATTGACTTATGTTTTGAATATTGTGATGATTATAATTTTAGCTCAAATTTTTGAAAAAATATAATTTAATAACAAAAACAAATTAATAAAAAGGAAAATAAATAATTGAATATATTTAACTAAAATGATTCTCTACACTATACTTAAATTATGTAGTGTTCGTAATTCATTCAGGTGGATTTAACATGAAATTATATGTTAAATGGAATTACAGATTTCAAGAAAGTGATAAAGATAGGTACAACATGACTTAATGTGAGTTTAAAATTGTTTTTTTGTCTTATGTTCTACACAGAAGATAAAATAAAACCAAAATATATATAATAACATAATATTTTTTAAAAAATAAAATTATAATAGACATAGGGTGAGAAAATAAGGATAGATCTTGGTTTAATCCCCCCATGTTGGCCCTTTGTTTTGAATGTATCTAGATAGACAGTTTTTTTGGTTTTCCCCAATCTGATGGTGAGTTGAGTATCATGGACATGAACCACCATTAATTATTATTTATATCTTTTACATCATCCTATTTTATGAGGACTCTATAAATATATTATTCCAAATCCCCCCCCAACATTAAAATGAGATAAATATTAAATGGTTTGGTTAATACAAATAATGAGTCCTAGACTTTCATGGTTTCCACTTTCAGAACATCTTATTTATTATTCTGCAGTTCCTAAAGCTATGATGCATCAACAAAAAATTCAAAGGTAAAACCATAGATTAATTCTATTTGGATTAAATTTAAACACGACGAATCAATATCAAATTCATCCCTTTCAATGTAGTTATCCTGTGATTATTTTTCCTCAGGAAAATAATCTTTTCTATCATCATGAAATTCCTCCTATAAGTGATCATCTTGTTTAGGGATCCCCATGTGTTCTTTATGATGTGCTTTTTCTTTTACTTCCCCATCATCCAAGGAAGAATTTATGTTGAATGAATATGAAAATATAAAATAAGGGGAACTAGTAATCAATTCATCTTCCATAAAATCAGAATGAAAAGTGTTTATAAATTGATTATATCCCTTAAGCCGCTCGACACGAATTGATTCATTAGTGAAAAAAATCCAAATTTAGTTGAGTTTTATGAGATAAAGGTTAGACATCAGATTCATAAATATTTTCATCAAATTACTCATATCTAGTGTTGACTTCCTTTAATGGTTCTTAGCTCTTCTACATTTTATGGAATATGTGGACCATGTTGTTCTTCCCACTCATTCCAAAATCCATCTAGATCATCTTTATTTTTCACAGATATCTCAGTAGTCAATTCTCTATGTTGGAATCCTTATGTTTTTCTTATGATCTCTCTCTAGCACAGGGTTGGGTTTCTAGATTAATTCCTGAACATACACAAATGTTATTTCCATTTTTCTAAATAAGTAATCCATATTATCACTCTTCGTTTTCAATCAGTTATTCAGATCACTATAATCAAATTCAGGTTCATGATTTCATATTTTAGGTAATTATTCAATTAATTAAATAAACAATAATTTGAAAACATCATATAAAAAAATTTATTTACCTTTTTATTTGAGAAGTGTAAAATATTTATAATTAGATTGTACCACTGTCATCCCGACAATGGAAACTAGTTCTTATATGAGTCTATCATGTTTGATAGAAAACAATTATTTTTTATATGAAAATGTATTATTGTGATTAACCTAGGCTATCTATTAAGAGGATCACACAATATTCACATTTTTCACTTTGTAATTATTGGAATAATTCGGTGTTTTTGAATTTTATTGTTCATAAAAACTATAGAATAAGAACAAATGAATAAATTATGGAACATAATCATGAAAAATTTCCATAACAATTAATTTAAAACTATTATATGATATGGGTGATCATTTCAGGGTACGTTTTTGTAATTTCAATACTATCCTTGTTCTATTTTATTCAATCCAATTCGACTAAGTCAATTTAAATGAGATTATACAATTACATTAACACACTTCTTTAGTCAATTGGTTATGATAAGAATATACCTTAAAAAAATTTGGTTTGGTCTGTACTCCTTATAGTGCCTTCTAGAGTTTTAGTGAATATCCCTAATTGAATTATGCAATTCACAATCGGGTACTTTTTATCCGAAATAATCAAGAATGTATAGAACCCCTACCACACGTACTAGTGATCGACACGTAAATCACCACTAAGACCTAATCTATTTTATTGAATGTTGACCAGAAGCTAGTAGAGTGTGAAATAATTAATTTATCAAAACAATAAAAAAAGGACTCTAAAAATTAATTTATCACATAATATTATAACAAATTCTATAATAATTTGCAATCAACTTCTTAGTTATGATAGTTTTTTAATTCTATAAAATAATAGAACTCAATCATTACAAAAATGGAAAACCCACCCTTCCCTAATCATATGAGATGTTTAACACAATATGGTAAGGTTAATTGAGAATAATTGAGAAGATGAAGGGATTACAAAAATAAGAATAATAAATGACTGAAAATAATGAACAAAAATTTTATCCTCCAGAATCTATACCCCATAATGATAGCTCAGGTTCTCCCAAAATATGGAAAAAAATGATGAGGTCCCTTATTATAATATGTGAGGAATGGATTTGGATAACTACTGTAACATCCCAAGTAATTAATGAATAATAGATACTTTTATATGTTTCTATTAATGAATTAGATAGTGTTTTAGAGGCTTAAAATGAAAATAAATCCAATCTTAAGCATGGAATACACTAAAATTCTTAACAGATTGTTTTACTGCCTTTTGATGGAAAACCATTTTTAAATCTATATTTTGACAATTTGATAAGCTATGTTTGTCAAAATAAACTTATTCTTTATGATTGGTACATCAAAATTTACTTTGTGTGAATTTTTGGTATTTTTCCGATAAAGTTCATTTTTTAATGAATAATGAAAAATGTTGTATTTTAATTCAAAACCTCTTTTTAATCTAATTAATTAATATGATTAGATTATATTTTGAATTGGTTTTGAAGTGAAATTAGAATATATTTTTACCAGTTTATCCAATGATGGTCATTGGAATCAATTTCACTTTGAAATTGGACTTAAACTGGTATCAATCGTTTGATACTTATTGTTTCATAAAAACACACTATTTGTCATGACAGCGGGAATTAATTATTAAATTAATTAATGTGACTTATATGTTTTGAATTTTGTAAAATATACTTAATTTTTGAATTTGGAATATGAAATATAACTTAGGGTGAATTTTTGTTAATTTTCTGAAAAACTTCAATTTTTGATGAATAGTGAAACCACTAAGTGGTACTTATAAAAACTGATTTTTCCGTTTAAATGAAATTTTTCCATCATTGTGTTTTGAATTTAAAAAATCCGACATAAATGGTTGTGATTATGAATTAAAATGTGGTTCAATGGGATTAAAATAATTTTTTGGTGAATAGTAACTTATTAAGTTCTTAATCGCGATTAAAGGTAATTAGTGTAGTTTAAGGTAAAAATAATGAATTTATAAAATGAGGTGACCTTGAAACATGTCCTACCCTCATTGGTTGTGTCATGGCCGACCAAGACAAGCCATGGGTCAACTTGGGGACCCCATGGAGCCACATTGGTTGGGAAATGACATAAATAACTTTTTATTAAATTGTAAAGTAAAAATGACACACACATAAGGTGTTTTACTAAAACAATTTTTACATGGGGTTATACGATTAATATTTTTGACTATAAATAGTCATTGGAAAGCTAAAAAGATTTCCTACATCATAGTATTTTTTTATAATTTGTTGACATTAAATTAATAAATGTATTTATGACATCATAATGATGTAGCGATGACCTCATTATTTAACGATTTAAATAAAATGGAAAGATAATGTAAAATATAAGACCTACACATGGACAAAACCTATTGGACTAGTGTATTAAGAACCCTTGTCACATTATCCTCTAATTATATCAATGTGGTACCTTTTGAATCCGAAACCCTTTTTAAAATAATGTAACTTGTCTTTACTTTCCAAGAGTGCCCATCCTCTCCTCTTATAAAAGGCCCCCACCTCTACCTCATTTCACAAACTCCTCAAGCCTTTGTCTTGGCCATCCTCTAACCATGTAATATCTCCACATCCCTCTAATAATCCTATAGGATTCCCTTTGGGCATTATCCTTTCAAAGGAAGCCTTTAGGCTTAAATCAAAAGGAGTTACACTTTTAAAGGTAATTCAATTTTTCATGTTCATTTGTTTTATTTTGCTTCTCCAACCCCCTAAACACTTTTTATTTACATATTTTGTAACAAAACCAGTATATCCAATATACTAGGATGTTTTTATAAGATTTATTTGAGCTACACTCTCACACAACTACATCAAATGGTTAAAGAACATACGGTTTCCGTGGATGGAGAAATTCTGCCTCCCAAAATGATGATTGTTCAATACTCATTTAACACCTTCAAAGGTGGCCATTATGATGTCACTGTTTTTATATATGATATGTAATATTTTTATTCTTTCCTTAAGCTTCTATATTTTTCATTTATGGCATACCATTATTGTTTCCATTATGGGTATACATGATATCTTCATTTTAAGAAGTGCGGACTACCGCCCCCTCAATGTGATGTGATTCGTTAATGCCATATGTGGGATGTATAAAGGATGGATTTAATGTTATTATATATGATTTTATACTGGAATTATAATGTACTCTTATATCATTATGATTCCAATCCAGAAAATATAAAATAGAAATGGAAGTAGCGTTCATGCGTACGTACGGCTTACCTTCTCCATGAACGGTGCATTTCATTTCTTACCTCTAAATGTGATGTAATATTATAAATACATATATATGATGAATATATATGATATATATGTTATCCAAATCATTAATATCATTCTGGATATAATGAAACTTTGACCAAATTAACAACATGTAAGTGTAAGTAGTCTATTTTTGACTTAAGAACCAAATACCGACAAAATGAACATTATTAACTTAAATGATTACATGATGTTCAAAACATGGTATAAAAGGAATAATGAACGTGAAAAAGGTTCTTAACAAAGTAGATATTAACTCATGTTTATTATTCAGGATATTAAAGAACGGTCGGGTCAAGTCGGATACGAGGTATGGGACTTCGTCTCAATCTCCTTTCATTGAGGCATATTTTATTTTATACACTACTTTCTTTTATACGGTGTATAAAACCCTTTGATTTTTATGTTTATTCAAAAGGAATATTTTTTATACGAAGCGTTTACTAAACGAAAAAAGGGAATGTTTTTGTCGTACATATGCGGCGACAACGACTTCTCCGCCGCCATGACTGTTATTTGAGTTTCGGCTTCCTCTACAAGCCATACCTTGTTTTTAAAAGAAAAATAAATACCATGTTTTACTTTTCTTTTCTTTTGGTATTGAGAATGGTTTTCATAATGTTTTTATATCAATTTGTTTTATTGATATCTTGTGATTGAAAGGTGGAAATGATATGTTTCGTTTATGCATGTTTTATGTGATATGATTATGTTGAGGTTCTTTGGAATTATTATGAATATGGGTGGTTCCGTGATAAACTAAGGGCGGGTGAGCCCGATATAGCTCTCCAATGCATTGGGTAACGCGAAGGAGTGAAACGTTAAGGTTTCTCTAAAGAGATTTAGGGAATATACTGTGATGGGTATTCCAAACGTAACGAAGAGGGTTACTCCCTACGTAAGAATGTTATGAATGCGTCAAGTTACCTTTATGTCTTATGATTTCTATTATTTTTTCATGATTTGATGAGGTATGTTAAAGTGATTATGTTTTATGGGTAAAGTATGATCTCATCCTTATGTATATATGTACCCATGTTTCCTTTCCATATTTTTATATCCCTTACTGAGCTCTTTATGCTCATCCCAAGTTTTTTTGAAATGTTTTTCACAGGTCAAGGGAAAGGTACATGATATGATGATAGTGTCAAGGAAGTGTCAAGAAAGAATCCATGTTTATTTTCAATATGTTTCCATTGATGGGAAAAAGAATACTATCTTTTATTGTAACCACTTTGTTTAAATGTGGGTTGTAATGCATGTCTTAAGATCTAATTCTCTAAAACTCTAAACCTGAAAAGATCCTCAACGTGTAATCTTGTGATAACTCAATATTAAGTAAGGTTTAAGGCCGGGGCCTTATAGTTGGTATCGAAGGTCGGTTTAGATAACTTTAGGAGTTAGAAATCTATGAAATTATTATCCAAAAGTTTTTTTTATGGTCAAATTGAAATGATATAGCATTTAAAGATTACCATGTTGCTTCATCTAAAACATGTTTGTTCAGAATGGTTTTCCACAGAGGAAACATGGAAGCAGTGCTAGGAAGGCATACAGAAGGAAATAACCTTCCGAATCAGCATCTCGAGATGGTCGGAATTGGAACTGAACAGTTTCTTGCAGTGATGGCACAGTTGACTCAGGCTATAAATGGTGGTGGTATCTATACACGAGATCAACCAGATCAACCGCAGATGAACATGTCAGTGGTGGAACATTTCATGAGGCAACATCCCCCATCATTTAGAGGATCATCAGACCCTGTGCTAGCTGAAGGGTGGACTAAAGCACTAGAGAAGGTTTTCGATGTCATGGGGTGTTCAGACAATCAAAAGGTTAGTCTTTCTATTTACCGTTTGGAAGGTGAAGCAGATCATTGGTGGTCGATGGTTAAAAATATCAGGGACGCCGATGAGATTGATGCTCTCGACTGGGATGAATTCAATGGTATGTTTCTTGAAAAGTATTTTCCTATGGTTGTTCAACTTAGTATAGAAAAACAATTCTTGGAATTGAGGCAAGAGGAAGACTCAGTGGCTACCTATGAAGAAAGGTTCACTCGATTTGCAAGGTATGCTCCAAATTTTATCCAAATACCGCGTTCCATACAAGATATGTCCATTATGAATTTGTAGTAATGCCTTTTTGGCTAACCAATTCACCTGATATATTCATGGACTAAATGAATAAAATTTTCTATGAGTTCTTGGATAAGTTTGTGGTGGTTTTCATTGATGATATTTTGGTGTTTTCAAAAAGTAAAGAGGAGCATGAAAGACATTTAAGGGTTATCTTGAAAACCTTAAAAGAAAAGAAACTATATGGAAAATTCAGAAAGTGTGAGTTTTGGTTGCAAAAAATATCATTCCTTGGTCATATTGTTTCTAAAGATGGGATAACTGTTGATCCTGCAAAAACAAAGGTTGTTGAAGAATGGCCAAGACCCACAAATGTAACCGAAATTCATAGCTTCCTTGGTTTGGCAGGCTATTACCGAAGTTTTGTTAGAAATTTTTCACGATTATCTAGTCCAATGACTAAGCTAACTCGAAACAGTGTTAAGTTTATATGGACAAAAGAATGTGATGATTGTTTTCAGGAATTGAATAGAAGATTAGTGAATGCTCCAGTTTTGGCACTACCTTCCCGGAATGGTGAGTTTGTTATATACAGTGATGCTTCATTGAAAGGAATTAGTTGCGTCCTAATGCATAATGATCAGGTAATTGCTTATTCTTCACGATAGTTGAAAACTCATGAGGTAAATTACCCTACACATGATTTGTAATTAGCTGCTGTTGTTTTTGCTTTAAAAATTTGGAGGCATCATTTTTATGGAGTAAAGTGTGAAATATATACCGATCACAAAAGTTTAAAGTATATATTCACACAGAAAGAATTGAACATGAGACAAAGGAGATGGATAGAATTAATCAATTATTATGATTTTATGATTCATTACCATTCGGGAAAAGCAAATAAAGTGGATGATGCTTTGAGTCAAAAAATTAATGCTTCATTAGCAATGTTGTGTTTGGAACGTGATCCTTTGGTTAAGGATTTGATGAACATTGGCATAGAAGTTGTGGGTGAAGGATGTTCTTCTGTTTTGTTTCAGGTATCAGTGAGATCATCTCTATCAGATAGAATCAAGAATGCACAAAAGCAAGACAGTGAGTTGCAGAAAAAGGTAGAGCTGGTTCAGAAAGGTAAGTTTCCAGAATTGAACATTGATAATGATTGCGTTTTGAGATTTGGGAAGAGATTGTGTGTGCCTTGTGATTCACAGTTGAATAGAGAGTTGTTATGTGAAGCTCATAGTTCTCCGTTTTCTGTTCATCCTAGCAGTACTATGATGTATAGTGATCTGCGAGAGTATTACTGGTGGGATGAAATGGAAAGAGATATTGCTGATTTTACTGTGAAGTGTTTGACTTGTCAGCAGGTTAAAGCAGAGTGGCAGTTACCGAAAGGGATGCTTCAGCCTTTACCAGTGGCAGAGTGGAAATGGGAGAATATATCTATGGACTTTGTTGTGGGATTACCGAAGACTTATCGAGGTAATAATGCAATCTGGGTTATTGTTGATCACTTGACCAAGTCTGCTCATTTCCTTGCTATACGAGATACATTCTCTCTTGATCAACTTTCCCATTTGTATCTAAAAGAGGTAGTCAGGTTACATGGACTTCCTCTCTCCATTGTACCTGACCGTGAACCCAGGTTCACTTCTAACTTTTGGAAAGGCCTTCAGAAGTCGTTGGGTACTAATTTAGATTTTAGTACAACTTTTCATCCTCAATCAGATGGGCAGTCCGAATGAACAATTCAGACCTTCGAGGATATGCAACGAGCTTGTTCGATGGATTATCGGGGAATTT
Organism: Viscum album; assembly: GCA_963277665.1. Lineage (NCBI taxonomy): Eukaryota > Viridiplantae > Streptophyta > Magnoliopsida > Santalales > Viscaceae > Viscum > Viscum album. The sequence goes on from OY728165.1 coordinate 1,396,419,739, forward strand.
GGGACCAACATATTTCTTTGGTTGAGTTTTCATATAATAACAGCTTTCATTCTAGTATACAGATGGCTCCATTTGAGGAATTATATGGAAAACGGTGTCGAACTCCAGCTTTTTGGGATGAAGTAGGGGAAAGGAAGCTTATGGGAACAGAGTTGGTAGAAGAGATGGCAGAAAAAGTTCAGTTGATTCAGAGAAACATGAGAACAACTTAGAGCAGGCAGAAAAGTTATGCGGACAACAGGAGGAAGGATCCCTCTTTTGAGGTAGGTGATCATGTTTTTCTCAATGTTTCTCCATGGAAATGTGTTATGCGATTTGGTAAGAAAGGAAAGCTAAGTCCAAGGTTCGTTGGACCATACGAAATTCTGGAGAGAGTTGGATCTGTTGCTTACCGAGTGGCTTTACCTCCGAGTTTATCTCATGCACACAATGTTTTTCACGTTTCAATGTTGAGAAAGTATATGCCAGATCCATCTCATGTTTTGAGTCTAGAGGTAGTTCATCTTGAAGAAAACCTATCTTATGAGAAACAACCGGTCCAGATTCTTGACCACAGGGAGCATGTGTTACAGAATAAGGTGATTAAGTAGGTAAAGTTTTTGTGGAAAAACCACATGATGGAAGAGGCAACATGTGAATCTGAATATGCAATGAGGGATAAGTACCCCCATTTATTCGATAAGTAAAGAAATTACGGGGACGCAATTTTCTAAAGGGGGGAAGGATATAACTCCCAAGTAAGTAATGAATAATAGATATTTCTATCTATGTCTATTAATAAATTAGATAGTGTTTTAGAGGCTTAAAATGAAAATAAATCCAATCTTAAGCATGGAATACACTAATATTCTTAAAAGATTGTTTTACTGCCTTTTGATGGAAAACCATTTTTAAATCTATCTTTTTACAATTTTATAAGCTATGTTTGTAAAAATAAACTTATTATTTATGATTTCTACATCAAAATTTACTTTCTGTGAATTTTTGGTATTTTTCCGATAAAGTTCATTTTTAATGAATAGTGAAAAATGTTGTATTTTAATTCAAAACCTCTTTTTAATCTAATTTATTTATATGATTAGATTATCTTTTGAATTGGTTGTGAAGTTAAATTAGAATATATTTTTACCATTTTATCCAATGATGGTCATTGGAATCAATTTCACTTTGAAATTGGACTTAAACTGGTATCAATCTTTTGATACTTATTATTTCATAAAAACACGCTATTTGTCATGACAGCGAGAATTAATTATTAAATTAATTAATGTGACTTATATGTTTTGAATTTTGTAAAATAGACTTCATTTTTGATTTCAGAATATCAAATATATCTTAGGGTGAATTTTTGGTAATTTTCTAAAAAACTTCAATTTTTGATGAATAGTGAAACCACTAAGTGGTACTTATAAAAACTGATTTTTCCGTTTAAATGAAATTTTGCCATCATTGTGTTTTGAATTTCAAAAATCCGACATACATGGTTGTCATTAATAAGTAAAATGTGGTTCAATGGGATTAAAATAATTTTTTGGTGAATAGTAACTTATTAAGTTCTTAATCGCGATTAAAGGTAATTAGTGTGAGTTAAGGTAAAAATAATGCTTTTATAAAATGAGGTGATCTTGACACACGTCCTAACATAATTGGTTGTGTCATGGCCGACCATGAAAATCCATGAGTCAACTTTGGGACCCCATGGATACACTTTGGTTGGGAAATGACATAAATAACTTTTTATTTAATGTTAAAGTAAAAATCACACACACATAATGTGTTTTACTAAAACAATTTTTACATGGGGTTATACAATTCATATTTTTGACTATAAATAGTCATTGGAAAGATAAAAAGATTTCCTACATCATAGTATTTTTCTTATAATTTTTTGACATTATATAAATAAATTTATTTATGACATCATAATGATGTAGCGATGACCTAATTATTTAACGATTTAAATAAAATGGAAGGATAATGTAAAATCTAAGACCTAAACATGGAAAAAACCTATTGTACGAGTTTATTTCGAACCCTTATCACCTAATCCTAGAATTATATCAATGTGGGACCTTTTGAATCCGAAACTCTTTTTAAACTAAAGTAACTTTTCTTTACTTCCCAAGAGTGCCCCTCCTCTCCTCTTATAAAAGGCCCCCACCTCTACCTCATTTCACACACTCCTAAAGCCTTTGGCTCGGCCATCCCCTACCCATTTACTCTCTAAAAATCCCTCTCCTCATCCTAGAGGATTCCCTTTGGGCAGAATTCTTTCAAAGGAATCCTTTAGGCTCAAATCAAAAAGAGTTACACTTTTAAAGGTAATCCATTCTCTCATGTTCATTTGTGTTATTTTACTTCTCCAACCCTCTAAACTCTTTATATTTAATTCTTTTGTAACAAAACCAGTATCTTCAGTATACTAGGATGTTGTTATAAGATTTATTCGAGATACACTCTCACAAAACTACATCAAATTGTTAAAGAACATACAGTTTCCGTGGATGGCGAAATTCTGCCTCCCGAAACGATGATTGTTCAATACTCATTTAACACCTTCAAAGGTGGCCATTATGAGGTCAAAATTTTTATATAGGATATATAATATGTTTATTCTTTCCTTAATCTTCTGTATTTTTCATTTATGGCATACCATTATTGTTTCCATTATGGGTAAACACGATATCTTTATTTTAGGAAGTGCGGACTACCGCCCCCTGAAAGTGATTTGATTCGTTAATACCATATGTGGGATGTGTAAAGGATAAAGTTAATGATATTATATATGTTATTATACTGGAATTATAATATACTCTTATATCGTTATGATTCAATTCCAGAGAAAATGAAATAGAAATGGAAGTAGCGTTCATGCGTACGTACGGCTTACCGTCTCCATGAACGGTGCATTTCATTTCTTACCTCTAAATGTGATGTAATATTATAAATACATGTATATGATGAATATATATGTTATATATGTTATCCAAATCATTAATATCATTCTGGATATAACAAACCTTTGACCAAATTAACAACATGTAAGTGTAAGAAATCTATTTTTGACTTAAGAACCAAATACCGACAAAATGAACATTATTAACTTAAATGATTACATGATGTTCATAACATGGTATAAAAGGAATAATGAACATGAAAAGGTTCTTAAGCAAGTATAGATTAACTCAAGTTTATTATTCAGGAGATTAAAGAACGGTCGTGTCATGTCGGATACGAGGTCTGGGACTTCGTCTCAATCTCCTTTCATTGAGGCATATTTTATTTTATACACAACTTTCTTTTATACGGTGTATAAACCCCTTTGAGTTTTACATTTATTCAAAAGGAGTCTTTCTTATACGAAGCGTTTACTAAACGACAAAAGGGAATGTTATTGTCGTACGTATGCGGTGACAACGACTTCTCCGCTGCCATTACCGTTATTTGAGTTTCGGCTTCCTCTACAAGCCATACCTTGTTTTTAAAAGAAAAATAAATACCATGTTTTACTTTTATTTTATTTTGGTATTGAAAATGGTTTTCATAATGTTTTTATATCAATGTGTTTTATTGATATCTTGTGATTGAAAGGTGGAAATATTATGTTTCCTTTATGCATGTTTTATGTGATATGATTATGTTGAGGTTCTTGGGCATTATTATGAAGACGGGTGGTTCCGTGATAAACTAAGGGCGGGTGAGCCCGATATAGCTCTCCAATGCATTGGGTAAGGCGAGGGAGTGAAACGTTAAGGTTTCTCCGAAGAGATTTAGGGAATATAATGTGATAGGTATTCCAAACATAACTAAGAGGGTTACTCCCTACGTAAGAATGTTATGAATGCCTCAAGTTACCATTATGTCTTATGATTTCTATGATTTATTCATGATTTGATGAGGTATGTTAAAGTGCTTATGTTTTATGGGTAAAGTATGATCTCATCCTTATGTATATATGTACCCATGTTTCCTTTCCATATTTTTATATCCCTTATTGAGCTTTTTATGCTCATCCCAAGTTTTTTTGAAATGTTTTTCACAGGTCAAGGGAAAGGTACATGATATGATGATAGTGTCAAGGATGTGTCAAGAAAGAATCCATGTTTATTTTCAATATGTTTCCGTTGATGGGAGAAATAATACTATATTTTATTGTAACCACTTTTTTTAAATTTGGGTTGTAATTCATGTTTTAAGATCTAATTCTCTAAAACTCTAAACCAGAAAAGATCCTCAACGTGTAATCTTGTGATAACTCAAGATTAAGTAAGGTTTAAGGCTGGGGCCTTATAACTACCCTTGAAAATTTCAGTGAAATTGGCATAGTTCAAAATATGTTATGGAAAAAATACTTGATCTGAATTATTCTAGACATCAATCACTATTCCACCGACCCCACATTGACCGTTTTATTGGAATCCATAAAGAAATAATTTCTCAATGAAATTTATTGTGATGTTGTTGCATCGATTGGATTTCTAACATAGCTATAATTTCCCCATTTGGTTGCAGATATCCTGATATATGTCTCCTGGAATAAGGTATGGTCCATTATGCTAACTAGATTATGTGTTCACATTGACTGTTTTTTTTGAGTTTGTGGTATTTGGAATTTTATCTTGGTCAAGAATAATCCTTTGTTTCCCGTGAAATATGAAATTCTAAAATGTAATCACATGAATTCGATAACAATTTTATGAGTTATTCTCGAAATAAAGAGGCAACATAAAAATGGTAAATGTAAATAATTAACCACTTTTCACATTAAGCTAAAAACTCAACAAAAAACATTAAATGATCCAATTAAGATCCTATTGTTTAATGAGAAGGTATTAAATAATTTTAAAAACATGAATAACAGTGGAAATATTATCATTATCACTCATATCATCCCAAGATAACTTTACAAATACTTTTAATCACCTATAAATTATGATATTTTAATATATATATATTTGTTTATGGCTAAAAGAATAACAATGAAACCCTATATAGTTATAAAAAATAATTTAAATGTTATTCCATAAATAAGATCTTACCACAGACAAAAAAAACATTTCCATAGAAAATCTGCTTCCATCATTATAGGGATAAATGATAACAAATTGATTTTGAATATCAAATTTCACATGATTAGTACATAATCTATTTATAGAGGGATAATAACATTAATTTTCAACATAGGATAGACAAAAATATTTTCATTGTTTGAATAAATACTAAATCCTATATGATATTTACAAGCATATAGTTCCACAATTATCATAGTTCATAATAGTTATAGTGATTGAATAAGGTTCACCATTATTATTTTTCAATAAGTGGTTATTTTGGGTCATAATCCTCATTATTAATTAGATTTGGGAATTTATTTTCATAAATCCCTAACTAATTGAATTTAATGAAATAGAATGTGGTTGGTGGATTCTGTTGTTATCTCTCTCTTTTCATTTTATTAAAATGGATCTTCTCATTACATATACATTCTTTTTTCGCCTTTTCCAATCTTAATTAACATGTAACACCATCATGTTCGATTCAATATTTCATCATAGTTCTTAATCTAGCATTTATATCATTTAGTTTACAAATTTTTTTCAACAATTTTATTTATTCAAGTTTTACTAAGACATGATCTTTCATTTAATATAAAAACCATTGGATTTGTTATATTGCTCAAATTCTATTTCTACATTTATGGAAGATCAAATGAATTATTCATAGTAATTAAAGTAACTTATATCCTAGGTCATTGGATGAAATGATTTTTGTCCATTAAATAATCGATCATATTATGATTAAGGAAAGATGATTAAACTATAATAATACCTTGAATTACTAATAAAAGTATCTTCATATTTACCGATATATTAATATTCTTTCTTCTTAATCTCAATGAGATCCTTCTCAATCCATATACGTATAATTATAGGGATGTACAAATTAAAAAATATCCCCTTTAATTCGTCACATTTTATATTCTATTATTTATTCTTCACCCATGTTAATATTATCACCCAATACTTATATACATTACCTTCTAGATGATAAGAAGATAAAATAAATTTCTCATTCTTTATACACTAAAGACTAGAAAATAATTTTTCATTAGTGCTAAACCATTTCTCAAAAACATGGAAATAAGTGGATACACTAAATGAAGTATGGTGATTCCTTATGAATTGATCAAAAAGTACATATTTACCTTGTAGGAAGATTTTTATATTCATCATAATTCATAAATTGATAATTTTTTTGTTAGAATAGAAAAAATACTTTTATTTCCCTCGATAATGAAATTTGGTTTCTTAGGAGGAAAATATCCGCATTGTACACCGCACATAGCATTAATATGATTAATTTGGGTTAAAACTATTGACTAAAACAAGAATTAATTTTGTGATAAACACTATTTATAGTTAAAAAACACATTATAATGACAAATAATTTATAAAATATATAAATCATGACACAATATTTACAATATATAGAACCATAACATAAAATGAATTCATTCATTATTATTCATTAAATCTGGCATGACGTTTCATTATGATTTTTTGAACATCAAGAGAATATTCCAATGTAGAATTAAACCAGTTGATGAACAAATCCCACATTCAGGAAATAGATGATGATCATGTCTAGATCAATGTTCCCTTTTTGAGTTATTAATTATAAGTACTTATTATTTACATCTATATATAAATATATTGTCTATATAGGGATTTAATTTAATGGAAATTACTCACTCTCTACTTTACAAAAACAACAACACATTTCCCTCTAAATTATATCTTCCATAGACATATCACTTGGGATATTACAATTTTTTCCCAATTCTATTTTCTATGTCATTACTATAGCATTTCTATGATTATAACTACAGAGGGCCAAACGTCTCATACATAGTTATCACATAGTTATCATATTTTAATATATGATCATTTATTACATTTCAAAAAAAATCAAAATACTAGAATGGTATAGTGAATTTGGTGACAATGAATTTTTTTTTATTAAGTGAAACATCTTCATGATATCCCATAATGATAATTCCATGTAGTAATCTTCATTTTCAAATCCTATATAAATTTTTTTAATTAGTAGAGGAAATGAAACATAAAAATGGGTGAGTTAATATTCTAATAACCATAAAAATTGTGATATAAATATTTTAGGAGTATAATGGTATAATAACATGAGAATAAAATCTAAAAATAATACCCTAAACATACTAGATCATAAATATGAATCATCTAAAATATAGTTTTTGTTCATAAGATGGTAATATTAATTGAATCAATGAATATGATACTTGATACTATAACATTCCCATAAGATATATATTTTTAGAAAACATATGAATATAGGAAATTTTTTACCCTGTAATGAAGGCTCATTATGAAAACTATCAAAGTAAAATGTGTTCAGTCACAAAACCATCATAGTAGTCATGGTTCACTCCCTGAATAATCATAGTGGGCAATTTCCTTTTCTAAACTATGTTCAATACCCATTCTATTAATGTATATCTCATGAGATATAAATCATTACCCAATGAATTGGAATGAGATATAGTTCCCTTCCGGTACATACCGAAAATAAAAAATATTTGTGTTGGTATATCATAAAACATTCATTATATTAAAATCCTTGAAAATAAATGGGTTTCACTAATATGTGTGTATATCCTATCCTGTTAAGAAAATATGTTTCATAATTGTTTCATAATTTCATTGAAGCATATCCATTAGAAGAAGATGTGTGTATCTAATGACTTTTTTGACAGTATAACCCATTTATGAAAAACTAGTTTCATAAATATATTTTCTTCATAATAAGAAACCATCTAGATAAATAATACGAATAATATTATTGAATTATATTCATACTAATTTATAAATATAAAAAATATGTTATCTTATATAGAAAATGATTCTGAAAGTTAAATCAGAAAGTTTCCAAATAAAAATATCCTTCCCACATGGAAAACACATTTTTGAACATATAACATTATAAAAATTCCTTTCTATGAAAATAATATTTGAAACATATAATGGAATATATAAATTTAATTTAATGTTTTTTAGTAAGGTATAATTTCCACATTGAAAAAATTATTATATAACAAAAAAAATTTAAAAATTAAATTATTTTTAAAGAACAAGGAAAATATTATAGATGTATTTGAAGAAATGTTTGTTCTTGATTGAAGAATGTATTATTTTTTCTGTACACTATACAATAATGATTCATTTTAAATTTTTTATAAAATACATATGAGAATTGTTTATTAAAATTAATTCAATATCCCATTTTGTTTTTCATAATAACAAACATGGGTAAAAATGTCTTTAATAAATCCATTTGGATATGAGAAAACTATTATTAATATATAATTACAAAATCAATATGAAGGAAAAGGGTTTAAAATATTGAGGGAAACAAATTTTGTTTTCCAAAATATATTATTTAAGGATAATGAGTGAATAAGGATATTAAAATAATTATAAGACATATATTCTCTTGAAATAAATAGATGAGAATAAAATTCATTACATTCTTGAGTGTAATATAGTATTATCTCCTCATTAGATTCATAATCATATACAATCCCAATAAACAAAATGATATTGTAACATCAAACCCTTAACACCTAGGTAACCTTTTTATTGAAGGAACCATTAAATAATAAAATCATATTAAACACTAAAAAATAAAAACAAATATAATCATGATATTAAAATTTAAACATGAAGTGTATAAACCTCTTAAATGACGAAAGGATCATAACATAATGTATGTCCCAAAGAACACATATTGAGAACAAAATCCCTTACTGAATTAGTTTATTTTAAATCATAAGACATGTGAATGATAGATCATAAAATTGATAAAAAAATACATATAATAATTATTATATTAAATATAAAATATTGTCACGGGATATGTATATATCAATTATAATAATCAAGTTTTGAATATGGAAATTAATTCATGAATATAAATGGGAGATGAAAAACCCCTTACATTATGTCTCGACTTCTTTCATACATGTTATATCATACTATATATTAAATATATCATTACTATAAATATTTAAATTACTAATGTGGTATTTATAATACCATATGTGATGAACTTATGTCTTTTTAATACACATTTAGTACCAAATATTTTTTATAATTGTGTTTTGGATGATAATTGGTTTGTTTTTTCATATAGATATTGGTTAGGTATTTTTGGATGTTTTAAATTCAATTGGTTGTATCACTTTACAAAAATTCATTATTACAAATATAAATATATATTTAATATCTATATAATTATATTAAAATATAAAAGTAATAAATACAAATTAAAATACTTTATTCATGGAGATGATAGTCCGTATAAATGCATGACCATTTTTGACATTTTCTGAATGATTAAATGAATGAGAGGTAAATAATATATTAAAAATATACAAAATTTTTAATGTTAAATATTTTAAAAATATTCATTAAATTTTCTATCATCATATTCCATTAAATGTGTTAGTGAAAAAACAAATAACATATCTTCATGAGGTTGTAGTTCGTCATACACAAAAAAAGGTTCTTGTGTCCCCCATGAAATGAAATGTAAGATAGTATATGTCATATGTAATTTCAATAAATATAATTATAATATATATATATTTCATATTTATTCATTTAATCTATCATTATTACCATCAAAGTAAAATACAAATTAAGAATACATCACATATATTTGTGAGTTGGTAGTTTGTCGTACACATGAGCAATGTTGTGGTTTTCCACTGGGTAGGGTGGTATCATGGTTCTATTACTGTAATTATATATGAATAATAATTTCATAAATATCCAATATAAACAAATAAGTGACCTATTTTATCTGTCCTTGGAAGGTGGTGATGGAAAATGAAAAAATTGATTCATGAGGTGGTATTCTGCTTTACACACGAATGATGATTATGTATAACAGTTGATGGAAGTGAATATGGTTATATGTAATTAAATTAATATCATAAATGTATATTTACTTCAAATATACAATTATATTATAATCCTTTATTAATAATAATTTGAATGAGGCTTATGAAATATAAACTAACACGATAAGTTAGGGACTATACCTATTCATTGAACAAAATCTTTTTGGTATTATAAAATTAATTATAGGGGTGGATTTTTTTAAAAAAGTCATATAGGATGGGAGTGTATTTTTTATGGTGTTATGCTGTTATTTATTAAAAATAGTGGGTTTGGATGTTTAAAGAGGATAAGAAAAGGGGTGACCTTTTATATGTGGGAAAGATAACATGAATGGTGTTTTTTGAAAAGAACAATCTTTGAAAACATTTTTGATATGAAAGATAACAAAAATGGATAATTATATCATATTTTGGGTGATATAATATATATATTTCTGTCCAATTTGTTTTTGATATGTTTCTAGGTCATATTACCCCTATTTGTTTTAATTTTACCCCAGATAGAACCATTTTCACCTTAATTCCACTAATTAATTTCAATTGTTTATACTATTTATAATCATAAAATATGAATTTTAAAATATTATAAATTAAATATAATCCAAATTCCTATTTTTTATACATTTTGAAAAAATTTATTCACATATTTGGAAAAATATTATTTAAAATTACACCAAGAGATTCGATAAAAATGTAGTCTTCTAATGAGAATGTCATAAAATGTTTAACAAAAATTATTTTTCAAAATTATATCTGAAATTGATTTTAATATCCTAAATAAGATAAATATATATTTTTGAATAAATATTACTTATATAATCATCTTAAAATAGTTATCTATTTTGTAAATTAATTACAAATAATGACAAATTCTTATTGAACCCCATTATTTTTCACTATTCATGAAATACATTATCTTATTAGTCAATTATAAATTATTCAACCTAAGATAATTTTGATATTTTTGTATCAAAAAATAATTTCGTTTTTGAATAAAATATTATACTATCAAGAAATAATTTTAATAATAAATGAGAAAAATGTGATAAACTGTTTTCTATAGAATTAATGTTTTAATAGTTAATTTACAATTATTGTTTTTATATGAAAAATATAAAAATTTTATGAATTTTAAATATTTTATTGAATATATAATATATTTATTTGTTGAAAAAAATCACCAAAAAGTGATTAAATAAATTTATTTATGCAAGACGTGTTTGTGTGTAGGAAAAATTATTTTTTAGAACTAGTGTTACTTTATTATCAAATGGTACTTATGTTATTTTTAATTAATTAGACACCAATGAATTATTTTTTAATAAATTTGTATCCATATATTTTAATATGATAGTTATTATGTTTCATACAATGTATTCCAATGGAAATGCGATGAAAATTATATTAAATAAAAATATTGTAATAGTTTGTTCTGTTTCATTGAAGCACAGGGTTGCATTTAGCACAAAATAATTATGGAATTACATATATTAAAAAAATCATATTTTTATGGATATTTAAATCCTACCCCACATAAATTTTTTTCCCAATCAAAATTTATCACATTGACATTAAACATTTTTTATGATTTTCCCCATTGGAACCTAATGTTTCACAATATCATCGTCAATATAGTAAATTCAACACAAAACTATGACCATGTGTATAGAATTATTTCATATAAATTTCTCCATATGATATTTAATCTAAGAAAATTTTTCCTTATAAGAAATAACACAATGAAGTAGTATTACCTATGAGTTCATTACATGTGAAGATTCACTTATATACTTCCCCAAGATATATATATATATATAAAGCATTGTGGACATTGTAGAGGATAAGTTGAGGGTCTAATTGTTAAATTTTAAGTATCGATACAATCATAAATTTTAATGTGACCAATAAATCTAGGGATTAACATTCAGTTATATCAGAAATCAATTTTCATCCATTATTTTTTCCTTTACCAACTTCAAAATAATCTCTCACCTGATCAAATAAATATTTTCTGAATTTTTAATTCTTGAATCATAATAATAATAATTATATCTATAGTAATTCTTTTATATAGTAAAAATTTACTAAACTCATGATGCATAGTTCATGTAATCTAATAACATATAAAACTTCAACAATATTTATTTCACAAATAGTTAACAATAATGAACCTCCAAATTATATAGTGAAAAAATTTAATGAAATAGATTATAATAATCTTATCTGACATCGTTTCATGATTAATTGAAAAATTATTTTAATCTCATATAAAGTAAAAATAAATCATCATACATTATTTACGTAAAAAATTCAGAATGACATGATATATGATTCCAAAATAAAATTCACATTTTATTTCATAAATAAAATTTTATCTTGTCCAAACCGATTTCAATTGGGAATATAGATTCATAATTACACTAACATTTAATCATAATATGACATAGAATAGAAAATATAATTTAATTTAACTATAATATATTTATAGAGAGATAAAAAAATCATAATTCACTGAAAGAGAGACAAAACTATTTTCATATAGCTCATTTATAGATGATATGAAATCAAATTCCCCACTATGGAGTTCCTAATTAACATGATTTACATCAGTTGTTTTGATTTCATAATCATTCCATTTATTAATTTTCATTTATATTTTGATGCAAATTATCATCATTATTAATCCTTGTATTTTGGAATTGGTTTTCATATTGAACAAAATATTTGAATATTTGTCACTAGAGTGTTGGTGGTAAAATTTATTGTGATATATTTGAAATAGTTTCATTAAATATCATATTAACATAACTTCTACATTTTTTATCATTAAACATGATTCATACACTTGTAATACCCACTTATTCACTTTAATAATTCACATTATTTCTTATTAAAACATTTCTATAGTATAGGTTACCAGAAAATCATTCCACAATGTAAATTATTTGAGTTCTCAAGAGAGTCAATCCTCATTCTTGTCCACAAAATATGAATAGTTGGAATCTATAATGTTTTTCTGCATTTAGTTCACATTAAATTACTTTTTTATAGCTAATAAATTATTTTATATCCAAGTCCATTAAATTATTTGGATTTAGGACACCCAAGAGTATATCAACTATTCTTTCATGGATGAGGCTTAAACGAGAATGATACCTTGAATGTCTTGTAAAATTGTCTTCATATGTACCTAAATATTCATCATCATTATCCCTAACCTCTTTGAATTCCCTCTTCATAATTATACTTAGGATACGAAGGAAGTAAAAACTATTTCATAAACCCTTATACTCTCCCAATTAATTATTTTCAATTTAATATTATTCCCTCATGTTCTTAAATACAGTATACCACTAATCATTTCTTCATTCTAAATGATAATCATCTAAAACAAAATTTTCATTCTCTAAAAACTAAATAGTGGAAGCAATTATTTTAGTAGAATGGATACATTTCTAAATAACACCTGGAAGAGTGGATCAACTATAAGAATATGGTAGTTTCTTCATGAAGTACTCAAAATAATTTTTTCCATTCTTTTTTCCTTTTTATTTTTCATTTGATTCATATCTTGAGGAAGTTTAATAAGAGTTTCCACAAGATTTATCATTCCCTATCCCAAAAAAACATGTTTCTTAAGAGTAAAATCATTACATTTCTTGTCAAAGTGAAAATAAATATGGTTCGTTTTGGTTCCATCCATTTTCCAAAACAATAAATAATATTTTGAGAAACAATAATCATATTATAAAACAACATAATAATGAATAATCATTTATTATATTTCTAATTAATTAATCTTACTTTACAATCATTTGAATATTATGATTAACCTAATTCAATAATTTTAATTATTTAAATAATTCATAAATGTTCTTATATATTTTTTGACGTTCAGAATAACATCCCCTTGGAGTGTGAAAGCAAGTTTTCTTTTAGGTCAGTTTTTTTACACCAAGTAATGATAAATTCCTACTCAGCACACCTTTTTGGAGTTTTTGACCCAACATACCTATGTGACATATACAATTCTACTTATAATATCTAGAAATGTATTTTATTTAGTAGAGACCCCTCACCCCATCCTTTCCCAAAACTCATGGATATTTACCTATAATTTCACTAATTCTAAGATATATCCTTAGTGATCATACCAATGTTTTCCAATACTATTTTAAAAAAATCTAACTAATCTTTCGCTATGTTACAAACCATTGAGACCCAAACTCCCTAGACATAGTTATTGCATCAAAATATAAGAATGTTAATAAAATTTAATAAATACTCATTCTAGGTCCATAATGGTTTATTAATATTTGGGAATAGGTACACAGTATACTTTTTTGGATAAATATCAGAAAAATACATCAAAAAGACCTTCCACATAGTAGTCTTCTTAGTTATATCTTATGTAAAACTATATTTTCATAACCTTGGGAAAGGAAAAATTCAAAAAAAGTGCTATCAGATTATTAATATGGTAAATAAGATAGATATAAACATATCATGAGGATAAGAATATGGTATCATGAGAATACAAATTTAAAAACCTCCCCTCCAAATCATACATCATATATTTGGGTCATGGAATAAAAAACATATAGTGTAATTATATATTGATCATAATATAATTAAATTACATGATACATGAGAACATAACATTGGAATAGGAAAAAAATTATGAAATATAAATTTTAATATAAAATCATTTAATTTGTAGTAAATGACAATTTCCAAAACAAACATTGTTAAATGGGTTTACTCACCAAACTATCTTATTAGTAAAGGATAACTCCCAATACTATCATGGTGGAAATGTCTCTAGCTAAACTAGGTTAACTCCCAATTAAAATCCTATATATATAATGAAATATTAATCTACACCCAATGAATTATATTGAGATATACGCCCCACACTTCATATTATGGAAATCATAAATATGTTCTCCATAAGATCGTGAATCATTCTTCATATCAAAACTCATTAAATGAAATTTGTTTTAATAAAATTTAATTATAGAATAATATTTGTAAATAAAATATGTTTCTGATTCATTTCATTATTTCTTTAATTCATTATCCTTTAACGAAAAAGGTTTTATAATATTTTTATCTTGGAATAACCAATACGATATAAACTGGATTCAAAAAAATCATTTCATTATAAATATACACCATATAGAAAAAGAATGATAATTGTATCCTTGAATCATATACATAGTAAATTATAATTACAACCAACTAATATCATCTTATATGAAATAATAATATTATTGATGGCATGAAAAATATCGTAAGTAAAATGTAATTTTTTATTTGAAGATTTTTTATAAAACAACCGAAAATTTTGATTTTTTTTAAATATTCTTTAAATCATATAAAAACATTAAAAATAATTTAATAAAACTTCATTGATAAAATATTAATTACCTATTGAAAAAAAAATTAATAAAATTAAAATATTCAAATAAACTTCTTTTAAAATAACCTTATAAATAAACTAAGCTATATTTAAAACAATTAGTGATCATAATAGAGGAATATACTATTAATACCAAACAATTTAAAATATATATTATGTACACATTTTCAGTGAAATAAACATGATAATTGAAATATAAAATTAAATGATGATTATTTTTATAATTGATTTAAAAAATAAAAACATGGGAGATAATTTCTTAATTAATACTTTTGAGAACGAAAAAATAATTTTCATAATATATTAAAATAATTAGAATATAATAAATATTTTTTTGTTATGAGAGAAATATTTCTAGTTCTGTATGAAAATATTTTATCAAATATTGGGGTTATAAATGTAGTAAAATGATGTAATGAAATTTATTATAATGAAATACCTCAAAGAGAAGAATATTCATGAGTATAAATAGAGATATATCCCAATATATACACATTGGAGGCATATATATAACCAATTTAGATAATAAAATTATATTATAGCATTAAACCCTTACCACATAGTTAAATTTTGAACAATTATACAAATAAAATAATATCCTAAAATGAATCACAAAATATCATGAAAAAGGTATTAATTATGTAAATTTTCAAAAGGCAATTATATAACTGACTGAATAGAGGTTAAGTGAATAAAATAATGTAAGTCTTAAAGATAAAAAATTGAGACAACCATCATTTACTACATTGGTATATTTTCAACCACCAACCCCATTAAAGATAGATACTCACATTATTGTTTAAATAAAAATAATATTAATGATATGAAATATAATTTATGTTTTTGGAAATAATATACACTATATAAATGAAACAAGTATTGAATATAGAATGTATTGTATTGATATAAAAGTGAGATAAAAATTAAATGACATTATGTTCCAACATCCTTAATACACATTCAACACTCTAGTATAGTAAATAATAGTTAATTAAAAATATATTAAAGATCCATACATATGGTTATGAATCCATGTATTATATAAGTATGAATATTCATTACCCACTTATTGAATATTATTGTTGAAATTATGTTTTAATTAATAAAAGATTCATATTTTATGTATATATTTTCATATTTTAATTACTTTTAAATTTATTATGTTTTTATAATTTCAAAAAATTTATATATTATAAAAATGTAATATTTATTCATCATTTATATATTTATATAAATACAATAATTTTATAGAGAAAAATTCAAATACACCATTCCTAGAGACGGTAGGTCGTACATATGAACAAATTCTATTTCCATTTTCAAAAGGGATAAAATAAATGAAAGGTAAATAATGTATTATATATTTAGATTTGTTTTTTAATATATATGACATAAATTCATTAATATTTCACTTATTACTATAAATGAAAAGTGTTAGGGAAAAATAAATCACATCGCTTTACAAGGCGATAGTCTGCTTTACAAAGGACCAATATTATCATACACCCCATGTAATGGAATGTAAGAAAGCTCATGTCATATGATAAAAATAAATTATTATTATTTAAAAAATATATTATAAATTCATTTTATCTATTCTCGCAACCATTCATTTAAAAATAAATTTCAAAGACATCACATTTGTTTGTGAGAAGGTAGTCTACTGAAAAAATCTATGGCATTGTTGATTTAAAATTATATGGGAGGTAAGATATTAGATGTTATATTGTAAATCATGAGATATAATAAAATCATAAATTTCACATATAAAAATTAATCCCATCATTATATCTAGCACTCAGAAGTGGTGTTGGAAAAAATTGACATCGGTTCACGAGGTGATATTCCACCGATCACATGAATAATTATTTCATGACCTATTTAATGGAAATAAATATGGTTTTAGGTAATTAACATAATAAAAAAATATACATATATGGAAGATACTAAGGTTATTAGTTCAACATGTGATAACAAAAATTTATGAACATTGAAGAAGAAATAATAAATTGTTCGGTTAGGGATGTTACATCTTCTTCATACAACTTTTTTTTATTTGCACAGAAACAATTCCTAAATAGAATTTATATCAAAAATAATAATTATATTATCAGATTATGTAATTAATAATTTTATTTGTTTAGTTCATGGTAGAACAAATGTGTTTTAGAAGTGTGAATAGGTGATGGAGGGGTGACCTTTTACAAGTGGGGGAGAGGAAAAAATTGTTATTTTATGAAAAATCAATCAATCATACCCACATATTTCATATAAAAAAATATAAAAAAGTTAATGTTGTTAACCTAAGAGTCTATACTATCTAAATATTTAAATAAAATTTGTTTTGGATAGGTTTTTACGTAATCATACCCTTTATCTGTTTAGTTTAACCCTCGATAAAAATGTTTTCACCTTAACCACAATAATTTATTTTTAATTATTCTACTATTAGTAATTGTAATAAATCCATGTTTGCATTATTATACAATTTAATTTATATTGAATCAAAATATTTAATCCATTTTTATATATTCCAATTATATATGTTTGAAAATTTAATTTATAAATATACAAGTACATCACACAAAAATAATGTTAGAGAAAACAAATATTCTAAAGTATAAAACTTTTTCATACGTAAATTCAACATAAAATACATCCAAATTACCAAAATTGGAATAAAAAATATATAATTGAACTAATTAATCTATTAAAACAAAATTAAATATAAATTTATTTAAAAGTATAGAAACATATAATCCTAATTAAAACCGTTAATTTTCTATATTTATTTAAATATTAAATAGCATAAAAAATTCACAAAATAAAAGCTAAAGATAATTATTACATTAATATCTCATGAATTCAATTTAATTATTTCATTTTTTTTATGTCATTTGAAAAATAATTTGAAATACATGCCCATAAAATGTGAAAAAAATAATTAGAAAAATACTATTTTTAAGCATACATTTTGAATTATTATTATCTTATGAAATAAAGACACATAATATCAATTTTAAATATTTTATTTAATTTATAATATGTATATTTCATTCAATACATATAAAAATTTGATTTAATTAATTTATTTTGGTAATATATGATTGGGAATTGAGAAATATTTATTCATAAAAATATTTTTGTTATTTTCCCATGGTTCCTATTTTCATTTATAATTTGTTGGTCACAAAATAATTTATTTAATATAAATATTTGACCATATATTTTTATAAATTTTTTAATTATATTCTTATGTGACATTATAAGGGCTAGATTATTACTATTATATTAAATAACAATATTTTAAAAGTAATTTGTCCTTTTTTAAAACTTTGTGTTATATGTAGTGAATAATCTTAAAGGGATTAATTTACATTAAAAATATACATCTCATATAATAATATGGTGATACATTAATTGACCATTATGAATTAGTTTATGTAATTATGGGTATATTTATTGTATATAGATTTTTTTCTGATATAATTATTAATGGTGATATTGTTTATTTTTAGTAAGAGTAGGATTAATGGAATAATATATTTTATAGGTATATATTACTAAGGGAAATTCTTATTTTGTTCACATATATTTTATAAAATCAAGGGATATTTTTTTTGAAAATGTGGTCACTATGGGAATGACTATTATAGAAGTTGAGATTAAACAATCACATGTATCTTATAGATTAGTTTATTCATTTTTTAGGTTGTTTCAGCTAGGTATGGCTAAATGACAGTAATTTGGGGATTGTTTTCTTGGATTCCATCATTGGTCTGTGGATGGTTTTACTTGATTCCATAAAATAATGTGCTCTTATTTTCTAAGATGATTCCTAGGATGCATACTATGTGAAAATTACTATTTAATTAAATATTAATGAAGGTGATTATTTTTTATAACTTATTATTCAAAATTTAAGTACATTATGTTATTTATTATACCTTTTATGAAGTAATTTATTACATAATTTACCCTATGAATATTTTCAAATGATGATTATTTATGTTATAGTAATGGTGTTAGTAAATTTTCTTGTGATATATTTATAACATTCATTTTTTATTTATTTATATTGATATACATATTTTGTCTCATTATCTTCCGGAAAATTAGTTTGTAACCCATTTTTTTATTTTTAAAAATGACAGGTAAAATGGGAAATAATTTTTCATTATTTATACCCATAAGGAAAATGTATTTCAACTCATACTTGAAATCGGTTCTTTATGTACTTCTATAAGTTATATTTTTATTAAATGTGTTGATTTCATTTTCAAATTGAAGCAAACTTTATGTTTTATTAAAATATTTTGATATATGTGAATTAAAAAATTAAAAAAATTATATTATGTTGTGAATGAAATGTTTTTTTAAATGATATTGAAATAATTCTTAGACTAATCTTACAATGTTTCCCTTATCCCAAAATCCTAGTTTTGTATTTATATATAGTTTTAATATTTCATGGATGTATATGGATAATGTTCTATGATAGATTTCGTTTTTTTTATAATTTTTTAATAGTGATTTTTTTTGTATGTGTTTTTGTACTAGAGGAATTGATATATTATCTGTTTGGAATTTTGGGACTCATACATTTATTATGTTTGTATTTTTTTATTATGACCACTTTAAACATCATATTACATTTAGTATTTTTTGTATTTTAATGTATCATTTTATTATATTATTTTATTTGGTAGTTTACATAATTATAAAATTATTTTTTTATTTATTAGGCATTTCTATATTGGAATACATATTTTTTTAATTTGAAACAATTTTCAATGAATGAATACATCCAGAAAAATTATGAGGGAAATTTTAATGCTTCATTTAATGGATTTGAGGGGAAAACCCACTACTGAAAATCATATAGAAATCACATGTAATTTTTTCCAATATATATATATATATATATATATTGGTACGGACTGTTAAGGATTTTGAGGGATTAGTTAGGGTATCAGGTTAGCATGAATTAGGTTAATTCATTTCATATAATTCTTATTTTGATGAAAACCTCAAATAATTATAAACTCATTTTAGATAATAAATATATTGTAATTGAACCTACATAAAGTGGCCACATTAGTCATATATTTTAATTTTTCATTTTTCATAATTTTAGATCAATTATTAGTTTGGAATAAATAAACATGTAGAGGTACAATATGTCTCACCCCAAAAAAATTATTGATAATATTTGAAAATATATTTTTATATATTAATTATGTATATACATTATGTATATATAAATAAAAAAATAAAATTGTTGTGTATAGATATATATATGAATTTTTTAAAATGGTGTAGTCAATACCACTTTTATTTTAAACAATGAAGCAAACAAAGGGTCCAATGAAGGAATAATGGATAAAGAAAAATTCCTAAAGTATTAAAGATATCTAACAATATTATTCCTCAATAATTCATAGAGATTCTTATCATATGTTTAAATTGTGTACCAATAAAAATTCTCACATATGTTCCCCGACCTATAGATATTCTCAAACATGAAGGAAGAGATTTAATCCTTTCATATAGTGTCTCTCTACGAGTTATTCCAGTGTCAGAGCTTCCCACCCGCTTACCATTGACATTTTAATGGGAGGTATACCTTGAAATATATGTCATTAATACCTAGAAATCCATTGATCCAATATGAGGAAGAATATCTTGTTGTTTTGATTATTATATATCCTGTATCTCAATAGAATAATCATTTTTTTTGTTCCGATGAGGGAGGAATATTACCTCATTTTTCATCCACCACATAGTGATCCATCATAGACCTTATCTTTATATATTAAATAATTCTAAAACCCTCATTATAAATGACATGTTTTTATGGGGTTGGGAAAATTTTAAATGATCCTGAAGAATCAACTACTAATATTTGAGTACCCTTTTGATTACCCAAAGAAGTTATCCTCCCCAATAAAAGATGATGGTATACCAAATTTTGTATTTCTTCTTTATTTACATGTTATTCAAGTCATTCTCACTGCCTGAAATTTGGATAGTAGCCTACATTTGTGTTCGATGGAAGCCAATTATTTTTCCATGATTAAAACTATCATCATCATTAGCTTTCACCTCATTAGAGAATATGGTAGCCCAAGATTTCTACTTCATCAAAGCCTCTACCTACAACCCCATTCCATTAGGATATTAAGAATCAGGAATCATCACATCTTACACATTTGAAACTAGAACCTTGGGGGAATCACTATCATAGAAAATATATTTTGAGAAGTATGTATTTTCCATATTGGATTTATTTCGACAGATATTGGCTATGTGACATCTCATCCAACATACCTCACAAGAAACCATATTCTAACATTTTCTTAAATACTGTCTAAAATCCATAAATTCATTACATAATAGGGTAATTTTTCATATTTAAGTTCGATTTTTTATGTTATTCATGGGAGTTCAATGAGTTACCAATTAATCATTGTGGATTTGAGATCAATCTCCATCATAATCATAGAATATTGTCCAAATAGAAAACCATCCATTTTAATGTCAAGAAGGATAGGAGTCCTAATAATATTTTCCATTTTAGGAATGATTTTCAGATTCCAAAGTACCTAATTGAGTCCATCAAGACAATCCTAGACTTGATAAAAGGCATTTCGAGCACTAGATACATTAAAGTCCAAAGACCAATCATTTAAATGCATCCAACTATGTTTCAACTATAGGGAGCCAGTTCCCCATGCTCACTGATTCAAATCATATAAAAGAAAAAAGTAGTGAATAAATCCTCAAAAATGATATATATATTTCTAGTTTCAGAATCCCCCAAAAATAGAGATTCTAAGTGTAACACCCCAGGTAAATAAAGAATATGAAATTTTCATATTTACCCATATTTGTGAATAAAAATATTAATATTACTTTAAAGGGGACTCTATGCTCGATGGCGTACCCAATACGCAACAACGAGTTTCTTGAAATCTTACGTTGCACTCAAATAATAAAATAATATTATTTTAAATGGTAATTAATGCCTAGCCTTTGTAATGACTAGAATAAAAAGAACTAACTACAAAATGATTATATATGTTTTTCAAATATTTTTACTCTTTATAATAAATGATAGAGGATTGAAAATGCGAATGAATCCAATTTTAAGCGTAAACATTCCAATATTATTTAAAAGGTCAATTAACCGCCTTTTGATGGAGAACCTCTTTTAAATCCACTTTTTGACAATTTTATGTGTTATATTTGACAAGACAAATTATTCTTTAGAATCGGGATATCAAAATTTACTTTGTGAAACTTTTTGGCATTTTTCCGAAAAAGTTCAATTTTTAATGAATAGCGAAAAATGTTGTATTTTATTTCAAAACCTCTTTTGAATATAATTTATTTATATGATTAGATTATCTTTTGAATTGGTTTTAAAGTGAAATTAGAATATATTTTTACCATTTAATCCAACAGTGTTCGTTGGAATTAATTTCACTTTGAAATCGGACTTAAACTAGTGTCAATCTTTTGATACATTTTGTTTCATAAAAACACGCTATTTGTTTTGACAGGGGGAATTAATTATTAAATTAATTAATGCAACTTATATGTTTTGAATTTTGGAAAATGGACATCATTTTTGAATTCGGAATATCAAATATAGCTTAGTGTGAAGTTTTTGGTTATTTTTTGAAAAACTTCAATTTTTGATGAATAGTGAAACCACTATGTGGTACTTATAAAAACTGATTTTTCCATTTAAATGAAAATTTTCCATAATTGTGTTTGGAATTTTAAAAATCCAACATACATGGTTGTCATTACGAAGTAAAATGTGGTTCAATGGGATTAGAATAATTTTTTGGTGAATAGTAACTTATTAAGTTTTTAATCGCGATTAGAGGTAATTATTGTAGTTTAAGGTAAGAATAATGTTTTAATAAAATGAAATGACATAGAAACATGTCCTAACCTCATTGTATGTGTCATGTCTGACCTAAAAAATCCATGGTTCAACTTGGGGACCCCATGGAGCCACCTTGGTTGGAAAATGACATAAATACCTTTTTATTTAATGTTAATGTAAAAATGACACAAACATGAGATGTTTTACTAAAACAATTTTTACATGGGGTTATACATGTCAGATTTTTTA
Source organism: Viscum album (assembly GCA_963277665.1). Taxonomy (NCBI): domain Eukaryota; kingdom Viridiplantae; phylum Streptophyta; class Magnoliopsida; order Santalales; family Viscaceae; genus Viscum; species Viscum album. The sequence goes on from OY728165.1 coordinate 1,396,443,310, forward strand.
CTATAAAAATCCATTGGAAATCTAAAAAAAATTCATACCTCATAGTATTTTGTTTATAATTTTTAGACATTAAATAAATTAAATTCTTTATAACATCATGATGATGCAGCGATAACCTCATTATTTAACGATTTAAATAAAATGGAAAGATAATGTAAAATCTAAGACCTACACATGTACAAAACCAATTGGATGGGTGGATTTCGAACCCTTATCACCATATCCTCGAAATACATCAATGTGGGTCCATTAAAATCCGGAACTCATTCTAAAATAAAGTTACATTTCTTTACTTTCCAAGAGTGCCCCTCCTCTCCTCTTATAAAAGGCCCCCACCTCTACCTCCTTACCCACACATCCAAAGCCTTTGGCTCAACCAACCCCTGCCCATTTTGTCTCTCCACTTCCCTATATTACTCCTTGAAGCCTCACTTTGGGCAGAAGTCTTCCCAGAGAAGCCTTTGAGCTCAAACCAAAGGGAGTTACCCGATTTTAAGGTAATGTCTTCCCTTGTGTACTTTTGTTTTATTTTGCTTCGCCAACCCCATGAACTTTTTTATTAATTTATTTTGTAAAAAATACAGTATAATCAATATTATAGTATTTTTTAATAAGAAGGATTCGAGCTACACTTACACACACATACATCTAATGGTTAAAGAACATATTGTTTCTGTGGATGGCGTATTTCTGCCTCACGAAACGATGATTGTTCAACATTATTCTAACACCTTCAAAAGTGTTCATTAAGATGACACTATATTTATATATTATATATAATATGTTTATTTTTTACTTAAGCTTCTGTATTTTTCATTTATGGCATACCTTTATGGTTTCCATTATGGGTAAACGCGATATCTTCATTTAAGGAAGTGCGGACTACTGCCCCCTCAAAGTGATTTGATTCATTACTACCATATGTGGTACATATAAAGGATATATTTATTGATATTATATATGATACCATACTGTAATTAAAATACTATTTTGTGTCATTATGTTTTAATTTCATTAAATATGAAATAGAAATGGAAGTAGCGTTCATGCGTACGTACGACCTACCGTCTCCAGGAACGGTGCATTTCATTTCTTATCTCAAAATGTTATGTACTATTATAAGTACATATATATAATGGATATATATGTAATATATTACATCTAAATTATGGATATCATTATGTAATTATATCATATATATATCTCTCATTTTGTTTTAATTCCATTAATATGATAAAAAATGAAAGTAGTGTTCATGTGTACGTACGACCTACCCTCTCTATGAACGATGATTTTAATTTTTTATCTCCAAATGCTATGGAATAGTATAAAATGAATATATACTGGATATATATGATATTTAAAACATCAATACTATTCTAGATATTATGTACCTATAACAACATGGAAAATTATTTTCCAACAAGTTCAATTTTTGACTCATGTACCCAACATCGACAAAAACGTCTGATATGAACTCATATTATTAACCAATTATTATAACATTAAAATATGTTATATGAACTGAATAATAATCTTTATAGGAGGTACTTAAGCAATTATAAATTGACCAAAGTTTATTATTCAGGAATATAAAGAAACGAACAAGACAAGTTGGAATTGAGGTAAGGGATCCAACTCCTCTCTTTCTTTTTAAATACACTCTTTTATGTCATTCCTTTTAAAGCTCATATTTTTTGTTATTGGGATGTTATTTAATATTACTCTTACTGTAATTTTTATGTTCATATGATGAGAGACCATATTCTCTCTCCTCCATCCATTTTGGAAGTTTAGAGTGGCGCCGTTAGGCTGCCGAATTTTCGTAAGAGATCTAACCTCTCTCTCTATTTTTAAGTACTCTGCTTTATGTCACTTCTTTTAAGCTCTTATTTTTTATGTTGGGGGATGTTATTTTATATTCCTCTTTCTGTAAACTTTATTTTAATATGGTGAGATACCCTATTTTATCTCATCAATCCATTTTTTTTAATTTTTATGTGGCGTTGTTAGGCTGCCGAGTTTTCTTAAGGGATTTTTCATCTCACTTTTATTCCCGTGAGATTTATGGTACATTTGCCACAATTACCTTTTAGTGGTGTATGTACTGCCCATTATTTTACTCATTGTGTAATATACTTTCATTTATGAGTATTTACATCAATGTTTTATTGTTCTTTCTTTCACGGGGTGTATGTTTTAAAAGATACCCATGTCGGTAAGGGAACCTTTCACCCTCCCCTTTTTAAAAGACTTCTTTAGTTATGTCTTTTAATTCACATACTAATATGTTGGGATATGTTCTTCTATATCCTTATTGATTTAAATTTTATTTCCATGTGATGAGATACAATTTTTATCTCTCATCAACTCATTTTCTGAATTTTGTAGTGGCGTCGTTAGGCTGTCAATTTTTTGCAAGGGAACTTCTTAACCCAAATTTGATTCTTTGGGATAAACTTGTACTCCTTGAATATGTCATTCTATGAATATGTGTGAATAACCTATGATTGTTTTACACTTAATATCCACTTATATTTGGTGTATTCATTTTTCACACATAATTATGTAATTGATTTTTCCTTAAACCAAGGATACAGTCTTTGTAAGGGACTTCGTCTCAATCTCCATTCGTTGAGGTATCTTTTTTTTATACACAACCTTCTTTTATACGGTGTATAAACCCCTTTGAATTTAATGTTTATCCAAAAATGAATATTTTTTATAAGAAGAATTTTACTAAACGACAAAAGCGAATGTTTTTGTCGTACGTATGCGGCGACAATGACTTCTCCGCCGCCGTGACCATTATTTGAGTTTCGGCTTCCTCTACAAGCCATACCTTCTTTTTAAAAGAAAAATAAATACCCTGTTTTAGTTTTCTTTTATTTTGGTATTGAAAATGGTTTTCATAATTTTTTTTATATCAATGTGTTTTATTGATATCTTGTGATTGAAATGTGGAAATGTTATGTTTCCTTTATGCAAGTATTATTTGGTACGACTATGTTATGGTTCTTGGGAATTGTTTTGAAGACAGGTGGTTCTGTGATAAACTAAGGGAGAGTGAGCCCGATATAGCTCTCCAATGCATTGGGTAACATGAAGGAGTGGAACATTAAGGTTTCTCCAAAGAGATTTAGGGAATATACTGTTGTGGGTATTCCAAACGTAACCCAGAGGGTTACTCCCTACATAATAATGTTATGAATATCTCATGTTACCTTTTATGTCTTATGATTTATATGATTTATTCATGATTTGATGAGGTATGTTATAGTGCCTTTGTTTTAGGGGTAAAGTATGATTTCATTCTTATGTATATATGAACTCATGTTTCCTTTCCATATTTTTTATATCCCTTACTGAGATTTTTATGCACATCCCAAGTTTTTGAAATGTTTTTCATAGGTCAAGGGAAGGGTACATGATATGATGATAGTGTTAAGGAAGTGTCATGGAAGAATCCATGTTTTATTTTAAATATCCATCTGTTGATGGGAAAAATTAATACTATCTTTTATGCAACCACTTAGTTTAAATGTGGAATGTAATGCATGTTCAATGATCTAATTCTCTAAAACTCTAAACCTGAAATGATCCTAAATGTGTGATCTTGTAATAACTCATGATTAAGTAAGGTTTAAGGCTGGGCCCTTATAGTTGGTATCAGAGGTCGGTTTAGATAACTTTAGAGGTTAGGGTATCCTCTAAGCATAAGTGACATTACCATAATGGTTATGATTTCAGAAAGAGTCCTAGTTTTAGATAAAGTTAATAAGTAATTATATCTTAGTGGTTATCTTCCTCATTAGTACATGATGGTTTTGTTTATATACTCATGCTGACATTTCTGTTTTTAGTGAATGGATGGATCTAGCAGGCACCAAAGTGACAATAGGTTTGAAGGAAACTGTGGTGGTTCTCTGATTAAGAGACTGGATGAAATGGGGTATTCAATGAGGAAACTCGTGGTTTTTCTAAACCAACTATCAAGGAGTCATGATCATCCACTTGAACCTTTCTATGTTCTGTAATTCATCATGTACGAGATGACCAATCGATGTGGAAGTTCGGGTAATAATTATTTAGGTAACCATTAGGGTTTATATGATCCTTACTTTTGAGGTAATTATGGGTTATTATTTGTTATGATTGAAAATGAAAGGCATGAGATAAAATTGAGGTTAAAATATTTTATGATTATTTTTATAGATTTTATCTCGTTTTGGGGAATGTTTTATGAATTATATAGTTTTGGAAAAAGGACAACACGCAGACCGTGTGACAACCCATCGCGCCAGACAAAGCTGTGGGAATCGAACCCACAACCAAAGTGTGACTGGTATTTATCTCCTACCACTGGACCACGTGAAGTCCCTGGTTAGTTTGACTAATTAGTTTTAGTTAGATGATTTTATGAATTAAGAGTAAGCTGATTTTGGGTTATCTATGGAAATTTATTAACCTATCATGGAGGATATGTGATTAGGTTAATTACCTTTCAATACGAGACTTTAGGAGAAACTGATGTTGTTTTGAGATAAATGTTATGATTTAACTTGGATGTCTATGTGACTAAATCCTTAAAATATTTGGGTTTCAATCTTAGTTTGGATTACTTTGGAGTATTTTATGGACAATTTGTTTATTGAATGGTCTTTGTTGAACTTTGGGTATTGTTTGATAAATTATGGAGATTAAGAATAGGTTTTTTTTAAAGGATTATCCTTTTTGGGTATTATCTGATCTTGTATGAACCTTTTTGGGTTCGGTTTTGTTTAAGGTCTAAAGATATGGGAAGTATATAGTTCTCTTTTGTGGATTAGGTGATCCTCTAGAAGTTGATTATAGTACTCTTAATATGAATATGTCTTCCTAAATACTCATGTTTTGGGGAAAGTATGAGTTTGTCTAAGAAATATAGTAAATGTTTAAAGTCAACATGACAAGTAAGTATGTTTCCTTAAGATCAAAAATATATTTCTCAATGAAGAGTAACTTAAAAAAAATGTTTTCTGTTATGTTTTCCTACTGGGGAATCAAATATCATTTAACCCATCACAAGTTTGTGATTTTCTTATGGTTAACTTTCTTCTAGAAATGTTTACTATCACTCTCCATCAGAACATGACCCTTTGTTTTTTCCTCCATGTCCATATTTTCATACTTGGAATCCTAGTATGGGTTAACTCGGGTGACCTTTGTACATATATTTCTTTATTTTAAAGTGATTGTTTTACTAACTCTTGTTCCGATGTGGGATTTTCAATGAAGTTTCCAAGCCCAATTTTAAAAATTACGAGGACGCAATTCCCAAAATGGGGGAAGGATGTAACACCCCAGGAAAATAAAGAATATGAAATTTTCATATTTACGTATATTTGTGAATAAAAATATTAATATTACTTTAAAGGGGACACTATGCTCGATGGCGTACCCAATACGCAACAACGAGTTTCTTGGGAATCTTACATTGCACTATAATAATAAAATAATATTATTTTAAATGTTAGTTAACGCCTAGCCGTTGTAATGGAGGGAATGAACAAAACTAACTACAAAATGATTATATATGTTTTTAAAATATTTTTACTCTTTACAATAAATGTTAGAGGATTAAAAATGCGAATGAATCCAATTTTAAGCGTAAACATTCCAATATTATTTAAAAGGTCGATTAACCACCTTTTGATGGAGAACCTCTTTTAAATCCGCCTTTTGAAAATTTTATGTGTTATATTTGACAAAATAAAATTCTTCTTTAAAATCGGGACATCAAAATTTACTTTGTGTAAATTTTTGGTATTTTTCCGAAAAAGTTCAATTTTTAACGAATAGTGAAAAATGTTGTATTTTAATTCAAAACCACTTTTTAATATAATATATTTATATTATTAGATTATCTTTTTAATTGGTTTTAAAATTAAATTAGATTATATTTTTACCATTTAATCCAATAGTGTTCGTTGGAATTAATTTCACTTTGAAATCGGACTTAAATTAGTGTCAATCTTTTGATACATTTTGTTTCATAAAAACACGCTATTTGTTTCGACAACGGGAATTAATTATTAAATTAATTAATGCAACTTAAATGTTTTTAATTTTTTAAAATATTCATCATTTTTGAATTCAGAATATCAAATATAGCTTAGGGTGAATTTTTTGGTAATTTTCTGAAAAACTTCAATTTTTGATGAATAGTGAAACCACTAAGTGGTACTTATAAAAACTGATTTTTCAATTTAAATTAAAATTTTCCATTATAGTGCTTTGAATTTCAAAAATCCGACATACATGGTTTTCATTAATAAGTAAAATGTTGTTCAATGGGATTAGAATAATATTTTGGTGAATAGTAACTTATTAAGTTTTTTATCGTGATTATAGGTAATTAGTGTAGTTTAAGGTAAGAATAATGTTCTAATAAAATTAAATGACTTAGACACATGTCCTACCCCCATTTGATGTGTCATGGCCGACCATGAAAATCCATGGGTCAACTTGGGGACCCCATGGAACCACTTTGGTTGGAAAATGACATAAATACCTTTTTATTTAATGTTAAAGTAAAAATGATACAAACATGAGATGTTTTACTAAAAAAAATTACATGGGGTTATACAAGTAATATTTTTTACTATAAATAGTCATTGTAAAGTTAAAAATATTTTTATACATCATAGTAATTTTTTATAAATTTTAGACATTAAATAAATTAAATTATTTATGACATCATGATGATGCAGCGATGACCTCCTTTTTAAACGATTTAAATAAAATGGAAAGATAATGTAAAATCTAAGACCTACACATGTCCAAAACCTATTGGATGGGTGGATTTCGAACCCTTATCACCTTATCCTCGAAAGATATCAATGTGGGACCATTAAAATCTGAAACTGATTCTAAAATAAAGTAACATTTCATTACATTCCATGAGTGTCCCTCCTCTCCTCTTATAAAAGGCGCCCACCTCTACCTCCTTATCCACACTTCCAATGTCTTTGGCTCGGCCAAACCCTAACCATTTTGTCTTTTCACTTCCCTCTGTTACTCTTTGAATCCTAACTTTGGGCATAAGTCTTCCGAAGGAAGCCTTTGGGCTCAAACCAAAGGGAGTTACCCGATTTTATGGTAATGTCTTCATTTGTGTCCTTTTGTTTTATTTTGCTTATCCAACCCCCTAAACTTTTTTAATTAATTTATTTTGTAACAAATCCAGTATCATAAATATAATAGTATGTTTTTATAACAATTAATCGAGCAACACTTACACACACCAACATCTAATGGTTACAAACATAATGTTTCTGTGGATGGCGAATTTCTGCCTCACGAAATGATGATTGTTCAACATTCTTCTAACACATTCAAAGGGGGTCATTAAGATGAAACTATATTTATATATGATATATAATATTTTTATGTTTTAATTAATATTCTGTATTATTCATTTATGGCATACCTTTATGGTTTCCATTATGGGTAAACGCGATATCTTCATTTAAGGAAGCGGACTACCGCACCCTCAAAGTGATTTGATTCGTTAATACCATATGTGGTATGTATAAAGGATATATTTAATGATATTATATATGATAACATACTATAATTAAAATACTATTATGTATCATTATTTTTTAATTACACTAAATATGAAATAGAAATGGAAGTAGCATTCATGCGTACGTACGACTTACCGTCTCCATGAACGGTACATTTCATTTTTAATCTCAAAATGTTATGTACTATTATAAGTACATATATATAATGGATATATATGTAATATATTACATCTAAATTATGGATATCATTCTGTAATTATAACATATATATATATATCATTTTGTTTTAATTCCATTAATATGAGAAAAAATGAAAGTTGCGTCCATGCGTACGTACGGCCTACCGTCTCCATGAACGGTGAATTTAATTTTTTATCTCCAAATGCTCTGTAATAGTATAAAATGAATATATAATGGATATATTTGATATTTAAAACATAAATACTATTCTGGATATGATGTACCTATAACTACATGGAAACTTATTTTCCAACAAGTTCAATTTTTGACTCATGTACCAAACATCGACAAAAACGCCTGATATGAACTCATATTATTAACCTATTATTATAACATTAAAATATGTGATATTAACTTAATAATAATCTTTATATGAGGTCCTTAAGAAATTATAAATTGACCAATGTTTATTATTCAGGAATATAAAGAAACGAACAAGACAAGTTGGACTTGAGGTAAGGGATCCTACTCCTCTGTTTCTTTTTAAGTACACTCTTTTATGTCATTCCTTTTAAAGATCATATTTCTTTTTATTGGGATGTTCTTTTATATTACTCTTACTGTAATTTTTATGTTCATACTATGAGAGACCCTATTCTCTCTCATCAATCCATTTTGGAAGTTTTGAGTGGCGCCGTTAGGCTGCCGAATTTTCGTAAGAGATCTAACATCTCTCTTTCTTTTTAAGTACTCTCCTTTATGTCACTTCTTTTAAGCTCCTATTTGTTTTGTTGGGGGATGTTCTTTTATATTACTCTTTCTGTAAACATTATGTTAATATGATGATATACCCTATTTGATCTCATCAATCCATTTTTTTCATGTTTTAAGTGGCGCCGTTAGGCTTCCGAGTTTTCGTAAAGGATTTTTCATCTCACTTTTATTCCCATGATATTTATGCTATATTTCCCACAATTTACATTGAGTGGTGTATGTGCTACACATTATTTTACACATTGTGTAATATACTTCCATTTATGAGTATTTACATCAATGTTGTGTTGTCCTTCTTTCACGGGGTGTATGTTTCGAAAGATACCCATGTCGGTAAGGGAACCTTTCACCCTCCTCTTTTTAGAAGACTTCTTTTGTTATGTATTTTAATTCACATAATAATATGTTGGGATATGTTCTTCTTTATCCTTATTGATTTAAATTTTATGTTCATGTGATGAGATACCCTTTTTATCTCTCATCAACTCATTTTCTGAATTTTGTAGTGACGTCGTTAGTCTGTCAAATTTTTGCAAGGGAACTTCTTAACTCAAATTTGATTCTTTGGGATAAACTTGTACTCCTTGAATATGTCGTTCTATGAATATGTGTGAATAACCTATGACTTTTTTACACTTAATATCCACTTATATTTGGTGTATTCGTTTGTCACACATAATTATGTAATTGATTTGTCTTTAAACCAAGGATACCGTCTTTGTAAGGGACTTCGTCTCAATCTCCATTCATTGAGGCATATTTTGTTTTATACACAACATTCTTTTATACGGTGTATAAAACCCTTTGACTTTTATGATTATCCAAAATGGAATCTTTTTTATACGAAGCGTTTTACTCAATGACAAAAGGGAATGTTTTTGTCGTACGTATGCAGCGACAACGACTTCTCTGCCACCGTGACCATTATTTGAGTTTCAGCTTCCTCTACAAGACATACCATCTTTTAAAAAAAAAATACCTTGTTTTACATTTTTTTATTTTGGTATTGAAAATGGTTTTCATAATTTTTTTTATATCAATGTTTTTTATTGATATATTTTGATTGAAATGCGGAAATGTTATGTTTCCTTTATGCATGTATTATGTGGTACGATTATGTTATGGTTCTTGGTCATTATAAGGAAGAAGGGTGGTTCCATGATAAACTAAGGGCGGGTGAGCCCGATATATCTCTACAATGCATTGGGTAACGCGAAGGAGTGAAACATTAAGGTTTCTCCAAATAGATTGAGGGAATATACTGTGGTGGGTAATCCAAACGTAACCAAGAGGGTTACTCCATACGTAAGAATGTTATGAATGCCTCAAGTTACCTTTTATATTTTATTATTTCTATGATTTATTCATGATTTGATGAGGTATGTTATAGTGCCTGTGTTTTATGGGTAAAGTATGATTTCATTCTTATGTATATATGAAGTCATGTTTCCTTTCCATATTTTTATATCCCTTACTGCGCTTTTTATGCTCATACCATGTTTTTGAAATGTTTTTCATTGGTCAAGGGAAGGGTATATGATATGATGATAGTGTCAAGGAAGTGTCAAGAAAGAATCCATGTTTTATTTTAAATATGTTTCTGTTGATGGGAAAATGAATACTATCTTTTATGTAACCACTTCATTTAAATGTAGAATGTAATGAAAGTTTTATGATCTAATTCTCTAAAAATATAAACCTAAAAATATCCTCAATGTGTAATCTTGTAATAACTCAAGATTAAGTAAGGTTCAAGGCTGGGGCCTTATACTTAGAGTCACATCTTCAAGATTCCAGGGTAGTTACAATATAGGAAAAATTATGTGTGAAATCATAGAGTTGTTTCAAATTTTCATTCTCTCAGTGGACACATTAGGGTTAGAATAATCATGGTAATATGAGCCACTATGGAGGATTCCACTCAAAGATGAATCTATTAATAAATTAAATGATCTAAATCAACCCATCTTCAACCTTGAAGATGCATCAGCATAGAAACTGCATGAAATATAACCATCAGATAGGCCATGATTCTCCCGAGCATCCCTCAATACCCCACATAAGGAAGAATGCTTCATCAATGAAGCATACTTATGGATGATTTACTCTATTTATGTGGAGCTAAGGACTTGATACTGTAAATCATCTTCAAATCATGTGATCAGTCCTAGATTTGGGATTGATTTAATGAAGAATGATGCTTTTTTATTCACAATTACAACGGGTCGAATGACATCATGGTCACTCATGATTCATGCCACCAAGAACTGGTCTAAAATGGAAAGAAACAGTGAAAATGGTCTATATGGAGGAGGAATAATCTATAATTATAGGAGGTGTAGGACAACCATGAGGTATTTCAAACCTTATGATTAATTGTTGAGCTTAGGGAGAGAGATCCCGCTTCCCTTACTCATCCAAATATAATATTTATATATACATATAATTTTAATATACATTAATATGGATACTTATAAATATATGTTTATATAATAATATATTATTATAAATATTATATACATAGTATTCAAATAATCTTCTGTATTTATATTTTTATGCACACATATTCCTTTTTTTATTATGTAAAAATATCAGTATATATTTATAAATATTTTAAATTGTATATTTATATTTTGGAATGTGTATATTTATTTTCAAAAAAATAAACTTATATTAATATATTTATGTTAATAATTTCAACAAATTATACACACATTTATATAAATCAATAATGTGTTTGTGTTATTAACATATGTATAGTAAATATTATATATATTATGTGTTTGTGATTACAAATAATTATAAAAATAATTATATATTTCTATATCATGTGTCAGTGGGAATGTATATAGGTATGTAATTAATTTGAATGTGTGTGTGTATATATATTTATAAAAAATAATTTTCAAATTAGCATTTAATAGAATTATTCATAAAATGGATCTTCAGAGGAGTGTTTAATCGCCTATTGAGATAGATATTTATGAAAATCATTTTCAAGTCTTTCACTCTAATTTCTTTTATAAGGTTTCATTTTTTCCGGTCATTACAACATTTATTGTTCAAAAAGTGTGAAATAATGTTTTTTTGGGAAAAATATATATATTTATTATTAATTACATATGAAAATTTAAAATCATTTAATATTATTATATATATAAATAACAATAAATTAAATCATAAAAAACACAATTAATTATTTTTATAATTAAAATTAATTATTACATTGTTTATTGTTTTCCTTTTATTATACCATTGGTAAACTATTTCAATATAACTCAAATTGATTGTGTTTATTTCTCACTAACAGACTCCATAGTTTTTGTGAATGAATATTATATACGTAAATCTTGATTGAAAGAACTCAAAACATGGTTTTACAGGTTCGTTGGTAACAAATTTGGTTTACATGGACTTCTAATGATTGTACACATTTATTAACATCATTTTATAATCCTTTGTTATAAAATTGTCTTGATGTGCATCAATGTGTTTGATTTATTTTTGTAAGTAGATTATTAGTAATAATTATTTTCAACATACGATCCTAAAAGTCCCTTATAAGCTATGAAAAATAAATTTTATATATAATACCTCACGTTTCTGGTTATTATTGGTCTTCGACATGTATCCAATTATTATTGAACAGTAAATTATGGAATTTTAAATTTTCATAATTTGACATGTCGGGATGTTGTATTATGTCTCTAAAATGTTTATTTTTAATTATTCTATACAATAAATTTTACAAAAATTATGAGGTATAATTTTGGGTATTATTATTGAACAGCAATATTTGAAGGCGTTTATAGATGAAACCGATCAACATTTAGGTTTCCACTAATTACTTTGTTCAATAATTAGTGCAGCTTCCCCATTGTTATGACCAATGTATTGTCTGTGGTCATCCAAGAGGTACATATTGAGACACCTAGTAGATGATATAGGACCACTGGGTAGCTAAATAAAACTATATTTTTTAAATGGGTGTAATATAATAACTCTATACTCACAACAATTTATATTTTATAAAACTCAATCATTTCAGGGAGGACATTAATATAGATACTATAATATGTTTCTTAGAATATTCATCCAAAATGGGTATAATTTAAGAATGTTTTATTCTGTGGAATTATAATATATATATATTTATTTTGGGAAATTATACAATTCCATTAATATAATTTTATATGGATGGATATTAGAGTACAAATATATGATTTAATTGAATAATATTGAAATAAATCAATGCATTGAAGATTTTATGTACAGTGCCCAAAGGAGGGTTGACGTGGTTGAAGACACAATATTGGTCGTTGTTTGGAACCGTTTATATTCAATAGTGAAATATTTTTTATATTAAAATTGTGAATATACCATTTACCAACATGGTTACATAATTATTAAATTTCATCATTGGAGGACCCAGAGTCAATAAATGGTATAGGAGGCAGTTTTTTAGTTGTGAAATTCTATAAGAGTAATACTGTCCCATCATAGGAATCATATGAATGTGTTGGGTTTTTTTTTTTGATTATAAATATAAATGTTAATGATTCTACAATTAAAAAAATATTTTAATGTAATATTATATTTTGTAATGGAATTACAAATAAATATGTAATTAAGTTTTAGACTTATGAATGTAATTTTAAAGGGGATAGTTGGGTGGTATTTAGTGGGATTTTTAATATTTTAGACATGGACCTATGGGTGTAAATCCAACATGTAATGTTTTTTGAATTATTTTAAAAATTATATTCTTCTTTTATATTAATGTGAAGTAAAGATAAGAGGTTTTGGTAAATGGTTTGATTCGATTAACCTTTATGGATCATATATTATATTTAAAAAATGTATTCTTTTTCATTCCCAATTGGATGATAATTGAATTTTGTTTTATATATATTTACATGATGTTGTATAGAAATATATATTGAAATTCCCTTTCATTGATGGGATGGTTTAGAATATGATTTCATATTTTTTAGGATCCATGTTAATGTATTATCATTAGATTAAAAAAGATACTATATACATATGGGATATTTTCATGGTGTCTTATGATCTAAAACACAATTAAATGGGTTGTCAGACCTTGATTATAATACAATTTAATCTCATATTTATATTGAGATAATGTTATTCAGGAAATGAGAATGTGAGGTAGACTGAGTATTAACTAACAGATTTATGAGAGAGTTCACAATTACACTTCAATGAAAGTATTGATGTAATATTGGTAAGAATCATTAATTTTTTATTAATGGATTGAGATTTGTCTCAAGAGGTAGTCCCAGTATTGTTTGATTTATTAAAAAATATTTTTTGATTAACCCATTGTTGTTCAAATCATCAAGTAGGGATATGATATTAGGATCAGATCATAATGGGATCTCTATGTAGTTTATAAAATATATTCCATGTATGAAAAAATATGACGAGGTATGAATACAGTTAGGTATTTGTATACTTACATGACATGTTATTGATATTAATGTGTTTACTTGGATTCCACTATGTAATATTATTTTCGTACTGGGAAATACTTATTCTATTCGGTTGTATTAGATAATTATTAAATCTTCAATGATTATATTTTTCCTCCAACATGATATTATTTATCCTATGGTTAATATAATAGAGAATTTTTATATAAGCATTATTCCAAGTAATGTGTACTGTTACCATTGGATGTGATAAATCTGCACAATTTCACTAAATATTAGTCTCTAATTGGAAAATAATGGAAACTTTTTGGCAATGACATAGATTAAATGAAAATTCTAATGATTATAATTATATTTTATGAAAGGGATCCATGTATAAATATAAGGAAACATATCCATGTATTGGGAATTATAACCTATGAGAGTGGGCGAAAAATCAGATACAAGAGGATCTACTCATAGGTAATATCAATGATATTTCAACTCAAGAAAATAATGAGAGTTATAGAATGGTATGAAAAATTTGATGTTTATTATTCATTTTTTGGAACCACATTTATTTTCTAATTATTCGTGTCCATGGTATAATTTATTATAAGTGGATAATTCACTCAAAACTCTTCGACTTCCCAAATTTCATTCATTATCATTTTATTATTTTTATTAATTTTTGGTACATATTGATTAATAATTATTTTCATTATTTACTTGGCCATTATTTATCAAGATATTTTTAGTTTAAATTAATGAGTGGTGGGGATATGAGGAACTCATCTGGATGGAATTTGTTGAGAGAGGGATTGTCGAATTAGTGTGACATTCCTAGTTTATGATCCATTATCAAAAGAATGTGAAAATACAATATACCAAATTATGGCATGAGGGTATAATTGTCTTTTGTCATATGAATCATGGACCGATCAATATTTGGGTAAAATTAGTTTGTGTTACCTTTGGGTTTATGTACCTTATACAATATGGATATATTTATGTAATTTGATATTGAATGTTAATGAATTATAAACATTTAAGTTGGATTGAGTGATTTAAAATATAGAATTGTTTATATGTCTACTTGATTACAATTATTCAAGGAATTGGGTTTCTTGGTGGGATCATACATAGTAACAATGATCTCCCCATGCCTACGTCGATAACTTAATTTTTGATATTTTGAAAAGAACATAATTTCATATAAACATTTAAATAATAATTTTGATGTTCATGTTATAGAATGAGAGTATTGTGATGTAGAAAAAATTATATAAAAGAGATATTATAATGTGATGTGTTAGAGTCCGTTATAATTTTCTTTAAATTGAAGTATATATGAATCCAATTAGGCAAAAATTTATTATATATTTCTGTTACCTTTGATTTATACCATAATATTTTATTATTATTTCATATAAAATATTTACATTTTTATAACGGACCATGTGATTCCACATCTGGTACCTAGTTTTCCCCATATATTATCGGTATTATTAAAATATGATAATTTTATGTTAAATTATTTTTTGAGGTATAGATGACCCTTATGATTTATATTGTACTAATAAATAGTATATAATTTTTATATTATCAACCCTATTGAGATCCCGTCATATAAAATGTGGAGTTTCAAAGATTATATAATGCTCTAATATGGAAATTGATCTAGTGTTATAGTCTCAAAATTTGATAAAAATGTTATTATAGTGCGTTTGGTGTTAGGAAAAATTTAGATATATGTGTATATATAATTTTAATTCTTGGATGGTAAGTTATTTTAGTTTCATGTCATAAATGGTGTAATTTAAAGTGATGTTTCAAGGGGAGGATCAATGTAGGATGTTTTCACCCAATGTATGAGCAATGTTTTTTGTTAGAATGCATTGATATGAAATGGGATGGATATTGGGAGACTCATAGGGATTAAATGGGACATTGTTCCAATATTTTTATATTTATTATGATTTTTGAATGACATTTAAATAATTCCTACAGTAATATGTGGAATTATATGTCATACCACCTCACCATTATTCATATTAAATAAGATAATCTAATAAAATTTTATAGTTTTTCTAATATAGATAATTATGGGGGAAAATAGTAATTTATATGTCATTATGAATTTTTGAAAATGATATTATCATTATATAACAACATGTTCATTCTCATTAAATCATTATAATCTGTTCTTTTTTGGGTCATTTTTTCATTCTCAAGAATTCTGTTATAAAATATTCACCATGAATGAAAAAGAAATCATAAATACTGATAATATTATTTAAAAAAATTAATATTTTATTATTATGTTTCTTATTAGGTAATGGTAATATTCCATTGTATATTCACCAATAAATTAAATTATTTTATTAATTAAATAAATTAGTGAAGAGGATTATTTTGAATCATCCGTGGAATATATCTCCATAAGATAATGTTAATTACCTTTGGGATCCATAACTATTGAAAATAATAGAATATATAATCATGAAATTGTTTTATGTGATGAGTCCATAATTATATAGATTAGATCGAAACCGCCAAACCAATACATGTGGGAGAAAATAAGAAAAATAACTCCCAAATAAAAATTCCATAAATAAAAAAGTATATATGGGTAATAATGAATTATAAATGCATGGTATAAAGAAAAAATAAATACTATTAATGTCCTTATAAATTTTAATAATAAACCTAAATATATTATTCAGTGGTTTGGTGCACTTCCAACCAAGATTAATTATATAATAATGAGTTATTTATACTTTCATGTCGATATGAGGTTTGTCTGTGATAACACTAATATTGAAAATAAATTTATATAATTTCCAAAAAAACATATATTTCTTCTTCTTCATTGTGTATTTTTGGGGTTTAAATATTTTCATAAAAAATACACTCATATTAGATTATAAATCCCCCAATTTTTTTTGTATAATTACCTTTTATCTTATCTTCTATTTATAGTTAGTAATACTTATCCTCATTATAAGTATGTTTATATTATTTTTCATTGTCATTAATCGTAATTTTATTATTATGAAGCAATTTATACTATAAATAATATGATGACTGATCTAGCCCATGGGAGTGATTATTGGGAATTGATGGTTTCTATAGGCTTGGACCATGTTCCAAGGCATCAAATATATACATGTAGTAATGGTTTACCATTATAAAAATAAGAATTGTCATGGAACATCACCTAGGAAGTATTCCTTTAATATTCTATATATTAGATGGACACATGAATTAAATAATTAATCTAAAATATTAATGAATTAAATTGGAAGTCAAGGATATTAAACATATTATTTAATTATATTCAATAGAAATATCAAATAAAACTATCCCAAATATCAATATCGCTAATGTATTTGATGGACTATGAACCAAATATATCAAAATGAGATTGATACACATCATCAATATTTTTTTTTCTATTATAAGCTCTTAAATCCCAAATAGATCCTAAAACATCATAATATAATATTAAAATAAATAAAATTGATTCAAAAAGAAAATTAATGGAATAATCAGGATGATGAAGCAAGCCATATAATCAAATGAAAATAACATGATTTAATAAAATATTCAGATAATGAATTTTAAATTGGAATAATGACATAATTAATATCAAATAATATTTTCATTTAATAATTAGAATGTTCCAGCAATATAGAGCTTGGAATAATCATATGTAACATATAACCTCTAAGACAACTTCGAATGGTGGATAGAGTCCCAAAATTAAATTGGTTTAGTCCTTAATCCCATACGTAGCACTTCATGGGAAAACAAATTACCATATACAATAGAGTTATAAATAGGATCACCTATCATATGATTTAAATGAATAGGTGTTCCATTTATGGAAATAATATATAGGTTTCATGTTTTAAAAAATATATGGATTTTAAATGGGTAAAATAATTATATATTATAACATAGACAAATTTAATATCATAAAAAATTCCATGAAATATGTAATTAAACAATTATTTTATGTTTTTATATAAATAAATATTCATAATGCATGAAAATTATGTACATATGAGTTGATTACTAAAAAAAATTGGAGAAGTAGTTTTTGGAACATTCTTCTCATGTGGGGGTTTAGAGAAAAAGTAGTGAATAAATAAATAGGGAAAATGAATAAAAATATACCCAAAATAATAAATTAAATAAAATTATTTTAAATAATTAATTTAGTTTTTTAGAAACCATATAAATTGATATATGTTTATTTGAGTCATACATTAAAAGAGGTAATAAAACATAGATGTTCCCCTTTATCATCATACAATAACTAATCATTTGAGATGTATAAAGTCACTATATATATTACACCATCAAGGAAATGTTAATTAAAAGTGTTATATATTTATTGGAAAAAATATTGAGAATAAACAAGATATAAATAAAATGTATATAGTGACAATGTGAGATGAAAGGAGAAAATTAACATCCCAATTAAGATATGGTTGTTTTGAAATGTCACTTACCCTTGGTCTAAAATCATTCTAAACATTCACCTAAGATCCTATACAGTCTAATTATATTTATTAGATTTTTTAAATATAACATTTTGTTAATTTATTTTATTTATTTCTAATATTTTATGTTGTTTTAGTTTGATTTAATTAAAATAATATTTCAGTTTCTATAATCCTCTCCTTTTTTATTTCATGGTTCCACGATCAGATTAATCTATGAATAACTATTGATGTTCTTGTAAAATTGGTCTAAATGTCAAGAATTAAGATGAAATTATATTAATGAGTTTTAATGAATTTAAATGGTCACATATATCTATTTTTAAACCCATATATGTCTGATTAATTTAGTATAACTATTTTTAATATATGGTTAGTTTATTTAGGATGTTTTACCAAACCACGATGAACTAAAATAATTTTATATAATAATAATACTTTTAATAAATATCATATGATAAAATATGTTTTAAAAATATTATTATAAATTTATTTGAAAATATTATTATTTCTATAATAATACTTTTTTATAATGCAGAAAATCTATGTATGTAGTTTGTGGGTGTAGGGAACCATCAATTTTGTGAACAATATATCCATATTAGAATTAAAAAAAATAAGATGATGGATTATACATATTCTATTAAAATAAAAATATTTCCATATATTAATGATATTAGATTCATTACTTTTGTATGGAATGAATATTTGTTGGATGTTCAGGAGGATGAAAAAAATTATGCTTTGTTGAGGGTATTACTATCTCCATTGCTTTTCAACCTACATGTTTACACTTTTGGTCCTGTGGGATTTTTATTTTTGGTGGGTGAGACATATATAGATGTTTTGAGAGATATAATGATATATTTGAAAATATACCATGATTATAGTATATGAGGGGATGGTTAGGTGAGTGGAGTATTTTATAAGGGGAGAAGAGCGGTATTTTTTGATACTCTTATTCCATGATTATTATTTAAGATTATGACTACCAATAGTAATTACTATTATTCATATAAATAGTAAATAGTTAATGTAATTATGTAATAATGGTTTATTGTAATATATATGAATCAATTCTCCATGTATTTATCTTAAATATTGAAATAATATATTTTCTATATTCCACTATTAATCAAAAATTAAATTTTATTAGAAATATATATAAAATATAATATAACTAATTTTTTAATTTTATAATATGGAAATGAAATCAGATTTGAGAACCAAGTTTTCTACATATGAGAAAATATATTTTTCAATAAATGATATTAATTTGGGAAATAATGAAATTATAATTTTATGATTAATTTTGAAACCCCTCTGAATATTACATATAGTCCTGTAAAATTATATTAGAATTAAATAAAAAATAAAACGGTTTCTATAACAATATTTGTAAATAATATTTATATATCATATTTATATTTATCATAAAAATATAAAAAATTGAATTTGTTTTATAAAAAGATGAACACTTATTTTATCATTTTTAAAGAATTTACATATTTTTTTCATAATATAAATTTGATAGATTTTTATTTTACAGGGTCAGTAAATATTATTTTGGTTTTACTTTGGTAATAATACTATTATAATCGAATTTTTAGTATTTTTAATGGTTTGATTTATATTCCAATGTTATTATTATTATTTTAGTGGTAAACGTTTAAATGATCACATGGGTCCCTTAATATATAAAAATAATATATATTTTCTTCAATCTCAATTCACAATTAGTTTCTATAATGATTAATTATTATTCTACTTTAAAAATGAATAATTCCTAAAAGATATTTTCATTCATTTATATAGACTTTTTCATGAATGAGATCATATTAGGTGATCAATCAAATTGAAATATTTATATTTGATTTGTCTTGTTATATATTCTATGTGTCATTATAATATATTTAGTTATCATGTGCATATTTATAATCATAAATCCATGCCCATTTTAAAATAATAAAATTTTTCTAGTTTTCATTATGTCAGAAAGGTTCATTATATAATACTATGATAATAGATATTTAAAATTTATAAAATAATAAGAGTAAATTCCATTGATAAAATTTTTGGTCATAGAAAAGGAAAATATAGATAAACATGTAACACAACACATGCCTTGAAATTAAAATCCAGCCATCAAAATCAACGGAATAATTAATGAACCGTCTTGATCATCCATATAATCTATCACCTATCCGGGTCCTCCACTTGCCTGAAGGTTGTTCCATATTATACAAGGATTTAAACTAGTATCTTAGAATTGAAGGAATAATTTTTGGAATGATTTCACTGTAAATCCGTATCAACTCATCAACATATCAATGTATAAAAATTTTACATGGACCCTACATGCTTTCGACATCTATGGATCATAATTAAAAAAGTACAGATAAAAAATGGTAAACATTTATTCATAATGAAAAACAATGATTATAAACCTTTTAATTGATTTGAAACATCATCTACAAATAATTAAATCATACATAGAATGATAAGAAAAACTAAATTATACTAAACATACATATAAGGATGGTCTTAGTGGGTGATACATTTATATTAGCTCAATTGAACATATGAATATAACACAATTCCAAATCCACAAATACATTGTTTCTCACCTAAAAGTAGCACAAAATACTCTAACAAAAGATAAAATAATAGAAATCTAGGTAAATTCCTATAACCTGTAATTAATATAGGGATTATCTATACATCCTAGCTAGTTTCAACTCAGAAACTACAAGAAATTTATTTATATAATAATAACATGGATTCTATTATGAAATACATGAATAAATTATTTTTTATCAATTTCATTACCAATAATGAAATAAAAATATAATTTAAGCATAATCCAATATGGTATTTTTTAATTTTCAAAACAAACAATTTCCTTTCATTTTTTTTAAATTCATTTGAAAATTAATTTCCAAAACATTATTACTTTTTTAACATTGATATTTATTAAACATAACTATAAATTAACCATTAATAATGGAGATAAAATACAACCAACAATAATTAGAAGATAAAAATCGAGAACCTGTTGATGTTACAAAAAACATTTCAATATAGATAACACTGTTGAGGTGTTATAAGAAAAAGTACTAATGGGAATAAAATATAACAAGTTGAATACCGTACGATAAACCACTATAAATGTACAAAAACCATGGTCTATTAATATAGTAACCAATTTATTACAATTTGGAATAGGAGACATGAACCATATGCTGATGTCATAAAAACTACATATTTTCGTAGTCCTTGAAAACAATATTTGACATAAAACATCCCAAGAGAATGAAGCTACCATGGGTAACTATATGGGAACACTTCGTAACGTAGTCCCACTATATCTAGAGTGAAGGTAAAATTGGGTTTTCACTCATCTATGAACATATCTTGTTACACAAAATTACCTTTAAAAAAGAGACATGATGTGAAAACAATGGAAATAAAAATATGAAAGAAATATGTAATATCCCATATATCATCATTCATACCCCCAGATAGAACAACCCCAATGATACCATACATATATCTTAACAATTATAATTATAGATCATCCATAAAAAAGGTGAAATGGAAAACCAATGTGGGTTACATGAGCTATAAATCCATATTAATATTTAAAAAATACATTTCAAAAAGGATAACTCGGAAAACTAAGTCTTTTCATTACATTTAAAAATTATGAATTTCGAATAATTTGATGCATTTTGAAACACACATATTTCATTTTTAATAACATGTATAAAACTTAATTTTTTTCCATCAATTAAAAAAATAAAACTTAAGTCCCCCATTTATCAAAAAAATCAATGTAATGGCTTCATTATAATTTCATAAAAACATGTATATTAAAAAATTGAATCCAAATTGATTAAATTAAAATCCATTGAAAACATATTATTATATGTATATAATTTAATGAAAATGTTTTCCAATAGGACTGAAAACATTACAAAAATTCATAAATTTGTGGAAAATGAATTTATAATGATTACATTATTTTATGATTTTATAATTAAAACAAATGTTTAAAAATTCCTACCATGATAATTCAAAATTGATTCATAATATATTTTCTTCCATTTAGAAGGCCCAACCAATCCACGAATCGCCCTCTACGGTCGTATAGAAGAAATAACCTATGATGGGAGAAGTCAAACCAAAATACTTTAATTACATAGGATTTAGGATTTTTTTTGGGATGAAAAACATAGTAAATGTTGTAAAAACAAAATTAGGATTATAATATAAAAAGAAATATGGGGTTTTCCTTTAAAATCAGATGAAAATTATAGAAGGAGAAATCCATATTGAAGGTGTTGGAGATGGAAACCCTCCTAGGGATCTAGTGGACTGTATCTGATCACAATGGAAAAGTAAGGTTGCTAGAGTAGTTACAATTGGGGAGGGGAAGAGGTTATCATTACTTTATAATTTTCTATAGGCATGCCAAATGGTTTTATTATACAGTTTTCTAATCCATGTACCAACATTTCTAGAACCAATAACTTATGCAAATAACTTCACATGATTATAATAGAGAGCCCAAATTTTTTAAATAACTATTATATATGTATAACAAATAGTATTTTATTTATTTTTTGACCCCATTTCATATTCCACATAAATTATCCTAATATTGTGCTAACTATGAAACTATAAAAAATGATTGATTTTTTTGAATTTTTTTACACATAATCTAGATAACTCAAAAATTACCATGAATACAAGAAATTAAATTTAATAATAATGAATCTAAATATATGGGGTTACAATTATCTCCATAATATAAAATTATTCCATTAAAAATACATTCTTCAAATGTTTAATGGAACAGAAGTCATGGACCTCTATGCCCTATTAGGAGAGAGAGTGTGGAAGGGAGTAAAAAGACATGGATTTTGAATTAACTACACATTGAAACATTATCTTTCACTCTATAACCAAAAACCTAAATTCTATAAAAACTGAAAACCAATTACACAAATTAAACCCATATATACCTGAACAACGAAACATTAACTATCTTACCGAAGCACTAAAGAGGACATAGATGCCTCGGGGTCTCACCCAATTTAGAATAAATATTTAATAGTGGAACAAAAATTTATCACAATGCGAAAAATACCATAATAATTAAATCTCTAACCACTAACCATTTTCAACCATCTCTATAAAATAAAAATTTTAAATAAATTTAATAAAAAAAGAATATATTTTTTAAAAAACTCATAGCCTAATTATAGGTGATTTCATTCACCCCTATTGATCCAAATATGATATGATAAAAAATCGTGAACAATAAAAAATAAAAAACAACAACAGTACTCAACATGGGTCATATCTCTATAATGGTATACTTATTTCTTTATTCATGTGGAATCATCCCATGAAGACTCCTAAAAAACTACCACCCCCATGTGTTCATTAAAAATAATCATTGATCCTAATCACCCAATAAATTAACCAATAGTTCAAAGTGATATAACCAATGATACTTCTCACCACCACAAGTTAAACTAAAAAATGTTTGATAACCACTCAAAATAATAAACCCATTATGAATTCTCCCAAAGGAATGGTATAAGATAATCAAACAAGAATATCTAACAATATTACACAAGATACATATTTAAATCATTCATAAGTATGAAAAATCGAATATAACTCGAAAAAAACAACTTATGAATGTCTTATGATATTATCCAATTATGGATAAAAAAGGTTCCCATGACTCCATTCAATTTTTGTGTAGAGTTCCAATGTAGTGAAAAAACACACAATGTAATCTGTTTTTTAACCTTAAGGGTCAATATATGGACTACTTTTATACTATCATTCATGAAAATTTTGGGTGGTATGGAAAAATTGATCCAGACATGAACACATTAGTGTTTCCAAAAAAAAAATTAAAATAAATTTTTTTATCATAAGAAATAAGAAAAATATAAAAAACAACAAACTTATAAATAAAATTCTTCAACGATACATAACTAAATAGTTCTTCATAAAAAACACTAACATTTAGTGAATGATAATTTTAAATCTAATTTTCCTAAAAGATTATTAAAAAATATTTTTTCATTTTGAATAATAAAAAACATTAGTATCATTCCCATTCCATTTCCAAAACTGTATAAAGACAATAAATCATAAATTAATAGACAAATTCTCTGGAATTTAATTTCAGTTAATTTAAAATAAAAATGCTTTAAATTTTAAAATGTAACCCAACTGCCATAATTAAATACGTAATTTCAAAAAATATACCCTTCGAAATAAAATATAATTCTTCTAGAAACCCATGAAATCCTAAAAATAAATTAATAATTTCATGAAGTACAAATTTTTAACTCAATACATCCTCTAAAAAAGAAAACATAAGTTATACCAATGTGTAAATAAATATAAAATATACCTTCTCAAACTCATCAAAACCCCAACAGAACCAAACATAATTCATTACAAACATGTGGATTACTCCTTTATATCAATCTGAAATCATGGGGAAAATATTTAATGTAATGCGATGTATGGTATAATTTAACATTTTTCATTTAATGGTAAACTTTGTGAAAGTCTCTATGATGTTCATGGTACGATCTCCTTATGCTTTTCAGGGTTTTATAAATGTAACATGTTAACCATAGAACCCATGTTCAAACTCTATTTTCATAAAAAAAGAATATTGCATCCTAAAATCAGTTATAAAACACATTTTGAAAAAAATAAAACAATATCACATAAACATACATAGAAAAATTCTATAATGAAATAAAATGAAAATAATCATGTCCCATATTTACATGGAAACCAATGGATCTCTCTGTTAATAAGCTTGTGATGCTGACCATGAAAAACATATCTCGTATTATGATGAATGTAACACAAAAATATAATAAAACTTATAAAATTATAATGGATAATACAAAATAAAATTATACCCAAATGTGAACATATAATATTTTAAAATTTTAACATACCATCATATGCATATACCTAAACTAATGGAATGTCACTAATCTAAATGGAATACCCAATCCATTAAAGATGGAAATGGGTGCATATGAATCAATGGAAACTCTTTGAGAATAATTTCAATCTAAAATGAGAATAATCACATCAATGGATAAATTATAAAAAATATATAATATACCACATAAAATTTTGATATCTATTAAACATCAAGTAAACAATAACATATATAATTATACCGGATAAATATTTATATCCCAAAAATAATTACTAACAAATTTTTCTTATATTAAATTAATTACAAATAAAAATGAAATAAATTATTAACTAATAGGAATCTATGATGGAAATTGAAATCACATAAAAGGTGGCTTTTCTTAAAAGATACATCAAAATTCCTTCAATAAAACAAATTAACACATCCCAATGCTAAATCCAAGAAATATATGTTTTGTTTATACATATTAACTAAAAACCTCATCCAAATGAACCAAAATAATCCTAGATAAAAACATAGAACTGAAAACTTATATATGCATGAGTTATATACACTATTATATGAAAGACTATTTAGTAAATAAAATTCCATTATATAAGTACGTGATTAATTCTTCTTAAAAATTAAACAATGAAAATATAATTTTTTATTTCAAATCATATAATGAGAATAATACCCAATTATCTCTTCAAGAAATAATCATTTTTTTATTTTAAATCCAGCAAATTTTAATTCAATGAACCGCGTGTTAATATTTCATTATGTCAAGTTAGTTTAAAACCTTCCTTGAAAAAAAAAACAAATTTCTCATTATTATATCCAGAAAATCATATGATATAAAACTTTTACTCTTATTCAAAAACCACATCCAATAATTAGTAACATATAGAAATCAATTAGAGCCTAAATTTCTAGAATAAATAAGAATATGTATAGTGATATATTGGTTTTGTTGACTTAAAAATATTGTGAATATAATATAGCCTTTATAATACCTTACCTGAATCCACAAAATAAAGAAGATACAATATATGATACTTATATAGGTACTCAACTAATATATCTCTAATCTTAAGACATTAACCATAGGATGACCATAAATAATATTTCCATTTTGGTTGTCCTGTTGAATGACCAGGGCCCTGAACTATCCCTTGAAAATGTATCTACCATGGTCAATGAGATGTGAACAGTTGCTAACCCAATCCCACTATAGTTAGGACAAGGTATACTTGTGTCTTGACTCTTCCAGGATACATCATTTTTAACTAGAATTATGATGACCAAGAAAACCGTTGATACAATAATTAATAATTGGAAATAAATAAATGAAGCAAAAAATAAATATCACTCAAATCACTTCCAATTAAAATGGATAATTTATCGCCAATAATATAATATATCTATATTAGGAATACTAATCATATATAGTCCATATAGAACACAACAATTCAAATATGGAAGCCAAAGAGAGACATATAATCTAAAATCTATTTTAAGAGTCCTAATACAGACTTTTCATAGAATATGTCTTATGATGAATAGTCATGTAACATCCCAGGTAAATATACAATATTTATTTTTCATATTTATTAATATTTCTGAATAAAATGTTAATATTACATTAAATGGAACGCTATGCTCGATGGCGTACCCAATACGCAACATTGATTTTCTTTGAAATCTTACGTTGTACTCTAATAATAAAATAATATTCTTTTAAATTGTAGTTAATGCCTAGCCATTTTATTGGAGGTAATGAATAGAAATAACTAAAATATTATTTTATATGTTTGTTAAATGTTTTTTACATTTATCCAATAAATGATAAAGTCATAAAATAAGAAAATAATTCAATTTTAATCATAAATACTTTAAAATTCACTAAAAGGTCGATTTATCACCTTTTGATGGTGAACCCTATTTAATATAGTTTTGTTCACTCTTATAACTTCTATTGGACCAAATAAAATTCTTCTTTAGAATATGGAGGTCAAAATTTACTTTGTGTAATTTTTTGGTATTTTTCCGATAATGTTCATTTTTTAATAAATAGTGAAAAATGTTGTTTTTTAATTCAAGAACCCTTTTTAATATAATATATTTGTATGATTAGATTATCTTTTGAATTGGTTTTAAAGTCAAATTATAATATATTTTTACCATTTAATCCAATAGTGGTCAATGTAATTAATTTCACTTTGAAATTGGACTTAAACTAGTGTCAATCATTTGATATATATTGTTTCATAAAAACACGCTATTTGTTCTAACAACAAGAATTAATTATTAAATTAATTAATGAAACATATATTTTTTTTTATTTTTTTATAATAGACATCATTTTTGAATTCGGAATATCAAATATATCTTCGGGTGAATTTTTGGTATTTTTCCGAAAAACTTCAATTCTTGATGAATAGTGAAACCACTAATTGGTAGTTAAAAAACTGAATTTTCGTTTAAATAAAACATTACCACTTATGTGATATGAATTTCAAAAATACATCATACATGATTTCCTTTTGGATGTAAATTGTGGGTCAATGGGATTAAATTTTTTTGGTGAATAGCAACTTTTAAGTTTTATTAATCGCGATTAAAGGTAATTAGTGTAATTTAACATAAGGATAATATTATAAGAATATGAAATGACCTTGACACATGTCCTATATTTATTAGATGAGTCATGGACGACCATAAATTTCCATGGGTCAACTTGGGGACCCCTTGAAGTAACTTTGGTAGGAAAATGACATTAATAACTTTTTATTTAAAGTTAAAAATAAAATGTCACAAACAAGAATTGTTTTACTAAAAAAAATTTACATGGGGTTATACAAGTCTTATTTTTTACTATAAAGATTAATTATAAAGATATAAAGATTTCATATATCATGATATTTTTTTTATAATTTTTTGACATTAAATAAATTAATTTATTTATGACACCGTGATGATGCAGGGATTACCTCATAAATGAACGATTTAGAAAAATGAAACGATAGGGTACAATCTAAGTCTTAAACCTGTAACAAAACTATTGTATGGGTGTATTTCGAAACTTTATAACCCTAGAGTCTAAATATATCATTTTTGGACATTTAAAATCTAAAAAGAATTTTATAATAAAGTGATTTTTTATAACATTCCAAGTGTTCCCCTCCTCTTCTCTTATAAAAGCACCCCACCTATACCACCTTAACTACACATCTCATGCCAATGGCTCGGCCAATCACTGCCCATTTTATCTCTAAAAATCCCTCTACTAATCCTAGAATCCTTCCCATAGGCAGAAAGCTCTTCAATAAACCCTTTTGGTTCAAACCAATGGGAGTAACCTGATTTAAAGGTAAAGTCATCCCTAATGGTCTTTTGTTTTATTTTGCTTCTCCATCCCCCTAAACTATTTTTATTCTTTTCTTTTGTAACAATACCAGTTTTTTAAATATACTAGGATGTTTTTATGATAAATATTCGAGCTACACTTATACACACTTCCGTCTAATGGTTAAAGAACATACTGTTTCTGTGGATGGCGAATTACTGCCTCACGAAACGATGATTATTCTATCTTCTCCTAACACCTCTCATGGTGGCCATTATGATGGCACTATTTTCATATGGTATATATATATTATATTTATGTCCTCTCTATGATTATTTATTTTATATTTAAAACATACCTTTATGCATTTCAAGTTGTGCAAATGCGATAATTTCATACGAGGAAGTGTGGACTACCGCCCCCTCAAGTGATGTGACTCTTTCATTCAAAACATGGAATGTATAATGAATGAGATTAATGAACATATGTGACTTATATAACGTATATATTATACTTTAGTTTTAATATATATATCTATATATATTTCTCTTTTATTTTTAATTCCATTAATATGATAAAGGAATGAAAGTAGCGTTCATGCGTACGTACTGCCTACAGTCTCCATGAATGGTGCATTTCATTTCTTTTTATCTCCAAATGTTATGGAATAGTATAAAATGAATATTTACAGGATATATATGATATTTAAATCATTAATAATATTCTATATATTATTTACTTATAACTACATGGACAATCATTTTCAAACAAGTTCATTTTTGACTCATTTACCAAACATCGACAAAAACGTCTGATATGAACTCACATTATTAACAAATTATTATAAAATTATAATATGTGATATTATCTGAATAATAATATTTAACATAGTTCATTAATAAATTATAAATTGACAAAATTTTATTATTCAAGAATATAATGAAATGAACAAGACAAGTCGGACTTGTCGTAAGGGATCATACCTCTCTCTTTCTTTTTAAGTGCTCTCCTTTATATAATTTCTTTTAAGCTCATCTTTCATATGTTTGGGGATGTTATTTTATATTCCTAATTATGTACTTTTTATGTTCATAATATTAGATACCCTATATGATCTCATAAATCCATTTTTTGGATGTTTTAAGTGGCATCGTTAGGCTGGCGAGTTTTCGTAAGGGATTTTTCATCTCACTTTTATTCTTGTGGGATTTATGCTACATGTTCCACCATTTTCTTTGAGTGGTGTATGTACTGCCCATTATTACACTTTTTGTAATATAATTTCATTTATATGTATTTACATCAATGTTTTTCAGTCCTTCATTCATGGGGTGTACGTTTCGAATGTTACCCAAGTCGGTAATGGAACCTTTCACCCTCCTCTTTTTAAAAGACTTATTTTTGTTAGGTATTTTAATTTAAATCTTATTTTGTTGTGATATGTTCTATTATATCCTTATTGATGTAAAATTTATTTCCAAGTGATGAGATACCCTTTTTTCCTCATCAACTCGTTTTTAGAATTTTAAAGTGACGTCATTAGGCTATCAAATTTTTATAAAGGAACTTCTTAACCCAAATTCGATTTCTTGGGGTTCAACATGTAGTTATTGAATATATCATCCTTTGAATATGTGTTAGTGACCTTTGTTAGTTTTACCCTTAATATCCACTTATATTGGGTGTATTTATAATTTTCACACATAATTATGAGATTGATTTATCCTTAATTTATGGATACCTTCTTTATAGGGGATTTCATCTCATTTTACATTTCTATTGATAATTCATTGTTGTTATGCACCAATTAACTCTTATATGGTGTATAAACTATCCTTTGGAATATTCTATCATGAATCCCTTTATTCGCATGATATTATAAAGTTATGATTAAATTTAATTCTTCAATTATTTTATTCAAGTGTCTCTTATTATGTTAAAAACCCTTTAACTAAAATATCATTTTAAATGTTTTAATCATTTATTCTTATAAATATTTCCCATTAATATCCATGTTTTCAAAATGGTTTTAAGGATTTATTTATATTGATATTAATGTTTTAAAATGTTAAATGCTTCAAAGTGGTATGGGACACTTTGATTCAAAAATCTCTTTATTAAATGTTTTAGATGGTTTTGAAAATGGTTTTTAGAATGGATTCATTATTTCAATATCTTCAAATGTTATATTGTTATTGCAATGTGGGAATGTAATCATTTCATTATTCTTAATTCATGTTCTAGGATTATGTTTTGGTTCTTGGGCATTGTTTTTGAAGACGGGTGGTTCCGTGATAAACTAAGGGTGGGTGAGCCCGATATAGATCTCCAATGAATTGGGTAACGCGAAGGAGTTAAAATCTAAGGTTTCTCCGAAGAGATTTAGGGAATATACTATGATGGGTATTCCAAACATAACCATGAGGGTTACTCCCTACGTAATAATGTTATGAATGACTCATGTTACCTTTATGACTTATGATTTCTATTGAGTTATGCATAAATCTTATGATTTCATGAGGTATATTAAATTGCATATGTTTTATGAGTAAAGTATGATTTCATTGATTCTTATGTATACATGGACTAATGTTATCTTTCCGTATTGTTATAACCCTTACTGAGATTATTATGCTTATCCCATGTTTTTTTGAAATGTTTTTCACCGGTCAAGGGAAAGGTACATGATATGATGATAGTATCAAGGATGTGTCAAGAAAGAATCCATGATTTATTTTAAATATGTTTCTGTTGATGGGAAAAAAAGAATACTATCATTTATGTAACCAATTTGTTTAAATGTGGAATGTAATGCATGATTTATGATCTAATTCTCTAAAACTCTAAACCTGAAAAGATCTTCAACGTGTATTCTTGAAATAACTCAAGATTAAGTGAGGTTTAAGGCCAGGTCCTTACAGTTGGTATCAAAGGTCAGTTTAGATAACATTAGAGGTTACTATGTTTTTTATGCATAAGTGACATGTTTTGTATAACCACAATAGTTATTATATTAGATAGAGTCTTTGTTATTTATGAATGTTGGAATGAGTTTGAGATAACATGGATAATTATATCTTAGTTTTTATCTTCCTCTTTATTACATGATGATTTGGTTGATATACTCTCACGGACATTTTTGGTTTTAGTAAATGGATGGATCTAGCATGCACCAAAGTGACAATGGGTTTGAAGGAAACTGTGGTGGTTCTCTAATTAAGAGACTCGATGAAATGGTGGATTCAATGAGAAATCTCGTGGTTATTTCAAACCAAATATCAAGAGTCATGATCAACCACTTGAACCTTGGTGAGTTCTCTAATGCATCATGCACGAGAGAACCAACTCAATGTGGAAGTTCAGATAATAATTATAAAGGTAACCATTAGGGTATATATGATCCATACTTTTGAGGTAATTATGGGTTACAATATGTTATGATGGAAAATTAAAGGCATGAGATAAACTTGAGGTTAAAATAGGTTATGATTATTTTTGACGATATTATCTCGTTTTGGGGAAAGTTTTAAGAATTATATAGTTTTGGAAAAAGGACAACACACAGACCATGTGACAACCCCCTTGCGTCGAACAATGCTGAGGGAATCAAACCCACTACCAAAGTACGACAGGTATTTATTGCCTACCACTGGACTACATGAAGTCCCTGGTTATTTTGACTAATTCTTTTCAGTTAGATGATTTTATTAATCAAGAGTAAGTTGATTTTGGGTTATCTATGGAAATTATTAACCTATCATGGAAGATATGTGATTAGGTTAATAACTTTTCAATATGAGAATTTAAGAGTAACTAATGTTATTTGGAGATAAATGTTAATTTTACCATGGAAGACTATGTGATTAAATCCTACAAATATTTGGATTTAAATCTTAATTTGGTTTACATTGATGACTTTTATGGACAAATTGTTTATCTAATGGTCTTCGTTGAACTTTGGGTTTTGTTGGAAACATTTTGGAGATTAACAATAGATTTTGTTTTTATAAAGGATTATCCTTTTTGGGTATTATCTAATATCATACTAACAGTTTTGGTTTTGGTTTTTGTCTAAAGACATGGGAAATATATAGTTCTATTTTGTGGATAAATTGATTCTCTAGATGTTGATTATAGTGCTCTTAATGTGAACACGTCATCCTAAATACTCATCATTTGGAGAAAGTATGAGTTTGTGTTAGAAATCTACTAAAAGATGAAAGTCTACACAATAAGTAAGTATGTTCCATTATGATTTATTTAATCTCATAAATAAATTTTCCAATAAAAAGTTACTTTAAACAAAAATGTTATCCGTTAACTTTTCCTACTGGGGAATCAAATACCGTTTAACCCATCACAAGTTTTTGATTTCCTTGTGGTTAACTTTCTCCTAATCATGTTTTCTATCACTCTCCATCAGAACATGACCCTTTGTTTTCTTCTCCATGTCCTTGTTTTCCTACATTGAATCCTAGTATGGGTTAGCTCGGGTGACCTTTGTACTTCCCTTTCTTTCTTTTAAAGCGACAGTTTAATTTACTCCTTTTCCGATGTGGGGATTTCAAAGAAGTTTCCAAGACCAATTTTAAACTTGCGAGGATGCAATTCCCAAAAGGGGGGATGGATGTAACATCCCATGTAAATAAAGAATATTTCCTTTTAATATTTATTAATATTTTTGATTAAAATATTAATATAACTTTAAATGGATCGCTATGCTCGATGGCGTACCCAATACGCAACAACGAGTTTCTTTTAAATCTTATGTTGCACTCTAATAATAAAATAATATTTTATTAAATGGTAGTAAACGTCTAGCATATTTTTTGGTGATAATGAATAGAAATAACTAAAATATGATTTTATATGTTTGTTAAATGTTTTTTTACATTTATCAAATAAAATATAAAGGCTTAAAATAAGAAAAGAATTCAATTTTAATCATAAATACTCTAAAATTCACTAAAAGGGTGATTTATCAGATTTTGATGGTGAACCCTCTTCTATATAGTTTTAGTCACTCTTATAGGTTATATCGGACCAAATAAAATTCATCTTTAAAATCTGAACATCAAAATTTACTTTGTGTAAATTTTTGGTATTTTTTCGATAAAGTTTATTTTTTTAATGAATTGTGAACATTGTTGTATTTTAATTAAAAACCACTTTTTAATCTAATATATTTATATTATTATATTATCTTTCGAATTGGTTTTAATGTCCAATTATAATATAATTTTACCATTTAATCCAATAGTGGCCATTGGAATTAATTTTACTTTGAAATTGGACTTAAACTGGTGTCAATCCTTTTATATATACTGTTTCATAAAAACAAACTATTTGTTTTGACAACGGGAATTAATATTTAAATTAATTAATGAAAATTATATGTTATTAGTTTTGTAAAATAGAAAAAAAATTTGAATTCGGAATATCAAATATAGCTTAGGGTGAATTTTTTAAGTTTTTCTGAAAAACATTAATTTTTGATGAATAGTGAAACCACTAAGTGGTAGTTAAAAAACTGATTTTTCATTTAAATAAATCTTTACCACTTCTGTGATTTGAATTTTAAAAATTCTACATATATGGTTGTCTTTAGGATGTAAAATGTGGTTCAATGTGATTAAAATTGTTTTTGGTGAATAGTAACTTTTAGGTTTTATTAATCATGCTTAAAGGTAATTAGTGTAATTTAATGTAAAGATAATGTTATAATAATATTAAATGACATTGAAGCATGTAAAACATTATTATATGAGTCATGGCCATCCAAGACAATCCATGGTTCAACATGGGGACCCCATGGAGCCACTTTGGTAGGAAAATGACATTAATAACTTTTTATTTAAAGTTAAAATTAAAATGTCACAAACATGTATTGTTTTACTAAATCAATTTTTACATGGGATTATACAAGTATTATTTTTGAATATAAATATTCATTAGAAATATATAAATATTTCCTACATCATTATAGTTTTTTTATAATTTTTAGACATTAAATAAACTATTTTATTTATGACACCGTGATGATTCAATGATTACCTCATAAATGAACGATTTAAATTAAATGAGATGATAGGGTACAATCTAAGTCTTACACATGAAAAAACCTATTGGATGGGTGGATTTCGAAACTGTATCACATTATCCTCTAAATATATCATTGTGGGACATTTATAATCCGAAAATCATTTTATAATAAAGAAATTTTTTATAACTTTCCTTGAGTGCCCCTCCTCTTCTCTTATAAAAGGTCCCCACCTCTACCACCTTACCCACAACTCTCAAGCCACTGTCTCGGCCAAGCTCTTCCCATTTTATCTCTCCAAATCCATCTCCTAATCCGATATGCCTTCCCTTAGGCAGAAATCTCTTCACGAAACCCTTTTGGTTCAAACCAAGGGGAGTTACCCGATTTAAAGGTAAAGTCTTCCCTAATGGTCTTTTGTTTTATTTTCCATCTCAAACCCCCTAAACTATTTTTATTCATTTCATTTGTAACAACACCAGAATATTAAATATACTAGGATTTGGTGATTAGAAATATTTGAGCTACACTTACACACACCTCCATGTAATGGTTAAAGAACATACTGTTTCTATGGATGGCGAATTACTGCCTTACGAAATGATAATTGTTCTATCTTCTCCTAACACCTCTCATTGTGGCCATTATGATGGAACTATTTTTATATGATATATATTATATTTATTTCTTATCTATGCTTCTGTATTTTATATTTAAAACATACCTTTATTATTTTCAGGTTGTGCGAATGCGATAATTTCATATGAGGAAGTGTGGACTACCGCCTCCTCAAGTGATGTGACTCGTTCATGCAATACATGGAATGCATAAAGAATGATATTAATGATAATATGTGACCTATATAACATATATATTATACTGGAATTATAATATATATATCTATCATTTTTTTAATTCTATTAATATGACAAAGAAATGAAAGTAGCTTTCATGCGTACGTATGGCCTACCGTCTCCATGAACGGTGCATTTCATTTCTTTTTATCTCTAAATGTTATGGAAGAGTATAAAATGAATATTTACTGGATATATATGATATTTATATTATTATTACATTTCTTGAGATGATTTACTTATAACTACATGGACAATCATTTTCAAACAAGTTCATTTTTTACTCATGTACCAAACATCGACAAAAACGTCTAATATGATCTCACATTATTAAAAAATTATTATAAAATTAAAATATGTTATATGTACTGAATAATAATATTTAAAGTAGGTCCTTAAGCAATTATAAATTGACCAATGTTTATTATTCAGGAATATAAAGAGATGAACAAGACAAGTCGGACTTGAGGTAAGGGATCCTACCTCTCTCTTTCTTTTTAAGTACTCTCCTTTATGTCATTTCATTTAAGCTCATATTTCTTATGTTTGGGGATGTTATTTTATATTCCTAATTATGTAATTTTAATTTTAATATTATTAGAGACCATATTTTATCTCATAACCCCATTTTTTGGGTGTTTTAAGTGGCGTCATTAGGCTGGCGAGTTTTCGTAATGGATTTTTCATCTCACTTTTATTCTCGTGGGATTTATGCTACATTTTCCACCATTTACTTTGAGTGGTGTATGTAATTCCAATTATTCTACTCTTTTTGTAATATAAATTAGTTTATAAGTATTTACATAAATTTTTTATAATCTTTCATTCATGGGGTGTACGTTTCGAAAGTTACCCTAGTCGGTAAGGGAACCTTTCACCCTCCTATTTTTAAAATAATTCTTTTTTGTTAGGTGTTTTAATTTACATCTTATTATGTTGGTATATGTTATCCTATATCCTTTTTTATGTAAAATTTATTTCCAGGTGATGAGATACCCTTTTTGTCTCATCAACTCGTTTTCTTAATTTTAAAGTGACTCTGTTAGGTTGTCGAATTTTTACAAGGGAACTTCTTAACCCAATTTTGATTTCTTTGGGTTCAACATGTAGTTATTGAATATGTCATAATTTTAATATGTGTTAATGAAATTTTATTGTTCTACACATAATATCTAATTATATTGGGTGTATTTATATTTTTCACACACAGTTATGAGACTAATTTATCCTTAATTTATGGATACATTCTTTATATGGGATTCCATCTCATTTTACATTTTTATATAGACTTCATTGTTGTTATGAACCAATTCACTCTTATAAGGTATATATACTATCCTTTGGAATATTATATCATGAATCCTTTTATTCTTAGGATATTATAAAGTTCTGATTAAATTTTATTCCTCAATTAATGTATTTAAGTGTCTTTGATTTTGTTAAAAACCCATTAACTGAAATATCATTTTAAATGTGTTAATGATTTATTCTTATAAATATTTCTCTTTAATATCCATGTTTTCAAAATGGTTTTAAGTATTTATTTATATGGATATTAATGGTGTAAAATGTTAAAATCTTCAAAGTGGTATGGGACACTTTGATTCAAAAATCTCTATATTAAATGTTTTAAATGGTTTAGAAAATGGTTTTTTGAATGGATTCATTATATCAATATCTTAAAATGTTATATTATTATTGAAATGTGGGAATGTTATCATTCATTTATTCTTATGTCATGTGCTATGATTATGTAATGGTCCTCGGGCATTGTTTATGAAGACGGGTGGTTCCGTGATAAACTTAGGGCAGGTGAGCCCGATATAGCTCTCCAATGCACTGGGTAACACGAAGGAGTTAAATGCTAAGGTTTCTCCAAAGTGATTTATGGAATATACTATGATGGTAATTCCAAACATATACATGAGGGTTACTCCCTATGTAAGAATGTTACAAATGCCTCATGTTACCTTTATGTCTTATTATTTCTATTGAGTTATGCATAAATCATATGATTTCATGAGGTATGTAAAATTTATTATGTTTTATGAGTAAAGTATGATTTCATTGATTCTTATGTATACGTGGACTAATGTTTTCTTTCCGTATTGTTATAACCCTTACTGATCTTTTTATGCTCATCCCATGTTTTTTTGAAATTTTTTTCACAGGTCAAGGTAATGGTACATGATATGATGATAGTGTCAAGGATGTGTCAAGAAAGAATCCATGTTTTATTTTAAATATGTTTCCATTGATGGTAAAAGATTAATACTATCTTTTATGTAACCACATTGTTTAAATGTGGAATGTAATTCATGAATTATGATCTAATTATCTAAATCTCTAATCCTGAAAAGGCCCTCAATGTGTATTCTTGAAATAACTAAAAATTAAGTAAGGATTAAGGCCAGATCCTTATAAGTTACATCCTACTTTTTAAAATCTAATAATATTAAAGATAAAAAAAATAGATACACGTCTATTTCATGTTTCATTCATTTCATTAAATCTCAGTTTTCATCCTTCAATTCTCAAAGAATGGCCAAATACATAGAATTAATTTTTGAATACCATTAAAATTATCAAGAGGAATATAATAAAATGCATAGAATGCATTAGAATATATTTAATAAAATAACATATTAATATATTTATGAAAAACTTGAATTCTAAATTAATATGTTTTATAATTCAATTATAATCAATACACATAGAAATTCAATAATAAAAATAAATTTATGATGACTAAATAAATACATGATTTGGGAAAAAAGTAAATGTAGAAAAAATAAGTACCTTAATAATTAAGATAAGATTCTCAATATGTCACCTTCCTCGGTGAACAACCATATAATACAACCATTATGGGTCATAGAAAACCACAAATATGGTTATACAGACCCAAACACAAAACCTATTAAAATTCATGGCTAAGGATTTGTGGAATAAGGTTAAACATATAAAAAATAATGAAAATCGAAGATGGAATAGGATAGAGGATGAAATAAGGGGTTTACCTTGGAGAAACATTGAATCAATAGAGGAGACACCAAAATTGAAGGAAAAGGAGAAGTAAAAGTTTATAAGAGTATTAGGGGGTTTGAATGTTCTTGTAGGAGAATGGAGGAGGTGATGGGAGATAATATTAAGGAAGTTAAAATGTAAAAATAAATTTTTATGTTATGTATGGCTGATCGTAATTTTTTTTCATTAATTTCTTTTCAAAATAATAACTAGTGGAAAAAAGGAACCAACATGGAAAAATGTCACATGTTTTTTATTAGAGACATTTTATTCCTTGATTAATCATGTGATAAACATTCATAATCACACAATGATAGTGATAAAACCATTTATAGGGTTCATGAATTATTTCTCCAATACATGTGTTATCCATACACCACCATAAAACATTCAAAAAATTTATATTTCATGATATAATACATATGTACTCATGACTAGATAATTAAAAAAAGAACATTATATATTTAGAGATACTAAATATTAGGTTTTCATTTGGCAGTTAACTTGGTATAACATGAAAATAGAATAATATTAGAAAAAATGTAAAAAAAATACTACCAACAAACCATATCCATATTCAAATATAGTTCCCAATTACATGAAACCACCACAACTGGGAATTATAAATCTCAAAATCAACTACTACAACATGATTATTATTTAAAAAACATGTAATTTTAATTATGTTTTAGTATAATAGTCAATTAGGTATCCCCCCACATTACCCCATGCATAACCTATTAAAAATAAGCCAATATCTTTGTATTATTTTTTGAGTTAATAAATATGATTTTATTTAAAATAATTACAATAACCCAAATTAAATTCAATTTCGTGACTTTTATAATTTATTAATATAAAATAAAATGAGATTTTTTTTTGAAAAGAAGTAATCCCCATTAAATAATGAAGTTATGGAATTATGTATAAATAAAAAAATTCTTATATCCAAATGGAAAAAATACACACATTAATTATCCTTTTAAGAATAATTAAAAAATTTTGAGTAATTAAATATGAATCCATGAATCTAATGAAATCCTTTAATTTGAAAATATTATTTTATTGAAAAGTTTTAACCATTTTTAAATTTTTTTATGTAATGGGATAAAAAAATGAAATGCACACATATATGAATTTCCCTAATAAGAAGATAACATAAATAATATTATGAAAAATACAATATAATAACATCTCTTCAAGTAATAAATGTATAATAGAAATAAAATATAATGAAATGTAATAAACAATGAAATATAGTGGAAAATAATCACTGATAACACAATCTAATAAAATATTGTAAAAAAAATATTAACTTTAATAACAAGAAAAATTTGAGAAAAAAACGTAACTAAAATAATTGAAAAACTACTGCTGTAACTACCTAAATGTTCACCTAATTTTATTATGTCCTTAATTTGGATATAGCCATTAATTATTTAAATTGGATATGAACTACATCATTATATAGTGTGGGGTCTATATAATCTATTTCACTATCATAACTTTTTGTGGAGGACCTCATCGAATATGGGTTCTCCTACCATTATACTTGGGTCTTTCTATTTGATATAGTTAATATAAATAACAATCTTCAATCCATAAATTTCATCAAATTGTTCATAGGTATAATCACTTTTAAAACCATGGAGTAAATATAATAAAAATATCCATTATCTTGGAATTTACATTTATCAAATATTGTATTAAATAATTTCATGAATAAATGTCTATATATATTAAACTAAATCCCATTATAAATTTCCAAAAATGTTTTGAGGAAAATTTAAAGTATCATGAATTATAAATCCAATAATTAATTATTAATGTAGGAATATATATTTAGTGAATCATTTGAAATTACAACCCCATTTTTTAAATATCACACAAGAACATCCATTACCATATATTTATTAATTAATTATAAAGACACCAAATATAATGAAAAATATAAAATAATAATGAAGGAATCTAAACACATTTCTCACTCAAAAATCAATTTTTAATCAAATATTATGAAAACTTTCTATGAATTTATAAATAATCAAAAAAATGGACTTAAGAAATGATTTCCGTAGATAATCCCTTAAAAATTATTAATAAAAAATGTTTTCTTGGGTGAACTATTTTACCACTCAACATGAACCCCTTTATATAGTTATATTGTATATGAAATTAAAAAAATAAATTTGATCATTATTAATTGTACGGTTTATCAAACATTTGATGAAGTTGATAAGATAATTCAATAATGAAATAAAATAATTTTTTTAACATCTAAATGGTGTGCATGAACCTAATTTCATAGATGACTAATCTAAAACATGATTATATTGTTATATAAAATATAAATTTGTGTCAATGTACCTATACTAACAAAAAACATTCTAAAATTAAAAATACTATAAAATTAAAAATACCCTAATGTAATTACCAAATGAAATCCTTCCATAAATCTCTAATGATGAAATAACCCATGGGTATGAGGTACAAACTACTCTCAAATATATCATATTAAAAATACTAAAAATATTCCTAATAAAATTCTAAAATCAAAAACCAATAAATTTTAGAATAATTATAATCTATAAATTATGAATAAAAATATTGCTGATATAGACACCCTATATTAGTCTTAAATACACATTATTGGACCTTATATATGAGTTTCAACCTGGGGCGTAATTTTTTTTATTCTACAAAGTCTATGTTAAATCATCCCCCTAATAAGTTAACTAGGAGAGACATTTTTATAGATGGGCCAAGAGGAATGATATATTCAAGGAGGGAAAGTGAAATTACCAATATTTACCCAAAGAAAGACCTCTAATGGAATCGAATAATTTGATGGTAATATGAAAACATGGGATATCCAAAGAGTTATTTCCCACATACATATATAAATAATACATGAGACAGTCTCTTAGTGGGCTCAAAAAAGTGTCCCATTAAATTACCAAATAATCATCAAGAATAAAACTATGTAGGGACCCATTCGTAGAATAACTCCTTTGAGTCGTGACAGGATTTTCCCATTGAATAATTTTTCCTTAAACTATATAGGTGAAATAGAAAATGTGATCTAGATGATTTATAGTGTGAATAACACCCAGGTGGAGAGACATAGCCTCATTACCCAAACCATTACAGAGTTAATCTCATAAAACACGATGATCTTCTTCTGGTGAATTATTTTCGTATATTCACTATAAAATACCCATAAAAGAATCCTTTCAACTTCCATTCACACCAAAAATTTCCCAAATACCCTTAAATGTAATAAAATCATGTTCTTTGAAAGAAATTTGAAAATTTTAATTCTCTCATAAATTTAAAAACTAAAAAAATATGTAGTTTAATAAAAAATGAATATAATGCCATTTTTTTATAAATTATTAAATTCTATTGAAATTATATGGGAATAATATTTATATATTTTTAATAGTATCATTATATCATCTGTTTATTTGGGGTTAATTTTAAATCATTGTTCTCATGTAAATAATATTCTTTAATGAAAAGTATTACTTTATTATAATTATTTTAATGAAACTATTATTTTACTTGTTATTTACATTTAATATAACGATTTTAAAAACATAAATATTATTTTATATTTTCTTTCAATCATATTTTTTTAATAATTATATAATGTGTTTTATGTTTTTGTCAATTTATTTTTTAAAAAAATATGTTTTCTTGTGGAAAAATTATTAATAAAAAAATCTTCTATCATTATTTATATAATTCAATTCTACAATATGTGTGGATTCATATAAATCCTTTTTCAGTATCATGGGTTAACTAATGTATAATGAAATTATTAATGATTTCATGTTCATTTTTACCATATATGTATGACTTTTCATTATATTATGGTTGGGAAAAAGATTTAATAACCATATAATGTATTAATTAAATATCTAAATATCATGGTATGATATGTTTGGGGCTATGAGGAAAACCCATTGCACTATGTGACTCGACCAAATTTTTTTATGAGATTGAGAATTTATAGCAAAAAAATATGTTTTCATAATCTATTCATTATGTGACAATGGTTTTGGAAGTGATATTTAACATAATAAATTATTTTCTTTTTCTAAAAATGTGCCAATATTTTTTTCCTCTAATCTTATGTTTTAAATAATTGACTTTTTACAATTATGTGCCCATTAATATTGACAAATGTATACACACCCATATGACACATGACATATGTTTTTTCAAAAATCAAAAATAATGACTCATGATGGGTGATCTATGTATTACATGGTATTGTTTTCATATGTTTTATTAATTCACCTTAATTATTTATATGTACACACGTGATCATATTATAATAACTTATGATCCTTAAATAGTATCAATTTTGTTTATCCCTACAAAAAATAAAATCTCACCACATTTTTCCCATCCAAATGGTTATGAATATGGTTATTATGTGTGATATCTCATGAAGGATGTCATGTGTGAAAAATATTTATATGTGATGTTAATGATTTTTTTTAAAATTAGTTTTTTAGGTATGTATTATCTAAAGTAAAAAAAATATATTTTTTGGAATAGATGTTTATTGTGATGTTTAATGAATATATATTTTTAATTATGTCACATTTTTTTTGATATGGTTGGGTTATCTTTGTTATTTGGATTATATGTATCACAATATTATTTTAATTAATAATTGGAGGAT
The DNA here is from genome assembly GCA_963277665.1 of Viscum album. Taxonomy (NCBI): domain Eukaryota; kingdom Viridiplantae; phylum Streptophyta; class Magnoliopsida; order Santalales; family Viscaceae; genus Viscum; species Viscum album. The sequence continues at coordinate 1,396,486,720 of OY728165.1, forward strand.
GTATATTCAAAATATATATGTTTAACAATAATTGATATAATATGATCCTAAAAATATATTTTCAATGGTGTAATAATTTAGTACATCTAATTATTTTTATTATCATATGAATATTTACTTTGGATGAAATTTTCCAACACTAACAATAACCTTTTTTATTTTAGTTAATTGTAACATCCCAGGTAAATAAAGGATATGATATTTTCATATTTATTAAAACTTTTGAATTAAATACAAATTTTAAATCAAATGGGATTCTATGTTTGATGGCGTACCCGACAAGAAACAATGGTTTTATTAGAAATCTTATGGTCCACACACAATGTTGAGTCATATTGAAAAATAATAATATCATATTATTTTTATGGTAGTTAATGCTTAGTTGTTGTATTGTGGGGAATGAGAAGAACTAACTAGAATATTATTTTACATGTCTATGGAATGTCTTTACCTTTATCCAATAAAATTTAGAGGCTTAAAATGTAAATGAATCCAATTTTAAGAATAAATACTCTTATATTCTGTAAATAGAAGATTTATCGCCTTTTGATGGAGTACCATTTTTAAATATTGTTTTTATCCCTTTTATATGTTCTATTTTACAATATAAAATTTTTCTTAATAATCGGGACATCAATATTTACTATGGATAAAATTTTGTATGTTTCTGAAAGTGTATATTTTTTAATGAATAGTGAAAAATTATTCATTTTAATTCAAAACATCCTTTTACTATAATTTATTTTTATGGTTATATTATATTTAGAATTTGAATTAATGTTTAAATAGATTATATTTTTACATTTTAATACAATTTTGGTCATTTGAATTAATTTCAATTTTTATTTGGATATAAACATGTGTCAATCTTTTGAATGTTATTATCTCGTAAAAGTACGCTTTTTGGTATTGACAATTGGAATTAATTTTAAATTTATTTCTATAACTAATGTTTTTAGAATTTGGACAAAAGGATTCTATATTTGGATTCAATAAGTACAAATTTTGTAAATTGGTAACTTTTTTAGACCTTATGAATAGTAAATTCTGTAAATATATAATTTTCCATGGTTAAAGGGAAAATATGGTAAGTATGGGTAAATAATAATATTATAATAATATTAATTTACACTAACATGTGTCCTTATCCTACTAGATGATATATTTCCGACCATGAAAATCCTTGGGCCAATTTTGGGGCCCCATGGAGCCACCTATATGTGAAAATGACACTATAAAAACTAATTTAAAGTTAAGGAAAATGTAACATAAACATATATATTTTAGTAAAATAATATTTATAATGTGATATTTAAGTAATAATTTTGAATGTATATATTCATTAGAATGTTGAAATTTTTTCCTATATTATTTTATTTTATTTATAATTTTTAGACATCAAATATAGAAATTTATTTGTGACACAATGATGATGTAATGATTTTATTATTAATGAATGTTTTAAAAAATGAGAATATAAATATTAAAATAAATTTATATTAAACTTTTTTCCCATACACGAATTTTATGGATGAGTATAACTTGTTATCTTTGGATTAATTTAGTATGTTCGAAATAATAATGTTGTTATAGGGTTTCTAAAAGTATTGATATTAATAGTTTATAAATCAACATAAATGAGTTGTTACAATGAAAAACATTTTATTAAATTATAAAATTTTCATAAAAATATAATATTCTTCCAATTGAAATATATAATTTTAAAAATGGCATTAATGATATATTTTTGTTGAATTTTTATTTTATTTGTAAATATATTAAGCATATAGTATGAATATACAATAGGACATGGAAAATGTTAAATTTGTTAACTAAAGGTTAAAGCTAAAAGATATGGTTAATTTTGTGACCTAAACATCTCTAAACCAATTTTATAAAAGTACTTTAAAACATAATAACCATGGTTTAGAGTTAAATGAGTTAGGGACTTTTTGAAATCAATATTCTGTTTATAATTAAAAAATATTTTCAAACTTTTTAAAAGATCCCCTCCTCCATCTTATAAAAGGAAAACACTTCTAACCCATTACTCATATCTCTCAATCCCCCTTTTCTCATCCAACATCTTTCAAAATAAGATCCCAACACCTCCATCTTCAACCTTTAAGTTTTAACTTATTCATAATGCATATAATGAAATCCTTCTGGTTCAAACCAATGGCTGTTACCCGACATAAAGGTAACATCTTCCCTCAATTTCTCTTCTTTTATTTTATATCTTTACTCCCTATGATCCTAATATTACTATTTTACATTAAAAGATAGTATCTTCAATATAGTAGGTTTTTTATGATAATTATTCAAACTACACTTCACACACACCTCCATCTAATAGATATAAACATACTATTTCTATGGACATAGAACTACTGCCTCACGAAACGATGATTGTTCAATTATCACCTCCCACTTATTATAGTGGTCATTAATATGGATCTATATTTATATGTTAAATATATTATATTTATATTGCCAATATTATTCTATATTTTTTATATCATTCCTTTATGGATTCCATGATAAGTAAATATGATAATTTCATTTGAGAAAGTGCATACTACCACCCCCTCAAAGTTATATGACTCGTTTATACCATACATCGAGCATATAAATGATGGAGTTAACTAACATATGTAATGAATATATAATATGATATTATACTGTAATTACAATATACCTATGTGTCATTATGTTTTCATTCTGTTAAATGCAATATAGGAATGAAAGTATTGTTCATTCTTACGTACGGCTTACCGTCTCCATGAACGGTGTATTTCTTTTCATATATTCAAATGTTATAGAATATTATATATATATATATACATATATTGAAAAAATAAGATATATACGATATCTTAATCATGAATATAATTTTGGAGATAATGGAATTTTTAAAAAATGTACAACTTGTAATTATAAGAAGTTCATTATTTGCTGAAGTACCAAATATCGAAGAAATGATTGTTATTAACTTAAATGATTGTGTAATGTTTATATGAGAGGAAAAAGTAATATAGAAGGAATAATAAACCTGAAAAAGGTTCCTAAGAATGTATAAAATAACATTATATTATTATTTAAAAGAGTAAAGAAATAATGAGTCTAGTCTGACGTGAGATTAGGGACGGTCACTGAATCAATATTCATTGAGGTATTTTTTTGATAATATACATATCCTTATTTTATATGGTATATAACAAACCCCATTGAATTTTAATTTCATTCAAATGGAATATTTTTTCTATAAATCATTTTACTAAACTGCAAAATGAATTATTTTTAACTTTTTCGGTGACGATGTCCTCTCCACCTCCATAATAGTTTGTTGACTTCCTCTATAAGCACTAATGATTTTTAAAAAATGAAAAAGAATTCCCTTATTCTGATTTTGGGTGATTTGGTGTTGATAATGGTTTTTGAAATAGATTTGTTATGTCAATATCTTGAAATTATTTCTTCTAACTGAAAATGAAATGTTATTAGAGGAATGTTCATATTTGAAATATTTTATGTGTTATGATTTTATAATTGTACATGGACATTTGACGGGTGGTAATGTGATGAACAAATTGGTGGGTGGTGCTGTGATAAACCAAGATTGGTGTTTACGATATATCCTTCAATTAATTGGGTATGGAAGTTGCCTGTATAGCTATTCCATTTAGTGATATGTGTGGAAGTGAACTATATGGTTATTCCACTTATGTGTGTTTATGTCCAATGTTACCTTTATTCGTTATTTGTTATTTATATGGGTTTTATGGTAATATTTTGGGTACAAAAGGGTAATAAATGAACTTTTATTTAGTGAAAAGTATTTACTACTTCTTAAAGGGGAAAAGTAATTCTTATCATTATTTATTCATGGTTTATTTGTTGTTTTTTAAACTAATAGTTTTCCAAAATTGTGTATCCATTACTGAGATTTTTATGGTCATCCCATGTTTTTGAAATTTGTATCACATGACATAAAGTAGAATAGGGTCAAGGATTGGATCATTGAAAAGTCATGATGTTTAAAATATTTAACTAAACATGTTTCATTTAATTTAATATTATTTATTTTATGAAAAATGGTTACTGAGTAGAAGTGACTACATGTAATATTCAAATAGTTATGTATATTTTAAGACCAAATTCCCTAAATATCTAAACCTGAAAATATCCTCAATGTGAAATGTTAACATAATTCAATATTATGAAATACTTATGGTTGGATCCTTATAGTTGGTATTAGAGGTCGGTTTAGACAACTTTATGAGTTAGGATATTATTAAATGAATATCCATAAATTATTTTTACTTTATGGTAAGAATGAAATGATATTGAATTTTAAGGTGACCATGTTTCTTTGCCTAAGATATTATTGGGTTCAGAATTGTTTTTCATAGAGTAAATAGGGCAGCTGTGCAGGGATGGAATACATAGAGAAATGACCTTCTAATTAGCATCCTAAGGTGGTCAGAATCAGAATTGAATAGTTTGTTACAGTGATGGATCTGTAGGCTCATGTTATAAATTGTGGTTTTATTTACTGATTATATTTTGCTATATTATAAAAGTAAATAGGAACATGAATGTCATTTACGGGTTGTATTTAAAACCATTAAAAAATAAACTGTAATGGAAATTTAGCAAGTGTGAGTTTTAGTTAAAACAAATTTTATTCGATTGACACATTGTTTAAAAAAATGGAATTACTATTGTGACGCCCCAAGTTTTATGAACTGGTCCAAGTGAACAACGTTATGCTTTTAATTATGTCTCTTGTTTTAATTTTTTGTGCTTTGTGTGCTAATAAGGAATTTGAAACGAAATAAAACATGGAGAATATGGTAAACTGGTATATATTTAAAAGTTACTTTGCAAAAAGATCCATCTAATTGAAAATTCCCTGCACAAGACCTAACACAGCCACAACAAGACTACTAAGAATCACAAATCGAGTAATCGGATAGTTGCCCTCTTCCGGATCCATCATTCTGAAAAATATAACATCCAGAACCACCGCGCACTTACTAAAAACCAATGGTATTAGGAGATCCATTCTTCCTGGTTCAAGTGTTTTGATTTTGTGAAATTCCCCTTCTTTTTATAATGGTCCTTTAAGATATGACCGTTAGATATATATATCCATTGGGTTTTCAAAAAAAAACCTTTGGGTTTCAGTTGATAATGTTTATCTTTATATGAAAACTTGGGTTTTATGCTCTTATAATTTATGATATCATTATAATGTATTTCCCACAAAAAAATTCATTGTTTTAAAATAAAAAGAGTATTCTTGGAAAACTATTGGTCTTTTAAATTTTATGAAAACAGATAGGGGTGTATTTTAATGATCCAAATAATTATACTGGTTTTGTATGACAAATATGAGAGGTATATCTTTTAAATGATTTATAGAAAAGGGGTTTATATTTGAAATTAAAAAAATTAGTTTTTATTTTATATTAACTCATTTTTATACAAATATTTGTGTTACACACTATATGTTTTTTACTATGTATACTTATACTAGTTATTTAGTAAATCTAAATAAGTTTTTAACAAAAATTAGGTTGGGGCCGGACAAGCCGAGGGAATCCATTTGATACAAGCCCTCTAGGACGAGACCAAGCCCTAAGGGACATGAGGTGCTGACCATCGGGGTCCCAAGAATGTTTAGTGGGTTTCCAACCAGGTCCCGAGCTGAGGATACGTCTATTAGGTCGCACGCAGTACCGTGTGTAAGGCCCACAGTGTGCGCTGTGTGGGGTTGGGCCGAAGCCCACATGGGGCCCGTGTATAAGGCCCTGGTGTGTGTGTTTGTTCGTTTTATTGCACCGGAGGCGGGAAGATTTGTTTTATAAACTGCGCCTTAACCGCATTTCGATTCGATGTGGGATGCACTCCATGCAATCAGGACCGTCTGATCAACTTTCGTGTTGATCTCGTCTGTCCAAACCTTTTGACAACATGATCTTACCCAAGATCTAATATTGTCCCTCAATCTCATTAAATCGATCAAACTTTATTTTTTTCCCGCACCTCCTCTAGCTACCCGATCACGCCTGGATTTAATCCGCACCATCTGTTTCTTTACCGCGTCGAACCCGACTTCTCCTTCCTCGCAATATGGGTCCCGACATGTAGGCCTGCTCAAGGACGCCTCGACCTCTCCCTCCCACTGCTCCTCTTAACCTCGGAACACCCCCTCCTAGCTCAAGATTCCTTCGTCTTTCCCACGCCAGTGTAACCTCTTGGGTCAAGTGACCAATGAACACCAAGGCCTATATAAACGCCTCCTACCTCATGAAACCATGGCGGTTCCTCCTCCTCCTTCCCTCCCACGAACTCCCAGCAAGACCAGCGATGTACCTCCGGTCTGAGTTTTCTTCTCAAGAAATGCATGGGTCCTTGCATGCTTGCCTTCTTTTGGAGAAAATATTCATTTTATACTCTCGGTAAATACATTTTATATAGGTATATATATATACATAATGTAAACCCCTCGGTTTTTATTTCCATCAAGGTGTTTTGGCCTTCGTGTTTTCAGTAGGGTTCTTATATACTTTGTTTTCATTTTGAGAAACCTGTACACGATATTTTCTGTATATATATGTATATTTACATAATACAAATCCATCGGTTTGTACGTTGTGTATATACTGTTTTATATATATAGACTGTATATACAGTTTATATATGTACATTTACAAAATACAAATCCCTCAGGTTGTGTATTGTTTTTACATACAGAATATATATAGTTTTTATTATACAGTTTTCCAAAACCCAAAACATATATTAAATGTATATTGTGTATATATATAGTTTCATGAATGTTTTCTTATAACCTAACCCGACCTATTTTGGGTATCAATCTTTAAATAATTTTTTTATACGCAAACAATTATTTTTGTTTAAGTGGGGTTAAGTTTGTAAAATCATTATTTTTATACATATGGTTACATCTATAAAAAACCTTATATGGATTTAGTTTTCAACCATGTAATTGATTTATGGTTGGAAACCTTCAGTACCTAAGGAATTTAATAGACTTTGTTTTTGAATTGTGTAAAACCCATATATACAGTTTGGGTATATATGGGTATGTGTATATGTATTTATAGGAATAATTTCCAAACACAATTATATTCTTTTATAAATAACATGACATAATTTATTATTTGATGCAGGTAAGATTTTATTAAGATATAATTTGTGTGATTTGTAAACCAACATGTTTTTAAAATTCACACAAATGGGCATGTTTTATTAAAAAAGTTTATCTAACATTTCCCCTGATGTGTTTTATGATAAAGTGTTTATTTTGGTTTTATTTAAATATATTATAGGATTTATGATTTAATTGGTCAGCATATCATGTTGTGTTCATTTATTATCTAAAGAAAAAATGTACCTACTTTGGTGAATGCATTAATTAATCAAGTTATGGTTTAATTTATTTACAAGTTCAAGGGCCTATTTATCACCATAACTGATTTCAAGTTTTTTCATTAATCACTCCATTTCCATGGAATAATAATTTCAATGACTCATCATTTATTATATCATGATTTTATATGATTTAGTAATTAGCTTATGTGAAAAGAATGTTTTAATAAGCTATGTATGCCATTGATTAGTTATTGACATATTTTGAAAAATTAACTATCATATGATGTATTAGAAAAATTTGTGATGGTTCATTATTTATTTTAGTTATTATTGTACATAATGGATGCTTGACATATCACTAAATAATCTAAAGAATTAGATTAACCAAAGTGGTATGGGACACCTTGGGTAATATTAAATTGAATGAGTTATTCAAGGTGGTATGGGGCATCTTGAATATACAAACTGTTTAAGTAAAACATGAACGATGTGGCTAACATGATAATAAGGACAAATTTAAGGGTGTACCCTGATAGCGCTCCAATGAATTGGGTAAAGACATAATCTCTATAGATGACCAATTTAATGATTCCTTGGGGATGAACCTTGGTAATGTTTTCAAATTACACCTTGGGGATGTACCTTGGTGATACAGAAATGATTGTCTAAATTAAATGTTGATGCCACATAATTCAAGTTATGTCACAAGTTCTTTTCAAGATAAAGTGCACATTCTTTCATGACCATTGCGTTTATGATTTCATAAAGTTCTTATTTCACTGGTATAAGTTGGAGCATGATTTGTGATTTTCATTTAGTAAAATAGAAACCAGAACATGAGAATTTAAGTTGTTTCCTTTATGCGCAACTCTAATTATGCATTACTCTTAACTGTTTAATTTATTCTTAAGTAAATCACATGTCATACTTGTTTATGATAACCATTATTACTCCTTCAATAATTAACATAATTGTTTCATGTTCTTCTTGAAAACCTTGATTGAGCATTTTTATGTTATGTGTTACAATTTTCCTTTAGTGAATGTTCATTTTATTTTAAAAGAATGTTTTCAAATGTTACATGGTTTTCATTTCTTTTTTTAAAACCCCTTACTGTGTATTTCAATGCTCACACTATGTTTTAATTTAAAATTTTCTCGCATCAGCATTTAAAAGATGAATCATTTCAACAGTTGACGGTTTCCCCGAACCCAAACCGCACATGATCCTTTGTATGGGACATGAAGTGTAGTTAACAATGTGTGTTTTATTTTCAAACAACACATCATGATCAGAAGGCACCGACACCTAGGTTTCTGGGGTCGGTGTCTTTACAGTTGGTATCAGAGGTTCAGTTTGGATAACTCTGGAAAACCAGAAAACTGAAACAAAAATATATATACATATATATATTCCAGTTGTACTAAAAAAAATGGGTTTTCTTAAATTTCAGATGGAAAACGAAGGCACAAATCTCTTATCTCTCCCCACAGAGGCCCTAGAGACCATTGTGTCTTTAGATAGCCGTGAGGATTTTCTAAACTATGCCCATATCTGCATGACATGAAAACACCTTTATGACGTATCTAATTCACCATGGGTGCTTCAGTTACACCAGGGGGTAAGAATTGATTACATCCTTATGATGATGACCTAGTTTCCCTCCTATGTACATCGAGGAAGGTACTTTGAGGGACTTTTCCGAATTTTCACGGCGGGTGAGGGATTTGGCAGAATGATTGATAACCCTTTCCCAGAAGCTGCTGCTGATGGGGACCTCTGAGCTGGCTACCTTTTTCATATTTTAAACTATGGCTTCTAGGGTCAGTTGTTGGACTTCGAAATGTTAGAAGACGAGTCCACCCGACTGTCTTGCAGAAAAGAAGTGTATGTGGATGTCTCCAAACTTCATACCTCTCATGAAAGACTCATAAGACGTCATAGGTGCCCCCCTGAGTTTTTCACTGAATGCTCTACTGTGTTTGGTTCGAGGAGTTATAAATTTTTTCTTCTCTATGTGGAGTTTGTTTAGTCGGTGGTTAAGGGAAACTCAAGCGCTAATGTTTAATAATAAACTTGTGTTAATTGTAATGTTGTATTTCCCCTTCCTTGAGTTTACTTTGTATTTATCCTTGAATGGTTTTCAAGTGATTGAACTCATGCCTTAAAACATTCAGATTGAAGGAAAAACAAACCTGTTATATTTTCCCACTGAGATTCTAGAAATCATTGTAATCAAAACGTGTGAGGACGAGTATGACCCCTTCGCAAATTTGCGAGAAAAGTGCAAGTGATGGTTTGAGGTAAAAAATGGTCTGAAGATTCTCATCACCTGCCAGGGGAATGCCTCCATCTAATACAGCATTGGCTCTGCACAGCTGGCAGGACGTGAATGACAAGGAACATACCACGAAGGGCTCTTTTTATGTTTTACCCTAGACTGAAACTACACGGCCATAGTGAAATTTCAGGAGGCTGCATTTGAGGGAAATCTTTATGAGGATTATATTCTCCAACTTCATAGATTTAGCCTATTTGACCGCATATATGGATTCAATATCCTCGACCAATACATAATTCGGAGAGTCCTTCGTACGTTGGTTTGCAAGAACATTTCAGATCTTTGTATTGTTCGAGCTTCCCTCTAGAAGCCTGAAGGCCCGAACCATAAGTGCAACCCCTCCTATCATAGGTGTATCTGGGTTAGGGAACTGGAAGAGGTGAGCATCGCTACGGGGGTTCCACTAAATGAACCTGTTGACCCTATACATTGGAGGAGATTGTGAGGATGTTGCAGAACCATGTAGTTTTGTGAAATAAATTGCGAGGACGCAATTTTCTAAAGGGGGGATAATGTGATGCCCCAGGTTTTATGAACTGGTCCAAGTGAACAATGTTATGCTTTTAATGATGTCTCGTGCTTTTTTTATGCTTTGTGTGATAATAAATAATTTGAAACGAAATAAAAAATTGAGAATACGGTAAACTAGTATATATTTAAAAGTTACTTTACAAAAAAACCCAACGAATTGAAAATACGATGCACAAGACCTAACGCAGATACAACAAGACTACTAAGAATCACAACTCGAGTAATCAGATATTCATCATCTTCAGGATCCATCAGTGTGAAAAATATAATAACCAGAACCACCGCACACGTACTCAACCCCAATGGTATTAGGAGAGCCATTCTTCCTGGTTCAAGTGTTTTGATTTTGTGAAATTCCCTTTCTTTTTAAAATGGTCCTTTAAGATATGACCATTAGATATATATAGTGGTTGGGTTTAAAAAAAATGTTGGGTTTAGGTTGATAATTTTTATCTTTATATAAAAAATTGGGTTTTATGCTCTTATAATTTATGATATTATTATAATGTATTTCCCACAAAAAATTCATAGTTTTAAAATAAAAAGAGTATTATTGGAAATAAATCTTTTGGGTTTTACAAAAAATCCTGATGGACACTTATATGATTGAAAAATTAGTATTATTTTTAGAAAAGATATTTTTTAAGGGTATCTATAATAATTACGTATTTTGACCGCTAGAATTGTGAATTGGGGAAATCTTTTGGTCTTTTAAATTTTATGAAAACAGACAGTGGTGTATTTTAAAGATCCAAATAATTAAAATGGTTTTGTATGAAAAATATGAGAGTTATATCTTTTGAAAGATTTATAGAAAAGAGGTTTAGATTTTAAATTAAAACTATTTGTTTTTATTGTATATTAACTCATTTTTGTACCAATATTTTTGTTACACACTATTTTTTTACTATGTATACTTATACTAGTTATTTAGTAAATCTGAATAAGTTTTTATCAAAAATTTGGTTGGGGCCGACCAAGCCGAGGGAATCCCATTGGGACAAGCCCTCTAGGCCGAGATCAAGCTCCAAGGGACCCGAGGTGCCGACCATCGGGGTCCCAAGTCAGTTTAGTGGGTGTACAACCAGGTCCCGAGCCGAGCATAGGTCTACTAGGTCGCACGCAGGCCCGTGTGTAAGGCCCGGAGCATGCACTGCATGGGTTTGGGCCGAAGCCCACATGGGGCCCATGTATAAGGCACCGGTGTGTGTGTGTCCGTTTTATTGCATCAGAGGAAGCCTGAATTGTTTTATAAACCGTGCCTCAACCGCATTTCGATTCGATGTGGGATGCACTTCACTCAATCAGGACCGTCCAATCGACTTCCATGTCGATCTCATCCGTCCAAAAAATTTGACAGCACGATCTTCCCTGAGATCTAATATCGGCCCTCAATCTCATTAAATCGATCAAACATTCTTTTATTCCCACGCCTTCTCAAGTCGTCCGATCACGCCTGGATTTAATCAGCCCCGTCTGTTTCTTTACCACGTCGACCCCGTCATCTTCTTCCTCGCAATAGGGGTCCCGACCTGTAGGTCTGCTCAAGGATGCCTCGACCTCTCCCCTGCACTTCTCCTCTTGACCTCCGAACACCCCCTCATAGCTCACTATTCCTTCGTCTTTCCCATGTCGGTCTATCCTATTGGGTGGAGTCACCAATGAACACCGAGGCCTAGATAAACGCCTCCTGCCTCATGAAACTGGGGTAGTTCCTCCCCCTCTTTCCCTCCGACGATCTCCCAGAAAGACCAGCGACGTACCTCTGGTACGAGTTTTCTCCGCAAGCAATGTAAGGGTCCTTGCATACATGCCTTCTTTTCAAGAAAATATAAATTTTATACTCACAGTAAATATAGTTTATATAGGTATATATATATATACTTAATGTAAACCCCTCAGTTTTTATTGCTTTCAAGGAGTTTTGGCCTTCGTGTTTTCAGTAGGGAGCATATGTAAGGGTGCTTATATACTTTGATTTCATTTTGAGAAACTTTTGCATGGTATTTACTATTTATAAATGTATATTTACATAATAACAATCCATTAGTTTGTACATTGTGTATATACAGTTTCACATATATATATATAGACGGTATAAACAGTTTATATATGTACATTTACACAATATAAATCTCTCAGGTTGTGTATTGTTTTTACATACGGTATAAATACAGTTTTTATTATACAGTTTTCCAGAACCTAAAACTTATATTTAATGTACATTGTGTATATATACAGTTTCATGAATGTTTTCTTATAACCTAACCCGGCCTATTTTGGGTATCAATCTTTAAATAAATCTTTTTTATATGAAAACTATTTTTTATGTTGTAAGTGGAGTTATGTTTGTAAAACCTTTATTTTTATACATATGGTTACATTTTTAACAAACCATATATGGATTTAGTATTCAAACATGTAATTGATTTATGGTTGGAAACCTTCATTAACTAAGGAATTGAATAGACTTTGTTTTTGAATTGTGTAATACCCATATATACACTTCGGGTATATATGGGTATTTGTATATGTATTTATAGGTATAATTTCCAAACCCTATTATATTCATTTATAAATAACATGACTTAATTTATTCTTTGATTCATGTAATATTTTATTAAGATATAATTTGTGTGATTGCTAAACCAACATGTTTTTAAAATTCACATAAATGGGACTGTTTTATTAAAGAAGGTTATCTAACATTGCCCCTGATACATTTTATGATATAGTGTGTATTTTGGTTTGATTTAAATATATTAGAGTATTTAATATTTAATGGGTCAAGATATCATGTTGGGTTCATTTATTATCTAAAGACAAAATGAACCTTCTTTGGTGAATGCATTAATTAATCAAGTTCTGGTTTAATTTATTTACAAGTTCAAGGTCCTATTTATCACCATAACTGATTTCAAGTGTTTTCTTTAAAAACTCTATTTCCATGGAATAATAATTTCAATGATTCATCATTTATTATATCATCATTTTATATGCTTTAGTAAATAGCTTATGTGAATCGAATTTTTTACTAAGCTATGTATGCCTTTGATTAGTTATTGACATATTTTGCAAAATTAAATATCATACCATGTATTATCAAAATTTATTATGGTTGATTATTTATTTTAGTTATTATTTGACATAATGCATTCTTGAAATATCACTAAATAAACTAAGGAATTAGATTACCCAAAGTTGTATGGGACACCTTGGGTAATATTAAAATGAATGAGTTATTCAAGGTGGTATGGGACATCTTGAATATACAAACGGTTTAATTAAAGCATGGACGATGTGGATCACATGACAATAAAAACAAATTTAAGGGTGTGCCCTGATAGCGCTCCAATGCATTGGGTAAAGACTTAATCTCTAGAGATGACCAATTTAATGACGCCTTGGGGATGGACCTTGGTAATGTTTTCAAATGACACCTTGGGGAAAGACCTTGGTGATACTGAAATGATTGTCTAAATTAAATGTTTATTCCACATGATTCAAGTTATGTCACAACTTCTTTTCAAGATAAAGTTCCCATTATTTCATGACCATTGCATTTATGATTTCATAAAGTTCTTATTTCACTGGTATAAGTTAGACCATGATTTTTGATTTTCATTTAGTAAAATAGTAACCAGAACATGAGAATTTAAGTAGTTTCCTTTATGCACAACTCTAATTATCGATTAATCATAACTATTTAATGTATACATAAGTAAATCACATGCCGTACTTCTTTATGATAACCATTATTACTCCTTCGATAATTTAGATAATTGTTTCACGTTCTTCTTGAAAACCTTGATTGAGCATTTTTATGTTATGTGTTACAATTTTTATTTAGTGAAGGTTCATTTTCTTTAAATTAATGTTTTCAAATGTTACATTGTTTTCATTTCATTTTTTATATTCCCCTTACTATGTATTTCAATGCTCACCCTACGTTTTGATTTAAAATATTCAGGTATCTTCTTTTAAAAGATGAATCATTTCAAGAGTTGACGGTTTCCCAGAACCCGAACCGCACATGATCCTCTATATGCGACATTTTGTGTAGTTAAAAATGTGTGTTTTAATTTAAAACAGCACATCAGGTTTAGAAGGCACTGACTATTGGGTTTCTGGGGTCAGGGTCTCTATAACTATTGATCCAGCTAAAACAAAAGTTGTTTAGGAATTCCCAATACATTAAAATATAACTAATATTCGTGGTTTTCTTGGTTTGGTAGGATATTACATAAGTTTTTTTTGAGAATTGTGTGTCGTTATCCTTCCCACTTACTATGTTAACTCTAAATGGTATTAAATTTATCTATACAATAGATTATGATGATCGTTTTTAGGAATTGAAAAGAAGATTGGTGAATGCTCTAGTATTGGCACACACTTTCAGAAATATTGAGATTTTTATCTATAGTGATGATTTGTTGAATGGACATGTTTGCGTCCATATGCAGAATGATAAAGTAATTACTTAAGCTTCACGTTATTTGAAACATCATGAGTTAAATTACCCTACACATGATTTTTAATTATCTACTGTTTTTATTTTGTATTAAAATTTTTATAACATCATATATATAAAGTAAAATGTAAAATATATAAGGTTTAATGTATATATTCACTCACAAATAATTCAACACATGATAGAGAAGATGGATAGAATTATTTAAGGATTATGATTTCATGATTCAGTACTATCCAGGAAAGGAAAATAAAGTGGATGATGCTTTGAATATGAAAATCAATGCCACAAAAACCATGTTATATTTGGAATAAGATCATTTGATTAATGATTTAATTAAAAATGGAATAAAATTTGTTGGTTCAAAAAATTCCTCTATTTTGTTTCAGTTGTTAGTGAAATCATCTCTCTTAGACAGAGTTAATCAGCATGGAAGGAAGAAAATGAGTTGCATAAAAAGGTAGAATTGGTTTGGAAGGTTATGTTACCTAAGTTTAATCTTGGTAGAGACTGTGTATTGATGTTTGTAATGATATTATGTGTCCCTTTTGTTTCACATTTTATGAAAAATTAGTTATGTGAATCTCATAGTTTTCCATTTTTAGTTAATCCTCAAAGTAATAATATGTAAAAATATCTTCAAGTGTATTACTAGTGGTTTGGAATAAAAAGAGATATTACTGACATGACTATGATGTATCTATCATGTCAAAAAGTTAATGCAGAGTGGTAGTAACCAAAATGGATGCTTCATCCTTTACTAGTTCCAAAGTTGAAATGGGAAAATATGTCCATAGATTTCAGTGTGAGATTACCATTGACATTCGAGGTTATAATGCAATCTGGTATATTTTTGGATTGATTGAATAAATCTAATCATTTCATTCCTATTTAAGATACATTGCTTCTAGATTAAATTTCTCTATTGTATATTAATGTGATAATCAGGTCTCATAGAGTTCCCCTCTTCATTGTATCTGATCCTGATCCCAGGATTACTTTTATCTTTTGGAAAGGCCTTCAGAAGTCGTTGGGTACTGAATTAAATTTTAACACAACTTTTATTCCACAAATAGATTGGAGTTCAGAAAAAATCTTTATACATTGTAAGATATGATATGTGCTTTTTCATTGGATTATCGGGGATGGTTGGACCAACATAATTCTTCAGTTGAATTATCTTATAATAACAGTTTTCATTCCAATATACCGATTTCACCATATGCGGCATTATATGAAAAGCTATGAATAAAATCCATCTTCTTATGATAAAAGAAGCGAGAGGATGTTAATGGGGTGAGAATTGGAAAATTAGATGGCATTAAAAGTTTAATTTCTTAAAAAGAAAATGATAACAGCTCAAAGTAGGCCGAAATGTTATGTGGATTACTAGAGGAAGGATATTTCTTTTCAGGAATGCAATCATTTATTTCTCAGTGTTACTCCATGTAGAAGTGTGATGTGTTTTTGTATAAAGGAAATGTTGAGCCCAAGGTTCATTAGACCCTATGAAATCTGGAATAAATGATGGATCAGTTGCCTATAGAGTGGCTTTACCTCCAGGTTTATCCAAGTTCCACAATGTTTTTTACGTTTCAATATTGGAAAAAATATGCCAGATCTATCTCATGTTTTTAGTCCAAAAGTAGTATAGTTTGAAGATAATCTATCTTATCAGGAATAACCAGTTTAGATTATTGATGAAAGAGAGAAGTTATTGTGAAATAAGGTAATTCATCAGGTAATGATTTTGGGTAAAAACTATATGGTTGACAAGGAATCATGGGAATTTGAAAATTCTAGGAGAGATAAATACCCCAGATTTATTTGGTAAGTGAAAAAAATTGCACGTACACAATTTCCAAAAGTGGGAGGGATATAACATCCCAGGTAAATAATGGATATGATATTTTCATATTTATTAATATTTTTTAATTAAATATTTATTTTACTTTAAATGGGATGATATGTTTGATTTAGTACCCAGCACAAAACAATGGGTTTTTCTGAAATCATATGTTAAACAAATTGTTGAGTCATATTGAAAAATAACAATATAATATTATATTAAATGCTAGTTAACGCCTAGAAATTAATATGGAGAGAAAGAACAGAAATAAATACAATATTTTTATACATTTTTTAAAAATTTCATTACCATTATCAAATAAATGTTAGATGATTAATATATTTAGAAATCCAATTTTAATCATAAATACTCTAATAATCTTTAAAATGTCGATTTATCACATTTTAATGGGGTAAAATTTATAAATATTTATTTTCACTTTTATGTGTTATATTTGAAAAAACTAAATTTCTATTTGTAATCGGGACATATAATTTTACATTGGATAAATGTTTTGAATTTTTCCGAAAATGATCATTTTTAATGAATTGTGACAAATACTACATTATAATTAAAAACTGTATTTTAATATAATTTATTTATATGGATATGTTATCTTTTTAATTGGTTTTAAATTGTAATTATATTATATTTTTTCCATTTATTCTAGTTTTGGTCATTGGATTAATTTCACTTTTTCATTGGATATAAACAAGTTTCAATCATTTGATAGTTATTATTTCATAAAAACATGCTATTTGGTTTTAGAAACTGGGAATTAAATTTATATTAATTTTTAAAACTTTTGTGTTTTCAATTTTGAAAAAAGATTGAATTTTTATAATATTGACGTCCAAATTTTGTAAATATGTATCATTTATATTTATACATTATGAGTAGTATCTTTAGTAAATATTTTATTTACCATCGTTAAAGGGAAAATATGGAAAATAGAGGTAAAATATAAAATTATAATAATATTAAATTTCCCTAAAACTTGTCTTAATTCTCATTAATTGTAACACCCCGAGCTTCCACGATACGCTTCTCATTCAATAATGCAATAGCTTGCATTGTACGCAAGTTCGAGTTCTAACACACCGCAACTAATCAAAATAGCCGTTATGAATAGTAATAACCACTTTTTAAAATTATAGAAATTTTATATTTCAAAATGGACTTCATTTTTGTATTCGTAATATCGAAATTAGCCTATGTTGAATTTTTGGTATTTTTCTGAGAACTTCTAATGTTTTATGAATAGTGAAATATACATAAAAACAACTTTTTTAATCAAAATAATTTATACAGATAAATTATACTATTTAGTGGTTTTAAGGTATAATTAGAAAATATTTTTACCATTTTATCCAATGGTGGTCATTAGAATTAATTTAACATTGAAATTGGACATAAACAATTGCCAAACTTTTGATATAAATTGTTTCTTAAAAACACGCTATTTGTTGTAACAGCGGGAATTAATTATGAAATTAATTAATACAACTTATATGTTTGGAATTTTGTAAAATAGACATCATTTTTGAATTCGGAATATCAATTATAGCTTAGGGTGAAATTTTGGCCTTATTCTGAAAAACTTCAATTTTTGATGAATAGTGAAACCACTAAGTGGTAGTTAAATAACTGATTTTTCGTTTAAATGAAATATTACAACTTCTGTGATTTGATTTTCAAAAATCCGACATACATGGTTGTCATTAAGAAGTAAAATGTGGTTCAATGAGATCAAAATAATTTTTGGTGAATAGTAACTTTTAAGTTCTTAATCGCGATTAGTGGTAATTAGTGTAGTTTAAGGTATAAATAATACATTAATAATATGAAATGACCTAGACACATGTCCCAACCTCATTGGTTGAGTCATGGCCGACCAAGACAAGCCATGGCCTAACTTGGGGACCCCATGGATCCACTTTTGTTGGGAAATAACATAAATTACTTTTTATTTAATGTTAAAGTGAAAATGACACTAACATAAATTGTTCTACTAAAACAATTTTTAATTGGGGTTATACAAGTCCTAATTTTGATTATAAATAGTCATTGGAAAGCTAAAAAGATTTCCTACATCATAGTATTTGTTTTATAATTTTTAGACATTAAATAAATTAAAGTATTTATGACATAATAATGATGCAGCGATGACATCATTATTTGACGATTTAAATAAAATGAGAAGATAATGCAAAATCCGAGGCTTACACTTGTCCAAAGCCTATTGGATGAAGATATTTCGAAACCTTATCACCTTAGCCTCGAATTATATAGATGTGGGACCTTTAGAATCCGAAAAGCATTTTGAAATAATGTAACATTTCATTACTTTCCAAAAGTGCCCCTCCTCTCCACTTATAAAAGGCCCCCACCTCTCCCACCTTATTCACACCATCAAGCCATTTGGCTCGGCCAACCTCTGCCCAAATACTCTCCCAACATTCCTTCCTTACTCCTAGAAACCTCACTTTGGGCAGAACTCTTCCCAAGGAAGCCTTTAGCTCAAATCAAAAAGAGTTACCCGATTTTGAGGTAATGTCTTTTCTAATGTTGTTTTGTTTTATTTTTCTTCTCCAACCCCCTAAACTCTTTTTATTCATTTCTTTTGTAACAACACCAGTATCCTCAATATACTAGGATGTTGTTATAAGAAGTATTCGAGCTACACTTACACACACCTACATCTAATGGTTAAAGAACATACGGTTTCTGTGGATGGCGAATTTCTGCCTCACGAAGCGATGATTGTTCAACACTCATATAACACCTTCAAAGGTGGCCATTAAGATGTCACTATTTCTATATATGATATATAATATGTTTTTGTTTTACTTATGCTTCTGTATTTCTCATTTATGGCATACTTTATGATTTCCATTATGGGTAAAACGCGATAATTTCATTTTAGGAAGTGCGGACTACCGCCCCCTCAAAGTGATTTGAATCGTTAATGCCATATGTGGGATGTATAAAGGATGGAGTAAATGGTATTATACACTATATTATACTGGAATTATATTATACATTTATATCATTATGATTTAGTTCCATTAAATATGAAATTGAAATGAAAGTAGCGTTCATGCGTACGTACGGCTTACCGTCTCCATGAACGGTGCATTTCATTTCTTACCTCTAAATGTTACGTAATATTATAAATGAATGTATATACTGGATATATAAGATATATATGACATATAAATCATGAATATAATTCTGGATATAATGGATATTTCACCACATAAACAACTTGTAATTATAAGAAGCTTATTGTTGACTCAAGTACCAAAGATCGACAAAACGACCGTTATTAACTTAAATAATTACATAATGTTCATATCATTGTAATAAGTGATATAATAAGGATAATGAAGTTGAAAATGGTTCTTAATAAGGTATATATTAACTCTAGTTTATTATTCAGGAGGTTAAAGAACGGTTGAGTCAAGTCAGACACGAGGTAAGGGAATTTCTTAACCCAATTTCCATTCTTTGGGTTAATCTCATACTTTCAAATTATGTCATGATATTATTACGTCTTATTCTGTATTTTTACTTTATTTATGTGTACCTATAGTGAATACACATAATAGATCTATTTTATTTTAAGAATAATCTTTTTAAGGACTTCGTCTCAATCTCCTTTCATCGAGGCATATTTGGTTTTATACATAACTTTATTTTATACGGTGTATAAACCCCTTTGAATTTTACGTTTATTCAAAATAAATCTTTTTTATACGAAGCGTTTTGCTAAATGACAAAAGGGAATGTTTTTCTTTCCGTACTTATGCGGCGACAACGACTTCTCCGCCGCCGTGACCTTTATTTGAGTTTCGGCTTCCTATACAAGCCATCATTTTTTTAATGAAAAATAAATACAAAGTTTTAACTTTCTTTTATTTTGGTATTGAAAATGGTTTTGAAAGCATTTTTATTATATCAATGTGTTGTATTGATATCTTTTGATTGAAATGTGGAAATGTTATGTTTCCTTTATGCATGTTTTATGTGATACGATTATGTTATGGTTTATGATATGTTTAAACCTATTCATATGAGGAATGTATTGGACTTAATAAGTGACGGGTGGAGCCCGCTATAGCTCCTCGATGCATCGGTAGGTCTCATGAGACAACTAGACGTGGAATTGGCCGAGGCCCTTTCCCAATTTGATTTATGGTTTTGGCCGAGGCCTTAATCATTTTAGATGTCTTGGCCGAGGCCTTGACAAAATGTTTCAGAATGTCCGGCATTATACATTCCCTCATTATGAAAGTGGTTATTGATATTTCATGTGATTATTCGACCAGTAGAATATCCATGTGAAGAAGTAAAGGGCATTATCTCATTTTACTTTTGCCATATTATGTTGAAGTTCATGTTTAAGAGGCTTTTGTTTTAGTTATACATTGCCTTAAATGTTAATGTTTATTTATGAAAGCTTCCGCATTATTGTTATCCTTACTGAGCATCTGAGCTCACCCCTTTCAATGTTTTAATATTTTCCAGGATGTGAAGAAGTATTTTATGAATGACCTGCAGGGATAGTCGGAAGAGGATATGAGTGTGGACTATGGAGACTTTGTTATTGTAGTTTTTCACTTTATGTTGTAATGTAACGTTTACGAATGTATCTAGTGTTTCCAAGGCTACTAAACTAATCGGTCTTTCGAGACTTGATCTTTTGTGATCATGCCAATGTTACGAAGTAATGCACCGACTCTGGGTAGCTGGGGTCGGGGCGTTACAGTTGGTATCAGAGGCAGTTTAGTACTAACCTTGGAAGCTAGATTTAGATAAACTCTGATTAGAGCACATAGCCCAAAGATAGACTTTGAGGATTAGTATAGAAGAACTTCCTATAATTTTGTTATTGTAGAGATTTTGTGAGTTTTCCGAGCAATGCATCCCTGTCTGGATACGAGCAGGTAGAGGCGGCTCTGGCACAGATGTACCTAGGGGTAAAACCCGAAAACACCGCTTTGAGCTAGACTCGAACGGGAACTGGTGCACGACAACGGGCCTTGCTGCACTCTTGGTTACGACACTCCCGGGGGATATGCTTAGGATAATTCTCATTTTCTTTACAAACCATTATGTAAGGTTTATGAGTACATACTTCCTCAAAGGAAACATTTCTTTTTATGATTATGGATTATATCCATAAATAGTTCAATTTATGTTAAGTATTATACAAGTATGGAATTATGTATTTTGATTCATAAACTAATCTGGATTATGCCATTGTTTAGAAATGGCGCCTAGTAGAAGGAATGGAAACTGTATCAATGCACGAACTCCGTGTAGGGATTGCCCTCCTGCTCAAGATAATTATTGTGGACCTGGAGATACAACTGGTGCTGATCAACTTATTACCATACTGGGACAACTCACGCAGGTTATGAATAACAACCTTACTCGTATGGAGCACCCTGATTCGCAACGTGGAGGATCAATGCTAGACCGTTTCATGAGGCAACAACCGCCAACCTTCAATGGGAGTACAAATCCTACAGTAGCTGAGCAATGGATAAATTCCTTAGAGAAAATATTCCATGCCTTGGGGAGTAGTGAAAGGGAGAAGGTTGTCATGGCAGTTTACCGCCTCACTGGAGATGCCGATCAGTGGTGGTCACTGATTCAAAACACAAAGGAAGATGATGACGTATCGAATATGGAATGGAGGGAGTTCAAAGAGCTTTTCTTAGAAAAATACTTTCCTCGTGACCATCGAGCAGATATGGAAAGGCAATTTCTGAGTCTGAGGCAGAAGGAGGATGAGAATGTCGCAAAGTATGAGGCTAACTTTACAAGGTTAGCGAGGCATGCTGCCGATTATATACGTAACCCAAGGAGTAAGATTGATCGTTTCTTTGATGGGTTAAAACCATTTCTCCGACGAGCTTTAGTATCACAATCCTTCTCATCATACGAAGATATAGTCTCATGTGCTATCAAGACAGAAAAGGAATTCTCTAAGTCTTATGACAACAAAGTAAAGCAAGAGAAGAAGAGAACGGTGGAACAAGAGACAGATAAAGGGAAAAAGGGAAAGAAGGATTTTCCATTATGTGATAATTGTGGGAAGAATCACCCTGGTACTTGCCTAAAAGGAATGGGAGTCTGTTATAAATGTGGAGAAAAAGGTCACCAGGCACGTGATTGCAAGGGAAAGAAAGAGGCTGTCAAAGTTGAATGCTACAATTGTAGAGAAATGGGTCATTATGCAAATGAATGTCCTAAGCGTCAAGGAAACTTACCTCAGAAAAGGACAAGGGATCAAGGACAATCTTATGCTATTACTACAGTTGAAGCAGAATAACTAATGTATTGGTGCTTTTGGACTCAAGGATTATATTCTGGTTATAAGAATAATGTAATATATATATATGGATTGTACTACATTACTTTTTGATTTCAGTAAGGTTTTAATATGATTAAGGTAATCATATTTTTGGTATGTGACAATAAGAGAAACATTTCTTTGTTTGGGGAATCTGATAAATTGATTTTGGAATTAAGAGACCTTTTAGAGAAAGTCTGGACAGAGGTATTTTGGATAACTATAAAGGTTGGAGTGGATTAAGTTGATTTTTGGATAGTATGGTTTAAGGTTAAAAAATTTATGAAGATTATTTTTGGAGTATTATAATACTATAGTTTTAGGAAAAGGACAACCTGCAGGGTGGGGCATAAACCGTCGCGTCGGACAAAGCTGTAGGAATCGAACCCACAATCAAAGTGCGACAGGCCTTTATTTCCTACCACTAGCCTACAGGAAGTCCATGGTTATTACAAAATCGTTTTACTAATCTAAATGGTATGTGTTAACATTTGGAACCTTATACAATTAGGATAAATAGAATATTTTTGAGTTCCGTTACCATTTGGAGTAAAAGTTGGGTTTGTGGTAAAAATTTATTAACGAATGAAAGTATACATAACAAGTATGTATATTCCCCTACGTTCTTAGTAAATCTCATAAATAAATTCCTCAACATTATAAAAGGTAACTTGAAACAAAAATGTTGTCGGTTAACTTTTCCAACTGGGGATTCAATGACCGTTTAACCAATCACAAGTTTGTGATTTTCTTGTGGTTAAACATTCTCCTAATCCTGTTTTCTATAACTCTCCATCAGACCTTGATGGTTTGTTTCTCCTCCATATCCATATTTTCATAGAATCCTAGAATGGGCTATATCGGGTGACCTTTGTACTTATCCTGCTATCTTTTAATGTTATATATTTATTAACCTTATTTCCGATGTGGGTTTTCCACAAAGGTATTTTCTATTTTCAGCCTTTTATTATCAAAGAAAAATTTCAAATTGCAAGGACGCAATTTATTGAAGGAGGGGAGAATGTAACACCCCGAGCTTCCACGATACGCTTCTCATTCAATAATGCAATAGCTTGCATTGTACGCAAGTTCGAGTTCTAACACACCGCAACTAATCAAAATAGCCGTTATGAATAGTAATAACCACTTTTTAAAATTATAGAAATTTTATATTTCAAAATGGACTTCATTTTTGTATTCGTAATATCGAAATTAGCCTATGTTGAATTTTTGGTATTTTTCTGAGAACTTCTAATGTTTTATGAATAGTGAAATATACATAAAAACAACTTTTTTAATCAAAATAATTTATACAGATAAATTATACTATTTAGTGGTTTTAAGGTATAATTAGAAAATATTTTTACCATTTTATCCAATGGTGGTCATTAGAATTAATTTAACATTGAAATTGGACATAAACAATTGCCAAACTTTTGATATAAATTGTTTCTTAAAAACACGCTATTTGTTGTAACAGCGGGAATTAATTATGAAATTAATTAATACAACTTATATGTTTGGAATTTTGTAAAATAGACATCATTTTTGAATTCGGAATATCAATTATAGCTTAGGGTGAAATTTTGGCCTTATTCTGAAAAACTTCAATTTTTGATGAATAGTGAAACCACTAAGTGGTAGTTAAATAACTGATTTTTCGTTTAAATGAAATATTACAACTTCTGTGATTTGATTTTCAAAAATCCGACATACATGGTTGTCATTAAGAAGTAAAATGTGGTTCAATGAGATCAAAATAATTTTTGGTGAATAGTAACTTTTAAGTTCTTAATCGCGATTAGTGGTAATTAGTGTAGTTTAAGGTATAAATAATACATTAATAATATGAAATGACCTAGACACATGTCCCAACCTCATTGGTTGAGTCATGGCCGACCAAGACAAGCCATGGCCTAACTTGGGGACCCCATGGATCCACTTTTGTTGGGAAATAACATAAATTACTTTTTATTTAATGTTAAAGTGAAAATGACACTAACATAAATTGTTCTACTAAAACAATTTTTAATTGGGGTTATACAAGTCCTAATTTTGATTATAAATAGTCATTGGAAAGCTAAAAAGATTTCCTACATCATAGTATTTGTTTTATAATTTTTAGACATTAAATAAATTAAAGTATTTATGACATAATAATGATGCAGCGATGACATCATTATTTGACGATTTAAATAAAATGAGAAGATAATGCAAAATCCGAGGCTTACACTTGTCCAAAGCCTATTGGATGAAGATATTTCGAAACCTTATCACCTTAGCCTCGAATTATATAGATGTGGGACCTTTAGAATCCGAAAAGCATTTTGAAATAATGTAACATTTCATTACTTTCCAAAAGTGCCCCTCCTCTCCACTTATAAAAGGCCCCCACCTCTCCCACCTTATTCACACCATCAAGCCATTTGGCTCGGCCAACCTCTGCCCAAATACTCTCCCAACATTCCTTCCTTACTCCTAGAAACCTCACTTTGGGCAGAACTCTTCCCAAGGAAGCCTTTAGCTCAAATCAAAAAGAGTTACCCGATTTTGAGGTAATGTCTTTTCTAATGTTGTTTTGTTTTATTTTTCTTCTCCAACCCCCTAAACTCTTTTTATTCATTTCTTTTGTAACAACACCAGTATCCTCAATATACTAGGATGTTGTTATAAGAAGTATTCGAGCTACACTTACACACACCTACATCTAATGGTTAAAGAACATACGGTTTCTGTGGATGGCGAATTTCTGCCTCACGAAGCGATGATTGTTCAACACTCATATAACACCTTCAAAGGTGGCCATTAAGATGTCACTATTTCTATATATGATATATAATATGTTTTTGTTTTACTTATGCTTCTGTATTTCTCATTTATGGCATACTTTATGATTTCCATTATGGGTAAAACGCGATAATTTCATTTTAGGAAGTGCGGACTACCGCCCCCTCAAAGTGATTTGAATCGTTAATGCCATATGTGGGATGTATAAAGGATGGAGTAAATGGTATTATACACTATATTATACTGGAATTATATTATACATTTATATCATTATGATTTAGTTCCATTAAATATGAAATTGAAATGAAAGTAGCGTTCATGCGTACGTACGGCTTACCGTCTCCATGAACGGTGCATTTCATTTCTTACCTCTAAATGTTACGTAATATTATAAATGAATGTATATACTGGATATATAAGATATATATGACATATAAATCATGAATATAATTCTGGATATAATGGATATTTCACCACATAAACAACTTGTAATTATAAGAAGCTTATTGTTGACTCAAGTACCAAAGATCGACAAAACGACCGTTATTAACTTAAATAATTACATAATGTTCATATCATTGTAATAAGTGATATAATAAGGATAATGAAGTTGAAAATGGTTCTTAATAAGGTATATATTAACTCTAGTTTATTATTCAGGAGGTTAAAGAACGGTTGAGTCAAGTCAGACACGAGGTAAGGGAATTTCTTAACCCAATTTCCATTCTTTGGGTTAATCTCATACTTTCAAATTATGTCATGATATTATTACGTCTTATTCTGTATTTTTACTTTATTTATGTGTACCTATAGTGAATACACATAATAGATCTATTTTATTTTAAGAATAATCTTTTTAAGGACTTCGTCTCAATCTCCTTTCATCGAGGCATATTTGGTTTTATACATAACTTTATTTTATACGGTGTATAAACCCCTTTGACTTTTACGTTTATTCAAAATAAATCTTTTTTATACGAAGCGTTTTGCTAAACGACAAAAGGGAATGTTTTTCTTTCCGTACTTATGCGGCGACAACGACTTCTCCGCCGCCGTGACCTTTATTTGAGTTTCGGCTTCCTATACAAGCCATCATTTTTTTAATGAAAAATAAATACAAAGTTTTAACTTTCTTTTATTTTGGTATTGAAAATGGTTTTGAAAGCATTTTTATTATATCAATGTGTTGTATTGATATCTTGTGATTGAAATGTGGAAATGTTATGTTTCCTTTATGCATGTTTTATGTGATACGATTATGTTATGGTTTATGATATTTTTAAACCTATTCATATGAGGAATGTATTGGACTTAATAAGTGACGGGTGGAGCCCGCTATAGCTCCTCGATGCATCGGTAGGTCTCATGAGACAACTAGACGTGGAATTGGCCGAGGCCCTTTCCCAATTTGATTTATGGTTTTGGCCGAGGCCTTAATAATTTTAGATGTCTTGGCCGAGGCCTTGACAAAATGTTTCAGAATGTCCGGCATTATACATTCCCTCATTATGAAAGTGGTTATTGATATTTCATGTGATTATTCGACCAGTAGAATATCCATGTGAAGAAGTAAAGGGCATTATCTCATTTTAGTTTTGCCATATTATGTTGAAGTTCGTGTTTAAGAGGCTTTTGTTTTAGTTATACATTGCCTTAAATGTTAATGTTTATTTATGAAAGCTTCCGCATTATTGTTATCCTTACTGAGCATCTGAGCTCACCCCTTTCAATGTTTTAATATTTTCCAGGATGTGAAGAAGTATTTTATGAATGACCTGCAGGGATAGTCGGAAGAGGATATGAGTGTGGACTATGGAGACTTTGTTATTGTAGTTTTTCACTTTATGTTGTAATGTAACGTTTACGAATGTATCTAGTGTTTCCAAGGCTACTAAACTAATCGGTCTTTCGAGACTTGATCTTTTGTGATCATGCCAATGTTACGAAGTAATGCACCGACTCTGGGTAGCTGGGGTCGGGGCGTTACATTAATGATACATGCCCGACCATGGGAATCATTGGGTTGATTCTGGGACACCATATAGCCACTTTAATGTGAAAATGACACTATGTAAAAATTAATTTGATGGTAAGAAAAATGTAACACAAACATTTATCTTTTAGTAAAAAAATTATAATGGGTTATATAAGTTATATTTTCGACTATATATAGTCATTAAAAATTTATAATGATTTCCTATGGCTTGATATTTTATTTATAATTTTTAGAAATCAGATAAATAACTATATATATGACACAATGATTTTTCAATTATTAATTCATTAATGAATGTTTTTAATAAATGAGAATATAAATATTAAAATAAATTTATTTTCAAACATTTTCATCCTTAAAAAAATTTTATGGATTATTATGGAATTTTATATTTGGATTATTTTATTTATTTTAAATAATCATGTTTTTTTTGTTTTGTAATTTTATTGATATGAATAGTATATAAATTGACCTAAATGTGTTTTTAAAATGAATACAATTTTATTAAATGATAAAATTGTACTAAAAATATACGATTTTAGAAAAATGACATATATATTTTTAAAAATTGCAATAATGATCAATTTTTAGTTTATTGGAATTTTATTGTAAATATATTAACCATATATTATGAATATAAAATATGACATGGTAAATGTTTTATTAGTTAACTGAAGGATGAACATAAAAGATAAGGTTTTTTTTATACCCTAAACATGTATAAAAGCAATTTTTTGAGATGATTTAGATAAATACTCATCCAATATTTAAATTAAATGAGTTTGGGACCTTTTGAAATAGATATTCAGTTTCTAATAAAATAGTATTTTAAAAATTTTCTAAAGAGGCCCTCCTCCATTTTATAAAAGACAACACTTGTAACCCATTACTCACAAATATGAATCCCCCTTGGCCTGTAATAACTTTGGCCATGTAAGATCCCAAAATCCTTATACTCAACCTATAATCCTTAACATACTAATAAATTACTTGAAGATATATTTTTGGTTCAAACCAATAGGAGTTAACCGACATAAAGCTAAGATCCTCCCTAAAATTCTCTTCTTTATTTTTACTTCTACACTACATATGATATTCTTATTATTTGTTTACATAAAAACACCAGTGTCCTAAATATACTAGTTTGTTTTTATTATAATAATTATTAATAAAATTCCACAGACCCCACCTAAATGATATTAACATATAGTTTGTGTTGACGGAAAACTACCACCTCACGAAATGATGATTGTTCAATTACCTCATACCACCCCTTATGGTGGACATTATGATTGAACTGTATTTTAATGAGATATATATTATATTTATATTGTCTATAAAAATTTTTATTTTTCCATTATAGCATACCTTTAAGGTTTCCCTAATTGGTAAATATGGTAATTTCATTTGAGGAAGTGGTGACTACCGCCACTCAAAGTGTTATTAATCATTCATACCATACATGAAACACATAAAAAATGTTGTTAATGAACCTATGTAAAGTATATAAACTATTATATTATACTAGAATTATAATATACCTATGTTTCATTATGTTTTAATTTCATTAAATACGAAATAGAAATAAAATGAGGGTCCATGCGTACGTAGACTTACCGTCTCCAGGAACTGTGCATTTCATTTATATCTCCAAATGTTATATAATATTATAAATACATATATATATTAGATATAAAATATATATATATTTTATCAAAATCATGAATTTTATTCTATAGATAATGGAATTTTGACCACACTAAAAACTTGTAATTATAAGAATTTCATTTTTACTCAAGTACCAAATATCAAAAAAATTACCTTTATAAACATAAATCATTTTGTAATTTTTATTATATGGTAATAAGTAATATAAAAAGAATAATAGATATGAAAAAAATTCTTAAGAAAGAAGAAGATAATTTTAGTTTATTATTCTGATGATTAAATAATGGACGAGTCAAGTCGGACACGAGGTAGGGGACTTTGCCTCATCCTCTGTTCATTGAGGTCTGTTTTGATAATATAAACCTCTTTATTTTCTATGGTGTATAATAAAACTCTTTGACTTTTAATTTTATTCTAATGGAATCATGTTTCTATGAATCATTTTACTAAATGAAAAAAATAAATTTCTTTAATGTTTCTAGTGACAGTGACCTCCCCACCACCGTAAATCTTATATTTGGGTTCTTCTATGTGCCTTAATTTTTTTTAAATTGAAAAAGAATCACGTTATTCTTTTTTTCAGTTTTGGTATTTAAAATAGTTTTTGAAATGGATTTATTATATTAAATTATTTAAATTATTTATTCTCATTATAATTGAAATTTTATTAGTTAAATGATTAAATTTGAAATATTTGCTGTGTTATAATTTTATAAAGGTAAGTATACATTTGATGAGTGGATACATGAAAAAACAAATTATGGGTGGTACAATGATAAACTATAATGGGTGGTTATGTTATAACCTTTAACTAGTAGGGTGTTGAATTCCGTCGTATGGCTATTCCATTTAATGATATGTGTGGAAGTCGACCATATGGTTATTCCATTTAAGTATGTTTATGTCCCAAGTTACCTTTATATGTTATGTGTGACTTATGTGGGTTTTATTGTAATATTTTTCTTATGGAAGGGTAATAAATTTAATTTTATTTACTGAAGAGTATTTACTACTTCAAGATGGTGAAAATTATTACTTATGATAATGTATTAATGGTTTACTTGATGTTTTAGAAACTAACATTTTTCCTATATAGTGTATCCATTAATGAGATTTATATGCTCAAACCATGATGTTGAAATGTTTATCGTAGGAAATAAATTTTTATAGGGTCATGGATGGGGTAATGGAAAATTCTTGATAATTAAAATATGGAAGTAAACATGTTTCTTTTCATTTATGAGTTTTTATTTTATGGAAAAAATGGATACTGGGTAGAAGCATCTAGATGTAATATCCAAATTGTTATGTATATGTTATGAAATAATTCTATAAATCAATAAACCTGAAAAGATCCTCAGTGTGTATTGTTTTCTTAATTCAATATTATGTAATGTTTAAGGTTGGGACCTTATATTAATTTTTGGAATTATATGAAGCATCTAAACACAAAGTGTAATAGACATTGTAATTATTTTCACAATTTATGTATGAAATAGATTGGGGTGGATAAAAACCTCATGAAAACGATCACAAAAATTTATAAACATATGAAAAAAACATAAATAATATCAAAATAGAAATACTTTTATTCAATAATCACCTTTTTATTATCTCCTTTTTGTGTAATCATTCATCCTCCATAAATTGGCCTTACAATCCAATAAGTTTGTGAAGTGAGTCAACAGTACAAAAAAATATTTTATGTTCTCAAGTTATTATGGTAGTAGAAGGATGTTTTATCTTATTTTAATATAGAATGTAAGGTTATTAAAATATATAATCTCAATAATAATATGATAATAGATTAAAAAATTAACTCTATGCAGTGGTATATATTAATAAATTTCTCTTAACCTAAATATTTTACTCAATCTCTACCGACTTACATAGATATAAAATTAATAGAGAAGATGAAAATGGGGGTGAATACAATAGAATTCATGAAGAAATATTATTGGTATTTTTATGTTTCAATTATTCAATTATCTTTGATCATGAATGAATAATGTATCATTTTCTTATTTTCATAATTCATTTTCCCAAAATAAATTTTTATATAATATACTTTAGTACTTATAAATAAAGGGTTTAATGTTCTCTCAAGGTGAAAATAGTTATAAGAGACTCTCATTAATAAAATATTATTTGAAAAAAGAATATTAAAATAGATATTCCATTGTAATAAAATGACAATACCCAGGGAGTACATAAAATATTCGTTCTTACATGATGAATATATGAGAAGATTTATAGTGTAAAATTAACTAAAAACATGTAAATAAATCATGTGTGGAAGAGACATACATAAAATGAAATAATTTCAAAAGGTAATTAGTTGTACAATTATTGAAATAGGATGATGTAAATATCATATTATTTCATTTGCAACATTTAAATGATTCAATGATATGATTTATAGAAAATATCATATCCAATTCACAAAATAAATGGATAACAATGATAAATGATTCCAACAACATCCTAATATATAGGATAATGGTAAATCCTATGAAATCACAACTATTAAGTTGGGTTAAAAAATAATGTGGTGAATGATTCATTTAATATCTACTCAATAATTGTAAATTAATTGATTGACCCATGCAACATCAACACTATTATGACAATATTATATATTATCATTAAAATAACCACCCAATGATCAATAATTAAATTATTAATTAAATGAATAACCAGTAAGATGATTCCATTCCATGTTTATAACTCTACTTAGATTGATGTATATGGGAATATAAATTAAAATATTATTATCATACCATTAACATAATATTATGTTACATTAGGTATGTATTTATTCTCATGGGATAAATACAATATTATTTTTTAGTATAGTGTATTTATATTTCATATTCCAAAGCAGCATCTAATCATTTATCAGAACATTTTTTATGATCTCGTTAGAATAATTTCCCCCATTATATGGGTATTAATAAATAAAAATGATAGTTATTTAGAGTTTATTTTTTGGTAGAAAATAAATATTATGTATATTTTGATCATGTATAAATACATTTATGTTTTTATAATGGATTTTACTTTCTTTAACAAATTTTTATGTTATTTTTTTGAATTGATTTTATGCATATTCCATTACCTATATTAAATACACCATATAGAATGAAATTTAATATACTTTATGAATAGAAAAATAAACTCCTAGATAACCAATATAATGGTCTTATATATTTCCTAATTCCTCAACATGGATGAACCATTCCTCCTTTCAAAGATTAAATAGAGATATATGTGATTGTACATAGATTAGTATAGACATAACAATACCACGATTACATATATGTATCATATACCCATTATTTTGGCATATTCAATACAATTTATTAGGATTAAAACATTTTCGTGGTTTTTCATTGATATTAATTTCATCAATTATTGTTGAAAATAATGGATGTAATAATGACAACATTATGCAAAAGATAGAGTCTACATGAATTAACAATGATCCCATCTAAACATAAAAATTCCACTACTACCTTCACATATATAATTTGTGGTGGATCTAAAGAACACCTTGATCAATTATTGATAGTATCTATAGATTATTTTTTTCATATATTATAATATAACAGAAGATCGTGTAGATTATTTATGTATCTTGAAAAAGGTATTGATAATTAAAAATATATATATTCTTTATTTAAGAAGTGTGAATCATTTATATTTTATGTATCGATATTGGGTAATGTAATGACAAGTGATAGTATAAATCTGTATTTTTTAATGATATATGTGATTGAGTAAAAACTTTACCCAAAAACTATAATAGAGATATTTATTTATATGTACTAATTTGATAAAAGTAATGATTTCTGAAAATTTTCTTATGAATGTAAAAACAACTATCATTGTTAACTCATATGGGAGTCAATTTACTCTTGATATATGAAATGGGAGAAAATTTCATGGATAATAGAATATGGTTGGATGAAAAAAAATCACCCTAAATTACCCATAGTATAGAATGTTTTGTTAAATATAATAAATAATAAAATAATACATTTTTATATATCATCATGAAAAATTAAATTGTTGTAGAGTATATATCCTAATGCTTTCTATGAAATAATCTTAATGATAAATGATAAAAATAAAAATGGAATATGAAACCAATTACAATACCTGTAGAAATTTTGCATATGATCACTATAGATTTCATTATATATCATACTAATACATATATAGACCATTATTCTTCTTGTTATATAGCTGATAACCATAAAAATTTATCACAACTCATTATATTTGTGAATATTTCTAACTCCATAAATATTCCAATATATATATATTAGATGTGGTAATATTACGTTAAGTAACACACCCAATGGTATCTGAGAAAAAAATTACTGATATCATTCATGATCTATCGAATTATTTAGTTAAAATTCTATACAAATATACGATTTAGTACAACATGCCTTCCTCTAATTGATGTTAAATCAAAAAAGAACCACTAAAACTCAAAATTATATCTTAATTTTCTATTTAAATTATTTCAATGGATGTATATATGAACACATACCTTATAAGTGTTCCATTGTAATAATAATTTTCATTCTATCATTAAAATGAAACCTTATATGTAATATTAGGGAAAGGTGATAAGAAATCATGAATGTTGTGACAAATTTTGATAGTTTATGCTACATGGAATATATATATCATGAAATGATATAGAACATTCAAACTATTTAAAGACACAATAATACTATACAAGGTTGACTAAACCACTAACCTTCTAATCAACAACGAGATTTATAGATTGATGTTAGACATAAATTAATCCTTCAAATATCACCAAGAATGATGTTTATGAGATTTGAAGATAATGGAATGTAAAATTATTTGACACATTCTCCCCATTTAAATCCTCATGTATTGGTAGGTGGTAGATTATTTTATTTCACATCCATTTATCCTCTCCAGGGTTTAACGATTGTTTTATTTATTAAATTTAAGGAAAAAAACACAAAACAACCTAATATTTTTTATTATATTTCTCTTTTAATAAATTAGATTTATTTGATACATTGTGTAATATGCGACACTAAATGGTAATTCACTTAATTTTACTATTAAAATATAATTATTTAATTATCTTTATTATAACCACTTTATAAATTTAAAATTACAAATTATAATAAATAATTTGTAAAATATATATAATTTCATAGCCAATATAGATGTAACATCCCAGGAAAATAAAGAATAAAACATTTTCATATGTATGAATATTTAAGAATTAAATATTAATTTTACTTTAAAGGGGTTTCTATGTTTGATAGCGTACCCGATATGCAACAAAGAGTTTCTTTGAAATCTTACGTTGCACACTTGTAATAAAATAATATTATTTTAAATTATAACTAACACGTAGCCATTGTATTGGTGGTAATGAATAGAAATAACTAAAATATGATTATATATGTTTGTTAAATGTTTTTACATTTATCCAAAAAAGGATAAATGCTTAAAATACGAAAAAGAATTCAATTTTAGGCAAATATACTCTAATTTTCACTAAAGATCCACTTATCGCCTTTTGATGGCGAACCATCACTAAATATAGTTTTGGTAACTCTTATAAATTCTATTGGACCAAATAAATTTCTTCTTTAGAATCCGTACATAAAAATTTACTTTCTGTAATTTTTTGGTATTTTTCCGATAAAGATAATTTTTAATGAATATTGAAAAATGTAGTATTTTAATTCAAAACCCCTTTTTTATCTAATTTATTTATACGATTAAATTATATTTTTAATAGGTTTTAATATGAAATTAGAATATATTTTTACCATTTAATCCAATTTTGGTCATTGGAATTAATTTCACTTTGAAATTGGACTTAAACTAGTGTCAATCTTTTGATATATATTGTTTCATAAAAACACGCTATTTGTCATGACAGCGAGAATTAATTATTAAATTAATTAAGGTAACATATATGATCTGAATTTTTTAAAATAGAAATATTTTCTGAATTCAGAATATCAAATATAGCTTAGGGTGATGTTTTGGTATTTTTCTGAAAAACATCAATTTTTGATGAATAGTGAAACCACTAAGTGGTACTTATAAAAACTGATTTTCCGTTTATATGAAAATTTACCACCTCTGTGTTTTGAATTTCAAAAATCCGACATACATGGTTGTCATTAATAAGTAAAATTTGGTTCAATGGGAATAAAATAATTTTTTGGTGAATAGTAACTTTTAAGTTTTTAATCGCGATTAGAGGTAATTAGTGTAGTTAAAGATAAGAATAATGTTTTAAGAAAATTAATGACCTATACACGTGTCCTACCCTTATTGGATGTGTCATGGCCGACCAAGAAAATCCATGGGCCAACTTGGGGACCCCATGGAGCCACTTTGGTAGGAAAATGGCATTAATAACTTTTTATTTAAAGTTAAAATAAAAATGCCACAAACATGAGTTGTTTTAAAAAAACAATTTTTAAATGGGGTTATAAAAGTCCCATTTTTGAATATAAATATTAATTAGAAATATCAAATTATTTCCTACATTATGATATTTTTTTTATAATTTTTAGACATTAAATAAATTATATTATTTATGGCACCATGATGATGCAGCGATTACCTCATTATTTAACGATTTAAATAAAATGAAACGATAATGTAAAATATAAGACCTACACTTGTCAAAAACCTATTGGATGGGTGGATTTAGAACCCTTATCACCTTATCCTATAAATTTATAATTGTGGGACCTTTTTTATCCTAAAAT
The DNA here is from genome assembly GCA_963277665.1 of Viscum album. NCBI lineage: Eukaryota > Viridiplantae > Streptophyta > Magnoliopsida > Santalales > Viscaceae > Viscum > Viscum album. The sequence continues at coordinate 1,396,522,925 of OY728165.1, forward strand.
CATTTTATAATAAAGTAACCTTTAATAACTTTCCAAGAGTGCCCCTCATCTCCTCTTATAAAAGGCCCCCACCTCTACCTCCTTACCCACACCTCTCAAGCCTTTGGTTTGGCCAAGATTTTCTCTTTTTGTCTCTCCACATCCCTCTCTTACTCTTAGAAGTATCACATTGGGCATAATTTCTCCCAAGGAATCCTTTGAACTCAAATCAAAAAGAGTTACCCGTTTTAAAGGTAGTGTTTTCACTTGTGTTCTTTTGTTTTATTTTGCTTCTCCAACCCCCTAAAATCTTTTTATTCATTTAATTTGTAAGAACTCTAGTATCTTCAATATACTAGGATGTTTTTATAAGAATCATTCAATATACACTTACACACACCTATATCTAATGGTTAAAGAACATATTGTTTCTTTGGATGGTGAATTTCTGCCTCACGAAACGATGATTGTTCAATATTCATCTAACACCTTCAGAGGTGGCCATTAAGATGCCAATATATTTATATATGATATATAATATGTTTATGTTTTCCTTAAGCTTTTTTGTTTTTCATTTATTGCATACCATTATGGATTCCCTTATGGGTATACTTGATATCTTCATTTTAGGAAGTGCGGACTACCACCCCCTCAATGTGATTTGATTCGTTAATGCCACATGTGGGACGTATAAAGGATAAATTCAATGTTATTATATATGATTTATGTTACATCTAAATTATTCATATAATTCTGTAATTAAAATATACATATCTCTCATTTAGTTTTAATTTCATTAATATGACATAGAAATGAAAGTAGCGTTCATGCGTATGTATGGCTTAACGTCTCCACAAACGGTGCATTTAATTTCATACCTCTAAATGATTATGAAATACAATAAATAAATGTATATTATGGATATATATGATATATATGATATCCAAATCATGAATATCATTCTGGATATAATGAACCTTTGACCACATGAACAGCATGTAATTGTAAGAAGTCCACTTTCGACTTAAGAACCAAATATCGACAAAACAAACATTATTAACATAAATGATTACATAATGTTTATAACATGGAAATAAGTGATATTAAAGTAATAATGAACTTGAAAAAGATTCTTAAGGATGTAGAAATTTACTCAAGTTTATTATTCAGGACGTTAAAAAATGATCGAGTCATGTCAGACCCGAGGTAAGGGACTTCGTCTCAATCTCCTTTCATTGAGGCATATTTTATTATAATACAAGGCTTTCATTTATACGATGTATAAACCCCTTTGACTTTTAATTTTATAAAAAGGAATCTTTTTCTTCGAAGTGTTTTACAAAATGGAAAAAATTAATGTTCTTTTAACGTATGCGGTGACAAAGACCTTTTCCGCCGCCGTGATTATTATTTGGTCTTTGGCTTCCTCAACAAGACGCGATGTTTTTTAAAATGAAATAAATACCATATAATTTTTTATGTATTTTGGTATTGAAAATGGTTTTTATAATGGATTTGTTATGCCAATATATTTAAGCGATATATTGTGATCAAAGTGTGGAAATGTTTTCTTTCCATTATATTTGTTTTATGTATTATGATTTTATAATGGTACTTGGACATTTGACGGGTGGTTACGTGATAAACCATATGATGGGTGGTTATGTGAATACCAGGATGAGTGGTTACATTATAACCTCCAATGCATTGGGTATGGAAGTCGGCCGTATGGCTATTCCATTAAGTGATATGTGTGAAAGTCGACCGGATGGTTATCCCACTTAAGTATGTTTATGTCCCAAGTAACCTTTATATGTTATGTTTTCTTTATATGGGGTTTATGGTAATACTTTGGTTACAAAAGGGTATGTAATGATATTATATCTAGTGAAGAGTTTTTACTACTTCATAAAGGTGAAAAGTATTACTTTGATAAAGTATACATGGTTTACTTAATGTTTTGAAAAACTAACAGTTTTCATTCATTGTTTATCCCTTAATGAGCTTTTTATGCTCATCCCATGTTTTTTTGAAATGTTTTTCACAGGAAATAATGTGAAATAGGGTCAAATATGAGATCACGGAAAAGTCATGATGTCTTAAACATGGAACTAGACATGACTCTTTTTTAGAGTCCATGTTTTGTAAGAAAACAAAAGTGACTTTGTAGAAGTGTCTACTATGTAATCTTTTGAGATGTAATAGTTATGATCTAATTATATAAAACTATAAACCTGAAAATAACCTCAATATGAATTATTTATTTAATTCAAAATTAAGTAAGGTTTAAGATCAGGGCCTTATAGTTGGTATCATAGGTCGGTTTAGATAACTTTAGGAGTTATAATTCTATTAAATGATTATCAAAAAATATATATTTTTATGGTCAAATTGAAATGATATATCATTTAAAGATTAACATGTTGCTTCTCCTAAGATATTTCTGTGTTGGAATGGTTTTTCATAGAGGAAAAAAACATATTTTCTGGGAAGGCATACAGAGGGAAATGACCTTTCAAATCAGTATCCTAAGATGGTCCGAATTAGAACTAAACAGTTTTTTTGCATTTATGGCTCAATTGACTCAGGAAAAAATTGTTGGTTGTATTTATTGATGATATTTTGGTGTTTTATAAAATTAAATACAAGAATGAAAGTCATTTAAGGGTTATCTTTCAAACCTTAAAAGAGAAGAAACTGTATGGAAAATTCAGCAAGTGTGAGTTTTGGTTACAAAAAATTTCATTCCTTGGTCATATTGTTTCTAAAGATGGGATAACTGTTGATCCTGTAAAAACAAAGGTTATGGAAGAATGGCCAAGACCCATAGATGTAATTGAGATTCGTATTTTTCTTGGTTTGGCAGGATATTACCGATGGTTTCTGCGAAATTTTTCACGGTTATCTAGTCTAATGACTAAGCTAACTCGGAAGGGTGTTAAGTTTATCCGGAAAAAAGAATGTGATGATTGTTTTTAGGAGTTGAAAAGAAGATTGGTGAATGCTCCAGTTTTGGAACTACCTTCTAAGAATGGTGAGTTTGTTATATATAGTGATGCTTCATTGAAAAGACATGGTTGTGTCCTAATGCAGAATGATCAGGTAATTGCTTATACTTCATGACAGTTGAAAACTCATGAGGTAAATTACCCTACACATGACTTGGAATTAGCTGCTGTTATTTTTGCTCAAAAAATTTGGATGCATCATTTGTATGGAGTAAAGTGTGAAATATATACTGATCACAAATGTTTAAAGTATATATTCACTCAGAATGAATTGAAAATGAGGCAGAGGAGATTGATAGAATTAATCAAGGATTATGATTGTACAATTCATTACCATTCGGGAAAAGAAAATAAAGTGGACGATGCTTTGAGTCGAAAAAGTAATGCTTCATTAACAATGTTCCGTTTGGAACGTGATCCTTTGGTTAAGGATTTGATGAACATTAGCATACAAGTTGTTGGTGCATGATGTCCTTAAGTTTTGTTTTAGGTATCAGTGAAATCTTCTCTATCAGAAAGAATTAAACTTGCACAGAAGCATGACTGCGAGTTGCAGAAAAAAGGTATAGCTGGTTCAGAAGGGTAAGTTTCCTGAATTAAACATTGATAATGATTGTGTTTTTAGGTTTTGGAAGAGATTATGTGTTCTTGGTGATTCACAGTTGAAGAATGAGTTGTTATGTGAGGCTCATTGTTCCTCGTCTTCAGTTCATCCTGGCAGTACTATGATGTACAGAGATCTGCGAGAGTTTAACTGGTGGGATGGAATGAAAAGAGATATTGCTGATTTTTTTGTGAAGTGTTTGACTTGTCCACAGGTTAGAGTAGAGAGACAGTTACCGAGGGATGCTTCAGCCTTTACCAGTGCCAGAGTGGAAATGGGAAAATATATCCATGGACTTTTTTGTGGGATTACCGAGGAAATCTCGAGGTAATAATGAAATCTGGGTTATTGTTGATCGATTAAGTAAATCTGCTCATTTTCTTCCTATTCGAGATAATTTGTCTCTAGATCAACTTTCTCGGTTGTATCTTAAATAGATAGTCAGGATGCATGGTGTTCCCCTCTCCATTGAATCTGATCATGATTGTAGGTTTACTTCTAACTTTTGGAAAGGCCTTTAGAAGTCATTGGGTACTGAATTAAATTTTAGTACAGCTTTTCATCTACAGTTAGATGGGCAGTCAGAATGAACAATAAAGACCTTAGAGGATATTCTACGTGCTTGTTCGATGGATTATCAGGGAAGTTGGGACTAACATCTTTCTTTGGATGAGTTTTCTTATAATAAACGTTTTCATTCCAGTATATAGATGTCTCCGTTTGAAGCATTATATGGGAAGCAGTGTCGAACTCCGGAATTTGGGATGAGATAGGTGAAAGGAAGCTGATGGGACAAGAATTGGTAGAAGAGATGGCAGAAAAAGTTCAGTTGATTCAGAATCACATGAGAACAGCTCAGAGCAAACAGAAAAGTTATGCGGATTTACGGAGGAAGGATCTATCTTTCGAGGTAGGTGATGATGTTTTTCTCAATGTTTTGCCGTGGAAAAGTGTGATTCGATTTGGTAAGAAAGGAAAGATGAGTCCAAGTTTCATTGAAACATATGAAATTCTGGAGAGAGTTGGATCAGTTGCATACCAAGTGGATTTACCTCTGAGCTTATCTCAGGTACACAATTTTTTCATGTTTTAATGTTACGGAAGTACATTCTAGATCCATCTCATGTTTTGAGCCCATAGGTAGTTCAGTTGGAAGAGAATCTCTCTTATGAAGAACAACCAGTCCAGATTCTTGACCGAATAGAGAAAGTGTTGGGAATAAGGTAATTCACCAGGTAATGGTTTTGTGGAAAAATCAAATGGTTGAAGAGGCAACGTGGGAATCTGAAATTGCTATGAGGGATAAATACACCCACTTATTTTGATAAGTGAATAAAATTGTGAGGACGCAATTTCTAAAAGGGGGGAAGGATGTAACTACCCAGGTAAATAAAGAATAAAACATTTTCATATGTATTAATATTTACAAATTAAATATTAATTTTACTTTAAAGGGGTTGTTATGTTCGATAGAGTACCCGATACGCAACAAAGAGTTTCTTTGAAATCTTACGTTGCACACCAGTAATAAAATAATATTATTTTAAATTGTAGTTAACACGTAGCCGTTGTATTGGTGGGAATGAATATAAATAACTAAAATATGATTATATATGTTTGTTAAATGTTTTTACATTTATCCAATAAAGGATAAAGGCTTAAAATATGAAAAAGAATTCAATTTTAGACATATATACTATAATTTTCACTAAAGGTCCACTTATTGCCTTTTGATGGATAACCATCATTAAATATAATTTTGGTCACTCTTATAAATTGTATTGGACCAAATAAAATTCTTCTATAGAATCAGGATATCAAAATTTACTTTGTGTAAAATTTTGGTATTTTTTCGATAAAGATCATTTTTAATGAATAGTTAAAAATGTTGTATGTTAATTCAACACCTCTTTTTAATCTAATTTATTGATATGATTAGATTATCTTTTGAATTTGTTTTAAAGTGAAATTAGAATATATTTTTACCTTTTAATAAAATTTTGGTCATTGTAATTAATTTCACTTTGAAATTGGACTTAAACTACTGTCAATCTTTTGATATATATGGTTTAATAAAAATTCGCTATTTGTCATGACAGTGGGAAATAATTATTAAATTAATTAATGTAACTTATATGATCTGAATTTTTTAAAATATACATAATTTTTGAATTTGGAATATCAAATATAGCGTAGGGTGATGTTTTGGTATTTTTCTGAAAAACTTCAATTTTTTATGAATAGTTAAACCACTAAGTGGTACTTATAAAAACTGATTTTCCATTTAAATGAAATTTTACCACCTCTGTGTTTTTAATTTCAAAAATAAGACATAAATGGTTGTCATTAAGAATTAAAATGTGGTTCAATGGGATTAAAATAAATTTTTGGTGAATATTAACATTTAAGTGTTTAATCGCGATTAGAGGTAATTAGTGTAGTTTAAGGTAAAAATAATGTTTTAATAATATGAAATGACCCAGAAACGTGTCCTACACTTATTGGATGTGTCATGGACGACAAATAAAATCCATGGGTCAACTTGGGGACCTCATGGAGCCACTTTGATAGGAAAATGACATTAATAACTTTTTATTTAAAGTTAAAATAAAAATGTCACAAACATGAGTTGTTTTACTAACAGTTTTTAAATGGGGTTATACAGGTTGGATTTTTGACTATAAATATTCATTAGAAATATAAAAAGATTTCCTAAATCATTATATTTGTTTTATAATTTTTATACATTAAATATATTAAATTATTTATGGCACCATGATGATGCAGTGATTACCTCATTATTTAATGATTTAAATAAAATGAAACGATAATGTAAAATCTAAGACCTAAACTTGTCAAAAACCTATTGGATGGGTCGATTTAAAACTCTTATCACCTTATCCTATAAATTTATAATTATGGGACCTTTTGTATCCGAAAATCATTTTATAATAAAGTAACCGTTTATAACTTTCCAAGAGTGCCCCTCCTCTTCTCTTATAAAAGGACCCCACCTCTACCTCCTTACCCACACCTCTCAAGCCTTTGGATCGGAAAAGCTCTCATTTTTTTGACTCTCCACATCCCTATATTACTCCTAGAATCCTCACATTGGGAAGAACGCTTCCCAAGGATGCCTTTGATCTCAAATCAAAAAGAGTTACCCGTTTTAAAGGTACTATTTTCACTTGTGTTCTTTTGTTTTATTTTGCTTATCCGACCCCCTAAACTCTATTTATTAATTTATTTTGTAACAACTCCAGTATATTCAACATTCTAGGATGTTTTTATAAGAATCATTCGAGCTAAACTTACACAAACCTACATATAATGGTTAAACAACATACTATTTCTTTGGATGTAGAATTTGTGCCTCACGAAACAATGATTGTTCAATATTCATCTAACACCTTCAAAGAGGCCATTAAGATGTAACTTTATTTATATATAATATATAATATGTTTATGTTTTCCTTAATACTCTGTATTTTTCATTTATGGAATACCTTTATGGATTCCATTATGGGTATATGCGATATCTTCATTTTAGGAAGTGTGGACTACCGCCCCCTCAAAGTGATTTGATTCGTTAATGCCATATATGGGACATATAATGGATGGATTTAAGGTTATTATATATGATGTATGTTACATCTAAATGATAAATATTATTCTAGAATTAAAATATACATATCTATGATTTAGTTTTAATTCCATTAATATGACATAGAAATGAAAGTAGCGTTCATTCGTATGTACGACTTACCTTCTCCATGAACGGTGCAGTTCATTTCATACCTCTAAATGATTATGAAATACTATAAATACATGTATATTCTGGATTTATATGACATATATGATATATATGATATCCAAATCATGAATATCATTCTGGATATAATGAAACATTGACCACACGAACAACATGTAATTGTAAGAAGTCCACTTTCGACTTAAGAACCAAATATCGGCAAAACAAACATTATTAACTTAAATGATTACATAATGTTTATAACATAAAAATAAGTGATATAAAAGGAATAATAAACTTTAAAAAGGTTCTTAAGAAAGCATAAATTATCTCAAGTTTATTATTCAGGACGTTAAAGAACGATCGAGTCAAGTCAGACGCGAGGAAAGGGACTTCGTCTCAATCTCCTTTCATTGAGGCATATTTTGTTATAATACAAGGCTTTCTTTTATACGGTTTATAAGCCCCTTTGACTTTTAATTTTTTACAAAAGGAATCTTTTTCTTTGAAAAAATTTACAAAATGATAAAAATGAATGTTCTTTTAACATACGCGGTGACAACGACCTTTTTCACCATCGTGAGTATTATTTGTTCTTTGGATTCCTCAACAAGCCGTGATGTTTTTTAAAATGAAATAAATACCATATACTCTTTTATGTATTTTTGTATTCAAAATGGTTTTTATAATGGATTTTTTATGTCAATATATTGTATCGATATATTGTGATCAAAGTGTGGAAATGTTTTATTTCCATTATATTTATTTTATGTATTATGATTTAATAATGGTACTTGGACAATTGATGGGTGGTTACGTGATAAACCATATGACGGGTAGAGCCGTGAATTCTAGGATGGGTGGTTATGTTATAACCTCCAATGAATTGGGTATGGAAGTCGGCCGTATGGCTATTCCATTAAGTGATATGTGTGGAAGTCGACCAGATGGTTATTCCACTTAAGTATGTTTATGTCCCAAGTTACCTTTATATGTTATGTGTTCTTTATAAGGGTTTTATGGTAATCCTTTGGTTACAAAAGTGTAAGTAATGATATTTTATTCAGTGAAGAGTTTTTACTACTTCATAAAGGTGAAAAGTATTACTTTGATAATGTATACAAGGTTTACTTATTGTGTTGAAAAAACTAATAGTTTTCCTTCATTGTGTATTCCTTACGTAGATTTTTATGCTATTCCCATGTTTTTTTGAAATTTTATTCACAGGAAATAATGTGGAATAGGGTCTAGGATGAGATCAAGGAAAAGTAATGTTGTCTTAAACATGGAACCAGACATGACTCTTTTATTAGAGTCCATGTTTTGTAAGAAAAAAAAGTGACTTTGTAGAAGTGTCTACTGTGTAATCTTTTGAGATGTAATAGTTATGATCTAATTCTCTAAAAATATAAACCTGAAATGATCCTAAATGTGAATTATTAGTTTAATTCAATATTAAGTAAGGTTTAAGGACAGGGACTTATAATAAATGTATTGATAAATCCGTAAAAAACTATCATTTTATTTTTAAAAAATTCATCCTCATCTAAAAAATAGGTTTTATTCATAAAATATATTTTTGGAAATATTATAAATAAAATTCCAAAAATTTGCAAATTTATTTTTATAAAATAAAAAAATTTCTTTATTTAAGCACATTAAATTCTATTTAGGGTGATATTCTTGTATTTTTAAAAAATTGTTAATTTTTCCTCAAACAGTTAAAATTTCTGATTGTCCAAATATTATCCTTAATTTTCATTTAATAAATGTAATTTGAAATTCACAAATTATTTTTTATTTTTATTAAATATGTATATATGACCATCTATTTAAATTAATTTAATTATTTTCATGATAATATTAAATTTAAATGCCTTTTGTTGGAAAATATTTTTCTTCATTTAAAATGGTTTTTTCTTGAGAACAAATTTGGTTCATAATGTTTTGCAATTTTCATTTTAAAAAAATGACCTGTAATGTGGAATACATTAAATAAAATTTACAAATTATATAGATAATCATTCTAAAAAAAATAATATAATTAATTTTACGAGTTATTGAGTTAATGAAAACCAATATCATCCTAGAAAAATGCATTTTCCTAAAAAAATTCATCACACTTTTCACATGTATATATTCAAATTAAATACTACCATTTTTATAAAAAAAATATTTTACCAAATGAACATAATTTTTAAACTCATCTTATAAATATTACCTTATTTTGAATGCTTTATAATTTGTTATGGAAATATTTATTTTTTATTGAATATCTAAAAAAACTTTTTTTAACTGAATTTTCCTTTATAATATTAGAAAAATTAATTTTTTTAATATTGTTTAAAAATAAATATAGTTCAAAATTATTTATATCGTATCTTTTCATGTGATTCTAATTAATTTTAGGAGAAAATATTATATTAAAACATTCATATTTATGAAAACATATTCATTAGAAGGATAATTTTTTTGTTGCATCTATATGAATAATTTAAAAATTAATTCATCCACTAATTCAATTTGAGTTTGGATTAATTAGTTCTATATTTTGAATCATAATATGTAATAAAATATAATAATTTAAAATTAATATTTGTTCATAATTAATAGTTAAAGAAGTATGAATCATGTACCCTTGTAAATGATAGAATGAGTTTTTCATTGGTTAAACTAAAAAAGAAATAATTTAAAATGACATAAAAATATATAATTTCAATTAGATTTAAAATTATAGACTGAATATCAAATAATTTTTCAGAATGGTTGATTTTTATTCTGGTGGGGTGTGTTAAATGTGTGTATATTTTAATCATTTAAAAAATTTACAGTGTACCCTCTCCCCCAAATATAAAAGGATACCCCACCGTATATCTTTTTCACACTTCAATATACTTTTGGATCATCCCATAAAAAACGAAAATCCATTATTAAATCCTTAATCCTGACATAAATCTTAATTATTTTATTATAAAACCATTAATATAATGAAATTGGTGTAAATCATAAGTGATACTTTGAAGAAGAGGAATTGTTCTTAACCATCAATATTTGTTTTATTTTTTCCGTCACATACTAAAAAGAAAAGGGCAACATATTTATATAATAAAATAATTACATAAAATATAATTTTATTTTTATGTTGATTTCATACCATACACCCATATACTCTTATATCAAATGTGAAATGATATCGTCAATTATATTTACGATAGACTAGTTCCATGCAAACTGATGTATTTAATTTTCAATCAATTCCTATAAAAGTTGGATTAAATTTTGTATTAAGTGGTTATGTATTTTTTTTAAGAAATAATTATACTACAATAAATATTGTATCATACTTGCCTCATTACGATTCATTATATTGGGAAATGATAAAGTCGCTAGTTAAAACATGCAGACTACCGCCTCTAAGAAGTGATGCGATACATTTTTCATTTTATATTGAAAATGATGGTAATATGGATATAATTAATTAATAACTATGATTATATTGATATTAAAATGATTATATAAATTTGACACATTATTTATCTTTATATTGATTCATTTTTCACAAAGATAGAAGAATCATTCAAGAACATGTAAATCCAACCATATCCATGAATTGTGCAATTAATTTCTCAATCTATAAGATTTATGAAGGAATATAATTAATTATATAGTGAATATATAATATATTTTTATGATTACTAAAATAAATTTCATATGATGGGACCATAATCAATGAACAGTTACTAAAACTATCGAACAATAAAAAATATGAATAAAAATGAAATTAATACTAGAAACATTGAATATAAAAATAATTATTTAAATACAAGTTATAAGAGGATTTAGGTAAGTAATAAATGTTAGGATTGATATTATTATAGTTCCATAATATATTGATAAAAATGAAAATTTATTATTTAGGAGTTTTAAAAATTAATGGTGTAATTAAATACATGATATAAAAGAATATTGTAATAGTTTTCTTTTCATTTGAGACACATTCCATATTCACTAATTTTTTTACAGTGTATATACTTAAATTTATTATTTTTAATTATTCTCATTAGGAATTTTAATACCATTTAGATACCCATTTTTTCATTCATTGGAATTACAATTAAACAGAAACCAAAGTGGTAATGGATTTACGTTACTATCTCATTGTTTAATGGTACTTTTTATTATTATGTATCTAATGAAGAAATCATATAATCTATCACACATGAAACAAAATATTTTTATTTTTATTTATTTATTTCTATAAAACACATAGTTTCATTTAAATTTTTTTATTTATATACTCATGATTAAAAAAAATATTATTGAAAAAATATCATATCTCTTTGTGGTGGAAATTTCTTTTTTCTTCCTTATATATACAATTGGAAAATGTTTTCAATAAATAATTTTATATATTAATATTAATTTTAAAATTCATTTTTAGCCATGTTTTAACTTTTATAAATTTTCCTATAATTAATATTTATTTTAATATTATAAATTAGTTAGTTATTATTTTTTAATGAAAAAGAAAAATAATTATATGTTTCAATTTTCATATATTTAATTGAATTTACATAAATAATAAAAACCCAAAGATTTATAGACTCATTTAAATGTTCCCATGTTTATTTTCATGAAATCTATTATTTAATATTTGGGAATGTTCTAGATTTAAAATAATTGATTTCAAAGTTGAAATGATATTTTTCTAAAACAAAATCACGGGATCCTGTAACATCATTTTCTATATATGTTGACATCCTTTAACGTTAAATTGGATTTAATTGGGATATTTTGTAATGGTTCTATCCTTTTATCATTCATTGTAGTGTTTATAATTATGATGAGGTTATTTTAAGTAAATTATTCTTTTTCCATGGGTTATTCTATGATAAATTATTGAAATGATTATTATAATTGGTTCTTTTCAATGAGTTATTATATGCTCAAAAAAAATTTACTCCAATTTATTTTCCATGTGCTATGATATGATTCATGATTTATGATATTGTGACATGAATCTTTATGAGTGTAATTATGTCATGGGTGGTTTTATAAACCTATAGACCACTAATGGATTGGGTAAAGATAAATATCCCATGATATAAAATGAATTGAATGGGGAGTAAACCTAGTTATGTAATGGAATATGTAAACTATGATAGTTGTTGGAGTGATCATTGAAAAAGTATATGGTTTCAGGATTAAACCCAGTCTACTATTATAGTCCTTATAGTATGAATTGAATACCAATGAAATTTTTTATTATTATTATGTATATACAATAATATTATGTATTATTATGATGTTATGTTCTCGTGGCTCATGATATTTGATTAAATTATGATTCTTGTCTTATGAACAGACCTAATTTGTTGCACATGTTATTTTTAGTGCCCATGATTTGCACAATATGGTTATCATATTTTTTACTCACATTATCATATTCATATGCATATGTTATGATGATATCTCCATTTTTTATCATTACTATGTACTTGGGATAACCATTTAATCGTTTTTCCTTTGTCCAGATCATCAAATAGGTATTATTAATTATATATATAATATGTGTACTATTTATGATGTATGTAGTGGGTGAATATTTAGTTCATTTATAAATAAGTTGATTATATATATCCATGTTTCTAAAGACACTGAAACATTATGGTCCATAAGTGTATCATTGTAAAATGAATCAATAATTTATCTATTGTGTATCAATACCATTGTATAAAAATTTAGGGAAATTATATTTGGTATATATGGAAGTATTTTGAGTAAAATTTTGATCTATGAAGAGAATATTTAATGAAAAATCTTTGGATATTTCAATTATTTTAAAAATGTCTCATAATTTTAGTGATGGATAAAGTGAGTGGTTTCCATTAAATAACATCCATGTTTGGATATAACAAGTACATATGGATTACGTATAGTTTCCCCATAAGGTTAATAAATATGAATAGAAAACATCATTATTTGACTCGATCATCACATATTGAATGATAATCTGCCTTTCGACAAACTAGGGTGACACCCTCATTGGATATGTATGGGAAATTCACCCATAATTTTTGATCCACTATTAATGGTTTGAATATTGAACATTAATGACACATTTTATACCTAAGTATTCAAATATTGGTAGGAAATTTAAATTATTTTTAAATATAATAAATAATTTCCCATGACTACTTGGTTTCTCTTAATGATTTTTATAGCTGATATAATTTATTTTGGTTTGAAAAAAATGTTTTGAACTATAAGTAACCATGTTAATATTGATTATGAATGATTATGTGATCATAAAACCACTAATATGATGATGATTATAATGTATTACATTTTGGTTTTTCATAATCAAGTTTCCTGATGTATAGTTATCAATATATACCTTAACTACAATATAGACTCTCCAAATAAGTGATGGATCAATTTCCCCAATAGATGGGGCCTTAGGGAACATAGATATAAAATCATTAAACATCTTATATATTGAAAATGTGGGAAGATGAATTCAATCATATTTCATTGAGGAATTAGGGAATTATTTATTTTTGGAAGAAAAGGTTATATAGAAACTAATAGTAAATGATAAATGATGAGTTCAAAAGGGGAAAACGAACATCACCATAATACACCCTTTATTGATTAATGTATAATGCATTAAGAATATAGGTATTATCGAAGTCAATTCCCTAATACAAGGGTTAAACAATAAAAATGGAAGAATCTAAGAGATAGTATAAAAACATATGTATTGAGATTAATGAATATTGTAAAAGAATTACTTGAAAAATTGTATTTTGTTTATAGGAATCTTGAAATATCCTAATATTATGTTAATATGGGATCATATTTTCCGTCATGTAAAATTAATTTAATAGTTATAGATACCTTTAAAAAGAATTTATAGAATAAGTTTGATCATGTGTTAAAATTAATATAAACTTTTATTCAGGGTTTACATAATTAGATTTGGATGTGATTAATGAAAATTTTTCTCACGTTTTATGATGATAAGATATATAGGTTCAATAAGAATTACTATTTGAGGATGAATTACCTATTCCAATGATTAGATGTAATGAAAGATTTTATTTTTGTATGACCATTGATGAATAATTTTTTTAGGATTCTCAACATATATGTTAAAATTATAAAAGAATTATAAAAATATAGGTTTAGTAAATAGTAAAAAATGTCACATCCAACAAGGCCATGAGTATTAAATACACATATATATTACCTTTTTGGGGACCTTATAAGATTTTAATTAAGAGAAAATTATTGTGTTTTATTTGTGGAATAAATTTTTAAATATCTTTCTGAGGAACACATGATTTATATATGTCTTTATTCTGATTTTGTATTTATGGAAATTATTACATAACTTCTATATTATTTGATATGTACATATACTTTTTTAGAATGAGTAATTAAGAGTAATTAATATTATTTTTAGATAAATGATAAATTTATCATAGAAGAATATGTTATCATGTAAATAAAATCATTTGTTGTCATTCATATTGTTTTTTAATTTTAATGAATTTAAAGGACTTCAATTTACCAAATTATCCATGTTAGACTATTTGTGTTAATATTTTGGTTTTGGATCTTAATTTAGTATTCCACCATATGAAAGCTTATTCATTTAAGGAATATTCTTACATTATTATAAAGATTTCAGTTATGGTTAGTATATGAATATTCATGCAATAGAATGTGAGACATTTTGGAATTATTGCAACCATTAGAGACTTATTTTTGTGCTTAGTATTGATAATTTTATATTGAATATTAATTTAATTGACTAAGAGAGAATTTGAAAATTGATTGATGAACAAGTTAAATATGGAATTAAACATTAATAATATAAGGAAATCATGTATGTATATTTTTTTCTCTTATCTATCATGATATGAAGAAACCCCTTAATCATTATGAATATGATATTTTAATTAAAATGTAATACATTTACCTTATTTCCAATGAATAATTTTTAATTTCACTTATCAATGATATATAGATTTTTGGACGATAACTTTATCTTGAATATGTTCTCTACCACTCCTTAATCTTATTTGGGAGTTAGTTATCAATTCCATGTAAATAGTTTTACATCACACCAATTTTATCCTATTTGGTAACTGTGTTTTTTTATTTATATGATCATTGTATTTTATTTTCCCCCATTTCATGATGATGTTTTTTTGATACTTTTAATGATGTGGGTGTCTATAAAAGAATTTTCAACTATCAATCCAACCAATAAATGGTTAAAATCATGGGGAAAATATTTTTCAAATAGGTTTAGAATGTACCACACCATAATTTTTGAATATATTTATCATTAAATTAATTTTATTTTATTGATATTTTTTGTTTCATGAAACACCGAGTTTTAACAAACACCATTATACAATTAAAATATCTTTATTTAAACATTATTTTATAACATATCCATTAAATTGTTGTTTTTGGATTAGATTAAAATAATTATGAAATATATTTAAATTCCATGATCAACCTAAATCTTTTTATGAATTGAATTAAATAAATACACAAATTTTATTAATATTATTTTATTAAATTGATTCTTTATAGAAATATGATTCTAATTTCATTTTATGGGAAAATAATATAATACAGTTATGGAAAATTTTTAAATTATTATTCCATGAAATTAGCATAATGTTTCAAATAATCATATAACTAAATACCTTATGCTGATATTTTTGGGATTTTTCTGAAATTATTTATTATTCCAAGGAGTGTAAAAAATACCGATTATCCAAATTGTGTCATTTTAATTCATTAAATCAAATAATTAAAAAGACAATATATTTTAGATATTATCATTAGGTTAAATATTTTTTTTGTTTAGAATAAATTAAATAATTTTAAATTTAATATATTTTTTATGATTTTGGTATGATTCTATAGTAATTCATAAATATATACTTTTTAAGAAATCATTTTTATGTTCATATTGTATTTCAATTTTAATTAACCAAAATAACAACTTATAATGAAATATTTAAAAGAATTTTATATTTTATATATCAAAAAATATGAATAGAAATAAATATAATAATGATTATTTTTCATAAATATAATATATAATAATATTTTCCTTGAAATATGTAATTTACAGAAAGTATTTTTGTAGCAGGATTTAAACATATATAAATTTTAAATTTATTTATCACAAATTTAAAAAAATTAATAAATGATCTGATTTTTAAAAATCAATATTTTAAAATTTTGTTACGATAAATTTTTGAGAAATTTATTAAAGACTACTTTTTTTCAATGAGTGGTTAAAACTTTTGACCATTATTGAAAAATGAATTTTTAATTAAAGTATTTATTGAAATTCATTTTGATTTAAAATTGTTTAAATGTATCATGATTTAAATTATATTATGAATAATTCTATTTAGGGAATTGAAATAAATTGTATGTTCAATATTATTATAAAAACTTCATATCCTTGTGAAATATTTATCTTTGGAAATGATTATTTTTAACCATATCAGTTGTAACACATTGAGGTTTTATAATACACTTATCTACAAATAAATTAAATTTAATTAATATATTATTTTACATGAAACACCATGCTTGTCGTATTGTGATATAATATTAAAATATTATTATTTAATGTTATAGTTATTTCATATAAGTTTAAATGGTAGGTATAAATTTTTTTCAAAAAATTATAAAAAATATATAAATTAATAAATAAATAAAAAATAATTTTTTAATTATTTGGAATGATGTGGTTGACTTTCTTTAAATATATTTTATGCTTCATTATTACACTTTCTTAAAAAATAATTTCTATACTTTTTTTATCATTTATTAAAATAAATTTTTTGATTTACATAAATTGTATTCTTTATAAATATTATTATTTTTGTAATCATCATATCAAAATTATCTTAGGTGTAAATTTTCTGATTTTTTAGAAATTAATCCATTTTTACTTCTGAACAATTCATATTGTTATTAAATGGTTAGTATAGTTTCATAGATCCAAAAAGAAACATTTATATTTATAATTATTTCAATGTAAAATTAGTTCTATTATATTTTAAATAATCCAATAATGTTCAATAAAATCTTTTCATTCTTTAAAATGTAGGAAAACATTTTTATATATCAAAATGAATTCTTTTAAGAACATTTTTTATGTTTCCAATGTATATTTATATTAATAAATAAAACTAATAAATATTTTTTAATAAATTAAATTATATTAATAGGCTACATATTTTTATAAATTTTTTAAAGTAGAATTAAATTTTTTTATGCATGTGATAAGAAATAAATATGTTTTGTGATTAGGAATTTATTTTTCAAAAAGTGGGTTTTACAGTATTTCGTGTCATTATTTTTAAAATAATTTTCATCCACTTAATGTTATTAAATATGATGATAGTTTTTCAATATTTGGAATCTATATGATAATTCTTGTTAAATAAGACCCTTTTATATTTTTTTAATGTGAAAATTAACCATTTGAAAATTATCACCTCAATTAAAGGTCAATTTTGATATTCTATTTTAAGACTAGGTGGTTAGTTCATCATTTTATATCATAATTATTATTGGAATATGTTTATTCGACCCTGATAACCATAGTAATGAAACTATAATACATTTGGACACTTTTCCACGGTTGTGACCATTATAATATTTCTACGAAATAATGTTCTAAATTTTTACTTTCTTAATTTTAAATATATATTATGTTATAGAAAATGGAAAAATTAAAGTGTTATATAAATTATAATGATAATTTTGTGAATAATTAATCAAAATTTTGGAAGGTAAATAATTTCTAACTTTATATATTAAAATAATCTTCATTACCGAATGTGGCATTCTACTACAATTTTTTTAAAATAATATAAAAATAAAATAAATATATTTGAAAATATTAAAATTTAAATAATTTGAATGAGTTAATGTGTACCAAAAATAATTCGAATTAATATGAAATTTTATAGTTCTTTGAATGTATTATATTCCAATTACCGATTTTTTATGATATATTGAATGATATATGATATAACTAATGTTAAAAATGAAATTAATGGTATTTTATGATAAATAATTATATATTATGTTATTTTGAATTCATAAAAATATTATATTATGAAAATTGAATGGTATATGGTTTTAAAAATCATCCATGGTCAATTTAGGGGTCTTTTACATAATATGTTAACAATATTATCCTTTAAAGGATAGAATATTTTGATACTATTGTGATTATAAAAGGGGTAAACATGGGACAAAACTAAATGACAGGGATGAAAGAACATATAAAACTATTCCATGATTTATATGGTGAAATGAATTTGATAGATAAGAAAATATATTAGAAATATATCAATTTGGTTCCATCTGAACATGTAATATAATTTACAATAATATAATTCTTTATGAAATTCTAATAATTCCCCTCCATTCAATTTTAAAAGGATACCCCTCCTTTACCATATTTACACCACATTAATACATATTTCTTAACCATCCCTAACTATTTATCTTACCAAAACCCCTAGATATATTTTAGTTGTGTTTTTTACCGAAATACAATCCATGAGGTCCTTAATAGAAGATCCATATGATGTCTTCCAAAAGATAGGTACACACCTTAAGTGTTAACTTTCATCTTACAACTACTTTTACCCTCCTTATATCTATGTTATAAATCAAAAATAGTAAAATATGTGTATCTGTAATATAATGAAATGTTATTATGTTTATATAACCACCATTACCTACCATCTCTCACATCAAATGAGAAATGAATGTATTACTCGTGTGTACATGCCTCTAACCGTCTCCACATAGTAATACAATTCTTTTTTGTCATCATATTATATAAATGTTAATTTTGATGGGTTATATATTTATATATGATATTAATAAATTTTATGATGAAATTATACATTTTAATGATAATACCATATCTACCATTTTTTCTTCCAAACAATTGGGAAATGAAAACGTTCGTCTTGCGTATTTGAGGTCTACTATATAAAAAACTATATGTTTAGTTTTTTTATTAAATTTGAAATATATTATAAATTATTTGAGGTAAATTTTATTTATATGATATAATAATTATTCTTTAATGTTGATTAATTTTCTATATTTCTTTGATTCTATTTATCAAAAAGGTAAAAACATATTAATGTGTACATATGAAATATAGTCTCCCAAAAATAGTGTAATTAATTTTTCAATTACATGTATTTATAGACTACTGTAGATAAATATATAATGAATATTTTTTTAATTAATAACATTTAACTCTTTTTATATATGACGGAATAATGATCAATGCATAATAACTGACATTACAGAAAAATAATAAACAGGAAAATGATGTAGTTATTACTCAAACATGGATTTCTGTAATAAATTTTTAATAAATATGTGATAAATGCTTAAAAGTCGTATATTTAATGATATATATGAGAAATATTTTGGAATATATTTTTTTAAAAAAAATATGTATAAAATATGTGTTTTTGGAAAAATGTGAAGTTATTCAAACATTATGTAAGGATTTATTTTAGAATCTCATAAATATTAGAGATTTTTTAGGATTATGTATAACTTATTTGAGACCATTTCAAGTACTAATTTAATTTTTCACTTTATATTACATAAAAATATTGATAAAATGTTTTTAGAAAGAGGGAAATTAATTTTAATCTATGATTGAAAATCTCTTTTCTTCCTTGAATTTTTTTTTTAAAAATGTTCAAATTTTTTAATAACATTCTCATATAATTTATTGGACATTAGGACCATTTACTATATTTCAAAAAAATGGATTAAAAAGAATATTCTTTTCATTTTCCAAACATGGTATATCATGAAATTATATGTAACATGTGAAATAAATGTTTTTTATATGGATTGAATGTAATTTTATTGTATTATGTCCTCTCATTGATTTGAGACATCACTTAATGTTTTGAGATATTATTAAAATAATTCAATATTATTATTTAATTTATTTTAAGTTAAATGGTTATTTTCATAAATATAATTTCAATTAATATTTAAATTTTTTTTATTACAAAATCTATTTTTATGTTTTATACTATGGATATAATATAATGATATTACCCAACATATTATTCTAGAAGGGTTATGATCTTTTTTACATGGGAATTACTATTTTACACCATTCACTATTTCAAATGGGATTGTTTATAATAATTTATTCTTATTGGGAAAATTATTATAATTAAATATTAATGTTTTTAAAAAAGTATTTTTTTGTTGATTATTATTCACCCATTTTATATCAGAGATGAATATTTTATATTATGTGATTAGTGGGGCCCAGAATTATATATCCCATGGATGAATCAGTGGACCTATAGAGAAAAAATATATTAGGTTTTGACTAGGAATATACCAATTTTTATGGGATTTATTGGCATGAAATAATAATGTAATGTTTAATTTTTCATCTTATGAGGCCGCGACGGTATGTTTCAAATATTCAAATTATGAATTCAATCATTTTGAATTTATTTTTTAATGTCCATGTGATTATTATCAATATTTTTATATATATTTATATATTTTTTGTTCATGTGAATATTTATGTGGAATTATTTTATTATCTTTTATATATATCTATAATATTAATTATTTTTTTATATTATTCTATATGAATACCATTACAAAGTATTTAAACATGCTAATTTTTTATTTTTCCTTTCCCTAGGATAACATGATGTGTTTTATAATTCATGTGCATGGATATACTAATGATAAAATGGTGTTTTCAAATAAAATTATTATATTTTAATTAATTCACTTAAATGTTATTGGAAATTATTTTGTTATATAGTTTCCACTATTACTAATTATTCATTCCTCAGTGATTTAATCTCTTTATATAGTTACATTTTAATAAATTTACTTTATACATTGGGCTTATAGGGTTAGAGACTATACATTTATTGGTTTAATAAAAAATTAATTTCAACAAATTACATGAAATTAATATAGTATAATTTATACAACATATGTAATTTGGATATTTATTGTCATATAATACAGAATAATTCAAATTTTAACATAATGAATACCAAAATCATTATATATTGTATACAACGATTAATGATAACATAGATTTATCAGGGGAATCTACATATTTATGCCTTACATTAACTTATATACACTTTTAATTTATATTTTATGGAAATATTAATACATTATATTGAATTAGTCTCCTTGATGAACCATTTTGGAGATTTTTGTTGTCCGTAATACCTTAGTATAATTTAATCTTTTCAAAAATTATAATACAATCCTCCCATATACTAATAAGTAGACTCCCATTTGCCTCCACTCCCTACACTTCATTTCTAGTTTTTTTTTCAATACCTACCAAATAAAATCCATACACTCCTCCTAATAATGTAGATCCCATGTTTTTATTGAATATACATTAGTAGAATGATTTTTTTAAACCTAAAGACATTTTATGAAGAAGGGGAACTGTTCATAACAATGAATTTTGGTATTATTTCTTATTACTACACTTCAAAATTGTAACCAAATATTATTATATAAAAACATAATCATCTCCCATATATTGATATTTTAGTATATTAATTGATCATTTTTAATCCATCTCCTCATCCATAAAATGAGTAATAAAAACATTTATCTTGTGTATAATGGACTACCGCTGCACGAAATGATATTTTTTGTTTTCTATAAACAGATTTCACCCATTGATATAATAATACATTTGATGTCTATATATAATATTATTGACACAATAATTCTCCCATGATTATAATTTCATACCCATATTCTTACATTCCATTAAATTTAAAAATGATAACCCTTCTCATTTGTATGTGTGGACTACAGCTTCCACAAAGAATTTTTTTTTCGTTCACATATTATTTTGACATGTATAGTAATATGGATATCTTTAATAAATAAATATTTTTTCTATTATATAAAAAAAATTTAAATGGGAAATATTATTTTCCTTTCATTTTTTTCTTATGTCCATAAAATGAAATATTCATTCATGAATATGTACAACCTACTATCTCGATGAATAATGTAATACATTTTTCATTCTCTAATTATTATGGATGTGTCAAATTATGTATATAATTAATATATTCATGATTATAATTCATATGATGATGAAACCTTAATCAATGTACAAAGAAATAAACTATCAAAATAAAATATACTTGAAAAATGAAGATAGTACATGAAATAATGATTTTAAAAAAGAATTATTAATAGACCAGTGATAATAGGTTATAATTATACCATATATAAAAAACCTATAGTTAATATTTAGTGTGTTAAAATAGATACCATTTATTTCTATACTTAAGGTAAGGGATTTTCATTTCACATTTATTTTAGTGAGACACATCCCATATTACCTAGTTCCATATTGTAGGTAGTTTATATACTAAAAATAATTGTATATCAGGCTAATTTTTAGGAATTTTATTGGTATTTAATTATCCATATATGTTTCATACCTTCAAGGGTTGAATAATTCAAAACATATCCAAATTAGTAAGGGTTTTAGGTCATAATATTATTTCTTATTTGGATCCTTTATGAGTACGCTTTTGATGACGAAAATATTTTATCTATCCCTCAATAAATTCATGAATTTTTTTCAACTATGTTTGTTTATAAAAATTTAATTTTTTTCATTTAATTTTTCTCATATTATGTAATGATGTTTCCAAAAGAATTTTATTAATGTAATAAAACATTATCCATGTCTAAAATAAAATAAAATATTTCATACATATCTATGATTTCAAAAAAAATTGAGAATTTATATATTATTTCTATAATATCCTTTGAAGTCATTTTTACCCATTTTTAATTTTTTACAAATATATAAATGGAATGTTTTTTTACTTTTTTTAATGATATACTATTCAATTAAAACTAAAAATGTCAATGAAATCATTGAGAATGGGGTCTACATTCACCGATGGAGTCTGGCGATCATCATTTTGCGATGACCTAGGCACTGATCGCTGCAAATTTGGTCCATCCCCCATAGGATAGGAAGGTACCTCTTGGTTCCTCATCCCCTTCTCTCGATTATCCTACCCGACATCTTCTCTCTATTCGATATACTTAATAATTTCCCTATAGTACCCATCCTACACATTGGATTCCCCAATATTGATCTATCACTCTGGGAGTTATTGGAAGCATCAGAGGTCCTAAATCGAACCTTGGTGACTCGCTTTAGAAATCATCTTCTATCATTCGACGCATTTGGTAGTTTTATGTTTGGTTCCTGAGGATTGTTGGATATCACATCCACCAGGATTTTGGAATACTTTCATATTATGGTTCTGTTGTCATCATAAGAGGACATAATATTTTCATGTTCTAGAGTTCCCCATACATGAAACCGTTATCGATTGTACATGTTTTAATAGTAATATATATTTTATTCAAAATTGAATAATCTGTATATTTCTCATTGGATAGGTTTTCATAGTCTTCCCCATCATTTTAAAACCCCCTACGTTATTCAAATTCTTTTAAATATGGATGGATATTTTATGTGCATTGATATTGGAACCAACAAAGTCTTCCATCCCATATCACTACATATATTAATGGAAGTTGATGTTTCTACACTTCCTACTGATGGGATTTGGGTCTAGGTGGGGGAGGGGTTTTTTTACGAACACAATAACCATTCAATCATGGACATACTATTTCTCTTTATGTCAACATTTTGGGAATATATCATTTTTTGATGACAAAGACTATATCAACACGGGAATGTCATTTCTTTTACCTAGAGTGAGTTTGGATCACTTTTCAGTCCCTTGATTTTTTAATTTAAATTGGGGAAAGTGTGTATCCCCCCTTAAGAAATTTAATGTACCAATAAATTTTTACATGAAGGTGGAAAATAGTTTTTCAAATTTGAAATTTTATTTATGATTAAACCATCTGTTAGTATAGAATCTTGAAGGAAATAATGTGTCTTACATGTTGGATTCTCCTTCCATTACTAATACTGTGAAGACTGAAAGAGTACACAACGGTTAATAATTTTCATCTGGGGGTGCATCCAAAATTGACTTTATGAGATATTTTTAGTGTATCCCAATTCATTATCTTTGGGATTCTATATGCCAAATGTGTTCAGTATTCCCATAATGTGGACCTGATGGGTTGCATGAATTTCCAATCTCAATACTGACAGAAAAAGACTTTTGTCTCTTGATTGGAAATATTGACAAATCATTGGACGTGGAATGTTGGTCAATATTTATCTCAAGATGGAAGATGAAATATGTTGATTAAAGGTCCAATGAAGACATGGAGAATATTTACAAGTATACTTATTCATAAAAATTTAAGGATCATGAGGCAGACCCCCACAAGCACCACAATGATGGTAATGGATCAGTGAAGTGGAATAAATAAATCCTCTTATTATAAAACTTTCCAGTTCAAGGGGGGTGAAGATATTCCAAGATTGTTCAAACATACCAGGATCAATCGAAAAAAGATCCTCATCTAAAACATAGAAATTTCAGACAACATTGAAACTGGCCAAAATGACACACACTGAAATAGATAATCAAGAGCACAATAATGTGAAGGTGCAAAAGGTAAATGACACAAACAAGATGTGTTAATATGAATCTATAACATGGTCTATTAACTAGTTTTTTGTAGATAATGATTTATGAATAGGGTAATGGAAGTAGAAAAAAGGGATTGTTTGGAGAATACCGTACACTATAAGGATGAAATTATCAATGAAGTATTTCAGATCAAGGTGATGAATAAAAAGATCAATATAATTATTAATTGAATTATTATAGATATTATAAATAAAGAGAAATTGGTGTGTTTTATTAAGAATGTATGCTTCTCAACTCAATTAATTAATATAAAGAATATCAATTTAATGGAATATATACTAATGTGGCATAATAGGAGTAATCACATGAAATACCTTATCAATGATTATCCAGAAATATAGGTAAATAACCTTTATTGGGATTTATATATGGTGTATAATAAAAAAAATCATTTTCATGTATGTAACAATTTTTTGTGCCCTGTCTATTTGGAACACACCTATGTTCTACCTTATATGGTATCTTACTTTTTTCCACATTAGTGGTTCAAAAAAATAATTAAAATTTAGTATAGAGGAATGAAATAATTTTTTTATCATGTATGGAATGATTTGAATTTCATTCTATCATTTACACACAATGATTTAATAGTGACATTAGAAGTTCTCAAGTTAATTTACTACGATATTAATTTAATTAATATTTGAAGTTTTTATTTTTTTAAATAACTAATTTCAATTTAGAAATATTATTTTCCTCATTAAATATCATATGTTCTCTTTTATGATCATATTATATCTAAGATGACCTCATTTGATATTGACTAAGCATTATTTGGGATATGACCCACTAATACTATATATATAAGTTTATTGAATATTTAATTATTATGAGGGAAAGATGTTTTTTAAACATTGTAATCTTCTAAGATTTATGATATGAAGAATTTGATGAAAGTATTATGATACCTATTTATTTTCATAGGTTATGTTACGATGAAATTCATATGAATCTTATTTCATTTTCATGGGTTTTAATATTTTGTATGTTTTATATCTTCATGGAACACATATGAATGATTATCATTATGTGATAGGTGGGACTGAAATTATATATCCTAGAATTCATTGGGTAACGATAGATATATCATAAGATAAATAAGATTAAAATTGGTAGTGAACTATGTTCAGTAATGGACATTGTTCAATATGATATAATGGAGAGTGATAATTGGGTACTCATATGTTTTGTCGAGTGACCAAAATCCACTATGATAGTATCTACAATATTCATTTACTACTATAGAAATGATTTTCTATGCATATCTATATACCAAAAACAAATGTATTATTTCCATTTTCATCTATCATGTATCATTTTAGATTATTCCATTATTATTCATGCCTTATAAACATCCATGATTTATTCCATTACTAATGTTTATGATCCATGAAATGTTGGTATGTGATTAAAATTTTATTATAATATTATCATATTCTTATGATCATATTGTGATGATATCTGATTTTATTACCCATTTTGAGTATTTGAGATCTTTGTTTCCAGTTATTCATTACCCATACTTATGAATACATGTATTATGTTTTCAATTTGTATGTAGGGTAATTTTTTTGAAGAACACAGTGGGAGATGATGTACCTATCATATGAACTATATTTTTATGTATCCATATTTCTAAAGACACATAACCATTACAATTTTTAGGCATTATTTTTATAAAATTGATTGAATATTAAACAATTAATATATAATTTATATATATGGAAGAAAAATGCCACTATAAAACCGAACACTTCATTTGTACTAAACATATAAGAAATAAAAAAAATGATGCATCTTTTCATTGCACCTCACTTCAATGGTTCTCCTCATGGGTTGGCAATGAATGAAATATATAATAACCTCTGATTCCTACCATATACAATCCCTTGCCTATCGACTATCAGAAAGGTTATAAAAAATATAATAATTTGGAAAACAATACCTTCAAAATAAAATATAGGATCATGAGTTAGATAGAGTAAACAACAAAAAATCCATCATATAATATCAAATAGTGGAATAAAATCCCTCAATTCATGAAAAATCTCAAAAAAACTCTTAAATTCATTAAATAATTAAAAAAATATTTTTATATCATCAATTTGTAAATATCTACAATATTTGATTTACTAATATCATACATGGTAGGTGAATTATCTAGGAAAATTGAAAATGATTTTTATATAATCTTAGGATTAGAATGACATGTATACTCCGTAGGATCATACACAAGTTCGCTCATTTACATGTGAAAAGATAAAACAATCTCCCCAATGAAAGAACAACATAACCAACATGCATCAAAACAACTAAACAATCATATAAAAGTATCTTAATGGAATGATAAACAAATTAAACATTAAATATGTGTTGAACCCAGAAAAAGCATCCCTAAAAGTTTTGAAACGTTCCTATTGATGATCCCTAAGCGTAGCTCGTTCCGCATGCTTCGATTTGACTAGTCGTGGAGCCCAAACGAAGTTACGGATCAGAAGTTATGGCTGTTTGAAGTTGGGTTGTTGGGGATGGCCATCCGGGATAGTTTTCGGGCAAAGTATGGGTTTGCATGTAAAAAAGGAGTTTCACATGGAAAACCATCTGCGAGCGTGGAATATTACGCACCCAGCTTTGCGCGCACAGAATAGTATGTGTACCGCCTTGGGTGGGTGCAATTTTACGCGCGCTGACTTGAGCGCGTAGAATTTTCCGTGTGCCAACTTGAGCGCGAAAAACCCTTCGCGCGCGGGCAATTATACGCGCCTGACACCCGGGTTTCCACCTATAAATACAAGGGCACCCCCCACCCTTCTTCAGGAGGACCATTGTGATCGGCCGCCACTCTGATACGAGTATGTCCAGAGATTCCGCGCCCGCGCAGAAAACCCCCCTCCGGCGTGAAAAACATTAGTTTTTCCCGGAAAAGGGCCAACCTGCCCAGTTTTCCATGCAACACGTAATTTTTGTGTGCAACAGTGCCGCTGAGCCCGATTTTTCATGCACCAGTGCAGCACCGGTCCTATTGCACACAAGCCTTCTATATTGCGTGCACAGCTTCCTTTTGCGCGCACGACATCCCAATTGCCCACAATTAATTCCCTTTTCCGCTTGTCGCCTCCTATTGCATGCCCGCATCCGGTATTTCATTCCTGGCTCTCGTATTCTGCGTCCGTCGGACCTACTGCATGCGACGTTCCCCTATTGCGCGTCGGCCCGGTGTTTTCTGCGCAATAGCCCCAATTGCGCGTGTGCCTGCCCAATTTACATGCAATAGTGTTCAGGCCTACACCCACTGGTCCATACCGCGAGGGTTGCGCCCCCCCCCCCCCCCCCCCCCCGCTCGGGGACACTGCCGAGCAGCGGTCCCAGCCCTCTGGGTCGGTCCCTTCGGTACCGTCACTGACCCCCATGATAAATGGAGAGTCCCACCCGAACTTCTCGGGTTGGGACGTCGGGGGTTTCCATTTTGCCTTTATGCGCAGCCTCTCTACACCTATGGGATAGCATGATTTGAGATACTCCTATGCACACCATGAAAATACATTGAGTCGACATATTCCTCTTGGTCCCTTTCACGTGTCGTGATTCGAGATTCTCATCATCAATTCCCTGAGTTCGTTGAGTCAAACCATTCCTCAGGATGCCCCTCAAAACCCTATCACTTGGATCCTATGTGAGGATGAACTAGATAGGGACGCCCTTGCATAAGACCCAACATCAGCCATTCTAGGCGACTCATGGAAATAGTACTATCTACATGACTTTAAACATTATTAATCCCTATCATTCAATAATAGGATGCCTCTTGCTTCTAACAAGTGATGCCTAATGCTCCAAGCATGAGATGTCAATAGTCCTATCTACATGACTTTAAACTCTATTAATCCATATCATTAAATAATATGATGCATCTTGCTTCTAATAAGAGATGCCTTATTCTCCAAGTATTAGATTCCAATAGTCCTATCTACATGACTTTAAACTATAGTAATCCCTATCCTTAAATAATATGATTCATCTTGATTCTAACAATATATGCCTTATGCTCTATGCATGAGATGCCAATAGTCCTATCTACATGACTTTAAATTGTAGTAATCCCTATCATTCAATAATAGGATGCATCTTGCTTCTATCAAGAGATTCATTGTGCGCCAAGCATTAGATTCCAATAGTCCTATCTACCTGACTTTAAACTATAGTAATCCCTATCATTCAATAATAGGATGCCTCTTGCTTCTAACAAGAGATGCCTTATGCTCCAAGCATGAGATTCCAATAGTCATATCTACATGACTTTAAACTGTAGTAATCTCTCTCATTCAATAATTGGATGCCTCTTGATTCTAACAAGAGATGCCGTATTCTCCAAGCATGATATGCCAATAGTCGTATCTACATGACTTTAAACTATAGTAATCCCAATTTTCCACACATAGGATGCCACTTGCTCTATACAAGAGATTCCATTTGCACCAAGCATAAGATGCCAAAAGTCCTATCTACATGAATTTAAACTATAGTAATCCCTATGTTCCAAACATAGGATGCCTCTTGCTTCTAATAAGATATTCCTTATTCTCCAAGCATGAGATGCCTACAGTCCTATCAAAATGACTATAAATTGTAGTACCTCCTATCTAAAAAATTATAGGATGCCTCTTTCCCTATACAAGAGATTCCTTATGCGCCAATCATGAGATGCCAATAGTCCTATCTACATGACATTAAAAAGTATTTATCCCTATATTCCAAACATAGGATGCCACTTGATCTATACGAGAGATGCCTTGTGCGCCTAGCTTGAGATGCCAATAGTCTTATCTGCCTGACTATAAACTATAGTAATCCCTATGTTCCAAACATAGGATGCCTCTTTCCCTATACACGATATGACTTATGCTCCTAGCATATGATGCCAATAGTCCTATCTACATGACTTTAAACTATAGTAATCCCAATGTTTCAAACATAGGATGCCTCTAGTTCTAAATAAGAGATGCCTTGTACGCCAAGAATAATATGCCAGTAGTCCTATCTAGGTGACTTTAAACTGTAGTAATCTTTATGTTCGAAATATAGGATGCCTCTTGTTCTAAATAAGACATGCCTTATGCTCCAAGAATAAGATGCCTAACATCATGAATACAGTGGCATAATATAAATAGCATTGGAATACATCCAAACATTCCTTCACTCCACCTCACGCTTTTCGTGTCCTTTATTCAGATCTGCATCCACTTCCATGTGTGAAGGGACCCCCCCAACAGTATGGATGATTGTCCTTGGTCCGCTTGCTATCATAGTATGGATGATAGACCTTTGTTCCACCTGCTATCACAGTATGGATGGTGGACCTTTGGCCCACCTACTATGACAATATGGATGATTAACCTATGGTCTTCCTGCTGTCACAGTATGGATGATTAACCTATGGTCCGCCTGCTGTCACAGTCTGGATGAATGACCTGTGGTCTTCCTGCTGTCACATTATGGATGATAGACCTTTGGTCCGCCTGGTGTCATAGTATGAATGATAGACCTTTGGTCCGCCTTCTGTAACAGTATGGATGATATTCTTTCGGTCCGCCTGCTGAAATAATATGGATGATAGACATTTGGTCCCCCTACTATAACAGTTTGGATGATCGACCCATGGTCCGCCTGTTGTCCTAGGCCAATGCACCGGAAGACTTTGGACAACACTTGGAGTTGGGTCCTGTGTTTCGAACACGATCATCATTCAACCCTCGTTTTTTTGTCCTCATTTCTGGATAACTTGATATGGATATTGTATTTTCGCCATGGTCAACAGTTATCCTCCATCACCACGCCACCTTCACCGCGTTACGAATGTCGGGCATGTGATTCACACTTTTCATCTCCCTTTGTTCAGACCGATTCCAATGCCATTGGCATTATCCATCTTGTGCGTTAGCGCATATGTGATTACCTCAACCCAATAGTGAGTTGGGGTGCCCTCATGGCCTAACATGTGGAAGAAACCCTTGGCATCACCCTTGCATAATCCATGTCCACCATTGCCACTCCATAGCGGCACATGGGCAGCTCCCTTGCGTAAGCCCCATACCATCCTGAACTACGTGGACTTTGATTCCCTGCCATGGGGATACGTAGGAACCCTCATAGAGGTTCAAGCCCAGCACCTTGTCGTTACAACCTTTTCACGTCCGTCCATACCACTTTGGGCTGCCTCAGAGCGTAAGCCCCTTATCCATTATGTGCCGCCTCATATCGTAAGTCCCATCCATAATAGACGCTCTATAGTGGCACATGGGCAGCACCTTTGCGTAAACCCCATCCACCATTGCTGCTTCATAGCAGCACATGGGCAGCACCCTTGCATAAGCCTCATACCATCCCAAACTACGTGGACTTTGATTTTATTCCATGAGGATACGTACGAAGCCTCCACAAGGTTCAAGCCCACCACCTGGTCGTTCCGTCCTCATCACGTCAGTCCATACCACTTTGGGACGCCTCAGATCGTAATCCCCATAAAACCATTATGGACTGCCTCAAAGCGTAAGACCCAAATGCCATCGCACTACGTGGACATTGATTCCCTGCCACGGGGATACGTAGGATGGCTTTCGAGTCTCAAACCCAACTACAATATTTCCCTTGAAATGGTTCCATTTCATTCCTCCTCCACTCCATTAATCCATCCACCACCCATCCTAATTCTTACCCGGTCCGCCACATCCCGGTGAGATCATTCCATTCATCCTAGCACCGCTCCCTATGGCACCTGGGCTGCTAACCATGCATAAGCCTCAGCATGTCTCCGGGTCGTTGTCCTTTGTGTACACCCCGGATCATCACCCCTTCGAACTATGTGTGTTTTGATCCCTATCCTCTAAAAACGGTTTGTAGGAAACCTCCATGAGGCTCAATCCCATCCAATGGTAAACCCTGGTGTCCCACATTTTGGGGTTCACACTCTCAGATCTACCCTCAGTGGTGTTCAGATCAGCCATGGTGTGACATCTCCCCTACATGGGGCGCACCAACTTGGATCCGTCCTCATTTGGTGTTCTGATTCATTCATCTTCCAGGTGTTCCCTCATTGGGATGTACCAATCTGATCCATCTCTACGGGACATTTTGATCACCCTCATTCCATCTCTGCAAGATGTTAAACTCGCGGCATACCCCATGTTAAACACGGGAAGGTGAGGAAAACCTCAGAAGACACACCCTTGGCGTAACCGTCTCCTCAAGACATTAAACTCGCGACATACCCCGTGTTAAACATAGGAAGCTTAGGAAAACCTCAGAAGACACGCCCTTGGTGTCACCGTCTCCGCAAGATGTTAAAATCGCAGCATACGCAGTGTTAAACATGGGAGGCTGAGGAAAACCTAAGAAGACATGCCCTTGGCGTAACCGTCTTCGCAAGATGTTAAACTCGTGACATACCCCGTGTTAAACATGGGAAGTAGAGGAAAACCTTAGAAGTTACACCCTTGGTGTAACCGTCTCCGCAATATGTTAAAATCGCGGCATACCCCGTATTAAACATGGGAAGCTGAGGAAAACCTCAGAAGACACGCCCTTGGTGTAACCGTCTCCGCAAGACGTTAAAATCGCGGCATAGACTGTGTTAAACATGGGAAGCTGAGGAAAACCTCAGAAGACACGCCCTTGGTTTACCCGTCTCTACAAGATGTTAAACTCACGACATACCTCATGTTAAACATGGGAAGCTGAGGAAAACCTTAGAAGACACGCCCTTGGCATAACTCTCTCCACAAGACGTTAAACTTGTGGAATACCCCTTGTTAAACATAGGAAGATGAGAAAAGGCTTCGAAGACACACCCTTGGCATAACCATCTCCGCAAGATGTTAAACTCACGGCATACCCAATGTTAAACATGGGAAGTTGAGGAAAACCTTAGAAGATATGCCCTTGGCGTCACCATCTCCTCAAGATGTTAAACTCGCGGCATAAACCGTGTTAAACATGGGAAGCTGAGGAAAACCTGAAAACACATAACCTAAGCGTATGATTCCCTATATCCGATGTGGGATGCCTTGGGTTCTGCACCCTTGGGATTCCCTCTTATGAGGAAGAATAAAGGTTCCCCATTGTCCATTCACCCAAAGATGCCCCGACATGCCTGATGTTGTCATCTACTCCGACCGAAGGTTGCTACCACGTCAGGACCCCATGGAATGTCCTGGTTAAATTAGTGAAATTAACCGATTTCCATGAAGATATGGTGCCAGGAACAAGATTCACAAACCCGTCTTAAATCTATAAGGGAGACCCAGACTAGTTGACGCGATCTGAGGAGGAATCCACAGAAGAAAGAACTGACATCCCATCATCCCGGTTTCGATCAAGGAGAAGACGTCCATGAATAAGGATTTAATTCCACCCGCCTTTGGAAAGCTGGAATGCGGGGCCACAAGCCGCACATCCTCCCATGTGTGACGGATGCAGACACATGCCCCGGTGGAAAGCGTCGGAAACAATATGTTAATAACGAATTAGTTAATCTAATTAAACATTTCCAAACAACTGCTTCCCCACAGATTTGGAATAATTATTCCCCAATATCAATCTCCATTTTCCCCTTACATCCATGAAAATATCATCACATAGACATCCATATCTCATATCAGTATCGATAAATCTTCACATATCCAACCTTATTGCAGTCTAGTATCTGGTTCATTCATTAGTTTCCACTACATCATAACCTCATCGTAAAAATAAATGTGTTTTGAGATTGTGATCCTGAAGGGAATCAACCCAATACCCTCCTCCAACTATGAATTACACCCAAAAAAATCTCATATCCTTGTAATCAATGGAATATATCCACTACCAACCTATAATCACATGATGTTATCCCACACCAACACATAATCACTCGGTGATCTCCAACACCAAACTATATCATCAACACAACTAGTAATCGAAAATCAGGGAGGATGAGGTAGCCCCCCATAAAATTCACCACCATCCCTGATTGAAAATATAATTTTTCATTAGTTGATCATGTATAAAAAATAACATTAATAATAAATAGTATAGAGATAACATACAATACCCACCATATGTGTTAAAATCAAAAATTCTAGAACGCTCCAGGACACCACCATTTACCACACAACATTAATGACCACCACTTCACTAACTAAATGCACCACAAAAAAAAAACAACACACATAACCACACAATTTAAAAATTAAATTACATTATCATCAATTAACTATAATTTACTAATTATAATATTATATTATCACATTAGTATAAAATACATTTATTCTTATTACCAAACAAAAATTTAATCTCATAATATTTTAGTTATGCATTTTAATGAACTCAATTGATTACTGGGAAACAAATAAAAAAACAACACATAACAACTCATCTATCTAATATCCTCCATTTCAATAACACAAAACATGACAAGGAATTACTACAACAAAAATATATCACCACAAATACCACAATCCATAAATTTCACATCAACCCTCGTCACATATCATGTAATGGATTTAGAGCCATTATACCCAACACATTGATACATAAAAACTATTTACCACCACCAGTGGTAACCCACACCCCCACAAAATCCAAACATGTACCATATATTAATGATTAAGTTACATGAAAAATAGAATCATATTTTAGAATCTAAAATTTATTTCAAATTTAGGTTCAATATATTGTTATTTCATCACATTACATTATTATTTACAATGTGTAACCTCATACATTCCATATTTCCATGGAAACCGAACTAATCGTCAATATATATGTTTGAAAACATTTATTTTTTGTGTTTTCATACTGTAAATGGATTGTTGGATTCAAAACTATAAAAAAACAATACAATAAATGTTCCCAAAATCATTGATATTATTAACAAACAAATTAAAGTGAAATCACATTGTAAATATCACAAAAGTTGTAAATAATTTCGAGTGGTCCCCTATTAAATAAATTTTAGTTTAAAATTATTAATTAAGCTATTATGATGACCCATAATATCCACCAAACTGACTAAAAAGGAATTCAATTCACACAAATGAATCTAATGAGGGATATAATGATTTCCCAATTACAAATGGAATCATTTCCAATAACAACACAAAATATGGTGACGAAAACATCACTAGAAGACAATTGTCATAGTATGAAAAATCAAAAGAACTTGTATAACAACAGGACCCCATAAAATTATACTTAAACCACACCCTAAATTAAAACAACATCAATATAATGAATCCCCAGTAGATTGATACTTGAAATGAACAGGGAATCATGATGAACCAATTTGTGATTATAGAATATGAAAATCTAGATTCCAAAGATCAATTTTCAAGAAATAGGGATTGATTAACCATAGAAATCCTCCATTGATAACCAAAGACATCATATAAATCAGATAAATCATAGGGTTTCCAAAATTTATAAACATGATGGAACTCAACACATAAATAGTTTAAATAACATATTCATTCCATGAGTAATCATATTTTTAAGAAATTTAGGAAATCAAATATGTTCACACCATGATTTTCATTACTTAAAATCTTGATGATTATATATTTAATATTATAGAAACATTATTTAAAATTAATTAAAATAGTAAATACTACATTATTGTCATGAACATCTAATTATTAAAATTATTATTTTAAATTGATATTTATTAGATACCACTCTACAAGTTATAAATATCCATTTACCTCATGAAAGTATTCATACCACAAACAACACTCTAAACCTTAATTCTATCACTAAAACCCATAAAATCCTCCTTGAGACTTATATGAACCCATACAAATACCAAACCATTTAAAAGAGAGATAAATAACATATTGTTACATTATATTCCTCTCAAATGGTTATCATCATTGAATATTAAACCCAAAAATAGAATATTACTAAAGTGAAATTTTTCAAAAATCCAACCTAGAATTTAACTCCCAAGGATCCTTTAATAAATAAACATAACCACACACAAATCAAAAATCACAATATATAATTTAACATCACATAAATCATAATTATTCATGAATTACATCCTCAATGAAAAAAATTATTGTAAAACTGGGAACAACTTTAGTAAAATGTAATGCATATGAATATGAGGCTGACATTTATACTCCACCAAGACAGTAATCCACAACATCATATAAATCATGTGCATAGTTAATCCATAAAAATCCTTCTCACAATAAATGTGGATATCTACCAATCATCCCACAAATGACCCATAATTCTAAATATTTAACTAACAATAATCAATGAAGTGGGAGTCAGTATGATAACATCGATAAATATGAGACATATGGTAGATATAATTGATAATATACAACCATAATAGATGAAAAAATTTAAAAATACACTTCTCAAACATGATCTTACAACTCAAAAGGATGGATGAACCATGGGAAAAGAATAAATCCTCCACCAAATGTCTATTTACCATAGTATGTTGGAACCCTCCAGAATATGTGGTATCCCAACACAAAATGTATGGACTGTTGCCCATGAAATACATGGACCTTATAATGGAACTACACTAACTTCACCCCTACTGGACTACCAAAATCATCTCAGTAATGATCTACACTACCTGATGAATAATAAGTGATGAATCACCAACATCAATCCAGAATAATAGTGTGAATAACAGTCTTCAATACAATGCCATAAATTGACCCATGCTGATAAATGAGTGAAAAATATTTTAATTGTAAAAATAAACAACAGTTTTCTGCTTTATCCATGATATGAGAAAATCTATGATGAAAGACAACAATATATATTCCATTTTTTATACTCTTCTATTTGTATGCCTATAAATATGGGGAGGAAAATATCTGCTAAGCTAAAATTGAGAACCAATTGTATAATAAAATATTTTTAATTCCCTTGAGGTAAAATAAGGATCCCAATTAGTGATTTATGTTCATTTTACCCTATAGTCTCTAACCACATCATCCATATATCATCTCTAAAAAACATCCATGAAAAATAATTCATGTATCACCATAAAATGACTTGAATTCGTCAATCAGTTCACAGTCTCCAATATTATATTACACCCCCCTTAATCATGGGGTAAATTATTGTTGAAATAAATAAGAATGTACCCCATTTCAAATGGAGGATAACCAATGGTTGTAACAACCATCAAAGAACGTGGTGTTTATATTTCCCATTCTGAAAAACAATAAACTGTGCCAGGAAATATTCTTTAAAAACATTATTCAAAACCACTTGATAGGCCTTAACAAGAAATGATTCATCTTAGGCATAGTAGGATATACAATATTGGGTGAATTATGAAAATCATATATAAATCATTAGCAACAACAATTGAATAAACAACCTTCCTTAAAATAGTATTTTTCTATGACCATCCTCTGAACATACCTATAGAGAATCACAATGGTCAACACAATCTGACATAACAATTTTTTCTATGTATTCCCACTAATATTCCTCTACATTTAATATCAAGGATGATTCAAGCATCATATAACAGTGGGAAAATCATCCATGAAAATCATTATTATCAACATGTTTCACTGAAAGATCCATCATCCCACTCCAAACATCATCGAAAACCGAATAAATTTCCGCTTGGGGATACCAACCCAATGAATATATAGCTTCTAGCCCCTTTCCTAGAGAGTAGGACATCACAAAAATATAATCATAGAGAATCATCTTCCAACTGAATATGTATAGATTTATTTTTTATTTATTGAATGCATTATTATGTGTCCTGCTATTTTTGAAAACCATGATGTGCTCAAATATGAGGTAATTCCACCACATTATAAGTGAAAACACATCTTCCAATAACTCATGATCAAGAGTTGAATAGATATATTTCTGGGGAAATAATTTCCTAGACTCATAAGAGATTGTTACACTTTCTATAATAAATAAACATCCCATGTTGAGATGGTATGTATTCTAAGACTACATGAACATCGCACCATCCTTTGGAAAATAATGTAACTAGGCACAGATCAGCATATCCGTTATATAAACAAATATTAACTTGCACTAATGATTCCATAGGAAATTAATATCTTTCAATATGGAATATAATAATGGTTGTATAATTATGTATAAATTAGACACAAACTGAAGATAACCACTTCTGAAATGAATGTAACAACAAACCTCATTCATTAAATTGGGTAAATCCCATGAAAAAAATATATCAATTTTCATTGATTTTATGAAAATAAAACATCCAAGAAAATATTTTTTAAAGAAAATACACCTCTTTTATTCAGATTCTACTTTTTGGTAGATTAACATAGAGTCCATGGTGATGCAAAAAATTTAATAAACTATTAAATGATCAACATGATTATCCACATAATATTACTGGTGCAAAATGTTTTCAATGGAAATGAAAATGAAATTGTATATGAAGTCACATAACACATAGTTTAGGAAAACAAAGAACACAATTAGTGTTTTGGTGACACTTAAATAAATTAATGTGAAATGAATGTTCCAATACCTACACTTTGGGACAATAATTTATTGTGTCCTCATCAATCACCCTCATCTAGTGATATCTCGAATGCATGTCAATATTCAAAAATCAATTGTATCCCTTCATCTATTTCAATAGATCATTAGTCCTCAGAAGTGGTAATGGTTTTTTACATTCACCTAATTCTACCTATGAGATTATATACAAAACCTAATAAAATCATCTTCATTCTTATAAAGAAACACAGGATCACCCCAAGGAGGAATAACGATTCATATGAAATCAATTTATTTCGTATAATAAATATATATCCTCTATAAATATATCACTATATATTCAATTTTATAAGTAGAAATAAACATTGGAGATTTTTTTGATTGATACCATATTCATATTTAAATGTATCATAGATGGGGTAGTTACTCAAACAAATATTATAAGTCATCATGAAGCTGTTTTATAAGCCGAGGAACATCCCCTACTTCATATTTCAATTATTTTTCACCCAATTAATATAAAAGTGGCTTCTCTTTCTTGGAACTCATATGGTAACTCTATTTTCAAATGAACATCACTTTCATGACCAGAAAACCATAAATTGAAACTATCATATCAAAACAATTCATTTATATATTCATGGAATATATCAAATCCATTTTAAAAATAACATCATATAGATTTATTTGTATAAAAAACAACCTAATAAGTCGTATTTCCCCATCACTGGTTTATATCTATGAAACACATCTCAAAAAAAATATTAACCTATAAATATTGTTTATGACAGTAGTGGAACTATATATCACAAAACCCCAAGTCCCAAATAACATACCAAACAAGAGATTAAAAATGATCAAAAAAATAGTAAATAAAATAAATTATTTGTCAGGGTATAATATAAAATTATCAATCCTCAGACAACCTATGGAACATATAGAACTAAAAACTATTTTGAAACAATCTTTCCACGGAATGTTCCTATACCAATCTACTAAGGACTATTCGAAAGATCAATGTTCTATGTCTATATGGATGAGTAACATCAGGAGGAGACTTATAAATTCTTGGAATACCATTTAATTGGAAATATCATAGTGACCTAGTTTCTAAAAAAACATTGGTGGGTCATGATACTAATTGTATCTTTGAGGAAACAAAACCTACTATGAAAAAGGGATATGAATTATCATATAATATTTACATCCCTTAATTGTAAGAAACGATTCCTGAAAATCTCTATGACTCTTTCATGCATGCATGAATATAGAATTACCCCATTAGATAAGTGGGAGCCACTTTTCCCCGAATGGAATGAAATTTATCGTTTAGGGTGATCCCCTACAATTTGGGACCCTAAAATCAAAAAAAATGTTCTAGTGATAATATGAAAAATCTTCATTACTATTTTATAGAAACCATCTTATAGAACATATACCCTAGAATGAATGTTCTCGTTATCCTTCACTGCCATCACCACCACCAAATATATAGGAATGATAAATTTGGCAACATATTATCTGAATAATTGATGAATTTCCTTCCCAATAAAAGGCACTATAGACTTTTAATCTGTAACGATATCAATAGAGTGACAAAATTAATCCCTAAAGTTTATCTCATTCTCTCACATACCCAATATCCCTTGTTAAAATGAGAGTACATTCTTCCTCATTTCATTGTCTATCATTGATATTAATAATTAAAAGTAGAAATAATTTTAAAAAACTATCTAGAAAAATTATTTTACCGTATAATAGTGATGATTCAACAAAAAACATGTATTCATAACACACTACACCGAACTAACATTCAACTTCACCCAAAACAAAACTAAATCATGAAATAGACTGAATTTGATCTCAAGATCTTCCAATAATAAATTTTTCAGCATGTAAGAAACTCCCCCCATAATTATCCAAGACACAAAACTTATATAAACTAAAATACATATCCCAGGAATCATATCCACCAACTAAATTGGTCATCAAATGATAAACTATATCATTTTTCTAAAACTATAATCCATGAGATTTACATGGATGATTACGATGACACATTGCGAAAAGTATATATTCTAATCATGGTAGTATGGAATTTTTTCAATGTTCCATTAATTTTCCAAAATAATCTACATAAAACATAAATAAAAACAATCATGATATATATACCATTTCATGTTCTCAAAAAATAAATAGGACAAATTTACTCAGTCATTCAATAGGTTTTTGAACATTGCATTGGATCATGTGGTCCTTAAAATATATTGTCTGAAACATTCACTATATAATAGGCAAAATATCATATTCAACATTCACTATTTACCTACCAATCCATGTAATAATCATTGTTCCTAACTACAAATGGCATCATACTTTTCAACCAAATTCTTTAGATACTAGTTGAACATGACCCCTTCCTCAAGAGGTATTAGTAATTGACTGAAATAAATGGAAATGAGATATCGAAACCTTGATTCCAATTTCCAATATGTTTTGGGTTGAAAACTCGCACCGAGGGGTTAAAAATTTCACATATGGAAGGAATTAACCATAATAATAAATATAGTATATGGAGATAAAACGAGTGAAAAAAAATCAACAATATAATTTACAATAAACGAAACCAAAGTATCCCTAAATTCAAGAGAATTTTCTATAAATTCATATGATGTATCAAAATAAATACAAAAACAGAAGGGATGCAGGAGTAACTCAAAAATATATCAAATATACAAAATAATAATATCTATATTAGTACTCTCACATAAAAATCCATCTATGATGTGTTTCATGAAACATACATATATATCCCACCCTTGAATGGTCTAGCATATTGTGATTCAAATTGTCCCATCCACATTACAAAATCATTCATATAACCAAGGAATTATTTTATCATGAACATAAAGGAAATAAACATCACACCCTTTAACTAATATGCATATCCCACAATATATATCACTTAATTATTTTCACAGAGAGATATCCAACCCCAAAATATCATTAGAAGGTGATCACAGAAACTAACTAGAAATAATTGTCCCTTCTAAAACTCTAAACCATATCATCATCACAACTATTGAAAAGTGTTAAGGGAATATGGGGTACTCACCCATCAAATTCACCCCCATCAATGATGATGTTGAAAAATCCTAAAAAATAAATAATTTTAGCATTAATAATATTGTACAAATTAGCATGGGTGTGTATAAAAACATACAATTAATATAGAAGTAAGGTAGATAACATTAAATACCAAACCAATGGGTTATCAGAAAAAACAAAATAATCATCCATAGAACAAACACATCAACTAATGAAACTATTCCCTAACACTAACAAAAATAAATGCATCATATTATACAACCTCAAAAAAGAACATAAAATTTCTACATTAAATATCATTCTTATCTTATTCCTAGTATTTACCACTTATAATAAAAAAATCATTAGTTATAAATTAATTTAATCTCATTAGAACTAATAAATTTTGTCCCATAATATGTTAAAATTTTATTTAAATTAATTCCATGGATAAGAATGAAACTAAAACAATGAAATAATGTAAAATTTAACCCATATCATATCCCCCATTCACACAAAAAAACATATTCAAATCCATTTCCATAACCCAACCTTATCACTTCAAAAAAACAACAATGAATCTATTGTATATTAGTCCTGATAACATATCACACAAACTAACCAATCCCCCAATGACTGAAACATTTTGATATCCAACCCGGTTACCACCATCCATTTAAGTCAACTCAAAAAGGATTACAAAAATATCACATTAGATAGTGGGAAATGTAAATTAACTCAAAAAACAAATTTAAATACCAAAATTTACAATATTTTTAGATTTATCAAAGTGGGTTTTCATTTCATTATATCATTAATTATCATCAGTATTCTGACATAATATAAACTCACATGAATAATAAATTCAATAGAAATATTTAATTCATAAAATTTTATTCACGGTGAGTTAAAACAATATTCAAAATAAGGTTTTCACAATCATAAAAACTACAACATAATCAATTCCTTCAATGGCCATGATTATAAAAAAAACCATATATCAATAAAAATAACATTGAAATAATCACAAAAGTAGTAAATTGAATTGAGTAAGCCCCTTTCCATTTTATTTCAGTTTATGTTAATCAATTATCTTCTTTGGATGATAAGATTTATCATGTAATAATTTTTAAAATTAATAAAAATGGTTGTCAAGGAAAATAATCTTCTTGAAAAGACCATACAGTACACCCAATGGAAGGAAAAATCATACAATAACTACACATTCACTTAAGTAGGGAGTGAATGAGGACACCATACATCAAGGACGAATTCTGAATAACCACACACAATGTGGTGGACGTTAAACAAATAGAAGAACTTAACCACATTAGGAATCATTGGATTTAAAAATTTATCATTAATCCCCGTTAAAATCATACGTAACACTCATCAATTAACAAAAAAACTCAATAGAGATTCCCCATGAGAGGAGTACATAAAAAAATGAGAAATAACATTGAAACACATTATATTTTTCAAGATTGTAGTAATGAATACATTTATCTATATCTGGGAAAGCGGGTTTGATGATCTTCAAAAATCACCCATGGTTTTCAAAAATTTCAAGAGGAATGAGATAAATTAAACGGTTGAAAAGTTTTTTAAACAAACTTTAACTCAACACATTCATACATTGAAAAAATAATTCTCCCTCCAACTATTTTTGATATCCCCAATTTAGATGGTGAAAGCATTAACATCTATGAATTCCATTATTTTAAACACATCAATTATTAAATTAATTTCATGGTTCCTAAAACTGGATATAATTTATATATTTAATAATCCATTCGCATCATCATATTATTAAGAAAAGAATTACATTATGTTACATAACACTATGAATCACCATTATTGAATTAGAAAACTTCCATTGATGTTTGTAACATAGATTCATGTTGTTAATAACCATCTATACTGATACTCATTCTATGAACACTATCACACCTTCCTCAAGCCTCCATTATATGCCTCAATCTATATAACCAGAAATATAATGGGGAATGAATTCATTTTCCTTTACATATATTTTTATCAATAACTTCTATAATTCATGGATTATATATATTAAATATTATGTAAAAGGAAAACTCATTGGGTTAATTTTTAATGGAAAAATTAGAGGTTTTAACAAGTAATGTGGGAACGTGATTATGTATTCAGGTATATATAACCTCATTTGTTATCACCATTTTACTATAATTTTAATGAAAATTTATTTTTATATTAAATAACTGAGAACATATTCATTTTAGTATAAATTTTAATTTATATACAT
The DNA here is from genome assembly GCA_963277665.1 of Viscum album. NCBI lineage: Eukaryota > Viridiplantae > Streptophyta > Magnoliopsida > Santalales > Viscaceae > Viscum > Viscum album. The sequence goes on from OY728165.1 coordinate 1,396,566,885, forward strand.
ACTACATTAAATATCCTTTGATACACAAAACATAAATGTAATGTGAATAATGATTTATTTTGTTTCGAAAAAATATTACAATAAAAAATAAGTTATATTATTGGTTATCTAAATGAAATATAATTTATCAAAAAAATAAAATAATGAAACCAAAACTCACTAAAACTAAAACAATTTGGGAATTCACATCATCCTGATATTCGAGTTTAATAATATTATCAATGATAATGTCAAATGAATATAATATACATTAAATATAAATAAATTAAATTATTTGTTTTCTTTATATAAATTTTTATTTTTTAATATTTAAAAATATATACAGATTATAATGGATTCCATACATTCACTCATCATATGGACGTTTGGTGAGATGAACGTTTTAATTTCTAGGAATCAAAATAATTTTTTGTTGTAAAAATTGAGTTACGAAGGTAATGATTAAATATGGAAGTACAAAAAACCATTTGGTAAGGAATTATAATTTATAAATGATTTCATTTGGGAATGATTTTCCTTAACCCATCCATTTACCTTTATTTTCACACATTGGGTTCCCATTCCATGTAAAAAGACATTCCTTAATTATTAGTAATGTGTATTTTGAATATACCACCAAATAAAACATATTACTAGACCCTCCACTCCCCAATTAAAACTAAAACATAAATTAGGGTATTTATTGAATTGTTTCCCAACATCATTCACTAACATTCCTCTCACATATTTACAAACCTATGGTTAGAAAATGGATATCCCATTCTTTTAATTACTAGGGGAACTATAAGGGAAGATGAAAAAATTCAATATTATTGTCATTATTTTTGTAATTATTTAAATTTATCTAAAAAATATAAACCTTCATGAATCCAATTCATCAAATTAATATAACAATTTAAACCCATTAATCTTCTATTAATATGATATTATCATTACAAAACCACATGTTTTTACTCATTCAGTCATTATAACACCTTCTTATAAGGATTAATATTACATTATTCATTAACGATGTGGAAAAATTTATATCATGAATGAATATTAGAAATTAGTATTAATATGTTTTAATATTTCCTAATTTTTTTATTTTTCATAATTTTTTGATGGTAACATTCAAAAGTATATTCAAAAATTAAATTATTTAATTTCTTAATTAAATTAATCATTAAACATTATATTTTTGTTCCAATGAATTAATATTCACCAATATTACTATATCAAATAAATAAAATAAATAACTATGAATATTCAATAGATGAAGAAACCATGATCATGGAGTAAGGAATATAATTAAAAAATAGAAGAATTTATTGAAAAACAGATCAATTTATAACCAAATATTAATTTTAATAAAAAAACAATTATTATACAAGTAAAAAGGAATTAAAAATTAATGGTATTTAGTAAATAAAATTTGAAGTATTTTATAATAAAAATTAATAATGAAATGATATTTATTATTCAATGATTGAGAATGTACCTGACCCAAAATAAGAACAATGTTTTGATTTCTTCTCCTTATTTCATTGAAAATAATATTTCCAATGATCAAATTTTTATATAGGGAAATTTGACATTCATGGTCACTAAAAATAATTATATTTTTCATATCCTCTATTTATTTTGAGGTTTTACATTTCTTATTACCATTTTCCATTTATTAGGATTATAAATGATGTAAAATTATTCATTTATATAAATTTGACTTAATTTCTTTTTTTTTCTCATTAATATTTTTCCATAATCATAACTTTTTATTTATTTTATAAATTCATGTTTTACTACATCGATGACTTATTTGGGCTATTTTATATTGTAATTTTCCTTATATGTGTGCAAAGAGAATATTATTTAAATTTTTCTACCATGTCTCTTTCCCAAGTATTTTATTTTTTATTATTGAATAATTATTATTTAATGTTTTAAATATTCTTAATGTAATTTTTATTTAATTTGTAATTATTATTTTAAATAATTATCTATAATTTTTTTCCATTTAAAATAAATTTTATTAAAAAGTATTATTTTTATTCTATTTCATCAATTAAAACGAGTGTGGATCATTTTATTTTCTCATCATTAGTAAATCCATTCTTTCAATAGGGATATTTTTAAATCTAATAAAACACTTTATTTATCTGAATGATACATTATTATGTCTTATAATTATTTTTATAAAACCCAGTTCATTATCAATTCTTAATTATGATATATTAGAAGTATGAAGTATTTTATCATTTTTACATTGAACACATAACATGTGGGAATATAATTGTATATCCCATCAATTAATTATTTTAATATTTATATATCATGATATGGACTGTACATGACTAGGGAGTCACCACAATCGTATATGGTGGTTGTTCCACTATGATTATGGGATGGAAAATAAACAATATCCATTATATTTTGGAAATATACATACTATGTTATGATTATCTTAGTAGTTATCCTTTAGGTAATAAATAATTTTATATTATTATATGTCTTCTATATATTTAATCCATAATTCATTGTGATGTGACATTATTATAATGTGTTTTCATGTCCCCTGAATATTAACACATGTATACACACCCCTAGAAATCTTTTATTTTTATATAAAAATATTTTTTATTTAATTAGGATTTATGATCAATGAGTAATTATGGATGGCATTATAATATATTTGTTTAATAAGAAATATTACAACCTCATAACCATATATTAAACATATATGCACTTATGACCTCTGATCATTTTCTTTTTTTGAGAACCATGAAAAATTGAATGAGTCCACCCATTTCAAATATTTCTATTCCTATTTTTAAGAAGAATGGTTTATGTATTATATGATTATAATGGTATCATGCATGAAGAATATTTTTTTGTAATACTGAATAATGTTTGTAAATTGTTTTTTGTTGTATATATTTTATAAGAAGACATAAAAATTATTGGTTTAATGGGTGTTTTTTATTTTATGGTTTAATTAATGTTAATTTAAAATTATATAATATGTATTTGAAGGATGGTTGGTTCATCTCATGATATGAGATCAATGGAATTTCAATTTATTTGTAAAGACATGAAAAAATAGTAAGATAATTATTTAAGGTTTGCTGCAATTACTAAATCAGTATATTGATTTATTGGATTATATTTTATTTAATGATGGTAAGTTTAAATAGGTATGATTATTATTATCACCCTAAAAACATGATTGTTTGAATTTAATAGACAATATAAAATTATATGTTCTCAGATCGGATTAATAGTCACAAAATGACCCTAAATATTTCAAAGTGTTTCATTTGGAGGTGCCTTAGTCAAATGAGTAATAGAGGGCCATCTTATCTCTTGTATAGTATTGGGGTTGATGTTTTATATTGGTTTTAAAAAATTAAATTGGTTTAAAAGAATAATTATATTTTAATGTTACATTTGACATTGAATCATTATATTATGGAAATAACCACTTAAATGGTTTATTTTTAAAGGATGTTGAAATGGATAATTAAGATAGTTTTAATGATTTTTTTTCATTTTATTGTAATAAAATTAAGTGAGTTAGTAACAAATATAATTATTTTTGAATGATATATAATTTTTTTGATTCATTATTTTTTAGAATATAATGATATTTAATTTTGGTAAGTGGTTAACATCTATTTTTTTACATATTAGTGAGACCAAACGTGAAAATAATTTACGATATATTGTTGACTCCGGACTGATAATATAATTTTATGTGTTATATACTATATAATGATATGCATGAAAATATATAAAACATTTCCTTGAGTGGTGGGTTGATTAGACTACTCTTATTTTTCATCTAAATTCATCATTAATGAATCACTAGTGATACATTAGATATATTATTTAGGTGTGAGATAGATACTAGGACCCTTATATTATTTACCATTTGTTGGTCATTATAGATACCATGGTTATATTTAAAAAAATTAACACCAATATGTTTTTATGAGTTCATTAGATGTCATGGGAAATTGAGATAGACTTTGTACTTAATCTGATTGGGATTAAAGAGTTCATCATTATACCTTTATAAAGATATTTAAATTATATTTAGTTAGAATAAGTGATTTTTTATTGATATCTCATGTGAGGGATGGAGATAATATATGAATATTTTTTATTGGTATCAAATTCAAAGGTTATAATCCTATTTTCTTCGAATTATTCCCCAAATCAAGGATTTGAATAAATATGGGGAATATATTCCTTAATTAATATATATACATTTTTTGTAAGGAATAATTAACAGAAACATTGATTATGTGTTATTTTTAATATTATGTGATAATCCCCAGACATTATGGTGGTTTTATGTAAGGACATTGAAATTTTATTCAACTCGATGCATATGATTTATAATCTTTCATATTCATATGTACCAATATATTTTTTCCAATATAATATTTTTTTATTGTAAAATTAAAATTCCTCTATATGAATGTCACAACTCAGTAAAATTTATTTTGATGCATTTGTAATGATGGGTGTAAAATTTTCATAGGATAAGATAACTCAATAATGATGTTTCATACTATCTACATTTATATTAACACTTTATGGTATGATCACTTCCATGGAACACATGATTTTTTTCTATTTATTATGATAGTGATAATAGATATGTGGTATGTTGGAGTAGTCAAAGTGTACATGATTATAATGTTGGAGATTAACATATGACTACATAAAATATATGTGATAATGTATGTATTGATCATGGGTAGTATGGATGAATTTTTTTATGAGAACTACTGAGACATGTTAATGCATTGCGTTAACTATATTATCAGTAATATTTATGTATGTTTAGAAAAAATAAAATTTTATATTTTTATGATGGCACTATTATTTATATTTAATTTTATTCAGTGATACCTATTTCATTTCACTTCTTGATTTCATTTTTATTTTTTTGATTTCTATTTATAATTAATATATTTTTGAAAAACCATTATTATGAATTTTCAACATCATTATTTCAATTGATACATTAGTTATCGATTACTAATGTGAAATTAGATGAATGATGGGTTTTATTGGACACCAATGAATGAATCTTTTAGGATATAAAATGAGAAAAATCATTAATATATTATAATGAAATAAGGGTAAATATATGATATAATTCATTTGTAAATAGAAGTATATATGTCTTTTGTTAGAGGCTATGTAAATCACATGATGTCATAGCTATTATGGCCTCATGCACAATCTCAGTGAAATATATATCAGAAATTATATTTTATAGATTTTATATTTTGATTTGTAAATAATTATTTATATAATTATTTTTTCACTTTGTTTCTTCTATAATATTTTTGAATCATTCATTATGGTTCACTAGTAATCATACCCCCTCCATGATTATTTTATAGTGTGTTTCCTTGATGTTTATAGGGAACTTGGGGGAAATAAAAGGACATAGTCTCTATTATCTTCCTTTACCCATAAGAACAATTTTTATATTCAATGTTTTTTATAACTATCTGCAATGGGAAGATTCAAGGGTTTTATATCATCAATTGTTTTTGGTTGTTTAGGTTTGAGGTGTAGGGATCATCATTCGAATCTGTATCAATCAATATTATAAGGAAAATTTTTGTTTGTATTTTTATAACGTTTTTTTTTCTATACCGATTCATTTTATTAACATGTTAACATGTTCATGAGAGTATTACATTTTCAATATATACTATAAATATTATTTAACTTATCTAAAATGAATTTATATAAAATTTTTGTTATAAATTTGGGAATATTAGAGATGTTGACATTTTTTATATGATATATGTATTTTTTGTTTAAAAGAAATAATATAAATTTAACCATTTTTATATAGTGTGATGTCATTTAATTTCCTATAATTTTATTTCATAAAATTTTATATTATTTATAATTCATTTTATGAGGATGACCTCTATAATTTAATTTGTGAGTGTTAATGTTCTTTTCAATATGATATAAAGCTGACTATTTCTTTATTACACCATATCTATATTCCCCTCTTTATTGTATATATAATTGTAATATATTATGATATATAATAGTAGTTTATTAAATTTATTTTTGATGTGTATTTATAAAACCTATGAGGGTTTACATTAGTTATATATATATTATTTGATATAAATTTTTAGCTTTAGATTTAGAAAACTTCATTGTTTTCCAAGGTTACCTATGTATGAATTTTAATCTTTAATGATATACTATTTATATTATTCTGTATAATTCACCAAGTTAATATTTCCCACATTTTTATGGGTTGGTATATTGATGATACTATGTGAGATAAAGTCATGTGTGTACTATTAGAAACATTCATACCTTTGTAATGGTAGTTTTGAATGAGGCATGTTAAATATTTTTTCCATAGGATCTAAGGAGTATTTTAATAATTCACAGTAAAGATACCTTATTTTTACTTATTAACTTTAATTATGGTAATTTTAATTATATTATTTCTTCCGTTATACAATAGTTTCATTTATTTATTTTGAAAAAAGGAAAACAATCTTTTTTTTGTGTTGTTAATTAATTTTTACATGTATATATTTGTACATTTATGTTTTATTTGAAAATAATCATGTATTTTGTATCTTATAAATGGTAATGTAGAAAATAACTAAACGAAACCAATTGGTTTTATCATAAAATTATAATAAGATATGGTTAGTGACAATGTATTAGTGTTTCAATTTTTGTCCCCATGTGACCTCAGGCGTGCCTCCCCATACACTGCAGGCCATTGACAAAGACAGAGGTTCTATGGTGTTTCCACAGAAGATAATACCCTCATATTAGTGAAAATGTAATGGAAATATAAAACAAAATTCTAAAATAATTAACATCGTAGTACATTGATGTTTAAAAAATATACTATAATAATTAATGGATGTTGAATAAAATAGTTATACGAAAACATGGTGATACTATAATACGTCAAACTATAACCAACTAGGACATTGAGAAAATTATGATAAATAAAATTAATACACTAATTTGTGGATATATTTTTATCCCTATGATTTACCTCATCCAAATCAACATAAATTATCTATGCTATCATACTCTATCATGCTTCAATGAGCTTCATCCAAACTGTAACCTAAGAACATTTATGATTTCTCGAGTACCATTGCTCCAAGGAAACCTATATTAGTTATGAGTAAAGAATAATAAGTATTCATGAAATGGATCCTAAAAATAACAAATAATTAATATTTACATACATGTTATATTATCTAGAAAATAAAGTATACAATACAAATAATATGTAATCATTTTTATGGTTGACTTCAAGAATTACACCCTAGATACACTATACCTTTTTAAGAATTTTTTATTGTCTTAAGATTATATTAGATAACATTTTGGGGGACTTATGTCCTACCGAAAACATAATATGGTAAAAGGAAAACACATTGGATCCTTGATTTCCACGGAGTCCCATTTGAATAAGTCAAATCATCAGAAATATCATAGATATTAAATATTGATAAGAGCTAAATACAAATTAAAATCACTAGAATTATCCATATTAAATGATTTATAATCATTGGTATAAAACTAGAATATCTATATATTCCATAAATTTCAACTACTATAATATTACCAAGGGATAACTTGTAGGAATAGAAGCTGGTTCCTAGGTAACCACACTTGAAATCCTATAGAAACATAGTTTTAATCCTAGGTAATCATCTATGAATATCAAGTATGAATAAAAGCTTATTCCCTTATAGGTACCTTATATATATATATATATATATATATATATATATATATATATATCAAATGAAAAATATTAGGCCAACTCTGATGTATTCCATAGAATCTTGAATATTAGTTGAATCGTCTATAACCAAACACTTATACCATAATGTTTTGAAAAATGTTTCCTAAGTAAACACGTATGTAATATATATATACCCAAAGGTCAAATATGAGGATATCTCCAATATATTCCATATTATTAAGAATATAAGCTAACTCCTAGGATACCATTATAGAGTTTTATATAGGTGTAGAAATGTATTGTTATAAAACAACCAATGCTTTATATATAGGCTCGAATATCAAATCATAGGTAACCATATATGAATTATATATATATATATTTAGAAATAGTAAAATTATAGGATGTAATCCTAGGTATTCTACATAGTCAAGAGGGGTATTGTTTACCTCATGGAATATATTGTATAACATTTCTATTCAAGGTTATCCGTCCAACAAAGCCCATCTCACATAATTTTGATTGTCCTATCAACTAGATAACCTAAAATGACGGAAACATTCATAAAAAGATCATTGAATCGATTCATGTTATAAGGTGAAACCAAAACTAGTATATATCCATCTTATTCAAGATTATCCTAGAGGGTAAATTTTATACCTGGTTTCTTTATATGTTCACTTATGTCTAATTAGAGGATGATTTCCCTCTATAGCTTCCTAAAAATCAATCCCATCACTCAGTTCCCTTACCATCACTAAAAGGGAACACAATACATTATTATTTCCATTACTAATTAAAGTCCCCCTTGCCTCATTTTAAAATTTACATGAGTGTTAAAATATATATATTTTATAAGGAAGATATCAATTCCCCAAGTAATTTCATTAATTCAGTTTTACACAAATTATAACTAAATACAACCAAAGGAACACACACCCAGGGGCTCACAAATCAATAGGGTATGAAATGCCATCACACATTCATCTCGAACAGATAAAAGGATATAAGGAACCTAGCAGTTCATTCTGGGCCTACAGGATCCAGCCATTAACATTTATTACTTATCCCTAAACAAGAGGTGTAAAGGTGTCTATCCATGAAAAATAAATTCACCCCATTCATCATATATGTAAACATAAAAGTTCAGTTAATTTCATGATACCTCCTATATAATATTTCCCATGGCCATTGGTGGTTGAGGCCTCAATAACTTCTCAAATGTCCATCATTTCATTTGAAACATTTACAAATCCCTATTCATTTTTTTAATTACAATAATTCATTTTAATTATGGTTCGTCTTCAAACAATGGTGATACCAAATATCACATGCTTCTTAAAAAATTCATAAGCATAGTGAAATTATATTGGGACAACATACATATTTATTGATGTTACTCTCTTTAATCTGAATCCTAGAAGATCCCTCCCAAGCTCATCCAAGCCTCGTAATATATCCCGAGCCCCTATATGAAGTGATGAATTCCAAATTAATTAATTACAAGAAAATAAAAAATTATTTAAAAAATTAATATTAATTTTACACATTGATCCAATTGTGAATTTGGTATAATTTATCACTAATAAATGTTATTTCAAAAAAACAATGAACAACCACCAATTTCAGGTTTTTGGAATACCATAGTCACCATACCTTGTTAAAAACAAAATAGAAGACACATGATCTACATAAATATTATTTTAATTAAATAAAAATAAATATATTTTATGTTGGTGAGGTATTTTTATTTATATAGTGTATAATAACATCCACACATCATACCTAGGAATCCACTATACATGACACATGAACAAAACATCATATTGGATTATTTTCACCATGATCTAGATTAAAATTTCTCTAAATTAATATATGCAAAAACTCATTGTGAGATACCAAATATGGAAAAAGTATAATGAAGGAGAAGTACTCACCTTAATCACCAATGAAATCCATTAACAATTAACCCCAGTATATAATCACAGAGAATGAGGTAGGGGTCTTGTACGTGTGTGTGAGAGGTTGGATAATGGGGGTAATGATGTTTAAATATGTTAGTGGTTGTAGGGTATGTTTTAACATTTATGAAACCCATAAGAACACAAATCTAATCACTAGAATGAAAATCCATGCATCAACCATGTAAATCAACATGAAAAGGTATTTTTTCCCTTTGATGGATTGTCTACATCATTTCTTTAATAATGACTGCCCCCATGTTAAATCCAATACGCATGGTTTCCGATGAAAATGATGAAATTTTAAATAAGGTAAAAAAAATTAAATTGAAAATTTCAAAATGATGCTCTTGATAATCACCCAAGAAATAGATTAACCAGTGTGGCATTAATACAAATTATAAAACAACCTTAGGATTTTCTGACATTCTGATTTTCATTCGGAATCTCAATCCTCAAAATGATCGCTCCTCTAGAAATCCCAAAATCAAATAACATATGAGGTTTATAACCTATTACGATTTGTTTTTTAAATTATCCCAACCATATCAATTATCCTATTAGAAAATCCATATTTATCATTATCCATAAATTTTAACACACCATAGTCAAGAATTTATATCTAATTCCTCCCAATCTACTTCAAAATATTGATCAATCATTCATATAACAACTCTAAATATGTGGTTCATTATTTACATAGATTTTAACAACTACAAAAAATCACCATAGATTGAATAAGATGGTTTCGAATTGAAATTTTCATTCATGATGGTCAAAAATTTCATCAACAAATCTACATCCATGCTCATGGTTCTCCCCACCAAATCCAAAACTCAAATAGGTCTAATTATAAGGCACATTTATATCCAAAAATATAATGTCGTATTGAAAAGTATTATAAATTGTAAAATTTAAAACACAATAAATTATATATTACCACAAATAATTACATATTAATACATATTTCATTAATGACCAGCACATGAATTTTCAAAGTCACTCAAACGCACTTGTTGCTGCAAAATTCCAAAACCCAACCATAATATCATTGATCATGAATGAATTTGTGATATCCTAACACTATAAAAGAAGTTAAAGATTATATACAAGTGTAATTATATAGTGGGGTCACTATAAAACCAACCAAGGTATAATAATCTAATCCTGGGAACTATTTCTTAATTGATGCAAATCATGCTTGGAATACAAATGAAATTTTGATCTCAAATCCAATGCATTGAATTAACATAATGTCACATGAAATAAATTTATTTGAAATTGAAAAATGGACATGATTAATTTTTATTCACCTACTATCCATAATCAAAATTTGATTTTTATAATATAATTACTAATCTCATCACACCCATGACCCTACTAACATAAGGGTTGAACCTCTATATGATAAACTGCATTCGAAAAAAAATATTGAAAAAGGGCCAGAACTCCCTTACCATTACCATGCACAAATCATGACACATAAGTATCAACCAATTACTAGGAAAACCAAATTTTCATATTCAACATCTATTGAATTTTCATCAATAATGAAGGCCACACCCTCCATCAACTAAAAATGTAATCCCCAACATTATTTTTCCCTTATATCAATAATATATAACATACCCAATATGTTTTAATATTTTTTGACACTCCTCCATAACCATGTATAACTAAAATATTAACCCATAACACCATTAAATCCATGCATTAATTATCAATGTCAAGGGTAAAGTTCCTAATTTCCATAATAAATGGGTTTCCAATCTAGCAAACACATTATAATAAAAATCAATCCTCATCACTCCCATGGATTATCATCAAGTCACTACTCAATGACACAATATATAACCAATGTATAACACATCAATATCATCCAAACCAATTGAGTTTGAACTCCAATAATAAACAATCATAATGCCTAGAAAACACTCACCAAATTATTAGATTATCAAACCGAGGCTCATTCCCTTGATTAGTTGTCCATTCTTTATATGATTTCATATAATTTCACAGGGTCACCTTAAAAATATCAACAAGATTAGGCCATCATACTTATAACATGATAAAATAAATGATCTCCCACCAAACAAGGTGTCACCTCAAAGCCTATATATTATACCTATTCTATATCACTTCCACAAAAATAAAATGATGAAACAAAAGGCCTTGGAATCCTTTTGATCCTACCATCATGCCTATCATTAACACCTGTATCACCTCATGTGAGTCATCAAATGAATACTTAGACATATTTATGACAATACCAAATACCAAATAACTCATCTAGAGAAATTATATCATACAATTAATAATATACTCATTCTTATAATCTCTAATGGGTTAACTAAAAATTTGATAATAAATTTTTCATATTGTTTTTCAATATCACATCACATCTCAAACATAACTGAAACACAACATAAAACATAATCAGAATTCAAGTAACACTAATATAATGAGCCACATCAACTAGAAACTAGGAACCCTGAACTATCCCATAAAACACATTTTTCAATGGTCATAGATCATAAACAACATCATTGAGTCCCCATATTATATATTTCTTACCAACTAGAATAAAAAATAGTCACTTTATGGTATCAACTATATATTCATATTTTCCATAACATTTAAAACGGTCATTCCACTAGGGAACTAATAATCCTTGGCCCTAAAAATATTATGCTACCCCATGAGGAATATAATATCTTCCATCGTTAGATAACAACGTATCCAAATGAAGATTAAACACCATAATATTTTTAATTATACATTTTTCTCAAAATTAATATTTTGTTTAATAGCTTATTTCACATGAAACACCAATTCAAATTGATCCAAAAAATATTTGAGAAATTTTTTTAATACAATTTAATAATAAAAAAAAATAAATAAATAATATTATTTTAATAAATTATATATATATATACACAATATTGTATTAGGAATAATTATTATTTAAAAATAAAATATTTGAATACGATATGTTTTTATTTATAAATTTTTTCCATTTAAAAGATAAATTTATAAATTAAAAAATTATAATTATTTATAATGAAAATAATTTTTCATTTCATCATGTAAAATATATATTAGGATTATGTTTCTATATTTTTCTAAAGAAATTTTTTTCTATGTGAAGAATAAAAATTATTAATTTTTTAGTACCATCACTTTTATAACAATATATCAATAAAATAATGACATAAATTTTATTGATAACATTATTTCTATAAAATTTATATATATAAATAATGAAAATTAATTAAAAATTCAATGATAATTTAATAATACCCATTTTTAGTTTTTCTACAACAAAAGTAAAATTGTACGCTAAGAAATTTTTTTACTTTCTTCTATTCAACATTACTGTTCATCACCTTTAAATGTTAAATAAAAAATTATTTTGAATATTACATCCAAAAATTTATATTATATGAAAAGGATAATTTCATATTTACCCATATAATTTTGATAACTAATATTAATGGTAATGACCTTGATAATGTATTGATGTTAATTTTCAAAGACATTATTTACAAATTTTATGTAATTTTCATATTTTAAATTCAAAATATATATTTTATATAAATAAAATAATATAATTTTGAATTTTTATAAAAATATATTCACACTGATCTAATTTGTAAAAAAATATAAAAAAATTTATATCACCTAATGGTGGAAAAACATTTTTCTACAAAAGTGTTTTTCTATATAAAAATATACTAAATTAAAATTGTAGTTTTTAAATATATTGAAATTTAAATAGATTATATAAAGAATACATTTTGGATCAGAATATCTAAATGTTTTTAAAACATTTTCATTATATTTTTCTAATGAAATTAGACTTTAATTTGGGGAAAACATATTGCCAATGAAGAAACCAAATTAATAAAATGTAAAAATATAGTTATAAAATGTCTTCAAACATGTTTAAAACATGTTTTAAGATAAATATTAGTGGGTTTTTTAGATCATATATCATTAAAAACATAATCATTTCCCAATTTTGGAGATATTTTCCCTTTAATAATTATATTTCATTGTAGAAAAAAATAATTGGTATTTATGAAAAAAAATCTTAGATAAAGGAAGGGAAATTCTAAAAAAATAACATCTAACTCTAAATTACATACTATTGGAACCTATATCAATAGTCAATGATCTTGTGATAATATTACATAATTTTAAACATTGGCTATAATACATGTCTATAATTACTTTATAATAAATAAATTTCAATAGATATTCCATTTTATGACTATAGTTGTAGAAAATTAGTATGACTATTTAACTGAACCCCTACTCTATGTGTCATATTAGTGTTTTTACGACTATATAAAAAATTAATAATGTTTTTCTAGACATAAATATTTCCAAAAAATCCCCTATATAAGATACTTTTTATTACCCAACATATATATGAATATTTTCCATAACCTGGAGAAATGAAAGAAAAATAAAAGTTGTGATCTCCGATGCACATAGGAAGTAACCATATGTGATAATAATTAATGATCATATTCTAGAATTATATGATTTTATGGGTATATTTTGGATACATGAAAAATTTATATAAAAAATGATTTTTGATAACATATCATAGTTGTGAGAATGTGCATAAAATTGCGATATCATCAAAATATAGAACTAATATTAGTGTTGGGATATATTAATTTTTTTTCCGGGCTTAAAAATTTTATATTTAATTTGAATCATGAGATAATAAGTTCAAAATATTTATTAAATTTAAACTGTGGAACAAAAATTATTATAACAAAACATTACATTCATGAGTCACACAATTTCACCCATGATTTCTCCACATCTTTATTGTAACAATTTATACATCAGCTTTGTGAGTAACACACTTTTACCTGCGCCAAAAAAATATAAATTGTTCCACCACACATAGATATATATATATATACAAATACAAATATTATAAAATTTGAACATTTAAAAATTGAATAAAATAGAAAATTATAAACCCATATTTCACTGATCTATATTTATGTGTTCCATATGAAAACCATTCAGATATTAAATAAATCTAATTGAATGTAAATAGATTCACATACATTCTAAAATCACAAATAAAGATATCATTCATAATTCCATTAATAACCATTACATGATAAACTAATGGAATATAAATGTGTATCCAATGAAATATAGTAACATTCAATGTTTATACCATTCCAATAGCATTATGAAGATCAAGGTTATTTAAATTTATAGGAAAAAGTTATATGGACAATTTAATAATTTAACAAAATTAAGTCTATTTTTGGAGTCTACATGAACACTATTAAACAAGAATAAAGATATATATAGTGTTATCAATGTAAATCATTATAATAAAACTCATATTTATATAGAGAGGATTATTATAAAAGATAAATAAGATTATCTTCCCTTCATATAAAAGGTATGGGTACAAGATTTTCTTACAAGATAAATAATATAAATAGTAAAATTTAGAGTACACCCATGAAAAATCATATAGAATGTGAAAGAATTAAGTTTAGATAAAAAATCATTATAAAAGTGTTATATAAAAATCACATTGTAAAAATTAAAATCATTGATAACCTAAAAGCATTTATTTAATTATAAGAGTTTTAAAAATAAATGGTCTTATGATTTTATTTTCAAAAACCATTAATTCTTCGAAATGAATATTCATAAAAATGAAAATAATGAACGAACGATTTGTTCGCATGGATGAATATAAAATATAATGTTCAATCATTGATGATATAATTATATATATATCATAAAAAATTAATAATATACTTTTAAGAGAAGATTATGTATTGATAAATTACGTAATCAATTATTAAAACATATGTATGAAAATTTGAAATAGAGTCAAATTAATACAGTAATGAAAAAAGGGATATTTCTAATTTTAGAAGTATATACTGGGTAATTTTCACTTAAAACCCCTTTGAAAATATGATTCATTGTAAAATTTTGTTTTGTGGTGGAAACAAAAAAATAAAAAATAACTAGAGGAATTAATAATTGGTTTTACAGGTAATAAAATTTCCCTAAATAGATTATCTTTAAACAATTTATTGATTTGAAATGAATATTTGAAAAAAACCATTATAATTTAAGTTACATTAATATAAAATCCTTTTTAATGGCATAAAAGTTCCATTATTGATTTTTTTAATAATGCATATTTTACAAAATGAAAATTTAATTATATTTTATAATGTATATATAAATAATATTTAAAAAGGAAAATTACATGTAACATGTTAATATCAGTTACTATGTCTAAAACTAGTACACAAATATATAAACTAAAGTATAGTGACTATATAATGTTATACTCTATATGATCAAACTATTCTAGGAATTTTAAACCAACTATAAAATCTTTTAAAAGGAAATGATATGTTTGGAATATAATTGGTATTATAAATTGAATTGTAAAAAAAACATCATGGATAAAGTAGAAAATTTCAATGAAATTTTATTATATATATAGTATAATGGGAAAATAAAATATTTGTATCTGATCATTACCTGACCACTGGAAAATATGAATGTTGGTCAATATGAACTTTAACCCATATGGTCAGTAGTCACTATTGACATTTTTTGTAATTATATTACTATAATTAATGTTTATAATGTGAAATATTAAATGAAAAATTATGTATAATATTGAAATAATGGAATCAAATAGAATAATCATTCCTTTTTAATCCCATTAGATAGAAAATTGGAGGAAGTAAGTGTCCCTAGGGTTCACCATTAAGAATCTAAATAAGTTCTTCACATAGTTTCTATAGAACGAAGTCACATATAAGATAATTCTATATTATTGGAGATCACCACTTGATAATTATTATAAGAGAAAACACATGTAAATACAACCATAACACATTGTAATTTTATTTCTACAAATTAAATACTTAATTTGTCAAATCCAGTTTCATATTATTTTTTTATTTTGTAAAATAATTATTATTGAAAGATAAATTTTATATCTAATTTTTTAGATATAAATTTAACATACTTATATTATCATAATATATGTATTTGTACAAGGAACTAATATATTCTTAATAAAATGTAGATACATAAAATTATCACTGAAAAGAATATATTTTAATATGTAAATAAAAATATATTTTATAATGTCATATGAAATTTAACTATGTGTGAGAAATTTGATTATGTCAAAATTTAATTTTTTTCATTAAACTAATTTTTATATATATAATTATCTTATATAAATATTTATTTTGATATGATAATAATTTTATTTGAATTTATGATTTCAAAATTAGTTTATATTGAAATATAGAAATTTTTATAAAGCACAATTTGTTTTATTGAATAGTAAATATATAAGAATTTTTTTCTATACATTTTATGACATCATATTTATATAATAATGATGTAACATTTAAAAAAATAGAATCCAAGACTAAAAATTTGTGATTTTATTAATATTATTATTTTAATATCATTAAATCAATTTCAATTAAATAAATTACATTAAAGGTTTGAATAAGAAACTATGATGTTAAAAAGTATATATTATTTAATATTTACATTTACATGGAAAATGTTATATTAAAAATGTATTTTGAAAATATGGGAATAAAATATCATAAACCATGAAAAAATATTTTAAAATCGATAGAGAAACCCTTGCCAAGACAATAGGTTTTCATTTCCCAAATATTATAATTACACAACCTATATTTATAAATTATTAAAAAGTTCTTCTTCATTAAATATATATAAAAACCAATTATCCATGTTTGAACAAACTAAAAATAACATAAGAACGAAATTATACTCATTTCCCCTCACTAAATTCTCTACAAGGTGTTTCCATGGTCATATATTTTCCATATACACGCTTAAAGATGTTACATTACACAGAATGGGTTCTCTCCTATACTTCATTTCCTATCAATTATCTCCGTTGTAGTATAAATTCTCAATGTTCGATTGTATGATTTTTTTTAATGTTTATTATTCTATTACTACAAAAAGTATTTTTTATCAAAGGGAATAGTTTTTTCATACTATTAATTTCTCTATATAATTGACATATTATACAAGTCATGAAAACATATTTGATTCAGGATTTTTTTATTTTATAAGATATTACTATGTTTCGCATACATGAACCAGTTCTGTATTCATTATTATTCACCTATATTTAACCAAAATTCAAATATTTTGGACATCAAAATATGATACTGGCATCCCTTTAGCATGTGTCCATAAAGGATGAAAGGTTTATGTTTTTTTTCATCAATTAATTTGATTATTGATATTTCAAACTCATTTATTATTTCATAAGGGTTATTAATTAAATTTATCATTTTGATCTATGTGGAAAAACAAAAATTGTACATATGAAGCGTAAGACTTTGTATATTTCTAATACATCGGGTAAGGAATTAATGTCTACAGATGAAAATTTTTACAAAAACCTGGTGAATAACCATGGTAACTATGTTTTATAAAACATTTGTGTTAAAAATTTGTGATGTGATTATGAATGTCACAGTTTTTATTTTTTGGAAACATTTCAATTTTTTTATTTAAGACCATTTTATAATTTTGATAGATATATTATTTTCGATGTTCCCAATAGGTATTCCTCACTATCACGTGCTAATTATCTACATTGTTTATTCCCTTATTATGATTAATGTTCTCCCAATTCATTTGATGAATATCCCTGGGATAGTATATAGTGTAAAAGTGACCTATGATGAATGACTGAAGAATCATTTGATATATATTTACAAAATATTTTATTTCTTATTTTATAACATTTCTAACTTACCAGAATCTAAATCATAAAATATAAATTATAATATAAATCACTTTACATTGTAAGGAATTATTTATGAATTAAAATGGAAAGATTTTTTATTTGGTATAAAAGATGGATTATTTATTTATATAATTTAGGGGAAAAAATAATAAAACCTAATGATAGTCCAAATATATGAAAACATCATTAAATTTATAGGGACATATTAGGGTAATGGATTAATTGAATGAAAAACATTTTTTGGATACTAAAAATAGAAGTACCTCTAGCACGATCATAATTATGGGATATTAAAAAACGGGATAATTAAATATTAACTTGATCATAATTATATTCAGATAATGAGGCCATACTGTATTGATAGTTTCAACTCTAGTGGTACAAGATCTGGTTAATCAAATGTTTTTTATATACCATTATAATGGATATATCTATAATTTAAACATCAATAATAATATAAATGTTTATCATCCCAAATGAATGATAATGGAATAAATTTGTTATCATAATTCAATTAGAATTATTATAATACTTCAAAAAGTAAAAAGTCTCTCAAATAGTTTTTCTTCCTCTATTAAACTATTTCATGAAATAATGGATTCAGGTAATCGTTGGATTTACTGGGAAATGTGATTTAATATATCTCAATATGAAGAGATGTAGAGTTAAAAAATTCATAATGATTATGAAATATTTAACTAATGCATTGGTTAAAAATATAAACCGTGTAGACCATAAAACTTCACCAAGGAAGTAACAATGTGTGTTTGAATGCTTCAGGAGTCAATGACCACCTATTTTTAGTGGAATATATAATAGTCTGATCATAATGAACTATATCAATAATTTAGATAATATATTTTTTGTACAGAATTTTTATAACCAAGTGGAAATTCATAGGGGATTATATAAATTAAAAGAAGAATATAATGAATTGTTGAAAATAGTTATGAACATGAAGACATGGAATGATCTTGAATCCATTGAATTGGTAGACATTGAAATGTTATTTTTGAACATCAATTATTCTTATACCCATAAAAATGATGATTATAGAATTAAATTAGTTGAAACATAGAATAAATAAATTTGTGTTTAATAATGAGATATACAATTTTAATGGTTTTTATGATGCAGTTCATGATTTTTAAAAATTCTAACACGGTGGTAGACTTATTCTTTATAATAATAAGATAGCATCAAAAGAAATAATTATCAATCATAGGATTAGGGATTTATGAAGACATAGTATGGTGTTTACCAAAAGTTGAAATGGCGCTCTTACAATCAATATGGACTCAAAGAACATATCATAAGAAGATGCGGATGTAGATTTTTTTTGGAATGAATTCATATAGGAAGAAATTACTTTCAATAATGTGAAATAGATTTTGGGAGAATAATTTTTGATTAATAAAGGGAAGAGAAAATTTCTATAGGATTATTACACATTGATGTATAATTTGAAACTATCTTGAGGATAATTGTCATTTTCCTCTAAATTACATTCAAAAAAGGGAATATGACACAAGAAAAACATCCATTTCAATACGTTATGTGTGAGAAATATGTATATTTCTCTAATAAAAGACCAAATCAAAATATTATTGAGGGGAAAAAATTAAAATCCTATTTGATGACATATGTGAAATGTTATTATTTTGAAATAACATTTATTTAAGTTGAGTCTCATAATTATTTCATTAAAATTACTCACACTACACACTTGAATGTAGAAAGTAAACTATTTCATTCTAATTCTATGAATTCTTTGATTCCATTCACTTTTGAAAGTAAGATCCTGTTAAACCACGAAATTAGAGCAGTTGAGTTTCATATTAAAAAACCTATAGGAAATATTCATGAAGATGAAATATATATTGAATCCGCTATTTAATTTGGTGAGTAAAATATCTCTACAAATATGGTAGTAATTTCATTGGTGTAATTTGATATAATACATGGGATAAATTTGTTGTCAATGTGTAAATCCATGGTCCAATATATAAAGAAATTATATTTATCTTATCCAAAATGGAAAACACATAGTTAACATTAAAATAGAGATACCCCATCTTGATTCGTACCAAGAAGAACCTACTATTATATTCCTTATTGAAATTATTAAAGATTAATGGGATGAAATTTAATGAATGTTGTTTTGATATATAAAATGTTTTCATTAATATATTTTTGTATTTCAAATGTTGTTACATAGTTATCATATAGAATAAGGGGCAATTTTTCTAATTTATTTAATAACTATCTTTGATATAATATCAATGACCCATTACATGATATTATATATACGGTTATAGTAATTAAATTCAAAACATCAGGATATTTTGGTGAAGGGGTTTATTGTACCAAGTGTGTCGCCATGGGGAGAACATGTTCCCTCTGTGACAATGAAATATGGATATATGTGGATATGAATTTACAATATATATCATAATGGAAGCATGTTAATGAATTAAATCCCTTTCCCAAGGATTATATAATTATATGTAAATTATAAAATCATCCATTCTCCTCCATGATATGCCTCCAATCATGGTATGATCAATTGATGTAGAAGAAATAGTATATCTAAAATACAACCTTCCATACTAGATATCACCACTATATTCCTATAATTATACACTTTTTCAGGAATAAATATACTCTTACATTTACGATGGTGATTAATATTATAATTAAATAATACCTTGTTTAATTTATTGTGATCTCAATTTTTGATATTATGATGTATTCCAAAAGTCTGAAAGATCATAAGGATCATATAAGCATCATTTTAGGAACTTTGAGGAAGGATAATATATTTGTAAAAATCACTAAGGGTTAGTTTGGATTATAAATATACTCATTCTTTATAACATTATATCTAATAAAGGAATCTCAGTTGATCCTACCATGACAAACACTATTATGGTGTGGTCACATCCAACAACAATAACTGGGATTTATTACATCCATTCATTATAGTGATTTTAATAAATTTTTAACAAAAAAATAATCAATTTCTAATCCCTAAACATGTTAAATCAAAAAGATGCTATATTTATCTATAAATAGGATTGTGAAAAAAGTTTCCCTGGTCTAATGAAGAATTTTGTTAATAGACATATAATAAATCAACCCTCTATAAGGGAATATTTTTTCCTATCAAGATGGTTATCTAATATGGGCTGGACATGCTCCCATGAAAAACAAAAATCTGATTGCCTATTAGTCTCATTAATTAATTCCTCGTGATATGAATTATAATAATAACAAACTAGATTTATCTATAATCATTTTTTTACTCGGATGATGGGGTCACTCTATATCTAGGGGAAATTTAAAAAATATGTATAAATATACTAATGTTGATTTATGTATATATTAAAATAAACATAATTAATATTTAGATAAACTATATGGTTAATTATTCATCAAGAAAATTATTATTCTATTAAATTACACCATTAATGAGAAAATAATTTCATAGATTTATTGAGTAGGAATGCTCCTTGTGTTCTTGGAATTATGAATATTTAACAAGATCTTCTAATAATAATATCATGTAATGTTGGAGATGATAATCATAATTGAGGGGATATCAAAAATCTTGTATCAAATGATTTCGGAACTGTCATTATGAGATAAAATCAGGAAATATCAAGTATATTATCCTCAAATGAATGAAAACTCAAGGATGTAAAAAATGGATAGACATTAAAATTAAATATGGACCAAAAGGTATACTGAAATATGATAAAATGATTAATTATATAATTATTCATAAAAAATATTTTTATAATGGATTGAACTCATATATATATTTTATCTACACATCGTAGATGAAAAAACATATTGGGACCATTGTTGTCTTTATTTTTCAGAAAATATAAAATGGTTGATTTCTGGTTATGCTGGGAGTTTAATTGTGTGTCAATATGTGAAGGTGGAATGAAAAAATACCAAAATATTATTCACACCACTACCCCAAACTAAATGGAAGTGTGATAATATCACTATATAATTTTACACTATTAATCATAATATATCTATCGAAAAAACACCATATGGGTAATCATTAATAGATTGAAAATATCTAACCCATTTTATTTTTATTAGGGAGGCATCATCGATGTTGAACCCATAATTCCTCTATATTAAATAATTTCTTTAATATATATGGGTTATAATTTTAAAAAAAACATTAAAGGATGAGTGATACAACTTTCTTCTATGATTCAATGGATAATTCAAATGGTAATGGAAATTAAAGTATTTCTCAGCAAAAATATTATTATGAAATGGATAGATAGTTTTAGAGGATAATTAAAAAAATTAGAAGTCATATTAAGGGATATCTAACATGATTATCGTTGGATTTGTGACCTTAATATTCGAATTTTTAAATTCTAATATTTCAATAATAATAATTAGAGTATTGGAATGAATCCATTTAATGACATTCATAGAAAAATGAGTAAAACTCCAACATGTTTATATTATATTAATAAAGGGAAAATATTAATAAAATAAATTATTAAGGAGACTACAATAAAAATACATGTGATTTTGGAACACATCATGGAAACTCAAATTCAATAGAACTATTATGCTAAAAACCAAAGGAAGGATATATAAGTTCACATTTGGGATCAAATTTTTCTCAATATATCCCCATGTAATGGATTATTGATATTTAAGAATAAAGGGAAACCTATTCCAAGGTATGATGGAATATTTATTATTCTAGATCATGTTAGATTGGTTTCTTATTTATTTTTACAATTTAAAAATATTTATAATTTCCATGTTTTTGTTTATGTGTCCCAATTGAGAAAGTATACATCCAGAACATCAGATATACCTTATATTAATTTCATTTATGTGGGATCTATATGATCATATGATGTGGAAAAAATATAGATTATTAACAAAAGGTAAATATTATTTGCATGTAAAGAAAAATTGATTTCTTATTTCCTTATGGTGAAATCAAAAGTTTGAAGAAGACACATGGGAACCTAAAGGAGTGATGAAGGAAATATACAACCATTTGATCTGAACAATGAGTAAAATATTGAGGATGATATTTCAATGGTAGAGAGTTAAATTAATAGTTGGAAAAGTCAATATTTGATATATAAAATTTATCTTCTTTTCCATAATGACTATTTGATTATATTACATTGTGAAAGTTCATTGAAATATTATTACAAAGATAATGTTACATGTTAAGAAATATATATTATTAATAAAGAAAGTAGATGTTTATGTATATTAATCCAAATAATAGTTACCATGAAATGGTATAATCTATTAAATCAAAATATACTAGGATGATTAATTTCACAATAAAATAAGTTAATTGAAAATGAAATTACTATATAATTGAAATTATTATAAGTTTATAAATAACCCATTGGGAATGAACTAAAAACTGTGGACGAATCTTATAGTATATATTTGAAATAATAATCATATTGGATACAAGGATATAACTATTACCAAAATATTGTTCAATATAATCATTGAGAAAAATGACCATATAAAAATATAATAGTTGGACACTATGTCCATTAGTAATAATTTTTCCATTAAAATTATATTTTATCATGGATAATGAAAAATGATAATTGATGATGAAATAAAAAAAATTCACACAACAATTACTGTCATTCCTTTTGAATATATTTTTTAGAAAATGGTATGTAGGTAGAATAACTAGTGTTCTCCCATGGCATATCACATGTTGAGCTTCAAAAAGTGGGTCTTGAATGAGGTATCATATGGGAATGTCCAAATTAATTGTCATAACCTCAAGATCAAAATTTTTAGAACCACACCACAATACTAACAACATAACACACCTTACAATTTGGGAATATGGTAATATAATAAGGGGTTATGAATATATAAGATAGAATTAAAATTGTGATTTTTCATTTATACAAAAATACATTTTTATTTCACATATCTAATTTTATGTATATGTTTTATTTCATAAAATACACATCAATATAAAAATAAATTGATAAATTGACCTTTGGATATAGAAAACATAATATTATTTTTAATTTCCTTTATAATTTTATAAATACTCATTTATTCTAAATAAAATTTAATTTTATAAAATATTAATTTTAAAAACTATTAATTTAAAAATAAATGATAATATAATTTCATAATGCCTAAGGAAATGTGTATAATTTCAGGAAAGATAACTATATTTTAAAAACATTTACTTATTAATAATAAAACAATTTATCTTAATGTTGAAATTAACATTGTTAAAAAAATTATTCTGAATCGAAAAAAAATTATATTTTAAATAGTCACATTAAAATAAGGTTATAGTTAAACAATAAGTGTTTTCTATATATATATTTTTAATAGTATAAATTTTTTTTGATTCCAATATGTTTTAAAATATCATATATGAAAACTAATAATGTAATAACTAACTAAAACTAATACAAAATTGAAATTGCGTATTTTATAATATTAAGAATTTTAAAGTATTTAATTCAATTTTAAATCCAATAAATTACATTATAATGTTTAAAATGGAAATTATATTTTAAAAAATTGTGAAAAATTAAGTTTTCCATGCACAAAATATTATTTAAAAAAAGATTTCAACTCAATTGGAATAAAGTTATATAATATATGACATAATTTTCTAAAACCATGAGAAAAGAACAATTAAGAATATGGGTTTTAAATTTCCATAAAAATTTATTCAATGAAAAATATTTAGATATAAATAACCAATTCCACGTCTCCTACTATATATTACACACCCCCATTCCTACCCATTCCAAATTCCATACATGTGTTCTTTTTCATGTTTCCCCTCTAAAATCATGTTTTTGTTTTCACTATGGTAATATGTCTTCCTTACCTATGATTTAGGATTTTACATCCACATTTCTGAGAACTAATATCTTCTTGTTCACCATTCAAGTACCTCTTTTGTGAAATGTGTTCTAAATATTGAATTATAATCTTTTATTGAATTTTTTTTATCAAAATATTTCAAGATTATTTTTTTAAGGGGATTCCTTTATTACCTCTAATAATTAATTTTAATGATTCCACATTTTCTAACTATCATTTCATCAAATTATTCTAATGTATTTTTACCTTATAAAAGAAATATTTTTTGGTTTTGAAAACTCACCAATTTTTTCTACACATTTTTGTTAACAAATATTAAAGGATGAATAAATTTCTGGGCACATCCACATATCAGAACATCAATCCATCGTCATGGTGAAATAATTGATATAATTCACTTGTATATTATGTATTTATATGTTTCATGACATTTACATGAAACCCATTCAATACATCCAATGAATTATTAATGATGTTTTTTCAAATGATATGTGGGGAAAAAGTAGTATAAAAATATGATTGGTGTTCTATAATATATCCTCAAGGCATTGGGTAATGATTTAATTTTCATATTTGACATGTTTTATAATTCCATGGTGAAGAACTTTAGTATGTATGTTTTATAACTCCATAGTGGAAAAACATGGGGATACGTTTATGAATGTCTCTATTTTTGTTTTAAGAAAATTTAAATGTTATTATAAATTTTAATTCTACTATCTTATGCCTCAATTTTATTGGCAATTTGAATTGTTATAACACATTATCACATATTAAATATCCATATTTTTATTCACTTAAAAGGTCATATTCTCACACTTTTCTTTTGATGAATTTACCTAGGAGATGATATGTGGTAAATGAATCCTATTGCGAATCTATAATAATAATTTCAGTTATTTTTAGAAAAAGAATTATGGTTATTATATATTATATTACTAATTACCAAGAATATTTATCTTTAAAGATCCCCAATAATTTAAAATTTTGTACGACGCAAAGAAATTCTTTTGGATAAAAATATTGGGATATCATACATATATAGGTTAAATATTTTAAATGTGAACATCATAAAATAAGAGATAAATTATTATATATTATGAATATTGGGTAATTAATATACCTTACATAATTATATTTGTTCCTATCAAGATTCGTGTCCCAAGACTTACAATATTAGACCATGAATCTCGTTCATGGTAAGAGACATTGACTTGATTGAAATTTAACTAAAACACCTTACATGTATCTTAAAATCTAGATAATTACAATAATATAATAAAATATATTCATTTGGAAATAACTAAAACATATTTATAATCTCATTGTTCAGAAAAATAATCAGGTCTCGAGAATTTAAATTTTAGAGGAGAACTCTTTACCTTGGTCATGAGTTATTCGGTTCACATTCTTAACATCCAAGATATTAAAATTATTTTTCCTATAAATAATGATGAACCTTATATATTTATATTTCATATTTTAATGTATTTATGTTATCATATGTTTCATTTATTATTTATTTTTCTATTATATTTGTTAATCTACTTTGTTCATGTAATTTTTCAGTAACACATTCTATTGGGTATAAATGGTCTAAGATGATGTAAAAATAAAAAAAAAATCTGTTGATTTATAGAGTTTTATGCCCTATATTTTTAAAATATTTTAAATACATATATAGTATGATTGGTTTTTTAAATGGACTCTATGAATGAAAGAAAACATCATATGTTCCTTTTTTTTAGTTAAATTTAGTCTGATATTTATTTATTAATATAAAATATTAAAGATTAAATTTTATATTTAAATATCATTAAAAACACCATATTTTTTAAAATAGTTTCCCATGTTATAAATTATTAACATTAATCATTTATATAAGATTATATCATTATTCATATAGTTAGTTAAACCTACCAATAAGTGAACATGCTAATATTAATGGATAAGTATCATTATGGGGTGATTTAGTAATAACAGAATTATTATTTACAAAATAGCTCAGGTACCTTGGTAACCCAGTAACTGAACAGAACCTAACATTACCTGAAGGGTGTTCCGGATCTTCAAGGGTCGGAGACTAGAACCTGGAATTATTGAACATGAAAGTAGGAGAAAATATTTGTAAAAAATATTTGGAAAAGAAAAAAGAAAGATTACATAATGAATGAAAATCCACGTAGACTAATGTAGTAAAAGTAAATAAAGAATAAAATCCCAAAAAACGACAATTCAAGTATAAAAATCTATAAAAATACCCAAAGTCGCTACAGATACAACTCACCATGTCTATGGTTCAATAGCTAGATCCACCTCCATGATATCATTTCCCTATAGTCGAACCTTGAATGATATAATCTACAAAAAATTGTAGGTAATTATAGGGTGTGAAGAACAATTCTAGTAGGTTCTCACCAACAATTCCATAGTAGACAAAAATAATAGATTAACCAAAGAAATTTTTTTCAAAATTAAAATAAACAGTTTTGGAATTTTTAATACATATATAAGCAAATAATGTAATACAATTAAAATGATAGAAAATATTACATTATGAAATGTGTTTACACGTGATGGAATTTTTATCATTTAATGGATTAGATAAAAAATTTATATAAAATAAGATATGAACATTTATAGGGAATGGAACTACGTTTTACAACATTGTTAAACATTTACATCTAAAATATAAAATAATTGTGCAACATTAACATCTAAAAAATAGTTACTATTATTTTTTAGAATATAGTATTGTGTGTTGTCTAAGTGATCTCAATAATATGTGTATACACCATCCCCCTGACACAGTCCAATGTAAACTCCTCACCTTCCCATCAGAGATGTTACCCACTCCATATATGTTATATAATAATGAAATAGCGTAGAGTGTTTCCAAATAAATCATCAACAACCTATGGTTTTTTTCATAATAAATCAATGCTGAGAAATTTATTTTATGACTACTCAAAATATAATTAAATTCTAATATTAGTTATCAAATTTAATTTTCCATTGAAAACCATAATGGTATTTAATTAAAAAATCGTGCATCATTCACAAGATAAAACAACGAGGTTTTTATATGATATTTTTAAAACCATTTTCAAAAGATTAAAAACAATTCAAATAAAATTACACCAATTTTGTAATTCATTTCCATAATTAAATTCAACAATTATATGAATAAATTTCCATAAAATACAAAATTTAAATAAACCTATATCTATAAACACAACCCAATTCAATGGAATTAGGTGTTTTCCCAGTTATTTTTAGAAAACCATTTCAAATATCCAATTCATATGAATTAGATTTTATCATATAAATGGAATTAATGTTTGAGAAATTGAATTTAAATCATCAATTTAATAGATTCCTGAAATATCAATGTTTAATAAATTTGGGACAAAGTGGACATGATCAAAAACCTTTTACCAAAAAAACAAGACTCACAACGACACTTGAAAACTAGAATGAACGTGTAGAAGACCTCGAAAGAAATCCTATAGGTGATATATACCACAATGAGACATATGAATGTTAAATTAGTATATAAGGCATTTAAATACCAAAGTATAAGTATGAGAATAAATTTATAATGGAGGAGAATGGTTACCTGGGAATCACGCAACAAGACAAATGACGTCCGAAAATCAAAATAAGTTATTATGAAGGGTTGTAGTTTTTTAAGATCACATGGGGAAATGTTTAGTTCTAGTTAGGTGAAATTGTATTGTATAATAAAAATATCAGAGACATGATTACCAATTAAAAAATTCATTCATCGTATTACATGATATGTGACACAAATATACACAGTGAAACCATTAAATTTTGTGACCATTGAATAAAATTTCACTTCAAATTATAAATCATTTATTAAATAACACATAATATGTAAAGGACAGTCAAGAAATGTAACCTCCCTAGTGTGAATCCTTTCACAGCCTAACTTTCAAAACCATTAAACATCATGTAACCTAGTTAAACATCATATAAACCACCGACAACCAACCAAAAATTCCAGTTAAAAGACGAGATTCAAAGAAGTTTCTGACTTCACCATTATAGGTATACTTCTAATCTGTTATAAACATTACACTTTCAAATAAAAAGAAAAATATCAGGACTAGGTTAAATTCATACATGTCAGATTTGTAATGGGATGTTATAGCCTCCCCAAAATAGAATATTTTTATCCCTAGAAAGACAATAAAAATACTTCCATTCCAAAAATATGATTCCACTTCTCTCTCATTAGTTACTCGCATTCCCACAACTCTTAATTATAAGAACCATGATTACATGGAACATGAACCAAAAGTATCTTCCTCCCATGATTTTCCATGGTTCTGGAATCAACTATCCTGACTGGCCACTCAATCAATGATTTATCGGGATAAATATTCTGATAAATTCATTTCAAAACATTGTATGGATCATATAAAAACATTCTTAGTAGAGATATATGGAATAATTTATGTATAAATTTCAGTTGTGAGGGAAGTGATAAATAGTATCAATCATTTCAAACATGTTTAAAACCCTCAAATGGTCCCACAAAATAAGGATAAAGCTTACCATTCCCCACACGACCTCGATGAACAAATTGGGGTGAAATTTTCATGAACACGTGGTCACAAACTGAAAACTCTGATAGTGTGTGATAAAGATCACTAGAATAGTTATATGGGATTTTTGTTATTAATAGCATTTGATGAATCAATATTTTCATAGATATTTTATATTAGACCAAACTCATTCCAACCTAGGGACATTCAACAATCTCTTACCCACACATTGTATATTTACAACGATGTCCATACAAGACCTTAGAGG
The DNA here is from genome assembly GCA_963277665.1 of Viscum album. Taxonomy (NCBI): domain Eukaryota; kingdom Viridiplantae; phylum Streptophyta; class Magnoliopsida; order Santalales; family Viscaceae; genus Viscum; species Viscum album. The sequence continues at coordinate 1,396,597,183 of OY728165.1, forward strand.
GATTCATTCAGATAATTGACCGGACATTATTGTTATAAGAAAACTCAATATTTCCCATGTAATCATCATAACCCCCTCTAATGTAATGAATAATAGTGAAAATAATACCCTTAAGATATGTATAGCTCTCCCTATCTAGCAATACGTCTACGGATGGTAGGCTGTGCTCAAATAGACATGAGATACCAATGAATTCGTAAGGCCTCCCCAAAAGCGATAAGTGAACCGAGGATCAGTATCATTGACTATAGTATATAAAAATTTGTGAAAACTAGCAATGTTTTTCACATATAAATGTCCCAAATTCACATATTTGGTTGAATCATGAATGTTTATGAAGTGAGTTGACTTTTTCAACGAGTTGGGCACAACCCAATTCACATTTTTCATTCTCTAGGTATAACTAAACCCAACCCCACATTCCATAGATATTTCAGCCCATGATAATATATGGACTGGAAGTGGATATATTAAACCTAATGCTTTCTGATGCTCGTCCTATACCTACTAGAACATTTAAAAATGTGATACAGACTCATAAATTCCACAACTCATACCTAGACACTAGAATTAGAGTTGTATGTCATAAAACATATTAGTGGTTATTGGGTTCACAACCCATTGGTATTTATGAATATTCCCCATCACATTATTTCATTACTCTAAAATGAAAAAAATGATATTCTGATAACCTAGAACACCCTCTAAAGAGAACACCCACTTGAAAAGTATATAACCACAATAAAGATAGTCTCTAATTCTTTTACATTTATCACCCCGCTCATGATTCTATATAATGATTTTGAGATGAAAATATTTCAACCGAATGTTGTCTAAAGAAATTTCTCCCCCCTTATCTTGAAGTAAATGTGAAGCTATGAAAATACATCTATTAAATTCCACATTTATAATGATTCATTCATTCTATGGGTTGTATATTTCCTCCTCAATGGATATTCAATGAAATTAACCTTCCATGGGTAATAGTATATGTCGTTGTCGAAATGTTATAGGTACTCAACCCAATGACTCTATCAGACATTCCAATCGTTTTTTGAAAAGTTATAACTGATGCATCTGTTTTCTAAATACATAGTAAACAATTCTACGAAAAGGTAGTCTCTCAAACTCTTAGGCACATGAATCCTAACAAAATGATAATGGTCATGGGTTTGATAAATTATTTCATGTGGCCTATGATGGAATGATCCATAAGAAAATACATGAATGAAATTCATAAGAACACATCCCAAGACCGAACATGATGAAAAAAAATTCCCCATATCCTTGCAGGGCCTATGGATGATTCAACACTAGTGCAGTAGTCAAAATACACTTATTCTCAAAAAAATTAATTATTACATTTATCATTCCCAGAAAACGTCACTCGCATCTTGGTCGGACCAGTCATTAGAGAATCCAACATCACTTATTACTTCGTAAATCGATGATAATATCATTAAAATCCCATGTATTATCAAATCATGAATACAATTATTGTTTTCTCTAAAGTTCTAATAAACTTTACCTTCTCATGATCAAATTTTATACCCTATTAAAACACCACGTGTCCCACTAATTTCACATCTCAAATCCATAAATCATATTTTGAAATCTTGGCATAGAGACAGGGATTTCCTAGTAGACTCATAACTATTCTCAGATGATGCACATTATCCTCATTAGACTTGTATTAACTAAGGTTGTAACCCATAATGAATATCACAAAGGTATCCATATAACCATTGAAAATATAATTCATTATATCAATGAAAACTGATGGAGCATTTTTTAAAGATTGATGGGAATAACAAGGTAATCAAAATGGTTGTACATTATCTGAAATGATGTATTCAAAATGTCAGTCTCTTTTATACATAATAGATGGTACAAATATCATAGGTAGATCTTTAAAACCACTCCACTCTATTCAACTAATCAATCAAATAATCATTCCATGGAAACAAATACATTTTATTACCATAACTCAGTTGAGCTACCAGTAATCCATACATAAGAGAAGTGAACCATAAAAATTTATCAAATATATAATCTGAATCACCAAAGTTTAAATAGAAGCCAATATGAATCCATTCACAAGAAGAAGCTCAATTGGGGCATCATCCATTTCATTTCATGTAGATCTATTCAGTATAATGGAAGATAATTTGGATGATTTCTTTTAATTATGTTAATGCAAAACTCATACTCCATTACTTGGGGAGAATCATAGATTTCACAAGGAAACAAATTGAGAAACTCGATGACAACTATAAAGATATCACAACTTGAAGAATCCCACTCCCGATCAAAAGTTAATACTAATATTACCTTTAACAACACTAGATAAGAAATAAGATCTATTATAACATTGGTTCCTTTCTATGTGAAAGACAGGAGGGACACCAGTGGGTGTAGTAATCTAGACCCCTCAATTATAATAAGAAATTAGGGAATTATTGATATTAGCCAATCCATCCAGAATATGATTTCAAGCTATTTCATTTCGAGAACATGAATAATAAATGGGAGATCATTGTCAGATTTAATGAAGACACATGTGAGACTATAAATACCTCCACTCTATTTATACCAATTGGTGTAGTAATATCCATTGAATAATGTAAAATCTTCATAGGAAGATAATGTAGATTAAGAATATGGGTTCAAATTTGAATGTGATATGAACTATTACAAATATTGTAGTTTCAAATTATAAATTAATAATAAAGGTATATATCATAGTTACTGTACCGGTTTATTATTCATGTGTAAAATCATTCACTATGTGTAGTAGCATCGTTCAGGATTCTGGAGGAAGGAACCCATTTATACATAAATAATCTGATTTACATATAGTGTTTGGATGATCTGATGATCCTATCATACTACTCAATTTATAATTGTTTATTAAGAATCTCTATATGTTTTCCAAACATATTCATGAGGTACATTTCACGGGTGCCATAGTGAAAGCCCTCTTTGAATGTTCCAGTATTCCACACTTATATAAAATCAATGGAAATATTCAAGATGCTATAGGTGGTTTAGAATAAAAATGTCTTTGAAAACATCCATGATAATGATTACACATCAATTTTCACTTGAGTTAACTCACACTATAAATGAGAGAGAATGAAACTCATGATAACCTAGAATATACATCTAGGTCTATCACAATCATCATATACCTATCCAATACATGAATATAAGTAGGATGATATAGTAGGAAAACATGACAATGAATATTTAATTGATGAGCCAATAAGAAATATCACGCCTTTATCTTCTCATTTTATATAATCTTAGGCACAAACTACACAATCTAAAACAAGTGATTCCAAAACACAATAATGGTTATGCCGTACTAATCATGCTTGAGAAAATCCATAGCATTATCCAAAACCCTTGAATCTGGAAATAACTTATTGGTGAACATAATATTGATGTCTTTCATGATATTCTATTATGTTTCTTTTTCATCACCAATGTATCCCACCAACACCTACTTGGTCTATCCAGCAAGAATATGAAATTCATTAACTTGATCTCATATGGTGTATCCACAAACACAAACAATCTATCTATGTTGCCCAACCATTTCATAGCATGTTTGGGACTAGTGGAGTGTTGGAAAATCGAGGACTTATTTTGAAGTAACTCTTGAGAAAAATATAGAAGATTGTCCCTATAAATATCTAGATCTAGAGCCTAAACAGATACTGGAGGTGGTGTCTAACTCAGACCATGTACATTTCACACAATCTCTTCAATTAGAGTTGGGTCATCTGGAGGACTCTCTAACTTAATTTTAGTTGATTATTCCACTTTTTTTTCATTTCTGTGACACTTTGGAAGCGTGAAGCTATAAAAAATTTGCTGATAATATAAAATACATCAGACTAACACTCGAACTGACCCAAAATAGAAAATTATTTCCAACAGATGGAAAAATGAGATTTTGATCCCATAATATCCAAATATGAATAAGAATAATATTAGAAATAAAATACATGACCTCGTTATCGAACCACCCCTAGTGACACATGTTTTAATGCAGCGAGTGATGGTCGTGATCTCAATTTCAACTACCCCATATGTCATGGAATAATTAATCAACTACATACTATCATTATGTGAAGATCTCAACAACCATCATCTCATACCATTTTTCTCATGAATGAGCCTGAGTACCCTTGTAAACCCAGAACTAATCTGACACTTAAATATACTGATGGGCATTCTAAATCCCCACAGGTTGGAGACCGGCAACTAGAATCATAAAACAATCAAGTGTAATGAATTTACCAAATAACATATAGGAATAAAAATATCAAGAATTTATGAATAACAAAGGAAAATCCTCTAGGGGAAATGTACAAAAAGTCCTATAGAAATTGAATCTTTATGTAATAAAACCCATGTAAAAACATATGGGAAACATCCCAAGTCCATAAGGACAAAACTCTCAAGGTCCAAAGTTAGACAAATTGATCCACCTCCAAGATATTATTTCCCCTTACTGGAACATGGAATGAGATAATCTAGAATCACCTAAACACACATGTATGGTGTGAGATAAAATACCTCTAGGTTCCCTACATGGATTCCAAAAAAGCTAATAATAATAGATTAACCAAATAAATGTTTTCAATTTCTAAAATAAAAAGATTTTAAATTTTCGAAGCATATTTTGAAAAATCATTTTATATTGTTCAAATGATGGAAATATTACTTTAAGAATGTTTTTATATGTGATGGAATATTTCAAAAAAAATGGATGAGATATAATTGTGAAATAAAATAGTTTATATAAATTCAAAATGCATGTAAATATTATTTAAATTGTGAGAATACACTTATATATCAAATATAATGAAATTGGGAAAGATTGACATATGCCAAATTGGTATGATTGTATTTAAAATTATAGGTCTCTTCACACTATAAATGATCTAAAAAATATGTGATTTCAAATATCCCATTGACATTAGTAAATTATTACTCGTCACCCCCTCAGGGGGGTGTGACCCAATACATGTATGTTTTAGAAAGATTCTATAACATAGAGTGCCTCTATATGACCGAACAACTACATATGTCTTGCATGTGATATTATACACTCAATGATATGAAAATTATTTTATGTATTCATTCAATAATATTAAATCTATTTCATCTTTATCAATTCCAAAATTAAATTTAAAGTAAAAAACAAGTTTTAATTAAAAATTCCCCTTACACAATATAAAACCACTATGATTCTACCAAATATTTTTATGCAATTTTAAAATTATTAAAATCCAAAAAAAGTCCATAAATTTCAATATTTAATTCCACTATGAAATTAAAAAATTTTATTGATAACATTTACGTTAAATCCATAATTTAAATTAAATGATTTATATTAATCAATCTCCATAAACACATCACAATTCAATAGATTTGGTAGTCTTCCCAATTCTTATGCCAAAACTATTTAAAATCCCCTAATTACTGAGAATTGTATTTTATGAAATCCATTGAAATAATGTTTGGGAAATTTTATTTAAATCAAGAATTAAATTAAATATTGAATTATTAATGATTAATAAATTTTCCTAAACGGGATGAAATCACATAACATTTTCTAAAAAATGATTATCCCAATAGTACCTATCGAAGGGAATAGATGGGTAGAAGACCTCAATGAAAAAACTATAGGTGAGATCTACCAAAATTGGACATATATCATTCAATTTCAGGATGCCCCATTGAAATTCCAATGGAGTCTAAAGAGAAAAATATGTAGAACGAAGGATAACAATTACCCAGGAATCACACTGCAAGTTCAATGATGATCAAACTTCAAAAGAAATCAGCTGAAAGTGTTGGAGAGTATTAAGATAACCTATGGAAGTAATTAGTTCATGGGAGAAGAAATTGGAGTGAAGGAGAAAAGAAATATCTACAATGCTACCCATTTAAAAAATATTCATGGAACTAATAAATGTGTAATACCAACACACAACATGAAACCATTAAATTCCATAAACACCAAAATAATATTCACTTAAAATTAAAAAACCATTCATTAAATAACAAATGATTTTTAAAGGCCAATCATGATATGTATACATAAAATCATGAATCCTTTCATTAATTTCCTCTAGAAACCATTACACATCATGAAACCCTACAAAATCCTAAATAAAATGTCATGTATTATTGAGAGTGTAACAAATATTTGACTTCAGCATTATAGGTGTCTTCCCAAATCATTCTCAACCCTAAGAGATCAATGAAGATTAAAACTCCTAAAATTGTAAAAGAAATCACTGTGATATTTGTAACCAGATGTTACAACCTCTCTACCATAGAAACATTCTATCCCCATAATTCTTATGAAGAAGTTTCCTTGCCAAAAAGTGGAGAACACAAAACTCTAATCAGTACCTAATGTTACAACATATCATGAAAATTAAAATGATGATATCATAGAAAAAAACCAAATCCATCTTCCTCCCATGAAGTAATTTGTTTTTTGAATAAACTATTATGATTGGACACTCATTCAATGATAAGTGAAGTTCATTATCCTGATCACTCATTCTAAAAAAAATTAGATGCATTAGATAAAACAAATTTAGCTATGATAGAAGGAATATATAATGTATAGATATAATCTATGATAGTTGTGATAGATATTATGAGCTTCCCATGCATATTAAACAACCCCCGAAGGTACCAAAAATCAAGGAACGATCTCTCATTCCCCCAAATGTCGTCGATGACCCATCCAAGGTGAAACATTCAACAACACCGAGTCACAAACAAAGAACTCCAATGGTATATGGTATCTATCATCATATGCCATATTTCTTATTTTTTTTATAAATAATCTAAAATGAAATAACCAAATCATAGTTATTGTCTCTTAGAAGAAACTCAGTCCAACCCAGGAACTCTCACCTATATCTAACCAATATAATTGAGATTTATAAGATGTACATATAAGGCCTCATAGAGTACCATTGCGATCAAATGCTCATAAATATTGTTATAAAAAACTCAACTTCAATAAGGGATCATTCATGTCCCCACTGATGTTGAGGACAAAGATGTCTATCATATCCTCATGAATCAATATAACTCTCTCTATCATAAAATCTGACTGCATATGGTGGGTTAATGATTTAACAGACCTCAGATCCTAGTAACTGGAAATTATGACAACCCCCCATAACAACATTAATTTCGTCTAACTAAACAAAAAATATATTTTGATAACATAGTACACCCACATTAATGAATAAACACTGGGAAACTATCTCCCCACTATAAAGAGATTCAATAAGGCTACAAAATTTGTCATCAAGCTCTTGATCCTGAAGGATGATTTCTAGAAGAGTTGATGTCAAATGTATACTGGCTAAAGATATTTAATCCTCATTTTATTGAACTCTGATATGAATATGTCCAAATATTGAAATCACATTATACTCTTATAAGGATCCTTAAACTTCTTAGGAGGTTGTTTCATACATAATGAATCATCAACGATATTCTCTTTCCTCGGGGTATCATCAATTTCAATGTATAATGATTTCATGTACTCCACCCAGTGACTCTACTAGAAATTCAACTCATTTTTAGTGAAGATATACCTCAATAATTCTTGTCTGAATGCACATTAAACCATTTTAAAAAAGGTAGTGTCTCTAGTTATGAGGCACATTAATCAATACCATAAGGTCAAGGTCATTGGTATAAAAATTCTTCTCATAACCCATAAGAATATTAATGTTCATGTTTCATAATAATGAATCCCAAACAAGAACCTTATTTATCAGAAAAGACCCTATAGCCATGACTGACCACTGTAAGTTCTAAACCTATTATATAGTCAAAAGATACTTTAACTCAAAAAACTCTAAAATTTATTATTCCAATAATACACCATCCCTTTCTTATCATAGGGGGCAGTGGGGAATCCACATTTGAGAATTAATTCATGAAAATATGGAAATATCACACTTTGCCCATGATTTTTTTATCTCAAATACATTTCGTGGTTTCTCTAAAGTCACATATGCCTCCATCGTCAGAGGATCAACTTTATATATTTTCCAAACACCAAACGTACTATTTATTTCACATACTGAATTTATAAATCACACATTCAATTATTTTCATAGAGAATGTGATTCCTCATCAGGACTAGAACTATTCATATATGTTTCACATGATCTCCCTCAAATATAGATTAAATGAGGATGTAATACACAAATAATTCCAAAAATGTATCAAGATACATGTGGGAAATTGCGTTTATTAGAAAAATAATTACAACATGAGATTTTTTTATAATGAAAGTCATAAAAATATATTCATAATGTTCATAACAACCCTGAGAGGTGGTTTTTTTAATGTTAGATTCTTTTAGCCACAAATAATGATACTGAGATTGGAGATCAATCATTGAAAACAACTTCACTCCTTTCAGCTTCTCAATCAAATAATAAATTCACGATGAATATACTTTTTCTTTGTCATAAATTGATTTATATTTCAGTAAGCCACACATAATTGAAGAGAACCATGAGATATTATAGAAAAGTGAATCAGCTCCCCCAAATGTGACACACTGGGGTGTATAAATCCCTTCCCAAGAAGATCGTCTAATTGGGACATAAACACTTTAATTTCAGTTGAATTCATTCCATATGATGAAATAAAATATATGTGTGTTCTAAAGATTATGTCAATGGAATACTTGACCTCTATTACAAGGGGAAAACTAGAAAATTTGAAAGGAAACAGATCAGGAAACAAGATGAAAACTAGAGGGAGATCACCACTCAATGAATAAAACTCTATCTCAAAAGAAAAAACTAATATTAAATTTCTTGTATATGGATAATAAGGCCCAAATTTTCATGAAAATGGGAATATTCTCTTTCATAGACAAAAGGCACACTATTAGGTGTTGTAAGGTAAACCCATTACAGATGAAAAAAAGGACTTTATTGGAAATTATCTAATCAAACTTCAATGTGACATGAAGATATTTCATAGAGAGGACCCGAAAACTCCAAGATAGAGAAAAATAATATTGAGAGAAGATAGATTTCGGACTACCAAGACCCCACTCCCTCTTTGTACCAAGGGGTGTATTAATACACATTTCCCAAAATAAAATATTCATAGACTGATTAAGAATATTATGTATATGGGTCGATATAAACAAGTGATATGTACTAGTATCAAATAGAATAGTCACTATGTATGATGTTTTAATAATGGTAACTACCACAGTTTTTGGACCCGTGTCTGTGTCATCAACAAAATAGTAAACTATGTGAATCTGCTTCATTCTAGATTCCTATAGTAGGAAACCTTTTATACATTAGTTATATGATTGCCCTGAAGATTCAAGATCTTATGATCCATTCCCACTATGTAGAGTAGAAATTCTATTGGAGAATATTTTTATATCTCCTTAACATTAACATGAGTTACTATTAACTTTTTCTCATTGAAAAACCTATTGTAATGTCATGGTAGTCCAAATGGATATTTTCATGACCCGTCATCGGGGCCTGTGCAGTGACTACCCCAAGCCCGCCTTCCATAGGCCAGGGGCTAGCAACTAGCACCTAGGTGTAAATCCCGGTAAAAAGGGAAGGCATTGCCTTTGTAAAGTAAAGAAACACTAAGTAAAAACTGAGTACAACAGTAAGTGCGGGAAAAGTAAGTGGGCCAGAATACAAACCCAAACTAAAAGTAAAGTACAACTCGAAAGGGAAAATAGAAACTGAAAAGTAAAGCCACAACGTCGAGCCGTCCACTGGAAGTCCCACCTGAAAGATGAGTACAGATAGCCTCCACAACTCCTCGGGTCCAACCGTCCACTCTGAGTACGTCCCGCCCTATGGTCCACCTCCAGGTACAGTCCTGCTCTGCAAGCCTCAACCACGATCAGCGTTGTCCGTCGTCTACAACCAACACAATGTAGTGTGGGCATAGCCCATGCAGGGGTGAGTATAAGCTACTCAGTAGGGACCCCGAGACCCCTGAAGGTCTCCCAGAATCCACAAGGGATGACCCACAAAAGAAAGAGACAATCACAAAGTAACATCCGACACTGCTTAGTTATATACCCATACATATACCTAAGTCATCAATTCTCATTCGGCTCCAACATCCGAACTCAAGTACAACCCAGTCCACACAGGGAAGCAAAACGTAAATCCACACAGGATAGTACAACACAATCCACATAGGAATGCAATACAAGATTCAGCTCACACAGGAACACATCATTTGTAAAGTAAGAGAGATGATTAGATGTAGTCACTGATTCATCTTACTGGGACCCACGTAGGATACAAGCACTATAGCCATCATCGTCGAACCCACAGAGGATTCCGGTACAATTGTATTCATCATCGAACCCACATAGGATTCTAGTACGATAGTCTTCATCATCGAACCCACATAGGATTCCAGTATGATATTCTTCATCGTCAAACCCACATAGGATTCCAGTACGATAGTCTTCATCATCGAACCAACATAGGATTCCACTACGATAGTCTTCATCGTCGAACCCACATTGGATTCCAGTACGAGAGTCTTCATCGTCGAACCCACATAGGATTCCACTCTGATAGTCTTCATCGTCGAACACACATAGGATTCCAGTACGATAGTCTTAATCATCGAACACACATAGGATTCCAGTACAATAGTCTACATTATAGAACCCACATAGGATTCCAGTACGATAGTCTTCATCGTCGAACCCATATAGGATACTAGTACGATAGTCTTCATCGTCATAGTGGAAGTCGCAGTCATAGCCAGCACTAGGGTTCCCGCACACAGCAAGCTCGTTCAAGAGGGTCCGCTCCATGAGCCGAGATGCTGATACATCAACTGACACATAGTCCAGAGTTGATGTATCAAAAATTTCTATATCATCAACAGGAACTCAACGTCGCAGACGGCGCGTCAATCGGACGCCCGGTCTGAGAGTTATTGGCTTTCTCATCCCAGGGGCCCAGTTGGTTTTTAATTCAAAACCAACCCAACCGTACTCCACTAGCATCCAAACCTCGGGCGGAGTAAGCCAAAAGTTTCTTCTCACTTAGAGTAATCCATCAAAGTCGATGGTACGTCAATCGGACGTCCGGAGTTCAAGATATAAGTGTTTCCGCTCTAAGGGCCCGGTTGGTTTCATGTACGAACCAACCCGGCCAAACCCAAAGTACTCCGAAACCTTGAGTGCGATATACCTGAATGACCGTCTCTATCCAAGGATCGCATCGCCGCTGACGGTGCGTCGATCGGAGGCCCGTAGCTCATGTAATGAGCAAAAGACCGAAAAGGTCCGAAAATGGGGGGTCTGGGCCCGGACCGACCCGGCCCAACCACCCTTGGGTCGACCCGACCCGGGTCCGGATCCGACCCGACCGGCGCGGCCCGGCCGAGCGGCTCCGCCGGCGCGGGCCAGGCGCCGCGCAAGGCAGCCCCCCCCCCCCCCCCCCCCCCCCCCCCCGCGCGCAGGAGGGCCGCTCTGTGACACCCTGACGCGGCCTAGGCCGCGTCCCTCCTCCGCGGTCCCGCGCGGCCGTGGGATCAGCCAGCGCCGCTGCGGCCTTAGCCGCGGCGGGTCTTCCTGACGGGGGCTTTCACGGACCACCGGACGCACTCCGGTGGTCCAATATGCATGTGTTCTTCACCAGTACTCATCCCGAGACTCATTCTTCACTGAAAAGCCTTCAAAATTAACTTGCGACCCCATTTGTCGTCGCCCGCCAATCCACGCCTAACAAACAAAAAGTGTTGTGGGTTCGGACTTGTTCGTTGGTCCACACCCACCGCGTTAGCGGTTTTTAAAGTCTCACAACAATTATATTTAACAATCTGGGATATAAATCACAATGATTTAAAAGGAACAACCCCTACCTCATCGTAGTCTTCAGACAAGTACTTCTTGGAATTGACCGTCACGGATGAAGAGGATCGTCGCGTCGCGGAAGGGTGTCGCCTCGTCGCGGTACACGGCGTCACGTCGATGATCTCCGAGGGTTAAAGAAAAACACACATATTTAATTTCACAAATTAATTCCGTGTTGAGGATAAAATCCACAAAGGAAAAATTAAAAGATCCGAAATCTCCTACCTCAAGCAGTTGATCGAAGATTTGTCACGAGGAAAGAATCGTCGCGGAAGAAGAGTCACAGAAGGAGAATCGTCGATGTTTTTCTTCGCCTTTCGTCGAAGGCCAGCGTTCTTCGTGTTCTTCGAGTTTTTCACGTTCTTCACGTTCTTCCTGTTCTTCGCGTTCTTCGCGACGAAAGATGAAGATCTTCTAGCTTCTGAGATTTCTCCAAATCCTCAAAACAAGACACCCCTCAAAAGACAAGTGTTGGTCTTATTTTTTAATCTCATGTCAACAATTGATTTCAAAGATAAGTTACGAACAAATTAATTCATCGAATTAATTGCAACGAATTAACCGCCCAATTAATAAGGGTGTTTAGAATTTAGAAAATGTGTCAGTTGAATTTCATTAGAGAGGAGTTTTCGCAGGTGCGTTACTTAGAGGAAAAGAAATGGTGGGGCTCATGCGGGCCCCACCTCACAAATATCCTACCAAGAGGGTAGGATATTTTAGGTTCCACCCTATCCGCTTCAACTCAGCTTAAGCAGATTTAAGTGGCTTTAAGTGGCTTTAAGTGAAATAAAATAAAGTTGTCGCACCACTTTATTTTATTTTCTTCACTTAACCCAAAAATTAAAAACCACACCCAAGAAAAAGCAACTCCGGAAGAGGCGTTTCTAAGAAAATACTGGCGCTGCGATTCCATCGGTGCCCTCCGAATTAGATTCCGAGCACCAGTTAAAAAGTTAGAAAAACTTTCTCGTTCTTTCACTAAACTTACCTGAGCAAAACTTCAGAAAATGATTCCGGGCACATCGGGCCTCGGAATCACATGCCGTCAGAAACTTCGTTCTTGTAAAATTCCAAAGAAAATTATGAAAAAAAAATCCTTGAAATTTACGGGTCTTTACATCACTCCCACCACAGGGATTTACGTCCCCGTAAAGATACATCATAAACTAGGGAAACAAATGTGGGTACTAAGCATGCATCTGATCCTCCCGCTCCCAAGTTCTCTCCTGGAGGTTCCTGTACTGCCATCTGATGCGCACTAGAGGAATCGACGGTCCATCTAGGACCCGCTCTTATCGATCCTCAATTTCCACCAAGACCTCCGCAATAGTCTCCCCATCATCAACGTCTAGCTCCCCATGGTCAATGATATGCGTCGGGTTGTGCACGTATCTCCTCAGCTGAGATACGTGGAAGACGTCTTGCACCCGGTGCAACTGAGGTGGTAGAGACAGGCGATAGGCCACCTTGCCAATCCTGCTGAGGACCTGGAATGGTCCGATGAAGCGTGGAGACAACTTTCCACCTCGGCCAAATCTCCGCAAACCACGTCGAGGCGAGACACGCAAGAAAACGTGGTCTCCATTGTCGTACTCTAGTGGCCTCCGCCTCCTGTCAGCAAAAGACTTCTGCCGGCTCTGAGCTGTCCTCTTCCGCTCCTGGATGACTTGGACCTCTCTTGTCCTATAAGAGATGCTCTGATTTCTTCTTTTCCGATAAGAGAAATCTAGTCTCATCCCCTCGATGAAACACGTTCTTCACCTAATACAGTCAATCATGACTTAGATGATACTATTCCATACCAAGGATGACGTCGTAAGGCATCTACGCTACTACCAAGAGATCCAACCGTTACTCTCGCCTCCAAGGGTTGAGTCACACTATCGGCATCCGTGTGTGGTCACTGGGTCTCCTCCAGTAGGTATCTCAATGTGAGGGTCAAGTCAATGGTTTTTAAACCAGAACCTCTTAGTAACAATTAAAAGAGAGGATAGGAAGGTAAACGCCACAAGAAAAGTGTCTTTTTATTAATGCAGCTCAAAGTACAAATACACAAAGCAACATCAAACAAACATCAACAGAGCTAGAAGTAGCATGAACAAAAGTCTCCAGGTCTAGAGCTAGTCCCGCTCCTGTCCATATGTTCCCTGCGGTCGGGGTGGTCTCCGAGGTGGTGGTGGTGGTAAGGCCTCAAAGCGTCGTCCACAACCAGCTGCTCGGCCAGCTCCTCTGCCTTGCCCGCCATCTCCCTGCGGACCTTCATGGTCGAACCTCTGCCTGAGAGGTCCCTCTACTGCCTGTTGTTCATCAGAAGGACGAGTCGGACAGTCTCGATCCATGTGACCTTGACCTCCGCATGTGTAGCCTTACCTGCTCCTCGAGTAGCTAACTCTCCTTCGCGTGCCCTGCAAAACCGAATCATCACCCTGAGATTTCCCATCTAAAGGTCTATCCCTCTTAGACCTCTGCATCACCTGTCGACTACCAGCTACAGAATAATCTGCTATGGGTCGTCCTACGGAGGGTCCTGCCGCTGGTGCCTGCTCGGCGAGGAAACTCTCCACTAAAAGGGCTCTCTCCAACACCTCTGCCTGCATCAGAATGTTGAGGGAGATCTTCGAGGCCCGAATCTCATGCCTCAATCCCTGCTTGAAGGTCCGGGCCCGGAAGAACGGATCATATACAATAACTGTGGATTAGCGCAAGAGATCAGTAAATCTCACCGAGTATTGGGCAACCGTCATGCTGCCCAGACGCAGTTGTAGTAGCTCTTGGATGCGCACCACACGGAGGGTGGCTAGGACAAACTCCAAGCAGAAGATGCTCTCAAAGTCCATCCAGAGGAGAGATACCTCATCGTGCACCTGGAGCATCAAGCTCCACCATCTTCCTACTGTCGCGTGCAGGAGGCTCACTGCGAGGATCACTACAAGGTCTGATGGTGTCCTCACTAACCTGAAAACCCGTACAACTGCCTCCAGCCAGTCCCCGACGTCCTGAGGGTCCGTCTCCCTGCGGAACCTGGGCGGTCACTGTCACTGAAACTCATGCAGTGCACTAAGGTGACTTGCATCATCAGCGGCCGGGGCTGGTAGCATCGGTGGCTCGGAGGGTATAGGTACCGCCGGTGCCTAAGCTGTCAAGGTGCCATATACCGAGGCCTCGTCGCTCAGTGGGATCTCACCATGCACAACGCTCGGAACCATAGCTGGATGCCTTCGGGGGGCCATCCTGAAAAGAGACAGGTGTGCCACTGTCAGAACAGTATACCTGGTGATCTGACACAAAGTAATCACAATGAAAACTTGAAACACACATGCAATCAATGTTTTCGTTCATTAAGTCGAAAATCAGAAGTCATGGTCCTTGTGTATGGATACGTCGGCCTCCGGACCAACACTGGACTCCCTGGACTGATAACCACACTCAATACTCTTAACACTATTACTTTACATAGAAAAATCTCAGAGTCCCAAGTTCTGCGGTAGAACCAAACTCCTCTGATACCAATTTGTCACGACCCGTCCTCGGGGCCCGTGCCGTGACTACCCCAAGCCCGCCTTCCATAGGCCAGGGGCTGGCGACTAGCACCAAGGCATAAATCTCGGTAAAAAGGGAAGGAATTTCCTTTGTAAAGTAAAAAACACTAAGTAAAAACTAAGTACAACAGTAAGTGCGGGAAAAGTAAGTGGGCCAGAATACAAACCCATAATGAAAGTAAATTACAACTCGAAAGGGAAAATAGAAGCTGAAAAGTAAAGACGCAACGTCGAGCCGTCCACTGGAAGACCCACCTGAAGGATGAGTAAATATATCCTCCACAACTCCTCGGGTCCAACCGTCCACTCCGAGTACGTCCCGCCCAGTGGTCCACCTCCAGGTACCATCCTGCTCCGCAAGCCTCAACCAAGATCAGCGTTGTCTGTCGTCTGCAACCAACACAACGTAGTACGGGCATAGCCCGTGTAGTGGTGAGTATAAGCTACTCAGTAGGGACCCCGAGTCCCCCGAAGGTCTCCCATAATCCACAAGGGATAATCCACTAAGCAAAGATACAATCAAGAAGTATCATCCGACACTGCTTAGGTATATGCCCATACATATACCTAAGTCATCAATTCTCGTTTGGCTCCAACATCCGAGCTCAAGTACAACCCAGTCCACACAGGAAAGCAAAATGTAAATCCACACAGGATAGTACAACACAATCCACAAAGGAAAGCAATACAGGATTCAGCTCACATAGGAACACATCATTTGTAAAGTAAGAAAGATGATCAAGTGTAGTAACTGATTGATCTTACCGGGACCCACGTAGGATACAAGCACTATAGTCATCGTCGTCGAACCCACAGAAGATTCCGGTACAATTGCATTCATCGTCGAACCCACATATGATTCCAGTATGATAGTCTTCATCATCGAACCCACATAGGATTCCCGTACGATAGTCTTCATCGTCGAACCCACATAGGATTCCAGTATGATAGTCTTCATCGTCACAGTCGATGCCGCAGTCGCAGCCATCACTAGGGTTCCTGCACACAGCAAGCTCATTCGGGAGGGTCCGCTCCACGAGCTGAGAGGAAGATAAATCAACTGACACATAGTCCATAGTTGATGTATCAAAAAGTTCTATATCTTCAACAGGAACTCAACGTCGTAGAGGGCGCATCAATCGGACGCCCGGTCTGAGAGTTATTGGCTTTTTCATCCCAGGGCCCGGTTGGTTTTTATGTCAAAACCAACCTGACCGTACTCCACCCGCGTCCAAACCTCAGGCGGAGTAAGACAAAAGACTTGTCTTACTTAGAGGAATCCATCAAAGTCGATGGTAATTCAATCGGACGTCCGGAGTTCATGATATAAGTGTTTCCGCTCCGAGGGCCTGGTTGGTTCCGTGTACGAACCAACCCGGACAAACCAAAAGTACTACAAAACCTTGAGTTCGATATACCGAAACGACCGTCTCGATCCAAGGATCGCATCTCCGCTGACGGTGCGTCGATCGGAGGCTCGTAGCTCATGTTATGAGAAAAATACCAAAAAGGACTGAAAATGGGGGGTCTGGGCCCGGACCGAACCGGCCCAACCCCCTTGGGTCGGCCCGAACCGGGTCGACCTGACCCGGTTCCGGATCCAACCTGACCGGCGCGGCCCGGCCCGATGGTCATGTCGGGCGGCTCGGCCGGCATGCTGGCGCTAGCCAGGCGCCACGCAAGGCAGCCCCCCCCCCCCCCCGCGTGGGCCGCTTCGTGACACCCCGACGCGGCTTAAGCCGCGTCCCTCCTTCGTGGTCCCACGCGGCCGCGGGACTGGCCAGCGCCACTGCAGATGAAGCCGTGACGGGCCTTCCCGGCGGCGCACCGGTGGGGTCTTCCGCAGACCACCAGACGCGCTCCGGTGGTCCAATTTGCGTGCGGTCTTCTCCAGTGCTCGTCCCAGGACTCGTTCTTCACTACAAAGCTTTCAAAATTAACATGCGGCCCCATTTGTCGTCGCCCACCAATCCGCGCATAACAAACAAAAAGGGCGGTGGGTTCGGACTTGTTCGTTGGTCTGCACCCACCGTGTTAGCGGTTTTTAAAGTCTCTCAACAATCATATTTAACAAATGGGGATATAAATCACAAAGATTTAAAAGGAACAACCCCTACCTCATCGTAGTCGTCGGACGAGTTCTTCGCGGAATTGACAGTCGCGAAAGAAGAGGATCGTCACGTCACGGAAGGGCGTCGCGTCATCACGGAATATGGCATCGCGTCGACGATCTCTAAGGGTTAAAGAAAAACACACAGATTTAATTTCACAAATTAAATTCGTGTTGAGGATAAAATAAACAAAGGAAAAATTAATGGATCCACAATCTCCTACCTCAAGCAGTTGATCGAAGATTTGTCGCAGGGAAAGATTCATCACGGAAGAAGCGTCATGGAAGGAGAATCGTCGGCATTCTTCGTCGCCTTTCGTTGAAGGCTGGAGTTCTTTGCGTTCTTCACGTTCATCACGAAGAAAGATGAAGATCTTCTAGCCTAAGTGATTTCTCCAAATCCTCAAAACAAGAAACCCCTCAAAAGGCAAGTGTTGGTCTTATTTTTTAATCTCATGCCAATAATTGATTTCGAAGATAAGTAATGAACAATTTAATTCATAGAATTAATTGCAAAGAATTAACATCCCAATTAATAGGGGAGTTAAGAATTTAAAAAACACGTCAGTTGACTTTCATTAAAGAGGAGTTTTCGTGGGTGCGTTACTTAGAGGAAAAGAAACGGTGGGGCTCGTGCGGGCCTCACCTCACAAATATCATACCAAGAGGGTAGGAAATTTTGGGTTCCACCATATCCTCTTCAACTCACCTTAAGCAGCTTTATGTGGCATTAAGTGGCTTTAAGTGAAATAAAATAAAGTTGTCGCACCACTTTATATTATTTTCTTCATTTAACCCAAAAATTAAAAACCACACCTGAGCAAACGCATCTCCAGAAGAGGCGTTTCTAAGAAAATATTGGCGTTGCGATTCCATCGGTTCCCTCTGAATTCGATTCCGAGTACCAGTTCAAGAGTTAGGAAAACCCGCTCGTTTGTTCACTGAACGTACCCGAGTCAAACATTGGAAAATGATTCTGGGCACACCGGGCCTCGGAATCTCGTGCCGTCAGAAACTGCGTTCTTGTAAAATTTCAAATAAAATTAATAAAAAAAATCCTTTAAATTTACGGGTCTTTACAGATATAAAATCACAAGATTTTCCAATGTCACTATAGGAGGCCAAGAATGACTTTGGCTTCAAAAAATTCTATGAGGATTATCACACAACAATTTTTTTTTGATGTGACTCAGACTACCAATGTGGGAGAAAATAAATCCTGATAACCCTGACATGGTAGTCAGGTCCATATCAAATATCTCCACCCCATATAGTATATCAGAATAAGTTTCCATATTTAGTAAGAACCTAAAACCATTGATACTTATATTCTCATTATATATAATCTCAGGCATAAACTACACCATCTCTTCAATGTGATTTGAATACTCAATCACTGTTCTATCGGCTCCTCAAGAATAAAAAAATTACATCTTTACCCAATACTGTTGACACCAGATACAACTGATCAATGAATATAACCATGATGTAATTCATGTTGAGACCCCATTTTTGATTTCCATCAACATATTGTCCCACGAACACATTATCGGTCCTTCCAGATTGAAGGTGGAACACCTTACATTGATCTCATATGCTTTCTCCATGCTCTTAAAAAAAATTCTATCTTTCCCAAACAATCCACATCATGGTGGTGAATATTAGTGATTTTGAAAAGCTATGGATTCTATTGAAGGAACTCTTGGTTACATTTTTTATGATCATTTACATGATGATCCATAGATAAACCCTAAATATGATCTTTTGGTGGTGTCTGTCACAGATCTTGGATAGTGAATCCAATCACCTCCCCTAGATTTTGGTCAATTAGAGGACTTTCTCACTACAGTTCTGCGTGATCTTACTCCAATATCTTATTTTCATATCTTCTTGTTTGAATTATATTTCACAACAACAATAAATAAAAAGTAAGTCATCATACTAACACTCAAACAAAGAAACAAGGGAAAACATTTTCAATAGATAGAACAACATGATTTGGATCCCACTATATCCAAACAAAAATAAGGAAAATACCAGATGTAACTATACAAAGTTGTTTCATAACCTACCCTTGAAACATATGTTTCATTTAAGTTATATATAGCCATGAAATCAATAAAAAACTACCACCAACATCCCGAAAAGATTACTCAAATGTTTACTAGCCATTAGACAATAACTGAACAACCTAACTCTAATACCATTATCTCACACAAAACCCCAGGTACACTATTAACGTTGTAAAGAATCTATATCTAACATATCTCAATTGATATTCTAGATCCCCATGGTTTAGAGACTAGCTCAAAGTTTATCCAACTTGTAACTAGGAACTGATATTCCACAAAACATTGCAGATGAAAATGATACAAGATAATATGAAAAAGTAATGCAACTACAATGGGAATAATTTACTAGAATTCTAGAATGACATATATATCCTAATATACTAAAAAAATATAAAAAATATAGGAAAACATCCCATATATATTAGGACACAAATCATCACCTCCAACTTTCAATAAATATATACATATCAAATATATCTTTTCCCATTTCTCAAATCTGAAAATATATAATCTACAAACAAATGATGGAATATGTAGGGTGTGTGATGAATGGACAATTAATTTCCCACCAAGTATTCCATAACAGATAATAATAAAATATTAACCATATAAATGTTTTCAAATTTTAAAATAAACATGGTTGATATTTTCAATGAATATTTAAACAAATTAGGTTATATAGTTCAAATGATATAAACAATAATTTTATAAAACAGTTTACAAGTGGTGAAATATCTATTAAATATTGTCATAGATATAATAGTTAAATTAAAAAAATTATATAAATTCATACGGCATATAATATAGTTTTAATAAAATTGAAATAGTTTTACATATCTAAATATAAAACAAGGAAGCCACATGGTCATCATACAAATTAGTATGATATTATTTTCAGCTATAGAAATCATAACTCTCTATGTGATCTTAGAAATATGAGTATACATAGTACCTCATTACACTAGAAAAGGCGACTCATACCCCTCCCATTAGGCATGTGACCCACTTCATGTATGTTTCAGAACATTTTAATAGTGTATAGTGTGTCCAAATAACTCACAATCCACCTAAGTGTAGCAAATGATTTTACACACTCAATGATAGTGAATATATTTTAAGACTCCATAAAATAAAATAAATTCTCCTACTTCCATTTCATATACAATTTTATATTTTAAAAAAAATGTTTATAATATGAAACATGCCTCTTTCACATGATTAGACCACTAGTTTTCTAATCTATTATTTTTTAATCCATTTTTACATGTTTGAAATCCATTCAAAAAACTTTCATACATTTCAAAATTCAATTCCACAATAAAATTCAAAATTTCATTCATGGCCAATTCTATAATATCCAAAATTTATATTAAATAATATATATTATCCAATTTATATAAACACACCCCAATTCAATGATATTGGTCATTTTACAAATTAATTTTTCCAAACCATTTCAAATATCCCAATTTATTATAATTTGATATTCTCTAATAAATTGAGATAATGATTTAGTAATTGAATTTAAATTTAAAATTTAAAAAAAACATTAAACTTGAAATATTCAATAAATTTGGATTAACGAGATGGAATCACTTATATTTTAATGAAAAAAAAAATTACTTGCAACAAAACCTATCAAAAATATGACGTTGTAGTTTACCTCGAACCAAAACCTATCGTGAGATCTACCAAAACAAGACATAGATTCAATAATTTTTAGGAAATACACTAAAATTAAAAGAGATAATAATGTGAAAATTAAGAAGAACGAAGGAGAACACTTACCTAGTAATGACATTGTATAAAAAATGATCATCAAATGTCAAAAAAAGGATCTCGAATGGTCCGAGATATTCAAGATCCCATGGGGAAGGCCATATGTTAAGGGAAAGGATACTGGGGAAGAAGAGAAAAGAGATATTAGTAGTTCTTCCAAATGAAAAAATAGTCAATGTATTACACAATGTGTAATTCCAATACCTATCATGAAACCATTATATTCCCTAACAATAGTAAATCACTTCATATTGAATTAAAAATCGTTCATTAAATAACCAAGGATGTGTAAAGTCTAGTTATGACATGTAACCTTCATAGTTTAAATCCATTAAATAATTGACAGAAAAAGCTAATACACATCATATAACCTAGTTATATAGCATGTAACCCATTGAAATCCTATAGAAAACACCGTTTAATGATGAGATTATAAAAATATATACCTTTTCCATTATAAGTAAACTCTCTTTTTATTGTCAACACAACAAGATCAATAACAATGAAAACCCACAACATGGTTATAGGCATACCTCTTAGATCTGTAATGAGATGTTACATATTAAATATGTTTAATGGATTTATTTATATTTTAATAAGTTTTTCATTCATATTTTAAAATAGTTTTATATATATATGAAATGACTTGATTTAAACAATGATATACATCTCTTTCATGTATGTGGTTGTCCGCATGTTGGCACATATGATCTCATCATTATTTGTCATTGACGGAGATAATGTTGTGGAATTGATTATAATTTAATAACTTTATTATGTTTACTAATATCATATTTAATCTTTATTTTCTCTTTTAAGAACATCCAGGTCATGTTGTTAGTAAAATTAATATAATTTGTTCATGGAAGCTGTAGACTAACATTAATGATGATGATGTTTTATTATTCAACGAATTAGAAGGATTGAATGTAAATATAAATTTTTTATTTTATAATCGTAAATTTAATTAATATACCATAATTGATCTTCAATTACATCATTATTAGTTTACATGATATTTGGAAATAAAAATGGAATATGTAGATTCATGGAGGCAATTTTTTGCACGTACACACTATCAAAATTCCTTTATTTTTTCTAGTGGATGAAATTAAATAAGTTCGGGTTGTTAATTTAATATAATAACACCTTGATATATTAATTAAAATTATTTAATGTTATTAAAGTCATCAAAAAGACTTTTAAGAGTAATATTAAGAGGGTTTATTAAGACTATGGTAAAACATAAATCAAGGGCTTGAGTTTTTGTATATAAATATCTTTCAAAATAGTGTCCATAAGCTATATAATGGTGACCATAAGATTTAGAAAGTGAGAGTAGGATCTATGATTGACTAAAGATAATATTCATATAAATATATTTTCAGGGAATGGTTAAACATGATGTTGTAAAAGAATCCCCAATTATAAGTGATGAGGACAAAAATTTTGGATGCACCTATTACGTTTTCAATATTGTTATGTTATTATTCAATAGAAAAAGTTTAAAAATGGAAAAATGTGTAAGGTAGGTTAGGTTTGGTAGATAAATACATCATCAATCATTTAGGTACATTTTTTCCATTTAGTTGGTAATTTTCTAATGGAAAATGGTATTTTAACAGATTTACATTTACCGAGGTAATTAATTTTATCACCTTAAAATATTATAATAATCACTAAAATTAATAATATTCGTTAATAATAATTTTTACCATTTGATTTTAAATATAATGTTATTTGAAAAAATAAAGTTCCTAATAGTGTGTGATAGATATTTAATATATATGCACTTATTAAATGAATCTTTTTTAGTAAAAAGTGTGTTTCCATATTTAAAACAGTTGTGTAGGCCATATTTCTCATTATTATCAAAGGTCATAACATAAATTTATTTATATTAATTAAAGAATATTTTTTTTCTTTCAAAGTGAGATGAAAATAAATTTTATCATTTCAAAATATAATTGATGGAAAATATTATAAATATATTAAAATAACTAAAATATTTTATTACATTATTATGTTAAGAATTAATTTTATAATTTTGAAACTATATACTTAATTTTAATAAAATTATACCTTAACTAAATAATTTAATAATTAAAAATAAAGATATGTCGTGATATTATACTTTTTATATAATTAAAGAGTTTGTTTTAAAAAATGAATGAATTTTTCATGATTTATAAAATAATCACATATCTCATAAAAATATAACATATCGATTATAAATAATTTTTTATCGTTGGAAATTGAAAATTATGTTAGTTAAAAATCAAAACCCCTATATTTTAGAAAAATACTATATATATAAGTGGTGTTACAATTATTAAAAAAACTAATTTTAAAAAATAATGTACACTTATCATATTTCATATTAATTTCTATTTCGTAATAATTATTTTTTATTTACATGATGTATTAGTATTCATAAATTTTCAAAATAATATTTACTTAATATGTTCTGAATAATTTTAATTTCATTCTTCAAGGTGAAAAATATATTTACTCAATTTTTATTTAGATTGTAAAAAATTGTATAGTAAATTCATAGGTCATTAAATTCTCCTCAATTAAATACATTAGAACTTCATAATTTTAATTATCATTGGTTATTGATATTAAATCATGGTATCTAAAATATAGAAACGATTCAATATTTTATTTCATAAATTGTTTCATTATTAATAATATATTTAAAACTAGTAGTCTCGTACATTCCCTCATAATTTACAGTTTACTGATATTGAGATTATATTTAATGGTTTGATCAATATAACCAGAACAATTCAATGTTATGTCCTATATATTTGAATGTATTTTTTATATGGATTTTATATTCATCATTATTCCAATAAAAGAATTATTGGTTGTTTAATATTTTTTTAGTTACATTCCTATCGGGTAAATTACCATGGTCTTTATATAAAGAGAGACAATCCCTACCCAATATAGCCAAAAAATTTTCATACTAATGGATAATAGGTTCTTATCGAGTCTAGGGAATATTCATTAATGAATAGATATATTATTGACATATAATAATAATACAAAATAGTTTTTTTAATAGAATTTAATCTATTTATTATTGTGTTGATTCATTAAACATATAAAGGAGTGGCTCGAACGGGGAGAAAATAAACATTCAACATTATTAAGTGGTTGACAAAAATACCCCACGCCATATGATATTTTAATTAACATATATAGTTTTATATATATATGAATTAAATTATGTCGTATTTTTTTAATTATATAATTCTTGTAAGTAATTGGATTAGAAAATATTCTTGGATAATTCCCATTACAATTAAATTATAGACATTGACCTATCCATAGTACCTTTGGAAAAGAAATTTTTTCCTCATTTTTTTTCTAAATAATATATTCATTTTTATTGTTAATTAATTTTATTCTACCCTTAACTTCCATATATAATACATATTACAGTTATATTTAGGAATTCTCTAAGGTGTTATTTAGAAAAAAAATTATAGTGAGGAAATTGATTTTTTTCCATCATCATCTTCATCACCCTGTATTCTTGGAGACTCTGCATTTTTCATCTTGTTTGTGTTTTTTATTTCAACTAAATTAATATTATTGAGATTTAATTTTTCATATTATGATTATAATAATTAAAATATTTCACAATACAATTGTTATCCCACTAGGTTCCTCATTGTGAAAATATACACATAAATTATGAGATAAATTGTTTAGTAAGATTGTTAGGTCTTCATCCACTACGAAAGAAAATAGTTATTATTCATAATGAATAATTAACATAATATGAGAACTATAATTAATTTTATATAAAAAAATCATCCTAAATATATATATGAAATAATTTAATTTCATTAACATTCAGATTATATTAATAATTCATGATTTTATCTAGTATTCTTTATACCGGGTTCTCTCATACTCCTTAATATAATTCATTAAACATAAAAATCATTCATAATGGAAAATAATGGAAATTTTATTACAAATTAAAATCTAATATAACTTCTTTTCATAGTGAGAAATATTAAAACAATTTGACTTATACTAAATTGAAGATTGATTTTATACTTAACAGGTATTTTTGAGATTGATTACCCCTTGGTGTATCTTTTCTTGGGAAGAATATTATATCTAGTATGAAAAAAGTATTTATTTTATAATTTAATAACAAACTCATAACATTACTATAAATCAACATGTTTTAATATATTTAGAACTGCATGTAAGACAAATACATAAGCATTTTTCTATTTCTCTCTCATCTTGATCCGAAATTTCGATAAAATATTTAATATAACCAACCTAATATATTATTTGTAGCATTGAAATTATTATCAACACTATATAATCAATCCTAAATGACCATTATAACTATTAATTTATTATTAAATATAATATTCTTAAACACTAAATTTCTAAAAACCCTCCTGTGAACAATCTGTAGAATTGCAGACCCATAATCATTGATCTAATACTGAAAACTAGCCACATTTACAAATTGGATTTTATAAACATAAATCATTAAAATGTATCTAAAAATTTTAAGATTAATAGTTTTATAAAATTAAAAAAAATGATTTAACTAGTTTATCCCATGATATTTAAAAAAACATATTATTGCACTATATAAGAAACTACATAATCCATATCAAGCCTTCAAAATTACCCAAAAATCATCGACATAATACACTCATTTTTATACATTATATATATATAATATCTTCGTGACATAGAAAAATAGAATCATATTAATGAGATTAAATCATATTCTAAGAATGAATATGAATATGAGATAATGATTTATGAAAATAAGTGTGAATAAGATGATAATATAGGTACAAGAATGATACATAATTGTTGTATACCCAGAAAATAATGCATCAAAAACATTGAATAATGTTTGGAATAATATCATAAATGAATCAAAAGTGTATGGAAACATTATTAGGTATACCTATGCTACATTAGAAAATTATATACATGATAAGAAGCATAAAAATATGACATCATTAAAATATTGAAGATATTTTTTTACATGGAAGGAAAATATTGATAAAATGAGTTAAATAATTTAACATAAAACATGAGTGAAATTAGAAGAAGATCAATGTTTATAAAATACTTAATAAATATCATAAATAATACAACATGGAAAAACTATATTCTAGAGTAACAAACATAAACCCATCCTTGTGGGACAATTTTTTTACCAATATATACATCACCTTCACAAGTCACACACATATAACCAACTCTTCTTAGAAACTAATATTTTCTCAAATATAAATATCTCATCGTATTTTTACATTATCCAATACATATGAGAGATAAATTAGGCCCTTGAATTTATTCATCAATATATACATATTCTAACTGGAAAATCATCCACCAATGACATTGAACCATTGAAATTAAAATGGTTTTCAAATATTTTTCATATTTATTAACATAATTAAATAAATCATAATTACATCAATAATCATATCATAATATATAAATCAAAAATAAATTTTTATCAATATATATCATGTAACATTCTTGGTAAATACCACTCAATAAAAAGAAGAAATAATATTGTATTTACACTATATTGGAATAAGGTATTCAATAAAGTCATCAATGTCCCAAAATCAATTATTACATTCCTTATAGGGGAATGCTTTTCAATTAGAGGAAGTGAACCTAATGAGTTTTTAGAGTAAGGAATTGGAAGAGAACTTATATTAATATATAGAGTATGAATAGGAATGAAAATGATAGTGATGAGTAATTCCTTCATATTAGAATGATATATTATATTCCATATAGGGAAATAATATAGATGTTGAAATTTAGTGAATTTCACCAATCATGAAAAAAATATGTCAATGGATGTGGATTTAGAAGAATCATTTATGTGTATTCGAAAAAATTATTTTTAATTTGGGAATATGATTAGCCATTTTTGAAAATTTCATTACATTGAAATATTTTATAAATATTATAGTAAATATAATTTTCAAAAACCATTAACTCTTTTAAATTAATTTTTGTGGAAATAAAAATTATGTCATGAATATGAGTTCAAAAAAATGATGAAAATATATTATTTTTTCACCTTGAGAGAAACATTACCATATAGAAAGAAAACTAAAATTATTTAAAACATTTTAATAAATGAAATATAGTAAAAATTCCTATAATTAATTTTTTTGTAGTATATAATGATATTACCAAAATCATATAATTAATATGGAAAATGATAAATTGAGGTTTTTGAATAAGAAGAAGATATTAGTTCAGTTTAACATACATGAAACCCTTAAAGTAAAATATGATTAAATTTGAAATATTCCTTTTTTGGGATATGTAAAACCACATTAATATCCACACATAATGATTATGTTTTAATGAATGAATTAAAATTCAATATATGAATCTTCATTTTAAAAATTCCTGAATTATGTTCATGAATTGAAAAGAAAAACATATGATTTGAAAAATAATTATATTATAGACTTTTATGGGGAAAGAAGTTTAAATTTAACATTAAATAACCTCAAAAAGGATATTAAATGATATACTATAACAAATATGATATATATAGACGATGTAACATTATATCGGAGCATAAAAAGTACATACCCCAAGAATTATGAATTGAGACCATGAAACCCTTATAAGCTATGTATCATTGGAAGTAAATGAAATTGAAATAAGAAAATAATGCGGATCTTATAACCACGGTAATTACAAGGGAAAGGTAAAATATTTTCATTTTTCATTAATTAGACCATATTAAATGTGTCATCTTATATTCTAAGAAATATGTATCATGATTTTATATTTGAGAAATTAATACAATAAATTTTCCCTTTTTCATTCTATACATGTTCTTAACTTCATGGATATCCAATTATTGTTTTTTAAAAATAATTAAAACACATAATTTCATTCATATTCTATGGTTTATCAATTATCATAAATTATTTATTTATTGTATTTTTTATATTATTTTAGTATATGAATATTATTGATTTCAATTTTTTCAACACTATATAAATATTGAAAATGATAAAAGGTTTTGTAAAATTACTTCATTTTATATAGATTTATATATTTTATATTCTTTTAAATATCATTATACATAATTTCCTATAATTCCATATTCATTAAAAATTGACTCTATGTATGAATAATTACTTGAAATGTTATTATTCTGGTGATTAAATTTACATTGATGGTTTATTGTTAATATTAATTATAAACACAATAATAATGTATTTATATTACCATAAAAAATATTTATTTAAATTTTATTATTTCACAACGACAGTAAATAATTTTTGATGTTTTCTCATGATCAAAATGTATAACATCACTCTTGTATTTTTCCAAATCAACAAAAACATGACCATTTTATATTTAATATATGAGTATGAATATGGTTTGATTTAGGTATAAGAACAATATTAAAGAAGTATAATGAAAAATTTTATATATCATTGTTTTTTTGAATTATATTTTAAAATATAATTACAAATAATTAATGACTTGTTGATGAAATAAATAACATTTATGGATGCAGTAGTCTAGCCATATGTACACATGGAGTTTTCACTTTTTTAATCAAATTAAATTATGTTGTGAGTGTTTAAATTTTCATAAGATGAATATATATATATATATCATATTATTTAATTAACTATAAAATTATTATAATACATGTTATGTGTTTAAGAAAAATCAGACATTTCTTTTGGGGATGTGGTTGTCCACCTGAACACAAGATGACATTGGTACTTTTCAATGAATTATGTTGTGTGAAAGTTATTAATAATTTATTATTATGGAATAAAAATATATTCTAGATAACATATTTAATCATCAATTCAAATATTAAAACCATTAATGAGAGGTAGTTATGAAATGTAGAAGTTGTTGATTTATGGTACAATTTGTATCGACAAACGCATTATCTGTGATAAATTATTATTTTTAATTGGATTTAATTGAATAAATAAGGGCTATTAAATTAAATTAATAACATATATATATATAAATTATAATTATTTAACTATATTACAATTTTTAAAAAACGGTTTGGACATGAATATTATGAAGAAGTGGTTATGATGGATGTAATAATTAGGTTAATAGATTTATTGTTCTTTTATAAACATCCATAGATATTTAGTCTATAAGATAATTAGTTATCCATATATGATAATTTATGATTTATACGGTTCATGGAGAAAAAAAATTAGTGTTTTAGTAAAAAAATTGAGGTAAAAGGCTTTGCATCAATTTTTGGATCAACCCCGTTTTAAAAGTGATGAAGACGAAACTTTTGCATGAACCCTTTATATTTTTAATAATAAGAAAATATTGTTCTAGTATAAAATGATAAAAAAGTTACAAAATATTAAGGTATGCGTGTTCTGGTCGAGACAACATTCAATAATCCATTTCTAAAAAGTATTGTTTCATGTTTTGGGTAGTTTCATCATATTAAATCTATAATTACAATTTTTATATTATTGAGGTAATTAAATTTTTAGACATTCAATTTTTTTTAACATAAACAAAAATGATGTCTTAAAATAAATTTAAACTTTTTATTTTAAAAATTAAATTAATCTCATGAAGTAAAATTATATGTGAATTGAAATGTTAATTATAAAATAAACTCACATATAATATAAAATAGAATTTAGGAAAAAAGTTGGTTTCTATGATTAAAACCTATGTTTAATTAATAATTAACATCAATATAATTTTAATGTCATTAAATTATTAATTATAAAAAATTAAAATGATATTTATCCTTCAAGTACAAAAAATAATGATATTTTTCAATGAATATAAATAATTACAACCGATGAATAAATTTTTTTTGAATTATAGTATTATTTTTTATTTATAAAATTAAAAATAAGTTTTATAAATAAGAAATAATTTAATTAAATTGAATAATTATTTTCTTTAAAAATAGTTGATTTATTAATTGAAAATATATATCTTTATATATAGTATTAAATTAAGGAAATTAATTTCTTTGTCAAAAACTGTAATTTTTACTTTTCATCTAAAAATATCACATCATAGACAAAAAAACTCATAAAAAACAATGAAATGGTAAATTAAACAATTAAGGCCATTTAAAAAATATATCAATATAAAATTTACTATTTTATAATTAAAATAAAATATATATATTAATTTGAGGAATAATAATTTAATTGAAAATTTCTTTTAAAAACATTAGCTATGCTTATCCAATTTCGTTTAAAATTTTACTTCAAAATATTTTGATTCACAATAGGATTTATAATCGTAAAAATTATTAATAATATTTTTATTATATATCATGCCCTATTTTATTTAGGTGTGTTACAAGAAAAAAACCATTTATAACATTTTTATTTAATGGGATAAAAATTTTATTGTATGTTTTTTAGTCATTAAATTTTCCCAACCAATACTCATATATAATATCTCCTCAACCCTCTCCCCATAACCTATAATAATTTTACATTCCAAAATACCATTTTAGAAATATTTAATTTGTTTCCCAAGGGTGAACACCAAATGGGATAGGTAATGTTCTCAAGTGAACTATATTAATTATCTCTTATTCTACCCATTAAAACATAATATATCATTGAATATATAAGAATACAATTATATTTAATATAAATAATTTTTATTTTAATATATATATATATATATTCTCTATGCCCCTATAAATCCATTAAAAAAGTGAATTAATCGCAATATGTGTGTCTGGACTACGACCTCTATGAGTGAAAAGTTATATTTTCCACAATTTCATACATGGATAATATAAAAGTGTTATGCTATTAATGATATAATATCTATTGAATAAATATGATTACGATTTTATTTTTTATATATACCACTTTCAGAAGAATGGACAATGAATTTGTCTTCCGTAAATGTCTGGTCTATCGTTTCTATGGAATTATGTATTCTTCATCCCCATTTAAATATAACATAGATGAATTTAAAATGTATTAAATGTAGAAAAAAGTTATTAACTGCACTATTAATAACATGTAATTATTTTATTGGACATTATACTATTAAAACTTGGTAGTTATATTATTACATCAATCTTATTATTTAAATGTCATAATTTCATTGATTCACTATAATTATAGTCATATAAATAATTTCCTAAATATTTACAATTGAATATTGAATAGTTTTATTTAACATAATTATTTTCCATGAATTACAAATTTTTTTTAAATATTTGATTTTAATATTTATAAATTAAATTTTATAACATGGAAATTAATTTTTATATCATTATATCAAATTATTTTAAGGTGTATTTTTTAGGTTTTTTGAAAAATATTATGTTTTGGGTGAATAGTAAAAATACATAATTGTTAAAATGAATTCACATTTTATACAAGATTAGTATATAATCATTAATAAAAATATTTACAAATATTTTTTTTTATCCAAATATGTGTTTATGGAGTTAAATAATTTATTTTTAAACAATGCATTAAATTTGGACCCCAGTCATTAATTATAGTAAAATAACTTGTATTTGATTCAAAATTTCTATTAAAATAATTGGATGGATGGAAGATTTCATTTGATTATTACATGAAAAAATAATTATAAACACCATTTTTTATTATATTTCCAAAATAAATCATAGAAAACAAACTACATACATTATTTCAAAATGTACATATTTTTACGATTAAATCACATATTTTACATAAAATCCTTTTCCTCCTGTGTTACATACAACTATAAAATATATAATTTTTAACATTATATGTTTAAAATATGGGAAAATGGAATCATAACATTAAATCATCATGTCAGAATTTTTTACTAAAAATCTTTTTAATTTTTTGAAAGATATTATATTTTTATGGTAAAAATATAAGTTATTATTTTTCATATTGAATTTAGATTAAATTTCGTTAATGTGAAGAAGTAAAATGTCATCCAAACAAGATTAAATGTGACCAATTGTGTTTATTTCAACTATTTCACAGATTACATATGAATTTTTTCTACCTTGGAGAATCTTAACCATGAGTATAATATTATATTTTTTAGAGCATTTAATAATTACAAACCTCAATTATAAAAAGGGGCCACTTATCATTTCATTTTGATGCCTATTTATTTGTTCTTATACCTTCTTAAAATATTCTCTAACCATGAAAAAAATAAAAAAATATATTGTGTTAAAAAATATTTAATTTCATTATGAATATCTAATGATATTATTTAATTTTCTTTTATAACCTACAGAAATGAAATCATTACAAGTGTGTATGTGTTGAAAACCAACTATATGAAGCGATGTGATTCAATTATGATTTATACATTATATTGATGGTCATATTGGTCAAAATATTAAAATTTCTAGTCAATAAATGAATTTTTTTTGTATAGAGTCAGTTGAAAAATAATCTATTTTAATAATATCATCACACAAATTTTGTTCTGAGTTTATAAATCAAACATCCAAAAAATGTCCCAAATGAACATAACCATTATTATAAATAAATAAAATAAGGTAATTAATTCAATTAAATTATTAATAATAATGAAATGAACATTTAAATAGTTATCAATCATGTATTAAACAAATATAATTTTGTTAATCATGAGGTTAGACATATAAATGAACTATGGTTGGACACACAATATAGTTTTCTTCCATGAAATATTTTTTAAAGTATGAATTTAAACTACTTTCCCCCATATCAATGTCTCTTAAAAATTTACATGAATATCCTTAAATAAATATTTTATATTCTAAAATTTATTTTTAAGGTATTTATTTTTAACATTTAACATAAGGTTCAATTTTTTTATTTTCTACCAATGTAAAAAATTATGTATTTATGGTATAATAAATGAAAATTTTTTCATACATATATATATATATATATTATTCATTTTCATGATTCCAATTCAAGATAATGTATCTTTTCAGTGAGTTTATATTTTTTATATTTTTTAATTTTTTTTATATTTAAGAGTTTTCAAAGAAAAATAATAATTCTCATTGTTGTTATGTTTAAATGGAATATATTTTACTTATTGGTTCAAATGTGTTTCACAATGATTTATTGTTAAAAAATTTAATCTTATAGATTTTTTATTCTTATTATGTTTCTATATCATTAGATATGATTACGGGAGATCAAAATATTCATAATTACTAGAGATCCAAACATATTTGTCCAATACATTAAGTAATAACGCGGTCATAAATGTAAAAATTGAAGTAGATAACCAAGATCATTATTCATAAATTAATTACTAGGATTCAGTTATTTAATCATGGGTAAAAAATCAATGAAACATTTAATAAATAAGATGCTTAAAGATAGCCACATTTTACATGAAAAAATGTTTTTATGGAAAACTATTTTTTTATGAGGATATAATATATTAAAGGGTAATTATTTTCAAATGAATGTTTTGATGAGTTCTCATTTATTTGAAGGTTTATTCATAGTTTCTTATATTCTGTTTAATGTGTTTCAACGGATTAAATTGAGTTTATTCAGTTGTGTAAATTTTTAATTTATGTGCTTGAGATCAAATGGTGACTCATATATAAATAAAAAGACGTGTCTTTATTGAATCAAGGGTATAGACAAAATTATTTTTTTAGAAAAAATGTTTACTACATGAAATTCTCTAATTTTTTCCTTTTTTTAAATAATTTAAAATTTTTATAAGTTGAAATGATTTTTCTAATGTAAGAAGGTGAAACCCTTTTTGTATATTATTTATTTATGGATTTATTATGTTATAGGGTATTCCAGTTGGTATGACAACCACATTAATATAAAATTGTATATTATGAGAATGTAAAAAAAGACACTTTAAAGATAATTCTTTATTATATTAATATTATCATGAGATATATTTTTAATACTTCCATGTTACATCATCTAATATGTGAATGTTCAAAATGGAATTACATAGTGGAAAAAAGTTGTTGTTGTATTCCATCCATTTGATAATCACCCTCTAAATTAAAAACTGGAATGGAACTAACATCATCAATTTTGGATGTGTTAACTTAGGTTAAACATGATATTAATCGTGGTAGCTATGAAGGGGAGTTACTAACTTCTCTATAGAGTAAATTATCTAAATTGGTGAATTTTATATAAAAATACCCTACATAATTTGTTGGATCAAAAATCCCAGTGATATTTAGGTGATTGTTAAATTTACTATAGAATTTATTCAGTGTTTTGGGATATATCTAATGTATAAATAAATCTCATATCATCTATTATATTAGAAGTTAATTAAATCATAGATGGTTTTTTATTAATATTACTATGGAAAAAATTACAATATTATTTCCATAGTGTGTATGACCATTAAAAATATTTTTCTTGTAATGAATTTTACATATGTTTTTTTGATTATATAAGAAAGTAAATTTAAATTTTTATAGAAAAAGGAATAAGAATCAATGCCCAATTATGAATAATATTTTTCTAGACATACCAAGTATGAAATTAATTTTAGTTTTTCCCCATGAGAGTAAAATTGATTGCTTTTACATAGGTTTAAAACATGTTTACTAATTTTCATGGCCTCTCATTAATATATATTTTAAGGGGAAGTCGTATGATGTATAGATAATGGAAAGATGAAATTTTTAGAAACATATGTAATTCGTGATAAAATAATATGAAATAAATAGAGTTTAATTTTATTGAGATCAAATTGATCAATAGATATAGTACTAGGACACCAATATGAATAAAATGTAGTATAATACAGTGGTATTTGAATTTATGGTAGTATAAAAAACATGTTAACAATATCTTAATCTTAGTTATATGGCTTATTAATATAAGGAATCATTTTCTACAAATACTCATAATGGAAAAAAACAATTCTTTACATGATTTGATATGTATTAGTTTTAGAGAGTGGGGTAAATTCTCACAGAAATGAAAAAATATTGTTACCCAAGATGGAATCACCAATTTCAAATGATAAATTGTGAAACAAAGAATTTTTATATATCAAGATTAAAATATTTACTACAATAACTATGTGAGTTAAGGTAAAATAATTTTTTATTTAGATTATTCCAAGGTCTTGTTAAATTTGAGATCAAAAAATTATTTTATATAAAATCTATTTCAATGTAAAAAAATAATTCCTCCTATGGAAATGAAATCAGTATACATGGTTAAAACACATTGGTTATTATAAATGGAAAAATATTATTAGGATATTATTATTATTATTTTTGGAATGGGCTTTCAAATAAAACACGTTTTCCATACCATTGTATATTTCATATTTTTTCAAGTATAAAATGGTTATGAATTTATCATTCCATGATAAATTATAGAGATAAAGATTTAATGTCCAATTTTCCTACAGTAATTAAATTTATCAATAAGAATTAGATTATATAACTAAAGTCAAATAATGAATATGATAAAATAAATAAATATGGGATAGAATGTTATCTCCCACATATTTTTGAAAACAAAAATAATATCTTAGATTAGTAATATACCTATGGGAAATGAATATTTGTATATAATTTCTGACGATTTAACTATTGTGAAACCTAATTTAGAGTTTAAAATTATTGTTTATTTACTTTTCGATGTGATGAAAATTTCAAAATCCCAACTTCAAACAAAATCAGTTGTTTTGTTTATATTAGACATGTATTATTAATAGTTTCTTGAATAGGGATTCATGTAAACAAGAATTCTTCTACCGGTTGTCCAATTATTTTAGATAAGAATAATAATAGTTCCATGTGACTATGAATTTATTATTTAAAACTATGTAATATCAAATTTATGAAATATTATATATTTCTTATATTAGTGATTTATTAATAATCTATAGGGATAATTTCATTTTTAAATGGTTTCACTCAAATCATGTTATTGTCTAATGAATGTGAGAGAGTAATAAATTATTAAGGAAATGTTTCACTATATTTATGGTCATTTAAAGTTTCTTATTATTCCTTTTATGCCGTAAAATTCATCCAGAATATTAATGTTTTTAGTGAAAATATTTTAATATTAGTAATTAGAAACAAAATTTTTTCTATTTATTGATTTTATTCTATATTATTTTATATTTTATTAGAATCATGATGATCTTTATAGTATCATTTTTCATAATTTAAAAGAAAATATTTCTTATTTAGAAATTAGTAATTTTATTTCTTGGTTGAAGAAGATTATATCAATGGGAATATTTTTTATCTAATAGGGGGGTTACGATTAATCATGAAATAAACAATGAAATAGATTAATTGTAAAGACATAAAAATTGGACTAATATTTATATTTTTCTGCTATTTGTGGGTTACAAGGGAATATTTTTAGAAAATTTCTCAGTTATGTGGCCCATAATCTATGTTCAATCGAAATGGAGTTAAATTAAACAAGAAAAATAATTTCATTAATTATTTCTCTAATTGAAAAGAATTTTGGTTAATATTATATTACTGAACATACCCATATATAATTATTAATGATTTCCATTATAGTGATTTTTTAATGGAATTGTTTTTTATTATTGCATGATTATTAGGTAATTTAATTTGAATCTTTTTTGTTCAAAATTATTTTGTGAAATTAACCTACGCATTATATTGAGCTTATACTGATGGTTTTAAGATTAAATATTTGGTGCAAACATTTATATTTTTTATGGTATTGAATATATATTGACCCGAGAAGATTATAATATATCATTATTAAAAATTAGTTGAAAATTAGGTGTATAATAGTTTTTATAATCTAAAATATTTTTATTTAATGTATCATTATCATTCAGGTAATAAAGATATGGTGTTTGATGACTTTATTCAAATATATAATGTATCATTAACCCTAATATGTTTTGAACACTATAATTTTTCTATAAATTTAACAAATATTCACATAGAAAATGTGTTTGTAAAACTACATTTTTGTATATCACATAAGAGTGTATTAATCATTGATATAACGATCTATGTTGTAATTGAAAGAATATTCCTATTTTCAAAAAGGTGTAAAATCATCCTAGGATTATATGTTTCATTAATTTTGTATTGATAATTATGGAGTTATAATATTTGGAAAGATATAATGTGTTATTAGTCATAACCATTTGAATAGTTATTTTTTATGTTAATATTACCAAACATGGTTTTATGATTATCTAGTTAGTACAATAAAAAATATAGTGATCACTGAGAATATTATTAGTGGGATGGTATTCCAAAAGAAATTATAAAATTTACCATGAATGTTTTATCTTTTTAGTATGATAATATTGAGAAAAAACTACCAAATGAGACACATAAACCACTTTTAGTAGATTAATATAAATAGAAGAGTATATCTATGGATTTTTGTGGGGTTACAAAAGACATAATGTGTTAACAATGCGATTTTTCTTATTTTTGAACTTTTGAGAAATGAAGTACAATATATTTATATTCATGACATTTTCTCTTTGAAAAAACATTGTAGACATTATATTAAAATGATATTCATATTACATGTGCCCCTTATATATTTAATCTTATAATGATTCCTTAATTAATTTTTTTTATATTACATAAGAATATGTTAGGTAGTGAATTACATATTAGTAAATATTTTCATTCTCAATTTGAAGGAATTTTAGAAGGAACTATTCAAAACAAAGAATAAATTTTTCATGATTTCACTTTTTATTATCTGGTGCATTATATTAAACACTATTCATTGGTGTAATTTTCAAATGATAATAGATTTCATACTATTATGTAGATAGAACAGTTTGGGGAAATATATTGAATACATTTAATCTCGATGTAAAAGTGATTAAGGTGACGAAAGAATGTTTTGGGAAAAAACTAGATGAATAGATGGTTGTTAATATAAATATGATTCATCCCAGTACTAGAGAAACTCATTATATATTGATGAGGTTTATATGTAATATGCGGAAAATAAACCCTTTATATATATTAATTTTTTTATTATCTAATTGGAAATGTGTTATTCATTTATATAAAAACTGGAAAGTTATGTGTTTTGTTACTTAGACCCTCCTTAATTTATAAGAATTTTTGGTTAGTTTCGTAATAGGTATCCTTCCTCCTGTTTTAACATTAGTACAATATTAGTATCATGTCTCTTTTCTTTGTTATTATGTACATGATACATTAATATTTTTAGATATTATAAGTGGTTTAGTTTGATGATAATATTTCCAATAATGAAAAATATATTTTCATTTTAAATCATAAAAAGTATGTATAATGGAATAAATTGATTCACATGTTAATGGATATATAGAATAATCACATGACTTATGAAAAAACGTGGTAATAAAAAATGATAAAACTAAAATTATCACCACTTTTTTTTAATAAATAAAATTGATTAGATGAAATTTATTATATGGGGGATGAATGATGAAACCAATTTAATTATAGAAATATATCAGTCCTAAAATTTAAATGTATTGATTATCTATATTCATAATAATAATAGTGTTATATAAAATTTTATATATTTTTTCAAATGAAAAACAAATAGTTATAGTATAAACAATTACTCCAACAAACTACAATGCACATCTAAAAAAATAAATTTTAAAATGAATTGAAATTTAATTCAGATAGATGGAGTCAATTTATTATATTATTTTTTCTATTTTTCACAAGATTTAATATTTTAGATGTTTTAATCTATTTAGTTTGGGTGAATTGTTAAAATACTTATTTTTTTAAAATACAATCTCTTTTTTCATGTTATTAAGATATAAGAAAAATTAATAAATTTAAAAATAATTGGATTGAAAAAATATGTGTTTATCATAATTAATTTTTAGTTATATAATAATATTTTTAGTTTGGGAACCAAAGATATATTTTTTGTAACAAAAATAATATTTCATTCAAATATGATACTATTTTTATGTCTGATAATTTAATTATATAGTTGGAAGGATAAATTTCTAATTTTGTTAAAAAAAACATAAAAAATCCATTTTAAATTATATAAAAAAATTCATTTCAAAGAACATATTTCTTAATTTTAATGTAAAATGGTTTTAATAATTAAATCGGGTACATTCCTAAAATCATTTTTAACTCATTTTGTGTCAGAATATTTAATATAACTTCTTCAACCTATATATTTTGAATCGAATAAAATATATTCAAATGTTTGATTCATAAATTCCAATTTTCTAATATGTGCCCATTAATTATTGTGAATGTAATTATGTTGTAGTGTAATATTATTATGTTATCATGTTTATGATAAAAATGGGAATAGTTGTAGTATTTCTAAGAAATAATAATTAAAATATCTCCAACACATGTTAAATTGTGTTCTTCACATATTATTACTACCATATCCTATATAATATATTAATTTTGTGTTACATGGTTTCACATGGCCTAGAATTTTTTTTAATTTAACACAATGAATAAGTTCAAGAGTTTCAATCCCCTCAATTTTAAAAGGGAAGCAATTATCCTCATATTTTCTCATATTTTCTGACACCTATCTTTGACTATCATTAGAAAAATACCATTAAAAACATCCAACATATTATTTAGAAGATATTTTCACATAAAAATAACAACATATATCGCACAATGTGTAAGACATAAGTGTGGTTTTTAAGAACATGTATAACTTTTAACTTGGTTATTTAATTTTTTTTATTTTCCTCATCTTTGAAATATTAGTTAAAAATTATGAAATAATAATAATAGAATCTAGGATATAGTTAATTTTTAGTAGCATTATTATATAACCATTTTTTACTCCTTTTATGTCATATGGAAATAAAAATATCACTCATGTATACATGTGAAATACCACATCTATGAAGAGATGAGATAAATTCATTATTTTCAAATTATAATGATGGTAATAATATTTCAAATAATGATTAAATATGAATTGAATTATATATTTAAAATTATTTATTTAGTTTTACCATAAATACATTGATCATAGCCATCACCACAATGATGTTTTCATCTTATTATATAAACATCCTCAAAACATCTAATGATAACTTAACCACTTTAGTAACTATATAATTTAACAAATTAATTGAAAGGTATAATAATAATAAAATAGATATTTCAATTGATTTAATTAATTGTTTAAAATAATATACTTCAATAATCATGATGGTATATATAAAAATGAATCGAATCGATACAAATGGTAATGAATTTTTAAATAAAACCATATTCTAAATTATTACATGAAACTATTTTTCCTCCACATGCGTGTTATTAGAAATATTCAATGTATTTTGTTTTTTATCCATAAAATATTATCATGTTAAATTTTAAATACACATAAATATATATAAAAATAATTTTTTAAAAAAATTATTAAAAATATAATTTTTAATTTTTTACAACAGTGAAAAATAATGTTTTAACAAATAAGGTTCGTCCATAGTTTATAACCATAATATCTGTTATTCATAGAAATATTACACTCTTAGATATAGTGGTCATTAAATGAATATATATTCTTATATATTCTATATATTTTACATTTTTAATAATTTCTAATCAAAAATTATATTTCACATTATGGTTAGGTAAAAAATGTAATTTCCTTTTAATTATAATATCATGTGAATTTTTAATGAATTTATGATGAAAAATGTCAAGGTATTAAATGTTTTGGGAAAGTTATGGTTTTTGAGTATAATAGATGATGAAGTTTTATCATGAAATATCTCATGAGGGTAAGTTAAAACAATATAATATGACTCTTAAAGGAATGTTGAAGAGTTTTTTTCATTACTGAGCATTTATTCTCCCCCCATTACTATGGTTTTATTACCCATTCCATGAAAGAGTATATATCTTATTATATGTGTATAAGATGGTATATTACATTTCTATTATTGAAAAATAATTACATCTATCCCACAATAAATTTCTTATATATGAAATATGCGAGGAAATTGAAACTATAGGTAATCACCATGAACAATTATTATTGAGTATCAACTCTATATTTACTTGATTCATTATTAGTGGCCCAAATAAATCAATCATTGATACAAATTAAAAATTGACATTCTATGGAAATTCCATTGATATTTATAAACAATTAAAAAGGAATAAAATGATAGAAATAAAAAAAGTATAATGACCATATAAGTCCTAATATAAACTAATTAAATTATATTTTGATATAATTATATCATAGGTGAACAAAAAGTGTTATGGTGTGGAAATAATTTTTCATTGTGTATGACATCATAATTTTATCTTTTAATAAACATATGTTCATTTTATATTTCTCATTGGATATTAATTTAATAATTTTATTAAGAATAATTGGTTCAAAATATGATCTCTAAGTTTATTTTATTAAAGGTATGTCTCTATAAAAATCTAAGACATATTGATGGAGGCATATTTTGAATAAACAATTTGGAATCCTCATATACAGATATTATAAGGGAAATGATTTATTACAAATTCATACATAATATACGTGTTTTTATCTCTTGGGAATATATATATATATTGATCCCCAATTATCATTCATATTCCATTATGTTTTTTATTATAACGTGATATTTCAAATTTTGAGAACACAATTAATTTAAGGGGGTGAATTTTACAACCTATGATTTTGGAATATATATTTTCTCTAAATAAATATTATGCTTGATTTCTTATTTCACACATGAACCTTATCAAAATGTATGCATGATATATTAAATGAATGTTAGTCTGAAAATTAATGTATATTCAAACATAAGGTATAAAAAAATATTCAAATCATTAAGAAATAAATTTGAATTATGTTATAAAAACATTATGTTTGAAAATGGAAATTCTATAGAAAATAAAATATTTTTTTCATATTTCAATTTAATTTAAAATGTAAATATTTAATTTTATGAGTTTAAATGTTTTTAATATTATATAGTTTTTTAATTCAGTATACCAAAAATCATAAAAGGGTAAATTATTGAGATTTATATAAATTAATATATTCTAATGTGAATTCTGAAATATACCAATTTTTAAAATGATACCAATTTTATGAAATTGTCCTTATAAATGAATGTGTTAAACTTTTTTAAATTGTATTTTCATAAAAAATTATATTTATAAAGTGAAATACGTAGGATAGTAATTCTATATAAAATTATAAAAATCAATTTTAACATTTTGAATGCTTATGTCATATTTTAGTCTAAATATTGTATATATTGATTTATATTAATTTTATTTCATAAATAATAGAAAATAAATTTTTAATAAAATTATATTTCATATATTATATTAAAATTATATTTATTATGAAATATGGGAAAAAAATTTATAGAAATTTGATTACTAATTTTAATGTTTGTAACACTAAAAATGGGGATATGGTTTTATAATAAATATCTTATAATGTTTTTCATGTTTAATATAATAAATTAAAATCATAATATATATATATATATATATATATATTATTTTAACTCATATATTTCAAGATATTAAGAATAATTCAAATGGTAAAAAAATATTGACTTTATGAACACTTAATAGTTATTTTGTTCTGAAAAATATTTATATATTTTATGCTTAAATTGGAAGGTTATATTTCTATTATTTTTCAAAATAGTAAAATAATATTGATAAAATTAATTTTTCATTATAATATCCCTATATTTTTTTATTATATTTTTACATAAATAAACATTTTTTCTTTGATAGCTTATTTTACATCCAACACCATGTTTTAATAAACAACAATGTGCTATTATAATAATTTAATTTTAATATGACAATTATAAAATATAAAATAAATTTGTGGGTATGGATAATATTAAATAAATATTGAAATATATATTTATAATTAATTTTCAATATAAATTATTTTATAAATTCTTATACAAAAATAAAAAAATTTAAGTCAAATCATTTTATTAGTAAAATATATAATTTCCTCATTATCATTTTTAATGGTTTTTGAGGGAAAATATTATAATTAATTTATAGAGAATATAGAAAATTTAGTATATGAAAGGAAATTTTTTTATTAACTAATCTTATTAAAAATTACATTGGATGAATGATTTGGATTATTTTTGGAAGCGATTGATTTTTATAGAAGAGTGGAAATTAATAAATTTTCAAATACTATCGTTTCTAATGTTAAAATTATTAATTTAAAAGATCCCTTATAATATTTAATTATTCTAAATTTTACTTATAATTCATTTTTTCTATAATAATTTAATTAATTTCATTTAAAAAATAAATTTCCAAGATATTTTCATGGATTTTATTTATTTTTTAATTAAAACTTTTTCTAAAAAACTATTTTAGGTGTATAATGGTTTTCCATTATAATTCACTAATAATAACAAAAATTAGTAGTTATTTATATGAATTTTATATTATATATATATGAATTTGAA
Organism: Viscum album; assembly: GCA_963277665.1. Lineage (NCBI taxonomy): Eukaryota > Viridiplantae > Streptophyta > Magnoliopsida > Santalales > Viscaceae > Viscum > Viscum album. The sequence continues at coordinate 1,396,641,103 of OY728165.1, forward strand.
TTCATATATTAATTATTACTAGTAATTCAGTTAATGGATAAATGTATTTACATTTAAAAATGAATTTTTAAAATAACTATTTTTCATCAAATTTTTCAAAAGTAGTTTTTTATTTCTCGTTTAACAATTAAACACTATTTATTTGATAAAATTAATATAGATTTTGGAATATATATTTAACAAAATTTCATATCATTAATTTTTGATATATTTCTGATAATATAAATTTGTAGATGAATGGCATATAATGTAGAATTTTATTGAATATTTTATCTTCATTTGAAAACATTAAAAAGTTAAATTTTTTTAAAAAATTATCTAAAGTTATAAATATTAAAAATATAATTTTTAATCCAAATATTTCCATTATAATAAATTTTATGTTCAATTTTTAGAAAAACTAATTCTTATAATAATGAAAACATATTCTTTTGAAAATAATTTTTTCATCGTGTCTATTGATTTAATTTAAAAAAAATCCAATATTTTTGTACTAATTTTAGTAAAATGGAATCCATATTTTGATCCATCGTAATTTTTTTTATAATAATATCAACATAATATTAGGACATAGTAAATATTAAAAGTAGTAAAAATAAGTTACTACAGGTAAGGTTTAAACAAGATTATTGAGGGTGAAACTAAAATAATAATCATTAAAATTACTTAAATTTTTTATAATTTAAATTTTGTGGACATATTGAATCATTATCACATCAATTTGGTTTGTATTAGTCCATTTTGTGATCCCATTGGTGTCTGTAAAACAAGCGTATATTTTATTCTTTCAAAAAATTCTATTAGTGTCCCTTCCCGCACATATGAACGGAAACCCCTTCTTCTCTCTTAGTCTCACTTAATAATCCTTTATTAATGATCATTACTTCCCAAAACTAATTATTAAAACTACCCAAATGACCTATAACACATTAATTCATCATCGTAACCACAAATGATGGATTTTGTTATAAACCAAAATATATTCTTTCAAGAATAGGTATAATTATTAACCTTGCATTTTCATTTTAATTCTTATTACTCCTCTTTAAAATCATATGCATCAATGATGATATAACAGAAATATTATATCCCATATACTAAGCATTTATTATGATATTGATATTTCTTACCAAACTGTTTCGTATTACGTATTTTCAATATATTAAGAAATATTTTCATAATTGTACACTGCTATATTGTGAGATTTTGAGGATTAGTGAGCATAAAATTTAATTTATAATATATTAAATATATTGATATCATATTTCTTTGTTTTCCATTAATAATGGGTAATATTGTGAATGGAACTTCATATAATTAATCTATAACCAAGGTTGAATCTAGAACCTGAGGTTTACTATAGACGAAAAATAAATGACGTCGGTATGGTACATTTGGTTGATGCAGTCAGTGGTGGTGAATTATATTTATACAAATAATTAAAAAAAATATTTGACATTAAATGACCAAAAATATATAATATAAAAAATTACTGTGAGGAATATTCTATATTTTTTTGCATAACCCAATGAGGATTTAATAGGAGGCTTATATAGTTCTTTATTTCTAGATCAAAATTGGACAATGAATGACAATTGTATCAAGGACGATCGATAGACATCAAATACTGAGGATCATCATCATCACTAAACATATAATTTTTCACCAAAATTGATTCCTATATAGAGTTATAGCTCATAAATTAGTTGGTCCACAATTTATTATATGATTTTTCATGGATATATATATTTTTCTAATTTTTATTAGATTTTTCCAACCCTTCGCATGGTCCCGTTAAATAATCAAATTGTTTTATTCTATATATCCTTTTTATTTCATCATATCACCATAAATTCCCCACATTATAATCAAAGAAAATAAAATCTTGGCCAATGATGATTAGCAACATTTTATATTAAACCATTCCCCCTTAGTACATCATGGTCATTTTCATTTGTTGTATATGGTGACAATTTAACTTTTCATGGGATGTATCGAGCTTGATTGAACCCCTGGATATGCTATAGTTATGAGAACAATGATTTAGATAGTAATTCAATGATTCATAATGTTTTATTTTGTGGTATTTTTAGTTATTTCTATGGGATTTGTAATCAGGTTTAGTATAATATGATAGGAGGAACATATGATAAAATGTTTTTTCACGAAATCAAGTGGTTATCGATTATTAGACACTAGAGTACTAGAATCGATGGATGTATGTGGTTTCATTCAATTACGAATGGTGAATAAATTTACATCTATTCGGATAGTCCTGATCTCGAAAACATATTACGAATCATTAATTTCAATGGAAAAAAGATTACTATACGAAATTAGTAGAAGAACACATTCAATGTATTCTCGGCAAGATGTAATGGCTCGGGATTATTGTATTATGTGTACTACATAATGTATGGTCATTGATCCACATCCTTTGGCACTCCCTTCATGATTGTGATATGTGCAAGATACACTCGGCTAGATCCCCACGCGGGAGGACACATTGTTTACTATTGGATTACAGAATCCTGGGATTGTACCTATGTATGACCAGGTACTTTGACATGTACACATACATGCCATAGGTAAAAGAGATACACCTTTTGGGATTCTTTTAACATAGTTTATAATGAATTTTAAACTAATCCATGTCTAGAAGAGAAGATGGCCTAGGTACCGGAGGAAGAAAACATGCCATGTGGACCCTATACATGGTTTGTGAATGTATGATAAAATTCCATCTTGCATGTTTCATTTTTTTGGACTCGGATTTTGAACTATAGGTAGCCTATATTGATCATTTTTCTAAATATAATAATATGGTATCTTTTATAATTTTTTTAAACATTGAAAAATATATTATGAATGAAACATATATATGTGTTTCACTAAAATGGAATTGATCATGTGGGAACATTATAGATAGTTCTGGGTGGGAAAGCCACCATTATGTTATGGTTCATTTGCCCCACACTCCTTGAACTATTTTTATTTGATCCCCAAAATTGACTAGGGAGTTTTTTTTCTACCTAATTTATGGATCCCCAAGATATACCAGGGAAATGGTCATCTACCTATTGAGTGGAAACCCATATTTGAATTGCCTGAATATCTCTAACCTATTGTGTGACACCCCCAATCAGAATGGGACCTGACTATCTGGAAAAATTGTATCAACCTTCATGGAAAATGTTGTTGGTATTATAACTTTTTAGTATCACCCTATTAACAGACAATGGTGTGGGTCCTCTATATACTATGTAGCACCCCTGCTAAAATATAGAGGGGGTCCACTATTTTATATTATTACCCCACAGATATAAAACAAAATGGAGTGGTCTGGTTCCTCGACACTCTTTCATCAAGGGATAAATAAGATACAAGCCATTAGAGATGGACGCGTTTGGATCTATTAGAAGAATAATCAACCTAGGTTTTGTCTATAAAAGGGAGACTCCCTTTCTCTCTATTCAATGTTTCATTAATGATCAGATATAAATTTATACACCCATTTTTCTATCATGTTGGATTTCATTTACCTATTTCATTGGGTAATATTGACAGGAGTTATCGTATATTGTATTTATCCCAAGTTAGTTTTTGGGGTGTCTATCAATGTATGTATATACTCAACAATTCATGGTATAAACCTTTACTATTCATTTTTTTACGACTACTTACAAATTTATGGTGATATCAGTGGATCATAGTGTAACACTGGTTCATATATAACATATAGCTACTGAGCTTGGAGATAAGTATTCATTCAATACCAGCTTTCTATTATTCAAGTTGTTCTGAGAGATTGGCTTCATTTCTGGTTAGGGTTATATTTTAGCTTTTAAAAATTGGTTATAATCATCCACACTCTTATTATATTCTATATAGGTTAATAAATTCATGATTTAGACAAGATGATAATATAATTTATTATTTCATTTGTCTAATTTAGGGATATGGTTTGGTGTGATCATACAATAATTTTATGTATATTTCTCCCATATTATGTTATGTCTTCCTAGTTATTGTTTTTAGAAAATGGATTGTAGTGTTAGGACTAGGTTTATGGTGGCCATACCATCCACTATCACGGAATTCCTCGTTGGGACATGTCATTATAGCGTCGTATTAGAGGTGGTTCATCCTCATGTTAGAGTTTGAGTTGGTAACATTGTAAGGATTTGGTTGGGAACATTTTTTTGCCGTGTCAATGTATCTCCAACTGGATATTAGTACAAAGAACCCAATTCATGGATAGAAGAAACGATATGCATACATGATGAATCTGAATATCCTCTTATAAACAAGGAATATAGAGACAATGGTAATATGGAAAATGGTACAAGAATCACATTACATTGTGTCATTTTACAATCAATATTTAATCATCTACCCATATATATATTCACATATTATTATGGTAAATAATAATCACATTTATCATGTATCTTCAATGATAACAATATAGAATAATGATACATGATTGTGATGATTATCTGATGAGTAATAAATCCTCAGTTCTGAGGCCATCACATGAGATCTTTGATCAAGGAAACTAGTTGACAACACCACCAACATTTGAGAATCATATTCTACATGAAGTACGTTTTAAGAATTTTTCTAGGATTTCAACATTACGAGGGTTCCAACTTTAGTGTCCATCAATGTTCAATGACGATCCATTTCTTCATGTACCTGTGTAATGGATTGAGTCGATTATTTGAGTCTTATCGAGTTTTTGGTACCTAAATTATTAGAAAGTTGAACTAGAATCTAGTTTATGTAATTGTACATTAGAGCACTGTTGGAGACTGTTAGTATATATTACTAGAGATTTTACGCTGATATTGTTTGATTTCTATCATTTTCTCATGTGGACTAGTGCCCCTCTTGATTGAGGTTATTTTTGATTTATGATCATCTATATAAGAATAATGGTATTATTATAGTTGATAAGTATGCAATGATGTATAGTTCAATTAAATTTTACTCCCAAAAAATGGTTTTGGGGGGTTATTTTCATGCATGGAAGTTAGAGTAGAAATTTGGATTAGATATCCATTCCAATGTTGTTACACATTTTTATTCCCACATATTTTTTAGTGTTAAAGTAGGATCTTGTGATAAAGAGAATTATATCAGATGGATTCCAAGAATCTATGGATAGTAGTGGATTCTATGATGTTGATTTATCACTAGTATCAATAAAGAATCAATATATAATGTATTGTGTTTTGAGATCTTTCCATAGATAGTCTCAATCCTGTGGTTATGTAGTGAAGGATTTGTGATGAGGACTAGGTTATCTCGAAGAGGGGGGACTCTATGCATTTTGAAATACGTAGTCACATGGATAGTGTTTTCATGAAGTAAAATTACCTGGAGGTAAGGAATATATTATATGTACCACTATGGATGAGGCAACACTGTGATTATAGTTCCCATATTTTTTTATGTCATCCTCTAGGATACTGAGATGGTATAAGAAAATCAGGGTATATAGGTGGATGAACTATTGGTGGAGGGTGACACAGAGAGCTGCATCCACCACCACTACTAGAAGTCCCATTCTAGTATCAGGTAACTAGATGATATAGATGGAGTCATCTATAGACCATGGATGACTATTACATTACATGTTATGAGTTGATACATGGAATAATATATATCTATTCAACACTATCTCCAGTTTCAGTAGATAGAAGTTTGAGTCACTCCCCCATTTTCATATCTATTATATGGAAGAAATAACACCATTTTGAGACCATCTCATAGAATATTTTTAATAGTTTCTAACTATGTGTGATTCTTCGGTATTATTTATCTTCCAGTAGTGAGATCTTTAATTTGGTGGATAATGACTCATGTGGGACCACACTATCATCAATATGAGATCATATGAAATAATTATTTATATATAATGTTTTTCAATAATTCATGCCAATATTGACTATAATTACAGCATTTTTAGTTTAATTCTAATAGATGTGATGTGATAACCCATTAGGAGTGGGAGAGATTTAACGGATGAGTGATTACATATCATGAGTACGTGGATAAAACTAATAAATAATAAGTCTCTATTTTTATCCCACGATATAGCGTGTTCTTCAAGTATCCATTTTTCTTCATTAATTGATGACTATTTTAATTCTTACCCAATGATTTTCATGTACTACAACTGAGGCAATATACAAATATCTATATAAAATTTTACTATCTGACAACATAAATATCTTCTTCAATATATTAGATACATCCAATAAGTATCCAATTTTTTAGGGTTTAGATGGATGGACATTGAGAGAATCACATTATAAAATCATATATGTCCACGGGAAGATTAAGAACAGTTTTTGTAAATAAGAAGATAAGATATTGTAGCTTTATATTGATTATTTCTAGATGAACAAGTAATTGATCAAGAACAAGTACCCCTTTTTGAGTATTAAAAAAACTATGATCATGTTCAATGGGTGAATTGGTTTTTCAATATTGATCTTAAGAACTTATACCATCTGTTGATGTTCCTTGGCACTGATATTCAGAATATATAATTATGATGTTCATATTGGATCATTGAGTCCCTAGTGGTGCCTTTTGATATGACTAACTATCCTATGTGTTCATGTTCTTGATGAATAAAATATTTTATCCATACATGGAATTATTTTTGGTTGACATTATCAATGAAATTCACCTATACTCTGCGTCAACGGAGTGTCTTCTAGAGAACATTATTATGGTCCTAAACATTAAATGAGATCACCAAATTCATGGTACACTCTCAAATTTCATGTTCTGGATATATGATCATAATTTTTTGAGGGATTTCATTTTGACCATGTTTTTACTACAGACTCAACTATTATTGATGTAGTTCATCCATGTTATCTACATAAGATCCTATTAGAGGTGTATAATTTTTGTTAATTTTTGAGGTTTTAGAATATGATTGTGGCATATTTCTATAAAAATGTATCCATACTAATCCCCCAAACAAATATAGATTTATTTTTATTTAGATCGATTGGCATTAATGATTATTTGATACCATGATTACTAGTTCTCCAGTGTTGATACTATAGTAAAAAAGGCAGGATGTACATAGTGTATTGAAATTATCCTAGAGATATACTCGACTATCTATTATTCTAGATGTAGGATATGATCGTACATGGGATGTGGTGGTTGAGACCCCAGTAGGAGAACTGTGTGATTCATGGAACATAGTTGGAGGAAATTATATATGGTTTTCAACAGATGTGGACGTTTTATCTTCATGGGTAGAACACTATTTTTTACTCCAAACATTTTAATCGTCTGTAATTATTAAAAGTTGATTCCCAAAAAATAGAATATGTATTTTTAAATAGATAAATGCATGTAACATGAATATTAATTTCCCCACAATTTTATTTAATAGAAGGTGGGTAGAACACACAGATCACATATCCTTCAAAATGATAACAAATTTCCTGATATTTGGAAAGTAAATAAAATAGGTCATGTGTATGGTATGATCATAAATAGATCTCATAGATCCCTATTCACAACCATCCTTATTATTGTGAAGGAATCAACGACACTCAATGATCAGGTGGAGACTACTAGATTAGTTCATCTATGCCACACACCCTTTCAAACTACTGTGAATCTTAAAATCATAAACAATTCTCGTAAAATAATGGTGGAAAATATAAAAATTTAAAACTCGATATGAGTACTTTTATCTTCATGTGACACACAAATAATAAATGTAATCCCTCATAATGTCAATGGATATAAGTTTCTATTGTCATGAATGAGCTTGTTATCATGTCACTATCATGATATAATGGGACAAAAACATGTCCATTCATATAGAAATACCCATTTGGATCCATAGACTTGTATATTAGTTTTTTGAGACAATTAATTCACAACACTATATTACTAATTATTCGATACAAAAACCCTCACAAACAAAGAGTTATTTTCTATAGAAACATGCACAAAAATTCTTGAGAACCCTACACATTATAAAATTAATGAGACATTTGATTCTTTTTTCATTTAGGATATGTTTTTCATCATGAAAATTATGGCATATACCATGGGTGATAAACCATGATCATAAAAGGAATCCATCAATAAGCCATCATGATCTCACAAAGGCCCTTACACATGTCAGCCTAATCATTCAAAGGATCTCTTGACTAGACAAATTCCACTAATGAATGACAAAAAATATTATTCATTAATCATAAAAAAACATTCTATATGCATTTGACTGTTGTGAAGAAAAATATTAATAATGGAATGACCATGTGTATGCTTATTTACATGTCCATTAATTCTATAAAAATACCTCTGACAATCCTACATCTAAAAACCTATTAATGGATGATCATTCTTACTATCATTGATCATCATATGTGACCATAGATGATGCAGATTATAAAAATGAGAACTACATGACACTAAAACCATCCACCCAATATAGCACAAATAAATGAGTTACATTCAGTAATGCTAGTTTATATTTAGATCTGTGATGTATATAAAACCCTCCCCCTCATAAAAAATACATTGATTGGTTGATCACACACATGGGAATAAAAAATGAATTCTTGGATCATCAAAACATGTGATTATAAATGTCACCCACCTGATAAATGTTTTCTAACAATCTAAGGGGGTCTAATCCATTCATTGGAACATCATTTGGGAGGATTTTGTGAATACATATTTGATGATATTCAAGACTTTTACATAAAACATTCAAATCATGCGAAATCACTAAGATTTGTTTCTCTTTCCATGAGGCAGTCCCTTGACAAGTAATTTTCAATAGAAAATGTCACACAGAAAGGTAAAAAAATCTTTTTATGTCCTTTGGGAATCATACCCAATTATTGAGAATCTCTCTGGGTTTGCACAAATAACCTTGTGATGTCCCCCAAAAATGATTTCCATGTTTTTCAGTGATAACATGAACTTTTTTCTAGGCCTTGTGTTGAAACTATTTCATGTCCTTATAGATCTTGAAAAATCCTCCGAAGAAGTTTTCTAGGCCAGGATGGACCCTACAGATATGTCATCTTATTTCAAGAAACAACCTCCAAAATTGGCATACATGACACGAGGCACTCTTCAAATATGTCATCCTTGATCATATTATGTCTTATGGACAAGACATTTAGGTCATTAAATTTCCTCCATGCATGTCATGAATATTATGAAATTCCCCACAAAAAAATTCAAAAAGAACTTTATATTGTCATTTTAAATGTTTGATGGAAAACAAAAAAATGTCCAGACAACCACACACATAATAGGAAGACAATCAATCCATTCCAATTATATGTCTCAAGATAAGGTAAAATTTTCTTGTGGATATATAGGGTAACCTTCAGTATGTAGGTCCCAATCAAACAAAACTATGAATACATTGATTCTATCCATAATTATGAAATATGTTATTACTTCCAAGGGGATTAGTGAAAATGGGAATCCACTAAAATTAATGCCATTTATTATATATATGGTCCCACAATCGGTTACCAATATATAAAATGTGATAATCATACTTTTTTACCCTATAATGGATTGAGATGGAAACCCCAACTTGTAGGCCTTAATCATACTGAACTATGATTGATATGTTCGCTTCCTCAACTAGTATATGTAGTACAACTTCTTAAAGCATGATATTAAATTGGACACCACATCGATGTGTGTCCCAGATTTCCATTAACATTACATCAATTAGAAACCAATTTATCCAATGGTCTGATCATTCTTCCTCATCCATCATAAAGATGAGAAGGAAACTAAACTATCGTAAATCTTACTCCATTTACAATCAAAATATGTAGGATATCATAGAAATGATGAAGCATCAAATTAAAAATTCAAAGGTGTTCCTCATAGAATATGTCCTAAATTAATATGTGGTTTGTCTAGTTGGAATTGATCCCTTTTATATCAAACCATTCATGGCTCATACGTGCTTAAGAATTTGGAATGATCATATAATTGGCATCATAAATCTCCACTAGTTGGGAAAAAACTCAGTGTTCATTCCAAGATTAGTATCATGTTATGAATGTCCCAATATAAGGGAATATACAGTAGTGTTATTCACATGGGTGTGACCTAACAATGATGGATTTGAATACTTCTATAACTAGTATATGTAGGACACCTCCTAGGGGTTTTATCTAGATACATGGTGCTTTTCTTCCATCATATATTACATTTCATCAAGATATTTAACCACATATGTGTAAAAAACTATAACTATTTTGATTCCTATTATTAACAGGATATGTCAAATGTTTTCTAATGGATCAATTCAATCCTCTAAAAACTAATCACCTCCATATATGACCAAAAAACGGGATCACCTGGTTACATGGATATAAAACATTAAAATATATCATGTCGTTGGAAACTTCTTAAGAATATTGAATTCATATTGATAGACTCATTAGTATACAACCCATTTCATTTGAAAGGATTTATCAATTTAATATCATATAATGGTTACCAGAACATATCAGGATTATAATGAAATTCATTAATAAATATGAAATCTATAAGAGAATATCATATTATGTTAATTTTCCCCAGAATGGATTTGATGATACCTAACTATAGTGTTCAATACCAATGTGAGTTCTTAAGTGTCATTGGGTCTAAAATCTTAAATGATCACCTTCCACTAGAATGCAGGTTCATGCCCATTTTATGCTGTCAAAGTTCCTTTTAGTTATGTAGAATACAAAATTTATGAAACCAACATGAATGATTGTATGAACATCATAACCAAACAGTTAACCAATGAATGTAGATGGATTATAAATCTTTCACAAGAATCATAATTACTAAAGCTGATGTCAATCTCTGAAAGTAAATAATGATCATTTTATCAGGCACCAATCAGTTGTTTTTATATTCTATCTAGAAAATAATGAAAGACACCACATGAATATTTCAAATGATGAAAATGATCATATGGCCCTATATTGGTGGTTTTCCTCCTTAAATAATTCTATCCCCACTGTGACAAGTTAATGTGACCAGAATAGCCATACCATGAATAAGAAATAAAAATTGTGTAACTTATGAATATCAAATTGAAAACATATCTTTTCTAGAATAATGTTCCAATCAGTGAACATATCCCTCATTTTATTGTGGATCTAGATACTTATCTCACTAAAAATTCCTAAACAAATATAATATCACTGTCCAAGGTCCATTATGGAAAATCAGCTACAACTGTAACCCCTTCCAGTCTCAGAATAACCTCACCCACACAACATATCTTTTGTTAGGGGAGAATGAAATAGTCCATTGATACTGTCGACATGGTACCATCTGGACCCTTGAGTCTTCTTATGAGGGTCTCTAAATATTAAAACTAATGATCCTACATCATATGAATAAATTATTTATAAATCCAATAATGATAATTGATACTAATGAACAATTGAAAGATTATCCATAAATGATGGATGTCACACCATTAAATATATGATTAAGGTGGATCAAGTATTAATGTATTGATACCTTCCAATTCAAATTCCTTTGAGGAAGTATCCTTTTAACCACCATCGCTAGTTCCATTTTGTTTATTCCATTTATCTTCCTACTAGGGACACCACCCAACAAATTTCCACCTCTTCCACACATTCACATGAAACAAGGGAGACACATAGGATGAATGAAGCTATAAATTATATTGATATGGCTCATATATCATATTCCAATCACAATACGCACTAACATATTCTGTTAGTACAAAGCGAGAATGCACATATCCCTACACTCATGAAACTGGTCTTTGAGGAAAATCCTACAGCAAGCATGGAGGGGAACATATCCCAACGACCATGCACAAAGTACATTATAATATTCATACTGGACATATAATAAATAAGTACATTCATATATCTGGTTTAATAGAATAATCCTTCTAGAATATTTTGGAGACATAAAATTTACAGGGATATTTTTCTGTGAAAAGATTTCTAATTCACCATTACATTCATGAAATTATATAAGAACTTAGTATGACTATTGTCCGACTGTTACTGATATTGTGATAGAAAAATATTACTATCCTTGAATCTTGGTAATGGAAACACTCTTAGTATTATGAACACGTTCTCTAGAAAATCACACATTCATTCTTCTATCTAAAAATGTTAATTGTCATACTCATTTAAAGGAAGATGCATCAAAACATGATAGTATTACAATTGATTCTAGGGAGCATTATTTAAGTGGAGCTAATTCCATGGGATAGGTTTCCATTATTACCACGAATGGGATGTAACATACCTAAAATTCCCCGAAAGAAAATCATTTACCTATTTTGACCAGGGATCTGCAAGTGAAAATTTCACATGCCATAAGACATGCTCATATTCATATCAATTAGGACATGGGAAATTCTCCAAAGGCATTGGATTGGGCTCAAATACACCTTCTATATGGGGCTCACCCAGTGAGAGTGGGACATACGTATGAATTTTTTTTATTACTATAAAAAGACTAGAAACATAATTTAGAGGCTCTCTATTAGGATCATATCACCATTTTGACATAGGTCCACCATGTGAGAGTTCCACATTCCTCACAAAATTCTCATATTTCTATCATTGAAGCTACTTGGAATATATTTGTATCTCATGTTATCTAAAATTTTATACATACTTCCTTCAATAAATTCCTACACCAGTAACCATCCATGGACATATAGGAAAATAATCATATTAATTATCCCATTATAGAGGTTCTTCGACGTATTCTAGTGGGATATTAATACAAGAACTTGGATTATATCAACTCTAGATCTAGGGTTGACTATAATATTCCAACCACCACCCACATGAAGGCTCATAATCCAACTAATACTGAAGAGTCCGATTGGGGTACTCCAATAGCACTCAGTAGGAGGATAAAATCCCCAAATAAATACATGGTTATAAACATATTCTAGAAATCATCATATTTTAGTCTTTTATCACCAAACATTCCCAAAAAACTGGTCATTATCGTCCTTCTATGATGTAGGTTGTGGATCATATTTAAAATATGCTAAATTCTAGTGTCCTTGAGGTTGTTAAAGAATCATTCTCAACTATAAAGGGACCATTGAAACTTATTCCAAAGTATAAGGATATATTCACCATGATTATAATCCTCATGGAAGTGTTGAGATAGATAACATGGAATCTACTACCGACATTGATTGTGGTAAACCCCAATGGTTATATCTCCCCTGAACAAGGGAATAATCGCCTTTCCTAGAAACCTCGACGTATAGAAGTTTACAAAACCTTGATTCCATCATATAAATAAGTGGTTGAAATATTATTTTCATAACTATGTTGTTCCATATCAACATCTAATAAATCCTCAAATTTTTTTGTATGTTTTCCCAAGAAGAACCATCTATGGTCTGACATGAGACAGTCAAGTATGTTTCATGGAGAGAAAGCCTCACATGACATATGGACATGTATTTAATGCCATGAACCCCTCCCCACAAGGTGCACCCCTCCTAGGACAACAATATTGGAAGAAATATTATGACCCCTTGTCCCGCCTATAATGGTCCCCAGGTTGGATACTATCACTGAGGCTATAATAAACACAAAAATGTGAGGCATTACCCACTATCCAAACACATGAGAAAGAGAGAGATAAAAAAACACCAACCAACTACATATTAGAAATAAATATAAAAGATATAACAAGTATACTTATGTTATGTAATGAAAAATTACTACATATATAATGGAAAAACTGAAAATACTCATAATAAATTAAAAAAACACTTGCAACCACAAAGTCCAAACAACTCCGGCAACCCCAATCTAGTAGAAACAATTCTGATCTTTGACCTGATATATGTGACCTGAAAAATAGTTTAAATAAACTTAGGGTGATTATAATAGTATACTCTATAGTATCCATTCTATAGCCTCTTATGAAAAAGTAAAGAATTCATGCTAAATAACAGTGAAGAACAAGTGAAACTAACTCATCACCTAAATATGTATACTATCATCATAGACTTACCATGGATACTCTCACCGAGTTTCACTTTCATGAGTATATAATATAATTAAAAATATTAGGGGAACCCTGCTACTACTTACCCATTAGGTTTCTTCTTTGCTCGAACGTCTCACGTCCTAAACCATCTCTCTTCAAAAAGTATTTCCCGCAAACAACATGGCAAAGCAACACAACATGCACCTTGTGCTAAAAAATCACCACGTCCAGATAGGAAAAGTAACCATGTAGTTTATGGGATCCACCATATCTTGGATAACATGTATCATATGTTGGAAATTATACCTCTTTCTATTACATCCCACACACCCGGTAAGGATCCTCAAGCCATTACATCCTATACATGTTACGCCTATCATAGTCCTTAGGAAACTATATCTCGAATTTGTGTTTGTGAATATCCCCAAGCCATTAAAACTCTCTATACACATATATGTTGAAAACTTACCATTGTGCCTACCGAAAAAAGTAACTGCTAAGAGAAAAGAGCAGGGCCAAAGGGGGTAGTCAGCCATCCATCCTATAGAGACCCGAAGCTTAACGTACATGGACATTACATTACTTTTGCGGAATACTTTATACATAGAAAAAACAGACACACAAGGACCGTAATAGTTTAGTTTCTTTGGAAACTTGGAACGTAATCTTCTAATTGTGGTGAAAGATCTTCAAAATCTCCCATAAAGATCTTCCACTTTTTTTTTCCTTACCTAAAACCTTTATTTATATCCTGGGGAAAAGAAAACATAAAAGGGTGAGCTCAAATGCTCAGTAAGGGTAAACAAAAGAAATATCAATCACATCATATTCATAAGAACATAACAATTTGGAAATCTTACCCTGCAAAAGAGATCATAATTTCATAACATGGGATAAATCATGGTAGTGAAATGTAATCCCAATAATCATAACATAAAACATGAAACATTGTGGAATACACACATAATCATAGAGATTCATTTCTTATTAGTCAAGACTCATTGCCAAGACTATCTTAGTGGACAAAGTCCTGTTCTGAACCGAGTTCACTCCTCGTTTCAGTCATGTTTCACTGAACCGGTATAACCTACTGTTCCAGCCATGTCTATCTCATGAGATATAAAATCATTAACCAATGAATTGGACAGAGATATAGGTCCCACCCATCTCATAATGATACCATTCTTATGTGTGCAAAAAAATCATAAACCATACATCATAGCATAACCCATGCAATAAAAATGGGAATCTTAATCATCATGACATCATAAAACAATTCATATATGATAAAGGAATTCATAAAAATATTTCCATCACAACATAGTCAAATCAATGTAATAATAGGGATAGAAACATAACCCTATATTATCTTAGATGGAAAATAATTTTGATAAAACACTTAAACTCCATTCTTGAGGAAAATATCCTTTCTACTTCAAAAACATTTTCCTTTCTTAACATGTCATACAATTTTAAACTAAAAGAAGTTGATTGAAAATAAACTTGAAATCTTTTAAAGGAAGATTCTTGGAAATAATGTTTTAAAAATCCACTCATGTCATATAAGTTAAAAAAACATTCTTCTCGTACTTTTTCGGAAAAGTGAAAAAGTACCTCGTACGAAAAACGACAAAAGATTCCTTTCATATCATTTACTAAAAACTCACCAAAGGGTAAAATTGGATTTAAAAATTGTAGGTGGATGGAAATAATATTACATATTGAGGAAACATGGATGTGGATGATAAAATATACCCCAGTAAATATCAAAGTATAAACAATCTCGGATAAAAATGAGATTGTGATATTTTCCCTTACCTTAGGTCCAATTTTCTTCGTAAGTGTCTGAACCTCGTGTATAATTATTTAAATAATGTTATTGACTTATTGAAGAATCATACATATTTTTATGATATCATATATGATCATATTCTTAGCTTCTTATTGGTAATATTTCATTATTACTTGTTATTCGGGTGTTTATTACTTTTTTTCTTATGCGTGTTTTGTCGAATAAATTCTTAATTTTCTTTTTTAGGTTATAGAAACCTCATTTATAGAATGGTATTAGGGTCATATATATCATATTAATTCATTAAATTCATTTATATAATCATTATGCAATGAAGATCATGTATAACGAGTCGCATCACATCGTGGAGACGGTATTCCGTACGTACGCACGAGCGATGATATCGTTCCCATGATTGTGGACTTCTATTGGAGTATATATATACTATTTCAGAATCAATATCACATTAAAATAATCATATATAGTCATTATTTACACCATTATACACATCCAAGTAAGGTGGTGTTGGAAAATAGGTTACACCACGGCGTGGAGACGATATTATGTACGTACGCACGCGAGGTGATTTCATTTTCAGTAGGATGGATAGATTGTGAAATAGGGTTTCTTCATACATAAAATAAAATATAATTATATAAGTGATATGGATGTTATTACTTCATAATTAAACAACCTAAGAAGAAGTAGTGGAAGAAGAAATAAAGGTGAAAGAATCGGTAACAGACATTACCTCTTCTTTGAAGCGCCTCTTTGATACCTCCTCTTAGGGCACTAAAATATGCCTTTGAAGAATACCAGAACCTCTATAATGATTCTAGGGAAGTGGAGAGGAGAAATAGGCAGGGGTTGGCTGAGCATGAAGGCTCAATGTGGTGTGAGGAAGAGGGGGAGGAGGTTCCCTTTTATAAGGGAGGAGAGGGGCTCCTTTGGAAAAACTAAACATATTATTTTATTATAAAGTCAAGTTCTTTTATAAATAGCTCCAAATTTATTTATTTTGAATCTAAGGTGGGGATGGGTCGAAATACTCTCATCCAATAGAATTTAGACACGTTTAGGTTCCTATTTGAACCTTATCATTTAGATTTATCATTAAGTTATATAATTTTACTTTTACCGTGTCATCTTTTGTTCTTATACTATAAGGTTAATAAACTCAGTATAACAAGCCAAAAGAACCCCAAGTTGTTTATTATTAATATATATAACATTATCTAAGTCATTTGGCCTATCCTTAGATTTTTCGGAATAAAATAACAATTAATAATATAATATTTGTTTTAAAAACTATTTTATGTCAATTTTGACACTATTTAGTAATTGATTTTTGTGAAAATCATAACTGAATGATTAGTTCGAAAAAAATTAATTAAATCAATACTAACAGGTCATATTAACCTATAAAATTATTTTAATTCATAAAAAGTCTCCAATTAAATTTATTTAGGTATTTATAACATAGATTATGTCAATATTTCATTAATAAGATAATTACTGCATAATCATTGTGTCATAAATAAATTAAATTATTTAATGTCTAAAAATTAAAAATTAAATACCATTATGTAGGAAATATTTTTATCTTTCTAATGAATATTTATAGTCGAATTTATCTTATGTATAACCTTATATTACAAATGATTTAATTATTACACTTTGATTTTAACTATTTTAACCCTTCTTTAAATAAATTAATAATAAATGTCCTAATCTAATCCAAGTGGGCCTAAATGGTCATATTTTATTCCTAAGGTTGTTATTGGTCGAATTACATTTGTCCAATAGAATTAGGACATGTGTTAGGTAAATAATAATATCATTTTTACCCTTAATTACCCTATTTAATTTTAACCGTGGTAAAAAAAGTAAAAAGTTACTATTCACCAAAAAATTTATTTTCATCTCATTGAACCATATTTTACTTACTGACATCAACCGTGTCTCTCGGATTTTCGAAATTCCACTCACAGAAGCGGTAAAACTAAGTTTTATGAAAAATTCAGTTTTTTAACTATCACTTAGTGGTTTCACTATTCATCAAAAATTGAATGCTTTTAGAAAAATACCAAAAATTAGGCCTAATCTTTATTTGATATTATGAATTCAAAAATGTTTTTTATTTTACCAAATTCAAAACATATCAGTTACATTAACTAATTTAAAAATTAATTCCCTTCGTTAAGACAAATAGCGTGTTTTTAAGAGATGATAACTATCAAAAGATTGACACTTGTTTATGTTTAGTTTAAAAGTAAAATTACATCCAATGAACAACATTGTATTAATTTGTAAAAATATATTATAAATATACTTAAATACCACTCAAATTAATAATATATCACTATTAATTATTTTGATAAAAAAATTGTTTTTAATTAAAATTAAATAATTTACACTATTCATCAGAATATGAAAGTTATCCGAAAAGTACCAAAATTTCACCCTAAGATAATTTCCATATTCCGAATCCAAAAACGAAGTCCATTTTGAAAAATAAAATTTAGAAAATTTTAAAAAGTGGTTATTACTATTCATAACGGATGGTTTTAATAATATTTTTATAGCATATCATTGTTTAGTGAAACTCGGTATTGCGTACAACGCAAGCTATCGAGGAAGGCCGTGATTGCGTGTAATTCAAGGCAAGTCAAGGATGCGTGTTGTGCAAGCTCATTTTGGTGTAGCGTACAACACAAGAAATTAATGAAATTAAAAGGAATATTTTTCATAAAATCTCGGGGTGTTACATTCTACCCCCCTTAAAATGAATTTCGCCATCGAAATTCATCGGGGTTATAAATGGTTTACTACTCGAAAGTTTCATTAATAGAAACCCACATCGTAAAAAGGAATACCAAAACCAATATTTAAAAAAAAGTATGAAACCTAATGGTTACCCAAATAAACTAATCACTAGGTTTCCACATAGGTGAAAATATGGATATGGAAGAGAAATCTAACCACCATGTTCTGATGGAGAGTGGTAGAGAACATGGCTATAGAAACGCTAGAAATCACAAAGCCATAAATTTTTTATGATCTAAGGTACCATTTGATTAATCAGATATAAGAGTACTAGGACAACATTTTTGGTTTTCAAGATCATTTCCCTAAAGTTGATGAAATTGGAATTAGAAGAAATAGTTTCGTGATTTTGGTACAGTGTCACCGTTGGTCGTTCTTTGGACAATTTCCACTTCATCTCATAAATAAATGAAGTTGGATTTTCCATTCATGAAGTGTTAGTAGATCATGTGATAGAATGATGGGTCATTCCATCTATCTCAAACAAAAGGTTACAAAATTTATCAAAAATACATAAGACCATCTATGGTGAGGTTCATCATATACGATTCCAAAAATGAACTTATACTTCATATATCATACTGCGTAATAAAATAAAACTAGTTTCTACTATCCAGGGACTTCATGTAGGCCATTGGTACGCGATAAAGGCCAGTCGCACATCGGTTATGGGTTCGATTCGACAGCCTTGTCCGACGCGATGGGATGTCTCCCGTCCTGCAGGTTGTCTTTTTTCTAAAACTACATTACTATAACATCCCATCAATAATATCGAAAAAAGTTCTATCCCTAAACAATACTAACTTATGTCCAACATAATCATTTCAAATCTTTAGTCTTATCCAAAATACCGTTTTCCAGTCTCATATTATAGTGGAAACGATTACCAAAGAGTTCATATAACAAGCATGTTAATACCATCGTTGATCCCTATATATCATGAGATATGTCTTGTTGGTCACATTCCAAACATTCGAAGGCCTTAATCATCTATTCTCTTGAATAATGAATACCCATTGAATCATAGTGAAAACATGAGTGCTGTCAAAAGTTAACTCTTTTCACATACCAAAACCTCAAACCATGATATAACTATTTCCTTATATCAGTCATGAGCTCATGAATACTGTCAAACATTTGATTTTCTCCTTATCCCTTCGTTATGCGCATATCATCTTTTTTCAAAAAATATCTCAATCACTTTCCATGGTTTCCGGTACAATAAAATTATTGAAAAATACAATAGACCAATACATTAATATTCTAATATTCCACGATACTATATACAACATTATTTTGGAATCCCATTACATAAACACTTAATAATTCCACCACATTGTTTTCATATTCAACATCGCCAATAGTGATCACATGTGACTTCCCATTTTCCTTTTCCTTAAGTGGTCGCTCATGTCGATCATCACTAACCCTTGGATTAGGGAATTTATTAGCATAATGCCCCATTTCCTTACACTTGAAGCATTGAAGTGTAGTAGGTTCATTCTGTGTATCCCTTCCGTAGTTTGTATCAGTAGACATCTTCATCCCATCATTGAGGCATTCAAATGCCCGATGAGCTTCCTTTCCACATTCGAAACATTTACTTGTCCCTTTAAGACAATCTCCACCATGCTTCTTTCCACACTTTGAGTATAGGGAAACATTCATCTTCTTTTTACCATTATTCTGATATTTATCCTTGAACTCCATCTTTCGTTTCTTGTCAAAACTATGAGATGGATAAGTAACACCAACTTCCATTTCTACCTTGATAGCACAACGCACAATTTATTCATAGCTACTAAAGTCTCTTATAGCTAATGCCCTTCGAAGATTTGGTTTTAAGCCACTGAATAATCGATCAACTTTACTTTCAGGTTGGATGATAAATCCAGATGCATACTTGGCAAGCCTTGTAAAATTCGCTTCGTATATACCAACAGATTCATCATCCTTTTTCTTTAGTTCAAGAAACTCTTTCTCCATCTTTGTTCTAAGAATACGAGGGAAGTACTTATTGAAAAATAATTTCCTGAACTCGTCACATTCCATGGACTCAATTTCATCTCTTGGCCTTGTATTCTTGATAAGACTCCACCATTGATTAGCTTCACCTTCCAAATGATATACTGTTAAGATGACTTTATCATGTTCAGAACATTGAAGAACTGAAAATATCATTTCATTAGTACTGATCCATTATTCAGAAACAAGTGGATCAGAAGACCCACTGAAAGAAGGTGGACGTTGCCTCATGAAGTACTCAATAGAATATTTTTCCCTTCTCTGCTCATTTGGAAGTCCAGAATGATTCATATCTTGTGTAAGTATAGCGATAAGATTTTTCACTCCATCTCCCATAACATTTGTTTGTTCAGGAGGAAAATCATTTCATTTTCCATTGCATTGATCAACACGGTTCCTTCGGGTTCCAGCCATCCTCTAAAACCCAAAAATAATAGTGTGAGAGGCAAAAATAATACTAAGGAAAACAACATAATAAAGGTGGAGTACCTTGAATATCTAACATCTCAGGTTTAATTCTATGATTGTTAGTGTAATTCTAGTACTATAACCTATATGTATACTTAACCTTGGGGACATCCCTAGACATACCATAGAAATATCTCTAGGGATCTCACTAAAGTTCTCGCATCCTAGTTTCCAAAGGTTGACTAAACCTTTCCTCTGACACAAACTGTAGGGACTCGAAGCCTAACGTACATGGACATTACATTACTTTTTCGGGATACTTAATACATAACAAAAAAACACACAAGGACTGTAATAGTTTAGTGTCTTTGGAAACATGGAACGTAATCTTCTAATCATGGTGAAAGATCTTCAAAATCACCCATAAAGATCTTCTACTATTTGTTTCCTTACCTAAAACATTTATTTATATCCTGGGGAAAAGAAAACATAAAAGGGTGAGCTCAAATGCTCAGTATGGGTAAAAAAAAGAAATATCAATCACATCATATTCATAAGAACATAACAATTTGGAAATCTTACCCTGCAAAAGAGATCATAATTTCATAACATGGGATAAATCATGGTAGTGAAATGTAATCCCAATAATCATAACATAAAACATGAAACATTGTGGAATACACACATAATCATTGAGAATCATTTCTTATTAGTCAAGACTCATTTCCAAGACTATCTTAGTGGACAAAGTCCATTTCTGAACCGAGTTCACTCCTCGTTTCAGTCCTGTTTCAGTGAACCGGTATAACCTACCGTTCCAGCCTTGTCTATCTCATGAGATATAAAATATTTACCCAATGAATTGGAGGGAGATATAGGTCCCACCCATCTCATAATGATACCATTCTTATTTTTGCCACAAAATCATAAACCATACATCATAGCATAACCCATGCAATAAAAAATGGGAATCTTAAACATCATGACATCATAAAACAATTCATATAAGATAAAGGAATTCATAAAAATATTTCCATTACAACATAGTCAAATTAATGTAATAATAGGGATAGAAACATAACCCTATATTATCTTAGATGGAAAAAAAATTTGATAAAATACTTGAACTCCATTCTTGAGGAAAATATACTTTCTACTTCAAAAACATTTTCCTTTCAAAACATGTCATACAATTTTAAACTAAACAAAGTTGATTAAAAATAAACATGAAAACTTGTAAAGGAATCTTCTTGGAAATAATGTTTTAAAAATCCATTCATGCCGTATAAGTTAAAAAAACATTCTTCTCATACTTTTGTCGGAAAAGTCAAAAAGCACCTCGTAAGAAAAACAACAAAAGATTCATTTCATATCTTTTACTAAAAACTCACCGAAGGGTAAAATTGGATTTAAACAATTTTAGGTGGATGGAAATAATATTACATATTGAGGAAACATGGATGTGGATAATAAAATACAACCCAGTAAATATCAAAGTATATACAATCTCGGATAAAAATGAGATTGTGATATTTTCCCTTACCTTAGAACCAATTTGCTTCGTAAGTGTCCAAACCTCCTGTATAATGATTTAAATAATGTTATTGACTCATTTTATAATCATACATATTTTTATTATATCATATATTATCATATTATTATCTTCTTATTGGTAATATTTCATTATTACTTGTTATTCGGGTGTTTATTACTTTTTGTTATTATGCGTGTTTTGTCGAATAAATTCTTATTTTTTTTAGGTTATAGAAACCTCATTTCCATAATGGTATTAGGGTAATATATACCATATTAATTCATTCAATTCATTTATATAATCATTATTCAATGATGATCATGTAGAACGAGTCTTATCACATCGTGGAGATGGTATTCCGTACGTACGCACGAGCGATGATATCGTTCCCATGATTGTGGAATTGTATTGGAGTATATATATAATATTTCAGACTCAATATCACATTAAAATAATCATATATAGTCATTATTTACACCATTATACACATCCAAGTAAGGTGGTGGTGGAAAATAGTTTACACCACGGCGTGGAGATGGTATTCCATA
Organism: Viscum album; assembly: GCA_963277665.1. Taxonomy (NCBI): domain Eukaryota; kingdom Viridiplantae; phylum Streptophyta; class Magnoliopsida; order Santalales; family Viscaceae; genus Viscum; species Viscum album. The sequence continues at coordinate 1,396,664,294 of OY728165.1, forward strand.
CGTACGCAGGCGCGATGATTTCATTTTCCGTAGGATGGATAGATGGTGAAATAGGGTTGTTTAATACTTACAATAACATATCAGTATATGAGTGATACTGATGTTATTACTTCATAATGAAACAACCTAAGAAGAAGTGGAAGAAGAAATAAAGGTGAATGAATCGGTAACAGACATTACCTCTTCTTTGAAGCGCCTCTTTGATACCTCCTCTTAGGGCACTAAAATAGGTCTTTGAAAAAGACCAGAACCTCTAGAATGTTTCTAGGGAAGTGGAGAGGATAAATAGGCATGGGTTGGCCGAGCATGAAGGCACAAAGTGGTGTGAGGAAGATGGGGAGGAGGTTCCCTTTTATAAGGGAGGAGAGGGCCTCCTTTGGAAAAACTAAACATATTATTTTATTATAAAGTCATGTTCTGTTTTAAATAGATCCAAATTGATTTATTTCGAAGATAAGGTGGGGATGGGTTGAAATCCTCTCATCCAATAGAATTTAGACACGTTTAGGTTCTTATTTTAACCTTATCATGTAGATTTATCATTAAGTTATATAATTTTACTTTTACCATGTCTTCTTGTGTTCTTATACTATAAGGTTAATAAACTCACTATAACAAGCCAAAAGAACCCCAAGATGTTTATTATTAAAATATATATCCTTATATAAGTCATTTTGCCGAACCTTAGATTTTTCGGAATAAAATAACAATTAATAATATAATATTTGTTTTAAAAACTATTTTATGTCAATTTTGACACTATTTAGTAATTGATTTTTGTGAAAATCATAATAGAATTATTAGTTCTAAAAAATTAATTAAATCAATACTAACATGTCATATTAACCAATAATATTATTTTAATTCATAAAAAGTCTCCAATTACATTTATTTAGGTATTTATAACATCGATTATGTCAATATTTCATTAATAAGATAATTACTACATCATCATTGTGTCATAAATAAATTAAATTATATAATGTCTAAAAATTACAAATAAAATACCATTATGTAGGAAATATTTTTAGCTTTGTAATGAATATTTATAGTCGAATTTATCTTATGTATAACCTTATATTACAAATGATTTAATTATTAAACTTTGATTTTAACTATTTTAACCCTTCTTTAAATAAATTAATAATAAATGTTCTAATCTAATCCAAGTGGGACTAAATGGTCATATTTTATTCCTAAGGTTGTCATTGGTCGAATTGCACTTGTCCAATAGAATTAAGACATGTGTTAGGGTAATAATAATATCATTTTTACCCCTAATTACCCTATTTAATTTTAACCGTGGTAAAAAAAGTAAAAAGTTTCTATTAAACAAAACATTATTTTCATCTCATTGAACCACATTTTACTTACTAACATCAACCGTGTCTCTCGGATTTTCGAAATTCCACTCATAGAAGCAGTAAAATTACGTTTTATGAAAAATTCAGATTTTTAACTACCACTTAGTGGTTTCACTATTCATCAAAAATTGAAAGTTTTTAGAAAAATACCTAAAATTAGGCCTAAGCTATATTTGATATTATATATTCAAAAATGATGTTTATTTTACGAAATTAAAAATATATCATTTATATTAACTAATTTAAAAATTAATTCCCGTCGTTAAGACAAATAGCGTGTTTTTAAGAGACGATAACTATCAAAAGATTGAATCTTGTTTCTGTCTGGTTTAAATGTGAAATTACATCCAATGAACAACATTGTATTAAATTGTAAATATATATTCTAAATGTACTTAAAAACTACTTAAATTAATAATTTATCACTATTAATTATTTTGATTAAAAAATTTGTTTTTAATTAAAATTTAATAATTTTCACTATTCATCAGAATATGAAAGTTTTCCAAAAAGTACCAAAATTTCACACTAAGATAATTTTGATATTCCGAATCCAGAAATGAAGTCCATTTTGAACAATAAAATTTAAAAAATTTCAAAAAGTGGTTATTACTATTCATAATGGCTGGTTTTAATAATATTTTAATAGCATATCATTGTTTAGTGAAACTCGGTATTGCGTACGACGCAAGCTATCGAGGAAGGCCACGATTGCGTGTAATTCAAGGCTAGTCAAGAATGCGTGTTGTGCTAGCTCCTTTGGGTGTAGTGTACAACACAAGACATTAATGAAATTAAAAAGAATATTTTTCATAACATCTCGGGGTGTTACACATCCTCCCTCTGGAATTTTTGGGAAAACACACCCTGAAGGGCTCAGATACACCGGGGTGTAATTTTCTCTAAATGGCGGGGTGGAGTAGCTTATAGAAACAGAAAATGTACTGAATATACTACAGCTCACAACCACAAATGAGCAAAAACTAGTCTTAGACTCAACTACTGCTAACTTCTCTCAGACTCATAGCTGCCACTTCTAAGACTAGGTATCCAATAATCACAAAACCATTTAAAGAGTTTGATTACATCCATTAATTCCATTTTTTCAGAATTGTTTTTTTCATCATTTCATTAAACATTAATTAACTATTAAAAATTTCTGCATTATATTTCATTATAATCACAACAAAATTTAACTATTCCATTACACTGAATCCCTAAAATTGCATCCTAGTAAGCTCCAACCCCATGAGTTAACATAATTTATTGAACAATTTATTAAAAAAATTATTACTTTCCAATATTCCTAGGCATTCTAGAAAAGATTTATAAACTACTAAACATAAGGGGTTTAATATGGTGAGTATATGAACTACCGTTCAAGACTTTTGATCCTATAGAAAGCGCCTAGACCCATCCTCCCTTGAGAAACTAAACATGGAAAGTATGTGGTATACCAGACTCATCTTCGCCAATTTTTGGAACAATGGTTAGTAAGACCACCATCCTTGAGCGGTGGGGAAAGTAATGAAGATAAAAAACCAAAAATATTCATCAAGTATCCAAAAATTCACATCCAAACCATTTCGTCATCTCTAATGTACTCCATGACACCCACATTCATAAATAGATGCATCTCACCACTCAAGGAATCAACTGATTCCACAACCAATGGGCCTCTTTGTCCTCGACATATCCCAACAACAATCTAGGCTCACATAACAACACATGCAGTAGGAAAACAAACATCATATCAAATGGGCTCTTAGTAGTTGAACATGCAATAGGTTAACTCTGAACCCTATAAGGAATTATCTTTTATCAAATAACGAGTTCTTCAATTCAACTTGAATTAACCAATTTATTATTCATTGGATATAACTTCGAGAAACCTAAATTTTATGTTATCATAAAATTATTAAACATGCTTACTGGATCAATTTAGTAAACATAAAATTAAAAAATCCACAACTAGATTCATTTGCATGATGTTATCATTAGCCAAACAATTATCAATCAATTTCTGAATTACGTTCATTACCTTTTCCATCATGAATGAAAAGGTACCAAATCAATCGTCGATATCACAATATATAGATAAACGAGATTCAATAACATACAATCGATATCAATTTATTTATCCAGTTCAAATATTAAATATTCAAATTACATTGTGATTGAGTGGGCTAAAACATGATAACTATACAGTTTCATGTAAAATAAAAGAGAACAAATGAATCCCCTTCCTCAAATGGTTCATGAAGTTCTTTATACGAGAACGAGCCACACAATGGGTTACAATCCCCCCTAAAAGTTGTATCCATCCGAGGATGCAGAGAGACAACCATATATGTCAAAACCCATGAAAATTACATTAGGAATATGGAGATAAAATTTTATTAAAGGGAAAGGAGAAAAAGTAGGAGATGAACCCTAATGAATGATGATAGATAATACATACCTTATTTTGAAGATTGATCGATAATTCGTGGTTGCATCAAAAATAGAGAGGAACCAAATCAAGGAGGAATGTTTGATGGCACAAATCCTATGGGAAGGAAATAATGGTTCTAGTGTTTCACAACAGAGAACAAGGAGGATGATATTCCGTCCCTTTAAATGAATTAATGGAGAAATGGTTTAGGATACGCAAGATTTTCCATTAAAAGAGGATATAATTAAACCATGTCGTTTGACCAAGTAAAATAATATAGAGCCTTAGGAAAATTAATATGTTAATTATGGGATTATATTCAGCCATAAATCATAGAAAACATGGACTTGAATGAGTTTTACATCAATGAAAACATCATAGTGGAAAAACTATAGGAAGCTAGAAATGTTATTCATAACATTGGGAACAATGTACTCCTACCAATCCTAGAAACACTATCCATGGGACACTGATGCCAATGGTATTATTCAATTAACGACACATCGATGCCAATGGTACTATTCACAGAATGACTTATCGATCTGATGGAACTATTCATATAATGACTCACCAATCTGATGGAACTTTTCATAAAATGAATCACTGATACTAATGGTACTGTTCACAAAATGACTGACCAATATAGATGGTACAGTTCCCATCGATCTCACCGATGGTACTGTGGACATTTGTCTCATTGATTGAACTGTTCACATCGGTCTCCCGAATGGAACTGTTCCCATCGGTCTCACCGATGGAACTGTTGACATCGGTCTCACTGATAGAACTGTTTACATAGGTCTCACCTATGGTAGTTTTCATATCGGTCTCACCAATTGAACTGTTCAGATCGATCTCACCAATGGAACTCTTTACAATGGTCTCACCAATGGTACAGTTCCCATCGGTCTCACTGATGGAACTGTTTACATCGGTCTCATCGATGGAACTATTCACATTAGTTCATCGATGGTACTATTCGCATCACTCTTAATGATGGAATTGTTCGCATCTGTCTCGCTGATTGAACTGTTCGTATCAATCTCATTGATGGAACTATTGACATGATTGGAAATTTTGGAAAGGTCTTGGGGATATGTCACCTTGACCCCCAGAATACCTCAATCAATAGATTTTCACAGAGGAATGGTCCAGAGAGTTCCGAGCCATTAAATCAGATACCTATCAAAACATTCTTGTCCTCGAGAATTAAAAACGTACCGAAAGGGAAATAAAAATGGGTTCCAAATAGACACAAATCAAGATACCTCTCAAAAGAGATCAAGACATAAGAAGAAGCAAATAAAAGCCATATCATAAACACGAAAGGTCTATAACCACAGTGAGAACATTTTTTTAACATGATAAGAGTAAAACCTCAAACAACTCTGGGTACTAATCACGTATCTACAACTCGAATTCCCCAGTACTCTCCTCCACACCAACGTGTTTCAACAAGACATGAACCGAGGGGATGAAATGCCCACAAAACACCTTCTCTTTTCAATCTTGGATCTCTATTGGATGCTCCTCTAAGGTTGCATCATCATCAACATCAATCTCTCGTCAATCAATGATGTGTGAGTCATCAGGAAGATAATGATGGAGGTATGAAACAATAAAAACATAGTGTATCCGTCCCATCTGCATGGGAAGTGATATATGATACGCCACAACACTAACATGAGCCAAAACCTCAAAAGGACCATCAAACTGGGGAGAAATCATACTCCTACGACTGATCTTTCTCTTCCCATGATGGGGAGTTACCATTCGATACATGTGACCCCCAAAATCAAATTATAAGGGTCTCCTCCATTGATTAGAATATTATTTGTGATGATATTGTGCTACTTTCAGCCTTTCAAGAATCACATGAACCATATTTTTCATATTCTTCACTATTTTCGGACTGAGAATTACTGATTCTCCGACCCCTATCCAGAACAATGGAGAACAATAAGGTTGGATATACTAGGCGTCAAATGGTTCCATACTAATGGTTGAATGAAAACTATTTTGGTTGAGAACTCCACTTAAGGTAAGTTCCTCATCAAAAAACCTCCAAAATCCACGTCACAAGAGCATAACATGTCTTCAAGAGTCTTGATTGTATGTTCTATCTGACGCTCTGTTTCCAGATTAAAAGCAGTGCAGAGGCATTATAGGGAAACAAAAGTATGATGGTGACCTCTCTATATCATAGATGTAAAAGAAGAATATCGATTAGAAATGATCTTCATCGGGACTTCATGGAGTCACACCACCATCTATAGATATTGCCTCAGCAAAACATCCATTGAGCATGAATCCTTCATCACTATGAAGTGGGCTGATTTTGTTAAATGATCCACTACAACCAAAATATCATAATGTCCTCCCTGAGCTCATGGTAAACTAGTAAAAATTCCATTGAGATGTACTCCCACTTCCATTGAGTAATACCTTATGGTTGGATCAATCCACTGGGGACATGGTGCTCAACTGTGAACTTCTAGAAAACCAAAAATTGAGACACAAACTCTACAACTGCACACTTAAACCTAGGCCACAAAAACTGACTCCTCAGGGATCAGTATATCATACTTCACTCCCATATGAACTGATAAAGGTGAAATATAAAACACTCTGACAATTATCTCACTCATCGCAAAATTAACTAATAGAATTCTATGTTACAACCCTCGTTGTTGTTCATCCTCAAACCAACCATCAGGGCCCTCGACACAAACAACTCGATATCTCCAGACCTCCACCTCATGATCCCACAAGTAGGAATCTTCCACCTACTGCACTAGAGATGACTACACCGTCGTCCTAAAAATACAACCTCTCCCCCCCCCTCATTCTACCATATCGAGATGTAATGCTGACAGTTCTTCAATAACATTGCAAGAATCACCCGATTCACGCATTGCATCCCCACGTGACTTCCTGCTCAGTGCATCAGCTAAAATATTCCCTTTTCCATGGGAATATGATATTTCAAAGACGTATTACTGTGATAACTCCATCCACCAACATAGTCTCAAGTTAATTTCATGATGGTAGATATCATACCTCAGGCTCTTATGATTGGTGAAAACCACAAAGTGCTTCCCAATGAGGTATGGTCTCCACAAAATCATAGAAAAAACCACATCAGCCAACTAAAGATCATGGGGGGAATAATTACTATAGGGGGATGTAACTGTCGATACCCATAAGAAACAACTTATCTTTGCTACATTAGAACACAACATAACACCAGATATAAAGCGTCACAAGAAACATCAAACTAAACTCCCTCTGCTAAAATACAATGAACTAGATAAGTTAATAAATTCTCTTTCAAATACACAAAAGCTTCCTAATACTGATCAATCGACATTAACACTTAGTCATTATTGTTCAATGCTATCAAAGGAGTCACAATTCGAGATATAACAACTACGAAACTCGGGTAGTAGCCTGAAAGACCAATGATACATCACACCTCTACCAATGTCTTAGTGGATTCCCAAGGAATAACATCATCTATCTTAGATGGATCCACAGGTAATTCTTACTGGGACACAACATGACTCATGAAATGGAATTCTCTATCCACAAGACTCTCACATCGATAACATTCCAAATAGATGATGTTGACGAATAACTCCCAAAACAACATGTAGATGCACTTTATGCTCCTCCTCAAACATGGAGTACACAGGGATGCCATCAATGAACACCACCATGAACTTATCTAGGAACTCGGGGAACACTGCATTCATCAATCCCATGAACAAAATTGGATCATTTTTCACATCAAATGACATTACAACGAACTCATAATTCCCATGATGAAAACAGAATGTAGTCTTTGGTGTATCGTCATCCTTCACAAGAATATGATGATATCTTGACTGCAAGTCGATCTTTTAGAACCAACTTTTGCAGATCAGTTGATCGAAAAAATAACCAATACATAGAGGAGGATAAGTATTCTTCACATTCACATTGTCTACGCGATGATAATCATTACACAACCACAAAATGATGTCACCCTTCTTCAAGAACAAAACTGGCACACCCCATGGTGACACACTATTCTGAAACAAAATTCACTATAACAGACCATCAAGATATATATGTAGCTCTCGTAACTCATATGGGGCCATCCTATATGAATAAACAAGGATATGAGAAGCTTCTCATTGTATCTCAATCCCAAACTCGATCTCTCGTCGAGGGGGTATTGCTACAACCTCCTCTTGAAAAACATCAGGGCACTCTTTTATGACCTCTTGAAAATATTACTACTAAACCTATGAAGAAATAATCATAAACTCACCCATCATTGATGATAAGGATGGAACATGCCTCTAACCCATCTGAGGGTCTCGCACGCCAGTAAACACCATTGGATCTCCATCTGCATTAAAGAATACAGCCTTAATCCTAAAGAAATCCACAATATCCTACACCTAATTAAGCCAATCCATGCCAAGGATGAAATCATACGGTCGTATCTGTAAACCTAAAAAATCTCCCAATGGGTAGTGCTACCCCACCACTAGCTCACAACCTCAACATACATCCAATAAGTCAGCTCAACCTCCAACTCAGATAGCCAATGCCAAGGGAAATGGAAGACTCTCAACCTCAAGTACCAAATCATGGAAACGGGTAGGTGATATGAAAAAGTGTGTCTTTCCTCAATCAAACAAGGCATAAACCAAAGTAGAAAACAAGAAAAGGGTACCTTGAACGACTTTTGGATCACCTGGTTCTAGCAACACTAAATCATGAATTTGACCACGACCTCCTCCACATCCTCTCTAACCCTGCTGAAGAACACTGCCATAGACGTGCTCTGCTCTCTGAGGATGGGGAGCATCATAGGGCTTTCCTTTGCCTTCCCCATCCACCCAATGCAAATCCAATGCTGGTGTAACCTAGTGTAGCTGCCTTAGCTGTAACTTCCTCAACAGATGAACATGGAGTGGAACACCTAGTGCACAATGAATGCATTGAAAGGTAGGTCACTCTTTATGCCGATGACCTTCACCAACACAAGAAAATCCAGAACTTGTTCCCTTTGCATAGGCCTGAGAGTCTCTACCCCCATAGAAATGAGCTTTTGATGGATGGAACCTATGCCCAGCTTAAAAAAAAATCTCTTCTTCCTTGAAAATTAGGAACCCCATACCACAGCTCTGCTTCTTGAAGAATCATAATGACTCCATTCTCATGACTATCAAGTTCAGTCCATTGTCATCTTGATGACCTCTTCCCTCTCCGCCACCTCAAGATATTTCTTCAGCATAAACAGGGTGTCCTGGCGCTGGATATCATTACACAGAGCCTCCTCAAAATGCCTCGCCCTTGCCACCTACTCTGGAAACTAGTCCGAAGCATATCGTAAAATGTACCTGAAATTAATTTCAAACACTCACAAACTAGAGATCCCCTATCAAATGTTAAGAAGATATTTTCGACTAGATTCTTTCACAACTGAAGAAATAAACTTGACTCAAAACATGCCTCAGAGTACCTCCCATGAGATCACTGACTCATCGCTATCCCCAATGAACAAGAACCACCACTACCTCAATGCTCCACACAGTATTGTTACAACCATGGACACCGAGTTATCCTTCCGAGCATGGATCAATCTAAAGTCTCTCTCGACCTCCTCCAACCAGTCTTTCGTGAATGCATCTAAAACAGATCCCTCGTACTTTTGTAGAATCTGGAACTGAATCTCTCAGAGATTCTTACTCCATGTGTCATCATCATCAACATTTATACTGTTGTGATCTGTGCGCAAAACCTAATTGACATATTTTCCACAAACAAGAAGTGGACATCGACCTAGAGCTGTACATATATAATAAAAAATAGTTAGATCACCTAAAAATGGAAGATGAAAGACTCAACATTAATTAATTGTTTTCCTTTAATTATTTTATGTTAACATATTCCATGGTCAACCCATTCAAATACATAATAATAAGAATGATGCATGATCCTTTACATGGTCTTAACCATGAACCGATTATCACATCGTTTAGTATCCATTATAAACACAACGTTTTTTGCATTATATCACAAGGGCATCTATACACTTATGTCGCAGCCGGTCTCCAGTATTTACATCACTTGCTGAACATGACTGACACTGTTTCCGTACCATCCCATGAAACCTCACATGTTCCTAACACCAAACATCCTCATATCTCTCATTTATACCTCTGATTCCACTATTTCACAACCCCCTCCCAATAAGGTATACCCCTAGTGGTTTGGAAATGTGACAATGGAGATAATGACCCCGAGTCATCCCTCGAGAAGGCCTTGGTGCTAGTCTCCATCCCAGGGCCTACTCGACGCAGTACTCATGGCTCATTTTCTCCACTGCCACATTGCCAGCCTAGAAGGGTTACACACTGCGTGGAAGGATCATGACATATATAGTGAAATCCTCTCATCTATGTTTTATCCCCTTTCCCTATATTACTATAAGATTCATTAATATCTATAATGGAGCTCAATACTTACTCTATACAATAATATATGGGGATATCATCAAAAACTGAAGGCTAGACAACTTTATTATCTAGGATATGAGGGTATCCTTTAAACCATCATGATAATCAATTTTCAGAAAGAATATAATGACATCACCATGGAAGGAGACCCAAAATTGTCAAATAATAACCCAAATATAAAACATGGATGAATCCTTTGAATCACAACTCATTAGAAACTAATTGTCAAAGCCTATTCGTGTATATATATTTCAGGATGGTTAATGTATAGAGGATTAAAATTCACCTAACCTATGAAAAAAAATATCTAGAGAAAACATCTAGTAATGGAATAACCTATGTTGAAATTGGGTGACTAGGTAAAATGAAAACTAGTTTGTCACTGTAATGGAGTACCCCAAGTTCAATGGTTCTATGAAATCCCAAATAGAGAGAGAAGAATGAAAACTATGTTTTAAACTCAGCCCCTCAAAAGAACAGGAACACATTTTAGACACGAATGCCATTGTTGTGATCGACTAGATAACATCCCATATTAATTACATACATTATGGGCTATCGTTTCAACCATCTCATAAAAGTATCAAAGCTATGTTGAATCAAAAAGTTCAAAGCAATAATTTCAGTAGTAATCATCTAGAAGATATCCCAATCCATTGGGCTAAGAGAATATCTAGCATCTCCTTATCCCCTCAAATCATCAATCCTTGAAAGGATTCAAGAAATTCGAGTAGTAGTTAAAAATAAACATTGTCACGCTCATATAGGGTAATTTATATTTCAATAATTACCTCCATGTTTATCACCCCTGATTTGTCCATGATGAAAACAACATCGGTTCTGGATCATCCTCATCCATCATTATTGGAGGGGGTTAATATCTCAATTCCAAACCCATGGGCCATAAAATCATCAAATTTATTCATAAAATACTCAATAATAGTATTATAAAATGCCAAATTATTAGATGCATTAGTCTCACTCTAAATGGATTGAGGAATTTTCATCATCATCACCACCGCAGAGGACATCAGATCTCTCTAGGATGGGATGTAAATATCAATTGTTGACATACAATATGTACATATAACAATAAAAATAAAATATATGATTCATAGATTGGTCATAAAACATTACCAAACTCTCCCTTAAGGTCATAGTTCATTGAATATGATATAAGGAATATATGAAAAAGGGAATCAAATCCTGGTAGGATCATATTCCAATATGGTCCAATATGTCAAAGTCTTTAGGAAATGGCCATAATAAAAGTTGTGAAATAGTATTATTGTTGCATTGAGATTAGGGGATAATTACCATTTCTAGATGAATGTATCAATATTTCATCACCTTCAAGATATTATACAGTTTGGGTTAGGATAAGGTTTTAGTGGGATGAAATACAGACAATATACCCTAATAAGTGGATCTAAATGCACATACCAAGACTAGACATTGCTGAAACCAGAAAAAAATACACTACCTAAGAGTATACAATACCATATTACCAAATCTATGGAAGGATTAATTCATGGATAATTGTAGGGATGTGTTCATAAACCACTTATCGTCTTGGTGATATGTAATTCCTTCCATATACAAACAAGTATCACATTACAAGAATAAGATAAAAAATATTCAAGAACTCAATGAGGATCTATATAGGGGTTAAAATTAAAAATATTTATTGTCATTTGGATTAGAATAAAACTTTTCTCCCCATATATACGGGAAGATATGATCCACCTAAAATAGAAGTATCTGAGCATCAGACCATATCTAGTTCTCTGTACTTTTTCAACATAAAGGATGATGAAAAAAATTATCACAACTTCCATCCATTATTATGATATCCTCTTCATCACTGGGATGATCACTCATTATTTGATCAATTTGAGAATTAGTGGATAATTGAAATGTTTCAATCTAATCAAGCATCACCAAATCCCTATAACTAAGAGGATTATTATATAGTAGTACCTCCAAAACTTCGCAATGTCATTGAGTCACTGACTGCAAGAATGGAATCCATTGATGGTTGAGACACAGATGTGCTTCCGGAGAAGAATCCATATCTAAAGGGATGGATTACACTCGGCCCCTTTCTAATTTATGGAATCTTACCTTATACAAATTTTATGGAACATGATACCCAAAATACCTTCTCACGCACTTCGTGTCCTAATTCAGTTTGATGATGATCTCTCAAAATTATCAGGATTTGACTAAGTTGAAGTGTTTTGTAAATACTTTGATAGGGATAGCCTTGGTCTAGTACAACTGTAATGGACTATGATTTATCAATGAAATTTATCTGTTAATACAGTAATTTTATATAGTATAATGAACATTAAATACCTTATACACCATAATGAAAACATTATTAATATAGTATTAATAAAATATGAAGTATTTCTAGATGTAAAAGGATCTATACTGAAAAAATAGAAACATAACAATAGGAATTGAAATATGACCCTTATGAATTATAAACCTACTAAATAGATAGTAAACTCACCAATGAAAGTATAAATAAATTTCATGAATCTTATAAATGGTAATATTATGTAATTATATCATAGAATACGTAAGTGAATATTTTTAAAATTATTAATTAAGTGTTAGTATTTTTAGAAGTCATGAATATTTAATTTCAATTTTATAATTAATTTAATAATATAAATGAAAATTTAATTACATAAAAATTATTCATATATTAATATTTTCTTATATTATTTTTTTATGATAAATTTATGAGACCTTGAATAATTTTTAAAAGTGTAATAAAATTAGTTACAATTATAAAAATATTATTTTGAGGAATATGATGAATTAAATTATATTTTTAATTATATTTATAATAATTTATATTTAAAATTATTTTTTCTAAAATGGAGTTCATTTTTGAGATCTACATGTCATAATGGTTAGGGTGAATTTTTGTGATTTTTCTTAAATACATGAAATTTTTATGAGTTTTAAAATATGATAATTTACAAAAAATTCAAAATACATGTAGTTATTGAGACATAGTTGATTTAATTATGATGTAAGACCATAATATTGAACCATAATCCAATATTATTATATTTTTATGTGATAATACTCAACTAATTAATAGTATAGAGACAAAATATTAAACTAACGATTTTAATATTGAGAAAACCCATCAACCGTCCAATATAAATACCACCCCTCAAAACCTCATTTACATACACCTCTCAAGGTTCATTAATTTTCGAAAATATACTCTAATATCTTCTTTATAACCTCCCCCATGTCTAAGAGATCTTGGTTTCATTAAAATACCAAGCCTTAGGGCCATGAGGAGGATCCCAAGAGGAGAATTCAAGAGGTAATTCCTCTCTCTCTCTATATTCATTCAATTTCTTTTCAAATTTCATTTCATTTATTTTATTATACTGAACACATATTATCCACATCTCATGATAACTAAATTATAATTTTTATAAGATTATTCTATAATTTTAATGGAATATTATTCATTAATATCCTACATCAATTTCTTTTATTTTTAGAATGAAATCTTTTACAGGGATGTGTAAATTTACCATCCACATAGGTGATGCACCTTCATTTTTCTTCAACACCATCAATGGTTTAAATAAAACCATAAAGTGTCATAATAAATATTGTAATATGTATGTTTTAACCCTTTATTATTTTTGGGAATCAACTTTTATACCTAATAATAAGTGATAAAACAAATCACGTTCATTGTGATCCAAATATCACCCAAATTTACCTAAAACTATCATCTCTAACTTTTATCTAATGAGTAATCATAATGGTGTATAATCAAATTAATTATAAGGTAACATAATCTTATTTTTAATCATTAATATAATGTAATAGAAATTATTTATTTCTATCCATGTTTTACTTGAACATCCATTCATGAATACAAGTGAACTGTTAATAAAAACAATGAAAAATAACACTCCCAAACAATGAATTTAAACTTAATAACACATTCAATGTCATATAAAATAACTTAATTAAATCATATTTGACCATATTAATGTTAAAAAGGATATTATGTTTTAAATTATTGAATCTAATGTAATTATATAGCACAATAAGGGGAATAAATAGTTTGGATACCAGGTAAAGGGAATTCCCTAACATTCCATTCATTCTTAGAGTTTCCCTCTTGCACTCCATTTCCAACATGGTATTTCCTTAAAATTACATTATTCATAATTACATTACATTTTATATGATATAAAATTTTTTATCTATATTTTATGTCAAACTAAATGTTTTACAAAAGAACACTTCTTTTAAAAACACACCTTTTACTTCTCACTCAAGGTTGATAGTTCATCTTTCATGTATGTTATTCCCTCTTATATTTTGGAACCAATCTTTATGAATGTGTGATTTATGAAATGAAACCATTTAAATTCCAAGGGTTATTTATGTCTAAGACTGATATACATTCTATGTATCATTCCTGATAATGTCATCCTTATTTTGTGATGTGTTGGCCCAGAATTATATAGCACAATGTTGATGATATGATGTGATGGGTGCACCAAGAATTATAATATGATCCAATTAATTGGATAATAAGAATAAAAACTTTTATTAATTGAAATATGTATGAACATGATCCTATATTTTTTCAATACTATGTGTTTTATATGACCAAAAAGACATGATGTATCATTTTTATGCATTTCCTCATTCCAGGCTATTATCTAATTCGTCTTCCCATGAGTATGATGATAATTTTATAATTATTCTCACCCCCGATTACATTCATTAATTTTCTAATATATCATCTTACTGGGGTTTTAGATCACCCTGTTTTGATTTATATTCTCAGGTGACTACTTTTTCAAAAGATAATTGAAGATATAATATGATGCTATAAAATAAAGAAATGAATAAATGTTTTCTTAAAATGTTTTGTATAGATAAAATTTCCCCAAGACAAAAATACTTTTGATCCTCATGTTGTAATGTTTTTTTTGTTTTTGACATTAATATTATGTAATAGTAATGTAAGAAAAGTAGGGTCTCTATTCTTGGTATCAGAGGCACAGTTCAGTTAATTTGGGAATTAGGAATATAGATCCTTAGTGAAAACTCTTAGTGTGAGACTATGTATATAAAAGAACATTATAAGATTTTAGAATAATAGGTATGCCAAATGATTCGATATTAGTGTTATATTTAGAGATTATTAACTTATTTATTCATGAGTTGTTTAAATATTGTTTTTTCTGACCTATTATATTTTTTGAAATGATGGGAACCATGAGAAACCACGCCAACAACCCATGCAAGATACAATGTAGTGATTTCCTAAAAGATATTCCCCATACAGTTAGAGATGGATTTTGAAATGTCATGGTGATTCTTATCCAATTTTAACAAGTTATTAATAATAATATAAATAATGTGGAACTTCCTTCCTTCACCTAAGAGGGAGCATTTGGATGTCGAGTATTTTATAGAACAACGAACAATGATATATAGTGGAATTTTGATCCACGAGTTTTGGAACACTAGGTCAACTCAATGAATATGATATGTTTTGTTCTTCAATATTTTGAGAGGGATAAGGTGTCTCTGGATGTTTACATTATCTATGGAGAGTCTTACCAACGCTAGAATTTGATTAATAACACCAAAGTGAGATACAAAATTGAAATTATGGAGTGGGAAGACATTAGAAAAATGTTTTTTATATTTATATCCCACAAAATCATTATACGAATATGGAGAGTGAATTAATATAGCTAACAAAAATGGATGGAGAATATATCATGACCCATTATGTGAAATTCAAAAGGCATGAAAGGTATGCTTTGGTATTTGTTATCAATAATTATAAAAAATTTGAATTATTTATTAGAAGAATAAAACCACTCCTTCAAAAAGATCGAGAAATTAGAGTCTTTTGGAGTTATGATCTAGTTGTTCTATGTTCTCTCAAATTGGAAATGGAGATTTTAGAATACTCCCATGGCTATTGAGATAAGTATAAAAAGATGGATTTCCATTCTAAAGAAACTAATGAGAATGGTGGAAAGATAACACAACAACACACATGTTAGAAATTTTGGAAGATGCATCATGGGAATTTCATCAATTGTAAAGGAAAATGATTCAAGTGTGGGAAAGAGGGCCACCATGATCCTGAATTTAAAAAAGAAAGGAGAAGCTAAGAGAATGTGGTGGAGTAATAGAGAGCACAACCCATGGTCCAATGATACAACTGTAGAGAGTAAGGGAATTGTGAAAGGTAGTTAATAAAACCTTGATCCATCGAGGGTAATTGGAAACATATTCCACCAAATTAAAAAGTACAAATGGAAGGATTATCCCATAACAACTATGTATTTTGAGAAATAAAATAATGTTATACAAGGTACACTTCTTATCCATTCATTAATTGAAAAAATGTATTATTTTAATCTAGTTCTATGTGTTCATTTATATCATGCAAGATTTCTAGAATAATAGAATCAAGGAATAGAAACCATGATGTAGATATATAAGTAAGAACCCCAAGTTGTGAAATCATATCATTCCATGTGCTAGAATATTATCATGTTGGTGTATTTGGGATGATTCTTCCAGTGAATCACATGATACTACCATGGGTTGAATTCAATTTTGTAATGGTAATGGATTATATCTCATTATATAGAGATAATATCAAAATTCAAGAAAAGAAAATATCTTTTAATATAATTAATTATCCCATGTTTCTCTAAAAACTCAAAGAAGATAATGAATCTACTTTATAAAATCCTTTAATGATGTGGGTGATGGTTCCCTATGAATAATAATACCTCTCTCAAATGATTGTGTTAATGGAAAGAGTAAACCAAGTAGAAATTCTCATTGTGAGTGAATATAATGATATATTTTATGAATAGTTACCCAAACATCCCCTAGATCATGAGGTTGAGTAATCCAGAGAATTCCTACCCAGAGCTACTATTATATCAATGTGTCCCTATGAGATGTATCTTATCGAACTATTGGAGAAAAAATAGCTACATGTGTATTGGAAAAAATGGTTCATACGTCCAAGTGCATCACCTTGGGGTTCTCTAGTTCTCTTTGCGAATAAGAATTATGGATCAATTCGTCTATGTATTTAATATTAGAAACTCAGTAGGATCACCATAATATACAAGTATCCACTTTCTATGATTGAAGACATGTTTGATTAGTTGAGAGAAGATGAGTAATTCTCAATGGTTTATCTCTGTTCTGGATATCATTCAGTAAATGTGATTAAGGAATGCATTTGGATTATGGCCTTTCATACAAGGTATGGGAATTGTTAGTTTTTTTATACCCTTAGGACATACTAATTCCCCTTCAATCTTCATGATTTTTTTTACGAAAATAGTCTTTATATATTACCTTGATAAATTTTTGGTAGTGTTTATTGATGACATTATCATCTTCTCTAGGAGAATGTTAGAACATGAAAAATATCTAAGACTCGTGTTTGAGACATTGATGAAGAATAATATGTACACTAGGTGCATCATCTGTGACTTTTGGATACATCACGTCAAGTTCATGGGACATGGGATCACATGTGATGGAATTTATGTTGAATATTCGAAAAAAAGGATGTTGAATAATAGCCTAGACCCTCTAGTGTAACATAAATCCATAGTTTTTTTGGATTAGCTGGGTACTATTTACATTTTGTGAGAAAAATATCACAACATTCAAGCCCACTAACAATGTTAACATGGATATGGGTAATGTTTGTCTTGATGTTAGAAGGTGAAGAATGCTTCAATGATCTAAAAAGATGGTTGATGACTGCACCTATACTGAAATTACCGACATTTGTATAATTTTTTTAGATATATATTGATTCATTGAAGAATTCATTTTTTTTTCTACTCATGAAATATTATAATTTTACAATGTGAAACTCATGTAATTTTATGATCAACGAGAAAAACCACCCTACACATGATATAGATCTAGAATATTTTGTTTTTTCCTAGAATATTTAGAGGCATTAAATATATGTTGAGAAGTGTGACATATATACCGATCATAAGATCATAACAATATATTCACACAAAAAGAGATCAACATGCATCATAATAGATGGTTATAGCTAACCAGAGACTATAACTTCTCTATTCACTATAATATAGGAAAGGTGAATAAGGTAGACGATGCTATTAGCAGAAAAAAAACTTTCTACTCTATATATGTTGTATATTGTAAAATACCATATCCTCATGGATAAAGAAACTATGGATTTCGAACTCATAATAGTAAGGAATACATCCTAGATTTCAAAAATGATTTCCCATCCATCTATCCAATAGTTTATTAATGAGGCCAAAAGGGATGATATAATGTTGAAAAATAAGGTGTACATAATAAATGAAGGGATGTTGAAAAAGTTCCATATAGATGATGATGTTGTGATTCAGTTTGAAAGAAGGATTTGAGTTCCTTGATCCCCTAGTATAAAGAATTATATATTAGCAAATAGAAATAGATAAAATTTATCTATACATCATAGCGGTTCCAATATGTACCATGATCTATGAGAACACTTATGGTGTGATAACATGAATATAGAGATTTGGATATATATCTCCAGGCTTGTGATATATTAAAAAGTTAAACTGTTTTGAAAAAATCCCAATGTAATGATGAAACCATTGTTAAAACCCACATGGAAATGGGAGAATTTCACTCTGGACTTTCACATGGGTCCCCTAAAGATATCAAATGTAAATAATGTGATATGGGTTGTAGTGGACCGATTCAACAAGACAACCCATTTTATTTCTATTCGGGAAGAACTCTTACTTGAAAAAAATGAAAAGATATATATGAAGGATGTGGTGGTATAAAATGGGGTTCCACTCTCGATATTGAATGGCCATGATCCAAGAATCACATCTAAATTCTATAATATCCTCCAACATTCCTTGAGTACTGAATTAAATTTCATCAAGACCAATCACTCCAAAACTGATTGACAAATTGAAAGGACAATTCAAAAGTGTGAGGATATTCTTAGAGACTACTCTTTATTGTTAAATGGTGCATGGAATCATCATCCCTAAATTGTTGAGTTCTTATATAATAATAAAATACACTCAAGTATTTAGATGGATCCACATGAATCTTTGTATGGAAAGTGATACATTTCTTTTACATGCTTGGAAGATGATTGACAGAGAAATCTACAAATACCAGATCGTATTAATGATATGATAGAGAGTGATCAATTCATACAACAATATATCAAAGCTACTCAGAGTCAGAAAAATATCTATGTTGACATCTATCAAAGGGACATGGAGTTCTATGATGGAGATAAAGTCATCATTTTAATGTCACCCTGGAAGAGAGTCATGTGGTTTGTAAAGTAGGGACATAAATCCCTAGGTACATGAAACCCTTCGAGATCCTTTTCCACATCGGATCCATGTCCTATTGGATTGTATGTAAACCGAATATGGTTCAATTTCATGATGTGTTTCATGTATTTTTCATTAGGATGTACATACTAGATCTATCACATGTATTGAACTCATGTGTTGTGTCACTGGAAGACAATTTCTCTTATAATGAGAATCTACTAATGATTATAGATCATATAGATATAGTTCTACACAAAAAGACAACCCACCATGTTAGAGTGTTTTGAAGGATCCATATATATGAAGAAGTGTCTTGGGAACTGGAGGATGCGATAAAGGAGAGGTTCCCTAACTTTTTATTGTAAAATTAAGATATGGGGGATATATTATAAAATGTGGGAAGAATGTGACAGGCCAAAAAATTTATCAATTCAATTTATCCCTTTTTATAGAAATTTTAGAGAGTAAAATTTACATAAAATCATTTAGGCACCCTAATAAAATCATTATAAATTATGTATTAAATGAATAATAGGTATTTATATATGTTTAAGAACCTATATAGAGAAAATGGTAACTTGAACTTAGAAATAGTAACATGAACCTTATAAATAGTGAATCAGACAACTAAATAGTGACATCACCCATAAAAGTAAAAATAAATTTTCTTCATATTATAAATAGTAATAATATGTAATGATATCATAGAATGACTAGGTAATTTTTTTTAAAAATTATGAATTATTAGTTTGTATTTTTATAAGTCATAAATATTTATTTATAATTATATAATTAGTTTTATATTTTAAAAGAAAATAGATTTTCATAAAATGTATTCATAAATTAATATTTTTATTCCTTATGGTTTTATAGTAATTTTATGTGACCTTATGTAATTTTTCATAGTGTTATAAAATCTGTTAGAATTATCAAATAAGTATTTTCCACGTAAATGGTGATTTTAAATAAAATTTAAATAATTCATATTTAAAACATTAATTTTATAAAATGGAGTTCATTTTTTAATTCTTCACATCATAAAAATTCATAGTGTGAATTTTTGGGATTTTTTCTAAAATACATAAATTTATATGATTAGTAATATACGATAATTTATAATAAATTATAAATACATGTATTTATTGAGTCATCGTAGATGTATACCTGATGTAAGCCAATAAACATGATTCATCCTTAAAATTTTAATATTTTTTGTTATAATTCTCAAATAATTCATCATGGAGATCCAAAATAATAAACTAATGAATATAATATTGAGAAACCCCTCTCCCTTACAACATAAATATCACCCCTCACAAACACATTTCCACACAAATCACATGCTTCAAAAAATGTCAAAATTCTCCCAAAATCACTTCCATATCCACTCCCCCAAATCCAAGATCACTGGGTCTCATCAAAATGAAAATCTTAAGTTCTATAAGGGGGATCTCAATAAGAGAATACAAGAAGTATTTCCCCTCTATCTTTTCTTCCAATTTCCTTTCAAATTCCTTTTATTTTATTTTATTATCCTCAACTTATCGTAAATAAATTCCATGATAATTTTCTTATAATTTATTTAGGGGAATTCTTTAATGTTGGTTGTGTATAATTCATTAAAATCCTCCATATCTCTCTCTTTTTTATTTTTAAAATGAATTCATTGCTCGAGATGTGTCAATTTACCATTAATGTGGGTTATGCACTTTCATTGTCCAACAAAATCATTCAAGGATATCAATAAAACAATTAAATGGACGTAAAAATATTTTAATATGTATGTTTTAACCCCTTATATGTTTGGGAGAAACTTTTATACATAATACTAAATTATAAAACAAATAATTTCATTATGATCCAAAAAACTACCCAAATAAACATAGAACAATCATCATAAACTTTTATGTAATGGATCATAATCATGTTGTATAAGAAAATTCTTTATAATTTCAGTCAATATTTTTTAATATCATTAACAACATCTTTTATAAATTCTTTATGGTAATCCATGTTTTACAAGAACTTCCAATCATGTATACAAGTGAATAGATCGTGGAAACCAAGAAAAAGAAAACTCCCAAATATTGAATTTAAAATTTACAAAAAATAAGGGACTTCAAAGAAAATAATCAAACCTTAATGAACCATATTATTATATAAATGGTTCGGTTATTTTTAAATAATGAATCTAATGTCATTATATAAAACATAAATGTAATAAAATTGTTTAGGTACAAGGTAAGGGGAATTCTCAAACCCAACTTTTGTTCTGTGGGTTTCCCAATATCACTTTATTTTTTGTATGTTTATTACATAAAAATCATTTATTCATCATTAAAATAAACTTTTCTTCTGATATACATGTTTTCCAGTAGATTTTAGGTCAAACCCAATGTTTTAGAGAATAAATATTCTTTCAAAAAATACACATTTTATATCACAGTCATGGTTGATGGTTCCTGTGTCATTTATGTTATTCCAACATTATTTTAGGCTAATTTTTTTTCTGAATTTTTGATATATGAAATGAAACCCATTAATTTCCATGGGTTATTTTCTTCAAATGTTGATATATGTTCAATGTGGTATTCATGATAATGTAAAAATTATGATGTGATGGGTGTTCCATGAATTTTATAGTTTAATGATTGTGATATGATGTGAATGTTTCACCCATAATTATATATATCTCCAATGAATTGGGTAATGTGATGAACCTAGTTATTAATGTGAAACATTCATGAATATGATTCCATATTTGTTCATAACTTTTTTTCTAAGAATACTACTAAGACATGATTTTTCATCTTTTTTCATTTCCCCACTCCATGATATTATCTAATGACTCTTATAATTATTATGATGATGATTCCATGATTACATTCACTCAATGTTACATTTTTTCATTTTAATAAATATCCCCTTACCATAATTTTATATATACTATTTTTAATTTATATCCTTAAGTAAATAATTTCACTAAGGAGAATTGATGATATTAAAATAATCTATAGAATAAGGGATTAATTATTATTTTTCTGTTGTAAATTATTTGTATCGTTCTAGTATTCCTAAGACACTAAACAATAATATCCTCATGGTGTAACGTTTTTTATCATTTAAATGATCTAAATTTAATGTAAGTGAATCATGGTTTCTATATAAACACCCTTCAAGTATGATCTTTTGCAATATGGGAAGAACTTCATCACCAGTTAACTTATCATTTCATCTCTTCACCGAGGAACATATCAATTTTCAACCTGAACAACTACAAGAAAACGAAAAACTTCTAGGGTGATTGACTTCATAACTAGATGTAATTGACTAACATATTCACTCAACATCCTTATCTATCATAATAAATTAAGGAAGTTGTTTCCAAATATCTAATATATGGGCTATAGAAACCACTGATCCCTGTGATTTATCTACATAGATTCCATGATTTTGAAAAAATTGAACTCCATCTAGGATATATTATTTTGTTTACCCAATATAAGTCTCTAGTCATGACCTCAGCACATGGGAATATGATTGAAAAGTTAT
Organism: Viscum album; assembly: GCA_963277665.1. NCBI lineage: Eukaryota > Viridiplantae > Streptophyta > Magnoliopsida > Santalales > Viscaceae > Viscum > Viscum album. The sequence goes on from OY728165.1 coordinate 1,396,687,563, forward strand.
ATACTACTGTTATTACACTCAAACCAGTTTTAGTTCTCATCCAAGCACCTAGCCTTGTTCGGAGCATCTCGTCACCTCTTATTGAGTAGTAATAACAACCAAATTTCCCTATCACAGAAAAAAGAAATTATCATGGTCACCTAGGATTTGTGGAATAGATAAATAAAAAATGATCATTAAAAACAAGAATGTCCAAATTTATTTCCATGCATCCCTTGACAATAGAATATCATGAATCCAAATCCCAGGAATCTCAATCATGTCATCCTCATTGTTCATCCTAACTACATCCCTATCCAAAAAATGATGGGCCATTACTTCCATGAATTATTTTTCTTATAATAAAATATCCAAAACATATTCAATTATTGATTGTGGATGTTGGATAACACCCCAATATTGCTTCATTTTCTAAACATTTCCTAGTCAAAAGAAGAAGGTGATAGGAAAAATATTATGGCTTGTTGAGGGAAGAAGTTCGACTACTGGATGACTCGAATGATAGGTGACTGAGCTCCTTCCAACCTCAGAACAAAATATCATAAACCCATATCAGTGTCATAACCTAATGAGGTTAAAATGAAAATTCCTCTCAATGGTGTATGAGACAATAAAAAACATGAAAAATTAGAAGAATAAGATGAATAAGAAAAGTAATATTCTGCTTTGATGTATTATCTCACTCTTCTAGACTTCATTCCTATGTCATCTGAAGAATAGGAACAACCCCAAAAATGGAACACTCATCAAAGAAAGTGGTCATTTATATTTATATTAAAATAATAAACATGGATGAAACCATATCCAATTATTTATTATCTTCCATCATTGAGTTTCCTATTTATGATCGTGGAGTCGAAGGATATATGTGAAGAAACTGATGATACATGGGATGAAACAAGTGTTCTTAGAACCTATATCATTATCACATCCCCAAAAGGGTATTTATGTATCTTAGATACATGGAAAAGAACTCTAGTGTGTTAAATTGAAACATGGAGGTTCCCCAAATTCCTCCACAAATAATCCCAATCCAAGCATCCTATATGACCAATTTAAGGGAGTATAATATTCTAATCATCCCAGAGAACTAGGAATTGTGGCATGACCTACAAAACAAAAAGAAGACAATACCTCAAACTATTCTCAATAACTAAAACCATCTACCACAAATTTATCATCTCATGAACCACATAATAATGAGAAAAATGAAATTGGTAAGCACTGACCACTAGAATAAATATATTTCAATCTGCAGTAGCTAGAGGTTGTTCAATCAATTATCTGAATCATGGATGCACTCCAGCACTCAAAATGACTTTTGGATGAACTCATTGATGACCTCTCAGGACCTAAGGTTTTCAAGGTGTAATTTCCTATGTCATTGGTTTATCATGTGGATACCATGCCATTAGAATGAAAATTCAGCATCATGATCACAAAATTCGATCATGATGAGGTCATTAAGGGAGAAAAACACCAATATATATTTTAGGTTGATATGAAAAATTCTAAATTCAAAGGTATTTTATTTTTCATCACATGAAAGTACAATTTAATCATGATTCATACCAATAAACAATTTTTTCATCGTGAGGGATATATATCTCTGACAAAAAATGACCATTTATGGGTATGATAAGCATGAAAAAATATTCATTGGGTTGACCATGCTCAATTCTATATTATTGGATCTCATGTATATCATTATGTTAATGGTTATCCTACAAAACCAATTATACCATGATTTTCTTATAAGTCTTTGGATTTAGGGATATGTTCTAGAATCTTCCGCATTCCATCAATTCTTGGAATACCCCATTGATAGAGTGGTTGACATACTACATGATAAATGGCCCCCTTGGTGTCATGTTTGTCCACTTATGGTGATTCGTGGTTCTGTGATATTGATAGAATTTAACCAATAGTGGATGAAAATATATAGGTTGAATCCCCCAATTCTATGGACACAATCAGTATATATCCATATGTATTGATTTATAATGGCAATATTCTACCTATAAATCTAGTTCATTATATAAAATCATTTTAATATTTCAAATCCCATTCTATAGAATTGACAATCTAATATAAAATCATATCCACGCTAAATTTTAAATGATTATCCCCGTTGAGGATGAAATTTTTTTCCCACATCTCATATATATACCATAATATAATATAAAATCTCTTATATTATTGTCATCATATGAATACAAATCTATAATATCATGTGTGTAAGAAGTAGAGGATAACCCCAGGACTGATCCACCTGTATTTGAGGAAGGAATAACCAACACCATTAATGATATTTAGTATTTAAATATGTTAATAGAAAAACAATCACAACCAGAAATGATTAGTTCTTACATGACACTCTAGGTTCTAGATATGTATTAATAATTTATATATATAAATAGATATGTGTTCTCTTGGAATTATACCAAAACATATTGAATGAATATAGATGTATCTACGCATCTGCTGGGCTTACCTAATGACCATCGTGGATTAATGAATGTAGTCAGGTTGATGCACCCTTCTCTTCATACTAATGTAGAGACATATGTTGAAAATTTGTTTAAAGTCAATTTTTTTCATCGAAATGAACTAGAAAATATGACTTTCTAGTCTAATAAATTTCAAGAAAAAGAATGGTCTTATACCGATTTACATCAATTATAGAGACTATCCTCCACACATTAGAAAGAGTGGCTTTCCATTTCAAATTAGATAAACCTCGATCATTGAAATTGTAAACATCCAATCCCTTTCTATAATGTATGTGTACTCAGGGTACAATCAAATCAATCACGACCCCTGAGTATTATGAATTCACTACCTTTATATCATCCTACGGGGTCATTTTCTATTATCCTATTCAATTTGACTAAAATCAATATTGTGAAACATATCAACAATCCATTCATAATTTATTAATATATTTTGTGGACGAAAAACCAATTGTAACATTGATTACCTGGTGGTTAAATATTTTTTTTGTGATCACATCCTAGATTTCCAAGACAATATTAAAACATTAATGGGACATAGTCTAATGATGATTCCACTAAAATGTTCCCTCATGATAATACTAGGGATGTTTCTTTCCTTTGTGTCACACCATTGTGTCATTGAGTTCAACCCTGAAAAAATAGCACAGTCCTGGAAATGTGACCTCCTTTGAGTCTCAAGAAACTGAGGGGTATTCATGGTTACCTCACATACATTAGTTGTTTAATATCTCCCCTAGAAACAAAATATATCCCTTTCCCTAAGATAATGAATAAGGTAATCACCAATCAATGGTATGGAGACATCCAAATAGAATTTGAGAGTCTAAAGTTATGCTTGATATACACAATTGTTCTAATGAATCAAGTAAACCGAAAATACTCATTTTATATATGGAAACCCTGTAATTATCACCATGAGCTCTCCAAGTATAGAATAATGATGAGGGGAATGAAAAAAATATAAATTTTTATAGGTGAATGATGCTATGTACAAAAACACAATTCTCTATTTTTGAGAATAATTTCACTACACTTATCTATGTAGTGAAAATGATTAGTAATTAAATAAAGCACCATGATGTCCACTGAGTATCTAATATGGAGATTACCAAGTAGAATAAATTGATATCATATAATAACTAGGAATTTTTACGGATTGGCAGTCATCCTATAACAAAATGAATTCTAGTTTTTGTTATAGATGATAGTTGTAAAAAATTCCTTGGTTGATTTCCTCGCAGCACATCCTTCCCCCTTATGTCTGCTATTATGCCCTGAACTTCAAGAAGATGAGTTTTTCTATATATATGAAACTCCCTACAAATGGGATATTTATATTGATAGTTCCACCCTATGTCCGATTGTATAGATATTGAGAAACCCAAAACTCCATCAGGTTTTCATAGGGATAATATTTTTCATTTTAGACTAGGAAATGTTTTTGTAATCATTCTAAATATCCAATTGTAGGACCAATGATGTGGTATAATAGGATGTCTTCTTCATGGAATTTATATTTCCCTTAAGCTGTAGATAACCAACCTGAACATCAAATGGTAATTGGAGATATTGATAATGTATATCAATTGTGAACAATCTGTAAAAAAGAAGAACTAGACCTTACCACTAGTTATGTTAGATGGATGATGGTAGATTTCAATTTTGAACACACATTTCATCATCTCCCCTAATCATAGAATGCCTATTTCTAATCATTGGATAATGCAGCCTTAGTTTTGGCTGATCCCAATTAAGAAGAAGGGATCAGCCTCATCACACACTAATGGACGGTCTCCTCAAAATGTTTTGGATACATTGAAGAAATGAATCAGGTAAACACCATCGTATAGTGTGATGGACTGTTATGCATACATGGATGGAAGTATACCATAATTTCTTATCTCTAAAATGGGAATCTCCTAAAAAAGTGAGCTGAAAGGGAATAGATTCGGCCTCGAGTAGTGAACACTACCATCCTAGATGAGAATGTGAGAAGAAAACCCTCTATAACTCCATCATCGATGGAATAATTTACATATGAATAGAATAATGAGATATTGATGAAATTATAGATGTAGTACATGTTTTATCATGAATAAAAATAACCAATTTGGTTACTAATACTCCATCCAAATTTTGATGTAGGTTTACTACCTGAAAACTAGGACACACAACTTTGTGTAATTCACATGAAAATCTCACACAAGATAGATTCTTGAAAAATTAACCAATAATCCCCAAAAAATTCATAAAAAGTTGTAAATATTGTGGGTCATTTTTTTGTGTCGCGAATAAATAATATGGGGCCATTTCCTCCAACAATTTCTATGAAGTTTAAGTATATCCTTACTACTACTAAAATATATTTTAAATGGTCTAAGGAAACAACCATCAAATAATTTCGATGAAAAATGTCATCATCTTTTGGATGTCCCATATACTGACCATGTTTATACTACCATAAATGATATTCACACTAATGAAAAAATCTTCCATTTTTTTATTTAATGAAATTTTACTATAAGATCAAAATATATTCCAATCAGTCATCTAGATATTATGTAGGTAGAATAGAAAATATATTACTTTAATAAGACAATATAAAAGATACATAACATGATAGTGAATAAGTACAATAAGGTCATACCAAATAGGATCCTTTATTCATGACAATCAAACGTACTACAACATGTGTCGCTAAGCAAGAAACACTATATTAATTTGTGTAAAAAATGACAAAATACTTCATATTGAAATATAATTTTCATTGATTTAAATACCATTATATGGGAAACTGTTATATAGTGAACAATCACATAAGTGGATGGATGAATTAGAGTGGCTTGATGAGAAATGGTTTAGTATATCACAAAATAATGATGACCATCAGAATAAAATCATATGAGACTTAAATAAAAAAGTTCTACTATTATAATTCGATCATGTATAAATATTATTTTCTCTATGAACTGAAATTATACTAGAATTGGGTCCTCCTATCATGGATCTAAAATGGGATGGGCCATTTATTGTAATTAAGGTCTATCAAAATAGAGATTAACCATTGGACATAATAGATGGGGAGGGCGTTACACATTCCCCCACACAAATAGATTATTTATTAAGAAATAATTTACATATATACCATTTAATCCTTCCATATACTAACCATATGACATTAAATAATATGTACCACATCCCGAATACCTAATGTTATAAAATACTAAACATGTGTTGGCCATATTATGTTAAAATATATAGACCACTTCGAGACTATATGATGTAAAACTATATCGGCCACATAATTACCTCATGATGTTGAACTATGTAAACCAATTATGAGCAATATGATGTATAATTATATGGATCCCATCATGAATGAATGAATTTAAACTATACAGAAATAATTATTACCAAATGATATTAATCTACATGGAGAAGAATATAGATTAATGATATTATGTTTCACAATGTCTCACATCCTAACAATATGAAATTAAGGTGTATAGAACATGTCCTAAAAACATTATATTAAACTACATGGGACATGTAATAGAAGAAAAAAGTTTAATTTCATATTATCTATTATCATTATTAAATGATGCTGAATATAAGAAATGGGTCATTACGTCATGAAACTAAAATACAAAACAAATTTTAACCACATGACATTAAACTCTATGAAAAACATCATGACCGAATTAAATTAAACATTACAAATGATGTCTCAACTAAATGGAATCAAAAAACATGGGATAAATCATTAAACCAATGATTCATCACATACATGCTAGATCTATTCCAATGATAAATAATGTATCTCCATCCCTATTTGGTAGATAGAACCATATATAGAATATTTACATTCATGAACTAAGTGTGGCATGAGGTCATCCCCTAGAGGATATGTTGTGATACCCAATCGTCTAGTCATAGATCTAGATGTCATATTTATTTTTCTTGTCATGTAAACTTTATCCTCAATGGATGACATGAAACTACATGCATACCACTCATTCCACTTATTTAACATCGTGTACCCTTTTTTCTTACAACATGACATTAAAAAACACACATGATTTTATCTCCACAAGACACTAGACTGCATAGTTTTCTATAAATTCTAATAGATTTATTCTAATTGTGATTAGATACATATGGAAACCAATATCATATATATTTTCCAAAACACTACATAATATAAAATGATCATGTATTTTCTCTCCTCTATGTATTGAATTGAACATTTTTCGTGCCCTTTTTCTCAAACTGAGCATATCTGATTTGAGCTTGGGAATTTTGGTAATGGATTCCTCAAATGAAAAATCAATATCAACTCATGATAGGGTTTCCATGTTCATTATTGAAATAACATAAAAAACCATGATTTATTTTAACATGAATTTAAACTATATGGTTGATATACCTTCCATAATATAATATTGTGAATTACTATACACCCCACATGAGAGGACTATTATCAATGGTATTAGTCACCCACTGCACCTCCATTACATAAAAAACATGTCGATTGATTATAAGCATCATATTATACATAGTGATTCCTAGACCTAAATTATTGGGCATTGTTGTAATATTTCCTTTTAAAATATGGTAGCTTACATTAGTACACCATAACATTAAATATCATAGTTTCTCATGAACAACATTTGTCTTGATTTCATTCATCACAATAAATGTAGTGTTTCCTGGATCTATAATCTCTGGTCTATTAATAAAAATAAATGAAAAAATTTCCCTCAATGTTTATAGGTCATAGCTGAATAGTTAGAGTTCGATAATATAACTACATTTGGATTTATTCCTATTATAAAATTAATATTACATTCACCTAAATCTCAATTACCAACACCAACTACAACAATAAATTGAGAAAATTCCTCAATATATGTATGGGTTATGCCCATATAGTTATTTTCTTATTAATGAACTATATGTTGATTTATTCTTATCATCACGGGATACATAGTGACACCCACATCTCATATCTGAGGTTTGTTTGCAATAAACATGAAAATTTCCATCCCTATATATATGTAAGACCTGTGGAGGGGGATTAAATAAAAAAATAGGTGAGACATCATTCCTGCTATAACATAATATAGAGGGACACCTGAATCTTCAATAATGGGTTCATCAACAACATATAAAATTATATCAATATCCACTTTTAATTATTTATTGGAAGAACATATGAAGTAGGCTACAAAAAACCCACTCTTGTGCATCTCAATTGATTTCCCAGTTATGCCTTATTTTTCACACCATGAGTGGATCATGTAATATTTGGAATATAGATAGATACTATGTGTTAGTCCACTATGTAATATATTATACCATGAAATGTTTCCAGTCAGTAAGACATTTATCTGTATGGAACATCTATATCCTAAACATTTTTTGTTAATATGGAGGGAAACGTCAATGTCAAGTGAAGTTAAACAACATGAAAAATGTTTTCAAATTGAAAAATTCATCCCTTGCAATTTGTTTTATATAATGGAACAATTTGAATTATTCATTAACCATTAAATATGTTCAAAAAATGAGGTCACGCCCTTATTGTAACCAAACCCTTTAGGATTTGAACATTTTCTCTGAAAAAACATTATATCATTACGGTTCGAGATGACACAACTAGTTCCTTATATTGATATCAATATCATAGAGCCTCATTGACCTTTATATTTTTTTTCTCTTTGTTTTCCCCATTAAAAATTGGTCACAGTGATTGGATACACTGAATAGACCATATATTTCCAAGAACATATTAAAATAAGGATATATTGGCATAACTGTGTGGAACATTATAGGATCATGCCATTACCAATGCTAGGCATGTTAATTACAGTTACCACATCCAATTTACTCAAATATTATTGGGTTATGATTGAAAAGTTCTATAAGATAACTATCCAAGTATATTTGAATACCCTTGATGTCACAAATATGTGTATCACACCCATTTTCAACAGTAGATTATGGGATCATATTATTGTACATGATAAATAAAATGGAAGAAATATTCAATGAATAATAAATCACTATGATATAGTCACCATATACCCATAATATGAATAACATATAGACAGAGGGTATCTTTAGAATAAGCAAATGATGGAACCATTCATTCCTTTATAATATTTTTAGGTAATCGTAGAGAAGAACATCCATAAAAGCATCAAATATGTCTTTTTAATGAGGGATGATTCATAGAATATTTCTCTAACTATACATGACTTTGATATATTTAAATTATACTTTCACATAATGTAAAACATATGTAGGGTGGGATCTAGAATGTGGCCACCCAAAAATTATCTTTTTTATGGATAAAAAATGTTCTCTTCATAAAGAAACCTTTTACTAGTGAAATTTGAGCCAACAGATATCATGCATAACTTCACATTATTTTCTACTTCTATACTATATGTTATAAAACTTCTAGCAAAATCACCTTGTGCATCATTACCATAAATTAAAAACGATTTGGTCAGTAGTGTGTGGCCTTAAATAGACGTCGTTGATTCTCTAAATCATAAGACCATTAAATTGAAAGAAAGAGAGACCTCAAACCGGTCAGGTTGAAAACCAGAAAGTGAATCATGAACAAAGGTCTTGTATTTTCAATATAAACTCTTCATCTCCATGTTATTGGAAAAAATTATTTTGAAAATGAAAGAGTAAAAAAGCTCATAGGGCCCACTAATTTTCCCTAGTAAAAGTAAAACTATACTCGATTAAACTCCATATCTAATAAAATATTTGATAAATGATATAATATATCTCTTTGACATGATACCATGTACTTTAGGAATTGGGAAAACATTTATCATACTCAAAACCTTCATAAATAATACACTTTTAATAATCTACCTTTATTATTTTCAATTATGAGTCAACATAACCAATTCATTGTGTTGTTATACTTATCATGGTTCCCCATAGACCTTGGAATTTGTTTCTTAGATTATACCCATAATAGACTAATAATATGGAATTTTTACTCTTAACTATCACTCGGATCAAATTATGTCCCTCCAATAGAGAAAGATTTGTTTTCTATATTTCATGGAACATTATACGATCATTCCAATACCAATGGGGGACCCTTTCCTAACATATCCCCACAAATATTTATCTTGTATAATACTACACCGTGATTAATTATACCCATAAATAGATGATTGATTAGAATTTTACATCCCCGATTAAATATTACCATTTTTTTTACATATTGTAAATGTAGTTTTTCGGAACTCCATTACAAATAATTTTGATGGACCACACATCAATTATTGAGACCTCATGAAGTAGGGTACAAGTCTCGCATTAAAAAATAAATTGATATAGGTTTAAGAACCCTTCCTAGATACATTTCAATCCATATACTAGATCAATTCCCAGAATTGTGGGTTTTAACAAATACAACACATCGCTTTGAAATGGGTGGGAGTCATTTTTATTTGTACATGAGTATAATCTCAAAGAAATCCTGTATATGGTTCTCTAATATACCATCTAGTGGCATCTCCACCTTGTATATACATAACTCCAATCATCATGAGACCCAGATGTGCCATTGAAAACATAAAATGATTAGAGTTTCATGCATCATTTTTTATATATATGACCCATTATATATTCATTATTTCAATAAGATGTTTTATGAAATACATAATTTTTATTCAAATTATCAAATTGGGCTTTGTATCTGAAATCATTCACTGTTCTCCAAAAACCATTATGTAATGAAAGAAGGTTGTTAAGAACCATCATGGATTTTCATCAATCATTATTTATACAATAATGTAGGGTGCTCGAACCCTTCTTTATCATTAATTATTTTTAACATCAATATAGAATTAATAGTGTCAAATTCTTTAAAAGAAATTAATTTACCTATATTCCATCAATTATGTAGGGTCCTTGAAACCTTAATGAATACCCTAACATAAAATCTATATTATGATCAAGTGAAATGAACATAAACTACAATAATAGTTATTCTGAGCTAAATGTCCAGACACATCAACAAGAGTAGGTATGAGTTACAATACCTTAAACTAAAAAAATAGATGTTCTAAGACCGATGCCTATAAACTATAAGAACATAATCTTCTAAGATTAATAAACATAAAAAACAATAAATCATGGCCTATGTTTGAAGAACAAAAACATATTCAAAATAAGGTCAATGAAAAATGACCTCAAAATATTATAATATAACGTCTAATATAGATTTCCTAAAACTAAACCAACAAAGGGTCTCAGATAAATGGCCTTAAATTGTAGAAGAAAATGGACTGAGATAGAAAAATATAAACATAAATAACTAAAGGTCCAAGATAAATTAACATAAACATAAAACATAAAAGGTTTCATGTAGAGACCCAAAGCTTTACGTACATAGACATTAAATTACTTTTGTGGAATAGTTAATACATATCAAAAACAGCCACCAATGGACCTTAATAGTTTAGTGTCTTTGGAAACTCAGAACGTAATCTTCTAATCAAGGTGAATGATCTTCAACATCTCCCATAAAGATCTTCCACTTTTGCTTTTCTTACCTAAAACCATTCCTGAAATCCATCAGAAAAGAAAACATATAAAGGGTGAGCTCAAATTCTCATTAAGGGTATGTATGGAGAAAATAAAACAAACCATATACATTTTAACATCAAAACATGAACATAAGGTTTAAACATCAAAATATTAAGCAAAGACATAAATCAAGGATGTATGTAAGGCATGTATCATAATGGAACATAAATCTTGATAAAATTCTATGGGAATAAATAATGTAATTGTGGAAACCATTTAGCACTTGTTATTATTTCCATAGTAGCCAAGGCATTGCTGCCAAGACTATCTTAGTGGAAAATGCTCCTTTCTGAAACGAGTTCACTCCTCATTCCAGTCCTGTAACATTGATCCGGATTAACTTACCATTCTAGCCACATCTATCTCATGAGATATAAATCCTTACCCAATTAATTGGAGGGAGATATAGGTCCCACCAATCTCATAATGAAATCATTCTTTCGTGTGCCACAAAATCATAAATCATACATCATAGCAAAACCCATGTAATAGAATGGGATTCTTAAACATCATGACAACATAAAAAAATGGATATCATTTCATCATAAGAAGAATAAAACCATGTAAATAATGGAGAAATTATACATGAAACATAAAAAATTAAATAATTTCATTTTAGATGTAAAATATTTTTGATAAAACACTTGAAATGAAATCTTGAGGAAAATATCCTTTCTTCTTTAAAATCGTTTTCTTTTTACAAAATGCCATGAAATTGTATAAGAAAAGGGTTTTGGTGAAAATAATCATGCAATCTTGTATTTAATTATTCATGAAAATGAGTCATTATGAAACCGTAAAAATCTGTTCACTCCGTATAAGTTAAAAATAACATTCTCGTCATACTTTTTTCGGAAAAGTCAAAAAGTACCACGTATGGTAAAACAATGAATGATTTCTTACAAACCATGTTGTAAAAGAAAAAAATCATTAAAAGGACTTTAAACATACATGAAAACATTTTTATAAAACTTGGACATGCATGATAAATATAACCGCAATAAAACATACATATAAGAAATCTCGGATAGAAAACAATTGAGATTGCAACATTATCCCTTACTTTTAGGTCAGATATTCTTCATATATATTTGAACCTCCTGTATAATGATTTAAATAATGTCATTGACTTCTTAAGGAATCTTATTCATTGTTCTGATATCATATATGGTTCACTTATGACTTTATATTACCCATTCATTTGTAAATCCATGTTAAAGCAGCGTTTTGGATTAAATTGTTTCATTTATCGTACGTGTTTCGACTTGTTGGTCTTGATATTATTACTTATATCCTGATTTCATTAATTTACGAATTTAAAACATGATTTATATATAATAAATATTCAGCATATACATATATATGATATATTGATAAATGGAATGAAATACACCGTTCCTGGAGACGGCAGGCCATACGTACGCATGAAAGCTGTTTTTGTTTCCTTATTGAATTGAATGGAATTAAGTAGATGACATACATATATATACACATAAATCTAGTATCATGATTATTTCATATATTTCCTTATTATTCATTATATATACTTTATAATCATTCCTGAATGGTTAACATGGAGAATGAATCTCATCGCGTCGTGGAGACGGTAGTCCGTACGTACGCACGAGCGATGATATCATTCTCATGATCGTGTAATTGTATTGAAGAGTATGTATAGTGTTTCAGAATCAATATAAATTTACAATAATCATATATAGTTATTTATGTACACCTTTATACCCATCCAATTAAGGTGGTGGTCGAAAACAGATTACACCACGGCGTGGAGACGTTATTCCGCACGTACGCACGTGCGGCGATTTCGTTTTCCGTAGGATGGATAGAAGGTCAGATAGGGTGTTTCATATTGATAATAACATATCAATATATTTTTAATACTTATTTCATTACATTATAATGAGACAACTAAAGAATAAGAAGTATAAGAAGAAGGAACCATGAGAAAATCGGAAGAAGAGATTACCTCTTCTTCGACGCACCTCCTTTAAGCTTCCTATTAAGAAATTAACGTTGCTCTTTTGAGAAGGCCATAACCTCCAGAATGTTTCTAGAGAAGTGGATAAGATAAATTGGCAGGGTTTGGCCGAGCTTCAAGGTTCAAAATTGTGTGAAGAGAAAAGGGAAAGGGATCCCTTTTTATAAGGGAGGAGAGGGACACCATTGGAAAAAATTAAAATATTATTTTATAATAAAGTCATATTCGGTTTATAATAGCTTCAAATTGATTTAATTTGAATATAAGGTCTGGAGGGGTCTAATTACTCTCAACCAATAGATTTTATATAGGTTTGGGTCATTATATTAACCTTATCTTTTAGTTTTAACTCTTTGTTAATTAGATTGACATTTACCATGTCACTTTTTATTTTTATATTATATACTTAATAAACATACCATATGCATCCAAGAGACCCCCAAGTGGTCCATTAATGATACAACTATCATGATATAATCATCTTGGATGAACCATATATTTTTAAGAACATAATAACAAATAATAATATATATTTGTGTTTTAAAAACTATATTATGTCATTTTTGACACTATTTGGTAATTGATTTTTTTGAAAATCATAATAGAATTATTACTTCTAAAAAATTTAATTAAATAGATACTAACATATCATATTAACCTATAAAATTAGTGGTATTCATCAAAAGACTCAAATTACATTTATTTAGGTATTTATAACATTAATTTTATTAATATTTCATTAATAAGATAATCACTGCATCATCATTGTGTCATAAATAAATTGAATAATTTAATGTTTAAAAATTATAAATAAAATACCATTATGTAAGAAATCTTTTTATATTTATAATGAATATTTATAGTCGAATTTATCTTATGTATAACCGTATATTAAAAATGATTTATTTATTAAACATTGATTTAAACTATTTTAACTCTTCTTTAAATAAATTAATAATAAATGTCCTAATCTAATACAAGTGGACCTAAATGGTCATATTTTATTCCTAAGGTTTTTTTTGGTCGAATTACACTTATCTAATAGAATTAGGACATGTTTTATGTTAATAATAATATCATTTTTACCCTTAATTACCTTATTTACTTTTAACAGTGGTAAATAAATGTAAAAAGTTGCTATTCAAAAAAAAATATTTTCATCTCATTGAACCACATTTTAGTACTTGATATTAACCGTGTCTCTCAGATTTTTGAAATTCCACTCACAGAAGCGGTAAAATTTTGTCTGATGTGAATTTCCAAATTCTCCTAGAAGGTGTATAAAAGACGGTGAAAAGTTCAATAAACTTTTATATATATATAAAATTATTATAAAATGACTCCAATGAATTAAATTGAACTTATATAGGTATTATGTTTCAATTTTGACCTAAAATAAATTTAAATAAAATAAATAATTATTAAAATAAAAATTCGGTTTTTAAATAGTAACCCAGTGTTTTCACTATTCATCAAAAATTGAATGTTTTCAGAAAAATACCAAAAATTTACCCTGGGATAATTTCGATAATCCGAATCCAAAAATGAAGTCCATTTTGAATGATAAAATTTATAATATTCCAAAAAAGTGGGTATTAATATTCATAACGGCTAGTTTATATAATATTTTAATAGAATATCTTTGTTTAGTGAAACTCGGTATTGCGTACAACACACACTATCGTGGAAGGTAGTGATTGCGTGTAATGTAAACCGAGTCAGGGTTTCATGGATTGCAAGACTCCATTATCATTTCGAATAACAGAATCCATCCATATTTCATTTATACATTGAATATATATATACACTCAATGTTGTGTATAATGACTACTATCAAACGAACTCGAAATTGTGTGTAACACAATCCAAGAATAGTGTTGCATATACTGCAAGCTAATACGGTGTTGTGTATAGTGAAAGATAGTTTTGGTTTAACTTACAACACAAGACATCAATGAAATTAAAAAAAATAATTCTTATAAAATATCGGGGTGTTACATTTTACCCCCCTTAAAAGTAATTTCGCCCCCGAAATTCGTCGGGATTATAAATGGTTTATTACTTGAGAGTTTCATTCATCGTAAATAGGAATAAAAAAACATTATAAAAAATGAACGTTAGAAACGAAATGGATACCCAAATTAACTCATCACTTGGGTTCCCACATAGGATATCAAAGGTAAAAATATGGATATGGAAGAGAAATCTAACCGCCAAGTTCTGATGGAGAGTGGTAGAGAACATGTCTATGAAAAATCCAACAAACACAAAGCCATAAATTTGTGATGTTCTAAGGTACCCTATGATTCATTTGATATGAGGGCACTAGGACAACATTTTTTTTCAAGATCATTTCCCTAATGTTGAATAATTATCGAATCAAATGAAATAATTCCTTGATTTTGGTACCATCTCACCATTTATCGTCCCTTGAACAATTTCCACTTCATATCTTAAAGAAATGAACTTGATTTTGTCATTCGTGAAGTATTAGCAGATCATGTGATAGAATGATGAGTCATTCCATCTGTTTCAAACAAAAGCATAGAAAAAGTTATCAAATATACATAAGTCCATCTATGGTGTGGTTAATAACATATGATTCCAAAAATAGACTTATACTTCATCTATCATAACGCATAATAAAATAAAACTACTTTCTACTAACAAGGGACTTCATGTATGCTAGTGGTAGGAGATAAAGGTCTGTCGCACTTCGGTTGGGGGTTTACTTCCTGCAACCTTGTCCGACGCGACGAGTTGTCACACATCCTGCAGGTTTTCCTTTTTCTAAAACTACATTTTTATTACATCCCATCAATAATATTGAAAAAAAAGTTCTTGACTTAGACAATACTAATTAATGTCCAAAATAATCCATTCCAATCTTTAGGATTATCCAAAATACTTAAGTCCATGGTCATAGTATAAATAAAACAATTACTAGAAATGTCATCTGCTGAGAATGTGAATACCGTCCTTTATCCCCCATATATCATACTATATATCTTGTTGGTCACATTCCAAACATGTGAATACCATAATCATGTATTCTATTGAAAAATTAATACCCATTGATCCTTAGTGAAAACATTAATGCTGTCAAAAGTTAACTCTTTCCACATACCGAAAACCCAAAATTTCGATATACTCAAACCATGATATCACGTTGTCCTTATATCAGTAATGAGCTCATGAATACTATCATACATATTATTTTCTCCTTATCCCATCATTATGTGCATATCATCATCTTTCCAAAAATATTATAAGAACCTTTCATGGTTACTGGTACCATTCAACATATACTATCAAATACTTAGGAAAATCAATAGTGTAAAAATCCTTAGATGTGTCTTTATTACGTAGTACCATTACCAATACAAAATAACTCTTGATCAACATAAGTAATTCCACTACCTTTTTAAAGCATTTACCGAGCTTCATTATTGTATTCCTCAACACTTCTTTCAACTATATACCATTTGTAGTCTCTTTGTCATCATAAAGATAAATACTACCCATACGACCATCCTGGTTATCTTCATGAGATTTTCCCTTAGGGCATTGGTTTGCATAATGCCCGTACATTCCACATTTAAAACATTTAACCATTTTTGATGTCTTAGCAATACCATTATCCTTGTCCATGGTGTTAACTGAACCTTTTCCTTTGCAATTACTGGCTTTGTGTCCATCTTTTCCACACCCAAATCATCTTCCAGCTCCTTTGAAACATTCCCCTTGATTCCTCTTCCCACATGACATACATGAGGGAAATTGAACTTTCATTCCTCTATGATCATCGTGAAACATCATCTTTCCCTTATTATCTAATTAAGAAATCTTACCAAAGTTGAGATTATTGATCATATTATGAGATTCCTGATTAGAAATAATAATTATGTATCGCCTTTCGAATTCCATTTCATTTGGTAGCTCATGATGAATATCAGTTCATTGGCCATCATGTCCTCCATTTTCGTTAATCCTGTTATTTCCAGCCATTTTTTAAAACCCAAAAAGAATAGTGTGAGAGGAAAAAATCGTGCTAGGAAAACAGCATAAAAATGAGGGATTACTATGAATATCTAACATCTTAGGTTTAATTCTAATTTTGTTTTCGTAATTCTAGGACTATAACCTATACATATACATAACCTTAGGGACATCCCTAGACATACATTAGAAATATCTCTAGGGATCTCACTAATGTTTTCACTTCCTGGTTTCCAAAGGTTAACTAAACCATTCCTCTGATACCAACTGTAGAGACCCAAATCTTTACATACATAGACATTACATTACTTTTTCGGAATACTTAATACATAAAAAAAACAAGGACCAATGGTCCGTAATAGTTTAGTGTCTTTGAAAACATGGAACGTAATATTCTAATCATGGTGAAAGATCTTGAACATCTCCCATAAAGATCATCCCCTTTTGGTTTTCTTACCTAAAACCTTTCCTGAAATCCTGGTGAAAAGAAAAAAAATAAAGGGTTAGCTCAAATTCTTAGTAAGGGTAAGAATGGAGAAAATAAAACAAACCATATATATTTGATCTTCAAAACATTAACATAAAGTTTAAACATCAAAATCTTGAGTAATGACATAAATCTTTGAAGTAAATAAGGAATATATCATAATGGAACATCAATATTGATAAAATAGCATTGGAATAAATCATGTAATTGTGGAAACCATTCAGAACTTGTTATGATTTCCATTGTAGCCAAGGCATTGCTGCCAAGACCATCTTAGTGGACAAAGTCTCTTTCTGAATCGAGTTCACTCCTCGTTCCAGTCCTGTAACCCTGAACTGGATTAACTTACCATTCCAACCATGTTTATCTCATGAGACATAAATTTTTACCCAATGCATTGGAGGGAGATATAGGTCCCACCCATCTCATAATGAAATCATTCTTTTGTGTGCCGCAAAAGCATAAATCATACATCATAGCATAACCCATGTAATAGAATGGGATTCTTAAACATCATGCCATCATATAAAAATGGATATCATTTCATCATAAGAAGAATCAAACCACGTAAATTAGGGAGACATTATACTTGAAACATAAACACATTAAATAATGTAATTTTAGATGGAAAATATTTTTGATAAAACACTTGGAATTAAATCTTGAGGAAAATATCCTTTATTTTTCATAATTATTTTCTTTTCACAAAATGCATGAAATTTTAAAAGAAAATGGTTTTGTTGAAAATAATCATGCAATATTGTAAAGAATGTTTCTTGAAATAGAGGCGTTATGAAACTGTAAAAATCTTTTCACGCCGTATAAGTTAAAAATTACATTCTCCTCGTACTTTTGTTGGAAAAGTCAAAAAGTACATCGTATGGTAAAAAAAAGAAAGATTCCTTACATACAATGTAGTAAAAATCAAAAATAGTTATAAAGGTATTTAAACACACATTAGAATATTTTTATAAAAATTTTACATGGATGATAAATATAACCCTAGTAAATACTTACGTATAAGCAATCTCGAATAGAAAGCAATTGTGATTGCATCATTATCCCTTCCTTAGGTATAATATGCATCGTACGTATCCGAAACTCCTTTATAATGATTTAAATAATGTCATTGACTTATCATAGAATCTTATTCATGGTTATGATATCATATATGCTTCACTTATGACTTTATATTACCTATTCTTTTGTAAATCCATGTTAAAGCAGTGTTTTGGGTAAACTCGTATCATTTATTGTACGTGTTTCGACTTGTTGTTCTTGATATTATTACA
This sequence comes from Viscum album, assembly GCA_963277665.1. Taxonomy (NCBI): domain Eukaryota; kingdom Viridiplantae; phylum Streptophyta; class Magnoliopsida; order Santalales; family Viscaceae; genus Viscum; species Viscum album. The sequence goes on from OY728165.1 coordinate 1,396,706,481, forward strand.
TATATCATGATTTCCTTAATTTTATAATTTAAAACATGATTTATATATAATAAATATTCAGCAAATACATATATATGATAGATTGATAAATTCAATGAAATACATCGTTCATGGAGACGGTAGGCCGTACGTACGCATGAATGCTGTTTTCGTTTCCATATTGAAGTGAATGGAATTTAGTAGATGACATAAATATATATATACATAAATCCAGTATCATTATTATGTCATATATTTCATTATTATTCCTTACATATACTTTATAATCATTCTTGAATGGTTAACATGGAGAATAAATTTCATCGCGTCGTGGAGATGGTAGTCCGTACGTACGCATTAGCGATGATATAATTCCCATGATCGTGTAATTGTAATGAAGAGTATGTATAGTATTTCAGAATAATTATAACTTCACAATAATCATATATAGTAATTTATGTACACCGTTATACCCATCCAAGTAAGGTGGTGGTCGAAAACAGATTACACCACGGCGTGGAGACGGTATTCCGTACGTACGCACACACGGCGATTTATTTTTCCGTAGGATGGATAGAAGGTGAAATAGGGTTGTTTCATATTTATAATTAAATATCAGTATATATGTAATACTGATGTTATTACTTTATAATGAGATAACTAAAGAAAAAAAGTACAATAAGAAAGAAACTTGAGAAAATCAGAAGAAAGATAACCTCTTCTTCGACGCACCTCCTTTAAGATTCCTCTTAAGGAAGTAGAGTTGGTATTTTGATAAGACCAGAACCTCCAGAATATTTCTAGGGGAGTGGAGAAGAGAAATGGGTAGGTTTTACCAAGCTTCAAGGCTCAAAAGGGTGTTAAGAGAAGAGGGAAGGGGTACCATTTTTATAAGGGAGGAGCGGGGAACCTTTGGAAAAAAATAAAATATTATTTTATAACAAATTCATTTCGGTTTTTAATAGCTCCAAATTGATTTATTTCGAATATATGGTGGGATGGGTCAAAATCCTCTCAACTAATAGATTTTAGACAGGTTTTGGTCATTATATTCACCTTATCTTTTACTTTTAACTCTTAGTTAATTATATTGACATTTACCATGTCACTTTGTGTTTTTATATTATATAGTTAATAAACATACCATATACATCCAAGAGACCACCAAGTGGTACATTAATGATTCAAATATCTTGATATAAGCATCATGTCCGACCCTTAGTTTTTTAGGAATATAATAACAATTAATAATATAATATTTTTTTAAAAAACTATTTTATGTCAATTTTGACACTATTTTGTAATTGATTTTTTTGAAAATAATAACAACATGATTACTTCGAAAAAAAGTTAATTAAATAGATAATAACATGTCATATTAACCTATAAAATTAGTGGAATTCATAAAAAGGCTCAAATTGCATTTATTTGGTATTTATAACATCAATTATGTTAATATTTCATTAATAAGATAATTACTACATCATCATTATGTCATAAATAAATTAAATTATTTAATGTATAGAAATTATAATTAAAAAACCATTAAGTAGGAAATCATTTTAGATTTCTAATTAATATTTATAGTCGAATTTATCTTATGTATAACCCTATATTAAAAATGATTTAGTTATTAAACATTGATTTTTACTATTTCAACTGTTTCTTTAAATAAATTAATAATAAATGTCCTAATATAATCCATGTGGACCTAAATGGTCATATTTTATTCCTAAGGTTGTTTTTGGCCTAATTACAATTATCAAATATAATTATGACATGTGTTAGGGTAATACTAATATCATTTTTACCCTTAATTACCCTATTTACTTTTAACCGTGGTAAATAAAAGTAAAAAGTTACTATTCACAAAAAAAATTTATTTCATCTCATTGAACCACATTTTAGTCCATGATATTAACCATATCTCTCATATTTTCGAAATTCCACTCATAGAAGCAGTAAAATTATGTAATATGTGAATTTACAAATTATCTTACGAGGTGTGTAAAAGATTGTGAAAAGTTCAGTAAACTTTTTTATATATCTAAAATTATTATAAAATGACTCCAATGAATTAAATTGAACATATATAGGTATTATGTATCAATTTTGACCTAAAATAAATTTAAATAAAATAAATAATTATTTAAATAAAAATTTGGTTTTTAAATAGTAACCCAGTGTTTTCACTATTCATCAAAAATTGAATGTTTTCCGAAAAATACCAAAAATTCACCCTTTGCTAATTTCGATATTCAGAATCCTAAAATGAAGTCCATTTTGAATGATAAAATTTATAAATTTTCAAAAAGTGGGTATTACTATTCATAACGGCTAGTTTATATAATATTTTAATAGCATATCTTTGTTTAGTGAAACTCGGTATTGCGTACAACACATGCTATCATGGAAGGTTGTGATTGCGTGTAATGTAAGTCATGTCAGGGTTTTGTGTGGTGCATGAATCCTTTGTTGTTGCGTATAACAGAATCCAACCATATTTCATTTATACATTGAATATATATATATATACACTCAATGTTTTGTACAACGACTACTATCAAACAAACATGAAATTTTGTGTAACACAATCCAAGAATAGTGGTGTGTATACTGCAAGAAAATACGGTGTTGCCTATAGTGCAAGATAATCTTGGTGTAGAGTATAACACAAGACATTAGTGAAATTAAAAAGAATAATTCTCATAAAATCTCAGGGTGTAACATTCCATCTACAAGACCATAAACTAAAACAATATTAGGTCTGATCTAAAAGATAATAAAATACAATAATATTTGGTTTAATAAAAAACCCTTAAATACAAAAACATAAGTTCTAATATAGTTGTACCTAACTAACATGACAATGACGATATTATTTGGAGGATTAAAAATATAATAATTCTTGCTAGGTTCAAAAATAGATAAGGGAATCATGTCAAAATGGGTTTTCTCTACTTTCTAGGCATTCACGTTGTATGATCTAGGCAATATTGTTATTTTATAAAATTTAAGAGGTCTGAAATCAATGAAGACAAATACATGTAAGAAGGTAACTTTAGAGAAAGATTATTATATGCCTACTATTTCGTCCCAGTACATAAAGTGTAAAAAATATTTTGGAATATATTAAAAAATTGATATAAAACATATGGGTCCCAACAGATGGCCTCGGAAAAACGAAATTTCTGGTCACTAAGTCCAGTGACTTTATCCAATGTTATATAATTATCTCTAGGTTATATATTCTTAATAAATTATACTTTTTTGTATTATGTAATCTCAAAATAACTGAAACCAATACATCAATGGGGAATATCATATTGGAATGAAATCTAGATAATTTATAAAGATGAAAATATTACTTATGTTTTAAAATATATAAATTTGGTTTAATTGATATTAAATGAAATATTGGTATAGTTGAAAAGTCATGATACATTAGTCCAATGAAATATCATCACCATCATGTCTAAAATAATTATGTAAAAAAGTATATATCATTCACCAGATTAATTTATTGATATCATGTAAATTGACGGATCTCCACATTTCATATAATATCCTAATATTAAATCAATAACATATATAGGAATTATAATTTATAAAAAAAATATATTGGATAAGATAACTATGAAAACAAGAGTATGATGAGAAGTACTGATTGATCAATGAAGTGAAATCCAACCCGCATATTCTAATACTACTCCATGGCGAACATCATTAATGATTTTAAATAGATCCTAAACTATTTTATGTGTTGTTGTAGTTGTGTATGATGTTTCCAAAAGTAAATACATTGTGTGACATATCATCTACCCTTATCATTCTTTCTATGATCTCATGTAATCCATTTTCGGTATGTTTTTTAGATGTGATCTGATGGCTCTATTCCAATTCCTCATAAGAACCCCTCACTATTATATTCTAGAGATTAAAATTAAATTCATCCAAGACCATCTTTCTAGAAGCCAATTAATCCCAGATAATCATTATTTGAAATATTATTTTATATAATTGTTGGTGGTCGAATCCATCAACCGAAAATCATAAAATATACATCAGGGGAATTATTTTTAATTATGAAATGTTTCTAGGCGTATCTAAGCGATAAAATAATGATTATACTTCCATATTATCAATCACAATATCTGATCCATTCTAACTATTGGATTAGATGCATCAAAAAAGGGAACAACATGCTAAGTTGATTATAATGTGAAATTGGATGCACTATATAATAATTCATCAAAGGGTTAATTGTTTGAAATATTATCATTCATAATAAATTCATACCCACTAATGAAATTATTATCATTGGGATGTGGATTCACCCACGAAGTCTTTAGAAAATCATGAATAGGATCCATTGTTGCTCTAGAAAAGGGGACATTGAGGATCTTGGCCTATAAAAATGAGTAACTAGTCTATTGAAAACAACCTCCAGGATGGCTTGTACAGAATCATGGGAATAATCCAAAGGTATGAAGATATATATTCAACAATGTTGATGGATACACATAGAATTTGTATCCTCTCAAGTCAGTTTATTCCTTAATTGGAATATAAGCCTCGGTTTTCACTCTCTCCACACGTCATATGAGGGGATAATAGAAACACTATGGATATGTCCAAATAAGTGATAAAAAATATACGGGGTATAAGGATAAAATATAATCAACTCTTCCATAATATATTGATGAACCCCATCCCAGTGTGGGATATAATAAGACTGTTCATCAAGAGAAATTCCCCCATTTTAAATAGTTTTCCTGGTCAGTTGAGGATAAGGCATGAAGATGAAGTAATCAGACAAGGTGAACATTTAATAACATCATTAGTGAATAATGGCATTGTCTCAACATAAAAAATGTCCAACAACCTTTTATGAATCATTTAACATTGTATCTTGTTAGCGTTGTGGTATATATTACAAAACTATTGTCTGATATCTTTAACAATGGAACGGAATGTCATTTTTATAAGTTAGGTTTACCCACTAAATATACCCCAAAAAATAGTTAATGTCATGTATGATTATGTAAAATTATTTTGTGAGGTCAACCCAGTACTGACAAAACATCCATCACTAGCATACTAACTCGGATTCACAAACATGCTTCCCTATATAGTAAATTTAAAGTGATCAAAAAAATGTCTGAGAAACCCGCCAACATAAGGCATGGGGAATTCTCATACCTCACCCAATAACCAAATGTTTTGTATTATCCACATTCCATGATTAACCAATATGATCTAAATATATCACAATCATACTGAGAAGGGTACCAATGAGGTAATATAGTGGTATTCCAAGCTACACTATGATAGATGAAAATGGTGAATTATTCATCAATGAAGACAAGTGGGTATATAATAAGGCCATTAATTAACATGAATTTGGTATGGTTTTTCATGCCCCTTACCATAACCATATTTACTTCAGGGTCACTATAAACATCCTCAGTAAGATGGAACTCATCGTACATTTCCCCAGGGTGGGAAAATCCCCCCAGTCATAAGTTACCCTGAAGGATGAGTCCATATTCACCTTGGGTCATATAGAATGAATATGTATGAGGGAACTAATGTATAATTAGTTCTATATGATTATCCAAACTAATGATAGATTATAAACATGGATACCCATACATCCTCATAAAGATGAATAACATTTATTCAGTTAAGAAATTATGAACACATTTATATTACCCATAACGTGCATGCCCACTCATTAGAATAAATTACAAAAAGTTAAATGTACCATATCATATTCTATCCTCTTCCCAAATTATTCCAGGAAGTGACATGTATAGTATAATAACATTGAGAAATGTGATTGTGTGTGAAATCATAGCCATCTGGATTGGAGGAGATTTCGCCAGCATATAGGACAACCCCTCAGACCACACTACAACTAGTTGTCCATCCGAAAAAACCATCATATGATTACAATTGATAGAATTTGTCACGACCTGTCCTTGGGGCCCGTTCCGTGACTACCCCAAGCCCACCTACCATAGGCCAGGAACGGGAGACTAGCACCAAAGGCGTAAATCTCGATAAAAGGGAGGGCATTGCCTTTATGAAATTTAAACACACACACAAATAGAGTATAAGCAGAAAAAAACACTAAGTAAGCAGTATAACTAGTGTGTGGAATGTACTAAGGGGCCGGAATACAAGCCCAACAGTAAAGTACAAGGAAAAGACAAAACAACAGGAAGGTGTTGAGCTTCTCCTGAATCGTCCTCCGGAGTTCCTAACTAATGGGTAGGTACAGATGGCCACATCATCTCCCCACGTTCGTCTGTCACCTCCGGGTACTGTCTTGTCGTGAAGTCCACCTCCGGGTACCGTCTCGTCATGAAATCCACCTCTGGGTACAGTCTATCTCTACAAGCCTCAACCACGATCAGTTCTGTCCATCGTCTTTATCCAACACAATGAGGTGTGGGCATAGCCTGTATAGGGGTGAGTATAACGATACTCAGTAGAGATCACAAGACCCTCAATGTCTCACTAAATCCAACAAGGATAACCACACAGAAAGATCTCAACAGATAACCCATCCTTAGGTATAAGACTATAGTTATACCTATGTTATCAAGTAACCCATCTCTATCATTAGGAAACACAAAGGTTATTGAAAACAATGGATAACCACTACTTATGTATATGGCCATACATATACCTAAGTAATCAAGTGACCCATCTCAAACATGAGGAAAACCTGATGGTCATCGACCCAGCTCAAACAAGAATTTTCATTATCGAAACCACAACTGCTGGAGAACTCCTCCTCTGTCGATTACAGTGGCAATTTCACGACTCTGAGGTGCTACTCACTAACCTTAGACTACTGAGGTACTCATCTTGTCAACTACCGTGGTTCTACTTCCAAATACCGGGAGCTCCGTCCGTTGAGGGTCTGCCGCCAAATACCGAGTGCTCTCCCTAATAACCTACAGAGGTACTCCTCCTGTCGAGTACCACGGGTCTGCTTCCAACTACCAGGTGCTCCGTCCGCTGTGGGTTTGCCGCCAAATACCGGGCACTCCATCCACTGGGCTAACTGAATCACTATGAGTCGAATCGGTCAAGCAGTCAATAGGTCTACAACTACTAGGTCTCCACACTCCGTACGCTCATCTCCAAGAGGATCTGCTCCACGAGCTACTGGTTGATACATCCAAGTGTCACACAAACACCAGTGGAAATATCTCAAAGGACCGCCTTGTCTTAGTAGTCTCAACGCAACATACGGTGCGTCGATCAGACTCCCGGTCTGTGAGTTATTAGCATTTCCGTTCCAGGGGCCCGATTGGATTTTAGGTTCAATCCAACCCTCTCACACTCCAACTATATCCAAACTTCATGTGATGTATTCCAAAATAATGGTCTCATAAATAGAAATCCAACAAAGTCAACGGCACGTCAATCGGACATCCAGAGCTCACGTTATAAGCATTTCCGCTACGAGGGCCCGATTGGTTTCGAGTTCAAACCAACACGGACATACCCAAACATCATCGAAACCTTGAGTGTAATATATCTAAAATGTCGTCTTGATCCAAGTATTCCTACGCAACTGAAGGTGTGTTGATCGGAGGTCCACAAATCATGTTATGGGAATTTAACCGAAAACGTTTCGAAAATAGTGGTTCTCAGCCTGGTCCAACCCTGTATAACACCCCATGGGTCGGCCCGAACCGGGGGGACCCGACTCGGGTCCGGGTCAGGCTCGGTTGGGCGCGGCACGGACGAGCTGGCGCAGCCGGGCTGGGAGCGGCCCAACCCTGCTGGGCGTGGCGGCCCGGCCCGTGCGGCTTGCGACACGGCTCGGAAGCCTTCTGCAGCTCGGCGGCTGGCCGAGTGGGACACAAAGGGTCCGTGGACCCCTTTTTTTGGAAACGGCGGACCCAGTGGCATCTGTCCTTAAAATCTGGTTGGGGGGTTACACCCCCTCTGGTTTCTGGGTAACAGCTGGACGTTTATGGCCAGCCAGTTTGTGAGCTGGTGCGGGACCTAGAGGTGGTCCCGCCGCCTGGAGACGCTGGCAGCTGGCTTAGTTGGCCGCCCCTGCTTGTCCACCATAGCCTTATGCCACTGCTCATTTTTCTGGCACGACGTGCCTTGCCATGCCCCTCCGCCGCATCCCACTCTGGCCGCGGCCCTCTACACCCATGCGCGGTGCAACGGCACCGCGCCGCTTTCACCACGGACTTTCATGGACGCGGTTCCCTGCCAATCAGCGCACGGTGCAATGGCACCGTGCGCCTCCACCTCCAACATCATCAAATAATTAACAAAAAAGTGGGGAGGAGAATCGGCCATGTTTGTGCAGTCTGATATCCTCCCATTATGATGATATCATGTGGCCAAACCATTATCAACGAAGAACAATGATAAATACTTTGAACAAAAATAACACCTACCTCATGGTTCGTCGTTCGAAGATGATATCACAAGAGGGTGGATGTCGACTTGTTGATGTATTTGTAAGGGAGGAGATAAAGGTGATGACGATCATTGGTGCTTTTTTCTTCTGTAATCCTTCGATCTCAGCTCGAGTGTCATTCGTTGGAGATCCAGCAAAAGAAGAACTGTTCTTTGTGAAGCGAACGTCAGAGTTGTTCTTCGTTGGTGAGGGATGAATCTCACCTCCCAAAATCTCCAAAGGATCCACCACCAAGTAATTTCCAATCCCACAATATAAAATTAAGACTCTCCCATATATTAACCTTTCCAAGGAAGTCAAAACAATTCAAATGAATTGTTGACAACACACATTAATTAATGAAGTAAAAAAAATAATTGTGTTGGCATTCCTAATGAGATGGAGGTGGAGAGCCTCCACATAATTAATTTGAGGTGTTGTCAAAATATTAAATTCAAGGGAAGATTAAAGAGGTTAAGGGGAGGTATGGGGAGGTGAGGAGTTAGGGGTTTGTGTGGGCCCCACCACACTAAACGCTCCCATTGGAGGTTAGGTTGGTGTGGGCCCCACCTATAACTCCCCCATTGTAGGATAAAAACCACATTCCTTAGATAAAATTTGTACACAACAAATTTTATTTATTTTATTCTAAATCCCCAATATTAAACCTCAACCCACTCAAAACTCAACTACGACAAAGGTCCCCCTATGCAATTATAGGCTTTGCGGGTTCATCAGTGCCCTCGGATTTCAATTCCGAGCACCGGTTCATGAGATAGAAAAACCCACTCATTTTTTTACTGATCATACCCGAGCTAAACTTCGGAAACTGATTTCGGGCTCACCGGGGCTTGGAATCAGGTTCCATAAGAAACTGCAGACTTGTAAAATTTCAAAGAAATTAAGAAAAAAATTCCTTGAAATTTCCGAGTCTTTACATTACTCCCACCTCACAGCTTTACATCCCCATAAAGATACAACACAAACTAGGGAAACTAAAGGAGGTACCAGGCATGAATCTGAGCCTCTCGCTCCCATGTGATCTCATAAAGGTACCTATGATGCCAGTGAAAGCACATAAGAGAAATCGACCATCCTCATAGGACCTGCTCCTATCGATCCTCAACCTCTTCAGGAACGTCGTGAAAGTCGACCTGTCATCGATGTCCAGCTCCCCATGGCCGATGATGACAGATAGGTCATGCACATATATCCACAGCTAAGATATGTGGATGTCATCATGCACCCTGTGAATCTCAGGTAGAAAGGCGAGATGAAACGCATAGATAACTTTCCATCCCGTCCAAAACATTGTAGACCCCGTCGAGGTGAGACCTGTATCATGACGTGTTCGTCATCCTCATACTCTAGTGGTCACGTCTCCTATCAGCATAAGAATTCTGTCTACTCTGTGCAGTCTTCATCCATTCCTAGATGATCTTCACCTTCTCTGTCATAGCTTGAACCATCTCTGGTTCTTCATGTGCTGACTCCATCACTATCCACAAAGGACATTTGAAACACGTCCAGCTACTGTCTCGCCACTCCTAATAGCTGAAAGAATGATCTCATACAAAGAGAATCACCTACAACTTTCCCATCCCTAGGAGATTAAGCAATATTGAAGTCTTTGTCATGTAGAAATTCATGTCATCACCACTGTCTTAGGTTCATGTCCTTCTGAGAGAACATACACCTCAGACTATTGAGTTGAAGTGAACCGTAAAGAGTTCTCTCAATGAACAATGAGTGATACTAGCCAAATGTATGAACTCATCTTTACCATTCTTCTTTTATGTTCTACCAAAGATCTACTAAGATTTCTCCTCTTCTGAAAAGAGAAATCTGGTCTCATCCCCTAGATAAACCATGTTATATACCTAATATAGTCAATCCTAATACGAATGATACAATTCGTGTCTTGAATGATGTCGTAAGGCCTTGACGCTACTACTAGGAGATCCAACCGTCACTCTCACCTCCAAGGTAATAGTCACACTGTCGGCATCATTGCGTGATTACTGGGTCTCCTCTAGTAGGAATCTCACAAGTGAGGGTCAAGTCAATAGCTTTAACCAGAACATTTTAGTATCAACAATAAAAAAGGGACAGGAAAGTAAACGTCACAACGTTAAGTGTCTTTTATTACTGGATCTCGAAGTACAAAGACACAAAGAAAGCATAACAACAACAACAAGGAAACTAGAAGCATCTAGAACAAAGGCCTCCATACATGGAACTAGTCTCGCTCCTGTCCACCTTCTTCCGAAGCTCCATTGTCGTATACTTCAGCTGCCTCAAGCTGAGATTTCCCATATCCACCTGTTTCCTGTGCTCGGGGTGGACCTCCTGGTGGTGGTGAAAACTCTATAAAGCATCGTACACCACCTGCTATACGACCATCTCCTCTGCTCCGGTCAGGTAGGTTCCTCTACTGCCCACTGCTCATCTGGTGGACAGGTCGGGCAGTATCGAGCAAAATGACCCTGCTTGCAGCTTTCATAGCACTTCCTGCTCCTCATATGGCTGGATATATTTCATTTTCCTCACACAACAGAACCTAAAACTTGAGGTCGCCCACCTATTATCCTGGTCCTCATGGACCTCAGCATCACCCTTGTTCTTCCTACAGATGACTCAGCTACTAACGGAAAAACCTGCGTCAACGGCAGCAGCTCCCTATAATGCTCAGATTATAGAGTCGTTGGTATAAACTCTACCCTAAAGAAATTCATGAAGTCTCAACAAGTGAAGGTCATCTCTTCACAAAACTAGATCATCTGGCTCCACCACATCTTAGCTTCTCCTTGGAAGGGGATAACAGCTAGGTACACCATCAAGTCTGTGGGTGTCCCTGCTATGTGGAATGCTTGTGCTACAAACACCAGCAAGGGCCCAACTGTCTGAAAATCTAACTCGCCTAGAAACCTCAGAGTCCTCTGACGATAGAACTCATGCATCGTACTCAAGATGCGTGAACTCTCTGCTGGTGTCTGATCTAGAAGAGGGCCATGTACTGAGGCCTCGTCGCTCAATGGCATGTCAGTACATACAATTGATAGGTCTCCCGGTGATCGTCCATAGGGAGGCATCCTAAAAGAACATATGTGACACTGTCGAAAGACTATACCAGGTGATCTGACCTAGATTGAGCTGATTTAAAATAAACTATTCAAAACACACACGTAATCAGTGTTTTCATGCACTTAGTCTGAAATAAGAGTTCAGGGTCCTGCTGTATGGATACGTCGGCCGCCTGCACCAACACTAGACTCCCTGAACTAAAAACCACACTCAGTACCTGTAACAGTATTGCTTCATAGAATGAAAAATATCATATTCCAATGTTCTGCAGTAGAACCGACATCCTCTAATACCAATTTTTCTTGACCCTTCCTTGGGGCTCCTGCCGTGACTACCCCAATCCCACCATCCATAGCCCAGGGGCTGGTGATTAGCACCAATGGCATAAATCCCGATAAAATGGAAGGAATTGCCTATACGATACGTAAACACACACACAACCAGATTACAAGCAGAAGAAAACACTAATTAAGCAATATAACAAGTGTGCTGAATGTACAAAGGGGCCGGAATACAAGCCCAACAGAAAAGTACAATGAAAAGTTAAAACAGCAGGAAGGTGTCGAGCTGCTCCTGATCGTCCTCTGGTGTTCCTACCTGAAGGGTAGGTACAGATGGCCACCTCAGCTCCCCACATCCGTCTGTCACCTCCGGGTACCATCTCATCATGGAGTCCACCTCCGGGTACCGTCTCGTCGTGAAATAAACCTCCGGGTACTGTCCATATCTACTAGACTCAACCACAATCCGTGATTTCCATCATCTCATTCCAACACAGCGAGGTGCGGGCATAGCCCGTCTGGGGGTGAGTATAACGATACTCATTAGGGACCCTGAGACCCTCAAGGTCTCGCTAAATCCAACAAGGATAACCACAAAGAAGGATCTCAACAGATAACCTTTAATTAAGAATAAGCCCATTCTGATACCTAAGTTATAAAGTAACCCATCTCAATCATGAGGAAACACAAAGGTTATTGAAAACAATGTATAACCACTACTTAGGTATATGCCCAAACATTTACCTAAGTTATCAAGTGACCCATCACAAACATGAGGAAAACATGATGGTCATCGACTCAGCTCAAACCATGATTTTCATTATCGAAACCACAACTACAGGAGAACTCATCCTCTATCGAGTATAGTGGCAATGTCACGACTCTGAGGTGATACTCACTAACCTTAGACTGCTGAGGTACTCCTCCTGTCTAGTACCGTGGGTCTGATGCCAAATACCGTGCGCTCCCTCCGCTGAGGTTCTTCTAACAAATACCGGGCGTTCTCCCTAATAGCCTATAGAGGTAATCCTCCTATCGAGTACCGTAGGTCTGCTGCCAACTACAAGGTGCTCTGTCCACTATGGGTCTGCCGCCAAATACCGAGCGCTCCGTCCACTGGGATAACTGAATCACTACGAGTCGAATCAGTCAAGCAGTAAATAGATCTATAGCTACTAGGTCTCCGTTCTCAATATGCTCGTATCGGGAGGGTCCGGTCTGCGGTCTATTGGTTGATACATCCAAGTGTCATGAAAACTCATGTGGAAATATCTCAATGGACTGCCTCGTCCTAGGGGTCTCAATGCAACAGACGACGCGTCGATCAGATGTCCGGTTTGTGAGTTATTAGCATTTCTATTCCAGGCGCCCGGTTGGATTTTGGGAACAATCCAACCCTGTCACACTACATCATCATCCAAACCTCAAGTGAAGTATTCCAAAATATCTTTCTCATCACGAAGAATCCAATAAAGTCAACGACACATCAATCGGACGTCCGGAGCTCATGTTATAATCTTTACCGCTCCGAGGGCCCAGTTGGTTTCAAGTTCGAACCAACTCGGCCATACCCAAAATTCGCCAAAACCTTAATTGTAATATATCGAAATGGCCTTCCCAATCCAAGTAATTCTACGCAACTAATTTTGCATCGATCAGAGGTCTACAACTCATGTTATGGGCGTTTAACTGATAACATTCTAAAACTAGGGAGTCTGGGCCCGGTCCGACCCGACCCAACAACCCCTGGGTCGGCCTGAACCGGGCCGACACGACCTGGGTCTGGGTCCGGCTCGGTTGGGGGTGGCCTGGCCTAGCTGGCACTTCCCGGCCCTCAGCTGGCGTAGCCCGTCTAGGTAGGGCGGGGCCCAGTCCGTGCGGACTACGAACCAGCTCGGAAGCTGGCCGCGGCTCGACCGTGGGCCGAGCGGGATGCCAAGGGGGTGCGACCCCATATTTTTGGAAACGGCGGACCTAGTGGGGTCTGCCCTTAAAAGCTGGTCGGGGGGTTACACCCTTTGATTTCTGGGTAACGACCAACCTTTTATGGTCATCCGGTTTGTGAGATGTCGCGGGACCCAGAAGGTGTCCCGCCTCCTAGAGACGCTGGCGGCCGGCTCAGCCGGCCCCCCCTTCTATTCCTCAGTAGACTGAGGTCGTGGCAAGTCACCCTGACATGGCGCGGCGGCACCGTGCACCACCACCGCGACCCGCTCCAGCCACGTCCTTCTACGTCCCTATGCGGTGCAACGACACCGCACCGCCTTCGTCGTTGCCTTTCATTTCCGCAGTTCCCTTCCGATCACCGCATGGTGCAACGACACTGTGCTCCTCCACCTCCAACATCATCGAAAAATTGAAAAATAATGGCGGAGGAGAATCAGCCATGTTTGTGCGGTCTGATCTCCTCCCGTTATAATGATATCATGTGGCCATACCTTTAGCAACGGAGAACGATGATAAAGACTTTCAACAAAAATAACCCATACCTCTAGGATCGTCGTTCGACGACGATATCACAAGAGGGTGGATTTTGGCTCATTGATGTCGTCGTAAGGGAGGAGATAAAGGTGACGACGATCGTTGGCGCTCATTACTTCTGAAAGCCTTTGATCCCAACTTGATTTTCGTTCGTTGGAGATCGGGCGGAAGAAGAACTGTTCTTTGTGAAGGAACGTCGTAGTTGTTCTTCATTGGTGAGGTATGAAGCTCTCCTCCCAAAATCTCCAAAGGTTCCACCACCATGTAATTGAAAATCCCCCAATATAAAATTAAGACTCTCCCATATATTAACCATTCCAAGAAAGTCAAAACAATTCAAATGAATTGTTTACACCACACATTAATTAATGAAGTAAAAAATTAATTGTTTGGCATTCCTAAAGAGAGGGAGGTAGAGAGGCTCCACATTATTAATGGGAGGTTTTGTAAAAATATTAAATGCAAGGGACGATTAAAGAGGTTTAGGGGAGTTATGGGGAGGTGAGGAGTTAGGGGTTTGTGTGGGCCCCACCACACTAAACCCTCCCATGGGTGGTTATGTGGGTGTGGGCCCCACATAAAACTCCCTCTTTGTAGGATAAAAACCACCTTCCTTAGATAAAATTTGTTCACAATAAATTATATTTATTTTATTCTAAATCCCCAATATTATTCCTCCACCCGTTCAAAACGCAACTACGGAAAAGGTCCCCCTATGCAATTATCAGCGTTGTGAGTTCATCGGTTCCCTCAGATTTCAATTCCAAGCACCGGTTCAAAAGATAAAAAAACTCTCTCATTCGTTTACTGAACGTACAAGAGCGAAAATTCAGAAATTGATTCTGGGCACACCGGGCCTTAGAAGAAGGTGCTGTCAGAAATTTCAGACTCATACAATTCCAAAAAAAATTATGAAGAAAATTTATTTGAAATTTCTAAGTCTTTACATTACTCCCACCTCCGATATTTATATCCCCGTAAAGATACAGCACAGACTAGGGAAACTAAAGGAGGTATCGAGAACGCATCTGAGCCTCCCGCTCCCATGTGCTCTCCTGGAGGTTCCTGTGCTGCCAGTGAAAGCGCACAAGAGAAATAGACCGTCCTCGTACGACCTGCTCCTGTCGATCCTCAAACTCTACTGATACCCCATGAAAGTCACCATATCATCAATTTCATGCTGCCCCTGGCCGATGATGACGGATAGGTAGTGCACACATCTCCTCACCTAAGATATGTGGATGAAGACATGCACCCGGTGCATCTGAGGTGGAAAGGCCAGATGAAATGCAGAGATAACATGTCGCCCCGCCCAATACTCTGTAGACCCTGTAGTGGTGAGACCCGTAAGAAGGCATGGTCATCATCCTCAAAATCTAGTGGTTGCGTCTCCTATCAGCATAGGACTTCTATCTCCTCTATTCAGTCTTCATCTGTTCCTGGAAGATCTGCACTTTCTCCGTCGTAGCCCGAACCATCTCTGGTTCTTCACGTGCTGACTCCATCACTATCCACAAAGGTCATCTGAAAAGCGTCCAACTGCTGTCTCACCACTCCTAATAGATGAAATCCCGTTCTCCTACTAAGATCATCAGCTACAACATTCCCGTCCCCAAGAGTATAATCAATCTCTAAGTCTTAGTCATGGAGGAATTCAATCTTTCACCATTGTCTGAGGTTCAAGTCCATATGAGAGAAGATACACCTGAGACTATTGAGTTGAAGAGAACAATAAACCGTTCTCTCAACAAACAATGAGTGAGACTATCCAAATGTTAGAACTCATCTCCACCATTATTCATTTACATTCTACAAAAGAGATTCTGAGATTTCTCCTCTGCCGAAAAGTGAAATCTGGTCTCATCCCCTGGATGAACCACATTCATTGCCTAATACAGTCAATAATGATATGAATGTTTTAATTCAGGTCTTGAAATACGTCGTAAGGCCTCGACGCTACTACTAAGAAATTCAACTATCACTCTAGCCTCCAAGGGTTGAGACACACCGTCGGCATCATTGCGTGTTTACTAGGTCTTCTCTAGTAGGAATCTCACAATTGAGGGTCAAGTTAACAGCTTTAACTAGAACCTCTTAGTATAAATTATACAAAAGAGACAGGAAAGTAAACGCCACAATGTTATGTGTCTTTTATTAATGAAGCTCGAAGTACAAAGACACAAAGAAAACACAACAACAACAACACAGAAACATGAAGCACCAAGAACAAAGGCCTCCATGCCTAGAACTAGTCTCTATCCTGCCCACCTGCTCTCGAAGCTACATTGTCGTACATTTCTGCTACCTGAAGATGAGCTCTCCCATATCCACCTATTTTCTGCGCTTGGGGTGGACTTCCTGGTGGTGGTGGAAACTCTTCGAAGCGTCGTACACCGCCGGCTGTACGGCCAGCTCCTCTGCTCTGGACTGGTAGGTTCCTCTACTTCCTGCTACTCATCTGCAGGATAGGTCTAGTAGTCTCGAGCCAAATGACCCCGCTTTCCGCATGCATTGTACTTCCTGATCCTCGTATGGATGGCTCAGTTTCGTTTTCCTTGCACAACTGAACCTAAATCCCGAGGTCTCCCACATGTTGGCCTGGTCCTCTTGGACCACTACATCATCCGTATTCTTCCTATAGATGACTCGACTTCTAATAGAAAAACCTACGGAAACGACATCAACTCCTTAGAATGATCAAAGTGTAGAGTCACTGGTAAAAACTCCACCCTGATGAAATTCTCGAAGTCTCCCCAGGTGAAGGTCATCTCGTCAAAAAATTGGAACATCTGACTCCACCACCTCTCAGATGCTCCCTAGTTGAGGCTAACAGCTAGGTACACCATCATGTCTGCAGGTGTCCGAGCTAGGTGGAAAGCTCATGCTACAAACTCCTGCCAGTGCCCAGCTGTTTTAAAATTTGACTCGCCTCGAAACCTCGAAGGCCTCTGACGCTGGAACTCGTTTATCGCAGTAAAGCGGTGGGAACTCTCTGGTGGTGTTTGATCTAGAAGAGGGCCATATACTGAGGCCTCACCACTCAATGAAATGTCAGTACATACAACAATCGGGGAACTAGCTGTCCGTGAGGAGGCATCCTGAAAGAAAAGATGTGACACGGTCAAAAGACTATACCTGGTGAGATGACCTGGATTGAGGCGATTTAAAAGAAAATTTTTAAAACACACACGCAATCAGTGTTTTTGTGCACTGAGTCGGAAATCAGAGGTCAGGGTCATGGTGTATGGATATGTCGACCGCCCGCACCAACACTGGACTCCCTGAACTGAAAACCACACTAAGTACCCTTAAAACTATTGTTTCACAGATTGAAAAATATCAGGGTCCTATGTTTTTAAGTAGAACTGACGTCCTCTGATACCAATTTGTCACGACTCATTCTCGGGGCCCGTGCTTTGAATACCCTAAGCCCGCCTTCCATTGGCCAGGGGCTGGCGACTAGCACCAAAGGCATAAATCCCGATAAAAGAGAAGGAATTTCCTTTATGAAATGTAAACACATACACAACCAGAGCACAAGAGGAAGAAACCACTAAGTAACCAGTATAAAAAGTGTGATTAAAGTACAAAGGGGCCGGAATACAAGCCCAACAGTAAAGTACAATGAAAAGACAAAACAACATGAAGGTGTCGAGCTGCTTCTGAATAGTTCTTCGGAGTTCCTACCTAAAGGGTAGGTACATATGGCCACCTCATCTCCCCATGTCCGTCTATCACCTCCGTGTACCGTCTCATCATGAAGTCCACCTCCTGGTACCGTCTCGTCATGAAATCCACATCCAGGTGTCGTCCAGCTCTAACAGCCTCAACCACGATCAGTGTTGTCCGTCGTCTGCATCCACACAATGAGGTGCTGGAATAGCCCATGTAGGGGTGAGTATAACGATACTCAGAAGGGACCACGATACCCTCAAGGTCTAACTAAATCCAACAAGGATAACCACAAAGAAGGATATCAACAGATAACCCTTACTTAGGTATATGCCCATAGTTATACTTATGTTATCAAGTAACCCATCTCAATCATGAGGAAACACAAAGGATATTGAAAAAAACTGATAACCACTACTTAGGTATATGTCCATATATATACCTATGTTATCCAGTGACCCATCTCAAACATAAGGAAAACATGATGGTCATCGACTCAGCTCAAACCAGGATTTTCATTATCGAAACCACAACTGCTAGAGAACTCCTCCTCTATCTAGTACAGTGGCCCTGTCACGACTCTGAGGTGCTACTCACTAACATTAGACTATTGAGGTAATCTTTCTGTCGAGTACCGCGGGGCTGTGGCCAAATACCGGGCGCTCCGTCCGCTTAGGGTCTGCCGCCAAATACTCGGTGCTCTCCCGAATAGCCTATAGAGGTACTCATCATGTTGAGTACCATGGGTCTACTTCCAACTACTAAGAACTCCATTTGCCGTGGGTCTTCCGCCAAATACCAGGCACTCCGTCCCCTGGGCTAACTGAATCACTACGAGTTGAATCGGTCAAGCAGTCAATAGGTCTACAACTACTAGGTATCTGCACTCCGTACGCTCGTCTCAGGGTGGGTCTGCTCCAAGAGCTGCTTTTCGATACATACAAGAGTCACACAAACTCATGTGGAAATATCTCAATGGACCGCCTCATCCTAGGGGTCTAAACGCAATAGACGGCGCGCCGATCGGACGCCTAGTCTGTGAGTTATTATCATTTCTGTTCCAGGGGCCCAGTTGGATTTCGGGTACAATCCAACCCAGTCACACTCAAACTACGTCCAAACCTCAAGTGAATTATTCCAAAAGAACTGTCTCATCAAGAGGAAACTAAAAATGTCTACGACACTTCTATTGGACGTCCGGAGCTCATGTTATAAGCATTTCCGCTCTGGGGGCCCGATTGGTTTCGAGTTTGAACCAACCCAGACAAACCCAAAATTCGCCAAAACCTTGAGTGTAATATACCTAAATGACTGTCTAGATATAAATAATCATACGCAACTGATGGTGCGTCGATTGGAGTTCTACAACTCATGTTATGGGCATTTAACAAATAATGTTCTGAAAGTAGGGGGTCTGGGCTCGGTCCGACCCAACCTGGGTCCAGGCCCGGCTCTGTTGGGCGCGGCCCGGCCCAGCCCAGCTCGGCGGGGCGCGGCCAGCCCGGCTCGTGCGGCCAGTGGCTGGCCCGGCCTGTGTGGCCTGCAGCTGGCCTGGCCCGTGCGACCTGCGAACAGGCTCGGAAGCCGGTCGCGGCTCGGCCGCTCGCCGAGCAGGATGCAAAGGGGGCGCGTCCCCTTGTTTTTTTGAATGGAGGACCCAGTGGGGTCCGCCCTTAAAAACTGGTCTGGGGGTTACACACCCCCAGTTTCCAGGTAACGTCTGGCCTATCATGGAAGGGAGGTTTGTGAGCTACTTCGGGACCCAGAAGGGGTCCCGCCTCCAAGAGATACTGGGGGACGGCTCAGTCGGCCACCCATGTGGGTCCACCGCGGCATTAGACTGCGGCTCGTCTCCCTGGTGCGGCGCGACCCTCCTTCGCAGCCTGAACCTACCACGACCTTCCTCTACCTCTCCGGTGCTACGCGACAACGCCGCGCACCACCGCCGCGACCCTCTCCGGCCGCGGCCCTCTACGTCCCTGCACGGTGCAATGGCACCGCGCCGCCTTCGTTGCGACCTTTCCTGGTCACGGTTCCCTGCTAATCACCGCATGGTGTAATGTCACTGTGCGCCTCTACCTCCAGCATTATCGAAAAATTTTCAAAGGAGGAGGAGAATCAGCCGTGTTTGTGCAGTCTGATCTCCTCCTGTTATGACGATATCATGTGGACAAACCATTGGCAACGAATAATGATGATAAAGTCATTGATCAAAAATAACCCCTACCTAAAGGTTCTCCATTTGACGACGATATCGTGAGAGGGTGGATGTTGGCTCGTTGATGTCATCGTAAGGGAGGTTATAAAGGTGATTATGATCGTTGGTTCTCATTGATTCTGGAAGCCTTCAATCCTGGCCTGAGTGTCGTTCGTTGGATATATAGCAGAAGAAGAATTGTTCTTTGTGAAGAGAACGTCAGAGTTGTTCTTCGTTTTTAAAGGATGAAGCTCTCCTCCGAAAATATCAAAATGTTCCACCACCAAGTAATTTCCAATCCCCCAATATAAAATTAAGACTCTCCCAAATATTATCATTTCCAACAAGTCAAATCAAATCAAATGAATTGTTGAGACCACACATTAATTAATGAAGTAAAAAATTAATTGTGTTGGCATTTCTAAAGAGTGGGAGGTGGAGAGGTTCCACATTATTAATGGGAGGTGTTTTCAAAATATTAAATGCAAGGGAAGATTAAAGAGTTTATGGGGAGTTATGGGGAGGTGAGGGGTTAGGGGTTCGTGTGGGCCCCATCACACTAAACACTCCCAAAGGAGGTTAGGTGGCTGTGGGCCCCACCCATAACTCTTCTTTTGTAGGATAAAAACCACCTTCCTTAGATAAAATTTGTACACAAAAAATTTAATTTATTTTATTCTAAATCCCCAATATTAAACCTCAACCCGCTCAAAAAGCAACTACGGGAATGGTCCCCCTAAGAAATTACCAGCACTGCAAGTTCATCAGTGCCCACTGATTTCAATTTCATGCACCACTTCAAAAGATAGAAAAACCCACTCGTTCGTTTACATAACATACTAGATCTAACCTTCAGAAATCGATTCTGGGCACACCGGGCCTTGGAATCAGGTGTCGTTAGAAAATGTGGACTCGTAAAATTCCTAAGAAATTAGGAAAAAAGTTCCTTGAAATTTTAGGGTCTTTACAGAATTAGAAAATATAAAGTTGAAATATTGTAGATATGAAAAGTAATGGAAAATTTATATGGAATCTCGAATCCATACAGGGGATACCAGAGTGATAAATGACAGATTTGAATTTTAGGTGAGATAAGAATATTCAAAGGATCATTGTCATAATGCACATTATTTCAAGGGTAATCATTATATTTCTAATAAATCATGGACATATGGATAGAATTATAAGAATATTCAAAGGAGTTAGAATCCATTTGAAAAAAATTATGTTGTATATGTCAGAAAAATGAAATTAAATCCCCAAAAAAGGATATGCACAATCCAGGTAGCATGGTGAAATTAAAAGGAAAAATTAATTGAATTTAAACCACATTAAATGATACTATGATCCAAAACCCCATGAAAAATTTATAAATCATGATCTACAAAACCTACAGTATGACATGGAGTCACATGAGTCTTCATAATACTCATGGTTTCTTAAAATTTACAACGTCATATGAGCCACAATATAGCCAAGAGATCATGTGAAGGAACATGCAGATCACGAAAAACCTATATGATTTCCCTGAAAACATGGACTTCAAAAAAATCATTAAATTACCAAGATTTTATTCATGTTTTGATTGATCATGTGTTAAAAAAAACAGTTCACATGAAATAGTTCAAACAAAACAATCTTACAGATATCAATCATGATCAATTTGAACAAACGTTCTTATAAAGGGGCCACATGATGGGTGTGGATAAGAAAATATCTATAGATTTTTAGTATATTTTGAATGAACTACAATTCATTCCCACATTTATGGGATATTATAGGGAATACCAATAGTCACACAGATGAACAAATACCACCCCTGACATATATTTGCTTTATTTCCATGATCTATGTATGGTATTAATATTCCTCAAAATGGAGCCCTTATCCCATCAGATATCAATAATTAGGGGGTTATTTTTTGATGTCATCCAAATATGATTTATAAAATATAGAAGGGAATAAATACATGAAACATTGATATTATTTTATTTTCAAAATAATGGAGGTTACTGTGTCCAGAATAAACATATCGTGTAAACATAAAAGGTCATGTGATTGAATGACCTTCTAATTTCCATGTAAATATGGGATTCATGTTGATTCAAATTCATGAGATAGTGTATATCCAATATGGACAACCTCCTCAGTTATGTGAAGGTGTCCAAGACACTCATTGGTTATATGGAGACTACCAAAAGAGTTCCACCATTCCAAGGGACATGAAAAACTGGTGGGTTCTTGAATGTCATCCAAAACCCATATCAATTAACGGTAAAAATATTTAGAATTCATATACCTTATCCAGTCATTGATATTATTTTGACATGCTCATACATTATGAATATCATCATAATTTAACTGGTGACATGTTTACCATATCGGGCATGATCCATCTTCTAAGTGACCTTTCTCATATAATGTGTATTGTACATGTTCATTCAATTCTATGGTACCCCTTTTAGCTCCATAGACCAGAATAATTGTTATCCATGAAAATTGTTTTTCAAAACAATGAGACCCATTATTGGTCATACGACACATATTAGAATGGGAGGGTAATTATGCTTGATAACATTCACACTACACTATTTGATCCCCATCCCTGGCCGAAAATAGAAAATAATAATATTTAAAGGATGTAGGATTTTTTCAGGGTGGGGATTGGCTATAATTCCCGCAAATGTTTTGCCATGCCTTGGGAAATCAACATTTTTTTTGAACCCCCCCCCCTCTATAAGGAAACAAAATCTTGCAAAGGACCTTATACATGATAACATGATATCAGGAAGGCTCCATTTTCACGCCACATTTATCTCATGAAAGACATGACACATTCCATATTCAATCAATTAAAATCATCTCCATGAGAATTTTAATGTCATGAAGAACCATATAAATGTCATTTTGACCCCGTGGAAGATCATTTTCATGTTCACATAGTTAAGAAGAAATCAATTTGATCATTATAGGTCCAATAAAATTGAAAAGACAGAATATTCTCTTGGCACTTGGTAAACATGTGGTGCCATTAATGACACACAATAGGATCATGTGAAGAGTTTGAACCCAAAAAAATCTCAATTGAATCTATATATAGTGTGAGAGATAAACAATGTGTAGTTTGGAATATAATTGGGTATGAAATCCCTATAAACCCTCCCCTGAGAAAAAAATCTCATCAATCAATAGATGACATAGAAAATTGATATTTCAGACATCCTGGAGTGTTCAATAAAACTATCATAATGGTATATCAACAAATAATATCATGTGAACAACCTATGGTATTGAGAGGGATGAATATGTAATTCATCAGATCACTTGAGACCATGAAAAGGGCATCTGGCGCATCAATAGGTTCATGCGATGGAAGTCCCACATGTAACCTATGTCACGACTCGTCATTCGAGGACTATGTTGTGACTACACAAAGCCCACAATCCATAGGCCATGGGCTGGCGAATAGCACCAGAAATTTGTGACCCTATAATGGGAAGGCATTGCCTTTAAACATGTACAAACACACAAATACATGAGTACCAAAAGAGGAAACAATGACGTAAACTACTTTTGTTAAATGGGTACAGAATGTAAAGAGTCCAGAATACAAGCCCAACAAAATGTACAAGTACAACTGAATAGTGAAAAAAAGTTCATGGACCATCAACCGAGGATACTACATAAAGGGTAGGTAAAAACAAAAATCAGTAGTCTTGCGTCACAACACACAAAATGGTCCACCTCTTAGCATCGTCCAGTCCTGACTCCCTCGACCTCAGTCAACACTATTCATCATTTGCACATGAAAAAACAATGTGTGGGTGAATCCTCTTTAGGGGGGAGTATAACAATACTCTGTACGACCCTGAGACCTCGAGACCCCTGAAGGTATCCCTGGGTTCCTCTATGGGTAAACCACAAAGAAATACCTCCTTCACAGAGAATGAAGTAGTCATGAACACTACTTAGGTATAAGACCATACACATACCTTTGTTTTCAAAATATACTCATCTCTTACATGAGTGAAGATTATCACAACGGTAACACCATAGAGGTAAGATCATGAAGTTAAATGTAACACAAAAGTAACACCACAAAGATAACACCACGAAGGTAAATGTACCACAAAATTAGCACTACGAAGATATCACCACGAAGGTAAAAGTACCACATAGGTATCACCAAGAAGATTTCACCATGAAGGTAAAAGTACCACCCAGGTATCACCATAATGGTAAAAGACTCATCTCACACTAGGATATATATGTAAGTCACATAATCAAATATGATTAGTCAAGAATCTAGATCATATTATTCTATCGAGAGGCATTGTGGCTGATTATAAAGAGTATGAACCAGAAAAGATCGATAGGTACTAACCCCCTCAATGATCCATAGAGGATCTGACCCAGCTAGTGTCGATAGGTACAAACCCCTACAATGACCAACATAGGATCTGACTCACACAGGATTGGTATGTGTTGACCCACATGGAATTCTAGAGTGCTGACCCATAAAGGATCTGACCCACACAAGATTGGTATGCACTGACCAACATAGGATCACTGAGCACTGACCCATATAGAATCTCACCGACACTGGATCTCTGCTGACCCAAACATAATCACTTGGTACTAACATCCTTATGATCTGTCTTCAACCTCCGCCTCACTGCCAACCACTGGATTCCCACTCATAGTATGCTTGATTATGGGAGAACCGATCATCAATCCATCAGTCATAATGAATCCTCCAATATTCTACACAATAAAGTATCCCAATGAACCTGTAGTCGTAAGGGTTTCAACGCAATAGAGATTTCATCAATCAGACACTCAGTCTGTGAGTTATAGGCATTTTAGTACCGAGGGACTGGTTGGATTCATGTGTGATCCAACACAACCATACTCCAATATTCATCAAAACTCATGTAGAGTATCTCAAAAGTACCTCCTAATCACAAGTGTACTTATTCCATAGATGGCACGTCAATCGAACACCAAACTGTTAGTCACACCCCATTCATTGAAATGGGGGTTATCAAACCTCTGTCCGGTCCACCATGGTCTGACCCTTTAGGATATGATAAGAGACTATTTCCTCAAAGGGTTTCCAACTCCAATGACGGTGTGCCAATCAAATATATAGTTTGTCATTTACTAGTGTTTCTTTATTTGGGGACAGAATGGGTCTAGGCCCATTCTGACTCGGTCAGACCTGCCAGACGCAATGGTTCCCCAAGTCAACCTGACCCCACCATATTTCGGCCTTCTATGGGTAAACCCGTTTTACTAGTTATGGTCTATCAAGGCTGGCCTGGTTTGGTTTGTTGGCCCTGGCCTCAATTGGTACGCCTTGTCGGGTGGGGCTCCACCCACCCACGTTCAACCACTAGTCCGCTAGTTCGGCCAAGTCCACTCTTAGGTCCAGCCCACTGGCCCACAATTCTGGCCCGCTCTACCGGCCCACGTCCATCCCGGTCCGCCTTCGGGGTGACGGGCCTTCCCAGCTGTCCCCGTTGGTGCGGGACCGTTTCATCCATACGGTGGGGTGCTGCCCCACCCCATAACGGTAGACCATTTTGGTCGACCGGGGGTTATTTGACCCAGTGCAGCATGAGGGCCGCACCGCTCTCCCCCTATAATAGCCTTGAGCTACGACCTCCTCCATCCGTGTGATTCTCTACTTCTGACTTCTGCAGCCTTCTTGGGCTAGCTGCCTTATTTAACTTCTGCGGCTTCGGCCATGGCCCTTGCCTTATGGAAGCTCGTGATGGTCTTCCACATTTCTTCCAATGTTGGCTTGTGTCGGCCACTCATCTAACTTCCACGACATAATTTTTTGACCTCCTCCTATGGTACATGAAGTTCTCCCGCCTCCATCATGGCAGTCCGGTGTTGCCGAGTTGGCAGTCTTCCACATAGAACGCATTGGTAAACTAGGAAGCAGAGGGTTTGTGCAATGTTTTTTTTCCTTCACCCTCTGGGTTATCTTGATAACATGGGAGAGTAAAAGGTTTTCCAAAATCACTTAAAATTATATCAAAATAAATCCCTACATCATTATCATTGAAGAATGCCCACGATTGAGGAAGAGTCGGTGTTCATTGTCCCCGCAACAAGACACTGACGATGCTGCTCAATCGTTGATTATAGGTTCGAGATTTGATGTCATTTGTCGCTACTCGTAACATGAAATCCCATCCTCCAAGTGCTTGGTATGAAGAGACTTTGTTAGAATATCTTTGCTTAGTGAAGTATTGCCAATACCTCTCCCAAAGATCTATATAAATAAGATAGGGGAGGGTATGTAACACCCTTGGAATTAATGGGGGTTCATTTAATAGGAACTATCCTAATTACAATGGCATTGAAACAAATAATTTTTGGACTCAAGCCATTTAATGGATTAAACCATCATTTTACCCACCACTCCCACTTGTTTCTTGGATTAAAGTAAAGAATGAAATAAAACAACAATGTTATTTTATTATTCTTTTAAAAATCCTAAAATATATATATTTTTCTAGACATACTACGGTTGAACTGATTCCTACCTTAAGAAATCCTTGCTGCTATGAATTCAATGGTTCTCTCTGATTTTCATTCCGAGCAATGAGTCAAAAGATAGAAAATGTCACCCATGGAGTTACTGAACGCACCTGAAATAAAAGACCAGAAAATTTATTAACAGTCACCCTTTACCCGCACTAATCAAGGTTAGGGTCTACCAACGTCAAACACATCTCAACAAACTCAATGGTACTCTCATATATTCAATCCGAGATACCGTTTAGAAATTTTGGAATTTACAATAAAATATTTGTCAATTAATTATTTTATAAAATGGTCAAAAACTAAGATTCAGTAGTGGCCCATGTCGGCCAAAATAAGTATATTTGTAAGGAGCACATACACTCAAAAGTTCAGCAGTGGTCTCAGATTTTCAATCTGATTTACCATTTGTGAGTTATAAGCATTATAAAAAGAAATAATTTTATTTAATTATTTTATTTATGGTTATTCCATTTTTGGGTTATCCAACTGGATGCATGTTCTGACTAAACTTATGTCTTTCCTAGATTAAACCTGCTATGCTGAATGCAACAGTTCCCTCAGATTTTTGATCTAGGCTCCCATTTAAGATTTATTCCACCTTTTCAAGAAACCCACTCAGGATAGCTATTTTCAAACTTAATATTTTTCAAGGGATCATTCATAGAACATCGGGCCTTAGAATTACGCACCATTAAATTTTTCAGTCTTGAAATAATTCTATATAAATAAAAAAATTATTCTAAAATTCTGGGACATTACATTCTCCCCACCTTAGGGCGTTACATACCTAAATTGTAAAATAACGAAAACAAAAAGACATTACTCAGCACAAATATGAGCCTCCCAATCCTATGTTTTCATTTGGAGGTTCTTTTGATGCCAACAAACTTTCCCCATAGGGATCCAACATCCACAAAGGACTTGCTTCGGTTGATTCCATGTATTCACCGGGAACTCCGAAAACGTTGCCACATAATTAAGTCCAACTCTCCCAAGTCAATAGCATGCGACATATTATGCACATAACTCCCCAGCTACGACACATGGGAAACATTCTGCACTCGATGCATATGTGGGGTAAGTGATAGACGGTATGCCACCCCTCCCACTCGGCTGAGAATCTAGAAAGATCAAATGATCCTCAGAGATAGCTTGCTACCCCGTCCAAACCTCTGCTATCCTCATCGGGTTGAGACCCGTAGGAAGACAATTTTTCCTTCCTCAGACTCCAAGTATCTCGGTCCCCTATTGGCATAAGACTTATAACTGCTTTGTGTAGTCTTCACCTACGGATATATGAGTAATCGTTGTACAAACTCTGCCGCTGCTTCCTGTATCTCTGGTCACCGGTACTGACACTGGAGGTCCTGACACATCATCGCCACTCCAATATGTACTGTTAATGGGGATGTATGGAAATCCCACAAAACCTCATCCTGAAGCATCCCTACTACCATGGGGAATCCTCTTAAGATAATTACGTGCTCCCCGCCATCAAATGGTATTTTAGGATGCCGTCTGGAGGATATCTGAGAACGTCCAGCCTCATAGTCAACATCCCCATGTTGTGCCCCCTAAACTCGCTTAATAAGTGGTGGAGTGGATATTATACACTGGAGGTAAGATTCTCCACCATTATCTATAAAGGATATCCACAGCGTGACTAGCTACCTTGACTCTTCTCTTAGAAGATATAAAGAAGAGCCCCTACAAAGTGGGTTTTCTACCACATTCCCATCCCTAAAAGAATAGACCATCTAAAAGTCATATCCCTGGAGGAAATATAGCCATCATTGTTGTCTTAGGTTTAGGTCCTTATACAAGAAGATATACCTGATGCATTGAGATTAGAGTAAATATTAAACCGTTCACCCATCAAGTAGTGTTGCCACATCTTCAGCATAAAGACTAAAACTGTTAAATATAGGTCATGTGTAGCAATGTTCTGCTCATGTTGCCTCAAATCCCGTGAGCCGTATGAAATAATTTCCCACTATTTCATTAGAAAACAACCTAGTCTGGTCCATGATTCATCGTAGTAGACTACATACCCAATTCCATATTGTGGTAGCCTCATGATGGAGACACTCTTCAGTCCCAGTGTTTACTCCGGAAAGCTCTCCTGACTCTTCTCCATCCAATGAAGAGTCTCCACCATATTTTTCAAAGATTTAAAGGGCGTCACAACCTTAGTGAAGTCAAGTACAAATATCTGGTACTACCCAACCAAATCATATGTCCCTCTCCCTTCGGTGAGGTAATCTTGGAAACATATTTTGAAATATGTCCCCAAACTCTACCACTATTGTTTGGAACTGAAAACTAAAAACTCCTACTGCCACGAGGGTATGGTTTGGTGAATAAAGAGTGATCAGATTCACCCTCCTACGCATGAGTTTATCCTCTGCTTCTTTTTCCTTTTTTCTTCCGACCAAGGAAAACTCCATTACAACGTTGTAGATATACTACACCCTTTCTGCCTGAAACAGTCAATCTGATTTTGAACTGTGGATGTCCAGTCCATCCCCAAAATAATTTTGTAAGGCCTTGATTCTTACACCAAGAGGTTACCACAAAAACTGTCGCCTCATGGGTAAGATCACACTATCAACATAATTTTGATTATCGAGTCTCATCCAAATGGTTTTTCCAGATGTAAGGGTCAATTCCTCAGTTTAACAGGAAACTCTAGGTCTTGAACAATATTTGTGGCAAGAAGAAATGATTGGTACCTATTTCTATTAATACGGAAGCTAGTAGTAGATAGAGACCATACCTCAAATCATTATAGGAGCACTTGGGACACACTACTTGACCACATGAAGCCACTCCCATCCCTTGTCCTCCAACTCCCTGAGGCTGGTGGGGACCACGTTGGTGGGTGGTTGTAACATGTCGAAATGTATACCACATAATCCATCACTCCTAGATCCACTTACTTGTATGTGGCACTGTATATTCATTTTTGCCTATTACTTCTGCTTCTAAAAACATTTTACAAGCCCATGTATTTATGACTTCTGTCTGTTCCATGATTTCCCACTACTAACATTCATTTTCTATACATTTTCATCCAAATAAAATTCAAACATAATGGTTATCTCTTGAACCCTAACATAATTATGAATTCATAGAGGAATATTGTTGGCTCAGATTTCCCCAAACACACCTTGCTCGGGGGTCTAAGCCCTAAATCACTCACTGTACTGTATTCATCGGGTATCTAGGATGGTCAGTACACCACGAAGAATACTCATATACCAACATGTCGTCCTGCCGAAGTTGTAGAGCTCTAGGGAACACTCCCCCATTATCATGTATGGAAAGAGACCCCCTTATATATGGAAGGTTCTAAAGAAAGTCCACAGAAATGTCCCCTCTTCGCAAGATCAGGTTAATATAAACCATGTCATCATCTTACTGATCCACATAGAAGCTTCTCTACCAAGACCGCCATCAAATCGAATGGTGCCCTGGATAGATGGAAACTCAGCCACCTCCTCAAGACGGTCCTTATCCACATGTGAGTCGGTCTTGACTCAGAATATGAGGGGTATATGATGCTGAAACATATATAATTTACTAAGTCTAGATGTTTCCTCTACCAGTACTATCATTTATAACTGCTAACCAATGGGTATTGATATAGCAAGTACACTACCCGAAGGTACCATATCGAGCAACAGTCCATGTACTAAAGCCTCATCACTATGTGTAGCATCCTCATTTTCACACACTGATAAAGACAAGTATCTAGGATCACAATATGATCTGTTGGTATCCCAACTAGGCAAAAAACTATAGTCACATCCCCTGGCTAGTTATTGGCTTCCTAGGGATTTGTCTTGCTTCGGAACCTCAGAGGCCTCGACCAGTAGATCTTGTGAAACGCACTCAGTCGATGTGCACCATATATTGGTGAGGATGGTGGAATATTCTTCACAATGGGTGGTAGTGCTACTGGTGCACCACCTGATGGTACTATCTCCATAAGAGGTCCCTGCACCAAAGAATCATTAGTTGGTGGGATGTTATCGTGTACTCTCTTTGGAATCTTTTATGGTTGTCGACGTGGTAGCATCCTAGAAGAAATTAGGTGTTCCAATGTGAATAATTTATACCTTGTGAGCTAACTCAATGAGATAAAAATAAAAACTTTCTAAAAACACACGCAATTAGTGTTTTCATGCACTTAGTCAGAAATCAGAATTGAGGGTCCAAGTGTATGGATATGTCATCTGCCACAACAACACTGGATTCCCGAAACCAAAAACCATAATGATAACACTTAACACTGTTGCCACATATAAAAGACCATAGTCCTAGCTATTTTGAAGAACCGACTCCTCTCATACAACTTTTTCATGAAATTTCATTTGGGGATCGTGCAATGACTACCCCAAGCCCACATTCCATTGGCTAGGGGCTGGAGACTAGCACAAGAAAGGTAGGTCCCTATAAGTGAATTGAATTTCTTTAAACCTATATAAACACACAAATCCCTGAGTACAATAAGAGGTAACCATAAGCTAAAATTATATATTAAAAAGGGAGATGAATATAAAGGGGCCTGAATACATGCTCAAATAGAAAGTACAAGTTCAAATTTAAAGAAAAAATAGCTCCTAGATCATCCACTGAGGATCCTACATGAAGGGTAGGTAAATATCACGATCATTAGTCTTGCATCACACCATGTAAAATGGTCCACATCTGAGTATCGCCCAGTCCTAACTCCCTCTACCTTGATCAATGATGTCCATCGTTTGCACAAGACACAACAAGGTGAGTGTGAAGCCCGTGAAGGGGGGAGTATATCAATTCCCTGTAGGGACCTCGAGACCCCCAAAGGTCTCCCAAATTTTTACCTTGGGAAAAACAAAAAACAAGACCTTAATCACAAAGCATGAACCAGTAATCAACTATACTTAGGTATATACCCATACATATACCTATGTTATCAAAATATACTCATCTCATACATGAGGGAATAATATCACAAAGGTAACACCACGAAGGTAAGACCACGTAGGTAAAATTATCACACATGTAACACAACTATGATAACACCACGTAGGTAAAAGTACCAAACAGGTAACACCACGCAGATATCACTATTAAGTTAAAAGTAACACACAAGTATCACCACAAAGATATCACCATAAAGGTAAAATTTCCACACATTTATCACCATGAAGGTAAAATACTCATATCACACCATGATATATTATTAAGGCCTTGAAGTACAGATGATTAGTCAAGAAGATAGCTCATCTTATTCAGTTGAGGGGTACTACGTCTGATTATATGGAGTGTAACCCACAAAGGATCAATAGGCACTAGAACCCACAATGATCCACATAGTATCTAACCCACCCAGAGTTGATAGGTATTAAGCCCCACAATGACCCACACAGGATCTGACCCACACAGGATCGATATGCACTGACCCACATAGGATCACTAATTGAAGATCCACATAGAATCTGACCCACACAAGATTGGTATGTAGAGTCCCACACTGGATCATTGAGCACTAACCCACATAGGATCTTACCCACACTGGATTGTTGCTGACCCATACATGATCGCTTGGTACTAACCTCTGTATGATCATTCTCAAACATCGGCCTCACTGCCAGCCACTAGATTCACACACATACTATTCTTGATTCAGGGAGAACCACTATTTAATCCATTGGTCATACCTCAAACGTCACAAATATCCATGAAAAACTATCCAAATGTACCTTTATGTCATAATGGTTCCAACGTGATAGACGGAGAATCAATCGGACACCCGGTCTGTGAGTTATATGCATTTTAGTGTCGAGGGCCTGGTTAGATTCATTTGAGATCCAAACCATCTGAACTTCAACATTCAACCAAACTCATGTAGAGTATCTCTAAATTAATAACACATCACAATGGTCTCTATGCCAAAGACTACATGTCAATTGGATGCATGTTCTGTTAGTTACACCACTTTCCTTGAAATGGGGGTGATCACAACTTGGTCAGGCCCAGCTCGGTCGGACATGCTGGTATATGCCAAGGGTTCGCCTCCCAAAAAGGGTCCCGATTCCACTGGTGATGTGTCAATCAGACACATATTTTGATATTTACGAATGTTTGTTTATTCATGGATTGTTTTGGTCTGAGCCCGGTACAACTCGGTCAGACCGGCCCAACGAAATGGGTCTTCGGGTCTACGTGAACCCACTTTGGTATGGCCCACTATGGGTCAACCTGCTTTACTAGATCTGACTTGTGGGTGTTTTCTCAGTTCGGTTCATGGGTCTGGAATGCAATTGACCTATCCCATCGAGTGGGGATCTGCCAACCTGCGTTGACCCACTAGGTCGTGGGTTCAGCCCAATCCACTATCGGGTGTGGCCCACAGGGCTGTGGGTTTAGCCCGGCCTGCTGGGTGGGTCCGGTCTGCTGGGTGGGTCCAGTACAGAGGCTGGGTCCCGCCCGCTGGGTCATGCCGCATCCAGCCCGATTCACTAGAAGGTGGACCAATCCTCCCATATTTCCTCGTGGGGGCGGGGCTTCTTCGGCCAGCCCGTGGGGCATTACCCCAACATGTAACAGTCGGTCGTATCGACCGAACGAGGATTCGTTGACCTGGCACGGTGAGGGTCGCGCCGCTCTCCACTTATCACGGCCTCCTCCAGTGGAACGCCGCTCCGCCTCTGCCTTCCGTGATTGGATCAGGTTCGCCGCCTTCTTCACCTGCCACGACTAAAGCCATGGCCCTTTCCCTCGAGCGGTAAGGGACAACGCCCCACACATCCTTCGCGGCCTTCCGGTGCTGGCCTCTCCAGTGGTCTTCCTCATAGAATGAAATGGTAAACAATGAAGTGGAGGGTCCGAGCCATGTTTGTTTGGCTTGCGCCCTCTATGTTAGCTAGAAAACATGGTGGAGAAGAAGGGATTCAACAATCATGTGAAATTATATAAAAATAAATCCCTACCTCATGATCATTGGAGAATGCCCGTGATTGAGGAAGAGTCCATTTTCGTAGTCCCAGAAACAAGCCACATGTGATTCCGCTCAATCGTCATTTTGCGGTTTGGGATTATATGTCTCTCATCACCACACGCCGGAACTAGTCCCATCTTCCATGGGGTTGGCATCACAACACTATATTAGAACATTGTCACTTGGTGATGTTGTGCCAATACCTCTTCCCAAGATCTATATAAATAGGAGAGGGGGAGGGTAAATAATGATCATGGAATTAATGGGGGTTCATTTAATAGGGACCTTCATTATTCTAATAGTTTTTTTACAAAGGATTATAGGAGTCAATACATTTAATGGCTTGACATATCATTGGTCCCTCCACTACCACTTGTCCATTAGTAGAAATGAATGAATAAAAAAATAACAATGTTATATTATTATTCATTTAAAAAGTATAAAATAT
Source organism: Viscum album (assembly GCA_963277665.1). NCBI lineage: Eukaryota > Viridiplantae > Streptophyta > Magnoliopsida > Santalales > Viscaceae > Viscum > Viscum album. The sequence goes on from OY728165.1 coordinate 1,396,740,615, forward strand.
TTCTTTTTCTCCAGACATAATGAGGTCGATGTAAAGCCTCGCATCAGAGAATCATGGCACTGCGGAATCAATAGTGCTATCAAATTTTTGATCCATGCAATGAGAAAAAAGATAGAAATTGACGCCAACACGTTTAATGAACGTACCTGAAAAAAAGGTCAGAAAAATTATTAGCAGTTAACGTCGACCCGCACTAGTCATGGTTAGGCTCTGTCGAAGGGGAAAACATCTGAACAAACTCAACGATGCTCTCAAATTTTTAATTTGAGTTATATTTTAGAAGTTAGGGATTTTACAATAAAATAATTGTCTCTTAATTAGTATATTTACATCAAAAAAATAATATTAACTAGTATCTCATGCCGAAAAATGATAGTAATAGTATATGGAAATAATATCCTCATGTGTTCAGCGGTGGTCTGCGATTTTCAATCCATCTTACCATTTGTGAGTAATATGAATTAAAAAATAATAAATAATTATTTTATTTATGGTTATTCCATTTTCAGGTTTTCCCAGTAGAGGCATGTACCAAATAAACATATGTCGCACCTAGGGTAAACCTACCATCCTGAAAACAATAGTTCCCTCGTATTTCTATTTCGGCCCTGGTTTATGACTTATTCCACTTTTTTCAGGAAAACAACTCAAGCATAGTTTTTATAAACATATAATTTTTCAAAGGATCAATCCAGGAACTCCAGGACTTGGAATTAACCACCGTAATATTTCTTGTTCTCGTACTTATTTCATATAAATAAAATATATATACAGAAATTTCGGGACATTACAACTAGGTCATGAAAAACCTAAAAAAATCTATAATTCGACAAACCTAATGTCCATATTCAATAATAGTAGAAATAAAAGGCCAACAATATGAGAGGAAAAAAGCAAGATAGATTCACTAATCTTCAAGTTCCTCGCATGAATCATTTAGATTATGAAACTACACCAAGACATGTCACCCTAGCCATGCGAAATTCTCTTGACATGCAATTTGGATCAGGAGAAGTTTGTTAGAAATGATTAAATGGTCGCATGTTACCCTAAAAACATTTCACCAAAGTATTTTGAAGCCCAATAGACCTTCCATCCTAATCATGTGGTGTCCACCACACATGTTTCCCATGTTATGTGGAGAAACTATATCATGTTGGATAGTTATTTCAATGACACAATGACTTGTCAGTGTGGAAAATGTGATGGCCACCATAGAAGTCATCTAGGTACAAAAAACCAATGAAACATGCCATCCTTTTTCATAGGACATCCTCTAGACATGTCAAATAGGACATGAGGCACCCTCGATAAATTTCATCCAAGATCATGTGATGTACATTTTATAAGCTATCTTGATCTTGATATATTCTCCTTGCATTCCATATAGATTTTGTAATTTATTCTAAAATAGTCAACTAGATCATGATATTTCTTAGGAAATGTCTGATGGAAAACCATTACATTTCACGACACCCTCATAATTTTCAGGATGACAATTATATCATGCCATTCAAACATCCTCGTACATAATAGATATGAACAAGTGATACACAAGGGAATACATAGTGTGTTAACATCGATCAAAGAATACAACGAGAACTATAAGTCCTACAATTACAAGGATATGTATGACACCTTCCAATAGACCAAGATCAAATGTGAATCCAATTAATTTTATGTTCCACCATGTATCTAACTTTTTGACAACCATGATCTAATCTCTCACCTGGTATTGTCATTATTCCACATTCTCCACTAGATTGGGAGAGAAAACACATTATGTATGACTAGAAAAAATTAAAATATTATAACCCAGATTCCATTCAAAACTAAGATACATAGGATTAATTATAAAGTATAGATCACAACGGGGAATACACATAATTGTATGTACATAATTTTCTTTAACATTATAAAAAATGAGAAAAAAATAACTAGTGGGATGATCATTCTTCTTCATCCATGAGTGGTTTTACAAGTAAACTGAACTATATTTTCACAAATACCTACTACTATCTTCTTACATAGAATGGATTCTTAAGGAATATGAATCATTTTAAACATCTAGTGGATTCCCCATAGAATATTTCCAACAACCATATAGGGTGATACATGATACATTCTATCCCTTGATTCTGACATCGATAATGGAACCTATGGGATTATGGAATTAAAATGATTAAATAAATTTCCTCCTGAATATACACCATCAAGGGAGACCTCATTGTGTAAGACATTATTAGTTGAATGACATAAATACCACAAACAATTTAATCAATATCAGGGTGTGTCCCAATGGTATGATTGATCGATGACTATACTGCTTTATACTAGAACAAGGTTACGTTGAATTCCAACCTAAGGCTAGTGATCAATTGACTGCACATAAGTTTTCTCATATCTATCCATTCTGTAAGACATAAAAGTGAATGGGTTTATGAAATATGTTTGTTTTTATTCTAGCTATAAACATAATACATCATATTCATCATAATGGATTAATCCCATACTAAAAATATTATTAACCTGTATACATGAAAAAAATTCTAGTTTTTCAATTGTTATATGGATTAAAAACTTCATAAATACTTGATAATGTAAAATAGGTGAAGAAGCTAAGATATATAACAATTTAATTATTAAAATACCTCCCTCTACACATCAATTGATTCAAAACATGATCATTTCGTTATGGAAGCTGGTCTCATATCGTTATGTGGAAGTGATTTAAAAATATATCTTGAAACTAAAGGATAGTCTCAATTATGGAAATAGTTTCCCCCAAAAGTGTAATATGAGCTAGACCTAAGATAATATTGAGTAATGTGATGTCATAATCATCCTTATATCTAACTCCAAAATGGTTGTCTTTTATTTGGAGAGAAGGTCCGTAAATAGTTATAGTTGTGGGATGTATTGGATGTTTCTATGTAAAATGAAAATGGTGAAGCCAAAATTAATGGTTATACATACTTAAAACCCCACATAATCAACAATCATATGAAAACTAACATATCAATTTTCCAATGAAACATTCTTTTATATGGATATGAACATGGGAATGATGTGGTGGATGGAGTTACAACCAGTCAATGACCTTGTGGTACTCTTTACTCATGGGAATGGTATCATGTTAGAATATTCCTTTTATTGAAATTCTCATTGTCGTTTCATATAGGATGAATCCTTGTATTTTAATTCCTTCTAGTGGAATCAGTTAGATCATATTGGTGCATCTATTCTTCATCAAATTATGTTCACTTATTTTTATATCTATTGTATTGGAGGGGCCTCCATTGGGAGCCATCTACAATGATATTCACCATCAAAAAATATCATTATGAGATTCACTAGATTGTTTTTGTGATGGAGGATAAAATTTAATTCGTTTACATGGAATAATAGTGGTTCTGTTCATTATGTCATATTTGGTGATGAGTGAGTTTCGAAAATATAATTTGTTTTTACATAACAATGTAGTGAAGTTGTACAATACCATTAGTGGATTTTTTAGTGGGATGTCCTGATGAGATGATTCAATTAGTTCATCACTCGGTGTCTTAAATGTAATTAGGTGAAGGATATAAAACATGATTCATCTCATTCAAGACATATTCTAGATATACATGATTTTAAATGGGATGAAATATCCATGAACATAATTATATAGATTCAATGGATTGTGATAGTCTATGATGATATTTGGATGAATATTGGCATACTCGTGATGTCGATTTTTTTATTCTATTAGGGGTTAGAGATCAGTAAAGAGCGTGGGTCAATTTTAAATAAAGGTGATCATATATCTCCATGGTGTAACCATGATGATTTTCTTTAACAACGATGAATATTTCAAATCATTGTTCTTTAGAAGCATGCAGGTGGCTTATGATACCCAGTCGCAGATGAGTAGAGTGTTTCATCCCCATAAGGATGGGCAGACAATGTCCATTATAAGTGTTATATTATATAATAATGGAGTTTTTATTGGAATTTTCTTAGATATAGGATGATAAAATTACATTAGTATTGATCACATATAATAATATTTAACACTCAACAATTAGAATGGAACCATTGAAGGACTTTTATAGGAGACATTGTATGTCATCCATGTATTGGGTAATGATTTAAAAAGAATAACATGTTTTGAAAGAGATAGTGTAGGTGACCAAAAATATGTAATAGGTTATCCAAGATTGGATGATCATATCCCAAATCCCATAAAAATAATTTGATTATTATCATCATAGAGCTGTAGAGATTGAGTATGGGAGATTAATTTCCATAGACTCTTTTATGATTAAGATTTTAGAATATTATCATGAGAGTTAATTTATCTTTGATGTTAATTATGACAATTGATATCCTACGGTGGATTGGTAGGGTTTCATTCTACATAGACACCCCCACTAACATTTTTATTGGGTTAATCTTGTATTCCATGTATCATATTTGATGAGATATGTGCACGATCCTATGAATTCAATTTATATGGATAATATTGATATTGAGGATGGAGAAACCATTATTGAGTACTCGATGGTGGTATAGAATTGTAAGAAGAGGATCATTTGCGGATGAACCATTACATTATATTATATGATGTGAAAGCATATAAGCATGCATGAAATATACAAAGAGTGAGAGATCCATATGTGGGATTAATATCCTCCCCTTATAATTTAGATTTATTTTATAGGCATAAAATTCTTCACAGGGGGAATAATTTTCTAACTTTTCCTTTTACCACATTAAAATATATTACGATGTATTTTTTTGAAACTATTCCCTGAGATAATGCAATGTATTGAGGCCCTCTGAGTCCAAAATTGATATTATAAAAATATTCTTACAACATCACATAAATGATGTATTTAAGAAATATGGGACAACATCTGAGTGGATCTTCAAATTATAAATCCAATACCACAATTTAATCCATAACATGTGTTTGAACATAGGAATAATATGAGGTTCTTCAGCAACAAATTTCTAGTTGAGGATGTTTTTGGCCATTATTCTAATGAGAATAAATAATTTAATTTACTAATTAATTATGAATTACATTTTCAGAAGTATTTACAAATAAATTCTTATAATAAATCACTAGTTTTATACAAATATCTCTAAGAGTATTAGAGTGGAGTTTTAAGAAATTCTTCTTTTAGCAGATTGATCATTGATGATGAACAATGATCTGATTAGGGTGGATGGATAAGAATCAAACGTAGTGTATCATCATCATAATTGAATAAAATTTTATTCACCAAGTATGAATCATACATTTATGAAGGGTCATCAATTATTTTTTTCTATATTGATTGATAAATTGATCATGGATATATATATATATACCTTTTATATACATTTCCCTGTCAATCTAATGACCTCTTTGACGAATTAAATTATTTTATTCAATCTATTTATTTCATTCCATGTTATCACAAAAAAAACCATAAACTAAAATTATTATACATGATAATATGTAAAATGATGATTATAAAACTTTTTTGTTTTATGCTATCATTCATAAAATTCATTATTTTAGCCTATTGGGTCAGTGTTCTCATTTTTATGTGCACGTTTTAGGGGGATTGGTGCCCCATAATAATGATTGTTGTGAGAAAGAGGATTATAATGGTTATTTGTAGAATGATCAGGTTAATGTATATGATTTTGGTAATTTTTTACAATGATATGGGATCCAGTATGATTGTAGGATATTGTATGGCATGTTCAGCAATGTGGGGCTTCATGAAAACTAATTTTTTTTGATTTCTGGCCTCCATAGTGATGAATTGGCACCCATAGATGGTTTTATCATATTGATGAATATAAATTGGTATAATAAATGCTTTGGAGGAAATATATAATTTTTTAATATTTTCTTGTTTTTATGGAATGTTCGACTACACAACATTTTTTCAATGATTCCCCATCATGTAACCCCACCATTACGTGGTAGTTAAGATTGCAGGGAATATAAGGATCAAAAATCATTATTCATTGAGTAAAAACTATTTTTCTTTCATTTTTTGGATAATAAATGTACTATAAAAACACATATGAGGCGCCATCTGGGATGTAACAAAATGATCTTTGGGAGTACACGGGAATGGTATGGTACCCTAGGCATAGTAATGTACATGGCCTAGTACACTATCAGGCCCAAGGTGGATGATACTTTCATTGATGGACCCCTTAGTCACCATTTATGGTGACATGTACTCCAATATGTGTCCATAAGAATACAATTCATGGTAGTGCAGTAGGACCACACTCCATGTGGACAACATAAATGATATATACCCCTAATAGAAACTCTCACATTAAATATATAAATTGTTTTTATTTGGATGATGGACAATAGGTATCCTATCCTAATTAGTATTCCACATAAAAAGTGATGATATCATTTTTGAGAAATCTGATATATAATGTGGAATTTTCCAATAATGGGGATTCATTAGAAGATTCCCAAAATATGAAGTGATTAGGTGTGATAATTTAAGAGAGGATAGGGTTATCAACCCCCTATTTCAATAGTCCATGGTTCCCCATAATCCTTACTAATGTTTTATTGGACCAAACTGATTGGATGGGGCATGGGAAGTCCACCTAGTAAGTATAATCACCTTAATAAATAAGGTGATATATACTATAATATTTTATTTCCACCCCTAATGTTCCGTGGAATGTGTCTTATACCTATTGAGAGTCACCCCTCTAACAGACTAGGGAGTGGATATTATACCCATTATGGGGAACCCTAGGATAGTATAGGGTGTGGGTCCATTAACTATTAAATGATACCCCTAATGAACTTAGTTGTTGGTCCTGTACCTATTTATTGTAACCCCCATCATGATATATGATGTGGTTCCTATATTTTAAAATTTGGATCCTTTGCTATGTGGTTCCATGGTGAGGTGCGTTCCTTCACATGGTTACCTATATGGGTATAAATGATATTGGGAATTAAATAAGGAATACTTTGGAAATGATAATAGAATCATAAAACTAGGATGGGTTTTCAGTTTGAGATTCCATTTTCCTCTCATCTATGATTTTAATGAGAGTGTATATATATATATATATTTCTGCGTGTATTTGTGTTTTTTTGGTTTTATATCCCCTTTATTTGGTTTAATTTAGGTATCAAAGTTGTATCTTCTATTTATAAACATTCAGTTGTTAGGGACACCCTACTAGGTATGTGTATACAGAAAAATCATGCACATTTCGTGAACTTATCATGACTTAAGAAGAATATGAACCTATTATTGGTGATATAATTTGTAATTCCCTAAAAATCTAAAGTAGGAACATTTTATAAAATAACATGTATGACATCAAAAAAAGGGTGTAATGGAATATAATATCCCATGAATTAATAATTTATTTACCTTTTTTATATATTTAATATATATGATAGCTGGATTTTCATGTGATACTTAGTTAGCATACATCGTATGAAACAATGAGTTCCATCAATGGAATAAATCAGACAGAGGACCGAGTTTTACGGAAAAAAAAATTTATTATTAAAATACTATTATTTATTAAAATAAAACATTAAATTAGTGGTTATGAACAGTATTTAAAAAATTATAAAAATATATGGTTTACATGATTATAAAAAACATTATTGGTAATAATTTATTTAGAAATGAATATAGGAACCAAATTAACATAATTGGGATATTTTTTTGAACACTATTCTTATGATCACAATGTAATTTTATTATAATAAATGAATTTAATTACAATTAGTAAATAATATGAATGAAATATATATTTTATGAAATATTTTTTAATGTTATCCAATATATTATATAGACATAAGTTGAGAACAAATCAATTATTACATATAAAAACTTTTATTTTTACAAATACAAATTTTGCTGCTTTTAGTGGAGAATGGATTTTAAATATAATTATTAGAACATATATAAATATTTTATGTAAAAAACATAGTAATTGAAATATTAATATAAAAATTAGCTCATAGTAATTTTTTTAAATTTTTCCGTGAAGTTATAATTTTTAATGAATAGTGAAAATACAGAATTTTAACTCAAAACTATTTTTGACCGAAAATATTTATAATGATAAATTATAATTTAAATCAATTATAACATTTCATTAAATAATTTTTAATAAATTATTTAAATTTAGGTAATTTTAATCAACTTCACTTTGGGATTGATTATATTATCATTGAAAATCATCGATCATTTTTAATTTAAAAACTGACATTTTTGTCACGTTAGTTGGACGAAATTTAAATTAATGTATACTACTAATGTGGTTGTAATTTAGTAAAATACTTTCCATTTTTTTAATTAAAATAATTTATCATTGATTATAATGTGAAATTAATTCTCAAATAAAAATATTAGTGAATGTAATTTAAATTAAATATTATGATTTAGAGAAAATGTTTATTATCAAAGGACTAAAACATTCTATTAAGAGCCAAAACTACCAATAAAATTATCCAAAATAAATTTTTGGGACATATATAGAACCTATAATCAATTAATTATACTTTTTACTATTATTGGATATAATTTAAATATGAAAATGTTGGTGGAATCTCTTTCAAAAATTGTAGATGACTGAAACTCCTCCACTATAAAAAGTTCTCCTCGCCTACCACTTCCAAAAACATCTGAATCCATATTAGATATACCAATATATACCAAAATAGATCTTTAAATATATATCCTCTAATATTATAATCATCAACTTGTGAAAAAAATACTGCCATGGATTCCCTTTTCTGTAATCCAAAAAGAGTCACCCGATAAGAGGTAAGAAATTTCCCCAACATATTTAGTTTTATATCCACTATCCACCACATCTTCTCTACTTATTCCATGTTTATATTATAAAATCAGTGTGATAAATATACCTAAATCATTTTAATTTAATATTTTGACCTAAATTTACACACACATAAAACTAATTTTTAATAAACTTATTGTTTATGTGTACAAAGAACCACCACCTCACCAAAAGATTATTGTTGGGTTTATCCATTATCATCACTCATGGATAGGAATAATGAGGGAATAAACTTTTTATAAGTTACATATATGATATTTGTAATGTTATTATTCTTTTATAATTATTTTACACCATATACTATTATAATTTTCAATTTTTGTAAATATGATAACATTCATTCTGAACATCTAGACTACTACCTCGTAAACAAGATGTCATTCATTCACATGATTCATGGAATGTATAAGAGATATTTTTAATGAATTATACATGAAATAAAAAATTATATATATGGAATATATTAAATAATTACCTTTCAGTATATAATATGTATATATATAATTTTTTTGTTACCCTTTCACACAATTCAAACGTGATAATGTCTTTTATGGACGCGTAGAGTTCCACCACCTCAGCAAGATGTGATTCATTATATATAACAATATTTAAATATATAATCATATAGGATTAATTATCATGACATTTATGATATAATGATAATTACGTGATGATATATTTTTACTTACCTTCTTTTGAAAATGGGAATTCAAAAAATGGATATTATTCATGCTTACATACGACCTACCATCTCTATGATTTTAACATTGCTAAATTTCCATAAAATAATTCATGATTATTACTAAATGTATAATTTATGTTTAAATATGATAATTATGTTATTATTATTATTCAATATATGTTATATAATGTCCCCTACGAACACAGTTGACCTACCAAAGTTGTATTGACACACAAAAAAAATTGGGTAAATACACTCGACATAAAAATAATTATTTAATTTATTGTATACAACATGGTAATATGTGAAATTAATGTATTATTAAACATTAAATATTTTAAGAAGAAAATAAATAAATAAATAATGTTTAATTTTTTGGAATATAAAGACACACAAGACAAGTTGGAATCTGGGTAACGGATTTTCATGTCACTTTTATCATCCATCAGATAAATGTTATATTCACCAATTAATTATTTTCATTAGTGTATATGCTTCCCATTTTGATATATTTTAAAATGAATAATTTTATATTTACGGTATTGAAAACATTAATATAATTTTATTCCATCAAGAAGATTATTATTTATAATTTTTAAATGTGTTATGGGACACTTGGAAATGTTTGACGATAATTTTCTTTACGAATAATATTTATTATATTTCAATGTCATTTGAAAATGATGAAATTGTATGAAAATTATTATATTAACACATTAATTTTCTCCAACCACTATTATTTATTATATTTTTCAATTATTAGTATCATTATCTAACTCTAATGTATTAAAAAATGTTTTGGAGTTTTATTTTTGTAATCTCGACATCATTTCTGTCTATAGTCAGATAAAATATTTTTTTTAAAAAATGATTTATCTTAAGAATATTTAAAAAAAAATACTTTTTTAGATCATTTCATTATTTAATATTAAAAACCATTTTATAATTTTCACTTTTAATAATGTTGTTAAGGAAATATTCTTTTCATTTTCAAAAAATGTAATTTTTATAACCATTTTACCATGTTAATGGAGTTTTCTCTTTAAATCGTATTAAATATATGGATTTTCCAACCGTTATTTCATTAATTATTGATTTTCATATTTATAATGATATTTTTTATATAAAATATTTTCATTAGTTACATTCATCGAAAATATTTTTCCAATGTTTTTTGAAAAGGGTTAAAAAATTAAAATTTCATCAATAATAATATTAAAAGAAATTTCTCTACTAATTTTATTCATCAATTATAATAACTATTTATTTTTACTCTAATTAAGATATGTTGTACTGATACCATCATTATTATTCATCTGGATGGTTTATGAATGATTTTTCTTGGGATAGTATTAAGATTCCCTTACTTTATTAATTTTAGTTCCCTTGAAATATTCAATTTTATATGATCCGATGATATTTAATTTCCTAAAAATAACTGTATCATTTTTTAGGTATCTGTTTTTTTTCAAAATATAATCCAATTTCCATTTGGTGTGTAATATAAATGTTATTTGGTTAATTATGATAATATTTTGAAATTTTTATCTTTTATTGTATATGGATATTTGATAAAGAATCTTTTTTATTTGATATGAAAAATTCTCCGGACATACAAGACAAAGATTGGTTATAGTTGATAGTAATACCTATATATTCAGACTGATTAATGAAAACTCTTCGAAGCATTAATATTCTCATGAGAAGAAATTATTTGGAGACAAAACCTTCGATTTTGTTTCCTTGTTGATAAGAATTTTCTCCACCCATATATTTTTCTATCCTGTGAAAGGTCTAACCTTTATAGGATTTCATGTTCCGTGGACATGAATCTTGATAATTAATTAATATAATAAATTTAATTTAGTTATTATTCGTCCATGAGATTTTACATCGACATATCTATGGATACATATCATTTTTAGTTTATTGACTAAATGTAATGTGATTTAGTTTCTTACCATTCCATATTTGTTTTTCCATATCTTGTTATTTAAATAGAATGTGATTCCAGTTATTACCTTCTCATAATGATTACAGACTTCTATCTCAGTTTTTTCATTACATGCTATGTGATTTTAGTTATTTACCATTCCATATTTTTTATTTCCATTGATTTATTATTTAATCAACAATATTTTTCCCAAAATGAGGATTTGAGCTCACCCTTATTATGTTTCCTTTCCCTAGGATTCTAATAAGTATAAAAAATAAATATATTAATACATACACTAAATGGAATAAAGTTATTAGGGAAAGAATAAAAAATTGTAATTAGTGTATTCATTTGGTTAATAAGTCTTATGTATTTATCTAGTTTACAAATAAAACTAAAATAACCACTCTTTTGATATTTTATTCCTTGTAATCAAGATAATGAAATGGTTGTAGAAACTGGCTCTAGGATCTCTAGTGTTGGTTTAGTACAGTTATTATCAATGTAAATTTAGTATCATCATAAGGAACTGTATTTAGAAAAACATAGATTATATTACATAAAACTAAGATAAAATTTGAATCCAAATAAACAGTAAAATCCTAATATTTTTTTATTTTGAGAATATATGTGATTTCTAGTATTATATCTATTTATCGATTCTAAAAGTGGTTGTTATTGTGGAATAAATGTATATAAGAATAACAACTCCAACAATGTGTTTAAGTTCTAATTTAGTATACCCTATTAATGGAAAAAAATCCTTACTGTTCACCTCGTTTGACTCTCCCTAGGGATATTCTGAAAATAAATAAAATTTTATTTACTAACTATTAAATATTATTTGAATAGGAAATTTTAATGAAATAAATAATTCTTTATCAAATCATTTTCAAAACCATTTAAAAGATATTTTTGAATCAAAGTGTCCCATAGAACTTTGAATATTTTAAATTAATTATCAATTGAAAACATTAATTTCCGTATAAATAAATCCTAAAACCCACTTTTAAAACATTGAAATTAATGAGAAATATTTATAATAATAAGTCTTTTAAACATTTAAAATGATATTTATGTTAAAGAGTTTTTAAAAAAAATGAGAGATGCTTGACTAAAAATAAATGAGTAATAACATTTAATCAGAACATTATAATATCATGAGAATAAAGGGATTCATGATATAATATGTCAAAGTACATTATATATATCATATAAGAGTGAATTGGTGAATAACAACAATGAAGTCTCAATAGAAATGTAAATTGAGATGAAATCCCTTAAAAAGATTGTATACTTAAATTTAAGATAAATAAATTACATAATTATGTGTGAAAAATATAAACACACCCAATATAAGTGGATATTATGTGTAAAACAATCAGATGCCATTAACACATATTCATAGAAAGATATATTCATGAAGTTCAAGTCTAACCCAACGAATTGAAATTGGGTTAAGAAGTTCCCTTACAAAACTTTGACAACCTAACGACGTCACATTAAAAATAATAAAATGAGTTGATGATACAAAAAGGGTGACTCATCACATGGAAATAAATTTTACATTAATAATTATATAGAAGAACATATCCCAACACAATAAGATGTCATTTAAAAGACATAACAAAAATAATCATTTTAAAAAGAGGAGGGTGAATGGATCCCTTACCGATTTGGTAACTTACAAAATAGAAGCCACCTAAAAGAAGGGTCATACAAAAAAGATTTAAATACTCATAAATGAAAGTATATTACAAAAATTGTAAAATCATGGGCAGTACATATAACAAAAAAAGAAAATAGTGGAAAATGTAACATTAATCTCATGGGAATAAAAAGTGAGATGAATCCATTTACCACGTCATAATCAACTATGTTGTATGATCAAAATTTAATAACCACAAAATGAATCACAATATACCATGAATATAATGAAAATCATGATAATATTTATGAAATGGCAGTACAAAATACAACAAATGAAATGAATAACTGGCGAACAATGGAAATATCCCTTATTCATTTCATGTGGTGTATTTTGTACTGCCGTTTGATAAACATTGTGTAACCATTTAAGTTAATAACGTTTGTTTTGTCGATATTTGTTACTTGAGTCAAAAATAGACTTCTTATAATTACATGTTGTTCATGTGGTCAAAGCTTCATTATATCTAGAATGATATTCATGATTTATATATCATATATATCATATATCAAGCATATAGATGTTTTTATAATAGAACATAACATATGGAGGTAAGAAATAGAATGCACCATTCATGGAGACGAAAGTCGTACGTACGCATGAACGCTGCTTTCATTTATATTTCTTATTTTAATGGAAATTTAATGTAATTATACATAATTATATAATAATTAAATTATAATATCATATAAAATATCATTTACTCTATCCTTTATATATCCCACAAAAGGCATTAACGAGTCACATCACTTTGAGGTGACGGTAGCCCGCACTTCATCAAATGAGGTTATCATATTTACCAACTATATAAACCAAAAAGGAGTGATATATAAATGGAAAATACAAAAGAATAAAAAAAACATAAAAATATTATATCATATATAAATACAGTGCCATCATAATGGCCACTATGAGATGTGTTTGGAGATATTTAAACAATCCTCATTTCGTGAGGCGTTAGTTTTCATCCACAAGAAATATTATGTTCTTAACCCATTAGATGGAGGTGTGTGCAAGTGTAGTTCAAAAAGTTCTCATAAAAACATTATAGTATATTTAGGATACTGGTGTTATTAAAAAATAACGTAATAAAAATAGTTTAGGGGTTGGAGAAGTAAAATAAAAGAAATCAATTTTAGAGAAATTATTACCTTTAATATGGGTAACTCCCTTTGGTTTGATCCAGGGGCTTTTGAAATGCCTTCTGCCTAAGGTAAAGCTTCTAGGGGGAGTAGAGGGATGATGGGAGATTAATTTTTCAGAGTTTGGATGAGAAAATAGATTGAGAGGTGTGAGTTAATGGTTAGAAGTGGTGTCCATTTATAAGGGGGGAGGGGATCTTTAGGAAAGTGTGAAATTATTATTTTATTATATAATGATATTCGGTTACAAAAGGCCCAAAAATAATTAAGGTCAAAGATAAGGTGACTAATTTTCTAAATAAAATCATCCAATCAGAATTGGACATGTTTTGGATAATATTTTAATCAATATAATCTTATTTATTAAAATCATTTATTAATGAGATAAATACTGCATCATTATTGTGTCAAAAATAATTTCATTTATTTGATATCTAAAAATTATAGAAAAAATACCATGATATAGGAAATCATATTAGCTTTAAAATAAATATATATACTCCAAAATATTACTTAAATAACATCATATAAAAATTAATTACTAAAACATTTTAGTTTATGTCTATTTTTTCATTACATTAAATTAATTAATCCAATTTGTCATTATCGCTTCCAAGTAACTCAATGGGGTCCCAAAATCGACCCAAAGATGCCCATGGTCATAAAGGACTCAACCAATAAGTTTCGGACGAGTGTTAAAGTAATTTTGAATTATTATAATATTCAATTTACCTTGAATTAACTTATTTACCTTTAACAGCGGTATATAAAAGTCAAAAGTTACTATTCACCAAACATTATTTTCATCTTATTGAACACCATTTTACTTATTGAAAACAACAATTTATGTTAGATTTTATAAATTTAATTCAAAGAAGCAGTAAAATTTCATTTAAATCAAAAATTCGGTTTTTTAACTACTACTAAGTGGTTTCACTATTTATCAAAAATTGAAGTGTTTCAGAAAAATACCAAAAATTCAGCCTTAGATTTATTTGATATTCTAAATTACAAAATGATGTTTATTTTTCCAAATTAAAAACAAAAAATTTTAATTATTTATTTTTAAAATTAGATCTCGTTGTTAAAACAAATAGCGTGTTTTTATGAAACAATATCTATTAAAAATTTGACAGCTGTTTATATCCAATTTCATAGTGAAATTAATTACAAATACCAAAATTGGATTAAATCATAAAAATATATTCTAATTACACTTCAAAAAAAATTTAAAAGATAATATAAAAATATAAATAAATCATATTAAAACTTAGTTTTGAATTAAAATTCAATATTTTCACTTTTCATTAAAAAATAATCTTTATCAAAAAAATCCCAAAAATTCAAAGTAAATTTTGATGTCCCCATTCTAAAGAAAGATTTTATTTGGTCAATTAGAATTTATTAAAGTGACAAAATATATATTTAAAGATGTTTCTCCAGTAAAATGTTGTAAATTGGACTTTTAATGTAAATTATGCTTAAAATTAGATTCATTCACATTTTAAGCCTCTAACAATTGTTGGATAAAAGTAAATACATCTAACAAACATGTATAATCACATTTTAGTTGGTTTTGTTAATTCTAACCAATACAACGTCGTGGAGTTAACTTCCATTTAAAATAATAATTTTTTATAATTAGTGTGCAACATACGATTATAAAGAAACCAGTTGTTGCGTATCGGGTACGCTATCGAACATAGAAACCCCGTTAAAGTAAAAATAATATTTAATTAAAAAATATTAATAAATATGAAATATGTCTTATTCTTTATTTACCTGGGATTTTACATAATTATTCAGAGATTGTATAGCATATTTTTTAAATAAATATAACTAAATTTTTTTATATTAATATTTATACCTAAACATAGACTAACCTCCTTCTAATGATTAATGAACTTACCATTTGTGTTTATAGAAAAATTTTGAACCATGAAAAAATAATGGTTCTTTTTTCCCTTACCACATTTCATGATTTGGAATAAAGATGGATAAAATATTTATATATGATATATATGTTATTTATTATGAATTTATTCTAGTGTAATTATATTATAACACATACATTTATAATTTCCATTTTATTTAAATACAATAACTTGTTTTTTGGACGTGCGTACAATCGCCTCCTAAAAACTCCTTAATTCGTTCACCTAATACATGTATTTAATAGTGAATGAATTTAATTAAAAATATTTTACATACATGAAATAAATAACAAATTTTCTTAATACTTAACTTTCTAAAAAAATATAATATATATAAAATTTTCATTATTACTCTTTCACACACATAAAATTGAGAATGTCATTGGTGGATGTGTGGACTTCCAAATCCTCGACATGACATGATTCATTTTATATCACAATAATTATATATATAATTATGTAAGTTTAAATAAAATTTAATTTTTGAATTAATTATCATTATTTAATTATATAATGTTACATACATTCTTTCCATAATGATCATTGAACAATTTTAATGTTACGCATGCGTATGTATGACCTACAGTCTAAATGATTGTAATGTTGGTTTAATTAAAATCACTAAATTTCATTATTGGTTTTAAATTTATATGTATGTATAAAAATGATATTTATTCCATGATTATTATTCATTATAACTTATATAATGAACCATCTGTTCATAGTTGACCTACCAATGATATTTTAAAACATAATTTTTTATGTCAAAATAGCTGATGTAAATATTAATGATTATGTAGTTGTATAAAACATGGTATGAAGTGAAATAAAATTATTAATAAAATTAAAAAGGGTTTGAATAATTAAAAAAATTAACAAAAGTTAATAATTTAGGAATATAAAGACACAAGACACATTTTTTGACTCAATGTAAGGGATTGTCATATCATTTTTTACATCTGTGAGATAAAGATTAGATTCTACATTTACTTATATTTTGGGGTATATAACCACCATATTGATATTTTAAATTATTAATTATATTATATTCATGGTATTTAAAACATTCATATAATCTTATTCTTTCATGATCATTTTTATTTGAAATGTTTTAATGTGGTATGGGACAATTTGGAATTTTTAAAGGTTATTTTCCACAAGAATAAATTTAATGATCTGTCAATGGTATTAAAATTTTAGGATATTATATTAATTTTTTTCAATGAACACTTAATTTTCCCCTTATCAGTTATTTTTCGACATTTTCCACGTATTAGTTCTATTTTAAAACTTTTTTATTCATAATATACTTTATGAAATGTTTTTCTAAAACATGCATCATTTATCTCTTTAGTGAGAGAACCAATTTTATTTTAATAACTCCACTTTATAAAAAGGTTTTAAATTTATTTCAACCTTTACAAAATTATTTATATTTTTAATGTTTTTTAATTTTACATACAATTTTAATTAAATTTTCCAATCGCGTTCTAAAAAGTCATATTTAACTTATTTAATGTAAATAGAATTTTGTTTTTCCCACGTAAAAAATATAAAAATTTAACCATTATTATTTCAATGAAATATAAATTGAATTTTTAAATGGTTAGTTTTTAAATAAATAATTTTCCAATTTTATTTTTAATGAAAATTTTTTTCTAATTATTTTTCGAATTATTTTTCAAATGTTTAAAAAAAATTAATATTCTCATGAATAATGATTTTAAATTATATTTTTGTAGTATTGATATTAATCAATTAAAACCCCCTTAATTTTTACTCCCTATGGAATATATCTTATTGATATTATCCTTATTATTCATATCGATGGTTTATAATTCATTTAGGAATTGATATTATTGATATTAACTTCCATGACTACTTTTAGTTCCAATGAAATATTCAATTTCCAATTTCAATTTTTCATAGAATATCCCATAAATTTCCATATCATTTCATCATGTATATGTTTATTACCTGAGCCTTATACCAATTTTCATATGGTGGTTACTTTAAAATTTATTTGACTAATTTTGGAAAAAATGATAAATATGTATCCTATGTTCAATCTGTATATTTAATAAGAGATATTGTTTATTCGATATGTGGAATGATATAGACCTAAATAAAATTGGTTGGGGACTGTTTAATATATTATATATGGTTTGGAAACCATTTATGGGAATCCCCTCATTATATTGGTATTATCATTAAATGAAATTAGTCTGAAACAATGCTTACTGTTTTTTCTATGTTAAATAAGTTTGGTTCTACAGAAATATTATAACTATCTTTTGAAATGTCTCAATGGTATAGGTTTTCATGGCCATAGACAATATGTCCAATAATTAGGAATTTATATAATTTATATATAGTTATTATCCATAAATGCTGGTTTTTGTTATAATAACTATGGATACATTGGATTTCTATTTCATTCATTAAACATAATTAGTTTCCATTTCTTACCTTTCAATACTGATTTTTTCCGTAACTGGTTTATTGAATGGGTTGTATTTACAGTTATTACCTTTCCATATCATTTATGTAATTCATTTTCTTTTTATTGATTCAATGGTGTGTGTTTTCATTTATTTACCATATAATAATTATTAGTATAATTGATTCATTATTGCTTCCATTATATAATACCCTTACTATGTAATTGGTATCACCTTTATTCTATTTTCATTCCCCATGAATCCAAATGAATAATAATAAAGATATGAAAGGATACAGTATATATAATAAATTGATCCTATAAAATAGAAAATATGTTGTAACAGTAGTATTCATTTGTGATAAAATAAATATTTATATATCTATTTTAACAAGAAAACTAAACTGACCAGTCCCTCTATATTTTATTCCATGTAATCATTTAGATGTAATGGTAGTAAAAAATAGTTTCTAGAACCATTGGGTTGGTTCCATAAATCATGGTATTATAGGGATAATCATATGGATAAACCATCTATGGGGGTTTAGCCTGAAGATCCAATGTACAGATTTATCATAATTCATTTTCCATGTTCTTATCAGGTTGGGACTTCATTTTTGGTTTGTTGTGTATTTGACCATTTACACTATTGTTAGACTATTCCATATTAAAAATATTTTCCCTATACACTGGTTCATTAACAGATTAAAAGATATGATACTATATGTTTTATTACTATTCATTATTTCATGGATATGGTTCGATGTGTGAGTACATGTACTTTACGAAAAGGCATCCAATTTTATGTTATCCCTTATCGTTTCCATAACAATACCTTAACCAATGGGGGTGGCTTGCATTTAAAAAAAATTAATTAGAGATGGATTTCCTATATTTTTAATAATTTTAGGAATAAAATAAATTCATCTCTTATTCCACCAAATGGGGAATGAAACACTCAATATTGTTTATGGAACACTATAACTTCATGAACCGATGAAATTAATTACCCATCACAACCTCCCAAAGATTAATATAATGATAGAATTAATTTTTATATATATAAATTATATTTGTGAAATAAATATACATCATAAATTATAACACCAAATGTTTCCTCTTACCTTCAATCCATTGGAAAAGAATTATGACCCTCAGTCGTAGGTATAGGCTACCGCCTCCACGAAGCAATGGGATTTGTTTTTCATTGTAATATTACATGTAATGTAGTGGGAATATATTAAATTGACACATATGATATATATATATGATATGATAATGATTATATAATGGTTAAAAAATATTTACTATATATTTTCTCTATATGTCTGGAAAATGGAGTCAATATTTATTCGAACGTACAATATATCATTTACATGAAAAATGAATCTCGTTTATTATCTATAAAATTATAGGATGGGTATAATATGTAAAAATTATTATATTTGGTATTTATTTCATGATTACAATTCTTTATATGTAGGGACCGCAATAAATATACATGGAACAACACTGCTGAACCAAAACATACATGAAAAAAGGATATGTTATTACCCATTACAATGATTTTATAACAGAAAATTAAATATAATATTGAAAAATAATTATAATTAATTATTATATGGTATGATATATATGGGTATTAATATGGAATATATTTTGAATAAATTTATATTTATTATATAGGATTTTTGAATGTGTGAGATAAAATTATAGACATGAGGTAAGGGGTTTTTTTCTCACTTTTAATTCTGCAACACTCATTCCATATTGACACTTGATTATTTTATGTGGTTTTTATAATTAAAATAACATTTTTTATGATGCTTAATGTAATTGTTATTTGGCCTTTAATATCAATATATTGTTTATTTCTACTTGGTCTTTCAAATTAAAAGGCTTAAATGGTATGTTTTTTACATTATATTATCATTTATTTTTGGGGTTATCTATAATTATTTTCCTATATTGAAATATTATGATCAATATCTGAAAAAACATATGAATATTATTATTGTGTTATTATTTATGTAAATTAATTTTTTTCCATTATATTTTACCTATTTATGTCTTAATATTATTGAATAATGTTTTTAATTAAAAATTACCTTATGTATCTCTTCTATCGAACATTTTTTCATACATATCTATTTTAAAAAAATTCAGGAAATTTATTGAATTAATTTTTTATTTATGAATTTAATTTTATCTCATTTTTAAATGCTGGCATAACTTATTAATTGTAAAATTATTTTTAGTTTTTTAAACAACATATTATAACCTTTTTACTTAATATGTGAGTGGATTAATTGTTTTAACATGTACTTCCGGAATGATTTTTCACATCATCATGAACTCCCAAGGATTTTAGGTTACATTAAAATTTTATAATATTTGTTTAAATTTAATACATTCATTATTATTTGGTAAATTATTAAATTATAAATAAGTGATTATGGTGTGGAAAGCATATATTCATTAAGAAATGTTTCTGGTGGTCTTTTAATGTAATTGTCCATATATTATGACATCTGTCAATGTTACTTCTTCTTTAATGCGTACATGACCAAATGATACCCGAATTATTTTTTATCTATATGATTTAGGATTATATTTATAAGATGTTTATGTAACTCATTTGTTTTACATGGGATATACAATTATTAACTAATAAAATGATTTTTGATACCAACTTATTTTCTATTGGCTATGCTATGATGAAATGTTTATAAAACCAATTACTTTTAAATGTATTATGATATTATAATTTTTTATGAAAATTTATATATAAATCTCATTATTTAGTTGGGGGTACAATAATTATAAAGAATTCTGATGGAATGGGTAGTGAAATATATTTAATTATATAAATAGAGTGGAAATGGGAAGTGATCTTAATTCTGTAATGGAATCTGCAGCGTCCTGACCCAGCTCACCACTAAGACGGTGGTTGAATCGGTCATCACATGACTTAGGCATGCTTCACCGTGTGCCAGAGGTGGCCAACTAGTAGCTAGGGTGTATGGATTGTTAGTGGGTAGACTATACCCTTATATTAGTGTGTCGTAGTGGTATAATTGAGTAAATAACAATCAACAGCAAGAGCAGTAAATGAAAATAATAAATTACAAGAAACACACTTTCATATAATAGAACAAAAGTGTAAAACACTAGTTTATAAAATCGATGAATGCGTGACATGGTGTTGATAAGTTATGTAAAGTAATAAATAGTACATAATGCTTTTCAATACTATACAATATAATACTCACGTAATTAATGATATAAAATCACAAAGGATATCTCCATGGGAATCATGAGCTCCATCTCAATCCTGTTCACTAAACTCCTGGGAATAAGAAAAGAACAACAAGAAATGTCTGAGGACCTGTTATCAAGAAAAGATTACTCAGGTACACAAATGCAATAGTATCCCAAGTATGTTATGAGTTATAATTCTCAGTTATCTGGAACCACCAGTGTCTATCCCAATCCAGAGAGTGTAATATAAATCAGACAGGATGTAGGAATGAAAAAACTATGCAGTAGAGTGTGACAAAATACGCAAGTACCTGCTTTAGCCGTCAACTTCTATATGGACATATAATCAGTTCATTAATTGATTATTACCAATTTATTCATAATTCACATGTGAGTAAGTCACCTACCGAGTCTATTGGGTTTACTCCAAGGTAAAATGGGGAATATTAAAGAAGGAGCTTGATGGGATTTAAACATGGAGTCTACTTTTCAATGCTGGACACAAGTAGTGTATACAAGGAATCCTGGGATAGTATACATAGTGATGGTTTAAATACGTAACTAGGAAACCAGGAAAAGATATCCAGTGATAGAGTTCTAGGGTAAAAAATAAGCTAATGTAGACTCACAAAATGCTAACATAGTATTATCTGAGTATATCTAAAGGGTAAGAGTGTAATCCAAGTAGGGTAATCGCTGAAACATCACACAATATTAATCCTACTGAGTCCAAGGTGATCTACCAATGTTAAACAAGGCTTTGAAAATACAGGGCCCGATAGGATTTATCCTTGGCACCTATTAGTTACTATTTATCCAAGGAGTGTATCTGTGGCATTCTATTAGAAGTGGGTACCCAACGGTTGTATACTAGGAATCCAAGTAACGTTAAAGAACATGTTTCTATGTGGGTATGGACCTAAACAATCCATATCTTTGAATTGTAATGGGGTTCCCAATACCCATGGTATTCTCCTCTCATAATCCAATGTGAGTTCATATTAGTCCATTTTTATTTCAAAATGATGTCATGTAATAATTCATCTGTTTCATGTATTTCCTTCCATTAGTGTGTATAGGTCAAGTAGAGATGAAACCATTAATTATTGGTTCATTACTTTCCTTCCATTTGTGTGTAATGGTCATGTAACACTGCAACCATTTAATGATTGGTTCAATCCTTACTTTCCATTCGTTTTGAAATGTCATGTATGATTGAAACCATTCAATAAAAACCATTAAGGCATTTTTCAAAGGGAAAGGTCCACACTGATACCTTCTCATAGCATGGTAAGGGGTTCCAAAAACATGTAACCAATACTTCTCTCATGAATTTGGGTCCATCAACTGATTTCCTACATGTGAATCCACGTATAACCCAAGGTATTAGCATGAAAACCCATTGAGTCCATCGTGACTTTCATACATGGGAACCCACAGGTCACCCAAGGTTTTATCAGTATTCAAATCTTCTGGAAATAATTTATTAACTTATTTTGAGGGTCAATAATTATGAATTGATATTTCATTTTAATCAACTCATTCCATTTACCAAAACATATCAATTGAATTTAAAGGGATCCATGTATCCATACAATTGAAAACTAACTACATGGGTAATTCCAGTCCAAAAATAGACCAATCACATTAATGGTGCTTTGGTCAATTAATCATTTTAAAAACAAAAACTAAGTGTTTCTAATTTCATTAAGGCATTGTCCAGGGAATTCTATATTTCGACTCCACATCAATGAAAAATAATTGTAAATAAAAAAATTCATTAAAGTAGGGTCTATCCACTAAATTTTATATTTATATAAACACTCCTCTGTTAGAGTTCATTTATCATAACAACATAACATTGTTAATCAATAATTTATTTAATACATTTATAATTAAAATCATGAACATGATAAATCTCAAACTTCATTAGCTTTAGAAATAATACTTCATTACATGAATTTCTTTATAACAATAGTGTTGTAATAAACTCAATTAATGTATTTATAAAGATTATGCACTTGGAAAGGGAACCTACATCAAGGTGGAACCAAGCCATCCACATTAGAGGTGAACCAAAATGAAGCCAAAAATCATGGAGAAGCTCGACGCACTAAAAATATTAAGTTGAGGACTCATAAACACCAAAATCCCCAAATTTAACATGTGAAAAAATAGGAGGTGAAAACCATACCATGAAACCCATCCGAGGGACTGAAACCATCTGAACTGCCTCGCCATCAGAAATAGTTTTCTGAACATGCATCCAATGGTCCCAAGAGGCTTTTCTATCCAACCATGACAGAATGAAAAATGAAAATCAGATCACCACACAACCCTAGGGTTTATAAAATTCAAACCACGCACTAATTAGATCAATGTAAATCTATAGAAAAGAAGGAGAAGGTAGAATAAGACTCACAATGATTGATCAAACATGAAAATTAATGGAATTCAGCCAAATTCTGGGGGAAGAGGAGGCTGAGGGAGGAGGTTCATACATCAAAGGGGGGATCCCATTGGGATGGTGTCTCACATATTATAGGTGAAAGTGAGTATTTTATGTTTTATATATTAATTTAATTTAAATAAATTTTTTTAAAAATAAAAAATAAAAAATTGTGTGTCGCACATGGTTTAATCCGCACTGTTTTCCAAACTGTGCACAAACCATGTGGTGTCACCTTCTTGTACGACATCCCCAACATTCTCTATGAATATGGTTTAGGAAACCATGTGTATCCCGTGCACTAAGCCACTACCACATTCTAAATAGGGCCACACTGTTACTGATGTGGGACACACAGTTTAGCAGAAAGTGGGAAAACTGTGCTCCCACTTTTGTAATTTAAAACATGATGTTTTCAGGTCCAGTACTCATGAAAAATCTCTATCTACTCAGTAAACTTCACAATCATTCACCCATGATAAAAAAATAACTTAGAAGTGATCCAAATATCAGAATTAGGTTCAAAATAGCGATTTAAAAAATGATAGTTTTATTAAACTAAAAAGTTCAAAAACATTCATTTTTTAGTCTGGTTCAAAACATGGGATTCAAAAATCTAACCACCATAAAACATATCATCCCCAAGAAGCCTTCAGGAACAACATAAACACCACCAGACCTACAAGGGTATTGATGTTTTTTTCAAAACGGCTTAATTGTGTTACCAATGCCCAATGACCCCTAAGTATTTCTTACGCACTCCAACCTTTAGCCTTTACAACCCGATCCAATGCTCAAAGTTCAACATAAACACAAAAATAGATCTTACATGTGCACGTTTAGATAGAGAAACAATCATGTAAATGTTTCTATAACACTCGACTGGTGTTGCTTTCCACCATAGGTCTTAACATACGGAAGAGAGAAATTACCGGTCATGGTGCCTCCACCATTACAATTTTTGTACATAGCATAACACTGAGTGTTATTATGTCACTCATGACATTTATTCATTAAAATAAATAGTCTAATCCCAAATACCTAAAAGCAAATATTGATATAGCACTCTTAGAAGACATTTCTGTCCTTGATACCACACATTATTTCACCTGGAAACATGATTTAAAATGCCCCCCTACAACCATAATCATTGAACTAATGGAAGGGAAAATGAGTTAAGCCATTGGTCGATGTATCCCATAGATGCCTAGATTAGGTGGACATAACAATTAAAATGACATTGTTAGTGTCCATGGGTCAAAATGAGGTGTTCCTACATTGGAACCTATAAATATCCCATGACTTACCAAGCCTCAAAGAGATTCAAACTTAATTATGAAACTCTGACAAAGATCCCCACGAAAGCTCAACATATTTTAAAGATTTAGTGTAGCCTAAGACCATCCATCTCTTAGTTAATTGAAGACATTATCAAGATAGGGGCCGTGATTGTATCATAAAAAGAGTAATCAAATAGGATTTAAGATGGGATTTCTAGAAACCCACCCAGAAACTGGATGGTAAAACTATCGAACCAAATCATGGCCGTGCTGTAGAGAAAGAATCGACATAAAGAAAACCCTACAAGGATCAAAGGCATTCATGATCACCCAACCATTTCCAAACGGTCCCAGTAGGTTGTGATCCATCTACATGGAAGTAAATGTTTTCCAAGCTCAATATGACACTACCCACCTTATTTGTATCCTATATGCAATGAAAGAAAAACTAACTACTCAGAAGCTCGATAGATTTACAACAACGTGATCGGCGCATCGAAACACCATAGTCTTTCAAAAACCATACAAGGTATTAGAAAAAACCCGATTCATTAATGCTCAAGTCACTCTACAGGGAGATGACCCATGTCCATAAATAACAGTACAAGAATATTTAATTAGGATTTTTGTTTCCTCATACGACCATTTTCTAGGATGATGACATAACCATCCATCAATCACTAAGATGAATAAAGGGTCAAACTACCTACAAAGATGTCGAAAATGCACAAGGAACATCTAACTAGATGAAAATGAGAAGTAATTAATGTTCATACACAAACAAGGTCAGGAAAGACATGACTTCCCATTCGAACAATGGTTTATCATAAGAACATTTTGATGTACTAGGGAAAAAGTCACCCAACGACACCAAGAGTGCAAAAATCCACATCAATAGAAAGAAACTTAATTTTGGAGGGCACTACCTACCACATGTTATCCCCTTACGAAGAACAAGTTTCAACCCTAACATTGGGTCTCATCAAACAATAAATGTCACTAGGATCAAAAGTCGAACATAACACCATTAAGACAGAGAAGAACAAATATGGAAAGTAATTATGCTTCTGTTCCAAGGAAACTAAAATAGATGTTCCAAAAACACATACAATAGGGTTTAAAAAAGTGGACACCACTATAGGTTCCATTTCATAGAGTCTTAAATACAATCACATTTAATCAATAATCATCAATTGTTTAGTTAATATATCAATGTTCGATTTTCAAAACAAATCACAAGGTACATGATTTTAACTAACTCCCCAAGGTAAATATTGGTATGTTTTATAAAATTCTCATTTAATAATATTCTAAATTAGTAGAAATCCTTTCATTTTTAGGAAAATTATCAACATAAATTCTTTTTAAATAGATAAGGTGAGCTACAAAGGTCTCATTTTATCAAACTTGGATTCTCTAATAATAAACCCTATAGAAATGGACTAATATGAATATTTTAAAAACCCAAACTGGTAATCCAATAAAAAATTATCTAAGATACTTACATGGTCACATTTTCAATTTAAATTCTAACTAATTTGATTTCATATCAACCGTAAATATCATTCACATTTATAATTAATTCACAACGAACTATTTCATCACATTTAATATGAGGTGTCATTTCCCAATTCATGAAGCACCCATGCACTCCACAGATTGAAAATATAGTGACCCGACCTTTTCTTACATTACTATTACATCATTTCAAAGATAAAAAAATAATAGTATTACACATGGAGGATCCAGAGGTTTAGTGTCTTGTTAAAACTAGGAAAATACAAAACAAATACATCATCAAGCATAAACATTCATTTAATCTCTTCTTCTATATCTTCATAGTAGCAATTGTCCTCCCCTTAGTACATGTAGCCACCTGAGGATATACATCAAAAGGGGTGAGCTAAAAGCCTAGTAAGAGGATAGATAAGAACAATATAGCATGGGGTGAGCATAATCATGACACAGGAAGAAGATCTTGAACATGAGAGGAGCATAAACAAAAAACTTGAAATGTGGCAAAGCATAAAAATGAAACATCATGTCTTAGTGGTTAACTACCACACATAATTGTGAACAAAACTAGAATAATTTTCACGCATCATTTCACATTTACTCATGAGATTCATCACTTTACCTAATGCATTGGAGCACTATATAATTCCGGGCGCACCCGTCACATTTAAACATTCATATTGCGCTATATAATTCCAGGCACACCTGTCACATCATAACATTATCATTATCATGATTGCCACATAGAAAACATATCAAACATGTACATAAATAACCCATGGAAATGAATGAGTTTCATATCATAATAAGACATTCATATGCTTTGGGTTCCCAAAAGAAAGAGGGAACACCATACTTGATATAAGAACCATCAACCTTGAATGAGAGGTAAAATGTGAGATCTTGAAAGAAGAGTTCTTTTGGAAAACATTTTGATGGACATAAAAACCAGTGACAAACATGTATATCCCAGAAAAGTAAAGTAAATGATGATCAAATGATCTTTTAGGAGTAACCATATCAAAAATGGAGTGAAAGAGGGAGAACCCGAAGGAAGAAAATTGGGTTCGAGATTTCACATAACCTTGTACGCGAATGCCTCCTTCTCTTTAATGTCCTGTGTAATGACACTATATTCATTAATTAGAAATTCCAAAACCTTTTATACATTAATAGGTTTCATTCTGGTTTCATTATTTCATATTATGTTCCTTTGGATGACTTATAGAGTTTAAAAACATTGATCGGGGATGTTCTTTTTCATGGTTTTCTTGAGCGGTCCACTTGTATTCTTAATTTTATGATTGGGTAGATCATGGGTAAACATACAGAACGGATATTACATGTAATTAATGATATTACAGAAGCTTGGATGATTTTATAATGAGTTATATTAGATCCATGTGGCTGAATCATTAGATAAGAATTTAATGATAGTTATTTGGGTTAATTTGAGCGGTTTTTGGATCACAACGATCTTGTTTTAACATTTAACATAGTAATAAGGCCATAGGATATTTCCAGAACTTAAAATAGAACATAATAAATATAAAACATTCTGTTTCAACCATAAAAATGGTTTCATGACCAGATTGAAGGTATAAATGGAAGAAGAGAGCATGTTGTTTTTGAAGGTGATAAATTATCACCACATGAACAACGTTCTCTTTAATAAAATAAAAGGAAGGAGGAAAGAGTGTGGGGTAATATAATATAACATTAGAATCATAATATTACAGTATATAAGAAATACTGGATTTACAGAACAATTTGGATGAAGATAGATAGAGAGAGATCAAGAAAGGAACTTGAGCTTGAAAGGAAATTAAAGGAGAAGAGAGAGAGAAATTACCTTTAGAATCCTCCTCTTGAGATCCTCTTTAAGGAAGCTAGGAATGGTCTTTTGATGAGACCGGAAGCTTTTGGACGTGGGGGATGAGCTAGGGAAGGTGTTTGGGCAGAATTTAGAGAAGGTTTGGAGCTTGAGAGGTGTGAGGAAAAGAGGGTGTGAAGGGTGGCTTTTATAATGGAGGGGAGAGGGGTTTCCTTAATATAAAATTGATTAGTTTATTAATTTCACCTAAGACAAGCAATAGTGAGTCTTGGATGACTATGAATAGTAAATTTGACTTGTGAATTCTGGATTTGGGTTCTTACATCACTTGTGATGTCAGGAATAGTGGTTTTTAATTAAAATGTATTTATATGATAAATTAATGTATTCTACTATTCATCAAAAATTCTAGTATCTCAGAAAAATCCCAAAATTTTACCCCAACCATTTTACAACGTGTAGAATCCAAAAATGAAGCCAATTTTTCAAAAATAATTTATTAAATATTTAATATTTAATTAAAATCATAATTTATTAAAAAAACAGTTTTTAAAATTAAAACTGATTTTGCAGTTCTTTCAAAAATTACTTAGGGTATTATAAAATTACCTAAAAACTATTAGACATTGATTCAATAATTTATGAATATATTTCAGGAAAATAAATATTCTTTTAAATTAATTAATTAATTATAATTAATTATTTATGACTTATAAAATACCAAAAACATTTACTAAGGTCAAATTATCACTTTCTATGATGTCTAAATTTTATTTTATTATTCATAGGTAATGTTACACTTATTTACTATTCATAAGGTTCATATTACTATTCATAAGGGTAGGTTACTATTCATAAGGGTAGGGTACTATTCACCAAAAATTATTTTTGTTTCATTGGACTCCAAAAACTATCGGGAACACAACCGTGAATATTGGATTTTTAAAATTACAAACATAGGGGTGACAAAATTATGTTTAAAGGTCACTTATCACTTAGTAGTTCATTATTTTGTGTTTTTATGACATAGATATAAGAAGGGAATTTTCCATTGAAAATCATTGGGTTGTTACATTCTTCCCCCCCTTAAGAAATTTTGCCCCTGAAATTTCACTTTACACAAACAGGTGAGGGTACTTCTCCTTCATTCCCTCTTCCGGTTCCCAAGTTGCTTCCTCAAACTTTTGGTTCCTCCACAACACTTTGACAAGGCGGGTTGTCTTGTTGCATAGAACCTTATCACTTCGGTCCAGAATTTTTATCGACTGCTCCTCGTATGAGAGATCATCTTCTAACTGTACCACCTCTGAGTTTAGTACATGTGAGGGGTCTGGAATGTACTTCCTCAGTAGTGATACGTGAAACACGTCATGAACTTGAGCCATATTCGGTGGAAGTGCTAGACGATAGGCCACAGCTACTATACGATCAAGGATCTCAAAGGGGCCAATGTACCTTGGTCTTAGCTTCCCATTCTTCCCGAATCACATGACTCTGTTCCAAGGAGATATTCGAAGGAAGACTTTATCTCCAACATCGAACTCCAAGTCCCTTCGACGATTGTCAGCATAGCTCTTTTGCCGATTTTGAGAAGCTTTGATATGTTTCTGGATGACTTGAACCTTCTCTGTCATCTCTTTAACAAGATCGGGACCAAGTAGTTTTCGTTCTCCAACTTCATCCCAAAAGGTTGGAGTTCTACATCGCTTCCCATAAAGAGCTTCATACGGAGCCATCTGAATACTCGAGTGGAATCTATTGTTGTATGAGAACTCAACCAATGGAAGGTGCTGATCCCATCCACCTTTGAATTCAAGAGAGCATGATATTAGCATATCTTCAGGTGTCTGAATAGTCCTTTCAGACTAGCCATCAGTTTGGGGGTGATAGGTCGTGCTGGAATTTAATTCAATACTCAAATCAAGTTGAAGGATCCTCCAGAATTTAGAAGTGATCCTTGTAATCGGTTAGAGACAATGGAGAGTGGAACACCGTGCAACCTCACTAATTTCTTCACATATATCCTTGCAAGTTGTTCAAGTGAGAGGTCTTCCCGAATAGCGATAAAATGGGCAGTCTTGGTGAGTCGGTCAACCACAACCCATATCGCATTATTTCCTCATGATGTTTTCGGGAGACCCATGACAAAGTCCATTGTGACATTTTCCCATTTCCACATGGGTATAGGCAATGGTTGCATCATACCTTTGGACTTTTTCCGCTCAGCTTTAACTTGCTGACACACCAAGCACCTTGATATATATTCCGCAATCTCTTTCTTCATGTTATCCCACCAGAAGTGTTCTCAGAGATCACGATACATCTTGGTACTTCCATGATGAATAGAGAAAGTTGAGCTATGTGCATTATCCAATATCTCCTTCTTTATTCCGGGTGATGAAGGCACACAGAGACGCGTTCCAAATTGAATCACACCATCATCGTCGATATATAACTCTTACAGCTTTCCTTCCTTTACTGCATTCACCCTCTTTTGTATCTCCACATCATCCTTTTGTGCTTCCTTAATCTTCTGTTGGATGGATGGTTGCGCAATCATTTGGGCAAGGTAGGATGTATCCCCTTCCCTTACGATTCCCAAATCCATCCTTTGCATATCCATGAAGATAGGGTCTTTCTCAATCCTCAACATGGATAGAGTAGAAGGTTCCTTCCTTCTTAGAGCATCAGCTACCTTGTTCGCCTTTCCAGGATGATAGTGAATAGAGAAATCGTAATCCTTGATTAGCTCTAACCATCTCCTTTGACGCATGTTGAGCTCCTTTTGTGTGAATATATACTTTAGGCTCTTGTGGTCGGTGTATATGTCCCACTTCTCACCATAAAGGTAGTGCCGCCAGATTTTCAAGGCAAAAATCACGGCTGCCAGCTCTAGATCATGTGTTGGGTAGTTCTGCTCATGGATCTTCAACTGTCGTGAGGCGTAGGCTATCACATTATCATTTTTCATGAGTACACAACCCAAGACTTTCTGTGAAGCATCACTGTATATCACAAAACGTTCTCCACTTTTCGGTAATGTGAGTACAGGTGCAGTGATTAGCCTTCTCTTTAGCTCCTCGAAGATTCCCTCACATTCATCCATCCAGACATACATTACGCCTTTCCTTGTTAACTTAGTTAGCGGGCTTGACAATCGTGAGAAGTTTCTCACAAAACGTCGATAGTAACCAGTTAATCCATGAAAACTGTGGATTTCTGTGACACTAGAGGGACTGGGCCATTCCTCAATCGCCTTTGTCTTTGAAGGGTCCACAGAAATTCCCTCGCTTATGATCACATGTCCCAAGAACGTGACTTGATTCATCCAAAAGTCACACTTGATGAAATTGGCGTACAATTTCTCCTTTCTCAATGTCACCAACACAAGTCTTAGATGTTCTTCATGTTCCTCCTTACTCTTGGAGTAAATGAGAATATCATCAATAAACACTACCAAAAATTTGTTGAGGTAATGTCTAAAGACTCTATTCATCAAATCCATGAAGATTGCAGGGGAATTAGTAAGTCTGAAGGGCATCACCAAAAACTCATAGTTCACATACCTTGTATGGAAGGTAGTCTTCTGAATATCTTCCTTCTTCACCTTTACTTGATGATATCAAGAACGAAGATCCACCTTTGAGAAGTATGGAGCTCCTCTTAACTGATCGAACAAGTCATCAATCCTTGGGAGAGGATACTTGTTCTTTATGGTGATCTTGTTGAGTTCCCGATAATCTATACATAGCCGCATGATTCCATCCTTCTTCTTCACAAAGATCACTAGCGCACCCCAAGGTGATGCACTAGGGTGTATGAACCCTTTGTCCAGATGCTCTTGCAGCTGCTTCTTTAACTCCTCCAGTTCGATAGGAGCCATCCTATAGGGGCACTTCGAGATAGGAGTAGCTCCGGGTATGAGTTCAACTGAGAACTCTACCTCACGATCCGGGGGAATTCCGGGTAACTCTTCGGGAAATACATCACCATATTCCCTTACGATGGGAATTTCCTCAAGGTTGGAACTTTCTTTCGTCAAAAAACATTTGGGCGAGGTATGCTTCTTCATAGGGAATCATCACCCACACCATTGAAGGATTTTTCAAAGGATATTCATGATCTTCCTTGCATATGTAGAGGAGCATGGGATGGTTCAGAATATAAAAATATATTTCTTTTTCCCGAAAGTTGATATGTGCTCTATATAACAAGAGCCAATCCATTCCCATTATAGCGTCGAATTCCACCAAGGGATGTATTACGAGATTTTCTGGAAGAATATTCCCACATACGTCAACAGGAGAAGAATCAAACACTTGGGTTGCAATGATTGCACCACTTGTTGTTTTTACAGATATCTCTACTTCAAGGTTTCGGGGCTTCGATTCTATAGTTCTAGCAAACTTGCAAGATATAATGGAATGCGTAGAACCAGAATCAAATAAGACTTTTGCCATTCTTGAGTGAATAGGAAGTGTACCTTGTACGACTTCGTTATCATGTTCCACCTCCGCAGTAGTGATGGCATAAGTCTTCCCTTCTTCTTTTGGTTGTGGTAGTTGTTGGCGCTGATTACCCTCGAGAGCTCGAGGTTTAGTGCACTGGTTTGAATAGTGCCCTAGCTCCTTACAGTTGTAGCATTGAACCACGAGTGGTTCTCTCCTTTCATCGGCTAAATTATCATTCCTTTTCATGTCTCTTTGACACTCGTGAGCTAGGTTTCCTTCTTTCCCACACTTGAAGCATTTCCCCGTCCCTTTGAGGCAGTTCCCATTGTGCTACTTCCCACATTTTTGGCAAATGGGTCGTTGTGTTTTCTTCCCATCTTTATCACTAGATCCACCAGCTTGAAACTCCATCTTTCTTTTCTTATCACCATAGCCATGGGACCATTCTCCAAACTCCATCTCCACTTTGAGAGCACACCGAACAACTTCTTCATAACTCCCAAAGTCTCGAATTTCAATAGCTTTTCGAAGATGTGGTTTTAATCCACTAAAGAATCTATCAATTTTGCTATCATTGTTGATAAAAAAACACGAAGCATACCTTGCGAGCCTTGTGAAAGTTGCTTCATAGGTTGCGACAGATTCTCCTTCTTTTTGCTTGAGCTCTATGAATTCTCTCTCCATCTTCGTGCGAAGAGTTCTTGGGAAGTACTTATTAAGAAACATTATCTTAAAGTCTTCCCATTCCATCTTTTCAATTTCATCCCTTGGATTAGTGTTCTTAATCAAAGCCCACAATTGATCAACTTCTCCATCTAGATGATAAATATCTAGAGTCACCTTCTCCGTCTCGGAATAGTGAAGAATAGAAAAGATCTTCTCCATGGAGTTGACCCACTGTTCCTCAACTAGTGGATCAGAAGATCCACAAAACGTCGGTGGTCGTTGCCGCATAAAACATTCGATAGCTTGCTGCTCCCTCTTTGGTGAAGGAGGACGTTCCTAATTATTATGGTTATTATTCATAACCCGAGATAATTGGGTAAGCATCGCCATGATGTTTTTAAATCCACCTCCAAAATCATTGGGGATGTCGTTTGGGCAATCGTTGCATTGGCCTTCGCAAGAGTTGTTGGCCTGATTTCTCCTAGTTCCCACCATTTTCTAAAATCGAAAAGGTTAGAACAAAACATAAGTAAAAAAGTCATCAATAACATATCCTTTTAAACAATTATACCAAAACATAACATATGGGATCCCTGGGTAAATATCCTTGTGTTCATATTTGTACATAGTCTCATGCTAGAGGTTTTCTTTAGGGTTCACTAATCCTAATTACCAAATTAACTAAACCTTTCCTCTGATACCAACTATAGCGACCCGACCTTTTCTTACATTACTATTACATCATTTCAAATATAAACAACATAATAGTATTACACATGGAGGATCCAGAGGTTTAGTGTCTTGGGCAAACTAGGACAATACATAACAAATACAACATCAAGCATAAACATTCATTTAATCTCTACTTCTATATCTTCTTAGTAGCACTTGTCTTTCCCTTAGTACATGTAGCCACCTGAGGATATACATCAAAATGGGTGAGCTAAAAGCCCAGTAAGAGGATAGATAAGAACAATATAGCATGGGATTATCATAATCATGACATAGGAATAAGATCTTGAACACGAGAGGAGCATAAACAATAAACATGAAATGTGGAAAAGCATAAAAATGAAACAACATGTCTTAGTGGTTAACTACCACAAATAATTGTGAACAAAGCTAGAATCATGTTCATGCATCATTTCACATTTACTCATGAGATTCATCACTTTACCCAATGTATTGGAGCGCTATATAATTCCGGGCGCACCCGTCACATTTAAACATTCATATTGCGCTATATAATTCCGGGCACACCCGTCACATCATAACATTATCATTATCATGCTTTACACATAGAAAACATATCAAACATGTACATAAATAACCCATCGAAATGAATGGGTTTCATCTCATAATAACACATTCATAATCTTTGGGTTCCCAAAAGAATGAGCGAACAACATACTTGATATAAGAACCATCAACCTTGAATGAGAGGTAAAATGTGAGATCTTGAAAGAAGAGTTCTTTTGGAAAACATTTTGATGGACATAGAAACTAGTGACAAACATGTATATCCCAGAAAAGTAAAGGAAATGATGAACAAATGGTCTTTCAGGAGTAACCATATCAAAAATGGAGTGAAAGAGTGAGAACCCGAAGGACGAAAATTGGGTTCGAGATTTCCCCTTACCTTGTACTCGAATGACTCCTTCTCTTTAATGTCCTGTATAATGACATTATATTCATTAATTAAAAATTCCAAAACCTTTTATACATTAATAGGGTTCATTCTGGTTTCATTATTTCATATTATGTTCCTTTGGATGACTTATAGAGTTTAAAAACATTGATCGGGGATGTTCTTTTTCATGGTTTTCTTGAGCGGTCCACTTGTATTCCTAATTTTATGTTTCGGTAGATCATGGGTAAACCTCCAGAATGGATATTACATGTAATTAATGATATTACAGAAGATTGAATGATTTTATAATGAGTTATATTATATCCATGTGGCCGAATAATTAGATAAGAATTTAATGATGGTTATTTGGGTTAATTTGAGCGGTTTTTGTATCACAAAGATCTTGTTTTAACATTTAACTTAGTAATAAGGCCATAGGTTATTTACAGAACTTAAAATAGAACAGAATACATATAAAAAATTCTGGTTCAACCATAAAAATGGTTTCATGACCAGATTGAAGGTATAAATGGAAGAAGAGAGCATGTTGTTTTTGAAGGTGATAAATTATCACCACATGAACAACGTTCTCTTTAATAAAATAAAAGGATGGAGTAAAGAGTGTGGGGTGATATAATATAACATTAGAATCATAATATTACAGTATATAAGAAATACTGGATTTACAGAAAAATTTGTATGAAGATAGATAGAGAGATATCAAGAAAGGAACTTGAGCTTGAAAGGAAATTAAAGGAGAAGAGAGAGAGAAATTGCCTTTAGAATCCTCCTCTTGAGATCCTCTTTAAGGAAGCTAGGATTGGTCTTTTGATGAGAACAGAAGCTTTTGGACATGGGGGACGAGCTAGGGAAGGTTTTTGGGAAGAATTTAGAGATGTCTTGAAGCTTGAGAGGTGTGAGGAAAAGAGGGGGTGAAGGGTGGCTTTTATAGAGGAGGGGAGAGGGGTTTCCTTAATATAAAATTGATTAGTTTATTAATTTCACCTAAGACAAGGAATCGCGAGTCTTGGATGACTATGAATAGTAAATATGACTTTTGAATTCGGTATTTGGGTGCTTACATAACTTGTGATGTCAGGAATAGTGGTTTTTAATTAAAATGTATTTTTATGATAAATTAATGTATTCTACTATTCATAAAAAATTATAGTATCTCAGAAAAATCCCAAAATTTTACCCCAACCATTTTTCGACGTGTAGAATCCAAAAATGAAGTCCATTTTTCAAAAATAATTTTTTAATTATTTAATATTTAATTAAAATCATAATTTACTAAAAAAAACAGTTTTTAAAATTAAAACTGATTTTGCAGTTCTTTCAAAAATTACTTAGGGTCTTATAAAATTATCTAAAAACAATTATACATTGATTCAATGATTTATGAATATATTTCAGGAAAATAAATATTATTTTAAATTAATTAATTAATTATAATTAATTATTTATGACTTATAAAATACCAAAAACGTTTACTAAGGTCAAATTATCACTTTCTAGGATGTCTAAATTTTATTTTATTATTCATAGGTAATGTTACTCTTATTTACTATTCATAAGGTTCATATTACTATTCATAAGGGTAGGTTACTATTCATAAGGGTAGGGTACTATTCACCAAAAATTATTTTTGTTTCATTGGACTCCAAAAACAATCTTGAACACAACCGTGAATATTGGATTTTTTAAAATTACAAACAAAGGGGTGACAAATTTATGTTTAAAGGTCACTTATCACTTAGTAGTTAATTATTTTGTGTTTTTATGACCTAGATATAAGAATGGAATTTTCCATTGAAAAACTATGGGTTGTTACAGAAAATTGGATTCCATTAATTCTTACTATCTCAATTCATAATTTAACATGTTCAAACACAACTGTCTAAATTATATTGTTGGACACCTATAAACCAGTAAAGTGAAAATACATATTATAGTTCTTCTTTTGGGACCCTTTAGTCTAAACCAACATCACTTAATAATTGAAAATACAAAATTTTGGCAATGGTTTGATTACACGAGTTACCTTTTCCCAACTGTATGGCACACATACAACTTACAACAACAAAATGGTTCCCTTTATAAATGAAATTAATATCATAACCCATGAAACCCTTTACATATATTAATTTAATCTAGCATGTTAATATAAGAAGCTAACATGGAGAAACAAGTTAAAATCACAAAAGCATGGTAATTTAATCACAAGAGCAAGGTATAATGAACAGTTATCATAGAAGGCTTGATAATGTATTACCTAAACTGGTATAAATATATTCATGTAATATAGGAAAGGCACCAAATCATACATAGAATGAAACATACTAATAAAAAAACATGGCATGGAATATGATGTTCTACGTGCCTAATATGATTCATGTAATGCCAATTCCATGCCCTATCAGGCCATAGAATGTTTCTAAAGTTCTGAAAATCATAAGCAGCAGACTGTACACCTGCAACTCTAGGTGAAATCATATCAATTGAAACAAAAAATAGCATAAACAACAATCCCAACCCTCGTCACATGGTAATTCCCAATACATGGGGTGATCAGACTTAAGAACAGCTATTTTATAAGTGCCAACTTTTTCTTAGTCTCATGTCAACTAAACAAATATAGTAAGACCAAAGGAAAAACAACCTCTGATTCTACATAGTAAAGTCCTGACCCTGATCACCACTAAGATGATGGCTAAACCTGTCACCACATGTCCTCATGCACACCTCCCCATACACTAGAGGATACCAAATAGAAATTAGGGTATTAGGATATTAAATGGAGAGACAATACCATCTTATTAGAGTTGCACAATAGTATAATAGAGTAAATAACAATCAACAATGGAATCGGTAAATTGAAATAATGATGCAGTGGAATGTATGTATCATATAATTGACCAAAAGTGGACAAGGACAATTTATGAAATGGATGAATGCATGAAATTGTGTTAATACATTAAATAATGAAGAAAATATTACAATATGGTTTTCAATAGAATACAAAATAAGACTCAGGTAAAAAATGATTTAAAATCTCAATGGCGATCTCCACGAGCATCACGAGCTCAAGCTCATTCTTTTGCTACTAACTACTGGTTAAAAGCAAACAACAGTAATCAAGGTATGAGGCCCTACTAAAAATAATGCTCTACTTATGTACCCTAGTACAAGGGAAGACCGAGTACGCTGTGAGATATAATTCCTAGTAGGCTAGTACCACCGGTGTCTAACCCAATCCTGATATTGTAATATAAATTAGAAAGGGTGTAAGCATGAAAAAACAAATTAATCATTATAATGTGACTAAACACGCAAGTACCTACGTAATCCCTTGGCTAGTTTATGGACATGTAATAAATTCATTAATTTATTATTACAAATTTATTTAGAAGTCACATGTGAGTAATTCGCATACCGAGTCCAAGGAGTTTCCTCCAAGGAAAAATGGTGCTTAGCTGTGATCGGCCCCGATGGGATTTAACCCTGGAACCAACTTGTAAATGTTGGATCAAATGACTATATCCAAGGAATAATGTGATTGTATAAGTAGTTATGGTTCCAAGACATAACAAGGAATCCTAGAAACTATATACCGTGAGGGAGTTACAGGGTGAAAACCCAGGTAACGTATTTTCATAGAAAGATAACTCAATAGTATATAAGTCTAGTTATGGGGTAAGAGTGTAATACAAGGAGAGTAATATATGGAATTCCATAATAAATCACCTATCGAGTCCAAGGTGATTGACAAAGGAAAAATGGGGCTTTGAAAATATAGGGCCCGATGGTCTTTTACCATGAAACCTACTAGTCAATACTGGATCGAAGAAGTGTATTTGAGGTATCCTATAAGAAGAAAGGTCCCAACAGTAGTATATCGGGCATCGAAGGAATAAACAAGAACTAGATTATAGGTGTGTATTAACCTAGGAATACAATATCCTTGAATGAAAATGGGGTTTCCGAGAGCCAAGGTTTTATCCTCTTAGAATCCAAGGAGATCTCAATTCAGTCCCATACTATTTGATAAAGAATTCATGTAATGATTCATCTAGTTCATTTCATCCCTTACATTAGTGTGGATTCATAAATTAGAGTTGAAAAAATTAATTATTGGTTCAAACATTTCCTTACATTATTTTGTAATTGAAAACTGGCAATGAGCCATTAATTGATTGATTCAAGTCATGGCTTCCATTATTTTGGAATGCTCAAGTATCATTGAAACCATTTAGTAAAAACAATTAAGGCATATTTTCAAATAGAATGTTCTACACAACTACCTTACTATATCTTCTTCAGGGTTTCCATTGACATGGAAATAATCCTTTTCTCATGAACTCTGGTTTTTCCATGGACTTATTATATGGTAATCCATGTATTCCCAAGTTATGAAAATGAAAACCCCTTGAGTCTATCAGGAAATTCTTTCTATGGTACCCACATGTCAACCATGTTTTTATTAGTATTTGAAAAATTTGGAAACAATTTGGTATCTTGTTTTGTGTGTCAATCATTAATAATTAACCATTCATTTGAATCAACTTATACCATTTACCAAAACAAGTAACTTTCATTTAAAGGGCACAGTGTATCCATACAAAGGGAAATTACCTACACTGTTAATTCTAATCCAGAATAGGACCAAACACTTAGACGAAGCTTTGTTCCTTTAATAAATATAAAATGGGAAACTCAGTGTTTCAAATTTCATTAAGGCCATGTCTTAATCATGACATATTTCAACAAAACATCAAGGTATAATAATTATAAATAAAACAATTCATGCGAGAAAGGTCTGCCAACTTATTTTTTTCTTGAAGGAAATGCACCTCAGTTGGATGGGTATTACTATAAAATCATGATATTGATTATCTAAAAATCATTTATTTCATTTATTTTTCAAATCATGTATAATCTAAAATTCACATTTCTCAAGCATTGGACATGATACATAATTGAATGAATTTATTTAAAAAAATAGTGTAGTAATCTACTTAATTAATGTATTAATATATATTTAAGACCTGTAATGGAACCCTACCTCATATTGGAACCAAGCCGTTAACATCAATGTTGAACCAAAATGAATCCAAACCACATGGAAAATCTCAACACACTACAATATATGGGTCAAGGACTTCTAAAAACAAAAAGAACCAAATTTTACTCATGAAAAACAAAATATGAGGTGAAAATCTTACCCTAAAACCCATCTGATGGACCAAACCCTTCCTAACTACATCAACCTCGGTGGCGATTGTCAGAATGTGAATCCAAAGGCACCAAGAGACCTTTTGGTATAACCTATACTGTAATAAAATTAATACGAATTTAAAATTTAATAACTCGTCATTGTTCACTGTTTAATCTAAATGTCTTTTCAAACCGTACGCATACCAGGTAGAGTATTCTTCCTCAAATACATGCCCCATACAGGCTTGGCCCATGATTCAGAAAACAGTGCATGACCCATGTGCTGAGCCACTATCCTACTATAAATTGGGATGTATTGTTACTACTTTTGGCTGCACGGTTTAGTTGATCATGTGAAAACTATATACCGTATGCTATCATTTAAAACTTGATATTTTTCGGGTCCATTAAACCAGATACATCTCGAGCCACATGGGAAGCTTTAATGGCCTTCTCCCATGCCCAATAACATCGCATAGTTGTGATCCAACTCTCGGAATTATGTTCTGATGCCT
Source organism: Viscum album (assembly GCA_963277665.1). NCBI lineage: Eukaryota > Viridiplantae > Streptophyta > Magnoliopsida > Santalales > Viscaceae > Viscum > Viscum album. The sequence goes on from OY728165.1 coordinate 1,396,782,131, forward strand.
AGTTTTAAAAATGATCGGTTTAGTAAATGAAGTAGTTCAAACACATCCATATTTTAGTCTAGTTCAAAATACAAAATTCTTTAAAATAAATCCATAATGATTGACCAAGGAGTGAATCTTGACTATTAAAATTCTTTGGAGGGTGGACTAATCTATAATTATAGTCTTGGTATTAATCCAAGAATAAAAGAGAAATAATTTTGAATCCTAATTCATATTCCACAATATTTGGTCTTATTCCAATGTGATGATCTCATGATCATTGTTTACAATATGATTCATGTATTAAAAACTACCAATAATTTATCCATTAATGATTATTATGATCCATGATATATGTAATAAGTTTTTAACTATTACTTTCATATACTCTTAAACTTAAACTCATGTATTGATAATATCTCTATTATTGACGTTTACTGGGAATATTAGTTCACTGATTATTATGTTTTATTTCCTTGTATTATGAATATTGATATTATTTATGATATGTATAAGAAGGGTGATATTTATAAATAAAATAGTGGTAGATGATGTAACTCAATTATGATAGTATTTCTTCTGTATCCTAGATTCAAAAATCCATTAACCGTTACAGTCCTTTGGTGTATTTTTTAAAATAAATAGAATAATCCAGTATTAATATATATTTACAATGTTTAAAAAGTTATGGTCACAATATTTTTTATAATAAGACAGGTTTATTAAATCATTAGGATCTCAGAAGAGACAAATTTACGGGGAACCTAAAGGATAAGAATACCAAAATATCCAAAAATTAAGGTGATAGATTTAGTGAGTGAGTATGAATAAATTAATAAAATTTTTAGATACCAAATTTTTGTTTTATCGGGAATATGTGTAAATTGGGGTGACAAATCCAAAGATATAATATGCATATTTGACATGATGATCCCTCGAAGTAAAATAATGGGCCTTTTGTACACACAGTTCAACACTTTAGTGAATATGATTTTGAAATTCACAAACATGTTATAATATATCATGGATGATTTGGATACTGGTCATGAATAATAAAAATTAAATATAATATGTCAAATATTGAAAACATGGGGTCCTGATTTAATCATCATATAAATTATTTTTCCTGATTATGTGGACTCCTATAATGATTGCAATTTTTATACTATAATTTTAAATTTCTATCAATAGTTGGACCAAGAAGGAACCATGTTAGAATTTTATATAATGGAAAATGTGATAATAATAAACCAAATGGTCTGATGACATTAGTGAATCAAATTATGATTATGACTAATATGTTATTATGATATATTACGAACAACATTCACCTTAACCTAATCTAAGACTCACCAAAGAAGAGAATGATAGATTTCACTATTTACTTGGGTGATATATACTATATAAGAATAATGATTTAACATCCAATATATTTATATTATGGGAATAAGAACTCAAATGGTATTATAAAAGGACTAAAATCCTTTTTAATGAGTGATAAAAGTGCATTGAGAGATTAATTTATGGGAAAATGAAGAGTAAAATGGAAAAATATAAAGTTCCTCCTAAATTTCCAGTTATAGCTCAATGTAGTATGTATAGGAATCATGGAAATTATTTATGTCAATTCCATAATCCATGGGATAAATATTTTATCTAAGAATAAAATGTGAAAAGGATGATATATTTATTATCTTTGGATACTAGAGTTATGTTTTTGAAGTATTTTTTTCAATAGAATTTTATTAGTAAAATTAATGAAGTGTCACATGGTATTCCTAATATTGGAATCATACATTCCTTTATAAAAGAGTAAATTAAGTGTTTTGGATACTATAATGTCTATAAGAGTAATAGTTTGGTCATAATTTCAATATATTAGACACACCATTTTAAGTTTTATGTGATATGATTTTGATCTGATTAATGAAAATTTGGGGAAGGATTTTTTGGGATAATATATATAAATTGGACATGATGTATTATTTTAGGTAAAATGATCATTTCATAAGTTTAATTGTATTGATAATTTCTATTGTTCATATAATGTTTAATGAATATGGATATTTTCATCATTGTTTATAATATACCTTGGGAGGTTGTAAGAATTATACATATATTATTTTAGACAAAATTAAAACATGTAACATAAAGAAATGTCACTAGATGTAACCAATAAATGATGCTGGATAATGAATCAATGATTACCACTAGCCTATGAAATGTCTTGATTATTATGTAATTTATTTTTTAATTATATGATATATAAATTTTAATTTCTAGATGCAACTGTGGAATAATAACTTTATTTAGTAATTAAATTCAATTAAGAACATGATAATTTTTTTGGGAACCATATATGATTAAGGTAAATGGTATATTATGGTATTTTATTTGAATAATAATGATGGATTATTTTTTTAAAGAATATATTATTTTAACATGTCTTTATATTGATATATCATATTAATGAAAATAATTAGCATATCATAGAGATTAAATAATTTATATATATACATTTTTAGGATGATTAATTAAGAGTTATTGATGTTATTTATAGATAAATTTTAACTTTTTCATTACAGAATATGTGATTAAATAATCTTGATATCTTGGATTTAATGATTTTCTACAAAACATTCATTATTTTTAATTTTTTATTAATCATATTATCTACGTTAAACATTGTGTCCTATTGGTGAGGTTTGAGAGATTTATGTTGTATTCTATCATATGAATGTTAATTCAATCAGGGAATTATACTACATTATGATAAAACATTTTTTTTTTAATATTTAATGATTTTAGGATTATCTTGTGATTATGTTGAGGAATTATGTTTTCTTTTAAATATGTATTCTAGTGCTTCAAGAATTAAATTTTCATCTTGAATAAGCATTTATTAGAGTATGATAATAATTGTTAATTTATTAAAAACTACAAAATGATGAAATTTGGATTAAAAAGTACTACAATACCTTGAAATTACAGTTTGTAGTGTTTTATATCATGATAGTAAAATAAACCCCCATAATTTGGGAAATTATATTGCAATAAAAATCTTATAAATTTACCTATAAATTTTTTGAACCAATGAACATTTCACCAATCAAATATTTTTTCGATTTATGGTAGTTATCATTCTTCTGACTATGTTCTTTATCAAACTCTATTTTCCCTTGGGGATTATTTATATCTTCCATATCCACATTTAATCATCGCATAAATTTTACCCTATTTTGAAACCTATTTTTTTATTTTATATAACCATTGTATTTTCATTTCCCACTTTTCAAGAAGAAATTTTATTGGAATGTTTTATGATTTGTGTTTACATATATGACATTTAAAATTTCTAACCAACTATAAACATGGTCAAAATTTTAGGATTAAATGTATTAATGGAGGATAGTGTAACACACTAATACATTAGAATAAATTTTTCTTTAAGTATAATTTATTTTCATTGATATCATATGTTACACATAAGAGATAGTTTTTACAAAATGAATTGTTATGTTAACATTTTATTTATTAAATATGTTTTTTAGAAACTAGATTATAAATTTGAGGGTATGTATATTATAAATAAAAATTGTGAAATATATATAATGTTCCTATTTAATTTTTTTAAAAAAAATTCTCAGTAAATAAACAATCAATATTTCTTAAAGTCATTTTATTCATAAAATTCTTTTTCTTAAAGAATGATATTTGTTGATCCTTTATAGAAAATATTATATTTTTTTTATTAAATAAATAAATAATTATTTCATAATACTATGAAATCATTTTAAGTAAAAAAATTAAATTTAAAATATAGTTAATTTTTTTTATATTTATGAATTTTTTATTTTTCACTAAATAGTGAAAATTATCAATTTCTCAAACACTATCATTTATTTTCATTATATTTAATAATATAAATTTCTCAATTTGTTTTTTATTTTTTATTAATATTAAATATGAATTTTTTTAATATTTTATCTAATTTTATTTGTGTCATGAATTTTCATTATTTTGGTATGATGTTATTTTTATACATTAAATTGAATTTTTTCTGAAAACTATTTCTTAGGAGCATAATGTTTTTCATTTTAATGATAAAAAATGAAACATAACGAGGATTGGTTAAAATTAAACTATTATAATATATAATTATTTATATGAATTAAATTTATTATAATAAAGTGTATTTTTCATAGCGTTAATGTAAAATTATATTTTTCCTTGATTAAGATTTTTCCTGAAAAACATTTTTCATCATGTGTAGTGAAATTATTTTTTTTAATTAATTTCATCTCTTATAGAAATATTTTTTGTAAAAATGTCCATAATTTACGGACTCATAATGTCAAAATTATCTTATTGTGCATTTTTTGTGAATTTTTTAAATGATTAATTTTTAAATGTTTATTGAAAAATTATTAATTTTATTAGAATTTTTGTAGTGCTAATCATTTTCACATAATCCTATTGTTTCAAAATGATTTAGAAAAAATAATTCAATTATATTATAATTATTCTAATTATTGAAATTGGAATTATTTTTTTCCTAAATGTTTATTCAACTATTCTTATACCACGAACACGTTATTTAAGGAAAATATCTTTATCATACCTTTAGTAGGTTTTATTTGAAATTAATGTATCACAATAATATGAATTTAATTTTATAAAATTTATTCATATTTATTATCATAATTTTTAATAATATATAATAATTCCAATGTTTTGTTTGTAATAATGTATAGTAAAAAGAGTAAAATTCTATTATTTTAGACATGGTTAAAATTGGTTTACCATGTTTTAAAAAATATGTGTTGAAATGAAGATAAAATTTGAAACATCTATTAAATGGTCGTATAAAGAATTATATTATTTATTTTTTTGTAATGGTCTACTAGGGTCTCTTTTTTGTGAGTAAAAACGACCATATTTTAATCTTTTCAAAAATACCTTGTGTGTCCTCTTCCCTGCTTATATATGGACACCCCTAATCCTATCACATCCCCAAATAAAAATCCTCTTGGTTCTGAGATTAACAAAAAAAATCATAATTACATCCACTCCAATTATATATAGACTATATATTTGTAGAATACCATCCTAGGAAGGATATAAGGATAACCCAAAAGGGATTTCCAGAATAATATGTATTGTTTCTAACCATGTGTTTTAATTTTATTTGTCCTTCGAACTCTTTTAAATATTATTGAACCATTTTGATACTATAATATTAGTTTCAAGCATAAAATTAAATAGTTATTATGTAAATGTACAACCAACATCCAACTCGTGTTTCAAAAATTTTTAAATGAAACTATTGATCGTGTGTACGTCATACTGCCACCTTGAAAACTGATGTAATTTATTTTCCATCACCACATCCCAATAATGGATGTAGTTATTTTTTAGTGATTATATATGTTATTCATGACATAATTATACTATATTAATTTTAATATCTCATCTACTTTCTTTCCCTACAATCTATTGGAGAATGATAATTTCTTTACTGTGTACGTGCAGATAACTGCATCTACAAAGCGATGTGATTTTTTTAATTTTATTTTTACATGGGTAATTATATAGATATATTAATTTAAATTATTTTATACAAGTGATTTAAAAATTAATTTATGTTGTTTAAATATTGTTTTATTTTATTTCATTCCATCCATTGATAAGATGAATGAATCTTTCTCGTTCACATACTACCTACCGTCTATATGAATGATGTAATTCATTTTACTATCTATAACACTTATGAATGCCTATAAATATGAATATAATAAATATATATTATATTTATATAAGTATTAACATTATGGTGATTATTGAATTAAAATAAATATATAAGTACTAAATCTACTGAACCTAAACATCTATAAAAACAATGTTATTATAACCTAAAATTGGGATTTAAACAAATAATTATTGATAAATATGCAATAAATGATTATAATAATCTAATATATTTTATGATATATATTATTAGGGGTTTCAAATAGATTTATAATAAATATTTATTTAAAATTTTGGAGGTATGAAGTCATATGATGGAATTCGAGATATAAGGTAAGAAATTTTTGTATCAAAATTTTCTTATATAAGACACTTGTCACATTCACCAATTGTTTCATGTTGTTGATAGACTAAAATTTATTTAATGTTAAGATTATTCACATTAACATTATATATATTTGCATATTTATATAAGAAAATTTGTTTCATCGGTCGTATAATTCAAATGTTATCAATGTGGTATAAGTTTTATGTTACAATCTAATCATTTATCGATTTTGTTTATGATTATGTTTCTAAAGATAAAATATTATATTCTATCTTTAAATAATATCATAATGATATCCATTATATATTTCATAAATTTCTTTTTTCATATTCATTATCTTCTATTTATGTACTCAATTGTTCAAAATAGTTTTTTATGTAAACTCGACTTTATATCAGTCTTCAATAAAAACATATTTATTTTATATGATTTTTCATCCAAAATTATTTTTATGAATTTTCATAATATTAATATATGATATTTTTAATTCATTTTTTCCAAATTTTTTACTTTTTATAAGATGGTTTCAATATAATCATTTTATTTTACATTGAAATGATGTATGTTTTTATTTTTAAAAAAATATATATATTAAAAATCATTTTAATGTGTATGGAATTAATGATATATCCCACCATATTATAAGATAATAAATTCAAAGAATCATTTTTCTTTTTTTCAATGTTTTTCTAAAATAAAATTATTTCATTAATAATTTAAACGGATTGATATTTAAAATAAGTTTTTTCATATTGGAATTGATATTTTCGGCAATAAATGTTTACTTTTATATTTCCTAATAAATTTCTTTATATGATGAAATCATTTTATTTTAAGTAATATTTAATTGAGATATGATCAAATAATACCATCCTTTTTAATTATATAGATTGTGGATTATCATGTTGACAATATGATCATAAAACTATTTTCTTTTCCATGGTTTATGAAATGTGTAATTGTTGAAAAACATTATGATTATTGTTACCCTTACAAAGGTTCTGATATTATTAAAAATTTCTAAATCATATTTTATTTTATTGGGTAATGATATGATGAATGTTGAGTTTTTTTTTCTCACATGTCAATGTGATTATAATTATATGGTTAGTGAGTCATGAATTATACAATTTCTAATGAATTTGAGGAATATATATATATATATATATATATATATATATATATATATCATGATATGAACAATTTTAAAATGGGTATTGATCCAAGATCAGAATGGGAATCTATCCACTATTATAGTTTTGGTATTGAACAATAACTATTAATATAGTTTGCGAACTGAACCCATTCCACTATGCTAGTCAGTGAAGTAATCCTTGAGAACTAATGAAATTATTATCTATACTTATGTGTATGTCAGAAACTAATGCATTATACCTATTTAATACTCATGCAGATAATGGTATATGACTCGTGTATTATTCATGTCTTATAAAAAATAAATATTTTTGTCATGAATCAGCATTATTATTTATGTCGTGATGGGTATTTTTTCAAATGATATTTTAATATTTTAAAACCCTTTTGATCATGTTATGGTTATATATCTATTTTTTACAGTTGTTGATAATATAATCCCACCATTCATTATGTTTCAATTCACCATGTTATATAAAATTTATTATATATGATATATTTATGATTAGGTATTTGCAGAAAGAACACTGTTGGAGATGTAATTTTTTACTTTTGAACATGTTATTTATATATCATTGTTCCAAAAGATAATAAATGATTATTGTATTTAAGAGTGATTTTGAAAAGTGAATTTAATATTCATATATTAATATTATATAAATTTATACGAAAATATATAGACACTACATTAACAACATAAAAAATTTTGTAATAATATTTTAATTTCATTTTTAAAAATATTATATATTTCATGTGTAACAACTAGTTACCAACATAGAAAGGTTATATTTTAAAAAAAATTGTCAAAAAGATATTTAAAAATGATTAAATCAAGTGTACAAATAAATTTTGGGGGTTTCAAATATCAAATATCAAACCAAAAGTAATCATTTCATACTTCTAGAGACCCTGATGTTTTAATACCATCATTCCATTAATTAAAATGTAATGGGTAGTTATGAAAAGTCAATTTTATTTTCTATTAAAATGGGATACCATCCAACACATTTCTACACAATTTATAACATATTTTATTTATCAAAAATATACCAAAATATATCATAATCCCGCTCCACGTTTTTAAGATTCCACGTTGTTTCCAAAAATCCACCTTTAGGATCATTAAGGTTTTAGCCAAAGGAGAACATCCAAATGTATACGTAATATTCACAACCATGTCCCATAGAATTATCTATTTATTATACCCCCTATAACACAATATAATGATATATTTTTTGAACAAAAATATTTCTTATATGATTAATTTTTTAATGTAATTTAATTTTACATCAATAACTCCAAAAAAAACCAGATGAAAAATGATGAAATCTTCAAGTCCATGTGTAGACCATTACCTATACTAATGGAGTGTTTTATTTATCCCAAACTTCTTATTAGGATGGAACAAAATAAATATTAAAAAACAATTATAATTTATAACATTATTAGGATTATTAAATCATAGTGATTGTTATTTTTTTAAATGATTTGTTTGATCCAGGTATGACAGAACAACTAATTTCATAAATTAATGTATTTTAGTTTATTATTACATCCAAAAAATATATGATATCAAAATAAATTATTGTATAAATAGGATATTTATGAAATTATGAATATTATATAAATATCATTTTAGACATTCTATTTTTTATCTTCAAAATAAATGTTCAATGAAATAATTGATTACTGAAATGAACTTATAATGTTAACTTTCATAGTTTGAGTTTATTTTTTCATAAAATTAAAAAATAATTTATTTTTTGTGATAATAAAATAATAAAATCTATGAAACACAATATTTTCCATGATATTTTTCCATTTTAAAAAAATATAAACACCGTAAAAAATAGAGGATGTAATAGAGAAATTGAAATAACAACATCAAGTAACTAATAAAAGTAAAAAAAAATTATAATTAAATAAAATATGATAATAAATAGTCCTTAGAAAACAAAAAATATATAAAAAAGTTTCCTATAATTTATTTAATAAAATTAATTTTATTAATATGTAATTATTGATCATGTGTAGAATGAATCATGGTCCATAGAAAGGATTTTGACCTCTCAGATTTTCTTAAATGGGATATAATTTTTATTCACCATGTTTTCCCATTTTCTAATGTAAATATTTTCGATGGATGTTTTTTTGTAGAAATATCTCAAAATATAATGTATTTAATAATATATCGCATGTTATAAATTTAATATTTCTCTATTTGAAATATAATTATGCCATAAGTGGTTTGTTGAGTCATTTTACATACTATATGGACCTTTATTATTCTTTCATGACTAATTTTTTATGTCCTCCCATATTCTATAAATTCTCCATTATAAATTTTAACTATAATTTTTTAGTTTTTTTAATTAATTTTTTTAAAATAATATATTCTTTTTGGAATAATTCTAGGTAAACATTACTACTTTATTAAGAATAATACATGTCTTTTCTAAAGTATTTCCCCCTCCATGTCAATATTTTCAATTCCCGCATTTTTTCTACATTCATATTTTGTATTGAAAATAAATTATAACTCATGTGGACTTAATATTTATCCAACATAACTAACAAAAGAATATATTATTATTAATTTCAGGATCTTGGGTTCTACAAAGTAATTTAAAAACCTAAAATAGATATTCTGAACTACAATTGTTACTTTTACTTTATTTTTTTATTAAATTCATCCTTTTCTATATTCCCATAAAGTATATTTCAATCACATTATTTATATATTTTCCTTACATATATATCATGTTTACTTAATCATTATTTTTTGAGGTTATATGTGTTATAATATCCAATTGTAATTATCTATTTTGTTTAATATTGACATAAGAGAACTTCTATATTTTTAATTTAATTTCATATATCACCCTAGAAAAATATTTATAACCATAAATAGTTAACTAAAATTATTTTTATTTTATAGAAAAGCCTCATAGATAAATAATAGTATAGTAAAAAATAATTATTTATTTTTAAACATCATAATATATTTTTCACTTTCCAAAAACCTACCATATGTGGTTTTATTATTATTCATACCTCTCCAATAATTCTAAAAAAATTTCTATAAATGAAAACCTTGTTCAAGATCTTTGATTATTTTCCTAAATAAAAATAAAAATTTAATTTAGCTACTTCTCCATGTCAAAATACATATGACATAGCCATTGGTTATTCCATGAGACAAGAATATGAAACCCACTTCCTTCTCAACAGTTTCATCTAAAATATTATTTATTTATTGTTTATTTTACCTTTAATTAACACATGTGTATTTATATGTTATTATTATGAGGATATTCCAATTAAATCACTCCAATGTATTTGGTATTTTTTCATCTCAGGATATTCATTATATGGTTCATGAGCGGTGAGCCTATGAACACTATGTAATTTTTTATTGGATGTGCGCCTTTATTTTTTCGTATAATGTTTTGATTTTTTGTCTCCACTTATTTATGATTTCATTAAATAATGATTTCATTTCATTATTCCATGGTATTATGCTCACCTTACAATATTTTGGAATTGTACACATCAATTTGTTTGAGATTACATCTTCCACGATAATGAATTATGTAATACTCTTTTTGTTACTTTATAATTTACATATGATATTTCCACCGTGATCATGATTTCATATATTTTTATAATCGAATCATTAATTTTTAGTCGATGATTATTATCTAATTGAGTTTTTGATCATACCCTTTTCTTTTTATTCTTTTATGGCATTTGGATGTTTATTATGAATTTAGATAGTCCTATAATATTGTTGAACGAGTCTTTATTATATCTAAATGTTCAAAAGTGGATAATTGTTTTCTTATATAAATAATCCTTACTGATAGTAAACCATCAATTATGGGGATGTAAATTTTATTTTTACATTATTGTCTTCTGTAATGTATATTTTATTGATGTTCTAAAAAAAATAAAGACATGTTTAGCTTAGATCATCTCAATTTTTATAAAATAAAGTGTTTTTAAATAGTGTTTTTATCATTGGACACATTAGTTTAGATACGGGGTTCTCAGATAATCCATGAAGAATATAATATAATAATAATGTTTAATTTCGTAAAATTCCCCAAAAAGGAAATATGGGAAAACATAGTATAATTTCTTTATGACACTATATGTATCCAAACCAATTTTCTAAAGAAATAAATATGAATTAATATAATACCTATATGAACCCATCATGGGTCACTATACATACCTAATATCAAGATATTGTATGACTATATTCAGGGAGATCCCCACTATATAATATACAAAATTGATCGTAAGAAGGAAATAGAGAATTGTTTAACTAAGTATAATGATGAAAATAATTTATATGGTTAAACACTATATACGTTGTTGATTACACTATAAACAACTTAACTATTATTTTAATTGATATCAATCATATTAAATAACATGAATATCATTTAATCCCTACTTTCTAAATATTAGTAATTTACATAACCGTCTTTACAATGTGACCATTGCAAAAATAACATGATAAAAACTCAATAAATAAATAATTTTTTAAATGGACATACAAAAAATGATAGTAAATACTATTAAAAATAATCCCAAATCCTTGGTAATTGACAATTCGAAATCACTATGTTGTTTGGGAGAAATATGTCAAATGTATAACATATGTTCAAACAAAACACTTCACCACCTATCAACCAAATATTCAAATATCATGGAAAACAAAAATTATATAGTAACACCTTTTTTATTTTACTATGTCGAAGAACATTGAACACTATCATGACTAATGTTTCTATGTCACCTAAGAGTGACACACCATAAAATATAGTATTTCAAAATCCATAGATGAATAAGGTGTTTCTAAGGGGATAATAAACATCATATTGGAGAATACATAGTGGATGTAACAAAAATAAAATCTAAAAGTATATTCATTAGGGTATAAAAAATAACATATCCAATATTAATACAAGAATGTTTAATAATTTTCAGATAAATTCCCATAGAAAATAATACATTCATCAACTAATATCAAACTTGGTAAATCCAAAATACAAGATAAATGAATGATATAAATGTACAAGTGTATTTACTACCATCCCATATAATGACATAATCCTAGTCTCTAAAACCATTCTAATATACCAAAATAAATAATTTTATATCCTAACTCATCCAAAATCAAACCTATGCAATTTAAATTTTTTATGGGTACTAATATACACTAGATTAACTAATGGATATGAGTACAACATTTTAGGGAACCAACAATATGTTTTCAAAAATAACATGTAAATAGGGTTTATGTGAGTATAATATAGTCTTCAAAATAAAATAGAATTCAGACATGAAAAATAATAAAAATAACCCATTGGGTTATAACATAACCCCAAGTATTATCCACAACATCTTTGACCGTTTACCTTGTATCTCTATGATCATAACATAACCTATTGGGGAGCCCATTCCATCCTCTACAATATTATGTGCGTTCATACGTAAAGCATATATCTATGGTATCATTAGGATCATGTAGGCATAAGCAGAAACACATGTCATACCTTATGTATTAAATATATGAAATATATTAATCCCATGTCATATCAAATATATTACACAACGTACTAGATGTAAAAATTATAGAAACCTCAAAAGAATTATATATAGTTATAAAATCAAAATATGATGTCACTGATTAGGAATTGATAATATCATAAAACAATCTCCACGATATATCCACCCATCAATAACATATAGTATCAGAGGTCCAATAAAAGGTTAGAAACAGGGAATTTAGAAAATTTATAGACGTTGATTTTCAGGTAACAATCGTGAAAATCCATATTATCCAACGGATAAATATGAATATGTATCCAATGAATTCTATAGAATTCATTATGTCAAATAAATCAAAGGTAAAAAACCTAGAATATAATATAGTAATGGATGATGTTTCCTATGGAATTTCCAAGGGAATCATTATATTCCCAAGGAAAAATCCCACGATGTCTCCGAACAAATCAATAATTTTATTACTATAAACGGAATCATTGGCAATCACCCAAAAACCTCATATAATTGTTTATGAGGATTCCTAGGTAACCACCCATGAAATCCATATAGTCCTAATAGAAAAATCAAATATATCCACCTTGTTATTCTAAATATAATAGGATATCATTGAATCCAAGATGTTAATTCTGTGAATTCATTACTAAAATTTAGGGCACCATATACCTTAGCATACTTAGCCACCTAACAAAATACATACCTAATAATCAACGTTTTCCTCTCATGGTACTGACCAAAAATTGATATCCATAAATATAATGAAACAATATAATAGATTCAGGTTATAGTGTGGAACCTAAAATCATCCATAACAATATTCAATGTAATTATCCTAATGCACTAGCATGATACTTATTCACCCACAAGGGTCTCTTCAATCATTTCAAAATCTAGATACCCTCTATAGAATAACCAATCAAAATCCCATCATATGGGTTCATTCCAATTACATATAGAGAAAATCAGAAGTCATTATTTACAAAGTCACATGATATCCCCCAAATCATATATAAAAGCATCCAAAACAACAAAATTGTAGAGATGGCACATGGCCTATCTCAAATCCATATGTCATTCAAGAAGGATCCTTTAACAAAACATATACCTAAATCCTACACACTGAACACCATCAAAGTTGAACATGTATCATTGGATGAATAACACTACATTTGAACTCATCCTAGCTTGGTCAAATAGAACCCCAATAAACATAATGTTTATTTCATGGATCACATGGGAAACATATTCCAATTCACCAACCATCCATACTCAAGGGAAATAAGGGAAAGTAATATATCTTACAAAATTATTCACATTTATAATATATATTACTCTACATGTTTTTTGGATCTAAATATCCATCATGTATAATAATTCCATTGGCCATAATGGTTAAAGGACCCTACTTGTTCACAACGTTCCATCGTAGGCCTTTCCCATTATATAAATACAATGATATTTTATTTTAATTAATACCATTTATTTAAATAAAAGTAGATCAAACATCAACAGTCAAAAAATATTTCATACGATGCATATTAAATGTATCAATAAATGGATATGTTTTAGGGAAAAGATATGTGATTCAAAAAGTTATTTCCTTCAATCCTTAACTTGATGTCTATCTCCAAATATAATTTGTGTATCATGTCATCTCTTAAACCCTAGATCTAGAAAAAACTTATAAATTAATTAATTATAAAAAATTATAATTTGTTAAAATATTTACATTTCATTTACAAATTTAATACAATTTTTTATTAATTAATAAGGTCACTAAGATTCAGTATTTAATAATGTAACATTGACCAACCACAGCCAGAAGACTAGTTCTATACCCCCTGAAACATCATGGGAAAATACCTAACAAAAAAAACTATTGAATAGTCATTTTTATGTTTTTATTATAATGTGAAAATATATAATTTATAACATGTAACTTCATTGATACAACATGATATATTGTCCATACATCATCTCAAGACAAACAATAGAAAAACTACATGTACCCCATTATATCAGATGATTTACATAATGACATAATTGAAATCATTACATAACCATATTCCAATGATCCAATATCTAGGAGAGATAAAAAAATAAGGAATAATAAGGATCACTGGATGAATATTTAAACTCAAATATAGATTTAATCCATGAAAAACTATCCCCAATTCACTGGGAATCCCAAATACAATTTTGGAGTTGGTAACCCATTTTCCCTGCATGTAAGAGTGAGGAGAAGGAGGGTTGTGTGGTATAAAATATAAGAGAGGTATAATGGTAATTTCTAACATTCAAAGAAGTTTACAGTGGTAAATTTTTTCTAAATTGCTTTCCTAACCATTTGATATTCTTTTAGTTGTAACATCCATATGACAATGTCAACGTCAACATTTTTCTTCTTAGTTTACAAAACCATGTGAAAACTATGAAAATAACCACATTAATTAATTTCTAGTTATTGAATTTTTTTTTCTAAAATTTTGTTTCAACTCAAAATGTTCTATTTAGAAATATACATGCTAAATTTTTTCCCAATATGGTATTTCATATCATTTTGCAAAGAGTATACTAGTTATAACCACTTTAAAAAATTATCTATTTATCAATAGGATCTGAATAATTACTTAAATAAATGAATAAAATCTAGGCCTTATATGTATACCAAAAATACTATTGGGAAATTCTATCTCTAATAATTTCATTTGGAATCTAAATCACCAAAACAACCACTACCTAAAAACTAAAATATCTATATTACTTTTAAAATATAAAATATAGATAGACAAAGGGATTTACAAAAAACTATTCTTATAATTATTATATATAAATAAATTATCTATCATGAAATATATTTTTTTAATGTAATGATTGTTTCTTTTTTAATAATTGAATCATTGATATGAATGTAATTCCATTGGGGTGGTGATAGATGGAGAGGGTGTGTTTCACTAAGAGATAATGGCTTCTTTTCATTTTTTAACATATTTATAAATGGTAAACATAGAATTTTTATATTAATTTATTATATTATTATGTTATTAATGTTTTAATTTTTTAAGGTGTATTTTTGATTCTTTTATTGTTATATAATTATTATTTTGATGTCATTTAGTTTTTTTATAAAATAGGTGGATTCTTTTTTTTGATAATATCATGTACGATTTCAAGTTGAAATCCCTTATTTAGTCCATATTTTTTACTAAAGTAAAATAATTCCCATTATGTAAATATAAATACCTTATATTATATGATATAATGGAATGATTTATAACATTAATTATGTTTATTTAATGTTGTTTCACATATTTGGTATAGGATTCATACTATTTTGTTACAAAATGATACGAGAGTGTAAATATGAGTTTTGGCCAGAGGTCGGTGGAGGTAGGTATCTTAGAGTTTGATATGTACCCATTAAATATATATAATCAAAAAAGTTATAGTATAATGTCATTATAATAAGTATTTTTTGGATTATAATAATTCATTTGACCCCGTTATGTGCATCACTCAATTTTTTATACTAGTGAGGTGTCTTATACATTAATTTTTGAGTCTAGTGATGTTATCATGACTATAAAATGTAATATTTATTTGTATTATTATTTAATAATTATCCCTCATCATTTTATACTATACTATTCATTTGTGGTATGTAACTGATTATAAAATATGATGCTTTATTTTTTATGTGTTTTGTCCTTTTTGTATTATAATGCCCTATAATTGATTTATTGAAATACTTGTCTAATTGTTTTTTATCAATTATCTATCATTTTATGTTTTTTATTTCAAATTATTAATGGATAATTTCATGAACATCCAGCATTTTGAATCCACATTAACCAATAATGGGATAGAGTGTGACACATAAATCTATCCATAAATATGCATTTCATCCAAGTGTAAATTGTTAATTCAATGTGGGGAAAATGTCACAAATTTATATATACTCATTATATAATATAAAACATCATAGTATTAGTATTGATATCATTTGAGGTTGAATACATAGAGACCAGTGATCTCTTTATTGAATAATTCAAATAAATATTAAAGATAACTGATTTTGAATAAATATGAGAAATGAACATCTAAATAAAAAATCAAAGAGTGGTGAGTGAAATAATATTTTTATAAATATTGGATCTTTTGATAATAGATATTATAGAATTATTTATAATTGATAAATATTTAATTGGATATATATATATAATAATAAACATTTTAATATGATCTATTATATGATAACTAAACTATAATTTTAATATTGTAATATAATTTGTCTCGTTTCAATAATTTTTCATATAAAACCAAATTTAAATAAATAGATCATAATATCTTATGATATAACTTGAATATATGTACTTATAATTCATTAAATAGTAATGATAGAATCCATAAACTCTGGCAATGAATAAATATGAATGTAAATATATATGAGACAATGTGAAATCATAATCAAATCAAATCCTAAAATCTATGATCTTCCCATGAAAATGGGGGACCGCATAAAATATATCAACATCCTTATGGGGGTTCATCTGAAATTTCATCCCTCCACTAGATCTAAATAAAATAAAAAAATTTATTTTTGTTTCTCATAGCATAGTAATTTTAGGTTTCAAAAATAATTCTTTTTCACCACTAATTTCTTCCACAAATTCAGAAACTACATTATCCCATATAAACATCTTATTCTATGGAATTATTTTGATAGTTGAAATAAAAAATATGATTCCTTTATAGTTTTATTAATGGATGATATAAATTTATTATTATATTTGTACTATGTCTACAAGATTCACAGAAGATACTCGTATATATCAATGTTAATGTTGAGAGGTTCTATGCTTGGTCCAATATACATTATTTTATCAATTTTTTTTATACAAAGAATTGTGTATTATTGCATCCTATATGAACTGAAATATAGATAATTTATTTATTTAGTGTTTTCTCTAATGTTTATACCTAAAATTAAAATATCATTCCATACATAGGATGATTGGCGATTTATTTATGATATTGTATTTCACAGATTGTAGAAACATGTATTTCTCCATGCCCCTTTCCCCCAAAATATATATTTAGTTTTTTTAAATTCCTAGAAATTATTTATTTGGATTTAAAATAATATGGATAAAAATTAGAAACAATAGGGTCTATATAAATAAATAATGGATTACACGATGTATTTCTTTTGAATGGAAACCCAATGTAGAATTCATATCATTAGAGGGATGAATATATTAGTGTAATGATATCTAATATTTATAAAGATAAAATTATCGATTAGTATGATCAGTAAAATCATATGAAATTTATTTTGTATATTGTAATCAATGGATATCATAAAGAAGTTGTTATGCAATGAACCAATAAGGGTTGACCTGACTCATCACTTTACCTATCCCACCAAAGGTCTCATGAATAATTCTCAGTCAACTAGTATGGAAACTCGTTTAAATGCATTAAAATAACTTAAATGGGGATTAATTCACCATTCAAATCTAAAATAAGATAAAAAATATTCCACCCAAAAATCATTACTGATACATAAAAATTTCATATTCCCATAAATAAAATTGATATGTTTCTAATAAGGGGAAACTATAATAAATGTATATGTAGTATAATAGTAACTACTCAAGAAAAATAATCTAAAAATTACTCTATGAATGGATATAATTTGACCATGATATGATGAATATAAAATAAGGAACAATAAGTCTTGGAAAATGATGTCGTACCACAACAATCTCAAAATAAACATCTCACTGGAATCTATAAAATGATCTATAAGAAACCACCCATGTGAACCAAGGAAACAACATAATATTATTATATTTAGGATGATGGGAAATAAAGTGAACTTGTATATAATATGGTTCCCATTACATTACATGTATAATACCGAAAGAAAACTTCATATTCTTATTGGAATATATATAGTTTTAGGGAAATAATAAAATGATATCTCCATCACTCAGACTAATATAAAACTATTTTTAAACCAAATTTGTACTGTTTTAAATCATTATGTTAAAAGAAATATTTGTATCAAAAAATTTGTTTTTTTATTTTCATATTCCAAAAATAATCCATGTTCTATAAAATTCAAAAATAAATAAAAAATAACTGAAATATAGTGGAAAAAGAATAAAAACATCATAACATCCAAATAAATATAACACGGTTACAATGGAACATATCGATAAATAGAACAACATCCACACACGGGGATAAAAGCTTAAGACTGAAGATCTCTATGAATTAATCAAGTATTATAAGAATTTTTAATTGAACCTAACAAGATTATAGGGGCTCCTATGGTGTCACTGAGATAGAAGTGTCCATCTCTTTAGACCTTTGGTTACTCGACCCACAGTCCCTATCTACTGAAAAAACTATTATGTTATAGCGTCCACCCATTTCCCTAATATTCACCCATGATCTACCATGTGCCACATTATATATGGAATATAAGAATATTAGAAATTATTTCAATAACATATTCAATAGTCCAATTTTATTTTACAATAAATAAAATATAAAAAATCAAATTAACATTTCAAAAAATCATATTGAAACCCGTTTTGATTAAAAAATATATATTTATCTCATTCCATCAATCATGTTGTATAGAAAAAGACTATATACAAAAAAAAAAGAAAAACAAAAAATTAACTCCACAAAAGTTATCAATAACAAGTAAAAGTTATAATTAAACCCCTTAATGAAACATTTACAACATTATTAATCAATAAAACTAGTGGATAAATCCATAACAATTGTTTTTTCAAAGGAATGAATTTTATATAGTGACACTGATAGAAAATTCATGGTAAACTCATTATATTAACATGAATACAAATGAATGAAAAAGGTGGTATCATTAATATTTAATAAACTCAAACAAAACCTTAAAATTGACTACTAAAACTTTTTTTATACCATAATGGATACATTTGTACTTTCCCTCAATAGAGAGGGAATAAGGTTCAAATATAGGAGCCATGGAGATATAATAAAAAAAATAAAACATCAGAATAAATGAAAATTTAATTTTTTTAATAATAAATACCATCAAGGAATAAATTTTTAGGAAAATCCATGAGTATATCATTCCACATTTCGAAAAAGAGGAAAGGAATGTGATGGAGTGAATCAAAATTTCACATGCAGAAATTTTTCATTTCGTGTTTATTTATGACATTAAAGCTTCCTCTTTGGTGTATTCAATTAGGCCTTCAGTGTAGA
Source organism: Viscum album (assembly GCA_963277665.1). NCBI lineage: Eukaryota > Viridiplantae > Streptophyta > Magnoliopsida > Santalales > Viscaceae > Viscum > Viscum album. The sequence goes on from OY728165.1 coordinate 1,396,802,190, forward strand.
GAAACTCATGAAACCCACTATATGGAGTATCATATGTACATTTTAATTGGGAACCTCTATGAGGTAGAACCATGGATTTTTTGTGACTCTATATATCTTAATATTGAATATCATAAAAAAGAAACAAGAACACCTCTAGAATATGAAAATATAATAATTTATTAAATTCATTATAAATAAACACATTTCATTTTTTCCAATGAACTTTTGTGTTTCAGATGTTTCTATATCGTGTGATATTTTATCCCTATAAAGTTATTAAGGCTAGATATTAAAAAATAAGTGAGTTATATTCTCTATTATCCAAGACACACAAAAACATGCATTTTGGTTTACACTAATCTATTTATAGAGTACAATAACCAATAGATTCAACTTACCATTTAGTATATTGTTTTGACAATACAAAATATGAATGGGATACTCAGGAATAGTGGTTTCAGAGTCGAAATCAAAATCTGCCCACTATACTATATGGGGTGGTCTAGGAGGATACGTCATCCAATAAAACATGTGTAATACGTCATTAATGGGTATTAAGGGGGATTTTAATTTTTGCTAGTATTCCTACATTTCAGATGCTAAATAATCACATATGGTCTCACATGAAATAATACTATAATACACATCATACCAAACCAATTATATATTTTAGATGCTTCATACATATTGGAACACCTGATCACCAACTATAAACTCTAATCAATGATGATGATGGTTTAAATACATTATATTTGTATTTTATGTAATCACCAACCATTTATGAATTATCCTAACATTATTTATCATCACCTGTATGAGGTTTAGTCCATAAAATAAATTCTTATAGAATATAAACCAATAGGGAGAAGATCAACACATATATCAATATAAATCCTCAAAAGGGTTCCATATTAATAAATAAATGATAAATATTTTCTTCGGAAAACTAAACCAATGTAATAAGATTATACTATTATGAAATAAAATCAATAAAAAATGTTCATAACATATCCTCGTCAATTTGGATATCCTTATCAGTCTGACCATCCATATAATGATTATATTTCCCTCTCAAGATTAGTTGAGAAAATAATGCTTCTTGGAGACCATTAAAAAAATAAATGTATGTAATTAGCCTCAACTAGAATTTTTTTGATTACTTCCTAGGAATAATCTCATTCTACTAGACATACAAATATTCAACATAATCTACATTAATATACCTATTAACATGAATAAAATTGAATGATTAAACCTATATATTTGTAAATACCCATATGTATTTTTCGCACATGGTCTATGAGGTAAGAAAATCATAAAATGAATAGAAATTTAAACCAATTATATAACATTTTATAATGATTCCATAAAACCCCCCATATGTTTCAAATAATGATATTTGATTCTATGAAAATAATGTCACAATGACATAAAATCACAAATTATTTTCTATTTCTTAGGATAGAAATATATCCACTTAGCATCATAGAACATTTTTTTAGTCTTGGGTTGAAAATCACAATTAGGGAGGTTCCCATATTATATCATCATCTATCACAATTGAAAATTAACAACAAAATGACCACTAAAAAATAAACAATTGGTAAATAGAGACCAGTCACCCATGATCACCTGAAAATTTATGTTAATACATATAAAAATAAAATCTAGATCAATTACCTACATGTTTAAAACATGATAATGCATTGAAGTCATAGCTATCAGAGTATATGAGAATGGTATCTCATATTCCACTTCCACACAAAACCATAGCTCATAAAAACCCAATCGTGAATCATTTATCCCTTAAATCATGCCATCATGGGTTGGTAATTTGTTATAGAACTCATCAACCACAACATTCCACTATCATTGGGTGTCAAAGATATTAATGTAAAAATCTTGTCGATACACCACCCATAATCTCTCTCAATGGTTTAATCCATTTTTGGGATGATTTTTTTTTAAAATCATATGACCTTGATATACCATACCCATCAATCAAAAATAATATTTTCACATAGTATATAAAGAATTCATCACTATATCGAATTAAATGCTATGGGTGGTTAAATTCCTCTCTTTTGGGGAATGTTGGGGAGTTCATTATGACCCCACATGATAATATTTCAACATCACACATGGTGAACATATATAAAATGAATCAAAATATATAACAATTCTTTACCAAGCCCAGAAATAATAAATATTGGATATATGATAAATTTTTTTTCTATTCATTAATGAATCATTATATCTTCATATGCTATTGAAAAAAATAAACAATATAAATGAGAGCCATATCACATGAGATGTAAACATATATAAATCCTATATAAAAAACATGTTGTGCCTATATAGATATATTAATATATTAATGTCCAAAAACGTATTAGAACATTCTTAATACATAACTACATGAATATTATCAAAATCATTGAGGGTATCCACATCTAAAAACACATTCCCAAAATTTTCACCTCATTGAACCTGAACTAAAAACTACACAAACTATATTGTAGGATATAATCTTTCAGGGTTCTTAATAAAATTTCTATGTGGTACTCATAGTCATCCCTCATCTCAGAATATAGTATGATTTCAATCATAAACAACAACAAAAATTATGAGATAATTATGAAATATTTGTTTTATCAAACCCCTAAAAACAATATGGGAATATGTATGAATAAAATAGATAATTTGGTACTCATAATTCACATACTAGGTCTTTAAAATTATATTTGTAAAAACTTCTTCCCTCACCCTTAATCAATGGTATTCTAATTTAATATTAATTTATGAAAACCAACTACCTCGATCGAGAAGATAAAATTGATCCGTGTTAATGGTTTTTTATTATTTATATTCAATGAATTGAGTTTATATAAATGATTGAAATTTTAGATACTCACAAACACATTCATCATAAAGGGAACTGATGATTCCAATTTGCAGAACACTATGGTTAATATAACATTTTTGCATACGTTTATTTACCAAGGATTTCAATTTATTCCACTCAACAGGAACTATTTGGTAAGGTGAAAAATAAAATTATGATCAAATTATGGGATATGTTTATATAGATATCCTCATCTTGATGAATGGTTGACCTAGAAAATTCATCAATAGGGGCCTCGTGAGACCTATCCAACACCATTGAATGATGAACAACTGAACCTTTCTCCATTGCATAAAATTGAAAATATGAAAATTTAAAATATAAACTTCCAATTTCCATCCAAATATGTCCTTCTAGGACTGATCTTAGTTACTAGTCACTGTAAATTGCATGAGTGTTACCATTTGAATAAATTATAGTAAAATACAGTGATTACAGTTGATTTGATCATTGAATCCACGTATAAAATCTACATTTATATTATGGGAACAAATATATAGATATCTAGCTATAATTTCTCACATGGCTTCAAAATATTCTATCATTTCCCCACACATTGGGAACATGAATCACATATCATTTCATTCTAAAATGATTTTGATAGTTCCAAAAAATAATAACATAAACATTGAAAAACTATTCCATAGAATCAACTAGTTTAAAAAAAATAAACTGGACACACATGTATCTATCAACTTCAAAGACATAAAAGAATAAATAATGATATTATCTTGAAAGATCATGGAATGAACATAGATTCATCAAGTATATACATACCAGTATAAAGTGACCTATATATGGGATAACATAGAACATTCATCCCTGACTCAGAATACACATTCATATTATTCTTCAATCTCATCACCATTGAAGCATTGTAAGAGAATTATAATCCTTTGGAAAATAATATGCATCTGTTCTGATTTGAGGAGGTATTCAATATATATGTCAATGGTATCCCAAATGAAATCACTATGGAACATCTAGTTATACTCTTAGTTATTTGACATAATATGAAATGGATTCCCACATTTAATAAAAACTATTGACTTATAAATTAAATATTGAACTTTCCCTAAATCATATTAATTATGTGAACTCATGGAACCACCTATAGGGTAATCCCCATTATTAAATTACAAACTCATGGAAGAACTATAAATAACCCTTTTTTAGTATAATCCCCACTCAATCCTATCAATATATCCATGTTATTCTCTCTCATAATTACATTATAAACCACATACACATAAGATGGTATGAAAACAAAGAATTATTCAACCACTTTTTATCATGATCCCACTTCAATAAAGAGAGGTATAAGTTTATCATTCATGAAAATACTGGTAAATGTTTGACTAGATCAATGAATTGGTCAGAATACCCTATTAATCATTGATTCTCCTCCTCTTGAGTCACAATTGTTTTTGGATTTATCCATTTGTAATGCCTTAATAAAAAACTATTGATTAAATATATTCATGAATGTGGCCAGTGGGAGGATCTCTTAATTTTTATCTACCACAACAGAGTACCATTGACTATTTTTGTCTCTCTATTACATATATGTTGAAAAAAACACATGGGGATCATATGAGTGAGAAGAAATCCAAAAATAAAGTCAATTTTATCTTTCAATTATTAAATGTCATATGTTTCTTAGTCACCCCAAAATACATGAGGATTTAATGTGGTAAATTATTTAGTAATTATTTTTTAATGGTATGATCTCATCCACCCTCCTATAAAAATGGATTAATGGTGTATCAACACTAACTCTAATAACATAAAGCTGGAATCTATGATATTTTATTGGTATAGATTTATTGGAAAATATGTTTGAGGAACTATTATTTATTACATTTAGAGAGATAAATATATAAATTGAGACCATTTTACATTGGTAATAGAAGTTAAAACATAATATTTAACAACAGAAAATAATTATAATCCATTAGAGGCATTCGATTATTTTTTATTTATATCATGTGTAAAGGAATCAAATTTAGGTGATCTCAAATTATCAGCAAGGGAAACATATAGAGGAAGATATCATCAATAAATAAGCAATAATAAATGTTGAATGGTAAAAAACTATTCACACCTTACATTTCATTAATAACTTAAATAAAATTGTTAAATAAATGAAAAATAAATATGATAATATAAATAATAGAAAACACATAACATTTTATTATTAATATAATAATAAAATGAATCTGGATATATTATAAATTTGAAAATAACATTATTAATAATAATAACTAAATTATAAATGATGGAAATGATTAATTTTAGGGAATAAACTTCTCAAGGATCATTAAAACTCAAAATTTAATAAAGTTTTCATGGAAGATTAAATTTATGTGTAAAAAACTACTAATTTGGCCAATATATATGTCTCGGGATACATGACGACACATCGAGGGGGGAAAATTCATGGAACATGAATAATTTAATTTCCATACAATTATTTACAAATTGATTAATCATCTTTATTCATGAATAATATTCCATGTCATCAAATATCCATATTATGTCAATAGTACATATATATCATTATTTCTCCCATTAATTAGATAACATTCAAAGTAAACACAAAATGTAAAAATGGAAATTGTTATTGAAAATAATTATCCCCAATATACTAATAATATGTTTATTTAATAGAATTAGTTTAGCTTATAAACTATAACCAATAAGATTTCATAAACAAGAATAAAGTCATCAGCAAAAGAATGTATGTTTTTATAATATATAGTTACCTCATTTATAAATTTCAAATTTTAATAACTTGAAAGAATAATATTTTATTGAAATATTAACTTTAATGAATATATTTTAATTCATTATAATTACATAATTGGTGACATAAATAAAATACATAAAAATTAATATGATAATATTAAAAAATATGTCTCGAATGAATGGAAATTTAGATAAATCACATTAAAAGATCATATCAGTGAGGTGGGAGTTAATAAATTAATTTCCGGTGTGTAAAAAAATTAGATTGAAAAAAAAGTTTGAATATAACATAAAGAAATAAGTATTCAAATCAAACATAATATTAGGATAAGATAACCAGTGAAGTAGACTTATAACCCAATGAACATAAATTGAGTTAATAAAACCCAAACATTTATTGTAACATTGAAGAGAGATTTATTGAATGAATTTATTATTTTATATAAAATGAAAATCTACATATATAAACTAGAGATATTATATAACATAATAATTTTTTTTAAAACATACAATGTCATAAAATCAATGAAAATGAATTTTTAATACAACCTGATCAATGTAAATGAATTTATGGAATTATTTTCTAAATGATAACATTTGTATTAAATACACATGGGTGAAACATTTGAAATTGAAATATAAAATGAGATTATTGATGATGTATTAATTTTATTAAGTCTATATGGGAATTTATATAAAAAATATAAATAGAATTATTTTAATATCATTAATATATTCTTCAATGAATAAAATTGAGATGAAGTCACTTACTAATGATTTCCTCTACTTGAATATGATTTTAACTAATGTATAATGGTTTAAAGAAATATCTTAATTTATAGTAGAAAAATATTAGTATATATAATAAGAAATATAGTCGTATTAAAACTTTTTATAGCCCTTTTTTAACTATATTACATTATTTGCACTATTCTAGGTATTAATTTCCATCTTTTCTAATGCCTATTTTTTCTTGAATGTTAAAATTATAATGCATAGGATAGAGAAACATCATAACCATAATGATAATTATGTTAAGACCATTATATATAATCATTTTATTCCTTTTTCAAACCATTCATGCAATTTGGATTTGGAAAATTAATCACATATCTTTTTTGTGATGGTAGACCATATGTATACAAGATTAATAATTTAATTCCATTAGGAAATGAAATGGTAAGGAGTTGTATAGTATATTAATCTTGTATTAAGAATATATTGTCATATATATAATATATATTCATCAAATTTATCCGTATTTTCATTCAATGTAAGAATTTACTTATAAATGAATCACATTTCTTTGTGAGGTGGTTGTCCTATGTACACATGATAGATTTTATTGAATCCCCCATGGAATGGAAGTATGAAGGTATATATGGTATAATATTTTATGAATTGTAATTATATAAAAAATCACACATATGTATATATATTAAATAAATACATCATTATTCCCAACTAAGATATGTGGTCCTAGATTTCAAATTACATTAGTTTGTGGGGTGGTTGTCCACAATACACATGATCGACAATTTCATTTACTATTTAATAGAAAAGAAGATAGAAAATTATTATTATATAAAAATAATAAAACCATAGTATATAGTAGGAGTTCATTTATTATAAAACCAAATTTTATTATAAATTTACAAATATGGAAGTTGAAATTAATTAAAAATGACCATTTAAGAATATTATATATTATTCGGATGAACACTTTATGATTTCTCCAAGAAACTTATTATTATCAATTTTTAATGTAAAAATACGTATTTTTAATTGTAATTGACATAATAAATGTATTTTGTTAATTTATTACTTTAAAGAATTATCATTGGAGGTGTGAATATAGGATGATAATGGTGGATTTATATAAGTTGGGGAGATGACACACATGATATTTTTTATTTAATGGAAATAAATCTTAGTTTTACCAATGAAAAAAGGTTCCAACATGAACAAATATATAAAATTTCATGATATAAAGTCTACAAATTTATATAAAATATCAATTGGACAAGTTTTAGGTCTGTTTATTTTTTTTCTAAATAGTTTACCCCTAGTAATCCCATTGTCTCCATAACCACGGTAATTAATTTTTTCTATTTTCATAATACAATAAATTAAAACCTGACTTTGAAATTTTTAGATAATATTAATTATGATAATTAAAATTATTCAATATCTTTTTGAAAAGTCATTTTAGATAATTGCAGTACTCATTTTATATTTAAACCAACAAACATGTCAAAATAATAGGGTTCCTAAATGAAAATTATTCAAACGTATAAAAGGTTATTATTTAAAAAATAACAAATAATTTTTTAAAATAATTTAAATTTTATATATTATAATATAATAGAACTAATAACACTTTTAGGGCAGTTTTTTATCATAGTTAGACTTCTAAATGCTCTAAAAAATGGTGGTTTTTAATATAAATCTGTATTTTTCACTGTGTGTTGAAAAATGAAAGATTTTAGCAATTTCAAAAAATTAAAATGAAGATAATATCTATATGTTGATTTTAAAAATTAATTTTATTTTTAAAATAAATTTAATAATATTATTAAAAATTAATATAAACATCAGTGTGAAAAATGAGATGAACACTTTTTTTAGAAAACTATAATGTTTTTAAAAAAATTATTTCATGTTATGTGAAATTGATTTTATTTTAAATTTAATCAATATATATTCAATGAAAATCATTAAACCATATATTTCATAATTCAGTTATTTCTTCTCATACCAACCAACATAATATCTACGTCTTAACATTCATATTTAAGAAGTAATATTTTAATGTTGTATTTTGTTTTTTAATCTCAGTATTGTGTGAATCACAAGCTATCAAATTGATTGAATTTATTTAATATGAAATATCAAAATGTATCTAGGTGTTATAATTTTCCCTAGGAAAAAATTATTCATATTCAGTTTTTTGAGGATATTACTCACTATAAAATGACGTTAGATTTACTTAATAATAACCTTTGATCAAACCTTGTTTCCACTATTTAGGGATTTTAAAAAAGTAGGATTTATACACTAGTTATCTTATTTTTTAATACAATATATCAAGAATCAAGAATATGGATGATTTATTCATATTAAGATAGATATGGATCCAAATATATTTTATTATATTCGATCACATGTGTTGGATCATGCATGTAATTACTTAAAAATGATATGTGAAACACTTTATATAAGTTAGAGAGTCTTGGATGAAATTTCATCCAGTGTAACACCACTAAAACCTTTTTTAAAAATTAATGTTGATGCTCTTTATGAGGTACAACATCCCCTGCTTACCGAACCATATGATATGTCTCCATTATAAAACATTAATTAAAACAACAAGACCCAAAAGGAATTAAATATCATTTATCTGGTTTTTAGAATAAATTGTTTGCTAAATTCTATATGCATTGATATGATCATAATATGTATTTACATTTTTTATACTCTTAAAAATGTTCATGGAATAAATGTTCCCTTTCATTAATTTTAGCATATCAAGTTACATTGTAAAATCTCAATCCATAAAATATGTTATATGATTCTATATAAAATATTAAATGGAAATAAGCGTCATATGAGAACTATAACAAAAGAAAATAATGATCCCACATTCCATGAATGTTATGTGAGAATGAAATCAAAATATATTACATAGTTTGAATAATATTTTAAGACCATCAGTTATTTTAATGATGGTATGTGGTGGTCAATTTAAGATTATTATCAATATCCCTCTAAATACAATTCCAAAATTTCGATGTATGGTGGTGATCATGATCAAACAAAATTTATTTAGGCGTGTGATTAAGTATTAAAAATTCCTTAAATTTTATCCATATTTTGTTTGAAAGAGATAAATATTTTCTTATTGTAAGGAAATGTGTATATTTGAATAGGTAATTAACTATAAACCATTTTGATTAATTCTTTATAGGATAATTTAGTATTCCAACAAAAAAATATATTATAATGTCTCCCCATTACAACAAAGGAATATGAATATTATTCATGAATCATCTTATATAATGTTTTTCATCATTAACTTGTTGAAAACCGAAAAACTAAACACATATGAATCTATTTACCATATCTTGTAATCCCGCTATAAATTTTCCTATAAAGAACTATACATATTTGTTCTACCATGTGGAATATGTAAATTCTAGCTATTAAGTAATCCAATAATTACATTATTTACCATTTAGAAATGGAGAACACAATCACATTAATTTTTTAGAACACCATATTCACAGACAATGTCTTCCAATTTCCCATACTGTACAAAATTAATTTTATTCTTGCAATTCCCTTCACCAGATTATGAACATTATAACTTTTCAAAAAAAAAAAATTCCATCAAAATCCGTTGGAAAAATTGTGATGATTCCCCTTAAATAATTATTCCTATATCTATCATTACTGATAATTTAAAATAGGATCCTTATAAACTATCATTTGGGAAAAAATTCCACGATCATTGCTTCTAATTGAATAATCTACAATATGATTAGTATTGAAAATAGAAAATGGTGTCTTCTTTCACGTGTTTATTCCAATATATTAGAAATAAATTGTGGGGAAATAGGTGGATCCATTTGGGCATGGGTAGTTATCCTGACATGATTATGCATCCCTAATATATTCATGACTTACTCAGTTCAAACACCATTTGTATTGGCCTTTTTAGAAGTCAGATATCTAAATATACTAATATTAGCAATACAATTATTATTTCCAAATTCCATTTTTCCAAATGAACATACATGATTAGAGAATAAGATTATTAAATTTAAATAATAATGTATAATCCGAAATTTTTTTTAATAGATAACATAGATTGATTTTTTTTTTAATTATTAATCTCTAAAATCCTAAACATGGTTTCATTAATGATATTTTATCTTAAAATAATTCAACATGGTTTATTATGAAGATATAAATTACAGTAAGAATATTCCAAATGGGGGTCAAAATGAATGCACAATAAGACCATTTTTTATGTACTACATATTGATTTTTTTCAAGAACAAAATTACATTTTTGTTGTTATTACTCATATAATCATAAATTATATAACCAATTACACTTGATAAATCCACACATATATGATTTTATAAGAAAAAAATATATTTAAAATAAAAAATATTAGCATGTTTTCCTATACATATCCTCAAATTATATCACAGTTCAATGATCCATAATCTATGATTTTATTAATCAAGATATAAATGAGTATTTTTAATAACTTTCATAGAAACTATAAAAACTATGAATCCCCTAACTCGAAATTAAAATCTACATTATCAATTGATTATAGATATAAGGATAAAAGTATTAAAATATCATTTAGTTTATTAGTTTTTATGACTATATTCATACATGATACCCATTCTACATTTAGAATATAAAATAAAACATAATACATAACAAAATTTAATGATATGTATCCTTTAAAACCATTCAAATATTTCTTCATATCATGTGGAAAAGGATAAAAATAAGGGTGAAATCAAATTCTCTGTAATAGTAATATATAATATAATCTATCTTAAATCAATATATAAGGATCTATATGTCATGATAAATTACTAAACAAACATTCCATTTAATAATAAAATAAATAAAAATGATTAGATAATGTATAATCGATATGGCATAATAAATAAAAAAAAATTAATTCTATTTTGTTAAAACATTTATAATGAAATGAACTAGGAGATAATATATATAAAAAAATTCCATGGGAAAAAATATAACATAATAATAAATAATGAAATTTGTTTAATATTAGAAATAATTATCTCAGGCAACATGATACCTCTACTGGTAATATTATTAATAATATTATTTAAAAGGTTTTGTAAAATCCATTTTATTTATCCAACATATTTGTTTCATTGGATCTTTCAAGGCATCATTGGTCTTTATAATTGTTTTCCCCACCCATAAAATAAAGTTTAAATAAGTCCTCATAAATATTATAATTTAATTAATTTATGAATACAATTTTAAATTATTAAAAAACACTTATCGAATAATGAGTAATGATATATTAATTTTTTCTAAGATATTATAATAACACTTTAATTAAACAATATTAGTAGGATTGGTACATAGTTTTTGAAATATTAATATACATGATTCAATTAATATAAATATTTTAGATAACTATTAGATATTATGGACGATATATGTTTATATTACTTTAACAAGAATAAAAGAAATCCAAAAAGAAAGTGATGTTGTATAATATATTCATATATCATTGGTAACATTCAAATTGTAACCCCATGCAAGAATAATGTTGCATAAAAACATAAGAAATCATGAATATGTATTCATTCATGTTAAATACATCAATTTGAATGTATAAATTCTATATAAAATTTAATAGTTTCTCATTAATAAAATGTTTCAATAGAGGTGAGAGTTAACCAATGAAGTCATATATGTATCAATTATGGAAACACCAAAATAAAATTTTCAATAAAAAATATATCTAAAAAATGATATCGCATACATAATCATGGAATTATAAAATTGAAAATGTGATTTTATAACCTATGAATGGAAATTCTGTTAAGAAATGAATCAATTATTGGTATCAAATATAAATAGACATAATGAAATTTGATATATTAAATAATTTAAAAAAATTTAATTAAAAAATAATATAATATTATCAATGAAAATGAATAAGTAATATTACTAATGAAAAGAAATGACGTTATGAAATCTTTTACCAGTTGTTAACATGCATGTCGAATACCCATAGAAAAAATATATCAAATTGAAAAAAATAATTATGTGAAATATGAATGATTCATGACATTACCTAATAATATGGGTTTATTTTAAAAATATAAAATTAATTAGGTGAAAAACATTAAAATAAGCCATAATGAGGTGATATTGAGATGATGTTCCTTTATCCCATAGTTTCATTTGGAATAACCAAATTTATCATCTTGTATAATGGTTTATATAATGTTATTAATTCACATGAGATACAAATTAATATTTATAATGACATAAGTGATCATATGTTAACATTTTACAACATGTATATCAAAAATATTTCATTATTTTCATTATTTTAAGTGTTAATTACATTGTTTTCTCTAGATAATTTATTTCGAGTAATTCATGTTCATGTAAATATATAGTAGATCTGTAAACTATAAAATAATATTAATTTTATAAGTATAACATTTACTTAATATATGTAGATTTATAATCAATTCTAATTGTTGTAGAATGAAAATGAATCAAATCGCTTTTTAGTGATGTTAGGCTATAAATACACAGAATCCATGACATCATTACATTAATGATTGAAATGATATTGATGTGTATGGTATATTAATTTTATATAATAAATATAATTTCATATATTTCATATATATTCATAGATATTTTCTATAATTACCTTCCCCATGAATCATTACTACAAAATGACTTACATTACTTTGAGAGGAGGTCGTACATCGTACACATTGCAAGTAATATCATTTCCCCCACATAATGGAAATTAAGAATGTATATGTGTTAATATAATTCAATAAGTATATTTATTCTATATAAATTAACTTCATAATTATTTCCGGTTGTGAGTGATCATGATAGAGAATGAACTACATCAGTTCATGAGGCTGTAGTCCACCGTACAAAATATTGACAGTGTTGATTCCAATTTTTTAGTAGAGAAGATGGTTATTAGTTATTCCATTATAATAATAACAAAAAATTTGGTATTTACATTTTTTTATATAATCATTATATAATTATATTTTTAGATTTGTAAGAACAAATACACCCCAAATTATCATGTAATAATATTACCTATTCTTCAGATGACCTCGATAGGTGTGCATCAAAAACCTTCCTATGTAGGATTTTATATCTATGTAATTCGTATAGGATGTTAGAAGAGAAGTAATGAAAGTATTTATTTTTGATATAATGACCTAGATTTAATTTTATATGTGTATTGGGTAATGGAGCGGGTGACCATTTATAAGTGGGTGACATATCAAAATGGAATTTTTGAAAGGAATAAATTAATACAACATTTTCCACATACAACAAGAATCTGGAATTCAATATTCTCAAAATTTAGATTACATAATTCCTAAATTTGAACATAAAATAAAATTTTTATCTTTTTGGTCATCTTAAATACAAATATTTTATGCTTAACCCATGGTAAACCCATTTTCACCTTAATCGCTATAATTAATTTTTACTAATTTCACTATTTATTATCGTAAAAAAAGAAGTTGACCCTATTAGACAGTAGAAATTATTGTTATTCAAAAATTTTATTCCAATTTAATAAATTAAACTCAAATAATAGCCATAATATAATTTTAATGTAATCATGAAAATGGAATTGAGATATGAATTTCTAAAAAAAAGTGTTAAAACGTATAAAAATATTATACATAAAATTAAATATAAAAATTATTAAAATGACTTGAATTAGTTTAAATTATTTAATATTGATATTATTTAAAAAAAATTAAAACATTTTTTTACTTGTTAATTCTTTAAAATCAAATGGATCATTTAATAAAAATCATTTTTTGATATTCATGAATAAATGAAAAGTTAGATAAAAATCACAAAAAAACACATTAATATAATTTTAACAAATTTTATTTCAGAAATAAAGATAATTTTTTATAATAATTATTATAATGGAAATGAAAATTAATTTTAAAATTTGTTTAAAATTTGTAAAAAGTTTGTAGAAGAAATAATTTTTTAGAAAATATTTATTTATCTTTCAAATGATGAATACTTTTATCGATAATAAATATATAAAAAATTTATATATTTAAACCATATATTTTTAAAATATATTTAGAAATATTCAGTCATGACCCATCCTCGGTGCTCGTGGCGTGACTACCCCAAGCCCGCCTTCCATAGGCCAGGGGCTTGCGACTAGGACCAAAGGTGTAAATCCCGATAAAAGGGAAGCCATTTCCTTTTAAAATGTAAACAAACACCACAGAGTACACAAGATGAAGTAAAGACTAAGTAAACTGAGTACAAAATAATGTGTTGGAAAGTAAATGGGCCAGAATACAAACCCCAACTGAAAGTAATATACAACTAAAAAGGAAGAACAACAGCAGAAAAGTAAAGTAGCAACACTGAGCCATCCACTGGAATTCCCACCTAAAGGGTGGGTACAGATAGTCTCCTTAGCTCCTCGGGTCCGGTCGTCCGCTCCATGTATGTCATGTCCAGTGATCCTCCTCCAGATACCGTCCAGCTCCACGAGCCTCCACCTTGATCAGTGTTGTCAGTCGTCTGCATCCAACACAATGTAGTGCGGGCATATCCCGTGGAGGGGTGAGTATACAATACTCAGTAGAGACCCTGATACCCCCATAGGTCTCCTAGAATCCATGAAGGTTAAACGACAAAGGAAAGATACAATTATGAGATAACAATCAACCCTTCTTAGTTATATGCCCATACATATACCTAAGTCATCAAACCCAGTTCGGCTCAAACTCTCGAGCCCAAGTACAACCCATTCTATACGGGAATAACACAGACTATTCCACATGAGAAATCACAACTCAGACCACACAGGACAACAAGTCAACCATACTGAAGGTATTGATTGAATGTCAAGACTCAGCTCACATAAGTATACTACTCATGAAGAGGGGTGGAGATGATTTGATATACACTCTGAATCATCTCCCATGCCGAACCCAAGTAAGATCCTAGTACAGAAGTCGTCGCTTCCAAACCCACAGAGGATACATGTATAGTAGTCATCGTTGCTAAACCCACAGAGGATTCCAAGTGTAGTCGACATCGCAGCTGAACCCTTAGAGGATCCTAGTACAGAATTCATCGTCGTCGAACCCACGGAGGATCCCAGCACGGTAGTCGTCGTCATCGAACCCACAGAGGATCCTCGTAAGGTATACGTCATCGTCAAACCCATGGAGGATCCTAGTACAATATTCATCCTCGTCTAAACCACTGAGCATCCTAGTACGGTAGTCGTCCATGTCGAACCCACTAAGGATCCTAGTACAGAAGTCATCGTCGTCCCAGCCAGCTCTAGGGTTCCCGCACACATCACGCTCGATTCCGGGAGGGCCCGCTTCACGAGCCAAGGGGGGTCAATACATCAAATATCACGAATCGAGAGTTGATGTATCACATAGTTCCGTCTTGTCAATAGAAACTCAATGTGATGGACGGTGAGCCAATCAGACGCCCGGTCTGAGATTTATTGGCTTTTTCATCCGAGGGGCCCGGGTGGTTTTTAAGTTAAAACCAACCCCAGAATACTCCAGCTGTGACCAAACATCGAGTGGAGTATGCCAACATGATCTTCGCATTAAGAGAAATTCAATGTGATCGACGACACGTCATTCGGGCGTCCGGATGTTAAGTTATAGGTGTTTCCGCCCCAAGGGCCCGGTTGGTTTTGAGTTCGAACCAACTCGGTCATACCCAAACATTACCAAAGGCTTGAGTGTAATACACCAAAACGACCATCTCGATCCAATAAACTCAACGCAACTGACAGTGTGTCGATCGGAGGTACGTAGCTCATAATATGGGCGTTTGAACGAATCTGTCCGAATATAGGGGGATTGGGCCCGGCCCGACCCCCCTGGGTCAGCCCGAACCGGGTCGAACCAAACCGGGTCCGTCTCTAGCCCATTTGAGGGGCGGCCCGACCCGGTTGCTGCTACCCGGCCCGCGGCTGGGCGTGGCCCGGCCTGCGGTTGTTCGCGGCCCGGCTCGGTGGCCGGTCGCGGCTCTACTCACAGCCGAACGGGGTGCGAAGGGGGAGCGCTGCCCCCTTGACACGAAACGGTGGACCCAAGTGGGGTTTTCCCTATGATCTGCCTGGGTTTTAACCCCCAGTCTTTCTGGAAAGCGGCCGTCCATTATGGCCGGTCGGTTGAGCCATGCGGGACCCATGGGGGTTCCCCCTCCATGAACGTCGGCGGCTGGCTTCGCCGGCCTCCCCCTACTGAACCGCTATAGCCAAAGGTTGTGGATCTTCCCTGACCAGTAAGGCACGACAGTGTCGTGCCCCTCCTTCCCAGCCACAGCCTCTCTCGGGTTTTCCGACACGGCGCGATGGCGCCGCGAACCACCTCTGCGGCCTGCTCTGGTCGTGGATCTTTCGGCTTCACTGGCACGGCGCGACGGCGCCGCGCACCTCCGGCGCGGCCTGCTCCGGCCGCGGTTTTCTTCGATGTCGCGCGGTGCTTCGGCACCGTGCCGTCTTCACCAAAATCGTCAACAAAGATCAACAATAAAAAGGGGAGGAGGATCGACCGTGTTTGTGCAGTTCGATCTCCTCCCTTTATGATGATAACAAGCCGTCATATTAAAAAAGATACTTTAACAACACAACAAAGATCAAATTTTATCCATGAAATTTGAACTTAAATCCCATACCTCGAAGGAAGTCTACAGTTGTAAAGCACTGCAATTTATGGTGTCTTTTCCGTCGTCCATGGTGTGCACCTGAGGATACGTCGTCTTCTCTTTTATCAAGGAGATAAGAATATGATGCACATTGTTTGAGAACTCCGGTGTCATTGTTTCCTTCCTTTCCGCGGAGGAGGAAAAGGAATAAGAAATCAGGCCGCTGAGTCAACGTTCTTCGTCAGAGGATGGGTGTTCTTCCTTGAAGATGATTTTCTTCCAAAAGGACAAGAGCTCTCCCTCTCTCAATTCCCAACACAAAAAAAACTAACCCCAAAATAAAATAAGCTCCAACTTATTTTATTTTACATTTCCAAGTATTTTGAAATTTTAAATACAAAAACGTAATTCAATTAATGTGGGGGTTCAATTAATTAAAATAATTTATGTTGGAATTAATAAAGTGGGAGAGTGTGGAGATGAGGATTCACGTAATAAAAAGGGGGTTAAACAAGTAAAGAGGGGGTTTAGAGGAGTGAGGGGAAGTGAAGGGGTGGGGTTCATGTGGGTCCCACCTCACTAATATTAAAACATGGGTAGTTAGGATGCTAGTGGGTCACACCCTAACTTACCCATGTAAGATAAAACCACCTCATAAAAATAAATAAAATTGTAACACAATTTTATTTACTTCACATTTAATCCTTTATTTTTAACAACTCCGCCCTGAGCAAAGGCACCTTCGAGAAAGGTCATCTTAAGAAAAAACTGGCACTGCGGTTCCATCGGTGCCCTCAAATTTCAATTCTGAGCGCCGGTTCAAAAGATAGAACAACCCACTCATTCGTTCACTGAACATTCCTGATCTAAACTTCGGAGAATTATTTTGGGCACACCGCACCTCAAAATCAGGTGCCATCAGAAACTTCGTACTCGTAAAATCCCATAGAATTTTAAAAAAAAATTCCATTAAATTTACGGGTCTTTAAATTACTCCCTCCACAGGTATTTACATCCCCGTAAAGCTACATCATTAACTAGGGAAACCAAAGAGAGTAATGTGCATGCATATGAGCCTCCCGATCCCATGTGCAGTCCTGGAGGTTCTCGTGCTTCCACCTGATGCGCACTAAAGGAATCGACCGTCCACGTAGGACCCACTCCTGTTGATCCTCAATCTCCACCGTAACCTTGCAAATGTAGACATGCCATCGATGTCCAGCTCCCCGTGATCGATGATATGCATTGGGTCGTGCACGTATCTCCTCAGCTGAGAAACATGAGAGATGTCGTGCACCCGGTGCAACTGAGGTGGAAGAGCCAGGCGATAAACCACCTTGCTGATCTGCTGAGAACCTAAAATGGTACGTTGAAGCCTGGAGATAACTTGCTGCCTTGGCCAAATCTCCTTAGACCCAGTCGGGTGAGACCCGTAAGAAGACGTGGTCTCAACCCTCGATCTCCTGTGGTCTCCGTCTCATGTCAGCATAGGACTTAGTCTACTCTGTGCAGTCTTCATCCACTGATAGATGATCTACACTTTCTCCATTTCAGCCAGAACCATCTCTAGTTCTACGCCTACTTATTTCAACACTATCCACAAAGGATATTTGAAATGCGGTCAGATGTTGTCTCACCACTCCTAACAAAGGAATGCCTGATTTCCTACTAAGATCATCTGCTACAATTTTCCCCTTCCCAGGAGTATAAATTGTCTTGAGGTCATAGTCCTGGAGGAACTCAAGCCATAGCCCCTATCTCAGGTTCATGTCCTTCTGATAGATGATATAATTGAGAATTTTGAATTGGTGATAATCGTAACTGTTTTATCGATGAACAACGGGTGAGGCTAGCCATTTGTAAGAACTCGTCCCCACCCTTCTCCATCTATGATCTACAAGAGTTGTTGAGATTCCTGCTCTGCTGAAAAGATAAATATGGTCTCATCCCCTGGATGAACCACTTTCTTCACCTAATACAATCAATCCTAACACGAAAAGTACTATTTCTTTCAATGGATGACGTTATAAGGCCTAGACACTACTACCAAGAGATCCAACCGTTACTCTCGCCTCCATGGTTCGAGTCACACTATCGACAATAGTGTGTGGTCACTAGGTCACCTCCAGGTGGAATCTTCGATGTGATGGTCAAGTCAACGGTTTTAACATGATCCTCTCGGTATCAACTACATAGTAAGGAAAGGGGTGAAAACTTCATAAGAACAAGTATCTTTTATTAATGCATCTCAAGATAAAAAGACACAAAGCATCCACAAACAAAACATCAACCATGATAGAAGCATCATGAATAAAAGTTTCCATATCTGGAGCTAGTCCCACTCCTGTCCATCTGCACCCAGAGCTCCATGGTTGTAGGCCTCAGCGGCCTGAAGCTGTGCTCTCCCATGTCCAGCAGTTCCCTGCGGTCAGGGTGGTCTTCTTGTTGGTGGTGGTGGTAGGGCCACGAAACTTCTTAAATCGCCTATTTCTTGGCCAGCTCCACTTCCACTTCCTCCTTCCCCCGGCTGACCACCACGGTCGAACCTCTGCCTAGAAGGTTCCTCTACCGCCTGCTGCTCATCTGCAGGGCGGGATTGGCAGTCTCGAGACATGTGACCTTGCACGCCGCATACATAGCACTGCCTGCTTCTCGTATGGCTGGATATGTTTCCTGTTCCCCGCACAACTGAACCTGCATCATGAGATTTCTCATCCGATGTTCTGGCCTTCTTGGACCTCTGCGTCAACTGTCTACTGCCGGCTGCAGTACACTCCGCCACGGGTCGTCCTGCGGAGGGTCTCGCCGCTGGTGACTGCTCAGCGAGAAAACTCTCCACTAGAAGGGCTCTCTCCCGCACTCCCTCTTACATCAGGATGTTGAGGGAGATCATCGAAGCCCCTATCTCATTCCTCAGTCCCTACTCAAAGGTCCATGCTCGGAAGAATGGGTCCCGTACCATGTCTGTGGACTAGCGCGAGTGGTCGGTAAATCTCGCCGAGTATTGGGCAACCTTCATGTTGCCCTGACGCAGCTGCAGTAACTCCAGAATGCGCACTGCACAAAGGGTGGCTAGAACAAACTCCGTGCGGAAGAGGATCTCAATGTCCGTCCAAGGAAGTGATGCCTCATCGTGCACCTAGAGCATCAGGCTTCACCAGCTACCTTCTACTGCGTGCAGGAGACTCGCCGCAATAATCACCATGAGGTCAGCAGGTGTCTCTACTAATCTGAAGACACGGATGATAGCCTCCAGCCAATCATTGACTACCTGAGGGTCTGTCTTTCCGATAAACTTAGGCGGCTTCTGACTGTGAAACTCATGCAGTGCACTCTCAACTATTATGGCTGGTGGCATATGTGGCTCGGCGGTAAGAGGTACTGTCGGTGCCTCCACTGTAATGGGGCCCTGCACTAAGACCTCATCACTCGGTGGGCAGCCATATCGCACGTAAAAGGGAACCCTAGCTGGCTGCCTTTGTGGGGACATCTTGAAAAGAAACAGGTGCACCATGGTTAATAAATTATACCTGGTGATTTGACACAAAGTAATCACAAAGAAAACTTTTAAAACACAAATTCAATCAATGTTTTCATGCACTGAGTCAGAAATTAGAAGTCAGGGTCCTAGTGTATGGATAACTCGGCCACCACACCATCACTGGACTCCCTGGACTGATAACCACACTCAATATTCTATACACTATTTATTCACAGAAAGAAATTATCAGAGTCCTGAGTTCTGCGGTAGGACCGAATCCTTTGATACCAATTTGTCACGATCCATCCTTAGGGACCGTGCCGTAACTACACCAATCCCGCCTTCCATAGGCCAGAGGATGGAGACTAGCACTAAAGGCATAAATCCCGATGAAAGTGAAGGAATTTCATTTTATAATGTAAACAAACAACAGAGAGTACACAAGCTGAAGTAAACACTAAGTAAACTGATTACAAAAGTAAGTGCTGGAAAGTAAATCGGCCAGAATACAAACCCAAACTGAAAGTAAAGTACAACTAAAAAGGAATTAAAGCAGCAAAAAATTAAATCAGAAACACATAGTCATCCATTGGAATTCCCACCAGAATGGTGGGTATAGATAGTCTCCTAATCTCCTCGGGTCCGGTCGTCCGCTCCTTATATGTCCCGTCCAGTGATCCTCCTCCAGGTATCGTCCAACTCCACGAGCCTCCACCTCGTTTAGCGATGTCCGTCGTCTGCATCCAACACAACATAGTGCAGGCATAGCCCATGTAGGGGTGAGTATATGATACTTAGTAGAGACCCCGAGACCCCTGTAGGTCTCCCAAAATCCACGAAGGATAAACCAGAAAGGAAAGATACAATCACGAGATAATAATAAACCCTACTTAGGTATATGACCATACATATACCTACATCATCAAACCGAATTCAGTTCAAACTCTCGAGCCCAAGTACAACCCAGTCCATATGGAAAAAACATAGCCTAGTCCACACAGGAAAGCACAACTCAGTCCACATAGGATAGCAAGTCAATCATACCGAAGGTATTGATTGAAAGTCAAGACACAGCTCACACAGGTATACTGCTAATGAAGAGGGGTGGAGATGATTAGATTTAGCCTCTGAATATTCTCCCCTACTGAACCCACGTAGGATCCTAGTACAGAAGTCATCTCTGCCGAACCCATAGAGGATCCATGTATAGTAGTCATTTCTGCTGAAACCATGAAGGATCCAAGTATAGTCGACATTGCAGCTGAACCCACAGAGGATCCTAGTGCAGAAGTCATCGTCGTCGAACCCATGGAGGATCCCAGCACGGTAGTCATCATCTTGGAACACACGGCGGGTCCTACTATGGTAGACGTCATCGTCTTACCCACGAACGATCATAGTATGGTAGTCATCCTCATCAAAACCACTGAGGATCCTAGATCGGTAGTCGTCCTCATCGAACCCACTGAGGATCCTAGTATGGAAGTCATCGTTGTCATAGCCAGCTCTAGGGTTCCCGCACACAACATGCTCGATTCCGAGAGGGTCCACTCCATGAGCCAAGGGGGTCGATACATCAACTTTCAAAAAGTCTAGAGTTGATGTATCACAAAGTATCTCCTTGTCAATAGAAACTCAACGAGACAGATAGTGCGCCAATCGGACGCCCAGTCTGAGAGTTATTGGCTTTTTCATCCCAGGGGCCCGGTTGGTTTTTAAGTTAAAACCAACCCGAGCATACTCCTATTGTTTCCAAACCTCGATCATAGTAAGCCAAAAGAACCATCTCATTCATAGTAATTCAACGTGATCGACGACACGTCATTCGGACGTCCGGACGTTAAGTTATTTGAGTTTCCGCCCCAAGTGCCCGGTTGGTTTTGGATTCGAACCAACCCGGCTATTCCCAAACTTTACCGAAAGCTTGTGTATATATAGAAAAATTATTTTCTCAATCAAAGGATCCCAACACAACTGACGGTACATTTATCGGAGGTCCGTAGCCCAAGATATGGGCGTTTGAAAGAATTTGTCCAAAAATAGGGGGTGTGGGCCCGGTCTGACCCGTCTCGATACCCCCTAGGTCGGCCCGAATCGGGTCGACCCGAAATGGTTCCGGGGCTGGCCCATTAGGGTGCAGCCCGGCCTGCGGCGGGGCACATCACTGCCTGGCTGGCGCAGCACGGCCCCGCCCACGGCTCTGCACGGCCTACGGCACGGCTTGGAGGCCGGTTGTGGACCGGCCCGTGGCCGAGCGGTGTGCGAAGGGGGAGGACTGCCACCTTGACACCGAACTGGCAGACCCAGGTGGGGTCCTCCTTACGAGCAGGTTGGGGGTTTTAACCCCCAGTCTTTCTATAAAACGGCTGGCAATAATGGCCAGCCGGTTGAGCCACATGGGACCCGCGGGGGTCCCGTCTCCTGGAATGCCGGTGGCCGGCATGGCCGGCTGCCCCCTGCTGAACCGCCGCAGCCTATGGCCGCGGATCTTCTCCGACCGGCGTCGCGCACCCCCACCGCGGCCTGCTCCATCCACGGCTCCTTCGACTTCACCGGCGTGGTGTGATGGTGTCACGCACCTCTTCCACGGCCCGCTCCGGCCACGGTTCTCCTCGATCCTGCGCGGTGCTTCGACACCACGCCACCTTAGAAACAATCGTCAACAAAGATCAACAATAAAAAGGGGAGGAGGATCGTCTGTGTTTGGGCGGTCCGATCTCCACCCATTATAATGATAACAAGCAGTCATATTAAACAAGATACTTTATCAACACAACAAAGCACCAATTTAATCCATTAAATTTGAACTTAAATCCCCTACCTCGAAGGAAGTTTTCGGTTGTCAATTGTCACAATATATGGTGTCATTTCCTTCATCTATGGTTTGCACTTGAGGAGATGTCATTTTCTATTTTTTAACCGAGAGAAGAAGATTATGTGCATCTTTGGAGAACTCCCACATCATTGTTTCATTCCTTTCCACGGAGGATGAAAAGGAAAAAGAAATAGGGCTGCCGATTTGACGTTCTTTTTCAGAGCATGGGCGTTCTTCCTTGAAGATGAAGTTCTTCAAAAAGTAAAAGAGCTCTCCCTCTCTCAATTCCAAACACAACAATAAATAACCCCAAAATAAAATAAGCTCCGCCTTATTTTATTTTACATTTCCCAGCATTTCAAAATTGGAAATACAAACACTTAATTCAATTAATTGTAGGGGTTCAATTAATTAAATTAATGTATGTTGGCATTAATAATGTTGGAGAGTGGGGAGAGGAGGAGTCACTTAATAAAAAGGGGGTTAAACAAGTAATGAGGGGGTTTAGAGGAGTTAGGGGAAACGAAGGGGTGGGGATCATGTGGGCCCCACCTCACTAATATCCTAACATGGGTAGTTAGGATTCTTGTCTGTCCCACCCTAACTTATCCATGAAGGATAAATCAACCTTATAAAAATAAATAAAATTGTAACACAATTTTATTTACTTCACATTTAATCCTCAATTTTTAACAACTCCTCCAGAGCTAACGCACCTTCCAGAAAGGTCCTGTTAAGAAAATACTGGTGCTACAGTTCCATTGGTGCCTTTGGATTTCAATTCCGAGCATCAGTTCAGAAGATAGAAAACCCCGCTTCTTCGTTCACTGAACGTACCCGAGATAATCTTCCAAAAATTATTCCTGGAACACCGGACCTCGAAATGAGGTGCCGTCAGAAACTGCATACTTGTAAAATTCAAAAGAATTTAAGAAAGAAATTCCTTGAAATTTATGGGTCTTTACATATTCATACCCACTAACCTAATATATGTGTTATTATATTCAGGTTATTATAATTATATTATAATAGTGTTTTGTGTTTTGATTAAACTTGATGTTGTGTGAATCAAAATCTATCATTGAAAATGAATTTATTTAAAATAAAATACACCATAATGTATAAGTTTTCAAAAAATTGTATTTATTACTAAATTTATGATGAAAATTTCATCCACTGGTTTCGTAAGTGGTGTATACTCTATAGATCCATCCTTATGGATTTATGAGGTCCTTTTGGGCTCTATGATCTATAAAACATGAACAAATAACACAATAAATACATAAATAAATTCTAATCGAATAGTGAAACTATAAAATCAAATATATTATGAAAAAATACTAAATTAAATAAACATGATTAAAAATAATAAAACTGGAATGAATAAATAATTAAAGACCACACATGGGATCTTGACGATCAATGTGGAGAATTACTGGCCAGACTCCCCCAAACACACTATAGTTGACCCATGAGGGTATAATATCAAAACTAATATATTTATCCATAATTAATATGGTTCTATAATACCATTTTATATTCAAATAGCATCGGTTAACCAAACCTACCCCCAAACTTGGCCTACCACAAGGCATGCCTTTTCGTCCTAATATCCTCAAGCAAGTAACTATTTCTATTGTCTATAAATAAATAAAATTTAAATTATATCACCCTAAAAATACATAATAGCATTACACATATTCTAGAAATAAGAACTAAATGACCCATCCATATATTTTATACCCATATACAAAATAAATATGATCTAAATAATATGAAAAACCAAATAAACAACAATTATATGAATACTAAAAGCAAAATATTGATAAAACAAATAAATTATTATAAATAGAGGAATAGAAAACATAGAAATGGTAACACATCATAACCAATATAACTCATAGAAAACATGGTCGTACAACCAGCTCACCAAAATATATGACTCAAATGAATCCCCAAAATAAGGAAGTTCATTTGTAATTGGTTTTATTAAATGAATACACTAGTAAGGGAATATGTAGAATATATATATCCCTGAAAAGTAAATTCATAATTAAATATCTCTCCACATTGATTTTTATATATATGAAAATATGTAAAATATGAATAATATTGAAAAAGTAGGAGAGAGAAATAAAAAACTAAATGAATTTTAAATTGCGGGGGCTCCCTTTCCTTGAGTCACAAATTAACATTATATGATTGACTAACCTCATAAATAATAAAATAAAAATAATGAAATACTTGATTTCCCACATTATTCATGTTTCTTTTATTAATAAAAATTAATTAATGTTAATTTATAATGAATTTATTCATAAATGGATTTCATGTCCATCATCCATCAGATACATTTTCACTATTTCAGGATCAAACAGGTTTCTCAATAATAGTATCAGTACATGATTAATTTTATATAGATAATATAGTTCTATAATTTCATTTAATTTTAAATTTCCAATGGTTTTCAAATATATTTCTAGTTAAATTGTTATAAATGTAATTATAAATTAATATATTAATTTGGGAGATTTTATCAACCATAGTGAGATTATTTTTTAATATTTAATATATATCTATTTACCCATTCTGGAATTTGAATCATAATATAATATAATTATATATATCTTATCA
Organism: Viscum album; assembly: GCA_963277665.1. Classification (NCBI taxonomy): domain Eukaryota; kingdom Viridiplantae; phylum Streptophyta; class Magnoliopsida; order Santalales; family Viscaceae; genus Viscum; species Viscum album. The sequence goes on from OY728165.1 coordinate 1,396,828,212, forward strand.
AATTATAAAATGAATTATTATAGACATCAATTAATCATTAAATATGTTCCGAATAATTATATTCTTATAAGAGGTTGTTCTTTTTATGAATAAATTTTTGATAAAAATATTTTTCATGTTCATTAATTGATTTTAATAATAATCCTATATTAGCATAATATTTTTTCTAAATTATATAAATATTTATTAGAAAATTTATAAAGGTGTAGTAAATGACATAGAGGGGTGCAACGTGAAGGTAATGACCTTGAGTTCACAGCATACTCTTTAAGATGAATATATTATTTACTATCTTAGTCCTTTTAAGGATATACTTCTAATGAAATTGTGAACCCCAAAAATTTGATATGTGTGTTTAGGTGAAAAATTGGGTGGTCATTGTAATGATAATAAATATAATATGTGAATATAAATAGGTTTTCAGTGTTTTTTCTTATAAGATTGGAAGTGGGTGTTTTTATTAATAAAATATACAAAAATAAATTTCTCTAAATAGTGATCAAACATATGATTAAATATGAATGTAATTATGAATCAATAGTACATTTTGTATTGTAATATTTTTATAACATGTATGAACTAATAATCCATCATTCAATAATATCAAGAAAAAAATTTATATATATTATTATTCTAATAAAAACTTCATTTTAATTTTTTTAAATACCAAAGAATCACCCATAACAAATTTTTATGTACTTATTTAAGAAATTATTATCAAATTTATGAAAATAAATTTTTATATTATATAATTCAGATAACAATTTTCAAAAATTAGGTTTTTTAAATTTTTAGATTTGAAATTACATATTTAAAAAGATAATTATACATATAATATGTTATATAAATAGAGAAACCTTTTAATAATATTTTTAATTTTCATCATTTCATTTTAATTAAATATAAATATTTCCTATTAGATATTTTAATATTACCTATGTTTATTTACTGTTATAACGACTGATTATCATTCCAATGGTGGTTTTAAAATCATTTAGCATGTGGATAACATATATATGTTATATCAAACTTTTGTTTTTATAGTCATGTTGTTATATTTTTATTGAATTGATGTATTTTTTATTATATATAATTTTTATATCTAGGAAATAAAATAATGATGAGTATTTTTATGGGTTTTATGTGTTTTAAAGAACATCTTATAGCTACATCTGAAACATATGTTTATTCAAAATGGAATTACATAACATCTTACTCTAGGAACCACTCAAGATACAATATTAATGGTAAGAGATACCCCATATCCAAAATACAATAATTTTTTGGTTGGAGATACAGAAAAAGGGTATAAATCACAAAAATGGGAGGCATACCCTTATAAAACATTGAAATAAAATGTGATATATGCTAATTAAATTATTAATTATAAATAAAATTACTAACCATTTTTTTCAGGGTGTGTAACATAAGATGTGGGTGAATTGAGTTCCAATATAATGATCTTCTAAAAAATGTAAAACTAAATCCCATGTGTATAAAAAATATAAAGATAAAAAATAATTGTAATGTATGTATTTTATCATTTAAAAAAATTATATCATAAGTGGGATTAAAGATCTATTTATATATGAATAAATTTAAAAAACATTAAAATTAACAAGAATAATTACCAATTTTATAAAAAAAAATTCATATTAACTATCGAAGTAAAAATTAAATATATATCTAAAATATAATTCAATTTAAAAATTGTAATGTAAAACAATATTAATGAAACACACTACGGAAGAAAACAAGGGGTTCCGTTTAAAGATAAGAAATAATTTTTTATAAAACTAAATCAACTAAATCAATATCGTTATTATAAATATAATTGGATCCATAACTTGGTTTTTGTTTTACAACCAAAAAAATGCATGTTATCCACGTTAAAATCCTCTTCCAAAGTTATTTATAGGAAAAAACTAAAAAAAATCACACATTATCTCTTCAATAATTTCAATGTGTACAAATAATAATGTATGTTGAGAGAGTTTTTCTAGAACACTCTATGTTTAGAAAATGAAATAGTGTGTGAAAATTAATAGTGTTTTAGAAGACAACATTCCATGAGTGAATAATAAATAGAGAGGAAAAAAATGAAATGATGTAAAAAGTTGATGCTTCTTGATCTTTGATGGTTCAGTTTTTCAGTGGCCCAATAGTATTTATTTGAATGTAGAGAGGACATGTTCATTAAAAATTATTAACAAATAGTGTAACATTGAGATTGGAAAAAATATTATTATTTAAATATGTTGATGTTCTAAAAAGATATCCACAGATTTTTCATTATTTTTCATTTAAAATTTTCATTTTTTTGTATTCTATATTATTCTTTACACTCTAATTTATAAATTCATTCATAGGGGAGATCTATATATTATATACCGATCCAAATATAATAATCCATCAAATAATAATAATAGTGATATCCTGAATACTTGCATTGAGAAATAAACCAGGAAATCAATTATTTTTTCATTGATAAATATGTTGCGTAGTTTAGGAAAAAAAATTACAAATCATTTTGAGGATATGTTTATTTATTTCATTAAAATATCTATAAATGGTATTAAATTATTTTGAGAGATAATCAACAATAAAATATATAAATAGGTAAATCATCTCTAATTCTAGAATATACCAACAATATATTAAACAAACTATTTCATGGTGAAATAATATATCATTCATAAATTGATCGTCTGAACTAGAAGTACATATAATCAATGTAATATCATCTAAACAGAGGTATATTTGTTCATTGGTAGATCTGGTTTGGTACATGATATAGTATAGAGGTAGATTTGTTCTAGTGGTATATGATGTTCACTAGTAGATATTATTTTAACTATCATTATATATGTTGAAATGACTTGGGATCTATTGAACCAAATGTGGATCTATTGATCTATCATCGGATTTACCCAATGGTATATCCTTCAATTAAAGATTTTGGTTGTAGATGTAATCCACTAGTCGTTGTTTTTGAACTAATTGTTGATCTCTTTTAACTAATGGTAGATCCTGAAAAATAATGGTTTGTCTATCATAAAATAATAATCTTACTCGAAATATATCAACCATGATATATAATAATTAAACTATAGAAGTACCAAAAATATAAAACTTTATAATGATAATAAATCATTCTAGTTAAAATATATTTATATTTAAAAACTATAGACATAAGTATATTGAAAAGTAATATAATTAGCCTTTCCAATTACTAATAAGAGATAATGAAGTAAAATTATGAAATATAATTACAAATGTAAATTCCAAAAAAACTAGTTCTCTAAATTTTGGGATTTTAAAAAATGAGTATTAGGGAAAATATAAATAATGGATTAAAGAAAAATAAAAGAAAAATTCATTAAAAATTTCATTGGATTACATATCCAAACAAAAAAAAGGGAAAAGATACCTATAAATAATATTCAGAATTAGATTCGGTCTTATCTTAATGTGGTGAATGATTATTCGGGTCTTATAGTTTTACTGAATTATGGGGCCTAGATGTAGATTCTTAGGGAGTATATATTGAATTAATATGCTCCATGATCACAATTGCACTGAGATGCTGAGAAACTTTTGTTGTGAACATGATAAAGGGTGGTTCATGAGGAGGAAACGATAATGAAGATAATGTAGATGTGATAGAAAACATAGGTATGGATTCTCGATCCACCACTTAAATGTCACAGATAAAACAAAAATACATCATCAAATTCATAAAACCCATCATATGTGTTCCACCTCTCTATATATCTTTTATTAATTATTCATTAAATTTAATAAATTGTATTAGTAGAAGGGATTGAACTTTGATCTTTTTATTTAAAGGTACTAGTGACGGTAGGAATCTTCATATTAGTATAATTAAATATAAAATTATAATTGATCTCATGTTTTGTTTAAAGAATGGAAAATTCATATTTCCTTTCCTTATAGATAGTCTATATATAACTTTGATCTTCACTCATGAAATCCCTATCAAATTTTTATATATGACTATCATGAGTCCTGTTTTTATGAATTTCCTCCTAATGAGATATAGTGAGATAAAAATTGATTTTAAGAAACTACTCTCTAGATATATCTGTGATCATATCACTTTCAATAGCTGATGTTGGGGGTGGTGAAGTGGATGCATAAAAAATAACAACGATTAAGGTATACAACCTCTGTATATAGATTCTTATCTTGAAACAATGTTTTAATCATTTCCTTGATGATTGAATATATTTCATCAAATTCATTAACCGCTAATATATTATAGATATAAAATTATAGGATATTTAAATTATATTAGGATAAAAGAGTAATATAACCAACAAAATTATATTTCTATAATATACATTCCAAAACTATGTTACAATATATTTTCGGATCTACGATGCTCACTAAAATCAGAATGTATCATCACTCTTGAGGAATCAAAGTCACCTTTAGACATATATTATGATTGAATAGAGGGGAAACCAGTAATAGGCAATAGAATACTCTCAGGACCAATCACGAATGGATCTGCATGTTCAAATACATTATCAGTAACATCATAAGAATGATCATGTAACAATTAATATTTTTCAATCCCCTAAATTTGAAATCACATCTATTTTGTTCCAACAACTGAGATAGAAGGTCCAACTTGAATTGGTTGATTACTATTATCATTTTCACATCCCCCATATTTATCTATATCAGAGTATTCAAAACCATATTGTATACAACATGGGGACTCCTACTAAAATATGGTCATTATTTACCTTAACTATGAATATCATCAATAGGTGTGGCTAAAGAAACTGATGAACCCATGGAATAAAAATTTGGAATATAATAACCTAGGGACTCATCCCATAAATATATTTTGTAGACACATATCTAACATAGGAAACATCCTCAATATGGTAACCAGATCATGTTCTATCCACCTTTCTATTTAAAACAACAATATCATCTTGGATCATGGGATTCTAATCTTTACATCCATGAACATTATCCATGTCATTTAAATTTTAATCATCGGATAAGAAAAATATCTTCTTTGATAAAGAAGAATTTAATTATCCATATTCTCATTATTTTAAGACATTGACCTCCATAGATTTATCTCCAAATTGTAACGGACTTTCTACATTTGGATGGAAATAATATAGAAATATAGATCCATAAAATACATTTTCAGGTTATAAAAAAATCAGGATCAATTCCTTATTTTACATATTTTTTCACTTAATCTATAAAAGTATCTACTTTTCCATCCACATATTCATCATAAGTATAGGAAACTAACTCGTCATGCTCAATGTGAAGGTAAAATATATATTTTTTGTTCTTGAACGGTGTTCTATATGATTGTAATTTTCATAAACTGTATCATTATCCTATAACCATTTTTTATAAATTTATTCTAGTTGTCCTTTATTCATTTACAGGTAGACTGGCTCGAAAATTAACAAATAAATTTTATTTTTTTTAAATCTCACCAAATAAAACATTAGATTCAATCACTTCTAATATAATCATAGGATAGATCAATTTGTATGATTTAGATTTTTTCATTCACATATCCATAATATTTAACATAATATCTCTTTATAGATTCATTTTATAACAAATTTTCATATAAAATAGAAGAAATATATCATGGTATCTAATTATGAAAAACGAATATTTTCATTGACATAACATGTGATGGATGAATTTTAATTGGAGTAAACACTCACGATCAAGATCAGAATCATTATGTCTTCTCATTATAACATTATTAATTAAATCCAAAATATAATTAACATAGATTAAATATAATTATCTCTTTGAATAGATCCTTGTTAGTCAACTAAATTAACTGGGTGATGTAGATTTATTAATCAGACCCATTGAATTTATGAATTTAATACAATTTTTCATGTACCATATTTGAATAACCTATTTCTTATCACCAATGGTATACTAAACATGATTTTATAATCGGTGATCAACTATTAGATAAAATGTAAGGTCATTAATTGAACACTACTCAACACAAACCTATTCTTTAATAACCTTTATGAATAAAGAAATTATTAAAATTATCCATTCCACATCAACCACTTTCTCTAAAACAACTATTCAATTTTCATGATGATGGTATTTTTGGTTTTACTATATCATGGAATGATAATCTGTGATATCTATTCATAGGCGTGATCCTTTCTTAGATGAAACTAGAGGATTCTTCCCTCCCACTATTGTAGTGAATATAATGGAAAGGAAACAGCTTGAGGGCTGTAATGGGATTTGAGTAAAGGGAGTTAACAACATTTGAAATATATTCATAGGTGATACAGTGTTCTAAAATCATTTTTAATTTTTACTTTTATCATTTTTTCATTTGATATTTTAAAATATTTAAAAAAATAAAAAAATAAAATAAATAAAACAATATAAAATAGGATAAATATTGTAATGAAAAAGATACTTGACCAATAGATTACCTACGATGGATCTCCTACTGGTGGATACCCAATATGGTTTTTTCCAAAGGAGGTTAATTAATTGTGAATCTCCAATACTGGATCATCAAATTTTAGATCCCCAATTTTAGATATCGCAACTATAGATCATTCCATGGTGGATCTCCATAGGTATGTCACTATTTTTGGATAAATAATGATGGATACTTTAGTAGTGGATAACCAATTTTGGGTCACTAACACTATATATACATAGGTATACATGTAGATTAGGAATTTTTCAATTATGTCAATCTTATGAAAAAGGATTAACCTAAAATTACTATTCCATTTTCAGGTTTTATATAACTAAGTCACTCTGAGTTTAATAGCATCATAAAAATGATAGCAAGATTATTTTTATATATTTTGAATTCTGATTTATAGTACCATTTTATTAATTATATCATAATAAGTGATGTCTTAGTTCAATATGTTTTCTCTTCTAATGTGATAAAGGATTCTTGGAAATATCTATCACAAATTTTTATCAAAATTTTTAACGAAATGTATTAATTTATATATATATATATATATTAGAAAACAAATTAAATCTGAATATTATGTAAATAGAAACATATTAATGATATATACTCATCCTCAACCATACATAGTGAAAAAAACATACTTTTACTATATAATTATACTGTTTACTTTTCAAAAGCTGACATAAATCAATGGTTATTTTTTCTATCTATATAACAATAAACTAAAATATTCATTTCAATAACATAATAAAATAAATGATTTTCATAAAATAGTAAATAATCATAATTTTTTGATAAGGTATTTGAAAATTCATTTAATAACATGAAAATGTGATACTATAAGATTTTATTCACCAAAAGTATACATAAACACACTAAACACAATATATAGTCAACTATAATTTATGTATAGAAAGCTTCTAATCACACATATTTAATTGGTTTGATCCACTATCATTATAGTTTCATCAAAATCTATATTAAATGTTGTAATTAAAGGAGTATCACTTCTTGGTTTGGTATCCAAAACAATTTTCATTAGAAGTACATTAGTATACATACATTGATTTAAAATAATCCATTATATTTTATTTTTTTATAAAAAATAATTTATTTTAGTTCTCCCATTATCCAAATTTCAAATTCTAATTTACTTACTTTTTAAATGATAGTAAACCATGTATATCAAGATGACCAAAAAATACTATCATCAACATAACTAGGAAAATCTAAAACATCATTTTAAATTCAATTTTTAAATTTGGTTGGATAAAATATGACATTAGAAATAACTTTAGAAGATAAAAAATAGATGATACTATAAATCCATGATTTATAAGCCTTTTTGAAACCATATAAATAATTTATCAATTATAAAAAATAATTTGGAAAATGATGGTTTTGAAATCCAGTGGTTTTTTAATATAACACCCTAAATTATAGAAAAATTATATAATTATCTTTTTAAATCCATTTGAAATATTTTTAAATCTTAATTTCCTTCATAAAAAATTTGTATTGTAACTATTAAATTTTTAGGAACAGGTGAAATGGTTTCAATATAGTAAATATCCACATCATGACTATTTTTATTTACTAACAATATGGAATTATTTCAAACAATAGTCCCTGAATAATTAATTTTTTTTCAAACACCCATATAGTGGAAAAGTTGAATGTTTATTTATGAATATCATTTAGTTCCCAAATACTACTCCATTAAAATTAATGAAATTATTAATTCATTTCTGTCACCCATAATACATCATTATTGGAACTATTTATTTTTTTAGGTTCTACTTGTTACTGGATTGAATGATCATAAAAATGATTTCTATTTGAATATCTAGTTATTGTTACAATATCAATATCTCAAACTAATATAACATTGGTATGGTATCTATTAGTGTTAATAGTTCTAGGAATATAAGTGGTAGTTATGTCATTGTCGTATACAGAATTAGGATTAAATTTCCACTCCAAACTATATTTGTTTCTGTTCCATATAAATACTAGAAGTTATTGAATTGAAATTAATATTTGACATATCATATTAATGGTTTTATAAAGGGATCTTATGTTCATTAAGATTTGATTCATCAAATTTTACATCAAGAGAATATTTGAAAATATTTTTTCATATATTAATAAAAAATTGATTTACTCAATGTTGAATAACCAGAGAATAGTCCTTTATCACTATTGGTTGAAATTTTTTCATGATTATACTTTGTATTATGAATAAAAAAATTCACACAAAAAAGTTTAATGTTATTAACCATTAATTTTAATCTATTGCAAAATTCATATGGGTATTTCATTTAGATATGTCCTATTAAAACTCTATTAATTATTTATTCATTGGTTCTTCAAAAAAAAGGTAATTCATATTAATTAATCATGGTATGTGAAATTTTTTGAATGATTATGTTAATTATTACAACAAAAACATTTTTTGTGGGATCCTAATAGGAGAAAATTAATAATTATTTCCCTTTCTTAATCATTATTCATAATATTTATTTATAGTCTCATATCCTTGATCACTTACTTGGGATTCTATTATTTATCTACCAGGAGTTTTTATATATTTTTAATAATTGGTGAAATATGATGAATATTCAATTTTGTAAGATTAAAATAAAACACATTTATATATAGAATTTTTATACAAAAGTACCTAAAAATATATTTTAATTATTAATATAGAAACTATTGAATTTCTAAATAGTTTAATGTTATCCAACTATCAGGGTTCATAACATGAAATTTATTCTTTGATTTAAATGATTTATTTTGAAATATACCTTTTTAAAATGGATTTTATACATTATAATTATAGAATTATAATTTATAAAGATCATTGGAAAATCTATTTATTATTAGGATTATATGGAAATTAATATTGAAATGGATTATTCTTATAAAAATGGTATTATTTGTGAATATAATTTAGATAAAAATTTTATTAAAAAATAAAGAAAATAAATTAATAGAATATATATTATCATTGTTTAAAGATGTAAAAATAAATTATATTTAGAATCAATAGCCATAAAGGAAATATTTTCAATATTATCCCGCATACAACCATCACATAACTATTATATTATATGAAATTTATTCTTTAATCCATTTAAAAATAATTCGTTAGATATTAAAATATTTTAAATGCTACTAAGCTGACCATGTCGAATAATTATTCCACTGGAATGTTCACTATAAGATACATGTCCACCAAAAAAATGATTAGGTTCTTGATACATAAATAGTATCTTGTCATTTTTCTAGAACCTCTAATGTCATATTATCATTGATTCATACTTGAGTTTTGAAGAATGTTTCATTCAAAAAATAATAATTCAAAATTGGAAATTGTACAAAATTCATCATGGGTCCAAAAATTATTGTAATAAAAACGACTAATAATCAATAATTTATAAACGGTTATCCTATAAAGATATTGTATAATTTTATAACTAAAAACTATTTATGGTACATAATAATAAAACTATTAATGGATTTTTCAAAACATGAACTAAGAATAAAATTATTATTTATTATCACAATTTGTCCATATGGATAACCCATTAAATTTCTATGTTTAGGATTGATTCTATTTCAAACAATCTAGGTAATAATATTTCATCTATTTTTGAATCAATCCAAATATATTTTTTATTTTCTCATTTGGAAATTCAAAATCATTGTTCTTTTTTCACAATTGAGAATTTTTATCCTTATTTATAGTATTATATGTCTTAATTCTAGTTTTCAAATCATTTTTCATCATTAAAATATTATATTTATCATTAATGAAATTATAAATATTCACAAAACTAATATTATATTCAAAAATATCCTCATTAGACACATTTTTATCATTTTTTATCTCAATAAATATTCAGAATATGCACAAGATAATCAGTAAAAACATTATATACCATAGATGTGTTTTTGTAAAAAATCATTGTTAGCTTTATAGATGATATTTAATATGTTTGAATCTGATTTAATAGACACATACCAAGAATAAATCAAATATTCTTTCATAAATTTCAATTAACTTTTAAATTTATCATCAAATTTATTTACAAATATTAGCTTAGGATAATCAACTTTGAATGTGGAACAATAATGAATTTTTAATATATAATGTAAAATTAATTATTTCCTTTAACCTAAACTTCATGTGATTAATTTCATTCAATAATGACCTATGGATTATTTTATAATTTATTTAAAATTTCTGAGACATCCTTTAAATGAAAACCTTTTCATCAATATTCGGGAATGTTTATTTACAAAATTAATTCAAAATGAATATGTTATAATCCTCAGGGAATTTTCTAGTGATTATTTTAACGTAAAATTAGTATATAATAACATAAATTGATATTACTCATATAATATTATTTATATTATTCAATGATACCATATATATTCTTTATATTTATGGTTAATGATTATATTAGTAGATCTTTAAAACCATTTTTTCATTGGATCACTTATGATGATTTTTTTTTAAATTATACAAAACCAATTTTATTAATATGAATTATGATGTGATTATACAATGAGTGTTTTATAATAATTTGGATAATAAATGTTTGTTTTTAATTTTGGGATGGGTTCAGATATTATTATATATCCACCTTATGTGTTTAGTAAGGATTTACATCTCATTATATTTAAATGGAAAAATTGTTGATGTTATTGATCCACTATTTGATATTAGTGGTGATATGTGACCCATTATGAAATGAGAAAATAGTATGGTGGTTTGGTTCACAATTATTATATGTTCTAGGTAATTAACCATGATATATTTAATTAATATATAGTTATGATAGTTCTACACATTCCTATCATGAAAAAATGGTTCATAATTTAAGAGTATATCACACTCTTACGATTCCCTTCTTTTGAAATATTGAATTCTCATGGATTGGATAATCTTTATGATCCATGATATCTTAATTATGTATATTATATTATATTTTAATGATCTAATGTAGTTATTTTTGTCATATTATTTCATATTTCCTTTAATTTATATATCTCATGTTTACCCATAGTGAGAATATTATCTCACCCTTTATTATGTTTCCTCTTATTTGGTTATGATTAATGTTATATTTAGGTTATGTATATAATGGATGAGTGTGGAAATATATTTTGAGGATGAAATATATCATTTCATAAATAAAATGATAGGGTATATGGTCTCCAAATACACAAAACATTTGTGAACATTGAGTGTTTATTTGAGAAATGTATTGATTATTCATCTCTACTATAGTAAGATTTATCTATGAAAAAATAAGGTTTTTATAGTTTGTATTAGTTGGATATCTATCCAATCATTGAATATTATGTATAAAAACATTTGTGAAAACATTGGGGATATTTCTATGTCCATGATAACATCTTAATGATTTTCATGACCATAGAAAAACACTATGAATCCTAAGGTCCCATAGATTTAGAAACATATTTTGAAAAATATTTTATTATAGGTGGATTCATAGACATTGATTTTTTTAGTATTATTTTATTGTTATAACAAGATGAAATTATGGTAAAAATGTTCTTTAATTTGAAAATATTTTACACTTGACAAACCATATTCTTCAAAAGATAGAAGTCAAAATCATGTATTGAAACTCACAAAACCTAATTTCGTTACAAATGATGAAGAACTTCTAAACAAAAAAATAAATGTGTAAAATACCATTTATATTTTCTTGAGGAATCATCCCCCATATTCTATTGGGTATTATGACCCTCTGTGAGTTAAAAGTTAAATCAGCACCATTATAATAGTATTTTTGGTTTATTTGTTCTCAAAAGTTGGAATAGCTATATTTTATGTTTATAGTTTGGTGGGAGAGGAATATTATAGGTGGAAGCCTATTAGGAATAGAAGGAAAATATGAATTTTATTAAATGGATTGGGATTATTATATAAGGATATTTTTAAAAAATTAATTCTCTTTTATTATACATATATTCATAGAGAAGAAAATGCTTGAAAAAATGAAAATGGATGGTGAATAAATTTATACATATGTTGAAAATATTCCATGAAAGGAAAGGATTTAATATCATTTCATAATCATCCATCGATCATAACATAATTGATTCAATAATTCATTAAAAAATACACTAAAATGAATTATCGATAAGAGAATTTATAAAATATTATAAAGTCATTAGATGTGAACTCACTGTGAAAATAAAAATATGAGAATACCACCATTCCAATTGTGTTGATAAGTAAAGGATGGTAGAGTTTCATGAAAAAAGAAATAAGTCATACAATATAAACAAATTCCATATATATAATTTCAAGAAACAATATATATTGAATTTATTAAATGGACATAAGAGGATCATTAAAAATGGAATGGTCAGTCATCTATCTTGTTATATTGAAAGGGTATAAATATGATAGTTAATACAATGGAGGTAAAAAATATAAAATGTAATTTTCCACCCACTCTCAAATTCTTCAAATTCAATTAATATATAAATTTATCCAAAAAAGGATTGAATATATTTTTTTATGATATTTTTGAATACTAGTTAAATCTAAATGGAATGTTGAATCTCATGGGATCATGAATGCTGAATGGGTTCCATGAATTATGTGGTGAAAGTTACAATTATCATTAAATAATTAATATCTAATAACTTATTTGATTCTAGATATAACAAATATATTTAGATCTAATGAATTTCACATGGGTATCGAATTACTAGATCAATTAATATATATATATATATATGTTAATTTTAAAACTCATAATAGAATGATTTATGCAGATCATGTATACAGTTCTTGTCCTACTGAATTTTGTGGAAATGTAGCTCTGTAAAATCTCATTATTCACCCTCCGATATAATTTGGTGTTTCCTTATGAAAATATTGGGCTTTTCAAAATAAATACAATAAATATAATTGAATAAGGAACAAAAAATTTCACATTATAAATGAACCTATGATAATTAATTTTTGAAAGGTTGAATACATATTTCCAATTGACATTTCTTATTTATCAAGGGTCTTATTTCCAATACATGAAGGATATTTATCTTATGTGGATTGGGGAAATCTCAACATTTGATAACATTGACATTTTTTTATACTTATTTGATGTATTTACAAAAAATATACATTTCATCCATCAAATCATGATGTTGAGATTTTAATTGAACACATACATGGCATTATACATATTTTACGTGATCCATATAATGTTTTCATTTTTTAGTAGCAGTAATTGAATTGAAAACTCCATGGAAATGTTGAAAAGGGATCTGTTAAAATAATTGAATATTTATTATGAATACTTATTATTTTTTCTATGAAGAAAGTTGAATTAATGAAACTATGCAATATTTCTTATGAACATAAAAAGATCATTATCGAGAACTTGTTTCCTCTACCTCTTGTTTATGATTTTTTGATCAACATTGTGAAGATGAATAAATTAATAAAATCATCCTCCACTATGGATATCATAAATTGTGGATCATGAAGTTGGATATTCCCAATATATAATTACATACAAGGTTCAAAAACTATGAATTTACAATGAATTCATTTTGATTGAAAATTAGCCCTATCATCATTGAAATAAAGAATATAGTATTATGCGATTACTAAGAGCTGTTTTTGGTAGTTTTTGTAGATGATATTATTATATATTAAAAGTTCCCCGAAGATAATGAATATAAATTGAGAATTGTGTAGGGGACCATATAAAATGTGATGTACAATGAATCATTTACCATTTTTTGAATTTTGGATTTAGAATGTTGCATTATCATGATATATATTCTCATGTGAGGGTTTATTGGTAGATCCTTCATAAGAGGAAGTAATTGTGAAATGTACTTGACTGTCTGGGGTAATTGTGATCTGTAGTGTTCTTGGGTTATATGGATATTAAAAATTATTTGATAGATTTTTTTAATTACTATATATTCCACTCACCAAGTTGACTCAGAAAGGATTTAAGATCTTCTATATAGGTGGATGTGGGTAAAATTTCATGTATTTTATGTGATGGATGGTCAATAATGAAATGCTCACACTACCCTATAGAAGATAAAGGTTTTTGTTCAACATCATTCTTTCAAACAATTGAATTCGTCGTTAAGTATTGGAATATATATGGAAATAACATATCCCTCACCCCATTTTGAAATAAATGGGAAAACTTTATCAATCCCTCATTTGGAGATGGAATTATTGTTATTTTGATAAAGGTATATATCCATTATAATTGTTAATGTATGTGAGAAATATATATATATATATCATAAATATTAAAATTATAACATCACATAGAAGGGGATGAATATATTCCAAAGAAGGTGGTTTAGGAAGTCTAAATATTATGGATTATCAAAACATTACCTCCGCAAGAAATAAAAAATTGTGACAATCTCTCTATGTAAAAGGGATTGTGTTTAATTTACAATGATGAGGATCATAAAAGATCAAATATTTCAATATTTGAAAAGGATGGATTTGGAAATTTGGGAGAACATGATGAAATCAAATAATACTAAATTTAATGTTTACAAATCTATAAATATAAGTATTAAATAATCATAAAAGTATGTTTTCTATCCCTATAATAAGGTCCAAATTTTTTTTGAGCCCAACCATTATTGTGAGGGAATCATAAAAATTTAGAACAATGTTTTTTCCACTTATTATTAGACATGAAGAATGAGATATTGGATGAAGAACATTGTTTATTGTTATCTATTTATCATTGACATAAAAAAACAAAGATATATACTTAAAATAGTATGTATTTTATGGGAAAATAAGGGAGATAGTATAGATATTGCCTATTTGTTATTTACCTATTTAAAGATGAGGTGTAGAAATAAAAATCTATATAATATTTAAATCCATTACATATTAAACAACTTAAATGGGAAAAATATTAAAATGGAATTATTATTGGAGTCCCCAAAATATATAATTGGAACAATGACACTTGGGATTTGGTTAATCACTATAATAATTTAGTTCACTTCATTTCCATCAAATAATATTCCTATTTTAATCATATTACTATGGTGTACATTGATGAAGTGGATAAATTGAATGAATTACTGCATTTAATTATAACTGATTAGTATCCATGATTTACCTACATGATAAGGAGAAATGTTCAGTATGATCTAAATATATATTTATGTTTTAGTACCTTATATAATCCTTACATAGAGGTTTAGTCTTAGAGGACCATTCAGGGCCTAAACAACATGTTTATTACTTTTTATATTGAATTAAAATGTGGTTTTGATCAACACCTTTCTTGGGAGATGATTTCACACAAAAAATAAAATTCACTCGAGCATTAGGATGGATCCTTATATAGATTTATATGGAAGTAAGTAAATATTTCCAATTTTATGGGATAAAGGTGATGAACAAAAACTATTAGGAGATGATATAACTAAATAGATGGAATAAATGTTCATATTCATTCACTAACGCAAAACTGTAAAAAAATGTTGATAGAACTTTTATAATGAAAACAATCAATGATATCTAGAGTTCAATTTAGGTCATATGTTATTAATTAGAATATATCCTCAGATTATGGTTACGAGATTCAGAATAATTTAAATATAAAACAGAGGTATAATATCATTTTGTATTGTCTTGCTAGATTAGAGGAAACAACTTATCACTTAGTGCTTTCACTTACCCTATACAAAGTTCACTATGTGTGATTTTTATATCACATGAGGAAGTAAATATATAAAACATGAAATGTAATGAAAATAATTTTTAAATCACTGAACATGATCACTATTATGAAGAACAATTCATGTATTTTATAGATCATTAAGATAAAGTTCAGTTAAAAATACCACAGACATGGGAAATATTTTATAGAAAAACCTAAAATATGGGGAATATGTGTGGGAACATGTGTATATGAAGAGTAATAAGTATCATCAAAAAATTTTATCATATATATATATATATACGTATAAATTATAGGGAGAACTAAATTTTACTGGGGGTGTTAGTTTATAGCTTAGATTTTATGAGATATTTCTTTATAAATAAATTTTATTTTCATAATAGATATTGTTACAAGAAACACATCATTTAAATGAACCCTAAGAAACTATTAAAATATTATTAAATATTATGATGAATATTACCATGAATTTGGATTACAAAGAAAAAATAAAAATAACTATATTAAATATAGAACATGGTTTATATATTTATATAATTAATTCATTGATTATCAATTAATAAAATAAAAATGGAAATTTCATTTTCTAATAGGGGATGTCTTCTTAAAAAATTGTTTTTACACATGTAATGTATTTTATATTTCTATATATAATGAATCACTTTTGAAAAAAGATTTTAATTAAATTTATATATTATATATTCAATACACTAGTTTATCTTTCATTTAATATTTTTTCTATACATGGGATAAGAATAAATCCAATTTTATACTTCAAAAATAATTTTTCTAAAAAGTATTCTTCCATATTTTATGTATAATTAATTTAAAAATAATATTTACCTCTTATATAAATAGAATCATGATAAATGTGTTCCAATAATATTATAAAGATTTATAGATTTTTAAATTAGATCAATTTAACTTTAAAGTGATATATATATTAAATGTGGTTATATTTATCATCTCGATACGGTAAGTCCAATTAATCAATTTTAAAAATATGAGTTATGGTGACATTATTCAATACTAATTTAAATTCAATATTTCAAATTCAACTTTTAAACCATATTCAATAAATGTAAATGTTATTGAATGCTTTTAATTTTTATGAACACTGTAGTATTAAAATTGAAGAAAGATAAAAAATTATCTCATTTAGTTTTAAATATATATTATGAGTTAAACGAGGGATATAATAATGTATTGAATTAAAATTAATTTCCATTTTTTGAATAAAAATATTATTTCCATATCTTAATTTATTTATACTTATTAGTAATTAAATGATTATCGTAAACTATTGTAAAACCCTGATGTTTTATTTATTAAATTTGTTGAGAAATAAAATAAATTATTTTCAAAATATTAAATGTAATATTATTTGACAGTGTAAAAGTTTTCCACATATTCTTTATCTAGATATATCATATTTTTGAAATTTAGAAGTATTTATTTTGAATTTTATCATTTCATTGATTCATTATAGATATATTAAATTAATATTTCCAAAATTTATTTTTATCATATTTTATGGATACAATATATTTTAAT
Source organism: Viscum album (assembly GCA_963277665.1). NCBI lineage: Eukaryota > Viridiplantae > Streptophyta > Magnoliopsida > Santalales > Viscaceae > Viscum > Viscum album. Next base: position 1,396,846,005 of record OY728165.1, read on the forward strand.
ATTATATAAATATTTTTTAAATATTTCCAAGTGAAAATTAGTATAATATATGGTAAAAAGATATCATTTATTTTTAATTTTTGATTCATTTTATATGTTAAAAGAAAAAGTATTTCCCTTTAAGGGTGAAAATTTTGTTATACCGATAAATGTTAAAATGGTTATCTAAGGGGTTAAACCAACATATAACGATTAAAAAATGCAATACTTACCAAAATCTATTTGAAAATAGTATTATAACAAAATCATACATTATATTAGAATCTATGTCCATTTTTTATTCTTTAACTTGATAATGACCAATTATATCTTAATATTTTATGAAATGATACTAAGGACCCTCTCATAGAGTATAGCTGGGAACCCCTCCATTTTTTATTATCACATCATTAGGCATTATTGCTTGATAAGACCCTTTTATATTCTATACAACACCCCCTAAAAAATATTTATAGGTTTTATTCCTCCCAAAATACCACACATTGTATGTTTTATTCAAGATCACATACCCTTATTTTTATATTATTCCACCAAATGATCATCAATTGATATCTCCCATGTTTACCCTTAATGAGCATATGCGATCACCCATTTATATGTTTTTCTTCTTGATTTTATGAAGAATGATTTATATAGGGTATTTCTAGAAAGGAAACTATGTGTATAGGTCATTTAGCTATGATTAAGTGACATTCAGAAAATTAAATTTTAAAGTTTGTATTGACTAATTATACTAAATATATATGATTCTTGAGAATTTATTTGTTTACTGTGTTTCTTATTAAACTCTAGTGATTTAATATTTACATATGAAAATCTAGAATCATTATATTATTGGGTATCTGAGAACACCCTATATTATATATATATTACCCCAAGATTCAAAAAATCGAATTAATCATTATTTCACCGATAGAGGTGAAGAAATGATAATTTAACCAATAAAATATTATTTTCTTTTAATTTTTTTATAGTTTAATATTAAATGAATTAATTTATAAATTCATCCAATACTATTGAAATATATGATCTTATGGGACCTAAACTCTTGTATCATCTAATTATTTAGTATAATTACAACCTACTATAGGTTAATATTGTTGTTGTGTTCAAATTTTTTTCTTTCAACTACAATCAGATAAATCTCACAACATCAAGAAGACACATGGGATATAGTGATCAATATTCACCTATTTTTATATCAATAATATAATTAAAAACTCAAATGATATTTTTCCATAGCCACAAAAACATACCCTTCAACACATGATAGATATTATATATAAAATGATGAAATTCCACTACATAGAAAAAAATCACGAAGTACAACCTCACACATCACTACTGGAACACACAATCTCTTCTAAATCATTATTTTATTTCTCTTGTCCTCCAACAATTATTTTAGAGCATCACTATGAAACTTTGGATTCTATTTCACTTCAACCTCTGAGTCAGCCCCATATATACTCTTCCACCTAACACATCATGAAATTTAGAATTATAATATAAAATGGGAAACTATAAACAAAAAAGAAATTATCTACATATTTTTGTATCATAAAATTATCCTCCATCAATCAATAAGTATCTACATATTTATTAAAAAATATATCACCATTTTGTTCTTCCTAAGAATTAGAAACAATGATACCTCTTCATAGGGGGTATGAAATATTGGATTAAAATTTTATTACAACCTCATACACATATCTTAATATATATTCAAATATTAATAAGAGAAAATATAACTTTATCTCGTATATAATATAAAGAAAAAAATCAATGAATAATTTTGTTATGTGTGGAACTCCATTAGGGAAAACACCACAACAACTAAATAAAGGTCACTGGTGGTAAAATAATTCCAATGGGGACATGACTTCTAGGAAATAAACAAGATATAAGCCCATAATTTCATTAAGATTCATTACATACAATGATAATATGCATCATTGAAAAAAAAATATCCCTCATCTAGAAATAAATAGATGGTATTAGTGATTAACATTTCTATTAGGAATTCAAAATTATCATGACCCAAATAAATTTATTCAAAATAATGATCCTTCTTGTTCATGTCCATCAAAGGGGAGGTAACCCAAGTGATGTCAGAAAGATAATAATAATTTTATATAATAAGAAGAAGAAAACTAAATATATATATTATACTCATAGGTACATCTAAATAATCAAATACCTAAAACATTAATGGTTCAACTGATACAACTTGTTGAGAAATCAAATTTATGATAAAATTCCCCAACCACATCCAAACATACACTTAAAAAACATTATGTGGAACTTATTTTGCTGAATTGTCAATAAAATAGCTCAATAATGGTTATAATATTCATCAAATTATTCTTATAATATGATGATTTTACTGATGAACGCTACTATAATCTACCCTAGAAAAAAATAGAAGACAAAGATCATTATCTCCATGAAACCATCAAGGAATTTTTGAAACTTAATAAAATAACTAGAAAATTAATGTGTCAATATAATCACCTAAAGTCAACATTGAAGTTATTATTGTACCTTATTCTCGTATGGTGGTAACTATACCATAGATGAATCATGGATAACTACTTTTCTTCAATTAATTAGTCGAATAAATTATCAATCACCAGTATAGTGATATGGTCTTGTCCATCACCTAGTTAATCTCTATGAATTCTATAAAAAAATCAAAACATCGTCTTCCTTTTTGAATAATAAAAATATATACCCACAATGTAAATACACTGGTCTATAAGAAAACCTATTTAATGAGATCATAAACTATGCTCTATGTCTATCATAGATTATATATATCCACCTAATATAGAGAGGTCAACATTTCTGACTCATACAGTTAAAATTCTATCATAATCACTATATTAAAGAAATGTTGTATGTAAAAACTCCTCTGAAAAATATCAAAGATGGTCATAATGCCTCCTGATGTAATGGAATATGCCTTTTTGGTCCATTACATTGTTAGAAATCATTTTTTTGAGTTTTCTATTGTAATTGCAATGTTTTTTGGAAGGGTGAGTTGTTATCATAGTGGGATATTTCCAATTATTTTTCAAATTTCCATGTTTTCAACATTTTCCAATGATGTATCATCCCAACTGTGTTTCACATTAGTGGTGTATCATGCTGGTTGTGTCTCAAAAGTGTGTTTTCTCACTCTGGAAGTGTCTCACTAAAGTTGGATTCCCTTGGAAGTGTCTCTCCCTAGTAGGGTTTTGATTGAAGTGTCTCTCCCTATTGGGTGTTTGTTGGGGGTCTCTCACCATGTTGGTGGATCACTATTGGAGTCTAACCCATGCTATGGATCACTAGTGGTATCTCACCTGGGCGGTGGATTGCTGGTGGTTTCCCACCCTCATAGATCCTTTTCATGGACACTCATTGAAATATGTTATTTTTGTGGTTCCTCATTGGGGGTGCCTCGTCTTGTAGTGCCACATGATCAATGTTCCCAGTTCATCCAATTTTTCCCTTTTGATGTCATTATTTGGCGTAAAATGTGTTTAATTACAATGTTAATGGTTTTTGATAATGATTCAATGGTTAAAAATTATATCATTTATTCCCTATGATTCATGATTCTTTAAAATGGTCAAACCGCATGGCTTTGGTTAGATATTCTATTAATGGTTAATCATAATTCTATATAATCCTATGTATCACATATGGTCTTTCTAAAGAGGATATATCCTTCCCATTTCTCATTAAAACATAATTTATCTTGATATGGAATGATCCAAATCCCTCTTCCCATAGAAATCATGTGTACTTTCTGAATCATTGGTTCATGATTCTCTTGAGAGTGCATGATATATGAGATTCCCCTATTTTTTTTATAACCATGATGTGCCAATATTTCTTCTTCCATGTAGGATTTACTTGATCATTATTAATTGTTCAAAATATGGGATGGGGGTATAGATGTTTTTCATTGTGAAGATATTTTATTCCAAATTAATAAATATAATTTAATAGGATTAAAAAATAATATACAAGGGCTAATAATTATGATTCATGATCTGGTCATATGATTGATGTTATTAATAATGTGATTTTTATAGGATAACTACATAATAATAATTGTTTTCATTGGGGTTCCTAGTATTCACATTGTATGGTTTCTGTAATTCATTTGGTTTGGTTTTTATAGAAAACATATATATAAATATAGGTCAGTAATTTATATTCACTTAATAAATGGACTCTCCAAGATCATAGTGTTTTTATGATTAATCCAAAAAATTAACATATTGAATTAAATAATGGATATCATATTTAAATTGAAAATATGTTATCCTTAGTGAACATAATGATATGGTTACTAGTTCAATTTTTCATAGGGGGGTGGTTCTTTTGAGGTGATAAACATGGTGGATGTGTTTAAATAAGAATATTACTGTTTGTGTGGATAATTTCGAAGCTTCTTTTAATTGATAAAATGTTTAAAGATTCACCATGTATATATGGTCTATGATATTATGTGTCAATAATGTGATAGGTGTTAGTTTACCAGATCTCTTCAACTACAGAATGGGTTTTAATGTGTTTCGTAATATGTTGCGTGCTTAGTAGTTTCCTGGGTAGTGATGGAAGGAATGAAGAATTTTTTAATCTAATTTCTAATGGATTTGTTTGGTTTAGTTAATGGAATTTCAATTGTTATATTAATTTTTTGTAATTTGAAATGGTATTTGCGACTTTATGTATGGTGTTGTCAATTAAAAGGTAGTAGCAAAGTTGATTATGTTTCAAGATTGTGTTTTTTGTAAGAATCTGATATGATTGGCTTGAGTTTTTAGTATAATAAATGTATATATATATGTGTATTTTTGTTAATAATTTCTTTATGCACCCCACCCTATATGATCATTATGTAATAGCATCTCTATCATCATATGGGTGGGTGTCATTCCCAAAATCTGGTGAGGAGTATGGATGGATAGGTACCCACTATTTCTACTCTCTCTTCTAGGTGAGGTAGGTATAGTAGAGGTTATGATGACTATAGGTCATTTAGTTTTTTATATGGTGGTATTGATAGCCCAAGTGTTTGCGGCTAAGTTGGTTTGTGGCCCAAATTTCATTTTTCAAGGTTTGATAACAATGGGGTTTCTCAGAAAGGTTGTTTGTTTCCTAGTTGTCTTCAGGATGAGTGGTGATGTGTTTTCCTAGGTGTCATTAGGATGAGATCTAATGTGTCATGCCAATGTGTTTGTGGGTATGATGTGTTGTGAGGACAAGGTGTGTCTGGGAAAGATATAGTGTGGAATTCAGAAGGAATGGGAGTGCTAGGATGTACAGAGTTGGGAGAGATCGACATACCATGAAGAATTTTGTGTGGGGTACCCTATTGTTGATGTTTTTACCTTATATTACTTGGAATGTGAAACTTAGTGAGTGTGCCTTGATGATGTAGGGTTTGGTTAGAATACCTCTATAGATGTTTTTTGGTTCTTCTATTTTCTCATGTGTGCATTAGTATGCTTCATTCACATATGGATAAGATTATTTTATTCCTATTGAGAATAATGGTATGCTCACCATAAGTATATAAATTTGTTTTGAGGATTCCTAGTGAATTTTTTAGAACATGATGGACATTACTAGATCGGATCCTTGTCTATTATTCTATCACGACTTATATTTTTTATGGATAATTTCATTGGAGTGTTTAAAATTTAGTATCATTTTTATATATTCATTCATGTGGGGTGGAAGGGGTTTCTAGTATATCAATTTATTGGAGTTTTTGTGGATGACTCATCATATCTCATGGTCATCATTATTTATAAAGGGTAATTAGTCCCATATTAGATTATTTGTAAACCTTTGGTGCTAGTCCCAATCCCTGGGCCCATGGATTCAGGACTTGTCCCTCAATATCACCCTTCCTTAATTTCCTACCTTGAAGGGGTATCCTTGGAGGGAGGGGATCATGAAAGAGTGTTATCAAAGATAATGGTTGAGATATAAGATGGTGTTTTCATTTAGGAATATTGATTATTTAATAGGTTGGTATGAAAACAGTTCTAGTTGACGGTCGTGCATGACACATGCCAGAGAGACTGGCTAAGATATGGGATTCAAGGGACCATGTGCTCTAGTTCACATGCTATGATATTAATGAATGGCCAAGGGAGATGGACCTTCTTATATTATAGAGGCCAATTAATGTTACACAAATCATAATTATTAATGTTTTTGTTTGAATTGGGTTGTTTTTCGGATTGATTAAACAGAGAAAACTAGGATAAGAAATTAACAAAATTCTTAAGAAGATTTTCTTACTACATGGGTATAGGAAATCATTTTTTTTCTTTTCATATATGGCTTTTGTTTATCATTCATGTGTGTCTTAGGTTTTTGATGTTTAGTGTGATGATTACTTAGATCGTTGTAGGGTTGATCACATTGATTAGTATGATCTGTGGTAGAGGATGTTGTGTACATTCTTGAGGCATGGTTTGGAAATGTATGATAGAAATGATTCAGATATCGATATAGAGAGCTGGCTAGAGGATCTTGAGATAGATTTCAATTTGACCTAGGCCCCAAGAGAGTATTGGGTCCTTATGATAGTTTTTGATCTGTGGGGCGATGCATGTCAATGGTGTACACTGTTTCTGGGAGAGTAGAAGGAGGTATATGTTTTTTGGATTGAATTTTATAAAAAGTTATAGGAAGAATTTCTATCATCGTCTATGATGAATGAGAATATCTAAAAGCTACTCCCCATTCATAATTGGTGTATGTTAGTGTGTCAGCTGGTTATCAAGTTCAATGACCTAATAATTTTTCCTCAAGACCTATTTCTAAATGAGTAGTCTCCTGTGAGATGTCTTGAGGAGGAACATCATCCTTCTATCTAGTTTGTAATTTCACCTATTACATTTCCAACATATTTTTACGTTCAGAAGAAGGTATAGGTGATAGAGTGTATTCACTCATGATGATCTATATCACATGATGTTATACATAAATGTTTTCAAGAGGTAGTATTATTATTGACCTATCAATGGCACCCACACCATTGAGATTATAATTAGGTGTGTGTTAAACTTAGAAGATTCCATTCCAACATTATGGTTCTAGTGGATTCCATGATTTTCATGGTATCACAGTGCCAATGTGTTTCCATTGATGGGTTCGTGGTCATCTCCAGATCAGGTGACTGGTATCTCCCTATGTTTTGTTTTGTGGAAGTGGGTAGGTTCAGCACCAGCCTCAATAGTAGTATCTATAAATAACATTTCAGCAATAGTGGAAGTTGTATTTTTCTTCACTAAGGGGGGATAGAATAGGTTGATCCCACCCATAGGATGTTCCTCATGTTTTTGGATCATGAACCATGCATGAACATTGAGGTTTCCATCCACATAGAGGTATAAGAGATGGGAATGGAAAGTTTCTTATATTAGAGATAATAGTTCTAGAGGATCATGAGATTGTTCGATATACAATCGATATGTTTTATACCCTTGTTTTTTACATTTATAATCTGAGAGCATCAGACTCCATTTTCTATCATTCTGTAGACTAAGATCTAGGACTATATATAAATACACAACTCGATCCTCTAGTGTTTTGTATGCCAGTTGTAGGCCATACTCTCTTTTTTTATGTGTTATGGGGGTGGAGACTGATAATGTGTCCACATCATTCCTATGGTGATATTTTCATTCTATAGGAGAATCCATACGATGTAATACTCACAATCGACTTGTTTTATTATATATGTTCTATTATTAATGTATTTTTGAGGAAATACATGTTTTCATTTATTGATTGTCTGTATGCGGTTTTCATTCATGAGCTTGGTTTCCATATTTGCATCCTACATGGGGAGCCATTTATTTTTATTTTTGTGAAGTTTTTAATGGAATTAGTTGAAACTAATTTGGTAGAGGTTCCCACGGTCATTGGGGAGATCCATCATGTTTTATAGAGTTACTGGCAAAGAAAAATAATTGTGGTATGAGGTTGTGTATAGACTGTAGATGGTTGGATCAAGTAATGATCAAAATCCATTACCCTATTCATCCGATAGATGATATTTTAAACCAGTTTAGAGGGGTTAGTTTGTTTCCTACTATCAACCTACAGTCAAGATATCACAACTTGGGGGTTTTAGAAGAAGATATCATAAAATATTTCCTTTAGATAAAGATATGGGGACTGTGATTTTGTATTCATACCATTTGGGAACATGAATGCACTATTTTTGGTCATAAGGATTTTTAAATCCATGATAGATGAGTTCCTCGATCATTTAATTATTTTATCTTTCAATGATGTCTTAATATTCTCGAATTAATAATAGTACCATGTTATGAATCTCAGAATTTTATTTCCTATCTTTCGATGCCTCCATCTCTATGGAATTTTTTCATGTGTATGTTATTGACCTGAAAGGTTAATTTTCAATGGAATGTGGTGTTTTATAATGGTGTGGTAGTTGAAATTTAGGAGGTTGACATAGTAATTTATTTAAAATCAACCATGAACGTGGAAGATAATCATAGTTTCCTTTCCCTTTATGGCTATTATCAGAGGGTTGTACCCGATTTCTCTTGAGTTATATCTCCATTAGAATCCTTTACTAGGAAGTACCATGATTCTTCAGTGATTGATTAGTTATAGTGAGAATTTGATTTTCTGATGGATATGTTGGTCAGTTCCCCAAGTGCTCTAGTTTTTGGCGGAAGGGGTAATGTTTGTTGGTTTTTATGACCCTTTATATCGAGGTTTGGGATGTGTGTTTATGATGTAGTAAGGATTGATAACTATTGGGACTATGTAGTTACATCCCAAAAAGATTAACTGCACCACCAATGATTCGGAGCTAGATGTGGTTATGGTTGCACCCCATTTTTGATGGAATTAACACATTTGGGAGGACATTTTGGTCATCATAGATAAAAATATTTTGATCTGTTTCTTTTCTGAACATTACTTGAACATAAAAAAGTGTAGGTGGATGGAGTTTTTGTAGGATTATGAAACTGAGATCTCTTACACCTCATTATATAGGAATTTTCTTGATGATGATTTATAAATAATGTCATATAAGGATGTAGTTTTGGAATCCTCAAATTCATGGAGAGCGATGGATAAGTTGAAAGCCGTGTACATAAATACACAGGTAGATAGAGGTATATAGTATTTGTTTATAATTAATTGAAATATTCCTTGCTTAATTAGGTGGAGGGGTATTAGTGGGGATACTCAGAGGTAGAGGTTACGTATAATCATGTATTACATGGTGTTTCTTTTGAATGTTGGTTGAAACATGGTCGAAACTAGATGTTGTTTTATGGGAAGTAGTTTTTTTCTATGGGCATGCATGATTAATTACCTCATGAGTTTTATAGGTGACAATGTTTATTATTCCCAAGAGTTTCCAAATTTTACCATGGCTTATGGATATAGTTTTGTTGGCCTAAGATGAAATAAGAAGTGGTATAGTGTGTGGGAATGTTCATGGTTTTTCAGTAAGTAAAGGAAAACCACTATGTTCGTAGTTGTTTTTATCCTTTGAATATCCCTGTGATGAAATGGGATGACATGTCTATATAATACATCATAGGAATACGTATAGTTTAGTGATGTAGTAATTTTATCTGGGTGAGAGTGGATCTAATGAAGAAATCATCACACTTTTTAGAAAACAAGGAGTCAGTAATAGTGGATTAATTAGATAGGAGGAAAAGAAAATATGTTCTACAAGTTAATATAGTACCTCAATCCATTATATCTGATATGGATAAAATTCATACCACACGATTCTGGATGGGATTGTAGTATGATTTTGGAACTCAATTTTGCATCCACACTTCATTCCACCTATAGAAATATGGGAAGAGAGAGTTGACTATCCAAACATTATAGGATATGTTTTAGTCATGTATCTTATAAATTAGTGGATCTTGGGCACACACAACAAAAAAGTGACTGTTACGAATAGAAAATTAATGACAGATAAAATATATGTTGGTAAAAATGATAAATTCCAACAGATATTAAATTATATTGATATTAACTATAGGTACCAACAGTTTTTTTACCAACAGATATATTTGTTTATCTTAGTAGTTCAATACCAACAATTGATTTACCGATAAACGAACCTGTTGTTGTTCATTATTATTACCAACAAATCTTTTACCATTTTAAATTTTTTTTTAAAATTAATTATTCAATTATATCAAATATTTTACCAAACAATGAATATTTATATATATATATATATCAATAAATATTACTAAGTTATGGATATTTTAATTAATCTCATTTTGATATGTTTGTAATAGGTAATATATATATATATATATATACTGATGAAATATATGAATGTATACATATATAATATTTATGTTTATACACACACACAAGCCCATATATGAAAAAAATTTATGAATATATATATATATATATATATATAAACACAAACCCATATATGAAAATTTTTTATGAATTTATATATATATATATAAATGTTATCACAAACCCATATATGAAAAAATAATTATGAATATATATATATATAGAGAGAGATAGAGAGAGACCCACATGACACCCATATATGAAAAAAAAACACAGAAATTCATACCGACCTGTCCCATTCCCCGTTCCCTGCGACCCCCCTTCCCCAACCCTAAGACCCCGCCCCCACCCTGCCCCCGCCCCCGCCCCCGCCCAATAACTGTCACCTCCTGCCCCGTTCCATGCGAACCCCATTCCCTAACCCTAAGGCCATGTTTCCCGCACCACCCCCTCCCTCGCTCCATGGCCCTCACCACCTCCGCGCCTCTGTGATCGACCGCCTCCCCAGCCACAGTTCAGCCTCCCCCGCCTCCCCCACCTCCCCCACCACCGCTCATCCTCCGCGCCTCCCTGATCGTCCACCTCCCCCACCAACATTCAACCTTTTCACCTCCATGATCAACCTCCTCCACCTCCACCACTCTGCCTTGGTGCCTACTCGATCGACCGCCCATGGTCATCGCCCGGTTTTTCAGTTTGGTTCTATTCGGACTGTACATTTTGATCCAACAAAACTTGGTATTCATTCAGCTATGTTATTCAAAAAAATTTCCCTCGATTTTCCTTTTCCCACAACATAAGGGGAGATAGTTGGTTTCTTATTAAATTTCAATAGGATAAATAGGGGTGAATTGGGCCTCTTTGTTACCGATTAATAGTCTATGTCAGGACTTAAGATGGAACGTGTGGTAATCTCAGAATAGCATGATTCATGTCTCTTTTCCATTCGAGAAGGACATTGAGAATTTATCCCTCTTTGGAAATTTTCATAATGGAGATAGTGTGTATTAGATTTTCACAAATAAATTTGTAGAACTGCATACTACTCTGTTTTTACACAAAAAACGAATGGTTACCACATACTATTATTGTGATGAAGATTTTCACGAAGGATACATTATACATCATTATATGCTTTCACGATGAAACTTGAATCATTGAATTACTGCTTTCATGAAGGCATTAAGATAGCCTAAAACAATATCACACTGTTTCATGAAGGAAACAGTGTATATCCATATATTTTCATGCACACACTTGATTATTGGGCATTTGTTTGTAGAGAGTATTTTTTTGAGTTGTGTTCACACACTTTAAATCCAAGATCCAATGTGTCATAACTTGTGTGATGTGTTGAGAAGGTGATGATCAGTACATGAAGGGTTCATTGTATATTTGGATATGCTTTCAAATTGAGTAGTGGATAGTGTGTGTATTGTGAGTGTGAAGAAAATAAAAATAAATAGTGTATTACATATACTATCGATACCCTTTAGAGTGATGGTCAATAAAAACCTTATGCTGAATGTGCGATGCCAGAAATCCCATAAAATGACCTTATTAGCCATTTTTGGCAAACTGGGATCAAATTACAATCTCAAACGAAGTTTTTATATGGATGCACTGACAACATTAAAAGGGAAAAATCACTTTTAATTTAATTCCAAATTCACAATAAAAATGAGACAGATAAATGTATTGACATGGTAAAAATTGATTGTTTTATTAAATATCATTTCAATGTGCCTGGTGATGATAATAATACAGGAATGATGTCGTTTTTTACTCGTGTTTTTACTTACAGATTCCTCTACCTCTTTTGGATGAAAAGAATAAAGTTGTCCGAGTTGTTGAAATGGACATTTAGTATTCCGTTGGTGCCTTGATAATGTGTATCAGGAAGAGCCGGAATGTGTTACTTCATCCATTGTTGGTCATGGAGTGTGTGGAGTGGTCGGGACCGTATGGTAATATATTGATTCTTCATTAATGTTGTAGTGTTCTCACTAACATCATAATTCCCCTCACCTTTTTATAATTCCTTTGTTTGAAATATGGAATCTATTTTAGTGTTATCACTAACAATATATTGATGCCTTGTTCATTAATGAAATCTATGCCTCATCCATGCAAGTAATATAAGTAGAAGCTAGGTGTGTTTCTTAGTGTGTGTGAAATCAATAATCTACGTATTATTTGTGAAATCTGTAATTTTCATTGCAGGGAGAGGGTGAGCATTGAAGGCCAAACCATGTGTATAATTTATGTACTATTTGAGAAATCTGAAATTTTCATTGTAGGGAGAGCGTGAGCATTGAAGTCTAGGCCCACATGGTCTACCCTATGGAGTAACATTACCACCATCAGAAGCGGGGTTATGAGACCATGAAGAAGAGGCTGGATGTCCATCCAATAGGAAGATACATTCTCAACATGTACCTACTCATTTTATTAGATGGATGAATCAAAACTGGCATACAATTTTCAACTAGCAGGTAATGGGAAACGCCTCCCATGAAAAAAAAGGTACATTCACCTCTCTTTCTCCTAATTAATAAATTACCTTGCTATAGAGAACCATTGAAATGGTGAAATGTGCACTAGTTAAATCTGATGAGATTGAATAGAAAGTATACTGCAATTATTGGGCAGAGGTAATATTTTTAGACCTGTGCATCTTTTTATTTTGTATAAATACAATGTGAATTGATGTCTATTCATTCTATCCCCTCCAATATTTTTCATCTTTGTTTCTTAGTGTTCCACATTCCAGACACTGTCTGGCTTTTACCTAGATTGCACACATGGATTGTGTGTCAAATATCGAATATATAATCTATTTTAGAGTTCTCATTTAATTATATTTGGAATATTGTATCTATTTTAGTGTTCTCATCATCATTGCTGATAGGGAATGTGAATACAATAGTGATGTGTAGTATAGTGGGCATTTATATTCAAGATACAGTTGATGGGATCATCTAGGTTGGATTACTAATTAGTGTTGTTACCCATCATTGTACGTCTTCTTGTCTTTACCTTGATTTTTAGGTTATTTTTTGGTATTCCAGTGGCAAGGTTTATAGGTACTTATCATTTTTTTAGGGCGGGTGTCCCAAGTATCATGTAGAATCTAACTTCTATGTTGCATCCTCCTCAACCAGTGATTTTTTTGAATGTCCTTAATTGTTTTATAGAGGTCACTTTGGGTCATGGTATGATATTCTCATGTGTTTTTTCAACTATTAACTTATTCGCAGTTTTGATGTAGTCACATTTTTGTGCACATTTCATTAAAAAACATTAACTAGTTTCTTATAATCATTAATCAATTTTTTGATGGAATTGCCATCGAAATTAGAAGAAGATAAATCAATACGATAAAATGAAATTGAGTAAGTAAAACAACCTTCATAATAATAGGATTCAGGAGAACAAAGTAGCTGTAGAGGAAGGTCCCCCCTAGGAGGTATAAAAGAGGTTTTTCATTAGAAAAAGAATAGAGGGGAATTAAATTTAGATCCATATAATCTAGGTGGAAACCTTCATTATCATATCATGAAACATCTTCAAAATTTTGATTAATAGAGGTTTATGTATGTTGTTCTTCTGAGTATGCATGAGATGACTAGTTGTACAAATTCTGTGTCCAGTTCTTGGAGATTATTGATGGAAGGCGGGTTATTGATATTGTTAGGTCCACTAAATTGGAAAATGTGATATCATGGTTACTTTTTGAGTTATTATTTCAAACCTAATTCCAGGTCTATATTTTTTCTAAATAAAAAGTTGTCTTTGAATGTTTATTTTTTTTGCAGGTGCTAGAGTTGTTGAATGTCAAAAGGATGTTAAACAGAAATACAGAAATTTTAACACAAATTTTTATTTCTTGTTGTGAAGATACTACCTTTATCTATATTATGTAAGCGTATTTTTTTCACTTATTTGTTTACCTACCTCAATTCCATATAAGGTATTTTCTAAATTGTTTTGGGATAGACTGAAGCTCGCATGGATGGAGCATAGATTGGAGCTGGTGTGGATGAGCTGGAGACGGAGCTAACATGGATGGGGCTAGATTTGGATGATCTGGCATAGACTAGTGTTGTCATGGATGGTTCTAGAGCTGGCATGGCTGGGCTTGAGCAGTAGCTGAAATGGATGGGTTGGATCTGTTGGTGCTGGAGTCGATGACGAGGATGGGTTGGAGTTATTGTGGTGCTTGATTCTGTTTGGGGGATCCAGTGGGGGGGAGAGTTTTCCAAAATTGTGGAACAATCTTGGTGGGGATCTAAGAAGTTCTTTTTTTAATGAATTTCATTATTAATAAAATTAATTTTATTTTAATTTTGAACATGTTTTAAAATCTTATTTTTTTAATAATTATAACACATGTAATATATATTATAAATTAATAAATATATTATGAAATCTTGTTGTCGATAAAAATTTATAATATTTTTTAAATTTAATTTATAAACAAATATTATATATTGGAAATATTACTCCCAACAGATAAATTTGTCATTAGAACTTGTTTCTAAACACTTTAACCAACATAAATATTATCTATTGGTATTGTTATAACTGCAACAGAACAATTTTATCTATCGCAAAAACATATAGTGAAAAACCTTTTACCAATAGTTTAGTGAAAGGGACATATATATTGGTAAAAAATTTTACCAAGAGAAAATGCACTTTTACCAACAGATATTTCTCCATTGAAAAAAGTGAAATATTTTGTAGTGACAACACCTTCCCACGGTAGATTTTTCTTATAATATTAGAATTCAATCTTCCATTCTCATGGACACATTTGAGACCCTGTATGGAAGACCGTGTCATTTTCTATTGAGCGGGATGGAGGATGGGGAGACATATATTCTTTTCCCCAATCTGGTGAAAGGAATGATAAAGAATGATAATCATGTTATTAAAATTAAAAATATAGTTCAGTATAAGTAGACATCTTATGATAATTATATGAATAGTCCCTTGAAGTTAGTGGATGGAATCCACATGTTCTTTATGTTTTCCCACGTATGCAGGTAATGGAGGTTTGGATGATGGATTAGGATTTACCACACGAAATTTGGACATGTTGAGTTGTTGGGATGAGTTGACAAGGAGGAATATCGTTTGGTGTTTCCCACATGTTTGTATATGATCCATGATGTCTTTCACATATATCAATATTTTCAGTATCTTCACAAAGACTTGCAAGTCATTGAATGGGTATATTTAGATATAAAAGTTGAAATGTCATTTGTGGAGTCACCATTTATATTCCAAGACTGTCAATAGAAGGTTCTACATAGATGGGCCATTATGTTGATTCATGTTCCGTTGAGGCATAGGGTACTGAAGGATAGTACTTAAGAGATTTAGACATAGCTTATTTCCATGTTCCTAGTTTTTTTTAACATTTTATATATATATATTTTTATTTACGATTTGGTGTTTTAATATTTTTGTTTCTTATATAACAATTTTTACATGGTTTTCAATGATTGTGGCGTGATGTGTGATAATTTCCTAACATTGAGAAGTGAAGTACTAGATTTACAATTGAGATGAATTAACTATTATGTGATTAATCATTAGCATGCTAGATAGTGCCACTTAGAGTGGACATTATGTTGACATGGCAGAATGTATTCTCTGATTCAGGTGTTCAAGACATTACATTTCATTTGATTTCAGGGTTGGGTGTTGTATAGTGGTTCTATGGTAATGTGGTGTGAGATGATGTTGATTGTGGTTCTTTTGTGTTTTTTGTGATCTTTTGGGATGATGTGTGAAAAACTACGGTAATAAGGCCTAGTTGGAATGATTTTGGAGGAGGTGTTCATGGGTGTAGAATTTTTCACTCTATATTTCTAACAACCCAAGGTGGATTATCATAAAAAATTGATGTTTTTGGTTGATATAAGTGTTTCAATTTTGATTACATTATTTACATATATCTCGAGGAACTTTTGCTCATACCCTTTCTCTAATTCACTTTAGATTGGTTTCGAATTCTCGAGGATGATTATTGATTGATTGGTATCTGATGTGTTGGTCTAGAAATTTTCATTCTATTAATTTGTAGGAAATATGGTGTTTGAGGTGTCTAGGGGAACATGGGTGTTTTGGTGATATATGAGATGTTTTCATAGTTGGTAGTGGTGTACATTTTTCCATAATTTTTTGGTTTCCATGTTATCCAATGGTGTCTCATCCAAAACTTGTATAACACTGGGGTGACACATGTTTCTAGTGTGTAATGCTGAATGTTTATTACATTTGTTGCTTCTCTTTGATGGTAGCTCACGCAAGTGGTTTTTCCCCTTCGTAGTGGCTCACTAGCGATGTCTGACCCTAGATGTGGCTTGCTAGAAGTGTCTCACCCAAGCGGTGGCAAACTGTTGGTGCTCACAGGATGATTCTCATCTACTTGTGCCTTGCCCAGTGGTTCCTTGTGAGTAGTGTTTCTAGTTCTTCCGTTTTTCTCTTATTATTTTCTTAACTAACAAAAAATGATATTAATTCCAAATTTAACTTTATTTTTGACCGATTCAACGACAACTATTATATCATTAATTCCTAAAGAGATGGGTGGATTTAAAATGGTCAGACAATGTGATTTGGGTTAGATCGACCATTAATGGAAAATCAAAACTATATCTAATCATGTGACTGGGAACTGATCATCCTAAAATTGAGATATCATTCCCCTTACTCATTCCATTTTTTATTATATTGATTTTTAATGTTCCACATCCCTCTTCCAAAAGGTTTTGTGAGTCCAGGTTGTCGGAGTTTGTTCGAGATTCCATGGAGAGTTCATGCAGTACATGTGCCCGTGTTTTTTTCACAACTTAAAAGTGTCAATAATTATTCATCCAGGTTTTAATTCCTTAATCTTATTAATTGTTCCCCTTGTGGTATTAATATAATTATTTTTTCCCTTGTGAACATATTTGATTCTGAATTGATTAGTATAATCCTATTTTTTTAAAAAATTAATGGGGAATGATAAATGTGACACTAAATATTTCTAGGTGATTGATATGATCAATATTTGGATTTTTATGGGCTAAAATCCCACTAAAAATAATGTCTATTGGGAGGTCCGTTATTTCACTCTAAATGATTTGTGTATTTAATATTGTGTGGTATCTTCTGAATGATTATATATAATATTTGGTTAATCACATATATTAAACATATAATTGGATTCCCAAAGATCATACTATTTATGTTCTAACACCCTAAATTAAATAGTGTAATTAAATAAGTTATTCCTTAATAAATAAGAAAATATTTAATTCCTTGGTGCATGTGATGATATGGATGTGGGCATGGTTGTGTATAGGGTGTTTGGTTCAGTTGATATGATGAACTGAGTGGATATGTACTAAGATATACAGTAGTGTTTGTGTGGGTAATTTCTAATACCATGTATAATGTTTCTCCACAAATATAGGGTTCATGGAATGATGGGTCATTAATGTGATGTGCATTAATATAATAGGGATCATCGCATTATAAATGATTGTTATTTTGTTTCATGACATGTGTTGTGCAAGATAGCATCCCATGTAGCGATGGAATGGATATATAATCATCTAATATAGTTCGGAATGGATTTTGATGGATTTGATAATATTATGGAAATGGTTAAATTATTTTTTTTTGGAATGTGAAATGGTATTTGTGGCTGGATGTATACTGTTGTGCATTTAGAGGTAGTTATAAAAGTGAAAGTGTTGCAAGTTAGGGGTTTTTTGAGGAACTCATATCATATAATCGAGTGTTATTTATCATATATATATATATATATATATATAATTTTCTGTTTCCTTGTGATTTTAATATAAACCTCACACTAGATTATAACTAAGGGCCAAAAATACCCATCTTCTTTGGGGTGGTTGTATTTCCCAACATCCGGTGAGAAGTACAAATAGTTGGGTTCCTACTATTTTCCAATCTCTCTTACAGAAATGTTTGGTATTCCATAGGACGTGATGGACAATTGTCTATTTGATCTTTATATGGTTGTTGTGATAGCCCATGTATTTTTGGTTGAGGTGGTATGTGGCCTAGGTGTCTTCAGGTGATGGGTGAAAGCCCAAGAGTTTCTGGTGAATGAGTTTCTTTCCTAGGTGTCTTCAAAATGAGATGTTATGTGTTATCCAATGTGTGTTTATGATGAGATGTGATGTGTCGTATGTCTCAGTTGTTCATTTTGGAGATGTGTTATGAGACCAAGTGTGTGCGGGATGAATGCGATGTTGTATACACAAGGTTTATGAGTTCTATGACATAAGACATTTGGAGAGAGTACAATACTAGTGTGAATGGGGTGAAAGGTACTTATAATCTATGTTATATACATAATATTACATTAAATTCATTTCATGGTGAGCATTATTTGGCGATGTTTGATTTTTAATACACCTGTATTGGTTATGTTTGTTTATTGTTCTCTCTCAAGTTCATTAGTATGATTCTTTCACATGTGTGTGAGAGACATTGGATTTATTTATGAATATACTTGTATGATCAACAGACATATATTAAACAATATTTAGATTTACAAGAGGATTTCATCGGCTGTGACAGATCCTACTTGTTCAGATCCTTGAAAATTGTTGTGTCCCTGCATAGCTTTACTTTTGGGAATTTATAATGTATTCATTACTATTTTTTATCAGTTCTATTTATACATTCATGTTGGATGGTTTAGGTTTCTCTTTCATGTATGACTTGAAGATTTTATGGATGATTCATCTTATCATTCGGTATTTTCTATTAGAATGTAAATTCCTCCAATATTGTGATATTTTTATAACCTTGGTGGTAGTTTCCAATCTAGGGCCTACTGAAGGCGGGACTTAGGGATCATTATCTCCATTTCATCATTTCCATCCCAAGAGGGGTGTACATGTAAATAGGGGTCATGGCACCAATATAGTGATCTAAATTTTACAATGAATAATAATAATATAATTCTATATCAATGATATAATTGGTTTTGAGAACCTATGACCTACATGATAATACACCTCACTAAAGAAACTAGAAACCTAAAATGGACGTAATTGATCATTTCATGTAAAAAATATTGATAGTAAATTCAAAATATGGAATCAATGGGTTGAATTTTATGTAAAATGAATCCCTAGATAACTGATGATTCCTTATCATTAGCAAAAAACCTCCAATAGACATTAAAAAACTAACCTAAACTCTACTAGATTATTCAACATTTGGGTCATCAGAAGGCTCTCCACTTTAATCACCATAACAATGGAGATGGTTTTTGAAATGAATGAGTGAAAATATGCACAATAAAATAAATCATAACCTATGGTAGATGATTAAATATGGTACCTCGGGCAATATCTGATGTATCTTGTGATTACATATCCATATAATGAAATAATTATTGTTTGGATCCTCTACCTCACTGCAAATGACCAACACAATGGTCATAATGCACCATATTTCCCTAAGTTTAGGGAACATAATAGTGATATCTAGTATATTTTCTACCACCTATAAATATAATAGAATATTTTTATTAATGCTAAGGATTTGGAATATGAGGCAACGATTGATGGATCCAATACAGAATTAATCATCCAATCTAATGTTATTATAAGTAAATGGTCTAGAGTATCTGATGACTCCTATCTTGAAATTACCATGGTTTGAATTTCTTCCCCTAAATCAAATCCACCATATCATTTAACACTTATGTAACACCTTGAGATTTAAAAATAGGAAACTATGTTCAATAGCATATGCGGCACAAAACACTGATGCCAAAGGAGCCATGATCATTTAAATAATAAATTTATAACATGAATGTTAAATTGGAAATTATGAATGGGATTAAATTAGTTATTAAATATATATTCAGGTTCTACTCAATAATAATGTATTAATAAATACATAAGAAATAATCACCCAGATTTTTAGTAAATTCAATTAATTTTTATACAATATTTTTGTTCTAAAAGATATTTTCATTACTTCTTTTGAGAAATTGTAGTTAATTTCTAGAAAATTTTTAATATTTAACTCATAAAATTGACATAATGTTTGAAATATTAATATCAAATTTAATATTAGGTGAAATTTTCATATTTTGTTGAAAATATTAATTTTTAGTGAAAACTGAAAAATACAGATTTTTTTAAAACAGTAATTTCATTTTAATAATTAATGAAAATAAAAATAAAAACTAAAAAAATATTTATAATTAAATTTTTATTAATAATTAATAATTACCATTTCCTAAAATTAAATATCTTTAAATCCTCATTATAACATATTTTAGTGTATTAATATTTGTAGGCTTAAAAGGTATTCTATTTGAAAACTTTTAAATGTGAATAATCATTCCCCATTTTAAATAATTAAAATAAAATGAAATTATTAATTATTTTATAGTAATTTATCAAATATATATATATATATATTACTTATAATCCATTTAATAATGATAACTTCTCATATTGCTAATATAGAATCATCTTATGCTTGAAAAAAAATTCGCGAAAAAATGTTTTTTAGGTTTATGGGTTTTATATTAATTTAAATTATATCACATATAAGGATTTAATTTTATAAAATAAATCATGTTATTTTAAATCATCTTAATTCATATTATATTTTATGTTCATCTAACATTCTTTTGATAATTAATAGAAAAAATATGAAAAATTTGTTACTATGGTTTATGTTAAAACAACTTTATCAAGAGCTTAATATAAATTTGAAAAAGTGATAACATGTTTAATAAATGTTTATTTATTAATTATGGAGGTTTTTATCATACCTATAGCCCTAAATTTTGTCATTTATCATATTTTTTGACACTTGGATATAGAGTGACATCAAATTATTAAATACTTTTGGTATTTGAAATGAATTCCCCTCCTCCTCCCTAATAGAAGAGAACAGAATATTCTATCCTATAAAAAATTAAAAATAACATTTTTTCAACCATTACATACCCAAATGCCTTCCTTATATACAATACTATTACATTGAGGTGTTATTTTGATTAAAAATCAAATCCACAAAGGATTTATGTTAAATCATAATTTGGTTTACTAAAAAAGAAGTATCTCTCTTAACCGAGCATCATTGTATTATTTCTTGCTCCATCACCAATAAATAATATTCAATAATATTTTTAAAATATTATAAATATCTAAAATTTAATGGTAATTTTTTTTTAATTTCAAATATTTCATCCGTGTCCGCTTTCATCTAATGAGAAATGATACTATAGATAGTGTGAACAAAGAAATTGTACCTCACAAACAAATGTAATTTATATTCCATCATGCCCAATCATGAATATTGAAAATTGTGGATTTAATGTATATATATTATATTATATGTATAACATATTATATTTTCATATATTACAATCCATGGAAAAATAATAACACCATTCGAGTGTTTGGAATACTATAACCTCATGAAGCGATGTGATTCATTTTAATTTCCACATATCATGGATTGTATATATAATTATACATAGATAATTATAATTATATATATTATAAAATTACACACTTTTATGAAAAAATAAAACATAATTACATTCCATCATGGTAAATGAACAATGTAAAGGTTAATAATGTATAAATTTGGACCTCCATCTCCTTGATTACAGCAAAATTATTTTCTAATACCCATATTAAATGATTGGTTTTAAAGATGAAATATTACTACAAATATGATCATTATTTTATATCTATTATTATTTTGATGATAAAATACTATTATATTTTTTCTTATTGAACACAATGACATTGTTTTCATATATGTTTCAAATATCATCAAACTGTCTGACTTGATCCTAAATGATTAAGTAGTTGACTATGCAATGATAATGAATATAATAAAAATAATAATAATCATTAATTTTGTCCCTATGAAATTAATTAATTAATACAGTATTATTATATTTCAATAGAAACAACACAAGTGAAAAAAAATTTATCGATGTGTGAGGCATATCTAATAGATTTTTTTGGGTTTTGACAAATTTCTCTCTAAATTACATTACCTTCCTCTATAATGTCATAGAATTATTTAAATATATATATATAACATATATCAAAAGCACATTGTTCCTACATTTTATGGGTTAATTTATTCCATGTGGTCATTTCTAATCTTCGTTCTTTATGAAATTGATTTTCATTATTATATAAGTCAAGATTATGACACTAATTTTCATTCCACGAAAAATTATTTTGTTTATTCATTATGTTGTATTTATTTTTGAGGAACAAATATTAATATAAATGATATTATTTTCTAGGATTCATTGGAATTTTTTTCCCTCCAATGTTGTTGGTAATATTTATGTCTCATATGATATAATTTATTGGAATATGGAGTGAACCTAATCCATTATGGGACAATATCCACCACGTGGTACTGCTTTATTGGTAATCCATGAGTTATATTTATGTCATGTTTTTTTGTTTCTTTCACATTTACTATACACCCATTATCTTACGATACAGTTATCGGTAAGTTATTTTCCCATGTTATTATTCATGATCCTTATATTTTTGGAAATACCGTTATACATTTGAATAATTAGGTATACTTCATTATCATGTTTATTCAGTTATTGGGATTTTTTCAACCCCCTCCTTCTTTTTATTCCTTATGCTTTCCTATGCACAATTAGGATCTGAAATGGATTTTTTGATCTCAAATTTATTTTATGAGCTCACTATAGTTAATGAAACAAATATTACATGTTTAATTTTAATTATATTTATTATTAACATATCCATAAAAGTACAAAAGAAATTTGTGATCCATTATTTTATTAATGGATTATTATTTTAGGAAACACTCAAAATTATGTTAAATATAGTATGTGTTATTATGACCGAAAAACATAGACATGTAAATGGGGTTACTACATTTCAAATAACATGGAAAAAATATCCTCTAAAATCCATCATCTAGAATCATAAATTAGAATAATGTCAAGGGGATTGTGAAATTGTCACTAAAATGAAACCATGTGGGCTCATATTCACAATAATTTGCAATAAAGGTATAGTTTCTATTTCCTATTCACTTTAATCATGGTCAATGATAATAACCTAATACAAAAATCCCACTTGAAATCATCATGTGAAACATCTAACAATTTTAACTCCCCAAGACATAGAATCTGTAACTAGCATACTTCCCCATGCATCTAATTTTTAGATAATTGGGAATGTTAGTGTTTCTGAACTCCAATCAAACTGATGGTGGTCGTGAGAAACTAAAATAAGTGAATATCCACTAAATTAAATCTAATATGCTAATAATTTTCTAACACCTCGTATTATATGTTTCAATGTTACTTCTTAGAAAGGAAATCCTCATCATCAAGGTGAATCCTCTAGTTGTAATCTAGATCATAATGATGAACCTCTCTAACTTAAACGACACATCGATGATAACCAACAAGAATTTCTGTAAACCAATGAGATAAAAATTATTCCTGGTATCATGGAATTAATTAAAGATTCGTATTTTTTATTTTTATTTTTCCCAAATTAGTATTGTAACTCAAAAACATTTGTCATAATGTATGATTCATTCAACTCTATGAGGTTTCTATGCCTAAATAATTATTCCCTGAGATAGTATATCTAGTTCTCTTACATCCACTTCACCACATCTAATGTTTCTCACATCACTTATTCAATAATTTGTTTTCATTACAACATCAAACATTAAGATTGAATGATTAGATATCCCCTATGTAATCATTTAATAATAAAAAATTCTAAAATCTAAAGTCTAACTGAAGTAGAAAAAAATAATTTTTACACATATTTAAAACCCCTCCCGCACTGGGAACCACTACTGGGTTGACAATGAAAATGTGAGGTACCCCTAGGGCTCAACTCCAGCAAAACCCAAGTTGGAATCTTGATCCGACGGTAAATAAGATTAAAATGAGAAGAATTTTCCAAAAATATTAAGATATATAATTTTAAATCCACTTATAAATTCCATATTTTAAAATAACACACTTTTTACAATAACCGAAATTACATAAAATGTTATAAAAATACAAGTATCTAATTTAATCTCACAATAAAATTAATAAGGTAATATGTCTATACAATACTCAATAATCTGAGTATGTAAGGTCCCTCCTAATTACCAAACTCACCCTGGAATCCAAATATATATATATATATATATATTAAATGTTTAATTAGTGTTATCCTTCTCAATAAAACTCCTACAAATTTGTTTTAGGAAAATTAATGCTTCTATGAATAAACAATAGATTATTCAAGAACCTCTCTAGTCATCTATCACACCACATCACCATGGATCAGTCACATAACATCATATATTTTAATTAAAAAATAGTTATAAATAATATATTTAAAAGGTAACCCACATAACATACCAAATGATTTATCTTTCTCACCCCTAATATAATATATATTATTCTCCCAATCCATATCATAATCATTCCATAGTAAAATATACCTCATATCATAACCAAAACATATTCCATAGCTATATATTTATCGTCATCCCATATTAAACACTACATAGGTAACGCCCCATCCCTAGTTACCTAGAGTCAATACATTATTACATAACATTGGCCTGATCACAAGAGATCAAGTCTCAAATAACTGGATAGTTTAGTATCCTTGGAAGTACTCTATGAATACATAAGTTTAACATTACAACATAAACAACAACAAAAATGTGTCCGATTTAAACACACTCATATATTTTTACCTATCTCTATAGGTCAAGCATAATATACTTCTTCACATACATGGAAAAAGAAAATATATGAAAGGGGTGAGATCAGATGCTCAGTAAGAATAAAAATATAGCATAATCTATCATAAATAAGCATAAACATTTAAGGCAATGTATAAGACTAAAACAGAAGCCTTTTAAACATAAAATTTAGCTTAATATGGAAATGATAAATCAAATAGTTCCATTTACATATTCACATAGATATTATACTAGTCTAATAATCACAAGTAATATCAATAGCTAATTTCATAATGAGGTAATGCATAATGCCAAACATCATAACAACATAGTCAAGGCCTCGTTCCAAAACTAAAAATATGATTTTGTCAACACCTTGTGCCAAGAAAATAGATTGTATCAAGAGACCTACTGATGCATCGTGGAATTATAGTAGGCTCCACCAATCACATACTAATGGAAATTCATTCCTCATATGAAAAGGTTGAAACATAACATAACCATTCATATAAAAACTAGCTTACAAAATATAAATACCTTAACTAGAAAACATGAATCGTATTAAAATAGCACATCCAAAGTCAAATATAACACATTAGATAACATATGAAATATTTTACTATAATAAATAAACTTCAATCAAGAATAATGATGGATATTGGCATAGATGAAAATAATCAGTAAAACTATTTGAGAAATAAATACCATTTTTTTAAAACATTTAAAAGTATCAATATTTATTTAGAAATAGTTTAAAATGTATTATTGAATAAAATATTCCAATACCACTATGAAACTTTTAAAAGTAATTCTTATTTTAAAACATTCATGTCCATATAAATAACTTCTTAACACCGTTTTTAAAACAAGGCCATTAATGAGAGATATTTAAAAGAATAAATATTTAAAATAGTGAAAATGATATTTTAGTACGACTTCCAAACAAAATGAGAGATGTTTGAAAATAATAATTTTCATAAAAAACATTATAATATCATGAGAATAAATGGATTCATGATATACTATGCAAAAGTACATTACACACACCATATAAAAGTGAATAGGCCCATAACAACAAAGAAGTCTCAATGGAATGTAAATTGAGATGAAATACATTAGAAAGATAGTATCCTTAGGTTAAGGAAAAATCAATGAAATAATTATTTTTGAAAAATATGAATACACTAAATATTATTGGATATTCAGTTTAAATCAATCAGAGCACATTCATACATATTCTTCTAAAAACAACACCAATAAGTTTGATGTTTAACTCAATGAATGGGAATTGAGTTAAGATTACTATTATCAAGTTTATATCAATGACTTGATAATTTCTCAATGGAGGGATTATGTGTATCAAAAGTATATCCACATAAATGGGAGTAAAAAATTCTACTTAAATAAATAAATAGTTATTTCAAACATAATCATAGAGGAAAATAATCAATGATGTTTGCTTAAAACACAATGAGTGGAAATCGAAATTAGAAATTCTTTTATCGACTTGTTAACAAACGAAACATATACACCATTAAATAAGGATCATAAAATGAAGATTTAAATACCTATATATTAATTTATATTACATAAATAATACCATCTTGGTAAGTACATACACCACACTGTAGAAAATAGTGGAAATATAGCATGAATCTCACACGAATAAGAAGTGAGATGAAAACCCCTTACGTTTTAATTTTCCTTAGTAGAGGGTGGGTTAACATCCAGTATAAATATGAAATAATTGTTATTAAATTATTCCGGAACCACAAACCTAAATATGATATCATAGAGGATCTTCTAATAATATTTTTTGAATAATATTTCAGTAGTATCATTGCTTTCTGTGTTAACTAATTCGTTTTCATTTATATGTTTTGTTAATTAAGTCAGGTTCAATATGGATTGGATGTATTTGATTCAAATAAATAATTATATTATGTTTTTAAAAATTATTTTTAATCAGAAAATTAAATTTATTCATGAATGGTTACGATGGGGAATGAATTCCATCATGTCCGTGGGGATAGTAATCCACACGTATGCACGGGTGACAATACCATTTTATTGATGGTAAAATTGTATGTAATAGGATGGTATATCATATATTGGGAATCATTAACATGATATATTTATTATATTATTCAATTATACTCATTATTATATGAATCCAAAATGGTGAAGTTTTGAATAAAAAACTACACCACGATGTGGAGATGGTAAGTCGTACATACACAGGTTTGGTGACTTTGTCATTCATAGAATTGATAGAATTATCAATATGGTTGTACCATATTTATAATAAAATCAAATAATGTATAAGGTACTAGATTTATTATTTTTGAATGGAAACAATAATGAAAAAATAAGTGGATGAAGAAAAATACATTGAAAGTGGTGATAAATTATTACCACTTCTTCATGTTCTTCCTTTTGATTTGATCAAAAGGGATCCTCAATTTGGATTTTGATAAAAAAAAGGAATCTAGGTTGAAGTGAGGGTACTTGAGAGGATAATTTATCAGATTTTGGCCTAGATAAATGGCTTTGGAGGTGTGATTTTGAGTAAATGGGAATTACCTTTTTATAAGAGAAGTGATGGTCAGTTGAGGAAAATCATGAAATATTATTTTATTATAAATTTATATTCAATTTATAATTGATCTAAAAAGATTTATTTCGATGCTAGGCTGGTTATAGGTCAAAAACCTCTTAACCAATAGGTTTTTAATTAGGTTTATTCCACCATATTAACCATATATTTAAGATTTAACATTTAGTTAAAAAGTTTATCTTTTACCATGTATTGTTGTATTATTATAATTAATGGTTAATAAACATACTATAAAAAGGTTAGAGAATGAATAGTAGATCATTATTAATATATTTAAAATTATATAAGTCCTTTGTCCGAACCATAGATTTTTAGTAATGTTATATCTGTTAATACTATAGTATTTTTTATAAAAAAACTAATTTATGTCAATTTTGACACAATTTATTATTTGGTTCTTTTAAAACCAAAAAAAAAATTTCACATCAAAAGAAATTTATTTAATCAAACAAAACATTTCATATTAACCCAAAAAATTTATGGAATACATCAAAAGTCTCAATTTATAATTATTTTATTATTTATAATGCAAATTATTTTAATCTTTCAATAATAATGTAATTACTGCATCATTATTGTGTCATAAATAAATTTAATTATATAATGTCTAAAAATTATAAATAAAATACCATTACTTAGGAAATATTTATAGATATATAATGAATATTTATAGTCTATTTTATCTTATGTATTACCCTATATTAAAAATGGTTTACTTATTAAACAATGAATTTTACACTTTCAACTATTCCATAAATAAAATAAAAATAAATGTCTAAATCTAATACAAGTCGATCAAAAAGACCATATTTTATGTCTAAGGTTGATTATGTTAAAAATAAACATATCAAATAAAAGTTGTACTTTTGTTAGTATAATTATAATATCATTTTTACCTTTATTTACCATATTTACATTTAACCGTGGTAAATAAAATTTAAAAGTTACTATTCACCCAAAATTATTTTCATCCAATTAAACAATATTTTACTCATTGATGTCTATCGTGTCTATCATATATTTGAAATTAATGTCACTGAAGTAGTAAAATTATGTTTTAAGAAAATTTGCAAATTTTCCTAGAAGGTGAGTGAAAGACTGTAAAAAGTTCAATAAAATTATATATGTAATCATATTATAAGAGGAAATCAATGAATTATATTGGACTAATATAGGTATTAAGTATATATTTTTACATTAAAATAAATTTAAATTAAAAATAATAGTATAAATAAAAAGTCATCTTTAAATAATAACACAGTGTTTCACACTATTCATCAAAAATTGAGTTTATTATAAAATTCCAAAAATCATCCCAACGCTAATTTTGCTATTCCAAATAAAAGAATGACGACTATTTTAACAAATTCAAAAAATAAAAGTTGAATTAATTAATTTAAAAAAATTATATTGTAATATATTTTCCTTTAGTAAATATTGTTCCCAAAAAAGTGAACGTCTTCTAAAATAATAATTATCACTTAATCACAAAATCATTTAATTATACTAAGGATAAATATTATGTTTTGAAAATAAATATATTATTGATCAATAAAATCATTTAACTAAAAATAATTAGTTCTACCAACCAAGGACTTCAAGTAGTCCGGTGGTAGGGAATGAATCAAAGTGGAACTTTAGTTGTAGGTTCTATTCCCACATCACTAACTGACGCGATGTGTTGTCACACAGTCCGTATGTTTTACTTTTTCAAAAACTATATAATTTTATAACATTCCAAAGAACAAGATAAATTTCAAAAAAATTACCTGAAATTTTTTTATCCACAAATGTTATCTTATACCATGCATTTTCGTCCCAAGAAGTAATAACTTCTAATTCACTCAAATTCATGAAGCATAAAAAACAAAATTGTTCCTTATAATTATATCTACAAAAGATAATATTATACTTCATCAAATAGAATTTTCACATCACAGTCTGTAGGGTTACATATACAAGAGAAAAGTCTTCCAATGTAATCCCATCAACAAAGAGCATTAATACTTTCAAAACGTTTTCCATCCATTTATTTCCACATAGTTTTTTCTAGGATTTAGAGGTTTCCTATAGAATAATACATTGACTCGAGAAATTACAAGGTCACATATATTTTTAAAAAATTACTGTAAATAGATTCTCATGATCATTTTTTTCTTCCATAGTACTCTACATTTTTCCTCAGTAATTCTTTATTTTATGTTAATATTTCCCACATATAAATCATTTATTTTTTCTATTGAGATAAATTCCTAACTGTCTCTTTTTTACAGTTTATTTATGATAGAAAATGAGCTTTCCATTCTCCATATACACCAATGCTAGAGATCTTATCCATCTCAGCATTTATCTTCTTTTTTGAGTTTGATAGTTTGTTAATGTATATATTGTTGATCATATTTTTGAAAAATTTATTGATCATGAACATGGTTTATTTTACTCCTACCATCATTACATTTAGTTTCTCATTTTTTCCACCCTTTCCACCTGGTACATCTTATTTAATGTTACTAAAATTTAATTGGAATCCATCCATTGACTAAAACCAGAATTTAGTATGTGGGTAATAATAGTTATAAAATCCTTTAGAGAATATCATGACACATTATTTTAAATCTAAAACTCTATAGTATTAATAATATTTGTTTAATATGATATTATATTAAAATCCTTCAAATCATTTTTAATGAAAACCTGAATTATACTAAGGATGTCCCCTCGGATAGTCGTAACCATGAGGGCAGCAAGGACCGTTGTCGTGTACCAAGATACCCCAAGTCATGCCCAAAACTCCTTGTTGGTGTTTTTACTCTTAGGTACATCTGTGCCAGAGCTGCCTCTACATTCTTGAATCCATACATGGTTGTATTTCTTGGAAAAGAAACTAAATATTTACAGTACAAAAATTCTAGGAAGTTCTTCTATATTAATCTTAAAATTCCATCTTAGGGTAATGTTCTATAATCAGATTTTATCTATATCATGATTTACATGTTTGTACTAACCATCCTCTAATACACAATGTAAAGCCCTGACCCATGTTACCCTGAGTCAATGAATTATTACAAAACATTGTAATGATCACAAGAGATCATGTCTTGAATGACCGGTTAGTTTAGTAGCCTTGTAAGTAGTATATATATAAAAAAGTTTTACATTACATAATAAAAAAACAAAAAAACATTCCCCTATTAAAATACTCAAATTCATTAACCTCTCCCAGCTAGTCAAGCAAAATATAATTTTTCATATGCTGGGAAAAAAACATAAGAAATGGGTGATCTGAGATGATCAATAGGGATAACAATATAGAGGAAACTATCGTCAATAAGTATAAAAATTTAAGGAAATGTATAAGACAAAAAAATCCTTTTAAAAAAAATCATAAATTTAATATAGAAAATATATATAAAATAGTTCTATTTAATTATTCACATGTATATTATATTATTCATATAATCACATGTAATATCAATAGCTAAAAATAAGATATTGTCAAGTAGTTGTTTCATGACACTATATTGTCGCACGAGACCGACCAATGCATCATATATCTATTGCAAAATCCACCCATCACTAACTAATTCCAATTAATTCGTCATATGAAACAGTTGGAACATAACATATACATTCATATTAAAACTTCCATAAAAAATGTTAAAAATTCAACCAGACACCACAAATAGTATAAAAATAACACATCTACAGTAAAAAATAACTCATAAAAAATACAATATGGATGATTGTACTATAATAAATTATCCAAAATCAGGAATAATGAAGGATATTGACATAAATGAAAAAAATAAGTAAAACTATTTGAGAGAAATATGACCTTTTTCTTAAAAACATTTAAAAGTATCACTGTTTATCAAGAAGCTGTTTAAAATATAATTTTTAAAATAAGTGTGGAATAGAACTATGAAACTATTAAATGAAAATTTAATTTTAAAACAGTAAGGTCCATATAAATAAATTATTAACACAATTTTTGAAACATGGACATTAAAAAGAATGATTTAGAACAATAAATCATTAAATCATTTAAAAAGATATTTTAGATAGAATTCATAACCAAATGAGAGTTTATTGAATACAAAGAATTGTGGTAATTAAAACATTATCGTATCATAAGAGTAAAGGGATTCATGATATAATATTTCAAATTATAGTATATGCACCATATAAAAGTGAATGGGTGTATAACAACAAAGAGGATTCAATGGAATGTAAATTCAGATGAAATCCCTTATAAAGATAGCAACCTTAGGTTATGGATAAATAAATTCCATAATTATGTGTGAAAATTTATAATACACTCAATATGTTGATATATATAGTGTAAATAAATCATAGGACATTAACACATATACTTGTAAATACAACACCAATGACTTGGATGTTAAACCCAATGAATAAGAATTGAGTTAAGATTACTCTTATGATGTTCATATCGACAAATTGAGAATTTAGAAATTGAGTTTTTATTTGTATCAAAAGTATATACACACAAAGGGGAATGTAAATTAATATATATTTATATAATTAGTGATTTCACACTTAATCATGGAGTAAAATAATCAATGATGTTTGCCTATAACCCAATTAGTTGAAATCGTAATTAGAAATTCCCTTACTGATTTAGTAACATATGAAACATACATCCCATGAAAGAAGAATCATACAAAGAAGATGTAAATTACTATAAATTAATGTATATTAGAAAAATAATAAAATCATGGGAAGTACATACACCACACAAAAGGAAATAGTAGCAATAAATCATGAATCTCACACTAATAAGAAGTGACATGAAACCCCTTACCTTATACTTTTCCTTATTATTGGGTATTTTAGCCTCATTATAATGGTGAAATCATATTTATTAAATTATTCAAGAAAAAAATACATAAATATCATATAGTATATGATCATCTAATATAGCTTGGTTAATAATATTTCAGTAGGTTCATTGTTTTAGGTGTCAACTGATTCATTTTCCTTTATATGTTTTGATACATAAGTAATGTTTGATATGGTGATATATTATTCTATTCATATAAATAATCATATTAGGTTCCTAAAAATTATTTTTAATCACAAAATAAAATTAATTATTGAATGGTTACGATGTAGAATGAATCTCATTGCATTCGTGGAGACAGTAATCTGTATGTACGCACGACCGACAATACCATTCAATTAATGGTTAAATAGTGTTAAAATAATTGGTATATAATATGTAAAGAATAATTAAAATTTTATATTTATTATTTTTATCAATTATACTCATTATTATACCCATCCAAAATAAAGAAGTCTTGAATAAAAAACTACACCACGGAGTGGAGACTATAAGACGTATGTACGCACATATGGTGACATTGTCATAAATATGATGTGTAGAATATTATATATGGTTGTACCATATTTATAATAACACAAATTTAGGTAGAAGGTACATGAGTTATTATTTTGGGATGGAAAAAAATAAAGAGGAAGTTGAAGAAGGAAATAACATTTGAAGAGGTGATGAAATAATTATCTCTTCTTTGGGTAATTTCTTTTCATTTCATCAAAAGGGCTTCGTAGGTTGTCTTATAATAAATTTAAGGCCTCTAAGTAGAAGTGATGGATGTTGGGAGGATATTTGAGAATGGTTTGTACAATCCAAATGGATTTGGAGGTGTGATTTTGAGAGAAGGGGATGTACCCTTTTATAAGAGAGGTGAGAGTCACTTGAAGAAAATATTGAAATATGATTTTATTATACAATCATATTCTATTTATAATGGATCAAAAGGACTTATTTCAAGGATAATGTGGTGATGGGTCGAAAAAATATTAACCAATATGTTTTTGATAGGATTAGGCCACCATATTAACCTTATTTGTTATATTCAACTTTTAGTTAAATTGTTTAGATTTTACCATGTATTATTATATTATTAAATTAAGTGGTAAATAAACATAAAATAAAAATCCAAGGGAACACGAAGTGGTTTATTATAGATATATATACCCTTATATAAGTCCTTTTTCCAGACCATATATTTTAGGATTATTATATCAATTAATAATACAATATTTGTATTAAATACTCACTTTTGTCAATTTTAACACTATTTAGTATTTGGTTTTTGAATACGTCATATAAAATTTTTCTATTTGAAAAAAAATATTTAATCAACCCTAAAATTTCTTATTATTCTATAAAATTATTTTAATACATAAAAATTCACTATTTACAATCATATTAACATTTATAATATCAATTATTTCAATCTTTCAATAATAAGGTAATTACTGCATCATCATTGTGTCATAAACAAATTTAATTATTTATTGTCTATAAATCATATATAAAATACCATTATTTATGAAATCTTTTTATATTTCTGATAAATATTTAGAGTTTAATTTATCTAATGTATAACCCTATATTAAAAATGGTTTAGTTATTAAATATTAAATTTATCACTTTTAATTAATCTTTAAATAAAACAACAATAAATGACCTAATAAAATCCAAGTGGACCAAAAGGATCATATTTTATTCATATGGTTGATTTTGGTGGAAATATACTTATCCATTAGAATTAGTACATGTGTTAGGATAATTATAATAAAATTATTACATTTAATTACCCAATATACTTTTAACAATGGTAAATAAAATTCAAAATGTAATATTCAGTAAAAATTATTTTCATCCTATTGAACAACATTTTACATACTTATTTCAACTGTGTCTCTCATATTTTTGAAATTCAATTCACAGACGTGGTAAAATTATGTTTTAAGAAAATTTTCGAATGTCCCTAGAAGGTGAGTGAAAGACTTTATAAAGTTCAATAAAATTATATATATTTAATCTTATTAAAAAATGACTTTAATGAATTAAATTCGACTAATATAGGTATTATGTATCTATTTTTACTCTAAAATAAATTATTATTAAAAATAATTATTTCAATAAAAATTTTCATTAATCAATTACACTATGATTTTCACTATTCATCAAAAATTTACATTTTTAGGAAAATACAAAAAAAAACCCAAAGAAAATTTTTATATTATATATTCATAAATGAAGTATATTTTTCCATATTCAAAACCTAGAAGTTGTATTACTTATTTGTAATAAATATTCACGTTGTTAAAACCGAAAATGGCATTTTTGAAAACTATCAAAAGATTTATATGTGTTTATTTCAAAAGTAAATGTAAAATTACATATAAATATTAACATTGGATTAAAAAAAACTAATTATACTTCAAAACCATTCAAATGAAAAATTTAACACAATAATTTTTTTTGATTACAAAGGTTTTTTTCAATTAAATTTTTGTATTTTTTACTATTCATCAAAATATGAATGTTATTAGAAAAGCACTGAAAATTTATCCAAACTAAATTTTTATGTCCTAATTCAATTGAAGATGTTTATTCTATAAAATTGAATATATTACTGAGTAAAATATTATATATAAAACGGGTTTCTCATTAAAAGGTGATAAAATTTATTTTTTTTTTAAAAATAACTTTTTTTATCTAAAAAATGAATTTGCTCTTATATTATGTCTAAGAAATACAAAATATGGTTGGTAAAATTATATGAAGTATATTATATTAAAATTTTGGAAATTACTATCCATAACCACTTTTTAAATGGCTATTTTGATAGGTCATGGTGCGCTTGAAATCGGTGTTACATTCTTTGAATGCAATCGTATTTTTTAAAGTGAAACATACCATAGAAGTTTGGGGTGTTATTACATAATAATTATTATCGAAATTATAACATATTCATTATATCGAGGTATCATGGACATAATGGAAATCATCAACATACCCTAATCCTAAAATTAATGAGCCCTAATATATATCATCATGTTAATTGACTGTATGTTGTATGATTGTACAATATATTATAAATATATAATTTTAAACATACCCTAATTCATTAGAACCCATTACACACCTAGAAGATAGAGTATGGGAAATATAGTGAGAGATATATTCCATCCCAATCCTATGTATTGAGAAAAATACATAAAAACAAATAAATTTTGGCATTTATAAGGTTATCTGACTTTGGTTGCGATCATATAGACATAAAAATTAAATTACATCATATATATATATAGTGACACAAGATCCATGAATAAGGGTCAACACTGAAACAACACTACCAAATTCTCCTGCCTACTACACAATCAGCACCATTCACTACCATCATAATCACATTATATATCACTAGTTTTCCCTTCTTTCTCTCAAAAAAGTCACAGAAATTTCCCATATTCTCACACATTAGTCAATTCAATTATATATTTCATATTTATAATTTATTTGAAATATTTTATTAATTATTCCATTCAATTCCAATATAAATTAAAACCCATTATCTACTATTAACAATGTATATTTAGGAAAATTACACATTCATTTCAAGTATATGAAATTACGTTGATACCATGTCTATCTAAATTCATTCATAGAGTCATTATTAAATTTAATATTAATAGTAAAATTCCACCTCTAAAATGAATCTATAAAACAGACGCACAACACATTAATTTCCAACCATAATAACATACCACACCAATCACTACATTCTATAACAACAAACATTCCTCCTATTTATAAAACATTAAAGGAATCCAGAATAGTCATCACACAATATACCCCAACATAAAAAAACCTCCACCATACACCCATATCTATGTCCACATATTCACAGTATCTTAATAGGTTAGTTAAACTAAAATAAATTCCCAAGCCAACCAGCACACTCATCCACAATTCAATTGTTAGAACATTATTTCACATCTTTACATTTTCTCATTCACAATCACTATAACTTCTGTGTCAGGATTCCATAATGTTTAATAATTACCATCTTCAGGTGTTTTTCCATTTATCAATATATAATTCCATCTATTGACATCCCATATCATCACAAAATATATATCTCATTCGTAATTATTTTTATCCAAAATAATTAAAATCATAAAATAAAAAATAAAAACATAAAAATCTATAATCACATTGGATACACCCTGAAAAAATATACTTATGTTATCTGATGTTTGAGTGTAAAATGATTATTTAATGGAATTTAAAAGAGTTATTTATTTTTTACATGGAATGGAATACATTATGTCACTATGTAATAGGCCATTTTAACAACTTAGTGTGGTTTTCACAAACAATCATCAAAAATTACACCATGTATCCCCCATAACTATTCCCTCTTAAACAAGGTAAAATTTAAGAAAATTTATTTTGCCTGGAAGGAGTCTCTCTATGACTAATTCACAACATTATAATTATTCTAAAAATAAAATCTCAAAAATTAGACTACTGGTCCTTGAACTGTGACACTAGTGATTATACTACGATAGAAGTTAAGTACAATCATGGAAATACACACTGAAAATTTATATCTTGATAAATATGACACATTATACAAAGACCCTTTGTATAAAACCTCAAAACTATTCAAGTAATTATCATTTCTTGAAATGTAACCACACACCAAAACCATAATAAATGTAAAAGGAAACATCATAAATTTCATTAAGTGTTTGTATGTTAAAGAGCCATCTTAAGACTACATTAATTACAAAATTCATCATTAAGCAATCCATCACATGAAAAAATCCATCGCAGCAAGAAAAATCACCAATATATTTCCTTTAATCTATATTTATTCATTAATTCAATGAATCATATGTTCAAATTGTTAACTACCAATGCCATCGAAAATTCCATCTCCAATACAAACTATATTTTTTTATTCTCCTCATGACAGAACAATCACCAAAAATTGCCTTAAGAGGAATTATAAATAAATAGAACATTATGATGTGAAATGAATTTCCTTAAGAGGAATTATATATAAATTGAGTGTTTATTCATTGTTCTTGGCCCGATTACTTGCACATGAGGTAAATGTTCTATTTCTCTTGAGGGAGACTCTTCTTATGCTTGAGGGCAGTGACTTCTGTGCCTGAGGGAAATATCTCATACGCCTAAGGGAAATTTTTGATAGACTGAGGGTAAGCCTGAGGGCGTGGTTTTATTATTTTATCCTAAGGGCATGATGATATTTAGAATGAAGGAATGGTGATATATAGCATGAGGGAAAGGTTACTGATAGCCTGAGGGCAAGGCCTGGGTGCAAGGTTTCTGATTCGCCTGAGGGCAAGGCCTAATGGAAAGGATACTGATTTTCCTGAGGCCAAGGCCTGAGGGAAAGGTTCTGTTTATCCTGAGGTCAATTTTTAATTTAAATATTGATTGTGGTGTTTTATTATGTTTTTCATTCCGAGATAAATCTGATTCTTGGTATTATTGTTATTTCTGGCGTTGGCCGAAGTAGGTACATGTCGATGGGATTACAGACCCAGAGATCGAATTAATGACAAACAGCTTGAGTGGCACAACATCCAGCTCAATTCCCTTGCATAGTATTTCTAGGATATCGGGCTTATGGTCCCATGGATCGACTGTTGATGTGGTTTCTTGTTATTTGAATCACATAATCATGAATATTCATATTTATGTATATGTTTATCGGTATGGGACTATACATGTGTACGTATATAGATATGGACATCCGTGGTGGCACTTTCCCAATTCACAGGGATTACATACCCTAAGTTCAATTGTGGTTTCATGTTTGGTTTACTTCCTTTTATTGGGTTCCAGCTAGGCTAAGCACATTGTTGTTGCATACACATTTAGCAGCACAGTTATAGGTTGCTTTTCAAGATGTCCTAATAAGATTATTTCTCACCCATGCACGTGAACCTCAGTGTATGTGTAGACCTTCTGTCTTCTTTTCAGTTTGATCATGAGTTGCATGGTTGATAGGGCTGAGGCCCAGTGTTTCATGATCAAGTAGAGCTGTTCGAGTGGTTCAACTGATATGTCTGCAGCAGTTCGACATTGTCTGGAGATCGGGTACGTGGTTTGGCTCGGAGTTAGTAGCAGAGCCCTGTACTTTTACATTCGGTTTATTTTGGACTTGTATCTATATGGTCGGACCGGTGGGTGACCAGTGTTGTATTATATTGCATAGATATTCGGGATTTTACAGGATTTTACTATAATAGCTAGTTCTATTTCTGTTGTTTACTGCTTTTGCACTCTGTTTACATTCCTCTGTGTATGATACTTAGTTATTTCTATTTTTTTCTTATTCTAGTATGAGGGATCAGTCTCCCCACTATCACACCCTAGGTAGTCACTGCTAGTCGGCAGCCTCTCACAAACAGGGAGGCGCGCTTTAGTCCTTGTGGAAAAACGGCTCGGAGCACCAGTTTGGTGGCATTTGGGTCGGGACATTACAAAGTGGTATCAGATGAGTTTTCATTCCTGGTATTTACTATTTTGGATATGGTAGAAAAGAGTACTAGGAATTTTTCGGAACCTATGATGGATATCGGGCTAGCTTTTCGAGAACACTTGTTTCGGTAAGAAGTCCCGGTTTCTAGGGTTTGGGATTACTGTTCTGATTTTTTGATGTTACAGTTATACACGATTTTCACCGTGAGCAACGCACATGTTGTGTGGTGTTTTGATTTACTATGGATCTCTGGAACATGGCCATTAGTAAGATTCCAGGGATGGATTTTGCCTCTTGGTCGTAAAAGACAAGAGTCGTCTCATGCATCATACTAGGCATGTATGATTCACAACATATAAGCCAGTTAGTGTGTGTTTTTACTGACAACTGAGTCCTTTGGGTCTGCTTACACATGATTTTTACTATGATAGTAGGTTGTGTGGATCTACGTTGAGGCATTTTGTTGAGGCTGATGACTCAGTCCATGAGCACAGGTGGTGCAGGGACCCCAGTTAGTCTATGTTTCACGTGGTTACTTTACGATCAACCCTTATTGGGAGTTGTTTTTTCGGATATATGGTTATCTAGTCTAATCAACAAGTATGATGTCGATAGAAGCCAAGGATTTTCCTGTTAAATGGACCTCCTCATGGTAATTCTATATACAAATACTCGATGAGTATCAGTTCTGTTTCTCTTCTGCTTGGGTAGTGAAATCTAGGGAGTAGTTCCTTCTGAAGATGCTCGGATAGGATCATGGACCTTCTAGGTTGTGTTTTGGTTTTGGTTTTCAATTTTTTTATCTTTACCGTCTTCTGAGAGGATTTGGAGATTTTGGGCTAGGTGGTTAGACCTTGTCACCCAGTTGTGAGTATTTTTCTGTAGGGCTTGGTGGAAGACCTTGAGACCCTTGGTTTTGACTCGAATCCTTGTAGGTTGATGTCTGTTTTGTTCCAGGGAAACCTATGTGAGGATGGTTCACCCTGTTTTAATCCTGGTCAGGTTTTGGTAGGATGTTAGCATGGATCAGAGGGAGCTGGACACGCCTTCGGCTAAATCTTAGAATACACTTGTTAGAGAAGATCATGTGCTATCTTTATTCGTCTTGATTATGTTGAGAGAGCTTCTACCTTCATTGAGCTCTTTTTTCTTTCCTAAGGTTCATCCCTATTGAGAATTGAAGATTTTCTGGTTGTGCTCTCAGAGCGGTTTTAGGAAATCCATATAGTGGGGAGTGCACCATTGGCATATTGAGGACAGTTTTCCTTCTTTAGGTTAAACTTCGGGGTTTTCTAGGAGATTTTGATCTATGATTTTTCTCTGAAGATGATGACAAGGGTATTCCTATAGTGGGGAGTACCAGATCTGTCATAGTTGAATTTCTTCTTTGTAGAACATTGTTGTTAATTCTATAAGGATGGTCTTTTGATGGTCCATATAGCTTGGTTGTGTAGATGCTTGGTTTGGGAGCATGGATGTTGTTCCTTTCACGGGGTTTCTCATGAACGAGAAGGTTTACGTTGGGGAGTTTTTCAGAACCTATGTTTTTTCGGATAGTCGTTTTGAGAAGAAATTTGAATTTTTGTGGTTGGATGATCATGAAGGGTAAAATGGTCATTTTAACCTACCAAAAGATCACATATAATTTTTCTGACAACTCTGTTGGTCCTGGAATAGGGTGTTTATCCTATGATAGGAGTTTGTAGGAAATCTGAGCTGTTCGATTTTTGGCAGAATATTTAATATTTAATATTATTAAATTAATTATTAATTTATTCATGCAAGTTCATTTGGTGAAAACTTTTAAACGGAGCATCGTATTGAGATTCCATCTGCGCCATTGTGTCCAGAATGGGTAGTTTAGTCAAGGGGAGGTATAAACTCATGTCGGACGTCGGGGCCCGCCCGGTCCCCTTTTTTGTCCATTTATTTTCTTCTTTTCGTTCCTCTCTCTCTATTACTTCCTTCTCCTACTTGCGCATGCTCATTTTGTGAATCCTCCTTGGTTGTGTCCCATGGGAGATTTTGGAGATCGAGAAATTGGGAGAGACATACGGTGAGAGGGGTACCGATTCGAAGTCTTCGACGCGCTGAGTCGGTGTGCGACATCTGTGGACCGTGAAATCAACCGAAGCGTCGGCGGTTTCCACCCTAAGGTAAGCCCATTTTAATTTTCACCATATATCTCCTTTAAAAAAAATTAGTTTTTAAAGCCTTATATTTCTTGGTTGTACGCCCATGGGGCTCGATCTCTTGTTTCGGGGGCGAAAACGGGCGAATAGGGCGTTTTTAGGGATTTCTCATCGGAAAACCCAATAAATATGGCGTGTGTTATAGAGGAACACACCGTGTGTTCTTCATGTATGGGGAAGATGAAGGTTTTTTAAGTACACTCCATGTACATTGAGTACACGCCGTGTAGTGGTGGCCGTGTGACCGTCTGTGTGAAATCAAACACGGTTTAAGTGGTTTTTTTGAAGTACACACCGTGTATGTTGAGTCAATAAGGTTTTCTTTATGACATTTCTATTCCTTGTTTTGAAACTCTGAAACACATTATACTTAAGAAAATATATATATTTTTCTTCTCTAAGGAAAATTTCCTACCTTATAGAAATTTACCCTTACCTATATTTCCTTATACATATCAATATTTTTCTTAAGTATAAAAATCAGATTCATACCCTAATCCTCGGAATCATATAATAATTAGGTATGAAGCATTCTTTTTTATGATCCAAATTCAAGATACGAAATCTAATAAATTTCCACTCCAATTTCTCGATACGAACTCAAATGAAGTTCCATTCCAAATTCTGGATACAAACTCTTATAAGGTTCCACTCAGAATTCTGGATATGAACTCTTATAATGATCCATTCCAAATTCTGGAAACGAAATCTCATAAGGTTCCACTCCAAATTATGGACTCCGAACATCTATGAGTTTGACTCCGAACTTCTTATGAGTTCAACTCCAAACTTCTTTGAGTTCTACTCTGATCATCTACTAGTTTGACTCAGAACTTCTATGAATTCGACTCCAAACTTCTAATAGTTCAACTCCAAACTTCTACTAGTTCTGCTGGAAACATCTATGAGTTCAACTCCAAAATCTGTAAGATCATATTCTGAATTCTAGTAAAACTAGAATTCTAATTTCCTTAGAAATTTAGACTCTGGATTTCTACAGAATTTGGATTCCGAATTCCTACTAAACAGAATCTAAATATCTCTTTATTATAGACTCCGAATTCCATTTTGATTAAACTCTGAACATTTATTTACTTACATTTTGAACATTAGTTTTTCTTATGCT
Organism: Viscum album; assembly: GCA_963277665.1. NCBI lineage: Eukaryota > Viridiplantae > Streptophyta > Magnoliopsida > Santalales > Viscaceae > Viscum > Viscum album. The sequence goes on from OY728165.1 coordinate 1,396,888,443, forward strand.
TACAATTGTTTCATTACAAAATGATGTCGTTCTTTCAGTTATTGATTAACCGTTTGTTGAGCGGCATGTGTACAGGTCCCTCCGAAATTCGAGGAGAAATATGACCGTTGGAGGAGGGAGCCAACTATTGGAGCTTCGCCTATAAATAGGAGCTCATTTGAAAGTGTTCGAGACTTTTGGAATTTTGGTGATCAAACCTTTTTGAACTGGTTTCTATAGATATAGGCTCTTATCAACTCTCAAATCATCATGAAGAATGTTTGAATGGCTTGTTCAAACTCTTCCTTGTGCATACTTGCCTCATGCGACTCCGATTGTTGGTGATTACAATCGAGGGCTTCCGGGGATAGGAAGACAGAGGTGACAACACCTTGAAGTTGAGGGCTTCCTTGCTGAGGAACACAGAGGTTCCGACTACCTGATAGTTGAGGTCTTGTGGGGATAGCAGGAAAGACTTCAATCTTCATATCAAGGGCTTATCCTGGTGTGGGTAAGATAGACTTTATTGAAAGTAGAAATCAAGGGACCTCTTATCTACGGTCGTTGGATACCCTTCTCTTTGGGTTAAAAGACTTATTGATTGTTACATGTAGTTTTACTACTTGTTTTTTCCACTTCATTTTGTATTGCTAAGGAATGTATAAATTTCTTATACTTCCTTACTTGTACTCTATTTTTGTTAGATTCTATACGCTTTATGGTAGAATCTTAAACTTTGTAACTTTTGTTAAGTTTCATTTTCGGAATCACTATTCCAGAATCTAGAAAGTCTTTAGTACTCATTGAGGTCTTGTGAATTATCTTGTTTAACTTTGTTAAACCTATACAACCTATAAATTACCGTAAGGAATTTTAAAAGGTACAATTCACCCCCCTCTTGTATCTGATAATCCCATTCTTATTTCGATCCTACGTTTGGTATTACAGAGTATAACATACTCAGAGCCATACAATCCTAACAGTGTAGTGGTACATGGGCATGTGTTCGGCTGAAAACAGACATGGTGTAACTTTTTGTGAATAGTACACACCATGTATAGTAATATACACCCCATGTACTATTACACAGCTAGGCCCAATGGGTTCTGGCCATGTACTCTGGCCATGTACTGCTTTAGTTTGGTAATTTAGGAATATCTTATGATCTGGAAGTCAGAATTGGGTGTGTGAGTAGTCAATTATGAGCATTTTTTCATGTAGATCACAATGGTGGAATTATTTTGACATTTAGAGGTCATATAAATGGGGTTTTGCTGGTTTTTATATAAATGGAGGGGTTCTTCCTCCATTTATCGAGTTCAGTTGTCACCTGAGTGTGAGACTTGGCGTGTATAATAAGTTGGGTGTTCGGACCAACTTAGTTGAGACCATTAATAGGAGATGACATGTGATCTATTTCCCGTAACCTTTTCTTTAGAGGAAATTAACCATGTGAGATGTTCCCTTCTGGCCTATGAGGTTGTGAGATTGGGCACTTCCAAGGATCCCCGAAGGGATGCCTTTACTTGTGTGCTGACCTAGGGAGTCCCTAGTAGGAACCCCCTATGGTTCTTCCTTTGATAAGACTCATGTTATGAAATGCATATGTTGTCCTTCCTTTGAGGATCCCGTGTAGGATTCTACCCTTACTCTTCGCTAAGGATCCCACGTTGGATGCCTTCACTCATGGTTACCTGAGGATCTCGAGTATGATTCCTCCTCTGTGTTTGACATGAGAGACCTAGCAGGTGCTCATTGTTTGACCGACCCTGAGTTGTTACGTCATGTTTGGGATGAGATGTTGATCGGGTGTCACCTAGAACATGTGCCAAACTGGTGATTACTTTGTGCTTCAGATGTATTGTTGGTTTGCGCATCCGGGACACCCGTACTTGATTGTTTATATCTTACTTGGGCTTTTGATGATGTAGTTGTTACCAGAGGTTCTTCCTAGTTGGTGTCTGTTGATCCTAACGTGATACGTATTTCTTGTTTATTGGGATTCCGACCTTGCCTTCTGTGCCTGAGTAGTAGGTGGTATCATGTTTAATTTTCAATTTCTGAATGTTTTTGTGTATCGTTGTGCTACGAACACACATTGGGGTGTCGTATGGTTGAGGCCTTGGCTGTTTAAATACCTAGAATTGTATAGGTAATTTAATGTAAGTGTAAAACTACTATTTGGGATCACTGCTTGGATCCAGGACCACCCAATGGGTGCGTTTTTCTATTTAGTCATCTGGCCAGGATACCCAAGTGTATTCCATGATTATGATGTTAAATGAATAGCCTTGAGTGTAATTATATATAAATTTCTTGTTTATGCTTTGGGCTCGGCCCGGTTACTTGTGCCTGAGGGAAATGTTCTATTTCGCCTGAGGGAAACTCTTCTTATCCCTGAGGCCAGTGACTTATGTGCTTGAGGGCAATATCTCATATGCCTAAAGGAAACAATCGATAGACTAAGGGTATGCATGATGGTGTGGTTTTATTATATTAGCGTGAGGGAATGTTGATATTTAGCATAAGGGCATGGTGACATATAGACTGAGGGAAAGGCCTGAGGGAAAGGTTACTGATAGCCTGAGGGAATGGCCTGAGGGTAAGGATACTGATTCTCTTGAGGGAAAGGCCTAAGGGAAAGGTTATTGATTCACCTGAGGGCAAGGCCTGAGGGCACGGTTACTGATTCACCTGAGGACAAGGCCTAAGGGCATGGTTCTGTTTAGCCAGAGGGCAATGATTACATTGAATATTCACTGTGGTTTTTCTTATGATGTACCTTACAAGATAAAAAACAGGCTTGGAATTATTGTTAGTTTGGGCGTTGGCCGAAGTAGGTACATGTTGATGGTATTACAGACCCATAGATCGACTTAATGGCACACGACTTCATTGGTACAACGTCCAACTCAATAACCTTGCACATGATGTCAAGGAGATCGGGCTTATGGTCCCATGGATCGACTGTTGATGTGGTTTCTTGTTATTTGAATCACCTAATCCTGAATATTCATATTTATGTATATGTGTATAGGTATGGGACTATACATGTGTGTGTATATTGATAGGGTCATCCATGGTGGAACTTGCCCAGTTCATAGGGATTACATACCCTGAGTTCAACTATGGTTGCATGTTTTGTTTACTTCCTTTTGTTGTGTTCCAGCTAGGCTGAGCAGGTTGTTGTTGCATACACTTTTAGCAGCACTGTTATAGGTTTGTTTTCAGGGTTCAATACTATGATTATTTCTCACCACTGCACGTGTACCTCAGTGTATGTGTAGACCTTATGTCTGATTTTTAGGTTGATCACGAGTTGCATGGTGGATAGGGATGAGGCCCAGTGTTTCATGATCAAGCGGAGATGCTCAAGTGGTTCTACTCATCAAGCTGCAGTAGTTTGACAGTGTCTGGAGATCGGGTATATGGTTTGGCTCAGAGTGAATAGCAAAGCCTTGTACTTTTACTTTCATTTTCTTTTGTACTTGTATCTGTATGGTCAGACCAGTGGCAGACCACTGTTGTATTGTATTTCATACCTGTTCGGGATTTTACATCATTTTACTATTATAGCTAGTTCTATTTCAGTTGTTTACTGCTTCCACACTCTATTTACTTTACATTTTGTATGATACATAGTTATTTATGCTATTTTATTACTCTGGTATGAGGGCATTGTCTCCCTACTATCACACCCTAGTCCCTCACTGGTAGTCGACATCCTCTGCCGTACGAGGAGGCGTGCTTGAGACCTTGTGGCAAACCGGCTCGGAGCACCAGTTTAGTGGCTTTCGGATTGGGATGTTACAAAACTTAATAATGATTTATTTTTACAACAATCCTCTTATGTCTAGATCTAGGTTCACAAAAAACTTCCCTGAAATCTATCCAGATAATCTATAAATATATATATATATATATACAGTATATATGAGGAAATAGATATACATAATATGTTCCATAAAAAACTCACAAGTTAATGAGAATGAATAACAATAATTTATCAATGTATAGAATAATCAAAGAAACATATTCACTCAATATCACCCTACCACTTCCTTACCATTCAAAATCAACATATCATCATCCAAACTGTAACACATTATCGATTACACATCATAAAAAATACATAACTACAATAATCATAATAACAAATAATCTGCATTCAACAACTAGGTAGTTGTACTCCTATAGGGACCTCAATATAATATCCACACACCATTGTCCACCCAAAATTAAATAATTATAATTTCACTAAAACAAATTAGCAATCATCCCAAAAGGTTCTCAATATAATATTACCACCCATGGGGACCCACACTAATAAAATCGATTGTAGAGGTCATTATCCAAACATATGTACTTTTTCTAGTTTTGTAGGTATCTGCTAATTGGGTTTTCCCCTTGAAACCTATGATATTACTAGTCATAAAATTCATTTCTCTCACAAATGTCTCAAATTGATTTTGATCCGAAAAATATATTTGGTTTTTCAGCTATAATATTAAACATTTAAGATACTAAGAAATATATCCACATCACACACACACACAAATATAAATATATCAAAATAAATTATAGCCCTATTAAAATTTATATCTTATGATGTGATTTTACCATTTACAAAATTAAATATATACGGGGAATACATGTGATCATTGACAACATCGAAATCCATCCCATATAATAAAATACGATTCCAACCAACCCTTAACATCCACCAAATATTTCCATATTTATACCTCACTATGTGCACTGTAGATATACATACAAATGTATTTATAATAGATTCATTCACCAGCATTATAAAATCATCATTATATAAAATTATCCCAAAATACTTGAACCAAATTAACTTTTATGAATATCAAAATTCCCTACAAAAAATTGAACGATTCATCTTTATATAACTATATCCCTTTATAATTTGTTTCTTAGAGTCCTCAATGTCCAAAATTTTTATGACCCGTCATTGAAGTGGTATTTACCCCTTGTTACACACTTCCACATCAACTGATGCCATGACAAAAAATTTATTATATTTCTAATGAACATGGGATTTGCCCCTTTCTTGTTCCAAATTTCTTATTCTAGGAGTCTTAAATAATAGATTTTATCTACATATAATATTTTCAATAATATTTCAATACTACATGCACAAAATTGTGTGTTGATGTTTAATTTTTTATACTATTTTATACAATCAATTGGAAAGATTTTTTTAAATTATTAAAATTAAAAATAAAACATGAATCAATCATGATAAATAATACACACTAATTGATTAAATTTATATACAAATTTTGTATTTGTAATATTATTCCATTAATAAATTTTTATTTATAAATCCAAATTCTTTTAAAATTGGAATATATTAATTAAAATTTCAACATATTATTTTCACTAGTTATCACATTCAATAAGAAATCAATCACAAAAAAATTATATTAATATACAATTTTAACATTTAAAATTTAATTAATTTATTTATTATTAATTTTTGATTTATGATTCTTTTTTACCTCTAAATAATTACCTCTTAATAATAAAAATCATAGAAACCTTAATAGAGAAAAACATGATATATTTATTGGGATAAATATGTAGACACTATTTCTAGTAACCTTTATAATGATCCTTCTAAGACCCATGAAAAAATCTATGTCAATTCTCCATCAGACTAGAGTACCACCTTTCAATCAAAATGTTATGGTGTAAACCAACAGTAATGATTTAAAAAATGTGGGATATAAATTTATATCATTTGGAATGAATAAAATAAAAAATTAATGAAACTTTTAGGTAAAATCATTCCATGTACATTGGTGACATCACACCTCTGTGATGAAAACATAGATAAACATCTATTAATAATTTAATCATAGAGTTACCTTGAAATATAAAGATACATTAAATATATAAATATAAATTTACCTAATACAAATATTTAACCATTCATAATGTTTATAAAAATTGTTCAAAATTAAAAACAACCCACTTTTAAAATAATTCAAAGTAAATGAAGAAATTTGGTGTTAAAATTATTAGTCTATGTGTGTTAGATCTAAATTAAAAAACATTCAGTTCCCCATAGTTCATAATAAACGCATCAATAAAAATAAATAAAAATGTGCATCCAAACTACAAACACTATATATTATCTCTATCTATGATATGATTCTATTAGACATCGGGTAATGGTGATTCACATTAACATGGCCACATAAAACATGTTCAATATGAATTATAATGGAAAATGTGTATGGGGTATGTATAATGAATTCTATATAGTTACCCACTCAACCTCAACATTTAATTCCTAAAACCAAGTGACAAATGTTAAAAAATAATATAGTAAATAAAATATGTAAATATATAGAAATATATCAAATAAATTTATAAATAAAATAAATGATATTAATTTTTACAACGAAAAATAGATAAATTACATCAATAAAATTAATTAATCTCAATAGACACCTACAAAACCATCATTGTAACATTTTGGGAACAAATTATTATTCATTTCAACCATAAAGAACATATTAATGAGTATATATATTGGAACTTATCCCATATTGGAGGATGATTACACATATATATATATATAATCACGCAAACACACACACATGTATGTATGGATAAATATTAATCATCCATGGATTTCAACTACATCATAACAAAAGAGAAAATATATCTATATATGCTTAATCTCTACTATGGAGGTATCCCTTCAAATCATATGATGTAATATATTCATATATATCCATAATAATTTATATATATAACCCATTATGACATGATGCCTTTATCTATATTTGAAGGATGAAATAATATATATGAAATCAACATGGGTTCTTAGTAAAAATGTCTAGAGAGAGAACATGACATGAAATTCCCAAACATTTTTAAATGTTATATATAAAAATAAATGGGTATACGTTTGTAGTATCCTTAAATGAAATTAAAATGAATGTAAATAAGAAATGTATCACATGATATACACATGAAATGATGTTTACAAATCCAAACACTCTATAAGTTTCATCATGGGTATCGTGTTTTTTCCATTTAATGTAATTAAAATCTAATTTCATGGATTATTTTAATATGAAAATTACAAAATTACCTCTATTACCAGATATGGTTTAGCATCCAACTATATGTCTATCTACTACAAGCATTATTCTATTGTGATTAAAATACCTGTTTGAACCAATATAATATATTTTAGTGTAATATTAAAAATTCCAATTGTTAATGTTGTTATAGAAAATTGATTAAAATGTAATATCCCATAAACATGTTATAAATAAAGAAGTAATGTATAAGTCACTGATGTTGTTGAATTTTTGACACTGAGGTACATGATCATAATAAATAAGGAATGCTTAAATAATAATACACCAATATTCAAAAGCAAAAATATACAATGGAATAGTTTTATAAAATCAATTTTTGTTAGAGAAAATTATTAACTATTCATTCATGACTCTACCATATGACACTGCAATTAAAATATTATAATGTGAGTGTAATAGTGAATATGTCACCCATGCTAGCTGAATTATATAAAAATTATTAATGAAAATTTTATATATTCCCACCCAATAGTCATATGAAGCCTAGGTACCACCAAATAGGCATATAAATAACATTACTAATTAGAAAACACAAAACTACAATGTATAGAAGAATCTTGAACACCAGAATATTGATTCCCCCTCCTACTACCACCATGATGAAGAACGATTATAATAATATATTATAATGAAAACAATATATGAAGATGTGGTTTTATGGATACATTAATATCATTATAATTTCTAAAAATTATATGTCATTGGAATTTAAATATTATCTGGGACAAAAATTTAATCCCACGAACTCACTGTGAACAAGTATAGACGAATTACTAATCTATGAATGATGGTAATTAGTGACGATTAATGGAGGAAATAACATGTATAATTATAAACTGAAATTTGAATAAAACTATTGAGTTGTGAATTCCATGGTTAACATTGTTTATAAAAAGACCAATTATCCCAAAATATTAATGTATTTCCCTCATTAGGTAACTAGTAGTAATATTAGTGGTCAAATAGATAATTTTAATCCATTTTGAATAGAGTTATTTCACAATAGGTGATTAATGTTAATCTGTAACTCGAAGACCCCTCAAAATTTCATCCTTTTATAAAAATATCGTAACTTATCTTCCAAATAATAAGTCACCTAATATTTAATTTAATGGGAAAAATTGAAAACAACTAATATATAAGGTTTATAGTCATTAATGACTCCCCACAATTAGGCTTCTCTACCAGATTTGATTCAAGAAGCATGCTAAGAAAATATGTTCAGCTTTATGTTTCACATTTCATATTCAAGTTGTAATGTTTCATGAAAATTTTACCATAGTTACATCAAAGAAATATCAAATGTATAATACCATGCCAAAATATTTTACCACCCGAGTTGATGATATCAATGGGTGGTTCTATAATAGAACCATCTTCTTTGAGTTATATATAATCAAGCTAGAAAACAAGTATATTCTAGGGTATGTAATCCATAATTGTGAGTCATATAAATAATTTTTCATTTCACCACACATAAGTTGTGTGGTTTACATATAAGCTATATCTACAACACTTTCTAATATATGATAGGGTCTAATAAATATGGGAAAATATTTCCATTCATTTCCATTCTTCAAAAACTCAATCAATGAGTTTTTCAAAAAAATTAAAGGATCAATAACCCAGAATTTAAATGGTAATAACAAATGGTTATCATTATAATATTGAAAACATCTTAGAATTTTCAATTGTTATTATTAGTGTAATTTCATTATATTAGTATCCCCCCTAAACAATGCTAGACAAATTTATGATGATCCACCCACCTCTATCTAAAATAGAAGAGAAGTATATGATCTAATATTAAATTCCCTAAATGGTTGCATATGTATATATATCTACAATATCTAAACCTATAATTAACAATACATTATTTTTTATTTATTTTTAATACAGTACAAAATATGATTCCCTAAGACGAATTATTTTATTTCCATGGGAAACATTTAAAAATAAAAAGTAATAAAAAATTGAGCTATATTATCTCCAACTAGGTTCTCCATGAATATCATCCATCCTAGAGACGCTATACATAATTAATATCATCATAAAGTAGTGAATATTATCATAATTACGGGTATGATGATTTGTCCATTAAGGGGAAATAAGAGAAATATGTAAGAAAAATATTAAATATAAGGGTATGAAAATATGATAATAACATTATAACCTCATACCCTAAATATCAAAGAACATATAAATGAGTCATGTTTAATATATTATATGTTCAAATGTCATGAATCGTGATTGAATAAATAGTGTAATCCATGAAAGAATAATATATAAATATGGTATAGAATTTTTTAAGACAGATAAACATGTAATAAAATTCTATATAATTTAATATAACGTTAATAAACTATCAGTGAACTTCATTGGGGTAACACTTATAGGGGAAAGACCACCATCCACAGTCATTTTAATTTCCTTATAAGCGATAGTATTTCCCTATCTTCCTATAGTGGATTGGATTTCCCCTACATCACATAGTGAATAAAACCCTACATCTTTTTTCTCGCCATTATCTAAGGTGATAAAAATAATCACCCAATGCATTGGAGGGAGATATAGGTACAACCCATCATCTAATAAAATCATGTATACCTTTTCCATAAGATATTATATCATTAATCATATCATGACCCATAAAAATTGTTTTTATAAACATAATAAAACAACCCAATAAAGAAAATGGGTATCAGAAATATGTATTCATTTCATAAATATTGTATAAGAAAAAGGATTCATAGTAATTTCATCAAAACATGCCTTGTAAAAAATATTTTTTCATAAGAATATAATATATAGAAGATAAATATGAATAATAAACATCATTCCATTAAAATATTAACAATTTAGAAAAATAATATGAATGGTACACATCAATAATATCACTAGTATATAAAAAACAATATCAGATGATGACATATTATTTGGGTAAGTATTTTATTATATCAATTGAAATATTTTTAATGGGATGCAATATTTATTTGAAATTCACTATTAAAACAATAAATTTTATTAAAATGCATTTCATTGAAAACTACTTTGGAAAAAAAAATAATGGATGATTCTAAAAACCATTAAAATATATCTAGATGAATATATCATTTCTTATTTGAAACATTAATTTATATATACATAAATCCTTTTGAAAACCATTTCCATTAAAAAAACTTGAAAACATATAATAATATTTTCAATACACTTTGAACACTTGATCATTGAAAATCAATTTAAAGAAATATAATTGAGGATATGAAAATATTTAAATCCATTTATTTTAAAATATTTATAAAATATAAATTAATAAAATGTGATAAAAGTTTTAGATATCATGGTTTTTTTAATAATTTAGATTTTTGACCAATGAGAAAAATAAGGATGAGGTTTCATAATATCAATTTCTTAATCCTCTTAAGTTAAAAAGAGTGAAAAAATGGTACCATTATATAATGATATAATGAATAAACAAATTTGAGTAAAAAGTGAAGATATTTATCGAGATATGGGTCATAATATTTCATCAATGGAATTATAAATTTAAATAATCCTTATAAAAAATGAGATTTTCAAAACAAGCCCTTAGAAATTTTGTAACACTAAATAATAATACCCATGACATAATAATATTACCTAAATCTTATAATTTCATTAACATTAAAATATAAATTATATAACATGTCAATGTGAAATTATATACACCCCTTAAAAGGATATTGGTGGATTGAGAAACCTGTATCTCAAATATAGAAGATCATGGAAAAATTAATTTACAGATTGGGTAACTTTTTAAAATAAAACACAAAAAAGAGATATCATAAAATGGATATGTAAATAACCATAAATTTTATAATAATAATAATGTAATACATTCATGTTAAACAAATACCCCATATAAAAGAAAGTTGTGGTGAAAATGGAATATGTCTCACAGAAATAATAGTGATATTATAATTCCCCTTACTGTATGTGTTGAATCTCTTTGTACCCATGAAAAAATTTGAACAATAAATATATGATTATTATAAATATATTAAATACAAAATTTCATTCATAAAATACCATAAATGATTTAAATTATATAATATAATAATAATTTATTAATAATTCCATGTTTAAATTATGTGTCAGGAAATAATCACTCAGTCTTTCACATATGTTTTTATTTGTTATGTTTTTCTATATTACTTATATAATGATTTAATCATCTCTAGAATTATCATAATGATATAAATATAATATTTATTATGTATATTCTTATTAATTATATTTTATAGATAATATAAAGATAAAATGTAATATATTATTTTTTGGAGATGGTAGGTCAAATGAACGCATGAATGTTGTTTCCATTTTCATATCATTTTGAAAATAATAATGTATAATAAAAACATATAAAAACATATATATATATATAATATCATTTAAGCACAATTTATATTTCAAATATATCACATAATTACAGAATACCTATCATTAATACATTCCATTTAAAGTGATAACGATTCACATATCTTTGAGGAGGTAGTACACCACACATCCACAAACAAAGTTACATCATTACACAACAACAGAATGCATGATGTTATGTATTATATAATACTAGTACACACCCATGTGTGTGCATAACATATAGAAATAATCTTTTTTAACAATGAAAATACTCTTTGTAATATTTCCCTAATAATATTAATGTTTATAAATTCCTTGTGACAATGTACTGGTACAGTATAATGGAACAACAATCAATTGTTTATCAACACAACAATATAATACATGAATAATAGAAATAAATATAGAAATTAAATACAGTTTTTGAATTAATAGTTAATAGTATTTTCATTAGCATTTATGTATTGAATGTGTGATATAGTGGGTTTATAGAATAAATTACTTATTTTGTTTCATTAAAATTCATGTCATTCTAAGTAATGAATGATGTGTAATTAAAACTGAAACACACAGTCATTTTATGAGTCATTTCAATAATAAAAAATGTAAACAGTAGAGAGTATTCATTTGAGTCTAGAATGATAAAGGGAACTGATTTAATTGAAAAATATTTTATGAACTTTTTATATGATGATTTGTTGCAGCTAATTGAAGTTGCAATGTCTGTAGGAACATATTGTGGTTTCAATATGTATTCAGGTACTTTATCATACATGTAATGAAACCTATAGATGAAAATAAAATTATATCAATAAATATATAGTAATGAATATATAAAAATGTTATTTTTTGGATGTAATGTTACATGATACATAAACGCAAATTCATTTCAAAGAGGGTGGATTTTTTAATACCTCATATATGAGGAAAGTAAAAAATATCATTATAAACCATGAAATAAATAATTTTCCTGTATATTATTATATTTCATCACTGAAAAAGATTTTATGAAATGATATTACCCAATTCATTTCTTACATTCTAACAATTTAGTAGAAAATTGGACCGTGAACTGAAACACGCATCAAATGAAAGACAAAACTATGTATATTCAAAAACTAACTGTTAGTATGACATAGTAATAGTTCTTGTCTATATCAGATACAAAGGAGAATAAGAAATGCAATTAGGTATGTAGTCTTTCATGATTGAACTGTATGCTAAATTAAAAAATGAACATTTAATTGGTTGAAAACTAGAAATCATCATGGTGAAACGGTTTCTTCAATGACACAATATCTACTAATTATATTAATATACCAAATGAGTATCAAAAAACATTACAAATGACATGTCTGTACTTTATCAAATTTAATACACATTTCAATATAAATAATAATTATAAAAACAATAATGATATGAATTTGAATAGTGAAGATGTATGTTTACCTTCTATTTCCTCTATGAGATTTCAGTATGTTTTTTCGGTTTTCTGGTTTATATAACCCTTCGGCATGGTCTGTAATTCAGTAGATTGACCTGTTCAAGCTATGTTATCTGGAGATGTTTGGAAATTATCATGCATACCATCCTCACTATCAAAACAACATGATAGATTTTTCTTTAGAGAGATTATTGTTAGAATAATTAGATCTAATAAACTATAGTATTTGAAATCATTGAAAATCAGAGTAGAGATTTAACATTAGAGTGTTTTTTTAAAACACATAGATGTAGTTTAAATGAAATTATTATTTTTTATATATTTAAAATACATAATATACATTTAATTTTTTCCATGTGTTATTATAGTAAAGGAAAAAATTTAGTAGTAAGAAAAGGTGACAAATATATACTCGTGTAGAACATGTGATCAAGGGTGTAGTATCTAATCCAGTTTCAATCTTTAAAGTCCCAGGATAAAACCCAATTGTAAGATGATACTATGTGGAAATGTTAAAAGGAATATATCAGTAATGAAATATTCCTTTGTTAGAAAGTCGTACTAATGAAATTGAAAGATTATTACCTGCAAATAATGAATGGAACCACTTAATGTAGAAGACCCACTTCTTTGATCAACGTGTATAGTATTGATGAAAAATGTAAATTATTCTGAGTTTTTGTTTTCATATATAATGTGTAAAAAAAGACTCACCTATTATTGTTTTAATCCATTAGTAAAGAAAGTGATATAGTCGTCATTATAATTAATATAATCCACTTTGTAACTATTTTTCATAGATGAATTATTACGAATCTGAATATTATAATTTGTCACATCAATTTCTAATAGAAATTTACATGATTTGAAGTAGATTAATTCGCGAGGAAACCAAACTTGTTATCTTCATAATCAAAAAACCATTGAAAGTGTTACATGTAATATTTCAAAATTATAAATTGACATGATATAATGATTGGGATTTAACTGTATAAAATATGCTCATAGTTGCAATGTTGTTTTTAGTTTATATTGCATGATTTGTTTTTTAAATAACAATACTGAAAATGAGTCTGTCTTGTCAGTTTCCAATATCTAAACTCTAAACCAATTGGAATTTATATTATAACTACACATTAAGTCTCATTTTTACCGTTCTGTGGAAGTGAGGGTGTATCATAATGATTATAGATAATTTAGGCCTCAATGAATACATTCTCACCTCTCGTTAATGCAAGTTGGTGAGGAGTTGCAAGACATGCACCAAATTCTTCCATCTATAATATGCACTTTATTCATGAAATAGTGGCATGATTCATACAACATGTTGTGGTTGATTTGAATTTTTTGACTTGTAGCTGCAATTAAGCACCATGTAGCCTGCAGTTGATTAATTAAATATATATATATAAATTATTAAAGGACAATAGTGAACAGTTAATAACATTGAATAATCACATTTGAAAAAAAACATTATATTGCAAACATGTAGATTATTTTTCACAAATGAAATAGATTTCATTATATTACAATATAGTATATCCATTGAGTGGTTGGGAGTCGCTGGTGATGAAGTATGTAAATATGATTCTATTATCCCCCTAAGCCTGATAAAAGTAGAATAACATACATGTTATTAAATAGAACGAACTTGTGGGTAGTACATTTTTGACATACAGATAAGTAAATAATTGTACTACACAAGTATTAGTTGTAACAATGACACCTGCTTCTGAAGTTGTAAACAATTGGAAGGCTTTGGATGTAACGAATCTTTTTTTCATTAATAGTTGTTCTGATAAGAACATTGGAAGAAACCAGTTTGACGTCAATATTACCGAATTTTTTGTTGAAGTGACATATTGAAATAACATAGTAGAAATATAGAAAATATTAATTAAAGATAGAAAAAATAATCCTCAATCCCTTCACTCACATGATTTGTAATATAAAAATGCTATATGGGTCTTTGTTATTTTCCATTTAAAGTGACATTTCATAAGAAAAATCACCCTATAAGTTGCAGTTTACTATCAACCCTTTTTAGAGAAACAAACCTAGACTATTTGTAAATGTTCTTTCTTACTGTAATATAATGCAACAATTCAACATACTTGACATGTAATCTTCTAGAATGATATCCATCCTATGGTTGGAATTACCCATAGATTGCAGTGGATGTTTGTAACATAGAACTCCAATTAAGTACAATGTAACATCCATGGTTTGATGTTATTCTATGACATTTTTCTGAATGATTTCATCAAATTAAGTACAATGTAAACTAAAAATACTATTTTTACCTCACTCGGAAGAACAAACGTCGTGGATGTGAACATGATTTGACACGTGTGTATAGTTTTGAGGTAACATCCATGGTTTTATGATATTTGGTTGTTTTTTATAATATAAAAGATTCCCTCACCCAATAGTTTAATATATATAGAGATAAGCTAACGATTCCTAATCGTACATTGAATCTAGCTTCCCTGCAAAAACTATGTTAAAATATTGGCTAATAAGGAAAGAAAAACTATTACTGTGAATGATGAAACTGTATATATATATATACTGATACATGTACCAAACAGAATATAGCAGTAACAAAATTAAAAACAAATAATATACTATGTGTAGATAGTATGTTAAAATGTTTGAAAGTAGAATATAATGAAAAAGAATACTGGATAAATTTCAAAGAAAAAATATCTAAAATGATGTAGACAAGATATATATATATATACACACCCAAACACGTACAGGAAATAGTTGAGCAATGAAGGAAAAATAAACAGTCAGAAATATTTCCATGTTGATAGCATGTTAAAATGTTGGATTATATACAAATAGAAGAGATCACATAAAACATAGGTGTTGTATATATGTTTATACAATATAATGTTGTTCAGAGAATTGTTGAGAAAGAATGAAAAAACTATCTAATTATTTGTTGTAACATAATGTCACCTGAATATCACATAGTATGAGATCAATAGAAACAACTTCATTGGAATATTTGTATGACAAATTGAACCACATGTCCAATATATTAACATGTATTTGTAGTGTTTCATTGTCACCTAGTCTAATCTCAATTAGCATGGTTATTGAGCATGACAATTTTTTAAATCTACAAAATCATTCAGTGTGAAAATAGAACATATTAAGCAGGTAAATAATAATTAATAGTTATTATAGTCATCATCCAAAGCAGATTATTGAATATAAAATTCATTTTAAATGATACCCAATACAAATTATCAAATATCTTCTTTGTACGCAATATTCATTATGTATTTATAAGATGTATTAGTGTTACCATCAACTACAATTTTCAATCCATTAGCGGATGTGACCATAGATACTGCAACATATAATTAATCATGAGAGAACACTGGTTTGTGAAGATAAATCCCAAATAATGACAATGATTGGGCATGAATTTTATTAATAGTCATTGCATAAGAAAATGTCAATGGATATTGGATTCTTTGTAGTTTAAATGGCTATCTACCATTAGAGTGAGTCATAGTTAATCATGGAATGAAAGCAGAATATCCTGAATGACATCCTCATAAATCTTGTGCTCCAATGACATGTTAACCCATGTCTGTAACTATCATATGACTTACATTACACAAACCAACAGATTGATCTACATTTCGTAGTAATATAATCATTACAACAATTAGTAGAGTAATTTTTTGGGCAACTAACCAAGAGACATTTATAACATTTAACATGTAAGATGTGTAAATATATTCTAGTCTATCTGTATCATAACTTGCATTGCAAAAAGAGTCTAAGCTAATGTACTATTTTTTTTCAGATCCAGTGAGAGTAGGTATATATCCATTTACTTATTTTATGACATCATGGGTTGGAGATAAAATTTCACGCTCTTTTAGATAGGTATGGTCTCCGTGTTTGTTACAGAAACCCGAGAATGTATGGTAAACAATTGTTGCAATTAGATTATTAGTGTCTGTAATATGATATGCGGATGGAATTTTAATGAGTGCTTCACCATCATTATGATCTTCAATTTGACAATCACCAATATCTAATGACCATTTAGAAGACTCATATACCTTAGATGCATCATGACTGGTAGTAGTAAACTGAAATATCATTTTTTTGTTAGAGATAACACCTAATAGTGTTACCAGAGATACGATGACTTAACACATGCAAAGATAATGTCATTTATGTTTCCTCCGGGTATAATAGGTATTATTTTCTTGAAATCACCTCCCAATACAACTGTTACTCCACCGAACGGAAAATTCTGATCATGATCTTTTTGACAGTCATAATTTCTTTATGAATACAATCTAAATCCTCAAAACAATACTTATGAATCATAGGTGCCTCATACCAAATGATGTACTTTGTCAAGTGAAAATGTTCCATAACATCACCCCTATTAAATATTTCCAACTGAATGTTCAGTAGTGGAGAATGGAATATAGTATTTAGAATGTGATGTCAGTCCACTAGGAAGCAGTAGTGAAGATATTCCACTCAATGCAATATAAAGTAAAAGCATGTCATGTTCCTGTATCAATTATGTTGGTACTCTTGAGATGAAGTTTTTATATAGGCCTCCATAACCATGCAAGAAGAAGACCCCCTCGAATTAGTATACAATGAAGACAGAATGACAGACATCTCCTCTTTCTGTTCATATGATAGCATACTTTGTAAACTGATGAAATCTTTTAGAAGTGATTCTTTATTCTAATTCAATTCTTCTTCAACTAAATGATTTTTATTGCTATCAAAATCAGTATATGGAACTGGGA
Organism: Viscum album; assembly: GCA_963277665.1. Lineage (NCBI taxonomy): Eukaryota > Viridiplantae > Streptophyta > Magnoliopsida > Santalales > Viscaceae > Viscum > Viscum album. The sequence continues at coordinate 1,396,906,214 of OY728165.1, forward strand.
TATGGGGCTATAACAGATGTTATCCTCCATTGCTCTGTAAAATTCGGTCTATTTCTCTCAAGTAATACGTATATATCTGGTGATCTATGAGTGTAAAATCTAGAATTTAAGGGAATTTTTTACATTGAAGTATAAAATAACATTAATGAAGTCATTAAAATAGTTTATATTAAATTAAACATTGCAACTACAGTGGAAAATGAAATTAATAGATAGAAACCACTATTAATTATGTGTTTTATTCTACATTATTAGGAATTATTACACCGATAAATGGTTCTATTGAGGAAAAATTAGTTATCATTAATAAGTGAATAGAAATGGTCAGACATTTTTGTATGGAAATATAATAAATTTCACAACACTTAAGTATATTGTAGTAATTTCTAATGAATGCAAGTAGGGTGCAGCTTATAGTTAATAATAACTGATATATAAAACTACTGTTAAAATTTATAGAGGATTACAAAATAAATTAAACTCATCCATTTAGTATTAATATTTTTACAGTAATGGTGGGCCCTCTTTGTAATACAATATAGTCAATAATGCTATAGAAGAGAAGTATATCAGAAAATGATAGCATGTACACTACAGCTAGTAGGGTAATGTAAATAACGGATATATGAAAATGTGTATTACTTGTATTGATTAGTAGAGATTAAATAGAATGATTTCATTTTGTATTAATATTTGAACATAAATGTTTGAACTTTTTTGTACTGTAATATACTATATATAAATGATGTTATATGAAATAATGATATATAATGATAGAAAGTATAATGTATATAGAAGTGTTATGTGTCTAACTATTGTATGAGACTACGGAATACTTTTACAGATTACAAAAAATTAAAAAAAAAGTCATTTAGAATGAATATTTTAACAAAAATACTATGATTTCTGTGTATTTCAGAAGAGTAAATATTCCAGCAGAAAAGTATATTGCAGATAGTTCAAATAATTTCAAGAATAGTGAATATTGAATTATTATGTGAAGAACTTATCTATGAAACTGTGGAATACATATTCTGATTATTATATATTAAAATAATCGAAGTAATTTAGTATTAATATTTGAACTATAGTGTTGGGACTTATTTTTGATGTAATATAGTAAATATAGACATCGTTATTTCAATATAGGCAATAAATAGTTGCAATTACAGTGCAGTTAGAAGTGTTATGTGAATAACTAATATATGATATTGTGGAATACTTGTATAAATTATTATATATTAAAATAAATTTTGTACTTTAGTGTTAATATTGGAATAAAAATATTGGGACTTTTTTGTACTACATATGTGTAAATATCACAACAGAGATGTATATAATAGTAAGTGCAAACAATAGAAAGAATAGTGTATATTGAACTATTATGTGAAGATCTAATCTTTGAAACTGTATTGGATTTCTAAAAATGTGTACATAATAAAATAAACAAAGTCAGTTACTATTAATATCTGAATAGAAATGGTGTGATTGTTTTTTACACGAATATAGTTAACGGGAGGGTATTTTTTGTACTGTAATATAGTTAATACAACAGTTGAGTAAAAAATTGCAGATTTAATGGGAAATATAGAGTTAATGCAAAAAACTAAAAAAATTAATTTTTATTACAATATTACAAATAAAACAGTGCATAAATAATATATTGATAAGACGTGAATTGAGAGGAATTATGTCGGTACACGGGAGAATTTGGACCTTGAATTTGTAGGGTCCTTCTTTGTGCATAAAAAAATTCCTCTGATAGCATTTCTTTGGTTCCAACACAGACAATAACTGGGTGAGATATGTTATTAAAGATTAACATTCTTGCGAATAGAATAGGTAAATGTTTTCCCATTCCCCATGCTGAGACTTCATTTATAACATCAACAAATTCTCTATCATTTTTCAGTAGTCCCAAAGCACAACAGACCTCTCTAAATTTACCATGAGTGATATTGTTTACAGTTCTGATATATTCATAAAATGTTGCACATTTAATTTTTTTTAAATGTATCCTCTCATAGTAGAGCTCTCCAGTAGTTTGAGGCAAGCATTATAGTCTTACAATACAAAATTCATGCTTCTAGGGATGCCATTTCCTTTGATAATAGTGGAAGAATGGTCTATTTGGGTACTATGATAAAGTTAAAACGATGCCTTCTGGGTATATTATATTCTCTTCAAACCAAGGGATCAACATTATTTCAGAACTGTTTCTATGATTTAATTCATCTTTAATGTTATCATTGTATCAAAAGGTCACCCAATTCTGTCCTGGAAACTGGAAATGTATCCTCTCAACATATTGATATCTATAATGGATATGATATGAAATATCCTCCATGATACCTCATAAGGATATATGTAATGATTGTCATAATACATTTTATCTCATCTAAATTACTGTCTGACAAGTGTATGTTGTTCCCCTCATAGAGTGTTGTTGTTACACAATCTTTTCCCTTGCTAATATACATAAACATGTATTTGATTAATGATGACTAATTTCAAACCTCAATGTTGAGATGAGCATGATTCATTAATAGAAAAACTATAGTGTACGGTACTAAAAAGTGATTATAAAAAAAATTATTTTTTAGAACATTAATCTTGTCACTCCTTCTTCGATAAATTACATAACTATTGTCATCAACTGTTGTAGTTTCCAAAAATATGTTGGACTATATTTTTCACATTTTCCATGTTTCATTGAAGGTGAAGAATGGTTCATAGCACTGCATGGGTTGTGGAGCATAAAACATTTAACAACATCATGTATTCCTAGGTATGAAACATAATCTAGAATTTCAATGGAAACATAGTTGTTAATATAAGTTGGAGTGTTAACATTGTTTTCATGGCATAGAAATAATAGGATGTGCACATGAGGCAAGACACATTTCTGAAATTCTACAGTTTGAACAACTACATTTCCAGAAGATTTTTATAGTTAGTAAAGGATGATATAATTTAAAAAACATTGTAAAAAATATTAGTAGTTTGTACATAGATCATTACCTACCCGTAACTTTCCAAAAAAAACATCCTTATCATAAATCATACATTAGATGATCAAGCATAATACTAAGAACTCGAGATAATATTTAAGTGGAGTCTATGGGAAGAAGATTCTTATTTATATGATACTGAGTGATCTCATGCCACATTGGGTTACAGGTAAAGGTTAGAAACAAATATGGATACCTAGACCAATAAAAAATAGATATTTTATCTTGGTAATTTTGGATCATATACCTTGGATGACCAATAATGGTTGGAGGTAAAAAATATGTGTTTTCCACATGAAAACCCTTCTCCATCACCTATAAGAAATGCATATGGCAACTAATTGTACAGATCTACCCTTATTCTCATTTGATTGAAGCAAATGAATGATAGTCTCTGAGACTCTGTCATCATATAAGAATTGACAAAAAACTCTCGCAAAATTATCCTTGAACATAGTAGTGTTGAGGAATAATTTTCATAGAATTTTAATTGGAAGGAGAAGTACTATCTCATTCAAACATTCCATAATTTTGGATTTTTGTAAAATGGGATGGGAGATGAAATATGTTTTCAACATATCAATCACTTCCACCTGTGAAAATCAAGATAAATTTTAATGTAAGATACAATGGTTGTTTCTTATCAATTCATTGATGATCACCAGTTTTCGTTTGAATGATTATATCCTACTCCTGGTGGAGATATTAGACATCACAAAAAATAATCAATTTAATCTCATAATTATTTGGTACGTTATATGTATTGGGACTTGTTTATCTTCTTTTTAGTAGATGTAATTTTAGATTGGGCACATATTTACGATTAATAACATCCCTTTCACTTCGGAATTGTTGAGCTAAATCATTGTTTATATGATGCATTTGTTGTAGGTTATCGAATATATTGTTGTCAATATGAGATTGGAAATTTTGGATTTCTGAGATGTAGGTAGAATTTATGTTAACTTAAAATACGAAATATTTGACAAACAATTCCATAATAGATAACTTTAGAGATATCTAAACTCGCGAACCGTATTTTCACATTCATGTGTAGTGTCATAAATGTGTAGTTGTGTAAATCATAGTGGGTGAACATCATGTGGACATAAACTTCCTATGATATTGTAGTTTTTTCCATTCAAATTGAATATACATGGAACGTGACCCTTGTTGATAAACCTATCTATCTTTCCACCCATTGAAGTGAATAAAAACATTGATTTGTAAACATGAAGGTGTTCATGAAATGTTCTGGCTACTGTAGAGGTTGAATTGAAGAGAAACATTTTCATGTATAGCGGATAGGGATGTATTAAGATCAATGAAATCATTCTCATAGCACAACATGTAGAAAAACATGAATTTTGTTGGTTTCTACATTTTTTATTTCTCTCATCAAACCACATTAAGTCATGATAGTATTGGGTTACATTAGAAGGGTCCCCAATATATGAATTTCATGAGTGAAAAAAATAGAATATAATATTCATAATGTAATGTTATTAGTGGGTATTTATCTCCCATTTTGTTGTAGCGGTAATGTTGAAACAGTAACTACACTATCTTGTGTTATTTAAAAATTGTTGTGGTGCCAAGTAGCCTATAGTGAACAACCAATTATTATGAAAACATAAATAAATAATATAGAAATGATTGTTGTTGGTATGTAAGAATCTTCGTCAACATACCTGTTATGTTTTTTTATGTTGTACATCAACATTGATGTAGTCACATTGCTCTGAATTTTTAGTATTTGATACTTCTCTACGAAACAATTGTTTCCTAGAGTCTGATAGTATTTTTATAAAATTGTATTATATATTAAATATTTATATATCTAAGTGTCTATGTGAGGCTATAGAGTTGTGTTAAAAATGACACAATACCTATACATGATGTAGTACTATAGTCCCCATGATCAGTTCGACTAAATCTGTACCAATATGTTGGGTAAATTGTAAGAATTGGAACTTTGTTAATGGCCACAGAAATATCAAACTGTAGGAGTTCTGCAGTGATGGTCCAAGAGGCTGGTGATGAATCTGATGTATTGTTTTCGTCAGTCATGATCACTAAAGAAAGTTTCAGGGATACTATTAGATGATTAATTTCTCAGTTGTGTGACATACAAAGTGGTCTTCACATATTTGTGTCATCATGCTTACAGAAAAGAATAGGAGATTGTCTGAAGGAATCCGATCTTTGCATTATCTTGTTTTATCCTGTGATAAATGTTGTTCGAGATGTAGATTGTTGTTTCACTGTATACGAAGTAGTTACAGAAAAACACCTTAATTTAGACTATAAAGTATTTATAAATATAGGGATACATATACTCTATTTTAAATAGAACTGACCATTGATAGACAACATAGTTAATGGAGTGCGTGTGACTCCATCTGGATCACAATTTCTAGACATCGGTTCACTTGTTAGAGTAGGACAGATATTTTTAGATGTTATATAGGGATTTCTATAAGATTTTTACAATGTTAGTGTGACAGTAGTAGGTTAATAATATAATGGAAAAAGTAGAAACATAAATAAGTCTCAACTAAAGGTAAGAGTAAATAAAAAATTGTGTCATTCCTTCATTAAAGGTCTTCATTAAAACCCATGCATCTCTAGAGGTTGACAAGCAATACATATTTTGATTGTATTTCTTTATATATTAATTTCAAGGCATGCATTGTTACATTTTTATGTGAATTTAATAGTGATGAAAATGTATAATAAATTGTGAATACAGAGACCAGAATGACTAAAAATGTAATTTCATAGCTTTATATAACTGTTAAAATGTGATACATGAAATTTTAATATTGAATTTAGGGTATGGTGCAACTAACAATCTGTGGAAGTAATGTATTGAATAAAATTAGATAGGCATTCCAGATTTATATGATATTTTCTGATGTTTTAGAGACCCAAGAGTACGGTAACTGTAAGTAGTTATCTTTGTAGTTAGATTTCAGTTCAATGATATTGTATGACTCAAATCAGTGGGAATTTAGTATGATGTATATATTAACTAGATATCCTTTAACTACATTTTTGAATACATTTTAATAAAAATAGTTCATTAAGAGGTGATAAAATATTATAACTATAATGGACCGGACCTCTACGGTCCATTACTTTGTAAAAATTGGATGTGGTCAAACACGACGCGTGTCATAATAATAATTTTTGATAATAATAATTGATAATGGTGGCGTGAAAATATTTGGGGTTAATTAGATTAAATGGTTTTAATTTAATCATTGTGAAATAAAAGAAATAAAATTGAATGTATTTAATTCAATGAGGGGAGGTGCATGGTTTCATTTCGATTTATTTAAATTTTTAATAAATAATAAATTTTGTGTGTAATGGGAGGCTGCTCGGTGTTGACGTAATGGTGGTTGGACACGGTAAACATGGCGAACGTCAATAATAATAATAATTAATAATAATAATTGGTGACGAGATAAGAAATTTTTAATTGGGAATTTGTTATTATTATTATACTAAATAATTATAATAATAATGTTGGCTTAATTTTTGAACGATCAGTTAATAAAGATTTAATGAGATTTAAATTTTTAATTCAATGCAATGAGATTTGAGATGTGAGGATAGATGAGAGATGTTATTATTTATAATAATTATGTCATAACAAATATTGATAAAGGTTTAAAATGGAGGTTGGGGCGTGCCGCAAGGAGTAAAGGAAGGGGAGGCACCACTTTTGGGAGAACAAAAATGGTGAAGGAGAATGAAGATTGGAGAGAGATTACAAGGTGATGAAATAATAAGTAATAATAATAATATGTATAAAGGCATGGAGCCAAGGAGGTGTCACTTTTTGTGGTGGTGTGGGAACGAGGAGGCTCTTTTGTAAGTCATTAATATTATATATTCTAATAATGATTATTAGATATTAATGGGAGTAAAATTAAAAGAGAAATAAATGAAAAAAATGTAGTTTTTGATTCTAGCGTGCAAGAAAACTCCAAATGGTGATTGATTTTGGAGTTTTGAAAATAAATAAATAATTAATTAATAATAATAATAATAAAATATTATTATTATTAATTTTGATGATAAAACACATTTTTGTCTGCAACTCCTTCGTGCGACCTCGGTTTCACGCACCGTCTACGGAAGTGCGACCCTGACATCGAGATAGAAATTATGAGTCCAATATTGGATGTCTTTTTCGGGTTTTTGGATCTGGTACCCGAAACGCTCGTGAATTAATAGATTTAATATTATTTTTAAATCTTCGACCCGCTATAACTCCCGCGTGCATCATCTGATTGATTTCTCGTCATTGGAGATGTGATCCGGTCATTTATATGATCAATTCATGTCTAATGTCAGATATTAAATTATGGTTCGTGTCGTGGGTCAATAAAACACCTATTATTAATTAAAGTTATTATTATGATTAAACATATGGAAATCGCGTGATGCGTCATGTGTTGACCAGTCAAACAACGTAACTGTTGTACGGTCACGTCGTGTATTCATTAATAAACCATGCGTACCATTTTACCTTTTTGTTTCCTATATAAGAGAGGGTCACATATTATTTACGGACCTCTCTTCTTCTACACACGACGACGCTCCTAGATGACCCAGAAGCCTTCCTCTTATCTTCTTCATCCGGAATCCGATCGTTGATCTGTCGGTGGCTGTGAGATTGTGTCGACGAGGTGAACATCATGCACCTCATTCCTTTCCCTCTTCTTCGACATCATCTTAATAGATTCCTGCTGAAGAGAATACTTATATTTTACTAGAACGACGATATTTTATGAATGTCATCTTAATCGTATGTTCTACCATGTTCTTATTCCTTCCTCAATCTCCTCTTTCTGTTCCTCCTTTCCATGTTATGACAACTGACACCTTAAACCATAATGGAGTCTCTCATGGTTGTTAGTGTTGTGGTGTCGTAGAATCCATGGGAGGACGTAGTCATCAGGAGGAGTGATCGAAATCCTCGTGGTGGTTGTTCTCACAAAAGGACATTGAAACCTGTTCAAGTAGGGATCTTAACATCGTCTCTCATTATTTTTGTGCATCATGTGAGGTGGGTATCATCTTTTTTTCGTGAGATACGGTTGAACCAGTAAATAAAGTTGAAAACCAGTTAAAGAACGGGTTTGGGGAAATTCTGTTGATATTTTTGTTCTATTTTCCATCAATTCTTATCCTTTGATTATGTTATGAATAGAATAGGCTTATGCCTACTGAAAATAACGGTCGTTGGGGGCCTTTACTTTCACAATTATATGTTTCCCTATTTTTCTGGATTGTTTTGTGGATGGAATTTCATAGAATGTGGAAATTGGTTAATAATGTAAAGTTGGATGATTAAATGAATACCTAGAATGATTGTATGATCACCCATGTTAAACTAAATGACGGAATGAATTTGTGAATGCGGGTTGGGGTTTAATTATGTGAAGGGGTGTTTTGTGTGTTTTTTAGGAACCGATGAGTAGTGGGGCTGTATTTGGCTGGGTTGTGGGTTGGCGTGAATGATAATGTTGTGATGGGTAGCGTAGAAGCCGTAAATGGTATCAAAGGGATGATGATGTGGTATATGTTTTGTTTCCGATGTGTTTGATGTTATGCTGGTAGGCAGTAGGGCTGCAGGGATGTGTTGTGCATATGAATAAAATTGGAAGACTTAACTAAGGAATTGTGGGGCATGGTAGTTGATTAAATATGGAAAATCAATGGAATTGATTGGATGAAAAAAGAAAATTGTATTGTGTTGCTTGTGTTTTCCCTAACTTTATTTGTGGTTGGTAGCAATATGTTTTCCGAATTATTGATCTGGTTTGGTTGTTGTTAGTTTCTCGGTAGTTGAGGAACTGATAAACTAAAGCTGTTGAAACAAGACAAGCTTAGTGGGGTTTGGGGCTATTTATTGTGTTCATACATTCGAGGTAGCAGTGTTGAGGCATTTTCTCAGATCTTTGGTGTAGAAGCCTAAGGATGGGATGAGTGGTTGATGTAGTTATATAAATCTGTACATTTTATGTTTCTTTACGCACCCCGCCCATGTTGAGCACTACATGCCGAACACCAGTGGGACGGGGGGGTGATATTCTCAAACATCTAAAGGATGGATGGTTACTATTCATCCCTGTGCTCCCTCTTCCAGGTTCTGTATCCCAAGATCCTTCGAGAAGGTTACGATAAATGTTTCCCAAAAGTATTCGGGGAGAGGATGTGATATGTTCCCAGGTGTCTTCGGGATGAGATGTTATGTGGTTTCCAGGTTTCTTCGGGATGATATGTGGTTATGGTCGAGGATTCAGGGCTGCTGGGATAATATGATGGACGAGGATTGAGTGTCGGCGGGATACTATGAGTTTCGTATGGCCAGGTTGTGGCACTATCTCGAGCTTATTATGGCCAGGTTTCGGCACTATCTCAGGAAGTGGGTGTGGCATCAGAGTGTTAGGCATGAGGTCTTGAGCAGTATTCAGTGGGGAGGTGGTGCAGGTTACCCATACTTTGATAATATTACTATACTACTCTATTGACTTGTGATATTTGGTGAGTGTGGCTTGTAAATTTGGGTGGATAGATTCCTTTATAGGCTTTAGATCCTTCTGTTTTCTCATGGGGAATTAGGATGTACCCCACTATGCATGAGAGCTATAGGTTTTCCTACTGAGTATAATTGTATGCTCACCCTACGTTTACCTTTAGGATTTTAGGAGGACTTCAGGGACCGTACAGGTCCTTTCTAGTTGGGCGTTGGTGTTTTTTCGGTGGCAGTTTTTGCTTTCTTTTTTGGTATTGTACATTGGATCTTTTCTTGTACATGTACTTTTATTTCATTATTCTATAAAACAAGAATATGGGTTTGGTTTTGGGTTTATTTTCATTTACTTGTTCCTTTTTCATTTGGTGTTTGACTCATCCTATTTCCCTATCATAAATGATAAAAAGGGTAATGCCTCCCATATTTGTGAAAACTCATACCCTGGGTTCTAGTCGCCACTCCTGTGCCTACTGGAGGTGGGACTCGGGGGGGGGGGGTCATTATCTCTCCTTCAACTTGAAGAAGGAAGGGTATGGCAATCTATTTTCTCTTCCCTCATCTTGGTGACGGAGGGTCATGAAAGAATGGTATCAGAGGTGATGGTTGAGAGATAGGATAGAGTCTAGAGTTAGGCATAGTGGGGATTGCATTGGATGGTAGGGAAGCAGTGTTAGATGATCTTTGTGCATGACATGGGCCTGGGAAGACTGGCTAGGACATGTGATTTTTGGGCCCCCCATGATCCGATGCAAGGAATTTGAGCTTACCGAGTGACCAAGTAAGACAACATTTATTGCGGTTTTGAGACCCTAGGAAAGGAACATTCAACATAATGATTTTTGTTTTAGATGATTTGGGTGTTCTGGGAAATAAATCAAAATAAAATGATAAAATATAACCTTCTGAAAATTTCCATGCTACTTGGGCTTATGTGTTCTTTGTTTATCATACATCTATGGCACCTAGACATCATTCCCAGATGTCTCGGCCAGTCGAGGCCCTACAGATTCAGATGGTTGATCAGTTGAGGATTGACCGAGAGGGTGAAGATGACTTGTGGCAGCGCAGGTTTCGTGCTTTCCAGCGAGAGAGCTTGAAGAAGTATGAAGGCATCACTTCAGATACGGAATCAGAGAGTTGGTTGGAGGAAGTTGAGATCACCTTTGGGCTGATCAGGGATTCATCAGAGTACTAGGTTTCTCTAGCTGTAAGCCAGCTGTGAGGAGCGGCGCATCAGTGGTGGATAAATTACATTGGGGAGGGGAAGTAGAAATAAGTTCTATGGGCCAACTTCGAGAAGGAGTTCCACGAGGAATTTATTTCCTCGATGAGGAAGGCTGAGAAGAGGCAGGAGTTGTTGTCTCTCCAACAAGGAATCATGTCAGTATGAGAACTAGGGGTCAAGTTCAAGGTTCTCCTCCATTTTCCTTGAATCTCTTTCTGGATGAGGATTCTCGAGCCAGAAATTTAGATGAGGCACTTCACCCCTCTATTTGGTGTGCGGTGACCCCTTTCACCTTAAAAACGTACCTGGAATTATAGAAGAAGGAATAGATAATTGAGAGGATGCACTCGCAAGTAGGTCCACTGCGAGAGAGGATTCACCCAAGTTCGTCCAAGGAGGTGGTTAGTAGTAGATCCCCAGCAATTGGACCTTCTAAGTTTCAACTGGCAGGGAGTAGACTTCAGTAGGTTCCATAAAAATCTCACAATTTCTGCCCATTTTCTATGGGCCAGGGACCGATGTGCTTTGAATGTGGGAATCATAGGCTTCTTGGCAGACGTTTCCATTTTGAGACTTAGTATGGAGGGACTGGCCATGTTCAGCCCCAGCCCCAGCAGCAGTTCCAAGCCCGACCCTTCCAGCACCAATAGGCTCTAGTCCCTCCAAGGGGATCTGTAGCAAGTGGTGGCCAACTACAGGGAGTTCCTCAAGGACCCCAACTGGGACATGGTTGAGAAGGTGAACGTCAACAGAGAGGCAAAGGAGTGGGATGCAGACAGTTGGATGCAACAGAAGCGATATCCCAATCAATTCCATAGATTGAGAGAGATGCTTTTGGTTTTACTTAAATGGTCTTGTTTATGTTTTGTTTAAATTTAGGAGAATCACACTCTTTTTTTGAAACTCATTCTTACCCATGATTTTGGCATGGACCTTGTTTTTCATGAGTCTATAATGCTATTATTTTTCCCACATTCTTTTAAGTGTATGTGAAGAGTCCTAACATGTGGGGAGAGGAGGACCTAATCCCTTATCAATATGCATTAATGTGGATGTGATTAAACCTGTGAGGGCGAGTCAGTGCCGCCCGAAGGGGATAGTATCTTGACATGGGAGAAGGAATTCATCAATCCATGTCTTGGGGAAGCATGTTTCTTGTTTTGTGCGGTGTTGGGGGCAGTGTGTGTAAGAAATCCTAAATTATGAGTGTTTGAGGACCTAATCTCTAATCAAGACGCATTAATGTAGATGCTATTAAACTCGTGTGGGCGAGTCAGTGCCGCCTAAAGAGGATAATATCACGACATGGATGAAGTAATTACATGCCTCATATAATTAGGATATTGGTTGGATTCCTGTTATGATGAGATCCTTTAGAGGTATCTTTCGGGGTGGTTGTTCTGACCTTTCCCCTTTTTATGGATTGGTTTTTAATTCTAGAGGATGAGAATGTTTTGAGAGGTATCTGATGTAATGTCCTGGACCTCTTCAGTCCATTACTTTGTAAAAATTTGATGTGGTCAAACACGACGCCTGTTATAATAATAAATTTTGATAATAATAATTGATAATTGTGGCATGAAAATATTTGGTGTCAATTGGATTAAATGTTTTTAATTTAATCATTGTGAAATAAAAGAAATAAAATTGAATGTAGTTAATTCAATGTGGGGAGGTGCATGGTTTCATTTCGATTTATTGAAATTTTTAATAAATAATAAATTATGTGTGCAATGGGAGGATGCTCAGCGTTGACGTAATGGTGGTCGGACACGGTCAATGCGGCGAACGTCAATAATAACAATTATTATTAATAATAATTGGTGATGATTTATGAAATTTTTAATGAGGGATTTGTTATTATTATTATACTAAATAATTATAATAATAATGTTGGATTAAATTTTGAATGATCTGTTAATAAAGATTTAATGAGATTTAAATATTTAATTCAATGCAATGAGATCTGAGATGTGAGGATAGATGAGAGATGTTATTTTTTATGATAATTTTTTTAAAAAAGTATTGATAAAGGTTTAAAATGGTGGTTGGGGCGTGCCATATGGAGTAAAGGAAGGGGAGGCACCACTTTTGGGAGAAAAAAAATGGTGAAGGAGAATGAAGATTGGAGAGAGATTACAAGGTGATGAAATAATAAAAATTAATAATAATATAAACGGTAAATGCATGGAGCCAAGGATGCGCCACTTTTTGTGGTGATGTGGGATTGAGGACATTCTTTTGTAAGTCATTATTATTATATATTATAATAATGATTATAAGTTATTAATGAGAATAAAATTAAAAGAGAAATAAATGAAAAATGAGGGAGTGTTTGATTATAGCGCGCATGAAGACTCCAAATGGTGATTGATTTTGATGTTGTGAAAAAAATAAATAATTGATTAATAATAATAAAAAAATATTGTTATTAATAGTTTTGATGATAAAACACCTTTTTGTCCGCAACTCCTTCGTGCGACCTCGGTTTCCTGAACCGTCTGCGGAAGTGAGACCCGAACATTGAGATGGAAATTATGAGTCCAATATTGGATGATTTTTTTAGGTTTTCAGATCGGGTACCCGAAAACTCTCGTGAATTAATAGATTTAATATTATTATTAAATCTTCGAACTACTATAACTCCTGCGTGCGCCATCTGATTGACTTCACGTTAATGGCAATGTGATCCTGTCATTAATAAGATCAATTCAATTCTAATGTTGGATATTAAATTATGGTTCGTGTATAAGGTCAATAAAAACCCTATTATTAATTGAAGTTATTGTTATCATTAAACGCATGGAAACCGAGTGACATGTCGTGTGTTGACCAGTAAAACAACTTAAGAGTTGTACGGTCACATCATGTATTCATTAATACACAATGTGTACTGTTTTACTGGTTCGTTTCCTATATAAGAGAGGGTCACATATTATTTACGAACCTCACTTCTTCTCCCCAAGGCGACGCTACCGGGTGACCAAAAAGCCTTCCTCCAATCATCTTCATCTGGACTCCGATCATCGATCTGTCAGTGGTTGTGGGATCGTGTCGACGAGGCGAACATCATGCAAATCATTCCTTTCCCTCTTCTTCGACTTCCTATTTTTAGTTTCCTACTAAGGAGATTACTTATATTTGATGGGAATGATTCTCTTCGACCAACGTCATCTTAATTGTATGTTCTACCATGTTCTAATTTCTTCCTCGATCTCCTATTTTTGTGCCTCTTTTCCATGATATGACATGTGACACCTTAAACCTTAATGGAGTCTATCTTGGTTGTTAGTGCAGTTGTGCCTCATCATCCACGGGAGGACGTAGTCGGCAGGTGGAGTGGTCGAAATCCTCACGGTGGTTATTCACACAGAAGGACATAAAAACCTGTTCATGTAGGGATCTTACCTTCGCCTCTATGTTTTTTTGTGCATCATGTGTGGTGGGTATCCACTTGTTTTCGTGAGATACAGTTGAACCAGTAAATAAAGATAATAACCAGTTAAATAAAAGGTTTTGGGAAATTATGTTGATATTGTTGTTTTATTTTCCATCAATTATTATCCATTTATTATGTTATGAATTGAATATGCTTATGCCTACTAAAAATCACTGCCTTTGGGGGCCTTTACTTGCACAATTAAACTTTGCCCTATTTTTCTGGATTTCTTTGTGGATGTAATTTCATAGAATGTAGAAATTGGTTAATCATGTAATGTTGGATGACTAAATGAATACATGGAACCCCTGTATGATCACCCCGGATAAACTAAATGAAAGAATGAATTTGTGGGTTCTTGTTGGGGTTTAATTATGTGAAGGGGTGTTTCGTGGGATGTTGTAGAACGGGTGAGCAGCGGGGCTGCGGTTGGCTGGGTTGTGGGTTGGCATGTATGATATGGTTGTGATGGGCAGAGGAGTTTCGGTAAATGGTATCAAAGGGATGATGATTTGGTACGGGTTTTGTTTTCGATGTGTTTGCAGTTATGGTGGTCGGAAGCAGCGCTTCGGGGATGAGTTCTGCATATCAATAAAAGTGGAAGACTTAACTAATGAATTGTGGGTCATGGTAGTTGATTAAATATGTAAAATCAATGGAATTGATTGGTTGATAAAAGATAATGGTATTGTTTTTCTTGTGTTTTACCTAACTTTATTTGTGGTTGGCAGCGATATGGTTTACGAATGATTGATCTGGTATGGTTGTTGTTAGTTTCTCGGTAGTTAGGGAATAGATAAACTAAAACTGTTGAAACATGAAAAGCTTATTGGGGTTTGGGGCTGTTTATTGTGTGAATACTTTCGAGGTAGCAGTGCCGAGGCATGTGCTCAGATATTTTGTGTAGAAGCCTTAGTATGGGTTGAGTGGATGATATAGTTATATAAATCTGTTCATTTTATGTTTCGTTATGCACCCCACCCATGTTGAGCACTACGTGCCGAACACCCGTGGGATGGGGGGTGGGATTCTCAAACATCTAAAGGATGGCTGGTTACTGTTATTCCATGTGCTCCCACTTCCAGGTTCTATAGCCCATGATCCTTTGGGCAGGTTATGACAGATGTTTCCCAAGAGTCTTTGGGATGATGATGCGATATTTACCAAGGTGTCTTTAGGATGAGATGTGATGTGGTTCCCAGGTGTCTTTAGGATGATATTTGTTTATGACAGAGGATTGAGTGCCGGCGGGATACTATGAGCTTCTTATGGCCAGGTTTCAGAACTAGCTCAAGCTTAATATTTCCAGGTTTCAACACTAACTGAGGAAGAGGGAGAAGCATCGGAGCGTTAGGCATGAGGGCTTGAGCAGTGTTTAGTGGGAAGGTGGTGTGGGGTACCCATACTTTGACAATATTAATATACTACTATATTGACTTTCGATATGTGGTGAGTGTGGCTTGTAAGGTTGGGTGGATAGATTCCTTTCCAGGCTTTGTTTTCTTCGATTTTCTCACATGGAATAAGGATGTCTCCTCACCTGTGCATGAGAGCTTTTGGTTTTCCTACTTAGTATACTAGTATGCTACCCCTCTGTTTACCTTCAGGTTTTTAGGAGGAATTCAGGGACTGTGTGAGACCTTGCTAGTTGGGAGTTGGAGTTTTGCTGGTTCCAGTTTTTTCTTTCTTTTTTGGTATCATACTTTGGGTCTTTTCCTGTACTTGTACTTTTGTTTCAGTATTGTATAAAACATGCATATGGGTTTGGTTTTGGGTTTATTTTCATTTACATATTCCTTTTTCTTTTCGTTTTTGACTCATCCTATTTCCCAATATTAAATAATAAAAAGGGTAATGCCTCCCATATTTGTGAAAACTCATACCCATGGTTCTAGTCGCCACTCCGGGGCCTACTGGAGGCGGGACTCGGGGGTCATTATCTATCCTTAAACTTGAAGAATGAAGGGTCTGGAAATCTGTTATCCCTTCCCTCATATTGGTGAAGGTGGGTCTTGAAAATAACACCTCAATTTAGGAATTGTTATGTGTTCCAATATAATCTAATGTAAACATACAGTCTTCATTCCACAAGTTGTAGTTCTCTAAGGAAGAAGATGATTCCTTGTCAAGAGAAATATGTCGAACTGTTCCTCGGTAATGTAAAATGTAGAGTCAGTTGAATATTTTAGGTTTCAATGTTTGGTTGATAGAAAAAAATATGGTTAACTTTACAGAGATATATTCTAACTATAGTATGTAGCTATATATAGTTCCAAAATAAAGGATGTTGTTTAATTTGTGGGTATATCTTTTTATCCACCAATAGTCGAAGGAGTAGTTTAGGGTTTCTGGTTTTTGTAGAAAGAGTTATAGAAATGATTGCGATACATAGTTTAGAAATGGGTTAAATCAGAAACCCCTTATCTTTAGAGCAGTGGAAGAAATTGGAATCCCATAATCGATGAAAAATAAAGTCAAAGACTGGACGAGGGAGAGAATGAGTGGAATTTCGACCTAATCATCAGATGAAACTGATGTATATTGAGATTAATGCAAGAAGAATCTAATGGTGAAGTGTGGGATGAAATAGCTAATGATTCAGACTATTGAGGGAGGAAGTTGCTGGAGGTCGATGAATAATTGTTGGAGGAAGATACTAGAAGAGTAAAACCATAAGAGTAAATATTGGTCACTGTAAGGCGGAGCTCGTAGTCGACATGCGGGGGAAGTAGCCAGAAGAGGGAAACCCTAAGTGGGAAGATGGTTAGTAGTATGGTGTAGCTCATTTTCGACTTGCAATGGGTATGGAGGGTGGTTTATTTGAAGAAAGAGGGTTAATTGGTAATTGGATAGCTAATGTTGGTGACGTTGTTGATTCTGGAGGTGACACATTAGTAGGGGATCACCCAGGTTTAGTAGATATAATAAATATAATGAAGCATTTGACGATCGTAAATATCATAATATTCATAAATATAATTAATATCATAAATAATATGTAATAAAAGATTATCAATTAATATTTAGAGCATTTGAAAGTCGAAATGGAATAACATATGACATCAGTTCGAGAGGCTGTGGTTTTCTATAGGCACTAATGAAAATTTCATGTCACATTTTATGGAAGTATGTGTCAATGTAAGAAAAATAAATAATATATTAAAATCTAATTTTATATATGAGATGTTGGTTATTATTCAAGCATTTAATTAGAATATATTATGGAGTGGAGATAGAAATAAAAAAAGTTTTTTTTGAATGATGTAATATTTTCATTCCTTAACTCATTCTGGGTTCCCAAAAGTGCTTCATAAATGGGATGATTCCCTATTTCAGGACTTTGGGATCAAGGGATTGTATTTGGGAGGAGTATTGGTATTTTTTTGGCTAATAAAATGTGCTTTAGAGTTAGGATGGTAGGGGTGAGAGGATGTGTATTATATTTTAGGAAAAGGGAACATTGGGGTTTCTTCAAACAATATGTGTGCTCCAAAAATTTTAGGTTTCCCCAAGAGAATAAATTTGACTATTATAGATACACAGATAATTAATGTTCTAAATATAGCTATAATTTTCACGAACCATCACAGGTCGACCCTCAACCAGTCACCCGAGTAGGTCCGCGACAAGGCCTGAGAGGCATTCCCGATCCTCCAAGGAAAGCGAGAGGCACCATGGGCATCAACATAGTGAAGATGGGAACGATTTCACCCAATATAAATAAACAGAAGCAGCAGAATAAAAAAATGCATCCCATAAATAAATAAATTGAAAAAATTAACAAAGCAAGAACTGAAAAGAAAAAATAACCATACCTGACGACCACAATACTCCACATGACCCCGTTTTTCAGTCTCCAATCACAAGACAAAACATCGCCCACGTCGATCGAGATCAAGCTGAAAGCTGCACCTGTTACTAAAATAATGAATGGAGTATATGTGTGAGTATTAAAAATCAGTAATTGTGCCTAAGTAATCTATTCCTAAATTAATTTCTTTTAAACTAAAGAATCATCAATTTCAGGTTTGAACTAAAATATATAAAAGTAAGGATTTCAATATGTTAATCAAAATCAAAGTTCAATTCATTGCCCTTGTTCTTTTCTCCAAACCCAAATCAATATTTCAGTTTGACATTCGCATTTTCAAAGGGAAAATGTTGTTTATATTATCAGCTTTGTATGAAGAGGATTAAACACATTCATTTGAAAACCATTTTCAGAAACCAAATCAAAACCAGTTTACCAATTTCCTAGGAGAACAATATACAGAAATTATCAAAAGAAATCACATTGTAATGGAAATGTAGGTGTATATATAAGCATCATAATCACAACTGCAAGAAAAAAAATCCATGTAGACAAAGGTGAACCTAGGAGATCGAGAACCATCCAAAAGACACCAATACATTAGACTCTATCCTCGTTGACATGTCTGACAAAATAAAATCAAAATGCCCAATACGCTTGACCATCCTTTATTAGGTAGGCCTGAGGAAAAAACCCATAGTTATAAACCCAATATATCCACCTACTATGGGCCAATGGTCAGTACCATAACCTACCAGTGTAGCAATAATTCTCAGAATTTTCTCTCAATATGACAGGTTCCCATGTCCCGTGTTTTTAGAATGGGGGTGGGACAAGTGATGCCATCCGAGAATCCAATCACAATATATATAATAATATAGCACAACAAGAAACACCCCGAGCCACCCCAAGGAATATGTCCCTCACCTTCTTATCATTGATCATAGGGAAGTCCTACACAGTGGAACCCCATAACATATAACTCAACCAATGCAGGGGACCACATCTGGGGAGATTCTTCTAGATATAACTAGTTTTACAAAAGTGCCAATCGGGCCTCACATGATTTTCGCATGCCAAACCATTTCTTAATAATTACACACACACCACTTTGAAAACCAGAAATACACTTTGAACCCCCATTAAGAAACCCAATCCAAAATTTTAAATAAAAAACATGTTCACAAAGGCCAACGGGTCATTTAATCAGGAAATTAATGTGATAACATGATCAAACTATTTATTGCAACACATTACAAGAAATAAACAACTCCAATCCAAGGAAGACAATTTACTAACAGTTTTATATGAATAACTAATATTATAAATTGCTGAGAAAAGCAATAAATAAATGATTCCTAAATTTAATGGAAAATTCATAGGGAACCCTACCTCAAAAGGGAGCAGAGCAAGATGAACATCTCTGCACCAGACACCTTTGATGAAGACCACACCGCAATTGTGCACACAGACACCCCTATATATATACATCCCTTAATCCAATAAACAGATTCTCTTCACCATGAGGGAATATGGTCAAAGAGGAATTTTTATGTATATATAGGTATACGTACCAATGTATGTGTGTACAACCCTTCGAGAAGACCCCGAACAATCTAATTAACCTAAATGGGAATCGAAGATTACAAAAAACTCTAAATAAAATTGAAACAATATATATAAAAAATGGTATAAGCAATCAAACAAAGTTGTGCCAAGCACCCGAATAAAACATTACATAAACCAAGTCCATTTGAAAACATGACTTTCACTATTCAAAACAATCTATAATTGATATTAAAAAAATAAAAATTAAGATCACATGAAAAATATTTCATTTTCCTTCAAGAACTATTTGCAAAATCATATGCACCTTATGTTCCATTAAAACATGGTCCGCACCCACCAAATAACCTTAAAACAATACTCAATAAACTTTACACCAAGACACTCACTCAAAACTTATCCAATTTTCGATACAAAAACCGAACCCAAAACTTGAGCATGTTAAACCCTTCAAAGATGTATTTCGCATCACTCAAACAATATAATAAACCATTTACACAATTTATAAAAACCCTTTAAAGAGGCCAAAAAATATCTCACACCTAAAGTACACACACTTTCCCATCTGATTCCTGGAAAAGTTTGTTTTAATAATTAAAAAAATATAAAATTCATATGTAAAAATACATGACAAGTCATACATGACAAAACTATTCCCTTCTTCAATAAAAACACATTTTAACCAAAAACCACCACATGTTCCATTGAAAATATCATTTTCACATTGCATATATGGCAGAAAACACTTTTCAAGAAACACTACAATAAAATATCTCAACACATAGTCATTACTTTTGAAAAAACTCATTTCCAACTGATAAACATATTAAAACACTACCAATTCATACATCAAACTACTCAAATAATATTTATAACACATTAAAACTAACTAAACAACTAAGAGGGTAAAAGAAATCAACCTTAAATGATGGAAAACTAACCAGAATGGGACGAAATGCTTCACCTTCTATTGAAGATGCCGAAAATCGCTCTAGGAAGACCCACAAGACCCACAACACACCCTATAAATTGAAGAAAATATCAATACCAAATCAACCAATGACATAGGGTTCGACCTGGACAAGAGGGGCCACATAAAAAGGGAAAATTGCTGGAAATCACAAGAATAGGGGAGAAGTGACCTTACCTAGGCGAGCTGATCCAAAAACCCTATGAAACATATTGAAACCCACTGTGAAGGGAGGATCTCCTGTAGGGAAGAGCGCACATGGACAAGAGTTATGGGGGGTGCGAGGTTACTTCGTGTGACTAGAGGAAAGAGTGGGCGTCGATGGGGGAGGAATGGCCAGCGGAGGGGATGGCATGCCGTAGAGCTACTGCACAAGGGGGGGGGGGGCGTCGAGCATGGAAAGGGGGGAGGGGGGTCAGCCGTGCAAATGGGAGAGGAAGAGATAGATTAGGTTTTTTTGATATAATTATATTTTAATTTTTTTAATGCACCTGATTTAATTTTAAAATAAAGAAAACTCAAAAATCAATAAAACATAATTGAAACCCAAGAATAAATAAAATAGATTAAAAAATCGAGTCAGGGTGTAACAATTCTCCCCCCCATAACCATTGTACCCCCAGAAAGTCCCAAGAGATTCAGTTGATCAAGCCCAATGTAAAGATGATTTACAACCACGGAAAACCCTCATAACTCAATGACCAAAGAACCCACACTCACATTCATTCAGAACCTAGAACTACAGATTACCGAAGAGAAACTATGAGAAAACCCTCAAAAGAATCCACAGACCAAAGGAAGTTATCACATAAGACCACAAAGCTCGAACAAACAACAAAGATATTACAAAGAAGTGATTCAATATTTTATAAACACAATCCAACAGGGAACACCCCTACACCTAAAACTAAAACCATATAAGAAACCTAGCGTGGATTGTTAGAGATCTTTGCGAGCATCCATTACACAACCCACTATCTCATCCAACCAACTACCATGGTCGGGGTCAAGCGGAGCAGAAACATGGAAATACTCAATCAAGAACACCTGGAAGATGGATTCATCACGAGTTCATCACATGGTTGTCTCTCCACAATATTAAGATTCTAGACAAATGTTAATTTCATATACTGGAATAAATATCGAAACCTAATGAAAGATAAATAAACCCAATGAAATGAATCATGGGGAATCAAGCACCACCATTACACATCAGCAACATTAAAAACACTACAAATACATTCTCATTAAAACAAAGATCCAAAAGGGAACACAAAATCATTCATCACATCCAAAAAGGATACAACACCATAGATTACATTATCTACAACAATAAAAGCATTCATAACAAAAAAAGATTTTGATTGAGCATCCGCCAGCGCTACGTCCAATCAGCTGATTTGGATGGTTCTCCAAGGGAGTAGATATGGCCCCATGTAACATCCTTGAATTTCCTGAGAAAAACCTTTGCAAATGACCTAAATGGACACATTTATTACATATCTTATGTTCTTCACAACATGAAAATTTATTATGATCTGTCTTCCCACACTGAAAATAGAACTACTACTTCCTCTAGGATGAATCTAGTGAGGTGGAAAACAATGACCTTTTTTTCCTCTTCTCAATTGTCCATAAAATTCTAAATCTGCATCAACTTGAACAGACCACCTCATGACATCTTCATAATCCTCAGGGAATGAAGGTACGGATGGGAGGAATTCTGATCAGAGACCCCACTCATAGAATCGAGATTTAAAAAATTCATCCCCCAAAAGGGTTGAGAGATATGACACAAGCACGGAGAAGCTCTTAACATAATCCAACACCATTGAATTGCACTTCTCGAGACCATACAACCTATAACCCATCGGTATATTCATGTCATCATGGAAATAATGTTAGATGAACAAGGCTTTAATGCATTCCCATGAGAATTTTTTTTGTGGTTCAGCCTGAAGAACGAATTTCCACCATTACTGACATAGGCCTTCCAATGTGTAGGTGGGAACCTCTGACTTGAGTGGATCAAGATATTCAAGCGGAAAAAATATATCCTCGATGTTTTACAGCCATTCCTTAGCTTTCCCTGGTTCATACTGCCCATGAAAATGAGGAGGGTTCGACTCTAGGGACCTCTGGACGAAATCCTGATATTGAGAACCACCAAGATCCATATCCGAAATGGAAAAACCAAATTTCTGAAGCATGGAATTGATCAACTGAAATGCATGTGGTGAATGAAATACCCGAAAATGATTCTAAAAATAACTTAGATCTTAGTGGAGAAGAAACCTAAAAATAGGAAGCACGAAACCAAATCAAAAAATATCATAAATCAAAATTCCACATCTCATTTACAAATCAACAACCCAAACTCAAAACATAATTTTAATCACACCTCTAACACACTAAATCCAAAGTCCAAAAAGGAAAACACCAAATTCTATAGGGAAACGTCACACACTAACACATTTTAAAACATTAAAACCCTTTTTTATGAAAATATTCATAAGGCATAATAAGCCTTACGAACCAATAACCCAATATTGGAATTCCCTTTAGGATCACATATACACACTCTTGTGTTATCTCAAGCTCTCACCCATACATACCAATAACCATCCACTCACCACATACATACATCCATATATATATATGTGAGCACCCGTAGGAATACCCAGAGTCGGATAAATGAAACATTATCACTTTCAAAACCACATTAAAAAGACCTTAATCAATTTTAATGCCACACATCATCATAAATTAAAAACATTTTCAAATTCCATATTCACTTTCAAATTTCACATTTCACAAAAACATTTAAAAATCTCAAAAACATTTCAAAAATAACCCCCATTTTCAAACAACCCATTTCACTCTCAAAAGATTTATTGTATTGGTTTTTGAAATCCCGTTATTTTTACCAGCCAGTGATCATTTTGTCAAACCAAACATCATTTTAAAATATATACAAGACACCCCAAAACCATCCCAACCATCATTAAGTGTAATCTAATGAAACCTTCCATTCAAAACGTCAAATATATCAATATCACAAATGTATCTAAAACAATATACCAGGTAAAACTAGTGCTGATGGGTGACTTGTCAATATGGTTGGTGGACATAGGCCAATCAATCCACCATCACAGAGTGTCTTTCGGAACCACATCTCTGGCTGCACATGGCTTTCCAGGCCCTACGATCTCACTGAGACAACAGGCCTGACTATCATATCATTTCCCCAAATGCCAAGCAACCCACAAGAACCAAATAAACCAAGAAAACCTGACTTCCAATGGTAACTCAAGGTTCGACCTAAGAAGTGTTGGCCATACATTCCCTGGAACCTACACCCCAAGCTCCGACAGTCCTACTCCATCTACCTTGATAACCTAAATAACAAAGGGTGTTCTGAAAGCTAGGTCCAATAAAGAACCTATCCTCTGATTCCATTTTGGCATGAACCAAAACAGGTCGACCCTGAACTGGTCACCCGATTTGGTCAGCGACAAGGCCCGAGAGGCATTCCCGATCCTCCCTGGCAGGCGACAAACACCAAGGGAATAAAAAGAGTGACATTGGGAATGATTTCGCCCAATATCAATAAACATAAACAGTAGAATAAAAAAACGCATCCCAAAAATAAATAAACTGAAAAAATCAACTTAACTTGAACTGAAAAGAAAAACTAACTGGAACTGACCACTAATAAACTCCATGTGACCTAGCGGGCCACTGTCTGATCACAAGAAACAACATCGCCCACAGAGATTGAGATCAAGCTGAAACCTGCACCTGTGACTAAAAAAATGATGGAGTATAGGTGTGAGTATTAAAACTCAGTAGGTGTGCCTAAGTAATCTATTCCCAAATGAATTTCCTTTAAACAAAAAAAAAATCATCTATATCAGGTTTTAACTACAATATATAAAATTAAGGCATTATACATGTTACTCAAAAGCAATGTAGAAGTCATTTCCCATGTTCTTTTCTCAAAGCCCATATCAATCTATCAGTGAGACATTCACATTTCCAAAGGGAAAATGTTGTTTATATTTTCAGAATTATATGAAGATGATTAAAAACTTTCATTTGAAACCCATTTTTATAAACCTAATACAAACTATTTTACCATTTTCCAAGTAAAACAATATAAAAAATTCAAAAAAGAAATCACACAGTACGCAAAATATAGGTGTATATATAAGAATCATAATCACTACTGCATGCAACAAAATCTAAGTTGACATTGGTGAACCCAGGAGATCATGAATAATCTAGATGACACCAATAAATGAGATATTGTCCTCATTGACATGTCACACATGATGAAATCAAAACGCCCAATAAGCTCGGCCAACCATTCTCAGGCAGGTTGAGGGAATACTCCCATAGTAATAAACCCAATACATCCACCTACTATGGGACATTGGTCAGTACCATACCCTACCAATGAAGAAATAATTCTCAAAATATTCTCTCAATATGCTAGGTTCCCATGTCTCATGTATTCAGAAAGGGGGTGGGTCTATCGATGTCATCTAAGCATCCAATCATAGTATATATAATAATATAACACAACATGAAACACCCCGAGCCACCCCAAGGAATATGTCCCTCACCTTCCTACCATTAATCACAGGGAATTCATACATAGTGGACCCCCATAACATAGAACTCCACCAAATAAAGGGACCGCATCTGAGGAGAGTTTTCTTGACATAACTAGTTTTACAAAAGTGCCAACCGGGCCTCACATGATTTTTTCATGCCAAACCATTTCTTAAGAATTAAACACCCACCACATTAAAAGCTAGAATTACACTTCAAAACCCATTTAAGAAAACCAAACCAGAATTTTAAATTTAAAACATGTTCACAAAGGCCAAAGGGTCATTTAATCAGGCAATTAATGTGATAACACATTCAAACCATTTATTGCAACACATTACAAGAAATAAACCACACCAATTAAAGGAAAACAATTTTATAACGGTTCTATATCAATAATTAATATTAGATCATGGTGTTATAATCAAGAAATAAATGATTCTTAAATTTAAAGGGAAATGCATAGGGAATCCTACCTCAAAATGGGAGTGGAGCAAGATGAACATCTCGGCATAGGACACCTTTGAAGAAGATCGCCCCACAATTGTGCACACATACACCCCTATACATATACACCCATTAATCCAATACACATATTCCCCATGCCACGAGGGAATATGGGAAAGGAGGATTTATATATATATATATATATAGGTATATGTACCTATGTATGTGTGTACAACCCTTCGAGAAGACCCCAAAAAATCTAATTAACAGAAAAGAGAATCGAATATTACTAAAAACATTAAATAAAATTGAAATAATATATATAAAAAAAGGTATAAGCAATCAACCAAAGCTGGGCCAAGCCCCCTTGTAATACATTACCTAAACCAAGCCTATTTGAAAACATGACTCTCACCATTCAAAACTATCTACAATTGATATTAAAAAAACAAAATAAGTTTACATGTCAAATATTTCATTTTCCTTCAAAAACACTTTCCAAAATCATCTTTACCTTACGTGCCCTTAAAAAAGGTCTTCTCCCACCTAATAACCCTCACTTCATCCTCATGAAACCACACACCAAGACACTTTCACAAAACATCACCAATTTTCGATACAAAACTCGAACCCAAAACACGAGAATGTCAAACCCTGAAAATACGTATTTCACATCACTAAAAAAATATAATAAACCATTTACGGAATTTATAAAAACACTATAAAGAGGCCATAAAAGATTTTACACCTAATGTACACTAGCTTTCCCAACAAATTCCCCAGAAAGTCTATTTTAATAATTAAAAAAAAATCCAAAATTCATATATAAAAATACACGAAAAGGCATACATGCCAAACTACTCCCTTATTCAATAAAAACTCATTTTGAACTAAAATGAACCTCAACATCCATTGAAAATATAATTTTCACATTGCAAATATGGCATAAAACACTTTTCAAGGAACATTACGATACAATATCACAACATATAGGCATTTCTTTTTAAAAACTCACTTCTAACCAATAATCATAATAAAACACTACCAATTCAGACTTTGTACTACTCAAATAAAATTTATAACACATTAAAACTAACTAAAAAATTAATAGGGTAAAATAAATCAACCTCAAACGATGAAAAATGAACTGGAATGGGACGAAACTCATTGCCTTCGGTGGCGGGTGCTGAAAATAGTACGAGGAATACCCACAAGACCCACCACACATGCAATAAATGGAAGTAAAATATCAAAACCCAATCAACCCATGACCTAGGGTTCATCCAGGACCAAAGGGACCATTGGAAGAGGGAAAATTTCCAGAAAACACAAGAATAGGGTTGTCGTGAACTTACCTAGACGAGACGATCTGAAAACCCTAAAAATTCGAGTGGAAATAGCAGAGAAGGGAGGCTTGCCAGTAGGTCGGAGCACGCATAGTAGATAGTTATGGGAGGTGGGGATGTGCCGTGTGACCATAGGAAGGAGGGGCGCCAATGGGGGAGGAACAACCGACGGAGGAGATGGCACACCTGAGAGCTCCTGCACAAAGGGGGGGTGTCATGCGTGGAAAGGGGGTGGCCATGAAAATGAGAGGTAAGGGTTAGATTTGGGGTATTAATTAATTCTATTTTAATTTTTTTTAAATCATCTGATATAATTTAAAAATAATGAAAATTCAAAAATCAATAAAACATAATTGAAACGCAAGAATAAATAAAATAGCAGTAAAAATCGAGTCAGGCTGTGACAATAATATAATTTATATTCATGTGAAGAGAAATTTTTATGCCGTATATTCTTTGATTAGTTAATAATCATGGTCGTTCATAACTTAATGAATGTAATTAATTTTAATTTCATGCATAAATACTTATTTTCAAATAATATGTTGAATATATTATAAATTTAATATTATTCTTATTCAAAAATTGTATTTTCTTTTAAATTTTAATAATATAATTTATAGAAGTTAATTTTAAATTAACCCCATAAAAAATATAAAATGCCGTGTTTTTAAAATAAGAAAGTTCACAATATTGAAATATTTTTCAATACTATTTCATTTTGAAATTGGTTCTTATTACATAAATTGGATTAATTTATGTTTAATTTCCCTTAATATAAATTAATACCATATTAAAATATTATTTGACAATATATGTAAATTAGGATAAAAAGTGGATTTGAATTAACGTTCAGTGTTTTTCACTGTTGGTCTAAAAATGCAGTTTTTTTGAAAATTCTTTAAAACTCACCAAAATATACTTTTTTACATTCTAAATTCAAAAAATTGTTTAATTTTATGAATCTAAATTTCATAAATTTCTATATTTTTTTTATTCTTCAAAAAAATATGTATGAATAAGTTCTTTTAAAAAATATTATTCACAATCAATTAAACACTTTAAGAAACTATATGCTAAGTTTTCAATATTTTTTATTTATATAAAACCATTTTAAATAATATTTAAAAATTAGTTATTATTAATATTAATATGATTAATTGTTATGTTGAAAATATCACCTTTAAATAAATATAATAATATAATTGGGCTTCAAATAAAAATAGTTGTCAATAATGAAAGTTGAGACAATGGTTCGTGTTATTCAATATTAACATGATGTCTAATGTAAAATAATCTATCAATGAAATTTAATTTATTTGATAAAAGTGGATCATAAAAACTCGTGGAGTTACATTCACCCCCAAAAAATGATTTTCCCTCTAAATTAATCATTTTGGTATAATAAAATGTGTAAAATTTTTCCACATCATATCCTAAAGCTACCACATAGTATCCTATAACTGGTGATTTATGAAAAAAACATTGAACAAGTGAGTGGTCTTGTTTTGTAGAAATTCTCTATAAAATCCATAATTTCAATTGATTGTTTCTCAAAAGAATTATCCTACTCCAATTTTGTGAACTATGATTTAATTACATGTGTTGGTTCAGGTATTTACATCGATTAGAGAGGTATATAGGACTCATAATGAAATTGAGAGTGGTTTGGTGGAAGATACTTGTTGTTGGATACCATCCTGATATGATCAACAATCTAAATGAGGCTGATATACCTTTATCGTGCTTTCCCTTTAACCATGAACCTCATGAACTTATTCCCTGGAGAAATTTATAGGAAACATTCTCACCGAAATCAAAATACAGACAATGGAGAAGGTTATTGGTAGAACCTATATTATAACATTGAAGTAACATCATATGATGGTTAAGGGTTCCATTCTTCCCTACCATTTCTCTAATGATCGTAAGTCCAATAATATTTCATTCTAAAACATAATTCCACCACATTGGAGCTCTACATTTCATTATATATATGGATTCATAAGGAACCATATAAATTATTGAGGGAAATATAATGTTTTATAAAAAATAAACTTGTGTAAGGGGATTATCCCAACTACCTTTTCAATCTAATAAACAAGATCTCAACATATCCGGTAGGGTTGGATTTATTCATTTACACTAACCATTAGTTTGAGTATTATAAGATGTTCTTAAACTAAATTCTATATGATTCCCTTGATGAAGTTATCAAAAAATCATTGTGTTAAACCACAGATCCTGATTAGATGCAATGGAATTTTTTACTCCATGAAAAATAAAAACATACATTAGGTATATTTTTGAATGCTAAACCAGAATGAATTCTATTATGTTAATAATGAAGTTTCCTAACACATTATGTTGATATAGTACCACCAATATTTAATTATTCTCATTAGAAGTTTTAGGGAGTCTAATAACAAAATACAGAGTGATGTTCTCCACATTCCATTAAGGTGCTAGTAATGAATGGAACATCACATTGGACATTTTTCCATCATCATTGTCTTACTGGAATACAAAGAACTGAAATACAAACTCATTTATATAAATCCTCATTTCATCCCACAAAAATATATTCATTAAAATATATATATATATATATGGCTTCGTACTTCAATGATTGGTATATTAGGAATAACTATGAGATTCATCTAACAAATCCTTCATCAATATGTTATGTACTTAAAATAACATGAATCATGATCATTATCATCCCATCATAATCAAGGTTAAACTCATGAACGTTCTTAATCTTAATTTTACATTATAAATCTTCCTTTTATGAATCATTAAACCTCTCATGTATAGAGGTTTCAATAATAAATTTATCAAGATAATATTTTCCCCATTAATTAGTATTTCTATTTCCATGTATTGAAAATAGAAAAATATTGATTCTTTTGTGATCATCATCATTGATAAACATTCATGATTCTTTAAACTCAATGCATCATCCACTTTATTTACATTGTCGTGGTGGTAATGAATTGATCAGTCATAATTTATTATCATATATGTCATTCTTCTATAGCACAATATAAAATAATTATGTGTCAATATATATATATATATATATCAAACATTAATTTTTTAGTATATAGATCACAATCATGACTATAATTATAATTCATCCATATTATCAATGAAAAAATTGCATCTGTTAACTACTAATCACGATGTTTGTAATTTTACTATTGGATCGTCAACAATAATGAAGCATAAGATACAACCATGGTATTCATCATTGGTATATATCACAATACATTTCTAGATTCATCAATATATATTAGATACCCATATCCACAATAGGGTAATGTAAGAAGTGGTGCACTGACCAACCCTCTATTAGGTTCATTGAATTTTTTATCACATTCATCTTCCTGAAATAACATTGTACTCTTCCGAGTCAACATAGTTAGATGATAAGATAGTAGTAAGAAATTATCTACACGACACCGATAATATCTATTTAAACAATGAAAAATAATGATATCAGACACTATGGTTTGTCTTAGCCCTCACTCAATAGCCTTAATAATTGATGGATCTACTCCTATATAATATTTTGAGATTATGTGGCCCAAAAAAGAATCAATTTGTATCCAAAATAAACACATGTAAATAATTCAGACATTTTATCTATTCCTAGGGTATTTATTACAATTCTCCAGAATTCGTTATATTATTCCTGTAACATTGAACATATAATAATATTATCTATGAATACTATGAAACAATGATAAAGGTAATACCTAAATACACTATTCATCGTATCCATGATGATATAAGGGTAATTAGTAAGAACAAAAAGGATTCACTGTATATTCATTTTACCGATGATAAGGAAACAATTCAATATTGGGTATATTATGCTTCATGACCCTAATTTGATGATATAAAGAATTATGTTCATTCATGAAAAAGTATTGTGGTTTGTGTATTTGATCAAATATGTGATCAATTAGGTGAATAAGATACTTTTTCTGGATTGTTTTCTTCTTAAACACTTGATATTAAATGAACTGTCACATTAATATATTTTTCAATGTCATAAAAGAATTGGTTCAACCTGTGGTGACACACTTATCCAAATGAAACTCTTATAAATGTTTTCATTTACTTGATTCATCATTTACTACACCTTTTATAGGGCTATTCATTAGGGTCTGTTTGAAATTGGTAAGGAACCAGGTATGGGATTTATCAAGAACACAACATCATGTATTTTTGGATGGTTTGGAAAATCATCCAGAATGACATCAAAAAATTGTAGAATAGTATTCTTATCATTAATGTCAATTTCCCCCAACAATATGATAAAACATGATTTCCAAATGGGAATGAAGACCAATAAAATGGATGTAATCTCTAATATATGTATATACATATCGGTACACTGATATAAGATAATATTTTGGTATGATTTATCAATTGTATTATCCTTCCCCCATAATTGTTGTTGGATTTAAGAAGTGAAATTAAATACATGCATATGAAGAAATTAAATTCAACAAAGTAATAATGGAAATATTTATAGGAAAACATTCTCACAAATTTCAACCAGAGAGGAATAATTTACTTTAGATGGAATCTCCAAACCATTATGGGATTTCACTTCCAATTTATCATATAATAATTTGGGTAAAATCTTCAAATATATAATAATTAATTTAGATATTAAGTAGTTGGTAGATATATAATTCAACAAGACATTTAGAGTTCTAGAGTGGATGGTATGTGAACATTGAAACACATCATTATCACACCACTCATTAAAAATAGTGATAAAAATATATTTCTCTTTATCCCCCAGCATAAGAGTTTATGGATTAGATATTCATCACTAACACTCGGGGTTAGGAACTAGTTAGAATAATGACCATTCTACATTCAATTGAAGCATTGCTATGTGTGAGGTGCATTCTGTACAGCATTTCCTCTATTTTAATCAGTATCCAAAATTTTACAATATATTTGGAAATCAATATCTAGTTGGACAACCCATCAATAATAAAAACATTTATTATAACCCATTATACAATTTCTTTCATGGTTCATTCGAAAAATAAAGAATAAATGAAGGATCATATTCATCTCTCAATGGTATTTAGATTTTGTGAACTTCATATTCATTTTCCTATTAAAACCATTAGATTGATATGTATTTCTATAATCTATTTCATCCATGATTTCACAATGAAAAATATCGTCATGTATTTTAATGTCTCATATGAATAATTTCTTAATGAAAATTTTATTTAATCTAATGAAAAAATTTCTAAACATAATTTATTGTGGGATGATAATACAATATGGCTACCTCACAAGTCTTCTGAAATTATCCCCATTGGTAATATGGGATTCATCAACATTGTTCTTAAAATCAAAAACTACATTTACATCATCACACGGAGAAAAAAATTAGTGTTATTATTGTATTATATGTTCTTGAACTTGTCCCAATCTATGGTTTCAATTTCATCTTTCTTCCTCATTTTC
The DNA here is from genome assembly GCA_963277665.1 of Viscum album. Taxonomy (NCBI): domain Eukaryota; kingdom Viridiplantae; phylum Streptophyta; class Magnoliopsida; order Santalales; family Viscaceae; genus Viscum; species Viscum album. Next base: position 1,396,938,710 of record OY728165.1, read on the forward strand.
ATGATTACAGTCCTTCAAAATTTCACTTCAACTTCTAAAGGATAAATAAAAACCAGGAATATATCATGCTATGAACATTGGATGATGGGAAATATTTTTTTTATGGTACTAAACAATTTTTCATCCACAAGGGGATCATAATAATCGCTGATAAAAGGTGGAAGATACCTCTGCAGGGACTCATCAAAGTCGTTTTCTTTTATTTTGTCACATCTATGAACAACAAGATTCATAAAATGAGAAATTTAGATGATCTAATAAATGCTCTTTTTTCATTCAAGATCCCAATTCATTATGTTTATTAAGAGTAAAATAATTTTATTTTCCATCATAATGACCATTATTTTTTTTCTTTTAGGTTACATACATTGAATAAAAACAAAAAAAGTGTATGAAACAATTATCATAATGTGTAACCACATTATCACGAAAAACCATTTATAATTTGTCTAAATTATGAAACAGTTTTTAACCAATAAAACCATCGGTCCCTTCAAATTTTATCATATCTAGTTAATATTTAAATCCATCATGATGGTTTGTGAATTGTTTACAAATTTCCAAATAATATCCCATTTGAGTTTTAAACCTGGTCAATAGTAATACATGTTGTTGTGCACTATTTCCAGATTGAGTCTATCTCAATATGGTGGTTTTATATTTGTTACCCCAATATACATTTGTTCCATATCCACATCCACATGAAGTATCTAAATTGGGACTTATTTCTAGGAAGTCACTCAATATATCCATTACTAAAATTACATTACATTATTATATATTATTCCTCATCCATAGACATATTTGTTTACATATCCTTAGGGTTCTCACTATGGTTTTCTAATCCTAGTTATTAAATTTTTAGATTAAAAATATATCTGATACCAAATATAGAAACCCTATCTATACATATATTAACATTTCATCAATTTTTATAATACATATATCAATACATAGACAAATTCAAATGAACATATTAGTTTAGTTCATTTGGAATCATAGAAACATAAACACTAGTACATACATGAGATAAATCAACTACCACATGCTAATCCATTAAATTCACCTTTGAAAGATGTATCCTAAAGAATACACATCTTCATATCCTGGGTAAGGTAACAATAACAATGTAAGATATCATATTCTCAATAAAAGTAAATAAGGGAGATATGTAAGAACGAACTTGAACATAAGGGTACGAGAACAAGAGAAAAACAACAAGAGATCATACCCTGCATATCAATTATCACATATAGCGTTCATCGAATTAATATTGGCAATTAATATGATATATACCATTGGGTAATAAAGAGAAAAATACATGAAAAAACTACATAGGAACAAGATATATAATTTCAAAAGACACATAAACATTTAATACCATTCCCTATAAGTCATGTATCATTTCAAATATCTAATCAGATAGATTCATGGGGCTACACCTATTGGGGGGGACACAATATGATCCCCAATAATAGAAATTTCATTATAAGGGACCAAGCTTCCACATCATCCTATAGTTTATCAGGTTATCATATTATCAAATAATGGACTATGTTTCCCCTAATTCATGTAGTGGATAAATCCTGTTGAATTATATCCCAAAATTATCAATTTTGGAATAATTAATTATTTAATTATTTAATGGGAGATATATGACCCACCATCACATTATAAAATATTACTTATGTGTCCCATAGGATTATAAAAAAATTCATTATAACATAAATCATAAAAATATATGGGTTTCCCAAACATCATGAAAAACCAATGCAATGAAATGGGTATCATAATCATGTCATCATATCAGAACCTATGGAAAAGAGACAGGTTTCATTATCAATTCATAAAATCATAACTTATAAAATGGCATGGGTTTTATAAGGATATAACCCATGTATGGGAAATAGGTTTCATGGGAATCATACCATAAAAACCTATACCATTCCTAGAATTATAATTTTAAAAATAGAGAATATCCATATTAGATCATGAACAATATAAAAATATTACACCATAGATGGATAATGATTTTGAAATATCAATTTGAAATTTTTTAAATTAGAATAATCTCAATTTTAAAATAACTTTATAAAACATGAAACATTTTCAAAAACCATGTATTTAAAAACCACATTGGAAAACATATAATAGAATATTTTAAAACCTCAAAAATAATTTCGGGAGAAGAATATCCTTTCCTCTTTGAAACATTATTTTTGAAATATAATACCTTTTGAAAACCAATTTATTTACAAATAACCATTAACAATGATTATAAAATTATAAAAAATGATGACAATTGTCCGATTGAAAATAACATCATAATAATATAAATTATTATTTAAAAATATTTAAATTATTTTCATTCAAAATAATTTCAAAAGGTAACTTTAATACATTTTTTAATAATTTTTTTAAATTCATGGTTTATTTAATAAAATACATATTCGACCCAAGAGAAAAATTGGTCAGGTTTATTAAAGGGATTTTATTAACTATAATATTTACTAAATACTATAAAAATTGTAACATTTTATGATATCATTATGAATAATAATAGAATGATTAAATTAATGAGTGTTCTTGGGATATGGATCATACTATTTCATAGATGGAATCATAATTATAAACAAACCTAATAAAAATGAGCTTGTAGCAATAATCTCTTACCACATTGGTGACATTTATCAATAATCCACATGAGAGAAAAACATTATAGGAATCCTATAATTTCATAAAAATAAGAAGATTCATGATATTAAATTTCAAATCTACTATATATACACCTCATTAAAGGTAATTTGTTTATATAGAAACATGTGTATGAAGGATAGAATATTGAGACAAAACTACATTCCTGATTGGTAACGTTTGAATCATAAATCCCATTAAAGACATATAAAAAATGGATATGTAAATATTTATAAATTAAAAAATATTAATAATATAATACATTAATGTGTATTATATACACCACATAAATTAATAAATGGTGAAAATGGTATAACTCGCCCAGACATAAAAATTAGATTAGAAATGCCCTAACCTTATATCATGAATCTCTTAATAGTCCATAAAACCTCTTATATAAAAAATATAAGAATATTATAAATCTATTATTGAACCTTATAAAATTATATCATACCATATAAAATTTACATATGAAAATATATTAATATATTATTAAAAATTCTATGTTAAACATGGGTTTTTTTAAATTACAACATTGTATTCACTATGTCTTCTAATTTGTTATATTTTTTATCCTCTTACTTGTATAATTATTTCAATAGAAAAAAATATAACCATGATATAAATATAATATTTATTTATTATACATTTATTTATAATAATAAATAATTAATAGAAATAGAAAATGGTATACATTGTTAACAAAAATTGTAGGTCATATGTACACATGAACATTGACTATATTGTTCAATTGTAACGAATGAATGTAATTAAATGACACACCCATATATATAATATAATTAAAGTATAATTATTGTTTTATATATTACATATAATTTCATTAAAATATTATATAATACATTATCTGTAAGAGTGAATGAATCTCATCTATTTGAGGAGGTGGTAGTCCCTACATCCACAAACAATATTCTCGTATTTTCCAAAAATTGAATAAATGAAGGTGTTTGATTTTTAATAATAATAAATATTATTAAATTAATAATAAATATCACACAAACATATATATAAAAATAACCATAAATTACCTCATTATTCCCAACCTTTAATGGTGGAAATGTAAGAATGAGTGACATTGATAGGTAAGGTGGTAGTATGGCGTGCAAATGAATAATGATTTAGTAATACATTTGAGGGAAGCATGTGATAGTGAATGTAAAAACATTAATATGGAAGCATATTTTTATATGTAGGATAGTGATTAATTTATTTATTCATGAAAAAAATTCATTTACATAAAGAAAAAAATAAAAAAAATATACTTGTTTAAGGTTGTTTTCTCTTCTTTAGGTTGATTTTTTTCACTAAAGGGATTCCTTGATGGACTTATTCTCAATATAAGGACTCTAAAATTATTTTACTGAAGTTTTTAGGATATTGTTTTACTCATTATTTGATCCAAATGTTGTTATTGGTGAAAAGGTATAGAGAGGAGAGGAGGCTATTTATAAGTGGAGAAATGGAAACATTGGGTATTTATGAGAAAATTTGACTACTCCCCACGTTTTACATGTCCTCAATGGGATAAAAAATGACCATTAAAGATCATTATATTATTAATTGTATAAAAATTTCCATAAAATTATTTTGTAAAGATTTAGGTTTATTTTAAACCAAATATTCTATTTTTTCATTAATTAATCTCGTTTTCCCTTAGTCTCTATAAGAAATTTTTACTACATTCACTAATATTTTGGTCAAAAATAAGATGAAAATATTACATATTATAAATTATTATTAATGAAAATAAAGATTAAAATTTTCAATATTCTAATCATATAATTGGTATAAATTAATTTAAAATTAATATCGCAGATGGGATGATAGAGTGGGGTTATAAAGTGAAAATCTTCAAATATTTGAAATGTAATTATATCCAATTTATAGAGTAAATTTTTTCCATTTAAGTAAATTGTATAAATTAATTTATATTTCATTTTATGAAACATTGAAACCATATTTAAAAATAATTAATCTATATAAAAAACTATATGAACAAGCTGTCTTAATTTAAAATTCAGTATTTTCACCATTCATCAAAAAGATATTCTTTTTTGAAAAATCATGAAAATTAAAGAAAAAGTATTTTTGAAATTATGAATTATAAATTTATTCCTTTTTTTAAAAATAATCCTTTTATAATAATTCATACCATTAAATTTATTATTGTTCACCGAAAATATAAAATCAAGTTCATTTATTAAAATATATTTTACAAATATGTACTCTTTACCAAAAATTATATGTTTTATTATCATTATATTTTAGATATATAAAAAAATTTGAAATATTTTTTTATAATATATTATTAATATTTATATTACTAATTTTAACATCTATTTTATATGTAAATAATTTTAATAATTTTAACAAAAAATTATTGTTTTGTAGAAACTCGGTGTTTTAACAAAAGATAAACGGGTGATGTGTGTAGTGTTACAATAAATTTCTGTAGTGTAAAAAAATATATCGATTAAATTTATATTATTAATAATAAATTCATAAAAAAATGGGGAGATACATTCTACACCACCTTAAAATGAATTTCAACCACAAAATTTTCCATTTTGATACAATCAAATGGGGATAATTCTGAATCACTTTATACTCAAGTGACCACATATTTATCATAACTAGGGATTTCGCTGTAAAAATATGACCATGTATGTGGTATTATTTTATATAAAATTATTTTAATGACCCATAATTTCAAATTTTTGTATCGTATAAAATATTATACTTTGGCTCTACGACCTCTGATTTATTTACATGTGAAGGCTCATGTATGTATTTCCCGAGGAGAGATATTTGGAACACATCATCTATATGAGAGTGGTTTGGTGGAAGATCCATGAAATATGATAATATCCCAATATGATCAATAATATCCAAGGGATATGTATAAATTGGTATTATTTTCATTCTTTTATTGAACCTTATAACCTTATCCCATTGAAAAATTCACAGAAACAACTTCTCTCCAACCTAAAATTCTAAATCTCACATCTAATTTTGGCATTAATTTTTATCCAACAATTAAAATCCTTGACCTATTGTTGAATGGTTCTAAACATCTCTAAAATTTTTTAGTAATAACATGTCTAATGATATATCTGTGTCAAATAAAATTCCATAATTTTCAAACCCTACATTAATTTTCAATGAGGGAATCATTAGGAGATAATATAATTCTTGAGTAATAGATATTTTTATAAGTAAACTCTACAATAGGAAGGTGTTAATCCCAATAATAAAGGAAATCTAATGTAAATGATCTCAATATATAATCTAGGGTTTGATTTTTTATTTTTGAATGACCATCACTCTGTTAAGGATATGTAGTCAAAAAAATAAATTTTGTATCATTTTTTTGATCAAGACTTCACCAAAAAAATTGTGGTAAACATATGATCTTGATAATATACAATTGAATGTGGAACTCCATGAAACCTTATGACATACACAATTTTTATATTATAATGATAATACTGAGAGAGTTCCTATTTTATAAATATGAAGTGTACTAAATTAGTAAGGTGTTATACTATCACAAGTATATCATTATATCCTTTACATTATTTTATGAGTGTAATAAAAAAATCAATAGTGATTTTCTCCCATTTTTAATCAGTATAGGTAATGGATTCAACATAAATTATTAATTTTTTCCTTCATCGTAACCTTTCAAGAATACCACGAACTCAGATACAAACACTAAAATATCTATATTCATTCCATCCCACCAAAATTATTCCATCAAATAAATATAAATATTCTTACTTATATGATGAATACATAATGTTCCACTATTATATTCCTCAAACAATTATGTCATCAAATGTTAATGGATAGAACACATACATGTTTCTTGAACCTTATCATTTCATCCAAATAATAGATAATAAGTGGAACATTTATAACCATATTTTTAAGTTCTACATCTCCCTTCTCTGCCACTTTAATCATTATATGTATTTATGTTTTAATATTCAATTGAGAAATATAATAATTTTTTCCCTAATTTTCTTTCTATATCCATCCATATCAATAATATAAATATTTTTTTCTTTTTTGATTATCATCATGGATATGATAGGTAGTCCCTTTCGACTCAAAGCTTTCTCCAACATGTTCTTTTTTTTCTAGTGTGGTCATTTATTTAGAAATAAAAAATCCTTTATATTGTCTCACCATCATCCATAAATCATGTTCTACTCATTCTATGTGAGTATATTTTTAAAAATATTCTGATCTATGTATATATTACATTTTTCTATATAAATATAAAGCCTCCATATGATTAAAAAAACAATTACTGCTGGTAAATCCAAATCATGAGATTGGTAATTTCTCTCCGAAATATTTATCTTTTGAAATTCATTTGGGATAACCATTTTACTATGCACAAGAAAATTACAAATCCCTTATTGGATGCATCCATATAGATTTAGAATTGTTATCCAATATAGGGTAATGTAATAATAGGTTCACTAACCAACCTTGTCACGAACCAACCTGGGTCGACCCTGAATCAGTCACCCGAGCCAGCCAGCGACATGAACCGAGAGGCATTCCTGATCTTTTCGGTCTATCGACAAGTGTCAGGGTATCAATAGAGGCTGATGTGCCCGAATGATCTGAAACCCTGCCACACTAGTGGATGATTGGGTCACGTGTAGTGATTCTGTCGAGGTGTTTCCAAGAAGTGCGCCAAAACCAGACATGGCTTGTCAAAGGTCATCTTAGCCCGTCAGTAGGGGAAGGACGATGTTTGTGGATTAGTTTGGAGTATTTCTCATTGTAGTGTTCTTTAGATGCAGTGGTCGTCACCTGTAGCATTTTTTGGTGTTTCTTTTCTGTTAGTTTTATGAATGGTTCGTGTCGAACCTCTTTGAATCCTTTGTTCTAATAGATGTGTGATTGGAAAAATTTTGGTTCATCTGTCATGTTTGGGAATTTTTGAATCCTGACTGTGAGGTAGGAGATGATTCAGTCAACAAAGCTCCAGCCATAGGTCTCGGAGTGAAGCTAGCGTGTAGTCAGGTGAACCCCAGCGGTGTAGAATATATTGGTATAATATCTGTCTCTAGTATAGTGTGGATTGTGTTATTCTAAAGAGGAAACATCCTTAAGGTAGTAGTGAAGATGATTTCGATGCTCTTGTGGTTGGGCCCTTCCCTCCCCTACTGTCATGGTGGGGTTTTTGGGCCGTGAGGAATGATTTATAGTTCAATTAGTTTCGCTTGTCATAATGGTGGGGAGACCCATCGCGGGTCTTGTTGAACTCAGTTTCACCTGTTTCCAATGGTGTGGAGTCCATTCAGGCTTCCCCGCATCAGTATCAGAGTTTTGTTTTCATAGTGTATTAATGTGCTAGTGTTTTTAGGGTAAGTTTCACATCATGGGAGTTTGGTGTTCGTTTGGATCGATTAACTGGAGGCGCTTAAACTTTTGGGGGTGAGTGACACTTAAAGAGCTTCTTCTTGGATTTAGGTCCTGTTGTGGCTTCCGGGGGACATGAAGCATCATGGTGGTGAGAATTTTCACACCCCATCCTATTTATTATTTTTATTCTTTTATTTTTTTTGGTTTTAAATGAATTATTTTATATTTTGAGGTTCATATTGAATTCCAAACAATATTTTTATGTTTTTTAAAAAAATGCAATTTTTTGAGTTGATGTCGCTCAGCACCCGGGCGAGCGCGTTTTGGAGACCCTGTAAAGATTCTCCAATGCAATGATAGTCTCCCTATATACAGATAAATATTGATGGATGAATAAATATTAATTGAGTTATTTAAAATTTTCATGGTTACTAATTTTAATTATTATTATTAAAACAAAATGAGTATTTTTATTATTTATATTTTATTGATATGATATTTATTATTATTATTACTATTATTATTAAGGTTGTTATTATTATGATGATGATGATTATTATTATTATTTTATTATTTATTTACCTTTAATTTTATTTTATTCTTTCTTTTTATTTATTCTTTTTTCCCATTTTTTTATTCCACGTGTCTGTCCCCCACACATTCCTTCTTCCCCCCACTTTTATTTTTATTTTTTCCTCCTCTCCTTCTTCCCATAGTATCCTGCACACTACCTGGCCTCTCTGGAACCCTACTCCAAGTAGTATGATCCTCCTTTCTACTCCACCTCCTGCGCGGATCCCTCCCTCCTGGATCCTTCTAACACACACCCCAATGACCCTCGGCCTCCAATGCAGGCGGTCCCTCCAGCACCGCACCGCCCTTGCCTTTCCAGCCAGCTTCTGGTCTTCCCTACCCCACCTTCGGCCTGCATACCCCAATTGGACCCCATTATCCAACCCCTATCCTATTGCATAGTAACCGCAAAATGGAAGCCCGCATAACACCCTCTATTCGCCGCTCTGCCTCCCTTGCAATCAAGCAACACCGACCCTCCCTATCTAGATCCCTCCCTCTTTGCAGCGCCCAGCCTGCCAGCCTCCACCTCTCTGGACCAGCACACATTACACGCCTCTGATATGTATGCCGCGGCTCCCCCGCTACTCGGTCACCCTGCTACAGCACCGCACGCCCCGCACTGGAACACCCTGCCTGCTTCAGTACACCCTACTCTACCTGGCGGACCTTCCTGCCAGCTCACACACCCGGACGTGCCCAACCACCATGACTCACACCATTTCCTACTCCACCCCATCTACCCCTCAGGTAGCCTGCTATGGTTTTCCCATGTACCCCACTCTTGCTATGTCCACACAACCAGCAGTCAGCGCCCCTCCTTCATCCACACCCAAAACCGCCCTCACCTATGGGACTACGCACCATCAGTGATGTTGTCCACACATGCCCCCATCTGCCGACCTCCCACATCCCGAATCGGCCTTACCTGACCTCCAGCTGGAACGCTACCCGGCTAGCAACAGCGTAGCGCCCCTGGCCACAGCTGGATCCCCTCATCCTGCCATTGCACACCACTACGCACCTCGTCCCTGCTTAGAATACCAGACCAGCACGCCACTAGTTTTGTCTGGACGAGCACCCTATAACCCTCTTTTGGCCGGCATTACACCCATCCGAGCAGCTCCCCTGCACCTGTAGCCTCCTGATTCTCCCTTGTTGTAGTGCTAGTAGGATCACCTCAAGCCCCATCTCCAGTGCCTTCTTTTCGAGGTGACCTCTCTGCCGCACGGCCGCACTGGCATGACCCTCCTCCGGCCAAGACTTCCTACTACTTTAAAAAGACACATCCCTAGTACGATGAGTGAACCCATGTACTATCGCCTACCTCATTTGTTTGCGTGCCCAACCGCGCACCTTATTCTCAATTAGGCCGCACGAAGAACACATGCTACTTAAGGAAAGCATTTTGGGGTTCAGGTGAGGTATGCAATGTTTCTTTTTTTTATTTTATATTAATGTTTATGTTTGTTTGCAGTTATCTTTGCAATTTTTAATTTTCAGGTTACTACTGGATAGTGTTTCTGTGTTTTATATTATTTTAATTTTTTTCCAGAGCCTTGGTGGGGTAACCCCACTTTACCGCGATCATCATCTTGTGCGTGCTTTTGCGCGAGTGTGAGACATGTTGCATCGTCATCGTAACCAAGTTGCAAGTTGAGGTAGGTCCCCCACTGCACTCACATTTAACTTCATATTTTATTAATTTCTTACTATCATATTGATTTTATTAAATGGGAAATAATATAAGATAACTAAATTTTAATTGATTATTTGGTGTAAAAAGAGTCATTTATTTTATACATGACACTTGAAATACATTCTTGATCAACGAACACCCAATAGTGAAATAATACTCGTATTTACTTTAAACATAATTCACAGAATTTCAAATGTAGTTATATTTTATTGAAAAATAATTTATTTTGAACTATGAACAAGTGTTTTGGTTCCCTTGAGAAATGAGGATTTTCATTAAAATTGGTGAAGGTTCGTTTGGCACTTTAATAAAATAAATTATGTTGGAAAACATTCTTTAGGGTGACTTAGGGGTGATCTTTGTTGTACATTGACTGCATGAGTTGTGTGTGAAGTTTTTGCTACTTGATTGGCTTTGTTGACTCACCCCTTTTCTTTTTATTATATGTGTTGTCATGGGAACCAATCATAGTAAGTGAATCTTCTGAGAACGATTGTTGCACTAGTTTAGATTACGCACAGGCTAGTGACTCTTAGTACAGATGACACTCTGTTAGGGGATGGGCCCCTCGGTTAGGACATGTAGGGAAACACCGGGCATTATAGAGTTATGAAATCATCGAGAGTAGGCATACCTTCAGGATGAGTCACATGTATAGTATGTTCTGGATTGTTCATGAGCTCCTAGGTTTGACCCATGTTATCATAAGTGTTTATTTTTATGTTGCGTATTATTGAGATGTCTAGTCCAGTTGTTGGCCCATGTGTGCCATGTTTTACATTGCCCTTAGTGTGTGTTTCGTGTTTTGTGTGGGTTTCCTTTTGACTAACAACTAATATTTGGATTTCTAAATTTTACACAAATATTTTTTAAAAATAAATGCACATGTTCCTTTCAAACATTACAGTTGTTTCTAAATTAAAAAGGGAAATGGTTGGTTAATTGTTTTAGAAAAGAAAGTGTGTGTGTGGAAACCCATATTTTATATAATTTATTTCAAACCTGGAATTATTAAATTCTTTATTTAAAGGTAGTGCATTGAGAATGGTTTCTTGGGAATACCTACTAAGTTTTAAGACTCACTCCTATAGTTTTTCTTGTTTTTAGTTTCTTTTATAGGTTTGACTTGACTTTCTCTCCAAGGGTGAGAGTTGGTTGTGGACTGATGAGCGAATCTTGGAGTCATGTTGAGTTGTGGTCATGGTCAGGTTAGCCGGTTGTGTTTGATCATTCTTTTTTTCATGATATTTATTTACTTCACGATATTATACTTTTCTTCTGATTTATTTATTTTCACTAGAGGAAATCGTTCACAATTACCCTCTATTAATTCCATGGAACTTGTCCCTAGCCTGGGAGGATCAGGAATGCCTCTCGGGCCATGTCGTGGACCGGCATGGGTGACTGGTTAAGGGTCATCCCGGGTAGGTTCTTGACCAACCATCACATTAGGTCATTAAAATTTTCCCAACATTCATATATCCATGGGAATATGGAATCTTCTTGTGTTAATGATCATAGGATTAGATATTCATGATAGATTCTCCAAAAACCATCAATAATATCAATCTAAAAAAAGTATGATATGGATCTCAGTCACAATGGTTGTCATAGCCTATATCATTGATGGATCAACATATAACGCCCCGACCCCAGTTACCCAGAGTGGGTGAATTATTACATAACATTGGCATGATCACAAGAAAGATAAAATATCGAAAGACCGATCGGTTTAGTAGCCTTGGAAACACTAGATATATTCATAAAGTTTTACATTACATCATGAAGTGAAAAACTACTACAACAACATATTGTATCCATAAACCACACTATTATCCCTTCATAATATCCATGTCGGTCATTCATAATTTTCTTCTTCACATCCTGGAAAAATAAAACATAGAAAAGGGGTGAGTTCAAATGCCCAGTAAGGATAAAAATATAGCGGAAACATTCATAAATAAGAATAAAAATTTAAGGCAATGTATAACTAAAACAAAAGCCTTTTAAACTTGAACTTCAACATAGTATGGAAAAAGTAAAATAAAATAATGCCATTTACTTATTCACATGGATATTCTACTAATCGAATAATCACATGCAATATCAATAACCACTTTCATAATAATGGAATCCATAATGCCAGACTATCATAACCACATAGCCAAGGCCTCGTGCCAAGACTACAAATAAGATTTTTCCAAGACACTAGTTTTTCTCATGAGACCTACCGATCCATCGAGGAGCTATAGCAGGCTCCACCCATCACATATTAAGTCCAATGCATTCCCATATGAAAAGGTTTAAACATAATATAAACATTCGTATTAAAACTAGCATACGAAATTTCAATACTTTCACCATAAACTATGAATGGTATAAAAATAACACATCCACAGTCAAACATATCACAAAACCTTCAATACAATACATATGTTTTGTATCATAATAAATCAACTTCAAATAAAAGTAAAATCCATCAAAGGATGTTGACATAGATGAAATCAAAACTCTTTTTAGAGAAATATATCTTTCTATTTTGAAATCATTTAAGAGTCATATATTTATAAAATAAAACATTTTCTTTGAAAATATTCTTATATGCTTGTAAGGGAAGCATCAATGATTTTATATCGGCGAAAAATAACCGCACCCGCCGTATAAGTTAAAAAAACATTCTTACCTTAATTCTGTCGAAAAGGTTAAAAAGAACCTTGTTTGGAAAATGACAGAAAGATTCCTTTATAAAACTATTATAAAAATTCAAACAAGGGTACAAATGAAATTAATCCATATTATTTTAAATAGTAAAAATGTTTTGAAATACATTTTTAAGAAACATGGATGTGGATGATAAATACATCCCAGTAGATTATTACGTATAAACAACCTCAGATAATGAAGAGATTGTGAAATAACTCTTACATTGTACTTTTCCTTGGTTGGGGTAGGTTAACCTCTTGTATAATGGTGAAATAATTGTTATTAAATTATACAAGAATCATATAAATTCATATGGTATCATATATGATCTTTTAACATTTCTTTGTTAATAATATCTTAGTATTATCGTCGTTTCGGGTGTTAACTTACTCGGTTTATTTTATATGTTTTATTACATAAGCCATGTTTGTCATGGATAGGTTGTATATTATTCATATAAATAATTATATCAAGTCCTTAAACATCATTTTTAAATCATAAAATGATAATTATACTAGAATGGATACGATGGAGAATGAATCTCATCGCATTCGTGGAGAAGGTAGTCCGTACGTACGCACGAGCGACAATATCATTCCTTTGATATTAAAATAATTTTTAAATGGATGGTATATCATATATAAAGAATCATTAACATGTTATATTTATTATTTACATGAGTTACGCATCATTATTATACCCATCCAAATAATAATATATTGAATAACAATTACACCACGACGTGGAGACAGTAAGCCGTACGTACGCACGTATGGTGACATGTTATTCAAAGGGTGGATAGAATACTGAATACGGTTGTACCATATTTATAATAACATCATAGTATATATATGATACTGGAGTTATTATTTTAGAATGGTAACAACAAAGGAAGAAGATGTGGAATAAAAATGAACATGAAAAAGGGTGGTGAAATCATTACCTCTTCTTCGGGTTCTTTCATTTGATTTGATAAAAAGGGCTCCTTTGGTTGGCTTTCTGATCAAACTAAGGCCATTAGGTTTTAGTGAGGGATGTTGGTAGAGTATTTGGGCAGAGTTTTGTTTATCCAAAAGGCTTTGAAGGTGTGATGAAATGAGAAGGAGGAGTGCCCTTTTATAACAGGGGTGAGGGGCACATTTGGAAAAGCTAGAAATATTAATTTATAATAAATTCATATTCGGTTTCTAATGGCTACAAAGTTGATTATTCAAAGGTTAAGGTGGGGAAAGGTCGAAAACCACTCAACCAATAGAATTTAGACAGGTTTGGGTACTTATATTAACCTTATCTTTAAGTATTTACTCGAAGTTAATTAGTTTCACTTTTACAATGTCTCTTTGTATTTTTATATATTATGGTTAATAAACATAATATATACATCCAAGAGACCCCCAAGTGGTCATTAATGATACAAATATAATGTTATAAGTATCTTGGCCCACCCTTAGATTTTTAGGAATTTAATATCAATTAATAATATAATATTTGTTTTAAAAACTCTTTTATGTCAATTTTGGCACTATTCAATAGTTGATTTTTGTGGAACTCATAACAGAATGATTACTTCGAAAAAAGTTAATTAAATAAATCCTAATATGTCATATTATCCTTGAAAATAATTATAAATCATTAAAAGTCTCAAATTATATTTATTTGGGTATTTATAATATCAATTATTTTAAATTTTCACTATTATGGTAATTACTGTATCATCATTGTGTCATAAATAAATTAAATTATGTAATCTCTAAAAATTATAAATAAAATATTGTTATTTATGAAATATTTTTATCTTTATAATTAATATTTATAGTCAAAAATCCAACATATATAACCCTATGTAAAAATTGTTTTTCTAAAAGATATATGCCTGTGTCATTTTTGTATTCATTTTAACTTAACTACAATTATGTGTCCCTATCACCTACAAGTGGCTCCATGGGGTCCCAAAATAGACCCAAAGATTCCTATGGTAGAACATGTATCAACCAATGAGTATAGGACACATTTTAGGGTAATTTAGTATTATTATAATATTATTTTTTAACCCTTATTTACCGGATTTACCCTTTAACCATGGAAAATAAAATATTTACCGAAGTAATTATTCAAAATGTCTAAAAATAAAAGTTACCTATTTACACAATTTGAACATCATGATTCCAAATATATAATCCATTTTTCCAAATTCAAAACATAGAAGTGGAAGAAATTAATTTAAAATTAATTCCTGTTGTTAAAACAAAAAGCGTGTTTTTAAGAGATAATAATTATCAATAGATTGACACTTGTTTATGTCCGGTTTAATTGTAAAATTATGTCCAATGACCAACATTATATTAAATGGTAAAAATATATTCTAAATATAATTTAAAACCACTCAAATTAATAATTTATCACTATTAATTATTTTTATTAAAAAAGTTGTTTTTAATTAATATTTAGTAATTTTCACTATTAATCAAAATATTAAAGTTATCCGAAAAGTACCAAAATTTCCCCTTAGGCTAAATTCGATATTACGAATCCAAAAATGAAGTCCATTTTGAAATATAAAATATATATATATAATTTAAAAAAGTTGGTATTGCTATTCATAACGGCTAGTTTGATTGGTTATGGTGTGTTAGAACTCGGTGTTGCGTACAACACACGCTGTCACATTATTCTAAGAGAAGCGTACCGTAGAAGCCTGGGGTGTTACACAACATCTATTCCATATCCTGATATTATGTTACCCTAAAATAAATCATTTTTAGGAAAAAAATCACATATTAAAATTTTCATATATTTTATCTACTAATTGGATCATTAGAAAAATTCTTAAGTGGTCTACATTCTATTACTTTCCCATTCTATAGATATAAATGCCTTTGATAAAGGTTTCCACAAACATATCAATGTAATCTCAAATAACTTTATTTATCAAATACAAAAACTGATAGATGGAGAATTAGTAATAGTAGAAGGCATCAATATATATTCATAGAGTCGATACGTTGTATTGAATTCCATCATGGGTATATCCTCTTTCGTGCTCCTATTTTTGTTGATATCCATAATGAAGTTAAATCTTGAAAATGTGTTGAGATCTGTGTATTTAATAGTATAAGTCATCATTATAGGGATGATGATACTTTTTCACGATCATCATATTGACCATCTCCATATAATAAATTTTTAATCTAGTTTATACATCTCTCCTTTCAGGAAAATTAAATTTTCACCATATTATAACACACATCACCAAATTAATCAATTATTATTGTTTCTAGGGACTTGTTTCTTCATTACGTATATATAAATTAGGGCCATTAGATAGGGATTTTTTTAAATTGGTGTCAAAAAATTAAAATATCTATCAATAACTCAACATCACATTTTAGTGGAACTCTAGGAAACTACATTATAAGGGAATACAAAAATTCTCAAACAATAAGAGTGTCATTATTGTGGATTTTACACCAAAACATTTTGAAAAAACAACATAAAAATGGTAATTGAGACACATACCCTGGATATAATTACCATAGGATACTAATACTTATCTTCACATTGTTAGATGATCATATGTTAGATTCAAATATCAATGTAATTTCCCTTCCTAATATTTTTTTGTGTATTTTATGTAGATAAACAATATCTAAGTCCAAGATGACCTAAAATTCAAAAAAGGATGAATTAAATGATTTTCATGAGAAACCTAGCCAAAAATTTCAACTAGGGAGAATCTAGACATTAGATACCATCATTTTTCCATCAAGGGTTTTCACTGCTACTTCCACAACCTATATTTTTTGTGTAATATTTATACCCTTTTGAAATTAATTAGATATGAAGGAGTGGGTAGATCCAAAAACAAATAAGTCATTAAAAATTCTAGATTGGATTGTAAGTGTACATTTCACAACATATTTATTCTAAATCTCAGTAGAATTAGTGATCATGTGATATTTCACTTTATCCCTCATATTAAGAGGATTCTCATGCCGATATTCATCACTATACCTCAGGATTGTGACCTAAACACTCTTCTAATATTCCGTCATATACTACTGTTTTTCATCTGAACAGACTAACGCTAATCGTTATTGTTCCAAATTGAGCATGCCCTCTTCACCTCTATATTTTCTCTTGGATAGACAGAATTTGAGAATTTTTGTTTTCCCATTTTTATTTTAGGTTTCTTTAGTTGTCTATCTATATGTTCAAACCAATTTTAAACTTCAATATAAAAATACCCATAGTAAAAATACCATTACAATTATCATTACCAATCAAATAACATAGATCATTTATGATAATTGTTAATAAAAATTCACAAGATATTTTTCAAAATATAAAGATTGAATTTGAAATACATAAAATTAAATATAAAACCTCTTTATTTTATTCATAAACTATTCACTCCAACATTATTATAGTCATTGATTTCATCTTCTCTCAATACTAGATATTCCACTTGTATAATATCTTCTCAACAGTTATTATATTCATATATTCATCACAAATCTCTTCTATGAAAAAATAAAAACACCAAAAAATAATATTTTGAAAATAAAAACAATATCTTAAAATATGATAAGGATTTTCAATATCCCCCTTTTGATTTAATTTCATCACAACCATCTAAACAAATCAGTACAAACATAACACACTAGGAGTAATAAAATTTAATCCTTTATCAATGTTAAATTTAATGAAACCACATTACCATATAAAGTAATGTTTTTGAGTTATTTTTCTCTCTTAGTGAAAAAAATATATTTCCAAGTTATGTAGTTTTTTTCCACCTCAATTTATTCAATTTATATATGATAACCTATCGCACTATTAAGGTATGAACCCTTATTAATTATTATTGAGGATTCTTACGATTATCTTTAATAAATGTTTCATGGGACATGGGGTGTTCTTGGGAGTTTATATGGGTTTTGGGTTATAGAATTTCAGGCTTATAGAGGTTATTTATAGTGTGAAGAATTAACATAAAAGGTGTTGTAATTTCCAGTAAAATATTTTCAACTAAAATGAATATGTGAAGGGTTTTTTAATGGTTCTTGGGGAACCTGATAAACAAGAAAATCGTGATAGCAAATTTTAGACAAATTTCACATGGTTGGATCATATTTTTTTAATCATGTTCCATTACGATGAGAATGGTTTTTCTCATAAAATTTTAATATAACATAGTTGGTGCATAGTTTGTCCAAATATTCTATTAAACAAATATAACATAAAATTGAAAAAAAATATCCTTTTTTGTTTTTTCATTTAACACTAACATGATTTTCTCCACTCTCATATGAATAACATTGAATTTATAGCCTCTCATCTCCTCTCATCATAAATATAGATGATGTCCCTGGTCACCAATATGATTAAAATTCAATTTGAGGTGATAGAAAGTGCATCAAAAGTAAAAGAGTCTACCTTATTTCATTCAATATTTTCTTCAATACATTATATTTCATTTATCCTAAAGAAAATATTCCATATTTTTAGGGTTTTTTAAGTTCTCTAATATCTCACATTTTCTTAAAATCAGAAGGATGTTACTTGACAAATGGGACTCAACTGATCTATGCTAGGTGATCATCCACCTACCCCTTAAAGGATTTTATTTTTAGTAATGTTTCACACGTATATAATTATGTTGGATTATCATGAATTCATCCTTGAACAAAAATTGAATTATATTCCCCCTAAAATAATGTTATTACCCTTTCGTTAACTTGATTGAACCCTTGGTAATTTTAAAAATATAATATACACAACCCATCTTAGGTGATCACAGATTATGTTTCATTTTTTTATGAAATGGAACACTGTAGTGGTTTTAAGGACATGGGATTTGATTGTTGGAATAATAAAAGTTAATACTACGTTTGTTAGGACCATTTTATTATTTTTATGGATGGTAAAACTTATACATATTTTGAATGGGTAAATTGTCTTGTATGTTTTTTATAAATTTCATTCATTAAATACCACCCTTTTATATATTAAATGAGTAGTCATTGAAATGGAATTTAAAGTTAATAAACTAGATTTTGGGTTAATCCAAATGAATATAAAATTTATTTATATGGTTATGTATATTATCCTATTTAAATAAGATGTAATGTATATATGTGACACTTGAATTCAATGTGAATTATGATTATAAATAAATATGAAATATGGTGTGAGATTTTTGGATTCATTATGAATGATAAAATTAAATTAGTATGAAATCTTGCATGAGCTCCTTATATTCAAAATGAAGCTTGGTGTTTTGGAATACTTTTATGAATACCTATATTCAACATTACAAATAATATTTGGAATACCATGATGAGAGACAATATTTTTTTATGGGGACAATATCTACCATAATCAGTGAGATATTCGTATATATAGTCAACATTGACTGAATCATGTAAATTCGACTAGGGTCGCATCTTACAGCCTAGTAAACATAGTTTTTTTTATTAATATTCTGTACACTCAAATTTATGACATAGATCATCACACAATATATTGGATCAAACTATACATATATTTAGACACTAATGATGGTGGACCATATATTCATACACACTCCCTTATTGGTATATCGATTCATACCTGAATAGTATTTTTTGATGCATGTATGGATAAGAGAAGTAACCAATTTTCATATTCATGATATAGTATGGGTGGACCTTAAATATGATAATTAGGCTAGTACTCAAACCTTTTGTGGTGATTGATAGTTTTTTTACTTTATATTATTTTCATTATTTTGGGCCATGTATATACGAATCTAATAGCAAAAATTAGATGATGGGTATAAAATTAATGTTATAATTGAATTGTTTATATATTTTTCTTTCACCTAATTTATGCCTTTATTTATTAGTTTATGTCTATTTTTAGTATATCTACGTTTTTTTATTCCCCACTCCAGTAATAACGGAAAAATAACCCCAAAATAACTTCACTGGCCCTTTATTCTTGTCAAAAACCACTACTGTATGCGAATGCATGAGTGAGGCCATGTAGAGAACCATCCTAGAGCTCAGGTGAAGTGTATTATTAGTAGATAAATTATATGTTCAATTTTATTCACCCATTCATTAATATAATTTTCTCTAGAATCACAGATGATAATTTGAAGAGTTTTTTAATAATATACCCCATTAAAATATAATCCAAATCATAGTGTGGGTGATTAAAATATTTCATTAAGTGATAGGGTAAGCCTAAAAATGGATTTTTTACCTCTATTCACAAACCTCTCTTATGGTGGAATATCGATTAAGATATTAACAACTTATTTTTTTGTAGAAATGTATTCCAAATTTCTATGTATATTATCCCTTTTTCATTTATGTAATGATATCACATATAAATGTACATTGATTTAAAATAAGGATATGAGTTCACTAAAAAATTAAATTAAATATTATTATCACAATTATTTTTTAAAGGACCCTCAACTTAAGCATTAAAATATACTATATACAAAAAAATAATTCACATATTTGTACAATCATTGGTAGAATCTACATACTCTACCTTAGTTTTTTTCATTTTTATTGAATTCATAAATTTTTTACAATCATAAAAAAACTTAATCATTATCGAATGTTCCATATTTGATCAATATTATCCCATACCAAATAAACTTCTAGAAATCCTAAAATGTTAAAATATTCACTATTTCTACACAGTATCCCAAAATTCAATTTTCCTTTCATATATATTAGGATTATTTCAATATCCAAAAATTTAGGATCTATAGGATAACTTTTACACCAAACACATAGATTAACTACATAAGTAATTTATATCCTTGATATTATTAAGAAATATATAAATTCAATTACACTTTTAAATTATGTTGGGATAACTCTAATTCTAACCTATTAAATAAAATATTTTATTCCAATTGAAATGGGAGTTGAAAATTATTTTAATAATTCCATTCCAATAAACATAAAAAAAATCAATAACATTTTTTTATTTACATTAAAACATATAATCATTTTTTATCAATATATAGTCTCATAAAATATGATATGTAACCCTGAATGTAAATATAAACTCTCATGTTCATAAACTCAAAAAAATTTCATAGAAACAAACATTTTACTAAGTAAATATTGTGTAATCTACATACAAAATAAAAATGAGAGTACCTATAAAAACTCTTAGTTATAGGTTACTATGAAAAATATATTCTATGAACTTAGTTTTCCTTATACACTTATCAAATTTAGTGTGTTGGGATCTAGGAGTCTATTTCAATAGATAAATATTTTTCTATTACCTAAATACTATTCTATCAACATTTTATAGGATGAAACCATTGGATTGTTCAATGCAATTTATTTCATTAAAGACACCATTTTTAATAGAATATTTCATATCCATTTTATAAACCCTATAATATTTGTGTGATTCCATAGAAATGAAAATTATGATTATTTAAAACCATGCTTATGGTAAATAAAATCATTAATGTTAATGAATTTCATTTAAAAATAGTTTTATAATATAAGAATCAATTTAGTTTGTACACATTTCAACTCTAATTTTATTTGTATCTAGAAACCCTCTTCATTATAATCTAATTTTTTAGGCCTTGGAAGAATATCCTAAATGGATTTACTCTCAATATCATTAATATATTCATTAGTATCATGTATCAACTTATTATTATCAATTGATTTACATATTATCACCATTATATAAGCATTTTTCATCATTAGTGTTTATTTATTTTTTACATCAGTTAGAAGAACGATGTTTCTAAAGGAGACATTGTATATTACATTTTTTATGATGGTTTTTTTAAATTAATTACATATATATATATATCATAAAATTGAAGTTGAAAAAATCTATTTGTTATATGACTCCAGTTATAATGAAAAACGGGCATTCATACTTCAGTGTCTCAATATTGTCATTGTATTTCAAAACAATGACACTGAAAAACTGTAGAAAATGGTTCTTCATCATCAGTTTTCACAAAAAAAAATACCAAAAACATTTTGAAAATCCATATGTAGTTTCAGTTTTTGTTGAAACTGATGCAGAAGGACACTGGGAAATAGGTACTTTTTATCGATTTACAAAAAAAACTCTTGCTAAAAGCATCTTTAGTTGAATAAAACTCAAAATATTACAACTCAAAAAATTCTATACTTATAATACATAACAAAATATAAATTAATTAATAGGTAATAAGAGAAAAAATATGTAAAATAATAATTGATAACATAATTAAAAAAACATTTTCATTATAATATTTTAATCATGAATTAAAAACAATCATATAAAAAACATATAACATAATCATATAAAGTAATTATTGATTCATTCTTTTGTGATTATTAACTCAAAAATCCTACTATAAAAAATTATTATTTTTAACACTTTTTAAGAATACAATAATATATAAAATCAGAATTAAAATAAACATAAATAATAAGTTAAATCAAACCAATACTTAAAATTAGTTTTCAAATAAGGTTCAATGATGGGTAAGTTAATCTTTCATATACGACTCAGTTTCATTGAATATCTATAATAACCATAAATTTTATAAAATTAAAAACAAAATATTATGAAATAATATATAATATAGATAATATAATTAAAAAAACTTATGAAAATAATTCATTATTGTAGTTGTGATTATATCATACATGAATCGTAAAAAATAACCACATTATATGCTTCCTTGTTAATGATGACATAAGGGTTATTAAAAATTTACTTGATATTAAAACCCAATATATATATATCGAGAATCCAAATATTTTTCAATTTAAAAAACATTACTTATAATTTCATGTATTGGAATGAATTTGGATTCGTTATTAAAAAGTGATTTGTGTTAAATATTATCAAGGAACTTCATTTTAATATATATCAACTGATAAAACATGTATAAACAATAAAATTGAATGTAATTAACTAATATTTTATAATACAACATACTTGTCTAAAAAATTCTACTTTCTAACAGAAATTCATTAATAAACGGAAAATGAGTATAAAGTGCATTCACTTGGACAAAATACGAAAAACCTTCAATACATCTTTAATAAAAAAATGTAATAATTAATGAAATTATTATAAAAGTTAGTTCATAGTTATACTAGTGTTTTTACACTTCATTTAACTGTAAATATCAAAATAAAATATTTTTTTTGAAAATATAGTAGAGAAATATATATTTAACACTATCAAAAGTCTTCACATATTACACATCCATTAAAATGAATTCTGAATCCATAAGAACATAAACACTTATGGTCTCAAATTTTATCATATGCATAGATAAATACAAAATGAAAAAAGGTAAAAAATAATCCACATTAAATCATCTTTATTTTTTGAAAATTTTAAACTCATATATAAATTTAATTACATTAAAAATAAATACAATACTGAAACACTGATCTCTATAAACTATATCTGAACCAAGATATCATTCTTTGAATATTCTCAATGGATAGTATCTTCCACATATTTCAGACATTATATGAACCTTATATAAAGTATCCACTGAAAAATATTTTTTTGATAATAATTTTATCACTTAAACAATTGAATTATCTAAAATTGTGTATTTGTGAATTTTTGGTTTCATGGTATCATTCATCTTGATTATATATTATCCAATAAAAATTAAATATTAGAAAACATTTTATGTAATTTTCAATCAAATGTATCTAATATTTACAAATAATGTAAACCTATTATAAAAAATAATGAAGAATGGTGGATGGCCAAATAAAAAACATACCCATAAAATACCCAACTCTCGTATCCTCCTCATTAGACAATGTTAGGGGACCATTATGTCCAATAATATCATTCAAGGATACTTGGATATAAACTGTCTTTATAGGCTGGTGGTGTAAAGAACCCCCAAAAATAAATATGACTTTTTACGCTTTAATACATATATGAGGCTCTTCAGAATAGAACAAAAAAATAATGTTGGGTATGAATGAGGAGGTGGGGTATCTGAGTATGGGGGATGAGGGGTGGGGAAAAATAGGATGTCTGTACAAGCTACAAATCTGACTTGTAAGGCTAGGAATAATGGGAAGGATGCACAGGCTGGGAAGGCTGAATAGGCTGGGATGGATGGGTCAGCTGGGCAGGCTAAGAAGCATGTGATTCTCTCATTAAATTTTAAAAAATATCTTACATAACTGAATGAATTTGATAACCTATGGAATATTTCATTTTATCCATCCTAGATGTTATATAATAAATTTTTAGATTTCATGACTCGTTAATTAAATTACCAAAAACATTCCAAATACTAACACCCTCTATATATTATCATACACGACATGGGTGTTCTTTATTTCCTAATATTATATCTATGATAGTCATCCTACCCTCACGGGTAAATGTTCATAGGCCCTCATTATCTTGAAGGTAATCCTAAAATATAAAATTATATTTTTATATATATGTTATTTAATTAAAAAATAAAATCTCCAATGAATGACAAACAAATATTTACTTACATCAATTTTACGTACTTACTGATATATATATCTTTAAGATAAATTTCATTTTTTACTTCTTCTGGATTGTTTCTATTTTTATGGTGATTTGAAGGAGTTGGAGGACAATACTAGACCTATTCTAAACAAATATTAGATTGAGATATTATTGCTTCAATTTTTTTCATTCATTTTATGTTCCAATATGTGTAACCCTCCACGTGATAAAGTATGATGTTATATGTTTATCAATTTGATATCTTTATGATGTCTCATGCATGACTGATTTATAAAAATAAACTAATAATTAATAAGATAAATATATAATATAGTTTACATTATAAAATAATTATCATATGGGAAAGGATTCTTCATGTTGTCTGTCAAAACAATCCTTTCACGTATCGACATCTATAAACTCATTGATGGGGAATGGGTTTCCATACATTTTCATTCCAAAAACATAATTTTTTATTTGAATTTTGTTTTAAAATATATCCATCAAAACACCACTAATTTGAGGTGTCTTTTTCAAATATCATTCGTTTCTACAAAATTGAATGTCATTTATGATTTCATAAATTTATTTTAGTCATTTAAAATAATTATTATTCCAAAAATAATATAAAATAAATCATTTGAGATATTTTACCATCACAACCTACCAAATATGTTGTTTATCCATCCTATAAATGGAAGGGTAATCAGGATACAAAATGTTAATCATTAAATGCCTCTTCATTCATATATAATTGATTAACTGAATGGAATTTGGGTTAGTTCAATTATTATTATTTTCAAAACGATTTGGTAATATATTTTCTGTCTAAGTAAGCAAAATTTTTAGTAAATGGTTAATAACACATTCACTAATATGGTAACTTGTTTCGCTATAGTAACATCATATATATTCTCCGATAAAGATGAATCAACAGTCTGGAAATTATGTTTTTATAAATTTCAATTATTTATTTATTAAATAGGTATATTACAAAATATTTAATAATATGAGAAAATAGATTTACCTCTATAACAACTCATTTGTCTCTCTTTATATAACATTGAAAAATTTTATTGTATTGATTTTTTTAGACATTCATATCATTAGAAAAATTAATACTTAAAAACATGGATGATAAAAATATTTATGTAAAAATGATGTACCCATTTGAATGTTTCAAAAAACCAATGGTGTCATAAATCATATAACCCAAATATATGTAAGAAAATATATTAAAAATATAGTCTTCAGACATGTTCAATTCAATAAAAGAAAAAAATATATATATAAAAATTAATTTTGAGATTAATTTAGTGTTATTCCATATCCACTCATCATGAAATTACATTCTACATAAATTATGTCAGCCTTATAGTAATTTTAATCATGCAGAAATCACGTAATAGATGAATAAGACTCATGTAAATCAATAACATCAGTATCACCATGCTCAGCACCCAAATGGTATATTTTTCCTTGAAAAAATAGAACAATGATCAATTGATGTATTAATGACATAATACATCTTCTTTTCATGTGTCACTAAGTTAAATGGTTTCTCATTGTAATGAAATCTTTTCCAATAAACTTTTATAAACCTAAATACAACATGTTTCACACCATTATTACTGTCTACCTAATTGCAATTAAACCGTGTGGCTTAGAATTTTTGTTAAAAAAATATCTTATATATATTAATTTGATCCAAAATATGTTGAAGAAGAAAAATGGGTTTTTTATCTTTTGGACTCAAAAAAATCTCTCATTCAACAAATACCATCCCATCATTATTTTGAACAATACTATTATCCTGATGATTTTTTTGTAAAATTTATACCCATTAATTTTAAAACCAGACGATTTTATCACATTATCAGATGTTACGCGTTTATACCATTGAAACATTTTTCATATAGAAATATATGAGATCACTTTCACCTTATACCATGATAAAAATGAATTTTTATGCTCAATCATCAACAACTTCTATTTTGATTTTGGATATAATGTATTAATTCTATAATTTGTGATAATATTTATGACTGGAAATACTTTTTGTTGTTAAATATGTATAAATTTTTATACATCAGTTCATCAAGTGGAATAAACTTTACCTAGAATCCTTAAATCCATCAGCCTTCACTATCAATTATCAAATTCTGAGTTAAAGGGAGAAACATATTCTCCAATCCATACAAATAATATGTACAAAACTCAGTCACGCCATATGACATATATTTTTGATCAATAGAGGTCTATGGTCGATAATTATTTTTAATATATTCTTTTAAAATGTTTATATACCTTTCAAAACTATACAACCAACATCAATAAATAGGCCCACATATTCTTATCTCATACACCAGATAAACCACTATATCACAAAATGTATGTAGCAAATCTGTTTCTAGTTGAAAAATTATAATATAGTATTTATTCTCAAACTCATCTTACCAATTTTTTCTAATGACTTTTCTAAAATTTGATTTCAAAGAATTACCTAACATGATGATAGTCTTTCTAAAAGATGAAAATAATATACCACATTGCGAGACAGGTAGCATTTGTTACATATATACATGAGAGCCCTAAGATTTCATAAGTATAAATTTATAATAATTTACTAACACAAACTTATTCACATTTAATGTATATAAACTAGCTACTTATATACCATATAGACACTAGAAAAATTAAACTTTTCACTCCTTATTACTATTTGACAAGCTAGAGGTAAGTATGTTCAATTTCTTTTCATAGTTGGTGCTAACTCAAAATTTAATTCCATTGCTATCATGTCCAGCATATCATTAAATACATATTTTGTACATCCTTTAATGTCTACAAAAGTTTAAATAAAATTTTCATATATAAATATATCTCAACATTTATAACATAAATGTTATGTTTTATAACTAACAATCTCAAATATGGTTTTTTTTATTCATAATATTTTCATAAGACCAGATCTTCTTATCTACCCAAATGCTGATTCCATATTTTCACCCTATTATAATTTTCATCAACTATATATGGTTGTGAGGGATGATTTTATTCTTGTGGCCTATTAATTTTAATTTTCAATCTATGATAATAATGATCAATTTGGAAAAATCAAAGATTCTCTATTTACACTGTATTTCATCCATTTTGAAATTAATAATATAGAGTCACTTAATCCAAAATTAGACACGATTTAAGTCCCTTAAAACTTTATCTAGATAAGTTTCCATATAAAGGAATGTAATTTATTCTGAACATTATCTCAGCATGAAAAATAAAATTCTATTTTTTATATTAATCAAAAACATTAACACCTACCTCCAATATAAATATCAAATCTTTAATTAGTAGTGAAAGATACAGATCAATATCTTTTTCGATAGTTTTTCATATAGAAATCATCAATCCCATAGATATATATTTTTTCATCAAACATACCTGTGGGGATAAATTTTAAACTACCAACAAAACAATCTGTGAACATTGATGGATACTTAGGATTTGATATAGATTCATTCCATTTATACACACTCTCATTCTCAGATTTCTTTCTTCACTTCAAAAATCTAGAAATAGTTTATCAAATTCCTTCCATTATGATGAGTTGGTAGGGTGATATAATTTTCCATCGTAGATAAATTCATATGAATTAAATCCTAACATTTTCCCATCAATTGAATTTAATAATAGATGCCTCAAATAGTGAATTATTGGAAGGTTCCAATTTTCTTTGGAAGGATATTTTATTTTTGTACATAAGAATAAACCATAGTTAATTTATTTGAAGTATATGAATGGATTATTGAAATATTTTGTTTTAATTAGCTTGATATTAGATGATAATACCAGAGAATTAATCCAACTTGACTTTTTCATCCACCTCATAGAGTGATGTTCCTATATATGGGATTTTGATAAAAAAATCATTTTATTTCATATACAACACACAACCATTGGAGAAATAATATACCTTTTTATACCCCAATACCATTGGGAACAATATTTTATTCACCACATAATTGGAATCTAGAAGTATGTTTCAATCTTGATTTATCTCTTTCAAAAGATAAAGTAAGTTATTGATATTTTTATCACTCCAACCAATTTTTAATTTCATGTTATCCAATCTCAAAACTGATGATAACATTGTATATTTACTAAAACATTAGAAGAATGGTGTTTCATAATCTCCATACAATCATTCAACAGTTTCAATTTCTCAATAGTTTCAACAAATTTATAATTAATTAATTATTCAATATGATCATTTTTCTCCTTGTGAATATTTCAAACAACATGAGTAGTTGGATTTATATTTCTTTCACCATTATATATCGAACACGTATAATTATGGAAAAACCCACATCAAAACAGATGAGCCTTTATTTCTCTATAATTGAACATTATCATATTCAAACTCTTCACACATGGAAAGAATGTAAAATATGTGTTATTATTATTCTTTTCGGGAAATTATATGAAAACATAAACTCTTTTTTCATATTCATTGGTGGTTTTTCAAAAATTTACTCAATTACGATCCATTCAATACCATAGAATTTAATGTAATTATTAAATATATTAAAACATATAAATATGTAATTATAAATAAATATTTACTGATAAATATTAAACATGAAATCATAAAATAATAATTATTGGAATTCATATATGAAGTATTAAAAATTATTAGTAATAAAATAAAAAATAATTTACTCTAGGTATTTATTTTTCAGTGATGTTTTATGTTGATCAAATTGTAGAAAATTTTATTAGAATAAAAAATTAAAAATATCATAACTAATAATTTCAACTAATATATATTAAAATCTATAATATATATATATATATATATAACATATAAACATTTTAAAATATAAAAAATTCAAATAGATAAGTTTAATACATAAAAAATTAATAAGAAAATTATAATTAGGTTAGAGATATAAACATTTATTCAGAAGAAAATAATTAATAAATTACTCTAGGTATTTATATTTTATAAATAATTAATTATATAAAATTCTTTTTAACCAATGTAATGGTAAAATTATACTTTTTCATGTTCAAATATATATTTTTTAAACTAATATCAGGAATCACAACTTTTGTTCTACCTATATCCTCTAAAATATGCATCAATATTCCTTTTTATTTATAACATAAAATAAATAAAATTAAATATAAATTCAACATGTATATATTCATGAAACACTTATTTTCTAGTTACGGAATATGTTATTCTATGTTTGTAAAATTGATGTAAAATATATAAGTTATTCCAAGATGGGAAATAGAATAGTTTTTAATGACAAATTCATGTTTAATGATCCCATACTTGATTCTTATATGGACATATATAAATATTATGATTTGATTAAATTACATTAATGAAATTTTAATCTCTAAAACGATTAAAACATTGTTGTGGTGGCATTTCATGAATACCAAAAATATATTTACTAAAAGCGGAATTATGATGAAATTAATAAAAAATGTTCATGGTGATTATAGAATATGATGACATTGTTGAGAATAATTATAATTGAAATTAGATTGTATCATTCAGAAGCTAATAAGTATAAATGTATTTATCAATGTAATAGAAAAAGAATAATATTTAAAATTTCCAAATTAAATGACTGATTAAGGTGAAAATTTGATACATGTTTTCTTGAATGTGACCAAGAACATAGTTGCGGTAGTCGAGGGTCACATGTGAAAATAGTTGTAGATGAATATATATATATACAGTTTGTATTTATAAATTTAATATTTATATTACTAAAAGATGTGATTTATCATTATGTGTCATCACCAATTATTCTCTATATAGTAAAATATTTGTTTTTATTTTCAAATATACATATTCATATTTTGATTTTATTTCATAATATATTACCAGTTTTCACTTGT
The DNA here is from genome assembly GCA_963277665.1 of Viscum album. Taxonomy (NCBI): domain Eukaryota; kingdom Viridiplantae; phylum Streptophyta; class Magnoliopsida; order Santalales; family Viscaceae; genus Viscum; species Viscum album. Next base: position 1,396,969,209 of record OY728165.1, read on the forward strand.
ACAAAAAATAAATATGACATGTCTAATAAATTCATTACCATGTATATGGGACAAAACCATTTGATAATTCTATCAAATAAAAAATTAACATAATTAAAAAGCATTAAAAAAAATTATAAGTTACAGTCAAATGCATACAAACAAATGAAGGAATTGATCAAATTTATTTCTAATAGATAATAAATTTGTGTTAAATTTTCCAAAAAATTCATACAAATTTCATAGTTGTACACTACAAGGCTGATCCTGAATATAGATAATGTCCCTTGAATTCATTGGTAAGAAGATCACTAAAAATTATTAAGAAATTTTTAGAAAAACAAGAAAAATAACAATAAAAAAACATCTAATAATGTTTCTACTCAATTGTATTATAGTATAGAGAGGGGAAATATATAGATAATTTCCCTTGAATTCATTGGAAACAAAAACATTAAAAAAATTATAACATTTAAAAAATTAAGAAGAAATAAGAACATCAAAAAACCCCAATCTGGGGTGCCTCTCGATGGTAAAAGGGTTTAGAAGATGCAATAAAAAACATAGATCATGACATAAGGAAGAGTTTGAATGACTTATTATCAGTGATAGGGAAAATAACATTTATATTTTAAAATATACACTATAATAAAAATTAGAGAGTGTCATTAATTGTCAGACTCGACGCAGGTTGAGAGAAGAAAAGAGAATCAAAAAACAAAATAATGGTTATAGGCTAGGGTTTATTATATATTTTTTGAAATTGGTTTTTTAAAAAACCAATCTTAAAAGAGTTTAAAATTTTTGATTTTGTAATCGGTTTATATAAAATCATGATGTAAAATTAGATCCTCTTTAGCTTTTCATGCTAGAATTTTTATAATCGTTGTGACAAAAAACTCTGTCATTCATTTCTTCCATATCTTTATATGAAAACCTACATGATAAATATAATATATAAAATTATATATAAAATTTTAATAAAACATACACCCAAAATGTTATTATAAAAATTTCATCATTCGTTATTATAATAACCGACATCCAATATATATCATTTTTAATATTAGAATCGATTTATATTAAACAAATGTAAAAAATGAAACATTAAAGTTACTGTTTTAACTATTGTATTTGAGAATTAAATTTAGAAATTATTATAGTATTTTATTCATTCTACATCCTTCTTATTGTTTTAATGTGATAATCTTGATTTCTAATTATATTTTTAGTGAAAACATATTTATTTATTTATTGTCTTTTTTCACACTTTTCATGCATCTTAATCAACATCATTTCTTTTTCCACAATCTAGATCAAATATAATTTCACTATTCTCATGTTCATCCACATTCATCAAGTTTAAATTAAGAACAATTTTTTATTTAGGATTTTATAAATCTAATTCACCTATTACATTAGGTATTCATGGATTTTTAACAATGTTATAATCAAAATAGTCAATTATTATTATTTTTATTATATAATCTATAGGCACTTCCATTTAACATGTTTCAAATGGATATTCATTTTTATTATTTTCCATCAAATTTTATAAAAAAATTTCATTGATTACAATAAATTAAAAACTAAAAAAGCTCTAAAAATTTAAAAGTTTGAATTTATTTTTTAACATATCACATATGGTTTCTTTTGTACCATTGTCACAAGAAAACATGTTTCATATATGTTTATACAAGTAAATATAACTTTATAGTAATGAATATTTTTGAAATGTTTTGTTCAAAAAAATAATTCTTATATTCTAAACGTTGATTATCTTATTCCTCTTTAATTTTCTATTTTTCTAGGTATTGTCTGTTGTGTTGTATTAATTATTTATTCCATGTTTTGAAAGACTACTCTAAAAAAGTATTGCATTTAAACTATTTTACATTGTATAAACTCATCATCTTGATGTAGAGTCTCAAATAATTATCAACCTATCTTCTCAGGATTTTAAATAACTGAAATGATTATGAAATGTGATTGATTAACATTAAATTAGTAAATTGAGTGTATTTTTCATTGAATGTAATGTAATTTTGATCACCTATAGTACAATTTTTTCCCATGGGATGAAATAAGTCGATGTGAATGAGCTGAAGTGGTATGGTAGACTGAATATTCACTAAATTTGAATAATATAAGCAATTTTTTAATTTTAATGACTTCTTAAAAATCATATTTTTTCTAATCATTTTGAGTATATCTCTCATAATATCTTGTTTCAAAATTTTAATCATTCTTATTTTTCTATGATGGGTAAGACATTATTGTTATATTTTGGTTTCCTCTTTGTTAATAAAAAAACAGAATATATGGGACAATAAATTTAAAATATGTTGAAATTTTCTCATATTCATTGATTGTGATCCTCTAAAACATATAAATTACAATATTATATGAATCATTATGAAAATAAATTCATAAACATCATCATAGATTTCACTAGAACTATTTAAATATTGTTTTGAATTGCCAAAAATTTAAACTACATTGGATTTCATATTATGAAATTATATTTCTACTGAGCCAAATTTTCTCATTTTTTAAGGATAAATCATTTAAAATAGTATTTCTCCCCTAAATTATTCATTATTTTCATAGAATATTCGTGTTACTAGTAATTTTTTAGGATCTCACACTATAATGTGACCAAGAATTTATTCTTTTTCTAGGTTTCAATGAAAATTCCACAAAACATGAATTTTCTTACATCGGTTTCTGATTTCCCTTTTCTTTTTTAATATATTAAATATATCAAGATATATTTTTCTAGTACATCTCAACTCTATAATCACACTGATCATATCTACAATAATTCTTTTTTGATTATTCAAAATAGTTCTATGGTTGAATATTAGATGAATTTCTAGTCAAATAATTCATCTACTATTATTTGTTTCTCATTTTATAAAAATAAACCCTCTTTGTTCATGTATCTTCCTATGGTAGTGACATATTGAACCACCATGACTGGGATTTTTTTTAAGAAAACTGATTTACACCCATATTATCATCTAAAAATAGAACATATATTATCATAATAGTGCTATAATAATAATAATCAGTTATTCTATATTTATATATGTCATGGATATCTTTTCTATAGTAGGAAATGATATTCTTATTGTAGTCAATTCTCCATTTACTGTTTATGTGGGATAAAATCTTGTCTTTTAGTTCCAAACTAGTATAGATTTGGTATAGAAACATATAATGTTATAGGTAACATGATTATTTTGAAAATTTGGACCCACCTATTTGGACCCCCATAACATGCTTGGGATGATTCATCTATGAAAAAAACTACATAGTTAATTATTTTTCTCATCCTCTTAAAATCATTATAATCTTAAGAAAACATTGACTATTTCTGGGAAAATTCTTCATCTCATATATAAATTTTATATTGATGTACTTTTACCATATTATCTTATTCAACCACTCTTAGTTCATAATTCATGATATCATCAATGTATGTTGATTATTTATTGATATTGTCCTCAATTCCTATGGATACATTTTTTGTTTCATTCATCATTAACATCTTCCCCTTATAGAGAAATTAATTCTTCTCAATATAAGAATTTAATTCCTTCACCAGCTTGTGGTCCATCTAAATTGGTTCAATTTCATCATTATTACTACATTAATATTCAGTAGATCATTGACCATGATCCATAAAAGTAGTGAATCGTTCAATAGAGTAATATTGTTTTGGGTTTCTGATTTACAATCATGTTTTATTCTTTTCTCAAAAAAATAATTCCCAATTATATAGATATATAATTCATTCTTACACTATTATTAGGTTATAACCATTGATATATTACTCTACTTTTTTATATTCCCAATCATTTTCATCTTATTCATATTTTTCTGTATTATTATTTAAAAAATCAATGGAAAAGTGTTTGACTGCATTATAATTATATCACTATATTGGAAGTCATATTTATTCTATATCATTCACTTATTTATTTTCCATTAAATAATATCTATAATTATATTATAATCATCTTCTTCATCATTTTCATTAGAATCACAAGATTTTTTTCCATCATTGTCTATGTTTTTGATATTTTTCATGGACACATATAGGAAATCATATTTGATCCCAATTTTTAATGTTAAAATATATCTCATTTCATATGAAAAATAATATTATTTAATTAATAAAAAAAAATTCTATCATTTATCCAAAAATGAAATCTTAGGATCAAACATGACTTGAAAATTTATCAACTGTTTTTTGACAATAATGTAATATTATAGAATTTATCAAAATTATAGGATATTACCATAATATTCATTGAATCTTATAAAATAGTGGAAATTGTTTTCTTATTTATACATATTTATATCCTAATATCTAATAATATAAAATTATAACTCATCCATTATAATATTTATATTACCTTTTATAAAAAAAAATTAGTATGCCCAAAATTTCACATGTAGTTTAAGGTACCATGAATTTTTTGTATTCCTTTTCAGAATGATATATAAAATATTTTTTGATCTTTTTCATCAAGATAAAAAGTTATCTTATTAGAAAAAGTCATTGAATCATATTTTTACAGTGGATGGAAATCCCATTGTCATTGCATCTCTTTTTTTTAGGATAACAAAGAGAATATAGGGAAACATATTATTCATCTATTTGTGATGGTTCATGTTATAAAAAGTCAGAAACTCCATATATTCATATAATTAAGATCATTTATCTTTTCCACATTAGTTATTTGATATAGGCAACCTGAGTTTTCATTTAAACCAATTTAGCAGCCATAGAAGGTGTTACACCACTACAAAGGGGGTTAAATCAGTTGTGAATACTTAGGTTGTATATTTATCATTGAAATCAGCCTCTATAGGGATACTTATTTTATTATCCACTATTATATATTCATTCATCCTCACTCTAATTTTAGAAAAAAGAAATATCATAAGGAAAACAGATTTTATCATGGTTTAACCTCAATATGATTTCCTACTGCTTGGTATAATTGGTGGAAAATTTCAACCATATAATCGAAAATTTAATTAGATCATTTTACACCTTGAATCATACCAATAAATTTATAAAATATATAATAGAATTGATTAAAACTATTATTCCCAATTTCTCAATATAATAACAAGTACTCACTTCCATTAAAATTGATATGATCCACTATGGGAATGATCACTATTTTTTGGTTTCTTCAATAATAGTTCCTAACTATATTCATATTTTCCCCTTAAATAATAACAGAAATACACATACTCAATTATTTATGAACATTTATGTTTTTATATCAAGAATCAGATATTTTTTCCTTCTTCAGTTTCTTCAAATCTTCTATGATATGGTTATTTTTAAGATTATAAAATTCATAATAACTACAAATATTACTCTCTATTTTGAAAACTCTTGCATTCATTCTCTTTTTTATATTTATTCATATGTTTCAAAAACAAAATAATTGAACAATAATTTATCACTACTATATGAATCTATTTATATAATCTTATTATTATTTAATATTATTGTAGTAGTTATTATGTGATACTATTTTAATAAATGCGTAATATGGTTCATGAACATTAAACAAATCTTCGTTAATTATAGTAAATTATTAATTTTTATAGGATATTAATTTCTATATTTTATTCACATAAAATTTTAAACAAAGAAAAATACAATTAATGGGTGAGGCATCAGAAAATAAAACCTTGTGTACTAATAATTAACGTACCATGTTCAATGGAAGATCAAAATTCATCATTCTCAAATGAATGATTAGCATGAGTGTCATTCATGAACTGAAATTTGTATAGAATAATTCCAAAAAAAATATTTTCTCTATGTAAACATTCTGAATGTTTATATTATTTTATCTTCAATTATATCCATATCATCGCAAAAATTAATTAGCACATAAACTATATGATCACGGTGTATTTAAAGTCGATAATATTTAATTTTTTTCAAATATTTTAAACTGAAAACCATGGAGCTTAGTATATAAAAATGAAATAACCCAATCATGAAAGAAACCTGCACAAATACAATGTGGAATATTTACAGATACCCTATATATTCCCATAAGTAATCCAGCATATACTACCTTAATATATAAAATAACATGTATTGCACATTTAATGCATTAATTATGTAATTCATTAAATATTTTATTAATTATGTACAACAATATCATAATTTATTGAGTGATTTCATATTGACTTCTTGAAATAAATATGAATACCTATCTGAAAAAACAATGTACATAATGACATCTTAATATCGATAAATTTATTATGTGTGGTGAGTGGTGTGAAGCTGTTATATAGTTCACCCAACCAAGGTATATTAAACATGAACTCAGTGACTGTCATTCCTAATTAGCGAATACATCACATATACCCCCATGAAATGCTTATGCACATAAATCAATGTACATGTAATGGTAGATAATGATGCAAATATAGCTTCATTTCATTAAATTGTTCATTTATAATTAAATATGATTAGTTCCCATATACAATTCTAATCAACCATTAATTTTAATTATTTTCAAGTGCAGCATTAGTTTTTCATGTTCCCCATGGAATATTGTTAAACTCCCAGCATACCAATATGTTCTAAATCCACTCATATTTATGCCAACATGTATGGTGGTTCTGACCTTGAACCACCCCGTTCATCAGAATATTTCATGAACCTAAACTAGAAATCTTTACCTCCTTATACACTAACGGTAATCTTGTATTTATCCTTGGACATTTTCCGTTGTGATGGATAGATTCTTGGGTGGCCAAGATATGTTTTTCATGTTTTTTTTTCAACAACACTCTATTTTATTAAGGGGATATTGTTGAAAACAATAATCTGTCACTTTATGATGATTTTGATGTACACAAATACACATATTTTTTTATATTTATTTTACATTAAGTATACTTTATTAAATTAATATTCTTAATTTTTCTATTTTGTAATAATATAAAAAAATTTAATCCCCATGGAATATTTTTAAAAGTGTATGGAAATTTTGTTAGCTTATTAGCATATTCGGGAAACACTGTTCATTCTCTACGTGTTCAGAAATCACATTCGCGTGTTTTGTAAGAATTGTTCATACCCTATGTTGAGGATCATAGAATAAGGATGCAATCTATTGTTTACATTAAGGCATATCAAAAATTTATGGTTAACCAACTATACATTATAGACAAAAGTATGGAAGAAGAACCCTATATTTGGAAGGAAGATTTTTTTCGGGATATTAGAAATGTATTGAAGAGGAACCTTATGTTAGTATGGAACATTATGTTTGTCTCTGAAATGTATGGTTCTTCAAAAATACTTTTGAAAACAACCTTATGTTTTATTAAAAAAATATTGATCATATAACTTACTTTTAGATGCTGATAAAAGTATGGATCATCAACTTAAATTTTATAATGAACCTTATGTGTCATGAATATTATATTTTGATAAAAAAAAGTCTGGATACTATACCGTACTTTTGACAGTTTAAGTAGAATGTGTGGATGATCCACCATACATTGTGAACCTTGCATTGTGGATCTTACATTCAGAGAAATAATTATATTATGTTCAACCCTACGTTTAGTGTCGGATATCTAAATTATATATTTATTGATCAATAGTCTTTATAATGATTATTAGGATGATTTCAAGCCAAATTCCAATTTTAATATTGAAGCATGTCTTTGACTATTTCAAAGCCATTTATTTGTGATTCAATGAATAGAATTAAGATGATATTTTAATAGCTAATATTAAGGGTTGTTACGACTGCGCTATTATTCAAACATTTGAATATCGCAATTCTAACGGGGACTTCTGTGCATCTAAATTTTTAAGGAAAAATATCACTGTTATTCTATATATATCTATGTTATTTTGAATTAAAAAAGGTTTATATGATGGATCATTGTGAAAAAATTTGATGAACAAGATCTTGAGTTTTCACGAAAACATTTTATAGAGGCATTAAAGATTTAAAGATCTTCCGTTATAATGTATGATCAAACACTATTTTCTGAAGAAGAAGAAACACGTTGAAGATTCACAGTTTCAACATCGAAGATCTTTCGTGAATCAATTGTTGTTAGAGGTTCTGAATTTTTTCCTATATCTATTTCTACTAGATCAACTAAAAACTAACCATATATGAAGAACATCTTTTCTAATGATGACTATCTATCTACTATTAGCTGCATGATATATAAAATGTGATGAACAACTGGAAAATATTTCAAGAAAAATACACTTTTTATTATGAGTTATCGGGTTCTCATACTATGTTGTGTATTCGGTTCGGTGTATAATCTAGAAGGCTCTTTTTTTAGATTATGTGTCAATTTTCATCACTTAGTTATGGATGTTCTGTTGATAATATGACCAGATAATGAAAATCAACATGCTCGTGGAGATAGAGTGTTTGTGGAGCGGACTTGGGGGCTTCTGTTCCCTGATCCACAATACATTCTTGCATGCTTTTACTTTCTATTTTCTACTGAATAAACAATCTAATAATCATAAAACGGAAAACTCATCCATCATCATGATTCATAATGAATTTGTAAAAGAAACTATTCACCCCCACCCCCCTCTGGTGTGTACTTGGAATAACCCAATCCAACATTTGGTATCTGAGAAGAAGAGTTTTTCAAATCTATAACAAGATTACAGGTTTTTGGATTAAATAGAGCTCAATGGATGAAACACGAGAGGGTATGTCAATGTTTCAAGAACCCTACTTCTATGGTTATAATTATGGATTCCTAATATCAGGGGTGTTCAATTACTTAATGAACATTGGATACAATGTTTACTCGAAAATTCTAATTCCCTATGTGATTCCAATGAAACATGAATCATGGAGTGCTGATACAGAAGTAGAGTACAACATAAAATCAAAAGATATGAATGATATCATCTTTGGTCTTGGACCAAATGAAAAAAATGGAATATCTCCGTGCCTGCCTACTTATGAAATGTGGCATAAAATTTCAGTTTCCTATAAAGGAACTGATAATGTCAAAAAGATGAGGTATGCCACTTCTAAATTCAAATTAGACACATTCAAAATGTTTGAAGGAGAAAAAAATCACCCAGATGAATAGAAGAATTACCTGAATTGTTCATAACAGCGCTACCTTGGGATATCCTATAAAAATTTTAGATCAAGAACTAAAAGTACTGAGAGTGCTTCCAACTATATGGAATGGGATATTAGTGGCTATTAGACAATAATCACAAGTCAAAGATATAAATATAAGAGAATTAATTGGAACTTTAATGAAGTATGAAGCTGAGATGAAATATGAATAAAATGAACATAATGTCTTGAACAAGATAGATAATACTTATTTTAATGTAACATTCCAAAATATGAGTTGAAAGATGAAGAATAAAATCATAGTGAAATCAGAGAATTCTGATTCATCTAATTCAGATGTGGAATTTTCTCAGCTATAGATAATGTTCAGTAAATTCTTCCAAAATAATAATTGATTCAAAAAAATCCATTAAACAGGTTGAAAAATAACCCTGGGAAGTTTGATGCTATGAATGCAAAAAATATGAGTAACATTAGACATAATTTTCCTCAATTAAAATGATAAAAGAAAGAAATTTTTTTTCGAAATCAATGATTATGACCAAAAAGGAAATAGAGAAATGAAATCTACATGGAGTGTTTATGAAGACTCCAGTATCTCATAAAAGTCTAACTCAGAAAAAGAAGAATCAAATATAAAAGTAAATATGTTCTTTATGGTAGAAGCTGATGAGGTATAATCTTATAACTCATCTGATTGTGATTCTAGTTCTGGTTTTTTTAAATAATAAAATTTCTTTCTACGGAATCATGGTGAAATAAAAATAAAATTTCTTATTTAAGAAACATAAATCAATAAAAAATATTCTCACTAATATTTTCAGATAAGGGGACACTCTTCTAAAACAACATCAAAAGTTAATTGAAAAATATAACTCATCAAACACAAACTGTATAGAGAATGAAAATAAAAAAACACTAAAAATAAAAGTAAGAACAAACAAAAGATAAGATCTTGTTTTTACAAAAGTAAATAATACATTAATTAAATTCTTGGGATGAATTTAATTAAAAAATAAAGATATGGAATATGTAGTAAAGGTGACAAACCCAAAATGTAAAATAACTATTTTTTTTCAAGTAAAAAAGGTAAAATTTGTAACTACTGTGGAACAAAAGGACATTTATCGAAAAATTGTTATTTAAGGAAACCGAAAATAAGTGAGATTAAGAACTCCTTTGTTTCAAGCAGTTTATATGATTCTATTGATTATAGAAAAATATATCAAATCTGGATTCCCATGCCTTTTCTGGATAACACTACTAGACACAACATAATATGGGTACCAAAACAAACCTTTGTTTAAATTCTATTGTAGGAAGCAGGTCACAGAAGCCATACTAAAATATGGAATATAGATAGTTTCTGATCCAGGAATATGAGTGGTAATTCAATGAAAAATAAAACTTTAACTCAAAATTATGGATTATTAGCCTCATTTGGTGACAATGCCAAATGTATTATTATTGGGATTAGAATAGTTGAAGATCTGGAAGATATCTCATTTAATAAAGTACTCTATATTCAATGATTAAAACACAATCTAATATGTATATCTCAACTCTATGAAGATGGATATTTTTTTGATATATCTAAAAACATCTATTTTATTTTTAACGCTAAATTTCATAGATTTAGAGCACCCAAAACTAAAAATGGTTATACCTTGGACTTAAATTCTTTGTGTAAAAAAATTTAAACTACTTAACTAATAAGATAAATGAATCGTTGATCTGGAATAGAAGACATGGACATTTAAATATATTTGTTTTACATAAGTTTTCTGAGAAAAAAATAGTTTCTTATTTTCCTAGTCTCAAATTTGAATGTAATGGATTCTGTGATGCATGTCAACATGGGAAGCAGCACAAATCATCCATCAAATCTATTAGAAAAATTGTTACATCTTAACCTCTATAACTTAAACATATGTATTTTTTTGGACCTTCATGAATAGAATGATTGGATAGTAAATTATAGTTATATGTTTTAGTTGATGAATATTCTATATTTTCTTGAATTTATATTCTAAAATATTAAAATGAATATATTCTATATATGAACATTATTGCAAAGATGTCCAAAATGAAAATGGTTTTCAAATAATTTCATTAATAAGTTATCATGGTGGATAATTTTAGAATCTAGAATTTAATTTATTTTTCTCAAGTATTGGTATATAAACACCTTCTCTTCACCATGAACACCTCAACAAAATGGAATTCTTGAATGAAAAAATATGTATTTTCAAGAAATCGATAGGACTATGATAAATGATTATAGTCTTACTTCCTATTTCTATGTAGAAGCTATAAGTAAATCCTATAATATAATGAATACAGTTTTAATTAGACCAATCATTAAAAAGACACCCTATTAACTCTGGAATAACAAAAATCCTAAGGTAAATTATTTAGTATTTTTAGATGCAAGGTTTACACCTTAAACACCAAGGACAATATTGGTAAGTTTGATCCATAATCTAATGAAGGAATTTTGATAAGATATTATGCTACTTCCAAAGATTATTGTGTTTTTAATAAAATGTCAAGGATTTTTTAAGAATCGGTTCATGTAAATTATGATGAATTTGATCCCATTGAGAAATGGAAAGAATGAATTATTGAATCTGACTCTAATGATATCATAATACATGAGAACTTAAAAGATTCTTTTAAAAAAGATATAAATGAAATTTAGTAGAGTTCAAAAGAACATGATGTTGAAGAAACTTATAGTGTAATAGATAAATATTCTAGAACCCAAAAGAATCACCCTTTAAAAACTATTATAAGAGACATGGACAATGGAATAAAAACTAGAAGAAATGTAGGAAATATTTTTTATTTTCTGCCTTTCTATCCCAATTAAAACCTATGAAATTACAAGAAGCCTTTGTTAATGAATGTTGGATGATATAAATGAAAGAATAACTAAACAAGGTCAAGAGGAATGAGGTGTTTAATTTAGTTAAAAGTCCTTAGAACTATCCAGTTATAGGAATTAAATAGGTCTTTAAAAATAAACAACATGATCAAGTAATAAAAACAAGAAATAAAGAACGAATAGTAGCTAAAGGATATAATCAAGAAGAAGTTATATATTATGATGAGGCCATTTCACCCGTATCTAGATTAGTAGATATTAGAATATTTTTAGCCTATTCATCTCATAAGAAATGTTAATTATTTCATATGGATGTTAAGTCTACCTTTTTAAATGGTTACTTATTGGAGTAAGTTTATGTTGAGAAACAACCTAGTTTTAAAAATTCACAAAAACCAGATTCTATTTTTAAACATAGTTAGGCTTTTTATGGCCTTAAACAAGCTCTGATAGCTTGGTATGAAATAATAAGTTCGTTTCTTTTGAAAAACGATTTAACTGTTGGGATGGAAGACCCAAATTTTTTTATAAAACTGTTAACTTTAATATTTTATTGGTTCAAATTTTTAATGATGATTTAATTTTGGGTTCAACAAAAAAACAATGTCATGATTTATCAAATTTAATGTAATGATAATTTGAAATGATTATGATGGGAGAATTAAATTTCTTTTTAGGACTTAAAATTTATCAATAGTTTTATGGAAATATTTTAATTCAAAGAAAATACATTACTAATTTACTAAGGAAATTTGGACTTGAAAATAGCATAGAATATACAAATCCTATGTGTACCAATATAAAACATTTTTTGGATGAAACTAGAAAATCAGTTGACAATAAGTTATATAGAGGCAAGATTTATAGTTTATTGTATCTTAATTCTAGCAAGACAGGTACAATGTATTCAGTATGTCATTGTGCTATATTACAATCTAATCCAAAATAATCTCATTTATGTGTTGTTAAAATAATTTTTAGATATTTGAAAGGAACTATTTTTCAATCTCTTCTCTATCAAAAAACTTATGATTTTAATTTAATTTCAAATTCAGATGATGACATTAGGATTTTTAGATTAGATAGATAAAGCACCTCAGGGATGTGTCACTTTTTATGAAAATATTTAGATTCATGTTCTAGTAAAAAACAACACTCAGTTTCCCAGTCAACAACTGAGGATGCATATGTATATGTAGGTAGTTGTTTTGCACATGTTTTTTGGATGAAAATCACTCTTATAGACTTTGGACTGAATTTTAATTACACATCTATTTGATGTGATAATACAAGTGCTATAAATATTTCCTAAAAAACACTTTTAATCATTCTAGAACCAAGCATATTGATATCAGACATCAATATCTAGTTTATCATATTTTTAAAAAGGATATATTCATAGAATTTGTAAGTACTAAAATTAAATTAGATGATATTTTTACTAAACCACTTCCCACTACAAGGTTTGGTTTTATTTAGGGGGGGATATGTTTATTAAATTTTAAATGAAATTATAATTTTTATTTTTAAGCATTTATATTTTTTCTATATTAACTGGTTTAAATTATTTAGTTATTTTTTTAGAATAATTTACAATTTAATTTTTATTTTATATCTATGTATGTACTATTTTATTTAAATAATGTAATGATTAATATTTATGTAAATTACATGGGAATCAAGGATGTCATAAATCATTTCAAATTCTAAACACGTTCATTTTCTCAAAACCATTCGAATCACCCAGAAACCCTTACTGCCTTCGTCTACCATTGACTAAACCTTTGAAACCCTAAACCTTTGAGCCTTCAGAACATTGAAATAGAAATGACCAAGACATAGAGAATCAAGGAAGGATAAGCTAGTAATTTCAAGCATAGGCGCACGATTGGAACAAAGATTCATTAGGGAAAAGCTATTGACCTAGAATGGTTGTATCAAATAGATCTCATGTTGTAGCAAGCCCTCACTTTTCAAAGTCTCTAGAAAACTTTTAGTTTCTAAAATACAGAGTTTTTATACGAGGTAGATCATAGTCACTTTTTTTAATCCATTTAGTTCAGTCCTGGAGATGCATAGGACACCATATTTGTAAAAATTAATGACTGGTATTTTTCAATTTCATCTGTATAAATGGATAGAATCTTAATGTTCTCTCATGATGGAGAATATCATTTCGACTTAAAGAATATTAGAGATGATGAACATAAGTCAGAGGACATTGTGTCATTCTTATTTGGTTCTACAAGTATAAGAATAATTTTAGTGAAGGATGTAGAACCTGATCAGAAGATTCTTGTTATGTTTGGGAAAACATGGATTGCACCAAGGATGTCAGAGATGGAGAAGAATTTGTTTTCTAACATGTAAAGAATTTTTTTCCTTATTAGTGAAATCATGTTTATTTTTCATAGATATATTTTATGATATACCAACTACTACTATCAACAAGAGGCTATAATGAACTTATATCCTTATGGAAGGTTCATTTCAAAATTACTGTTTATGTCTGATATGGTATGATTAATATATATAAGAGTAATATTTCATCACAACAATTTTTTCAATGCTGGAACTATAAGGATGATTGGATTCGTCTATAGTACTGTGAAAGGCATGCTTATGCATGTTAGAGCTAAGGAAGGCTAGGACTCATCTCAAGGGGAGAAAACTTCTAAATATTTGTAAGTCTAGCTAAATCAATTTTATTTAATGTTTCAAAAACATCATGAAGACTAATATTTTATGAATTTAATCCAACTTCTGTGTGGGAATGTCAAGAAGGAATTTATAGAAAAAGGCATAGAGTAGATCAAGCTGGTGAGGAGCCTACTCAAGAAACTTTTGATGAAACTAAACCTCTTCTAAGATAAATATTTATTAGAGAATCTATAGTAAAAGAAAATTGAACAACCAATTGTTTCTTAGACTGAGGTGACTCCTCATGTGGAAAAAATAAATTTTTCATCAGTCTATTGAATATCCTGGAGAATTGTAACTGTCTAGACCGGAATATTTTCAAACTATATAGCCTAATTAGATTGTTCAATAAGAATTAGTGCAAGATTAACATGTATTAAAAGATCTAGTCTTGGAAGAACTCATTAAAGAAGATGTTTTGAAGGACCAAAATCCTACAAATGCGAATCTATAATCGATATTTTTTAGATTCATACTATAGTTCTTAATGAAAATTTTTCTATGGACGATTCAATTCATGACCCCGAGGAAATTTTTTTTGAGAAACCAGTGGAGAAGAATACAAATCAGAGATTTGATGCTCAATATTTTCCTTTAGCAGTAGTAAATCAAATAAAGAATTATGCACATGATGCCTATGATTCTAAGAATGATTATATGGAAGAATTAATCAAAAAATTTAATAATTTTCAAGACCAAAATGCTTCTTTCAGAAGATAATTATAAAAGGACAACAAATGTTTTTGAAAAAGAAATATAGTTCAGTTTCAAAATAAGGAGTGGATTTTTTTAAGATGGAAATGTTAGCTGAAGTTGGAGAACTAAAATCTGAAATTGTATTGAAATCAGATTTCAAATAATTTAAAATTTTCTCCAAGAAATAGTTTTGCACCATGAGGGACAGTCAAGAAGGTACCTCAGGTACTTCTCCTGATATGATATGTAAATTTCAGACCATTATAGCAGTAACGAGCAATATTAATGGAATATTATTGGACTTATAGTGTAATAGTGCTCCATTATCTGTTCTGCTAGATAATCAAAAGCATCTTGTTGACCAGCTTACTTTAGATGAACCAGGGGTCAGTGTTTTGTTGAATAGATTCACAGAGAAGATAAATCAGTTTATATAAAAAGAAGAGAGGTTACATGAGATTTTTAGATTCAATTCGATTGAAGATATAAATCTGAATTAGGAATGAAAGGATCTCATAGTCAAGTTAGGCGATGGACTAAGGAAAAGGTTGTGACTACAGATGTTAGAGCTCAAGGAAATCATTCAGAGGAACTGAAATCAGTTTCCAAAACATTTTTTTGCAACCTTGATCCATGTTCTCATTACTGTACTTGTATACATATTTTCCATAAAAAATACTTATATCTAATTTTCATTTGACTTGATAAATATTATTGTCTTGTCTTTCTTTAAAAGCTAGTAATCTAGTTTCAAATATTGATAAATACTTTATTATAGATTTTAAGTAAGTTTAGTGGTACATTAAAATTTTTAATATTCTTTATTATATCATTCATTTTGATGTCACAAAATGGGGGAGAAATAAGGACAAACACAGAATTTTTTATTAGTTTTTTACTCAAGGGAAGTAAAGAAAACTTTTCAATTTATGAGGGGAAATTTCTAAATGTTTTTTATGGAGTAATTTTCTGATAAACACAAAATTTTATTTATTTATTCATAAACGGTGAGATATTGTGTTACATTATAAAGGGGAGAAAATGTAAAAATTAAGAAATATTTTTGTTAAAATAAAATATTTTTTTTTATATTTAAAATATTCAAACCCAAATTAAATTATTTTTGTAAGATGATTTCATTGGTTATTTTAGGGGTTTTTTGATGATCAAAATGGGGGATTATGGAGAAAGTTTTATTTTCAATAACACTCTATTTTATGAAGGGGATATTGTTGATAATAATAATCTATCCCCTAATTATGATTTTGATGTTCCCAAATACACTTAATTTTTATTATAATGATTTTACATTGAGTATATTTGGGAAAATTAACATTCCTTATTTCTATATTTTGGAATAATATTAAAACATTATATACACATGGAATATTAGACAAAGTGTCCGGAAATTGTTTTAGCGTATTAGAATGTTCTAGAAACACTATACATGATCTACGTGTTCAGAAATCACTTTTGCATGTTTTGGAAACACTATTCATATCCTATGTTGAGGAGCATTGAGTAAGGATGGAATCCGTTAATTACTATATGGAATATTTTAAAATTATGGATAACTAACCATACATTATAGAAAAAATTATGGAAGAAGAACCCCAGGTTTGGAAGGAACCTTATGTTGAGTATATCAGAAAAGTATGGAAGAAGAGCACTATGTTAGTATGGAACGTTATGTTTATTTCTCAAATGTGCGGTTCATGAAACATACATTTGAAAACAACATTATGTTTTATCAAAATGTATGTATTATATAACTTATGTTTAGAAGATGATAAAAGTATGCCTCATCCACCTTACTTTTAATATGAAACATATAGATCATGTATGTTATGTTTTTTTTAAAATGTGTGGATATTATACCGTACATTTTAGAGTTAAAAAGAAAATTATGGTTGATCAAGATTACGTTGGGAACCTTACATTGTGAACCTTACGTTCAGGTAAAGAATGCTATGCAGTTCAACCCTATATTTGGCTTCAGAGATTTAAATTATAGCTTTATTGAGCATTGATCTGTTTGCAGATTATTAGGGTGATTTCATGCCAAATTCAAATCCCAATTTTAAATCACGTCTTGGATTAATTCAAATCCATTTATTTGTGATTCAAAGGATCGATTTAAGAGGATCATTTCAAGCTGAATATTAATATTTGTTATGACTACACTGTTATTCAAACATTTGAATATCGGTATTCGAAAGATGAATTTTTTGGATTTATATTTTTCTAGGAAAACACACATCTTTATTCTAAATATATCAATGTTATTATGAATTAAAAAAAAGTTGTATTATGGATCTTTGTGAAGATGATTAGAAGAACAAGCTCTCTAGTTTTTCACGACTATAGTTTACAATGGCATTTGGGATTTATAGATCTGCTGTTACAAGGAACGATCAAACACTATTTTATGAAGAATAAGAATAAACACGTTAAAGATTCTCCATTTCTACATCAAAGATATTTTCTAAATCCATTGTTGTTGGATTTGCTGAATTTATTTCTATATCTATTTCTACTGGATCAACTCATAACTTCCTTTATCTGAAGAACATTTTTTTTGAATATGGTGATCTATATTCTGTCAGTTGCATGTTGTTTCAACTATGATGATAAAATGGAATGTATTTCAAGAAAAATACACTTTTTATTTTGATTAAGAATATTCTCGTACTATGCTATGTATTCGGTTATGTGTATTAACTAGAAGTCTATATTTTTATCCAAAACTTATAATGGTGTCAACTGCCAGCACACAGTTGTTGATGGTATGTTTATAAGTGGACCAGAACATTAATATCACCAAGATCCTGGAATTAGAGAGTTGGTGGAGTGGAATAGAGGCCTTATGTTCCCCGTATGACTATACAATATTGCGTACTTTAACAATTTATTTTCAACTACATAAACAATTTGATAAATATAAATGGACATTCTCAGCCATTATCATGATTCGTGAAGAATTTTTAAAAGATACAATTCACCCCGCCCTCTTCTGTGTATTTTTAATATCCATATCCAACAAGATAATGGTGTGATGCAATTTTTATCATTAAATATGTTAATTTTATTCATTGAAATATCAATCTCACTATCATTACAACTCAAATAAAATTAATATTTATGAAATTTATTCATAAATATTGTAATTAATTTTTTTCAGGCAAAATATTAAGTATTATTTATTCATAGTAACTTTACAACCACTTTATATTTTTATTCAAATCATTATTCAAACATTTTTGTAGTAAATAGAATCAACTTCCATCTACACTAGACAATATTCACAGATAATATCATCTCATGCTTAATTTAATTTATATATTCACATCATCATCATCGAACATGAAACTCAAAAACACTAAAAAATAATTTCACTATAACAAAAAATTACCTTATAAAATTCAGAGGGTTCCTCTTGTTGTTCATTTAATCAACATAGTTATTGTGGTTGCACCAAAAAGGAAATTTTAAATAATATATATTATAATTTTTTTATATTTATTTTTTTATGAGTATCTTGGAATTAGGATTGGAATTTTGAATTTCATACACTATATAAAATTTTAGAATCTATATTATGTGTTTCTTAGACATAATATAAGAACACATTCATTTTTTCAGATAAAAGAGTATTTTAAAAACAATTACATTTTACCGCCTTTCAATGGAGAACCCTTTTAAAATCCAATATTTCACACTTTTATATGTTCAATTTGACAAAATAAACCTCTTCTTTAGAATAACGTCAAAAAATATAGGTATGATAAATTTTTTGTGTTTTTCTGATAACGTTCATATTTGGGCGAATAGTGAAAATTACAAAATTTTAACTGAAATCCACTTTTTTAATAAAAAAACATTATAGTGTTCAATTATACATTTTCATAGTTCATAAGTATAATTATATTATACTTTTATCATTTAATACAATGGTGTCCATCATATGTAATTTCACATTTAAATTTCACATAAACACTATTCAATCGTTTGATAGATTTTACATTTTTTTAAACCCACTTTTTGGTTTTGACCACGTGAATTAATTTAAATTAATAAATGAAACATCTATGTTTTGAATTTTTTAATATATAATTCATTTTATAATTCAGAATATCAAAATTATCTTTGGGGGAATTATTGGTATTTTATGAAAATATTCAATATTTGATGAATGGCGAAAAACATTACATTGTTGTTTAAAACCGATTATTTATTTAATTAATTAGATATTTTATTTTATTTTATTTTAGGTCAAAATAGATACATAATTTCTATATATTTTCAATGTGATTCATTTGATTAATTTTATAATAAGTTTAGATATATAAAATTATATTTAACTTTTTACTGTCTTTTACCCACCTTTTAGGAGAATTTGAAAATTCACATAAAACATAATTTTACTGTATCTGTGAGTTGAATTTAAAAAATCTGAGAGAAAAGGTTAACCTCAATAAGTCAAATATTGTTCAATAAGATGAAAATAATTTTTTGTGAATAGTAAATTTTGAGGATTATTTACCATGATTAAATGAAAATGGATAATTAAGGGTAAAATGCTATTATAATTACACTAACACATGTCCTGATTCTACTCGATATGTGTAACTAGAACAAAAAAACACCACATTATTAAAATATTATTTTTTTGGTCCACTTAGAGTAGATTCGGACATTTATTTTTATTTTATTTAAAGAAGAGTTAAAAGTGTTAAATTCAAGAATTCATAAATAAATCATTTATAATATATAGTTATACATAAGATAAATTAGAATCTAAATATTAATTAGAAAGATAAAAATCATTACTACATAATGTTATTTTATTTATATTATTTAGACATTAAATAATTACGTATATTTATGATACAACGATGATAGAGTAATTACCTTATTAATAAAATATTAAAATAATTGTAATTATAAATAAAAAATAAATGTAATTTGAGACTATTGATAAATTGCACTAATTTTTTAGATTAATATGACATGTTAGGGTTGATTCAAATAATTATTTTTAAACTAATCATGCTGTTATAATTTTAACAAAAAACAAATACCAAATAGTGTCAAAATTTCAATACAATAGTTTTTAAAATAAAAACTATATTATTGGTTGATATAATATTATTTAAAATATAATGTTCTGCCAAAAGGATTAAATTATATTATATATGTTAATAATGAACCACATGATGTTATATTGGATGTTTTGATTACGTTTATTAACTATATAGTGTAAGAATACAAGAAGACAAGGTAAAAGATAAACTATTTAACGAAGAGTTAAATCTAAAAGGTAAGGTTAAAATGGTAACCTATACTACTCTAAAATATATTGGATGAACATATTTCGACCCATAACCACCAAATAGTAGAAATAAATTCATTTTGTGCCATTATAAAACTAATATTATTGTATAATAAATTAATACTTTAATCTTTTCTTAATGTGACCCTCACCCCTCTTATAAAAGGGCACTTCCTTTATCTCAAAATAACACCTCCAAAGCCATTTGGGTCGGCCAAACCCAGCCAAAATATCCCCCAAACTTCCCTCAATTAAACCTAGAGTCCTTAATTCGATGATAAATCCCACCTAAGGAGCCCTTTTGATCAACTCAAAATGAAACACCTATAGAAGATGTAATAATTTCACTACCATCTTTCACGTTCTTTTATTCTTCCACTTCCTCTATCTTGGTTATTTCCATAATAGAATAATAATTCTAGTACCTTATAAATATTGTGATGTTATTATAAATATTTCACAACCATATTCATTATTCTATCCATCCTATGAATGATAATGTCACAATGCGTGCGTACGTACGGTTTATCATCTCCACACCGTAGTGAAATTTTTTATTCAACACTATATTATTTGGATGGATATAATGATGAGTAATATGTATGTAAATAAATAAAATACTTGATAATGTTTCGGTAAAATTAGTATCCCATCAAATTCCACACCTATTAATCATTAAAGAAATGATATTCTCGCTCGTGTGTACGTACAAATTACCGTCTCCATGACGAGATGAGATTCATCTCCAGGTTCACCATTCAACGATGATTATAAAAATATATATTAGTAATAAGTAAGTAATATATGACATAATAATGTTTCTAGAGATATATATATGTATTTATGTACCTAATATATATCTTATTCACTTACTTTCGTTCAACACGATATGAAAACAGAAACATCGTTTATGCGTACGTACGGCCTACCATATCCATAAACAGTGTTTTCTATTTCACAAATGTATCTATTATAAGTATTTATATTATAAATATATATGATATATAAATTAAGTTTATATTCTGGATGTATTTAAATCATGATCTAAATGATACGATCAGGAATAACAAGTTAAAACACGTATGATAAAGAAATTGATTATTAACTGAATTGTTAATTTAACATGGAAATTTTTATTCAATGGGGAGTATAAAGTCATAAATGAATCATTTATAATATAATAAATATGATTATGGTTTTTTTATGGAATAATATTTTAACATACAATGGTCATTATACATAATGTTAAGCGTACCCTCGACCAAAGGAAAGTGCAAGGTAACGGTTAATTCATTAATCTCATTATTATTTGAGATTGTTTATGTGTAAGTTTTTATTGGGACATATTTATTATCCATTTGCATGATTCAAAAAATATTTTTCAAATGGATTATTTTAAGGGACACTTTTACTAAAAGTTCATTTTAAATGTTTTAATGATTTATTCTTCTAAACCATTCTCATTAATTTTTATGTTTTCAAAATGATTTTAAGGATTTATTTATATGGACATGATTGTTTTTAAATGTTAATTACATTAAAATTTATCAAATTTGTATGGGACACGTTGATTAAGAAATATCTTTTAAATGAAATCCTTTATAATTGTGTGACTTTTAAAATAAATTCATGTAAAAAGGATATTTCTCTCAAAGTTTTTAATAGGTCATTTTCAACTATGTCAACATCCATTACTAGATATTATTTTTGATCGAGGTTGATTTATTATGATAAAAATATTCCATATTACATTGATGTTTTTGTGATATTTTTCACTGTGGATGTGTTATTTTTATACCATTCATGGTTTATGGATAAAGTATTGAAATTTTGTATACTAGTTTTAATATGAATGTTTATGTTATATTTAAACCTTTTTATATGTGGAATTAGTTGGACTTAGTACGTGACGGGTGGAGCCCTATATAGATCCTCTATGCATCTGTAGGTATCAAAAGAAAAACTAGTGGCCTCGCACAAGTCTTTGCCAGAAAAAATTATTTTTTGTCTTGGCACGAGGCCTTAACTATGTGGTTATTATGTGTGGCATTATGAATTCACTCATTATAAAATTAGTTATTACATGTGATTATTTGACTAGTAGAATATCTATGTGCATGTTAATATGGTAATGTTTTATTTATATTTTCCATATTATGTTCAACTTTATTTTTAAAAGGCTGATGTTTTTATTAAACATCATGCCTTAAAAGTTTATAGCTTCTGCTAAATTATTTTCCCTTACAAAGAATCTGAGCTCACCCCTTTCTTATGATTTATTTTCCCAGGATCCCAATATGTGTTTTATGTTTGATATGAAGGGTTAAGCTAAGGGAAGAATGGAATTCTGAAATTTTTGTTTATGTTGTGTTGTATGTTTGAAATTGTAATGTTACGTTCATGTATGTAATCTATTTTTCAAGACTATTAAACTGATCAGTCCTTCGAGACATGATTCCTTGTGATCATTCCAATGTTATGTAATAATGCACAAACTCTAGGTAACCTGTGTGGGGGTGTTATAGTTGGTATTAGAGTAGTTTTAGTATAAACATTGGTAACTGGATTTTGAAAAACTCTGATTAAGGAACACTTCCCTAATATAGAATTTGTGGATTATAATAGAAGAACTTCTTAGATTTTTGATACTATAGATATTTTGTATGTTTTTCGAGCAGTACATCCTTGTCTACATATGAGCAGGTTGAGGCAGCTCTAACATAGATGTACATAGGGGTAAAACTGAAAAAAAAAATCATTGAGCTAGACTCGAACGGGAATTGGTGCATGAAAATGGGCATCGCTGCACTCTTGGTTACGACACATCTGGGGGATATTATTAAGATAATTCATATTTTCATTACGATCCATTATGAAGGATAAAGGAGTAAATACTTCCTCACATAACATTTTTATGATTACGGATTATATCCATAAAATGGTAAACATATGTTAGGTATTTTATGAGTTTGGAATTATGAATTGTGATTCATAAACTAACCCAGTGTATGAGATTGTTTAGAAATGGCACCCAGTGGAAAGAATGAGAACTCTAGCAATAAGTATGATTAAAAAAGTAAGAAGGATAATTTCATTCATGGTATTAAGACAACATTTAGAAGGAAAATAGTCTCCCACGTATTCTCAACCTATGAAGAAATAGTATCATGTGTTAATAAGATAAGTAATGAATTAAATTATTCATATGATTTTAAAGGGAAGCAGGAGAAGAAAATGATGGAAGAGATAATGATGTATAAAGGGAAGTGGGGAAAGATGAATTTTTCCACATGTGATAACTGTGGAAAGAATCACCATGGTAAATTCTTGAAGGGACTGTGAGTTAATTATAGGTATGGAGAAAAAGGACATCAAGTACGTGATTTCAAAGGTAAGAAAAATGATTAAAATGTAAAATGTTTCATCTGCAAGGAGTTGCGACACTATGAAAATCAATGTCCATGTAATCAGAGTGTACTACAGATGATGCTATGGGATAATAATGAAATTATGATACTACAGCAAATGATGAGGAATGACTAGTGTAATTATTTATTTAATAAATAATTGTGTCATTTCAGTGTTGAATAGATTATATACAAGTAATATGAATTATAGAAATAACTGAGGATTGTACTACAGTACTATTTTATTGAGAATTTGAGATTATATGGTTTTATGAAATGTTACACAACAACATGTTATGTTTTTTGGAAAATATATGGTTGGAGGAAAGATAAACCTTAATATGGTCTTGATAGTGAGTTAGTAATTTTGGAATAATATATGATTGATTTGGAAAAGTTATATTTCATATTATTGAATACCTTGGAACTGATTAGTGGTTTGTTTATTTGACCATTGTTGGAGTATTCAAAAGTTTTGGATATAAGGAATATATTTAGTATTCTGTAAGAAATTAGGGAACATGAATGTAATCAATAAGGTATTTTGGTAATTCAGGGTGTTTCCATGTTTTGAAATAATACAAGAAGAAAGTATTCACATGTTATTACGTGGAAAAAAAGATCTTCATTGTGTTAACCTTTCTTATAATTTTTGGGATGTATGTTTTGGCCGAATAATTTTAGATAAGTATAAAGGTGGTAATGGATTAAGATTTAAATTGGATTCTATTTGTATGGTTAAATAATTTATTAATATTATTTTTGTATTGTTATAAAAAGTACAACCCAGAGGTTGGGCGACAACCTGTCGCGTCCAGAAAGGCAGCGAGACATGAAACTGCAACTGAAGGGAGACAAGGGTGTAACACCTACCATAGGCCTACGTGATGTACTAGTTTGTGTAATATAGTTATATTACATAATATGAAAAATGAATTATAAATTCATTATTCTTTGAACCCTACAAGATTACGATAAATTGAATATTTTTGAATTATGTTATCTTTTAGAGTGGAAGATGAGTTTTTGGTATGAATTAGTTGAAAGATAATACTCAATTGATCAAGTATATTTTTCCTCTTATTATTGGCATAAATAAATACGTAATCTTTGGTGAATGGATCTGATAACCAAAAATGAGTCATCCTAATACCTTATATTTATGTTGAACCGATGGTATTTAAATCGTCATTGATTTATGCCTCTAAGGCCCTCATTATTCCATTTATTGTTCACTTGTTTATGATTGATGACATCAATCATTCCCTATAAATATTTACTTTTTCCACCAATTATGTGTCTATAATTACCACCAATGTTCTCCAATTAGATACCCTAATTTGATGGTGACTTTTTCTTTTCCCTTTCCCTCTTATTAATACTAAATTTTATTAACCCAATTTCCAATGTGGGTTTTCTACAAAGGTACTTTCTATTTTAAACCTTTTATTTTCAAACAACAATTTCAAATTGCAAGGATTCAATTTATTTGAGGGTATAATGTAACACCCAAATATTTTATAGTACGTTATCTCTTCAAAGTAAATCAATAACTTGTTCAACACTCAACATCAAGTTTGAGCACACCACAACAGATCAAACCAGTAATTCAAAAATTGATTATGAATAATGTTAACTGAATTTTGTATTTTATTCACTATATATAATTTTAGAATCCACATTCAGTGTTTCATAGACATAATATAAGAATGCCGTCATTTTTCAGAAAAAACAAGTATTTTTTAAAAAATGTAATTTTACCGCCTTTTAATGGAGAACCCTTTTTAAATCCAATATTTGACACTTTTATATATTCAATTTTACAAAATAAACTTCTTCATTAGAATTTGGATAAAAAAATTAGTTTCGATAAGTTTTTTGTGTTTTTTGATAACTTTCATATTTGGGTGAATAGTGAAAATTTCTAAATTTTAACTGAAAACAAATTTTGTAATCAAAATAATTTATCGTCTTCAATTATAAATTTGAATGGTTTGGAATTATAATAAGACTATATTTTTATCATTTAATATAATTTTGGTCATTATAAGTAATTTCACATTTAAATTTCACATAAACACATTTCAATATTTTGATAGTTTTTTCTATTTTTTAAAACTCGCTTTTTGGTTTTGACAATGGGGATTAATTATAAATTATTAAATTAAAATTATATGTTTTTAATATGGTAAAATATACATTGTTTTTTAATTAGGAATATTAAAATTATCTTAGGGTGAATATTTGGTATTTTTCTGTAAACATTAAATTTTTTATGAAGAGTGAAAAATAATACGTTATTATTTAAAACCAAAATTTAATTTAAGTAATTTTTTATTGTATTTTATTTTAGTTTAGTTCAAAATAGATACATAATATCTATTTATGTTCAATGTGATTGATTTTATTCATTTTATAATAAGTTTAGATATATAAAACTGTATATAACTTTATACAGTCTTTTACCCACCTTCTATGAGCATTTGAAAATTTGTATAAAACTTAATTTTTCCACTTTTATGAGTTGAAATTAAAAAATATGTGGGACACGGTTATCCTAATTTATTAAAATATGGTTCAATAAGGTGAAAAGTATTTATGGTGAATAGAAACTTTTGACTTTTATTTACCACGGTTAAATTTAAATAGGGATATTAGGAGTAAAAATGATATTATATTTACTCTAACATATGTCTTGTTTCTACTGGAAAGTTTATTTCGACCAAAAACAACCCTAGGAATAAAACATGATCCATTAGATTCACTTGGATTATATTAGGAAGTTTATTATTATTTAATATAAAGATAAGTTAAAAGTGTTAAATTCAATTTTTCATTACTAAATAATTTTAAATATCGGGTTATACATAAGATAAATTCGACAATATATATTCACTAGTAAGATAAATATATTTCCTATATAGTTGTATTTTATTTTTATTTTTTATACATTAAATAAATAAATTTATTTATGACACAATGATGTTGCAGTAATTACCTTATTAATAAAACATTAAAATAATTGATATTATAAATACCTAAATAAATGTAATTTGAAAATTTTGATAAATTACACTAATATTATAGGTTAATATGGTATTTTATGGTCGATTTAATCAATTTTGTTGGATGTAATCATGTAGTTGTGATCTTAACAGAAAACAAATACCAAATAGTCTTAAAATTGACATAAAATAGTTTTTTATACTATATTTTTTGTTGATATACTATTCCTTAAAATATATGGTTCTTCAAAAGGACTTCAATAATATTCTAAATTTCATCAATGAACCACTTGAGGTTCTCTTGAAGATTATAGTATGTTTATTAACTTTATATTGTATGAATACCAGAAGACACGGTAAAAGATAAATTATATAACGAAGAGTTAAATCTAAAACATAAGGTTAAAATGGTAACATAAACTTTTCTAAAACCTATTAGTTGAGAGTATTTTAACCCATAACCACCTAAGTCTCCAAATAAATTCATTTATAATAGTTATAAACTGAATATGATTGTATAATAAATTAATACTTTAATCTTTTTCTAAAGTGACCCTCACACCTCATATAAAAGGGCACTTCCTCTTCTCTTACAATCACACATCCAAAGCCATTTTTATTTGCAAAACCCTTCCAAAACATCATACAAAATTTCCTCGCTTCAACCTAGAGTCCATACGTTGATCAGAAAGCCCATCTAAAAATCCATTTTGATCTACTCAAAAGGAAACACATAAAGAAGAGGTAATAATTTCACTGCCCTCTTTCAAGTTCTATTCATCTTCCACTTCCTCATTCTTTGTTATTACCATACCAAAATAATAATTATTGTTACTTATACATAAATTAATGTTATTATAAATATGGAACAACCATATTCATTACTCTATCCATCATATTAATGATAATGTCACCATGCGTGGCTACGTAAGGCTTACCATGTCCACTCCATGGTGTAATTTGTTATTCAACACTATGTTATTTGGATGGATATAATGATGAGTAATATGTAAGTAAATAATGAAAATAACATGATAATGTTTTTTTTAAAATTAGTATACCATCCAATTCCACACCTTTTATTCATTAAGGAAATTATATCCTCGCTCGTGAGTACGTACAGATTACTGTCTCCATGACTCGATGTGATTCATTTCTATGTTCACCATTCAACGTTGATTATAAAAATATTTATTATTTATAAGTATTTAATATGTGACATAATAATGGTACTGTATATATATATATGTGTGTGTGTGTGTTTGTGTGTATTTATGTACTTACATATATCTTATTCACTTACTTCTAGTCAGTACGATATGAAAACATAAATAGTGTTTATGCGTACGTATGGCCTACCATCTCCATAAACCGTGTTTTCCATTTCATATATCTATAAATTATAATTATTAATAATATAAATATATATTATATATAAATCATGTTTTTATTCTGGAAGTATTTAAATTATGATCGAAATGATATGGTCAAAAATAACAATTTAAAACACGTATGATAAAGAAACTCATTATTACTCGAAAAGCTAATTTAACCTGGAAATCGTTATTAAATGGGTAATATAAAGTCATAAATATATTATATGTAATATAATAAATACGAAAATGTTTCTGGTTATGGTATAATTTATCAACATGCTATGGTCATTATACAAGAGGTTAAGCATACCCTAAACCAAAGGAAAGTGGAAGGTAAGGGATAATTCCTCAATCTAATTATTATTCAAGACTGTTTATGTGTAAGTTTTTACTGGGAAATATTTGTTATCTATTTCAATCTTTCATAAAAGAGTTTTCAAAGGGATTATTTTAAGGGACTCTTTTACTAAAATGTTATTTTAAATGTATTAATGATTTATTCTTCTAAACATTTATCATTAATGTCTATGTTTTTTAAATGATTTTAAGGATTTATTTATATGGACATGACTGTTTTTAAATTATAATTAATTTCAAAAGTTTCAATGTGGTATGGGAATATTTTATTCAAAAATACATTCTAAATGGCATCCATTATAAATTTTGTGACTTTTATAATGATTTCATGAAGAAAAGGATATTTCTCTCAAAGTGTTTAACTGGTCATTTTAAACTATGTAAACATCCTTAACTGTATATTATTCTTGATCGAGGTAGATTATTTATGATAAAAATATTCCATATTGTGTTGAAGGTTTTTTGATATGTTTGACTATGGATGTGTTATTTTTATACCTTTATTGGATTATAGATAAATTATTGACATTTTGTATGCTAGTTTTAATATGAATGATTAGGTTATGTTTAATCATTTACATATGAGGAATGAATTGGACATAGTATGTGATTGGTGGAGCCTGCTATAGCTCCTCTATGAATCATTAGGTATCATGAGACAAATTAGTGTCTTGGAACAAAGCCTTGGAAAACAATTTTGTATTCTTTGCATGAGGCCTTGACTATGTGGATATGATGTTTGGAATTATGCATTCCCTCATTAAGAAATTAGTGATTATATTTGATTATTCAACTAGTAGAAATCCATATGCATGTTAATGTGGTAATGTTTGATTTATTTTTTTGATATTATGTTCATGTTTATGTTTAAAAGGCTTTTGATTTTATTACACATCTTTCCTTAAATGTTTATAGCTTCCGCTAAATTATTTTCCCTTACTGAGCATCTGAGCTAACCCGTTTCTTATTTTTATTTTCCCAGGATCCCAAGAAGTGTTTTATGATTGAGATGCAGGGTTAAGCTAAGGAAAAAATGTAATTTTAGAAGGATTATTTCTTTCATGTTGTATTTTAGAAATCGTAATGTAACATTCATATATGTAATCTATTTTCCAAGACTGGTAAAAAGATTTGTCCTTCGAGACTTGATTCCTTGTGATCATACCAATGTTATGTATTAATGCACCAACTCTGGGTAACTCAGGTCGGGGCATTACATAGACATCAGGGGTCACATAATGATGGGTCGGTCACACTTTGACTGGTAGTTCTACCAATGTAAATTTTAGAGTGAGAAATAGTTCATGTTATGATAATAAAGGTTTCTCTATGACCAGACCTAGTCAGTGAGGTCTCTTTTTAGGGTGTAACTATAGTCGATTTCCACATCATGAATTGTCGGATCTATCAGTAGAGTGATTATCAAAATTAATGATCACATCATGATGAAACCTCTAAGGGAGAGCCTAAATTTTTACTAAAATATAGGTTATGATGTGATTGTTCGGTCACTCTTTACTATTTCATGCTTCACATTCATGGATATAATATATTTTTAGATGAATATTCACTACATTTCATGAACGCACTATTGAGTACCATAACATTTTAGTGTCTTTGGAGAATAAGTACACAATCTGTTAATTCGGTGAAATTTATTAAATGTGTCCCATAATGATATTCCCAAAATGTACTCTTCCTAGATATACCGTAATTAAAATTTTCATTATAACATGTTGAAGGAAAACATATGAAAGGTAATATCACAATATCATTAAGTGTAATGAAGTGATTTACATAACCATATCATGAACATACGATTACGATAACATGAAAATAACATTTATAAAACATCCCCAACATATAAAATATCATAATAACGAGCCATCTAATAAGGATTGGTAGTTCAGTAAGTCCTGAATAATTAAGAAATAAAATAACATGATCCATGAATGAATAAAATTAGAATTTGACATGGAAATTCATCATAAATAAAACCACATGAAATCAATTCCATAAGGGTAAACGTACACTACAAGGCTATGATATAGGAATGGGTTCACTTAAAAAATTGTCATATTTATCATGGTTCACTCCATAGAACATAATAGTGTAAAATGTTTCTTACTAAATAAATTAAACTCTATTTTCTAGTCTAAAATATCTCATGAAATATAATTCAATACCTTATAAATTATTGGGAGATAAATGTCCCACATATATCATAATGAAAAAATTATTTTATTTTTCAAAAATATCATAAAACATCAATCATAACATAAACAGTGAAATGAAATTGGTTTCATAAACAAATAATTATAACATTATTTATGGAAAACAATCATGTTTCATAATCTTTTCATCATAAAATCATATCATGAACAATGGAAAAAAAAGGTGGTTTCATAAGACATTTGACACAGTATAACCCATAGAAAAACAAGTACGATTTTTAAACATCTTGTAATCATAATCATTAACTATATATATAAATAATTAAAATTGATTACTTGGTTCATATCCATAGTAAACAATAAGTTCCATTAAAGGATTTCATCCTTTATTGAAAATTATTTTGAAAGATCACATTGATGATTTTTTATAAAAATAACATTTATTTGAAATAGTATTTTAAAACTGATAATTCATATAAAAAAATTTCGATATCCTTTCCATTAAAAATAAACACTTAAAATGTATAAATTAATCCCAAAAAATAATTTTGCAAATTTCGTACGAAAAATATCTTTTCCAATTCGAAAAAAAACTTTTTAAAACATAATTCATTTTATAAGTCATTATTATTTCAAAATAACCATGGAAATTTATAAAGATATCATAAAAGAAGAAAATTCCATGATGATGGAAAATTCATTACATGTTGTACACTCATAAATAATGATAACATTTATTTTATTTTAAAAATAACCCAAAAATCCATTATTTTGAAGGTGATGGGTGATTCATTTTATTTATTTTATAAATTCAACCATGTCTAAAAAGTTATTTCAAAAATAATTTTAAAATGTTAAATAAAAGTAAACTATATTTAACAACATACTTTTGGATAAAAAAATTTCTAACCAATGATATAAATAATATAATAATCTATTAAAAACATTTTTGAAATTATTGTAAGTACCAATGACCGGAAAATTGGTATTATTACTAGATAATATCATGATTAACCATAGTAAAGGAAAATAATTTAGTTTATTGTGTGATATATCATAATATTTTATCATATAAAATATAATACTAAACAATGTCAATGAATACTGATATTATAACATAAAATATTTACCACCTTTGTAGCATTGAATCATTAGCCCCATTATAAAATAAATTGAATTGAAACATAAAATATAATGAGGATAAATAAATTCATTAAATTGAATGTCAAATTGGCTTTATTTAAACCATATAAAATAATATAAAATCATAATATAATATATGACAAAGTTAAGGAAATTCAAGGCAACAACCCCATACCAAATTGGTAAAATTTTAACCATAAACCAAATGAAATTGAGATCTGAAAATCGATATGTAAATCAAGAAAAATAAAATGATAAAATTTACAAAATAAAATCAGTGGGAGTATATAAACCACATAAAATAAATACATGGTTATTATGGAATTTTATTCATTTCAAATAATATTGAGATGGAAATCCATTTCTGCATTAGTAACCATTTCAATCGTAATCTGAAATAAAAATAACATCTATGGAAACATTAAATAAAATTAATATAATGGTATAATTGTTATTAAATTTAAACGGGGAATTATATAAATAACATGAATGAAATTATTGGTGATTTTTAATCAATCCTTGGTGATTATGGCATTTGTATTAATAATTCATTGTTAAAGTCGTGTTTTGGGAAATAACTATTTTTTTCTTGTAAGTTATGACTCATTAGTTTTGGTACAATTACATGGATCAGGTCTTCATAACCATTAAACTATTAATTATGATATAAATATCATATAAATTTAGTATATAAATAAATTGATTAATCAATAAATGATTGTGTTAGGAAATAAAATACAATGTCCATGGAGATGGTAGGTCGTACATATGCATAAATGATGATTCCATTTTTTGATTGGATTGAACAAAATAAAGTAAAATAATATTTTATAATTATA
Organism: Viscum album; assembly: GCA_963277665.1. Lineage (NCBI taxonomy): Eukaryota > Viridiplantae > Streptophyta > Magnoliopsida > Santalales > Viscaceae > Viscum > Viscum album. The sequence goes on from OY728165.1 coordinate 1,397,002,247, forward strand.
AAATATGGTTTTTTCATATATATTAAATTTATGAATTTAAAAAATCCTTTTTATCATCTATGTAATGTTTGAATGAATCACATCGCTTTGTGAGGCCGTAGTGTACAATTAAGGAATGTTATCAAATTACCATAGAATGAAAATTATGAATGTGAATTTTATTTATTAACTGATGATGTATAATAATATATTAAATATTATAAATATCATATTTAAATAATTAATCTATCATTATAACCTATCATGTAATGTGATGATGGAAAAACAATTGACATTGGTTCGTGAGGCGGTAGTCATCTGTACATATGAATGTTGATTTCATAACTCATTTGATTGATGTGGAGATGGTATATGGTCATACCATTCACATATAAACATATAAATATTTTTAATATAATATTAATATTATTTCATCATGGATTAATAATATATATTAAAGTAAATTAAATAAGAAATAAAATGAAAACACTCATTAAAGAATGTTACCTCTTCTTCAGGTATCCTCTTATAGATTCCACCAAAACCATCATATAATGGATTTATAGAAATAATAAGGATTATAGGTTGAGATTATATAATTTTTAATGTAATTATAATTGGTATTATCCGTAACAAAATGGTTAGATTGTGTGAATATGATAGGGGAATGGGTGGTCTTTTATAAGTTGGGAGAGTGGTACCCTTGTAATGTTTTTCATCAAAAAGTTTTAACTATGTATTTATAATTAAAATAGAAAAAAATAAAATATAATCAACAATAAGTTATTATAGAGACTAAATATGTCAATAAAATATATTGTATTCCTCTTTTTAGGTAATTTTAACCCCTATCTTTGTAGATTAGCCCCCAGGTAAACCCATTTTTTCCATTACCATGATTATTAACATTTGATTTTTTCACTACTCATTTTGGTAAAAAAATTTATGTTTTACTTTTTAAATAATGTGAATTATTATTATTATACATATTAAATCCATTTTTAAAAGTTGAATTCACATAAGGTGTAAAATATAATTTTAAATTAATCTTACAAACTTGATGAGAAAGTAGTTTATTAATTAGAATATGTCCAATAATTTTGCTGTATATTATATGAAAATTAAATATAAAAATGATTCCAATGTCAATAATATAGGTAATATATATACTGTTGAACTAATTTTAATTTTAAACCATTATAAAATAAAATTTTCTTTCATAAATAAAATAAATTAAAATAAATTTCGAAATAATATTTATTATTTTTTTATTATTTATAAAATAATTTAAATTTTTTAAAAATTATCAATAATTCACCATATGTGAATTTTAAAATTCTAATTAAAATAATGGTATATATTTCGTAGAATAAATTTTATTGTTTTTTATGAAATTATTTTTAATATAATTATATAAAATGCGACAATACTGCTTAAAAAATTACATTTTTAATTGTAAAATATGATTTATTCAACTTTTATATAGAAAAGAGATAAGATGATAGATAAAAAATTTGTTGAATATATAATTCTAAAATTCAATTAAAATCATTCTCAAGAATTTATTTGATTTATTTATTATTTTAGAATAGGTTTTTTAAATAAGAATAATTTTTGACAGATATGTTTTTTTCATTTAAAAATAGTTTTTATTTTCATTCATAACTAAGTGGTAACCAACTAACTAATTTTATATACTATGGTAAAACATATATTTTCATAATTTATTAAATTCTCTTCATACCCACGATACCAATAGCTATGTTATAAAAATAATGTTAAATAATTATATTTTAGTAGTATGTTATGTTTTCTTCAATCATGTTGTTGAATGCAACAAAAGAGAAACATAATGTTGTGTATAACAATTCCCAAACTCAGTTTTTGATAAAGCAAATAATAAACACAGTGTTTCATTTAACAATAGATAAACATTGGGATTTTTTATAAAAAAATATTAAAAACATTTAATTTTTTTGAAGAAAATAATTTCATAAAATATAAGGGTGTTACATTCTATCGCCATTAATATAAATTTTACCCACTAAATTCATTACATTGTTTCAAAAAAATGGGATAAATTTTCCTCATTACATCATATGATACCATATAGCTTCCTCAAAATGGTGTTTTTAGAATAAAATATTAACCATGTGAGTTGTTTGGTTTCTTAAAACATTCAATATGTGATTCATAATTTCCATCCGTTTTTTTCATAAGAAATAACATGATAAATTAGCATAACCTTTGATATTTTTATATGTTATGGGTCCAGTATATATATCATCAGGAGAGATGCATTGAATGTATCCTGATCTGGAGAGAGGTTTAGTTGAATTTAAAAATTTTAGGCTATCGTCACCATCTGATCAATAATTACAAAAGGACCATTTTACATAGGTATTAATATTCTCTTATTCTTCAATAGAAAAATTCATAAAGAGACCCTCACCCTAACATCATATCATATATTTCATTGATGATCACCCACATAATTTTTTTTTCAATTTTTCACGTACATGATACAGAATTTCTCTAATCTTCTATTTTTTAAATAGGTGTATCAAATAAAAATAGGTTTATTAATATTACTACATTTTAGTATGTTCGGTATCTATAACTCATTTCATAAAAGGATTCATAAAGATCTATTATAATGATTGTTTGAATGATATTATTGAATGACAACAGAAAATGAAGAATGTTTTTATCCCAACCCAATTTATAATCTATAGAAAAATATCTTAGAATATCAACTGGGGTTTTAATTATTATCTCATATAGACCACCTAGTTGTGGATGATACATAGTGGTGAAACACAATTCTGTATAAAGATCTTACTGAAAAAATCACCAAATAATGAGGAATATTTTTATGTGATTAAATACATTTTTTAGTGGAACTCGATCAAATATTATCACTTCCATAATGTATATTCCTACATTCAGATACTCAGTGAAATATTTTATAAGAGTAACAAATTGTGATAACATTTTATGTTAATAAAATATAAAAAATAATTACCTCAACATTAAATATTTGATAAATATAAATATTTAGCAGATCCTTTAATCATATTTTCAAAACATAATTTAATTCTTCCTCAAATAACATTTTCACTAAAACACCTAAAAAATAAAATGGTTTTATTGAAATAAATACTCCTTAAATATCATTAATATTCATAAAGTCCCATAAAAATTCAAATTGATGATAATGAATTTGAAACTATGATAAACCTCAAACCCATGATGGTATGAATAAAATATTGTTAATTCTATATATAGACATATATGCTTCTAAAATTAACATAATCCATAGATAATTCATGATTATTATAACAAAAATATATTTGGAAAAATACTTCGACAACATAATCCTAGAATGAAAACACATAAACAATTAAATACTTCAACATAAAATAACTGAAATAGAATAGGTCCTCTCTTGTTCTAAATTTTAATACTTGGGACAGTTCATTGATAAGGATAATTCCCTTGTACCCCACATAGAATACATTAAACTCGTCATCAAATTTTCACTCTATCACCTTCAATTATACATATATGTCATCTTATCTACCACATGAGGTATAATTATACACTGTAATTTCTAGATTATTGACATATTGAAAGATAGATATTCTTTCCCCACTGATTTCTACCACGTGATATTTCATAAAATTACATGTTCCTCTTACTTGATGCTTTTTTAATCTCACTAAATTTCAAATTGTCAATAATATATCATAAAAAATGATTAGGCATAATAACACTATATATCTCTATATAAATCAACTAATTTTGTTTCCCAATGTCACAACATATTCCATTAGACTATATTTTAACATGATTTCTTTTGGTTCCAACCGTTTTCTAAAACATAACTACATAGCGAGGGCAATATTAATCATAGTAGAGAACTGTATAATCTCGAAAAAATCACTTCTACGATTTTTAGATAATTAATCCTTATTTTTAATCTTGTAAACCATAGGTTTATACAAGATAACACATAGTAATAATATATTTAAATCCATAATGATGGTTCGTAATTTTTTTTGTGTTTCCAGAGCATATAAACATGGCGTCTCAAACCAGGTGTACAGGATGGCCTGTTGTGATGCACTAAATGGTGATCAAGTATAGATAAATGTTACCATTTGGGAGTTATTTTACCTATGTACATATTTTCTAGAGCCACATGAACTTTTTGTATCTAGATATGGAAGTAATTTCTTAGAAACAGCATTCTATATCCTTTACCAAAATTCAATGAAAATGTCCAATAATTTGACTCTTCTTTAGACTAATCCATAGATACATCGCTTGGAATATTATTAGAAAAATCCCTTGGGATCCCAATAATTTTTTATCATAATGGTTCTCAATGGATAATCAAACCAATACTATGATAAAAACTACAATCACACATTCTTCTAATATATGTATATTGTATATTTTTAGATTTATACACAAGGCATTAAACTAACATATGTTTCAGAACATTAATAGTTTAATGTCATTGGAGACTAGGTAAAAAATAATCTAATTTGGTGGATGATATTATGTGTATCCCATATTTACCTTTCCGTTAATCGCTTTTCATAGGTATACAAATTATAAAACCATTATTCGTTACATGGGGAATGGAAATATAAAAATGGTGAGATTATATGCTCAGAATGGGTAAACAGGAGACTTCAATAATAATAACAAGAAAATAAGTGAATGAGAACAAGACTGTAGAATTTTAAAACCATACACTACATATAAGATATCATAATCATCATTATTTTCATAATTAATCAATATTCAGAAAAAATTTGTCATAATAAAATAAAATGACATGATCCATGAGGGAATAACATTTATATAAGATATTGATTTTTGGTATACATGTAAGCCTAGAAATCAAATTCCATATTTGTCATGGATCAGTATCATGGAAATCAGAGTGTAAATAAGTTCACTCCCCAGCACATAATATTAGTCATGGTATACTACCAAGACCATCATAATTGATAAAGTCCTTTATTGAATTGGTTTTAGTCACCATTCCATTCTTATCTATCTCATTAAATATAAATCTTAACCCAATTCATTATAGGGAGATATTTGTACCACCCATCTCATAAGTAAATACATATTAATTAATTACATATGATTATAAAACATTCATCATATCATAACCCATGAAATGAAATGGGTTTCATAAACATTTCTACATAACATAACATGTGGGAAAGTATTAGGTTTTTTGAAATTTTAACATTTCATCATATTATAACCGAGGTAAAAAAATAATGGTTTGTAAAAATTCTTGCATTGAATATCCCATAGAAAAATAATCTAATTTCATAAGAACCATTTCATCATTAACATCAACCATTCAATTAATTAATAAGAATAATATTCTTTAATCACTTCCCTTGTAACGTTTAACAAACCCCAATGAATATCATTATATATAGAAAATTATTTTGAAAGAAAACTAATAATATTTCTTGAGAAAAATATTTTTTCTTCAGAACTAACTTTTAAAAAATTTAGAATTAAAAAATCATTTTTCAAATATTTTCCATTTAAAATAAACATAGATAACTTAAAATTCATGTTTTACAAAAAATTTAAAACATTTCTTGATGAAAATACCCATAGACATTGAAAAAAAAATTAAATAAAATTTTATGAAAATCGTCATTTGTTGAATATAAAATTTTAACTTATTAAGTATGATTGGATAAAAATAATGGTCATAATAGTGGTAAATCTCATTAATGCCTTACACATTAAAACAAACATTTGATTCACATTTTCAATGAAATCCGATGGGAATTTTTTTAATGAGACATGAATATTCCTTTCAAAATATTTTCTAAAAAGATAAATATGGATAAAATATCTTATAAAGGTAATTTGGAGAATAGTAAAAAAATAAACACATTTTTAGAAAACATGGTTTTTATTGGAAATTGATTCTTGAATGATGGTGAAAATAAAATCTAATTTCCAAAAAAAAATTATAAATTATATTAAGTACCAAAGTGTGGGAAAATGGTACTATTACTGGAAAATATCATGAATATTTATAAGAGAAGAAAATTTATTAGTTCATTGATATGTTTACAGTTTGATTTTATCATCAAAACTAATTGATAAATAATTCTGATAAATGATTAGACTGTAACATAAAATTATTTCAACAGTTTTAAATTTTATTTGTAAGCCCCATGGAAGAATAAATTAAATTGAAACATAAAATTTCATGATTATAAATAAATCCATTATATAACATTTAAAAGGATATATATATAACTCATAAAATAAAATATGTGTATAACACCACATATGTCTCAGAGTAGAGAGATTGAGATGAAAATCCCTTAATGAACTAGTAACTGTTGGACTATAGACCCTATGAAATAGTTATCCTATAATAGATTGTTAAAAACAATAATTATAATTATCATTAACTACATTAAGTTGTTTTATAAAAACAAATAAAATAATACACTATGAATGTTTTATTTTTCAAACAAAATTTAACATTGAGACGGAAAAACCTTGATGCTTTAGTAATATTTAGAAACAGAATAATAGAAAAAGAATACAATAAAATGGAAAATAAATATATTTAAAATAAGTAGATTAATTATGTAAGATGTAAAATTGGAAGTATATATATTACATGAAATAAATTATAGGTGAATTTTCTTTGTCTCGGATAAATAAAAGATAGACTAGAAATCCCTTACCTTGTGTATTAACATTGTTCATACACATTGAAACATCGTTTATAATATATAAAATTTAATTATAAGTCTATTAAAAAATATTTATTTATATATATCATAAAATATATGATTTTCTTATAACCATCTATAACCATTTTATTAATAATGCCATGTTAAAGTAACATTTCATGTTATAAATGCTTTGTTTTTCTTGTACATTTTGACTTTTTATTTTTTGATCTGTTATAATGATCAATTTATCATGATCTATATAATTTAAACCATGCTAAAAATATCATATATATATATATATATGTATAAATATAGATTAATATATAAAATCATTTGATATGAAATTAAATACATCAATCATGGAGATCATAGGTCGTATGTACACATGAACTATGTTCCCATTTTCTCATCGGATTGAATTAATGAAATAAAAATGATATATTGTCATAATATAATGATTTATTTGTCAAATATATCACATATTTTCATTAAAAATATCCTTATTAACTTCCAGGTAATGTGGGAATGAATCTCATTACTTCACGAGGCAGTTGTCCACCATACAAATGAGGGGTGTAATTGTATTCCCATATAATGGAAAGTATAAATATATATGTGGTAAAAAATAAATAAGTACAATATTATCATAAATATCTTATCTAAAAATTTAACTCATCATTATAAAATTATATTATAGGTGGTGATGGAAAAAAATGAGTCGGTTCTCAAAGTGGTCGTACACCTTATATACAAAAGATGATTTTGTAAGCCATTTGATGGAAGGAGAGATGGTTGTAGTTCATTCCATTAACATAAGAGAATATTACTATCTATATAATTTTTATTTTATTATATGATCATGTTTTAATAATAATTTAAGTTTCTAGATGAATAATAAAATAAAAATCTCATTGAAGAATGTTATCATTTCTTTAGTTATCCCCCATAGGATTCCACCAAAAGACTTATTATGTAAGATTTATGTCCCAAATAATGGTTATTTAATTATAAGAGGGATATTTTTAAGTGTTTTGGTAACTTTTTGGCTGAAAATATGGATTGAATCTGTGATTATTAGAGGATAAGTGATTTCCTTTTATAAGTGAGGAGTGGTATAAAAGTAGTTTCTTAAATATTTTATGGTGTATCTACAATTTTCACATAGAAAAAGACTATAAAATTTATTTTCTCAAGGTTTATATAATATAAGGTCAAAATATAGAAATAAAATATATTTTATACATGTTTTATGTCATTTTATCACATAGTATTTTAGTTAACCATTTGGTATGCCCATTTTTACCTGAACTGCAGTAATTAATTATTACTGTTTTCACAATTCATTTTTGGAAGAAATAAATTCTACCTTTCAAATAATATAATTTTTTATAAAATATAGAATAAATTTTTAAAATTTAAATTAACTAAATTGTAAAAATTATAATTTACAATTAATCATGGCAATATGAGGAGAAAACATGTCTTCAATGTGAAACAAGTCAAATGTTGACAAGGTTTTTAATAAAATATTCTAGATAAAAATAATTAAAATGGACAAAAATATATTGATATGTATATAATTGAACTAGTTTTTTTAAAAGTAATTTAAAATATAGTTTTCATTAATAAATAATTTTAATAAAAACACAATTTTCAATTAAAAATCATTATTTTTAGCTATTCATATAAAAAATCATTTTCAGAAAATTCTCAAAAATTCACCCTAAGATAATATTTACATAATAACATCATGAATTAATTAATTTTTTATATTACTTTTTTAAAATTTTAAAAATATTTTTTAAGAGAAGTGAATAAAATTTGACAACGCAGTTTTTATAAAAATAGAGTTTATGATCATAAATTTCAATTCACTCTTATCACCTGGATAAAAACATAAAAGAGGAATTTTGAACATTTCATTGATTAGGTAATATAAAAATTTAATTAAAATCATTCATTATTTGGTGTTTTTATATTTATTCTTGTGGATTTATTTCATAAGAATACTTTTTTATGATTCCTTTATTTTTAAATTGTTTTTTTAATTGATAATTATTAGGAAACCAAAAAATTTATTTTATATACATTAAGAAATAGTATACTTTTATAATTTAGTTAATCATATTCATACACCTTTTTCAAATGGATAGGCGATAAATGTGATATTAAATAAAAATATTTTAACATTATTTTATTTTTAATTTAAACTCAATGTTGTTTGTAACACACGCTAAACTGAGTATTCTATATAATGTATACCAAACTCAGTATTGCATTCAAGGAAATATAAAAAAAAAATTAATTAGATCTATATCAACCTGGTTTTTCATGTAACAGATAATATCATAAGAATTTAATTTATTTAATTTTATTCACAAAATCTCAGGGTGATATACATTCATTTTCACGCATGTTCCTAGTTTTAATTATTTGATTTTATTATTATACACATACATTGTTTTAAGGGGTCAAAATATTCCTTTACATCTCTATTTTTCAAATGATCATGTAATTAATTATATGGAGATATCCCATTGATCACCTTGATTTTATATCTTCTCCTGCTTGATTCCAATTGGTTTTAAAAGGAAAATTCTTCATTTATTCTATTATACTCCTCACCTCATCTATATACATTTGATTTCCTTTTAAATGTTAACTGTAATGAATGTGTTGGTGTATTTAATGGGTAAAAATGATTCGAATCTTGGGGATTGGAGTGTATATGTATTATATAAATACTATACATTCTCAGTTTAGCTAACATCAGTTAAGGAATTTCTTTGTTCATTTTTTCCATTGCTGAGGTAGTATTTCTCATTAACATCCATTGATTGGATATTTCATGAATTAATTTAGTTACTAAATTCTTTATATCAATCTCTACGAACCTTTAAGTGTTTAATAATGGTTTTCATGTTTTTTTATACTTGCTATAGTGAGTTTTTGGAATGATTTTAGTCATTTATTTTGAACAAAATAGTTTATATAACAATTTTATGTAAAAATATCTTCGATAATGTTTAGAAATATTTTTAAAGTCAAATATTTGTGTTTATCCATCATTTAATTTGTTAATAATATATCCCTTGTTTAAATAATTTTTGATAAAATTGATTTGTGTTTTAGATTTTATGTCACTTTTAACAAAGGGATTTTTTTTAAAATCGATATATCCATGAGTTATTTTTAAATTATTTTTATGATAATTTAACCACATTTTAAATATTTGGTTTTAAATTCGGAATTGTAATTTTTTAAAATAATTTTTTTAATGATTTTATAACCATAGTTTTACAGCCCTTATTATTATATTTTGTATATACTTCAGCACCTTTTATGGGATGCTTACTGATTACTATTATGTTATTATGGATTGATGAATGCATTTTTTTCATAAAAGTTTGTTGGAGGTTAGAATATTGTCTTCCTATTTTCTTACATTTTTAATGATGATGTTCTTGTTAAATAATCGCATCTTCTTATTATAGTTCATGGGATGCATTGTAGTTATGTTAGTTATTTATTATTGGTCATACAATCTTTGTTTGAACTTTTTCTAGTGTCTTGTTGTGGTCATTGTTATCATTAAAGTAATGGTGTCCAATGTAGTCTATGGAAGCAAGTCATGTGGTAAAAAAATAAGACTTTTAGATCTTATTAATACATTCTTCCATTTTAGGGTGCATGTGATAATCTCTAATTAGTACATATGGAGTTTCTCATGAAATTTATTTTTTCTCATATTATTACTGTGAGAATTCCTGCTACATAAATTTTGTGTATCATCTTTTGATTGATGGGTTTACAGAAAAAATTCATCATATTTTTGTTTATTTTTATATTTATTATTGAAAATATGGTTCACTTTTATTATATTCCACTTTTTTTATAATATATTCTAGTTTTAAATATTTTTTGATAAAAGTATTGTTGAAGAATATTTTAATAAAAGAAATGGTGTTGTTTGTTTATTATAAAATTGGATATAAAAACTTGTTAAAAATTTTATTATTTTTTAAATTTGAAGTAGTGGAGTATAATCCTTGGAAAAAATAGGTTCATAATAAATTTTAGAGGAACTCTTGGTTTTTTGGGTTTGAAATTGTGGTTTTCATTTTGACTTTTTTCTGAACATTGTATTATATTTATATAAATAATATCAATATGTATGAAATTTTTCCTATATTCCCTAAATATATAAAAATATATTATAAATATGTTCAAACTATAAGTTATGAAATGTTTTTTTGAAATTAATTGCATATACTCTTTTGTGGAAACCTTTTGGGTAAGTTCACCTCAAAAGCTGTATACACACTAGTGTGTATATGGGTGTAGTTATCATGATTTATATTAGTACCTTTGTTTATAATTATGTCATTTTTTAAATATAGTGTGTATATTGGAATATTTGATATGGTGAGTGATTGTGTGAAACATAATGGTATTCTATTGGTGGAGTAGAGTGTTTCTCTTTTTGTATGTGAAAATATCTTCCAATTCATCTAGCTATTGTATTTTTTTTGTTTCCCATTTATTAAGACCTTATGATTTATTAATTTGGATTTGTTATTTTATAAATTATTTAGATAACATATATTTATTTTTCTTATTTTGAATGGTTGTGTTGGTTATTCCACATTTAGTAGACATTATTATTTAGAATCATCAATTTTATATTCATTATTATCCCATTTGTGGGTGAACAATTATGAATTTTGGTATCTTCTATTTCATTATTAATATGATACAAAGGTCCAACAATTCCCCCATGATGTATCTTATATACCTTTTTACTTGTTACTAGCATGTACGGTCCATGAAGGCACATCTATCATAATAAAGAATTTGTTTTTCAACCAATTTAGTGGTAGTTTAAAATGGTTAATAATAAATGGTATTAGTTTTTAATATTTATCTTCGGATATTTCTTGGTAGTATAGTGACCATATGTTTTAAAACTCATAAGGTAAGTCCTGGATAGGTTACTTTTACCCAGCTTTTATGATGAGACTTGAGTTTCCATTAGTAGTCAAGATTTTACTGTTGTGTTGGTTTTCTAGTTTCCATTATATTGATGACATTTTTTCTAAATTAAGATATATCCTTGATTTTTGGGGTCTCCTTGTATTTTCGGGTTGAATGTAGAAGGGATCCAGATATAATGTTTATATATAATAGTCTATAAAAGCATTGGGATCCAATGCATTTTGTCATGGATACTTCTTACTTTTTTCAAAATATTAGAATAGAGTCTTATAAAATAAGTATTAATCAATAGAATATTTTTGAATCCCACCTAACTTATTTATCTTGACAACTTTTCATTCAAAATTACACAATATTTTATTTCTACTTAGTCAATATGAAAGAGGGATTTATTATGTTTTGATAATGAGTAGAGGGTATTTTTTTAATGTTTTGTGTCATGTCCTAATTTATATGTTGGTTCAAAATGTTTTTCTATAGTTGGAAGATGTTATTATGATGTTTTATTGTCATAATACTACATTAATAAGTAATTTGAAAAGTTAATTTCCTTGGATAATTGATTTTATTAGAATGACTTTTGGGGTTTGTTTGAGAAAATATTTTGATAATAAAGAAATATTTTTAATAAAGATATTTTTTATTAGTTATTTGAAAACATATTTTTATATATCAATAGATGTTTTCTAATGTGGTTGATTTAATTATATAAAATAAAAATTTATTTTAATGGAAATCATATTTTTGTGGATATTTTTTTAAACAAAGGATAACCTAGTAAATTTTAAATGAGTTTTCAATTTTTTTAAAATCACGGTTTTCAAATCAATTGTGAATTTTAAAATAAATTAAAATATAGGGAAGTATTCATTTAATGTTATGAAATATGTTTTTTGTTTTTTAAAGGTAGTTGACTATTTTCAAACATGAGTTATATGGTTAAATTATTTTATATAGACTTCTCAAAAGGGGATATTTTAAAGAAATGTTATTTTCTAGTGTGACCTACATTGGTGATTTATTATTTTGGATAAAATTAATTTGTTCAAAATCGTATTGTTTTTGTGTTGATGTAAATCATTGATGGGTTAGACTGATTCCCCATTATGTTAAAAATATACCTCTTAGAATATTTTAGATAAATCATAGAAATATTTTTTATAAGGATTATCTATATGGGAGTTCCCCTTTCTTTAGAAAAATAATTTTTAGATTAGCCCTACCCAGTCTCTAAATTGAGTATTAGAGTTTATACCTTTAATGTTCTTTTAATCTGAGCAATTTATAGATGAATATTGAAGATCTTATTTCTCTGGTGTGATATTCATCTAAAAATTGATCTATTTTTTACCGTAGACATTTTTTTATAGTAGGAGTATTTAAGGTAGAATAGCATATGTGGTTGGGACTCTGTTGATTATCAATTATTGACATTCTTTCTTTCAGAGGGTAGGGAATGTATAATTTTTTGATGTGATTGAGTGTATTTTTTTTATTATGTCCATCCTATACCCTTTTTTAGAGAGGTGACAATTATTTTGGTGGTTCTCAAGACTAATATTTTTTTTATTCCTCTTTAGATATATGTTTGAAGATAAACATTTGTTAACCCATTGTTTTTTATTTTCTCATAGGAATCCCTAGGCATGTGTTAAGCTACCCATGACGACTTCTCCTAATTGAGACTAATTTTCTATTTAGGGGTTGTTTCTCATCATAATTACAGTATTATCATGTTGTGTTTTCTATCAAGATCAACATGGATGAGTGTTTCATGATTATAGTATGATTTTATTTTCAACATCCCAATATTAATCTCGTTTAGAGTCCTTATTCTTTGTTGAGGAATTTTTCTGATTGATGTGTCTCTCCTCATTTATATTTGAGTGATTTTTATTTATTGTTTGACATAGATAGTTTTCTATCCTATATTTCCATTGATTTTTATATATTTTGGAATTTTTTCTCATTTTAAAAATGGTTTTTTATGGTTGATACTTGATTTATATTATAATCGTGCTATTTTTATAAAATTCTTTTAAGGTCCTGTCCTTTTTAAAGGGGGTTTTATTAATTTTATTACCATTTTAGATGAATTTTAAACGGAGGGAATACCTGTAATTGGTCTCCATTATATTTAATATTGGTTTAGTTTGGTAGTGGTTCTGATTATGCTTGGTGATTTTAATTATTTTTTGGATGAATTCCTTCAAATTTTTTTTGTAATTTTGTGGTTTTTTGTTTTTATCACACTATACACATTCAAGTTACTCCCCATAAATCCCACCTAAATTACTTAAGATGTGATAGTTATTATTTTATATTGATTTTAATTTGATAAAGACTATATAGGGTCACAAAATGGATGAATTGGGACAATTGGGACACCCCATTTTCAATATTGTTTAAAACATATTATAATTTTAATATATTTGTATTTTTTGGAATATTAGTTTATATGAGTGTTTAGGTGTATTATTGTCTCATATCTCTGGTGGTTTTTATTCAATCATTTGATGAAAAAATATGATCACATGATGATGTGTGTGTTGGGTGACTTGTAGTTATAGAAATCAGGTGGTCACACAATTATGGGTGAGTCACACCACAAAATGTGGCTTTTTCATGGTTTATTGTTTGTCAGAATTGTTTTTTTCAACAATATGGGAGGTCATGTCCTGACCATAATCATGAAATGGTGTCCTTTTATATGTACAAACCGAAACTGCATGTCCCATCACTAGGGGTATCCCATGTAGATACCATCATTATATAATGAAAGGTCCATTCCTCTATGGGAGCCTAGGCAGTGATCTTGTGAATTATCCTAAAATTCATGTCATTCCATGATGTGTGGGTTTTTCGTTGACATTCTTGTATGAGATTTTAAATATTTGATTATAATTTTCTATAATTTTTTGTGTTCTAGTCCTCTCATTCCTCATTTCTAATTCATTTGACTTGGAATGGATTATAGGGATATATCCCATCCTCCTTCTTTCTATGGATTCTACTCTTCAATTCCATGTAGATCTAAATATTTTTTCCTTCATTTCATCTTTTGTACATTCCCCACTTACCTTTTTTAGGGATTTATTTTCTTTCAAAGGCCCTAATATTTATACATGTCAAATTTATACTTAAAAAAGGGATTAATCATGGGAATTTGGTTGTTTAGTTATTTATGTGGTTGTATCATTATTTAGATTTGATTATACCAAAAAAGGAAGTGTGTTCCACATTTTTTTCATTTGAATAAGGTTGTTATTTTTATGAAATTTATTTATATAGTAATGTTATGAAAGTATTGTGTTTTTAAATTCATGTTTATCATGTTGTAACTATGTCTGATACCATTAAATAAATTATAAAAGGTATTAAAGGATTTTTTTACTTGGAATTTGGTATTTTCAATGGAATTTTTGATTTCTTATGAACTAAATTTTTTTTATACATATTTGTTTTAAAAATACATGGGTATGATTTTCAAAAAATTTATGATAAAAAATATATAGTTTTTTACCTATTTTTATATCTATAGATAAAACCCCATGTTTAATGGTTTGGTTTAAACAAAATGGGTCTATTGTATTTCAAAACAATCCCAAGGGAACATAAATTATTTTTTAATGTGAGGGATCCCAGGTTTATTTTAAATGGATGTTTTATGATAATATTTATTCATTTTCATTGAATTTTTACTTGCTCGGTTAAAATTTTATAAAAATGATATTATTGATGATTGAATAACCCAAATTGTAATCCCATTATTATTATTTTTTGTGAACACATGTTCCTCTTTTATTGTAAGTTTAGTGATAAATAATTTTTTATTCTTCATTAGTGAAAATGATTTCTTTCATGAGAGGGTGTTAGATGTGAAATGATATTTGTTGTTTGTGATTATTTTTTGATGCTCTTGAGGACCATATTCTTATTTATTTATCACATCCCAAATTTAAATGTCATGGGATCCCATGTAGCTATGTACCTGATTATATTTATAACACAACAGTTTCATTATAACATTTTTTTTATCATCACTTGATTTCATTATGTATGTTACCTTAAAATGAAAATTTTATAATATTTGGCTTCACACCAAAAACTGAAATAAAATGAACCTTGTAAAATTTTATTAAGATCAAATTATATGTATTAAATGATACCAAAATAAAATATTAATTGAATTAGTGGGTATAAATTAAATTAATAATGTCATGAAAACAATGTAAAAAGGGCGATTCAATGGAATTGTGTAGTTTAATTATTACTTATGAGGATACATTTTTATTCATGAAATCTATTTATTAGTAGGTATTATCCTATACCAAGACCAATATAGACATCAACAAGTGTGACATGAGTGAAACCATCCAATGGAAAGGTTAATATCATCAAAAGTTTTATGAGATTCATTCTATCTAAATCACCACACATGCCTACCAAATTTATTATCATTAGCTTTTATATTAAAATGAGTTCTTTAGGGTTTTTTCAAATATATGTTGGGATAATATAGACATATAATTATTAATATAATAAATATTAAATATATTTATACACATTATGGTTATAATATAATTGGAAATGAATTTAATTAATAATAAAAGTTGTATTTATTACTTTTGTAAAGACCCGTAAATTTCAAGGAATTTTTTTTCTTAATTTTCTTTGGAATTTTGAAATAACGCAGTTTCTGACAGCACATGATTCCGAGGCCCGGTGTGCCTGGAATCATTTTCCGAAGTTTGGATCGGGTACGTTCAGTGAACGAACGAGCGGGTTTTTCTAACTTTTGAACCAGTGCTCAGAATCGAATTCTGAGGGCACTGATGGAATCCCAGCCCCGGTATATGCTTAGAAACTCCTTTTCCGAAGTTGCGTTTGCTCGGGTGTGGTTTTTAATTTTAGGGGGTTAAATGAAAAAAATAAAATAAAGTGGTGAGACAACTTTATTTTATTTCACTTAAAGCCACATAATGCCACTTAAAGCCACTTAAGCTAAGTTGAAGCGGATAGGGTGGAATCCAAAATATCCTACCCACTTGGTCGGATATTTTTGAGGTGGGGCCCGCATGATCCCCATCGTTTCTTTTCCTCTAAGTAACGCACCCGCGAAAACCCCTTTTAAATGAATGTCAACCGGTGCGTTTTCTTAAATTCTTAACGGCCCTATTAATTGGGAATTTAAGTCATTACCATTAATTCATCGAATTAATGGTTCGTTTTTTAATGTGTTTTTCAAATTGTTGGCATGGAATAAAATAAAACCAACACATGTTTTGCTTGTGGTTCCTTGTTGAGAGGATTGACAGAAACTCTAAGCTCTTCATCCTCCTTCACGAAGAAAGTGAAGAACGCGAAGAACACGAAGAACGCGAAGAACATGAAGAATGCGAAGAACACCAAACCCTCAAAGATAGATGAAGCGACGCCGTGTATCGCGACACCGACGATTCTCCTTCCGCGACGTTATTCCACGATGATCCTTCCCCACGACAATCTTCGATCATCAACCGATTGAGGTAGGGGATTACAGATCTTTTCCTTTGTGGATTTTATCCTCAACATGGGTTTAAATGGTTCTATTAAATCCTTGTGTTTTCATTAACCTTCGTAGATCGTCGACGCGACGCTGTGTACCGTGATGACGCGATGCCCCCTTCCGCGACGCGGTGATCCTCTTCTTCCGCGACGGTCAATTCCGCGAAGAACTCACGTTCGACGACAATGACGAATTAGGGGTTGATTCATTTAAATCTTTGTGATTTATACCCGCTTTGTATGATTAAAAATGTTGTGAGACTTTTAAAACCGCTAACGCGGTGGGTGTGGACTAACGAACAAGTCCGAACCCACCGCCCCTTTCGTTCTTGGTGTGTGAAACGGCGGACATCAACAAAATCAGCTGCACGGGTGACTTAAGGTCCTTGCAGTGAATAACGGACCCCAGGAGGACCTTTGGTGAAGACGGCGTAATTTTCCGACCACCGGAACTCGTCTGGTGGTTTGCGGAGCAAACCGCCGGCGCACCCCACCGGCACGGCGGCGCCCGGCGCGCCGCCGTGGAGACCCGCCGCGGCGGCGGGCTGGCTGTCCCGCGACTGCACGGGACTGGCGGAGGAGCACGGGACGCGGCCGGATGCCGCATCCGCTAGCAAGGGCGACCCCATGTGGGGCCGCGGCTTCCTCACGCGGGGGCAGCGCGCCCCCTGCCCGCGGTTCGGCCGTAACAGCCGAGCCGACCCGCTGGCCAACCGGCCAGCCGGGTCGCGCCCAGGCCGGGCTGGTCTGGGTCACACCGGCCGGTCCAGGTCGCGCCCCGCCGCGTCGGACCTGGACCCAGGTCCGGTCGACCCAATTCTGGCCGACCCAGGGGGGTTTGGCCGTGTCGGTCCGGGCCCAGACCCCCCCGTTTTCGGACCCTTTTTGGTCTTTTGCATGTATCTTGAGCTACGGACCTCCGATCGATGCCCCGTTAGTGGCAATCCGATCATTGGACTGAGACGGTTGTTTTGACATATTTGACACGTGGTTTTGGAATACTTTGGGTTTGGCTGGCTTGGTTCCTGCACGGATCCAGCGGGGCCCTCGGAGCGGAAACACTCATAACATGATATTCGGACGTCCGATTGACGTGCCGTCGACTTTGATGGATTACTCTAAGTGATACGGATCTTTGGCTTAATCCGCTCATGTTTTGGATGTCTTCGTAGTGTGGTCGGGTTGGTTCGCTCACGAAACCAATCGGGCCCCTGGAACGAAAAAGTCAATAACTCACAGACCGGGCGTCCGATTGGCGCGCCGTCTATCTCGTTGATTTCCTCTTGATGAGACGGAACATTTAGCATACTTCGCTTGAGTTTTGGATGAAGTTGGATAGAGGCCAGGTTGGATAGTACCTGAAATCCAACCGGGCCCCTGGAACAGAAAAGCTGATAACTCTCAGACTAGACGTTTGTTTGACGCACCGTCTGCGATGTTGACTTCCTATTGATGATACGGAACTTTTGAATAGATCAACTCTGGACTATGTGTTAGTTGATGTATCAGCCACTCGGCTCGTGGAGCAGACCCTCCAGAACGAGCTTGCTGTGTGCGAGAACCCTAGAGCTGGTTGCGTCTGCGACGACAATGAATACAGTAAGGGAATCCTCCGTGGGTTCGGTAGTGACCACTACAGTACATTTGGGATACATCAACTTCGGAATATGTGTCAGTTCATGCATCGACCTCTTGGCTCATGGAGTGGACCCTCCCGGAATGAGCATGTTGTGTGCAGAAACCCTAGAGCCAGTTGAGACCTGACGACTGCTGATCGAATGACTCGGTGTGTTACGGATAGCCCATTGGGAAGCGCTTGGTTGTAGCAGCAGACCCACGACGGAGGAGCGCTTGGTTGTAGCGGTAGACCCGCAGGACTCAATAGAAGGAGTACCTCTGGAGGCTATGAGGGGGAACGCTTCATTGTAGCGGTAGACCCACAACGGAAGAGCGCTTGGTTGTAGCGGCTGACCCGTGGTACTCAATAGAAGGAGTACCTCTAGAGGATATGAGGGGGAGCGCTTGGTTGTAGTGGCGGACCCATGGTGGGAAATGCTTGGTTGTAGTAGCAGGCCCACATTGCTCGATAGGTGGAGTACTACAGCAGTCCAAGGTTAGAGGGAAGCGCTTGGTTTTAACATCATAACCACTGTACTTGATAGAGAAGGAGTTTCCCAATAGCTATGGTTTCAACTTCATGATCGATCCTATGTGGGTCATTGCGGGGGTTAGTACCTACCGATCCTTTGTAGGTCCAACGGCTTAGATGAATCAGTGGCTATATCTGATCATCTATATCGTCTTATGAAGTATTATTCATGTGTGAGCTGAATCATGTTTTTCTTTCCTATGTGGATTGTGTTGTGCTATCCTATGTGGATTTACATTTTTCTTTCCTGTGTGGACTGGGTTGTACTTGGGATCGGATGTTGGAGTCGAACATGGAATTGATGACTTAGGTATATGTATGGGAATATACCTAAGTTTTGTCGTATGTTACTTCGTGATTGTATCTTACCTTTGTGGATTAACCTTGTGGATTCTGGGAGACCTTCGGGGGTCTCGGGGTCCCTACTGAGTTGCTTATACTCACCCATGCACGGGCTTTACCAGTACTACGTTGTGTTGGTTTCAGACGATGGACAGTGCTGATCGTGGTTGAGGCTTGCGGAGCAGGATGATACCTGGAGGTGGACCATTGGGCGGGACGTACTCGGAGTGGTCAGCTAGACCCGAGGAGTATTGGAGGTTAACTATACCCACCCTTCAAGTGGGATTCCCAGTGGAAAGCTCGACGTTGCGGCTTTACTTTTTAGTTGTTGTTTTCCCTTTCCAGTTGTACTTTACATTCAGTTTGGGTTTGTATACTGGCCCACTTTTTTTTCCGCACTTACTATTGTACTCAGTTTTTACTTAGTGTTTACTTCTGCCTGCTTTCTCTATGGTGTTTGTGGTTTACTTTACAAAGGCAATGCCTTCCCTTTTTACCGGGATTTACGCCTTGGTGCTAGTCACCAGCCACTGGCCTATGAAAGGCGGGCTTGGGGTAGTAACGGCACGGGCCCCGAGGATGGGTCGTGACAACTTTTATATTTCTAAAATTAAATTAATTCATTATATGTATAACATAAATTAATAATAAAATAATTATAATCTAAAAAAATTAAAAGATTTTATTAGTATATATATAATATATTTTAATCATAATAAACTATGTCGATCACTATTAAGGGATTACACCAATATCATGTTTCATTAGAAAAATAAATTTTTTAGTAGTCATTTTTTTCAATCTTAGATGGAGAAAAATATTAAAGAAACTTAATATTTTAAAAATACATTTCTCATAAAAAGAAGTTTGTTGATATATTATATGTTTTAATATAGAAGTTATTTATCTAATATTTAGATGTTTAATTATTTTATATAGAGACCAAATTATTAATTTATATATCTACATTTAAAAATTATGTTCATATTATATTTTTAGTAAAAAAAAATTAACATGTTAAATAATTAACCAATTTTATAATGGGTAAAAATAGCTAACCTACCAAGAAATGAGTTTTATTGAAACAATCTAAACAATTTAAATTTTTGAAGATGTTATTGATGATTATATGTTATACCAACATGTATCCCTAATAACTATTTTCAAATCTCACCTAACATTCAGTGATTCAATCCTTAACCTTCACAAAACATATGATTAAAAATAAATATCATTCACTTTTACATATAAAAGGATATCTCCAATACTCATTCCAAACAACTATATTCCTTCAAACAGATCTTGAATCCATAACTATATTCCCTCTCCTAGATCCATTTAAAATATTGGGAATATTCTAGTTCCATGAAATAATTCCATATCGTTTATTCCAATGGAGACCATGTCCAAAATGAGTGAATTCCCCATGTATGTATTTATGTTCTTCTCTTACTAATTTAATTGAAATCCCATATAAACTCTTAATAGACCTAATTCACCATAGTAATTATGTTATATTAACATTATCATTCTTCATATAAAATGATATTACTACTTTGTAAATATAAAATCTTATTCAGTTATTTGTATATCATTATCTCGTTTGGGATGGTTCAACCAGCTACATGAATGCTGTTATTCAAAAATTTCTATTTTCACTATAAATAATTATAAAGAGATTAATTATAAAAAATATATCTATTTTTCACATTTATTTATATATATATATAATCATTTAAATATTTTTCCAGTATTATAGGCAGACCAATGATATAATTTGAAAATTTTAGAAGTTAATCAAGGCGTACAATTTCTTCAATATCAGAATAAGCAACAAAGAAAATATAAAAATGCCTATAAATTTTTAAAATATATATATATTTTATGGTTGTTTAATATATTTTCTATTCAAATACCTTTCCAATGAGTGTTCATTTTGACCCACCAAAGGAAGGCACAAGGTTGATGTGTAGTTTAGCCAACTGAGGTGCTAAAATGTGCACGGATCCTAGAATAGTAAAATGTGTTTTATTAATTATTTACAACATATTTTTAAACTGGTTCAAATACCACCCCATCCCTTATCCCTATCATCACACATTACCCTACAACAGGTATACATCCATGATTCTCTTACATCCCTATGCATTGCATCCTGATTATATGGGGGGTGTCAGGATTTTGGTTCGAGACTTCATGGTGTGGGTTAATCTCCTACTATTCAAATGTATCAAATATTATTTCTTATTATTTTTTCTTCTTCCATTCATTGGGAATCCTTTATAAATATTTTTTTTTGTTTTATTCTGAAATGCTTCTAATTACTTGTGGAAGGTTCACCTAGTACATTTACTTCAATGATTCCTTCAAGTTGCCCTTTTTTCATGGTTTAGACGTTGCCGATATAGGGTTCACTCATACTAATGTTTTTATTAGTGTTTTTTATTTTACATTTCCTCATGTGTTCATTTTACACTTTATACTTTGTTGAGGTGGATTAAAACTTTAATTCTCCCTGGTAATATATTTTAGGTTTTTTTCAACATAACTAAGGCTTCACATATTTCAATAATTGATTATTGTTGTTTTAATCCATGTTTTAAATTCAATATTAATTTATTACATGTGAATACTAACTTCTATAAACTAGGAGTCCATAATTCAATTGTATTCCATAATTTATTAATGTATTTTCTTCTAAAACGTCATATTTAATTGTTTTTCATCCTCTTACATACAAACCATATGTTCACAAAATTCTTTTATGGAATTTTTTTACATATTTTAATTTTATAATATGTGTTTTGTATTTTTAATGAAAAATATCATTGGCTTGTAAAATTTAACATTTTATTTGAAGTAATAAAAGTAATAACATGAAATTATAATGTGTTTTTTAATAGAATTAGATAATAGTTTTACAAAATTGTTATTGATATATTCATTAATACACACAAAGATATTGGTGCACACACACATATAGATATATATATACACACATAGACATTCATATAGGAATGTGTGAATTTTTTAATTTATATATATATATGTGTGTGTGTGTGTGTGTGTGTGTGTGTGTGTGATTATATATGGGTATGCTAATAATGGGTGTAGCGAACCATACATTACATACATTTTTATTACTTCACAATTGAAGAACACTTATTACAACATATAACAAAACCAGGAAAGGACTGTATAGGTATAGTGTCTTTAGAAACTGGGAAATATAAACAACTGGTTCATAAAGCGTCTACACTATCTCCCATTTATTTCATCATATCTATAGTCCCTATTGACATATCTTACTTATAACCTTCTTCCTGGCCTGGGGAAAGAAAAAATACAAAAGGGTGAGCTCAAATGCCCAGTAAGGGTAAACAAAAGAAATATCAATCACATCATATACATAAGAACATAACTTTTGGAAATCTTAACTTGCAAAAGAAATCATAATTTCATAACATGGGATAAATCATAGTAGTGAAATGTAATCCCAATAATCATAACATAAAACATGAAACTTTGTGACATACTCACATAATCATAGATAATCATTTCTTATTAGTCAAGACTCATTTCCAAGACTATCTTAGTGGACAAAGTCCATTTTTGAACCGAGTTCACTCCTCGTTTCAGTCCTATTTCACTGAACCGGTTTAACCTGCCGTTCCTGCCATGTCTATCTCATGAGATATAAAATCTTTACCCAATGCATTGGAGGGAGAGAGAGGTCCCACCCATCTCATAATGATACCATTCTAATTTGTTCCACAAAATCATAAAACATACATCATAGCATAACCCATGTAATAAAAATGGGAATCTTTAAAAATCATTCCATAATAACATAATCCATATAAGATAAAAGGAAATCATAAAAATAATTCCATCATAACATAATAAAATCAATGTAAAAATACGGATAGAAACAGAACCCTATATTATCTTAGATGGAAAATAATTTTGATAAAACATTTGAACTCCATTCTTGCGGAAAATATCCTTTCTACTTAAAAAACATTTTTCCTTTCTTAACATTTCATAAAATTATGAACTAAAAGAAGTTGATTAAAATTAAACTTGAAAACATGTAAAGGAATATTCTTGTAAATAATGTTTTAAAAATCCATTCATGCCGTATAAGTTAAAAAAACATTCTTCTCATACTTTTGTCGGAAAAGTCAAAAAGTACCTCGTACGAAAAACGACAAAAGATTCCTTTCTTATCTTTTACTAAAAACTCACCGAAGGGTAAAATTGGATTTAAAAAATTGTAGGTGGATGGAAATAATATTACATATTGAGGAAACATGGATGTGGATGATAAAATACACCCCAGTAAATACTGAAGTATAAACAATCTCGGATAAAAATGAGATTGTGATATTTCCCTTACATTTGGTCCGATATGCTTTGTATGTGTCTGAACCTCCAGTATAATGATTTAAATAATGTTATTTACTTATTACAGAATCATAATAATTTTTATGATATCACATATGTTCATATTCTTAGCTTTTTATTAGTAATATTTCATTACAACTTGTTATTCGGGTGTTTATTACTTTTTGTTCTTATGCGTGGTTTGTCGAATAAATTCTTATTCTTCTCTTTAGGTTATAGATAAATTATTTCCATAATTTTATTAGTGTAATATATATCATATTAATTCATTCAATTCATTTATATAATCATTATGCAATGAAGATCATGTAGAACGAGTCGCATCACATCGTGGAGACGGTATTCCATACGTACGCACGAGTGACGATATCATTCTCATGATCATTGAATTGTATTGGAGTGTATGTATACTATTTCATAATAAATATAACTTTACAATAATCATATATAGTCATTATTTACACCATTATACCCATCCAAGTACGGTGGTGGTGGAAAATAGATTACACCACGGCGTGGAGACGCTATTCCGTACGTACATATGCGCGGTGATTTCATTTTCTATAGGATGGATAGATGGTGAAATAGGGTTGTTTCATAATTATAATAAAATATCAGTATATGAGTGATACTGATGTTATTACTTCATAATGAAACAACTAAATAAGAAGAATTGGAAGAAGAAATAAAGATGGATGAATCGGTAACGGACATTACCTCTTCTTTGAAGTGCTTCTTTGAGACCTCCTTTTAGGGCAATAAAACTGGTCTTTGAATAAGACCAGGACCTATAGGATGTCTCTAGGGAAGTGGAGAGGAGAAAGTGGCAGGGGATGGCAGAGCATGAAGGCTCAATGTGGTGTGAGGAAGAGGGGTATGAGGTGCCCTTTTATAAGGGAGGGGAGGGGCTTCTTTGAAAAAACAAAAAATATTATTTTATTATAAAGTCAAGTTCGGTTTTAAATAGTTCCAAATTGATTTATTTAAAAGCTAAGGTGGGTATGGGTCTAAATAATCTCATAAAATAGATTTTAGGCAAGTTTAGGTTCCTATTTTAACGTTATCATTTAGATTTAACATTAAGTTAAATAATTTTACTTTTACCGTGTCTTCTTGTGTTATTATAATATAAGGTTAAGAAACTTACTATAAGCAGCCAAACGAACCCCAAGTTGTTTATTATTAATATATATAACCTTATCAAAGTAATTTGACCGAACCTTAGATTTTTAGGAATAAAATAACAATTTATAATATAATATTTGTTTTAAAAACTATTTTATGTAAATTATGACACTATTTAGTAATTGATTTTTGTGAAAATCATAACAGAATTATTAGTTCGAAAAAAGTTAATTAAATCAATATTAACATGTCATATTAACCTATAAAATTAGAGGAATTCATATAAAGTCTCAAATTACATTTATTTTGGTATTTATAACATCAATTATGTCAATATTTCATTAATAAGATAATTATTGCATCAACATTGTGTCATAAATAAATTAAATTATTTATTGTCTAAAAATTACAAATAAAATTCTATTATGTAGGAAATTGTTTTATCTTGCTAATGGATATTTATAGTATAATTTATCTTATGTATAACCTTATATTAAAAATTATTTACTTATTAAACTTTGATTTTAACTATTTTAACCCTTCTTTAAATAAATTAATAATAAATGTCCTAATCTAATCCAAGTGGGCCTAAATGGTCATGTTTTATTCCTATGTTTTTTTTGATCGAATTAAACTTATCCAATAGAATTAGGACATGTGTAAGGGTAATAATAATATCATTTTTATCCTTAATTACCCTATTTACTTTTAACCGTGGTAAATAAAAGTAAAAAGTTACTATTCACCAAAAATTATTTTCATCTCATTGAACCACATTTTACTTACTGACATCAATCATGTCTCTCATATTTTTGAAATTCCACTCACAGAAGCGGTAAAATTATGTTTTATGAAAAATTCAGTTTTTTTTAACTACCACTTAGTGGTTTCACTATTCATCAAAAATTTAAAGTTTTCAGAAAAATACCAAAATTTCACCCTAGGCTAATTTTGATATTCTGAATCCAAAAATAAAGTCCATTTTAAAAAATAAAATTTATAATATTTTAAAAAGTGGTTATTACTATTCATAACGGATAGTTTTATTAATATTTTAATAGCATATCATTGTTTAGTGAAACTCGGTATCGCGTACGACGCAAGCTATCGAGGAATGTCGTGATTGCGTGTAAATCAAGCAATGCTAGTGCTGTGTGTAGTGAAAGATTCCTTTTATGATTTATAAAAACAAAAAAATTTCTCATAAAAGTCTCGGGTGTTACATTCTACCCCCCCCCCCTTAAAATGAATTTCACCCTCGAAATTCATCACTTTATAACAAAGAGATGAGGATACCTCTCCCTCATCATATACTCAAGCTCCCATGTAGCTTCTTCTAATTGGTGGTTCTTCCATAAAACATTCACCAATCGAGTGGTCTTGTATTGTAGGACTTTTTCGCTATGATCCAGAATATATATCGGCTGTTCTTCATAAGAAACATCTTACTCCAGCGGTACAACATCTGAGCTGAGTACGTGTGAAGGATCAGGTATGTACTTTCTCAGGAGGGATACATGGAACACATCGTGAACTTGAGTGGGATTCGGTGGAAGCACCAATCGGTAAGCTACCTTCCCAACATGATCTAGTATTTCAAAAGGACTGATATATCTAGGGCTCAACGTCCCCTTCTTTCCAAATCTCATGACCCTCTTCCAGGGAGATATTCGTAAGAACACTTTATCACCAACTTCAAACTCTTGGACTTTTCTTCAGTCGTCGGCATAACTTTTCTGTCGAATATGAGCTGCTCTTATGTGTTGTTGAATAGATCTTACCTTTTCTGCCATTTCATCAACGAGATCGGGTCCTAATAGCTTTCTTTCCCCAACTTCTTCCCAGCAAGTTGGAGTCCTGCATTTCTTTCCATAGAGAGCTTCATAAGGAGCCATCTGAATACTGGAGTGAAAGCTATTATTATAAGAAAATTCCACCAAAGGTAGGTGTTCATCCCAACCACCTTTTAAATCCATAGAGGAAGCTCTCAACATATCTTCTAGAGTTTGAATCTTCCTCTCAGAATGACCGTCTGTCTGAGGATGATAGGCAGTGGTGAAACTCAACTTTGTATCCAGAGTATACTGAAGACTTCACCAGAACGTTGAGGTAAACCTCAGATCCCGATCAGATATAATAGAAAGTGGTACTCCATTCAATATTACCATTTCCTTCACATATATACTGGCAAGCTGATCAAGAGAGAAATCCTCTCTAATAGTGATGAAGTGTGCAGACTTTGTAAGATGATCAACTATGACCCAGATAGCATTATTGCCTTTTGATGTTTTAGGAAGTCCGGTGACAAAGTCCATAGTGATGTTTTCCCATTTCCATTCGGTTATGGGTAATGGTTGTAACATCCCCTTAGACTTATGTCTCTCATCTTTAACTTCCTGACAAACCAAGCATCGAGAGACATATTCAGCAACATCCCTTTTTATGCCATCCCACCAGAAGTACTCTTTCTGGTCCCTATACATCTTCATGCTTCCAGGATGAATTGAGAATGAAGAACTATGAGCCTCATCCAGCAGATCCTTCTTTAATTCGGGGATGGGAGGAACACAAACCCGATTCCTGAACTTTATTATCCCATCACAATCAAGGTTGAATTCAGGAACATTTATCTCTTTCTTTTGTAACTCGACATCTTCTTTCTATGCCTCTTTAATCTTCAAATGTATTAATGGTTGAAAATTAATTTGAGAAAGATACGATTTTTTCCCTTTCATTATAATTCCAAGATCCATCCTTTGTAAATCCATAAATATTGGATCTTTTTTTATCCTCATCATGGATAAACTGACATGTTCTTGTCGACTTAATGTATCTTCCACCTTGTTTTCTTTCCCAGGGTGGTAATGGATTGAGTAGTCGTAATCCTTAATCAGCTCCAACCATCTTCCTTGGCGCATATTCATCTCCTTTTGTGTGAAAATATACTTTAAACATTTATGATCAGTATAAATGTCACACCTTTCTCCATAAAGATAATGCCTCCAAATCTTTAATGCAATGATTACCGTAGATAACTCCAAATCAGAAGTTGGGTAATTTTTCTTATGTATTTTCAATTGTCGTGAGGCATAAGCTATCACCATATCAGTTTTCATAAGAACACACCCCAATACCTTCTTGGATGCTTCAATGTAGATCACAAACCTTTCTACACTACAAGGCAGTGTGAGCACAGGTGCACTGGATAACCTTCTTTTCAACTCCTTGAAATTCTCTTCATATTCCTCCGTCCAAAAAAACATAACTCCTTTCTGAGTCAACTTGGTGAGTGGATTAGATAATGGTGAAAAATAATTCACAAAACATCGATAATATCAAGCCAAACCAAGAAAACTTCGGATCTCAGTTACTATTTTTGGTCTCGGCCATCTTTCGATAACCTCTGTTTTTGCTGGATCCATAGATATCCCCTCTTTTGAGATTATGTGACCCAAAAATGAAACTTTTTGAAGCCAAAATTCACACTTAGTAAATTTGGATAAAGCTTCTCCTTTTTCAGGGTCTTCAATATAATTCTCAAGTGATCTTCATGTTCTTCCTTGCCATTTGAATATACAACAATATCGTCTATAAAGACTACCACAAACTGATCAAGATAGTTTCTAAAGACTCTATTCATCAGATCCATGAAGATAACAAGGGCATTAGTAAGACCAAATGGAATCACTATAAATTCATAGTGTCCATACCTTTTACGGAAAGTTGTCTTTGGTATATCCTTCCTTTTGACCCTTAATTGATGATACCCTAAACGAAGATCAATCTTGGAAAAGTATTGAGCTCCGCGTAGTTGGTCAAATATGACATCAATGCGCGGGAGAGGATATTTGTTCTTGATAGTGATCTTGTTAAGTTCTCGATAATCAATGCAGAGTCTCATTGATCCATATTTCTTCTTAAAAACAGAACAGGTGCTCCCCAAGGTGACACACTAGGGCGTATGAACCCCTTATCAAGATTCTCTTGGATTTTCTTCTTCAATTCCTACAACTCAATTGGGGCCATTCTATAAGGTGTCTTTGAAATAGGAAAAGCACCCGGTACGAGTTCTATTGAAAACTCAACTTCATGATTTGGTGGAAGACCCGGTAATTCCTCCGGAAAGACATCATCAAACTCCCGTACAATGGGCATATTCTTAATTGTGAGTTTCTCACCAACAATTTGAGATAAATAACCATCATTTAGTGGAATCAAGACCCATAGGATGGAATAAATTTCCACTGGAAGGTTATGTTCATCCTTGCATTGATAGACGATCATATATTGATCTGGAATATGAAATGTGACTTCCCTTCTTTGGCAATTTATATGAGCTCTATATAAAGAAATCCAATCCATGCCAAGAATCACATCAAATTCCACTATAGGAAGGATCACAAGATTTGCAGGAAGAACATTCCCACAAACATCGATCAGAGAAGAATTATAAACTTTTGATACGACTGTTGTGCCATTAGGGGTTGTCACAGATAACTCAACATCTAATTGTTGAGGTAATATAGTGATATCCTTAGAAAATTCCTCAGAAATAAAAGAGTGGGTGGATCCGGAATCAAATAAAACATTTTCTACTTTAGAGTGGATGGTAAGTGTACCTTTCACCACATCGTTATCGTAATCCACATCACTGATTTAAATTGCATGTGACTTTCCTTTGTATTTAGCCTTAAGAGTTTGTTGACGTCGACCATCATCATGAACCCTTGGATTTTGGAATTGATTGGCATAATGCCCCATCTCCTTGCACTTGAAACATTGAAGTGTAGTAGGTTCATTCTATGTATCCCTTCCTTTGTTTGCATTATTAGACATCTTCTTCCCATCATTGCAACATTCAAATGCCATATGAACTTCCATTCCACATTTGAAAAATTTACATGTCCCTTTAAGACAACTCCCTCCATGTTTCCTTCCACACGTTGATCATAAGGGAAAGCTCATCTTCTTTTCAGCATGCTATTTAGATTTTCCTTTGAATTCCATTTTCCTCTTCTATCAAACCCATATGAATGATGGGTTACTCCAATCTCCATCTCGACTTTGAGAGCACATCGAATGATTTCCTCGTAGCTATTGAAGTCCCTTATGGCTAATGCCCTTCGAAAAATTGGTTTTGAGCCACTAAAGTATCAATCGATCTTACTCTCAGGTGGGATAATAATACCAGAAGCGGACCTTGCAAGTCTTGTAAAATTTGCTTCATAGGTACCAACAGATTCATCGTCTGTTTTCTTCAGTTCAAGAAACTCTTTCTCCATCTTTGTTTAGAGAATACGTGGGATGAACTTATTGAAAAATAATTTCTTGAACTCATCCCATTCCATGGACTCAATTTCATCCCTTTGCCTCGTATTCTTAATAAGATTCCACCATTGATCAGCATCACTTTCCAAACAATACACTACTAAGATGACTTTATCATGTTCATAACATTGAAGAACTGAAAATATCTTTTCATTAGTACTAATCCATTATTCAGCAACTAATGGATCTGTAGACCCGTTGAATGAAGGTGGACGTTGTTCATGAAGGATTCAACATAATGTTTCTCCTTCCTTTGATCGTTTGGAAGTCCTTCATGATTAATAGATTGAGAACGTTGTGTGAGCATGGCTACAAGATTTTTCATTCCAGCTCCCATAACATTTGGTTTCTCAGGGGTACAATCATTTCATTGCCCGTCGCATTCCGCATTAACACGGTTCCCTCGGGTTCTAGCCATTGACTAAAAACAAGAAGAATAGTGTGAGCAACACTAATTATAATAGGAAAACCACATAATCATGAAAAAAATTTCACACTTAAGGTCTTATCCTAGGTTATTCAAGCCATTTCTAAAACACTAATATTGTGTTCTATGATTAGACTTATCCTTACGACTCTTAATATGGCTTTCACATCCTAGTTTCCAAAGGTTGACTATACCTTTCCTCTGATACCAATTGTAGCGACCCATACTTTACATACATTGTTATTACTTCATAATTGAAGTACACTTATTTCAATATATAACAAAACCAGGAAAGGACCGTATAGGTATGGTGTCTTTAGAAACTGGGAAACATAAACAACTGGTTCATAAAGCATCTACATTGTCTCCCATTTATTTCATCAAATCTATAGTCCCTTTTGAAATATCTTACTTAATAACCTTCTTCCTGACCTGGGTAAAGAAGACATACAAAAGGGTGAGCTCAAATGCTCAGTAAGGGTAAAGAAAAGAAATATCAATCACATCATATACATAAGAATATATCTTTTGTAAATGTTAACCTACAAAAGAAATTAGAATTTCATAACATGGGATAAATCATAGTAGTGAAATGTAATCCCAACAATAATAACTTAAAACATGAAACTTTGTGTCATACACACATAATCATAGAGAATAATTTCTTATTAGTCAATACTCATTTCCAAGACTATCTTAGTGGACAATGTCAATTTCTAAACCGAGTTCACTCCTCATTTCGGTCATGTTTCACTGAACTGGTTTAACCTGCCGTTCTGGCCATGTCTATCTCATGAGATATAAAATCTTTACCCAATGCATTGGATGGAAATATAGGTCCCACCCATCTCATAATGATACAATTCTTATGTGTGCCACAAAATCATAAACCATACATCATAGCATAACCCATGTAATAAAAATGGGAATCTTTAAACATGATTCCATAATAACATAATCTATATAAGATAAAAGGAAATCATAAAAATAATTCCATCATAACATAATCAAATAAATGTAAAAATATGGATATAAACATAACCCTATATTATCTTAAATGGAAAATAATTTTGATAAAACATTTGAACTCCATTCTTGAGGAAAATATCCTTTATACTTCAAAAACATTTTTCCATTCTTAACATGTAATAAAATTCTAAACTAAAAGAAGTTGATTAAAAATAAATATGAGAACATTTAAAGGAATATTCTTGGAAATAATGTTTTAAAAATCCATTCATGCCGTATAAGTTAAAAAAACATTCTTCTCGTACTTTTGTCGGAAAAGTCAAAAAGTACATCGTATGAAAAACGACAAAAGATTCCTTTCATATCTTTTACTAAAAACTCACCAAAGGGTAAAATTGGATTTAAAAAATTGTAGGTGGATGGAAATAATATTACATATTGAGGAAACATGGATGTGGATGATAAAATACACCCAAGTAAATACCGAAGTATAAACAATCTCGGATAAAAATGAGATTGTAATATTTCCCTTACATTAGGTCTGATATTCTTTTTACGTGTCTGAACCTCCTGTATAACGATTTAAATAAAGTTATTGACTTATTCCAGAATCATACTCATTGTTATGATATCACATATGGTCATATTCTTAGCTTCTTATTAGTAATATTTCATAACAACTTGTTATTCGGGTGTTTATTACTTTTTGTTCTTATGCGTGTTTTGTCGAATAAATTCTTATTCTTCTATTTAGGTTATAGATACCTTATTTCCAGAATTTTATTATTGTAATATATATCATATTAATTCCATCAATTCATTTATATAATCATTATGCAATGAAGATCATGTAGAACGAGTCGCATCACATCGTGGAGACGATATTCCGTACGTACGCACGAGCGATTATATCGTTCCCATGATCATGGAATTGTATTGGAGTGTATTTATACTATTTAAGAATAAATATCACTTTAAAATAATCATATATAGTCATTATTTACACCATTATACCCATCCAAGTAAGGTGGTGGTGGAAAATAGATAAAACCACGGCGTAGAGACGGTATTCTGTACGTACGCACGTGCGGTGATTTAATTTTCCGTAGGATGGATAGATGGTGAAATAGGGTTGTTTCATACTTATAATAACATGTCAGTATATGATTGATACTTATTTTTTTATATTATAATGAAATAACTAAAGAAGAAGAAGTGGAAGAAGAAATAAAGATGAAAGAATCGGTAACAGACATTACCTCTTCTTTGAAGTGCTTCTTTGAGAGCTCCCTTTAGGGCACTAAAATTGGTCTTCGATGAACACCATGACCTCAAGGATGTCTCTAGGGAAGTTTATAGGAGAAATTGGCAGGGTTTTGCCGAGCATGAAGTCCTTAAGTGGTGTGAGGAAGAGGGGGATGAGGTGCCCTTTTATAAGGGAGGAGAGGGGCATCTTTGGAAAAACTGAAAATATTATTTTATTATAAAGTCAAGTTCGGTTTTAAATAGATCCAAATTGATTTATTTTGAATCTAATGTGTGGCTGGGTCGAAATCCTATCATACAATAGAATTTATACATGTTTAGGTTCCTATTTTAACCTTATCATTTAGATTTAACATTATGTTAAATAATTTTACTTTTACCGTGTCTTCTTCTGTTCTTATACTATAAGGTTAATAAACTTACTATAAGCAGGAAAAAGAACCCCAAGTTGTTTATTATTAATATATATAACCTTATCTAAGTCAGTTGGCCGAACCATATATTTTTAAGAATAAAATAACAATTAATAATATAATTTTTGTTTTAAAAAATATTTTATGTCAATTTTGACACTATTTAGTAATTGATTTTTGTAAAAATCATAACAGAATGATTAGTTCGAACAAAGTTAATTAAATCAATACTAACCTGTCATATTAACCTAAAAAATTAGTGTAATTTATAAAAAGTCTAAAATTACATTTATTTTGGTATTTATAACATCAATTATGTCAATATTTCATTAATAACATAATTACTGCATCATATTTGTGTCATAAATAAATTTAATTATATAAAGTCTAAAAATTACAAATAAAATACCATTATGTAGGAAATCTTTTAATCTTTCTAATGAATATTTATAGACTAATTTATCTTATGTATAGCATTATATTAAAAATTATTTACTTATTAAACTTTGATTTTAAATATTTTAACCCTACTTTAAATAAATTAGTAATAAATGTCCTAATCTATTCCCTGTGGGCCTAAATGGTTATATTGTATTCCTAAGTTTGTTTTTGGTCGAATTAAACTTATAAAATAGAATTAGGACATGTGTTAGGGTAATAATAATATCATTTTTACCCTTAATTACCCAATTTACTTTTAACTGTGGTAAATAAAAGTAAAAAGTTACTATTCACCAAAGATTATTTTCATCTCATTGAACCACATTATACTTACTGACATAAACCGTGTCTCTCGGATTTTTGACATTCTACTCATAGAAGCGGTAAAATTATGTTTTATGAAAAATTCTTTTTTTTAACAACCACTTAGTTGTTTCACTATTCATCAAAAATTGAAAGTTTTCAAAAAAATACCAAAATTTCACCCTAGGCTAATTTCGATATTCTGAATCAAAAAATGAAGTCCATTTTGAAAAATAAAATTTAGAAAATTTCAAAAAGTGGTTATTACAATTCATAATGGCTAGTTTTAATAATATTTTAATAGCATATCATTGTTTAGTGAAACTCGGTATTGCATACGACACAAGCTATCGAGGAAGGTTGTGATTGCGTGTAAAGCAAGCCAAGCTAGTGTTGTGTGTAGTGAAAGATTCATTTTATGATTTATAAAAACAAAAATATTTCTCAAAGCAGTCTCGGGTGTTACAATGGGGGGCCTTAGGAATTTAAAATTTAAACCCATTTTGAATATTAAACAATGTTTTTAGTGATTTTATAATATAAATTAATATTGTTGTTTAAAATATTTTAAAACAGTTTTTGTGCTTATAAAGAATTATTTAGGAAATGAAAACTAATTTTTGGTAGTATTAATGATTGAAACCTCAATATTATGTCTGCTTAACTGTATTAAGTTCATGTTTATGAGAAAATGGTATAAAGAATCATATGTTATTGTAGTAATTTATATTGATTGTGATGGGTCGATGAACAAAATTCTATTTTAAATTGATGTGATATTTTATAAAAATGGTAAAAACATGGGACATTGTGTATGTATGGTCTAAGAGTGGATTATAAATTAATTTGTATGAATAAAATTTAATATAAAAACATACATCAAGGATATAATTATGTCTATAGGAGAAACCATACATCTAGGCTATTACCTGTACAACATAACAGATGGTTGGATGTGGCGTCTTGGAAGTTTGGTACTACCTCTCTAAACTACGTACGTGTTATCTATAAAGGTTATCATGAACACTTAATGTTGATAAAATATATCTTGAGAGGAAATAAGTATCTGAGGTTCCCACTAACCATAGTTTACCAAGACATTTCTATAATAATGATTGTTTTTTGTAATGGACATTTTATGACACATGCCTATCGTTTAGAAATTTTTTTATTATCAAACATATATTATATATTATTATTAATGAATTTCATTGGTTTTATTTAGATAAATTTCATATAAATGATCTATGTTTCCCTTTCGTCTGTGACAAATTTAAATGGAGTTTCTAACAATAGATGTTTCAAAATTGATTTAAAATTAGTTTAGAAGGTGTTTTTATAAAATGTTTCAAAGGATGATAATTTTTTCTATAATTTACTATTTTAATTTACTATAATTAAGAAATAAAAGTGTATAAAATGATATTTGATCTTTATTTGATCATTATGAAAAAAGTATTTTAGAATACCTTATTTAGGAATATAATTATATATATCCATTATTTAATGATATTTCATGGGTTTTAGTTCATCCTTTGAAATTCCCATCATGATTATTTTTCACAACTATCATTACATTTTTATTTATGTTCTGTTAATTCCACTAAATGATCCTTGATCATTTATTAGTATTGATTGGATGGTGGATTTTAGGGTCACATTGTGGTTTGTGGTTTGGTTTGTTCTATTTATCATTCTTTAACACACAAGTCTTATAAGAATATTTATTAATTAAATTGGTTTAAATGGTGTTTAATTATACATATAAACTACATGAATAGTGTCTAGAGGTTATCTTTTTTGTTGGTGTAGGTGTTAGGGGTGAGCATAGTTATTAGTTATCATTTATATTTGTTTTCTATTTCAGTTGTTGGATTATATTTATTTTATATTTAATTTATCTTGGAATTCCTTAATATAAATGAAAAATTCAATTATTTCATTATTTAATTCTATTTATGTCTCTCTTGTTTACGGGAAAAATAATTCCCACAGTTTTTATAATTTCACAGGTACTTTTTTCTTCCCATGGGGATCAAGAACGACCTACATGTGAGTGAGGGGCAAGACAGTTCATCTAACGGATGGATGGAAAATGTTTAATTTATGAAATTAGTAAGGTTATTATATAATATTATGGATTTATATATTTGATAATTATGATTTTTAAGGGTTGTATGAAATTAATGAATCATTATTATCTAACACATGTATGTTAGAAAATTACATGAAATTGTTCTTCATGGAGTATATTCTTTGAAACCATACCCATAATTTATATCAAATGAACATGGGGATACGTAAATAAAATATTCTAATATATTTAATAATTTACTCCTTATGAAAATAATTATAGTTAAAGAGAACTACAACAACCATTAAGAACCCAATAAAAACAAGGAAATTATTGATAACTGATAATGGAGATAGACTATAAGTAAATAAAATATATGTATTACTTAATTATACATGGAGA
This sequence comes from Viscum album, assembly GCA_963277665.1. Classification (NCBI taxonomy): domain Eukaryota; kingdom Viridiplantae; phylum Streptophyta; class Magnoliopsida; order Santalales; family Viscaceae; genus Viscum; species Viscum album. The sequence goes on from OY728165.1 coordinate 1,397,039,163, forward strand.
GTATAAAATATAAAATACATAAATAATTTTCAGAAATGTTTTATTAAGAATTTTATTTTTATTACAAAATATGTTATAGTGTATCAGACCTTCCTGAAATAAAAGGTAAGCGATTTCATCTCAATCCACCATCATTGAGGCATGTTTTCAACTAAATAACCTTCTATTATTATATATAGTGTAGTTAATATGAAATTAAATTATAATATTTTTATTATCATTTCATGGATGGTATTTATAAATCATATAAATAATCCATCCTTTATTTTCATTGGATTCAATTTTTACCGAATTCACAATGGGTTTTATAAATTCAATACCCTATTCATTAAGTTGTAATCTATAATCTTGAACATTGAATTTTATTATTGATGTAGTGACTCTATTTTTTTATTTTTTTATTTCAGAATATAGTAAATAATATTTTCAAATCTATGTTCTGAGATGGTGTGATATTTTGATGCCTTTGGTACCAAATATTGATAGTACAAAAATAGTAAATATATTAGTATCACAATTGCATATAGTTATTAAAATAGTTTAATAAATCCCAAATTATTGCATGGATTGAAACTATAAGACAAATATTGAATATATGGTTCTAGATTTACCCTAGGAGGTTACTAATGTTGGCATATGTTCGACGTTTAGTTGAGGTAGTTTTTGACATTTCATTTAATTAAAATATAGTATTAATTTTGTTATTTATTTTAATTTCTCATTTCATGATTATATATATAAATATACAACTATATAAATTTTACAGGTTACTCAATATAAAACATAGGATTATTTTTATGTCATATTTCTTCATCATTGGAAGATCACATCAGAGAATGAAAGGCGATTAGATCAATGTGGATCGAGAGGCAGTGAGTGCAACAAGATTTCTGCTTCACTGGATAATTCATTCATTAATAATGATATATCAAATCCATGAAAGGGAATATCAATTTTTATTTATTCAGTCTTCATAGTATTTTTAGAGCATTAATTTGATATTGTTTATTCGACCGTTAATTATTTGATCCTTTTCATGTTACTAGTATACCAATTAAATTATTTATTCAAATAATTCTTCAAACTCTATGGTATCACTTTTGTTATATCATTTTTTTATCATCGTCTAATATCACATCACTAATGTTGGTCAAACAATTATTTAGATTGTGCATTTTGAGGTGAAAATTCGTACATGAGGGTAGAATGGAGTGGTTTTTTACAATTTTATACATTTGAAAATATTATTGATTATATTTTGAGATAGAAGCTAACACAGTGAAATATTTCAAGGTCTAATGAGTTTGGTATTTAAATTATAAATTTTTTGAATAAATCATTATCAATCCTGAATGGGATTCCTAAGACCATTGTTTAATATATGATGTAGGCTTTACCATATGTATGACCTATGATTTCTCTACGATATATGTTTGGTTGAGGTAGTCATTAGAGGGGAATTTAATTATAATAGATATTTTTATTTATTTATTTGGATGTAAATTAGCATGAACGAACCACCTCAATAAATTCAACTCTATAAAAATAATCTCAGGTTATCTAAATAAACTCTTATATAAATGATACGATATATAAGGATTAATTATTTATGGATCGTATTAGAGGGAGAAGGGTGATTTGATCAATGGTGATAAAGAGGTAGTGAATATAATGTGACTAATCCTTCATTGGTGAAAACATTTATCAGTAATGATTAATCAAAATCGCAATATGCTCCATCAATTATGTTTTTCACCCTCCACATTATATTTTTAAATATTGGACTTAATTTGATTTATGTGATCTGTGATTATTTGATCCTTCACTTTATCCTTGTATATACATTATTTTTTAACTTAATTTATTATTTTTATTCCATTATATAAACTTTTTTATCCCTCTTCCTTGATCATGGGAAATGATCTCTTATCCAATTATGGTTATTTCTTTTTTACTATGATCCCCCCCACATTCCTCGCATTATTTCATCATTGTACCTTGGTGACATGATTTGACATTTCTTGGGCAGGTTTGATAATGATGATATTCCTAGATTCAATTTAGTTATTTTCATGATAAATGGATTAGTTTTTATATATATTTTGGGATGGACTTTATGTGGTATTTATTGGATCATGGATCCATGAGTGGCAATGGGTGGTAGTATTTTCATTGAATATTCGACAAAATCATGTAGATTTTCCAAATTTATATTTTCGGCAATAAAAATCTGAGAAATGATTTCTTTTTGTGATTTCAATCAATCTTCAGTGGTCAACTAGAGAGATTCAACATGGTATGCATAAATCTGGAAAACAGTTGAAGGTTTTATACATTATGGGAAAACACTATAGTTCAAGAGAACACCCCCAATGTACATCCTTTTCATAGTTTTTATGGATTGCCGATGATTTATAGAGTACACACTGTATGGAAAAACCCACACATTATGTAACCATACCTAGGAATCCATGTTGTTTCCCAATTGAACACACCTAGGAAAATTTATCGGATGACACAATGTATACTCTATGAGTAAACATAAATATTATGAAATCTATTCAGATCCATGTACATGGTCCGGTATACATGAAAAACCTAAAGTACATGAGCATAACCTAACATACATGAGCATGAACAGTTGTACAATCATATTCCTAAATTGGATGAGACGTGTCTTTACCAAATGTACACACAATTTAATATGAAATAGATTAAAACCCCTGTAAATAAATGAAAAAGGGTCATGCAACGATGAAGGTTATCATGCCATTTTTAACACTAAACATTTCTTTTATTCCCACCATTAACCTTTTCCTCTTTTATATACATCTTTTAGACTCATATGTTGACTAGTAAGTACCATATTCAGAGAAATAATTCAATATAGAATATGATGGTGGCCATTATTGGCATAAAAAAACAATGAGAGATGTTTTGAGGAACATTTGGATACACTTGATTATGGCAGTGATCTGGGAAGAATAATTAGGGAGATACATGAGTTGGAACTCCCTGATTACAGTATGGTATGAGTCCCCCATATTATTTACACAGGTAATGTTAGAAGTCCCCCATACTATAATTCTTGAAGATAATATCTCTAAAAGAGTTTTACTACCTATTCATTGATCTCTGGTGAGGTACAAGTCCTCCATATTATTTTTGGATCCATCTGTTATGGACATAATTAATAATGAAAGGGCCCCTCCATAGAATTTCTAGTGTGGTTACACGATAATTATGGTGTAGAGTTGTGTCTTCATTTTCTATGGAGCAGAGTGGTGAGGTGTGAGTCCCTCCACACGAATTAATGTATAGTTTCACATGATTCTAGGAATCAGAGATGTACCTTTGGTGTTGTGTAATGACTCACTATTAATTTTGGGGTTGTGGATATGGAGATCAACTTTCCATATTGATTTTAATTTTTGTTGGTTATATATGGGTGTCTCTGGTTATTGTCTAGTTTTATCATTAAAATTCCTTCATTAGGTTGAGATTCCAATTATTATAATCTTTCCATTACTCAATATCATTTTTTGGGGCATGTTACTGGATATGTGTATACTGACCCATGTATGGTCTCTTCCCCCATGTCTCATATCTATACAAATGATAGACATATCGGTTGTAAATTTAGATGAGTATATGGATAATTGGGCTCATTGACCTTGTATGGTGGTTGGGACATCTAGATCAATATATATTCTCTTTCTATCTTTTCATTTATTCATGTTTTATTCAGTTTGGGACTTCATTTCTGGTTAGTTGTGTCTATTCCCTATTAATTTTTAGTTTGAAATATCATAATTACTTATATTTTACAAGAGGTTATTGTATTCTAGGTTTACATTAGATGTTACTATATTTTATATTCCCCGAATATTTTCATGGGAGATAGTTGTCTCTTTTTAGAAAGTTATATTACGTAGTGGACTGACATTTAATTATCCTTTCTCAGGGTCTATCTCCATCCCCTATCCTATTCAATGGAGGCTTGGGGTTTTCACGGTTTCACCATCTATTGGACAGGATGCCTCTAGTGGGGTAGGTAACTACAATTGATTTATTCCATAGTATCACTATGTTATATTATGTTTCCAATTATTTTTAAATGGAATATATATTTTCACATGATATTCTTATTCTTTGACTGATTTATTTGTTCATAAAAAAAATATATTGTTAGGAATAAATTTATTCAATTCTAATAGATATCTCTCTACCATATTTTTATTATTTTGTCCTGAAAATGTCTTCCCATTTTATTGTGATTGATAATGATTATAATCATCGTGAATCTTCACATTTCTCTATTTATCTTTTCCAAAAATTAAAATATAAAAATTCACTGATGTCCGAATTTTCTCTAAAAACATAAAATAAATATAAAACACATTTAATATCAAGTTCATAAATTTTTTATCTTCGACAACACATTTTTGAACTTAAAAATTACTTCATATAATGTCCTAATTATTATGTACTGTTTAGGGATAATATTTTTTAAATCTTTTCTTCTCACCTTTATGAAAATTACATCTTAATAAGATTAATGCTTCATTCATTTTTATAATGTAGTAAATTTTTTAGGAAACCTATTTTGAGGAAATCGGATTAATTTTACTTTATACCTCTAAATGATATATTTTTTTAGTAATTTTCATGACCATCTTTTATGTTATTTTATGATAAATAGAAGTTTTTATATTGATTTATTTGTAATCCAATGATTTCACACATGATTGAATATATTGAGATACTATTTTGAAATGTTTTGAACCCCATTTTCATTCCTAGGGGTTTCACATGATATAATGAAAGCTTGGTTTTATGGGTCACATATCTGTAAGTTTTATCATTATGTGTTCAATAGGGTCTTATATATCCCTCTAAAAAAATTTATGGTTTTAAATCTCATGATATGCTATTGTAAATCATATATATCATTTGTTTTGTTCACAACATAATGTGTGGGAATGATAGGGTATAGTCACAACACAGTCCAAGGTAATGATTGGAATTTTTAACAACATAATAGTTTGGAATGAATTGTTTTTTTCTCAAAATTTTATGATTTAGAATGATTATTTTTGTGTCATATTTTTGTTATTTCAATATATTTTTATTTTTCATGCCTATTTGTTTTTTCCGATATTATTGTTATTGTATATTGTTTTTTATATTTATATAATGGTATATGTAATATTTATTTTTAGGTTTTTTTATTACTAATTTTATATTATGGATAACTCTTAAAATTCCATGATACTTTTAATTAAAATATTTCTCCTGTGATCATGTTTCTCACATGAGTAGTATGTATCCCATTTGATACATTAATAAAATTTCGATTACTCACCATTGGATCTCACAACATCTTTTTTCACGCCTTCCTAAAATATTATAGTCTAGGAAATGTGTAGTATGTTGTTATATATATTTTTTAGTGTCATGTGTTAAGGGATAATTTATAATCAGATACTAATATCTAATGAAACTAAACCTATTGGTTAAGTATTTGAAAGAATATTGTGAGATCTATTTTTTATATAACAAAAATATTTTTATATATGATACATTTTTATTTTATATCAACTCAGTTGGTATCAAGTTGAGGTTTAGTTTTTTGGAGATTAAGACTATAATGTTTTACAAAAAATTGTTTTAATAATCATTAATATGGAAAATCATTCTAATTTTTTTTCAATAGTGCGTGGTTTCCTATAAATAACATGAATTTCTAGATATAATTATTAGATGATTGTTATAACTCAAATGCATCTATGGATAATAACCTTGAAAATGTTAAGTAGGCGTTAACACGATCATCAATTGAGGCACAATAAATGGGGCTAACTTTAATCTTGGTTTGAAGCTCTTAAAAGATATACCTGGCTTGATTCAAATTCTCAAGGATAACCATTATGAAGAATTTGAATAAATTTATATTGTTTGGTAATAGTACTTAATAAGAAATAGACCATAAATCTTATATATTAATGCCTATAAATTTTTATGTTGGGGTGTACAAGTCATTTATGAAGTTTCTGCTCTATGTTAAAAAATCTTATATGATTATTATCTTATTAATTGTGAACCATAACATTCCTTTCATATAGAAAATGGATTTAAATAAGTGAAATAGGTTAATAATGGGAGTTATGGAAAATGATTTCATTTTCCCAACACACAACCAAACTGGATGGGTGATAATGTAAAAAATTTTATTTTAATTCTCACACAAGTATCTTAAGTAATGAATATTAATGTGAACTACACAGATTTCCAAAACATATGAAAAAATGAGTAAATTATTATTGTTTCTTTCTTGGGAAAATGTATACCCATCATTAGTGGGTATTCAAATTCATTAATTTTTATTCAATGAATACAATATAATGGATAATAAATTTTCCTTTATCCAATGATTAGGACATGCAAATTTTATTTTATTTGATTATCATTTGGAGGGTGATTATATTCAATGTTAGAGTGTAATTATTAATACGATGTTAGAGGAATCATTTTACACTATGTAATGGTGGGAGTCATGAAAATATTATTATGAAAATATTTTCCATGAACACTTCTCATGAATGTAGAGTGAGAAATCATAGAGATGATATTAAAGGATAAAGAATCTAGTTGTGATTGTAATGAAAACATTATGATAATTCCAGAGTATACCTATAGTTTTACTAATGAAAGTAAAAACTATATTGATATATTTTGTAGTTACATAGAACCAATTATTCAAATTTCATTGTATCTATAAGAGACATAAATAGCTATGATGAACATATTCAATATTAAATTATGGTAGAAACTATGGAATATCTTAATTCCAATTTATTTAGATTAAATAATATTAAAATGGATATTTATGGAAAAAAGGTGATAAATCCCATATATGATTGAATGTTAAACCACTTAAATACAAATCATTCAGTAGGAAGCACCCAATAAATATTCCCTTCTGTTTTGGGAAAATTATTTACAAATGGTATAGTGGGAAACCAAAAATGAAAATATTGGAAAAAATATAAAAATTTCAATTAAAACAATGGATGAGAACTGGGATCCCATATATAAATCATGGAAACTTAAATGCCTGCAATTTATGGTGTTTTTTTGAATTACGAAAATAAATTCTCTAATAAATTGTTTAACGGGAAAAATAAGAATTAGAAATCTCATATACCAAGTGAAAATTGAATGGAATATGTAATCATGATCACTATTGTAGAAAGTAATAATGTGGTGTTTATAGGTACACTAATTCATCCATTTATATTTGATAATGTATTATTATATTTTTTTCTTCATTTTATTTCATATCATTGTAGTTTTATATTAATTTTGATTCACCACATAAAACATTGGATAATGAATTATTTTTTAAAACACTTCATGGTGTACTAATTGTATCTAATGAATATAACCCTTTTTCAATTGATAATTATTGGAAGATAATTTTTACAGATATATTTATTCACTTTGGTAGAATTTTATGTGATATTTCATATGTATTGTATCTAATTAAATATATATCACATCAAATTATAGTATAATGAAATCTAATTTCATATCTCAAGTCATGTAGTTATAAAATATTGTAGAATTAATGATTATGTACTCCATTTTGAAAAAAAAACTATTATATGTTTCTTAATACCCAACAAAGGGGAACTCATGGCTCTAGTGTATGGGGAAGAATTAAATATTGAAAATAAATCAACTGTATAAATATAGATTCATGTATATTTTTAATAAAATCCTCTTATTTCACTAGAATGCAAGGTTGAGGATTCAATTGGACTCATTTTAATTTATTCCCCATTATCAACATGTCCTTTTAAAAAGGACCCTGTTGAATTTGAAGAATTAAAGAGGATAATTTTAGAAAAATAATAATGGAGATTTATATACCCTAGGGATAAAAATGTTCCCAATGTAAAAAATAAATAATTATCAATTCATCTTTGAACTGACTCTCATCAACTATTAAAAATTATAATCAAGAACAATTATAATATACCATAGAATAATAATATCTCAGATAAAATTAGAGGTTCTCAATACTTTAAAAATGTATATATATTATATAGATACCATTAATTGTTTTTAAATATATTTTATATTCCCATAAATTTTTTTTCATAAGATATAGACATTATAAATACATTTTAATTCCTTCCAGATATAAAAAATTCCCAAGTAATTTTCATGTATATGATGAATATAGTCTTGAGTGATTACAATGTTATATTTTTTGTAATCTTAATTTATGCTGTTATTAAATATTATATGATATAGGAGGAATGTGAAGAGAATTTTTCAACTTACATAAAAATACTATTAAAATATAAATTTAATTCATATTTCCCCAATTATAATATTTTACTACAATATGTTTCATTCATTGGACATGTAATCACAAGAAAGGATATGTTTATCGAACTTTAAAACATATAGGTGATTGATGAATGGCCTAGAACATCCACTATGGAAGGGATCCACTGTTTTTTAGGTTTATCTAAATATTATCTAAAATTTATAATAATTTTCTCCTCATTATAAATCAACTAACTACGTTTGAAGAAAATGGAGTGAATTTATTTTATATTGATGGATATGAATAAATTTTCATGGAACATAAAAAGAGGATGATGACAATATCGGTACTCACATTAACCAATAGGAGAAGGGATTTTAATATACATGGATACTTCAAAAATGTTAATGGGATATGGGATAATCTAAAAAATACAAGATAGTTTTTTATGTATCTTTATAATTGATGATCCATGATAAAAATTTCTCGACACATTATCAAGAAATAGTAGCAGTTAGTGTTACATTATATATTTTTTTAATTAAAACTATATTTAAAGATGTTATTTATATATTGATCACAATATATTATATTATATATTTAAAAAGAGTGATTTAAAACATGTTCTAAAGGATATGGTTAGAGTTAATAAAATATTATGATTACTCAATACACAACCATCATGGGAAGGAAAAATATTTATCATGCTCTATATAAAAAGGATCATATTTTCATATCCATGATTAGTATTTAATGTGACCTAATCATCCTAGATATCCATAGTATAGATGTAGAAATTTTACATGGAATTATAAGTTCAAGCATTTCTAAATTTTTTTCTCAATTATCCATCTACATGAAGATAAAATGGGCCAAGAAAGATAATATAGAGCTATATAAGAATATATGAATTATTTTTCTGTTTAAATTGGAAAATGGTGATGTTATACGATTTAATACGTTAATAATTTTCCTTTAATAACTAAAGTTAAAGAAGTTTTTTATAATGAATATATCTCATAATTTTGTACTCATCCCGGAATAAAAAATATTTATGGAAATAATAAGAAATACATGGAGTGGAACAACATGAAAAAGGATATTTTTAAGTTTAAATCTCAATAAATTTCATTAGAACATGATTGGTTATTGGGATAGATATCAATGGGGATTAGGAACCTATTTGCTATGAAATTAATAAAATGGGAGAACATCATCATAAATTTCATCATCGATTATCCCAATAAATATACGGGAAATAATTCAATATCGGTAGTGATGGATGGGATAATAAACATTAAACATGAAATTTATACTTGAAATGATTTACCACTAATGAAGTTTCCATGTTATACATATAGGGAGTGGTAGGTTTGAAAATAGTAACACATAAACTATATCTAATTGAGATTCTAGTTTTACATAAAAAATTTAGATGTTACTTACACAAGTATTATATACAATGACTGATTTTACAATAAATTATCATCATAAATATGATAATCAATCAAAAAGAGCAGTTAATATAGTCAAATAACAGTTAAGATATTGATCAATGGATTTAAATGGAATTTAAGGTTAAAATTATCCTTCGGTTGAGTCCTTATATAAAAATAGTTTCTCATTTAGCATCCAAATGGAACCATGTGATACTCTATATGGAAAGATATGTAGATATATGAAATGTAGGGATAATGTATAAGAATAGTAATTGTTAGGTCCTTATCTTTTCCACTATATGAATGATATGTTTCAAACTATCTAGTGACATATGAAATGAAAATAATTTTGAATAAAGTGATATACTAATAATTATCGATGTGATTTGGAATTTAATACTTCTTAAATTGTATTTCATAAAATATTTTTCTGAAAGAGGATAATGATATTTGAAAATAATTTGGAGATAAGACCCTGATAAATTTGTCCACTCGAGATATTTATAATGTATGAATTATAGAATATTAAATAGAACGTCCATTAATCCTCTCATAGTTATATTTTTATTTCAAGTATCACATTCATGAATATAATAAAAAATAAATCACATGTAATGAATATAAAAGTGGCGAAATTGAGCTATGATCATTATTATGAGGAAAAACTAGTCATTATCTTGGTTTTATGGGATAATGATTTTAAGAAAAAAGGAAAATCATTTAGTAAAATTTATATAGTTAAATAATATGTTTGATGAATTTACATGGGAACCAAAAGATAAGATGAAAAAATATTTCCCTATCAATTTTTCATATGAGTAATTAAATTTCATATAATAAATATTCTATAGAGGTAGAATGTAATTTCTAATGATTTTAATATGTTTTTCCAATTTAAATAAATATTATTTTAAACATCTATGTAACACATGAAACACAAAACTATAACAAACCACAAAAAATCTAAGTTAAAATTATAATTTAAAATGTGACCATAATAATATAGTTATTGAATTAGGTAATTTAATTGATGTTAATGGGTTATGATATCTTTGTAGAAATGGGATATGATGGAATCAATAAGAAGAAAAAATCTTTAGGAGATTTATTTTTTGATCTTGTAAAGATGTTAGGGTTACAAATTTTTTCGCTAGAAAAATAAAAAAATTAACATCAACATGTATGACTGAAGAGAAATGATCAATTGGAGAAGTTCAAACACTTCGAAATCATTAAGAGATAAATTCTAACTAAATTTACACTTGTTAATTCCACCATTTCATATATTACCACTGTGTTTGGTAAGAAGGAATTTATGGGTATTTATAAATAATTTTCATTGATATAAATAGGTAACTACTAATGCAATAAAAAGATTAATTTATTTTTACACATTAATATTTTTAATTGAATTTCAAGATGGATTTTATAAAATAATAAATGATTATTTAATAATAATTTATTGATAAAAAATTATAATTTATTTTTAAGTAAATAATAAATTAGAACTAAATATATTACATTCTAAAGATACAAACTTTTTTGGCTATATTTACTTTATATTTTTTATTTTGATATTAATAATATAAATAGATCACTTTTGAAGGATTTCTTTAATTAAAATTTTAAAGTCCTAAGTAAATATATTTAAAATTATTTTTTCAACTGATATGAAAATATATTAAGAATATAAATTATTTTAAAAAAATAAACAATATATATCTAATATGTTTTAACTTAAGAGATAATTTTAACTTATTTTGCATATTAATTATATTAAATGGAGTTTAAATTATGAATCATAACATTTATATTTTATATTAAGGGTCATGTTATATTTTCAGTAAATAAATAATTATATAGGTAATTAATAGAACAATTTAATAAAGTCTAAAAATATGTAATCTACAATTGTGACATAATAGGTTTTTGGACACATTTCATTTCATTAAACTGCATATGTATAATTATTAAAAACATTTTTCTATTCCGTGAAAATAATTAATACATAGTAAAAAACATATTCATAAAAGATATGAATCCAACTAACAATATATTAATAATTAATTGGATACCATTAAAACAAATTTTACTGGAACCATGAGTTTCAAATGATGGATTATTACATATCAAGGATGATTAAATTCATTAATGGTGTATAAATATATCAGTGATAAAAGATGGAGATTAATAATATCATTAAAAATAATAGATCAATTAGATCATAATCACAAATAAGAATCACCATTATTAGGAATATTCCTATAATGAGAAAAACATTCATGAAATAATAAATCATTTATTTAAATCTAAATTGATTTATAAGGGAATGATAAGTGAGAATTAAGAGGTAATAGTGGAATTAATGTATATGAGGCAATGGGGGTAATATATAGCACTTATAATGATATGTGGTCCGTAGAAATATGTTTTTTTAACATTGTTATTGGATATATGGTATTGGGGTTTAAATGGATTTTATTTCTATATTATAATGATGTAATTTTTATTAATAAATTTAAATTGATATAATTCTACAATGAAACAAAATTATTTTATTTTAAATTTATCCATTTTATTATATATATATATATATCAGTTATATGTTTTTAGTATCATTATTAATTTTTAAAATAATGTTTTTATATATTCATAATATCATAGAATTATTTTAAACCCAATATATTAATAAAATGTTATTACATTTTATTAAAAAAGTAATCAATCTTAACGAGTTAGGAATAACAACATTTAGTAATAAAAATTAATTTTCATAAATAGTTATACATTTTCTATAAATTCTATACTAAAACCAATTGGTTAGTATTTAATAATGTGAAATATATTTATTATATATATAAAATTGATTAAAAATCAACATAATAGTTATTACTACTAATATAATAACAGTTAATTCATTGTTATGTCTAAATAAAATATTTTTTCCAAAAAAGTTTTTAATAGTCACACCTACTTATATTAAAATATATTTGTACCAAATATAGAAACATACTGTAATAATTTTTTTTAAATTTTTAATAATCAATTTCAATTTTTTTAAATAAGTTCATTTTCATTGATAACATAAAATAATATAGAAAAATATTATTAATTGACATTTTAAAATTTTTATTTTTCAGTATTGTTATTAAAATGTTGTTTAACATGTATATAAATTATTTTAATTTAACTATATTGGTGAATTAAATAATATTTTGAGGATTTAATAAAATATATTATCAAACATTTGATGAAAAATGTCAATAAATTGGAAAAAAACACTAAACGCATAAAAATACATTTTTCATCATCATCATTGTTTAATATATCATATGTTCAAAAATTAATGTTTATAACATTGTATCTTGAAATTAAATTAGGTTAAATTGATTCCAAATTTTTAATTATAAAATCCAAAATATTTATTAGGGTTCGTATTATTGTTTTAGTAAAGAAAATAATTTCCATGGTAAAATTTTAATCGATGTTTATAAGTGTACAAAGATGTAATATTCAATGGACTAAATTTTATTAAATTAACCTAACACATAGACCTTTAAAAATAAATTTTTACGATTTAGATTAATATATATATTTCTATTCAACCATTATTTTCCTAGATCACCTAATTCTCATTGATTCCATCTTTACCCAATATATAACATTAGTTTCTTATGAAATGTTCATCATTTTCACTTAGAAATTGAGCTCACTTCCACTCCCTTCATTCCACAAATTTAAATCAAGTTGATAATGAAAACCTAATGATTTAATCTCTCATAAAACCGACCTGAAATGTTTTAGCCCTTTGTTACATGAAAATTTTCCAATTCATTACTTTCCAAGACGTCCTCCAAGAGAAAAATCAAGTCCTTCACAAGGGCATTATCCACTTCATATCCTTTTCATTGATATCATTACTATCAAAAAATCATATATTCATGAAATTTTTATTATATTATTATCATTAGAATAATTAAGAATAATTATATTAATGGAATAAAAATTTTCTACCCACCTGTTCTCCATTTATAAAATGAAAACATCGATCATGTTACATGCACACAATGACCACAATGAATGATGTACAGTTTTTTCCATAAAAACTAGTTATGGATTGTAAAAAAGATAGATTTAATGAATAAATATGGTATTCAGGACATGAATAAGTCTTTATAATGATTTCTTTATATTATTAATAATATTAAAAATAAATTACAATTGTAAATTTCATTTTACCAAATAAGAATACCAAGAGGAAAAATGATTTTTTAATATAATTAATATCTTATTATATTATCTTCTTTATCCACCTATTCTCATTTATAAATATTATATATATATATTAAAATATAAATAATCTCATTTTTCATATATACTGATGATATTATAATCACTCTATAGGTTCACTCATCCATTTATTATGGGTTGTTCTTTCTAAATTTGGTTTAACAACATTCTTGAGCGATGATATAAATTTTTTTCATTGAGAGTTATTAAAATATAATTAATAATATAATACAATGTTATTATATGATTAATTTTTTGTTTTTATATAATATCAATAATAATATTTATCACATCAATTATTATACCATCATTCTTCATTTAAAATCACAAAAACAATCTCAACAATGACTTCATCCTCTCCAATAATTACAAAAACACACATGGGATAATATTGGAAAATTATAAATAATTATAAAAATTACATTTTATTACATTACAGAATCTAGAAATTACGAACTTTTTAGCCAATATTAAGGCTTAAAATCTCCATTAATAACATATATGATATAATAAAGGATACTAACATCTAATGACTAAAATAAACAACATATATATAATTAATGTATAATAAATGTATATGGTTTCATGAATGTATTGTAAGATATCATGGATCCCACTATGCATCTGGATTCCTCTCTACATTAGTCTTTTTACAATCCCAGTGATGGATTCAGTGTCAGCCACTTCCATACTGGTGGGTAATTGAATCAATGTGGCCCCTTCTAGACCAAACCCTCACCTAATTACCACTTTATCGACCCCTATTATCTCCAATAAATTATAACAATATTTAATTTAAAAAATTACCTATCACATTATTTCATCCTCCTTATATTTTCCATGTCACAATTAGTTCTTATATAGGCCTCGTCTCTTTGTAACCTAAAATTGTTGGCTCATTCCAGCCTTCATCGACCCCTGCTTATTTATTTTGATAAAATTATATTTTCTTCTTAGGGTTTCTATGTGTACCCAATCATCAGTTATATATATGACCATCATATCATAATTTATGTAAATAATGATGAATAAACGTTTATAGCTTATTTTAAGGATTAATAAACCTTCATTAAAAACCATTTATCTATTTTGATATTATTTTTTGAATTTGATATGAAACATGTTCCCTCGACCATGAAATTTTGGTCATGCTTCACATTCTTTCAAATTAATTTTCCAAAAATCAAAAGATATTAGAATATTATGGAATAAGGATGGTGTATATTTTTGTTCACATATATAAACCATTTATTTTTTTCCTTAGTTATCTTAGAATTTGTGTTGAATAGATATATCAAAATCACTAGTGGTATTTCTATTGATTGAGGTCATTAAAGGGTTTTTATGAAATAATACAGTTCTTTTTGAGTCATAAGAAGATTCATGTTACACTTGATATCATCAAAGACACTCATTATGAGATTTTTGAGGATTTCTCATGGAAAATAATTAATTTATATTTTTTTCTGTATCTAATATTCAGATTGTTGGTACAAATGATAATGGTAACAGATTCAGATTGAAAAATTATGTTTCACTGCATCCATATTGTGGTAGTCTATAGATTAATTACTATATTCGAGGGATCATAGGGATTAAATATAAAAGACCTACTTTTCGTACATTATTATTACATCATATTAAGGATAAAAATATTAAATTTGTACAATGCGAGGATAAAAATGTTTAGTGTCATGGGAAAATTAAGATAAAATTTAATATTTATATTATAAAAATAAACATTATTTAATTACAATTTCTATAGATTCCTAGTGTCCATAATTTACTCTATAATATAATTAGTTTTTTGAGGTTATGAATTAAAGATAAGAGTGAGGTAAATGTCCATTAGGATAATAAATAATAAAATTAATCAATATGACATGGGTGAGAATAATCTTCATCACCATAAAATAAGTGTGTTATCATCATTATAATCATGAGAGAAAGTATTATAAAAAATAATGGAGTGTGGAAATGCATAAAAATGAAACATCATGTCTTATTTGTCAAATACCTCACATAGTTGTGAAAAAATCTAGAATCCTCTTCGCACATAGTATATGTTTATAATCATAACATCAACATTTTTACCAAAATAAACATAATTTTCATGTATATTTCACCATATCTCATGAGATAAATCATATTACCCAATCCATTTAAGCACTATATAATTTTATGGGAACCTATCACATCATAACATTGACATAAATATTCTTTAGACATAGAAATAATTTCAATAATAGACATAAAATAACTAATGGAAATGTAATGTATTTAGTTTAATAAACTCAAGATTATATGAATTTGGTTTCAAAATTTGAGATTGAAAAACATATATTCCATTATATTTATAAGTCTTTCGGGAATAATAAACAACTCAAGAGTAGTCAAAATCTATTTTGGATGAAATAGTTATTTTCAAAAATAGTTTTATTTGCCATTAAAACATATTAGAATAATGTATAACCAATAAAATAAATTATGATAACAATGAAATTAAATTTTATGAGTGTTAAATTCACATCCTCACTGAAATTTTAAAACAATGAGGAATATCCCAAACCAACGAAGTGAGGTTTGAGATACCATGTAAGTTTTTTTGGAATGCTTTCTTCACATCAATATTCTACATAATCAAATTAGAGTAACTTATTATAAATAAATAACCTATTATAAATTTATTTGAATTATTATAATTTTATTAATTTCATTAATGGCCATTTTTAGGAGTTATATAGTTTAATTTTGTCGTTCGTGAGTGCTCATTTTCTAGGCTTTCATGATCAGTTCACTTTTATGTATGTATGGAAGATCATGTAAACTGAGAATAATTATCCAATATTTATATTATATGTTATTAGTTAACATATATACATTTTGTTTTCCTTGTAAAATTTTTCCAATTTATGATGATGATTCACTAAAAAAATGTTAATGATAATCATTTAGATTAATTTTTTCATTTTTCAAACCCAATGAAATCGTTTTGTTTTATTATTTAGTAATATATATATATATATATGTTAGTTTTAGAATAAATAAAATTATAAAATTTATTTTAAAATATTTTTCAACCCTATTAATTTCTTTATGAGTACCCTTTAATGCAGTAAACGAACACAAAATTTTTTGTCCTTGAAGGTGAGAAATCAACACGTCACATACTACATTTTCATTTTTAGAATTGAAAAGATAGGATACCTTGTTCTATGATGTATTATTAATATTAAAAAAAAATTATGTTATATATAAAATAATGGATTTATCATGACACTTAGGTTAGTTGAAGTTAGGAGGGAACAGAAAAATTTACGAACATGAATAGAAATTAAAGGAAAAGAAAGAGGATATTACCTATTGAAGTCTTCACCATGATAACAAACTTAGGAAAATTGGATTTTGTCTTTGGTTCAAACCAAATACTTCTAGATGTGTAAAAGAGGATTCATATGAGCATTGGGTAGAATATGGGTAAGATTTAATGGTTGTAATGTTTGATGAGTAGAGGTGGTATGGTGTGGAAATTATTTGGGAGGATAGGGGTATATTTTAAATATTTTTTCATTATATTATTAAATAATCCAAATACTAACAACATTTTCAACCTTATAAATAAATATATTAAATAATGAAATAGATTTGCAGATTATGGGATTACATTAGGAATATATCATATAGAAATTAATAATTCATCTGTTTGTTATATACTCTAATTAACATAATTCACCAATCACAAAAAAAATTACCTATTTTCGAAAAATCCCTATAAACACCCTAAATATTTTTTGATGTGTATAATTAAAAAAATTTAAACCATTTTCTAAAAATTATTTTATAATTATGAGAAATTTAATTTTTATTTAAATTATTCATTTCTTTAAGAAATATTGTTTTTAAAATTATAATAAATGTTATGACATGTTGACAAATTTATTAAGGTATCATTAAATAACCTTATATCCCTAAAAAACAAAACATTAATAAATTAATTCATTTAATGATAATAAATTTAATTTTAGATCATTAAATTAAGGATACAATTGTATATAATTTTTTTTTATAATACTAACACTTAATTTATCATTTTAAAACATTTATTGACCTCCACAATGCTATAATTATATCATATTTTCATTTATAAGGTTTATATAATTTTATTATACTTTCATAAGTGAGTCACTATTTTATTCACTTGACTAATATTCCTAATAGTCATTTTACTATTCATAAAATCATGTTACTATTCTATTTTTATAGGTTCCATAATTTCTATGAATATAACTTATTTAATTAAATATTTTTGATAATTATTGATTATTGGGATCTTCGTTCTATGTGATAGTTTTTTACTATATATATGAATTATAAAAAGGGAGACAATTACATTGATAAAAGATTGGGTCAATACATTCTTCCGCACATTTGAAATTTTGAACTAAAATTTTCATTTTAGAAAAAGTGGTTAAGATATTTCTATGTAAAATTTTACTCTAGTTTTAATGTTTCTTATTTGTACTTATTATACTTAAATATTAATTTGAATAGGTGTGTAGTATTGTTTCATCGAACATTATCATAATAGTATAAGTTCTTCACCGAATGCTTTTAAAATAGAGAGATCATTTTATAACTATACCCCCCTATATTTAGTACATATGACATATCTAGTATATACTTATTCAATATGGATACATGGAATACATGATATACTTGAGACATAGTAGGTAGAAGTGCACTTTAATATATCATAGCTCCAACATGATCAATAATATATAAGGGGATGATGTGCGTGTGACTCAACATTCCTTTCTTCCAAAATCTAATGATCATATATCATGAAGATAAGTGGAGGAATATAATTTCTCCAACCTTAGTCTATAGGTACCATTGATGAGTCTATAGATTTATCTTCTATTGATTAGCAGATTCTTTGATGTGACTCTAAATAGATTTCACATTTTCTACCAATTCATGGATCATTTCAGGTCCCATTAGCTTACATTAAAAAACATCATCCCCACATGCAGATGTTATTCATATTTTCCCAAAAATGGATTTATATGTATTTGTTTATATGGACAAGTGGAATACATTATTTTTAGATAACTCATCCAAAGGAAGAGGTTGTTCCAATCCACCTTTGAAGTCCATAATTAATTATCTTAAATGTATACCTGTTTCTGAGTTTTACGTTCTCATTATCTATCATTGTAAAGAAGATAATACATACTGATGTTCAACTCACTGATTAGAGCATGTTGGAGAATTTTCTATAACTTGGATGTAAATATCAAATCATGATCAGAAGCATTCGGTATTGGTACACCATGTAGCCTTACAACTTTTCTAATGTACATATGTGAATGATATTCTAATTATAACTACTCCCAAATTTATATATAGTGTGATAAATATATAATATGATCCAAAATAACCCATATATCATTTTTCTTATGGATGTCTTCAGAATTATGGTGAAAAATTCCATTGTGATTTTTACTTATATCCATGTTTGTATGGGTAATTGATTCATCTTCCCATCATATGTTTTCATTTTTTATTCACATTATAAAACTATAGGAACTATTATATATATATATATATTCATCAATCCCTTTTATCATATTTTCAATCAAATAGTTCTATGATAGATATTAATATATCTCTATGCTCATTAGTAAATAGAGAAAGATGAGATATGTGAATCACTCAGAATATATTTATTTATATCTTGATTGGATGGTATACATGGCCATGACCCAAATATTAAAATTTTATCCTCATGAATTTTTAACTCTCTGGGTTTTTCCTTTCTGATAGCTTCCTACTTCTTCTGAATTTCCACATCATTTGGTTGAACATCCATTTTTCTCGATGAAGGATGGTTGAGAAATCATTTGAGAAAATATTTATTATGTTTATTCCTTAGGGATTCCCATGTACATCCTTTGTAAATATAATGTGATCGTATTATTTTAAATTTTCCTCAATGATAATATTTATGGATCATTTATCCTAATATCATATATCACATTATTCATTTTTTTGGATTTTATGTGATTTAGCATTCAAAATCCTTAATGACCCCTAATGATCTACACTAGAACATATTAATCTCATTCCATGTGAGTATATATTTTAGGATCCTATGTTAACTATATGTTTCACACATCTTCCAATATATATAATGACGCAAAATTTTTAATGTGAAGATCACAACCTCCAACTCATGATCATATGTGGGACTGTATTGCTCATGAAGTTTCAACTTCCTTGAGGGGTTGGCCATCACATTATCATTTTTCATCACTAAACATCGTATTCCCTTTATTGATGCATCAATATATACCAAAAATAGTTCCCACTTGTTTGGAGTGACTCTTTTAGTACTGTAATAAGACTCTTTTTAACTCATTCAAGAATCCATCACATACATTGGTCTATAAAAAACATCTCCCACATTATAGTAAAATTGGTTATTGGGTTTTAAATTTATAATACTTTCATCACAAATATCTAGTAATATGCTGTGAGACTAAGGAAAAATATAGATCTATCTTACAGATAGTTCCCTGGCCCACTCTTTGATTTCCATAGTCTTGGAGTGTGTCTATAGATTTTCCATTACAGTTGATAACATTACCCATGAATTATATTTCCTCAATCTAGATTTCAAATTTATTATACATTTCTTAATGAATCTCCCCTCATAAACTACTTAGCACTATATTCAAACTCTCCTCTTGTTCCCCCTTTCTCTTGGAGTATATAAAAATATCATCTATAAAGACAACCATAAATTTTTCGACGTGATATCTAGTGACCCTATTAATTATGTGAATTAATATTTTTGGATCATTAGCCAGCTCCATGGGAATAAATATGAAGTCATAGTGTCCATACCAAATTTTAAAGGCATCCTTGGAAATATCCTCCTTCTTTAACTTCAATCAGTAAAATACCAACCAAAGCTCTAACATAGAGAAATACACAGTCCCACACATTTGAAAAAAAACTATTTATGGAAGGGGATAATTTATTTTATTGTTGTTTTTTTTCTCATGATAATCATTCCACAGGTATAATGATCCTTCCTTATTCTTGATGGAGAGGAGTGGTTCCCCCATGGTGAATCACTCAAGTGTGTAAAAAACTTGTAAATATTCTATAATAGTATCTTATTCTGTTCCTCCAAATCAATAGTGGTCATTCTATATGTATTCATTGATATATGCAGATTTCTAGGAATAAGGTCAATTTAGAACCCAAACTCTTTATTTTGAGTAATACAATACAATTATTCAAAGAACACATCAGTGTGGTCCCACAATATGTGCATGTCTTCGAGCATGAATTTACCTTTTATCTAAATCATTTGAGAAAGATATTATTACTTATAAAGAAATAATATTCTAAAATGAGACTAGTATTATAAAGGAGAATCATATTCGTCTTCACACATGTACAAAATTAAAGGATTCTTTTGTATGTGAAGAGTGATCTCCCTTTCCAGAAAGTTAATGTTGGATTTGAGTAATGATACTGAATCCACACCTCATAAAACATCAAACTACACCAAAGTATGAAAATATTTTCAAGGAGGTTCAATTGATAATGATTTACTAGGGATGAGTTATATAATTTTCATGCAATAATTTCCTCATTGTCTTCTCTAACAGATAATTAAACCTCCATATTTTTTATGTGGTTTATGATTTGATCTACTGAACATGAATGTTATGAAACAAGATTTATAACTACAATCAAATTATAAATTCATTATTCTCTAATGAATAATCAATGTACATATCATCAGATCATTGTTGGGGTCCAAAACAATAGTAGTTATGGCATAATATTTCCCTTTGTCTTTTGGCTATGGTATGTGATGACACTTATTACCTTCAAGGAGTCTAGGTTTAGTGCACTATATTTCATAGTTTCCCTGATCCATATAGTTTATTCATTATAAAATGGTTTTTATCTTTTTTCCTCTATCATATTTGTCAAATTATTTATGTCTATTCCACATTAATGAGCTTTGTGGACTTCTCTCCCATACATGAAGTATTTACCCATCCCTTTGAGACAGTTCTCATGATGCTTCTTCTCACATTTTTGACATGTGAGCATTTGACTTTTCATTGAAAAAATTTCATTATATCTTATTTCAAGAAACTCCATATTTTGTTTGTTATCACTATAGTTGTGGGACACCCCTTAAATATCCATATCCAAATTCAGATAATATTGTATAACTTCTTAATAACTCCTAAATTATATAATTTCTATATCATTTAAAAGGTGTGGTTTTAAAAAACTAATGAAACTACCCATTTTTCTATCGGTTTTTCTAAAAACCTGAGGATTACCTCGCATGAATTATTATATTCTCTTCATATGCTATGAATGATTCACCAACCATTAGTTTAAACTCTCAAAATTATCTCTCCATATTTTTATGAAGAGTTCAAGGGACATACATGTAACAAGATATTTTCATAAAGTTTTCCCACTATATATATTAAATTTCATCCATTTTCTTAGTTTTTATAATCAATTCCACCATTGATCGGCCTCTCCATCTAAATTAAAAACCACAAGAGTCAACTTTTCTCTATTTGAACAATGGATTACAAAGAAGATATTATTCCATGGATTTAACCTCTATTCCATGATTAGTGGATCAAATGGTCAACTAATATTCAAAGATCATTTATACATAAATGACATGACAACCAGTTTCTCAATTTTAGGAAAACTTTTATGTTCAACATTATATAGGTTATTGTTCATATCTTGGGAATGTGGGGTAAGAATCTCAATAAAATTTTGATCTCCACCTCCCATGGATTTGGGGAAGTCATTTTTACATTTTTTTCTATTTTCCCTCACATGTATTATTGGCATCATTTCTCTCGGAACCCTCCATTTTATAAAATTGAAAATATTGGAACAAAACATATGTAAAAAATTCCGGGGTAAATAATTTATTTCTTTATAAAACAAATTCTAATGGAATATATTATGTTATCTGTATATTTATCATTTTACTAAATAAAATATTCATAGTTTCATTCATATAATATGTCCCATACAAAGGGTTTTCACTAATGTTCCCTAATAGTAATTTCCAAATTAACAAAATTGTCCTCTAATATTAACTAAATCAACACTACTTTTATTAAATTACTATTAAATCATTTTAATGAAAAAAAATAGTGTTGTAAAAAAAGAATCAAATGTTTTAGTGTCTTGTAAAAATTAGGTAAAAACATAATTTTTACATAATAAAATAGAAACATTATTTAATAAATTATTCTATATATTTTTTTATATACTCTTTCTAATAAGCATTCTACTAAGCATATACCTCAAAGAAAGGGGTGACGTAAATTCCCTATAAAAAGATAAATAAGCACATGAATCATGATAACGAGGGTGAGAATAATCACTATCATCATAACATAAGTATGGTATCATCATCATAATCATGATATGAGGTATTAGAAAAATTCCCATAATGTAGAAATGTATAAAAATGAGTTATTGTGTCTTAGTAGTAAAAAACAACACATAGTTCAGAAAAAAGATAGTATCATGTTCATACATAACATATATGCATAATATAAACATTGTAAGTGTGAAAAAAAATCATGTTCAGGGATATTTCACCTTATCTCATGAGGTAGGTCACATTACTTATTTCATTAGATATCTATATAATTATGATTTCACTCGTCACATCATAACATTTACATAATCATGCTTTCTAAAAAGAACATATTTTAATCATATCCACTAAATATCCCATGGAAGGGAATTTGGTTTAATTTAATAAATTCGTCAATAAACCATTGGGATTCCAAAATGTGAAAATAAAAAACATATTCAGTATTGGATTTGTCATTCATGAGCTAAGATAAAACAACTCAAGAGTGGTTAAAATGTGGTTTGGAAATATTTTCTTGGTTTTAATATCTTTATATATATGTCACTAAACTATATTAGAAACATGTATATCATATAAAATAAAATTTTATAATATTGGAATTATATTTCATGAGTATTAATGGAATACATGCAATAAAATTTGGACCGAAAGGGGAATAAGATAAAGAAAGAAAACTGGGTTCGAGAATCCCTATAGCTTTTGTATGAATGAAATCATCACATTAATATCTTGGTTAATAAAATTTGATTAATTAATTAATATATAGAATAAATTTTATATGTATATTAGATTTATTATAATTTTATTATGTTTATTTATGGACATTATGATGAGTTATAATGTTCAATTTCACCATTTTAGAGTTCTGTTTTTCATGGTTTTCGTGACCGGTTCCACTATATTATGGTATGGAAGATATTTTAATTGAGGATATTTCTCTAGAAATGAAATTATATGTTATTAGTTAACTTTTATAATTTTAATTGGCCTTATAAATTATTATTATTTCATATATGAGGATAAATAATAAAATAGAATGTTAATGGTAATTGTTTGGGTTATTTTTTGCGGTTTTTGATCACAACATACTCGATTTGTTTTATCATGTAATATTACATATATGTGTTATATAAAGAACATAAAAATGTAATAAAATATATTTTTCAATCAATTTCCACCATTATAATTGTTTTAGGACATTCATTGATGCCAGTAAGGAAAAATGAAAATGTTTCATCCTCAAAGGCTTTAAATAAACCCCTCATGGGTGACATTTTCATTATTAGAAAAAAAATGTTGAAAATAATAGGTTTGATGATATATTATTATATTAACATAGTAAAATAAAATTAAATATAAGATAATATTTTTATCATTCCACTTCTATGAGGGGATGTGAGGAGATAATAATAAAATAGAAATCTTGAAAAGAAATTAAAAGAAATTAAATATGATTTTACCTCTGGAATTATTCTCCTTGAGAACCTCCTTAGTGAAATTGGATTTGGTATTGCGTTGACATAAAAAAACCTAGAATTATCGTAGATGATTTCTATGGGAAATGAGTGTAATTTTTACAGACATTAAAGCTTGTAATGTCTAAGGATATGAGGTGGTGAGGGGTGATATTTATAGGCAAGAAGAGGGGTGTTTTTAAATTATTAGTTTTAATTATTTTATTATTTTGACACAATCCAATAAATAGTTTGAACCAAATCACTAAATTTATTACATAATTTAGCATAATTCCATATAATGGGCTTATATCATACATACATCATTTATGACACAATAATTCGTGTATTGGTTAAATACCGTAAATTACCATATTTCACTATTCACCAAAAAACAATTGTTTTAGTGAAAAATAAAAAATTAAACATAACCATTTTTCATCATGTAGAATTTGAAAACGAAATCCATTTTATATAAATACTTTAATAATATTATAAATTTAATATTTAATTTAAATCCTTATTTATTCCCAAAATAATGATTTTAAAATTATAACTGATTTTATGACAGTGTGAAAATTAATTTAGGTCTCATATAATTTTCATATAATTAAAAGAAAAGAAATATTACTATATGAATAAATATTTCGAAAATAAATTTTATTATAAATCATTATGTCAATTATAAAATTGTAAATAAACATATATGTTTTATAAAAATACAAACACATAATTTGTAATTTTTATAACATTTAATTAATTATATTATGATATAATTGCATAAAATTTTAATATATAAGTTGACTATATTTTATTTACTATTGAATAAGTGATTTTACTATTCTGTTTTCTATATTACTATACCAAATGGCCATATTACAATTCCAAATGTCGTGTTCCTATTCTATTGGTATAGGTACCATAATTCCTATGAATATAGCTTATTTCATTCTTCATTTATGAGATTGATTTTTTATTGGGATATCCATTATATGAATTGTTTTTATAATATATATAATAATAATAATAATGGAAACAAATATATTGATAAACTTTTTAGCCATTATAGGTTCGGTATAAAAGATACCTTAAAAATGTCTATGAGGTGGATGTGATTAATTATATAACATGATAAAAAACACATTAAAAGATCCCTTTATGATTAAAAACTCTCATTTGATATATAATTTTCTAATCTAGCTATTGTTGGGTAAAACCAAGAGAGTCAAGAAATTAATTTTTTTTTGTATGGGTTCAGGGAAGGTGATCACGGAGATCAGCTGAAATGTTCATTGGTAAAACCATGATCCTCTGGTATGTAAATTATTTTTCATCACTGTTATCTTTTCTCTTAATCCCTCTAACTTGATGAAATTTGATTACTTTTGAGGAACATAAGTACTTGGTCTCTTTTAGTAAACAATCCAATCGTATATATTACGAATATTGTATAATCCCTTGATTTGAGACGCTAAATTTCTTTGAGTTGAAGGAGCCACCCCTAGACAAGAATAATATGGCGTGGGAAAGTATAAGAAATATAAGGATGTTGAATCATCAATTGATTACAGGATCGTACATTATATAAGAATTCAAAACACGAAAGAAATTGAATTATAGGATACCATAGATACTAAAAATAGAGATGAAGAATTATCTTTGGCTATGTCAGATTATTAATAATATGTGTAGGTATAGGAGTATTTTTATAAAGAATCAGTCGTTTATAAAGAGAATATATGTAAACATTGTTCTCTAAATTATTTTATTAGCACAGAGAAGATACTAAAGAGGCGTAAGGATATTTCGATTCTTCCCCAACCATTGACTACTAGATAAGTAGGTAATGGACCTGGTTCAATGGTGCATGATCATGTTATAATAAAGGGGAATGAAGAGACTATAATGACTATGGTTTTCTGGATTTGTACATTGAGTATATATATATATATGAATTTATCTACCAAGCCAATGGGTTGTTTTGGTGTCCCAGACACACAGATTAATTTTGTAAAGATAATAATATATTTTAATTTAGGTTAGTGAATTATTTGTGTTTTTAGGGTTTTCCCATCGATTGGGACCATAGATGGGAAATCTTATGTCACTATTGATTCTATAATGTGGGGTTTACCCTAGGTGTGGTGTGATGGTGGTTTCTGTCATATTTTCCATTGAGGTGACCTTTAGTATGATAATTGAGTAAAATAAACTATTTATTTTGTTTTTTATTATGTTAAATAACCTGACCTACAAGAATATAAATACATCATAATGATTCTTCTCTAGGGATAGGGACATATCCCTAGGAACATTAAAAGATGAGTTTCATATTCATTGAAAAATCTAGTTTGGTGAACATAGATGATAAGATTAATGTGAAATTAGTGGCTAGAAGTGAATCGACTAGACCTAGTTCATCACCATACAAAAATATATACCTTATTGACCGATCCTTAAACAAGGTAGGGATCATTATGTTTAGGTTTATGCCTTTTATTTAGGGGATATAATGTAATATATGCTTTATCATGACCTCATATTTTCATTTATCTAATGAGAACAAATGAAAATTAAATTGTTTAAACATATTTATATTTATGGTATAATGAAATCACTATTGATTATGCACTTTATTACCATTGGTTCATAACCCGACATCCAATAATTGTAATCAAATTTTTTTCATGTGCATTCTCACCATTATTCATTGTGTTTTCATCATTGGCCCACAGGGTGGTAGTATAACATTTTTTGTCATGTTAAAGTTTGATTAATCCCCCAATTAATGGTGATTTTGTGAATTATAGAAGGATTATAAATTTAAGGATTGATATTGATACAATCATTGTTTTTGAGTTATTGATATGGGATTGAAGACATGAATAGTTTTAGACATGTGATAGAATCCTGAATCGATGATCAAATTCTGATTTTGACCACCAAATGCAGATATCCAATAACCAATTATGCTTCCCTACATATTTTGGTTGGTCAAAATGTGATATTTGTGGTGACGAAGGTGGATTTGGAGGTTGGATTAAAATAAAAAATTAATTACTATAAAAATCCTTATTATCAGTCATGTAGTCTAGAATAACATATGTTTTATAGTCCCCCAATTGTGTCTTCTTGGGGCTTATATGAATTTAAATATCACACAACATATATGGACCTCACGTATCATGTGACCATTTGATACCTGTTTATCATTTACTCATGGAGTGGATTGAAATATAAAAGGATTGTCACATTAGAATGATGAGAGTATATAAGTATGACCATTGTAAACAGACATAGCCATTGTAGTCAGACATGACCAATGTATATTAGAACAACCATATGTACATTATCTGGGTACTAAAGGAAATGGGAATGCCATAGGTGGCTGAATTTTTTTTATCCACCTATACATTACCTTTAATATTAAATTTATTCAAAATTCTTATAAATGGGAGAACATGACTAGGTGAACATGACAGGTCACACACTGGGTGACCCCCACATACTCATAATTTACTACTCCTAGGAACTCCTACATTCTGTATAACATTATTTTTTACAAGGATTTTGTCCCTTGAGTGTCCTACCTTAATTATTTTCCTTTTAAAACACGATGGTATCCTTTATTGTTGAAAACTATATATGATGTAAGGTGGTATGGACACTTTGATTATTTGGGTGATTCTTTACTGATGGTAGTGGTCAAGAAAGATCATCAAAGGGAAGATGGGTTTAGTATTCCCCCATCACAGTAGGGTGTGAGACCCCATACTCATTACATAGTTTGAGTTGACCCTCCAACTAACCATAGTATATAGAAGTACCACTAACAATGTAGTGGTACTCCCCCATCATTGAGATCCTATGGGAACCAGGTCCCCCACTAGAGTTGTGGATCCCTCAGCAATAGAGCAAACTGGTTAGGGGTAGTACCCTTCCCCCATATTCTAGTTATGTTTCACAATATTACTTGTATTAGAGTGGAAATGTTAGATCTTTATGAATATCCATCATTATTTGATGGGATGTGAGGATGGATATCACCTTTATCTCTTTTCTAGTTTATATTATGAGCATATATCTTGGGGTTTTTCCCTATTATTATGGGTTAGTCTAATTTTGATTGTATATATCTATTTCACCCTTTTTGATTTCTAGGATTTCTTACTAAGTATATATACACTCTCCCCTACATGGTATCTCCCACTTGGGTTGGGTCTTATATAGATATAACATAGATTGGGGGTGATATCAGTGGTGCACAATGGTACTTGGGCATGTTGATCATATATGGTGGTTTGGATTATAGATTATCAGTCATTATATTGCATTAATTTTCCTTTTATCTATTTCATGTAAATATAAGAAATCATTCCTATTCGATGTGGTTAATCCTTATCCTCATGTTTGAAGTTATACCATTTGTTTGTTTTTTTAGAACACAAGGAAATGAAGTCGGTGTTTCGAATGTATGAATGTTAGGCTTGGGATCCTAGATTATGTACATCAGTTCACATATCCCATCAATACGACTACAACTTACTTCTCATTGATTCGATGTATGAAGACAACATAACTGTTGAAAAGTAATACATGCATCATATAATATTGAGTCTTTGAATTTTACATCATTATTTAGATCCCCATGTATATATATATATATATATATATTCTTAACTTAATGGGATGTGTCTTAATAATTTTTAGGATGCCTCTATGAAGAAAGTTAACCATGTTACTAATACAGGATATTGAAGATGGTCGGTTTAGTGATGAGCCATTAGTTTATGGGCTATATCATGAGGTGTTTCCTATTATTGGGATGGGAGAATTATCATCACCTATAATATAGCATACAGTAAATGTATATTATTCTAATGATACATGAAGGTGTTTCATGCTAAACATGGTATGGCTTTAGAAACCATTAAGGTTATGTGGTGAGAAAAATCCTAAGGAATTATGGGATTTTTTGGTGATCTGACTATTGAGGCATGTTTTAACAATGAATGAAAAATAGTTGTTCTTACATTAATCCTTCTTTAAGGGGAAGTATGGGGTGGGTTGATTCAAATGACCCTGACACATAATGAAGTGATTATCTCATAGTTAGTCTAATAGTAGCTATTTTTCATGTGTATTACCCTGCATTCCTATTATTTTTATAGATTCTATATTTTCTTGAGCTTCATGAGGTTGATATGATAGTTTCTAATTAATCAATGAGGTTTTCAACCTCAAATTTTACTCCCTTGATATTGTATGAGATGGATTCTTTTAGGGGAAGAAGTTTGAGAGGGGTCTTGATAGAAGATTTCATTCCGTAATCTTATAATTATACATTCATACTTATACTAAAGAAATATAGTGAGATCTGGTAGAGGGATTCCAAGTGGTTGTTTCCATAATTGGACATAATGATGTTGATTCATCTCCCACAACTAACAGGAATCATATGGAGTGGTATTGGAATAGGATGAATTCTCATATAAAGATATAGACACATGGTTATATGAATTAAGGTTCTCATAGGGGATCCAGTCAGCTAGGTGATGTTCAATTCTATGACTATAACGGGAGAGGTCACACAGAACCTAATTTCCATGTCTGTCATACTGGGCTAGATATGCCAATTGTGGATGAACTATCATGGAAGAGATCATGTTGTGATGAGGGTTCTACATGGCATGGAAAGGGAGGTCACTAGGGAGATGATGTTGAATGAGGTGTAGGTGGTGATCCAGAAGTAGGATCTTCATGTATATAGTGATTCTATGTGATACTTCCTCCCCCACAACTTGTTATCCCATGCCCATCTATGAGAGATGGCAGTTGAGGTTGTGGCCAGCTACAGTACATGGAGGGATATGAAAGTATTGTTATTGAGATTATTTCAGGTAAAATAAATGTACATTATACTCTTCTATCAACACATTAATACATTGGAATGAATCAATACATTATATCCTAACCCCTCATGTAATATATAGAACTCCCCATCATGACATTGGATCTAAAAAAACTACTAGCGGTTCATATCGAGTTAAATTTGTTGATATTTCCTATCTAACAATAGAGTGAGATAGCTCTTGGTGTATAGTTTTTATAATGAGACCTTTTGGTCCACACAATGAAATATAGTAATGTTATCTATTCTGAGGAAAATAATTCCATAGTTTGGGATAATATTAACTATCCTCGCATATGAGTTATATATAAACTGATAGATAGGTCAAGATTCTCTTATGTGGATGAGATAGATCTCATGGATGAGAGAGAGGGTCTTTTATGAAGTTAAATATGACCATCACCCATCCATTGGAATTTTGATTCCTTGGATTAGTAGAATCGTCATGAATCTAGCTTCATTCTGTAGTGGATTGTAATATTGATGTATTCCATTGGGATTTTTTAGGAATATCTCTATTGTGGGAGATAAAATTCTCAATCGTCTTTCAACCTAGGATATCAGTCATATCTTCTGCAACATATTCAATAAACCCTATAAAATTTGAATAGTTTTGGTTATAGTTTTATGATCTTAAATATATGTTTTTTATCAAACCTATTGTGTCCTGTGGGTTTCTATAGTGACCCCCACTTTTCATAAATTAAAATTACATTACATTTTATGAATACTAAATACATTATACAAAAAAACTCTCAAATATAGTTATAGTCCATTTTCTTTTGTAAACAATTAAACATAAACATAGGTATATTAGTGAGATACATTATCTTTTACTAGGTTCTTCATGACTAGAACTCTTCTTAGAAACATCAAACATAATACATATCCTAGTAACATCGGTTAAAGGAAACATAAAAAGTGTTGAGATCATATTCTCAGTAAGGGTAAACAAGGGATATATGTAAACATAATCATGAGAATAAGGGTATGATATCATGAAGTGAAAGTAGATGATCATGCCCTGGATATAAAAAATCATAAACAAGATTATGGAATAAATATTGATAGTTTATACGATATGAATCATATGGAAATATTGAACATGATCCTTGAAAACATAACATATCAATAGAACATGAAACTATGTAAGACATATAAACATATAATAATGATTTCCATGGTAGCCAAGGCATCGTTTTCAAGGCCATATTGGTATTATGGGTTTACTTCCCATGCCATATTTTTAGTCGTGGTTCACTTCCATGACCTTCTTAGTGGAAAATGTTGCTAATTTCTATCTCATCAGATAAAAATAGTTACCTAATTCATTGGCAGAAGATATAGGTCAAAACTATATCATAATGAAATAATAAAAATATGTGACACTACATAATAAATTATTGTTCAATAACACATAAAATAAAATTAGTATCATATTCATGTAGTCGTTTCATAACCTATCAAAAAGAGATGGGTTTCATAATCATTTCATCGAAGCATAGCTCATGAAAATAATAATCATTCATTTGTACATAACCTATGAAAAAGATATAGGTTTCTTAAACATCATTCCATAAAAAATAACCCATTTTGGGAAATAATATAATTGGATTAATTGTATTCTTTTCAATAAAGGCATGAGTAACACCAATGTATTTCATCATAGATGAGAAATAACAAAAAAAGATCTTTAAAAACATTTCTTGAGGAAATTATCATTTTTTTAGAAAATGAATACTTTTTTAAAAATTTCATACACTATTAAAAGAAGAAAAATTAATTAAAAATAAATAAGAAATAATATAATGTAATTCATAAGGAATTATGACTATATGAATGCGGAAAAATCCATTCATGAAATATATGTTAAAAACAAACATTTTTCTCATACTTTTTCCAGAAATGTAAAAAGGTATCTCATTAAGAAAACAAGAAAACATGATTTTCAAACCATTTAGAAATAATTTATACATGGGTAAAAATAAATTAAAATATTTGAAGAGTAGTAATAATAATTTTAATTTAATTTCTAAGAATCATGACCTTGGATGATAAATATTTTCTAGTAGATAGTTACGTACAAACAATCCTGATAATAATGACATTTGGGGATTAACACTTACCTAATGTATGATTTCTATATTACATATCCAAAACACCTATATAATGGATGAAATTATGTTATTAACTAATTTTATAAAAATATTCATATAATATCATATACGATACTATTATAACTGGTTTGTTAATAATATTTCATTGTTACTCATATTTTGGATGTTTACTACTTTCATTTCATTTGAATGTTTTGTCCTATAAGTCCCAGTTTATGAGTATAAGACATATATATATAGAATAATATTAAGTTAATATATAACATATTTATGAATTATATATAGTTATAAAATCATTCTTTATTTGATATCATGGAGAATGAATTGCATCGCATTGTGGAGACGGTATGGCTTACGTACACAAAAGAGATAATATCGTTCCTTTAATTGTGTAATGGTTTTGGTTTCAATGGTATGTATTTTTTTAATAATAAATATCACTATGTAATTATATAATATATTCATTATTTCCATCAATATACTCATCCTTGTAATGTGGTAATAAAAAATAGATTGCAACACGGTGTGGAGACCGTATGACGTATGTATTCCCACATTATAACGACCCATAATTTACATACATTGTTATTACTTTAGAATTGATGCATAATTATTAAAACATATAACAAAACCATGGTAGGACCGTATAGGTATAATGTCTTTAGAAACTGGGAAACATAAACAACTGGTTCATAAGGCATCTACATTGTCTCTCGTTTATTTCATCATATCTAGAGTCCCTTTTGGTGTATCCTACTTAATACCCTTCTTCTTGACCTAGGGAAAATAAAAAATACAAAATTTTGAGCTCAAATTCTCAATAAGAGTAAAAAATTAAATATCAATCATATCATATTAATTAGAAGATAACATTTTGAAAATATTAACCTACAAAAGAGATCGTAATATCATAATGTGGGATAAATCATTGTAGTAAAATGTAATCCCAATGATCATAACATAAAAAATGAAACTTTTGGAATACACACATAATCATAAAAAATCATTTCATATTATTCAAGGCTCATTTCCAAGACTATCATAGTGGACAAAGTCCATTTCTGAACCGATTTAACTCCTCGTTCTAGTCCTGTATCACTGGACCATATTAACTTGGCTATTTAGCCATGTATGTCTCATGAGATATAAATATTTACCCAATTAATTGGAGGGAGATATCAGGCTCACCCATCTCTTAATGATACTATTCTTATGTGTGCAACAAAATCAAAAATCATACATCATAGCATAACCCATGAAATAAAAATGGGGTTCTTAACTATCATGTCATCATAACATAATCAATATAAGATAAAAGGACTTCATTAAAATAATTACATAATAACATGATAAAATAAATGTAATAATAGGGATAGAAATAGAACCCTATATTATCTTAGATGGAAAATAATTTTGATAAAACACTTGAACTCCATTCTTGAAGAAAATATCTTTTCCACTTCAAAATTTTTTTCCTTTCATAACGTGTCATGAAAATTTAAACTAAAAGTATTTAATTATAAATAAATTAGAAAACATGTAAAGGAAGCATCATGGAAATAATTTTCTATGAAATCATAAAAATCCATTCATACCGTATAAGATAAAAAAACATTATTCTCTTTCTTCTGCCAGAAAAGTCAAAAAGTATCTCATACTGAAAATGAAAAAAGATCCCTCTCATATATTTTACTAAAATTTCACCAATAGCTAAAATAGGATTTAAACAATTTTAGGAGGATAGTAATAATATTATATAATGAGTAAGCATGGATGTGGATGATAAATATGCCCCAGTAAATTTTGAAGCATAAAAAATCTCGGATAAAAATGAGATTGTGAGATTTTCCCTTACCTTAGGTCTTATATGCTTTGTATGTATCCAAACCACCTGTATAATAATTTAAATAATGTCATTGACTTATTAAATAATCATATTAATTATTATGATAACATATATGGTCATATTCTTATCTTCTTATGAGTAATACTCTATTTCTACTGGTAATCTGGGTGTTCATTGCTTTATGTTCTTATGCGTGTTTTGTCGAATAAATTCTTTTTCATATTTTTAGATTATAGATATATCATTCAAATAATAGTATTAGTATAATATATATCATAATTATTCATTAAATTCATTTATATAAGAATTATTCAATCAAGATCATATATAATGAGTCGCATCACATCGTGGAGACGGTAGGTCGTACGTACGTGCGAGCGATGATATCATTCCCATAATTATTGAATGGTATTGGAGAGGATGTTGGAATGTCTCAGAATTAGTATCATGTTATAATAATCATATATAGTAATTCATTACACCATTATACCCATCCAAGTAAGGTGGTGGTGGAAAACAGATTACACCATGGCTTGGAGACAGTATTTCGTACGTACGCACGCGCAGTGATCTAATTTTCCGTAGGATGGATAGAAGTTGAAATAGGGTTGTTCCATATTTATAATAAAATATCATTAAATGAGTGATACTTATGTTATAAATTTATGATGAAAATATAAATAAGAATAAGTATAAGAAAAAATAAATTGGACATGATCGGTAAAGGATATTACCTCTTCTTTGACGTGCCTCTTCTTAACCTCCTCTCAGGGTAATAAAGTTGGTATTTGAAGAATACTAGGACCTATAAAATGTTTCTATGGAAGTGGAGAAGGGATATTGTCAGTGGTTGGAATATCATGAAGGCTCAAAGTGGTGTGATTAATAGAGGGAGGTGGTTCCATTTTATAATGGAGGAGAGGGTCACCTTAGAAAAAACATAAAATATTATTTTATAATAAATTCATATTCGGGTTATAATGGCTCCAAAGTGACTAATTTCTATGAATGGGTGGGTATGGGTATAAATCCTCTCAACCAATAGGTTTTAGACAAGTTTAGGTTACCATTTAAACATTATCATTTAGATTTAACTCTAAGTTAAATAATTTATCATTTACCATGTCATCTTGTATTTTTAAACTATATGGTTAATAAACATACTATAAACTGCCAATCGATCCCCAATTGGTTCATTATTATCGAATATAGTATTATATATATATTTTGGCCTATCCTTAGATTTTTAGGAATAGAATATCAATTAATAATATAATATATTTTTTAAAAAACTATTTTATGTAAATTTTGACACAATTTGATATTTTGTTTTGGATAAATTCATAAAAGAATTATTACTTCAATAAAAATTCATATAAACAACCCTAATTTGATATATAACCCTATTAAATTAGTTTAATTAATTAAAAGTCTCAAATTACATTAACTTGGTTATTTATAATATCAATTATGTTAATATTTCATTAATAAGGTAATTACTACATCATCATTGTGTCATAAATAAAATAAAATATTTAATGTCTAAAAATTATATATAAAATAACATTATGTAGGAAATATTTTTATATTTCTAATGAATATTTATAGTAGAATTTATCTTATGTATAACCCTATATTAAAAATGTTTTACTTATTAAACATTGATTTTAACTCTTTTAACTCTTCTTCGATTTAAATAATAATAAATGTCCTAATCTAATCCATGTGGACCTAAAGGGTAATATTTTATTACTAAGGTTGTTTTTGGTCGATTTAAACTTATCCAATACAATTATTACATGTATTAGGGTAATAATAATATCATTTTGACCATTAATTACCCTATTTACTTCTAACCGTGGTAAATAAAAGTAAAAACGTTACTATTCACCAAAAATTATTCTTATCTTATTGAACCACATTTTACATACTGATATAAATTGTGTCTCTTAGAATTTTGATATTCCACTTTCTGAAGTGGAAAAATTATGTTTTATGTAAATTTGAAAATTCTCTTATGAGGTGGGTGAAAGACAGTCAAAAGTTCAATAAAAAAATTTTATATATAAAATTATTATAAATTAAATCCAATGAATTACATTGAACATATATAGGTATTATGTATCTATTTTTACCTAAAATAAATTAAAATAAAATAAATGATTATTTAATTAGAATTTCGGTTTTAACCAATAACACAGTGTTTTCACTATTCATTAAAAATGGAAAGTTTTCAGAAAAATACCAAAAATTCACATTAAGCTAATGTCGATATTCCGAGTCCAAAACATCAGTCCAGTTTGAAAGATAAAATTTAAAAAATTTCAAAAGGTGGGTATTACTATTCATAACGGCTAGTTTATATAATATTTTAATAACATATCGTTGTTTAGTGAAACTCGGTATGGCGTACAACGCAAGCTACTGAGGAAGGATTCTCTTACGTGTAACGCAAGCCAAGGCATTATTGTTTGTAGTGAAATATTATTTTGGTGATGCATATAACATAATACATAAAACATAATATTTCTCATAAAATCTCAGGGTGTGACATTCTACCACGCTTCAAAAAAAATTTCCCTCGAAATTCGTCACTTCGTAACAAATAGATGAGGATACATTTACCTCATCATATCCTCAAGTTCCCATGTAGCTTCTTCTAATTGGTGGTTCATCTATAAAACTTTAACCAATCTAGTGGCCTTGTTTCGTAGAACTTTTTCTCTACGATCCAGAATCTCTATTGGCAGTTCTTCATAAGAAAGATCTTGCTCTAGCGGCACAATGTTTGAGCTTAGTAAATGTGAATGATCGGGTATGTAACTTCTCTTGAGAGATACATGGAACACATCATGAACTTGAAAGAGATTAAGTGGAAGCGCTAATCGGTAAGCTACCTTCCCAATGCGATCCAGTATTTCAAAAGGTCCAATATACGTAGGGCTCAACTTTCCCTTCTTTCCAAATCTCAATACACTCTTCAAGGGAGAATTTCGTAAGAACACATTATCACCCACATCAATCCCAAGGTCTTTTCTTCAGTTATCGTGGTAACTTTTTTGTCGACTTTGAGATGCTCTTATGTGTTGTTGAATAGATCAGACCTTTCTTGCCATCTCATCAACAAGATCAGGTCCTAATAGCTTTATTTCCTCAACTTCATCCCAGAAAGTTGGAGTTTTGTATTTCTTTCCATAGAGAGCTTCATAAGAAGCCATCTAAATACTGGAGTGAAAGCTATTATTATACGAAAATTCCACCAAAGGTAGGTGTTGATCCCAACCACATTAGAAATCCACAGATCAAGCTCAACGTGTCTTCAATAGTTTGAATTTT
The DNA here is from genome assembly GCA_963277665.1 of Viscum album. Taxonomy (NCBI): domain Eukaryota; kingdom Viridiplantae; phylum Streptophyta; class Magnoliopsida; order Santalales; family Viscaceae; genus Viscum; species Viscum album. The sequence goes on from OY728165.1 coordinate 1,397,077,357, forward strand.
CCTCTTAGACTGAGTTTCTTTCTGAGGATTATAAGTATTTTTGAAACTCAACCTTATATCTAGAGTATGCTAAATACTTCGCCAGAACATCGAGGTAAACCTCGGATCCCGATCAGATATAATTGAACGTGGTACTCCATGTAATCTTACCACTTACTTTACATATATCCTGGAAAGATGATCAAGAGAAAAATCTTCTCTAATAGTAATGAAGTGTTCTGAATCCATAAGACGATCAACTATAACCCAGATAGCATTATTTTCTTTTGGATGTTTTAGGAAGTCCAGTGACAAAGTCCATAGTGATGTTTTCCCATTTCCATTCTGGTATGGGTAATGGTTGTAACATCCGCTTAGACTTCTGTCTCTTATCTTTAACTTGCTGACAAAAAAAGAATCGAGATACATAATCAACAATCTCTCTTTTCATTCCATCCCACCAGATGTACTCCTTCAGGTCATTATACATCATTGTACTTCTAGAGTTAATAGAGAATGAAAAACTATGAGGTTCATCCAATATTTCCTTATTTAATTATGGGATGGGAGGAACACAAACACGATTACTGATCCTTATTATTTCATCATAATAAATGAGGAATTGAGGAACATTTCTCAACTTCTTTTGTAATTCTACATCTTCTTTCTTTTCCTCTTTAATCTTCACATGTATATATGGTTGAACATTCATTTGAGGAAGACAATATTTTTCCCATTCAATGATAATTCCAAGATCCATCCTTTGTAAATCCATAAATATTGGATATTTTGTGATCCTCGTCATGGATAAACTAGCATGTTCTTGTCAACTTAATGTATCTGCAACCTTGTTTTCATTCTCAGGGTGGGAGTGAATTGAGCCGTCGTAATCCTTAATCAGCACCAACCATCTTCATTGGCGCATATTCAACTCCTTTTCTATGAAAATATACATTAAACCATTATGATCAGTATAAATATCACACCATTCACCATAAAGATAATGCCTCCAAACCATTAATGCAATGATTATCAAAGCTACTTCAAAATCATATGTTGGGTAATTTTAATAATGTATTTTCATTTTTCGTGAGGCATAAGCTATCACCATATCATTTTTCATGAGAACACACCCCAATATCTTCTTTTATGCCTCACTATAGATCACAAACCTTTCTCTAATACAAGGCAGTGTGAGCACAGGTGCACTGGATAACCTTCTTTTTAACTCCTTGAAATTCTCTTCAAAATCCTCCAACCAAACGAACTTAACTCCTTTTCGAGTCAACCTAGTGAGTGTATTGAATAATCGTGATAATTATTTCACAAAACGTCAATAATATCTATCCCAACCACGAAAATTTTAAATCTCAGTTATTTTTTTGGTCTCAACCATTTTTCGATAACCTCAATTTTTGTTGGATCCACAGATATCCCCTCTTTTGAGATTATGTGACCCAAAAATGAATCATTTTGAATCCAAAATTCAGACTTGGTAAATTGGGCATAAAGCTTCTCCTTTCATGTGGTCTTTAATACAATTCTTATGTGATCATCATGTTCTTCCTTGCTCTTTGAATAGATAAGAATATCATCTATAAATACTACCACAAATAGATCAAGATAATATCTAAAGACTCCATTAATTAGATCCATGAAGATAGTTGGGGAATTAGTAAGACCAAATGGCATCACTAAAAATTCATAGTGTCCATACATTGTACGTAAAGTCATCTTTGGTATATCCTCACTTTTGACCCGTAATTGATGATACCATGAATGAATATCTGTCTTGGAAAAGTATTGAGCTCCGTGTAGTTGGTCAAATAAGTCATTAATACGTGGGAGAGGATATTTTTTCTTGATATTGATCTTGTTATGTTCTCGACAATCAATGAAGAGTCTCATTGATCCATCTTTCTTCTTGACAAACAGAATAGGTGCTCCCCAAGGTGATGCACTAGGGTGTATGAATCCCTTATGAAGATTCTCTTGGAGTTTATTCTTCAATTACTACATATCAATTCGGTCCATTCTAAATGGTGTCTTTGAAATGGGAATATCACCCTGTTTGAGTTCTATTGAAAAATCAACTTCACGATTTGGTGGAATACCTAGAAATTACTCTAAAAAGAAATCATCAAACGCCCATACAATGGGAATATTCTTAATCTCTAGTTTCTCTCAATCCATTTAAGATAAATAATCATCATTTTTAGGAATCAAGACCCATAAGGTGGAAGAAATTTCCACTCGTAGGTTATATTCATCCTTTCATCGATAGATGATCAAAGATTGATCAGGAATATGAAATGTGTCTTCCCTTCATTGGAAATAGATATGAGCTCTATATAAGGAAACCCAATCCATTCCGAGGATCACATAAAATTCCACTATAAGAAGGATCACAATATTTGCAGGAAGCACTTTCCCACAAACGTCAATTGGAGAAGAATTATAAACTTTTGATGCAACCGGTGTGCCATTAGAAGTTGTCATTGCTAACTCAATAGCTAATTGTTGTGGTAGTACGACGATACCCTTAGAAAATTTTTCAGAAATAAAATTGTGGGTGGATCCAAAAACAAATAAAACATTTGCTACTTTAGAGTGGATAGTAAGTGTACCTTTACCACTTCATTATCTTACTCCACATCGCCGATAGAAATTGCATGTGACTTCCCTTTGTCTTTGGCCATAAGTGTTTGTTGGTGTCGATCATCATCAACAACCCTTAGATTTGTTAATTGATTAGCATAATGCCCCATTTCCTTACACTTGTAACATTGAAGTGTAGGAGGTTCATTCTGTGTAGCCTTTTCTTTGTTCGCATCACTAGGCATCTTTTTCCCATCATTTCGGCATTCAAATGCCTGATGACCTTCTTTTCCACATTTGAAACATTTACTTGTACCTGTATGAAAATTCCCTCCTTGTTTTTTTCCACACATGGAGCATAATGGAAAACTCATCTTCTTTTCAGTGTGGTCTTCAGATATCCCTTTGAATTCCATTTTCCTCTTCTTATCAAACCCATATGATGGATGGGTTACTCCAATCTCCATCTCATCCTTGAGGGCACATCGAACAATTCCATCAAAGCTATTGAAGTCCCTTATGGATAACACCCTTTGAAGACATGGTTTTAAGCCACTAAATAATTGATCGATCCTAATCTCAGGTTGGATTATAATTCTGGAAGCATACCTTGCAAGTCTTGTAAAATTTTCTTCGTAGGTACCAACAGATTCATTATCCTTTTGCTTTAGTTCAAGAAACTCTTTCTCCATCTTTGTTCAACGAATAAGTGGGAATTACATGTTAAAAAATATTTTCTTGATCTCGTCCCATTCCATGGACTCAATTTCGTCTCTTTGCATCCTATTCTTGATTAGAATCCACCATTGATCAGATTCACCTTCCAAACTATATACTGCTAAGATGATATTATCATGTTTAGAACATTGAAGAACTAAAAGTATCTTCTAAGTGGTACTGATCCATTGTTCAACCACTAATGGATCAGTAGACCTGCTAAATGAGGGTGGACGATGCCTCATAAAGGATTCAATAGAATTTTTCTCATTCATTTTCTTATTTAGAAGTCCTGCATGATTCATTTCTTGAGAAATTTATGTGATCATGGATTAATGATTACACATTCTTTCTCCCATAACGATTGGTTACTCATGGGGACAATCATTTCATTGCCCATCGCATTCAGCATTAACACGGTTCCTTCGAGTTCCAGCCATTTACTTGAAACCAATAAGAATAGTGTGAGAAAAACTAATAATAATCGGAAAACCACATAATTAAGAATAAAATTTCATACTTAAGGTCTTATCATAAGTTATTCGTGGCCATTTCTAAAATACTAATATTGTGGTCTATGCTTAGACATATCCTTTGGGTTCTTACTAAGGATTTCACATCCTTGTTCCAAAGGTTGACTATACCTTTCCGTTGATACCAACTATAATTACCTATAATTTACATACATTGTTATTACTTCAAAATTGAACCATAATTATTAAAACATATAATAAAACCATGATAGGAATGTATAGGTACAGTGTCTTTATAAACTGGGAAACATAAACAACTGGTTCATAAGGAATCTACATTGGCTCCTATTTATTTCATCATATCTGGAGTCCCTTTTGGCATATCCTACTTAACACCCTTATTCCTAACCTGGGGAAAAGAAAACATACAAAAGTTTGAGCTCAAATACTCAGTAAGAGTAAAAAAAAAATATCAATCATATCATATTCATAAGACCATAACATTTTGAAAATCATAACCTGCAAAAGGGATCATAATATCATAACATGTGATAAATCATAGTAGTGAAATGTAATCCCAATAATCATAACATAAAACATGAAACATTGTGGCATACACACATAATCATTGAGAATAATTTCATATTAGTCAATACTCAATTCCAAGACTATCATAACAGACAAAGTCTATTTCGGAACTGAGTTCACTCCTCGTTCGAGTCCTGTATCACTGAACCGGATTAACATATTATTCCATCCATGTCTATCTTATGAGATATAAATATTTAACCAATGCATTGGAGGGAGATTTAGGTCCCACCCATCTCATAATTATATCATTCTTATCGGTTCCACAAAATCATAAATAATACATCATATCATAACCCATGTAATAAAAATCTGATTCTTAAATATCATTTCATCATAACATAATCCATATAAGATAAAAGGACTTCATAAAAGTAATTCCATCATAACATGATCAAATCAATTTAAAAATAGGGATAGAAATATAACCCTATATTATCATAGATGGAAAATACTTTTGATATAACAATTGAACTCCATTCTTGAGGAAAATATCATTTCCACTTCAAAAACAATTTTTCTTTCTTAACATGTCATAAAATTTTAAACTAAAAGAATTTAATTAAAAATAAACATGAAAAATCGTAAAGGAAGCTTCATGGAAATAATGTTTTATGAAATCATAAAAATGAATTCATTCCATATAAGTTAAAGAACATTCTTCTCGTACTTTTGCTAAAAAAGTCAAAAAGTATCTCGTACTGAAAATGACAAAATATCCCTTTCATATATTTTACTAAAATTTCTCCAATAGGTAAAATTGGATTTAAAACATTGTAGGTGGATAGTAATAATATTACATATTGAGGAATAATGTATGTGGATGATAAATATTCCCAAGAAAATTCAGAATTATAAACAATCTAGGACAAAAACAAGATTGTGATATTTTCCCTTACTGTAGGTCTGATATTCTTTGTATGTATCTAATCCTACTATATAATTATTAAAATAATTTCATTGAATTAATCCAGAATCATATTCATCGTTAGGATATCATATATGGTCATATTATTATCTTCTTATGAGTAATATTTCATTGCTACTTGTTATTCTGGTGTTCATTGCTTTATGTTCGTATGCGTGTTTTGTCGAATAAATTCCTATTAATATTTTTATATTATGGATATATCATTTAAATAATGATATTATTATAATATATATCATATTTATTCATTCAATTCATTTATATAAGCATTATTCAATGAATATCATGTAGAATGAGTGGCATCATATCATGGAGACGGTAGGCAGTACGTACGCACGAGCGATGATTTCGTTCCCATAATTATTGAATTGTATTGAAGTGGATGATGGAATGTCTCATAATTATTATAATGTTATAATAGTCATATATAGTATTTATTTACACCATTATACCCATCCAAGAAAGGTTGTGGGGGAAAATAGATTACACCACGGTGTGTAGACGGTATTTTATACGTACGCACGCGTAGTGATTTCATTTTCTATAGGATGGATAGAATGTGAAATAGGGTTATTTCATATTTATAATAACATATAATTATATGAGTGATAATAAAGTTATTAATTTATGATGGAACATATAAAGAAGAATAAGTAGAAGAAGAAATAAATTGGAAAGGATCGGTAAAGGATATTACCTCTTCTTTGATTCTCCTATTCTTAACCTCCTATTAGGGCACTAAAGTTGGTATTTTAAGAATACAAAGACCTCTAGTATGCTTCTAGGGAAGTGTATAATGAAAATTGGCAGGGTTTGTCCGATCTTGAAGGCTCAAAATGGTGTGAGGAGGAGAGGGAGGAGGTTTCATTTTATAAGGGAGGAGAGGGGCACCTTAGGAAAAAACATAAAATATTATTTTATAATAAATTCATATTCAGTTTATAATGGCTCTAAAGTGCCTTAAATCATGGATAGGGTGGGTAGTGGTAGAACTCCTCTCATCCAATAGGTTTTATACAAGTTTATGTCACCATTGCAACCTTATAATTTAGATATAACTCTAAGTTAAATAACTTAACTTTTACTGTGTCTTGTTGTATTCTTACACTATATGGTTAGTAAACATACTATAAACTTCCAATAGAACACAAATTGGTTCATTAATATCATATATATTATTATATATGTATTTTGGCCGAACCATATATTTTTAAGAATAGAATATCAATTAATAATTTAATATTTGTTTTAAAAACACTTTTATGCCAATTTGGACACTATTTGGTATTTTGTTTTTGGTAAATTCATAACAGCACTATTAGTTCGAAAATAATTCATCTAACCAACCCTAATATGTTATATTAACGTAGAAAATTATTTTAATTCAGAAAAAGTCTCAAATTACATTAATTTGGGTATTTAAAATATCAATTGTGTTAATATTTCATTAATAAGGTAATTACAACATCATCATTGTGTCAAAACTAAATTCACTTATTTAGTGTATAAAAATTATAAATAAAACACCATTGTGTAGGAAATATTTTAAGATTTATAATAAATATTTATAGTCGAATTTATCTTAAGTATAACCCTATATTAAAAAAAATTAGTTATTAAAAGTAGATTTTAAATCATTTAACTCTTCTTTAAATTAAATATTAATAAATGTAATAATCTAATCCAAGTGGACCTAAAGGGTAATATTTTATTCCTAAGATTGTTTTTGGTCGAATTAGACTTATACAATATAATTAGGACATGTGTTAGGGTAATAATAATATCATTTTTACCCTTAATTACCCTATTTACTTTTAACCGTGGTAAATAAAAGTAAAAAGTTATTATTCCCCAAAAATTATTTTTATCTTATTGAACCACATTTTACTCCTTGATATTAACTGTGTCTCTCTGATTTTTAAAATTCAGCTCACAGAAGTGGTAAAATTAAGTTTTATGTATAACTGCAAATGCTCCTAGGAGGTGGGTAAAAGACGGTGAAAATTTCGATAAAATTTTTATATATCTAAAATTATTATAAAATGACTCCAATGAATTAAATTGGACTTATATAAGTAATATGTATCTATTTTGACCTAAAAAAAATTTAAATAAAATAAATTATTATTTAAATAAAATGCCAATTTTAACCAATAACTTGGAGTTTTCACTATTCATCAAATATTGAATGTTTTCAGAAAAATACCAAAAAATCACCCTAGGCTAATTTCATTATTCCGAATCAAAAAATGAAGTCCATTTTGAATGTTAAAATTTATAAAATTTGAAAAAGTGGGTATTACTATTCATAATGGCTAGTTTATATAATATATTAATAACATATCGTTTTTTAGTGTAACTCGAGCATGTGTACAATGAAAGCTATCGAGGAAGGTTTCTCTTGCGTGTAATGAAATCCCAGATAGTATTCTTTGTAGTGAAATATTCCTTTGGTGTTGCGTATAACATAATACATAAAACAAAATATTTCTCATAAAATCTCAGGGTGTTCCACACATGGTGATTTCATTTTCGTTAGTATGGATAAGCCATGGAATATAGTTGTTTCATAATCATAATAACTTCTAAGGTGACACAATTTTTATTATTTTAAAATGTAAAAAAACATTAATAGAAAGTATAAGAAGAAATACTCTTGAGATAGTCGGTATAAGAGATTACCTCTTCTTTGGTGAACTCCATCTAGATCATCTCTTAGGCACACTAGAGTTGATCTTTTGAAAAGACCAGCACCTCCTAAACATAGAAATGGATGTAAGGATCTTTTTGGTTTGAGGAAGTGCGGGAGGTTGTTTCTTTTTATAAGAGAGGGGAGGGGAACTCTTGGAATCACTCAAAATGTTGAAATAATATAAAAATATATTTCACTTAAATAGCACAAAAGTGACTTGTTTTTAATATAAAATGAGGATGGGATTAAATAAACACAAAAAATTACTTTCACACATGTTTAGGTCACAATAATAACCTTATATTTTCTCTTTAACACCATAGTCAAACTTTTTGAATTTTACCATGACATCTTTGATTTTTATACTTTAGGGTTAATATATATACTTTAAAATTCCGAAATAAACCCAAATATATAATTTATGACATTTTTAAACTTATTCACGTCATTTGGAAGAATTAAATATTTTTATTAATGTTGCATCATTTTATAAAATATTATTTTTTAAGTACCATTTAGGTCAATTTCAATACTATTCAATGTTTTTATTTTTTAATATTTCTTAAAAACATGATAGCATTGACCCAATACTTAAAATATAACAATAACATGTAACAAATATCTATAAAAGTTGGGTATTTCATTAATTGTGTTAAATTTTATTTATTTTAATAAATTGTTTTATAATTTATTTGATATTTACATTAATTGAACTATTACTACATCATCATTATATAAGCATATAAATTTATTATTTTTTATTTAAAAACTAAAATATATAATTATGAAGATAAATTTATTATATTTCAAATAAATATTTATAGTCAAATTTATCTTTTGTATAACCCTATATTAAAAATTATTTGGTTATTAAAAATATGTGTACGACATTTTTAACTTATCATTAAATAAAATTTAATTAATGTCATATTAATAGAAAAGTTGATTTTGAAAGTTATAATTGTTTTATGTTTTTTTCGATTTAAATTCATCCATCAAAATTACGGTATGTTCTAAAGAAATTTTTAAATATTATAATATTATTTTACTATTAATTAAATTATTTACCATTCATTGTAATAAATAAAAATGTACGAATGTTACTAATAATTTTAACCAAAAATAAAATAACCATATCTATATAATTTGGACCATATGATTCCAAATATGAAATATATTTTTCCCAATTAAAAAAGAATATTTTTCAGTAATAAATATAAAATTTATTTTATTGATGGGGTCAAAAAAGCATGTTAAAGTTAAAACATGAAAAAGATTGAATTGTTATTTATTTAAATTAAATTTAAAATTTATTCCAATAACCAAAATTATATAAAATAATAAAAATTTAATCATGTTATAATTTAAAACTAATAAAAAATATAATTTAACATTAAAAATTTTATTTATGAAAAGTTGTTTTCAATAATAATTTATTAGTTTTTATAGTTCATCAAAGTATGAAACATTTCAGCAAAATACAAAAAAAAATCAACAAAAGTAATTTTATATCCCTCTTTCAAATAAAACTATTAAATTTTCAAATACAATATATAAAATTATCCAAAAATTGATTTGATGTGTGTTATCTATTATAAGAAAATAAATTTCCCTTTAAAAAATATGTGTTTTTTGAATTAATTTTTTTTTGGTGATACCTTATTCCTATAAATATTCTTTGATGATTATTGAAGAGATTTAATTCAATATATAACATATATATTTCATTAATATAATTCCCTAATTTTAATTAATTTAATTAATTAATACAAAATGACTTTAGGATAATAATAATTAAAATATTTTCTTTATTTTTAATTGGTAGATATTTTAATTTTAATTAATTGTTAATTAATTAAATACCATTTTCATAAGATAGTTAATACTATTAATACAGGATAATATAATTCCTACCATATTAAAATATTTGAATTATAATAAAATGACATTTCATTGAAAGTCGTTGTTGCGTGTAACATATTCCATGTCAGTGTTGTGTGCAGCGCATACCTAGTTTATGTCATGTGAAAGGATTTACTAATTTTGAGAAATTAAAAATATCTATGAAAATTATTTTTTCTTTTTAAAAAAAATCACAAAAACCCAGGGTGTATCATTAAACCCCACTGAAAATTAACATTACCAATGAAATTCATGTTTCTAATACAAAAAAATGTAGATAATTTTGCCTCATAATATCCCTAATTTCCCAGATAGATTCCTCTAATTATAGATTTCCACAAAAAAACATTTATAGTGTGAGTGGCCTTGTTTTGGAGAACATTCTCTATACAATCTAGAGTTTCAACTAATTTTTCTTCATAAAACAGAACCTTCTCCAAATTTATGACTTCTAAGTTTAGTAATTTTGAATGGTCAAGTATTTACTTTCTTAGGAGAGATACATGAAAAACATAATATTCTTTATAGATATTTGTAGGATGTTCTTAAAAATAGGCTATTGTCCTGATATGATTATGAATTTCAAAGAAACCAATATATCTAATTCTTAGATACCATTTCTTTCTTAATCTCTTAACATTATTCAATGGAGAAATTCATAGAAAAACCTACACACCAAAACGAAATTATATATCATGATATCAGTTATTTGAATAAAATATCAACTAATTTTTTAGTGCCTTGATATGTTGTTGAATGCTTATGTCCTTCTCCTCCATCACATCAGTGATCTTAGGCCCTAATATATTTATATATTTAACATCAACCCAACATGTTGGAGATCTACATTTCTTACAATAAAGGGATTTATAGGGATCCATCTGAATTATTGATTAAAAGAAGTTGTTTTAGGAATCTCAGGTATAAGAAAGTGCTGATCCTAAAAACCATTAATATCTAGAGAAAAAAATCTCAATATAAACACAATGGTTTGAATTTTTCATTTAGACTGACCAACTGTCTAATGATAAATAGAAGTGCTAAAAATGAATTCGGTAACCAGTGCTTACTAAAGACTTCAACATAATTTTAAGAAAATGCTCTAGTCTCTATCAGATAGAATATAATGTTCTACTCGATGATTTCTTACAAATTCCTTAATGTATATCCGGAAAAGTTGATCGAGATAGAAGTATTATTTGATTGTAATGAAGTGTGATGACTTAGTAAGGTGATTGACAACCACCCATATAACATTAAACCCTTTAAAGGGTTTCTATAGCCTAGTTACAAAACACATCGTCATATTTTACCATTTCTACTATTTTATGGTTAATGGAAGCAATATCCCCTTGGATTTTTGAATTTCATCATTAACATACTGGAATATGATGCACTGAGATACAGAATCTACAATATCTCTCTCCAATCCATCCCACCAGAAGAATTATTTTATTTCTCTATACATCTTCTCACCTCTATTATGAGTACATAATAAGGAGATATGAGATTCCACTAATAGCTCCCACGAAAAATCTTTTATCAAAGGAATATTTGCACATTTCCAAATATTATCATTCCATCCTGATCAAGTTTAATATGATGAAAATTTAGGACCACCTATATTATCTATACATATTCCTTTTTCTCCTCTTTAATCATTACATGAGTATATGGATGAACATTATATTGATAATGATAAGCTTTTCCCCTTCCTCTATGATTTCTAGGTCCATCCACTGAAAATGTAGATATATTTGATCATTTTTTGTCCTCATCAAGGAAAATATAGCATGATCCCTTCAAATCAAATCATCAGGCACCTATTTTTTATTCCTATTGTTATAATGTACTATACTTTCATAATCTTTTATAATCTTTAACAATCTTCTCTAGTGAATGTTCAAAACCTTGTGTCTGAATACATTTTCATGAATTTAATGATCAATATATATATCAAAATTTTCACCATAAATATAATTCATCCATATAATTAATGTATAAATTATCATAGCTAAAACCAAATCATGACTTGAGTAATTTTTCTCTTGGATCATCAACTACTGTGTGGAATATGTTCTAATCATGATGTTCTATATAATAACATATAAAAATAATTTCTTGTATGAATAAATAAAGATTAAAAACCCATCTCCAATAAAAATAAATGTATGAATAGGTGTGTTGACTAAACTTCTCTTCAATTACATTATATTTTCCTCACATTTATATATCTAGAAGAACATTGATCCCTTATGAGCTAATATCATCATAGGATAATATAGTGTGGGTAAATTCTCTACAAACCTTCAATAGCATCCATCTAAATGAAAAATTATTTGGATCTCAGTCACCAATGTTGGTCTAGGCTAGTATTCAATAGCTTATTTCATTAATTGTTATACTATTACACCATCTCCTGAGTTTATGTGACCCAATAATGAATCCTTATATAGACAAAATTCATACTTTATAAATTTTCAAATTATTTCTCCTTCCCTAGGGTCTTTATCACAATTCTCAAGTGGTATTCATGCTCTTTCATTGTAGTGGAATTGATAATATTATTATATATACAGAATACCCCAAACAAATCTAGGAATTCCTTAAAGACTCTATTGGTCAAATCGATGATTATAATAGGGGAATTAGTAATACCAAAAGGCATTTATATATATTCATACTGGTTTTACCATGTACGAAACACCTTCTTGAGTATAACCATCATATTTACCCAAAATAAATGATTTCTAGAATTAATTTCAATCTTGGAATAGTATTGAAATCCATTCAGTTGATGAAATAAATCTACAATACAAAAAATATGATTCTTTTTCCTGATTGTGATCTTGTTCAACTCATGATAATCAATGTTGAGTAACATTTATCCATATTTTTTTTAAATTCAACTAGTTCACCCCATGGTGAAATAGTTGAATGAATGAATCTGATATCACGGTTTTCTTGAAGTTTATTCATCAATCCCTGCAACTAAATTGGGATAATTCTATAAGGAATCATTGAAATTGGTTTAAAATGATGTATAAGCTTTATAGGTAACTCCACAGCACATTCTAGTGGAATTATAGGAAATTCATCAAGAAATACATCCATGAAATAAAAAACAATAGGTATATCCTTGATTCCAATTTTTTCTTCAACAATTAGATATAGACAACCCTTTTGAATGTTAATTAGTATTGATTCACTAGATATATTCCCCATAAGATGTTCATTATTATTAGCACCTTGATAGAAGATCATATAATGGATGGTTTGAAACATAATAAAATAACTTCTAATCCTTGATCATTGATCTGGGATTTATAATGGTAAATCCAATCCATGACTATGATGATATCAAATTAAACTTGAGGAAGAATGAGATATTGGTAGAAAACATGTTCCTAGAAACCCCAATATGATAGGAATCATTGACCAAAGATGACATCATCATACCATTAGAGTTTTTCACCACAAATTAGTCATTTAATCATTTGTGTGTAATCTTAACACCCATAACAAATTCTTTACATATGAAATAGTCGGTAGATCTATAATCAAATTAGACATTAAAAGTTCTAGAGTGGATGTTAAGTGTACATTTCACTATATTATTATCACATAACTCGTTAGAAATAGTGATTGAATGAGCATTCCCCTTTTCCCTAGGCATAAGATGTTATTGAAATTTATCGTTATCACTGTCCCTTAGGTTGGGTCATTGGATATAATAATTCATATTCTCTTTACACTTGTATCACTGAAGTGTGGGAGGAGGATTATGTACTGCTTTCACCCCATTCCCAGCATTAGTTGAACTTTTACCATCAAATTTTCAATAAAAATCCTGATAACCATCCCTTCCGCACATAAAACATTTATTAGAACCCTTAAGAAAGGGTTCTTCATGCTTTCGCAAACATAGAGCAAAAAAGCACGACTGAAAATGTGGCCTTTATCAGCTCTAGAAAAGGGTATTAACATCACTATAAAAGAGTTATTAATCGATTTGATGATAAAGGGGGTCCCTTTTATTAGTTCTCAAAAAAGCATTGATAAAGTAAACTTTTATTAGCGCTAAAATAGTGATAATAAAAGGGGTCTTTTATCAACGATAAAAAAGTGCTGATAAAAGTTAAAAAAACGTTAAAAAATTAATTTATGCAATTCTGGGAGGGACTTAAACAGCGCTTGAATCCCCCTTCAACACCACCCCACCTTCCACCGCATCCCACACGACCCGGCCACCCCCAAGCCATTAGCAGTGCCCCCACCCCCATTAACAACGGTATGCTTTATTCTACCCCAGCACGTGTGACCTTCTTCCCCATGTATTTGAACTCCGAACTTGTTTAATGTTCACCTAAGCCTTTACCACTACACCATATTTGTTTTTTATTTATTTATTAATATATATATAATTATATTTACTCATATATTAATATATAAACATATATATTAACATGTATAAATTTATATTAATACATGTATATATTAATATATTTTTATTTATATTTATATATATATATATTAACAAATATATATATTAACATATATATATATATAAACATATATATATTTATATTAATATATATTGTTATATTAATATATATATTTATATTTAAATTAATATATATATATATATATTTATTAATATATATATATATATATATATATTTTTATTAATATATATATATATATATATATATATTTATATATTAATATATTTATTAGTATATTAATAAATATTTATAAGATCAATTTTAAATACATTACAAAATATTTTTTTTCTCTGTTTATAAATAAATAAACATATATATACAACACACACACACATATTATATGTGTATTTGTATGTATAATTATACGTATTTATATATATATATATACAAATATTATATATTAATATTTATATAAATGTGTTTAGAATATATAGATAATATATATCAGTTGATCAATACAAATGCACACAAATACACACACATACACACTGACTGGAAACTGACTGGAAATCCTTTTTTTTCAATAGCCGGTTTAATGGGTTCTGGTGCCCAAGCAAACAACCACAACATAAACCAAGAAACAGAAATCAACACATTAAAAACATTAGTAAAAATCATCAAATGCGTACTCCTCTCCGCATCCCCTGCCAGACTCATCTTCTCCAGTGGCCGATGCTGTTTCCCAACCTGGTGTCCTCCAATACTGAGGACTTTGCAGCCGATTCCTGAGAAGTTCCAGAACAGGGTCTGGTGAAATCCTATCAGTCACAATGTTGTTCGCAAAAGACACAGTGACCTTTCCTTTCTTCCTAGATGCTGAACGAGTCTGCATAGGCCGCGGGAGACAGGAGTAATCCTTCCTTGACCGACGTCTTACTGTGGGTGAACCAGGCCCTCCGACTGGAAAAGCGGTTTTCTCACTCTGTACCACCTCACTGAACAAGCGGTCAACTGTTCCGCTCACCTTCTCTGTCCCTCCCAAAGGGAACTCCGTTCCTTTGTCATCCTGACCGGTAGTAGGGCTCTCCATCACCGGCAGAAGCACCCCCACTGAAACACCTTTATCCACTGTTGCCGCTGGGACTGCTTTCAGGCCCTGCTCAACCTGGCTCTCATCAGCTCCCACCACATTGGAGTTTCTGGTTTCAGTGCAAACAGCCAAGGATGATCCCTCCAACCCCAGTCCCCTGTCACCCTCTTGCATAACCTCCATAGCCTCCATTCTGACCAAGACAACTTCAGTCTCCAAACCTCCAGCCAACTGATCCTCTAAGGCCCTGTCACCATTCTCCTTACCTGAAAATTCATTCTCTTCCAGGCATTCAGATCGAACATCCTCGGCAATGATAGAGAATCTATTACTCAAAGGAATAAAGGGGGGAGCCACAGGATCCAATCCCCTGGATTCCTTTGAACAATCCAAATTCGGATGACTACCTGGCCCCTTCCCATCCAAAGAACCAGGACCCGAATCACCCTCCAGAATTGCCTTACCAGTCCTGACTGATTCACCATCCAGTGTCACCGAAGCCACCCCAGAGCATTCTCCTCTGGTAGCCGGCTACATCGGTCTCGAGTGAGAACCCTCCTAAACCTGCAAACAGTTATTCCCCTTCATGGCCAGAGGGATATATTTCCCTTTACCATCTCCCTTGGTCGACCGAGGAGGAAGTCCCATACGGCAGACCTCGGTCGAGTGCCCTAACCTCATGCAAGACCCACAGAAATCAATCCAATCTTCATAAATCACCCGCTGTTTACAGTAGTACTCTTCACCGATCGTGACAAAGACATACTCAAAGGGAGATCTAGATGAGTCTATCTCAACACAAACACGAGGATTCACCGGATGATAGAGCGCTTTAGTTCGACTATCCGCGCAAAGGAATCTACCTACCATATTTCCAAGCATTCGGATAATTGCAGGGTTCTGGAACGGTAAGGGAATCTTGGGAAAACTTACCCAAACTGCGATTGAAGGTGAGTCCCATTTCATGTGCAGGTCGAAAGTCCACCGCAGCAGCTGAAAACGGGATCCCTTGTAAAAATGAGGCGCGCTTGACCATGCTTTTATCAAATCATCCTCCATCTCGAAGCGAACCATTATCTGCCTATTATCGAGTAAACCCACCACCGCTCATTCTTGGAGATCCCACGAACCGAAAATGAAACGATCAAACTCATCAACTGAGGGCCTCTTGTCCTTGAAGCGGGCAACAAGAGTGAGATTCAATAGGTTGGACGACTCAGAAAACTCCGTCGAGGATAAAGGAAGATTCGGGACCCTGTCCACCAGATCCGGGACCTTAGGGTTTAAAGACACATTCGGGATGGAAGGGAGGATCTCCGGGTTAGAGAAAGGTTGGAAGGCCCTTGCCCTCCTATGATACGACGATTCTCCCTCCCCCATCGAAGGGAGAGAGACCGGCACAGAGGCCGTCGTCGACACCTACAGAGGGGATTCATCGGGAGACCTCTGTCGTCTCTGTCCCATCCATACCAAATTATGATCGATCACACACACACATCATATAGGAATATAAATATAATTATTTTAATTTTAAATAAAATTTATATAAATATTTTATTTAGATAAGCTTTATATATTAAGAAATATACTTTATATGTAAATATGATTATTTATTTATGTATAAAATGAAATTTTTATGGGTGAATACAAATAATATGTATATATTATAATATAATTGTTTATAAGTAACATTGCATTGTGAAAATTTATAAAATATTAAATACATAATGTCAATATAAATGAAACCCCTCAAAATAAATTCAGTCCCCAGTGAAAAAGTTCAAAAAGACAACCTAAAACGAGGCTGAAATTCCATTGAATGATAAAACATTTGGTTATTCGGACTAAAAACTCAGTTTTGAAGGCCTTCTAAGTCTTTCTGGCCACTAAAATTGTGAATAAAGGTTTATCACATTATCATGTAGAGCTCGTCGTAGGATTTGATTTGATATACTGTAGAGCTCAAACGGACACCCGGATCCAATGTTATGGTCATACGAAGATGAGAAAAAATTTCAACTAATTTAAGATCTTTTATTAATTTTATTATTTACTGTTTCTTCAAATTGTTATTAAATTATTTTTCATTGATGAAAATTAGAAAAATATTATGTAATAATTTTATTAAGATATTTTATAATCAACTTTCAATACATATATTATATATTAATTATAAATGTTTAATTATACTTATATAAAACATATTTAAATAATATATTTTATATTTATATAAATATACATATACATATATATTTATATATCAATATTTATTTTAATTAAATATAATTTTTTTGAAATATACCTTTTTCAGTGATATGGATAAAACTGATGATAAAGCCCAACCTTTATCAGCACTACTAAAAAAGGTGTTGATAAATGGGGTCCCTTTAAGAGCTCTAAAAAAGTGATGATAAAGGGTCACTATTAATAGGTCTTTTTTAGTGCTGTTAAAATTACCCATTATCAGCTCTTTTTCTAGCATTGTTAAATGGTGGCACCACAGAATCCTAGTTATGAAGAAGTGATATAATGCATCTATTTTTCTCTTCCTATTTTTTAGATTTTCCTTTATTCTTTTTCTTCTTGTTCCTGAAAAAACCATGAGATTGTTATGTGACACCAACCTTCATTTCAACAATTTTTTCAAAGTAGACAATCTCTAAATATCTACTAAAGTCTCTTATGTCCAATTCCCTTCATAGAATTTTCTTTAAAACACTAATGAACCTATGAACTTTAATTTAAGGTTGGATGTTAAATCATGAAGTGTACTTTAATTGTCTAATGAAATTTTTCTCATAGGTACTGACATATTCATTGTCCATTTCATTCAATACAAGAACTATTTCTCCTTCTTGGTATGAATAATATGAGGAATGTACTTATTGGAATGTAATTTCTTTAACTTGTCCCAAAACATATATTCAACTTTATCTTACTGCCCTCTATTCTTAAATAGATCCAACCACTCATATGATTTTACATATAGTCAATAAATAACCCAAATAACATTCTCCTGCTCTACACATTAGAAAATTGATAATATTTTTTTTGAATTACTAATCAATTATTAAGAAACATGTGGAACTGAAGACCCACTAAAAGAATATGTATGTTTCTTCATGAATGACTCTACATAATTTTTTTCCCACCTATACTAAATTAGAAATCCACAATGATTCGTAACTTGATAAATTTGTGTGAGTATAGACACATGATTCTTTATTAAATCTCCCATATAATTCAGTTTTTCAAGATGAAAATAATTGTTGTGCCTGATGTAATCACAATTAATATAGTTCCTTAAGGTTCCATCTATTCAGTGAAAAAAAGCATTGAGTAGGAAATAGTTATACAAATGAGGAACCACATAATCATGAAATGGTTTTTATAGGATGTCAAAATTATGAATTATTCACTAATTTATGAAAACATAGGTTCATCCTAGTTTATTCATATCCAAATTATATTTATGTCCTTCATGATAATTCATGAAGAGTTTGTGAATTCCCAAATAATATTCCTCCGGAATTTAGAACTAGGTGTGAAGCAAGGCACGTTTTATTATATCAGGTTATTCCTAGTTAGGCCTGATGCACCTAGTTGGAGTTGTTAAACCTAGGTATCTTTGTGCTAGAACACATCAACTTGTAGTGTCCAGAAAGGGACACATTTCTAGTAAATTACTTTCTCTATCCTTTAGAAAAATTCAATGACATTTTACAGTAAATTTTTGTATCCAAAGAGTCATTATTATACATGTACTTAGGGTTCTCATTAAGGTTTTATCACCCTAGTTTCCAATGATTAACTAATATTTTTTTCTCATAACAACTATAGGGACCCTATATTTTCATACATTAATATTACATTACTTTTTTGGAATATATAGTACAAAAAAATCCCAAGAATCGTAGTAGACTAGTTCATTTGGACACATTTATTCATAAATAAAGATTCATATGTGAGATAAATTACCTCCCACTATGTTCATTTTTTCTAGAACCATTCATAAACACATCAAAAAATAATATATATCTTCATAAACTGGGTCAAAGATAACATAAAAAGGGTTGAGAGCAGATTCAATGTAAGGGTAAATAAGGGATATATTTAAGTATAATCCTGAATATAAGGGTATGAGAACATGATCATGAAATTATAAGATTGTACATTTCGTATCACGAATCATAAATAGAACAATTGAATAAATATTTACTATTTACAAGACATGAATTATAAGGAAATAAATAACTTGTCTCATGAAATAATATCAATGGAATAATCAAATAATTATGGTTGAAAAATAAGTATATATTAATGGTTTCCATTATAGTCAAGGAACCCCTCTAAATTTCATATTGGTTGTATGGTTTCACTTCTGATAAAAATGTTAGGAGTAATGGGTCACTCCTATGACCATGTTATTGGAAATTGTACCCTATTTTTATCACATAAGATATACCTCATTACCTAATGTAATAGAGTGAGATATAGGTCCCACCCAAATCATAATGAAATCATACATACTTGTTCCAGAACACCATAAATAATTATTTCATAAAACATGAAATAAAATGCGTATCATTAACATTTAATCATATCATAACCTGTAGAAAATAGACATGTTTTCCAATCATTTTAACAAATCATAACCCGTGAAAAGAAGAGGATTTCATAAATCTATAACTCGTAAAAAAATAAATGCATTTCGTTAACTTAATTCAATGAAACGATAAACTTTTAGAGAAAAAAAATAAATGGACTATTTTTTTATTTTCATGAATGGAATTTTTAACCCCAGTGGATGTCATATTAGATGTTATATTATTTAAAAATATCATTAAAAATCATTATAAAAATAAACATTTTCATAGAAAAAGTATTCGTTTATAAAAATTCAATGAAATATTAAAAGAAAATAAATTCATTCAAAATAAGAAAGAAATAATATAAGGTAATAATCATGGAATTATGACTTCATCAATGTATAGAAATAATTTCATGTTGTATATGTTAACAAGAAACATTCTTCTCATTCTTTAACTCGAAAAATCATAAAGTACCTTTTTAGAAAAATTATAATTCATTAATTTCAAATAATTTTTAATAAATTATTACATGGGTAAAAAATAATTTAATATATAAAAATAATATTGAGAAGATCTTTAAATACATTTTTTATGAAACATGAATATGTGTGATAAATATTTCCTTGTAGATATTTACCTATAAACAGTCTCGACAATAATGTGATTGGGGAAATAACCCTTACCTTTGGTATGTTTTCATTCATACATATCTAAAACATTTATATATTGGATTAAATAATTTTCTTAAATGATTCCATAACCATATTCATATGATATCATATCTGATCAAATTATAACCCATTTTTTAATATTATTTTACAATTACTCGTCTTTCGGGTGTTAAATACTTAGTTTTCTTATAAATTTTGGTAATATAATACACAGCGTATGTGGACAGGATATAGTTATATCATTTAATAAATAATATTTTGTAAATATATAAAATAATTAGAAATTATATACATTTATATTATTTTTTCTTTATTAGTGATCATGGAGATGGTAGGTCGTACACACGCAAGAGTGACGATGTCAATCTCTTAATTATGAAATGTTATGATATTCAATGGTATATATTTTGTTAAAGAATCAATATAATGTTATAATTATAATAAATATTATTTTTTTCCATAATTATGCACATACATGTAAATTGGTAATTAAAAAATGAT
This sequence comes from Viscum album, assembly GCA_963277665.1. Classification (NCBI taxonomy): domain Eukaryota; kingdom Viridiplantae; phylum Streptophyta; class Magnoliopsida; order Santalales; family Viscaceae; genus Viscum; species Viscum album. Next base: position 1,397,098,533 of record OY728165.1, read on the forward strand.
TACACCAAGACATGCAGACGGTGGACCATGTGTATGCAGGCATGGTGAATTCGTTTTCCATGGGATGGATAAATGGAAGAATTTAATTTTTATGTAAACATAATAAAATCTCAGTATATAGTTCATATTTTAGTTATTACTTTATAATTTAATCAAAATGTGAATATGGATAAGAATAAAAAATACTCTTGAGAGAGTCAGTAATAGAGATTATGTCATCTTCGATGAACTCCCTCTAGATGATCTCTTAGGGAGACTATTTTTTGGACTTTTGAGAATAAATAACCTCAAGAACCACGATAAATATGTTATATGGTGAAATGGGTATAGTTTGGATGATATATAATGGTCATGTTTGTGTGAGGAAGTCGTGAAAGTGGTTTCTTTCTATTAGAGATGGTAGGGAACTCCATGAAAATCAAAAAATATTAAGTTAATATATTTGTATTTTTAACTTCAAATTGATCCCATGTGAGATATTTAAAATATATAATGAGGATGGATCAAAATCATCTCATCCAATGATTTTTAGACTTTTTTATGTCATAATAATTACATTATCCTTTTTCTTTATCCCTTAGATATACCCTTTTCATTTACCATGACAATTTGTATTTTTACACTTTAGTATTAATATAGACATATTAAAATTCCAAAATAACCTCAAATATATCATTAATTGTAGGATTAACTTTATTATATTTTTTCTGAATTTAATTTTTTTAATATTTATATCATATAATTAAATATTATTTGTTTTAATGTAACATTTTTGTGAATTTTGATACTATTCAGTATTCACCTTTTTAAAAATATTATAACATGATATCATTGAAAAAACACCAATAATATAACACTAACATGTCAAATATATCTATAAAATTGATCACTGTCATTAATTATGTTAAATTTTATTTAATATAATATTTTTAATATAGTTTACATGATACATCCATTAATTGAATAATTACTATATCATCATAATACATTCCATTAATTAAATTTTTTATTCGCTAAAAATTTAAAATAAAATATCACCATGAATATATATTCATTATCTTTAATATTCTTATTTGTAGTACAATTTATCTTTTATATTAACATATATTTAGAAATATATACTTATTAAAAATATGAATATGAAATCTTTAACTTATCTCTAAATAAAATATAATATGTCACATATTCTGAAAACAATTTCCTAAAAATGGTATAATTTTGTCCTAAGAATTTTTTTGGATGAAATACATTTCTCCAATGTAATTAAGGATTGTTTTAGGGTAATTTTAAAATATTATAATTTTATTTTTACCTTTAATTACCAAATTTACTTGTAACTGTGGTTAATAGAAAATTATTATAGTTACTATTCATTTATCAAAAAATTTAAATAAACAAATTTAAATATTTTGGAAAATATAATTACAAAACCCATAATTTTTAGTAATTAATTTATAATTATTCTCGATGATGGAGTGAGAAACTATGTTATTAAAGTTAGAACATGTAGTAGAATGAAAAGTTTTTATATTTATGTTCAATTTAAAATTCATGAAATTAAAATAAATTATATTAGATGAAAAATTATAATTTAATTATATAAAAAAATTAAAAAAAATAATATTTAACGGTATAAATGATTTCTATGAAAATGGATTTTTTAATTAATAATAACGATTTTTTTCATCAAACCATGAAACTTATGAGAATATTACTAAAAATTTAGTAAAAGTAAATATTTAAATCCCTCCTTCTAGGAAGACTATTATTTTTTCAAATAGAATATTTAATAGTGTAAAAAAATGGATTTAAAATGGGTTCTTTATTGATAGTTGATAAATTGCCTTCTTGAAAAATATAGGTTTGATGCATGAAATTAGATCAGTTCATATTTTTTGCTTATAAAATTTATTCTAATGAATATAAAATATATCTAATTTAATGGATAACGTATATATTTCATTAATATCATTAAATAATTGTAATTAATTTAATTTATTAATACAAAATGACTTTGGGAGCATTAAAAATTGAAAATATTTTTTTTATATTTAATTATTATTTATTTTTATTTATTATTAATTGGTAACCATTTAATTCAAATATCCATAATCTTTTAAATACTATACATGATCATTAACCTAAAATCTATGTTATTATATTATTTAAATAATTATTAAATGATGTATCACGAAAACTTGATGTTGTGTTAACGTACACAAATTCGGTGTTGTGTGTAAAGAAAGACAACTTGTAGTCATATGGAAGGAATTTTTGATTTAATGAAGCACAAGACATCTCTAAATATAAATTATCAAAAAAATTGATAAAAACTTAGGGTGATACAGTATATCTAGTTTTTTTCAAGAAAATTAGTAAAAATATTTTCAGGGTTCCTTTTGATTATCATTTCCGGAAAAGGGTAACGATAATGAACATGTACCCCAAAAAAAGAATATGTCCACTTAGAGTAGTTTAGAGATGTGTTTTGATTCTGATAGATCAATCTTATGTCTCTTTCTGACCATTTTTTGGTTCATGAGAATATGAAGATGTCATTCCAATTTCTCTTTATATGTTATGTGTTCCTAGGTATGTTGTTTGGTGTGATGAATTCACCACGACAATTATATATCTTATAAACCAAATATTCTATCCATAAATAGAATTATTTTAGTTTTTTTCATTAATAACATACTTGTTTACTCTATATCAGATGTAGAGAATTTTGAGAACTTGAGGATGGCGCTAAACATACTTTTGGAGTAGTATGCTTATGATAGGATCTCAAAGTGTATATGATTCGATATGTGGGGTTTAATTTTTTGTGTCATGTCTTATATGAGCATAGATCATCTATGAACCCAATAAATATTAATAATGTTCTTCAATATGAGACATTGAACATCATGTCATAGGTGTGAAGTTTTCTTCTATTGGATGGGTACCACAAATGGTTTTTTGGAAAAAATCTCCTAGATTACATCCCCATTGACCACTGAGATGCAGAAGGGAACACTTTTTACCTAGATATTGAATTTTATGTGTGCCGTCATAGAGATGAGGTTGATGTTAACTACTACTTTTGTGTTGAGGAAAATGGAGGATGGCGTGGAGTACATAGTGTTTCTTAATTCTTCTAGAGATGGGATATGTTTCATGTTGATTCAATGTTAGTTCGTCTTCACTTATGGGTTAAGGTTTTTAATACACTAAAATAATAAGTAATGGACTCATGAACTGGAGTTAGGGGTTGTAGTCTTCACATAGAATATATAGAGCCATTATCTTCTGGGAGAGTATTTTTTTGTTTACATAGAGAAATATTATTATGTATATGTCCACACTTATATATCATAAAATTATATAGAGGAATAAATCTGAGTATGTACATAATTATCACGTCATGAAATTCTATACTCCTATAATGTGAAATGTTGTGGAATAATTCATTACTAATAATTCACATTCCCATATAGTGATGGAGTGTTCTAAGTATTTGGACTCATTGCACCCGACCCTGGCTGAGTAGTGTATCGCAGTTTATCTTCATTATATAGAGGAAACTCCTCCTTTTATTCAATGTGACAGAGAGGTTTAGTTTGGTTACATAGAATGTGGGGTTCTACATAATCAGTTATCATTTGGAGATACACCAGACTGGTTTTATAAATGATGGGACCATGTCACCCTTTTCCAAGGAAGAAAGTTGTTTTTACTCACATTGCACAGTGAGGTCATAAGAAATTTGCACACTAACTCTGGTCTGTACATCCTTTCGTGGAAAATATTTTGTAGGATCATTAGAGTTATTTTGCTGTGAAAGAATGAGGTGGATCATATATGGATTCATCTCATGGTGTCTAACATGTCATGTGGTTGTGGATGATCACCGGGTTTCAAGAGGCTTGAAATAGGCTTTTGAGATCTTATACATGAAATGGGAAGAAATATACTTTGAATTTGTGAAAAGGATTCCAATTATATAGGGAGGTCATGATAATATTGTTTTATTTTTTGCCAATGTAAAATGTTGAGAAACATTATATAAATTAGATGAGAGAGAAAGATGGATTTTTTGGTAGGTGTACATGTAATAGATCATCTGGATTTATGGGGTACCCATCATGATTTTCAACAACCATGATGATCGGTACACATTAGGATTGTGAATTGGAAGGCAAGAGTCCTTTGTGAGACATTTGATAATGATGAAAACATTTTACCCAAAAACGTATGGTAATACTCAATATAATATCTAGGTGTTGGAGGATATTGTGAGAGATTGCATGTTAGACATATTCTAGAGATGTGAGGATAAAATTCATTTGGTACACATTTTTATAATAATAGTTGTCACTCTTCTATCAACATGAAAACTTTTGGGGACTTATATAAGAGACCCTATAGTTCAACCTTATTCTGGACTGATATTTGGGAGGATTCTTTTACTTGGGAAGATATGGTGCATAAAATGACTAAAAAGGTATAAGTGATCCATGTGTGTAGGAGAACATCCAAGATAAAACATATATCTTGCATAGAATAACATTGTTTTCCCATGTAGTTATAATAGGGAGACCATGTTTTCCAAAGTTTCTACCCATAATGAGAATTAAGAATATTTTGCAGGGAATGTTGTTTTCCCTACTATTTACGGAGCTGTTTACATTCTTACAGAGGGATAGATTGGTTTCATACCACTTAGCATTACCCCCAATGTTAGAGTGAATGATTTCATCCATATTTAATAGTTTATGATATATTTTAATGAACCTATTCATGGTATGTACTCGTGTGACAAGGAAATCATGGATAGAGTCATCGTCAAAGATTATAAAGTCACAATTAAGGATCTACATCCAATGATTCTTTGTGGATGGAATATTCATTCATTATGTGAGATTCAGAAGTATATGAGCATGAAGGATAGAATTTTGAAGTGTAAGAGATGGGTTTGAGCTTCATGACCCCTCCATTTTTTGTATATTTTTATTTTATAGGTGAATATTTATGAAGGAGTGAAGAATTTAACAACTATTTTTTTTAAATTAATATATTTTAGTATTTCTATAAATATATATGAATTTATCCTCAGAGTTGGCGTCATTTTTAGGTGTCTCGAGTCCATATAATTTTTATATAGCAAGTTTTAATATATTTTATTTCATTTGGGTTCATCGTTTAGTTGTTTATGGGTTTTTCCATCATTGGGACATTTAATGGGGAATATGAAAGAATGGGTGATTATGGAATGTGAGGTTTACCATGGGTGAAATGTAAGGATGGTCAACAACACATATAGTGTTGGAGGTGATCATTTGAATGTGAATTTAATTAAATAAATAATCTATATATTTAGTTTTCTTAAATTATATATCGTATCACAAGACACTATGAATTCATCATTATGATGTTTCTCTAGTGTTATTCACGCTACCCTAGGATGATTAGAGGAGGATAGAAGTCCTCCTTAATAGATTACTATCAGAGAAATATTATTATTAAGTTGAGGTGAATCTATAGGTAGGTAGAAAACATAACATACCTTTTTTATCATTGGTGAAATCTCTCTTCACCAATTATTGACTCTTAGAATAGCTGAGGAATGTTATTTCTAGTTTATGAACTTTTTTACTGATGATCATGGATTTTTTATATACATTATCTAGATCTATTATTTTTATTCATCACATGATCAAAAATTAAAAATGATTGGTTTGAACTAGTAAGTGTTTTTCCATGATATCATCCTTGATCCCACATTTTATGATTGTTATCATAGATCACATTATCCAATTACCCTCATTATCGTTGTTCATTTGTATTTCCCACATTATTCATATAATTCATTACTACTAGAAAATGGATATTTAGTTATATGTTTCATAGGATTATTTGAGTGAAAAATAACCGCACATACTTGTAGTGATTGCATGAATGAAATAATGGTTTTCTTATTTAGGATGGGTTGTGATGGGATCATGTTTTTCAGTTGATGGAAATGGGTTTTGGGATCCAAAATGTGGTCAACACAAGACAAAATCTTATACGGGTGATCAAATTACAATTTTCTTCCACTGGATTTTAGGAATTGAATGTTTAGGGAATTTCACTTCAATTTTGGTTGGTCAAACAATATGATTTATGTTAACAATTGTATATCTAGAGACTTCAGGGTGTATAGGGTTTACTACATATAAAAAACCTAACTACATAGAATGTATTCTAGAATAACACATTTTATGTTTTCCCCCCAACTATAGTGACTAGGATTTTAGGTGATGATATGGATCACACACTCTTCATGGGCCTTACATGCCATTTAATTTTTCATCATAGGCTCATAATATACTCTTGGATTACACGGGTGTGGACATGAATTGGAATACAGTCAAGATCATAGTAGACAAGCACGTCTAGTGTACTTCTACACATCCATGGTACTCAAATATGGTCAGAATACATGGTCATGGCCATATTTACATAGGTACGAGTCAGGAGGAGACATGGAATCCTCAAGTGGGTGAGACACACTGTATACAACCTATATATTTATATTGCCGCATGACATAGATTCCAAGGATTTTTCAAGGTGAGAACACGCATAGGGGATGATGTGAGGTCACACACCATGGGACCCCACATAAACATTGAATACATTTTAGAAGAAAATATTCATTTGGTATCACCTTTTTAATTAATCAAATTTTATCCTTTTAGTAGCTTATCTTTTGTTCTTTTTCACATAATATTTGATGGTTTTCTTTCGTATGGGCTTAAATTTTGATAAGGATACATCTTTAGGTGATGCTTGACCAATGGAAGTGGTCAGGTGGATCATTAGAGGGGTATCTAGGATGGTACTCCCATATCACACCAAGTCTTGGGACCCAATACTCTTTACATAGATTCAGTTCTCCCCATACTACATATGGGTATATGTCCTTTATCTGAATAGTGTTACTTCCCATCCATCAGGATCAGATGGGGAGCTGTTCCACTACTAAAGTTGTTCCTCCCTCAATTATAGATCATATAGGTAAGGAGAGGGTCCTTCTACAAAGATTCTTGTGAGTTTATTCATGATGTTTTGAATAATAGAAAGAATCTAGGAGCTATAGGTATAATCATAATTCATGGATGGTCTATGGAGATAGAGATCATATTTCTCCCTCATATTGGTTTAATTATGATCATATAACATAGGCTTTGTTTCCCCTCTTATTATGGATTTAGAAATTTTTTGTTGTATCTTTATATAGATCTATTTTTGGATATTTTTGGTTTTGTAATGGGTTCATAAATACTCACCCTTTCAGGATATTTTACTGTATGTTTAATATCTTATATAGATGAAAAAATGATCAATAGTGACATCAACAGATCATAGTGGTACTTGGTTTCATTGAAAATTATGGTTGTTGATCTTGTGGATCTGGTGCATATTTCTTTCCTAAATTTTTTCTTTATATATGCGTTTCTATTTTGGAACCACATTTCTAGTAAGACATTTATTAGTCCCCTTTTTATGCATTGGATTTATTTCTTCATAGTTTGATGTATTCCATATATATTAATCCTTACATGTTTATACTCAATATTTTCATTTATTTATTATCATTCAGAAATATTATTCATGAATATGGTTGTGTATGTTTTTATAGGTACATAGGCTATGGAATCCCATTATATTTATGATTAATTAGTTATTCTCACTAATCCCTTTCTTGATGGATGTGTTTATGGGTTTATAACCCAACGCCTCCCATTGGTGAGGTGGGCCATAGTGGGTTGGGTCCTGATAGATATAAAATTTAACAACATAGTCAAATAGTAGTGTTATAAGATAACTAAGGAGGGTAATAAGAAAGTAATTATTAAAAATGAGAGATTCAAGGACTGTATTCCTAAATTGATTTCTATTTTTATATGGCAATTCTCATTTCCCAAATAGATTAAAAAAGATAAAATTAGACTATGATAATTTCAAATATTATATAATAGAAGAATCCATTGAGGTGTAACACTTTGATCCTACTATGTCATCATACGATAGTGAAAAAAGTACAAATATGAGAGATATCTACGACCATAATAGAGATCTGTATATATGATATATCCAAAAAATGACTGATGTGACCTAATATTTTTATAAACATATATTACATCCATTCAGATGAATATTTAATACATATAATGACATTAAAAAACTCTAAACCAAAATAGTCTAATGTACATATTGAATATATAAATAAAATTTATATTTATGTACAATCATCAACATATGTCATAAATATCACAATAGAGAATAGCCTTATTTATAGACCCTACTTAAACCCCAACTACCAAACCTGTGTAATGGTGAAAAGATAAAGTGTTAAATCAGAATCTTAGTAATGGTAAACATGGGATGTTTCTATCGATGATCACATGACACCATTGTATAAGAATAATTTTATAGTATCATGATCATAAAATTAAATGTTAATGCCCAATCTATCAGAGATCATAAGCATGATTAATGGTATAAAACATTATCACACAACAACACATGAATCATAAGAGTCCACATTCATCATAGATAAATCTTAAACCATAGGTTCAAATCACAACCATAATAACATGACATAATAATTTGGCAGCATTATAAAAAGAAAAACCATATCATATTTCAAGATTAACTATCAATATCATCATATGACAGGGGATCAATAATATAAACCTATTTACCATTTCATAATGGATTATGTATCACCACTTGTTTCCTATATCATTGGTGATTCATAATCTATACTTTCTTCCCACATCATTGTATAATAGGTATCCCAAATGATTTCCCACTATAGATTTAGCATATACACCTTTTTTCCATTATTATATAATTATATATATGGATTTTCCAAAACCATTAGAGATCAATAATGAATCAAAACATCAATTATATAAAACTGTAAATATATTTCTCATTATATCATAAAACATTTATCATACCATAAAATAATATCTCATAAAAAATAAATTTGTTTTATAAAATTTTTACCATTCCACATAACATAACACTTGGGAAATGAATGGGTTTCATAAAAATATAATCATTATAATTATAAACAATCCATAGAAATAATTATTATTGTACCATTAGGCCATATCCTTAGTAAGAAAAAATTAACATCAAAGGATGTTATCATATGTTCAATTTTTAATTAAAATATCTCTATAGTTCCATTTTAATTTTGAAACAAATTATTTAGAATCTATAAATTTCAAAAATATGATGGTATGAATGTTATTTGAGAAAGAACTGAAATATTGTAATGGGATCGTCAAATCATTGAATACACATTACAGGGAAAACTTTTTTCCAGGTCGTAATCATTAAAACAATGGTTATTTTCATGATTCAATAAATATTTAATCATTTATAAAATGAAAAGAATTTTATTTTATAAAAAAATTAAAAATTAAAACATGTGTAAAAAAAATTAAATTATCATTTAAGAATATAAAAACCCATTATGGAAAAGATTTTAGAAATCATAGATATGGAATAAAATTGTTTTCATACAGAAAGATACGAAATAAGGTGACTTTTCTAAAAATCATATTTTAAAATATTTTCAGAAAAAAAGAAATGAAAACAGGAAAAATACCTAAAAATTATATAAATAAACATAAGGACTGAAAAAAATTAAGAAATTTATATAATAATCAAATAATTCATCATTGTAAATTCATGAATAATCACAAGCAATTAAAAAGTTATTGAAACATAAATCCCTTACCTAAAGTCACGTATTTATTTGTAAATGTGATCAAATCATACATAAAAATATAGATTTATTATAAAAATGTTATATAACCATTATTAAATATTTAATATCATATAATATTTATTATATTATCTTATCATCCTTTTACTTACAATTAATTATAAAAATTACGATTTTGGTTGAAAATTACCTTGTTCTTTATGCATATTTCAGTTTGTTAGTCCCGATCATTATAAATTTATAATGTATACATCATCTCCGTAATGTTTACCATGTAATGAGTTTAATACTTTAAAATTATATACACTTCTATAACTATTAATACTAATCAGTGATGAAAAATGAATTATGTCACTTCGTGTAAATGGTAATCTATACGTAAAAACGAGTAATGATTCCACTTTTTTATGGGTGGAAAGAATGAATTTTATAAAATAAATAATTTTTTTTTGAATTATTATAAAACCATTTATTTAATTTATATTCATTAAATATATAATTATATCTATCAATGTAACATGGTGATGATAAATGAATTGCATCACTTCGTGTAGGTGGGAGTCCACACGTACTCACGGGTGATGTTTTATTTTCCCATATGAAGGAATGTATCAGAGTAATAGTTATTATGTCATCATAACAACAATTTAATATTTTTAATATACATAATTAATTATATTAAAATGGATACCAAATATATTTATATTTTTACATAAGAAATAAAATTGAAATTATTCAGTTAAGAGTTTTACATCTTCATTGAGAAACCACATTTGGCTTGTACTTTAGGCCTTGAAAGGATGGTATTTAAGAAATAATTGAAACTATATGCTAAAAATATGGAATCATGGATGATATTATTATATTATATTCTAATATATATGTCTCAAACATTATGAATGATAAAGATGATGAGGTGCCCTTTTATAAGTTGGGGTAAGGGAACCTTTGGAATTACTTAATGTATTAAATTAATATAAATTATTTTTCATGTTAATGTGGATCAAAAATAATATATTTGAAATATATTATTTTAAAACTTTTAAAAAAATCATATAATAAAATATATAATTGTTTAGGTGGTATTTTCTTCCATATGTCTTAGTTATAACTCCAAATGTTAACCCTTTAAACCATGACCATGATACCATGGTTTTTTCTTTACTAAGGGACATGAAGGTTACTATAAATTAAAATGTGACCCATAACTGAAAAATGGTGTATAATATTTTCCATGTAACATTATATTGTATAATGATAACGTTTTTATGAATTTTAAATCATTTAATAAAATAATATTCAATATACAATAAATTTAAATTCATTTTTAATTCATTTTATAAAGGATATATTTATTGAAACCATAATTTAAATACAATTTGAATAATAAATTTTCATACAACATTATTATATTATTATTATATAAAAAATAATTGAAAATTAATAGTTATTCAAAAATGTTTTACATTAATAATGTTCAAATAATTTAATATATTTTTAATTACATGAATAAATAGAACATTAGTGTTGCATAAGAAATTATGGTAATTATTTGATCACTAAAATTGAAAAATAAATTACCAAGATAAAATTTTTATTCAAATTCAATATTAATATATATAAATAATCTTATAAATTTTTTATCATTAGGTAAAAAACTAGTGATATTAAATTCGAGGGAGTGAAATTCTATATTTAACATTTATTTAAAATAAAATAAAGGTCATAATAAATGAAAAAGGAAAAAATAATCTATTTATTTGAAACATGGATGATCCAGGCATAAATACTATAAACTCATATGAAAAAGTCACGTGTTATAGAAATATTACTGTCATATACTCTCATTTTAACAATATTTTACCCATTTTACCCAATATAGTTGATAAATATTTACCATATGACTATTCCTAATGAGTAAAAATAAAAGGGTTCTATTTACCGAATTTGAGCCTTAAGATTCAAAATATGAAGTCCATTTTTCATGATTTAATTTATAAATGTTGAAGAAATATTTTTTAATGCATATGAAATGAAAAAAAATCCATTTTTAGATAAATTATTTTTAAGCATAGAACTAGATTTATTCTTATCCCATAACTAGAAAAAATAATTAGATTAATGATAAAAAAATATTGAATATACAATATAATTTTCATTAGAAATATTCATAAATTGTGATTAATTTAATCATTTAAGATAAACACACAATGTGAACATCAAAATAGTTTTCTAAAATAACATCTCATTTAATTGCCAATTATTTTATTCTCATTTTTAATAAATTGATAATAGGTGAAATAAATTTATAAAAGTGTAACAAATTAAAATTTCCTAATTTATTTTCTCCAATTCATACCTACTAAACCAACAATAAGAAAATAATAATATTTTAATGGTTTATCATTACATGTTTCCACATGAAATTTTATATGAATTAAGATATTAAATATATCAACAAAAAATTTAGATAACTACATCATAAAATATTATGGTACAATAATATTCCCCCTTATAAGAATTTTTTCCTAAAAGTTTCATTACTCTAATATAAAAAAATGCAGATTTTTTTTAACATCACATCCTCTAGTTACCACATAGCATCTTATTAGTATATTGGTTAACCAAAAATAATTTACTAGGTGACTATTTTATTTTTCATTAATTGTTTCTATATGATCCAAAATCGCCACTCTTTGTTCCATATAAGAGAGATATTTCTCACGATATATGAAATATGTGTTCAATATATTTGAAGGATCAAGTTTTTACTTCATTATGAGAGATATATGGAACACATCATGAAGATAAGAGAGATTTTATATACTTTCAAACTAATAAGATATCATCCTGTTGAAATCAATAATATCAATGAAAAAAATATATCAATGGAGAAACATTCCCTTATATAAAAATATCATGAACTTCCCACATATATATATTTATTGAAATAAAGTTATCACAAACAGGAAAATATTGATCACATTGAAGACCATCAGTATAATTTTTATGTCAATTCTGAGCTTCCCAAATGTGGTACTCAATGTATATGACCAACTCTATTATCTCATAAATTAATTCTATCCCCAATATATTTATTTCACCAAATGAATCCTCCCATGTTGGTGTTTTTTTCTTCCAAAATTAAATTTTTTAATAATTATCCAACCAAATTCTTAAGTGTAAGAACACAGACCTTCTTTTTAGGTATGTTTTCCTTTTCTTATCGCTTTTGGGAAAAATAGGAGAATCTGGAAATTTTCGAAGTACACACTGTGTACTTTCTAAGTACACGCTTTGTACTTTTTTTCCATGCAAGGTCGTGTGCTGGCTATGTCCGGGCCACACACACGGTGTGTAGGGGTGATATGGAGGCCATTTGAGGCAGTGTAAGGAAAATCCTAATACACGTTGTGTACTTTATTTTTTTCATTAAACGGATTAGGGTCACGACTTAACCCTGGATATGTCTTCTTCTCCGGCGTCTTTGACCGAGAGCGAGGGTATGGTCGCGGATCTTCTCCGAGCCACCGATCCGTCATCTACTGTTCGAATTGAACGTCGTCGGTTGTAATAGAATCAAAGTGGTGAGTTTGTGGTTTCTCTTTCGCCACGTTTCCTGATTCATTCTCTTATAAGAGTTATCTGAGGTTTAATGTTTTAGACGTTTTGTCCGATCTACTCCATTATAGGCCAATTCACACGTCGAGGTTCAAGTATATATATCTTATAGGATTGATGTAGGTGGTTTTTTTCCTTACGATGAATGTCTTTGAGTTTTTGTGAAAAAGTTATGGATTCCCATGTATCGGGTATCTCGGGTTAGGGTTTTGATCCTGAATTGTTATCTGCCTTAGATTTCTTGTATTCTTGAGGTTATTAGATTAATATTATAGGATTTCTGCATGTTTTTGGATCACCCCATGGGTGTTATCATTGTTTGTTTTTTATCACCGTTTAGAACAGTTCCTGAAGGGCAAACCATATTGCAATTGCTTATTTTTTTGTAATAACTGATTGTATGTGTTTCCTGCTGTTTACATTCTTTTGATGCATTGTAGCTATTAGCCATGTAGTTTTTGAACATACTTTGTGCTGCTAACAGTCATTTACGCACGACTAGACTGCATAGGGCTGTGTGAACCTGGTGTGGTAGACTAAAGAGGGGATTGGCGATTTAGGGATTCCCTAGAGAGTCTGTTATAAATTAGTATCATCTGCAGGACCTATGGTAAATGGACTTTGTACTTCTTCATAGTGTCCTTAGTTACGTATCGATACTATAGGGGAATTAGATGCAAGTGCTTCCTCCGTGACTCTATAGCTTTCATTACAAGACCACAGGGGAATTGACGGTTATTGTTTCCCAGAGTGTATGTTCCTTGTATGATTACATTAATATAGGGGTATACTAGTATTATTCACCAAGAGAGTCAGTGTGAATATTGATTGGTTGGTTGTGATTAGTCCACCAAGACCATGAAAAAGATTATGTTTGGTACTGCTTGTATATTACGTAGTCTGCTGAGATACCTATTGTGTTACGTGCTATCCTTTGGGAATATTGAGATGTTGCTATACTACTTGGGTGGTAATTAAATGATTGAACTAAATTACTAAATAAATTTTAATGGAGATTCATTGGATTATTTACATTATTGTACTCCTTTTTTCCTGCTGTATTTATTTCATTTACATTTGTTATATTGCTCACTGACAGTAGGGCACAGATCTTGTGGTGGTTGCCTACTGGGATTTTTCTCACACCCTGTTTGGGTCCTGCTTTTCGGCCCAAACTGGTTATATGGTTGCAGGTGTGGATAGTGATTGTGGCCCTTCTACTTCAGGTACGTGATTATGGGTAGGAGATGGAGAGTATAGGACTGAGCCTAGGCTTGTGATGCAGCTAGAGTTGCTATTTACATTTAGTACTTTGTTCTCAGTTGTATTTCTGCATGTTGGTGTGTTTTCTAATTTCCTTAGATACTTGTACCTGCTGCATAATTTTCATTATTATTATATTATACATTTTTTCCGCTGTTTAGTTTCAGTTATTGTATGTTGTTTACTGCTTCTGCTATTGACTGTTATTTCCTTTTCTTTGTATACATCATCAAATGTGGGCATAGTTTCCCTAATAACTCACCAAGGACCTCGATGCTAGTCGGCATCCTCTGGCATTTGGGGAAATGCGTTTGAGGTCAAGTGGTGAACCAGGTACGGGGAACCAGTTGAGTGGATCCGGATTTGGGTCGTTACAAAGTGGTATCAGAGGCGGTTCTTTTCTTTTCTTTCGATTGACAAAATGTTTAGCGATAATAGACAGGGATAGGATGGGGTAGGTAAATGGTAAATAGTTGTACCCGGGAGTTCTAGACCCCTTGTACAGAGAAAAATCAAGGTTACCTCAAATATTGAAATTTTTTAGTTTTTAAAATGTTACAGTTTACATGATTTTACTGTTGGGTGGTGCACTTGTTTTGTGTTATTACTGTTTATATGATTGTGGTTCTATTTTTTTACAACCCGATGAGATTTGGGTATGCCATCTCATACACCATATAGGCACTTGTTAGGAGATCAAATGTCATGCATTTTTTCATGCCATCTAGATTGCATTAGAAATTTCATGTTGTTGTGATAGGCATTGTGATAGACAATGCATGCTTTTGTGATAGCTATTGTGATAGAATACCTGCTATGTTGATAGGGTATCATTGTTTAGATATTCCTTTTCATGGATGACAGAATTTGGTCGTAGAGGTGTTATGGGACCTCAAGGATCAGAATTTGGTGGATCGTCAGTTTTTATACTGTTTACTTGTTATATTCATGGTTATGATGCGAATATTTGATTCAAGGGGAGTATGTGCCCCCACATATCAGAATTTGGCACCTTAACGCTTGTTTCTATGTGTTTTCTGGGCTCCAGTGTAGTTCTGAGGCCACTGTCCAGAAAAACCCATACTACACGGCGTGTACTTCATGAATACACTCCGTGTAGTTTTTAGCCGTGCCACTGACTGTGTGGGTAGGGACACGGGTTTGTGATGGTTTTTATAGGAACACATTGTGTATAAGTTTACACATCGTGTAGTATGACTTTGGTATCTGGGCATGTCACAAACAACACAGTTTGGGGGTTTCCTTCAATTACATGTCGTGTCTATCTGGAAAATGTCATGTAGGGTCTGCCATGTGTCAGGCCGTGTCGCTAACAACACGGGCCATGTAAGGAATATCTAGTACATGTCGTGTCGTCCTTGAACACGCCGTGTAAGTTTGTCTTAGAGGATCCGTGTGACCTAATCGTGTAGCTGAATACGCGGGTTGGAAAATCAGCAGGGAAACACGCAGTATACCATGTTGACATGCTAAGTAGTAGTGGTCCGTGTACCATTCCATGTGGCTAATGACACATACAGCGCAAAAATCATAAGGACATGTCATGTAAGTGAAAAAACACACCGTGTAGTTTCCTTCTAGGAATTTATGTGTTCCTTTCCATGTGGGAGTAATCGGGTAGGAAAAAAAGGGGTTAGTACACACCATGTTGTTTGAGAACACGTCGTGTAGCCAGGTGGTTTACACAGCCATGTATGGCCAAGGTACACGCCCAGGGTAAAATTTCACAAAACACGCCGTGTAGTAGTACTACACAACATGTAGACGTGTTTTCCCAAATTTTAGAGTTTTTATCCCCTTTTCCATTTTACTCATTTAAGTTGAAACTGTGTTCGTTTTTAATAAAGGAGTGCTTGTGATCTTATAGACTCAAGGCACCAAGACGTCCTCCCATTGCACGTCAGTAACCCGGTAGTGACTGT
The DNA here is from genome assembly GCA_963277665.1 of Viscum album. Taxonomy (NCBI): domain Eukaryota; kingdom Viridiplantae; phylum Streptophyta; class Magnoliopsida; order Santalales; family Viscaceae; genus Viscum; species Viscum album. The sequence goes on from OY728165.1 coordinate 1,397,115,133, forward strand.
ACGCCTGATACGGTAGATCAGGGACTACCAGTAGTTCTGCCTATCATTCCAGATATGAAAACTATATTGATTCCAGACATTGGTGCAGACGCCCAGATCAGAGAGGGTTTCATGAGGTTCATGTAGACCTTCCAGGGAGCTCCTCATCCTGCCCCGTCTATGGCAGAGCTGACGTGGGTTTTTTAGCAGCAGCATCCTCCCACGTTCATAAGGGATGGAGGACTGTAGGATGCAGATTCAGGGATATAATCCATGCTATACATCATTGAGCACCTGGAGATGCCTCCGGAAAGGATAGTAAAGCTGGAACCTTATATGCTGTGAGATTCCACCATGAGATGGTGGGATGTGGTTTCGCAGGCAGGGCACCAACCGACTATGGCTTGGGACGAGTTTTAACATACGTTCTACGACTACTTCTACCAGTAGATGCTGAGGGATGACAGATCTAGAGAGTTCATGAACCTATATCAGGGTACTCTCACAGTTATGTAGTATTCCTCTCGCTTCACAGAGTTATGGCGTTTCACTCTTGATCTGGGGATTGACGAGCTGTTTTTAGAGATGAAGTTTGAGGAAGGCCTGAGGCTAGACATCAGGTCGCAGGTGAACGTCTTTCAGATGACTTATGTTACTCTAATAGTCAACTTGGCACTTATCACATAGAGAACCCTGTGGGAGACTGGATTTATGGACCAGGGCTGTTCAGCTTCCCGTAAAGATTCTTTTTAGGTAGGCAGTAGGA